>CM030010.1:79387695-85052765 GCA_017639485.1 Pluvialis apricaria
AGCACAGCAAGAGCCAACTGGAAATTCTTATTCCACCATCCCCAACACAAGCAGCGCTACCCTGGCACACAAAGATTACTCTAAAACTCCAAGATCTTATAGGGAAGTGAAACTTCGTAGAGCTCACTAAGAGCAAACCTACTTAAACTCCAGGCGTTTTCTGAAAATAAGTAGTGCTATGCACACAATTTTATCTCACTTTATGAAATAGTAGCACCTTTCTACTAGCATATTTCTGGCAGAAAAGGGTTAAGAATTCTGTTAAGAAAAAAAAAATAATGTTGTAAATGCACTCAACATGGCAATCTCCTCCTGTGGCAACATGCATACATCAAAACCAAGACAGTGGTACAGCCTTCTAGACCCTACAGAATTATAAATAGTCATAGCTACTCATCTGGAAAATAGCAGTATCTAAACAGTTAATGCCAGATACAATTAAATTTATTTAATCCACTTAAAATTACCACAGTAACAAAACATCTCTCAGCAGTTACAGTTGAGAATTCTATACAGAAAAAGTCAACGATAAAAATAAACTCTTAAGTCTGTCCCTGATAAATTGAATTAAAACATCATCTTACCACTCGGCCAAGATCCAGACCCTCGCCTGAACCGCACCATAGAAACACAAATGACCTTGGGGCTGCAATTTCTTCAATTTCCAATTTCATGATCTAATAATAATAATAGTAATAAAAGTGTTTCTGAATTAAATATAAATCACCAATTATACCAGGAAGAATACTTATTAAGCGTTGAAGCATCATAAAAAAATCAGGAAGCACTTTTATTAAATATGTTACTCTGTATACCATTTACAGCCATCCTCTTAAAATTGTTTTCCAGAAAGTATGTTGTAAAAGTTACCTTATCAGTACCCAAGTGCACATTTTCAACATAGCTGATCACCAGTTTATTCTTTTTAAGAGAAATTCTATCAGTCTAGAAAATTCTAGACTTAAAAGACTAATACAAACGACATCATTTTTCTCCCCCCCTAAACCTCTGCTTCATTTTATCATTCCATTGGAAGCAAAGAGCTTTAATAACAGAACAATAGTGCTCCTTACAGTCCTGGGTTTACTTATGTGAAGACACACTATAAAAAAAAAAATATGGCTTAATTCCTATTACTATATAGGAAAGACATCCTCTTCATTTTCACTTTCAGGAAAGCAGCAGCAAGAATTTATCAGGACAGTGGTTCAACAGTGACAAATGAGTAACATTCAGGATGAAATAACTTCAGGTGCAAAGCATCTGTTACTCATTACAAGTTAAAAAGATTCATCTGTAATGAGATACCACATCAAATCAAGCTTCATTCAGTGCCACTGTGAAGAAAAATAATGCAGTAGAAGCCATTTTAAGAGGATATAACTCCAACACTTCCAGTGTTTCTGTTAGGACGGAATATTTTTTCTCTGTGCAATGCTGCCAGGCACCATTTTTTTTCCTGATGTAACAGAATGACTAACACAGAAGCTACCTATTCTTTAACGTAGTCTCTTATCATAGGCATGAATGCCTTTGTTTTCAAATTCATTCCTTAAAGGGGGATTGAATTTCATTTTGTTCTCATGATCCTTTACTTTGCCCGATTCACTTCTGAAGTTATACATATGCAGGTTGAGCCTAAGGACAAACTAAATCTCGTTTAAAGTAACACCATCATCTTCCTCCCCCAAACTGAATAGAACATAGAAAAATCTCAGCAACAACTGCTTAAATCTACCAATTCACTCATACTATGACAACTTTGCTGCTAATGCAGACGTACTCCTGCATACCTTTCAAACAGGGTCTCTAAATAATAGGTATTTATTAGTTGCATATTCCCACCCATATGCCAGAACCTAAGAATTCCTGACATAGTTATGCAGACTTTTTTAATCAGCTGTTCCTCTATATTAAAAATTGTCTGTTTTGTTGTGAGTGTGGGGTAGTTTGGGTTTTGTTTGTTTGTGGGTTGTTTTTTTTTTAATAAGTGTAGATACATAGCGCAGAGCCATTTTATCACTATTTGATATTAGCATTACAAGTTTTTTATTCAATGCCCAAGTGAAGGAATTCTCCAGTTCAGTCTTGAAGGACAGAGCAACTTGGCAGCAGGCTTTATGTCATCAAAGTTATGCTTGATGACATCCAGCACTTCACAGCCTCCAGCCCTCACCTTGCTTTTCCAGAGCTGACTTTATCAAGAAGTGAAAGGTACAGAATGGAGTGACTTATCAATACATCTTGAGTGTTTCCTTCTTTACAAACATCTACATGCATTACTAGAGAAAGAACTTTAAAAATCTTTCCTCTAACTCAATTCTCTAAACGTTTACTACAGCACAATAAATCAAGAGCAGAAACAGTGGTCTCAAAAAAGATCACATCTTGCACATTAAGATTACTCCTTATTCCCCAAAAGGGGTCAGTAATCAACATTGCTTCAAAAAAACCCTTTAACATGAATAAACAGTAAGGGAATACATAAATACAGGAGAAAAAAATCCACAAGTAAGATTTATCTATTTTGTTAGGCTTCTCAGGTTTACAATTAGTTTGATTGTTAAAATTTCCTACCTAAACAATACTCTGGAAAAAGGAGGTATGTCAGTGAAGCATACTCATCTACTCTTTTGACTAGAAGACCAGCGTATAAAAAACTACACCTTAAAAATCTCTTCGAGAATTTCAAGAAACAGGGGAATAGTTACAATGGATATTCTAAATTTCAACAGCAAAAACCAAACAGAAAAGAAAACTCATGGATTTTGAGGGTAGGGAGAAAACCCACTATTATTAGATTTAAGTTTTCAACCAGGATCAGGGAGAACAAAAAGGTATATTTAATTCATTAAACTCCTTTAAAAAAAAGTCTTTTAACACAAACAGTGTAGACGTGCATACAGTATAAAACGTAGTTTTTATAAGAATCTCGACTTTTCTTTAAAAAACAAAACAGAAAAAATATCCCATTTTTCCTTAAAACACATCTCAAAACATTTTGATATCAAATTAAATCCTCAAACTAATTGCTGAAATACACATATGAAATCCTTTTCACAGCAAGAAAAATACTTACATCGTCCCAGGTCCAGCATTTTTCATTGGCAGTAATGCCTGTCTCTCGGTAGTATTCTTCCAGTGGTGGCTCCAGGAGAATCACATCAAATTTAGACTTCAGTTCCCTAATATCAAAAGCTTCCAAGTCTGCTTGTAAGTACCTGTTTAAACAAAAGATGATAGATTGCGTAGACAAGTTTTAACAGTGGTTTGAAAATTATACTCCACACAGCACAGTACAGATGTGTAGCCAGTTTAGAGTAGGGTCTGCTGTGTCGTTCATATAGCTCAAATGCACTAACGCATAATGTCTTCTCACTTAACCTAGGCTGGCCGCTGTTGCATTAGTTTTTTTAAAAAGTAGTCTTTCTCTCAATAAACAGTTTTTAGGATTCTAATTAGCAAGCAGGAAACAGACACCCACACAGACTGTACAATATCTAGTACAGAATCAGTGAACTTTCTCTACATCCATGGACTTTACAGGAGAAGACATCAACGTTTAAGAAGCAAACGCTCCCTGCCTGGCTGAAAAACTTCTATTTTGCTTCACTTTCGGAAAGTGGCATAATTTTTGAGTTACCATTTATTGTATGTTCTATTCAGAAGATTCTGAATACTGGAAATGTGGTTACTTTTCCTATAGTAGAAATTTATTTCTCTATTCTTATGACAAAAGCATAATTCCCCCACACATTGATTTTATTAAATACACACTCAAGCACACTCTTACAGCTGGCCTCCACACCTGCCCACCACTCACTGCTGCATCACTATAAAAAAAAAATTACACTGCCCCCCCCTCGATACCTTTAACCACAAAAAAAGCTGACAAGCAGACCACCATGACCCCCTTCGTAAGACAGTGTCTGGAAGATACTATTACTCCATAAGTGTATTAGGTGTTATTAGAAGGCAGCATTTGATTATTATTTTTTCCCCTTTTTGCTTTAAGGCTAAGAATGCCAAAATGCATCTAACTTCAAAATAGCAAGTTGAGTTTTGCAGTTTATATCTCAGTTGTTCAGACAACTATTTCAGAGTTATCATGAAATAATGCTATTTTACTCAGTACAGATTTGACAGCATATTAAAAGCATTAAGTTCACTCTCAGATAGGTTCAAATTCCTGTGAGTAACATGCTGCCTGCTTATACTGTCAGCAAAAACTCAGAGGTAATTTAAAGTTAATAGGACAAATCACCTCCAGCCAGCCGAAACTTTTTTTTGCTCTTAAAATACAAAGTAACATCTGATTAACTGATACTAAGATAATAGCTGAACATTATACAAAAAGAGCTGTTACAAGAACAACTAAGGTTATATTAAGAGGCCAGTTTTTTTAAAGCAGGATCTCCTTGTTATTGTAAACTGCGTGATATCGTGAGATTTACAATCATATGATTTTCTTTTAGTACCCAAATTAAAGCCTGCAGCCCAATCAGTTGGCAGTTCAGTCTTAAGAACCACAGCTTTAGATACTTTAAATAATCACACACTGGAAAGAAAATCTAGTTTATATACTATATTAAGCATCTAGATTAAATTAACAAAACCAAACTGATTTTATTCTTCTGAAGTGTCAATTGATTAATTTGTATATACAAACAGACATAGAAAATGTAAATTCTGAGCAGGTGCTAAAGATAGAGATTTGCAAAGCAGACAGCTAACTTCAAACAGGTCTGGAGAAGAAAGGCATTTTCCACAAGAACACTTACATGGGAGGAGTGTTAGATTTAGATATCAGCTCATCCTTCAACCTGATGAGCTCTCTAAGTTTTGGATATTCTTCAAACCTATCTGCTAAGCCTAAGAAGAAGAAAACATGAAGTTAACAACTACTTAGAGAGTAAATCTGTATCAGTTAAGCATTGTCCAGTATTCTGAACAGGCCCAAATATTAATACTTAGCCTTATTTTAATTGTTGTTAGAACAAACCAAACCCTTCAAAGCAGTTTTTTTTGTTCAGTACTTCACAAAAGCCTCCTGCCTTCACCCAGTTAATTACAGCTGTTACTGAATGTAGTGCCTATGGGCTAATCTTCTCCAGAGTACAAGAGTGATCAGGAGTTCACAACTCCTTGCATCAGAAATAAATAATCTTTCATTTAAACTAGAAGTGCCAGAATGATGAGAGAAAGTTACTTCGTTATCCCCCTGTCCATAAGTTTTATTAAGACCTAATTAACATTAATTTACAGAATACTCTTATTTAACCTTTGAAGACTATTTCTAAGGTGGCAACCAGGGTGCAGCTGATTCCCTTAGGCACCCCTTATATTGAGATACTCTGGTGTCAGTCATGAAGATTTGAATACATGTGGATTTTTTTATTGGGTTCCTAGACTCAGCTTTATGATGTTAATTTTCAAACCTTTCACACATACAGAATGCAAAAGGCAGAACCCTAATTAGGTTTTCTGCAGCAAACTTTTTTTTACAAAAAAAAAAGCAAACTTCTCGGTATATTACATTCCCCCTTCAAAAAAGTAAGTAGAGACAGTATGTTTTCGTTATTGCTAGCAGCAGGCTCAGCACAAACCAAAAAGGTATCATTCCCACTTCCCAAGCAGTTATCAGTTCAACCTTAGTAGGAATTATTTACAAAGCTTTACATTAATTTAAATTTACAAATTTAAATTTACAACTTTAAATGGTCCTAATCCATGGAGAAAAAGAAAAACTCACCCAAACCTACAAACCCCACAACCTTTCGTCCCTCTCCTTATTTTAATTCAAACTTCTGAACCTCCCAACCCTAGCATCATCCTGGTAAAAGCAAAGTTCTTAGTATCTAACCTTATCTCTTATTACATGTGCGTAACACACCCAAAAGTAATTTTCATTCTTTTCCTTAAATACATAACATCTTAAAAAGACCACTTTCCACTGCTGTGCTGCTTCCAGCCTGTCCAAGTCAAATACTCCTGACCACCAGTAACTGAAGCCAGTTATCAGCAGCTAAGCAACAGATGTAAAAGAATTTTCAATCAAGATGACTTCCCCACAGGTCTCTCCCTCTCTTCTAATAGCATCATCAAAAAGATTTAACTGGTTATTCTGGAACCACTAGCTCCCTACAGCTTTTTGTAGGTTCATGTCCAATTATGAAGTAGCACCTAAGCAGTTTTGATTGTCATGTAGAAAATGTATGCTAACCAACATGCAACTTGACATAGCTCATCTCTAATAAGGGTCTAGCCTAACTGCTGCTGACACATTAATTTCCATATTGACACTCGTATAACAATTTGTCCTGTCCCTTCCCAATTCTTTATGCAGCAGAGAAATCAGAGTAAATAACAGGGGCTATTTCTTTGTACCCATCTTATTTCAAAGAACAGTGTATAACTATTTCAACTACATAACTGTGAAGCCCAGACGCTTTTCAGATAACTGAGTCGGAACAGCCCATTTTTCATACTAAACATCCAGATGTGGTTTACAGAAGCATTCACAAAATATAGAGAAGAAACAAACTAACTGCCTCAATAGGCAACCAAAACCTCCTTGGGCTAGCATATATAAACACAACACACTTGCCCTGACAATCTTAAACTTGATAAAATACCGAGAACTGTTGCAGAAAACTGCTGAGAGAAGTGTCCTGCTTTTTTTAGAAGCCAAATAACTACTAGGCACCCATTCTGGGAAACAGGACCAAACCGTACCTTAGTTTTAGAAAGATTAAATTCAGACCTAATAAAGTAAGATTTCAATGACAAGTTCTGTGATGGCTAGATAAATGTAAACTTAAAAAATACTATCTTCTAAACTCAATATGTTGGGCCTTCTAATAAGTTATCAGCAGTTACATAATTTAGCTGGTAAATATATGTTGCTTACTGACTTAAATCTAAGTACTTTCCATACTTCACATGCTACGTGCATTCTTGGAGGCAATCCAGTCCAGGAAACAGCTGAACTGTCAGTCAGTTATTCAAACTTCCAAAGGTTTCAAGATCTGCTCACTAGACTCATCTACTTTTTGGAATCGAAAGAGGTTAGTTTTGAAAAAAATCTTCCTGGTTAAATACTTTCAAATAAAACCAAAAGTAAGAAAAGCCTCGGTAATAATCACCTCCTAACTGATTAAAATTGAAATAACTCACATAAATTTATATATTGATATGTATGCAGAGACAAAACTGTGTAGTGTATGTGTATCTACATTTCCCAGCAATTATAAAAAATTAAAAAGAGGGAGAAAAAGAAGTGCTATTGAATAAAATGAGTTATCTTCAGTTACTGACTATGACATACCAACATCTCTGATGAAGTTCTGAGGTCTGTGTCCTGTATCCACAAAGTGTTGGCAGTAATCGTTGTGTGGATTTAAGCTCTGAGTACCCTGGAGAACAAAAAGGAGTTCAGTGACAGCAACAGGGAGATACCTGGACACACACGTGCACTCTACATGTGTTAGTCTAATAAATGAGAAGTAACCGATTTTTCCTTCAATTACCATCAATTGCAGAAACAGTTTAACACAACTATGCCAGCTTTGACTTGACTTCTAATTGCAGAAGCAGCTCACCTTAAGAAAGGTACTGGAATCTTTGTAAATCTCTTCTTCATAGGGCAGGTTCTCTTCATCTTGCTGCAGCTCTACTTCATCCTTGGAAATAAAGCAGATATTACAAGTATGCAAGATTACGTTGTTTCCTCACTACAATTCTGCTTCTCAAGGAAAGCAGTTGGCTGCCTACAAACAGAAGTCTCCTAAAACAGCACATCATGAATGGTTCCAACTCCAGTTTTGGAAAGGAAAAAAATAAATTACTTTTTCCCCCAAAGGTCTTCCTCTCTCTCATTAATGAGGACACAGTTACTGGAAAAGGCCTCTGAAATAAGAATAAAATACAAACCCCTTCATTTCTAGACCCTGACAGTGTAGACAGTGCTTTACAAGGTGTAGAACTTAATTTTCGTCCCCCCAAAATTTCACTCCTTAGACTAAAATAAATGATACATTTTGTTGAAGTCTTTCTGTAGTATAACCTTTGTACATTTATATCCACTCACTCATGTCTTGTGTTCCAACCTGAGCAGCTGATACCATCTTCTCTATATAAATCTGCTAAAGTCCACACTTTGCAGAAACAACACATGGTACAATCCAATATTTCATTTGGACTGTCCTTAAAAGTAACTTTAAGATTCCCATTTTGTAGTCTGAAAATTTACAGAAACAGAAACTGTATTACACTTTTTTTCCCCAGTTAGCGTGTCACCAACTGTTTGTTCATCCGCTTTCTCGAATTGGGAAATCTGTCACACTGACATACTCTGAACATCCAACATAGAACTTGGAACAGAAACAAGAGTCTCACTTCTTGATGTCACTTTCTGTTTTCCCATTGATCCTGAAATAACCCAGTATACATATTATATATATGTAAAACTGAAGAACCACTTAATAAAATGAGCTACTATATTTTAGTAGGATGCATATGATCTTTCACACATTCCTGATTACAACATAAATCTTAATCAGTTAATATAGTGCTTCATGTGAGGAGAAAAGCAGTCTCAAGACTGAAATATTTAAAAAAAAAAAAAAGACACGTTAACACACTGAAATAAAAGGAAAAACAGAGAACCAGACTTCTCATAGAAAAGAGCTCAACTTCTCCTTCCCAACACACATCTTAAGTCAAAAAATAGCTTCTTCTCTGTATCATTACTGCTGCGTTTGACCTATGCTACATAAGCTGTCTGAATGCAGAATGAAAAATTAAATATTCTCTCTATTTTAATCTCTCTATCTGTTGAAATCTTAAAATAAGCTCTGTGTTCATTCAAAATTGGTGCTTTGAACCTACTTCTGAAATGCCTGCTGTGATTAATAGGTCACAGATTCTCACTCCCCATTATTCAGGCGAAGAACTTGCAGAGATAGTCTTTTATTGTTTGTTTGTTCAATCAGAAACAGCAACAGGGTTTACAGGGAAAAGGAATGAACAGCAGACAAGCAGCAGCGAGCATTATTCAGGCAAAAAAAAACCCAAACCAGAAAGCTTGAGTTTTACTAAAAACTGCTTATGCCATCATAAGCTTACACCTGTTTCCCCTCTTCCATCTTCATCTAAATCTTAGCCTTCTGATAATAAGCACTTGTTAGATACCTACTTCTGAGTCATCCCAGTTTTCTTTACGCCTACATAAACGACTTCCCAAAAAAAAAAAAAAAAAAAAAAAGTCTTGTGGCCACAAACAAAAATCCCACACCAACAACTTTCGAAGGGAAAAGGACAGAATGAAATTCACAACAATCCAAGATACGAGGTTCTTATACATTAATCATCCTTGTTTCCCAAATCTGGTATATTGTTGCTGAGTAAGGGAAACAAGAATTACCCACAATATTCAAGCATATAATTTTTTTCCAAGTGACTAGAGATACGTTAAGCAATTATGACAATTTCCAAGTAAGATTTTTTTCACCCTCCAGAGCAGTGGCATGGAAGCATTCCAAGGTTGTAGGCTATTGCTTGCAGAAACAAAGTAAAACAGGACTGTATCAAATTAGGCTGGCAGGCAGAAAATTTGAACCACAGGTATTTTTGTACTTCATACAATGTTAAAACTCCAGAACTTTTTGCCACAAAACACTGTCCATACCAGACATTTATACAGGTTCAAACAATTGAGTAAAGTCACCTGGGGAAGGAGAGAGTTGGAGCAGCAATCACACCTCTCAGAAGGCACTGAAAAGCTGGGGAGTGGCAGCAGATAGTCTAATCCCATTATCTGTCACTTCCAAATACAGACCAGGGAGCTCAACTAACCCTAGTACAACTGTTACAGTTCCACAAAAAACAGAGTATTGTAGAAGTTCTTTAGAACCACAATTCAACATTCTGACCTTAAAATAACCATTATTCATTTTTGCCAATAACACATCTCTTCCCTTATCTCCCACCTGTACGGTTTGCAATGCAGAGTCAGGCTCCAAGACAGAAGTCAAACTGCCAGCGGGAAGCTTAGCAAGCAGCCTTGCTGCCCTTTATTTTCATAACAGCCTGATGCTTATTAAGAACCATCACAATAAATTTACACTTATTCTAAAAAAAAAAACCAAAACACCAAAAACACCCACACAAACAAAAAAAAACCCCAAAACCCCAAAACAAAACCCAAAACAAACTAACAAAAAAACACATCGCCTTTTTCACCTCAGATGTTCCTAAATGGCTGAGAGATTAACATACTTCATCTTTCATCTCAAAAACTGCTCTCACACTTCCCCCATATAATGAAAAAGTCAATGTCACTGTTCAGCCTTCTCTCAAAACATCGGCATAAGGCATTTAGGTGTCATTAGCTCACTACACTTTCAATTTGGAACACTAGAAACTGACAGAAATCCTCTAAAATACGTAACTACATTTGTTTAAAGGTTTCATGCCCACATCCACACACTCTACCCCTGCAGACCTTTCACCACCACACTGCACTGCAGTAACAACAATGTTGTATCTCCACAGTAACCCATCTTCACCAGCAATTACAGCTAGGTGCTCAGGCTCCGGCTAGAGCAGTTGAGGTTTGAGGACACATGCATTTCTACCAAACCTGAAGTCCCGGCACAAAAATTTTAAACCACTTTCAGGAGAATTAACTGATACCATCACAGAGAACCCAACACTGCAAGTCAGGGTTTTAGAGACATACAAGTCACTTCACATCAGAAATACTTACCTCTAATTTTCCTATCAAAACTGACAAACTAGCAATATTTGTCTGTAGCACTAATAGTTAAGTCTATTATTACTTCCGTCTATGGAGTATTGTACACAATCCAATAGGGCTTGATACCGTAAGAATCTAAACTTTTGTATCAGTTCATATTACAAGACTCAATTTAAACAGGCTCAAAGTACTAATGAAAAAGGTACATAAATACAGATAGGATTTTACTAAGTTATCATCTCCTTGCGAATACGGAATTAGCAATGTCTGCAGAAAACAGCTGATGACTCCACTACAGATGTTCCACTTTGGGGTTTAAATTTCTTAAATCTATTCATCTGCTCAACTGAAGTTGGACCGAGCTAGTACTATTGAAATATTCTTCAATTTCAAAAACATAGCAAGAGCCTGGCCACTTGCAAGTGGTTACAGCCCACCTCAGGGTAAGTCTTCTCCGTGTGAACGGAGAAAATGTTAATGATAAGATTCATGTGCTTTGTCAATTGAAGTGACTTATCCATACATATTTCACAGAAAAAAAAATAATGTTGTTTAACCACATACTTGGTGAACGGGTAAAATAAACTGATATGAACTGATCACTAAAGTGAACATAAAAATCCCACTTCACAAAGAGTGCATGTACTCTTGTCAATCTGTTCGAGATGGTGACTTAATTGGCTTGCTAAACAAGATGTACAGACTAACACTTCACATGTTAAAAAGACTGTCTGTCAGCTTACAGATAGACTTTAAAATTTAGTCATCAAAAAATGTCCTGTCATACATTCACTTTTTGTTTTAGTAAGATAGAAGTAAAATAAGACATTATTACAGAAAGATTTATAAACCTGAACACAAATGTAACACTACAAAGGCCTCATATTTCAGAAATTACTACTTTTAGCATTCAAGAGAACAGCAGACACTGCACGATTTCATAAATGCACTGACCTTGATTCTACTTAACTACAGAAGCACAGTTATTAGGACAAGGGAAAAAAAGAGAAGGAAGACATATGCTGCAACAAGATCACAAAGCAAACCAGAAAGACAGCTGTATCATAATTGTGCCTTTGTTTAATCTCCTTTCTCTACCACTCATCTTGGAGTCCTGTTCAATATATTCATCAATGACCTGGATGAAGGGATAGAGTGTTCCATCAGCAAGTTTGCTGATGACACAAAACTGGGAGGGGTGGCTGACATGCTGGAAGGCTGTGCTGCCATACAGCATGACCTGGACAGGCTGGAGAGTTGGGCAGAAAAAAACCTGATGAGGTTCAGTAAAGGCAAGTGTAGGGTACTGCGTCTGGGGAGGAATAACCCCATGCATCAGTACAGGTTGGGGGCTGACCTCCTGGAGAGCAGCTCTGTGGAAAGGGACCTGGGAGTCCTGGTGGACAACAGGATGACCATGAGCCAGCAATGTGCCCTGGTGGCCAAGAAGGCCAATGGCATCCTGGGGTGCATCCAGCAGAGTGTGGCCAGCAGGGCGAGGGAGGTCATCCTCCCCCTCTGCTCTGCCCTGGGGAGGCCGCATCTGGAGTATTGTGTGCAGTTCTGGGCTCCCCGGGTCAGGAAGGACAGGGAACTGCTGGAGAGGGTCCAGCAAAGGGCTACAAAGTTGATGAGGGGACTGGAGCATCTTTCTTATGAAGAAAGGCTCAGGGACTTGGGGCTTTTTAGTCTAGAGAAAAGAAGACTCAGGGGGGATCTTATCAATACTTATAAGTACTTAAGGGGAGGGTGCCAGGGGGATGGGAACAGTCTTTTTTCAGTGGTGCCCAGTGATAGGACCAGAGGTAATGGGCACAAACTGGAGCACAGGAAGTTCCATCTTAACATGAGGAGGAACTTCTTTACTCTGAGGGTGGCGGAGCACTGGCACAGGCTGCCCAGGGAAGTTGTGGAGTCTCCCACACTGGAGACATTCAAAACCCGCCTGGACACCATCCTGTGCAACGTGCTGTAGGTGTCCCTGCTGTGGCAGGGGGGTTGGACTTAGATGATCTCCAGAGGTCCCTTCCAACCCTGACGATACTGTGATAAGGCTCTTGGATGAGCATTGAAAAATTAAGGGTATGAGAGTCTGACAACCACCCATTCTCCAGTGACCATGGAGGCATTTTGTTTTGTTTTCACAAAGTGAACTTTTCCTGGATATTTTGGATACTTAAAGCATACTCCAAACCAAGCCTCTTATTTCCATTCCCTTAGAATCCCTTATTTGTTCCATTCATCCACAACTCCATTCCTTTGCACTTAACAGACAGGTTGGAAGGCACCCTCAACCTCCCTGTATCTCATCCAATGGCCTATGCCTCTTGCTAAATGCAAGCTTTTCTTCTGACACAAAGAAATTCTGGTCAAGATTTTTTTTTGCGTACCTAAGCGTGCACCCATTTTACCGCTTCTTCCCACACAAGACAGCCAGCCATGGTACGCTGCCATTCCCTGTGGTCACTATCGCCTAAGCCTACCTCCTCCCAGGAGCAGCACTAAAGTAAGCTGCCAAACATTGGGTTCTGTGAGTGTAGAGTGCAATGCACCTAAGCCGTGTCTGAAGAGAACCACTAAGTGTCTATGGCCCCTCTCTTAGATCTCTGCAGTGGAAGACATCAAGGGAGATGCCACGGAGGGACCCATATTTTAAAGTATCTATACACATTGCATTTATTTTTATTTACAAAATATGTATGTATGCATGTCAGTCCTTCAGAGACACGTAAACACCAGAGAAAAAATAACTTTTTCCTTTCTTTATTACCTTATATTCTTCAATCTCTTCCTCATCAGCTTCTCCCTCATCTGGGTATTTGCGTTTTGCATTTGGTGCAGAAGTATCATAAGCAGCCCTACAAACATGCCAAAAAAAACCCCACATAAAACAGTTTCTCTCTCCAGAGAGAACATTTCAGAAATCTCTGATGATCTGCCTCCACTACACGTTTCTCTTACAAGTTTGAAATTATTTTGAAACTTCATATACGAGAATTTGTTCCTCTCAGCATATTTAAGACCAGCACAACTTAAGCACAGGACTTCTGAAAACGTATCTCGCTTCCTCATTTTTCCGTTCTAAAAGATACAGTTTATTTTAACCAAAACAGTCCACCTTCAAAGTTAAGCCTGCTCACACAAGAAAATTACCGTTACATGTGAAAATTAATAAGCACTAGTTAGAGTAACTAGTCCTAGACTTGTCTATTGCTCCACAAGAACTTTTAAACTAAATTGCCCTGCAACTGTTCTTAGCAAAAGTACGAAGGCTCTAGGACAGTCCAGATGGCATACTCTAAATTCACACCTCGGTTTTACTCCACAGTAGCTTTTCAACATAGAAAGCAAAAGTTAACCTTGATTTCCAAGCTGCTATTAGAAGCGAGTGACTAAACCCTACTCACCTTATTCAAATTTCAGATCTGAATAATTAAAGCATTTTCTTCCACTGATTTGTATGTTTTTAATAACCAGTAAGTTTTGAGTGCGATCTCATCCTATTTCAAAGGCTTGTATCACTATTAAACCCCGCTAATTTCTAACAGAAGCTGTGCACTGACACTGACCGGCACGTTTCTCTGGTTTCGGCGATCTCCCGCTGGTCATCTTTGCTGTTCAGTACGGCGCCGATACTGTCCGCGTTCTCAGCTCCTAACTGAACAACGCGGAAGGCAGGTTCAAGGCCACAGCTGCCACTGATTAAACCCCCCCAAACAGCTGCAATCAGTCAGCCCAACGGCCGCTCTCTGAACCCGACCCGCCCCTCCCACCAGCCAGGCCCGACCGCAGGCGGGCTGGAGGCCCCCGCCCGGCAATCACCGAGGCTGTGGGGCCAAACCGAACGGCCCCGCCGGGGCTCCCCGCTTCCCTCTGCCCCCCCGCCGGCCACCCGGGGCCGGCGGCAGCACCACCCGCGCTGTCCCGTTACCGACGAGCGGGCCGCCACAAAATCGCGTGTCCCTCCCCCCCCCCCCCGCCGCCGTTGTTAGTGGAACCGTTGCACCTGAGGCAGCACGCGCCCGCTGCCCCCCTCCCCGTGGGGAAAGGGCGGGGCCCAGGCGCTCGAGCGCCCGCACGCGGGGCGGGACCCCGGCCCGGCCGGACCCCGGCCTCGCCGCCACGGCCCGCTACCTGCTGTGCCAAGAGCTGCCGCCGGAGCTTCTGCCGCTCCCGGATCTCCTGCAGGCGGCTGTTCATCGCCGCGCAGCCGGCCTCCGCCACCCCCGCTTCGCCGGGCTCCCGCCGCTGCGTCACTTCCGTCCCCTCTTCCAATGGGGCGGCAGCGGCGCCCGCCTGACGCGCCGGGTGGCGGCGGCGGCCATGTTGGCTGCGGGCAGCGGCGGCCGGACCGGCGGGGGTCCCGGCGGCGCCCGAGGCAGCGGTGCCCTGCGCGGCCGCGGCGCGGCGTGCCTGGGGGCGACCGGCGGGGGAACAGGGTGGGCGAGCGCAGAAGAGGGTAGCTCTGACCTACGGATAAAACCCATTCTGTAGCGTAACGGACTGGGCTCCAGACTGATGGAGGTCCGGTGTCCGCACCCTTCAGGAGTCCCTGAGCAGGCGACTTGTCTGCTTTAATGCCGTTTTAAGTGCTTCTCAAGGTATAGATGTTAAATTCATTTTCACTCAAGCGCTGCAATAGAAGTTTCACCGGTTGCTCCGGGCAGGGAGCTGTGCGAAGCCTGAGGAGAGCTCTTGCCAGCAGGGCAGCTCACAGCTGGGATGGGTTACTGCAATTTGGTCCATTTTGGGGACCCATATCTTGGGTTCACATACAACGGTTTTTCTTTGTCCTTCTCTCTTGAGGCCAGAATGCTGCTTCTCCCCTACGCGTCTCTCACCCCACTACATCCTTCATGTCCAACTGCAATACCCAGTGTACTTATTTGTAGCTTAACCTTTATGTTCTGCCTACATCTTTCTGATTGTTTAAAACGTTCCAGTTTGAAGGAGTTTTGCAAAATCGGTAAAAGCATTCTTCATCTGAAATTTGGTCTCTTTTCCTGCTTCCCTCCTTTCCCCCCTTTCGTATTTTATTGTCTGTCTTTGAATGTACATAATTTATATTGCGTGCCGGTTTTCATTCTGAGAGCTATTCATATTACAAGGAGAATGAAGATTGGAATAAAGGCCCACAGTCCAGATTCAGAAGTTGTGCATTAACCTTCAGTTCCTAGCATCTCACAAAAGGAAACTTAACAAAAGAATAACAAAACATTACAAATTATCTCACCAGTTATAATTAATGCTAATGTTTGCTCTCCTGAAATAGACCAGTTTTTCCTGTAATTGTCAGACCCAAAGATGTGGACAACAAGAGCTGAAAAGGGACATTCAGCTCTGGTGTTCCTCTGCTGGTATCTTAGTGCCAGTTACCATCACACTTTTGTGATACAAGCTGTTACTCTCTTTTTTTCTTTTTTTGATGTGGCATACATGTCAACGACATTATCCAGGTCAAACTTAAATCCGAGAAAGATACGTGAAGAGAAGGGAATTAGAGCAGTGCAGGCTAATGCAGAAAGAAACCAATTCCAACTATTCACATTTCTCAGTGATAGAACATCCTAGAAAGAAGATGGAGCTTTTAAATGTTAAAAACCCAAGATACCAAGAGGTGATATTTTATCTCCTTAGGGAATACATTACTAGTTATACTGTCCCACCTATGGAAATGTTATGGAAAAAGAAATGCTATCTCATACTACTGCACGCTTCTTTGATATTGTTGGCTGTAATGAATACCGCAGAAGTCTCGGCACAGTAACAAAATCACTTCCTCCTCGGATGGGATACGATGAAGTCTGTGTGAGCCTGCACTCCGTTTTTAGAACTGGTTGCTAAGACGAGCTAATCTTTACAAACACTAATGGCTATGAACAATGTTATGCTATACGCATACACTGTTTCAAAATAAAATGGTTGCATTTTTGCGGAATGTTCCTTGCCTTTCTTCTCTGTGCATGCTGTGGGTTTGGCTCTCTGAGCCCTGTACGCAGTCTGTGGTCAGTTTGTTTCTCTTTAAGTATCAGGCCAAATTCTGCTGGTCCGGAGTCAAGAACTACACATGCACGTATACTGTACCCCAATCCAATCTACAGGTTTGGACTTGATCACTGATATTAGTGTTTTGGTTACATCATGATTCTCTGTGGTCTTGAAGTTTATGGAATCATGGAAAAAACATGGAATCCTCTAATCCAGCCTCATATCCTGATGTCATCCCTGATGTGGTGTCAAACCTACAAATATGCAGTGCTGGAAATGCATCTAATTGAGCCAACTCCTTCTTGAATGGCTGCTCCCCAAACTGGGCATTCAGCTGCCGATGAAGCCTTTACCAACGCTGTGCGACATACTAACTTGATGTCGTATGTGCTGTTCAGGATCTCAGTGCAGTTTTCCTTTTTTTCTTTGCAACTAATGACTCCATTCAACTCTGATCCTTCAGATTTATGAAGCCAATCATTTGCTCATCCTGTTTTTATTTAACTGAATATTCCTGAGTACATCATTCTTCACTTCTCTTCATTGTCCTGCATTCAATCTTTTTAATTATTTCTATTGTTGCGATAATTTTGAATTCAAATCCTGTCGTCCAACATACTTGTATCTACTTCCAATTTCAAGTGGTTGTCTCCAAGTATAATAACCAGACGTTCTATGCCACTTTGTTTAACCATTTACAGCATTATAAAATATTTATAAACCACAAAAACATAATGGTAGAATTTCACACCCATTTGGGACTTGTGTTATACTGACATATATTCAAGTCTAGTCTACTCCATTTAGCAAAAAAATGCTAGCTTATTTTCTGTCCGTAGAAATTATTGTAAAAGTTACATAGAATTAGGCCCAAGCTGCTTAATTTATCACTGTTCTCTCACCTGAATTGTTCTCCACATCACAAACCTCAAACTAAATTATGCCCAATTAAATGCTCAATAAATTCATAAATTCAAAGCACCAAATGGACCATATAGATGAACTAAAAGAGAACTTTATCTTTTCACTCAAAACAGATGAACAGAAAACAGTTAGCATGGACTAACATCACACTCTTCCTATTGCATGTCCCTTTTCTCCATGCTTTTAGTCAAGTAGTGAAGTACCTAGATCTACCTCATATTTTAAAAAAATAATCTTTAAAAGTTGTTAACCGCCGCTTTGGGGCCTATTTTGAATAAGTGATAGCATCCACAACAGCCAGTGATGGTGGCTGTGCGTGCTTTTCCATCTCTGCCTTAGGCTGTGTCCCTACAAGATGGCAAATCTGACTTCATGAGCATATTGCAAAACCACTACAACCATGAATCTATACAAACTCACTGTAGCAGGTCGAATTTTGTTTAAAAATCTCATAGAAGGAACTTATAGCAGCAGACTTTTTATTAGTCTAGTACTGCTTGTCCTTAGTAAACCAACATACAGCCAAAATAAAGCCTTCATAGACACAATGCCATACGCTCTGGATAATTTGACGGACATGTGCTTGCGATTTCACACTTCATCTAGATCAAATTTCATTGCCATTTGATCCAGTATTGTACATGTCCATTGTAATGGACATGGAGCCTTGATGTTGCATGTTGCTCACAGCAGGAGAGCTGCTGCCTCTGGACCAACTGATCACAGCCTCCTTACTAACCTGGAGGTGACTTTTGAAAAGGAATTTTGAAAGAGATTACTTGATTTCTTTGTTTTTGCATAGCATCGTATTTCATTCTACTTGTCAGCAAGAATAAGTAACTTGCACGCAAATGTTTAAAAATTATAAATATACTTCTAATTCCCCTACATGGAATAAACTCATTTAGTTTCTTAAATGTTCTGAGCAAAGCATATGTTTCTGGCTTCTTCAAGCAGCGTCCAACATGGCCAGAAGAGCAGCAGTATTGGAGTAGAGCTCGAGAAGCTTTTTGAACCAAAACTGTTTTGCTGAAAAACGTGGTCGGGTCAAGAGAGTATTTTAAGAACTTGCATTGAATTTGTTAAATTGCGTGGATGTGAAAATGATTCCCGCTTTTAAAAAATTCTTCTGATCAACACGTTTTTGTTCTAGAAATGTGACAAACTACAAAAAATATAGAATATAGTCTTAATTCAAGACATCCTATTTACAACTATTTAGACTTGACATGAGGAAGCATTTCTTCACCCAGAGGGTGGTCAAACCCTGGAACAGGCTTCCTGGAGAGGTGGTCGCTGCCCTAACGCTGGCGCTGTTCAGGTGGCATTTGTACAAGGCCCCTTAACGACTTGCTTTAACTTTTAGTCAGCCCTGAAGTGGTCAGGCAGTTGAACACGTGATCCTTGTAGATCCCTGCCAACTGAAAGAGTCTAGTCCTGTTCTAGTCTACTCTAGTCTAGTCTATATTCTGTCCTATCCTATCCTACAAATCCATTGTGTTCATTTCTATACCAAAAGGTAAGATTTAGCCTTTTATTTGGGGTGGGGAAAAAGAGTAAGCTGGTTTACATTTTTTTCTTTTACCTATTGCAGAAAACTTACTAGCCACTGTCCACATACTCCAGGGTAAACCATATAAAGCAGTGGAACTCGGAACTGAGAATTTGCACCATGGTTCCCAGACAATCTGGGCATTGTAACTCCCATGAGGACACAGACTGCACCACCCCAGCTCACGCGAGCCCACCTGCCTTTAAGAGTTCCACTGAAGTCATTGGGACTATTCACACAGAATAGACAATGCACTACGATTAAATTGTGAATAAGGTTGGAACAATATGACCCTAACTCATCTTCATTTACTGTAGGATATTGTATATTTTTTCTGGAGTTATAATGACTTCTGTTTTCCTATCTCTCACTATGAAGAGTTAGATGATAGACATGTGATTTCAGAGGTACTACCTTGCAGGCGATAGTCATCCACATAGCTTGCCAACAGCTACATCTGTATTTTAACAAAGAAATTAACACAGTCTTTCTTTTTGACGAGTTCTGTCAATCATGGCAAATTAATTGACAATCCTCCTTACTAAATCAGTAAAAAAAACATAGCCAAAACAGTCTCCCCAGCCCCACAAGTCCCACTTCACTTGGAGATCCAAGTATTACTGGCTTCCCACCAGGTTCAGAGAATGTGTTAAAATACAACTGGCTTTTTACTGAAATGTCTGTGTATATGCCTCAAAAAATAGAATGTGAAGAGGGGGATAGAGTGCAGCTTTGTGTTGTATTGCATCTAGCCCTGTATTTACCCCCTTCTAATTTTAACACTGCCCCCCTTACTGAGCAAATCTCTAGGAACCTACACAGAACTTCAATTGTATTATTTGTTCTACTGCTGAGCTGAATTGATCACCCCCCTCAAGGGCAGGTACAAACCTAATTACATGACATCTGCTGGCTGATTATTATAAATCAAAGTGTTAAAGAAGTGTGAATTTGTTATGCTTTGAATAACAAAGAAACATTATTTCCATACACCTCAGTGTTCACTGATTAACAGGACTTAACTCTGTAAGTGCTGAGAATCAGAAAATGATTATGTAGCACTTTCCTGCTTTCCCTACATTTCTCACGTAAGATATTAAAATTATACTGCCAGTTTTATCTCACAGTCAGGAAATTTGTGTTCTATCACGCTTGCAAAACAATCCCATACGTTTTTATGTTTAAATATGGTATTTGTGCATATTGGTATGTGATTATTAGTACCCTTACTTTGTCTCAGAGCTGTTTTGTTTGTACTAAATAGCAATAAAGGTGACTAGAATAATGATAACCGTACAGAATATTACAGTATATGGTAGCTTTGTATATGGAAAACCTCATACGTCTAAAGTCTTTGTATTCCAGAAAACTCATCCTTATGTATTACCTCATATACTCAGTACTTTTCCATTTTAAATTTGTTTTCAATATTATTTAATGTTTTCTTGGATACCTCCACAGAAAATTAGATGGAGTATCTTGCATCAGCATGTTATTTGCACAGAATATTTAAAAACATACCCCTGAATTTAGTTTCTCTTTTTTTTTCCCAGTCTTCCATTTACTTACACGTTTTCCAGAGCATTTACAGTGTTACCAGTTAACTGTGGCTTCTATGAATACTCCATTTTCAATATCTACATCTTAATGCTTTCTTGTTTAAGTTTATAGCATAAACAGCTCCTAAATCTGCCACTTATTTGTACATTCATGCCAGTTCACTATCCATTGTGTTTTCTGTGTGCCTGTGCAATAAACCAGATCAGGAAAAAAGATGTGGCTGATCTTTTAACCCAGTTCGGATTATTTTGCAGCAAATGTGCCACCACAGCTTCAGAAGCACCAGAAGTACAGACAGAAGGCAGGTAACGAAATATGAAAAATGTCACTCCAGAAGATGACTTGTAGTTAAATCCTAGAGAAAAGAAGTTATTCTGCTGCTTTTTACTTTTCCTGGGTTTCTAGGAAATTCAGAAGCTTCAGGAAGGAAAAGCTAGGCATACAGAGAGAAAAAAGTGGGATATACAGTACTACTCATGACGCAAAACTGCAAGTCCATCTATCTACAGCTCCAAGCAGAAGTTAACTTATTTGACTATCTAAGAGCCAAAGGAAGGTTCTGTGTGTAAACTAATAGCAAAACTCTGAGACCTGTTTCCAAATAGGTTAATAATCACAATAAAAAAACAATGAGAGGTTTTGAAAATTTTACAATTAATAAACTTAGCAGTACTTCTAGTTTAATATAAACTAGGTGTTTGGTCTAGTAGGATTTAGTTACACACTATTAGGATGGATTGGGTAAAACCAAACATTGTTTAGAAGGTCTAAAGTACAAAAAAGTAGTGTGGACTGTAACATAGTGTTTTATTTTACAAAAATAAATGGACCGCTAAGGCAGATCAATATAAAACCAGGACAAGTCACTGTATATATTTTGTATTGTACATCCATAGCAGAAATCCATGGCTTTTCATAATCCAATGGTTTTTACTTTTACTTTTTACTTTTCAGCCTGCATGAACTAAACAGGAAAATAGTAAGTTGGAATGTGTAATTCCACATCACCATTAGATTATAAAAAAATAGCAATGGGGACTATCATAATGATGGGGACAAGAGGGATCAGAAGAGACAGAGAAAAGGGACATCAGCCAGAAGTCAAGAAAGAATAAGGGGATGATTAAGCCAACAATGAAGACTGTAAAGAAAGCATTTTGTTTTGCCAATAGTTACAGCAGTGGATCTTGCCTTAGGTTACCCCCTTTTCTTCATCCGTTGCCCTCACTCCCTGCCCTTCCCACAGCTCCTGACAGACATTTTCCACATTCTGTGGAAATGAAGGCGATCCAAGTGCAATGTCTGTCACAGCTCTGCACAATGCCAGTGTTGTTCTAACTACGGGAGTCATAGTTCAACAGTGCAAAGTCAACTCTGATCCCGTCTTGTACAGAATCTCCTCTCAGTTATAGAGGGTATCGTCACCTTATTTATTTTAAAGAATATGTAGCTGTATTTTAAAATGTCAACTAAAACGTCGAAAGGAGGCACAAATAGCAAGTACATCTTTGTGCATCACTTTACATTAATCAATGTGAAATGGTTGCTCTGGCTCTGTATTTATTTGTGAAAGCAAGCTAGGAACTACTGAGATTTATATTTTTTACATGGTAACAATACGGGCAAACTAATGCTTGTATTCATAATGCACAAAATCTATTCATTACTATGAGACGACTCACTGATTTTGATAAAATTATTAACCAATACAGCCAACAGGACATGGCTTATAAACACTTAACAATATATTCCCCTCCTTAACAGCTAAACTTTTCAACTAATTGAAACTGCAAGTAAAAAACAAAATTAGTCCTAGTGCTTCCAATACAACCCCAAAAGAGAACATACAAAGATCGTGTTATGAACATGTGCTGATACTTCCAAGAGATCTTACCCTTATGAGGGTATTTCTTACCCTTATGATACATTTCTTAAATCTCTTCTTGGTAGCACAGCATTCAGTTCCTTCAGGTAATTATATATCCCAGCCTCCTTAAATCAGTATAAACTTTATTTAGCTTTCCCTTCATTAAGTATATGTGTTCCTTTGAAACAATAATGATATTCTTATCCAAAACTATTACTAATGATAAGAGAATACAGCTTTTGTGGTTTCTTTCTCAGAAAAAAAAAAACCAAAAAAAAACAAAAAAAACCCCACACTTGAAATTTTACTTGTATTATCCAGCAAATTCAAGTTGTTACATATGTTTTTAAAAAAAGGATAAGAATCGGTAGAACTAAATGTCGACCAAACACCTATTTCAGTGGGGAGTGAAGAGTATGCAACACCTAGCAGAAGGGACATACGAGTATCTCCACAATAGTTCAGGTCTCTCTTTTTATTCTTGATAGAGAATTGAGACTGAAAATGAGAAGTGGCAAAATCCTGCTTGCTTTTTGTTCTAACTTTGTGAGACATTGATTTCAAGTTCATACACAATAAGCTTCTCAAGTAGTATACAATGGTGAAATCTTTTAAAAAGTCTATTTGTATACTGATTAAAAATAATAGATGTAAGCCAACTTTTGGAAATATGGTGAAATTCTGTACATTGTCAATTAGTCCAAGCACTTGGAGACAGACAAGATCAAACCTAAATAACACTAAGTGGACAGGGGGAATTATATTTGATTCTTTTGTGGCCTCTTTGAGAAAATGTGGATTTGAAACATGTTAGTATGTATTTTTTGAAAATATAGCAGTACTTTTTATGTTAATAGGACATTTTAAAAGTCTTAAAAGGTCTAAATAGTCATATCCATTGAGTTATATTTTGAGTGCACTGCAGAAGCATACAGAGAGATCACAGGATGTATAAACCAGAGATTTTTTGTTTAAAATGGGTTCCCGTCCAAAATACTTTTGTTAAATAAATAAAACATATGGGCCAGATTATAGTTGTATGCATATACAGGGAAGGGAAAGATGGGAAAAGGAACGTGTCCTTGCTTTCCATTTCAATTTGTAGACCAAATGCCCTCGTGGTAAGGTTTGGTGCTAATCTGAAGCGCTTGCTACTTTCAAGAGTCAAAAACATTTAAAATTCCAAGTCTATAATATGTTAAATATGGCTTCATGGGACAAAACTATTCCTGCTCCAACAACTACTTATCCTTTTTTTTCCTCTCTTTTACCTTAATTTTACATGTTCTAATAAGATATAGTTATATTTTAATAATTGTGTAATATGTGCTTGCATAATGCATAACTGTAAAAATACAGCCATAACTCACTTTATCCTTTCTCATCATTTCCTGGTAACATTATGTTAATGAAGGTAAATCAAACACTTGACTGGTCATTGCATGTACGTAGCTCAGCACTAAAGTAATTCCTGCATCCCTCCGAAACTCTGGAGTAAAAAAAGAAGTCTTATTTACACATTGTATATACATTGCTGTTGGGTTTTGTGCAGGACACTGAGAAATTCCTGCAGAAATATTAGCAATGCCTCATTCCATTGCTGCTAATTGGGAAGGGTGACACTGTGTTATATGGAATATGTCCTGTTTGAGGTAAAACAAAACCAGTTTTCTTTCAGTAATTTTACTTTTCAGTTGAGTCTCTTCTAACACAAACCAGACCCTGCATTGACTTATCTTTCTGTATTTTGTGATTTTCATTGGACTTACACTTCACAAAAATGAAATGCAAAAGTCCTGAAATAGATATTATTAAGACATGTTTTCAGCTGATTAACTCTGAACAGAAGAGAAGAAACCTGCTACCACTCCCGACATAGTTAATTGAAGAGTACTAACCTGGATTAGTTGTGAGAGAACTTATTTAAACAACTGCATTTATTAAAGCATTGTTTACCCTCCAGGGAACCTTCTACACCATGAATGGTCAGAAGAAATTGTAGAAGGGTCATATATCTCAGCTCTGTGAACCAGTTGTCCTCACTGACAGTGGATGTTTGAATAAATAAGGGGCTTCATCCTGCTCTGTGGCAGGCTTACCTTATGTTGTAAAAGGCCACTTTCTACATGAAAAAGAGTCCAAAAAGACATTACATTTTTTTCACCTTTTTCTCTCTTAGATCTAAACCAAAAATGTTAACCATTTAGTACAAGGGTGTGCCTTCCTGATTGATTTTTTTTTCTTTTTTTTTGTGGGTTGTTTTCTCCAGCACAAGCACAGTATGAAATTACATACAAAGCTTCCCCCTAAAGGACAGACTGAATGGAATCAAGTACCAAAACCCACCTATACCCAAGGCAGTCAGGTTCGAGACTGAAGTTCCATTTCGTAGCAAACCTCTGTTAAGACTGTTTGCTAACAAATACCATTTTCCATTCCATTTATTCAAAATATCCTCTTTGGCATATTCCTGCCTCTTTAAATATCTTATTTATAGAACGGCTACACAAACTCACCTTTCACCTAGGTTAACAGACTGCAACATATGTGATGTGCCACATTTACTATTTCCTATTCTAAGCTCAGGAAATAAAGCAGGCACCTCTGCCATATTTCACAGGCATGCTGGGGCTCTCCTACAGTCACACTTGTGGTCTCGTCCCCACTCAGCCACACGTCATTTGCACACTTTGGGATCTGCTAAATGGTCCTTCTGGGAGAGGAACATAAAGTGAGTGCTTAGAGGTTGCCCATGGAAACAAAATAATATGCGCCTCAAACAACCATCACACTGCAACTGCGTGAAGAAGGACTAGTACGTTGTACTAGTTTGTGTGTTCACGGGGTGTTTGCTGAAATAGTAGCAACGCCTGAAAAAATCATGTCTCCAGTCCTCCAAAGTTTTACACAGGGTACTGATGTAACCCTACTTTACACATGGAGACATCACAGTATGCAGATGTGTACATACTAAGAACGAGGATACATATTTGCGGAATTAGAGCCTTTACTGAATGCAGGGCTTTTTCTGCTTTTAAAAACATAGTTTTCAAACAAATATCTCCACATTTCATTGTTATTAAAACCCCCCTTTTTTTTCTGTGCAAAACTGTGATACTTTTAAAATGATATATAGTTACTTTGGATATGTCAAAACTATCTCAGTTGAAATAGCATTTTTTTCCACTCACTGTATTAAACAAAAAGTGTTCACCAGTTTTGCATGATTCAGTTTACTTTTCGGTTCTAAATGCAATTATTTCATCATGTCTGTATAACCCAGTGTTAGGCACATATGCACCTATGTATTGAATTGTTCCAGGAAATCAAGTTTCTTATTGCCTTGTTCCAGGAAATTGGGTTTCTTACTGCCTAATAACATGAACTCAGCTTGTTGTACAAGAAAGTACTTAACACTTTAAAAAAGGTTTTTCTATGATCTCATTACTGTGCGGACTGTGTTTATGTGGTAATGGGAAACCTCATCAATTACAGGGCTTGTTCAGTTACATCCTGTGTATACAGGGTCACCCTATGGAGCTTATATAGAATTACAGACAAAAGGGCCTATTCTCTTTCCAGTATAAGCACAAACTCAAATTAATTTGAGTCAGACTTGGCAGGATTTCAAATTTTTTTCTGTCTGCCCATGTTTGTTAAAAAGGAATGAGATTGATGAATAAAATTATTTTATAAGAGCGCTGACTTATATCCTAAAAATGTTGACGTCATACAGGCACCCATTCTGCTGCCCATTTTGCACGTGGAAATCTCCTTTGTGTGCAGCCTTGCTTCCTCTCCTTCTAGTCCTGATTTCACCCCTTCTGGTGCTGTTTGATCTCACTCAGTGCCCACTAGGTC
The DNA here is from genome assembly GCA_017639485.1 of Pluvialis apricaria. NCBI lineage: Eukaryota > Metazoa > Chordata > Aves > Charadriiformes > Charadriidae > Pluvialis > Pluvialis apricaria. The sequence goes on from CM030010.1 coordinate 79,414,207, forward strand.
AGTGTGGCGTAAGCTTTTTCCATTGATTCCAGTGGTTGATCTATTGGCCCCAGCACACTTGATTATGTGAAGAAATGAATAGCGAGAAACTATTAGGTGTGATAGTTCTGAAAAATCATTTTAGTGGCTACGCGTTGTGCCTGGCTGCTGGCTACATTCTCTCTGCTTTGTACTTGTACTTATTTCCTGGGGGAATTTCTCATATATCGCATTGCCTGAAGGTCAACCCTTGCTCTGATCTGTCACATCTACATTGCTGGTCAGGAAGGAATGCAGGAAAGAATTCCTGGGTCTAGGGCTATCAGCGGCAGTAAGATGGGACTGACTCAGGCCTTCACTTGTCAATAGTATTTTAACTGAATTCCACCAACAGCTGGGAAGTGCTCAGCTTTTCTAAAATCTTATGCTGACATCATACTCTAGTGAGCTACTCGAAAATAAAGGTACGCAGCTTTAGTGCACACAGGAATGAGGCTAATCAGTGAATTTGCTATTGATTTAAATGGGAGCAGAATTAGACTGATTCTCCAGCTGAATTTTAAAGTGCTTGGTATTAAATTTTTTGCAAAGTGGGACTACTATTTTTGCATTATAGACCCACACATCAGGATACCTTCATCTATTCACAAGAACCACTTATTAAAAATTAGTCCTATGATAAGCTGTACCCTCACACAATTCATGCAAAAGCAGAGTCGGAGACATGGAAGAACTATCAAGTGCTTTTAGAAAGCTATTAGGATAAAGGAAGCTGTTGTTTACGTTTCCTTTTAAGCCTTGCATATATGAATAACCCATGCTGCTGCTGTATTAAGTGAGTATTTCTAATACTTCCATTTCTAAGGTAACCTGAGGAATCTATGCACAGAAATACAGCGGGGGGGGGGGGGGGGGGGGGGGGGGGGGGGGGGGGGGGGGGGGGGGGGGGGGGGGGGGGGGGGGGGGGGGGGGGGGGGGGGGGGGGGGGTGGGGGGGGGGGGGGGGGGGGGGGGGGGGGGGGGGGGGGGGGGGGGGGGGGTGGGGGTGGAAGGTTGGAGCGGCCAATTGGTTCATACCTATGAATTATTTATTATTCTTTGTTTTATCAACACTTTGGTATTGGGGCTGTCAAATATCAGAAGGGAAAAAAAGCAGCCAACCCTGTGGGGAATTGTAGAGAAATTAAAACCTATTCTAGGCAGATGATCTCCTACAACTGCTTTCATGGAAGTTGTCAGGTACGCAGCACAGATTTGCTTGCTTTGGGCCACGAGCGTTGTTCCATCAGCTTCCACGGGACTGCTTGCCAATAGGTACTGACCTCTGTACGTTAGGAGGGTACAAAATACTAACATTAAGTATTGAAAAGGCTTTGGCAAAAGGGAGAGTTGCTGTGTACTTCAGCTGGGAGGCAGTTCACCACTGTAATGTCATCTTAATGGATTATTTTTCTCTACTAATCCAGAAAGATCAAACAACCCTTTCCTTTTCACATAAAAATGCAGGCCTTGTTAAACACAGGATTACTAACTTTAAATCCTGCAGTGCTGCTGCAGGAGTATAACTAGCACAGTTTCCAAAGATTTAGTGTTTTCTCAACGATTTTGTGACAACTGTTTTCTGAAAAGGTTGGACACTGTAATTTTCAGAATCAAAATTGTACGTAATGCCCAGATCCATTGAGACCTTTTGAGGTTTTCCGAAGATCTACTTGTTTATTTCCTAATTGAGGAAACATATTTTTTCTCCTTCTTTTTCACTTCTAGATTCCATTTGTGAATGAGTTTTCATGAGTTTTGTACAGTAGAGACAAAACTTTTAAGGCTACCAAATGCACTAAGAACAGCTCATAGTTGGCATCTTTGTAAGGCTGTATCAGCTATATCAGAGTAATAAGCCTTTGTTTCTTGTTTGTAAACATGTGAAGGTAAAGTCCACCTTGCTTAAGGCACAGTGCACTATTCATTTTAGGCACACCTGTAATTCCTTTACCGTTATTTTAAGTGTGATGTCCAAAAGAATCAAGGTTCTCCAAAATCCCACTGTCTGTCCATATAACTGTTGCTTTGTCTTTCCTCTTCCCAATAACTTTTGACTGATTGTAAGAATATGACAGAGGTAGAAGTCACACAGATAATGAGCTTCCTACAAGGCGTAATAAAAGTAGTCCAGCAGATGAGAGTGATTTTATACATGGCACCTCTAAGTGCCACAGTCAAAGGAAAAACTACAACACGAGCTCCCACAGCTCAAACACAAGGAGAAACCATATGGGGGAGGACACTCGTTAAATGCTCTAGCCAAGACAGAAGCTGCAACCAAGTGCAAAGCATACATCCTGGAAAAACAACTGCACCAGTTCCAGTGTTTCTTAGAAAATGGGCCCCTCTTCCTTACAGTGAAACTATTATCAATGTCTTTGAATGGAAGCAGGACCAAGGTCCCTAATATGTAAATTCTAACAAAAGCATTATTTCCTGTAGCAATAACATACCTCACATCATAGTGAAGAGCTAATTTACAGATATTTAAAACAAATTATAGGCTCACTCGTCCTTCTTTGAGTTACAGCAAAAATAACAATCATTATAACAATTAAAATGTTACAAACTGAATCTGTACATGTGGGATCATTTTGATTAAACCGAACCCTGTCCTGGGAGGGAATCATTACGACGATTGCTTTTATCTTGATGCTTCTATAATTCTAGTTACTTCTAAACCTTTTCCCTGTGTAGCCCCCCTCTTTTCCCCCACCTCCTGCTTTAGGCACTATTTTGCAACCTGAAGCACAAGACACCTCTACCCTACATAGGCAAAGAAAGTTCACTGCATGTAAGGAGTTCCTGCTGGCCCACACACCTAGGGGAGGACAAATGAAATCAGAATACATGAATAGAGTACCAGGCTCAAGAGCTTTGCCTGAAGTGTTTTGCAAGATTCATCACACTCATCTGTTCTCTTCCTCCTGTGCTGATCAGCAGAACCCTTCCTCTTGCATGCAAGAGCGGGGGGGAAAAGAGCTTAGGGTCAGGGAAAGCGAAATATTGCTGTTATTGTGATGGCCAAAAAGTGTTTACTAGGCAATGAAGGAAGGCCTTAACCAGCTAGGCTGAGCATGCTTTTAAACCGATCCTTCCAAAGGATAAAAGCAACCAACTTGTTATGACAGGCAACAAACCTTCAGACAATTTTAAAATGGGCCATAATGAGTTCCTTTCAGGCTAAGTGTCTTGCATATATTCGAATATTTTGATAACAAATTGAACTCTTGCCAGTCTTGACAGGTTCTAAACTAATGCATACATATATCCCCAGGAAGAAACCAAAAGGAAAGAACAATCTGTGTGCTTATATGCCAACGAAGTGCAGCAGACACATGGGATACATAGTTTCATGTTGCTGTAGAAACCCCGAGCCAAGTATTCTTTAACTTTGTGATTAAGATACTAACTGTAATGTTTGCAATAATCAAACAATCCAGAGATGAGGGGAACCAAAATGAATACAGGTAGTACCAAACACATATAGGACCTGCTTTTCCTTAGCCACTGGAGCTATTTGTTCTTATAAACAAAGGCTTAAATTGGGTAAAATTGCATTTTGCACCCTTTTGAACAGTTTGGAGCCTGCTAAAGGAAGGCCCCTGTTTACTGGAGATACCTGGGATCCTGCATGGAAAGCAGAAAGCACACTCTCTCTAACTCTTTTAGGATTCTAGGTCACAATGCAAGATTGTGGAAATACTGATGCGTTCATCCAGAAACCAGATTAACACTTCTCAGCCAAAAAATCAGAGAGAAAAAAAGATCCTATGGAGAGGTGAATTACAGACTCACACTACAGACGAATTGTCAAATAAAGGGGGTAATGCTCTATTAGGCAGAGTTGGACTTCGCCAAATATGACAGCAAAGATTAAAAGACAGTAGTAAATTAAAAAACAGTAACTAACCCAAGCTAACAACTGAACAAGATGAGACAAAGAGGCAAAACTAACTGACAGCCATCCTGGTAGAAAAGGGGAAACCAGAGATGATCAGGTCATGCGAGATTCTGCAAGCGGTTGGGAATAAGCAGATTACTATTCAGAGCACATGGGGCTGGGATAAAGGCTAAACCCTCGAAGACATTTCTCTTCACGGCATTTGTTCCAGACCCTTTTGTTCCCGCAGACACGTCTGGGGCTCTCACCATCCTCTGCCCCCCCAGCCGCCGTCCGTCCGTTTTCTCCCTCTCTCCCCGGCTTTGCCCGGGCTCCTGCTCTTTGTGACGCTGGCGGAGGGGCCGCGGCAGCCGCAGCCGCGGGGGCAAGGGCGGAGAAGAAGGTGGCTGGTAGGGGAGAAGCGGGGCGGGTGGGAGCCTGCGGGGCTGCGGCGGGAACGCGGGCAGGGATGAACCCGGGGGGCGGCCGGGGAAGTCCGGGGGCGGCGGCGGCGCCGGGGCTGGTGGGGGAGCGGGAGGGAGGGAGGAGAGAGAGAGGGCGGCACGGGGGGATTAGTGGGACGCCGCGGCCCCGCCTTCCCCCTTCGCATCCCGGGCACGATGAGAGGGGGAGATGGACCCGAGCCGGCGGGACTGGCACCATGACATTCGCCGGCTTCGTGGTGGCGCTGGTGATCGGGGACGATCCCCGGAGCCCGCGGGCTGGGGCAGGTCTCCGCCAGCCTCCCCGCCGCCCGCCACCCGCAACCCCGCCGCCCCGGCTCCGCCGCCGCCCCCCGCCGGCTGCCCCGCCGGGGGGCTTCCCGCGGCCACGGCGCCCCTGGCCACCGGCGGCGGCCGCCCTCCCGCGGCGGGGCGCGGCGGGGCCGGGAGCCGCAGGGCCCGCCGCAGCTCCTGCGCCTGCCCGGCGGCGGGCGGCCCGGGTGCGCTCCCGGGGGCGGCGGGGGCCGGGCGGAGCGGGGCCGCGCCGACTGCGAGCGAGGTGAGCGGGGGCCGGGGCGCCGGGCGCTGCGGGAGGGTGCGCGGTTGGCTCCGCGGGACTTGGGTCCCTTAGCCGGGCAGGAGTCCTCCCCATCCGGAGCCGGCTCCCCGTCGCGGGAGGGAGCAGGGAACGGGGGGGACAGAGACCCTCTGCCAAAGTGACAGCAAGGGCTTTTTCTGAGAGGAGAGCTTAAACTTCTACATCAGCAGACGCATCGGAAAGACGGAGGTCCTACCTGGTTGTATTATTTCTAATACTAGGTAAATCGCGTTAAGAAGCCGGCAGTAAGCATTGAGTAGGCTCAGTTAGCCAGCGCTGGCTTTTGTGATCGGGCGCACTTCTCTGGGAAGCACTTGGTCCACAGAAGTGAAGTGGCAGAAGGAAAAGCAAAAGGATGCCTTGCTCTAAACATGAACTGCTCGCATAGTATCTCTTGCTTTCTGTTTTTTCCCCAATCTTGGGATAATGGGGTCTTCAAGTTAGCGCTGGTGCTTGAGGACATCTGTGAACCCCACCCAAGAGACCTGTGCTCCCCCCTGCTCTAGCGAAACCCTCAATGGCTTCTGTGGAAGTTTTCAGTGCATAAGGACTGAACAGCAATTTCGGCATTCAGCCCTTGAGCAGTTGATCAGCTTTACATTTCATCAGTGTTGGCACCCTTCCACAGGGTTAAATATATTTATGTGCAGTCGGGTTTTGAATGACTTCACATTTTCTCCTCCATCACTCTGGTATTATTTCCTACCTAAATAAGAATTATGTCCTATCTGTACTAAAAATGATCAAGCATAATTGTTGCAATCACAATAAAAAATCCTTCTTTGTTGCCTTTCCTTTTTAAATATTTTGTAATATCACAAGGTCAGCAAGGAGAGCTGATGATTAATATTATTGTTAATAATTTTGTTCTTGTGGAAACTGGTTTTGGCTGGTTTTTTTTTTTAAATTAATTTACTTTCAGATCTCTGAAGAGGATTTTTACCTTTCTCTTCCAACACCCCTAGAAGGTGTGTGAAAAAAAGATGATAATTTGAACAATGTGATAATTACACATATTGGGTATAAAATATCACATGGAAAATGGAGGCACCAAGGTCCATATTGAACATTTAAAGCATTTAAAAAATTGCAGGCTTTCCAAAGCTGAGTTCCAAGTCAAATGTTGTACTCCTTCAAGAAGATAGAACGATGTTATGCATTACAGATGTTTTCCCTGGAAAGAATAACCAGGCAGCTGATGCCACAGAGGAGAGAAAACAGATAACAAGACACAGATGAAAAAAAAAAATACACAAGACTTCATGCCCTTGAACTGGTCTCAGTTTGGGAAAAGGTCCCACAGTTGCTTCTTTGATTTAGGTCCATCATATTTATAGCTTTTTCAGAATTCTTCAGTCTGGTTCCAAAAATACTTTGTGAGGACTTGGTCAAGTATGATACAGTGAAGAAGAACACGACATTTCATTGCTAAGAACCCAATCTTGCACTGACTAAAGTAAATTCCAAGAATCCCCTGTAAGTTCATCAAAAATGTGATTTAAGTAAAAAAAACCAGCAAAAATAGTACATGTTTTGGGTTTAGCTGTGGTTTCTTCAGTCTTTTCAGAATGCTGGGATTTTTCCCCAGAAAAAAGAAAGCCAGGTTAGCTCCCGTGAAGAGGGAGGACATAGCTTACTGAACAATAAATACTTTCTAACTGAAAGGTCATTCTGCTTCTGTTGGACTTAGTGTAAACTCTCAGTGACATCAACAGGAAAATGCCTGTCCAGAAAGCATTCGTGGAGGCGATACAAAAGAGAGTGTGTGATAACAATTAGAGAGAGTGTGAGATGGCTTAAGGTGGAACGTGGAACTAAATCAAGGCACTTGCCCAGAAATAAACATTATTATAACATCGGTCCTGAAGTATGTTCCTTTCTTACAAGCAGCAAAGAAATGCAAGTAAAGGTAATGTTTATGATGCAGTTTATAGCTAGAGAAGGACAGGACTATTATCAGAGAGAAACTCACTGCATCATGTGCTACAGAAGCCCATACCCAATTATTAGGCACCTGCAATAACTAAATACAATGCCATGTTCAAAGCCTTCAGTCTCCCGGCTTTTCTAGCTTAAATATTAAGACTTATCTGCAAAGTTAATTTGCTAAAATTTGTGCATGTGTATATACTAAAATGCTTTATAGTTAAACATTAACGATGAAAAAGTTTAAAAAAACCCACCTTCGCAATAATACTACATGTACCAGTCTAAATCAGTTTTATAATTTAAAATAATAGATTTTTGGTGTTTCATTTCCTTCTTTCTAAAATGAGAGACATCTGGGTAATATTATTCTTCATGCCTTGAAAGCAAGTAACCAATACAAATATATATAAATTATCATGATTAACCAAGGAAGCCATATGAGGAAGATAAGTACAAAAGTACTCTGTACACGGAGCCAGCATAAGTCCAGCCGAATTTACTATTTTAGTTTACTGCTAATAACAACTTACCTGGGATGTACTCATGCTTCAAAAAGAAGGCGTACCTCAATCATTAGAAGCAACTGCTGCCACACAGTGTGTATGTGGCATACAGTTACAGTATTCTGCATGACACATTGTTCATGCTATGTCGTTACATATCTAATTTAAAGCTCTTTGAGTAAAGTAGGTTAACTATTTTTCTTTATTTTACAAAGGGGAAACAATACAAGAGAGGTAAGTGTCTTTGCCAGAGGTCATACTACCAATCAGTGGTAAAACTGGAAATAAAATACAAATTTCCAGAATGGCCAGATTTAGAGTCTTTCCATTTAAATTGCTTTTATCACATAGTAATTCCACTAATGCCAACCAAATCATGCTTTCCTAAACTTTTGTGATAGAAAAATCAAGCCTCAGGCTCATAGTCTAAACACTGGATTATTCTCCCTACCTGTTACGCTATAATCCAGGTAGTTGATGGAAGGTCTTTTGGGGTTTTGGTTTTCTTAATAGCATAGCGTTAAAGAAAAAAATACGATTAAAAATTAAACATGAATGTCTGTATTTTCCTTCTAAGAAGCAGCTCTTCTGGAACCGTTCTTATTTCAGCTGCACAGCGTGAGACCCCTCATTTTCTGCAGCTCTGTACCACACAAGACAACTGCAGTCCTTTAGAGCCTGTTACATTCCTAACACTTCAGTTTATGTTTTTATGTTATTACGATCAATCATCATTGATCGTTGACATGATGAATCTCACTGCTGCAGAGGAACCAATTCAGCACATTACACACTCAATATATACAATATTTATGAAACTTCTAATATAAGGATCCTTGAGTATGCAATGCTGCTATCTGCTAAAGGTCTCAAGATGGTTCTTAAAAAGTAGTTCTGATGGATGCATGCTTTTTTCAAGGTTAAAATACCAGGAGAAAATAGTTATAATTTTAGACTAAGAGCAGTGCTCAGGAAGGTGATGGACAACAGCACTCATCAATCGCAGTGAGCGTCACCCATAGTTTTGCTGGAGTCAACAGGATTAATTTACTTGATTTTAGCTAGGCCTGATCCTGGCAGGGAAGAAAATTTTCCATTGATTTGATCTGGTGTTATATTTGAACTATACTACATGTAGCCTCTTACAAGTACCTCATGCAAACCAATGAATTAGTTTCATTCTGAAACTGGAATAGACTCTTTTATATGTATTATGAGTCATCCAACTTGTATTCTGAAATACTATGAGTTATAATGTGGTTACATGGGATATACAGCATATATCAATGGGAGGCCCTCACACTTTATGTCTATTTGGACTTACCTAACTGACTCCAAGGCAACAGAGACGAATTGTAAGTGCAGGGTCTTGCTGTGGCACTACCCTGTGTTGAAACACCTTGGAAATGAAAGCAGAAATAAAAATATCGGTTGTTTTTACAGATTTCCAAAATTCAAAATACGTCTTTTGCTTTGCTTTAAATTTGCAATTTCAGAGCACCCAGCACCAAAGTGAAAGGCACAGGCAACTTCTACTTCTGATCCCTCTTTTCCAAATCCACATTTACAGCCAAATTACAAACCTTTGGACACAGGTCTTTATGAAGACACAGCTGGCACACCTTTAGCCAACACCATAAACGCCACTGCTGCGGCACTTACACGTACAGCAGAAGTGGAAGTGATCCCCATTCTGTTTGCAATTCAGCCTCACACAGTACCAATGCTTGTTCTCAGTGAGATGTAGAAAATAAAATAGGGTTTGAAGTTACCCAGCATCTCTGGATGTGAGAATGGTATAGGAAAAGAAGCCAAGCACAACAGCACAATTCCTTTGAAGCTCTCCTGCTTTTTGGAGTTAATTAAAAGCTGGCTGAGAGGTTTTCCTCTCCCTTTTTTTCTGTGTCTCATCTTGAGCCTATACGGCAGGTGTTGCAGAGCAAGTCTCAGCAGCACCCACTGGATACCCTTACTTCCTTGCATTTGCAAGTATAACTTAATCTCTTTTAAACAGTGATAGCAGATAGGAAAGACTCTGACTTGGGCAGATACCAGGGCAACTAAAATTACCAGACTGTATGTAAACAACATGGATTGACCGTCAGTAACCTCAGCTAGAACATAATTAGAAGAAACGCATACATATTTTTTGAATGTATATAAATGAAGGAGTTTCTGTCAAGACAGTAGATTTGTATTCTTCAATATAAGGTTGAATTCAAGTCTGTCGCAAGACTACAGTATGTGTCCTAGAGCTGCCTAGTAGGCCTGCTTTGTGGTCCTGTGCCCTTGTTTCTAACTCTCGTGGGGTCAGTTCATCTCTCTTCATCCTTCCTTTTCCTGACCAGTGCTGAGGAGGGCGCTGAGAGCCATGGGTGGGATCCCTGTACTCATGTTCCCTCTTGCTGAACTCCATATTGAGGCAGTGAAGGTCTGATAAGCCCTTTAAGCAAAGGCTTGGCGGAGAGGGGAGAGAGTGTGAGTTTCTCAGAGTACTGCATAACAGCCAGAGTAGATATTCCTGTATTAGCTCTACTCCCAACATGTTTAGTTTTCTTCAGCAACTAAGAGAGATGAAAATTTAAAAAGTTGAGATGCTACCATATCTATGACTCCAGAAACCTAGAGCCTCTGATGTATACACTTAAGCCAGACCTGTTTTCTAAGAAGTAATTCAGATGCTCTTCTGCAGAACTTCTTGTGCCCCAGGGGGAGCACAGCAGGAAGCCCATTGGGCAGACACGCTGAGGTGCAGTATGGGCTTGAGGTGTTAAAATCTAACAGCATAAGACTTAACCAGTGAAATTAAGAATTAACCAGTATCCTTTTAATCACGCTGAATATTAGATTTCTTGCTACCTATGAAGTGAAAGAGTGTTTCCTGGTCATTTTAACAATGCAAACACTGATTATCTTGCAATTAAGATCTTAGCAGTCTTAATAGCAAAGACTGAATCACGAGTAATAAATAAATACTTGGTAATGCAGCATAAACACACATGACTGCAGATAATGTTGGTCATCTTGCAATTCCCTATGATCAATTTATATATGAAACATAGATTATAAAGTAAGAGTTTTATCTATTGGAAAGAAAAAAATAAGCTACTGAAAGTCTATATTTTAAAGTTCTGTTTTATGAGGTATCCATGTTACTGGAACTAATGTATCTCTTGATCCAGTAAAATAACTACCAGGGGTCTGAATACCTCAACATTTTGAGTAAACAACAGAGAAATAATTTTCTCATTAGTGTGCTCTTTGATTTGTTTGCTACATAATTATGACTTGTCATATGATATAGGTTGATACATACTTCAAAGTGCATATGAAAAAAACCCGTATCGTTTTACTCTTGATGGATACAGTGCTGAAATACTGAGCTACAAACATTTAGACTAGACTTAGAAAAATATGTTAGAGATATTAACCTTTCAAAGGGTTTTCAATTCTTTTTTTTTTTTTTAAATTGTTTTACTTATTGTTTTGCTTGAGGAGAAAATGCTAGATTTTGCCCTGGATGGTTTAGGTTAATCATAGCTGTAGATATCAATACTGTTCTATGAGAAGAGTAGTGAGTCAATGCAACCAGCATGTTAGAATTATTATACCATATATTCAGTTAACTCTATTAAACAGTAGGCGTAATTAAAGGTTTAATATTAGTTGCATGTAAATTTCTTTTTATTTATTTCTAGATTAACTTATCAAGTGAAAATCAATAATATTTCAAATTTTTTACAAAATTACCTTTAACAATGACCTTGTGTGTTTCCTCTTCTCTGTGACAGAAGCTGGTTCTCTGTTGTATTTTCTTGTGAGATGAACAAAGGTCTGTTATGAATGCTACTGCTCTTCATAAAACATTGGTGTTCCTATACACAGCTGTAAACCTACAGGAAAAAGGCAAACCAAAATATTTTGTTGAGCTATTAGATGAATTTTAAAAAAATCCCTCATTTGTTGTTTTCATCTATGTCTTTTCCCACAGGCACACGGAAATGAGGCACTGTCCCTTCCAGTCATTTTCCCTTCCTTACCAACTGATATCAGTAGTGTGTTTTCCCACTTCAACAGCGACCAGATGTCACCTGGGGTTCTTTAGGGGAGTAGGTGGTGAGGGAAAGGCTGCTTTGTGCTTTTCAAACTTCTTTCCTGAGGCTTCTGCTAGAGATGCAACGGATTTCAGATTTCTTTCATTTCTAATTGTTGGGAAAAGAGTTTCTGATGTGCAAAAGTGATCTCTTGTGCTATCTTTTACTCTGTGTACGTGAATAAATTCTTCCACGGTTGTTACTGGGCATTCTGTAAATACAGAAAGAGGAGTGAGCCCAATTCTGCCATGGAGACCTTAGAAGAGAATTTTATTCTTCAAGTACTCCATTATTCACATATTTGAAGAGAAATATGGTGTAATATGTACTCAGGAAACACTGTATTGGTTTCAGTAGGTGTCATGCAGGACTGTAAGTAATCATGTATGAAAATAAACTTATTTTTGGAGATGACATCTTCAAAATTGCTTTCTGGTATGTCAGGAATCACTTTGGTATGACTGCAGTTGATGTTTCAAGTGAAAAGAATAGTCTATACAAAAGTCTGGTGAAGAGCAGAAATAAACAAAATTCCAGACTGTCTGTATGTGACAGAAAAACACAAAGAGAAAAATGATAAAGACAGATAGATAATGTGCAACTTGTCTACAGTATTATTACAATTACCTCATTAATAATCCTCTATTTGGAATGATAGCTCACTCTAACACAAGTTGAATAAGTTTTGTTTGCAATTTACTGCACAGTAAGTTACTGCTGAGAAAGTAAATAGGAAGCAAATAGGAACACACATACCCAAGTTTGAGGTTAATTAATTCCTCGAGTTATTTGGCAGTCGTTTGGCTTCGTGGTTTTATAAAATATACTGAACTAAATTAAAACCAGGACACAATCTGAATGAAAGGTGCAAGAAAAACTGGATCTACCTATTACTATTTTATTGGGTTTTTTTTACACATGCATGAACACATATACAATGAAATGCAGGCACAAACATTGACTGTTTTCTCCCTTGCTAAAAACCCTGCAAACTGGACGATGGTGTAGCTTCTGATTTTAAGTAGATCACAGGAGAGAGATAGAGGGATTAACTGAGATTTCAGGCAACACTAATGCATACAATTAGGTTATGTTTGATAATTTAACAGAAATGTATTCTCTCTTGTTGAATTACTGCTCTGTTATGACTCTTTGTTCTGCTTCTGTAGAGCTCCGCAGAGTTATGCCTACAACCAGGTTTTTCCCACCTTTAGTTCCCAAGGCACTTGGCTACCTTCAACAGCAGATGCACCTGGCATCTTAAGTAAAACTACTGTAATAAAAAAACGCAAAATCTGTTCATTTTCTTACATATGTGTTCTGTAGCTCTCAAGAAGCAGACTCTTTTTGTCACTTCTTTTAGATAATTCCTCATGTTTTTAGATTGTTTTGTCTGAGAATTTGGTAAAAACCTCCCATGAATTAATAAAACTACATCCAGTGTTTTTCTGTCTGAGAACAAGTATGAACAAACGCATTCTTTGGCTAAAATGAACTGCTGACATCCATGACATGCATAATGTTACATGGGTCAGAGCAAAAGCTATGCAATCTATGTGGTTGTCTTCTGATTCCCTTGAGTTGGATAGAATTATGTGGAAGATAGAAGTATAGCACTCATATATATATATATATACACACACACACTTTTTGCTCATTTAGGTAGAGGTAACTGCATTTAAATAATTATGTGTAGTCTACACATACTTTTTTTTTTGTTAGATCTTTTACTAAGTTTTAGCACCAGAAGGATCAGAAATGTGATGTAGTATCAGTATAAGAAGCAAAATGGTTTTCCTCATGTAAAAAGTAAGGTTATCTCCTTTTGTGTATCACTGTATAAGAATGTCAGATGTGCCACAGTGCTTCTTAGAAGCAGCTCACCCAAAGGGGACAGAGATGGTAATACATGAAACAGGAACTCCCTCTGCTTTGGGAAAATCACGTTCTGAGTCTTTTGTGCGGAATACATTAATTGAGCAATGGAATATCTTAGAGGCTTAATTTTTATTTTTTTTAACTAGGGTCAGTGAGACTCCAGGGTGGCAAGAATGAGTTTGAAGGCATAGTGGAGGTTTATTTGAATGGACTCTGGGGAACAATCTGTGCGAGCCATTGGGACAATAATGATGCAACAGTCGTATGTCGACAGCTTGCACTTGGGTAAGTTTCAGTCTGAGTAAAAATCAGCCAACTTATTTTAATTACGTTTCAGTATAAAGGATGACCTATTTTGCAAATCCTGAGGGCTTTTTGTGGTTGATGATTGTTTTTTTCTGTTTGAAAGTTGTTGAACGCTGAAGTTGTTCTTCCCAGAATCCTTCGCTTCCTTCAATTGCATTGTACTTCAAAGAGGTTGCTGTGAGAATCAGTATTTCATGTGAAAGCTGCATATGGGATCTGGAGAGGAGCAGACCAGGGTAGATAATCTGCTTTCAAAGTGAAAAGCGTGAACGGGTCAGAAAACCTTAGGGCAAAGAAAAACTGCTTTACTAGACATCCAGGAGATGTCCACAAGGGCAGAAATATAGGGTCTGATCCTGATCTCATGTAAATATCAACTCAGAACAGCTCCAGTGAGGTTACTGAATCTATAAAAACGTAAATGTGACTGGAATTAAGACTCTACATAGGCTCCTAATCAGGAAAATTCCCGGTTCTCAGGAGCATGGGGTTACCCTGGTAATCGTCCATTCTATCCTGCCAAAAAACATCTGGGACTCACCCTAGGTTTTTGGAACATATTGTATTTTTGTTGTGCACATCTTCATCTGGCTAGGTAATTCATATGGTTTACTTTCAGAGTTGCACACTGATAACAAACCCCAAAACAAGTTTTGCAGCTTTACATTTTCATGAAAACTTTTTACGGAGTTATAGTAATACTGGACAGGTTGAAAGTCCCTGCATTGTTCTCATTGACCACTACTTCCCACTGCTGTCAGAATGAAGTTAATCAACAGGACCCTTTAGCATAATTTGGTTATTAAACTCTAGACAATGCCTATAGTGATACTGCAATAGTAAGATGAAACTGAGGTAAAGAAGAAAATACAGATACCAAAAGGGAGTTTTAAAAATGAAATGCAATTTCAGCTTCTAAAAAATCAATGCTGTTCAAGTTAGCAACCAAATTACTTTCATATCCCCTCTTAGCACCCCATTCAGTTTGCACTTTCCCAATAAACAACCAAGTATGGCTGGCCTTATTGCCTTTCTAACAGTTCTTTCACTCACATACCAAAGTAGTGATTTTGTTTGCTACAAGCAGTAAGGGGCTTTTATAGCATACTTGCACTGTGACATTCCTAATGATTATTTCACTTTTTAAGACTGCTAGCCAGAACTAAATCTAACGCTGTTTTTATAATGTTCAATACTAACCTGGACACACCATGCCAACTTATAAAAATATGAGGATTAGATGAGATAAAAGTTCAGCATCTGGAGGGCCATGATTTTGCATACGACTTCAGCTGTCTACATGCAATGTCTCTTTTCCTCATCTTCATCTAAGTTCTTTTTGCTTCCATAACCTAAACATTCAGTAGAACAAGACTACTATTAGCAAAAGTACTTCAGTGAGACATGGCTGAATGGTTTGGGTCTTTTCAACAGCAATGGCTTAAATCTGAAATCCAGGCCAAAAAGCCCCAGGCAAACAGTAGTTGAAAGTTTGTTATCATGAGTGTTTGGCAGAACTTTGGATCTATATACCACAAGGTGAACTCACTAGGTATTATTGGTGCTTTTCAGGTGTTTCCATCTATCTGTTCCTTCTATTTTACAGTATTTGGGCTTTGTTTTTAATTTAATTTTGTTGGGCATTACATGGAAGCAAAAGATGGCTCCGTTACTGTCGCTGTAGATTCAGTATGGGGAAGGAAAGCAAGCTGTGTACAAATGTTCTGGATGGATGGTACTGGCTGAATAGAGACTAATGAACACAGGCCCTGATCTAATGGAGTATGAGGTGGTGTTTCACTGCCATCATGGTCACAACCATATTACATGACGTGTATGGGCAGAGCACTGGTACGTTTTTATGGAAGTAAAGGAGACGATAAGGGTGAAAGGGCCCGTTAGCATTACCTCTCCTGGAAGTATAACTGCAGTGGGATGGTACTGTAGATTCACCTATGGACTGTGGACTCCGTTGATTTTTTGTTATTAAGAATCAGCAGAACAGGAATGTAACTGGCCCTGTGGCAACACAGGCCATTGTACTAAAATATCCCACAACAAAATGGTAGAGAACTGGGTCACATCTGTTACTTTTCTTTGTGCAAAAGACAATGCTGAACGTATGAAAATGTGATGAATTTACATTGCTGAAGAATGCCTTTTGTTTTCTACTCCAAGATTTATATATGAGAAAATGTTCCACTTCCCCTTCTCCCACTCTAATGTCCTATCCTGAATTATTCTTCTTACAGTGAAAAAGGTACAGCAAAACACATACCGTTTTCTGGACTGGGCCTTATTCCTGTTTACTGGAGTGAAGTGCGTTGTCGTGGCGATGAAGAAAATATACTGCTATGTGAAAAGGACATCTGGCAGGATGGAACATGTCCTCAAAAAATGGCAGCTGCTGTTCACATGTAGCTCTTCCCTGGGTAAAAAAATACCATATGGTTTGGTTAACTCCTTACCTTATTTAAATAGAGATAGTAAAAAATTACTCATTATTAAATTAGAAAAAAATACTAAGACTTCTCGGAACAGGAAATTAAACAGTTTGAATCATCACATCTTTAACTGTTTCAAATTCCTTCTATGCTGTGCAAAAAGCAATCAGCTGAACTACTTTTTACCTTTCCATAATCGACTAGCAAATTATTGCTTTGAGATGTAGGTTGTGAGAAAGGGTGAAGCAGCAAGAATCTCTGTCTGTAAAAGTAGGATTGTTTTCCCCCTCACATTTCTTTTACACATTTTCTTAACATTTATTTATTTAATTTATTTGTCTACTGGAGGTTGACTTTGGTAGCTACATATGCTACATGTCCAATTTGTTAGCTTTTCTTGAACAGTAGGGAGGAGCAGCAATTTCACATACAGGCTATGCCTTCTTTGCTACAGAAGTGTTGGGAAGACATTTCTTACTGTGAACATGGATGACATCACACAAGGAACTGGCAAAGTTTTTGCCCTATTTCGCATACATTTAAACAGGTCCAAGTCTTCCAGCTGAAGATGTATTACCTCCCGTATCACTTACACAAGTCAAAATGATGTTGTTAGGAAAAAAATTAATATTAATGTTTTTAAGATATTTCAGATTATTTTAATAAACATGATAAATGGGAACTAAATGGGCAATTATACCATCAGATATAAGATATTTGCTGACCTTGAGGAAGGTCAAGTTGGCAATACTGAGGAGCTGGCAATGGCAATCTCTTCAGTTGTTAACTAAAACATGTACAGGTACAGCCAGCTCCGTGTTGCCTTTCCTCTCTGACTTACATTTCCTATCCAAAGGCAGATGTATTTTTTGTCCTAAAGCTCCACTGTTCATGAGGAATATTTTGACAAATGACTTTTAAAAAAATCATTTTGGTCTTAATTTAGAAAACTATAGCAATAGAGAATCTTTGTAAGCTAGGAGACAAGTTGACGGACCAAAGCAAGAGAAACAGTTTTGCCTAAAGAAATGGAAAACTATAAATTGCAAATTATACTTTTAGATTATAAGGTTTTCCCTTCTGTTTATGGACATTTTCACCAGAAAACTTTGTTTTGCTTAGATAAATTTATTAAAAGACTGTTTTCTTTTTCAATAACACTGAAAGGAAGTTCATCAGTAATTTAGAGTCCAGGATATCTGAAATGAATTAAATTGATCCTGACTTTCAGCAGACTAGATGGAGCCTTCATGTTTTGCAGGTTCTACTGCAACTAGTCTGCATATTTTTCACACCTGTGAAATAGTAAGATGAAATCAGAGAAATGCACGAAATAGATGAAATAGTAGCATTAATTGGTTGGAAGGCCTACACAAAAATTAATCACATTTCAAGTCATTCAGATGTTAGATATGGTGAAACTTTAAAATAACCTCTTAAATACTACAGCGATTTTTTTTTTCATATGGGTTAAGCTGTTTCCCAATATTATAGCTTCATGCAGAAGCGATGCTTTCAAGACAATTTCTTACTGGACTAGAAAAGGGCTAATGATTTGAAAAGACCAAAAATCAAACTGTATCTCAGGAAGAGGAAGGGAACAATACTTACACAGTTAAAGTGAGACTCCACAGTCAATGAGATTTTATTGCTCTGACTGGAGCAGTGTAATGAGAAAACACAAGAATGAATTTCTACTTCTGTGGCATGAAAGAATTTTTGCTTCTTACTTCAGATTTACCCTCTGGGGTAGACAGAGCCAATTTTTGCTCTTACTGTTAGAAATGCAGCTCTACTGACTGATTGTAGTATTTGGCCTTACAGCCCTAAGTATTCTGTGAACGCTTTGATACTTAAGTAACTCGAGATCAGTATGGTTACTTGTCTGTATAATATTCTTCAACTACTGAGAGTGAAGCTTAGGAGAACTCATTTCTAAGAAGTTTAATTTCAGGTTTTCCATCTAACTAGGAGAAAGAAAGTGTGGTTCTTGAGTGATGTCAGAGAAACCATTAAGCCATCTTCTTTTTCCTTTACTATCAGGATAACATTCTGGGAAAGAAATGACATTTTCCTGTATTCTATGTTTGATCACAGCCCCTGTCCTTTACTCCGATCCGGCTGGCTGGTGGGAACAATGCTCACGAAGGAAGAGTAGAAGTCTACCATGCTGGCCAGTGGGGGGACTATCTGTGATGATCAGTGGGATGATGCAGATGCTGAAGTTGTCTGTCGGCAGCTTGGCCTTGGGTTTGTTTTTTCTACATATTTTCTACTACAGGCAACAAAGCAGGAGAGTTAATCAGATACATAGCCTGGAGTTGTCAAAAGATGGTCCTTTAAAATTGCACCAATACTCTGAAGCAGTAACTAAGTTTATTTTTAGAAGGTTCAGGTACAGCACCATTACTTTCAATTCCCTGGAACTTTGATTTGTAGGATCCAGTCACAGGATCAGGAACAGCCTCCTTACTTTGGAGCAAGAGTACTGCTTTGTCAGAAAGGATATGTTTTTTTGCATGCCTGTGAGAATCTCTCAAGATTTATTTAAGTCACAAGTCTCTGAAGATTGTCAGTTTGCATATACTGAGTAGAGATCTGTTTGAAGTTTTGACAGTTAAGCTCGTCAGCAATTTTGTCTGAACTAAGCATGGTCCGTAATATAGTCACAGCAGCAGAACAGGATTTTCCTGCTTCTCTTCTGAACAGCCAGGGGTGATTTTGATACAACATACAAGATAAGTATTCAGTATCTGAGGAAAGATGCAGCAGAAGTGGGAGGCAAAGAGGAGAACTGCTGGATCAGAGAGGAAGGAGATGGGGACAATTGGGATGAAACACCAGATGGGTTGAAGAGGGAAAGAACTAAGACCAAGATGCAGAGAAGATGTAAACCCAAGGAGAAGGGGATTATGTCTGAGACAGACTGGATGAGAACTAAGCAGGTCAGTGCAGAGGAGACTGGAACAGAACTTGCCTGTTCAACCCTGCTGTGATTATGATGAATTAAAAGAAGTGGCATTGAAGGTAGCAAGCTTTGTGGCATTAATGGGTGGACCCCGGATTGTGCTTGTTTTATAATGTGAAACTGAGGCCTTGGACTGCTGGTGCCACACAAATTAGCTCAAAAGGATGAAAACTGTGCAGTACTTAAAAAGCTTCCAGATCTCCTGGTGAGCCATGAGGGAATCAACATGCTCCTCTGACATCAGATTTTCATTTTTCCACAGTTTATTTTATGCTATATTTCTATATTCCTGTACATTTTCAATTGGGAATACCTAATAGAAAGTCTATCTACTTACAGGCTTTTTCTGCTTTTGAAATGGGCCACTATTAGTAAGTTTGGGGAGTTACTAAGCTATGCTTTACATTTCTGTATACTAGTGGCAAATGTCGTGCTCTTAACCTGCTTCCTTACTGATTACACTAAAACATTTGATTACTTAATGTTCAGAACTGCAGTTCTGAGACACTTCTAATTTGATTTGTTTTTCTGAGTAAAGAAATCGCATTAATAGGGTGCTAAATCTTTTTGAAATATGTCTAGAGATTTACAGAATTTCTCAAGTAATCAAGATGTCTTGACAAATATGCTCATTACTGTGAAGTGAAATTTTACCAACAGTGGCAGTAGACCAGTTATGAAGTAATAAAAATAATCTAAATTTGCATACTGTTAATCCATCTGGAAACCTGCCACAAATTGTAGAATAAAACATCTCAGTTAGTAGCTTCCCACACCCTTTCAACTTTTCTGTAGTACTCCTATAAAACTTCAGAATATTAATCTACCATTAATAGGTAAAAAATAACAATAATTTATTTTATTATTTGGTTTCATAAATACCTTTTACTTGATACAAATTGCCCTTGTTATAGCAATGGAATGTGCTGTCTTTGCTTTACTGGATCTCCAGAGAATCTTACTAGATATGGTATAATTTGTTTTCAACATTCAGAGTAGTCAAGCATTATCTCTTTAATTGCAGGCAGCTTCTTAATGAATAAGGATTTTTTTCCTAACACTTTCCATAGATTTGTACCAGCATCAGAACTAAAGAAATACAAGAAATGGAAGCTATGTATAAGAATTTTCTTTTTGTGTAAAGTTCGTATATATGCAAACACTACTCAATAAATGTAAACGAAGGTAATTTATCTTACACGTATAAATGTTCCAAAGTACAATCAATCTTAAAACTACCAGTAAACCAGGTTTTCTGTAATAAGCCTATAATATATTTAGGGTAATATTGGTAAAAACTGGTATCCTGAAAGTAGGCTCTTCAGTCCGTATTTATTCAATTCTACAAAAATAGCGTGAAGTGCTGAGAACTCACAGAGCCTATCTTTGTACCTCAGAAAGATACACTGGAAAACCAAGACATTTTTGTTTATTTAGATGCATAAATATAAATGGGATACCTAGATTTGAAATAAGTATTACCCTTAGTGTATCCTATGGATTATATTTTCTTAGTTTACTATATAGTCATTCACAATTGCAACCAGTTCAAAAAGCAGCTCTTTATGAAATACAAGAGATCGAGGACTTGGCTTTTTTCCCCCAATACCAGCATTGCAAAATACCAGTGCTCAGTAAATTAATGCTATATATAAAAATGCACGGTTACTTAACAAACTAAATGAAAGTATAGTAAGGGCAATCAGGAAATGTTTGCAAATCTCAGGGAAAAATATAATTTTCAATCTATTAAAATTCTTCTTGACATTGCTAAAAGAAAAAAAATTAGAGCAAGACATCTGTTAATATGGTATTTGGAATTAGCCAAGTGCGTTCGGAAGAAAAGGTTATGTCTAATTAAGAATTTCTCAAAAATAAGGTACTAATTTCAGACTGAAGCCGTACGTTTTACTAAAATGTTGCCTGCTGAGCGTTTGAGGATATTTTTGGTTTGCTTACCTGCTTCACTGAAGCAATCACAGATTATAACTTCTCCCTACTGAGTAAATAAGACCTGCTTTTTTATATTCTCCGTGTTCACCACCACTTAAAGAAGGCATCTGGTCATCAAAGAATCAGCCTGAAAATTAACAGTGCCTTTTCAAGATTAATGAAGCACATTAGCTTGAAAATATGAAAAACAAATTGATTTTAAACAAAATGAAACTGCAAAACACACATTAATTTACTTTTCTTGTGTGTGCTTTTATTTACTGAACACTACCATCTACACAGTGTCTAGCATGAATTCCACATCCTTCCTTCTTATAGAACTTTTTCCTGTTCCTAATTTAATTTTTATAAGCCTCTTACTGCTGTTATTTTTCCTATAACCCTTTACTGTTTATCAAGAACTTGTATGATTGCCAATTGTAAATTTAGTATTGTTTTCCTTTTAATAAAAGGAGAGAACAGAGTGTTACATATTTATACAATGCACTAGAAATAAAATCCACATCTATCTAAATCCATACATGGATTAATGAGTCAGTGTCTTAAAAACATGGACTACTGCAACTTACTTTAAAAAAAAAATAAAAATTACAGCAATGTACTATTCTGACACAGTGGCAAAAGCCAGTTAAGAGTTTGAATGAAACAAAATAGTCAAGACTTGTCATGTTTTCAGTATAAGCTGAACATGCCGTTCCTGTTAGGTGTTATGTGACAATATATGGCTGGTAGTGGAAAACTCTCTTAAAAGCAAATTAATAATTAGTATAGAGCCCTGCATCCAAACTGTATGTTAATTGATTTAAACTAAACCTTTAGATTATAGTAAAGAATTTAGATAGGCATTTCAATCTTAGAAGTTGAAAAAGAAGACAGACATTGAGAATACTCCTATGAAAACTAGACTGGATATACGAACACAGAAACTGTTGAGTGGAAAGAAGCCAAACCATGAGAAACTTTTACATATGAAAGACACAGTATCTTAAATAGAATTGGAAAAAATCCTGATAGATCATCAAGCGTTAAACACTGCATAATTTCTGTAATGCTGAAACAACTGAGTGTTTTCAATTTATGTAGGTTTTTGCACTCAAAATCCTCTGTGCTGACACAGAGAGTGTAACACACACAAGACTAGTCATTGGTCTGCTTTCTGTTCTTATTTCTACCACTGATTGGTGGTATGACATTTTCAAGTCACTTAAGACCTCTTTCCCATGGTTCTTACATGACTAAAGGGGGAACAATCACTTTTATCTGCCTCATCTGGGTATTTGAGATTTGATTCATGTGCTTTGAGGACAACAGATGAAAGTCATTGTAGAAATATATATGGGATTATTTTTACTACATATAAACATTAAGTGAAAATTAAAATTAGAATCCTCATACCCAAGCTGTACATCTATAATCTCTTCTAGAAAAGTTATGCTTAAAAATCAAAAGGGACAGAAAAGAAAAATCTCATAGATACAAAACAATAGAAACTGATGTTCTAAATATGTTCAAACCGTGGAAGTGTGGAAATGGTATGTTTAAGTTCGTCCATAGCCTCAGCTGAGACTGAAGTTGACTGTGGAACCACATCCCATTACAGGACTTAATGTGGGCTGCACTGTCAGTTAGTTACCAGTGCAAAGGCTATTTAGGCAGTCCCATCTGCTCTTTTAGAAACCGGATATGCAATATTTTAGCTCTCCCCAGTGCATCCCAGACTCTTCAGCTTGCTTGTTCCTGACTGGGTGTTGGTTACATTTTGACAGGGGTGTTGCCAAGGCGTGGAGCCAGGCTTACTTTGGGGAAGGCTCAGGCCCTGTGCTGCTGGATGAAGTGCGGTGCACGGGAAATGAACTATCGATAGAACAGTGTCCAAAAAGCTCCTGGCGAGAACACAACTGTGGCCACAAAGAAGATGCTGGTGTTTCCTGCACACCTCTGACAGGTACTTCAGTTACCAATAATCACACAGGACAACAGTGAAAAATGCAGAGTTCACAGCTCTGGAAAGAGAGTTTTCAAAGTTTGCAGATGTACAAAACCCCACAGTAATAAAGTGTTCTGGCAGCATCAAAACAAACCAGCTGTTGGCTATGGAAATTTTACAGATACAGAAAATCTCATTATTCAACATAAAGCCTTGGTTCCTCAGTAACCTGCTAACTGCCACTTATTATGCAGGGCATTGCCTTAACTGTGTATCACAGCTATCAATGGCAGTAAGCATTTCATCATAAAAGCAATGGGAAATAACAATATATGAAGAAAAAGATAAGGTGTATATACAGTGAAATCATGTAATCAGAGTCCATGGAGTCTGCAGACTTTGTATCTAATAAGGGCTTGGGGGATCAATATCCTGTGCCATTTCTCTTGCACTTAAGCTACTGCATTATGCAACACTTCGCAGCTGACCAGGTGCATTATGGCATTTCTTTCATTTTCTCATTAAATGACACCTAGTGCTCAGCACTAGATTTAGCAGTCTAAACATTCCAACCAGATGCAGTAAATGCAATGTTACTAATTTTGTTTTAGAACAATAATTGGACCTAAGAAAAACTGATTCTTGTTTTTGTTTTTCCTTACTTGTTAATGACACAGATGGTGCATTAAGACTAACAAGTGGGAAAGGCAGTCATGAGGGACGCCTGGAGGTCTATTATACTGGGCAGTGGGGCACAATCTGCGATGATGGGTGGACAGAGCTGAATACACAGGTGGTTTGCCGGCAGCTGGGATTTAAGTAAGATTACTTGATATTAGATATCTGACTCTTTGACTTGACAATGATAACAAAATTTACACGAACCCTACATTATACAAGAGCCTGTTTTTTTAATATTAGCTGAGTGCTTCATAGAAACTGCTGAGTTAAATCCATGAAAGCCTGCTTCCCTCAGTCTTGAAGAGGTATTTATGGCCTCAGTTTAGGTGGAAGAAGAAGCTTCAACTGAGGCTGTAACTCAGCAGCTATTATTCACCAAGTTTCTTCCAATCATCTTTTTGGCTGAGATCAATTAATACATACGCTATAGAGAAAAACTGATTTGTTGTATTCTATTTGGCTATAAAAGTTTGATTCTTCAAAATCTTTGCTTGTTGAACAGTCATTAAAATCTCATTTTCAAGGTATAAGGCCTTCTGGATCTGGCTCAGAAAAAAACACAGTCT
Organism: Pluvialis apricaria; assembly: GCA_017639485.1. Lineage (NCBI taxonomy): Eukaryota > Metazoa > Chordata > Aves > Charadriiformes > Charadriidae > Pluvialis > Pluvialis apricaria. Next base: position 79,438,400 of record CM030010.1, read on the forward strand.
GGCCCTGGAACACTGTTACGTATTGAAAAGCAAATTTTAGAAAAAATCCCGTTAGTTTCATGCATTCACTCGTCACTACTTTTCCTACTAACTGTGGCTACAAAGATACACCCTCACTAGGTGATTGCTGTCTTGCCTTCAGATTATAACAGCTCACATCATTGAAAAAAAAAATTTTGTCTCCTTTTTCCCCAGACTGTCACATTTAAGTATATATATAATACTAAGAACATGCTTTAAGTCTCAAAGTCAGTTAGACAGCCATATGCTTGGTTGAAGGGAGGCCTTAATCAAAGGTATTACATTCTCAAGTTTGTATAAATGTAACAGTAACTCCTTAAAAAAAACATTACCAAAGCAGCAGCATATGGTGCTCTCATTGAATTTAATGCTAACTAAACCTGCTCTGTCACAGTTAACACTATTTACTGTTACTACTAGAAACACTTCTTTAGAAATAATTTATTTCCTTTCTAGTGCTTAAGTATCACATGGCCTCTGACCGCTGTGGACCAAAACGTTATGTGTACATGTTACGCAGGTATGGAAAAAGTGCACCTGAGAGCTACTCAGAAGGAAGCTCTGGGCCCATCTGGTTGGATGATGTCAGCTGCTCCGGGAAGGAGACAAACCTTCTGCAGTGCTCCATGAGAGAGTGGGGAAAGCACGACTGCAACCATCAGGAGGATGTCAGACTCATTTGCCATCCAGATAATGACAGCCATAAACTCTCACTTGGTAAGGCATCTCTTTGGTAAAGTCACAGTTTGAGTATTGTGGTGGGTGCAGATCTGAGCAGAGTATACTTAAGGATCCTCAAAATCTTAATATTTGGCAGATGTGTGCAAAGAAGGAACAGGAAGGGAAAAAAAGCTCACTTTTCTCCTGAAGATTACAGGAAGTAATCGAGCTTTGTTTAAAGGAACATAAACAGCCAGAACATTAAAGATCAACACAAATTTATAAGGTAACAAAGTCAGATTCCAGAGATCCTGTTCTCTCAATCTTCACCAGATTTTAGACCTATTCAGCACTTCCTAATGGTACACTGCATTTCAACCAGCACTCTCCAAGTTCTAAGTAACTGTTATAATGCTATCAAAAGTTGGGAGATGTACCCAAGCACTGAGGAATATAAATCAATAGTATATTCTCCTATGGCCTCACATACAGACAATCCAAGAAAAAAAGAGATATGGAGAAAGAGGGGAAGTTCAGAGATACCAAGAAGGAAGGGTGAGAAGCATGAAATTCTTTCTGTATTACTATTGCCTATCATTTAGATTGTGCCTGGGTAAATGGGCCCCACTTGCTGACCAGAACAGAATGATACTACAAACACAGATCTAAGAGCCAGTTCCAATGTCAAAAAGCCTACAAACTTGTATGAAAAAAAAATAATAAAAAGACAGATAAGAAAAGAAATGTCAGAAAAATACTAACTACATAGTGGCACTGTAGAACAAAATATGTACAAATGAATCCCAAAGATTCCTAAATCCACATGTAGATCATTAAACAAGAATTCTGGCTATCAGATATGCATAGTAAAGATTACAGGGGAACAATGGGCTGCTCAACAATTCTGAAAAACAGTTTCATTTTTAAAATTTGTTACATACAAAGTTTGTAGCTTGTCAGTAGGTAGCCTTCTACAAAATTGTTGCCAATATTCTTTAGTTTACCTCAGTATATTTTAGGCAATTTTGAAATTAGAATTTCAAAAAAAATCTAGTGGAGTTAGATTCACAGCTTCTACTGAAACGTAATGGATTCATATGCCTGGGTGCCTGAAGTTCTCTGGAAATTACAGACTGAAGGTCTATCCTGCAAACTAAGACATGGATTTACTGCACAACATTGCTACCTGTTATAACAATAATCAGCAATTCCACATGTACTTTTCTAGTCTTTCTTTATAGTCTTTTTCTCTATAGATCTTTTGATCTCTCACAATTCAATGAATGTTTTATGTTGTGGTACAGTTCCACTATGTGTAGATGATGTCCAATCATATTTGGTAGAAAGAATTTTCTCAGACCAAAAATAACGGGAATTCAGATCATGACTGCTGTCTTTACAGATGCAAACCATCTGTGCTGCTTTGCTCAAATTCCTATAAAATATAATCTTAGCTGAAGGAGGTCTGGTTCAGTTAAATGCATCCATATGGCAACATTCTCACATCCCCCATTACCAGAAAGTTATATAAATTTTGCGCTCATAAATATATACAGGTTTTTTTTCCTAAAAAACAAGAAGATGAGATATCAATAAAATAACTAGACTTTAATATACTTTAACATCCCATGCCTCTAGTTGGGTAATATAATTTTCACCTAAATCATGTTTTTGCAGAATAACACATCATTTCAACAAGAAAATGAAGACAGTGTATCTGACATTTCCTTCAAGATTTCTGATTGCAAAGTGGACAAAGACTCTATTGTTACTATTTACTTCCCAGCATTTGAAAAAGCCTTTTTTCTCCCTCTAAGGATGAAAAATATGAGAAATTAGTAGATTATATGACTTGAGGAAATACAAACATTAAGAAACACTAAAAATATACAACAACATTTGTTTAGTATGTAAGATCATGACAATGTAGCTAAACAGAAAGTCGGTGAAGTCAATTCATGTAACTGTCCAGATGGTACAAACTCCAGTATAAACCATATGCTTTAAATGACATTTGAAACAAATAGACTTTAATTTTATTTTCAAATCTTTCCTCTTTTAGTTAATGAATTAGGCCAGATTTAACTAGCTCTGATCCAGAGTAAGGTTTGGTATACAAAAGTTATTCATACCCTAAATTAATCTGAATTAAATGTCAAATTCAAATGTCTCAAAATACTGCTTTATTTAAGAGGACAATTAAGTAATTTCTCGTCCTTACAGATTTGGAAAAGATTAGGAACAGGTTAAAAGAATGAGGAACAGTCTTTCCAATTATTCTAAAAAGAAACTCTCATTAGTGTATTACGGATTATAAAGTATGACAGAATAAAAGATTTATAAGGTGATTCTCACTTAAACATTAAACATTATAAAGAGGCCTCAGAAGAATTCATAACTGTTTTAAGGCTACTTGCATTGCTCGCATGCTACAAAGCAGTTTCAACGTAAGTGAGAATCAAATATGTACTTTGCCTAATGATTCAAAATTTAACCACAGGCCAAGCACTGAACAAACCATGATTAATTAAGTCTGACTAATCTACATAAGTGAGATTTTGTATTATGAACATATCTGAATAAGCAATCAATTTAGATTGCTAGAAAAATAATCACGCATTAGTCTAGAATAACACGCCGTAGAACATTATGCTATCACACAAAATACAGAACAGCATGCATAAAGCTAAGTAGTAACTAAAGTTCAACACAAAGCTGCACTTTTTTGCTGAGATGGTGGTTAAGAGGAGTGGTAGCGACCAGTTTGAGAATGGATTTACGAATTGAGATATAGTTAAATTCACCCATACAGTTTCTGCAAGGAAAACATGTCCAGCTTCTATGGGTATCATATCAAAGATCTCTCGGGTGTCTTCTGCCTTTAGGGGGAGAATTGTTCTGTGCCCATTGTGGTTAAATTCTACACTATGTCACATATTTGTGTGAAGTGAAGGAACCAAATGAACTCAAAATACAGCAGTATTTCATATTTGTCTTGTAATTTGTACAAACCGTTTCCTTTTGCCAGCTAGGAAAAATATGACTACTTTAACAGCTGATATTAGGCATGTTGAACATAAACATCAGTTGACCCTATATACTGAACGTGATGAAAATGACTTGAAGTACTAGTTCTTGCTTCTGTTGTTGTGAGTTGACAGCAGTAATTTATTCCCAGGTCCTCCCATCAGGCTGATGGATGGTGAGAATAAGAAGGAAGGACGTGTAGAGATTTTTATCAATGGCCAGTGGGGCACAATTTGTGATGATGGATGGTCTGATAAGGATGCAGCTGTAGTCTGTCGACAGCTTGGCTACAAGTAAGAAAACTCATTAAGCTGCTTCTCAAGTTATCTCTTTGCTGCATCTGAAAATGTTAAGTTTCTGCAACCGAGTATCACCAACATATGTCTGATAACATAATATATGCTTTTTAAAACTTGTCTGTATTCTTTTAGAAAAGTGTATTTACACTATTCATATAAGAAGTAGTACGGCTATGTCTTCAAAAGGAATATTCATTAACTAGCATAATTGGGAAAAAGAATTTTAGTATTCAAAGGCATATCACAGTCTGACTAGCAACTAAAATGCAAGTTAATGCTTATTATTAAATATTTTTTTAGAAGTTAAATATTCCAAATTACTAAGCTATTGACTAAATACTGTATTTTATTTGTCACTTATGGTGCTACATGTCTATATGATACAAACATATTACACCCATTTTTTATTTTACTTTTTTTACACTTAGTTACATTAATGTAACTGAGAATTTGATATAGCTATCTGCTCTGTTCTCTTTGCCACTCGAACTGTTCTTAATTTACTTCTTTCACCTTTGGTTTTCAGATTTCTAAATGTTTTTAAAAAGTCAGAGTGAAATTTCTGATTTGGAAAAAATGAGGGAAACATATTAACATCTAGAATAGCACAGATGATTACATACTCTGTGAACTATGTAGACTCTTGTTTTGTGTTTGATTTGGTGCAAGAGCTCTGTGTTTTACCATACTTAAGTGACAATTTTCATTCATATCACAATTTTTATATTAAGTCTTTTATATCTTTAGTCAACACAGAAAAACTTAAGGAACCCTCATTCTACTGCTTTAGTGATTTGATGTAACAGTATACATAAAAAATAAGATTTCAGAGGTAATGGTTGTATTGTTTCAAAAAGCTATTGATCTGTTCTCATTGAAAGGTATAATTTTGCATATTGCTAATACTTATCTTTTGTGAACCTTAATGATGACTTTGAAATCCTTACAGGTTCTAACATAACTGTTATTTTTTTTCATGAAATATATCAACAGGTCAGTGTTCACTGTCACAAGGTGTGGATATGATATCTGCAGATTCAGATGTAGGCACACCAGCTACTGAATTCCTAGTTTCATGGGGTTTATTCTTTCATTTACTGATCTGGCTTGACTTGATGTAGTTTGGAGATTTGATAAAACTGTTATACAAAGGATTATGACTTTGGCCTGCATGACAGTCATTTGAATAAGCTTCATTTAATACAGGAGTAGACCTGACTGGACAAAACCACCCTCTCATTAAAAAACACCACAATGTATATGTGTCACTTTTGAAATAAGTTGCTTAATCAGGCTTACATCATTCATAAACAATTTTTTTCTGGATACCTAAGAGCAGTAAAGATGTAACAAGTATAGGGCAGACATATAAATAGCAGCACTAATATGAGCTGAAAAATATCCAGAACACCAGTGAAATACAACAGGAAACTAGTGAAATGTCTTCTCTGAGTGTACCTGTAAAGAAATCGAGCTTAAGAAATACAAATCATGTTATCTGTTTGCTATATCTAACAATGTAAAGTTTGTGCAACCAAGTGTCACCACATTACATCTGAACACATAATACGTGCCTTTTAAAAATTGTCTGGTATTCGTTTAGTAAAGCATATTTATAAATACCAGTAGACTATGGCTTCAAAACTGCAAAATTTGACTTGTATTATCTCCCACTGAGTCACTCATTTAGTCTGCTTCATCCTCAGCCTCTCTAGCCTTTTATGTATCTCCCTCAGATGATCAAACTCAACCACTTATCCCCACCTTCTGTTTTTAAATCTCTGCAAGGACAGACAGTTGGCTGGATTCTCAATTTGTGTCATGTCTGAATGGGGGGTTAAGATTATATGATACAACAGAGCACATGTTTCCTGAAGGATTAGGGGCAGACACATTTTAGAAGTCTAAAATTAGGTACCAGAAATTGGGAGAGCTTGTCGGAAATGCTGGATCTTGGTGACCCTATGTCTAGACAGTTGCATTCCACAAACCTGACTGTGCTGTTACATGCACTGATGAGCTAGAATTGCTTCTGGGCCTAGGAGTTCATGCACAGATCTTTTTGCTGAAGTTCAAATTATATTCAGTGGTGACTTGACTGTTCCAAAGCTTCTGGGTTCGTGCACCTGAGCTTGAGGGTTGACAACTGTTGTTTCTTTAGCAATAAACACCACTATGACATCTTCCTGGGAAGAATTAAAAAAAGCACCTAATACTGAAGTTGACATCAGTTTTCATTAAGACTGATCACAGAACTAAACAGTATCATTCAACCCCCTTCACAATGCTATGTTTAATTCTCAAGCCTTTCCTACTGGGGAATTGCATTCCTTGGGGAAAAAAATAATAATGCATTTATTATTACACATGGGAGAAAAGACTGCCTTAAAAAGGAAGAATTGTGTAAGCAAAGGATAAACACAGAAAACGGACTGAGTTTTTCCTGCATATATTATTCATATTGTCAATGCTTATCTGTATATTTATTTTATGAAATCCAGCTTTGGAACATTCTCAGCCATTTACTAGGGTGCATTCTGAGACTGAAATAAGAAAATCCCTGAGTTGGCAAAATCACTAGGTTCAAAACAATACTAGTTTTAAAGATGTCTCATTGAGCCACTTTGTCAAATCCATGATTAATGTTAGAAAAACATAATATAGAGAACATTAGAAACCAGCTCTACTAATGGGCTAAAACCAGTCATGAAAACATAAAAGTAATTAATAGCACCCTAATCAAAGTCTATATGTAGCAAGGTAAACACTAAGAGAACACACACCTTTTCTGAAATACTCTCTACTATGTGACTGGGTTTAACATACAAAACTATTTTGATATAATGAGTAAAGAGCAAAAGACGGCTTTAGAAGCTCTTGCATTTTAGTGAATTAAGTGTCCCAGCAAAATTGGACCCATTTCATTAAGGACAGGCTTATAAGAATGAACCTCCCTACCCTCTTCCCCCCACAAATGAACAAATATCCTGCCATTAGTGCTCCAAAAATTATCTACTACAGGAAAAAAACGTTGTAGGGTAGTTGGCCACCTATGCTAATCAACTGGATTTCCTGATTAACAGTATTATGAATAACGGTAATACTGCATCTGAAGAGCTCAGCATGTTATTGTGTATGGCCTTGTGTCTGAGAAAAGCTAGGGCTTAAGACCTGAAGCCACCCTTCTCTCTAGGGACAGACCTGAGCAAGCAAAAAGGCTTTTTCTCTGACGGTCACCTGTGCATAAATAGCTGGCCTGGAAAGCAGCAATTAAGTGACACATACACCTTTGTTATGAGTGGACTAAAAAAACAGTTGCAAAAGCACATTCAGCATGTAACAAGCACAGAAGACTTAACACTTCTACATTTAGAGATCTCCCAATTACATTAAATAATTTTATCTACTAAGCTGCACTCCTTGCTCTAGAATATCACTATTTTTACGTTTGTTCTGTGGTAGTTGTTCCATTTAAATAATGGGTTTCTTTTGTTAAGAGCGGGTATGGACACATCTTTTATAGCAATTACCAGCAAACCGAGAGATTACTGATGCACAGTAAGAGATAGCTTTCATATAAAGGTATGAAGAGTCTCTGCAGTCCAAGTACCATGATTCAATTCATGTCAATGCATGATTGCAGTCCATACGTACTAAGTTCCCTCCTTCATCTTTGTCTCTTTATATCTCTTTTCACCTAAAATATTTACATATGCGACCTCATCGATGTCAGAGTATTCTCTAACATTTATCTGGTAAACCAGCAGAGGCAATGCCCTTATTAAGTAGCTGTTAAGAGTCTGCAGAGACAATTCTATACTAAACTGCAATAAATACTTCCCTGGGAAAGGTTAAGAATACTGTAGTGATTCACCACAAAGTAATTTTCAACATCCTGAGGAACTTTACAGCAATACCCTAAAGCAGAAACTTTGGTTTTTGATGCAAAGATACCAAAACCAGGTAAGATTTTGCAATGAGTGCCTGTGCTGTCTCACTATTTCCTAAGAGCATACATACACATCACCTGCCCACAGGTATCAGACAGTTGGACATTTTTTCTAGTTGTCTGTAATCAGAGTACCATTCACAAAAGAAAAATATTTGGAGCAAGTAGAGACACATTGCTTGTGACTGACAAGTTAAATCATACTAAACTCATTAGGCAAAGATTGTCCTATACTGGTTCCAAAGTCATTTAAGGCTTTGAATTATCTGGTAAATACATACTTGCCATAGAAATTAAAAATGCGTAAGGACAGTTGACCTTGTGGTACCATCTCTGTCAGATGTTTTACATGCTTCTCCTTCCTGGCTTTTTACAATTCATGCATTCTAACCAACATTCCCTACTTAGAAAACCTGTTGCCTACCCTACCCTACCAGTACATGGTAAAAAAAAATCCAAACAGGCAAGGCTTTCTGTGTGCAAGTCTAAAAAAGGAGGAAGCTTGTATGTATTACTTTCATGTTTCAATTATATGGATATGGGCAATTGAGGGCTGGATTCTTTGAGTTTGATCCAGACACACTTCTAGTATGAGAAAGCTTTGAAAATGGTATGACAAATCAAAGTTACCCCCAACAGACAATCCCTAGCTGATGAAGGGACATAAACTCTCTATGCCGTTCTCGCCTATCTTCCCCACCCAGCACTACAAATATTAAGAAAGGTATAAAAAGAGGTGCAAAGGGAGGGAAATTCTTTCTTGCCTAATACATTTTCATTGTTAAATTCTCTTTCTCTACTCCAGCATTTCATTGTACATGCAGTTACTCTTTTGTACACATAATGCTGTCCTTTACAATATGCCATTATAATATATCCTTTAAAATGGAAACCTATGATATAGTGCAACATTTTAGTTAGCTAGAATTCAGTATATTCTTACCACAATAAAATATCAATAAATTGCTCTTAACTGATATGTAAACTTGTAGTTCAGATACACCTAGAAGCAGCTGTGGCCTCCTGCCCCACTTCTCTGTATAGCAGTTGGGTGGTCTCCCACTCATAATTCTTTCTGACTTTTAAACCTCACACAACAAAACATCTATTTGTATATTAAGAAGCATTATCCTAAGTAATTAAAAGCAAAAATCTATCACAAAGTTACCAAATGAGATGCTTGCATGCACAACTCATGTTGGATTTTTATTGCGTTTATTCATCTACTCCCTCATTTGGGAAAGAAGCTCACCATTCAAAAGAGGTCCTTCACACAATGGATAACTGCAGTCATTGCTGAAGCTGCATGGCACTATAGACAAGCTATAAGGATCAGGATTTCAAACCCTAATAAAATGTTCTAAGTCCGACATTTAAATACTTAGGTTTGATACTTATCCTTATACAAGCATAGGATTATCATACTGACCTTCTCTGTAAAGTGCCTTGAGGCCTATGTGTGACAATACCACACAAGCACAAACTGAATGCGCTTCAGTCTTTCTCCAATTAACATTACAGTTTTAGAACTCAACTGTAGTGTGCACTTTAAAAATGGCATGATAACGAAACATGTTAATAACCATTAACAACTAATAGATCTGTAAATCATAGCTCCTACTACACTGCAAGTATACTGCATTTAACTGGCCCATCTTTCTGAGGGAATCAGATCAGAACAAATTATTTTTAGCATTCACAGATGCTGATTTTATACGAGGATTAAAAAGATTATGAAAAAGCAGCTTTCATGTATTTTGCTTTATAGATATTTGTAATGCCGTTACAATGTAAAATACTTTGCACAGTGCCTTCTAACTAGATACATAAAAGCACTTTTTAAATATTAATGAGCTGTAGCAATTTTGTTACTTTTTTTTTTTTTTTACTTAGCAGAGTAACAGGCAATGAGAAGAAAAGTTGTCATGCGAAACAGTGACAGGACTCAGAATGAAACCTCTATGTCTTTCACTACTCACTCTGAAATATTTCAGTTAAGTAAAATGTAGAACAATGTCTCAAAATGTTTAATAACAAAAAATACACTCTGTTTCCAGAGGCCCAGCTAGAGCAAGAACAATGGCATATTTTGGGGAGGGCAAAGGCCCGATCCATGTGGATAATGTGAAATGTACAGGAAATGAGAGATCCTTGGCAGACTGCATTAAGCAGGACATTGGGATGCACAACTGCCGTCACAGCGAGGACGCAGGGGTGATCTGTGACCACCTAAGCAAGAAGGCCCCCGGGAACAGCAATAAAGGTGAAGCCCCATTGTGAATGGCAGACCAACTGGTTGGGATGGGGAACTGTCACGGTAGGAAGAGATGGACGTAAACAATCCCACCTCACAGAGGAAGCAGTTATATCAAAAGAACTATAGATACAAAAGTGGTGGGAAGTCCTCTCTGCTTATATACTGTGTGATCTTATTGCTGTGTCAGCTGCGCAAAGGAATCATAAAGACTATTCAGATGATACAGGCTATTTGTTTACCATAGTTTACACAACCATATTTCTCAAATTGTACACGGAACATGAAAATGCAAAAACCTAGACAGATACTTTCAACATTTCAAGGTATAGGTTATCTTCAGCTGAGGACTGAGACCTATGTGGTATGCCAAGCTCTCCTTCCACTTACATGAAGTAAGGAAGAACCCGCTTGAGAAGCAGAGCACAAATGTGTAAATTGCTCTGTGACCACAGTCAAAAGATCTCAGCTAAAAAGAATTTCTAAGTCTAGAAGTATTCAGTGTATTTTCCCCGAGAAAAATTTGGTTGTTAGAAACACAGAATAACTTCAGCCTTTGTGGGTTTTTTTTGTTGTTTGTTTGTTTTAGTTGTCTCTCATTGAAGACTGGCTACTTTTCATTTTAAGTTTAATGCTGTCTACATCTCCCTTTCTGGTTTAGATTCTCTTGCTTCTGTTTGTGGATTGAGGTTACTACATCGTCGACAAAAGCGAATAATTGGTGGGAAAAATTCTTTAAGGTAAATATTTGGTAAAGACAAGTAATTTTGAATATAAAGCTTCTAAGACACGTATTTGCCATAAGTGGTTTGCCTAATTTATGGTTTCATTGTAGGGTTGTTGTTTGTTTTTCTTTTGACTTGTCATGAGGTAGAAGCACAAATATACTGAAAGAAACTTTGGTAGGAAATTAAAGATATTAATTGATAAATACTTGCAGCATTAGTTGAAAATCTGTAGATCCTTATGAGTTTAGTCCTTGATTCGGTTTAAAATTCTTACTTTCAAAATAGCCATTTTACTTTTTTGTCAAAGGATATCTTGATATCAGGATGTGAGCTATATGAAGAGAGTTATGAATACAGTACAAGGTTTTAAATGTTACCTACACCGAAAAAAAGGCCTGGGTATGATTCACTGCCTAAGTCCTGATTTTCCTTCACAAAATAAGCCTTGATGATGACCCAGCTATAAACCCAGGCTTTTTGTTAACACTTTGTTCTTAGCTTTTAATGACATGTTTACATTTAGTTAATATAAACAGAGTAACTGAATACTACTACTAAATGCTGTGATAGGAAGTATAGGCTTTGTTTTCTTAACAGTTTTGAGTAACCACAAAAAATATATAGTCACAGAATCTTACAAAAGGGATTGTAAAAAATACACTTATAGTATCTTTACATGTCATTGTGAAACCTATTTCAAAGTACATGCACAGCATCAATCAATCCCTTTCAAAAAAAACACTGCCTAAGTGGAAGAGCTTCGAAGAACAGTAACAAGATGGAGCCCAGAAAAACATTTAAATGCAGTCAGAGTGAAGTAGGATTACTTACCTTAGTAAAGAGACAAATGAGAATAAGTGATACATTGTACGGATAAAGAAGATCGAGAATTATTGTGTCAGAATACATGTACAAAGCACACTGGATGAAATGAAATGGTGACAAATAATGGATTGCACAATTAAGTCAAAGGAAGAAACTTGATCTCATAATAAATAAGCACGGGGACATTAGACGAAGCAAAAAGGTGAGAGAAATCCAATAGTGCACTTAGAAATGCTTCAAAGTCAAGAAAAGGAACATATGAACAATATCAGAAAAGGACTCATTATCACAAGAAGTCATTAAGACAAAGAACTGGACAAAGTTCAAAAAGGAACTGGATACTTACATACATACAAGGAAATCCAAAGCTGTCCAAATTACCCCATTTTTGGAAAGACATTAAATCCCATCTTCCAAAACTAAAAAATGTCTAAAATGTTTTATGCTTTATGGGAAGTAAATTCCTCCACCCTACTTTAAAACATTTGGCACTGGCAACTCTGAGATAGGATGCTGGACTAGATGATCCTGGGCAGCTCTTGTACTCCAGCACACCTATTCAACTTGACAATAGTCAGAAAACACTTAAGCCTAAACAACCAGTTGCTTATTCTTGGATGTTGCTGTTCCTTACAGGTGCATCTCTCCCTCTCCCTTCTCTCCGATTCTGTATTTTGCTAATCTATTAAATTGGTGAAAAATAGTCCATCCTGTCTTCATAGGCCTGCAAATATGTATCCCAGATCTACTATCCAAAACAGATGATCAAAAGCTGAAAAAAGGTGCTAATCTACTACTTGTGGTTTCTACAGTTGCTTTAGACCTGTTGGTTTGCCACCTTCCCTTTTCACACAGCTCGGAACTGACAAAGACATTAACACAGTCAGGAAAGGATGATGGGTTAAGCTTTTCAAGAAATTCCCTTCTTTCCCCTCTCCAGTTGACAGGAAATTTCAACTGTTCGTTGACTTGGATGGTATTTGGCAAGGAACCCACAGAATGTATTTTTGGCATAATGAATGCAATCTGAGAAGGGAAAATGAAAATAATTGACAGTGGGAGGAAGCACTTAAGAGTTCTGGATCCCCAAAAAATCCGTAAAGTAATCCTGACCATTGTTAAATGGAATTCTGAATCCTGCAGGAATATAAGGGTATTCTCAACTGTTACTCATTAAATAACACTGTTCGCAAGCTATGTCAGTCAAAGAAACTAAACAGGATTTACACTCAAGGTAACTGACAAGCTACCTTACTTTTCCATTGTTGTACCCTGAATGCAGTATCGTATGTCCTCTGTAGGGGTGGCTGGCCATGGCAGGTTGCACTCCGACTGAAATCTTCTCATGGTGATGGAAGGCTCTTGTGTGGTGCTACTCTCATCAGCAGCTGCTGGGTCCTCACTGCTGCACACTGCTTTAAAAGGTAGGTCTTTCTTCAATAATGACATGTATTTTCAAACTATTTTGTTGTGCTGGGTAAAGGCAAAACCATTCCAGTTCAAGCCCACTGAAAACTGTCCAAAGAGTTAGCCTTTGGTTTAAAAAAACTGTACCAACCAACCTCCTTTCCCTCCAAATAAAACCAAACAGAAAAACCTAGTACATTGAAGTTATTCTGCATGTCATCATTCACAAGATTTATATTCACAACTTCAGTATTTCCATGAAAAAATATAGACAATACTTCTGACATTTTAAGTCAGCTTTCTCTTCCAACAAAACTGCAGCTTATGGCTTTCCGGTTATAGTGAAGACAACTGAGCAAAGATCAAACACACGTACTGAAATATTTCAGATTATTTTTGGTAATGATAGATACTGGCAGTGATAGATATTTTTACTGTAACGCTGCAGAGACTAGCTGTGTCTAATAGGAAAGTAAATTTGTACACTGGATGCTAGCAAGATGGAGCTGTTTTGCTTATTCTTCACAAACTGGCTGGAGCAACTGCCTTCCTGTTATCTCACAGTACATGAAGAATTGTCTTTTGCAGCCATCTAAACAAAGGTCCCATCACCTTTAACAAAGAAATAATTGTGTTATACTGGTATAATTCTCTGATTCTGGCATCTAATAAAACTATGCCAAATTTAGCTCCTGGTTTAGGAGCAAATTTAGCAACTGGTTGCAACTTACACTTCCTTGTAAATCACATTTGATCTACTTGGTCTAACTTCTGCAATTCTCAGTATTAAGCTATTATCTGGCTTTTTTAAATGTCTTTTCCCATTTCTGCAGAAACAGATATTCTGTTACTGATAATTCTCCTATTCAGTTTTTAGGATAACCCCTCTTCAGTAATTATGACATCAGGAATTCACTGCTGATAAAGTTACTGTAGTATAAAAGCATCAACTTGCACAGCAAGGAAGCTGGTCTAGTGTTTTAAGCTTCCAACAGCAATTGCCTCATTGGAATCCTTACAAAAGTTGTAGTATGGGCTGGAATAAAAGCATAGAAGAATGGCATTGCAGTTTTGAGGATATCTGCTAGAATTTGCTGAACTGGGCTGCAAATTTTTTAACTTCGGACTTTAAGCCTTTCCTTTTGCACACTAATAACTAAGAGGAAGAGTCAGATATACTTTTACTCAAATGCAAAGCACTTTGCTTAGTGCAAGATGCAAATATTTTCATTTACCTGTTTCATGAAAATCATGAAAACCTTGTGCAACCTTGATCTAAGCATACAACTCCAGCAGTCTGCGGATGCACTACTGTTTACCGTGAAAGAGAGAAGGCACCTTTAGCTCTAAGTTGACATTGGACACACTGGGCTGAACTTCCTAATGGTCTCAGAGTGATTTTAAGGGGCTAGGTTTCCAAGAGCTATCTATAGATCAAGCACCTTCTTCACATATTTTCCACAGACAGACAACAGAAAGGCCAGTATACCATTTCTCATATCCTGGAAATTGGAACACCGCTTAAGTAACAAAAGTGGGCTCATCTGTACTATGGATAAAAATTAAACACAATTTTATGCACGATGACTAGAATTATTCACCAGTAGTATAGCAGCATTACTGGTTTCTGTAATTTCATAGACACATAATTTAAGATCAAAAATTGAAGCTATTTTCCTTTTGTAACCCACCCATCAAAAGATGCAAGCAAGCTTTGTCCTCAGTGGTTCTGACAGCTATAGGGAATTTGCAGGTCTATACATAAAAAAATATTAGCTTTGGATAATCAGAAATATGAAGCATAGAAAAAAAGGAAATTATAATTACCATGATGTAATTTTAGGAAATACTGTGTTACTTGAAGATTGTACTGTTTTAATAATATAACTTTTATTTAAGTGCTTCTTTAGGCATTCCTGAATGTCTCAACATGGCCCTGGTAAATTTTTTTTGAGAACTAGGGAGCCTGAGGCACAGTGGAACTAGTACCTAGTGAGACACCAGAAACCGAAGTAGAACCAGAATTAAACTTCAGTTTTCTCAAATGTAGCATGAATGGCAAGATGAATTCAGATGTGCCTTCAATACCAGTACATTACTTGGCCGGCAGCAGGATGATAATAGCATGGTAACTGACTACTAATCCAGTTTGCCAGGAAATCTAGGAGGTGCTAAGAGCTGCTCAGGTGCTCAGGCTGCACTAGAGCTTAAGGCATGCCCAGCCATCCAACAGAGGGTAACACCCTGAAAGCAACATCATTTTCCACCCACAAAGCACTCCCAGACTCCTCCTCTGCCTCCACTCTTCAAATGTGAGGTGTGTGTGGTGGTTCTCTGCCATTTCATAGGTGACTTTTAGGTGAGGAAGACTGGACACCCCTGAGCAAGAAGACTTTGCCTTTTTTATTTACTGATGCTCTATTACAGTATTTCCACATTTGGCAAATACCACCTACTACAGGGGAAGAAATATAATTGTCTACAGATGAAAAAATCAGTTTATGAAAGCCTTCTGTGTGCACAGAAATACAGTAAATCTGTGCAAAGATTGCTCATTAAGCTTCTCACGAGATGCCTTGTACTATTAAAGTTTCATACATTTCCATGAGAAGCAGCACTTCTCATTCTATTAAATGTTTCAAATCAGTACTTTTAATTAAGATAAGCTTTCCTGGATCTCCTTTCTTCATTATTCTGCTATAAATGACCATCATCCATAAAACAGAAAACCAGCAGGAACCTATTAAAGGGAACACCATTCCTTTTGTCAAAATCAAGGATGTAACATTAACTAGAAGCAGCAAGTTTTCTACTATATTATCTGATATATGGCTGACAGGAGAGCATTCGTTATTGCTAGTCATAAACAACTTTCCTTCATGCTTAGGCTTACGAATGACAATAAATAATTAAAAATCAAGATCCTTTGATTATTAAATCAGTTTAGGAAGGAAGTGTGTTCATTTCTCATCTAAATTACAAACACCTAATACATTTGTGACTCTCTAGTACTCTGACTTCCATGAGGTTTTTTTTAAAAAAAAAAAAAAAAAAAAAGAAAGAAAACCACATGACCCCTTCCCTCCTTCAAATTGCATTAAAGATGACGGATAGAGTATATGGTAAATCTTGTAATTGATGTCATGGATAAGGCCTATAAACTAAAATGCAGAGACACCCATTACGTTTAAAAAGAAAATAAAGAAGAAAGATTTATACCATGTAAAATTACCTTCCTCTACTTGAGAGCAAGATTTCCATTGCACCACTGATAATACACATCTGCAAAGTACTGTGATTGTGTTTGTTTATATATACAAAACCCATATGTCAGTGTACATGATGGTTAACTTAGATGGGCAAATGTTCATTGACGGTAAAAGGGCTTTCATAGTGCTATGCGGATAGTTTCTGGGCTAATATGTGGTTTGCTGCACAGAGCCAAAAGTATATCTATAAATTATGAGAGAGTATTTTCAGTGACCTGTTGGGAATGTTTTTGGCAGATTATGTCAGGCAAATATATATTTAATGCTAATGATCTTGTACATTTGTATTCCAATATGACACTCAGATGTGTACCAAAAATTGTTAAAATATTACTTTCAAACATCCAAATATTGTATCTAGTAATACATCCTAGGATACAGAATCCTTTTTAGGACAGGTTTTAAAGGCAATGAGATCAACAGTTATAAACAATCACTGTAGCAAAAATTATTAAGCGATTTAATATTGCTTAACTGGAAAAGGAAACGATAATTTTACTTCACTTACTGGGCTTAGTGGCTGTATCACTGAGATTCTTAAGTGGAACATCATCATGCAGTTATGAAATTTGAGCAGAAAAATGTGTATCTGAGATGTCAGTAACAAAAACAACTCTTCCATTTACTTTAGTGGGGGGTTTTGCATGTAAGTTACAGTAATTAATATTAAAATAATAAAGCCAGTTTACTGCAATAGTAACAAAAGTACTTTCTCTATCAGCTTCCTTTTCTAATTTACTCTGAGGAAACCAGATCCTACAAAGTTGGCTTGTGCATCAGCCAAGATTGTTGGTAATCTCAGCCTGGGTAAGACATTGGAGAAGTACTTAGCTGGCTGGATAACTCATCCCACTGTTACTACACTCTATGTTCTGAGCATGACATCTGTTCTGTAAATAGATATTGTAAAAGTGAAAGTGTTTGATATTGCACACCCTGACCATGCAGCTACCTGCCTCTACACTGACCTTGTCTATGCTGGAGAGGGGCACAGGAGTTGCACTGTCAGTGTGGAAAACAGTCTATAGTTGGGTGTTTTATTCCTCCGTTTTACAAGTTTCACAGAGGACCAACACATTGATTACTTTACACAATAAAATGAGCTACCGGGGTCTGTCAGTTTGGTTTTCATAGTGTATTCAAACTGCTTCATATACCACAGTAGCATACTTTCTGTCAAACAATCAACATTATGGATACTTCCATGAAAAAGATCAATACACTTGCCCTTGATTTAGTATTTTCTCTTCCTGCAACGAATTCAGAAATCTTCAAGCTGTAGTTCTAGGAAATACACTACCTATCAGGTTATATAGCTTCCATGTGAAGAGACAAATGACCATTTGATATATATATAAATACTGAACTGTAGATGCAACTTTCTGCAGAACACAAGATTAAACTAAGAAATCAGATTAATTTCCCTACCAATATTTTTCATAACTAGAAGAATAAAAAATACTTTCCCCCCTAATTTGTATATATATAACAATAATATAATTAACATATAAAAATATGTTTTAAGTTTGAATGCTATGGTTTTGCCAAAGCATTACTGAAATTTTTTGCACATGGCCCAGGAAAATTTGCTTTCAAGTCTATCTATATGTAAACATGTTAAATTAAACTCTGAATTACAGTTAAAAATTCCCAGACTAGATTCCCAAATAGTGAGCAAATATATAAAACCTATTCAGTATAAACTGGTACTGAAATACACCAAGCATTTTATTGTAAAGATGCACAACTTATTAATAAAAAAGTCACTTTCACAGAAGTAATACTAGAAGAAAGCTGTGTTAAGTAATGCCTGTACTATATAGCATTTTAACATACTGAAGTAGCCTTACACCTTGCTGTATGAAGGAAAGCCCAATAGATGGCAAAAGAAAAAAACAAAAAAGAAACTCACCCACAGTCACAGATCAGATCACAGCACTGCTGTGAAAAACCCCACTCTTCTAGTCAATGCCAGATTATACTGTTACTGGCTCCCACATCAGAGCTCAGAGCAACAATAACAGAAGTTTCGAATTGTAACAGTATACTATGTGTCTCAAGCAAAGCATGCTAAGATTAGCCTTTTCTGATGTAGATGTGTGGCAATAGTGACCAAGGAGGGGATTCACCAGTGTCAGAGCAGAAATTCTTGGCAGGCAGCAGACGGCAAGGATATAACAGACAATCTACAGGGATGCAGAATTTAGGACTTCACTGATGTCATATTTCAGATGGCCAAATACAGGTGCAGACCCAGGAACTAGTTAAGACCTAACAGCCTTTCTTACTCTGAAGAATTTCCTTAAAGGCAAGAAAAATAAAAGCAATACATCAGGTGCCAACCCTACTACCATGGAATTTTACCATTTAGTTTATCGGGAAAAGAATAAACTCTGAAGTCTTAGTGAGCTTTTAAAACTGGCAAAAAACACACAAGATGATCTAGAAATGAGAACATCAGATCTAGTGCAATAGAAGGAGAGATTCAAATATTTGGTTTTTTTAAAAAGTTGACAAAGAAATACCTTTATTCTAGAAACTTCAAGGGACTGGCGTCAAAACACCTGGAGAGCCAGGAATCGTGCTTCTGCCTTTTCTGATCTTCTTTTCCTATTCATGTTTTTCTTAATAGAAAATTCCTAATGAAAATTGATTCAGTGATAAGTTATAAAATACTAGCACTTTTGTGGTCAAATCAGAAAGATTACTAATGTGACACGTGCTAATAGAGGTTTTTTCTTAAATATCTTTGAGATAAACATACTGATCCACAAACTACAAAAGCTCTTGAACTATTTTTTCAGGGAGAAAATAAGTAATGTATTTGGTAGAATACACGATTCAATTTTTCTCAGTTCTCCCTCTGAGACTACAATCAGTACGAATACTTTTTTTAGCACCTCTGTAAACTTTAAAAAGTCTGCATCAGTTGCATCTCTTCACTTGCAACTGCTATAGAATTTTCATTTCCAACCATAAGGAAAATACAGTACCTGGAGAGTATTTCACACAGACTACTGTGGAAGAGGACCTGGAAAAAGTTTTGTGGTAGACAAGCTACTTCATTTTTCCTATACAGAAGGTCATCTTCAGATGAACAGATGTTCAGTCATAGCTTGCAACTCTCTCTCTTTACAAGCCTAAAAGTGAAATTTTGCTCATAGAAGACCTGAAGGAGATATGCAGAACTTGACAAAGAAAGGTTTGCAGGCAACCAGGAAAGCAACCCACAATTAAAAGAAGAAACCTTGCCTGTGAAAATACACAAAAAGGAACATAGCCCAGCCTGAAACTTTAGGAAAAGTTTTTTGATATTCTTTAGGATACACTTGAATGTCATTCTAAACATAGAAGAAAGCATTTTTGCTCTTTAAAAAAAACCCTCGTTATTTATATAAGCAATAAAGACCCTGATCAAATCTGTTTGCATGCTTAGGATCTGACTTTGCATGAATCAGCCCTGTTTGTTTTCACCTCCATTTTAGGTATGGCAACAACACTAGGAACTATGCTGTGCGAGTTGGAGACTATCACACGCTGGTACCAGAAGAGTACGAGGAAGAAATTGGAGTCCAACAGATTGTAATGCATAAAGAGTACAAGCCTGACAGCAGTGACTATGACATTGCATTAGTGAGGCTACAGGGGCCAGAGGAACAGTGTGCCAGATTCAGTACCCATGTCTTACCTGCTTGTTTGCCATTGAGGAGAGAGAGACCACAGAAAACTGCTCCCAACTGTTATATCACCGGGTGGGGTGACACAGGTAAAAATGTTTTAATGATTTCCCCCCACCAATCTTGTTACCTGAGGCTGTTTATTTAAAAAAAAATAATCTCAAATACTTAAAATAAGAAAATGCTCAAAAGGGAACAATTATACTTTTTTAATATAAGGGAATATTTTCCCACCTGATCCATAAACAGGAATGACACCGCTTTGTTTACTGAATTTAGTTTGTGTTTGAAAAGTGGCGATTAACCATGTCACTCTAAATCAGAGGAGTCAGTAAAATGGCCTCATTAAGATTGACAAGCATGAATGAAAAGCTCACTTGTTGCCAGGCACACCCTGCGCAGCAGGTTATCACCCTCTGCCTCAGAACATAACTAACAGCTCTAATATATTCCAGGTTTTTAAGCCAAGTACAATGAATATTTTAGAAAGGTTATTTAAATTACACTACTTCAATAGAAAAATGGATAGAAAATATACACATAATAGAATTTTAAATAACATTTTTAGTCTCCCTTGTTACCACTGACATTTTCAATCAGCAGTTAAATTTAAATAAGAAAACATCTTGCTAAAATTTACGAGAGCCACAATGCAATCAGTCAGTATAAGATTCTTCCTCTTCAAAGGTCTTTGTCCTTTAAATGTTTTACAAAATTATAACCATGTTTTACTTTCATGTTTTTATGGTGCTGAATACAGTACAAGACAGCAACCACACTTGAGCCTTTGTTCCACTGACTCATTCAAACTGGCAAGGAGACAAGACACCAAGGCCAAATATCAGTTCTCCCTCTTTACACGCATTAATCTGTGTGCACAGATGTCTGGGTCACTGTACTACAATAAAGGAGATAGACTTGTAGGGTGGGGCTTTTTGCTAAAAACAATTGCTAATTGATTGCCTAGCTCTGTCTAGCTTTTTAAACAATTCACTGAAAGCTCTGCAATACTGTTAACTTCGGACATCTACTTAAGGAAACATTAACCACTGCAATAATTGGCTTTAATTACAGCAAGAAACTACATCATCGCAGTACTTCAGTTGAAATTTCCCACTTACTATATGAATCATAATTACTTTATACGTATTAAGATTTTACTTAAAAAAAAAAACAAACAAACAAAAACCAAACCACCAACACCAGCTTTAATTTTTCAGGTTTCCAACAGAAAAAGAGGTGCAAGCTATAGAAAAAAAGCCAAATTATTTAAATCTTGACATTGTTATAAGCAGAGCACTGCTTATACAATGCAGGATTCACTACAGATAAAGAAAACCAAAGGATAGCTTCTGGTCTGTCGTCCTCCCCCCCACTCCCTCCCAATGAAGATTCCTTTTGGTCAGGAGTCCCATTAGTAGTCTGGTACATCGAAGTTTCCAGGATTGTAAAAGACTCAGATGATACTGATCTCTACCAGAGTACACTTGGGCTCAGTAACATTAGCTCCTCAGGTGAGGTGGCAAGCAAGCTCACGTGTACTTCCAGGGTGTAAGCATGATGGTTGGCTGGATGCTCTGCTTGGGAGCTGACAGAGAACCTGTCAGGCTGAGCTAGACTAGATTTGAACTGGTGACCTAGAAATTAAGTATTTCTACAGCTTTAGTCTCCACTGCTCAAGACTCCTAAAAATAGCTTCCTCATTTAAGTATGAAGGCATATATTCTTGTAGAAGACACAGAAAGTGTGTTTGGAACAAAACAAATCCCAGCCTTGGAAAGGTCCAGTGAAAACAAGGAGTAAAGTTACATCCTGAATTTTAAACTTTTTTTTTTTAAAAAAAAGCATCTATATTCCATACTTACAATATCTACATAGTATTTTAGTATTATATTTAATGGACGGTAAATTGTTCAGTATTTAGTTTTGTTTAATGACAAAGCGTGTGAAGGACTGACAGCAAAAATCGGCTTAAATCTTACTTATGTTTCCAAGACCAAGAATCATAATGACATAATAATTTGGGTCCTCTTTTCAGGAAGGGCTTATTCAAGAACATTACAACAGGCTGCCATCCCCTTACTTCCCAAGAGGGTATGTGAAGAGCGTTACAAAAGAAGATTCACAGGAAGAATGCTCTGTGCTGGAAACATCCAGGAACAGAAACGTGTTGATAGTTGTCAAGGAGACAGTGGTGGACCACTGATGTGTGAACGTCCAGGGGAAAGCTGGGTTGTGTATGGTGTGACCTCCTGGGGCTACGGCTGTGGAGTGAAAGATTCTCCAGGTGTCTACACAAAAGTATCATCTTTCGTACCCTGGATAAAAAGTGTGACCAAACTATGAATGTCCATAATGAAAACTGAACTTTGTTAATAAAGTTTGAGGCAGGACAACTCAGAATAGCACAGACAGTTCACAGCTGGGGCCCACAGTGGGTGGAAACAGGCACATTTTCCTGATTCCTGTGTTTTTCTTTTTGTTACCGCCAAGCTATATACACGCAACCTTTCCAGTTAGCAATTACTATCCAAACAAAATCCCTCTGTGTTAAGGAAGTTTATATATTGCACAAACAAGTTACCATGTATCTAAGATTAGGAGAAAAGTGATAACTATCTTAGAGTAACATTGGAGTGGGACAGCTGGAGAGTTCAGCACAAGATTCACTGCCCACAGGAAGACTGCAGTAGCTCCAAGCTATTTATGCTCCAAGCTTCTCTAGAATTAATTAGAGATCTCAGTCTAGTTTATTTAATCAGTTCTTGACTGTTCTCCTATCATTTCTATGATCTTACACTCAGCTCTCTAATTTTGACTCATGTTTCATTAGCTAATGAGACCATTAGCAGGTAAATTCTTGGTAAGTAATTCCAAGTCTGTATTAAACATCAGAAGGAAAATAATTGTCAATATTCAGATCCCCAGCTATTCTGACAAACATTCTCACAGCTTAGTATGCATAAAGTACATTCCCAAGTAAAATAGGCAGTACACTGGAAGTCAGTTTCCCTGCAAACATCCTACACAGCTTCAAGAGCTAGATCAAAACCAAATAACCTCTTTTTTTCTTTCCTGTAGATAAATATGATTTACCTTCTTTCTGAAACTCATAATTTTTAGTACATACAGAGACAATTTAATTTTCCTATTTGCCACTACCTGTCAGTACAGTATCAGACAAACATCCCAATTCTCTCATTGCTGGTTTTGGAGGGGCTCTACTCAAGTAATGTTAAGAACTTCTGTCAGTCTTACAAGAGAGAGTTATAAGTACATGCAATGCAAATACTGGAGATGTTGAGCCAAAATCTGTCTGAAAAGATCTATAAAGCCCCAAAACTACTATTTTCTACAAGATAATATTTAGACAACTCTCTCCTACTTAGTTGCAACAGTGGTTCAGACTGATTTTACAAGACAGGTGAGAGTTAGATGGTTTTCAGTGACTTCTAAAGTATTGACATATTTTGATTCCGTTTAATTCCTTTTACAGATACTGTTCCCCATACTATGAAAATCTTAATGATTCATTATAAAAATGCACTGATAAAAAGTTACTCTTGATGTACAAGACAAATACAAACCAACTTGCTGTCCTTTTAGAAAGGGCCACCTCACTGAACTTATCACCCAGAACACAGGGAGTAATCACCCCTTTAGAGCAACACTAATGGGTATTTGGCTTGAAAACATCTGAGACCAACTACAGTCAAGAGGGAGACAGGAAAGTTCAGTGCTACCTCTACCACCTGTTGAAGGCCATTCTGACTACCTGCAAGCATGCTCTATGTATCACATTAACAAACGTGTTTCTTAAAAAGAAGAAACTAAATTTCTGTGGGCCATGAAACACTCCAGTGTGACAAGTGTGGCAGATGTGTGTCACCACATAGTGATTGTGCAAACTGTGACTACCAGTGACTGTTGTCCTGTGTCTCCTATCCCCAAACACTCTGGCTACAACAGTGTTAGTGGCCTTTTGTGAACAAAGTGGGATGGTTGTATTCATGTTGTAAGTGGGCAATCATTAATTTCTGCATGGTTCTATGTCTCTCTGGTGTTGGAACAAATATCCAAGACAACTCAATTTGCATACAGAAGTGGCAATGATCTTGCAGAAGCTGATGTGACTAAAGACTTCACCCTTAATTTCTCCCTGACCTCAAACTTAGTTTTCATGGGTCATGACTAGTTTAATATCTTGTTGGAACTGGTGCTAAACTAGTACACGAGGTGCTTTAATATATTGTAGTTTTCTGTAATTCCACACTATTTGAAATAGTGTGAAATATTTTATTTAAAAACATGTCAAAAATCATAGTACTGTGACTACCTACTGTTAGACATATGTGAAACACTTTGCTAGTGAACTAAAACCATTTATGTTTTTACTTATTATAAACAGCCCATTTAATTAAAGGGAAAGTAAATCTGTCAAAATATATCTACTTGTACCACGAAAGCTTTGCTATACAAAACCCATTACTTTGAGACTCGTGGTGAAGTAGGCTATATAGTGCAATACATGCATTGTGTACAGGGGAAATAATTTTCTTTTAGAAGTTGCACCACAGAAATATGGTACTTAGGGGGGGAAAAAAAAAATCAAGTCAGCATACTAAATGTAGTAAACATCTAGATTTAGTACAGTAATTTTGCTCTTTTAATAGGATGCTTTATTAGATTTTAAAATGCTGCACTACCATTTTCATGCAGAGAACATGCCTTTTCAGTTTCTAACATAAAAAGAAATTGTCTTTCTGTTATGCCATTCTAATTTTTGTTCAATGAGCCTGATGATGTAAGTGTATACAATAAAAACTGCCACACTGACTACAACATTTATACATTAATCCTGTGGATAATGTACACACAGATGCTGCAGGAACATCAGCTGGGTAAACTTCATGTGAGCTTTCTTAAGTGAAAAAGAGTGCTCTTGAAAATAGTTTCTTCAAAGCACGTAAGCCTTAGGACCATCTTCTCAGAGATGGAAGTTTGCTCTGTATGATGAAATTCCTAGTTCTTTGTGTGCTTTAACTTAGGCCAGTTAGGTTGTCATAAAAAAGTTTATCCTCCAGTCTTAAAAGTGTTTAAGAATTTTTTTGGCCCTTGCTGCTGTCCCCTTTGTTCAACATTTTTAATACATAAAGGTTGTAGAAAAACCTGCTCTTCAGCCTATGCTGTTTTTTTCATATTAAGCAGGTTGGTCACAGTGTTAGAAGTGGCATAAACTAAGAAAACAACTCAGAATTTTATTTCCAGATTTGATGACCATCTTAAACACTGATGTCTAATCTATCCAGGTTCCCCAGCACTGTGAAGATTTATAATTAGATGCAGTCCCCTTGAACTTCCCAAGTTTTTGTCCATTTTCCAGAGAATATACAACAAATAAGATAAAGAGCAGAAACATCACTGCAACTGACAAACAATGTCTATTTAACATGCATTTATCTCAACCCTGGAAAACATCCCAAAGGGGTGCATATCTGTAAACCACAGATAAATCAAGATCCAGTTTTATGATCATTATATGCAGAATATATATAACCTCAGCTGCCTTATTTCCAGAAAAACTCACAGCACTGTAATAACTGAAATATATTTAAGTCAGTCCTGAAACAATATTCTCCATCATTTTCAATGTTACTGCAACTGTTTCACACTTTCAAGTGCTAGAATGTTTATACTCAAGATTTTAACGCTGTTAAGTGGCAATCACAGAACATCATACAAGAAGGCTAAACCAATTAGGCTCAAGTAGCAGATCCCAGTAGAAGAAACCACCCAGAAAACAAGTTGTTTGAGGCATCAGGAAAGAAAAATGGGTTTTGTTTGTGCTCCAAGCTGCTGGGTAACAGCAAACACAGTTAACTGAGGTAGTAGAGACCAGACCTACCTCATACACATTAGCTACCTGTTCACATGCGGTAATTCCTATTCCATTTATTTAGGATGGAACACAGAAACTAACCACGTAACTTCCTGCAAATGCAACACCAAGTAACCACAAACAGGCAAAAGATTACTTAAAAGTTTGCTACAAAAGTAAATACTTCTTTCCAATGTACAGGGAAAAAGAAAAGATTGGGTCGGGTGAAAGTTGGATAGGTATGAGACACTGGATGTAACTGCAGATGGAACAGGGTGCAGAAAAATAAAGAGCATCTATAAAGGTAAGGGCTAAGGTGCAACGAGAATACATTGGAAAGAGAGGGAAACATCCGTTTGGCATTTGGGAATTAAATTTTAAGAGAAATCATGAAAAATAAGCCATCCTAGACATCTTGTAAGACTACCTCTACTGTACTCGAGTAATGAGGGAAAACAGATGTCACTACCCTCTGTGCATGCGACTAGATGCCCATGGAAAGCTTCAGTCATAGGAAAGGCTATGGAATCTCACTAAGCATGGAAAACTAGTAACAGATACCCACAGTAAACATTATGGTCCATATTTTTTATTTGAACATAATCTTGAAAATTAGTTTTTCCTTCTCTTGATTCACACCCACTTTTATCTTTTCAAGTTCTAAATATTTGATGAAGAGCTCAAAATTGAATGTTCACAAATCAAACCTGCAGGCCCTATCAAAACACCAGGCCAATTTATTCAGCTTGTGACCTGCTTGCCACCACCTGTTCCCAAGAAGCTTAAAGCTAACGCCCCCACGGATCACGGAACTCATTACCATTCAGGTGGAAATACCACTGACTTCATCACTTGGCTCATACAATGGACTAGCAGGACAGCTACATGGTCCTCCTCTAAGGTAGAGACGGTTTCACACAAAAGGATCCTCTGTTACAGGAGGCAGAGAGGACAGTCAGTTTTCAAATGGCAACTTGCACAAAAAAAAAAAAAAAAAAAAGACAATTCAATTATGCACTGAAGTTGTTAGAATAGGTTAAAAAGGCAGCTGCTGTCTGAAAAAAAGCAAAGGTTAAAATACAAGAGAATTGGGTTAACACATCAGACAACCTCATTAGTGCAATGCCATACAGTAGCCAAAAGCAAACACCGGAAAGCCTAAAATTTTCAGTATCATTCCAGTGGCCACAAAAGAAAAACACTTCTCTCCAGACCTTCACATCATGTTCTTGAGTTTTGTACTGTGTTAATATTGTTTGAATGCATTCCAGAACCCTGGAGAAACAGATCCCCAACCCTACGCTTGCTTCTTCCTATTTGTGTGCCTATACCTGATTTTCTTCATGGGATCAAAGCCACTCACAAAAAAAAATAAAAAAAAATATCTAAAAACCAAGGAAGCCACTTTGCATCAGGGTGCCTGCCAGAACAGCAACCACACTTGCACACAGTGGTAGTGCTCTCCCACCCACACCTTGTCCCTGGGATAGCAGCAGCTCTCTCCTGGCCACAGTCTGTCTAGCATTTTCTCATGCAAGAGAAGCAAAAAGTTGCCCTTGTAGAATAGATGTGTTATCTTATTTTCTAAAAGCACTGAGGTTACTACAGAAGTCCACCCTCAGAGAAAAGGAAATTCACAACTCATGATTGCTGGCTACCAGGCCTGGCAGCCATGAACTTGGAATCCTAAGCAGTAAAGATGTCATATGATAGGGTTGTACACAGAGCTGTTTAAAAGGAAAGAGCAATTACACCCCACCAATTAAACAGGTGTAGTATCACTCATAATAGCTCCACACAGAACATACGTTCAGCTATACTTTGGCAATGGCAGGAAAAGTACACACTTAAAGATGATTCCTGTGACAGCTCCCTAATCCCACTATCAGTCTATTCCAAAGTGTGACTAACATGACCATCGGAAGGAACTTCCTCAGATCTAATCCATGTTGTAATTAAAGTCCACAATTCCGCCCCCACACACTTCAAATAGGAATCCCCCCTGCTTCGGTTGCCAAATACTTAGCAGTAATTGTGCTGCCTACTGATCTCAGTCCTAGCTTCACAGATTTTGTTTCCCAGTCCTTTCAAAGACCCCTTCCCCCTTAACTTTTCAGCTTGCAGTGATTAAAAATATCCTTATTAACTGGAAGATATTCCACAAGACATTGTGCCAGCACAGCTGGTATTAGCTAATATAGTAAATTTACTTGTAATACATGTATCTTGTCAGATTCTGAAATGATTCACCATCTACTGCAGCTCCATATATTCTTGAATATGGATTAAATAAAAGATCTCTCAGCAACCAAAATTGAAAAAGCAACTACACTTCACAGTCACCTTTTCTCCTCTGCAGCAGTAACCTTTGATTTAAGTCATGCAACTTCTGGAACAGTTCCCAGACAACGCATCAGCCAGTCACTGCTTTGCCCCAAAACTACAGAGTGACAAATATAAGGCCCAGCTACCAAAAGGTGTATCCCCACAACAGGCAGATTGGGCATGTATCAGGAACTCCAAAGAACACGTGCAGGTCTAGTCTTGGTTATCAGTAGTCTTGTAAGGAAGAAGCGACACTTGCAGTGAAAATTGATGTCTCTTTATTGATTTATTCATACATTTGAATGCTTCACATTGGCATATATATCAAAATTATGATTGTGTATTTCACGTTCCTTTTATAGACTTCATAAACTTACCTTCAGCTTACGCAGTACGCATATACTCCTTGCAACAACCTTTCTAACACAATTTAACAGCAGAAGAGCTGCCACTGAAGGTGCACGTCATTGGATTTAGTAATATTGCAGTATGGTCAGCCATATGACAGAGCGCAGCACAGCCACTAAACTACCGAGAGCATTATTGTAATTGCTTAAGATTTGGTGACAGCCCAAAGACACGAGCAGCAGAAGATCTGGGAAAGCAGCACAAAATGAACTAGTCATCCTAATTGTATTTGTATAGAAGCAGTCAAGGCTAATCTTGGGCACAGTAAGCTACATTCCAGCCCCTCTTTGCAAAGAGGAGATGGACTGCAATATCTCATTTAGGCTCCAAGTCTGAACTTTATTAAAACAGCTCATTTGTATTAAGTGTAAAGTGAGATTAAGATCTAGCCTAAAATTAGCTTTTGCTAGGTCTGCTTGATAACCAGAAACACTAGTGCTCGCAAAAGGTGTCAGTTCCAGAGGATTTGACAGATCCACCCTAACCTAAGTAAAAATTACAAGTTCTAGTCATAGCTACTCATAGAATTCACATGTGGAATTTAGCCCCATCTTCTTCTGTCATCACAACTCAAGAGTGTTTTTCCCCTGTAAAAACAAGTTTGAGGCAGTTTAATATTGCTACCAGAAACACATACAAGACAGCAAACATCACTGAACAGTATGATGACCTCCTAGGAGTTGTAAACTGCTCTGAAACAAAGGTATTAGTAGGAACTTGGCATTGCCTTCTGCTCCTGCAGTTGCAGATTACTTACCCCACTCTTTGTTAAATCAGAAATGTGTATTAAGAAAGACATTCCTCTTGCACAGACACCCCTAAGAAATCTGTGGATTTGGATACCTCCAGTTTGGCAGGCGAAACTACTGCCAACATACATTTTATCATAATCCAGTATTCTTAGCCTAAGATATTTACACCCAAGCCCAATTCTTCCCAGTCACACTAATTTACGCACTTGGTTATATTTTTCTGTTAATAAAACACACACACAGACGAAGAATGCCTTAAAACAAAACCACCCCAAACCTATACCTTGAGTTCAACTGACAAGTATCAGCAGTTTCGTCGCTAAATATAAATTATCAAATGGGTATTATGCCCGCCCAAAACCTCGCTTCTAAGAGCTTATTACATAACACATACCCAGTCACATGCTTTTTGGAGCGGAGGATCTTCAACAGCAGCAGATGCTATTCTGGACTTCCAGCGTCTGCGCTCCCAAGGGAAACAAACAAAAAAAAAAGAACATGTAGTTACTAAACAAGTAACTAGGCTCTAACCGTTTACTGAGGGAAAAGCCGGGAGAAAAACAGACAAAACACACAAAAGGGGGGAGGCGGCCAATCCCGCGGCGCCGCATACCTCGGCCGACTCGGCCTGTTACTTGCCACAGTCAACGACTAATACCCACAAGAGGGTAAAAGTTTTGCCAATTAGCAAGGAACTACTCTTCCATGCCTAGGAAGGGAGACAGCCACGGGCGGCAGCCCCCATGGAGTCATGGATCACCCCTCCCCAGCCCCGCCACGTGCCGGCCGCCATTTTCCCTCCCTCATCCCGGCTCGCGTCCCGCCGCCGCCTAACGCCTCCCTCCCTCCCACCCCTCAGCTCACCTCAGGGCCCACCTGGTGGTCGCTCCGCTCCTCCGCCGCGGCCGCTCCGTTCGGGCCCAACCAACCGTGCCTGTGGAGAGGAGCGCGCGCCGATACCTCACGCCTCCCCGGCCTTCCGCCTCACCGCTAACTGCCGCCCCGCGCGCCCGCCGCCTCACCGCTAACTGCCGCCCCGCGCGCCCGCCGCCTCCTCGCTAAATGCCGCCCCGCGCGCCCGCCGCCTCCTCGCTAAATGCCGCCCCGCGCGCCCGCCGCCTCCTCGCTAAATGCCGCCCCGCGCGCCCGCCAACGGCCGCCGCCTCACTAAATGCCGCCCCGCGCGCCCGCCAACGGCCGCCGCCACCTCACTAAATGCCGCCCCGCGCGCCCGCCAACGGCCGCCGCCTCCTCACTGGCGGCCGCCCCGCGCGCCCGCCAACGGCCGCCGCCACCTCACTAAATGCCGCCCCGCGCGCCCGCCAACGGCCGCCATCAGCACCCAACGCCAACCACTCGCCGCGAGACTGCCGTCGCGCGCACACCCCGGAACTGGGCGCTGCCGGGGCGGGGACTCCACCCACGGGGTGGGCGGGGCGTGGGGCAGAGGCCCCGCCTGCGCGGCTGTGGGGCTAAACGTTTCAGCCGGTCTGGGGATCGATGCTTTCTGTACGCATAGAGACGCCCAGCTATGCCTATATGCGTATGTGTGCTCGCATAAGCCGTAAGATGGGCCTTAAATGCTAAACCACTGCTATTCGTTACTTGATAAGCACGGACTCAGAAGAAAGAAGAGGTCGTGAAAGATGCGCTGGAAAAGTGAAGTCGTCCCTTTAGGTGAACATGGGAAATTTTTGCTTTCCAGTCCCTATAAGCAAGGGTATGTGGTTAATGCTGGCCAAATTCTCCCACCATCATTTTCAATTGGGATAGGATAGGGGATGGGATAGGATAGGATAGGATATGGGACAGGATACGATACGGGATAGGATAGGATAGGACAGGCGAGGACTCTTTCAGTTGGCAGGGACCTACAAGGACCACCTGGTCCAACTGCCTGAGCAGTTTCAGGGCTGACCAAGAGCTAAAGCAAGCTGTTAAGGGCCTTGTACAAACGCCACTTGAACAGCGCCAGGCGTAGGGCGGCGACCACCTGGACGCCTGTTCCAGGGTTTGGCCACCCTCTCGGTAAAGAAATGCTTCCTTGTGTCAAGCCTAAACCTCCCCTACTTCCCCTACCTTTTACACCACAGCACCTTAATTTAAGTATTATTACAGTCACCCTCAGTGCAGGGAAGGGCAGTTTTTTAAAGGCCGGGCACAGGCTGCAAAAGCCGCTCTCTGGCAAAGGCCGCACCTCAAAGGCGAGCTCGTATTCTGAGCGTGGGCGCACTGGAAAGACGAGGCAGGCAATTTTGGCTTTTGCAGCTGGATGCCAGTGAACTGATGCTGCCAGGGGACTGAAACTCTGGCTCCATCAGCTCCAGCAGGATGACTTTGTACTTGAATTGTTAGGGAGATGTCGAAGAGGCTGGCAGCGATGAGCAGTCCAGTGCAGGAAGCTGCCTTCTGGCTCGTATTTTAGTATCCACATTTCTTACCTTTCTTTCCCATGGAAAAGATAGGAAATTATTTAAGGCATTTCTGTCACGTTAGGTGGTCTTCATCATTTTCAGACAACAATGACGCTGCTTCAAATATATGACTATTAGGCAGTGTTGTAGCATAATGAAATTGCTGCAAGGATTGTATGAAAGTGCAGAGAGAAATTCCCGTCCTGCCGTGCCCTACACTCCTACCTGTGCCGTAAGCTAAGCCTCAGCTGTTCTGACCTTGCACTATTTGCGTTCAGGAATTTTATTTCTACTCTGTCACGTGCATAGAAGACCTGGATCCTGCCCCTAGCTCATAATGTCCTTCCAGACAGAGTTCTGTAACTAAAATGTATGTACTGCGTTTGTATACAAAGTTATGCAAAAAATGATTTTCTGTTTTGTTTGGCGCTTTTTTTCGTACAGGAGTAAATCTGTTCAGAATTTAACTGAAGAAAGGAGCTTTACTGGGAGACATAATAGGACAGAGAGTCTTGATAAGATAATGAGGAGACAATAGTAATATTTCTTTTTGGACAAAAGAGCCCATTTCTCTGATCTCCTGAATAACACAGGTTACAGGATTTGAAGTAGTAATCCTGAACCAAGCCCCTATATCATGGCTGAACTAGGTCATTTCTGTCATACCTTTTGGACCAGATCCGATAGTGACCTCACACTACTAGACTGACGGCTCTCCTAGGCAGACAGACATCTGAGCAATTAAAAGTACACGAGCCTTATTTCCCATCTGAATTTCTCAAGAGAAGATCAGAACAGAAAAAGGGAAGTGAAGACAGAAAATACCGTATTAAAAAAGAAATAAATAAGTAACCTGACAGAAAACAGAGTGGTGAGAGTCGAGCTCACTGTATGCTTTTCAAATCTATCACCCTTAATTTGTCTAAATTCCTCCTCCATTCAGATTTCCCTAGCCCTTGGTTTCAGCTGTTAATTACTTTCCTGTTCCTGTGATTTGTCCTTTGATGCTGACTGTTGTGCTTTCTTCATCCATGTGGTCCACAGAGACAAAAAAGTGTCTTTTGCCTTTGAGCTCTAAGAATTTTGGGATCGGAAGAACTGAAAAGAGACGTTAAATGAAAGCAGGTAAATTGGAGATAGAGGTCAGGCAGGTGTTATTCGTCGCAAGGATCTTTTCCCTTTGCTTAATACCTTTCTGTTATTCCTTCACTGTTCCACTTTTGTTATTCTTAGAGATTATAGAGATGAGTATTATAAAAGAAGCTTAAATATAGGTTGCATCATTTCTCTGTAACGAACAGGATATTTGTTAATATAGGTTTTCTATTTTCTACACCTCTACAAAGGTATGAAGCAGCTTTTGCCCAGCTAGATAGTACACTTTTCCATTCTGTTCTGAATTTGTGATTTTTTTTCTTTGGACATCGATATCAGCTTTAGAGGTTTCTCCTAAGAAAGGTTTTCTCGTGTCTGTGTGGGCTGATGCATTGGCACAACTATTGAATCCCCAAGGCAAATAATTTGAATAAAGTCTGCTTGTTATCTTAAAAATAGCAAACCCTGGAAGTGTTTCTATAGCCCATTAGCAATTTCTGGCACAAGAAATAAAAAAGTAAGCAGGAAGCAAAAGCAGTAAAACGAGCAGCTGCATAAAGCAGTAATATTCACTCACAGAGAGAATAAGCAATATTTTTCATTTCTGAAAACATTTCATGCTGCTCCCGTGCTCCTGGATTGTGTTGTAGCTCAGTGTCAAGCTGCAATAGCTGCTTGACAAACCTGGAAAAGGACAACTTTTGTGAACATAAAAATCACTTCCACACAGCACTACATTTTCTTACCAGAGTTTATTGTTGCACTTCAGATACCATGCCACCATCAGAATAATATCTATTTTTTATTTTAAAAAACTTGGAGAAAAATGTTTCCAGCAATTTTCATTCAATGTGAATGACAAGAGTATTACATCTATAAACATTGAAATATCTATTTAATTTCTTCCTGAGGAAGTTTCACATTTTTAAGCAATGAAAAAGGATATTCTGTACAAGATAGTCTGTAAATCATTGAAACTAATTATCTCTGCACAAGTAGAACTGGGAAAATATCACAGTATTTTCAGGAATGTTTGCTCAAATAATTAAGTGATTTCACATCAGGCTTTGTGTTTATACCCCTGCTAACCATCACTTTCTGCTCCTAATCACATATTGATTTTTATCGGCACAGATGTCTGCAGAAAATTTCAGAATCATATTTATGAAAATAAAGGTGAAGCTCACATAATCAAGCATTTGTTAAAAAAAATGCTTGTGCAGTTATCTACCAGGGGAACAGAAACCATGGCTGTGTTACCAACCGCAGCAGAACATCTGACTTTGACTAGCAAATATAAAAGCGTTGCAATGAATCAGTATGTTTTAAGACTGTTAACACTGATAATCTGTTTCTGGTAATCAAACACTGATTACAGGTAAGCTGTGAATAGAAGAGGTTTATCTTTTACCAGAACTTTATCAGATAATTCATGTTGTTGACTTGCTTACTCAGCTGTACTCATGTGCATCCTACGATTTGGGCAATAACACACCTAGCTGTTGTCTGCATGCTTTGCTCAGGCTCTTCATTCTTCACCAAGCTGACTGCACATTAAAAGCCATTCTGTTTTTTAAAGTCTCCTGTTAAACGTAAGAACATATTTAAATAGAATAGTTCTTGAGAAAAAAAAATTATACCACTTCTGTATAAACAATTAATAAGCGAACATCAGAAATCCAGACCTGTGGAGAGCACCTGCAGTTTGCCTTTACTTCTCTGTCGCTTTGGTGTCTGGCACCAGCCCGCCCAGCGTGCGAGCAGCTCATCCCGCAGCACCTTTTCTAAAGATGATTTTGCGTAAACAGCTGCACCTCAACAGGAGCTTGGGCTCAGGCAGATTCAAGATCGCGCCCTTTCAGATGCACAGTTCCAGGCCAAGCTACTTTGTTCACAGTATCGACTCAGGTAGTTACCGCAGGAATCCACTGAAGGTTTCCCTAGGAACTCATTCATTTTGTTTCCAGTTCCCTCCCTTAGGAAGGGCACTGGGACAACACAGGAGCTCCACCCTGCTGTTCCTCATCAGGACTTGAGAGTCACCATGCCCTTCCTGGAGGATGAGCTTTGTGTTTAGCTGCCAAACCAAGCCTAGCCCACCCAAGGCCAAGGTCGTGCGTGTGGGAAGCTTATCCTCCCAGTGCTACACCGTGACTGCAGTTGGGCTGCTTTATCAGATCACCAACAACTGTAGGGGGCTCCTTGCTGTACCTCAGAGAGGACTTCACAGAAGTAGTCCACAGATTTGAGACATACCACCTTGTCTGTTGTAAAATTTCTGGAGGGACAATGCGACCGATGTACACGTCCCCATCACTACTCTCTCCTTGACTGCCCACTCATTCTCATTCTGCGGGGCTTTGATTTCCCAGAGAAAGAAGACAGAATGGGAGTTCTTGAAAAGAACAAGCTATGAACGTGGCTGGAGCCCATTCCTCCTGTATAAAAATCAATCACGCCAGGATGAAAACCCCAGGTATTTTCTCCAGTTATTCAATTTAGTTGTAAGAAATCCATATAGATGCTTGCAGGATGCATGAGCTGTCCATAGCATGCAGAGTATTTGCTTTTAGGGATGTTCAGAATCCAGAGTGTTTCTTTTATCAAATAAGAAGTATTTTAAGACAAGTCAGCTTCTGGGACGAATCTATATGACAGTGAATATTTAAAGTGAAATGAAAATTCTCATTCTGTCTAATAAATAATAAAGATGTTCATCTTAAAAAATGTCTACTCTAGTAGGTCCTCATCATTAATCATGCATATTCCCTTAGCAAAAATGTGCTGCGTAAAGAATATTATATACAGCAAATTTGTCTAGATTTTTTCTTTACAGGCCTATCAAAACCACGTATTACATAGACAAAATCAATAAATAATAAAAATTACCAGTTAGAGGTACAGTAAGGATCTCAACATCTGTTTTCTATTTAGGGAATAACAGACTGGTTTCCATTCCATTACCTTGAAAGTTAAATTATATGATTACATAAATGTTGTAAAACAGCACTGAGACATATAAAGTTTTTTCACCATTTGATGCATGTTTTTAACTATTCACCCTAAAACAAATTATGGTAACATTACAGAGCTACTGTAAAAAGCATTGCATTTAGTACTGTATTTCTCTTGTTTTCACTACCTCTTCATGCCTTTAGAAACACTCAGAGCCAAAGTTCAGTGGAGAAGCATTAAGGCCATACTCAGCTGACATTTTCATTGATCTTCTTTCTCGACTTTTAAGTACTATTAATTAGACTTTATCTCACATCTAAACTGATGCATTGCGAGATGTATCATTGAAACGTATCACATAAATGTAAGGCTGGATATTTGCGATTTCCATGATTAGAGAGTAATTTTCTACCATGTTTACACACTGTGTTTATTTTTTTCCCTCTGAAGCTTTTTCCTAATATTTCATGCCAAACGTGTTTAAAATTTCTGGAACCAAACCCAGTATTTTTAATCTGGAAATCTGATAGATTTTTGCACCTGATGTAAACTGAAGATTATTGAAAGATGCTACTATTTCGATCAGGTTGAGGGATCTTGGAATACACAAAGCATAGACTGAAGGGAAATAAATTAAGGAAAAATTAGTGGTGCACATTAAGGCAATCTGTTTTTGCTCTTTATGAGTTTTTCATTCATTTCAGTAGAGTCATTCCTGATTCACAGCAATGTAAGCCCAGAGTGCAGTATCTGGACCTGGCTGCTCACGGAAGCCAGGAGTGAAAGCCTGTTCATTGCACTGCTTCAGTTTGGTTCACAATTGTTGAAGTATAACACTGCTCATAAAGATTATACTGCAGCTTTTGTGCTTTACACGTCCAA
The DNA here is from genome assembly GCA_017639485.1 of Pluvialis apricaria. NCBI lineage: Eukaryota > Metazoa > Chordata > Aves > Charadriiformes > Charadriidae > Pluvialis > Pluvialis apricaria. The sequence continues at coordinate 79,475,225 of CM030010.1, forward strand.
TTAAATTTCTGTTCAGATAACAGCTATATTCTGTATTTTGCTATTTCAGTCACTACAAAATCAGAAACAGTAATTATGGACAAAGGCCCTTACCATGTTGAGTTTGTTGTTACAGGCTATAATCACAGGTAATGTTTTGGGGGTTTTTTTTGTATGTGTTTTTTTCTACACTATTTTTGCCTGTGGATTCCAGATTTTGCTCTGTGTATTTCGTTGCTGTGTACAGCTAAATCATGTATGATAACTGTACTTCTCACCCTTGTTAGTACATACTTTGGGCATTAGCAAGCTGATTCCAAAGGCAGAAGTACACTTGGCATTTTGTGCTACATTAAGTTTTCTTATTTTATGCAAGACAATAATCAAATAGTAAGAAAAACGGTCAATGGTCTAACAATGGGCTACAAAACCTACATGAGACACAATACTTTTAAACTGATATATAAAAATGTAAATATTTACTGTGAAATTGGACAGGTCATGTATCTCTGAAGCTTAAACCAGTTGCAAATAACTTCCACATATGTGCACAGTAGTCCACAAGTCCACAGGCCCAGAAATGTTTGTGAGAAAGATTTGGCCCACCAGAGCTCTAAGAAACATATGTATGTTCACAATCCACATGCCAGCATATGGAAATCATTTCTATCTTTTACTCTTTTTTGAAGAGGTATATCTTACAAGACCTTCTGGTAGATACTGGAGACTTTAGGTATGATGACTGAAGTGTGGAAGAGAGATTTCAAAAAGCCTTTTTTCAATGCTATCTTACTTTCTGTAGCTCCTGTCTCAGCCATGATGGCAGGGGTTGTCCCAATTTGTGTAGGAGTTTTGACAGTTCCACATTGTGATCTCTGTAGTAGCTTGACAGAAAAGCCCTGCACTGATGAATACAAAAGGAGATATTTTTATTTAATAAAATACTGTACTGCAGTTGCTGTGAATTCTATGTTTCAAAGTTTGTTTTACCTATGTCAAAACTTTACTTTCTCTTACGCAATTTATATTATTCTATGCTACCTACTGCATGCAAGTTTAAGTTTGTCAGTTAGGAGCCGAACTGTAAAAGGTAATTTCAAGAGAAACAAAGGTTGTCCAAAATGAACACCGAACTCAAAGCAAAGGATCTGATTCTACTCTCAGGTAGTCTTGTAAATTATGAATTGCACTGAAGCGGATGTGGTTACTAAAGTGAGATTGAAACCAAAGCTTCTGAAAAATCTTCGCATATAGGCATGTATCAATTAGTAACCCAATTTTCAGAAGTATTTAGGGTTGAAAAATACAACAATAAACAAACACAGTCGTGTCTTATCTCTAGCCAAAAGCCTTCTCACCCAATGGTTTTATATCAGTATGATTCTACTGATGTAAAGTTACTTATAATTTAAGTACTATGAGAAAAAAATCCTGGCTTACTTGCCACATTAGTACTTACTGCTGTTCAAACTGTAAGTTTTTATTTGTGTCTTAGTCAGGCTAAATGAAATAGGAATACAGGACAGAATAAACATCAAAGTTACAGCTAGAATAGGAGACTAAACTACCCTTGGGTACAGACTACAGCATTTGATCTGAAGAAAATGTCTTCATTTGAGCATTTGTCTGGGGAAGGTATTTATAAAATTCATAAGATACGGAACCTAACCTGTCTTAAAACTGGATTATATGAGATGATATGGCATTACTTGTCATGGTCTAACTACTCTCAAAGACAAGGGACCAGACACAAATACACATATCTGATCACCACTGAGAAAAAAACATGCACTATGGAGCCTCTGATGCTTATGTCACTTAGGTAAAGGGGACAGGTTTCCAAGTGAATTTCAGAGAATTTCAGGGGTGCAAAGTTTTAAAAGTTGTTTTTTTAATGACTTGAATTCTTCACATTTGGAATAAAGAACTGAAAAAGTCTGTGCACTCCACATCTATCTTGAATGTTTCATTTGTAGGGAAAGGTAGTCAAATAACTTGGTAGGCAACTGAATCCCTGTATAATACCAATGAGCATAATGGTTTACCTCAGAATCCATAGGAGGGTATTTTCTACCTTTGCTCTTTCCAAGACACTTTGTTTTTCCTTCTTCCAGGAGCTGACACCAGAAACCTTTATGTGAATCGAACCTGAAACAAATATTTTGCAGTGTAAAGGCTGTGAGATACTACAAGGAGGATGCATCTCCCAAGTTTAGACTGAAGACTCAAAAGAGTAAACCTGAGGTTATCAGTCTTATTTTAAGGGCAACCAAATCAGAATTTGTATTTGTGTGTATGTGTATTTATGACGTAGAGAGCGGATGTTACATTCCTTACTGATACCATTGAAACTGTCTTGCACCTAATGTCAAAAATTAAGAGAACCTAATTCTTTTTCCTTTCTGTTTATGCATGTCAGCATTCCATGTTCCACTTATGGAAATAAAATTCCTTTCAATTAATCCAAAATTCATATGCAGTTCTCACAAAGCAATACTTACTTTGTCTGTTTGTCAGAGGTCTACTTCTGTAACAGTCAAGGTCCACATTGAGTGGCTCAGTGGACGATTCACAGAAAATCTAACCCTAAATTATGTTCTTTGCAGACAGTGAATACATCCTACTGACAGCTCAAAGGAGAAGTATGAGAGGCTTTATTTTGCAGTGACCTTACAGACTAACTGGTATTTTAGGAATGCAGGAACATGTGAAAATGATGATTAAATTAACTCACGTCAGGGCTTCAGAGTAATTATAATGAGGAGAGACTCCCAGAAATTTCTGGACTTCATCCATTACAGTAGAGGGGTCAGTTCTCAGCTGCTGTCCATCAATAATTAGCAACTACAACAAATAAAATAAATGGAAGTTTAATTTAAAATTCATTATTTCAAGCTTCAAACAGAAAATTCCACCTCTGTCAAACTCATTCATTATAAGGAGAGTACTGCCTCAGAGAATGATAATTGGTCCAGTTTTAACTGTCATCATCATTAATGACCTGCAAGGAGGGTAAATGGCATCTTAGTTAAATCTGAAATGATATTAAATTCGGAGCTGTTGTGACAACAGAGAAATAGCAGTGAAGGATATAGAAAGATAAGAAATATTGGCAAGAAACTGAGTGAGATTTGTCCAGCAAAGACAAAAAGTTATTAATGTCTAAAGAAATAACCTATAGTTCTTATAGACACAAACATATACATATGTGTGTTACAGTAATGTTGAAAAGCTTGTCACTGGAAATGACCAGAAAGACAGAAACCAGTAGGTAGATGTTAGGTGAAATGCATTACTTCTAAACCCATACAACAATACATAATTGTATGAAAGAAACCTCCTTTGAGAATACAAACAAAGGAAGATGTTATGAGGACCTTAAGGGAGGCATGCAAATAGAGATGTGTTGCACATTCTGTATCTAAGAAAGCCATGTACTGGTAGGTAATTTCTTTTTCTTCTTTTCAAGCGCTTGACCATATACATACTCACAGTAGGCTACTTCATTCAGACAGGGCCACCCTTTTACCTGGAGGTGAATCTTCAGGGAAACAGACCCTACCTGAGAATTTTATCAAATGTGGTATCGTGCCCAAATGACCCACTGATAGTGCAGCAAGTTTGGGTCTTTGTGACTGTTGGAAGAGAAGCAAGGTCCCAAATGGATTAGTCACGCATTCACTTCCTGTCCTGGAAACACCTCTACATTTTCCATCATGCTTTAGTGATGAAAAGGAGAGGGGAAATAGATTTGCAGACTCCTTTTGCAAGCAGTGCTGAAGCTTGTTTTTACATTTCCATGCAAGCAAAGAGGCTAAAATCTATGAAGTGCTTCCAGGATTGGATGAAACTTAAGGTTTGCAAGAGCATGAGGTTTCGAGAGCATAATCAAAAGGGAGAAATGTTTTTTGTTTTGAAAGATCGGTCTTTGGAATTACCCATATGTAGCACATAGAATTAGAGATGTGGACTAGTGGAAGTATCAGGCTGTCTGGAAAGCAGTAGCTCATTCCAGAAGTCTCTGCAATCAGATGCACCATGGCTGCCTCAGTCCAAAAATGAACTCACTGTTTTCCTAAGACATAAGCTTTGAAAATGGGCCTTAAGTGCTTCATAGCACCGAGATTAAAAAACATCCCAAATGAGGGATATTTCCATCTGGAAGAAAAGGAGTGAGGCTTTTTTCCTTCGCTATTTAAAACACATGTAGAGTGAAATATCTGTGCCATTCCCACTTCTGCCACCCCTAAAAAGACCTGTAAGAAAAAGTTTTACCAGTGGTAATTCATTCCAATTCCTTACATCCCCAGGGAGCAAGTAACAAAAAATGTTCCCTCTCAACCTTCAAGGAGGTTGTAAGGAACTGAGGCAAAATTTTTCCTTACTTGTATTGATTGATTCATATCCTGATCTCAGGAAGATGTAATTTCATGAAATTCCTCAAAATCTAAGGCATTTCATGTATCGGTGAGGTGGAAAAATTAAATAGTGTCATTTTTACAAAGTAGATAGCTTCCTATATAATGAAAATACTTCCGATGAAGTATTTTGAGTCACTTTACAATGTATCGATCATTTTACCGTAATATTGCTGACAGCTGAAGAGATTGTTTAAGTTCCTGCTCTCCCACTATACGTGAGTGAGTTCGTGTCTAAAAGTCAGAAGACAACAGCTTAGCAACAGCCCCAGTCCTTCAGCTTCAGACTGGCCATTTAATTGCAGCTGTTGCAAAATCAGGTTGATGTCCTACAGGGCTGGCACATGAGCATATCTTTTGGCTCATGAGGAAGTTTGTTATGCTAGGTTCTGTTTTCTCCTCTCTGACTGCATTGAAGCAATGAGTTGTAGGTGGGAAATTCACTTAAGGGACACGAGCTTCCTGAACTTCTTGAGATCTGTCTTGGTGGACAGACAAAAGAGGACTTTTTGTATTACTTAAAATATAATAAATGAAATAAATCAAAATTCTAAATGTCTGAATCTCAAATTTGAAAAGTACTCTGCAAATTCTTACTATGCAAGACAAGTGTGCTGTTACCACTTTTCTAATGTAAAGGGGAACCTTACCTATTCCTGTTGCTACTTCTACCACTGACTTCCTAATGGAGATTAAGACTCAAATTCAGTCACACATGTAGAGACTCCCAAATTTATACAGCTTTAAAAATTATAGATAGCCTCAGCTAGTTTGGGTGAGAGCTCTTTCGGTGAAGGCAGGCTCTCTTTTTTTACATAAGGCTGTACTTTTAAGCTGAGTTTATTTTAGGTCTGCCTTATGTAACTGTGTTATGCTTCAGCAGTTCTTTGAACTTGCTAACTAGTTCGGATATGGTCTACTGTGTATCGTTGCCTTTGCAACGCAAGTTAATCCCTAGTACTTTTACAGATAAAACATAAGGCTACCAGGGCTGGTTCTTTGCTGTCACCGTGGGATGTAAAATCTGGCAAAAATCTGTATGGCAATGCATATTGTTCAATATTCATGGATTACTTTTGGAGAAAAGCTAATGAAAACATAACGTAGCGGATTTCATACGAGTATCATGGTATTACAGTATTGTGTATCCCACGACGTCTGCAAGGTTGGCCGAAAAGAGAGTATGTGGAGAATAACACCAACTAGATGCACCAGAGCTTCCTTGGCACACTCCGGGAAAACAGAAGGTGCAGACTCCAGCCAACTTCTCTCAGCTAAGCGAGCCCTGGATAAACAGAAGGTTCAGATTGCAGCCAACCTCCCTCAACTAAAGTAATCTTTAAATGTTGGGTGGGGAGTACTGCCAGACACACTGCTAATGTCAGAAAAATCCATTCCAGAAATAAATCTACCAAGGAGATACTGATCACGTGATGATGTCTGCCTGGTCTTGTATATCACATGACGTTCAGGGCTTAGGATGTGCATCTTTTGAGGCTTGATCTTACACAGGGCCAGAAGGAGGCTAATGATTTCTATGTTCTAAGCCAACAGAAGCTTGCAGGGAAATCCAATTTTCAGGTTGCTGATGTGCCATCTGTACTGAAACCTACGGGTCCATAAACACACACCTGTTGAGGCTCAAAGACACACAGAGAAACTGGTCTTAAAACAAAGAATGCATTGAGGATTCAGGGTCAGTGATAGACACCAAATGTAGACAATTAGGAACACCAACACGCCAAACTGTTTCTGTGCATGAATGAGTCCCAGTAGAGGCTCTGATATGTGGATTCGCTGTTATGGACAGTAACGTGTGAGGAATTTCCAAAAACAAAGCGTGCAAAAGAGACCTAGTGCTTTGACAGTTACAGAAAAGTCATGTTAGGCAAAACACGAATTCACCTAAAAAGCTGTTGATGCCTGAGATGGCAAATGCTCCTGTACGCAAAGGCTTTTATCGATATTGCTAACTAAAACAAATCAGAGACAGCTTTCTCGTCTGGAGGCCAAACGACACAGCATGACCTGGATCCGTGTTGCTAAACTCTCTCATCTGCAAAACCAAATTGGTTGTGTCCACACTCCCCAATGGTAACGGTTCTTGTTACCTTCCTAACCGTGCTCTGGAACTGCTTGGCAAGACACTTTTTGCTATGGGTCCAAACTGTGCCAGAAGTCTTAAAAATCAAGCAGTATGGACAGCAGCGGCCCAGTGTGTGAACTCTTGCACAAGTACAGGTTTATTTACTACTACAATCACAGCCTAAGAGGGTCGACACAGTGGGAGACTGCTGCATGAAAGGACCAAGAAGTGGGTGAAGACACTGATGCATTTAAATATTAAGGTGTTACAAAACCACTAGATCACACCCATTTCCACGTGGTAGTCCCCATTTCAGATGGAAAAGATAATTTTTACACCTCAAAGTGTTCAGACACCACAACTCTTCTAAACCCATGCAGGGAGGGCAATATCCCTGCTAACATCCCTCAATGCTTGTTCATACTTGCTACCACTGAGAGTAGACAGAAACATTACTGAGCAGCTTCCCTTTATTCTCCTTCAATTTTTCTTTTGGGAACCCTGATGGACCATCCAGTATTAAAGAGACCACAAAGCACTGCCTGCCTCGTTCTCTTTTCCTCAACATTACGGACAAAGAGCCAGACACAGAGCGATGAAGGCAGTTCAGGGTACAAGAGGGTTCAAGGAGCAGCAGGGATGTTTCTTGAGGTCCCGGATTATTGTTCTGATTTGTTTTGCAGAAGAAGCTCCCAGCTGTAAGGTGCTAAGACATGACATCCCTAGCAATGTCACCCAACTACTTAGAACATGCCTATGAAGAATCACAATCAACATGCTCAAGTATACCTAGTATTTCAAGGATATCCTTGAGGATCAGTATTCAGTAGTCAAAACTTTAACAAAGGTAATCTTTTAGGATACTATATATATAAGATTAGGATGTCAAGATACAGTCTTATTCACCTGATAAGGTGGGAAGTAAGTTAGCCATCTTTCAATATGGGTAGCATACCATCCAGGTGCCAGGCATCTCTTTTGGAGAGCTCTAAGCTCAGACGGGGCTCGAGGTCCAGCTGTGATCACCTGATAGAAGCTGAATTTTAGAGCTGCAGGATCTTCATGTGATCGCTGATGCTGTAAAAGAAGTTACATTGCTAGAACTTTACGGACCACAAAATTGAGAAAATTAGACAAAAGTGGTTGGTCTTACTGACCTGGCCTTATTGACCTTGCCATGAGTGATTATTTACATTAAAAGTTACTTAAAGTTAAGAAGTCCTCATCTGTATTAATTAATTGAAAATGTTGGGATAAACTTTGTTTGTATCAATAAATATTGTTTGTATCAAAAGAAATTGGGCACTAGACTGATAATAGCAGTAACAAACCAGAATGTTTCTTTTCAATAAACAGAGTGGCAGGTTTTGTACAAATGAATCAGGCATAATAAACACAAATACTAAGGAGGTCTGCTTCTAGTAGTTTCATATTTTCTTTTTCTTCTTTTTCTAGCTTACACAAGGTAAATACGCAGAAAAGCAAATTTGAACATGAGTATTTATAAGGATCATTGGATAATTCAGGTCAGAAGGGATCTCAGTTCTAGTCAGGCCTCCTGTCCAAAGCAGGGTAAGCTATGCGGTCAGATTAATGGCTATGATTACTTCTCACCAAAAAATAACATAAAATATGTCATAGAAGTTCTAAGAACTTTTTTCTCTTTGCAATTTTACACTTTTTAAAAATATCTTTATTTTGCCAAATTCCTGTTCAAATCTGCAGACCAGAAGAACAAAATATTCTTTATCTATCTTGTATTTTGAGCATGAACAGATAACTGTGTCTATAAACTAATTTTTGTATGTGCTGATTACATAAATTAATCGAGTAAGTAAGCATTTTTACATGCTTATATTACAGGCAGACTTTTGCAAAGGTGGTTTCTGGTATTTAAACCCTTGAAAGATTTTCAGGTTTACTTTGACAGATACCTCAGGCCCATGGGTGATCATATATGGTGCACTGGCTGATGAACAAAAGCTTGTAATATCCAAACCCTTTACATACATAGATACTGAAAGGACATACAGAGAGGATTCAAGGTGAAAACCTTGACTTGTGCCTGCCCGTGTTCTTCAAAGTGCATACCTGATACCAGGAATACGCCCGATCGGATGGGTCAATGAGGATGGTGATGATCTTGGCCTTGGGGATGAGGGAAGCAGCTCGCTTAGGAGCTTCCTCAGAATGGAAATAGTTGGCACTTTTCTCAAAGAGGAAGTCAGTTGTGACATTAGAAGGAGTGGGGAAAAAATCCATGTACCTAGGAAAGCAAGATCATCCTCAGAATTACTTAAAAGTCACACAAAGGTTGACAAATCTGTTAAGTGTATTTTATTCTAGAATAATCAATTAAAATAATAGCCTAATGGCCAAATAAAAGCAAACAGAAGTTTACACTACAGCCTGATCATATTTTACTTAGCTTTCTTCTCACTACATATAACTAGACATTGCAGCTATTTTTTGGTAACTGGATGAAAATGTTACAATATTCACGTAGCTTCTTAAAATTAGTGAATTCTCCCTTTTCAGTCAGATCAAACTCCTATCAAAGTCAAAAGTAGAAAATGAGTTTTCCAAATTTGGCCTTTTGCTGACATCAATTACAGTGCAATACCGTAAGAAAAGGATGTTCAGTATCAGAATTGCTTTTACTCAAAAGGGAAAAGAGCTCGTTTATGTGGGGAAGATGCACTGAAAAAAATCCCCCACAGCTTCATCAGGTAAAAGGTTTTTAAGCAGTGACAGCATCTTTCACTTATTGTTCTACGAGTCACATTTTTGCATAAACATAGGTTGTTTTCCTTCTAGTTTTCTTTGTGAACTTCCCTTATCTATTATTGAAGTTGCAGTTAATTTCCAGCAATCTCCTATGTCACATACAGACTTCTTTCTCCATGGCCCTCACACCACTTTTCATTATTGTTGGGGAAAAGAATAAATGGGGAGTGTTGGTTGTCTTGATTTTTCAGTAAAACTCTGTATTGATAAAATAAATGCCATTTAAAACAACCTCTTCTGAAGATCATGCTTAAGGACTGAAATTTCTTCCAGTGCTTAGACTTTGTTCTATTCATAGAAGTGAGCTACTTCTAATACAAATGACATGCTCTTGTTGGCTTTGAAAATGTGACCGTTGCAGTCAAGGCCAGACGACTTGGTAGGATGGAACTGTCTGGTGCACATGCAGTTTTCTTTAGGACACAGATCTCACAAGACGATGATTAGGACACAGGCACTGATTACCAGGTACTTAGAGAAAAGGAAGGATTCTACTGGAAGTTTAAAGAAACTGAACTCTGTGACACCCCATTCTGAGAAGTTCATTCTTATGAGCGACTTTCATGTATACGTAAGCAAACACTGTCAAGTTATTGTTTTGTGCTTCTTGGCACATAAATGGGTACCTGTCACCAGAATTGTGCAAGAGAAGCGGGCTGGCCTTCAGACGACAATTTTCTATGCATTAGATGAGGAATAATAGATGTGAATTCATTCAAGGTCTTAAAGAGTAGCAGCTGGTAGATTACCTTCTCTCAGAGGCACCTAAATGATGTCATGTGACAGACATGTGACAGACCATGACAGATGGGCAGGCCCCTGCATAATATGCTCAAAGTTGCATTCAAAAATTCTGCTACAAAGCTGCATTGCTATTGCTAGTCTCACATGCAGACTGTATGTAAAAAAACCTGAAATAAGAGGACAACCGAACAGGCTGTCACTGCCCCGCTAGTCTATCAAGTGTTTATATCTGCCTAATGCTAATGCAAATATCTCAGAATGATACTGTTTCATTGAACAATGGACTCTATTTCCCCAAAATATTAGGGCTAATTTGACAAAAAATGATGAAGGTATCCTAGTTTCTGCTCACAAATAAAATTATTAGAAACTAATGACTCAACCTGACTGCGTGACCTCCAAATGTTTTACCAGAACATCAACAGCAAAGACAAAGGCCAGCTTTGAAAGAGGCAATAGGCACTACACGCACATCTGCTCTAAATCATGGATGGTGTCATTATGCTGTTCTACTGAAGTCCTGGTAGTAGACTGAGTAAATACAAGAAAATGAGGACTACAACCTTACAAGGAAACATTTAACATTAAATATGGCACTATACTGAATTTTGGAAAATAAAGTTAATTGATTCTTTAGATAACATGGCAAATTGGAAAAAAGTAGAAGTTGATACGGTGTCCGTGAAAAATGGTAAAGACCAGGTGGGGTATCAAGAAGTTAGAAAGTTTAGGCTCAGCATTTCTGCTGAACACAGACTGCAAAACTCTTGCTCAGTACCTCATTCATGAGACAATTATTAAACTTGACAAGGGCAAAACTGAGAAGGCTTCAGAGAAACTTGTCTAAGAAACCTGTAACAGTGCTTACATAAAGAAATGCATGACTGGTTGTCCTGGTTTGAGGTAAACCAGGACCAATTTTGTTTAGAAACTTTGCTGCTTAGCTGGGCCTCGAACTACTGTAATTAACAGCATATTGTGCAGACCATGTTCGCTCTCTCAGAGCGATAAGGCCTATGTTTATAGTTGATGCCAGGGCATGGTATGCAGAGAGGCTCTTGCTTATACTCATTGCTATAACAGCCAAGGGCAGCTCACTTGGTTGCTTGCCCCGCTGGAGAGTCGGAAGCAGAAAAGCATAGTGGGGTCCCACCTGCGGGGAGGAGCGGACAGAACAGGTGACCCAAAACCAACCAACAGAGTATTCCACCCCATCTGCCTCATGCTTGGTATAAAAGTTGAGGGATCAAAGGGTCAGCCTTCTCTCGCTCTCTCTCTTTCTTCAATGGCCAACATCTGAGGAGGACTCTGTTCATCTGCCTTTGATCCAGATTCGGAATCCAGATCCGGAATCCAGTTCCCAACTGTCACTGGCTCCAGCCTGGGACTTCCCCAGTGCCAGTCAGTGTTGTAATTGTCATCCTGGGAGCTTGATGCGGTTTTGTACATATTTCATTATTTCCTTTTATTTTATTATTAATATTTCATTAAAGGAGTTTAGTTCCTTCTAAACTCATAAGTCTCTTTTTCCCTCCTCTGCGTCTTTCTTTGAAGAAGGGTAGAGGGGAGCATCTGTCGGTCCCATCTGGGGTCCCCCATGTCCCCAGTAGCCGATTTGGCCTAAACCGTGACACTGGTCTATTTAGACTTCTCCATTTCAAGAACAGAAAGATCAGTTCTTATCTTACTGTTCTGTCACCTTCACTGGGACACTACAATATACATCTATATGTCTCTCAAGACGGCAGTATTGAGGTTGCCGAGGGCTGAAAGAACCCTTCCCTGCTTCTGTAGTTAGCCCTGGCCTAAATGGAAGCTGGGACAAAGATTAAGTCAGAGTCAGCTCTGGGAAAAATCTGTATCTCCACAACTGTAAAAGAAATTTAACTGATTGTTATTTGTGAATACTCTTGCCTTGAAGGAATCCTAGACAATTAATGGACTAATGAGGAGAGACCTTGTATCTAATTACCATTTGGTAAGCTCACTACATGCCAGCATTAAAATACACTATCAGACTGAAGGTCTGAGAGATTTGTTTAGCAGACAGAATGCAAATCTAGGAGTTAAGCAACTACATCAATAGGTAGTTCTGAGTATCCAAGACTTAACCGTGAGAACCTGGCAGGGGTGAGTGGGGCATGTAGCGCAGAGATACAAAAATGGGAGAACCTGTCAAAAGGATGTACCTGTATACAGGTTGACCACTGGGAGCTTTATGCACCAGTGCTGTGTTAAGTTGAAGGTAATTTGGCACAGGTCCAGCAGACAAATTGTATCTGCACGTTAGCGCAGCGGATATGGTAGAAGGAATGACAGAAGCAGCAAAGTGGTCTTCTAGCAACAAGAAAACACTGATTTTGTGGAAGAACTGGGTCACTGTACTCAGGCTGTCTCCATCAGTGTGGACCTGCTATAACTCGCTTGCATGTCATCTTCTCTGACTTCAAAAGTCTCCACAGCAAGCAATCAGCTTTCTAATTTCCAGTCATTCAGCCGGCATCTCTCCATTGGTAATAACTGGCTGACTCATCACACTTTGTAATAAGAATCTGCTGCAACAATTATATCTCTGTAAAAACTAAGTGACTTAAAAAGAAATTGGATCTGGCATATCTGCACTAAGACCATGTAACAGTGCTCACCCTGTTAATTTTATGGATGAATACAAAGTCAAAGGCAAGAAAACTATTTTCCCTTAAAGTGGGGTGAAAAAAGAAACAAGACAAAATATCAATAATCTTTTACTGGTGCTCCACAGCCACTACAGCACGTTACTGCTTTCCATCTTGTAGTGCTTTATACTGCAGCACCTTCTGAAAGTAAGAGAAATTAAGAATCTGGGTGTAGTTATGTCCAGCAATTCCCTGGTAGCCACAGTGAACATGGCAGCAGTGACACATTTTAGCACCACTTACTAACACTAAAGAGACACTCATGTTCTCCTAATTACCTGATCTTTGAAAAACATTTGGAGAGGTTTTCCTTGTCCCTCTTTTACCAGGTTGCTATTTCTACATCCCATTTAAAGGAAAAAATGACCCTCCCTGATATTACCTTTTTTTCTCTTAAGAAATAAGACTTCCAACAGGAACATAATTTTTGCTTCCATGTATCCAACTAACAACCATTACTGTCCCAACTTCAAAGGCATGTGTAATGAGAAAGATATATTTTGTTACTGTTTTGCATATATTAATATATGGATATTTACAAGAAATCCTCACAAAAGTTAGTGCATTTATGATATTCTGCAGTAAGATTGTTATTCACTTGCATTTATTTATCATTTCGGAAGGACACGGAAGGTTATTTTTTGTCTCACTCTCTATATAAGCAGTTACCATCACCAACAGTAATGTCATTTTTGTATTGTTCACAATATAGAAACTTTTATATTTATACTAATAACCCATCTTACCAATCAATCCCCCTGTGGTAGTTATTTCTATTAAAGAACTGTACCTCCTCAAAGGTTTTTGGGCTGGGGGAGTTACTAATGATGGAAGGATGCATGATCAGGAACAAATACAAGGCTGTGGTACCTGCAAATAAGATAAAAGTCCAAGATTAAAAAAAAATACACACACACATTTTTTGGGGGGTCATACCCACAGATTGACTAAACCACCTTCATTTCATTTCATTTCATTTCATTTCATTTCATTTCATTTCATTTCATTTCAGTGACGGGATGCTGATTTACGTCACTTAAGAATCTGTGCTTTCAAATTGAAGACATTTAAAGAACTGTAAATAGTTAACACAGAAACCAGAGTGCCAATGCTGAAATCTGTTTTACACACTTTTAATAACTGTGTTTTATAAGTAATTACTGGGTTTTATGACTGTCAAAAAAAAAAATTTAAAAATCTTGCACTCACTAGCTTTTGCGGTTTGGTGAAGATAAAAGGAAGCACATATGCAATTTTCTGATTACAGAGAAAAAAAAAATCAACCAGTACGTTAATTTATAAATTACTGCAACCTTGGAATTCAAACTGTCCATTAGGAACTTCTTGACTTGAAAAAAAATGCCATGAAATAACAAGTTTCTATAAACCAGTCACTTGCAGGACAGACAAAAACTTGGAGGTAAGAATCTACACCATTTGAAAAATGGCTGTCTGTTCCTCCTTCCGCTTTGACAAGATCTTGTCTCTCTTGTTGATCTCTTTATCAAAGCATTATTCCTTTTGACATAAAGCCAAAAAAATCCAACACACACCCGAACCCTGCATTTTCAATGTGTGTACTGTCTGTTCTTGTAACTTACATTCTTAAACTACAGTTGGATGAGATCTGAAAATAAAAAGATGCTATTAGATGATCAAGATCTCTACACAACAGTCTGAGTAAAAGGTGATTAATCAATATAATTATTTGAACTTACACATAGCCTATCTTGTTGAAATACAATAATATCTCACCAGTTTTCTGGGGTCCTACAACCAAGAATTTTGGTAATCGATCACAGGTTTTTTCTTTAGACCAGATATCTCTGTGCCGTTTGTCATCACAGGGATTCTAAAATGGAGAAGAACAACTAAGAATTTCATTGGTAACCACACCTGATAAAGTTCTCAAATTATCTTTAGATAAATTACCGATTTTTCACCAATGTACAGATATTCCTACCAGAAAATATTGTTTTCCCTTATGACAGAAAACCATGTTATGTATTGAGGAACTATTTCACTGATTCAGAAAGGCATTTGCAATGTAACCAGGCCAGAAACTGTATCTCAAGTACTGCTGATTTTGGTTTTTTTTTAATGAGACAAGTATGTTGACGAAACGTGGTTTTCATTCTACATATATATATAGTTGCCCCAGCTATCCAACAGACCTTGGGACAAGATCATTTCTCCTAAGAAATGTCAGTATGTTCAGCAGAATTACGCCAAAGGCAATTCTGATCCCACATACTTGAGATGTGGAAATAATTCAAAATCAATTGATCAATTACATAGAAGTTAGGAAGACTTGAAATTGCTAATGAGTTATCTAATTACTGACTTTTTCTTTTACATTACTGTAACAGCTACCACTCTATACATGCTGTAGTTTTTAAACTAATATAGTAAATTAATTATAATTTAAGGATTTCCATTCACAAATACATATTCTGATCCTCCAGTTCTAATCAGTACATAATACTGAATCCTGTTTATTCATGTGCTGCTTTACAACTGAAGAAGTTTAAATTTGTTTCAGAAGTGTTACTTGCAAAAAGTTTTTGAGACTGCTCTTTGGCAGTACCGCATTGAGAGAAAAGGAATTACCGCTCTTCTAGGCTTAAAAAATGTAACTGTATTTGGATTCACGTGCATTATAGACAAGAGACACCACATTCAGTATATGTTAGTCCCTGTTACTTACAAATTTCTTTTCTAAGTAATTCTAACTTTTCAAGTCATTTGGCTACAGGCTATTTTCCATTTTTTAAATTCCTTCTTTCTCAACATTATGCAAAATTCTTGACATTTCCCCCCCTAGTTCAATGTTTTATTCAGTAACAGCAGGAATTTCAAGACATATATTGAAGTCCAAATCTGCAATCTCATACTCAGATTCTAAGTTGGCAATTCAATATCCAATGCTAGAAAACATTTAGGTAAGCAAGCTTAAATACATTTTTGTTTGATTTCGTAAAGCTTGCTCCTTAGAATATTTCTACCAAGTCACCTCAAAAGCATGATATTTGGGATACATACTGTCACTGTAGGGACACATGTACCTACAGCACTCAGACATCCCACTGAATTGGCTGAATGTCGCCAGCGTGTGCACATGACAGCATTCACCGCTTGGTGTGGTAGTTTCTCTTTAGGGACTGTGCTCTTAGCACTGGGTGATGGGCTGAAGACGCGTCAAGTGCAAGGTCAGTGCGGGCTTCAGCCTTAGCAGGCCTTCACATTCCCGATATTTTCAATTTGCTTACTTACAAGAGTGGGATAATCAAGCAGCAGAGTTGATAACATCAATGTATGTTTGTGCTGGTAAACTTCTTGCTTGGGCAGTTCTCAGCCGTTTGTAAATAACTTTCCAATCTATCTAATCTATTTCTACCTGGCTAGTCAGTTTTAGCATTAAGGTAGCCATGGTCTTAATGTTCTTTTCTCTTTTTGGATGCCCTCTTCTCCTCACACACTTGGAGAAAAGTTCATTTGCTTAATGGCCAATTGCTAAAACATGCATATACATCTCTCTGTCAAATGCTTCATTCCCTTTAGTTCCAAAAGGAGAAGAGAAATAACACAACGTGCCTTTCCTGGACTTCCCACAGTTCTAAGAGCAAGTAAAGTCACAAATAAAATGAATTAAAGATAATTTTGATTACACATCTTAATACATATTAATTTCACAATCTTTCTACGGAGATTTAAGCAATCACATACGCTGAAGCTTCACTGAGCTGTTTTATGGAACCAACTAGTCAATATACAAATATTACTGCTTTTCTCTACAGGAACTGAAACAAAGAACTTCACAAAATACACCATCAAGATGATTTTTTTTCTGATCTCTTTATCAGCAAGCCTGCCTACCTGCCAGAGGGGGTCCTTTTGCTCAGGGAATAGTTCAAAATACTTGTGAGCCAGCTGAACCGGAGGAAGAGTCTGCAGTTTCAGGTTTGTCCAGGTATGAACGAAGTTGGCCAGATTCACAAAGGTGTATAACCCCAGGCGATCGTTTCCATAATTAGACAAATGGGTCATGAAGATGCTAATCTTTAAAAAACAAAATCAAGCGAGCAGACATTGACTCTTCATATCACTAGATGGCAGTGTAACCACAGATAATACAAATTTAATTTGCAACTTGTTCTTATTTAGACCTGTAAGACTTTGATCACATTCACGTAGATCTTACTACCCTTGCTCTTCGCTGAATTACATCCTTCTTCTCAAGTCAACTCAATGCAATCAATGAAGAAAACTGTGGAATAGGTACTATGAGCTCTGTGTGAACTAGCATATGCAGTCCTACCCTGGGGTTGTACAATCTTTACATAATCTTTATGTAAATTTACTTCATGAAGAATACAATAAGAACAACACCCACAGTTTTACTTCAAGTAGAAGACAAATGCAACATTAAAAATGTAAACTCTGTTTTTGTGGAAGAGTAAAGAAGTTGAAGACCAAAAGGATAGCTGATCTCTATTGCTGTGATTTAAATCTTGTTGCTCCAACTTTAAGTTTTATAGGATAAGTAGCTCATCTCTTCTACAAAGCTATTCTGCAAGCACTGGTAGATAGTCAAATCATAAGCAGAAACAAACAACAAAAAATCTGAAACCTGATTGAGTACTTTCAAATAATTGCACACAAAATACTCCCAAATAAAAAAAAAAAGCTCAATATCCCATCAGATGTGAGGCTGTTTGCATTTTGCTCTTCCAACACCTTACTGTGAAATTGCTACTCAGCTAAATCCTCTCCACTGCATCCCTTGGTCCAACTGCACTGTCACCCTCCCAACGGAAGCAATGCTTGCTGTGAAGGTTTCTCACAGGAAGGGCATGTTTGGATGCACGTAAACCCTGCTGAGGAGTGGAGCAGGAATACACAGGCGGCAAAAGGATGGTCTCTCAGGGACTGAGGAGAGGCTGAGGACTGAAACCCCCATTTTGCAAAATGATCCATTTTTGAAGTAATTTTTCATTGATGAAACAGTCTGTTCTTATGCTAAAATCTGCAAACCCTTTCCTCTCTAAACAGCGGGGTTTTTTTGGAAGTGTTTTTTAAAATAGGAGAACTCTCCCAAGATAAACTCTCCAGGCTAATTTCCATTAAAAAAATTAGAAACATGACTTTTTATAAATAAATCTGCTAATGCCATGAATAGGCAATTTCTATTTAAAGTAAAACTTGATATAAGCCACTTTAAAAAGAAAAAGGCTTATCATGACCATAATTCTGAAACTAGTTCAGGAACTGAAATTAATCTTTCGCAAAGAAATACCAGTCTTCAATTTAAAAAAAGAAGAAGAAAAGAATGAAAAATTTGAACCTACAGCTTTATTCTTTTGTTTCAGAGTATTTAAAACACTGCCTTCCTTTGATATAAAACATTCAAAGCTACTGAATTGCTATTTTTGAACACCTAACTGTAACACTACAGAGTACTTGCAGTACACAGAAAATGTGTTTTATCCATAGTGCCATTTGGTGACACCTCTTGCCTTATAAAGTAAGCTGAGGGCTTCAGTTTGTCTGACTCGAGACAAATCAGAAGATATGCACCGCTAAATCGTAAGGACACAATCTTTCTTTTCAGATAGGACTGACATTGAAGAAAAAAAAACACCTCCCCCTTCATGCAACAAATAATAAGCATTTTGCCAAATGTATATAACCTTTTCAAGTTTCCTCTTTTATTTCCGTTCTCAAAGCAGGAATAGACCAGGCATAGGACTATGTTGTTCTCAACACAGATACAATCAGAGGGTTTCCATAAAAAAAGGTTAACTTGTTTTCCTGACAGCCTCTTTCTTTCCTACGCATGGGCTGACCTCTGACATTTATAATGTCAGTTCACCTCCTGGCAACTCCTCACCTGCCGACAACTGGAAGAAAAAGCAAGAGAACTTGAAAAGATTGCTAGTTTGGGGAAAATATGTATTATTCTTTCCCTGAAGGGAATATCACTGTAATTTTAAGAATGTCAGAGTGGAGGCTGAAAAATTGATCAGACATATAATCATAAATAATTTCTAGCATATGAAACTGTGTCAACGAAGGGGGAAAATATATCAGAGACCTTAGTTCCTATTTTACAGTTATTTTTTAATGTCAAATACTTTACGGTTAATTATTTACAACAAGAAGAAAGATGATCAAATGCTGGTTTAAAACATAAATGACTAAATCTTGCAAAGTCCATGCTTAGTGTAACCAAATACATGATCTGATATACAACCTTACATTGTAGAAAAGGTCTCCTTTAGTTCTACACGGCATCAAAAATATTACAGATCAGCTGAGACTATCTTCCATGAAAACAAGAACAGAGGTTTTTCCCCTCTTGTTGATACTGCACACATTCCCAGTAAAATCACTACCACTACTGTGTAAAATTAGCAAACTATAATCCTCTGCTTCACAGAATAATGAAATATTGCTGATCCAGGGCCTAACCCACCTGATCTGACCTAAGAACTACTTACTCTTCCTTTCGGTTGCAAACATCTTTACAGGCTAAGCTATCAGCCTGTGGAACTAACAGGAGTGTGATGCCGTAGCGGCCGCATTCCCATTTCTCTGAGAAGACTCTTGGACCACTTTGCACCCCAGGGATCCCAAGGAGAGGTGCCTTACAGTACGTGATGCCAACCTGCCAGCAGCGCGCTCCTACTCTGGGGGCGTTCCCGCGAGCTTGTCGACAACAGCGATGCAGCCACAGCACTGGGAGAGATGTATAAGCTGACCCTCTGGTTTCCCTGGCTACAAGGAACAAATGATATCCAAATGCCATTTTGAGGGATTTCACCTTGGCGCTGGCCCAGCTGCAGGGGATGCTGTGTTGCTACCCACTTCCCTGCTTTCCCACCAAGCTGCGCAGAAGGACAGACACTGGTATCATTACCCTTCCATTTGCAGGTGTGCAGTCGCACACCAAGACAAAACGTAATTATTACTTTTTGCCTTCCCTATTGAATGAATTATGGTGCTTGGCTTTGTTGTATCATACCACATTGTTTCATTCAAACAAGTTCTAACTAACAAGAATGATTACTCTTTCTGTGCCCGTTAATAGTTTGCATATTATGTTATTAAAGATTTATTCTCTTAAAACCATAGATCAGGAGATATAAAAGGAATCCTTTGCAGGCGTCTCAGAAGACTAGATCTAGTAAACACCACTATTTATTCAATAACTTTGCACCTCTGGGAAATGCTGTAAAATGTAAGTAGAGCTTCATATATTTCTTTATTCCCTCTTCAAAAGGGAAGCAGCTGTGAATGGATTTATATTTACTCTAACAAGCATTTTAGCCTCCCTTTCAGTTAAAAAGAGCTTATTTGATTTTATTATTCCCAGCCCTCTTCTAAAATAATTTCTTTCAGGGCATCTAAGCATTTTCTTTATCTCAGTGCAAGAAGGATCACCCTTTTTAGCTGTTCCTCATAAACAAACTATCATCTTGGTTGCACTTCAATGCACACTCTCCACAGGATTTAATATCTTTCACGAGGGGACTGAAATGGAAGGCAGACAATTTTTAAAATGATGGTTTGGGACTAAATCTGGCCTCCGGGCAGCAGCTCCTTTTTCGCTCCCACCCATCTTTGGATCAGAGTAGCAAAGGTGCTTTACTCTGCCTTCTCACAGAGCCTTACAGGCAGCTGTATGACCTGCTCCTTTCAGCTTCTCCTCTGCATTTCTGCACTCCTCCCTCCCCAGAATGGAAGGGCAGAGGGCTATTTCTGTTTTGCTCTCCTTCCCAATCCCTGATTTTATTTGGAATTCTGACTCCTACTGCATAGAGGTAGGGAAATGAGGACAAGCACTCAGGAGAAACAGCTTTGATCTTTTTGAATGCTCATTCTGTGCTGCGTATTTCCTTACTACAACTTTTCCCAATTAGAGGCAATAGCTTCTAGGTCAACAAATTAGAGTTGAGACCGAGATTGAGTTGCTGCTATTAAATCACATGCATCAGGAAAAGATGAACCAGCATGATCTAATTTATGTATCAAGAACAGAGAAAACAATAGACGCCTGACAAACAATTTACACAAAATGAAAAAACCACAAGTTATCCAGCTTCTAGCGATGGATGTTAGTTTAACAGGCTGGATATTTTTTAAAAAAATTGATCACTATAAAATCAACAGTATTAGGATGCTGCACCTATTAGAATTATACAATAAGGATACTACTAACTAAGCTTCTACAGTCTTGGTAACAGTTGTTGTTTTCCTGACAAAACCAGAGGTGCCTGCCTCCCAAAGGAATGACAATACCCTTTCATTCCCAAGCACTAAGCCCCTCTTAGAGCCGCTGGCTTGTGCCATGTTTGTGTTCCTGGCTTCCTCCCCCTGGAGTCAAGGGGTCTCTATTTTTGGAAAGACAGGGATGAGAAGAACCATTCAAAGATAGTTGGAAAGAATTTTATTTTTCTTCCTTACCAAGCTCCCTGGTATTCTCTACACTGGGACAGAAATGATTTATGGTGAGCAAGCCTAGCTGCTCTGATGGAAAACAGCAGAGCACATATCTGTGTTTGGCAACTTGCAAATATTCTCACTCCTTTCCATATGTCCTGATAAACAAAATGTACCTGGCTTCATATTCAAACTCCATTTTACACAAACAGATGAATCAGTTTGCACTTACAACTCACTATTATTCTTCTTCATACTCCTTTTCTGTTTATACCTCCTTAACGGTGTACCACATCAGGAGGACTTTTCGATTTGGTTTCAATTACAGTAATAATGCAGGAAACAAAAGATGTGGCAATGTGTGCAGCAGAGCAAAGCAAATTAAGCACAAAAGCCTCTAGGAGAGTAAAATGCCTGTAGAACAGTAGTCCACTAAGCCAGCGGTCACCAAACTTCTTTGATCGTGCACACCTATGAGTAATAATTTTTTGAGCACGTACCGCACTTTGGAGACCTCTGCACTCAGCTGTCAGGCTCAGCCTGTAACCCCGGAGCAGAGAGAAGACTCTCTTCTCAGAGGTTAGCAGTATCCTCTGGCAAGCATCAGGGCAGTGGAGGGAGGACTCAGACTTGCAGTGACATTGATGTTGTTAAACAGATTTATTATTATTTTGGCATTTCAAACCTGGAACTAGATGAGTTGGTATAAGAAAAAATTGGTAAGAACCATTTTTTATGGACTTGGCATAGCTTTCATTTTTTTACCATATATAAATCTATTGCAGGCAATCCAATTTGAATAAACACATACTATTAAACCGATCATCAAGGTACTTTTGTCACGGGCACTGTGTCACCCTCCAGTCTGTGCAACAACATTAAAAGGCAGCATTGAAGCCTCCCAACTCAATGAAGTTAAGCGCAACACTTTAAAATGAAGTTAAATTATGATTGACAATTAATTAGGTGATTGCTGCTAGGCACTAGAAGCAGATGCATTGCCAATTTAGTATATTGCTGATATTTTAGCTACTGAACAAACGTTTACAGGCCACAAGAGTACGTCTGACTCTCAGAACGCCTGCATTCCAATTAATTTGGCATTGTGCACATTGTGTTTGCAGTTCTGATATTGTCTCCACGTTACTCAGAAGAGTTTTGTTTCACGTATTCAGAGACTCAGTAACAGCTGTTTTTTATCCATTAGACTAACAAAGTGATAGAATAATGAATTAGATTGCAGTCTATGCTTGAATATATATTTTTAAGAGTTGAAAGATATTCCTTTTAGACCTGTATAATACCAGAAAAGCTGTGCTCAATTCCACCTCAGAGAGATTCCAGTTTGCAAACTCTCTTTTTTGTTCCGAGGCTGTCCCGCTGGTTTCACAGCTGCCACGGATCTGTCCACTTGCAGAGATGGCAAGCCAACTCGTTGAATTTGATTTACATAGCAGTGTCTCCACTATAAATACAACGGAGCCAGGGAAGATTTGTAAGATCAAACAAAATTACGTATTTGGTGTAGTTCTGAATTATTCATCTGACAGTCAGGAAACCTGAGCTTATTTTCAGCTATTGCACAAACTTTTTTTGCCTTTCTCTGTAAATTGCTCGTTACCCTTGTGACTCAGTTTCCCAATTGGCAGTACTGCCCAAAAAAATTGCTTCACTAATAGCTGTAAACCACTTGGACAGGGCTTTCCATTTGAGAATTGTGAAGAAGGGCAAAGTTTTCTTATTGCCCACAATGTCAATGCATTTATTGTACACTGTTACAAGGAATCACCTCTAATTAGATAGCTGATCCCGTCTGTTCCACAGCTTTCCATGCTGTCTTTTCCTTTAAGGTTTTTTATATTTTGTCTAGTCCATCCACAAAATACCAGACTCTGGCTTTTATGGGTGGGTTGTGAAGAACAGATAGGAAGGCAAGGAATACTTGCATTTTGCAGTCAACCAAAACACTAGGCAAAACTGACTTCCCCCTGCCCCAATTCATGGCAACTCCCCAAACTATTGTTGGAGTTCTCAAGAGTTCCTAAAATGGGAATCAGAGGACAGGGAAGAGATGAAACTGTTGCCTTTCTAACTCTCCCATGAAGTGGGCCAAGGCTGCCAAAGTGAACCAGCCCACCGGAGAGGCCCAGTGGCACTACCATGGGATGCCGACAATAAACCCCACCCATCAGAGCTCAGGGAGGTACCTACGCATCAGTGCATTTCTCAACACGTTTGTCATCTTTCCTGCCTCTCACACTCCGTACGATTAAATATGAGGTTGTGCAAAGTGGGACAGGCAGAAAAGGAAGATTTGAGCCTGAATGCCTTTGGTTTTGTAGTTTCCTCTGTAGTCCCAAAGCCTGACGATTCGTCTTGTTCGGGGTCATATTAAGATACAGTAGGTTCTGCTGATGCTCGTATAAATCCTCTCATTTTCAGTCCTAAAGGAGATAATTTCTCCCTTGCTGCAAGTCAATTAGCTTAATAACAGCTCTCCTCACTGTAACTTGGGAGAGGTAAAAATTAGAGGAAAATAATACTTACAACTGAATGCATACAAAGATTACAATTATTTTAAGATCAATCAGACACAGGGCCTAAACCATTAACAGTCTTCCCTCTTGATCAGTACTGCTGTAACCATACAGAGAACACACAGCTGGCTACACATTAGTTTTATTGTTGGGCTGTCAACCGCTTGAAGGCTTTCACCAAATTCCTCTCTACAGGGCATTTTCCTTTTTCTTTAGATCTGCAGACACATAGTACTTTGGAAGGAAATGCATGTAAGTGCATGTAATGCAAATACTGTACTCTGTTCTGTTTGTTTTTCTTGGGGGCAGAAAAGGTACAGAAGATTTTAATGAACTGTTGTTTTTCCTTAAATATTCATCTTGTAGGACAGCAAAGCCCCCAGTCTGTATCTTCCATCATTCAAAGGATATTTTAGGACTGGGTAATGTGTGCCTTCTACGAAGTTAAACTGAGACACTGGAATTTTTACTTATGCTACTGGAAAAGGAGAAGCATACAATATTAGGCCACGTTTCTCATCGAAGTTGAAGTTTTATATTAAGAAAAATTGGGTTTACTAAATTACTTGGATTTTAGAATCAAAATACGCCTTCCACATCATCATTTGAAAACTAAACCAAACATGTAAACAAATTGGAATAAACTTTTGGAAGAAAACCTAAAGAACTGGTAGAAAGCAGATGAGATATACCCCTTTCCGTATTGTTTATCTGCCTCAATTTTTTTTTATTATTGAAACTTTGCACTTAGAAAAACAGTAAGCTTTTCCGTATTTAAAAAAAAGAAGAAAAAGAATAAAACTAGTAGGTCTGTCCTGCGTTTGGCCTGTTTATCTCATCCAGCATGCCGTCTACAGAAGCAGATGGCACCAGAGATATGTATGAGGAAAGTACAGGGTACCCTACAGCTGGGAGATGTGTGAAAAACGATCCCCTATGAAAGTCTTCCCTGCTTTCGAGGGTTACATAAAGCATGGAAGTCTATACAGAATCCATGTCTTACCAATGACTACAGGCATGAATATCCAATCAAATTTAATTCTGTATTTCAAATCTTGGTAAGTTCTTGATGTCAAAACCACTACCTTGGAGGAAGATCCGGATACAATTCTCATTTAAATTCTCATCCTCATTTAATTAGCTATCCTCTGGTTTTCTGTTTCAAGACAAGTAACAGGAGCTCGTTGTTCAGGTACTTCATGCAATTTCAAACTTGTTTCTGTTTTTCATCTCTTTTCAAACATAATCAACCTTGATCATCTTGATTTCTCTTCAAACTGCAGTCTTTTTCGGTCCTTCATAGTCCTCTTCAGTAAACTGCTTCTGCTTTTGCACATAAGATTGAGTCTGTAGAGTGTTCTGGATGAACTTGTACCGTGGATTTCCACAACTTCATTATACAACTCTGCATTATTTTCAACTCTATTCCTTCCAGTGTGTCAATGCTTTAAAAAATAAGTAACATGGATATACCTACGTATTATCCCAGTAAGAGGAATGGACAATGGGAAGGGAAATAGGAAAAATCTCACTGACTTCGCTGTGCAAAATGTGCAGATCCACATGTTAAGCTTATTGATTTGCGTACATTCCACGGAATCCAAACATACAAACTCACAGATAGGAACCTTTCTCCTCTGTTACTGAGATACAAAACGCTGTTCACAATAATGCCTTTTTCAATTGGCTTAACTATAAGCAAGTTATTTCATAGAAGAGTGAACTCATTTTCCTATTGTCTGTGTAGCACAGAGTAAGCTAACAAACCGTTTGCGTCAACTTAGGCTGCTGGCCATGCAGTCTCAAGGAGAACAAGAGCTGCTCAACATGTTTGCCTCTTACTCTGTAGCCTTCATCAGCCCGGTGGGACAGGTGAGGGAATTTCAAGTGTTCATCAGACAATAGCTGCTCTAATAGCTCATCTCTAATAGCTGCTCTCATGAGAGAACACGCACATCATTAGAGAAAATGCTGCAATATGCCGTGATGTCCTTAGCAGAATCCTGCTCCAGTCACAATTTTTACTTTTCCTGAAAAGATGAAGGGTGCATCTCCTTTATGTTTATGTATTAACGTAACACGGATAGCTTATTCACCGAGACAGTCAGATTTGTTAAGTTCCTGTCAATGATTGAACAGTTCTGTTATAAATCAAACAAATAATTTTGCAATAGATAGCCTTGGTTACTCAGTTAATCAAATTTTGGTACTTAAATCCATTGCAGCACATGCACAAGATCGAAGAAGCTTATTTGTAACTCAGGTCTCTGAAGACTTTATTCTATCAGTGCTTTTTGAACTGTTCTGGTCTCAGTTTTTACCTAACATATTTTATTGCACACGTTCCACATCAACTGCCTACAGAAACAATGGCTATGGCACAGACAGGTAACTAGTACAGACATATTTTCATAAAGAAGCAGTATGTATGTATGTTCCTAGTTGCAGATGAGGAAAATATACAGTGGCAGACAAAGAAATATTCAAATAGTTTTTATAAAAGCATGTTCAGTTCAGCAATGTTTAGTTTGGCTTGGTTCTTAGGTCTAATTATTTCCAGAGTGGTTCAGAAGTATTGAGAGTCCTGTCAGTATTGATGGAGATTTATTAGCAAACCTGACAAGAAATGATACAGTTGATGGCAGCATCTATACCTACCTTATCATTATATATAGCTCAAAGCCTAATTGTTCAGTACCTTCATCAGCTACAAGACATATTTAGGAGATTGGTACAATTTCATTCTAAGAGACATTTAAGAGAAATTTGTTCTATTAATCCAAGAACTTCACTGAATATTGCAGACAGAGATAGACAAATCTGCAGTAACTGAAGATTCTAACAACTTTATCGGGAAAAATACTTGCTAAAAAGTACTGTGCTAGGAAAAAAAGTATCAATGCAAAATAATAAAACAGAGAGCTGCCTGATTGGATAAGATACTTATCACTAAAGACTTCTACAATCCATGTTTTCGTTGTGGCTTTGCTACAAAATTCCCTGGCTAAACTACTCCAAGTCACACAACCTCCCTCTAAGTCCATTATCCAACTGATAATGTGGGGAAAATAATGCCAGTACACTAATACTACAGGGCTGCTGAAGGCCTTTTTTTTTTTCCCCTTTTTTCCTGTAAAAAATTTTGTGCAAGATCCTGATATAGTATGATCTTGCCTAAGGGCTGCTGAAGTCAGCAAGATCTTTAACAGAAGACAGCCATAGAAAATATTATTGGGAAAGCAGATAGTGTGTTATATTACTACTAATGCTCTTTTTCAGCTTGGTGGCACTTCAGCATTCTAGATGCCTTACGAACACAACAGGCATAGCTGTCAAGATCACTTTACAGCCACCATCAGATCGCAATCAAACCAGCAGTGTGGGGACATAAATGCGTACGCAATAAATACAGCTTGCCAACCACCAGATTAGCTACTCCAACAAACCAACTCTTAGTTCCCATATAAAATATAATTAGCAGAGACCATTTGCAGAGCAGGATTTCCTGATGCTTTTCTTACCTGCAGGACTTCTGCCTGCACAATGCCCTGGGAACAGGGCAATAATGCTGGTTCTCATGTCAAAAGCTTACAGAGGCACATATGGTCCTGTGGTTTTTTTGTGGTTTATTCTGCAGATTGTGGTTGATCTAGCATACTATAAGAAAGCAGAGCCTCTCCGGTGAATAGCTACCATTACACAGCCAAACCACAAAGAAATTTTGGGCTTTATTCTTAGAGGCATTTATTTCAGTGTAGGGTACTCAGTTTCTAAAGCCTCAGCCTGGTAACTTACACCTTAGCAACTATATTCACTTAAGATCGGTTATCCAAATTAAACCAGGAAATGGAATGAAGGACTTTGTTAAGATTTACATTTAACTTACACCCACAGTTTCCATTTTTGGAAACTAAATATTTAGGTACTCATCACTGAGAATATTATTTAGCTGCCATTGTAATGATTCCTAGGTAATGTTTCCTCTTCTTAGTTTTGCATCAGTGAAAAATAATGTTTAGAAAATGCCTCCTAATGGAATTTTTGCATCCTGTGAAAAGCTGGGTGTTTCACATTAAGAAGTCCCAGCAATTTTGATGAAAACAGAGGAAAGCTTATGAAATTCACAATGCCACTTCATAATTAGACAAATTCCTAAAGCTGCTTAGGTTTCATTTTAATGCTTAATCTTTGCCCAACTCTTGAATTGCAAATTATGGTATAAATACATGTAATACTTTAAAAACACAAAGATGCAAACCCTAATCTCTAAATTGATTACATGCCATGCTAACGCTCAGAACTTTAGAAACTGTTTATAGGGAGATGTTTACAACCAGACGCATCATCTTTTCAAAGGCACTCCTTAAAAGGATTGCAACAATTTGTCCTTGACAAATTTTGGCCTAATATTCATTTACAGCTGTATTTAGAAAACAGTGCATTTAACTTCTGTTCTTTTAGTCTGTATTGTATTGGGGATATCATATTTCTTAGAACTAGGCAATCACATAGTCTACATTACGATGCATAAATCGAAGATCTAATGTTAATACATAAAAAGACATTACTGTACTCACATTCAAGGCTGTTAGGCAGGCATGATCAAACTTCTATGATTAATAATCACAATTGTTTCACTGCTTATCTTGTCTTCTCCTCCATTCTCTTCATTCTTTTAATTTGACAGGCTTATGCCTCGAGCAACCATATTAAATTTTGCTGTTTCCCTACTGTTGTAAGACGGTAAAATATTTTTTGGCTAAGTTGTGGCTGCGTTTCAATATGGAATACAGTTTGTCCTGATTCAAAATGTTGTTACTATATGTCTTCCTCTAAGTCTCATTCGTTAAGCTAGTAACTCTTAGTTAAAATCCATGTATTGCCAAAGCATTGCTATGGTACCAATACCCCCCATCCAAGGAATTTTCCAGGTCTCACAACTGTTAACGTGCTGTGCCTGAAATGATATATAACATCAAAGTCAGGACTGGGACTACTGCCATCCTCTAGAAGGGAGAGCACATGCGTGCTGAGGAAGTTAAGTTTTTATTTCCTAATTCTGCTATATGAACATGAAAAAGGAGAACAAAACACAGTAACTGCTCTCAAAGAACCAAAACTATAGTCTGAAAGAATCCGAGGCTTGAAAAATAGATGTACATATAAACTGCTGAAGTAGCTGACAGAAGCTTTTTTCCTTTGGACTTCCACTAAATTATGGAAGATTTTAAAAGGGCACAAAAATGTTTAGGCTACTATTCCAAAGGGTTTGACTGGAAATGTTTTGTTCCCTTTGGTGTTCTGAAAAAATGAGTCCTAGTGATTACGTTTGTATAAAACAGGTAAAATTTATGTGTTTCATTTGGACTTCAGATCAAAAACTCATCTGAAAGCTTGTCTAAAGGGTCAGTTTTGATGCAACTGACCTGATCCCATGCCATTCTGATGTACTACATTGTTCTCTTCTGTCAGTATTCTGTAGTTTCATAGCCTCGTTTGTTGTTTATTCTTCCATTAAAGATAAGGTTAAGCAGATGTATTAACTACGTGGTTCATTTACTTGGATCTTTTCGTTGAAGCTATTATCAATCAGCAACTGAAAATTCTCAAAACAGATCTAAGCGCAAGCACTCCTTACTTGCAACTTTCTCAAACCAATGAGTGTTCCCACTATTTCTGATTATGAATTTGGCAGAGCAGAAAAATGGACTTCACCTGAGGTACTCGTCTCACTATAACATCAGTTCTTAATGCTTGAATTCTTTTTAAAATTAAATCTCAGGGTTCTTATTTCATGCAAAAGGAAAGAAGAACAAGACAGGTTGCTACTACTACATTACTAACAAAACACGTGTCAAAAAAAAGTAGAGATTATCTCTGTACAATGAACAGAACATACATAATATTAGATCTTACATTAATTAACTGAAAAAGTAGAAGAGTTCACTATGACTAATCACTACTGTTTGGGAGACCCAGCTGAGTAGCCTAGAAGCATTCAGTAACTTCTCCTTTAACTAATTTTTTAAAAACATTTCAAAATTACACTGTACTTACTGGATTCAGAACCACTGTGAAGAACAACTCTCCTCCTTGAATACTTTTGTCTAGTTCCTTTGGGCCTCCAGGATACTCTTTGTAGAAAATTGTGTGGGTGAATAAGCCACATGTTTGCCTAGGAAGCACCTGAATTTATTTAAAAAAAATACATTTAAAAAAAAATAAATTCAAGACAATTTCCCCAAACAAAAATGTTTATACTTTTAATGAGATAATAAATGTCCGACAAGTAACACACATAACTGATAACATCCCTTTGTGATAACTGCTGGGTAGATTTGGCATCACAACTTTGCCAGAAGTCAATAATGATCTAGTTGAATTAATACACTGACAGGTCAATAAACAGTGCTTACTGAAAGCAACAACATTTATATTATCAGTGAAATCATAACGTTCAAAAATTGATCACATTTTGTTTGAAAATGGAGACTGATCTCAATCAGCGAGTTCAGCAACCTCCTCAAACTAATTTTATCCGTAACACCTGATCCTAAAACCAAGTATCTGAAGTCTGGTCATAAAAGATTTCTAAAATGTTAAAATGATTTGAAACATAAGCTGAAATATTATCAGCCTATATTGTATTAATCAGTTCTGCTTTTTATTTGAACTATGGCTTTGTTGCAAATTTAAACTGGAATTTGAAAGTCAATACATGTTGGGTTTTTTTTGGTCTTAGGCATCACCACCAATAATTATTCTGCACTGTCACATGATTAATTTTGCCAATAATGCTCATGCTGTAAGAAAGATTTGCTTCTCATTCAACTGTGCTAGTTTTGTGAGATCAGTTGCAATAAAAAGTGGCATAAAGAAAATATTTTTAAAAACATGCAAAGAACAAGTCTTTTGAATAGGAAGAACTAACAAATGCAGTTAGGTTTTCCAGTAGAACTTCAAAATATTTTCCATCAATTTCAGACAATAATTCACTGGAGAGTATTTTAATGATGTCTATTTTTTATGAAAAATCAACAGCTGAGTATTGATGTTCACGTATAATTCTTAAACTGGGATTGTTCTCAAACATTTTAATCCAATTTAGAACATTTCTTATATGACAGCTTAAACTTTTAAAGCATACAAATCCCTTACTTGACACAGACTGTGGTTTCATAGATTCATAGATACTCTTTATTTCTTGTAGTTTCATTTCTCAGTATCTTTTTTGTAACGTAGAGAATGCTGTGACCACAGATCATAAATTCTGTGTTGTCAGAAAATGGATGGACTTTGTACGTTTGCTATAAACTTGCATATGCTTTTTAAAAACTTTTGTATTTCACTGATGAAATATGAGAACAATTCTTCACAGAGGCAGGGAATGAAGATGTACTGGATGGGAAATGCTCTGGCACATCTTACACAACAATTTTATTACTGAATGTATTCATCACTATAAGCCTGCAGATGTAAAATATTAATGCATTTTGCCCTGGAGAACTGAAAGCTTGAGACTCCCAAAACAGGTGGTTTTATATGACTGTTCTCGGAAATACATTTTTGGCCCCAGTGTCCTTGTGTTAAATCTCATTACGTGTCTTCAAATGACATGTTTTTACAAAAATTTATGAAAGAGATTTTTAGAGATTCGGAGAGTCAATCAGTCTTCCTCAAATGCTTCACGCCCCCTGAGCATACCCACAATCCCATTATTTTACAGGCAGCTCTTGCTTTGAGGAGAACAAACTGTAGCTCAAATCTGTATGGTGTCCATTTTTTTCCTGGATGTCTGGAGAACATTTTAGTTTGCTTCACCCAAAAACAGATCAAAACTTTTAAATATTATTATTTTGCTTAGAAAAGTGGTATCCATGGCAACTCGAGGACAATACCAGAATTCTGTTTAAGCTAAGTGGCAGTCTTGTGCTAAGGAACTTGACCCGCCAAAACTGCTTGTCGCAGCTAGAGGGATAACACAGTACACACACTAGGATCTCTCCCATTCACCGCTCTCCTACACGCTCCAAAAGAGAGTTACTCGAGAACATACCATCAAGTATTTTGGAAAGTTGTTTTGAAACACTTCTCAGATAATAATGACAATATGTGAATCAGAAATAGCCTACGCCCCAGTGATCAGATGGTATTAGCATAACGCCTTCCCTGTCAGTTGTGTATAACCCCTTTCAGTAAACACTGCTGTCAGCGAACAACGCTGTGAATTGTGGAATACAGAAAAATAGTGTGATTTGACTTGTAGGCTGCCTCAACTGTGCAGTTTCATAGCCTGGCAGGGGAAGTGGGGGGTGTGTGTGTGTCTGCCTTGCCTCCAACCTTCTGGGCGTTTGCCCTGCATCCAGACGGGTGGCCTGGGCCCAGAGCCTAGCTGTGGGGTGAAGCCACAGCGCAAAGCACAGTTCGCATTTCTGTATGGGAGGAAGCAGAACAGGGGCAAATGTGCACCATTCAAATGGAATTAAAAAATATTTATGCACCAAGATCCAGATTCTCAGATGGCACAAACTGGCAAAACTCTTTTGCGGTTAATGGTCCTATGCAAATTTAAGACCTGCTAGAAATCTAACCCATACTATTCTGTTAAAAGATGCAAAGTTGACTTTTTCCTTGAGACCTCTGAACCAGTATCAACAGTAGGACTAGAACAGTTAACAGCCTGTTAACAGCGGAGTGCCTGGAGGCCACCTTCATCAGCAGTAACATCATCATCATCAGACTGATTTTAATTAACAAGATACTGTCAAATATATCTTGCTACTTATGCATAGCAATACGTGCTTCTCACAACGCAAACTTTCAGGATACTGTGCTTTTCTGCTTAAAAATAAACTCATCATAGAATGGTACAGTGGCTGCAATATGAACATCATAAATACCACTCACCATGATATTTTTGTGGATGAAGCCTCGCCTATACCTTGCAGGCTTCAGATGCGGATATTCTTCTGTGCTGGTAACTCTGATATTCCAGACCTTTTTCCAGGCATCGTAAAGTTGAACATGTACTGGATAGACTCCAGAATGGTGTGGAGCCACTGCGTAGCCCAAATCAGTTGGAATACCATGTTCCTAAAACATAAAACAATGACTGCTTTCAAAAATGTAAGAAACTTGATGTTTTGGCATTTTTCAAATCCTTTGTTTGTGAGAGATCAAGAACAGGTCTGAAATGCAAATAATGGTGATACCAAAATATACTGATACGTAAGGGAGATGGAAGGCAGCACGGTGAAGATGAAACACAGGATTATAATACAAAAGTCTTTTTAATAAATATTTTTATGAGTATGTAGGGAAGAGTGATATAGATGTATTTTATGCTGATTTCTTCAATCAACATTAAACAGAAAGCTGTACTCTTTCAAGTTGTTGCAAGAAATTTGCTCACAAACTAAGAATTCAGAGACAAAATTACTGGCACATACTCAACACAACAGGTAGCATTTGGCAGTTACAACAACAAAAGTGTGATTTCCACTACATGTCCCTACACAATTACTTGGGATTTTTAGCGGAATTTCACAGAGACACTGCATTTCCTCTCTATTCCAGCTGAAACATAAAACCATATTAAAAAAACAGCTTAACCATTTTGGTGTCATTTTAAAAAAGGAGAAAAGATAACAACTTGTAAAATTCTGAGGATAATAGGCAGATTTGTAGACTAACCCCTTTTGTAACACATCTTCTATTTTTGCAGACTCCTGTCATTTATCTTGTTTACATACCGACCTTGCTGGCATTACCTTCCCTTGACTTTTGATATATTTTTCTTTCCAGTTTCTGGTTTCCAACATACTCCAATGAATTTTGACACCTTTTCTACTTTCTTTCAGGTTACTTTTCAAAGAACAGTATATAGCAGATATTTCTTTGATAGTCTGATTAGCAGCGTAAACTGTCCATAAGATGTTGTTGTGTTGCAATGATCTAGGAAAACTGCCTTTGCACAACCTTTGAATTCTGTTTGAGTTTTTCATATGGTTTGTATTTTTATGGTGTCCTGGTCATCTTCACCATATTTTCTAATCATACTTGCATACAAAGGTAAGAGTTGGTTGATACTTGGGTCTCCTCTTTGAATAAACTAGTTACTAAGGAATATGAAAAACTGTAAGTCTTATCTCAAAGAAAAATGGGTGCGTGGCCTTAGTGAAATCATATTTCTTCATCTTTTCTGGAGCAGGACTGGACTACTGCAGGAAAGCTAACGTACTGGACTTAAAAAAGCTTAAATAGTAAGAATTCAATATTACACTTATCTGTTGTAATTTAAATACGACAACTTTACTAACAGCTCAAAACAAAGAAAACGCACAAGAAGTAGCATTTGCTTCTGCTCTGAAAGAACATGAGAAATAAGACATTAAAGACGTGAAGCCTGCAAGGGAGGAAAGTTGGGTTTTTTTCTCATTAAAGGGCTACTTTGAACCTAGTGCAATGGCATGTGTAACAGACAGGTATGGTTTAATCATAGTTGAGAACCCTACTTTTTCTATACTTAAAAAAACTGGTGAAATTATTATTTCCCTTTAGCAACCTACGGCACACATAATGCGGCATAAGATCTTACCACCCTGATGCAGCTTTTGGAATTCTCGTAAGGCTGTACTGCTCCTGGGTAAGATCCAAACCGCCCATCAGCGACCCCGCTGCACCCAGGGAGTGCGTCAGCTACTGCTTTACAGTCGAGGTGCACCAAGCAAACAAGTTATGTTTGCTGAGATACTGCAATATAACACTTTATGTCTTTACATTGGACCATTTCTTCAGACAAATAATAATATGTACTATGTACGGCAGTTTGGTCGGGTTTTATTGTATGAAATTAACTGTAGAGAAAAGGTAAGTCTGTTTCTCTAGTATCCTCAGACCTAAAGATTTGGTTTTATTTTTTCTTATATTCACACCAAAACATTATTTCAGAGTCTTGCTGTGAATAAATAATTAGTAAAGGCAATGCTTTTCAAAATAATGTTTTATAAAGCTGATCCAAAGGAAATATATAAGATGTTATTAGGTATCACCCCAGAAAAGCATCTTTGAAATTGTGGCATGCTTCATTAATCCTAACATGCAGTGTTTTCTTAAAGTCATTTAATGTGTTTTGATGGAGTATTTATTCTTTAGAAAAAAAACGTAGTTTTCTGAATCTAAACAATGGGTTATTTGGACAAAATTTTGTTTAGGAAAATACTGAAATAGAATTTTTATATATATTGATTTTCCAGGATGGAAACATATTAACTCTTCATTCTGAAAGAATTTTTCCATTCAAAATTTTTCATGAAGTAATTAAAAAAAAAATAATAAAAAAAATCAAACTTCAATGAGAAGGAAATCCACACTGTAGAAAAACAGAATTTTCATAGCACAAAACAGAGTGACTGCAAAAAGCACTTTACCAAAACTCTTCTTTTTCAATTCATTGAGATCAAAACAATTTCTACAAGGATTGATTTTCCAACAAAATAGGAATAATGGTTTCTGGATACCTAAATTCAATATAAAATACAAAAATACAACTCACTAAGGCAAATTTTTTGTTGAGGATCATCTGCTCCACCAGTGACGATTCATTGTGGAAGAGGTGAGGCTGCATGTGACTCCACATATGGGGAAACCACCAAAACTCATCTACAGACCTCAACAACAGGTCATCGCCTTCATCTTCCTCTTCAGTGCCTGAAAAAAAATAAAAATACAATATCTCTGAAGTAAAGCCTCTTTTATTATATTTTTACAAATGTTTGAAAATATAAGACAGAAATTAGCATAATAAAATCTGACCATTTAAAGTACTGAGGATTTTAAGTGTTTCCAATTACATACTCCTTTTCCTGAAGTAATTATAGCCAAGTAAAAGACTGAGCGCCCCGTTTTCACAGCATTTTGAATGCATGGTGCAACACTGTCCTCACATGCACGTGCTATATCAGTAACATCAGTAGCTAAGGGATGGAATCAGAGAAATTGTATACAAGACAGTTTAATACCGAGTATTAATGAAAATGTTTCCTCTCATTACCTATGATATGCGGAAGTACTTTTTGCAGCAGCCTTTTCAAGATATTACGCATAAGACAATTATTTTCTCTTCCCTGCTAATTCCTACCTTTCTGATCGTGGCCTATTCAGGAGTTCCCAGAAATCTGCATCTTTGAAGAGACTTTAAGGGTGGCTGGAGCTCACCGAGACATTTCTGTCAGGCCCCAGGCCTGTTTCTTCAGATGCTCTTCTGCCTGTTCCTGAGGATGCGGCGTGGGGAACAGGCCCTGCAGCCATTTCTAACTGTGGCGCTGCTGAAGAGCAATCACTCGGGCAGCAGCCTCCGGCCCTCCCGTTCTCCCACACCTCTTGTATTACAGCTACAGCAGTAAAGAAGCCAGTGGCGGGGCCTGTCCTCAGACCCTGAGCCGGCTGGCTGCTTTGACACTCGTAAATCCTCCCAGCCTGCAAGAGAAGCAGCCGCACCCCAGCTGCCCCCTGGGCCGAGCCGGGCCAGGCCGGGCCCCTGCTCCCCCGGGTGCCGCAGCAGGGACTGGCCGGGACCCCCAGCACTCCAGAAGCCATTCGAGTAATCTGAGGGCAACGACAGCCCGCTATCGGTGCTCGGGCCCGTGCCTCTGCTCTCTCTAACCTACTCGCGCAGATTCAGCCTGGGCATCTGACAGCACCTCCGGGATGGGAAGTGTCAGGGTCTAAGGAGCTGGCAGATCAGGACACCCCTTCCACCCCCAGGCCCAGACATTGATCCTAGTCCCAGTGCACTTTTAATGACAAAGTCCTGTCAAAGGCAGCCAAATTTAAATAAGCCCTTAATGGGCTGCCGTATAAAGACTGTATGAGCCAAACTTTGACAACCTATAGCTTAACACATCTTCACGCTGTGCCTGCTTCCTGCTTTTCTGGTTGTTCCTACTCCCAACAACCAACAAAGCTTGACAAATCCTTTTTCTTTCTCAGCATTTTGCAACATCTATTCTCCGTTTCCAGCCTTTTAGCCAAACGTTCACCTCTGATGCTTTCTGAATCCGTACAGTGACACTCTCACTAACCCTATATGCCTTTTACTATTTCCTCTTTCCTTCGGCAAACCTTGTCTGACATACCTTCACTGTGGTGATTTTATTCCTTGTTACCTCTGAGGGAACTACACCAGGGAACGAAAAATACGAGCAGACATATGTAATGATGTGTCAATATTTGTAGGATCATTAGATTTTAGGACTCCACGTGAATCCGTGGGGCCCTGGGCGATGTTCACATGCTATCAAAGAAAGCGGCAGGTCATATGACAGATAGCCAGATCAGGGAGGGGAAACCGTATCAAGCCAGACAGAAAGCCACAGCAAGGGATGGGCTGTAACCGAGATGGGCTAAACTCATTCAGTTTACAGCCAGTAATGGGGCCAGTTTGTACTACAAACCACGCAATACCTTTGCCAAATTCTACTCAGCCAAAACCAGGAAAACAACGCGCATGTTCCCTCCAGAGCATCTGAACTGTCAACCAAGGCAAAAGAAATGGTTTGGAAAGTACCTCTGCCTGCTGAGACACTGGCAGGTGACAAACTTGGCAGTCAGGACCATTTTGCTGGCCCATTCCAGGCAAAAGAAAGGGGAGGAAGGGATGGGAATGGATGGAGCAAGTGATGTCCTGAATGTGAAAAAGTTAAGGCATCTCTAGTCTCTCTGAACTGTGCAGGTGACACCTGGATTGCAGGGGACCTTTACCAAGTGTAGCTGAAATCTGCTGAGCCCGAGAGCCCTGTGGAGGGACTGTGCAGCCCTAGCTGCTTTCCTCTCCAGCTCTTCAGCTCTAAATAACACACTTCCTTCCCTGCCTCTTCTCTCCTTAATATGACAACTAATACTGACCAAGGTGTGCAGCTGAGCTTAAGAAGATGAATGCTCGTCCCTCTGCTATATGTAACATGCACAGCAGTCAAGCATATTCAAGCTCTGTATAGCTTTCCTTAGTTTTGAACAGATCTGGTTTTGGTTCCTAGTCTCAGGTAACATGTCACTTCAATTCCCTCTTTACGTATTAATATCCCTCAACTATGACATTATCTTATGTTGTCTTTTGCCTCTTTCTTCCAGGCTCTGAGGCGGTCCTATTTTGCATGCGTGCCTTTTTCTTTATGTTTGTCAGTAAAGAACACCTTCTTTCTTCTATATTCCATCCTATTTAATACTTTATCTTCTATTTCTCCCTATTTCTAGTGTGGTTTAAGTATAAAATTATTTTAATGGGTAATATATATTGCTATATCTCTACCGTAGAGATTAAACTACCCAAAATGATAAACTGTGGTAGCTCAACAGATCTCTCCATGAAGTCAACAGAAAATTTCATTTCATCGGTGGAATTTACCAATCAACAACAGGTTGAAAGGAACTGAATTCTAATAAAAGGGGAGGACAAATTCAATCTGTTCCACACCGGCACCTAATGTAGGCACTGCAGCTTACTAGAATTACAGGTGCCTCATCCTGAGATGCTCCAGCCCACCTAAAATTACCACCAAAATTCTCTGTGTGCTCAGGAAATGGATGCAGAGAAAAATCCAGTTCACTGATTGTTATGTGCCTCCCTCTCTCCACCTCCTGGGAGAGGTTCTGTAGTGAGCATTTGAGATAGCTCAAATTGAATTAAATTAAAAAGAAACAGTAAAAAATGTTTTTATCCCACCCTCAGGATTGATTTTACTGTTATCCAATGACACATACGTAACACACATAACCCCTACAGAAAGCTGTCATCCCAAGCTTGGACTGCCTCTTGCAAGGCTTCCTCCTGGCCCTGTGACTGCCATTTCTGCATGTCCTGGCTCGCAGGAGGAGGAGGAACATTCCTCTTATTCAGGAAACTTAATAGTCTGACAGGACACTTTTCTGAAGGGCTTAGCCCTTTCTCTTAGAAACTACAGCCTGGCTCTCCTATTTCCATGTCATTACTCTACTTATTGGACTATTATGCGAAGAAGGAGCACCACCTCCTTTTTTTTTCCCCCCCTTTTTTTTAGACAAGAGAAATGTTGCTGCAAGAAGTGTTTACAGACTCTACCTACATGGTTATTTCCAGCCAGACTACAGCTCAAACAAAAGCTTAATCTGGTATAACAACTTTAGGAGAAAAACTTGATTTGGCAAATCACACAAATGTATGTCCCAAAG
The DNA here is from genome assembly GCA_017639485.1 of Pluvialis apricaria. NCBI lineage: Eukaryota > Metazoa > Chordata > Aves > Charadriiformes > Charadriidae > Pluvialis > Pluvialis apricaria. The sequence continues at coordinate 79,514,100 of CM030010.1, forward strand.
CAAACTGGAAGAAAGAACAATTTGATTTTTTGGTTATTCTATTATGGAAGAAATTCTTCTCTCTACTCAGACACTTAGTCTCTATCATTCCTACTTTCCTCATACTACAAAGAACACCATCAAATGAAAGAGACTTTAGTATTTCATTCTTACCTGTGTGATAAAATTTCCCTGAAAATCCCAGGTTGAAAGTAAAATTTGTAATCTGAGCTCTCAAAAGATTCTGAGTGTCAAGCAGGGCCTGGAAAAAAAAAACAAAAACAAAACACACCCCACCATATAAACACATCTGTAGAAAATGACACCTGGCACAGAAATTTAATTTAACAATATAAATATTTTTAAAGGCATATATATTTTCAAGTAGGTTTGTTATTTAAAAACAGCTCTTTATATATGAAAAGAGATCATAGGTATTTTCATTACCACTTAAAGACAGCATGCAAACTCCATCGTTTTCCTCATAAAGGTGACCAGCTATTAAATATCATTTTACTCCCTTGATAACGACACAGGGAAACAAAGGCGCATGCCAGAGAAAACACCTTCCACTTATTACTCAGTAAACCTGGGACATAGGCAGGAATGAAATTCAGATCTCGTGCCCCGACCACTGCTCCATTCACTGGGGTGAACAGTGCCTATTAGAACAATGTTTCTCTAGATGAGGTCAAGTACATACACAGCATTTTAGTCAGGTTTCAAAACTACTGGCAATGAAAAAAAATATCCAGAAAGACAAAGAAGCTAAATGAAGCCTATTCCACAACAAAGACCTTAATCCTAAATTCCCCCCAAATTCTGACTCATTTCTCAGACAGTCAGCATACATGTACTTCCACTAAATTAGTACAAACAAAAAAACAGCATGCAGGAAGAAAAGGGAAAGCTATTATTCATCAGATACAGCTTCACTCTTTGATTTCAATATGCTCTTCCTGATTTGTCACTTCCAAGATTTACACAGTACTTTCAGGAGTTCTCTCCCAAACTGTTAACACTGCTGTTGTTCGCTCTTTCAGTCTTCCTAGTGTAACAAAGACACCTAGCTCTCCAACGCAAAATAAAACTTTGCAGAGCAAGAAAAAAACAGAAGAGCAAAAAGCCTCCTCCAAAATGAGACTTAGAGTGCACATTCCCCCAACCATCCCACCTTCAACTGAGCATCTGATACTTGGTAATTTAGGAACACATTGGACTCCTGATTCAGAGATTTGTGACGCTGTAGACAGCACGTCAGAAGTGCACAGCCAGCTACAGCACGCATACACACACGGAAACAAGCACTCACACACTACCTTTGAAAGAAAATATTTATACGTCAAAGGTAATCAAAGAGTTTTCCAAGAAAATATACATTACAGCACAATGATTTTAATAAAGTAACTCCAAGCATGTTATGAAAGAGGAATGTATTTAAAAGCACAAAAATATTAAAATCACTGGAGATTTTCAAAGCTTTAAAGGTGTAGTAAGGCTCTCCACTCTTGAAATTCAATGACAATTTGGTGCCCTGAAAAATACGAGCCAGTAATTTTAATTACAGTTCCTTTGGATGTTTTCATTATATGAGTAATTCGTCTACAATTTTTTTTTTTAATCAGAATGCCAATGACAACAAAATGTTAGCAGGAAAGTTAAGTCCAGCTTCAGATATAGGCATAGCATAGTCAAGTTACAGTTCCTTAATATATGACCCATTTTAGAGATGGAGGCAATATCCACCTTATCAGAGAAACTTTTGGGCACACGAGCTCTTCTTTAGGTCTTTTCCAGGGCTCATCTATATCGGTTCCGACAAAAGTACAACCTCCATCTGCAAACCCTGTCAAGCCTGTTTCCTTACACTGCCATACCTACAACATCACTGTGACAAAATCAGGCAAAGGGTGACAATAGCAGGGGATCCCCTGTGCACCAGCCTCACGAGAGGCCCAAGGCATCAGGCCTTGCAGAGCTCCTGTTCCCAGTAAGAGGTGGCCACACGCCACAGCTGGCACATCTGTCCCTGCTCTGTGCTCGCCTCTCCCAATGCTCCCTTTCCAGAGCTGAGCATTTTCACCTGGCCCCGTTGAGAGACGGCAGCACCGCCCGAAGCGGGAACACAGCCTGTCCTGGTTTGAGGTAAAACAGAACCAATGTTCTTTTCAGTAATTTCACTCGCCCAGCGTGGGTCTTGACTCGGTTTTAGTGGCCAGCCTAGCCCAAACCATGGCACAGCCAGTCTCCAGCCCTCTGCTATCCTGCATCTGAGGCCTCAGCGAGCTCACGAGCTTGTAGCTCTGGTGGGCTCAGGGAAGCTGGTGCTTGAGGGAGCTGATCTGCAGCAGTAGGACACAGAGCAATTTGTCCCTGTCCTGAGGGTTACAAATTTGAGTTTTGCTGACATGGCTGACGAAACACGAGTGGTTTCAATTCTGAGTCATCTGTAGTACTTGCCTTGTTCACCATTTCATTGTACCAGAATATTATGCCTAAGCATATTTATTAAATACATATTAATCACAAAACTAAATCTGTGAAAAAACCATCACTTTTCTGCCTCCTATTTCGTAAGATCCTCTCAGATCTGGAATTAACTTGCCTCTCCCGCTGTCTTCTTCAGCAGTGTAGCTCCAGCAACAACAGCACAGGCAGTTTCAAAGAACAATACTAGTAAGGTAAAGATCATCTTCTTTCATTGGCAAGCCTGAAAAACGTCTTGTGAACAAGGGACTTTCTAAAGGAATCAGTAAAATGAAGCACAGAATAGAGATAATTGAAAACAAGCTCGAGACTTCTGAAGTGGACTATTAAGAGAAAAATCTTGCAACACTGTAACGAGGGCTTTTGCACACTCTGAGAGTGCAAAGATCACCGAGGAGACTTCTTATTCTAATGAAAGGTAGCAAATCCACAGAGGATTTATTATGAAAACCATCCTTGAGCTGCTGGGAACCTATTCAATGAAATAATTTTATCTTTGCACCGTTAAAAATGTAGGAGGAAAATGATATGGCTATACACTTCTTACATTAACAGTACACATTGTCGAATGAAAGAGATCCTGAGTGCAGCTTGACAGCAAGGTGGCATGGAATGGGCCGCACAGTTCTTTCCCTCCAAATTAAGTTAACAACCGTGAGCATTTTTTGAGCTGAAGGTCTCATCCCGTACCTTGCCAACACCTTCGCAGCTTGGGAGGTCCAGTCTAGTCTCAGCATGATGGAAAAACAGAATGGGAAAAAAGAAGAGCGGCTGGAAACGCCAAAGGAACACGACCTGGAAGGAGATCTTTGCTGCACCCGCCTGGCACACCGCAGCTTACAGGGCTGGCAGAAGAGTGGCAAACCCAGGCTTCCAAAGCGGAGGAGGGAAAAGGGTAGCAAAAAGCCCGTGACATTTCTATGATAAAGCAACACAGAGTTTACTTCTTTGCTAGGAATTAATGTTGCTAGTGACTGCTAGGCCAGCAGTCATGGTAAGACACTCCAAATAAATAACACGAAACTCTGAAGGAAATCTGAAGTTCACCTTCTACAGAATAAACTTTGAGAGGGATGCCGTTGTTTTTTTTGGCCACGTTACTCTCATTAAAATCAAGAGGAGATCTTCTGCTAAAGCCTTGCGGTGGCGTTCGAAAAGCTATCAGCTGATACCAACGGTGTACCTGCTCCGTCTGCAGAGGGAGGGCACGGACCTGCTGTGAACCACTGCTTGTACAGACAAGCTGAGATAACATTTGAGCTGTCATGCCTATGATTATTTTCTGGGTGACTTGACATTTTACTCATCTTTCAGGTTCTAAAAACAAAATGTTAAAACTCATGAAAAATATATAGCAGCAGATGGCAGGGCCTATTACTGTGAGTTTCTATCAGAAAGACAGAAAAAAAGAAAAGTAGGGGGAGGAAAAGCCTGAAATTTCATTTCTAAGTGCTGTTTTATATGCTAAAGGTAAGCTGGTGATATTTTCTGTATATTTTACGATTGGTTTATGAACAGTCCCTCTGGGTATCTGTATAAGATGGTATATAAATACAGTAGTACTAAAGATTATATTTTAAGAGCTGTTTAGTAAAGCCTTCACATGTTTATAAATAATTATTTAGTGCATATGTTATGCTTCCACTGGTACTATAAGAAAAATAAATTGCTATCTGCATAATCACTTTCATGTACATAGCTACAATGGAGTACTTTCTTTTCAAGTTTTCCTAAGCTCATACACTAGGTTGAAGAAATTATTTGTGCCAGAAACCAAAAGTGAGAATATATGATGAAAGACCTCCTTCTTCACCAACAGTCCAAAATAATCTCAGGCAAAGGCCATATTACAATCCAAGGAATAGACAAAAGTTATCCCAACAGCAAAACAACAGAGCTCTTTCAATCCTTGCATCTGAGAAGATTACAGTACAATGAAAGGAATATAAGAAATCATGTATGTTGTAATAAAGCCAGATTCTCAGATGATAAATCGGCATCATCCCATTTAAGTTATTTCTATTTCATTTCTGATAAAACATGTCAGCAAATGTAAGCTGCTGTAATTGCCAATGGGATCTCAGCTGCCTAAGAATTTAGGAGTAAATGGACTCAAGATCCCAAATGGAACAGAAGGTACCACAAAAATTATTCTTTAATTGAAATATTCATGCAATGGAATGTATGAAAATTCATGCCTTTGTATAGATAGCCTTTTTCTTTTTTAGCTCTTTTTATCACTTTTCATTCAGAAATATCAACTTTGTTTACAAAGGAAACAGTTTTATTTTATTTTTCTCATCTTACAGGCAGGACAAACAGAAGCACAGACAGATGACTGGGCTCTCAAAAGCTCTTGCTCATGTAAATCAGCAGTAAAGCCAAACTCATATCGCCAAACTTGCTTCCACTTCCACAGCCAGGAAAGCATCCTGCTTCCTGTCCTCAAATACCTCTTTACATGATTTTACTTTATAGTCTGTCACAGAGAAGTCACAAGTGTCAACTTGTCTTTGGTAAACAGACAGTAGTAATTTCTTCAGCATCAACAAAAATATTCAGACCCAAACATGTTGGCTGATCAAACAAATAAATCAAGAATGCTTTGTTGAACTCTGCTTCACCAAAGAGGAACTATGACTTCTTTCTGTAGTCACACCAACACACTTACGACTATTTTCCTGCTCAAAAGCTGCTAAAGAACTTAGCCACTTGAAAAGCAAAATAGTTCAAAACACTGTTATTTTCACTTGTAACCACATGGAGTTTAACTAAATTGGCAAGCAGACAGACATAGCCTCACAATGCTGCAGCATTAATATCTTAACTTCCAATCAGTACATGCTTTTATGTCAGTAACAAAAGCAACAAAGGTCAGCTTCATAATTTTCCAAAAAGCTTATCTCCTCCCCCTTTTTTTGGGAAGCAGATTGCATCTCTCAATGCTTGCTTTACTATTCCATCTAACAATACTATCAAAGGCGCTATTAAATTACGAATTACTTTGCTTTTGAGGAAAACTTGTAATGCCACACTGGCTCTTTAATAAAGGCAAGGACCTTCTGAAAAGGTAAAACAAATTAATAGAAAGTGTAATGTGAAAGCACATGAGTTAAGCATGCGAAGCCCATTTATGGGGCCTTTATTCTGCTCTTATGCAGAAGTAACTTTAATTTTCTGTACCATATTTCTTCTTTAGTTTAATCCCTGCAAGAGAGGGAAGAAGCAGAACTAAAGCCATTTTAACTTCTGAGTGGAGTTCTTAATATAGGGGTTTAATGAGCTGTAACTGATGTGATGTCCTTTTTACTTTGCACTTTTTGTGACATCACTTTGCCTTTCCTGAGCACGTCCATGCTCCGAGAAAAGTCCTGCAACTGAAGCTGCCTGTGCAGGTATATGCACACCACCTGTTGCCCTTGAACTTTCCTTTCTGCAGAACCTGACCTTTTCTAAAGTTTCTATCCACACTGCAAATTCACTTGCTTATGGGGGGGGGGGGGAGAAAGAAAAAAAGGGTTAGGGAGGAAATGGAAAAGAGAATTGAGGAACTTAACATATACGTGACTGAAGTTTGCATGTATGATGCATACAAAAATAATGACTTTTAGAGCGTTGTGCTTCTCTTCAGAGTTCACCAATCACGATTTGAAATTTCCCAGACATATTTTGAGATTTGCTTTATCATGTTTTATATACCAGTCCCTAAACTTAGAGGCACCGGCAAAGTGCCCACCATTAGAGCTAACACGTGGCACCAACGAGAGGCCAGGCAAACGAGCCTAGATTATCAGTCCCAGGTTTGTCCTGGCACTGCTGAGGTTGATGGCAGAAAAGGGAGGAGAGGGGACACACTGCCCAGGGAAGGGAGAGATGAGGGGGAGGAAGCAGTGGGGAGCCACAAGAAATGCTGCAGCAGCAGTGTGGTAGGGGCCTGAAAGGGAGAAGCACTGAGATCGTGATGGCAGGTGCTCATGAAACTGTGGCAGCAATCGGGGATGGGAAGGCAGCAGGCAAGAATTTGGGGTGTTTGGAGGGAGTGAGAGACGACATGGCAAGAAAAAACAAAAGACAGCCTCAATGAAGGTCCTTCCCAAATGGCTGGGAATCATTATTTTATTAGACAGACTATTTTGCTTCTGAGGAAGAAATGTTTCCCTCATGATAAATTATGTATTTTGGAACATCATTAAAATTCAATGTCTATTCTTTCTGGATTTCCAAGATTAGCATTTTGACACCCATTACCATAAACATTTAATCTCTGCAGGAGAAAGAATAATTGCTTTGGGTATACGGGGTGTATCTGAAAAAATATTTTGAATATCCTTCAGACAAAAGGAGAAGAATGCTTAAATTTTCTTTGTGCACTCTCTTAACAGAGCTGACACTACAGAGAGGGCAAGAGAAGAAAATGAAGAAAATCTTCAGCTTTTTCAGCAAAGTATTTAGCTGGCAAAGACCATAAATTATAAATAGACCCTGAACTGTGTAAGTGGGGAAAGGACACTGCTCTACAGTTTGCTGGAAGCAAGGTGTCCAAGAGGACACGATCCAGCAGAAATAGAAAGACTGATGAAACAGGGATGGAAAAGCTAAACCGCTGACAATACCTATATTCAAGTTTATAAAATATCAGATTCCGTGTGAGCTGAAGACAACTATACCTTCTACTTTGTACAACAAAATTAAAACGGGGGACACACACCTGTTTATAAAACAGAGTAGCTTCAAGAAACAAATTATTCTTTCAATTAAACACATGGATTTTCGTAAGTCTACCAAGTCCTTCAAAAGATGTAACAGTTCAAAGTACCACATGACCACAGGATGCCTATTTACAAAGGGCCATGTAACATGATAGAATTTAAAACACAAAATGCGTGCAAAAGCCCCTTGAAGACAAAACAAAGCACCTGGTTTCAGTTACTTAAAAATTATTGTAGTTTACTGATAGCTAGATTGTACCCGCAGCAATCATGGTTTTAAATTTTTAAACAGGGATGCTTGGAGCCAGACTCTTTAACGTGCAGGACAGGCAAAGCTCCCACTGACTGCCTGCGTCAATTTGGACTGTTTGCCAGACCCATTCACCTGAGTATCTTACCTGACTTCCTATAATATTAAGGCCCATATTCGGCAGTTGAAGAAATCAGTGTGAGTCTTCCCAACAAATTCAATAAGCACCATTAACTGGGTAGCCCAGCTTATCTTCAAGGTGTCAATAAGAGATAGCAGGCTGGAGTCCAGCTACATGCATCTTGGTTTTTCAGTGTCCAATACAAGACCCACTGGACCTGATTTTCAAAAAATCCAAGTGCCACAACTTTATTTTATGTGCACAGATGCTGTCACTAGGTATCTGAATTTGAGGTCCACTAAAACATACTAAAAATATAAACAGCCACTTTGGAAAACATCTCAAATGATTTCAATCAAAAGTTTTTTCATCACAACACATTGTTTTAATGTTAGTGGGTCTTCCTTTGGAGGTTTTTTTATATCATGTACAATAATGATCTTGATGATGGTCCAATTACATGTTTTCAAGTAATTAGGCTCTTTCATCTAGGTAAATAATTTGTACAATCAAGAGATTTAAGAAATACTTTTTTCATCACCAGCTTCTCTCTTTTTGGAGGCTGAGATAGCAGCTAATGAGAATAAGCTAATTATGGCAAGGTAAGTTGAAGGTTTTAAATACTTGGTGCCCATACTATTTAATAAAGAAAAATAATTAGCATGCTGTTTTCAGGATTCTATATGAAATTCTGTATTATTAGCTCTTAATTAAACTGTACTTTGGTGAAAGAGGTTACTATTACTAACCAGCTAAATGATCTCATTATTCTGCAGTTAACAGAAATAAAATCCTGCATTTCTTTTAACTAAAGGTCAAAAAAACCCCAGGCCAATTGAAAAAGAACTAATAATCACCCTACTAATGCATATGATATTTTTCCCTGGATTTTGGTCATGCAGAATACAATAGAAAACTTGTTGGTTCTTGCATTTTTGCCTAACACTTTAACTGCTTATGAAACTCCGAGTACGAAGAGGTAAGTTCTCAGAGGTGTAACAGAACTCAAAGTGAAAACAAAGGGACACTAAAATGCATTTAAAAATCACTTCGTATTTACTCAGTTAAATTCGTGCAATCTGGTCGTCGTTGATGAGCCAGTACAGTAGGAAACTGAGGTTTGTTAGCCACATGGCAAGCACTCAGGTAGCTGTACTGCAAAGTCACACCCCTCCCAGCTGCATCAGCTCCGAGCCTGACTGGCCACCTCTCAGGGTGACAGAGTAGTTCAGATCCTGTTCCAGTTCACCTTTGGGCCACATTGCTGTGCCCGCTTAGTCTGGCTCGTCTCCATTGCATCCCATCAGCAGTGGGTAAATTGTGAGAGTTGTTCACTGATTCACGTAGACACTTGTCTAGCTACCAGTAAACATTAGGCCTCAAAAACTCAGATCTTGTTTGGTGGGATGCGCAATATTTTGCCGTAGAAGTTAAAAAATGGCATGGCTATTCAGTCTAATGGTGCATCTATTTTAGAGTCATCTAGCTCAGACAGATCAGAGATTATTATCCAAGCTCCCAGGCCCGCATTCATCATCAACAGCATGTTTGCTTCTTATTTAATGCTTCCTCAGACGCCAGCTCCAGCTTTAGCTTTCACTACAGCCAACAGGCACAGCAGGCAGAGTTTGGCTGGAAGACAAGGGCTACACTCCAAGCAAGGCAGACCTCTGCTGCACGGGCTGGTCACGAGCTTCTCCTGCAGCAAAGCCTGTGCTCCCTTACTCAATGCACACCGCTTAGGGCCCTTTTACCTCGCTGTTGGCAACACGTGGCTCTCCACAGCCACCAAATGCTGAAAATATCTAGAAGGTTCAACACTGTAAGAACTTCTAGGCCTAATGAGAGAGTTGGGGCTGTTCAGCCTGGAGAAGAGAAGGCTCCGGGGAGATCTTATTGCGGCCTTCCAGTACCTAAAGGGGGCCTACAGGAGAGCTGGGGAAGGACTTTTTCCTAGGGCATGTAGTGATAGGACGAGGGGGAACGGCTTTAAGCTGGAAGAGGGCAGGTTTAGATTAAACATTAGGAAGAAGTTTTTCGCTTCAAGGGTGGTGAGGCACTGGAACAGGTTGCCCAGAGTGGTTGTTGAAGCCCCGTCCCTGGAGGTGTTCAAGGCCAGGCTGGACGTGGCCTTGGGCAACCTGGTCTGGTGGGAGGTGTCCCTGCCTGTGGCAGGGGGGTTGGAACTCGATGATCTTCAAGGTCCCTTCCAACCTAAACCATTCTATGATTCTATGAGTCTATGATAATCTCTCAGCAGCAGAGACGATGGTGGCCTCACCTGAATGCACAGGAAGCTGCAACTGGATCGCTACCTCTGCTCCACTCTGAGGAGTTTGTCCATGGCTACATTACTCTGTCCAAAATGCCAAGGCCTTTAGAGAGGCAATGGAGACTTCAGATTTACCTTTACACCCATGCCCTGCACACATACCAAGAAATTTATTCCATAAAACCTAGTTTCCTATAGATTTGTTTCCCAAATTGCTTTTCCCACAGTGCCTGCTCTCCCTTTCACAATGCTGCCTGGGACCTACCCTCCCCATCAGGTCTCCAAAGCACCTCCTTCCCTTCCCGCTCTGCCTCACACACCCTGTCTAGATGAAAAAGGGACAGTACACGCTATTGCTAGTTCCAAGACACAGCACACAGATTAGCCAGGGGCACGTCAAAGTGGAGGATAAATGCAGAGCTCACTCTGAAACCTCTGCTTCAGCACAGGCACTGCTTTGCATACATGTCTTACCCCACGCTGAACTCCAGGACACCAGCAGGAATTTAACTTTGAGAACGGCCCGTATCTGTCACATTGGACTGAAACCGGCCAGCAGGTTCAAACGTCATTAGATTGATTGTAGAATCATGGAATGGTTTGGGTTGGAAGCGATCTTCAAAGATCATCTAATCCAACCCCCTGTCATGGGCAGGAACATCTTTCACTAGACCAGGTTGCTCAAAGCCTCGTCCAACCTGGCCTTGACACTTCCAATGATGGGGCATCCACAGCTTCTCTGGCAACCTATTCCAGTGTCTCACCACCCTCACTGTAAAAAATCCCTTCCTTATATCCAATCTAAATTTACCCTCTTTCAGTATAATTGCTGGACTGAGGGAGGCAAACAGGGACATTAAAAATACCTGATTTCTTCACAAAATGAAAGTAAAAATAGGCTGTCAGTGTTGTAAACATCAACCTCCAACAGTCTGTGAACACGGCCTTCCGAAAAACTTCGGTCTTATTCTTTTCTTCAATGTCAGTACTCTCTGGACCTCAATGCCCGAGGCTGGATAAACTAAGACTCACCTCTCCCTGTAAGCCTGAAGCCTGTGCTTCCTGCCCAGCAGAATTTTAAATAAACAAGATTTCCAAGTTTTGTCTACATCATTATGTAGATGATCGCAGCTTAATAGCGAGTGGTATTTCTCTGTTTTTCCAGGGCACACAAAATTCAAAGCATTTAAATTTCTACGGTATTTTTTCCAGCATCTAGAAAGAGATCACTGAGTAACAGTGGCTACAATTGCAATATCAATCTGTTACGTGATCACAGGAAAACTCACGTTCACAGACCAAGGTATAACAAGCTGCTATTTAGGTAGTTTGAAAGAAATATTGGACACTACAAGCTACGTCTAAAATGTTGGTACCAAACAAAGCAAAACACTTTGGGGTTTCTTCACTTTGTTTATACTTCCCCCCCTAGTAAGACTAAAGCTTCTAGACACGCACAATATTTGTGTTAAGGCTTAGTTTTACATACTTAGAGAACAAAAAAAGTGCAAGTAAATGAAGACTCAAACCCTCTAATTTATGTAAAAACCACAATAGAGCTGGTTGTTCTCCCTGTTTAGTAAAGCACAGCAGAGTTACCACATCACTGGCACGTTAAATAAACTGACTGACTACTCCACGGGCTGGGCAACACCCCAGTGACACAACCCATTCACAAATGTTTCTTGGTTGGTTGGTTGTTTTTTTCCTAATAGAGGCAAAAAGATTCCTGTGCTTCTCTTAATACCATATCTGATTAAAAATATCTATCTACCTTTGTCCCTATGTTTGGGGTGAGCTGAGGCATACCAAAATATCTCTTTCTCTATGCTCCACCTTTACTGACAAAAAAAAAAAAAAATCTTTGACCAAAAAGATTTTCATTTTCTCTTTCTGCCTGCAAGTTCTATGTCAGAAACAGTTGGGAATTCAGCCTTCAGCTTGCTCACCAGCTCAGGGTCACAAATTTTTTTTTCCTTTCTTCTCTTTATGAGTAGTTCTAAAATTGCTGAATGTAATTCCCCTGCTACATCAGCATCAGTATCAAAGAAATGACAGAAAAAGAGCAAGCAAGCAGGACAAGCTTGCATAAAATAACAGATATGTTTTTTTTCCTCAAGCCACATATCTTATGATTGGATGTGGTCAACACAGAAAAGACACAATAAGAACTTCAAGTTAATAAAAATTTGGACTGTTTCATTGACTCCCATGTAGTACCTAGTCTAAGGGATATAATTCAGGAGAGAAACCCCCAAGACTTTAGTGAAATATGGGACATCAGTAAGAGAAACATGGGGGGATGATTTTGTTAGAAGTGTTAAAACACACCTTTCCTGTTTTTGCAGGAGTGTTTGCATTTCTAAAAGACAAGATTACAGAAACTAGATCTACATAGATAAATATCCCAGCTGGCCAAATCCTACACTTGCAGACTCAGACTGACACACAGGAATCCAAACTGAGCTCTGCATTTGATTATACTGTAAGAGATTGAGAATACATCTCAGTACAAATTCCCTGCCAATATTAAATTCCTTCCAATAGCATATTTCATATCCTTTTGCCAAATCTGATTTTTAAAGACTTGCATAATCCTTTTACTTCCTTTTGGATATTAGCCTCTATTCTGCCACTTTTATTGGCTATTCAGCCTACACTTAAATATCTCTGTGCCTTACATTAAATATTTTTATCCATCCTCACTGTTTATACCCTGCAGACATCTGCAGCCTATTGCTTTCTGCTTTGGTCATCATTACTTACAGAATTCTTTAGCCTTTATTTTTTCATTTTTTGCTCAGATATTTCCTGGCTATTTGGGTGTTTCTAAGCACTCTCTAAATATTTCTGATTAAGTGGTGCAGAACTGAGTACAATATTCTAGAAACCTCCTCACTCAGTAAGATGAAGTACTTTCCTGATGTAAAATGATATTTTTCATAGTCAGCTTAAATTTCAAACCAGCTTACTTTACGAACTCAGATATGTTTTAGTATTCATCTTGGGTTTAGGGTATTGTCAGGATTACCATTTTCAACATTTCTATTACCTTTAACGAAGGCAGTGAGAAAGGACAAGGGATAAGAGAAACGTTTTGCGCCATTAAAGAAAACCCACCTTTTATATAAACGCAAAATTATTTTTCAGCCTCCTTTCCAGTTCCATTAGAGTTCTATCAAAGGCAACTCTTGAGTTATCTTCAGTCCAAGTTCGCTTTAAAGTGGGAGCGGAGACACTTGGGTTATTCCCAGGAGCACTAGCACTGAAAGGGCAAGTGAATGGGAGCCTGATGTAGAGCCGTGTAGCTTATTAGCACCACAAAAATGCTACCGGTACTCCCAGCCCTAACCCGTTACCTCTGTACTGCACAGCACAGCCTTTGTCGCACAAATTTACTGACTTGGGTTGGAACAAATCCATGGAGCCTTACTGTGCACAGTCAACAACTTTTTATTTGTCCTCTCCACTATTTGTATTTTCAAATGTATTGCAGTATAATTTTTGCAATATAAAATGGTGTTTCAATTATGATTTATTCCAGATATGAAACTACATTTTATGGAGCAATAGTAACCCATCTCCAGGGCTGTAAAGTATTAGAGGGAATCTCCTAAACAGTAAATATTTTTCAAAATCGGTCATTTTTTTTTATGCTCTGTCAAATATAATTTTTAAACAGAAAGTAACACTTCTACCTTGTACAAGTGCTGAAGTTTACACAGAAAAAGGAACTGGAATTGGAAACAGATACGGCTTTGTTATTCCATGCGGGATTAGATACACACTGGCAAGCAACTGCTTTCTTTTACTTTGTTTTGTAAGCATAATTACCAAGAATCAGTCATGTAGTTGCACTGACTTCTTCCAGAATGAACAGGTAAGAAGAAAGGACACTTTCCATGCAGCTGTATTGTAAAAGAAACTAATGAAATAGACTCTCACTTCTATCCTCATTTTTCTTTTTGCCAGACTGTGCCTTCTTGATGTGACTGAAGATCGGGAAGGAGGTAGGCCCAGTTTTGGTATCATGTTTTACAGTTAATTGCTTCAATTTCTGTGTGCAGCGTGTTTTTATTTGTTGGTTGTGAAAATTTTATTCAGTTCTGTTAGCAGCAGGAATTGGATGGTTAACTTGTCATCTGAAAAAGCCCAGAATAAACCTTGCAGCAGCCGCTAGTGCGGTGATAAATCCGTACAGCTCTGTGGTAAGCTGTAATGGCATTATTATTATTTGTATTATCAAAGTGCTTTTGGAACAAAAAGCACAGAACAAAAAGAGCCCCTGACCAAGAGACCTTGTAGTCCAAGGAAAGCAAGGGACGGCCAGGACAGCTGAGGTGTACACTGTCAGGAGGCTGGAAAGTGGTTTCAGGACATCACCGTTTTTAATTATGCCTCCAGGAGTGCCACAGACAGAGCTAGAACCCTGCCCCAGGTCTGCTGCATTAACTCTGCAACACCTACGCCCAGCAAGTGCCTTCTGTCAACTTCCTTCTTTCTTTTGCTCTCTGAACAACAGGCAGCTTTTAAAATACTGATCTTGAAACTTTGAAAAAGCTTTTTCAGTGGAGACAAATTATACAGCAGATTTGAACATCTTACCGTGCACACTAAGGTTTCAATGTGTCTTGACACACATTTCGCTTACTTCATAAATTGTGGAATGGCAGATTTTGCTTTCACGGCCAGATGGATCAACCCAAACAGAGCTGAGCTTAGGTTATGTTGACAGTACTCAAAGTGTGCAGAATCACATCCATTTCCATCTCATCCATGAAAATATTAATGTACATTCTTAAAGTATAAGTTTCTGAGAAGAGAGAGGAAGACTGAACTTGCTAACTACATGGCTGTGAACCAGAAATGATCACTGAAGGCTGGCGCACTGGGTGGACATAGGCATTTGTATGGATTTCTTTGGAAAGAAGCCTTAATGCTCAAGTATAAAGATGTCTCTGCATAATAAATGAAGTCAAGGGAAAAAGCAGAAGCAGCCCACTTGATCTCAGGTGAGCGTAACTGCTTAAGTTTGAAATAAAGTAGCTCCTACATCACACAACTCTATTAAGAACAGGAATCAGAATACCACAGGCAGACACCATTGGTAAGAGTTCCTTCAGCCTAAGGACAGCAAAGTATTCATCACTCCAGAGAAATATTGGGAATTAAAAAATGAAAAAAAAAAAACAACCTATAATTTTCTGGAAAGGTGTAGATGACTACATCTATAGTGTACATCTACTTATTTGGGAAATCAACAGTGGATTGATAGAAATCATTATTTCCTTACTTTGGTTCTATCATGAAAACAGACTAAGGACCCAGGAGCGTGTAACCAATAGCCAAATCTGGTGCTGGGGTAGAAGAGCTTGAAGCAAACCATTCTCATCACCCTCAAAGATCTCATGGGATTCATCACGCCAAGAAGCAGTTTCTGCAGCTTGACAATAAAAAAGCTGCAAGTGGGATGGCTTTCTCTTCTCTTAGTTCCCTGCCACTGAATTCATAACAGGAAGAGATGGCGCAATCCTTGAACAATCACTGTTTCAAGATTTAGGTTTGCATGAAAGTATATAGTGTCACAGCTTTTAAATTGAAAAAAAAAAAAAAAGGAAAACCAAACCAAACAAACCACCAGAATCAGTTACTACAGCATTGCAAAACTAAGCAGAAGGAAAAAAAAATGCTATACACAACTTTATGATTAGTGATCTGCCATGTCCTTCTGCGATAGCTTTTGTCTTAATGCTCCAGAGGACTCTGCACTCAGCAGTTAATTTTCTTAGCAGTCGATAAATACAAACAAAGGGAGGATGGGGCAGTACCGCTCTCCTGACCCAGCCCTCCCATGCGCAGACTGTGCACACTTGTGAACGTGCAGAACTTCCACAGGATTCCTTTGGAATAGAAAATACTTGGCATCTTTTAGGCCCAGGTGCATAAACAAGTAGGAAAATAGATACATAGAATATTATCCTCCTTAAGAATAAAACTTAAACTGCTTTGCTAAAGATCTCAAAGGCTGCACCACATCAGTACTGAGTTGTAAAACTCAATGTCTGGAACCCAATGACTCTCCTAGGTTCAATGGAGCTAAGGACTACCACATCCAACTGCTTTATTTTTCCAAAAACTCATTGTTCAGAAAAACCAACTCCTCCAACACACCACTGACAAACCAAACAAGACAAGCCATGAATTCCAGCAAATGCAGAACTAACAAAAAACACCGAACTAACAGGAACAAAGACTGAAATTTGGCTTCCTCATAACAGACACAGCACTGGCACTGTAAGCATTCTCGCACTTAAAACTGCTCACAGGATCGATTCTGTGCTAGAAAGAACATCCACTGGTCAATCAGTGTTCACTTTCTTTCACATTTTCAGTGTAGAACAAGATGGTTTAGACACACAGCATCTTTTTATAGCTGCTGTGCCCAAGAAATACTGTATAGATGAACGACGTGGATAGTTGAGCCAACTAGTAAGAACGGGTAAATGTAGTTACCATTTTGGCATAAGTATGGCTTCTTGTGTAGCTGCAGAGAAATATGCCAGCGCTGCTATTTCACATACACGCTCTCTTTACAGATTTCCTACAGAGGGCCACGCTCATCCCACAGCCCCAGGGAGGCAGGCAGCCTTTCTGCGAACACCTCTGAACCTTGGTCCTTCCCACATATAATACCTATATGCTTTTTACACGTATAGGTACTATATGTGGGTATAAAGCATGGACCAGGAGCATTTGAACACAGAAAAAAGGTAGCCTCCTCTCCGTTTGCCTGGCAGTCTAGAGAGATACGAGGAACTTGGCTATTATTAGACACACAGTTACCCCTCAAGTTTTTTGTCTTCCTGGATAAGCTGTGAAACTAATCTTGGTGCCAAGCTTATTCCACGGGCTTTGGTTGTATCTAGCTCTATGTAGGTGCAGAACAGGAGGAGGAGGCAGCGTGCGTGGAACTCCCAGCACTGCCTTGGCAGTCCCAGAAGTGTCATACCTGAGACAGAGCCAACTCTCCTATGTCCCCGTCACTCCTCCACAGCCACCCTTCTCTGGCCCAGGACTTTTATCCAGCTTTCTGTTTCAAACATCAGTACACTTTCTTTTAAGAACAAATGCCGGGCTCTATTGAGCAGCAGTTGTATCAATCTTACTAGATTAAAATTCACAGAAGTTGGTACATAAACCAAATTGCTTTTAGAAGTTAAATGTTAGGATGACTGACTGGTAAAGTGTTCCATATGCTGGCAGCAGCCCATGAAATATATCAAGCAATGTTTGTAACTTGTTTTAAAGTTATATCATAGTTCTAAGATCTAGTTCTAATTCTCTACTGCCTCACAGTGCGTAGTATTCCACATTACTGTACCTGAAACAATACGCTCAAGAAGTTCTATCAGTCTTCAAAGGGCATCAGACAGTTACAGACACACCACAGTCAATAATATTCCCTTTCTTTGACTCTTTTTAAGGAAAGAATAGACGTTTTACTTATTATTTCAGCCAAGTCAATACAAAATACCTTAGGAGCTTCAGGTCAAATCAAGAAAGAACACATGTATGCACACAGTAAGCACATTGAACAACGGCATAAAGGTACTATGGCTAATGGATTGGGAATGTAAAATAATTTAGCTGAACAAAAGTTCTTAATAGTTAATTCCTTACGCCATTTAAAAAAGTGATTTAAAAGATTTTTTTCAATCTCCCAAAGGAAAGATTTATGGCTCAGTGCAACCAAAGAGACGTGAGTATCTCTGGTGGTTTTGCAACTGAAACATTTGATGACACATCTATCGTTTCTTTACTGATAACCTTCTACGTGATCCTATAGATAAAGAAGCAATTAACTTACAGAATTAGACTTCCTCCTGTGACAGGAACCATCCTGTGCCTTGACAGTTCAGGCTTTCTGCACCTTTTAGCCATTCTGCCTTAACACAAAATATACCTAAGCCTTTCTTCTAAGGCAAATATTTAGGTCATTCTTATGCAAGAGTAACATCACTGTATTTTTTAAATTTACACCCAAGTGGTATACTTTACCATGGGAAGTTCTGATTTCTTTCCACATATGCTACACAGGGTGAAAAGACACTTAATAGGTTTTAAACCACCATAGTAATTTAAGCTATGCTGACGAATGTGGACAAATTTGTAATAGTGAATAAACAATTAGCTCTCAGGGTAGAAATCTGCTATTAGACAAAATTACATTATATTACACTATTAAACGAAAGATGAGGCCACCAATGCACTAAGGAAATAACAAAAAAGTGACAGCACTGGCTTTGGAAGACAGAATAAGACTGACCTGACCAAATGCAAATGTTCATATTTGATCTTAGTCAACCTAGGATCATTTTATGAACAACAGAAACAAATCCATACTTTTAAGGTGCAATTCACTTAACCAGTGCCCGCTTAAAGATGAGCTATTTTTCTGTGTTGTGTACTACGGAAAGTCAGAGGACTACCTCCAATACAGATGTCTACATTACAAGGCTGAAAACCTGGGCCAGATGACAGACTGTGAAAGTGATGGAGACTAAAATGCTACAAATTTATTCTTTCTGGCTAAATCCTCTCCATTACCAGAACACTGTTTGGCACAGATGATACACAAAGAGGATAGCTCTTGTTTTTCAATTCTTCAATGACTCTAACACCAGAAGACTGCAGATGCGAGCTTGTACTGCCCATTTCAATGCACATATACTAACAGATCCATTGCCTAAGTGCTCACAAAATAGAACAAGAAAGAAAAGACACCTCATCTCCCTCCCAACAATGGATACGGTTAGTATGAAGCTTTTTCCTTGGCAATTATTAAAGAATAAGTACAAGTGTAGAAAAAGATTAGGCTTACATGAAGAAAGTGAAGAGATCCCCATCCTGCCTTCAACTCAAAACGTCTCTTGAAAAGCACATGAAGGACAAGACAGTCAAGAGGAGATCACACAGCTAATTATTTGAAAAAAAATAATTTCACAGTGTTCTAATTTTGCATTTTGAAAATGTGATCAACTCTCAAGGGAATACAGAAAGTGAGTGTACTGGGGAAATGAAGGAAAAGTTAGACCAACTTACTGCCTAGACCATCAGCACTGCACAAACTGTCAATAGGAAAAAAAAAAAATAATGACATTTCGTTTTCCCCGTACTATCAGCTGCATTTCCCTTGGAAAAATCTCAATGCTTTATAGTCATAAAAATTTCACAAAGAGTAACTGTAACAAAAAAAGATATTAAATTAGTAGACTGTCAGCCAGGACAATCACGGTCTATTAAGATAAACTTACTCTGTGGATATCTAGATAGATTTTCTCTGTATGTCCATTTAAATGAATTATTTGCACTGTGCAGGCTCTTAGTCTTCTAAAAGACAGAAGGAAAATAAAATCTAACATTGTCACAGCATAATGGTCTCTCCTGCCTCACAGACATTAGGAGAGAAAAAAAACTTAATGTAAAATGAACGTTGAGATGACATTACCAAGCTTATTTTCAAAGTGGGAAGCAATTAGACTATGAAAATGTTCTCTTCCATTATTTCTATTATACCAGGGGAAGATAAAGTAAATAAATATGAAGATGGATGGTCACTGTTGATGCACAGCGACAGCTACTCAGCGTGTTACGTTGAAGAACTATGTTCTATCAGTTCAGATTTTATACAGTGACAGGCAAATCTGTAACAACTGGGTAGTCTAAAAATCTTAAGTACAGTTTTGAGTTGTTCGGGTCTTTTTTTTTTGTAATTGAAGAAGTTGTGGTGAAACTAGAATAAACTTAATCTGTTGTTTAATAAAACAAACTGTTTATTAGGTTTACAGGATTTAGGTTGATAAACTATGTCAAAAGATTTTCAGAAGGGCTCTTCACACTTGCGTCCCTGACACTATAGATACTCAAGCTCTTGAGTACCGCCACTTTGCCTCATCTTTAGAGGTGCAGAAGACACTCATTTAGAGGGTTTGCTTTTGACTTGACCTCTTCTAAGATCAGTATGTAACACTGATAAAAAATTACCACTTAACCTTATGAGAGCAATTGTCCTAAGTGCTCAACTCCAATTCACAAACTTTAAAGTAGAGGGCAGTGTAGCCTACTGTCTAACTGTTCTGGCCACTTTGAAGTCTCCTTTAGGTATCTAAAGAAGAAATTCCCCTGAAAACCTGATCTTACATGCAATCAGGATCTTGGAGATAGTCTCCAAGGTCTCCTTGGAGATAGTCAAAAGGCTCTGGACACAGGAGGCTGGACCAGATGACCTCCAGAAGTGCCTTCCAGCCTCAGCCATTCGGCGATTCTGTGAATGGCAATGTAACAATGACCCTGTACTTCTGCAATCCTATAGGATATCTTTTGCTATAATAGCCCTCTATTTTAACTCTTACAAAGAAAGAACAGTACAGACATAGCTTTGAACTTGGTCAGCTAACTTGTGCCTGAACTTTAGGGGCTTAATGAATCAGTCCTTCTAAAGCAAATCTAGGTTCTCCATACACTCAACAGAGAGAAGCCTTTTTTCTCAGAAGACCCTAGGCAATGAATCCTTAATGAGATTATTTTTGCTATCAGTTCTGCATTAACCCTCCAGTTTCTGAACCCTGTCCTATCCAGAGGAATGGGCAGAGCCAATTCTAGAGGTTCTGTGGATGTCGGGAGCTTTCTGAAGTGTTTTAGATTACTTTGCATTAACAGAGCACACATAGAAACATTCCACTTACTCTCAGCAAGCTCACAGTCCTACCAGATGTGAGTATATCCAGAAAATATTAAATAGGAGACATGTCAAACAAAATTAAAACACAAAAAAACATTATAACCAATTCCATATTGCTAGTATTTAAAATGTAAGCTTAGTAGAACTGAGTTAATCTTGAGTACTGAAATTACACAAAGTCTACATTTAGCAACCTATTTTCACGCTTGCAGCATGCATTCTCTGTCACAGTCAATGCAGCAGAACTCAGTAAAACACTCCTGTTTAATAGGATGTCATTTATCCACAAATATCCTTTACAATAACGGATTTTCAACTACCACAAATTGATTTTATTTCATTCCTTCCACATGTCATTGTGCCACAGAGGATAACTCCTTTGATATTAATAGTAATGAAGACGCATTGCATCTGACAGCCCTAACAACATGTTTAATAGAACATTTTAACTTTAAGTAGATGAAGAATCAGAAGGGAACACTTTTTCAGATTCCACTGTTTCAGAACACAGTTCTGTATAAATGAAATTATCCTACTTAAAAGTTGTTTCCACTTTGATATTATTTCTATTTAATTTGACAGTTTTATTTTGGGAAGATAACATTCTGACATACTGCAAATTATTCTCCCAAAACAATACAGCTTATCCTTTTGTATCTGCTTTAATCAAATTTGTCTCAATAGCCTCCTGTTTCTGGTAAGTAATTCTGGCAATTAATCATCCTAACTTATCCTAAAATGACAATCCTGAGGTGTCACTCACAAAGAGAAACAATATAAAACATACTGTTTCCAACTGCTGCTGCACGACACAGCGAGAGATTTATTCAGGCTTTATTTTACATATTTTGTTACCAGAAACTGCTGCTTTTGCAGAACATCAGGAGTTTTGCCGGTGATGTGGGTCAGACCTTATTTCTCTCCTGCAATCTGAGTTCGCACTCAGGAGATTCTCAAAGCATGCTCACCCACCTAACTCAAATGGTGCCATCATGTTCTACACAGAAACTCCATTTATTGAATTTCACCTATATTCCAGCTCTCTAGCATGCAATTTGTTTGCGTAAGGAAAACATCTAGTTATCTAGGAGGTACAACTTATTTATAATTGCATGTGCAGAGAATGTTTTGGAAAAGAGTATACGCTACAATTTTAAAGCAAATTGAAGTGTAACTACAAGTTCAAACCTTTTGTTTAAGGATGCAATATATGCAGGGTTACTGCAGCTTGACAAATATATTAACACTGAAAAAACAAAAACCTAGTGAAAAATGGAACAAAACCGACCACCAATTACACACAGTGCAGTCGTTGCCTTTCCTCTTCCCAGTTCCTCTTTCCACCATGAAAGTTCTGACAGAACATTCTCTTATTTTTAGCACAAACAGGACAACAATCAGCATGTTACAGATTTTTAGAGTCTAGATCAAGTACCAGTTTTGCAAGATGACCTCTAACTACCCACTTTGTAACAACCTTTCACAAAAAGAAAGCGAGGTATACAGCAAGAAATAATGTTAAGATGGTACTCCTACTGACCTGTAACTACCGCCTCACTTGAACAGCACAACAGAAAGTGAAAAATGACCTTCAGCAACGTACAACTTAAAATGTTAAAATGGAAATTGCCAAGTTATTTAATGACAGAACAAGCTTTTAAGACCAATATTAACACAAACCTTGCTTGCAAGCGAGAGCCATAAAACAGAGATAAGAAAGGTGAAATGTTGCAACCAACTCCTGACATCAGAAACCTATTTCAAACAGCTAATAATCCAGTCTATTCTTCAACATTTATGTTGACATTTACTTTTGCTCACCACATTTACCTCCTGTTTGTAAGCCGAGCAACATGCACATTACACATGAATAGCTCTTGGGTCTAGCCCTGAAATTCTGTGTTGTTTTCAAATGCCACTGAAGCATGTGCTTAGGTAGAAGCTATCATCAAGACCAGAGAGTTAAACACTGCAATTATGCTTAGAATTGCACGTGTTGGGTGGGGTGCGCTGTGTGTGGAAACACTACCACCCCTACAGCCCCTTTTCTTCATCAGTTACTTAGCAACCAGTTGTCTTTAATTTGCTTTTGGGAGACTATCTTCCACGTATAGTAAGGGGAAGGGAATTCAGAGGTGTCCACCAACCCATTTAGAGAATTTAGCTCAGTGGGGACTTCCATGTCACTTGAGAGAAAACAAATGATAGTAACCAGTGAGTCATCTTACCTTACACTGTTTTCTAGTACAGGTGCAAGTGACATCGCACAGACTCTCCTCCAGCCTTGAGGCTGAAGGAACTGCTAGAGCTCAAAGCCAGACAGACTGGCTTCTCTCTCAAGGCCCAAACAGTCTGCATTGCTACTTACTGATCTGCATCCTCTGTAAGCTCCAACTATTAATAACTGTTAAGTTTAAAAAAATTGCACTTTGCTGTAACGACCATTAGTTTGTGCACATACTTTACCTGTACATCGTTGGTGTTCATTCTTGTTCCCTCCTTCCCAACGAAGATGTCATCTATGTCAACCAGAATGTACCTATCCAAGGACAGTCTGAGCTTCTTTCCAGACAGGAAAGAGATGGCATCTATGAAAATCAGCTTGTGCAGCCAAAAATTCAAGTTATTGCCGAAAAGGACTCGTTGAATCCCATCGTGGAGCCCCAGGTCATGAATTACTGTGGCATGGAGAGCACTTTTAGCAGCAGGTGGTGAAAGGTTTTCTGGTGTCTTTACTTTTGCAAATATCACTGGTTGATAAGCTGTATGATTAATCTGGAAAACCGCCCAGTCATTTCCAAGCAAGGGACCTTTCTCAAGCTTAGAAGATTTAGTCACATGGAGCAGTGGGGAATGAGGGTTAATGCAACAGTCCTTAATACCCAGATTGCTGTGGACATGGAAAGGAAAGCCCTTCAACTGAAAGCTCTGCAAGCTGTTCTCATTGCCTTTGTGAAATCCAATAACACCTACACCATATTCTATACAGTACTTATCTAGAAGGCCTCTGTTCCAAGAGTCCATATTCACATATTTTAGAATATTTTCGTATACTATGAGAGCATATTTGCCTTTATTTTTGTCTATAAGCACTGGGAGGTCACCTTTCCCAGGTGCAATCTCAATGTGAAACTGAAATCTGCTAGATTCTAAAATGGTTATTATATCTTGGCCTAATGTTGAGTACTGACTTTCCACAAACACCAGCACTACAAGATCTGTCCTCAGGGGATCAATAGGCTTCATGGTCTTCATCTCCATCAGCTTGTATGGCAACAGTTGCAGATCACCACATTCCACTTCTGAAGAGATTTCAGAAAGTTCATTTTCCTGTTTGTAGCCATTATACAAGTAGTACGCGGAAATAACTATGCTCACCATACAAAAAGTGGCCAGCAAAATAACTGTTCTTTGAAAATGTCTGTGAAGTTTCATGATAAAACTCATGTTGTTTACTTGCCTTAGATTGTTCTTGACAGCAGCATTAAAAACAAACACTGATTCTCAACAACTTGTTCCAGTCCTCTGAAATATTTATGTCACCATTGCAGCACACACATCTATCTTCCACGAAGCTTTACAGACGGTATACACTAGAAGAAAAGAAAATCCGAGATTTAATTGAGGCAATTGTGAAGTTTAATCACAGTTTAATTGTGAAGTATCATCACACTTTAACCAACTTAAACTAATGAACAAGGAAATCATTCCCAGAGGTTTGGAAACAAACTGCTCAAAACTGAGTTTCTTTTTAAGATTTTGCATTTGTAGCATTATTTCTTCCTACTCCCACTAGTTGCCGTGTGCATTTGAATGTCTCTACATCTCACGGGCTCCTTATCCCAGAGGATCAAGGAAAAGATGGTACACACAGGAGGCACTGACAAGCAAGATACGGTGCCAAAGAACTTACTATTTTTCTGAAAATTTTTTACCCAAAGATAAAAGTTAACTCCAAATAGACAATTGCTGACAACCTAAACATTGAAGAAAATTTGTAACCTTCCTCCTTCCACCTTCAAGAAGCTGGGGGAACATCAGTCTACGTGATTAAATTAATTGTGTCTTATATTAATTTTTGAAGAACCAAGAAGTTCTTAACAAAACATGCACATTTTAACTGTTGTATACATACATACTGATATACTCTATAATACACGTATTATAGGAGTATTTTTAAAACAAAACCACACTTCTTCCTGCAACATTAGAATTAAACAAATAGCATTTTACTGGACTGTGTACTGTTCTGCAAATTGTTGGAAGCACTTTGTATTTCTTTGTATTAAAAATAGCATAAAATATTCCAGCTCTTAAATTTGAGAAAAGAGAACAATAAATCAAAAGGTAACTTAAGAAGCGGATCACCTAAGGATATACTTATGGTTTAACTTCTACCTATGGAAAGCAGTCATTTTTCAAGCCAACAGTACAACTGCTGTCAAAAGCTTCTAGTAAAACAACTGAACAATGTGACAAGCATAAAACAATTAAGTAACATAAGTTATAAAGAAAGATTAACAGCAGATTTTGAAAATTATTAAGGGTATGAAGATGTATAACATGCTCTTGTAACTTCACAATGTAGTACACATCCATCCCCATTTCTAAATGGGACTAGGATAAGCTATGTGTTTAACATTAACATGGTCATTTCTCAACCAAGTGCTTCATCCTTACATCCTTATTTAAAAAAAAAAAAAAAGAAAAAAGTAGGGCTTAAAAAGTGAATACCAAGAAAGTCCAGAAGTATAACCAGTATCAAATACGAATTTTTCTGTACATATTGACAGACAGAATTAAATTTTTCTCGAAAGATCATGACAACAAATACAGGCTGGGTGGAGAATGGATTGAGAGCAGCCCAGAGGAGAAGGACTTGAGGGTATTGGTGGATGAAAAGCTCAACATGAGCTGGCCATCTGTGCTCTCAGCCAAGAAAGTCAATCGCATCCTGGGCTGCATCGAAAGAAGCGTGGCCAGCAGGTGTAGGGAGGTAATTCTGCCTTCTGCCCCACTCTCGTGGGACCCCACCTGCAGTACTGTGTCCAGCTCTGGGGTCCCCAACATAAGAAGGACATGGACCCGCTGGAGTGAGTCCAGAGGAGGGCCATGAAGGTGCTCCGAGGGCTGGAACACCTCTCCTATGAGGACAGGCTGAGAGAGTTGGGGCTGTTCAGCCTGGAGAAGAGAAGGCTCCGGGGAGACCTTATAGCCCCCTTCCAGTACCTAAATGGGGCCTACAGGAAAGCTGGGGAGGGACTCTTGATCAGGGAGTGCAGAGATAGGATGAAGGGTAATGGTTTTAAACTGAAAGAGGGGAGATTTAGATTAGTTATTAGGAAGACATTTTTCACTAAGACGGTGGTGAGGTGCTGGAACAGGTTGCCCAGAGAAGCCGTGGAAGCTCCATCCCTGGAGGTGTTTAAGTCCAGGTTGGATGGGGCTTTGAGCAACCTGGTCTAGTGGAAGGTGTCCCTGCTCATGGCAGGGGGGGTTGGACTTCAAGGTCCTTTCCAACTCTAACCATTCTATGATTCTACAAGTGATATCTACTCAAGCTCTGTTCCATGTTATGTACTTTATGAGGTTTACCGAGATTTTGTTAGAAATTTTGATTCCTAGAATGGCTGACAACCTTCAGTACTGAATCAGAGAGCAGATGATAATAGAAGTAATATGGTCAGCTTCTGATCCAAAAGACATTGAAGTATATAAAATATTAACTACATATTAATAAAGGGGAAAAAATGAGTTGTAAAAAACCCCCCACAACAAAACAACCAGCAATGACCAACCAAATAACAGACAAACATGTCATGTACTTGGGCCACTTAACCACTTGACAAGACATCCTACATTGTACATTACATCCTACATTGTAAAGAAGGTGGCCTTTCACTCCTGATTTTCAAAAAAGTTAAAAAAATATGATGTACTTAACAGCACCTATGTAACTTCCACCACTTTAATAAAAGCCCGAAGATTGATCCTCCCAGTGCCATGATTAGCAGAAAGTAAAACTAAATGAGTAGGATAATGAGATAAGGGGAAAGAGAGAAACTACATGGTATCCTATTTATCAAAACAGCAAAATTAAGCACCAAGAGTAAGTGTACATAAGCTGACTCATTCGTAAGTAAGATTTCCTTTAAACCTGCATCTCACCAGATAAGCTTGCTTCCTGGATATATTCTACTCTCTTCACCTTGACTCACAAATACTAGTATATTAACCCTTTCTGTTCTGGGTGGACTTCCACCCAGCCTTGAACCTTACCTGCACCTGCACAAAGACTTGTACATAGCTTTTAGACAGGAGACTTGCCTTTCACCCAGGCACATAGGCTCATTAATCAGTGTTAGACAAAAACAGCATAATCCCAGCTTCTTACTTTCTAGGGGCATGTATCTGGAAAGAATGCATAAAGACCAAATGACAATCTGAAAGTACCTTTAGAAGAACTCAAAGAACATTTCTAAGTATTGACATGTCTGATCCTTGTCACACTAGCTTCAAGTATATCAGTTTAGAAAAGGGACACTTAATATGGTAAGAAGTCAGGTGACAAAGAAGGAGCTCCATCCTGAGCAAGTAAAACCAGAGAGATGTTTCCAGGCAGATGGTTTTTCATTACGCACACAAAGGATTCTCTTCATTTTGCATTTCCAGTTCAGCTGCCTGAATGCCAAGAAACTCATACTTTTAGTGGCTAAAATTAATACTTACTGCATTCTGTAGAAAAGCTGTTATATACGCCTACTTATCTTCAATAACCACAGACCTGGCTGGCATACCCCACATAGAGCTCAGACCTTGTTTACACAGAAGAGATGCGAGTCTGCAAAGTGGAACTTTTGCTGACAAAAGTGCATGGAATCACTTCTTTGAATGGCACAAAGTCAAGCACCAGACAACCAACAAGCACAATGCTCGTCTGCTCCTTTTAGCCCAAAGCCCTAAAATACCCCTATTCTTAGGACAGAAACCACCAAAGTCCTATTGAGAGGTAGTTCCCAGCAGCATGATTTAGAAGTTTCTTTCTTTACCAGTTTCTGCTCCTGACCAGACAGTCACCTGAACCTGAGAATCCTGCCTGGAGCAGGAAAAATTTACAGTGATCTAAGCTTATGGCAAGAAGGTACTGATTAGACAAAATTGTTTGAATGAGATATTACAGAAGAGTTGCAACCCAAGGGCTGCTCAAGTAAGCAGCAGGAGCACTTGAAACATTTGCAGCAAGGACGCAGTTCCTAATACCATTCCATGGAGCAGAAAATCTGGAGCCAGTTCAGAAACCGGTATTTTCTTCAATAAAACCTCTGTCATTTTATCCTTAGCTAACTGCAGATACCTCCTGGGGCTACAGAGCGCAGCTGTAAGGAGGAGTGGATGGAAACGCCAAGACAGATGCGAGGTTTGACTCTGAGGAATGAGGAATTCTCCGAGACCTGGCAGGGCACAGCCAGACTTGGCATTCTCACCGCTGAAGACAGGAAGGAAGGGGAATGGAACAGAGTAAGGCGCAAGTTTTAAATGCATGCTGTCTTGAATAAGCTTCATGCTTACGTAATTTTCACTTATTTAAGGACTGTTTTGCATGGCAAGAGTTCAAAAGAACATAGAAAGAAAAAAAACCCCCACAAATAGAACACACATTTAATAATATCAAAATAGTTTCAAAGCCTTGACAAGGTACAGCTGCTTTCCTAGAGCAACACCAGTATTTAACTCTGAGCAACAGCGCTTGCTACATATTCCACTCGTTTCTTACAGCACCATGCTAACGCGCCATGCACCAAACCTGACAGTGGTATAGAGATCTTCAGAGTGCATCACCCACAACACGCTGTGTGACCTGTCCTATCGAGACCACTGTAGTGACCTTTATCACAACTTTAGACATGGCTTCAGGAAAAACAGTCCCCGTCCCCTACCACTTCCAACAGTAAAACCAGACAAAGGGTGCAATTCACACCATATCAACAGTGGGTAAGCCATTAGAAACAGCAGCATTTCGGAACAGGACAGTAGTTATGGAGTCTTACTTTCACAACAAAAGAATACAATATTTTACAAAAGAATGAAGAAGTCGTGATAGCTTGAACTTCAACACACACAAAAAAAAAAATAGATCCAGGTATAAGAAAAAGCCTTACATAAAAATAATCAAAGAGTCTAAAAACTCTTCACAAGAGCTCAAGCTCGTTAGTATCGTTTCAGTAAAAAAACATGAAAAAGACCTGTAGATAACATAAGCAGTCTTGGCTCATTAATTTCAATGGAGCCATGTGGAGTTCAATGAAAGGACGATATGGTCCCACCTATACCCCAGAGCACTTGAAAATGGGTGTCTGACATACGCATCCAACCTTCCACAAAGGTGATGCTGAAATAAGTTTTACCTATAAAATAACTTGTATGGTATTTTCCACTGCAATAAAACCTGACTCATTGTTCTTTACCTAGAACCTTATTATTTTAGAAGAACCCGCATCCGATCTCCTACAGAATTTGCATTTTCATGGCACCATCTGAAAATTCAGACCAGAACCTTTTACCCGTGTTGTTCCAAGTATGAGGCACCAAAACGCCTCCTTAATGTGAAAATTAGCATCTTTGAATACTTAGAATTTTGTTTTTAACTTGTGGACTCACTATGGAGGAGAAGATCCTACTAAGAGAAAGCTGAGTCGTGGAAATAAGTTATGCCTTTTATTCTGAATACAGCAAGGCTCAATTTCATTCTCATCTACCATAGAAGTGATTTCTGCAGCCCAGGACTAGTTCACGTGAAACTCATGGGTACAGGAAATAAGTATCACCTTATTAATCAGAAGATTTACAATTCTGAGCAATACTGCTGGGTAGTCACAATTACAGGTGTCTTCAGACAGCTAGCATGAAACACGCATTAGAAGAGAAATCTTCCAACTGTAGGTTTGTTTGGTTTTTATTTGGCTTTTTTTTTTTTTTTTTTAAATTCACTAACAAGGTAGTACCAAGGAAAGAACAAATACCATGATGAACTCAAAAGAGCTGAATTGCACCATAAGAGTCTGATGAGTTCCCACCATTTGCAGTTTTCTTTCATTTGTTGTTTCATTACTAAGCATAAATGACCAAATTCTTGGCTTCTATAAATCATTTCAGCACAATAACCCTAATGGCAGTACTTATATGAGATAACACTGGCTGGGGACTCAGCCTACTAATCAGATGCAGTAACTCAACATAAAGAACATGAAACCATAAGTTTTGATTTTAGTGTTTTCTGGCAGTAAAGCATACATAATAAATACCAAAGCAGCTTCCCCAGAAGTCTCTGCAGTCTGCCTGGAACCCGGGCCCTGGCTCAGACTCACGGGCAGCCGCTGGCAGTCTCTGCTCTGCGAGTGTCATGGAAACCCCACAGACATTGTGCCCTAGTTTGGTATCTTTTTTGCACTAAGACTTTCATGGTGCACACAGCTCCCTTCCATGGCCGTTGTATGACTGGTTTTTCCATGCAGCAGAAACATACTATCTTCTGAACTCAGCAGCTGAAAAGAAACATGGTTCTGACCATTCAATTTCATAATTGGTATTTATATTTTCTGGAACTAAACAAAGAAAAATTCCCTCAAATGATATCAATTTCAGGTTCATATCATCATACAGTAATGAGCAGATACTCAAATAGGAAACCAGGTACCCACATACAGATAGACACGTAAAACTGCATACAATTCAAAAAAAAACCCCAAACTATTAAAGTTGTACCATGAGTATCAAGAAAGATTCTTAAAACTACAAGAAACATTTTTATCGAATGTGTTACAAACTGTCAACATTAAAACAATGGGCTGAGCTAAAATATCCACAACCAAATAAGAAATTGCTTGCAAATCACATTTTTCAAAGCCAAGTAAAAAAAAATAAATTGGTTTAGCGTTACCTCAGGCCTATGCAAGGGTAACTGTTTACTGTGGCCCTTGATTAGAAACAATGAAGTTGTGTCATACTTAAAAACATTGTTAAAGGGTAACAAAAATCCTTTTCATCAAGAACTGCCAAAAAATGGAGCTAGCTGAGGATTGATTAGTCATCAATATTATTCAGCTATATCACATTTATCTGGTTATATATACCTGAATATATTTTTAAATCTCTTTCTCCTCTTCTAATGATCTCCATCATTATATTCTGGTTCTGTTCTTTACCAAACTGGCCGCTACCACAGTGCTAGCATCATACTCCTCATATATTAAATGAAGGATGAGTTTTAAATGAAGAATGGACAAGAAACAGGCATATTGTTCAGCATATTAATATGGGCATTTAAATATTTACTGATTAGAATGCTATTTAATTACTTTGAACATAAAAGCCTGCTTTGGCCAGCCACTATGAAATATGACCTTAAAGGAAGTATTCTGAAGTCATTACATTAGTGTTACTAAAATGGATATGTTTGCATATATGAATGACATGGTAGGAAGCAGCAAAGTGCATTTGAAAAGAACCAAACCTGGGCTGGATAGCAGTGCTCAGCTTTTTAAATCCATTATGAAAATATGAAACTCCAAATACTGAGTACCCCTGCCTACAACATTATTCTCCTGGCTGAAGTAGTCCAGCAGCGATTACTCAGACAAGCAAATCCAGGCTGAGAATGAGATTTTACAACTGCATATTGAGAAGACATCTTCAACTTGAAAAGATAGTGATATGAGACATGAACTGTCAAGGGAAGTCATTGAGACCCTTTAGTATCACATAACAAACCCTGTAATGTGTGAATATTGAAGGGCTAAATTCTCTCATATATGGTTTAAAAAAAAAAAAAAAAGAATGGCTTAGGCAGAACAAAAATTCTGGTAGATAGACAGGCTTTTTCAAGTCCTCGGGGCAAGCAGTTTTCGGTTTCTATTGTGCCTATATTATCCTTAGCTCCATGCTGTACTGCTTCATGCTTTACTAGAGAACCTTATAGGATGGGAATTCACGCCTCGGAATCTGTCATTAAAATATATTTATAATGTATTTTAAAATACCATATATTTAATCTTTAAAAGAAGGCTTGGAAGACTTTAACAGAAATACATAAGTTGGGTTTGGTCTTCAAATTACCACTTTACCTTCATACTATACTTTCTACCAAAAGATCTTAAAACACATTACATCTCATACAATTTTTCTGAGACAAACCCTATTATTTTTCAACACTCGCAGAAACATCATTATCTGAAAACCAAATGATTTGCCCAAGGTCTTTAATGTAAATGTACGGCACATTCTCTCATCAAAGCCCATACCATTAATTCTCCCTCTCTTTTCTCCCACAACTGCCAAGCACGAGCCAAGCGTAAAGAGTTAATAAGGCAGAGTTCAGCCCCATTCCTTATGAGACCCGAGTGGTGGTGCCGACAGTGAGAAACCCCATTTCTTCCACTTCCACTTTTATTAAAAAGAAAAAAAACCCATCACACCAAAACCTGAAGTGCTCATCTAGCACATCGAGTAGTGAATTAAATAATATAAAAGTTTTCTGCCATTTCCCAAAGGTTGCATGTGACAGTTGAAACGAGCAGTAATACACAGCGATTTCTGCACGGGATTTTGGGAATCCAAGTAGCTGTGAACACCTGAAGTTATTAATAATTACTGCACTACGCTGACTAATTTTGTTCCCCAACCCAGCACTCGACCGACGCCCGCAAACGCTAGAGGGCAACAGCGTCGCACGGGAAAAGCCCAGGAGCAGAGGAGAAAGGGAAAAAAATCCCCACCAGCTGAAGGGTTGGTGTGGGTACCACAGCAGGCAGGCAGATGCTAAGTGAGCTAGGAAAGAAGAAAAACCAAACAAACCCTAAAGAAACACCCCCGAACAAACCCGAAAAGGCCCCCTCGCGCGGCGGGACGCTCCCGTGTGCCGGAGCCCCGGCAGCGCTGCCGCCGCCCGCCCCAGCGCCGGGCACCCGGAGCCTCCGGAGCGGTCGGACACCGCCTTCGCCGGCGGCGCCAACAACTTTGCGGGGGACAGCGCGGGGCGGGGAGGGGGGAGGCGAGCGCGCCCCGCCCGCCGAGTTGGGAGACTTCGCCCCGCCGGGCGCGGGGACCCCGCGCGGTGGAGCCGCCCGCCCCGCCCGTTACCTCCAGGCGCGCTCCGCCGACATGCCGCCGCCCCGGGGCCCGCCTGAGGGCGAGCGCCCGCCGCAGCTCCCGCTCTCCTCCGCCGGCTGCCGAGGCTCCTCCGGGGAGAGGCGGCTGCACCCGGCGGGCGCGGCGCGGCACCGCCCCAGCCGCGGCCCGCCCGCCCGCGGGGAGGTGCGGCGGGGCTGCCCGCCCGGGGCTGCCGGCGCCGCTCGCCTCCCCTCGCCTCGCCCTCCCGGAGGAGGGGCGCCGCGCCGCCGCTCCCGCACTCACCGGCGAGGGGCGGGCGGGGGCTCCGCCGAGCCGCCTCCCCGCCACCGGCGGCGCTGCCGCTCGCCGCCGCCGCCGCCGCCGCCTCCTCCTCGGGAGGCGCGGGCCGGGCCGGGCCGGGGGAGGCGGAGCGGGGCGGGGGCGGCCCCGCGGGCACCCGGGGCACCGGGGCTCCTTCTGCCCAAGGCAACTCGTGCGACCGCCGGCGAACCGCAAACTCCCTCTGCTGTGCGCGTTTTTACCCCCTATTTTAAATAAACTATGATTTTTTTTTTTTTTTTTTTTTTTTTTTTAATTTGCTTCTTCCCCCAAAAAATTGTAGCAAGCCCCCTTCTACAGCAATGCTGAGGGGACGCTTTACTCAAACCCGCTCGTCAAACCCAGCGCTGCTCCTGCAGGTTTCGGATGTGGCCGATTTCCGAGTCGTTTTAAATGTAGCGCACAACGGTGGAAATTCCATAAGGTCAATTATATTTTCTTAAGACAATTTGGGGTTAAAATCTTGAAAGAATGCCAAGCAACGTGTTTGCAGCCTCACTGCTTTTCTTTATTGAATTTTCTAACCCCCTCTGTATTTCTCACTGACACTCGGCATCCTTCACTCCGGAGACGGGGCTATTCCATTACTGCGGGTTAGGGAGTTACGATTCCCTGCCTGAACCACATTAGCAGACTTCTAGCCTTCACAAATGGGAAATAAAATTAATAAATTTTACAAGTGCCCTCTTGATCTAACTAATCTACTTCACAACTGCACGGTGATTGTTAGCTCACCTAATGGCTGACAATTCCATACACCAGATTAACTCCATCGCTGGCAGTTGTCCGTCCAAACCTTTCTTCCTATGACTCACTCAAGACAGAAACTTAAAGGGAAAAAGCTAAAGCCATCTGAACGTTCCTTTTCCAAACATCAGCAGAATTTACAGCTCTTGATTCAGGAATACCCTTATTTACTGCTTTCTCCTCTTTTTTCTCCCTTTTAATTCTCATGACACACCCTGAAGGAACACCCCAAATTTTAAGGTCTTCTAAACTAAAAAGCAGTGCAAGGTCCCAGGCCCCATGAGCTAGACTTCCAGTAGGACAGAGGACTTGTTGACACGGGGGCTTACTCCATGTGAGGTTATTAACCCACGGAACAGAGAGTCCATCTGAAATCCCGTTGCCCGCTCCATATTCTACACAAAGGGATTTCTCCCATTTTAAGCTTCTCAACTGCA
This sequence comes from Pluvialis apricaria, assembly GCA_017639485.1. NCBI lineage: Eukaryota > Metazoa > Chordata > Aves > Charadriiformes > Charadriidae > Pluvialis > Pluvialis apricaria. The sequence goes on from CM030010.1 coordinate 79,548,287, forward strand.
TGGATATCCTGATACAGTCTTGTTTTGGGACTTCTCTATTACGAAGTTTTCCCGCAACATGCTATGAGGTACAGGATGGCAGCCAGCCAAAAGCGACTGAAATTCTTGGACGCAAGTTCAAACTCACAAATGTGCATGGTTTCCCTCCCACCATTCTATCTGAGTAGCGGTCACTGTTTTTAAGTTATCGCTGGACAACATGGACAGAAGCACGTTACATACCACTTGTCCTCAGAAGCACTCGGATGCTTACAGGGATGAGCTAGACATCTCACAGCTGAGGGCTTCAGCACTGCAAGTCAGCAGCTGTGGAACCGAGCGGTTTTGGCAGCAGTATTAACAGCTTTGATCTTTCTTGGTGCTACTTTTCAGTTTTTTTGCTCTTGAGCTGTCATTGCAGCATGAACTGGGTGTGATGTCTTAGCCATTCTTTTAGCAATACATCTTAAGACACTGGTGAGCGTGCTTCTGGCCGAGATTTCTGCCTGGCCCCCAGCAGCTCACAAAACAAACCGTAGTAATGTGGTATTGCATTATCACAGAGTGCTACCACACATGGCGTAATTGGGGCTGTTCGCAACATCTGAGGTCACATCTAATGTGCACCACCCCAGACCTCTATAGGTAAATGACTAGTTAGTTAATCCAGACAAGAAATTAGGTGGGAGGGAAACTGGTGGGCTACTGAACTGCATGCAAAACAGAGGCACGTTCAGACAACATGTAACTTAGGCACTGAAATGCCATGCAGTATCTGGCGTTGAATCCTTACTTTGAATATCCATCCTGTTTCTGATGAATTGGTTATTTTCAAGCTAATTACTCTGAAAATTGTACCTTAATGAATTCCTATTTATATAAATTACATTGTGTTCTGACAGCACTGCTGACTACTTACGCCCTTATACACACATAACTATGTGTGCACACTTACACACAAGCTGGTAATTCCAATTACACTCTTTCTCTTGGAATATTACAGTGAAAATAGATGAAAAAATATGTTTAAGAACTGCCAGCAACAGTTCCATCTCAGTTCAGCTTGGATTTTTAGTCATCTCCTATCTGAAGCATGTTTAAACATGTTTTCTTGCAACAGATAGGCTTAAAAAAGAGGTAGCCTACCTTCCCTGGTGATAGCCTCAGCTTTTTGCCTTTCTTACTGCTGGCCTCTACACATGAATGGTCTCTTTCTCATTGACATTTTTCTTCAAATTCAAGTCTTCACACAGTCTTTCATCCTTTTGCATAAATGACAATCTTCCTATCTTTCTCAAGTGAACTGAATCCTATCTTGTCTTGTGGTCTTATCTCTCTGAGGCTATCACTGCAAGAAATAGTTCTAACCGTTGCATGGTTCTCAGTCTGCAGATGAACCCTTGGTCCTTCCAAGTCATGCTGAAATCTGTGTAAAATTTAGGCATTTTTGTTAATGGTGGTTATTACTACAACTCCCACCACAATTTGCATCTATAAGATAGACAGATTGATTACCTTGGGCATCATTCCATAAGCCAGGGAAAGGTTATTGGTTGGAAAGTTACATGTAATAACAACAGTTTTTAATTAATAAAGAAATACTTTATCTAGTCCTGCCATTTCAAACATTAAATACATCTTTTAACCAAACACTAATTATTATTTTTATAATTTTTGTTGACATTTTCTTGCAGGGAGCCATTACAGCGACTTAGGTACTTGAAAACAAGGAGCATCTAGGCAATTGCCTGCTATTAGTCATTTCATTATTACTTTTTTGAAGCTATGACAAGTACTGCTAGTCAAAAGGCAAAGTTCCTGTAGATTCATTAAGCTCTTTGGATTAACCAGAAACTAGATTTTAAAACAAATCTAATAAATACAGAATACTAACAATGCTTAATATATTTATCTTTTAAATACTATTCAAATATTAATTATTAGTCCTCAAAGGGTATTTTTGCCGCGGGTCTTGATATTAGTATTGCTCTCCACACACTTGACATAGAATATTACTCCATGAAATTGCCAAAGATCGGGGCAGTGACGCAGTGAAGGTTATGATCAGCAGTCAGAGGTTTTTGCCTCCAGGCTGAGTTCGGACTACGAAACCACATCACACCGTACCAGAACAGACATGGTCAGACGCCAGTGAATGCTGTTCCATGGTAAAATGCAAAGACCTAAATTCTCCCCTTAGTTAAACTGGAAAAGGCTTCCTTCACAAGTTTCATCTATCTAATGAAGAGAAAAATGTGGCCTAAGACTTAAGAAACACACATGATCAAAAAAGTAATCAACTAAGAGCCTATCTCAGAGAAGAAAAAAAAAACAACCCAGTGCTGTTCAAGTTTATAATTGTACTACATTTTTTCCACGTTATTACAATACCCTTCATTTGGGAAATGTTTAAAGATTATTCTGTAGCAAACAATATGGGAAACCAGCCACGCTTACGCATTTTCTCTATAAAGGCACTAGCTTTCAGATGGAAAATACATTTATTGTTTCTTTTCAGTAGTTTCTATTTCATTTTCAATACCTTATCCTAAAAAATCCTACTATCTGCATACATTGTAGTAATATCTTTCAAACCAGTGGAAGGCAAGTTGCTAATTACATGCCGTGGGTGATGACTACTTGGCAGCAGAAAAGCATTTTTATCTCTAGGCTTAGAATAAACTATTGTTATAAATATGTTTTGTTCCATTTTAATCTGGGCACCAAGACAATTGTCATCTTTGTACAATGATCAAATGGCCAGCTTTGGAATTCAAGAAGCTCAAAAAATCATTAGGTATTTCTGTTCTAAGCTGTAAAACCATCATTTACTGCTCAAGTCACATGCCATGTGAAGTGTAAGACAGATTCATTAATGAGGAGGACCGAGCATTTTCTGTCACAATTTACGAGGAAATTTGCTTATGAAAAGAGAGGAAAGACTCTTCCTTCCCATTATATCAGGTTCGTTGATTTCAAGTTAATAAATATTCAAAAAAAAATAGCAGCACAGATTCAGAATGTATTAATTTTAGTTAGCTGTTTTGAATGTATGTCAATTTGAGTGAAAGCTCCTTAGTAATACTGAAATTGGTTACAGGAAAGTGATAATGGGGATGGAAGAGAATTAAAAAGAAACCAAGTTGCTATAAGCACAATCAACACTCTCAAGCTACTTTGCCCTTTTAAAGAAAGTAATATGTAATTAAAACTTCTGTTAAAAAATTATTTTAGGACATGGAAAAAAATAGGACATACTCTGGGCTAAGAAGAGCTTGTGTTATTACCCTAAAACCAACTAATTTTTCCCTATCAATAACAAAGGAAAAGTTCTAAATAAACTTTTAATTTGCAAAGGGGAAAAAATTAAATTGCCGTACCCAGCCCTTCAGTCCAACAACAATCCAAACTCTTCCCAAAGCAGAACGCCATTTACAGTCAGCTGGAAAAATCATTGTAATTTCATCTTTCCCTCCCCCCAGCAAAAGTAACTCTAGAGAACAAGGCTAATTTAGCTAAATTCTTTTTAAAGAAAAGAAGTATCCTTCAGCACTGCCTTCAACTTCCTCGTGCCCTTCCCTTTTTCCTATACAAATAAATTCCTCCCGCCTTCTCTGCTCCTTGAACACACGACACCTAAAGCACAGCCTGGCTTGCCTGTGCCCTTGGAGGCAGCAGACAAAGAGCAATAAACAGAGGAGTTTGCAGAGGGATGGGAAGCTATTCAGAATGCAAGGTAACGCACTGCCGGATCAATGCCATGAATGTCTGCTATCAACTGGGAGCTCATCAGCTGGAAACCACTGAGGTGAGAAAGGACGTGGGTACTAGTCAAAGTCAGAGAATGTCTGTCAGCTGTCAAAGTGATGTGTCTAGAAAATACCACAAGCAGCGCTGGCAGAGGAAAAGAAGAGGTGGAAATATTGAAAGTGTTGATGCTATTGCATAAGGCTGCGGTGCGTCCTCACCTGGAACGCTGTTTGAAGCTCAGAGAAAGTGATTCAAAGTGGAAGAGGTGGAGAGAAGAGCTGGTACCATGATCAGGTGAAGATGCAGCCTGTTGTACCACAGGCAAGGTGAAGGTTGAGAGGTGATGTAGCTGCTGTGCCTGAGGGGGAGAGAGAAATACACAATGGTAGCTAATAAGTATTTAAGATGAAAGAGATTTTTGGCATAAAAATGATTGGGTAAAAACTGTGCACATATTTAGGCTGGAAATTAGAAGCAGCTTTTAAATCACTGGAACGAAGCAGACTCATTCTGTGAACAGTGAGAGCAAAAGGCGTAGCTAACTTTAAGATGAAGCTTGGGCAACTACAGGACGTTATTCATCAGAGTGCTAGATTGGACTTGATGACTTAAGAGGATCTTATCGATCAGTGACCCTATATTTTTTATTGTGCTGGGATCAACAACAATGAGAACACTGACAATAAATCCTCATCGCTGACATTTAAAGTTGCTATCAGCTGATACAGCTGCGGGGTTTTGTTTGTCACATTGATTGTTTCAGGCTGTCTGTAGGCTCCAGCAAAGAAGAGCACCTGCATTCTGTTCACATGAATATGAACATCACCTTCCAAGTCATAATTTTTTAATGAAAGCTTATATTCTGGAACACAAGATGTTAGCCTCCAGGGAAATGTATCAGGTTGTCATCTGTCCCAGAAGTCAACAGGTAAAGAAAAAAAAGGAAAAAATTGGGTTTTTTTTCCTGCTAGAATTAATTTGAATACTTTATTTTTCTGCTTATTAATATTTCAGTTCTTCCCAAACATGAAATGGATTAAAATATCAGATAAGCTGGTAGAACTCTTATTTTTGTCATATATTATTTTGATTTAATCATAACAAAGTATGTCAATAGGTTGCCCACATGTAATCATGCACCACGCGCAGAGATCTTAATTACCCTGTTCATCAAGTAAGGATATTCATGATAGCACATATTATCCAGGGTATTATCCTATATTGTAATATGTGATGCCACATGAATACCATATGGGAGAGGGATTTAAAAGAGGTTACAGGCTAATAAGAGTATTTTATTCCACTCAGAAAACTCAAGAGAAACAGTTCTTTTCAAAGATCCAGAGACTGTAATTACATGCAAAAAGTTAAGTCACCTTAAAGGTAAATGGTAACCCAGGAAGACTGCAGATTAAAATTAAAAGCTGAAATTTCTTATTGTTATTAGTGCCCCACTGCACTAGATATTGTGCAAATATGTGAAAAAGGTAGCTCACGTCACAAGGAGTATAATTCTACCTTTCAGCTTGTGTTGTTCTATAGAGGAAATTGTAGTAGGTTTAAGCTAGCAGCTGGTGGTCATATAATAGCAGTGAATTATAATGCTTTATGACGCCATGAATTTTGTATGCAATTTCCTGTGAAATTTACTAGGAGCTGTGCCTAAAAAACCGATGCTTCGGCATAACCCCAAATGTCAGACTTACCATTTCATTTTATTTACCACTGTGTGCCACAGCCCTTGCGTATCGTGCCTTTTCCTTGGTCATGAACTCCATGGGATAGGGCACAGAAGGAGCCGGAGAACTAAGCTGACTTACACAAAATCCACATATGGCTCTCTGCCCATTATTTCTGTCATGCGCATTTGAGATTATATAGATATATAAACAGTAAGTGATGCTTCTATCATCCTTCAGTTCAGCAGGGGGAGCACAACTGGCATCTCTGATGCATGACAACGCTACCGTGATTCTGTAATACTACGTTGTGTCTTCCAACACGATTTGTAATCATCTGGATTGTATTTAAAGTCTTGATCCTACGAACGAATCAAGTAGACACGTGACTGTACACACAGGAGTAGTCTCTGTAGCAGTGAGGCCTAGTAATCTCTGTGGGACTTCAGATTTAGAGGCCTGGGCCCAGTTACGGCGTCCCCCTGCTTCCCTCCTCTCTTGCATTGTCTCAGTCTTACGCTCCTGTGCAAGGAATCAATGCAATCTGCAATGCTGCAATGAGGACACAAATAATTCTAGTGCTGCAGCAAGCTAATTAATTATGAGTTGAGTCAGGGGGTGAAGTCTCTTCCCATGGCTGTAGCTGCTGAAGCACGTTCACAGTGGCACGCTGCATCCCCTGCTTTGGTACTTGAGTGCTGGCTGGGCTTTGATGCTGTGCTACTGGGGGGCTCTGCATGACCCATCAACACAGAGGGGTGGCAAGGGCTGTGACTACACGGGAGATAGTCTGTCCCTTCCAGAAAACAAATGAATCACTATCGTATAAAGAACAAAACCAAACAAAAATAGCAAGCTACTTAGTAATCTTGTCTTTCCTAAAGTATTATTGTCCCACCACAGTGAAAGCTCTGATGAATTCTCAGAGCCTCTTCTCTTCAAGAGGCACTTGAGGAAGGCTAGATTGCCAGGGACAGGCCTGCGCTGCTGCAGTGTGATCACAAGGAGCGCGTGCATTTCTCCATGCGCTCGGCAGAGCCATTTGCTACTACTGTGAGTAGGGCAGAGCTCAGATGATATGGATGGCAAGGGAGGCAGCCATCATGTGCTCCTACCAGTGAAGGGGACAGCAGCAAAGCAGCTACATCCTCGCCTCTCAGAATGTCTCTGCCTCTTTAAGGAATCGTTCCTCCTCCCTTCTATTCCTCTTCTACCACCACACTGTCCCCATGGTTTGAAGCAGAGTTTCCTGTTCAAAGGGACTGCAAATAGGTAACAATCTTAGAAAGTAGGAGGAGAATTCCCTTCTCACCCATTTCTTTCATTTTCCTTCCTTTTCCTGCCTTTCTTCTTGCTTTTCTCATTCTTTCTCCCTCCCCTTCCGTTCCCCTCTTCTCCTCTCTCTTGTCCCCTTTTTTCTCTTTTTCTTTCCCCAGCGAATCGAGACATAAATAAGATGTACATGTTTAAAACAAAACCACGCACATTATACAGAACTACAATAATATTGACCTCAGCAAGGCTATTATTAGATGAAAAAAGGACAAAAGTTACCCTATAGTAGCAATGCTCTAAAAAAATACGGAGAAGCATTGTCAACTTTTATAAGCCAATTTACACCAAAGTAAATTTAGAATGTTAGTTAAATTATTATTATTATATTAAAATATCTAAGCTATCTGACTAGTAATCCTTGGCTTCAAAGGCTGTCAGTGATACTGCACCGAGAGAAATCTCACCATGGCGACTGACGTTCTCTCCCTCTCTCCTCCCTTTCATTTAGTCTCCATATCAATCAGATATGGAAGGTTTATAATTTTAAATGTATCAATATAACATCCTCCAACTGAAATGCCTATAGGCTACAGGACTTAAGTCATAATTTTACAACATAAGAAACAGATCCAGTAGAACCACTGGCAGTGTCTGTAATTGTGCATCTCTAGAGTTGTGATACAATAATTTAGGCAGAAGTTAAGGGAAGTGAGTTCACTGTGATATTGGAGCCTGATTACTGATCATCTCTGCTTATCAGTCTGTTCAATGGGTGGGCCAATTCCCCCCGCTCAGTCAAATGAGCTCCAGTCTTAGAAACACGGTGGTTTGCTGTGCTCAATGAGATGTTGAAAAAGGTTGAAGGTTTCCTGAATCTAACTACTCAGTCTACTGGTCTCCCTCACGAGTAATATCATAATATTTACCCTATAAGCTTTTTCCCCTGACCTAGTACCCAACCGGACTACAGGGCCAAAATACCTAACTGGTTTTAAGATGGACCTGTCTATTAAATCCCATAAGGCACATGGGTAATCTGAGGCATACTGAGCTTAAACAAAAGGCCCAAGTTCCCGATGAGCGAGCACCAGAACCAGCAGAAGAACTAAAGAGTTTGATACCTACTGAGGAGCTTCCACCTCAGTATGTTTTAGTGTCAGGTATTTTTCACTGAGGAGCACTATTCCCAACCAGGCCCTCTCAATTAGTACAGGGCATTGTTTTAAAACTATTTGGCTAGAAATCCAGACAGTATTTGCCATTTGAAGCATGTTTCTGACTGCAGACTGGTGGAGGTGCATGTTTTGCATGTAGCACAGGAACATTCTGCTTCTTTCTTTATCTTAACACTGCAATATTTCTTCTCTTTGACATAAACAGTGTCCAAAGTACTCTAATCCCATCCACGTACAGTACAAATAGAACAAACAAGGAATGATTTATGCACACTTGACTGTGCTCTATATCTTATTAGATGAAGATGAATTACTGTGCTGGACAGGGACACATTCTTCTGAAAAAATCCATCTTTGTAGATTTCTGGCACTCAATCTCTTGTCTTCTGCAAATGTATTTTAGCATGCCATGGCTATTTTCCACATGGTGATCTCTGCTGTATCACGCAGAGTATACGTGGCCCTGAAGGAGTACTGAAGCAGGTTTCCTTGCTAGCAGACTGCCATAGCTGCAAGATACAACTCCCGTTATATCACTTACTCACAAATGATTCTGCTCTTGTGTTCTATGACATATGTCATTTCCCAATTTCTGCCAGATGTTGATGATGTTACTTAAGCAAAAGAATTAATCCTCTCCCTCTTTCCTTTCATCATCATATTGAATACAGTATACTCTGCCTTCACAGTCACTTCTGAGAGACAAGTCCATCAGTTTATATACAGAGCAAGAATTTAACTTTGCTGGCATTTGACAGAAAGCCTAGGGTTTGCATCTTGTGAGAAGTCGCGTGCACAGCTATAGTATATAATTGATGCTTTCTTCTAGAGAAAATCTGTATCCGAAAAAGCATGAATTGTTGATACGTGTTCACTTGGTATGAGAAAAGGCCCAATACAGTTTGTACTTAAGTCACTGGACAGGTATATTAGCTATTGCTCAAACCAACAAAGCAGTAAATTAACAACAGACAAGCTATTTTTTCCCCTTCTCCTTTCATTTTCTTCAGCTTTCAATATGAAGTGATCAAACTCAAATTTAATTTGTCTCCTCCCACAGTATCTTACTCTCTACCCATGTAAACAATGAATAAAACAGATTTTCAAGCTCCTTCTTCCAAAGGTAACAAAGTGACAGCATTCATGTGAGACAAGCCGCACCACAGTTTTTAATAAATCAGTCTTTACATAAGCATTTCTAAAACTCTTCTTCTGGAACTGACAGAGTAATGAATAATGTCCCCTACCTCTTAGTTCTCACACCAGCATATTAAAATACTTTTCAATAGTTTTGAAATGACCGTGAATATTTTCTAATGGGATTTAGGGTAGTACCGTTATTATTGTGTGAATATACCTATCTGTATGAGAAACACGTACCCAGGCATTCTCTATCTACCCACAAGATTCAGTGGTGGCCCAGGAATAAAGCAAAGAGATCGGAAAGCCAGAGGAGGAACAGCTAGAAGCAGTACTTGTGTTACGGAAAGGTACACTGGCTTGCAGCCCTCTGCACATATTGCACTCCCCAAAATGGAGTGACTCATAGGACTCAGATCAAAGGCAAGGAACCACCTTGGTCAAGCCCAAGAAGTCAAACCCACCTACACGCACAGCAGCCATGTATATGATATAAAAACAGTGCCACAGACAGACGGCAAATCAACAGTGTAACACAAAGCTCTATTTGCGAACAGCATTAGGAAAGGATAAAAGGACACAGTGCAGTCTGGCAAGGCAGGCAGAACCAGCTACCTGCCCGGCATTTTAACCTTTCTTTCAAAAAACAGCTGTCTGTGCACAGCAAAACTCCAAGCAGTGAAGTATACGGATACTGTCCTAGCACTGTACTCTGTTAACATTAATCATTACAAAAGACATTTAAAAGACAGTGTTGGACTGCTAAGCAGTCCAGTGGTGACCAGTCAGTGCTTTGTCGCTCGTTTGGAGGCTGACACATGTGCCTACCTTTGAAATGGATTGGCTGAGGCTACTGGACAATTTCTCTACACCCAAAGGAAAAATGTTTTTGTAAAGTTTTTTAATCACAGTCTATGTCATTATTTTACTCAATCTTCTTTTTTTTTTTTTAAAACTTCTACAATGATTGTGAAAGATAAGATTCTCAACAAATGAACTTTTCCTGTTTCGCACTTCTTACCTACTGGGACAATGCAGAGGCAAACCTGTACAGCTACCTTTGCAACAGGCAATACTCTGTGATTTCAGGGTCACAGCTAGCAGCGAGTGGGTAGGTACCTGCTCATGCACTGCGTCCCAGCTAAGGTACCAGACAAGACTAGCTCTGGTGGTGCTGGGTACTTTCCCTGCCAAAGGCCTCCATTGGGAACTGAACTGAGAACTCTCACTTAAAAAAAGCTACTGAATAGCAATTAAGAGAGGTTTATTATGAATTCCTTCCACATACAAAGCTACCACTGACTTAAGAGGATTTTTTGTGTGCCAAGAAATGTAGGACCAGGTCTCAGATGGTAGTGATTTCCAACTGATGTGGACACGAGCCAGCTTGAAATATCAGCTCTAGAAGCAAAAAGTTCCATGAGCATAACGATGCCCTTGAGACACCCAGTTATATAGGTCTTTGCTTTAAAAATAATGAATCACATCCTTTTCCCCACCCCTTTAAATCAAAAGAATAATATTTTTCCATACAATCAGGAGGCTGCATTCTCAACACGATCTAGTGAGTGTGATGACAACTCCCGTATTCTTTGAAGAAGTTATTGATGACTATTGCGCCGAAAATGTCCCTCTATTTTGCAGTAGACATTCCCTAATGCAACATTTTGTCTTTCAGCCTTAATTGAATTTTGAAGCATTTGCTTGTTCATGTTGTTGTCCATGAAAGAATAGAATAGAAGAATAGAAATTCAACTTTACATAACAGCGAGCAATACAAATTTTTAAATCAAGCCAAGAGGTAGTATAATGCAGTGTTAATTTTTGTATGGTAGATAGAAGATGAAATATTTTATATCCCTAATCATTAAACCCAGAGTACATTAGTTTTATGTTTTCAAATCAGGCAGTTACTAAGAGGTTTGCCTTTAAAACTATTTCATGAAACCGAGGAAGGAAAAATCCAATACTTATTCAGGAGCTGGGAAATTGTCACCATGTTGAACACCCAGTTACTTCTGCATTAAACTGACAGCTTAGGCAGTATTCTTACAGGAGAACTGGGAGAAGTTAAAACACATTAACCCTCCTGCCACCTCATGCTCAAACGGCTGTGGACAAAATAGATATTTAAATTATAGTGCCTGTTCAGTTTAACTCATTTCTTCAACTGCTGACCAAAAGCAGTAGGATTTCAGAAGTGATCTCTCCTCTTGCTATTTGTAATTATACATTTTCTGAACTGCCACTTGTACTTTTATTGTGTACAAGAGGGAGAAGTGCTCTCACTATTAGCTGGAGACCCGGGTTTACTGAAACTTTGTGTGAGTTCTCCAGTGGGTATCCAGCAACATTCAACGCCCAATGTCAATGCAAGAACTCAGTTTTATTCTATGCCCTCTTCCAACTGACTATGCGTAACAGCAACAGTCTCATATGTGTGGACATGATGGAAAACGTAAAGTGCAAGAAAAAGGACACAAACCAGAAAGGCCTCTGTGCTTATAACAATGAGTTTTTAAAGTCACAGCATCCCATACTATTCCTTCCTTTCCAAACCAAAACTATCGTCAAGAGCATTGAAAACTAACACTGAACTAAAATCAAACTGCACATACAACCAACCTTATGGTAATCCGCATACACACTTTTATTGCTAACTTTCAGTTATGTAATCTGTTATTCAGAATTTATTTCACTGACTGACTTTAGCTCAAAGCCTTTTTTATCCCAAAGCTGCCTGAAGTCTGTCACAATGTTGATCTACCTTTATTTCCTCAGAAAAAATGTAATCTAATAAAGCAGCAGAACCTTCTACCATGAAAAACACACTTTATTTTCCAGAGAAATCACCCAAGTATCCAAAGTCTCAGACACAAATGAAATGGAAATCTGCAGAGAAAGCTTCAGTGTTCTGTTTGTGCAAGAACACCTGTATGGTTTTCTAAAGACACCTGGCAGAACCCTTCACAAATAACCAGCATGAAAACCCGTGTGGCATTGGCAGCTCCCCAAATGCTACTCTCTCTCTAGCTCAAGATATTTCCTTTTGACACATTAATTGTTTTGAAACTGTCTAATTTTCCCTCTGTAACAGGCAAAACATAATGTTCTCCATTTGGTCTGTGATTCCCAGTGAAATCAATCTACCCAGCCACTCTTTGGGCTATCAGTCCGAGATGAGTGTCCTGAGGATCTTGACTGTGGAGTAGCTGGACTCTGTTCTGGGAGACCAGTGCCGCTTCATGGAAAACATCCTCAAATCCTTCCTCAACTATTTCCACTCCATGACTCATCAGTTAGCCTCTCAGGAATGAGATGAAGGACTTCACACTTTTCTCATCAAAAAACAAATAACGTTTTCTTTGGTACTTTTACAGGACAGCAGCATCACTGGTATAATCTGTCTTTGTTCAACAACTCCCCTTCTGTGTGCTTCATTGTACCCACTTCTCCAACATTTATAATAGTGACTTGCACCTCACTTAATGAAAGCTAATAAAAACATCAGGTGCTTCAGTATCATCTTCTTCACAGTTTTCATTTTGCTGTCACCCACCACTTCCAGACAAAAAGCGAACTCCCCCTGCCCCAAATTCCCAGAACTTTTCTCATTCTTTTGAAGCTTTTGTACAATATAGTGCACAATAAAAGACTACATGGTGTTTCAAGTGGCTGAAAAACATCTACTAAGCCATGTCCAAATATTCCTGCATAATGAAACCTTTTCTGTACTTCAGTCAGTCCGTGAGACTGAAGTTCAGTCTTAAAGGCTCATTTTTGATATCTCCCCTAGCAGAAGAAATCCAGGAAGGTATTTTTTTTTTGAGAATGAGCAGAGCCTACGTCCATCTTGCTGCTGAATTTCATTTACCTCTATGAGAAAAACTGTTTTCCTTTGTGGGATTTCCAAGTAGTAGATACATTTTCTATTCGTCTTTTAAATGAAGGCAGTAAGATTCAAAAATATGAAGCTTGGACACAGATGTAAAGGGTCATAAAGCGACATGAGTAAGCAAGTTCAGAACAGCAGGGATCCAGTGATACTGGCTGTGCTCAGTGAAACTGGACTGCACTGCTGGGATAGGCTGTGTGAAAGGATTTAAGTGGGTAACCTTAAAGTGGGGGAATCCATAACGACCCTTGAGAGTTGTAAGAGCTAGAAGAAAAATGTGCTGGATGGGAACGTTGCTGTGGTTCTCTTTTAGTCTATCACACTTGGTCCACCAATAAGGTAACTTAACCTTTTGCTGCCCTTTCCTCCAGTTCTTTGACACACACATTACCTCATCTGAGACATGCCTATATATGAATAGAGTCTAAAGGCATTTAAGAGAACAGTAAAGGATCTAACATGCATATCCTTGCATTTAAGTCATTACCTCTACCAGACGGACAGAAACCATGCTGACCTAGCAGATACTGCACCTCTGCACGCACTACTCCCCACTGACAGGCCAAATCAGACCTTGTATAAAAGCAGTAAAACCAGCAAAATCAGAACGCCCAAAGCAAACCATAGCATTTCTCTGGAGCATCTGGAGCTCCTATGAGGAAAGGCTGAGAGACCTGGGACTGTTCAGCCTAGAGAAGGGAAGGCTCAGGAAGGATTGCTCCGTGTGTATGAACAGATGAAGGGAGGGTGCAAAGAGGATGGAGCCAGGCTCTTTTCAGTGGTGGCCAGTGCCAGGACCAGAGGCAAAAACTGAAACACAGGAGGTTCCCTCTGAACATCAGAAAACACTTTTTAACTGTGAGGGTGACCAAGCACTGGCAGAGGTTGCGCAGGGAGATAGTAGAGTCTCCATCCTTGGAGATGTTCAAAAACCATCTGGACGTGGTCCTGGACAGCCTGCTGTGGGTGACCCTGCTTGAGCAGGGATGTTGGACCAGATGCCTTCCAACCTCAGCAGTTATTGATTCTGTGAAACCAAAGGATTTTACTATATGCTTGCTGTTGCCATGAGGGCATTCTGTCACAAAAGTCTTAAACTCAATTTTTGTAGGTTCTCAAAAGTCAGTGGTGAGATAACTATTTGACTTGCTTGACTTCCCTGAGAACAAATTATTTCTCTTCATGAAAATGCTTTACCTTTTCTTACATTATTATCTTGCTCCTGTAGACCTTATTCAATGAGGCAAAACCTTCACTGATTTTAATGACAATATTGCTGTAATAATTACTGCAGGGCTGAGCCCTAGAAAATCATCAAACTTTTCTCTTCTTTTTTCTAATTGCTTTTTTAGAGACAAATTACCTATGGTGCTTCCTGCAGTTTATTTATGCTTCAGAGTGCTGGAATACACAACTTACAAGTCTTCTGCTGCAAAACCATTCACCCTGCTGATAGCTGATATGATTAAAATCCAAAACCTAGTGTTTTGAACTCATACTTGGATTTACACTGGTGCAACGTGAGCAGCCATCCAGCCTCTCTGCTCTTCTCAGGTATGACTGGATGGGCTTCTGTTGTGCCAACTTGACAGCTCTAGCCGACCTTGGCAGCTTCTGAGTTTTACGAGTTGCTTTGCTTTAAAAGCAGTCTGTGGTGCTGAGGCCCGAATAAGTACAAAGTATGTTACCATCAGATACACAAACAAATTCTCTGAGGCACAGTAGATGTTCTTACAAGAATGTTCTGCTCTGCTTGGTTCAGTCTTCTTGGTCTGTAACTTTTAGACTATGCTGGAACTGGAAATAATTCAAAAGCAGGGGAAAAAAATCCCATTTCAGAGAAGGTTGCAGTCATTTTCAAAGAAAACTTAATTAGTTTTCTATCCTTGTGACCAAAAAGCATGTCTTTTTCTTTTGTCAAACCTGAAAGAATTATGGAACTTAGGCACAAGTATACGTCATGATGCTAATGAAGCTTTTCCTTAGTTTCAATTCACCGTATGCAGAAGCAATCAGACTGAATTATAGTCAGAGGAAAAAAACCCACCAAAAACAAAAAAACAAAACCAACCCCAAATCCTATTTGCTCCTACCTTTGAAGAATTTAAAGGGAGTTTGGTGAATCCAATTTGTTTTATTCCTGTCTTGATTATTTTTATTTAAATTTTCTGAAAAAAAAAATAAATAAAAGGGATTTATTATTCTTCTTTGCACCTCCATTAGTTACATAACTTAAAGTTGATCACCATTTTCTTCTGGTTGATACTTGACCTATACTCAAGAAGAACAGCCTGAAGAACAGTCCATTTCAAAAAATGAAATGAAATTACTACAAAGTTCCATGGTCTTATTATGATGAATACTTAAGAGACTCTTTGTTCTTGTTCACAGAGCCATGTATGTCCTTAAAAATAATTTATTTCATGTCATTCTTTTGGAGGAAAACCTGTGGAAATAGTATACGTGGGAATGCGGCTGTGAAATAACTCCTGCTTTCTCTAAGTCAGTTTAAGATAATTAACTGAAGGTCAAAAAGCTATTTCTTTTGGTTTTATTCTTGATACAGACACAGGGATGTGCACTCTACATAAGATATGGACCAGATGACAGGTATAACTTTGATTCTTAGATATGCAATTCAGAGTTAAGGTCAATATAGAAAGCTTTAGGAAATATCAAGTTTATTTTTGTTCAATATCCATGTACTTTCATGCCATGCATACAATTTAAATCAGTTCTTATAGTCACGTGGTAAGTACATGCATGGTGATATTTCCTTTATTACACAGTCTAAAATTCCACCTTTCCAACTTGTTAGCATGTTGGGATAGGTTCCCTCTAAGACTGAGTGGAGATGGTGTCTCTAAATTGCCCTGGATGTATAGAGAGGGAAGAAGAGAGAGGAATAAAAATCTGCAAACTGCATTACGCTGATAAATATGAAAGCTTGGTGATTTGCAAATCGTCAGGGTTGTGGTTTTTTTACTCAAAACTAGGAATTTCCTTCTACAGGCTGCAAGAACAAGGCACAGACTGAGGACTTCACAGAAAACCAGAAGAACAGAACACGCGACCATTCGAATGAAGATCTGTGTGGATACCTTAATTGTTTTGCCTTACCCCTATCGAACATGACAGCAAACCTTCTTTAAGTAACACGTTGATGAAATGGTTGTGTTTAAACTCATAACAAGGTTAGAGTTAACAAGAAAACTTGGTGTAGAAATATTTGAACACTTAGCCTAGTATTTCTTGCCAAAATTATTTCCTGTAAGCCTCTGACATTGAGCCCCTTCACTTTGTTAACTGCTGGACAAACACTGAAACCAACTGTGTCTACTGAAGAATGCAAATATCAGGGACGAGATGAATACAGACACACCAAGGACACACAAAGAAACCTGTCTGAAGTAATTTTAATGCTTCCAAGCCAGTGCGGGCAAAATTAAGGAGAAAATAACCGTAGGGGATGAAATAGGAGGATCACAACAGTTGGAGGACTTAGGGTTAAGGAAGCTAAGGTGAAGATCAGTGGGGTTTTGAAGAGCAACAAGAAGCTGGAGAGAATTTATGAATATGGATGGGGTCTCAATATCACTTTCCTTCCTCATTAAACCAGTTGAACTTTGAAGCATCTCTATTCATGGGATCCTCCCCTCATCCCCATTCCTCCCTCCATGCAGCAATCTGTAACAGAGCTTCCCTGCCCGATCCTCTCCTCCAGCAACAGCTGTATTCTTGCCTCTGTATTGCTTTGTTTGTGGCTGCAATGAGTGGAGAGAGAGAAAGTGCTGAAGGAAGCAAGATGGTGATGTGTAACTGTGCAGAGGAAAAGCAGAGTCTGGCTGCTTAGGAAATAGTTGCTGCTCAAACAGGTAAGTCTCCTGTCTCCTCCAGCATGGGCAGAATGGCTCTTTGCTGTTGCCATCAGCCTGCTGTGCTGGGGCAACTGCTACCTTGCTATAACCAAAGTTGGCTATAAGTCAGAATCACAACCACAGAAATTAAGATGTGTTACATTAATATTTCTAGTGTTTTGTAACAGCATGGGATTCTATACCAGCTACTATATAGGTAAACAGAATACAAAGTAGAGGGGAAAAAGAATGTATACCTTCTACACAAGACCTGGTCTTGCAGTCATCTGGCTTTAGTCACTAATAGTACGATCACCATCGGAACCTTTCTGAAACATCAGGATGGACAGGGTATGTTATATTTTAATTTACTCTATGTATTAGAAGTACTCATAGTAATCTGAATCCCTTCCAAATATCTTGCAAATCAGAGTCTTACCATCATAAGAATGTCATTTGCAGGAGGCTGTACAACTTATTAGGCCTAACATAAATATATTTGAATAAACAATCATTTACACAGGATGAAAATATACAACTCAATGGAAGAAGCATTTTTTCTATCCATTAAATCCTAACTCTGACATGCACTGACATTTATCTATGGTATTTCCTTCAATTGTTCTCATTAAAATTGGTCTACAGTTATTGTAGCCTTGCAATGTGTTAAAATGAAGAAGAAAAAAAAAGTACTTTTGAGAGCAGTTAATTTGGAATTAAATTAGTTTCTTCACAGATCAGAAGATATGTACATAGCAGAATCTTATTGAATTATACCAGCATGCTTCACTATGTAAGAAAGAGCAAAGGACACCGAGACATTACTCCTCACAGAATTGCAAAGCTATACCCCCAATCAAATCCAATCAAGAAGAGAGAACAAAGAATATGAAAACAATTCTGTTCTGAAGGATCATTTATCTTTTTTTTTTTAAGGCAAGTAAAAATAGAACAGTTTGGCGTGCCAAAAAAATAGTTTTAAACATGGGCCTCATTCAAGTCAGCAGGCATTTCTCCACTGACTTCAGTAAGGGTCTTTCTAACCTAAAAGGTACCGCGACCCACCTGGGGTAAGTCCACTGTGACTTGGAGATGATGCAGGAGGTCAGATGAGTCATTCGACTAGACACTGGCCGTTGTTTGAAGAACAGTGATCTCAACCCTTCTAGGCCTGCCTTGTAGAAAAGCATTCCAACCAAAATACATATACATATGTACTTTCAAAGGGGTTAATTTTCCAAACCAGAAGAAAATACAAGAGAAATGGATTGGGAAGAAAATTCATCCAGAAAAACAGGAATAAATTTTTTTTAAAATCAAACCCGTACCGTGAAGAAGGAAGAGAATTCCAGGCAACTTCTGGTTCAGTACAGAAATAAAGGCAACAATAAAAATAAAGGCCACTTCTAAATCTAGGGATAGAATAAATGAGGAATAGATAGACACGGTACAAATTACAGATTAAAAAGTACAGAAGTTTCATACGGGTTGCTAAAGACATAAAGACTCAAATCCACAGTGACCAGAGGCAAATACCTACAGGTATTAACAGAGACGCAGAAGAGTTGGAATTACTTCATAAATATTTTTTCCGAACTTTGAAAAATCAGGATGGTGCATCTATATTGCAAACAGGGGCTTTCCAGTCTATCGGTAGCAAAGAGGATTCTAAACCATGACCATGGGGGATAAATGCTGTTTAGTCAGGAGATCTAGACTATTTCTACCCAGAAGCCTAAACTTTTGTATCAGCATTTTGTTACTGACCTAACTTTTTTAATACATCTTGGAATACCAGAGCACAGAAAGAACATTAAGGTACCAAAATCTTGTGCCAATATTTTAAAACCTCTGTATGGTACACTCTGCAAATATGGTGAATTCATAGGGAAAACATAGTTTGGTGAAAATCAAATCAGGTAAACTGCCTGTGGGAGAACAGGACAGCTGAGCTGCAGCTGCAAGCCAAAAAAGGGTTATGATACTGAATTGTCTCCCTCAAATACGTGCAGGAGACAGAAGACCTGGAGTAAAACTTAAGAGGAATGAGCTAAATAGAGAAAAGTTGGAAGTAGCCATGTTCTAAAACAAAAACTGAGGGAGAGAAGGAGGAGAGGACTGGGAGCAAAAGAGGAGTCAGAACAGGGTATCAGAATCTATACGTATCAAAAGCAACTAATTAAACAGGTAGGGAGAGACATGATTGGTTTCAGTTTTAATTTAATAAAAATTTAACAGCTTTTTTTTTTTTTTTGCAAATCCAGTGAAATAAAAATTGACTGTAGGTCCAATAATCTCTTTGGTTAAAAACATGGGGATAGGCAAAAATGCATTTACCTATATTCTTCTGAACTAATTCCAAAGCAAATTAATAGCTTAATTTTAACATTCATCCCTACTGGAGAAAAGCAAGCAAACACAACATTGTTAGCTAAGGATTAAGCTGGTATACAAAGTAGACGTGAGTCAGATCTGCATAAAACTCTCTGTATCCTCAGGCCCTCCTGGTGGCAGAGATGCCGCTGAGCTAGACCCAGGACAGCTAGATGAAGAACAAGCAGCCATTTACCAACCAGCACAGAACTTCACATGGACTACCGAGCCGCCTGACAAGTGGGATGAACCCGCAGCAGCGCGTCACGAGATGAAATGACTTCACGGCTGCTGGGGCTGGACCAGCTGGTTCAACGTACAGGCAGAACCTAAGCAGAGCAAGAGACTCTGATTCAAGGTGGGAGAAAAGGAGAGAGGTAAATGTATGCATCTGGCCTGACATATGTTTTCGCTCAGCTCTGTGAAAGGAAAAAGATATGTCTTGTAAAGAAATGTCACAAAGAACAAGCAATAAATAATGAATAAGGATTCTGCATTGTTTGTTTATAGACTATCAAGAGCATCCTGCTGGATGCATTTCCAATTATCATTCATTCTGCAAAGTCCTACTGTGATTGCTTTAACCTTGATTTTAAGACAGAAGTAACGGTAATGTGCAAGCATATTGGTACAGCCACAGTATCAAGGAAAGAATGGTAAAAAGTGTATTTATAAAGCAGTAAAATCACATTAAAACTGCTATGCAATAAACACTACATTGTAGGCAGCATCTGGGAAAAGGGTATTCACAAACCAATAATATCCTATTAAAACTAATGTGCAATAAAAGCATACCGTAGCAGAATTTTAACAGTTTTCAGACCAGGGCCCTGGAAATGGGGTTTTGACCTTTTCCAGTATTGCTAGCTTCAACTCAGCACTTCAGGTACTGCTCAGGAAGCACCCAGGACTTGGCTTAAGAAATGAGGTTTTTTTCTTCATTAATCAAATAAACTCACAAATGTGGTCTGTTAACCAATTATGCAGCAAGTAACCTTATTAAAGAGAAAAAGTACTCCTGAATCTGATTGAACTATCCTGATGGATAAACAAATGAAAATATGTGTCTGCCTCAAAAACCACAGCCTTCAAATAGCACATGGTCGTATTTTCAAAACTGTTATGCTCCTGCACCCAAACTGCAGTCAGAATAACTGTATTTGAGAATAAATAATGGTTTGAGATATTTTTTACTGGCTAACCAAAGAAGCAAACTTGTGAATTGACCCAAAATGATTCTTTTGGGGTTTTTTTCTCACCAAAATGAATTTCAATATTTCATTTTTTTTAAAGTGGCAATAAAATTAATCTCACAATACAATTCTGAAATGATACACTTTTTTTCATGTTTTGTTTTCAAAGCTTCAGAATGTTTTGACTTTTCATTTTTTGAATAACCGATCTGCTGAGTTCAGTGCAAATTTACAGAAATAGTTTCGATCTGTTCAAGAGTGCATGTTTTTAATGAATAACTCATTTGCTTACAATTTAAACCACCTTCGTTGAGTCTCGAGTCTTCCCTATAGAAGGTGTAATCTGAAATCCACCAAAGTCGATTGGAATTTCTGCCTGTCAGTGAGCAAATGTTAAATTCCTCACTGCTCAGACACTGTTATAGCAAGGGAACTTGATGCAGAAAAGTAAGAAAAAAGAAAAGTAAACACTGGAAAGTAAAATTAATGTTTGTTAGAGCTGTGGTGGCTTAAATTCTGAGGCCACTGTAAACAAACCTTTCTCAAGGTAAGCCACGAAACAGCGCACACACAGTGATCAGGGTACAATCAAGCTCCAGAAATGTGCCTAGGATATAAAAAACAGCAAGAAAAAAAGAAGAAATGTTGTGGTTCAAGCGAGATTCTGCAGTGACATGGAGATACAGCGGAAGCTGTTGGGAACACCAAGTGGGTACCAGACAAATTATTTCCCTAGGGACAACATTCTACTGTCATTCACTTCACCTGTGTCTGCTAGCGAGAGACTAAGGGCGCTGATGAACGCCCCCAACGCCTCCCAGGAGAAAGCCCATGTGAAAGACATGGGGCACTCAGAAACATCACGGCAAGGGCTGATTGACACCAGTGTAAGTGAGAGCAGGATTTGACCATATTTTACTGCCATTGAGATCAGAGTCCTTCATGTGCCTGACAGATTTCACATCCCACAGAAAGAAATCTAGGTTTTGTGTTCTGCAGACCAAGCGTAAGTCTTTCTGGAGATCTTCCTGAATCCCAGGTAACATAGGATTTTTCTCTGCACCTAAGGAAGTTTTTGCCAGATTTGTCAGACTAGAGCAAACCTCACCACTGCTACTGCAGGTGCATCATGCTCCTTGCACTACTGGTCTTAATAGCTACCGTGGGCTACTTACCCTGACGCAACATCTTAGCCCAAAACCAAACCTTGGAAACTCACACATACTCAGTACGCCGTTATAAGATCCTCCATTTAGCTCTTCACCAGAAACTCATCCCATGTATGTTACATACTTGAAAGTGCTGGCCTTATGTTTTAAACATCTGCAAAAGCCAATTAAGCTTGTCTTTAGAGCTGAGATCCCTATATGGAATATGTCTCCAACAAAAGCAACTAAAAACAAGAAGGTGAATTTTATTCCTCTGGTATAATGAGCTTCCAGTACGGCACTTACAAAGACTCTGTCCCCATGTAAAAGAAGAGAGCAGGATTAAAAGAGCAAGGGCTGTACTTCACATTCACTTAGCTGTGGATCACAGTTCTTCCATGAACTGTATTATCTAACTAAAAAACCACCAAATACCATGTTGCTCAGCCAGACTATATAGGAAGATGCTGTTCTCCTCCTGAGAGGGACAGGCATCACAAGGAATGTGCTGGGATGAGTGACACAAATGATAGGGAAGCATAAATCCAAACCGGGACAAGAGCAATGGAAAAATATTCTTCCCAAGTGACTCCACTTATTTTAGCAGAGATTTAGATCAATGTAATTGGGACCAAAATTTGGTTTGGTGTCTCTTTCTTCCACAGAGTAAAATGAAAACCAGCATAAACTGATACACATTCACTGCAGGATAGGAACTGAGCACAAGTTAGAGATAAGCAAATACAGCTCTCAAAAGTCAGAGCACTGATCTTGAACTTCTTGACAACTAACATCTTTGCAAAGCTTAGCAGAACAAGGTCCCTAGCGTAATTTGGGCTGTGAGAGCCCCAGGTAAAGAAGCAAGCAAAAATTAAATGTTTACATACTATTTTTTTCTGCACTTCGCAAATTCAAGAAAACGCTAGTCATGGATGAGATTTAAATTGCTTTTTACTTCATCTGAAAGAGACCACCAATGTCTAAGCAAATTTTTTCTTGAGGAAAGGAAATACATTTTGGGTGTTAGGGGGTGGCAGAATTTTATTTGAGCAGGTTGTTATGTCTGCTTTTACCTGGGTGCTTCTTGTGAAGCTACAAGTGGTCACCACAGGACCGAGCCCTCAATGCAGCAGATTATCACCCCAGAGTCCAAGACAGTGCTGGGTGTTTAACGTTAAGCATGTGCTCAAGTACTTCCCTGAACTAATGCATTTTAACAGCCTTTGGCTCAGGATGTATTTCCCAGTTCTAAGAAGGGCTGAAAATAAAGCGCTGGGATGACATTTGTGTGTTTCTTTAACTCAATTTGTAATCTGATTTTTTTTCCACCGGGGACCAGGGAGTTTATTGGTATAAAGGGATCGATCTGGCATTTGTGCATTCAGCCCTTTATACTGAAATCAGTGCATGTCTGCCTTGGTCTTACGTGATAATACTGGTGATTGCAATTCCTTACTATTGAGATGATTTCTAGATTAACATGCTGTATTTTTTTTTACTAAAAATTGTGAAGTAGTGAGGAAGGAGGAAGTTTTCCATCAGAATACAAAGGAAAATGATTGCTCTCCTCCCAGACTAAAGTACAAACTGAATACATTTAAAAGGAATGTAGTGGTTCAGGCCTCTATTTTTCTTAATTATTTCTCTTCTTATAGGAAAATCACAATGATTTGATTGAAAATAATAATTAGGAAAGTTGCTGTGGTGTTTCACATCATGAGAAATTAATCTCTATTTTCATCAATCAGCAGGAGTGAAACTCATCGGTGCAGTAATCCAGAATAAGGGCTTCCATGCACCACAGAAATCCACTGTCAGCTTGCTTCTCCCATTAGCCATCTTTATGCCCAAACTTGGCACTAGTTCTCTGAGCAGGAAATGACCATATTTGGAACACGACATATCCTAAAATTGCACAGTTGTTTATCCATATCATACTGTTACTACTGTCTAATTTGTTGACTAGCTTCACCTCAGGGTCTCTTTAATCACTACCATTTCCCAATTTTCTCTTGCTCATCGAATGCGTGTGCTCAGGATTAATTTCCCCAGGAGATATCTGTCTGCATTTTTTTCAGGTTGATTCTCATTTTGCATTTCCAGTGCATATACTTTTCTCACTAGGCACTATTCTGCTCTATTATGTCGCTATTCCTGTAGTGTTTACAGCACCTCTCACCTCAGTATTACCTACAAATTTTATTACCATTCTTTTTCCCCTTCTCCAAAATGCAGCATTTTTCATTATTTCTTTATGATGAAACATCCTCCCCTCCATCCTCCCCAACAGAATGACAGATCTCTTAAAACAATGACTTAAAGAAGTCATTTTGTTTAATTGGAAAAATAACTCATTTATCTCCTTTACAGAGTAGTTTAATCATGTTTGGTTCGTAAATTTGAAAAGTTTACAAATGAAAAATAGTAGTATAATTCAATACTGTGAAGTCTGGAAAGCATGAACCGGTCCACGCTTGTACCTGGTGCATAAAATATGTTCATTTCTCCCTAGTGAGGCTCAGGCATCCGTGACTTTATGGCAATGTAAAGCCCAAAGCAGATGTATTCTTTTGTTCTCACTGTATAAAAACAGGAACTGATGTTATTCATGTTCCTCCCTTTCATTTTGTCATTGCCTTTTGTCAATGGATGCCACTGAAATGGTTGACTATTTTGAACCACACTTTCCCTTTCTGTGTTGTAATCCGTTGGGGAGCTATAGCAAAGGCAACCTCCTTTAGGGGATCATCTATACACTTTTGAAAGGGCTTTTTTGCCTCTGAAAATCATTCAGAAGCTGGGTTTGCAGTGTTTGTTCTTGACTGTCTAAGGTACTTTCTCACAGCTGCTATCTAGGTCCTTGCCCCGTAAGCACACTGCTACATCCTAATCCATTCCTATTTTTAAGACAGACACGCAAGGGTTGCAGGAAAACACATTTACAGTAAGTTCAGAAGAAAAAAGAACCAGTATTTTGCAATCTGACTACTTTTCCCTAACTATGGATATTAAACAGGCCACATCATAATTATGTATTTTGGACCTTGCTGACCTTTGCTGCCTACTGATATATTTCCAGTCTTCTTGACATTGTCTGACCCATATGACTGTTTTTCCATTATGAAATGATTACAAGCAATGTTTATCCTACAGTCTTACTGAAAATATTCATATCAAATAATACCACAGAATAATCATTAAAATTTGTGCTAGGAGAATCTAGAGGCTTTATTTTTCTCTTGATTGCAGAAGAAATTTATAGTTTGGCAAGCTGTTCTTTATGTAAATGCTTTCTTTTCTCATCACCAATACAATGTCCTAGTTATTTAAGAGTTTGCTAGTATGCCACGAAAAAACATTGTTTATGCTTCAGAGACTTATAGGGATTATTTTTAAATTTATAAACAATGCAGTGGAGTGACTGCAAAGTAAACACCTGGAAAGGAGGAAGGAAAAAAGGAGGTCTTTAGAAGAGGTCCAGCTGGGGCTGCGTGGAGATGGTCTTCCAGGGGCTGAGGGAAGCTCAGCAGCCGAAGCTGCTCTCTGCCCATCTGCGTTCCTCTGCAGTTCTGCTGGGCAATGGCCACGACATGCGGATATGGGACAAGGCTGTGGGTCTGCATCTGACCTGCTCTCTGGAAAATCAGATGTTGTAGCATTTACACTTGCATGGCGCATCTACTGTTTGACATGACTTGTAAGGCCAGCAGGTACGCTCAGTCCTCGTTCACAGAAAGATGAAGGTAACTGTGAACTCTTGACTACCTTGCATCATCACGGTTTATGACATCTCTAACACAGATGTTATCAATAACATATATTTGAGCTGTATATTGGTTGCCCGCTAGTGGCGTTCCTCAAGTGCTGACTCTATAGTAGCTTTGTATTTATCAGGAAAGATGAA
Organism: Pluvialis apricaria; assembly: GCA_017639485.1. Taxonomy (NCBI): domain Eukaryota; kingdom Metazoa; phylum Chordata; class Aves; order Charadriiformes; family Charadriidae; genus Pluvialis; species Pluvialis apricaria. Next base: position 79,573,655 of record CM030010.1, read on the forward strand.
CAAACAAACAAGAGATGCCGTTTATAAACCTAGATGCACGTAATATCAACATCAGCGCTACCCAAACAGCGTGCTCCTCAATTAGTATAGTGGGGGAAACTTTTCCCTCCAGTGATTTCAAAATAGACAGAAATACCCAGAAGAATATCACTTTTTCAACATTTCAGCAGCAACAGGAAACTGGTTGCTACACAAAGGACAGTGGAAATCTGAGAAATATGGGTAGTATCAAAACAAAGAGTGCTTTTAGGGAGGTGACACGGAAAGGTGGCCTTGCAATATAAAATTGTCTCTGTTACAGGTTTTAAAAATTAACAGGGTAAGTTACAGTCTACCTGAAACTTTGTAGGCAGACAGCACCCTATGGTAACCCGCCACATCAGTTTATTCCAAGGAATAAGTGTGCCCATAAATGCTACTCTAGAGCTGCATGAGGCAGAGAAACCCCAGTGGAAGGAAAACTAAAGCAGAATTACAGTAATTAAGCTTTGTAGCCATAAAGCCAGGTTACTTTCGTAAGGTCACTGCAGATAAATACAGAGAATAGTTTAGAAATGTTGTGCAGCTGTGGAAAAAACATTCTTACACTCTGTCAGATGTAGTTTTCTACCCACTTGCCACAGTCAGAAACCACCATCCTTGTCTGGAAGCTGGCTAAGTACTTTTCAATGTGCTTCCTGGACAAAATAAGACAAAAAAAGCAGTGAGAGTGGCAGAACTAACTGCTCCCCTGTATCAAAATTCTGCCTGATAAGGGCAGAGAATAAACCATCTTTCGGTCCTCAGAAAACATTATCAGTTAGGTCTCATACCTGCTGCTAGCAACATCAGAAAGTTTCCTGTAGGAAAGCCTGTGCAGTTGGGTCATGGGCCATGACAACCCACAGGAGTTAACGGCGCCTCACTTCGGTGTACGTGATTATGAACTTGGCACATGCATGGGCCAGGCTGAAAACTTAATTTCCACCCTTCTTCTTCGACCAAACTTCTAAAAAAGGCTTTGCCAGTCGCAAAAAAAAAAAAAAAAAAAAAAAAAAAAAAAAAGAGGATTCTATTGAAATAGAAGTCTAATGCAGAAGTCTTGTGTACACCCAGCAATCATGCCAGTGCTGTACCAAACAAAAAGAAAAACTTGCAATAAGTAATTGCTAACCTGAAGAGGTCATGAAAGTCAAGATGAGCTCCAAATGCTTTTCCACTGGCTCTGCTCTAACTCACATGAGAGTCTCGTAATCTGTCTTCACATGACAGGTATGAAAATATGAAGTCTGTTTGTAAACTTTTGATGCAATTAATGGGCTGCTATATTCTGCCTCACATGATACAGAGTAATGTGCCTCCATGTACTGAATTAGAAGTATGACCATAAAGGTTAGAGAGGGTATTTCATAGTCTGAAACTTCTTTATTGCAACAGATCTATTGGTTTACAACCATGGCTTTATAACTCACTATTATTCACTTCTCCTGTCCTCTGCAACTTTATTCTCCTGGAGTAACAAGGACTCTTAATCTTTCTATTGATAGAGTTAAATGAGAAATCTCTTATCTAATGAAGGTAAGTAGGAACCCAATTATCCATTACTTGCCTCTATGAGTGGGTAATAGGATAACACTAGAGCTGTCTGAATTTTCAGATAACGCTTTTATAGGACTTTCCATACTCAAAGCAGTGTGAAAAGAAGTAATCCTCTTACCATCTCTGTAAGGAAAGGAAGTATCACTCCTCCAACTTTACAAAAAGAAAAACTGAGGCTGAGAGTGCTAACCTTTCCAAAACCAGACGCTTAAAATTTAGGATTAAATTCAGAATTAGCTGCCCAACAGAGTGATCTAATTATCAAATTACAACATTTTCTAAATCAGGCTGCTTGTTTAGGTGTCATCATCTGATGTTTTCAGTTTGTATTTTGTCATTTAGTTTTAATGGTCTGTACGGTGTTTTTCCATTGCAACTGAATTACCTTCTTGAACAAATAGTCACATTTCCAAATTCAAAATTGGTTTTTCAGCAATTTAGACAAATGCTTATATATTATGTTTGCCAACTGTGTGCGCATTAGGCTTAGTAAACTCATTCACTATATGGTACAAAGAACAGAAACAAAAGAATGCAAACACAGGAAGAGAGGATTTGTCACCCTCAAATAAGATATCTTCGCAGGGCTAGTCTGTATTTACACCCAATACTGGACTTCAAATGATGTGTTCATATTATTAATATCTCACCTTAAACACTTGTCAAAATTGACCTGTGTAAGTTTACTAAAAATATGAACATTTTCTGCGTATTTGCAGATTTCTTTTTTCCCTGTTCCTGGCCTCTCCCACTGTCATAAACTTCAAAGGGGTTACCCATCGTAGCTCTAACAATTTCAGTAGTGCTATGCTGATTTGTTCCTCAGTTTGTAAGCATAAGAATGATTTTCATTTGAACCTTATGAAGTTTCCTCACTTTGTTAATTGCATTAGGCTTGGATTTAAAATATTGGTCTATATTTCATCAATAAATTCATTTCAGTTTAAACTTCAGAGACAAATTAGAAGTAATTCTATTTTATGAAAGGAAAAGCTTTAACACCTTTTCAAATCCAGACTTAATTTGCTTTTGATGTATTAAACAAGTATCTCATTCACATTTTAATTTGTATTGTGCTAACTTAATGAAATTGTGTTAAATGCAACAGGGAAAATACTCTTCTGATTGTGCATTATTGTAATGGTATTTGCTTTTATTTGCTAAAAAAAGAAAGAAAAAAAGAATCAATCACAAAACACTACCTCTATAAATTATGGATACCCTGACAATTCAATAGCCTGATTAAATCTCACGGAAATCAAAAGAGGAGTTTCTTGGCCAAGAAAGCACACCAAAATGCAAAAGCTAATTGCAACTAGCTGAAATAAGAATGGACAGTCCCTCTGCCACCAACACAACACTAATTTCCCTCTGCTTTTGAGAACTTTGGTTTCAGCATTTGAATACTGCCCCCATACTCTTATTGCACCTTTACATTCCTAAGAACAAATTTCTGAGCACTGAAGTGAGTTTCTCATGAAAATTATGAGTTTAAAAGGAAAACGTGGCATCTCATATTTTCTGGCAAATGAGGTCTCCAGCCCACCTACCCTCTCTCCTTTCTTGAGCCATAATCCTTTGGGCCATATTTTTCTCTTCCCACGTGTTCTGCACTGAATCTGGTGATGCCATTCCCAATTCACTGCCATGGAAACCTATTTTTTTTCATTTTTTCAAACTCCTTTATGGCACGGCCCTAGATAAGATGAAGTGGTCTGCAGGATGCTAATCACCTGGAGTACAGTCCTGCTCTTGATAATAGCTATGGTGTTTCAAAAAAACAATTTAGATCCTTTACCCACTTTTAGGAGTATACTGATATCTGTGATGTTTATCCTGGACAGAGAGTCCAGTTAGGTCATTGTCCTGAATTATGCCCTACAATAAAGCTATATTTTTTAGGAGCAATTTATTACTCTCTTTCCTCCTTCACCAGATGATACAAGTAAAGTGAGAACTTGCTTGTGACTTCTTGCTGCAGCACCCTGGACTACAGCAGAGCACTGGTTCCCAGCCAGTGAAGTACAACTTGCTAGTGAGGCGCATCAGCACCAGATGATGCCCAAGGCACAGTGTGGAACCCATGTTAACAGGCTTTGCTGGGCCTTTTAGTTGGTGCTGTTAGCCTGTGGCAAGGGTCTGACTGGGGACGATGCTTGGCTGGAGGTAGTAGGGGAGAAAGGAAAAGATGGTGACAGTGAGGCTTGCTTCAAATGATTATACAGGATGGCATTCTCTTCCGGAACACTCATACCTGGGCTGTGGAAATGATGCCGCAGAACTAACACAGGAATACTAAATTTATTTGTTTGGTATGTGGAGAGTGATGGGACAAGAATATAATTTTGTATCTAGTTCAGACAAGGCAATTGGGTCAATGTCATTTTTACCCATCTGTCTCTCCTTGCCTTACCTCCTGTAGTCCTTCTGCCAAACTTGCCCTGAGTTACAATCTGTGCAATCAACCTAGAAATCAAGATGGAGACTGCAGGCTGCAAATAATCCCAACAGGAGAGGACAGGACGAGGAAGACTGGAAAAATGTTGCTGAGAAGTGGCAGCAACTACACAGCGCAGACGCTGGCAGATGGGTCCAAGAGCTGCTGGTTAGACAGTCCATGCTCTGCCTTTGGACTAGGAAATGCTGCCTAGTAATTACCTGAGTAGTTACCTAGTTGATTATCTGCTGGGTATTCCTTTTCCTTCACACCGCTGCAACAGAATGTTAGCTGAGACTGGCAACAAGTATGCTAATTGGGGATAATATTTTACGTGAGCTGCAGAAAATAGGAATCTTGAGATAATATGGATTTCATCCCCCTCATCCCTCTGTGCCTGGCAGTTCGGAAGCAGTGGTCACCCACCTCTACGCCATTAAATGTCTTGTTCCAATGTCTTGGAAGTCTTTCAGGGAGAGTCAAATCCCACTTCACGTAACACAAGACTGTCTACTCCAAATAACTGAAAAATTACTTTTATCAATCAAAAATTGTAAAATTACTTCCCTGAGGTAATTAAAGCTGTTAGAATTAGAACTTTTAGAACTGACAGAGATAATAACTGAACTGAGCTGTGATGACTAACATGGCAGAGAGGGGGCTTTGCTTATGTCTGGAGCACTTTAACAGCAATAATCGCTAATGTCCTGTTGTCGTAACACAAAAGGCCATGGATTTTAGAAAGACAGCAAAGCACAAGATGAAATGCGCAGAAATAAAACAAATGGTCTATGAGAATCATCTGTTGTCTGTGAGTAAATGGTTGGCAGCAATTCAGTTTGCTAACAGTCTTGACAAGCATCTCCCCCTCTGACAGAGCAACTAACGTGCCTCAGCTGTAGCTGCAGAAGTAGCCCAAAGTGATTAAATCTCACTCTCTCCTTCAGGAAATTGCCTGTGATGTCGTCTCACAACTACATTATGTCTCATTATAAGTTTTGTCTCCTATATAGATTGGACTTCAGTTTAAAAGTCCCACAGAGCATCTGCTGTTTAAGGTTTCCTATCAATATGCTGCAGATGACAGGAATGTATTATATATACATTATTGAAAATTTGAACATTTTTAATCATGGCTTAGGAACAGTTGCTCTGTAAGCTGAACCATCTTTGTTTCTATTTGCATGGGGCTTTTTTTACTAGAACCAGAGATGCTGGCAGCTCCTTTTTGTCACTTTGCTCTTGAGGGTGGAGAAATTTTCTTAATTAAGCAAAGGTAAACCCCTCCAACCCAAGACAGCTACCACAGTAACTTGTAGAGGCTGAAGAAATCCCCATTATTTTAAGGCAATATTCAAATAAAGGGAGATTAATATTGAAAATGTTAAGTTAGTGTGCATCAAGTTGTCTAAGGACTATTATAATACATAGGGGTCCATAACTCTTCAAACAAGAAACAACTGTTACCTGGGCTGAAATAGTGAATTTGCCTCAGAATGAGAATGTTTAAAAGAAAAAATTATTTTCTTCAGTGAAGCACACCCAAAAAACCTAGAAGTGAATATGCAGACAACTTTAAAGTAGAAACCACTTGGAAATGTATTTTTAAACAGTAGCCATTTAAATCGATTTTCATAATTTCTTACCATAAATAGTACATTACTGAGGAAGTGCAATGTACATAGCAGTACGTCCTGAGGCTTTTGCTCTGATACTGTTCCTGCTGCTTTTAGAGAAGCTTTCATTTTTACCAAAGCATTTTGCCTTTTTTAATTGTAGCTTTTAATCACAAGCTGCCTAAGCTATCTTGCAGTGCTGGGCTGAAAAAGGGGTCCCACCTTTGAGAGAGCCTTCTAGGCAGACTGAGAACCTGATTCTGGACCAGACCGCATGGGATGCCTCTTGTAGAGGAGTAAGAATTCCCGTCAGACATGGTCTCATTAGCTCACCACCTCCAGCTGTCACAGCACAGTACTGAGGCATGAAGGATGCTCCTGCTACCGTAGAAGAGATTTAGGAATTCAGTCTGGTCCTTAGAGCCCTCGGCAAGGCCACTTCTGCCTTGTGCCATCAGCAACTTGTAAGACAGAAAGTAGCTGCCTCCAGGGAACCAAAACCAGCCGTTGTGCCATAGGCATGTTGTCAAGGAGCTGAAACAACAGCCTTGAAACTGGCCTTACATATGGCAGTGAAACATTTTCTGGATCATGTAAGATACAAACACGATGAAGAGGATTAGAGATTTGGAGTGTGACATGGATTTATTTTATATAGTTTGTTCGGATTTTTTTTAAACAAAGTACTACTACAAACAACAGACATGACCAACTGTGTTTCTCCCAAATGTTCCCACATCTGATTTCAAAAAGAATTGTTCAAAATCCTATTATTACACCAGTGAAAGCCACAAAGTGACACGCGAGGAAGGGACTTTAACTCCCTCCATTAGCACTGTGCATTCCTGAACTACCACGGGTATGCAGTGTCCTCTCATGCCAGTTAAATTAAGCTGTACCTGCTGGGGAGATGTGATGCTTTTCTCCTAGAATACATTACTCGGAAGTTGTGAGGAATTGCTGTAAATTGGTACTACACAAATGAGTTTTTAGAGCAGACTCCTATGATAATAAGGAACTTCCACTTCAGATACTGAAAGGTTTTCGTAATCAGATCTGTACTTCATTATTACAGTATGTTATTAAATGTAAAAATGATTTACCGTTTTCAGTTTTCTAGCCCATGTAGTACTTTGGACTGTAGACAGAGGAAAGATACATAAAGTCTTCTTCCCTTAGGAGAGATTAAATCCTAAGGCTTAACATTTCTCCCTAACAGAGCCATCTGTAGAAAACGCCACAGAGCAGCATGTTTTGCAAACCACTGACTGCTGCATACATTCCCTTCAGCAATTTATATTTACCCTTGACAAAATGCAGAATTTATCCAAAATGACCATAACCGCTCAGGTGAAATGCGCTACAGATGTCAATAGGGATGAACACAATTGGATTTCATTTATGCATAGAGAAGTCCTTTAACAGTATATTACGATTTAATTATAATCTAAATGAAGTAATCAAAAGGAATAAATCAAAGGGAAATCTAGAAACCTGGGAGGAGACTGCAGCATGGTGTGAAACCTATTCTTTCTCCTGCCCGCACACGGAAGGTGCTGAACTTCATTAGCGTCCCTGCCTGGCACATGCATTCATACACAACCACTTTCGAGCACTGATGATTTGGATTACAGTGGCTCCTACAGATCCCTCATGAAAACTTTATTCCAAGTCCTAGACAAGCACAGGAGAAACAGTCCCGCCCCAGAGGACTGGTAACGTGAAGAGATGAATGACAAGGCAGAAAGGTACTTCGTCTTGTCTGAGTGTGGCACAAGGCAAACAGCAAAACTTCAGCTGAAACCTCCTGTTCCCCAGTCTTACCAGAGTGCCCAGGAGCAATTTGTAGTGCACCCTATAGAATATTCAACATCTGCTACTCTGTTATACCTTTCTTCAGAAAAAACAAGTAGCCCCCCGCCCCCCAGTATTCCATCAGGAGTCCCCACTACTCCTCACGCAGGCCAACTCTTGGGCATTTTGGGTCCCAGTCTCCTCCAAGGTCCAGCCAGGGACAGGATTTGATCTTTCTTAGACAAAGTAAAATGGAACAGTCAAAAAACAGAAAAGAAAAAAAAAAAGGAAAGAAAATAAAATACTTTTCAGAACTTTTCAAAGCTAGTTCTTGCCTGAGAATTAGAAATGTAGCGTGAAATAAACAGGGACTGGTGAAAGACCTGTGCAACATCTTGGCTGATTTCCCTTTCAATGGGACGGATTTACATTCTCATCTGAGTTCATGACTGGTACCTCCGACACAGAATGGCTGTACTGCCAAGGGGGAAGCTGATGATGCTTTGGAACAGACATGCTGTAGGTGGACAAGAATAACTACCCTCTGGTTTGCTGTCAATAATCCTTTCTTTAAGAGACACAAAAAAACAGCGTGCAGTATCAGCAGAGAAATATTTAAGATTTATTGACTGATACGTACCAAACCATGCTCACAGGCTCAGTGATATTTTAGATAGGGGAAATCTGGTGTTACATTAGCTACTAGCTATAGCCATAGTAACACAAAAAACATTTGTAGGATCCCCCCCCCCCATCATTTGTCTCTCAGCCATTTTCTGTCAAAGCACAGAAATCAATAGCGGCACACTGATAGAACCCAGATTGGTTTGAAGATCCAGTACATGGTATCCAGTCAGGCAAGCGTGATGGATTTAATTCATGCAGTACTTATTATTCCCAAGCTTTGCCTGTCAACAGGAAAAAAAAGTACAGATCTGAAAAGCAATCAGGCAGTTTTCAGAAAGACAAATCTTGCAGTGGTTCCACTGTCCCCCTCTCCCCCATTAGTTTAGGTTTCTTTTCTTTGCTCTCATTTCTGTACTTTTCAGATCTGTAATACTGGCATCACAAGAGGGGCAGCTGTTGCCACAGAAAGTCTATTAAATTTTCTGGTAATTTCTATAGCACATGTAGAAATGTTTCAACTATAGCACGATGACACCATTCTCTGATGGGCAGAGACAATAAATTGTGAATGCAATATGAAGAAGTACATTTTAAATACTAAGGATCCTAGACGTTAACATGCAGACCCCTACCAGAGACTTCTGGTCTACATTTTCAGCTGGCTTCCCTTTTTCAGAGAGACACCGGTATTTTACTTTTTATTTTCACAGTTACTTAATGGCATAAATCCTTTCGCATGAATAGCTCTGCGTCTAAACAGAAATTTTTCCATATGAGCAGTAAGGATATTGTGAATGCTAAAGTTTAAATGCGACTCCAGGGGAATTCTGAGAAGTCCATGGAAACCCTGAAGTGTTACTAACCACACAGAAACTACATCCGTTTTAGAAAGTTTTGGGAGTGACCATTAGGCGAGGGCTTAAACAACTTTAGAAAACTGTCTTGTCTTTATTCTTTCCCAAGCATCTGCTTATGTCCACTGGTGGAAAGGGGACACCAAGATGTGTGGACCCTTGTAATAGGACAATTCCTGTGTTCTTCTAATTAGTGTGCTGGTATGACTTAGCCTGCTCACTTTTTACTGGGACCCGGCTTTCCGGAAGTTTGTCTTCAGTCATTAAAAAGGAATTACTTGTGTGCTGTCAAACACGTAACAGAACAGGTAACATAGGAAGTTCACAATCCTGACATTAAGACATTTATAGCATCAAAACGTATTGCAATACCTACAGCTCTAAGACCCAGCTAGGCGCTGTCAGAGAGCAGCAACACCTCATTCCACAATTCCCACCTTTGGGTGCTTATCTCGGTGAACCCTTGCTTTAGGTCAGGGCAAGCCCCGGGCATACAGTGCTTGCCATTTGGCAAGGGAAGGATGCCCAGGCCATAACGACACCGCAGTATGCTCTAGGCAGTCTGACATGGTCTGAGATGTGATGAGGTATGCATCTACCTCTCGGATCACACATAGCTGCCAAACCCAGGCAGAAGCAATGCTAGAACTGTCAAAGTTGTTTACTGTTACCCAGCTAGGTCTGACAGCCTTTCCTCCTTCCCCTGTCCCTCCTCCCTAGCTGAGCACAGAGTTGGAATTGTTCCCTCTCCTACTTATTTCTACTTTCTCTCTGAATATTGGTATCTGTTAGCTAGGCAAGGAAGTTTGTGGGCAGTCATCTTGTCATGGAACAGTTACCCTGTATTTTATGCTATTTTTGATTTGCACTTGCTATCAGCTAGCGCTTCACAGAATAAACTATTTCATATGTGCTATGTCTGAGACTTCCCGGGACGGGCATCTCAGGTGAGCAACTTTGCTCTGTAAATTAACCCCGATGCTTACTACCCGTTACCATGTCTATGAGGACAAACCCTGCTAAAATTCTTAACAATGCCACATAATATATCAAAGCAGAACAGGAGCCACATTTTGCAGAGCCTAAATATTATGCAGGGCTTCCAGTGCTGCTACAGTAAGAATGACAGCCATTGGAAACAGTGGCTTTGTCACATCCCTCAAAAGGTGATTTGTTGATCTGGCTTGCTATTTCAAGCCATTTTAAGCAGTTATTTTCCCATCTTCCACTAATGTAAATGGCATTGCACAATAACCGTTTAAGATTAATCACATTTATCAGACACACACCTTCACTGCTGCTTCAGGGAAAGTCCCTACCTGTCATATTGTTTCACCTATCAAGTTGTTTCTTTCAAGTGTTTGATCAGGATAATAATTCTTGGTTTTGACTGCTGCTAATAACAGGGTAATAAGCTTCATCTTGGAAATACTGACGTTCATGTGTCAACTTCAGGTTTCTATCTGGTAATCCAATTTCCGATATCTACACTCCCACATGGCTGAAGGCCAAGGTTGCTAAACTAACACATGGCTACACCTGCATTGCCGTTTGCTCCATAGCAAAGCGTTTCCAAGATGACAGTGGCGAGGCATGAAGAGAAAGAGAAGAAGAATACTTCTGTACTGAAAGTGAAGAATAGCATCCCTGATTTTACATAACTGTCACCATTATTTATCATATGCACAGAGTCAAAGAAACAGACTTTCATTTACAGACAAGAAAGAAAGAGGTTTCTGACTTCAAAATCTTAGAAGTTATGGTCACAACCACCTACTCCTCTCCTTTGTATATCTCACTTAGACGGGCTGGAATCTCACCATCACAAGTCTGGTGCCCCAGCAGAATTACACTTCACGTGGACTTCACTGGCATGACACACGTGAATCACAGAATGGTTAGTTAGTAGGGACCCTAAAGATCATTGAGTTCCACCCCTGCTGCCATGGGGAGGGACACCTCCCACCAGCCCAGGTTGCTCAAAGCAATGTCCAACATGGCCGTCAACACCTCCAGGGATGGGGCAGCCACAGCTTCTCTGGGCAACCTGGGCCAGGAGCTCACCACCCTCACAGTCAAGAATTTCTTCCTAACACCTAATCTATATCTTCCCTCTTTCAGTATGAATGACATACAGAATTTGATTTTAATTGATGTGTAAAGAAACAGGAAGTCTCAGGCAAAAAAGCTCTAAGTATTTTCTTCTGATTTGTATTTTAATATATTTTATTTCAGAGTAAGATTATACTTCAATGGAAATTAAATTAAGGTATTATACAGTGAGACATGAAAACAGATTTTTTTGAATGGACAGGGATTAAAAGGCAAGACTATTCATATTGCATTGGAGGATGAAGATTACTTTAGGGTTAGACTGCAAATGAAATACCAGAATCAATCATTCAGTTATCCTACTGAGTAGGATAATTTTTTTTTTTTCTGAAAGAAACATATTCCCCACCATGTTTTGAAAAAAAATTAATAACCTTTACCATATCCAGAATCACTGTTCTCCAAGATGTTTCAGAGATGCCAGGAAAACAGTTGCTATAATTTTACATGCAAGATTTTAAATTACTATGGTGATGCACACTTGTATAAAATCTTAAAATAAAAGTTTTCCCACTAAATTAGTGAAGGTTTCTGAGTTGTTATTAACCTGACTCCTAGCCTTGCTTAAGAGGGGAGGTTTCATGAATAATTTCTGGTTCTAAATAAAAGTAGACAGGCCACTGCTGTTGTTAAGCCAGACTTAGCAGCTATTTGACAGCGGATCGTCACAGAAACTCAGGCTAGAAGGGCTCCAGTCCTACCCACTGTCCCATGACAGGACACTTATATTTAGCACTTTTCTTTAGCAATTACACCCAAGACGTTCTTGACATTTTCTCCTATTTTTTTCTGTAAACTTCTGATGATAAACATATCACAGCTTCCCTAGGCAATCTATTTCAGTGACTAACTAACCTTTACTATCTGAGAGAACTTCTTAATGCTTAATCTTAATTTTCCCTTTTTGCAATTTATGGTCCTTTATTTCTTTTACATCCACAGAAAACACTGAGAACAGATTGTTCCCTTTTCTCTTTAAATGCTTGTGCTCAGTTTGTTCAGTCTTTCTCCAAAGGATCCCCGAATATTATTACTTCTTTTTCAACCTCTCCATAATGGCGGAATGCTACAGGTTTAGAGGGAGTAGCTGACATTTCTGCTTGTAACTGAGCTTCCAGGAGCTGCTTTGAGTGCTTCAACCTCCAGCACAAGCGACCCCAGTAGTACCCAGCTGAGAAGCAGCAGGACATTTCTGTTCCCTAGCACCCCCAAAGGCTGCTGAGGTTCTTCAGGGTAGAACCCTACCTTCTTCAAGGTACGGTTCTTCAGTTACCAAAATCCCACAGCAAGGACTAACCTACCTGGCAAAGTAGGAACACTCAGCATGCTTCCCCATGACATTGCTCTCAGTCCCTGCAGGTTGGATCCTGACGAAACCCAAATCAAAGTATCTGGTTACATCAGTGCTACCACCTCACAGCCATGAGCAAACAAGATTTTTCATGCTCTTCAATAGATGTCACCGATACCATCTCCTCATCTTCAAGATGATTTGTTGTAGGCACTGAACTTTCACACCCTCCTCCCTCTTGCACAGGAAGATTCCTTAAGTATTTGTTTCAAGGGCTGGAAGGTCTCAAGGTAACAGACCTTAGGATTGTATGTGATAGGAAACACCTCAGACCATATCAACTGGATTCATGGCTGTCTCGGCCTCTGAACAGTGATTTCTCTTTTTGTGACACAGTCATCCAAACTTCATGATTGTGCACCTTTCTACCATCCAGCACCATTGCTATGTGCACCAAGAACATAGAAACGGTTCACAAGAGTGAGTAAGAAATCACATAAAATTCCAAATCACTGTGGGAACTTCAGTTTGGATTGCAAAATGCATCCTGCAAGTCTGCATCCTATTAGTTCTATTAACAACCCAGTTTTCAAGTCAGTATCAGCCCGTCGTTACTTATGTGTCGATAATTCGCATGGAAACATGCTCGCAGTTTCTTAAAGGCAAGGCAGGATCATAGGAAGGCAGATCAGAAATGGGTTTCAAAACCACTAGCCCTAATTTATCACATTCTCCACAGCCACAGTGAAGCATGCAGCCTGAAAATAAACTCTGAGACTAAAACCAGGATCCGTATTTGAAAATTTGCTAGCACTACAGTTTTATCTTCCTTCTCCAGAACAAACTTAGTGACCAAATGGAGGTTACAGGCACCCAGTCAATGACAGCATTATTTCGTTCTTAAAAAAAAAATCCATTTTATTTTTGCAACTATTGGCTTCATTTATGCAAAAGGATGTACTCTTCTGGCCCTCCTGAGCCTGCAGCTAGGCAGCCTGAAACAATAGCACCAGAGGAGGTGTGAACTTCCCACTCACTCATGAGTTGTTCACTTTATAGCCTGGATGTGTTCATTTACATGCTAACGCTATTAACAAGTAAGCAAAACACAAATGGATTATTTTTTTTTTAAGGCAGCTGGGCTTGTTGTGGGGTATTGACAGTGAAGACACACAAGGCAAAACAAAACCCAGCATACAAAGCAAAACCAACCCAGATGTCCTGTGCCAGCTTAGAGGAATTAAGGAAAGGAGAAAAAAAAAAAAAACAGAAAAGAAAAAAGTGTTTTCTAAACTGCTTCTTCTGAGCTTTTTTCTAGATTTAACAGCTACATTAATTCATTTGATGTGCAGTTTAGCCAGCCGGCAACACATGAATACCTTCCACAAATGGTAGGATTTGCCTTTTTTTTTTTTCCCCCTGCAGAGATGTTACCACAGATGTGAGCTTTTTCCTTCTGCTCTGTTCCTTCCCCCATCCCCCTCTGTGTAATATTTTAGCAAATAATGAAACGTACCACATGTCTCCAAACAACCAGGCGCAATAATGCTGAAGGGGAGCTGCTGCTGACTCTACGCTGCTGCTTCCTCCTTAACTGTGTCAGTCTCTTAATGTAATTTTCTTTGCTTTGTTATTCTTTGCAAGACAAATATTAATATGCCAATGACTTTAAAATGAGTATCCAAGAACATATTGTCTTACTTTTTTTTTTTTTTAAAAAACCCAAACAAACCAGATTTCTTTACCTGGGATTGGCACCATGTCTGAGGATAGGCATAAAGAAGCGAAATTGGGCATTAGGAAAAAAGGGATGTGGGTATAAAAATTCTTATAAAAAGAAAAAAAAAGAAAATAATGGAATGAATGCAAAAATAAAGCAAAAGAAAAGGAAAAGACAGTAGTGGAAGGGAAATCTGACATTTAAACCTAGGCTCCTGGCTGGTGCCCATGGAAACTCCACTGACAAGTTGGTAAAAACTATTCTCTCCTTTGACTGCTTTCAAGGATAATCCTTGCTTCTCTTTCCTGGGAACCATGACAGATTTTCTCTCTTTAGGGACGGTGCAGGAGTTTCTTTCATAATGGCTCTAATAAATAATGGAGTGTTAATGTCCTTTAGGAGGACTAGCTGTGAAATTTGATCTGTTTAGGACACATTTGCACATTTAGATACAAGCGAGGCATTATGTGGTAAGGAATACAGGTATCTTCAAATGCTTTATATCACGTGTTTATGCTATTTTAAAAATTCTAAATGGAATTTAGCATTAAAAAATTTTCATTTAAGGGAAACCGACTTGAATTGCTCCACTGAGCTCAGCATGTGGTATCCACGGTTTCTAAATTTAAATAAGGTTTCCATCTGCTCTGTTGTTCAAGAATCTCAGGGAAAACTATTAGAGAGCAAGGGCGGGGGGAGGAGAGTGAGCACACACGTACTTATGCAAGGTTATGCTTTATACATGGGATACTTCTGAAGCAAACAGGTCCCGCAGCGTGCTGGTTCTTTATTTGAGACACATAGTCACACATCTCTGCTTTGATCCAGCAGTTGGGTCTGGATCTGGGAAGCCCACAATGCCACGCAGCTTCCCTGGGAGCTGCCCAGCACATCCCGCTGCTTCTCCGGGGGTTCCAAGTACGCTGTCAGCTGCACAGAGCCAGCGGCAGGGTCTCTCTTCCTCTCTCCCAACCGACCAAAGATTTTCCCTTCAGCAAAAATCACGTGACTAAGAAGCCAGAGGAACAGCATTAACAGAACATAAATATCTACCAGAGATATCCCTGAATCACAAACCAAGGAAAACCTGGTCTTCAGTTCTTCCAAACAAAGAACAGACTCAGTTCCAGCATTTAACTCAAAACTGTCTCAGCTATTGAATTTGTTCATGAACAAAGTGGCACTCGCAACACTCACTAAATATTCCAATGATACTGCTTTCTTTGGGGGTGGGGGGAAGATAACCATTACGTGAAATGATCAAGGCAGTACATAGAATTCCTTCAAACAGTATTTTCGTTGCTGTTTGCGAGGGAAAGCCCAGTGCCCAAGCTCCTTCCTAAATATGGCACAGTGTATCCTTAGGTATAAGGGGAACCAGGCTCTTATGGAACAAGAACGGAATCAGCTGAAGGAACGAAGGATCTCTCACAGGGGCGTTTTGCTCTTATCTCCTCACTGAAACACGAGCAACAAATTTAGCATTTCCAGTAACTTTTACCACATTAGGTAGAAAGACAAGGAGTGCCAAAAAACATGCAGCCTTGTACTAATAAGTCAAAGCCACCATGACAAAACGCACTCAGAAATCCCAGGCAGCACTGACGAGATGTATAGTTCCAGCCCAGAAGTGGAAAAATATAGTTGAAATAAGTAGTAAACTGAACGTTTAAAGAGAGACCTAAGGTTTTATATTGGCTTTAGACTACAGTTTTTTAATATATTTAATGGCCATCTGGAAAACAGGCATGACACGTGATTATATTATGCAATGTAGAAAAAAACATGTCTACGAGGACACAGAGGAACCCAAGGAGGCTCAGCAAAAGAGAAGCATGACAGCAGACGGAATTAGTTGTTAGTAAAAGCAAAGTAACATATAACCAGTAATCCTAACTTAAAACTATTTGCACTTTCTGTGCAGTTAAATGAGTCCGCCACCCAAGAAAGGGAAGAGAATGCCACTAGGGACAGCTCCATGAAAACCTCCTGTCTCTGCGCCACAGTGGTTCTAAAAGCAAATTTCTCACAGTGGGGTTGGTAGGAGTGCGTAGGTGTCCTAGGACTCTAAAGCCTTTCCTTTCAAAACCCTCTGAGAATGGTTGAGAAATGGGCTAGGAAAATAGTTCTGCAGTTTTGTTATGTAAATCAGCAGTGTACTTTTTTGCAAAACCATTTTGTTTATTTCTCGTCATCGGTAACGGACACGCATGAAGTTTGGAGGGGGACGGGACAGAAGACTCTAAAAGGATTGATTTAAATGATTAAAGGAATGCAGACATTTCCATATGAAGGATGATTAACAAGTTATGGGGTTGTCTCTATGTTCTGTTTGTGCAACGCTCACTATAATGTAACACAAATGACAATAATAATGAGCAGCAGGAAGAGGAGATCAGTACTGTTCTGATTAAAGAGGACACATCTTAGGGAAGCTGTGATACCAGGCTACAAAGTACTGTGCAGATAAGCCATGCATTTTTATAGGCCTTCTTATAACATAAGATCAAGGAGGACGTTTAAAAACAAAAACTGTAAAGCTGATATAATGCGCTGCATAATGAACCCATCGCCACCATCACTGAAGGCAAGGGCTCATTGAGGTTTGAAAAGATGTATGTTTTTACACCTATGAAATCCGTACCTCTTTCTAAAATTAATAAAAAACTTTCCTAAGAACAATTACAAAATACTACAGACAGGATGAAGAAGGAGTGCTGATTCCAGAAGGTGGCCAAGGATTAGTCTCCTTTTTACTGGTGGATACGTCCATGTAGATCGCAATGATAACTCAACGCACTCAAAATTAGGTGAAAACTTAAGCAGCCCATACAAGCTGACGTCTAACCGATGAGAGGGCAAGAGGCACTTCCAGTGCGGATAGTCCATTTCTCACACTGTCACCGTGATGTAACTCTAATTGATAGCAAGATTTTCTTCCTTCAGAAGCCATAGCTGCTCCAGCCACACAACATTTGACAAGGTGGAGCTCAGACTAATTTTTCCTGAATGGGTTAAAAAACAAATTTAGTGAATGGTAACAGGTTTGAGAAAACACGCTTACTTTTAAAGCAGAAAGGAAAGAAGTTAGACAAGAATGGAATAAATAGCCTGGAAAAAGCAGATGGTATGGTGGTTGTAATGGCCCATCAGAAATGTCTTACTGCAGCTGGGATGCAAACCAAGTCTGTCTCAGCATTCCTACCTTTTAATAGAGGCGCATCCAATAACCATGCAAAAAAAAAAAAAAAAGCCTGTTTTTCCTTACAGGCTTTTTTTCCTGCAGCATAGCCGTAACAAATGACCACACAGTCATAAATTAGTTGAGAAAGTTGAGTAATATTTAATTTAGTGATTATTAGTGACAGCTGTTAAAAAAGATAAAACAGAATGAAAAGGAAGAATGCAAACATTCTGCTCTTCAAAACCAACTGGTAAAACAATCAATGAGCCCCATTTTCAAGTAATTTTCTGCAACCACAAGGGCTTGAAACTTTTGTTTCTAAAGGAAGTTGACACTCCTTTTTCAGCTGCTTGAAGTACAGAAACTGACACTTGAAGAAAAATGTCAAATACTGCAGCAATCAAATTAAAAAAATACGAATTCTAATCACAGGGATTGGCATCACTGTACTACAGTGCTAAAATATGCTTGTATTACAGCCTGTTCTAGTGGCGAGAGCATTTGTCTGGGAACGATGAGACAAGATCTATTTGTGGCTTTCAGCAGTGTCTTTTGCGGCAATCATAAAAACCACCTGTAGAGCTGCTTCCCACTTTTATTTAGAGAAACAGCACTGAGTTTACAAATCTGTATGATGCTTAGTAAAACTGGTCCCCAATTTCAGCTGGGGCTGTACCTGTCACTTCACTACAAATAATAGCGAGCAAGATACTCCAGAGCTCTACTTTTAATCCTTGTGAGGATAACAAATCGCAGGTAGCCTTAGCCAAGGTCCCAGCAACAGCAAAGAGAGTAAGGTAAGAGTAAGGTAGCTGCTTCTTACTAGAGTGTATAGGCAACACATCGGTCCTAATGCACTCCTTCCCTACCCCTCCTCTGCTCCTTGGAACTGAATGCAAACATACATACATACATACATCATGGCTTAAAGCTTCAGGGTCATCAACTCAGTCCAGGGAATATTATTTCTAGCAGTCTACTCACAGAAAAGACGTACTTCAGCAGCATTCGCATCTGCCCTTCTCCTAACTTCTCTATCTTATATGTCTTTAACATTTAGGAACCAGGAAAAACCTCATTGTCTCAAATCTAGTTCCCAAAATAAATTTTTCAAAGATAGATTGAAAGGTCTTTTAGTATCGGCCAAGCTGTGTGGGAGGGCACAGCAGGACACTAACAAGGCTCATGGGAAAGGGTGGGAGATGAATTTCATATGCAAATGTGGAACATGACATGGGTGGGAAGGAAGAAAGAAATTAAGCACAAATATTACCTCTTTTTATCCCCAAAGCTTCATATTACAGATATTATTTAGACTGTTTGTTCCATAAGGAAATCTGTGGAAATTAAAACGAAGAGTTTCCAGCCTTTCAAAAGATAAACAGCTTGCTAAGTGAGGGGAGGAAGCGCTAATAGCTTGCATGCCTATAACTCTAGCACATGATCCTTTACTGTATCACAGTAATCTCCATGACATGCTAACATTGCTCCTTTAGGTACTGCTTCATAGAGACAGTATTTCTGTCAGAATCCTCAGAGAAAAGTAAAAAAAACCCACCTGCCTGCCCTTGAGGTATGCTAAGTGATGGTTTGAGTACCGAAATACATCAGTAATTCAGATCAGTGTTTAGAAGTACCTGAGAGTTCCCTATGAGAGCACTATTCTTCAAACATTGCATTTGGACTGTAAAATAATACATTGCTTGTTTCTGCTGGCCTTTAAGCAGAATAATAAATCTCTTTAGGATATACCAATTACAGACTCATAGACAGGGAACTGGCTGATATTTTAACACGCAGATAACCTGCTTTCCTAAAACACTCCCTTGAGAAACACACACAAAATCAGAGTTGGTGGCAGAGATGCAGAAAGTGGGATCAAATACGCAGAGACAGAAGGAGCAGGCTATGCGGGAAGTGGGGGATCAGAGTTCGAAGGAGAACTGGGAAAAAGGGGACTTTTACCTTACTTGTTCTACCTGTAAATGTATAATTTACACTCCCTTTTGATCAGTTATCCAAACGTTTGTAATTTACAGATAATCTGAGAGTAACAATCACAAAATTATGAGAACTCAGATGTGGCAAGAAACCAAAACAACTGGGCATTACACTACAAGCTTCTTCCCTTCTGCGTTTAGGCTAGACATTACCTTTACAAAACAAGAACAGTGCTTGCAGAATTTCTGTAAATGGAAAACCTCAAAGTACCAGGAGATGGAAAGAAGTACTCAAGTTTTCAACGTCAAGCTACAAAAAGTTGTGCTCTTTGCAGTAAAGAGAGACCTAAACCTCCGGCTGTGAAGAGAGCATGAGCGTGGGTACTCCTGCTTTTGTGAAGAGGAAAGTCCCAAGCACTGCAACTCAGCTGGCCGTGTGGGAGGTCCCAGGAATGGAATTACCATCACTGAAGCCTGAGGCCCTACAGGTACTACAGTTGATTAATTTCTTACAACTGCAGGCTCACTGACCCCTGAATAGCAGAAAAACAGCAAGAACGAGTGTATTCCGGCCCTGCCAGTCTTTCGCAGTGTGCGGTACTTGCGCGAGCCAGGTGACCTTATGTCATTTCCAGGCAAAACGGCTCAGGAAGTGACTGCAGGGCTCCCACGCTTTTTTCCCCTTTCCTCTCTGCAGGTGTCCTTTGGCCTTTGAAACAGCAAATGACTCTCTTACGCTGTCAGAAATCTTTGTCAGAACTGTATCAAAATTCCCCTAGCAATTCTGTCCTCACTGCCTCCTGCCCAAGGCGGCCGGCCAGTCTGCATTTCTCCCTCCTTGTTTGACTCTTTCTAGAGAGCTCTCATCTGCTCCCCTTCCATCGCCCTGGCACAGCTCCTTAGCTCCACCTCCCCTTTCGGGTTACACATCCGAATCCCTTCCAAATGCTCTACCAGGACAAAATTGCGTGTGTGTGTGACAGAGAAGGAAGGGGTTTCTCCACTGTGGTATTTAAAATCTAGTTCAAACTTCAAAAACGTCTACCAGCAGTGGAAGTAAACCCAACCTTTTTCCTCTCCAAGCAATCAAGAAGTGGTGAAGGTGTAAAGACATGTACCTTTAGCAAACTTCAGAATATCTCACAGAAAGCAGGACTAGATTTCATTGAACTCACCACTCCCCCCACCCTCCCCAGACCAATTTTGTGCTAGGCGCAGCCTTACCAACACACTGTCGCTCTGGCAGCAAGCTGCACTTAGTTCAGCTGTCCTATGGACTTGTCCCATGGACGAAACTGCAAAAAGTCTGTATGTGCAAGTTAGTTATAGAATATAGAAGCAAGTAGCTGGACTCTGTTTATGCTATGGAAGCACAACAGGATGAAAATACAACTGGCCTGCACTCTCACTGCCCTCCAGCCGAGTTCCCTTCAGTACACGGAATGAGCCATGAGTCATGAACTGGTATGCTGCTCTTGCTTAACATAATCAGATACTGTTATTTTGTACATGCCTAACGTTTTGGGGAACTATTTTATTTGTTGATATAGAAACAACTGAGAAAACAAACATTTTTTTTTTCTTAAATTCCCACTCAAGACAGACAATGGAACATCTGTGTATGGGTCAGCGTTACCGCATCTGCCCTTGTTCATCATCAGCAATCACCTCTGCCACAGCCAAAATACAGTTATTTATAGGAATGTAGACAGCTTGAGCTAAAGGCATTACTCAACAAGTGAGATCAGAAATGAGCAAAAAATACATGTTCCCCAGGAAATCTTATAAATAGGCAGAAACTAACTCCACAGATCAGCAGAACTCCTTATGCCTGAATGTTTTGAGGACACTGGGAAAAGACAAACCCTCCAGTGGCACGGAGCTGCCTGGCACTGATCAGCACTTGGTTCAGTGATGGTTTACAGAGCAAAGCTACTAAAATTGCCAACATCACTTCATGAAACACGCGGTACATCTCCAATTACAGTCCCAGTCCAAGATGGTATCGCTCAGGTAGAGTAGAGCAGGGCACCAAGCAGATTAACCAACTGAAGCCTGCAGAAAGAAATAGAGCAACAAGTTTTTGCTTTACATTTCTAGCAGAAACACCATTCACAAGGCCCGTGGAAGCAATATCTCAATAAACAAACAAAAACGCCAAATTAATAAGGGAACACGGTAACACGTTTTATGTCTGACATTTCTATGCTGTATATAAGTAAATGTTAACTCAAAATATCTTGGTCTTGGCAACACATTATCCTATCAGTGGATGATTTGACATGTTCTTTCCTTTAACAGCCTAACAGGCGGTAAGCAGAATCTATCGAGCTTCTACCAGTTTGAACTTCTCTGCAACTCAGAAGGATGCTGTAACTGTTATCCATCGTGCATATGGATTTTCTAATAAAATACACATCACTGCTTCTCATGAGCAGGTTCAATTAATTTGGTAGATTGGCACTTCAGCTGCTTGATGAAATTTAGTAGCACTTAACAATTTTAGAAATCTTAAGAACAAATGAGGGAGAGACCAAATGGCGTTTCTGCCTTTGTCAGCCCATGAAAATGATAACATCCTTCTTAAAACTCTCCAAAGTCTAAGGTTATAGATATAACATTTAATCTTCATCTGCTTTTTGCACATCTGTATTGCTGGTTTATACAGCAGTTCTGTAAATATTCCCTGTAGAACTCAAAAGATTTTTGTTTCAAAACTGATTTATGAGCTGAGTCGTGTTCACTGCTTATGGTATTCATAGCCCTAAAAATGAAAAGCTGAGTGTGAGTGATGGATATAATCTGTTAACAGGACTTAAAGACTATTTGTCTGTTTTCCATTTTCATTTCCCTGCACAGTCATAAATTGGTGCAAAATTGATTCAATGACCCAGATATTACTACTTTCGCAACTTGGTGATTTTTATCTCCTGATCAAAATGGCTGACTACAGGAAGAACCTTTATGTCTTTTTCTATCAAGTTGCTATGCCACTCATTTGCAACATAAATGCTGAAACGGCCATGTCAAAGGAAAGGCGATATTATTTTCACTGTGAACAGAACAGAATTAGGCATAGCTGCAGACTAAAATCTTTATTCCTCAGCCTTTTTATAAAATTAGCTCGCTTTATCATCTGGTGTCCAATTATCCCTCAGACAGATAAACTGCATCTTCCACAAAGAAGATAAAAGCTGATTGAACATCTTCACTTGAACAATGTTTCTCTTTTGGTCCCTCTTGGTAAGATGAAGGTATAAACAGCCACACATATTCCTCTGTCCTACACAGGAAGCTTCCCATCTGTCTACAAACAAGGGCTCATTTTTATTGCGTTGGATATATCCTAGGGAACAGAAAATATCACTGCCAATTTCTGCCCCAGGAAGTATTATGTTTGATTTTAATTATATTTCTAGATCTTTTTAGGACTACAGCATTTCTAATTATTAGTGCAAACTGAAGGTATCAGGAAGGAATGCCCCCTTGACATCTTAAGCGCAGCAAAACAGCCAAGCTAATCACGTTGTTCCCCACCTCCACACACACATCTCATGGTATTGATTACTGCCAAAGGAAAGATAACAGATTTTATAAACCTCTCGTAGGCGCTGGGGCAGCAAGCGGTAAGACTGGGAAAAGGCGCCTGAGGAGATGCTTTATTGGAGGTCTCATCTGAACATTCTGCCATGGGAGAGAAACATGTTATGACTGGAGACAACACCGAGCTCCTGCAGAACCTGGCGAAAGCCCTCTGGCCTGTCTGAATTCCACATTCGTGCTATAAAAGTAGACAAAATGCCTGAAACACTGAAGCAGTGAATGCACTGCTGAGAAAACGTGTTCCTCTTGTAGGCGAATGCCGGATGCACAATGGGTGAGAATAGGGAGAAACTATTTCTATAGTTACCTATTTATCCACTGTTCACCTCCCCACTGCTCCACTCTCCTGGCTTAGCCCTGCAGAGGATCCCAGTTTTGGTACTCACATACTGAAAAGAGCAACAAAACTTACCAACTGAAGAGACTGTTGAAACAATATAGCCAACATTAATTCTTTCTAAGAATAAATCAACTAACAAGAAAGGCTTTTACCTCTTTTTTTATTACAGCGCAAAGAAAAGCTTTCACTGAAAATAATTAAAATTCACTAAACCTTAGAAAACAATGGATTAAGTTAATACCTGAAATTCTCTTTGGTGCTACAAAAGTAATCAGGATATAGAGGAACAAGAGAGAAGGCTTTACGTCATGAATCAAGATAGAGAATTTCATCACAAAACCACAGCAATTCTGGGGACTGACTTTTGAAGACAAAGTTATGGAAAAAATGTCAAAAAAGCTCGATGGCAATATTTCATATCAAGGATGGCCACAAACGGTGTCAAGGAAACAAATCCCAACACCATCACACAAGCATGTGGAGAAATTAGATGAGAAAAGACTCGGGTATGTTAATTGTCAAAACACGTCTTGGAAGAGGTAATCAAGCACTCTTTGTCCCCATATTTACTCAAAATGCCTGTAGAATATGGATTAAAACTTTGGTTTAGAGACTGACAAAGGAAATCCATTGAAAAAAGATTAAATGCAAATAAAACTGTAAAACAGAACAAATCTTTCCCCACTAGCCTGAACTGCAATACAAAATGTGGAAGTAGGATGGTGTGAAACCGCCGTACCTGCAAGCAAGGAGCGGGATAAGGCATGCAGGGGCATAACGTATCCTGAGACACAGGGTTTACAGTGCGAACACGTTTGTACGGCTTTTGACTGGTAGCTGTTTTGGTCATGTTTGAGAAAGCGTAAGCAGAGGTGGAGCAGAGGAGCTCACCGGGTTCTCTCGTTACCTGAAGGGGTGCTGACTGCACCAACTGATTTCCTGAGGGGGACGTGACAGCTCCCCACTGAAGTCCCCTGCCGCTCCTGCAAATTCATCCCACTGTGCAGAGGATAGGGGAGAAGCTGAAGGGGTTAACTGCACACCAAGCAGGGCTCTTGTCTCTTGCCTTCTCTATGCGATAGTGTAAAAGAAAGATGTTTCTCCTCTTAAATTCTGGATAGCTTACATTGCTTTTCTGAGTAACTGGCAATAGAACTAAGCTGTACCCATAAATAAATGGTTTTGTTTAGGTGATACTGCTGACTAGATTTGGAAGATGTATGTTTTGGAAGTCCAGAAAAATCCACTGTTGCAGCTAAACATTTTACAAATGCTAAGACATAGGCAGTACACAAGCGTTCATGAGATACACAAGAGTCTGAGATACTAAAGCCACAGTCCTTGCAACGTGCGACAGAGTTGGATGGAGACTGATAACGAATCGTGCAACTTGATCTGCCCCCTCCCCCTGTCTTCATTTGCCTTCCAAGTTGTGTTTTTCACTTCTGGTTCCTATTGCAGCCACATGCTCATTAGTGAATCCAATGAGCCCAGTGACATTTTTCAGGCCTGACGCAAATGTCTAATGGGACTGAATTTTAATTCCCCTGCAGACCTTTAAAAACAAATAAATAAACCTCACAATAAGTTGCGCACACTCAGCTTTGTTCACATCACACATGTTCACCACTGCTCTCTACTGCGCTGGAGACCTGCTCTGGAAGGGAGAGAACCCGTGCACGTGCACTTAGGTAGCAATTAATGACATCGGACTCCAAAATGCCTTATACCACTACACAAATATGTACTTTTCATTAATTCTACTTGGTTAATAATTAATCAGCCCACAACCCAGACAGCAAAGTTGGGCTAATTCACTTCTGGGAGAACTAAGTTTAATGCTTGAGAAATTAAATCAAAAATCATAAAAACTCTATGGTAGCTCACTGTTCAGATGTACGCAGTTACACATGCAAAAAATGGAGGGAAACGTGAAATTCTTAGAGCTTTTAACCCATCTACCTGACAGATGGGCACTATACTTTTATATTAACAAAGAGAATTTAATTTTATAGGCAGAAAACTAGAAATACAAGTTACATTGTACCTGTAATTGAGCTGAGTTATAATTAAGATTGAAAACTTTGTCGCTGCACTCCTCAGCTTTTGTTGTTTTAACGATACAACCATAAAAAGCATTTTACTTTGAAAGCACTTACATAAATATGCCATCTACTCAGAAGACCTGTTTTACTTGAGTATTCTGACATGCCTTTGCAATTTTAATGATTAAAATAGGTCCTCTGTGCTTTTTATTGCTGATGCCATCAGAAAGTCAGAACACGAGTAGAACAGGTCGATCCTCCTTATCATTATCCACAGAGTAATTTACTAAATTAAAGTAAGCTTTTCCATCTCAAGTAATTCAATGCAATTAAACACCCCCTCCCCATTTATTTTTGCATAAAATAACAAAGTGTTTAGAAATCAGATGTATATTTCTTTGTTAATCAACTGGAATTTCCAAGAAATTGGAGGAAAAAGGAGTCAGGGTCAGTAATTGAAATTAATTTAAATTTTAAAATAAGGTCAATATATCAGCAGATAGCTAACAGAGATCAGTGAATGCATCCTCTTGCGCAATGAGCATTCTGAGTAAAGGAGCACAAGCAAAGCCTTCTGGCTTGTCCTGGATCGCGCAAGAAAGAGCACTGCAAGCAAGCAACTGCACAAGCCCAGATCGCCCAGGGACAGAATGGCCATCTAAGCTGGGGAACTGGCAATTGACAGGGCATTCATTTGGGTAATTAGGGACCTAGCTGTGCAGATCCCTATTCATGTTTTATCAGATAAATCTCTGCCTTAACAGATGTGTAATCTGGTCTCCCTTGAAGCTGAAAGGATTGAAATCAATTCTAAATCAGAAGTAAATCTCTCCCCCCCCAAATCTGATATAAATAGTAAAAAAAAGACTCTTTTTGCCTTTGTTTATCAGTCTAGGGAGACAGGCTCATGATAGTCTGCTATTGGATGATGCAACTATTTGTAAGAAGCTACTGGCATACTAATTATTAGCAGAATTGTCTAGAAAACAATTAGCATGTGCCATGAAAAAATACAAAAGATACAAAATTCAATTCTCATCTCTTTATCTGAGAAATTTTTTGATTTGTGAAAAAGAAAACACTAGCGACTGCTTGTTGAGAACCCAGCAATTTTTACTACAGACTTGATTTTGCTGGTGCCATCAATTTTTCACACCACTTCAAATAAAGCTAAACATTAGGGGATTCTATTTCAGACTTGAGGAGAAGATAATAATCAACAGATCACAGACACATCACACCGAAGCCAGTGTGTTTCTTCTGGTGGACAGTGTGACAAAATGAATTGGACATGAGCTTGTTATTATGCTATCAAAGACATGGCCTCCGTTCCCTACTACCTCGGAGCTGTCTGTGGCGACCTAAGTTATCTTAAGCAAGGGACTGACTGTATGTCTCAGCAACACAAGATAATGAGGGCTTGATGAACCAAGTGCCATGAAAAAAAGAGAAGCTGCAAGAGTAGCGAGTGAATGAGCACATCCATCACACACGTTTTCTTTCCCTACGGCTCAGCATAAATTTGAGGGCAGGAAAAGGCCCGTGGGTGTGATACAGGGCCTGAGATACTGTTTCAAATAGCACATCACATTTTCATTCCAAAGGGAAAGTGGGTGCAGTCATCCCACTAACGAAAAGTATTTCCCCATTATTATTATTGGGAAAATGCCTATGTGTTATGTGTATGTTAATGTATGGTCTGTCACAGACGTCTGAAGGATCTGAATACATAATTGTTCCCTATTTTTTTCTCAGAGGACAGAGAATAAACTGGAGGTGGGTGTACACTTGCTTTCTATTCCAAAGGTATAATATTTTCTCAGAAACACTGACTTGTACCACAGACTTCTCAAACATCAGCCCAAAAAGAGGAGCGACGCTTGGCAAGCCTGCCTGTTGGAAACTGCAGCTCCAGAGCTGACAGTGGTTCTGCCTCCAGGCCTGTTTGAGCCGTTCTGGTAAAAACGCCTGTGGCCACATGAAATGCGGCTACTTTACATCCCCTTGAGTGAAGCCATGTCAGCACTAAGAGCAGTGGTAAACAGTCAAAAAAGAACCCTGGTATGGACACAATTTATAAATACTCCTTGACACTGACCATGTGAGTGAGACACTTAGGCCTCTGTCCAACTGCGGTGGGTTGACCCTGGCCAGCAGCTAAGTGCCCACACAGCCGCTCGCTCGCTTCCCCTGCAGCAGGACAGGGGAGACAATAGGAAAAGCCAAAGCAAAACTCAAGGGTCAAGATAAAGACAGTTTAATAAGTAAAGAGGGGAAAAAAACAAGTGACGCAAAGGCAATCACTCACCAACACCCACAAGTCGGCTGATGTTCAGGCAGTCTCTGAGCAACATCTACCTTGGAAGACCAAAACCTCCTCACTGTATTCTTCCATCACCCCAGTTTTATTGCTGAGCATGACGTGATGCTGTATGAATTATCCTTTTGGTCAATTTGGGCCAGCTGTCCTGGCTGTGTCCCCTCCCAGCCTCTTGCCCACTCGCAGCCTACGTAGTGCTGCTGGGGGGAGGCAATGAGACAGAGAGAAAGCCTTGATGCAGCCCGAGCACTGCTCAGTCACAGCCAAAGCACTGCTGCGTTACCCGCACTGTTTTAGTCACAAATCTAAACCACAGCACCGTATGCACCGCTGTGAAGAAAGTTAACTCCGTTCCAGCCAGATCCAGCACAATATTCCCTGAATAATAAAAAAGTCTTTCTAGTAATTCAATGGGCAGTGAATCTGAGCTTGAAAGGGTTATCACCAGCATTATTTTTTTTTTCTTAATTTTAATGCATCAGGATTGCTGTAGGCTTTGCCTTAAGCTTTGACTGACATTTTGGCAGCCTTTCTCCACAAAATGAATCTACAGAGATCAACAAAACAGTCTGATAAACTTTTTCCTTGGTGAACATAAAACAAACCTGTACCATTTATTCTGCTTCCAGATGTACCTTTTAAAAGCCTACTATGTCTCTTCTGGGGAAAGAAAGAGGAAAAAAAGACACAGAAAAAAGAAAGAAAAAGGAAAAAAAAAAAAGAAACCTAACAACCTAGATGCCATTTTTATTTTCAAATATCTCCTTTGTCAGTGAAGTAAAACAAATTATTTTTCCCCAAATCAGTCTTTGTTACTGGGGTTGCACATAATCTAGACAGTGGAGTTTACCAAAATCAGTTCAAAAACACACAATGAGAAAGTGGGAAGATAGTATCAGTGGTGAAGAAAACCTTTGCATTGCTCATTCCAATGAAATGAACTAAGGATGATGACAGATGCATAGAGAAGTTTGTTTTTGTCCTAAAATGAAAGGCATCAGCACCATTTCCACTCCAGAAGGCAGCAAGTGGAGGGCAATT
Organism: Pluvialis apricaria; assembly: GCA_017639485.1. Classification (NCBI taxonomy): domain Eukaryota; kingdom Metazoa; phylum Chordata; class Aves; order Charadriiformes; family Charadriidae; genus Pluvialis; species Pluvialis apricaria. Next base: position 79,602,157 of record CM030010.1, read on the forward strand.
TAGGGCTGGGCTCTGACTTGAGACACGTACTGTGAGAACACAGAGGACGCGCAGAGGAGTTGGGGGCTGCTGAAAGAACATTATGTTATTAAAAAAAGTTAGGCATAGTAAAGTACATGCTCGTAAGACCTCACCTGGGTTTTAAATTATCTTATTATACCTAAATTAAATAATCATTTCAGTCAGTAATCAACTAGCTACTTATTCTGCCTTCCCATGTTTTAAAGTCCTCAGCCTATTCAATGATCATCACAATAAAGCACTTCCAGATTTTTCTGTTTAAATAAATTATATCAGCGAGGACACTTGGGCTACCCATTGCTCGTTATTGCCTCATTCCTATTCTTCAGAGGCTGCATGGCTGAGAGTAGACTGGAGGAAAAGGCAAGCTATAAAGAACAGCTCACATTAAAAAAACAGACTGTCATCACACCAAAATCTCTACTTCATAGGAAAAAAAATAACAAGAAAAAATATTTTCAGCTGCAAGACTGGCAAAAAGAAATCCATCTTCTCAGTCCTTATTCAGTCAATTCCTGCAGCCCTTATTTTAGAAACTCTATATTAGCTTGTAAGAGCCATACTTCCTAAAGAGTGAGAGGAAATCATCACACTTCTAGAAGACTCTGCGTAGACAAAAGGAAATTCCCTCAAATTTTGAACCGGAGCTTACAAATTGCACTCTTCCCAATGCAAGCTCAAAGAAGCTTGAAATCAGACCTGCTCATTAGAGGCCAGTTTCTTAAGAAAAGAACATAAGGAAAACAACTCAAAAAACCTCCAAGTTGAAGCTTTTCCTTGCCTTTTGGAAGAGTTTTTCCCAGAAAGGATGATTTTTTAGCAGATGGACTTCAGACATTTAGTCTGTACCTTTCTAAAAGCAAGCGTATCTATCAAAATCACAAAGTTAATGAAAGGAAAAATGTACAATTATTGTTATTCCTATAACAGTAACAAAAAGATAAATTTAATCTTCTGACTACACTACATTAGTAGAAAGCCCGTATATAATGTGGCGCACCAAACCTATGCCAGATTTACAGCATTTCAAACAGCACTAAAAAGCTTACAATTATTTTTCCCCCCCTTGGAATGTACCACACATTCCAAATAATCAGCCATGGTAGCTACAATCCACAGCATGAAACAGTGACAGAAACAGCGTCTTTCTTTACACAGACTCTGTCCATTTATACCGTAGCTCTTAGGGGTTACCTGCACCAGCACCTGGCTGCAGACCAGGCACCACTGTCAGCTCCAGGCACTCCCGGTTTGGGGACCCAACAGGCCTGGGAGCAGCTTCCATGATCTGCTTGGATGATCCTGAGTAATGACGTGACTAAATCTTATCCAGCTTCAGGGAAAATGACCAAAATCAGAGCAAGCTCAGTTTTCATGGCTTTTTTCCACCCTTTCCACCTGTCCTCTTATCAGGCTTTTTCTTAAAGTGCTTTGCTTCGCCACAGTCAGACAACTCACATTTTTTTTTGAATCTTGAAGAGAGCTTTAAAGGATTCAAACCATTTATTCCTGAGCTTTAAAACACTTAGAAATGAAAATGAATGAGAATGTCATTTACGCATTCATATCTGATGAATAGGAATATCTTTAACTTGTTCCTTTGATCTCATACATACATCTGGAGTGGCTAGTCGTCTATAAACGGAGAGTAGTTTTGGAAAAAGGCAAGTCACAGCTATAAACTTCCTAGAGACAGCAGAAAATAGCATGATGAACAGCAAGGTGCAGAAAAGCAGATTTTTTTAAAACTATAGATTAAAGTCATCATTAATAATGTTACAGGGTCTTTTGTGCAAATAAGGGTAGCAAAACTTGATCTTGTGTAAAGCCAATTTTTGCAAAAAACAACTACAAAAGATGGAACTTAAGTACTAGAATTGCAGTGTGCAGAAAAACATTTACTGACAAATACACATATTTATGCATATTATAGATTCATCCCCAAAGTGAATCACTGTTGGAGAGTTTCTTGTGAAAGTGTGTTTTAAGAGGAAACCGAAATTCATAGGTAACTACTTGGTACACAGAACAGAATGTGTTTCGTATCTGAGGAAATCATAGAAAGTTAAGTGACAGATACAGCACAATGAAAATGTGGGAGGCAAATCACAGAAAATAATAATGAAAATTGCCACTGAGTCCGAGGAGTTCAAGCTCAGTTTGGAGGTAAAAGAACAAAAGTAAACGGTTTAGAATTCAGGAATGACTAGCTTGACACAGAAGTAAAGACAGACAGGTTTTCTCTAGTTTACTTTCAGCATATGTGACACAGGCAGTATGAGCAGTGAAGAAGCCAAAACCAGCAAGTCACAATAGCTAAGTGTCCAAAAACGCTGGAGCGGTGAAGCCATTTACAAATGCTTTTGAGTCCTCCCACTAAGCAGAGAGCAACTACTTGCTGTAGCACTACACTCCTAATTGCCATTATACTTACTAGCAAGGGTTTGGCTATTTCCAGTTCATTTAATATGAATCCTGAAAAGTATATTCTTCTTAAATGCTTTTGCATGTACTAATAGCATTTACCTTACATACATATATATCACCAGAGATGCAAATACGATTTTAATGGAAAGGGATAAGCCATGTATATACGAAAAAACCCAAAAGATATATAATGTCTTGAATCACATTGCTCTCATTCTCTTATAACAACAAATATTAGAATTCTTCTCGTACAAATATTTTCCCAATATAGAATAGATCTAGTGTGTGTTGTTTCGCATTGACAGGTTAGCAGAAGTGAGAAATCTTGGAAAGGTATTGTGATCTTTCCTAGTAATATTCATTCAGCAGTACTTGTACTTCAAAGTTATAGCAATCTAAACCTCTAAGAATTTCTGCTACAAAAGCTGCACATGATCACAACTTTCTGTGCCGTTTGCTTCAGATGTGCATTCACAGCTACAAAGTGGGATTGGAACTCAGTATAAACACTACCTTTCTACTTCTTTGTCAAAGAAGTCATACTGAGATATTAATTTAGTACATTCATTAGAGCGTACTAACAAGTCAGTTAAGATACCACCAGGTTCATATCTACTATTAGGGGATCCTAAGCCTTTAAGTATGAGGAAAAAATTCTTTTATGTTTGGGGCCTAAATAAAGATACTATGAAGCTCATCAATAGATTGAAAGAAAATTAGTATTAAAAGAGACCTCCAGAAGTAATGTAAGCTATCCCGTTGCCCTAACAAATGAACAATAGCAATGTTAATCCTTAATGTACTTGCAAATATCCGCAGGAGACTCCACAACCTTCCCAAGCAATCTACTCCAGTGCCTCATTATCTGGACCACTAAAAAGGCTTTCAATTGTTTACGCTAAATCTTTCTTCCTGCAGCTTTAGGTCACCTGTCCTTGTTCCGTTCTCCAAGGACACGATGTATACCTTTTGCTTGTAGCAGCCTTTTATGTACCTTTTACAAACTGTTACCGCATCCCTCTCCTCCCACCTCCCTCTCTTCTTTACACTCAGTCTCTAAAGCTAAGCATTCCTAGTTCTTTCAGTGTCTTCTTAGATGTTATCCTCTAAGAGCTATTCAACCTTTGCCTTTCCTATATCCCTTTATAAATGGGAAACTGTCACTCAGAATCAGTACAACAGTACACAATCCACCTTTACAAGTGGTCACCACTAATTAACATAAACTTTCTGTGGTATCAGTAGATTGAAATTGTTATGGTATCGGAGGATCTTATAATATTGGTTTTACATTGTACAACTAGCATTTGTGATCTATAAATCTTTTTTCTATTTGATCCCCTACGGGGAAGCACATATCCCCTATGTACTTTTATTTATCAAAGCAAGGTCAAATTGTCTAAAATGGGTAATTAGAGAATAACATGGCCACAGGGTATTCAGGTGTTTCTTTTAACTTAGGTAAAGTCTTCCATTACTGTAGATATCCCAATGTTATAGGAACAGCCTGTCCTTTCATGTGACGCTTGGCTAATGTCACAAGTATGTATGAAATGTCTCTACTTCAGGAATGACTTCAAGAACTCAGTCAAAGATAAAAGGTCAGAGAGCTAAACAATGTATGCTTTTATTTTCATTTTGTCTTTGAAGTTTTAATTCAACAGAAAAAATCTGTCAAATAGGAGTATAAGCTTTTTTTTTTCCTATTTTTTCCTGGCTCAACTAGTCTACGTATGAACGTTTAAAAAAACCAAAGTAAACAGGAGAGACAAAAAGAGGTTGCTTGCAATTTCTTCAAAGCATAGTTAGTATCGACAGCTCTTTGTGTAATGATTTTCCTTTCTGAATTTTGGACAGGAGGCATTGAAAGGATTTTATGAACATCAGTCCATTTGAATGCAACCCCGGGGAGATAGGGACGCACTGTCCCCACTCAAGCAGATGGAGATGACTGAAAAAGAGGCCAAATTATTTGTCCAAAGATATACAAGTTAGCAGCAGTAGGTGGTACTGAAAGTCTGGGGGTATTTAGAAAGCATGACGTGAAATAAACATAAAAGAGAGGAAAAAAAAAGAAATAGTGATAGGCTAAGTTCCAGGAAAAAATATTTTTGTCAGATTAATGATATCTCCAGGATAAACACAGAAATCACATTAGTTGGAAAACTTCACCAAAACCAGATAAAATGCAAATAATCTAATTTTCCTGATAATATATGGTACAATTTATTTTCTAAGAAGTAATTTTTAACAAATGTGGAATGTTCTTTCATGTTCTAAAGTGCTTTTCCATCATCTATTACAGAATTAATTTAAGATTTATTCACTGCTAAAATATGCAGAAAATCCTTAAAAAAAAAGAGAAAGCATGGGAGTTCTGCAAAAATAAGTTTATCTTTGTACCAGTATTATCATTACTTTTAAACTGACAATCTTAAATGATTCCTACATATGGCAAGCTACAATTCCACACAAACCAACCCAAATCATAAGAGGTTTTGGTGCATTTCTTACATCCTTTCCACATTTGAAAATTCTGGGACAGTACTTCCCCGTTATTCTTTTTAGTCTTCAATTACAGTGGCCCATTTTGTTTCAGCCAGATGGGGATGTAGTGACTTGCTGTGACCCAAACACAAAGCAGAAGCACTTTGACCTCAAGAAGAAAGATTCTACCAAGCCTTCAGCGAGGGGATCTAGTTATCTGTCCCTTTACCTGGGCACAGGAGGTTACTGCTTCTATTTGTTTTCCCTTTTGTTTGGATCCTGTGAAAGCAGCTAGCATTAATTGCTCCCATTTTGAACTTACTCTTGTTGGTTTGGAAAGTATGTCCTCATAAAAGAGGTGGTCGATGCCCCATCCCTGGAAACATCCCAGGTCAGGTTGGATGGGGCTCTGAGCAACCCGATCTAGTGGAAGATGCCCCTGCTCATTGCACAGGGGGTTGGACTACATGACTTCCAGAAGTCCCTTCCAACCCAAACTATTCTATGATTCTATGATAAAATGTGATGCCAATATACTCCAGACTTATGAATAAACCAAAGTACAACACAGTGAAGAAGCACCAGGTTATCTTCTAACATTAAGTATCCCAAGGACCAAGATACTGAAAAGCTACTGCAGACATGGAAGACAAATGGTGGAGGTGACCTCAGGTGAGACCACAACACGGTAAACAAGGGTCCCATTTCTACGGTTAAAGACCTAACCTATGTGAACAATGGTATGTCATGTATTTGTGTTCTGATATTATAATAAAACTTCTACACATGGTTGAACAAGACCAGTGGCAGGCAAGACACCATGGGATCTTGCGTATCAAAATAAAGAGGTTGTGATGGATTTTTAAATCAGCAGTTATTACGAAAAAAAAGGCAAAGAGATAGGAAATGTTTGTTGTCTTATTCTGTATCTAAGTGACTTTTATTTATTTTGGTTTTAAAAAATAGCATCAGCAGAGATTTGTAGGAAAAGATAGGGCTGCCTACCACCTACCAGCTTCCACTTCAAAATGCGTAAAATAAATCCCCCTGCCCAAAAGAAAAGCTTAGCACATTTTGTTTGTGTCACAGCACCATAAGAGATATTAATTTATCTTCATTAAAAAAAGAGAGAAGCATATCATCTTGTTACGATGATTTCTTCCAGTTACCTCAACTAGCAAGGACTGTGCTTAAACTGGAATCTGTGAGTGTGAAAGGGAATAATTTACTTCAGTATTTGTAAAAGCACATCTGGAGGAAGGAAGGGTCATTCCCATTGTGGGAGGAAGTTACGTAGTTTCATGCTCACTGTTCCATTCCAAGTACTGGAGGGCTGTTATTTCTGCCAAAGCACACAGTATTCCAAGCCAACAACTGGTAGGAAAACACAATGTGTTGGTAAAGCAAGGCCACTGACTGTGCAACATGGGAATATACTTTCACGAGTGGAAGACAGTCAGCTATGGCCTAGAAATATATCTTACAATCATACATTCATCCATGTGAAATAACAAAGTATAATTAAAACTGCTATTTGCACCTGCAATGTTTATTAATTTTAGTTTTTCATCAATGTTTTGAATTTTGACAGGAGAGAGGGAAGACCTCATGCAAAGTTTAGCAAATTCTTGTTTATATTGTCTCATGGTTTCTAGGAAAGCCTCAGTTCCCCTTGCACTCCCTGGAACATCTCTTCCGAACGTGTAAGCACTGGAGCGGTAGAAAACTATATGATAAACATCTAGCTATGAATTCTAGTTGACAAGGAAAATCTTCATCAAGAAGATGTGAACTGCAAAGAGCATCAAAAAATTTGTGGAAGCTTCTGGCCCTTTCATATCAGTCTACACTGCGAACCCTTAGCAGGTACCAGTTTAAGAAATGCTATACACAGAAAGGTTTTGGGACAAAGATGGTAGGTCGAATGATTAGACTTGATCTTCAAGCTGAACAGCTTATGGTAGTAACGGCTGACATGTTCCTAAGAAATTGCTAACGGTTATTCCAGGCGGACAAAATTACTGACTTGATATAACATTTCTAGCTTAATGAATGGCCAAGATTTAAGTGACTGGCAGTTTAACAGCTCTCATTTCCTTCAGAGACTGTGAAGGAAAAGAAACAAAGTTTCAGTTTACAATGTGAAAAGCTGACACAGAGCTGTCAGACATTTCATTTCAGCTAATCCTCCCCAGGAAGCGCAACGTTGTGTGAGCTCTGAATTCCCTGCGAGTTTATCGATCTCATGTTTGCCAGATAAACAAGTGACATCAGCACTGCAGACTCATCCCCAGAAAGTAAAATGGCATTTTCTCGTATCCAGATGCAGGTTGGTTGGTTTGTTTAAACCAAACGAGCACAAGATGTCGAAGGTGCCTCAGCAGATACAGAATACAACAGCTGCTGGGATGTAATCTTGTACCTGAGTCACTAGCCAGCCAAAGACAGCCTCACAGAAGAGCTGTTTATAAATGCCAATTTTTGTATAATGAGTGCAGGTCACTTGGTGATGAAGTAGCCCACACCATTTGTTTTAACTGCAGTTGACAACACACTGTTTAATTGACCAGACCTAATCCAGCACGATGTACTCGCACATGAATACGTGGAAGCAGCAGCTTCCTGAATATTTAAACGGACAATGTCAAGGCAGTCAGAAATACTGTATTACATTAGCATGGCTAATAGTTTGCTATCTGGAATTACAGAAAAAAAATCCCATTGCCGAGTACAATACTTTCTGTAGCCTATTAGTACTTATTTAGCATCCCCTGTCTGCCCTCATTCTTAGAAATGCAGCTCATTTATCAGCAAAAGGTCTGTGCAGCCTAGACACTCAGCCAGACCAGCACAGAGCTGCTCTCATACATCATGGAACTTATTAACCATGTACATTTCTTTCCCTGGGTTTCAAATGAGCTGGACCAATTTGTTACACGACTCACAGGTGGGAGTAAAAGGTATATAGAACAGTGTATTGCCAAATACATGTAGTTCAATTACAACAAGTAGGACAGTACAATTACAAAAATATGGTGGCTAATTGCTTGGAGAACATGCCTTCAGACACGAACTGCTCTCCCAGTGCAAGAGCAAAGCATAAGCAAACGGACAATAAAATATATACAGAAGCACCTTAGGTGTAACTCCACACTTCCATTTAGGATGGGATGTATTTCTTTGAAGGGAGCTGAGTCTAAAACCCTCAGACTACTTCATGCTGAAAACAGAACGAAAAAACTTGTCAGCATTCTCTTGCTAACGTAAAGTTGCTTTGAAGAGCAGTCCATGGTGTAACGTTGAAATAACTCTCCCTCTGTGGACACAACTGCAGAACAGTTTGTTGCTTCTATTATTTCCTTGATTCTGAAGATTGCTGCAGTAACATTTTAATAGGAATCAAGAAAATGGCTTTTTTAGACAGTATTTTATTTACATCCTTACATCACACAAAAAGAGGGTTTTTTCTCTCCAATCATCTTCTTGAACTATGTTTTGCAAGATTTTTTTTTGCACAATACTTGCTTTCATTAGTTTCCTAGGGAAAAGACTTACCCCTCTACTTTCTTGAACATTTACTGATTGTTTGGTTTCCTTATGTTGCAATTTTTGGGAAGCTTGTTTCAAGTCAGTTTCTTAAGTGGGAGCTCTACAGTTCAACACAGGAAGCATACTGTGCTCACAGGGGTGACGCTCTTTTTGGTGGCTTCATATCCAGTTACTAGTCTTTTCTGCAAATGCCTTTTGACTTCTACTGTTTGCACTGTTTCCTGGTTTCATCTCCATTCAATTTCTGTTGACTTTTTCAAATATGTTCTTTCATTATGCAGGAGAATTTGCTACGAGCCACTGTTTCCTACTCTTGCTCTCAGTGAGTAGCATCTATTTTCCCAACAAGTCGCTCATTGTCTCTGGAATTGTCTGTAGTGCCCTGCACTAGTGCCACTGATGGTACCCTCAAGGTCAAATTCCTTGACCTCCTGCACTGCCAAAAGGCCAGGGGCACCAGGCCTTTGTAGGACTTTCCAAAGGGGTCATAGACTACTAAACAATCTGCTGCATCTGAGCATGTCAACACATTCCCACGAGGCAGTCCAGCACGGTTTGCATCTTCTTGCCACGCCAGAGAATCTCCAGGCCCTCACACACTGCTTGCACCAAAGACTCAGAGCTGGTCACAGAAATGGGACAGCAGCTTGGAAGAGGTGCTCATCACCCACTGAATGGACATGGCAGATATGCAAACCTCTAACCCATGAGGACACTTCCAGAGGGGACAACAACACAACATCTAGCACTTATTTACAGCTTATCATACTCAGCATACTCATACAAGCAGACTAGAACTTTCGCTAATCAGGACTGTCCTCAGGGAGGATCCCACGACATAGGGTTGAGTTGCCTTCCTTGGAGAAGACCATCACACTGCCCCACTGATGGTCTCCATGCAGTGTTGTACACCACTAGCTCCCCTCCCAGATCAGGTGGCTGCCAGACCTCCTGCACCTGGGACTGGGGGCAGAGACAGGAGATAGAATACAGCTACAACTCCACAATGAACAGCTAAGCTGGTCCAAGACAGCATTGCTCCCCTTCTGCACAAGCAGCACAGCACCGAGCTGGGTTCCTGTCCACTTTTGTGTATCCCACTGGAACAGGCTTCATCATGGGAAAAGGAGGACAATATTCCTCCATTTCAAAAAATCAGCCATTAACTCGTTCCCCCTTTGGCTCCTTCCAATCTCAGTGCTTGTTCTAGGGAGACATTTCTGACTCATGCTGGACAAACAAATAAATACCGAGGGTGACTGCATAATGCAGCTTCATCCAACAATGCACTTCATGCAGATGCCTTGCACACGGATTCCCCAATGTATTTCTAGAGAGACCCATTCCTTTGGAAGCTTCCTTGTTCAGATCCATACAAAATGCTAGGGGCTGTCTTCTGACAGTTGCTTGCTGATCTCCATACTGCTTTTGCCAAGTCATTTTGATTTATGTTCTTAACATCAAAGTCTCCATACCTTGAAAACTAAAGTAAAAATTACATAGCTGTCTTCTCCTGACCATTTTACCAACTCATTTCAAGGGAAAGATTTGGGTGGCATATTCCAAAGAACTATTACAAAACAAAATTTTAGTGAAACTCAACTGCAACTTCTTGAAACTTCTTAGAAAAGGCTCAAATCTAAAAGCTACACCCGAAAAAACAGCAAATTCCTTAGAGAAACTAAATCAGAGCATTATCACCTCTTGTAGATCCGTATTTAACATTCATGTTTTGTACTGGGTGAATACAAGACAAAACTTGTGAAAGAATTGAACATCAACTGGTCCCTAATGAAGCTCAAGCCAATGCAACTCCCAAAGATTTCTTTCCAAATATTGTACCGTACTCTGCTGTCTCAATACTGACACCATTTCCAATGATAATAAACATAATTCCAACAATAAGACATAATTTAAAACATAAAATAATTGCAAGTTACAGTAAGACAAAATTATTTTTCCCCCGTTTAGTGGCTACGTCTTAACAGATGGATTACGAAACAGACAGCAGAATTTATTCTATTTCTAGTGCAAACTGCTAAGAGGCATAGGAGATACTTCGCGTATTTCCCTACAAAGGAGGAAAGGATGGAATTCTGGTAATTCATTAAAGATACCCACATTTTCGTAAGATTGAGCCTGAACAATAAAAAAAAAAAATAAAGTGGTATGCTCCGATGGAATACATGCATGTCCTGTCATGCACAGAAGGTTCTGGCCTGTTTTTCACACACTGGGAATGCAAAGAAGCGTTCAACATCTCAGTGATGATCCCTAGTGTGATAAGAGTCTTAGCGCTTCACCTGCCTGCAGGGTGGGAAACTTTGACAAGAAATATATATTATTGAATGGAGTTTATTCTCTAGGGCCCAAATTTCTCTGCTAGACAGATAATGGCACAGGGTAGTGGAACCAGGGAACGTAATTCCGAGTCTGAGTGAAAATGAAAGTCATGTTATTCTTTTGATATAGACTAGAAATAAATAAAAGCAAACAGATTCTACTATTGAAGGCTCGATGTTGTACTTGGCAATGTTTTTACTCTTGGCAGCAGTGACGGCCCAAGGTGAGAGGGTCCAAATAGTACCAATGCTTGCATGAAGCTGGCAGGAAGGGCTACCCAGATTACTTAATGACGCGTGCTTTGCAGTTAATGAGCCATTCTTCAATTTTGTCTATTTAATAGAGGAAAAAGAAGTTACTTTGCAAAGTGCATTTGTCATGAGGGGATGAGTGGTTTTCATGCTTACTATTATAAAAACATAGTATTGGATGTAAATACATACATACATATGCAGTCTAATTTTTTTTTTCTCTTTAACCCAGCATAGCATTAATAAGACACAAAGCATTATGTTCATATATTAAACATTTTTTTATCACTTATGCTGTCTTTGAAGTTACACAAAGGTAATTTTGTGACATAATTAATGAATTTTACCTTAGGTGTGCTAAAAAATTTGTAAGTAGTGTAAGGTACTACGAATTTCTTCATTATGGTAGCTAAGTTGCATTACTGTGAAGAAAAACAGAATATCCTTGTAATACTGAATTACAATTCTCAGGTGACTGATTTGTAATGAAATATTCTAGAATTTGGTTTACCTGACTTATCCTTTTGATAACACCTATTACTGCTTAGTCCACAAGCACAATTAAATATATAGCAAGCACATGTATGTGTTTATAATATATACAATTTCATATATATATATGCCCCCAATATATTGTATAACAATATATGTGTATAACTTTCCCTAGAAGCCTATTGCTAAGTTTTTTTCAGTGTTGCCATTTCTTTCCACTATGAACGAGAAGCTATTAAAAAAAAATAAATATATTGAACCTCACAGCAGAAGACGTGCCAATTTTCAAAAAGAAAAGATTTTAAGACCAACAAACTGCTGAAGTTCTTCCCAGAAGGCCTTTTCTCCTATTCTTACAAACAGAATGTTACTAAATTGCTTTCACCTTTGCAGGAAAAGACCAGAATTGGTCTTGAGGGTAACAAGCTTGTTGGCCAGCACCAACCAATGCAAAAGAGTGCCCCCAAAGGGAAAGAAATCACCCAGGCTTAAACCCACAGAAATTCAGCCTGCTGTTCCCTAGGCAAATCAAAGGCTCAGCTCATTACAGTTGGTGTCAACATACATAAAATTGTGTGTGTGCGCACACACACATGCTTTGAAGTTCTGCTTGTTTTGTATGCTTTATTATTGTGAGAGACTAAATCACTTTCCATTTAAAAAATAATAAATACGACCTGCTTATAGGGCTAAGCACCCTACAGACACAAAGATTCGTCCTCAGTCTGAAGTACCATTGATAGACACCCTTACCTGTGGTTATAATGCTGTGTAAGTTTCTACGCAGTGTTCAATACAATGTAAATTTTGTATTTTGTGAGTAAGGCAGAAGCTGAAAGATCTAGATAGTACAGCAAGATACGCCAATAGGTATTAACTGAAATGTAACTGTAACATACTTTACTATTAAATGTTCTGGTCAGCATCTCAATACATTTTTCTTATTTTGGAATAGGTACAATTTCACAAAATGGAAAACAGACTGTTTACATCATTGTTGCCAGGATAAGAAACAAGACTGCAAGTCAGGAGTCTGGGCTTTAACTCTTGAATGTGCTACCAAGTTGCTAGTGAGGATGAGCAGCTAATTATCCTCAAAACAAAGCAGTGAATGAGAAGTCCTGGGGACTGGGAAGTGCTAAGCTATGGAAACCACCAATGCTGCAGCAGAAAGGAAAGCACTTGTTCCAAAAGGGGAAACAAAAAATTTTCTGGTTCATTAGGACATCAGAGCACCCCAACTAACTGAATTCAGGATTTGTTGGAAAATTTTCCTTATGGTAGAAGAAATCAGGGGAACCCAAAACTCCATTCGACACCTTTACTTGTACAATTTGGGTGATTTTCTGTCAATTTTAACCATCAGAAATGCTTGGTAAAGCAGGAATGTGTTTTTTTGGTATATTGTTCCCAAATAATGCTTGCTAATTGTTTGATATATCCACAAATATACATTTTCATTTTATTTGCTAATATAAATTATGATAGCAAGTCTTTTTTCCTGTAAGGGAGAAATGACAACTTGTTACCAGCTTTTGTCTACCTAGTTATTTAAGCAGAAGATTAACAAAAATCTCATTCATATGCCTATTAGCATATATTTAGCAGAGGCAATTTTACACAGCTCACAGCTTGTATCCTAAGATCAGCCTTCACTTATTTTGGAAAGAATGCCAACTAGCCTTACTAATTTAAGTCGTTCTAATACTCCACAGATTTTTCCATTTTATTGGGCTCACAGAGCATTGACGATGATATTTATTACTGTAATAGTCTTTCAGAAAAAAACATATTTTTCTCTGCACTCTACAGTAGCAGTTTCAGGTAGTATTTGTTAAAATAAAGTTTTCACGTTTTAGAAGAATTACCACCTCCTATAACAGATCCTGTAGAACTGGATTTATGCAGAATTCACAATGAAAAATAAAACCCCGATCAAACAAACAACTTTCTTGCCTCAGGTTATACATTTTACTTCACCAGAGAGCAAAATTCAGCAAAACACAGCTACCGTCCCTCAAAGAGGGGCTGACACATTAGCATTTGTATGAATGATTATGCAAAGAAACAAAAGCAAGTTGACATCTCAGCCATATCTAACGTAAAATGCTAAACAGCACCACCAGGTCTTCCTCCACTTAGACACACTAAATATTTAATTTATTCTTATTTTCCAGTCTGCCTTACTATATCAGAAAGCAGCACATTTCCCAGAAACCTTGTTCTTCCAGTGAGCAGTCTGAAGCACCTATTATTCTCGCAGGATTCCACCTTTTGAGAACGAACACATGAGGATTTGTTTACCAGGTTCAGCGTAACCGGCACTTGTAAGGGAGTCAGTAGGACTGGCTCTGTACTTCGTTCTCTAATTACAACCTATTTTTGAGACAGTTTTCCCCTGGCAGACAGGGAATAACTTCGTTGTGGAATTCTTGAAAGAAGAGATTGCCTCTGCAACTATACCATGTACGTGTGTATAAATAAATTCAAATTTCACTTACATAACAATCATACTTTGCATCACGGGATTAATCTCTCCTGGGAAACTCTCCCTGCAAGGCTTCTGATACCTTCTCTCAGTTGGCATGTTGGGAATATTTCTTTCAGTGAAAGGACACTGGTAAAAAAGAAAATAAAAAATAATATTACATTCTTGTTTGTCTTTGCACAACTCTTTAGATAAATAAAATGTTAAACATTATTTTTATAAAGTTTACAATTGCAAAGCTTCAAGGATGTAGTGTAGAACAAGTTCTGCTCCTGTCAACATCCTTTGCCTAATACAGCATCTGAAGGCACCTCAAGCTCCATTTAAACTGTTTTTATTACGCCCTAAATATAGTTTTACTAACCTACCTTTTAAATTACAATTGCCCACTGGCCTGCCTGCTGGTGGTGAAAATCATCAATCCATTATTCAGAAGAGAATGATGCAAGCATTATTATTAACAAGGGAGAAGTTAGCTAATGACTGGCAGCTTAACAAATAATGGAACTGCTAATACTTCAGGCCTGCTTCTGTCCATCGCAAGTACTAGAATCATTTAAATTAAATACTTTATGTGACTAAAACACATTTCAGATGATATAATGAACTACAGGTATCACTGGTTGGGTGCATCTATCATTTCTAAAGTTAGGCTTAATTCCACCTGCTCTCTGAAGGCTCAATTTTGCCCTGAATTACACCTGGGTAATTCCACTGCTATGAATCGTATGATAGGAGGTATATTAGGGGGATATTTCATCCTTGCAAACTGTTTTTGCTAAGCTTTTTGAAAAATCAATTCAATTCCAATATTTTTTAAAACTTTTAAAGACAGTCAATTTGTAGAAAAACTACTGTAGAAAGAATTACTGCTGGTTTAATATGACAGTCACACAAAGTTATGTGAAATGGATTCTTGTAAAAGATTTTTCTCAAATGCAAAGATTTAGTTCAAAGGAGATTGAATCAAAATGGATCTACCGCAACCAAAGTATTAAAACTCTGCCTTTTTTCCCCAGAGGAGAAAACACCTCTGCACTCATAGTGTTTCATATTAATAGTCCTAATTTAGTTACGAAGTGTTGCAGAAAGTTCTGCACCTTGAACTGTATGGGGTATATGGATTCAATGTTCTACCACCATTCCTGGATTGACCCTACTACATGATTACTCTGGAGTTTTAAGACACAAGATACAACACTTCAATTTATTCTTGCCAGTGCTATCTTTTCAGTTCAGTCAGGCTTAGGAGCTTGAGCAGGCTTTTTTTTTTTTTTTTTTAAATTAGTATTATTATTATTTTTTCCCCTCTGCTATGAAAAGCAAATCAGAATACCAATACAGAAAACATACTTCAAATTAAACAATGTTGTGGTTGTGAAGTATTCACAAGACTCCCAATTACCACTGTATCCAAGTGTGCTTGCTGTCTATATATTAACTACAAAATTGACAGAAGGCTAGCGTTGACCCATAAATTGTCAGAACTTGTGATCTTTGTCAATTCAACTGAGTGACAGACTGAGTCGTGTAAATAACTGCACCCTCCACCATTAAAAAAGAAGATAACGTCAAATCAGTTGAAGCAAAGCTTTTTTATTTTCTCATGGTAAAAACCTCAAAGTTCTCTCTGGTCAATCAAAGCTTTGCTTAGTCTGTGGGGTTTTTTTCCAAATTTAAAAAAGTTAAACACTTCTAAAACAAGTTTTGAAATTTATTTTCAGCTTTTTTTCAAAGGGGATATTTACCAATTGGATTCAAATTCCCATTTTGTTTTGGTTTTTTTTTTCACATGACTGCGTATTTATTTTGGTGAAAACTTTTCAAACAAGAGAAAAATGGCCTTGCTTTTGATTCCAGTTGTCCTCTCAAAGAATACTCTATTTGGGATTACTTAACTCAGAATTTACATCAGCGATAATGCATACAATATGAGCAGTAGTCACAATAACCACCAAGTAAGAGGCTGGTCAAGGACCAGGCATTGAAATGAAACCTTCAAAAAAGTTCTGCAGTAACTGTGGTTCTGAATCAATTTGCACTGAATGTGAAAATTGACCTTTATGACTTCTTAATGAAGTCGTTAGCACTTCCACGAAAATGCGGAACTTGCCTGCTACGTATACAGAGTATCTAGAGCGCACAATACTCTCTGAAAATCTTGTAACAGAATTCCTGGTTTTGAAATAGGACTGTTTCCTTTGCAAACATGCCAAAGACCCCAAAAGCCTCCAAGTCTCTAAGGATACCTTTCACTAGGAGACAGAAATCTTGTTTTAGAAGAGAACTCTTCCAATAAAATGCCAGACCTTCTGGGCTCTCTTCTAGCCAATTACTTAACGGCTTCCCAGCTTGAACACCCTCAAGACAGTTCCACCTGA
Source organism: Pluvialis apricaria (assembly GCA_017639485.1). Classification (NCBI taxonomy): domain Eukaryota; kingdom Metazoa; phylum Chordata; class Aves; order Charadriiformes; family Charadriidae; genus Pluvialis; species Pluvialis apricaria. The sequence continues at coordinate 79,618,596 of CM030010.1, forward strand.
GTTTCCAGGAAAGTCTTGTTCTTAACTGTCATTTCTAACACCTGATCTTGTGTTTGCTCCTCAATTCGTGCAGGCCCCCCTACTTCTTTTAGAAATCTCCCAGTCTGCAACTCTGCCACAAGCTCCTTCCTTGCCCTGCCTTTCCTGTATTTCTGGAGTTTTTCCCGTATGGACGTGCACAGCTGCCCTGAGCAACATCTCACTCCCCAGGGCTTTCCACCTGCCCTGGTGCACTAGAGCAAGACAATCAGACAACCTCCTTCCCACTAACTACCTGCTCCTTCCCAGCACCCTCTCACGTATGTCCTGAGCCAACAAGTCTAACAGCTTTGTAACTTATGCCCTGCAGTTATCAGAAGCCTCAATCGTCTCAATTGGAAAGCTTTGCTTCTGACCCCCTGCTTACATTATTATACTTGCGGCTGTTCTGCAACACCCACAGTAATCTTTGATCAAAGACAGTATGCGCTGATCTTCCATTTATTACCTGCTAAATTCTCACTTCTGTTTGGTTGCCAGCTGGTAGTTTCATGCAATTGTGCGCAGACTACCTGGGTATGCTTATGTATCACAACTTCATCAGCAGAAGGAGAATTCCTACAGTTTCCACATATGTTAGCAGTGGCAGGGAGAGTAGAAGAGTTTTCTTTGGCTTCCAGGACAAGGTTAAAATCTGACCTGGAAAGGACTGAATGCTAGCAGCCTATGAAGTACCTGGTGGTTATTTTTAGATGTTTCTGCGGAAAAGGCCTCCCTCAAAAAAGGTGAAAATGCTCTTCTAGCTAGCTCAAAAAAGCACAGAACCAAAAATCTGTAGGTCCTCCCATTACTGTACAAAAAAAAGTTGTAAAGTTTTATCCACTATTTGTTAATGTAAACAACACATATTGTTGAACAAGCTATTGCATTTTCTGAAATGTCTGGAGTCCTTTAGGACTCTAGGCTGTTTCCAAAAGACAGAATTTTAGGAGCAGGTAAGGCTAGTTAACAGAAACCAGAAATTCACAACTCTCTTATGAATTGAGAAGTATAACATATAGCTTCTACGAGTAATATTTATGGGCCTCAAGTTGACCTGTTATTCCAAATGGCAAATTTGAAAACTTTGGACCAATTAAGATGATAATCTTAAGATTATCTCTATCACATCATGATCCCTTGAAAAAGATGCATATGTGATTTTGGACTTGTTCAAGTAGTTTCAAAGTACATGACCCTGAGAGATGCTGAGTACCCAAGGATTACAAACTGAGCATTTGCTCTAGCTAATATTCTCAATACAACCACCCTTTCATTTTCTTCTGGTTACTCTTTTTTTTTTTTCGTGTTTTATTCCAAGCTTGTAACAGGCTTTCACTGTCACATGCTAAATATATCACTGTATTTTTTAATATGAAAGAGCTTCTTCAAGTGGCTTCTGCTTTGACCTAAAGTTATCTCATATAATTTTTCTGTTCTCCATTAAATTTCATGGAAATCACAGTACTGTTAATCACTCAATATATATACATACCTAGATATATACGGAAAGCAGACAGATACTCATTTGCTTTCAGCTATTTTATGGGCTGGGTTGTGTCATAGGTGTTTTGACTAATCCCATGTAATTTTGGTGGCTTTTTAATAATGACAGTTCTTAGTATCGCCTCTCCCGCCCTCCCAGCGTACCTCATCTTATTTGCTTCAAATTATAAGATAACCTGTAGCTCAATATCCATAACATACGAGTTCAACCTTGACATGATGACAGCGCTGCACAGAGCCCTACAGTTGACAAGATGCTAAGAAGTGGTTTTCTTCTTCCTTCCCATGGGGCACTTTCCCATCTCAGCGTGCAACCAACTGCTGACAAGACGGTTTATATGTACTGACACCAAGCACAGCTAGCTACCTAAAAGAAAATTAAATCTCACACTGAGAAAGGACCCACTATCAGTTAAGCTTGCAATGAGCTGTAACTGTGCCAAGAACCATCATTAAGAGCCAATTTTTTGTTTTTTATTGTTGCTCAATACAAGAGATTCCTTCTCTAAGCAATACGTGTCCCTGAAGAAAAGATTAGGATTACACAATGCAGCTAGTAATTTCCAGTTTTCTCATGTATAGTCATAAACTTCAGAGCAAAGACATCCAACTGCTTGGGGAGGGAAGGACGTATAATGGTGATAAGAATGAAAACGGCAGTAGTAACCTGGAAAATCAAGCAATTGGTGTTGAATAAGTGCAATCTGAACGACTGAAGAAAACTCCAGAGCTAAACTGGACTTGGGGGCCGCCACACAGCAACAAAGAGGAAATCCATCTCACAGCAACTTCCCTCATTTCAGAATATACTTTGATTCCTCATTTCTAGAGTCAAACTTTTCAAACGCTTTCATGAAAGCAGTTTTTCTCCTGACTGAAACATTAGGCTTTTTAATTCATGAAGGTGTGAAAAAGTACCAGGGACTGTGCAAGACAAACTTCAAATATTCTTCTATCTCATTCAGAATGATTTGGTACAAAAAAAAAATAATAATCTTCTGCTTTGAATCTGATGACAAGCAGAAAATAAACAGGAGACTCCCTCCTCCTGGGCTGGTGCCCCAGCTGCACTGAGACAGAGGTTTTGTTAAAACCAGTATATCAGCATATTTTGTTGGAAGCAAAGCTCCTCAAATCAAATCCAATTTAAAGCCTTCCAACTAAAGTGATAATTTTTTGGTTCACTCTCAATTTTCTTTCCCAGATTTCTGAAAGTAAACAGGGAGAGACGAAGAATTCACAAATTTAACAGAATTACATTCTTCAGTGATATGGCACAAAACAGCATTTGCAGCTGACACTTAACAAAAACATTTATTTCATTTCAAAATTCTTTCAAAATGATGCTATGCCACATTTTTCTTTTGACATTTCTAAAATGGTGCGGAAGTTTTCCAATAGAAATTCTAGTATTTGCTGTATGAAAATTCTACGAGGGAAAACTCCTGTTTTGCAAAAAAAAAAAATGTATCTTTTAGGGAATTTCATGTGGAATGTTTTTTGTGAAGACATTCTGGTTCTACTGCCATCGGCATTGAAATCCTCAGAAAATGCAGCCAGAACCCTGAATTACATCATATCGAACTTGCCTAAACCGTGCTTTAAAATTTATTTCATTATACTGGTGCAAACACTTCTGTGCACCCATTTAAATAATTCTAAATTTTATTTATATTGATTTAGTAGAAGTCAAGTCCTTCTCAACTTAAGGGAAGTCAATACAGGACAGGTTTAATTCACTTGATGGCTCCCTGAACAACAGTTTAATAAAATCAGTTTAGCACCCAAACTTGATTAATCAGTGCAATCTCACAAGTAGCCAAACCACCAGAAGTAGAGGAAGTGGCACTATTTTATCATCTGAAAATATACTAGTAGCAAAAAGAAAGCTGATAAAAGAGATGAGGCTACTACAAGATGCAATCACACATAGGCATCCCATGCTATGACACACCAAAAGCCAACCACTAATTTCTATCATCAGATGTCTACCTGGATCTGCTCTAGAAGTCTGAAGTTATGCACTCACAGAAAAATGCCTTATCTGTAATTAGCCCGTGATTAACAAAGCTTTGTATGACTTTTCTAAAAATAAAAGAGTGAATGGTAATTCAAAACTGTACACAGGGTGGGATGAAAGAACCAAGGGAAAGACATGGAACTCCAAAATACTGCCACTCTGAATTTAACACTCTTGCTCAGACCCAGGAGTTTCCTGATTATAAACTGAAATCAAATGATCAGGAAAAACATACTGCAGTTCACTTATATACTTTAAAATGACAAAATAGGCAATAATGTTTGATTCAACACCACTGCTGGTAAGTTGGTGGCTGAGCCCTCGGCCCTGGATTTCTCATATAAAACAATGCTGCCAAGAGAACGCGTAACAGATGCTATACACACACGTCTCGCACACTGCTTGAATTTGTTCATCACTGACTTCCTTTGGGATAAAAGAGATATTGTCAAAATGATAATGATGGTGTAAACATTTTGGCCACTTCAAGCATTTTCTGAATGCCAGATAAATTCAGAATAATTTTTAGCAGCAGGCTTGCCAGAACATCAGCTGAAGCTTTCATTATAGCTATTCATATCCCTATAATAAAGGTTGCATCAGCAATTCCATTATAAATGCTCTTTCAGAGGGTTTGATAGTTTGGCTGCAAAAAGTATTTTTGGCTGAAGCTTGGCATATAAGTTGTCTTAGATATAAATTTTTAAAGTTAGTTTTAAACTGTTCAGCTGTTTTCTGCATAAAGATGGAAGAAACAAAGACATTTCAGATGTATGTCCTACATACAAAAGCACCAAGTTTTTTCTTTTGAAGTACAAATTATGTTAAGGAAAAGAAAAGCCAAGAGCCACATACACTCTAGTGCACGTTTACACTTAGATATATGCTAATTACATGTACTCTGGTTAACCATGGCACGATCCAGATGTCAAGTACTAAATGATAGGGAAAAAATTCCAGGGAAGAATGGTGACACAGAAAGTCAATCCACCTTTTCACCTTCACAAGAAAGGGTTAACATTGAAAAAATCACCAGCCTGAGGTCAAGTAACATGCTTCTAGAAAACAGAGTGTAATAGAACAGTCATTTTAGAAATGCAGTTATAAAGGAAAAACTTGACAAATCATTCAGGTTTAATTTAATCAAGAAATTAGTAAACTGACTTAGGAAATCAACTACTTTGATGGCACTGATCTTTCGCAGTGCCTAGAAGCCCCACAGCCTTTCATGGATGTTTATTTCATTTCTACCTATTATTTTATTTCTACCTAATCTTCTTAGGTAGAAAAGTGCTATCTACTTTTTTTTTAAGGACAGGAGCTAAACAGATTCCAACAGGTTTATCCCATTTATGAGCTCAGAAGTTGGAAAGTAGATGGAAGCCCACCAAATGTCAGAAACGCTACATCCTAACGAGTGAAGGACAACACTGGTTTGGTCCAAACTTAAAATCTACTCATGCCACACACAGAGTAATTTGTAAAGAAAAGAGGAACAGAAATTAGAAATTCACTAGACCACGATATTTGTGCTGGAAATTAGACCTAACACGGTAGATGAAGTAATATAGAGGTGATCCATTTTATCTATAATTCTCCATTTGGATCCTTGAAGGATTTTCAGAGCACAGAGCAATACAGGATGGGAGGACTGAAAGGGGCAAACTTCCCTTCCACTGTCTTCTAATACTCCACTGATACATCACTGTTCAGATCAAAATTTAGATGGCATTACCCCCAGCTCTGCTTGGTTAAATCTTCTTAACTTTAGTTAACTTCTTCAGCATGAGATTCGGGTTACTGTAGTCAACCCCCCAACATGAGCCTTTTTTTCTGGCAGGTGCTGCCAGGTAGATTATGTGCTGTCCACGTTTTTCCAGGAAAGAAATTATGAAGTTAGAACCACAAATGAAAGCCATCCTTACTACACATTTCTGTTCCCCTTTTAAGCATATATGCCCCAGCCTGTCTTCAAGAAGCTCCTGAACTTAAGTAACGACGGGAAAAAATAATAAAACTAACCTATATCAGCCGACTTCTGCTCTCCCAAACATGAGAGAGCATTGAGATTCTTCCTCATCAAAACTTCTTTCATTGGGGAAAGAGAAGAAAGCTTTACACTGTAAGGACCTTCAGAAGTAAAACAGAAATAGTAATTCGTTTTCTTTCTGTAACTTACACAGATTGTTCACAGTGTTTGTAAGCATGAGAAGAAGCATGCTTAGGTTTCCCTCTGAAATCCCAGTGTTTAGTGTCGTACACTGGCAGGGTCACCGAAATTAGTCCAAGAGAATCAGGTACAGGACAGACTATACTGCGGATAAAAAGGTGCACAATCAGTCTTTGGGGAAAAAAAAAAAAAAAAAAAAAAAAAAAGAAGAAAGCTTCATGGACACTTATCTCATACTGGGTTCATTTTACCAGTTGTCTTACTCCTGTTACTCTGGCTAGGGAAGAAGGAAATCTAAAATTGTGGATTATTTTGTTTTCCTAGGATGATTATTTAGACTGAGACAGAACAATTTGGAGATATTTATTTTCTCTCTGTTGTGTAACTTCACACACGGAGGTGGCCGAGGGTTACTAGTCCCTTGATGGGGTAGGTATGATACCCAGCTCCCTTGCTAACAATCCTGCATTTCATTGGACTTGTCTGACATCTTTACTGGCAGTTAAATCATCCTTTCTTTCCTGGGATGGCTGATATAACTGCATCTCCCAGGCAGGGACGTATTTCCCCCTGTCACAATTATAACCTCTAGAGATCTGCAAGGAGTGGGAGAAGCCCTAGTCTACACAATGAAAAGGAAAATACATTATACAGTAGTGGAAAATGATACCAACTTCACGCATGATGTATTGAAGTTTGAATACGCTAAGCTTTCAATGCATATAGTTATCATCAACAGAGGGGTTATTACTGGAAAAGGGTGAAAAAAACTTTTTCACCAAGTGAAATTAATCTGTGTGAAATTCTCTTTTATAAAAAATGTGTGTTAAAGCCTTGCAAGTACTAGAGAATGAACATCTGTTCGCAGGAGACAGCAAATGATGTAAAGAAATTAACCTTTAAGTTCTTTGCTATCAAAGATTTGTACTTATTTATACATTCAGTTAGTACCATAGGGCAGGGGCTCCATTTGCACTTTTTGGACATACAGAGAGTGCAGCGATCTTTCCTTTTTGTCCTCAAGAACCTGCTGCCTCCCAGGTCTGTACAGGAAGACACTAGGGTAAGAATTACAGCACACGATTCGACCATTCTTTTCTAAGATGTATTAAATCACTTTCAATTACCAAAAAAAGTAAGCTACTTGACAGATGGCTTCAAAGCACTATCCTTCATGGTTCATTACCAGAATTTTGTAAACAGGAATAGGCTTTTCTTACCTGCCTGGGAAGATGCTGCTGAATGTCTTATTTCTGGAAATTCTGACTGTAAATACGATAGTGCCGTTTTGTGATACGGAACTTCCAGAAACTGTTTTCGCCTTAGCAAATTAGCAAAGGTGAAATTATTTTGAAGTTAGATCTGAATACAGAATTTTAATACTCTCACATTTCTAAATGTATATCTGCCTTTGCACAATGCCTAATGTGCTCTAGATACTTTGCCACACAAAGAATAAATGTAGCACAATCCCACTGGAATCACTCTGGATTTCCTCTAAGCAAATGGCAGAAGAATTTACATTTCCATACACGACCTGAAGTGCTCACAATTCGGTCCTCAGTTGCTCTGTAATAACAACAGCTACACTGGGCCTTGGAAACAGCACAATTTTTGCCTAAAACTTGATGCTGCAATCAGAACGGATGCTAGAATATACTGTCTTTTCTTTCTATATTTATATTAGCAGATTAAATACACTTACAAGAAAAATCGAAAGTGGAAGCATCCAACATTATGACACATTACCGCTCTGGCCAGCATTACCAATGTGTGTTTGCAATGGCTAAACACTTAAATTTTTTAGAGAATTTTTTTTTCACACAACAAGTCTGAGAAGTAAAAGAAATTTAAAATCAGATGCTTGACTCCCAAATTTACAGTAGGCTTCTTGGATAAAGTGGATGAATATGGGGAAAGAAAAAGAATCAGTTTGAAGTAGCTGACTGACTTTTAGCTATCTGACTTGGGTGAACTGCTGTATAGGACAGACATTTTGTTGTGAAGGCTACAGAAGTTATTATGAATCTTCCTCACATGAGAGATTATAAGCACTCTCAGCCAGCAGAATTTTCTCCTAAGTACAGGAGAGCACAATGAAAAGCTAAAACTGCCTATCATTACACCTTTTTCTTATTCACGGCAGTTGTCTTTTATTTGTAAATGGAAGTATAAATGCATAAACATTGTAGCTGGTATTACGGAAATGGATATTTCAATAGAGTTTTAATTGAAAAGATTAATTTTAACATTAAATCTATTTTTTAAATTTAATTTATAATATGACATCCAAATGTTGCACTATTAACCTTACATAGAAGCCTAAAATTTATGAGATTGTGGTTGGAACTCAGAAATTTCGAAGTTTTGAGGAAAGATTTTTTTAATAGTATATTTTATATACAGTATATTTTTCAAATACTTAAAAAAAAGTATTTGTGTAAGACAGATGGAAAAGTTTGAGATTTTTAAAAAGAATTTATATTGGCAGAGGTTTTTTTTTTAAGTAATTCTGCTTTAATCAAGCTTTTCTTTCAGTTTTGTTGGCTAGTAACACACAAAGGTAGTACAATTCATTTTGTTTACTAAATGTTGCTGCACACAACCCTAAACAGCCACAGACAGCTTCAGAGGCTCCTCTCAATGTTCAGTTTAAGCATAAGACCGCATGATACACTATTGAGTTTTAATTTCCCAGCTTCTGAGTAAGTACCACCATAATCTACAGACAGCTCAGCTGACTACCATAGGCTTACTTAAATAGGAAAAGACTACTGAGCATCAAGAAGGGTGGCAGAACCTAGCCCTTTCGGACTGTGCCAGCATCAGGCAAGTCACTGCAAAGCCCAGAGGAAAAGCTCAAAGGTTGTGACTTTCAAGATGTTTGCTGGGAAGAACGTGCCCTGGGAACAGCACGGGTGCTCTTGTGTGGGGAAAAAAGGTTCGTTTTTAACGAAAACGTAGTTTTCTGGTTTTCATGAAAGGCTGATTTTTTTAAACTAAGATGTGACTATGTAGAACATTACAGAAACCCTTCAGGGTCGGGATCTCAAGAGCAAACATTGCTCTGGACTGTTGGGACAGACACCCACGATACTTTTGCTAGACAGAAGGGAGAGATTATTTACGGCGCATTGCCTGAGGTACAGGCTGGATACAGAGCCTGACCTGCAGAGAATCCCTATGCTGCACTATAATGGCACACCTCAATTACAATATTCTGACTATAAATAGTTGTGGATTTTTCAGAAAAAAATCAAAGCACTTTCCTCATGAAAAGAGGACATTATTTTCATTGTATAAAACATTTCTAGGCCCAAATCATCCATTCTTACACCTTACACTCCAGAAAAATTCTTGTTTTGTATAATTAAGTCAGTACAATGCCACTTTCCCAGGAAAGCTTTTTGCTTATGCAAGTGAAATAGCACCATTGCAGCTCCAAAACCCAACTGCCAGTAACATGAGAACAGCGCTAGGAAAAGCATAAGCTGAGCTGTGGGAGTCTTCTCCGATCCTAAGTAACTGTGGAAACTAAAATCGTGTATGAATAAAGACCAAATCTCCCCTGCTATAAACATCTACCCTTTGCAGTGCTGTGCTGTTAGAAAATTCGATTGTCACTGTTAAGGCTATTACTTCAGACTTTCTGTTACCTTCCTTGTGACCCGCATTATGATTTGTGTTTGTTTTCATTTGAATGGAAGGCAGCAGAATATATGGATGAAAATTAAATTGGGAGCTTGCCAAGGATTAAGTATTTTTCATGTTCTTCTTCTTCCCCCTTTTTGGGCTATAAAACAGAGCGTTAGGGACAGGACCACCAGACTCATTTTTACACGTGATCTACAATGTATCTGAACACCTGTCTGCAGAAGGTGGAAAGCCAGTTTGTTATTCTGTTGCACCACTTAACCCCCGATGCGATGTCAATGAAAGCCTCACAAACCCATTCTGCTGAAATAGGGATGGTTTTTGTAAAAATAGTATTGCTTGTATCCATGTATAGAATACTGATGCTTAAAAGACAAAGTAGTAACAGGAACCTAACAGCTGCTTTTATAGAAAAGTTCAATTTTTTTTAGGAACAGCTTCTTAAAGCAGGTTGCTTTTCTGGTTGTTTTAAAAGGATTGCTTTCTCCTTCCAACCCTTCTACCTACCAGATAAATCCTCTTGACTCTTTCACGGTGCCCTGCCCAGGGACACAGGATAATGGGGATTGCCCTCCATCACTCACAGCAGGGACTCCCTCATCCCTTTTCCTTCGGAGGGACTGGAAGGATGGTCAGTGGATCTGCTGCTAATTTAGAAAGATTAACCACCCCTTAAAAGAAGCAGGAGCTAAATCACATATAAAGAAGCAGCCTACACACTTCTGTTCTCAAGTATGAGCTTTCCTGCTTGTGCTCATCTTCTGGCCCTTGTACCGGATGTAGCAAGGCCCGTACTAAAAGAAATAACAGCTTTTCTGTAGAACTCTACTGACTAAAGCGAGGCCAGGTATAGTAATAAGAATACTGGAAGTCACCCCCTGGGTATATTTTCTCATTGTTTTTATGCTAAACTGATACTGTATAGAGGAAAATGTCTTAAAATCTGTATATTGTTTAAACCAAAAGCAACTTTAAATTCTAGCTGGAATGCCAAAGTGACTGCCACAGGAATTTTGCTAACAAATCTCATTGCCAGGTACAAAAAAGAGCTTTAAAACAATGACATATTTATACAAAGAATGTGAAGAAAGTCAAACATTAGCATCTAATCTTCAATAGTCACTTGTCCACAGGCACTAAACAAGTATCACACAAAACCAGCATCAATGCGTGGCATGCAGCGCTTATGTTTACTTTTTAAATGATTTAAGACACCACTAAAGATACAATTTGTCTTGACAAAAATACAGTTTACTCACCCTCCCCCAAATAGCAGACTGAATTCTTCAAAGATTCGAGAAACCTACAACAGGAATAGTCAGGAAAACACAAGTGTGTTCATAAGAACACATCTTATCATAGTCATCACTCCGCTGCATCACAAATTTAGTTCCCTATTACTTGTCTGACAGAATATCTTTGACTGTGCTGCTCTGTTTTTGCAATAATCACCTGGAGCCCAACACAAGCATTTTAAGCAGAGAACACAGGCAGCATTTGTGCCATCTGACTTTAAGGGGACCAATACTGATTGTGTATTTCCTTCCTAATTGGCTTCCTTCATATAGAAACACGACACTGATAAATGCACAGTCTCACTCTTACCATTTACTCCTCAGAGACCCAATTTAAGGCCAGACTCCCACTGCACTAGGTGCTGAACAACAGTCTAGAAAATCATCAATCCCATTCATTTCCTTAAGTGCTAAATTCACTGCATGCAGGCTCTGAATTCACTTTTAATATATTTATCCTGCCTTCATGCCATTAATGTAAATGTGAATTACAGATTCTTGTATGCTTATAATCTTTAGCTTAATCCTGCTTGTCTCTCAAAAAGCAAATCTGAGAATGTAGATATGGGATAAAAATCTCACTAAAAACTCTGCACATACCGCCCCCCCCCCCCCCCCCCCCCCCCCCCCCCCCCGAAAATTCTCCTCAAAGGCTTTCGAGCGGGACCCCCACAGAGCAGAGCATGGCATATGTCATTGTGAGAAGTGGGAAGGTGACAGATGTTGAAGACGTTTCTGAACAACACAATTGGGTCCATAGCTAGATACAACCGTATCCGATTAGGTAGACAGCTCCATTCATCTATTTGTACAACAGCCAGGAGGTCTCTAATTGTTTTGCAGATCACTTAGCAATTAATGATGCTGTTGCCCTTGGACAGATCATGCTACAGATCAATATTTTCTGGCAAAGTCAAAGCACTGAGTAGACATCATGATGCTGAAGCTACTCTATTAATAGAGCCCACAAGCAAGGCTTGGGGTGGGAAACTTCTTGGACGAGAATTTATTTCTGTCACAAACGAATATTATTTCTACTGTTGAAGTGAGCCAGACAAACCTGAATTGGAAATAAAATAAATGTCAGCAAAGATACCTATCTTTCCTTGAACTGGCAATAACTATTACTGTATGTTGCTTCACATAAGCATTATCTGAAGTGTACCACATTTTCTTTTGCAAGTTCTCATGTTAAATAACCACAAACCTTTACAAATTCCATTTCACAAAAACAAGCCTATATAAAATTTTGCACCAAATCAGAGGCAAGGTTGGAAAAAGAAGACGCTGCTGAGCAGACTGAGTGAACAGAAGCGAGAGTCTTAAAACCAGACTGGAATGATCCCGTGTAGATCAAAAGCAGAAGGACTACAGAGGCAAAGAGAGCCTGGGTTAAATTTACCTCTTATTTTCCCAGTATGTGTGTCTTATGGATATTGCTGCTGTGTTTTCAGACAGAATCCCCATGTCGTAAGCATTAAAATTCGTCATTGGAAATACCAGCTTCTCTCATCTCTAGAGACAAAGTAGGTCTGTACAAAATACTCTGGAACTAAAGCGACCAGACTAGCAGCCCACAGTAAGCTCATGAAAGTAAGGTATTCCACATTACCAGGGCTGATACTGCTTCCGTTGTTTTCTATTGAAATCTGTTTTAGAGCACTGAGTAAGATTTGGTGTCATCGAAGCCAATGGTAAAGTTTCAGCTGATTACATCAGAGTGGGGATTTTTATCCATTATTTTCCCTGTTTGAAAAATGGCCTCCAATTTCCTGGTTGGAACACATTTGAAAACCAAACCAAAATCAATTTTAATCCAATTAAAGAAAAGTGTAAAGTTTAATAATTTACAATAAAAAGGAGGGGTTTTTTACTGCTCGCATGACTCAAAATGGTTATTGTATCTAAAAAATCACTGCAAGTGAGAACTTACTTGGATTTCTATTACAACTTTAAATTATAGCTTTTGAGTGCCTCAGGATAATTTTAATTGGGGAAGAACTGTAGTTTGAAAATCAATTATTTTCAGTAATCGTCTTCTTCAGTTCTTCACTAACTACCCATACAGCTATCTGTGTAAAACAACTCTTATCAGCCTAGTATCAACTACTTGAGAGCATCTCGGCAAACAACCCAGCATCTCACATACTCGGTACGATCTCGGCAGTTTGCACAGGTCTTTTTCTTGCAGCGCAGTGTCCTGACTCTGCACAGGTGCTCCAGATGAGATCCTACCCATGCTGAGTAGAGCAAAGGGATTGCTGTGTGCCTTTTGTGAGGGTTACTGCCTACCATACCAATCCCAATACAACAACTGCTTTCTTGATTATAGCTGGCCTTCGTTCTTTGCAAACACTCTGACTCCCTGATCCTTTCCTGAAGAACTGATTCTTGGAAATTCATCTCCATTATCTTCAGAGCAGACTTCATATCTGCTATTGGCAAAATCTTAAGTTATTGTTTAGTAACTTAACTAACTGTATCCTGGGCTGCATCAAAAGAAGTGCACATAAATTTTAAGTTTGCTGTATACTAAATTATGCTTCTCTTTCTTCCACATTCACTGTCTTTTAAGCACATTAAATAACTAGAGACTACAGAAATACAAATTAAGTTCAAGAAAGGGTATGAAGTCAGCATAGTTTTTTTATGCAGTTCACACTTTTTTGATGTGCACTTTCTACTCTACAGCTTTTTTGGTAAAACATGATTTGAAAGCAATTAAATAGGTAGACAAGCTGTTAATGGATGCTGTTTTATCAATAAGCAAAACACAAAACAAGTTTTTGACTCAAATATATCCTTAAACATGACCAACACGCATTCCTAACAATACTGACTTCTATGGACTTTCATGGATTTGGTCCTGATTTATTCCACTGTGTTAACACCCAGGTTTCTCCTGGTGGACACTGGCACATCACATCAGGGTATACACTGAGTCAGAATGCACACAACTCTGTGTTTTAGCTTGAAGAGAGTAAACGTACTGCAAGAATGTAACAGTGATTTTGAAGAGCGCAGGTCACAATTCATTTATTTATTTTTTTAAATAATAATATCTCTAAGAAAAGGTAACTGCTTGAGTCACTGTTTATTCCTGCTGGACATATATAACCTTTCTCAGGCACTTTGTCAAAGCAAATCCCCGAGGCTGCTAGAGAAGACCAACAACTTGCCAAAGCACCAATTGAACCAGGAGGTTCCAGCTCATGAGAACCCTGATTATTGTACGCTTGACTAAGTCATTGGACAGTTGGGAACTCAGCATGAGTTTCGGACAAGGGCAAAATAATCTAGCTAAGATTGATGTCCACATACTGAGAGTGGGAATGACAGCGATGCCATCTTCCTCTGTGGTGAGAGAGAAAGATTATGAGTGGGAAATCTGTATTGGAGCATAACACTAAAATTGATACCAGCAAAAAACCCACAGGCCTATTCCAAATGCTGGAATGAATCCAAGTGAATTTGCAAAGGAAACTTGCAATAACTCTCAAACACTCTGCAATATGTCTTAAGCGTTTGATCAAAAACATTACAATCATTACTGCTTCTCATTTTGAGAATAAATTGAGAGACCTTGCAAGTACAGAAAATGAAACTTTTACCTCACATAAAGCAAGTCTGAGGAATTCACAAAACTTATTTTCTAACAGGGGGTTTAGGCAGGAAGATGATAATACATCTATTTTGTTTTCTGTTAATAATCAATGTTTCATTGGTTTATCTGCTGCCTGTACGGGGCACGCTGGATTGAAAGCTATTCAGAGAGACTGATTGGCTCTGTGACTCATAAGGTGAGACAGATTCTTTCATTTTCAGGTCTCTTGTGTACATTTTGATCCAGGTTGCTGGTAAACAAAAAAATCACCTTCCAATATATATGAGACTAATTCTCAGCCGACAAGGATTTATACACATAAATAAAACCCATCAAAACTGGGCTGGCAAACTTGCTGGCAGTTTCAAATGAAAGCCACGAATTAATTGGACGTAGAGACAAACAATTTTTCCATTCTGAAGACGAATTCCTGCAAGTCAAGGTTGAGTTGCATTTAACGCTGCCTAGAGGATTTTCATTTCTGGGAGTGTTTGCCTGGGACTTATAATAGAAACTAGGGAGAATATGCTAGAGTTCTGTTTTAGTGAGATTTTTATACGATGTCCATCACCATGGTAGTTGGTTGATATATGTGAGCCATGGGGCTCTTCCGATTCAGATGGCCCATTATTCATAATAATGCCTCTTCCAGATTATATGCACATAGAAGCAAATCTCGCTCTCTTCTTACAGTAAAAAATCTTTTCCTGAATTTGGCCCAGTCAGAGGAAAACAGTTAAATCATGTATTTGTTTTACTATCTGGCAGTTCTGTGGAGAGATCAAATAAAACTTGTAACTTGCCAGGACTTTTTAAAAGAAGAGAATTTGTAAATTCACCTCAATAGACTTCTAGCTTAAAATTTTGCCCTTCCAGACAATTAAGAACAAAGTCGCACTGAGACAGCTGTTTATTCATTCCAAAAACATATTAACAAATTCAAGCTATTTAAGATCAACAAGGGAGTGCATCCCAAAGCTGATGAACAAAGTGTCACAGAACAATCTCTGCAAACAGTATACTCTCCTTTAAGCTCTTGCTGAATTTTGCAAACCCTGTTTGTATTTGAAGATGTATGTAGTAGAAGAAAACGTTCAGCTGGCATACCAAGTGAGGAGAGGCTAAACTAAGGCACACTCAGCATTGCTAAGTGACATGTATCTCTAGAAATTCAGCATAGAAACATATAACCGTGGAGCATGGCTTTACCAGTCTTTCGCAGACCAGACAGGAGGCCACAGGACAGGACTTTGGGCTCTCTCTGCTCTCATACTACCCTTGACAGAGGAAGTTTAGGGAGAAGGCAAGCCAGCTGCAAAGGACGGGCTACATATAAATAACTGAAGTCCATTCAGTGGACTGTGGCCTCCAGAAGATCTCAAGAGACATCTGCAAGATAGCTGTATTTATAGAATGCTTTTCTTATTTTCAAGATTTGTTACAGGCTTAGAAAACCCCCAAAATCCAGAGTCAGTGCAAATTATTATATGTAGCCAAGAAAAAATGAAAAGTGAGTTCTGAAGAGCTCCCTGCTTTATCAAGCTTTCGATTACCACAGTGAGACAGCAGTGTATGCTGTCCTTCTGCCCCCCACACCTGCTGGAAGATGGCAGCTTGCATTTTAAAATCTGCTGCAAAAGTAGCACAGAATGTACATGAAAAATGAGAAATAAAGCAGAAACAGACAAGTCACATCTGAACTCTGAATCTTCCACATGAAAAAAACCCCACCCTTCATTATATAATAGAAGTGAAACTATGCGAAAATCCAGAGTGCTGTAAAATCTGAAGGGTCTAAGGCTATCTAGGGTAACAGTTTTAGTAAAAATCTATAAATGCAGAATTACTTGGTGCTCCATACTCCTATAATTAGGCTTGATAATTTTACATTATATTATATACCACTTCAGTTTTCATTTCTTCTTCTACCGTAGAAGAAATACTTACCCTACTTCTTCAACTTCATATTGCGTTAAATTTTGAGACATGCGTCTTTTCTCCCATACAACTGACGCCCTTTGCAACATGTCCAAATCATCCTAATCTCTTCTGCTTATTGCCTTAAACATGACATTACTGCAATGCCTTATACAAAACCAGCACTTGTAAAACTCTTCTGCTGGAACCATTGCTTTTTTTCCAAAAAGATTCCATATTCTGGTTTTGCTCACCTGTCTCTTGCATCCACCTGTTCTCTTTCAATAGTGCTACCTTTTAATAAATGAAAAACAGTAATTTTATTCTTATTTCCCTGCGTCTCCTATCAACCTACAAGTAGTGACCAGAAACAGAAGCTTCAAATGCCTCTTGAAGGACACAGAAAAACCTCAAAATAGACCAGAAATTTGAAAGCACCCAATACTCTTCAGAATAGAGCAGCATCTCGTTGTGTCCATGCTGGGCAGCAAGTAGGTATTTATAAGCTCATTCTACTGAAAGAACATTAGGGCTACACTAATATTTAATACATTATGTGTGAGATTAAGACTCAGGTGTGTTACTCCTTCTTTTCCAATACCACAGTCTATGATTAATTTAAGATACTGGATGAAGGAAATAAATTGATGCAAACTGAACAGCGCTCTTTCACCATCAAAACACAGGATGACAGAAGATGCAAAAGCAGGAATGAGATTACCATATAGCTTTATAGAATACTCCTAAGAAAAAACAGAGCACAGGACATTAAAATGCATGCAGCTGAACAGAAAATACAATACAAGTTTACAAAAAATGTACCTGCTCACAATACACCCATCAATACAGCCGGCAGTTTTTATGATCTGATTAGGAGTCTGCAAGTATAATCACTCATGCAGCACAGGTTAACAGAGACTCCTGAAAAGGGCTCCAGGTCTGTAACTTTACATCAACTAATAATTCAAACAATCCACCTACTTTATTAAAGCTGACTTACTGGCAAGGCTGCAGCTTCTGCTAATGAGGATAGAAGGCAAAAAAGAGAGAAAATTATCTGAAGAGAAATGAGAATCATAGGCCAGGAGGAAGAAGGGAGAAAGGAAAGCAAAATGCTGGTTAGCGTACAAGGCAAAAATCTACCACGAAGTGAAATGGAACTTGTGTCTGGGAGAAAAGCAATTTAGCTTTATGAACAGCTGCCTCAGAGGGTCAGGCGTATGAACAATTAAAATTAAACAAGTTGATTTTAATATGCCTTAGTAACTGTGATTGATCTCACCGAGTTGCTGTGGACCGTACATCAAGAAACAATTTAGGATCCAGTTTAAAACAAAGTTTATAATCCTCATTTAATGGATTTTAGTACCTTAGGCAGTACAGTGTTGTAAAAATGATTAAAATGTGCCCTGTCTCTGTGTAATCAATAAAGCTTCCCACCGTAAGATTGGTTAAGTTCCAGGACTCTTCAGCATGCTTGGCCATGCTGTGTCTGTAGAATTCCAAATAAGTCATCTATCATTATTTCTATACACAGGATTCATTAGACACCTCATCCTTCAGCTTATTAGCACTGAAGTCAGCCAAACAATCAAATCAAAAGGTCACCTTTTAAGAAATACATAGTCAGACTGAAACATACATCAAAACCTTAACAGATACATGTCAAAATACAGTAGCAGGGATGGATAAAAGACTGATGGAGACATTCAAGACGCAAACTGCAAAGTGCCTACAAACTGAAATTGGGAGAATTCATTCCAGTTTACCAGATGAAGTCTAACATGGCAGGTTAAGAAACAGGTCATGCATCTTATTAGACAGGAGAAGGAAACCCCACCTCTCTGACCATCGAAGCTCCTACACTACTGAAATCCTGATCTCTTCAAATTCTAAGTAATTTGACATAAAATCTTTAAGATGTAAAGGACTACAACCAGCTGGGGACTCCGGGTGTTTTTCCATTTAAACAGGTTTAGATAAAAATGCGACAACCAGGTTTAAAATTCTGTATCTAGGTAAGTCTACTTCCTTTTGGTCCTGTCCTTAAAAATGTTCTACAGTGCTTTTCATCAAAAAGGGAAAGAATAGCCCTACCAACTAGATCCAAGGTCTCCAGCAGCACTAACAATGAATGCTTGGTGAAGAATATTAAGGTGATGGCTGGCATGCAGTGATACTTCTTTTCTTCCTAGACTTGAGCAAATTACATCACGGACTTCATTCACGTTTGTACTAGATAGCCTTGCATCCAGTTCTCCACCACAAATTCATCACTTTTTGAAAATAAAACTTCATTATTTGGCCTGTCAGGAACCACTTTACCTCCTAGTCTCATTTGTGGCCCTTTAAGTTCTTGTAATGGAAGAACCAATGAATGCTCATTGCCTTTTCACCCTCCTCTCTATGCTACTCATGGTCTTCCCTTGGCCTCTTTTCCTAGGCTGAAGAGTGATGGTGTACTTATTCATGTGGGTTAAAAGTTATTCCATATGTTTGATCATCTCTGCAATCAACCTCTGAATAGTTTTCAAACTTACATAATTTCTATGAAATAAAGGGTCCAGAACTGCATTCAAAGTTGAAGAAGCAGACACTGCGTGGATTTACACCATCATGTAATAATCTCCTCCGCCTTGCTTTTTCTTATTTCTTTGTAACTCCCAACATTCAATGTGCATAATTAAAATAAAGCAAAGCACTGGACTTCATAATGAGAAAGTTCCAGTATTAACATGAATTCAAATGCTCAAATTCACTCTAAACTGCTACACTGGACTGTCAACTTCTGAATCACAAGATACGACCATTAAGTTTAGCTTGAAGATCACAGTGATAGTCTGCTCAATTGCCAAAAAGCCACCAAACTGGAGAGTTGTCAAAAGTACACTCCAGTTTACAAAAGAATTAGGCAAGAAAGTGCCTGGGTTTTTTTGCTTTGAGAGGTGAAAAGATGATGTGAAATTAGACTTAATCCAGCTGCAAACCTATCCATTGGGAAACAGTGGATGAGATGCTCACACAGTCATTTATGGGGCAATGCATTCCTTAAGCAAAATATATCTACTATATTTTCTATACAGACAACTGCAAATGAATAAACTTTGCCTACACAAAAAACCAAATCAGGTGTCTGGATGCATTTTTAAAAGAGTACGAGGCCATTAAAAACCTGTGCCTTGAACTCCTATTTTTTTTGGCGCTACTTCTCTCTTTTCCCCAAATACCCAGAGAAAAGTGTGATAAACAATATAGGATTTACTGTCTTTCCTTTTCTGTTTTGTTTCTGTCATACTGCTTGCCTGCTACATAGTCCCTAAGATCACAGTTGTTTGCAATTTGATGAGATACAAAGAAAATGTTATTTCTGCTTTTTTCCTTATATTTGAATATTAGGGAGCATATGCTGAGGTCATCCTGAATTAGCTTTTAATTAGAGCAACATATAATCACAATCCATGAACTATTTGCCTATATTTTCCTAAGGTCCTGGAAGAGTTTACACAGACCATACCGAGTCCTGTGCTGCACTGGCAGCCTTTCTATCAGAGGCTGAGCAAGCTGAGGTATAGGAGCTTAGGAACATTTACATGGACTTGAGTTAGCAGTAAAGACATTTATTCAGACTCTGAATTGCCAAGCTAGATTTTAAGTACCTGCGTGACATTAATATAACCAGACACAGGTGAGGAAAATAAATTAGGAAGCTTTGGGAGAATTCACTGGAAGGAAATATTTCTGCAGGGACAATACACAGACTGGACTTCTTTTACCTGATACTTAGCACATATAAATACGCACCATTTATTTGAGGAGTGAGTGAGGACTACCAGTCTGGTATTACCACAAGAAATGAAATCTAACTTGGCATTTATCAGTGACACTATACATATATGTATACATACATCTGCATATTTATACACTCACATACATATATAACACCGTGTGCCACTGACAATATGCATATATTTTCTAATGGATTATATATATTCTAGATTAGTAATTTAGTCATAGTTTCACATATAAAGAAATACTCTTTAGTCACCATTTGTTACTAGTGAGAGATGCAGCAAATGGCACCTGAGCTTCTCTAAGTTTTTAGCAGTTCTCCTGCCAGAAGCACCACTAGAAAGAGGCTCGAAGAGTCTCGACTCTTCTAAAACACACAGGCAAAAGATTTGTGAAATTACATTTCAGGATGCTCCAAAAACAACCCACCAGCTAAAACTCCACTTTTATTCCCAAAAAGTCCACAGTTTTAGCAGAGGAGGACTGTAGGCTGAAAGGGACATGAAAGACAGCAAATGAAAAAATTGTGTTTGAAAGTGAGAATAGTTTGTAAGAGACATGACAGCCTAATTCAGGTACATTGAATCACTCTGTGGAGAGTTATTCTTTTCTAATACATAGAACTGTCCTCTTCTCCCTTCACATATTCGTTTCATCATACTCTCTCTTTTTCCCCGCCTTTGGCACCTATATGAGTCCTGGGAAACTAAATTCCTAAACTAGGAATCAAAGCTGGAAGTCTGAATTTTGGTAGTTGAACACTAACCCCAACACCAAATGTTCCTGAATGGCCAAACAGCTGAAAAAGTTTGCTTTGTATCACGAAGAGCAGTGATGACTTCAATCCATGCTTTATCAGTCTAACTGGAATTGAA
The DNA here is from genome assembly GCA_017639485.1 of Pluvialis apricaria. Taxonomy (NCBI): domain Eukaryota; kingdom Metazoa; phylum Chordata; class Aves; order Charadriiformes; family Charadriidae; genus Pluvialis; species Pluvialis apricaria. The sequence continues at coordinate 79,639,444 of CM030010.1, forward strand.
TTAAGCAGACCTGGTCATGTGAGTCTTAGACCTTCAAACTTCCAAATGGTCACATAGATGAATTGCTTTATTAAGGAAAATAGTGCCAAGGATGACTATTCAGGAGAGAAAATATATAAATATATATATATATGCATAAACATTTGTAGTATTAGCATTTAATTACAATAACCTTTTTGCCTCATGGAAGCACAGAAACTACTGGATGTCAGTAATAATTCCTACTGCTTAGTCTCGCCTTTAAAACATTAAACCTCAAAACAGCAAAGACATGGGTGTAAGCAGGTGATGAGAAAAAGACATAGTCTTACTGAAGACAAAGGGACTGCCAAGCTTCTAAAAGTGAAATTATAATCAAATTGTTTGGAGGACTGGCACGAAAGTAAATGTTTTATTGATAAAACAACTAATAATACTGCTAGATGAAAAGTTCATTTGTTCTTTCAAAAATCTGCTTTTTGTTGTTTCAAAAATGAAGACAGTTTTTTGGAATGAGATTCTGCCACCACATGATTTACAGCTTTTTATAGGGGAAAAGAGCAACAAGTAAACACTTAACTACTAAATAGCCTATTACATGGATAAAGTGCAAATGAAAGAACACTACTGACATCAGACTAAAGGCAAACACGAAGCACGAATTTTGAAGAAAAATCCCTTCTGACACAGTGCTATCAGGACCTGAAAAAATCAAGTAAAAAAACCCAACCCACCTTCAGTTTTCAAAGAAAACGTAGCTAGTACCAACAATTGCCTTTGGTGTTTTATTAGCTATCATCACTAATACATTTCTGTTGAAAAAATAAATTGGAAAAAAGATTTTAATAAACCATGCTCAGAGTTCAACCCAGCAGCTTTTTGCCTTATGCTGCCTCTCCAGAAACATGAAGTAACTTTGCTAAGGGCAAGAATCTAGATGCAAGTGTAATTTGGTTCATCTCCGTCCAAGCTTACATATAATGAAAATGCACATGAAGGAAGACCACAAATTCTCCTCTACCTCACTTATTTTATTCTACCACTGCCTGTCTGTCTGTCTGCCTTTTGTTTTTAATGGAGAAATCAAAATAAACTCTTCAAGTGTGACTGGAGACCTGAGTACTAGATAAGGAAAAAATATCTTCTTCAATAAAACCTTGTTTTGCTTTCCCATCAATCTAAACGTCCCTTCTATCTCTTTCATATCTCAGACTAAACAGCAGCTGCATCTCCTTCCTATTTTGTCTGCTTTGAAAATGGTGTGATTTTTCATTACATAAAGCAAAGTTTCTGATATGAAGATGAAGTATCTTTCAAATCAAGCAATCAAAAAATGAATTATAGCCCCGTGCACCTTTTGGAACCCCAAACACCCTGATGTTCTTGGGTTTAATCTGATTCTTGACTTCATCCTATATTTGTCACAGAGCAAGTTATTCTTCTAACTGAAGATATTGAAAGCTCAGAGATATTGTCCTATTTACTGTGCCACAACTTTTGTTTTTCACAGCTGCAGATTTCGCTTTACCAGACTTAGCTCTCTGCTGTTCTTTTATCAGAGCATTCATCACATATTATTGTCCAAACAACTCTGGTTTCTTGTGATAATTTCATAATAATGAAATGGATCCTGCTGAGAAACACATCAGAAGTAGATGTTTTCAAGACCTCATCTCTCCAACCTGTAGGAGATCTGGTTCAATATTTCTCTATAATTACTGTAATCTGTATAAAATCACACATAAAAAGCAATGATAAGATAGAACACGAATTAAAAAAAGATTTCAGTATGAAAAAGTGGCTGGCTTGGATAAGCAAATGTTCTCATGCTAGCCCAATTAAGCAGCTTTAACAGTTAATGAGATTTTTGAGGGGCAGAAGGAAACGCTGAAGTTCACAGTAAAGTGTAGGATTCCCTCAGAAAAATCCAGCTTGAGGCAAGGAATTTATCTTCAATTATCTATTTATTCTTTATTCCTTTACTCAGAATTTTGGCTGCCATTATTATGCAGAACTCCAGAAATAACTGAGATTTCAACAATTCTTTAATGATAACCCCCTGTGAGAAGAAGAGAGTAATTTCTGACCCTTACCGAAATCACTGCCTTCTACGGGCTAGCTTCCCCTCAGTTTCACGAAAGGATAAGAGGTGTGCTAGAGACCAAAAAACTCCTTGAAACTTATTCCAAGGTCAGTATCACCATTTGAAAATTTACACTCAAAAACATTTTAGCAGTATTTCAAAGGACAGCAAACCTCTAGAGACGATGATTTACGCTTTCCTGAAATGGTGTCACACATACATACCTTCCTTTAAAGCCATGTGAGAAATTCTCTGATCTTCACAATATCCAAAACACTTACTCTGAGGTAAGTATGTTTTTTCCATGAGTTTCTCATATATTTCATTTTGTATTTTTCTCTACTATCTTCATCTCTTAAATTCTGCTTCCATGTACCTGTCTCCCTAGTTCTTCTAACTGTGTTAATTATACATAAAGAAAAGACATTACAATGTTCTTTTCATTTATGTTCAAAATTTAAAGGTAATTAAATTTGATGATCTTATTTGCTATAGTATAATCATGGAAATTCAGTCATGAATTTAGGTTTTAATAGTTGCTTTCTCCCCATTAGAGCCTTCTCCTGATGAAATATTGCTACAAACATCCTAAAAAGAATCCTTGTATTTGCTCTAATTTTGTATTGAAGACAAGGTTGGGTATCCTTCACTAATTTTCTTCCTTTTTTATTTCCTCCTACTGGAGGAAATTAATCTTCAAACACCTGTGCTTCTTTGCATCCCCATTCAGCTATTAAACATCGTGTCTTGGTCTACAGCTTCCCTTTTGTGTACTTCATCCACTTCCAATAAACAGCAATAGCTACACAGTTAATTTTTTTTTTTTTTTTTAGCTTATATTACTGCTCTGGAAGAAGAAGAGGGAATGTTACATGTTATTTAGATGAAGGGTAACATTGGACAACCATTGACTAAAAATATACAAGTGAAATGAAAACGTCAAAAACCTTAAAGCGTAAAATACTATTTTTGGCCTAAACCTGCACATTTCCCGTTGTGTTAAGTAGAAGCAAAAGCCTCATCTGTAAAAACACGACCTGTACTCCAGCGAGCACCATTTCCAGCCAATGCTTTCATACATCTCAATTTAGTGAGCTGAACTTCACAAGTTGTGGCCTTAAGGAGCCAAAGAAAGAAATCAGTTCAGTAAATACAGAGTTAAAACTGAAAAACTGTTGGCAAGATAACGCCTCAACTCATCTACTTGGCAAACATGCTTTTTTTAATGAAGGCACTCTCTCACTTGCAAGGATACTTGCAAGAAACTTGCCAGCTCCTTGTGGGAAGTCTGTTCATTCTTTCGTTATCAGAACTTTGGAGAAGCGCTATTTTAATTTTCTGCAGCTCACAGGGGAATTGCAACTGTATTGCTAACTTACACACTTGCAATGAATCTTTCAGGACTGCAGTACTTTGCTGATTTAGGAGCTCTTCATTAAGTACTGACAGTGAAAAGAACCTATACTGACAAATTGCAGGGTTGTTTCCTTTAATGAAATACACCTTTTGAAGTAATTAGCCTTGAATGTAGGAAATACTCATTGGTACTCAGGTACTAAAACAACCAGCAATAACAGTTTGTATTTCTACAGCACCTTCCAATTGGAAGTGGTTAACTGACTAGTTAATTAAAATAATTAATAATATTTCATATAATCTAAGGGGAAATGGATATATTTTTCTTTATTTCTCATTATATATACAAGATTTCATGCTAGTGTTTTCTACTTACATAAAATTTTCACCTGTTTTCTTTTCAGAAAAAGATTTAAATCCCACCCCCAATAAACAACTTTAAACTGAAAGAACCTGAAAACTTTTGGATTTCTGTCATCTTGGTCTGTCTTCTTTAGATACTTCTCTAGCATGCAGGCATTAGCATTTGTAAGCGCATTAAACCACAAGCTGGCCACTAGCCACTTCAAAAATCAGTTCAAATCAGAGCTCACAGCTCTGACAGAACCTAATTTACTCATTCAAATGCAGATGGTGCTATGAAGTTCCATGAGGCTATTAAGTCCAGTTGCAAAATGGTAATATTACATCTGTTTCAAACCAGTCTCCCCTGAAGGACAGTTTTTATAACAACGCTGCTAGACTTCCAGGCCTTTGCCTGCAAGCTCCTCAGACATCTCACTTAGCTTGCTCTGGAAGTGAGCAAGCCATGCTGCTTAGCGGCACTGGAGTTTTTAGACAATTATGAGGTTCTGGGTGCTGAGCTGGACCTTCTACCTCCCCCACTGTGCTGTGACAAGCTCGTTAAAGGAAGACCCTCACAGTGAACAACCATCCAGTGAGTCCCCTGACCAGGACTCGTATGATGGCGAAGCACAGGACTGACCCAGGTGAAAGCAGAAATTCAAGCTCTGGCCAGGAGGTGACCCTCAACCTGACCTGGGGACATTTGACTGAACATACTGCCAGCTGATGGAGGGAGATGTCTATTCAGAGGCAGTTGGAGGGTTAAAGGCAATAAATAAATAACTTCAAATTACCTTTGCAGTGTGGGTATGTGAATTATGGCAGACAATAACAAGTATCCCAAGTAACAGAACTGGCTACGGAGCTGCTTTTTTGGATCTGAAGGCCTGTATTGACATGAGCCATAGCCAGCAAGCCTGTGCCTAAACAGAAGCTGAAGGACTAACAACGTAGAAGTTGCCTTTGATTACAACAGAATTAAGAGAAATGAAACACTATTTTGGTTCAGCAAAGACAGCAGTATAAATGCTAAAGACAAAGGTATTACAGAAGCACTACAAAACACGAAAGACGGATTTTCTTACGGGCAACCAACTCCTCTGACAACACCCATTCTTAGCAGATAGGCTCTGGACATCCTTTGGTGTAGCCTGGCTGCCACCTTCTGCTTATGCCTACAAAAACTTTTTTAGGAATTTTCATGGAAGAAAGCAATTTGAACATTGGATCAAAGTAGAAATTGGTTTGAAGAACATTTCTGGTTTCGAGCTATTTTCATTTATTACTCTCTCATTTTCAGACATCCGTTACAACTCATGTCTAACACTATCCATAATGGACACCACTGTTGACTCACAATACCCTCTGGAGGTACCAGAAAAGCCAGAGTTTTTCTACATGACATTGTATTCACTCAGTGGACGTTTTCCTTGTGTATGTCTACCTTAAGAGTTTGTACAATTAAAATGGGTTTTCCAATACGATAAATGCTGAAGGTTTGGGAGCAATTCCCTTAACAGACAATAAAGACAATTCTGTGAGGAATTAAAGCAAAATGAAAATAAAAACATTCTTCAGCTAATTAAGAACTTCTTAATTATGCTCGTTTTACTTGGAAAACATAGGTACCAAATAACATTAAGTTCTTATATGAAAGATATGAAGGACAACTAATACACATTCAATTAAATCTCAGATTACAATGGGCTACTTTATATACCAAGCATATATATACTGAACAATTCAATCTGTTAATTTATAAAGTCACTAATGTAATAAAAACAGTGGCTTATACTGTCATGAAATCAAAACTGCCTACACCATTAAACTCCATATATATTTATGGTCTAACAGAAAATTATACACATCATTGAAACAATAAAAAAGACAATCAAGAGCATTACAATGTATTCGCCCAGTACTAACCTGACATTTTTAATTCAGCTCATTAACGATTGATTTCTCCACTTAAAGTAGTTATTTCACTGAATTAACATAGAGAATATTGCAGGTGCCAACTCATCATGATTTTTCTTGCAGAATCTCTACTTGAAGCTCATTGCCACGCTCGGCTGTGTTGAGAGCTCCAAGTAGAAAACACACTTCTCAAAGGCAGATTTTACAAAATCGCAGCAAGGGAGGAACACTGCAGTTGGATGTGTAAGAAATAACCTCCAAAGACAGAGGAGAAATGAAAAGTGTTGCAAATGCTTATTGCAGCAATTCTCAAAGTTTTGTAGCTTGTTTCAGGGCCTCCTCTCCACCCTTTTTCCAGTGGAGGTGCAGAGCTGCACGTAGCCTCGAGATAACCAGGTCACTTCTCGTGGCAGAGAACAGTTTCCTGAACCACAGACCAGTAGCACCAGGGACCGTGAACCACATGGTTTACCAAAGTCACTACAGCTCTCTAGGGTTCCTGAGACCACAGACTGGAAAACCTTTGGCACAGCAGAACCAACTTCCTCTTAGCTTAATAATTCCAGTTAGTTCTATCAGCACATGGGTTTACTTGCAGTTTTAGAAATACTGTAAGAGCTGCTCTCCAGGGTTGGCTCTCCAGGCTGGTTAGTGTTGGCGCGATTCTGACTGCCAGAGATTAAATGCTTTTCCATTGTCATTCTAGTCATTTTGCTGAGACCAGCCCATAGGCCATGAAGCTGTGCTGAAAGCCCCCACAGCTTACAGTGGCTTTTAGCAGTTAAAATTAATGAGAGAACTTGGTTCTTTTATGAATGAGCAGAGTCCAAAGAAAGTTTTGTGGATCCTAATTTGCATAACTAACGATGTAAAAAAACTCAGCCATTCCCCTCTGACCCTTGATAATCCAGCGAGTTTGCAGGAAATTACAAGCCTTCCTTGTTGGAGAAAAGGTTTAGATTTTTCTGTGAAGGTTTCCGAGTAGGGTGCTGCTAAGGGACGCAATAAAAGCTAAAACCTTGGGCTCAAGATTGGAAACAATTTTGAAGAAAGTGGTGCTTGCATGGTTGCTGGGAGCTGAAAAACGATGATGCTGGAAAAGTACTCTGGATATTTGCTGACAGAGGGAACTCTTGCTGATAAATCTGATTTATTATTACTTGGAGTGAGTTCTGGCTGAATTCCTTCACGTCAATGGGCAGCAAAAGATTCTCCACCAGCTAAAAAGGGTTGGCATCTGAGCTAACTGCCAAGAGCAGAGAGCAGGCGAAGCTTCCAGCCCAGCCACCTCTGCCTATTAGTCCTGAGAGCAGACAGGCAGCCTGAACTGTGATGTTCAGACCCATCTCTAATAACAGAGGGCTTTAACAGAAACTGAAGAGTCTGCAACATGATGGAGAAAAGCATCTCAAAACTGGGACCGCTCAATCATTAGATCAAATTCTTACTTCAAGGCCCGGAAGCTCATTCTAGCAGCTAACACTTCAAAGCTAAAGCCTTTGTGAATTAACCTTTTCACACATATGGCAGAGACTCCTGGACTGTGTGAGCTTCATTTCTCTGATTATCTGCTGGAGAGTCTAAGAAAATGTGTTTTGTAATGGTCTGAACAGCACTAGCATTTTTATCAAGGAAAGAATACCAAACTGGCATGAACTGAGATTTTGTCAGAAAAAGATTATTCCTACTTCACGCTTTCACAAGTCAAATGTAAAATAATGCACTTAAAATCTGACTACGTACAGCTTCAAATCACATGAGTATGTGCACACACGTGCATGTACGTGCATGTACACACAGCCCATAGGACAGGATCCTTCTGTAGACAGAGATACTATTTTTCAAGTCTGAGAGGTAAATAAAAGCATTATCAAATCCTTTTTCCACAGAATGACCGTCACTAACATAATGGTTACAACAACTAGGAGGGGTATTAGTGAATTGAAAGAGACTATGCTGCCCCTTCTGCTACTTTCTTTACAGGAAGAAATAAAGCCTGCTGTACTTTGCTGCAAAACCTAAATTCTCTCTCCACCAAGTACATATTGATTTTTTGGAAGTCTATCAGTAGGTGAAAAAGCCCCACACAATGGATGATTTACCCTCTCAAGGTTACATCAGCTATCCAAAAGAATTATATTGATTATTCTGTATCATCACCTGCAGTTCCTAGATTTGTGATAGGGGTAGCAGAGAATTACAGTACTGTTTTAAAGAAATGGATTAAGCAAATATTTGTACTACTAATCTGAATGCCCACCCTTGAAGTGTTGTGCATTCTAACTCTGCGACCCACAGCAGCTGACCTTTCAATTTGCTTTCTCAGTCCCTAAAAAGAGAGCAGACAGTACACATTGCCCATTGCCCAGTTATTAACCCAGAAATACTTTCTTAGTTCCACTAAATAATTAGTTATTTTACATAGTAAGTCTCATGGTTAAAACCATAAACTGATTCTAGAACACTTTCTAGACGGCTTAGCAGGCAAGCAGAAAGTGCTACAAGTCTAGTGTAAGGCTTTGTGCCAGCAGGAGCTACTTACTAATTTCTTTTGTGGAAGGAAACTTCTAATTTGTGATTTTTTTGTTCAAAACAAATGACAAAGCTAGACACATTCTGTAGGGTTTGCCTATACATCGTGGAAGTCTCACTATATCACAGTTCCAACAAAACAGATGTCCTGTACTTTTCAGGAATTTGAAGTTCTACATGGGGTAAAATTCTCATCATTTCCACTGGGGTTTGGGGTTTTTTTTTTCGTTTGTTGTGTTTGGGGTTTTTTTAATTTTAAGCTGATTAATGTAATAACAATAACTGATTCAGATAATGATTTTAAACAATCATTAGGAAATACTCAACAGATCCCAGTTCTCAGTTTCCACTTCCAGTATTTAAGAAGCTTTATTTAGAAAATGAAATAAGCTTGAGCCAAACTGACAGAAGCTCCATGAATTTCAAACCTTATTGTACAGCACAATGTAGCAAGAATGAAATTACTTTCTGTTGACTGTATCATTAGCTTTCATTTAGCAGTTCTATCATACATAAAAGGAAAAATCTTCTTTAATCCTTACTAAATAAGAGAAAGACATTTAGTGAATTATTTTAAGTTTAGATCATCTTATCAGAAGTCTTCATGTTAAAGGCATACAGAGCTTTCATATTAAAGAAAGTCTGTGCAAGAAAACTTACCTATTAAAGTAGATTTTCTTTTCCCCAGAACTGAACATCACCAGACATCTTTTAGGAAACTAAATTCCCAGATGTCTAATAAAATATAAAAGCAACTGTGTCTTTAAAGTGATTCTGACCTAATGTTACAGAACTAAACCAGACAGCTATTATCTGACATATTCACTTTGATACTGGTTCTGTATCTCTGACTGTGCACTGGGTTGGCTTTAGACTGCGAGCAACACTGAGTTTTGCATGGGTTTTTTTCCAGATTAATACTATTTAGTTTTTTTCCTCAGTTAAGCAAGCTATTTCACACTAACACCATGAACTCAGTTACAGAGGAAACACTTCCAGCCCAGGGTAAATATTTTTTTCAATATTTCTTTTTCAGTTCTAGCAGCTGAAGTGGCTCTGCGGAGTGCAACAGCCACTGCAGCCAGCACAAGGAAGGGAGCAGGCCTGTGGACTGGGAGCAGAAATGCTCCGTTCAGTGGTAGTGAACAATGCAACTGGCTCAGCCACAACTCACAATTTTACCCAAGGATAAAATATCACAAGTCAGCTTTGTCAGAGCTCACTGGAGCCATGTACATTTACACTGGCTGAGGATTTATCTTCATAAATTCATACATCTAAGAGCATAAAAAACTCAAGGGCATAGACTATGACAGGGAGCGGTGCCTCTTCTATTCCCCGAAAGTGTCATGGCCCTTTGGTCAAGAACAGCTTTTGCCAACAGCTACACGCACAGCTCAATAATCAAACAATTCTGAAAAGGTTGTCGAAAAAGAACTCTCCTGTACAGAATGCTGGTAAAGATCTGATTTTTACACAGCTATGGTATCTTCCTTTTACCCAAAGCTTGCTACTTCGCCTTTATGAGAAGCAAGGGAACGCTGTTGATGCTGTAATATACATAACTAGCATTTAAATGCAGGGAAACACATAGTCTCTTCTCATTTTAAAAGTGTGTAACGGTGGTTTATATGCCAGCCGAAAACCTGGCTTTGAATTGTTCAGGTCAGCAATTCTATAAGGGTAATTTATTTTCAATATACACGTGTTTTTAAGTCATTTTATTCCACGGAACCCTACACTGACTTGGAGGAACTCATTCACTGAGACACTAACTTGGCAAGTTATGTACAGCCCCCAGCGACAAACAGGGCAGCAGAGGGCACAAATACAGTCTGATGCTACACTTAAGCTTTCACAGAGAAAGCAGCCCCATTCCCCTCCCTCCTCTGCTATTCTGCCTTCCTTTCTTTTGCTCCTTGACTCTACGCTGTATGATCCCACCCTGCTCCTCACAGCCCACCTCCTTCCCCTTGCACCAGCTTTGGAGTTTGCCAGATCCCTCACTGAGTTGGTTCAATTTGCTAAGCCTTGGAGGAAGAAGAGTCCCAGGAACATTACTTCCCACCTCGTTAGTTCAGCTTCCTGCCAGCTTCGTGAGTTGAACAGGCTGGCAAAGGGCTGTGCTAAGTGGCAAAGCTCGTGCAATAGAAGTGCCCAGAGCAAGTGGATAGTAATTGAGGGGGGAGTGCACGTGCATGCGTAGACAAAAAGAATGCAGTGCTGGGAATGCTCCCTTTGGCAAAACTGAGGTATAAATGGGCTCGGAGCTACAGTCAATCCACACTCTGAGGCAAGCAGAGATTTACCACCTTGTTTGGATCAGTCTGCAGCAGAGCCAGGCATTAATAGTTTGGCCTTGGTTGCTAAGTTTTACATTTTAGCCATAGAAAGTCTTCCCTGCCTAGCAATTGTATGTGCCACACTACCCCTCTACCATGTAATCAAAAGACAAGGACACATATGTCCATCTTGAATGAGGGAAAGGAAACAATGAATGCTTCTTGCACTTTTAGCACAGGGTTTTCTTCAAATAAAAGGCACTAAACAGCATTCATCAGACTTAAGGTCAGTGTAATGACTCCAGTAAACATTAGGAAGATGATTAAAAAAAAGAAGCAAAAGTTTTATTGGTTTCAGTGTAATATGTTCAAAAATTGCTCCTCGAGGATGCATAGAAGGAACACCAGATAAAATAATGCTGTTAAAAATGAGAAAGCATAGTGAATAATGTATTTCACATTTCTCAGAGTAGTCACAAGCAAGCAGGCTCAATGCAAGGCTTTTTATACCTTACATGGATACAAAAGCAGTCTGACTTCGCTGCCCCTCGTATTCTGTATCCTGTGTGGCTCCCTCAGCTGCACATTTGTCTCCCTCCCTTTCCAGGACCTCCTACACGGACAAGCTGATTGAATAGTTCCCTGCAGCTCTGACCTACCGCCTTGGAATGAACAACTGGATGTAATGTGACAAGGTGGTATTACAGAAGAGTCTTTGTAGCCTTAAAGGCTACGAGGCTCTATCCTCATTGCAAATCTAGATCTTAGCCCTCCGATGTACTCAAAATCATGGGTTCAGACAGTGTTCTTCAGGGAAATTCCATCGACATCGCTGGAGTTCCCCAACACAGCCTGAGCCAGGATGCAGACAGACCATATTCCCACATCGCCTGAAGAACCTCATCAGTTTTTGACAAGTGAAAACTGAAAATTTCAGATTCTTTTCCAGATTCTTTTTTCTGTTTAATTGGGTGTTTTTTTTATATATTTTTAGTTATCTACTATAGCCCTCTTGACTGGCCGCAGGCTTAGAATAATAGAATGATTAGAGTTGGAAGGGACCTTAAAGATCATCTAGTTCCAACGCCCCTGCCATGGGCAGGGACACCTTCCCTAGGTGTGACTAGGTTGCTCAAAGCCCCAGTTCTTTAATTCTTTCTGTCTATCTACCAGCTGTTTGCAAATCAATGAAGGGGAAGCAAAAATGACTAAGTATTCAGCTCCTTGTGTCTAGGTGTTTTGGTTTTTTTTTCGTCCTTGCACATAAAATACAAGGATAGACTTTCTAATAAATGGAAAGGTATAATTCTCGTTCCTATTTGCAGTTAGATATGCGTAAGTGATATTCAGACACAGTAATCCTCTAGGACAAGATTCTCATTTGCTGAATGTACATGCTGCAAAACAGGTCAGGGACCTCTCAGAGAGCTGGTCACAGCTCCCACAAGTTCCAACCAAACCCTGATGCTAATAAAGCAGATTGCAATGGTCTGTCACAGGGAGGAGGACAGGCCGCACCGCGTAAGCCATTTGAGACTGTTCCCTGCTGTTCTCCAAAGGCTGCAACAGGGATAATAAAGAGATGCGGAAAGGTTCAATGCCACTGAAAACTTCTCTTTATACAGTCTAAACAGTGTGAGTGGGCCAAAGAAATAAGGTTTTAACATTAATGACAGATTCTTTATTCCAGTTTCTACGCTATACCAAACAGACCAAACCTAATATTATCCATATATAAGTAGCAACCTATGTTTTCATATGTGTTATAAAGAGGAGCAAATTAATTCTCATAAGAGATATAAATAAATACAGCTGAAAAACAAGCATTACATTCTGTGGAGAAAATTATCTACGTGCACACACACCCCCTTTTGGCTCTGTTTTTCATCTGCATTAGGCTGAAGCCAAGCCATTTCCAAGTGCATGAGATATTAGCCCAGCATGCAACCCAATCAGAACACGCAACCAAAACACCTTGAAATTACCAATTTGTTAAAACAATCACAAAGGAGGGGACAGAAAAACCTAAAATAGAAAAATTCCAAAAGAAAATCAATATACGCAGTTCATGGGCAGAACTCTCAGGATACTTATTCTGAGCGTTAGCACTGGATGTGTTATCCTGCCCTAATTATGTTAGGTATCTTTTGTGTGAACTGAGTGCCCTAACATGCTTTTATAGATTTCTCCACATTTTGTTCTGGAGCTAATTGTTGAAGGCAGTAAGTCTCTGCAAAAAGGCTTGCTGAATTATTGAGGCTATGCTGTTGGGAAAAACAACACACCGATCAGTTGTTTATTCCATCTGGTGTAGGAAACAGCATCAAGTAGATTCAGGTGAAGCGAGCACTTTTAAAAATCATGTTACTTACTCCTTTTTTTTCTCCCCAGTGGAACAACTTTCTAACAAGGCTTAATGAAAAGCAGCAGAACATGACCCTAAATGATTAACATGAAGTCCAGAAGCTGCTGCCATTGAAAAACACCTGTTGTGTATATGAACTTTGGTAGATTAAAATGAACATTGTAATATGAAAATGGAGTTTCAATACTTCTTATTGTTTCTGGTAAACCTTTATCATTGATGCACACAGAAAAACCCATGTCTCTGTTTCAGTGTTAGCAGACGTTATATGAGATTCCTCTAACTGACCGACCTTTTACAAATTTAAGTTAAGGGCAGAAGAAAGTTATTTTACCGGTATCAAAATTAAAGAGTTGACTTTGTCTACTGTAGCACCAATACAAACGTTTATGATACTTGCGGGATGATAATTTCCACAGTGGTAGCTCTGTCAATGCTCTTAGCAACCTTTCCAGTCCCTTGAGAGCACTTTCACACTCTGAACGCGTTAGCAAAAAGCTGGAGTTGTTGCAGCAGGTAAAAGCACAAACAACAAACGTGCTGGACAAATGTCCTTACTGATGCAGTACAAATCAGGCTTACTATAAAAATACCTTCTGCTATAAATATTTTTTCCAACACCCTAGGAGCAGAGCCTCAAAAAAACCTGAAGGTGACCAAGTGTGGTAAAACTGCATTTAATACTATCAGCTTCTTGTACTGGAATGCTTCAAATTAAAGGACAACGAAGTATCTTTTAAAATTTTACAATATGGGATCATAATGCCTTAGATTTACATCTAACATGTTACTGAAGTTAATGCAAGAGCTTAGAAACCTAACTGAATAAAGAAATACACACCTGTGGTATCAAAGACAGAATTCACCTTGCTTAACATTGGCTGGCTATAAAGCATGTGTCTGAGCTCTGTTCAATTAGCGGAGAGACACAGAGAGACACTGCCATTTCTTGAGCATGAGTCTGCTTTACAGACTGAGACCTCTCTTTAGGATGCTATTAACTACAGGCTAAAAATGCTTATTTTTCTCCATTTACTATAAAGTGAATGCAGAGGACAAGCTCAGATACAGACACAATGCATCCCTACATTTGGACAGTCAAATCCTATGTCAGTGTTGTAAAAAGCTTTCCAAAGAGGCTGTATAATCAGGATTTTTTGCTTTCACATTTATATCACTTTGAAATTTCATGGTTTGACTTGATATAAAATCACAACCGGCTGTTGGAGGGAAAGCTTTCATAAATTCAAAGTAAAATAAGGAATTACTAAAAAATTGTCAGCATGGGTTTGGATTAAAAACAGGTTGAAGGCCATAAACGAAAACTGTGGCTGAACACTAGGTGGGGAGGAAGACGGGACACGGTATTTGGAGCTGCCAACATACCTAGTCGTGATTAATTTTGTCACTAGGTAGCTGGAAATAAGAAGCAACACCATTTCAACGAATCTGCTCATAATATTAAGTTTCAATGAAACTGAAATACTAACGTGGATTAAAAAACCATTACTAGGGTAGAGAAAAAAAAGGCAAGAGTTCCCCCAAGAAAAGAAGATGCAGATTGGAATAAATGCAAGGTAACAGTTGGGGAATGAAAATCTCCAGTAAGGATATTCAAGAGAGGGGAAAATTTGGAAATCAGTAATTTTGAAATAAACCTAGGGGTAATAGTGGAAAGCTAATTAGACAAGGCAATCTGTAAGTCTGAAAGGTTAATGTAATTTTGTGTTGCATAGACATACATATTATATAAACCACAAAAAACTAATAGTCTCCTCTCTACAGCCTGACTACACCTGACATATTTGCCCTGGGTTCTAAGAAACTCGTTATTATGATTTAGAAGAGTAACTCATGACACTTAATCTCAGTATTTTTGAACAACTAGGTTCAGATAACATTTCTCAAATTTTATGTTGAGATAATTTAATAATAACTTTAATAAGCTGGACACCAGATAAATGGAATGACTGTACGATCCATAACAACTAACCATGTTTTCCATCTGATTTTAGTCCGCTTTGAAAGTTTTTCAGGCCTAATTCAAACTTTCAATTAACATTTCTATAAGGCAAAACATCTAGACACTGCATAGTCTCACCTTGTGAGGACACTGGCTGAGTACCGGTCAAACGCAAAATCCACCACCTATACAGTCAGTCTGCCCTTTCCTCCGCACATCCAGGAAACTGGTGACTTGTAGGCTCTGATGTTACAAACTTCAAAGGTATTTTTAAAGCGCGCTGACATTCAATGCATTAACATACAGGTTAAGCAGAGCTGACAAGACGGAAGCTGACAGCATGGAAATTATTTTACCTTAAAAATTATAGTTATAAGTGAATAAAGCAACCACCTACTCAAACAGGATGCAAATGGCCACCTTTCTCACAGAAATACTCTCTCCTGTGAATGTCATTGCTAACATTAGCATCATATTTTTGCCGACAAGTGAGGATCAAGAATTCAATAGATCAGCAATGGTAGAAAAGGCAGCCAAGGGAAAATATTTTCTATTGTTTTAGAATTCTGTTAAAATTCTTTTAGATTTCAGACTTTTAAAGTGCAGCACAACAAAAAAGACTATTATTAATCACAGTGAAAAGCCTTTTCTTTGCATTAATGACTGTGGCAACTTTTCCTCTTCTTAATAATAGATACAAACAAGCAAAAATCTCTGCTGAAGCTGCCGAGCAGTTACTTGAGACCATGCCTAGGACACAAAAATCAGTAGACCTGTGTTATTTATTTTTTCACTCAGGTTTTCAGCATCAACTTTCTTTTTTTTTCCCCAGTTTGTTTCAAGAAATACAGGGCCAAATGTCTGACTGTATTATTATTTCCTCATTGCTCTACTTCTGCTAGCAATCCAACCACTGTAGTCAGTACTTCAAGCCCTTGCTCCTATCTCGGAGAATGTCTGAAATTACTATTATCCTTTGGGAACTAAATAGTAAAATTTGAAATTGTCTTTCAAAATAATTTGAAGTGAGACTTGATAAGTTCATAAGCTCAGGGTGCTTGTTTGTCAGAATTTGAATCCCTGGGGACACGCTTGCTGTAAATTTCAACATGTCATTGATTTTCTCTCTACAGAAATGAAGCTTCTGTTTGGATTCTGCAACTTGCTACCCACACACATTTGAAAAGTAGATGATTGTAATTTTGTAGCTTAAGAGCAGTTCTATAAATACAACCCAACATTCAGTTTTACAGAGGAAAATGTGTCTGGAACAACTATGTGTGCAAAGTGTTCTGCTACTGTGAGTAAGTCTTGCTGAGAAAGTGGCACCAAAACTTACATTTTCTGTAGCTTGCCAATGTGTCATCAGAAGCCATTTCAGCAAGGGACTGCTCTGTGAAAAATGAATGTGCTACACAATCAAGCTCAAAAGAATTTGTCAAATCAGCAGTTGATTTGCTAGATAAGCCAATGTCGATGTAAAGAAAAACAAACATTTTTTATCCCTGCTACTTTTAATGAAGTAGGATATTACACTGCACCACGAGAGGGAGAAAGCAGTAAATACTCCCAGCTACATGACTCCAGCAGCACTGTACTCACCACAATACTGCCTACCTTCTGGCCAGCACAAACCGCCTCCCGTGCCATCAGCTAACAGATACATCTTCACTTCCCGCAGAGCTGCACAGCTCCAGTTCATAAATATTTTTCCAATACTCCTTCACTGAATACAACCTACCAGCTAAAATATCAACTGCTTTTTAAAAATGTTAAATGCTATCAGTGGTACTAAAAAATACACTGCTGCTGCAAAAAAACCCAAACCCACTTCCTTAACCAGAAAATACTATCTCTAATGAGCATGTTGTTCTTAACACTGCATTTATTTGAGGAAACTGAGCTGGCTAATTGCACAAAATGTAAGACATGATATTTAGTAAAGAAGATTGTGTAACATAAGTGAAGTGAATCCCCTTAATTGAATGTTTACTTTCCTTCTTTCACATTTTGAGGAAGAGAAGCAGTAGAGTTTTTTTTTCCTCTTATTACTTTTCTGCCTTTAAAAAACTCTAGCAGAAGCTGAAAAGGTATTTCCTTCAGTATTCAGAAGATGTATTTTATCAGCAAACTTCAGATTTCAAAGTCTTTTCTCCATAGAATTCCACAGCCAGGGCTCCTGTTCATCCCATCAATTTTTTGAAAGACTCTCCTAGTTCAAAATTGCTAAAACCTTCCAATTTAATGTCTTAATACCATGAACTGATTCAGATGAAAATGAAGTGATGAAATAGAACTGCAGAAAGCAGCACCTATACTGGTACTGCTGTTGATGAGTACCAGCTATGAGGTGTTTCTCTAGGCTTTTCTAGTCCCTTACCTTGGGTGTCAAGTTTTTGTGGGGGAGAAGGCAAAAAAAATCCCAAAGTCTTTCCATCCCAACTAACTGACCTTACAGACTACATTGCATTAGTCATATAATTTGTATAAGCATGTTTGAAAAACAGAAAAATGTATTACAGAATACTAAGGCTTTCTGTTGGTTTCAAGATAGTTGGTTCATTTTATCCAGTTAAAAGAAATACACTTGATCAAGAGACATTTTGTTCTTGCTTCCTGAAAGGAGTTGAAACGAGGAAGAAATCCAAAGCAGGCAATACTTTGAATCCTAATGGAAGTAAGCGCAGAATGCCAAGTGTTGGGAGAGGGAGGAGCGGGCAGGGCTGACGTGTTTGAGTGCAAGCAGGTAACTCTGCACAAGACAAATTATACCATTTGCAAATTTAAAAATAAAAAAAAAGAAATAGTGAAAATCTGGACTCCCAGTGTAAAACTTAATTGGTCTGCATTTAAAAAGCTCTGGTTTTCTCAATCAGAAGACATACCCAAAGGTAGATGTATTCCTTTAGTCTGCTAAAGGCTCGTTTTCACATATGGTGCTGCAAGCCTTTCTGTGATATGTTAGGTTTAATTCTTTGTTAGTATAATCATTTCCATATGCAGAATATGGAAAGTTAAGCAGCACAAGTCCGTGAGCATTGTGCAGCCCACTGAATGCTGATTACCTCTGCTGCCCGGAGATAGCCAAACAGAGCCTAATCAGTATGCAGGTGTCAATCATGCATGCAGACCTCCTCAGTCACTGAATCAGAGACACGTCTGCATCTGCCAACACCACTGGGTACCGCCTGAGCTGCACAGGACTCAACAGTTGATACCGTGAAGTCCCTAATGGTTCTCAAATATTCTGGAAGAGAAATCTTGTCAAGCCGATTATCAGCTGAGATCTCTTCAGATTGTTTTTGGCATCGGTTTATTAAATGAGTGAGTTTGGTGTTCATCTCCAGCAGGATGTTTCCAAGCAAAATTTTGTGTCTAACTGAAAGCAGATGCTTCATAGCACTATTTCAGGAGAAAGCTCTCTTTTTGTTTTTATTTTATGGAAGGAATTTGGTGTTTGTTGACTGGAACTCAGACCGTTTCCTACAAGAGATTTAGGAAAATTAAAGCATGCAGATTTGCTAATTCAAGAAGTGACTTCCTACTTAGCATATTCTATCCCTGACATTGTGGAGTGGGCCTTGCAGAGTGGGTCTGGGCAGCAGGCTGCTGTCATGGGCTCCCTTTCTGCACTGGTCCTGTGCAGCACTTCCGAGTTACCAGAAAATCCCACAGCTAACCAATCAATAAAACACACCACCCCATTTTTTCCACTATCAGAGCCCTTCACCGAGTCCCTCATGGTCAGGACAGTAGTTGGCAAAGCTTTCAGCGATGTAGAAATAACTTGGACAAAAGCTCAGCTAAACAGGTGATGGCTACCTGAGAGTCATTTTTCCTTACTCAGATTGGTGACTCCCATCAGCTTGACACTACATGGATGCTTTTCCACCTGTTCCTTTTGGCATTTCTACACATTTTGTTCACACACACATACTCACAATACACACAGCACAGTGCAAGTGGAGGCAAGGTTGCTCCATTTGCTCTCTGATATAAGAAACCCTCAGCCCAAAATAAAAACATGTGACATGATAAGAATTCTCCAGGCTAACTAATAAATTCTTCCAATTTATTAGCTTGCATTAGCATTGAAAAGTCAGCGTTAAGGTTTCAAACCATAGACTTTTCTCATTGACATCTGCTGACAGTGTAAGGCAAAAATACTCCCGTCTGTCTTTTGTTTCTATGGATGGAATCCAGACTCTTTCCCGGCTGCCTTAGATTTGCTCTCATTACTTGCCGTAGTTTCTTCTTTCTCTGTCTCTCTGGCCATGCCTCCTCTCCCACTGAAAAGTGATGCAGTTTTCCTCTTTGGATTCTCTCACTGGGTCGAGGTATAACTGGATGTCATATGCATTAGCACAAGTCCAGGCAACTGTTCATATCTACGCCACTTTCTGCCAGTTCAAGGGATATCATTATGCTTCTGTTCACCATCAAATAGAAGAGGGTAACCAACATGCTGATGCACCTTTTTTCACTGCAGTTTAGATAATGAACTGTTCCTCCAACCTTACCTCTTCTTACGACGTACCCCTTCTGTCACTTACCTTGCTGCGAAACAGAAGCTATGGTCTGCAGCAGGAAGTTACACCTTCCCAGGAAACATTTCAGCTACTGCAGCCAATTAGTATGAAAGAGTTTGTGTTCATTTGGTTAAATACTTCATTGCACCAACAAGTGGGAAGCTACATCCAGAGAGGCAAAAGTTAGTGATGCATACCCAAACCCTGCTTGGAAATTGTCTGGGAGGGTGTTACTCAGCCCAGGTCTAAAACAGGCTTAGGGGGCTTTTTTTGTCAATCTTACAGCAGAGGTGAATAAGATGCAGTCTTTAGGAATATTTCCTGTCACTGTTTAAACCGTTAGCATCACTAGAAAGTCCAGCAAACCAAATGCATTCAGGAAAACAACAGCAACCCACCCGGTCACTTAAATCTCTCTTCTTTACAGCGGTCCACAAGACAGAGACCCAAATATGGGCTCCAATTCCACGCTCTTAGCATCTAAAGGTAAACTTTAAATGACTGAAACTAAAATCTAGGCACCTCTCCTCCTCCCAGCTCCTAGGTCTCCTTTCATCTCTTCTCAGTCTTCATTCTTCACTAGCACCCTGACTCACAAAGCTGTGCTGCACAACCCTGCCTTCAGTTTGCAGATCCTTTCCACCTAAGCCTAAACATTTCTTACGTATTTCTAAGTAGCCTTCTCCTACCTCATCTCTCAGAGGAAAAAATAAAGCATCTTCTTCTCCTCTCCCATTCAAAGTCTCCTTCCTACTTTTTTTCTCCATTACTTCTCCAACCTGACCATATCCCATCCTCAAATGTATCAGGTGAGATGCATATAGACCCCACTTCAGGGTCAGTGTTGGAGTTTGCACCTCATCATAGCTGTGAAGGGTTGCTTAGTAAATATACACAAACTTACACATCCTTGGTGGTCTGCTAGCTAAGAGGGCTTGTCCTGAAACAAGGCGTTAGGAACTGGATATACAAAGGACTATTCAGTACGGGAACTTAGGAGAAACTTCTCTGTGTACAGCAGAAAACCAGCAAGTGGAACTGACTGACAAATGCAGCAAGAGGGGTTCAATCTCTGAGTGATTTTAGAAGCGAGTGACATAAAAAGGATGAAGTAATTACGTAAATGAGCAGAGGGGAGTACAAATAAGAGAATGACAAATGGACACACAGAACATATAAGGGCTGTGCTATCTTTCAGCTTCCAAGATGTTCCACATAATCATTTACTATTAGCTCTAACTGACTTCAGTGCAACAAAAGCACAAATGAGACTTTTCCAGACAAGTAAAACACACATGCACTGCTGGGTATCAGCACAAAAGAAGTGTAATTACTTCAGGAAAGTTATGGCTTGGCAGCTGATGAAAAGGAAGAAAAGAGGAAAGAGTTATTCTTTGCATACTTTTCTTAAGCCTCTATAGTGCAAATACCTTACTCAAACAATGCCCCCTACCTTAAGTGACCACCCTAGGGATAAGGTAATTTAGTTACCTTATAGAGACTGGTGCTTAATTGAAGGTCAAACTAAATTGTACTTGGAAACCTTAGCGATATTTTCAAGCTTGTTCCTGTGCCAGAAAGTTGCCATTGGATGTGACTCCCATTGTGGGCTTTACTACTTTCCATAATAATCACCTGCTGCTGACCGTTTAATCATCACATTTCTCAGCCAAATTCTACATTAATTGATACACTTCTTACACCGTCATATTTTAATAACACAACTCAAATATCAAATTTTTATTATTAGCCTAGCAATATAATAGAAAATGAGAATAGGGAAAAAAAGCCATACTTCTTGAAAAACTGAGCTTGGTATGTATGTTTGCTCATAATATATACATCAATCACTGTACCGTATGAGCACTTATTGCCAGAGTAATTCTCATATTAAATTATGTTGGGTTTACTGACATGTAAGTATGATTTACCTTTCATGTTACATTTGGCTAAATATTGTACAGGGAAATAACATTCTTTGCACTATAGCCTAAAGATATATATGTCACTACAATAACAAAAGCCTCAAAAATTAATCCTACAAATAAATCTTGTATCATCATGAACTCTGTATGTTCTGAAATAAGAATGGTAGGTATTGATGTTAATGGTAGCAAAAGTAGTAAAGAAGCTTATCAACAACATACAAGACTGTTAATTACAAATCACTGAAGCTTATAAACATGTTTGTTTTCAGAGTCAAACCCAAATACTTGTGGCGATTTTAGAGGCCCCGGCATATATTTTGGAATCACAGCATTTTAACATCTAAAAAGAAACCTTTATTTATCCTTTCTATTTTTCTACTCCACTTTTACACTTTAACTCTTAACACTTTGAACTTGAATATTGATGCATATAAACCTAGGCCTGTATTTAAATAATTCCAAGCATATGAATAGATTCATTCTCCTAAATAAGAAAACTGTGACAATAGCAACATTTTAAAGTTGAATCATAAATACTTATTGACAGTTAAGAATACCTCACTGGCTCCATGTTAAGTTTTAAACAGTGCACAAATGCCCCTTTTGTGAACTCAGTTGGAAGTCTCAGAGGATATAATCTATAGTACACAGTTGCAATTGAATTGTGAGCAGTAGGACAAGTAACTGGATAACAAAATTTGATCACAAACAACTCCCTGAAAGACAAAACCTTCTGTCTCCAGTATTCCTTTAATAAATGCTTTTGGCTGTTCCTTCCTCAGCCCTGCACGTACCCCGTCAAGTCGCTGACCGCCGTATGGCTGCTGCAGCCATGTGTGGCATGTCTTGGCAGGGTACACGAGGAATATGGCCGTTTAGTGTTCTTCCAAATGGGAAGATGAACTTTCTGCAGCTAGAGAGGGACAAACAAAGGCTTGCATGCACTTTCCTATTCTAACAGCACAGGGCAGCATGGCTGGGCTGCAAGCATCGCGTACTATGTCACTTCCTCGTGTAGAATAGAACCTGCTGTTACATCGAGTAATATCCAGGCTCTTTGAATGCTAAACAGGATAGAAGACAGACCAAAGGGATCTGCAAATGCCAGTTTTACATCGCTTTTGTATTACTTCTGACTTGAATTCTCTGTGTTTTGGAAATGCCCCATGTCATTGCGCTGCTGTGCCTCAGCAGAGAAAAAGCATAGGGCATCCTGAGGCAAATAACACACTGATCTCAGCGTCACAGTTAAACAGATAGATAAAGAATGCAATCCTTAGCAACAAAAATCAATACAGTTTGACTGCACCAGTGTCCGGGTTAATGAATATTTATAATTCCCTACTGATGCTTCTAATTTTAGCCTATTTTATTTTTTAAACAAACAGGAAACCTGCTTGTGTCAGAGTCTCTGGTAATTTAGATACAGTGCTTTTTAAACAGGTATAGAAAAGCTCTGTACCTGTAGTCACATGGTGTATTTGCACGTACTTGTCCATCAAAACAGAAAATCACGAGAAATTATTTCAGTTGCAGTCAGTTATGGGAATGAATTGATCATAGGTAGATTGGTATCCATAACTGCAATCTAACAACTCGAGATATAGCATACTACGGCATCATGATAAAAAATGAAGTAACGACAAATCTTAAAAAATGCTTTTTAAAATTATTTTGCCTTGTTTAAGGTGTTTCAGGGCTTATTTTGGGGAGAGTTGGCAGATATTTTATTTATTTCACCTATTTCTCTAAATAATAATATAGATTAACTGTGAACAAGGTACAGAAAAAATAATAAAAAATGATACACAAAATGGTCTGGTGGCTACGGGAGCCATGTCAGCAACCTGTGTTGCAGTTCCTTTTGCTGCACTGCCCCATGGCATACATTTCACCATAGCATTTCTCATTGTTCAAGCAGACATTACATGACTTCTTAAACAACCTATCAAAATCACTGTCACTAGAAGGCCTTTCTGGAAAGGAACTCGGTTATCCACAGCGCTGAACAATTCCAGTGAGCATCCTGGGGGAGATGGGGGAATCAGAATACCCAGGCTTTCAAAAGACCCAGCCAAGGACCTTCTGCTCCAGCACTTACTGTAATTAACAGAAGCCTTTCTATTGATTTCAAGGAGCTTTTGGGTCACACACAATTTGTGTAAATCCAGATGTTTTCACGCCCATTGATATAAGTGTGGTCATGACTCTGTTCAAACATCCTGCAGACTAACACCGCCAAGACAGAACCTCACCATGGATTACAGGAGGAATTAAAAGCGGTTGTGTTTGCATTGGAAACAAACATAATCTTTGTGTTGGTTTCCAATACTAAAGTTTTTATTCACTGAGAAAAACGGTACTACTTTTGAGACACATCAGTACCAATAATCTCAATTCAACACAGACGTATTTTTCTGGAAGGTGAAACTTCCTCCTGCAGTAGTCCGGTAATCACTACAATACTTTTGAACAATGACATGAGGAAATGCCATAGCCCAAACTAGCTTTTATGCTGTTTCTCTTATGCTTTTGTAACAACAGTTATAAAGCTGTTAGCTGCGATTTTTGTGTAGTCTGCAACATTTGTAAAAAGTTTAACATTATTGTAGATGGGCCTGCTTTCAGCTGTTTTCCGTTCAGGCAGGGTTTTCAATTTATCCCAAGACTGAGTTAATTTGAATGCCATCTTCTTGGCTTGGCAGGATCCTCAGTCGCTGATCAGTGCATTATAATGCGAGACAGATTCTAACGGCGATTATATAACCCTGTCCTGCACTTGGGACAAAGATAATAATGAGAACAGAAAAACGTATCTACTGTATTCTCCTGACTGTGCCAGTTTTTTCCTAATGGTCAGTTATGCAAGTGTTCCATGGGAATCTTTCATAGTAATTTTGCCACAACGAACATACTCAGCTCAAAAGATTTTTTTTTTCCCAAGGAATCATAAAAATGAGAGATGACAGAGTTGCTAGGTCACTGTACCCTTTCTTCTACTATATTCTACACTTAAAAGACTACGTTCTATGTAGTTTTATTTATTACTGGTCTGGCTCTGAACGAATTTCAGTGACGTAGACCACTGAAATCCCACGGGCAGGAATTGACAAAAAAATATTTAATTCAGCAAATGATCTAGTGTATTGTCTTTGATAAAACAAAACACTCACAGAAATACGTAGGGCTGTAATTTTGCATGGCATTCTAAAATCAGAACGAAAACAGCATGTAGTTTTTGAGCCTCCTTACACCAGTACAATTCACAATTGTCTTGGACTTACCAACAGTAAGCAGTACTGTTATTATAATTTCATTCATATTATTGCTCTTAATATTAACAAAACAGTAACATTAAAAGCAATACAGATGCTAAACTAAGAGTAAGCAGGTCAAAAATTAGGATATTAGTGCCAACCACCAAGTGAATGTGAATGATTAAACACGTGTGCTGTATTAACTCATCCAAAAGGCATCTTGAGATAAAAAAACTCTTTCATTATAGTGAGGGAAGGCTTTATCCTGAAATATCCTTAAGAGATGGCAGAACGTGGCCCAAGGCTATTGGGTTACACTCCAGTTTCAGAATGAAGAACCAGGTCAGAGAGCCTCCGTGCTGAACTCGGGGTGTTGGCTCTATGCCACGTATGCATACACTCAGTCCAAGCTGCTCTGCATAATACACATAAATTTAGGACAATATAAATTACAGTAACCTGAAGAGACTGTGCTGGAACTGTACACGCTTTATATAAATAGCAATTCTGGCATGACACTGGAATATCTGCAGGCAGATTACAGATTGCATACACCTAAGGTCCCTACACGTGCTTAGAGAGTGTGTGAGCCCATCTTTGCTTCTGCAGCAGCCATTGGTCTAGAAATGCCGGAAAGTTTCAATAAGGTAGTTTGGTGCATTACCGAACTGGAGGAGGGAACAGGTTAGTACACAGAAAAAGAAACCCATGTCAAGAAAAGCAAGGAATGGAAATATCCTGATATCCTTCTGATGGATATTTCTATTAAATGCTTGAAAAGATACTGTGACAAAACAAGTTACCAAGACTAATTAAAAATTAAGCAAGAGACTTCTTCAAATTTTAAAAACTAACCACTCAGCTGTGTCATTTAGGCAAAGAATATTCTAGTCACTGCTTACAAATGCAAAATAGAATAGCCTCTAGAGTCTCCAGCAGCATGTCCATCAAAAAGCATGTTTGCATTGTATCCTCACAGTTAAATGATGTTCATTTTTTAATGATCCTTAGAGATGTTTCAGAGAAGACTATACCCAAACTGTGAAAATACCTGAAACATCACTAAGAAAGAAAAAGGAACAAAGAGGTGAGGTTATCAAAGGATTACAACAACTTAGTCACGTAGGTACAAACAGGACTGAAAAAACAGGTTGTATTAAATCAGGCCCTTGCTGGTTCTACAGTTACAGTACATTTTGCTTGGAGTAGACTGGCACCTCACTTAGACATTTAATTAAAATGCACTGTACTGCCTATGTTCTTCCAGTCTTACATTGCTGATGGACTAATGTTTCTGTTGTGACAACGTCAAACCTTCCATTATATTGTAGCCTGTTCTGAGTTACACCCTTTTCAGGTCACAAACTAACTTCTTGCTAAAAAGCCTCCATAATAGTAAAACTGTGCTTTCTCTATTTAGAATTTTCAATTTTGCACAAGCAGTTGCAAGTATTTCTTACACAGATACTGATTTTCTTCACTTTTATTTTCTGCTGTTTCATGCCTTTTTAAAAATTGATTTGCACGCTTCTCCCAAACTCCCCCAAACAGAAGTAAAAGCTCAGAAAACATTTTTAGCATGCTTATTGGTTATAAATACACTCTGAGATCTTTAGAGAAGATTTAGAAGCCACAACTATAATGATAAGCTCAAAATTGCTACCGAATTCTGGTTTTCCTGACTGTCGGGACATTTTCAGTAATTACTGTGTTGTAAGTAGGAACAAGTTTGGCTCTTGAGAGGCTGAGCAAGACTGGCATAATAAAAATAAAGATGTTTGCCATTTAAATAGAAAAAAACAGGTTTTTTTTTCGGACCTAAGTAAAAGGCAATAAATCTTTGTTATGTATGTGATATTAATTTGTTGGATTGCGTGTGATGTGGAACATGCAGATCATTTAATAGTGGGCATTGAGAATACAGAGATAGGATTTATGAAAGATTAGGTTGCTTTGGCACCTAGAGCATTGATAGATCCATAAAGTCATGTTAACTTTAATGATAGGATAAATATGTACATGATGCACATGCAAGTACAGGGAATGTTTAACCAGTGGAATAAGGTGCAACAAATTTGCTCAGAGAGACAAGAAAATGGACATACAAATTCAATAGTTTCAGTTAGAAAAGATCATGGTTTATAAAATGGTTCTTTGACACTATCCCCATTCTGATGGTTTTTAGATCTGTTGGCTGTCTTTTTTTTTTTTTTTAAATGAGGCCAAGGAGATCATAAATGTGAAACAGATCAAGAACCAACAGCAAGGTTTTGCTTTTTGAAAATGCTCCTTTGATTTTTAGTTAACAGAAGTTGGTAACTCCACTTCTTGATATTTAAGTCTTTGTGTAATAGATGGTAGCATGCCTCCTTGGAGTTGAAACAAGAACTAATTAAGCCTCAAATAATCTTGGTGTGATCTGTCAGTCAGCAGTATCCTGCCGGGAAGGTGAAGAACTACGTAACTTCTTGAAGCCTCTCCTCTTGGGGAGAAATCTAAACCAGCACTTTGCTGCACAGCAAGATTATAACTTTTAGTCTTCCTCTACAACTGCAGCACACTCCTTCTGGAGTGCGAGGTTCATGAGATTACCTGTGCCTGGCACTCTCTGGGACACAGCCTGCACTCTGGCTGGAGGTACAGAAGTCCCAAACGTGCAATTGCCACACTGGGAGGAACTAGTGCTTTCTTTGACTCAAAAATCTGTGCAGGGGGGACCAGCTCTCGTCTGGAGCAGGAAAACTGAACCACTGTGTTTGAGAAAGCTAAAGTAAGCATTCCAGAAGCTGACATTTAATTTTATCAGACCATTTCCAGCACATCAGCTAAGTGCTCCTTGATGTATACTGTTTAAAACAATGCACTTACTTTTACATGATTGATTTTACTAGTATCACACAGACCAAGCAAAGCACATACAAATCCTACTAAACACAGAGAGTAGAGCAAAAAAAAAAAAAAAAAAGAAAGAAAAGAAATTATAAAGGGCTTTAAGGAAGACAACGATGCAAATAGAATTTTTGTTTAATTGAGAACCTAGTACTTCACATCTGCACATCTGATAATAGTCAGGTAAACAACTCAAAGCAGCACATTCCTTCAGTCTCTCAATTACAGTGAGAGTGCTAGTGGATTATGAGGTGACTGCGGTCATCAGCAGGATACACGGCTGAACAGATATCCTAACTCTGTTCATTTGTAATGATGAATAAGTGACAAATTGATTATATCGGTGAGACATTGAGCTAGCAAGATAGCATTTAGAATGGAGGGCAGATAAAATTCAACTGATTCAAATGCCAGCAAACAAACTGCATGGCTCTTACTGCAATATTTTTTTATTTTTTAAGAAAGTGCTAGGTTTGTTTCTTTGCCACTAAGAGCAGGAACTGCTGTGCAAGGCATGGAAAGATAACCAGATTAACAGTTGAAAATATTTCCCAATATTTTCAGTATTTTTTGAAAATGATGAAACAGATAGAAAGGCTTTATGACTATAGCTTAAATCCAGTAACAGTGGAGGAGGTAAATTATGCCAAATTAACGGGAGATCAGAATTAGACTATGAGACTCTGGAATGGGAACCTTTGTGGGAAATGGAGAGGGTTCTACATTGCAGCTGGTAGTACTGCAGTAGGTGAATGAGGAACAACCTTTTCAGGCTAGCCTTGCTTAATTGAAGTGAGTCATTACCACGAGGTCAACAGGGGCAGAGGGTCCTTCCATTAAATACTGCAAACAAAATAACATGTATCATGGAAGTCTGTTCACAAAAAGACTTCTACTGACAAATACTGAATGTTTTAAGAACCACCCCATTTTCTATTCCATTTTTCTATTCCACTGCCTATTTCCTTCCTCAGCACAGCACTGAAATCAGAAATACACCAAATCCTGTTTCCAAAATGCCTTTTGTGCCAAAACTGAGAAACACAACTTCGGAGCTCAACTTTGAAAAAGTCAAACAATTAAAACTTGCTTTTTATTCATTGTTTTTCTACTTGAACTGGTATTGACTTATTTTGCATAAAAAGAAGGCTGGAATTTACATGAGTTGCTAAAATTCAAACAACATTTTTAAAGCAGAAAGTGCTCAGTACAGACCACAGAAGAATGTTTTCAAAATGTTGGTTGTATACATAGATATTAGGATGGGCTATTTATGTAATTGACTCAGTGACAATGGAATAATATTAAAAACCTGAAAACATGCCATTTGAGATAAATGCACTAGGGGCCTGCTTAGCAGCATTTTTGCATGAAAGAAGTTGCTAAAACTTGTTTGAACAATTGGCTACTATCTTTTTCCATCAGCAAAGCTTTGCAAATCTCAAATGAAATCAAACATTGAAAGTGTTAACTCACTCACAGGAGAAATTCTAAGCTAAAGATTACTAAAGCTGTCTGCATTTTTAAACATCTCAGGCCTAATGTGGTACACATATTTGCCGATGGTTCTGGAAAAAACAACTGCAAATCAAGTGCTGACTGGGAACTAAATGATACACTGAGAAAGAAGCAATGGAGCTAAGATGAAACACAATAACCATTCGGACATCAGTTGCTTCAGCCATGAGCGAATTAACCACTGAAACAGAAAGACTTGCTTACCTCCTCAGGTGCTGTGAAGTTTAATAACTCATGTTTGTAAATATTTCTAAGATGCACCAGATGAAAACTGCCACATACCCAAAACCAAACCAAAACACACAAAAAAACCCCAAGTATTTTCTTAAATAGGGAGGCACACAAGCTGAGGTTGCAACATTACTACTTTTGAGAAAGTAACTGCCATTAGTGATATAAGAGCTACTTCACTGAAGAACCTGAAAATCTGACTTTATAATTGTAACTCCATATAAAGTTGCATGTTCTAGCTCTGAGATGCACAAACTACAGCAAGCAAGAGTAGTTGAGGCATTTGGTAGCAGTAATTTACTTGCAACTGTACTGGTCCTGAACAGCACCAGTCAGAATCAGGCCCTCCGAAGCACTGTGCAAACTACACGGGAAGAGCTTACAGTCCTCTCTGGAAGAAGGCATACTACTGGGAAGAAAGAGGGAGGGAAGGGACTGATAAGAGGAGTATATACATAACTGCATAGTCCCAAATAATTTAAATGTTTCTTTTTCTGAAGTAAAGAGCAGAACCTGGGTAGAATGAATGTGCTCAATTTAGACAGACTTAATAGTTTAAGTCATAGCACAGTGGATCTTTGGGAAAAATCTGAAAATATGACAGAAACCCTAATTTTTTTTCCCCCCAGCAGGATATTTATTCATTTTTCTCCCATTTAAAACAATTTCTCCAAGTCTCCTTCTGAAACAACTGTTACAAATTCCGTGCGATACCTCTTAATTTGATATTTAGTGCAAGGAACTTTACTTTGCTTCCAAACGTCGGTGGGCTGCAGACGTTATATTGTGAATTGCCACTGTGCTATTATAGCTATCAGGGGTCAGGCTCAACATTTTGGCAGCTAGCTGGAAACAGCTGGAATTTCTGGCATATTCAGAGAACTCTCTTCGTGAATAAAATGGTACTGACATCTATTGATTCAAGAATTGAAGAGATCTCAGAAGATCCATAATCATTCATGACAATTTCCTAGATAAGCTGTTCCTCTAAATCCCCTCCTTGTCCTTGGTTTCATCCCGTGTAGTCCACCTATAGTATCAAATGTTCAGCTGCCTGGAATTATGCTGGCAGGGTGGGCATCTGCTCACTGAGACCTACAGCTCTGCTGTTCACTGCGTATTCCTCAAAATAGGAAGCATTTTATGTAGAAAGCATCAGGGTGTCACAAGCAGAAGCAACGTTTTGGATAACGTGAAAGATCACGCTGTCTCACTGAGGACATTTAGATGCTGGCGTACTTCAGTGGCTTATGGAAAGTTGTCAAGATCACAACTCAGAGTGACCTAAGTATCTTTTTTAATAAGTTTTTTTTAATTAACTTGTCCTTTAATCCTACTCTGGCATAAGCATTATTTAAGTGTCAATGGGACTCTCTTTGAATACTGAATAAGGATTTGGCCTTGTGGTGGAATCAAAACTGGCAGATTCTCATGCCTGAATGTGGTCATGTTCAAAAGAACCACATATCTGATCAAGGAAAAGAGCTAGAGGAGTTTTGTATCAATTCAAGCAGTCTTGTCCCAAGCCCTAAGATCTTCCACCTCTTTCATTTGACAGAGGTTGGTAACAAAATCAAGAGAAAAATTAAGTAAGAATAATTTAAAATATTGCAATGGAAATGTGTTGCAAAAGCCTCCCAGTAGAGCCCAGGAACAGTAGAGATTAAAAAGACTTCCTTTGTGTCACGGCTTGATGAAAACTCAATAAGCAGAGTGCCAAATTAGTAACAGCATTGCACATCAGATTTTATTGACGTTCACAGAAGTCAGTGTACTTCCCTGTACTCCAGGAGACTTTACAAGTATGGATTTTCTTCTGAGTCCCCACAAATATAATTTCTGGTGTCTATCCATAACATTACTATTTTGTTAAATAGCAGTAACCTGGAGGTCTGAGAGAGATAATTAGTGTTGTTTTTGTAATTACAGTATAGGTAAAAACGTCCACAGTTTTATAAAACTAGACTACAATCCTGTAATTGCTCAATGACCTGCATTCAAACTTATCTTAGGTTTTTCAAGACTATTATCTGTCACTTCTGGCTATTTTATACTCATTTTTAGGACGTACCAATAGTTGTTCAAAATACCTGGGTCCAGAGACCTACATCCAGGCCATTAGGCCGCATTCAGAGAGCCCCAGCTATCCTTACACTGAATAGCGCACAGGGGGGTCTTCCGCATTGAATCATTTGAATCTTCTTGTCGCATAAACAATTTTTAATTTGTAAGAACTTGTAAATCAGGAAGAAGTCGCCACTGTAATCACTTTTTTAAAATGTAACATACATGCTGGCATGAGAAATTAGATGTAACAAGTATTCAGGTTCATTTGATTAAGATCACAATATCCCACTGAACACTGCAATGAGAAAACAGTGAGGATTCAATGAAGAACAGAGGAATTGCCTCAGTAAGTGTGACGGTATCTGGTATCTTTAATAGAAAAAGTTGCAGGAAGTGGAACAAGAGCGCATTAGCAAAACCTACAGGGGAAGGGAAAGAGAAGGAAACAGATACAGACAGAAAGAACAGCTTTACAGACAATGCTGTTCTTGTGTTCCCAGTTTTACAAACATCATTCTTCGTGATTCTTTACCAATGCAAGAAAATGTTAAGGATGAAGTTCCCTATTCTGAACTTACGAGAGATCTTTGTAGAGAGTAACGTTGCAAGCAAGGACAGCATTTCTACAGCAGTGCTCCGGGGCTGGTAATTCAGCCCCAGGGAAGACTTCATACCTGCTGCCCTTTCCTGCATCTGGGGCTCTGGCAGAGGAATCCCTGCAGCTTTTAAAAGTTATCCTTCTCGTAGCTTACATGTAAACTGCTCCCTGAGACTTCATTTCCTGACATAATCTCAAACCCTTTCAAGCACAGATGAGAAGTGCAATCACCTTTTCTTTAACTGTATATATCCATAAAACATCTCACCTCTCCATACCCAATTAAGACCCCATGAAACTGCTGCACACTCATGTAAAAATTACATTTAAGCTCTACCCCCAAAGGTCATCAGCATTCCCAAAGGCCATCCATATAGAGGAGATACAATTATGAGTTTCATACTTCAGGACAGAAATATTGTATTAGCCTATAACGCAAAACTCACTTAAGCAGAAATAAAATAAAACATGCTCAGAAGAGAAGGATATGTAGAGAGCTTTACAATATAAAAAGCTGAGGCTAGCTGACTGCCATCATGTAATGTCATGATATGTTACCTTTTACATGCTACAGTTCTGCTAACTGGTGCCTAGGGATCTTCAGTCATTTCAGCACCTCCAAGGTGACATCTACAGGGAATTACGTTTCGCATCAGTAAGCAAGTGTAAAGGCACTTAAAAATGTATGCAGAATATGTGCTAAAACACTATCACAGAATTCTTTAAATACCTTTAAATTTGGCCCTTGCTGTTCATCCACATAGGACACTAGTCATTTTTATCTTTTAAAATAAGCTCTCCACTCCATACAGGAGAAAGGAAAGGATTCATTGGCATGGAAATAACTTAGTCCTTCGTGCATAATTTCCTACTTTATTCTTGCAAAGATTTCGCTCTTGCTGTGGAATATGTAGCTTTTTAAATGCCTAGGTTATAACCTGGTTCTTCAAGAGAGTTACTTTTGGGTTTGCCATTGACAGATTATGTCAGTTCTACAAACCTTAACAGACCTTTTTCCAGTTTCTTTGCTACTTTTCTTTCCTTTTCTACCTTTCATTTCCCTTATTGCTGCAACGAGATGACCTACTTGCAGTAGAGAGGGAAAGGAAGTAGCCTTTGGAGACCAGATGTCAGCACATCCGATGAGAGCAATGGGAGGGCTGGTGGAAACAGAATGGTCTCCTGCCAACATTCTGGAGAAACTCTTCAACTAATTAAAATCTCTGACTTAACTGGGCAGTTAGCTTAAAAATATTTATTAGAATTAATATATAATGTCCTAATAGAGTTTTGACATTATTTTTGCACCATATTAATACATCATGATTTATTTTAACAACTGGAGTATAACAAATTGAAGCTACTGAGCTGCATAATGTTTATAAGCAGTATCATTTATGGTTGGTTTTCTCTGGCACACTTTTCTTAAATCCCATTATCAATTGCTTAACATTTTGCAGGCTTTAAACAGTTTGGGCGACAGTCCACCGGAAAAACTGGTTTAGAAAGTTTAAAAAAAAAAAAGGCACAGCTTTTTCCAAGAACAGAGTCAGAGAAAATACACAAGTTTAACAATTAAAAACAAGCAAACTTATAAGTGCTTAGTTGATGAGCTTTCTAGCGTTCATACTTTTGAAATGCATACTGGATTACTGATTACTGCCAGCTTACTGCCAACGGTGATGTTCAGGCATTAGGGAGGTGCTTATTGATGCCCAAAAAAATATCTGCTCAATTTTGACTGAACTGCAGTGTCTGAAGCTGCCATTTGCAAATATTCAGTGGAAAATAATTAAAGACGGGCAAGGGAATTCTCAGAGGAGTCTATAATAATACCACCGTTCAGAATAAGTTGTGAAGACAAACCCATTAACATTTGTGAAACACTCGGATGCTACGATAATGAACTCCATGAAAAGCCCATGGGAACTGTAATAAATCTGTAATCAAGTGTGATATTAGGATGTTGTCTAGTAAATAGAACTGTGTACCTGACACTGAACACTAAAAATTATTGAATAGCCACTCAGTCACTGATAGCTGTCTACCCTGTGGACTGCCTAAAAGGACCATGAAGAGAAAACATGTATATATTGATAGAGAGAGATATAACTAAGGGTTTAGTAAGTTTTACACACAGAAGTGCCAGATTAAGTTCAGAAGTTCAAAACTGGGATTCTGTACTTCAACTTTTGAGGGTTTGACTTTGCCAACCTAATCCCTGAGTGTTATTAAACTGTTGTTTATTTTTGTCTGTGTGACTGAGCAGTGCCATTATGTCAGCTGAGCAGACTAGAACTGTGGCCTGCTAATATAGTGTGTCAACTGGTTGAGTACAGACTATGTTATTCCCCCCCCCCCCCCCCCAAAACAGGTGGAAGCACATAGGAATTAATCTAGTCTAATATAACAGCCCATGCTCTGAAAGAATCACAATTTATTAAAGTGTCATCTTCAAGGAAAAGCTGGATCCACTATTGCATTTTTACAGCTGTAGCTGTGCTCCCTGCATGTTTGCACAGATTTATGAACTTCACATTCTGTTCCCTACCAGACCCTTGACCTATTGTACACTACAGATTTATTTTCCCTGGCAGCAAAAAGGGAATGATTAAACCAGGTGAACTGAGTACATTCATATATTCATGTATAAAAAAATAGCTCAAATACTTTTAGCTTAGATGCCTTGCAACATTCGTATTCATACCTGTATCTTTGTTGCCTCATTTCATTTTTATTTTGTGCTGAGCGAAAATCATATGACAAGTCAAGCCAAACACAAAATGTTCTATTACAAAGGTTTCTTTTTTTTGCCCAAGATTGAACTCCTTGAACAGTACAAGTGGATATGCATTAGTATTTCTCTGAACTTGTCTCTTTCTCTATATAAACATCCGCTTGATTTGATTACAAACCTCTAAAGTATTTTTTTCAGCTATCAACCAGAAATGCAAACACTAGCGAATAAAAGCCATTTCTCTCTGTGGAAGATCATCATAGCATACGCAAAAAACCACCTCTTGAGCTCTACTATGCACACCTCAATCGGTTCTTTAACTGGAAAAGCAGCATAAGATTCAGCTACTTCCTGGGAAAGCTGCGGATGGAATCAAAGCATTTGTTCTCTAAGCAGGAAAAGAGAAGGCTGACTCTCAGCATCTTCAATATAGTGATGGCGACAGAATCTGAGAGAGTCAAAGTGGAGAAAGCAAGGCTCTCGGGTACACAACAGCACTGTAGCTGTTCAGAGAAAGCACTTCATTCCCTTATCCACGCAGAAAACTATGTAGGGGACGGTCCTTATTTTAACCTTAAAACCATTAATTTTAAGAGGACTCTAGAAAATAAAAGCAATATTTTATTATCTACCTTTGTAAGGGAGCTTGCGGAAGTGCTCACCAAGCCACTTTCCATCATTTATCAGCAGTCCTGGCTAACTGGGGAGGTCCCAGTTGACTGGAGGTTAGCAAATGTGGCACCCATCTACAAGAAGGGCCAGAAGGAGAATCTGGGGAACTACAGGCCTGTCAGTCTGACCTTGGTGCCTGGGAAAGTTACGGAGCAAACCACGTTGAGTGCCATCATGTGGCACATACAGGACAACCAGGTGACCAGGCCCAGTCAGCACAGGTTTATGAAAGGTAGGTCCTGCCTGACTAACCTGATCTCCTTCTGTGACAAGTCAACCCGCTTAGTGGATGAGGGAAACACTGTGGATGGTGTCTACCTAGACTTTAGTAAAGCCTTTGACACTGTTTCTCACAGCATTCTCCTGGAGAAACTGGCTGCTCATGGCCTGGATGGGCATACTCTTCACTGGGTGAAAACCTGGCTGGACGGCTGGGCCTAAAGAGTTGTGGTGAATGGAGTTAAATCTAGCTGGCAGCTGGTCACAAGTGGTGTTTCCCCAGGGCTCGCTACTGGGGCCTGTTCTCTTTAATACCCTGATCAGTAATCTGGACGAGAGGACCAAGTGCACCCTCAGTAAGTTTGCAGACAACACCAAATTAGATGAGAGTGCTTGAGGGTAGGAAGGCCCTGCAGAGGGGTCTGGACAGGCTGGATCAATGGGCCAAGGCCAATGGTATGAGGTTCAACAAGGCCAAGTGCCAGGTCCTGCACTTGGGTCACAACAACCCCATGCAGCGTTACAGGCTTGGGGAAGAGTGGCTGGAAAGCTGCCCAGCAGAAAAGGACCTGGGGGTGTTGGCTGACAGCCAGCTGAACACAAGGCAGCAGTGTGCCCAGGTGGTCAAGAAGGCCAATAGCATTCTGGCTTGTATCAGAAATAGCATGGCCAGCAGTACTAGGTAAGTGATCATCCCCCTGTACTTGGCACTGGTGAGGCCCCACCTTGAGTGCTGTGTTCAGTTTTGGGCCCCTCACTACAAGAAAGACACCAAGGTGCTGGAGCGAGTCCAGAGAAGGGCAATGAAGCTGATGAAGGGTCTGAAGCGCAAGTCTTATGAAGAGTGGCTGAAGGAACTGGGGTTGTTTAGCCTGAAGACAAGGCAGCTGAGGGGAGACCATATTGCTCTCTACAACTACCTGACAGGAGGTTGTAGACAGGGGCAGGTTGGTCTCTTCTCCCAAGTAACAAGTGACAGGATGAGAGGAAACAGCCTCAAGTTGCACTGGGGGGGTTTAGATTGGATATTAGGAAAAAATTTCTTCACTGACAGGGTTGTAAAGCATTGGAACAGGCTGCCCAAGGAAGTAGTGGAGTCACCATCCCTAGAGGTATTTAAAAGATGGGTAGATGTGGTGCTGCGGGACATGGTTTAGCAGTGGGCTTGGCAGTGTTAGGTTAACGGTTGTACTCAATGATCTTAAAGGTCTTTTCCAACCTAAACAATTCTATGATTCTATAATTTGTTATCATTCCCTGCATTACTAGCTTTTTTGATTCCTTTTGGGGGAGTAAAAGAATGAAGGGCATTTAAAGTTTTTCCTTAAGAGAAACTTACGTGACTGATAGAAATAATTCACTGACTGCTGTTTCACAGAAGAGAAGCCAGTCAACAAAAACCGGTTTTTTTTAGTTTACTGTCTGGAATAATAGCATAAGCAAAACTAACAGAGATCAGTTGGGACTCACATGTGCCTTCAGATTTCATTCCACCAGAGAGAACATTCCTCTGAAGACGCAATTCCCATCAGCCTCCCTTCCTTGCCTGATGAGCTAGTGCAAACAGAGCAGGACTGTCCTAAATGAAAACACTGCTAGAAAAATAACAGAGCAGCACCAGAGCTAACAAAGCATCTAGCAGATGTTCAGTGTTCTCAGAGAGCTCCTGGTTGATCTTTATAATTTGTATTCTTGCGCAGTTTCTCAGCTGCTTGTAATTTCATCTTCTCTCCTAGCCTTTGGTTCTAGGATCTCAGAACTGTAACAGATCGCCAGGGCCAGTATTATCCCAGAGCTTGCTAGCAGAGATGAGACTATCACTTAATCTCCTTCAAACTCTTTAACACCATTTGTGGTGTGGTACCTAGACTGCTCTCTGGCTTCTTTCCTTATAGCATCATCTCTGCTGTGACAGTAACCCACTTTCCCATCCTTCTTTTTTCACAAATTCTCAGCTGTCATTCAGCCCCTTCTGCATTTCTCATCCCTCTCTCCATTTCTTTAGTATGATAAAAATAAAAATGAACATATTTGAAAAGAAGAAATGCAACTATCACAGCCCTGATTGCCTTGATGAGGTCATATAACTTCTCTCCGCTATTAATTCAACTCAACCTAGCAATACAATCTGTGCATTACTTAATGCAGTGGGTTCCCAGGCCTATCTGGAGCCTACCACTGTGGCCAGAATATAAGCAACAAAGTAAGGATGACACTAGTTCTTGTCTCATTGTTTTCTCTGAACAGTCACTCTATTTTGCCCACAATAACCAGAAGGGATGCACTGAAGACAACAGTATTGCCACAATTCTTTTAGCAGATGGTATTTCATTTGTTACAGTCAGAAACATCCAAAATACTAATAGCTCCCTGTTGAGAGGGAATTCCATAGAACAGCAATCAGGCACGTTTTTGCACATTATCTTATATTTCAGAAATATATTTAATTATAGGTCCACAAAACCTGTGATTGAGTTACTATTTGACGTCTCCCAGATCTTTCAAGAGACACGTTTCTATTTTTGAATTGTGTAGCATGCATGTTAAAAGTCAGGTTAGTAAGAAAAGCCAGCTGCTGATCAATTTAACAGGATCTACCTACTGAACTCCTTACTCTCCAGATCAGCATGCAGTATCAGCTGAAGAAGCCCAAATATCACTTACCTTTGAAATAAAATAGTTTCAGAGCAACTTTATCATTTATAATCATTATTAAACTCATGAAACACTGCTTTTCACAACAATATACAAATAAGAGAATTGAGTTCAAGTGGTTTGAACTGTTACATTACGAGTACTCACCCGTAAGAGCTCAGGACAATTTTGTTTCTCTCTAGAAAATGTCTTCCAAGGCCCCTTATGCTTTGGGTTAATTTTGTTTAGCCTTCCAATAACATTTTTAGATTATTAATTTCTTGTACATTCAACCTCTGAACTGTGAAAAGTCTGGAGGGAAAATAGACACAGTTCTTTCCCAGTATGGCTACCAGCTTCCATGTGCCTCCAGAGAACTAGCCATTCCCTGTGAAAGCATGTGCGAAGCCATGGCACGCCATAGAGACCTCTCCCAGCAATGCCAGTATAATGGTGGGGACAGACAGACCTTTGACACCGCTGCAACAGTGGAGTTGTAGTCTGAGGTGATAATAATCTTCCCTGCAAATTCAGCTCACACTTTAATAGGGGCAAATCACCATTGCTGCTGGGAATTTGACTGCCTTAGAGTCTTGCTTATTTGGCCAAGTCTATTCTCTAGTGGTAGGATTTTTTAAAGCACGAAACCTAGGATTAGCTCTTCCCTCCGACTTCAGGTAGGGGTTTTAGTAGCTTCAATATGTCAGACCAATACTGAATGCTTTTAAAAATTCCACAGCATGTTTACCATGTTCTCTGTCTCTCTCTCCTTAGCACTAGCCTTTTAAGAAAGAGAAAATAAAACACAGAAAAAGCAAGCTGCTGATTTACTTCCCAGTCCAGAGTTCCTCACTCAGTCACCCTGCCAATACCTATTTACTAATGCCAGCACTAGTGTGTGAAACAAGCTGCTCCTTCTGCTGCATTCAGGATTTCTGCCACAGCTTCTGTGCCCTCTGCGCCCTCAAAAGAACTTTGAAAAAAGACCAATCTGCTATGAAACGCCTGGTTCAAAAAAGCCTTTGAAAAAAACCCACAAAAGCCACAGTCCCTCACCATTTTTCTGCTCCCTGCGTTTCCGTGTTCCACGTGGAGAAGGGGGACTGTGTTGCTGTGCAAGGTAATCCCTAAGAAGGTGGTATTGATAATCACCACTTAATTTTTGGTTAGTTTATAAAACCAAAAAGTATTGCTGGGTTGACGGCAGTGTTATACAGTATGGGAGAAGACAGAAGTTAAAGTAAAAAAATATAGTAAAATGAAACATTGCCCTTCCTAAAGTGTAAAAACTGGCCTTCTAAGAATCAATTGAGAGAGCTGCCTTATAAGTCTCCTTCTTCAGTTGTCTACTCAGTGCATAAGATGCGGATGTCAGAATCAGTGATGAAGGAGATTAAATAGGTTTAGGGTGACTTTGTGGAACAAATGTAATGGATTCCAAAGATTGCTGCTTAGGGCCTTGCTCGCTGGGTTTGCTGCATACCAAACAGCATGCTGGGAACAACTGCTGTGATCTGCGCTTTCTATTTCCCAAGGTTCACTTTCCAAAAGTCGAGAAGGACGGTCTCCCATTCTCCACTACTACAGCGTTCAGAATTCTGTCTTATAATGTATTTTCTTTCTGTATATTTCTACTTTCTGTATACAGACAAAAATCAAAAAAGCTCCTGTGTTCAAACGTGGTGTCCCTCTCCTTTTCCCATTCTCGCACCCTCCCATTGCAAAAACATGTACCACATCTTCCCCCGCTAAATAAGAGAGGACTGTAATTCAGAGTTTAGGGCAAGAGTTTAAGGCACTCTCATTCACTAAAAAAGTAGTATTTAGTAGATTCAAGCATCAACATTAATACTATCAGGATTGAATTCTCTATGCGGGTCCAATTCAGCTCCTAAGTCACTGACAGAACTCACATTTGCTTTGCTGATGCAGCATCAAACACAAGATCAAAGACAGCATTCAGCTGTTAAAAACACGAAGCTTGGAAAACTGTTCAGAGAAACCCCACCTGACCCTGTTTAGGTGCAACATGCATGTAAACGTGTGTTATCAGGCACTACCAGCAGGCACAAACCTGCCCAGGTACATATCCACTGCTAACAGTTGACTGAATCCAAATTTAAGCATCCATAACCCTAGACCCATTAACAAGCTCAGTTTGGTAGGTATACTACCAGCAAAACTGACACCCTTGATGCATTAGCGTTCAGGGCAGAAAGACAACAGAAGGAAAACAAGCTCATGTTTTACATACCAATGTCCTGGCTAAAGCACTACACAGGAAGCTGGAGATGTGCTCTCCACACCATTCCCAGCAGGAGGGGGTTTTGGAAAGTTCTCAGCCTCTACTTCTCCAGAGAACCCTTTGTCGGT
This sequence comes from Pluvialis apricaria, assembly GCA_017639485.1. NCBI lineage: Eukaryota > Metazoa > Chordata > Aves > Charadriiformes > Charadriidae > Pluvialis > Pluvialis apricaria. Next base: position 79,679,918 of record CM030010.1, read on the forward strand.
GGTGGATTTCAGGTAGCTGTTCCTCTGACTGTCGGGCCACCAGACAACTGAGGCTCTCAGGTAAAAGGGAACCCAATCCTCTAGCCTAGCAGTCAGAGCTACCTATCAGCAGGTGGGAATGCCCCAGAATTGTATTAGTACTTCTCAAACTATGAGGGTTGTGTAAGAATTACACACAGAATATGGACACTGTGTTTTGTACTTAAATGGGCTACGAGACTAGCAATGTTTTACTAGTAGTTCTGTATGCAACCAAATATAAAAGCTAGGGAATTTGGGGATATTTTATCATTTTTGGATTACACAATACAACACCTCTAATAAGAGTCCCTTCCCATAAGGGACCATTTGTATAATGGGTATTTGCAGATTAAAATAAAAAAAATAAAAATAAAAGGAGACTTAAGTGGGTTTTTATTTCCTACATCATTCCTCCTCCTGAGTGTACAGACATTCCTAGATCTTGATGGGAGCTGAAACTCTTAAGTCAGACCACAGTATTCACCCATACGACTGAGAAAAACTTAAGTGTAAACCAATCGCATGTAGAGATGTGACATTGTTGGAAGTTACAGAGCAGTGGCAGACATGGCTATAGTTGTGCCTGTGCAGCAATGTGCAAGAAGGCAGATCTCAGAAGAGATATTGTTGAAGTATTAACTTCCAGAACCTGCTCATGAGCAAAAATCATTCACTATCCTAATGTCTCTGATTAGAATGAACCTCCACACAAATTAAACAGTTCTTGTTGTCAGAAGTGTGATCAGTTTTCGTGGCCTAGCTGCTGACTGCTGGAAACCCTGAAATTAGATGAAGAGCTCCTGCTGGAGTTCTAACACCAGGTAAGACTTAAGCATACTTAATTAATGCATCCTGTGGGAATAGGATTCTATCTTCTACTGCCAGATTTGAAACTTTAGAAGGCATTACAAGCACAGGTTTAAACCTCCGAACATGCATTTTTCCCTGAATAAGGGATGTAAATAAGAACTGCCATCCCCAGGTCAGCACAAAGCTCTGTCAGGCTCAGTACCACATTCCCGTTAGTGATGAGTACCTGAGGCCCAGAGAAGCATAAAACTGGGAAGAGGTGTAATGATGGTTCTCTGGGATGCTATTCCAGACTCAAGCGCCTGTGGCTCAAGGGGTTGTTTAGTGATAAATGCAATCAACAGAGATAGGAGAATCACTCTACCCTTCTCATGCACCAAGAGGAATGGGTTAATTTTGTAACTCTGCCATAATATATCCCAGACTGTTGCCTTTTTATGCTCCAACAAGCAAACTCCAACAATTCAGTACTCTAACTCTGTTTCTGTTACCTTTTATTCAAAGTTTTTTTTAAAGTGATATTTACAGTATTTCCCTCCCTTGAAGGAAGTTCCAGGTAGAAATTCTACTTTCAGATATAAGCAGCATACAGCCTTATGTTTGTTGTCCATATGTATACGGATGCCCAGCAACGCTACATTTAACGCATCTATAGCAACCAGAACAGGAATTCACAAAAACATAGACAGTAAACTCCATCTCAGCATATAAATTACTCAATATCTACAAAAATGCTAGAAAACCATCCTCCTTCAATGTGTAACTTGCATTTGCATTAATTTGCATGAATGAGGGTTACAAGATAAGACAAGATACCACCTTTCATGTAGAAGGTATCTACTTAATACATTTACCTTGTGGAGCCTGGCCTCCTTTTTGAGCATAATACCGCTACCAGAGAGTCTATGGGTGTTGCGTGGTAGTTTCCCTCAACTGGAAATGTAGCTTAAGTTTTCTGTCTACAGAGGAAATACATCTTTACCCTGGGACACTTCGCCCCACAGGAACAACAGTTCATTTTTAAACAGAACAAAGGCAGAGAAGGAGAGAGATGCATTACAGAAATAATATTATTGGATTATTAATATCCATTTAAATCCAGCAGCCTGTCAATAACATTTATAAAAAGGGGTGTCAGAAAAAGATTGATTTCCTTCATCTGCCCCATCTTCTGTAACATTTGACACTACCTCACAAGCTTTATCTATATTTTAGTATTAGCCTCAGGTGTCTAGAGTCTATTTTTTAAAAAACAAAACAGAACAAAACAAAACAAAAAACCCACCCCAAACTCAGAACAGCTAACTTCTTTCCCCCCTGCCCTGGGATCACTGGCAATTTTTAGGAGTTTACAAAACCAGCCTTTTCACCCTGAATCAGCCAATAGGTCTGTAACTTCAAATGACAAAGTGCTTAAGAAAGTTTAGCAACAATGTAACAGTCTTAATGATATAATTACTAGCATTATCTTTTTAGTACAGAATTCATCTATTAATCTGTGTTTGGGCAATTCATATGGTCCCAGCTGCAAAGTGGGAAACTTTTTCTTATTTCTTTAAAAAAAAAAGTGGAAGGGCTCATCCATCAAACTCCTAATCACTTCTTCTAAGTGCTTGGTGTGATGTGTAAGCACCAAAGCTCTGAAGTAAGCAGCCAAGGTTTCTTTTCAATTGATTATTTCCAGTGGGTTCACAGAAAGTCACCAGCCTTAAAAAAAACCCAACAAAAACTAACAAAAAACCCACAACACCCAACCACAAACAAACAAAAAAAACCCACAAAAAACCCTACCAACCTCTTCAACCCCAAAAAACCCCAAAACAACAAAAAACAACAACAACAACAAAAAAAAAACACAAAGAAAAAAGTATCTTCGCTTCTTTGAACTGTTAACACTGTGTTACTTCCTTGCTCGAAGTGAGAAGGCAACTGCTTCTGAAAATTATTTCAGAATTGGATATATCTACGCCCACCCCCCTATGTATACACCCACAAACACACTCTCTTGCCAGGGAATGTAAATGAATGAGTGAGAAACTGAGGATACAGACATTAGCTGGCTTTCTTCCCCTTTTATGCTACACAATCAAGCTTGAAAAACTCCGAGGACCTCTCCTACCAGAGGGCTGTGCCAGATCCTACTTCCCTACCCTCCCAGAAAAACAACAAAACCTCAGCTACTGGCCTCAGACATGCCAATACCTCCCTCTGTGATGTTACAGACATGAGGACAGATGGCCAACTCAAATGTGTATTTCTGTGCTTCCTTTCAAACTGCTTTGGCACGACCAGATGGCATTCTATGTCTGCCTGGTATAAATTAGAACTTAAAAGTGGCTACAGCACTGCCAAAAGCAATCAATTCCACATCCTTTCAGGCACGCTCTTTTCCAAAGCTGGGATGTCCCCTTCCATGATGACGGATATCTGACTGGAAATCTACCAGAGAGGAAAAAAATCCCATGGAAAACGCCATTGTGGAAATAACAGAGTTATGGGAGCGAGAACAGTTATATAGTAATGCAGAGTGCAGATGGTAAGGCGCTGGCAATGAAAGAACAAGAAGGACAGGTTTAAGTATTTGTCACTACCAATATAAGATCTGTGACCAAGGAGTCAGGATCCTGCTCTTTCAGTGGTGTCTTCATATCCCACAACTCACCAATGATTTCAGCAATTGTTATTAAAAATTCAGAACTATTAGACATTCTGACAGAAAGCCCTAAATCTAAACCTTATATCGAGATAAGGGAGTTGTTCCTTACTGGATTTTCCTTCTGCCTCTTACCCTAAGGTGTGTTCCTATTTTTCCCTTCACTGATGTGCATTTCCCTTAATTACTTGTGATTTTGTACCACATGGTTTTATTCCTAGAGACAACACAGTGATAACGGATTGAGGTTTTATTTGCTTGTGTCTTGGTTGAGGGATTTAGCATCTGTGAAAGTAAAACCAATAATTCTTATTAATTTTTCCTATGTAATTCCTTAATTTTGACAGCTAACTCTGAACAGCTGCAATCTTGTTACCTTAATCACTAGCCTCTCTGGAAAATCTTATCACTGCTGACAAAAGCCTACCATGTCTTATACACTCATCCAAATCTGCCAGGGAAGATCAATCTGTTTCCTCCTTGTGAGCAATGGAACTGAATCCAGCTACAGAGGGGACAGCTACTCTCAAGCTACTCTATTTCTTTCTCTGTTTTCGCTGCTGTCCTTCCCATTTCTGACATCCTCCTTCTGAGCCTACAGAAAGTTTCGGAAGACACACACGTTTATGAGGGTATTTGTGTGCACTGAGAACACCAATACAGGCCTCATGGTGCTCCAGTGCCACATGTGTGCAATAGTAAATTTGACAAGTGAAGACAGTGCAGCAGCAGCTGTAATGAGCTGGTAGCCTTCATCATCTTTTATTTTGCTTCTTTTTCTTATCTTATCTCTCCCTTTGTGGCTGATTTTTCTGTGTTACTGGCATTATGGATCGTCATTGTTTCTATTCTACTCTACTCTGGTCCCAGTTTATTTGATTTTGCTTCTTTTCCTTACTTACAGATTACTGCCGTAGGGGAAAAATGTTTCGAACCTTTAAGCCAGTCTGATCTATTTAGGTCCTGTGGTTGTTCATTTATTTAATCACATTCTCTCCTTGCTGCTTCTTCTAACTTCATAATTTCCACAAATCTATTGTTCACTATTATGAGTAATAACAAATGTTATCACAGTTGTTTGTGGCAGGAGGACTGGATCAAACAGCTGACAAGCCTCTACTCCGAAGCGCTGATAAATCAGAGGTACAATTCAGTAAATATGATGGAAGGCACATAGTAAAATACAGCCTGGAGAATGTAAGCACTTGACAGTAAAAGTCACTACAGGTTATTTTTTACATGCAGGGGTAGGAAAAAATCCCAAACCTATTGACTTCTTTAGATCAGTAAATCTCAAACATTTTTTCACATCAGGGCTCTCTAATCGACCTCTGAGGTAGCCTGACTCTGATCTCACTTGCCACATTTGGAAGAAGAGACGCATGTTCTCTGCCTCTCTAGAAGCTGCAGCACTAATGGCCTAGAGCTCAAGATTTTCACCGTTCACAGCTTCGTGGTTAACATTTTGTTCATTCTGGTTCTGAGTTTTCCACTGATTTAATTTCTTTCAAATTATTTCTGCTATAGTCAATGAATTAAACAAAACAGAGACTTACGTGAGTCAAAGTGATTAATGTAGTGGACTTGAACCAGTTTATCTACATTGATAAAAAAATGGATTACATTGGCTTAGGTAAACACTCATATAATCAAGACAGTTGTAGAGGAATCTTCTGAAGATTCATTTTTGTCCTTTAAGCCCTAACGATTTATTCTCTTTCTCAAAACCCATCCTATTTTCTAGCAAAGGTAATGTAACAGAATGAAGTTTTTTCTGCACAATGAAAAGCCTGTTGATCAACAGTTCAAAGACTTTCTAAGGAACAAGAAGGTGCAGTATATTGCATACACCCATTATAATCTCAAATTAAGAAAACATGAGCAAAAGACAAGTGAAAATGAAAAGAGTTATAAACTAATCTGATTCTGTCCAAGTTCTGTAAATTAAGTGCAGCAAACCTCAACAGTATGTTTTTTTTCTAGCAGAAATGCATAATGACTGCTAATTTTGCTGGCCTTCAGAGTAATACTAAGGAACAGAAGTTATAATTATAAATGCAAATAAATGAAAACACTGTGGCCATCTAACAAACACAGAGGCATCTGTATCCCCTAATGTGTGCCATGTAAGAGATGAAGACAGCCCTCAAGAAGTCAGCTTTAGAGTAGCAGCATGAATTTTCCTATTGATGTTGCTAACCCTGCAGCCCTGAGGATCCATATTTATCCCTGCTAGAGTTAGCAGAACATAGTCCGGTTTGTTTATTTATTTAGGGTTTTTTTAAGACATTGACTATACTTACTGGCCTCCACAGAAACACGATACATCACCTTTAATTTTAGTGCCTTCCTCTTTTTTAGACATATATAGCCACACATTTTAGTTTTCCCACTCTCTTTCTCCCTACTAATATCTCTGTAAACTTGCAATTCAACAGCAACTGAGACCCTTAGAAACTGAAGGTTCACGGCAAGTCAACGTAATGATGCTTTTAAGTGCTTCAGTGATTTCTGAAAATCAGTCTACAGCCATGCCCAATGGTAAAACCGTAACAAGTGTAGGTGAAATTGTGCTACCTATAATTTAATTAGCTTAGTTAACAAGATCAGCAAACAGCAGCAGTAAATGTGACAACATGGACTGGCTGCTCTGCCTCCCTAGTAAGTACGTGGTCTGGGAGGGATGTAGCACAGCTTCTGCTGATTCCTCCACCATGTGCCTTCATTGCAACTGCTCACCTACACTTGGTACAGCTGGGGAGGTGTGTATCTGTCCACATTACATTTGCTATATCTTGTAGGTGGCTAACTGCACACAAACATTGAAGGGGAGGGAGCAAAGCAGTATGATGCATGTTCCTGTCTCTAGAGATACATGGTAGAAACAACATTTAATTTTGCCTCACTTAAAATGGAAAGAGCAAGAGAAAGGACATCTCTATTTCCCATCTGCAGTATGCCACAGTACACTTAAGGAAAAGGTTAGTATGCTATTTTAGATAGTCAGAAATAACAAAATTCAATATAATCTTACCAATATTTTGTAGGTACTCTATACTGAAATGAAGAGATCTGTACAGGCTGTTATTTCCTCCCAGAAACTGAAAACACTGCCTTTTGCACTGGATTGTATTTGAGCTGCCAGAAGTTCTCATAGTCCCTAGTCTTGATTTAGATAAAACAGACCATGTTTTAAATAAACCGTATCTTAGGTGGGAGGTTTTTTTGTTGTTTCTTAGTTAATTTTAGCACAATAATGACCTCAGCTTGAGCAGCACAGGTATTCTGCCTGAAACTCTGCTTGAGGATAACATCACGGAATCAGACTGTTTAAGGTTGGAAGGCACCTCTGGAAGTTACTGGGAGAGGCCTCATAAGGCCATCAGCCAGCTCCCCCAGCAGAGCCCATAGACTTATGTACATGCAGTTTGTTCAGACATTCTCTAAACTAATTGTCCTCCACCAAGGGTAAGTCTTCCTTCATTCAGACTTTCCCCGTGGCCTCCAGGGCTTGGGATTTCTGAAAGCACCAAATTTCAGCAAAACAGTCAAAGTGCACTGTCAGCTTCCAAACAAATCTGTTCTTGTCCACATCCCCTCAAGGAAGCACAAACCACTTACAACTACACAACCCACATATGCATCCAAACAGCTCCAGAAACTCTTGATGAATGTGAAACGTGTGGGTACAGATGTTATTCCTTCAAATCTTAATAAAATGTATGATGAAATAACGAAACATTTTAAATTGTTTATTTTTAAACCAACTCTCCATCTTTTTACCACACATGGATTATTTTTCATTCATGAGGTTGCAACCATTTGTTTCCTTTAAGAAATAAAAGTATAAAAATCTAAAATACCCTTGAAAGAGCATCCTAAAGACAAAATTAAGGAATTCAGAGAAATTTGTGGACGCTACGTCCAGAAGATAGTCTTGTCTGGAATCCAAAACACTGTGTTTCTCCACTAGCTGATCTAGAGTTAGGAGAAAACTGAATGTTGTTTGGGTGTTTTAAACTTTATTTCCATTTCAAGTGGCACTTGACATTTTCTACATGAAGGACAGAATAAAGCAAATGCTGAAGGACTTGTGTGCTTTCTTACGCTTGTTAAGTGCTACTTGAGTTTTGACTACTATACTATACTTTGTCTCTGATTAGGCAAACTCCATGTGGTGTATTACAACATTGTTTGCCTTTTTTATGCAAAATCAACCCCAAATTCCTAGAGCTCTCACTACTTCGGATTAGTCTACTGGTTCTCAGTTCCCTGTACTAGTTTTTAGAGTAGCACTACTAAATTTTCCAAATACTCCAACTACCTGCTACAGTGCACTTAACTGTTTAGACACTACAAATTGTACGCGTTTATTTTCATTAAGTACTCAATTGCATTTTGTTTTAAACACTTAACTCTAATAACTGATAAAAGTTTTGCAATAAGTTCTTTCCATATACCCAATCTAAACGGGTAATAGTGTTGCTGTAACCAAAATTGCTGAAGAGCGTACGCAAGGTAAGGCTTGCCGAGTTAAAAGAAAACAACAAAGCAAAACAAACAAGCTGCCCCTGCCAACACCCAAACCCCAACTCTTTTTTTTTTTTTAAGACTAAGTGGAAAAAAATCAAACACACTTTTCATTTACATAGAGATTCTTCAAATAAAAAACAGCTTGCAGGTTTTTAAATTAATACCAAATCTGCTAAGAAATATTTGCATATCACAATTTATACCTTATTTACTGCATCACTATGGCACAATTGGAGCTATAGGACTCAATCCCTTACATCTAGAGCAAGGCAGCATAAACCAGCATTCTTTAGAGCCAGTAAGACCTTGGAAAACCAGCATCCTCTCTTGTGATCGCATACACAGAAACATGAGCTAATTCCCAGCAAATCCTGTGAGAGAAGCTACTGAAGGACTGTTCTGGGTTATCACATTTACTGCCTCTTCTGGGCATTCAGCTCCTCTACCCAGGCAACTTGGGTGGGATGGAGGAGTGAAGCCAGTCCTTTTGGTCTCTCGCAGATTTCACAGCGCTAATTCAGCAGGCCATCACCTTTAACTGCCAGATTCTTGCCACTTGAGACAAAGACTCTTCACCCCTTGGCTAGGGAATGAAGGGATTAAGAGTAGCCCTGCTGAGAAGGACTTGGGGGTACTGGTAGATGAAAAGCTGAACATGAGCTGAAAATGTGCCCTCGCAGCCCAGAAAGCCAGCCACATCCTGGGCTGCATCACCAGCAGGTCAAGGGAGGTGATTCTGCCCCTCTGCTCTGCTCTGGTGAGACCCCACCTGCAGTACTGCATCCGGCTCTGGAGCCCTCAGCATAGGAAAGACATGGACCTGCTGGAGCGGGTCCAGAGGAGGGCCATGAAGATGATCAGAGGGATGGAGCATCTCTCCTATGAGGACAGCCTGACAGAGTTGGGGCTGTTTAGCCTGGAGAAAAGGCAGCTCTAGGAAGACCTTATTATTGCAGCCTTTCTGTACCTAAAGGGGACTACAGGAAAGACAGGGACAAACGTTTTAGCTTGTTGTGACAGGACAAGCAGTAATGGCTTTAAACTAAAAAAGGGTAGATTTAGACTAGATAAGAGGAAGAACATTTTTACAATGAGGGTGGTGAAACACTGGCCCAGGTTGCCCAGAGACGTGGTAGATGCCCCATCCCTGGAAACATTCAAGGTCAGGTTGGATGGGGCTCTGAGCAACCTGATTGAGTTGAAGATGTCCCTGCTCATGGCAGAGCAGCTTGGACTAGATGGCCTTTTTAAAGGTCCTTTCTGACCCAAACTATTCTGTCATTCTAAAGACCTGACAAACCTTTTTCCAGGATTTACTCAATTATAAACCTCCATAAATTGTGGGGGAGTTTGGCTCTAAGTTCCAACTTCCGATTGTCAGTGTTGAACTCAATTATCCTGAACACTAGAACACATGAACCTCTTCTTCCAGTGGGAATATTAATGTCTAAAGGGACTGACAGCACCATTTGGCTACCAGGAGTTATTATTTAAGAGGAAAATGTTTCTTAAAGCCACAGGAACTGTAGGGTCAGAACAGCAGCTGTCACAATTCTGAGCGAATGCAGGAGAAACCTGGCAGTAAACTTGTGTTATTTTAAAAGCAAACCACTGTAATGATGAAGTTTAAGGAGAAACATTACATAACTGATGTATAAACTCTTGTCTCTACTCAAATGTTTGTCAATAATAAAAACAGAGTTACATACATAAACACTGAGGGACCAATGGCACAAAAGAATATCTGGTTTGTTCAGCACAGGGGAACTTGCGTACATTTTAGTAAGCAGCTCATTCAGGACACTCACTCTCAAACAGACGGGGGAAGCAGAACACCATGAGTACCCTTTGGCTCCACTTAACGCCTTTCTGAATGGTTTCAGGCTTGAAGTAGGCTTTATGGCCATGTGGCTTTATGCTGGCATTCTGGCTAGAAGCCAAAGTTTGCTTCCATGTGAATAAGGACTTTATAGGAAACTGTTATTCTGTTTTAGAAGGTGATCTTGTTTTGTGTTTTGCTAGGAGAATGAAATGCTTTGCCAAGATTATTTTATGGGCATTGACTGGTTTCAGCACTTTTTTGAGACAAATACTAAAGAAAAAAAAAGCAGCAATAAAATTGTTTCATTTCCATAAAGAGAGTTTTTACCAGTATAAGGTGCTCCCCACTAACTAGTTTTGTGTCTGCTATAATACAGGGGTTCTCTCCTTACTAAGCTACGCTATTAAATTAAGATATTGATCTATCTTAGGCTGTAACCCAATGGACAGTTCAGATCATATTTTGAAAACTGACTGAAGCATTACAATCAGGGCTTAAAGCTGAGGCTTGTGAAACGTAAGCCTGGTACAGAAATACCTCCTCCCTCTTTCCACCAAAAAGAAGTCATGAATTTTAAGACCCCAAGAAGTAGGGGCCTAAACTCAGGTTCAGTGACTTTTTAAAATTTCTCTAATATGCTGTGACTTTCAGGAGATTGCTCTTGGAAAAGCCTTTTTATGGCTCTGCTTTCATTTCAGGTCTCTGCATAAAGATTCCATTTAGAAAAGTTTCAAATGGTTTTATGTGCAAGAGGCAGTTTCTCCTCTTTGGTCTTTTTTGGACTGAGTGGGATTGAAGAAGGACTGTCTTGCCTAGGGCATTCCCTTTTTCTTCAATGCCTCATCCCGACAGACAATGATACACTGTATTTGTTTTAATACATCTTTGGGTGCTATACAGAGTAGTTTAATATTGCTGCTTGTGAAGAATGCTTTGGTCTATACTGCTGCAGGCTAGGAAAACTGTGCTTACAAATTCTAATGCAGAAGGATATATAGCTATTTTTAGTCAACGTATTGCAAGGTTTCAGATATGCAGTAATACAGTCATGTTAAATACTTGCGATACAATCACAGAAACGTAGGGCTGGAAGGGCTGTCAAGAAGCCTTGCCCATGCCCTGAGACAAGATTAATTGTATTTTAACCACCCCAGAGATGTTTGTCTAATATAGTTCCAAACGAAGGATATCACAGCCTTTTGCAATGCTTCACTACAATTACAGTCAGACATTTTCCCTATTTTTCTCCATCACTCCTTGTCATAGCTCCAAAAGGCATGAAAAAAATATTACTGTCTTCTTTGAAGGAACCTCCTCCCCCCTCTTTTTTTTCTTTAACATACTGTGAGACGGTTATTACATCCACATTTCCCTACCATTTTCCAAACAAAGCACTCTTCCTATAAGCTTTCCCCTCAAGAGCAGTGCACACACCTGGGCATAGTACTCCATCCAAGACCTCTGGTTCCGGGCATTACTGTGTGTGTATACTTGCATATTGCATTTTATTTTTAAATCTACAGAAATATATAACATTAATACCTCCATTAACTTGCATAGAGCAATCCTGTTAACACATACTGCTATGTTGGGGTTTTTTTCCTCTACAGCATCATATTTTTAACCACTCAATCAAGTCCCGATTTCTGTGTATCTTGTGATTGTTCATTTTGCATACAGCTATCCGATTGTCCTTCCTAACAGTCGTACTGTACTTAATTTCATTTACTTGACTTAAATGCAGTTTCTCCACCCTTTCTGAGAACACCTTGTATTCTGTTCCTGTCCTCCAAGAGACCTCTCATGCTTGTCGGTGCAAAACTGCATACATGTCCCTCATTATGCCATCTGACTTGTCAAGGAAACTGCTGAGTAGAACTGGATTGAGCAGAACACAAGAGCTTTATTCAGTCTGCAGACTAGAGAATTCAACTCTTTGCCTATGAAATTTCAATAAGTTTCCTAACTCAAAACACATTTACTACTTCATTTACTACTTCTTATCTGTTCTGCTGGCCTTCTGATAAAAAAAAAGAAACTAGATTTGTTTGATGTGATTTGTGCTCAATCTGCGCTGATTATTCCTCACAACCTTACTCTGCCGTTGTGGCACAGAAACCAAGTGTTCCCGGATTTACCCTGGTACCCGCTCGAATACTCCAGTTACTCAAGCTAGACTTTACTTCCTTAGGCCCTCCTCCTTAATCTTTAACCTCCTCTGATCTGGTGGGATCTAAACTGTTCCCTCCAAGTTCTTAAAATTAACTGCTCTGGTTCAGAGGCAGCTTGGACACACTGCTTAATAATACAAACAAATTAATGAACTCCTGCTGACTTCATCTATCTAAATATACCTTGAAAGACTTTAATCGTATTGTAAATTCACCGTTTTCTTCCTCCATTACTCTTGTTAAAATTCTGTTAACTAAGTGATAAAATTCTTGACAACAAACAGAAGATATAGTCAAACTAGAAAAGCCCGTGGAAAAAAAACAAACACCAAAAACCCCAGAAGACAAAATAATACCCAATCAGCTATTAACACTAACAAATTTTAAAGGTATTTTAATGGTCATATAGTCTGATCCCACGTAATAATAATTAAGGCAGCATCAACATGCTCTATATGACAAAAACCTCACAGAAATACTACAAAAGGAGGAAACTAAATTGAACACAATGATGGCAGAAATCGTGAAAGACAGAATTCCAGATTGGTTCTAAATATTTAAAGTCCACATACTTTTCCATATATGCATGCACAAACTTTAATCCTTATATACAATCTATGACAATATATTGTTCATACATTATAAATTTCCACTTGATATTTTACTCAGTTTATAAAATGTATTTATATATTAAATCAATCAGCACTTAATATAGGCCATCCTGCACAGATTACTAAACAGTTTCTCAGTCTTCAGGGCTAATGATACAATCACAAATGTTAGATTTTCATTAGTCTGAAGTTTAAGAGTATAATTGACTATAGCATAATTCTAGATATAATTTATTAAAAATGAAATGGAGGGGTTAGGTTTAATGAAAACGGCAACACTCTGGATATAGTACATTTTTCCGTGCCTCTCTGAGCTATTGTTCCCTATCTAATTTGAATTTAGCATAAGGAGATAAGTTTACAATCTTGAGCAGAGATTTTACAGTATTAGTTAGCTCTTCAAAACAGTTTCACTTTCCTCCATGTTTGAAAGGCTTATTTTTCTTTTAAGAAAACAAAACCAAGCAAACCTTTGATATGGTCCTTCAGTGAAAGAAAGCTTGAGAGATGGGGCATATCCTAGAATTTAAGGGGAAACAGGACAAACTTGCAGTTGGTTACAAAAGGATTGCATTGACTTCAAAGTGGGAGGTACATTACATGAAACACTATATAATGAAACAGATGGGAACCTAATATTCATCCCAAATTATAGTCTGACTCATGCAGTGATGTAGTGATTTGTAGTAATTTGCTTTCAAGGAAAGTTTCATGTAGTTTAAACCCTTAAGCATGATGATTTATATCCTTCTCAAAGCTCTTTAATGTTCACTACTGTAATTCTGGATATTCTTATGGCAACAATTGTGTGAATTGAGTTTTAAGATGAAGGTTCAGTGACTGCAGCTGCAGGAAAATGAGAATGAAGAAACTTTTCCTGTTAGAAGTGGGAAAGGAAGAGAGTAGTTTAAATGAATGAACCGCTGTATTATATTTTATACTTTTTACAGACTTGTTCAGAAGCAAAAGACCAGTGAAAAGGCAGGAAAAAAAGAAAGATGTTTCCAAATCAAGCTAATATTCTGGAGTGTTATTTTAAGCTAGGCTCTATCTTGTAACAGAAGTTCTAGATACTTCACTTCCTCCTTTCAGAATGAAGCTAGTTCATACCTATTTTCTTTTCTCCAAGCTAAATAATGATAACAAAAGATGATTTAGTAGTAAAGGTTGGATTTGCAAAGAAGTCAAAAGAAGTAGTTATTCAGCTGTTGAAAACAGCTAGACAAACCACACAAAGCACATTAAGCATCATTGTTCTTTCTACCCTCAGGACCAATATTGCCTCCAATATAATTTTGGAGGTGTTACTTGGAAGGCTGAAGACATCAGGCAGTTTCTGTCTGTCCAGGTGTTGGGAAAAAGAAAACAAACCCAAACTACTCGGTCACAGATATGCTTTGATCTTCACATTTTTAAAACATCTAAAAAAGGATTTCTTCAGGAAATCGTACATTTGTCTTTCTCAACTGTTATGCTTACGAAAGGATGAAACAAATGAGGAAAAAACCCCCCACATCTATACTACAGCTTTCCTTAAAAGACAATTTTCATTGTCAATGTTTTGGTCAGATCTTATCAAATTGTATAAAAAAATGATGTTTCGTAAAAAGAATATTCGACTCTGTCTGAGGCATGTATCTAAAAGAGTTGGGTTTGGTTTTGTCTCTGGCTTTGGAAAACTGATCAGATGACAAGAGAGAACAGGCCTTTGTAAAGATAAGAGATATATTAATGTCACCGTCAATTTTCATTATCTCTGTGGTAAAAGAGTATCTCCAGGTATTCCATACAACTGTAAACTTTTTCATATTGTTCTTCAGAATACATTCTTTGAAACCTGAAACTAAGCTTAAGCATCATTCTGTAAAGTCAGAAGTTTAAGTTCTTCACAAGTGAAATATCCCAACATACATACTGCTACAAACATGAATCCATTCATTTTACTGTAGGGGCTTGCAAGAAGAAGATAGCAGATTGCAGACCTCACCTCGAGACATATTCCCATGAGGCTGAGAGGTCAAAAATGGATCAAGAGTACCCTTTCTTGGGGGATGTGATTTTGCCAACACCTCTAACTTCTAAGAGTTTATCTAGGGAAGCATGATCCTGGAATAATTATTAATTGCTATTACCCCTGGATATTGCAGCAACAAGAGAGAAAATGTAGATAGCAGTAAAAATACTGTCAGGTTGAACGTGTTTGTAACCAGCAAATTCCCACTGTACCTCCCAGCTGCAGGGCTGTGCCGGTGGCAGTTTATGATCGCATCACCCACGTAAGCGCTCCGACAGGCACCCCTCCCTTTGGAGCTTCCTGCATAGGAGAATGGAGCAGCGACGTATTCTGTAAGGAAGTATTACTGAGCCCCGATTCACTTCCTGTCCTTATAGATGCAGCTCACGGCAATTTTTTCACAGGTCACAGGTACGTGGGTGTTCGAGATATGTGTGCACGTTGCTAATTTTACAGTATCGAATACAATTACTATGCTTCATTAAGCTTTTGGCACACCTGAAACATGGGTAAATAGCTTGCACTTAATATTTTAAGTACTCATTGCCTAGTAATTACAAAACTAATTACCAAGTTATTTAATATCTATTTCATAAAAGCTTGTAATAATCCAACACACTCTTATGGACATTTGTTAACAACGTGTCCTTTAAGATAAACATCTTAATAAATGAGTGTCAAAGGCTAATGATGTCTGAACATATCTTAACCTACTACTTTGTTACAGGCGATTACATCAAGGACAAATTTTTCACTTCAGAAATATTTCTGAACAGGTGCCAATGGAAAAAATTGCTAATTTAAACTTTGAAAATCCAACATTCAAACTTTCATTCAATTATTTTTATTTCTTAGACCCAGATCTACAAAAAGACCAAAATGCTGAAAGGAGAACTAAAGCAGAATGAGGCATCAATATCCCAGCAGGTAATTCTCCAACTACCATCAATCTGTTACATGTGAATGTTTTTAAAAGTGTCTAAGTTCTCTTCTCTGTGTGACTAAATTTGTAATTTCTGTGCCATACCCAGAATTGATTCTATCTTCATGGAGTTAAGTAGTCTGATGGCTGCACCTTCTCAGAGCATCAAAACTGATGCCCACCCACCTGTCTTCCTCTAGGTCCAATCAAATGGATGCCCTTCAAACATGCAGGATACACACTTAAAGACAAAACACTGCCCTTGAGCACTCCCCTTTCACAGGGTAGCTCAGTGGATAAAGCATCTGTTGGGGACGTAGAAAAGCCACATTCTCTGTTCCCTTTAATCCAAAAGGATTCAAATTAAGATGTCTTAACTGAGCGCTCTATACATCTGACTGTAAATTGTCTTGGCCTTGGGGAGACACTGCCCACATTCCTGCTGGAATTAAGCTTTTTTTGAATCATAGAATTGCTGAGGTTGGAAGGGACCTTTAAGATCATCAAGTCCAACCATCAACCTACCCTGACAAAACCACCTCTAAACCATGTTCCTAAGTACCACCTCTACCCTTTTTTTAAACACCTCCAGGGATGGTGAATCCACCACCTCCCTGGGCAGCCTGTTCCAATGTTTAATAACCCCTTCAGTGAAAAAAATGTTTCCTAATATCCAATCTAAACCTCCCCTGACATAACTTGAATCCATTTACTCTTGTCCTATCATTTGTCACCAGGGAGAAGAGGTCAGCCCCCACCTCTCTGCAACCTCCTTTCAGGTAGTTGTAGAGGGTGATAAGGTCTCCCCTCAGCCTCCTCTTCTCCAGGCTAAACAACCCCAGTTCCCTCAGTCGTTCCTCATAAGGCTTGTCCTCCAGACCCCTCACCAGCTTTGTAGCTCTCCTCTGGACACGCTCCAACACCTCAATGTCCTTCTTGTAGTGAGGGGCCCAAAACTGAACACAGTACTCAAGGTGGGGCCTCACCAGTGCCAAGTACAGGGGGATAATCACTTCCAATAATAGGTGACAATAGGAAACAATAGGTGAGAACACAGGTGAGTATGACTTTCCAGCATAGTGATTAAGGCAGGTAACCTAGTGGAGAGGAGATCTAAAGCTTAGCTACCCCTGCTCCTAGAAACTGACAGTTTGTTTTATATTCAACAGGTATCATATGAAATGCACCTCACCGTGAATTCTGGTATCACGCAGGTTCCTTTTGCAACTCTAGGGTTATAAACTTAACCTCCTGAGAAGGGAAATTTTAATACACGTCATTCTTATCAGTGTTTCCTTTAGGTTAAGTAAAGGCTCCATCGTCATCGAGCTGGCGTGCTGTCATCCTCACCCTCCAGCACCCAGTATATGATTACAGATGCTAAGGGAGCTAAAACAACTAAAAGTTAAACAAAGATCTCCCTTGGGGGTTCCAGTCATTCCCTCCTCTGCTTACTGTGGCCTGGTCTTTTTATAACCTTCTGATAATTTGTAAAAGCCCACGTTTTCTACTTGTGTTTTCATGGGAGGGCTAGGTAAAGTCAGGTAGATTATATTCTTCAATGCACATTAAATTTCCTGGTGGCATGAACATGAAATATTGGGGGGTGTGTGGGGGTGTGTGTGTGTGTGTGTGTGTGCATGCACTATTTGAATTATTTTCTACTATCAGGAAATTTCAGGTCTAAATACTGACTAATTATAGCTAAAAAAAAATATTAGAAGAAAAAATATCACAATGAATGGTCTCCTGTCTCCATTTGAAGTCAATAGCAAGATTTCAATTTACTTCAATGGAACCACAAATATCTCCAAATACTCTATGAGGTATCGTGCTTCTGAAGTATGCTGCTCCAGGTATACTTACAACAAGCAGTATATGAAAAATAGAACACGAGGGCATATTTTTAACATGGAGAAGATAAAAATAGAAAGTCCTGCAAAATCTGCAACAATATTTTCTCAAGGAGCTATTTAAACTAATCCAAATAGACAACATTTATGCCCTGCACAATATTACAGCCCTATTGACAGCAATGCCCCTTTCTGAAAAGTAAAACTTACTGTGCCAAAGTCTATACTTATGTACACACATACAAAAATACAAATTAGTTATAAAATCTTTTCTGGGAACAAAACAAAAGGAAACAAATGAAAACCTTTTCTTGTAACTGACTATGCTGGAAAAACAGTCTTTGCAGCGAACAGCAACACGCAGACATCCTAGACTGAACCCTTTCACACAGTGCAATCACATTTGAAACACAAAGCATAACAGATGCAAATCCTCAAATCTGTCCAAACACCTCCAGTATGTGCCACCCTGTGTCGTAATTAGTCATGTCATTGTGCTTCACACAATACCATCCACTTCACACATTCTATACCTCACAGTATACAAAGGTAGTATGTGAGCTTAAATGAAGAGACAAAGAACAGAAACTCCTGTTGTGAGACCAGTTGACTAAAACAACTATAAAAAATGAAAAAGAAAATAGCTACGTAAAATCCTTAGGAATTAAAACAGGATCCACTGAGACTCCTCCTCATTATTTATCACTGCTGTTAGAACGTCTTAAAATGAGCCACTAAAAAATCCACCTGGCGTTGGATTTGTAATGAATTGCACAGTCTAGACTCAAAACACTCCTAAGCAATTGCTCACGCAGGAAACCCTTGCAACCAGTAAAATATTCTTACAATTGAGGTGTTCTGTCTTGGAGTGAGGAACTAGTTTAAAAAGTGAAAAAACATAAATTAGGTAGGTAGGAAGAAAGCAAACTGCTTTCCCAATTATCTCTGTCAAGGCTAGTTACTGCCGAAAAAATTCTTTTTAAATATAGAAAGCATGTGGGAAGTAGAAAAGTGTAAGGTTTTAGTAAGTCTGAAGGTTGCATAATTGAATTTGATAAACTGACATTTTCCTAGGAAGTTTTAAAATTTCAGAAGATAAATACATAATAAAAATAAACCTAGTTCAGCAGGTTTTGCTCTACAAAATTGTATACCTTCATTCCACGAAGAAAAAAAAATAATCCATTTCTCCTCCCTTTCAGCATACAATCAATACTCCCTTTCCCCCTTATGCTCTCCTCCCCAATACTTAAAAAAATAATCTGAGAAATAGATACAATCCAAGGGAATGTAAAGATTATGGAAAATACCTCTTCATATAATTTATGATTCAGCAAGCAGTTACTGAATCACACCAGAAATGTGTTTTTCTACAAACTTCAGCTCTACCACCATCAAAAGGGAGTAATATAGACAAATGCACATCAACAAGAATTCAAAGTACACACTTTCCAGTAGCTGGATAGTTTCACAATGACCTCACCTTTCTGACTCTTTCAAGGAGGACAATATCACAATTCCACAGCAAAAGTACAGAGAACTTCCACTTCATTTAGCTCAACAGTTTCTATCACTTTAAATTAATTTTTCAAAAATCTTTAAGATGATGGATTAGTAATACTGTATCTTAAGACAGATAACTGCTAGTAAAACCGCAAACGGACTTAGGTCTCAAGTTCTAAATTCGTCTACTCTTTGCTTCCACTTTAAATCAGAGTGTAACAGGATGTCATCTTTTGAGAAAGTTCCTGGATCACAGCCTGGAGTATGCCTAGACACTTCTGTTGTCAACGTTTTGCTCTTGATGTGGCAAAGACGAAAGCCTCAATCCTGTAACGTGGGTACATCTAAACTGCAGACCATCTCTCTCCACTGAGCTGGCTTTGAGGTAGCTCAACTCATACTCAATTTACTAGCCTAGAGCTGAGAGTAAATCGTCAGGTTCAATTTTTACTTTCCAGGCAGTGGTCTGGATACAAACATGAAGCTTCTGTCAAATAGCAGTTTTCCAACGACAGCACAAGCCTGTACAAAGAAAACTATGATCTTCTGTTTTACAAACACAGATAAGCTTTTAAAATGAGCACAGAAGCTTTAAATTACAAAGCTGAAATTTCAAAAGGAGTTTGTTGGGAAATAAGCAGTAAACCTCAGAACCTCAATTAGAGTTTAGTCACTCAACTCCCTATGAAGGCAACAGAAATCCTACTCTGAAAGCTGTTTTTCTTTCTCACCTCAACAGAAATAGTCTATTCACAATGACACAGATTGAATAATTAGGCAAAGCTACAGAATTTAGAGCTGTTGGCTCTCACGGATGGGTTACATCACGCACTTGGTCTGTAGGCTGCCTTAGGCAACCTGCAAAACTTCCTCTTTTACAGTCTGAATAACTAAGTAGTGCAATAGCTGGAAAAATCTAGACTTGCCAGTGCTGTACCTCAATTATTTTGCTTATCAATACAAATTCAAGGCTGCCCCTCTCTATAATGTCAGTTTACAAAATGTGACGTGAAATCAGGAATGAGTATGATGGCACTTAGTCTCACAGGCAAAATTAAACCGATTTCTGTCAAAGAATGAAAGACACCAAGGAAAAAATTGGAAGCATGGAACCAACTCAGCAGTAAGTTACAGACAAAGACAATGAAGTTCAGTATTTAGCCATGTAAACAGCGGGACCTTGAAGACACAGACCAGGACTTTGAAGTTTTGGTTGCCCAACCCCATCACTCAGCAGAACCATGAATAAGAAGTAGCACTTGCTGAACAAGTTACAGCAGTGAAAGGAGACCCATGTTGGCTGATACCAGAATGCCAAAGGGTGCCATATTATGACAGTCCATAAAGCACTTTTCAGATGAAGAACTGCATCAGAAACTACACCAATGACAGCTCCTGACCAAAAGATCTTACAAGCTGGTATATCTACCACTGGATGCTTTACACAGACTCTCAGTGCTGTCAGTTTGATTTCTTGGAGAAGCATATTTTCACTTAAGGAAAGAAATAAGAGTTGAAGCAGTTTTGCGATCTCTGTAGCAGTCTAACTACTTAGCTGCCAGCATTCTTTAGTTACGTTCCCCACTTTATCTCTAGGCAAAATCAAACTTATACTAATAAAACACAAAGGTTGTATCTGGAAACTCTTACAGACTATTAAAGGTCAACTACAGAGACAGAGTTTTTGTACTGCTCGTGAAGGGCTCTGGGAGGTTAGATTCATTGAATGCAAACTTTTCTGAACAAGAAGTGAAACTAACAGCAGCCCCCACTGTACGAGCCTAGAGGCAGATTTTAATCTCACTGACCTAGATGCAGTATCAAATAACTGCACTGATGTGGATGCCGCCGTTACTTCAGTGTCACAACACAGTAAGCATTAGAGTCTAGCCTGATTTTCATTTTAAATCTGGATTAACTATGTAAAGAAGAGAGGAAAAAAAGAGAACCTTCTAGCTGTGTATTTTAATGACGATGACTCACTTTATTTAGTATGTTTTAATCAGGAAAATGGACTGTGCACAGCCAAATTTCTGACATCAACTGGCACTGCTCACTGTGCTAAAACTGAGCAGAGTTTGAAATTTTTCTTTACTCCACTCTTTACCCTCCAACAAGAATGAGTTGGCATCACTAAGGATCTTAGCAGCTCTGCCCTCTGAAGAGATTTGAGGCCTATTTCCTGGCACACAGGTGGAGTCAGGAAGAGTATTTAAGCAGGGCATCTCCTGAGGAGCCCATGTTTGCCACGTGATACAAGGATTCTCCTAAAAACATTTTCCTAATGCCTATCTCATATTGTGCTTGTTCTCTCAAAAGACAAAAAGAAACCTCCCAGAGTGACACAACTATTCTTTCTTTATCTTTTACTTGGCAAACTATTTATAAGTTGTGAACTTAGCACTTTTGATTTCTCCTCTTTGTAGGCTCCGGAATATGTATGAAATACCGTGTCTCTCTCTTTGTATATCCTATAAACCTGTTAGTCACGTGCATAGGAGGTCTGCTTGTAGCTTCCCCATTTCTCCTGTGATTGCGATACCACAGTGAGAATCGGAGATGTTGCTGAACAAACCACATGTAACTGCACTAAAGCAGTGGAGCTACTGCTGCTGTTGTACTTCTGGATGTGACTGTACTTTTCTCATGTTGCTGTACAAAATAAATATTGCTAAGGATGATTGCAGAGAAGATTACCTAGTGGTCATATTTAGCTGTAAAAAAAAAAAACACAACCAGAGGTAAGGTTACTTAACTAATCTTAACACTGGTTACTTGAGGGGGCAAAGACAGACAGACAGAAAGGATTGATCTAAAGTAGTTTAAAGGAAAAATTTAAAACCAATTGATTTGTTTGGTAAAGTTACAAGTAACCGAAGCCAACCTCTAGACAGAAAAGTTCCTGCCTTTTTTTAGGTTTTGTTTAACTAGGAAGAAATACACTACAAACTCCACCCACAATGTTTGCATAGAGAGACAAAGGCTACATTAAAGATACTGTTTTCCATTTAATATTTTCTTAATTTCTTCCCAATGATTAGTATTAACAAGTTACATAGACCTCAGTAGTCTGAAAGCCTGCTCTGGGGACTGGGTAAGCTATCTGTCTGGAAACAGACTCTTAAGAGATGTAGCATGATACTATGACAGTCACAGAACTTTGCCATCAGAGCCTGACTTTAGTTGTCAAGGTTATTTTACACATTAGATGACACATCATCCACTGATTCAATGGCTTGGAAATCTCTTTTGAACGTTAGAGACCTAACAACAAATTCCTCTTTAAGAAGCACAACATCTGAAACTAAAATAGCTCAGAGGTTTTGCAGTAAACTCTTGTAGGGTGTTATATGAGGCAGAAAATACATTTTTTCATTTTATTTTAAGAGAGGGTACTCTGTTTCAACAGCCATGAATATGAAGTACAAAATTTGAATCTTCTTTCTTATGTTATTGGCAAAAAAACCAAAGTAAAATAAGACAAAATTCAGGTCTTGTTGTATTTGAACTATACTAACAGCAAACAGGTACCTTTTTCTACCAGGTTAAAAAAAAATAATGTTCCCTGGTCTCATACAAACTGAACACTAAAATTCAGTGAGAAGCCCCTTCTGTTAATGCGTTATGAAGACCACACAAATCAGAGCTCTTCAATGATTAACTGAACTCCAACAGAGATGTAATCCAGCAAATACATTTAACAGTGGAGTTATTTACCCGAGTAGCTTCCTGTGTGAGCTTTGTATGTTTCTACTCACACTTATCTTTGTATTCCACAGCGGGATACAACAGTAATAAAAAAATCACCATGAAGGACTGTTTCCTGTGGTTACTCAAGCTGTCCTCAAATCAGTGGGAAGCTAGTGACAGCAAAGGTAGATTTGGGTCTTCTATGTTCCTTAAGGAAGGATCTCATTTAAAAACAACCAGGATTGACCTGGAAGTCCTTTGTAACGAGTGGCAAGACTCCAGCTTCTCAATGCCTAAATGTAACGTGGCAACTTCATGACTTCACTAAAACATTCAATCCTGCTTGTTATCAGCAGCTGTGAATCAGCAACACCATCTATTGCATCCCTTCTTTACTGGGACGCAACCAGTAACAGTGATGTCCCACAGAAACAAAGGTCCTCACAAGCTAGCCAGCAGTACTGGACTTGGATTCTGTCCTTTGCCTGGATTCTGCCATTTCTCTAACCAAAAATAGCAAGTCACCCCAATCTGATCCTTACCAAATCCTTTTGGGAGGTGAGACCAAACAAGCTTCAAATACGTTCTTTCTGCAAAGAAGCAAGACCACAGAAAAAGAATACTCTTTTGTTGTTCCCGTGTTTTCTACGTATTTTGTAGAGGATAACTTTCAAAGTTATTTAAAAACAACTCTGAGGAAGTCCACAAATGGAACAAAACTTTAAACTTCCAAAGCTTTCTCTTTACTGCTGTGAGGATATCACAAGGCAGATCTCTCCTGTAGCTCACAGGACCAGCCCCTATCCTACCTCGGTCACCTGCTGTTAAGACTACAAAGAACTCTGATCCTTATTCTTCTTCTTTTGTGTAGCTACAATAATCTGAGGCACTAAAATCCCAGGTGCTGTGAAACCCATAGAGGTATTCCAAGGAAGCAGTAACTGCAGGAGTTACTGAACTTGCACAGAGGTATTGGCTCTTGACCTCTTCTTCCCTTCCCTGCTACTTTTATACATATTCCAGGCCATAAATGCTTCCTGGAATATGAAAAGAGTTAAGAAAAAAAATAATAATAATGGAGCAAAAATTAGGTGAAAAACCCCCAACATCTAAAAAATCATGACAAGGAGCTGAAACGAGAAAAACTTTTAGGGCCAAATATAAATAATGTTAATCCAGTCACATTTATATTAACCTTAGAACAGTTCTTTGTAGCACTTCGATTCTTTGCATAGTTTACATTCATACAGCTTCTACTTTCAGTTGGGAAAAATGGTTCAGATGATGATGCTTAACGAGTTTTCTGATTATTAGGTCAATATGTCTTCCCTATACTTCTAATTTCAAGGTGTACGTAAGGTATGTCAGCTAACTTTATTGTAGCCTTCAGTAAAATCTGTGTTATGGCATGTTAACAATGGTTAGCGGGCAGATATTACTCACTGCTGCCATCTCATGGTAGAGAGCATATCCGAAGCGCTCAGTAAAACACAAGCAAAGTTTCTTAGTTTCTCAATTTTACAGCTGCTCATCTGCTTAGAAAGCTGGGTTTCTGTCCACATGTAAACTTCAGTTCTACTGACGTAAGAACAAGTGGATAGCGAAGAAATTGTAAGTCACAGGTATCAGCAATACTTCACAAAAGAAAACGGCATTAGCACAATGAATGGATTGAATCCCAGGTTCACGTAAACTAGAAAGGAGTTTTACCAGACAGTGTTCAGCATCTACAAAAAACAATAAATCAAATCACCACCTCACTATTGTGGGTAAAGCCTACTTGAAACTATTCTTCAGAAAAAGAAAGTATGCTGCGATGACTGTATTTGCTGTATAATATTTGTTCCCTTTCACATCACACAAGCCTAATTAAGTGCTTAATCAAAGAAAAATAAAAAATGGAAGTCTTTTTCTACAAATGCCTAAGAAAGGAAGGGATCTTCTCTTGAAGTTTCTTCATTGAATTATTTTTTCAATGCAATAAAATATGAAAATGGTAAATGATGAGTTAAATACTACAGCTGCCATTAAGCACAGATCAAGACCTAAGCACTAGTGCTACCCGAGTTAAAGGCAAGTTAGAATTTCAGGGTACGTCTCAGTAATTAATTTGTTTCAAAACTTTAATTGACATTAAGAATAAAAATAAAGGCCTATAAAGAGGGTACGAAGTGTCAACGAATTTTAGAATTTTTCTTCCCATGGAAGCTTTATGTTTGGCATAAACAAATAGAAATTGTTGAAATTTGTTTGTACCCACAAAATACCCTGTAGCAGCACTCAGAGCAAAGCTTGCTGTTGGTTCCTACATTTCTGATGACACTAAGGGTGTCCCTTTGGTGAGAGGGGTCAGCACATAATGAGAAACTGTAACATGGAAAATGGAAATTCAGTGAGGGAGCCCAGTGAATATAAAAACAAGGATAACAGACAGCTCTTTGCATGACAGCATGTCAGGGTTTAAATATTGTAGGTTTAAATAAATGTTCCTTTGAGAAATCAAAACAAGAGCCAGAAACATTTCTGAGGAAAGCAAAGATTTTCTGCAAAATCCTTTTCAGTTTTTGCTCATTCTAAACCAGAACTTCATGAGGTCTAGCCAACATCCATGTAGAAAAGCAAAACATGTACTTGCAACGTGAACTGGAAAACACAAGGATATAATGCAGTTGTTACATTATAATGTAGATAAAAGCAAAGAATAGTTTTTACTTTAAATTACCCCCCACTATAAGTTTTAGGAAGCAGAAGAATTTCCTCCACTCAGAAATCCAAAATGAAATCATATTGCTCTAAATGTAAAGACTTACCAATCAGTTCACACAGGTGGTGAAACACACAGGGCAAGAGAAGAGGGGGAGAAGGGCCCAAAGGCAGAAAGTAAGCAGCAAAAGAAGTGATTCAACAACAAATAATCTTTGGTGCTTTTCCTCTAAAAAAAGCAGACTGTAAGCTCAAGTAGCAGGGATCTGATTAACAGCCTGAAGTGTACCGGCAAGATCATCCACATATTTGAGCAGAGGCAAAGACGAGCTCTGAGAAAGACCTGAATTAAATAAAGTATAAAACATTAATATTTTAAAAAGGGCAAGGCCGCCAACCTGAACACAACCTGTGCTTTGCAGACAGCCCTAGGAAGACATGGAGACACACAGAATACAAGCATGGTCCTTCACGCCACGGTGTCTATTTGCTGCTACACTCTAGGTCAGCTGCAGCTACGGACAGACATAAATTGATACCTTGTTAAGAATTAATATTTGAGTGTTAGTTTAGAATGCACAGACTGGGCACTGTTGCTTAGCAGATGCCACAGCTTCTATAAACTCTACAATGAGAAAAATGGTGTCATTCACAGCTTCCTGAAGTTTTCTCTTGGGTAGGCAGAATCACATGTAATGCCCAGTTTCTGCACAGTATTCAATATAGCCAACTGCAGAGCCTCATATTTATGGGTTACCACTCCAGTTTGCTGATGTGCACAATTCCATTGCATCATTCATCACATCTGTAAGTACAAACAAGAATTGTATTCTTCCAGAACAGAAAAATTAGAAGGCTTGATTTCAGCATTATTGTAAAACTGAGCTTCACAATACAGACCATACCTCCACAGAAGGATTAATCATTCGTTCTCCGATTTGTGACTGTGGTCTAAACCTAGCTGGTAAATAAGTAATTATTTTTATATCACTACTATATTGAAGACTGACCATTTTGTGACTTTTGGAGTAAGTCATACTACTATTCCTTTTGCTCTTCCTTTTATATGATGAACAGCTCCCGAATCCACTGTAAGCCAAGCTCCCCGGGCTGCAAGTTCTCTCACCAGCTGCTGCTGCCATACCCATGGCCTGGCACCATTAAAGCACAACTATGGCACAATTATCAGATTCCTGCAGGATAAACTCCCCCTGATTTAGTGAGTTAGGTTGGCAGCTCTTATGTGCAGCTTTCTACACTACTTGAGATGCAATTATGCACAGATAAAGCCCACTTTAATGCAAATGTCATCTCTTTATGATGCTATGTGTGTGTTCATTAGCTCTTTTGGTGTCTGTAATGTTTTATGAGTGTTATGCCTCCAGGTTCCCAAGGAGAAGTGATAAAATCATAAAAATTCTGGTATTTGCTTCCTTCTTCTCACCTTTCATCTTCTATTTATATGAGGTTGCACTAATGCTGTCAATTATCCAAGCACCATTTGATTTTTGGAAGATGTACTTTTCCTACCCACTGCTCAAATAAGAGAAATGCTCTGAACTGTGTCATTTCAATTCTTTACAGCATGCATGGAAATAGAGAGAGGTTATACCTTAATTTTAGGACAGTCCCAGTTTTATTTATGACTTCAGTGTTGCTTTTCATTTTCAGCAATAATGACTTCCTGTCTTTGATATGAATTTTCAAGGTCCTTTGTGAACTCTTCCTTGCTATGGTCTCTTGTACAGATAAAAAAAACCCCAAAACTTTTCAATGCTTTACAAATAAAGCTACCAAATAGAGTCCCATACAATCTGGGATAAAAGGAAGAGATTTCAGCTAATTCATAGAAATATAAACACTAGACATAATAAAGCTGTGCTTTTTTTGATTGTAGGCATTTCCATCCTGGTGACATCCTGCTGTGATACACCATAATCTAGTCCAGTGAGCAACTTTTGGTATAGATGAGCACTGATTCAACCACTGCTACCATAATAAGAGGAATCAATGAACACTAACATGCCTGAATTGTTTCACAGAAAAGACCCTACCGATTCACTTGCTGCAATTTTTAGATTTCCAAGAATATTAGCTCTCTTCAAAGCTGTTATTTGGCTATATGTAATTATATACATACTTTGGGTACAGGCTGTGATATCCTAGTTTTCCATACATCCAGTAATATATTCACAGTGTCTCAAAACCTGCACCAATAAAGAATATTTCCATATCATCTTACTGTATTTTACTAACATTATACACTATTTCAGCTTTTATTAAATCTAAGATTCACTGAAATGCATGAGTAGTAGACAACCTATCCTTTACTTGATTAAAGAGAGAAATTTATTAGAGAGAAACAGATATCTCTTCCTGCTGCAGTTAAAGTTATTAAAATTCCATAGGTATTAAATTCACTACTTAACAAAACAAAAAAAAATTTGTAAACACTGTCTTAATTGACTCTTGCCAAAGGTGTAGAAAGTTCATGTTCTACTGTCGATAGGACCTAAACGTTCTACAGAGGCACATTATATTGATGTTTAATCTTGGCTCCCTAGAGAAATGATATTTTTTAGTATTATTATTAATTTTTGTTCCTTTTTTTTTTAAATCTCGATACAGCTAGTGCTTTAAGACAACAAAGCCAGAACCAGTAGTAATCCTCCTTAGTATGTAATTGTATGAAATAGTATCATCCTGGATTAAATGAGAGTAGAAACAGTAGTTTCAAAAGCTTCTTTCTACTAAGACAATTACCAAAATGGGTCAAATCTGGTACTTATTCATGAAATAGCTAATCTAAATAATAAACCAGGGTCACTTCTTTCCAAGAGAGCCAAAGTAATGCAGGACTCCAAAGACTAATTTTAAAAGCAACTAGGGATAGAATACCAGTGAAGGCTTCGGACGCCTTGAAGTCTGGTGCCAGCTGACTTAATTTTGGGACCACTGTCCCCAGTGGGAGTCTCAGAGGCCTGAATTCAGGGTCTAGGCTCAATATACATGATGTGGGCAGAGGTATGTATCTGTGTGGGATTCAATGCAACCAACAAGCTGGGCAAGGAGCTGTGTAAATCATGACACTGAGACCTGCAACTGCTCAGGGGAATAAGGAAATAAAAGCACTAATGAAAACAAGGAAGCGCTCAAGTCAGAGCAGCTCTGAAATCCCACACCTCTGAGGCAAAGCTACTATGCTCGCGCCTAACAGAAGCCATCTCTGGCAGGACTGCACATGCAAATGCTTCCATAGCGAGCAACCGTGACTTTTGCCTAAAAAGAAATCAAGAGAGGCAAGTTTTTAAAACACAGCCAGCGAGGGAGGAGGTATGAAGATACTGGGACCGATCACATGTCCACCACTTGAACGTGTCAATCAGTCAGCGCTCTGAGCAGTTTGCCTTTCCATTGATGGGCCACGATCACTTCTGCTCCAAGCACAGCCTTTGCTTCGTAAAGAGCCTTTTCTTGCCCCACGGTATTCAGTGATCCCGCCTGTAAATCCTGCTAGGCTCCAACAGGAGGAACACCTACTGCTGCCTCAGAGACGCCCGTAGGCCAAACTGCTCAAACTTTCCAAGACAGTAGCAACTCTGGACATTCACACACTTTGAGTGTATCCCCGGAGTGACAGCTAAGCTCTACACAGGCAAAATATGAAAGAAACTCATGTGCCTAAAAGCACCAATAAACAGCTACTGAGGTTTTCAGAAGTCCCGAAAAATGTCAGTCAGATAATTCCAGAAGCATTAGGAAATAACTTGCAACTTGCTTAGCACTTTCTAATAGGCATTATTAGGTACCTACCTCACCCTTTTTTAAAATCTTACTCAAAGTTTATAAATCCCTTCATGAAAAAGGAATAACTACTGCTTTTACATTCCTACCCAGAATGAAGCAATTATTAGTGTATGATTTCAGTAGCTCACATTATCACTGTAATGATAAATAAATTCTGTACTTATCTTTTATTAAACCTGATCTAGAGAGGAGGTTGCACAAAATTACTTCAAAAATTAACAACAAAAGCCCTCCAAGTTACAGCGTGCTCGTTTGTCTTGTCATGTCTACATCTGTCACTCACACCGAAAAACCCTTTGGGAAATTAACTATCCTCATTTCTTTTTCAGAGCAGTATGATGTACAAATTTAAATAATAAAATTAATAATGTATTTATGTGCCAAGTCACACAGAAACATCAAGGAACTTGTGTTATGCTGCTCTTCCCCCCCCCCCCAGCCATCAGGTTTTTTGACACGGAACTTGAACCCTCAGAAAATAGCATGAAATCTGCAAGTTATTATAATAATCCCAGCCTAACTGCAAAGGGAACAATTCTAGCTTCCTAATTTAATTGCATTCTTTTTTCATACAGCCATCAGATTCATCACCTTCAGGTTCTCCATGTACGCAGACAACCATGAATAAAAAATAAGCATTGAGGGAAACCAATGTATTTTGTCATGAAGGGTTCAGGGCACCTGCCCTAGAATCTCACACCTTTCTTAATACTGATTCTGGTGTTTCTTTCTCCCCTTTGAGCATGAGACGTTTTCAGGGAGGAACTGAGTGCCAGCGACTACTGCTGCCAAGGGAGAGCTGAGAGCAACACAGGACCATCTCATGGGCAGAAACTGCTCCAGAATATACCAGCTACGGTTGCCTTTGGTTTGCACGATGGGGTGATCTTGAACAAAGAACTAAGACAGAAACATCTTCTACGACTACAAGTATTTTCTGCAAAGGTGCCAAGGTTTTTCATACTTTCAATACTTCTGACTTCACAAATGCACAAAAAAGACAGAACTACTGTACTCAAGCCTATCAAAATATGTACCATCCATATTATATTCTAATTACAGTAGCTCAGCCTGAGTATTTATAGTAATTCCTTTTGCTTATTAAGCATCACTATACCCTCAAGCCAAGCCTGTAGCAGAGACCAGTCAAAATACATTTTTAATGCTGTCTATACTCCCCATGGTACATCAGTGATTTTTTAAAATTGTTTTTTTCCCCCTCACCAAAACAATACACCTTCTGGGCACCAAGGTTTCAGGTTTAAATAAGACCAAACTGATTCTGTAGCTGTATCAGTGCATGTGTGTGCTGGTTTAGTTTGGGTGGGGTGGGGGTTTTTTTGGTCTTTTTTTTTTTTCCTGAGGTAGTTTTTTAATTAAATGTCAAATCCAGCTTGGCACTGGAAACACACTGTATGACTCTTATTTGAGGAAAAGCTGTCAGCTTGTCTCTTCCCCTGTCAAACTCCCATCTGCTCTACAGAGATTAGTTTGGGGTATGGGATCACCATTTGGCAGGGTGTTATTCTGTATATGACTCAGTAACATACAATACAGGGCATGAAAACAAGACCACCTATGTTTTTCTATGAGTTTCTGAATTACAGTTCCCAAAGCATTTAAATATACTTTGCGAATTCCCTGTGCCACTAAATTACAAGAAATAGAAAATATTGCTTAGCATTAGAGCAAAGGCACGAAGACTACACCCGTTCACAGCTGCCACTCTTCCAACCAATTTTTAGAATTAGTTGAGCTATATTTAAACCAAACCCTGTTGTTCCTAAAAGTGATATTTCTATACTCTGGTGGCCTAGTAGATAGAACAAGGTTTTAAAAGCTAGTGTTCCTGGTTGTCTTGTAAACTACTGACTTGAATGCACAGCCTCAAGGAAATCACTTAACTTCATTAAGTCTCAGTTTTCGTTTTGCTAAATGGTTATTGTTTTGAACTGATACCTTAAGCGCCTTAGGATTCAGCCAACTCACTACTTAAACCCATTCCTAGCTGCACATATGCACTGAATTTCATTAGTTTTGCTACTAGGTTTTGGTAAGGCCTTAATTACCTGGTTGAACTGGAGTGCTAGTTACTAGTAGTGATTTTTATGCTTTAGGTAGAAGATGCCAGATATACTGAAAGGCTGCATCTAATAAACATTCTTACCAGAGACTGATGATAACGCCAAAGAACACAATGACATTTTACATAGTTGATAGGTACAGAGCTATTGCATGCACAGGGACTAATATGGATTAAATGTCAACCATGACTTTTTCTTTCCTTATAGCACAAAAATAATATTTTGGGGTTTTGACCCTACTGGGTGAGGAGACAAGGATACTAGTAGGTCAAACTGAAAAATCTAGAAAGATAGTTGGGCAATGAAATAGAGAGCAGTAACT
This sequence comes from Pluvialis apricaria, assembly GCA_017639485.1. Classification (NCBI taxonomy): domain Eukaryota; kingdom Metazoa; phylum Chordata; class Aves; order Charadriiformes; family Charadriidae; genus Pluvialis; species Pluvialis apricaria. Next base: position 79,711,437 of record CM030010.1, read on the forward strand.
TGCTAGATTAGAAGTATGGCTTGAAATGTACCTTTACTGAAGGTTTGTTGTGGTTTTTGGTGTGGGTTTGCTTTTTTTTTGGCTTTTGTGTGGTTTTTTTTTTTTGAAGACAAGACCATGGTTTTCAAACTCTCCTATACAACCATACCTGCAATTAGCAAAACCGTGCACAAAACACAGTTATTCTATGTGCACACAACTAAATTAACCACACACATTTAGTGCAGTTTTAGGCCAAAAGCCTGTAGATGAAAAGTTACATTTTGTAGTGACTTCATAACTATGTTTTACTCTTCACTATCCACTTTATCTAGATTATTTGGAATCCATGATATTGTGTGCAAGTCAGCAAATTCTCAAAGATACCAAATGTAAACAGCCAAAAGTCACAGCAGTATCCATAAAAAGTGCTTATAACTTTAATTACGTCTTTTCCTAATTACATATGCAATGATAAAAGTGTGGGCAATACTTCAGTGGATTAGAGCCTGACAAAAAATAAGGCTCAGAAATGAGTACATGAAGGTCAAATTATGCCTGTGAAGGTGTGAAGGAAGCAGGATGAACCACACTGATTGAAGACTACGGCATGCAGGATTTCCAGTGCTACAGTCTGCAGACGTTGTGGACTGTTGCATGAAGTATATGCATACCACCTCTCTTCAAATGTAAAAGGAGATGGTTATGGTTCAGTGGCACATTTTTGGCAGCACTGATTTTCATTTTCCCTTTGTCTAATTTATATACTGTCCTGATCAGTTCTACCGCCTCTATCACACTGCTATAAAGTTACGTAAATAACAGACTGGAAGAAAACTTGATTACACAGGTCCCAGCTACATGTTGTTTTAATGGGAGCTATCCCAAATAGATTATTGAAATAACTGCATGTCGTATCAATAGCAACACAGCTCGTCTCCACTTTGCTATAGATCTTTCTGCCAGAAGCTATTAAGGTTTAACATCTCTCTTTGATCCAGTGGCTGTTTTTTCTCCCCAAAGACCAGAAGCCCAGATCAAGTGAAGACCCTTTAATAATCTCACATCACAGCTTGTGGCTCAGAGAAAGAATCTTTGAAGGGTTTAACATGAATAAGAGAAACACAACGGGGACACCTTATGTGAGAGGAAAATGGAGTCTAATTCACTGCTAGCCTCTTCGTATGTGCTAAGCTAATTAAGACCACTTTAATCGCCATAAATTTACCATAATGAGAAGATTCATGCATTATGCACAGTAGTATGTCATAGCACATTTCCTTTTTATATGCAACAGAAAAGCATAGATAACAGAAGATAAGCTTGCTTTAAGATCCAGTTCTAACTAGGTCACACAAATTTGTCCTTCTTAAGCTCCAGCTTTGAACAGTGGTGTACACCAAAGACCAGGATAAACAGTGATGGAACTGATACAACAGTGGATTTCACAGCAATTCTAAGTTGTTCCTGGCACTTTCTGCATTAAGATGTGCATAAAGTATCTCCAAAGGAACATTCACAAATCTTCAAAATAATACAGTTTAATACTGTTTATTTTATTAGGAAGCGGAAATAAAATAACTTGGAAGTATTAATATTTCAGTAATGCATTATTTAAAAGAATTAAAGTATTTTGAATTATATTTAGCAATTCAAAATAAAATTCAAGAAACAAATTTCAGACTAACTGGGAGACAGAAGAACTGTTAAGCAAATATGAAAAGAACTTCTAAAGTAGGCTACTTATATACAGATGTATATATTTTATCTCAACATCAAAAGGTCAGGAAGACGCAAGCATATCTCTCAGACTGTTCTTCAAAGGTTCCACCTGTCCCCCATGTTGCACTGCTCAATCAGCCAATGAGATTTCTAGAGCTGGGGACTGTTGATTAGCTTGATAACGTGGCAAACAAAATAGCATTGCCTATATACCACAGACTTACTAATTCTTAATTTGTTATAGACATCTATGCAAGCTCTAAGTGGCCGTTGGAGGCAGGCTACAGCAGGTAGGAACACACTTTAAAAGCCTAATAATTAGAAGTACACACTATGAGAAAGTCCTATAAATTGAGGTCCCTACACAGTTTTGTAACTGTCTTGTTAACAGAAATCAGAACTTTTCCAAACAGCTTTTGGATTGAAATATGCAATGCCAGAACTTACTCTGAATGGGGATTCATTTAGACCCAGAGTCAAATTTCACGCATGGCATGGTAACACTTGTCTTAACACGAGAACTAGTGAAAGTAGATGTAATTGAAAGGATACCACAACTAGCCAGCCCAGCCCAAGGAAGTTGACTATGCTCAGCAAGAATGCAAAGTAGAGGATATTTTCATACCCATATAGCACTTCGTTTGAATATGCACTCAGAAGTCAGATTTACAACTGTTATTGTACCTCCTCTGACAATGGTATCTGTGGCTACACAGAACTTGCTCACTGCTGGAAAAAGCTGACAGCTTCTGCTTAACTGCCTGGCAGAGCCCGACATCTCCCTCACATCTTCTGGGAGACGCGCAGATTCTATCAATACGGCAACTGTGCAGAGGGAGAGGCTGCAGTTTGCTGTGCCTGGGTACCCTGCCAAGTCAATGAATGGATTGTCAGTGATATTTGGCCAAAAAGCCCTGTTTGGGGTGCATATGTTACAAAGAGTACAGTCATGTAACTGAACGTTGCTATATGCCAAAACTATGGAGAACAGATAAGTCAACAATAGTATATAGTTTGACTGAATGAATGATATATAAAAGAAAGAGAGACTCTGACTATGAAAAATGACTTAATTAGTGTTCAAAGTTAAATTCAAACTTCATTAAAACTTCCCCCAACTTCATTTAAACATCTGACTTCTCTGGAATTGAGTAGACCTAACAACACAATATGCAACATGTCTTATAACAGGCAGCGTCCTACTTTGGGTCCAATACTGTAACCATTGTTTTCAAATATTTACTTAAAATTTGGTTTGTTCTGCAGATCATAAGCCATGTGTTGGAAGAACAGAGGATCTCACATGCTTTTCATTTACATTCTTAGTAACTTGTTTTTCTTCCAAGTTTAGTTAGACAATGAAGAAATAAACATAAAAGACAGATGTGTACTTTCCTAACATTCTACTTCTTTTTCCCTCTAACATACAAACACCAACTTTTGTACCCTGATAAAGCTGACAAAAATCAAAATGTAGATGTTGCCAAATGGTATTTTCCCTGTAATTCATCTGCCCTTATAGATGCACATGTTAAGGACATTTAACACGTACATGAAAAATGAATGTCAATTATTTCAGCAAATGTCCACATTACTTAAAACAGATTAACATCTTAATATGAAAAAACACCAGCTAGCTAACCACACCAATCATTCCTGTTCATTTACTGAAAAAGAATCAAATTTATGAAAGAACGCAGACGTCTATATCCATACTTGGTACTTCTTAAAATATCTAGGGATCTGTGAAGTAATGGAAAACTTCCATGCTGTTTGGCATTAAAATCATACCTGCAGGACATTTACATATACTGACAGTCTGTACTCCAAGACGCTGAGAATGAGAGTTGTAGCTTTTAGAAGCTAAAAAAGCAATGTCACGTTGCCCATTGCATTGATTTTGCTAGACATGTTCTAAAAGAGAGAGCATAACATCAAAAGCCAAACAAATCATCTGCCATAAACACTGTGCCTCATGTTCCAGTCCACATTCAGGTCAAATGTATTCTGTTGTTAGGGCACATCGTATCTTAAGCATTCCCAGCAGTCACTCTGATTGCATAAATAAAAATACTCAGGCTGCACTTAAGAAACTGAAAATACTGGACAAGGAGATGTTCTATCCAATCACAAAAAATAGTGCAGTGTAGGGAGGAAACACTATTTTCTTTTAACAAGTACGCTCCCTCAGAGCTGTGGATTTAGCACTTGAGTGAGACCCTGATGTTCTCAGGCAACTGCTTTGTTTCTGTGTGCTATGGCATCGTACCCCTCGGGTCTTCTCAGCAGACATGTGAAGTCACAGTGGGCTGAAGTATTGCACCATGAGCTGGAACACATTATACAAACTACCAATTCACTTAAAAAAACACCCATTAGACAGAATAAGCTTTTGTGGTGTTGCTTCAGATTGAATTCAGGGATTTGCCTGCTACCAATCCTTAAACCTCTTTGTGTCCTTAACATGTAAGTTCAGAATTGCAGGTTCCTCGCCCAGTTCTCAAAGCACGCAATTATATTTATTTTCTGTTTCTATTTATTATCAATATGGAAAAAAATAGGAAAAGTAGCCTGGCCGTGAACCTCTATGCATCCAATCTATAAAACAGACTGGTGTATCTACAAACTGTTTATTGCTCTCGCTTCAAGTTTTGTCTCAATGTAAATGTGTTCTCTTTATTCCCTTAGTCTATTGGCTTCCCTCCCATTTTAAATTTTCTGTGTAAAAGGTATTTTCCAAGTCCCACTTAGTCCTATTTTGTGTCCCCCCCCCCCCCCCTTTGTTTTCTTCCTTTTTGTACTGAGCATTTTTATTTTTTTTCCCCAGCTCAAACAGCAAGGGATAGTGGGAACGATCTATAGCAAGAAAGTAAAATGTAATGACTTTATTCAGTTTTGGGTTAGGCTTCTTTTGGTTGGTTGGGTTTTACTACAGGCTTAACAAAAATTGGTAGACTACTCCTCGAGGTTAATTTCAGACCTTGGTAATATTAAGCTGCAGCAGTTTTTTTTAAAATGCTATACAGAGGAGTTTTCAGGTTTGCATATAAGTGCAAACAGAATTGATTCAGCACACCATAATGAAAATGGTTAGCTATCTATTTGTAAGCAGGTTTTTTGAGTTCAATAAAAATAACTGTACTGAGTAAGAAAGTGTGAAACTCCTTCAAGGACTGGGTATAAAGCTTTCATTTCCAGGATTTTAAAAAGAATCTGAAACAAACGCTACACAACTTTTGCAGTTATTAAGCTGTGATTATCCGCCCACCCTTTTTTCAGTCACTGTAAGATACTACTGTTTAATTTCTGTTGTGTAAGTGACCTGCAAGTCCCTCTGAGACTTATGGCTGTTAAATAGATGGCTCTTGTATTTCACTTTTTAAATAAACTTTTTCAAGCAATTCCCATGGTAAAGAGAGAATAAGGATCAAGAGTAATAGAACAATAGTTTGCTTACAGTATATGAGCAGTGGAAGACAGAATGCTTTCATCCTTGTCACCACGTATCTTGTGCTTTCAAATGCTGGCCTTATAGGTTTTGAAGTCTGCTGCACATAAATGAGAAGAATACCATATGTTCTCTGAAACAGAATGTAGCAGTTTTCAGTGTCTGAGAGATGATTTCAGACATCGGACAAAAGATGGGAGAAGGAAAGCAAATGTCTCCGGAAACTTCATGATTCTCCACCCCCCTGAAACCAAAAGTACTTTAAAAAGCATTCCCATTTCAGTGGAGACTTACAAAATGTGTTCTGACTTTCATTCTGAAAACATCACTATTTTCAATAGTCTTTTGCACAGTACTGAAGGCTTTTTCCTAAAGGACATATTCTTTCAAGGGGGGGGGGAATTATTTTCTGTGACCCCTGAATTTCTGGATCAGGACTCGTTACAAGTAGGAGACTGGCAGAACATTTCTACGCTTATTCCAGAGGTGTTATGCTTTGGTGGTTAACAGCTCACACAGCAAACATATCAAGTGCTTAAACAGGGAGGAAGCACAAGAAAGATGAGAAAAGGTGGCAGGTTGTAAAAATAAACAAAGGGACACTGTTCAAACTTGCAAAGTTCTAAAAATAAAGTAACAATTCTTGGTCTTATTCTCCTTACTCCTTTCCCAGCATAAGCCACCGGAGAGGGAAGATTACCCATGGTCTTTCTGTTTATTAATAGAAAGCAATTCTATTGAATTCGCATAAACTTTGATAATCCTGGTGACAGGTAATGCCTGTTGAAAAATAAAATTTGAACGAAAATTTTTTCATTACTGTTCTTACATCAGAAAAAGTAGAAGCAAATTTTACAGTGGAACATGTAACAGAAATGCTACTCCTCCTTTGCATAACACTGCCACATGTTGGGGCTGAGACTTCCAGAAGCACACAGGTTTACTTAACAAGATAAATCCTACCAGTTTTAAACACATGTAAGAGTGCTACCTTCTTCAGACAAACATTAAAGTTGTATGCTTCTCATTTTATTTCATCTGCTTTTTAGACATTAAAAATAAATTTCTGGAGTGCTCTCAAGCTAACAAATGGCCATGTAAATAAAATTTTATAAATAACCATTTTCATTTATTGGGCTCTAGTCAGCCTTCATGTGGAGGACTAGCTAAACTACAAGGAGGTTATACAAATGACATATCCCAAGTCTTAGTCAGAAACATCTTCCACTGTCAATTTCAGACCATACTGCAAACCACTTAACAAAGGGATCCCTTCATCTATGCCTGAAATGAGGAAGCTCCTGTGATGAAATACAGGCTTAAAAGGACACAGCAACATTCTGTTGCTGGTTAGAAAATGCTGCCGCATTATCAAGTAATTTGAAAGAGCCCGAACACAATTTTCAAGATAGGACTTTGAACAGAAACCAGTAGCACCATAGACACAATGCAAAAATTACAAAAACATCCCTCAAATCAACTACACTGAGTTCTTCACACGCACAAATTCTCTCAACTATTTTATATTTTAAGAGACAGAACATGAATCCACAATTATTTAGTACTGTACTTTCTTATGCTGAATATTTTTACAGCACTAAAGGAACACAGTTCAAAGAAAAAAGTTTTAAAAATTTATTACTAATATTTGATTGTCAAAAAAAAAGAAAAAAGAATGTACAGCTTACTCATCTGTGCTTTCTGACAAAATATTTGGGTTTAGTTGTTGCAAAACAGAGGGAGAAACCTAACCTTAGTCAGGCCATTTAGCAAATCCTGACTCAGATTATTTGTACATTTTAACTGCCTGAACTCCCTGCCATCAAAACCGCCCTTCATCCTCCTACCTGAACTTCTTCAGAAGGGAGCTGCTCCGACCATTCCTTCTCCTATAGACACCCAAAGCTAGAACAGTGTCTGCGCCTGGAGTTACCAACACCATTGATACCAGCCTCTTGTGCTAAGACGTTTCTTCTGTAAATTGCCGTTGCTTCAGAGTATTCCAGCAGTGAAAACCAAAGTGACACCAGTGTCACTGAAAATTTCTCAAAGTCTGAAGCAAAATAATGTCAATTTTCTAACCCATGGAAAATCTCTGCAATGAGGAGCACTGTTAATCTATTTTTTTTAAAAGTTATATATACTCATAGGAGAGTATTTCATTCTATCACCAATGCCATTAAGTTTTTTTAAACACATCCATTTTTACTGATGTCAGCTGTCAGTAATGCTGCCTGTTTGTCTTTATTATTTCAATGTTATCAGCTCAACCATAATGCAATGAAATAAGATAATTTTCTTCAGTCCGATCTACTGTCCATTACTGCTAGAAAAGAATATTCACCCTTTTACTTGGGCTTCCAATCTGAAATCAATCACACTTTTGCACTGAGAAATGAAAGATGGATAGGTTTTCTTTTTCCGATATAAGATCATTCCTACAATAGTAGCCATAGTAAAAAACTATAGCAAGAAAGTAAATATAAAAGAATAGAATAAGATTCAAAAGAAAAGTAATTATACTGTAGATTTCTATCATGAAGAATTTAAAGATGGTTCTTCACTTTTACTATTCAATATTACTAAAAAGACAGTAATAGTAATTATGAATCCAGATTATTCCCATTAATTCCCACGAGAGTTGCCAACATACAAACCACAGTTGTAAATCGGAGCGCAAATTCAGATACCCTGAGAAGATGTGTATTTCTAATGCTCTGATTTCAGAGAGAAGTAGCAAGAATGTACAATTCTGAACTTATGTAGAGGTATGTATAAAAAGCAGTGTTGTTAACTGTGCACAGAAACGTACAAATAAAATTTTATGTGCGTGAGGCCAGCTCTGCTTTACCAAAGTAGAGCCCCCCATGGGCTCCACACCCTTTCATTATCTCTCAACCTGTACAATATTTTTCTATCCCAACTGGCTATGGAAATCATTCCTACTATACCTTGTATACATGACTGATACATAGCCAGATTACAGAGAAAGTCTCTATAACTATGGAGTATTTTGCATGCTATACGTCAAAATAGCCTAGTCCAACGGATGAGGGTAATTTACAGCTGAAAAGCTGATGCTGTGGGTGATGGTGATTTTCAGCCACAGACTAGTTTTGTGACAAAATGACAGGGGATACATGTTGCACAAGTCCCACACTGTTGCCTTCCTATGAAGTATCTTTCAACAATTTTAGTGTCTGAACAACACTTGTCATTTTCCTTAGTCATAAATAATCTTTTCCTTAACATTTCAAATATACAATGGCAAAGCTTCAGTCAATGCTTATTTTAGCCCAGCTTTTTGCATTATTTGACATCTCAGCTAGAAAAGATCAATGTACAGACTGAACCTAGAAGCACAACTGTTTAAAATAAAGAAACAGTTATTTTGACAGATGAAGCTTAGGGTTGGGGGAGTGCAGGGGGGCTGTTATTTAGATTATAGTTGTTGAATGTTGTCTAAAATTGAACTGCTAAATAGAAACAAAGAGAATGGAAAAATGCAGCCTCTACCTTCTAACAGAAGTAGGTATTTTTAAAGTGAGGTTTGTCTACTATGGGTAACTGATTGGATGTGAATTTGGACATCAGAGGAGGGAATAATTTAAATTTCAAATTTTAGACAAAGCTTTGAGTTCCTGATTTATATTTTCAAGGTAGCACTCAAGAGAAATTTTTCTTATTCCCCATGTTGACGGGCTCTATTCAGCATTTTCTCAAATTATTTATGGATCCAAATCTCAAAGTGATGTTACTGCTATTAACTTTTTTTATTTTTACTTTTTTTAAACATAACTAACACCAGAATTTTCCAAGACAGTCTTTACTAGACTATTTGCACAAGGTACTTAGGTCCCTTGAAACTGAGAAACAGATCCTTAGGTGAGCCCAATGCATCAGAACCATCTCCAATTTGATTTATTAGCGAACTCGTTACCTTAAGACTTGGAAGAAAAACATGAAATAGTCATCTTTGATTCCTGGCCCTGAGATGTTAATGCATACGAAGGTGAATTGTGCATTCACTCTCCTTTCATGCTAATCTCAGGCCTTCCCAGTGGCTTTAACACATGATCAGATTTAATTGCAAAAGTACTACTTGTCAGCCCCGTTTTAAATGAAAAAAAAAAAATTCATTTTTTAAATATAAACATCATAAAGCATGACGTACAAGGATTATGAAGCCATCCTGCATAAGCACCACTCCTAGTGCATACTTTCTTTTATGCTCATCAACAGCAGAAAGACTACATTAGCTGTTTCCTTTAAACAACCACAAAAAGAAAAATAGTGTGTGTGGAAAAAGCATAAGGCTACGTTGTAAGACTAAAAAGCAGTACTAGAACTACCTCTGCCACTGGACCCAGTACGAGGTATAACATTTGTGTTTACAAGAGAGCCAAGAATATTTAAAGTCGAAATTTGTGCATTTAAAGAGCCAAGTATTTTCATTTAAACTGAATGACAATATAAAGCATTGCTAGAACAATACGCCATTTGATTCACCATGTTTTAGGGATGGGAGATTGGTTACCGTCTGCCCACCCAATACAGTTCAGTATCTGGCATTGGAGACTGTCATAAACTTTCTCTCAAGTTCAGAGATGATCTAGCACTCCACGTCTGCCCACACAGAGATAAAATATTGCTCCATATCCATTAGTATAGGCACATATTTGGGAAATGATGGCTAAGCAGAGGGAGTACAGAAGTCTGAAAATTGTTAGATGGATAAAGTATTTAGTGTTCTATATGCAGTAATAGCAAAAATAAGAAAAGGAACATACAGTGTCATATCAAAGAAAAATATTTTGACAGACTGTGGAGAAATTTTCTAGGGAGATTTCCAATTGAAATGTCACTGCTTTTTAAATGAACCTGGGAAAGCATTAGGAGGCAGTCTGCAGAAGTAAGAACTCTGACTATATGAGAAGCGCCATCCATTCCCAATTTTTGAGTTGAGGGGAAAAGAACACACACACTAAAACAAACCCAAAGGCACCTCTGCACCATACACTCCTAATCCTTCCTTGTGCTTATGACAAAGGAAAGGCAACCTGGCATTCCCACAGATGTGAAAACAGCTACCGGAGTGATTGCCTAACCTATTCCAGTGCCTCACTGTTAACTCCTGTAAGGATAGAAAACTGATGTAAATACAAAGTAATAGTCCAAAAATACCAAAACATTACCATCTTTCATCTAACATTCTAACAGAAATACTCCCTCGTGTAAGCACAATGCAATCCTGGGACTTTTATTCCCATTTAGCTGTTTTATCTGCTTTATTTTTTTCTACAGAAGATAAAAATCAAGTTTTGTTGAGATATTAAATTCCTTCCTGGTGAAAATTCCTTTGGTAGCACCATCTCATCACATTTTTGAGCAGTTTTGCTAACCTTGCCTTAAATAAGCATCATCTTTGCCTAGCAGAAATCCAAAATAACAACTTGCTCTTCCTCCCTAGCTATTACTTTATTCAATTTCAATTGAGTGCAATACCTTGTAATGGGAGATACAAACAGCAATAGAGTTAATTCCCAAATTTTGGGTGTGCCCTTACAGTAAAGTAGGAATTCATTTACTAAATTACACATAGAGGTAGAAAAATACATGCTATCAGGTTTTATTTTATCTGCAACCACTCCCACATTCTCAAAGACTAAAGTCTCCCATAGTTACCCTACCTATGATTTCTATGGGGCTATTTCTAGCTTTAAAGAGCACTGACATACTAACAAACAGTAAGATCAACTGCTTTATGTTCTGAAATTTTTAACTCCAATCAAAACCAGAACTTAAAGGAGACTGCAAAACAGAAGAAAATGAAAAGGTAATAAATCGTGGCTTCTGTACTGTCCACAGTTTTCATGGGAAAGTTTGATTATTTATCATCATTGTATGTAATTACAGGCCATCATCCCAGTATTTTGATTCTCTACAAAACTGGTAACCTACAATTGAACAGAGTTTCAGTGAGACTAAGCTGCTCTGGCCTTCATTCATATTGAGTGTCTGTATTCCACAGTTGTGAGAAACAAGGATGTATGCTGAGCCGCTAGATTTCAAAGTCTCAGCTGCTTGCCAACCCATCTGCAGCTGGCTACATCTGGTCTATCATTACCTTCAGCGACAGTTTCCTCTCTAGGACTTCCCAGAAGCATTGCATCTGTCACACAGTATTTTCCTGTATTAGATCCACCCTATACAGAACACAATTAAGATGTACAGAAAACAGGGGGAGGGCGGAAGCTTTTCCGAAAGATTCCTAACTACACTCAAGAAATCTGTCATTACCCTTGAGTAGAACAGTGACTCCACGAGAAAGGATGAGAATAAAAGAAGTAACAGAAATGTTAGCTTCAAAAATCTGGGTAGCATAGTTTTATGGAGAAAACGTGTATCAATAAATCTGTATTTAAGCCTGTGATAAGGATCTGTCCCCCTTGATCCTCATCAAGAAATCTTAAGACACATTTTAAGGACTTGCAAATAAATTAATGAATAAACTTGCTCGCACCACTAAGTTTACAGTTTTATGATTATACCAGAACATGCATCCATAAACACTTAAGGCTCAGGTTTTCAATCTGCAAACGCCATGTGTATGAGTATTTTCTCATTAAAAAGTGTTACATATTGGTTTCAAATATCTCATCTGCAGCAATATAATTTGTGCAAAAACGGGATGATCTTGTGGGCAAAGGCTTGGGGGTTTTGTGTTTGTTTGTTTTGTTTTTTTGTTTGTTTGTTTAAGACAGCTGAATGTCTTAAAAAACAGAATCTTGTTTCTAGATACTGTAAAGGAGTTGTTTTGAAATTTCAAGTATTCACAGAGATATGCTGGGAAAGCCTGCCTATTCATCTGGTTTTCACATGAAATCATTCAAATTTCTATGGAACAATGTGGTTGCTATTACTGTAAGTATTTGAAGTTATGGAACATAGAACATATAATGAGGTTTTCAAAAGCAACTAGAAGAATGAGTCAATAAAATCCCAATGAAGATCAGCCACTAATGTCAAAAGGCGCAAAATATAGAAGTGTGTAATGAAAATTCTGAAATTAAATAACAAAATGAAACCCATGGTAGTTTAAGAAGAAATACATCCCTCCCACAATTATTTTAATATACTGCTGTCTTCTACCGATTTTTACAGATAGAACAATAAATCAAGACTAATAAAATATGCGCTCAAGTATAATGTTTCCAACGTGCAGTTCATCTGAGCAAGTCTCACAGTACAATAAAAGCATTACTCTAGGAAATGTCTGTTGTTCTTTCACTGCTATAACTTCTGTAAGTTTCAGGCCACGCATATAACATGTTTGTAAACTGTAAATTCAAACTCACAAGTACTTTTAATCTTTTAAAAAGAAGAGAGATTAAAACAAGTTTATACGAGCCTAGAAAAGCTTATAGGAATAGCAAATGGCAAATCCTCAGTTATAATAGTAGTAAAATCCAGTCCTGAAAGCTTTTGTTGAGCAGAGGTAATTTCTTTTCCCCAAAGTACAGGGCCAGCCAGCATACTCTCTTCCCCAAAAGTGTTATTCTTGTGGAGTGGCATTATTTTTTTGAATTTACATCCGCAGGGGTCAGCTAGGTATAACAGCCATAGAGTTTCCTTTATTTATCATGGGGCACATGCCACAAAACTTTTGGAATAAGTGTTATTAGCGGCATGATGCTGTACTGATTAAGAATTCTTATTATGTAGACTTCTTTAATATCCTACGTTGTTTTGCTTTTTCAGCTGGTTGCCATTAAATTTCTTCCATTCCTTAAAAAAAAAAAAAGAAAGCAATCAGATATACTCTCTGAAGGCACTTAAGACATTACATGATGCCAGCTGAGAAAATCTATTACTGGATGGGAGGCACTAAAAAAAGGTAGAAAGCTTCATTAAACTTTACTTCATAAATTCTTCTGAAGAAGCACTTAAAACACCACCTTGTTTTCACCTAGTGAATGGAGTTTGTCAGAGGGAGGGGACAGAGCCAGGGTCTTCACAGTGGTATGTGGAGGGAGGAGGAGAAGGAACAGGTTTAAGTCGAAACAGGAGAGGTTCACAGTGGATAAGGAACAGCTCCTTGCCCACAAGGACAGGGAGGCAGTGGAACAGGCTGCCCAGGGAGGGTGTGCAGCCTCCACTCCTGGAGACTTTCAAGCCCCAACTGGATACAGCCCAAAGCAGCCTGGTCTGACCTCAGAGCTGCCCCCGCTGTGAGCAGGAGAGCAGACTAGGGATCCCCTGAAGCATCTACATATGCCACTGGATTAAGACACAGAAAGACAGTCTTTTTTGGAATAGAGTTAGGTGGAAGCAAATTGCTCTGTCAGCCCCTTTCCACATGAACCAACACCTGACCTAGGGACAGAATAAACCACTTCAGTGCTTCTAAACAACATTCACCTCCATGCCCACACTTCCATTCCTCGAAAGGATGGGAAAATTGAAGGTGAAGAACATGGCCATCTGTTTTTAATTTATTTATTAATTCAGCAACAGCAAGGTATGCATAGGCAGGACAAAGGTATAAAGAATCATACAAATGCTTAGATTCAAAGTACACACTATGAGTCTTCTGGCCCAATCCCCCTGCTCAAAGCAGGGTGAACACACATTCCGCACCACTGGATATAGTGTCACATAGTCCCCTATTAAAGAGGTGCATTCAAGTACCACATTTCCACAAAACTTCAGAAACCTTTACTTGGATTAAGTGGAGATTTCACTAGCCAAAAAATAAATATAATCGAATCCACACCTAAATAAATCTCCCCAATAAAGCAAGAAACCAAGCCCAAATGAAATGAAAAGATGGACAGCCACAACACATATCCAAATCATTTGATGTTCACTGTAACTGTGCTTTCTGTTATGAACAAACTGCAACCTTGCCTTCTAAATCCACAACAAAGCTCTAATCTCAGTATATAATAAATGAATATATTATGGCATTAAAAATTATATAAAATGCTTCAATAAGCCAAAGCAGTCTTTCCAATGTATCCCTTGATACAGCTAAATATTATTGCACAAGCTACAATATATGTGTTACTGTCCACTCAGCTGGCTCCTGAGGCTCATATTGCTATTCCGCCTATGCCACTTTGCATGCTAATAAGATCCCAGAAAATGATAACTACCCTTAGGGACTACATTCAAAAGCTGCCCTTTTCATTAAAAAAAGCTTGTTCATAGCCCAGGTTAGGCCAGATTTGAAAAGAAACCTTATGCCATTTGCCAGACTCCTCACACTTTCAAAATAGCATTATTTGCTTAACGACCTTTACTTTTTATTGCTGTTAGTTCTTGAATCCAGAGTAAATAAAATTACAAAACGTCGACAGTGATATTCTAAAAATAATGCAATTAAAGCAAAAAGCAACAATTATGAGCTGTTTGGAAAAGGCCTTGAATGCTAAATATACTTTAAAAAATTCAAACAAATCAAAACACTGGGAAGATGACAACATAGTTTCTATAAATATGACCCAGTTCGCCTAACGTGTGATGCTGCTCTCTCAGCTGTATCCAGCCATACACCCTAGAAAAACAGCAACAACATAAATTATTTAGATCATAGAAACACTGGAGACAATTGCTGAAAGTGCTCTCAAGGAGGCAGGTGCCCAACCCCCATCTACTTTTCAACATTCAAAGGATTTAATAAGTTAGGTTATGCAATCTCATAAGCACTTGCATTTATGATACAAGTTCCACATGGGAATGTTTCTTCAGGAGAAACATCACCTATAAAAGTTGGAGTAATTCTTAATTATAAGGTTTTGTTTGAATTACTTCTCCCATATAGTTTCCGGCCTTTTGGTTCCGACGTTAGTGAATTGCTAATTCTGCACAGTCAGTACAGAAATGGTCACATCATAAATGAACTTTCAAAATTTTTGGAAAAAAATTAGTATTTATGCTTTCATTTAGAAAGTTTTGGAGACTATTGTTTTCCCAAATACCTCATGGCTATCAAAATAATCAAATTAAATGTAATTTGAAATCAAAGCAGACAGCGAACAGTGTTTTTATTTGAAAAAATATTTGTAAATCAGGTTTGCATTGCTCATTTGTAGATGATGAAGCACCATGAGCATCACACAGGTGACAAATGATTACTGAGCACATTAGCTTGGTCAAGTGGGTTATTTAGTTCTTGTCATCTATCATCCTTCATCTCCCTCAAAATAGCATGACTTAATCTTTCATCTCTCGTAGCCTCCCCTTAAGTTAATCAGACATAATCAAAATGCAAACCATAAAACACAACAGCCTAAAAATCAAATCAACATTAATCTCTCTCTCAAAGTAAAATATGCTGTTAAGAATTCCTCGTCTGCTTCTAATCTGATTTTCTTCTGATGCACAGGCAGAACATACTTAATGATAGATGTTTGAGAAATGGAGATTAAAGCTGTTTTATGCGAAAGGTCTGTAATATGATGTCTCAGGAAAACTGGTTGTCATGATAAGATATTAAAATTTTGTAAAATAATGTTCAGAAAGCACAGTTTATTAAATTTGAGATGAACCAGAAAATCAATTATTGCTAGGGTCTGTTTATGCATCTACGATATTTGCAATTTTCGTGAAATCTACAGGTAAAGAAACATATACTACTGTAGATGGGCATATGAGCGCAATGAGCTTCTCTACCAAACCTAGCAATGCCATGATTAACCTTTTGCAGGATGGAATGATGTCTTGCTCTGTACTGCAGCCTCCCCTTGTTTGGCAAATTCCTCACTGTCCTCACTTCTGGCCTTAGGTCGCTTCATCAACTGTCTAGATGTGTCTTAATATTTCATTCTCTTGAATCATCAAGAGCATCCACAGCTAAAGAAAAATAACCCTCTCCTTTACAACACAATCCTTTTTAGGGGGGTATTCTTACACAACTTTCTCAAGAGGCATGAATAATCCCTTTCAGCGTATATCAAGCTCAGCAGCATGCTGTACTATTCTTATTTAGGGCTGTGCAAAATCCCAAAGGTTTATTTTTTTGGATACCTGTATTGAATTAAACCCACAGTGGCATCCACAGGACAGAGAGGCAGATCCAGTCTCTGGGGGAACCCATTTCCATCTGAATGGCCACCTGAACTGCATCTTTTCTCCCAAACCTGCCCTAACAGCTCCTTATTGCTTTTGGTTTCTGCTCTGTCTAAACAACTTCCAAGTCCTTGTAATGGGTTAAGAGTTTTGCTGTTGTGCTACATGGCTTTGTTGAAATAAGCTGTTAAACCTCAGAAGCAGGATGCTAGGCTTGGAATTCAATGCTAGTGTTTAAATAAAACTTTATTCCTATTCTTTTGATAGCATTTAGCTATAATGCTCGTAATCAGCTATGCCATTACTGGGTTCATTTCCTCCTGAACTGCTGAGGTTTCAAAGTCAAGTCAGCAGGCACAAGTGCCTTGCCCAACACACTGCAGCACAAACCCAGAGTCTGTGCTACAAATAACAAAACTACTTATTGAACATGGGCTGAACTTGGCAGCAGGGGAACCAAGAGCTAGAGGAGCCAAGACACAGAAAGCGTCATAGATACACAGCTTTAACAAAGAAGGTACAAGACTAGAAAAAATTCAGAAGGCTCTAACATTTTCAAATCTGTTTAGCAAATGAGGGATGAGTTCATCTGGTACATTACTGGACTGGGACTTCATACTAACCGAGCTAGAAAAAACTAAATTACCTGGTAATGTAGTCATTGTAAGGATTTCTGTTTGTTCACTCTGAACATTCTGCAGACAATGCAAAGGGTATGCAATAAGGGAAACAAATGTGAAGCACTATTATGGAGTACCTTAGTTACAATGAAGAGATGACTTGCCAAGCTGACTTTATACGGGAGTATTATTTCCTAGTACCCACCAAAAGCTGAATGGATGGCTTGAACAAAATATGAATATTAAATGTTAATAAGCACATGCAGTTATCAAATGTAAAATGTCATTAAGGCAGTAGTCACTGTGCAAAACCATTTGAAGTGCTGTACTTACTGGTCCAAGTATCTGCTGTACAGAAGGAATTAACAGGAAGGTGCTAATTTACAAAGCAGGTTTTCATAAACAAAGGTGACAGCAGACAACAGAAAGGCCTGCTCAGACAATCAGTATAAAAATCCTGTTTGGAGAACAGAATATAGATTTATCTATCTATATCTATGGCATCTTGGTGCCCTGTCTGTGAACAAGAGAACTTTATCATACCCATATAAGCAGTGTAACATTTACTTTAAGAGACAAAAAAGGAGCTTATATGTAAAAATTAGATGCTCTGAAATGTCTGTACCTCTCTGGTAACATGCAGACACAGTACACCACTTTGCAAACTATCTTCTGAGAAAAGGCAATCAATCAATGCAAACAGCGAGCGCATGCATGACAAGACCAGCACCTTTTTTTCCTGGTGAGGTGCAGGTGCAACCTCCGCAACCTGCTGGTTCTACTCACACACTGTTTGGGGTCCCAGAAGTCTAAGAGGCACTGTGAAAGGTTTTACAAGTGCTGCTCGTAAGTCTTACCCAGAACGGAAAAGTTTAAGGCTCAGTAAGTAACAGCATCTGTAGTTCAGGCTATCAAGCACCTACATTAGGTAGTCATAAATGGGCTGCAAAAATGAGACCAGATGCGTGTACACACACGTATAGCCCTTATAGCTTACACACTGTCAACAGAACAGCACACCCCCGCATTGTACAAGTCACCAGGAACAATTCTTCCCCCTTCTGACCCAAACATTTCCACTGGCTTTATCTTGAGAAAGGTGCTGCAAGAGATACAAAAGACAGAAACAAGACAACCCAGACACCTCAACCTTCTCTGTAGGAAAGGAGGGGTGTGTGGTTTGGTTTTTAGGATTCTTTTTCTGTCATCAGTTTGGCAGATTTTTTTGCGGGTTTTGGTTGGTTTATTTATTTGGGCTTTTTTAGCATACTATAAATAAATCACTTAAAATTTTGGTAATGACACAAAAAATGTAACTAGATTCAGAAGTTCTCTTTTTCTATAATTTCTCTTTTGGAATAGTCTTCTTACGAAGAAACTGAAATCACCATAATCTTCTAAGCATTCACTTTACATTTATTTTAGCTTTGTGTGTTTATCTCTATATAATTTTGCATGCGTCTACGTAAAAAAATTACCATGACAATCTGGTTTTGAATCAGGAACTGAATATAGATCATTGACTCACTTCTTCCATTTAACTAATGCTTTATTTTTATTCAAAAATGTTAAGATTCACTTTGTTGTGCATATGCCACAAGTCCCATTGCTGTCGGCAAAAGCTCCCATACCAAGAAAACATCTGTCAGGACCGTAGGGATTTTGCTATTATCCACCACTTCCTTGTTAATGTATGGTCAATACTACGACAAGAAACCTCTCAATAAATATGCAGTGGGAATATAAATTGCTGGAAAGTTGGAACTACCAGCTGTCGATACAATTAGAGACAAAAGAGCACTGGAGCTGGCCTCTGAGGATTATGCAGCCATTTGGGAATTGATTTCCTCAGGGGTTACTCGTTTGGAGCTTTTTATCCACAAAGAGAGCCCATTTGTTGAGAAGTACCATTTGTCAGCTCTTTACTACATTTACATGTGTTATTTCTGCCCTTCCCTGCCCAGAGTAATATTCTCTTGAAATACACTATTTTGTAAGGTTTTCTCTAAGTGTACTCACCGTAGATTTTCTCTACTGATACGTGGATTTTTATTTATTCAATTCTAATGGCCTAAACTATAAACTTTTAGAGCTAAATTAAAAAGAAGACAATATTCTTATGCAAGAAATACCCCACTTTGCTGTTCTCATATCCAGGACTTTTTAAAAGAAAAGAATACAGCAAAGAGGACACAGAATAGAAATTTATCTCGGGGAAATGAATGGAGATCGCAAAAGACACGCAATGAGAAAGGGTAAAACGGGCACCTCCTCTCTCTCCACCTACTTATCAAGTAGGAATAATTCTGATAAGCGAAACAGCACAGTTTTCCAACTTTTCCAGCAGAAAGTCACCGCATGTCTTCCTCTTTCTTGAAGAACGAAAACGCAAAACTGTTACTTCAGTCTTCTCCATAGTTATTTGCTTTCAAAGCCTTCAGGCTATACTATAAACAGAATAAATCCTCTTGCAAGAAAAGTTTGCTTTATCCTGCAGATACCGGAGTCGGTCAAAACTCTTCTGACAGAACAGCTTTAGGAGAGCAAATGCCAATTTGAAAGAATCTAAACACTCCAGAGAAACACACTGATTGCGTCAAAATTCTGATGACATTTACTGGAATCCTGCCCAGTTTCATGTCTGCTCATCTTCCCACCTCCTCAGCCAATATTTCCATGCTTACAATGAAAATAAAATGTAAAAACAAAGTTAAATTTAAAAAAAAAAAGAGGGGATCAAAATTAAGGAGTTGTTACAAAGCCTATACTAATGAATTATTTCAGTGTCTTAAGAATGACATTATTTCAGAACTGATATTGCAGAGAAATTTACTACATTTGTTTTACTGTCTCAGACCTCTGTTTTTTACATTTTGGAATTCTGAATAACAGGAAAATTCCTCCTTCCACCCAGCCCGCTGCTGTTCAGAAAACAATTCCTGTGCCCTTTACCTTAGCTGTTTTGCTTACTGGGTCGCACAACTGAAACACTGATATTGTGTCATCGGTTGCATCACAGATGATAGAGCTGTCTGAGCAAAGCTTCCCACAATAACCAACATAGTTGACTTGCTCCGTGTTCAGTGTCGAAAACCGCTGGAAACACCACGCCAACACATACTCCTCTTGTGACTGCTTCAAATGGAAGTAAAGCATGGTCTCAGTGGGTGTCTACTGTTCTTGGTTGTGCAGAGTGTCACGCTAGCATTTATCGAACTATGAAACACCAGAATGCAGCTGTATAAAGTTATGCCAGTACTTGTGTTAGTATCTGCAGCCTTGGAGGATCCTGAACAGAACAGCTCCGACCTGACTGAGCTCTCAGCTCATTCATCCTTCACATCTTTGTTTTTACCATAAAAGCAGCTTTGTTATTTTCTCCTATTTTCAGCTTTTTCTACATTTTAGGAGAACTATCATGCCTTGCTTTTCCTTTGTGTTTGCTACAATTACAAACAACATTATCACTATATCACAAGCAAATTAAAGGAAGTATAAATCAAAGTAGGATCCAAAGTAAAAGTAGTACCATCCCATGCATGGCCAAATTTCATTGTTATTAATTAAATTCTCTGTGTTTGAGCTACAGTGTTCTATGCTTCTTTGAATTTATCTTCTCCAGCTCATTTGTTATTGACTGACTGCACAGCATGCCAACCATCATTCCACTGCAGTACTGATCATCTTGTTATCAGGTGCTGTTAAAGGACAGGTAGGCAGTGCATAACGAATCTCTTGATAGTTAATTCATCCATGCCTCAGTAGCTCTTCCACTTTTGTTTTATATTGTATCTTCTCCTAAATACACCATATAGCTACCTGTTTCACTCACTGTAATTACCATTCACTAAAATACAGTACTATCTTTCATTTTTGTTAACATGACAGCCTTGTGATTCTAACAGCACTGCCGTGATCCATGCCCTTATTATTTAGTCCATAATCTCAAACTCAGCTTTATTACAAGAAACAAGCAGCTTTAAATGTCAGTAATTTGTAAGGTGAACAAAGTATCGTATCCATCAAATACAATATATGCAAAACAAATAGTCGTATTTAGGTGCAGTAATTAACGGCCAGCAACCATTTATAATGGAAACATGAGGGAGAAGGGCAAGGAAGGACTGCAGTGACCCTAAACAACTCCCTCCCAAAAAGGCTACAGTGTTTCTGGCTTTAGGGTGGGGTGTTTTCTCATTATTATAAAAAAGCAGTAGGAGTCATATCTTGGATTTTTTTTTCCTGGACAGGTGACTTTTCACCAGGCTACCTTGAAACTTGCAGACCACTTAAAGCCAACTCATTTGAGAAGCAGCATCTTCAACCTCAAGAGCCAACTCCTAGAATACAAATGTAATTTAATAATCCTTCTCAAAAGCAGCAGTCTAGAACAACAGTCCAAAGCCTTCCCCAACAAAACTCCAGAATTTGGATGGTATTATTCCTTCTTCCCTTTATTTGCCTCAATCTGTTGTGTTTGCTTCCTTTCCTTAGTGCCTTACCAACACTTAAAGTTACACCACAATAAGCTAAACTTTTAAGTTGACTGAACATCTCAGAAGGTAGTGTTTTACTTGAGTTGTGTTTAATACGTTTAAAAGGAATACTGTAAATAACAGTATTAGCTGTAAATAGAGCTCTAAGAGGCTGGGAAGAGAGTCTTGGCTGAGGTACGTTGCAGTCCTTTTTCTTAGACTATCTTCCACGCTGTTTCCTGTTGCTCTGTCAGCAGCTCAATTGGAGCACAACTCTTCTCACCAAAGGTAAATATCAACTATACAGATGTCCTCTAGCATCAGAGAGAAACATACACTCCTGAAGTACAATTTATTTAACCTTTGAGAAATAAGATAAGTTACACAAATTGTACCCCAGAAGAATACGGTTCTTCCCACTGAATACAAAGTTATGATTACTACCTTTAACATAGGCAACTACATGTTACTAGAGATCTGCAGATGTCTAAAGTTTGATGGAACTGAATCCCACCCCTGGTTTCTCTTGGTTAAAAAAACCAACAAAAACAGAAATCTTCTTGTGTTTCAGTATGATATTCTCTAGATTCTCTGTTTTGTGTGGAACATGCCTAATAACAGTTGTTCAATTCCATATGTTTAGTCTGTGACTGAACAGTTTTCATAAAGATCAACAAAAATCCTTAAATTCTGGATAGATTAACTTAAAAATAAACCTTGGAATGTTTGAAAGCTTTCTTTTAATTGAAGTGGGATAGAAACCAAACAAAGTTAGGAAATGGAAGGGGGTAGAAAAGGTACGGAAAAGCCTAAGAACTGAATGCATCACACAAAAATAAAGAAAAAAACAAAACCAAACAAAAACCCCCAAACTACTTACACAGTAGGCCAATCAACAACAAACCTGAAATATTATCATCCATTAACTTTGAAATTAATGAAGGAGAGCTTGCCAGTGGCTCGTCTTAGCTAGGGGTACTGCCTCATTTATGTATACAAAAATCGTAATTTTCAGACAGACTCAAAAGCCAACTCCTCAACTTCAGCCGGTCCTGACAGGCAGATAACATCGTACAGAGGATCCAGTGCTTCAACTGCTGTCTATAGACTGACTAGTTCAATCCATCTCTGCACACTAAATCTCCTCCACCACATGTATTGAGCACACATGTAAGAGTCTTCCTTACAGAGAGAGTGAGTTTTACCTGCCGTTAGGTGTTCTGACAGCATAGAAGGCACAATCTAGGGACCAACTAACAGATACAGAGGATTGATGTTAGAGTACTAACACACACATGTATTAACTAATTAGAGTACTAACACACCCCAACGTATTCTTCCCTAATGGAAAATTCTAGATATACTGCCTACACCTTTCAAAGCAGTAACGTCAATTAACTCTTCCTTGGCTGTTGCAAAAACACCAGAATTGCCTGGTGACTAGAACCAATAGTTACTTAAAAACCTTTACAACTAAGCAATTGTGTTTACTTTAAATTACAGGGGGAAAGGAGTGTACTTGAGAATTTCCAACAAAATAATTTATATGGATTCAAAAGAGTAAAAATGAAGAATTTCAATGAAACTGGAATATTACGACGTGTGTTAGATGTAAAAACAATGGACAATATTGATATTTTTACAAGTGATAGAGAACATGATTTTACACTGTAATATTAAATCAAGAAAGTTGAGACAGTTCATTTCCAGCTTCTTCAATCCTATTTAAGACACTGCTATGAAATACCTGGGTGTGAACAACATTGCCTCATTTCTCCTTCTCACAGAACACCCTGTTCCATCTGTTCAACCAATTCTACCTCATTCATTAAGACATACCCCTTCCTCAAAGTCTTTGTGACCACTCTTTCCATGTTAAATGAGGAAAAAAAAAATCTAGACATTTCTAATTAAGCTGTTTAACAAATAAGCAAAAAAGGTTTTGCTGAAGAGATCACCTATGAGATCCTTCTCCAGATCTTTGTCATACTTGCTGTGTTACCCATTCAACTTTTGTGTTGGACTTCTAAAAAAAAACCAAAACCTGAATGTAAATATTTTTTCACTTGCACAGTTTTAGCACTTCTTCTGACAAACATGTATTTTTTCTGAATCAGAATATATACTGAAAATGATAGGAATTACTCTAAAAGTCTTTGAAGAAATATTGGCAACTTCTTGACTCTGAAATGACCATGATATTACTTATTTACAATTTGAAAGAATGAGATTATTTTCAGATATATAATGCAATTCACAGCAGTTTTGTTACTGTTCATTAGATTATTAATCATTTTTGTGGTTGTTGATGTATCAATTGCAACATACATTAACAAACAACAGCAAAACCAACCAATAATTTTACCATTATTTTCTTGGTTTATCCATAGTATTACACCCAACTGCCCCTACATAGAAGTGTTTTACATGCAATTAAGAACACCAGTTTTAGTGGCATTGATGAAACAAATCAAGAAGTCTACTGAAATTAGATAATATCTACAGAAAATAAAGGAGTAGCACAAAACAGGTTAGGCCAACAGCCCTTGATCAAAAAAGATGTCTTAATACAGAAAAATTAAAGACTTAATTAGAAGTAATACTGCATTCTCTTGCTTACTAAAGTCTATCTGGATGAAAGCTACCATGAGGAAGGAAGAAAAATATGGAGAATTGTAGAGAATTACTGAAAGCATGAGATAATTGATGAGATTTGGGCAGTATGGAAACTAATCTACCTAGTATACAACTATGTAGATTATAAAAGAAAAAGTTCATAAAGCTGAGAAGTCTGTACAGTGAAAAAAGACTGCTTTTGAAAAATCAGATCTCCCTTCAAAATAAAATTATTTTAAAATCAATCTCAATTAGATTAAATTACACTTGATGTAATTCCTTTTCCTAAAACTCAGTATCAACTTCTGTATTTTACTAGATTATGCAGAGATACTGTGCATTGCATATGAATCACTTTATATGATGAGCTGTCTGCATTAATTTAAATTTGATTTAACCAGGTTAATACTAATAGTCTGTTTTGACAATTAAGAAAAGGTTTCCCAAAGACAGAAAATATATATGGAAAATGTTACACATTAAAATGTGTTCTTATCATAGCATTTAAAAAATTTAATAGAATAAGGATTAATGTTCAGACTCTGCATTTAAGGCATAGAAAAAGAATATTAATAAAATATTTATTCTCAAGAATATAAAGCCACATTATAGCTCATAAGGACCAATTTTGATTTGCCTGAACTTTTGGTTGACAGCTTCTGTCACAACACCAAGATGCAATTAAATGCAAAAAAAGGAACAAGGGTACCTTTCTTAATAAAATATAAAGTAGATCACAAGAATTAGAGACATAGTCTTGAACAAAACACAAACACAGCTTCCTCAAAATATTTTTCTGTCCAGGGGAAAATTTATTGCCGACAAAATCAGACAATCTTAATGACTTTGGATGAGCTGACCAATTTGCACCAGCAAGTTTTTTGGCCAAATTTTATAATATGATCAAAAGTCTCTCTGTTGGGAAGACAAGCGATAAATCTTGAGGGGAAAAAAAAAAAAGTATCTCTATGAGACTGCCTATCAAATTTTGCAGGCATAGGAAAGCTAGATTTTTCTGGAAATTCAGCATATAACAGTATTTTACAAAATACTGATGTTCGTTTTTAACTTAAAATGCCAAGATTCAGTGGCTGCTAAGCAGAAAATAATTGATTTGGCCTTTGCTCGTGGTTGTTCAAATGTTGCAGGGTACAAATCAAAACTGATATTCATGCTGGTTTGAATTTGCATAAGCAGTTCACATTTTCAAGCTCTCAAAGCCAAACAGGGCATTTTAAATGTTTTGACAGTAATGATTTGAAGCATGCTTTCTTAGTGGCTAATCAATGAACTGAATATTGTTTCTGGCAGTATTCTGAAATAGGATATGGACCAGTGGTCTCCTCATCCAGAGGCTTCTTATAAGAACTTACAGGATAAAGACAGATTGTGGAAAAACAAAGTCATCCACATACGCACATAACTCCAGTTAGCATCAGCAGCAACTCATTAATTTAACATTAAAGGATTGTTATATAAATATAATGAATATATAAAATAACCTTTAACTTCAGTTAACTTAATTAGATTTTAGAAAGGCCTATTAATACCACAGTAAAGGTATCTGCAATAGCACATCAATGAACCTGAAAACCACATTTTTAGAATAGGTATAAAAGATGTCAGTATAAAATCTAGTGCCTGGTAACATCTTCTCTTCCCCTCTATTAAGTAAGGACCAAGCTTTACAGAAAGCTGACTCTGATCTCCCTTGTAGCATGGGACTGAAGTCTCCAAAATCTCACTTCCCTAGTTCACTTGAGCACTTGGAGAAATAAAACTATGAAAGAGGAAAAAAGTTAGTTCATTTATCTAACTGCCACTGGAATGAGTAAGGACCACAGGAATAATCTACAACTATGTAAAACTACTTAACATAATAAGATGAAATAAAATGACAATAATTAATTCCTTGAAAAGATTTATAATGGTAGCCTTTTGCCTCTAGTTATGAAAGAAAAATGCAGATTGCTGAGTAAACTTTGTAACTGTGATCAGCATTCAACTGGTTTCCTAAGAGTACCTACACAGAGCACAAATATTACCCAAATGCAGAAGGAAAATAAAAACACTCAAAAGCAATACCTAGTAATTATTTTGATCTACTGATAACCTGAGCAACATATTATGCACATCTAAAATGGTAATATGCTGGACTTTAGTCAATCTCTCAGTCTTTCAGAGATTGTGCTATCCTTCCTGCCAATCAGCTCCCCAAATACTGCACTCGTAGCATCATGACAGGAAAGACCCCTATTGAGATCGACTTCTCTACTGGACAGCATCGGGATTTACCTTGTTTCCTTAGGTCTGGTTGTGAGGGGGTTTTTTTGTTCGTTTGTTTTCCTGACCCACTAGCTCCCTCTGGACTGAAAGAAAGCTTTATATGGGGAGCAGGAAACTGATTTTCTGCCTGTCTCCATCCTTTCGCATAATGACAGTAACAAAGTTGCAGGTACTCACAGGATTATTACCATTTGAGAAACAAAGGATCTCTCTCCAAAGATGCTTGGTGGTTTGGCGTTTTTTTGCATTGTAAGAAAGCACAAAAGGATTTTTCACACTTATGAACATTAATTAGCTATCACCAAAAAGTATCATAGTTCCATCTATTGTAAGAACAGTGGCAACGAATTGGAAGATTTTTGGAACAAAATGCTTAGTTTAAAAATAATGCTGCTATTCTTGGTTGGACTGCATTTAAACTCAATGTAACACTCTGCTAATCAAAATGTGTAACGTTTCTGAAAAGGTGTAACCTAGTAAAGGTCACACACATGTATTAGCTTATTGAATGTTAACTTCATAGCCAATACCGCAATGAACAATATTAATCAATAATTGATTACCCCTTACTATTGTAAGTCAAATTAGGTTAAAACCCACTGAATGTTTTCTTAGTGTTGGGGCAAAATAAACGTCCTCCCACAAAATTTTTTCTTATCTAGTATTTAGTTGTTACCACAGTGCACTTCATTCAGATCAAATTGTGGAGGAAGTCGCTGAAGGAGTCTGTGCACACCACTTCTTTATTATGCTGAAGTTACACAAACACATATCTTATTCCTATAAACCAAAACAGCCTCAAAAAAACGTTGACCTAGCTTCTTCTCATACTTTGTTTTAAAATCTACATGATAGGGTTATCTTTAATGACTATTTAACTACAGTAGTATGGGGTGTATCTCAAGCTTCTTTTCTGATTGCTTTCATCTGGAACTAAGTGTTGTGGATTGCAACACAACTGAATAGGAAGCCCCAACATGCAGTCACAGGAGCCGACTTCACACTTAGTGGTAGTCCTTTTGAAAAAACTGTGACAGGGAAAGATCCCAAGAAGTCTTTCTAGGAGACTTTGTTTAAAGTTTTGTCTCTGGTTTCTGATACTTTAAGACTGTAAGATATCTTAACAAAGCACAAGCAAAATCCAAATATCATCATACATTTCAGATTTCAAAAGCACCCCTACAGAGGCAAGGTGAAACAGTAGTTACGTATATGGCAGATTTTAAAAGCCTACTTTTTTACTATTATGAAATGTTTCAGAGGATATACTGTGGGATAATTTGGCTTGTTTTAATGAGAAAATCCAAAGTCATTCCGAGGAGCAGGAAATTTAAGTTAGTTCAGGTTAACAAATGCAAGGAAGCACTGGTAAAGTTCTTACAATATTTGCACAAAGAACGCATGGCAGTCAATAGAAGAAATACAAACCTGTTGTGCTGGAGTTCACTTTTCATCAGTTTGTAAAATAGCCCAGTTTCATAAATATCTAAAGCTGAAAATTCATCATGGTATTTTAATGGTAAATATCAAAAAACAACTTAAGAACATAACCATATCTAGTCAGAGACATGTAAAGAAATGAAGAAGAGGAAGGCGTCTTACTTTGAGGGTGAGGGACGTAGTAAGTAACATTATGTCTTAAAGGAAGGAAAGCTGGATTTGCTAATAGAGAAATTGGACAGCGGGTCAGTGTTGATGGGAACATGCAAAGACTTCAGCTGAGAGGAAGTGGGGATCCCCTAGAGAATGCAGAAGCGCCTGTCTGTACTTAAGCAACTAACCTAGTCCAGTTGACAGGAGCCATTCTTGTCTGATAAAAATATTACCATCTACCTCCTCAAAACAGGGGAAAAAGGACAAGAAAAAACAGCATGACAATATGGAAAAAACGGAAAATCTGGAAGAGTGTGGCAGGTGGCATGATGGAACTAAAATGGAACTGGCAGGAAAATTTCAAGTTGTAGACCGGCAATTTACCAGAACACCTAAAATTCCACTAGGGTATATATCCAAGAATGCACATGGTGGAAATATAAGAAAACACTGGCTTTTACGCTTTCAAAAAAAAAAAAGAGAAACCCAACACCTACTGAATAGTATAATTTTCTGCATTGACTGTAACTATAGCAACTATGATTAAATGTAGGAAAATCATCTGTACCCACAGCAATAATGAAACATCTGTGCATCAAGTCTTCAAATTACAAACTTGTCAGTTCTGAAGACTACTGGATCATTAAAAGACTTTTACCACGAAGAATAGCATCAGAACCTGGAATTTTTT
Organism: Pluvialis apricaria; assembly: GCA_017639485.1. Lineage (NCBI taxonomy): Eukaryota > Metazoa > Chordata > Aves > Charadriiformes > Charadriidae > Pluvialis > Pluvialis apricaria. The sequence continues at coordinate 79,739,940 of CM030010.1, forward strand.
CAAATGGCATCTAAAATCCTGCATGGTGCTTTGAGAACTAACAGCACTCTCCCTAGTAGAAGTAATGATAATCTTTTGGCAACATTAGTGAATGCACCTCAAAAATATATGAATCAGTAGAACTGCATATATAACAACCCTTTCTAATAGCAAAATTATTGTGGTTAAGCTAAATGGTAAACACAGCAGAAGAGAAAAGGTCTTTGCAAAGAATCATTACAGAAGACAGTCAAAACAGAAATACACCTTTGCTACAGTAAGGTTGTAGGTATGGAGTACTTTCATGCTCTGAAAACCTAACTGCATAGCAAATTGCTAAATGGTCAGAAGAAGGAAAGATTAATTGGAGACCCCCCCACAGATATTAAATACATGAATATTTATCATCCTATTTAAAGAGACAGAACAGAATTTTAACAATTGAAAGAAAATGTTACAATCTTCCTACCTTCCTAGATCTCTTTCTGCATAAGAATCTGTGGATGGGGGCAGGGGGGAGTGTTTCAGTCTTTAACAATGTTTTCTATACTTCCCATGTAGATCTTTGCTGTTGCCAGCCTGATCGGAAACAGTTTCAAATAGAGTACTTGTTAGAGTGCTACCAGTATGAAAACTCAGCCTATAAAGCCCTAATTCAGACCAAAGAAGAGTTAACGTTCCGTTGCAAACCCCGATTAATACACTAGCATACAACCAAAATTTCTGCTTCCCACACTCCAGTGACATACTCAACATGAAAACTTCCATTTGCCATAGATTTTGCAAATCTTCCTAAAACAGAACATACTAACATTATTTACTTGTCGGCCATGCACTACTGATGTCATTTTTGCTTATTTATTTCTTTGTGTAAGAATATGCTAATTGCATTCACAATGATACATCTCAAATATGGAGAAAAAAAGCAAAACACAAACACAAGACTTGCAGCCGGCCTTCAGCAGTGGAAAAAAAAGTCTAGATGTGAATGCTTTACTAGAAAGTCTGTGTCATGAGCAAACATGGTACACTGGCCTTTTTTTTTGTTTGTTTTTGACATTTTTCTGGCAAAGGCACCAAAACAGTTCACCTACATGCAGAACACAAGAAATCAAATTAAGTTATGCAATTGAGAAATTGCTGGAAATGAAGTGCAGAAAGCCTACAGTATCAAAACTTCTAATGGTAGAAGAGTTCTTCAGCTGAAATCTGAATGGGATTTCTTTTTCCCTCCATGTGTCTCCATTTTTCCCCTATTTCAAATGCACAGCTGTCACTAGTTCTAAATGCATAGTCTTCACATGTATTTTGGGGTGGGTGTGTACACACGCATTTTCCTACATGATCACATCTTCTGAAAAGAATGCTGTATTTCTCCCGAAACAGTGGTATTATACAGCCTGCATGTGTTGCACCGAGTTTCATTTAGCACATCTTACGACAGAAGAGGGTGAATTCCAGGCATTCAAACAATCCAAGCTGAAAAATGACTTGAATATTCCATAGAATTATTTCAAAATACGTCTGCTTTTGCTGATTATGCCAGCTTCATATTATTTGTGGGTTTTACTATACTGCAAAATTCTCAGAACATGGCAAATATTAATTGAGATACAGAGAAGTCAGAGAGATCTCTGGTGATTCAGTAGGTCATACAATGTCACTACTTTTTTTCCCCACAGACTGGAATCAAAACAAGTCTCTTATCCTAGAAGAACTCTAGCTTCCAGAACTTAAAATTGTATTTCCAAGAAAGAATACCCTAGACTTACTTTGCCGTTCAAAGGAGAAAGAATATTTAGTAATAGGTATCATGAATATTCAAGTGATTAAATGGCAGCACTCTTCTGCAGTTGCTTCTAGCAGACCTGTTCTTTGTCTTTCAAATGTCCTGGAACTGCCACTCAACCGCTTGAAGATGGCACTCCTCTGTCCAAAGGGAGGGACTTATACCAGAGCTGGTTTACCTAAGTTCCCTTCAGAAATAGGCACATCAGCTTCTCCTGAGGTAGACATCGTATCAAAGTTACTTTGTCTCTCTACCAGGGGAGCAGACAGCAGAGACATTTGAAATTATATGCAAATCCTATTCCTGCTCTGCCATTAACTCACTGACTTGTGGCAAATTAAATTTTTGTGTCTCAGTTTGCCATCTTTTTCATTGACAGGTCCATCTCTGCCTACTACAGACGAACACTGGAAGACTTGGCCACAGTATTTGTAAAGTGCACTGAACTAGAAATCAAACTTTAACTATTATAGCAAAGAAATACCCCCCCCCCCCCCAAGCACTGTACTTTATGTTCTGAAAATACTGTGATTCCTTTTCAAAGCATTAGGAATCAGAAACCATCACTGTCCTGCTTCAGCCCGCTTGCTTTGTTTCTGGGGCTCAGTGAATTCCAATATACATGCCACCCTTCAAAAAGGCTCCAGTCTTCTGCAGCTGAGAGTCAATAACAAAGTGTTAGAGAAATCAAAGCTATCCATATGTTCATAGGCTTTCAAAAATCAATGAGTAACTCATGTTCTTAAAAGCATTATTGATACAATTAGAATCTCTTTTCAGAGATTCTGAAGGCAGGTTTTTGTTTTGTTTCTTTTCTTACTGCCTGGCAATATGACCTGTATATGCCCTGGGTGAGTGACATGAAAAACAGTTTTTCCTGTGAAATAAAGTATGTTGGGTCTCCAGGATTCACACTAAGGGTTGTCAAAACTTGTTTGAAACTGGTCTTTACTTTCTTGTTAGTAAAATAGATACAGCACTATCCACTTTACTTTATGGACTAAATTTAAAGATTATATCTGCAGCATAGAGTCTTATCAATATGCTAAACATCACTGTTACCAGATAAGAAAAGTAACAACTGATTTTGCCTAAAAAAATGATCAGGGTTACTCACAACAAAGGAACAACCAGAATTAGGAGTACGACCTTGACTTTTTTCTTCCAGTATGTTACAATTACTAAAATAAAGGTCAGGCTGGAAACATGCATCTATTTTTTAAATGGCTAAAACATTATTTCATTCTGGTGAGTAAAACTCAACTGTAACACAACTGCCTCATTTATATTAACTAGCAAATGCATGATAAAGCATCAGCACTCCCTTATTTTGAAACAATTCACATTACAATGAAAATTACTGCTTTTTTAAAAAGAGTAATACAAACATAAAGAGAGGAACTGGTCTAGCATTACGCAGAAAATCACGAGTAGCACAAGAAAATAAATCAAAGGAATGGTATCTCTTACAAAAACTCTACCCTCTACTTAACAAGGCTATGGCTTATTTATTCTTTCTAAAACACTGACATTTCCTCCAAGTTGGACTGGGATTGTAACAGACAGACTCGATAGACCCACGCCAGTCATCTACCTTACGTACTTTTATCGAGGACTGATGTGTGGTCTTCTCTGTTAAGTTTACCTATCAAGTCCCAAATTGAGGACTATCCTACGTAAAAAGGACACTTCTTGTCACAACCCATATCATTTGAAACTCGGTACCACTGGAGACTAGATTTAGTTGCTCCTTCCCCTCAAATGAGTTAAAAATCAGCAGGATTTTTGCATTTAAGGAGCAGTCAGCTTGTTTCAAACAAAGCTAATAACAAGAAGCAAAAAATGGAGCCATAAAGATGAAACATACCTTGTTTTAACGTAATGCATGTTCACCTCTTAAAAGCTGGTTAAGGACAGCATTGCCGTTGCAACTACCACAATCCAACCAAAGTATTCTCGTGTCAAAAATCAGGCAGGAATGATAACTAATGGAGCAGTTCACCATTTAAAAATTATAATAATAATATGCACAATAATTATATTCCATGACCTTGTCACAAGCAGAGACAATTTAATCTTGTAGCTAATGGCTTCAATTACAGCTTTAGTTACTATTCAACTTCTATCCTCAACTTTCGGAGCTTAAGTCGGACATACCGGAGGACAATAGAACAGTTACAGCTGGGATCTGCAAGCAGAAGCCAATATAAAGCCTTCAATTGCTTTTTAAAGAATGTACAAGTTAAGACCTATGAAAAAAACAGACCACGTCCCTTCAAATGTTCTGCTAGCAGGCATAGATAAGGTAGAAGTTTGCACTGAACTGGCTCTTCGTGCCTTGCATCAGCTTTTAACAATCCTGAGCAAGAATTTAGAACATGACATGCAATCTTGAGCAGAAAGATTATATCCACTCCAATACCACTCCAAGAACTCCAAGCTGTAAATAACCAAGAAAAACTGAGGTTCCCTAACTTTATCAATTAAAGCAAAATATAGCAAAGATTACATTCAAAATGAGTGAGAAACCAGCACAGACTACTAGAGAACGAAGGCACGGATGCAGAAAGCAACACCGTTTTGTCTGTATGCAAGGCCTATTAACAACCTAAAAAGCAACATTAAAAAAAAAAGACCAGCAAGCAGATACCTTTGCCCACAGAAGATTAACATGCATATAGGACCTGTCTGCTAATGGCACGACCACTACCTTGGCTGTGATTAGTTAAGTGTGCCAGACAACTAGTAAATAACAGACTCTTCTCATTTGAGTAAGAGGATCTAAAAATCACACAGTCAAAACCCATAACTACCATGCATTCCACAACTGCAAGGCACAGGTGGGCCTCTAATGCACACTGAACACTGTGCTGCTCCGAGTCAGTAATGGGCACTGCAACGTGCCACCAGCAGCTTGCGTGAGAATTTTAGTCTCCTTGGTGCCAGATGCTTGCTTAATGACTTACTGTAAGTTTCCTTCTTATAGACAGGCAGGGAAGCTACTTTTGTTAAGGTTACAATTCCAGAGTAAAGTGTGGCATTGAGACAAGCTGTCTTCAACAAATTTGCTCAAAAAACTTCCTTGCCAATGTACACCTGAGGTTAGTGTTACAGACTGATATCGAATACCCTCAATTTAAAATATTATGGGTATAAACTGCTTTGCTAGATCATTACTGCCCAGCTCTTTCTTTTTGGTATGTAGTATTTTATATGTGTATGTCAATACCATACACTATAAACTAATAGTATTATATTCATAGTATACATTGGTACAGTATATATCATTATACATACACTGTGCAGTCTACAGATATATATATGCAGAGAATGCACTTCTCTCAGAGCAATTCTTACAAGCATCTTCTGTTTGCTTTTAAATTAGAGATGTAAGATTAGGTAGCTGGCTGTAAAAATGCCCTCTGCTGTTCTGATTATTTCCGTTGGGTCACCTCACCATCTGCTTTTGGAACAGATGCATCGCTGTCTGGTGCTCTCATGAATACCAGCTGACTGCTTGACCTTACTTTGGTGTTATGCTAGAACAGCAAGTGGCTATGCGTGCACTGTACTTTTTGCCAACAGTCAAACCAGACTCATACCAGCTTGAATTCGAATGATTTTCTACAGATTTCCACTGAACTGCTTTCATCATTGGACTTTGATGTCATTCTTTTTTAAAAATTAATGCACTAATGCTCTGAGCAAAAAGATCTTGACAGGGAATAAAACCAGTTCTAAGGTTCTCTTGTGCTTGTTGGCTTCTTTCTAAGTATTTTCCGTTACCTTGTGATTTTGGTGAGTACAAACCATAATACTAGATTAAATTACTTTATATCATCCCTTTCCTTAGGGCTGTAAGCCTTACGAAGAACTAAACCATGGAGTGTAGTAGTTACACGATGGCCAAGAGAAACAAAAAATATTTTCCTCTCTCTTATACTCAATAGGACACAATCACCATGGACAACGTAAGCGATTAAAGGCTTTAAAGATTCCACATATCAGGGCCAGATACCCCATGAAAACCCCAGATTGTTTAGCAACACTGTTATACAGACGATGCAGATCTTCATGCCAAAAATATCCAAATCTCCATTAATAAAATAACTAAAACTCACAGAAGCTTCAGCATGAGGCTTACATCCACTGAATGCAAGAGCAGGACGGATCGTCTGCTATGGTATTAACTATATAACAACCTAAGCTATCCAGTAAATAACAATCTTGTATTTAGGAGTACATGACATTGAGGATTGATGCAATTTCACATGCGTAAGAGCACCATCCTGTTGTCTGTAAAATACTGCTTTGATTTCTCAAACAACAGCTGTAAATATCTCAATATTTTGTCATTTATACTTTCTTCTATCAGAGACAAAAACAGAACTTCGAACTATTACGTGTTTTTTAGAAGAAACTGACAATTTTAAAGACTTGATACCATTGAAATTTAGAAAGTACTTTCTGTTTACCTGTCCAAATGTGATAGCTCTGAAATATAGGTCTGTTTACTTCACTTCATTCTGTCAGGAACAATAGTCTATGCTACACAACAATCCTACTGTCCCAAAATAACTTAATATAACACAGTATGATTAGGAGCCTCTGTTCACCTCAAATACTTTTCCAGAAAAGTATAAAGACACAATGATAAAAACCATTCATTGCTAAAGGTCAGTGACAGCAGCACAGGGTTAAAAATTGGCAGATACCTCTTCTCAAGCATCTTTGCCAAAATTAATTCCTCTACTGATTTGTGCAATAACATAGAAAATTAAGTAAACAAATGATCATAACAATAATGAACGAACGACTTGCAGCCTTTTTCAAATGTTTTCTGGGCTGTACCTGAATCATTACTTGTAAGTGTTAGAACCTGGTATCACATGGCCCCAAAAAAGCAACAAATAAAGACACTTAGCAGCTCAGAGATCAGGTATACATTTTGCCATCTTTACTCTGGTCAAGAACATCCAAGATTACGCAGCAAGGACTCACCTACACACTAGAAATCAGTATCAGTCAGCCTTCCTTTCTGCTGTGGACCAGCACCTACTAACAGCAAGCATTTCACTTTGCAAATGACAACACGCTATGAAACAGTTATTTTTGTTGGATTCATTTCCAAACCAAAATATGCTCAGTACAAAAAAAGTTCCAAACCCCAGACATTTTGGAATCATAACCACAACTCATGATGCTAAAATAACAGGATATGAATTCTGGTTAGCCAAAGTAACCCCGGAAAGCTTTATTTCCACCGACACTGCCTCTCCCACTTCACTCCTCCCCCCCCCCCCCCCCCCCCCCCCCCCCCCAAAAAAAAGTGCCTGGAGATGACACTGCAGGTTAGCTTCGCAGTTTCCACAGGCAAAATTTGCTCTGATTCTAATCAACTTGGCACCCAGCGTTTTATGCTATTTTATTTGAAATGAGAAGCTTATCAAGGTACAGAACAACATTGAGATAATGGCCCTGTTCCTAATGGCTGTTAACTCCATCACAGTGCTCTGAACCTCGTGGTTATTAGCACAGCAGATGGTTGAGATTTTTGACACCTGTCCCAGCAGTTTTGTTTTTGCTACAGCTTGCAGAAATTCATACACAAAAGCCATTTGTCAAAAACTAATTGACAAAAGCCAAGTTGGGTGAAATTATATTTGCTGAGAATATTATTGCTAATAATAGCTGGGTTTGAGTAAGGAAATATTTCTCTCTGGTACAGATAATCACTTCTCCACAGACAGACTAAAATGCAAAACTGAGAAATACACTCCAAGTCAGCGAGAGTTTATTATTTTGCATAAATAAAAATAAAACAATAGGTGGCTTATAGCACATTACTTTATGCCAAAACTAGCTATCTAAGATTATTCACGGGTAACGGTCACTGATAGTATTCTCAGGCAGGTGCTTTCATCAGTTTTGCTTCTCCATTTATGCAAACGTGATTTGATTCAACTTTATTTCTACATACAGTACTAAAACCACAAAGGATTTTTTCTCCCAATAGTTAGAGCACTCTCCAAGCCACCCAGATGTACCTCTAGGGTAACTCACTAATTTTAAGTTGAGCTTCATTTTAAGAGGAGTTGTAGCACACAAGCATTCCAAATTACTTTAGTTGTATTTGTTCTTTTCTGATATTCCTTTTACAGTATCACTTTAATCATTACTCTGATTATTTGAGGATTAAGTACTCTTAAATGTTAAAAGCTGAACTAATAAAAATAAATTACTACTTGAGAAGCAAAGCCTTGAGGTAGCTTCATCCTCCATAGATGTCAAAGAACAAATCAACTGCCACAGCTGAATAAAACTAGAGATAATCATTATGCCATTGTATCAATCCCCAATTTAGCCATTCATGGAATATTGGCTAGAGCCCCACATCTCTCCTTTCAGAAAAGGACACAGTAGAAATGGAAGTGGTTCAGAGAACAGCAGTGAGATCCACGGTACACACAGAAACCACATCTAATAGCGATGTCTTTATGCTAGAAGTCCTGGAAGTCAGTAATATATTAGAATGAAGTGGCAAACATACTTGACCCTTCACAAAAGGGGTTACTGAGCAAGAGTAATCCCTAGTCCGATCCACATTTGTTCTTAAATTCACGATACCATTTATCTGCAAATATATTAATAAGCTACTATTCAATGAGTGTTCAAAAAAATATCAAAAAATATAGTAACAAGAATGCTCAAGAGATGGAACATTCTAGTCTATTCCACACAACTAAAAAAGTAAAATACATTAAAACATGCAATGAACAGAAAACCCCCAAAGAAATGTATTTTTACTCTCAGTCAAGCCAAGCCGTGCAGAAAACCAGCTAGATTTCTTTTCCCTTTTAAACAGCTACAAAGCATTCTGGAAAACATCCGAAGCTCAACAAGCATGGTAACTGCCACTACTAGAAGGCCACACTCTGCTGACCTGACAGCACAGGGTCTCAGGACTTGTCACAAGTTTGTTTTGGCTTGAGCTGTTTTCAGCTTCTTTCATAGTAAGTACCTAGAGGGCAAGTGACTGCTTCCTACCATGCGGGTACTTAGGTCTGACAGTGCTGTGGGTAGGAAAAGCCTGGCACCTCTGGGTCATCCCTTGTAATGAAAAACTGCCCTTTGGGTGCCCTGAGGCCAGGGAGGATAGTGTGTTGGGGTCTGCCTTCAACTGGGAACCACTGAGAAGGAAGCAAATTGTGTTAAGAAAAGGTGTAAAAATAAGTGAAGGTGGATCTAAGACAGAGGAGAAACAGGCTTTCATCATGATCGTAATACTCCTCCTGGCAAGGACCCCAGGATGTTGGCAACACACTGTAAAACCCAACTCTTTTGGAGACGACCAAAACTGTCAACCTTAGGCTCCAGAGAGACATTGGAAGGGTGAGTGTAACTGAAAAACAAACAGACAAACAAACAAACCAAGGCAGATAACAGCAAGGGTATTTTTCCCATAATACCATCTTAACAGTATTTTCCCATGAAAAGCTTTTTAGTGCAACACATTTAATAAGGAAAAGACCAATCGGGCAAATTAAGAGCAAACAATTTTTTTAAGTTATACCATGACACTTCATGGGAGTCAGTGCAGAAGTCTACCATTGCCCACTGCCTTCTCACTGCAAATCAGAGAAGGTACTGCACCATGCAACTAAAAATACAATGATGCATCAAGAAATCAAAGTCCAGCCACAAAGACTATCCTGCTAAGGCTAAACACCTGAGGCACTGGATCTGGATCCAGTTTTCCAACCTCAAAGATTCACTGAAAACCCAAAAGAACACCCCCAAAATTCCCCCCAAAACACCATACTCCTATAGGAAAGAGACACTTACTGTGACAAAACAGTTAAAAAAAAACAAACTAAAAAACAAAACCAAAAAAAGCAGCCAAACCCTAGTTCAGCAAAAGAACACAGTCTGACAGAAAACATTAAGCCAGCCAGTCTTCAGTTATCAAACAGATACACAACATTCTCTGTTATTCATGAGCATATTGATAAACATTAACTATAAGGATATACACTTTGAAACACAGCACAAAGCACAAGCAATCTCACACACAAAGGATCCATAAAAGGAGATGACTAAGCTTACTACAGACACACAGTAAGTGCCTTCTGGCTAACCTGTAACACCTGAAACACTATTCAGAAAGTTCCTTTGCTTCTTATAAGTGTCTTCAGTTGCACCACAGAGAGAAATTACTAGCTTCTTCCATCAGCTCACTGAACCTCTAATAGTTGTGAGGCCAGCTGGAGCTACACTTTATTCTAATATATTGACTTTCCACCTTTGTGGTTGCCTGATGACTTTTTAAGGCATGAAAATCTGTCCCCAGCATGCTTACCTGTGCCTGAAAGCGCACTTGGAAGCTTCCTAAAGGTGTAGCTGCTTTAATGTTTTAAAGAACAATAAGATTATGGGAATATTTCTATTTGTCATACAGTAATGTATTTTTTGCTTGCATATTGTACCAATTAGTATTGTACTACCGAACCAAAGTATTGGAGATAACTTTCTGTTGTTTGAGAGAGAGTTTTCTTAATTAACTCCCCCATTACATTTTCAATTTGGCTGGAATGGAATGTGTCATTTGTCTTTAAGACAGAATGCTGAAAAAAGGAGCGGAAAACACTTCTCTACATTTCTCAAGGTTTGTCTCTGATAGAAGTGTGGTATGTGAGTGTAAACCACCCTTAAACAGACTGCCCCATCCACTGCTTATTGGAAAAGGACAGCTTTATCAATAAATATAATCTAAATCCTGTACTTGAAGGAGCAACTGTTTAAGATTTTTCTAAAAGTCATTCTTCAACATGACCTTTCACCTGCTATCTCTGTGCTGCCTTCTGTATGTTCATGGTTATCAAGCTTTCACAGCTGTTACAGATGTTTGCATAGACATACTGTCTTCATTACATCTGCAGAAGTGTAATATATACTGTGATACATAAACCACTATAGACTCTTCTGCTGCACAGCTTCAAGGAAACTTAAATTCTCTTGGGTTATATCAAGTGCCATTGGGAGGCAGGAGTACTAAAAACTTCTTTCTCTTGGCTTCGCATATGCAGATCTGGCTACTACTGCATTCTTTCATGGAGAATAATGAGGTGTTCAACTAGGAGCTTGTGCTAGGATGAGACCTTAACGACAAGTAAACTGACAAATATTTGAGTAAAGGGATTGTGAATGAGAGAAAGGGAGCTATGCTAATCTCTATCAACTGCTAACACCAATCCCCAAATAATCTGCTTGTGTTCCACAGAAAAACACTGCTATTTGCTCCAAGCTCCTTAAAGGGCCAGTTTCACCACAGATATACTGAACAGAATCTGGGCAGACTGGTACAGTAAGAAAATACAGAACCATACATCAGAAGAAATACATTTATATAAAATACATAACTGCGTATACATAATATAAGTTTAGTAGAACTATACTTTAAGCCAGTTTGTCCTCTGTCTTCAAGTCAGGCCTCTGACGTATTATGCTGCCAATATATTACACTATGTATCACCATCCCATAACTCACATCACCTCAAACCAATTTCATACCCACTTTATTATTGTGGCTACAAAGAACAATTTTAAGAGAATGATATAAAACGATCTCACTCAGCAGTGTTCCCACTAGTTGAGGAGAACTTTGAAGTCATTTTACTGTAATACACAGAATATACTCCGCTGTAATTGCTGGGCTATTCGTTTTAGTACACAGGTGGCATTTACTGAAATGCCATCAATTTATATTTGTTTTTTATAAACTCTACAGTCTGCAACTTTGAAACAGCATCCTCTCCCCAGTATTCTTTTTCTAATAAAGACCAAATTAATTAACATCTGTTAAACCCAGAAAAAGTAAAATAAGTGTAATTTATATATTGTTTGTTCTGAGGTGGATACTATTACAAAAGCATAAATGGTATCTGCTCCTATTAAGTTTTGCAAAGATACGTGAACCTGATACAAAGTGACGTATTTGCCTAAACCATCCAAACAATCGCAATGCTGTAAAAACAGACAGACCAGTTTACAAACAGTATCTATCAACCAACCTCATTCCAGGGGAAAACACCCCCTTTAATCCTCTTAAAAAAACCAACCAAACAAAAACCCCCAACCCCACACCAAAAAAACCCCCACAAACTTACCTCTCCCCCTTTTTAATGTGAGGAAGACAAACAAACCAGAAGCCACAGATATCTATTCCCACCAAGAAGCAGTTAAGATCAACGGCAATTGCTGTAAAAATTTTAGCCTGCTGAATTCGAGTCTCACAATATGACTGTGTTTTCTACTCTACTACTGCCCCTTGGATTTAAACAGCAGAGAAATTTGGTTCATAGTTGTTTCTAATTTCTCATGTTTCATATCACAACAATTCCATTTCTATGTGCCTACATCAGCAAAACAAAAGCCAACTGGTTTGGTTTTAAGAACAAGAGACTGCAGAACACGGGGAAGGGCACAGAAGACGATACAGCATTTACTTCTGACAAGAAGAATGACTTTCATGTCCCGATGTCACCCTCCTCACAAATTTCTTTCTACCGAGGACATTACTCAACGTGTGTCACTGACACGGCAGTGGCTGTCAACCCTCTTAGTTGTTATATTGCTGTAGAAAGCATTTAGTACAGCTTCACCCAGACTTGAACTCTGAGATCACTCTCTGTATCAGTTGTCAGTGGATGGATGATTGAGACTTACCTGCTTTGCTGCAACACCTTCCCTTTTAGGCTTCGTAAGCCACTTCCAGTGATCCAATACAAATACAGATTTTTTTTTAAATTATTTTTCTCTTTCACAGAAGGACACTGTCATTACTTTTAAAAAAGGAATTGGTTTTTTTGAAGAACGATTCAGTGACTCAGGAAAGATGCCTGAAGATCACTCATAAGCTATTCATTGTGATTACTTCTCAGAGCATTTGGCATTCAAAATTTCAGCTTTGTTTACTGACAGCACATTGCCACAAGTGCTAGTTTTACCCCACTTCTTCCACTGGGTCATAAAAGAAGTTTGATATGACTATCATCTTCCTCTTTGGGAAATTGAGGAAGAGACAGATACCAAACAACTTAATACAACTACATCAGAAAATTATGGCACTGCAATATGTCTGCAATAAAAACTGAATTTAACAAATTCCAAACCAGTGTTTCAATACCAAAGTCAGCCTCCCCTCATCGTCTGTTCTTATTTCCTAGTTCAATGGCCCAAATTAAACAAGCAAGAAGCGATATCAAACCACATGTCCTGAAACTTTGATCTCCATGTGGGCAGGCAGGCCAAAACCACCATAGGTGGAGACAGTGCATCTACAGAGTATAATTATAATATTCTGAAACTGCTGAACAGACTACTGTTATGCATTCAAAACTAAATTAGTCAAAAGGCAAAGATAGAGTAGCAGCAGGAAACATTAGAAACACCTAATACCTAAAGAAAAGATTCTTTAATGAAAAAAGTACATTCAAGAATAAGAAGAAATGAACTTCAACTACAATTAAAACTTGCCAGCTCAGCCCCTCCTTCTTTCTTCAGTTTTAGGATGACATAGCTTACTTTTTATGTATTATTTTGTTTGCTATTGCTATCATCACTGATCTTGGATGGAACATTTCAGAGCTTGTAAAATTATTTTTTATGTTTTCATTTACCTAACAAACTGCATTTTATATATGCATGCGGAAACATTTCAGTACCACAATTAACAGAACTATAATCTCCCTCTAGCAGAGTACTTTAAACATTTTGAGACGTTCAAAGTAACTCTACAGACATCATGGGATTACTTGCATATTGCCCATAGGGGCACTGCTTAATCAGGATGCATGCGCTGACACACACTGCTGCTAAATGCAATACTTCACCCTCTAGATTATCCTGCTCTAAGGGCTCACATAAGAAGTGCACTCATTTCCCACAGAAAGGTGACTTTTTCCAAGCCAACCCCTGCTGGTGGCATTGATGAGATCTAGAGGTTGCCCTCTGAAGCAGAAAGGAGAAATTGGCTCAACTGGTAGGCATTAAACGGACCACTTGGCTGCAACAAAGAAATTCACAACCAACTAAAATAACTTCAAGAAGAGTTAAACTTTTCTGATGTGTTGAAAACAACTGTTTTTTGAACTCAGAGTAATTATTATTTCCTTTTAAAACAAAACACGCAGCACTTAGAGAAGGTATTATTATACTGCATTCCCATGTGCATAACTCTTACAATCCAAGTCTGCACTCCTGGATGTAAATACAGTCCCCACTGCAATAAATTATCCAAGTCAGAGTACTGAGTTATCACCCTAATGCCTTGTAAACAACTTAATTCAAGAACAGGGTGGGGTCCACTCCCCCCAACCTTCTAGGGTAAAATCCAATAGCATTCCAGTCCTTACTCACCCTCATAGTGCACCAAGACAGCTGAGCAAGAAAGCTTCAACAATAAAGAACATCAGCAGTCCATAAATATTTTTTTAAATCAAATACAGGGCATACATTACAACACAGGCCTGTCAACAAGAACTGAGCTGTAAGCTATAAAGGGAAAGAAGAGGAGATGATAGCAACTGATACTTTATGAAGACAGCTCCTAGTAAGCTTGTCATCCATAATCAGCTTTACTAAAGTTTCCTTAGGAAGTTTTAAGTTTTTTCAGTACTCCCCAGCACACTGTCTTGCAGAATAAACACACTTCTCTTCTTGCAAAATTCACCTGTTGACACCCAGAAAACACAGCACTCTCTACTAATTTAGAGGCCCATCAACCACGCAGCACAGCAGGTAGACAACTGAATCCTACTTCTTTTTTCCTCATTCCTCCTGAGAGAGGAATAATTTACAAGTGACTACAGTATTGCTTTGCTCTGATGTACAATAAACACCAAATGGTAACAGTCCCTTTTCAAGCATTATTCAAAAGGATGCTATAAGTACAAGAACTCACAGGTTGTGCAGGGGAGTGACAAATGAAAGTCCTTTACTTTCACTCCAGTCCCTTGTTCTGCTTGCAGCTTAAATGTGGGAAACACAAAGCTATTCCCTGGGAATAGGTCTGGAAGAATACATGCATTAGAAAAAACACAGAAGCCCGGTCAAGTTATAATCAACAAAATTTCTTCTGGTAGCTGACAGTTGGAGGACTTGAATTTGAGAGTAAAATAGTATATCTGCATTTTATTAAGGGACTGGCACTATGGAAGTTTTTACACATTGCTGCAGCATGAAGTGACACGTAAGAGAAAGGTGGATGATGAGAGCCACTAGGTCTGTAAAGCAAAAAGCTTAGTGGTAATACGTAATTAAAACACATACAACACAGGATTTTCCACTGCATCAATGAAGGACAAGACAAGAACGCTACTACTGAGATGTGGCCACACAAATGGTCCTACAGCAATTCTGCTACAGGAAAAAAACACCACCAAACCACAAAACAAAACACACTGGCAGTTTTGTCCCTTTGCAGCTGGAACATTTTAAGCCCCGTCTTTGACATTACTGTACATATTCCAGCCCTAAGATTGTGCATGTTATCATTTGACATAATTCCTAAGAGGAAAAATCCCACAAGCAAATATTTACTATGCTTGGGAAAAATTATGTAAACTGTTAATTTATAAACTTCCACTATTTGTTAACACCAAAACACACCCAAAGGTGTTCGCTACTTTGCTTTTCAATAAGGATACTACTTCCATTGCCTGCTCATAATTGCATTAAAGAGTAAAACATCTGGCAAAAGTAAAGCAAGAAGATAGGTCTGAAATTCAAGCAATTAGAGGTTTAAATAGAGGAAAATTTGCAGACATGGGAGGATTTTCCCTACACTATCCTCTGGTGCTTTTCTTACATGGTTATTGTTTCCCTCCCTGCCTCAGCCTATTCAATTAATACTGACCAGATGCTTGCTCCATCTTTGCTTCTTCAGCATGTCTTGGGCTATGGCCTGAATTCCACCAAGTCCAGAGAGCTGCTCCAAATTAAAACTGGCACCGAAGGGGCACTCAGCCCTGTTCCTTGGTGGGTGGCAGACCTAGTATCAACAGGAACTATTTTTTTCCCCGGAGGGCGACTACAAGGCTTGCAGTCCAAGTTATCTAGCCTGAATCAGTTCTGGAGTCTTGTCCTTACCAACTGTGCTACAGCATCACTGCATATCATAGAGATAAACAAAATTGCTATTTCTAAGCTACCTTTCCCCACAGTTTGCAAGGTTAAATTCATTTTGGAAACTGATTTTAATACTTACTAAAAGGCACTATGTGAAAACTTTTTTAAAAAAGTAAAAAAAAAAATCATTGTCCAGCTGATAGTCTTGTAATACTTCCCCACCTTTATTACACAGTAGATATCATCAGCAATGCTTGATTAACATCTGCACTCAAGTACATGAGGGAAAGCTTTTTAACACTACTTAAATTTAATACTCACTTTATAAGTGTTTTCTAAATAGAAACAAGATCATTTTCCCCTGCTTGCCCCCTCTAAATAGGGCAGATGCAGATCTCTTCCATAAGTAGCAATCCTTACACCCACAGTTCATCTAAAACATATGAAGTTACAGTTGTGCATGCAAAGCTTAGTTATATGCATGAATCTGTACAAGCCATATCTTAAACTATTTAAAGATAAGTTTCAATACTGATTTCTACAATATACTTATTTTGGCTCTCTGCTTTATGTGGACTGGGCAGACATGAAGCCTGTATCACTGTTTCATAATTTTTTATGAAACTTCAGTAGATGATTTTTAGCATGTAAAACCAGAAATGTCCCCCCGTCACCAGCTGCCCTGTAACACCCTGTGTACATGAACCCAAACCTGCTTGAATATTACATATAGATGAAACAGCAAGTAAGGGTTTCCAAACAGAAATTAAAGCTCTCCTTAAAAACAAAAAAACCCCAAAATAAACAAGAAAACCCACAAATACAAAACACCTTTGCATTTAATTACTAGAAAAGGATTTTTTTTTCCCCCTCACAAACGACTATAAACAGAAAAATAGTGATCACCTGTGACTACATTGTTACTTAGCTGGTGTCTTCCCAGAAATATATTACTTGGCACAGAAATCCTCTTCAAATGTCATAACTGGTTTAACTTGGAATTATTTAAACTGGATCCTTCTGTGAACCCATTTCCTAAGCTACTCAAGTAGATCATTTTATAGAAGTTAACTTTATACTGAAAAAATCAAGGGGGGATAGATTTTCACGACTACCTTCCTATACTCATATCTATTTTAAAGACAGCTATCTTTCATCACTGTTTCCCTCAGTCACAAGTCTTGCTGATGAACTACCATGATTTCGTATCTCAGACTCCTCTTATATTTGAGATCAGCTCTTGATCGTAGGGTTTTGGCACTGCAATTCAACTGTGTCCTAGATCTCTTTCCCTCTTATTTTGAAATGGGTTATTAGGCCTGTCTCTTAGACAATAAGATAAATAATAGCTGTTGAGTTTATTGTATTTGAAGGTCATTTTTCACTCCACCTTCAGCAATGTCTATTCACAAGCTGACCAACATCTTTTGTGTAGAAACCGTAAATTCTTTATGGGAAAATAATTGAATCACTAGACAGAGGAACACCAATATGAAATACATTGCCATTAATTCCCTTCCCCGCTTCCAAAGTTCACAATCTGCTGTGAGAGGTTTGTTAGAATGATGTATGTATTTAATTTAATCCAAACGGGAAATACAATAGGTTCCAAAATGTTAAGCATACCATGGCCATTATTGCCGCGTATTAGCTGTGATCCCCAATATGACCCCCCATTTCCCCAATAATATAGGGATTTCTATTTCTCCACAGTTTATTATTTTTCTTCTTCCATCTTAATTCACACATAGCTGCATATATCTTCATTATACAACAGGAAGAATAGAACACCTTGTTCTCTGTTCTCCTGGCAGCCCCTATAATGACTGCCTTCAGACAGGCAAAAACCAGAGATCAATGTAGGAAACAAGGTTCTATTACCGCCATAAAACTTTACCTCTCAAGTCCCTGAGTTGCTTTTATCTCTTGGTCTGCTGGTGTGAGAAGAAATTTAAGAACAGTATCAGCATCCTTTTATAATTAAATAAGCTGGGCAGATACAATCCATTAAGCTCCAAGCACACTATACAAGCAATGATATCCTAAGACTCCTCTTGGTGCAGATAACCATTCCAACTTTCACATAGCAAGTATCTAAATATGAGCCAAATTGCAACCATTAGTTCCATGATTTTTTCACAACTGCTTGGTTCCAACTGGTACTCATCCTCATCAGTAATGACGTGCATTCAATTTCAGGTTTGGATTAACCAGGGTTCAGTTTCAAGACATCATTTCTTACTACGCTTTGCTCTGTAGAGCAAAGTGCCTAGAAGTCAGTACAGAAACACAGCAATACAATCATGTTTCGTTATTCATTTTCAGGAGTTGAATTCAGAACTCCAGGAATCTCACTGCAGGATGCAGACACATTTTTGTATCATTTTTGCACCAGTAGTGATCAAATGTTCATTATCCAATATAATTCCACTGATCCTTTTCACTCCCTCCATTCTAGGTGGGAGCTCACCCTATTTTATGTATCATTGTCAGTCTTCATTTCTAGAAAAAAGATGTTACATTTTGTCAAATTAATATATTTGGTAAGCAACCAAACTAGCAATATATTCTTACAAAATTGCACTGCTAAGGGCAATACACTCATCTCAGTGCATGACCAGTTATTGCTATGCAGCTCAACCATAGAATACATCAAGAAAGTGAAAAGAAAATGCAATTCTGGTGGTATCCAATACACTTATTCTTACCCTACAATTCACACAGCTGTTGACAAAAATAAGATAGGAACCACTACAATTTAATTTTAGAATAAACTAAATAATCATAGTTCATTTCCAATTTAGTCCTCAAGAGACTCTTACATAGTTTTCAGGACTCAGTTCTGGTCCAGTAGATGCAACTGGGTTGTGAGACATGCTTGAAGATGAAAGTTACAATGCTGTTCAAGTTGTACTATAGAAATCCAATAAAGAACTTTAGAGCACCTGTCCAGTAATAGAAAAATATTTTAAAAACCCCAAAACAATCAGTACCTAGTCTTATCTCCTGTCAATCCAGGATTGCTGGTGCAATGCTGGTGACCTTTTGCATAGAATCATATTCCACTGTGAACATACCAAATGGATCAATTCTCATTATCTCTGAGAGATGAAGAGATACTCAAATTAGCTTGGGAAGGCACCACAACTCCAGTATAGTTTATTGATTGGGACCTAGCTTGGTTCAGTGCTAACCTTGCCGTTTCTGTATAGTGCTGAGCTCTTGCATGTAAATATTCTACAAATACTGTAAGAATTTTATGCAAGTCCCCCAGTGTCATCTTTTGGATCTCATCTAGGCTGCCCACACTCCAACTGAATAAAGGAAATGTGGGTAACCACAACTTTCCTCATTGTTCTGGACTGGAATATATGTTACACTATGAAAAGGAAATAATTATCATACTAGCTGTCCATAAACTTTCATTTTCTTCTCTCTAGTTTCTATAACTGAGCCGCACACTTATATTAATACATCTAACAAAGTTTCAAGCTTATTTACAATAGGTACACATAGCTATCATCTATTTACCTCTACTGTCTGACTCCTAAGGTCTGTTTTATCTTCTGACTGCACTGTAACTGTGAAAATCTCATCACAAAGTGAACTATAAAATACAACCTATAAACACTCTTATTTAGAGGAAGATAAAGAAATATTCCATTTTCTCTTCCATCTTCTTGGATGCCACATTCTCTTCCTTGGACTACAAGCCGTATCTTACAGACTCCTCTTCATCAGGTTATGTGAAAGAAGTTTTTTTGTCGACTGCTACATACTGACAGTTTATTTCTTCAAAACAGATACTACTGCAACCTTCTGCAGGTGACCCTGCTGTGGCAGGGGGTTGGACTAGATGATCTCTAGAGGTCCTTTCCAACCCTGAACATCCTGTGATTCTGTGATACTTTTCCGTTATAAAATAGGAAGAGTTCTGCACTTAGGTTTAAGGGTTTTTTTCCTCCCCTCTCTCAAACACAGTATGCTTGAGTGAAGACTCAGTTTTAACACCATTTTATACCTTTAAAGATACAGCTTTGCACTTAGAGGTTCCTACACAGAATCTGTCAAATTAAAAAAAAAGCGGGGGGGGAGGGCACAGAAATTAGCAACCACTAGCATCTCTCCCTCTAAAACATTCTATGGTTGCTACTGAAATAAAGCTGCAGCAAAACAATTTGGGCATTTAAGCTTAAGTCTGTGCCTTGAAGCCATTTTAATCAGTTAAATAACACTGTCCATTTCTCCTCTAAGCACAGCAGGAAAAATAAGGGATTCTTTCCTAAATCCAAAACCCATCATTAAAATGCTTTCCCAAAAGGTCTTTGTCTGAACAAGACTCCCACTCAGCTTCTTCAAGGACAGATATACATTAGTGCTTTGTAACATATTTGTAAGTGTATCCGTCTTCAAGTGATGGATTCCCAACTCGGCCATTCATAATTTAAAACTGCCATTCTCACACAAATTGTGTCAGAATACAAATAAATATATGCAGCATATTGCCCAAACTAAGAGTAGCAGGGACTGCTCTTAATTTTTTTTCCCTAAAGGAGAGCAGCTTCAAGAGAAGGTGACAAACTGAAAAAGTTAACAGCTGCTAACAGACATGCCAGTCTGCAGGTGAATACAAGTCAAAGAGCAAGCTGCACTTGGTTAGCTTCAGTACGGTTTGATCACAAACATATTTGAGGAAGACATCTATACGCACAAGTGCACACAAAACACCATTTAACTTGCTTTGAAAGCACATAAATGTATTGACAGCCTATGCCAAACAGCTCCATATTAAAAAAAAAAATTGCAATATTCTGTTCTAGAAAGGAGCATTTTTGGAAACAAGTTAAGTTCTAACAAGAAGTCTGTCACTAGTTTTACTAGTGATGTACCATTTAGAGATGGGAGGGGTAAGGTATAGTAGTAAACGATCAGAAGGACAAAACTCTGCTCCTACTATGCCAATAAGCCCTGTTCAAGGGCCCCCATTAGATTATCTGAGCCTTTTTTGTTACACATGAACCTGAGATATGCATTACATTTTACTTTTCCACTCCTAAGAGTGTAATAACAGAACTGGACTGAACATAACAGCATGAAAAGCTGATATACCAAATTTCATGTCAAGCATAGCTTGGATTCCACAGTTAAACACCAGACAACCCAAACACTAGTCAATATTTCTTTTCCCTTCTTTAAAACATGCAACGAAAACCCTTAATTTCAGGGGGTTATTTTCACCCCCTTTCCTAACCTCCCTTTCCCTCCAAGTCTAACTCAGATTTTGCAACATTTGTGGTGAGTCTGAGAAAAAATTCAAACAAAAAAGTAATAAAATAAGTAAAGAAAGCAAAATCAAGGTATCTAAGATAAGATCAGCACAGAGGGGATTTGGCTCAGGATATAATTGTCCCTTTAAATAGCAATTCTCTTTTGTATCTTTCAAGACTCATTCAGAGTAGCCCTGACAATATCACCCTCTGCTCTACATAGCTGTGAACAGGACCAAGTCTCCCCCCCCCCCCCCCCCCCCCCCGCCCCCCTTCACCAACCCCCAGCTGCCTTTGTCCCCCCCTTAAGCACAACAAGGAACCACCCACAAATGGATGGTTCATGAATTTGAAGGTTGGGTTATTCCAAGTTTAGATCAAACTTTCTGGAACTCTGTTAAAATAAATTTCCAGACTGCTGGCATGTTGCTGCAAAACCACTTCTACATAGAACAACACAGAAGACACGTGAGAAGCAGCTCCAAACTGAGGGTCTTACTAAGTTTTGGGTTGGTTTTGTTTGTTTTTAAAAAAGTTATGCAAGTCTACATCAAGCTTACTGTTCCCTGGCAACATTTGAGCCAGTTAATTAAGTTCCTAACATTAAATTTATATGCTACTACAGGTTTCTTCACAAGACTTCCTTCTCATCCCACCTCTAGTGTTACTACATATAGATTTGATGGGGATTTTCCACCTTTCGTTTGAACTAACTGCAAACATGAATTAACACCAGATCTCCTCTAGCTTTGTTTGAAACACTGCTTTCATTTTGCATGCTTTGTAATTCCTGTTGATATATGTTTATATAGCTCTACTTCTCTATTATATTAAAAACAAAACTATTACAGACCATATATGCTCAAAGTTAAAGGCAAGATTACAAAGATGAAGCCATGAAAAATGAATAAGAACTGGAGAAATCAGATACCTTTACAGAAACTTCATCCTGCAATACATTTAGCTTGCTACTTTCATAAAAACAGTAGGCTACTCATATAGGTTTCCACTCATCTACAACAGCAGCAGATTTTGTCAGACAAACAGCAAGTCTTCATGGAAAAAAAAATTCAGAAATAAAAATCAGAGATGGGACCCATGATAGACGCAGACTTTTAAAAAAGATCTTACTGCATAAAGAGCGATGGTAAAACACACACTACTCAATTACTTTTGCAGAAGTCTCACTTTTTCAAAATTAAGGAGATGGATTCTAAGTACTGTCTTATATGTATTCCTCCAATGGTAGCTGAAGAATGTGCCTTGCTCAAACTTGCAATGCGGAATTTTATTAACAAAGCAAAGAAACTCGACCATATCTGTTCTTGCTTTAAACAGTCAAAGAATATTTTTTTTGTGCAAGTCAAACACTGAAAGACAAATGATTCATAGTGAATATATGTTAACAATGGATGAAAAGAGTTATAGACAGCATTTGACACTTACAAAAAGTAAAATCCTGTAACTGAAAACTTGGGCCTTTTTGTGGCAGGTACCTACCACATTCCAGGAGTCAGAAATACACGAACAGAATACTTTAACCATGAAAAGCCTGAGTGAAGTGTTACTTATGATCCGCTTACCGTACGTATGCCAGCAAATCTTTATCCCTTGATATTAAAAGAAAACATTTTCTGGAAGACCAGTCAAAAGATATGAAGAGTCAGTCTTTACTTACAGCTTCAGAAGTGTAAAAGTTGGGGGGGGGGGGGGGGGGGGGGGGTGGAAATTTGAAGGAGTTAGAAGAAAGTGCTATCACAGTTGAACAGCAAAACCTTAAGCACAACCTTAAAGTTTCATGTAATCCCACTGATTTCAAGAGGACTGTGGGGTTTTTTTCCCCACTTGCTGTACTGGAAAATGAAGGGAAGACTACTCACAGGGCTAAATGGCTGCAGCTGGACTGCTTGAAATCATACAAGACATCAGTAAACCTCAAAAGCCTCTGTACAGTTAGTTCCTGTATTTTAAAACCCGACAATAACTGACAGTAAACAGCAAGTTTTAAGGTTAACATCACTGTAAATCATGAAGGAAAACGTACAGGAAGATGACGAGCTGATTATAATTAATATCCTTCTTTCTAATGAATCTGGCAATCCGTAATATGGGATTATACAAGGAAGTAAGGCCCATCTTAAGAAGTTAATATGCAATGTAAACATATTGGGCCATATTTTACTGATTAGAATGACAACGGGAATGCAAATGATTTTTTTTAATGAACTTGCACAAATCCCTCAGATCCAGATTACCGTACTTTCTAAAATGAGCTTTAGAGCCCAGAGGGACTTTGATACACATCAGCTGCATCAGGATCTTGTGAAATACTTCTGGGTTCTGTTATATGAAACAGCAAAGCACCCAAAACATTCACTGCCAGAATTCCGAGAGATACCTGATGGAGATTTTGGCTCAGTAAGTACACTGACCGAGTGAGGACACTGCCAGGTTAGCAGCCCATCTGGCAATCCCTCATACACTCAAATACTCAAAGGAGACACAGTATCAAGCCTTTTATGCTGTGGAAAGTGTGTTGGGGGAGACGTAAATGGAAAAAGGAATTACTGACAAAAATTAAACCATAGTAAGCTTAGAAATAGTATTCACCTCATGCATCAGAGAAATAATAAATGGTATCCCATGGATAAAATGCTGAACAGATGTAACAAAAATTTAAAGATGCTTTGGGCAAATGCTGCCAAAAGATCAAATAATAAGCCATCTAGCCAGAGAAGATTTTGACAGAAAAAAGCACTGAAGTAGCATTAGAGACCACTGAAGATACTGAAAATGCTCTGGGCTAAACTGTTCCATGCTTACAGGGATGAACACAGCACAACTACCACTCCCTTCATATGTGTAGCCAGTGCATAAATCAGTGACATCTTTCTTTCCTGTGGAGCTTACCCAGTTGAAAGGCAGCCAGCACAAGGAAAGAATACCTTCCACATGAATACTGTGCCTTCCTCTGCTCCATTCTGAATGGAATTCAAAGGCACAGCTTTTCAGACCCCACAGTGCCCCACATAATCACTAAAGAAATTTGTTGTGCCAGAAGGAAATCAGATAACATTATTTTGGCCTGTTCCTATGATGACATAATACAATCATTGAAAAAGACACAATTTCGTCCATTGTGTTTCCTCCTTGACAATATTGCAACTGTTTTACAATCACTTATTTTGATTTTCTGGAGACCTAATCTGGCATACCTGGCCCAGCCTCAAAACACAGTGCTTGTCCACTGAGAAGGCAAAAATCTCTGAAGAGAGCTCTGAAAAAATATGCATGCTTTATATAATTAATCTTTTAACCAATATATTCTCTTTGATATAGCATTACTGTCTAAGTAAGTTTCAAGTGAAAAAATTAAGTGTGTTTAAAAGAAACTCATGCTCTAACTGTCCTTTACCATGAGTTTCTGGTCATTTTCCTCTGAAAACAAACAAAGTAACCAAAACTTTGTCTTTTTCATTCTGTATCTTGTATTTATGCAGAAATATTATGATGGACAATTAGTAACTTTTTTGAAATAAATATTTTAATTTTTCTTATTCTAAGTTGTGTTTGATGTTAACTTTTTTCTGAAATTTCATTTAAATTTAACTATTTAAATTGGGATTTTTTTTTGGTATTCGTATTAATTCCTTTTGGATTGAGTTATGTACTTGGAACTAAAACAAGCTATATGTGAAGATGAACCATTATCATCAAATTTACTAAGGAATTAGAGCATGTTGTGACTTAGGGTCAGAACTACCTCAAGCAGATACCCGAGTTACCCTTCTTTTCCAGGACTTGAAATTAGATTAGGTAAATCTATGATTATTCTTACAGGGTTTTTTTTTCATTTCACAACACATTTTGTTCATGTTTTAAGGATTTTCACCAGCTAATGGAATAATGAAGCCCCCAAACCTACTCGAGCAGCTTTTCAAGCAACCAGCCACAAGACTAAATCATAGACTCATAGTTTAACTCGCTACAGTACCAAGCCTTTTGTCCCTCAGCCTGCAAAGCACTTCAGTACATCATGCTCAACTTTGAATTTAATGCAAGATCTTACTTGTTCAATCAGGATCATTTATGGTCCAAAGAACTGACAGCAGCCTGTAGAACTACAGATTCTGTAACATTCATATTTAATTCTGCTAAACACTACTTGTGCTCTAGAGAGCTTGAAGACCTGATCTTGTACATAGCAGTGAAGCTGCATGTCTACAACAGTAACTACAAATACCTTTGTTGAAACGATTGGATTAAGATTTGTTTTTGTCACACTGATTTACTGATGAACCCTTGTTTTAACGCCAAGCAACACTAATGCCTTCAAATACATTTGATTGCGACTCCCTTCAGATAATTTTTCACTCAATCATCTGACTGTAGAGATAAGATGCAGGTGCCTCATCTCTAAGACAGGCACCCCTTACACACATGCTAGATGCAACAGCAACCCCCTTCT
The DNA here is from genome assembly GCA_017639485.1 of Pluvialis apricaria. NCBI lineage: Eukaryota > Metazoa > Chordata > Aves > Charadriiformes > Charadriidae > Pluvialis > Pluvialis apricaria. Next base: position 79,765,570 of record CM030010.1, read on the forward strand.
GCGTACCATCAGCCAAGATGATGCACATGAAAGTTAGAAGCCTGCTCCCTGCTGATCAGTTCTCTCCATTTCATGACACCTATTGTGCAGATAGAAAAGGCACAAAAACCCAAAGCAGATTTTATTTTTTACCTGAGTCATGCACATACAAGACTCAGGAAAAACTGGTATGCAGACTTGAGTATGGGTGCATGTGTTTCTGAAGCTACTTTTGACAACAACCTAACATGTAACAGGTGCATCAGCATAAATCAAGAACTGATTTATTATGGACAACAAATGGTCCTTCCACAACAACATTCTCAATTTATCATATTATAATTGAAGTGTGGCCTCTCTATAGCCAACCAATATGCCAAGCCAGATGGCATATACTTCTCACAGCTACAGCCATCAGAAATACGCAGCTCAACCTTTGAAGCTAACCAGCTTGCTCTTAACCATACCAGGTTTAAAGACAAAGTATGCGTGCCTTTACAAACCCAGAGAACATAACTGAACTCCAGTTAAAGTCAGCTAGGCTTAACCAGGCATGCAATACATACTTGTGATTTACTGGCAGTGAACGATTACTGTATTTTAAAAACTGTTCTTGCACTCACTTGAACTTTGTAGCGTTAAACCTGTCTTAGTTTAACATTCATTCAGATTGCTCCTGCACAGTTACGTGTTAGCCACCATATCGTGCATTTTTCTCTCATTCAATGGATGTCAAAAATAGAGCTACAGATAAAAATCACAGTATTTTAAAACAGACAGATATGCCTAACTCCAGGCAGCATCACAATCCCCCCCCCCCCGCCCCCAAGCTCTTGAATCATTGTCCATCTGTACTTTAAACCGCAGCTCTATTTTCAGCCATTCCATTACTCCTCCACAAGGGAGAAATGAGAAGTGTCAAGAGCCACTGAACACAGAATTTCCACAGTTGATCAGCACATCATGACTCAAAACAGATGTTCCTGTAATCATGGTGCACTGGGAAAACATCAGTACATTCAATAGCTTCTATCTTACCCTTTTATGCTGTTCTCATGTTAGTCACAGCTCTTACATATCTAAAATTTGGGAGTTCAATTTCTTACATGAAACACATCAGGTAAACCACAACATTTCCAAGGAAAACTGAACCTTAACACAGTTTACACTGTTGCAGAGTTAGATAACATTGTAATCTATAAAAACAAGTTAGAATGTTTATGAGAATTAGGATGCAAGAAAAGACTCCTGGGGGAAAAAAACCCACACAAATCACATCTACTCCAAGAGTTCCAAAAGCAGACTACTATATTTTTCCTATCACACTTCATTCTTCACTACTTGTATAACAACCATATAATATATATACACACCTTTCATACTACTAGAAGCAAGAACATTTCCTTTTCAGTGTGTATCTAGAACATAAAAAGTAAGATTGGGGGGGGGGGGATTCCAATATACTGAAGGGGGGGAAAAAAGTCTGACCTCTGAACTCCAATCACTCAAAACACAAATCTTCAGGGTGCTTCAGTCCCAGATAAAATTCCGATTATAATTAAGGAGGAAGTAGTAAAAACAAATATTAAGAGTATTCAAATGAAGAAGCAATATTACTGACACAAATATCTCTTATTGACATCTACCAAAAGCTTCCTTTCCGATCACTGGTATGTATCTTTCAACACATACTAGTGAAAAAATTCTTATAAAATTCTTGAAGAATACTATTAGATGACTATGAATTCCAACAACTGTTTAACTCAGCTATGATAGAAAGCAGAATGACCTCTCTATACTGTAAGAAACTAAACGAGCCTACAGATACTTCCTAACACAACTTGAAAATCTGTTAAACCTCCAGCCAACCAAAGGTTCAGTGTTTACCATGAAAAAAGCCTTCAGGAGGAGTTAAAACAACATTTCACAGGACAGGACATCTTCACATACCAAGATCCTTGAGAAGCTCTGAAAGAAGAGTCAAATTACTAGCTGCTGAGACACTACATTATGTCACAAACCAACCAGTGCTTGGAACACCGTTATTTTTTCACAACATAGCCCCACCCACATGTTCAGCCATTTCCATAAAAGAGAAGAAAAAAGAATTACAATAACTGAAAAAGCCTCTCCAAGTAATCTTGAATCCCTTCAGCATTGCAGACAACACCCAACTAGTTTCAGGTCAGGTTAAAAAAAACAAAACTGAAAAAAACCCAACCAGAACCTCCCCCCCATCACTATGAAAGTGATACCAAATGTAGGATGGTCTCTGATCCACAGATCAATGGCAGCTGTGCAGTTCAGAACATGCCTGAGGGGCTGATGATTAACTTTTCCTCTGCTTCTGCAGGGTGACACCTGCCGAATTGGCCATCTCTGGCATTCTACAGCAGCTCCCGCAGGAGCATATGCTATGAGCTCATTTTGGGTCTACTGGTCATAAGAAATACCAGATGTTTCAAAAAGGAGAAAGAATGATTTAGAGTGAATGTATTTAAGCAAGGACAGTGTTTGAGGCAGTGAGCATTAAGCAGATAAAAAAAATACTGTTTTTTTAGTCTCAGCTGGTGAAAGGAGGAGGTGTGACATTTCATCACACTGCAAGGTTAGTGCTATACACAGCAGCTGGCTGGTACATCCTCTAGAAGGATAGCCTGCCAGTCCTTCACTTGAAGACTCCCTTTTGCTCTAATATCAGTCACAGAAAGCAAGCACCAGCTGAGTACGTTTCTATTTTGTGCTCTGCTCTGTGCACTGGTGTCAGTACTGACACATTGCGGGTTGGTTTTTTAGATGAGCAGTCGATGGCAATACCATTAGTAGCCTCGCAGCTCAGTGGAGGGAGAACCACCAGGATTTTAGGAAACAAGACATGGGGCAGTATCCTAAGCAATTACTCTAGGTCACAATTCACAAGTTATGACAGTCAGATGACACAATGCAGTACCAGACGAAGGATGATCAAGGACTGCCAGTGAACCGGGTTAGACACTTCAGTGGCCACAGACTGCAGCTGGGATGCCACTAATTAGACATGGAAAGAAAGGATGCACTGCTTACGGTTTTGAAAATATGCCAGACTATAACATACTATTTGGCTGCCAGATTGAGGTTGGTATTTCTTCTAGCTGCAGCAACACTGCATTCATTTTTTGAATTTAACTATAATGCTGCTTGTAATGTTTAAAATATTAGAATAAAATTTCCATATCCTCTTTTCCTAGTAAGGAGTAAAAAGGCTCTTGACTGACAGATCCGGCCCAGCCTTCAAACCTTCAGCAACAGTGACAGCTCTACAGGGTTGAAAAAAGAAAACATGCAGATTTGATAACAGACAACAGTTGCACACACTGTTCCAGCTCCACTCAGAGGACCAAAATAAACCAGAAGGACCAACACTGCACTTCATGTATTTTGTATTATCATCCCAATCTCTTTTAAAGCTCTCAACCTCTTTGTATCCCACAGACTGATGATAATGTGCATTCACCCAACATTTTCTGTTCTATGACAGAAAAGGAAAAAGTATCTGACTGGTCTGCATAGTTTCCTGATAATGTTCACAAGAGTTCAGTTCTAACACCATGTTTCACCTGTTCTTTAGGATTCAGTTTATTCTATAATGAACACTAGTATAACAAGAACCTGATTATTATCCATAATTTCTCTTTCAAAAATTTAAAAGCTATAATTTTCAATTCAGATTACAATTAGAAACTAATAAATTTATATGAAAAAATGTCCAGATATTAACATTACATGAGAACACGAGAAAATAAAGTGGAGAAGAAAGCAACTTCCAGACATCATTGATAAAAGGAAAGTGTTATTGCCTGCTGTTTGTATGCCTCTCCAAACTGTTTCCCCACTTCCTCACTGGAGAAAAATTTTGCAGAAAAATAACCATTTTTATTGTATTTTTCAGAAGATAACAGAGTAATCTTTCTTTCACAGTACTTCCACCAATATCAGCAGTGACTACCACTAGTAGAAACATCGGAAACCACAATAAGGACAGATTCTTCTTCACTTCTGTTGTTACTTTTAGGAGACCTCAAAACAGTTGAGGTTGGTTGAATTTCTGGTTGCAGTTTAGTTGGTATCCATTTATAGAAATGGATTTACCAATTTGTTCTCAACACTGTTCCCAGATTTCCTTCTCTTTGGCACACTGTGCAAACATGTTTTAAACAGCATCCAGGTGCTGCATGACATATTAGACATCCATCCTGTTACCCTTCCATTGTTTACTAACTAGAAAAAGCACTGCAACTGAAATGATCAGTTTACTAGGGGGAGGGTGTGTGTGTGTGTTTTGGGATTTTTTTTGTTTGTTGGTGGGGGGGGTTGGTGGTTTTTTTGGAGGGCGAGCAGGGGAAGCACATTAGGGTTATTTTTGTTTAAATCCAGTCACTACAGATACCATCTAAGCCAAAAAAAAAAGTATTGTGATTAACTCAGTCCAAGTTGGTGACATACTGAAGAGCATTAAGGAAACAAACTATTTCCAAGAAGCATTTCCACAGGTTCATCAGATGCCCTGAGCCCACAGTGCTTGCTGAAAGAATATACAGATGTTTATCAGTAGTTCCTGAAAATACTTGAAGTATTCATAAAAAAAATCTGGTTTGTTAATAATTATTGGTATTCATGAGACATTTGCTTGTCAGTCTAATAAGCATTTCATTCTTATAGTTACCTGAAAAATAGAAACAAAGTTGTCTCCTGCACACAACATTTTAGTGCAAGTTCCAAGATCTACTGAATTTAGGATAAACTTTACTGACATGCATCATCTCGGTCAATAACCTCTCATGTGACTGAGCTGATCCAAGTGACTCAGCCTTCTTTAGCAATGTGTATGAAATAAAGTGTAGAAGACCTCAACATATCTCATATCCAGCCAGACATGTAGACTACTGATATAAATACTCAACTAAAAAGAAACTGTATAAGCTGTTAAATTAGTATCCACACAAAAAAAAGGGATTAATTATTTAATTTCAGTAAAGTATTAGTACGTATAAATGTACCTTCTAAAGACAACTGTAAGGATACGGTAAGATCTTGGATCCATTGGTTATGAATCTAATTAAACACTAAACATCTCTTCAATGGCTAAGCCTCCCAATACTAAATATCAAATTAGATCTTCAGAATTTTAGAACGAGTGTTTGAACCACTTCAATTATTCAGTTTCTCTCTTAGACACCAGTTCTCACATCCAAGTTATTTTTAGTCATTTGTAACAAAGATGTATTAGTAGCAGCTTTCGCAAATCTCTCTCAGAAGCCTTAACAGCTCCTCTTTACCCTAAAATTACCAATGGCAGTCTTGATCCTCCTCTCTCCTTGAGAGACACCAGACTACTCTGCAGTGTATATCTTAAGAATCAGTATTTAAATCTTTTTCTCGGAGGGAATTAGTTTTTTTGCATGCCAACATTACAACAGAAATAGGACCATATCGTCGCTTTCCTCATCTATAAACAAGGAGACTAAAAAGGACTGACCCATTCAAGCAAAAAAGACCACAAACATCCCACCCAAGGAGTACCATTACAAATAGGGACTATGCCAACTTTGACAGGACTCTCAGATGTAAGCCAATGAGTCAAATTTTACATTTGATAGCTGAACTATTTTTCCACTTTCGGGCTTTCATTCGGGGCAAAGACAGACTGGGAGAAAGCTGAAGTGGTACGACAGTTGGTATCAGGATTCCTTCTTAAAAACTGGTGGTGCTACAAAGAAAGTAGAAATTTAAAACAAGTATCTTTTAAAATTCAAGTACTTTATTCACACTGTGAACTGTAATCCCTGAGGAGTTTTGAAGTCTTCTCCCATGCTTTAAACCACAGGAAAAGCAGATTCAAAGTTTCTTTATCCTCAGCAATGGATATAAACATAATTTTAAGTCAGTTTCCTCGACTCCTCTTATAGAAACAGAATCCCTTCTGAATCTGCAGATATTTTTCTGTGCAGAAGCAAGAGCAAAACCACTGTTAAATGGCAGAATCATTCTGCAGCTTTCCTGTTTGTCATTCGATCCTACCAAATACATCCACTCAGCAAGTTCACTGACTCTCAATACCAGATAGTATTAACTAGTATTCAATACAAATTTTGAAAAAGCTTTCCTTATTTTCCTGTCAACTAAACTTTATTATTTATAAGCTCTTGAACTAAGAACCCACTTGACTCCGCATTTTCAGATTTGGTGGTAACACTTTCCAGAATCAGCAAAAATCAGGCATATTGCCAAAGAATCCTTGTTTTGTGTAAAATTATATTACCCTCATCAGCATTATATTATACATACATAATGTATACATTTGATTTTAAAAGGTAGCTATATAAAAATTAGAAGATACACATTAGGGGTACACAAACAGGAAAACAAAAAAACATCTTTAGAAGCGATATGAGGGTTCCTAAGCTGGCAGAAACAAAAGGCAAAACACTTCAACAAGCACATGAGCAAAATGGAAGGAAAAGCTGCAGCATGGCTAAGCAGGTGAGTACCAAAAAAAAAAAGAAAAGAGACAGAAGGCATCCTCTGAACCACTGAGAAGTATCCCACCATGAAAAACAAAAAGGAATTGTGAACTTTGGCAGATTAAATGACATGACAAAAAAAGGGGTTTAGCAACATAAAAAATAATAATGAAACATTTTTTTGGAAGATATCAGAGTGGGAAAACTTCCGATGAGTCTCTGTGGGAAATAAAGACATAAAATGAGCATTCAGACAAGATAAGGCTACAGTATTAAGCTTTGCGAAATCTTTACGCGAGTTTACGGTGAAGGAGCATGAGGAATTTCCCATACTAGAGCTCTTCTCTAATGGATGTGTTGGTAGATATCCTAGAAAAACTTGGCAAAACGAGCAGTAACAGATCACCCAAGTGCTGTTCAGGGATTTAAAGCTGAAATAATTGAGATGCTAATTGTGGAGTGTAATCTCTCACTTCAAAACCACTGCAGTATTTCAGAGCCAGAAGGTAGCAAAGGGGACATTTTTCAAGAAGGGCTCTATGAGAAATCAGAGGAATTACACACCAACAGCTTCATGCCCACACTGGGTACCGCACTACGCATGAGAAATAATTTACTGGGGAAGAACCAATACAACTCTTATAAGGGGAATTCATGTCTTGTAGACCTTTGTTCTCACATAGATCAAGTCCTTTGAAGTAGGTGAGCACATGAGATCTGCCTGGCACAGTCTACCTGATATTCTAAAAGGTGCTGCACAAAATTCCTCTTCAAAAAGCTGTTAAAGAAGTCAAGCAGCCATGAATTCGGAAAAAGGTTCCTCACACAAATAAGCAAGTGACTTCAAAAAAGGAAGTAGAAGGAAAAAGGAAGGAGGTAGTTTTCACACTGGAGCCACATAATTTTTGGAGTTCTGCAGGATTCTTTGCTCCAGGTTCATCAGTTCAACAAGCTTCATAAATTGCCCAAAGGAAGGCTTAAACAAAGCATCTGCTTACGATATTTGGTTATTTAGGGTACTAAACTCAAGTGCTATTTGTGAAGAACTGTAGAAAGAACCTTGTGACACCGACTGACAAGAAAAGACGTGGTATGTGAAAGTCAGCGCAGACAAAATGGAAGAAACACAGGAACAAAAATAAAAATCCCCAAGTCTGAACTGACCACTACTGCATGGAAACGAGCTGTCCATACCATACTGGATAACTCTACTGAACACTAAGCTGTCATTTCACTAGCAGTCAGAAGACATACTGAGTCAATGTTAATAATTATTCAGAAGAAAAAAACAAAACAAAAACTATCATTATTCTACTGCATAAATCCATAATGTTCCTGCACATTAAATACTTTTTTGCAATTCTAGCTCCCAATACACTATCTCTCAAAAAGGATGTAACAGAACTTGAAAGAGCAACAGAGAAGAGCAATTAACTCTATCAAATAACTTTTACAGTGTCAGACAGATCAGGACTTTTTAGTGTACAGAAATGATATGACATATGGTATGACAGAAGTTTATAAGCAGCATAACAAAGCCAATTAGGTGACCACTGTTCATTGTTTATTTGCTTGCTGATATAATTGGATGGTTCCCAGTTCCTGTTTTGGAGGAAACAAAGATGACACTTCCATCCACCATGACATGCTTGTACCAGGACAAACAAAGCCCTCAAGACCTGGTCCAAATTTAGGGCACTAAACTTGCATTTAGATTCCTGCGCCCTCATTGAAGGGCTAGGAAAATACTCTCAGAAATATCAATTTTTTCTAGACATCTGCCAGTGGCACTGTTTCTGCTTGTCCTAAGTCCTACTGTTCATCACCACCATAGATAAAGTTTTAACTGGACCTGGAACAGTTGTTTCTACACCCTAGTGTAGGATTAATTATTTGTCTCGCAGCAGCTAAAAGTGGAAAACCTACAGCCCAATATGACAAGTTTGGTGTTATTCTTTAAATGTCCATAGCACCCAGTTTCTGAATCACTGCCTAGGATTCTTGACGTGCACATCTCTATTACCCGACTTTACACTTAAAAACCTTCACAGAGAAGAACGATTATTCTAAAAGGTTACAACTGTTTGAAGAAAGCTAATGAACTGAGGTTCTCCTACCTGAAGTATTACTTTCACGTCCCTACGCCTTTTTACGTTCTTAGACTATACAAGATTTAATACAACTATTTTAGAGATGTATCATTTCCTGATTTTTTTTTAATCTTTTAACTATTTTATTCACCATTACCATTATCTTCATTCTTGTCATCTGTTTACACAATCCGTAAGGGTAATGTAATTCTACATTCTATTTATTAAATACAAACCTTGATCCTATCTAAGTTATAAGACAACATCTTTATTTTGTACTTACATGAATGCAGGTTCATAGCAGTTTAAAAATCCTAACAGTCAGCTTCATGCAATCGACATAAAGAACTCACTAACTTGCGAAAACTTCATGAACACATTGGATTTTATTTACAGTGCTGTATCAGTGGGTAGTTATATACTCCAGGAATTAAGCTTATCAAATTCTTACACTGGAACTGTAACAAGATACCCAATAACATTCTTTTTAAATGCTTTACCAGTTCACACTCCAGCCTGCAATGAGGTTACTTTAAATGACATCAAATAAAACACAAAGATAAAAGACAGACTGACACAGCTAACACAGAGCTAGAGTAACATACCATAGCCAAAACACCTATTTCCAAAAAAAAAGCCACTAGAATCTTCCTTTGTAACACTAAGCAAAAAAAAAAAAAAAAAAAAAAAACAACACAAACACAAAACCCCAAAGCACAAGCAGTGAGCATGGGCATTTTCAGTACCCAGCAGATGCTCAAGTCTCTCCAAATAGCTATTCAGCACATACTACTAATCATTTGGTTGTGATACTTTATACCTTACAACATAATACTAGAAAATCCCTGCCACTGGGTTCAGTACAGAAACACCAGATAAATTTTCTTTTCTGTTAAACTGAAAGTCTACAAAATTAACTGGGATGTAATGAACGGTACCTGGATTTCTGGAAAACATTGTAATTTTTAAAAGAAATTAAAACTCTTCCAGGTTGTTAAGAAGTATTTCATTTCAACAGGAATACTGACACCAAATCTTATGCTTCTATTGACAAAAAAGTGTTTTCTATCTATAACCTTTCAAAACAAACAACAAATAAATATTTCTAAAAATGAAAGATGGAAGCCTTAGCTTCATGAAAACAGAAGAAAGGAAGGAAATAATTCAGACTGCCCGCAAATGTCATACGATGTGTTTGGCTAAATCTCTCCTGAATTCCCCCACAGTCTCTCACAGAGACACAACTGACAATTTCCCCAATAGCTGCAATCTCTTTTCTTGATGTTTCATCTACTATCATCCTTAAATCCTCTGTTCCTTCCATTACAAGATGTTCTTCTTGCTACCCTAAGCGCGTTACTGCACACGGGAGTGAGACAAACTCTGCTGCCTAAGTAGTGCTCAGGGCTTGGGGGTTACAGGACAACCAACTCAAATTTTGCTCACAAAAATCACAACAGGCAGCAAAATATGCTGTCAGAAAGGGTAAAGGGAACACCTCATTTCAAATCATAATCATAGTGCACAACTCACCATATTTTACAAATTGCAAAAAATAATACAGAGATTTTAGACTGGGTCTAGGTAAAAGTTCTTTCTGCTCATTTCCTCTGTGACAGTCAACTGCTTTGACAGAACTGACACGAGTTTTCTTAAGAAATAAACAGAAGTGCTTTCAAATGAATACTTGTGTGACAAAATGGATTTTTAAACTGTCCTCTAAGTCACGCTGCTTGACCAATAATGACATAAATACAGAAATATTAAAGATTCATGTTACCCATTTTAACAAATACTAGCCTGTCAAAGGTGCTGGCAACATACATACCAAGAAATCAGGCAGTAAACACAGAAACATTGCATAACGGTCATCTTCACACTCCATGGTGAAACCCTATTTAAATTACCATACACGACAGTATTAACGCAGACTGTAGTCTCCAAAAAAAAAAGGTAGCCTGAACCTTAGTAATATCTATCCCTCTTTGTTCATAAAAGATACAGCTTGACTTTCACACGCAAGAAATATTTTTTCTTCACTATTCTGGAAGCCAAATACTCTGCTACCACGGTGTCACGAGGGAACAGCAGTTTATAAACACACTTCAAGGGAACAGGAAGTCTTACTATTCCATTTTTGCAATGGAATAGAAGACTTGAGTCCTGTAAATTTTTTTTAAAGTAATTATGTTTACGAATGCAATACCAAACTATAAGTCATGACAGACACAGTAAATATTTAAATAATAAGCTGTAATTCAAAAAGGTCTTAAGCTGTTTCTGCTTTAGGCATCATCAGGACAATGGTCAGAGTTAAAATGTACGCTAAACACCTTCCAGCTGAACTTTGCTGATACCTGCAGGTTTCACAGACAACCCCTGAGGTGTAGCTTGCTGCAGCAGTAAGAGTACAGCAGCACTTACGCACGCATGACTCAGGATGGAGGCCACAGAGAGATTTATCCTGATCTGCTGCTTAACATTCCAATAAAGAAGAAAACCATTGTTCTGCAAGTTGGCAAAAGAAAAACTCAGGGTTGCACCTTTTTTCTCCATAATGTTTAAACAGAAGGACTCCTGAATTGCTGACAGACTTTTAATTCTGAAGCACACTGTACTCTTGATCCTCACACCCTCTAAGGAAAGAGCTTTGACACTAAAACTTAAGAGATGTGTCCAGCACGTGATGATTACAGTGGCATGAAACGTAAAACACACAATATTAAGTTGTAAGCAGCGTTGGATCAAATTAAAACCAAAAAAGCAAACAAAAAAATCCCACACAAACTATACAACTAAAACTACAACCCATACATGTGAAAGTTTTTGTTTGGGCGGAATAAACATTCTTAATACAAAGTTCTTTCGAACTAAACATCTAAGACCCACTGCAGGAAAACTGCCTGCTCCTTGACAGTACAATTCAGAGGTCTGCTGTGCATGACAAGCATGTAGTGACGATCACTCTTCGTTTAAAAAAAATAAAGACGTGAGAAAAAAACCCACAATTTGGGTAAATCTCTTACATTTGATACAGGTAGTCAGGCCCTTGCTAGTAAGAAGTTTGAACACCCATACTGTGCTTCATACATTCCTCACCAGATACTTACCAGCCCCAGCACAAACCACTACAGAAATAAATGAGTTTTGTTAAGTAAAATAATACTGCCCATTAATTCAATGAAGGATTTTATAATCTCAAGTACAATAAATGCAAGAATTCCCCAACTTCTATAGAACATTATTTAAATGTCTTTAAAAAAAATAATCCGTTGCTAAATTTCAGTGTCAGGACCACAGGCTAGCAAAGTTTGCTTGGGTTAAAAAAGTTTATCCTCCTACTTAGAGTCAATGATAGAGGTAATTACTTACTGCTTAGTATTTTCCATCCTGTGTGACACTGACTTCAGGATTCTGCAATAAAGATTAACTAAATACTTGCGATTCCAACGTATCAGGCTTCTTGAAATCTGCTTCGTTTCCATTCTACCCTTTGCACAAAACTGTGAAATTTTGTCCAAGCCAAGAAGTACTGAACATTAAAAAAAGCAATTCTTTTTTTTTTGGACAAGATTATATTCAATTTTTACCTCATCTGACAGCACACACTGACCCCACATTTTGTTTATATGACTGAACCGACCTTCTACCATTAATATGAAAATTCTTTATCAAGTATAGCTCTTCTTGATTTTTGGTAATTCTCAATGTCTTCTCCCCTGCCCCTTCCCTTCCACCCCATTCAAATATATAGAAGTTTCAGACCAAATTTTTTGGTGGTGAGTTGGGGTGTTTTTTGTTTTTTTAAACTCAGCTTTTTTTTGCAGTTTTTTTTTACAGGTTCTATGCATATTTCCATAACTATTTTTAAGTTTTCTTGAATACTGATGGCAAACTTTATAGCACCTCCCAATGTTTAAATAACAATCATCAAAAATAGTATCTGACTGCACATGGTGTGCCTCATGGGTTGCCCAAGAAAATGTTGGTAGTTCATATCTTGGCAGAGATTGTCACACACACACACACAAGAAGAAAACCCCATTAAAAAAATCATGTTATTTGCTTTTCTTTAAAACGTGTTTCACATTTATGTTCTTCCAATATTTTTCTGAGCAACAACAACAGCACTTAGCTTGCAATAAACATTTCTGCTACACTGCATTAAATATTTGGGCTATAGTGCAGTACTCTAGTACATCTATAGAGCAATGGTAAGGTTGGTTTTGAATTTAGCTGTATTCTCCATTAAAATTAAAACAAAAATACGTTGCAGGTCAGAACAAAATTCTTCGTTGTTGCTGTTATTCTAGAATAAAGTGCAGATCCTAACTTTAATTCTAAATTGAACTACTAAAAAGACTATTCATGCTTCATAATTGTACAATGAACAAGCATACGCAATAAACAATACCTGATGCTCCAAAGGAGAACTAAAGCAAAACAGAGAGTCTCACTGACAAGAAACCTGCCAGGTTGAGTTCTGCTGGTTTCTACAGAGTTACAGATAAGATAGCATTTTTCTTCTGGATATTTTCTCTATTCTGATAAACTAGCCATAAGCCTCAAATACTTTTCCAATTTTTCCTTAATGTAAGCAACTGTAAGTATTCAAAATCACAAAATTCACCAGACATGTTGATAACTCAGCCATGGTGCCGTGAAGCAACAAACCCCTCTATGTGACTGCCCTGTGAAGTGCTCCTCACCATCACTAACCTTCAAGTGCAAGCACCTCACAGGAAAGCGTTCAGGATCCGCCAGCTCTGCTGCCGCCTCCACCAGCACCTCCCTGCTCTGTCTGTCCTTCCACAGCACTTGAAGTGGGAAAAGCAGCTTCATCTTCTCACCTTCCACCCGCACCCCCCTGCTCCGTCTGTCCTTCCACAGCACTTGAAGCAGAAGACGCAGCTCCACTTTCTCTCCACAGCACATGAAGTGGGAGAAGCAGCTCCATCTTCTCACCTTCAGCAAGGCAGCACTAATGAGGCCAAGGCATGCTTGCTTTATTGCCTTTCCTCAATTAAGTACTCCACAGCACCTGCTTTTCCCTCTGGAGTCAATATGAGATATTGGTCATGCCCCTTTCTTGATGCATCATCCCTCAGGAGCATTATCTATTATATGTAACAGGCATCTTCTCTCTGCCACCTCCCAACAGCATTTGCACTGGATCTGGTCAGGAAAAGCAGGCACCAGTCGTGCCTTTTCAGAGCCAATGGCCAAAAAGCCCTTGTTGTCCCTTGCTCTCCTCACAGGCCAGGTGTGAGAATTAAGACTCTTCAGCTTCTCTCAGCTCACCTCTCCCACCAAGGCCTACCTCCCATCCATTTCTGCCCTCTTTGTAAACCTCAAGATCACATTTTCACCCCTCCCACAGCCGAAATTACTATTTTATTCCCTTTTCCAGCGCAGCAAGTGGTCTGCTTCCCCCCACCCCCGCCTCAGCTGACTGACCCCACCTCCGCGCCGCCTCAAGATGGCGGCGGCGGCCCCACCTAAAATGGCGCCGGCGGCCCCACTTAAATGGTGCCGGCGCTGCTGCCCCAAAATGGCGGGGCGCGAGGGCCAAGGCCCTGCTCCGCAATGAGGGAAAATAAGCTGTCATAAAGCATCCCCCAAACCCCTGCCTGAGAGCTTGACGCACAGGGCGATTTCCCCCCTCCCCCCCCCCCCCCCCCCTCACAGCTCTGACAGCTGAGCAGTTCACTCTGGGAGGCCCAGGACTTCTCTCCCCGTGCCCTGAGTCAGGGTCGTACAAATCCACGTATTCCCCCCCCGCCAAATTGTAAAGCCAAAAGAAGGCCCAGTGTGGTGGTGTAAAGCAAACCTGACATTTATGCTAGAAGTAGGATACTAGTACCTCCTCTCTGTCTCTTACAAATTACAATCCTTGTATTAGGGGTGCAGGTTTTTAAGAGCTTCTTTTATGTGACTTCAGAAAAAGCCGCCTTGCACATGCGATTTCTGGGCTTTATCATATCTTGACTTATGGAACATACTTAAAACAAGAAACATCTACAGCAAGGAATGAAGAGAAATACTTCCTCATCATTTGTAACATAAAATCTACGTATCAAAATTGGTAATGGCTTTGATGTCCCATAAATGCTCAAAAATTATTTTTTATGGGGGCATCAATAACCAGTCCGCTAAATATTAAACAGAATACCCTAATGCTGGTTGTTATAATAATGTAAAACTAGAGTGGTGTAATCAGAGATGGATAGATGTTTTGCTTTTATTAATAATCCATCTACAAGAGAGTTAATGACAAGAAGAAAGCAGCAAATCAAAGAAGTCCAATCCGTAACTACAGGCAAATGAGTCATCCTTGTTGCCTAAACGATAGCCAGACGAATCATCTTTTGACACCAGTTTACCATATTAATCATGAAAAAAAAGATTATTATGGAACAGTGGCACAGCAGAGCCACGCATATATTGTGTGACTAATACAGCAAAGCCAGAGAATCTTAAAATTTAACTGAGGCTGAAGAAAAGCACTGCATTTTTTTTTTTCATTAGCTGAGGGCAGGTTATACAATGCTTAGTCATTATTAAGGAGGGACCTTCCTGTTCACATTGTGCATTTTCTGATCTAAGTTGCATCAAAAGATGCAAGCGGATTGTTTTTAGATGAAAAGCATTTCCATCTGAATAAATGATAACCATGCCTCTGATAATAAATACCCTTCAATAAAGCTTCTATGTAGTCAGGGAAAAAAATGTTATAACAGTAGACAGTGAAGAAAAGGCATAAGATTAGTCTTCTTCCTTGAAGTGAAAGTCAATTATGCAAAAAAGAAGCTAGGAAAAATGTAGACTACAAATTAATTTAAGTGACCAGCGATGCTGATTCTTCACTTCCTCAGCAGTCTGCTATGTAACAAAGAGGAAGAAAACAGTAGGCATTTGGGGTTTTCTAAACAGTGTTTTGGCTACAAGATAAACTAATGGTCTTAGTGGGAAGAGACTACGCTTTCTGTGAGACTGGACTGTACTTGCAGCTCTGCTGGACTCAGTGGGAATTGTAACCATGACAGTAACGCAGCTCTTCTCTCAGAGTACTAGATCACATCAATTGCCTTTTGAAAGCATTGAAAAAAAACCGCAAGGCAAGTCTCCTTTCTCTGAAATGGCTGGACCAGCCTGGGTAGGTAGACAACATGTTGACAGTACAGTATTAATATCAGCATCGAGGGAAAAGGACAGATGTACTCACTTTTCTTCTGAACAATAGGTGTGAAGTTGTATTGGGTAGCTTAAGTATGACAAAGGGAAAAGCAACAGAAATGAGGGAGGGGGAGCAAGATTGACAAGGTAATTTACTCTATATTCTTTGTGTTTCACGTAATAGGCCTCATCACTCTGTAACAAAGCTTTCAAAGTTTCCCAGATGCTCTTGAATGCAATCTGCACAAAGTGATTTTTATGCATGGATGCATTATTTTCTCTTTATCTGCTATATATTAAGAACAAACTGGAACGTGCTCTAACAAAGTTCCAACCTACACTCCTAGGTATAGATGAAACAAAACAAAATAACACTTTCCAACATTAACAGCCTTGAAGAAGAAAGAAGCAACGGAGCAATACTAAAAACACTCAGTTCCTTTCTCCATGGATTAGGCAGATTTCTGCAGGCTGAGCTACTGTTTCCTGTAGCCATGCCACATTGTGTTTTAACC
This sequence comes from Pluvialis apricaria, assembly GCA_017639485.1. Lineage (NCBI taxonomy): Eukaryota > Metazoa > Chordata > Aves > Charadriiformes > Charadriidae > Pluvialis > Pluvialis apricaria. The sequence goes on from CM030010.1 coordinate 79,781,830, forward strand.
TTTCCATTTTCGGTTCTGCCAGGACTGTTAGTCTTGTTCAGCATGTGGATATGAGATCAAAGAGGGAGGAAAACTGGACTCTGTACTTCAGCAGATGGCAGTCTTCCCTCCCGAGTCAGGGCCTGAACCAAGGATCCCAGGCTGTAGTTTGGGGCATTTGGGCTGCAGGACTTGCCAGCTTTCAGACAGCCTGCGCAAGGACAAACTGTCCCAGCCACTTGTGTCCTTGGAAATGTCCATGTTTTGTTTGTACAAGACAACCAAGAGGAAGATTGCCTCAGCTTGGGAGTCACCCAAATCGGGCAGATGGAATCATGTCACTTTGCTTACAAAGTTATTCACATCCCCCCTCAGATTCAGCTAATCTTCCCTTTAAACACAGAGTGCAAAGTTGTGTTCTTCAATAGATTAATCTTACAGAGGTAGACCCATTCATCTAGCTTTACGTTAACACTTTGTCCAACTCTTCATGAGGATAAGAAAAGATATTTTCAGTATTTCTTTAGCACAAATATTGATTTCTAACCATAGATCTAAAAGTCGTATCAAGGGAATACAACAACAACGTTTCCTTTTGATAAGAGCACATTCCTCCAATTCCTCCAAGGAGATTTACCTGCAGAAGAGGTGGCACGTGTAATACGTGCAAATTCAACAGTTCTGCATGCAATTTCCTTTTCCAAAAGCCATAGCAAAAATTAGTACCCCAAGTAATTTCTAACTTGAAAGCATATTGACTGAGACAAGAACTGTATTTACACTACGGAACAAAAGATGCAACATATTTCATGTGACTGCATTTCAGGAAAAGATCACAATGACAAGAAAACTGAATGCAACGTGGATAGGACTAACCACAGAAGCCTGCACTGTTCACTGAAGACTGCCATAAGATTTCCCCAAAGGCAAAGGAAATCTGTAGCACAGTGACCTGGCCTTTTTCAAGGGCTGTCACAAAGCCAATGGACACGTACCTTTTTGTGCTCCAAATTTTGTATCAGTATTTAAGCTGCAGGAATATTTGGGCACCTCAGTAAACAGACAGACACTATACGTGCATCTCCTGATACTGAGCCAGCTACCAGTGAAGCAAGGGAAATGGTGAAGAAACAGCAAGAAGATGTCTCGATCACTTTAGATCATTCTACAGTCATGAGTCTCAGATACAACTGTTCTTACTCTATCACCTGTTAGAGGAGAGATTTAAGAAACTAAAACCTAAGGCAGATTTCATTAGGAGCCTTCTGGCTTGTCCTGGCAGAAGACAGCACTTGGAATTGATGCAACTCTCTGAGAAGACAGTCCTTTTAAAAAAATCCTGCAACATTCTAAAGGGGAAAAAAATACTCTAAGTAGAGCCAAGTTTTCAAATTTTCAGTGTTCATCCCTGATCAGAGAGAAAGAGGCTTTCATGTTAAGTGGCAGTATTTCTGCAAAGATCAGAACTAGAAGCTACAGTGACTTCAAATGCTCTGCCTGCAAAGAACCTTTTTCATTTTTTGCTTTATTGTTTGCAATTATGAAATGAGTTGAAAAAACGTATTAAGCATTCAATTTGAAGCTCTGCTTGGAAATAACCATACATTATAGCACTTCTGATGGATTCATTATCAGCTAAATATTAATATATTGAGTTAGATATGTCAACAAAAGTTCAACACAAAATTGTTAAGCATATAGGTTTTCCAGTGCCCTATTAATTTGCACCGAATACATATAAAGCTGGACCTTTGTTCTAACTTAAGCTTTTATGTTTGTTACAGTAAGTTTAAGTTCTTGATTAAATTTCAGATGGGTGCATTGCAATTTCTCTCTCCTGGCTTTTCCACTGATAGATCTCAGAATGTTTGTGGAGATGAAATCTTATGCTAAAAATGAGGCCACCTACCAGGATTCGTTCTTAAGTATCTGCCTTCTGCAACCAGCAGGTCACACTTCACACGTGACTGTGGTCTCAGTAAACACCACTGTACTGTCTCACTTCTTCCAGGAAAGCACTGAAAGGATAAACAGGATAGAAATATGTTTAAAAAAACATGTATTTCAGAAAGTATCCATCAATAGTTAATATTAGTTGCAAGTTCCTGCTGTACATGCTACCATTGTTACTGAATTGTTACCTTAATCTAATTGATAAAGTTTGAAGTATCTATATAGGTTTTCATCACTGAAGTTGCTTAGCTTTCACCTCATGACAGAACTTGCAGATAACGCTTTAAAGACAGTGTATGACTGTACTATCCACTGTAAGCCACTGCAGAGCAGCAGTAATGAAGACCAGCATTGCAGCACTGTCTGGAAACATCAATGCAGTTGAGATAGGCCTGAAATAAAAACCTAAAATAAGTAAGTTTGAATTGGACAAACGGCCTAAACTCTTAAGTGTGTTTGGGAGGGCAGAGGTGATGAGGGAGTTTGCTGGGGAGAAAGGAGTTAAATCTGTAAAGGAGCTCCAATCCAAAAAGTGGGATGATCTATTTCAATCACGGGCTGAAGAAACTGGAAATCTCTCAAACACACACAGAGCAGAGGGGGTGACTTCAAACCCGAGCTCCGAAATTCATGGCTCAGTACCATGTCTGTCATTTGGAGTTTAATACAGCTAACAAACAGATAATTGGCAGTTAGTCTTTTCTCCTCCTGCAGCATCACGGAATGGGTTACATGGTAACCTTCAATTATGGGATATTAATCAGAAGATCATTTAAAATTTCCTACAGAAAGCACTTTCAGCTACCTTTGGGCCTAATAATAAATTTTATTCTGCATTTGGAGAAACTGACTGAAGCTCCAGTGCCATTTAGCGTCTTATTTTACAGACAAGTGATTGTCCTAGGCAATTAAGCACCTGCAATACAGAGCCTGGTGAGAGTCACTTCATTGCCAAATGTCTCTTTCACTGAGCAAACAACATGGTGAAATATGAAAAACAGAAGACTTTCTTTGCTCAGAAGTGGTTTCCAATTCTTTCTTTTCTTTTTTTTTTTCTTTTCTATTGTTGTTAATGGCCCTTTCTTTCACAACTTGTTACTGCTCTGAACGAAGTATTGACAGGTGTCTCAATAAAAATAACAGTTTTCTTTTCAAATCAGTGGTATGAATTATTTTACATTTTTATCTGCAACATAGTTGCTCTAAATTCTATTTGAAAGCTTCATAGGGGAGAGAAAGTGCTGTTGCTCCTGCAGAAGAAAGACCCTGGGAAGAGGTGGAGAAAGAGAACAGCGCTAAAAATGCGAGTAGGGAAGTGGTCTGGCAAGGGTATCATCCCCAAGATATTTTTCCATGTGTGGCATGACACTTGGAGGAATTTTCCAGAAACTTTGTGCTAGCTGATGTGTGTGAATGCTCACTGCAATGCTGGGAAATTCCAGAGGGATTTGGTATATTCCCAGTGGTGCTACAGATCCTTGGTTAGGTGGTTAGGAGCAACATAACCGTACCACTTCCAGAAACTCACAGCCAGGAATACAAATGCTTCTAGTCTAAAAGGAGGGTAGGCAGGAGACTGGAGAAGAATTGGGGAAGCAATAGCGTTGTCTGAAAGCCTTCTCAAAATGAGACACTATACGGAAATGTGAGTAAGTATCGAGCCAGTCCTCAGTACTTCTGCACCGGCCTGGCAACCTGCCGTATGCTCAGGGATGTGTGGCTGTCCTTGATTACAGCCCATAGATTCAAGTTTTGATGTAAAGTCAGAACTCCAACTCCCTCAGTTAGTAGAGGAAAGCTGTTCTAGGTCCTTTCTTCGCACATTGGCATTCCTAGGATGCAATCCACGTTCTGCCACTTTTCTACCGCTGCGTATTTTGTCACAAAAGGGACACTTGCAATTTTATAACCAACTGTATGGGTAACTTTCACAGGGGAATTAAGAGGTTCCTCATTCCTTCTCTTCAATCCTGTGGCTGCGTATGGAGCACCACTGATGAAGCCTATTAATTGTACATGTCCAATATACACACATATTCTTTATGAGAATAAAAGCTGTATTTGCCTAACTATTGACTTGTTAATCAAAGTATTTTGATCAGTGCAGTTTTTGCGTATGATCTAAAAAATCCAAGGTTACTAACCAAGACAAGCCTGTTGCAAAATACTATTTCTCTGGCCATGCATTTGGGAAAAATATCCCCTATTAGGTATCTAGGGAAAACTCTTATAGTTATTCCCTTACCTAGTAAAATGCTGAATATCATTTTATTGTTCATACCCCACTGATATCACTACCTAATAATTTCATGGACTGTTTTCCTCACTATTTTTGGTTTTGATGTAAGATAACCTGATTAAGAACTCTCCTGACCTCAATGTCTTAGTGGTGGCTCAGTAGGACTCTATTTTAATGAATAAAAGGCTCGCCCAGTGTAGACGCAGACAGAAATAGCCATAAGCCATAAATTTCTATGTAGATCTGAAATTTTCCCTCAAAATTCAGCAGTAAGAATACATGTCCATTTCTGCAAAAACTGACAAAGAAATCCTGTCTTTTGCCCAAACCAAAAATTGAGTTTCCATAACTTTTTTTTTTTAAGCTTGGGATTTTAATGAGACAGTTTTAAAAAGATTATTAACATGGAGGACTACTTCTCTAATTATAATAACCTTTCCGATTCTTTCGGAATAAATTCTGTGAAACACTTTTCATGCGATTTGCTTCATTATCTTTTCATTTAAATCATCTTCAATGACACACCATTTAATTAGGTTTGTTGTGCAGGTACCGATGGTTAAACTTGTGCATTCAGCACATGCACTTTCATTTGACTAACGTAATAAATCTTATTCATGCCAATGTCACCATCCATTACAAAAATTACCAAGGCATCATCCAGTTAAACTAAGTTTGCAAAATGTTGTTTATAAAGAATTTTTCTTTCACACCACTTGAGGATCCTTTATTGACGAGCTTCCTGGTGTTCTACGATCCTCATCATAAATAAAGATTTACTTGTCAACATAAGCTGTAAAATGTTACCTGCCAGGAAGTTAGCCAGTATTCTCCTCTAGTCATAAATATGATTCCCTTTGTTGTACTATTATTAATGTTGCTTTTTTTTTCCTGCTACAAGATTTTACAGCCAAGAAAAGAAAGAAAATTGCCTAGTAGTTAATACCAAACATTTACACATACACAAAAAATCTCACATAATAACTTACAAATTTACTTTGGCCTGCGGCAAGAGGTATATATTCACATCTTGTTAAATTTGCAGATAAATATGTACTCCTGTGCACAGTATTTTTATTGTCAAAATATATTGTTCAATAGCTGAAAAAAATCAGCAGAATACTTCAGAAAGAATTCTGGCTACAATGATTAAGGGTCCCACAAAATTCCCTCTGTGCTTCCATTACTTTTTTTAACAGCTTCTTTTTCAAATTTAACAAGATTTGTGGGGAAAAGTAATACACTTGCCAAGATCAGCTGATAGAATTGGGGAAAAGGACAAGCTTTTAGCTTGGAAGCCCCTCAGTAGGTCTGATGCTGATGGTGCTGGGTTTTAGATATTTAGCTACTGCAAGTCAGCTTAGGTATGAATGTCACCATTAGTAAGCATCAGTCACTAAAAGTCTATGGTCAATTTAGCTAAGACTAGACTAATTAGAGCTGAAACATTACGTTCCTTACAGGTCACTGACCGAGCGGAGATCTGGTTTGTTACCTGAAACTGAAAATCCATGCCTTGAATTTTGTCAGACACAGAATACAGGCAAATGTGGTGAGTTCCGCTAATTTGCTGGGTACCATTAATTTAATATAAGCCCTGCTGATGGATTGAAGAGCTGAACAGCATAACCCCCCCACCTCGATTGACAGCCAGACTGTATTACTTAAAAGCAGCAACAGTTACATCTGGAAGCGTGCTTGTGGGATTTCCAACAGTTTCCCCCTCCTGGTGAAGGAGCTGCTGTGTCCCTCTCGCAGAAGAGGTGAGATACAGGATTGTGGGATAGCTCAGATGGCTTCCCAGAACTAATGACTAGTCGTTAGTTTAAATCATTTTAGCCTAAAAGGCTTCAGAAAATATAGTGGAAGGAGAAGTGTCTATTTTCATTCAAAACACAGCTGCCAGAGGAGAATGAGGCGCTCTGCACTCCTCTCTGCTTCCATCCCCTTTCTCAACAGCGTGCTGATGAGTAGTCTCATCACAGAGCCAGGAGACCCAGTTCAGGACTACAGCACCTCTTTTCCAGAAAAGTCCTTCCACCACTGGGATATGCTTCACTGTAAAATAGCTTTACTTTCAGCTTTTTTTTTTCCTATGAGCTGCTCCACTTGACAATAAAAAGCAAAATTGCTAAGACCACAGCAAAAAAGAACAACCCTCTTTATGGTGGGTCTCGTCTCCAAGGACTGGGCATTCACTGACTGTTTTATGAATGAATATGAGGCAAGTGCTTTTAGATAGGCTCAGAAATACATGGCTCAGATAAGAACAAACCAGACACAGAAGATCTTTTAAACTCCTGCAGAACATCTGAGGAAAAATAAATGAGAATGGCCAAGGGCTCAACGCTCCTTCAGTATAACAAAGCAACTTTGTAGGTCAAGCTCACTGCAATGTTGTGAAAAATGCTTGGGGGATCAGATGTTCTAAATTAAAGACCACAATGAAGAGACATGGCTGGTATGCATCCACCCTTCCTGCATGAAAAAGGCAAAATATATTTTTTTGTTCCAACTATAAAGCACAAGAAAATTTTGAGATCTGTTCTTCTCTAGTTTTCAGGCTTTGTGATGGTAGGCATGACTGCAGTGCTGGGGCATCAGCAAAGGAGAAGGTCCAAATAGTTGGTTTGAAGACAGGTTTTAAAGAGGTTGTCAGTCATAGAAAACGACAATAAATCTATAGCAGCCCAAAATGAAGACAGAAACAGCCACCACTACATCTAAAAGTCAGAGGAAGATTTCAGAAAAGAAGCAACAATGGTTAGAGCAAAGCAAGTAGATGAGCTGGGCATTAAATCCACAAAATTAATGCCAATATTCCTAGAGTGCACTGTTTTGTACAGTTAACTGAATGAATCTGTGGTTAAGATACATAAATACATATTTAAAATAAACAGAAAAGGTGCTTTGTACTCAAATCCTTTTTCTTCTCCTTTGCTTTGCTGCTCTGACAATAGTTTGATCTACAAAGCCTATACGTGTACATGCAGCAAAAATTCTAATTAAAACTTGTGCATTTTTAACTTTTAAAATCATATAATTAAAGACTTAACAGTAACAGATACGTAAAGAAGAAAGAATAAGAATTGTCTGAAATGTTGAATTTCATAGTTCATGACTTTTCAGCACTTAATTATGCAAATCATGTAATCTTAACATAGCTTTCTCAATGGAATATGTCTTTCTGCTATTAAATTAATTTTCTATGTCTGCTTCTTTTACATTCTCTTTGTACTCCCTGTCCTCAGCGTAAAATATTAAAATGTAAGGTCAAAACTAGAATTCAGTGTATATAGACTTAAAAAATCCAATGCTCAGAGAAGGAAAAAAAATAACGTGCAATGTAAAGTTTATGTTCAATGTAAACAAGCAGCTATTATCTGTACTCATCAAAGTTTTCAAGGACAAAAGCAAGACTTGTGTTTTTTCAACCTGTGTATTTTACTGCAGGTTGAGAAAAGATAAAAATCTATTACGCTGTGGTAAAAACAAACATTTGGGGGTTATACTTTATAGATGGAAATAAAATGGCTAACCTTAAGGGTTTTGGTTTGTTCCCCTTTATCTAGATTTTAATCCAGTGCTATTCTCCCTCAGGGTAACTATTTTTTTCTTGGCTGGTCTCTCTCGCTGCAATATATTTGGTTACATCATGGAGATTGTACTTAAGCCAGCTTTTTCTATATTGTCAGCAGCAATAGCGAAGCATCACTGTCTTACTTCTTTCTTTCTTTTTAAACTGAAAATTGTAATCAGTACCTGTAATAATTGTTTCGTTTGCCGGAGAATCTGGGCTGCACAAGGAAGGTGATAGACTTTCTGTTTACGCTTATTTTATATAAAATACTTACGGTTTTAGCAAAGAAAATTAACCTTGTATATGGTTGGATGAAAAGAGTAGTACTAAGTAGTACTGCTGATCCCATACTTTCCAGAACAGGGATTTGAGATAAAATTAAAGTTTTGACCAGCTAGGCAAACAACCAACAATAGCTACAATGCTTAATGTCATCTTTATTTTAACAAGTATGAGAAAAGATAGCAGACAGTAGTGGAGCAAACAAGAAATAGCTAAAATACAGGAAAAAAAAATGATACTTCATATTTACTGATACAGTGAAAGAGTAAATGCTATCAGTATTCAAAAACCACTGACAGTTCAGATTTAAGTCCCTCTAATGCGTTTTCTCCAAATGCCACCTGTGTGCCTTTTATAACACAGATTTGAAAATATCTTTTTGAAAGTTTTTTGCATATTTAAAATATTTGATTTTTTTTTTTTAAACTTTTCAAACATTTTTCTGGTTCTCAAAGGGATTTTTGTGTTACTTCTGATAGGAGCAGGAACTGAAATAACACTCAAAGAATACAAACCTTAAACATCAACATCTGCAAAGTTAATCTGTATGCTTTGCTAGAACACAGCAGTACAGTTTTGCTACTAAGGAACACTAAAAATGGTATGTAAGTAGTGTTCATATGTAAGGAGAAAACTGAAATAGAAGACCACACCAATACAAGATGTGGACTGGAAGTGCTTCTGTTAATGTGAAATGGTTAAACTGAATGCTCTGGAAAATGAGGTAAATCAAGGGGATTATGGTATTTTTTTCTGCTCTCCTAAAGCTCCATAGAGTAGCTTGAATAGAAATTAAGAAAACCTACAGACAAGTGTCCCCAGTAACACTTACTACGCCTCAATTACTTTCAGTCACTGTTAAAAGAATCCCAGGTGGCTATACAGGAATACAAGAGAAGTCACCCACTAGTCATCCACAGAGAAACGCTTGGAGATTGTACACTTGTACAACTGGATTCTTTAAAATGGATTACTGTAGTTAGCTCAGTGCTTAAATAATTGCATAGAACTGAATAACAAAGAACGAGTACAAGGAGAGCTCTCCAAATACTCATACATTGCAAGTTCTTGAAGCAAGAGCTTTCAACTTTAGTTTTCTCATCCTTGATTTTTGTCACAGCAACAGTTGAATACTATTGTAACAAGATTTCTCAAAGGCTGATGAGATGAATTCAGATAGTAGCAGGACCAAAGAAAGGCTACCATGATGAGCAGAAGGACAAAGTGTCTAAGATACAAGGAGAAACTAGATTTATTTGGTCTCACAAAGAGAGATGAGATACAGTTGCTGTTTATCAATACTTCAGGACAGTAAGCAAAAGAAGAGGAAAAGAACTTCTTGAGGTAACAGATGATACAATAACATGAAAAAAACCCCAAACCAACAGATTTCACATTGGCCAAGTATACACTTGAAAGCCTTCCTCTTTGCAGAAAAAAGAAATCAGAGCTCTGCCAGAAACACAGCCAAGGTCTTCACATCGAGCCTTTGTAACTGTCATTCCTGGAGCGAGTTGCGTGCTACAGGCTTTTCAGCAGCCAAATGCCTTAGTGGTCCCATCTCCTTTTCCCAACTCAGCAGCTCCAAGATAAGGGAGGCAGAGGACGCAATTTTATGCTCTTCAGTTCTCAGCCTTCTAGCTCAGCATCGTACCAAAGTCAACAAGTTAGCCCTTCTGTACTACTGTAATTTCTATTGCTTTTCACTCTTCATCAAGAACACTTCCTTAATACTTAGTTATTCACATGGAAATCTCATCAGATTTCAGCCACTTGCCTCCCCTTGCTACCATAATATATAATTTTCTAACCTCCCTCTTTTTCCACAGTATGTTCCTCTCAGTTGCGATTCCATCATCCCAACTATTTTAGCTGAAATAGATATACTGCTTTGTCACAGGCAGCTGTACCTAGTTTACAGTGGCATCGGCAACCTCACTCGATGTCTTTCTCTATATTTATCTAGGAGGACACGGAAGATAAGTCCTTAGACAGGAAATGAGATGTCAGACTTTCATTCATTGCACTAGGGGATCTTTAAAGTGGAAGAGCATGAGGAGAAAAATATGAAAATCTCGTAATTAATTTCTCAGCTCTCCAGACTAAGTACCTTATAGGTGGGTGATGATAAAAGGTGAAAAAAAAAAAAGTAGGATTAAATTTCTTCAGGCACAGGAGGGTGCTGTAAAGCTGGGTTTGTGTATGTCCCAAAAACAAGCCATTTAAGAAATGGATGTTTTCACCACTTCCTCCTATGGAAAACTCCCAAGTGTCTAGAAATTTATCCTGATAAAGAATTGTGCATTCCTACACTGATATTTGCCTATGTTTTCCATATTCTTCCCCTTTTAAAAGTTAAGAATAAGTCAGAGCTGTCCCTGTGTTGCTTTAATGCAGTACATCAGGCTTTACGTGGCTTTTCTACTCTCTGTGCAATGTAACTGCACTGCAGGCTCTATCCTTATGCATTTAAAATAATACTCCAGCCTTCAGTGCCACTGCAGGGGGCAGACTGTTTGCTAGTGCCGTGTTCAAACAGCCACAAAAATACAAAATAACCTTCACAGTAAGGCTCAGTCATTTAATCAAAGTTTATAATCAAGCAGGCTACTCAACTGAGAATGCACATGAAGCTAGCTGCGAACAGGAGAAAAAAACAACCTAAGTCTTAGTCAAGACTGTAAAGATACATACAGTGCAACCCTCAGTTCCATCCCTCCTCCCAGAATCTGTCTCTTAACATTAGCCTAGAGTTGAAATAAATTTAGAAAATAGCTTAAAATCTCATAGATACCGTAAGACTTGTGAAAAGGCACAACTATTTCACCAGTATGCTTCATAGACATTGCTGAATGCCCCTGTTGCTGTCTTCCACTTTTCTTATAAACAAAATTCTGTTAGGGGCAGGCTGCAGCGTTCGGGTAATTTATAACAGTTGAGGCTGTTCCCCTCTGTACCTCAACCTCTGCTTTCTCACCTTTCTCTTGAAAAGCTTGTTTAAATGTAATTAAGTAGAAATTAATGGACGCCTCTCACACTACTCATCTACTAACCCACTAGAAGCTACAGATTTTGAATGGCATCTTGCTGGACTTTTCCAGAGGCTGCAGTTTGCCACATTTCCAGGACATGAGATGTGGGTATATCACCAGCTATTTTCAGGTGGCCAACCCATTCTGATTGCCTGAACTTCAGATGAATGGCATTTAGGCAAACGGATGGACACCTGACTGCCTCATCTCCCAGGGGTTTGGAAATAATAATCCTGAGCAGAGATTTTACTGGTCAAGAGTACATTCATTCAAAGCTATCCTTCCAATTTTTGAAGCACAGAATGAACAGCTGAAAATAGCTCACCAATTTCTTTGCAAATATTCTCAAGGATATTATGATTAAAGAAAATTTCTGTACCATGATATTTAAACCATATAGAAGATGACAGTGTACTACTGTGTGACGTGGAGACTCAATACATCTGATTTTAAGGAAAGATGAGCACCAATACATAATTTCTTTAAGAGTCCGAAATATTTAGAGGACAAGAGAGGACTACATGGACCATGAAAGTCTCACACGCAATACAAATTTCTATTCAACAAATGTAAGTCGGCTTACTTCTTTCTACTTCCACGAGTTAAGGGCCAGATTTCCCCATCACAACACAACACCGCAACCCTTACAGCAATATTTTACTAATAGGAATATGGGTCTATTAAAAACGAGTAAACAAAAATCCTAAGAGCACAGTAGCGCTTGCCACTGACTCGGGTAGAAATTCAGTGTACCTGAGTTACCTGTCCTTTTGCAAAGTTTCTTCCTATACTACTTAATTTCTGTAAATACATTCCATACATAACCGATTTATTATGCCCCTGATCCTCATGGATGATGCCTTAGAGCTCGGAACTAGTTCTGTTCTCAGGTGACTGACAGGTTTTTTGCCAACAGCAAGTTTTTTCCTATTAAGACTGGTGTTATTCCGCCTATGCTTCGCACAGTTAATCTTGCTACTCCTGCGTTATCCCTTATAACTTTCAAAGCATTTCCTGAAACACTGAAAGTAGGTGAAACACAGACACATCTTCTGATGAAGGGCAAACATCTCCAGAGCTGGCACAGATTCAGAGATTTTCTGTGGCTTTTTTAATGCTTTCTTCCATTTTCTTAAGAGACTGATTTTTTTCCAAAGGTAAATAAAATACTTCTGCTTTTCTCTCTATTTTTTTTCCCCAGTAGTTAGAAGAGGCCTAGTTAAAAAGTAAAGTTACTGAACAAAATTGGTCCCCTTTTACCTCAAACCAGGACATTTGGTTTGGTTTTTGTTTTTTGTTTTTTTGTTTTTTGTTTTTAAGAAAGCTGGATCCCTTCAAACGTCTCAATAAAGGAAAAGGCTTTATGTCCAAAAGGACAGGGATCAGCTACTTAATAAGACCTTGGGAGTGATCTTCTCGTAGTTCTTGAAATTCACCCTAAAAAGCCTTACAGGAACACTTTAAAATATACAAAACAGTTAATTTTCCAAGCTACAACATTTGTATCCTGATACAGACAAAAATTTTCTGCAAGGTTTGTCATTCAATTTTTTTTTTCTTCCGTAGACCCAGCTATTCTTACAATGTTTTATCACACTGTTTCTAACTTGATGTTTTCCTCCCCTCTATGCCTTTCACTGTAGGGTCGCTTAGAAATGTTGCTTGTGAACAGCTATCTGCAATAAAACAATCCATCGTCTGTGACCTCACTGATCATCAAGTACCAACAAAGGAGCCCTGTTCCTTTGAACTCAAAGATTACATTATAAAACTGGGTATTTTTCACTACGTCAGTTGCTAGTTAAGCTTTCTCTCAAGATTTTATAGAAACCATCACGGTCTTTGGTTGGTGTTTATATTTGTGGGCCAAGTACTGTTATCTTTCCTTATATTTCAGCCTGTGAGAGAATGCTGTCTTTATAAGCAATTAAAAAAATCTTCATGAATATCAGCCTGTAAAATCAATTTTGGTATGATGCTGATGAAGTTTGCACTTTTCAGCAGCTGTGAAGGTGGCTTCAAGGGTGAATGGTGATTTCATATTTAAAAACCAGAACAAGACAGATAAATAGCATAAAATGCTGAATTTAGAAAAAGCAACTCAAAACCCCAAGCAAATTACTACTCAGAGGCAATCCATACACCACCATGTAAGACGAAGATACATTTATATACCTCCTTGTGGTCATGTGCAGTTTGAATCGAGTACTGATCATATGAGGTAACTTGAAAACCAAGAAAAAGCAGACAAGCAATCCAAGTAATTATGGGCGTGATGTGTATTGCACACAGAGAGCGCAATAGCACAAACGTATTGATCTAAAAAATTTCTGTATTGGTAGAGGAGACCTGAATATGCAGAAATCTAAAATGCAGACATATCAATACAAATGAGTGAAATAAACGGCATTTGGTATTCTAGGCAGATAATGCCCATGAAAACTCTCATGCAATTGTACAAGTTACAATGTAACTTACCTGTAGTACAGGATAGAAAGCTTAGACTGAATTTTTTCTTCCATTTTGCATGTAAAAGTGGACTGAATCATCCTTTGTTTCCATAAATACAAAATAAAGTGTATTAGCAGTTATAGAGCTTGGCTGACTCACTGATAAGAGAAAACTAAGACCTTGACATTAATCTTCTAATAAACATTACAACATTTGTAGTTTTGGCCAGTATTTTAGAATTGAAATGGATAATGAATACCTAAATATCATAAAAAAACTTTTGCAGAATGGCTTTCATGAGAGCCAGCTTGCACTACATTTGTCATATCAATATTAATCACCACAAACTTTAGAAGGTTTCTCCTTCATGCAAAGCAGAAGCAGCATATACTCAATTTGATGAATTTGTCTGTAATTGTCAGCTCTGGATTTTTTTAATCCATTATGCCCGGTGTAGAAATTCAGCACACAGTTATATTCAGTCTTTAAGTTCTCTTGGTGGATTAGTTTAAAGGGGCTCATAGCTATGAGGAAATTAAATAGTAACAGACAAATTGGTTACACCCTATAGGCTTCACACTTGGTTTCGGATACATTAATAACCAGGATAATGTCCAGATTTTTGCTGGGCACGTTATCTACACAGCCATATACCTGTAAAACCTTTTGGGTAATATCATTTGGGTAAATTTCATTTCTCAGGGGAAAAAATTCTAACTTAATTCAAATAATAAATGATCACTAATTTAACTTCTACATAGAAAATCCAAGGCATCTGTAATGTAAAACATCTCTTTGTAGATAATGTTTTTCATATAATTAGATCAATATATCCTGCATTATTGGGTGAGGTTACCAGCTGAGATGACCCAAACTTACTTTCTGTGTCACTAAAAGCAGCTAGACAAAGAAAGCTCTATTACCCACTAAAGGAACAAATCTTGTTCAATTTGCTCTAAGTGCAGTCTATTATATAAAACACATAAAATGTCAATATGACTTTCTCACAAAACAAAGAGTGTCTCTCTTTATATTTGGAGTGATAGATGCAGTACTTTTTGAAGCATGAACTTAATATTAGGCATCCGTACCCATATTCAAGGTATTAACTGCTTGTACATTACTAAGGATGATGTCAGGATGGTGAGTGTTAACTAAGACAGTGACAATTAGTTGACTGAGTATTTCTCTTATAAATACGATACACCCCAGAAAATTGTAGCTCCATTAAGTCTTTGTCATTAGAACAATTCTTGAATGGAATGATTATTCAGATTTGTAAACCAAGTTCACTCAAGGCAGAAAAAAGGAAAGGTTATGAATCAGAGCTCCATATTGCCTGCAACCATCCAGTGGTGTGCATGTACTGAAGAAAAGGAAAGGTAAAGTAGCAAAGTGAACTATAATGTACAGGCATCTGGAGAAAATGCCACAGGTGTTGACAGAGATGGCTCTATCGTGGGAAAACGGACATGATCGCTCAGGTCAGAAGGTAATAGGAAAAAACAAGGATGCTTCACATTTCAACTAATGGCGGAACATTTAGGGATTACCAGAAATATAGTGTTTACTATAATGCTAAGTGAATTTTGTGATGATAACACCCCCATCCACTTAATGTCAACACTGTGTATCAGGACACGATTTGAAACCTCCATCGAAAGTAAGCTACAGACTGTTTTCTTCCAAACAAACTTGGCTTGCAGTTAGCCATATTTGAATTCCACCCAAGGAATTCATTAGGCTCTATTGATTTATTGATACAAGAGCCTGATCTAATTTGCATGTGTAAATTAGCAGGAAGAACATTTCCCATTACTTAGCTATATGGCTGGAATGACTGTTTACTTAATTTCCTCCTGCACAGCTCTGGTTTTTGCAAGAGGCATTTGCAACCAAGGATGTCATCTCAGATTTAGTTACATGTTGCATATGCTTTATAAAAAAGTAAAGCAGTACAAACTGAAATGGCTGGGAATTACAATTTGCTACCAGTCATAAGGCTCTCAAAACAGCCTTCGGTCGGAGCACTTGAGTTTTTCCTCCATAGAAGTGCTGGAAAAAGCTCATTTGAATCTTAAATTTCTCTTACGAAGAAAGTGTTTTCTGTTATCTTTGATGCAATTTTCTTAGAATTATCCTACACACATCTTAGTTTCAGTACTTTACCTTTGTGGGAGGTGGGCAATACAACTCGCTTGAGTATGAGATAATACATCTGGTTTAATACCCTTTTTATAAGGAAATGGACATTTGGACACATTCTCAATTCAAACTGAATGGGGTGAATCAAGGAACAGAGTCCAAATGAAATTTTATAATCTCATACTTCATCATTTTATCAACTGCAGAGGATCAGATAGTTGAACAAACCTAGCTACACTACCAGTTTCCTTTCAGATTTCCAGAAAGGAGAAAACAGGGGAAGCCCATCACCTGAGGATTCACGGTCAGTCATCTTAGTATCTTTTTGTTCACTAGAGCATTTGAAACCCTTTTAAGAGCCCAGACACTCCCACCCCCCCCAAAATGGAGATGACAAAGAATATATGAATTCAGTGTAGTTGGTTCTCGGTACTGTGCAGTGGGAGCTGAACCCAGGAGCGTGTCCTGCTCCAAAGGCTCTGCTCCTTCAAAAAGTGTGACAAGGTAAAGTAAGGCAACGAGCTTCCATCGGAAATTAACTTCCAAGAAGTGACTCAGTTATTTACCCTGAGACGTGTAACTGGGTAACTTTTATTTATTGGTTAGTAACTTGGAAAAAGATAAATAAGAAAGTGAGATCATTCTAAGGCCTTATATTTTAACCCACTGGAAAGCTGATGTGAAAAAAATTAAATGACTGAAACCACTGTGTCTACTTACTGATCTGTCCAAAACCCAGCAAGGTCACAGCTGCTCCGAAGCAGAAATTGAACAGTATTCTTATTTTTCTGCCGTACTAGGAAGCAATTATTGGAATGCTTCATTTTCTTTTAAGTAAAGTTTGTTAGATGATAGCTGTAACAGAGAAGAAACACTCACAGAACATAAAGCTCCCACAGAAAAAGTACTGTAACCCCTTCTACAGGCAGTGCATCGGAGGACCTGTATCAAACTGATGTGTCAAATTGAAAGTTTATGGCAGCATAAACAACAGTCAAGACACCAAATTGAGGTGATTTGCATTTAGGAATTAAAAATGAAATAACTGACTTATTTAGAACAATGGTATGCAATGCCACGCAAAAACACCTTGTTGGCAGAAGACTGGAAGGTAACTAGAAAGACTTTTTCAAAGTTTCTGGAAAATTTCTCCTGAATTACCAACTAATAATTCTGTAAATTGCTCCAGGGAAGTTGTTGGAAACTGTAAAAAATTCAGAATTGGCAAAGCCAAAATAAATAGGATCTATTACAGAAGAATCAACAAAGCTTATATAAAGGCAGGGCACGTATCAAAAATACATTGTAAACATTTATAGTCAATAATAACAGAGTCAATAAGAATATGGATAAGAGAGATCAGGTTAATACAGCATACATGGATTTCCAAAAGGCCTTCTACAAGAGCCTTTTTTAAAGGTTTTCGAATAAGCTGAGCAGTCATGAGAAGGAAAGTCCTCACACGAATAAAACAGCTGATTAAAACAAAAGATATTGAAGGTTAGTGTAAAAGTCATTTCTCTCTCTGAAGAGAGATACTCAGCAGAGTCTTACAGGATTTATTAGAGCCCCTGGTGTTCAGCATGTTTTTAAGTTATCTGAGAAAAGGAGCGAAGAGTGTGATGACAAACTTTCAGGATGCTACTGTTATTCATGGTGGTAAAGATAGGAATTGACTGTGAAGAACTGCAGAAAGGCCTTGCAACCAAGCAACTGAGTGAGATAATGGCAGATGAAATTCGGGAAGGATAGTTGTAAAATGATGCACAAGGGAAAAAATAATTTTACCTACACAGTGATAAGCCAACCACTAATACACAGGAACAGGATGTTAAGGTCACTGTAGATCGTGCTGTGAAAACATAAATCCAATACCCAGGAGTGTGAAAACAGAGAAGTGAACATTAGCAATTACTAAGAAAGGACCCGAAAAGCAAACAAAAATATCATCTCATTGTGAAAATCCGCCGTACTGTTGCATCTTTAAAATTGTATGCAGTTTTGATCCTGCCTTGTAGTGAGAATAATTGAGGATATAGAAAGGCTTCCATGAAAGGACCCACTGGCTACACTAGCTCTTCCCAAATTTCAAGCAAAAATAATTGTTTATTAACAGCCCTACTTTCATTACTGCTGTAAAACAGAGAAAAAAAATGGAAATTTTAGAACATCATTCAGTTTTATTGATGGCTGTTTGCCGCAGTGTGGAGTCTTCTGATTTTGATAAGGGGAAAAAAACAACTTTCAAGCCTAAGGATTTAATGTGTAAAACTTGCACACGGGTTTCATAATTGGTAACAAACAAGGGAGAACTACTGTGAGTAACCGCTATATTTCACTAAAGAGATATTGAAAAAAAAGCCAAACCACCCATTCTGTATCTTTATTTTTCCGTGTAGCTTAAACAACAGCATATTGAATTTACAGGAAATCTCATTTAGAAATTACTAGTAATCTAACATTTTAGTTCTCTCTTAGTTTATATTGCTTAACCTTTGAAGGTGGAGGAGAAATTATTCTCTTGGCCTGCAGCAAATAACTATAGAGAACTTAGGCAGGAAATCACGAGACCAGAAATCAGGAACTACTTGGATTTAGTACTGCTGGGAATGAGTCAATATGGTATGGTAGTACAAAGAAACCAAATTTTAGGGGATTAATAAAGTTAGCAATCAGCTTGCAATGGGAATTTTTTTTTTTAATAGGAACCAGCAAACTGGAACAGAACAATGCAGCTACTTGTAATCCCATTTAAAGTGGTGTCACTCAGGAGCAGAAGTAACAGACTTTTACTGGAAAATATGTTATTAAAGAAGCGATTACACAAAGAATCAGCAAATTATATGGGAAAGGCTTTTAAGATCACAGCAGGAAAGGTACAATAATCTATCAAGTGCTTTAGGAACAAAAATCTTAATTTGAGGGAAAAGGATTACGCCCTTACCACTTGAGGATTTGGAGTTCAAATGAATACTGCACAGCATTTTCATTCCTGTCTCACTGGCCTTCATCAGCCTGGTTAAATGCAATCACAGAGCAAAGATGATTCTTCAGCATTGTTGCCAGGAATATAGACTTATTTGAATAACATTAGCCCCCAGGAGTAAATTAAATTCATTTTCCCCCCAAATTGGACTACATATTTGCACATAATTATTTGTACGTAGTACATAATTGTACTAATGCTGGCAGCTGAGCTACTGTAAATTATTTCTATACGAAAAATGAAGCTGAAGCTTCAGCGCCTTGTGAAAGGTTGCAAAGCTTTTGTAAGTCCAAGAGGAAACTTAAAAATAATACTACTAGTCTTGAGAAGCCAGCATTGGTAATTCAAATGTGAAGGAGACTGACAGGGACAAAAATGTACAATGTAGTGATTTGAAAAGAAATATTCATAATTTCCACCAAGAGAGGCATAACTGCAAACTGCAATTGCTCCTGTGCTTTTAGTTCTCACGTTTGATCTCGCCCAACACAGAAAGACTACCTACAAATATTTTGTATATGCGAACAAGGAAATCCTCAGGTCTCTATGGTTTCTAGGAAATCACATTTAGACTCAGCACAAATGGAAGGTTTTAGAAACTATGCAGGAGGCACTGAGCATGTCCCAGATAAAGGATTTAAGTCCTGAGGTAACCATGTTGTTGGTCTCACTGAGGAAAGGCTGGATTCGGTTGTGAGAGGGGGAAGGCAGTTTGTTCAGTACGGATTTGTTATGATAGCAGGCTTACAAGCTTCTGCCAGTTACCAGTCAGACCTAAAAATGTTTCTTACCTCCCTCTGATGCTGAGCTTGCCTTCTGGGCTTCTATTCTCGGGGGCTTCTATTCTCAGTGCCTCGGAAGCATCAGACATATTCTTCACGTAAGTCCCATGACAAATGGGGAGGTATTTGGGCAATCCGCAAGGCAGTATTAAAACCTCTCCTGTGTTGGATTTGCATTCCTCGCTCATGACTGAAACAGCTGCTGACATTGGGATCAGGAGGAAAACCCCCTTTGCAGTTCCCCTCTCCTCCCTGACTCCAGACAGGTTATAAGCTGATTTTTTTTGTTTTGTTCAGTTTAATTTGTGATATAGGACACTAATACCCTTGATCTTTTCTGTTCTGATCTTGTGGTATATCGCAGTCATGCCTTTTGGATTTTTCTCCCAAGTTTTGCATCTTTTATGTTTTTGAAAAGCGTGCTGTGGCCAGGGCTGGGGGAAAGTAATGAGGAGAAGATGTTCTGGGGCTCTGAGAGACTAGCAATTTATTGCATGGTTGCCCGCATTTGGATTAATAACTTCAGGTCCTTCCATTATTTTATTTTCCTATTTTCTTTGCAAAATACCAATATCAGAAATTATCATGCCACAGCCCACAATTATCAACCACAAAATGGTTCTGAGGTCCATGTTATCACAATTTGACCTGCCTTTAAGCAAAGGAAATGTTCATCTCTCGATGTCCTACTTAAGGAAAGCATACCCAAGGAAGTTGGCTAACATAACTTTTGAGAAAGAATAAATGTAAATATTTGTTCATTGAAATACATTAGATAGTAATATAGTATCCAGCTTACAGCTGGGGAAAATAGAGTATAACATGAGTAAGAAAACAGTAGGGAAAGAGAAAAGAAAAGAACTCTTAAATACACAAGAAAACGGTGTTAAGGACTACTTAAACTGATTTTCTGAAATCAATGGAGAACTTTCTCCTAAGGAACATTGTTCAGTCACAGACTAACAGAACCTTACTTTTTGCTATGCTAATTATCTCTTCTTTCCATTCTGTCTTTCCATTGCTTTTACTACACGTGCATCCTAAGAGTAACAAGTTGTGTCATGTGAAGAAAGCGCTACTGAGGACTCTGAGAACATGAGAATTCTTTTTCCTTTTGACCTAAACAGGTACTTGTTTATGAAATAGAAGTATGAAGAAATATTATAGAGATACCCTATAGTTCAAGAAAACAAATTAAAGTGTTAGCATAAACCAATTATTTTAATAAAAGCAAATAGATACAGTAGTAATTTGTTACAAAAAGACCTAATAAATTGAAATCCACCTATAATAGTGTTTCTTCAATATGACATTATAGTAACAAAAGTAATAAATAAGCTGAGGAAAACTGGAGATTTAAATCAGAATGAGAACAGAGTAAAGGCACACTATGAAAACGGTGAAAAGGAAACAAAACATCACTCAACTAACCAAAGTTTGATGTTTTAAGCTTCAGCAATCAATGTCACCTTTAGTCCACAAATCAAATATATATATACATAGAAGCACTCTAGTAAATTATACATATATTTTTCATTGACCTACTTCGGTTCCAGCTCATTAAAGTGACTACTTTCCCCTCTAGTCCCCTCTGGCTAGGTGTAATAGTGTCTCTGCCTTCTGTCTAGGTGATAATTAAATCCACTAAATAAGTGGCAAGTAGGTGGGAAAGAAACTATTTATGCTTATTCAAAAGGGAGTGGCTCAATTAACACTTTGTTTAGGAACTTGGCTTTTAAAATTTTATCATAACTTGAAAGCAATTCCGAACTCTCAGTTCCCCCCATCCCTACCCTAGTTGGTTTGGTTCTTCCTTTCAGGTTGTACATCTCAAATAGGAACCTATACTCAGAAAGTCAAACAGACAGAAGCTCAAAGCAAAGATCTGAATAAAGGTCAATTAGCACCCAAAGAAGAGGACTGATTTAATGGCTCAAAAAAAGAAAAACAAAAAAGAAAATAGTGGTGGCAGTTCATTTCTGAGCCTGCATCTGGCTGAATAAGAGTTCTTGGACAAATCAAAACATGCCTCTGTTTACTCATTCCTGAAGCAAGAGCAATTGTCATATCCTTGGATAAAAATGCCTACAATTTGATCCAAAGCCCGGCATCCTTTGATTGACCTGGTTTGATTCAGACCTAAATAAAATCTCTAGTCACGACACCAAAATATCTTGGATAAAAGAGATTCAAAGGCTCCCAGTCACCAGTGTCTGTATCCAGGTGCCTGGAAGTATTAATTGGGATTGAAATACAGATTTTATTGATATGACCCTACCCAGTATGATGCACCGCGAGCAGCTGAGTTTCTGCACTATAGTAAAAGTTTTGTGGAAGATAGTTCTGAACCTTATATAGACTGCAATCCATTTATCGTTTAGTCTTCATTGATTTTGCACAGTCACTAGCCTGAAAGCTGGGTTCCAAATTGCTGAATCATTTTACAGATCTCAGTGATTAAGAGAAGGTGCAAAGAAGGAATAATACAGTATGTGTGCTTGTGGGTGAAACATCTGCGTTTCTGTAAATCAGGGGCAGAGAAGACCATGGCAGAATGCTGTCTGCAATTGTTCTTTACAAACTTAGTGGCAGTAGGCTCAGGTCTGGTGCAAAGTAACACTGATTTGGCCCACCCACAACGGAAATAAACTGATGAGATGATAGGATTTTGTGATTAAAATTGTTCTTATTGCTCTCTCTTACCCTTGGAATAATTTCAGAAAATCCTGTAGGCAGATTGTTTTGTGAGCACTGTATTCTTTCTTGCAGTTTTCATTTGGTACTATCCTCATCGCTCTAGTTTATAAAATTAATGCGACTCGAGAGAAGATGACTAGACTTTTATGATGACTGAATATGATATAATAACTTAACGAGACAGTAATGCACAATTGCATCTAGTTAGGTAAGTTATGTACAAACCCCCTGGAAACAGCAGTCTGTATTGTATGCATATTATATACATATATCTCCACAAAATTTATGTGCAAGTGCATTTCGTCGAGAAGCAACATGACAGTTTTTGAGATTATATTGCCAGAGAAGGCTAAACGCTTCATTAATAAGGTACCATCATCATATTTCTTGCTAATACTGGAGTCTCATTTTGGATCTAAACTGAATTTTACAAGCATCCACCAGGATTGCCAAGGCATAAAGGTGCACAGGAAGACTTGAGACCAGGCTTAAGACTTTGTCATTTTGCTTTTAAGTGTGGTCTTCTTCCTCTCAGAAGCACAGCTTTCTAATAAAGATAAAGGCCCCAATTTTGTGAGGGAGATAAATGTGTATTTCACTTTAAAGTGCATAAGAAACACCACTGAATTAAATATTCTGTATACAAGAGGGAAAAAACCCCAGGTTTCTGGACAAAAGATAAAGTAATTAAATTGAAAAAAAAAAAAAAATCAGTTTCCAGGAGCATCATCAGGGATTTGCATGCATTACCACTGAACAAGTATAAAAACACAAAGGCAGAAATGGAGGTTTATTGGTCTAGTCTGTTCTGGTCTCATCCGAGCAACAAGAAATTACTCTGCTACTGATAAGAAGCAGGTATTAACCAAACAGCAATACAGTTCTTTAGACCCTTAAATTATTCTGACCTGGCAACTTCAAAAGATCCCAAACAGGAAAGAATTATTATTCAAATCTTAGTCATTAGAATTTGCAGGGAACAGCCCAATATTTCTATCAAAAATACTGGAAATATGGATAGCATGCAATTTTTAATCTCCTTAAGTTCATTTCTTCTGCTGAAGTTATTGAATGACAGACAATACAAGAGTGGATAAAATCTTTTCAAGAATATATCTCTTCTAAGTTGGACTGGTGTAGCTAATCCTCCCATAAGACTAAAGATCCAAGACTGTTAACACAAATATAAAATTGCAGAAGCCCTCATGGCATTTTTCATAAAGGAGCTTTTCTAGTCAGCAAAAGTCCTCATAAAGCCTTCTTTTTTCCCCCTGCTATCCTCAGTCAGAAAGAGTTTGCCAGGTGGGGTGGGGAAACAGGAAAAAAAAAAAAAGAATAAGGGAGAGAGAGCGCAAAAGACAGAGGGAGAGCGAAAAAGCAAGTGAGACTTTTCTGCTCTTTGCTTGCCATTCGGAAACCAAAGTCTCTAGCTAAATTCCGGTAGTTTGGAAAGCCGAATGTAACTAATTGAACTTTGGTATGAATTGTGCGTTCCCCAGAAGACTGCCCAGATTCGCAGTCTATCTCAGGCCAAGCTTTTCTTTACTCCAGTGCTTTGAACAGTAAGTCCCATCTGCTGGCAGGGATGCGTTCTCACCAGAAGCTCAGAGTCCCACAAAACTGTCAAAAATTCCCAATGCAGAACATATTCTGAAACACTGAATTTCTAACAAATAGTGCATTTCTTCTTCACAAGGGTGAATTTAAACCTGTTCCTGGCTGTATTGTCTCATGGAGAGCAAATAAAGAATTACTATAGAAATGAATGATAGTTTCATTTCCCTGCATCCACCCGTGTAGAGAGCTGAAAGCATCTCTGGCATTTGCAGCACAGTTCTGATTCTGCCACATGGAAATGACCAAGTGACTTTCACACGATGTTCACATTATTAATAAGAATGAATTGCAGTAACTTTTGAAGTCCATCACATTCCAATGCCTCGACATTTGTTGTAGTATTTTTTACAGAAAGGCAATACTAATACATATCTAAGAGCAACGTCTAGTAATTACAAGGTGTGTGGCTATGATGTTAAGACTTTATACTGTCATTATTGGGGAGAAAATTTCATCTGGTAAATTTGCATGTTAAATTTTGTAGCACTTGTCATTTTTTGCTTGCATACATACTCATTGACATATTGCAACTCTACAACTTTGAGCTGTTTACACTTTGTCACTGTCTAGGAAATCTTGATTCCTGCAATTTTATTTCTAGATGTGATATGGCGAAAAGATCTGTATGCACTTCAACTTTTACCATTGCTTTCTCCAAAGAATTATGGGTCAGATTTCTAATAGAGTGGGCGCAGATTGTTGTTTTGAATTACAAAAATGAAAGGGCAGCCAGTATGAAAAGCGTTATTTATTTCACAGATGTGGCAGTAATCTTTAATCAAATATTAGAGCACCATTTTCAGATCAGTAAATAGGTCTGGAAGAAGTCTCTGACCCAATAAAGCTTATCTGTATTAACAGCGAGTAACGTGTCAGTGGGGCACCGCATTTCCTTAATTATTAGTTCTTGCAGTTCCTCAGATATTATCTGAAAATTAAAAAGCAAGACATTTTTCAGGTTTTGGTACACTTAATTTAATTTTAAATATAGCAAAGTAGTCTGATTTAGACTACAGATCTTTTGATAACACTTCTCAGTATCACATGCACTAGTTTTAAAAAAAGCAAGAAAAAATGTTTATAGACTACAGTAATTACTACTAGGAAATTTGCTACTCTTATTTTGGCCCATTTTCATCAAAGGGTCATTAATTATAACTAAATTAGTTTTATCACCTGAAGCACAACACTCCATCTTTCACCTGATATCCAGCATATTAAAAGTCTGTATAGCAATCTTAAATACTTTTAAAATTATGAATATTGGGCAGATAACTTTTATTCCAACCATGTTGAGTCCCCTGACATCTCCACTTAGAGATTACATTGCTATTTGAGAATTCCACTGTCTTGCTCCAATTATTTGTCTTTGCTTTTCTTCCAAGCCCAACCTCTTTGTAAGTAAGTTTTTTGTTATAAGCTTGATTATTCTCTCTCATCTGCTCACCCAAATAACTGCTTCATGAGGGGATCTGGTTCCTCTATGCTGGGTAGCAGACAGACAGAATTCATCCCTTTGTAGGAGCCATATCCTGGGTGCGGAGCTGTTTGAGCAGGAAAGGGGAAGAATAGACCAGTAGCACTTAATGTCTACTCCCCTTTTTTTTTCACAGGAGGCTTTTCCTCACACAATCACAGCGGTACTCAGTAATGTGGGAATGCTGATATGAGGGAGAATTTCAACTACTTTCTGTTTAGGTTAACCAAGAATTAAATATACAGTTAAAAGTCTGAGAAAATATGATGAAAAGTTTTAAAAGATCATCTAGGAAAAAAAGTCAGTTTCAGAGACATACAGAATGGTTAAAGTTTACTTTGTGTTCAGCAATTTGCTCATCAACACGAACAGAATTAGGAGAGAAATTAATATAGAATAGTGTAGTCAAATAGGCCTAGAACGGCTAAACATTTTAGATTGTCCAATATAAAATGTGTGAATATGAAGCACGTAGGCACCATGTGCAGGCCATAGCTCTTTGGTGTTAATGTGTAGGATGCTATCCTCTTGAAGATATGCCTGTAGTATTGATTCCTATCAATCTTCATAGCATAAAGTCTTCCCCTCGTTTTTGTGTGATGTGCAGTTGATGCCACCTCTATGAAAATAAATCTGCATTCTACAATGCAGCATAAAACAGGATTGAGAAACAGTAGGAAACTATCATTCCCAGTAGATCATTCTCAAGAAAAGTTGTTAACAAATAGAGAAAACATGCGACACTGGCTTCTTCAAAGCTCTAAACTATTTCCTTCACCTAGCTCTCTACCATCCTTACGCATGGAACTAGTTATGGTCTAGTGCCATTAGAAATACTTTTCAGATCAGAGACGAATCTCAATTTTCAACATCCTTTGTTAAAGAATTTAAACAATTTCAAGATGCACGTAGACAATCTGGCATTTTATATATAAGAGCCAAGATTTAACAAAATAAAATAAAAAAACCCTTGGAGTTGATGTTTAAATCGATGCCATCGGAAAAAGTGGAAGCAGTGTGTAATTGCTACAATTTTTTGCATCACGTTAAAAACATATATTAGCCCTATCTGAATTGAGAAATTAAGGAGTCCTACAGTTGCAAAGGTTTGGAATTAATTGATAGTGGTGATTAAACTAGAAAATACTTCTGGAACTTCCATCTGTATTTTTGCACATATTTTAGGAGTAAATAAAAAAAAAATCAGAAAGAAACAAAACAAAACAACAAATAAAGAGTGATGTGTTATTCCGTTAGCCAGGCTACAAAGAGAGTAATCGAGCAGTTCCTGAAGCACGTAGTTCTGCTCCCTTTTACCACTAATCTTTTTCCAGTAATCTCTCAAAGAATTTTCTTTATTTGTGCTGGCTTTGGTACCCAGAGCCCAAGCAGGGTAATTACACGAATACCACTGACATACTATGACAGATGAAGCTGCAGTTTCTTTATCTACTTTTTATCATTTGTTGTATTAGAAGCATTTTCCTTTGTCTCTGTAGCAGGTACCAGTTCGAGCTAAGATCCAGCACCACACCACTACTGCAGTCAAAGGAATGTTGTAGGCAATCAGATACAAACCATGCTGAGAGGAGTTACAGATATAGATGAAATTTTTTTAGGTAAACAAGGTACTAGGTATAAACCACGACAAACGTATACGAATGTTAGCATTCCCTGTGCAGATTAGACCTTGTTTATAGAAAGATTGTACCGCTTTAGATTAAATTGTTAGAAAACATTAATGTGTGATGAGCCCAGACTCACACTATGGCTATGGCACAGAACAAAGACAATTATTTCTTCAATGAGCTTACAATGTAAATTTTCATCACATTTTCCTTTTAAAAAATTCTTAGTTTAAGCCAATTCCTTTAAATTAGCAAAACACTAGTCATTTAAAAATTGAATGAAGTAATGAGAGGTATTTAAACACCACCCAGCTAAAATATACATCCCTTCCATCAGACACCCAACCGAACGGGCGCATACTATATATGGACCAGGGCTGAAGTAGTATTGAGCAAGAAACAAATTAGATCACGGCATTTTTGAGGCTGGGAATGTGAAATGGCATGGGCATTCAGTTCATTTGTATTTTAGAATGGGATTACTGCGATTAGGAGTAACCACATGCATCTGACACACATAGAAATGGTCCTAACTGTGTCCAATGTGTATGTTTGCATATTGGAAAAAGGTGCCAAATAAATATAGACATTTTTAAAGAAGCACTTAGAAAGACAAACAATCCCTACAGCGTTTTGTCTCATGAAAGCCTTTTTCAGCTGTTTCAGCTGTTTCACAAAGCTCCTTTCTTAGTTACTCTTCCCTGCCCTCTCTAGAGCTAACCCCTCCCCACCTGCCACATAAAAACAGTAATCAGCAATTCGAAGAGATTAGAAATACTTTTCTAAAATTCCTATTCCGGAACCTAATTTTTTTCTTTCACACTCTGCTAACCTCATCCAGTAACAAATGGAAACATCTCAACGTACAATATTCTCACCCAACAGAGGGTTTTAAAAGCAGCAAATACCATACAAAAAAAATTGAAAGGAGGAAGTAGACAAGAGCTAAACAAACAATTCCAGTGTTGGGCCACCTTTATATTATGCAGAGTATATAATTGAGAGCACAGTCTGGCTGTTAAGATAAGCTCTTTTTCAAAGCTACATTCTGATTATCCAATTGGACCTTTTTAGATTATGTCAGAGTTGCATACCAATTTCCAAAAATGAATGGCTGAGTTGCAGTCCTTTTATTGAACACACAAAAATCCTCCTTTGCCTACTACATTGGATAAGGGGAGAAATACTTTTGTCTGGAGGATAAAAATAACAAGAAAATGGAGGGAAAGTCTTGTGGGAAGAATGAAAGGCAAAGATGGAAGGAGAAAGTGACAGTTTGAAACTTGCCTCCTGGTAGAAACTCTGCTGTCAGATTCAGGTAACAACCCTTCTAGCAGAGCCATAAACAGGATGCTTTTCAAGAGTAGAAATAGCTGGAAAAAAAGCCCCAAAGGTGTTTGAAAACGGCCAGAGATTTTCTGGGTTATTGATATGGCAGGAAGGGTAGTCTTGTGGTAGTTCATTCTACAGAAGAATCTACTCTTTCATCAATTTATAATTTCAATAAGAAATATCGTTCCTGATAGACAGACACAGCATACTAATTACCATATAATTTTACAGTTTTATACATATCATTGACTTTAAATGACACATACATTTATTTAATTTGCCTTTAATCAGAACTTCCCTAGGAGATGTATTTGCATACTAAAGGTATAATTCTCAAGCAGTTAGAGGCCTGAAATCTTGTGTGTCACTGAGCTCTGTCTCAATTCCTTGTTAACTGGATTGCATAGCTGAAAAGAGACGACACTTGTCTTTAGAAGGTTATTATAAGACCTACTGTATATCAAATACATCGGCAGAGGAAGGGATAAAATTTTATAATGGAAATAAGTTTTTTAGATGCTCAAAAAAGTAATTTTGCTAGCCATTAGTTCTAGTATATAAATCTAAGGGATAACACTACTTAGAAACATGTTTCAGAGTTCAAGCAGGTCAGTACTGAACCTTGGATCAAAAATGTGGAACTAAAATTTTTTCTGCTTAATTTCCAGTTCTCTAACAGCAAATACCACTGCACAAGTCTAAAGCTGCTTCATTTTCACATTTGGATATCTTCTAATGCAATAAAAATAAGGCTTCTGGCAATTCATGTCATGTTAAACATATCATTCCTTAAGTGCTGTATATTTCAAATGAAGATTCTGCCATGATACTCAGAATATACCATTCCATATCATTTAACACTTGGCCTTCTTAAACAATGCTTAAACAACTTTAAAAAAATTCAGATGATAACTTAACTATTTTTCCTGTGTGCTAACAGCGAATAGCTTGATACAGCTATTCACAGACTTTGTCATATCATTTTTACATCATTGTTCTGTTTTCCAAAATGAACTTTTGAGCATTATTATATCGTAACAAAGACCAGCAAGTTCTACATTGTCAAAAACATTTATAATAACTTTAGAATTAGAACTGTGAAACTATTATACATTCCTAAATTTCCTTGTGAGGAAGTTTGTTGTACATTCAAATGAAATATTTTAATATGGAATTGTACATTAATATTTCATTGCATATATATGCATTTTGTGATTAACTAATAAATAACATAGAATGGCTTACAGCATTTTGTGCTGGAAATTAAAAAGTACTGTAATGAATATTGTTTGTAGAAAGGGCTCAGTATAAGAAAAAGAATACAATAAACACTGTTAAACAGCATCTCTTTCAGAGTTCTCATATTCAAAGCAGTGCCAGGTAATTAAAGGCTGTTAGTTTCTGTCTTCACCCACAAGTAACTCCACACACAAACTGCGTTCTTAATAAATGTCTCCAAGAGTTGATAAGATCTCTGCTGTAGAATTCATACCGTTAAAATGTAGTGAAATGGGTTGCCATTTAGGCTGAGCTTTATATGTCATTAAGAGCAGCTGCAATTTAAATTGGTTTCAGAGGCTTACCTCAAAGCTCAACTTAGACCTAATAAAAGACTTCGGATCAAGAATATGCTTTTTTGCTTTTGCAGAGCCAGACTAGTCTAACTTCAGATGATCAAGGACCACATGTAGTATGGAGCTCCCCTTCCCGGGATAAATGGAGGAGGTGGCTCTCACCAGCTGCTGCCACATCTTCTTCGACACTCAACTGTGGAGCTGCAAAAATAGCTCAGGAACACCTTTTTTTTTGATTCACTGGCTGTCTCAATCTACCATGAAACATCAGGTTTGAAAGAAATGTAAAAACAGATCCCCAGTAATTTCAAGGCAGCGTTATTATAGGCTGTAATTAGGCTTTGTCTTATTTGGATTATTCAAAGACTAGGGGAGGGCTGTCTACCTGCCTGTGGCAGGAACTCCCGCGGCACCTGCATCCGTCTCAGCCCTCGCTTCAGCCTCACGTGGAGGCAGTCTGTCAGGTTATTTCCAGATGCACTGTATGAACTACGGCTCTCCAACATGCACTTCTCATGAGAATAACAAAACCAAGGGAGTATCAAGGAGATGGCAATGTATTTTCATTTTAATCCCAAGAGTATATTTCAGAAAAATCTCTATTGTACAAGCTTGTAGTAATGTGACTCAACCAAATATATTTCCTTGTTTCTAAGAGAATTGCTGTAAATTAAGAATATTACTTTCATGAACAAAAGAAGTAAAATGTTTTATTTTGGGCAGTTCTCACTGTTATAAATTCATTCCTTTTTCCTCTCCATTCCTCTCATTCTTTAGTAATATACTTCGTGATTTTGACAGCATCATAAAGCTAGGTAACAGTCAAACGAATAACACTCTGAAAGTGTGAGTGACATTTAAAAAAAAAAAAAAGACAACAACCACACGAGCAGGAAAAACCTTACTTCCAGAGCCGGAGATGTAACTTTGATGGAGAGTGGAAGAAAAATGCTTTCATAAAAGAACCAATCTTACAAAACCAGCAATCTCTAAGAATACTGTGACATAGTACATAAATCTTTACAACTCACTTTTTTCTTATATCTTAAAGAAGGAAAATCCCATTACAATCAAAACTCTTGTCTGATGTGTAAGAGCCCAGAATAATAACTGGAGTTTTTAACATCACAGCTCTTTGTAGCAGACACTTCAAAGTTTTAATCTAAACTCTGATTCAGAATTGCATAAATTACAGTTATGGAAATGTCTCTTTCAATCTGCCTGAAAATACACAGAGATTTTCAAAGACTTAACCCTTTGACTTTTTAGCTCAATGTTACTTCCACCTTTGTATCCTGAAGTTTGAAGTACATCTGTGTATAGATATACATATTTATCTGTATATATAGAGAGATATATACTAATGAAAACTTTCTAATTTACAGTCTGTTGAAAATGTTTTTCTCCTTTGTCTATCAACAAAGAACAACTAAGTTTTTAACAGCAGTCCAGTCACATATATATACCATTCTCCTATAAATGTCACTTCCTTTTTGTGGGAAACTAATGAAAACAATACAACGACCAGGATTTCCATGCCAGGCATGGGGGAAAAGAGTGGGAAGGGATGGCTGTAGAGGTGTATTAACATTTGAAATTCGAAGTCAGGAAAGAAATATTTCGTGTATTAACATTTGAAATTTGAAGTCAGGAAAGAAATATTTCTACAAAAAATTACGAATGGGAAGCCTGAAAACATGATAATTCCTAAGGGTAGAAGGGCAGCCCCAGCACCCAACCGCTGACTGTCTGAGCATCCGGACACATGACAGAAAATTTAGCTGCCTGGTTTCCTTCACAGGTTTTAATGTACTCTTACTACCACGCAACATGCAGGTCTGTTGAATCAGCATATTCATTCAAATAAAAAAAGGCTACTCTAAGGCCAGCCTTCCAGGCATCAAGTAATTTGCAGCTGTTTTTTTGACACTTCTCTGAGTTTTCAGCTCTTTTGGAAGCTCTCTCTTTTGGAGAGAGCTCTCACGCAATGGGTAGCATATCTGCGCTACTTGTTGCCAAAGGGGAGACTTATCAAGTACTTGGAAAAATTATTGGTTACTAAGTAGACAGAAACCACGTCTAGCTCAGGAAATCTTCTGTCTGAAAATAGATGGAAATGCAAGGATATCAGAGGAAGCATTGTACATACCTGCCCTTTTTTGCTCTGTGCACCTGCTTGTGGACAAGATGCACCCTTGTTCTAACTCAGTGTGGTGATGTTCAGGTTGTACTTGATAATCAATCGGCTGGAAGGAGCTTTTTGGGAGAAAAAATTACTCACATGTTTTATATACCTGATTGTATATTGAAATTGCTATTTCAAAAAAAACCACCAAATATGGCAACAAGAAAGGGGAGAGAGGGAGCAAAGAAGCCAAATTACGCCTTTATATAGTTGAAAACTACTTTCTGAATAAAAATACTGGTTTTCCTTTTTGAGTTACCCTTAGTTAATGTCACAGATGAAGGAAGACAAAAATAGGTGTAATTAATACAAAAATGAACTATACTGTCATTATCAAAGGCTGTAATCTTCTGGTTTAAACCACTGGAAAAACACTAGCTTTAACAAGACATCTCTAGCTAACTGAAAATTTTACAAAAGATAATTAAGATGCTGGCACTCCTAAAATCTAACTTTTCTTAGAAATCTTCAGTAGAGATCAAAGCAGCAAAAATATGTTGGTGTGTATTAACATAAATTAATGAAAATTGGTTTGCTCCCTCAATGAATAATCTTAAGGGAAACAAAATACAGTGACAGATTTGTATCGTGACTGATTGCTTATGTTGATTGGATTGATGACATTAGATCCATTTGCTCGGTATTACGAGATGTTGTAGGCCAGGTAAGGAATGCAACCAATACAAACTTTGTGGGGTACATTTTATTCCAACCAAAAATAATTTTGTGTGTCACATGTAATATATGCCAGTGTCACAATTAATGATGTGACCATAGCAAGCTACAGAGAATTCAGCAAGGCAAAAATGAGTACTTGTATTTTCCCGCCTAGCTAGTGATGGTACTGTGCAGCATTAACAATACAGTTGATTTTT
This sequence comes from Pluvialis apricaria, assembly GCA_017639485.1. Lineage (NCBI taxonomy): Eukaryota > Metazoa > Chordata > Aves > Charadriiformes > Charadriidae > Pluvialis > Pluvialis apricaria. The sequence goes on from CM030010.1 coordinate 79,814,644, forward strand.
ATCAGAAGTCTTACAACATGCAGCTGCTCTAAAACACTCGTGTTCCTGTCATTAGGGGGCTATAATGAATTTTCAGCTTACATTAAAATTAAGTTTCTGCCATTCATAACTGTAAAAAGCAAACAAAAAAGATAAAGCATGAGCTTTTCCCAATAAACAAAGCAGTGTCTTCCCTTATCCCATTGCTAAGTTACACTAGAATTTAGTTTCAAAAATCTGCTGAAGGAAAACAGCAGCCAAATTTCTTTACTTTTTATTGATTCTTATCAACTTAAGTTTTTCATGTTATTAAAAGAAACTTTATTTCTGGAAGAGATCAAGCTTATTCAGCAAAAAGAAGACGATATGAATACATTCTTAATTCAGTGAACAATGAGACAAAGACACTACTGGCTTCTTAAATGTAATATGAGGTATAGAAAAAACAAGAGCAATTAGCAGAGTAAATACAAAAATATCAGCATAGCCAAAACCTCTCCCTAATGACAAAGGAAGCCAACATTTTTAAATACTCCAGACCATAACCAAACAAAGCACATCAGCTTTGAGCCTCTAAATCTAAATTGTGTTTTGAATTACCATAGAAAGATTTTCAAGATATCTTTTTTAATTATTCAAGCATAGTGTAAAGTATCGTAGTCATTAATTTAGTGCTGATTGTTTCAGTAGAAGAAATAAGCATATACACAAATAGTAAAGAAAAACAGCTAAACAAAGATAAAAGTATCTATGTAAAGTTCAGTCTGGTTTAGGTTTGAATTATCATGTAAGGATCATTACAACACTGCTGTTTTTTAGCTGATATTCACCTGCCAGGGAAATGGGAGGATAAGTGAACGGACACCTTTTTCTACAAGGAAGAAGTGACACACATCACACCCCCCACCCCCCCATCCCCTTTTCATTCCCATAGCTAGCTTTCTGACTTCAAGAAAATTGCTATGGCTCCCTCCCTATCTCACTGCCTTCACGTCATTCAGAGCAGGTATTGAGGAAAATCTGTCTAATAGAAGAATTAAAAAACTGTCTAAAGGCAGGTTTGGAAGAAATATCACAAAATAATTCAAGGTATTTTCTAATACTGAAACTTCTATTTCTATATGCTGAAGAAACTTTTAATAGAAGGCTCATTCGTGTTAGCAGATCATCAGAAAAACATTAAGTAATGGATGGCGCGAGCAAGATCTGTTGCTTATTCATATTCTTCCTACTCTTTTCTTGTGCTCAGCTGCATGCCTGTAGCTTATTCCTTGCTGCCCGTTGGAGTGATTTTTCTTTCAGCAGTGCCACTGATAGGAGAAGAGGTACATTTGAATTCCTAAGCTTTCTCACCGCTGCAGGAATACAGCATCCGGCTTAGCAGCCTCAAATAAATACAAACAAAAATCTTCCAGGAAGAATGATTTTCCTCTCGGTGCTGCTGTGGCTGCTAAGCCAGGGGTCTGTTTTGGAGGAGAAAATTCAGCTACCGCTCCCCAGCACAAGGAGCTCAGCAAGCAAAGCTACTGAATGACGGGAGAGTTATCCTCGACTTGTCATGCAGAAGAGGAAGGAGTGGAGGCAGATAAACAAACTGATTTCTGACTTGTTTTCAAGTGATATGGAAGGGCTTTGGTGCAGAAGCCTTAGTGAAGGAAATCCTCTCCAAAGATTACGGAAAACGTGCCTTTTTCTGTGAGAAACCATAAACAGCAATACACAGAATCACAGAATGGTCAGGGTTGGAAGGGACCTCTGGAGATCATCCAGTCCAACCCCCCTGCCACAGCAGGGACACCTACAGCAGGTTACACAGGACGGCGTCCAGGCGGGTTTTGAATGTCTCCAGTGTGGGAGACTCCACCACCTCTCTGGGCGGCCTGTGCCACTGCTCTGCCACCCTCAAAGGAAAGAAGTCCCTCCTCATGTTTGGATGGAACCTCCTTTTGTTCTGTCTCTGGGCACCACTGAAAAAAGACTGTTCTCATCTACCTGGCACCCTCCCTTTAAGGATTTATAAGTACTGATAAGATCCCCTCTCTGTCTTCTTTTCTCTAGACTAAAAAGCCCCAAGTCCCTCAGCCTTTCCTCATAAGAAAGATGCTCCAGTCCCCTCATCATCTTTGTAGCCCTATAACACACATAAAGTAGAACCCCTGTGAATATGGTCACCACCAGTGATGTGTAGTTTATTCTCTGAACTTAGTGAATGACACTGAATCCACAGTGATCTGCCAGAAATGTAGGACAAAGCAAGGGTCAGGATGCTCCCCGTGTCTTTTTGCCAGTGGTCACTGTCCTGCTCCAGAGCGCTCTCTTTTCTTAAATCCTAGAAGAATCATTCAGGAATGCCCAAATCGTTGAGGTTGGAAGGCACTTCTGGAAATCATCTGGTCCCAAACCTTGTCAGAGCCACCTAGAGCTGGTGGCTCAGGTCCATGTCCAGTTGTGTTTTGAGTATCTGCACAGATGATGACTCCACAGTTTCTCTGAGCAACCTATTCCAGTGCTTCACCACCCTCACATGAAAAAAAAATTGATTATGTTTAAATATAATTTTGTCTACTACAGTTTGTGCCCATTGCCTCTTGTGCTGTCACTGGGCACCACTGAGAAGAGCCAGGCTCCGTCTTCTTTACTGACCCACAGGTATATATACACATGGATCCCAGCCCTCTCAGCCTCTCCTCACATGACAGATGCTCCAATCCCTGAATTATCTTCATGGCCTTTTGCTGGACTTGCTCCCATATGTCCACGTCTTTCTTGTGCTGGGGAGCCCAGAGCTGGACCCAGCACTCCCGATGAGTCTCAGCAGTGCAGAATAGAGGGGGAGGATCATGTCCTTCCTTGCTCTGCCCGAATGCAGCCTCTTTGCTGCACGGCTGCATTGCTGGCTCATGGTCAGCTTGATGTCCATCAGGACCCCAGGTCTTTTTCTGCAAAGCTGATTTCCGGCTGGTCAGCCCCCAGCATGTACTGGTGCAATGGGGTTATTTCTGCCCAAGTGCAGGACTTCGCATCTCCCTACATTAAGATCTTCCTTGTTCCAGACCTTCCCACTAGTCTCAGGGTCCTTAAATTCTTAAGACCTTCAGATCTATCAAAGTTTCTTGAGAGCATTATCAGTAACTCCCCTCTGCTCTCTCTTCTCCAACAGGGGAGTTGAAGGAATCTTTAGAAACATCTGTGAGTAAGAAGTCTTTAGATCTCTGCATCATCTGTGATGGAGATAAAAACACATCTGTATGATTCTGTAGGACAGAAAAGGATTAGGGATGTATGGACAATTTTTTTTTGTATTTTGGTAATCCCACCACATTCTGCTACCGTGTATCTTCTAGGATGTGCTGTATGGAAGTTTTAGCAATAAGATCTGCCCCCAGCCTTCTCTTCACGAAGCTGAACAATCCCAGCACTCTGCCTCTCCTCATCTCTTGTCTGCTTCAGCCCTCCTCATAATTTTTAGTGGCCCTCCACAGCTACTTGGAGAGAAACATGGGAAGGAGTTTCCAGTAAGTTTCTTCTCTATGAAAGGCTAAAGGGAAAGAGCTCTCCAGTCAGTGAAAGAGCGGCATGCAGACTTGACAGAAGTGTCCAAGGAGGCAATGAAGGAGAAATCTAGGACACCTCCTTTCGTGTACTGTAGAGTGGCATTTTAAGAATTTTGAATATGAATGAGAGCAACATAGCAGTGGTCCCCATGCACCATCCAGAGACAGAGAGAAAGAGCCTTTATGAATGGTTGAGTAACAGCGTACAGAGAAAGGATCCTCTTTTCTTGAGAACAGGGAAATATTTTGGCATACAAATGAGCCCGCTGAGCAGTGGGCTCCACTTAAAACAATAGGGAATGTGCCTGACTGGCACTTAGAAACTCCGGGGTATGGAGGAACAAGCTCTGTGGGATTACACAGCTATTAAAGGTGAAGTCCTTAAAATACATTTTGAAAAATAAAAGGAGGAAAAAAAAAAGAAGAGTCACATACAAAAGACATGATAGATATGCACAACTGCCTTTATACAAATGATAATATAGTATGAACTAAAATGAGTGCTAGGCTTTAAATAAAAATATTAATGTGGTGTTCCTTGTTAAAGAAGTGATAATATGCAGAATGCTGTTATAACACAATACAAATGATGTTGGATTGTAAATAAAAGCTGCCACTAGTCCAAAAACTTCACAAGAGAGAAGGATCTCTTTAATAAGTCACATCTAGAAGATATGTTTCAAGATATGACTACAAAAGAGCCGCTGTTTAATAGTAATGATAAAATACTTATTCAACATCCCTTCATGAGGAAAGGAAAACGCAAATAAAATCTGTTAAAGTTTAACTTCAGACAACAGGAATAGTTTAAAAGTGAGGGAGACAGTTAAAGTAAATGAAACGAACAAGTAAAAAAGATAAAACAAGACATCACAGAAGAGGCTTGAAAAAGAACTGCAACAGGCCAATTACCACTTTGTAGAAACTGGGTAAAAACACAGCTTTCAAATGAAGTAATTTCTCCATAATGCTAGGATTTTAGTGAGACAAATTAACAGCACAGTGTTTCATAATTTCTAATAACTCGTACATAGTGTACAATGCTTGACACAAGCAAGTGTTGGTCTACCTCTATGGTTACAGGAAAGTTTAATATTGTTACTACTAGTTTCAATTAAAATTACTGGTCCTGGTACTTGCTATTTTTATTTAGTATATTTACTAAGTATTACAATAAACTTATTTAGCAGTTGCAAATAATGACCAAACTATGCCAATCACCAAAATCGTAATCAATGTGTGACCAGGTATCATTCTCACGTGCAACAGAAAACTGCAGCAAGAATCTAATTCTCTTTTAGTATTTACTTATCTCAGTGCATCTTGAAGTCTTGGTGTTTTTGGTATCAAAACACAGCTCTTCAAAATCTTCTAACAAATATTATCTTGCTTAAGTAAGTATTTCTTATGCAAGTGCCACAATAATGAATTATAATAAGCAGGATCTCCCATAAAGTTGGGGGGAGGAGAAGAAAGCAGGCTAATTAATGAAGGTGGAACAAAGACAAAGCAGAGCCAAATCAGAAGGAAGCATGGGATCTGGGATGAAAGACAAATCACACAGGTTAATGTCATCAGACAGAAAACGGGAGGGGAAAAAAACCCCTACCCAGAGATTGCCGACTAAGCAGGAAAAAGCTTGAAAATTGGAAAAGCATCTTTCTATGAGGGAAAGAGCTCTAGCAATCTCAGTCTCCTTAACAAATCAACAGGATTTGGGTACCAAGTTACTGAATGGCAGAAGTCTGCAATACCTGTCTATATGTGAGACCCCAGCCCGCTGCAAACCTGCTGTCTTGCAAAGTAGCTCAGCTGATCAAAAACATACCGTAACTTTTAACTGTTTCGGTTTTGTAACCAAAATAAGACCTACAAAATTTACCCACTTCCAGTCAAATTAGCATGTTTTATAACACTGCAACAAAAAGCAGCATACGATTCAAAGTTCCATATTAAGAACAAGCATTTTAAAAAGATCTCAGAACTCGCTGAACATCAACAATTAGTAAAGAATAAAACTACATTCTCCTATAATAAATAGTTGATGACCAGTTAATTTATCACGTTTCAGTTAATAACATATGTTCTAGTTGTTTAAAGTAAACCATTGGCCCTGTAAGTTTATATGTGTCCCAAAACTGGAGAGAGGAAATTGTAATACAGAAGTACTGTTCATTTTTAAAGAGGATTTTTATTCCCCTGCATGGAAGTTCCAACTGATCCCTGTAAACACATTTGCAGTAAATGAACTAGTTTTCAAAAATTAAAATTATTTGGCAATTGAACAGCTGTATGCATGAATACTCAGATACAGAAGACAATGCCAGATTTGGATTTATCTCAGCAATGTATTTTAGCTGAAGTCTGATTGCAATGAAGAGCCCTACGCTTTGCAAAAAACTTCTAGCAATTGGCTCTAATCCATCCTCACAGTCTAACAGAACTGGCAGAGGTCTTCCCATCTGTTTACAGTTTTTGCCCATCATGGATGAGATTAAGAAGAAATCCGCAGTGCAAAATGTAATAAAGTGGCTTCTCACATTTATGTAATACATCAGTTATCCATAATATTTTAATGACAAAAGCTTCCTTTTCAATGAATGTGACCACATGGTGTATTAGGCAGCAACAGACAATTTATTTGTTTCTTAGAGCAAAAACTCCCGTTTCCCTTTTTATGAATGCCTCTGGGCAAAATTAAAATAAGAAATGCTTGGGTTGCATGGCTCTCTCCAGGAGCAAACAAACTGCCAACCATAATCACAGTCTCCCTGTAAGCATTTTAGCTTTGTTTGAGAAAGCAGACTTCACATTGACTCTGCCCTGTCTCCACTGATGGTTTTGGTTTGTCAGTTTAGGTACACGTGGATCTACCAACTATAAGATCAACTGCTTCTGACTCCAGTTCTGGGAAGATAGAGTGGCATGAGCACTCCCTCACAGCTCATAAGGAAACGAAGTTCCTTTCAGACAAACATGCCAATGATGCAGATTTAACTCTAAGGGAGCCCTAACAGCTGTGATCCTTCCCCAACCTGCAGGATTTTCTGTATGTGACTGATTCACATCAATCAATAGCAAGGCTTTTGTTGACTTTAAAGGGGTCCTTTGAGCTGTAGATGAGATTTTATAATATTAGCTTAAAATATTATTAGCTTTCTTTTTAATTGTAAGCTACTCCTGTAACTTTGATCAAGCTTCTGCTTTAGCCATTTATTTCTGTTACAGGTTGAGCTGCTGCACAACATCAAGGAACTGTTATAAATTGGTCCCAAACACTGATGCCAAGACTCCTCTTCTATCATTTAAGTTTCTCAGTACCTGACCATGAGAACAGGACAAAAGACTGACAAATAACTCAGAACAAATACCTGTGCAGCGGAGACGAGGAAAACAGTCTGATGGCTCTTCCTTTTGTAGATCAGCTGGAGTGCAATCAGCAAGACCGAAGCAATTAGTTTATTAGGACCTCACAGGTAGCATTTCCCACGTTCGATTTTACTGCTGGAAAACAAAAGGAGATACTAAGAAAATCAGATGAAAAATTAAATCTACCTTCAGTAAAACTTAAAATCATGAAAATTATAACTTTTCTGTAGAACAAAAATTCAATGCATGGTGATTGGCAGGACATATTGCAGAACAAGTTTATATAATTTCTTATCTTAAAAAAAAAAGTGTGGAGGCAAAACTGAACAATTACATTACTTTTAAAAAGACAATGTTACTAAGAATCACACTTAAGCCCTGGTATCTTACAGACACATTTTATGAAACAGAATTGATTGAAACAAACCACCCAGGGCATGATCTGAAGCAAATTATCACCTTTAAAGCTGAAAGAGACATAATATGGTTATTGCCTTCCCACTGTTCTCAAGGTTAGACTGTTAAAGTAGGCTATTTAATATGATTATGAAAAGTTACTAAGAATTAGTATGCAATTGCTTTAAAGAGGTATGCACATGGTTAGACCTTTATTATTTACAAATTCATTATTTGGAAGATACAGCAGCATTTTAGAGCAGGGAAGGTTACAACGCTGTTTGAGGAAATACAGCTACAGCCTGACTGAACGCTAGACTCTGCTTTCTGTGGCCAGGATGCAAAACACTATAAACAGAAAAAAAAGCTCTAAATATCCCACTTGATACTGGTTTAGCATGCAGGAGAGTCATTAATGGTCTGATAACAAGACAAAAAATTTAAGTATCATCAGTAGTTTTCCCGTTCCCCCTTCTCTCCAGTTCTGGTTCCTGCTACTTTAGGAGCCATACAACATCTTCTGTTCTCAAGACATTAGAAGCATAGAATCACACAACGGTTAGAGTTGGAAGGGACCTTAAAGATCATCAATTCCAACCTCCCTGCCATAGGGGGTTGAGAACCTGAGAAACTGAGACCAGGTTGCTCCAAGCCCCGTCCAACCTGGCCTTGAGCATCTCCCGGGATGGGGCAGCCACAGCTTCTCTGGGCAACCTGCTCCAGTGTCTCACCAGCCTCAGAGTAAGGAATTTCTTCCCAATATCTAAAGTAAATCTCCCCTCTTTCAGTTTAAAACCGTCCCCCCTCATCCTATCGCTACACTCCCTGACAAAGAGTCCCTCTCCAGCTTTCCTGTAGGCCCCCTTTAGGTACTGAAAGGCTGCCATATATATTAATCTCTTTTGTTTCATTCCTTTAAAAAACAAAAAACTTGCTCAGAGAAACTTCAGCCCATATAGCTGTTGCCAGCGTGAGGACTGTAGACAATAAGAAGCTATTTCAAATCTTATATTCTGTAAGTGAAAACTTTGTAATGGAAACGACTTTCACCTTTACGTAACCCCCTTGGCAGTACCACGTTGTGAAGTCAGCAAGCACGATCCCGCTGCTGCTTTAACAGTCATAAAGAAACTGATGGCCCTGCTGGAGGGTGGTGAAGTGTTAATTGGCAAATTAAGACAGTTCTCCACTGAAGCGTTGAGGATAAATTGCTGCACTGAATATGCATTTTCTGGGCTTATCGGGAAATTGAGTGGAAGATGTATAAAAGGCAGCTACACATACTACTGGGGAGATGGGAGTTACCCAATTTATTTTCTGGTGTATCTACAGCAGTCTCTCAGCTCTTAGAAAGAGATTTGTACTTTTAGGGATATTGTTTAATTAAAGAAACTTTATCTGTGAAAGGTTATCTAATGCCTCAGCTAAAATTTCCCCCACAAAAGTGTTGAGTTTAAAAGGCCAGGGCTGGGTAGAACAACCAGGATTAGGTACTAAATGCTGCTTAAATTTAAGGTAATTTACATTCCCGACTCTGTGTAGAATACAAATTATAAAAATTAGACTAACAACGAAGACTGTTGTCTAAGACAAAAATAAAGACTGACCACTGTGTTCATTAACTGCACTGCTGTAACAAGCACGTAGTATTCACTATTGTCCTAGATGGTCTTAGAGATATTTAGTTTAAATTTTATTCTGGCATTTGTGATGATTCAAGTGTCCTTGTTCATGATAAGTAATCTACTGTTTCCAGCCACAGAAGTCAAACTGTCATTACTGTTTGTGATGTTTTACACTGGACCTTATGGTATTGCACCGCTCCTGGAGAAAAAGTAGGTAAAAAAATCCATTTCCCTTTTTAATTCAGCAAGTTTTGGCCCCCATTGCTGCAGAGGGGACAGTGAAGGTGAGTGGGACAAAGCCCCTGACACCCCCTGTCCCACACGTACCCCTTTTCTCTCCAGTCCAAAATGCAAAACCCAACAGCAACACCTTCAGAAAACGTTCTCCCTTTGCTGCGCTTACATTTTGAAGATGACGTGACTGTAAGGTGGCTTTTTTTCAATTTAGTAATATGGTCTCCTACCTCCACTTGTTGGTATGGCTGCATATGGTGCAAGTAACGTTAGAACTCTGTGCAAAATGTCCACCTGTGCTGTGGATCTTTCCATTTAGTCACATTTGCTAATAACCTATGCTGCCAGGCAGACCTGAGGCAGCACAGTGACTCCAGACAGACCCCGGCATTTTGAGCCTACTAAGAGGGAGACTATATTGGACTAGCGCATAAATTACCAACAGCACAAGCGCCCTGTGTAAAATTTGCAGAAGTCCTCAAAGCCCCTTTGGCTCTCAGTAGTCTACTTCTCTCAAGTCAATGCAATGGAAGCTCACTTTTGAGAATGAAGCAGGCACTTCAGTGACTAAGTGCTTTCAAAATGTCATCCCACTTTGCAGCCGGGGGCAAATCAGCAAGAACGTTCATGACAGGATGTATCAGCCCTCACTACTGTCAGTGAGAATTCTCACCGAATGAACACTTACCATAACAGGTCTGAAACAAGAACAACATCCACGGATTGCGAACCATTTCTACCGGGGGTTGGAAATGCTCCCTGAAAGAATGCTTAGTGTTAATTGTACTTGGCTTCTTATTCCAACCTCCCTTTTTGTTAGTTTTCCGAGTTAAATACTATAGAGAAAATTCCTCACTGAATAAGGAAGGTTATTCATTGGCAATGGTTTTCGGGAAGACTAATTTCTCAAATCAAGATTCTTCCCACCCTCTTTCCAGATTCATTGTTGTCTTAAAGGAAAGGAACTCTTGGAGAGTAAGTCCTGTCAAAACCTTGATGAATACTCATGATATCCAGAGTCGTTGCCAAGGTATCAGTACTGTGGGTAGGTGCTCATTAGCACACCAAAGTTATATAAAATAAATTGTAACCAGTAAACATTCCTTTGGCAAGTTCTTTCTCATTGGAATTTGTGTCTAGAAGTATTAGAACTGCTATAGCTGTGTTTTACAATGCTGTGCTAATTTGTATACTAATTGCTTCATATTGTGTAACTGTAATCTAAATATATAGAATAGATATAGAATAAATATGCTTTTGGAATCTAAGTAGCTATCAAGAAGTGGTGATACTTCTTTATGTTCTGTACTTACTAGCATTTAAGAAAAATTGTCTACTAAGCATTGTATATACATACATAGAAGGCATTGGTTTGTATATATGTTATTTCTGGTATGGAATACAGAAACATAAGGAGTCTTAAAATACAATATTTTCCTATTTTCATATTGGTAAAAAGATATTTTTTTTTACAAACGGTTCTGTTGGAAGAGAAAATGGGTTTTGGAAGCATAGAAAATGGTGAAATACTGATCACATCTACATAGAGTAATTTTACTCTCAGAAATTCCTTCTACCTCCAGCAGTGCTGCTGCCCATGGGACACTGTTCCATGACCTTCAGCCTGTCTTCTCAAGGTAGACTATCCTTCCATGTGGAAATTAGAAAAATGCTGGTTCATATGTTCATGTTTGGCTCTATAGTCTATCACAGATGTATTTTACTATTTATATTTCAGAGAAATTTGAAGTGGTGAGCAAGGCAGTGAAATTGATAACTTGCGCACTTGCTTATAAGCAACGGGTATGCTGCTGCACTCTTTAAAGAAGTAAATGGATCAGTTAGAAACTAGAATTAAAAGCAGATCTATGCCACGCTACAGTTTGGAAAGTGTACCTGTTTTGCCAGTTCATACTAAATGGGAAAAAGGTAATTTGTGCATGGATTAAAAAAACCTGTTATTTTGACAGTGTACCTATTGAATACTCCGTGTCTGGTAATTTTAAACTCATACAGTTCAAGACCGATATATGCACAGTACAAACCAACACAATTCCCCAGCCCCCACCAAAAAACAAATCAGACCAAAGCTCTTTAAATAATACCAATTATTCAAGAAAAAATGACATGAATTATTCAAGAAAGAAGTGCGTTTTTCCCCATGAATGAAATACTCTGTTCTGTGATTCTGTGATACTTAACTCTCAGATATTAAGCAACAGTCTTCATAAAAACTTTGGCATATCTTTTCCTTTTAAATTGCATTCAGATTTAGTTGGATGGATTTGTTTATCATTTTAATTTTCTGCTTTTAGATTATTTCTGTCTTCAGAAAACGGCATGTATCCCGTGCAAAGTTAAAATGGAATTCAGTAGTATTCTGTGCAAAAGCCTGCTAGACGATAGTTCCAGTATTTGGTATTATCTGGAAAGAAGTCCAGTTTCCCATCAAGTTTGTTCATGTATAATTAATAAATAGTTTCACACACTTTCTTACCCTGATTTAAGTCAGAGTTGTGGCTCAGAAAACATAAAGATGTCTTCTGGACATCAAATGGAATACAAAGCACAAGAATGCTTCAGAAGCCATTTCACAAAGAGTATGTTTATCTGGAAGATTTAAGTTGAAAGTCTGACATTTGAAAATGTTGGCAACTGCTGTCCTTAATTCTGCTGACAATTGCTATGTATTACATATAGAAATTTTATAAAGGTCACTGCAATGTGTAAATCAAAGACTCAGGAATATTTGACAGTTTCACTTTAAAAGGTGTTGTAAAGTTTTCACACTTTGCGTGTTTTAAAATAAAACATCAGACAAGTGTCCTTTTCTTATTCTAACTGTCTGAACATTAGGGGTCTCTGAATGCACAACTGATGCCAAATTATTTTCAGAGGTACAAAATGAATACAGGTTAAACAGGGCATATACAATATATGACTCAGCCAGGGAATGCTCAATAATATGCCATGCATAGGGCTGGAGAGTTAATATTACTCTTATTACTCTATAACTCTTAATAATAGCATGTGCAGAGTGTTCTAAAAGTATTAAATATTTTACTTGATATTATTTGCAGAAGAGCTTCCAGAAACTTAAAATGCCTAAAATTCTCTATATGAATTAATATCAGAACAATCAGAGAATATTACTTTTTGCTGAAAGGAATTTCTCTGTCATCCTAGCTCGACACTTCTGCTGAATGAGAAATGATCTAATATTTCCTCTTTTTTTTTTTTGTTTAAACAAAAATGGATTGAAAAATGGATGCAAAACTATATCCCACAGTAAGGTTTTGCTTAGAAAAAGGAGTTTTGTCTTCCCAGGCATCCACGTTCTGTGTCAAAAGCAGTTGTGTTCCACAGAGTTACTAAAACTTCGTGGATGTAGCTTTATTGAGAGAGAAAGGGAGACAGAAGGAGAAGAAAGACTGGGCTAAGGGAGCTTCAGCTTGGAAGGTCCACAAAGCCCCAGAGGCGAAAGCAGCAGATGTAATTCTAGTCTGACAGTGCCTTTCCTATTCTGCCCCAGGTGCTAAAAGCGGACAGCTGTTGTGGGGAAAAAGTAGAGGACTTGGGTTAGGAGAGACACAAAACCAAGAGCTGCAGCTGGAGTGGGGCTACAAAGGGGCTGCCGAAGGAAGTGACAGCTTATATATTTAGTATATTTAGTCTTCATTCTTTCCAAGTGAAGTTACTAATTTAAATATTTATCATTGTGTCAAAAGACAAAATTATAAAAAGGTTTTCTTCCTTTAAGGTGAGCTGCCAAGAAAGATATTGTAGAATCGAGAGGAAATGAAATGAGCCTAATCCGAACTGGCCCTTACGGTACTATCTCCATCGGTCAACCCCTGTATGATTTCTGACCCTTGATGATATTCCCCAGTTCCCTCCCGTGATTTGCTTAGATGTTCAAATAGGGTTCCTGAAAACATTGCACACCTTTGGCTTTTCTTCCCTTTGTTTTCACATTAACATTTAGTGCAATTCTCATTTGAAGCACTTGATCTTCATTATCTTGTAGGCTTCAAAAAGCTTTGCAGGACTCTTTTCCATACATCCATGTTTTTAATTTCTTTTTAAAGCACCTGTATCTATACATGCATACACACATGCAAGTGTGGTCAACTTGTAGCAAGAATTTTGTGGCTTCCATATTCTGAGGAAAAAAATCCTACAAACTTCATACAGATTTTAGGGGGTAAAAAAATATTACTACACAACCTAAATACAAAATATAAATCCTAAACCTGAAGTTGATCCAAGTGTTTCAATTTGAAATAGCTGAGTACTGAAGTACTGAAGTTTCCCACCCAACTTCTATTCACTGGCCTGAAGACGCGGTGCAAGAGGTATGCAAGTCTTCAAAAGAACACCTAAGAATACTGCAGTTAAAAAAGTACTGATTTATGTGAACATTAGATTCCAATAAAGGACAAGCTAAGGCTATGCAATTATGTTTAAGAGATATCATAGGTGATGCACATTTGGCAGTGTATGTAATCATGTGAAAAATAAGGCTGATCATAAGAAAAGCCATCAAATGGTTATTTTGCGTCCTGATAGTGAGCAGTGATTAAACTTCCAAAATAGAAATTATTCTTTGTTTAAAATGTCTGAAAGTATTGTAAGTGGAAGGCCATTGTTATCCAACATAAACTGTGTCAGTTGTTAAGACTCAATTTAAAAAAAAAAAAAAAAAAAGAAATTTAAAGCAGTGAAAGAAAGATCCATGCCATTCTTTTGTTTCTAACAGAAGAAAAATCATCAGACCACAGCATCACTTTCTAGGCCGCCTGCGCAGCTACAGGTAGCTAATAACTGTGTCAGAAAGTGAAACAAATGGGCAGTTGATGGGGACTCATTGAGATGCACACGGCACAGCGGGAAATTCCAGCACAGTCTGTTTCACCCAGTGTCCTACTTCAGCTCCATTACAAGTGACACAGCAGCGTTAAGGAAGGCACTTCCAGCTCTTAGAACCACATTATAAGCTAGTAATCAATTATTTACCGAACTGAGGCAAACAAAAAGACTTTGACTACACTAGTACAGTATTCATCAAAGCCTTAGCTGTTAAGGCAGCTGGAAGAGTTAGGAAACAAAACACTTTCACCTTATCCCAAGTTTTTCCACAAAACTACCTTTTATAGCTGATTCTGATTTAAAGGGACCAACTTCTGTAAACCATTTGTGTTGCTTTTTGAAATTATCTCGCTATTAATACTAAATAAGAATATATGGAATTTAGTTTATGCCTTAGTTCATTAATATAGAAACTTTAATAACAGAAAATAACTACCCTACAAAAAGACAGCTTTTCCAGTGCAGTGTATAATTTCAAGTGAAAGAATAGATGTTTTGCTTATTTATTTTTTCTGTTTTAAAACAGTACTGTATGGTTTTAGTTTATTTTGTTTTAATTTTACTACTTTATATCTTTATTACAACTAATGAGAAGTCAGCACTTCCAGTCACCACCACTATAGCATTAAATCCTTCATTTAAAAGACAAATGAAGTTTAATACTCTCTAGGACAATATATTTCCTGCAGCCTAGATGTCTTTTGCATCCTAGAAAGCTACTGTCATCTCCTCCCACCCATCCAAAAACCTAAGACAACAAAGTGATAGATCTGGCATTAGCAAGCAAAACCTATTGCATTAATTCCAGCATGCTAGAAACACAGTTTCCACCAAGAAGCTTTGTTTGTTAGATATGTATATGAATTTATATAATACTGTATATATTAATATGTATATGAATGTATATGAATATATAAACAAGAGCAGTAATATCAGCAAGGTTGTCTGCCAAGACAAGCAAAAGAGTTAGTCCCATAGCAAGAGAGAGATGCTGATAAAAGGTTAACAGTAAAAATCTACTGACATGAGATTACATCTGATGCAAGACTACAGGTGATCAACACATGTGTGAATGGGAAATTTATAATAACTCAAACATTTCCATCAGAAGACAGCACCAGCACTGACATGATCTTCTTTTCAGAGGTCTTCTTGGAAGTTGTGGAGATGATATGCATTTGCCATCCTTTCAGGGTACAGTGGTAAACACCACCCTGTCTCCTTGTGTGGTCCTCTAGGAGTACAGGCAGATTAACTCTAACCACAGCCCAGGAAAAGGTGACATGAAATTAGCTTTCTAGTAATCAATAGAAAAGTAAATGCATATGCTGGGATCCAATTACGTAAATTAAAAGAGCTGGTTAAGAGCTTCCCAACTCAACATACTCAGGTGTGCTGTCTTTCTCTCCCTTGCATTTGTCTTCACCTACTGTGTATTCTTTCAGCCAGGACCCAGTATTAGTTTATTTCTGGCGCCATACTTGTTACAGTGTCAATCCATTGCTTTGCCCATCACAGGAATATGAAGGAATGTCAGTGAATGTAAATTAACTGACTGCCAGTTCTTCCTAAAGTGACAGTGTTTACATAACATTATTATAGAAGTGCTTATATTTGCAAAAATCTTTCTATTGACTCACAGAGTGTCCTTAAAACAGTAATAAACAGTAAAAAGCAAGAGGATTACCTATAAAGCAAAGAAGCCAACAGCATCCTGGGCTGTACCTACAGGACCTTATCCAGTCAATGGAGGGAAAGGCTTACCCTCTTCTACCCGGCGCTCACTAGACAACATCTGGGATAGTGTCCAATGTTGGGTCCCCCAATACAGAAAACATCAATAAAGTGGAGCTGGTGGGGGAGGAAGAGGAGACACAAGGTGAGAAGGCAGTGCCAGACTCTTCACAGCAGTGCGTGGCGGGAGGACAAGCAGCAGCAGACATGAGTTGAAGCAAGAGAGGTTCACACTGCATAGGAGGAGGAGCTTTTCCCCAGGAGGACAGTTAGGCAAGAGAAGAGGCTGCCTGGAGAGGCTGAGCAGGCTTCACCCTTGGAGGTTACCCAAGTTACCTAGTTACCTGACTGCAAAAGCCCAGAGCAACCTGGTCTGATCTCAGAGCTGCCCCTGCTGTGAGCAGGAGGCCAGACTAAAGATCTCTCGAGATCCCTTCCAACCTGAATTAACCCGTATTTAGTCAAAAAGACACTTGAGTTTCCTCCGGATTTCCATTTTGCTATAGACTGTGAGAAACTTGGGACACAGAAATAGCGTGTCAAACACTTTGTAGATGGGAAGAAACAACTCTCTGATGGATTCTGACCAAGAAAATATTCATGCCACATACTAAAAAAACCCTCATAAACAACACCCCAACCAACAAGAAAACACAAACAACTGGATATTTACTCAATCAATTTTAAAAAAATGATCTACTTTAAAAGCATCGCATCAATTTTACCAACAAAACAAATGGAAGAAAATGAAACATAAATGTTCACAGAATGCAATTTTTTGGAAATGGTAAAAAGCCCCCAAACTAGAAATGTTGGGCTATGTATGCAACATCACAGAACATCATTAACAAAGTGAAGCGAGGGAAAAGGAGTTATTTTACTTAAGCACTACCTTTTCTCACCTATATTTATATATAATCATCTACTGCTGTTATTTTCTATTTCTGCTCTTTAAAAAAGGGAAATTGCCTCCCAGTTCTTGATTTTCAGAAGAAACAGTATAATAATTTGTTAAATGCTGATTCTTTCTGGTCCTTCTTGCATAATGTTTATGGATAAATGTCAACAACAGGAGAAGAACAGACAAAAATGTATTTTTTGGCTTCCTATGTATAAGAATTATTGTTTAGGATACAAACCATACAATAAATCTTTTATTTTTCATGTGTTTTTTTCCCTTCCTTCCTTCTTTTATTTTTACTATTGTAAACCTACAACAAAATGCAATTAGGAAAAAACATTTCCAGCTTTGACTGTTACCTCCCCTCTAAGAAAAGCATTGTTTTAAAAGACTGACCTTTGGAAATAATATCCATAACCCTAAGCAGTACATATGTTTTCTTCTTACTATAATATACAAGTATGGAAAGAAAATTTGTTTCATTCATCACGAGACTGGACGCTTGCTTAAAAGCCAAGAGAAATATCCAAATTTTCTGTTTTCATCCTAAGGAAGAAAGAGATGATCACAGTAAAAGTGGTAATGAAATTGTCAGATTTGTTTTAGTTCTGGACAAGAAATCTCACACACAATCAGCTATTGCAGCTCAGCTGAGATCTGGACTCTGAGAGTCACAAGCGGTGGTGTGATTAGACCCGAACTCTGGGAAAGGCACTCAGGGCCACACACCAAACCCCTCCTTTAAACATCTCCGTGGTGTTGTTAGAGCTTGTCAATGTGATATGCTGAACCTAAACAATTTGTTACAGTTAGCATTCTTTTAAGCTAACAGCATTAGTATGAGATTTTTAAGGTCACTGCAAAAGGAATTAGTGCTGCAAAAAGATGTAGCCGCAGAGACATGCAAAAGTCCTCTCTAGTAAGAGAAAAGAATGAGACTGATGATCCAAAGAGCCAGCCAGCAGCTCGAGACTGGGGGGGGGGGAGTGGGTTGATTTTGTTTTATATAACTCCAAAGATCACAGAGGATATAAACAATGTTTATTTTACCCCTCTGGAATCCTAGCACTCTGAACTATAAAGCCAGCCTTTTAAAGAATGTGTATTTAGGTATTTTAATGCATTGCGCTTTTCCCATCTGTTCCTCCTCTGCCTCTCAATTTGATGGCTTAGAGATCCACCCTACCCTTCCATAACAATTTGTATTGAGTGCTCTCTAAGTTGTAGATTATTAAACACATTTGCTGACCTCTCTCAGTTAAGAATAATGTAATTAAGCTGGACCACCTTCAGTGATTTCATTTACAAGCATGTCAGGGTATATACTGCTTCATTCATGCAAGCTCGATGGATTTATGCTGAACTTCTGAATCACAGATTAGCCGGAGCACTCATGAAAACCTTTTGGCTTGCAGGAAAGTCTTACCCCAGACAAAGCAATAGAAATCCAATACTGACCTGATGAAGGCATGGAATGCATACGTACGTGCAGGCCGATGCATTTAAAAAGCACAGCATTTGGTCAGAAGAGAATTTTACATCACTGCCGTTTCTCATAAGAATCAGACTTATTTTCAAAACTACAAGTTACTATTGTGATATACAAGGATGATCCACATTTGAAAACTGGATCACTTTAATTTCAGAACCTTAGTGTATTTTTACCAGCTTAAATTTACAAGAGCC
Source organism: Pluvialis apricaria (assembly GCA_017639485.1). Lineage (NCBI taxonomy): Eukaryota > Metazoa > Chordata > Aves > Charadriiformes > Charadriidae > Pluvialis > Pluvialis apricaria. Next base: position 79,832,991 of record CM030010.1, read on the forward strand.
GCATTTGCAGGTAGCCTGGGATGCGTACACACATCCATTTCAATATATGCAATTGGGTCAGTTGTCTTCAGGCATGGAAAATGATTACAAATGTTGATAAGGACTAAGTTGGTGCTTTCCCATGATACAGTAAGACACTGAAAGTAAAGTACCTCTCTATAAAATTAGGAGAAAATGTCAAGCCTTGGATAAACTAGTCATTGGCATTGAAGTCAAGGGTTATGTAAGTTATTTACATGAATTTCCAGCTAAGCTGAGAACTTCAGGGCTACGTTGAAGCACAAGTCTGGAAATGAACAGAAGGGGAAACAAGGGATAAAACCAGAGAGGAGAACAAGAAAATACAAACCCCAAAAGGTACCTTTTTTGCCCAAACCCACTACTTTATTTCACTAAGCAAAGCTGAAAACATCAAGGAGATGAAATTCACAGATCTTTCAACAAGGAGTCAGTGGCAACAACTAAGATCTCTAAATCTATCTGCTTTATTTATGCATGTTGCCAGTATATAAAGGTAAGAGACTTCAGGACCAGTTCTTTGAAGAAACAAGATTATCAGGTTTAAAAATCCAGAATGACCCGGCGTTGTCTAACTAGGACTAAGTCTCAGCAATATCAAAGTAATATCTGAGCTGTGGAGTGCCTTCCCAGCCTAGCGTTGGCCCGTCTCTGTCCCCATGGCCCTGCCTGGCCATCCCCTCACCAGGCCTGATCCTGAGCCCCACCAGTGGGCTGACATCCCATCCTGACCTCGGCCCGTCCCCATGGAGGTGCCCGATGCCCAGTGCTGGGGCTGTCCCCTGGCTGGAGCGGTGGGACAGACTCCGGCTGCCAGTCCCTGCCCTGTCCTGATGGACCCCAGGGCAGCGCCTGCAGCTCCTGGCCCCAGGCAGCCGCCTGCCCTCGAGGCGCCCTCAAAAACTGTCTTTGAGATTAACAGCACATAACAATGCTTGATTGAAAAGTGGCCCTTTTCCATAAGCTCACTTAAATCTTAGCTAGAGCGAACAAGTAAAAGTATCTTTCCATTAAATACCTTTGTGACAGTTCATATAACATAAGCATACATTATCTTTTGTCCTTTTCTTTTCCATCTAGTTAATTACTCTTGTAGATTTTATCTGCTCATATACAGAGAGAAATGTTACAGACTTCTCAAATAACTCAATGGGATAAATGATGTATTTTACTAGAGAAAAAGACTTTGACAAATGTCAGTCACGTATTGAAAACCACTTCAAAAAGAATTTTGAAAATTCAAGATACAAATGCCATCATAGTTAGACACTTAACATTTTCCTATCACTCATAGACAAGCATTGTATAGGCAGTTCTACAACCAAATAGACCATAATCCAAAGCATTATGTGCATTTGTTTTTAAGTAGATATATTATATAGTCACAGAATGACAGGGAAAATTCAGTTCTACTTTGCAGGTATTAATTTTATTTTTCTGTTTTCTTGTAAAAGTTTTTGCTTTTACAAACTAAATCTCAGATCAGAAGTCTGTTACAGTCTAAATATATATTCAAGTTTGCATGGTCAGGCGTAGCGGAGAGGTAGCCCAACGGGATGCAGGGGAAGCGGCTGCACAGCAGAGCACACAGTCCCCTTACTATGCCACCTGGAGCCCAGCCCAACAGGGCTGTTCTAATGGGGCTCTACAGTGCCTCTTCTCAGGCAAACGCCACAGCAAATCAACTCGGAATACGTATCGACAAGAACAATTTGATTTCCTGTAGGAGGTAAAAATAGGAATGTGATTTCTAAGCGTGCAAGAGTAATAAAATAGTCTTATTAGATTTCATATATGCCAAAGAGTACAATTAATTTTCTTGGAGGTTTCCTTAAACTTATTTTTGTCTATTTAAAACTGATATTTCAAAAAATCCTACCTAGCACAGTCACCTGCAGATTCTGCTCACGGAAAGGAAGAGGCAGTCAGCACAGAGTGAAGATGTAGAGTTTTGTAACAGAAAGACTGAGACTGGCATGAAAGAAACATGGATGGAAATGCCTGTGTGCAAAAGCACCGGGAGAAGCACCAGAGCAAGGCTGAGAAGAATAGCTGGTATCGGCAAGGAAGACCACGAGTCCCAGCCCACTGCTCCCAGGACACTGCTCCCAGCAGTGCAGCTGAGAACGGTGTTGTTCGTCACATCCCACAGGCCTGCACTCCGCTAAAACCACTGCACGGACAACTGACCAGCAGAAGACTCTGCATGCTAGCAGGACAATGACAACAAGGTTGCAGTATGCCACATGTACCATTTCTTTTCCTGGTAGCCCAATGAGAAAACAGATTATTGATGTATTTTTCAAGCATATTCTGAAGTGAAACAGCTAATGGGCAGCAGCAGGTTAACACAGAGTAATTCTTGAAAGCAATCACCAACAGTTGTCTCCTTAACAATTGCCGTCCTGATGTATACAAGGGATCATGATACTTTTCCCTTTTAAAAGGTTAGCCTTTACTCACTGAATCTGCAATCCACAATTTTATCCTCTGTTTTATACATTCATCACAGACAGTGGTATTTCCCCAAAGAAAGTGTAAGAAAGATGAAGCATGGCACCCTTAAATTGCATATCCTAGCAGACAACAAATCTGTCATTCATAGATAGATAGATCGATAAAACAATTTCTTCTGAATTGACATAACCCTTCTACCTCTGGAATCACCAGAGAGCAAGGATCATTTTAGATCTCGCTTGCAGACTGAAATTCAAAGAGGACTTCGTAAAGAATAGTTACAATTAACTTGCAACTCACTGCTCGTAAAATGACTGTTATATGCATTTATGTGGGAAACATGCAGCATAGCACAGGATGAAAAATATAAAGCAGTTCTGGCAAGGAAGATGTTAATGAAAAACACAGCATTTAAAGAATTTTAGCAGAAACCAAAGAAGTCATATGTAAATTGTATTTCTGTAAAACAAACTCACCCAAGGACAAGGATTTAACCTGATTTAGTGTAGCTCAAGGATCAATCTGTTTTAATGTATTATTCTGTCACTATAGATTGGTGGATTGATCACATCTTGAGTTGAGCTTTACTTGCCAGCGAGCACAAAGTAATCTGTCCAATTGGTTTCACTAGCATACAGTCACCGAGCACTAACTAGATCTGATCGATATCCCCTACAGTGTAACAGCTTCTGTGTTTATCGTGCTCTAGACTTCAGAAGTGACAAATCAGTGTCAGCACCGTTTAGCAGTGATGGCTGAAGTGGTGCACCATGCAAAGCATGTCTAGCGAGAGTGGCTCAAAAGACACACCTTCATGGTGCTTTTAATTGCGAGCTCCCGGGACAGTTTTGCTCCAGCACAAAGCAAAGTCCTCTGTCAGCAGAGGCACGCAAGGAAGATGTTATTTGGACACTGAGGTTTTGCTTTTTGTTACTACTACTGGTCTAAAAATACTTATTATTATAAGCCCAGTTAATTATAGTGTCTCATAAACCTATAGTCAGAATTGTATGAAAAAAATGCCTTATTACGGGGATATATCACCATCATGTATTTCAGAACTGTATTTTCTGACAAGAAGGATCTAAATGCTAGCTAACAGGCTGCATTTTGCAAGAGGTATGAAAAGGTGATGCTACTGAAAAGGGAGAGGAGTAGCAAAACCAGATTGAGACAGTAAAGAGTTATTTAGCTGCCAAGCTGCTTCTTGGCGTTCATCCGAGGCATCCCAAACTCGATCTGTTACAAGAATTGGACTCTTATACAACTGCTGTATCTTGAAATAGGCTCTGCTTTGCCTATGCTAGTCAGAGGCTTGAGGTGATTGTTATTTTGATTTACAGAATATGAAGGCAGGGGAGACAGCAGCTTTCCTGAAGCTACTTTGAATCATAATGGAGCTATTGCTGTAGCTGAAGCAGTAGTGGGCTTTGTTGATAAAGGTCTTTGGTGACCTAATTGAAACACCTTCAATTAAGTGAAATTCCAAAGCTGAGTGTTTTACGGTGACATATCTGGCTTGAGAAAGATTTTGTCAGGAATGTTTCTTTTTTTATTTTCTTTTTTCTTCTCCCCTCCAAGAGGGTGAGAAACTCATTCTTTCGAAACACTAAGGCTTCACTGCTGTGGGAGGGTTGCACATGAAGACTCCTGTGGAAGTGACTACACAAAGTACAGTGAAATCATAAGAGGGAAAAAAGGTGGGGAAAAAGTAAAAGCTTTCTGATGTAAAATCTACATAAATCTACCAGCTAGTTGTGAAAAATACTAGTATTAAATTGTGATCATAAATGCAATTTTCCAGTAGCATCTGTACAAGGGCCACTGGAGCGGGATGTACAACATTTGGCTGGTTTGGAGGATGCTGGTGAGCATTCACTGGGCTCACATGGAGGAGGAGCGGGAGGAGGAGTGGCACTTGACTGGTCGATGAAACTGCTCTACCTAATAGCTCCCTATGGAGAGCTCTAAGTCACTTTGGGAATAGCAACAGCATAGCTCAGCATGATCCCATTTTGCGTTCAGCCCCAAAGCTGAGTGTAGCTGGTGTATCTGCAATTCAGGGATTGAATCTCAGGAGACTGCTTTGTGAGACCAACAAGATGAGGAAATTTGAACCTGTGCTGGGAAAAGACTTAAAGAAATCTCAATTAAAAAACAATCACCAAACTAACCAGCATGCTTATAAAAGACTTAAATGAGCTCTTCTAAAATCATATTTGTATTCTTGTTTTTAATAAGAGTAATTTAATTTTGATTAACATTGTCAATTAATGTTTTTCTTCCCAAGGTCTTTTCAAAACCAAATGACTACAGACCTCACATCATCCTAGTATGATAAAGAAGAGGGATTTTTTTGCTAGTCTCTTAGTAGACTTCATCTGCCCTCAAAAGAGAAGGACAACACATATTTATGCAGCCATACACACCACAGTGGTCAGTGGCACCATATTAGAGGAAACCGGATTTAATTTAAAAGAGCCAACAGCAGTGCCAAGCACAGAGGAGGATCTGCAACCCTGGAGTCAATGAACTCTGGCTGTCTTACCACAGCCAAAGCCGAGCGTGCCAACAGCCCAGCCAGCCAACAGCCACAGCGTCCCCATCTACCCAGCCACACAATGCTGCCTTAAAATGATTACGTGACGATAAACCACAAGGTAGCTGATGAACCCATGTAAGTAGCTACTCACTACTAATCGTGTCATCATGGCAAACTGTTTCTAGAATCAGTTATATTATTAACTACTACAAGTTTGAAAAAATAGTTTAGGCAGAGCTTAATTAATTTTTCCTCTCTCCCTCCTCTCCTCAACTGACTTCCCTGGAAGCCTTTAGAGGCTTTTGAACTCTGCTCTGTGACAGCTGAAACCACTTGTGTTCCCTTTTAGTTTTTGGTGATGCCTCCAGGAATGAGGGAAAACGTAAAATGCCCAGCTCAGCTGTAGCATATTGCATGACAAAACCAATGCAATTACACAGCCTTTATCCCTCTTCATTTGTGTGATAAGAAATTAAATTAAATCTTCCATACAATAAGCATACTTTTATGTAGTACATTCCTTTTCATGAACTAGTCTAAGGGAAAAAAAAAAGGAAAATAACATAAGGATTCATACAAAACTGCTGATGGAGAAGACTGCCCACCAACACACCATTAGCTATTGCATCTTATGTTCTCAAATAAAACATGCTGTGTAGAAGTGATTGCCTTGGAAGTTATTGGTACATTTGAATGCAAACTACCAAACCATGAAAAATGAGGCATCCATTTGCTATAAAAATAAATTAGGAGGCAATGCTTTGCTGGCAAAGCCATTTGAGTACCACAGTTCATAACTATTCATGGTACCATTAACAGATGTCTTTGCTTGTACTGTGAGCAGCCTTATGATATTGTCGTATTCAGCAGTACTTTATATTTAAAGTGAGTGCAAGCAACTTTGTTTTAGAATATAATAAAATCTTGCCTGATGTAGAGATCCTATGGGAAATTATACAGTAATGTTACCTACATAACTAATTTTCTTCTTATGAAATCATGATTCCCACTACACTTTTAGAGCTATTCCAAGTATTGTTTAACATCACCATTTCCATGTTAATATCTCAATAAATCATGGAAATACAATACTTCATATGAAAAGTGAGTCATACCTTTGGGAACATAAGTTTTCCTTTCTAAATTAAAAGGGGAATAAAATTGATGCTGAATGTACTGTATGTTGTTCAAGGGTAGTAAAAGTACACAAGTGTTCCTAACACAGCAAGGCTACATACTGTACGTGCACACACTCACACCATATATTGCGTAATATTGCTTCACTATTTAACTCTATGCCAGCTGAACTGGGGAGCTGGTTTAAAATACACCTTTAGAAAAACAAGGGAATGCACCGTTCCTTCAGAGGTTACTCAGAACTAAAAGCAAATGGCTTACCAGACCATTAAGGCACTTGTCATAATGATATTAGTTGTTTTGAATAAGGATTATTTTGAATCTGTACTGGAACAATCAAAGACATACTGTAACTCTGATCCTTCTTAAAAATATTAAAATAATTTTGAAAAATCATATAAATGGTAAATTCCCCCCCAGCTTCAGAAAATGCTAAATTTTCAGAAAGCCCAACGCAGAGAAGCAAAGTACCTTCGCCATTTGCAGCAATGAGCTTTATAATACATTACTGTGCTTTTGCATTTTCTTCAAAACAGAAGCCTGGCAGTGGAACCGTGTTGTACACAGACCTGAGAGCTAGGTAGTCCAATCAACACAAGCTGACTCATACTAGTTAAGAACCAGACTAACATATAAGGTCCTGCAGTTAAATATTTTGGAGTTTATTCTCCAGTATATTATATTGGAGTAAATATTCTGGAGTTTATACCAGATTCTATAATACAGAAATCGAGTTTGCTATGGTACTATTAAAAAAGGTGACGGTTTCTTATTTTGGCAGCTTCAATAACTTGATGCTTTCCAATCTGCCTTTAGAAAGAAACCAGCATTGAAATCAGTGTGGCCCAAGCAGCTCGCCTATTCCAGGCTACAAGTACTGGTTTAACGTTTAACGTATGTTAACCACTGCACTGGCACACCAATGAACTACTCCTATAGCTACACTAAACCCATTTCTGTCTGCATCTGTGTACAACTTTTTTATTATTAAAAGAAAGTCTTACGTGGGAGATTAATTGCCACCCCATTCAGACTCTCATTTTAACTCTCATTCACTGCATGCTAATTTCTAGTTACTGCATAATTTCTACCCTTTCCCTACAGTTCCTCATCAATGTACTATTCATCAGTGTTGTTTTCCAGCCAGAATGCAGTTGAAGTAGGCTACAACCCAGTATGTAAAGAAAAGAAGAGCTGTACATAAATAAAGCAAACATATTTAAAAGTTGTGGAAGACAATATCCCTGCAATTTATTTATCCTTTATTTTAGTTTTGTTTAAAATAGTTTCCTGCCCTGTCTACTCTGCTGATCATCTCTGTACTAAATTATACAAACCTAACCACAGCTACCTTGTTAAATGCTTTCAGTAGGACACCATTTTGCCCTTTCTGGTCCTGAAAAATAGCAGACAAACACCAATTAAAAAGTTCCTGGTTTATGTTTGAGGGAGAGAAAAATAATTTGAGAGTTTTGCCATTTGTATTATATTATTTTTTGTATGCTTTCCAATACACTTTTTTCTAAGCATTTGTCAAAAATAAAGGAGATATTACCTCGATCCAGTGGTAGAACAACTCCCTACTTAGTTAAATTGCTTTCATTGAATGTGAGGAAACCCCAAAAATATCTTTCTAAAGGAAAGATTTTTGATGAAACTCTTTATTTGTGGACTCTTGATTATCTGCAAACACAATTGTTCCTTTTTTTAAATAACAACCAGAAGCCATAAGTAATAGCTATTATCTATTTCCACAGTAAGAAAAAATGCTCAAATTAGTATGATAATTATGGCTAAACATTAGAGTTGGGTGATTAATGGTGTGGGCAAGGAGGAAGAGCATGTCTTTAACAGATGCATAGTTCCTGTGGATTTTGTTTCTTGCCATTTTCATAAACCGGTCCTGTTTGTTTCTCAGTAATGATCTTCTTCAAACTACTGCATGACTTTGAAAGGGCATTATCTTTTATTATCAATTTCTTATTAAAGTGAGACAGCCAGTGAACAAGAGTGATCAACTGAAGACACACGACAAATACATTCACCCCAAATTTTGAATAAGGAAAAATAAATTCTACTTAAGGTGCTGGAAATTTATTACTTTGAAAGACCTCCTAGAAATTGTACTTTACAAAATTAAGAAAATGTGTTACATTTGTCAAACAGAGATCATAAGAAAATAGACATTATTTGTCTGAAGAAGGGTCCATCTAGGCCAGCAAGAGTCTCTGGCAGTAGCCAAAAATGGACATTGGGGAAGAGGTGAAGCTTGGAGCAAGCACACAATGATACTTTCCCCAAATCCATCTCTTGACATTGTGTAGCTTTTTGAAGTCTTTGTATTTTATAACCCTTGGTGGATTTTTCCTTTTGACTTCTGGCCGTTTATTTTTGATCATATGCGTGTTTATCTGTTTTCTCTTCTGCCTACAACTGTACCATCTCTCTCTCAGTTACTCTTCCTGGCTGAAGAAGTCTTAGGTTGCTTACTTGCTTCTTGTGGAGAAGCAGCTCCATACTTCTGATCATTTTTGCTGACCCTTTCTGAACTGTTTCAAGTTTTTAATTTATTTTATTTCTGAGACAGAGAGAGATCAATGCTGCATACCGCACTGATGGATCTGGGCACACACTCAGCTTGCACAGTGACAGAAATTTTGTATTTTGTTCATTATTCCATTCCTGGTAATTCTTAACATTCAATTTGACTTTTTGAGTACTGAATGCTGAGCTGACATTTATGGCAATATCTCATTCCCAAGTGGTAATGGTTTGTTCAGAGTCTATTATTTTACAGAGAGAATTTTTTTCCACCCTGTGCGAATCACTTTACATACATCTATGCTGAATTTAATCTGCTATGTCCTCTCCCAGTCACTCAGTGTCACAAGGTTGTTCTGCAGTTCTTTCCAATCAGCTCCTGTCTTTGATGCTCTGAAAAACTTGCTGTTACCAGAAATCTTCTTTTACTTGCTCGCATTTTGAGGAATACAGAGCCCAGCCCAGAGCCCAGCAAGAGAATCTCTGCTGACAGCCGCCCCCCACAACAGATAATTTACTCCTCTCCACTATTTTCCTGTTGGGAGCAGCAAGGATGTGGCTGCTGCAGGTGGGAAGAGGAGAAACAGAGGCAGGACGTTGTCCTTGCTGACCAGGGCACAATCCCACAGTCCTAAGCCCCAGCAAGGCAAGACAGTGGGTCACGTCCTGGGACCCCCCAAGCAGTCTGACTGGAAGGAGTAGGAGACTGGGCTGGAGATAGGGCTGGTGACAAGGGTATCTACAGTGTAGGTCCTGAGTCCTCCTGGGGAAAGCAGGCGGGAAGCCAGGTCTGGAGGAGACAGGGCTGGGCACAGGGACACAGCTCGGGGCACCCAGGACTTCATGGAGCTTCCAGTGCACAGGCAGAGGGTGTGTGGGTGGAGGTCCCCAGTGAGGCTTCTCAGGGAGATTATGGCACGTTAGGGCAGTTGGGACCCTGACAAACCAAGCCAGTTATTCTTCTACACAAGGAGTTCTTATTCCTTGGCTGTCTAAATTCTTAATGGCATTTTGGTGAGGAATTTTGTCCAAATGCTTTCCAGTTACCCAAGCAGGCTATGTCAACTGGCATAAGCTTGGCAGCTCCCAGTAAGAATCCTGAAAGGTCTGTGAAGCGTAATTTCTCTTTCCACAAACTATTTTAAGAATTCTTCCCAACACATATTTACCCATGTGAATACTAATTAAATTATTGCATATTATATTTGATGGTAGACTAATTATGGTGTCAGGCTAATGCATATTGATACACAGCAATGATGGCGTCAGGCTTACTGGTTTCTTTTTTGAAGCTTTGAAAGGTCTTGATCTCATTCACAGCAGCTGAGGGATTTTTTTGAAATTACAAAACCTTTTTTTTTAAATGGTAAAACAATTTCTCACCTAACTATAGCAGCACATCTTGTGAAAATGGCAGATTTAAGTTGGTCACTGTGGTGCAGCCGCAGCAGAGTCAGAGAACTGGGGAACAGCAAGGTCCCTAGCAACCTGCCAGCATGCCGCAGAAACCTAAGCTCTTTCCCTCTTCTATCTTTCTGTACACCTTTATTGTGTATTTCAGCAGAATTTTGTCAAATGGGTAAGTATCTGTAAAGTATTTCCTATGAAACTGCTTTCTGCAAATTTCCTGGAGGTTACAAATATTACATGACAGAACTATGTAAACAGCTCAGATCTCTTGACTGAAAGTGTTACGGTTTGACAATATGATCAACTTTCATCTCTGCTTTGTTTCCCCTTCCTTGTAGTTCTTTGCTGAATTAACTGGAAAAACAGCTGACCAGTTAATAATAAACTTTTACAAAATCAGTCAGTCAAACTAAAGAAATAGCGGCATAAAACTGTAAATAATTAAGCAAAACCCCCTAATTTTCAGGATCTCTAATACTACCAGCTAACAGATTTCAATTCCTCCATTTTGCTCAGTCGCTCAAGAGTGTTTGCAGCTTTTTGCCTGGAGTCAGGCTGCTTTAATTTGATCATGTATATTGGTTCTTATTTAGTAAGAGAAAGCAACACATTATTGATACTGTTAGTTACGGAGGTGTCACAAAACAAGATCAATAGCACTCGCTGCACTAGAAACTGTAAGGCACAAATAAACTCGCTTTTTAAAGCTCCCTAAACCTCAGAAAATGTATATTTATGCATACATGTGAGGTCAGTAAACTAACAGTATTAACAATGGTAAATCTTAGAGAACCTAGAGAACTCAAAAACATACATACTGGTCTGGATCACGTATTATTTTTATATTTCCAATATTTTAAGGTAAAAGATATAACTGAATTGAAATAACTTATGTAGAGACAAGTTATTTCTGCTTTACAACTGAGCACTACAAGTGTAAACTGGCCACAAAAAAACATATTCTGGCTCCAGATTTATTTTCATTTCCTATGGAAATTGTCTGAAACATTATGACCACGCATCTATATCATCAAATTAATCAGAAGTGAACTTGCTTATAAAAATCTTTCCCTAATGAAAGTAGTCCAAGTAGCAACCGTCATTTGGGGAAAAAAAATGAAAATAAAAAATGCCTACATCAGAACATAGTTGAATTTTTTGCATTATTTTTCATCTTTTTGCATGTTTCAAGATGGCCAAAACCAGTGATGTAATGGGAAAATCAAAATAAGGGGGTAATCTCACTTGGTTACCATATAAAAGAAGGAGAAAGACAGCAGAGTACTCAGGCAGATTCTGTTTACTTGTATTTACACTCAACCACAAAACTGTTCAGGATTAGAAATGCAAGAAGCACACTGGAAAAAGGAAGATATACTTGAAAGAGGATGATAACTTTTTCTCTTGAGCCAAGCAAATACCATGATTCCTATTAAAACAAATGTCAAACCGTAAGTTGCTCTTTTCCATTCCAGATTTATATCCTCAAATCCCAGTTTCTGCTCACTTCTGGGGACTAGGTATTCTCTTGCTACTAGCTTTTTTCCCCTTATTATTTCTGTTTTCCTTATGTCATTTTACCCACACCTGGGTAGGCCTATCACTTCTTAATCCCCTAAAATGTCATCTTGCATTCTCCAGTTCTTTTCTCTACATATGTGCAGGACCTCCCTCCAGCCACCATGAGACATGCGTGCTGGTTTGTCTACTTAGACTAATTATTTCACCCTTGTATCTTTTCACCCCTCCAATGGCTGCATTCTCTAGCGGCTGCGTATTTCAGCATATAGGTATGGTTTGCGGAAAAGTCCTTTCTTGATCTTCTGAACTGAACAACAGGATATTTTCTTGCTCTGCACATTTGAATCCCAGCTGACAAACTCAGCTAGTTAAGAACTTACTTGTTTCATGAGCAAGTTTGAGATAACCCACTCCTACAAAGCTTAGGTCACTTGTGATACAAATCTCTACTCCAGGACCCCAAACAAACAATGTTCATTTGCCTTTTGCTTAATTTAACCTAGCCTGGTTCCATGTGAAACCTGTTTCTTTGGGATGGAGCTTCCACAATACCTGTTAGTCAACTTTTCCTCAATGTATCTCTTCCTCTGATCCTGCTTAAAAACGGAGAAGTAAAGCTAAACTCAATACTTTCCTGAAGTATATGATGAGAAACAGTACATAGTAGTTGTCCAGGTCCTGCATGAACCAACAGGATCTAACTGCCGTGACCAGCCATACCATCCCTCTCTCTAATATTCCTCTGAGACCTCCTCCATCTGCTCCAAGGGTGTAGCTGCCTGTGTTCAAGGTCTGCTCTGATGTGGTATAGCTATAGAACCTTGGACCAGACTCTGTGGAAACAGCTACATTTGTTTCCCCATCCACTGCCTCATGAGTTGCATTTAAGCTTGGGCTGGGCTATGTTGCAGGTATGCCCATATCCAGCCTGCTACTTGGCTGATCTTGACCTTGCTCTGCTGACTTGAGTTCTCGGATGTGCCTTATCACTATGAGCTTGTCTGGCAATCACTGAACTGTGGCTAACACTGGTTACTGTCACCGGACCTGCCCTGCTTGCCTTGCTCTGGTCCTGGGGGACTGCACTCCTCAAAGGACTGCATCCCTCAGCTTCCCCTCGGCTGCCCTCTGAGCAGCCCACCCCAGGGTAGTCCTCGAGACTGATCAAGTAGCCAAGGAACCCCTTAGCCAACGGTTCTCTTGCGGGGCATATTGTAGGATTGCACTTCATTGCCAGAAAGGAAGGCAATCAAGAACAATAAATAGCTTTCATACACCTGGCATTTGTATGAATCAGTGGAAAACTACAGTTGGCTGTAATTCCATAGGGCTTAAAAAAACCAAAGCAAAATGAAGACACTGCAGGGAGTCATTTTAGAAACTGAGGATAAAAAAAGTATTTATCTGAAATAATCCTCACATCAGTTTGCTGTGTTTTCTTCTCACCCAGAAGATGGCATTAATGACGTGCGTTCTACCTGCATCTGTCTTTGATGACCACAGGGATTCGTAAGCTGTTCCGCCCATTAACTTTCTGCTGCTTTATATTAGAACAAATTCACACTTGTGCCAAGCAGAAAGCACTTACTTGTCTACCACCTTCTTTCAAGGTGAAATCTAAGTTGAATTGGAGAGACGTGTTCTTTGAAAAACTATCCCTTCTTCTGTGGCACTCTACCATTTGGTTAGAGAGAGAGAAGGAGAGAGAAGGAGAAAGAAGGAAAGAGTGAAAAAGGGAAAAACAAGGTAGAAAATGGAAGAGAAAGGAAAGTGGAAATTGCCTTTTCATATACATATTTTAGATCTCAACTGATACAAAACTTCCTCTAGCTTCTAGATGAATGTCTCCTGTAATTCTTCCCTTACTACAAACTTTAGAGCTGTGGCACACCATGTTGATAAGTATCTATGCAACATAGAATTCAGGAGTAGTAATTTCTTTGTAACGTACTAATCTGGATCTAATAAAAGACAGTAGTGTAGATCCACTTAATAAATATACTTTAAAGCCAACCATAACCCCCAAAATGATTTTAAATTGCTATGTGCCATTTTGTAAACATAATTATCAGCCTTCATTCCAGCGGCTATCTTGGTTGAACAGGCTAAGTTCACAATCACTCATTTGTGCACTGTAACACCCTGGAAGGCGTTGCTACAGATTTGCTCTTGGGTGATGATGTAAGAAATTGATTCCTCTTTAATAACATAAAAGATTTACCAAAATCTACTCATATAGTATGTTACGCAGGCTATAGGGGAGAAAAATCTAACATCATGGTCATTTACATTACTATTCAGGTGTTAACTGAGCTTTTAAATAAACTTTTCAAGAAGTATCAGAACATTTTGCTCCAATATTTTTGACATTATAATAGCATATGATCTGAAATCTTAGCTTTTTGTATGTAATAGCTTGGAATTCCTTTAAATCGTGATACGTAAGATGAAAGAAAAAAGGATCATCTAAATTCTACTTATTACTTTAGGCACAGAAGTGTCAGGTTATGCTTGCACCAATTTTACTACCCCTTAACATTTGAAATTCTTTGAAGACCTCTAAATCAGGGCTTCCGTTTCCTTGTTATTAAAAATAATGGAGATGCAAAGCTGTTGCAAACAATCTATGCCTAAACTTAACTCTGTTGCTGCTGTATTCAAGTTTTTCTGCTGCTTACAATTTATCAATAGCAGCTGATTAAACATTTTATCACTGAGATCATGACACTACATTCCAAGCTCTGTTGGTATTTCCTTGCTAAATCCCAATTTTCAGGGGTTTATTACTCCATTATCTTATATCTCACTGAGCTGTCTTATAATAATAGGGGATTATGTCTGAAACTTAATTAGTTCAATTTTTATTGATAGCTCTTATTAGCAGGTCCCCAGTTTCTAGTCTACAGCTAGTGAATAAAGAAGACACAGCCAGGGAACTTGAAAGAGAACACATTTTAAAAACAAAACTCAACCTAATAGCATAGAAAATTAATCAGAATATCCTTAAAAAGGCCTGAAGTCTTTCTTTGGGCAAGGATGCAAAATGAAGCAGTGATTGCAAATTCCTGTGCTGGTGGGGTACCTCTAGAGCCTCTGGTAGAAGGTTCACAACTGTCATTTCCTGGCAGAAATGTTAAGGCCAACTGGGATCAGCTCCTCCTGGGGAAAGCAGGCATCACTTCTCAGGAGATGTTATGCACTAAGACTACATATGACATTTGTGATTCTTGTAACAAGCTAGGAATAATCTAAGCTAAAGCAACTGACAGATAAACAAATGTGCATTTGCTTTAAACATACTATTTACTTCTCCATAAAACATGACAACAAATATATGTTGGATCAAAGTAAATCCAACTGATCAGACTGACACCTAGAAAATACATCATCTGCCCTGTGAACAGAGCTTTAAAGCTACAGAAGTGACTTTTCTATTTTAGCATTGTAAATACTCGTACACATTGCCAATAACTAGGGAGCACACCATTCAAAACCTGCTTTAAGTCACAAATGAGAATGGGTTTGGACACAGCCTAAACCACAGAGAGGTGAACTGTGTTATCCAATGCAACAATATGATCTGGTTTAGAATGCTATTCCAGGACACGCTTCATCTGGCTTGGTTTGGTCAACGATGCGCTTTGTGTGGAACAGAGGGAGCAATGGTAGAACTACGACAGTGCCAAAGACTCTGCATAGTACCTGCATTTTGTTAGGGTCCTTAATACTTTTGGATTAAGATACCAATAGTGTTAGGCTATGTTTGGCTTTTCTTTATCTTCAGAGCGCTAAGAATTTTCAGCACTCTTCAGACGATAGCAAATACGTGCAGTGACCGATGCTGCTTAGACTACTACAATTCATTCTTGATAGCAAAATGGGTTAAAGAATAATTACTGCATTTTAGATACTTTCTTCCTTTTGCAATTCCCCCCTGCTACAGTGATGTTTCAGTTCCTGTATCAGCAGTAAGGATCAATGCATTCTCCTGAAGATGCTCAAAATAGAAGAAATCAGAACAAAAATACACATTTCAGACAGGAAAAATGCACTTACAGTG
Source organism: Pluvialis apricaria (assembly GCA_017639485.1). Lineage (NCBI taxonomy): Eukaryota > Metazoa > Chordata > Aves > Charadriiformes > Charadriidae > Pluvialis > Pluvialis apricaria. Next base: position 79,848,677 of record CM030010.1, read on the forward strand.
CAGAATTTCATCACACTAGGGCATATATTTCTTCTTACAAACTGCTTATGAAAAGGATAGAGAGAAAGCATCATTGTTGGATGAAGGAGATTATCAGAGATGACTATAATACAACCTATGAAAAAATAATACGAAATATAGCTTAATGCCCATAGATACTGCACAACATGCTATGATTGTATCAATCAGAAATGTATAGGGAATTGTCCTCAAAAATACCATTTTAGAACAAACTACATTTTATTAACTACTTTCAAATTAATTGCAACACACAGGACATCTTAGAAATTCTATATACATGCCAATAACTTCCACTTTTGGATGCTGCTGTAAACATGAGGAAAAATATGCCTCTTTCCCTTAATAAGACTTACAGATTTCTAAATACAGTACTGAGGGAGAAAAACTGGAAGGAGTCCATAAAAATTGTAAGTTCTGCACGCAGCATAACAAATGAAGAGAATTTATGCAGAATAGCCATAGAGTTACTTTGTTGTAGTGTTCTACACTCCCACAAAGTAGTTCTTTCTCATTTGAATTTGTAAATGAATCCTGTATATTTACATAAGCAAGCACAAACCCACCACTCTTCCCAAAATCAAACTAAACCCAGCTGCAAATTTTAACCCCACATTGCCATACGCTATTATTCCATCCATCTTACATCTAAATACTCAATATCTCCCTGTGAACACTCTTCTGCAGCCTTAGTCTTTTCAAACTGATTTTCCTACAAATATTTACCTCAATAGCTACACAAATTATTTTGCACCATGCTATGCTAAGAAATTGTGAGTTTTCACAGATTCTAGCCTTTTCTGTGTCTTTTTTATTACAAAACGGAAACATATGGCTCAGTTTCAAGTGGCTAATTGGCAATATCTTTAAGTGCTGTTAAGAGGTTCAATTGTATGTATGACATCCGATAATCTGATTGCATTTTATTTAAGACTGGAAAGTACTTCAGAAGTCAACAGATGGCAGCAGATATACTTTAGAGAAAAAAACCAGTAATTTACTTCTATTTCTTTTACAGGGCTGTCTTGCCATTTATTGAAGTAGAGTTTGCATGTAGGGGCTGGAATGCAATGAAGAAAACTTCACCAGTAGAAAAAGACTAGTAGTAGATGGTTTTGCTTTATTCATCAAGATAGTTTTGGTTAATTACAAATGCGTTTCATGCAAGTCATACATATATCATAATCTAATTGCTATATATAGGAGCAAAACTCCACTTCATACCATATGCTGCAAAAGAAATTGCCTTCGTGAATGGGAAAGGCTTCTCACTCATACAGCTTCCATACAACTGAATTATATACTGCAGATGAGGGTACTACTGTTGTGGGATTATGCATTGGAATATTGAGTCTAAGTAATTTTGATGATTTAGATCTCGACTAGCCTCGAGAGGATTTTGGTATCCATAAACAATAATAAGTCTTAATTAGTTCTTTCAATTGGGATAACCACTACCTCAGACAACCAACAGTCCAAGAGATTTTGTCACAGCAGAAGAGATGAGTTTTATGAGGTAGCTGATCACAGAACTGAGATCAGCAGGTAGGTGACTCTTCCTCACATGAGCCACTTGCCCAGGCATGCCCAAAATGATTTCCAAGAAAGTGACCAAGACAAAAAAGAGCAGTCCTCAACAGAAAGATGTTCCTTCTTCTGCTCCTCTATAGTCTCCTTTACCACAAGTGTTTAAATGCAAGGTGTCTTTCTCACTGTACTACAACAAGACGAGAGCTTCAGATGACAACTTGCCACTACATGGGCCTCAGGAGTAAACATGACTGCTCAGTACACTGCTTATTTTGCTCAACTGACACACCAAAATCAGACAAAACAGACAGCTAGAGTACTCACCACTGACATCACCCACTTATTTTGAAGAAGGTAAAACCAACACACCACTATCTTCCATAATGTGCCAGAAGACATGTACTTCCAGGTCAAATATATGACAGAACAGAAATTCTGACACATGAAGAGGAAAAAGTAATCCCCCAAACAGGGAGATTAGGGCGCAGAAGGCTGCTATGCTGTTGTGTGGCATTATATAGCCATTGCCTTTGTGCAGTGTTTTCTCTGGTGTGATGCTCTTCAGGCGCACGAGCTACTTGTTCAAATTAGGGGTAGATGGGAGGAAGGGAGGGTTTTCAGTTCCCAAATTCTGCTCCAGACATGCAAAGACCCAGACCTGCCCTTTTCTGAACTTCACTTGGGATTTTTAAATGGGTGCAATATAGCTGAAATAGCAAATCAAACCTTGCATTTTCAAGCTTGATCATTTACAGAGCTCAATATAAACAACTGATACTGTGAGAGACAGGAGACAATGAAGCATTATACATATCCTGGGATTTAAATAATGAAGATACTCTACACTTTATATTAAAAACCAAATCACTAGTTTGTAGGATCTTAAACATTTTTCTTTTAAGACATGTAAATAGAAAAACTGAAGTGTGAGGGAGTTTCAAGAAAGTTCTATTGCAGAACATCAAACTCTTAATAAACCTGGCATCCCAATTGTATTACCTTTAGATCTTTTGAGAGCATCTTTTCAGGAAATATAAGCAAGTAATGCTTTATAAATATGTAATCCCCTTTTGCTAACCTAAAAATATATATTTTTAGAAATTTTTAGAGACTAATTTAAAGTTTAAATGCAAAGGACGGATCTTTTGCTTGTCTTATAATGGAAGGACATTACTACTGATAAAAATATAAAGTATTTATGTTCTTACAGTTATTTCAGACATTTTATTGTGATTTTTTTCATAACCACTCTAAACCACAAGCCATTTTAGCTTTTAATATTAATGCTTTAATATAGGAGCGGAAAGAGAACAAACCAGAGCATCGCATTGTTTGAGAGATTTGTTGCTCCAATCCTAGTTTATTAATCTTAACAGAAAACACCTTTATCGAAAAAATGTGTTTCATTATAAGGAAAGAAAAAAATCAGTATGTTCCTTGAAATGCTCCTTGAATTCAAGGTGTGCTGTGAGCGAAGCATTACATATATCCTCAGCCCATGCATGCATTTCCAAGTTGCCATCTGGTGTGCATATATTATGCATTTGTATAATAACATGCATAGCTATTATTGTTTTAAAATATAAGTTATGAGAGCTAAGTAAAATATATCATAGCTGACGATTCCTTTTTCCCAACAGCTTTTGAACAGACATGTTTATATTATCTTAACGTCATATTGTAATGTTTAAAAAATAAGACGTACTGCGTGAAAATGAGTTAAAGAATAACTTTCAGCCCTTAGTACATTCTTGTGTGTAGAATATGCGAGTGTTTTAGTCCTTTTGCCCACATGGACTAGAGGAGGTTTTGTCATGTTTCAGTTCAAATCAAAATCAAGAGAGCAAATTTATCCTCTCTTGGGGTTGTTGAGGGTAACTTTACTCTGTATTAGATCATGACACTTGTTGACTTAGCTTCAGACTTCGCCATGGAGTTGCACCCAAAATACCTTACCCTGCTGAGCAGAGCATGCTAATACGGCTACTTAAAAGTATCTTACAAGCTCCAAAGCCAGTGCCTACATGGCGATACGCTGTTTCATGACGACATAGCACTATGCGGCCACAAACTGAATTTAGAAAAGCAGTTTTTAACTTGGGACAATATTCACATTACTGGAAGTTTCTCTTTACTAATTTATTAGTATTTGAAGATTGTTTACTGCATTGCACTCCAACAAGCTTCTGCTCCTTCAAACCTGTTACACAAACGCTGCAGGGAACAGATTTAAGCCTACTAGAAATAAGATCCAAGTTAACTACAAAAAGCTTTTGAAGCCTTCTCCCTTCTTCTGTTTTGCTGCTGCCTGGGTTTAACAGTGAATAAAGTATTTGGTGGAGGTTTTGACCAACGGATGAATTCTGACTGCAGAAAATCCATATGAATTTTGTGGATACTCACAAGAAGAGTAAGGGCCAGATAACGTGAATAAAATTTAAATGACAGAAGAAATAATACTTGCCTTAGAGTCTCATAAATGTTAAGGGTTTTGCTAATTTACATTATTAAATAATAATTAATTAGGTATTCCGCAGTAAGTTAGGGAAAAAAAGTTGGTCATCAGAAATTCATTGCCCCACAGCAGCTCATGAACTAATGGCACAACAATTTTGACAAGAAGGATGCCACAGTTAAAGCAAACTATAAGATCAGGGTGCCAGAACAAAATTTTGCAGCTTAAAAATTGCTCTTGAATATTCTTTTACAATGTTTTTATTTCTTCTTATGTATTCATAGAAGATATTTCTAAAGCACAGAACTTTGTGTTTAGGCTGACACGCTGGCTCTATGCTGGTGCAACAGAATTCTGTCAGGCACCTTGAATTTTTTCTTTTATGCGTGCCATATTCCTATAAATTAAGCTTGACTCCTATTTGCTTGTCATGTCTGATAACCTGAGATCTGAAGATATGTCAGCATTGAAACACTTAGAACAAATCCCTGATTCATACATGTCATACATCAAGTCAACTTCAGACTTGTGAAGAGAAGCCCAGAAAACTCCTTCAGGTAAAAGTCATGAAAATTCTGTAATTTTCATTTGCAAGCTCAAGTGTATATATAACAATCCTGAAATCACCAGTCATTATGAAATAGCTTTACAGCTATGGATGGAAGCAGATTACTGGCAATGTAATAACTATACTTAAAACCATCAAGCATAAGGATTTTATAGATCACCGATTTTCATATATAGATATTACAAGGTATATAAAAAAACTACAAATAGTACTTATCTAGAGATAGGTTGCCTTCGTTATTCTAACTCTAATCTGATTTTAGCCTCCTACTTCCTACAACTTCTTGAGGCCTTATACAAACACAAGCAAGTATATAGTCTTACTTTTTACTCAAGTTACATCACTTCACAAGGAAAACAACCCTCACTTGTTTGTCAAGGTGAGAGAGGGAGCAAGAAACCATGTGTGAATACGAACTGGACACATATCAGAAGCTAAGACTGTCATCACACTCTTTCATTGTCTAATGCAGTAAGTAAATTTTGACAACAGACATTTTTTAACAGCGAGCAAGGGGTTATTTAGCTTTTTAACAAAAAAACATCTGATGACTTTTCTAGAAAAAACTATTGCTACAAATTCAAGAGACATGCAAGTTGTACATTAAAGTAAAATTGACAGAGGACTTACGAGGCAAGACTACGTACTGACTTTTGAATCATATGTACATATCCAAGTGATTGATTTTTTTTGAAAATAAAAATATTAGTATTCTGATCAAAAACATTTGCTACAATATAGGATAAATGATGATGATTGGACAGCTAGTTTGAACTTTAAAATCTCAAATTCAGTGTCACTAAAGAAATACATTATCTAAACCTTGTAAAAAAATGCAGTCTCTCAACTGGTTTCTTCTATTTCATTCCTCTTTTTGAGGTTCAATTGAACATTCACCTGATACAGGGACGTGCCACCCTTTTGTTACCCTTATAATAAATGTAATACATGTCAAAAAGGCAAAAAATATAACTGAATGACTCTCCTCAACTATATCAACTCATATCAACTCACTGAACCTTGACTTGATATAAGCTACAAAGGTCTTTCAATACTGGTGGGGATTTCTTCTTCTAAGTATTTGGTGCAGGTGCAACAAAATTGATGGTCCAAAATGAACTAAATTCCTACTCACAGAGGTTTTAAAATAGTAGAAGGAATTCAAGCTGCTTCAACAGTGCATATTCACCATTCTCCATTGCACACACAAAGAGAACATAGGGCTATGATGTGCTGTTAACTTTTCTTGAAGCAAATCTTCAATAGTAGAGATACATGTCTTAGTACGTGCGTAGAGAGAGTACCGATAATATTAAAAACCAAATTGCATTTCACACGTACCATTTTTCATCTTCATTCATTTCTAGTATTCTTATAGATAAAAAAAAATAGTTCAACTCTTCTTACACTACAAGCACGATGTATTCATTGAGAATGTGCATATAAATACATATGTGGAAGAGAGAGTTAAGTGCCATAGCTGAAACTAGTTATCTGGGGAAACATTAAGGCATTTAGCTGTAGTTATTGTTCAAACACAGATTTTGCTGCATACTATTATGTAAAATAATACTATCATTTTCATTTTAAAATTACAAGAATTAGAAAGAGACTGTAATAAGGCGATGTTTTGACCTCACAGTTTCTCATGATCCAAACAAACCAATGCAAGGTTTCCACACGTATTACAGTAGATTAATTCGTGTGTGAGCAGAAAGAAGCCTAAGACCAAATTCAGTATCTCAGCCCTTCCTCCATAGCTTTTCTTAAGCTAATAAAACTTTTGTGTGTACTAGAAGAAGATCCCAGGCTCTCTCCTGGCCTGACAGAACTTGTGTGCCATTATTGTGGCCTGAGCCATGCTGTCACTCAGCTGCAAGGCCATTCATTGCTCGTTGCTCTCATGTTTGGCCTTTCTCTGGAAAGACTGATGTGCCCCCAGCTGCAGCTCCTGGGGGCCATGGGGAGGCTCTCCTGAGCTTTACAGGGCATGACTGAGGGAAGAGCAAACCGTGATGTCAGACTACATCAAAATGCAAGTAGAGCTTGTGCCTGGGGGAAGGGGTTGGTTGTTTTTTTTGTACTGCGTGCTTCTTGTGAAGACTTTACACTGCTGACAACCCACTGTGAATTTTTGCTCCCTCTCTGTTGGTGGATGGCTGGTGCTGTTGACCTCACATGCCAGAGCGATGTTGGAAGGGTGAGTGCAACGATAGAGAAAAGGGGTAGTCACTAATAAGTTTTCTTCTGTAGTAATTTTAAGGGTATTATTAATGAGGTTTTTTAACATTAATTTGGATTGTGAGTGTTAATATTATTGTAACTGAGCTAGTAATATTTCACTGTTGGATTTTGATTAGGTTGTAAAGATCTTAATTGGGCTAATGATAAATTCTTGGCTCCGTATATGCTTTGATCCCTTTTGGCCACCAGACCTTGAGTGTAACACTTCCTTATGATGGAAAATGGAAAAGGGAGAATATAAAAAGGAAATATCAATTCAGATAGAGCTTTTACAAGTTCATATTTAGTATTCTCCTTTCATACCCCTTATTTATTCTTTCCAGTTGTGAAATACATGGACATTGACCTTGTTGGGTAGCAAAATATTGTCAGATCAGTATGAGTTGTAAATAAGTCACAAGAAAACAACATATGTTCTTCTACAGTATGAAGCCTTTACTCCCTCAAAAGGAGTCAAAGCTGAGTTTTGTATTTATTTACCGTTAGGTCTGCATTAATGGATATGATCCATATGATGAAGCGATAGTATGATGGCAATGCCTTGGCAACCACGGAAATTACTGAAGTGTGCAGTTATCCAAAGTAGCTAGGTCAGTTTCTTTTGAACTTTCAAGTAGGACCTTGAAGTGGGAATTGCTTACATTCATTTAGACAAGGAAGTGAAACCTGATTATTACTGGTCACAAATGGTTGTTCACTTATCCTGGAGGAAATGATCTCCCGTGTGCAATTAAGAAGTAATTAGCAGTTTCCTGACTTGAATAAACACATCCAGCCAGTAATTTTCCATTCTCAACCTTAGGGCATGTGAACTATTGCCAGTTGCAGATGTTTAACGCCTTCCAACCTCTAAACAGTCTCAGCCCACAATTTCAGAAATGCTGCTTTCAGCGTGTTAACTCAGGGGATGTGAAGTTTTACGTAATACATTAACTTGCTAAAAGATAGCCTATCTTTTCTGTAAGTTCTGATTTAATATCCCACAGCAGATTCAGCCATTGAGATTAGCATTCAAGTATGCATGTGCATGAAGCACTAGACTCCAGTTGCAGTAGAAAAATGCTCATATGAATAATTAGTATTTCTATTTGTATGGAAACACACAACCTATTCCTGAAAAGAGAAGTAAAATGATCAATAAAGGGCAGACATATCAGTGTCTGCATCTGGAAATCTCCACTCTCTTGGAACAGAAGATTTTCTATTATACCATTAATGTAGAAGTCATTATTCTAATACTTTGCCAACTGTCATTAAAGTAAGAGGACATGGCTGAAAATCTCGCCTATGATTTCTATTTTCTTACACTTGTATTTGAACAATTCACTCATTTAGGGAGCCTCTGCATCAAGGCACAGAGCACAAGCGCCTATCAAAGAATAAACACTTTATGAGCTGCTCAATCAAAGTACTGCCTCAAAAATGATTTTAAGAGATGCAATCTGAAAAACTACCTTCCACACATTAGGATGTTTCAAGAAAGATATTAACATTAATATTAAAGTACACAGAACAATAATAATCAAGAAAACATATGATCTCCATGAGACATTGCTCCAGAACTATACAAAACAGTGAAAAAAACGCGTTTTCCTAAAGTTTGTGCTAAACTTCTAATCAGTGTACAGTAGTTTCATAGACTCTTGCATGCTACTTGTACTACTTCCAACTGGCTGGCTGTACAAAACAACTGCATCCAAAGGCAACCTATAATTTTTCATCTCAAAAATGAACACCTTAACTTGTATTAAGGCAGTTTATTTCATATTTCCAAATTTTTAGCATGTGGACTAACTTTCTATTATAGTAGTGTCCTGAAATAGTTCAATAAAAAAATAGGAAATCTGTCAGGAACCTTATTTAGGAGATGAATGTCATTAATACATTTAACAACTAAAGTTAATTAAACAGAGAAGCAGAGGTCATGCACTGTATTGAGTGGCAGATCATCAAAGATGTCGAAGTAGTCACGTGATCCAAATAACAAAAATCAAAAGCTGTGTTCAACACATAAAATACGGCTACTGCGTTTTTTGTTAGAAGTTTGCTTAGAAGTTCTCCTCATGCAGTGGATGTACAGTGTGTATCTGTAGGATCATTCCTAAGACCATTTCCCCTAGAAATCTGAGCTGGCTACTGAAGTGGTGTGCCATTTTGCTGGTGCTTATTGTTCCCACCCTTTCCAATAGAGAGTATCAATAAAACGCCTAGGTGACCACATGACATACAGTGCAAGTACCCATATAAAAAGGAATCTGAGTGGAAAAAGTGGTTGCAGGAATATTTTCTGGATAAGTTATACTTGCTCACACTGGACAGTAGAGAGTGCAGTTTTGAAGAAACATAAACTAGTTGAAAAAGGGAGTGCTGGGGGGGACTATAGGCTCAGTATATTAATCTTTCTACTGTTACTCCCATTGAAACCAATGGGATGTTTGTCTAAACAAGGAAATCGAGCCTACATCTGATACTTGTGAAGATCTATCATGCAAACAGTCTGCCCCAAGTGCTTCAGCATGTTTCTCCCAGAGGAAAGAACAGAGTCTCCTTCTGGAAAGAACAGAGTCTCCTTCCAGAAGAGCCTCATGCAGATCTGTGCTTACACCAGAGTCCTGCTAAAGCATGAGCTGGTCAGTACCTCTGCACCTCTGCAGCCTGCCTGAAACTCGAAGGGATTGCAGTGGTAAGCTATTCAGATAGAAATAACTTTCCAATTTGGGAAACTGGAATTTCAGATGTGTAATTCAGACAATAATATTTAATGAAAAGAGACCCATCTATATACTTAAATGAAAGTGGGTAGGAAAATGCAGAGTGCTAAACAGCTCTTCTGAAGACACAAACACAATGGGATCATCTTGAATGACAGACAACAGATGTGGAATTTACTTTTAAACAATTTTTAACTTGTAATCTTTTGACATACAGATTTATTCCCCCTTTTCCTCCCCTCGCATTTAAACAAAGCAATAGAGTGTATCAGGAGTACTTTTGATCCCAGGATAGTGGAATGATTGTGAGAGAGGAACAAAACTCTATAGGCTCCTAAGAAATGTTAATGTACTGAAGCAGATATTAATATTTGAAAAAAAAAAAGATAACCTTTTTTTGGATAAATTATAAATCAGAAATATCATAGTGACAGAAGAAACATTCTTACATTTAAGACTCCTTCATTTTCTCATGAGCAGTTCTGTTACGCTTAGCAAACCTTTCACAGCCCATTTATTTTATTGTTCTGTTATGCTTATGGCATTTTTTTAAGCAGTGATTCAAACAGCCTTTTAAACTTCCCTAAATAGTGCATCAAGCACATTTTTTAAGATTATCAACCAGTCTCTCATATAAATCAGGTAGTTCTGAAAGTTTATTTGCAATTTCATCCTAAATCAGATTTTTAAAAGTTTTAGACGGAAAGCTTAAATAAAGCCTATATGGAATCAAGCATAAAGTTAATATGTACACTATGTGCTGTGGAGTTGTGTATGGTTTCGGAATTGACGTTGTGAAACTATGCTTAGCAATGGAAATGATGAAATTTGAGGAAGGAAGGGATCTTATGAGAAATAAAGACCAGGCTTTAATGGGGGTAGAGGGAAGAGGACGGGGAATCCTCAACCTTTTTTTGCATCACTGATAAAAATAATGTAACAAAAAAGAATGCAGCTGCCTTGTTTCCCTAGAATAGCTGCTGATATTTAAAATCCCATACGCACGAATTGATTAACAGATTGACTTCAATATCTGAAGCAGGATTTGCCTTGCATTTCGGCGTTCCAGTAAGGAGCACCAAACAGAAATACACGCATAACAACAATTAAAGATTTGCTGCCTACATACCTGTTGTAAAAGAATCTGTCCAGAATCGTCCTTTTAGTAGGGGGAAAAAAGTTTGTTCCGCCTAAGCTGAGTCATGTGCCCTACATTTTAGGGAGTGAACACACGGCTAAGCAGGCCCTTGATCCAGAAGGCAGCCAGTAAAAGCATCTGTAGGATGTGTAGCATCAGTGTCTGTCTCCATCTCATAGAACCCATAGCAAATAATGCTGGAAAGCTCTTTTCTTTCTTCTGCTCCAAAGCAAGAACACTGTGCGTAGCTCATTCCTGGCAGCTGTTTGAACAGGGGAAGTGTGAAATCTTGGTAACTTCACACCTATCTGTTCCAGTGCCCTACCATTCTTACATTAGAATTAAATTATTAATCTAAATGTTCTTGGGTAATTTATTTTAAGCCCATTGATTATTTTTCTATGTCTTTGTGATTATAAATAATGTTTTAAACCTCTCCTCTCTCAACCAACCTTTTATGATTTCAAGTTTTTTATAACCTCTTAGACTTCTAATCTGTAGACTCAGGAGCCCCAAATCTTTTGAGTTTTCATTTGGTCACGAAAAAAACAGGCACACTTTGGCCACGTTACTAGAAAAAACTGTTTTCCAACTCTTAAGAGGTGCATTTTTCCTACAGTTTGCCGAACTTACCTGTAAGAACAATTTAAGGAACTGGCAAGCAGACGTTGCAAATTTAAGAAGGTTTCAGCAGTTAGCAGGTAGCCTGGTCAGAAATCCCAATTTGTTCCATCTGTTCATCTGTACATGGAGCCACCTGGTATGAAGCCATTGGTACGGTGCCATTCTTCCTTTGCTAGGTTGTATCTCCATTTACTGGCTTTGGAGAAATTCAGTGTGGATTTGAACTTTTGGACTTCTGCGTTAGCAGCAGAATTGCATGGGAATCTTTAATTTAGCTAAGTCTTGTCTTGAATGTCTAAGTTTTGACAACCTGTTGCCTGGTGGAACTGGCTAGAGGAAGCTCAGAAAACAGGCTATATAACAATCCTGCAGCACCGCTCTCTCCTAGCCTGCTTATTAAGTCACATTTGCTTTTATTGAGCCTGAACATTTCCTCATTCTAAAACTTGCTTAGAGAAGGAGTTTCAAGATGTAAAATCTCAAAGGTTCTTTTCACAAAACCATTTGCTACTCTAGCAGTGTCTTCCAAATCATGTGTTTATTAAAATTCCATCTCTAAATTAAACCAACTACATCTCAAATCCTCTTCCAAAACACAGCAATTAATTAGAAGTGGCTTGAGTACTGGGGTCTGTGTGAATTGCTATTGTCTTTTGCTTTTTGAGGAAGTTAATAATATCCCATTTCTTATTTTCTGTGCTCTGACAGAATGTCAGATATCAGATAATTTCCTCAGTAATGAAAAAAAATTAGTAGTTGGGCCTGACTTATCCGCTTCCTCTGAGTTTATTTCATTTATCTTTATTTTAGCTTTTAAATAAATAATGTGATTACCTACCACCTCAATTGCTATTAAAAAATACAATACAAGCTATAAAATTACTGCTCAGTTCAATATTTTCCTGCATGTGTTTCTCATTATTTTCAGAAGTTTGCCTGTAATAGACATGTTTTAAAAAGCAAACTAACTGCAACCACTTTTATTTGATGATCAGCCATACCAGATTTCCTCTAACCCTGTAACAGTATGTGCTGCTTCAATAACACTAATGTACATGTACATATGTATTTCATTGTGCAGAGCTGCATGCACTAAAGTGAAAGAGAAGATGGTATGGATTGTTTCCTACTGTGCTTACCAAGCCTCCTGCCATGATCTGTCTTCAATTTACCTTCACTCTGTCTTAATGTCCTACAGTCCTTGAAATAACTCAAACTTTGTGTTTAGTTTCAGTTTGGTTTGCCCAAATTCAAAAGCATGAAAAAAGCGCGAAAGACCTTATGTTTCTGTGTGCCAAAGAAGATGAATGCACACAGGCCCTTGCAAAGTAAAACCTGAACTTTATGCATTTAGTTGTAAGTAGTGCTTGCAAGAATTAAAAACAAAACCAAAACCAACACTTTTAGGAAATTCTATAACTCTACTAGTAATCCAAAACCAAAGTTGTTCTGGCAGCAACCAAGAAGTAAAAGTGAGGCATGAATGGGAAAAGTCATTGCTATTTCAGGCTTCTTGGAAATGTGATTATGATAGAGGATGCGAGCAGCCAAGCCTATTAGAATAAGTATCGTAGATTCAGTATTATTTGGAGCAAAATTCAAGTTATGCCTATAAGAAAATTCTCCATAATCCAACTTTTGTTCTCACTAAGTCTTATTTCTACTGGGCTTAGGAAACATAAACAAAGTATGGAAATGTGCAGAACCAGCTTTGTTCTCTTGGAGTCTTTTATTTCAGTAACAGTTTCATGAACCAGCTGCAACTGGAGACACTCTGTTATTCCTTGTGTTGCATTTTATGGACTGGAAGTTAGAAGTGGATAGGGGCACACAATTTAACATCAAACATCAAAGCTTAAAACTGCTTAGATTTGGAATATTGGGTTATTCTTCAACAGGAATATAACTGTACCACATTTGTCCTCTCAGGTTCCAAATTTCTCAGAATTCGTTTTTTATGGGCAGGGCCCATCTTTATCTTTTACATTTAGAGAGATTAACAAACTGTGTGAAAGCATATTACCCCATTCTGAATGAAAGAAACCAAAACTCCAGAGCCCATAAGAGAGGAGCTAAGGGAAGCCTGCCTCAGACAGTGTGCTGCCCCAGGGAAGCTCCAGTGTATTTCCAGCCCAGCTTTGCTGGTTCTTTATTCCATTGCTTTACATTTTTATTTCTTTTTATAGATTGATTAATCCATCTGACAAAATACAAGCATCCTGTTATGACTCACTTTATGTATATTTTATTCTCATTGATTTTTACTTCCTCCTTCATCTTTCTCTTTTCAATGTACCTTCATAGAATGGTTTAGATTGGAAGAGACCTTAAAGACCATTTAGTTCCAACCCCCCTGCCATGGGCAGGGACACCTCCCACCAGCCCAGGTTGCTCAAAGCCCAATCCAGCCTGGTCTTGAACACCTCCAGGGATGGGGCAGCCACAGCTTCTCGGGGCAACCTGGGCCAGTGCCTTACCACCCTCACAGTGAAAAATTTCTTCCTGATATCCAATCTAAATCTACCTTCTTCCAGTTTGAAGCCATTATCCCTCATCCTGTAAATACATGCCCTTGTAAAAACTCCCTCTCCAGCTTTCTTGTAGGCCCCCTTCAGATAGTGGAAACCTGCTATAAGGTCTCCATATCTCTTTTACTTTCACGATACATTTCTCTTTCTTTTCTGACATCCATCACTTCTGGCTACTTTGGTTTTGTGCTGATTTTTTTTTTCTTCAGTCTTTTAGCATTCCTATATATTGCCTCCCCACGTTTATGACTGTTGGTCACAAATTCAGTTATTCAGCCTCTCTTGCTTACCACCAAAGTATTAACCATAAACATATACTCAAAATTCTAAAATATTTGCTAGGGGAGACTTTCTTTTGCAAGTCAGGCTTTCTCTTTCACCAGACAAAGAATTCAGTCTGAGTGGGGCTTAGCTCTCACACTCAGACACTCTTAGGCTATACAGAGCTACTTAAACCCTGAGCAATCTCAGCATTTTCTTACTACTTCTGCTCCAGTGGCTTATAGTGTAAGTGTCAGCCTTCACCTGCTCTTTTCATTTCTTTTCTTGCTGTACTATATATTGTAAATTGAAAGGAAGACATAGGGATAGAACAAGAAAAATATTTTGCTCATGTGCAAGATTTTATTAGTCTAGAAATGTTTTTACATCCCGTGAAGCTGTCCGTAACAGACTTCTAGTGGATTATTTATCTGTCTATCAGAGAGGGATTCATAAATGTTCATAGACATTCATGAATTTCAAAAGCAGTGCTTTTGGTTTATATTTTCTGGATAAGAAATTCACTGTTGTTAAGTGTCTCTAATTCACTCTTAAAGGTGGACATTAATCTTTGGGAAATTCCAATTTCCTCAATTATTCTTGCTTGAAAGCCTGATTCTGCAGCCATTAAAAGAATGACACAATTTATGGTAGACATTGGTGGCATTTTTTTAAATGGAAGCAACATTCTCCTGAATTTTCTTTTATTTTTCCCTGATGAAAAACCATCTGAATTCCTGTGTGTGATTAAGAAATTTGTGCCCACTTTCACAAATCTAAGCTTATTTGTATTTTTATGGAATAGCATACAATATATGTTATTTGGCTGGATGGGAACTATCATGGGAAGAAGGAAAATGGCATGAAAATGCTTCCAAAACCAACTGAGTTCCAGACATAATAAATCTATATTTCAGCCCTGATTTGCAAGTGGAATGTTCATACGTATTAAGCATTTGTTCAGATGTAAACATCTGTATGCCATTTTAGATATTTCCACTTGGCTCTGAAATTGAGAATAACATTTATGAGAAAATGATAGCAGGCAAGAGAACAAATTTGTGCGTGTTTTCTAGTATTTCCTCCCTGAAAACATGTGATGAGAGAAAGACAATACTAAAATGAAATGTTGATGTATCCAATATCGGCAATTTATTCCCGATCTGCTTTCTGCTTTTCTATGTTATACTATTTTTACTCCGCTTAGGTAAACCAACATGCTTCAAATGTGTAAGTAAGGAAAATAACTACTCTGGGACAATCCAAGAAAATGCATCTGTACTTGTGGTTTCATTCGGTCCACAAATAGGAAACATATTTTCATCTAAGTAGATAATGCCTTTCAGTTAGCATTATGTGGGAGTTCTCAGGAGTAGTAACAATATTCTATATATATACTGAAATTATGTAAAGAGCAAACCAAAACAGATACAAAGAACATGACTAAGAATAAAGTTTTAAGTGAAACTTCAAGTCCCTGAATTTTTATTTCAAAATTAAATGTTATGAAATTTTTCTTTGTATTTTCCTTTTAAATCAACACTAAAATCAACAAGTGATTTCTGAAAGCTTGTCACAAAAAGTTGTTTTCATGAAAACCACGTGCTCAGCTCAGCTTAAATAGCAAATCATTCTGCAGAAATAAGGGTAAGGACAAGCAAAAAAATGTCAAAAGTACACTGGTTTGGATCTCATTTGTATGAATTCTAGCTCATCCAGTACAGAACAGGGATGATACCAAACTCTGACACAATTTGAGTTTTTCGTATTCAATATTGAATATTATTTATAATACCTAAGGCAGCAGTTGGGCTTAAAATTAACAGGTTCTTGCTGGACTCAGAAAATATGCATCAAAGAAATAAAGATAATTAATATATGTTGAATATCCCAGGTTTCTTGTTGGATGCTTTTTCTTCAGGACTTCTTTTCAAGTCCAATAAACAATTTTTACTGAAAAATAAATAATTCTCTTTTAAAAATTTCAGCTGTGGGCTCCTGAATGGAGAAGATGGTATATGAGGCTGTTAGTTATATGAAACATCTGGCTATAATAATTTTCTGCATCTGTTGGTGGAACATTTCCATTAGACCTCCCATGTGAGAAATGTCTGTCTTTGTAGATTCCTTACAGCAGTGATGGCTGGTACTAAGTTCTCCTGACATCTTCTGGACTGTTTTATACCAGAAGGTAGCCATTATCATTTAATGCCAGGGTATTCCTTCCCATGACTTAATTGTTCCACACTTTCTAATCTTTGGAAGGCAGAGCTTGAGTGAAGGCACAAAGAAAGATGTGTTTTGCTCTCTGTGCATCGCTTATGGAGAGAGAAAAATGAAGCGTGTTGAGTTCAAAAACTTTGTATGGGAACAAATTCAATACTGTAAGATGCACTGGAGAAAAAAAGTCACACTTTTTCATTTAGATACAGAGTTAGGGCTAGGACATAGGCTCAAGTTCATCATTAATATCAATCCATGTCACTTGATACATTAACTGTGCTTGCCAGAAAATTTTCCCATTGATCTGCCCCTAAAGACAACTCAACCTTTTCTGATCTCAATTACAGCTGAATAAATCTAGTTAAGATCTGTTGAAGTTGATGATATTACTCTGAATAGCATGGGAATAACTAAGTTTATTCTGCTCATTCCGAAAAGCAAAATGACACATATAGTTAGCCACTAATTCAGAGGCTGACTGAATAAATAATTTCATACTGATATCTAATTTTTTGGGGTAGTTAGTAGTATCAGCCCACACAAGTCTATGTATTCTGCTTTCCTGGTCAAAGGATTAATCATATGTAGGAAAGAAAATACTGATGACACAACTACTGATAAATAAGCCCATTAGGACAGAATGAAAACGGACACAAGTATCGGCCAAATCTCTCATTTGAAATTAAGTTCTTAGTTGAATCAACTGATACTGTAGTTTCTTGGATTTTCAGTGGAAACCTCCTACTTGAAAAAAGTATCTTTGGCAACCGACAGCCTGTGTATGTTTCTATTCCAGTGCCAGGCGGCAAAGTATCTGAGCTGCTGACCTTTCTTTTACTGTTAAAATGACACTTAACGCACTTCATCTAACTCCTTAATGAGAATTCTCTAAGGACTCTAGGTTCTTTTATCACTGCTAGAGAAGAACAATAATCTTATTTTGAACTATTAATATAACTTGTATTTTTTTAATCTTAGAAGTTGATTAAATAATTTTGCATATCTGTAATATGATACACGATATACATGATATATTTATTTTTTTCCTCTTTAAGTAATGTGAGATTGCCCCAATAAGTCATCTCACTTGAAGTCAAACCAAGACAGCATAACAAAATCTAGCATAATAAAAAAGTACCTGTGGCGGCTTGCAAAGAGCAGATCTAGCTAACACAGTCCCAACACAGTCTTAGTTCTGTGTATTTACAGTAGCTATTTCTAAAGACATTGTTGTCAGGCAAATTATGCCAGGCTAACTCACAATGAGTAGTGCTTCCTTCCAGAAATAGAGGTAAATGTTCCTGTATTCCTGAATATTCCTCACACACTTGATGACAAATGTGACCTGAGACTTTGATCCTCAATAGACAATCTCACCTCTGTGCCTGGCAAGATCATGGAGCAGATCCTCCTGGAAACTCTGCTGAGGCACACAGAAAACAAGGAGGTGATTGGCGAGAGCCAACATGGCTTCACCAAGGGAAAGTCATGCCTGACAAATTTGGTGGCCTTCTACGAAGGGGTTACAGCGGCAGTGGACAAGGGAAGATCTGCTGATGTCATCTACCTGGACTTGTGCAAAGCATTTGACACTGTCCCACACGATATCCTGGTCTCTAAATTGAAGAGACATGGATTCGATAAATGGACCACTCGGTGGATAAAGAACTGGCTGGACGGTCGCACTCACAGGGTTGTGGTCAATGGCTCGGTGTCCAAGTGGAGAGCAGTGACGAGTGGCGTTCCTCAGGGGTCGGTACTGGGACCTGTACTGTTTGTTAGCGACATGGATAGTGGGGTAGAGTGCACCCTCAGCAAGTTTGCTGATGATACCAAGCTGTTTGGCGAGGCAGACATGCTGGAGTGGAGGGATGCCATCCAGAGGGACCTGGACAGGCTGGAGAGGTGGGCCCAAGCCAACCTCATGCAGTTCAACAAGGCCAAGTGCAAGGTCCTACATCTGGGTCGGGGCAAGCCCAAGCACAAATACAGGCTCGGCGGAGAATGGCTGGAGAGCAGCCCTGTGGAGAAGGACCTGGGGGTGATGATTGATGAGAAGCTCGACATGAGCAAGCAGTGTGCGATCGCAGCCCAGAAGGCCAACCATATCCTGGGCTGCATCAAAAGAAGTGTGGCCAGCAGGTCAAGGGAGGTGATTCTGCCCCTCTACTCCGCTCTCGTGAGACCCCACCTGGAGTACTGCATCCAGCTGTGGAGTCCCCAACATAAGAAGGACATGGACCTGCTGGACCGTGTCCAGAGGAGAGCCACGAGGATGATCAGAGGGCTGGAGCGCCTGAGAGGATGAAAGAGTTGGGGCTGTTCAGCCTGGAGAAGAGTAGGCTCCGGGGAGATCTTATTGCGGCCTTCCAGTACCTAAAGGGGGCCTACAGGAGAGCTGGGGAAGGACTTTTTACTCGGGCATGTAGTGATAGGACGAGGGGGAACGGCTTTAAGCTGGAAGAGGGCAGGTTTAGATCAAACATTAGGAAGAAGTTTTTCACTTTAAGGATGGTGAGGCACTGGCACAGGTTGCCCAGAGAAGTTGTTGAAGCCCCATCCCTGGAGGTGTTCAAGGCCAGGCTGGACGTGGCCTTGGGCAACCTGGTCTAGTGAGAGGTATCCCTGCCTGTGGTAGGGGGGTTGGAACTCGATGATCTTCAAGGTCCCTTCCAACCTAAACCATTCTATGATTCTATGAATCTGAGCATACTAAATTATTGAACTGAGTGGGGCTTCACGAGGATGCAGTGGACACCTTTTAAGATTAGGGCTTCACTGAGTTGATGGCTTTACAGTTAAAAAAGGAATCCCTTTGTTCCATAAAATCCTTACCAGTAAAAATGACAGTAGACTGCCCTAAATCAGCAGGGATTGCCATCTGTTCAAAAGATTGAGAATATCACAGAGAGAGGGAATAACTTTAATTTCTGTGTATCGCTTACCGTGGCTAAAGTTGCAAACTACGTTCAGAAGCAACGAGTAGCAATCTGTTAATTGACGACAGAGCAGTAACTAAAGAGAATGAGAACTAAAGACTGCCTGAAACATTCTGTAACCAGAAGGTAATTACTTTATACGTCCAGTGTAAATATTATTCTATGTGAGCATTTTATCATTACAGGAATATCACTCGCACAAATCTTTGTCTTCCTTGTACCTATGGATGATATTAATCTGAAGCTTGATGATGATAGCACTGAAAGAACAAAAGGCATCAGCACCCTACGAACAGCACTCACTTGAGAAAGAGATACGCTTTAGGTCAAAGAATGGATGATTTAAATAGACAAAAAAAATATCCAGGTGAGGCAGTGGCTCTCCTAGGTCGCACAGCAGGTCAGTGCAATTTGAGAACACAGGTGTCCTGACACAGACAGTCAAATTATGCGCTCTACCAGTTCTACCTAGCTCATCTTTATTAATGTGAGATTTAGTTATGTTAGACCTCCAGCTGTTTTTCACACTTCTCCCAAACGCAGTTAAGTTGGAAAGTTGACCTTGTAATAGCTAATTATTTTTAGTTGGCACTTATGTGCTAGGAAGCATAAAGACATGTGGTATAATTCATGCATTTCTTCCTGCAATATGCATTGTTTACTAGACTGAAGGAAAACTGACAAACTGTTTTATCTAGTATGAGCATTATATGAGGGTATATATGCTATACTACGTATTTCTTTTTTGTTTAAAATGAGCGGGGTTAAAATAAAAGGCAATCAGACACATTACTGTCCTCAGTGTGGGTATAGTGCACTTTATTCCCTTATTTTTTCACTGACAGGCTACTGTTTCCCAAAAGGTTTGATTAGGCTTTTAATTAACTTGAGCTGGAGGTGATGTGACCTCTAATTAAGTTTAATTTTGTCTCTTCTGGCATTATAATAATGAACGTATTCAAATGAGACTCACAGATCAACAAGCCCAAGCAAGTTAGCAACTAATAATGAAGGTT
Organism: Pluvialis apricaria; assembly: GCA_017639485.1. Taxonomy (NCBI): domain Eukaryota; kingdom Metazoa; phylum Chordata; class Aves; order Charadriiformes; family Charadriidae; genus Pluvialis; species Pluvialis apricaria. The sequence goes on from CM030010.1 coordinate 79,868,932, forward strand.
GTCAATAGATGTGAAAAGGGTTTAAAAAAAATAAGTTTTTAGTCTTAAAATTAATCTGGTTTTGTGAGCAGAAATTACTGAGGCAAATTCCCATCATGTATGTATAGCAGTATTCTATCCAAATCACTGCAACTCCCCAATTAATATCAGCTAAGTAGCTGGCCTGCTAAATAATACAGTGCTGTCTCATGATGCAATTTCACTCATTTTGTATCCAAGTGCTGCCTGCCTGTGTCCATTTATTTTCTTTTAATACTTAAACTGGGTATGAATTTTAAAAACACACATGATAAACTTTAATCTGCAAGGCACTGAATCACAGGCAAAAGAGGAAGAACAAGAAATCTTCTACCAGTGGAAGTTTAAAAACTGTTGTTACTGCAGGTACCTGACAGCCAAGTGAAGCTGACTGCCTGCGTCCCAGGCTAGGAAAGTTGCACTATTCACTAATGTATTTCTTTGTGTCGATTATTTTTATGGTGGTTATTATTATTTGCTTTATAATAGCACTTAGACATCCCAGGCAATACGAAGTTCCCATGATTCTAAGCACTGTATAATGATTGACAAATTATACCCCGATGAGTTTAAAATCTAGACGGATGTTACCTCTGAACGAGATAGAAGGGACAAATTAGTATTTTCATGGCTGATGACGAATGATTTTTCCAGGACCACAAATGAAGCCTGGGGCAGTTCCAGGAAAATGACTTTGAAATTTTACAGGAAAGGATCAATTCTGAAGTATGAGATTATCCTTCCCTTTATAATCTCTTATTTAACAAGCCCCTAAATTGTTTCAGGCAGGAAGAATGTTTTTAAAAGCTTATATACAATTAAGAGATCGATATTTCACAGTTGATGCCAATGTTGCCACAATAACTTCCTTGATGAATGTTATTTTGAGTGTGATGCAGGAGATGAGTGAAATTAAATAAAAAAATATTAATGTGGGCATTTTGCAAATTCTTTCAAAATGTAAATATTTTTTTTTCCTGCAGAATTTTCACTTGTAGTGACTTGCATGGACAAATGGTTTCCCTGGGACAAGTACTGCAAAGGATTGGTGTATTTGCTATCTGTGTGAAATTCTACAAAACGTTTGGTAGGAAAGGTTCACAGTTTTTTGTTTGTGGGATTTTTTTACTGTTTTTTTTTTCCTTCAAAATTAATTTGGATAGTTGTCTTCAGCTAAACTTTTACAGGTTTCTTTCATTTTTTTTATTACAAAGGATGAAATTTAAGTACCCGTATAATATCTTAGCTAAAATACATAGAAGGTAGAATTACATTTTAGAAGCACAATCTTATTCAGCTTATTTTGTCTTTTTTTTTTCTATTTGTCTCTCCTGTTGTTAGCATTAACATCTGCCTTACTATACTACCTGAGAATCAACATCTTGAGTGGTACCTGTAGTTTCAGGTCTTTTGGAAGACTACCCTTTAAGTAGCGTGCTAGAGAACTGTGAAACTATATTCTGCAGCTATTGGGGGGTAGAAGCGGGACTGTGATTTCACTACAGTGTCAGTGTCTGTTCTACAGACTTTATTTCCGGGTACTTTTTAATATTTGTGTTCTTGTGGCTGCTGCTGTAACTTGCATTTTTCCAGAATGCCTTACTTAATGGGAATTTCCCATGTGATGGAAAATCTTAAGAGAATTACTCAAGGGTGTCAGCAGTTGGTGACAAGGAGCTACTTCTTCCAGTCTTCCCCCCCCCTTTGATTTACATGTTAATTAAAGTAGGGATGTTAGATGAGGGCCTGTCTGTGAGATCCAAATTAGTTCAATTAAATGCAGCTTCTTTCTCATCAAGCTAAGCAGATGTTACTATAGAGAAAGAAAAAGAGTGGTATGTTCACTCCTGCAAGTTCACTGCTACATTTGGGGTTTGAGTCTTCACACTGGCTGGCAGTGTGGCCACCTTGTAATGGCCCAGAGACGGACTGTTTCACAAACTGGGAACAACAGCATAACCCAAGAGGAGTTTCCACGGCATGAGCGATACTACAATAGGGGTATGGACTAAGCCGGGTTAAAAAGATCTTAGAAACATAGAAACATAGACTCATTTAGGTTGGAAAAGTCCCTCAAGATCGTCGAGTCCAACTATAAAGCCGGCACTACCAAGTCCACGACTAAACCATGTCCCTCAGCACCACATCTACACATCTTTTAAATACCTCCAGGGATAGCGACTCCACCACTTCCCTGGGCAGCCTCTTCCAATGTTGACAATCCTTTCGGTGAAGACATTTTTCCTAATATTCAATCTAAACTCCCCCTGGTGCAACTTGAAGCCTTTTCCTCTTGTCCTATCGCTTCTTACTTGGGAGAAGACACTGACCCCCACCTCTCTACAACCTCCTTTCAGGTAGTTGTAGAGAGCAGTAAGGTCTCCCCTCAGCCTCCTTGTCTCCAGGCTAAACAGCCCCAGTTCCCTCAGCCACTCTTCATAGGACTTGTTCTCTAGACCCTTCACCTTATTCCACTGTTACTTAAAATTAAATGTTTTCTCAGCAAGTCTTGAAATATGCATCACATTTCCATAGCAAAACTTTGGAAATATTTACAGAGGTTCTTCATGAAGAATTTTTGGCACATCGAACTCTAGGATCTACCTTAGAGAGAAGACAATTTGAAGGACAAAAATGGATTTGCATAGAACAAGTAAAATCTCCTTCCTACAAGGTGGCTGTAAAGGAGTAGGCAGATGACTGGGAACGGCACTATGTGGAAAAGAGGCTGGAAGTAATTGTACAGTAAAAAAAAGTAAATAAACTGGGTAGTCGTAACAGGCTGGATTGGGAAGGAACTGGAAGGTGAAAAAAAGATCGCTGTTAAGGCAGTGAAAAAGGCAAAGCAAATGGAGAAATTTTGAAAGGAGCTACATATCAAAATAGCAGACTGTGAAGGAAGGCCTGAGAAATAGAAATTAATGCTGCTATAAGTGTCTATGTAAAGTAAAAGTAGAGAGAGGTTATGGATTAAATTGGTATTTCCGTGAAGTTATTGAGTTGTATATAGTTATCACTGGTCCTTTCTTACCCTGAGTTATAAGAGACCAACAAACAACATTAGTTCTTTAGGACTTCAATTTATTGAGTATGTCTCACCAATTTAACAACTATTTAGCAAGTGAGAAAACAGTCTTATTTTGAGCAGAACAGAAGAGTTGATTAACTTAAATTGCAAGTGGAAAAAGAAGTTCTATTTATAAAGTTGGACATGTTTGGTTGATTTAATTTGAATTATGTATTTATGAACTCTCCTATTTTGGAGCTACTTATAATAAAGTTAGTAAAACAAGAATGTTGTTATGTCAATAATAATAGTATTTTCTCTGCCACCAAAAAAGCAGCTATCAAAACAAAACAGCAATTCCTAAAGCACAGCTTGTTGCATAAAATGTTAAATCTAATCTGATCATATTTACATGGTGTTGGAATGCCATTAATTGTAGAAATGCTTGAAAGCTTGCCTTTTAACTATTACCCCATCATACCAGGCAACATAATTTAGCTAGGGCTACATTTTCTTGCTTCAAGAAGATGCTATTTTTACTACTTCCCCATTTTTCTAAATGCTTTCTACCATAACATTTGACTCCTGGTTATTCAGAATAAACTATTGTGTACTGAATTATTCTTCTTTTTTGCAGAATACATGTTTGTTATCAGACAGCTGCAACGTACAGACCTGTATTACGGAGGCAAAACGCAAATACAATTTTTTCTGTCTTTTAAAATAATTTCAGAGTACAAGAACATGGAAAATATTTTTTCATTTCATGGAGTTACTTTGCTTGTGTCATCTCTCATTTTGCTTGCTAAAGTAGTACGCTGCTGAATGTTGTAGCGCAAGGTATTTAAAATGTCAGTTATATTTGTAAGCGGACCGCTTCTTTTAAAAATGAAACAGAAGTGCTATCTATTGATACCCTTGATTAAACATTCAAGAATGTGTTGGGGATAAATCTTACTAACCCATAACAAAGTTTTGTGCTTTTGCACAGATAGTGAAAGGGAAATTTGATTTTTGGAAAGGAAACTTTAAGTACGCTCAAATAGATGAAAAATTAATTCTGTTTTAAAGGCTAATGTGCACGGACAAGCAATGCAAATTAAAGATTCATGCTAGCTGTAACCATTTTACAGTGAAGAAAATTTCATTGCCTCTAAAAAAGAACCTATTACAAATTTCTAAGTATTGCATTTTTTGGCCTTGATTTTATGAAGACCCTAAAATGTTTTGGAGCAACCTTTAGAAAAATAAATAAAACCAGGACACTATTACATGAAAAGACTTGTGCATCATACCACTTGATGCCATTGAAATGCAGCTATTAAAGCAAAAATACACTTCCTACAGCACAGCTTGTAAAAAGATATCAGCATAAAATATAAAACCTAGCATTTTAACTCTTACAAGTAGAAGCATAAAGACAACTTCAACAATCTAAAAAATGAGCCCTGGTATTCTTTGTTTCCAGTAAGCTTGTCCCTTTTTTCTAAACTATGCTAATTTCAAAGTTTTTTCAGTAAAATTTCATACTAACATAGGAGATTTTAATGTTGTCTATTTATTATGTAAATTAGTGTACTATTAGGTGAGTACTCACTAGGAGAACTCCCTCACTAGGGTCTTGATGGTATTATGGACCATTAAGACATGCATGATTTGCTTGTAATACTTAACTGTTTTCAATAGTGGGTGATTAGTTGCTCAGTTTCATTTCTTGAAAACTTGATGTCTGCAACAAGTCTAGCCATTACTTGGGGAACTGCATTAACTCCAGCAGTGGATAGTGTTCTGCCGGCACTGGACACTTAATGGCTGAAGGAGTGTTGAAAATTTGCATTCAGGGTCTTTTGCAATTACATTTCAAAAAATTTGCTCTTTCCACTAGAAATGTTCTACAGAATCAAGAGTCTCAGCGAATAGCTTTGACAACATCTCATTCAAAACTCTGGGGGTTTCATGCTTCCTGTGGTAGAACCATTATTTCCATATGCAGGCAACATATGCCCAAAATGCCATGGAGTAATGCCATGAAATAATTCCCCTTCCCATCATCTTTCTCTAGCTTGAGTCCTAAGGTTGTTTGGTTTGTCTTACTCGGGTACCCCTGATTAATCAGCACCACACCAAGACTGCAGTACTCTCTAGTTCTGCAGAACCAGCAAGCAGAGACCTGGCGAGCCAAACTGAAAACACAAGTGAGAAACATACTTGGACAAGTATAGAGCAAATGAGGCTTCAGCAGCTGATTAATGCAAATTGGCTAACAATCCCTTCTTTCTCAGCACACATTGAGTGGGTTAGAAATTCAACTGGAAAACAAGTCAAATCAAGATCTGTGAACACAGACAAAAAAAAAATCCCTCTCAATGTAATCATTGCAGAAAGTAGCTATTTTTAAAGTACTCAACAGTGTATTTTACAACAGTATTTTTTAGCTACTGTAGCTTTTGGATTAGCAATCTGTTTTAAGTTTCTGGTTTTATAAATGAACTTGAAAAATTATTTGTAAAAGTAGAATAATGGAAAACTTACTCCACTTCTTTAGAGTTAAAAAGAACCTAATCAGCTCAACATGCCCAAATGTCAGAATTCTAGTGATTACCTGATTTAAATGCATCTAGTTTATAGTTAATTAGGGAAAATAAAAAATATAATGAACTGGTGAAATCACTGAAAGAAGGAATTAGTTTCCAGTAGCTTTAGATAGGCACCTAATCTTTTTAAACAAATGGGAGCAAATTTGCTGCCTTACAACAAAAATGTTGGTCTACGTTTTTTCCCAGTTAACTTAAAATATTCAAAGGCTCTGTGGAGATTTGAAAGAGAAGGGAGACAGACCTACAGAACATGATTCAGAATTTATGTGCTGCAGTGCTCTCTAGAGGTCCTTTCTTTCTCCACTGGCTATAGAGGGAGTCCAGGGAAAGCAGACTTCCGATTTAAACATCTCATTTAGGGGCCTCCAATTACACAGGAAGAGGTAAAAAAAAGGAAAAAAAATTTGACATGGGGCAATTAGTATGCGTTTACTTTTTTTAAGACCTTGTAAGTTGTATGGATTTTTTTTCTCATGTGAAAACACTGCAAAACTAAAAAAATTGTCATCAAAACTCAAAGCACTGTTTCAGCAGAACAACTGAGGTGAAACAATAGGCTATTTAATTTTTCTAAAAATTAGAAAGAAAGGCTTTCCTTCCAATTCTGTTCTTCCTCAGAGTTACGAAAAAGATAGTTTAATTATTTCAGATGCCATTTTGATGTTATTAAACACTCATTTTTTTTTTTCTTGTAACAGTCTGCTGTGCATGCAGTATGGTTAGTATTTTTGCTACAAGTAAATCACACTCTGTAAACTGCATACTTCTGTGCTCTTCCCTTGTGCTTATAAGCTGTAGTGGCTTGCTATATGGCTTCTTGCTGTTTTCAGCCAAGAAAAGACGAGTTATGTGAGTTTTAGGACATGAACTTGCGTTCTGAGCTAACTTTCTAAAGGTCAAATGCTAATTTTATTCTAGCGTTTAGGAATTGGTGTCACAGGCTTGAGCTGGCTGGCAGGTGAGCATGTGGTATGAAAATTACAACCGGCTTGTCAAACAGTACAATTCAAATGCAACATTAATAAACCTGTCTTTAGTCAATATGAGCACCTGGACCAAGTAAACCCCTTCTATTAGTGCCAAAAACTGCTTGTTAATTGTTTGTACTTAAATAAATTTTGCTATAGTGATAATGTTTTTATTGTGCTAATCTAAGGTTTTTATGACAGAATAAGGATTTTAGGTAGTAGGTGTCTGCAGATTATCAGCTCATGACAGCATACAACGTTACTGTAACATCAGCCTTAATTTGTGATGGCTGCATTCTAACTGCAGCTCAGCAAAGCATGAGTGAGTATTACTACTAGTGAGTATTACTATTTTTCTTTGTGGTGATAAAAATACTAATATTTAAGATTGGTGAGAGCTGGCTAAGAAGTTTATCCTCACTAAACAATTCCTTTTGACTAAAAGATAACAGCTTGTGAATGTTTCCAACTCCCCACTTTTGAGCTAAGATAATACCAGCTGTATCAGCCCTATAGGTGCCATCAAAAGCCATCACTCCGTATTCTCACATTATTTACTGTTTGATTCCTTCTTAGAAGTGGGGCAGTTAGCAAGCTACTTAAAGAATTCACCCCTCCCAGGGATGGAGACCTGGCTTTGTTAACATGTTAACATCGAAATGATCATTTTTCCTCACCTCTTGGGGTTTTTTTCTGAAACAGTATATAGGTTGGGTCCCTGCAATCACTTGGCAGAGAGCAGGGAAGCAGAGAGGGAGATGCTGTTCAACTGTTCTCACTATGATTATAGTTAACAAAGCTTCTGTTTGACCTGTCAGGTCAACAGGCTTGCTGTTACCCACTTGGAGTCCCCAGATTCTCCAACATCTTCCTGATCCCCTCTCTCACCTACTTTTATACAGCTCTGTTGTTCCATAATCGCAAATGAAAAGAAACACAAACTTCTGATATAGTGCCACACCTTTTCCACACGTTGTCCCTTCAATTCCTAGGTCTCTACCAGCTGGAGATGATAGTAAAGCATGTTTGTCTGGTGCCAGCTTCGTTTCCACCAAGTACCAGAGAAGTGCTTAAGTGCTATACTTTGCAGAACTATCTGAACTATCTGCCTCTTCTAAATTCTGCAGTTGTTCTACTTGTCTAAAAACTTTGAAGCATGGACAGAATTAAATTTCTTACAAAAACTATAAGATACGAGTAAGATTTTTTCATATCTCTAGATTGGCACATTTTACTACCTTTGAAAATTCACCCAGCTGAGTGTAAAACACAGCATGCTGTGGCTCAACAATGCATGTTGTAGTTTCAAAGTCCATCTCAGATCTTCTTGTGTTTGTGCATTTTAGTTTCTAAATCCATGTCTTCTGAGACATCATAAAAATATTTTCCTGTTTATGACTCAAAGTTATTTTTGCCTTTTACTGTTGTCTGTCCAAGTCTGGGGCCATGCAGCTACTTGGCATACTATTAAGACAGGGAAGGGAGAAACTGCTGTTTTGACAGCTGCCTCAGGTCCCTCAGACTTGATCCAAGTTGACACTTTATACAGCAGTAAAGGTAGAGGTGTCATGTACACTGCCACTTTTTTCTTTCATACAAAATGTTTTATCCAGGTGGAAGACAAAAAGCATATTCCTCTGTTGCTTTCTCAGCAAAACAGATGTCTGCTCCGTTTCACTGTTTGGAGTGTGCTACTCGTCTAGTTTAAAACAGTGACCTGTATCAACTCCCATTTTATCTTCTCCTTCGCATTCATGAAGTGGCATTTTTTATTTTTTCAAGAAATCTTATAATTCAGATGTAAACACCTCAGGCTTTTAAAGTCCAGTTAATCCTATTGACAGCAACAGGCAGAATTTAGCAGCATGACAGGAAAATCCATTTTGCATCACCATTTATGACTAGGAAATCCTGTCCTATTCCTGATTCATGACAATGAAAAATCCTCTTTTAAGGGCATAGCTTGATTTCCGATTTAATGTAAATCTTTGCCTAAAAATCCCCCAAGCCCTGCTTTGTTTAAACAGTATAACCTATTTAACATCATTGTTACTAAGAGGTTGCTTTTGAATACGTAAACCCAGATATTTAGAATTTGCTTTTGTCTGTTTCAGCTTCTTCATCACCTAATTGTTTTAAAGGATCCATGAAAAAAGAAACTACCCACTGGAAGAGTACTACTATCACTTTTTTTCCCCTTATTATGCTTCATTTTCCAGATAAAGTAAAATGATTATAAACTTCTCTCACCAATGGCACTGTTTTCCAGTGTTGTTTCCAATTTGGGTAGCTAGTTCTTAATATCTGAAGTAGTCACAGTGTGATTAAACATAACTAATGAGCAGAGATTAGTGCTCGAGTGAAACTCCCAACTATGCACAGTTCATGTTTTTACTTAATCACAATTTATTTAGGACAGAATCTATGTCCTATGGAAATGTTTTAATGGATTAAGTTTGACCTCAAGGGGTTTAGGTAGCATCAGTCCCATCCTTTTTCCCACAAAGAAGCGAAGTAAAACAGAAATCAGTTTCTAGTATAAATTTCCCTATCTTTCCTAATACAAACAATTTACTTTCAGAACTTCACGAGGAAAATAACACAACTTCATTAGAAAAATAGCTGTTACGAAGATGTGAAAAATGTGAGTGGAGGGAAAATGTTTTCATAAGTAAATCCGGACATTGCACAAGAGTCTTTGATCAAACCACAACCAACAAAACTAGTCTTCATTTCAGTGCTGACTTTGCAATGTAAGAATGTGAGGAGAGATGCAGGTAGAATTGTATTGTTCATTAGATCAGTGAATGTAGTTTGAAAAAGCACAGAACCTTCCGAGGGCACAAAGCTCCCTACCTGTGTAGAGGTCTTCAAGACTGACTGGAATGCAGGGGCCACCAGTGCACTCAGCTGTGCGGGACAGTAGCCCTCCGGTGTCCGTGGCGTTGTGTACACCTGAGGGGCTGGTACATGGGGAAGCATGTTAGTTGTAGTAGGGAAATTGTCATTAGCAGATATGTGTGCACACACACGCATATAATATAAAAATAGCTTGCTTCAGAGAATTTAAACCAACTGCTTCATAAGAGTAGTTACTTTAAATAAGCAGAGACTGAATTAGTCTCAGCCAATAAGGCTCAGCCTTTTGGTTGAAGATGAAACAAATTTGGAAAACTGTTTCTTATATAGCTATCTATGCACACACAAACACGTGTATACATACATTCACATGTATGTATGTATAAACACACACATATCTATGTATATGCATGTGTTTGTATACACACAGACAAGAGAAAGAAGCAGTTTTCTAAAGCTGCTGCACGTTCAACCAAGAAGCTGAGCCTTTTTGGCTGAGACTAATTCACTGAGATGCTGTGCGAGTCCCCAAATTTGTCTTTAAATTTAGTCTGCCTGATAGCATGTATTGTAGGCAGAAAGAAATGCTTTCACAATGGGATAATTTAGATTATGTAAGGATATTAGTGAATGTAAACACCAGTATATACTTAATACATAAAATGAGAGTAGCGCATCAGCTCTCGGTAATACTCCAGTGAGATCCAAGATAAGCCCAAATTTTACAATAAACTTTTAACAGCCAATTAGCAGAAGTAGTTATCAACATTCATATTAAAGTTTTGTTTTCTCTTTGGGTGGAAAAAAATAGCATAGGACATGTTAGTATATCTGAATTATCTTCATAGTCCTGTTTTTAAACTGTGTGTCCAAATTGAGCTACACCTCTCACTTTGGCACCTAAGCAGGAAAAATGGAGCTCTCTCTCAGTCAGGAAAGACTAAATTAGGTATCATGTACTTCTTCATACAGATAGATACATCTACCCATATCAGCAGAAGAAAAGCTACTTCTTTGGCAGCTAAAAGAATAACCTTTCCAGTGAAACGGTTTGGAGTCGGGAATTCTATTTCTATTCTTTATTATTTTAAAGATTAAACATATAAGAATTTTATTAAACCTTTATCAGCTAAGGAAAGCAGCATTAAGGTAAAACCTCCTGACCCTTCCTCTGTAGCTTTCTAAGACCACTAGATTTTGAAATAACTGTTTGCACATCTGAATGCTTAGCTGCTTAGCATACTCAGTCCTCAAGTATACATTGCTGTGGTAATGACTGATAATAGGAAGACCTCATTTCCTCATAATCCATGGGTCATTAACACATTACATAGTGATCCATAGCACCAATAAATCTGGATATTTTTTCAAGAAATTCCCACACTTTTTTTGACTGTTGCTGCAGATGATCCCTATCTTCTAACAGTTCTTCAGTGGACGCAGCACTACTCCAGTCATGTGTCCTCCAGCCCACAACAAAAAGCATCTTTTTGCTTTCCCGTTTTTGAAGGAACAAGTTGGGACATGCTTCTTCAGACTTGCAGTGAGCTGACAGGAGAGCTCACAATGTAGAAATAGAAGTTTCTCCCATTTTAATCATAATGAAAAGACAATACTGTAACTCATGGGAAATATGGAGATTTTAAATAGAATTTAAATTCTATATCAATGGAGACTATATGAGGCTAACCCAGGATTCCCTGAAGCAAAAGTAGCTGTTTTCAGTTCTATGTTAACACTGCTCTTCAAAGGTAGGAGGAATCAATTTACAGAAAGGCATAAAGTGTATCAGAAGCCCATTTAACTAGCATATAGTAGGCAGACAGGAATAACTGTGTAAATTTGTTACAGGGAAAAATAGTTTGTGTTACGTTAGAATTTAGGTTCTTTTCTTAATCTTTTGTCTGAAGAGATTTCCCCTTTCTCTGTTTGTACCACATACATAGGATATTATTTTCTGGATGGAAAACCTCTGGGTCATAAAAGCAAGGGCAATCCTCTCTCATGGTATTTTAAAAAAATGATTAGATCTCAAGGGAACAGAGACACACTGGGTGATGCAGGAAGCTGATGTTTCATCTTGAACCTTAATGGGGAAGTTTCCACCTTTTTTTGGTCAGTTAACTTCAGCTGAATGCTGTTAGTTGCACACAGTATTGACCTTAAAATGAATCTCCAAGACAGTAAAAAGCATGCCCACTTAAGAATGTCTAAACAGCAGATGAACGACAATCATCCTTTTTGATCTCAAGAGACTGTCATAATTTTTTGTTAAAAAAGGCTATTTGTGTATCTTCTTAAGGTGTTAATGTGCTCTTTCCAGAGAGAAGCTATGGGGTAAGGAGCAGGTAAGACAAAAGTGACTTTATATAAGATAAAGACTTGGATAATAGACAGAGAAGATGAAAGAAAAAGATAGCCCCTGCAACGTCTTTTATCTGTTCAAGATCAAGGGCATTTTACCAGATTAGCATGAAAAGAAGCCTATACCTCGTACATCATGTAGCAGCAGGCTGCGTTAGGCAATCCTAAACTTCAGAAAGGTTATTGCAATAGAGTTCTACAGTGTAGAAATGCTTTAAATATTTGTGTTGCTTGAGACTGCTAATTCCTAAGACTCATTTCTCTTTACATACCGTTGCATTAGATTTACTTTTCATCAGCTAAAGGAGAGAAATACACTGAAGGAACTCAGAAAATGCTATCAAATAAGTTGCCAAGACATCATTCAGTAAGGTATTTCAAAATGTTGAGGTAGAGGACTAAATTTGCCCTCTGCGGAGAAGCTGAGTTAAGTGTTTCAGTTATTCAGGGCTTAAGAAGACACTCTCTGGGCCAATGGATGTTCAAGCGGGCTGCTTAAAAGCTGTCTATGCAACAGCTAGCTAGGAGGTCATTCATGCCCTTGCAGTGTCCCATGTACCAGTGAAAACTCAAGACTGGGTCTTAAGATACAAAGTTTAAATCCTTTCTTCTGCTCATTTGCATAGTGTCAAAGGCTAAGATCTTTGAGTGGAGGAATTAAAAATGTCTTTATATTCTTTCAGTGCTATAGGTTTCAATATATATTAAATATATCAAATATGTCAATATATATATGAATACATATTGAATATACTCAAACAGAATATAGCAATGTAGGAGGCAACTCTAACCATTAGTGGTCTTTATCTAAGTGAGATTATGCAATTATTTTTAATGACTAATGTTTGGAGTAATTAGGTAGTTTAGGTATTTCATTTTTTATCTAGAGAGGTGCTTTATTTGAACTCAGACATGCAGCAGCAAAGTAGGTAGTCAGAGTCTTCTTCAGCTGTCACAAAATTTTTTCACTTTATTTATTTTAATTTACTTCAAATTCCTAAGGCTCTGTTCGAAGAGATAGCCTTCAGGTTAAATTCTGATATTTTAGTAGCTTATATGGGGGGAAAAAAGCTCTTTTTTCTTTTTTTTCCCTTAGGTGAAATCTTTGCCTTATAAAAATACATTTTTAAGTGCTTGTATTATTCTTAAGCCAATGAAAGCTAGCTCATCTGCAATCATTTAGTAAGGTACAATGATATTTCCAAATTTACTTATGGGGAAATCATACTGTAATCGTGGCTTCAAGGCAGAGAGATCTGGCCCTATCCATATAATAGGCTAAAATTTTTAAGCTACTGTTACAGCTAATATCCCATATCTTGATTTAAATAGATCAGCTGAAGAACAATTTATCATATAACTGCACAAATTTTTAAACTGCTGTTTTCCTCTCCTGCTGTAGCTTTATATTGAACTTCTAGCACGAATTTACCGCTTTTAGCTGTATTAACTCCTTTGGCTTCTAGTATTGAGGCCGCTTTATCAGAACACTTCTTCACAAATAAGCACTTCTAAAAATAATATATGGGCCACTAAGCTTGCTCTTTGGTATACTAAATATACTGAGCTTCTTAGATGCCTCCGTGTAAGACATCTTGTTATTATCTCAGACTACCTTTATAGTTTATTCCTGAACAATATTGTTTTAATCATGCAGTTGTGAAATTAATATAGAAGATAATTAATTGGTATTACAGTAATGAAGTCACTGCTGATCTATACAAGGAAAGATATTTGACCAGGCACTAATTATAACAGGGAGGTGATATGACCTGTGAAATGTTGTCAAATAGTGTATATTTATCAAAGCCAGAAAGAAATAATTCTCAGTGGACTTTCATGCATTTCCATTTCTCTGTTTCACAATTTTTTTTTAGTTAAAAGCCAAGAGATTACTTGGGACTTGACAGATACAGTGTAAAAACCTCAATTGAACTTGATCAAAAAGCTTTGACAAAAGCTTCAACAAACCGGTCATCACTTTTAAACTTTTTATCAACTGACTTTACTGTCAACTGCCTACTCTCTGATTCCTACTGTGGAACTCATTCCCAAAACACATTGTAAAGGCCAGAAGTACAAATGGATACTTAAAAACATTTAGTAAATTAATTGAGAATAATTCCATCAGTTGCTTTTGTACAAATTGATCTCATTATAACTCTTGGTCATCTCTTTTGTTGCTGGGAGCTAGGGCTTTTATCAGAAAAAGGATCCCCTTATATAGAACTTTTACAGTCTTTTTAAACATCTGCTTCCGGCTGCTATTGCAGATACATACTGGGCTATACAGCTACTTGGTGTGATTCAGAATGACACTTGTTCAAATTCACTTTCACAGTAACTCTTAGATTTATGATCAATGTGCTCCTCCAGTCTCCTGTGAGGTCACTTGTTTTACCATTTTGATTCTGTTATTTTATTAATCTCATGTTATATTTTAGTTTTCCCAACTGGACTTTGCAGTGGTATCACATTTCAACTTCTCCACTAGGCCTGATCTTTGTCGTAAGGATTAGAGTTTTGTACAGCTATACAAGTCAGCATGATTTTTATTAAAACCAGCTGTAGCATCATTATAAGGAATTTCTTAAACAGTACATTATACCAAAACATTTTTGTTTGTTTTCTTTTCTAAATTTATCTATCCATACAGGCAAACTAAATTTTGGCTGATCAGGAAATTTCAACATTGAAAGTGGTCTCTTTATCTACATTCCTAACTCCACAGTGAACCTTTTGTTTGTTATCAGTTTATCTGATCAGTGAATGCTTCCAGCTCCATAATGTCAGCTCACTGATAAAACCTTCCCCCGAGAAATGCTTACCTTTGTGTCAGATAGTGGTAAACAGCTTCTTGGGACAGCCTACACAAAGAATGTTCTTCCTGCTAAAGTAGGAGGACTTTGTGAGGCTCCACAATGTATCAGGTCAGGACTTCCAGGCAGCCACGACCAACTCATGGCTATCTGAAAATAAAATTTCACTTTTAAGTCTTATTTTGATCTTTCTTTTTGTTATAAAGAACAAAACCGACTCTAGGTATAGAAAGCATTGGGTAACATTTACTTCCCTCAGAGAACTGTGCTCTGCCATATGATCTGCATCCGCCTGACTGTGAGAGGCCTTGCAGTCAATATTGCTCCTTAAAACCAGAATTTGCCTATCTGATTGAAACACTTGCTTGAATCCTACCTTAAATCCACCAGCTTGACAGTTACATAGAGACCTCTCTAATCTATACCATTCAGCTGCCAAGACAGCCGTACTGCTTAGAACTGTGACTAGATGAAACATGAACCCCTTTTCCAATATGCCAGCCAGCTTCCTATTTTTGGTTTTATTACAGTCATGCTTTGTGTTTTCTTTTTCCAGTGACTTCTTTCAGACCTCACTATTGCAGGTCCTCATCAAAGTCAATTCTGAATTCCCTCTTTGACACAGTCTTATGACAGGAGAGGCTTTTCCCACTTCATGACAGCTTAATAATACAAACTGTGAATCCAGAAGAGCTTGTCTGTGTTTTCTGAAAGATTCACTGGCACCCAGTATGTTCAGTATTGATCTCATATCACAGATAAAACATTCAAAACAATCTGGGAAAGAGACTGAAAATGGTTAATAACTGCCGTGTTTAAAATATACTTTACGAGATACTTTAAAATTGCCTTTCCTACTTGAAGCGACTAATTCATTAGGCAATAAAAGCCAAAATCACTTTTTTTCAGAAGCAATTTACTATTTAGGATATGAAATAACAGCAACAGGATTAGAATTACTGTTAATTTTTAGCAGACCCTATATCTGAATGTTCAATTTGTTTGAATAATTTAAATATAACTATTGAACAAAACAAATTATGATTTGGTGCCAGTTTGCAGTGGATGCATAAGCTACACTAGACCTACACTTAGGAAAATCTCTGTCGATCAGACTTGGAGCATTACTGTTTGCTGCGTTTCATAGAGAACGCTTACAGAATTCAGCCAGGTTGGCTTACAAAAATATCAGCCCAAATAGGTGATAGTGAAGCACTCACGTGCGTAGTCTCAATTCAGTGTTGTACTGCTATTTAATGAGACACAATTAAAGACAAGAATCTGTAAATGAGAGATAAAGTACTGCAATGTAAAGCTTGCTTGAAAAGGGACCTATAAGAAACAAGAAGGGCCTTTACTTGCTTTACTTTATTTTCAGTTTTCCAGTCATCATAATGCAAATATATATGAGCTAAAGGTTTTCATGCAGAAGAAGTAGTCATCCTGTCAAACATCGTGCTTGTAGAAAACAAAAATAAGTTGTTAAGAAGTTAATAACCCCAAACATTTCTGAATGAGAATTTTCCTAAGCCAAGTGTCATGTCTAAGTACGCCAAGTGTAACAGAAGTGTTCCTTACTATAAATACATCTGCTTCAACTTGGGGAGAAAGGAGATGAAGTATGAACACAGTTGTAATGCACCAGTTCTACTGATGGAGGTTTGGTTTTGTACCCTTCTATTGCAACCAAATGTCATTTGCAAAGCACTAATTCAGGCATCTCCCTTGAAGTAGCTGTCAAGTCTTCTAATCGGGTTAAGTTCTCTATTTTAGAAAGCATCAAGATGTTTCAAGCAGGCTACTAGTGAAATTAAATGTGCACATGCAGCTATAGATACTTTGACTGTGTAAACACTGTTCCAGTCCTTTTGTTGTCAGCTTTATCTTTCACGCATTTCATGGAAAATACTGGTTTTCACTTGTATTTGTGGATTGTCTAGCACAAATTATTCTTGGTTGATTCCCATGAACTACTGTAATACAGTTAATATGTTGAATAATTGCTTGGCAGTATTTGCATTAAAACACTGTGTATTAAATAGCATTTGCCTGGAAAAAGTAAGCTAAATATTATGAAGTGCAAACAAGCAGAATGAGGTTTTGCCAAGTGGGTGAGTTTTGGCTCATCCATGTGAGATATTACATTCTATTTTCACCTTTTCTGGAAGCACATCTATCGTAATCCAAATGATCTTACCAGTAATACTGACAGCATGACAGCTGCCTCCTTCGATCAGTAATAAGCACAATGAACTACTACAGAAGCGTTACCAGAATCTATGGGCCACTCCACTCTCTGAACCAAAGACTACTGGTAGAAAATGAAGGGGCTTTTTTTGTTTGCTTGCTTTAAAATAATTTATGTAATGTTGAAATACTTAAATTCTAATTAAGAAATATAGAGACATTCACTGGGGGAGGGAAAGAAATACTGTGGAGAGAAAATGCTGCGGTAGGAAATAAGAAATCTTGTGGAAGGTGAAGCAAGCCATTCATTGCTATTACATACACTTTATCTCTATGAAGCATATATATATACATAACAATTTTTGATGTAATAGTAGTGCTCAGTTCAGCAATTAAGGAGCTAACAGAGGTAACAAGCAATATATAAGGAAGCAGGAGACATACGGGTGTGCTGCTAGTACCTGAGAAGCAGTAGAGGGGTGTGGGAGCAGAGGCAGGGTCAGGGCTCCCAGCTCCAAGCCTGAACACCCAGATGAAAGAAGAGTTGGATGTGCACATTTCAATGAAGGTGGTATGATTCTAGGGGGGGAGGAGTGGTGGGGAAAAAGAGTCTGCTGGATACACATTATTACATCTGGCTTGGGAAAAAAATGTGATCTGGATAGGCAGTTATCTTGGGAATTCTCCCTCACAGCTCTGAAGGGAAGTGTGGGGTTTTTTTTTGTAAATATATGCTCAACAGTCTGATGTCTTTTGCTGCTCCCAGCACTATTTATCCACATGGACTGAGGAATAAGTCTCGTAAGACCGTATGTAGCTATTATACTCTTTGGGTAAAGGATGGTGAAGACTGCAGATGAGATAATATTCTTATCAACCATGCGCTCCCACAGGCAAGACTCTGGCATGAAGAGGTGCACCCTGAACACAAGCACGTAACTGCATATTGTGTCATCAGAGAAAGAAGGGACTGCGAAATAATGGCAATTGCGCTCTACTTCTGTAGCCAAGAGTATACCCAGAATCCACAAATTCACCTATCAATGGTAGTTCAATTTTCCAGGGAAAATCAGCTCTGTGACCCAGATAGTAATAAACACAACACTGTGCATGCATTAGCCCGATGTACAACAGTTAAGCACAAAATTTATTGCAGCCTTAAAGAGAAACTGAATCTACTGCTTCTCATTAACGATCCAGACTTCATGCTGGAGGCTGGCTTTTGTGGGGGCCTTTTTTCCTTACTTTTTAATAAGTAGAAGTGTAATAGTAGGCAGAGCTTTGTGCAGCACTGAATTTCATTATCACCAGTGCTTTGCGGTTTCGAAGTCCTCGGGGCTGTTGCATCTATTCACTGGGGATCCAGAGCAATAGTTCTATACAGAAAACCCAGGTGTGCTTGATACATTCCCTTAATCTTGCTCAATGTGAGATGCTACAGTATTTGTACAACAAGAAAAATAAAACATGATGTTGCTTCAACGACCACTATCTGCCTCTCTCCTCTCCTCTCCTCTCCTCTCCTCTCCTCTCCTCTCCTCTCCTCTCCTCTCCTCTCCTCTCCTCTCCTCTCCTCTCCTCTCCTCTCCTCTCCTCTCCTCTCCTCTCCTCTCCTCTCCTCTCCTCTCCTCTCCTCTCCTCTCCTCTCCTCTCCTCTCCTCCATGTGTAAAATAATATCCAGAGAGGTTTGCTGCCAGTAGGAAATGGCTCCACTAATGGGGTGCTACCCATGGAGAGGAGAAGCCCAGATGTACACGCTGCTTTGCAACTAACTCATACCCCGCCAAACTGTGATTTCCACTTAGGTAGCGATCCTTCCTACTGGACATAAATCTGTTTTAATAAGCAAGAAGCAATCAACCAATCACACAAACTCTTAAGCCAGGAAATTTAATATTTGAGGGAAAAAAAATAATCCTATCTACTCTTGTTATGCCAAGTCTAATTATCTGGCTACTCCTTCCATATCCCAGGAATGGTGATCACTTCTCAGGTTTTACGGAAAGGAAGAGGACGAATAAATTTATATGGGGCAGATTTATTCCAGTAAGAGATGCTTGTGCCATTCTATTTTTTCTTGTGCGTCCTTCTATATTGTGTCAAACACTTTTAGATAAACTTAAGTAGGTAAAAATTAACCCTGACTTCACAGGACTGCTCAGAAATGTAAATTCCATTTATATTTGCTGCACATATCTGTAAATATTAAATATACAATAAACAATATAATTAAAAATTTCAAGATGAAAACAAAAAAACCAAATCATCCTTCATTCCCCCCCCCCCCCCTTAAATCTTAGTGATCTTGGATGAAATGAGATCTCTAAAATTAAAAGATTTGTGAATTATTTATCAATAAGTCTCCAAGATATACCCTTTAAAAATGTTATAGCTGTTTATCTGATGTTTACTTAGCTAGTAATAGTATTTCATAGATATAGCCTGTAACTAGATGTGGAGCAATTCTCATGTAGGAAATGCTTTTTGAAATATATTGTTCTGCTTATTTCCAGAAGCAATGAAAATTTCATTACACAAAGTCAATTTACCTAAACAAGCTCAAAGGACAGGACCTTGCAGGTGAATTAAAATCCTCTTTGTGTTTCAAAATTCAAAGGGCCAAACTGATGTTTCATAGACTATCACAGCAATGGAAATTATTTTCTCTGTTGTTGATTCTTGGCTAAGAAATTCTAAGAGGAGAACTCCGATGCTCGGTATTTAATCGGCTTCTGGGTCTGTGCAGCTGACTATTAACAAACATAGCTGCAAAAAAATGGAACTTGAAAGGAGAAAAGGAAAAAGCATTCCCAAACGTTTTTGAAGCTATGCATTTCTAAAAGCCAGTGAAAATCCATCTTTTGGATCCACATGACAGCAGATCAGTTTTATCCAGTCAGAGCACATGGTGTTTGGTATTCATTAATGATTTTATGACAAATTGGATATATTTTCATCTGCAGGTATAAATACGTCACTGAAGGTTTCATTTATCAAAAAAAGCATATAGCACATGAGGATCTAAAATTTAAGTTTGATTTATTTTTCAGCAAGCCTTTGTGCATTCTATTTTAAATGCATTCATATTTGAAATGACATCTCAGGAAAGAAGCAGAACCTTTAGAAGCTGTCTGCCAACAGTCTGATCTTATACCTGAGAGCTCAGTTTTTATGTTAGTTTAATTTTGCATCCTCCAAACACATTATACTTATTTAATCTCTTATGAGGGCCTCACTGCTATTAAACTCAGCATATGGTGAGCAGTCAGCAGAACTGGTCATTGTATCAGGTTAAGCTTGGGATGGTTTTAACACAGAAAGAAATAGGATGTGAGGGCTCGTGATTGTCATAGAGCTACCATAGTGAAACAACTACTTTATTGTTGATGCATTACACACAGTCTTTGGGAAGTGACACTGATGCTGCCTCACCAAGAGAGCAAACGTATAGCCTGGGCTAGTGTTGCAGAGGGATTACACAGAGAACCAGCTCACAGGCTATAGCAGACAGCTCTGTCGCCTATGCTCTTCCAGCACCATTGAGCACATCTAAACAGCAGATATTTGCAGACTAAAATAGGACACACAAACTTAAATTGCAATGAATTGTACATAAAATCAATAATCTCTTGAATACATCAAATAAAATAAATTATTTAAGAAACAATGGTGTTCTTTTTTTGTGTGAGAAGGAAGGGAATAAGAGAGGGGAATCATACCAGGGGAGCTCCCTGCTGTGTTGTGTATGAGATTATTTGATATCTAAGCCAGACTTTTACCATAGTGTTTTGACTTGTTTGATGTCTGAGGATAGGAAGAAGCTGGAGTAGATGCTCAGTTCCATTAATAGCACAATCACTGTAGTTTACTCATCCGAAGGCAACTGTTTTCCCCATCTGAGGGAGAAATTCATCTTGGTGTCATGCAAAATAGCATTTTTCTGAGTTGATTATTTGAAGATATTACCCTTGACTTTGTTGTTGGCTAAGCCTGCTGTTGTGATAGTAGTTACTGTTATTCCAAGATAAAATATTTATGCATTTTTCACTTTTTACATATACCTGTCCTCACTTACATTGTGTTAATGTGACCTAAGCCACACCTATGACCAATCCTTCCTGGATTAATTCAGAAGGTGGAATCTTCCTTTAAAATTTTCCATCACCAAGACCCAACAGAGGAAACAAGTGTATTAAGTGAGCTGACACACTCTTTTATTATTTCTTCTAGTTTTTGTTTGCTCAGGAGAGTAGATTATTTACCAGCTAGAACTTTAGAATTCTCTTGGTAATAAATCTTGCATGGCAGAGATAGACACATCTCCATAATCATAAAACACAAGACATGACCATAAACAATTCAATAAACCACCTGATTATTAGGTTTCCAGATAACACTACTATATTTACACTGTCCTGAAGTACTGGACTTTGATGTGGACATAAATGTATTACCTAGTCAGCGCCACCGTCTTTCACAGACAGACTGTCAGAAAACTGCATAAACCTGCCCGGCAATACGCTAACATGACAAATACATTTCAACTCCAGAGGACTTCCTCCACCTGCATTTGAAGATTTTACTTGGAGAGCTTAGGCTACAGGAGATTGAGGGATCTGATCACAAGAGTACTGTTTAAAGACAGTAAAGACACAGCTCAAGGAACAAAAATGCCTGCCTTGTTCCTTAGTTTCTTCATCAATTTATACTACATTTCTTATACAGTTAATACATGATATTTGATAACATAGGATATGGTCCCAGAGGCATTATTTCTCATCTTCTTAATTATGCTGTTGTTTTTAAGACAATTCAGAGGAAGAATATGCTCTGTGGATCGTTAAAGAGTAATTTTCCCAAATAGAAGAGGATGCACATGGGTGACACACAGGCCTGGCTGGAAAATTCAACAACTAGATGACCAAAATTACATTCTCGGTGGTTATGAGCATCCTGATGGATCTCTCAGTGGTATATGAGAGAGTAATAGTGTGGCAAAAAGGAGCCTTAAAAGGAGACACAAGGAGCTTGTTCTTCATAATGGTTTTTGGAAGGGAAGTTTTTAAAAGATAAACTGTTAGTTAACAAAATACACAAGGAAGAGAACAGTTAGGCTTAATTTTACAACTGTTATTCAAGTGGCAAATCGTTATTCATTTGAATACTGTCACTGAATTCACATGTGAATAAAGATACAGCATGTTAGAAATCTGAACTAGCTTTCCACTTAAATACTCATACAAAGAACTACTTATTCCTTGTTAAAATCAGCTTATAATGTACTTATATATTAGAAATACTTATATCAAGCACTGTTGAGCAAGCCAGAGTCTGCATTTGAAGAGTTACACAGGTGCTTAATTCATTTTAGAATCTCACAAGTAAAATTACAGAGGCTGTTATTATAATGAGAACAGAGCAAGAGAAAAGAGATTATATCCTACATTGTTAAAATTATAGGTTTAGTCGTTCCTCCAAAGTTGCTTCACTGTAGCTATACTGGTCTAAAGGATGTAGGAGAGACAAAGCTTGTAGATGAAAGTAACATCTATTAGACCAGACACTATAACTGAAAAAATTAGACAAGTCCTTCCTCAAGTCTGAAATAAAAAGAGCAGACTTCAGGGTTATATGCCAGTCCAGTCTCCCTCTGAAAGTTTAGTCGTGTACGTTATCAGCTGGCCTGTCCTTGACAGGAAAGCTAATAACCCCCCCAACGAAGCTGGAACAAGCTCTCTTCTCCCATTCTTCTGTAATATATTTACTACAAAGAAACAAGATAAGCAAAAATATTGAGAGATATTTGTGATTTGCATAATGATAACATTGAGTAGGCCTCTTAAGAGCTATTTCATTATTTTTCAGTGTTGTTTTTACAGTATTAACTACAGTGGTCTTTGGAGCAATGTGTAACATATAAAAATGCAGATTTCCAAGCTCCGTAGTTTCTGATTCTTTCCTGTAACAACACTATCTGGTAGCTTAGCTATATACAGTCGCTAAAGTCACAAAGCAGGCATTACCGACCTTCAGCAGTGAAACCAAACATTTCCAAACAACAGAAAGCATCTCAGCACCCCAGGAAATGTGAAATCACATAAGCTACACCTTCTGTTATATGTTTCCTTTAGTATTCCTTAGAAGAAAGAAACAATATCCACTTACAGTATCTTCACATTGACTCCTAGGCCAAATTCTATTACAGAACTGTGCCGGTTGAGAAAAGTCCGGTAAAAACATTTAACTGATTTGCAGCAGGAACTTCAAGCCCTGATCATTTTCCTTACATTAGTTAAAATAAAAAATCCACTGGGGATACCTGTCAATCACTGCTCGTGTACAAACTCCTCAAAGCCAAAAAGGTAAAAAGAAAACTTTTGCATTGTGTTGTAACAGGACTGTCATATATTTATATCACTAAATGTATAGCTATGCATACACACACAGACACTATATATCAACATAACTGAATGAGAAATAAATAAATAGACAAAATAAATATTTTTCCATACTAGACACATTAGAATTAGGACTCTGACAAGTAGCAGCTCATATTTATGCACATTCCCTTTGCAAGTTTAAAAATGTGAAGTTGGAGACTTCTTTATAAACTTGTGCTTACTTCTATTCTGTTAATATGAATAGTTTCTACTTTAAATAAGTTTGTTCTTCTAATTTATGTTTTAATGAAACTTCAGGCTACAGTCGAAGTCTCTTTTTTATGTTTTCGGTTTAGCCCAGAATCCTGCTTGACCTGGAATACTGCCACAGAGAGTACCAATGGCTGTATGAGTTACATTTTGGTCTGATAAAAAATATAATAACATGAACTAATCTCTTAGCAGCTTTAAAAGATTCAAAACTGTAATTTTAAAGGTGATAAAAGTGTAAGTAGATTTTACTGATGTTTAAGGCCACAACTGCAATGCCTGCTTTTCTGGATAAAGGGTGTAAAGATTTTATGAATGGTAAATTAGTAGGACATATGTGCCTTTTTTTTTTTTTTTTTGGTCGAACCTTAGCAAAAATGTCCTTTGAAGATAAGATGTTAATTTTTAAAAGCTGGAAGAACGGAATCATACTTAGATTTCAAATACCGTGATAGTAGGTACAAGATGAAGCCGCTGTTAGGCACCTTCAGGAAGTAATCAGCACACCACAGTATGATCAAAAGTGGAGACCATTGGCTTAAATACCATGACTGTTACGTCAAATGAATTTTAATACAGTCAGAATGAGGCTCAGGACTTGGCTTGATGTACAAAGTCTAATGTCTGTCCTTATGCAGATTCCACCTGCTGCCATTGCCAAATGGTGCCTCACAAACACCACTTCAAAACAGAGAGGGGCTTTTGTTCGTTTTTCCTCATTCGTTTTTCTTTTCCATTTACAAACATGATTTGCAAAATGAATAGAAATCTGGAAGAGATTTAAGGATTTCAGACTTCCCAAAGGCATATGGTGGCACTATGCCAGGGTGAGTTCAGAGTGAGAAAATCAGTCTAATTTAAAATTCTTGTCTGGTCTTATCCAAAAGATAGACAATAGATGCTGAAGCTATACTTCCAGGATGATATCCTGCAGAAAGCAATTTAGGTTATTAGCACAGAGAGGACAGAAGAGCAATTTTCCAGCCGATACAGTTAATCAATAGGAAGCTCTCACTTCCTCTGGAGGGAAGGGGGAATTGCGCTTGAAGAACAATGATTCCTAAGGCGGCTTGAAAACATAATAGTGGTACAAAAAAGACATTTGAGAATGGAAAAAATCAAGAGGAGAGCTAGATATAATATACACCAAGGGCTCAGCTGGCCAAGGATATTGAGGAAGCTGTCAAGGCCTACTGCGTATGCCAAAAATGAAGGCCAAATTCATAAAGATAATCCACGCTGCTGACACAGCAAAAGCAAATGCCTAACACAGAGATTTGTTTACGATTAATGGGGATGTATATGTATTTGCTCTAAACTCTTATCCCAATTCCTTTGACATAGTCTTAGAAAAGGAAAGTACAGATAAACAGATGATCATGCACATCAAATCTGTTTTCACTAGACATATCAGACAGAGTAACGTCTGTCTGTGGCCACCGTTTAAGATGCAGTTTGCTATGAAATATGGGTTTAAACATGGACCTCTAGTTTGTTATCCCCTTTCCCAATAGGCCGGTAGAAAATGATGTCAAAATAACAAAGTGCCTATAAAGGTGGCAGCGGAATGAGACACCAATCTGTATTCAGCTCTGCAAAATTGTAAGATGGCACCAGTGAAGCATGGGTTGACACCTGCTGACATTTTATTTAGCTGAAAACTGAAAACAAGATTACTGGCACTGAGTAGAAGCGGATGTCAGAGTCATGGAGGATTTGCAGAAATATAAGAGACGTGGACAAGGCCAAACAAAAGTATTATTTAGTGTCCCAGAAGATGCCAGCTCCACTAGAAAATGACACCAAACTCATCTATGATGAGAATGTATGACTGTTACATGCAATTTTGTCTCAAAAGACCTTTGCTTTAGGTTTATGAGGTTGTCAGCCCCAATGGACATCTACTGAAGAGAACTGCAGCTCCACAATGAAGGGATAATGGCTACCAAAAGTGAGGAAAGTAGCAATCAGGCAGGATGAGTTACTGTTCAATTAAACAGTTACACAATACTAGTATCAGAAAGGAAACTATCAAGTCCAAAAACCAGTCCAAGTCACCAAGAATATTTATTTTACATTGTTAAGCATTTTGCTTATTAGGCTAGCTGTGAGCATCTAACATTTGCTGTCACATGTTTTTGAGAAGATTTATTATGAAAAATGACTTTTAATTGGTAACTCAGAGGCAGTGGGAACTCAGACACTGAATATAGTAGCCAAATTGTAAGCACTTTGTCTCAGAGAGTCTGTCTTTGCTGTCAAACAACATCTATATCCTTGGTCCCCTTATTGTGCACACTTTCTCTACAGTAACTTGGTTTCCTCAAAAGCAAAACCTCCATGTGATTCTGGGAAAATATCATTTAAGGCCCCCAAATAAACCAGCTGGACAGTTTCCAGAGCAGGAGCCAGGAAGCAAATCCAATGGGAAGTTTCCCCTCACCAGGCTTGCCTGGCTGGGCAGTGCGTCCATCCCCAAGATCCTCAGCACAGGTGGGTAATTTGCAGCAGCCCTCAGCTCCCATGAGACAGCAGGGCTCACTCTCAAACAGCAGGATGGACAAGACCACACCGAGTTTGTCTTCCTCTGCTTCTCAATCTGGTCTATTCCAACTGGACAGTACTGGCCTCTTTTTACGTTCTTAATTTTACTTTTGCTGAAAAAATGTATTTTTTTTTTGTTGCTAATATCATTCTCAACACAAGAATAACAGAAACTGAATATCAGAAACCATATTTTACAAGTTCTATTTTATAACCATGTAACAATATGTAGCCCTTGTTTTACTTTCTTAAATGAGGACCTGGCTGACCACATTTAATCCTATCCATATGAGGAAGCTTCTTGATACTAATAGCACTAATATCTGTCTAATGGCACACATCAGTTGTACAAAAGTGCTTAAATCTGAACTGAGTTTGAAAAGAAAATGTTAGTAGGACAAAACATTTTCTTTATTACTCATTAATTTTTGTAACTTTGCTAGATAATTGTTGGCCCTGTTAATTACACCAAAAAGTATCTCTTCTTTATGCTAGAAAGATCTCTTTTGTGATGGCAAACTGTGGGGTTTTTTAATAACCAAATTAAGAAAGACAGAAAAATAATATATATACATAATGTCTGAAATTTTGTATCATAGATCCATCTCTTCATATTCTGTAGGCTTCTCTGTTGGCAGCAAACCACCTCTGCTGTTTATCTTTCCCTGTCCATGTTTCCTTGCGAGGATTGCTTTGGTCTGCAACATACCGAACAAAGTGATGGGATAGTGTAAAGATTTCAAATTCAGAATCGTTTAAAAAAAGAATTCACAAAACCCTCACCAAATCCTTCAGAAATTATGGGTTTGATCCATGAGGTGCATGTACACACCCGCAACTCCTCTCCTGACCACAGATGTAGAGGACTTAAGGACTCCTGTCACTGAATTGAATTACAGCTTCCATCAAACACTAAATGCAAAGTTTTCAAACAGACTATATGTTTTACAAGGGTTCCTCTATAATAATAGGAATTGCCATGTTGCTAGGTTTCCATTCTCTCTTCCGTGCAATTGGCAGTCAAATTATTGCTTTATGTAAAAAGTTACAATCGCTATAATCAAATATTATTTAAAACATGCTAGGTGGCACAATGTTACATCAGAACCACTCTCAAAGCTACAATAAACTCTTTTTCAGTGCTTTTCTTATGAATTCTGGTTTTCATTGGGTTTCTAATTTATTCATGAGTGTTTATCCAAACTTCAGATGCATTTGTGCATAAATATAATTAAAACATGGTTATTTTATATTGAGAAATATGAAGGTAATTAGTAATGTAATGAATTGAAGGTCATAGCAATCACGCGCATTTTTACTTGGTTTGTACTTATAATTGTAAGTATCTTTGCATATGTACTATTTCCTTACTGCTTTGGCACACTGGCTTACAAAATTTCCATTACTCCCTGTTTTCAATTTCAAATCCCATTCTAATAGGTTATTGCAGCATTTCTATTTCCACGACTGGGAAACTGCCAAATATTTAAAGCATAAAAGGCTTTTTATACGGAGTAAAACTGTTATCTGTCTAGGTCCATAATGTTTCCTGTGTTGCAAACTCTCTCAATTAATCTTTTCTTATATATCCAAAATCTGAATTCATGTGAATAACAATATTCATTCTCAAAAGAAACCTCTGTAGACACCTAATTTAAAAAGGTACACTGGACACATGATTTAAGGAGTTTCTAAAACCTAAGGGAAAACTGGAAGGATCCAAAATGTATTTCTTAAAAACAAACTCAAAAATATCTTTAGCATACTTACTCTTTAAGTTACAGTACACGGCTTTGAAACAAGCTGTACATTTTTTTTTCCAGTACATAGCACATAATTTGTCTTCTATTTGTAATTTTCTTATTTCTAATAAAACAAATTACTATGATCATAAGGTTACAAGCTCTGCTTCTGGAAAAAGATTCTTTCTTACGGGAGAAAATTCAAGGAATGCAGCTGAATATGGAAATATCACCGATGTCCTGGAAAATCTAGTGTATTGCACACAGTAAAAATCTGTTTTTTCAGATTACATGATATTATGAAAAAAAAATAGCATTCATAAGCATTTAAAAGCTAGTATAAGTCAAAGCATGTTTTCAGTTCAGCTTTCTAAATTAAGTTAAAATTATGCTTGCAGGTACATTTACATATCAAAATAATAGTTCCCACAATGTTGTTTCAAAGTCTAGAGCTATGGTTCTTGAACAAAAATATTTCATAAGATAATGTGGTAATTGTAATAAGCTAATATTCTGAATGCTAGAGCAATATTAATGGATGAAATCTTTTGGATGGACAAATGGGAAAAAAACCCAACAAATGATAGCCAACTTTTTTCTTCTACGCAGCA
This sequence comes from Pluvialis apricaria, assembly GCA_017639485.1. Lineage (NCBI taxonomy): Eukaryota > Metazoa > Chordata > Aves > Charadriiformes > Charadriidae > Pluvialis > Pluvialis apricaria. Next base: position 79,897,299 of record CM030010.1, read on the forward strand.
AAATGTCCACTTCTAAGACTGGAAACTGTATAAGAAAATTTGAGATCGTGAATTTGTAGAAGTGTAGCATACCCTGCTCATACATATAGGCATATAACTGTAATATAAAAAGATTGTATACGAAATATTATTAATATATTCACTATATATTTTAGAGTAACTTGAATATATTTTCTTCTTAAATCTATTTCCTCTTGTAATTTCTTCTGAAATTTAATGCTGCTCAGTTTCTTCTAAAAAACCATTTCTCTTTCATCAAACTGGACTGTAATTTGGCTGCAAAAACATACAGATTTTCTGGGAAATATATAGGCATGTAGGTGGTGATTAGGGCCTGAGGCTTGATGAACAGTAAACAGGAAAATTCCCATTGCCTCTCCTTTTAAATATCTTTGTGTGTGTGTGTGTGTGTCTTCCCTAACTGTTCTTCCTTTTCCTAGCCCTTCCAATCCTTTCTGCGGTGTTCTCCTATCCCTTATTTGAATCTAGGTGCTGTATATTTGACTTTTTTTATTTTGGGTTCTTCAATCAGCAGGATATGTATCTTTCAGGTTTTTCTCTGATGACACACATAAAAAACATGATAGCGACAAACTTAATGGGGAAAAATGGTTTCTGTTTTCATTAACAGCATATTACAGGTGGAAAAATAAGGAACACCCCCCCCCCCCTGCTTTTAGAACAATTCAAAGCCAGATTAAACAATGTTTTTAAACATTGGTATTGATGTTAACCAGAAGGGTAATGCTGATATTATGTAATCCATTCTCTGCTCTGAGGCAGAGAGCCATTGTGAATGCCTTCTTCTATTCCCCAAGAAAAATCAACCACAAAAGAGTGCCTCATGCACATCGGCATGCCAGAGCATCCTGTATTTTCTTACCAAAGAAAGCTAGAAATAGAACATGTACCTTAGGAAAACAATGCAGTTTGACTTTTTTTTTGGTGGGGGGTAGAGAAGTAAGGCAATAGGACCTAGTCCAAAACTCTAATACAAATACCAATAAAGTTATCATGTGCCACTTGGTCCACAGGATCACAGAATGGCTGAGGTTGGAAGGCACCTCTGGAGGCCATCTGGTCTAACCCCCCTGCTCAGGCAGGGTCACCCACAGCAGACTGCCCAGGACCATGTCCAGATGGCTTTTGAACATCTCCAAGGATGGAGACTCTACAACATCTCTGGTCAGCCTCTACCAGTGCTTGGTCACGCTCACAGGAAAAAAGTGTTTCTTGATGTTGAGAGGGAACCTCCTGTGCTTCAGCTTGTGCCCATCACCTCTGGTCCTGGCACTGGGCACTACTGAAAAGAGTCTGACTTCATCTTATTTGTATCGTCTCTTCAGGTATTTATATACATTGTTAAGATCCTCTATTCTTTTTACAATCGTTGGAACTACACAAAAACTTTTTTGTTTTTTCTTTTTTCTTTTTTTTTTTTTTTTAAGGAGTACGGAACATTTGAAGGCCTGCCTAATTCTCCTTTATGTCTATTAATGGACTGATTGGATAGGGATGCATGATCTGCGGGGGACTGCCAGAGTTACCCTGCTTCAGTTTCAGCACAGTTCCTGCACATTGGATAATTACCGAGTGAATCACTAAGTCCACATGATTCAATCAGGAAAGACTGTTAAATTAGTCTTATCATGCTGTGTTACTTTGTGGGATTAAAGGCTAGTGCAATAAACAGACTTTTAAGTTCAGTTTCTTTTATTAGAAGTATCAGGTCATTTTTTCTCCCTGTTCACCTCATAACAAGCACAATTCCTGAAAAGAAATGTCCAGTTTTTCACACTGGAGGTAGGAAAACACTGGAACAATTTGTCCAGGGAAGTTGGGAACTTTTCACTGTTGGAGATATTTAGAACTGGACTAGATGAGGCTGTGAGCGAACTGATCTAGCTGGCTCTGCTCTGAGCAAGAGGTTGGCCTACGTGACCCCCAGAGAGCCAACCTAAATTTTTCTCTTATTTTGCAGTTCTATTCTCTCACACCTCATACCATCAAGAAACCTCCTGTGTTAGAAAGAAAGTTGCTAATAATTAATATGCAATTATCACATTGTAAATTTCTAGGTATATCTATGTTGCCTTCTACATTAGCACTAGAAAAAGAACAGATGTTTACGTTATCACAGCTGAAAGCTGTGCCGCTCAATGAACAACAAAAAGCAGTCATTATACTACAATCCTTAATGTATAATACAAATAAAGCATTACAGAAGTAAAAATTATTCGGAATCTAAATATCATGTTATATTTTTACTGCAGTCCAGAACAGCAAATGCTACAGCAACACCATTTTTAAGGTGTGTAAGCAGTCCAGTTATCCGAGGCCCCACTACGTGACTTTTTTTGCCCTACACAGGCTGAAAGAGGCATTTTGTTCCTCATACAAATAACACCGATTTATAACTACATGTTCTAACGTTAGGCGGTGTTGCATAGATATGAATGTATGCATAGGTCTGACTAGAGCATCTTATTAGCAATTTTTTTAAGGCAGAGATGGTTTCAAAACAGGAAAGGCATAGTCGTCAAGAACAAGGTATTTTTATAATAATTTAAAAATACTAAAGAAGCAGTTAGGAACAAACACAGGAAACCATTTGTTCAAAATGTTTCACCTTCCACAAGAACACCTAGACTTTCCCTCTGTTTTGCTCCCCCAGCAAACAACAAAAACATATTTAAAAATCATTCCTTCTAATCTCCCTTTACATTCCGAACTATAAGAATGCACAATCTGTACAACATAGAGGGAAACAGATTTACTCTTAAAAGTTAATTTAATTCTGGTAAACCATCCATTCCATCTGTCAGCAGGAATATCGTGTTCTCTGATACCACAAAAACGTGTAAAAAGTAAAATATGCTCTTGAAAATCACATTAAGCTGATGCTCGAAAGGTGAAATTCCCTCCATCTGTGTGTGACGCTTGAGTAATCAGGCTCTGTGGTACCTACTCCAACCACAAACTAAAAGTACAGAGCTTTGTAAGTGACCTGCCTACTGTGAAGAGATCTGAATTCACTTACAGAGGAATCCTGCTGGTCCTTTTTTTGGTGCATGCGCTTTACCAAGTGGTGCAAAGATGGGAGAGACTGCAGTTTGCTCTGGTGCTCCATTTTGGAGCCGCAATCACAATGCATGTTTACTGGCAATGAAATTCGCTTGGTTGCTTCTCTTGAACACACACTGATGATCTGAACCTAGTACACAACACAAGCCTTTCATTACTAACAGGGCCCCACTCATGCCCAGGGAACAAACTGCTGGAGGACCTTATGTCCACGCTGTGGTTGGGGTGCTCTAGATGATGCTGCAGGACAGGACTTCCACCTTCACTTCATTGAGAAGGAAATAGCTTTAAGTGTATCCGTCTATATTCTAGTGCATACAATATGACTCAACTATAAAAGCAAGTGGATTTAACACCTAAAAAGAGCCAGTGCAAAGTGTTAAACTGCTAGTTTAGGCGCACCTATTGTACTCTCTCACATTAATCTATGTAGAGGTCATTTTGCAGCATGTAGAAAATACAACTATTCAGTTGTGTTGCCCTGAGCAACTCTATTAACTGGTATGTCGTATTGAGTAGTTAGGTAGGTAAAATTAATGCTGAATGGAAAGGTTTGGGGTTTGGGGTTTTCTAATAAATCTTTATTTATAAGGAACATACATAAAATCTAATTCTTGTAATCTTGATAGAAATCAAGTAAGACAGAGATTTTCTGCTTGCTACTGCAGGTATCTATTCAGTGAACAAACTAAATCCAAAATTCATTATACAAAGGATCATGCTACAGTGTGTATAAATGTCTCTGGTGTGCGTAAAACAATGTGTTTTATTCACCTGCTTCTGAAATTCAGGCAAGGAAAATTTATCAGATTATGGTTTTGCCTGCAGCTTGTGTTATGGCCAATGACTGATACGTCTACTGAAAATGAAAAATTACTTCTTACACTCAACAGGAATATGATCGTTATGTAACACAGTTTAAATATGGTTTCATCAAATCCACAGTTTTCCAACAGTATACAATTGTTTGGGAAGATTTTTTAAAAATCTATGACATAATTTTTATAAATAATAAAAAACATCCTGCAAGATTTTCAGCCTATTATTGTTCTACATTAGTGGTCCTACGCCTCAGTACGTGTGCCACTGTGATTTGTGCTAGACAAGTCCTTCTTGAAAAACCTGTAATCCCAGTGGTTAAGCAAAAATGAGTTCATAAATTGGGAACCTGACTACAGGGAGATTTGGGTAAGATTTCTAAAACCAGGTGATTTAGCACTTTTGCCCCACTGCTTTCTGAGTATCTAAATGTCTTTTGCAAATGGAACCTCACTACATTAGAACACTAATTTCTCAAAGCTATCATGTGAATTATAAAATAAGGAGCTAAACTTGGATCTCCTGCAACTCAATCACTTCTCTATCAACCCAATGTTTGCTAGTGAATGAGAACCAAAAGGTGAAAGAAACTAGCACTTATAAATACAACTGCAACGAGGAGAAACATACAAATTAAATAAATCACAGACAGAACCAGATCACATTTTTTGAATTATTCTTTATTTTATAATCTAAAAGTTCTAGGAGCAATCGAAATAAAGAAATAAAAGTTTACACTGTTTTTTACTTTGTATGAACTGTTCCATTGATTGTAGGGCTCTAGAAATGAAAAATTAGTTTGTTCACTGTAACACTTTCAATGAATCATGTTTAAGGTGACACTATGCTATTATACTACAAAGTCATGAAGTAGAGAAACATAATGACCTCTCTTTGTAATCTTCAAGTTTTCAATGGAGCATCCTCATACAGCAGTAATTTGATATTTTGCAGTTTTAAAATGTAATTGAAAGCATTTTTATTGGATACATTCTCATTACATAGCCACACAGCCTTCATTTGATAAAGCTGTTTAACAGCAGACTGAAAATGAACGATCAGTCAGAAGGGGAAAAAGCCACTGATGAAAAAGGGAAAATAAAAAGCTTGGACAAATTTTAATCACTGTAAATTCTGAGATAATGACATTGCTCTTCAAGGTATTCTGATTTTTTCTTTGCCAGCATTCAAAACTCTCTGTATTACATTAAATGCTTCACTGCAATCTTGCAAGGTTTTCCCTAAAATTCAACTTGGCAATTCACTGAACCCACACTGAAACAACTGTACTGTCTCACTTTCCTTCTGTGCTACTGGCTTTCTCCTTTTCCTTATCTGTTTTCATTCACTAACAGCTCATTTGATACTACAGCCTTCATGTCAGTTCTGAGCAGCTTTATGAAGTACTTACAAACAAGTAAAAGTTTAGCTGTCTTTCTGTTTTGACAGTCTTTGCATCTTTTACCTCTCTTTGTAATTTTTCTTCATGCTTTTCAGCTTTCCTGATTAGACAAAGGATCTGGCACCGCTTTTATGCCTCAAACTCACATGAATGAAGTGGAAGTTAGGTGTTCTGTAATTAAGGATGAAGTGCATTTCAAATTCAAGAAATTGGCCTAATGTCGTAACAACTGGCTGGATTTGGCAACTGGTTATGTACTGAGAGCCATTTACCTAACATCAAATGGCACAGAATTATGTCACTAATTCAAAATAGAAAACTCTTAAACTGCTTATTTTTCTAGAAGAATAACAAACTGCCATAGATAAGAACCCCACAAGAGGGATCAAAAATAAACAGATCAGGAGATCCATCATGCTTCATTTTTTTCCTAAACCGTTTCTAGGCCAAGAATTTTTTTTCTACACTGAAGCAAGTCATAGGAATTTTGAATTCCTTTTTTGCTAATCTCTAAACTCTAAATCTCCCTCAATTTTGTTAATTTGTTTCAGTAGTTCCCAGCAGAGACCATTCTGATTTCCACAAGCATGCTCTTACATTGATTGATTCAGAGACAATAGACAGAAAAGGTATAAAATCAAACAGCTTGTAATAGAAAAGTAACTTTCATTGCTGTAATTAAGGACAACGTTCTCTCACTTAGCAATAAACTACATTTAGATTTTGCCAGTAATCAACCAATGAATGAGCAAACAAAATCTACACATTTTTCTCTTGAATCTTCATGTCTTACCTGTTCTAGAATACCTTTTATTTGTCTTATTTGATATGGTGATAATAAGCAGATTTAGGGTGCTGGGAAGCAGAAGGAAAAAAATCCACATTTATCAAACAGAAATTCTTCTGCTTATTTGAGCAACAGTAATGTAGACAATGCCTCAATCTTGGTTTCAAGTTTAGTTTAGTTCTTTTACAGTACATATAACTTTCTCTGATGCTCTTCTTTTTTTTTTCCTTATTCCCTGAAATTACTGTAGTTGCCCACTACCATTTCGTTCTTCTGTGATCTAAATGTTTCTGCTTTGTACTTCATTTTCATTTGATCTCTGAATATTTTTTCCTTAACTTCTTCACTACAGTGTCATGGCTCAGACTGCAACTCTAAAGAGGTCTTCAGAAATACCTTATCAGTAAACTGTATATCCCTCCCAATTTCATTAGTGGACACAAGTGTCAAATATTAATTTTCCTATTGTATTTCTTTCTGATGTTTCAAATAGTAAAGACTATAATCCACTTTATCTATTTATTTTGGCTTTTAAAGTGGAAAAAGTGGTATTAAATAATTCATGATGACTACCTTTGAAATTACAAAAAGCAAGACACATCTTCTAACAAAGTTCTTTAATTTATCTTTTTTTTTCTTTTTTTAATGGTTCATTTAAGGGAGGAGAAATAAAGTAGTAACATTAGCTAGCTATAGAAAGCACAGCACTGGAGGATACAACTGTACAAATATCATACAATGGTCTCCATCCTGAGTGTTTCATATTACCTTTCAGAGTATGTGGATGAGTTTAGACTAGTAATCAAGACAATAGATCAGAACTCCCTACTTAAATAATGTCTGTGACATTATCATGGAGAGTTACTACTGACTCGCTTAAGTGTTTGCTGAGAACGTACATTTGCCAAAACAGGCAGATTCTAGACTTCACTTACATACCAGGGTTCTTGGAGATACTAATGCAGAAGATGCCGCCTCAAACGTTATTCAAATCTGTATCTCTTGAGCTTTAAGATTAGATTGGCAACCAAAAGCTGTGGTACAATGAAAGACGTGCCCTTTCTCATTGGAAAATGAGATTCTAAATGACTCACCTTGAAGACCCAGCTAACACACCAGTGACCCTTACACACCTAGCACTTGTTATAAAAAGAAAAGAGATGTACTGAGCTCAGAAACTGGGCATGTATTGAATGACCTCACAGTTGATACTGTGCACCGAAAGCACTCATGCTGACCCATGTCATCAGACTTGACTGAGGGCTGTGGAAGACCAGCAAGCAATAGTTGCCACCAAGCGCTCCTTTGCTTGCTTTGTGAGCAAGAGGCTTCTTTGCTTGACACTTCTCCAGCATTTGCTAATACCTGCACCATATGTTTTGCTTTTTTCTAGACTGAAGATGGGCTCATCAATGTTTCCTAAATGGCTGATAGCTCATAATTGGGGTAACTTTCATCTTAGCCTTTCTGAAAAATTCTCAACAGAATCAACAATGGAAGAAGAGAAAGAACTAAGAGCTTCTCTCCTTCCTTCTGCTTAACCCTCTCGCTAGGCAACATGTATTACTTTCACAATCTGTATGCGTATGTTCATATTCTCATGGGTACATTTTAGGGTACGAATGAGATGCATACTTAAGGCATTTTGATGAATAAATTGATAACTGTTTTAGCGAATGAAAATCTCCTATTGTACTGAATAAACTGATATATGTGCACACGTATTTGTAACACAGTATTTATAATACAGCATTTTTATTCAGTAAAATGACTTTTACTGTACCTGCTTCTAATTTCTATTCTTAAATCTAGAGACAGCTACACAAATTAACTGATTCAATAGTCACAAAATTAAACATTTCAATCTGCAGCATTAATTTATCAGCATAACTGCTGCTAAAATCCAGCTTGGCTGTCCTGACTTTCTTTCCAAATGTATATATAATATATATATTAAAATAAAAAAATATATATATGTTCTAAATATACTCAACCTGATTTTCCCCTCTGAGATACTTCAAACAGCACCCTCTCCCTCTTTAAAAAGATATTTTAGGAAAGGCAGAAAGTGAAAGGGATGCAGAATATTTTAAAATACTTTATCTGAATTCAGGGAATATTGCTGAGTATTTAGGGGAAATCATTAAGAAGATGGTTCATTCAATTCTGCGGTATTTTCTGTTTAGAAAAATAAATCCTCAGGACATGAGGTGACAGCTGTCCTGTAGCAGCATTATCAGTACACTTTCAAGAACAGTTTTACGGATGTATGTTCTTGCACCTTCTACTTTCTATTACTATGCACTGTTTGCCTCCCGAATCAGCTGTAAGGGAAAGAAAATGCACTGATAAATGGTACACACCATCATAAATGTAACCAGAGTCTGACAAGAATGCTCTTCGAAGTCAGTGGTATAAGTTATACTTTTGCCATAGAGATAAAGCCTTAGTATACTATACAATGTCCTCCTCTTTGTGCAGGTCCATGATGTTCAATAAATAAGAAGGTGAATTTTCTGTCAGAGACATAAAAATAGTATGTTACACCTATGCAAGGAGCAAATGATTTTTTGAAAAATTGGGCTCTTAAATTGTATTATGTATAACAATTCTTACCATCGTAGTTCATCCATCCAGATAAAATGGTACCTATTTCCTCTTTAAATGTCAAATATGTAATATATATTTTGAAATAGAAAGGATACCTTAGGGTACATGCTAATGTACTCCCTTCAATTACATTTTATGATTATGACCTTTATTCCAACAATAATTTAATGTTTTAATTAAATTTGCAACCATTTTCATTGCTGCAAGATGTCCTTCATCTCTCTGTACTGTAATTTAATGAAGCGATTTTCAATCACTATCAGCAATATCTAACAATAAATTTTAATACCAGTTTTCAGGAGCCTAAGAGGATCTTTCATGTTTTAAAACAAACTTCATATCAATGCCATGACAAGAAATAATTTCGTCCTTTACTGTATCCAAAGAATACACATTTTAAGTTTTGTCAGCCAGCTCTTGAGATGTGGAATATTAAATTTTTTTTCCAAAAAAGAGTTCTAACAAAAAGGTCCTTAATTAAGAAAAAGGCGGGGGGGGTGGGGGCGGGGGGAGGGGGTGGGGAGGAGGAAATGAAACTGTTCAAGATGTGATAGCACCTTGGAAAAGAATGTCCATTGGTAATTACAATGTCTCTTAATTTTGATTTATGACATGGTTCTTATTAAAAATAAAAATTCAGATGCAGGTTACTGACTTCAGCGTTCATATACTTTTAGTACTTCAAATTTTCAAAAAATCATTTGCTGGGAAAATATCCATTGACATTTGAAATAACAATTACATTTGAACATTCCGACTATATTATGATATGTCATCATTCATGAAAGAATGATTCACAATGCAGAAGACTTCTAGAAATGGATTACAGAACAGACAATTGAAGCAAAAGGATCAATATTAGGACAACGGATATCCAAAGTAATACTGGTGCATTGAACCAAACAAAATATTTTTACAAGAAAATGTAAATATTAATATTCTCTTGAAAAGCCACAAAGACAGAGAATACCATAGCTATGTCTTGATTATTTCAGTTGCTCTGGGAATTGAAAGAGGAATCGTAATCATCTGGATTTGTAAGAACTACAGCCGACTGGGAATTTCTCTGCAAGGCATTATTTGGTCACCCAAATTTTTACCAGAGATCTGAAGCAACCACGTTATTTGTCAGTTTCCTCTTATAATGAAAGGCTTATTGTTGCATCAATTCATACTCACTTAATCTGATCTATTCTATGATGAAATGGCTTTCAAAAATGGTGCCAAGAAAAGGTGAGATTCTCTCATCTCTAGAATACATTACTTGTACACCTACCAAAAATTTTCAAAATGGCTAGTTTCTTTTGAAAACATCAGTCTAGCATTTATTCTTCACAGGAATTTCTAACAGACTTCATTCTTTACTTCTTGTTTCTATACAGACTTTTTTTCAAACAGGCTTACGCTGCCTACAATAATAGGAACCAAAGGTGTACAGGAAAAAGGAAAAGACCACCAGGAAAAAAATAGTCAGAACATTTAATGTGGAAGAATAAGATAAACTACTACTATATCTTCTTTATACAAGAGCAGCAACTCATGAATTCTGCATGTTTTTGTATATGAGGGGGAAAGAGGAGCAGAAGAAACAGAAAAATCATTAATACCATTAAGTCATCATCTTAGAAAAAAAGAAACAGTTTTTTGGTCTCTTTCTTGCACATAAATTTAAAGTTTCTTGGAAGCACCTAATAGTCTTCCCTTCTTTTTGTGGTATTTTATGAAGAATGCATGCAGGGAAAAGTGAACGAGGCTCATTCTTAAGCAGGAAAATGCACTGCCTTGAAAATAAAAGAATCAGGTGAAAAGCAAAATATTCAGAACAGCTAAATCTGAAGAAATGTTGACAGGGTCTGATAACACCAATTTTTAAATAACAATCATAATGGCAGTGCTGAAGCCAAACCTCGCAGAAGCTGGCTTCGGTTCCACCTAGGTCTACGTATCAGGGCACAAGAAGAGATCTAGGCTTGGGCCTGCAGATGGGTTCAGGCTTGATAGTGGCGCGTAAATCACCTGAAAGTAGTTAAATTAAAGAATTGTAGCAGTTTGCATTAGTAAGATGAAGGTTTTCAGAAGCAAGGCAGAGAAGAGTTTCAACAGAAGGGAAGGTCTAAAGCAGGAATGTAATGGTACATGTGGTGATGGTAAAAAAATCTGGTTTGTAGTGAAGATGAACAGAACTGAAGCAGAATCTCTACCCTGATAAAGAAGTCTGAAGAGATGCTAAGCAATAACTATTGGATTTTGAGAAAATGTAATGATCCTTGTAATGCAATGAGCCCTGTATGATTTTTTTTTCTGCATTCTTTTAAGCCTTATGTAGAACGAAGGTACCTTCTACCATGGATCCCATGGATCTCTCATATCCCTACATCTTGGAAGGCAGTAAGTAAATTTTATTAGTTACAGCAGTTTAATTTGAGTTTGCATAACAATGATATGCTATGTGAACCTCCGGTGTGAATTTATACAAATAGACCTACCTGGGTAATCAGACAGAAGGCTAGAAATTACTTAATACAGTTCTATCTTCTGCAGACCAAAAGCAATCGGGAACGTATCTAAACAGAGTCATTACTTTCTGAATGTTCTCTATTCATCTCATGCAGTCATTGGTTTCAGTGCGATTATTATTTCCAGCCATAACTTTGTAACGAATGAACAGGATTAATTGCTGTTGTGCTCTAACGGTCTCAACTATGCTCAAAATTCTCTCCTGTCTCTTGGCAGAAGTTGAATGTCTTGCTTTCAAATGGTTTCAAGGTGTATCTATATTTGTTACCAAATGTTCTTCACAGAGAATTCAGTCTGTTTAGCAAGGTTTTTTTTTCTCCTCTTCTGCTGCTTCTTAATTTTAAAATGTTTATAGCACTCAGTCTGAGACTCCTTTAGTTAAGAACTTGAGTGATTTACCGACTCCCTCTAACCTGCGCTGCTTGTCCTTTTTCTCTCTTCTAATTTCATCAGATGTAAGACCTATTTTTGACAAAACAGAGCATGACATTTTTCTGGACAGACTCAAATAGTAGTTTGCGTGGCCATGTGCTTAATTTAATTATTTTTTGTGCAAACAAAAGATATTATTTTTGTCCTAATGATAGGTTTTATTTTTTATTTCTGCTGGCTGCAGTTGTGAAATCCTCCGGAGAACTACTTACATATGGCGAAAACTGACTCTCAGAAAATATATCAGAAATGGCCATGTAAGAACAATACATAATCTAGTGTCTGAAAAGGATAAAACACATTATCTACTTTATATCAGTGAAGTATAGGGCAGCTGTTTGCGTGGAAATAAGTAGCACATTTGCTGAAATATTCATTCATAAGATACTGAGTTAAATGCAGCTAAAAGAGAGAAACTGAGTCACTGAAAGGCCCAACTTATGCAGGTTTCTACAGAACAGATAAGGTTCACAACAGTAACAGTCTCATCAGACTACCCACACAGCATTCAAGATTATACAGCATTTATTCCCCCAACCTTGCATTTACTATTGATTCTGCTCTCACACTTTAGCAGTATGTTTACTGATCGTAACTTGGGCTGTAGTAGTGCTTTCTCTTTCTAAATGTAACTCAACAGTTGGTTTTGTCATTGGACTTGCCACACATTTGAATGCAATATCCACTTTCAAAAAGTATTCTGGCAATCACACTACTGTGTTTAAAGTATCCATCTGTACCTGTCAGTTTAGAATGAGGCGCTGACCTCTGCACTAAAAGCCTCATTTAGCAAAATCATCAGGATTTCTTGAAAGTTCTATTTCAAAAAATACAGAACACAAGAAATCATAAGCCAGACTTCTGCTAGGACGCTGATTGCTGAAAAGCAGCCTTAGAGGTTTCATTTAGTTGTTGATGTGTGATGTAGAAGGTGGGTAAAAATACTCCAAAATATTTACCATTAAAGGCGTTATCTACCATGTATTTCCACACCTCAGCCTTTCCATATCTTAAATGGTAAAATTAATGGAGTTGGGACAGTTTAGAGTATTCCATTCCCTAGGTGAATGATCAGAATATCTGCTTTAAAGAGTACAGAGACACCTACAAGTTGTGAGACATTTCTGTGCAGAACTCCCACAGCTAAGACAGGATCTTTTACTTTCTCTTTAATGCTGGCCATGAATACAGACGTTATTGTCTGAGATTAAATCAGAAGCAGAAACACCCTTTCACACTCCAAGCTGTTTCAAGTAGAAGGGTGTCAGTAAGTTGTTGATTCTGAATTTGAAAATGAAAGAAAGCACTTCAACAAATGAAGTAGTTCCAAAATCCAAAGAAGGTTTACATGTCAACGCATATAATTACTGAATTCTGTGCAGAAGAGTGGCCTTGGAAAATGGGCTTTACAAAATACATGAGATCCACCATAGCAGCATATAGATGATACAGAGGTACATTCCCAGGAAGAAAACAAATTACTTAACTCACAATTATAAAATTTAAATAGTGTTTTTACCCTCTACTGTAAAAGAATCCGCAGGTAAAAAAAATGTTTTGGAACTGCATTAACAGTAAAAAATCATAAAAACACCATATAGCTGTCCCTTCAGAAATGTTTATTCTAACTGAAAGTGTCAGGAGTCTTTGTAGCTGACTTTCGAATAGTGGCATCTCAGATCGGTGTTCTCAACACATAGCAACACCACTGACTTGCCTTCACCAGGATTGCTTATGCTGAATTTAATAAAAGATCATCCGTGATGGAGTTCAAGGTTTCACTAAAAAGCACCTGGGAGTCACGCCTATTTTATGGTTGTTTGTATATATAGTATGGCTGTGCATATCCTAGTGACAGGGTCCCCTGAAGACACATTTGTATTAGGGGCTTAATGACTTGCAGACAATTTTAAGAGTTCAATAACAGCATTTCATACTCTTTGTCTCTTAGTAAGAGACAGATATATTAGGATAATGGAAGACACAGCGAAGGAAGTGGTATGCACTATCTTTTTCTCACTCACTGTAGAGCTTATACAGCAATTTTTATGATCCTATTAAAGGCATGAGGTCCTGGATGTAGCACAAATGAAATCACCGTCTTTCCGGGAAATATTCTTTCTCTTCTCCTTGGTATGGTGTGGCCCCTTTTGAAGAAATGTATCTTAAAAATCAATTGGGGTTCTTGTTAGCCAGTTTGGTGTATAGAAATTAGCACACAACAGATAAAAATACTGAAATGGCAGTTAAGTAGGGGTCTGTCATGAACTGATCATTTCTGCACAAAGTTTAATGTAAATGTTAGTTTCAATTCAGGCTTTTCAAATTTATTTTTTTCCCCAAACAGAAAACTAGATTTCAGTGGGGCACTTCACGTCTTTCACCATAAAATCCAAATGCCTGAAATGTTACATGTATTTGCTCTGCAGTGACATCAAAATCTAGGGTAGAGGTGGGGGGAACATACCAAACATGCTTTTTAAAAAATGTTTAAACTTGCTGTTAAGGCTTATGCTTGTATATTAGAAATTCTTAACTAAACATTTCTGTGCTGATACACAAGCATTATTACTGTCAGAAGAATAGAAATGTTTCAACTATGTCAGACATTATAGAAACTAAGAAGATCCACAGATACAGAAGATCTATAAAATGTGTTTCTTTTGAACGTAACAGTCTCCATTATTCATACATAATCAGCAAACCTGCTCAATGTTGCATTTATCCAACAGAGTTGTTATCAAGGAGTGAGAAGGAAATTTTGAAAGACTGAACTTCATGCTCAAGAATCCAGCTTGCAGCCTGCCTTCTGCTCTAAATTTTTACACGAGGCACTTATGGGTTACCCTTCAAAATTAAGGTCAAGCTAATTAATTAAGAGCATCTATATAAGCATTTTATGACAACCAAATTAATACTAAATGAGTTCATCGTGATTAACATTATTACTACAGTATCAGAACAATAAAACATGACAGGGCCATTATGTTAAGACTTGGTCCAGTTCAGATTTACTTCACAGTATGAGAGAATGTGCTTCCGAGCTAAAAATACAGTTGATCAGTAGAAGCAATGTATTTTGTGAACTGTGGTATGTAAACTCTTAGATATTTATAAACAGCAAAAGTGTCTGAAGCTCAATAAGTTTTCTGCTTTTTGTAGCAACCTCTTTTTAACAGATAAACTTGGAAATCCTAATCTCAGTCTCTTCCTGTACAGGTTTCTTACAACTGAAACTTATTTATTGATTTTGGTAGAGTTGCTTCTCACCTAACTGGGGGTAGAATAAAGTTCATGGTTTGCATTTAAAGTTGCATTCATACTGAAACAGAATTAGCTTGTTTTCTCCTTTATCTGCTTTGGAAAATATCTGTGGGACAGATTATCATCTCTTGCACTTTTTAAATACTCCTCTTGATATTGAGGGGAAATATTCAGAATCAATCCTATTGTTTCTGAACTATAATGATGAAGCAAATACACCCTCAGCCCCACCAAATTTTAATTTGGATAGTGGTAATAAAGTCTGTAATAATAACTTGTTGCTGACATCAAATAATAAAAAAGAACAATTCATTTGTTTTATAATCTTCCTCTGTTTTACCATAGGTAAAGTAAAGGAACAGCTTTGGGCTATCATTAATGTAAAACACTTGATGGAATGCTTTAAACTAACCAACTTTAAATTCAATCATTTCTTTTCCTTGAAGTACTGGATGACCTAAAACTTCATTTTCACAGTAGGAAACCACAGCTTTTTTTGAGGCACAAGTGCATTTTTTACTATAATGCTTTCTCTCCCCATTTGCATGCATGTTTGAATAATTTCATTTTTCTCCATTTTCAGTGCAGTGGCTGTTTGAAACCCACTTCCCAAGACAGCTTCTTTTTACAGCATGTTTTGCTTTTATAAGACAGCTGACATTCTGGAAGCAAACATATCCTACATATGTATTAACAAGACAAATTTTAGCTGAGAACTGCTGAACCCTTCCTTCACGTTTTTTTTTTCTTCTGAGCAACAGTAAAATTTCCACTTTCCTGTAGATCCACAATTTACAGTATTTAATTAATATTTTATACTAGACTGATGATAATAAAGACATACATATAGTAAAATTCCCTGAAAATCTCTTCCTTCCCTCATATTTCTACAGAATGTTATTACAGGTTCAGGAATTTTGGGATTGAGGGAACCTTTATAATCATAGTCTGACCTATGCAATACATCAGAAAAACTCCCTTTCAGTAACTCCTGCATCAAGTGCAGAAGGTATTTGAATTTGATAATATCTTCTAGAAAAAGAACTTTTGATTTAAATTTTTTTATAAGAAACTCACTACCTCATTTGGTAATTTTTTACTAATGGCTAATTACTCCAGGCGTACAGCCCGCATCCTACTTCTAGTCTGAATACCTTGGACTTCAGTTTCCAGCCACTAAATCTGCCTTGAATTTCCAGAACAAAGAATTGTCTGATAGTACAAACTGTTCCCAGTATAGGTAATGTGATCAAACCCCTTGATCAACTCTCAAGTTTCAAACAAAACTGACTGAACTTGTGACTGAACTTCCTTTACAAAAAGTATATTTTCCAGACCTTTACTCAGTGATTAGGCTTGTTTTGTGCCCTTCTTAATTTTTCAATAAACATTTTTTAGGAAGCCAAAATTCTAACGCTACAAATGATATTCCAGTCAGACTAACGAGATTATACTGCTCTCTACTCCAGCACAGAAATTCTCCCAATGTTTTTAGCTACCTCTGCGAAAGCGTGATCTACCATGACTCATAAATCCTCCACAAATGCACTGCTTTTCAGATCTGCCCTGTAAATGCATGATCTTACCAATGTGGAAGTTAAGGTCATGAACTTCTTTCCCCCATCCATCCATTTATATCCATCTGATATAAATCAGACAGAAATCTGAGTAACCCAGAATTTAAGACCCCTCCTGACATCAGCATCTTGTAGCTGGTTAGCTCAGAGCCACGAGCAGTATGCTCATCATTAGCATGCCTTTGCTCATCATGATGGCTGTGTTGTGTCCTGTTCTAGAGGGCCTACTTTTTCCCATCCAGGGTACAGCAAATTTGCACATAAAAAGAGATTTAATTTCTGAAAGGGTTCATTGCAATAGAATATATTTAGGAATTCTGCACATGCCATTGGATTGTATACAAGACATTATACTTGACATTGATTAAAAATATAACTCTAATAGATTTGATATGTTCTTTCAAAGAATTAACTTCAAAAATCTGTAAGAAGACTACTCAACATTTTTGATAACCAGAGATATTTTATGCCTTACTTTTTTAAAATAGATTTAGTAAAATCAGTGATGTATAAAACATTTACTAGAAATCTGTCTGCTAAGTACCGGTATTGATGCCAATATCCACGCACAAAACTGAAAACATATCTTTTTCTGTATCTGCCAACAAGCTATTTTTCAGACAAAATTCCATTTTTTTGTCCCATAAAGCATAACAGAATTTTATAGGAAATTCAGACTGGGAAATAAAAAAGTGTCCCTACTGAGATTACAGATAATTTCCAGCATTTTATTTTACTGCTGAGTAAGTTAGCAAAGTAGCATTCTTCCTGTACATTGTAAATATGATATTATTATTTTACTGAATAGATTTTTCTTTATGTCATATAATGGATTTCTCTTAAATGCAACATAACTAACTCATTCTAAGTTATACTGTAGCCATTATTGCTTCAGATTTTGACAACTGTTTTTCTCAAAGTAGTATTTTAAATACATTTCTGGTGTCTTTTTTAAAGAGCAGCTTTATTCTTTCAGAGAGGTAAAAGGTTAGCGTAGCCTGCCTGAATGGCAGATGGCCAGCAGCAAAGCTTTTACCTGCTGGCATGATCATAAGGGAGCATACTGCTATTAAATTGAGTTTGCTACTACTAATAATCACCATCTACTGATTGATTTATAAAGCTCCACCTGAATTTTTAAAATGTGTTTCATGCATTACTTAACACAAAGTGTAAGGAGACGGAGCATAGTACACATCAGATACTTTTTTACACAATTGGAATTACCATTGCTATGCTTCTTCTTTGCATTGCTGGACTTTTACACAAGTCAGCCAAAATAAGCAGAAGACCAGACACCTGGTTTCAAAGCAAACTTTGCTCCTGTCTCCACCACAGAGTTTTACTGTCAATCCATCAATGTATGCCTTCACATGTGTTTGTGTACCCAAATCCCTAACATTTGTAAAAATTCTTTGCAGCTTCATTTTTAGAGAGAGAAATTTAAATAGTGTGTGAAAACTTGGTATCCAAACTTAATATAAATTAGGATAGTGTTGGGGATACTAAATTCAAATGTTTCAGAGGGGTTTAATAAAAAAAAGTTTTCCCTTGCTGCTCAGGGTAACTCTTTCTGAAGTTTTCAGAAGTCTTAATAGCCATCCTATAGAATCAATGGAAATTATATCTTTAATACTGAACAAGCTATGGAATAAAGCTTTTCATTAAATCACTCAGGACTTAGAGAGTCATTTTTAAGAAATATCCTAAGCATTCTTTCATGCCCTTTATCGGACTTAGTTGCGCCACAAAAATATATGTACCTATATCTGCCAAAGATGTCCATCTTCTTCCAGTATACCTATTTTTCAGTTCTACCCCTTCACACTCCCTCTTCTGCAATTCCCAGGCACTGAACTCTTATTAGTGCAGCATGCTTAAAACATACACGATGGTTTAGCTTTGGAAAAACTCTATTTTGATTCAAGACAATTCCTCCTGACATAGGACGAGGGGTAATGGCTTCAAACTGGAATATGGGAGATTTAGACTAGATATTAAGAAGAAATTCTTTACTCTGAGGGTGGTGATCCCCTGGCCCAGGCTGCCCAGAGAAGCTGTGGCTGCCCCATCCCTGGAGGTGTTCAGGGCCAGGTTGGATTGGGTTTTGAGCACCCTGGGCTGGTGGGAGGTGTCCCTGCCCAGGGCAGGGGGGCTGGAACTAGAGGATCTTCAAGGTCCCTTCCAACCCAAACCATTCTATGATTCTATGATCACAATCAGGGAAAACAATTCATAACTCAGAGTTCTCTGTTACTACTGATTACTACCTCTACTACTATAGAATGCAATACCTAAAACTTTATCTTGTCTTCACACAATGTCATTCCCTGAATTTGTGGCTGAAAAACTATAAACAGTATGCACTACCGCAGGAACTGTAAATGATTTTATACATTTAGCAAAAACTAATCTTGTATCCCAGATCAGCACTAAGCAATGGATAGCCACTATTTTGTTACAAATAAAAATGAATGTCTTTTGCTTTTTTATATTCTCAGATGTTAATTCCCATTATTTATTATTATATCAATTGTTTTAAACAGTGTAGCAATGCCAAATGAACATGAGAGATGCTGCCTTTTGTTGGAGGGTTTTGGGAAGGGTCTGTTTGGGGTTTTTTTCTCATTTTAATGGTGTAATCAAACATTTATTTAATGTCTCAGGAAGTCTTGCTTACCATGGTGCCATGGTGAGCTCTTTTCTGCTTTAGGAGAGCCAAATTCAACTTGAATTCAGAATAGGCTACATAGTAGTATTGTGGGCAGTAGTAGCACCCTTTGAAAGTGACATTTCTCCGTTACAGAATGGTAATGAAAGAAAAGGGCTAAAGGAGTATGAATGAGACATGTCAGTGTACTCATGTATAAAGGTCCCCTTCCTCATCAGTGGCCTCTATGCACACATCTTCTTTCAAAGAAATGTATCTATAAGGAATCTGTGCTTAGGCTGATAAAAATCAGAATTTGAAGGAACACATACGCTGCCTAGGCAATATGCAGCTTATACAACTTATTGGCTTCTGACCTATACAAAGCCTTTTGCCAGGTGTTTTCTGCTCTAGCTCTCACATGCTGTCATGTATAAAAATCAGCTATTGCTTCTCCTGGCCACCTTTACAGAAAACTGAAAAATACGAAAAGTTCTTAAGAAGACTCCTTTAAGTACACTTGATACAACTTAGAAAGTGTGTAGAAACCATTTTATCTTTGATTAAATCATGGTTTCTGTGAGGTATACGTGTGAAACTACTTTCTACATGATTGTGTAGCGTGACTATCTGACACTCCTACCTGGCAAAAGGAACTTCTTCTATCATACACCATGACTATCAAAATTGATTTCAAACAGCATTTCTTTCAGTCAAATATGTTAGTGCTTTCTATTAAAGAATGACTTGCCAACAACAAAAATGATATATTGCCAGACAGGATGATGAGAATGTGCAGACTGCACCTAATTACCAACCAGTAGCATTAACTCATTGGGTTGGGCTACCAAATGGTGGAATAGACTTGGCTAAAAGTAGTGCTGTTCAAGACCCCAATAAAGGTTCTTGATGTTGGTCAGCAATTAATTTTATAGTCACCTGCTACAGGGATGAGTTAAAGCACTTGCATCCTGTGAAAACTAGTCTGTTATATTATTAATTTTTCCTAGACTCAAAATATAAAAACTGAGTGAGCAACATTTTCCAACCAAAGCTTTTTGTTCCCGTTGTTAAGTTTTGCATCACATTCCACAATTTTGTTGTTAGGGTATTGATCTATAGCTACTACAACAATAAAACCTTTTCTGAGACACTACATGGAAATATGCTAGTTTATTCTTCACATCCTCATTTTACTGGAAACACGTTCTAGAAGGCATTTGGAGTTTGAGTTTTCAAGTATTTATAATCTTGACTTGCTTCCTGCCTTGTTTCAGGTAAGAAAAAGGTACATATATTTTGATGACCACAAGAAATGGGTGTAGTGACTCTTTCAAATGTTGATCTGGAGAAACATAAACATCCCCTGGTATTATCTCCACATATTTGTTACTTGGCTTTTGAGAGCACACAACAAATGAGGGATCGCATTTATCAAAGACATCATCCCTCCTACCCGCTCAAGAACCCAGTATCACTGAATGCATGGGTTTTTAAGAAATCTGTGGAATCTTCTTGGTTTAGCCCATCTTAAAAGATTCAGCAGAAGTTAGAAAATTCTTACTTCTTCTACATGCAGAGGAAAAGATCCAGGCATTTTTTCTCAGGGTCATGCAATGTTTAGATTGTTTATAGAACTTCACTGATTTTTGCCTAACTGTACACAATCTCATGAACTCCGAGGACAAGTGAAATCGCAGAACTGAAAATGGATGGATGCTGGTGGATTACTAAAGAGAAGATATATTTTTTCTTACTTTGCCATCAACAGCTGCAGATATTGGTGAGAGGACAGTGGATGAGATGAACCTTCGATTTGGTCCGGTTTTGCTGTTTTCAAGAAGCTCCCAAACAGATACATGGATATTAAGTGTTTTTCAAACAGCATGTTCCAGGTTACATCAAGGTGACGTAAAGATGAACAACTTTAAATGAGTAACTTATCAGATGAAATGTCACAATAAGCTAAAACAGTAGGTAAGGTCTTCACATTTTGAGACAAATATGACTGTACCTTTTTTCCATGAAAAAAATATCTAACAATGCTATAATCTCTCATGGTATTCCAGGAGAGAATCCGTATGTGTTTCTAAGATAAAATAAAAATTGAATTGAAATCTTGTCTTTCAGCATTGCAACTTTCAATCTATTTTCAGTAGTTCATGTCGTCCACTCATTATTGATTTATCTATCTCAGTATGAATGAATCAAATGCTACTTAAAGGACACTTAAAGCCTTGCTTTCAAAAGCACGGTGTTATACCATTCCAAGGATTTCAGTGTAAACACTAACTCATTTCTCTCTCTCCTGTTCCTATAATTTTTAGAACGGAATGACTACTTTCCGCACAATATTAATAGTCTCAAAATATTACTGCTACTCCAGCCTTGTATTTGAGAAACAGAATTTTGTTTCTTCTCTCTGCAGATACCTGCTTAGTGTGTCCCTTTAAATTCTTTGTTTTTATCCCAGGTTTCCCTCAGTTCTTTTTGCCTGTTAAAAATACCTGCATTTAGGAGAAAAAGCCTGAACAAATCACAAGCTGCTACATGTTTTTGTCCTTTCATATTCCCACAACTGGGTGGCTGTGAATTAGTTCTGAATTCACTACGTAGTCACAGAAATCCGAATCTCAACTGAAGCTGAGCCATGTTTGCCTTCATGCCATTTATCACTGGCCTGTACTTTATCTATTTTATCATCTATCTCCACGTGTATCACTTGTATGTCATTACTTCCTAGGTCACCACCCAGGCTTAAATATGCTATCTCATTTCAGATAAACTGAACTCTCTGTTTTGCCAGTTGCCCACCCTCAATTACCAAATAAATGAAAGAGCTTTCTTCTGTTAGCTCTGTTTGACTTGGATTTATTGGTACATTTTATCAAGCAAATAGAACATGCAGTAATTTGGTCTCACAATTCTGTTGTCTGCTCTGCTGAGCCACTCGATCTTGCTGTGGTGGTCCCTCAGTTGGCTGCATATAGTTCTTTGCATCTTTGCACTGTTATGTGCATGGGGTTTTTTCTCCTGTTGTGCTGTTTTATCTCTGATATACATTATCATGGTATAAAACAGAGTATGTTATGTGTAAGACAGAGGGGAATGGACCTCTAGAAATTCTGATCAGATGCTTAACACAGGAATTTTGCATGAAAGACAAAAATATTGTTTTCCTATATACATATAAGAAATATTCTAAAAAAAGCATGTTCCTGCAACATACAGCTTCCAAAACATCTGAAGTCGAATTTCAAATGCTCATATTTTCAATCAGCCCAATATCTTATTTTACAGTAATACCTACCACAAAACTGTCATTAGTGTCAACAACTTCTGGGACTGATCAGTTTTCATGGCATTTTAATAAAACCGAAACATTGTCCTTTAATTTTGCCTCTCTCAAGTTCTAGGAGTAAAAAAATATGATTCTACACATAAAATTACATTCAACTATCAACCACACATCATTCTTTTTCAAGTTGCTATTATCTTATCATATAGAATGATAGAATATCTCAAGTTGGAAGGGACCCGTAAGGATCATCAAGTCCAGCTCCCTGCTCCTCATAGGACTACCTAAAGCTAAACCATACGACTAAGAGCATTGTCCAGATGCTACTTGCATTCTGACAGGCTTGGTGCCTATTATATTATATTATGTTCTATTTTTTTAAAATGCAAGTTGTAGCAATATATACTAGGGGCTGATCTCTAAGTATGGCATGTTTGTCAAGTTTGGTAGTGGCATTCTTCTGATTTATTATAAGAAACATTTGGCAGATGTTTTCCACCAAAATTTAAATGCAAAGTTACAGATTCCAATAAAGCTCACTCTTAGCAGTTATTTCTATTATTGAAATTCATATTCTTCTAAAGCACTGAGTGCCCTGACCTATTCTGTTTTTTAAGGAATCTGTGGAATGCTCTGTATTACTTATAAAATGTAATTAAATTCCTTTCAATTTATCAATTTGTGGTGACTTAAAAGAAAATGTTATAATCCACCTTATTGCTTTTGTTGCATGCTCACTATTTACATTTCTGTGTAAAATCTCATTATTCAGACTGCTGATTGAATAACTTTGAAGTCTGTTGTGTCTTATTAGCAATGCCACTCATTATGCAGGGTATGATGACTAATGGAAAGCCTTTGCCTCACAGCTCTAGGAAATATAGATTCTCTTATCATAAGCTAGTGTTCAGACATGAAATGATTATAGAAGTAATAATAATTAATGAAAAACTTAATTACAATTTCCTTTCAAGGTTTGTTACCAGTTTGCTTTTATTCAGATTTTACTACCATGTATGTGGATGTTTCCTTCCAAATGTACATAGTTGCAAATGACAAATAAGAAGAGTTTCATAAATAATACATATGAGTGACACGAAGTTAACATTGCTGAGAAACCTCTGAGAGAGGTTTCAAAAATGTATTCTGTGGCAGCTGTATTTGCCAGTTCTTTGGACTGCCGCTACAGCTATGTTCCCTAACCCTCAGATCAATATAGTCCAATTACCTCAGAAAACCTCAGCAACTGAATGCAGCTATCAGTAAACTGTCAAGGAAGAGCTCTTTAGATTGAAAGCCATGATATACAATTAGGCAAAAGAGAGGACTCCTTATCTCTTTGTGGGACATCTGACAATAATTGTTCTTAGCAACTGAATGCAATTCAAAAAGTAACTTCATCACCCTTTACAGTGGTCTTAGGATCAACAAGATAGATCTGCATCCTGAGAATACATTTCCCTTCATTAGTTTAATAATTATTTCAATCTCACACAGGAATCCCAACAATAATGTTTCAGACAGCCTCAAGATACAGAAAACATTGAGTTTGTTCATTAAAAAATATAATAGTATTATTAAAAAATATAATAGTATTTTTTGCTCTTTCTACTTGGAAAAATACATCCCCACAAGGCGATCCATTTGCAAGTGCTAATAAAGAAAAAAAAAAAACAGAAATAAACACATGTATGTATGTTCTTGAACAGAAATTATGTGTATGATTTATCCATACCAGATAAATAAGGATTTCAGTGGGGACACAACATATGCTTCTGAAAAAAAAATAATGATTTTCTTTTCCTAAAAGGTCAGCCATAACCTCCTTATCCATCAAGTTTGGAACGGAGTATGAAAATAAGGATTTCCAGCTGAGTTTTGCAGCATTTAGTCCATTAGTCAGTGTTTCAGCTCTGTGAGTAAGAGTATTCAATTTTGCTAAAATATGTCTAGTTTACATCATTATAAATGGCTCCTTCTTAATCAAATAGGTGATTTCAAGCTTGTTTCTGTTGTTTGTTACATATTGAAGTTTTTGATTAATAGCCATTTCACACACAAAACATTTAGAAAATGTGCCATCCCTCTACAAAAAATGCGTCATTAAACATTGTTAAAAATCATGCTCCCTGGCAGAATTCGTATACATGTAGTTTATCAACTATTTCTAAAGTTAAAATGAAAAACAGTATTAAGTTTTCAAAGAAAAATGAAAGACCTACTTAAAAGCCACTGAGCTAAAAAGAGGCTATTTTTAGTTTAAAGGAAGTACATATGTATCATGCTCTGTACCACATTTTAATTAATACCCTCATCAGGATGACAGGTGATGCCAGGATAATAAATAAAGTCTCTGATTACAAATGAAATTGTTATGACAGAATTTAAAGGCCATAAAACCTTCCCATTCCCCTCCTCTCTCATTTACGTATTCTTCCTCTTCCTCCACAATAAACTGTATATTCATTCAAATTCAAGGATACATAGTAGGAAAGAATCGATAAAGATCAACATCAGAAACCAAACCAAACCAAAATAAAATATACAGCTGTCGATATAAAATTTCTAGCCGCAAAGTGAGCCTAAGGAGAAGTAATCAACTGTACTATTGACAGCATACACACCAATGCCTTTTGTCAATATTAGTTGCTTTTGTTTTACCCAAATAATGAAGAAATGAGATGCCTTCTCTGTGTTACACATCCGGATTCTAAGTCAGGAAATACAATAATAGCTTAAAATATACACTGCAGGTTCACTTCTTAGTCGTAAAGGAGAACAGTCCTGCTACTATACTAGTACAGTAGCCAGAAAAGCAACCACCCATGTACCATTTTCAGGAAGCAAAATGCAATTTCAGGGATGTTCTAGTAGTAGCAAGTCCAAAAAAATTATGCGTCAGTGGCCATGCTATTTAACTACAAGTATCAATAAATACACTTTGAACAATCACGTGACATTTAATTAACAATAACCATTGTTTACACACAAATTAAATACTCATTGGAGAAATAATTTAATTTGAAGTGTTACCATGTTACCTGTATTGATTTGACTAACAACCTTAACTTTGTATTACATTAGTCCTTGCCATCCAAATCGACATCGGTAGGATGTGATATAACCACAACACATAGACTACTGCAGAAGCTGAGCACAAAGCCCACCTTCTTCTTTAAACTGCAGTTAATGAAAATACTTCTTCAATTTCTCAGATTTTGTCTTCAGGAAACACAACTCTGAAGGTCCCAATGGACTAGACAAGATTTAAAAAGTATTGGGCATCTTCGATCTAAGATGTGGGCTTTTCCACCTATACTGCACAGTTGCTTCGCATATTAATTACATTTACACCCCTTTGTAAATGCACTTAAAGATTACTCTTATCCCCAGTTTAGGGATGGAGAAATGAAATCACAAAGAACTGAAATTACGTGCCCCACTGATCAATAATGACAAAACCACAGAAGTTAAAACCTTCTACTGCATGCTAACCATTGAAATGCATCAAAGTCAGTGATCAACGAGGATGCATGACAGTCCTCCAGTGGCCCGAGTACCCAGCCAAGCTGCAGCATGGCAGCCTGGAAGAACTGTTTTAATGACTTCCGTGGTAAGATCTGTTTGCACCTCTTAATTTCACTAATACGGACTCCTGTAACCTCTGATGCAAATCTCTCCTAAAATAATTGTTTTCCCTCTCCGTGTTTCTTACAGTACCTTCCTCTCTCCTCAGTATTTATGCAACAAATGACTTGAGGGGCAGAAGAAAGCAGAGATTCTCTAATGCCCTATTTCTTTTCTGCCTGGATGACATTTTTAGCCAGCAAAGCATGGCCTGTGATAGGGAAGACCATCTTACCTAGTTCCATTCTACTCCACCTGTTTCATCAAGGTCAGTTCCAGAGAATTCAACCTGATTTTTGAATGCTCCCTCAAATGCCCACCAAGTCACTGTGCAACTTTCTTCCATTCTACAGTCTTAGGCATAAAAATAAGCAGCATTTATTAGATCACCTAGAGCTGCACGACTTTGTCTGGTTTTGTTGCTATGGTAATTTTTATTTAAAGTGCTTTAGTTGACTTGAGTGCAGAGGTTGTACCTTTCTTGGCAATAGCACTCTACAGCCAAATATAGCTATAATGATATTACTTCCAATAGTTAGCCTATTTTTCCATTTCTTAATAACAATCTACTATTATACTTAAAATTTTATAGCTTAAATTGTTAAATTAGTATCTTCAGCATTTCTACATGCCTCAGAAAAATAGCTCTTATTACTAACTGTATACCCAATACTGTCACCTATCAGAATCCAGTGTAATTATTTCAGTTTGGTTCCCTGACTTTTTTGTTGTTCTTTTTCTGTTACATTTACTTATTCTACAGCCATACAGCCAAATATTATTATTACCCTCTATCATAATGTCTTGAATCTAGGCATACAGTCCAAAAATGTATCATGTTTCTTCTTTTCATGGCATACTTGTTAGAATGTAATGCCTTTAATACATATGAATTACAACTGAAGTGGAATTAAGGGAAGAATCAAAGTTGGACATAACACCACTGTCCTTTGTGTGCCATTATTTGCTTTAATTTTATACCTGATGCCTAGAGTCAGGAACCTAACATGGCTGCAGATGATTCTGTGGCTTTTCTGCTACTGATTGGGTTAATAACACCTCTACTTTTTTATTACAATAAATGAGGTTAAAACAATTACATTTTTTAGCCAAGCTGCTCCAAAAAGATTTTGTCAAGTAGCAGCAGATATTCCTAGGCAACTAATTAAGAGCTAGCACCTTTCCACAAAGGTGTACTTGGCCACAGATGTGTCATTTTGTGCACTGTTGACTTCATTTATTTGCTATGACTTTGCAGCCTCTTATTAGAAAGACATTTTACTTTTCAAACTCCATCCACTCTAAATTAGTGGAGAGCAGGTCTCTGAAACTTGGAATGTTGCCCAGAGAGAACACAATGCACAAAGCTGTAAGTTGTTCAAGAAATTATACCAGAAGTTAGAATATGTTCTTGATGAAGCTGTAAACTTCAACTGGTAGAATTATCAAAATAAGACTCTATCCTCCTGCTTAGTGATGAGTGGGGTGAATACCACTTCCATCTGTTGTATTGTACAGAAATAAAATAAACTTTGAAGAGAAAGCTCTTAACCTGTTTATTTTTGCTGAAATGAAAATACCAATTCAGCAAATCATATTTTGGAAACAAGTCTCCAGTAGTCATAATATTTTTCAGATGCCAGATGGCCTGCTCTCCTGGTCTGAGTGTCAGAATAACTAAATGCTTGTACTTCTTAATGCATCGTTTTAGGGTAGAAAATGAATATGTAAAATCATTAAAATGAGAAGCCCTGAGATGAAACCTCAGTCCTACTGAACTCGAGGACAATTCTGGCATTGACTTCAGCAATGTTATATTTCCATCACTGCTGTATCCCAGAGGTGAAAACATGTCTGTTGAATTTGGACAGTGACATTTCAAGACAGATAGATTGTTTCCTCATATTATTGCTCTAATATACAATCCTTAGGAACTGAGAGTGGTGTAAGGAAGCATTTTAGGACAGTAAACAATGGCATGTTAGAAGTGGGAAAGTCTAAAAATCTTTTTTGGACTATTATTTTGAATGACGTATTTTATAATTTTTTTTTTTAATCTGTAAAAATACATACTGCTTTCCTCATATTTAGGGGTTAGTACATACACAATTTACATACACAATTGTTAACCTGTAAAAAGCAAATGCTTTAAAAGCTTCGTGAAACAGAAGTTTAATTTGAAATGTTCCTTTACCAACTTCCTAGAAGTGAGTTATCATAACACAGTTACCTGACAAAATGTGGTGTTTTGGATATGGTTACAAATGCATACAGATTTCACCTAAATTTTAAGGTCCCTAAAGAACAGTGCAATGAAAATAGATGTGCAATTTTCATCAGCAGTCAACAGAGCAAGACAAAAATGCCTTTGAAAACTGCTTGAAGTAATCACTGTCTGCCTACCTTGGGAACCTAAATGTAAAAGCCGAAGCCTCCCTTTTCATAGGGTATCAAAACCATATCCGTGGATCATAAGGATACCAGAAGTATTAACTATAGAAAATTCAATAAATTTCTAGAGTTTAAGAATGAGAAAGTTAGGTAGCTACGTTAGTTAGATGGGATCCCTCTTCAGGATTGTACCTTTGGAAAAATGGTTTGCAAGCTCTGCCATTTTTCCTCTTCTGAAAATTAATGTTAGTAAGAGTAACCACTAAATGGTTAAGAGTTTATGGTGGTAAATTATGAATTGGTTCAGCTAGTGACAAGACTACCTGCTTGTGATGTTATTTCATTGACTTAAATGGATACAGCTTTCCCCCACCCTATATATGACACAAACAATGTCTAAAAGTATTATTAGATCAGAATGGCCTTACTAATTATTCCTATGAGTAAGCTGACTGGAGCTACACGTCTGGACTGACAGCATGTGACATGTACCAAAACAGAAAGACCTGCATCAGATTAATGTTGCTAGTACAACATTAATCATTATACAGGGCATGCATTTGAAAAACATACACATCTGACACTAAACTCATTCAAAACAATGAGCTTTTTACTGCTGACTCCAAAAGGACTAGAATCTGGATTAATCAATTATACAATGAACTCTTGTCATTTTAACCTATTCTTTCAGCTAATAAGACAGTATAAGACAACTATTGTCCACATTTTATTGTTGTGCTACACTGATACCGTCTGGGTTGTCATGCTGATGTAGCATTGAAGATGAGCTGAAGACTGACTCTGTTGTATATTTATAAAGAATTCTGTGGCTAACTTTGCTCTAAATTGGGCATGTAATGAATGCATTACTGCAAAGCAGGGAAATAAAACCTATTATAGGCTAGAAATGAATCATCGCAATGGCAAATCATTTTCTAAGCTGCAGTATTTTCTCTGTTATTGCTTTGCTTTAAACTTTGGTGAAAAGCAATTACTTTATTCTTTCTCTTTACTTTTATTACTGGTGATTCTTATGCTAATTTTCCCCTCTGTATTTGATTTGATTTCGAAAAGCTTTTTGGAATTTAAGAGTAAATTGAATTGGTGATACTGCCCTGCCATCTTCACCTCATACCTTTCTTCTCCCCTTCCTCCACTCTGACATCTGAAGAATTCTTAAAAAACAAATATAGCAAACTCAAAGCTACGGCATTTTAAACTGTTTCTTGTTCTAGATAAATGAGACAAGTCAGTGTCCTCAAAACATCATCATAATAAAAGTATTCTTTTTTTTTATTCTCATTATCAGTTTAATAGTTTGAAGAAACAAAAGTTTCCTGCATTTGAAAAACTTTACCCGTATGAATTTTTTCCCCTTGAAGAATAGCGTATCTCCTGCATTTAACTGAAATATGTTCACTTGTGGTACCTTTGTTGTTCTATGACAGTTGTTTAAGTCAGTGTAAAACACGTAAATTTTTCCTTTCAGTGAAATTAGCAAACAGAATGTGCTACTTTCCAGATTCATCAAGAATCCCTTCAAGTAAACAAAACCCAAAAACCTGAAATCAGACAACTTACTTACAATTCTAGCCACAAGCTAGAAAGACTCCTTGTTTTTCTACTCTTCCCTGAACTCTGGCCTGGGACACCATGTACGGTTTATGCTTGTAATGTCAGCGAACGCTGAGCTTTCATTCAATTTATTTTGGAAAATTTAGGACAAGAGACAAATTCAGATCTCTTGCACAGGCCTCAGGCAATTGTGTGTACTTTATTTCTGAACAGACACTGCAGGTTAGCTGGAAAATTACAGGAACAATGATTGTCTCATGGTCACAAAGAAGGCAGTGCCACATCTTTTCATTCTTATTCTGACAGAGCTTAGGTGAATGATAAATATATTAAAAAAAAAGCTGTTAAAATTATTTATCTAAAAAAGCCTATGAACATAGGTAGGGCTTTAATTTTTTAACTTTTTGAAAGCTCAGAAAATGTGGCTATAGCTAGGCAATCACCATGGTGAAAAAGAGAAATACGTATTAAAATTTCAAGAACTACTGTCAATTAAAAATCAGAGAGTAAATTTTTTGTTTATATCAACAGACGTTTCTTTAAAACCTCACTGTTTGCTTAAAGATTAAATAAAAGACATTGTAACAGGCAACGAGCCATGGGATGATTTGAAATAGATGTCCATTCTTGCCACTGATTTAATAAAAGGTTAGGTAACACCTAAGAATCCCAGCAACAGTTTATTTTCATAAAAACTCTGCAGCACTAATGACTTGATTATGTTCTAATAAAAGGCTATATTTATTGTATAATTCAGCTAATTAAACCTGTAGCTTTCCATAAAACGGGTTTTTAAAACGTATGTATTTATCTCTAAGCAATGTTGGAAAGTTGTTTAAATACTAAAATAACTGCAGTATAGCAAAAGCACCTTCTAATCTCCCAAATTTAGCTTTGTTCTTATGATTTGGATGAATGAGAGTAGTTCTTTTTGTTAAGCTTTTCAAATGCTAAACCACCACTTTCAGGTTGTTTTTCAAGAGTCTGAATAGAAATACTGCAATTCTTATTTGCAGTTTCACCACTGGCTAAATGTGTGCACTGAACACTCGTAAAAGTAATCAGAGTCTTGATTAATGTTTGTCACTGTGCTGGGCGACACAAGAGTTTTTATTCTATTTATGGCTGTGTTGCAAAAGATGCATTCCTTTTGACTGGATAAGACTTGTGTTAAATGTATGGTGAAAAGTGAAAAGAGAGATCTGTAAGAGGAGCAGAGGGTTCTGGAAAGCCATGTGACCTGTTTCTGGAAGGCCACCTGGGTAGTAGAAGTCAAAGTTGTTCAAGAAAGCTGACCATCACTTGCAACTGATTCCACACCAAATACTCTTTTTAGGAAATCCAGGTAAGGGAGAAGACTGAATTAGTAAGTGCTTTCACAGTTTTGTGCCAATTTCAAACTTCACAATTTTTGTCTGTTAGCTGTTGGACTCTTTCCATTTGTTGCTTCCATTTTGTGCCTTCTTTATTAGCATTCCCTGTTCATAGTCTTTTATGGAGTTTTACCTACTTAATAGCTGAGATCACAACTGGGATAAGCCTAGTAGATTCCAGTTACTGCATCTGAGGCCAATAACAGTATTGAGCTTTTGTTGTTTGAAATTTTTGATGTCATTTTTTAGACCAATGAAGACATTCAAGGTGCTGACTGAGATCAGAAGAAACCATGGAACTGTTTTTATTAGCTTTATTTTTCCTTGTTCTGACTAAAATTAGAAACGCTAAAACCGCAGCTTTCTGAGATGATACCATCACATATAGTTTAGGCAACCATTGTGACATAAAACCAGACTTCAATTTTTCTGAGTTGTTCTAAGCAGCTGGATTAATAGAATGTCGTCACTGAAGGGTTTTTTATTTTTACATAGCATTTTAGTTGCATTCAAAGTCTAAAGAGCCATTATTAACATTTCATTCTAAAGAAGCAATTATTCCACCATAGATGGGTGAGCAGACTGGGTAACGAGGTCCTTTCTAATGTGATTGCACATGAGGTACTCTGTGACTATGTTTTGTTCAGCAAGGCATTCAGCCAGGCATTAATAAGAATTTCTACTTGTTCTTGGATCCTAACTGAGAGTGCAGTCTTACCTGTCTTCTAAATTTTAGAGGAACTTCACCTGTAAAAAATGAGAGGCACTCTTGTGTCATTTCCAGTGGTGTGGATTACATTTAGACTCATGGTTTTTATTTCATTGGAAGTTTTGCCCTTATTAAGATATACAGGATTAGAGATGTTCACCTCTTATTAGTGGTACCTGCAGAACAGAATGCTCTCTCTCCCCTTCTCTCTCTTTCCCTCTCTGTCTTTCTCCTTCAGCTTATCCCATAAGTCAAGAAGTCCTCCACAGTTAAGAGTCAGAGGTGAACAAATTTTGCTTTGCTGCATCAATAGTGTATGCAAGTGAACATTCACTTGGTTGTACTTCACTAAAGCTATTACAATACACAAAATCCTTTCCTAGAAAAAGCTTTCTGATAAGACTCAAGACATTTTTATATATAATTTGAACAGATTTTCAGAAAGACTAGGAGAATACTTAGAATCTTGTGAAAATAGTTCTTAACTACTGGCCAGTAAAATTCATTTTTAAAAGACACATAATACATACATGTGCATTTTTTTCCTATATGACATTTAATCCTGCACATTTGAGCACGGTACATGGAATAATTAATTCCCAACTTGCCTTGCCTTATAATTGAGCCGTAGTTTTCAAAAATAGTAATATCATTTAAATTTGTTATTCTGACTCAATATTATGTTTCAGAAGATGATTTATCACTGAGAATTAAGCAGCAGTGCTGCAGTCCTTCAAGGACAAATGCATTTAATTCACACAGACGTACTGAAACCATAAGTTTAAAGTTACACAAAAGCAGGTATTGTAGCAGGTAAGGAGTTAATGTGTTAAATATTAATAGCCCTAAAGTTTCTTTCTGTCAACAATACATAGACTATCCTTTTGAAACCTTTCAATTGTAAATAGTAGTTCTGAGATGTAGGGTAATTTAGACTAGGCGTCATGCACTGTCTCTTTTCTTTGGACTTTTAGTCTTTGAATGCTAGGGGCTGTACAAGTAGAACAGAGAGAGATTACAGGAGAAATTTTCAAAGGCATAAAGAGTTCTTAAGGACCTAGCTGCTATTCAAAATCAATGAGAGCTGGACACCTAATTAGCATGGGTACTTTGAAAATCTCCCACTACTTCTCTTTTATGCAAGTTCCTTGCTATAGAAACAGTACTGAACTAGAAATCTAATTGGGAAACGCTGTACTGACTGTGACTAGGAAAAAGAGGTGAGGAAGCGGATTAATTGCATATTTGAAGACAAAAACTTTGTCTCAGACTTGTCTACTGCACTTGCTGGTTGAAATCAAAATAAAAATCTTCACCAGCATGCAAACTCTTAACTGTCTTTGTCTCCTTGAATTTTAAGATCTGGACCCTGAAGATGTCTCATCTTTGGAAATCAGGGTGTTCTTTTTCAGCAAGAGGACTTTGTTTTATTGCATGTTATTTTGTTGCTTGCATAAAATAATATAAAGGACATACCTGCGTTTAGAAGGCACCACATATTCAGCTTGCCTGTGCTATGTCTCATCAAGGGTTTTTTGATAGGCAAAAGCCATGTCTGATCTCATTTTACAAGGTAACAGTTACAAGTAAGTGGATGATCACTGCCTTCCCACCACCCTCCCTACTCTCTCAAGTTTAAGCAAGACCAAGGTGACTGCCAAGCCAGAAAACCGCATCTTCAATAACTTCCAAAATATAAACTCAAGTTCTAGCTAAAACCATTACGCTTTGGAAGATGGAAGATGGGGACAGGAGAATGGAGAACTTTACGTTTTATCAGATGTTCTGGTGGAGCCTGTTGTATGTGTATCGGCGTTATCTAAAATCATAAATCAACTTCTTCAGTTTTAAGTATGACTGGCCTTGGAACACTGATTTTTCATGTTCATTGCTATTTTCCTAACCATTATCCTATGCCATTTCATAAATGACTTTCTACTGAATTATTATAATCCAATACATATTGTATGCCACCTAAGTAAGTTTTGCAAACCGTAATCGTTAATCTATTTTAGTCTAACATTTTACGTCTTTTTTATTTTCCAAGTCAGGTACTTCCTTACTGAGGCTCTGATTTCTCAAATGAATTATATGGCTGGTGAGAGAAGATGTTTGTATAACCACTTATAATTAAAGAAAATATTTTATTTAGATTATTTCTTCCTCTCCTGATAAATGAGGATCAGCAGGATCACCTGACACTAATAAAAGGAAGCTTATCCAAACACGATAGCATTTTTACATATGCTTTGAGGAAGAACTCCATTTTCTCCCTTTGGGAGACACTTTACTTGAGAGGTCAGGATGTAACTGATCTAATCAGAAAGTGTCAGTTCAAGGTCTCTCTAACTGTAGGTCTCATTATTGTAGCTTGCAGAGTTACATAGGACTTAAACAGTACCCAGGTTTTAAAGCTTTCCTTTAGACACTAATATGATAAATAGACAGATACTCTGCGGCATAACAAAGTTATACTTGTATGTAATTATTGAAAAACATAATGTCTTAAGAGAAGAGGGTTTGTTCATTTTGGTGTGTAAGATGTTTAATTATTCTTCAACCTTAGATTATTCATGCTTTCTTTGTGCCCTCGTTTAGAACAATATTCTCTGATCACTGTGCTTGCTAGAAAAAGAACTTGTAAAAGAAGAGACAGTTGAAGTTAAAATAGAAGTTAAAAATAGATAAGGCACATGGACTCCAGAAGACTGGATTAAAAGGTGACTAATGCTCATGCAGAAGTGGAGTATTTCAAAAAGAAACAGGAGTGGTCACAATGATGTATACCATGCAGAGCAAAAGTCTATTACAGAACAGATTTAACTGCAACCTGTGGGAAGATGGTAACTTTCATGCAAATTATTAGAGAATTAAGATTGTTTCGAAAGGAAAGATAAAAAACACAGACATAAATGTCCCTATAGCAAAAAAGGATGCAAATGAAGAATTCAAGTAGCAAATATCAATACTAGTGTCCAAAACGAACTCATTATTAATTGTGTAGTATCAGGGAAATATCTGCAGGCACAGACACAAATCCTTTTACAAATAATGCATGGGATTTGAGCTCTGAAATGGCAATGATTGGTTCACGACGAAATGACAGGAAAGCAGTCTTGTATCTCCAAGGCTGTGGGATGTCTTCACATTCTAAAGTTTGAAATGACTGACATATTCCTACGTAGTGACACAATCTCCAAGATGTCTCTCCACTGCTTGCATTTTTTCACTGCAGTAGCGAGCAGAGACCAGGGTGGGTTTGGGAACCACAAAGGTAGGCAGATACTGCAGAAGGCAGCACTTGCTCACCAATCCCTGATTCAGTGTCCAGGTAAGTCCCTGGCAAGTAGCAGACTGGCTTTGTGGAGGCTTCCATGAAGTCTTTAAAGCTAAACAGGCTGCTTTAACTGATGTGGATGCAACAACACTGTACTAGCAACTGTTGACAGATGTACCGGTAGCTGAGAGCAGAGAATGGGATTTACATCTCCTTGGCAATAAGTATTTTTTATGCCAGAAACAATTTTTCATCCAAGAGAAACTTAACTTCTTTCCTTTAAATATAATTCTGATTTTTGTCATTCTGCCAGCTGATTCAAAGTATCTGGCTTTGTGCCTTGATATGACACATCTTCAACTTGCCCAAAAAAACAGCTTAAAATGAGCTATTTTGGCAAATTTCTGTTATAATCAGGAAAGAAAATCAAGGTCCCACTTGACATATGCATCTGGTTTTAATCAAAGTATTAAGACTCTGATATTGATAAATTGGCCAGAAATTGCTCAAACAGTAACTGCTGCTACACTACCACTGTAGTAATTAGTTAAATGACAAGAATTGCTGCGATACAGCATGATAATTTTCCCTTTGTCTTTGCAAAAAGAAAACAAAGTAGATAGTACACAAACTGTTGTGAAATAACTGTATGCTTTAAAATACTTTCAGTTTACATTGGGTGAAAACAATCCTTTCTCTCATCGCTCAAATCTTAAACAATACTGCATTAGGATGCCTCGTCTTACATAACAGGAGTTGTCCTGGGACCTACTCCCTTCATCCAGCTAATAATTTCCCTTGTTTTAAGTCAGGCTTTTAAAATTTGCTAGTTAACTTATTTCTGCAACCCTTCTTACGGTTATCTTCATTCAGACATACCGACAGATAAACAAGACATTGCAAACGGGTATTGTGACAGATTTACACCTATAGGACTGAATTGTTCCTATGATGATTGATGATTCACATTCATTTCATAAAACTTCCTCTTACCTTCTTTCTCATAGAAAAGTTTAAAAAGATAAAAATATCAGGACACCAATCCAGCATGGATTTATTAATTTCTTTAACTTAGAATATATTTTTCACACCAGGAGTCATAGTACTGATGCTATCTTCCATCTTTCAATGCATACAACTAATTGTACACTGTTAAACAGGTAAATATGTCAATGTTCTCTGACCTTTCAGATGAAATAAAAATGTTTTAAAGACTAATTGAAATTAAGAGAGCACTGGCTTGTTAATAAACTGATTTTTCTTTTTAACAGCAAGATTTAATATGTGCAATTTGGAGGGAAATCCTTGTAGAACCCAGCATTTCCAGCACAAGCATGGTTGTGATTCATTTAAGTCTCACACTTTAGAAGGTGCCTACTACTGAGTGAAATTATACCACCAATGAGCCTTCAGGGCAGGTTTCAATGTCTTATTTGTCTTACCCAAGGACAGCAGAGTTTTGATAGGTGAATTCAGTTAGGAATTACTTGTCATGGTGATATGCAGCTAGATTTCATTTATCATAGTTTTATTACAGCCTTATGCAGCTAGATTCCTTTTATCACAGTTTTGTATGCTGTTGCATTTTGCTTTGTAAGCTGGGTGGTAGTTGAGTATATTCTCTGCAATCCATTAATATAATGATACTTCTGCTTCTCCCACTTCACATTAGTGGGGAAAAAGAAGTCTAGCATGTGCACTCTCAGCAATACAATAGATTTTTAATGAGTCTAATTTAAGAATATTTCTCGCCAGGAAGAAGAGGGGAAAAAAACTGAACCGCCTTGTAGAAGTTCTGTTCCTTAAAAAAATTCAGTACAAGAACTGCATCATTAAAACAGCAAACATTTGAAAACTACATCCAAAAGGGCAGAAGACTGGATCCATTTTGACTTACATCAAGTGTTTATTTCGCCAAGGCACTTTAGCAGCTGCCATTAAAGATAAACATCTATCAGACTGACATATGGAAAGTTCTCTGTTTCACGCAGTGCTTGCCTTTAGATGCTTAGCTTCAGAGTGAGACTAGAGAGGTAGTATCTGTCACATCTTTATCCTGAGCTGGTTTGAGGATCTGCACCATGCTACCATACGACCCAATTTTTCGGAACACACCAGCTGGCAAATCTCAGTCTCCTTGAATTTGCTAATATTAGTGATTACTTCTTAACTGTAAAACTGCTCAGGTCATCAAGAACTAAGCTTTTTCAGTAGAGGACAAATAAAAAGAATTAAAATGCTTTCCTTTTCCATACTTGAATTGGATTTTGGTGTTCCAAGAAAACAAAACACTTTTCTCTAATATGTCATGCACAGTGACAACGATTTGTAACTTGAATGCTAATAAACAGCTTGTCATTGTTCAAGTTCCTCCTCTCCCTCCCCTCCTACCAAAAACATTATTTACAGGACATAAACCAGGAGTCTTACCAGTCTACATTTCAATGAAGTCACGAATAGTTTGGAGGAATGTACTGAGTGCTGCCTTGTATGCTGGTAAGAAGACAACATTTATTCATCTGAAAGATCCAATTCCTGTAAAATGTTCTACTCAGGCTTATAAGCATTAGTAAAGATAACAAGGCTCCTCTCTGACAAAAGGATACACTCGTAAAATCTTGCCTATACAAGGGCTTAATGACTATGCAAAGTTATTATTACATAGGGCAAATTTAAATTCACGGCCAAAATACATATTTAGCAACGAAAGAATGCTTTTTCAGTAGCAAACATTACTTCATTAAACATTTAAATTTTGTTCCAAAGTAAGACTCATTCTTTCATTAAATAAATCATTCATTTAACAGCATGGGAATAACAAGGCATTTTCAAATATCTTGTAAAATACCTACACCTGTCTGCACCTAAGTTTTTGGGGTTTCAATGCTACAGCTCATGGAATAGTTAAAAGCATGAATATTTAGGCATGCTCAAATAACAATCGTGAAGGCAACATAAAATTGACATAATTTTTCTTTACAGTTCACTTGGAGAAGAAACCTCTGTTACAGGTCATACTTCTCTATTCCTATCTTCTAAATGATAGATGTTACAGCTGGACATTTTTTCTCAAACTTACATTTAAGTTAAAAATAGGAACGAATATTTAATGAATTTATCTAAAGCCAGGGTGGATTCAATTGTTCGTAATACTCTGAACCCAGACCCTATATGTCTCAAGAACCACTGTCAAGCAAACACTAAACTCCATCCTTATGAGCTGTTTAGTAAGAAAAAAACCCAAACAACGGACATTATTTAGCCTTGGAGCAATGGTCATAAAAATTCTCAAGGACTCTAAGAATGCATAATTGTACAGGAAAAAGACAGGAAATATGCATTTTCAATCCATTAATTTACCTTTATGATGTAAGGCAGTAGTCTAGGTCCAACAAGGCAGGTAAGTGCGGTACATAAAGAAATAGAAGAGAAATAAACTGAGAAGGATTCTCTGCAATTGGCAATCCCTATAGCGAAGACAATGCTTCATTTGTGAATTAATAAACAAATTAACTGATGTAATGCAAGTGGAAATGTGTAGGAGTAGTTTGAAAAAACAATAAAATTGTAGAGCAAACACATTGCCGCTATTGTGAAGGCTGTATCAGAGATAAACCATTTATAGTGTATTCTGCACCCACTCCAAAGAAAGAAAGAAAGATAGAGTGAGGCACCCTGCACTTTCCAGGTCTTGATACCAAGCCTACTGAAATTCATGAGTCACTGACTTTTACTGGTTTTGAATCAGGCCCTTAAGGGCAAAAAATGTATCCATAAGAATATTCACTACCATTCAAGCACTTTCAACATTTACCTTGACAGACAGTTTAACCCAACCAATTATCCATGCAATCTCGTATGTGAATAATTATCAGTTTACGCTGTCACTGCTCTGACCTCCAATAATTATGCTGATGAAGTGTCAGCAAGCAGACCTCGTCAGTCACTTGCCAACCCTATCTGCAGATTGGTGAATAAGAGTTTTGTTTACCGGTCCTTGTGTTCCTAGTGAACTGCAGAGCACATCTACAGCATTAGAAAACACTTTGGCTCCTAATGGATTGCAATTAAAGCCATGCCAACATAGTACGGGCCTGATCCTGCAAAATAATTAGTGCCAGCAGATGCTGGACCCTGAAGAAATGCTGGTAATGTTCTCATGCAGGGTAGCAAATTAAAACAACTTTACCAAACTTTTGCTAATTCAAGAAGCTGTACTACATCTTGATGCAGCCACAGTTTCTCAGCTTCAACCAACTTATTCTGAATATACTTTTTATTGCAACATTTTGTATTCATCTATTTTGAACATGACGCTGTGTATCACTTGCAGTAATGCTATACACTTACATTTTGATTTGGTTAACCTTTAGTATTCATTTCAGGTGTTTTTACTGACAGTGGTCCTCGATCTTCCCAATGCTAGCCTCAAGCATCTAATAAACTCTTACTTCTACCACAGCATTTCTTGAATGTTCTTATTCACATACTACACTTGCTGCAGCAATGGCCTGAGAGCTGGATTACAATTCTGGGGACATAATGTGTCAATAGGGCAAATCACCGAGTGAAAAGGTAGAAAATCTTCTTGTATCAGTAGAAGATATATAAATCTTGTGAAGAGATAGATTATCTCTTGTGGATTTTATGCTTGAAACAAAGTTATGTGCCTAGGACTTTCTGAGGTGCAAAAACATAAACATAGTGAACAGAAAGCAGAATACCACTCCACCACGTTTTTCTCTGGCACATCGTAATGGAAAGTCACACAGCTTTGCATATGGAACAGCAGGATACTCTCTGCAGACTCTTCTCCCATGAAAAAACAGTTACTACTGTTGAGTGTGAATTTCAAAGGGAATAAATTCAAACAATCACAAAGAAGAAAGGAGCCACTGAAACTATCAGTAAAGTACCTTCCAAATATCAAGATTGCCTGCTAGCACCGGTTACAAACTGCGCCTCCCCTCTGCCCCTTTGCCCCTACTACGATCCCTCACTATTATTATCTAGGAGAAACATCTGCAAAATGTGGGTGTTATTTCATGCTGTGAATCACTGAAACTTGTCTACTACGTCCTCTCCCAACAGAAGCTCTTGGATTCACCTTGCGACTCCCGCAACAGGAAGTAAGGGAATTGGACCTTTGCTATCAAGAGTGTTCTTTGCCAGTTACCATTAGCACCTACATGTCCAAGTATGATAAGTATGTAGTCTCTGTATTGTGGAAAAAGGAGAAGAGGGTAACATCATTGTTATTATTCACCTTAATCTTTACTCTCTTTTATTTCTCCAAACTTCTTCACACTAGCAGAGAGATGCAATTTATGGCTGGTAATTTTAATGTACCCTATGATAATGGAAGGCAAAGATAGCTGTTAAATTAATAAACCTGAGCTTGAACAACTTATCTGCTATAGACACCAAGT
Source organism: Pluvialis apricaria (assembly GCA_017639485.1). NCBI lineage: Eukaryota > Metazoa > Chordata > Aves > Charadriiformes > Charadriidae > Pluvialis > Pluvialis apricaria. The sequence goes on from CM030010.1 coordinate 79,938,120, forward strand.
GTGCTGCAGCTGGTGCTTTTTAAATGCCTTGCCTCTGGCAGTGAGCCACTTCACAGCACAGAATCAGTAGGAAACTTCACCTCTGATTTTGAAAATGCACACCTGAGGAAGTCAAATATGATGGAAGTAGCAGGAAAGCCTCATGAAGAGCAGATTATACAACTAGAAGTCATTTAGAAGTAAATGTATTTTGTTGGCAGAACTAGATGAGAAACCCTTCCTTTAGAGTATGAATGAGAGAAAGCTAACTGTGAAACTGAAATGGTTAAGTCAAGTGCATCCTTGACTTCTGCAACACTTACACATCAGTTTATATGTTTCCTGAAGTGGGTACCTAAAAATTTGCCAGTTTGCTTTCATGAGTCTTTTAGCAGTTAGGTAGAGAACCTCTATGAATCACACACTTAATGACTGTCTTCTTGCTCAGGATATTGATTGATTGTTTATATATGTCTGTCATTTATTTAATGCAACCGTAGCTTAAAACGGGGGGGGGAATTAAAAATTTTCCACTAATGGATTTGTGACAGAGACCCTTGCTTTAAATGGTCCTTATTCCACACATTTTTAAGATTCAACTGCACCAAGCACATATAATGTCAGCTAATCTATTTGTTAAGCATTCTTTTTGTAGAGGAAACATACTATCTCTGACTCTGTATAAGCACATCAGAAATCTAACTGAATCATACCATGGCTCTTTTGCAGTCTACACCGCCAAGTCTCCTTCACATAAAACCAGAAGACTGGTGCACGGCCAGAACATGTATCCTGGTGATGGAAAATAGTAGATGCTCTCAGGTCCTCAACTGAAGACATTTCAAAGCCGTACTCTTCTAAATCTTCTTCTGACCTTTACTCAAACAATAAAGTAAATACCACAGAATTTCTCCACCAGTTCATTCAGCCAGGCTCTCATTACCAAGAAGTGTTTCCCCAATGCCATTTTTTATTGAGATGGCAATATTAGAGTATTATCAGTGTATGTTTTGATGCTGTATAAAGGAATACAACTAGTCAGTTCATAGACACCTTAAAGCTTGGCTAAGAAAAGCATTAGCAAATCCACTTTGGGAACATTTTTGTAGTGAAGATAGAGAGACTTCATTAGCTAATATATAACATTATGCATGCTATGCATAGAGTAAAACTCTACCATCAGGCCTCACGTTTTGTAAGAAAATTCTGACACAGTTAGTGAAACCTATACTAAAATGTGTAAAATCTGATACACTGTCCCCTTCTGATCACCCCTAAAAAATTTGTGGTATTTTGTAAAATGGTTGAAACAACATTTGGATTCATCTGAAGCTGTAGCTGTACTGGATTCAAACATTATTTAAAGTGAAACTTGCAGTTCCCAAACTCCACATTTTAGATAGTGTGAAGCAATATTACTAAGTTTAACAGTTGAACAGAAGGTATCTTTGGCACCCTGAGTATTTCTCCTTCCAGTATTTTTGTCATTCTCAATTATTAGCACAGAGGTACTTCTAATGTATGACATATTTAAATACTTTTAAATGTAACTTGCTGTAACTCTTTTCTCAGTTAGCTTTTGGTAATGTATAGTAAAGAACAGGAACGTGTCTGGAACACCTGGATTGCTTCAAACACGACTGGTTTGAAACACCACATGAGCCTTCTGATACATTCATCTCAGGTAATATTGTCCCCTCTGACTGCTTACTTGCCAGAATACTGTATTCAGCTTTGCATTTTATATTTTACACTGTAACATCAGATAACAATTTTTTATTTGTACATGGGTTGTAAAAGTGTACAGAGATCATATTGTTTGATATTATTTTCTCCTCATATTTCCATGGAGTCTCAGCTGCCATCTTCCTAGCACTGTGTACATTATTTTTGAAGCTAAGTATACCTGCTAACACTCTTTTATTTCAAAGCTTAAATTTCCAGTCATAACTCTTAATTAATCTGCATTTTTCCCAGTGCTATCCATCTGCAAACTGTGAAAGCTGAGAGTTCTGATAGAGGATGAAAGCATTAATGGTATTTATTTATATAAATGGATATAATTTGGGGGCAGCTTTACTGAGATTACCAGCAAAGTTGCATTTTAATTGCAAGCAAAGCTCAAAGACTGAACACTGAAGGACTGTAGAGTTATTTAGCACTGCTATCCCTAATCTGTGTGATGCAGGAAGGTTTCCTCTTAAGAATGAAAGTTACCTTCATCTTTCTAACAGCAGAACTATTTAAAAATACTACTTACTGTTTTGTGGATTTTAGAATCTAAGTTTACGCTCGTCAGATACACATCTGTGAAAATGTCAAGGTAAATCAAAATAGAAGAAGAAGTGGCAACTTCACACAAATAAGAATTTAAGACCATGATTCTCCTGTTAGAAAATATTACTGGTTGGTTTCCCTTCTGAAAATCTATGTATTCACTTTTCCTTACAAAAAATTCCCAGGCAAATTCAATAAAAACAACTTTATTAGTTTGGTAATTCTCAATATTCTCTTGATTTGGTTTTCTTAATAACTTTTAATATTACTACACTCCATCTTTTTTTCTCAGTCTGTTTGCAAGTTTAGCTGATTAAAAAGTAGTATGAAAAAATCTAGTAAGTTTCCAGAAGTTCCTATTAGGGCTCGAAAAGGAAGCACAAACAGCTATTTCCCTCCATCACAAGGTACATCTGTCTTCCTATCCAAAATCCTATCTGGAATAAAGGACTGTGTTCAGAAAGGGAAAGAAGTACAGCAACTCCATACTGAAGGAAAATTACTATGAAAAATGAGGAAATGGCAACAGATGGAGACAACTGCTGTTCAGACCCATTACACTGCCTCCCCCACTCTGAAGGAATATTTATTGCCCACCGGCTGGCTGGAATGGTAAGGATTTCATTCAAGGCCTAAAATGAAGGGGAAAAAAAGGCAAAAATAAATTTTAAAAGCATTTTTCCCAGTGCTCAGAAACCAAAATGAAACATAGACTTAAATTTATTTTTTCCTCAATTCCTTCTATTTCTACTTTTTCAATGAGAAAGCAAAAGGGAATTACATTACATTACTTTGTCCCTTAGAGCTATTGCACACCCATCACTTTAAGGGAAATAATTTCAGTCATTGAACGAGCAAAGGGATAAATGAACCAATCAAACCTTTTCAGAGCAACACTAACCAATATATTGTTGACTTAAACCTTGTGCTCAGTATAAAATGCAGCCTGAAGAAACTTAATTTTTAAATGAACCACAAATCTATGATCTGAAACTTTACTCCAGTGGTTTGAAGCTTTACTGACTTTGTACCTATGAAATAAATGTAATTCGTGCAAGTCGACATTTGAAATTCTGGCTTCTCTTCGTCTGGCCTCTGGTTTTGTACTTGTAAGTTTGGTAAGGAAATGCCATGGTATAGAAGAAAACTGCTATACAGTTTAATTAGTGATTTTATAAGCTGCAGATGTTTACTGTGTATGCATATTAATATTCTTCAATGTCTCATTGGCTGTTCTGTGAAGGATAAAGTCTTAAAGCCATTAGAAAACTGGTTTCTCTGCTCTGAACCAGGAAATACCCAAGGAAAGGCCTCATTACAGTTCTTGGAAAACTTCATCCAGCCTAAGTAACCTGTGATCTGGGAGAAATTCTCCTCAAACTGGGCATCCCTGTCCTGTGCTGGTGGTGCACTCTGAGCTACTGTTACAACTGCAGAGTATCAGAACTGCTCAATGGAACTGGAAGGAAAAAACAGAGTTTCAGAGAAATGCCCTATATCACGCCTTCGAAGCAAGCACTGGAGAAATCCTCTGTTTCTACTGAGAATACTGTCTTAAGACGGAAAACTGTCCAGAGACGAATGAAGACCTGAAACCAACTGTGAATAATATTTTGATTTCCAAGTCCCCCTGAGACCTCTGTATGACTACATTTTAGGAATCTTTTTTGAAGGCCACTTTTTGGCTACAACATCTTGTAGTGCCCTCAGTTTCAAACAATATTTGTTATTTATATAGCATCTCTGCTAACAGATCCTGCTGCTATGCAAAAATAGGTAAGTCTGCATTGTTGATGGTACCAGCAAAAATTGCCCTACATATTGAACCATTTCATATATAAATATGTTTTTATCACATGTATTTACCTGGGCTGTTGGTGAGCACACTATCTGCTATCTATTTGCTCTATACCACAGTGGACTGGGCCACTGACAAGGATGTCGTATTGTAGCAAAATAAATATATCTAAATTAGTACTTTTAATTGTCTACGATAAATTGCAACCAGACTTGTGATAATCAGGAAGAAGACAGACTTTGCACTTTCTAAGATGAGTGTACATACAATCTTTCAAGGATCAATAAAGTCAGAAAATCTGCCATAACGCTTACTGCAGTTTATGCAGAATAAGCTTCTCAACTGCTCATAGTGGTCTTTCAGATATAAAACACAAGACAAACAGGACACAAAACCAATTTGAGCATAACATGAAAAAGTTACATTCTTAAAACATTTTTTGTATCTATAAAATGCAGATGCTTTTGTAAAGTGACAGAATAACATCTCGAGAAACAATAAAAGCAGTTACTTGTCTTAATTAGATGACAGTGACATAAACCCAAACAAGCTTGGTTTTCTTCTTTTAAATTCACCCATGGGTCTTCTGTAGCATATAAGAGATTATGCAGAGCCAAAGGAAACATTTTTTTGCTTCCTTTTCGATGCTGCATACGATGGAAATACCAAATATTTCAAATGGTTGTCTGTTATTACAGTTGAAAGAGCAATAATCTTTGCTAGATCATTTTCAAGACAGCAATAAAGCTGCATTAGGAATATTTCAAAATGCAATATTTGTATTATGTCAGTGATTTTAATTTTATAGCAAGCATTTTTTTGCATTTGCATCATCATCATTTGCAATTGCTAATGTTGCTTGTTCACAAATTAATACAAAATTGACTATTTGCTTCCAGCCAACTACCCAGATAATATGCTGCATATCATGAAGTACATAAGTCATCATTTGATCTGGAAAATATTTAATAATATTTTGATAATTTCTATTCATCTGCAAAAAAGGGTTAACAACTCTAGGATATATTCCATTGTATCAGGTTTAGAAATCATGTATATCCTCACAAAATCTTTCTCACTAAATACTGGAATTAAAAGGATTTGAAAATGTGTCCAAGCTATCAGCACCTCCTTTTGTAACTTTGAGAATAGCCTGATACGCAATTGGGTTGTAATTTTTGACAGTGTATCAGAATAAGCAAGATAAATTTGGAAAGACATTTTCAGGCTGAATATTACTTATGCTTTTTTTTCCACTATTTGAAAAATAATCAAAAGAAACTGATCATGTATGTGCTTAAGTTCATGACACAACACATAAACTGGAAAATAAACCACAATAAGGAACCAAAGACAAGTTATCCAAATGAACTCAGATCTAAAAATGTATCATAACAGAAAGCAGAAATAGACACGGATTCCATTAAGTGGTAAATATTGTTCTGCAAATAACTGATTTTATATTCTGATTTCAAGAAATGAAATTATCCCATTCCAAATTCAGCCACTTTCTCTGGAATAAGTACTGATTTCTCAGAAAACTGTAACTATTAACGAGCACTGAACGCTGACAAGAGATATTTCTTTATGAGGAACATTGAGAAGAAATCCAGATGAGTGTGTGCATGTTTATATAAGGAAATGTTTTAATATTCTTTTCTTAAAGCCAAGTTGCTCTAATATTTCAGCATTGTGAATTAATTTATTCATTCCAGTTCAGATGAAACATCTTAAGAAAAATTTACCATGGATTAATAGACTTGGACACCAAATTTAGTCTTCCATGACCTTCATTAAAGGGAGAGTTAATTTCAACATTTTGTTAAAGTATTGATTCACTGATAATTTTAATACAGTTTGAGAGTATCTGTCTATCCAAACATTGCCAGTTTAGCATACTATATGATTTTTAAGACATAAATCCACACCTTCTTGTCTTTCGAGTTATGGAGGAAAGAGTAAATTTGCTACTGTGCGTCAGACAACTGGTCCATCCAGTAAATGACTGTTCTCTTGGCACAGTCTGATATTAGGGGAAAAGAACTGTAACACGCAGAGCATTAGAAATAAGCAGGAAATAGAACAAACCAAAGCTCAATTACTCCACCAATAGTTCCAGTAAACTTTTAATAGTTTAGATACCGCATAGTATAATTTCTTGTCTGTCAAGGTTAAAAAGAATAGGAAGTAACATTATGCTACTCACTTATCCAAGTGATGGTTTATCCTGCGTTGGCTGCAATACTTGCTACTGAGTCCACAGCTTTGCTTTTATCTATGTTGAAGAGGTATAAATGTCCCTGCTCAGTCCTATGATCCACTATCAAGGTCTATATAGGGCATAAAGAAAGAAGGACGATGACTTCCTTGATGGAGGCTCATCATCTACATCCAAGCAACCTGTGAAACGCTAGCAGTGAAGGAATTTCTTCTTGCTCCCTGCCCCTCAATAGGCAGTTAGCTTTTACTCTTTAAATTTATAGTATGTTCCTTATTTCAGTTTACATAGCTTCAAATGTTAATTATTCGTCATAAAATTGCCCTTTTAAAAATTGCACGTAAGTATTTCATACTATGAACTTCTGCATCTTTGATTTAAACAGACGGACTCTGAGCTATATGGTATCCTATTTATTTTTAAACGTTATAGTTTTAATTTTGAAAATTTCAGTCCTTAAGGATAAAATGTGTGTATCTATGTCTATAGCAGTAACAATGGCATAAGAGCAGCAGGTTAGCATTTAGCTAACAGTGTCATTTTGTCTAGAGTCCCACTGTAGTCAAGTCTGATGCATACAAATTACAAATACACTGCTGCTCTTAATCATCTCTGATATTGTCCCCAAACCATAGAACATTATCTGAGCACTACCAGAACGCTCCACAGCTCTTTTAAGTCCTGTCTATAAACAAAAAAATTATTTCTCAACTGGCAACTGCCATACTGAGCAGAACACAGGGCCTCATAGTGCGATCTAAGTGGATATGGCTATTTGCGTGCCACTATGCATGTATTTTCATATGGAGATGGACGGCAGGATCCTCCTCTCTGAAGTCAGCAAATCCATACTAATTTACAGCAGACCAGGAGTTCGCTCTTAATATACTCAGTTTCTCCTTATATGGTTTATTTGTTGAAGGCTCAATAACTCTAATATCTTCTGAAAATGAAAATGCACATCTAGACATAATAGAACAACTCAAACATTGTTATTATAGCTGAGATGCCGTATTCAGCAAGATCAATGTTCATATTAAGGTGTTTGTTAATGAAACACTCAGACATATGGCTAATTTATGCTTCTCAAACAACTCCGGTAGGCTAGCTACTGTGACTGTCATAAAATATATAGTTGTCCAATTTATCCAACTAGATTAAAATCGTGAGCTCATAGCACATCAATGACAGCTTTATACTTACTCTGTTGGTCTGCACAGCAAAGATAGAAAATGCAATTTCACTAACTCTCTTATTTAATTAAATAAAGGAAAAAGAAAAACAAGTGGAGCTGTTATAAGAGCATCAATACCACTTGACTTACAGAACTTTGGTGATAAGTCAAATTCAGTGCTAAGCATATCAGAAATTGGTAAACCATTGAAAGAATCAAATTGGCTGACTGGTGTCCCAGTGGGTAGATTAATCTATGCAAACTCTCCTGTTGAATGTGCACTGCTTAACCCTCCATAAAATATTATTTTTCATAGTATAAGACATCTCAGTGATTTTTATAATTAGGAGTATTTTTAATAATCTCTTCCTCAGCTAGAAGGACCTACAGTGGAAATGTCAGCTTTAATCTTATTTTGGTAGCAGGCATCTTCTTAAAAAGATTCTACCTACTCTGACACAGCACTAAATTTGTTTCTGTTAAAGAGGTAGGGAGATGTTTTTTGTTACAGGTCTTTTGTTTTCCTCTGATATCTAATTCATAGATTCAGCAAACATATACATGCCATTAACGAACACAGAGCAATCACAACCTAGAGAAGATGGGAGAAGAATATTTACAATGGGTGAAGAAAGCCAAGTAAAACCTTAACTCAGTGTAGCTGTATTTGGGTCATCAGTTCTACCTCGGCATTCTCTTGCAAAGACTCCTTTCAGTTGCTCTGCAGAGTTGATGTATATTGCTAAAGCTGTTCCTATGAGCTGTCCGGTAGGTAATGGCTGGCCGGAGGCAGGCAAACCAGAAGCAAAATATGGCTAAATGAGGTTACCTCTGCAGACTTAGGCAGAGCTGGAGCATGGACATGAGTGAATGACACTAATAGGCTGCTGGCTATTTTCAGGTGGTGCTCTGTCACCACCTTTGCTCTTTTCTCTCACTGGAGACAAAGGGTTCACTGAAGGGGATAAAAATAAATGAAAATTTGCATGTTCTGATACAAAAATCTCCAAACCCTAAGCAGCGCTGGTATATTCTGCATTATAACAACAGAGAATTTATATCTTGGAGTTCAGAAACCATGGGACCCCTAAGCAGAGGCAAGTCATTCCGTCAGTGAGACTAATAAAATCTGTTGAGGTCAAGAAGAGTTCGAAAAAATCTTGCTGAAACTCTGAAGGGCATTACCCCTTGTTAATGGTACGAATTTGAGCTCTGTGACTATAGGACTGTACCACATATTCTATCTAGCCAATCCATCTGCATGCTGGTGTTTCTCAAAGTACTTTTCCTAGTGATGGAAATGTCCAACTGCACCAGAGCCAGGGATTCTGAAGAAAAAAAAAAAAAAAGAAAAGAAAAAAGAGTGAAGACTTTTAAGACTCCAGCTTCAAAGGAAAGAGTGTGGATTAGAATGTGGTCATTCTGGAATAAACTGCCCAGAATTATAGATTTTGGGAACAACCTGCCTGCTCAGTGACATTGGTATTCTTGTCAGCTTCTCTGCCAATAGCAGCAGTAAAACTGACAAGAATACCAATGAAGCTGCACGGTCTGCTTCATTACCTGTTTGGGTGTTTTAAAAATGAAATTCCACCTGCTCTCAGTAAATAGGAAAATTTGAAATTGCAATGTTAAGCAGATCTAGACCAAAATCAAAATTAGGAAAAAAATCTAAATTTTCTACGAAACTAATTCTGTTTCTTCTGTTGGCTTTATTATTCGTATCAGAAGACATGTAGAAACAGCAAGAAAAAAAATTCATTTCATCCTGCCATAGGGCTAGGTAGAGTTGCAAGTTTCCAAGTCATGTTCTTGTCCGCATACTAAACAGAACAGAGTTTATCAGTATCAACAAGAAATCACCTTGAGAAGCAAAAGAAAATAAACTGATAAATAATACCTACTCCTAAAACATAAACACTTCTGTAACATTTCACATTTATAGGGTAAACAATTTGTCTGCTTGTGTTGAATCATGTTATACTTGGCTTTTGCTCTTATTTAGTATGAGTGATAAATACAGAGATAGCATTCATAAAGAGTGTAATGCGTATTCTGTTTTAGTTTTCTTTATTTTCCCTGCTCCAGTCATTATTTCCATTGTTACTTTTTCAGATTTATTTTACAAGCTAATTCTAGGCGTTCTTTAATGACAGTTTAATTTCTTGAACTGTAGCACCCTGTTTTTATCTAGCCAAATGCCAGAATACATTTAAACTTTCTTCAACTCAGAGCTAGCTCAGTGCACAAAGTAAACAGCAACTTCAGGCAGCAGGCTTAAAGGGAGGCAGACAGCTTGCTTTCCCTGCCCTTCTGGAAACAGGGAACTGACCACCTTAGCCTGAACACTCTTCTTACAGAGACCTTCTTATCTGTATCCTCCTACAGACATCTTAAGACAGCCCGATGTGCAGAGAGAATCTGCTCCTACTAGAGAATGAGGGAAGGCCAAGGCATGTGCACGAGGACTTTTCCACCTGCAGTAGCCACAATACCCGCAATAAACACTTGGCAAGCCAGAAGTAACATGGCCAGTAAACTCAGCTTTCAAAAGCCACTTCTTTGCATCCCACCCTAGCCCTATCCTTTCTTCTTTAGTTGGAGCATTATCTGGTACCACCACAAAATTACTGAGACGGATTGAGGTGGATTTGAGCAAACTTCTACAGCAAAACCAGTTCTCTGATCAAAGCTAGATTTTACCTTTGTGTGTTTATCCGTGTAAAGTAAAGATTTCAGGAGAGGGTCCTTTAGTTATTACCCACCCAATATTAAAGAATATATCCCCCCCAACACCTCTGCAGTAGGCTGGGAAATTTGACCTGACATTTCTCTGTATCAGTGGAACAGTGCTATCAGGATTAGCATTGGTATGAGTAGAAAATTATTACTAAGTATTGTCATACAGGCACATATTTTGCTTCAGAGCCCTTGCAACTTGTCCAACCTACATAGCTTTTTACTAGATCACCACCTGACTTCAGCAATGTCTCCTCAGTGAATTTCAAAATTCTACTCCCAGAATGTTGAAATGCTGAATAGCTTCAATTTAAATAACTTGAACATAGTATTTTCATCCTGTGCTTCCAGGTAATGGAACGGCTGAAAATTCATGGAGCACTGACATTGCTCCCAGGGTACGGAGACAAGGCTTTGCTCCTAGGTCAACACACAACCTGCACAAAGAACTGTAGCGGTGGGAAACAGCTAGCCTGAGTACAGCCCGTCTAGTCCTCCTGCAGGGAGATGGAGCTCTGCCTCACTTCCCACTCAGGGCTTCAGAGTCCCAGTGTAGTACTTCAGGGAACTTAAAAAATTGCTTTGAAAAAAATATCCCTAAAAGTGAAAAGAACCTAAAATATAGGATTTACAGATGTGTTATTTATGCTATGGGGTTTTTATTTATCGCATCAACAATTTTGCTTGCAGAGACACAGGCAGATTATTATCTTTAAAAGGAATCATGATGTCCTATTTGTTACAGGTTGAGTTTCATCATAAAAAAATCAATTTTCTCATGTTGCCTCAAGCTTCAATAGCCAGTGCCACCTTAAAGAAAATAATTACAGATGGATAAACTCTATAGCAATTAGTTTTTGTAAGCTGCACGAACCTGGATCTCTAGAGATTTGTTAAGAGGGTGGTATTGATGCAAGTCCTTCAAGTTGGTGTGATCAAGAAAAACATTTAAAATAATTCTTTTCTATTACATACAGTATTTTTTTGTATTAACTGTTTGGTCTTTTATAGAATTATCATGCCACATAAGAAGAAACTTTTATATGACTTTCCTTATTTTCCCAAGAGTCTATTCTTCTCCTATTGAAATCAATGCCTGAAGTCCCACTGACCTTAGAGCCCTTGGCAAGCAAATCTGTAAGTGAAATTAATATGATTAGTAATCACTATCATGATTTTATCCACCTATTAAATCAGTAATTTCTCCAATTATGTTAATCTGGTACGTGGCTGAAATATTAACTTACTCCACACTGGAAACAGAGTCACAGAATAGAATCATAGAATAGCTCCTTAAAAGTTTTTACTTATTTAATAGCTTTTATTTACTAGATTGCCCCTTCTTTTCTTCTGAAGTGCTTTATCCAAGTGTTCATTATGTCCTTGTGTCACAGCAATCTCACTGTGAATATATCTTATACACAATACATAATTTATACACTGTATTTCAGAGATCAATAGAGGATTTGGCAGGAAACAAAAATAAATAGAACCAAATAATTCCAAATAAAAAAGTTATTAATTAACTACTTGAAGTAAAAAGAAAATACTTTGTTGGAATATAATTATCTCGTGCATTTTTGGTAAGTTTTACACTGTTTTGGGGGCCTTTTGTCTTTATACTAGGGAAAAAAATTCAATATACAATTTCAGTTTTATTACCTTTGTACTATTCCCATCAAATAACTCTAGCTATGTGAAGGTCTTTCTCTGCTTTTTTAAAAGATCATTTTTGAAATGAAACTTTCTTTTCATTTCAGTGCAACATATCCTGTTTTAATAAAGAATTTTGCTCCCTATTGAGAGTATTTTGACAAAACAATACGATTGCTTGTGTTTGCCATTTAATTTACCACTGGATCAATAGAGTTAGATGTAACTACTTTTGGTATTAAAACTCTCAAATTCTAGGGGAAATGGAGGTTAAATCGTAAACAAAATATTTCATTGGCATTGATCTGAAAAGCAGACTGACAGTATTGCTAAAAAATCATCAGCTGCCATATATAAATCTCACCAAACTGACAAGAGATGGATTTGATTATTTTGCTTTGAAAGGGTCATTCCTTTAAAGCCACAAGAGTTTATCAATTTATAAAGGATTAAATGAACCATATTTTCCTTCAGTTCCTGTCACAACTCTTTTTTGTGATTAACCAGGCTTGATCAGGTTATGAGAGTGACTGATTATTTTGCTCTCTATTTTAGGCAACCTCAAATTTACAGAATTTATGACCCATGCTAGATCATTTGTGATATAAAGATTACAGGTAACCTGAACTCACTTAATGTGCTGTGGTACACTGCCAAGAAGTACAGCTACTCATAATGCCTCAAGTGTATGAAAAAATGCCCAAATAACATTCTCCTTTTAGGCAATACCCACCAAAATTACAGTAACGGCTTAATTCTTTAAGTGAAGAAGAATTTTTATGTACACTGCAGCTAACAAAAATATTGGCTTCTTTACCTAATTTTTTTGCCTTTTTCTCTTGCTCCAAGAAAAATATGAGTAGGCCAATTCTTTAGGTAACATTGGTTGCTCTATTTCAATCACTAATTGTGTACATTTTTAATTGAAAGAACAAATGGAACACTAACAATTTCCGAAACAATCACCACACCTTATAAACCTCTGCATGGAAACTCTGGTAAAAGACAATCTGTCTCTGAAAATCCCCTTTCAAAGGGTCGTTATTTGGATTCCCACATCCTCAAAACCTTGAAACTGTGGTTATATTTTGACTGCTGATATCCTTATCAATGGATCAAGCTGACACCCAGGCACAGTAGATCAATACCCTTGCTGTGCTGATGTCTAAGCTCTCCAGGAATGACTTACAATTCTCTGCGTGGTGCTTAGGGCCCAGAAGGCATAAATTGCTCCCTAGAACCGATGTTCTTTTTGCAGCTTTGACAGCCAGAATAAAGGCAAGAATCAGTGGCAAGCCAGGAGACAGCAACAGTGGTGGGATGACAATTAAAATCCAGTTTCTTGTGCAGATGTGGTACAGCCTTCTGACTGCTGCTCATTTCATTGATAAATTCCTGCAGTGCAGTTTTCTTGGAGCTCACCAGGCTAGAAAAACATGTGGTGGACTGTTTGGTGATGGTGTGTCTGTAAGTATGAGGAGAAACCAAGCCTGAATACCACAGTAAGTAAAAGAAAGCTCATGAAATTAAATATGAATACTGTTTTTTAAACTACTTTGATCTGTTCCTGCACATGTACAGGTAGTACGTTTCTTACCCTTACAGCTTAACTACATCATAAAAAAAAAAAGCAGACAAACAAAAATTGAAGTGAAAATTGTAACATATCAGCCTGTGACTGTTTCAGGAAGCTAAAAGCTTTACATATTAGGGTATTTAACAATAAAGTTGGTTTCAGTTAATTATGAATGCAAACAGCCCATTTATGGAATTTAGCATGTTTGTTGACCCACAATATTCTGTGTTCCGAGATCAGTTAGAACTGGTTATTAGGATTAGGGTTTCCAAGCATAGGAGAATATGTGCTGCCACTTACCTGTCATGCATTTGAACCTAGCTTCAGGACGAGTAATGCCTTAAAACTGTTTACAGCTATAAAACAGCAGTGTAAGTGCCACATTCCCAAGTAATGACATGCTGTTGTCCAAAGAACAGCAGAAAACTCTCTCACATAAAGCCTCACATTTGTTGTCCATTGAACTATAACACAAACTCATTTTGGAGAGTTGCCACCAGACTTCAGTAATGATTTGGGGCAAGCAAAAACCCGCTATACAGCTATATCAACTATTCAACTGATTCAGATCACAGAGAGATTCTTTAATAGGTATTTCAAAAAGACTGTGTTTTACTAATATTTGTTGAAATGAGACAACATCTGTTACTGGGAAATGAGAGGTCCAGCTTAAAAGAACCTTCTACTTGCATTTTGAGACAGATGGTCATTGACAACGTAAAGATAGGTATTAACTATTTGAAGAACATGTTCTTCCTTCTTCCCTTACCTCATGTGGTGCAGCAATGCTTGGGACCAGGCCCCATTTTCTAAGCATTTACAGCAATTAAGATTTGCAACCAAAATCTCTTTCTCAAGAGGGAATGACGATCTCTGGGTACCATGCAAAATTTCTGAATATTGTTAAAAATTGGTATTTTATTAACTGTACTTAGAAGAACTGGACACTACTTCCACCCCATTGCGGAAACTGACGTCCCATTAGAGGTCAAAATGCACTACAAATCAGGTCCATAAAGCAATGTTTTAATGCATGGATATGTTAGAAAAGCTCTCTTGAATTATACATCCATTTGCCAGTAAATGAAGAACAACTTTGTATTTTTAAAACCTATCATCTGTCAGTTGGTATCAGTATCACTTAGCATGATGTGTCACTGGTAAATCTGTACTACCTCCCAATAACAGAGTTGTGTTCTTTTAGCTCTAGTATGTCTAGTATTAATTAATAATATTAATATATTAATATATAATAATATATTATATTAATTTTTAATTTAATTAATTAATTAATTAATTAATTTTTTAATTTAATTATTATTAATTAATTATATAATATTAATATATTAATATATTAATAATATTAATAATATTTTTTTTGGCCAGGTTACTGGATCATTTGGTGCAAGGTAATGCATTGCTCTCCTGTGTGTCTGTTAAGACTATAAATGAAGTACAGCTACAGTGTCGTATGTGCGGTGATAAACAGGAAGATGGAGAAGAAAATTCACATGGTTTTTATTATTGCAATCATGAACAATAGTAGGTGCAAAGGGAATATCTATAAACTTTGTTTAAGGTACTAATGGCTGTTTAAATTTATCTTCATTATTTTAAATTGTTGTTTGCGACTCTTCTTCCTGATTTGGACCAGGCTCGCCAAAGAAATACTTTTTAAAAAGACTAGGAAACCTTACTGTCATTGTTACTATGCTCATTGTCTTATAAATTCAAAATTCAAATGATTTCTGTAGCCCACTTTCTAGACAGATAATAGTATTTTTGCTACATGGATAGTTACCAGTATTTGTGATCACTTGTCTGCATTAAATCTTTGGATTACACTTGGTCATTACAGAAGAAAAACACGTTGTGCAGTTAAAAATGCTTCTTAGTACCAAATGAAGTTTTTTGAAAAATCAGCTAAGTCATGTAAAAATAAAGTAATCATAACTAATCCTATTTTTTATGTGTGTTCAAACACTTATCATGTATTCCCACTTGTGCACTGCTCTTCTGTCTCAAGCCACTGGCTGGAGTAATTAAATCATTTGCAAGTTCCTTTTGAATATTTAACAAACATGTTAGCTTGAGATTTCAGAAATTTGTGGGATTAAATAATGCCTGAGCTATCCTTCACACAACAGCATCCCCGCTGTACAGACAAATAGAAAGTCTTAATGGAGGGTACAGAGGGAATAGAGAATAAACCCAGGAAAGCCACTCAGGCTGAATATACCTTTTTCTCATAGAACCTACTCTCTCCTTCAGAGGTGTCTTGGCTATACATTTAAAGCCGTGAGAGCATAATAACTTGCAATAATCACTTGCCTTCTACAGTTCATCCTCACTGCTGTCCAAGACTACGCAAACTCAGATTTTAGCCAGCCAAGACTAGGGGAGCTCAGATTTCAGCCAGCTATGAGCTGAAGGATGGTAATTCCTGGTTTTGCAGCAACAGGGAACCAACAGCAGATGTCACGATCACAGCTTTATCAACTACTTTGAAGAACTTCACGCCATGTCTTCTATACTTTCAGCAAAATCGCAACTTCCTTGCAAAATACTTAGAGCAGAACCTCTGGCACAAGCAGCTTTGGTCATAATTCATCATATCAAGATGTATTCTAAAGGCTCCAGCATTAAAAAAGGAGAGAAAGGAAGTGAACGGCATGTACACTCTCCTTCAGACTTCTGCTCCAGTTCACAGTCTGGTAGGAGAGGGCAGTACCGTTGTCCAAGGAGTTTCTGACTTCAAACACATTTAGCATAGTACCTTCTTCCTTTCATTTCCCACATGGGGACAGCAGAATTTCACTTATGGAAAATTTGAAGCAAGTGTATTTTGATGAGCATAATTTTCACCAAAGTGTTCTCATCACTGTGGAGCTGTATGTTCTTATGCCTTATAGCTGATACACAAATGTCATTTCTTTCACCCAGTAATTCCGCCTTGTGCATCAGGAAATGGTAGAAAATAGAACCTTCCCTTGTAAGATTTCTCTTGGTTTGCAATTCTCATGTAGTGCTTGGCTAGGTTGCTGTTCTCTCTGTTTACCAACAGGTTTCCCAAGCAAGCTTCACTCTCATTAGAGTCTAGGGCTTGCACCACAAAAATTACATAAGCGAACTATTATGTGGATATGTTGAAAATGTGAGCAAGGCCCTATAAAGTTTACAAATCTGGTTTACATTAGAATGGAATCTGATCTTGCTGTAGCAGTTCAGAGAAACCTTGGTGCCATTACTTTTGTGGTCCCCTTTACAACATGAAACAAAACCCCGTAAGAGGTATCTGCAAAAATGTTTGCTTTTCTCAAACTGTTTACCACTGACATTCTAGTCTTGAAACTCCTATTCAAGCAAAATCCCTCCTCTTTAACTGCTTTTATTTATTCACATACTCTTGGTATCTTAATTTTCATTTTCCTATATCATCGGAACAACTTCAGATCTGCACTACTACTATTTTTTCCAGTACTAGCGAGTTGCTTGTTTTTAAAAATTCCACTGCAGCCATTCAAACTTTCCTTTACTTAAACTGAAATAGAAGATCCTATGCTACAAAAAGTAATTTTAGTTACACTTTGCTTGATTTTTATGCATTAGACTATTTACAGGAATTCAGTCCAGTAAGAGTCAGCTCAGTTAAAAGAACTTTACCAGCAATTTAATTTGCCTCTTATTTTAAGCTTTATAGCCCCCCCCTTTTTTGATTTGGATCCCTTATAGCCATTCTAAGCATACTTGTGTCAATATTTCAAAATTTCGTGTATTCTAAAAGCTACCGATGCAGCTGATGTTTTATAGCGTATGTTAGCAACTCATCAATTTTTTATAACTATTTCCAGTAGTCTACTCCCATCACTCCACATGTAATTATCTGCCTGAGGCCACCATTCAGAACCTCACTATTTTAATGCATTGGTCAGCAAGAGATACCTCCTTCTTGGTTGAAAATTCTTTTTTTTTTTCAATTGGATTTCAATTTTTTGCTTAGTCACCCAAGAACTATTTATTAATAGTAATTTTGAATAACAAGTAAAAAATTAAAACATTGGAATATCTGCTAAATAATGTTTCAGCTGCGCATTTACCAACATGGGTCAATGCAGTAGGTAAAAGTTTGAAACTTGTAGGTACTCAAAAAAATGACAGGCATACTTTTTTTATTATAAGATTCTGTTCTCCAGAATTACTGAATCAAAACAGAAAAAGACAATTAATTACTCTAAGAAAATCCTCTTTTGCATCATGTATGCCAAAAGTTATGCAAAAGATAATAGTATTTCTGCAAAAGATTTCAGTTTAGGAGCTGTATACTTGCAAGGTCCATTTACGCAGTAATAAAAATTCACTAGGTTTTCTAAAATTCATGGCTGGTAATTTTTAATGGATTTTGTGTTCAACAAAAGGGGAAAAACCCACTCTATTTTGGATCTCAGTGAAGAAAAAATAATCTTTAGATTTAAAAATGACAGTTGTCTCAATAACTGGCCTAAAAATGCCAGGTAGTCATCAACATAAATACATTTTCTTGTGTGCTTAAAAATACTACTTTGCTGAGCTTTCTAAAGCTGGAGAAGGCCAACCAGCAAGGGGGAAAGGGAAAGGGAAAGGGAAAGGGAAAGGGAAAGGGAAAGGGAAAGGGAAAGGGAAAGGGAAAGGGAAAGGGAAAGGGAAAGGGAAAGGGAAAGGGAAAGGGAAAGGGAAAGGGAAAGGGAAAGGGAAAGGGAAAGGGAAAGGGAAAGGGAAAGGGAAAGGGAAAGGGAAAGGGAAAAGGAAAGGGAAAGGGAGGGAAGACCCAAGAATTCATGAGGAAGAACAAATGCAGGTTGGATAGCTATAGTCATATCAAATAAATAAATAAAAATCCCCAGGTTTTAGCTTCGGGAAAAAGGAACGTGAGACATGTAAGGAATAAGTGACCATATCTGGAATGAATCTGAAGGGTATCTACATTCACAGTGAACAAGGGCTAAACATGACATTGTAATATGATATTCTGCCAGAAAAGGAAGACAATGCTAACATTGTAAAAGTAAGAAGAAAATAAATGAATGGCAATAAAAAGGTGATATTATCTTTTTTGGCATTAATGTTACTAATATCCAAAACTACATGTAGATGTGATGTTTATATATTAGCAAAATGTGGAAGTCAGACATGATGAATAAAAAACGTTTCTTCAACAATTAATGGAAAAAATGGCAGAGACTTAGAGACTTTAAATTATTTCAATTACAAAAAAGAACACCCAAGAATTACTTCATTGCAGTGTCCCTTTGGGATGAGAAAAAGTCCCGGAACTGTGAAAACATAGGAAGAACCAATGGTTGAGGCCAGAAAACTGAAATACAAAATAAAGGACACTGCTTTAACAGCAATTATGATTAACTGCAGGAAAAAAACCCAAACAAACAGTACTAAGGACAATAGTAAATTCACCATTTTTGATGGCTTTAAGTAAAGCCCTGGTATTTTTCTGTAAGAGATGCATGCAAACCTAAAGTTCTCAGCTTTATGTGCAGCTAACTAATCGAAACATAAAGGTCCATGCTGTGTATGGAGCCAAAGCAGATTACACAAGAGCCACTGCTAGCTTTAAACTTCATGAACCACATGAAGTCTCCAGGTTTATATTCCTCTAGAATATTTACAAACTTGAATTGAATTTTAAATTAACAATCAAGGTTATATGCTGTACACTGGAACTTGATTTTTTAAAGTTAAATAATTTCGGCACCATTCACGAACATGCTTCATTTCAGGCAAATCCCAATATTACCTATTCCATCAACTACTCAACCTTCACATGTTACTGTCATGCTTAAATTTAAGTATGTATTTAAGAACCACTAATTATTCAAAGTGATAAACTGTATAAACTGTACATAGAGGATTAAGTTCACAACAACATAAATAGACACAGCTTGTATTGAAACTTAGGTAGAAAGACAAATCCTAGAAATAAAGATATTAATGCTGTTTAGGCAATAAGAGAAAACAAGAGAAGTGTGTAAACACGCACCCACTTTCCTGCATCTTTTCCTTTGACTTTTTTTTTTTTTTTTAAATCTGATTTAAACACTACTACACGGAAATCCTAGCATTTCCCAGCACTCCTAGGTTGCATGAATGTATACATAAAACCTGGTCATGTTTTATGCATCTTTTTGGTACTTTTAAAATTCTTAAGTTTGGATACATGATGATTTTGAAATATGAATGCTTCAGAGAATGCTTTAAATATATTAAAGACAGCTATATTAAACCTGTATTTTAATGGAATGCTATGGTTGTACACAAAGTATTAATGGAGTGCTGTCTAAACTCATTTTGAGTGGTGCTATCACACAAGGGCATAACAGTGCTACAATTTATGAAAGATGTTGCTGACATTTTGTAGAATTGTATTGCAAACTGAAACATGGAAGCATTTTAATTAACAGAGACAACTGCTGGGTTTCTTATTCCTCACCAAAAAAGAAAGGGGGAGAGAGAGAGAAAATCCTTTTAAAAAATAGTTTTGATCCGTAACTGGTTTGGACAGTACTTTTTTTCATGTATTTTCTGCTTCAAAGTTAGAATAAAGAACTCTTTATTTTGACCAGACGGAAATAAGTATCACCACAGGGACTGGACAAGCAGTGATATGAAATTCAAACCCAGAGCAAACAATTAGTGAATGGCCTAAACCAAATCACTCCAACTTAGGGAAGATACTGTGGGGTTTTTTTTTAATGTTGAAGATTATCCCAATTTCCATCTTCTCCATTAATTGTTTGTACAAAACATTTGGGATAAAGTATTTTTCAACTTTCAACCTATCCAGCATATTTATGGAGTTAATTTTACCCTAAATGTCTTTCTGCGTAACACATACAATCCACACTCTTGTAACAGAAACATGATCTGTAGACATTGTTTGAGAACACGACTGTGCTGCAAGTAACACAATGTATCAATCTGTTATATTAATCATTGTTTTTATGAATGGGATTTCTGTCTTTTGCCAACATAACAAGACATGCCACATTCTGCTGCAGATTTTGTGGCTATTATCCACATTATAACTTCAGTTAAAATGAATACAAAACTTTGGATGAACTTGGGTTTTTTTGGAACTGATTTAATACTGTTAGGAGAGTAAAATAAAGTGCAGACTGTATATAGTGGAAATACCAAGTTTTTTTGAATAGAAGCTATATACTATAAGGAAAAGTCACACCCTTCAAACTCTTAAGTAACTCGTCCAGATTCAAGTGCTAAAACAACTCAAAAGGCAGAAGGTATCATACAATTGAGACAAATCTCTATTACGATAACAAAAAGAAAAGTAATCCAAGTAAACCTACCTACTTGCCCCTACTATATTTAAAGCAGTTTAAGATTGAAGCTATTCTGATTATAACACATAGGTACATCCACTTCCCCCAAATCCCAGAGGGCAATCCCATACTAAAGACGGAAGCTTTTATTGATTGTATAACACCATATGCTAAAATCCAAGAAAAATAAGCCAAAAAAATCCCTGCATTGCTATGACACATTAATAAAAAATAACAAAACTTGTTTTCTTGTCAGTACATCTTAGGTCATTTTACATTGCTCATTAGAAATTAATGGTGTTCTAAAAAAAACAAAACCTTCACGAAGCCTAAGGCTAATCTAGCTGCCTAAATGCATGATGACTGCTATTTTAGAACCTTTACATCTGATTTCTGGCTTAGGAATGGCAGATAATTATCTTTTTTTTTTTAATGGGGTCAATATAAACAAGATTCTCAGTTAATATGGGCATTTCTACGTGGTTTTGAACTTTCTAAAACAGACTATTGCTTTTGCTCATAAATAAATGTCCCTATGGCCAAAGGAATCGGATGAGCTACTTAAGTGAGCATGTGTAAAGGGCACATGGCAGAACTCGTTACTCTGGACACCCATCCCTCTTTATACCAGCAGCAGTAAGAGAATGCCGCCACTATTTTCTGCCACTATGCCACTGTGAGGTCTCCCAGTATCAGTGAAGCTGTGAGGAGCCTAGGAATTGGAAATATTTGCTTTCATGTATTAATTTTGATGCTGGCTAAGAATACCTTGATGCATTTTCATGTAAAACCACACTAGTAATATGCTTGCGTTGCATAAATCTGGAAACCATATACGCTTTCATGCATATACAATTATGTTTTAACGACAATTATTAAAATTTGCAAGGTATGAATGCAAGATTGGTAATTGTGGCGGTTTTTGTGTCATCTTTCCGAAGATGCATTTTCTGGTTAAATTATTTCATTTATATCTAGCCCTCTGAGCTTACTGTAGCCTCACTTTCAGCCAGTCAGCAAAAACAATAAACAAAGAAGCTTTGCACAGCAGATTTTTCTTTTCACTTAACTGCTCACAAAGCCATCATTCAAAGATTGTTTGGGAAACAGTTGTCTGACTCACTAAAACTGAAAGGAGTATTTCTCAGGAATAAGAGGGAGGAGGAACACCACAACATGCAGTTGTAGCAGCGAAGAGATGGAGTGGCTTCTAAGACACATCAATACCTACGGTATTGTTTGCAGACCAACAGACAACTGACCTTATTTAAAGAATTAAAACCAAAATTTCAAATGACTGCTGATATAACTGGGGTTTTGATTAATATAAGTAGGTCTGCTGACAGTAATATAAACGAATCCTTTCATAGAATCCATAGATCTCGAAGTATTTTACAAAGTGAGCAGCATTTTTATCAACACTTTACAAATAGGGTAACTGTGACACGAGATGAGACACTTATCTTATTCAGTAGGCCAATGATAGACGTCAAAATAAAAGTTCAAGTCTGTACATCCTATATCAGTGATGAATTAATGGGCTTTCTCCTTTAAAGAGATTAAAATGACAAAATTTAGAAAGGTTTAATTAATCTGTTTTTTTCTTGGAGTACACATTTAACAAGATTTAGAAGGGAACCAAGAGTTTTCTCATTGAAAACAGGCCAAGACTTGGGAACAAAAGACAGCTGAAAGCGGAGTGTGTGTCTGGGAAAGAATTAAGAGCACTCTGTTCTCTATGGTGATCAGCTACACAGTCAGGCTGCCAGAACAAGAACACACCGGGTTTGCACTTAGGGGAACAGGATCAAGTTAGGCTGTCTTTGAAGCGGAAGCTGTTGAGAATTTGTGCTTTGCAAAGCTGTTGCAAGAACAGCTCAATCTTGCTCCATCCTGGGCCTGAGTTATACCTGCAAGCCAGATTTGAACACATAAGCACACTGAAGCAGGATCCACTCATACACACAATCCCACTAAAATACTTTTTCTTATATTTACTAATTACCTTTTAAAGCTCACAAACTTTTGACCTATATCTAACCTAACAGCAAATCCCCTGCAGGCCTTGATAATCCTTTAAACCAGTCAAAGAAATTACTTTTTTTTTTTTCACCCATTTTCCAAGCTAATTTGTCACTAAAAGCTCTGCAGATCAGGCTTCATCAATCGCATTACACTACAATACATCACACAATGTACTAAGGCAAGAATGATGTAGCCTAAGATTAGATGTCATAAATATTACTAAGATATTTGAGAAGTCAAAAGACCACATTCTTATCTGATATAAAGTGACCTAGCTTGATTGGCTTCCTTTGGGGAGAAACTACAAGATAGTATACGCTTAAGCTGCCAACACTACACCATTACATTCGATCATGTATCATTGGCTCTATCATTACATTGATCATGTAACATGAGCAGATGCAACGCGTATCCTTCTATGGATATTTGACTAGCTGTGGAAAATCACCTCCTGGAAGAGCAGCTGGTGGAAACTGATCTAGGCAAAACTGAAATGGTGCTGTTTGGAAAAGAAAAAGTTTCAAAACTTTTCCCAAAGATTACAGTTTGCATTTGTTAATCTAGTACATATGTCTAGTTCTTGTTGGGTCCCTCCTAAACTTGGACATTCATGTACCATCAGTCTCCAAAACGGGCCTTTGTTCTATTTTATTAGTTTAATTCTCCCCAAGGAAGGTCTCCTATAGCAGTGTCCTTGTTTGAGATAAAACAGAACCAATTTTCTGTTCAGTAATTTTACTTTGCAGCTAAACCTCCTCTAACTAACTGAACTCTCTAAAATTAACAGCATATTGTGGGAACACTGCTCTCAGAGAGATAAGACATATATTCATAGTTTATGCCAAGGAATGGTATGTAGAGAGGCTCGTGCTTATACTTATAACAACCAAGGTCAGCTAACTTTCGTTATTTGCCCCATTGGAGGGTCCGAAGCAGAAAAGTATAGAGCGGTTGCACCTGCGGGGAGGAGCAGACAGGATATGTGATCCAAACAGGGTATTCCATCCCATCTGCCTCATGCTCAATATAAAAGCGGAGGGATCAAAGGGTCATCTCTCCTTCTTCAATGGCCAACGTCCTAGGAGGACTCTGTCTGTTCGTCTGCCTTTACTCCCGACCTGTACGTTCCTGAATCTAGATCTGGAATCCAGTTCGCATCCATTGCCGAGTCCAGTCTGGGACTTTCTGAGATCCAGATCCAGAGTCTGAATTATGCTGAGATATGCTGAATCACAGAAACAGCCTCAGGGACTCTCTTTCTACTTACAGCCCTACAGTTACAAGAAGTTTTCAAATATTTGATGTCATTTAGGCAGTAGCATCAATATTGTTCAAAAGAAGTATATCTCTTCCAGCTGTTCTCTGTTTTGGGATTTAGTTGCCCCAGCAAACTGCAGCTAATGCCTATCTAAGACTTCCTTACTTACTCCCACTTCTAAGATTAGGAGGTGTATGACACTGTATTTTCTTCAATAGATTTCAATCTACATGCATCTTGAGGTAATTTCTTGTGGAACTGCTATTTGTAACCCTTGTATCCACAGGCAGAAAACCATGGTAACATCTTCATAGAGTGGCGTGTAACACTGATATGTTTTTTGTCTTATCTGCATTACTACTCTCAGAAAACACTTGTGGATCATGACATCAATTACTAATTGTGCAAGCACTTCTATCTCTAGTTTTCTGCAGAACAAAACTTATAGCAGGTGATAGCTGCTGCATCTCCTTTTTACAATTTAACAGCACATAACAATGATAAAGTTTGACTCTGCCAGCTATCTTATTTGCTGTTTTGTAATTTTGTTATAATTTTCAAAAAACCTGTTCTATTGAGAATTATGGCGTTAGGTGGTTGCATACTCAGATGACAGAAACCGACACCTCTGCTTCATTGTAATATAATGTCAGATATTACTACATCAGTTATACCAGATGCATGGAAAAGAATTCAATACACAACACTTTGAGTCAGCTCACAGCAATATCTATTAAGGCTACCTTGGTGGACTGAGAGTAAGTTTAGGAAGCTTATCTTTGTTAGCTTTACCTTTTCCTCAGGGAACAAATAAATACATATATAAATGGTCACATTTATAACCATAGTTGAGGAGGTTCTATTAACAATTTTGAAGCTCAATGTAGTTGTGTATTATATTGGAAAAAATTGTTTGGCTAAGTGATTAAGCTGTACACAGAAACGCATGATCTCTATTTCCACAAATTCGTAAAGCGTTGTAGCTGTGCCCATCAAGAAGTGAGAACTGTTCCTTGTATTTAATATTTGACCATCAACACTTAACAAGTATAAAACACATCTGTGCAGAATACGAGATGGTCTTAATAAAACCTAGCATGAACAACATTTTCAAAAAAAGATATATTCTGCTTTCTCCTCAGTTAATACCATTTCTCTAAACAGTAAGTTGTAAATTACCATTTTATGCATGTATATTTAAGCTAGAACACTAACTACTTGCAAATGAATGTAGTCTGACCTAATTGTTTGCTCTAGTTCTCATTTAAGATTCCGTCTTATTCATACGTCACAGAAATCAGCTGATTAAATTTTATTGTTGCTTGCCTGTTAGTTCCATATATGCTGTAATGTTAATTTCAGTCATCGTATGTCATGCACTGGGAAAGGGCAGAAGAAGGGCAGGGGGGAGAATCTGAGCATAAGATAGAGCTAAGTAGCGCATAAGATAGAGCTAAGTAGCACATAAGACAAAGCTATAAAATGTAAACATATTTGTAGCTATATTCTTTAAACAAGGAAACTGTTATGTAAGATACTGAATTAAAGACTGTTCCAGTTGGCCTAAGATTTACTGAGCATTTTGCAACATGAACACAGGCTTAAAACCCAGACTGTTTCACCTAATTTTTACATTCAAGCCCACTTCTATTTTCTGTGAGAATGATCAAAAAAATCAAAGGTGAAGGGCAAACTGCGAATGACTTTTAGTTCTTTAAAATATATGTAAGAATTGACATTCACAAATTTTGTTGCAAAAAGTTAACTAAGCATTGTCTTGAGCGATATGTTCTTCAGCAGGAACAGAGCCGCTTGTATGTGTGTGTGTGTCTATTGTAGTGAATTTTAAACCGCTGGCAGCCTGAGTTCACATTAGCAACATCAGATGAAATCATGAGCAGGATGGAAAATTTGAGATGCTTCTTTCCACCTACTTAGTGATTGCCACTTGGATAGACCTATTGCAACAAAGATGAACGTGGCAAGACTTAGGGTAAATAGGGAAAAAAAAGCCTCCTATGACAGCTATTCTCTGAAGACAAGATACGTATCAGCTATAGACCAATTTCTACTGTCACTTACGCCCAGGCTTCATGATGAACTTCCCTGAATGGACTTACCTTATGAATAAAGAGTCCAATCTACTTGGTTAATTTCACAGAGGAGAGGTATGACAGGAAGAAGAAAAGAAGATCTGTAAGTTACTGTCCACTAAGTTTACCTTGTGGTCAAAACCACCATTTATGGACCCTTGATGCTTGCCTGCCCACATAAATTTAAGTAATTCGATGACTGCTCTGATTTGGTATACAGATACATATATATTTGTAGTTTATCTTGGTTACAGAAGCTGGAGCATTTATTTCAAATCAAATTCAAATCAAATCAAATTCATGTTTAACAGGGAGACCTAGAAATGCATAAATAAACTGGGCATAATTTTAGCCCTTTACGGAGAGGGAAATATATGTCATTTATACTGTCATATAAATAAAAATACAAAAAGTTTAAGAATATAAGAATATTAAAAATATAAGAAAAGATTGATAAATACTACAAGTAAGTATGTACAGAAAAAAAAAAGAAAGTAAGTAGAAAGATAGGAACTACCTAAGCCTTTCTTTTTTTCTCTAAAGCTAAGTTTATTTTCCTGTGGAGATTAAAATGGAGTATAATATTATAAATAAATGTATACAAATATCAAGTCATACTCTTTGATGTCTTACATCCCACCTAAATAAAATCATAAAGATTAGGTGTGACGGCTTTATTTCTTTGCATAAAAAAATCTCTCATGAGATTCCTTATCACATCCCTTATCACATACCCTACAGAACTTCAGCCCAACACATCTGATAAATTAATATGCATCCAAACTTCTGGATTCTTATTACAAATGATTCTCTACATCGTCTGTAATATGTTTAAAAGACAAACGGCTTCATGTTAGTCAAGAGTCTAGACAATTCAGAAGGACATTTACAACTACTGCAATGGATAGAGATGTCTTACAGAGATATCAGGCCTATTTCTCAAATGGAAATGAATGAAAATCTCGAGAACTTAGAATTGCAGTGAAGTTGCCATTATGTGCCATATTTTCAACACAGCTCAAACATAATGGTTGTGTGATAGTTTATACTTGTAGTTAGCCATACAGTTCTGTGAGTTCTCTGCTTTAAAAGCTTCTTATTTTCACTTGTGTTAAGTTGCCTCTCGCACGCATTCCTAGTGACTCTCATAATGTTGGTGTTTAGGCCCTAGGCCATCTATGAAGGTTTACCAATGTTCACCTCCCACTAGGGCTTCTGTATGTTGGGGAATCTCCACCTATCTTTCTCTTCTTTCTGAATTGGTATTATGATTTTTGAGTTTTACCCATTTTTGACTCAGAGACCTTGAGTAGAAGCGTTTGGAGAAGAATTCTCAGAAAAAAAGGCCCACATTGCATTTGTCAAACAGTTGACAAGGAAGAAAGGAAAATACATCTTTTGCAAAGGATATAGTTCAAACCCAGAGATTTTTGAAATTTCTCATCTGGCGTGGAAAAGAGGGTATATTTGGACTGAGGGTTGTTTTCATTCTATTACTAAATGAGGAAAACACCCAAAAAGTAATTGATCTACATTCAAGGGCATCCCTAAGTCTAGAATTTTGTTGAAAACTCTTGAACTAAACATTCAACTACAAGAGAATAAGAGTGAATTAATGTTATCTGCATGCAGATAATTTAATCTGAAAATCTGAGCTTCCCTTTACTGAGTTCTAGTGGTTTATTGGCTGCTATGTCAAATATATAAAGATGGACCGTTAACTGAAAAACAAGTGCTATTCACCTACTAATTCCAATGCTTAGTATTGGACTTAAAGCAAGGATGTCCTTGTATGATATTGTAAATAATGGAAGTTTATAAATAGTTTTTGTTTTGTTATTCTATGCCTTCCAGTGAGGTTCCAAGGATAAGTCAAATTACTAAAGTAACTGCAGATTGTAAGAAAAGAAATAATTAGTTTTGTAATAGAAAAGATTTCTGTAGTTTGTGTTGGTTGTTAGAGCCAATTTTGACTTCATTAATCGAAGTAGCTACTCAGCATACATTAATTCAGTACCCAGAATTTAGAAGTGGCAACTAATCAATAAAAATAAATTAATATTGATATTGCAGGACTTTTGCAATATTGTATTTATAGTGCCCCTGAAGCAAGGTAGATCTTACATTAAAGGATCAATAAACTAATGCAAAGGCTAACGCCCTGCATTCAAAAAGTCTTGGTGTCAGGGGATAAGGGGAAGTAAGCTAAATATTTATTTCTGTATTTCTGATGAGATTGCAGAACTTTTGTAAGATTGAACCTGGGACATTGATTACCTTTCCGGTGGCGTCCAACGGTATTTTATAATGTTCAGTCAACATCCATACATTAAAAGAGGGCTTCCTCTTCCCTAATGTTTCAGTACTCCAGTATGTTGTTCACTAAAAGAGAAAGATAATACATTCCCTTTTTAATCAGCAAGAACATCGCTCTTTAAACCTTACATGCTGCTGAACTCACTACTCTGCTTGTGAAATGCAAGGAGAATTATAATATAATCAGATTCTTTTCACTTATGTAAAATAAACAAATGGATGCAAATACCAGGCTAAATAACTTATTACACAAACTTCAGTAACAGCTATCCAAAATCTTATGGTCAGAACCTTGAACAAATGCCAGATTTTGTCTAATAAATATAATAGAACATAATGTGTGGATACACACACATATAAAAAACTTGTATTAATGCAAAATTACTGTATTAATGCAAAATTCAAGTACTCAGAATTTAAAAGTAGGAGTGTTCGTATTGAGAGATTTGGACTATCGTTTACATATGAACATAAGAAAAATTATTAATGAGTTTTTGCCGCTGCAACATACAGGTATATTATGCTATAGAAAGTCATAGGCAAGCTATTGCTATGTTATTAAAAACAATAATAAAAATGTATGTTTATACATACTCAGGCAGCTTGGTCAGCAAATCTTAACCATCACTAGTCATGTATTGATTGGCCAGTGCTACAGACTTCAATTCTTAGAATTTTTAAGGTAGCTATGCTAGTTTTAGACCAGTTGTTGTTGGATTTGTTGGGGTTTTTTTAAGAATCTGGATTGACACCATTGACCTCAGCCTCCTAATTTTGATGAACATTATAATTTGTCTTTAAAACCGCTACTTCTGTTTAAATAAAGACTTTAAATTCATGTCTGGAAAGAATGTAATCAAAGTAACAAGAATACAGTCTTTGCTCAAACTTCCAATATTTTGACAAGATGTAAGAGCTGATTCTGTTTCTAAATGGTGGCACTGAAATGAAGATTGATGAGTAAGTATTAGAAGAAAATAACTTTGAGTTACATGCAATAGCTTTTAATTGCGTCATTTAAATTCTTAAGCATTTCAATTTTATATTCATTCAGGGTTTTGCATAATTAATTTGCAGATTTCCAGAACACATTAGGATGAAACTTTTAAATGGATGGATGGTTATTAATGGATGATATAAATATATTATTCATTATTTTGGTTGTCATTGTAAATTGCACTGAGTACTTCTGAATGAATATTAAATTCAACATCATCCCCTGAATTCAAAAGCAAAATGCATCTTCAGTAATAATTTGTTGAAACATAGAATACTTCAGGTGTCATTTCATAATAAATACTCTGTAACAAATGTTACAGTTTGTTAATGTCACACTTTCCTTCTCTCTGTAAAATGGCTGGATCACTCTGGCAAAACTGATTTTCAAGTCAGCCTTTTCAAAGAAGTCAACGCCAGGCTGACTACTCTAGTCCGGAAATAGACAAATTCACAAAGCTCTGATTAACTAAGCAATACCTAATATCTGTGGGCCAACTGAATGCTATGGTAGGGAATAATTGCATTTATACCCAAAAGTACCAGAGAACATGTATGAGAAGATGGCCACAGAGAAATTCGATTAACTAGGGAAGGAAAGGGAAAAAGTCATTCTGAGCAAACGGCCAGATCTCTTTCAAGAGCTATTTCCAGCAGGTGACAGATATTCATAAGCAATTCTATACAGTTAGAACTCAAACACTCTGTAAATATATCTCTTTTTAACCCTTCAATTCTAAGCCTATGGTAATCATTACTACTCTGCACAAAATAAATGAAGAAATAACCTTAACAGTAGACTGGAACAATTAAAAATCCAATTAAAACATAAGCTCTATTTAAATGTGAGAAGAACTGGAAAAATGTTTAAAACCATCTTATTGATGATATTTAGTGATGAAGTGATGAGTACCAGCAAACAGCAAGACACTCAGTAAGTAGACTCACATCTAAGGAATACTTCCAAAAGGGTTGATGACACCATCTGCAAGTGAGAACTATAGGTACCCATAGTTAGGAATATCATGCCATACTATGCCAAAACAGCCTAGAAAAATCTCAGATTGCTTGGATAATGTTTTCCAGTTTAGTTCTTTGTTTATAAATATTTGTACTGGCTCTGGCTGGGATGAAGTTAATTTTCTTATTTTTGACTAAAACAGTGTTGATAACACACCAGCGTTTTGGTTGTTGCTGAAGAGTGCTCACACAGCACCATGTTTTCTCCTTCTCTCACTTGTTCCCCCACAGCGAGTAGGTTGGGCTGCACAAGAAGCTGGGAGAGGATACAGTCAATGCAGATGACCTGAACTGACCTAAGAGACATTCCATACCACATGATATTGTGCTCAAAAAGGAGAGCTTAAGGAAAGGAGGAGGAAGTGGAAAAGTTCATGCTTATGCTGTTTTGTCTTCCAAAGTAGCTGTTACAAGTGCTGAGGCCCTGCTTTCCAGGCGGTGGCTAAGCATCTGCCTGCTGATGGGAAGTACTGAAAAAATTCTTTATTTTGCTCTGCTTGCGCAGGCAGCTTTGCTTCACTTACTAAATTGTCTCTATCTCGACCCACGAGTTTTCTCACTTTTGCTCATCCAATTCTCTCCTGCTGAGGGGTGGATGACAGTGACTGGGTGGGTGCTTACTTGCTGGCCAGGGTCAACCCACTACACTATTTCAATTACAGATTTTAAAAAATCTTTTATATAATGTATGCCTAGGAAAGTGAGATGCATCTTTATGGCTTTTGGCATGAACAAATACGAACTGGTTGTTATGCTGTCCCAAGTGCATAATGACAACAATTTCGTTTGCTATCTTAATCAAGCAGATCTCTGTTAGGTATCTTGACCCTGAATGATTATTGAACAAACACTTCAGTTATTAGTACTATTCCCTCCTTTTTTAATCCTAAACTGAGGATTCTTGAAAAGCCATGATACACTTGTGTAATGAATAAATAGATCCTTTGAAATTTTTACTAATCACAGATGGACTAAATGGACTTATAGCAGTCCATTCCCAGGAGCTAGGGAGTTAGTCATCTCAGAAAGAGCAGGAGACTTCTCTGGTTGCCCATGTGCTGCAAAAAACGGCAGAGCTTGTGTGGACCATATTATTACCTCAAAGACCATCTCTAAATAAATGCTAAGGCATTTACATTTAGTTTTTCATATTCAGCTAAGCCAATCATATTTGCAACAGATGATGTTATAATAAAAATTAGGGGAAGGGGAGGAACGGGACAGTATCAAGTCTATGATGTTTTGAATTAGAAGATGGTGATAATGGGATTGAGTGTTTATGGGTAAAGATCAGGGGGAGGGCTAACAAGGCAGATATTGTAGTAGGAGTCTGTTATAGACCGCCCAACCAGGATGAGGAGGCAGATGAAATATTCTATAAATGGCTGGGAGAAGTCTCAAGGTCGCGAGCTCTAGTCCTCGTGGGTGACTTCAATTTGCCAGACATCTGCTGGGAATACAATACAGCAGGGAGGGAACAGTCTAGAAAGTTCCTGGAAGGTACTGGGGATAACTTCTTAACACAGTTAGTGAAAGAGCCAACTAGGGAAAGTGCCCTGCTGGATCTGTTGTTTGTCAACAGGGAAGGTCTTGTGGGGGATGTGATGGTCGGAGGCCGTCTTGGCAACAGTGACCACGAAATGATAGAGTTCTCAATTCTGGGAGAAGCAAGGAAGGGGGTCAGCAGAACTGCCACCTTGGACTTCCGGAGGGCGGACTTTGGGCTCTTCAGGAGCCTGGTTGAAAAAGTCCCCTGGGAGGCAGTCCTCCAAGGCAAAGGAGCCCAGGAAGCCTGGATGTTTTTCAAGAAGGAAGTCCTAAAGGCGCAGGAGCAGGCTGTCCCCATGTGCCGGAAGACAAGCCGTCGGGGGAAAAGACCGGCCTGGCTAAGCAGGGAGCTAGTGTTGCAGCTTAGGGAAAAAAAGAGGATATATGGCCTTTGGAAAGAAGGGCAGGCCACTCAGGAGGACTACAAAGAGGTAGTGAAGCTATGTAGGGAAAGAATTAGGAAGGCCAAAGCCCAGCTAGAACTAAACCTGGCTTCTGTTGTCAAGGACAACAAAAAAAGTTTCTATAAATATATTGGCAATAAAAAGAGGACTAAGGATAATCTCTGTCCTCTAGTAGACCAGGCTGGTAACGTATTGACTAAGGACGAGGATAAGGCTGAGGTACTTAATGCCGTCTTTGCCTCAGCCTTCAGCAGTAGGACCAGTTGTTCCTTGAGTTCCCTAACCCCTGAGCTAGAATACAGGGATGGGGAGCAGAATGAAGCCCCTGTAATCCAAAGGGAAATGGTGAGGGACCTGCTTCAGCACCTGGAGGTGCACAAATCTATGGGGCCAGATGGGATCCATCCAAGGGTACTGAAGGAGCTGGCGGAAGTGCTCACCAGGCCACTCTGCATCATTTATGAACAGTCCTGGATAACCGGGGAGGTCCCAGCCGACTGGAGGTTGGCAAATGTGACACCCATCCATAAGAAGGGCCGGAAGGAGGATCCGGGGAACTACAGGCCAGTCAGTCTGACATCGGTGCCTGGGAAGGTCATGGAACAGATCATCCTCAGTGCCATCACACGGCACATGCAGGAGAACAAGGTGATCAGGCCCAGTCAGCATGGGTTTGTGAAAGGCAGGTCATGCCTGTCAAACCTGATCTCCTTCTATGATGAGGTGACCCGCTTAGTGGATGAAGGAAAAGCTGTGGATGTTGTCTACCTGGACTTTTGCAAGGCTTTTGACACCGTTTCCCATAGCATTCTACTGGAGAAACTGGCTGCTCGTGGCCTGGACAGGTGTACCCTTCGCTGGGTAAAAAACTGGTTGGATGGCCGTACCCAGAGAGTGGTGATAAATGGAGTTAAATCCAGTTGGTGTCCAGTGACAAGTGGTGTCCCCCAAGGATCAGTGCTGGGACCGGTTCTCTTTAATATCTTTATTAATGATCTGGATGAGGGGATTGAGTGCACCCTCAGTAAGTTCGCAGATGACACTAAACTGGGGGGGCGTGTTGATCTGCTTGAGGGTAGATTGGCTCTGCAGAGAGATCTGGACAGGCTGGACAGATGGGCTGAGGCCAATGGTATGAGGTTCAACAAGGCCAAGTGTCGGGTCCTGCACTTGGGTCACAACAACCCCATGCAGTGCTACAGACTGGGGGCGGAGTGGCTCGAAAGCTGCCCGGCAGAGAAGGATCTGGGGGTGTTGGTGGACAGCCGGCTGAGTATGAGCCAGCAGTGTGCCCAGGCGGCCAAGAAGGCCAACACCATCCTGGCCTGCATCAGGAATAGTGTAGTGAGACGGAGTAGGGAAGTAATCATCCCCCTGTACTCGGCACTGGTGAGGCCTCACCTCGAGTACTGTGTTCAGTTTTGGGCCCCTCACTACAAGAAGGACATTGAGGTGCTGGAGCGTGTCCAGAGAAGGGCTACCAGGCTGGTGAGGGGTCTGGAGGACAAGCCTTATGAGGAACGACTGAGGGAACTGGGGTTGTTTAGCCTGGAGAAGAGGAGGCTGAGGGGTGACCTTATCACCCTCTACAACTACCTGAAGGGAGGTTTTAGAGAGATGGGGGCTGACCTCTTCTCCCAAGTGGCAAGTGATAGGACAAGAGGAAACGGGTTCAAGTTATGTCAGGGCAGGTTTAGATTGGATATTAGGAAGCATTTTTTCACTCAAAGGGTTATTAAACATTGGAATGGGCTGCCCAGAGAGGTGGTGGATTCACCATCCCTGGAGGTGTTTAAGAAAAAGGTAGATGAGGTGCTTAGGGACATGGTTTAGAAGTGGGTGTTTTTAAATCAGGGTAGGTTAATGGTTGGACTTGATGATCTTAATGGTCCCTTCCAACCTCACTTATTCTATGATTCTATGATTCTATGTTTCCCAGAGAGCAGGAGGCCTTCAAAAAACCCTTGTCCTTTTCCAGATTTTATGTTCACCTAAATAATCTGATAGAACAACATGAATTTGTTTAATTTAGTTTTGATGTAATAAAATATTGTAATAATGCTACTCAGCAAGCTGTTGGGAGGCAGCCTGGAGATCCAGGCCCTGAAGTTACTTAATATTTCTAGGTTTGTTTAAAGGCAGATACACAGCAAGTGGAGAAAATAAATGATATGCCTTGAACTGAGGTTTTCAGGCTTACAATTAAATGACAGGAGGACAATCATCCATGTGGAAATTATCCCTTCCAGTACAGTAATGCAGAAAAGGAAGATGATCACAGAAATAGAATGACAACAGAAGAAACATACTGGCATGACTAACTTTAGAAAAGTGCTAATGAGAAAGTAAGAGGCTGATGCTGAACCAAGCCTCACAATCAGAAGTAGTTTTTAATCCTTTTACATTACACAATCTTTAATGAATGGAGAATTATACTGGTACTACTATTTTTATGCCCTCATTTTTCTCTTCTAGGTGATGGCTAAATACTTCCATGAGCTGTCACTTTCTAACTGATTAATCAGTCAAGCAGTTTTGCATCTACATAATCAAACTAAGCAGTTCTTCAGGCCTCTGTACTCTGGCTGCAGTGAAAGCTTTTTACTCCTGAGTGGCTGGTACAGTTTTAGCAGCCTTCATAGACATCCACAACCAAACCAACATGGTATTTATTACATTTCTAATTTTACTTCTTTTCCTCGTTTTGACACCATGTATTACACTTTCTGTTTCTATGTGCCAGTTTTAAAATTATATTTATAAGGCTAAATGAAGACGCAACCCAACCCTTGAAAATTCTCTTCTATAGGAATAACTTGGATAACCACTTGGCCAGTAAAGCAAGCCAGGAATAGAACTGAAATGTCCCGAGTCCTACTCCAGGTTCTTCTTACATTGCACAGACTGAAACTATGATAAAGCACAGCATTTTTCATTGAAAAAACAAGTGCAAATGTATGAGGTGAAAAATTATGTTATATAATTGCCTGTTTTGTAAATCCCAAAGTGAATTAGGTGGTTCACTGTGGAATTTTTGGGTTTTTTAACCTTTACAACTGTGAGTCCGTTATCCTGACAAGTTTAATCTAAATTTCTTTTTTCTTTCACTTTTAGGAGGTCTGCTTTTTGAATGCCATTGTAAAATATCAATTTTCTTGTACTTTCAGGCTTTGTTCATGAGCTACGTACCGGCCTCACAATGCCAAACTCATTCTCGAAACACTTGCTGCTGTTTTCCAGCATCCTGGCTAGTCATGCAGTGGTAATTTCTAATTTCAGCTCCCGTTGATTGATTACACTGCATTGATACCAAGCCAGAACACCCTGAATCCTATCTATCCTATCATGTCCAAACCTGATTTCCTGACCCATGTACACAATTTACAACGAGGTACATACCCAGTTGCCAAGAAAAGTCTGGCCTGCATGATGGAGGAGTAGGAGGTCATACTGATCATTCCTCTCCTGGTTCCTGGTGGGATGAAAATTACCTATGTCACACCAATGAACTGAATTAATCAGACAGCTAAAATAATGAATTGAAATAGATGTTTTGAGCTCACGTCTGTGAAGCTCAATGAATAACTCAATACTATTAAATTTTACACGTTGCACATTCTTTCGCAATCTAAAAGTTGCCTCCTCTTGGCCTCAGTCTGGGATAACATCTGGCTGAAAAACAATTTTCTTACAGGTGGATTGGCCCTTAATTTTCAAGATAGAATGTGTTACTGCTGCTCTTGTAAATGTGTAGTCCATTACAGCAGGTAATGAAAATACCATCTGTCTACGGTAGTAATCTCCAGTGAAAGCAATCTCGCATAAAAGTTCACACTCTCCCACCGGATGCTTTAATAAAAAAAATAAAGCAGCAGGAACATAATTCCTAAACATTTCTTGATTCTCCAAAATAGAGAAAATCAGAGAGGCCAAATGCACTCCAGAGAAGCAGATCACTCATCTCAATAGGGCATTCTCCTAGAGGACAATTGTTCACTTTTCAGAGGAGTTGGCAGAAGTTTAACTGTAAGGTCCAATCTAATGTTTATAAACTACCAGTCAGCTGTCACCTCTTAAAAATCTATTGTTAAGTGTGTAGCTGTTGGTACCAAGTCAGTTGCTGACCAGGAAGTAATTTAAAGAAGTCAGCCTGATTCCAAACATACAGAATAAAATCTTTATTTTAAAAGTACATAAAAATAAAAAAGTAAGTTGTATTTTTATGTGAACAAAGAAAATATCATTCTTACATAAGATTTGTCTGGTAGAAAAAAATAATTTTTATAGTGGATACAAAACAACCCATTCAGTGCTACCAGGAAAGTGATGAGTCTACTAATATCCTCAAACCATGAAACCATGAAACCTCTCAAGTACAATGACAGTGATCAGCTCATGGAGCCCTCTTAAAAGCCAAAGACCCTGAAAGAATAAAAAGCCAAAATATATTAAGAAGTTACTATGAGAAACATAGGGATTTATATATCCCTTACCTCATGAAGAAAAAGGAAAACCAAAATATTGACTGAGTTTATTAGTTCCACTCTAGTTTTTACTTAAAATCAAAATTAGGTTATGTACACTGGATTTTGCCCTGAACAGTTTTAAGCTAGCTGAATACCTATAGAAGTGGACCGTTTAGATTAAATTAAAAATGAAAGCTGAATGATACAGCTTTAGTGGTGATCTCGCCGCCCCTATTTTTTTTAGGTTTTCCTTCTGTTGTCATGTCTGTGTCATTTCTCCTTCTTTTCTTTTTCAAGCACTATTGCATCCATCATCTCCGCCTGATCTTCTAGGAACTTTTCAAGTATGAAATTGGAGCCAGAGAGCTGCTAAGTCTGTGTTTAGAGCCAAAGCAAATCTAGCTACAGTGAAGAGACAACTGTATGGCTGCAGATGGACAGAACTGGCCAAGTTCTCCATGCACGGTATGCTGAAGGGTGAATTGAGAGCTGATTTTAACTATGATACTTCTGTAAGAAATAAAGTGGGACTGAAACCTAGATACTGAGAAGGGCTCTTCTATTGTCTTAACATAAAAAAGGGAAAGTCTACTGCTTTTCTGTATGCAAACATGTAGATTCCAGACACAGATTTGCATGGGCCATGATGGGAATTATTTACATGAGGTTTTGAAAATGCTGATAGCACTTCCTGACATCTGAAAGTCACTGGGACAAGTATCTTATGCAGCTCTAGAGATCAAACAATTTTGTAATGCTATTTCTGCATAGCGAGTTTCTGTGCTCTTGGTTCAGTTGCAAAGTGATGACACAAGAACAGAGTTTGGGCCAAGAACTGCAGTGCACAGACAAAACCTGAGTAAATGAAGAAAAGGTAAAGTCTAATAGTGCTGTAATTTACATTTTGCTGGGTCTCAGTGCGTTTTAACTGATTTATATACAACCAAACATGCACTGCAAATTAAAAAAAAAAGCCCTAAAACCAGTACTGAGCAGAGAAAGGGATAGTCAGTGGGTCACTACCAAGAAGAAACGAGATAAAAGGCAAGGAAAGCCTCTGCTGACCAGAAATGATCAGTGGGAAATCTGAATTTAGCCTGTTACGGTTTGTGTATCGAGCAAATGCATTCAGCAGACTTAACTTGCATTACTACTGTTAACCAGCATGGGTATAGTGACAAAGCAGTTGCAGGCTAAGTCTTCATACAAACATTACCTTGCTAAGTCTTTCCCCAAAAGTTTTTTTTTACTACAACTAGGAACCCCCAACATGGAATTAATGGATAGGAATATTACAAAGCAATAAGGTTTGTGATAAGCAGTGGTGGATTTACTTTGCAATACATTAGTTTTGAGCCAAGTTTTCATTTTCTTCTGTTTTATTGTGTACTCATGAATGAAAAGTAGACTATTAAAGCCAGTTCTTAGTACAGGGCTGTTCTAAAGGTCATTCAGAACTTGAGGCAACCTTTGGGAATCAAAACCAGCAGCTGAATACCTAATATTCAGATGATGCATTTTATAAATTCCCCTCCTTTTATCTGCAATGTAAAAAAAAAAAAAAAAGTGGCTCATTACTATAGCTACAATCAACATAATATACCTGTATACCTGTGTTGCGATAAAGGGAAGAGCAGTTTGGCAGAAAACAAACCCCCTTGCGTTCTAACACTCCTCACCGAGGTGGGAGGCTAGGTGCAGCCAGATTTAAATTCTGATGATGCCCAATTGGTGTTAAAGGGCGAACTAATTTGGCAGAAAATAAACCCCCTTGCGTTCTAACACTCCTCACCGAGGTGGGAAGCTAGGTGCGGCTAGGTTTAAATTCTGAGTGATGCCCAATCCACCACTACCAGTCCAGTCGCGTTTAATATATATATTAAACTATCACGATTCTGGATACACTAATAGTGGACTGCACCCTCAGTCCCATCGTGCTCATGAACTACCACGGCCACTTTTGTGGTTGCGTTCAATGAGAAACCAAAAATGACCGGCTACTTAAGCAGCGCAGTTTATTTTAGCAACAGTACATAAGTTCTTATGGATTGCCGGTGATAAATACGCTGTCTGCAAAGCACGTGCAAATAAAAGTGTGGTTAGTTATACAAAACGCGCGACAAAGTTACATACAGTACAGCCTGGCTATAAATATAGGAAAAAGACTCTCGAAATAGATTTCTAAGTTTTTTGTGGAAGCGCTTGGTATAGTCTAAGCCTTACCCAAAGGCGTCCCTATGGGGGAGAAGAAAGGCTCAGCCCGTCGACTGGTCCCAGAAGCCGAAGGCAGTTTTGATGGAGTCCTCCTTGACTTGTTCACGATGGTGTCTTCCCTAATATTCCCCCTTTCTTGGGCTATTTTTATACTATTTTTTCCCTTCAAGGTGGAGTTTGAGTGACTTTAGTCATAAATACTTTTATTATGATTGGTGTAAAATTCTCTCGCTTCACATTTAAAGGTATAGTTTATCAAAAATTCAGGGCACAGACTCAAGAGGAGTAGTCGCACCTTGGAGGCGGGTAGCCTTTGGGACGGAGGTGTGTTTAGGTATTATAATGACATTGTAATGAGTAAAGTTCACACAAAGGACAGCATTTTGTCAAAATTTCACAAACTGTTGGCTCAGGGTAGTAAGTGTGCAGCTTATCAGTTCCATAGGACCATCTCGTTCCCATATCTGCTGATTATCACTGGGCTCGGCCGTGGAATCTCCACCCCACTCCATCCCCATGTTGCTCTGCGAGCGATATTGTGCAGGAAATCACAGATGTAGTGGATTCTTCACATACCAGCTGCGGCTGTATTCTACCCTAGGAACCTTTTTGATTTTAAGTTTTTCCTTAATGTGTGAACAATGCTGTATTTTGGTTATTTTAGTAATTATTCCACAACCTAAAATACACATTTGTTTAAGTAGTGCTTATATTCAGTAAGATGCTCATGGTATTCTGTATTACAAATGTCATCAGATCTTTCCCCTGTAATTAGGTGAAAATCGTACTCTTGATCAGGTAACTTCTTCACTGGGAACTGTTCAAATCTAGCAAAAATCTTTGAAAATACTCTGAAGTTATTTAGAATGCTAGGTTAGCAACACGCAAGCAAGAAAAAAAAGCCTTGTTTTCTTCCCACACATAGACCACAGTAAACGTCTTTAACAGTGAAGAATCACCACAGATTTTTTTTTTGTTTAAATAGCCTTGTTGCTTTAAACTAGAAGCCTTACCATCT
This sequence comes from Pluvialis apricaria, assembly GCA_017639485.1. Classification (NCBI taxonomy): domain Eukaryota; kingdom Metazoa; phylum Chordata; class Aves; order Charadriiformes; family Charadriidae; genus Pluvialis; species Pluvialis apricaria. Next base: position 79,978,223 of record CM030010.1, read on the forward strand.
GCTCTATACTAATTAAGAATGCAAAGAGAACACATTTCACAGTTACATCAGCACATAGTAAGATTAAACTGTTTAAATGACTAGGTAGAGCTTCCCATGCCTGTACAACGATATTTCCAGCTGCGTTTCCATGTTCATGACATAAATAAGGAAAAATGATAGCCTAGATATCATGAACGTTTTACAGTAACTGAATACTTACTCGTATCTGCTATTAAATACAATGATCTGTCAGCTTAGGACTGCAGTACTAAGAGCAGGTATTTTCAAATCAAACCTAAATTCTAAATATGCCTTTAAAATTATTAATTTGCTCAGACACCTTGTCTTTATGCAGGCATTCTTAGGCATTCTGATTTTAAGGAATACTGCAGTTGCAAAAGCAATGTTATCAAAGGAAAGACTAGGAATGCATGATTGCTGTATCTAAACCGTCTCTTAAGAGTTAAACAGCAACTTTGCTGCTGTCTCTGGAAGGTAATTTTCAATTCTAAAGGATACTGATTGAAATCTAAAACTACAAAAGGCTTCTAGTTCCGCATTCAGCATTAACTAGATGGAATAGTTTCCACCATTTCAAAATCCCCTAATTTAGCTGTAGTGCCAGTTTGTTCTTTCGAATCTGGACCCGGAACTCAGCGCAAAAGTGAAGAGACAGTATGAAGAAGGGCAGCCTAAATTTATTTAGAAACAGAGCAACTTCTTATGGTAAAAGAATCTACGCAATAATATCATAGCTACCTTAGCTAACATGAAAACTCACTAGTGGCAATGAATATGAATCATATTTACTGAGATACTACTTTTATTAATATCTGGGAAATTTAACTGGTGCTGAGGAATGCTTAGGTCAGAAAATGACATCTGGCTGGTGATAATCATAAACAGAAGTATTCCATTAAAGAGTAAAATTGAATGTGTCTGAATCTGCAAAAATTCCAAGTGCAGAATATAATGGGTGAAATATAAACAGAGAGATTTAAGAAGTAATCAAAAGTAAGAACAGATATTCAAATACACAAAAAGCAGTCAGACTGAAATAAAATGTATGGGTTTGCCAAACTGTAAGAGAAAAATGAGACAAGTGAAAGAATTCCTTGTCTTTTATTAAAGATGAGATACCGTGAGATTCTGCAACAAAGCATCACCAGGTCCATTAGGCTTCCACAGGCTGCTGTTGGTTCAGATTGAAAATGGGAACAGCTATGGTTTAAGTAAAAAGATTTGTAAGCCATGTAAGAAGATTTGTAAGCCATGTATAGGAAAGTTTATACAATCATCCAGACTTCTGACCATAAACCAGTCATTAAACGTGCAGATGGATAATAGACTGCACATTTAAAAACGTATTCTTTAAATTACTTAGAAAAGTAAACACTGCATAAACTAGCATTCAGTGTTGGAGGCGCTATATCAGATGGGAAGTGAATTTACAGTTTCTGCTTTTCCCCCGTTTCTTCAGATTTTTTAAGTAACATTTTTTTATAAACATAACTTGCTTTATAAAAAAATCCTCAGAATAAAGTCATATGCATTATATAAATCAATCCTTTCTTTTTTAACAACTTTATTTAACAACTACCCGAAACAAAAAAAAAAATCACATGCACGCACAGCCTCTCTCTATTGGAGTGCCTCTTTGCACAGCCATTTGGAAGTTTTTGTTTTCAGTCTCGTTCCGCCAAGCTTACTTGGACAGAGAATGCAAGCTTAATAAATGCCTGGTCGTCAACTCTGAACCCTCATAATTACTCGTTTCATGTTTGCTTGTTGCAGTTATGAGTTAGCTTAGACATCTTCGAGAGTGAAGTACTGTATTTAACACTGGGGCTGAACTAAGATTATGCCGCTCGAAGTGCAGTGGGGTGAGCAGGGCTGCTGGAGGCGGCCAGCCACATTACCCATGCCCCTTAGCCAGCTACCGAGTTTTAAACCCCTTTCATGTGCTGACCCACCTGCTACCAGACCCTGAGGAACATCGGAAAAGATTCTCCTAAAATCATATACGAAAAAGTTTGAAAAAGCCCATTAGGGTTCGTTTGGTTGTTTGGTTTTTTTTTTGTTAAATAGGACTCCTGGAGGGTGTTTTGCCCCGGTTTGGGGGGGGGTGTGGGGCTGAGGGGAAGGCACCCCACAGGAAGAGTGCAATTTGGCAGCTCTACCACAGGACGGCACTGGGCCCCTCATAGCTGCCCACAAGGCTCTGAGGGGGCGTCTGGGGCACCTCAGGGAAGGCTTTCACACAGGAGAAAAAAAAAAAAAAGGAAAAAAAGAAGAAAGAACATAACCACTGATAAGAAACACAGCCAAACAAACACACAGTCACCTGAAGGCTCTCAGCACACCGCTCCCCGGCAGTTCCGTACCTCCTGCGCTCCCCTCCACCGTTTCCCGCCCTTCCGGAAGACTCGCTGCCGCGCTTCCCCTCCACCACTTCCCGCCCTTCTGGAAACTTCGCTGCCCCCTGAGGGGGCGGTAGTGCCCCCGCCGCGCCGCCAGGGGGCGCTGTGTGGGGCGGGGCTCCCTCACAGCCGGGCTGAGGCGGGAAGGGGGGGCACGGGCTCCCTGCTCAGCGCTTTCCCCTCAGGTTAGTGGGTCTCTTTTTACCTGCGAAAAGAAAAACTTTGGGGGTTTTTTTGTTTGGTTTTTTTTTAGAGGGGGTGGTTATATGTATACCGGTGGATGGTGTTATCGCGCCGTGTGTGTGCTCCCCTGGAAGAACCAGCTCTGACTCCCCCACCCCCCCCCTTAATAAACTGAACAGCAGGGTGCTAATAAAAGAAATGGCTATTACTAACGCATATTTCTGTGGTAGAAGAAAACAAGTCCATGATTTTGTTTTTATCGGAGTCCAACATCCCTTAAGGGAGTGGGCTAGGTTTAAAGTAGCTATTAAAATTATTGCTGGGAAATGAAATTTGATTAAAAAAGCAGCAGCCCCATTGCTTTACAAAAGCATTCAAGTAAAATAGTGCTGTTTCAGGTCGTTACTTGAGCTCCGTGTGCTGCCTTAGTGAAGATAGCTACTTAAAATATTACAGATATTAAATGGAAAACTGTCCAACCTTTTATTATTTGATGTTTGAACAACAAATACAGGCCACTACAAGGTAAAAAGACTTGCTTGCCCCATTACTAAATGCTTCTTATTTCCGTAGCACAAAAGGGACTGATTCTCACACAGTCGTACTACATTATTTTTATAATTTTTATAAGTAAAAAAAATAAAAAACTCACACTGAGTAACTTGGAAACTTGAGAAACACCCATTGTTTTCTCAGTGTGTTCAACGGCATCCATTTCAACGTCCTTGGTGACACAAGATGTCGGGTGTCATTAGGCACCAGCGTAGAAAATGTTGGTACTTCATGCCTGGTTTTAAGATTCACTTCTGCAGAAATAAGTGAAAGAACAAAGCAAATCCGAATAGTGATTGCGTCTTTGGTGGACTAGTCATTTGTGTCCATTGCTAACCAGTAACATGGAAAGATGAAGAACTCAGGGGTGTAAAGTTGCTTAATGCATTTTAATGTGTCTTCCATGGTTATTAACACTGTTGAAACAGATGATTTTGGATGAAACTGCCTAAATCTTCTTTGTCCCAAGTTAGTGTCATTCATACAGCTCTTATTTTCTCCACTTTTCTCCTGTGTGTATTGATACAGTCGGGCTTGTATGTGCATCCTGAATTACAGGTAAGCAATCAGTGTTGCAGGTTTTTCTCCTCAGTTCTAGTCAAGTGTGCAGAACTGTCCTCTTGAAGTGCTGCAGAATGAAAGCTCTGTGAAATTTCTTTAAAAATATGATAGTGCGGCATGAAAATTTGTATTACATTGATTTTATAGAATTATGCTCCCTTATGGACGTAGGGAAGCTGCCAGTATTTGACAATACTTGTATTTTGTTATGATCAGATCAAGCTTTTTGCACAAAGCTGAATGAATGTTGCCAAGGTATTTGGCTCATATGACAGATTAGTATACTTCAGTTTTTCTGTATGCTTTTCTCTGTTGTGGCTTTTTTTAACAAACAGGTTTAATTAGTCATAATACTAGAAGCGAGACAAACTAGAATGCTAAATTCTTTGCTAGAAATACTTTTTTTGCTTAAATGGAAGGGTGAATCTGTGTGAAAAGAAGAGTTGTACACACTTTTTCAATTCAGAGTCCATGTTGTCAAAAAACTCATTTTCTCATTTTCTGAGCTTACTGTGTTTTAGTGGAACTACATTATGTCATTCTGATTTCTGTGGTGAGTGGTTTTTAAGTCTGAAGTCTGAAGTAGACCATGAGAAGTATAAAATCTGTTTCATGTTTACAGTTCTGTTCTGTATTCATATTAATTAAAGCTGAAGCAAGATGACTCCTAGTTGAAAATGATGCAAGTATACATGACTTTTAAATTGAAGTTTTAGTTAGAAGGGTGGTAATGTCTGTACCTATGTCCACACCAGAATTGATGCTCTGTCGTAGTGCTTGTTTTGCTATCATCAAATAAGGATGAATTTCTACTTGCTCTTATTCTCGTAAGTTAAAGGAGAGAAGACAGAAATAGTTAAACATTAACGTCGTGTTTATTTCATGCTTATCAGCCAGTAGATAAGCATTTTCAGATTGATATTTGAAAAAAATTTGGTTCAGTGGATATAATCTATATTGAGCAAATACAAAAGAAAATAATTTGTTTGCCAAGAAAATAAATCATATGACAGAAACTGAATCAGCTCATTGTATTTTTCTTCTCCTAGCTGATGGATATCTGACAGGACCTATATTCTGTCTTGCCTACAACTGGAACACAAAAGAAAATGATTTCTTGTCTTTCATGGCAAATATTTATTAAGAGTATTCTTGTTATTTTATTACCTTATCTGTTTAAGACCAGTGATTCTGAAAGTAATTTTTATTTGTAATTGCCTGAGCCACGGCTGTCAGCATAGTCTCTGGCCTATCCCAATGCCCCAGCGACCCAGCCTCGAGCCCGTTACTCATGCTACAAGCCATATTCCTTTGGATTCCTGCAAGGCCAGCACAATTTTCTCTTAAGCAACCTAGCCCATGTCCTGGGTTCAGTGAGGGATGCCCTACCTATTATCATCGTCTGTTTGGTTCTCTAAAGCTCTGGGAACTGCCAAGATTTTTCTCCAGAGTGCAGCATAGACTCCAGGGAGAATCCTTTCTCCCTGCTGCAGCCATCTTTTTGCAGTCCAGCTTAGCTGTTCTAGCAGGGAGGAAAAGGAAGCGAGACTTTTAACATTTTTTTCATGCAGCTGCAACAGAATATTCTTGCTATCCAGTTTAGCTCACTGCTTTGGGTGGGAGAGAAAGGGTAGTGATCCTATGTCTATGCCTGAGTAACCTGGCCCCCATCCTTCTGTCCCCACAAATTCAGAGTAAAAGCTAGTCTGTGTAGATGCCAGAGATGAGAAAAGTTAGGTGAACAGTGAGAGTGGTCGGGGAAAAATGAGAGAGAAGAAAGAAGGGAACTGGGAGGTAAAAGCTAGATTAAATTTACTTCCACGTTTTTTCTAAATTCCACATCCCTTCCACTTTCTTCCTCGCGGTTTGAGAATGTGAAGGTATAATACCTTTTTGTTTGTTTCCACCAGGTAATAAAAATGCTGGCTTTGATAGAAATTCCCTTTCTTATTACTTATTTTTTCAGTAACCCTACCTACAAAAGGTTAAGCAAGGGTAATACTCAGGGTGTGTTCTTGCCTTGACGCAGCTTCTACTCGTTCATACAGAAATTACACAAGTCTCTGAAATGTCCAGCCTTTACTCTCCATGAGCATTTCAATTTGTCTTTCATAAAAAGAGTAGAAGAATGCCAGGAGAAAAAGTCAAATGATATAAAAGGTGCATTCATGGTTCACTGATAACATGCAAATAATCGTGGGATCTGTAAACTTAACTATGCCAAGTCTTGAATTCTTAAAAAATTTTATGACTCAAACTTTTGTTCCTTCAGAGACTTTTACTTCATTTCTTGTTGAATTAAAATAACATTTGCAGACTTTTGTGAAATTCAAGACATGATCTCTTCATAGATAGCAAGTATTCAAGGTCTAAATTCATATAAATATAATAGTCTGTATAATCTCTTATATTTACCCAGGAATATGGAAGAGTTGCATGAAATATAAACAGTAAAAAAATTAATTGGTTCATCTATCCTTGTCTATGTTGTGGGGATAGCCTGTAGCACTGTAATTATCTCATGCATAAAAATCTTGCATTCAGATAATTACACACTTATTCAACCCTAGTATAATGCATAAGACTATCACGATTAAATTATAGGACTAGATTAAATGTGAAATGCAAACTTTTAAAGGAATTGGCTAGCTCTGTACAGGGGCATTATTTTATTCATCTGAAAGCATAATAAACCTTTAACTTCCACAATACAAATGCATCTGCATAATTGCTTACTGCTGTTGGGTATTTTTCTTCCACGAGGCTAATCATTCTAGAATGCCTAAATAATAAAGCTTTTACACAGTTTAAAAGAAGGTTGGAATAAAATTTGGCATGGTCTTAGTCTTCTTTTGAACTCAGACAGGGTCTAAAATGGACAATTCCTTTTAGGATTAATAGGCAAATTAGAAGTATACCTCAAGGACTGTATTGTTTACACATTCTTTGCTGGAGTCTGATTGGCACTAATTCTCCCACAAAAAATGGCACTTTTTTTTTTCAGTCATGTGCTATTTGTCCTCTCTTACTGCTGCCTCTCGTTATTAAGCCTAGAATATATCTTTACATGAGGCTCAGTGATGTGCTAGAGTTTAGTAAGACAAATATATATGATTTCTTTGCTAATTAACTTGCTTGTTAGTTGTAAAGGGAATATTTAGGAACTAATTGTAAGTGTAATGTGTTGTGAGGTTTTTTTCTGGAATTTCTTACAGAGAAAGAATAACACGTTGAATAGTGGAGTTACAATGATCAGTTCTAGCTTGGACCCAGTAATTTGTGCTTCACTTATCTTTGTTGTATTTCCATGTTACTTAGTAGAGATAGATGTTCATATTGCTCACTTTAGAATACACTATTTGACTGAACAACAAGATCCGTAGTGTATCGTTTAGCAGTTCACTTAAAAGCAGGTTTTGTATTGTATATGTGCCATAGGGGAAAGCAAATCTACTGTAGGAATAATGGGCACAGAGAGGTTGATGTAATAGAGAAAGGGAAAAGAGACTTAATTGCAAAAATCCTGACGAGTTTGTTTATTAGTCATTGTATTTCATTATATGATATATGCAGTGGGCTCCTGCCTGTGCTGTTTTAATGCTGGTGTCCTTGTGACATTGACCTAATTAATGCAATAGAAGCCGAAGAACGGAGGAGGAAAAGCTTTCTAGGCAACATGTCCAATATGAAATGAGTAGTGTCTACCTTCTACCTAAATCTCTCTATGTTGTTTCAGAGAAAAAAAAATAATCATTCATTGCTGATTGTTAGATGGTTCTGGTAGATTACTTAGTATGTTAAAACTGAATATGCAAAAATAAATGGGAACTTCTCTGTTCAGTTGCGTATCTCCAGGCAGCACATTCCTTTTCCCTTGGAAAAAAAATATTTAGACTTGAAGAATACTATCTGCTTGGTGTGTTTTAGGGCATTGTTTGCACAGAGTAGACAAAGGGAAGGTCAGGGACACCATTATTTTCCCCCCAATTGCTTCATCAGGACTCTTGAGAATTGCTGTCTAAAACTGTAACCTCATTTATATAATTTTCAAACCATTACAAAGTAAAGTGCTTTGTCATAAGCTGAAATGCTTTTGCTAGATCCTTTTTTCCTGACATACTCTTATTTTATCCTCATGTTTTGTACAAAAGCTGACACTTTGGCCATTTTGTTATTTTTTTGAATCTTAAAGGCTTTTTTTTAAAGGACATCATGGTTAGTCTTTGGTTTTCTCAGGTACCTCTCTTATTTGGTTTCACTTCCTTTAATATTTTTTTGCCCTGTTACAACAGATTACGACAGATTCCAGCTGTAACAGATTACATTTACAACAAGCAAAGAAAATGTAATTCTGTTCAAATGACTCAAGTTTCAAATTAAGGAAATCTAAGTCTTCTATTCTGTGACTAAATGCACCATAATTATGAAAGTAACACTGGAGAGAGAAAAAGCAGCTAACAGTAGATTTAAGTTGTGTGTTGTGAAGCCACTAGGTGAAGAACAGATTCGATGAATTTATTCTCAGAACAATGTGAAACAAACAAGGAGTTGTTTAATAAAAATCCCATGCAGGCACATTGCAGAAAGGATCCCTTATTAATCTGTGTAGTGAAACAAGTAAGATTCTGTTGAACAAGTTTGTATTCCTGCTGAAATGCAACATTCATGTACAACAGTTTCTAGTTATTCTTCACATCTGGGATGTGAAAATGCCAGTAAAAATTGAGTAGTCTGGAATGGAAGAGACTTGCTACAATACGATGCCTGCTTCGTTTCCCTGCTATTGCAGGGGTGTTTGCTCCATTATTTTCCCCTGAGCGCTATTCAACCCAGTCATAGAGGGCTCAAGCTATTGAGCTTGTTTCTTGACACATCAGCCAAACGTTTAGCGCTGAGGCTCTAATAAGGAGATACATTTGCTGATGTATCTGTAACTTTGTTGAAGTGCCACGGAAGACTTAATTTCTACTGAACATAAGCATGTATTTCATTTTAATGTCAGATCTAAAGAACATAATTTCTAACTAAATAAAAAATTACCTGTCTTGCCACCTCATTTTTCCTTTCACTAAATCCTAGTGTAAGCTCTGTTTCGAGGATTTAAGTGAGTTGAAGTCATGTGTAAAACCAATTTTTGTCCTATTAATTAAAAAGACCTTCACTTCCAAAACATACAAGGTGACTATCATAAGATGTAGGCCTAGTCCTGGTGAAAAAGCTTGAAATCGGAGGCATTGGATGTAATTTGTTAACAAGAGCCTTTCTTTTATCTTTATTGTGCTTTGGATCAGGTTATTTATTTCTGTACGCATTCTAAAATGTAAAGTATTAGAAATTTACTCATAGTATGTTGTCATGTTTGTCTCTTGAATCTTCCAGTTGTTTGAAAACAGACTCCTGTTTCATTTTGACTCTGTCCAGAACTGACTTCACACTCTTTTAATTAAAAACACCAGTAGAAATATGATTCGTGCTTAAATGTGAAATGGTCTTCAAATACAGCTTCTGTAACAATTGTAAGGACAGTAGATGGTGGTACTGTGGATTCAATGAGATAAAAGGGAAAAGGTGGAAAATGGCAACCTTGTCTATTACTTGCCAGTTTTATATTTATGTCTGGTTTTATTTGGTTTGTTTTGTGGGTTGTTGTATACGCACAATGAAATACAATATGCAACTAAAATGTGTATTATAAACTATAGATGATAATCTTCTGTTAATAGAAATAATGGACATGCCCTATTACAACATCAGCACTTACAAATGGGTATGACATTTTCCAGCATTCTCTGCTTCTCTTGATACCTATCAGCAGCTAGCTGATAGAGTATGTGCTGTACCTATTTGTGTGTCTAAAACACCAAGTAGGGTAAAAGTTGGAAACAATGTTTTATTGGTCATAATGTTACTTCACAGTATTCCTAAATTCTCATTTTATTTCTGTTTGGATTTCCTAGTTGTCTGGTGTTGTTTAGGTTTTACATGAGGTTGTATTAGAACTTACAGCGAAGTACTCTAAAATTTATGGATAATCACAATTCTGTACATTACTTGACTCCAATTATCACGTTAATGTAGCAGCCTACATAATGTGTCATGATGTACTACACATAAATTTATACCTGTAGAAGTGGGAAGTACTTCGTTACATTCTAAGGGTTTAGGAGTGTTTTGATTTTAAAGTAGTTAATGGCACATTTCTATTTCATTTCAATGAACCCATGACTTGAAAGAAGAGAATTTTTATTATATATATACACATATATATCTTAAGGTCAATAGTCAATACATGGACAGAGTGGAAGTTATGCTGAAATCAAGCATTTTTAATATTAATCATAACAGACGATCAGACCTAAAAGTAAAGAGGGTATCATAATACATGCGATCATATAAAAAAAATGCATGCAAGGGTGACTATCAAAACTGTAATAAAAATGGACTGCTAAAATAGGCAAGGCATTCAAGTACTGTGTAAAATTAGGAAGTAGGGTATGTTTAAGGATGTAAACTGATCAAATTGAACAGCAGTGTGGCATTATCAACTACCAGAGAGTAGATTGGGAGCAGTAATTTTAGAGTTTCAGCAATACAAGCAACATAATTGCAGTTGGAAAGATAAGGGAGGGAAATGAGCAGCAGAGATCACAATCTCACTTGATTTAGGATTACAGCAGATATTAAAGCTACAGGGTACAAAGACAAAATAATTTCAAAAATACAAAGTTCAGTAAAAATGGAGAATAGTGTACAATGCCATAAATTAAAATGGAAATCCTTGAGAGGTCCAGGATTTGACGCTATTTAAAGCAAGAATTCAAATGCATGAATTAGAGGGCTTGTAATCAATCCATGAGTAAAAATAATCCTAATGAATGATGATCTGATGAGGGAGAAAGATGGTGACCATAACTTCAGTTACAGCAACCATTAACTTCTGTCTTTGTTTCCACTTGCTCTGGGAGATTTGCAAGTGTTCAGGCCTTTAGAAGGAGGAACACAGACATTTATCATCAAGAGGGGGCTCCAGGCTGTGCATCTGGGGTGGATGAAGGCTGGACATTTTGGGGCTCTCATATGAACAACTCAAAGCTAAGAGTAAATTTTTTTCTTTTTTGAAAATGGGCATGAATGTAGCTAACAGATCCCATCCTTCAGTAAAAGTCTTTTCCTGATGTAAATATTATATTGCTTTTCAGGTGTTCTTTACATTGCTGTGTCACTGGAAGAAGCTGAAAATCCCTGTGTGTCACAGATCAGGTGAATGAGCTCCTGTGTGATCTTCCAGTACCTTTTGATATAAAGCTCTCATGGGAAGAACATGACATGTTTAAACTATACTCCTGAATTCTGGTGATCTTTGGCTTTGAGGATCTACTTCAGCAAATTCAGAGTAGTTGTAATGTTGCCCACCTCGACCTTAGCCTAAATCAAAGTTGTGTGCCTAAATATTGGCAGTGGTAATTATGAGATACTTCTTGCTATTGAAAAATACTGAGACTGGGTATAGCCCTCTTTGAATGCAGTTTCTGCAAGAGTATTTTAAGATAAATTATTCTTTATATCACAGAAGAAATTGTATACAAAATTTGTAATGCTTGTGAAGATTTTCTTAATTTACTGATTCTGCTGTTCAATTTTCAGTCAAGATTAATGTCTGAATGGTAGAAGACATGGTGAAATCCTACCAGGATCCCGGTGGGTTTTACAAGAAAATATTTTAAGAGTTAAAAATACAAAGTCTGTAGCAAAAGTAGCTTGTCCTGCAGCAATCTCCACTACAATTAGTTGTCATTAGTAATGCAGTGTTGAAAAAGTTAGAAGAAATCCAGAGCATTAATATTTTATAGCTGTTAATATGCTTTGATTTCAGTTCACATTTTCCTACTTGAGCAAGGGAAAAGTGGTTTTGAACAGTGTTTTTCCATATGAGTAGAGAAATATTAATCATTTTCTCAGGAAATCCCCATGGGAAGTTGCATCTTAGCAAAGCTTATTTTCAGGCTTCTTTCTCATTCAGGTTTGTTCTGATTAACATTACATGAGCCTTTTGCTTCAAAGTCCACGTCAGAAATCTTGGTCTGCCAAAGCCTGGGGCAAAAATTCCCTGGTTATATTTGGAATGAAATCCTAACCCTATTAATAAGCAAAGGTTTGACAAATGCCAAAGCATCGAATGAGATCAGAACACAAAAGCTCCTTCCACATAACTACTTTCTAACAGCTAATCATTGGAGGTTTTTTCACTATCTGGAGGCCATACAGCATAAGAATATAATATGTTCACCTGTTTTAACTTTATCAGAAGTAGTCTCATTGACTTTGGTGAAGACTCACAATGGTTGATACAATTTAACACAGTAAAGGAAATTACAGTCTGTCAAATCAAAATGAAAGAGGAAGGGAGTATTATTTTTTCTGTATTTCAGAGTAGAGCTAAGGGAAAAAGAAATATCTGTGTCTTCTGCTACTGGTTATACGTAAGCAGGAACCTGTCTGTGAAGAGCACCACCAGAAACCAGAGTCTTTGTGAAACTGCAGAAATTGAGTTATAGATATGAACCTAAAAAAAATCTTTAAAAATAGACAGAAAGCTTGTCTGAAGTTAGTAGGTATGAGTTAGTAGCAGAAATAGTCCGAGAATACTGGTTTTTATGTGATTTATTTAGTTCTCGCAGATATTTAAAACTCTTCCTTTCTTGCTGTGAATTTTGCATTGATTTAGATGACTTTGAAATAGTATTAGCTCTGTAATAATTACCTATTCTGATCACCAATAAAGGAATTAGTCTTATGTCTTATCATAATTTTGATGAAGTGATGATTTCATAGCTATTTAACTGGAAAAAAGAGTAAGGCACTGTTTATGGCATTCTGCAATACCCATAAAAAAGGCTATTTCTTTGAAAGAGAAATTCTGTTGCTCTGAAGAGCCATTGGAATTAGAATCCCTTCTAACTGCAGTGGTAACTACAGCATGTAGTAATAATTTAATTGAAGTCAGTATTGCCTCTTCTAGGACATAAGATGAAGGTAACATTTTGGGATATTCTTGTTAGAATTTTAAAAACTCATATTAATAATTTGATTCTAATATAATCATTTATTTCATATTTGCATTATGAAGCATTATGAAAGCTTCTGTTTCTCTGATTATTACTATATGACACTTTCTTCACCTGCTCATTCCAGAGAGCTCTTCACCTATGCTGTGATACATCACGAGAGGAAAAATCAGAGCATATTGTTACTGGAATTTTGGGATTCTAGACACCAATGAGTTAGCACAATTTGTCTTTCCAACCCGTGGTAACTTGTAAGGAAATAATTAAGCATGATTGTATTTCATCATTAAGTCTCAAAAGAATCATCTCTTACCTCCCCGGCTTTTTTTTTTTAAGCTGACATTCTGTAGAAACAAGTAATGTTCAATGACTGATTATTTTGCCACAGCATAAAGGTATTGTAGGAGGTATTTGATTTAGCTAATATAGTAATAGTCTGTCAGCATTTTGCCTTAAACAGTATAATCTAGTTGACCTATTTGTGATTTAAGTATGTTTCCTTGATTCAAAAAATCTCAATGTATTTATATTACTAAAAATGCTTTTTTAGCACAAATATGCCATGCTCATTGTCTTAAAATTACATTACAGAGGGTAATTGCTTTAAAGATTTATTTACTCAGAAATGTTCTAAATTACCTAATTCATTAATTCCCACCTTATTAATGGCCTTGTCAGCATTTAAGACCAGCATGACTAATCAGATGTCAACAAAATGCAATTACTACAAACTAAAAAGTAATTTTTGCCCTTATGCTTTTAATGAGCCCAATACAAAGCAAATTCTCCTGTAATTGCAGTGTTTCTCAACTGTTCAGCAGAAAGTTATAGCTTGGGTTTCTCATCACTATGAGTTCTTTGAAGAAAGGACAGAATTTCTTTCTTTTTCCAAGACTCAATTTTATAGGTAAATTTGTTCCCTATTGGATACTTTTTGGTTTTATTGATAATTACTGATTAGTTTTCTGAAATACACAATTGAAATCTTAGGTTTTAGTCATCTATTCCTGGATACTTTTCTTTTTTTTTGTAGAGTGCTCCTCCAGTATTGCATTAATGACAGTTTTATCTTATTATTCCTAAATTTGTTTTGAAATTCAAAAGATTTTCTCTGTTAAGAGAATTCCAAAGTTTGGCATCTTTTTGAGCTTTCATTGAAAAGGAAAATCTGTTTCTTTTTGTGAAGCTATCTTTAGTTCCTTTACAATGCTTGGAATTGGAGGAACTGTTCAAACATTAACTGAATGAGACATTTTTGAAATATTACGGTGTATCCATGTGTAGATGAAGTGTCTATTACAGTTGAAAACAGTGAATTAACACAATGAGATTGGAACTTACTGCTTGAAATACATTTCATCTTTGGCAGTAATTTTCTTTTACAGATTTTTTAAAAATGTTTTCTGGGAAGAATGTTCTGTGCCGATTGCACTTCTAACTCATAACTACTCTTAGGTGTGGGTGAAAGCCATCAGTTATTATCCAGTGTGTGGAGAAGAGACTAGGTTCTAGTGTTTTCATTTCCTGTGTTTTGTTCGTCTGTGCAGTGTGAACACCTGTATCCACTCCTGTGGCATAAACCAGGTTTATAGCATTTGCACTAAATTGTTAACAGGGAAATTTTCTAGCAGATATGTAGCTTTTTATACTAGTTCTTTGTTTTTCTTAGATAATCTGCAGTTGAATCAGAGTGTGTCTTCCCAGAGATGAGAATTGTGTCTGGGACAGCTGTAGTGTAGTTTCTACTCTCACACAGTGTTCCCTGTGGTACTGATGGTGCAAATGAGAAGAGCTCACTGTAGGTGTATGACCAGATGACCTCTGGAAGTCCTTTCCAACCTCAGCCATTCTGTGACTCTATCAGAGCATGTCCAGCAGTGCTGGATAAGCTCTTAGATACTTAGTGAGCTCCTCACTGACATCTAGAAGATTCTCAGGAATTTTTTTTGTCCATCTGTGAACAAAATAATTTAGTACCATAAATCTGTAGTCATCAAAAAAGAAAAGAAAAAAGCTCACATATAACGCCCTACTTATGCAAATGGTGCATCTGGTGCTTTTTGAGGTAGTGCCAGTGACTATTTCAAAGCAGGCTCAGACACCCACAGTCAACTGATGGCAAGATCAATCAAAACCGTGCCCTGTTATATTTTAATTTTTATAGAACTGTAGGAGAACACTAGGGTACACCCCACCTATACAAAGTTATTAAAATATTATCTGAAGGCACATAATTACTAAGTGACTTTCTAAGTTGTAGCAGGATGTCTTCATGATTAAAACTTGCTCTTATGAAATATTCAGATCAATATAACTTCAGATCCTTTTCTAGTTTCCCCCTCACTACTATGTATCTATAACAAGTCGTTAAAAAACATGAAATATTGCGGCTTTCGGATCACACCTTGGAGCGTATACTGATTATTTGCTGAATACAAGAAAAAAATATGAAAATCGAATAGATTAACTCTCTATGAGATCTATCATAAAAAAAAAGCTATGTGTTGCAATTTGTGTGCCAGTGTGTGTGCATCATTGTTGTGCGTCAGGAATTCGGGTCAAGAGAAGAGGGAGATGAATAGTCTGTCTGTGGAGGCCCCAACATCCAACTCTTGTTAAAACATGGTAAGGTAAGGATGATGCTTTGGATTTTCTTTTTTATTTTATTTTTTTTAATCCTGCTGATTTACAGTCACCTGCTGCTCTTCATACTCAGAATTGCAACTGTTTGGAAAAATGCATATCTGCCCTCAGCTGCAGCCTAAGGATGAAATAGAATTAGATTCAGACAACCTATATTATAAGAGTATTAGATTATGAGATTGAGCCATCGTTACAGGTGTTCTTTGCATCTGAGTACTGTTGTGTCCAAATTAATTTGTGCCTTTGTACTGCTTGCATCAAAATCTGTTTTACTAATTGCTACAACACTTTTTTAGGTGATTAACAGAAGTTAAAAGAAAAAGACTTAATTGCAGCGTGGCTACATCACAAGTCATATGTTTTCCATGCACCTTTTGGAGTTCATTTTAAAAAAAATAAAATGCAGTGCACATATTCTCAGACTTCAAAGCCATGTAACTTGCAAAATTAGAACCTCCTGGTATTCTGAAAAACTATCCAAGGGAGGACAGCTGTTCTTTAAAGACCAAAAAATGCTGACAGTATAGGTAAAAATGAGGAGAGCCTTACTCTGTACCAGTGTTCTAGTTGATTTGTTTAAACCTTCCAGATCATACTAACCTAAGGCAAGAAAACTTTGTCCAAAGTCCGTGAAAGTATTTTTGCATTGGTCTCTATAGTTTGATTCGGAAAAATGCAGAAATTAGAAATACACAATATGTCATGAGTTCCTTTGAAGAATGCATAGCAGTATTTTGAGTTTGGCCTTAGAAGCTGCCCAGGTCTTTCTCTCAGGAGGTGTTATTTGTTGTCAGATTTCATAGCTAGCCTATTACAAAACTATTGCTATTGGGTTGCTGTAATTGAAGTGATCAAGATTGATAAATAGTGGGAAAAAGAAAGAGAGAATTATTAGCATTTTACAGATGAGAAATAAAAGAGCTAGTTGTCTTTCCAAAAAAATTACGTAATTGCCTGGATCATAGAGAGTTTGCAATGTGGCACTAACTCTCCTCTCTGAGTCACAATTGAAATGGATAATCATAAACTTCTCGTTCTCCTGGAAATAATTAAGATCATGAAAACAATTGAGAATATCAGATTCAAGATGTCATATTGAGCGACTCAAATATGCCTTTAACCTTTATATGTTATTGGTAAGGCATAGTTCAAAAACGTGTTACGCATTCTCAATGATCTAGGACCATCTACACAAACTGAAGATTTGCTTCTGTATTTTTTCCAAGAATTAACTGTGTAGTTAGTTATCAGATAGTGAAAAAGCACAGTTTTGCTCACAAACTGTTTACTGTAGAGTACATACTTTTTCTCAGTATTGTTTCCTTCTGATTTAAAATTCTGATTTTACTAGGTAATCTGCCTATTTTTTTATGATAGCTCTTGGTTGGAAGAGACGACCTAGCTTGCTTCTCCTGATGTTTTTCCTGCTTGGTTTTAAGCTGATAATGAGTATTATTCACTGCTTAATGTCTTGATTTGTTCGTAGCTGCCTGTGGAGAGGCATAATATTTTTCAGAGCCAGATGGTTGTGCATCTTGCATCTGCAGTAGACACAAAATCGGCTCCTTGCGGAAATGTTTTTTGCAGTTTCTTTTGATAAGTTTCCATATCACTAGTTCTAATAATGTTGGGTGTTTGGGTTTTTCTCAGGGAGAAGGAAGAGATGGTTTGCTTTTTTCATAAAAACAGGTTTTTTTGACTCAGTTTCCTGTAGAAATTTGACTTGTGAGATCACGCCAGCAGTTTGTGTTGCTTTATGCCTGAATTGTTTTGAAACTACTGGCTAATTTCAACCAAATTTGAAATAGTGAAGCCTGAAAGCTTTATAAACAGCTACCAACTCACTAATCAGCATGGACTGAGATCTAGACTAATCGTGCCATGCATGTATTTTCATTTGTTAAACATAATTTAAATTTCTGTTTAAAAAATTAATAATTAAAAGGTAAATTGGAGATTTTCTTGTTGCTTTGTAGGATTATGAATCATATTATTTGAAGCGTTGGTCAGATAATTGAGGTAATTCTTTCAGGATTATGCAATTTTTTGTGGGTACCATCTTTCCTATCTACTTCATTTATCGAGTTTCTAATACAAACAAGAAAACATGGCTAATTTACCCACTTCTGCAAAAGTCCTTGATTGCTAATTTGCAAGTAAATTTATCTGACTTATTCTCAGGAACTTTATTCTTATCTAACAAGCAGAGATGAACCAGGAAATGAGAATATTTTGCAATGTGTTTCAAGTTCTAATTCAGAAGACTATAGAACTAGGATTGCTAACATTGTTTATTAGCTGAAAGAAGAATATGTGTGTGATTGCCATTGGGAGGAGAACTGTTCTGTAGAAAAACTATATTAAAATAGGATTTACATTTGGGTGGAAAAAAAGAAAGGATTTACGTTTGGGCTGAAAAGAGAATTCATATTTTTACCTTGTTTTACCTCATTCTCTGATCTTCGTGCATTTCCACCCAGCTACAATGATAAGTTAAATAAGCATTATAAGGTTTTCTACTATTATCATATTTCTCAGAATTAGACTGGGTACCTGTCTCTTGCAGAGATAGGTGTTCATTTTTGTGTAGAGCTGCTAAATATGTGTGACAGGATGATGTCATCATTGTAATAGTACGTAAATCCTGAGGTGGCTGCGAGTAACAGTGCATAATGTTAAATACTGTGATTATTATTTTTTTTTGTAAAATTTTATTTATTATTAGCAATTATTTTGGAGAATTATTGACTGTGATTCAACAATTACTTTCAATAAAAATCCTTCTGGAGGCGGTCCTGGACAATTGGGTCTAGATGACCCTGCTTGAGCAGGGGGGCTCACGCAAGGTGACCTCTAGAGGTCACTTCGACCTCAACCCTTCTGTGATTCTATAAATAACTTTGAAAAAACAAGTTTAACAGAGATGAAGATGAGAAAGAAACAGTCCTGGAACACAGGAATCTTTGCTAACTAAATTTGTGATAAATGTTAATGTGGAAAACAGTTGTATTGGGTGGACTTTGAGGCATAAAAGGAAGACCATTGGATGAGCAGTGTAGAATCTGCCATGTTTTTAATTAGTGAATACACAAACCTATTTCCATGGCTCTTTTAAAACTTGCTGGATACCGTGGAAAGCTATCATGGTAAATGTCTGTTGGCAGTCATGGAGGTAAAAGACCATTAAACCGATATTTTAAAAAGATCTAATTTTCTTTTTTTTATGTATGTTTTCTCTGAATTTTGCTGCTTTTGAGAACTCAAACCGTTTTATACTGGTAACTACAGAAGTCTTTAAAGAGGATCATGGAGATCTGTAGTTCTTCATGAAGAAAAGTATGAGTTCTTCTTTGTGGTTTCTATAGCCTATTAATCACAATTTACTTGATACAAAAGAATGTACCTTATTTCTTCCAGTAGTATGTCTGTAGTTTTTAAAAGATAGTTGTGTTTTGTTACTTTTTTTTTTCTTGGCCAAATTCAGCCATACTCTCAGAGTTGGATTCAAAAGTAATTTGCTTTCAGTTTACTTAAGACTGGACTCCATTCCTTAACCACATTTTAAATTAAAGTTATGTTATTATGTTTATTTTGGACCTTGGAGGATGAGATTTTATTTCAGTGACAGTAATATATGGTTTTCCTCACATATGTATGTACTTGCTTGTCCTCCTAGGCAATCTTTAAATGGTGTTCTACATTGTTTCAGAATTAAATGCTGTTTATTTTTGTAATTGTTCTGCAACTTCACAAGCCAAATAAAATGAAGAAAACAAAATGTAGTACAAAATTGGAGTAATCATAGGTTTTGGCAATAAAGATGTGCCTTTATTTATTACATATATATGGCAAAGCATATTAAAGTAAACAGAATCCATTGGCTTGATTCCACATGCTTAGAAAGACAGAATAAATCACCCACAACTTGCTGAAAAGGATTATACCCAATGTTAGTGTAGAATAGTTTTTCTTACACAATTCTGTGGATATTCCATACTGGTTTGATGGAAAGTTCAAATATAATAGGAATAGGTCTTGTTCTAGGTATTTGCTAAATCATTAAGTGATATAGTGCATGAGTAAGAATCTTTCCACTGAAAGGGGGAAGGATGGGCCATGCATAATGAAATGAAATTAGGAAATCAGTTCAGACATTCCCTTTACACATAGTCAGATAGACAATTTAAATTGCGTCCTGTTCAGCCTTTCACAAAGACTGGTTATTAACCAGTGACTGCTGCAATTAATGGAAGGGTAGTTCTTGATCTTAATGAGCTTTGGGTCATGTACTGGATGTGTAGAAGCAAATCAGACTCATGAGCGAGCTATTTCACTTATTTTTCTGACAGCAGAGTAGCAATAGAAAGTGCTGGTCAGTTTGATCTTGAAAGATTTCTAAAACAGTCTACTGAGAAGAGGAGACTTGCTGAAGGAAAGGAAAAGGAGACAGATTCTTAGAATCCCATGATAGACTTCTTTTTTCCCTTCACCATATAGGCAGTATAATGTTACCAGTGTGTGCTCTCCATAGTTGCGCAGAAATCTGTTCCGTATTGGTCTCTTACGTGTTTTTTCTATTGCATTCTGTATTAATGCATTTTACTCTGGTTTCTAATTTCTTGACTAGTTGCAGAGAAACACACATTCCAGATAACGAATGTAAAAGAATGGCTGTTAAAAATGAAAGGCTGGGTTGTATTTCTGCTGTATGTTTATTATGAATCATACGGATCCCTTGCATTTTGGATTTCTCATCATTCAGTTAAGCAAAGCTGTTAGAATACTGGAAAATAAATTTCCCGGTAGCCTAGTCCTAATTACAGGGAAGGAATAAACAGCTCTCTTCATACGTATCTACTAAATTTTGTGCAGAAGCTCAGGGATAAGGACTATAAGATCATTATTGATTTTTACTTTAATATCATGCTGTATGTATTTAAATGACAAGGCTAGAAGGGGAAGCCCACTGCTGTTGTGCAAACCGAAATAAATTTCTTGCATTGCTTGACAAAGCATTGCATTTTAAGGCTTAGGTGTTGGTATGTTGACTTCTAAGTCCATGTTCTTTCAGCTTGAATATTCTTATTTCAGTGGCAGCAACAATTATAATCAAAGGTATAACAGATACAGCGTTTGAAAATAATGTGAGTTATCACCAAAACAGAGTGCATAACAGTAACTATAGTTATTTTTCCAGCTATGCCCAAAGAAGTGAGGAATAACAAACTAGGTAGTTCCATCACAAAGAGGGGCTGAAGTGAGCTGTTTAGTGGTGATCAGAACATACTCTTTTGGAGAAAGATTTTTACATATTTCTGAAGCACACTAGTGATGTTAGTACTTAGCCTGTGCAGAACAAAACGAAGCAAAAAGGTGCCACAGTGTGCAGTGAGAGGAGGGAGGACAAATACTGGCAGAGGTGTCCAGGAAACTGAGAGCCTTTGATCCTTGGAGATGTTTGGAGCTGGGCTGGACAGGCCCTGAGCATTCTTATCTAGGTGGTATTGCTTTGAAGGTTGGGATTGGACTAAATGCCTTTCAGAGGTCCCTTCACAGCTGAATTATTCTATGAGCCTGTGATGAATAAATATCTATTAAATATCTCTATTAAATAAATATCTATATGCTAAAATTCTCAGTAATACTTACTGACAAGGGAATCACTGGTGTTGAATGAAAGGAAATGGACTTGGATATTTCTGTGTTCAATCTGATAAGAGGACTCTGCATATGGCCTTGGAGAAAATTGTACACTAAATCTGGCATTAGGGCTCAGAGAATTAGATGAAAAATACATATGATTTAAAATGTTGCTTCAATATAAACTCCCATTGGAGTGGGATCCAAAATGTTGCGGTGTTTTTGATGCACTAAGTTTCTGCAAGCAGAGTTTATGTTTATCAGGGTAGCATCTGCCCAACCCTTCCTTATTCTATTCTGGATCATGCATCATTTGTCCTCCCACAGCTGTCGTAAAAGTGGCATAAAGTTGGCATAAACTCCATGTCATCTGTTCTGGCAGTTTTCAGAGAAATTTAATCCTCTTCTCACATCTGATCTTGATTATGTTTATACTGCTGTGTGAGCCAATACTACATGGATTATGCCACCACAACCTGATTGTACTTAGCTGCCTTCTTTGAATGGGTTTATTGTGAACTCTTCATCTTTATGATATAAAGCCCAAAGGATGTATCAGGAAAAGTCTTTGAATGTGAATCAGAGTCAATAAAAACCATCATTAATCTTTGAAGATTACTCATAAAAGTGGAGAATGTGCTTGGGCAAAGGTTCCGTCTTTTCACTTACAAATAAACTTCCCTTTTTTCACTTACACAAGCTGGTGAGCATTGCCTGCTTTCTCTGCAAGGAGAAATTGGTGTTTTAAGGGGTGGCATTTAGGTGAACGCAGAAGAGAGATTCATTATGAATGCTGAGTTCAATAGATGATTACTTGGGAAGAAAGGAAGGCAACTTTTTAAAATGTATTCTAGAGTTAGGGTAAGTCTGCTTACTGATCTGAACAGACTCAGGTTCAGTTCATTGTAAATAAATAAATGATGGTGTTTCACTGCCTATAATTTTAAAACTTGAGACAAATCTGATAAATGAATGGGTTGGGTGTATTTTGATGTTTTTATCTATTTGGTTGAGCTATTCTCATTTTTGCGTTGGCAACTCTACCAGAATAAGTCATTAAATAATGATAACTGTCCTTATTGTCCTTAGTACTTACTTTGTTAAAATATTGCACAAGAATTTTTCTAAACTATTTAGGAGAATGATTTTTTTTATCTATTATTTGAGTAAATACTGTTTTAAATAACTAAAATAATCAATTTTTACCTTAGAAGGGATATTGGCATATTGTTTTGTTAACATAGCTCAATGAATCTATTGTTGAAATTACTCTTTTTTTTTTCTGGTTTAGTTTTTGAGAAGTGCTTCATGCCTCTTGGTGGCAGCAGACCTTTGATACTTATCAATGGAGAAATGATACAGGCAATGAAGAGTCTTTGTTCAGTCCAGGTGTGGTTAGGATTGCATGACAAGTGCCTGTTCCTAGTGTCCAGCTGATGATACTGGGGAAGAAGCTTGCATGAGTCATGGAGATGGAAAACAGAACAAATTGGGACTACATGGACAGGAGACGCTGCACCTGAGAGTCAGAAAGGTTTGGAGTTAAGGGGAGGCTGGGATACCTTGGGCAAGGTAATGACGTCATTAAAGCCATTGGGGATGAGGACAGGACTTGGAGGGAGATAATACCGAATAGAAGCGTAATAGTGGAGTGTGCCATTCACTCTGCACCTCAGAGAGGCGAACCTCCTTGGTAGTCCAATAAATAGACAAAAGTTGTACAGTAACTGTTGGGCAGTAAGAGGCCTGATTGAGATTACCGAGGCAGCGTGTTGCCCCATTTGGTATGGTGAAAATTTTGGGTTCCCCCCTGCGAAGCTCACGTGCAGTAGAGGTTTATTGCACCCAATAATTGATTATCCTTTGGTGCATTTTGGAAAGAGATAAGAAGAATAGTTAGTAGCTTCATGGAGTGTCCAAGGCAACATGGCAGTAGGTGAACTTAGAATGACGTGTTTAGAAGCACTTAAATGTGTGTTAAAGAAAAAAAAAACAAAAAAAGGGCAAGTCCATCTCTGTAGTGCCTGCTGGTGATGGAATTGTGGACTGGAGGAAGAGGGGTAAAGGGAGTAGGAAAGAGTAAGGGTAGATTTTAGTACGATAGGTGTGTTCCTCAGTCTGATCATCTAATTCAGTAATGATCAATTATTTAATCTAAAGACTGAACATGCATCAAAACAGTTCAGGATTCACAGTAAGTTCTCATGGGCAGTTTCATTAATTCTTCTCTATGTTACTTGAGTGATGCCAAGATTGTGATAGGAATAACCTCAGGATAATGAAATTTTCGCAAGAGTGAAGTCAGAATGGAGACTGTAGGTCCTAGTTGAGGACTCTGCTTCTCTACCAGCATCAAAGAGAATGAGAAGATGAATGCATGTTCCCAGGTGCCTGCTCTTGGCTCAGTAACTAGCTAGCTTTAAGAATTGCAGGGGAAAAAAGCTGATGTTTTGGTTCCTAATACTAATAGATGTGTTTTCCTCTGGTAAAATTATTCATGAGAGACGTTCTTGAAAGATAAAAGCTGGACACGTTGCTTTTGTAATAGAGCTATAGACTTAACCTCCTTGCAGTTTATGATTCAAACTGCTTTCAGCGTTTTGAGAGCTTGTGTGAAATAGTGTACTAACTAGAAAAGTTAGGTCTAGAGAAAAGGGAATGATTCTGTAGCTGGCATGTTTGGTATCAAACAGGTAACTAAGGACGGAATGCACATCGCATAGCTTTAAATCCTTGTAAGTTATACAGCTATTTTTTATTATCAAGAAATTCACTGTCAGGGTAATCAAACACTGGAACACGTCCAGAGTTGTGAAGTCTCTGTTGATATATTGAAAACCTGACTGGACATAGTCCTGACTAATCAGCTCTAGTGGATCGTGCTTGCACAGGGGGGTTGGGCTAGATGATCTCAAGAGATCCCTTCCAACCTCAGTAATTCTGTGATTCTGTAATCTTCCTGGCAACTGGAGACAGGATAGGTAATCCCAGAAAGGTATTTATCCCATACTGTGACTCAGTATGGATGGGAGGTATACTCAGTGTGAGAGGAATTTATGTCTGGTGCTTCCTTTTTTTTTTTCTTTTTTTTTTTTTCCCCTCCTTTGACACTGGAAATCCCCCCCATGACCGCCAAAAATTTGAATGGTTAAAATTAGGTGAGATCAGCGTGGCATTTTCAGTCATGGAGATAGCTCAGAGGCAGCTGAGATAAGGGTGTTTGGTGGGTTTTTTATGCACTGTTGTGGCTGTGGTGTTGCAGATCATTATATTAGGTATGCTTTGCAGTTCTTTCCATTTGAATCTTTGTCTTGAGCATTTATAGGGCACCTACTGGCACACTAGGATGACATGGGAAGGCTGGCATTTGACAGAATTTTGTGTCACCACCTGCCTAGCCCTTAAAGAACAGAAACTTTTAAAAATCTTTCAAATACTGTGAGACTTGTGATAAAATCATATGAGAAGATACAATTGTTTGTCTTTTTGCAATATCCTGGGAGAATAAAACTACACTAAACTGATACAATAGGTTTAAATGTCAGTAGTTTTAAGAATTATGTACTAATTATGTACTTCTAGACAGAGAAGTTTAAGCCTTTTATTGAAACACAAGTGTAAGCTATAGTTGCATGCACAGTAATTAAAAACTTTTCTTTTTTTAAAGTAACTGATTAAAAAAGACATTTTTTTAAAATTGTTTTTACTTAATCAAGTGAAACAGTTTAAAGATTATTTTTTTTTTACTTTATCATTTTGCAGTGGGTGCTCTAAGATGGGAAATTCAGTTGCAGATAGTTCTGCTTTGGAGTATTATTACATGTATTACATACTTTTCACGTGTCACTGTGGGCTTTTCTACAAGGATAAAAGTTTAAAAAAAGGCTTCTCTGAGGAGGTTTGTAACCATTTGGTGGCCTTGGTGTTCAGCTGTCAGATGTATCACCTAGTAGTTCTAGTTGTATTGGGCATCTGAAGAACAAAATGTGATGGCATCGTGCAGGTTCTGTGGGATTTTATTGGCTAGTCCATTGATGTCTCTGTTTTAAAAGCCTGTCTGCAGTGCATGCTTTATACAAAGAATTTAAATCATCTTATGAGAATACAGACTCTGCTTCAAGCGTCATCGTTTCATAAGATGAGAAGTCTGTATTAAAACTTGTATGTGTAACTGCACACTGCAACTGGGGAGTTTTGTTTATAGAACCTATGGCCTGTAAATAGTCACATGTAAAATGTCTTGGGACATCTCAGTTGTGCTTTAGAGATTTCAACAGCTTAAGCTACCAATCTGTGTCTTTTTTTTCTATGGTTTCATGTTTTGCCATCTAAGTCCCTTTTGATCTACAGCATTTCTGCATGGCCTTTCTTTTTATTATAAAGGAACTTCATTGGCTGGCATAGGACAAGTCTGTATTCTCCCTGACTGAAAACACAATTTCTCTTCTTTGTAAAGCCCTCTCTAGATTTCTCACATCTTCTTAAAAATCTTTCCCCAGCTTTGATGCTATCATGGGGATTTTTAATTAGGACTGCAAACAGTGGTGCTAGTGCCTAGAGACAATAATTTGTTTGCCAGTGAAGTTCAGTGCCAGAAGAATTAAACAGCTGTATGAAATCTTTACATTTTATATAAGCACCACCTTATTTCCTAGTTTATGGAATGAAATCACGTTTTTCTCCCAAATCTAGAAACTAACCCCATCTATGTGTCATTTTGCTCCACTTCTGGGCTTATGTTGATTATGTCTAGTTTCTACTCACTTTTAACCTGTCAGCATAGCTCCCACTCATGCAATTCTTTATTTGTGGGCACAGCAGCCCACGGATGAATGCTTTTTCTTTAACAGATCCCCCTTGCCCCCCGCACGTATCTTTGAATTATGTTCCTGCTCTGAATTTCTCTGTGCAAAAATCTGTGCATCTTTCCTGGTTGTATGGCCTTGTAGTCCAAAAAATCTTATTAGGTAGTTTATCCAACTCTATACTGTATGAGTCACCTGCTTTGTGATTTCCCAATAGCAGAACATACCCTCCAATTATTTTTGTCATTCCGAGAGCTGTGTCTGGATTGTTAATATAATAATGACTATGTTTAAACTTATTTTCTCAACATAAATGTTACAGGTAAATATTTTGTCAGAACTCCAGAACTTGGTATGGAGTACCACACTGTAACGCTGACAGCATGAATATTTGCTAACCACGGGTGATCTGTATGTACAGCCAATATAGATTTTTAGTATGAAAGTCTACATGAGTATCCATATGTTGTATTGTAGGGTTGGGTCTGCTGTCTATGCACATAAAATTTTCTTTGTCATAAATCATATCTGATAGCTTCACACAACTATTTTCTGTGGAGCAACAGTATATGAGGATGCAGATACTTATTTGCAGTCCCTTCCCTTTGCATCTGGCTCCCTTGTAATGGACTTTAGAACTGCCTTAGAGTCTCTGAATGCCTAAAGTAAAGGTACTATAATGCATTCAAGTTTAAGGTATGAAAGGTATGCGACTGTTGAGTTTTCAGTTTAAATATGAATTAAAATCTGTGGATGGAGTGGTGTACGTGACATCTAAAAAATTGAGTTTGGCGTGTGTCGTGTTCTTAAATGTCTTGTAACCCAGGTGAAGTACTGTGTTAAGTGAAGAATAAGTGGAGAAGAAATTCTTTTATTTTGTAACTTGCTGGAGCACAGATGTGTGTTTGGGTCTATTCAGGACGCTTGTTTTGTGTAGTTTTATTGATGTAGAATGCTGGACAGAAAGCACTGAGGCTGTGGTGGCTATTGGAAATGAAAAATAAAATGGATATTTTCTTTTTTTAAATTCTGAAAAAAACCTTTTCATTTTAATCCTCCTGTATGCTTGGTGTTATTTACTGTAAAATCATTCGTTCTCTCTGTTGGTTTTAGGTACTAATGTCAAGCTATGCTCTTCTAAATGCTTGTTTTCTTACCTTGTGTGGCAAACTTCTGATTAGGTATCCAATGTAGGATTGCAACCATTAGTATTCGGATGTTAACTCCACATAGTATCGTTCAAACTGAAGCACATTAGTGTCAAACTGTAAAATATTATTCAGAGGAGCTGTCTGACAAGTTTGACAGTACTTACTCATGAGTGGTTTGCTAGCACTGCACTTACCTGCTTGATTAAGGAAAAAAAGAAGCCCTAATGCTTTTTTTTTCACTGCAAGTGAAGTGAATAGTATAATCAAGTGAGTATATGTCACTTGGTGATAATGCTGTAGATCAAGTGTCAAATTCCAAGGTTGAATTAGCAGAAATATTAAAAATTGATAGACTTCTTCAGTGGCAAGGATTTGAGATGACAAACTGGCAGCTCCTGTCCTTACCAGGGTCTCAAATGTCCATTTCCTTTGAGTGGGACAGAATGTTTTAGTTTGCTAACATAATCCCTTTTTGACTTAACAGATGACAGGTAGCTTCTCCAATACAAGCCAACGAAGAAAATCAACGACAACAACAAAAAACCTTAAAAACAGCATTTCTGTGGAATTTTGAGATACTTTTATTTGACGTTAGTGCTAACATGTACCTGTTGCAAGTGAGGAGCCGTGAACGTTCTTGGAACTTGCACAAACACGAACTGCAAAGTACTACATGGTATCAGGTTCAAAAAATGAAATTTGAACATTTGAGGTTTACAACCCTGTTGCAGATATTAAATTTGCATGGTGTGCATTTTAAAAGTATGGCCTTCTTGCCTTTCTTCTCCTCCAGCAGAGAGCACAGTCACCTTTTTTTTAGATACTCAATTAAAAAAAAACCCCAAAATAATAAAAAAGCCTATAAAAAAAATCTAGCAATTAGTTTCTTATGCTCCCCTTCTATATGCTTCTGATGGCTTTTTGCAGTGCGCATAGTTGCCTAATGCTTTGCTTGCTCCTTTTCTTCCCTTATAGACTTTATTTTCTTGCCTACAGTGGCTGTGAGCCATTGATCACTCGTTTTAATGGTCACAGAGAATAGATTCTGTTTCCTTTCCTGCTTTGTAGCAGATGCTTGTAAAGTGGTAAAGCAATAACGGGAAGCTGTATTTTCAACTTTGAGTGATTAACCCCTCTGTTCTCAAGTGAGTTCATTGTATTAAGTCATGATGTTTACATCCATTTAATGTTAATTATTTTATGCCTCTCAATTTTTGAACATTTTGGTTCATATTCCCAAACCAATTGAACTAAAAATTGTTTTTATTGTTATAATAGAAGGTAACATTTTTGCAGGTCTGATTTCCGAATGTATGGCTTTAGAAAATGATCTATTTTAAAACTTTCAGGCCTAGATTTGCAAAAGGACAAATCCAGGCTGGTTTTTTGGACCTTTTCCGGTAAACTGGATTCTGCACTCAAGACTCATTTGCAGTCAGCCTTCTGTTCAGCTTGTCTGGCTGAAGACTGGCCTTTGAAACTACCTGGTGACTTGAGCTCTTACTCCACCAAAGATACAATGCCTTCCTACGGCTGGTTTTTTCAGTATGTCATTGCATGCTTGTCATCCATTGCTCTTTGCTCCTAGTTCTGTATCATTGTAAGCTCTTCCTCTTTCTCATCCAAGAACATGGATGCTGACATGTTTTGGGTTGTGGTTTGGTGGTTTTTTGTTGTTTAGGGTTTTTTTTTTCCTTTGGTTTGTTATTCTTTTGCTTTCCTTATTTTGTGTGATGTTTGCTGCCTGTTGTTGAAGTTACCATGTCCAGTGACTGGGTCTACATTAAGCTGTTTCCTGGGGTCATCTACGATGGTTTTTATGTGTCCATTTTTCATTTAGACAACACTTAAGTCCCTAACTTTTATTGAAAAGGCACTCAGAACAGTGTATGCACTTGTATTATTGCTAGTAAAATTCCTGTAGGAATTTAAAGCACCCTATCATGTCTAGAAATGCCACTGTCTAGGTTTCCCTGCTCACTTTAGCCATTGTCTACTACAGGCCTTTAGAGCTAGGTACCATCGAGAAGACACATCTAATGTCTATAAACTCAAATAATACTTGATTCATACAGCAGGTACATTAAAAAACATGGCCAGAGGGAGCATCCATTCAAATTTTTTCATGCTACTTTTACTACTGGAACTGCGAGGTCTGCATTTTAGGATCTCCTCAGTTTGAGGAGATTCAAACTAGCAGCTTTTAAGTGCACAGAAATTTGTGTGTGCTTCTTGCTTAGCTGGGTATTGCTTGACAAGGAACTTGCCACTCAGAAGGATGAAGGTATTGAAGAGAGTGTTGAAGGTCCCTCTGCGGCAACGAAGGAATGTGATTTCCTGCTACTGATGGCTTGGATATATTTATTCGGTGATGCTGTGATGCAAAACCTATAAATATGCCATGGAGAACTACAACACTGAACTCCCTTTTACCAGAGGAGTCACCATTTTGCTGAACAGAAACTGGCAGTTGCTCTTTTACTCTCCCAGGACTACAGCTCTCGTGCAGATATGGTCTCAGCTGGGGAAGGTGGAGGGGGAGATCAAGCCAAGTGTTCAGGTTCTCTAGCGAAGTGCTATAAGAACTTTAGAAAATGTGGATAAATCACTCATGTATTAAACAATAAAGCAAGCAGGTCACTGTTTATGTATAAGAATAGCTAATATGCCTTAGTCCAGGCAGCAGAGTCACACTCTGGATCACTGAGATTCCTGAATTCCCAAGAGGTACAGGCATTCAGTTGTTCCTCATTCTTCAGTTTCTCTTGTTGATGGGCTGAGGCATGTCACCTTTCAGTGCATGTCACAAATCCCTTTGGCATCTCATTTTCAGTGTACAGAAGAGGAGGAATTTGTATATTTACAATGTCATGAACTAAGCTTCTTCAGCTGAGCATCAAGTTTTAATTCTCTGTCATAACATGCCAAAATCTAAGAGCTTGCATGAACATGAACATTAGTAAAATGACAAGAGCTGCCTTGGAATGAGAGAAAGTCAGTAGTGTGCAACAAATCATCTCTATGCAGATCACTAAAATTCATCCTCTAATCCCGTTTTGGGAATCATTCACTTAGCATTATTCTCCTCCATTGTACAGAAACACGCTTCCTATCTGAGGATAAAATATTTTCTCATATGACCTGGTCTGAAGCTGCTATCTAGACACACGTGGCTACCTCTTGGAGAGTCATTTTTGACGCACAGGACAGACTGTCAGTCTGCCTCTTGCAATCTTTACTTTTCTCCAATTACCAATACAAAAAATATATTCCTAGGCTTAGGGGAACACAGATATATGAACATCATTGACACACAAAAGGCATAGTGAGGGAAGGGAAAGAAATAAGGTGAACTGTATTTGCAGTCAGTTTCAGTGAGAAAATGAAATGCAATCTGGTATAGTTGCTGCTGGCTAAATTTATAAAGCAGCACCACTGCTAACAAGCTTACGTGATTGCAGTGTGGTGCTTCTCAGCCTTGAGATGCATTGAGTTCCCCAGTGTGATAGCAAGTCAGTGGTAGATACAGAAACCTCTGGAAATACTTCCCCAATGTTAGTCTGCTCCCAGGTACCACACTGTTTTAATGAACTTGTTGATGAATTTCTAAGTTTCTATGTGATGTCACATCAGGTAAACCAGGGATCACACTCTTTATGATGCTTAGGTGTATATCTGCACTGATGTGTAGTTTATATCTTGCCAGTAAAAATACTTTGCTGCTTTGCAGCTTAAAAAGTCTTGCATCAACGGAGAGTGAGCAGCAGAATGCTGTCAAGGTTTGCTACTTCATTACAAAAGTTAACAGAGTTCTGACTTAAGACTGCAAAGATGCTTAAAAAAGTGATAAGCAAGAGAGAAGTTTCCTGCTTCTGTATGCACAGTATCAGAAATTTATATCAGAGTATCAGAAATATGCACACTATATATGTACAATATCAGAAATATCAGACTTAAGATTTGGTTCTTAGTCCTAGTGCAGTATGAAAAATTCTCCTTTAAATCAAGTCCATTGGCTCTGTCCACTCGTATTTTCCTTTCCTCAGTTTTCTTCAAATGTGGTTTTGTACCTAGTCTGCGGTCTGTATATATAGCATTAAGTCTGAAGAAAAGGCCTCCTTTTTGTATGTGTCCATATAATGTCTAGGAAAGCTGAGATCTTGCTAGTAGCATTTAGTTGCTGTTGTAGGGACAATTTTGATAACAGGAAGGTGAGAACAGTGTCTATTTGAATGTATGCTGTAAAACTGTTGCTGTAATTATTAGTAATTAGCCTCTCTGTTGACAAAGTTGTAAAGAAGCCGAGAAGTAAACTTTTTTTTTCCCTAGTGGTGTGCCTCGATGTGATAAAACCATGTTCATAGATTTGCACTTCTTAATTTTATTCTCTAGGACTGTCAGCCAGGAATCTTTCACCAATGCACAAAGTGCTAAAAGCTTTTCTAGAAGTAAACTAAGAAGCATAAAATAAATAATTTACCATTTTAGACAATTATCCTGCAATGAGCTCTGTGTGACCAGACATTTTGCTCAGCAGGAAGAATACAATCACTTCATGAGGAACCCACTTGGGTGTTCCCTTCAGTACCAGCAGCTTATTCATGGGAAAACAAGAATGGTTGAATATAGCTGTACTCAATATTAGACCATATTTTGGTTCATTATCATATCAAAAATAGGAAATACGACATCTGGAAACTTTTATATTAGATATAATTCCAAGTCATTAATATAAAATGTTTAATTTAGCTTTCATGACACTAAAACTACAGCTGTTCGCTCTCTAGAATCTTATGTTAACAATGTGAACAGTCTCTTGTTTTTTGATAATATTTGCGTCCTTGAATCCAGAAGGATTTCAGTAGCTGAAGGAATAAAATGTAGCTTAAACCGTTGATATCTTTTCACTTGATTATGAAATTGCAGGATAGGAAATGCCCAACAAACAGAACCTGGTTTTCTTTAGTGTTTGTGTCTCAGTTTGCATAAGGCTACCCTCATTTTTAGATGGTAGGCTGCTGAATTTTCCTATATATGTGTAATTTTAAAGTACTTGTATTCAGTGGCAAATAATTATCTATAGAATTTGTTGTTTTCTGCATTTATCCATTTGCATTTCCATAAAAATTCAAGTATTCATGCTTAGTAGTGTCATTCATCTATGAATTTATTTTTTCTTTGTACTGCACGGAAGACTACAACTTTCACTATAATGAATATAGTGCAATACTTGAGGAGACTGGGAATAATTACAAAAAAGCATAAGTGGTTTTAGTGTGAAGATATTTTAAGTCTGTAAACAAATCAGTAGAACAGTAGCTTAAATCCCTGCTCATCTTACCTCGAACAAATGTGCAGTCATTTGTTGACTCTTTTGCAGCTAATTCGCTGGAGAACTTTGAGTTCTCCTCCTGCTGGTATTATGTTGGTGCCTAATGTGAATAAAATAAATAATAGTATCTTCTGCTTTGAATAAATAATATTGAGAAATTTTTTTTGCTTTTTCACCTTCGAGGCCAAAACACATCACACTGTACCTCTTCTGTAAGGTTCAGATTTATTAGCAAGTTATTTATGGCAGTCCTAATTATTCTTTAAGTGTAATGAAAAATTCCATAGTTAGAGCTTCAGAACAGGTTATTGTGTGTGTTACTTTGCAGCCTATTCATTGTCACACTCAAGGAACAAACATTTTATAAGTATTCTAGTTGCTTATATTTTTACCAAACTCTGTTGAAACAACTGATTGTTATCCTTAGCCAAATTGTGGCATTTAACATGGGTTTCCTCCACATTAGGTGGAAGACATGTTAAGTTCTTGAAACCAGTCTAGAATGGAAAAGCCAAGAGGTAAACAACACTGATTTGTCTGGGACTGGTAGAAAGAAGTTTGCGAAGTCTGTATCAAATCTAGGAATTCTAGGTAGACTTCAATGTTTTTGAAACTTAAACCCAGTTCAGACTGACAGTTTTTTGCACTGGGTTGTTTCCCCCTTGCCATTTTGCTAATCTCAGTTTAAATGATAGCTACAATTTCTGATATTTACTACTAAAATTAGTGTGATTTTGGTTATCCATGCAACTTCAGTTACAGAGCTTGTGTATAGCTTTATAATTCAGACAGTGACATCCATGTATAATGCTTTGCATGCTTTATAAATTTGTAATTTACTAATCATAATTTACTCAGTCTTTGTCAGAACTACTAGACATGGCACCATTTTCATGATTGTATCAAATACGGGTTTTGCATCATTTCCAGTTTCCCTCATTTTTAAATCCCTGTGTAAAATTTATCTCCCAGAAAACGTATTGGAAAGTTTTGAGCTGTAGTCAGTGAATAGTTTGTCTCCAAAATGTATAAAAATCACTACTTCTGTAACCACCTGTGCTTTGTAGAAGGATATGGTCTTTATGTTTATTTCATTACCAGGGCAGTTTCTTGCGGCTATGGTGGTGTTCATTTAGTTTATAATAACAGTAATATCTACTTTATACGTGATGGGAATACCTTAGCCACTTCCTTGTGAATAATATTTGTTTATCAACAACAGAACATATAAAGGAGCTCTTCAAAGACTTTTCTGATTTTATTATCTGTGGGCAGATCTTTAAATGCTGCTTTTTCAGATCAGCTTATTCTTCTAAGTAAGGAAATTCCCCCAGTCATTGTGTGTATGTTCAGCTGATTTGCTGTGCCATCTTAGGTCACACCAAGGAGTCAGTGAATAATGAAGGAAGCTGGCATTGATTTATACATCTCACGGCACAAGAGTCATCCTTTATTGAAAATATTACAAAATGTGTATGGTGTAATTCTTCAGAAGCTCCTTTTTCCTTTGCATGATGGTTGCTGTGGAAAACTCAAAGCTTTAAACATGCTTGTCATATTCCTTACTGAGGTTTGTAAGAAATAATCATGATTGTGTGCATCTCTTTATTTTTTGTTGTAGCTTCTAGTTACTTAGGTAGGTAAGTTAATGAGTTCTGTGTCGTAGCCTCAGTTTCACATCCCATCTTTTATCATAAAGGTAAATGTAATTTTAATGCTTTTTCATCATTCAGTTGTTTTAACCTCTTTCTGCTACTGATAGAAGTCCCAGTATTGACTCGTGGAATTTTTGCCTTCAGAGCCAGCTGGTGCCTCAGGACTTGTTTTAGAGCACATTACCCACATAAGATGAAAGAGTGCCTCACCAAGAGAAATTATACTACATGCTGGGCCTACTGAGCCTTGAAATCCCTACAATTGTAGATTTCTGTGTTTGTCAGTCTGTGAAAGAATTATGTGCAGTGGTGTCTGCAGAGGAACACAGACTAGGATAAAGGCAGAGAAACATATACAGAAATAGCAGTTAAAAGTCATGTCTCGTGGACATTTTGTAATTATTCCATTTGTCAAAAAGTGAGAGGAGTTTGAAGTACACTGCAGAGCAAGTTAATTTCTGACATTATCGCCATATCGCGGGTGACATTTAACCTAGTTGAGGATAAGAGAAAATTATCTAAAATCAAGGCAACTGCATCACAGCTGTTCATGTTTTATTTTCATTTTTCTTTTATCTTTACATTTATAGCACACTGATGTATTGTGTGTAATGGGCAAGGAGGGCAAAAAAAGAATTAATTTTGAAATGGCTAATTTCAGATATGTATAAGGAAAATAATTTGGTTTCGCATTCAGTGATTCAGTCTTAGCTAAATACTATTTTTAGGGTATTGTTAGAAATAACATGGTTCTCTTAAGAGCATTCTTTGCTGATAAGGGAGTTTAATAATTTTTGTACAATTGTGATAGAGGATTCTGAACCTGAATACCAATGCTGTTGACTTTTACATTTGTCATACAGAATTAGGGACTTATATATACATGTGTATATATGTATGTTTTGACCCCAATGTAGACATTTGTCTGAGAAGGCTTTCATGCATTTCAGTAGTGCTGCATCATAGCAAAGTAATAGAAACTGCAAATCCTGCTTTCCTACTCATCTGCTAATTTCTATTTCATACAGATTATTGCTCCATTTATATTAAATGCTTGAATTTTGAGTGAGCTAGTGGAGGCAACTCTGTAGGGTTTCTTGGGTCTGTATGTGGAAGGCTTTTTGCACCAATGAATATTATTTTAATAAAGAGCTGTCCTGTGAGAGATTTGATTTATATTTTCGTTGTTCTTTTATCAACAGGTTGAAAGAAAATTTGAGTCTGAGCCACCATCATTCCAAGCAGATGCTTTGGGTAGTGATACAGAGAGTGGAAGCCACTTTGTTCTCTACTTTGTGTGGAACTGTGCACACGCAGAACATATGATAATGAGAGTTACAAAAGAAGGTCTAGTGTCTGAATTTTTCTGGGCGTGGATTCTGCCCTTCTCTGTGCTGCCTGCAGCAGGGTAGTTTAAGGTAGGTTCAACAGTAGAAGTGTACGTGCCCTGGAGATCTTCTTTCTGGAAGTATATTGGCGACATTGGGGTATGTCTATAAGAAACAATTCAGGCTTCAGAATTGAACACAGTGGAGTTTCTAGCCAAGAAGCGGTCAGTATACATTAGGCAGAATGCCACTGCAGCATTAGGCTGATACAGCTACATCGCTTTTTGAGTTTATTCAGTCCTAAATATTTATGTGCTGGTTCATTAGGACTTACTTTAGATAGCTCTGATGCTATAGTACACTCTATATATGTATGTTAAGAGTAATGAAAATTTTAGTTGTTATGATGCATTAGATACTGGCATCTTAAATGTAAGTTTCTTTGGAGATTAAAAGCTAAAAATGTAGCGCTCTTTCTCATGAGTAACTTTTCACTTACATCCAAGGAATTGTATTTTCCTCTAGCTGACCTTATCAGGTCTTGCTTGTTAACAAGGATTTTTAAGTGCAAAAGAAGGTAAATAATATAGCAGAGATGACTTTTGAACTGTAGACTACCAGTGCAGCAAGCCCAGTATTCTCACCCGTTTCATAGAACAGAGATCGGAGTCTTCTCACTGGTTTACTTCTACCACGTTTACATTATGGACACATGCTGATTCTGAATGTTTGCTAAGCTTTTAACTAAGGTTTATATTGTTGTGTGGAAAATTAACATGAAGTATTCATACATGTCATTTTCATAAAGAAATGCCTCAGGTGATATAACAGCTTGTCAATACATTTAAGAAAAATAGCTACGTTGCATTAAAATGTTCTTTATATCTTCATGTTACTTCATTATTCAGTATTTGTATTTTGGGGGAATCTTAGTTGCTTTCAAGCAAAATTGTTTAATCTTATGGTTAAAGTGTGAGAAATGCAGAATACAGTGTGGAAATGGTTAGCATAATAGGTTTTCAGTAACTGTTATCTGTAAAACAAAAAAGGTAAAATCTGTATGTAAGATTCTATCACTTCATACAAGAAACAGAAAAATAAAACCATATCAGTGATTTCAAGCAGATTTTAATTACAATTTCTGTCATTTTTAATGCAAAACAACATGAGGACTGCATAATAAATTCTGAGATACATGAAGCTGAGAGCTTAATGAAGCTGAAAGATAAATGTATTTTCTTTATTCTGGGCAGTCTGGTGCAAAACTTATGAGTTTATATGTTGGAAACACAAATGCGTTCTGTGTTGTTTTCTGCTTATGTTCAGTGAGATAAGGCAGTATGACCAGTAGTCAAAGAGTAATGAAAACCTCTAATGAATACAAGTGCAAGTTCTCATACAGGGCAAGCTCTCAGCAGTGAAGCCATTCATATGCAATTACTATGCCTATTTTTCTCAAGTAAAGAATGCAGCGGGTATACACTGCTGATAAATTTGGACAAGATATGTAACACAGAATTCTACTTTACAAGCTTCCTGAACAATTAAAAACTGACAGGTGAGAGATCTTTCACAGAATGTAGATACTGTTACTTGGGAGACAATTTTTTTGGTATGTGAGCAGCAGGTCTGTCGCAGTTTAGTGTTGCTTGTCTCTGGGAAAACATGGGGACAGAGTTAGGAATGGGTGAAGAAATAGCAGAACCATCAAAGATAAGTCATTGAAAACGCTGCAGATGTTAATATGTCTGTAACAGTCACTGAGTGTGTTGTATTAATGTTATTATACGCTATCTATAACTACAGAGTTACCGTGATGGAATTTGCCTTTCATTACTGTACTAGAAGTAGTAGGTGTTATGCCCCTAGAATGTAAGAACATTAAGTGTATGCATTGTTAAGGTGCCTTTTTTCTGGGGGTGAACGGGTACAGAAAGTAGTGGACTGTAATAAATTTCACAAACAAGCAATATTGTGGAAAAAAATGGCATCTATGTGAACATGGATGATTATACAGAGAAGGAAAAAACAATAGGATAACAAGTGGAAATCATAGCATTTTTACATACTGTTTGGCCATTTTGATTTTACACTTATGTTCAAAGATTAGTTCTTCAGTATTCCCTTTCTTCTCTGAATGTGAAATGTGAATTGTTGTAACAATGAAAAACAACAGAAAGTTACTATAATATAGTCATCTCTAAAAATCCCTGCAATTTTCTCATTTTGTTGGGTTTTTTTTAACATAGCTTGTCTCTACGATTGCTGCATCCTACAGATAAAGACATAGATTGAAGATTTCTTCCCTCCTTTTCACATCTGAATGTAGAGCTTTTTTCCTCTATAGTTAGTTGCCACAGTTCCCGAGATGAACTCTATGCGTGTTATTTACAATGTAGCATTCTTGTAGGAAGCTCATTGCTAGTAACATATCCATTGGTAGCATGAAGGATGTCTTAGCAGAATTATGAACATTAATTACAGACATTAAATGGAAGGGATTTCCTGGGTCATCAGATCCAATTCTATGCTTTCACAGGCAAGTGCATCATCTTATCACTTATGTAATTTTATCGAGCATCATCTGAATAACAGTATTACATTTTTTTTTCTCCTGTGTTATTCCTTGCAGAAGACTGGCCAGAACAATTCTGTGGTGGCTACAAATATTTTTCAACAGAATTCAGCCATGAACAACATTTATTTTTGTCAAGGTTGTTTCTGTCTGAACACATGCTGGCGTTCCTTTTTTTTCACCTTTCATTTATGTGAACAGGTGGTGTTTTACTATGTGCGTTATAATCCTGATTTGCTCACAGCTACATTTGGTAAACCCTGATTTTTCTCTCAACATCATTTTGCTAACTCAAGGAAGACAAGTTCATCTAATTTTCTCTCATGCAATTCATAATGTAAACAATACTCATTTTAGGTTTTTTACCGTGGCACCGTTGCTATTTAGTTACTGAAGTGGCATCTTTGAAAGTAAAAGTACCCCTAGACAGGGTGGTTGCCTTTAAGCTGGTACAATGCATGTTTCAGATGGTTCTAGAAGAACTAGTGTACTGCTAGCTTGGTATTAAAAAAAAAAAAAAAAATTACTTATATATAAAGCCTGTGTTGTAACTGTGACGTGCGGTGTGTTAGCAACAGATTGTGTCTACATTTGGTGAGGCCCATTTAATTGCATCAGGCAACGTATTGAGAGAAGCTCAACGCAGACTGAGATTGCTACTTCTTGTTGTTTACTTCTAAGTGGAAAAAATCTGTTTTTGTTGTTCTCTGAAAGACTGTAAAAGAGCTGCTGTCATTGCCAACGCTATCAAGGGTATGTCATCGTTCAATTTGTGGCTTTTTCAGCCATGAATGGAGCTCTCTGAAAAGTGATTGACACCTGCAAACTGAGTCATTGGGTCCTGAGCCTGTAACATCACTAGTAATTTAATTACACAGACAGGTAGGAGCTTGCTGGGAAAAATATTAAGATAGACAGGAATGGAGCAATGAGATTTTTGTCACATCACATTTTTTCTCTCTCTAATTCATCTAGAGTTTTTATCATAAGTCTTGCCGTGAAATAGACTACTTAAAGTAATTGACAGGAATTGGCTGCTTCATAGATTTATTTTAATATAGTTTGGATTGCTGAATTTTTGGACAGTTTTCAAGATGGTGAGCTACTTTGCAGAAGTGTCTGTAAGGAAGTATGTGCCAAAATAATTAGCACATTATTTCTGCTGCCACTCCAACATTGCCTTGGTCTTGCAGATTTGAGGAACTGAACTTGAGCTTAATAAGCTTACATACCTTTTCAAGAATGAGATACGTGAGTGAAATGGGTTGAAATAACAGGCCACAACCTGAACACACATGTGAAATCCTCTCCATAATCAGATGTGATCATATGGGTGCAAGACTCTTCCATACCTCCTGTCACCAGAGGGCAACA
The DNA here is from genome assembly GCA_017639485.1 of Pluvialis apricaria. Lineage (NCBI taxonomy): Eukaryota > Metazoa > Chordata > Aves > Charadriiformes > Charadriidae > Pluvialis > Pluvialis apricaria. The sequence goes on from CM030010.1 coordinate 80,017,489, forward strand.
GAAACCTTTGATCCATTTAATAGTTATGCTGGATGGAGTTAGGTGATCAGTTCCGGAGATTTTGTCCCCTTTCTTAAACCTCAAGGTCCATCAGCCAGTTTTTTGAAAGGCCGTCCTTGACTATGGCTAAGTTTAATCCACTTTCTGCCTACTTTCTGACTTGTGAGAACAGATGCTGGGCCACGTGAGTATGCTGAATTGTACTGCCTACCACTCTCCATAGCTCCTTTAGCACCTGAGAGAAGATTTAAGTGGTAGCCATACCCAATAGCTTCCATTTTGCTGATACTCTGTAACAAAGGTGAAAACTGTGCTTGTTTTCACTTTGTCTGGCCTCCCCCTCGGAACAGTTTCCTCCTATAATTACGGACAACTTCTTTACCTTAATGAGATTGCTGCATTTCCCTGACTTCAGCACAGGTTAGCTTCTCTCTCCACAAGAATCCGTTTTGATGTGATGCAAAAACCCTTCCAGTTTCCCCCCCATTCCTGTTTTCCTGATGCATACATCTCTTGAGCGGGTGGGGGCAATAACTTATCCAGAAGTCTGCTATAATGGTCTTTAAATTCCAATAGAGAGTTATGAAAGTGAGGAAATATTTTTTAACTTTAAAATAAAGGAAGCTCAAAAGACAGGCAAGAGAATTCTGCCCTTGCAGGTAGTTCAAAGGCTATATGAGGACATCATATTGGAATCTGAGGATCAACACATGCAACTTATTTAAGAAAGGCTTAGTTTTAAAACCTTCATGACTAGAAAGGTATAGGGGAAGAGAAGTGACTGGCATATTTTAAAGAATTTTACCCATGTTCAAATGATGAATGGATCAAAAATTCAGGCAGATGAAATATAGAAGGAAAGAAGTTTGAGGAAAAAACTAGCAAAAAAAATCAAACCCAATAAATTTTCAGTCTGTGACACATCAGAAAGCTTGCTGGAGAGTCTTGCAAGATGCCCTTAATGATCCAAGAGTGCTTGGAAGATTGCAAAAGAAGAAATTGAAAAGAAACAGAATTAGTATTTCACATTGGTATAGAGTGTGGAGGAAACTGGGAAGATTCCTGTGCTAGAATCCACTTTGAGGGGATCTGTATGAGAGGCTGTCTGAAAAGGAGGGGCAGGACGCGCTCTAGGTGCCTGAGCAGATATTCCCCTGAAGCCCATGGAAGAGACCACGGTGGAGCAGGTATTTCCCTGCAGCCTGTGGAGACAGCCATGCTGGAGCAGATACCCACGCTGGAGCAGATATCCACACTGCAGCTGGTGAAGGACACCACGGCAGAGCAGATAGATATTACCCGAAGGAACTGCAGCCCATGGAAGAGCCCATGGAATATCAGGTTCTCCTGACAGTGCCTGTCAGGAGAACTGTCAACCTTTAGAAGGACCCATCCCTGGTTTATCCTGAAGGACTGCTGCCTCCAGAGAGGACCCATTCTGGAACAGTTCTTGGAAGGACTGCAGCCCAGTGCTGGAGCAGGGGAAAAGCATGAGGAGGAAGGAGCAGCAGAGAGGACGGGTTACAGACTAACCACGGTCCCTCTTTCCCCATCCTCCCTGTGCCACTTGAGGGTGGGGTGAGGAGGGAAAGGAGTTGGGAATGAAGGATTGAAGTTGAGCTTGGAAAGAAGGGGTCAGGGCTGGGATTGGCGCTGCATTAAATTAATTTTCTTTGAGTATGTTTTGCCCCTGATGGTAACTGGTAAATGATCTCCCGGTCTGTCTTAATGCAGGAGCTTTTTAATCTTATTTTTTTCTCCTGTCCTGTTGAGGAGGGAGAGTGAGAGCCCAGCTGGCTGGGTGAGCGCCTGGCAACGGGATAAGGTCAACCCACCACAACCGTTTGGAGATGGGAGAAGACTTTTTTTAGGTATTAATCCTTACATTGAATGTACTACTGTTTCGTAGGCTCACTATCACAGTCACAGTCATAATTTTCTTTTTTATTGTTTCTCCTAAAGGAGTAGTCGTCAAGGAAGAGAAAAATCCCACCTTCCCTGAGCAGACACATGTAATTGGAAACACAGCTGGTATTTACTGTTCTCTGCAGCAAGAAAACTTTGTCTCCCAACAGATTTATAGCCCCATGACAATCAGTATATTTATCTGAAATTACGATTGTCATTTCTTCAGTTACTATAAAGCAGAAACTAGTTATTATGTGACACAGAAGAGCCATGGACAGTGAAGTTGGTATCAAAGCAATTTTTATATTTTTGTACATTTTCAGCGCAGTGAGAAACGTTTTGAAGATTAATGGTTTTTGTAATCAGCTAATTGTCAGTTGTTTTTCTGAACGGTAATCAGATGTATTGTGAAGTTACATTTATTTTTGGACTAGTGCACCTCTTGCAAATTGCTTACCACATACTGAGAGAGCTGTACAGGAACTAAGACATTAAACTGGAGAAACTGAGCAGAAGACGTGAGGTCCTTTTTGTAGTGATGGCACCCATACTGTGAGACTACCTTTCTTCAGTTTAATAGAGATTTACCACAGTTCTGAAACACAATGGAGTGATGCACTTAATTGACCATTAGCTGTTTTGCTGACATGACAGTACCAAAAAGATAGGTCTTTTATATAGTTTGTGATAATGTTGGAGGTTTTCTGAGCAATTATATGATTCAAACATCTAGGTAAGCTGTAATTGCTTCTGAATGGTATTTGCTTCAAAAGAACCCGCAGAGTGATCTAATGAAATGGTAAAAAAATAATTTGTGCATACTACATAATGTAAATTATCATGCAGCACAGTCATTCAGTTTTCAACAAAATAATAACAGTATAGTTCCTATTTAAAATTTGCTGTTATTTCTATGAAAACAGATGCTGCTTTTGAGTGATTTTTTCTCAGTGAAAGCAGATTTTAATAAGTAGCTCAAAAACTGAAGCTAATATTTTTAAAGTGCTGTGCAAAAAAAAAAAAAAAATCACATTAACAGGCCCAGTGCACATTTCATTATAAAAATGCACCATAGGCAGTTTATGCTCCTAAAATATAAAATAGAAAATGGCTCATATTGTGAAGTTCTTCACAGCTCCAGACAGAGTAAAAGGATTAATATTTATGCAAAAGCTTAATCCCATGAAAAGTTATAACTTGATTGATATCACCTTTACCACTTCAGTTGGAAAAACATCCGCAGTAGATATTAATATCTGTTACACGGTGTTTTAAGTCATATACTTGATATAATTGTTAGTAAAATTTGTACTGTGTCTCTGCACGGCTGTGCTACAGCTTAACGTGGTGACACTTAAACAATTATTTATTTGTGTGTTTTCATAAACAACACTAACCAAATACTTAAATTATTGCTGAAAAAATATTTGCATAGGATAAAAATTTAGGACTGTTTTTTCCTGTCCATCTTATGGGTCATTGATATGGAAATGCAGCTAGACCAGCTATATCAAGACTTCCTTGTTATATTCTTACAAATTAAGATTCCCACCCTATAAGCTTATCTGTATTTCAGTAAGCCAGATAGCTGTCTTGTGTATTGTATTGTGTATTGTGTATGAGTTCGGGGCAAGAAATGGAAGATTATGACTTCCATGTGAAGGTGCAGGATTTTATATTTAAAGAGAATTCTCCCCCAGATGAACAAATAATGGAAAGTAAAATCAATGTTTTTCTGCTTATTTCCTTTTAAATTTAAATACAGCCTTTGCCTTCAACAGGAAAAAGTAGTTAATTTGATCAATATCAAAGGACATATTCTAATAGATGCTCTTTCAGGGCCAGCTCCATGGTAGCTTAGTAATTACAAGTATTTATAGAAGGATGGTTTTCCCAAGCCCAATACATCCTCTGATTGTGCCCTGACAATTAGTGGATCAGTGGATGATAATTTTCAGAAAAAAAGATGAGTCAAAACTGTTTTGATTTCCCCATCTTTAATGCTACTGCAGTGAGGTACTGAGTTTCCATTGCAATTCCGTGGGCATCTAGACCCCTTTGAAATTTCAGTTGGTAGACATATCCCTGGGGAGGTGTCAGAAAATGTTGATATACTGAATTGAATATAAGAAAATGTGTCAAAGCTGGTTGTAGGTCTGTGAGTCACCAGTGAATAGAACGTAGTTGTGATCATGGGAATGAATTAGCTGATTGAATGAAAAGCCTGTAAAGGGAGATGAAGAGAATGCAAATGGCAGCAGAAAGCAGTGCCACACAGAGACAACTAAGCTATTTCTGAACCAAACAGGGCACGAAAGCAGGGCCAGAATACTGTGCCAGTGCAGTTGTAGTGCTTCTCCTACCAAACCTGGTAGCCTGGATAGCCCTGCACGCCACTTTTCTGCCAGGTACTATTTTGGATGATGCAACAGGCAGCGATACCTAGACTTGTCCATTGTCTCGGTGGCTCTGTGCCTTCATAAAAATGACAGGGATTCTGATGATTGCCTGAGTTTTTCTCTGCTTTTAGCACAAGGAGCCCAGGCAGTTGAGTCCTTAGGGGGAAAAACTCTTTTGATCTATTCAGCCATGACTTTTTCTGTCTGATTAGAGGGTGTGTACGTAGCATATAGATGGATGGACGGATAGATAAATGCTCAAATAAAATTGTGAAAGGACACTTAATGGATTTTGTTTGTAAGCTGCATCTTAAAATAGGATGCAGTAAACTGTTTCCTTTAAAGCAAATAATATCATGATGGAATTGAGCAACCTTAGCTCATTGCGCAATATAAATGCTTTCAAATTTTCATATGAAGAAAGAGTAAGATGAGGGTTTGTTTAATCTGGTATTCATACTTGCTTTGTCTTTCTCTACATGACTGCATTGCATGCATTACTACCCCAGCTGTGGCTTTAAAACAGTCCCATTTCTCTGATAGTTGTACCTTACAGTACATCTCCTTATAGAATTGTACAATGTTACACATGTTCCTCTACCCCCAACTAAATCAGGGAGTTGGAAGTGTTACACAATACTGTCACCTGATGGTAAGAAGTGATGGTATTGGAGGCTTAGAACTTTAAAAGAAGTTTTTTCTGTTTTGTTATTAGTGAGTCTTAATGACATGTCTGACTTCATGTGAGAATTTAAACTTATTATGTGTCAGTAAAATTGAACATGCAATAATTAGTGGTTTCCTATCATTCAGGAACTAGCTTTATGCTCCTGTTTTGAGAAGACTGTTTTGAAGTTGTGATCCCTCACCTGCATCGTAACTTCTGTTACACTTATGGGTTTGGTCATGACTGGAAGTTTGGGAGGAATTGCGTTATACAGGGCCAAAGGATATTTAAAGAAATGATTCTGTAAAAGTTCTCCAGTTTTTAACTGGGCAATTAAGTTAAATTTAGCTCCATTAGTTAAGGTAAACATAAGAGCTGTCACTTCACGTATTTTATTTGTACACAGGTCTTTTTTTTTTTTTTGAGATCCGCTAAAGAGGTAACTCCATAGCTTGTATTAAAAGAAACTATCAAAGTAGAAAATTTGAGGGCACTAGTACTGTGTCAGGCATTTTTAATAATGAGAAAAAGCAATCTGAAACTACTCTCAGAGAAACAACAAAGCTGTACATACTCATCTGAAAGGTAGAAATTATTGTTATTTATGTTTCAAGGAAATGAAATAATTGCTTCTCACTTTGAGTATACTACATTTTTATTATGAGTCAAGAAGTCAAGTTTCTCAGTTGTGTTAGGAAGAAAATACTGCATCTTTGAAATTTTTGTTTTGCTCTCACTTCTTGTTCTCATTATTGACCTAAACAACTTAGCTGCTTTGTAGTTTTACCTCTTCTGAACTTCTGGAATAACTTGTCTGATGTTCGAAACTTCAGATGAGAAAAAAATAAAATGCCCCCAATAACCCCACAATAAATCTGTGAGAATCGTAGCAGATGACTTTTATTTAATGGGATTTGCTTGGAGAAAATAGTTGATTTCTCTGTTGAGAAGTAAAAAGCAATTTAATAACATGGGGCAACTTATACAACAGGGATAATAAAATAAACTCAATTCTATGTAGTGATTCTCTTCCTCTTCTTCTTAGAAAAACAATACACTGGAGGTGATACAGTCTCAAAACACGCATAGGTTTGTATGGTTTCAGATGTAGATTGCTTGTACTACTTCTAAAACTACAGAAGACTCAGGTTATGTGGAGCCAGAAAGTCCCATGCATCTTTGTGTCTTAAGACAGCAGTGATGTTTCAAGTAGAATAGCCAGCATGTTGCTTTGTTCTTGTATTTTCCAAATGGTGCAATTAATTTAATTTGTTTTGTCTCATGAATCCAGCTTTTTCTACCAGTGATCTACAGGACAGAATCACCCTGCCCTGCCCCTTAACAAGCAGTAAGAGACTTCAGGTGGTCAACAGTGTCCTTGAGATAACTTCACAGGCTTCAGCTGTTTGTTCAGCCTTAAATACTTCACTGGCAGCTGTGATGATGAACAGACAGAGGTTGGAGCTTACACTAGCATGGAGTAAGGCTGTATACCATGAATACAACTGGATATTAAGAGAAGGAAATAGTCTAGAGGAACACTAGGCTTCATTAAAGGAATGGATGTTCTGTGACTTCTGGATTTTGTTTGTGCTGTGCAGTTTCAGTCAGGGCTTAAGTAGATGACTGAGATGCTGTGTGATACTGAATTAATACATCAGTATTTCAAAGTTCCTGAAGGTCAAATGAGGTGAGGCAACTTGTGAAATCTTTGTAACTTGCTATCCTGTTCATATTGCTGGAAGGGTGGAGCCTGACTAATACACTGGTAGGGGCACCAAAATGGTTTTTATAATACCAAATGTATGCAAACATAATAACTGGAGATTGAATGTGAATGGTTACAATGCAAAATAAAGCCATAATAGATGATGTAGAGAAAAATCACTAAGAAAAGTGAAAATTAGCTAGACATTTCTACTGGTTTTGGGGAGATTGACACTACATTGTATAGATTAAAAAAGAAAATATCTTTAGATCTTTCACAGGTAGAAGATTAAGATCTGATGCACTTACACTAATGCAGCTGAACTTGATCATAGTGATTACTTCAGGCTTCCATGTAGTTGCCCAACTAAAAATGTTCTGAGGTTTTTCAGGGAATTTATAGTGATCTGCAGTGGATTATAATGTACTTTGGGGAGAAAAGTTGAAATGATCCAGTCTTCTTCCAGAAGTTAGAATTCCTTTTTCAGGCATATCTTGGGGGAGCATGTTTTCTTTCTGTGTCTGCTACTACAACATTTCTTTTCTCTATTACAGTAGGCTGGTATTTGATGCCAATTTGTTTAAATATACTGTAGAAGTGGAGACAAAGATTGCTTGAAAAAAGAATTTTAATACACTTCCAAAAGCTTCCTCCAGGTGTGAATTTTGGATTACTTTAAATCCCAAACTGGTAAGTACTTGGATTCACAAATAAGTCTACAAAACTACAAAGAATCATAGAATCATAGAATGGTTTAGGTTGGAAGGGACCTTGAAGATCATCGAGTTCCAACCCCCCTGCCATAGGCAGGGATACCTCCCACTAGACCAGGTTGCCCAAGGCCACGTCCAGCCTGGCCTTGAACACCTCCAGGAATGGGGCTTCAACAGCCTCTCTGGGCAACCTGTTCCAGTGCCTCACCACCCTTAAAGTGAAAAACTTCTTCCTAATGTTTAATCTAAACCTGCCCTCTTCCAGCTTAAAGCCGTTCCCCCTCATCCTATCACTACATGCCCGTGTAAAAAGTCCTTCCCCAGCTCTCCTGTAGCCCCTTTAGGGACTGGAAGGCCACAATAAGATCTCCCCGGAGCCTTCTCTTCTCCAGGCTGAACAGCCCCAACTCTCTCAGCCTCTCCTCATAGGAGAGGTGCTCCAGCCCTCTGATCATCCTCGTGGCTCTCCTCTGGACGCGCTCCAGCAGGTCCATGTCTTTGCTATGTTGGGGACTCCAGAGCTGGATGCAGTACTCCAGGTGGGGTCTCACGAGAGCGGAGTAGAGGGGCAGAATCACCTCCCTTGACCTGCTGGCCACACTTCTTTTGATGCAGCCCAGGATACGGTTGGCCTTCTGGGCTGCGATCGCACACTGCTTGCTCATGTCGAGCTTCTCATCAATCATCACCCCCAGGTCCTTCTCCACAGGGCTGCTCTCCAGCCATTCTCCGCCGAGCCTGTATTTGTGCTTGGGATTGCCCCGACCCAGATGTAGGACCTTGCACTTGGCCTTGTTGAACTGCATGAGGTTGGCTTGGGCCCACCTCTCCAGCCTGTCCAGGTCCCTCTGGATGGTATCCCTCCCCTCCAGCGTGTCTGCCTCGCCAAACAGCTTGGTGTCATCAGCAAACTTGCTGAGGGTGCACTCTACCCCACTGTCCATGTCGCTAACAAAGATGTTGAACAGTACGGGTCCCAGTACCGAATGATGGATAGAAGGCTATATTTTATTCTTTATTGCTGTCCTCTAGTCCACAATGTCACTCAGAGTGTTTTGTTTCACAATGGTGTAATGAAAATATTAAAACGAAACGTGGATTATGCAAAAAAAAAAAAAAAAAATATTACTTGTTGGTGCTGTTTGAAAGGTACAGTTATTAAATCTCTGAATTTGAGAAGTTGTATGAGGTAGATACTTAGTGAATTAGAAAAACTTTTCCATTATCCAGTAACTTCTACGTCATATTGTGGTTGATTTTTTTTTTTCCCCCCTGAACTTCTAAATTCTTATTTCTGTGTTGCTTTATGAAGTTGTTATGCTCATTGGAACTGCTTGGAGAAGGAAGCAGGCAGCTATTTTGCATTTGTGCTTTCACAGAAGTGCCTGTTAGCTGCACTGCTAACTTTTTTTATTTGGAAAGAAAAGGACAAATTATAAAGGTGGCAGAACTATAGGCTTGCCGGAGCACAAACTTTCACTGCGATTCACATAGAGCCTCATAATCTTTAGAAAAGATTGCAGGTTGCTGAGCAATGCTGCGGAGACTAATTTGGGCTAATAAACCTTTCATAAAAGTTAGATGTATATAACTATAACTTAATTCCCACAAAGCAGCATTATAACTGATAATTTTTTCTAAGGTGTATCCTTATATGTATATATTCTAAATGAATTTTTAAAACAGAATTTTTATATTTTTCAGTTTAATGATAAAAAAATATAATTATGTCTTTTCCTGGTAAAAGTAGAATATCATACATACCTTATGGGGGCAGAAGTATGCTGAAATCTAAGATGGTAGCCTCTGAAGCTCTCCAGCAAAGATAAATGTGATCTGTCTTCATCAAAGATCAAAACAATTCAAAGGAGAAGAGTCTCTGTCATAACAACTGGCATTTCCAGCTATTATCAGGCAAAGGCTCCTTTAGAATACAGTTAGCAGAGCATGAAGAAAATTATTTTCATAGTGCCAATTAATCAAATATCAGGACAAACTGCATCTAGAATAGAAATCTCTAAGCTAAAAGTACTCTTCCAGCAGATTCTGGGTCTCCAATAAGAAGTAAAAAGTCAATTTTCATTATTTCAGCCTACTTGAAAATCCATTGAAAGGTATCATGTACTTTCACAGAACTGATCATCACCAGTATGCTTCTGAGTGTGGGGCAAAAGTGGCTGCAGTAGAATGTATGCTTCATGTTGGCTCCTGCCCATCCTCATTAAGATCTCGGGTTATAGTTTCTTAGTGGTTTTTTTGTTTGTTTTTCCTCCATACTTTTAATGTTATCATCATCATTCAGAGAACCTTTGGAATTTATAATAGGATGCGTGCTTAAGCCCATGTTGTTTATCTTCTGCAGTCAGTGGTTACTAGTATGGGTAGAACTTAATTTATACGTTATTATCTACCAAGATTATGGAAACACTGTTTAAGTTCAGGTCAGTGGAAAATCAAGGAAACTGTTGCTAACTTTTAAATGGCATGTATTGAATTAGGTCCATGAATGGCAAGCACATAGAAAGCCAGGCTAAGGCAAGCTTGGAGCATACAGCTGAAAACTGATGACACCCACCTGATTTAGCACTTAGTCTGTTCTGGGTGTTAAACATTGGGAAGGCTAAGTGTGTGTCCTTGTGAGGCACAGTAGTGTACCACTCAGATAATTGTGAATGCAAGAAAGATTTGCACCTTAAAGAAACCTGTGCATTATAAAAGTTTGTGCATTGATTCACTGATGTAGATAATTAATGCACAATGTTGATCCCCTTAAAAAAAAAAATTATGTATATATTGACCATCTGAATGCTTAGTTCCCTCTGGGAGTATAAGTAACAGAATAACCTTTCAGAAGGCACCAGAAAGGCAATTACTATATCTTATTTCTAGTATGGAGTGACTGTGCCTTTTTCAGAAAAGCTTTGGACTCCAGAGAAGCCCATCCTTGCATTAACACTTACTGTAAGGAGGTGCTTTCCCTTGCAGGGATGGGCTAATTTAAACTGCTTGAATGGAAATAGAGCTCAACAGATTCCATGTATCACATTTGTTAGTAGAGTTTAGTCTTCCGGAGTTGCCTGAATTACAGTACTGATTGTTTGCACCTGTTCATTGCTGTTTATAATAGTAAAAAAATTCTGAACAGTCTCAGTGAAAGTAGTTCTTCAGCTTATAGAATCTTTATACAAAGTGTGAGCGGAGTTTAAGATCTTGCCTGCTCACATATGAGCAAAGAATTGTTTCAGATAGCTTTTTACTCAGCATGCCCAATTGGCTATATCTTAAATTACCCCCTTCTTGAAAAATGGCTGTATGGGGGAAATGCATTCATTAAATCTTCTGATGAAAATATTCCTCTTAGTGTTGAATAATTAAAGTTAATAATGTGTAATTCACGTGGTGACTTTCTGCCCCATTTGTGCTGCTCCAATGCGGAAAATGTAGTGGAGAACAGTTATCACAGTATTTAATTTCTGATATTCTCTGTCATTCTGATTTCTGCTATGTAATTGGAGGTCTCAGTTTTTCATGTCAGCAAAGTGAATGAAGTGGATGAGGTTTAAAAGAGGGAGGGGGGAGAAGAGTGGCTGTGATGCTGTTGTCATATACTGTCCGTTGCACTGGTGATGAGAACCAACATTTCATTCTTAGAACAGTTTGGATTGGAAGGGACCTTTAAATGTCAGCTAGTCCAACCTCCCTTGCAATGAGCAGGGACATCTCCAACTAGATTGGGTTGCTCAGTATTGTCTCATTATAGTCAGTTGTAGACTTTCTTGCTTTCTAAAGCCAGCAACTGGCAGCTGTGGTCATCCCAGAAAGTTAGGTCTTCCTGTTCTTTTGTGATCGGAGGGAAAAGATCATGAAAGATCGATAAAAGTGGTTATAAGATCTTGTAGAGATGAAGATTAGAAGCGTGGAATGGCTTCCATGGGAGGAACAGCTGCTTTAAACAATCTCTTTGGTTTGGAAATGCAAGAACTGGGTGGACGGCAGGGAAGGCGAAAACACTTAACAAATCATGAAACCAATGATATGGTAACTACAGGGCCTCAAATGAAGCAGCAGGTTGAAGGTTTGAAACAAAAGAAGGGATACTTCTTCACACACTGTAGTTAATCTGTGTAACTTCTTGCAATGGGATTTTGAGGTAAATCCCCATGAAATTTGAGTTACGTGGTTTTGAAATGCAACTTGACTTTATTCAGAGTAAAGTGGTAGTGTCACATTTTGCAGGACTGGGCTAAGTACAAAAGAAAGAGTGGATACAAAAAGCAGATGTGGGTCAGCACAAGAGAATAGTAATAATAATATATAGTAATAATAGTATAAACCATGCATAAGAAGCAGCAGTTACATTATGTTGTGGTTGCCTTGCTATTTAAGAGGTGTGTTTGGACCTCTTCTACTGCAGTAGAGATTTTGGCTCTTAAAACAACATTATAAAGTTTGGATTCAAATTGTGTACAATAATAAACTTTGGAAAAAAGTTTCATTTTTATTCAACAAAAGGAGTCTTTTGGTACTGCCTCCTGTAGGAGCTCTTTGACTTTAAAGATCTGGGAGAGAGGAACATGAAGATGACTGCATCACGTCTGTGCCCTGTATATTCTGAGAACTCCCCACTCTGTGCATAGGACCTAACTGGTGCAGAGAAGAGATACAGATTTTTTTGTGTCTTTATCTTAAAATTCCATATACATGAAAGGTCGTCATTGCTTTTTTATGGCTGAATAAATATCCAGCAATCTTCCAGTTGCTAAAGCCTGAATTAAATTTGAACATTATGGCAGTATATAAACAAATAAATAATACATTTTAACTTTTAGTGTACATTTATTCTTCAAAGTTATCCAAGGGTTCCGTCTCTCAAACCCTGATGGAATATAATTGGCAATATGTAGGACACCATGCTGTAGAATGGCTGTTTCAATAGGTTTTTTTCTAAACTCTTTGTATAGATGAGGCTTTTTAACTAGTTTAATTATCCTCTTGCAACCTTGCAGTGTTGTGTACTAACTGTGTTATAGTCAGCTTATGTATTCTCCTCACTGAGCTCTCTTCTTGCTCAGTCTGTGCAGTCATTTTAAAAAGAGACAATTCTGGCTGAGCTGCAGTTTTAACTGCTATCTCCAGTGAAATATAGCATATCAGTGCATGCTGAGCCAGACAGAGGGTCTAACATCTATTAATAGCAGGAGTGAACTAAAGATCCCTAGGATAAAAGAATAATGGGAGTAAAATTTCATGTGGCGAGATAAAGATGTCATAACAAGATTATGCTTATAGGCAATACAAATTTCTTTAAAAATTATCTCAAAAGTCATGAGACATGACGTAATGGAGAGTGTCCTAGTGATTGCAGTAAATAATAGTTTTATGAGCCACTGTGTTGTAGTAACCCTAATAATAAATACTGTTTCTCCCATGTTGAGGTCACTTTCCCCCTGTCTGGAGCGCATCTTGTGACTAAATTTTCTTCAGCTCTACCTCAGAACAATAATCTCAGTGTAAATAGAGAAAAAAATCCTGTTTCCTCTGTAGAAGGGAATAGATGCTGTAGTTTCATAAGCTCTTTTGAATCAGTCCCTACACGTGGTCCTTTATATTACTTTATTACATAGATTCTTGGAGCATTATGTTTGAAACTATTTTTGGAGAAGATCACAATCTTGTTTTTAGAAAATTATTCTTTTAGATTATCATTCTGTTTTACATGTGCAGGGACGAATTCCTCTAATGTGCTGGCGCTTTCATACGTGGCTGGACAGGATTTGCAGGTGATAATAGTAGGGCAAGAGATTCGTAAGGAGGCCCACCACTGAAATTGCTACTTTTGGTGGATTTCAATAGCAAAGGCCTCTTAGGGAATGAGTGGAGTCTGAATATTATTTTACATCCCAGTCAGTCACCTTTCTGCCACTTTCGATCTCTCTTTGATAGTTAGGGGTGCCATGCAATTAATACTCTGTAAGTATTTTCTAATTAAATAATCTTTTTGCCATATCTAGCAGTCATTTACATTTAAATTCCAGTCAGCCATTGTTGGTGTGTAATGATGTGTGTGTATGTGTTTTTATAGATCTAAAAAATAAATCTATAAAAACGTATGCCTGTATTGTTATGACCTTGCCACTGGTGTAGCATACTTAAGGATATTGCCAAGACAAAGATGACCTCATATATCTGCTCAACTTAAATAGACTAGACTAGTCTGATATAAGCTGGACAACAAAGAAGTTGAACTGTGTTATGCTGTTAGGCAGCTGTCACTGAGTTAACGTTTTTAGTGGAAGCCCAGGGCCGATGTAAGGGGCTATATGACTAGTGAAGCCATTAATGACCTGTAGTGGCCTGTACCAGCAAATTAATATAAAAAGCTGTAAACAGATAAAACTGTAGCCCCTTGGAGGCTAAGGCTTTGAAGGTTTGTGTTGGGGGGCATGTGGAATTCAAATACTACTTCCAACACTGCAAAACTACTTTGGTTGAGAAATCAGTTTGGAAGCTTCGTACTCCTGTTGCCCCATGAGATGTCTTGTTCATTCAGTATGCAAAAACTTCTCATGTTGTGTATTACTATAAATAATCAATGTGGTATATACTAATATATAGCTGCTTGGTACCAAGAGAATATTTAATTTCCTAACTTGGGACCAAAGGAAGTTAAACTTCTGTAGTAAGCAAGACACGGTGTAGAACTTAACGAAAAGAAAACTCATATCCTGGAAGTTCGTTTTTCTATTTTTAAGTACTAATCTACTGATTCAAGAAATACATGTTTAAACTACATTGATACTAAAAGGCCCTGCTTATGATCTTCTTGAGTTAGACTTTTAACAGGCACTGAGGAAAACATTGCCCCAAGTAGAAGTAGAAAGTACAAATTTAGAGCCATCTCTAGAAGTGTGAAAATTTAAATCAGTTGAACAAGCAGTTTGGCAGTAGGTTTCTTGGAAATGGGAAGCTAATAGCTCTTGAGAACTGAAATGGGAGCTTCAGAATTTAAGCTTGTATCAGGAATTTAACATAGTTTTCAGAATGATACATGAATATTTTAGGTAAATATGTGAGGTAAAGTTGTCTGGGAATTTTCCTTCCATGGAAAATATTGAAATATTTCGGTTTTCTTTCACTATTTTAGTTGAGATCTTCTCATCCACATAACTTGATATCACAAATTCTTTTGCTGTTGGAATTAAAGTCAGCTGATGGCTAGTGATCCCTTTCTGTCTGCTGGAACTGAACAAACGGGTTCAGCTACTGCAGTGCCCGTGTTCCCTCTGTAGGTATTTAGTCCTCTCTACAAGGCTTACCCTTTACTGTGGAGGGAACTGGCTTTGCAGCATCATTGGAGCAAATGGAGAATAGAAAAGAAATAGTGGTTGTGCCTGTACAGAAAACAAGGGATATAACTGTCAGAAAATGAAACAAAACAGATCAGACAGGTAGAGGTAGAGAGTTGGGGAAAAAAAGACTAGAAAATAATGGTTGAAAATACAGGAGTGGTAGCATTGGAGAAGATAAAGCGGAAATGCTTCGGAGGGAAAAAAATGTAAAGGAAAGACAGTGTTAAAGGGAAATAAATAGGACTATTAATATATTTTGTTTTCTTTTTAAGAATTACACAAAAGGAGAGAGAATAATATTTTATAAAGCTGTTTCATTACTAAAGTTGGTTCAGTTTAATTTTTAGCACAGTGAAACGTGGAGCCCGCAGTTCCTTATAAAAGTTTGGAAAGAAGCAGCTCATATAAGGAAATGTTGATTCAACTGCATTGTGTGCTGCCTGGTTAATACACTGGAAGGCGGACAGGCTGCAGGTGTGGTAGGTCAGTAAAGTCAGGTACAGTTCAGAGACTTGATGGCAAGTGATAATCTTCCTTCAGATGTAGTCTGTCAGAATCTATGGGCAATGGTAGTTCAAAGAAGAGTGTGAGACTGAATTGAGACTTTGTAAAATAAAACCTTTAAAAAGATAGAAAATAAAACTGCTCTGCTGTGCACTTTGATGCAAGCAGGAAGTTTTTCTTTGCTGGTGGTTGTCACTGCACTGCTTAGGCTTTATTTCATAAGCTGATACCGTCCTAATTTAAACTTTGACTTCCTATTACAAAGTATAAATCAGAAGATTAAAAACCTCCTGCTATAGATTTTTTAATAGAAAGTGACAGTTTAATTTGGCAGAGTTGAGCTGAAAGGATGCTTAAACCTAGTAGAGAGTGCCAGCATCAGCAGCTCCAGAGTAGTTGGAAATGAAAACAGAAACATGAATAATTAACAGATAAGCTTGAGTTCCTCAGATATTTTGCAATTACTTACTTTAGAAAAGTTTTCTTCTCCATTAAATCCAAGTTCTGTTTTTGTAGTCAACCTGGTTTTACTTACTGAAAAGTAGTGGATATATGTAACTTCTGTTTCACAAAGTTAGTTTTTTGTTGTTTTTTTAATGAAAAAATACAGTTTTGCAGGCAAGCTCTTTTTTTTTGTTTTAATACATGGTTTTATTTCTTTATTTCTTATGGTCACACTGGTGGTTTTTTCCCAAGATACAACAACATTTAGAAATGAATATATTCATTTGCAGTCATTGGGTTCCATAAGGCCAAATGACCTGCAGTTTTTAGATACAATAAGAAATTCATGAGCAACTGTAGCCTCGTCAGCAGGGGCGTTGTATTCTAGCATGCAGCTTTATGTAACAACACTGAGCTATTAAACGTCTGAGTTATTCCATGTGCTTATAGTAAACAGCATTCAGAAAACTCTCATCATAATGGCACAGAAAGTACTCCTTTTGTTGTATTTATACCATCTCTGTTACTAGCTGTGCAACAACTTCATGAAGTGGAATATGGTCAGCCATATGCTGGAATCAAAGCTGCCAGTTTCTACTGCAAGGCAATTAATATGCAAAACCCCTGTTTTCAAAAGTTCTTTTATATATTTCAGCCTGCAAGAGTTTTTGCTGACTCAGATGGTGATTTCAGTTAAGTTTGTTTAGAGTACCCTGTTGGTAAAATCTAGGCGATTTTGCTTTGAGAAAAAAATATTTACACCTGCAAAACCATGATTTTTCCTCCCTGTTCCTGCTCAGTGAGTAAGATGGAAGTGTATTTTCCACCCAATTCTCACTTCATAGTACTGTAATTGGGAAAGCGTTTCTTATTTGAGGAAGGGATATACTTTTTATACGGAACGAGAGTGAATTTAACTTTGGTCCTATTGCTCTGACTTCTAGTAGAAGTAGATTTTTAACAGCAGGTACCAAACTCAAGAGAAATAATACCAGCATTTCTCCTCTTTCTGAAGGTGATTATACTATATTCTGGCATGGAATGCTCTTTGACTAATTTGTATTTTTCTGCAGCCTCAAATATAAAAACACTTGTTTAACAAATTATCAGTAAGAGGATTTCTGTTAGTGTTACGATCTGCTTGAAGGTGACCAACATCCTGAACAGAGCCTCTGCTGACAATATCATCTGTCATCTGTAATGGTGAAAAAATTACTCAGGCTGGAAGGAAAGTAGGAGTCCAGCTAGACTAACTTTACACAACGAGTGGGTCTAATTAGATTAAGTTGGTCAGGGCCTTGTTTTGAGCATTGCAAAGGAGAGAGTATATCTGAACTGCTGAATCTTATTGTTACCGAATTTGTTCTTATGAAAGTAACTTTACTCGTTACCATGACTGCCCCCCCCCCCCCCAATAAAAAAAAAGTAGATGCAGAAAAGGTGGCTGGTTTTAATTGTGACATGGTTTCCACTATAATTTATGACTTTTTTTATGAATAAAATAGGTTGGAATGTTGGAATGTCCTTCTCTTGCCGACAGAGGTTTTTAGGGGAAACGCCCTCATGAGGTGAATTGACTGTCCCTGGTGCTTCAGGTTGTGGTGGAGCTACAGATTGGCCTGAACTGGGAACAGTCCCAGTCATGCCAGAACTAATGGAGATCCCCAAAGTGGTATTAAAGAATATTAATCTATTTTACTCTTTAGAATCATGGAAGGTATAATAAATACTGTTTAAAAAAAAAAAAAAAACACAAAAAAAAAAGACCCGTCAAAGGCTTTGTGAAAACATTAGAAACAGTTTTGTTATATTTTACCCAAAGCTTGGTTAATATTGTCAAGTTTATGCTATGTAGTTTCCCAAAATGTTTATAAACAAGTCTGTTTCCTGCTGCATGTAACTTTCATTTTATGTTACTATGTTTTGTTTAAAAGTTAATCCACTAGAGTAAAATTCCTCCATACCACTGTAGAGGGTAGGGAGTCTTGTAGAAGCAATTCTAGCATGATTTTTCTCCCAAGGTAAAAAAATCAAAGTCTTGGCCTTGTGATAGCAATGTCTTTCGCTCTGGCCTGACTGTTGTAATTAGGCAAGCAGGCCTAACATGGTATTCTAGTGAAGTATTATGAATTCTGTAGTAACAACAGGTGCTATCAGTCTGTAGTTAGCCTGAGGCATAGAGTCAAGGGGAAAAAAAAAAAAAAAACAAAGCAAAAAAACTCACCTAAATATTTATTAGTATGTCAAAGCAGTGGAGTTCTAAACTGTGATAGTGCATTATTTTGCTGCTGACATAGTGTGAAGACCTTTTTTTAGAAAGTGGAATTACTGAAGTATGAGACCTAGTATTCCTCCTGTTCTAATGCTGCTTATATAATGCCATAATGAAAGGAAAAAGTATAGGACTGAAGTGCTTTCAGGCTTAAGATAATTAAGTAGACAAGGGTTCTTGTTCTTTTCTTTAAATGTCAGATTCAGTTCTCATTATTTTAAGAACTTTAGTTAAAAAGTAATTGGTCAGGCATTACTTTCACCAGGCATTTTGGTCCATGTGCCTTAAGTTCTCAAATGCTAATCCCAGCTATATTTTATTATCATTCTTATTAATGCAAGAAGTAGTATGGTGTCACTTTTCCTTTATTTTTGCCATCAGTGAAAAGGTTAGTGACAAAGCATTGCTCTTGCCTCTTGCATTTTCTGACTGGTTTCAGTTTTAACTTTCAGGATGCATTGCCAACTTTGCTTAGAGTTAAAGATGACTTTCTTATAGGAATAAACTGTCAAATACAACCAATTAAGGTCCATTCACCTTCCTTTGAATTTTACAATACTTCTTTTCATGTGTATTATTTGAAATTTGTTAAAGACTGTTTAAAGAAGAGCTGGATTTTTCCTTATCCTTTCATGTATTTGCTATAGGAATTTACAGCAGGATGTTTTATGTTTATTTTAACTTTTGGGACTTTATCTGGAATGCAGAATTTCTGATATCAGTGTACTTTTGCTGGGATAAAATATGCCATAAATAAAGGACAGATGGAATTTCAGATGTGACAGGACTGTGGGGTTTAACAGAAAGAGAAGATGTTTGAAAGGGAATATTTTTACCCATATGATAACATCTGACTTTGGTATTCCCCTTGCTACAGTGCTATTCAACAGACTGACTTCTCTTTTAATGTGATTTTTATTTTAGCTATTTGTAGAAGTCTTTCACTGAATAATCCACGTTATCCTATTTGATAGTCTAAATACCAAGAAATTTACTTCTTTACTTTTTTGTTATATTGCTGTATGTGCTAACAATCAACAAGAATCTGCTAAATCTAACTCTGTTCTCTTAAATCAGTCTAAGTGAGATTCTCTGTCCCTGTATTGAAGTGATGTGCAGACATATATGATGCAATGCTTGTAGTGGCTGGTCGGAAAGGACGTAGTACTGTGAAAAGTAACGAGGTGTAAAAATTAGTAGTTTTTTTCACCCTGCTAGTATTTACGTTCCCTTTCTACTTGTTTTTATGAATGTTGGGGTGGAAGAAAAGTGAAAGGCAATACAGCATCATGTTTGCTTTCCATGGGAGGCTGAGCAGATTTAGAGCTTGTCCCGCTGGAAATCTGCGTTCTGGGGAATGCACGTTGCATGAAGAAACAGAAAATATAGAGGTAGAACAACCAGGAGTAAACAAGGATTTGGTCATCCCTGTGTACAATCATACGCCCTTGTTAGCCAGGCTTAACTTTTTTTGTTCTGTGAGGGTGCCATCTACACTTCTGTAGTCCTTAGTCATCTTCACAAAATTCCTGCATGATCCATTCCAAACTCATCATTGTGTTTTGCAAGAGAATCTGTCCCACTGCAGAGCGCTGCTTGGTTATCACAGGTCCCTGAATGTAGTGGATTGCTGTGAGGTGTCTTAACCTTGGGGTTGTTAGAGAGCAGAGGATGTTCTTACTCTTGCAGTAGTATTGCTGTCAAGTTCAGGCCCGTGTCTGTGCAAGGGGTGGTATATCAAATCATATTCTAATCCAGAATGTCTGTTTTAGCAGTGGGCAAAAGTGCTTTAAAATCTTTTATGTTCATGAAAAGTGTAATTTTCCCCTCAATAACACAGTTATTTGGAGTGACACAAAACAGTTGTGTCTGAAGTATGCACCACAGGAATGTAGAGAAAGAGGTGAGCGAGTTTCAGCTGGAAGAGACTTGGGAGGAAAACAGTGAGTACAACAGAGAAAAGTGAATGGAGTGAGGGTGCTTTACCTAATGCTCCTTTCTACAAATAGTTACATCTATTACACGATATTTCTGATGGTCTCTCTGTAGTTACATTTCACTTTCAAACTCTCCTCCAAAACAAAGAAATGAAGTACTTCCCAAGATTCAGGCATGTAAAGCCAGTACAGTTCTATGGTGGTAGAAATCTCTCTTTAATTTTCAGAGCTTTGGAGTTTTACTATTTTTTTTTCTTTGTACACATAAGCATGACTTTTGTAAAAGATGGCGAACGGACATTTAAAGGCAGTAATTACACTTTCTTAAAGTTAGAAATATTTTAGCAGTCTATTATGTATGTATCAAGGCATTATTTAAGAGCTTCTAAAATTGTTACCCTCCCAGATTTGTTTTCTGAGTTCCCTAAGGATATTTGAGGAGTAAGCTCTATTACCTGTGCAAAACTGGTAGAAACTTGAGTGCCTTTAGAAGAATGCATTTAGGTGATATGACACTCAGTGATAAATGCTGAACCATCATAACTCCAATTAAACAGTGTCTCATGACTGTGGCCTAAGGAGGAACATCCTGATTAGTGTTCTCTCTTTCTGACCGATTATTGAATAATGACAGTATTTTGAAGAGTGTAGGAAGGTACATTCAGTCAGTGCTATTAGGATAATGTTTTCACATTCAGGACTGGAAAATTTGACATGATTGTTTTGAAGACCTAAAGCTTTGTATTATATATCTTAAAATTCCGTGTCCTATTTGGCTGGTTAAAAACAATATGTGGAATTGCTTTAAGAAGTTACTTGCAGAATGCTTGAGCTGGAGAAAGGGGATCTTGAAGGGAGTGTATACAAATCCAAAACCCTGTGGGAAACACTGCCAAACTGTACTTTTTCAAGCTAAGGCAAATCTAAAATCAGCAGTGTTTGATTTTTAATTTTTTTTTTCCTGTCCTGGAATTTATAAGAAAGCTGTGCTTTTAAAGACAACATGCACAGCTTGAAAAGATTACAAGATACCAAGAAGTAACTCCGCTAGTGCCACTGAGTTTTGTGTGGAAATAAGAAGTTACTAAGGTAAAGGTCAGAAATACATAGGAAAAAGAAAACCAGAATTGGTGTCATCTGTTAAGGGAATTCTGATGGAACATTCTGTTTCTAATTAAACAGTTTATAGTAGAGTTTTGGAGAAAGGTTTTTGCTTTTCACAGGAACCTGTAATTATTTTTGAAAACCAAAATATCTGCATTATATGAAAATAAAACAGCTTCCTAGAAGATAATAGGAAATTCACGCTAATAACCGTTCATGCTACCTTCAGCAGTTTGTTCTACATAGTGGTGGATGTGTTAGATCTCACATGGAGCATATAGTCTGTAGTATGACACATGAAATCTGGTTTGTGAGTCTGTGTTTGAAAGCTGGATAAGAGTGTGAGCAATAGAATAGAATGGTATCTTCTGTGAGTTACTGAGATACTGTTTCTGACAGATGGACAAAAATTTAATTCTTATTCCCTGAAAAAAACCAAAATCTTTCACAGCAATGTTTTTTGGCATAACTAGTGTTCTTCAGTTGTCCGTGACCAGTAAGTGTCATTTACCAAAAAAGGAGAGAAATTACTTTTTTTTTTTACTTTAACCTCACCACTGTATTTGAATTGTATCTAAAATGATTGCCCCAGAAGCAGAACGTGCTAGATTATTTTCTAAGTGGTAGTGTTCAAAAATAATCGATAGATACTGCTTTTTCCTTATTACCTGCTAAACAATTTGTTTCTTAAGAGAAAAATATACTTTGATTTGCTTTATGTGCATATGTCCCTCAAGGGTAATCCAGAATACAAACAATCTGCAGAAATTTGATGGAATTTTGTGAGTCTAATTAATTCCCTATCCAACAAGAATTCCTTTGTCAAGCTTGTCAGTATGGAAGCAGGACACGAGCTGGAAAACACTGATAAAACATGACAAAGAGCTTTTGGTGTGTTTGATGTGTCATTCAAATGTAAACAAACACTGCTGCAGAAAGCAAAAATGTTTGGCAAGGAGATGGAAAACAGTGGAATACGCCTCCCCCAAAACAACAAAATAAGCAAAAAGACCATGTAAAACCTGCTTTCCTTTTACACTACCTGAGAATGTTGTGCAAAACATAGCACTTGCTTTTTATTTCTCAACTAAAACTAAGTGTACTATGTGCGAAATAAACAAACATTGAACAAACACCAGAAACTTCCAAGAGCAACCCCTAATAAGACAGAAGTCAACAACCATCTCATTAGCTCTTAAGAGAAATTTTGAGGCAGGTACAATGCACAATAATTTGTTAGCATGAATTGTACGAATCAAAGGATGTATCTGCTTATTCCAGATTGACACCAAGGCAGTTGGGATAACGCTTACTAAACCAAATCAATTTACTTCAGAAGAGTTGGAGTGAAAAGCATTTCTTCTGTTGGCATTCTTAGAAATGCATCTGAAAAATGCTAGACTGGCTATTTTTTTTAGTATCAGGCACTTCCATTTATGCTCAGGAGAGAGGAAGTTGGGTTTTTTTCCTTTTTGGGGAGAAAAAATGCCTCAGTGTGTAGGATCTTACTGAACAAATACTTAAACCTTTTAAAGTAGAATCAACATGCAGATGTTGCAGCACAAGGAAATATAATGTAGCTGCATATTTTGATTGAGATGAGAAAATAAAATGAATGATATATTGGCTATAAGAGGAGAATTTCACACTTTCTTGGAATGATCTGAAAAACTGAGAATTTTTTGTAACAGTCTTTATCAGTATTTCATCCAAATTTAGAAGTTCCATGATGTTCTTCAAGACCTCTAGTTTTGGTATAGCAACTCACCTTACCAGCTAACAGAAGACGACTAGAGCAATGCCTGATGTCCTGTGCGCTTTGTGCTAGCTTTTGCTTAAATTTAGGAAACCAAGACAGAGGTTGCTTTCTTGACATAACTGCACCACTTTGAAATTCTCTAACTGTTGACAAAGCACACAAGTCCGTATAATGTTAATGGCCAGTAATAACATGTGCTCCTAAAGGAAATGTTATGATTTGCTTCAGCATTTTTTCTTAGGTATACTGAAAGAGAAGATGACTTGAAAAAAGCCTTAAATACCAGCCAGTGCGTGCATTTCTTCCCTCGCTCTTTTAACACTAAATTCTTCTGTTAGGAGACTGATAGGTGGATCATCTCTCCATATCTCTCCAGCCACCCATCCTGTCTCCCATTGAAATATCCATTAAGCTCATCTATTGTGAAATAAATCCTCAGAAATCTCTCCAAAACAGACTTACAGGTGTAATGGCTTGAATTAAAATTGAGAGTGACATACTTTTTAAAAATACTGGGTAAAAATTGTTAATCCTGATGAAAGGTATAAATACCTTGCCTGAAGGAAAGATAACTTTGAACTATAAATAATGTGATACATTTTAATCGGTTTTACTGCAACAGTTTTTATCTATAAAATAACTTATCTTGGTAGCTCTTTTCAAGTAAGTTGAAAGAAGAATATAATTTGCTTGAATAGAATTTATTAGTGAAATCTCCTTAGTTTGAAACTGGACAATCTTATAATGGTGTACTCTCTTACTTTCTCTGTGTAACAACAACTAAAAAATACTTACTGAGTAGTTGCCTAAAGTAGTGTAGAAAGTACAAGTTTAGATGCAAGTTTGTTTCTTGTCAAATTAGTGCTGATGGACCAGATTTGTTTAGAAAATCATGGAATATTTACTTGAACAAAATTCTGTTTTGAGCAGAGAATCACCACAATATTACGTACCATTGAAGCTTGTTGTTCATGCTTATAATAAAAGATGATACCTAACACAATTTAAAGTCACTGTGCAGAGAGTTGATATTTTGGCATTTGAACTGAAAGTTTTGAGCTGTGTGTAAGTTGGTGGAGTTTTTAGGGTTCTTTCTTGACCCGCTAATATAATTTAACAAAGATAAAGCTTTATAACTAACTCTAGAAGTTTAATACCGTTCCTCTGTTGTGTTTAAAATACACTCTTTCCCTACTAGGGAAAAAATATATCCTTGTAAGGATTTTAAGCGTGGTGTAGCCGTTATCCTGGCCATCTTCAGCTAGGCTCATGTCATATTCCAAATCACTGATCTGAGCTAAACAGAAATTACACGGCATACTTTTTTTCTTTCTAAATGAGCTGCCAGCATTCTTCCAAGTTTTCTGAGGAAAAAGTAAAGAGCGTCACCCCCCCAAACAAAACAGAAACCCACAAAAGAAAAACCAACCCAAACCAAACCACCAATGAGAAGGGAAGCAACATCCTGGGAGTAAGCTTGCCACTTGTAAACTGGAAATTAATGGGACTCGTTCTTTACTGTTTGTCTTTTAGTATTTTACATCAGTTGGGATTTTGGAACAAATTTGGAATAATAGACTGCAGAAGTATGTTCAGTATAAATAACAGCAAACTGAAGTCTGGATATAGTTGAGGAAAATATATAGTGGTGTTCTCCATTGCATATTCCTGGTGCTGGAACTCGGTACATTTCAGAATCTGCAAAGTATAAATTTGACCTTTGAAGAAAGAGGACTTCTTACTAATCTCTATTTATTTATTGATTTTGCCTTGTTTTGTAAACCACAGGAAAGGCACTTTTAGGCACTTGGTTGTTTAAATGAGAGACTGGCTGTGTGACAGGGCGCTTGGAGAGGCACTGCTTACTTGGCAAAAGAGAGAAGTGGGGAATAGAATCGGGATGTTGTGGTATTTCTTGCTTTTTAGGATATGCGTTACAGTTTCAGCAATGATCCTCTTTAATGTGGGGTGGTCTAGCACACCTGAGAGTGGGCATCAGAGGGACGAGGTAAGAATCATGTGGTCTCTAAGGAATTTTCTCTTAACTGGATGTTTTTCTCTTAACTAGACTAGTTGAGTCTAGTTTAACATTCCTGTAGTAAAGCCAAAGATTTCCACTACTAGACAGTGTGAACAGGTAGAAAATTTGAACTTGAGGGCTGTGTTGAGGGTGCAGTGTCATACAGTGTGAAGTCAAGTGTCGGAAGTTTTAATCATACAGTGCTGCTCTGACTCCTGAGAAAGACAATATAATGTATAGTAAATACAAAGGACACTTAAATTCAGGGCAGATGTAGATGTAGATTCAGTGGAGCTATGCTAGTTAACATTAGCTGAACACCCGGGACTTTGGTTTTGGGATTCTGGCAAAGATAGATGGTTTGATTTCTGAATAGCAGGATAATCCACGTTGGTGTTCCTGATCCCTCTCTCTCCATTATTAGCTTTCTACCATGAACTCCAGTTTCAGATCACCGTGTTAGTATGCTTTTTCTCATTTTCCATTTAACGTGCTTTTTTTTTTTTCCTGCCAGCCTCTTGATACGTTTTAGTCTTCTTCCTTTTTCTAACTTTGTATTAAATTTTATATGAACGTGAGGTCACTCCAGCTTCACTAGTTGCTTCTCAGCACTCTTGTCTATATACTTTCATTACATATCCACCTTTTCATTCTCATCATGGGATGATGAGAAACGTCTTCCTGTATAACAAGCTACCCAATTAATTTATGTTTTGTTCTTTAATTTGTATTTGTGATTTCATTTATTTGTAATTTCATTTATTGGTGTGCTGTATACAAGAAAAAAACTTGAATAAAAGCATATGCTAGATGTAATAAATTTAAATTCAGCCATAGTATATTATCGTAGTTAGCAAAGCAGCAGTTGTTATTGTAGATTTTCCAGACTTTTCATGATAGTTGTCTTGTAGCTTGAAGTAACTCTCAGTTGCTGATCTTATTGTAAGGTCATTATACAGCGTTTCAGCACTTGCTATAGTGCCTCTTGATTCCCAACTAGGGGCTCTGGCCAGTAAATCCAAATATGTAACAGAACAACTGGTATCACTTCTTTTATGGTATTCCAGTCCTGAAGGGAGCAGGAATTCATTACAAAGTTTTGAGCTTTTGTCAACTCGGTAACCATCTAACTAAACAAAAGAATTTTCAGTCCTTAGGTAGGTTTTTTCACACTAATATAGTTCATCTCTACCATTTACATATTTCTAGCTTATAATCTACTTGGATGTTGTTTTTACTTGTTATCAATGGTTCTGAGAGATTTCTCAATTGTTACTAGATTTATGATAGCATAATGGACAGTCTAATTGACACTGAACAAACTTTTTGAATGTTTGTGAAATAGCACTACTGATTTTATAAAGGCATAAAACTGACATAAAATATTCATCTTTTCTCTTGTTATTTGCCTTATCTCTTGAAATATCATAAACCACGCATTCTTAGCTTTATTTGCTAGTAAAAACATTATGCTATCTGTTATACTAGAAATTCAGGGCAGTAAAATCCTGCATCAAACAGTCTCATAGAGAAAAGGCCTTTGTTTGTAACAAAATGCCAATGAATATTTGCTTTCATTTGCAGTCAGTTCAGGTGCCTGTAATTTTGATGGAGTCCCATTTATTCAAAAGGAAGGACTTTTGCACAGTTTATGCCAAGGACTTTATGGATAATTAATTGTAATGGATACCTTAAAGCTGCAAGCACTTTATTTGTGCTGTCATGTGCATTTGGGATAGTATTGAAATAGGTTTTCTTTTTATACGTTATGTAGGGAATTAGATAATGGCTAGCTTGCATGTAAATGAGATCAGCTACTGCATTCACTGTAGCAAGAGATTTCCCACCATAAAGCCACTACTATTTAATTGTGCAGATGGACTACGAAAATGCTTAATCCAAACACTTAATGACATAATTGTTTAAATGAAGCATGCATATTCAATACAGCCAATACCAAAAATAGGTGATTAAGTTGGAATTTAGACTAGAGTTTTCTAACCAAAAGTTTTGAGCTGCAGCAGTGAGACACAACCCTTTTTGTAAGGGTTATATTTTTAAAGTAGACAACTGAGTATCTGTTAAAATTGGTTGAGGATGTAACAATTTCATCGCTGATCTGGTTTATTGTTCTGCTTCTTTGGCACTTGCAGTACTGAAGTGATTGCTTTCCTTCCCTCCTGTGTCATAACCATGGCATGTTTTTCCGAAGCTACTTTTTGCCAGAAGCGAGTAAGAACCCTTACCACACTTACTTCAGATTATAAGCAAAATCTTCATTTCAGTTTTGGTGGTTAATCTAAATCCATTTCTCACTGAACTGAGTACTAAGTACGAAGAAGTTTAGAATTGTTTTCATGCTTTCAAAAATACAGCACCAAAACCTCTTCCTCGTTTCTTGCTGCATCGTGCAAAAGAAAGCTAGCTCTGCCACACTGATTTCTGAGGTGACTGCTGCTGTCATACTGTTTGGTTTGGTTTGAGTTTGGAGAGACCAAATGTGCTGCCAACTGACCTGTCATTCCATTCTTATGTACAAGGGATCAGGATTTATAATGATTTTTATCTTTTTTGCTGTATAATTGTTGTGGTTCTAATGCAGCAAGGGCTTTTTCATAAATGTTCTGCAATAAGAGAGTTCACTTTAAAAACGATGCATTAGAAGATACCAATCCATGAATGTCCCATGCAGGCAAAAGTTCTCTGGGTGAATTTTGTTCTCAAATGCTGGACTGGAAATGAACAAAGTGGCTGCAGAAATGTTTTTTGATACAGATAATGGCAACCAACTTTGCATACTGAATTAAGTGTAGAATATTTGAGGAAACCATATTCATCTGAAATAGATAAAAGTAAACCAGTATAAAATTATAAATTCAAACTCAA
The DNA here is from genome assembly GCA_017639485.1 of Pluvialis apricaria. Classification (NCBI taxonomy): domain Eukaryota; kingdom Metazoa; phylum Chordata; class Aves; order Charadriiformes; family Charadriidae; genus Pluvialis; species Pluvialis apricaria. Next base: position 80,045,159 of record CM030010.1, read on the forward strand.
TTTATCATCATAACTGGAACCATTGACAAATTCACTGAGTTTTCTGTATTCTCAGAAGTTCTTTTTATTTTTGTAAAAAGAAAGTTCTTTTTATTTTTGTAAAAATACAAAAAAAAATACTTCTGGAGTTGTAAAGCCCGATGGGTGTTTTGGGGATGCAGACTTTTTAGAAATGTTGTAGCTAGATCCACTGCAAAGACCTGTGTAACCTGGGGTGAGTCAAAGTAGCATCAGAAGCGGAAGGCAGTCTGCCTGGACATTGAGGTTGAAGGTGAGCAATCAAATTCCAGGTTTTTTTGCAAAGTGAGCCAGAAGGCAAGTTGTTTTCCTTAATTTTTGTGGTGACAGCAGCATGAAAATGTGTCCTCAAAGCCAGAATGCAGCCACAGACCTCTACCTCTTTGAAGAAAGGCAGATTGCTGTTTCTGAAGAGTGCTGAAAGCCCAACTTCTACAGTTGCTGGTCATTTCAGAGGCTTTGACAGTGCTCATCACCCAGCTCCGGGGAAGATTTTGGCGGGGGATTCAAATGGTGACTTTGATGTACCATCCTTTGCAGAGAAGTCACAGGACACAAGATCCCAAAGACCTGCTGCTAGGCAACAAAAATGACAAACCAGGTCACTGGAGAGACTGTAGCTGGCATTGACCTAGCAATGGGAATTCAGCATCAGAGACAAGCAGTGACCCCACTTGAAGGAGGAGAACGGATGGGAGAGTAAACTTGTGTAGTGGTCTGGTAAACTCATTTGAGTAGAACTCTCAACTCCTGTCCGGATCCAGAGAAGAATCTACTACTGACAGCTTTCTTTATACCCGTTAAAGAATTGGCTCACAGGATAGACTGTGGGATACCTTACCCTCTGCCATCCCTGTGACAGACCTCCAGCGGACACTGGGAGGAATAGCTCTTTGGCCTGCTCTCTCTGTGGGTTGGCCTGGGAACCTGGATGGCAGTGCACTGGGTTCTGAGCTTCAGTATGTGTCTTCATTGCTTGGGACAGAACTGCAGGGAGTCACGGTTTCAGGAGGAATTAAGACATTGGAATTACGCTAATGTACAGGTGATAACTAATACTGGCCTGAGGAGCACATATGTCTGAGTATTTAATATAATATCACGTAGTTGGAGAAAATTAATACATCCTATAGTTACTCCTCTTTCTTTGCTTATCTGCTGTGAGCAAAAGGCAAGGCCTGCATGGACACTAAGTATTTTGATGTTCTAGTGCTATTCAAGATAACACGTACTTTAAATGTTCCTGTTGGAATATTCAATTTGGCACTAAAATAATTCATTTTGTTTGAATGTAGCCATGAAGTAAAATATAAAATTGCAGAAGCTTTAATAGATTATGAGTACGTGTTTCAGTGACTAAAACAAGAACCTTAAAAGCAGTATTTCACAAGTATTCTACATTTCCTCAGGGAGAATGTGAATATAATATTGCAGTAATTTAAATTAGAGTCAGCTTTCAGGTCATTAACTATTAAATGTACTTACCTGCAGTGTCTGCACAACAGAGTGCATACATCTGATCTCAGTACCAAGTACTAGGCAGAGGGAAAAACAGTATGTGATTTAGCAAGCAACTGGTTTATTAAGGTGAAGTTTTGTAACTTTTATAGCAGTGGCCTAATGATAGCTGAGTGGCATATTCAGTGGAAAGACTAATGAGAGATTAAGTTCTTAAAAGAGAGTTTCTTCCCTTCTTACTGATAGAAGGGAAAAAACTATCCAAACAGATAATTGGACATAATAGAAGTTTCAAGGATTTGGAAACAGAACAGATAACATGCAAGTCGCTGCAGTTATGGGCAAATTATAATTTGTTACCAGTTTAAAATGTGGTTTCTCGAATCACAGAGACAGGAAAACCAGCTAGGAAGGGGTCTTTATTTACACAGAAGTGTCTGTGTAGCTCCTTTAAACCTCTAATTAATCCGCAGATTAGGGTGTCAGACAGACCAGGACATTTTAAGATAAAACTCTGATTAGTTTGTGAGAAGAATCTGAATTTTTTTTACATTTGTAAACACAATTCAGACTAACAAAGGTATCTCGTTAAACTCCTTCAGTTGTTTGTAGCTCATCATTCCAACATCAGCCAGTGTGAACTTTTATAGCCTTATTTGTATCCTTTTATCTTGTTCCTTCAAGATTTTAATGAATTCATGCATGAGCCTTGGAGTCAAAGTTTAAAAGAGGAGACAACCTTTCTGCACCCCCGGCCCCCTTCAGTTTCTAAAGGAGAAGACTGCACTGCTGATAGATGGTGGAATAAAGAGAAGATGAGTGGAGAAGAATAAGTGGGAAAGCTGAAAGTACATTGATTTACATATATTACTTCATTGTATTTGGAAAGCATTCCTGTTATGTCATGAAGTGGTGGAAAGTTAGTGATTGTAGCAGGCATAACAGTCTGCACCAGTTAGCTTTGCTTACTTGTGTCTGTGGCAAGCAGTCACTCACTTTAATCTATGGCTAAGGCTGGGTATGGAAATTCCAGGGTGGAGAAGTGGAAGAAAAAGACAGGAAAGGCGGTGGTGGTTTTTGTTTTGGGGTTGGTTGTTTGGGGTTTTTTTGGTTTGTGGTTTTGGTTTTTTTTTTTTGGAGAGGGGGGGTTGGTTTTGTGATTTTTCCCTTTTTTTGGCGGAAGGAAGGGATTGGTTTGTTTGTGGTTTTGTTTTGTTTTTTTTTTTTTTAAACAGTCTCCTGAGAGAATGGATTTGCGAGTCCTCTTTATGTAAAAAGTCCCTTTGCAGTAATGTGTGCCTGGGCATTACTTACTGAGGAATAAGTGTCTGAAGTGGTCGGCTGAGCAGCTAGCAGAGCAGGGAAGTCTTGCTTGGGCAAGAGGAGTTCAGGAATGCCTGTGAATCTCATTTGGCATGGTCTTAAACTGTTGATCTTTTTGGTCACCTTTCTCATGCATCTCTAGATCAAGTCACATCTATAACATTTGGCCTTTGATTCTTGTTTCTCTTAGTTCTGCCTGTGTGTGAGTATTGTTGTTGGCCACTGTGATGTTTGTTACTCATTTTATAATTCAATGAAGGAAGCTGAGGCACTGAAATTCAGGAGGCCTTGGGTCAGCCAGTGGATAATTGTGTGCTATGTGACTGCAGTTCAGACAGCATAGCAGGAGAATTTGTTGCCTGGACAAACAGCAGACCCCTGCAGGTGTATACCAGAGGTTTTACCATCCATGCCTAGGTTCTTTTTCAGGAGTTGTGCCACCTGGTCTCCATTTTGTGAGCAACAATGATGAAACTTTTACAGGGAGATTCTGCCGTACTTCTAGATACTGGCTTGAGCTCAGGCTGAACAGTGCTTTCCAGAGGTAGAAGTGCTTCTGGGAAGCAGAGCAGGTGGAAAGCTAAGGGAGTTCAAGCCTATCCCTTGAGGTGAGGATGTTGAAGCAGCTAGGGTATGAAGTCCCTCCTTCACCTTACTTGAGTCCTCTGTTGTTGTCAAGAGGATGCTGTGCTGTTGCCCAAGATCCACGGGTTCTCTGGGAGGACTTCATTAGATGAAGAAGCGATCTGGGGAAGCAGGTGCTCTGTAGAGGTGACCTGCTATCCTGCTGATACAAGTGGAATTCTGATGCTACTTGGATTTTAAAGAGTGGGGAGTATAGCCCATTCTGGGATAGCAAATTCTGCCTTCTCTTTCTGTAGATTCTTCTTCCCCGTTGGCATTGCAGTGTGGGGGGAAAATGCCATAAAGATGCCCTACCTACCTTTTCCTGTGGCTTCTTCTGCTATAGGGATTCGGTAGTTTTCTAGTCTCTTACTCGGAGCTGGTTTCACTAAGGAACATGTGAATTAGTAACATTTTAAGTAGACTGTTTTCTTCTCCAACATTTATGCTCTTACTACCTTATGAGTACTAAATGATGAAAAGATGAAAATGGGAAAGTCATTGTGCAGCGACAAACTTAAGAGAATTACAATCATTGCAAAGGTTCCAGGAAGAGTTGTTTTGTTGTTGTTGTTTGTATTTTGGTTGGGCTGGTACTAAATGAAGGGGATAGAAAGGATCTCTATGTTAGGAGATCAGCAATTAATGCAAGCTAGATCAGAAGGGAAGCAGAGATTCCCTGAACGGGTGCTTGCGTAAGGCCACAGTGATATCTTTATAGGAGGCAAATGGAACAGCTGTAAGTAGTGATGCTCAAACTTCTGCAGTGTGGGCCCTGTTTGTAATAGATGCTGTTCTGCGAACACTTTTGTTGTCTCATTAAGGACATCCTTTGACACTCACAGGCCTGTGGCCTCTCTGTAATAATGAAAATTGCTTACAGACAAATGTAATATAATTAACACACTTTTTAATATTTTTTGGTAGTATGTCAGTGCAGTTTCTCATCTGGAAGGAGCCTGGTAATCTGAGCACTGTGTGACTAACGAGCTGTCTGTGGAACATCTGCAGTCTGAATACCTACATCTCCACTGAAAATAGTCTAGGAACCTGAAACTTCAGACCACAGATCTAGAAAAGGTTATCCTGTCATTTCTACTAAATTGGCTGCTGGCTTATGTTTTTACAATACCTTATTGTGCTTGGATAATCCTGGTCTGCCACAGCCTGTTCAGCTGCATTCTGTCTAATTTTTCCTTCATGCAAACTCAAGCCAAACAGCCACCTCTTAGAGATCATGCTGCACTAATTTTTCTTTTTTTCAGGTTCTTTCTAGTGTCAGACACTTTCTTGTCAGTAAGGTCTTTGAAATGACATTAAAATAATAATTACCAGTCCTTAATTAATTAGCAGTCTTTAAAATAACGACAATAAAAATAGTAATAATAAATACTATTCCTAAAGTCAAGGACTGTCTTGTTCTTAGGAACTGAGCATTATTTGATTGGGTAATCCTGTACAGGAGTGCTGTATGGCAAAGTTTTCAAGTGCTGAGCCCATTACGTAATGAATAAGCTGAGTAGGATTTAACCCTAGTGAACAGCCATAATATTTGAGACTTCAATTGTATTCCAAAAAAAAGTGTTTCCGCAGTTCATGTGCTAATTTCAGAGGATACTCGTTTCTCTGCTTTGCCTTAGCCTGTTCATATAACCTCATGTAGATCATTTGATCTCTTGACACCTTCCACTGCCCATTTACTGCCCAGCAGGAGTTTTGGAGTATAATGATGTCAAAGATAACTGGTTACTTAGTTACTGTAGTAATAGAAGCTGTATATATAACTAAGACAGATTACTTCTTTCTTTCCCAGTAATTATTTTAAATAGCCTTTCATACGTTATCTTCCCAAACTAAGCATATGACAGATTACATCATACTTCTGTAGCTGGAGAGCTATTTCAGTTTTGGGTGCTTGTAACCCAGAACAGCAGCTGTATGACAGTTTCAGGATGTAGTGCCTCAAGATTTCACTTCAGTGCAGGATTGTGGCATTCCATTAATTTGTTTGCGATAGATTAATCAACGCAACAAAACTTGAACCGAATACTGAGAAAATGTGGTCTGTGAACATGTTGAAGGAACTGAATAATTCAGTCTGCCCCAAAGCTGAGGAAATACTAGGTACATATTTTAATAATAATGATCGTTTTATTTCAACCAGTAAAATGTAAGAAAAAATGTAATTCAAGTGTATCTTGTGGTTACCGTGTATTATTACTACTTGTAAGCGTAACTGAAACTGATCGCCAAAGGTTATCACCTTTTACTTTTTTAAATCTAAAGAACAAGTTGCTTCAAGTCGATTACAGCCATTATTAAATGTCAGTACCAAGTAAAATAATTTATATTTTTACCAACACTAAATGCCTTCTTTTGACTATATATTGAAAATCAGAAATAATCTCTCAAGTATTTTATGAGCACATGAAATTTTTAACAATACAGTGCAGATGTTATTTCTGAAGAATGTAACTTGTTGAGTGATTTATAGGGCTAACATCACTAAACTCAGCAAATGCATTATGTGCTGTGACTTCCTTTTGAGAAGCAAATAACACTTTATGTTATCAAATAGTCATAAAGCTTGCAATCATAAACCTATCTGGTGCTGTTAGCTAATCAGAATCATTCTTCCATGGATAATATTTTCAGATAACGTTTTAGTAAATTGCGTGTTTTATTGCTTTTGTAACACAGTAACCATCCCTTCCTCTATGATTCACAAACAGGGCAGATGATCAAGTCCCTTAGAATGTGTAAATCTTTGAAGTAAAAAGATGTTGCCCTCTTCCACTATGTAAATTAATTTAAAAATTCAATTTTGTTGTTAATGAATTGACTAAAAAGGAAAAATCTTAAATTAGGAAAAAAAAGTGATGGTCAAAGGTGAAAGTTAGTACTCAAAGCTGTCAGCAATCTTGAAGACTTAAGACTTGCATTAACACTTCTGCTATCGCCAGTTTCCATTTATTTGCTTTTGCAGTCTTGTCCTGTGGCATACCCTGGGTTTCAGTTTTTTAACTTCTAGAAAGCTTAATGCATACAGCAGACAGTGACATGAGGACAGGGAGGGGGAAGCATACAGTAATTTAGCTTATTTTCTTTCTTACAGAAGAGGGTTGGGACATCCTAGTTGGAAATGTAGACCTGGATGATGAACAACAAAATATACTGTAAAACACAGGTGTTGTCCTCTAATCCGTTCCCTTTCTTCCCTCATCTCTCCCATCTTCTTGTTTCTCATCTTTCTTGTGTCAGGGACAGAGATGGAAACAAAGGTGAAATACAAGCTTTTGACTGCTTTATGGATTGTCCTGTGCTCTTTAAAAGCTCTTCCTTTAATTTTATAAGCTGGTGATGAGAGAAGGAGAAGCTAACTTGATAAGAAATTTGCTGGGTTTTTTTTTCAGATACTTGTACCAGAAATTTATACTGAGGCTGAGCTGCACGTGACCTGAATATATGCTATTTCTGCCTCCCCAGGTAGGAAGGAAGAGGCTGTCCAGCAAATTCTTAAGCATCTGGTGGCTGTTGCACCTGGATAGAGGGAAACTAACTGGTATTATCCTGGATGACGTGGAGTCTCTGAGATGCAGTCTCCCACTGGATGAGGTGTCCGCTACGTTCAAGTTGAGATGAGAGTCGCCAGGAACATTCAGAGGCCTTGGAGCTTACAAGACTATAGTTTTTGTAGACAATTTGGCATTTGACGCCATGATTACAGCAAAAGAGATCTCTAAGAATATCAGAGAAACGAGTGAAAATTCAGCGCTGGCCCCAGACCTTCTGAGTCTGAGGGCCCTAATGAAGACACATCCCCAGCACATCCAACTAATGGAACTTTTAAATCTATGGCAGGTGCCTGGTGTCATGCTGGACATAGTGAGATAGTGCCAGGGGGTGTCAATATCAAAATCTACGTTGCCTAAATAACAGAGCGACATCATTAATTGGCAGCCAACATTGGTCAACCATTTTGAGGCTGTTTTCAAGGATCTTAGCAGCCCAGTTGATCAAGGCACGTCCTGTAAATCCATAGCAGAGTGGCTTTACGGTCTCACATGGTTGCTCCAAATATGTAGGACTGCTACAGCTACTTATTTAACATGCTAAGAGGGAACACCGTCCACTTGGGGCAGTCTTTGTTGATTTGACTAAAGCCTTTGACATTGTGAGCTACTGCTACATTATAATGGCTCTAAAACAGAAGGGCATTGATGATCGTTTTATTGCCCTTATTAAACATCTTTATCAAAATATTATTACCCAGATAGTTATGAAGAATGAGCAGTCAGACCCCATTAGGATACGGACTGGAGTGAAGGAAGGTGACCCAGTGCCCCCACTTTTAGTCAATCTGTCAATGCTCTACTGTGTAAACTGGAGGAGGAGGGTAATGGCTTCCAGCACTGAATGAAAAAGATAAAAACTGTAGCCTTTGCAGACGACTTGGTGCTACGAGTGAATCTTGCAATGGAATTCAGAACATCATCAAAATTCTCAGTCTTCTGCGAATTGGTGAGCCTCAAAAGTCGGACGGAGGAGTTCCATGGCTTCCATATTGAGCCAATGAAAGACTCTTATGCAATCGAGTGACTGTCCTGCTTGGACAATTAATGGCACACCCATTGATATGATTGACCCACACGCCTCAGAAATACCTGGGCCTGTGTATAGTCCCATGGGTTGGGATATCAACATTTGAACTGTTGGAAAAACTAAACGAGTGACTGATGCTGATCAAACAGGCTTCAGAAGGTAGACATCTTCAAAGCATTTACTGTCCCTCGATTGGTTTATCTAGCTGACCATGCTGATGTGAAGGCTACATACCTCCAAGTGCTTGACTTGTATGAACTTAATCTGACTGTAAATATAATATATTTGCAGGTTGTCAAGATCAGTGGCCTTCTGTGATGGAGTGACTGCATCAGTGGGCAAGGGAAGAGCTACAGATGTCATCTACCTAGGCTTCTTTAAGGCCTTTGGTGCAGTCCCCCACAGCATTCTTGTCGCTAAACTGGAGAAATACAGGTTCAATGGATGGACTGCTAGATGGGTAAGGAATTGACTGGATGGCCATATCCAGGTTTACAGTCAATGGCTCAATGTCCCAGTAGAAACCAGTAATGAGTGGTGTCCCTCAGGGGTCCATACTGGGACCAATACTTTTTAATATCTTCATCAACAACATAGTGGGATTGAGTGCGCCCTCAGCAAGTTCACAGACAACACCAGGCTGAGTGGTGCAGTTGAATCGCTAGAGGAAAAGGATGCTATCCAGAGGCAGGTTTGAGGAGTGTGCCCGTGTGAACCTTAAGAAGGTTAACAACGCCAAGTTCAAGATCTTACACCTGGGTCAGGGCAGTTGAACTCAAACCATATTATGATTCTGTGATCTGGGAATTGGAGGCCTGTCAGAAAGATGGAAGGTAGAAGGGATAGTAGGTAGGAACTAAAAGGGACTTGGTAATCAGGACACATCACCTAGCTGCTAATAAAATTGACTGGCTTTACCAAGTTGGATAGGTCACCTTACTTAACCTGGAAAAGGAACATGAAAATTATATGTATTCAATAAATAGCCGCTGTGAAATAGCTTCCTGCCAGGCTCTTACAGTGTCTTCAAAAAAAATTAATGGTGGTTCTGTGTTTATTTTGAAAGTTATTAAATAATAATTCTAAATTATTAGTGCAATTGTGCCCATATTAAAAAGAAGTAATTTTCTTGAGATTTGATAAGAAAATCAGCTTTATTAAGGCTCTGTGAATAATTGCCCCAAGTGATTTATCTCAATTTAATAGTACAGCAGCACACGTATCTGCAATGTGTATTCTCATCATTAAAGACTTTTAGTACAAATATTTAAATATCTAATAATTGGAGACTTGACATTTATTAGAATGTAGGTTTGGGGAGGGTTTATAATGCTTTTAATATAACTTGACAGCATGAAAAAATGTGCATTAATTCCATTATTAGAATGCCTTAAAGGACAATTACAAAGAGATGCAACTTGGATTTGTACTTTCCTTCCACCTTCTGAGTCTGAACTGGACTGTGCTGTGGTTAGCATTTGTTCAAGTATTTGGAACAAAAAAGGGATATCGAATCTTAATATATTTTTTTCCCCTCACCAGTGCAGGGAAAACACATGCAACTCCATTTAGATAGTAATGATTTTTGTAAGTATTCGTAATCTGTGTTAAAAAATAGTTAGTGTTAAATGTGCCTAACTGGTAGGTGGATAGGTAAATAAAGACTCTCTCATTTGGAAAAACTCATAGAAGCTGAAGTTTAGGATAAAATCATTCTGCTTGTTCTTCTGCTCCCAGGTAGAGAGGATGGGGGGAGCAACAATTGATAATTTTATTAAACAAATGTACTGAGATAATTTATATTTTAAAATACTGCTTTGGGACTGTAATTTATTATGAATTTTGTACAGGCTCCAGAACTGGAGGCTTTTAGGTCCTCTCTAAATAGCGATATTCAATCATTTTTGAGTGAGGTGGTTCAAGGCTTCCCACTGGTGAAGGCAAGGCATCTGTTTTGCAGGATCACAGAAATGAGTTAAGCAAAAACTTCAGCAAGATCAGTGAGAGTTTGGGGGTCTTGAGTGAGGCTATGGGAGGGGTGAGTGGTATTTGAGGCAGAGAGTCTAGGAGGGTTTTGAGATGTGAATACCTGAGCTGTAAGCCTTTACATTTTGAGAAGGCTGAGGAGTTTCTTACAGAGGTGGAATTAGGAGTGGTCAATGGAGTTTTAAGTAAGTTTGTGTCCAGCTCTGAGGCACGGGAGTGCTGTTCAGAGCTTGTCACGAACCTGGGACCCACAGATCTTCCCATAATTGTTCTATGGCATCTATTTATTTTCCAAGCTGCCAGGGAGAGTTTGAGGTGGGGAGGGCTTGTACCTACATCTGCACTTTCTCCCTAAGTAGGAATAGGAGAATGGAGAAGGCTTAAAAGAAGAAACCTTTCTATTCTTGTTGCCCCTAGCATGGTTGGGTCAGTATTGCAGAGTGTTGTACATCTTTTCTTCCATGAGAGCACTTCTTATCCATGTCCTGTCCTTCAGTGACAGTGTCAGGAGATGCCCAGAGCAGGATAAGAGATGACATCCATGTCTCACTGCTGCTGTAGACTGCTGCCTATGTTGCTTACGCGTTGAACCAGCCCTGCTTATTACTTCTTCAAGAGACTTTTGCTTGGTTACCCGAGGTACTTTAGCAGTTACTTTCTTTTCAGTTGTCACATATCTTCAGTTTAATGACTAATGGCTGCTCACGTAGGCTAGTCCCAAACTGGACCAGATAAAAACGCATCAGGGTATTCATGCTATTTTTTCGCATTTAACTTTAAAGGTAGAGTTCTGTTAGCCTGCTGCTCTGTAGAAGAGTACATATTGACAAATGACACTCTTTTAATGCTTTCTGACAATAATAGTGCTTTTTGCCAATTTCTGCTGCCAATAATAATGACTGTCTGTTAAAGCAAACAACTAATGAATGTCTCCCAATGACCTTTTAGCAACTACTGTCAACATTAACTACTCTACAGCATTTTCACCTTCCCCTGGAATTGCCAGTGTTTAATTTTGAGTATATAAAGGTAACTGACATAACTGACAACTGTATATAGGGTAGTTTGAATGTCATTGCTGCTGCAACAGCTGGTCTAGTTCTGCAACTGGTGACGAACACTTAGGGTCATATTGCAAGGTGACTTCTAGGGACAGGAGAAGTGCTTGCCTGTGTGCAAATTTCTCACGTAAAAGACAACTAAAAAACACAAAAGACTTGTTCTTCATGGCTTCATGTTAATACAAATGCTCCTGCAAGGCCTGGTGGCAGCATTAGTTTTCTAAGGGAGGCAAAGAATATGTGTGAGCAGTAATGGCTGCTCTGAGCTTCATACAGGGTTTAATCAGTCTGCATCTCGTTCTTGAATTTGTCATTTCTTTTAAAATACTTTAGGACTCTATCTAGCGTCTGTTAAGATGAAAAAGGGCAAGTCACAGCCAGTGCTTTTTCTCTACATGCATAGGAGAGAAAGAGAAACCTCTTACTGTCTCCTAAATTCCTAACTGACCAATCGACATCGAGTGTGAGCATTAGGCAATGAGCTTTAGAGGCTACTGGATCACATGAAGAGTATGTTATTCAAGATCCCTTGAAACAGCAGCAAGCATACACCTTCCTAGAAAATACCAGCTAAAATAAGCTAAAGGGACTGAAGCTGGAATTGGGGAGTTAAAATTCCAGCTGAATGACAGACTTGCTGTAGGGCCCATTAACCCTTTGTATAACACAACTCTTTGTAACACAAATGCTACTTCTTTATCGCATTAGTTTTTGGTCCTGTGTACAGTGTGACCCCAATTCTGATGTAATTGGGGGGAAAAATTGCTATGTGATTTTGGGTTAACAATAATTTAATTATAATGTATATTACAGCTTTTATACGCTTTCAGTAATATTAGTTCTGTTAGTAATATATAGTGTATCATTCATCCTGTTATCACTCATCTGATATTATCCCCTTTGGTAAATTTGTATATGAAATGTAAGAATTTTTTAGTTCTCTGCCCATTAAAAATAACACTAAAATCTGTATTGGTTTAAAGACCAGGATTTTACCCAAACATGACTTATTAGCAATAAGGAAGTTACAGGACCAGGAGGAGTCTTTTCCTCAGTATTAGGTTGCATGTTATCAGCACCATTCAAAAAGGAGTATGGAGAAGAGGTATTTGGTCTCAAAGTCAACCTAACATGCAGGATAACTCTTACCAGTTTTCTTTTCCGTCACATAAAGGAGAATGCCCTGTTAGCCTTTACTACACATTATAGGAAAGCTTCCCATCTTGCGATTCAGTGAGTTGCAGGAGCAGGGGAACCGGCTATGTGATGCAATTTACTTTCCATCTTGTTATTACCTTTCATTACAAAGAGATTGTACCTTTTACTTGCAAAATTACTGCCTCGGTCAGTTCTTTAAAGACATAATACAGTATGTTATTTAAGGCTAATCTGTGAAACACACGTGTAATGCACAGTCTGAAATGCAGCGCAACAAAATCCTCCTGTACCAAGAAGGACACCCTGTGCTTTAGCACTAGCACAGATGACTGTGTAATTTGGAAGATTTACTACAGCTGTATCTCTGGTTCCATAGTGTGGAAGCAGACCTGAAAAGGTCTATAAGCTTGAACTCAGTTTTACGTGACTGTACGGATCAGATATGGCACGAGTGCTGAGAGTTTGAGTGGAATTTGAAAAAGCCTTTTGTACGTTTGCATATTCTAGCGTGAGCTGCTCTGAACATTGGCTCTTAAAAGACAGTTTTCTGTTATTCTTTTTGGCAGGGAGAGGGAAATATAACAGTGTCAGTGGATGGAGAAGGTTGGGTTTGCAGTGACAGAACCAGAATGCAGGGAGCACTGGTTTCCCAACTTCCCACCAGCACACTGGACACAGGTGAGCATCCTGGCTTTTTATGCTGCTAGCTTCATAACCTGTCTGCGTTGGATGACACTTCAAATCTACAGCACGGGTCTTCACTAATTCATGAACACGTAATAGATCTAATTGTTGTCCTGTGTAGGGAACAGTATAGTATAATCAAATTCTTAAAGTACTTCTTGGTTTGTGGAAATTGTTCAAAAATTTTTGCTGCTGTAAGGGAGCTGTTGAGCATGGAAATCTCACTCACAAACACCAGAATTTAACAGCATGTTAAGCAATTAAACCCCAGTATTTTTAATGGTAAATTTCGGGTTGGTCTTACTATTGGACTAACACAAATTAAAGAACTGTCCCCTCCCCTTTCCCCCAGTCCCTGAAAAGGAAACTGAAAAACTTTGATATGATTTCTCTCTGTAACATAAAAAGATAATTCCTGAATAAAATGGCTTTTAGTCTTGTGGTGCACAGTATAAGAAAGCATACTGTAAATTAATTATTCTCTGCAGACTACATTATTATGAGACTGAGATAAGCTTTGACCTTTGATGCATTCATTTGTGTAATACAACATAGAGTACCGTACCATTGTGTATTTCTCATCATCGACATGTGGTTCTCCTGATACTAAAGTGTGTTCACTTAAAATATTTTATTGTGAGAGTTTTAATTGCAAACATATTCCTGGTATTATTTGTTGGACTAATAGTACCGAGTACAATCTGTCTCTTAATACCCATTGGCTTTTGACACTTGAAAGACTATTAAGAGTATAACTGGATATTGAGAGCACTAGATGTTGATCATAAAAAGTGCATAGAAACATTATGTTAAACTGTCGCACAATTGGTTAATGAGTTAACCGCTAAGAATAATGTATGCGAAACCCATCAAAAACGTGAATATTACCTGTTTGGCTGATTATGCAAATATGAATCCAGTCATCATTTTCTAAAGAGCAGGAAATTCAAAATGGTGACTAGTGTCTATGGGTTTTTTAGTTATTATCTAAAGATATATTTTTGAGACTACTTTCCTTTTTTCTGCCTGGTAATTTTAAGTGCCTAGCTCATCAAATGCTTAAATAGAGGAATTCCTGCAGAATAAAAGGTTAACATTAATTTTCAATGTAAAGCTCTGTTTCTTCTCCAAATCCAAAAGATAAGCAGTTATACTTGCAGGGTCTAATCTGCTTGTTATCTACATGACTGACCTTAACAAAGGTGATGTACACAATGAAGTTTTTATTCAGTCTGTGCAGACAGAATGAAAACAGTTAAGAAATATTGTTTATTAGTAGGATATCTTAAATACAGATAGTAAAATAGTATGCTAGACTGGCTTCTTGGCAAATTACTACAATGGACAGATGGTTTTTCATTATCTGTTGTACAGAAATACAAGGCTTGCAACAGTGTGTTTTCTATTGATGCTTATTCATCTGTGAGAGAGTAATTTTCAGGCTGCTTGTCCAGAAAACATTCTAAATCTTCCTTTGCATCTGCAGAACATCTGCTTATAGTAGGATTGTCAATGTCAATATTTTATTGCTAGTAAGCTACAGGCTGTCTTAATGTCTTCCCAAAGCCAAAGAAATGAGTATAAAATAGGATTTCAGGGCTGGGATCCAGCGTTTACTGTCTAGATGCATTCTTCACTTTGTATGCAGTGTAAAATCTTACTCAATACCCATTCTACTCCTGGTAACATATGGTCTCAACAATTAACGCAGAAAAAAGCAATTTCTCTATGTAACAGTTTACAAATGGTGGGAAAAAGATACATTTAGTTTAGATATTTATGTAACCAATATGTTTGATGGCAAGAAAAATTGTAAACAATGAAAGACCACGTTATAAACATCTTGGTAGGATGCATGCCTCAGTTAATTACTCTAAAGAGGGAGGCAGAGGGTTTCACATCTAGAAGATTTAAAATTTTTGAAGATATAAATTATAGTATCTATTTCAAAACTTCAGTATGGAAGTTGCAGTAGATGACAAGGTGCATTATTCAGCTCCTTTAAGTACTCAATATTCATTAATTCTTCATGTGCCAATATTACTGCGGTTTTCCTCCAATTATCCCACCCCTCATTGTTGACTTCCACTCTTTCTGATGTCTATTGGAAGTGTAAGCCAATGTAATAAGTTTTGAGGGCACATATGAAACAGCAGATGAGCACTGTCCATAACATAGGAAGTTTCAATGAACTAAAAGTACCAGGTGGTTCTTACAGTCTTTTCTGTCGTGCCTCGGGGCTCCGTTGCTTCTAGAGATATTCGTGCTGGCTTGTTGAGATCTGAAAATTACTGCCAGAGAGCAGGTATATGGCAAACAGTCATTCACGTTCACAGGCAGTACCATGAACAAAAAAGCCCACTGTCTTAAAGTCTTCTAAAGACCAAATTTTTTTCTTAATTTTATTTTTTTTAGTAAGCCTTTACTATTGGGATGAATACTTTGGAAAAAGCAAAAGGTTTTTGGACATTTAGTCAAATCGATTACAGTAACGTTCATTCCACCAGCACAGAATGTCAAATGTCTTGCTTTCATTCAGGTAAAGAGGAGAGCACTCAAACAACAACAGCGGTATATGTAAGTGCAAAGTCTCAAACCGGCTTTGTATAGTACGTGCAATGTACAAAACAAAGCTTGCGTGTATGTACACAGTGTTCTGATAGGAATCCTGTTAGATTTGGGTAAAAAGCAATTTTTCTGTCCCACAAAGGTTTGGAAATTAAAAAATGCTCCCGTTCTCTAAGTTCTGATAAAGGAAGATGCTGAGTAAATGCCTGGAGTTACTGACATGTTAATGTAGTGCTGAAGGTTCAGATTCAAGCTCTGAAGGAATTTATTCTGTTTTACTTAATCCAAATCTGGGAAGTGAATCCAGCTCTCTTAACTCTAGATGAGAATCCTGGCCATCAGATACAGGATCAATGTTTGAGGCCAGTAGCAATGGCCAGATTCAATACCGAAGTTTTTTAAAAAACTGAAGAGACAAGTTTGAGAAAGCTTCACCAGTGGCTGCCTAATTTTGGTATTTACAGGGGTTGTGGAAAACTCAGGGTGAGTGTCTCTGAATTAGACACATGTATCCCATATATGTGTGGGGATACCACTTACATAGTGTTGTTAACTTTGGTCATTTCATCCTGTCATTACCACTGCGAGAGATACTGATGATTATTAGAAATCTTGTTAACAGTGCCATGTGTAATGTGAATGTAGTTTGTTCATGTGTTTTAACACATCGCTGAATATAGCTGTATTCTATTTCCTAAAAAGGGGAAATATTTCTGCAGCATAATTACTTCATCTCAATTCTTTTGGATTTGGATAATTTCAATGAGAGGTAAATCCTGTTCTCATTATTTCTATGAGAAGTTAATGAATTATGAATTATAAACCTTCATGGATGTGAGTAAATGTCATCCTCTCTCTCTAAAGGCAAACTTTAGATAGGGGTCTGTATTTCTGTAAGTGCTGTCTATTAGGTTAATTCTGCTTTCATCAAAATCTGTGGTTAAAATTCTTCTGCTTGTTCAGTAAGAGGAGTGCTTGGGCACTGATGACTGATGTAGAAAATCCTGGGTGTAAAATTTAACTGACTTTTCCCAAATGTCAGAGCAGTTCATGTGCATGCATTCGAGTCTCTTATGAACAACAACTTCACAAACTTACTTAGAATGGAGAAATGCATTTGAATTGACAGTCATTCAAATGTTTTTATCAATACCCGGTGACATTAAGCGGAAGTGGCTTAACAGGATGGAGTGTAAAAGAAGAATTAAATTTTTCACGCACACAAATAGCAGTTCTGTGTCTGAGTCACATTGACTTTGGATAGGAGCCGAATGGAGCTGGCCTTTGTGCCTTTGAAAGTAAAAGACCAAGGACGAGATCTGCTGAGAACCATGCGTGACAGGTAATGAAGGAATACTAATAGGTATGGGAAATTGTTGATGGGTCTGAAGATGAAGGCAGCTTGACTGATACCTCTGCTTTATTGTGACATTCTAACTTTCTGACTGAAAATGCTGCTTCTGAGGGTCACCTTCTCCTGGCATCATGTTTTTTTTTCTATTTGATTTGATGTCTTTCTAGGGTGTTTAACAGTAGACAAAAGCGAGTGAGTAATTTACCATGTAATAGGATGTCTGTAATTCAGTGCTTACCTCCCCTGCCCCCCCAGCCCATGATCTTGTTACTTTGTCTTCCAGCTCATGTTAAAGTTAATTCTGTTTAAGGTGCAGGGTGAACAATATGCAGACATTACTAACATATTTTAATGCAGAAAGTGTCAAAACCTGTATTTTTGGGGTGTGTAAGTTGTGTGGGTAGGTACATAAGAACTTGTGAAATGTGCATAAGAACTTGTGAAAGTAATCATTGCACAAAATCACTTAACATCGCATTATGTAAAATCCCTAATCCCTCATAAAAGAATCACGTAAGCCGTTTTCCCTTATTGTACCGTTTTAAAGTTAAACATAAACATAACTCTTCACAAAAAGAGAGATGACTCAGTGTTACTTGGAGTTGAGATGTGTTGTCCAAGTATATACTCAGCTTATGAGTTTCCATTTGGCACATGTGCTTGAACGCAGAAACTTTTATTTTTCTCTATTTGCTGACCTTCGCTCATATGTAACATTTAATACCATAAAGAAGTGATATAAGCTTTTCTCAGTCAGTATTCTGAAGTTGCTGAGGTCAGATTCCTAAAGTATTTGGACAAAGCCTCATAAATATTAGATGTAGTTGGATGTTAAGATGAAATAGTTCTATTTATGCACACAAAGTAAAGAATGTGATGGTGATACAAACTGGATATGGAGCTACCAGCTAGAAAAGGTAATGATTCTGCCTGGTAGCTGTTCTGCTTTAACTCTTCATTGAGCTGATTACAAGGAATCTAGGTGTTACTGTTTGTGATATGTGGATGATACGAATGGAATCAAGACCATTAAGGCATTATAGTAGGAGATGGTGTTTGTCTCTGTTTACCCAGGTGTCCTAAACTTTATTAGAAAAGGTTTATTCATCATCTTTGAATTCTGTTTTGTAGTATGTCTTGATATGGGCCAGTGAGAGAGCCCTTAGACTGTAATAGTGTTTCTGCTTTGTTCAGAAAATTCTGGTCAGCGTGTGCTGAAATTTGAACCTGTCGTTGTCTGGAAGGAGAACAGCTATATTTAGGGGCAACAATGAAATAGTTCTATGCTATAACTTTTGAGTGAGGCCCTCATCCCTAGAAGTTGCTGTAATGTAGTGGTTTTTCAGGTGTACATTTATAAGTCACAAAAACAGTGTAGCTTTCTACCCTAGGTTAGATTCGAAACTTTGATGGGAAACACTTCCCTGTGCTTGTGGGTCATCCAGGTTCCACAATAATCTCCATTAATGTTGTTGCTTCTGTGTGTCCAGTTTTTTTGTCTACACTGAAATGTTTCATCCTATCTTCTAGACATGAGTAAACTTCATTGCCTTTATTTTAAAATTTAAGATAAAACACCCTGAAAGTGCTATTTTTTATTTCTCCCTATAAACTTTACACACTCGCTTATCTTCTGTTCTTTTTTTCTCCTTTCAAAATACAAGATAAGTATAAATTTGTTTCCTTAACATGTATTACTAAGACATACCTAATTGCCCTGCTTACCTTTGATACTCCATATTTTGCATAAGCGTTGGCATTCAGGTCTGATGTGAGGAAGTGAATTATAGGTATTGGTTGTAGTTCTGAAGCTGTTCTGATTGAATGATGAATTCCCTGATGTGTTTTTCACTCTTTACTTTGTTACCTGGAGATGGAAAAGCAAATGAGTACTAAAATAGCGAGTTTAGTCAGTGCTTCTTTCAGGAGAATAGCATACTGTAGGTCGTACACGCAAGTGCAAGGCCACAAATGCGAAATATGTGGTTCTGGATTTGTGTTTTGAGTTAACATCCTGAACAAAGCCCTGAGTACACTTTCAGAGATGCTCCCTCTGTGTTTTGCTTACTCCGGCCTTGATCCACTTCAAAAGAATCTAGTTCAAGAACATATTTCTTGGATTCCTTTTCAAAGAAAAACTTCAGTTTTCACCGATGATATTTCCCAAGTGCATAAACTGAGAATTCTGACAATGCTTGGCACCGTCTGCCAAGACTGCCACAGCTGTGAAAGCTTCTTGAACCCACTTCACCTCCAGCCCAGTATTGTTCTGTGGTTACTTAGAGAGGTGACTTTTCATTTAGGAGTGACAAAAAGGATGAGTTCTCTCTTTCAGTTGCAGACATTGTATACATTTTAGAAACCGAAGCACAGTTGCTATCTTTACTCTTTAAGAACAAGGAAAGGTTCACCTCCTTCCCACAAAAACTCCAGGGTCATCAGACAGATGTATTAAATGTCAAGAGTAGCACTAGGTATAGTTGGTTTATGTGAAAGGAATCTGTATTGTACTTTGTCTTTTACATGTATTAATTTAGATCTGATACTGATCTGTGTGAGGTAAGATCGAACGTACTGTGAAGAAAAGGGGAAAAGAAACCAACCCTTCATTTAATTCTTATATACTTTCCAATTTGTAAATCTGTAGTAATTCTGTCTAAAATGAGTAGGAAAAATAATGGGAAATCATTAGAACAGGAGAACCAGTCAATCTGCTGAAAGTTTAGGTTTCATAACTTTAGATACTATTTTCAAAATGGTAAATAACTGTAGATAGTTAGGCAAAGTAGATCAGATTGGGTTTTTTTCATTTTGAGAAGGCTTGATCTAACTCCACCTTCACACTGTGGTTTCAATGGATGTTGCTGTTGAGAAAAAGCGGTTGCTGTTATGATCTGAGCTTTTCTATCTATTGATTAAAACTATCTCTTTTACCTATCTTAGTTCAGCATGGACTTTTAATTTCTCTGTGAACTTTTCTCCTGTGCTATGGGTTCAGTTATTTGCATCTTCCCTTTACAAAAGAACATTGCCTTCCACATCTTAATTTGATGAAGGATCAGCTTGTGAGCATGTGGAATGAAACCATTCAACCACGGATGCTTTACATCTTAGTACACAGCAACCTTTTTTCTTGGGAATATTTTTGAAATTCTAGGGAACGTTTTTCAAAATTTCAAATGGAAGAAAGAACCAGTAGCACGAAGTAAATGAATAAGTGATTGTTCTACTATATTACTTCATTGAAAACAAGTATTAGGTCTTTTCTTATACTATATCCTGTGAAAATAAATCACACACAAAATGATACTTGTTTATTGTAGTTGAAATAATTTAATGTGTTATGCACAGTATATACCTCTGGTTTTATTAATCCTTAGAAAAAGAAGTATTAAAAAGGACAGAAATAATAATTTCATGCTATTTGCAAAAATACACCATTATTATAGTAGTTTGCTTACTCACTTAACTGCAGTATGACCAGGGATATAGACTTTCAACATTTAAACAGAATTTTCATAGAGGAAATTTTACCTATTAGCTATTTGAGCATATACACCATTTTTTGTTTGTGGTCAACAATATGTAAGAATATTCTGGTATTAATTGAGGTATTAGTGGGATGATTAACAAGTTAGGTTAGGGTTATTGGTAAAGTGAATACACTACCTATTATTTTACCAAACAGTTTTTGAAAGCCTTCCAAAATCTACATATTTCTTGAATAATCCTGAATCAGCCACGCTCTGGGGACAAGCCTGTCGGCTGCATGTCACTGAAGGGGTTCCTGAGCCCTTTAGTTGCCACTTCTTTATACGAAACAAAAATTGACTGTTATAGCTTGATAGCACAGAGGCAATATGTACTAAAATCATCTTATATGATCCCGGATTTGAGCGTAACTGTATTGAAACTTCGAGGAGCAACATGACATCCATCCCCACTGCACTTCTAGTTATCCCCTCCAGCCTTCCCCCTGACTAGCAGTAGCAGGGATCTGATTCATACCAACATTGATTTCTGTGTGGCAGTATTAGCAGTCGGATTTTGAGGCTAATGTGTTCAGTCTGTATAAGTTATACTAGTATGCTTCTTAATCTGTTCCAAAAAATCACAAACAAATAGACCTGAGGAGCGGAGCAGAGATGATACTGCAGCTGACAGTTGTATTTTGATACTTTTTTCTAGATGCATCAATATGGGTAATATTCTGTACGCAGATCCGTAAAGCATTTTGATCAGACTCCTGATCAAACGGAAAATGCTACATAGACAAATACGAAACTGTATCTCTACAAAGGTTAAGCTTGATAGCCTAAAATCAGCATTTGTTTCTAAAGAGAGTTCAAATATGATTTTGGTTTAATGTTACTTTTGTTAAGGTCCGAGTCTGCAGCTCAGCAGTGCATTCTGTAGAAGGACAGCAGATTTGGATGCCAGTAGCTAAAAGGATGAACTGACTGCTTTCCTTTGTCATTTAAGGAATAAATTTAAAAAAAAAAATCTTGAGGAATGGTAACCTTTCATAAAATGAAAATGTAACTTATGCTCTGATCAGAGGCAGTATCAAGTATTTTATTTTTTCTGTTGGATGCATGAAAGTTCCTTAGAAAGCTATTTCTATCTATGGATTACAGCATGAGGAGATAAAATTGTAGTTGCTGTATGTGATTTTAATATTGCTTTAAATGTTGTGATCCTCAAAAAAGTATGTTGCAGAACTCATCATAAGCTGAACATTACAGACTTCCTAAATGAAGGTGGTAGTTACCCAGCAATTTCCTTCTGTGTTAATTGGAATAAACAGCTCATCAAGCCAACCTGAAATTTTAAGGTAATGACATTGCTCCTTATGGATGTTTTCTCAGCATGATGTGTATAGCATTGTGGTTATTAGTACAGCAGATAACTGAGTTTTCTTGACACTTATTCCAGCTATTTGCTCTGCTGGAGTTTTACAGATACATATTAATGCCAAACACCATACCACCAAGAGAATGTCCTTGACAAATTAGCCTGCTGAGTCTGCATATAAAAGAAGTCTATCAACTGATTTCATCTTAGTTCTGTAATCTTAAATTTGGTGTTATTTGCAATAGATTGTTCTGGAATATAAGGATCTTAAGACAGTGTTAGATCAAGTAAAAATTAATAAGTTTGGTTTTTTGATAATGCAACTAGTTTTATATCTCCCTTTTTAATTTCATTGCTTAAATTCAGTTGACAATACCGTAGTCCAGTTTCTGTGACAGTAAATATTTTTTGTCTTTTTTTTTCTCCTAAGGTAGCATAAGATTTGGCTTGTCAAAACAAATTTTCTTTGCTGTGGAGAAAATAGTATATTGAGATTGCTCCTCTTCTGGACAAATGCAGATGCTAACTACTGTTACTAGCTTCTGCTCACATAAAACTTAAATACCCATGTGATTTGACTTTTGATGGGTCATGTGCCAGATCTTTGAGATTGTGTGATGTGTGGAGCAGGTTAATAACGGTCTACTGAAAACATGTTGCAAGAAAAACAATAGGCGTCCATGTATTTTGTATATTGAAAGGAGAAAAGTAATTTCTTGTATTCACTCTTTCTGGTAAAAAATGGATAAAACTGCCCCATTGGACAGGGTGTTAGTCATAGTTTTGTCTAGTTGCAATATTGGCAAAATGCTAAAAATGGACTTGTTTTGCTTTACGTGCACCACTCTTTTGATGGTATAGTGTACATTAAATTTATGTGCAAGGAAAGGTGGTCAATTGGAGAATGTACAGGGAAAAAAATGGCCCCCCAAAAAATGCTGTTTCAGAAAGTGGTGTTTTTAAACAGCCAGAATCAGAAGATACTCAATGCTTTATCACTTGCTGTCCTGCAGTGGAATACTGTCGTCTTAAATGCGTGACAATTAATCTAGTGCAGAACTATCGCAAGTTTGTTGATCTTCACAAGGCCCAACTCTTTTTATGATTATCATTAAATGTTTATTGTTGGTGGTTATAGTTTATTGTTAATGATCAAGACTTTTAATGTCTCTATAGAGAAACAGCTGCACTTATTTACACTGCTTTATTTTTTTATTCTACATCTGTGGTCAGTGGAAATAAAATTTGAAAATAGCTATTAAACTTATATGTGGAAAAAATCTACGCTTGCTTTTTTACAGTAGCAGAAAGGACAACAACTGTTTTTAGACATGAATTGTTGTTATTTAGTTTTAATTGTCAGTACGCCTGAGTTTTCATAATATGAAGTGATAAAACCTTTGTTTACATTAGTAGTTTTTCTTCTAATGTTGATTTAGGGAAAAAAAGAGAAAGTAATAGAATAGACACAACTAGAGCATTTATGTTCTGTAGTAATTCTTCCTCTAGCAAAGTTTCAGTGTTAATGGACAGTCTGAAAAATGTTTATGTTAGTTCTCACATAAGAAATACAAAGAAAAAGAAGACAGCTTTTAGTATAGCGAAGTTTTCTGCAACATAGCTATCCATCTGTCAAGAGATTATGTTGGTAAACAAAGCATTTTGGTAGGAAAGAATACATATGTATTTTGGATGATACATACAACTGCAAAGGGAACAGAAAGGAGGAAGGCCACATCCCTAAGGACAGTCTTCTGATTGATTTACTGCTACAGTTCAAGTGCGGGAACAAGATTGAGCCCCACTGACTGTCACTGATTTTGCTCTTAAAGGAAGGTCTGTTGTAAATGGTATTTGTGATATTGTTACGCATTTTCTACAAGGAAGAAAGAAACCTACCAGCCCACAGTTTTTCTAGCTGATTCATGACACTTTAGCAAAAACATGGGTATGAATGAAATTCCTGTCTAGTATTTGCTGCCAGTGTATCTGTGAAAGTATTTATCTTTCAGTAAGCTAAAACTACCCAAATATAAATTTATGAGTTTATTGAAATCTTTCAGTCTTCCCCAAAGTTTTTGGTTTTACTTCTTAAAAGTGAAAAATCATTGCGTTTATTTATTTATTTAAATGCTGAAAGTCTAAACTTGTCTTAAAATGCTTTTTGAAAGAGGAAGTTTATCACTTAACCCAAAATGAAATTAATGAGGTTCTGGAAGCAGAAAGGAAAAAAGCTTAATTATTAATGGTTTTCTCAAAAGTTTCAGAGAGCAGATTTGTTATTCTGACACTGCTGTAGTGTTTTCTTCAGACTTTTTGATAAATGTATCGACCTTATGAGCTTGGGTGCTAAGTCAGTTTAAAGTTACTTATTCCCATATCTTCAAATCTTTTGTAGCTGGATAAAATTTGCATAAGTCATCACAGATAACTTCACTGCATTTAACAAATACTTTAAAATGCATTTAAAATTTTTTCAATAGAGAAGGATTCAAGTCTTTCAAAGAGCTGATTTTGTGTTTGTTTTTCTAATTTTTTTTATGGCTATTACTCTGTTTATTTGTGTATATACCAGGATTAAATGTGCAAACTAGGACTAAATGACTTCTGCAACATACTGGAAAAAATTGAAGACATTTTTTGATTCAAGACAGAACAGTTTCTACAGGGAAGACTAGGGTTTGTTGGTTGTTGGGGTTTTTTTTTGCAGAGATGTGTAGAAAATAGTGAATGTCTCAAATTCCTTTCCGCCAGTCTGTAGCTCTAACACCAAAATCCGACTCCTGTGTTGAACGATGCTGGAATGTAGGGTTTTCAGTCCTCTACAAAACAGAGTTCTGATCAGGAGGTTTTAACCTTTGTGTTTCATGACGGGTTGTGTTATACAGAATCCATTTCAGTTAAAAATAAAATAATACAAGAAATTAAAAAGTATAATAAAGTAAAAATAAGGTTTCTTGTTCTTAATACATAAGAAGATATTTAGTCATTACATTGGGAAGGAGGCAAGCCTGAGGCAGAATTTATTCTGAAGTAATTTTTCCGGCTCTACATATCTTCTTAATTCAGCTGTTGTTCCTAGAAAAAGGAGCCTTTGTTGTTTTTTTGCAGTAGTTGTTAACAAAAGGACAAATTACTCATTCCTTAAGAATAATGCTCTTAGTTTTTCCATTACACAAACAAGAGTTTTCTGTTTCATTTCCAAAATACAAATGTGGTTACTTGAAGACACAACATAGAGAATGGAAGAGGGGGAAAAAAAGTACCATTCTAGCAAGAGATCTTTTAGTTACAAAACTCCTTTAGGAATTTTTTCTTCCATAAAAATATAAATGGAGTATAGTAGTAGTGCAGGCTGAGGGCAGGCAGAGCCGTCTTATATCTGCAATGAGAAGTGAGTCTGTATACGTGATGGAATCTATGCTGTGTCTGACAGACAAGTGGGTGCAGTAAATCCTGTCAGGGATTTACTGACATAAAGGGCCCTGATAAAAATAGAAACCAATGCAATCTAGGTGCTGAACTTTTTATAGCGATGTGGGGTCTGAACCAAAAGCTAGTACTGATGTTTTTGAAACTGGTAGTCATAGAAATAATAAAACTTGAGGTTGTGTTTATTTCTAAAGATATTCTAGTGGAAAGTAAGGACAAAGGGATTTTAAAGGACCACATGTCTCAAAGAGCATTCTTAAGTCTCAATTTTAATCAGTACCCGTTTCTCTTAGTGAGCTTAGTTGTGAAGAGGAACATCTCGATGTCCTCACACACTCATTGGTTTCAGAATTAACAGTGGCTCCCAGAAGCAAAACCTGCAGGGTCACCCTCTGTGGGACCTTTGCTTTGTTTTTGTGTAGAAGCCTGTGTTTATAGTGTCTGTGTTTCTGACTCTGAGAATCAACTCTTCTTATGCAGCTCCACCTCTCAAAGGAGGGAGTATGGCAGAGTTTGTTTTTGCTTTTGTTTGGCCATTTAAAAAGAATGATTAAAAATGAATGATCCCAGAGGCAGATTTTATAGCCTTTCCTTTTGCATTTTTAATGTTAATTGACCAGCTTCAATATGAATGAAAAGTTACTCCTAAATAAATGCAAGGTCACGTTTTCCACAAGGAAAAAGTTTCTCATCTAGTTTTTCCTGCCTCTGTGGGCAACGGGTAAGTCAAGCTTTCTACTTGCTTATCCTTCCCAGTCACTTTCAGGGGATACAGCCTCATCCTCTCAATTCCCTCTTTTGGGTTCTCTGTTAGTGATCTTATTTCATTGCATGTTCTCCTACATGGTCTTTTAAACTGTCCCCCTCTTGGTATCATGTATCAGAAAGGTCTTGTCTGCTCTTCCTGAGGACTTTTGTGGCTTAGCTCTATTTTAATTATTAAAATGTTGATTCCATCTCAGTAGACCTATGATACCAGCCTTCATCATCCACTTACTAATTGTTGAAAAAAAACCCGCTGTTTCCACCATGATCTTTCTAAACATCTGCAAACTGATTTAATTACCTTCTTTCAAATCCTTTCCTGTGACTCTCCTTTGCTGTTGTCTCCAAAAGAAGCCGTCCCAATGCTCAGGTGGCTTATATTTTGCGACTACATCCCATCACTGGGACCACTGTTGTCCTGTTGTTTCTTTGTGCTTTCTAATGCTTATTTATTTCTTGGCTTTAATTTCAGGTTGCAAACTCTGCAGTGAGGACAAATTTTTTTGTGGGTTTTTACGCACCAAGTCCAGTTAGATCCTGGGGCTAGACTAAAGCAAACCCCACAGTAAAACAGAGCAGGTAAACTGAAGAACTCTGTGACAACTGTGTTAGGGGTTTCTCAGGGCAGCAGTACTGGAGACCTACCTGTAAGATTTGTCTGTGTGGTTGTGAAAATTTCATGTCCTTCAGCCCAGATTCTATGTGTTATAGAACTGGTTTTGCTCATGCCCTGTTATTTAAATGTCACGGAATTAGTTCAGAACATTTCCTAAGACAAAGGAAGAATTGTTAATGCGGTGTCATAAAGCAGTTAACCCTTTCTTTATGCCGCTATTGTACATCATTTGGGAATCAAACCCATTAGCGAAGATATGTCTTTCCATGCAGTACGCAAAACACTTTGCATCCAAAGACTTCTTGGAGGGAGGTGGATATTATTGAGATCTAAGGGCTCTTAGAGGTCTTCCTGAGAGTTGCGCAGTTGCTCTGCCTTTGTACTGCTGCATATTCCTCCTTGTTTTCAAACCCATGGGCTGTGACAGATTGCTCAAGGTATTTCTGTTGTTGTGCTTTGAGTTCGGTGACTGAACATAGCAACTGTAGCACTTGGTATGTTAGCTCACATTTAGAACACTAAAGCGCGTTGTTGGGATGTAATTCCTTCCATGTAAACTCTGCTTAAGGTTAATGTGATAGAAGCTCCACCGCTATGCTTTCTAAGTCATGAGCTCTGCAATAAAGAGTATTAAAAAAGCTTCATTTGATCCTGGCTGTTGGGTCTTTGGGGAGAACAAATAACAGGGGATTAAAGGAAAAAATGTACTGTAAGAATTTGGTAGGAAAATCGATAACAAAAGGATTAAGTAACTATCCCTGAGGAAAAAGAAGCAACAATTGTGTCTTTTTTGATTGAAAGACAGAAGAGATTTTAATGTAGTTTTATTCATTGGGACCTAAGAGGTCAACTTAGTACTCAAGTTTAACATAAAATGTAGCGTGACTGGAAAGTGATAACACTCGGGAGAAAAAAAATAGGTAAAAATGCTGTTGCATTGGTTCTATTGTTTGTCCCATTACTGCTTGCTTTTAGCTTGGTTGTTGCAAGAGAATTTGGACTTTATCATCTCCATCTCAGGCTAAATGCAGTGTAAACAACCAAACTTCCTGGTTTTCTGAAGTATCTGAGCTTTTCTGTGTGTCTGTGTTTGCAATCCACTGTTGCGTGCAGAGAGATATTTCTTAAATCTCTCAGCAAGACAGCATAAAAAAAAAGCCCCTCTATACTGCAAAATGCTAAATGCTTCTAAATTGAAAGAATTACTATGAATAGACAGTGAGGCAGGAACCTACACATCAAAGTATTCAGACTGGTTTAAATTATTTGCTATTCCAATGTGTTGATAATACAGCGTGAAACTGAGTTATGTTTCAGCCGACAAAGCATGTGGCTGCACTGTCAGATGGAAAAATCATCAAGGGACTTACTCAGCCATTATCCTCTGATCTTCAAATAATCTCTTAAGTTAAAAATATTTGGAATATGTTGATAACTACTTTGTATTTTAAATAGTATTCTGATTATTTAGTATCAACTAATGACGACTTTGAAGTCACTTGAGGCATAGCAAAGCGAATTATTTTACTGGGATATGGCAGTGCAACACAGAAAATGGTTGTCGAAATATAACTTTTTTTTTTCTCATCCATCTTTAAGTCTGCGTTACAGAAGTGCATCACAGCCCCTGTAAGCTATAATGCAAGGGATTCCTTGATTTGCTTCTAACAACTACTGCATTTTAAATTTACTGTTGCCAGTGAATGTCAGTCTTAGTCTGTATTACAGTTCTGTTATTATATGTCTTTTACTGAATGACAGTGTGGTCACTACAGTATAGTGCAACAAAGTTACTGTGAGTACTCCTTCAAGTTTGTAAATGAACATTCTTAGTCTGAGTTTATATGCTTATTATCTATAAATAACAATCTGATAGGTATTAAATACAGTCTTGAAGCTACCTAATAAAAACCTGATTCCGTGAGCTTTGCTAATTTAATCAAGACGGATTTTGCCCTGTAATCTATGTGTCCTTTTAACATTAAAGAAATCCAGTTTTTGAATATGAGAAGTTCAAAACAAATAACTTCTGTGCAACATACAGAAGAAAATGAGTTAAGTGACTTTTGCCACAGGATTTTTGGCAGCTAATTCTGAGAGTTATTTTTATGTTGTGAGCTGTTTATAAGCAGTCCACAGTCTTGAATGTGTCACAGGGCTCATGTATCCATCATAAAATCTCTAACTGTGTATAACTACTGCCAACTTTGTGTCTACTTCTGTGTTAAATCAATACCTGAGGATCACTCAGATCCTCAAGGAGATTCCCCCATCCCATGGGATGCTCTACGGGCATCAGTAATGCAGCTCATCAGAATGTTTCGACCACCAAGGGTGATAAATGTTAATTTCATTATATACTGCAACAGATGTCTTTGAGCCCTTGTTCAGCAGATCCTTGCTCTGTTTGGTATGCTTTTCTGCCCTCTTATTTCTTCTCCATTATCCCTCTGCTGGGAAATTCTCTCTCTACTGACTCTGCAAGCTTGGCCCAGAGTCAGGAGAGCTCAGCAGGGGACACAACGTAGGCTATTGAAAGGCGATTTTATTTTCTTTTTTTTATTATTTCGGGTTTTTTTAGATTTGCATGTACAGAGATACAATTAATATCCTTCTAGAGAGTTGAGAGACCACACGGATAGGGCACAGACTTTGCTGTCTCACTTTGCTCTGGAAGAAGTCCACTTTTCTCTTATTTCATGCAGTCTTGGACAAAGACAAGGCTCTTCATGGGTGGTAAGTACAGGGCAGTGAATTTTGAATCAGCTAATGAAAGTCAAATTACTTGTCAAGAAGTTTAATAGTCTGTGTTGTGGTCAATTCTAATATGTTTTGAAACTGCCGCCTAATAGGCCATGAAGGGCAAGCGGTGTCAGAAGAAACTCCCAAAGTAGAATCATCACAGAATCATAGCATGGTTAGAGTTGGAAGGGACCTTAAAGATCCTCTAGTTCCAACCCCCCTGCCCTGGGCAGGGACACCTCCCAGCAGCCCAGGTTGCTCCAAGCCCCCATCCAGCCCAGCCTTGAACACCTCCAGGGATGGGGCAGCCGCAGCTTCCCTGGGCAACCTGGGCCAGTGTCTCACCAGCCTCAGAGTAAAGGATTTCTTCCTAATGCCTAATCTAAATCTCCCCTCTTTCCATTTAAAACCGTTCCCCCTCATCCTATCGCTACACTCCCTGACAAAGAGTCGAATGTAGGAGTGAGGTGGGCGCTAGCTCCAGTGATGAAGCTCCTCTGTAGTCCCTGCTTGGCAGCCCCCAGTGGGAGATGTCCTCTGAGGTGTAGGAGGCCCCTGTCCTGGTGAGTACCTTACAGTGCGATACAGGCTGGGAGACGGGGGAATGAGGTCGGAGGGCTGTTACTCGGGGTAGGAAACAGAGCCATAAGGGAACAGCGTTTGGGACCCCTGCAACAGTTAATCCAGAGAAGATAGTCTGCCTTCATTGATTCAGATCCAATAAATGTTGTGAGTGCTAGATTGTAATGATAAAGAGAATTGGTATTTTCTATATGACACTGTGAATTGTTGAGATGATGGATTGATTTTGTTGTTTCTGCTTTCCTCTGAATTTTACCTAGACATTATCTGGGGGTTGGGAGGAATCATGTAAAAGAAGAATCTTTATGAGCAATTATGAATACTGAAGCAATCTACGTGGCGTGCAGAAGATTATGGTAATGTGGTTTAGATTTGATTTGCACAACCCACTGAAATACAAGGGTTAATTGTCTGTGGAACTGTGGCATGTGGGTTAATTTGAACAGATTAGATTACCATGATTAGCGGTGCCTGGGGAACAGCGTAAAATGATTCACCATTTAAACTGGTTTGCTGCTGCTAGAATGAAAATAACCTATGCAGAAAAATCAAATGATCATTGCTGAGGAAAGCTAATATATGTGTAAAGTTTGGGAATGTGTGTGTGGTTGTCTTATGTGTCTAATTGAATCTATGAAAAATCCAATGAAATAAAACCGTTTGCAAATTCATTCTGAACCCAAAAGATATACCTGAAAAATAACCCTGAGATGTTGCAGAGAGCTGGACTATCTGGATTACCATGTTTTTAAATGAGAGGTTTAAAATGTTGAAAGTCCTTTATTTTTTTAATAGATGTGCCAAAATTAGATGGACATAATTTAAAAAATAAGAAGTTATTTAAAGTAGCAAATGCTGAATGGAGGGTTTATTATTGCCACAAATTTTTCTAAAACTATAAAGTAGAAATGGAAGACTGTTTCTGAGAAGCAGGACTGTTTCCAGTCTGTTTTCAGACAGAACTATGGTTGTTCAAACAAGCTCTGTATAGCACAATTTTCCACAGTTTTCAAGTTTTATCTGAAGTAAATTTACTGAAAACTAATGTCCATAATACGAACATATGTATTAACTATGGGCATATGTTTATATGTGCTCAATGTGTATCTTCCTACTTGTCAGCAATAAAATTCTCTCTCAAAGCTAACACTTGCCATTAATTTTAGCTCTTAGTCGTGCCCATTGGGTATTGTCTTAAACAAAGATTTAATCAGACAAATTATTTTGTGTTATTTAGAAAGTAATACTTGGATATTATGATTAGATAAACTCCTTGAACATGCAGCACTTGTAATTGCTGTACATGTATCTTAATGTGATGATATAAATTAATTGCTAATTATTAAACTGTATATGTGTTACTATTTATTAGTGCAATTTCTTAAAATAATTGCTCTAGAAATTATGTTTTCCATTTTAGATTTAAAATTGCTCTGAATAAAACCCATTTATTAAAATTTGGGCTATGTATATTTTATAATTAGTAGTCCCTAGTGATATTAATTATCAATCAGGATTCACTTAACAGTCAACAAATAACCTAATAAATCTTAAGTGTGTAGCCAGTTGTCTAGTGCTTAGAGCGAGGCATTGGGAAATAGCCTTGTATGTGTCTGGTACTTCGCTGTACCATACGGTGATAAGAGTGAACTTACTTCATAATTTGATTCTGAATATGCATATAAAACAATCAAGCACTGGAGTCTGTAAGGCTCAGTGAATTATTCATTAAAAACTAACTCCTGCTCCTCTGGAGAGTGTATATGGCGCTGCTTGGAGTTTGACTAGATGTGAAATGAGTCAAAACTGTATTCTTCACCAGGAAAACTGGTGGAGAGCAAGAGGGGTCCTGGCTTAATTGCTGCCAGCAGTTTATCATGGGACGTAGTAACCAGCAAGACCCTACAGAAGCAAGGAGCGTGATCAATAAAGAGGATTTTTCTGCCTGTCCCATTTGTTCAGAACAACAGAAATGTGGTGTCCATATGAATCCACTCTTTAGTGTGTCTTTCCATCATATGGCTTCACACCGAGGCAGCCTGTGAGCTTATAGTTTATCCCAAAGTCATCTGAGGGTTTTTTGATGAAGGTATATACACTTTTTTCCTGCTACTTTGAATGGTTTGTTTTGTTTCTTAAACATATACAAAGTTACTTGGTGATAAACAGCTTACTTTAATGAAATCCTATGTGAATAAATTATTTTTATTAACGTTGTGTATATCAAAACCTTTTAGTCATCCCAATAATAAATGGAGCGTTCATTGGCTCCCTCCTCCACTGATGTTTTGAGTTGGAGTTATAAGATTCAGACATAAAGTAGTACTTCAAAATACTTTTTATCAATCTAAATGTGCTGAAATGGTGAAACTTTATAAGAAAAGATTTTTTCATAAGGTATTTCTTATTAAAATAGTTTAGGTGGCTTTTTGTTTGTTCTTGGCACTATTTTGAGTAATTCTGAGCTTCTAAGGTATGCTCAAGACAGTTAAATATTTATGCTTCCAAAACTGAATTTTTAAAGAACGTTTTTTGTTTACAGGAATCAGGTTTGCTTTGGTTTTATGGCTTGTATTACAGGTTATAAGATACATCTTTTCTTCACTGGGGGGAAAAAGTAGGTATTTAAGTGTGTTTGCAAAGACTTTGTTCTGCTGAAAAAGCAATAGGCAACCTGAGTATAACGTTTTGTGTTCTTCCATGTTTCTAAGTCGTAATACTTGTAATAATTTGCATTTTGTTTCTGTTAGGCCTGAAATTGGAAACTATTTAAAGCCTAACAAACCCCCAGATTTTTCCCTGTTCTTTGAATAGCAACAGAAGTATGGCTATTACGGTTTGAAATATAAATGATGTACAACTTTCTGCTTTTCAGCAGGTACTCAACTGGAACTTCTGCAAGTGGAATACCATGAGAGGAGACACACCTCACTGCTTTTGGCTACAGACTGCTGCTGTTACGAGTCATTTTTGTCCTCCTGCCGCCTTTGTGGTTTCTACGGACTTTATTGAAAAAGAAGTACTTGCCCCTTTGCCCTGGATGTCCAGCGGGTCAGTCGGAGCAGGAGCAGTAACCTGGAAAACTGGTCACCGTGCATGTGCAGATTCGTGACAGGTTGTTTGCACAGTGATTCAGACACGGCCAGAATACACAGGGTATTAGGTTACCCTATGTATGCAGTGCCCAATCGATCTTCCAGAAGTCACCAGCGGAAATACAGCAGCCTAATGAACTGTGGAAGCCCAGCTATTAAAATGGATGGAGGTAAGATTAGCTCTTGCCACATATGAGGTGATCAGCAGCGGTCCTGAACAGCTACAGTACAAATATGCTTTATTTACTTAAGTTGATAGGGTTTTTTCTGTGTTATTATTATGCTTTGTTTCCAAGGAAGAGGAAGGACCCTATTTTAAGTCCCTGCATCAACTACTGGTAATTAACAGCCAGGGAGCTATGTTTTGGATCAAAATCAATGATTTCAGCATGTTATTATCAGCTGACTCCTTTCAGCCAACCCTTTCCTTTTCCCCTCTCTCAATTTGTCACCATTTTTGCATCGAATCGTAAAGGAGAAAAAAATAAAAACACCACTGAGCTTTTACAAAATTAGGTAAGGAACTTTTCTCCTAAGAACTTCTTACGCTAGAGAAAATTATTATAATCCAACATACTTGCTTTTCTGCCCTCCACCACTGCTTCAATGTTACTAATAGCTTTTGCTTGAAAACAGAATGTCACTGTTTCCCACATTGCCTAGAAACAATCTTCTCAAAATATTTTTTTGTTTTGTCTTTCTTTATTTAACTGGCAGATGCTGCTTGCTTTCCATATTAGTGCTAAGTTATTGAAAGCCATTTTAATTGTCTGAACACTGAAAAGTAGAGACTCCTTACTTAGCAGTCTGCCCAGTGAATTTGTGTCCTTTCATCGCTCCTAATAGGAGTTATCTGTTGTTCGATCACAGTTGTTGGCTGCCAAAGTTATTATGAAGTCATTGGGATTTATGGATCCAGATACAAACAACTTCCAAGAACAAATTATTTCTCAGAGAGGAGTGTTTCTTTTTGCATCTGCATTCCCATGGTAGCTACAGAGAGAGCATGTAAAAAGTGGGTATTTGGGCAGGATTGTTTGGGAGTAGAGCAGTGTTCAGCCTTTCATGTGATGTTGCCAGCACTGGAAATACAGCATATAAATATACTCTATAATGTGAATAAGAAGTTATACAAATGTGTTATTTCTAATTGGGGCTGAACTTCTATATTGTATTCATGCCTGATTTGCTCTATCATGCAGGTTATAAAGTTTTCCCAGTTTATGAAAATACTCCTCCTGTGATTTTTGCTGTCTCTTGGGAAGTAAAAAACCCCAACAACAGAAACCCTGTCCACCTTTGTTTATAATTTCCAACCACTAAATAAAATACAGAAATTAAAAGGGCATACGCCCTAATCTTTCAGAACAGCAGATTTACAATGCAGTACTGTAACACAGGAACATGTAATACCTTTCTAAAAATACTGTGATAATAATAGCATTCCTAAATAGTAATAATAGTAATACCGTTTCTAAAAAACTACGTTTAGCAAAGTAGAAGAAATGTCTTTTGTGTTGAGGTATTTGTAAATTATTATAATGCTATAGAATTTAATTCTCTAATGTTTTTCATTTATTCACATACTTTTTTAAACTAGCAAGGCGGTTGTTCTTTTGATCAAAAATTGTGTCAGAATGCTGGCGCAAACTCAAGATTTTATAGTGTTACATTTGTAACATATAATAAATATTGTGACAAATAATAAATTTGTGTGACTACAACTGAGCAGAACATACTCAGGTTCGTTCTCCTTAAATTTTCTTATGTATGTTAACGTACCTGCCAATTCACAAAATCCAACCACTTTCAACATAATCCTGACTTATTAGTGTTAATTAACAATGAGATTCTGTACTGAATGAGAAGATTGTATCTACCTTCCCTATAAATTAACTTGTTAAGATTTATTGAAGTGTCTTGTCAGGGAAGATGTTACATAATTGTTTATTTCATTTACGCTATTAACACTTCTAAAATTCACTTCTTTGAGTAATAAAGCCTGTAGTGAGAAGCTCATAAAAATAGGAATTTTAAAGCAGGAGCTCAGTCTTTTATAGCTTTATACTTCTCCTTGTGATTTATACCTATGCAAAATGAGTGTAAAACTACTACCCTGTCAGAAGGACAGGATTTTCATATACTCGTTGCAAAGGCAGAAATCACTATAGCAATAAAGATCAGGACCAGAGGGGCAAATTCATCATCGGTGGAGTTGTGTTTACTCTGAGGGAGTAACATCAGTTCTGAACATGTACTGTCTTTCACTGATCCTGAAACATCAGTGGTTATTTACAAAGAAAAACCCAATAAAATTTCAGCGTTCAGATGAATACCACTTAAGTTGCATTAGGGATGAGTTTGATCTGGCCCTTTTGTGTCTTTTTTTATTAACTAGAGTTTTTTTTAAATGTTAATAACCGTCCCAGACTCCGATCTGGCAACTTGTTCCTCATGAACTGCTAGATCCTGAGCACTCTGGGTGTTTCCAGTTGCAGCACTGAATCCCAGTCAGGCAGGAGTCGTGATTGGATCACCTCTGTTAAAATCTTGATGTATAGCTCACTTTACCAGCAATACTTTGTTGAATTTAATCTTTCACTTTAGCTCTTCTCACTAAATATACCTTGAGCTAAGAAGTGATCCTGAACTGAGAGTAATCAGTAATCTTTAATTATGCCTTTATAGCTCATGAAATCACATTAACCTCGCTTTCATTGTAGAACATGAACATTCTTTGGACAAACACTAAATTGTAGCTTCCCTGACACCAGCTAAAACAAACTTCTTTAGTGGTCCTAGAGTGGTAGCTCTAAAAGGCATTGTGACTGTGAAGGTCCTGAATAATTTGCTTTTCCAGCCAGCTCTTAATATATTTTCCCTACAAATCAATTAATGTATCATAGAGCTCAATTACCTGTCCATAAAACGGAGACAATACTTCCCATAAATCAAATAATTGTTGCTCAGAACTGTGAAATTACAGTAACAAGAACTCTAATGATACAGTAGGTAAATACTGTTGTAAGAATACTGTCTCAGCTCTCTTAGGGTATTTTAAATTTGCAGCAAGTCTCAGTAAAGATGATAAAGTGCTGATGTACATAAAAATAACAGGGGTTGGAGAAGAAATGAGCCTTGCAGTACTCTTCCTTTCAAACTCAACATTACCAACTACCACATGTGGTATTGAAAACGTTGGTTCGTATTTGTAAAAAAACAAACTGCAATCATTTAGATACAGAAACCACTTAATACTTGGCAGTGTAAGTCGGTTCCTTTAGGAACTCTTCATTAGGAAGAGGCCTGTTCCAAACCTATTAAGTCATCTTATATAAAAAACATAGTCTCTGTTTCACTTTTCCTAGACTTTTTTTTAATGTATTTCTTTATAGTCTGAAGGATGAGTCGAGCAGCTGTAGTGGTGCCATCAGCCAGGCAAAATGTAATCATTTGAATATTCTTAATTAGGGTTCTAATTTTAATAGGCTTGCAGCATAGTGGAGAAGATTAGATGTTTGTAGGTACTGGGGGAGGGGAGAAATAATTAGAAAGGCTATAAAAACTGACATCACAGTAAACTTTTCTGTCAGTTATCTCTTCAGGGACTAATTTAAATCAAAAAATGTTAAAAGGAAATCACTGCACAAACAGAAGTTCAAACTGAATGAAACCAGTAGCAGGGGATATGGCAAATTCCCTGATTAAAGGAAAGGGAGAAAGGTGAAATTAATTTGGTGGGGCTCTGAATTCTTATTTCAGAAATATTAGCATTCTATAAATATAGGGAAAAGGTTGGGGTTTTACTTTTCTGTGGTGTTTTGTTTTACAAGAATATATGCAAATATGTAATAGTTAATGTATAAGAGTAAAATCTTGTCATAAAAACATGCATATAGTTTTTGAACAAATACTCAAAAGTATATTACCTACCTCACTGGCTAGTAATTGTAGTCTCCTGTGTTCCCCAAAGAAACATTCTTCTCAGAATGTCTTTTTGTGTGATTTGTACCTTACCTCGTTAAGATGCAAGAGACTTTCTCATTTTAATTTAGTACTGTTTTAAAAAGCAATTACTGCCCTTCCTTGTTTGTATAAGGTAGGCAGTCATCTTAATATCTAATAACCTGAAAACAGTAGGTAGATATCCCGTGGGATAAAACTTCATGAAGTTCAACAGAGTCCTGCACCTGGGAAGTAACAACCCCAGGCACCAGTACATACTGGGGGTGGGACACACGTGGCTCTGGAAAGCAGCTTTGCAGAAAAGGACCTGGGGATTCTGGAGGACACCAGGTTGAACTTGAGCTGCTATTCTTACAGCGGTGCAAGTGGTTGGACACTGAACTTTAAAGAAGAGAATACTAAGATAGGTCCCTGACCTAGATAAATCTGTAAGTTTGGGGTGCTCTTACCGAGGGATAAAGACGATAGACAAAAATTATAATGGAGATTATTAGGGAGTGGAGAATACTATAGAAATGATCTGAGGTTGTCTCCAATGTCACTGTAGCGCTCTGCTTTTAAAAACTCTTTGCATACCACAGTGGGATTATGATCTTAGTCATCATACGTTAATTTTGGCTGCCCTGGTGGGGAAGTTGAGAAAGAATTCAGGAATCTATGTAAAATTCAAGTAACAGTTGATACATGCTCTTGGTCAGGTTGTTACCCCTTCATAAAACTTGGGGCAAGATTCTCAGACCTGTGGACTGTGTTTAGCTGTTTAGGAATGCAAAATAGAAACAGCTTGATGTCATCATTCCAGCTGTATTTCTTGGCCTACATAGTGTTAGATACAACACAGAACTGCCTTAAGATGATGAGGCCTCCTAAACTAGCACTTGATCTTAGCTGCTTGTAATCTCTGTAGAGAATATTTTGCTCACTGTGCTATTCCTTCTGGTCTTTTTCTCCCTATAACTGTGTTGCACTGCAGCTGTCTCATTTGTGCATTGGAGTTCTTCAGCCAAAACCAGTGCTTGTAGGGCTTTGCAGCCCTTTATGGAAAAGAATTTGATTCCTGCCTGGAGCAGCATGAAGACTCCCAGGTTAAGGTGAGCTTCCTGCTAGAGTGAGAATTTTTGTGTAGTGGGTCATAATTTGGATGGAAAGGTAACCTGTAGCAAATTGGGAATTTTCCCTTTTTTTTTTTAATTGAAAAATGCCAGTGGTTCATAGAAAGACAGTGTCCAGCATTTCTGATACGGCATTTCTGAATAATACAGCTGGACAGCTAGTACGATGCAGTAATAGGATCCAGACACTAAAAGAATTTTCTGGCTGTGGCAGATTCAAGCTGAATTTCCTGGTTTATTCAGGCTTTTAACACCCATGTCCCTCAGCAAGTAAGTCTTTCCTGTTGAAGCAATTCCATTTTATGCAAATACTTCAGAGCTGAGTAAACTAGAGGAAAGCAGATAGTAATTAGACTGTCTATGAGTTAAAAGCCTCAAATTTGGTGTTACTCTCATGTAGATGTTAGAAGACAATTTTTAAAAGTTTGCTTCCTTTAAGTTCTATCATAGGATTCACTCTCCCTTTCCATGTGTGTTGTTCTTCTCTGTAAATTTTCCTTGGTGTAAATTTTTTAGATTGAAAGTGATTTACTGTGATAGCCTTTTTTTATTGCAAGAGAGTAAGAATCCATTACAAAGTCCTATTTTTTTGTATTTTGAAGGCAATGGGAAATAACACATTAATTTTATTTATTTACTTACACTTGAGACTCCTTTGGAAATTTCATATAGGCCTTCTAGGAAGAATTAGAGAATTTGAAAGTAGAAGCCTGCTGCAGAGTAACTAATAACCTGCTGGTCAGGACAACCTGCTAGAACTGGCTGACTGAGAACCAGATTTGAATTTGATAGCAGAAACACTCAAATGTTAGTCAATGACAGCCTAGGTGGAGGCCTTGCTATTTGAACATAGCTCAGTCAGATAAAAATTTTCTCAGCTCTTCTCTTCCTTCCTCCCCTTCAAACACTGTTTTAAAATGACAAGATTCTGCATTCTCTTTTAGAGACAAATGTTCTCCACCAAGAAAATCTGGGTTATCTGGCTGGATAAATCTAGAAGTAACTGTTCTTTGTGATCTTCAATAATGTTCTTCATCCAAGAACCTCAAAGCACAACTAGTCTTAGTGAGGCAGGTAAGAGAGCCACTTCCATCTTCTTTTACCATCTAGCAGCTGTTTCAGTAGTTCACATGACAGTAAAATAATTTGGGCAGGAAAATAAGAGTTGAAACTATGGGAGGAACTTGGCTTTATAATCCCTAAGTCAAGGCAACTTGTGAGTCACCTGTAAAATGCATATGGTATTTATTGAGAATACGTGATCAGGCCACGTTTTGCATTTTTTTGTTTTCTTGCAGCATTTGGGGCGCACTTTATAAAGCGCATCTTTCAAATGCCTCTTCCTGTAGCATTTTTGTACATCTTGGGGGACTCTCAACCAAATGATGGTGCAACTCAACGCTCTGACAATACAACAAACTTGCTGAAGCAAAATTGCCAGTAGCAATAATAATAATAATGGAAAATTGCAATGCTGGTGCCTAGTATGAGTACTTTTAAACATCACACATAAATAAAACCACCTACAAATTCATAAGTTAAATTCCAAGATTGCAGTTTTTAAGAACTCAAATATTCCAGGTTCTGAGAAATCTGGGGATTAATATCTCCTCTAGTTTTGTGTCAGAAAGTCACACACAGTGGAACTGTTTGTGCACTGTGGGAAATATCTCTCTTTTGTGGGTTTTTTTTTTGAGCTCAAGGTCTTCAAACAGTATTAGTGAGAACAATAGCAGCTTAAAACACTTCCTAATCTTAAAGAAAGCATAAGTAACACATTGCTTTAAGAAGGTGGTTTTGAACCAGCTTTGGCAAAGTGATTAGCCTTTTTCAGTGTTTCAGTTTGATTTTGTCTTAACACTGAATTGTTTTAGCACTGGAATAGTTTAGAATATTCAGCACCTACAAATACAGTTTACCAGAGGAAGCAAGAATAAGTTTTCCAGAGATTTGTTCTTAGTGTTCATTGTAATGTGAGTTATGTGGCTAAACCCTTAGTAATCTTGGGAAATTTTAAATTCTAAGGAATCAGGGATTAGGTTTTGAGCTAGTTCTGTTATTCTGGTACAGACTGGAATGACTCGTGCAAATAATGTGCTTATGTTATATGACATCTGGAATAAGTGAGTCTCAGAAGATTTTTAAGATTGATTTTGAGACTATTTCAATCTTGACTATAATCCCCAAATTATTTTTATCTAGTCCCTGTAGATTGAAGCATCTTTGAGACTAATTACGTTATGTATTGGACATTAGAAGTAATGGGGAAAGTGTGTGAGAATTGGGCAGAGAAAATTACTGCCTTTCAGTAAAATAACTACCAATCCAGATCTTGTCATATATTATGAACAATGGGCTCATTTTTGCTGGAATTCCTTTCATATATTCAGGACATTTATGATCAGGAAAATTAGATATTGAAGTACTAGACTGTCTTTCTTAGGTACTTTTGTACCAGAAGATGGAGCTGGAGAGCCTGTATTCAAGATCTTGGCAGCACATCAGTTACTTTTAGTAGTTTTGACCTGAGTTTTGTAATCTCCATAGATGAGATCAGACAAGGAAAACTGTGATTGCAGCTATTTCACCTTTTTATAACCTTCTAGCCTTAAAAACATAGTAAAAGTCAACCTAAAGAAATTAATGAACAAATACCCATTTTGATGGGAAACATTCATAAGATAATATTTAGATTTTTTCTTTATCTAAGAAATACCCACAGAGTAATTTTAAATTCCAGTGGGAGACATCTCAAATGTTAAGCTGAATGGAGTTACATGTGTGTGGGATTATTCATGCCTAATTAGTTGTAGAATCAGGACCTTATTTTGTTTTATTAAATTGTGAAAAGGGATGTGATTCTGCAAACTTTTTTACAGGCAGCCCTCATATAAAAACCGGTGGAATTTTAAAGTAAGATGCCTAGCACCAATTAGTATCAAGAGCTAATGCGCATTTGGATACTCTGATAGATGGCCCTGGTGAGCAGTATTTTTGCAGACTATTTTATAACTTACAGAGCTATACTCATGAAACATGTGCATGCAAATTCCATTTTCAGAGTTTCTAAGCAAAATAAGAATGTGTACTTTTTATTAACACAGATGGCAGCATTTCTAAAAAGAATCCTAGTCATTTACAAACATAGCAACTTCCCCCTCTCCTTCCCACTAATATTTCAGTCGCTAAGGATCTAACTAACTGTGCAAAAATAATCCTACAGAAAGGTTAAAATAAAATATTATCATTTCCATTTTTGAATAGCATCAGTCTCCGATGTGTACATAATCTTGCTGCGATTTTATTTATTGTAAATATCACATACAGAACAATAGGTTTTTTGCTTCCTTATGTTCAAAACAAATCTTAAATGTTTGCAAAGCCCTTTGAAGATAAGTACTATTTTGATACCTAATTTTGAAAGTAGTATATCCTGTCATTTACTTTTATGCAGAATCCACGTTGATTTACTCTTCAGGGAGTTTAGCATTATTTGGCATTAATTGGGCATTAATGCGTTGGTGGGTGGCACCATGTGGTTGAAATTCTTCCCTGCTTGAAACACCCTTACTGTCTTTTAGTCCATTTATTCAGTGGAAGCAGAAGTCTCTTCTTTCCTGAACCTCCTGCCCAATCTCTGAGCTTCTGTTTTACACCAGGTCTTTCTGCTTTTAATTATTATGTAAATTCAGCTGTATCATTCTTCGGCAAATACGAAGCTACTTCCAGCCTGCCCTGTTTGCCTGTTTGCCTCGCTCACCACCCCACACCCCCCCCACCCCCCCCCAAATGCCAGACTATCAAATTATGAGGCTTCCACATCCACAGCTTTAATGGGCAATTATCTAATTGAGTTCCACTAATGCATAACCCTTTTACATAATACTTATCCTTTTATCAGTAAAGTTTAACGGTGCAGTGTAACAGTTCATGTGTTCTTTTTTTTGACAAAAGCTAAGAAAATAAATATTCTGACGTATTTCCAAGCTGCTAGTAAAAGGTGCTTGAGACTGTATCTTGTATATGCAGGGTTAGCAAGCCGGCAAGAAATACAGATGAAGAAAGGTTCACCTATCTCAGTCTCTGTAACCAGTAGCAAATGTGCAGTGAAAGACTTTAAGAAGAATAGTATTTTGTATAGTCTTCCCTGACCTATTATTGTATCTTCTAGAAAAAGCAGTGCTTGTAGGACTTGATAAACTTGAGGTTGCTGGTGGAGTAATAGGCTGCTATTTAATTCATCTCTGTG
The DNA here is from genome assembly GCA_017639485.1 of Pluvialis apricaria. Lineage (NCBI taxonomy): Eukaryota > Metazoa > Chordata > Aves > Charadriiformes > Charadriidae > Pluvialis > Pluvialis apricaria. The sequence continues at coordinate 80,087,408 of CM030010.1, forward strand.
ATAGGAAGCACCTCCATGTCTGGCCATCCTTGCTTTCTCTCTTCCCCCCCCCCCCCCCCCCAGCACTTTGCAGTTGCTGTAAACACTGTCCAGGACCAATAAAATACCAGTAGTTCTAGTGTCACTATTTGGTTTCTGTTTTCAAGTTTACGGCATGCCATGGTGTGGGTCTGATTCACTGGTGTGTTATTGCAGACTTTTGAAACAACTGCTTTGAAATCAGTAGAATTACTACAATATGGAAGTCAGGTAATGTAGTGATGAATCAGCATAAAACTGAAGTAGCATAGACTGGAATCAGCATTACTTCACTGCACATACTTCTTAAATAATTTGTGATAATAAAAATCACTCTATTTCTTGCAGAATTATTTCATAAATGGGTATACCTGAGGAAGGGACTGAAGAAGGAAACACTCTCAGCTGACAACATTGTGAGTATGATAAGTAGCGCTCAATAAGAATAAAATATGGAAACCTTATCCATAGAACTTTATATCTTAATATTTTTCTGGTAGCTGTTTCACAGGGCATTGAAAGTTCTCTAAGATATAAAGAGGTGTGCCATACTAAAGGATAAGCCACATTTATATTGGTCATGTTTTGAAACCAGCCATTTTATGAAATAACTAAAATTTTTGAGTCACTTTGCAAAATGACTTGAATGACAGACATTCTATTTCATTGTCTGTTTCACTCAGTTATTTCATCAGGTGCCTAAATGTTTCAAGCCTTTCTTAGAAGGACTATTACATTGCTATTGCGGTCATATAAACCATTGCTATGAATGTTCCATTGCAGTGTTTTTTGTGAAAAGTAAATACTTCCATAGAAAAATAAATAAATAACAGAGCATGAGTAGGATCTTATACATGTATTTGTGTTTCAGTTTACTGTCCTAGATTTTTCTAGGAACCTTCCCTGCTCCCTGTTTCTTTCAGTAGACCTTGTTACTTATCATTTTGGCCATTTCTCTCCCCTATGTATTTGAGATTGAAGGAAAAATGTTTCTGTGGAAGTGTTTAGTTTCTGGTCCCAGTACCTCTGGCTTCTTTTTAGAAAGGCTTGCTTCTTTTAGAGAGATTCTTCTAAGCTACAGGTGGTTGTTTCACATTTTGTTGACAAGGTCCCAGGCATAGACCCATGCTTGCTAGATGATTTGCTCCAGAGTGAGTCAGATGGCCCATTAGTCCTGTCATGGTCTGGACTACTCCAGAGCAAGCTGTGATGGCCACAGGCTTCTAGATCTGGCAGCCTTGACCTGGAGAGGAATAGTTTCACCTTCTTTCTCATGAACATTTCCAAAGACTTCACAGGCTCTACAAATATCTGGAGATGAGGCTCTTTTGAGCTGTGAAGGCAATGTGCGGATTGCTGCCTCTGTCTTAGCTGGAGTTAGTTTAGCAAAGAAACTTCTGCATCATCTTTGTACTTGGGCCATCATGGTATCACATTTTCATCTTTCCACACACCAGCCATCTCCACAGTTCAGATGAAACAGAGACTCTTTCCTGTTCATGCCAAGAAGGGATCCACGCATTTCACAGTTCTCACAGATTTAGGACAGTGATTCCAGGAATATGCCTACTTTTGATATTCCCAGTGGCACCATGCCACTCTTCTGTGAGAGTTTGTGTTTTACATACTAAAAGTACAGTCCCTTTGCTTGTTGATTTATATGTATTTATAAAAATAAAATATATCTGTATATTGTATTTAACTGCAGATGGGATTCTTGCTACATTATTAGAAGTCCATATCAAGCCCAGAGTGTGATTATTAACAAATAACAATAGTAAGTTCATCATTCACGCTCAACTATAGACCAGTGGAATTGAAAATTAGAGAAAACATATTTTTTTTCGTTTTCTGAAATGTAAAGCTTGACCATACAGTCTTTTTATGTACTGAACCTGGACATGCTGGAAAGTTGGGCAGAAAAAAACCTGATGAGGTTCAATAAAGGCAAGTGTAGGGTACTGCGTCTGGGGAGGAATAACCCCATGCATCAGCACAGGTTGGGGGCTGACCTCCTGGAGAGCAGCTCTGTGGAAAGGGACCTGGGAGTCCTGGTGGACAACAGGATGACCATGAGCCAGCAGTGTGCCCTGGTGGCCAAGAAGGCCAATGGCATCCTGGGGTGCATCCAGCAGAGTGTGGCCAGCAGGGCGAGGGAGGGCAGCCTCCCCCTCTGCTCTGCCCTGGGGAGGCCGCATCTGGAGCACTGTGTGCAGTTCTGGGCTCCCCGGGTCAAGAAGGACAGGGAACTGCTGGAGAGGGTCCAGCAGAGGGCTACAAAGATGATGAGGGGACTGGAGCATCTTTCTTATGAAGAAAGGCTTAGGGCCTTGGGGCTTTTTAGTCTAGAGAAAAGAAGACTCAGGGGGGATCTTATCAATACTTACAAGTACTTAAGGGGAGGGTGCCAGGGGGATGGGAACAGTCTTTTTTCAGTGGTGCCCAGTGATAGGACTAGAGGTAACGGGCACAAACTCAAGCACAGGAAGTTCTGTCTTAACACGAGGAGGAAGTTCTTTACTCTGAGGGTGGCAGAGCACTGGCACAGGCTGCCCAGGGAGGTTGTGGAGTCTCCCACACTGGAGACATTCCAAACCCGCCTGGACGCTGTCCTGTGCAACTGCTGTAGGTGTCCCTGCTGTGGCAGGGGGGTTGGACTTAGATGATCTCCAGAGGTCCCTTCCAACCCTGACAATACTGTGATACTGTGAACTCTCAGTTAAATCAGAAGACTTGGATTACTGATTACTGCAGATTTACCTGATAGGTCTATAATTTACATCTGGTTCTACTTGACTCCCTGTTCTAACTGTGTAATGCCAATAACATCAGGTTCTCCATCCTCCTGCTTATATTGAAGATCACTAATAAGCAAAATATGGGGTCAGGGGATACAGGAGTCATCTTTTTAATCTAAAAAAAATACTTAAAGCTATACATGTTTCTTTTTTATGTAGAAAATAATTTAAAATTCATCTATTTTTGCATAAAATTGCTGTGTAATTTGTAATGGTTTTGCTCTTACATTTATTGCATTGAAAATTGGTAGAGAGGTCTCAAGTCACTCTTCTCATGGGTCTGATTTCAGAACCTTGCGTACAGAGAGAAGTAATACTCCTCGGCCGCATGCCTAAAGGAGTGACTGCTATAATGAACCATTATCTATGCTATTTTTCCTTGGGGAAAAAATCATTGCAGGAGTGGAATCTACTTAGACCCACTGAAGGGGATTTTTCTCAGAGCGTTAATACCTTTAGTGGGATTGAGGTCCACAGAACAAATGTTTACGCTCAGTCTTTATGAAAAACTAAGAAATATGAGAATCTGGTCATAGTTTTCCAGTTTATAGCTTTAGCTGGTTGAACTAATGTTTATTGTAGGATACTATATTCCTGGGGCTATTACTCTACAATTTGAAATAAGAACACAATTAGCTTGTGACCTCATTATAACCAACAGTTGCATTTGCTGTTTTGCATTTTTGTAGTTAAGACTAAATTGAGGGGAAAAAAAAAAGCCGATCTCAAAGGTGAATGGATAATAAATCTTGCAGACCATTAATAATCTGCTAAAGCCCACAGTGCTTTATCTTATGTACTTTTTGTCAAATGGTTATACTCTCCCAGACATTTTCTAATTAGCCTCTTTCAATCTCCTTCTATCAGTTCTATCAGTTTCATTTCCCTGTACTACACTTAACACTCACATTTCAAAGCTTGTATTTTTATGCTAAACGCTTCTGCTGCATAATTAATTTGTCTTAAAAGAGAGTGTGTATGAATAAAACAGATTAATATTCTTCCCAGTCTTTCACAGTCTAAATTTATTTTGGAAAATTGGTAAGAAAGCTTTTCTCACTCTATTTCTGTCCTTGAATGTAATTCCCTAGGCAATATTGAATCTTTTCTATGTAGAGGAGGGCAAAGACTTCAGCTGTTGCTGCAAACTCTCCCAGAATGTCTCTCCTGATGCTGGAGAATTCAGTGTAACCTGACTCTGTGTTTAAAGTGTAAAGGTTATAAATAGCATTTCTGCACTATCAGAGAAAACACAGTTAGGGATTTTAACTTTAGGCATCTTCGGCTTTGCCTTTATTGTTTGTTTTCTATAGTTTCCCCTCTACCTCAGTTTCCTCCAAAGTTTTTCCTCTTGTCTGCACAGAATAGAAGAAACATGCAAGCCTTGGTGCGAGGCCCACTGAAGCAAAGGAGAGCTTTCTCTCTCATTTCAGTGACCCACCTATCCCCTGTCGTTCACATGATCCTGTAAGTGCGGGAGATCATTCTTTTGGAAGAAGTGGTATATCTGTTGCTTCTCTACCACAAAAAGTGTGGAAATAATTTTCTGTTGTTTTAGTTCTGAGTTGTTAGTTGTGTGAGAATTGCAGCTCCTCCTGTTTCTGTCAGTATCCTATCTCATCAGCACATTTAACCATTTGTAGGTACTAAAGATGACCTTTTCTAAAGTGACTTCAGGTAGCAGTGATTCTTTGGTTTGGACTCGGTACTTGTGTGATTCAGTTGAAAGGCTGTAATTGTATGACAAATAAGAAGTAATTAAATATCAAAATTATTCAGTGACTTAACGTAGGGATTTAAATGTGTTTTGTTGCATTGTAGTGCTTTAGAATATTTTATGTTACTTGCACAAGCATAAAGTCTGTAACCCATAAAACAAGGAAAAGGCCTAATTGCTCTGTGCATGCATTATTTATAACTAAGTGGTCTATGAAGGAATAAGAGTCCATAAAAAGAATGCCACTGAGTTAAAACCAATCTGTTTGCCTCATTTTAATTGGGATGAAAATACTAGCTCATAGGTTTCAGAGACGTGGCATTATGAATATGATGCTTGCATTCTAATTTTAAAATGGGAAGACGAGAAATAAATATTGATTAAGAAACCTTGTGTATCAGGAGAACAGTCACTACATGACAGATGAAGCCACTAGACCTTGAGACTTATGTTTGTCTTATTTGTTCAAAAGTTTGAATTTACTGATTTACTTGGGAGAGGCAAGGAGAACTCAAGATTTGTTTAATGTGGGATTTTCTTCATAGAGTAACTATGTCTGCGTATGGATTCATGGGGGCATAACCAGGTATAACTAGAGTATGCAAAGAGTCTTTATGTCAGCCTATCTCACTCTCTTTCCATTTTTTCACTTGGGTTAATTTGTTCTCTGCTCTATGTTACTGAACCCATGGATCTTGACCTCTTAGGATGCATGATTAAGCCTCCTTTGCATTGTCTCCTTGTCTGGAAAATACTAGCATAGGTTATACCAGTGCACGGTTTTTTGTAGAATAATCTCGGGCCAGAATTTGTTTAAACTTGGCAAATGGTGGTGTCAGGCATGCAAAATATATTTAATTTTGTTGAATGGGTAAAATAATTTCCTCCTGGATTCCCTTAAGTGCCACAATTCAGCCCAGAGTCAAGTTTTACATCCAAGTTGTTATAGAAATAGTAATACTTCAGTCATATAATGGCTTGAACAGCACTGTTATATGCACAATTAAAATCTGTCCCTAAGGTGATACTAAAATCCATTATCACCCTTGAAAGCTACTATGGACACTTGACACTTAAATTGATACACCGATGCGTTAATGCTCACCTTTTGCTAACCTATTGGTTAGTTAGTCTCATTTAAATTTCCCCTTTAGGGAAGCTATTGCTACTGGTCTCCACGTAATTAATAATTTTCTTGCCTCATGGTCCAATATGCGTGCCTTTCAAAAAGTACAGTTTGGGAAGCTTGTGATGGGTTTTTGTGCGGGATAAGTAAGAAAATTGGTATGAACCATATTGTCCATGGGTGCTATCCAGAAGAGGGAAGAGAAAAACACCCCAAACCCAAAGCTGATGTACTCTATCTGTCTGATTTATATTTTGTGTGCTTTAACATTTGCTACCTATGACAGAAAAGAAACAAACAAACAAAACCTACAGATGAATAAGGCTGCATAATGGGAAGAGCTGTCCATTGTGAAAATTAATTGGGGAAAAAAAAAAAAGGCACTCGCAGTTGAACTAGATGTAGCGGCAAATAGCTTGCTCTGTTCTGACAAAGTGAGGGTAGAATAATATGAGAGATGAAGAATAACCTTAATACTCGAAGGTCAGGGAGAAATAATGTATGTTAATTTTCTTAACAGCATATTTTGATTCTAATTTTACACTGATAATTGGCAGCATAGCAGAATCTGTATTTAGCAATGGCAACAATAAATGTGTGCCACATTCAGTTTAACAATTTTCCCCATACAGTAGGAAAGCAACACTATTTAATAAGGACAATGGAGGTCTAAACTGTGACTGGAAACACTTTTCCTCAGTAATGCAAGTCTTTTGTTAATATATCTTAAAAAATAAAATACTGCTTCAGTAGAGTGTCCTAAAAATGTTATAGTTTGCTAAATGTATATATTCAAATAGCTAGTAACTTCGCTAAACGTATATACTTATGTAGCTAGCAGTGCTCTCTCTGGAGACACCAGAGAGGATAAAGACGCTAAGTGGTTCTTTTTCTTGGAAGAAATAATTTAGCTTCAGAAAATTGTCCACTGATCCTGAGGGTTATCAGATGACACATACCTTCCCATACCTTAACTACCGCCTGCCTTGAAATCCCATTTCGATACTTTTCATTATCCTATACCTTAAATAAGAATAGAAAAACTGAAAACCCAGAAAATATATCGCGCTAATGGTACATGTGAAATGTGGTTATTTTTCTTCCATTTTTAATTAAAAATTGGTCAGGCTTTGAAAAGAAGCAAGCCCATGTACTGTTTTGAAGCTAACTGTAAGATCACTAATTGTTGTAATGAAATGGTTATTTAGCATCGTTATATACAGTAGCAAAAGGCATCAGATCAACCACTAACAGTAGATGCAGAATGCATTTTAAATGAAATTACCAGCTTGGTGTAGGCTTCAAAGATACGAGACCTGCAACCGTCAACAACAGCTACTGGTGCCTAGTCCGTATGTTTCTTTAGGGTTTTTTTTTTTGGTTTGACGTCATCTCTGAGACCCCTTTAAGGTGTTCACATAAGGAAAAAAGACTTTTCCTGCCAGCCAGAATCAGTCTTGGACTACGTGAAAATGTCTTAGGCGTGGGTTGGGGCATAAGCAGTCAGAGTGAGAATATACTCTAGGTCTCCAGCCATAAACACGGATACTACAGTAGGGAAAAATGTCCCTACAAACGGAAAGATCCACTACGAGGAGGGCATAAGTACAGTCTTCTGTTCAGAACAGCAAGGATGGAAGGTGAGGCTGAAAGGCTTTAGTATGTGTGTGTGCACGTATATGTCCCCTGTTTTTTGATGTATGACATACTGATTTAGCTCTTTACTTACATTTCTTCAGAGAACCTAAATAGATATTATATGACTCTTAGGAAACCCAGCTATGAATACAGCATCGCAGATACTATGGCAGAACTCAAACTATTAAAAACAAGTTAAACAAACAAAATCTAGTGAGCAAAATTCCTATTTCATTTATATTTTCTGCAATCTTTTTTCTGACCAATGACAGTAGCGTGTCATAGAAGTTCAAGATAAAAGTTCATTTCGGGTAATAAAGTACACTTAAATTTTCATAAGTCTTCATGTAAAAACCAAATCCTAAGCTGATTGACTTGTACGATTTATGATTCACCCTTAGTCACTGGAGCTTAGAGCAGAGAATCTATTCTCAAAATGCCATGTTATCAGTGGATTGTCAAGTCATTTCTGATTTAGCCCCTGGCTCTAACCAGACTGTCCTGCTTTCTGCAAGAGTAATAAAAAGATAAGCCCTGAGAGGTGTTTAAAAAAAAAAAAAGGCAAGCTCATTTGCATTCAGATGGAGCTATTCTTCCAGCATCTCTATTTTATCTTACAAAAATTATCATAGATTTGATCAAAAGCAGAGAAAAGAAACGTAAATCCAAAGACAGGTTAACAGCAGAGTTTCTTATTATGATAACTTCAGTAGATAACTGATGCATACAAAAATGTGTTTCCACTCACTAAAATCTAGTGTAACAGTATATTACACTATTGATCAGGAGTATTAGATGTGACACTGAAAATTCAAATAACTTCACAACAAGCTGAAATACAGAATTTCATCTTAATAAGGCTCCTCTTAAAATGCTGATATGGTCCCTTAAGTTTGATGACATTTAATAAGTCTCATTTTGGCCACCATTGCACCATTTAATTAAAATTAAACGGCTTTGATTTATATAAGAGGCAGCCATTCTACCTACTACTGACTGTAGAATAATTTACTCAGGTTGAAGAAAACAACTGTCTGTTGGAGACAGATGAGAAAGTGCGTAAAGATGATCATCACCGGGACGGTTAAGAACTTCATAGAAATACTATCAACTTCTTCATACCATCAGACTTGAGATCAATATGTGGGCCTGCAGTTATGCTTTAATTTTACTCTGTTATCATCTATAGTAAATCCTTTAATATTTAAAAAAGTAAATATTAAAAAGTTGGACAATAGTTAAATAAAGTTTAAAAAGTCTTTGCTTATAGAAGGATGGGAGAGTCTTTGCCTCTTATGAAAGTGGTTTTTAAGCTTCTGGGCCATACTGATCTATGCAATACAAATTGATGGCTACGTGGTCTCGCTTCCAGCAGCTCCATTACATCAAAGTGAGTAAAAGTACATTGTTTTAACTTCTGCGGAAGCAATGGTTATAATTGCCAGAAGGAAGTGGTGTAAAGGCAGGGCGTATGTTGTACGCTGTAAGTCCACAGTATGAAAGGATTTGAAAATAGAAGTCATATGCAAATGATAGGTCTCTATATGTAATTAAGAATTAGTTGTTTGCACCATCTGTGCTAGTCTGCTCTGTATCAGCTGGGTGACTAGGTATATGAATCTGTCGGGGTAAAATACTTTCATCTAAAGCAAGGTAGTTGCTGTATTTTAAATCAGGAAGATAAACCCATGAAGCAATCAAATAAGTCTTTCTTTGCCTTTGGCTTGTAGTAATAATTTAAAACATTGCCAGCAAATAGATGCTGCATAAAATGTTTTTAATATATTTACTTTGAAACATGTACATATCACTATATTGTGTAAATGTAATTTATTTACACATGCAATTTCACATTTAAATGGCCACAGGAAACTTGAGAGTTTTTGTTTTCTGGTGCTGCTGTTTATTAATGCTTCAAGGTGTTGCTCTATATTTGTACACAGCTGCCATGGCATTAAAACTAGAATGTTCTAAAAATAGGAGTAAACAAGAAGTGTGGTTGTTTTTCTTTTTACAGAGAAGCTAGTCTTTGCTGCAGATGCAGACATCCGATACTTAGTGTTTTTGCAAAGTGTCTTAACTGAAAGGCAGGTGTTAATAATGCAAACTTCAGAGTGTGTATGTTTGTTTAGTGTTTTTAGGCTGGATTTAGAAAGATCAGTGTTACAGAGAGGAAGGTCAAGCTTTTTAATCAACTAAGCATAAGCCATGTAGAATGTCAGGGTCAACGTTGCTAATATATATATATCGGGGTAAGTCAAGAATCAGGCCCATCTGCTAATAGAAATAAAAGTTATGGCTTTAGCAGCCAAATGATAGGTAAATAAATGGCTTAGATGTATTGTAGAGTACTGAGTTTAAGTTCCTGTTTTATACAGTTTGAAAGCAACGGGGGATTCCAGAGCTCAGGGTTTGAATTACAACTTTAATTTCCTCATTTGATGTTACTGAGGCTTAAAATGTTCTGAAGTAGTAATGGGGGGAAAAAAATTAAAAGAAAATGTTATTTGACAGAGACCATGCTAGGGCTTTCTTCAAAGTTGAAATGGTTTTAATCCTGATCAGCGATTAATGTCCTGGTGAAACTGAAAGAACCGCATGTATCGTATATAAGGTTGTTCCTGTGCCAAACTGCTACAGCATATTTTGCAGTGTAAATCTACACTAACATTTTAGTTTGGCTCGGGAGTGCATTTTTGAAGCTAATCTACCAGTCTTACCTATTTACTGTGCTTTGGTTCATGTTGTGGATCGATCTTGGAAACTCAAGTTGCATTCCTTTTAGATGACACGACACCATATGCGTGCTTCTGAAATACGTGTGACATGCTACCACTCTAACGGGCATTCACTCGTGGAACCAGACCACACCTGGTCTGAAGGAAAGCCGTCTGAAACGCGGGTGATGTGGTCTCTGGCTCCTCAGCAGCTCTTCCGATCAGCACCGCTTCTGTCATTGTACTGCACTACCTGATTATGGAGACACTGCCAGAACCAGCCCATGCAGCATCTTCTCAGGGCTTTCTCCTTAGATGCTTTTGCGTAGCTGTGATCTAACAATTTCCTTCTGCAGTAACTTTTCTAAGCAGTGAGTCGCCTATTTAATCAGTGTTGGTTCTGCCCTCTAAAATGGAGTGGGAGCTGGCATTAGGAACCCGTCATAGCACAGACTGGAGCTGCAGTTACTACTGTAATACTACTGTATTTAAGCAGATTCTTCCTCAATATGGTCAAACTTCTCTAAAAATTTAACTTACCCTCTGTAGATACAATTTCAATATGCATGTTTCTCAAATCAGCGGAAAAAAACCCTTATATTCTTTAGTTTTGTGTTTAGTTTGCCTTTCACTAAAAAGGAAACATTTTTCTTACCCTCTGTTGCGTGGTTTCATATATATTAGTGGCAGAGGTCTGAGCCTTTTCAAGTCCCGTGTGGTGAAAAGTCATTGCTAAGGAGAGGTGAAGTCAAAAAGGGTCTTTCCTGACTTATTTGACAAAGTAATTGTCACAGGAAACATTTCTAATCAAATCAGGAACAGATCTCTGATTGTACTCCTCACCTGTGAAATAGGGAAAAAGGAGGGAGGAGAGGGGTAGATTGTAGCTCTTCCTCTCTTTTTAAGCCAGATTTTCAAAGAAGGATCTAAAATTGCGTTTGAAGGTTGGGTTAGGTTTTTTTTGGTGGTTTTTTTTTTTTGGCCTTTCATGCGCCATCTAAGAACTGCAATTTTACAGGCCTATTTAAAATTTGCTCTGTAAAAATCAATCCTTTGCTTTGTATTTTGGGAGCTTCTTAATCTTGGGAACTTCTTAATCTCCTCAGTCCATTGAAGGTCAGTCAAATGCTGCGTGTTTCGTTCTTCCTTTAATACAGTTTGTTTAACAAGGTTTGACTTCCAGTCAAAGAAAGAGGTATTTTCCGTTCGCATTCTAGCAGTTGTAGCATGGAACTGTGTGGGTTCATTTACTATAGAAAGATGGGTAAATTAGCTCCTGTGAAGATGCGCACTACCTGGCCACGATGCCTCTGCTTCATGATGCAGCATACTTAAGGGCCGTTTGACTGTCTCTGACTACCTAAGGTCTGCAGTGTTCACATGCTTTTTTCAGTCTGTGCTTTTTAATGTAAAATCCATGATATAGGTATGATTGCTCCTGGAAAAGGAATGATCTTTGAAACAATTAGTATAGTCCTGGTTCTTTGCGTGCCTGTAATCTGTTATTCTGAAGGTAAATTAACCATGCTTCTATGGAATCAGGTTCTACCCTATATGATACTAAAAAGTGATTTATTCCCTGCAAAATGAAATAGTCTCAGCGGCAGAAGTGCTGAAGACAGAAAATGTGATAACCGCTTACGTGGTTCAGCATGCCATCTCAAATAACGCCTTGCCACCTGCCCTGTGGCAGCAGGGCATTCCCAGCTGCACCAAAGCCAGCTGATAATTATACTGGGTGTCCGTGGCGAGGTTTTGGCAGCGGGGGAGCTGCAGGGGCGGTCTTTGCAGGAGGAGCTTAGGGGATGCCCAGCGCTAGATGGAGTTGGTTCCAGCTGGCTCCACAATGAACCTGCTGCAGGACACAGCAGAGCCCATCAGTCAAGTTGGTGGCACCTCTGTGAAAATGTATTTAAGAAAGGACAAAAAATGGGAGAGAGGTAGGCGAGGAGGGAACGATAGAGGGAGCACCGTGGTCAGAGAAGGAGGTGCTCCATAGCAGAGCAGTCACTCCCCATGAAGGGAGTGTGGATAAATCCATGTCAGAGGAGGTGCACCCCTGAAGGGACAGCAGCACACGGATAAGTCTGTGCCGGAGCAGATATATCCCTGAAGGGTCTGCAGCCTACGGATGACCTCACACCAGAACAGGTGCACCCCCAAAGGGATTGCAGCCTGTGGAGGACTCGTGCCAGAGCATGGGAAAAGTGAGAAACAGAGCAGTGGAGAGAACCCCCTGTGTCCCGACCACAACTGCCGCTGCCCAACACTGCCCGTTGCCTCCCTGAAGGGACTGAGTGTAACCTGTGCCCGTAACAAGGCGAGAGGCGGGTGATCATCATCAGAGGAGTCGTTTCTTCATCACCAGTCCTCATGTTTCGTTTGACTTTCCCCTCCTTAAGACACTCCCAAATCGGTTACAGGCCAGCTAAGGCAACACCTCAGTTCCTCTTTCCAGAGGAGCAGTGTGAGAAGCGAGACTGTAGCTGCAGCCCCGTACTGACAGTATTAATGTGTACTCTGTGTTGTCCTAAATGCCTCGATAACACTGGATGAAGCTATGAAGAAAAAAGTGGAGAGGACTTGAATGTTTGCTCCTCATCTCAGAGGAATTTGGGGCTAATGAAATTCTCTTTTGGAAGATGTTATGGATTAAAGGTCTCTCAGTACTTTAGCCGCTGATTTATTGCACCAAAGGGTAGAGTTTTTATCATCACCTACTCATCCTAGACATCCAGACGTAAAATTAAAGCAGACCATCTGCTCTCCATTTGAAAGAAAGTATGTGTGCGCTTACCACTCCAGAGTAGGTTTGCCTGGATTTGACTTGCTGTAGTTGGTTGAATCAGAATTCAAAACATGTATTGGTCATCAGGTAAGGCAAAGATGGGCTTGGCTGTAATCTAGGATTACGGATATTTTCCTTTCATCCTCGCTTCAACTGTTTGGTGAATGTGGGAGACTGTCACTGATTTGTAAAGCTATCTTCGAGGTGATCGTGGACATCAGAATTATCAAAGAGTAGTTCTTACAGAAGATTCATTGTAAAGAGTGCCAATGCTGCCATCGCTGTGTTTTAATAGATAACTTTTATTTGTTTGATCAAACCCAAGAATTAACATAACTTTAAACAAAGTGGAATTCTTCCTGGATGAGACTGTGAAGAATACAGTGTTTATACTCACAGCATACTGGCAATGGAGTAAAACAACTTAGAAGTGATTTGGCCATAAAGACTTATTTTTTTCTTCCCTAACTCTACTAGCAAAATTCATAAGCTGGTGATATCTAGCTCTACAGTGGGAAGTATTTATTGACTTTATTGACAATTTAATATACTTTGTCAGGTTTTGTTGGTTAGTTCTTATTGATGCTGAGACATGTGGGACTACTTTGCTTCCTAAGTGATTGAACGTGTAAACACTTAGATCCTGGTTTTGGGAAGATTGGTGCATATGGCTTTGAAATTCACTTCTGAAAAGCATCATAATGATGAATAGTTAAAGTAGAAATGATAATATTTAACATAAGAATATGTGAAAGGTCATTATGTGAATTTATTATTTAAGTTCTGGATAAATTCAAGGAGGCTTCTGGGGAAAGCATGAGCTGGATTTTATATTGAGTTTGGTAACCTCAGAGTCTTCTCTCTTTGCTTTTTCTGGTAGAACTTACAATGAACTTGTTATGTCCAAGTATAATGTATAATTTTGTAATTATTTCCTTTCAAATGAAAGCATTCTTGATTGGTGTTGATATATTTTGGGGGGGGGGGTGGGGGGGGTGGTGGGGGGGAAAAAATACCCACTTACGGTGATTATAATTTAAATTTTATGTTGCTGAAGTAACCCTTTCCAAGATTTCACTGAGCATTGGATGAGGTTAAAACTGAGTGTATAACTCCTATCACTCAGGAGTAAAAACCCCATTTCGTTCCCTGTGTTACGAGTTTTCAGTGGCCCACAAGAAGGTTAAAAACCCAAACAAACCAAGTTGCACTGAAAGACCAGAGAAATGGGTGTAAAATTTCCTGGGCTGTTTTTAATTTGCTCCTCTTCCTGCAGATGTCTTCCCAAGTGTCAAACACCTGAAAAACCTCAAACTACATTTTCATTATTTTCTGGATAAATTGAACACCAGCTATCATTGCTACTGCTATAATTTTTTTGTGGGGGTATACTGAATTTACCCAAGGAATGCGAGTATCGGCAGGGACAGTAGTAACGTAGTTGTGAGAGATGAGTGAAACCAAAGTAGTTATTTGCAAAAATTAAACAAATGTATGCCTCGTTCCTCTGGTAAAGCTATGCTTTCCCGATTAATAATACATTTTTCATGAAACAAAATCTATATTTCCCCAGGTGTTTAATCATCTAATGAGTATGGAACTGTTTTGAATGAAGCAAATACCAAGCAGATTTGAAGCAAAACAGTGCTGGTTAATGTGTTTTGATTATAGGCTATGTATGAGTAAATATACGTTTACTCTAAAATTTCAGCTACCTTTAATCTCATACCTTATGCATACTGAACTTCAGATTGATGAATGTTGAATCAAAAGCAGACATAAAATAGTTCCTTTAAATTCTCCTAATTCAGAGGAAAACTATTTTTATAGCTTTTTTTTTGTTAATTCTTAAAACTAAAATAAATTTTGTTTTGAGGGAAGAAGACTCCCAATGCCATTTTGAATGTCATACACAGATTTCTTCTTATCTATTCTGTTATTTCTTGTGACTGCTATGGAAAGGAACATTTGTGCACGCTGTCATTTCTTGTAGGTGAACCCCAGATTTTTGTTAGTTTGGCAGCTGTCCTAGTGAAAGCAAGTCTGTTTTAATAAGTATTTGAAAGGCAAACTGTTGTTTTAGTTTTATTGAGGTTTGGCGATCACTTGCAAAACCTGAAAATTGTCTCCTTGTGGAGGTAGTAATTTGACAGTTTAGAGTCTAAGGAGGTTCGATACGAAGGACTTAATACAGCATTCAGGACCAGGAATTCTAAACATACACTTGGTTATCCTTGAAACAAAAACGTTTTAAATCTCTTCTGTGGCAGGAGTTGCTTCTGTGTTATTTTACATAACCCATTAAAAATTTCATGCCTGGAGAAAACGCATAGTGCTGTGTTATTTCCTTGATACAGTTCTTTGGAACAGCTTTTCCACCATTTTAGGAAGCTGCCCACAGAAATGTAATAGATGTGTGAAAAGTTCTCCAAGGCAAATCAGTGCAGAGCTCTGCCTCCTGTGTAGAGGTCTGGTGAGTCATTAGTCAGGTAGGTAGTTGATTATACATGATGTTGAATACAGAAAATTAACCATTTGGCAGCTGGATGCGTTGATAGAATCAAAGCATAGCATGCCTTAAAGTAGTGAATGAATTAAAATCCTCATCTGGAATGTATCTGTTAAATTCTTATGCTAATACTGTGATGATGATTACGAGGGCCAAAACAGCTGACTACTGAACAAACTAAGTTTTATCTGATTTTTAATCAGATATTTTAATCTGATTTTTATCTTGATCTTTAATGTAGTGAACAGATTTTTAAGTACTATGCTTTCTCTCATAGCTGAAGAGTGTGTGGTTCATACTAACAGGATGATTCTTACTATCGCTTTGGTTTTGTAGTACAGTAGTTTCACCTCAAGATGATTTTCCTTACCCTCATTCTCATTCGTATCTTATGTATTATTGCCTGACGAGTTGACCTTTTCAGGTCGTGTGCTGTGAAATGTAGTTTGGAGGATAGTTGGTATCAAAACAGGTTATTTCCTAGATCTTATTAAAAATATCGAAAGATGAAAGATTTCTAATTAAGCTGCAGAACTGTGTATTATTAGAAACTTGTACTTAAAAACAGAACAGATACTTCTTCCCTTCCTGTCTCTATAAAGACAGTTAGTGCCAATTGAACTTCTGGAATAATATGTAGAGTTCATTCGTGGTCACCACAAATGGTATTCAACTTCAAAAAATACCGGTTTTGTTAGAAATTACTGTGTTGCTTTAATAACACAAGCTGATATCCCAATCTGGGGAAATTGGGTATGTCCTGGCACATCTGTATTTGTTTTATATTAACCATGGTGTGGAGTTTCCCAGCTTTTTAGCCCACTGCTTCAACTATCAGTTTTATATACTTGCTGGCTTGTTGTTTTTCTTTTTGAACAGTATGTCTTGGGAATGTGACTTGATCTTATTGTGAACTGTGAAAACAGTTGTGTCTTTCTTTATTTGATTAACTGATTTCTGTGAAAGGATGTGCCATGTGTTTTAAGGACAAGTCGTGTTTTAAGGAAAAGTCATGTGTTTTAAGATGTAAAATAAGATAAAAGGAAATGTTCGGAGACCATTTATAGGCAAAAATATTTTTTTTTCTCAACAATATGGTTGTTATTCTCAATAATAACACTGTCCTGAGGTGAGGAAAAGCTCCTCTTATTTGCAGTTGAAAGACATTGCTCATCAAGTTTTGTTTTCCCTTAAGGTTATACAGAAAGTTTACAACTAAGCTTGGAGGACCTAAACCCAGGACACAGCCAACAACAACCCAGCATCCTTTTTTCTATGATATCCTCCTAGAAAAAGGCAAATACAACTATTCCTTTTTTTTTTTTTTAATGGTTAAAAACTGACAATACACCATCACTTCTGTGTCCTTCTTAGTACCTTTAAATATTTCTTGGAAGCTGACACTGCTTGCTTTCATCCAGTTTTGAATTCAGTCCTCCTTCCTCTGCTTTCACTCTCAATCGATGGAGTCCATTCTCGTGGATTTTTACAAGCCTAATCATTTTAGCTGTGTATCTCAGCTGGTAGATAAAAGAAAAAAACCCAGCATTTGTTGTCTGTTAATTCTTATAAACTGTGGACCAGATTGTTTTCTGGGATATAGAGAGCTAATAAAAGATTAGATAGTAATGTCTTACGGATCTGAGGGAAACTTTTGTCTCCAAAACACAAGTAATTATGAGAAATGCAAGAGTTAGAGTGGAACATACACAAACTTACAAGAAAATCCTTATTAAATTTGAATTCACAGTTTTGCATATTCCTTTACTTTCTTTGTCAAATTGGCAGATAATTGAAGTCTATAAATAAACAGTAAGGGAAAATGAATAGGAAAAAGGTTGTTCGGCATTTATAGCAGTAAATGGAGGCCACCCATTGGCGGAACCAGGTGGCAGGTTACAATTCTGCAATTATGTTATGGAACTTATTTGCACAGGATCGAAGTTCAGAATGGCAACAAGCAATTTAACTGAAGAAAACTGATGAGTCCCTATTAAATAAAGTGGTATGGAAGCAGTCTGTGGCTCAGGAGTGCTCCAAACTCTGAATGATTGCTGAAGTCAAAAAAAATACTCAGGGAAGGGTTAACACTGCATTCGGCCTTTATACGTAGCCAGTTTCCTCTTTGGGCTAAACTGATGCTCTCAAATTTCCAAAAAACATGAATCAAGTCATATGCAATCATCAGCACAGAGAAATTTTTTTTTTTTTTTTTTTTTGAAAGCTTAAATTCTTAACGTTCTGTTGAAAATAAGCATGATGAGTAGTGAGAACTCCAACTGCATCAGTGCAATCATCTGGCTTCAGGCCGTACTACTTTTTCTAGTCACTCGGAGGCTCTTGCCTTTGTATCACAGCTGCAGGAAGCTTGCTTGGGCTCGTGGAGCAGGAGCTGCAGGCTCGACTCTGTCAGACTACCAAGTCCCTAACAAACTTTTTCACATACTGAACTCGGGCTCTCAAGTCAGAAAGTGCTAAATGCATTTAAACACTTTTTCAGGATTTGAAGGCTTCTTAGCTAGATTCTAGGTATTTAGACGCTCTCTGTATACAAGCCACTGTTCTATTACCGCTTACAGCCATTTCATCAAGCTTTTAAAAATACTTTGAAAACTCTTCAAAATGGCAAACAATAGAAATCTTACAGTGACAAAGGTCTGATCTTCCACTGGGCTCTGGCATAATGTATGGTTCTTCTACAGTAGCCGGTTACACACTTTTACTGACTTGATGGTTCTTTAGCTCATTATAAAATAGAATAATTTTCACAGGAGTGAGGGGGGGGACTTGAGGAATATCTTCTCTGCTATGGATGAGGTGTTGTATACAAGGAATACTGATACAATTTCTTTTTCTTTTTTTTCCAGCTATAGGTGATGTACCTCCTGATCCATTTAGAGATGTGCTTTGAGAACATACCTTGTATCGTATCACCAGCAGATTTCAAACCCATTTTGTGAATGCCAGCAAGGTATGGGAATGATGTAAGTCACTGAACTGCCATTTAGCAAGACTGAAGCACTTTGGGCATTACCAAAAGCAAAAATTTAGATACTTGCAAAATACGTTACTTGTATGAATACCCGGAGACCATGAGCAGTTTCCACTCATAGAAATGCATGCTCAGCTGCTATCTAAGCCGAAAATTTGGATTTCTGATTAAGATGACTTGTAAGTATATTCTACCCAAGTTACCTTGTATATGTAATTCAAAGGATGTAATAAAACGTCTTCCTGAAATGTCTTAAGAGCTCTAACTTGGTATCTGCATTGATGTAACTAATTATATGTATACTTCCTGATTACTGATTATGCTGTCACATAAGCGACAGATGATACTTTGAAGTGCCATAGCAGGTGAATCCTATGTGGGCTCTCCTAGTAGAAGTAGATCCATTTCTGTATTCTAAAGCAGTTCTAGGAAGAAACAGATATCGGAGACACGTGTGTGTCGCAGTTCAAAAGGAATACAATTCAGTGCAGTAACCTCTCTTCTAGCATACAAGTTTTCAAATGGAGAAACGAAGCAGCTCGTTTTGGCAAATTCCATTAGTTGAGGTAAATCAGCAAAACTTCCATTCTTCTGAACTAAGCATTTATTGCACTAGGCAAAGGATTTTTAAGGCTATCCAGTTTTCTTTGAAGAAGAATGCAATTTAGGTTGTGCTAACACATTTTTGTGATTCTGATGTCAAGAGGTAGACAAGTCTTCTTTAAACAAATAAGAAACACTTGCATGTATGAAGGACGTGACAAATGAGAAAGTATGACAGTGTTTAAGAGACCGGCATTTTCATGTGTACAAATAAAGTTCAAACAGTGGGTCTTCTGAAGAGCAGTGCGTCAGGCCTCGCTTTGCTTAGCCAGTAAGTAGGATTTAATGCCATGAAAAAAATTCCCAGCACTGAGGGAAAGAGTTGATACAAAACTGACTACTGTACGAGCATCACGGGGATTTAGTCTTCCTTTTCTCTGAAGCACCGGCACAGGCGAGATAGCAGACTCTCTGCACCAATGATCTGATAGGGCAGAGCAAATCTCGTCTTCCTTTGAAAGTTTTCTGCATGCGTGGCTATCAGAATGAAGAGCTTTTAAAGAGCTATAGGTGCTCGGGTTTTTATCTCTTATTTCAGCTCTCTAATGCAGGGGTAAATTATTTTCCTCCGAGAAGACACATTCAATATGTAAAGTTGAGCATGTTAAATGATGTTCTCTCAGATCTAAATCATTGTTGGAGGACAGGAAGATAGGGTGAGGCAGAAAGTAATTTTTTTTGGTGTGGAATTTAAAGCCAACACGTGTATGTGTGTATGCTTGATATTAAGCAAGCTATTGCCATCTGGTCAGAATAACTGCTTTCCATAGAGGAGAAGGAAATAGAAGCAAGTGAAAACTGGAACAGCTACGGAGAAAACAAGTGAAGTCTTGGACATTACTGGGCAGAAAAGGACATCCAAATGTGGCCTGTGTGGAGTAGCAGAGCTTGTTACCGCATAGCCTGTAATCAGAGGAAGAGAAAGAGGAGGGCAGGTTGGTGTTTCTTGCTGTTGCTAGCGTCCCTGGAAGAAGGGCTTACGGTTTGCACAAATGCTTAGAAGAAGCAGTCTAGAAAGAACAACTCGATCATGAAATCTGTGTTTCCCTACTGATTTTTAAGTCTGTAATTTCTACAGCTGTATGGAGATAATCGTGTAGGAAAGATTTTGAGCAAGTTATTACAAATATTAGTCTGATAAAAGCAGAAAACAAAACTATTAATACCAAAAATTTGCTCCTCTTAATTCTGTTCTAAGTAGCATGGATTACTTGAACTCAGGTACATCTTTCATAAAGATTATAAACATCCCAATATTCAAAGATTCTGAGAACATGCAAGGTATGGAGTTTGAATCAAGCAATGCTTACATAAAGGTTTAATGTTGTTGGGCTGTTTGGGATAAAGCTGGGAGTACACAAACAGGTCTGATAATTCAGGTAACCAATGAATTTCAGAATGGAAGCTCATACCTTCCAAACCATCTTCACAGTACATTAAAACAAAAAAACCCACAACCACCCCACCCCCAAAAACCTCAAAAATTCAAAGTTCAGTAGCCCTGGTAAGTGAGTGTGCCAGCTTAAGAGTAATACGGAAACATCTGCGCTTCAGCTGGAATATACACTATTCTGGTTTACTTGTGCGGGAGTGTTCTGTTTTGTCAGTCTGTGAACTCATATTCTATACAGTGTCATTTGTCAGAAGTCCATTTCACTTTTACAGTCCCTCTGTTTTCCCACTTCTGAGTTATGGTTTTCTCCATGCCTTTTGTGTGGGGAGTTCTTGGTGATAAAAATAATACATGGTACATAATGTTGTATGTTTCTGATTGGATTTTTTTCCCTAGTTTTTAAATAATTACCTTTTGTTTCCATCCTGTGGAGAAATTATTTTACAGTTTCAGTGGTTTTTTTCCTATTGCTAATCCTACTTGGGCACTGAATTAAGAAGAAAAAAAAAACAGTTTCAGGGAAAACATTCTGTGCTCTTAATTACCCTTAAGTTAATTAAAATATGGTTATATTGCTCTCTGTTCAGTTTCTTAATTTAATATTGGAGAGTTTAGAAATCTCTTAATGTGAAATAGGTAGTTATGGCTGCCTGCTTTCCTGTGTTTAAGTGCTGGGTGAGTATCGCAGCTTAGTTTAGAGATTTGCTTTTAAACAACTCTTAAAATCTCTTTTTTGTTTTTGTTTGCGGTTTTGTTAAAACACAAATAGGAAGGGGATCATTCTGAAAAACTTCTCATTTGAACTGAATTTGTATCCTGGAGCACAACAGTGAATGTTCCTTATTTTTCTAAGGGCATGAAGGACATTGGGAACTCCTCACAGACTCTCGTGTTTCGGGACAGCAGTCACTGCTGTTTGGCTGTGTGAAAAGCTTAGCACA
This sequence comes from Pluvialis apricaria, assembly GCA_017639485.1. Taxonomy (NCBI): domain Eukaryota; kingdom Metazoa; phylum Chordata; class Aves; order Charadriiformes; family Charadriidae; genus Pluvialis; species Pluvialis apricaria. Next base: position 80,108,648 of record CM030010.1, read on the forward strand.
GTAGAGCTGGAGCTCTGAAGTGTGAGGACATTCCAAGAGGATGAATAAGAAAAAAATTATATAACTTGAACTGTTTGAAACCTAACATAGCTCGGAGCTTAATGTTAGAAACAAATTTATCCCCAATTCTAAGTATAATGGCACTCTTAGAAAGTTTTGCTGTTCAAGAGCTTCAGTGTAAGACATGTTGGGCTTTATGTGGAGGATAAGCAGTTTGTGAGACTTGGCCTTTGTCCCGTGGGCAGTTCTTCGGTATTACGCAGGAGTGCTAAGAGGTAGATGGATTTGGAATTTAATAAGGATTTGGAAGATTAGTAGATTTGTTGCTGGGGAGGGGGGAAGTCTTCTAAAGTCACAGAGTCATTATTAGATAAGGTACGGGAATAGCCTCTGCAAAAGGGTGTTGCAGTTGCATGTAATTTTCCCGGAACTCAGCTGATGCACACAAGATTTGCTATGACTAATAGGATTGCAACAAAACAGAATACTGACATTTTTCTTGTAATTTAGTGAGGCATCTCTTGATCCCTGAGCTGAGGGCTCACTATGCAAAGCTGAAAGTGAATGACATGCTCTAAAAAGATTTTGGTCTTTGTGACTTATGGAAGGTGGATAGAACATAATTCCTTTGCTCATTGGGACTGCATATTTTAGTTTTATCTCACTCCTGTGTTTCTAGGCAGTGTTAAAAAGGTGTTATTTCCCTCTTTCCCTCAAGTTTGATGGCAGCAGAAACTCAGCTGGTTAGTGTGGATCTACGTAAGGTTTGTTAAAAAAATTGTCTGACAACCTTTTAGTCTTAATAGAAAAGGAAGAAAATAAACTTCCCTCTTAATATCATAGAATCACAGAATGGTTTGAGTTGGAAGGGACCTTTAAAGGTTGTCTGGTCCAACCCCCCTGCAACGAGCCAGGACATCTTCAACTAGACCAGGTTGCTCAGAGCCCCGTCCAACCTGGCCTGGAACGTTTCCAGGGATGGGGCATCAACCACCGCTCTGGGGAACCTGGGCCAGGGGCTCACCACCCTCACTGTAAAATGTTTCATCCTTATGTCTAGTCCAAATCTACCTTCTTTCCGTTTCAAACCATTACCCCTTGTCCTGTCGCAACAGGCACTACCAGAAAGTTTGTGCTCATCTTTCATATAAGCTTATTTCAGAGAGGATTCCTCTAGAATGATGATAAGGCACAGTATTGGATAGGGTAAACTGTGGAAGCTTCTTGGGCTATTCTCACAACTTCTGAGGATAAAAAAATGAGCTCATTCAAGACTACTGCATTACACTCAAGGTCATCTTAAGGGGAATGGGAAAACGCTATATACAAAGTTTTTTCTATCCTGGATACGTACCCAACACCTCATTCTGATCCATACCACTGACTGCATCAAGTTACCTACCTTCTGCCGCATGCCTTTGCTTTCTTGTCAGATGGAAGCACTGAAATAGCAAGCTTAGGCAAAAGGTGGTCTTCTTTAGTTTACTTCATTAGAGTGTTTGGCAAGTTTTTAAGTCCACTTTGCACTTTTATTTTAGGCTGAATATTAGTGCTGGAATATATCTAAGGTAGTAAATCTAGATGGAAATGCTGTACTGAATGTAATGTAAATGTGTTTAGAAGAACAGTCATCACCACGCTTCTACGGAGGGAAAAATTAAACTGAGCCCATGAAAGAATATGCCTGATTGTGCTAATTGGTACCTGTTGTTTGTAATGCTTAGTAACTCTTTTTTTTATTATTATTTTTCTTTTCAAAACTGAAAGAACACTTGGCTGTCTAATGTGGTCATGCAATTACTGCAGGTTCACGTTGCCATGCTGGGGCATGCACAAATGACCAGTTCAACATTTAACTCTCCATTTATGCATGTGATTATTACAACCTGTTGTTATGGTGATGTCAATTTGGCAGGAGGGTACTTCTGTTACAAAAAATCATTAGCAGATTTGTTAACGTTTTCAGAACACTTGCTTTTGCTGGGTGTGATTTTGAAAGCTTTCATGAAGTCTAATGTTGAGCTACCTTTTATGAGAGAGAATTTCTTGTGCTGAAAAGGGAAAGGTTTAGTGTTTCTCTCACACACGAGGACATTGTCTTTGGCAGAATTTCATGCTCTCTGAATTAGTCCTTTAACACAGCAGCATTCATTCAGATAAATTCGTTGTTTCTCTATGGTAGAGAATATGGCTCAGGTAGATTATGAACCCTAGCAAAATACTGGTGGGTTTTGATTTTCCTGGAGCAGAAGCACAACTTACCCCTATCAGAGAGGTTACAGCAGAACAAAACCATGACTCCTTCCTGTCTGTGTATGGAGGACATGAGAACATCTTTAACAACTTGCATCCCATTTTCTAATGCAGACCAAACCAACCATGTCTCATCACAACAGCAGATGTTTTCTTCATCAAATTCCCATAGACGACCAGACAAAGCCTCTTTTTTTTCCGTGCTTGGTAAGCGCCAGGGTCAGCATCTTCTTCTTCACCATTGGTTTAGCAAAGCATTGCTTCTGATTGTCAGGTGGCTACGTCACGCTCCAGTTACAGTTTATCTGTTGCCGTTGCTACTCCATTGAGCAGAAGGAGCACTTCAATGTCTGTCTTGTCTTTTCCAGGATTATTAGCAGCATCTATGAGTTTTGACTAATTCTTATGATATATTTCACATCTGTTGATAACATAAAGCAACCATAAAGTTATTGTTCAGCTCCCATGTATATCTTTTAGCAACTCAAGCAGTCAGGCTTGTTCATGTTGTGTGGCAGGTAGTAGTAAACCACAGCTCTGATATTTAATTCCCTTAAGAAATTTTTATATTTCTTTCCTGATGTATTTAAGAAAATGACCAAAGTCCATTTTTGTAACTGGTGCCTTGCTTTTGCAGTAGATGAAGAGATTTATTTTAAGAAGTTTATCCACACAGAGTATAGTTAATTATTATTAAGATAAAGTTTTCAGTGTATTCGTTTTGTATTTTTATATCTGATTCAGAATCCAAGTAGCCAAAATGATTAGAAATCACTGACTGTGTCAGTTATTTGTATGACTCAATATTGAACCAACTGGCTAACAAACTCACACTTCGTTGGTCCTCCGCTTCTTAGTATGAGTCTTTAATTCCTTTAATGAACTTAAACCAGGCAAGCAGAGCTAGCTTACTGGGACTAGCATCTACTGACCCTTTACATTTGTTACCTTTTGTGGAATTGGAAAGAGGCACTGTGGTAACTCCAGTCTGCTTTAGGCCTCTTTTAATTGATTTTCTGTGAATTTTAACGATAAAGGTTCTCAGATTGCGAGTCTGAGTCGTAAACAGATCTGGGGTCATTACTACGTGCTCCATTCTTTCTTAACGTGATACCGTCCCCAGTGGAGCTGCCTGAATTAACACAGCGAATTCAGTTTCCCATTAGCTGCTGACAGCTTCCTGTCAAAAAGTTCTCTTCATTTGGGACCAAAGGTATCAGACACAAAGCACAAAAGATGGTTCTCATTCCAAACTCCAAGAAAAAGACTATTAGCATAGAGGGGAAAAAAGATTTTGTCTTAGACTGAGCCAGAAAAGTTAGTATCTGGCTGTAGTTGGGGATTCTAGTTGTCTGAAGTGTTGTGTGCCCCTGGAATAGTCCAAATGGCCCTTCCCTGCTGAATGCATCGTGTGAGTCCAAGTGGGATTCTGCTGGTGCAAAAGGCTGCTCGTAAATCCTCACCTGAGAGAGGCAGTGAATGAGCAGGGGGTCCAGAGGTTGGAGCTGGCAGGTCATGGTGGCACTTGGCGCTCTTCCCTGGAGACGCAGTGGAATCGCTTGGTTTCCTGTTTATCATGCTGGAGACACCCTCTGGTCCCCAGATTATGGAGTACCCCTCATCTTGCTCTCCTCCCCGCTGGCATCCTGAGATGTGTCACGTGGAGTTGGAGAGGCCGGTTATTCATCTCAGCACTGTAACCCTTATGCTTTAGCAGGCCTGAGAAAACTTAGGGGTTTTTATTCTCCTCCCTGGCTTTCAGACAGTTTCGCAGCTGGTTGCCTGTAAAACTTCTGCCATCCTGGGCATCTGGCTTTGTATGTATTTATATCTAGTTGCTGTAAAACATCAGGAGGCATTCCAGCTACAACGTGGCTGGATAGCTGGAAAAAAAAGACCATAAGAGATTAATAAATAAGTCTTGTGCAGCTGGCTGCCAGCCTTATTTTCAAGCATATTTTTTTTCCCCCTGCATGTGTTGTGGAAGTCAAGATACCCATTAGAAAAGGTTGCCTTTTAAAAATAAACACACACCCCTACCCCCCACCCCCCCAAAAAACCCACCAAACTTAAAACTCAACCAACCAAAATCCTGAAAACCCCAAACCAGGATAGTCTGAGAATGTGTTATTGTTTCTTTGTTACAACCAGTTTGTATTTAGCATGAATTTAGATATGCTTTATCTCAGAATCAATGAATGAAAAAAATAATGTAAAATCTGAATGTATAAAAGAAGGCAGCACAGAAAAATCTAATTATCTTCCCTTCCGGCCCACAATCCCCAGCTAATTGGTGTATAAAGCTGGATTGGCGCAAAGAAAGATTTCAGAAGATATCAATTTCCTGATGTTGAAGAAGAGGGGGAACACCCCCCACTCCTTTTATTTCTACATATTAAAGTTCCTATGAAGAAAGAGTTTTAATTCCAAAGGGGAAAACTAGGGGCTGCATTTTGCCCTCCAGTACTTTCAGCAGGAAATCTTTTCTTAGGACAGAGCTCCATGCAGATTTCATTGTGTATTTATAACTGCGGAAGGTGTTCAGTTCCATAATATTGGCCTGCCACTCATTTGAAGGCTACAATAAAGCCTCCCTTTTGAACAGAATGGCTCTTCGCTAGATGGAACAGTGAAAGTTCTGCTAAAGGCATGAGGCAAAAAAATGAGTCCTTTTTTTGACCTAATGCTACATCTTAGAAGCATTCTCCATCTCCCGCCCACTTCTCCCCCCCCCACCGGCCCCACTCATGCTCACATAGATAGTTTAGATGAATAATGTTTTGATATGGCAAGAGATCCTTCTCTGGAGATATTCAAAAGCCACCTGGACGTGATCCTGTCCTGCTTTGGCAGCGGGGTTTGCCCTAGATGACCTCCAGAGGTTCCTTCCAACCCCTACCAGACTGTGATTCTGTGAAGAGACCTGTGTTCAGCTGCAGTACAAATGAATGTGACATCAACTCTTGTAACGCGCTCACACATCCTTGCTGGGCCTAGAGGTTGTAGCCATGTGAGCAGTTCGCCTTTGCAGTGAAATATAGCCCCGAGACAAGCCTGACCCCAAACTTGCAGATGTTCCTGAATATCTTTTTGCTTATTTCAGTTAACGTCCCTTCTGCATTCTGTTCCTGTTGAACAGTTGATGGGAGATAATTAAACAGAGGGAGCCTTCTTTCCTCTCCAGCAAACTTGCAAAGGAGGCAGTAGCCAAAATGCAACCGCACGTGGACAGGCTGGATTTTCTCATTTCTGGCTCTTCATGGCCAAAGTCAGCACTTCTAAGCTTCTGTTAATCCTTCCAACCTTACCGCTAATCTAAGAGACCTAGTACTAGCCTTTCTGAAATCTTACCTTTCCACTTAAAATTAAGGAAATAATACAAAGCCTCCTTGAAACCTGAAAGCCTACAGACTTTACTATGTCTTCAACTGGAAATAGATAGGGTAAGTGGGTGAGGAAGTGATGTTCAGAAAGGTTAAATGAAGATAATAGGAAGCAGTGTGCTTTAGCAGCCAGAAGATTGGGATTATTGTAGCGATGTCACTAAAATGTTTACTGTGTCATCAACAGAGAAATCTGTTAATCTCTCTAGGACTTTATTGCTTATATATAAAATTGAATATTTAACTGCTTTGTCATCTTAAGCCATTGCTAAAGGACAGTATGAAGGGTGGGAAACTATGGATTTACAAATAGATACCCAGTATTTCCTTAAGTATCATCATACATTTACGAGGTTTTTTTTTTTCCCCTCCTCACTCGTAATATCAGCATCACAATATAGGATCATTTTAGGTTCCTTAGATGATGGTTTCTTGCTCCTCTGCTGAAGTCAAAATTACTGTGGATGACATTTTATGTCAGGCTGGTTTGACTGCACAGACATGCCTCTAAGCAGTGGAGTTTTGAGGTCTAGGATCAAGTACCTGAAATACACATCTACACTTTGCTGTGTTCTGAGGTCATCTGTTCAACAAAATATTCTTCAGCTCTTTCTCTTTTCACTGTAAATTGCTGAGTCCATCTGGGTCTTTCGAACAGTTTGAGGGTTGGTTGGTTTGTTTTTGTTTTTGTTTTTTTAAGCAGTCTGTAGTGTTTTTGCAGAATGGAAATTAAATTGATGGAAATTTGCGTTATTTGCTAGTGTTTTCAATCTGCACCTATACCAGTGTCCAATGTCTGGATCAGATTTTTTTCAAGGACTTAACTGTCTTAACTGACTGACTGCTCAAGCGTAATCAGGCTGATTATGTTCAGGTAGTTGAAAGCTCAGCGCACAATGAAAGACAGGATAGCAATTATCTTTCAGTTCCTTTACGTGAACCACAGGAGGTGCCTGTGCTCAGGGCTGGAGTCCTGGATAATTTCTATCATCATTGAAGTTCTGGTTTTAGTTTCCTAATGTGTTGTGGAAAAAAAATCAGCATGGAAATGATTGAAGTAAATTTTTATGTTAATCCTCAGGCTGCTGTGAGTAGGAGTAGGAGATGGGTGTGATTTCAGACTTACAAAGCAAATAAAAGTCAAGTAGTAAAAATTCTGAGCTCTGAAAATGCAAGACGACTGCTTATCCCAGGTATTCGTTAAAACCACGTTCTAGTATATCCCAAAGAATAAAAATGAACCTTGGCAAAGAGAATTAATTCGCAGCTAAGACAAAGATAGGATAGTGGCTATAGTAACGTTTTCTTTTTTGTTCATTAAGGTAGACTAAACTCCTGCTTCTTATCTATCATACCATACTTCTGTTGCACCTCTTACTACTTCTCAATGGTGTTACCATCCCAAAAAGTTTGAATGTGGAATGGTGGGGAGATGGAAATAGAGAACTCTGGTATCTGAAACAGAGCTTGGGAAAGAGACAGCTTGTGAATTCTAGCTGGTAACAGTACAAAGGGCTTGGAAGGTGCCTGCATGTTAAAAGTCTGGGATTACATTAGGCTTTTCAAACACTTTGGTTTATTGGCCTTTGAATATATGTGGTATTTCAATATGTAGTATATGTATCTTTTTAATCCTTAGTCTTTTATCTTTAAAAACATATGTTCTTAAGAAGGCTCTTTTATAACGGTACGTATGTATTTGGTGCAAGGAATGTGCAGTAACGTTTATTATCTTTGTTTTCTAGAAGATGCGTGCAGGCAGACGAGGTAAAATCTTGCAGGCATTATCAGGCAAAACTGTTCATGTTAGTAGAAAAATGCCTTGAGTACGGACTGACCGAAAGACAACTGAATTGGTATTAAAATTAAATTCACAGGATTTTCTGATGACAGATGTGCAAATTCATTTGGTTTTTCTTTTCTGCATTTTGGCCTCTAGGTGGAGAATTGTTTGTCCAGTGTTTATTAAAGCTTTTATACAAAATAAAAGACTGTCGGTAATAGTGCACTTTTTCAGAACACTGTCTAGCTTGGCTGTTGTTAGACATCGGTTAGAGAAATTAGGAAGTTTTTACATCAAATGCTCCCAATCTGAAGGGAATATGTCTGTCTTCATCTTGGTGGTGGGCAATAAGGTGAGTTATTCAACACCCGGGGCTGCTGGTGGAGTATTACAGGCTAGATGTCACGTGGATTCTTCTGAGCAGTGCTGAGAATAAGAAAAGGACAGTAGAATTTGTTTTATGATCTTGAAACTAGACTTAACCATGTCTGAAAAACAGAATCAACTGATGCTTAATCAGCTTAACAAAGGGTGAATATATTAAAAAAAAATAATATAGATGTAAACATTGTTTTGGGATTTTTTTTGCTCAGTTTCATTTTTCTTTCAGCAGAAGATCTAAACCAGTTGTTTTCATGTACTCAAAATGTAATTTTTTTCCAGTCAGAACTTAAAAAGGGTGCAATTTTAATGGTTTTATTGCAGAGAAATATTCTTTTCATAAAGGTCACACACAAACGCTATGAAGCACTGAGGTCCCAAATGCATTTGAATGAGTACACTGACATTCCCATTGTGTGTGTAGGTTAAATCATAGCCATGAGTTCTTTTTTTTTAAAAAAAAAAATGTTTTAATAAAAAGAAAAAAAAATGTTGTTCAAGTTAGATAAGCTTATGTTAGAAACCATACTAGGTGCTATTGCTGAGGCTTTTTGCTAAGTCTGTTTTAGAGGTAGGTGTTTTGGCTGGGCATTAGCTTAGAAATGTTTCTGTACATGTATCAGTGATGTATCGCTGAGATCAGGGTTCATAACAATAATTTATAAAATATGAAAACATATTAGTTTCCCCCATACTGCCCAGTCTTGTTTAATTCTTTTCTTTCATACTTAGTCTTCTATCAAACACTTCACCACATGATGTCGCAAGGGCTAAAATAATCAACAGGAAAGACAAGGAAGGGAGGAAGGTTTGGATTGAACGATCAAAAAAAACCCCAAACCAACCCTATCAAAACCCCCATGGAGCTGTCAGTGACTGTTTTCCCAGCTAAGCTTGGCTTCTCTTCTACCTCTGTTCAAACTGGCTCTCTAAATCACCATCACCTAATGCTGGAACCAAGTTACCTGGGCCTGAATCATCTGGTCTACAGTTCTTTCAATCCCATTTTGACAAGGAGTTTTAAGAAAATTCCAATTACTCTGAAACTCTTCAGTAAAGTATCTCCATTTAAATATAGCAAACATATTTTTGCTACCAGCCTACAGAACAAAATGATTAATTCTTTCAAGTTTTCTATGAGCACCATCTGGTCGCTGTTATTGTTGCTGTTTTACTTATCAACATGTTTTAACAATTTTTCTTTTGACAATTTAGTCTTTGACAGTGTCGTCTTGCCTGAGAACATGGGGTACTTTGTATTCTCACCACATTTGTGTTACCCACAGAGAGTGCTGGAAACTGTCAAGCGAGATGGAGAACATATCGACAAGCTTTGTGCAGGGAAACAATTTCAGATGGTACTTTCTTGGAAGGAGCGGAGTCTTTTTCAAGTTCAGCAGTGGAGTGCTCTTTCTATAGATGTTGGGGTACTCCGTTGAATGATACTGAGAAGGTGTTTGCTCCTTCGTAAATAGAACTTGCACTGAATGCAAAAGCAAAAAGCTTTAGAATAGAAGGGAACTCCCATGTCAAAGTAGTCATTCATGCTCGGGAGATCCTTATTTTTGAGAAATAATGCAAGAGGACTATGGGAAATTAATTTTTAGGAAGATAAGTGACCCATCTGAAATACAAGTAGGTGAGGAAGGTGAACTTAATGCGAAACTGCAGTGGAATCCCCCATTAAAACAAGTTAAACTTGTGGCTGATGATAGGTATGAGCTATAAAACATTAAAAAATTGTTCGAAGTTGACTTCAGGTTTTTTGGACAACATTAAATCAGGTCCTTTTCTGGTATACCTCTGGAAATCTTCAGCTCATTCAAAACGCTGACGCTTATGCACTCCTAATCATACCTACAGATTCACAAATATTAAACACAACCGATTACAAAAAAGGTTTTCAACTGATAGCTGCTGAGAGGGAACAGTTCTCATCTATGACATGAAACATCTCTGTAGAAGCTGACTTTGTTATACTGTATCATTGTTTTTGGTCTTGAGCTGGATGTTCAACATCGGGTACTTTAGAGAACTAAAACCAAAATACTTAATGCACTTGAAATTTTAGAGAAGCATTTTGGACAAATGCCTTCAAATTTAATTGTGGAGAAAATATCATTGATAGGGTGAGAATTTGCCTATCATTTACTTGAAAATGTATTTATACAAGAAACAGGACATATGCACTTCACTCTTCATATTTGCATTATGAATCATTAGGCAGAGGAGCATATAATCCTCAGTGTAATCAATGGCAATTTACAGGAGGAATCATTGCATGCTGTTAATCGTGATTAACTTTTTCTTGTACTTAGATAGATCTCTACTTTGAACTAATATTTACCAGCAAGACTCTGTGTCTACCAAAATATAATGTTTAAATTACAGATTTCCAGCAAAATTTCCATACTACCAATCATCATCTACTGTTACCAAGCAACTTTCCATCAACAGGGAGGATCAGAAAAACACGTGAAGAACAATCTAGAAAACAGGGAATTAGGGCTTGGTTCAAGCCTCTCAAGCAATCATGAGGCTTTGGGGCAGGACTTCACTGTCTTTCTGAAGTGCTACCTTGAAAGTGCTGTGAAACAAAAATCACTGTTTTAGACTTGTTCAACTTGGCACAGGCCTTCATTAATCTGTTCCTCTTCCTTCCTTCTTTCTTTTAAATTTATCTAAGCTTTGCATCAAGACTGAATTTCATAAGATTCTAAGTGAACCAAGTCAAAGGGGTTCAAACCATGTAAAATTGACAGCGGCTTCAGTAGAGCCATCATTCTTAGCTGTAAGAATCCTAACTATTTATTCACTGGTGCTTTAAGTATCAGATTACAGTTTAGATGGCTGAGAAAAACTTTTCATGCGTTTTCATGCTTTCTGTGTTTTCACCTTTACAATATATTTAAAGACTCATGAAACAATTGCTTCAAAGTTCTACTACAATAATTTGGATGCTTACTTACTACAGTTTGTCTCTTCCTGTGCTTTATACTGTGTGCTATTGTATTTTCCAGAGCTTAGATAGAAGTTTAAGATTTTCTTGGCTTGCACTCTCTTGCTGTTGATTATTTTATTTACTGTGACTTTTTTTTTTTTAAAAAAAGGGGAGGAGTGGAACCAAAAGAAGAGTATTGTGTTTGCACTGTCTGGTTAAATGACCTGGTGCATCTTCCCTTCTTGCCAGTGCTATCGCTTAGTCTGCTAACAACAAGAGGCACTACTCATAAATACTTATTTTGGGGTTCTATCACAGAGCCATTGCTATTACTTTCAGTTTATATTTTATTTTTAAAACCTTTGTGTTTCTGGTCCTTGTTTGATGGAGAAATGTATATTCTTATATTCAGAAATGAAAACAAATCCATGCTGGTCCTGAGCACAGGAGTAGGAATGCGCCAGTGCTCTCCTCTGGATTTTCCTCATTATTCTGGATGAGTTCTGCCTAGAACGTGTAAGATGTGGTCATTGCAGTCTGGTGCTTCTCCTTGCTGTGAACTCTCTGTTCACAGCTGTGATTCTGTGATTCTCCAGTTGTAAATTAATCTTTTTCAGTATTGTGTTGCTTGCTAGAGCCAAGTAAACAAAAGGCAAGTTTTTCTATCATTACGGACAGGCAGCTCTCTTCGTTTTCTTCTGTCTTTAAACTGACACAGTTCTACTATAAAGCTTTTTCAGAGAGAACATTTTGTCGATATATACAAATAATTACATAAATATAGTTTGTCTTCAAAGAAAACATAGCATTACAAGCTGTGTGCCTGGGGTACTCTGAGGGAGTATTATTTTCATCTTGAAATGCGTGAGAGAGTGATTCATTTTATGAATAGTGTAAGAAGAAAGATTTTTTAAAGAGATCATTAAAAAAAGACATATTAACAAAAGTTTGTTGGGATTGCTACCCTCTAGTCAGGGTAACGTTTTCGAAGACGTTTTGGGTAATGAAGCCCCTCATGCTTGTCAATAGTAATAGAGTTTTTAATGAGTATTCAGTCCCTAAAGGTCATTTTGTCTGTCCGTGGTTTAATTATGGGAACAAAATTATTTCTGCCCTTACCTATTTGTGGATTTAGGAAGCAATGTGTGCCTTATGCTCACTATTCTTCAATGTCAGCAATGTAGCATTAAAGGCAGTGGAGAATAAACCTCGATTAAGATCAAAGAAAACACAAACAAATAAACATGATAGTATGTCATTTATCTGTTTGATTACAGTTATGTTGAAGTGTAAATTTATATAACAAGTGAGATTATATCAGCATAAAACTAGGGCAAAAGAGTCAGCTTAAGGAGAAAGAGAAGCATTTTTTTTTCCTTATATTTAGCCTTTGTTGCACTTCCAGTTTCTCTTCTTGTGCCTCTTTTGCTGTTCCCACATTTCCTTATTTTGGTTTTCCTTCATTCTTCCATTGTCACATTTTCCACTGAAATCAGGGAACTCTGCAATGTAATTGAAGATACTGTTACATTTTTCTCAATTAAAAGAAAACAAAAAAACACTGCCACCAAACTTTAACCATGTCACACATACCTTCCTTTCAGCAATGAATGTGTGTTTCTCTAATTTATACTTGCACAACGTGCCGGGGGCAGGGGAGGAGGAAAAAAAAGGAAAAGGCACTGGTTGGTCTTCCTTCCTTCCTTCCTTCTTCCTTTTCCTTGAAGGAGAGGACAACTATGTTTCTGATAGATTTACCCTTGGAAGACAAATGAGACCATCCAAAGCTTTGTGGATTGGAAATCAATGTGCATAAAGCAAGAAAAATGGGCAATGTTATCAAGAGAATAGCTTGCCCAGTCAGTGAACTCCAGAAAAAATGGGCCATTTTCCTATCCCTGGTTAAGCTGGCAAACTCCAGCGTAATCAATTCCAACTATGCTTCCCAACCCCACTTTTAAAGCGTTCCCCTTTCTGCCATGACACACGGTGTTTGTGTTTGCCTTTCAATGGTCCCAGCTGCATACCGGTAGAAGTTTAGTGCGGTTTTTGGTACTATCTAAGTATTTTTTTTTTTAAAGGGTGGTCAACAATAATATTTTTCCTCTGTATTTGAAATGGTTGCCCACACCTTGTGTGCCAAACTTTTAATCTTTCTTTTTTAAAACTTACCCTGAAATTCTCTCGCTTTGCTACATTTAAATTCCACATTGGGAACTGTATCAGGGAAAATATTTGTAGCTAAGTGCATCCAGCTAAATCCAGTAAAGCTCTTTGGTGATGAATAAGTCCTATGACCAATTTTAGAACACGGCATTAGCTGTTCTTTTGCATCAGGGAACGTGACTTTTGCATCGGTAATGCTTTGTACCAATTGATTGTTCTTTTTAAGTATGAAAGTGGCTATTTTAATTTTAACTATTCTGTCCTGGCATTTTCCATGTGTAGAAAGTAATTAGGTTTATTTGGAGGCTTCTGCGTAATGTCTGAGTGAAGATGTGTAGGTGGAATCTTGGCCCTATTAAAATAGATGAAAAGTTTCCGTTGCCTGGAATGAAGTTGAAGTTTCTAACCTTGGTTTTGTACAAAATGAGCTAAGAAGAAGCAGGCAAAGCTCATCAGTTGTGGGTATTTTTTCTCTCAGATGTTAAGTTGTCATGAGAAAGTAAGCCTAGACTGCTCTGTTTCCATGGCTTAAAATCTTCTGACCCTTGCACCATGGTCAATTCTTAAAGTAGCAAAAAAGATACCATGTGAGTCAATGAAAAATCTGGATAGTTGTAGAAAGAAGCAAGTGTAAATCTTTAGAAAATATTCTTTTCAGTCAAACCGAGCTGGATTTCTTGGCACTGAAGCTCTCATTCTGTATTGGAAAATGTATTTCTTTATTTATGAGAGCTAAGAATTTACTGAAAAGAACTGCCTTGGAGAGGAAGCGCTTTCATTAGCGCTGAAGTAACTGTAGGTTAATTTTAAAGGTCTTCTGCAGTCAAATTATTTTAATCTGACAGAAAACTTGCCTGGATCTACACAAAGGTATTCCCTGCTCACGTTCACTTGAATAATAGAAAGTCTCACTATTTTCTTACTTAATCGATGGAGCGACGTTAGGTTTAAATTCCCAAAAGTATACTGCTGGCTTTACATTTGTACATTACACAGGAAATTACAGCTACCACAGAGGAAAGTTTTGCACTCTTCTCCATGAAGACAGCATTGGTCATCCTTTGTGGGACAGAGAAGGTTTTAAAGCTAAAACCAAACAAGGTCTGCCCTCTTTTAATAGTTTTTCTCAAAGTTACTATCCCAGTTAGCTTGAAAAATTTATGGGATAACATATAGATAACCAGTTAACCTTATTCCTTTGCTTGTAAATAATGCTACAATCAGCTTCACAAATTGAGTTCTATTCTCAGTTTATCTTCTGTTGTCAAAAGAATTTAAAATCTGCCAAATGGAAAACAAGCAAGGAAAGCACACTTTGCTTATTTTGTCTTGAGTATATAATAATTTTCCTCAGTCTGCTGGCCATGCCATTCTGAAATAAATTATGCTTGGTTTTGCAATATAGGACAATACCTGTTGATAGTATACCATCTTGTCATCCATTTCAAAAACATTTGTGACTGCTGACAGCTCTAGAGTCTTGAATTTTGATTAAGGAATTGAATTTTGAAATTACTGCTGACTATTTCTCTAAAATGTTCCATTACAAATGTCTTTACTGCGTTTTGATTTTTGTTTCCTTTAATCACCTTCACCGATTAAAGGTCAAAATGGGAATCAAGCATTAAAGGTTGTTAGGAAAGGAAGAGAGAATACGAAAATTCATGCCCACATTTAGAATGACCTGTGCAATTTTAGGGGTTTTATGTCATTAAAGTGCATATAAGTGCATTAGAAGTATGGAACAGGTTCCCTACAGGAAGCTGGATGGAGTAGGCCATACATACGTGCCTGTGTAGAGACTTCTACTAGTACGGAAGGGGGGACGGGATGAGAAAAGGACCAAAGCATAGAAGTTGAGGGCCAGTCAGATGGGAGTGTTAGAACAGGGCTGGTGATGTGCCAAGGGCAGAAATTGGGAGGTAGGAGTATGTCATTAAGCAAGGTCAGGCCCGTGTCTGCCAAGAGACGGTTAAACCAGAAGTGATGAAACTTTTGTAGCTTTCTGTGACTCAACGAAAACAGGGTTTCACCAAGACATGCATTTTCCTTAATGAGCCTGAGGTTCCAGCATGTCACTCGTTTCTTCGTATTTGTTTCATCAGTCAGTTTGTGTATTTTGTTGCAGTAATATCTCCAGATGTAAATAACCAAGAGATGAATAATGCAAAGTTGGCCATTATACCAGACAGTTTGTAATAGAGCTTATAGACAACACACAGGAATAAATAAGGAGCTGAGTATTGAGAACTAAACAATAATGGAGAAAAATGTATTTTCCCAAACTAGCGCACACGGTTCAAAGCCATGGATACATTGAGGAAAGCAAATCTTTGGATATTTTTCAGCTGTTGCTGTTCTAGTTTCAGAGATGCACTTGATTCTCTTCACCCACCATGTACATGAAAATACTGTACCTAGCACAAGCAGAAATCTTCACGTATAACAATAGTCTCTATTTTACCTGGGTTGTCTTGTAGCAATTTTTTAAAATTATATTTTTGGTTTCTTTAAAGGGGAAAAGTAAGGTATTAATGAGTAATCAGACCAGAGTCTATTATCAACATGACTAAGGAAGAAATCAGCGTAAGTTCAATTCACTGGTAAAGGAACCTAGCAACATTATTTTCTCTGATAATTGAATAATTATGTAAAGAGATCAGTGTTTTCACAGGAAAGGCTGTTGGAATCATCTTATTGTAGTACAGTTTGGCTTTGTTACTGATGACTTTTCCTCTGCTCTTCGCACTGGCTTTCCAAAGTCTCGTGAAAACCAAATCAGGTTTTCTTCATGGATAAAAGGATTTTTCAGCTATCAACTTTCATGTCTTTCCTTAATTTTATCTCTGTTTTCTCTTCATAGTGCGTGTGTTATTGCAAGAACTAAGCAGAGTTAGCTTTTTAAACACAGCAATATTGTTGATTTATTATTGGGAATTTCAGTAAGAAACGTTTAGTGCTTGTGCAAATGCATGTACACATAGAGAAAGTTTAATTTAGCCGTTGAAGAATCACTGTCTAGCCTAAGTACTGTTGTCAGTACTGCAGGGCTAGGGCTAATTATTGTCTTGTGAGTATTTCATAGTAGGTATGTATTTATTGTGCAGTTAAGAGTAGCTGAAACTGTGTCTATCCTTTATTCCTAGATAAAATGGCTTGAAAATGCAGAATAATTTAGGATTGTTCTAGATAAAATAGCCTAGAGTTTGTTGGTTTATTTGTAAATGTCACTTTGAACTGTGACTTCTGCTTAATCAATGTATTCATGAGCCTCAGGCCTCTGTGCTCTTGTGCGTGGCCCCACGTCACTGTTTCTGTGACTGGATGTCAGCTTTGAGAAATGGTCTGTCCTTGCACATGGACTGAGGGGTATGTACCATGTTTGGGATGACTTTCATCACTTTCTCTTTACTGTATGGATTGTAGTAAAACTGACATACATTACAAAGCTGAAAAATAACAGTAAAACTTTTAACGGCTTGCAATGACTTAGCTTAGTTGTAGACAAAACAAAACAGATCTTGCAGCTTCCAAAATTGCCCTCTTCTGATAAATCATTATCAGGATACTAATTCTCTTATTTATTAAACACTTCTCTTACTTGATCCATTTTCTGCTTGTAGGTATAACCTTAACTGTCAAAGTAAGGTTGCAGAGAGCTGTTGCAATAACTAAGGATGTAGGATATTCAACCACTGAGATGCATTCAAGGAGAGAGACTTTCCTCTTGGAGGACTTTCTTTCTGGAGATAGACTTGCCAAGGGCACCCTATAGATACCTTGGAGGCTTGTCAGCGATGGGGGATGTTTAGGATATAAAGGCTGGTGATTGGGAAAGGCTTTTATTAATTTCCGTATTGGTTTGTAAAGGAAAAATTGGCAAACGAGTTTATGACAATAGATAATGAAATATTACTGGATAGGAGGAGGAGCGACATGGAAACAGCACCTACTCTTAACGATGAGAACGGTAGTCAGATAAATAGCAGAGTGAGTGGCAAACAGCTAGAGCCAGTCCCAGTAGTGACACCAGAGACAAGAGGGAGCTTTTGAATTCAAGGACCCTATGGGACAAAATGGAGGCACTTTGCGAGTCCATGAAGAATATATAGTATTATACTACTGAAAAAAAACAACACCGTCAAATAACATCCGTAACAGGTATGTTGAAGGTTTTGTATAGTTCAGGGAAGGAAAATAGAAGAGAGAAAAGTGTGCAAAATCTAGATTAGATATGAGTTGATTAATGGCTTTAAGCTGGAAGAGGGCAGGTTTAGATTAAACATTAGGAAGAAGTTTTTCACTTTAAGGGCGGTGAGGCACTGGAACAGGTTGCCCAGAGAGGTTGTTGAAGCCCCGTCCCTGGAGGTGTTCAAGGCCAGGCTGGACGTGGCCTTGGGCAACCTGGTCTGGTGGGAGGTGTCCCTGCCTGTGGCAGGGGGGTTGGAACTCGATGATCTTCAAGGTCCCTTCCAGCCTAAACCATTCTATGATTCTATGATTTGAAGTGGGAGGAATTACAGGCAAAAGCATAGCTGTGATTAAAGTCAGTTTTAATACGACACACTTTGATACCTAGGGGTTCTTAGTATTAAGTCAATTGGGTGGATATGAATGGGGAGAAACTGGAATCTCTTTTGAGTCAAAAGAGGAAAATCTGTTACAAATGTATATAAAAAGTGTGGGAAAGGGGAAGGAAAATGTTCAAAGAGCTCTAAAAATAATAAGAAAAAGATAATTTCCAGAAGAATGTAGGATTTAAGAAAAAGAGCCTCCAAAGAGAAGAGAAAATGGATTGATGAAGAAAACGGTGATATTTTGGAGATGAAGAAATACAGGGGTAAGATCAGATTTAACAAGTTCAACAAAGTTAGGTTTTACAAAGATTGTTAAAACAAATTTTCAAGTATATTTTAATCTATATAAATAAAAAGAGGATAAAATCAGGGACGTTGTCAATCAAATAGAAATTGGGATATTGTACACAGAGAGAGAGAACGGGATTATCTTCAAAACAAATAATGGGATTTATAAAACTATGTGATATTTTCTTGGTGGCAGGTAACAAGAATTTATGTTAAAAACTAGATAGCTGATCTGGAGGGAAATGATAGAGAGGGGGAAGGACCTGCTATAAATGACAGCGTGGCTGTGAGAGACCAACAAGACACAACAGTGAAGAAAAGGCAGATGTGATTGTAGAATGTGTCCAGCAAAGTATTTCCAACAGAAAAACATTGACACTGTTGCACAGGATTGGTGAGATCTCACTTAGGAAAGAATACACAATCTGAGTTGCCCATTCAAGAAAGATGGGGGCTGGCGAGATGCAGAGGGCCTAGAAGGGAATGAAAAATGTGTAGCAGAAGAAGAAAAGCGCTTGACAGGCATAGGCGCAAGGGAGACTGACCGATGATATTATATACATATTAAAAATGCGTCAGAAATGTGAATGCTGGAGAGGTAGAAAACATATACAAATATGTTTCAACTAGCCACAGATAAATCTACTCTGAAAATCAGCCGTACATTTCCAACCATTGCAACAGTCTTTAAAAAAGAGCAGTGAAATAATTGCAAAAATTGTACAAGTGTGAGGTCACACAGCACCTGAAAAGTTTTATATTTTGCTGAGTAATTGTCAATTTCTTGTGTTAGGTTTTCTTACTATATATATTTAACCTTTTATGACCGATGACTTAAAAATTAAGCTTTACATGTTTTGAGACTCATTTTCAGGCCCTGCAGACAGGCATTTACTCGTTAAACTCTGATGCATTAGATCTACTTGCCTGCTCTTGGATGTTGTGAATGCAAACATTGATGATCCAGTTGTTTACAGTGTCAGCACTGAACAGACACACACGAATTACCAGGTGGTTACTTTGGTTTAGGTATGACAGATCTATGGCATGGTATTCCTGTTTTATTATCTGTTTATTTTAAAACACTTAATTTAGTGCTGGGGGAGTAGACTCCTCAGAAGCAATAAACATCTGTTACTATTGTTAGTCTGAGCATTTGCACTCCGTAATATTCTTGTCCCCTCTGGCAGTAGAAGAAAAAAAGGAAGCATCACGTAAGTGTCAGTGTGTGGGGCCGTGGGTGGGGAGAGGGTGACGTGTGTGTACAGCATTAGGTAAGGGTTTCTTTTGCCAGATCTGAAAACGTCTTTTCCGTGGTAGTTCACGCATAAATAATATGAAAATCAGAATTTAAATGATAGTCTAGTATCAAAAAAATGGATTTTAAAATGGATATAGTAGTCTTGCATCCATATATTTTAAAAAAGAAATGAAACCCTCTGCAAAAAACAGTAGTGAATATTGCTACCTGTAGGCCACTGTTTTTAAATCTGAATTTAGATTTCCACTCAGTTTAGACTACTTTCTTTCAGCATTTAAGTTTGAAAAGATTCTAAGCGGTTATATTTACCTCAGGTAACTGGTATTCCATAGATACGAAAGGTGGACTTGATAGCGCTTCTTATTGTCACAGTTCTCCATCGCTTTTTACTGTAAGACCTTATTTTCAGGTACTTTTGTAGCTTTAAAATGCATGTGACCTTCCCTCCTTCCCCTCACCACATAGAGAGTGTCTCTTTTAGATAGGTTATTCCTGCTATTTCACCTATAATAGCTCAGCCATTTTCTGAAACTGAAGTAAGGAAAAATTCTTATTACCCCTGCTAATAAAATCATATAACCATTTAATCCAAATTATCTCATATCCTCTGTACGGTGGAGTGGAGGCACGAGATCAGAAGAACTATCTTTCGCCCGGGATGAGGTTTTCCACCTTTATGAAATTTGCCTATGAAGTCAGTAGTCTCTGAAAAATCTCATTTTCCAGACGTTTACTAGAAACATACGAAACTTGGTAGCTGAAGTCTCTGAAAATGCCCTCGGCGCTAAACTTTCTCCAGAAATACAGCTTCTGAGTGAACTATTGCTGTTATCGCTCCTCCCCACTGCAATTAATTTTCCTGCAGGGATTCAGACCGTGGAGACCTCACCGCCTGAATTCCTCACCAGCTCTCTCCCTTAATAGCATCTGCAAATGGTACCCATGGGCCCAGAAGAGAAGAGTCCATTCCATCCTGACCAGAATGACTGACCTTGGTTGTTCATGCTGTTACCAGTTCCTGACTACAGGACCTGCTGAGACAGTAAAACATGAAGTGCTTAGAACACTGCACTAATACAGAAACCTGAAGTGTCCTCTTGAATATGGGCTACGCAGAATGCAACAGAGATGCACTGAACTAATCTGCTCTATAATGTTTAATTAAAATCGAGATTTCAATTCCATATACTCAGAAGTACTTTTCTGACTTCATGAAAACTGAATTTAAGAGGGCTTTCCAGATGGGTGCCTGGCAAGATGAAACATTCAGGGTCTAATTTTACTACCATTGCATTCCTTTCTTTTTTTTTTTCCCATTTATTTTTCTTCTGTAAAATGTTTCTAGGGAAAGGAAGGAGAAGAAAAATGGAAGTGTTCTGGCTTTATTTATTTTTTCTGAAGGAAATTAATTTGCTGTAAAATTTTAATCATAGTGTTGAACATGATACAAGAGCTTGGAATCGCTAGGAGAGAAATTGTGCCCTTTCAGGAAATGAAGGCCTTTTACTCAGCGCTGTGTTTAGATATATAGCAAGGACAGGTAATTAAATAGTGAATAGGTGCTCACTTACCAACCGTGGAACACACAGACCCCACCACAGCGTAGACATGAAAATACTCATGCATTCAGATTGCCTTTAGTATGTAGCTCTTCACGTTCCGTAGTTATGACATCTTTATATGATGTTGTGTCGTAACAAATGGGAAGATAACCTCACTTCTCTGCCCGTTCATCTTTCTATTCTTCACTCAAATTATTAAACAGAAAGTGATAAACGCAGCAATTTTAGCATTGGAGGAAACAGCCATTTTTTTGACTCCCATCTTTCTTTTAGGGATATTTCTCAAGCTCCATTTTCTTTATACCTATGAAAAGAATGCAACACGTAAACCCTTTTGAGTCATATTTTCTAAGCCATTTTTGTCATCTTTGTTTTTCTCATCTGCTTGGTTTTCATTTTGTCTTTTTTAAATGTCATGTCCCAAACTGAATCCGGTCAGTGCTGCTGTGGAAGCTTGAGCATTGCTGAGCAGAGCCGGAGGATTATTGTATGGGTTTGCCACATGCCGTTACTGTTAACATAATCAAGTGTAGCATTTGTCCTTTTTCAGTATAAGCATCTTATATTTGATTCTCAAGCAATTTGTGGTTTAACATACAATAACCATATCTGTCTTTGTAGGAATGTTCCTTGGCCTACGTTTCTCATAAATACTTGCTTTTTGGTTCAGTATTCACTACCATTGCAATTTGGTGGACTGTAAAAAAGTGTGTTTTTTAAAATACATATAAAATGCATTAGGCAGTGGAAAACTAAGGCAAAATGAGTCTCTGTGGCAAGGAATATGCCAAGAATATGTTACAGATTTAAAAAAAGGTTTTTAAAATGGTAAATAAAATACATTCTGCATGGCTTAATTCGGGTGTGATTTAAAGGTCCCCACCGGAGAGAGCTGTTTATGGAGGGTACCAGGAGCAGTTTGGAATTACGAGATGGTTGTATGTAGATGCAGAAAACTGAAGAGCAGAGGATCAGATAAGAGACCCCAGGAAAAAAGGCCCAACTGGGTTAGGTCATGCAGTCGGCAAGTTGCAAGACAGTTAAGTTCAGGTGAAAAGACACTCCGTAGAAATAAGCTTAGCGAGTGCTCTTGACTGAAAAGAGTGCTGTGCCCAGGAAGGCTGTGGCCTGGCACGAGGGAAAGTTATGGGCTAAATTCAGGAACGCAGTAACTGGATGCTAAATCCCTCAGCGTAACTGAGGTCAACGCTTATATCCGTTCACCTGTATATGTACAGTTAGTGCATCTTCGTGCATCAATCAGATACCTGACAGCTCAGTTACAGTCTTTTTCATGGCAGATCAGCACCCCAAAGATAATTTTTTCATTGTTGTTTAATGAATCTGCAGCAATTTGATTGTCATAGAGTATACAGATAGCCACGAGCGCCAGCATTTTCATCATTCTGACGTACTGCAGTAAAACGCAATGCTGTTGCTGTTAATTCAGGAAAAATAAATGGTGGCGTTTGAAACAGAAGGGACAGTAGACACTGAGTGGTGGAGTGTAAAAATTTGCTACCAAGATGTCTTAGCTACAGATACCACCTCCTGAGCGTTGAAATTCACTTTGAAATCAATAGTTGAAATAAACTGAAATACTACTCTAGATCACTTTACTTTTTCACTACCAAATGGACATGTAGCCATGCACTCTGCTGCAGATGTTGGTAATGCGACGGATTTACACTGCAGTAGGAGGGGAAAGGCTAAATGAACTTTTTTTGGATATTAAATGCTATATGACTGCCTGACAGTTGTTTCTTTTTTTATGTCGGGGAAGCAGTCTTAGGAAACCCACATGAGACACTGCTATAACTTACATTGCCATAGTATCTAGGAACCCAACAGGTCAGACTCCAGTGTGCTATACACTGTACATACGAGTACTCTCTTGGGTTCAACCTACGTAAATAAATAAAACTCCACGTTTCAATTTCTGCTAAATCTCCCAGTCAGTGATCTTTTCACCTTTTCACTAAACCAAATATTTTTGCCTTCTTAATACCCAAGTTCTAAGGATGTGATAGTCTGTTTTCTCTCCTGTGACCAGGCTGACCAACTTTCCTGTCTTTCCAGAGAAAAAAAAGAGTAGAGCTCTTCAAGTTCCTGTTGCCTCTCAGAGCAGACTACATGTAATTTTACTAGTTCCTCTGCAGATCAGACTAAAAAAATAAATCTTTTCTGAGATTATCTGAGTTCAGAGTGGGAGGTCAAGAATATGTGCTGGGCAGGGGAAGATAAGATGGTCAAAGCTCACAGATGTTAAAAATACCAGGTAATCAGAAATATGAGATAACAATTCATTGACTGTTATTAATGAAAATTGCCTAATATTTACTTTAACATGGTTCATCTCAAAGCAAGACATTGTCTGGAATATAATATAATTAATGCATGGATGCACCCATACGTGGAACCTTAGGTTGTGTTTCTTGATTTTGGTTGCTTTTATCTATCTAAACTATTTCTACCATCTCTGCAATATTTACTTGTAAATGCTGAAATTAATTATTCTCATACCTTAAAGAAAAAAAAAAAAATTGTCCTATCTCTGAAACAGCCCTACTTTTAGGCAACTGGGATTTGACCCAGGTTACCTTTACTTGTTTGAATAGCCTCCTCGGCATCCTTTTCCCAATTCCATGGGGAAACTGAATGGTGCTTGAGATCCGGCTGTAAAATGCACTGAGCGGCCCCAGTTCCCGTTGTGTGCAAAGTTCTTATGCCTGTTTTTCAGAATAATCCCAAATGCCAATTCTACAGTAGCTCCCCTTTGGGCACTCTAATTCCACACTAGGAATATTTTTGTATGGCCTAAATGTGGCCATGTTGGGGGTTAGCGGAGAACAGCTATTAGACTTGAAATTCCCTCCCTAAGTTATCTCGGAGTGGCTTCCATCTGCAAACAAGCCCGTATCATTCCTTATTCCTCATTTGTGCAAACTTTTTCTGCAAGAGAAGTCAAGAGAAGTTTGCTTGAATAAGAGCAGGTTAAAATTTCAGAAGGTAGATGATTTCTCTGAGGGCTGTGGGCACTTAGCACCTTGCAGGATTGAGCCTATAGGCGCTTATATTTTCTTCACTTTCAGACAAGTTTTCAGTTCCTGAAGTGAGACCGAGTATCATATAAAAATGAATGCTTGGTATTTCTGTTGCTGTAATTCCATTAGAGAAAGTGGCTGGCGTATGAGGAAAGCCAAATGTTACAGACACATTAACTAGTCCTAGCACTATCAAACTTCCCTTACTTTTCATTATGAAAGTAGTGAAGTCAGCTTTTTTATGGCAGTTATCAGCATTATGGAATGAGGGATAAAACAGCTACTAAATTCTCCATTGGACCATTTTCTCTAGGTGAAATTTAGTATAATGATTTCAGCAGAGGAAAAAAATTCTTGAGAGCAAAAACTACTCATAGCTATGTATTCAGTTTGATTTTAGTGGGGAAGAAATTGCGTGTGGACTAGGAAAATGGGCAAGCACGGAGGATTTGAGAGTTGTCTTTTGTTCTGTTGTACGCTGATGCGTAGCACAGTGGAGTTTTGATCCCTGAGGTGGCCTTCACTGCAATGGTATGGACTAGAGTAAAAGCACGGAAAGTACCAAATGATAAAAATGCTTATTTCGTGCCTAGATGGTACCTCCGTGGTGAAAAAAAGCCTACTTATGGGGCTGGGACAGCTTTGTTTCTCTCCAGAATCTTTGAATCCTTTACCCTGGAGAAGACCAAAGGAGAGAGGAGGAACCCCCTACTCTTTGCCTTTCTGTGTGCACTAAGCTTCTCATCTTCTCACAGAGCATACTGAGGTGCTGTTCTTTAGACTGGCATTGTATGTTGTGAGATTCCTTTTATTTCATGGCGTTGCGTGCTGTCCGTCTGTTTCTCCGAGTCAGTGCTTCCATGTGCGAAGAACCATGCAAAAGTAGTGCAGTTTGTCAAATTATCTTTCCAATGTTACCAAAGTTTGTTATCGAATTATTCACAGAACCTGTCAAAAGCGAGTTTGTCCCATAACCTAATCAAAATACGTATTTGTGTCTTACCTTTCTAGCCTTTGCCCTGTGGAACATCTTTCTGAGGAAAGGCTAACAGCGAGTCAAGGCTCCTCCAGCTCCCGTGCTGCAAGCAAGGGATTCGCATATGAAGGGGTCCATTCCATGAAAAGATCCCAAGAGAACAGTCAGGCACTCCGCTACAGCAAGAGAAACCTGGGGAAATCATGTAAAGTCAGATGAATTACTCTGACGTATATGCAAAACAATTTACTGGCGTAACTTACAAAAAATACAGGCAAATGTGCGCTGTGTGCCCAGCCGCTGGATTACACGTGGCAGTGTCTCTGGTCAGTAATGAGGGGGTTAAACACTGCTGTGGGTGAAGGAGTAATAAATTTCCATCGGAATTGATTACAATTTTACTGGATACAAAAGCCCAAATTAAGTTTTTTATAACTTTAAGTTTTGTATATCCAGTCAAAATTCTGCCTTGTGATTACAGTGAAAGATAAAATTATATGATAAAGACCAAAAGTAAGAAATCTATGTAAATCTATCTATTTTGATAAGAATGCAAATATTCTGATTTTGGTTATGTTAACCATTGAAACCTCCAGTATTTAATGGAAATCCGTGTAAAGTTTAAAAAAACCCAAACTCCTCAATGGCAGTTAGGAGGTTAAAAATCATGCTGAACCCGGACACACTGTCCGGTTGCTGTACTATTGCTTCGGATTATTCGAGATTAAGAAAAAAGTGACTTAGTTGGGTTCTGGCACTGTGAATTTCTGGTTTAGTCAGGTACAGGCTAACTGTGCTTTAACATCCAATGCAAGCTGGAAACTGAGGCCATCTTGCATTTTGCTCTCAGAGGGAAAAGCTGATACTTTCACATGTACTCTTTGAAAATACGTATGTTGTTATGGGATATATTTTAAGTTCTGCTTATATTGGACATTATTATAAGTCTTTATCTGCAGAATAGTCCCTGCACACATTTTAAAATGAAGATGTCACGAAATACACTATAAAATACATATTTTTTTTCTGTCAGTAAAACTTAAGTTGCATATAGTGTCAATTTGGGTTAAAAACTATAAGTTGAAATTTTTTTTAGTTTGTGATTTGAATAAATCTTTCACCTTTAATTCAGTGTACTTTGAGGAGGGTTTATAAAGAAATGGGATAGAGTTATAAGATAGAAAATGATAAAAGACTTATTTGGTGTTTGGGAGTCCTGTGCAAGCAGCTAAAAAAGTCTTTGGAACAGAACCAATCTTTCTGTGAAAGCTTTATTGATTACACAGAGAAAAGTCCATTTTAAACACTTTCATAGCACTGTGTTGCCTGAGGAAGCAAAATCTATTACACTTAGATTATGAACTTTTTGTTTATGAACTCAGCTGTCTTAGTGGACAGCTGGAAGAAACTAGCATTATTATTTCTTCTGTCTATAAAGCGGAGATATTAAAAAGCCCGTATTTTTCCCATGTGTGTACTGCTGCTGTTTTCAAAAACATATGTAGCGTGAAGTGGTTTGCCATGTGCTCCAGCTGGACCCAGAGCATGCTGCTGGCTCCTGGAATGGCTTTTTCAGGACAGAGAGCTCCTCCAGTCCAGACTCTTGGGGCAAAGTGTGTACCACACACCTCTAGTGGCTGAGATCCGGGCTGCAGTCCCTGATTAGTATTTTTGTAATTACTCCCATTGCTTCAGCCATTTATCTAGCTGTAGGTGATTTAGTTGTGTTAGGAGAATGACTCAAATACATCTATGGTCAAATAAGCTGTGAAATAAGCTACCCAAACAACTATCACTCATCACTGTGTATGCTGCTTTATACAAACAATTTCCGCTTTTATTTGACCTAAGGAAGGGTCTGAGCAAGAAAGATGAGGGAGAAGAGTGTGAGTACATGTCTTTTCCTTTACTTAAGATGGGTGAATGTCACGCTGCAGTGGAGGATAGTCTGAATTCCGAAGGTGCCTTCCCTTGCAAGGGAAGGCTGCAAGAAATCTCCACCTCGTGGGGAGAATAACAGATGGTGGTGCTGGGGAGCGGGGTAGGAATAGAGTAGGGAAGATCATGGTGAAGCTCAGGAAGAGCCCAGTGTCTCACCTGAAACCAGCAGTGGCTGTGAACCTTGCGGGCAGTGCAGGTTATCTCAGCGTGTGGTGGTTGAGATTGGAGCCATCGGGACTGAACTAATTCTTGGACACCAGAAAAGGTGAATTGCATGTATACTGCGTGTTCACGTATTTCTTCTTGTCTGCGGCGATGGGCCTGACATTTGACATCTCATTGAGGGGGAAATGATGTGACCTGCTTGTTCTAGCACTGGGTCTTTTTTCAATTTGTGCTCATGTGATCAATCCAGCTGAAGTTGGTACCTGTAAATTCTTTAACTCCCAGGAACTGTGCTGTTGATTAAATTGACTCAGAAAGAGCATCTTCAAACATTTTTTTTCCTTCCCCCAAAGGCTCAAAGCATGTAGAGAGAAGGGTGAAAATGATAAAAAGCCTTACTTACTTTCACCTAAATCTTCCCTTGGAGCTTACAGTTCTTTTCACTCCAACTGACCCTCATTTCTGACTGTGAGAAACAGACTGTGCTGTGCACAGCATGTTTTCTCTGTCCTCTTGTAATACCTTGCCACCCTGACAAGTGTTAATGACTCCTTGGAAATTTTTTTAGCAACAAAATAGAAAAGGATGTGAGAAAGATTTCTTGCCTGCAATATCAAAAGTTAGAGTATGCTCATTTGTACAGTAGCGCTAGATAGTTACTCTTTCACCAGCGATTGAAGTCTCATACAAGTTGTGGACAAACACATAGAAAGAGTGGGAAAATGCCTCAAAGCACTCACAGCTGTATTTTCTTTACTCAGCGGCTCTTTTCAATATAACTCTGAACGGTAGCTTGAGCAGTACAATTCTGGCAGATTATCAGGCATCCAAATAGATTAAAGTTCTTTCTTAGGAAGGTTGTTTTTTTGGGGGGTTTGTTTTTTTTTTCTGAAACAGAAGAAGGTTGTAGGAAAGATTTGCTGGAAAGTTAAGTAGTAATGCAATGAAATGATAGAAATAGTTATAAAATTAACAAACTCCCTACATTTGAGATCTAGGCATTCCAATTTTCATCAGATTCTTGTTAGCTGTGAACTTGCATTTTCTATGATAGTCTTACAGAAGTATGTTTAAAATATAAAACATTCCAAATTACCATGTTGGGATCATTTAGCACTTTTCTCTGTAGAAGTATTAGTCAAAATTAACCCAAATGTTTGCCCTTAATATGAACAATAAGGGTTTGTAAAAATTGCTGGGAGTGTAGCAAACGGTATGGTTGCATAAGTGGGAACTGGTTTTGCCTCCAAATGGCTTTATTTAGATGGGTTTCTTACCAGCAGAAGCTCAGTGCACGAATGTGCACTGTTACCATCTTAAAGCAGTAGCCACACTGAAATGTTCTGGAGAACTTCCAGAACCTCTGTAGTGGGGAATGTGGGAATCGTTGATTTTAGGGAAAGATTACTCCCGATTTCAATTAACTAGCATTTTGAATGATAAAAAAAAAAAAGAATTCTGTCTCACCTAATGGACTGTTCATGTTTGCTTTCTGGTGTAAGTGTATTTGGTGAAACTTAATTTTATTAAGCGCTATGGCACAGAGCCTGCACCTCACAGGAGCGGGCTGACTCACAGATTTTGAAGCTCTCTTTGCACCCTTCTGGTTTTGGTTTGCTCCTGGTTGTGCAGGAGCTCGCTACCATTCCGATAGCTGCCTTTGCACAAGCATTATGGGATCAGTGTGAGACGAGTAACAGAGGGAAGCACTCCAGACTCTGGGTGCTGCCGTCCTTAGAAGATGTTTCCATGTGAGACAGCCCCTCAAGACTGACTACCTTTTTCCACAAGAGAGTAATTCTCAGGTGTGTTTTACTACTTTGAAAGAAAGAACTGAAACATAATGGATAATATTATTCTTGAGTCCATTTTGGAATCTGGCCCGGCTGTAGCCAGTGAGATAATTATCACAATGGGCTTCACAGCTTAAGTGTGGAAAAAGGAATGATGTGAACCAACGCTCTTTCTTCTTATTCTGTGAATAAAGGTCCCAGATTCACTTTTTAATAGAGCTGCTTCTTTTAGGTTCCTCTCTCTTATGGGTTCTTTTTTCATTTTTCTTAAAGACGACTGAAGCAGTATTCTACTGTTGATCTAAAGGCCCCTGAAGTTAATGGAAAAGTGCTCTCTGACTTTGGGTTTTGATTTGCACCCCTTAGCTGAAGCCATTTCTGACCACATTCTCAGCGGTGCTAGCTGGTAATCGGCGAGCAGTACTATATAGGAATACAGTCAATTCAGTTTGGAAATACCTAAATGCTCATGTATTCTGAGCACTGCCGTTTCTTTAACTTTCATTCTGAATAAGAAAACACTGCAACGTCACATTTTTGGGACCCAACTGTAAATTCTGCTTTTTTACCATTAACTACATCAGCTTCCACTACCTCATGTCATTTTGCAAAGCAGTCTGAGCTCCAACAAATCCATGTTTCCTTTAAAGGCGTTCTACCTCAATTTAGAACTTGCCAAGTACTTTACATCTGCTGAAACAGTGCTCTGTGAGTAAATATAGGCCTTTAAAATTAAATAAATGTTTGTGATCTTTAAACAATTTACGTTAATTCAAGGTTTCTCGCTGACGACACCTGATGTATCTGTGTTGTCTAAAAGTGCACTACCTGAAAGGATGAATGGTATTGACAAGCTTTAAATTGGGCTGTTTGGTTTTACTGAATTTTAATTAAAAAAAGAATTGGAGTTCTCTAAAGTAGTCGCTGGGAAGGAAGATTATATTAGTGAAAAATCGTGTGGGTAATTTACAAATACGCCTACAAATACCAGCCAGACATTTTCAGTGCAAACTGGATGTTCAGGCTATGTTAGTCGAATTTAACTTAATTGACCTTCATCTATCTTTTTGCATAACGTTAATCTTCTTTTTAGGCTTTAACGGACTTTAACAACCAGACCGGAAAATCTGTTTCTGCACGTAGGTATATGAACGGTTGCTATGGGCTAGCTACAGCTTTGCAAATGAGGTGTGTGCTGACGGGAAATGATAATGGCTCAAATTCCTCTTCTGAGCTTTTCCTACTTGTTCTATGCTTTCAGAGGGAAAACATATAGTTTCAAAAAAGAAGCATCCCACTTCCTCCCCAGTGCCTGGGATGTAGGAAATGGGCAAAAAGGGCTCCTACCCATTGTCACCTACTTCCTGCTCCTTGTAACTCGGTCGTCTTGGTGACAGACCTGCAGGCACTAACCACATGTTCTTGCCCCAAAAGTGTGGGAGCAGACCATGGCACGCCCTCAGTGTAACACAGCTGATTCAACGTGATGCTCTGTGCAGATGCGAGCTTCAGACTTTGGTGATCTAGGAACCAGTGTCTTTAAGATTTTCTATGTCTTTTCTATATCAATTTTTATCACGAACTGTTCCAAAGTAATTGCTTTACAAATAGAACAAAAAATACTATCTGAATGTTACAACTTCAGGTTAGAGTTTGGTTTAGTACCTCTAAGTAAGCAATGACAACGGATGCTGTGATTAAAAAAAAAACAACACATTCAAGAGATGAGGAGCAGTAATGTACATAGTAAAGTAAAAGAACAAGAAAATGGTTCTAGGTTTCTCTCTGAAATTTTGCATAACCTTTTGTCTGGGCAGATTTTTGATAGATCGTAACCATGTAACTGTAAAAATGAAACTTAATCTGCATGTATTATTAGCAATGTGCTGGTAAAAGTTTGCTTGTCCCCCTCACCTACCATATCACTATGCTAAATTATTTTCAACATATAGCAGCCTAGATCTTCCAACTGCAAATAAATTTTATGTAGCCATGTCAATTTATGCAAACTCTTAAAAATAATTTCAAAATTAAGTACATGCCTCATTAGTCTGATTTGCAGGAAATAGAGAACTAACAATTATAAATAGAATGCTTTAAATACAGCTTAATCAATTCCATGTGTGAATGCATTAGCTAAATAGGGTTCTGCTGTCATAAAAATAATGCTTTGGATAAGCTGTTTCAGCTTCTCTTTTAAATCAGCATCTTCTTACCTCATCTCTGATACCTTTGAAGCTGACCTTCTTTTGCGCTCTTCATTCATAGTGGCATTTCTCTGCTACTGGGTGTAAGGTAGTCTTTTGAAGCTCACAATTTTTAATTGTGCACTTGGGGGCACATTTTCACTTTTTCTGTCTTTTGTTACATTGGGCTTACCTGAGAAACCAGTCTCGTGGGTGAGGCTCCCTCCTCACCCACTGCAAGTAACGTCCATCCCTTGGTGACCCGGCGGGGGGCTTCCTGGCCTTGGAGCTTGGGTCACAGCTACAGCTTGCAGCTCTCAGATCGGAGACCGTAGTATGTGGAGAACAACACAACCTTCATATACAAAATACATGGAATGATCAAAAGTACACACCAAGTTCCCATTTGGGCACCTGTGTTTCAGGAACAGAAAACTCTGAGGTCATTGGTTTTGTTACAGAAGTTGTTTCAAGTTCAGCGTTTACTGCAGGAATTAACGAGGACACTGGCATCTTCGAGACATCTTCATCTCGTATAGTTTATTAATGTTTCAAAAGATCTCTCTTGTGATCACAGCTAGTGTCATCTGTTTGAGAAAACTGGACTTTGTATGAAGTTAGTTGCTTTCTCTGCTCTGAGGCAGTAACACATTTCCTCGGAACCACCAGCTTGGTTTCCGCACTTCAACTTTGATGATTTATTCAGAACATCAACAACGATCCCCTTGAATTAAAACAGAATTGACATCCTCGTGCAAACCTTTGGACAAACTGATTACAGGCGCCATTGGTTGGCTCTTTCAGCATTGAAAAAAGTCCCTTTGTCACATGCTGATCCCTGGATGTTCGTACCAACAGTAATCAGGGTCGGCTCGCCAGCTGGCCTCGTTCGCAGGGTCTGTCAGTTTGTGCTTGACAGGGAGGTACATTTAGCCCACTTCTCTGTCCCTTCCAACTGAGGGCATAAACTTCTTCAAGTCAGGTCACAAGATTCTGTTTGTGTTGAGTGTATATAAGCATGTGAAAATGTGCTTTTTGAAAAAACTGTTGTTTCATACACTCTGATGAAATGTTTCATCATTTTGATGAAAACATAAAAGTCATGCAAGAATTCTCTTGTTCTATAAAAAAGGAAGCATATTTACATAAAGGATGGTTGATAATGTTGCTGTTAAAAAAGGTGCAGCGCCTCATTGTGCCATGCCCTGGAAACAGGCCAGGTAAGGATGGCTGCTGGAGAAGGAGCTGTGTCTCAGCTGGTTGAGATTGTTACATCGGGGTTTGCTGAAATGACACCAAAGCTTTCATGCATATTTTTCTGCTGCAGTGTTTATGTTCAGCCCTAAACGCATGTTTCAATTTGGGAAGATGTCTAGGTAGGGTATTCTTCGATGCGGTGGGAGTGCCATTTAAGCCTGATCTCAGAACAGATTTTTTTCTTCTCCGATCACCCTGAATCCCCTGAAGCAGGGACTTGAATGTGAGCCTTCCACAACTGAGGCCGTTATCTTCGTCTTCCGATTAGTAAGCATGAAAAAAAGCAGGTGTAGGAGCCTGCTACTCCTTCCAAGTAGTTACGCCTTCTGATTAGCCACTTCACAATCCAAATAAAAGTAGAGGTTACAAAGTTTTTTTCATAAATGTGACTGAACGTTTCTTTGGTATTAATTTTTCTGGGATGTTTCTTTTGTTTCTCTGTTGAATAAATTAATGTCTTTAGTTGTTAGAAGCGTTTTGTGTCTTTTGTTGATGGTTAGTCCTCTTCTGCGGTCTTTGATTACTTTAAAAATGGTGCTGAGCCAAACCCTAGTTCTATCCTTTATCCATAAATAAAAAGGGAAGTTGTCAGAACAATACTTCAGAAGGTTGGGTTTTTTTTTTGTGTGCGGTGTTTGAATTGTAGTCATGCTTGACATTTTCTTTGGTGTCTTAGATGTATACACATCAGAGAGAAAATACATTGTCAAAATTCCAAATACTTCTGAATAATCTGTTAGCGAATTCTGACCCAAACTTCAATTATCTTCCTAAGTAGTAAAATATTACAGTATTAAATTATTATATTTGGTTAGTTTTCCCAAACTTTTCCTAGCCATACTGCAGTTTTAAATTTTTTTCTGGTTTTCTTTTGCATGTTTTAAACTATATATATATTGCATATATTATGTTATTATAAATAGATTTATAACTTATATAATATACTAAATATCATTGCAATTAGTCATTTTATTTATAGTTTGTACACGCAGCTGGATGTGATCACTATAGGTAATATTGTGAATTAATGGATAAACCACAAGTTTGTTAGGACTACAGAGTGGGTCAGTATTGCTGGTATAGATGGGATGTTTTATATAGTAATTAATTCAAGTAGTAATTAGTTTCTTAAGGTTAAAAAACTAATGTTTGCAACGCGGTGGTTTTCAAACTGCAGAAGGTGTGAAATATTATTTAAGAAGCTCAGTTGCAAATTAGGTAATAATTACAGTTTAGACAAGCAATGGTCCAGAAAACAGTCCTAAATTTTAAGATATGATATTTAAAATGAGACTCCTTTCTGGTGTTTTAATAAACATCTCACAGATTGCTCTTGAGATGATGTTTCTGTTAGAGAATACGAGAAAATGTGAAATTGCTTTAGAATCTTTTTCTGGAGCATACTTAAAACTCGAAAATACAATAATAAAAATAACACAACATGTAGAATAAGAATACTCTGAAGGCTATTTAGGTTAGCTTCTTACCTGAAGGCAAGATCAGCTATACTTGTCACTTCTGTCAGATGTTTCTCTAACCTGTTCTTAATGACCTCTAGTGTGGGATACTCCATGACTTCACTGATGCAGTCCATCCCAGTACTGCGCTAATGTAATATTCCTTGCTGTTTTGGAAGCAATTACATCTTCTTTACGGACATGAGAACAGACTTTTCTTTCTCTACAGCAGACTTTTATGCATTTGAAAACTGTTACGAAGTCTTCCTCAGGCTTCTCTAGACTGAGGAAACCCATTAGGTTAACTTTTCAAAGCAGATCATACTTTCTAGACTTATTACTGTTTTCAGTGATCATCTCTGGTCTTTCTCCAGCTGGCCTGTATCTTGAAGGAAAGCCCCTGACTAGACAGAACTGCACAAAGTAATAGTACTTCTAGCACATCACACATTTATGAAAAATTCTTCATAGACTGAAAAACAGTTCCTTGATTTATCTGCTTATCTAAAGCAAATTTAATGAGAACAATGTTTGGTGGTGAATTGGGTGGTGAGCCCCTGGCCCAGGTTGCCCCGAGAAGCTGCGGCTGCCCCATCCCTGGAGGTGTTCCAGGCCAGGTTGGACGGGGCTGGGAGCACCCTGGGCTGGTGGGAGGGGTCCCTGCCCAGGGCAGGGGGGTTGGAACTTGGTGATCTTTGAGTTCCCTTCCAACCCAAACCATTTTATGATTCTGTTCGGCTCCAGATACAGACCTTTTTTTCTGTTACTATCTCAAAGGTTAAACTGAAAAAAAACCAAAAACCAACCAAACCCAACAACCTGTAGTTCCTTAATATGACTGTTTTATAGGACTGCTTTGAAAATAACTGACTATGAGTACTGAAATTTGCATGTGGCAAAGTAGGGTAAAAAGTATTTTACTTGTGTAATTTGAAGGACTTACTTTTTGGAGTTGTGATACGGACATTGCGAAGACAAAGCAGTTTGTAGTTTGCACAGGAGCTAGCAGTTTGAGGGCCGTCTTTGACATGCTGACTCACGTGTGAAAAACACAAGCTGCCTCTGTTCTGAGATTTATCTCATGTTGATTAATGCAAGAGCATGTGCTCCTTCTCCCCTCGTTCTTCCAGGGATCACCCAGCCATGCTGCGCCAAAGGTTAGGTTGGGATTTTCGACGTGCACCTAAAAGGACATGTTCTGTCCTTATCAGGTAAGTTCCTGGTAGTATAACAGAAATGAGGTCTTAAAAGGTGTTCACAGCTTTGCAGGCACACAGAAACTAACCAACTAAACTGAAACTTTATTCCTTATACAGGTTGCTCCTAATAAAATACACAGTGTAGGATTCAGTCAACAAAATTCCTCCACTGACCTCTGTTAAGTTAACTTGATGCAGACTACTGCTCTTGCTCTGCTTTCGGTATCTGAGCTAGCTGCTCTGCAGCCAAATCATTTATATTGTACCGATGCAGACACTCGTTTTCAAAATCTCATCCATGTAATTATTCAGATGTATTTACTTTGTGTGGTTGTTTTTTGGGGGGCGGGTTTGTTGGGGTTTTTTAAATCTGGTTTATAACAGTGCAGTAGGAAAACTTTTCTAGTTTTTCTTTATATTTAGAACAATTTTTAAGGTTTATCTATTAAAAAATCTTCAGAAATCTGGTGTAGCTGGCATATTAGAAAATTGCAAAGATCCTGTTTAGTACCAGGATATTGCTTGTGTTTATATTCATTTATTTAAATCCAAAAGAAGCAGACGAACTGCCAACATGATCCTCCAGGAAGGATATAGCTAAGTTTACACGCATTCACACACAGGTGTGTACAGAAACATACAGACAGTGAATTGTATACTTACATTGATACGCTGAAACTTTAAGTCAGTATTCTGGGATCAAGAATATATTTTTGATGGCTCTGTGTAAATCTATCCAAATTGAGCCAATTTATAAATCATTGGATACACATTTCATGAAAGAGGTGGAGGACCTGAGGGTGGTGAGCCCCTGACCCAGGTTGCCCAGAGAGGTGGTCGATGCCCCATCCCCGGAAACGTTCCAGGCCAGGTTGGACGGGGCTCTGAGCAAACTGATCTAGTGGAAGATGTCCCTGCTTATTGCAGGGGGGTTGGACTACACGGCCTTTAATGGTTCCTTCCAACCCAAACCATTCTATGATTCTGATACCTAAAGGAAAATGGCAGAATTCTGAAAGGATTTCAACAGAAAAAAAAGTCCAATTTACTGAAGAAAAGGATGGTACGGAAATCTGGAACAAAGATTATGAGAGTTTGGACAGTTTTAGTGAAGGTGGCATATCAGCAATATTACTTAGTCTGTGACACTTTAAAATAATTGAAAAATAAGATCTCTGCTAATTTTGCAACGATAGCAAGACATTCATGTGCAGAAGCCAAAGACAGAGAAAATTATTTGGAGACATCTGTAGTTCAGACGTAAATCTGGAAGCCTTGGTGTAGAGATGTCAGTTGAATTTAGGTTGGCAGATGAGATTACCCAATCGTAAGGTGCGAACAAGCAAAAAAAGTGCTCAATCAAAGACTGAGCCTAATGAGATGCCTTACTGAAAGCTGAAGGGGCAATGAGACGGGTTCTGCAAAGGATGAGTTAAAAGAACAGTCAGGGCCATCAACAGAAAATAAGCAGAAGGTGGGGTGAGAGAAGTCAGGCTAGTAAAAGAATGAAAAGAAATATAAATAAGGTAGAAAAATGTTAAGGGTGACTGACCGGTCAGAGGGTATGAAAATCTAGTAATGGATCAGAAACTGGAAAGGAAGAGGTCACTGCAGACTGTCAAGAGGAGTTTCTATTAACAGCTGGGTTTCAGTTGGTGTTGAGGGAAAGGGACCTCAGGCAGTTTCTGTAAACAATGAGCTTAGAGGGTGAGAGGGAGAACAGTGATATTTAGTCCACGAAGCGAGGTTGAGGTTGGGACATAAGAATTTCCATCCAAAAAAGTCAGCTAAATCGTACAGTGTCAGTGAGGAGGCTTGGATTTTAGAAGAAAAGCTAATTCTAGTGTACTGGTTCATCTTCAAATTGCATTTTAACCCAAACAGAATAAGGAGCTTACAGCAAGATTACAAAATATGGGTGGAGGAGTGTAAAGGTGGGGTGCTTTCACCAATTTGCTTTAGTGTTCATGAGACTATGCCACGTTATCAACTTCACTCCAGTATGATCCGTAAGGGGAGATGATGCATAAAACTTGCTTATTTCAAAGGAAGAGTTTAAGGCTAAAATTCTTGAGTCCTGTAATCCATGGACATAGACTGTATGTAAGTGTTATGAATATATTAAATACATTTAACAACTAAAGCGATTTTACTCTAAAGGAATGGCTAGGATAACATGCCAGTGCTTCTGTATGAAACATGTCTGTATCTTCCCAATGGATGTCTGAGCTACTATGAAAACAATTTTTTTCGTTTAAAAACTCTGTAGCCAGTCTGATGTTTCTCATTTAACCATATATGCTAGCTATTAAAATGGTACTAAAAGTAAAGTGTGTTAATGATTGATTTTGATGTTTTCATATTTTACTATTGAAAGTTTCAATTTCCATTGGATGTAAAAAGAAAGCGAAACAGAAAAATTCCCACGGAAGTACTGTGTGACCTGGAGCTAAGAATGTAAATGTTCTGTTGTTCGGTTTATCCATGTATACACGTGAGTTGACAAGTATTTAGTGTAAGTAGCTAAGAAGCTGGTAAAATAGTATCCTCAAAATAGATCATGATACAACTGTTGTCAAAACTCTGAAGTTAATTTCTTCTGTGCCCTTTTTTCTTAAGGACAGATTTTTTTTTTTCCTTGTAGAGTTCTTAGATATTTTCCTGGTTTGACACGACGGATATCCAACTCGACTTATGGAGATCTATCATTATTCTCCTTCATTATCTTGATTTTTCAATTAAGGTAGTAGGTGGTAAGGACGCTTTATCATATCTGCACAATAATTTTCTATTAACCAGATCACATTAATCTCTCAAGTTTTCTTTATATAATTTAGTAACATATGATTAGAGAAGTAAAATGCCGGAGCTATATTTGTGCTTTTAGAAGATACTAGATATTAAAAGCAAGCCCTCCTGTTAAATGAATTTTTATAATGTAAGCTGGGCATGAATTCAAAAACACTATTACACTTGGAACATAAATGTGTTAGACTGAAATAACAAAATTAGAGTGGACAATAAATAAAACTCTGGGGGTGCACTTTTACTGCCTTAGCAAAATAAATTCCTTATAATCATGGAAATTATCACAATATCACTAATGGAAGAATTTTTCTGGGAGACAGACCAGGCTATCTGTTTCATTCCAGCAAATTCAGGCATTATCCATTAGAGTTCAATCAGTGCCATTCTTTTATCTGTTGCAAATTGCTTTATACAGTTGTTGTGATGAAAGCATTAGATAATAATAGCAAACCCCAAAAAGACACCTCCAGAGCAAATCCTTCCCAGTTTATTCATGTCACTGAAGAATGGCGCTACTCTTTTGAACAGATGGGTAGGATTTAATGTTGAAGTACAACAAAAAAATCCTTAATCAAAGAACAGTACATTAAAAGAATTAAAAGAGGATTAATATTGGTTGCTTAATGCATGGGAACAGATTTTTATTGAATTACATTGAAACAGATTTGGCCTTTTTGCACACTTCAGCGTGCTATTTAGCAGGAGAAAATTGTAGTTGAGTACAGAACAAGAACAAGAGAAGCAGTAGTTAACGTACTGATGTAAATAGAGATCCAAGCATCGTTTCCTGATCGGTCTAAGATCTGGGTGTGTTGAAGTTCTGTTTGATAGTTAATTTTAAAGCTCTTAGTTAAAAAGATTCTCCTGTACCTTTAAATACTTCTGTTTGCAGAAAGGGATGCTTAAATTAATGTGATTCTATTTGAAAACAGCAGAGCTTTGTGGTGCCAGAAGGGTCATTTGGTACATTTGCTATTGTATATTGTTGCAAAATGAGAGTCTATATGGATCCAAATTTTTGGCAAGTCTATTTGAGAAATGACCAAGGCACTGGAATATGTATTTAAGTCTTTTACATCTGAACCATTGGTTTGTGAAACCAAGAGGACATGTGTAGGCATAGATTAATGAGGTGGATTTCCACTAAATTCTTGACACCTATTCTGAGTTTCTGTAATGTTCCTGGAAAATCAAGTCAAGTAAAAATTTTCCTGAAATTATTTCTCTTATTTCAGCAGTAATCTATTAATTTTCAGTGTATTGAAGTAAAATGGTGCTCCAGTTTTAGATCCTGTATCCAAACATCTTCTATTTCTTATTTTCAGGATTTGCATGCTAAGGGCAAAACATTAGAAATAGCAGTCCTTAAAAAGGAATCTATTCTCATTTTTTGTTTTGCTTATGACTTTTATACTCCATTATTTAAAATAGGGAAAAAGTCCTCTTCTGTTGCGCATATGTCAAAACAGCTTTGATTTGGTGTGTGCATAGAGTGCTAGATATTTGAACTTACCTATGGGATGTATGAACCCTCATTTCTTATTTCTAATGCTTTTCAAATGTGTAGAGCACGCCTAACATCTGATCAATCTGCATCTGCATTAGTACTTTCATTAAAGCTATGTTACAGTTCAACATGTTATCTCACAGATCTGTCAAAGTGTGCTCACAGAAATTATATATTAATTATTGTAATACGTGCCGTTCAAAAAACTCTGGAAAAAAAGTAACGTGCTAAGTTTTCTGAGATACTGTCTCCACTCGGAATTGCTTCTTGGTAGCCAAAAGCCATACAGGTACCTCTTGAATGATCTCACTTTCAGCATTTGGAGGAATCACAGTTTCTGTGAGGCGAGACATTATTAAGTCTCATAGTACTACCGCTTCCTTTGAGAACCTAGTCTTTTTAATTACCGACCACAGTGTTTAGACAATTGGTACTTAAATCCAGGAGTTTGGCTTGGACAATTTGGGTTTTGGTTTTTAATGTGAGAGAGAAGTGCATTTTAAGCTTTCCCTTAATTGGCCTTATCTGAGTTGTCTGTGGCCAGATATTTTCTTGAAATTTCCCTGGAGAGCACACATACAAAGCTTCTTCTAAAATTTAATTTTAATAGCTATATAATCCTAATAATATTGGTCAACAGAAATGTTGTATAATGTCCCACGGAGAACCTCTCTGTAAATTGTTTAAGAGTGGTTGTAGACATACGCACAATTAATTAACCACGCCTATTTCAACCGCAGGAAATAGATCAGGATGTATGTATCTGATTTCCCTTTCCCTTGTAATCAGAAATAATAGGCAAAATACTATTGGTCATGTCCACTGGTACTAAATTGCTGTATTTTGCAGCTAAAAAAGGAGATTTGGGGAACTAACTTCAATTGCTGTATTACCTATATTATTCACTCTTTGCCTCTGTACCTGATTCTGAGGACTCATTGATAACGACTGTGCTAGCAGTGTTTCCATAGCAGGTTTCCTCCCATGTTGGTATCTGTGAGCTCTCAAATACATTTAAAAAACGACGACAACAAAAAACCCCAAATAAGCAACAGACCCACAAAAAACCCAACAACCACCACAAAAAAATAAATGATGTTCAGAGTCTGTAATTCTGTTCATTGCTCTCTGATGATCATTAGTTTCATGATCCGGTCTATGTAAAATCGCTTAGACTGGAATCGAGTTCTGAAGCCCTGTCTATGTGCTAGCAGCAAACTCTTCCCACCTTGCAGAATCAGACTTTTCACTTGTTCTTCTGAGATGAAATTTGCACTAGAATCGTGTCTAGTTGCATGTGCTGCCAGTGGGCTTTATTTTTATCACCTGCTTTATCCAGGATTGCAATGGTCAGGAATTGATTAATAACATACACAGTATATCATCTTTGAATCTGTGTGAAGTAATCCCCACCAGCTACATGTTACAGTAAGAGCTGGTATAGATAGATTCTATTTGAAATTAAGACCCTCCAACTAATCTGTAATCCTACCCAAAAGAGACACCCACTCAGCTGAAATAAACTGTGTAACTGTCCAGGGGGAACTGACATACCTGTGCTACTCCAAAAATGACAAATTTTATGTGTGACTACTTAAAAACCATGAAATGTTCTAATTGTGACTTTAAAAGGGTATGAAATTAAGCACGTTTCATGATAAACAAATACAAAGAACCTTGAGGAAGGGAAACTATCGTTTGAAATTTTGGCCAAAGCCAAGTTTGAAGATGCTATGTAAGATTCATATGTTTCAAATAAGTACGAGTTTCAAACCAACTAGTTTTGTTACACGTGCCTAAGTGAC
Organism: Pluvialis apricaria; assembly: GCA_017639485.1. Classification (NCBI taxonomy): domain Eukaryota; kingdom Metazoa; phylum Chordata; class Aves; order Charadriiformes; family Charadriidae; genus Pluvialis; species Pluvialis apricaria. The sequence goes on from CM030010.1 coordinate 80,149,381, forward strand.
TCAGGGTGGTGTTTGTTGTTTGGTTTTTTTTTCAGAAAGAGAGCTTGAAATCATCATAATGCATCTCTTGCTTAAAATAGCCTTCTGAAAACAAGGTCAGTAAAGCACAAATTGCTTTACTTGACCTCTGGTAGAAGAGGCCTTTCTAACAGTGTATTAGTTATGGCATCTCTGCAGCCTTAGGAACTGAACTTGCAGTCTACATCTGTATTTCTAACAAGGAATTAATTCAGGCTATTTTGCCCCCAGAAGCCAAGAGGCACACTGTCACACAAGTTCGTGGAGCTGAGCTCTCTTAACCTCTCAAACAGGATGGCTGAGTTGGGGCTGCCGAAGGGGAATGGTCCCTGGGCTCTGCTAATGCCTGACTTGTGCTCAGGAACTGTTTTGGAAAGCGCTAATTGGCAGGGGCCAAAATCAGGCCGTGGACATTGCTCCAGAGTAAGAGAAGAGGTGATTGCGTGCCAGGGTCTGTGCCCAAGCCCCTGCCCGGGCAGTGTTTAGTTTCCAGCACAGGCACAGCGATAGAGTTAAGAAGAAGGGAAAATATACCTCCTTGGATTGTATCTCTAAAGCTTTATTTTCCCTTGATCATAATGATGTCTCTTGCCATTAAGTGAACTTCTTTTCATGCATTTTCTCACTCCGGAGTTGCTGGTAGGAAAAAAAAAAAAAGAAAAAGGTGATTGTGATGTTTATTCTTTCTTCTGTGAAACAGAAAATAACACCACCAGGCTGCCTTCTAGCAGTTCATTAAGCCATACAACTAAGCACTCTTCACAAGGGAAGGATAAATCTTGATATTTATGTTTTGCCAGACTTTTTAGCATGGTTTCCTAGGGATACTAGACCTTTGCAATCACGTGGGAAGCGGCAGAGGAGATGGCTGAAGGGAAGGGAGGGCAGGGGGGATGGAGGAAGGGAAGGAGTCTGGCTGTCAGTGTGACCCTGTCGTCGTGCCACCGGCTGTTCTTTCCCTCTCTGTCAGCCGATGGCTTTGGAAACTGTTAGCTGCTTTCAGGCAGGTTTGATAAAGGATGGAATGACTGTTGAGTAGAGGAGAGTCATTGTTCCCGCTCAGGAATGCCCGAGCTAAAAGAGAAGTTGCAGCTTGTGCCTTTTTGGATTAAACAACCACCACCACCACACACTTCTTGGAGACATACCTTTTTATTCTTTAACAGTTGGAAAGATGTTAGCGAGATGTCCTTTGACACAAGCAACCAGCAGACTAAACTCATAAGAAAGCAGACTTCATTAATTCCTGTGTTAGCAGAACTGCTTCTGTTGCTGTTTTATATTTTTTCCATAGGAACTTCAACAAAACCTATACAAACATAAAATCAGTTTTGCTGAAGTAGTTTTCTCAAATGAAAAACCGTCAGCTATTATGCTGTACACAGACATGTACATGTGTGCTCACACACGTGCAATTTTTTTTCTTTGAAACATATATACATACATACCCACAACAGATTATTTTTTTTCCATGAAGAAGCCTTCATAGTTTAAAGTTACATAATCTTTTTTTTTTTTTTTTTTGCTAGGGTTTTCTTTCTCCATCTGGTAGATTGGCATTTTACAAAGTGGTTAAAATAGCTTCACTTTTAAAAACGTTTTGAATTGTCTGGTCTCATAAACTTCAGATGAAGGTAGAATTATTTCTGAGATAATCAATTGTCGTGCTGAGACGCAGTTGCAATTCAATCCAAGTGTCTGAAAGTCCAAGTCACTATAGACCCTCTTGTTGATTATAAACACAGCACATTCAAAACAGCTTTTTCTACTCATAAATCTACATGCTTTTATACACAAAGGAAGAGAAAAATAGCCAAGTTTAAAACCGATAGTGCTGGAAATACCCTGACTTCTCCCCAAACTAGATCCAAATTCAGTCATGTAGATGGCACTTCTTGAAAGTGGATAGTGTCCAGATGCAATACTATCTACCACAGCTACTCTGCTGTATTTTTTTAAACACTACACTGTAGTTTAAACTACAAAAATAGTATGTAGGAATGGAAAAGAAAGGTAAACTTCCCAGCCTGTGATTCTCTGTTCTGTCCTTGCTAAGAAGAAAAATGGAGTAACGTATGAATCTTGTATATCAGTAAGGCTATTTTTTTCTTAGAAGTCCAACACAGTATGTTATTTCTGTTAGAAAAAAAGCTAAATTAATATTGTTTTCTTTACCTTCTGCAGTTATCAGTCTCGTAGGAGTAGAAGTAGAAACCATTTTTGTAAAATAGCTCTGAATAAGTCATGAAGCTCTGATAGAATGAAAAATGACAAACATTAGTTACATTAGTTGTGTCGATGACTGGATGGATGGATCTGCATACATACCAAATAAAAGTTCATAATGCAGCAGAGATACTGCAAATGCTTCTCTGACTCTTTGATAGCACTGAAGCTGTGTCTCAAATTGGACATAAAAACAAGAGCATTTGAAGTAGAAAAATAAAAACATTGAAACATTTGCAAACATCTATTAAATCTAGTTTGCGATACAAATTACGCCTTTTTGTTTGATTGAATTCTTACATGCTCTGTGTCACTTCATTTCCCACCACTTTAAAGGGGGATGGTGAGAAAACACTAAAATGAGTCTATGAAATTTTGGAATAGCATAATTGTGTGGGTTTTAGGACTCACAAGCATTTTGGCAAGTATTATGCAGTTGTATAGATCCCTTATACTAGAGTTACCACTGAAGCAGAAGATGAGCAAGGTTAAAAAAGTCCTTCTCTTACAGACAAAAGACATAGGTACCTTCTTTGTTATACTAAAATAGGAGAAAATGTCTTGAAGCAACTGAGGTGACAGTGAAGATTCCCATTTTAAAAATCATGAGCTAAAATTATGAGGGACGCTTGTGTGGGTTTTTCCCCAGATGTCAATATGCAATTCCTTGTTTGTTTAAATGAATAAATGTACATGAATCACTCTGACATTTATAATCTATATTCAGAGCAGAATAATGCTTAGTAAAGGAAGCCTGAGGCCACACATTAAACAAAGGGAAGAAAACGAACTGCTGACTGGCTGCCCATTTATCTGAGCATTGACCACTGTGTGGAGAGTTAAGCACAAGTCCTCTTAAGAGAGTTTGTCCTCAGGCAGTTAAATTTGTATTTAGAGCAGATGCACATGGGCAGCTCGGTCTGCCCACATTTTGCATTTCCCAGTGTTTTAGTGCTTATGTTTGCTTTGTGTTTCATACCTAATTAAAGCGTGTTGGAGGGAAAAGGGATGGGAACTTGCTTGTGATACTTCATTGCAGTCTGTTACTAATTCTGTACTTCAAGAGAATTAGAGCTTACACATCACAAGAAAAAAAGGGACACAGTGCACCCCTGTCTTGCAAGAGACTTCTGTGCAAGGAGAGGTTTAGCTGAAGCATATAGTGCTAGTGCAAATTCAGTGGCAATGTAAAAGACTTCTCCTGCTAGCCCCTGCTGTGTTGACACCCGTTTCAAAACTTTGTGAGGTGGTGAGGGTGCGCAGGGTGCTCCCTCCTGCCTGCCGGGTTGTGACTGCTGCCACCACGAGTGCTCCTGCAAAGTGCTGAGAGAAGCAGCAAGGCTACAGGCTGGTACGAGGAAGGAGCAGTCCGATCCTTCTTTTGGGGTCTCCGCCAGGGCTGTATGGCTTTTGCGGCTGAATGAGGCATACAAAATCCTTGTGGCTTTCAGCACTTCCTTCACGCTCCATGTATTTTTGAAACTTCCTAATACTTGAGGGAAAAGTCACTGCAAGAAATTTTAACAGTCTCTGTGACTAACATGGTGAGTTTGCTGACCTTTGTCTGTACGGCAGAATTCATGAAATGATGGCTTTATGATGGAATTACGAGTAAGACCATACCATACGATAAAATGGGGGATCATAGTTTTGATCCATCATCACCTGAATTCCTTCCAGAGCTGGAAATGCATTTTCACAGCAGTACATCCCTGCATCTAAGGTAATAAATGCCTTCTAGTCTGATATGAGAAATATGATGTATTTGTTCCGCTCTGTGTTGTACCAGTTGGGTAGACAGCAGAATGGGAACAGTATTTAGGACCTCTGCGCTGTATAGGGTAGACAAGTCCTTAATTTATTGATATTGTTACTGATTTTCCTCAAGAATCTAAACGTCTCAAATACGTTGACAAACATAACAAGAAAATGATGATGCTGATACCTGTCATTTTCAGATGCAAGGCTTCCCAAACGCTGTAAGAATACAAGACCTGATTCTGCACTAACTACCTGGCACTATGGCTGAGATGTTGGCAGATCCTCCGTAAGTCGCTGAGGAATGTTCTACAGGGTTTTCTTAGTGCTGCCGGGTAACTCTGCTCATTGTGAGGCTCAAACCTAAAACTTGGGGTATATAAAGCAATATGCAGAGATCACAATTATCTCTAGAATTTGTGGACTTCAGAGCCTGTGCCATCTTGGGATGCAGAGTTGTCTGGAGTACATCATTCTACTGTTGAAATATAGCGCATTGAGATAGTCTCTTCCATGGCCAGTGAGATATGCATACGTATCCCGGTCTAATCGCACTTGCAGGTACCTAAGAATGACTCTAACATTACTTTAAAAGCACACCGAAGATTTTTTTTTTAGTTTTCTGTGGTTTTCTGTCTTTCTTCTGCATGTCACAGCATGATTTATAGGAATTGGTATGTCTACTGGTGATATGTAGTAACATGCCGTTCAGCAAGGAGGAAGAAGTTTCATCTTGTTAATATTCCATATTTCATTTGGTTGGCTCAGTGAACCTTTACATATGTATTCATGAGACTGTGCCTGTAGATGAATGTGGAGGTGGAATTACCAACGAAACCAAATGCAGAATGTTAAAAATGATCCGTAAAAGGTTTCAAATTCTTCATTTCTGTGACAAGAATTATAACTAGAACTGACAAGAATTATAACTAGATGGGAAAATGGCACCAGGTAAATTAATTGTAATGACACTGACTGTAACAATGAAGAAGAAAAGTAGAAATCCTAGTACTTATTTTGAGAACTTCAAGGTCATCATATTTTAGTTGCTCTCAGATGTTGCAGCATGGAGAATTACATAATTGTACCAGAACTACATATACATTAGTTAATTTGATGTGATTTTTCCATTAAGGTTCCAATTCTCACTATTAGAATTGCACTTTTAAAGTATATTTTTTCTATTAATTTCCTTTTTAAGACTATTGCGCAAATAGTTTACATTGAACAATGAGAATTGATTTTCATTCTTTCTTGCTCTGTCTTCATTTGAATGACAAAAATAATAAACAAACTAGAAAATAGTGTAGTTGTAATCCGTTTTTGTGTCACAAATCTAAAAAGAAAAAAGTAAGGCAACAATTTATATTTTTGACATGCCTAAATTACTCATAAGAGTTACTACCTTTTTTTCTCTGTCAAATTCTTGCTTGCATCTCACAATGGTTTAGAAGTAATTCATGTGCAAAACATTGCAGCAGGCATCTAATTATTACAGAGAAATTTTAAAGCTGTGAATTTTAGGACTTCAAATATGCCCCGTTATGGTCTGGCTGGAGGGTACATAAAAAATTTTGAAGATAGTAATTTTATAAGTCCAGATTTTCCAACACAAAAACGTTGCAGGATACACAGAGTAAAATCCTGTTAATTATACAGGACTTAACACACAGAGGTGTAGGAGATCTCTTGCTATGTGCCAGTTAGAAATAGGAAATTTATCAAACCACTACTGTAGCTTGAGTTAGAGTAGCACAGAATACGTATTTTAAACAACTTTATATTAAAATGTTTACATTCTTCACCTCAAATTGCAGAAAGCATCTATTAGATTTATCTTGAACTATGGCATTGCAGTCAATTTCACATCACTCAGTTTTACATGTTTTAACCACTAGCTGCGCACCGTACCTAATTATTATGCCATTGCAATTGTATTTACATTAGGAAATGTTCTCTGGGGATGTCCTTGTAGAAAAAAAACAAATCCAAAATCAAACCAACACAACGCAAAACATAATTGCAACGCTATCTGGCACAGGTTTGTATGCCAACAGTGATGAGGATGCTTTCTCTACTCCTTGGTGCAGGACAAGAAGTTGAGTTGCTGTGATGCTGCATAAGCCTACCCAGGAAAAAAAGCGGATGTGAGTACAGCTTGTCTTGACGTGCTAAGTACAAGAGCAGAAATGCTGCAGTGCCCTGGGAGCTTTTACTTAGGTATGTCAGCAGGATCCTGCCACCGCGAACACACCAATATGTGCTACTTAGATCTACTTTCTACTGTATGTGTACCCAAGTCAAAGAAAATCTTCTCTTCTGATGCTTTGTCTTGAATCAAACAGTAGTAGAAGCTACTAGCGACAGTGGCAGCTGCAGCTAGGCCCAGGCATGGCTGGGGACAGTGTCTCTAACCTTCCCATCCACCGATAAGCCAGCGTGCAAAGAGGAGGGCTCTGCAGGAAAAAGGGCCCTGCTATTGTCGCAGCGGAGAAGATAGAGCAGATCATGTATGTGTTGCTCAGTAACTTAACCTTAATGCTTCTCATACAGTCTGAAATAGTCTTGTTTACTGACTTGGAAAACTCAGACTGCTAGAGCTATTGTATTTTTTTTGTCAGTCTCATAGAGGAAGTTTTTATCTAGCTTTTATTTTCTCACTGTTGAATTATTCTGTGCCGTTACGGTGCAGCATGCTAGGTAGGGCTTCTCTTGCCTGCCACTTTTGTTCAACAGGTGATTCTTATGAACACTGGATTGCTTCGGATGTATTGTACATGAACAATGATAGTCAGTATGCCTTTTCTTAAAGCATATGTTAGTTTCCTAACAGCTAATGTTGTTGCAGCTGATTTACCGTGTAATAGATAACATTCGAGGTCAAGTGTCTCAGAGTTCTCCAGCTTGTCACCAACTTGAAAATTGTTCCTTTTCTTCCAGGCTGAAAATACCTCCTAAATTCTGTTGCATAAATCCAGTGCAATGCGATATTGGCAAGCTAACACAACTGAGAGAAATTAACAAATAAAGGAGTGCTGTTACGTTTTGTTCAACTCTTCAGACTGGAAGAATGTGGGATGATATCTAATGTCCAACGAATGCCAAGTGCTAGCAGTCCGAGCTGTAAAATGTGAAGGAAATGTTGGGTTTCCACACTCATAAACCAGCTAAGAAATGGCTACAGTGGCATTAAGAAAAGGGATGAAATCCTCGGTTCATGAAGTTGGTAAGAATTACGCTTCTGAGTTCAGTGGAGGCTGAATTTCCCTCTTTTGCCTTGTATCTCTTTAATCCTAGTACTATCTCTTTAATCCACGAGTACTATTTTTAGCAGAACCTTTTTTTGCATTTTCAGTAACATGTGGAAGGTATGGATCCCAGCCATTTTTAGGTCAATTAAATCCTAAAAAAGCTATCAGAGATGGCAGAGAGAGCGCAGAATTATGGAACGAGGCTTGGGTAGTTCATGCCATGTCCGAAAAACCATCAGTAATCAGGGGGTGGAGAGCACTTGCTAAAATACACAGACTGTGAGAAAGGACTGTATCAGCAGTGAGAGTAGTCTTAATTCGGGAATTGCTTGCTATTTTTACATTTCAGTGTTTCATCTCAAACTGTTATTCTGCCTTTATATGGTAAAAAATCGTATGTGCTTGCACATGTCACTCACAGTGACTATGTATTAAATGTGTTTAATTGTTAGAAACAAAAGAAAAAGAGAAGAAAAGATGTTAGCAAATCTTTGGAAGCTTTGTCTGTAGTCTGAAAGCCAAAGCTATGCCTTTTCTGGTTTATGCCTCATCAGTCATGAAGATTTTGCAGCGAGAGCTCAGTTTATGCCAATGCTGGTAAGCCAAAATTGAAACCAGCTCACTTTTCTAGGACTCTATTAGCTCTGCAGTGCTAGCAGGACTTAAAATGAACAACCATTTATTTTAGTTACTAGGGAAATCAACCATGTCTATGAATTTACACAGGTAGTAGCTCAGTTAAATAAAAAGGCATTCCATTTAGGGGAGAATTGTGCTTTAATGTTGAATGAATGCTACTCTGGGGTTGTTGGCTCTTACTTCTCTGTTCCTGTACATACATACATTCATCGCAGAGAGAAGATGGACCATGGGGCTCCTTCACTTCATATGATACAGCGTTTGGCAGTGCATTGATTGTTGCTTAACTTGGAAATGTGTGCGCAGTGATACCTACCAGCAGCATTTACAAAGTTCCCATTGCCAAAATGTGTCTTCTCATACTTACTTAAATTACCTTATTTAAAACGTCTGCTTTGCAGCCATGGGAAACGCTAGATTAACGGTTGTGTTTTTAATCAAAAATATCTTGAACTGATTCAGCTTCCCCGATGTATGTAGTCTGTTGTTCATATTACAAGCAAATATTTGAGGATGTCTAAATTACAGTCTGTAATATTTAGTCAAGGGTATTAAGAAAGTAATATTAAATTAGAAATGTGCTGCTCCAACATTAAACTTTGCTTATTTCAGTGAGGTTTTTCAGTAATTACTGTAGGTGTCATCCATTATCTCCCTGTCCTGTATGTATAATACCAGATTGCATTTTAATACAACAGGCCAACAGATTTCATTCTGAAAGAAATCCGTGATTCATTCTTTTTGATACACATGCTTGAATTTTGGTATCTTTTCAAAAGTTCATTTTACGATCACAATATTCTTAGTCTACACAGGTCTAATTTCAGCAGCTCTACAAGTCAGGTCAGGATCCGTGAAGAGATCCTAATTTCTGAAAGCTTCCCTCCCCCGTTTACATTATAAATAGGCACCTCCCTTCCCTCAATTTTAAAGATCAGTCAAAGAAGTTTGAACTGTATCAATTTATACAGTTCTGTTAATCTACTGAAAGAATGAAAAGAAAATATGAATAAATTCAAATTGGTTAGCCACACTCTTTTTTTTTTATTTGCAGTACAAAGTACTGATTGCTGTAGTAAGAAATTAAATATTGCAATGCTATATAGTTCAAAGTGAAAACTAGGCTGATAACTGAGTTAATTATTTTCCAGTTTGAAAACCATATAGTTTAAATCCTTACTACTCCGCTTCTGTACTAAGAGTTAAATCAGCTATTGAAGGTACATCTTGAGCTGGTGAAAACTGTAATAACTAATAGAGATACAATTTTTACCAGAGATGTATCTGTTAACTCTTCTGGGAATCAGAGATGATGTTATTCTGCAATTCTGGTTTTGAAATTCGAATACTGCTGGAGTGATACTCCATTGATGTTTTAATGTACTAACTCTGTAGCTGCAGACTAATTTGTTAGATGTGAGATGCTTGTTCTTATGGCAAATACAGGGTATGCTTGTAAAACTAACAAAGGGGGCTGTGTTTTAAGAAATAACCAGAAGAGGCGGTGTGAGGGAAGGCAGATTGCTTGGTGGCAAACAGGTTCAAAGACAGGCAGTGAGTCCCTCTGGCTGTGCTGGAGGGGCCTCCGGTCTCCTGTACCAACTAGCGCCTCCCTAGTGTGAATGTGGGGAAACATCTTACTTCTGCTTATCTGAATAGAGTAACATTCCTCCGAGATTGTCCCTGCAGGGGATGGAGAAGAAGCAACAGTGTCTACGATCCTGGGTGCTGTTGGCCACTCGCTGGCTGAGGCTGCAGAGCAAAAGCAAAGCAAGGGGCTTTGTGGAACCCTGGCAGAAGGGGCAGATTCTCCACGGGATGGACCAGTGTGTCAGCCTGCTCTGAGAAATTACTGGGTTGGCAACATGTAAGCTGGTAAGAACTCCGGACAATATTGAACACCTGTGCTTAACCCCACAAATGCATTTGGAATGCTGTTCCAGATCCATACCTTCTGGACTTCACTCAAACAATTGCTAAATATTCCTTTAGGTTAGGTTGACGTCCATCTGAAATTTCTAGCCTGAGGGGTTTCTGATTTTATCTCCTCAGGTAAGCAGAATTTTGCTTCTGTTCAGCACGCTGATGAGCTTTGTCTAGGTTCATCACGGGGAAGCAAGGCTTGGATCCAGCCCATTCTTACTTGGTGTGCACATGTAGTTAACGTACAGCACTTTTTAAGGCGGCAGCAGCTGCACCATCAACTGACAATGCCTTTCACTTTACAGGTGGAGAACCTGAGGAGATGCTACAAGACAGACGCAAGAATTCAAGCAAGATTGACAAGAGAAAGGTAATTGAAAGAGATTGTAGCGAGAGCTGTCAAAATACTCAATAGTGTTTCATTCTAGACCTCTCAAAACCTCTTTGCCACTACAGTGACTATGGAATAAAAGTTTCACAAGTTCTGAAAGCCTGTTTCGGGGCCTGCCCAGATACACGTTGGTGTTCAGCATGCTGGGTCCGTCAGTATCTGTCTCGTGTTCAAGTGTGGTCAAGGTTCACAGTTAAAGACTTCAGCTCTGTTATTCACTGCGGAGCCTAATGATACAGACCGTCTGAGAGCATTGCCAGTTTTTCTGTTGCACTGTACAGGGAACCACCATGCCAATTCAGTTCTTCAGATTCTGTTTAGTGGAAGGGTGCTTAAAAGCTAACTGCGATATCCGCACCTCGCGATGGAGTGAATCCCCTTGCTTTGTTTTGACCTCGTCCTTGAAAAAGGAATGGTATTTCCTCAGGCCATCTGGTTTAGGGAGGTGGAGGAGAACACGTCATCAAGAACCGGTGTCAGAGTGTACGCGTAGAAGCATATCTCGTTTAGACCTACTGCGTCAGCAGGCTGCCTGTGTAAAATTACTGTCCGTTTTTATGCAAGTGAATGTTCATTACTGCCTGTATTGCAATTGTTTTCACATAAATAACAAGAACAAGTTCACTGTGGCATTACAGTGACATAAGAGGAGGTTCCAGCATTACTGTAAAATAGCAGTCATGTTGCAGTCATCTTAAATTGAAACCTCTGTCCAGGTACATTAGGATCCCTCTTGGAGCTGCACTGCTGCTCTACATAGTGTTATTATACTTGCTGAATCTGTCTGTATCTACCTAAATTAATAAACAAAAGCCAGTGTGTTCTTGCATGTGCTGTTAACACAGAGAAAGTGTCAGTAGTTTAAGTATTCAGATATCATAGCTAATGGTAACTGTATGAAAAGCCAACTCAGTAACACACAGTGCCAAAACAGATATTAAATCAAAGTTAAATTTGAAGAGTATGCATGTTTCTCTCATTAAAATATGTATTTTTATGTTTTATGGGATCACATTTACTGCCTGAGTTTGGATTATCTATTATATCATTATACACATAACAGCAGGGCTCAAAATATTTTTTCTATCTGGATTAAGTTAAATTTCTTCCATAATAAACACTAAAGATACACTGCTGTATTTAATTCCTGGAGAAAATGAAAGGCAAGGAAGTAGAGAAGTGGTTACAATAGGTTGTTTAAAACTGCTATGCAGAATTGGACAGTAAACAAAGGAAGTTTTAAGGAAAATCAGTTAATATTCAGTGATTCAAAATTTGGCTTTGCCCAGGACACATGAGCCAGACCCATCAGCTGCAAAATGGTCATCACTCAAAAATATTATACAATTTTTTAATTTAATTATTGCCTGAGAAAAAAAAATGGCAGCTTGTAAACTATATATACACAAAACATCCAAGTTTGCTATTCAGGCTTATGAAGTGGAATCCTCCAGTCACAAAGATTGAACGTGACACTGTATTGAATACGCAGAACATCATCCCAAGTGTAGACTCTGGTTTCAGATGAGCTACGTAGGCTCGTTTAGACATTTGCAGTCTTAGGAAAGCCAGACGCGCAGCACTCTCCTGGAGGAGGCAGAGGGGCAGGGGACTCAGGAGGGTTCCTTGTTTGATACAGCTCACTGATTTCCACTTCAAACTTGCTTAGCTTACAAGTACAAATATGGTTTTCTTTCTGTCTTTGTTTTCTTTCTTTCATTTTTTTTCTGTGGCAGCCTGCTCAGTGCATTCACCCCAGGGTCTTGACAGTCAACCCGGGTTCTTTCCATTTCATGTCTCATTGCTGGTAATAGAGTCTCTGCAGGCTTTATTATGCCTCCAACACATCTCTATGTGGTTGTCTTCAGATTATGCCATCAGTGACACCTCTGCAACCCGATTAATCTTCAGTGCTGTGGTTACAGTGTTGTGAAAGGCATAATGAAAAGACGGTTGCAGTTTCTTTGTATACAGGGCAGCAAAACGGAGTCCTCGGAGCATTTCCTACTGGCAACGTGGGCTGCCTGGCTTAACGTACGAAGTGGGAAATGACTGAGCCAGTTTCAGCTTGTGAAATCAGATCTGGGAGAACACAGTGCAAACGTTTACTTCAAAACAAAGAAATGTTAAATAGAAATCTATAACTCGGTGTTGTCACTACCTAGGAATCATTGCCAGGATTAATTACCTGGTAAGTCCTGAGACCGTTAGTTAATTTATTTGTGTAAAGCATTTGGTGTTTTATTTATTTATTTATGAAAATCCAGACCACTGTCTGTACATTTTCCATATCTGCCTGAGATGAAGAGCAACTGCTCTTGAGTTACGCTTGGGTCAGTTCGTGCTGCCCAGCCTAAAGTTCAGTGCAATGGAAAGAGGCTCAGAGGCTCTTTCCTCTCTACTCCAGCGAGAGCCTCTTCACAGCAGGAAGCCTGACCAAGCAGGTTGTGTATCAGACTGACCTTTTCTCCGACAACCGAAGGCAGGTTTTGAGCTTCAAGGGAATGAAAATAAAAAGAATTGGATCAAAGGGCAATAAATGCTGAAGAGACTTCTCTGAAAATGACAGTACCGTGCCACTTCTTGCACGCCTGTGTGCAGCTAAATAAAGCAACAAACAAAATTGCTCCGTAACGTCTTCTGCCTTGTGCGTGCCTTGAGTCTCTTTCCAAACTGATTCTTCACTGACCCACTCAGGCTCCAATAGCTCGAATGAGGTGACTCTGCATGAGAATAGGACGCAGAACTGGCTGAGGGACAACAGTTCGGTGTCTTTGGGGCTGTGTTCAGCTCCAATGTCATGAGCTCTGGCAACAGCACAGCAGCCTTGGTGAGAAAGCTGCTAGAGCACAAGCTGTGTTCCTAACCTGACAAGTAAAATGTTTGCAGATGCAGATGAAAAGAGGAGGACATGAAGCTTCCATAGTCTGCTGCTGATTTTTCTCCATTCAGAAATGCAAAGATTATTGAGTAGTGTAACAGAGAGACTGAAAAATTGTCCCGGGGACGTATTACCCTCTTTTTTCCCCTATTACATTAGATGGGGTAAAACTAGCAGGGCTGGAAGAAGGAATGGAGAAATGAATGAAGACAGGAGTCCCCTTGCAGGCTTTTGTTATACAAACTTCCTAAAATTGTTCTCACTTCTGGAAGGGACAAATGGGTTGGAAACACTGGAGGCTGAGTGCTCCCAGGGACCCTGAAGCTAATTTGTACTCACAGCTTCTGCTTTGCTGAGTATACCTCCATGGGAGACTCTCCAAGCACTAGCTGTTCTTAAGTGAATTATCTGCTCTGGTTTTCCTACACGGAAATCTAGCCACAGGGAAAGGTAACCCTTCCAGCCAGTCGTGCCCCAAACACTTCTAAAACTCTGAGAATCTCTTTTTGTATGGAGCTGCTGCTGAACAGCATCTGCTCCTCAGAAGGTGTCGTGACAGCTGCATTAATCCCTCCTGTTGTAAAGGCAACAGCTATGCTTCCTTGAGCTACGTACGTCAGATTGAGATCAAAAAAAGACCTTTGAAATAGGGATGATAAACCACAGGTATGTCTTCAATATATTGCAGATTGCTTTCTGCAGGGTGCTACCCCTCCTGTTGTGACCAATTTTTCTAGGATAGGAAAAACTCCTTCTTTATGCTTCTTTTGCTTCTGCCTCTTTTTTTGCTTCCCTGTAGAGTTGGCCATGGCAACCTGTCCCTAGGCTTTCACTCGGGTCAGATTTGTTATCAGTAATTTGCTGAATGATAATCTGTTTAGGATTTCTTGGAAGATTTCACAATGTGTCATACAAGATGGAAAAATAAGTTTCCATATCTGTTTTTGTTTCAGATTTGTGTGTTTTTCAATTTTTGAATAGTTCTTCATTTTTTGCCCTGTTGCCTTATTTTCAGTGAATAACTCCACGTATATTTGCATTGGATCACAGCTGATTCACTGCAAAGGCATCTATTCTTTTAAATACTTGACAGTGTAACATTTCGTAAGCCCATTATCTAGATCATTTAGAAATTTCCAAACAATGAATAATTCTTCAACCTTGAGACATGCAGAAATAGCTTGCGATTTTCAAAATTATTCTGAATTTCTTGTAGAAATCAGTGGTGTTTTTAATGTACTTATCCAGAATAGACGAAATAAAACCTTCACATTTTTTCCTCTTATTCCACCCAATACAGTAGTACATGTATAAGTGTATTTTATATCTACCTTCCTCTCTCTAGCTTTCTCAACCTCTTTATCTATGAAAATTGGTATCCTTATCTATGTTCAAGTTATTTAAAAATGCAAACGGAATGGAATTATTATATACGTTGTTTTGAAATAAGTTACCATGTATTTTGTCTGGAAACTAGCATAATACTTCTGATCCATTGAAAATAATGATTATGTATTTATAACATTCTATTGATCCTTTTTGAAAGCAAAGAAGATGCATTTTTCAATCGTATTTGCTAGTGTACCCATTTTCACTCTTATTTTTAAAGCAGAATTTCAGCAACTGTCCCTATTATTGCTAGGCTGGTCCCGGTCCTGACAAAATGCATGTGTGATGAAACAATTCAATAGGACCATACTCAGTAGGGGGAGGTAAAAGATAAAAGTAAATTTTCGGTATGGAATCTTTTTTTTTCTTTTTTTTCCCCTCTTCTTTTCAAGAGCCAACCCAGGTAACCTTCTCATCACTTTCTAATGTTTTCTTGATGTGATCCAGCTGAGTGTTGTTGAAAGAACTGAAAATTTGGCTAGAAGCAGAAGCTAGTAGGAACCCATTACTTTGCTAAATGCAATCCACAACCTTCCAGGTGCTGATGTCTATTTAAGACATACATTAACTGTCATGTCTATATTCTACTGGTGTTTCTTCTACAAGTGGGAAATGTGTCGGGAGGAAAGGGAATGTTTGATGTCAGTCCTTACATATGTCACCTATTGTTTATTTTTGATGTTTCTACAGATATGTTTGTGATGTACCTAGTATATGTTATCATTTATAATATAGTAGAATTAAGGAATATATAAATGCTATTTTAAAATAAGATAACTTTTCCCCCCACTGGTAAATTAGGTATTGTCGCATGTTGAAGTGAATTTGCATTTACAGATTCATAGTTTTAATAGACATCTTTCTGAAAACAGAATTCAGAAATATCAGTAGAAATGAGAAAAATGAAATTTTCTGTGACTAAATGTATCTTGAAATTAATATAGCAAAGCTGAAATCATTAACCCTACTCCCAAAGCATGTCTTCAGAGTGGAAAGTAAGTGAAATAAACATTACAGTAACTGGTGTTACTTGAGTAACCTAATCAGTTCTGGCTGTTTGATCAAACATGCTACTCCATGAAAAAACCAGTGATTTTTCTATGGTTTAAAAGCAAAGTGGGAGCTTGTTAAGATTACTTGCAGAAGTCTGAATTTGAGGACTTTTGAATGATAGACCCAAAGAAATGATAAATGCTTTGGAAGCTAGAGTTATTCATTAGTTGGAAGAATGGAAGATGGAAGCATATCTAAGTATCAGGGGGAACTGAGGGGAAGAAAGAATTTAAAAAACTAGTTCAGGCGTATTTCGAAATGAGTGCGAAAGGTTTAATTTATAGATGATCAGATGTAAAAATTGTGTAAAGCTTGAATGTGATAAAGAATTTATTATAAAAAGGTTTTCATGAAAACCTACATTCAGCAATAATGTATCAGTTTCTCCTTTATTTTAAGGATCAGGATGTCATTAGCTGATTTAACATAGATTCAGTTCAGATCACAACTTGCCTTTCTATTCAGTAAATGCAGGCATCCTCCCAAGACTCGTCTCTTTCAATGAAACCACAAATCCAGAATAGTACAGAAGTCCAATTCAGCTAATAATGTCTATTAAACCATTGAACAAAGGGTAAGAAAAATGTTCTGGCATTATGGAAAATAGCTAGCGTCTGCCTGAATAAATGTTTCTCTCTTTGCACTTCATTTAATTGTATGCTATGTTGGTTTTGGTTTTGCCTTTCAGGGATGACAGACAGAGGTGTTTCAGAGTGAAGCTCTATTATTGTGTTTCTGATGGGAAAATTAGCACTTTTTTTCTTCCTGCAGTTTATGATGTGCTGTTAGTGGCAAAGCATTATCTGTTCTGTCAACTAGCTTACTATGGACTGCTTTCTCTGGTAAGTGGAAGCTAGTGGGAGTCTTTCCAAAAGCACTGCTGAGTTAGAAGGTGAGCTTTGATGTAAGACAAGTCACTAAGAGACAAACCACTGTATATGCAATTAGGTTAATCAGTATTTCCAGGTTCTAGCACAAGTTAACTCGTTTGTTAAGTGAACATTCTACAGTACTCTATCCAACAATGTCTAGGTGTATGTATGACCCCACAAAACACAGAACAGTAGTTCTAAAACTAGTTTAAAGCTCCTGAGTAAATGGATATTAACCTGAAAAATTATTGTTTTTCTCCTAATCCTAGATATAAGCCCAGTTCTAATTATTTTTTTTATTTTTAATAAGATTCTGACATGGATGCTATTTACTGCTAAAGACTTTATTATAATATATGAGCATTCACGCATGCATATAAAATTTGAATTAATGGAAGCCATAGGGATGAGCCAGCATTGTAGATTTATGTCTGTTTTACTGTAGTGAGAAGGCTCCTCTGAGAAGACAGAAAAAAATGATTTATGTTCCCATCATTTAAGAAGGGAAGCTCCTCACAGCAGCACCCGAATACCTTTAAGGATATACAGGAGGACTTTTCATAAATTACCTGGTGCATTTAAAATAAAAGTTATTCAGAGTAATTATGTAGGACAGTCCAATATAGTAGGGCGGGAAATTACTTGAGTCCATTAATTTCATTTGTGTCCTGTCAGGGAAAAATCAATTGGAGGTATAGATCAGGGAATTGCACTTTTTTCAGAGAAGGTAGAGCATGTGTAAGATCCCCTCGTATGTGTGTGTAAGTTCCCCCAGGTCACTGTTTGGTTAGGGGGGACTCCACGTGATCTGAGCTGTCCCCAGCAGCTGTCACCCCATGATAATCAGCAGGGCTTCTATCGTTCCATTAAGATACTCTGCGAGTTCCTTACAGACTTCAGTGCCTTTACATGCGCAACAAATCAGAGGCAGGGAAATGTTAAGAGCCCCTTTATAAAGGAGAAGCCGAGACACAGAGAGACTAATGTACATGTGTGACTTGGATGGACTTTCAGGGTAGGATTCGTGTGGTCTTCTGCCATCTAAAGTGGTACACTCTGTACAAAGCACTGTTTTATTTTACTCAGAAACACAGTAAAGGGGATAGAAGCATCCTTCATTTTATTCTTTTGTAGCTTCATCATGTAATGCTCATGTGGTTTGGGGACTTCAAGGTTTCTGTCCTTTCCCAATGCAAATTTTCAAAAGTTGCATCTTGTCCACAGCTAACATCGTGCCAGAAGAGTGCCCTAACTGTGCTCCTACAGATCAGCTTGGACTGTAAAAAAAACCTACTTCGCCCTTTGAATCTGTGCTATTCAAATAGATCACTGAAGATTTCCTGAGCCAGAGGAAAAATAGCAATATAACTTGCACAGTAAACCACATGAGACAGAAGAGATGTGGGGTCAGTTCCTTCCCCAAGGACAATTAAGACACATTCTTTAGATTAAGCATGAATTGAATAAAATATATAGGCAGCTGAACCCATAGCATGCTTTTCCTTGTGAATGCTAGGCTCAAAAGCAGCATATAAAAGGGGAGCACCATAGCTTTATTCCCTAGATTCCTTGCGTGTTTTTCAAAACAAGACAGTGGATGCACTTGTGTTTGTCTGGAAGCCTGGCCTGGAGTTGTCCTTAATGTGTATTCTGCACACAAAAAACAGGTGGAGAAATGCCTTTGTTTTTGAAGACCAAGGAGTGTTTGCACAGATGCAAAAGCAGAAATGTAGGAGTCTATGGAGTTATAAATAGCTGAGTTTGGGCATTTTGAGGATTGTAATTTTGGTTCTGGGTATCTAAATGTAAGCTACAAATCAGTTTATGTATATAAAACTTATTGTGGATTTCATCCTCAATGGACTAATAATAAAAATTATGCAAGGAGTCTGTGGAAAAGCAGGGGTTATACTTAATAGGAGATTTACGTTTTTTGTTAAGGGAACAAGCAAAATGTGTCACACTTCTACATCTTTCTCACCGCTCCCAACCCTTTCAGGTTCATGGATCTTCAGATCGCGTAATAACAAAACCAAAAAAGGAAAACAGAGTAAAAAAAAGTCTGTTATGTGTTGCATGCCCTGGGTTGTGCCATAAGGAAATATGGGCGGATTTGATAGTGCATTGCCTACTAGCACAGTGTTGCAAGAGGTAGAGGGAACTGAGTTTTGTAAAGCTTCTTTCATACAACTGCTTGCGAATTCTTCCTGGAACGACCCCAGAGAGGTGCCAGATTTTGCTTTAGAGCTAGTTGGAGTGGCCCAACAGACGTGTTCCCCTTGCATTTGCCATCACTTAATGCAGGAAAAAGTCGTGCAGGATTTTAGAAACAGGAATCAGAGCTCACTGTGAGACTTCATAGGAGGAGAAGGTGATAATAATTTTAAAACTGATTTAATTTGCCTGTAGTCACACTCCCAGGCACCCAGCTATGTGTGCCCCAGTGGTCTCTCCTGCATTCAGGCACCAAGATGCATACATCCAGGCAGCCTGGCCAAGATTCTTTGCAGTGCTGCAGAGGATGGGGACACCAGCTCGTACTGAAGTCCTCATCGCATCTCCTGAACTGCTTCTCAGGTTGCTGGTTGGCTCTTTTGGAGCCACACAAGAGCTGACAGCAATCGGTGTCTCCACTCATTCTCTCCACTTCTGTCAGTCTTGAGGATTTACTCATTGTCCTTTTTCTCTGAATCTCTGTGTTGGGAGAAGCTGCAAATAGATATGCTGGAATTTTGATAACCTGCTACTGTAGGAGTCATCAACACGTGCCATAACTCAAGCCCTTCTTTTGCCCTGCCTGTTGATGCTTCCACACTCAGCCATTCATATTCCTTCTCCGCTCATATCAGCTCCAACATTTCTATTACAGCTGAATATTTGTGGACAGTCAAGGGAGTCTAGCGCTTCTGTTTGCTTCATTGCCCACAGTTATGTATCACTCTATAGGTACCCAGACTGGTGGGTTGTTTTTTTTCCTGGCTCAAGTTGGGTTGCAATGCCAAAATCTTGGAAGTGTTTGTAAGCTAGTAATAGAGAAAGTTTTTGGTGTTACGTCAGCTGTGAAATTTCATTTTGATGCTGACCTTTCTGAAAATACTATTCTAAAAATACTATTATAAATTTACATCGCTAAGCAAAAAGTAATCTCAAGCCAAAATTTGGAACCTGTTGTTTAGAAAATGTTGACATGCGATGTTGTGACAACCGTGAAACTTCTTTTTTGTTTAAATGAAAAAAAAACATCAAAATCAGCCCTTTCCTTCTGAACAGCTTTTTGTTTTCAGCAAATCAGTACAAGTTCAAGGAAAAGGTGCCCAGGAAGCTGTGAAAGTGATGCCCGCTGCCTTTTGTGGTACCTAGTCCTGAGTTCTGTGTCATCCTGAAGTGAAGCTTCCGTGTTTGCAGAAGGGCAGAGCACAGAAGACTGACATGCGTCCACATTCTTCACTTCTCGGAAGTGCCGTGGAACAGGTTAAGGTCTGTAAATGAGGTGGATATCCCACTTTTGTTTAAACAATGAGTACTTCTTAATCTTTTCCTATAGTTCAGATATACGGAGATTTTGAATGTTACGGTTTTGATCCTACTGAGGATAGGTTCTTCCTCCAAACGTGTGGGCCTGCCTTTGTTATTGCACTATGTTGTGTCCTACACAAACTGCATGTGGGTTGGAAGAGCTGCTGCTTCTTATTTTTCCATGCAGGATTGTGTGTGGTAGGTATGTGGTCATACCTGCCACAGTATGTCAGCAGGAATCTCTTTCTCTAGGATGTGTGAACTTCCTAACATAGGGAAATGGGTAGATCGAGAACCCTGCAATCTTATTACATGGATCATTCAGTCTGGAATTTTTACAAGGATCAATAGAACAGCTTAGCTGTGTCACTGAAGCAGCTTTTGACAGCCAGCTCTAAACAAATAATCAGTTTTGGTTAAATCTGGGTCTGTCTAACTAGAAGACTGAGAGCAGGAATGTGTTCCTTTTTTTCTGCCTCCAAGCTAACCAAATGTTGTTCCATCTGAATTAGTGCAGTGCTTAGCCTGACCTAGCAAGGTAGAGGATATGGTAGATTTGGTTTGTCACCGTGACACTATGGTTCTACTTGCTCTAAGTAGATAGGATAAACCTTTATCTCCATATACCTGCAAAATGCCATGTTAGACAACATGCATGATAGCTGCAGTTGTGTTTTTTATGTAGTTGTTGTTGGCTTAGTGTTCACCTTGTGTAAATGAGATTGGTGTAGCTTCCAGGATTACTTTATTAAGCATCTTTACTTCATAAGCCTCTTTTTCCCAGTTTCCAAATAAATTGTTGTGGTGGGGAATCAAAATGTTGTATCTTGAAAGGAGGATGTGAAAGGATGTGCTTTTCCCTTTATCTTCTTTTCTGCCTACTATCCCTTGCCTTTGAAATTAGAAACCATCGAACATGTCACCAAAATAATACAGTAAACAAGCATTCTGCGTATCCAATAGGAGCTTGAAATGTGTTACTGAACTAACTCAAAACATGAGTGATTTCCTCATTAAAAAACGTGGGTAATTTCATTGCATAGCATAATCTGGAGGGAACCAAACAAGATGCCACATACATCTGTGGGTAGCAGACCCGTGCCTGCAGTGGAGGACCGAACAGAGACTGTCGGCAATCAGTTCCACAGTTACTCCATACAAACAAAACCTCCATAGTTGAAATTTTTCACTGAATTGACTGACTAAAGGCCTTGAGAGTGATACCTGGAGTCTGTAGTTGACCCCCATACAAATCATACAGTTAAAGTGATTTTTGCCTTTCAAAATTACCGCTATCAAAATGTCATTGCCCCATTCCCTTTTCAAATAGGTGATAAATTCTGTACATAATGATCTTAGAAATGAAGCAAACCAGAAATTCAAACATGTTTTCTTGGTATTGGCTTTAAGTGAACCTAAACTCTGCTAACTGGAAAAGCAGTTCGTGTTTTCTTTTGTTCAGAACATACGACATGGCATCTTCAGAGAGAAATTGTAGACTTGAAGTCATGTGAGGTCCTGCTGTCTATGCCCACCCAGATGTAGTTGGGGCTTACTGTTTCACATGTATATACTATCAATAACAAGTATGTCTGAAACCCTGCAGCATAACATTGATTATAGCTGTATGTTCAGTGAAGTACAAAGGAATGCCCCTTTCCTAAGCAGTTTTTCCCTAGAAAGTCCAAAGATACCCTGATGATAGATGGCTGTATAAAACTGCTGGCCAGAAATAATGTCAAGACTTGACAGAGCTTCAGCTCATGAAATTTCTGTAGTTCCATTTACTGTATTAGAGCCCTATCGGTTTACATGAAATGGAGAACTTAGGTAATTATATTATTTTATTTATTTATTTCTCTGTTCCTTGTTTATTTTTTGCAGTATATTTTATGTGTTCAAGTAAGTTAGTAGAAGGGTAACACAGACAAGCTAAAACAAAATGCTGTTCTCTGCCATTGAAAAATCCCATTAAGGCTATAATTGATTTCATAATACATATAGTCTCATCTTAATTCCATTTTCCAAGAGTCTGTAATGGAAAAGTAACTTTCTGAATGAGGAAATAGTCTTGAGATAGCGATACAATAGGAAGAAAGAGCTTCCAGATACCCCAGTGGAAAATTCCTTCCGTTCTACTGTTGAAGCTACAGAGAGAAACCAGTAAAAAGTAACTGTCTTTCTCACTCTAAAGAGTATGTATCATCTGCAGAAATTAGGTCCATTTTTTCCGTAACCCATGAAGTTCTTTTGCTTGTTTATCTACATAAACATTTTACATGTCCCACCAAAAGAATCAAAATATGTCACACCACATAGAAGGGTAGGGTGGGTTTTTTTTGGGTAGGGGCAGTCTGCAGCATTCAGACACTCCCACCCCTGACAAACAGGAATAGTTTGTCCCAAGTTCTTGGAAGATAACCAAGAAACACGCTTCTTATCTTAGATCTTCAAACAAGAAATTGCTTGATGGGGAGTGGGCATTTGATCAGCTTCTTAAGGATTTAAGAGAAAGGACTTCCACTTCACGAGAGCTGGTCCAGTCTAGGTTGTTAGTTTAAGACCGTGTGTTCACCAGGTGATATGCTGCAGCTGCACAGGAGGTGGTTAAGAGTTTGGTAGCACAAAAGACTGCTCCTTGATAGAACCATTTTGTTCCATCCAGAGCAATGAGGAAGCTTGGCTGCTTGGCTGCAGGCAGCAATATAGTGTGTGGACAGCAAAATAAACCTGCCAGAGAATCAAATACATTATTTTGCAATCCTTAGCATGGTTAATTTTGTGTTGACTCATTGCTGACTAAATGGTCTTCCACACCAAAACTTAATTTGGTTGGTAGCCAGAATAACGGTTATTTCAGATAAGCATCTTTTGTCAAGACTGACTGAGTTTGGGGTTGCATTGCTGTTCCAGGGGCAATAACAGAAAACCATGCGGTTTGTTAGATGTTGTGGCAGGTCGTATTGAAATCTTCAAAGGCAAATACGCAATTGGCAGTTGTCACTTCATGGGTTTTGTCTTGGGAATTTTCTCATAGTTACGTTGCTTTGCTAGTGGTTAGCTGGATAACCAACACCATTTTTACTGTGCCGTCTGTCCGAACGTGTGAATTGACTTGCGTCAGTTTAGCATGTTGCAAGGTAATATTTTCAGTTAAGTTTTACTACTGTCTACTAGAAAATTTCCAATTCTTCAGCCTCTTTTTTGTGAAATAATATGCTGCCTTTTCAGTACGCTAGCTTGTATCTTGTTTAAACTTAATGAAGCTTGCAAAGTGCTTCTACCAGTTTTCTAATCTAGTGTTATTCCCGTAAGACTCCTGCTATAGCTGCAATTACTGGACAGTGATTTAGATGAGTTCTTGTCAAAATATAAAATGAGTGATGAAATGCACAAAATTTTTTTGATTCTGTTTTCTTCTTCAGTTTGATCAGTGGCAGCTACGGTGCCAATAAATAGATGGTGACATAGGCGGCAGCTGATACCACCACACCTTAAAGCTGCATTTTCATTTTCCTTACAAGTCTTTCTCCCATTTTAGCAGCAGAATTTTTATCTTCATTACAAAGAAAAAAACCTAAGTGTCTCTTTAAAGTTTCATTTATATATTCTTAAGGAAAGCAGAATCAAAGAAAAAGCGTTTAGGAATTCCTGAAGCATCTGATTGATTGCAGGCCTTTTTCTCAGTTACTTGCACATTAATCTTGAATTGCTACTTCACTCTTTCTGGTGACCGAAAGCTCTCCATTATTCAGGGGACATTTCCAGCTGTCTGTGTTGGTTGCAGCAAATGACACTCATAGGTCTCTGCTAAGAAGCTGCCTAAATCTGAAAACAAGCAGCGCAGCAGCACCATGACAGAGCCAGAACATCCTTTGGGGCTGTCTAATCCATCACTTGACTTGACTTGTGAGAGGAATTCAATATTTTCCTGAATTTGTTTCCAACAAAATGAATTTGTGTGTAAAATCCCAGTGGGAGAAATTTTGTTGTAACTCACAACACTGGCAGGACTCGACTTTGCAGTTACTGCTGGTTTACCTTGTTGTAAATAGGATGGGAATATGACTTCATGTCTTGATATAGCAGAGGCTAACATTATCTATATTATCTGCAGCCATAGATTAAATAGTGATCATCTAAAAGAAATTCCCTCCCTCTTCCTCTTTCCCCAGTAATCTAATTTATATTAAACTGTATTTTTTTTCTATCTAGCTATCCTAGATAACTATATCTAGCACTGCACAGAATTGTAAATATATGATGCATGCCCAAGTCTTTATAAGCTTCACTTTGCAGAAGGAGGAGCTAGGTTTGTCTCACTTTCTTTTTAGTTCGTGCTTTTTTCTGTACTCTCAAGATTCACACAGATATGATTTGAATGAGTCAACTGCCTTTGCCTGAGCCCCATACATATGCAGAAAGAGAGCAAGAAGTCTGCATGTACAAAAAAGGGAGAGGGGGTGGAAAATATCCTCCACGCCCCCACGCTGGGGCAGCGGCTACACAACAGAGTCGGTGTTGCCCCATCACTGTGTGCCCTGTTGTAACTGTTGGGGCAGGGTGAGAAGCTGCATTGCAAATCCTACTGAATAAGTTCTTTATACTGTTAGAGCCTGACCTATGCTTACCTAGCCAAATCTAAACTTAAAAGCCGCGTATTTCTTTGTGATTATTTGGTTTCATATATACCAATAAATTATTGAAAAATGTGGTGTTAAATAAAATTCTTTATCCTTATTATCAGCAGCATAAATTCATTGTTTGGACCTGCTTCCAGTGAAATCAACTGAAATTTTGTTTCTGATTTCACTTAGATCAGGATTGAAGCCATCCATACTGATGTGGGAAATGAAGGTAGCCGAATTTTTGACTGTGATTGAACATGTGTAGTAAAACATTATACCATCATTCATCTTAATAGGCACGACAAAAAAAAATAGTTTTCATACAGCCTACCAGTAATACAAATGGATTAGTCATTTAATTGCAAAATATTTCAAAAGTCATGATGATAGCTTAAAAATAACTGCCATGCCAAATTTTAATAAGATAATGACAGCTTCATTAGCTTTTAAAATGTGCATAATTTACAGGAATGTTGTATTAGCATTGAGGTGACATTTTCTATTTTATTCAGATTAAAACTGTGTAAATAGGCCATTCGAAATGCTGGCATTGTATATTAAAATTAACTATTCAGGAAATAATTCTTCAACTTCTCATGAGAGTTATCCTTATTCACACAAGAAGTCCCATTGACTAATGGCATTTCTCAGGCATAATCAGATGACAATGGGACAAGTATAAGAATTACTCATGTGAAAAATACCAACTCCATCATTCTTTGTTAAAATATTTGCTGATAACAGTCCTTTTCATGCAACTGACTATTTCAGTGTTCAGTGCCGTACAGCAGACAGAGGGAAATTCTTTCGTGATCTCTGTGGGTGAATAGTTGCTTGCCTGACACACAGCAGGAATTAAACAAAATGCTTTAGAGACAGTATGAGGGTGTGGTGCTGGTAGGGGAAGGGCACAGTTGTTTTTTTCCTAGATAAATTGACGTAATCCTTTTAAGAGCATGCATCAGGCATATATGTGAGTCCAGACTAGTAACAGCCTTTTTGTCTTACAACCACCTTGTTCTTTAAAGCATATGCTCTTAGGAAGGTGGATAATTTTATGGAAAATATCAGTGTAAGTATTGAGAATCACTCTGCTCTTTCAGTGCAATGCAACACCACAGATAGGCACATCTTCTCCATACAGCCTTGTCCATTAAGGTAGAGTTTCATTTTGGGGGTCCTTTGGAGACATCCCTTGATATTTTTCTTGGGGCTATAGGACTGTTTAGAATAATTTTTAAGATCTCAACCAGATTAGAAAATTAAGAGTGAATTACAAGGGAATTCTCTCTAAGACAATAATGGACTGCATGTATAGGGCTTTTGGGTGAATATCCAAAACTGGCTGAATCCAATGCTGCTGCACTGCCCCTCCTACGCTAGCAGAGTTCCCGGTCAAACATTCTGGTGAAACCAGAGGATGTTGTCAGGTACACCAGAGGCTGACTCCATAGGCACTGGGCACTGGATCACTCCCAACTCCTCCAGGCACTGGAAAGATTGTAATTTACTTAAGTAGATTAGGCATTTCACCCTCCACTTTTATTCAAGTGTTATTCTTATGAAATTGTCTGAAACATTTAATATTTTTTTGTTTAATCTTTGCAGAGGGGAGGGAAATGTAGCAAAGATGCCCATGCTGAAGTGAAGAAAATCAATTCAGCGATGAGGACAAAACATGATTAAGAATACAAAACTTTAGTATTATTTTCTTCAGTTTGCTTTCTGGTAATAACATCCTTTCTGAACAGTATGTGTTTGTAGGTGCGGTTTTGGCCTCAACTCAGGACAACAGTGGAAACTCAAGAGTAGATGTCTGTCTAAATGGCTGGCCTAAAATTCAGCTTTATGGTGTAAGCGCTGTCATGATGTTAGTTCTGGAAAAATGCAGGTCATCAATACCTGAGATAAGTAAGCAATTCGCTGATTTAGTAATTTGTAACCTATCTTCATTGCAGATCCCCCAAAACATCTCATTTGCTTGCAGAGTTCTGTGTAGCAAGTTTTAGTCCCTTGACAAATATGCTTGCATTCTATAAGCAAAGTCTTTAATGGAACTCCATAATCAATCCATGGGCATCAAAGAATCTGCGGACCACAGACTGAAAAATACTGGTTGGACTGATGCATCACACCAGTTAATTGCAGTACAATTTGCATTCCTAAATCACGTGACAACATTTTGATAAACTTATTGATGACCTAAATATGGATCCAGAGCCCTAGCTTTTATTACAAATTTCTAATGTTTTCTAGTTTCTCTAGCCTTGCTTTTTTGCAACTGTGGCTCTTTGAACCTCCCTTCATCAGGCCTAGTATCCTACTTGTGTCACTGTT
Source organism: Pluvialis apricaria (assembly GCA_017639485.1). NCBI lineage: Eukaryota > Metazoa > Chordata > Aves > Charadriiformes > Charadriidae > Pluvialis > Pluvialis apricaria. The sequence continues at coordinate 80,176,263 of CM030010.1, forward strand.
TTCTATGACTCATTAAAAGTCAGATATATTTGAAATGAAAATTCTCTTGAGCATTTAAAAATCATCATCCGGTAGTATATTGAAAAGGATTCCCTGGGATTTACAAGAATCACTTGTTAAAATATGTCAGCTACTCATCCTGTAATTTACAAACAGATAATCCTCATCAACAAGAGAGATGGAAAAGTTTCCTAAAGCAATCTTGTTGCCTTTGTAATAGATCCGACTTGTGCAATATGGTACGTAATTCAGAAGAATATTTGAAGAGTAAAGCCATAGATCCTCTTAAAGGACTTTCTCCTCCATAAGTCTGCATTCAAGACTACTATCTCCTATCTCACTATACTGATATCCAGAATACATTAAAATATTATTTCTTTTTAAGAGCAGCTTGCTGACTAATCCTATTTGCTCAGTGTTCGTAGTTGATCATGAAAAAAAATTGTTTAGGTTTTATTATTTGCTTTTTTATCAAAAAGACTTATTTCTTAGTACTCCCCTGCCTTTCCTTTTGCTTCCAACAAGCTTTAAAAAAAAGCAAAGTATCGGCAGCTGTTAGGACCCCTGACTGCTGGATCCAGAAGCTCATATCAAGAGATTTAAAAAGTAGTATTCAGAAATTAAAATATTCTAGCATAATTGTGCAGCCACCTTTGTGTATTCAGCTGCTTAAATAGCACAATCTTTCATTCACCATAAAAAAAAATAATCAACATTTGGGTTGAGTTATTCTATTGAAGGGCAGTAACAATGTTAATTAATTGGAAGTTTATTTATATTCACAGTCTTGATGTGAAGTGTTTGAAAGAAGCCAGCACTTTTTCAGCAGCTGAAGTCAGAAGACTTTCAGAGAATTCCTAAGGAGTTAATGCGTTCTTTTAAAACCCAGTTTTGACAATTACCCCTTCGAGCTTGAAAAGAGGGGTGGTTGTAATAAAATGAAAATGGCATTGTGGATCTGTGTGAAGAAATATCAAAGTCATAACATAGAGCCTTGTAAGCAGGCCAAAACTTTTTATTAATACATGAAATTTTTAAAAACAGGATGGAATATGTCTGACGAGAGTTGGAATCACTTTTGTCACCTAAATTAATTTGCCCCTGTGTCTTGTAAATCATTTCATGCCACAAATAATTGATCAGAGACTGATGCAGAAATGAACAATTCAGGCTGTGATTTAAAGGGAATTAATTCTTAATTAAGTTGGCTTACTTTGGATTTTCATCTTTAGGGAGAATGGGCTGCTAAGCATTCACAATACCGTCACTTAGTTTAATATTAGGAAAAGCCTTCATAAGAGATTAAGGCACTCTTCACATTAAGGAGATCAGAGTGAAGGACCTGAATTTAAGACTAAGAACCAGAACTCGTATCAGTATGTAGGGGTCTGGTGTCATCTACTGAGTGAGCTGCAGATTATCCCAAGAAGTGAGGCGAAGTGGCAAGTTCAGGATCCTGTGTTTGCAAAGGAAGCAGGCAGTTAATCCAGAGGTCTTTGCATGATGATCTTCCCCACGGTGTATTTCTCTGATATGGCTTCTATCAAGAATTTCCAGTAAGAATAATACAGTCCCTTCTTTGTCATCTAGTCGTATCTTATGGGTGCTTATGTATAAGAATACTGAATCTTATTTCTGAGTATTTATGGAACTGTTTATATTGTTTCAGAAGTTCTCCTTCCTTACATCTTGTGGTCCTTCTATGTTAATTGTTATTTTACTGTCCTCCTGTGTTACTTGTTTGCAAATGGGTATGTGTTTTCACATTGCTTTAACATAGTTTGGAAACTACATTAGTCTAGCCAATTAGTGTGAGAGGAAACTTCATTATTTATTTCTAAGTACTAAATAATAGTCATTCTGTGTAAGTGAAGCTGGTGCTGAAAAAATATATTTAGGTAGTAAACATACAGTCAAAAAACTATTTGAATTGTGCAAGTCAAAATATTTTGTCTGAGTTACTTAGATTGTGACAGACCATTATGAAGAAGCTATTTTAAGGTTTTTCAGAGACCTAAATGTTGAGATGGCTTCCAAATAGGTTCTTCAAAAATGTGTAGGTGTTCAGCTTCCACTGTTTGGAGCTCTGGTTCTTAATTTCTCATTGGTACAAAAATTGAATTTTGCTTGCATCTTATTAAAAGCAAATAAACTTATAAGTTGAAATGACTGTGAGCTAAAAGTACTGTTTTCAATTTTAATTTTTTTTTTTTTTTTTTTCCTGAAAAGCAATCTAAAAGTTTGGGTTCACCAGTGGTTACTCTTCATCAGTGAAAAGGATATCACAGTCCATCATCAAGGAGCACACTGTTTTAGAATGCTGAACTGCAGGCTGTTCTCTTTTCTGATTCTGAAGAGATGGGACAAATTTGTTAGTGATTTTAAAAGTGCCTTAAGCACTGACTAGAAACAACTTGAAATGGGGTAGAAAGAGAGAGGGAGATGTTGTCTGTTATGGCAACACTCGTCATTGGATTCCTTTATCTGTGCCATTGATGCTTTTGAAGTCCTTTGCGAGATTCTTTTAAAGGATTGGGATAGAACTAGAGGTAAGATACATTGCATTGAAAATGTCCTTAAACAAGTAGATGGGAAAGATGAATATAGAAATATTGGTGGAAAGACTAGACATGAATACCTTGCAATACACATCTCCGTGACAACTCACATGTACTTTGACATGAAAATACATTTGCATTTTGTGCATTGTGCATGCACAAAATTGACTGCATGGCTAAGGATGTAGACGGCATCCTTGGTAACAGCAATGTTTCAAATTAATTCAAAGTAGGTAATATAAGAAAGTAAATTGCTGGATAGCAGCAGCTCAGTTTCAGTGGAAAGAATTCACAACGTAATTAATTTCAAAGGATAATAAATCTGACGTGAATCTGCCCTTTTATAAGGCCTAACTTCTGGGGTTTATGTGAATTCTTACAGTATATTGTATAATTTTTCTTACTACATAAACTGTGACTTAGAAGCCACCAGAACCAGAGCAAAAGTGTCCAGATAAGTAGCTTGGCAGGTGTGTGCAAAGGTAGCAAACAATGTTTATTTGGGATATGCACATGTTCCACATTTGGGACATCTGTGTTTTGCTCACTCAGATTAAGCCAATGTGATTTTTCTGTAATAATGAAATTTTAATTAGGTTTAAGCAGAAGTGTGCCAGTGCATCTTTATTTAAGTGGTGTGAGGATTTACTGATCCTGAAGATGTATTGGTCCAGTGCTTAATAACTAATAGATAGAAACAGTGATGAGGTAGAAGTTAGAAGTGTGGGTAATGACCTTGCTAATTTCTGCTTGCTGATGGATCTTTCTGTGACTGCTGAACCTAATAAGGCTGTGTCACTGAAGTAGAATAGCAAGTCTTAAATAAGCAAAAATTCCAGGCTCTTAAGGAGTTGTAATACCTCCTTATTCCCATCAAGCATCAGAAAAAGGTGAGGTAAATCCAAGAGACACCTTGGTTCATCCATCTGAGTGGCAATTCCAGCTGATTTATGTTTCAGACTTCCTTATTTTGCCTAAGGCGACAGGAAAAAGTAAGTCATGCGGCATGTGCTGAGAGCCTGTGGATTTGGCACGTTTTGGATCAGACTGCACACTGAACATCCAACCATAGAATAATTCCAAACAGGGCTGTTGTTTTTTTTCTTTACACTTATTTCAGATTCACATTTTATTTGTATATTCTCTTATGAGGCCTCCTTCAAAAACTGAGTCTCTGTTTCTACCTCTGGAATGTTGTAAAATCTACTGCCTTTGTATGTGTGTTGATAAGATTATTGAGATGCTGTTCCTTTGCCAGTATATTTCAAAATTACTCACTGTTTCTACCTGACAACTTGATGTATTTTAGTATGTTACTTGATTAATTGCTTAAAGTGTTTACAGAAGTCAGGAAATCGTGGTCAGTGCTCATGATTTGATTGCAATGGTTGTGAAATCATGTAATTAGATGAATCTCTGCTATTACGTTTTTAGCCCTTGCAGCTATGGAGAAAAGGCAGGAAATGCGATTCAGAAGACTGATGGGAATAGAAGGTATCAGGAAGACTCAAAATACACACACCCTTCACAATTTTAAGACAGTCTTATCATTTCTTAGGGTCTAGCTTGCAATTTGTCAGTCTGAGGGTAAGCAGCATTGCTGATGATATAAAGCCAAGTCTGACACAGGAGATGGTTTGATTCTTCAGATGCATTAGGGTTAGGCTTACCAAATATATTTCTCTAATGCAGTGCTGTCTTAAATGATTTAGTAAAAGTAACAGTGTAAAAATCTTTGGAAAAAAACCCTCCACTTGTGGCTAGTTTTTAAAGATTAGCTGGTCACGAGGAAGAAAAAAGAAAAGGAGACATTCAAGAGAAAAAAAAGGAAAGTAGAGAAGACCCTACTCTTGAAAAGTGAGCTGTGTTATCCTTTGGTGTTATTCTTTTTGCAATATGCGCATGTTGTCCTCTTGACTGACAAAGTTCTTGTGTTTCCCTTGGAGTGTATCCGTTCATTAGTGTCTCCAGAAAGAGATAGTTTAGCTTTTAATTAAAATACAATTTTCAGGTTTTTTAGTGTGTTAATGAGACAGCAAAAATGAATTCATTGAAAGAGGAACAGATATCTAGGCCTTACAGCAGTGAAAGTTAGAGCCTCATTAGTAGCTAATTATGCAGAACATAGTATATAAATAGAGCTGTTATGGCATTAAAAAAGCCTCAGTGCATTACCTAATGACATAAAATGTTTACAGTCTGTTCAGAGTATGGTATAATGTCTTACTGAAGTAATTAATGGCATATTTAACAGTGACACAACTGGAATCACAATTGCTTTGCAGGTACAAGTTGAGGGCAAGGGAATGTATGAAAGTCTTTGAGGAACAGATGATTTGTCCGCTAATAAATATGAGAGTATGAGAAGATAAAGGAGGAACACATGATTTATGCATTAGGTGGGATAATGTCTCTGTCTGACAAGGACAGAGTACACGGGACTTAATTTTCAGGTTTTCCAAAAGTGAGCAGTGAGATGCCAGAAGTCCAAACTGATGCTTCCAAAAAGGGCTGGTTCCCTGAGAGAAGCAAGGCCCATCTTCTGATAACTAATAAGGTGTAAAGTATTTTGGAAATCTTGCATTTTGATATATAAGTGGCAAGCAGGACACACAAGGTGAAAAAGGAAGTTTTTGTTTGACTGTAAGGGCCCACGTAATCAGGCAGACGTACTCAAAATAATAGTTAAATAATGTTTTTAATAAACTAAAGCATAAATGCGATTTTTGCTCTGCCTAGCAAAAGCTGCACATGTAGCTTAACAACTAATTATTATTATTAATAATAATAAACAGCATTATTCTTCTTCAATAAGGGGATGCTTCGTACTAAGAGTAAAGCTGTAAATGGCAATAACTAAGCATGGCTGCTTAGATGCAGTCTGGTGAAAACCAGTCTCAGTGCCACAGCCGTAGCGGTAGAGGAATGACTAAATGAGAATATTACATTTGGGAAACATCCTGGCTATGGAGCCTGTCTAGCACATCCGAGGTAATTTGGGTAGAAGTAGAAAAAATATTGTGAAAAGCTGGAGAGGGTGAGAAGGCAGATGAGGAGATGTTTATGCAAATAAGAAAGGCCTGTAAAATGATCTGCGCATTAGTCATGATGATTCCAATTACTGTTGTATTGACTAGCAACCACAGAGCCACAGAATCAATTAGATGTTTAAAAATACAAAAAGCTATTTCCTTGCTCAATTTGTTCAGCAGTCAACAAGTTTAGAGTTTGTTCTGGGAAATTATTTTGGTATGATGACCAAGTTAGAGTCTGATTAATGCTTAGCTGGGGGTAGGTGAATTGAAATGATTTTGCTATGAATTCAATGCTTTATTTGTTCGCTGTGATGCTTAGTGAAGTAACAGAATGATGGAAAATATTATTCTTCTGAGCTTCTGTGTTAGTACCATTGCGTGTGTTAATGACATTATCAGCTCTAGTGGGAGGAAGACTTAATGACCAGCAAGTTTGTGTTATGACAGGTAGGAAAAGAAGCGACTTACTAGTTGTGGTTGGGTTGTTCTTAGCTCATTAGTGAAAATAATTTTGTATTTATAAAGAGCTCTAGGTAGGCCAGAGCTGAAGGCCCGAGAAATCTGTTACACATACAATGGATACAGTTAAATAAATGTCAATGCCAGCATTGCCAAGAATCCTCCAATTTGCCCGATTCCTGACTGACAAAGACACTTGTGTGTGTGTGTGCATGCACGCATGTGCGTTGATAATTTTTGCTAGTCACTGAATCCAAATTCTTTTTATTACTGTGGTCAGTGTGAATGCCAAGTTCCAGTTGTGGTGATGCTCTCTCTAAATAATGAATAGAGTCAGTAGAAATTTGCTGAAGAAACTTGACTTTGTAATCAATAATATATGACACAGAAGGATGGTCAATTACATACGGTATTATATGCCCATAAAAATCTGTAGCACACTTCCATAGCAGGTTTTCTGTGTTGGGAACACAAAAAGATGTACTTTGCAAAATACTTTGATACTTTGCCAAAGGACTTGCTTCTTGCTATGTGGCTGTGCAGAGAAGTTATTTTGGCTGCCATGGATGTAGAGCAGACTAGCTAACCTTTTGTGACTGCCTGTGGTCACCCTATTGCCTCCAGTGAGACAGCACAGTCTGTCTTTGTAGATAAATAAACTGCTTTTCATACACTGTGGAGAACGGGACCGGCTATAGCATGGTGAACAGCTCATGCACTAAAAGTTTATAATTTTAGCCCAACTTGAAGTAACTTGTTTGTGTAGTCTCTTTGTCAGGTGCTGTGCAGATGCTGGGCAGACCCTGCCCAATTTGCTGTTCATGGTGTCAGTGTCTAAGCTACTTAGGCTTCAGTCCACAGCCATCTCCCATTTTCTGCACCTTCTGTCTCTTGTCTCTACAGCATGCTGCATTCTTACCCATCCTCTGTTATTCGGACCTGGCCAAAACGCAGTATTTGTGTTTTGTGAGGTGCTTCTGTTGTTGTTGTTGTTTGCTTGAACTGAGGAGAACTGAAATTTGCATAAATTACTTCTGCAAACCTAAGATGGAGGTGGGGAAGGGATCCAGAAGTAGCCACTGCCGAAGAGCTGAAAAAGGCTGCCAAGATATCCTGGCTTTAATGACTGTCTTTAAACTCTGGCTACAGGAAGCAAGGGTCCATGTCTGCAGCGAGATCCTACATGAACATTTTGCTGGAATTTTCAAAAAGTTTATATTTCATATTAATAATCAGGAGGGCAGGCAGGTGACTCAGAAACTTTCCAGATGGAAAAATATTTCTTGCAGTGTTACAGATGGTTTCTTAATTTTTAGAACCCGTGGATCGTATTTGTACTGTATAAACATGATTTGAAAGACGTTATTAGAAAAGGAGCTATTAAATTAGGGGAATAGCAAATGCAGAGGAATTTAAGAAATGGGTAAGAGCTTTGTATGATTTTTTTTTAGGTTACTAACTGGCTGTGTAGCACAATATACAGGAAAGAAGAATTAAAATGTCCTGTCTGGTTTGTGGAGAAAGCAGATGAGGGACGGAACATTTAATGTCCTTAAAATAGAATATAAAGTAAAAGTGTGCCCAGTGGAGAATTTTTCAACAAAGAATAGACAATGCTGTATGGATAGATACAAGTCAAGTGGAAATAAAGAAACTAAGATTAGTGGATACAAGGGGCCCAGGGGTCCCTCTGTTACTAGGATATCTATAATCCCTATCAAAATCTGTGCACGGAACATCTTAGATAATAAAATACAACTTCAAAGCTAACCAACACAAGCCTTCACATTAGATCTCATCAGAGGGAAGTGTGAAAACAGATGTTCTTTGGCTAAATTAATCCTCAGAATGTTAATTAGTTCATTCTCTTTTTTTAAAAAATCTTGTGCTTTATTTGTTTCCTTTATCTTACAAATTTCCCAACTGGATCCACTATTTTCACATTGTACTTTCTTTTCTTTTTTTTTAACTGCACTTGGCAATTAGATTTTAATAGAGCCCAGGCACATGGTCCATGAAGCAGGGAGAGAGAGTGATGAGAAATCACATGGTTTGGGACAGACTGACCCTCTAAGAGAAGATGTGCGCAGGAAAAATATTGAAGTGTGAAAAGATGAAGTAACATTCCCCACATGATGGCAGTACAGACTCTGTATGTTGGGCACCTCCAGGAAAGACCAGGTTCTCCCAAGATGTTTGGGAACTGGTGTCTCTAGAATGTTAGAGGAACCAGCCTCATTAAAAAAGACTTCACTCACCATCTGGTACACATTTCTGTCCTCCTTTCTCAAGGAGGTGATGCTCAAGGACTGTGCTCTTGCTAATTTATTTGTACCAGAGACCCTTTCTCTCCCTGCTTCCCTTACCAGATAATTTTAACCAAGTTAAGAGAAGATAGCTAACCTATGCATTTCATGAAAATCTGTGGCTGAGAAGCGCAGGGAAAGCCAGACTAACACTCTCGCTGAGAGGAACCTCAGTACAATTCAAAGCCTGTCTATTCCAAGGGGCACTCACCAGCCCTGTCAGCCAGCGCTTCTCTGCTGCCTCTAGTCCCTCAAACCAGTCAAGGATGTGGAAGGCAACTGGAGATGGAAGAGATCCATGGAGGCTTCTCCCTCACCGTGGGAGGATGCAGGGAGTGTATGAAGATGGAGATTTAGGGAATAGTGCAGTGGGAGAAAAACATCCCAGGGGAAACGGGGCAGGTGAAACTAGTGCTGTTGGGGAATATTACATATGGGGTTCATTATCTGGATAGCTATGCTACATCAAATGTTAGACTAAATGATCAAACAATGCTTTTTGCTTCTAAAATTTGGGTGTTTTCATCTCCTGCACCAAACAGACCATTCTTTTGAAATCCATTATCTGGTTTGCTGTATGTATGACAAACTACGTTATCGTATGTACGGCTGTGCTATACTGCAGAGAGACCAAGAAGCAGAGCTACATAAGTAAGAGGGAGAAATCTCTGAATTTGTTCCTTATTTCTGCCTTTCTTCATTAGGGCTTCTTGCTGCCTGGACATGAGACAGGGCCTCAGGATTAGAGCGGGCTGGAAAACGTCACTGAATCATATATCCTAGGAACTGCTGCTGAGCACAAATAGCAATATATTCTTGAAAGCATTCTAATTGAAAGTCTCCTCCTCATGACATTTTTGAAACTGGTCTATTTTCTTGTTTACTTAGCCACACAGCCTCTGTCTTTCCTCTGAGCCAAAACCCTTTGAACTTGGGAGCCAGAGGTACAACCCTAAGCGACGCCGAAAGAGTTGAAGTCCTTCTCATTAATGTCCCACAATGTAGTGTGTGCAGTCTGTGTAGGGTGTATTAAACTGAATTGTGATAGTTCCACTGTTTTAATTAGCAGCAATGAAACAATAATAGTAATAATAATATAATAATTGGCAACAAAACATGCTGTTCAATAATTAATGGCAATGAAACACATAGAAATTATGTCTAGTTCAATCAGTTTGTTGCAAGGGGTTACACAATCCCTCCTTCCACCTGAAACAGGGTTTCCTTGTTAGCTGTACAATATTAGGACATAAAAAGTCAGCAGAAGAAAGTGATGGTATCTGTTATTTTCTTTTCTTTTTCCCCTGGCAGTTAAGAGAAGTATTGTTACAATTCCCTAATTATGTAGGGGGTGAAAAGAACTTTTTATGATTATATTCCCTACTCCTGGCTTGCCTTACCGAATATGAGAATCCCTCTGAAGCCATTAGATTTGTATTACCAAATATGTACAGTTAAACTATTTTGCAGCTATTTAAATTTGATGCTTTAGAAACCCTTTAATATCAATTTATGCCGAGGTTTTGATTTTTTTCTGCTTTATTATAAAATAAATAATCTGTATAATATTGTGGTTATTAATGTAAATTACTTCATGTATTGGATCAATGATGGAATCAGCTAGTGGAAAAAAGCTCTGGTAGATTAATCTTGATTATAAAATTTATGGATCAGAATGGTTTGAGAGATTGTAATGTAGTGGGGCAAATCTTGTCTTTATAGCTACTTTCTAATTGAAAATCCTACCCTGAGTTATAATTCAATGACTTTTTTCTATTTCTTTATTAATTCATATATTTATTAAGAAAAATATGCTTCTGTTATATGGCTATGAAAAGTATTGAATTAATTCTAGATGAATCTTTACTAAAGATGAAAAAGTAGGATTCTGGTAGAATGGTATGCAGTTTAGCTTGGTGTGTTGCTTTTAAATGGTTCCTGATGAAGGAACCAAACTGGATATTCTTGCTAAACCAGATACAGCGAACGATCTTTCTTCAGCAGCATGCATGGAATATCTCCTATTTATTTATTTATTTAGTATCACATGTAAATAATTAAAAAATAGTCACATAAATCAGATTGACAAGAAGTGTTAACTTGTATAAAGTACCTCAGTATTCTTAGTATTAGGGATTATTTCTACGTTTTCATTTACTCTTCATATAGGAAACCTTCAGCTTTGTAAAAAATAAGCATTGCTTATGGGCTAACACAAAGAAGCTCTCATGAAGCCTCCATCTATGTGGAAAATTGCCTAAAAATGGTGATATAAAACAATATAAACCAATCAGTTTCAGTTTTCTCTGCTTCCTCAGAGACTTTTATGTTTTTCTCTTGGCCTCATTTTAATTTCAGTGATGAGATATCTAAATCTGTTCCACTTATGAGTTATGTAGAACAACTGTCTGTAATAATTAAGAACTTCCAAAGACCACCTTCTGAATTGGAGATAGTATTTCATAAGGTAGAAACTTAAAGTGGAGGTTAGCTTGCTGGGCGGTGCTTGCAAAAAATGGCGTTGTCTTAATTGTGTTATGAAAACAGAGGGGGTTACCGCAGAAAAGCACCGCTGAAAAAGCTGTGTGCCAGCTCTGCGCCAACAGCCAGTGTTTTCTGCTGAATGCCGTTGCCCTGCTGCTTTTTTAGGTGAGCATTGCATTCTGAGCACAGAGTTGAGTTCAGAAGGATCAATTGTTTCTCAGAGAGGTGAACTAGAGTCATTTGCTTTCAGTGAGGCTGCTGCTCCCCTCCCTGTTCAGCGCAGAGCAGACACCTGGTTCAGGCTGGTTTGGAAACATCTGGCCTCTGCCTCGCAAAGCAAAGGCTTTCAAGGCTCAGCTCGTTAAAAGTAACTTTCTGCAGTGCAAATAAGTGTGGTGAAGCCTGCCAGAAACCAGGGTAGCCCTGGGTTTGATTACCTGTGTAGCTGATTTCTTCCTCCCCTGTGCAACCAGTGTCTCCTCTGCCATCACAGGAGGCGGAGAGCAGAGAATTGGCCTCCCCAGCTCTGCCAAAGACCGATGTCCATTCCCTCTGTCTGTGAAACACAGGAGAAAGGCATTTAATCTAGTTGAGGACAGTCATCCATGTCAAACATTTCAGAAGAAAGGAAATCAACATTTCTCTGGTCCCTGATCTGTTAGGGAAAATACTGCAGAGCGCGAGAAAAAGAGGCTGGAATTGCCTTCTCACCCCAGCGAATAATGAGTTAGCGCCTTGACACATAAGGATTGAGATTGCTTGCAACTGTCTCACTTGCCCACCAGAGTACAAGCTGGTATTTTCATTTCCTAAATGTCTGCTTCTTTTGGAAGTGTTGCTAAGCGTTGGTAATAATTGCCTGAAGACACAAAACACTGTGGAAAATAAACATTCTGTTAAACTTGCATTACTTCATGTAGTTCATCTTTTGAAATGTCCCTATCCTCTCCCAGTTGGTTCTTCCTATGTCAGTCTCTTGCAGATCTGTCCTAATCAATTTATTCCCCATCTCTGTATCTTTCCTGTTTTGGCAACTATATGCCCATAGCCTACTGTAGCATAACTGAAGTAGAAAAAGCTCAGACAGACATGGAAAATAGAATTATGTTCCTGATGTGACAGACAAAACTGAATTCGGTTATCATCATGAGCAGCCACAGTTAAATTATAACTTAATTTTTGTCATTGATAAACAAATGTGCTCTTAGCTCATGACCAAAGCTCTGAGCAAGTGATCTTTAGCCACTGACGATTCAGTTGGTTTTATTGTCTGTTGTATGTGTATGAGAAGTTAACCCTACATTTTTCTTCCGTTATGAATTCATTCGGTGCAACTACCGTTATATGAAATCTATTGGTGTCTTTTCCAGGTGGGCTTTTTTTTTTAAAAAAAATCCTTTTTTCTTGAATTTTCCAGAGCCCTGAATTTTTTACCAGCCTGACTGATGTCTCTGGGGCATTTATTGAATCATTACTGAGAATGTCTTTCAAATTATTCATGCATAGATCAAACAATCTTTGTCACTGTACAAAACCTGATGAACAATCACAACATTACTTCCAACAGATCTTAAATTTGCATGTTCCTCCCTTGCCCGCTTTTTTTTTTTTTTCCTTCTTGTTTTGTTGTTAAATCTGTGAAAATATTTCTCTCTCTTCATGGTGGCTCAGGGGCACCAGCAGAGGTATGACAATTGCATATCTCACCTGCATTCAGAGATCAGTTTCTATATAGATCTAAGTGAGTCACTTCAGACAAAGGAGCGTTTTTTACAGACAGCTTTGACAGTAATGCAGAGCTGAATTGCTCCTTTGAGGTGAAGGTTATCACAGAGAAGTCAGATATGTCACAGCTTCCTGCACCAGTATAAATGGAGTCCATTTTCTGCGCTTTTTGGCTAGAATATAGTTAGGATTGCCAGCATCCTCTCCATCTCCGCTGTCCCTGGGTGAATTGCACAAAAAAACAGTACGGAGGGAGACTAATATAAAAACGCGTGCCCATGTTGCAGTCACAGTTAGACATGGGTAAATCCCATTAACCCAATGGAGAGTTCTTTTGCCTCAGCGAGAGTATTTGGATGATATTTTTAAAAATGAATCCCAATTAGACACTCATAGCTGGCTTTTCAAATCCTCATCCAAAGAGCAGAATGATATTTATTAGATCATTAAACATAGTGATTATGATTATTTAGGTAAAGTTGATGAAATTAATTAGAAACAGCTAAAAGACAGCCTAAGAGTGTTAAAAAAAAAAAAAAAAGCAGCGACAGCTTAAACCTGTGTATCAATACAAAGTTAAGCATGTTGACTTTGGGAAGTATGGGACATATTTCAGAAGAGCTTTTGAAACTACAGAACAATAAGCACTAACAATACATCACCTTTTGGAAATTGAATCCTTCTTAATTCTGGTCAAAAATTTATTCCTCTAAATTTCCCTATTATTAAAATAATATATATATATTTAATCTCAGAATACTCTTATTCCTGTCACTTTTCCCCTTCTTTGTGAAATGAAATGTAACAGCAGGTTAAGCAAAGAATATAATGCGGTTTGTATTAAGTTTTGCTATTTCTAAGGAAGAAAGGGTGAAAGTTGAAGTGAATGACAATGTCGTGGTCTGGCTGAGAAAGCCAAGTATTTTTCTGGTCCTGCCTAGGTAGAAGCCATAGAGGTTTCTAACTGAAATGTGCAATGACCTCTCTGGCTTGTAGAAATTTTGGTGCTGTTCATGCTGACTTTGTTGTTGATTTGCAGGCCCTGAGGAGGAAGACGATGGCAATGACCTGTTGCTGAAGTTGGCAGAGAGCTTCTGGTGGTTTCCCCATACATGGAGTAACATTCAGCCTCATCCACAATGAGTCATCACTGCTGGAGTAGATGATTCTCAGCACACAATTTGATAGAATGAGTCTCTCAGTTTTAATAGTTCCTATTGCAGCATGGTTATAACGTATTTATTTCAGAACAATACTGCAGTTGTCACATAAAAATCATGTATGTGATGTGATGCTCCAAAATCTCTGTGTTGGATCAATGGAGGTTTTTTTTTTCCTTCCCATTCGCAGTTTTCCTGGAATTGCAGTAATGCATGATCTTACGTGAAGATCATGCCTCCCTATTAAGGCGATAAATAGGACATGAGAATTAGGCAGGAAAGATTAGAGAACGTGTGAAAAAATCAACAATCTCAGAGTGATCGATGATTCAAAACAGCTGATAAACTTTCACGCCTTTCCCTTCAGTGCAATAGGATCACATCTACTAACTACAGTGCAGATTTTTGCCAGGTCCTTGTTTATATTATTTTTCTTTTTCCTCCAATTCATAAAAACCAGTTCATTTTGGAAGAGGGCACACATTCCAGGTGGGCCTTAGCTGTCACTGTGATGTCAAAAAAACATCAGTGAAATACTTTAGTAAAGAATCTAGCATTTGTTTGAATTTTATTGAGGCAGTAAGTGGAACGGTCCTGTGAATCTCAAATCATTTTCCTCACACTGGTATCACTTCAACAAGATAGACTCTCATGCAGGCCAGCCCATACCTATCGCCTGAATGCTTTCCTGAAAGCTGGACTTATCGGGTCTTGCTGAACACCAGACCGGTCAGTGTTTGACTAGCTCTTTCTCTTATTCTTTGCAGGGAGACCTGCTGGGCTTTTGCGCTGTGAACCCGCTGAGCTGAGCTTTCAGTGGCTAATATTGCACTCCAGTCCAGACAGCTGACCTGAAAGTTCTGTCACATCTGGCATCTGGTAAGACTGCAGGAGAAGGTACTTGAGACTATAAACTCCTCTGATTTTAACTTTGTGAGCTCACAATAGCATCATTTATATAAATAAATTACACTGTTGTTGTTGTTGCTTAGTGTACAGAGCTGCATGAAAACAAGTCACCACTGTCACCAGCATGAGATCATCATCACAATAAACTTCTAATAAACATGTCTGCTTCGGTTCTTCGGAAGATATGGCATAAACCTTTCCTTTCAGAGCTCCAGATATGCTTCCCAAACGGGCTTGGTACTTAAAACCTCAGAGTACAACAGAGTTTTAGAAATGCGCCTTGATTTTAGTATTTTTTTTTTGGCTGATACTATCATATGTGCATCTGATTCTTTTTATAATTAGAGACATTATTAATACTCTAAAATCCTGCAGTACTTTTTCCTATTACTGTCATCTGAAATAATGCTATCATTTTCATGGTTCTAGCAACAACATAGCAAACATTTTTACTGCTTCCCAGTCCTTATTTGACCTTTGCAAATGAGCATTTGGGAACAATGCGTCTATCTGACTGTGGCATAATTTCGAGTATTAGCACAAACTCAGAAGAGAAGGAGGTCTTCTCAGTCTGGAGTTAGAGTTGGAGAGGAAGACTGGGCTTATCCAGAGTGTTTTTAGGTGCATGTTGATCTCACAGCTGGGCAGAGTTTCTTGCCAATTGTTTTTTGGTTGGGAACACTTTGTTCCTTTATATGGATTTTTCCTTGTTTTCTTAATGTGTGGCATCATATCAGTGTCAGTGGAAATTCCCACAGAAAATATATATTTGGAAAACACGAAAGCATTTTGTAGGGAATGATGACATTTTCTTCTGCATAGGTGTGATCTTTTGTGTATCAGAGCTCTTCCTCGTTGATGTTTTATAAGAGTAGCAGTTTCCTTAATGATTCAGGAAATAAATAAAAATAATACTTCAAAGATAACACTACATCCTATTGAAACAGGCAGGCAGTGGTCTGATCTGATACTGCTACCAACATGCTATTGATTAATGTAAAAGTGACATTAAAAATCCCTAAAATTGTTTGACATGAAATTTCACAATTCTGAAATAAAATTTGTGTCTTTTTTTTCTTTCCTGAAATTCCACTTAGCTTCTGAAAGTATCTGGTTTTGTTATCTTGGAGCAGAAACAATGTTAAATTTTGAAATTTCAGATTAAAGCAAGTTCTGACTCGGAACCTACACCACTTACAACTCTCCGTGGCAAAAATGCCTTATCAGTAAGTGTTAAACAGAAATTGTAGAAAAACAGGCATTGGTATAGTTCTGCGCATGAGTGCTACTGTTCTTTATCTCAGGCTCAGGGCATTCCAGCTGACATGGGGTGTGCAGTGGGTCCGCACTGTTCTGTGCTCTGCTCCCTTCATATTCAGTTGTCCAGGCACGTTCAGTTGTGACTGAACCTGACCTATTCAGTCTGACCTATCCAAGTCACCAGCACAGAATACCCTCATTTAAAACCTTCATGGCATAGCCAAGGTTTTATCCTTAATGTTATCACGTAAGTAGTTCTATGTAAATATAAATTTCTCATTTATTACCATCTTTACTTAAGTAGGACTATACGAGTGTAGTCTAGATTTTTTTTTGCCAAATGTTCATTGAAAAGCATTCCCTATGAGATCTTTATGCATTGTTATCATGCAATCTTTGCCATAATTGTTCAGACACAGAACGAAATACAATTATTTTTAAATTACTTCCTATTAGGAAATGGCTATGATATTCCTAGCCCAGGGAGAAGCCAAGTGTCCTGCTTTGGGATTACAGGGTGCTCCACATTGTGTATAACTTGTCTGCTGGACACATGGTGAAGGCCCTCTGCACCGCCAGTGGTGAACCCAGCCCGAGAATGGGTAACTGGGCAACTCCTTGTGGAGTACGTGAAATCCAGACCATCCATTTAAAAATAAAACCTGCTGAGTTCCTGAGAGAGTTAGAAATTATGTCTGTAGACTCATCTGGGCCTGTATTTACATGTTTGTGAATTCTTATTCCTGCTGTCTTCACAGGTGCTCCCCTGACAAACCCATGGCTGTCTCACGTGTGCTGTATCCCCCAAAGGTCATCCTGCTGGTCAGAAGAACTAGAGGAAATTATTCAGGTTGGGGAACTTTTCTTTGGCATTGTTCTTCACACAATAAGTATTAGCACATTCTTAACACATATAAGACTGTATCCCCTTATACTAGCAATAAATAAGAGTGTATCATGTATGATACAAGGTACTAGGGAGTAATAGCAAATCTAATACATAATAGATCTCTGTATCTATCTCAGAGAGTTTCCATTTTCAAAATGGAAATGACAGAACTTTATGTGATAAGCTACAGTGATTTTCTTAATCTGTAAGAAAGATAAAATTCCAGGAAACTTGCTTTTCAAGAGTAGCAAAATGTTTTTAGGAGCCTTTTTCTTTTTTGAAAGTAAGAATGCTTAGTGGCATTATTTCACAAGGTACTAAGGGGGAGCTTGCAATTACTTGAGGACTCTCAGGTGAGATGATGAGATCTGCTGGACACTGCAGAAACACAGGTGGAACTGTGTCCAGTCCGGACTGGAGAATAATGCAGAATTTAAAGTGGAAGGTCAATAAGAGAATAAATAAGAGGTCATCTACTTTTAGTAATAAGAAATATGACTAGAAGCAAAGCTAACTGTAAAGAAAAGAAAACATATGTAAGTACATTAATAAACTTCTCAGAGTTTCTTCATTTTGTAAATATCCATTACACTTTCCGTCTTCAGCAGAGAAAGAGCTGAAAAACAAAATACATGATCCCCTGAAGGACAGTACTGCTAAGCCATAATGACAGCCTGGCTCGTACAAGCAAGCAATGAAGGGAGCAGGACTGCAACCGTTTTCATTTTCTCTGAAAGAGATTAATCATGCTACCTGAAATATCAAAGATTAAAGCAATAACTTGTATAAAGGATTTATACAGTGCTCATCAAGTGCAATAATGTAAACCAAACGAGCTAATCTATTACAGCACTGTAATCATTCCTACTAGTAACCCCATAGGAGGGGGAAGGCTTGCCACATACTGCAGCCTGCAACCATGCGCCCGTTGGAAAATGCTTTTACTCCAAAACAGCAGCTTCCATCTCCTGTACAGGGATGAACATACGAGAGACTTTGCGACATACATAGAAAAGACCTCATCTGCTTTACGAGCCATAGAAAAATATGATTTAAATGTGCTGTCTGCTAAATGGGAGCAGCATCAGGATTCCAGCCGAAGAGTAATAGGATTAATCTCAAGAACATAAAATGCGGTGTTTTAGTGAGATGTGAATCCTCCCTCTCAAACAATTGTACAAGTGTGCAGCTTTTGCTTGTTTCCATCATACCAACTTAGGCTAGTCTTGCAAGCATTTGATTTATTCCCATATTTCAAAAATAAATGAGTATATTTATTTCTGCTGATTGGGTCACCTACAAATAAATTGGCATGGCATACTTTCCAGTGAACTGCTTTAGCAAGCGTATCGCTGACTCCAACATTTTGTCAGGATTCTTGACTTTTATAAGCAAAAACAACAATGGGAAAAAGCCCTACAAAAACTGCAGTAGTGAGGTAGAAAGTTCTAAGATAAAAAATAAGTTAATTTCCTATTAAATTTACCTGGATGTTTTAATTATTAATTACCATCTGTAGTTATTTAATTCTTGGGTGCCCTAGGAACACGATAAATGAGGGTATGAAAGATAAATGGGTTTGTGAGAGAAATTAGACGGAGCCAATTTCTTGTTTCATTTTTGGTAACCTACGTCTGGGGAAAGCCCATGAATTCAAAGAAGACTTTGCTCAACTAAGGGAATGGGAATCATCTTGGGGAATTTAGAGAACTCCAAAGACTTTGCATAAAAAGATACTTCATAGTTGGCGTGACAATACTATAAAGACTAATGCCTTGCGTAATAAAAGGATCACATTTTATGGCATATAGCTTCCAGTTGTAATAAATACACTTTTTTTTTTTTTAATATAAAACAACAGTGCTATTTATCTATCATTACTGGAGTGAAATGCATTATGATACAGTTAATAGTGTATTTCCTGTAGTGATATATTATCTGAAGTAGTTTGGCTTTGTCTTTATTACAAATTCTGTCCTTTTTTAGGGAAAAATTGCTCTCCCAGTCCTTCTTTTTGCTTCTCCTAAAATTGTGAGTTGATAATAGTGTTTAATGATACTGTCAATTACTTCTGCTTCACTGTAAGGTAAGGCTTGAAATAATTCATTTTAATGTGTACTATAAACCCTCATTTGTGTTTAGCTCTGTCCAGGTTGTCCCTAAAAACGTTCAGGTATGTTCACTTCCACTATTCAGCCAGTAAACTTTATTCAAAAGAAACAAATATGTGTACGACAGGTTGGATAACAAAAGCATTAAAAGCCAGTGATCCTATATCAGCTTTTTCTCCTTCATTTAAAATCAGATTTATTGTGTCTGTCTTCTTTTCTGAGTGTTTTACATTAATATGGAATGCTGGCTACATTATACAGCCCTCCCTCCAGGATTTGTGTTTATATCGTAGGCATCGCTTCTTTCAAGCTTGTGTTTATTGTGTTAGATTACATTTTATGTGTCCATAACACAGGAGAATGTCGACAATAATGTGACCCTTCTCCTTTTTATATTACAGCACATCAAATACTTTACCACTGTCTGCACAAAATGCACAAACACAGTAGACTGGCATTTATATCAGCGTGGTTTTGTGGAACGTGGGGATACTTTCTTTGGAACAGTATAGTTGAGATGCTGCAAGCTGGTACGGGTTAGGATGTCATAAAGTTTTATCACAGAAGGGATATTAATTTATCCTGGGTGGCACCCTTTGAATTTGAGCTTAACGTACACATGTGGATCCATTTTGGAGGCTGTAAGGTAGTTTCACTAGGGAAAGCACAAAGCCAGAATCAGGCCAAGGGAGCGCTTTGAATCAAACCCTTCCTTTGCAAGGAGCTAACTGAAGGGCCCTTCTGCATTGCTGGATACCCTTAGTGAAATATGGTGTGTGTTTAAACTTTTTAACTTGGGACAGAAATTCTCTTGTTATATGTAAGATTTATTGAAATGTTCTATGTCTAAAAGAGAATTGCAGCCAAACTCAGGACAGCAAAATAGACACAGCAAAGCTGATAGCTTGCATTCATAGGTACCTTACTCTGTTGTTGAGTATCCATATACTCTCCTTATCCACGTAGGTGGAAAAAAAAAGCAAATATTGATGTTCAGTTCAGAACAACGTTAAACCTTTTGAACAGTTTCCAGCCATAAATCACACCTGCTGCAATGTTCCCTGCAACGTTGCAGAGAATGGACCGGAGAAATACTCTGTCAGTTAAAGGCAGCTGTTGAAAGAGGTTGCTAAAGCATATAACAATGTAGCCACTAGGATCAATTTTTATCATGCACAGCGATTCAAAGATATTCAATAAGTCATTAACAAGATTTATGACCTCTAATAAAAAATGCAAGCTCCTATTCCATATTTTATTCAGCTTGCTGTAGCTTAAAATTGAATTTTATGATTTTATTAGACATATTACTTAATTTTTCCCAAATTGGTCATTTTATTTAAGTTAAAACATATTAAATAGATTTTTTTCCACAGAGAAATAGGATTTTCAAAAAAATTGACTTTATATAGTGAAGTACCTTTATAACATAAATAGGTACCTAATCAATAGGCTCAAGTCTGCGCTATTGCAGTAGCATAGGGCTTAGAGTAAGGCTTTGAGACTGGGCCAGTATGTAATTGCACTACCTTACAAAACTGCCTGGAGTATAAGGAGTGTCATATCCCCATCATAGCTCACCTAGCAAAGATTATTTCTTTTGGTGACTTATATGTTGGCAGAGACCTGCTAAATCTCTGTTTAATCGCTCTCAGCCCTCCTGTTCAAGAGGAAAGTATTACCCTTGCAGGAGCTGCTTCATTTGTTCCCTTATGCAGAGCTCTAGCAAGAGAGACGTGAAGCCATTTAGTCTGTGGTGAGAAGGGATCGAATGTGAAAGCTGCTGAAGCCGTTGAGCTACTCCAGTGCAAAATGTGGGAGACAGCAGCACAAGCAGCAGCAGAAACTGGCTGAGGGGTCTTGGTTTGCTGGTTAATGTCTTAAATTGTAGCCCATGAGAAGATATTACTGTAAAAGGGTATCCATAAAAACACAGCTAAGTGTGTTCCACTATGGAGAGAACCAGCTTTCCACTGAAGGCAAAGCAGCTTGATGAGACCTTCAGTACAACTTGTCTAGGTGATGCTATTTGACATACAGATGCATATTTGTTGCTCTTGGTAACAGTTGTGAGATTTCTAAATTAATGAATGGGAAGTGACTCAACAGAAGTCAATAACGGAGTAGCGGAAACAAGTTATCCTTTGCCAGTGATTAAGACTGAAAGAGACTTCATAACCATCTTCCTGCATCTGTATTATCCCTGGCCTTATTACTTCTCATCTAATCCATTTTTTAGAGTATTTCATCTGGTCTAAATAATTCAAGCTTTGTGCAGCATCTGAGACACTGTCTGTCTTTCATGTCCTACTACTTAGTGGTTTTCCACAGCAAAATTTCTCTTAGGGGTTTATTGTAGCCCTACTGTTTTCACATACCTTTGTAGTATGCCGTGTCTGAAGACTAATATTCTTTTAAAAAAACCTCAGAAAACCAAAGAAAAACCCGGTACTAGTAAGAAAATCTTAGTGGGTATAGCAGCCATTCTTTCAAAATGTAGTTTTCAGTTAGTCAATGTGCTGGGAGTTTGTGACACATCCTTTCATGCTACACTGTGAGCAAACTTGCCGTAGAGAAAGTGGCCAGTGTCAAAATCCAGTTGGTTACCATTTATTTCTCCTCTTGTGCAACTTTTACTTCATTAATAACTACCTTGAGTCGTCTTTTATAAAGCTTTGCTCTGGAGACCAGATCCAGTGTATTTTTGTGATTTAAAAGTTAATTTAAAGGATGTATAGGGTGTTACAGCATGCAGGAACAAAGCTTATTTTTGATTCATGTAAGTCTTAGGTCCTGGATTGATTGGTTTAATAACATTTCTTAATAAAGTAAACTGAATGCATCTTATTCCTGTGGGCTCATGGGATGGAGAGTAGGAAGTTTCAGTCTCTTTATAACTTGTTAGCTTTGACTTCGCAGAGGATATTGAGTGCTATGCTTTGCAATTATTGTTTTACACACACAGCCCTTGTTTGAAAAGACATCTCCATGGCACTTGAAAATGCATATATTTACAGGATATAAGTGAGCTCTCAAGTGCAATCTGGGTATTTACTTGAACACTCCATTTACAGCAGTTCTTTTGTACTTCCAGTGTTTTGTCTATGGGCTTTGTGGTCCTGAGGCAGTGCTTCAGGAAAGCAATCTAACTAGGAGGAGATGATTAATAGCACACTTCAGTGGTTTCCTCAGTTATGAGTTAAGTTAAATGTTTGCTTCTTAGTAAAATCTCACCAAAACCTATTTAATTTCTTTCCAACATACACTTATATTGTTCATCCCAATTCCATTCTACTGTTTTGCCTTATGTGGGAAAAGGGAGACTTGCTGCAATGATTTAAATATTACGATAAGCCACCTGGGAAGGTGCTGACTTGTACCAAGTGTTAATTTATTGTATTCTTCTCAGAAAACATCTAGAAAAGCTGTTATTTTATGGATTCTGGGAAGGCCTTTAAGAGGTGATAAATGTGGGCAGTGACCTTCAAACTAGAGGCGATTTTGGATCTTAAATCTCATTCGTTTTCAGCAGAATACATGCTTCCAAATGTAATGACCTTCTGAAAATCTGTCTACTTGAAGTCTGGGATCCTCTTGAAAGCCTTTGGAGATTTCAGATACAAGCCAAAACAAGAGAATTCAAAATGCAGAAACAAACAAGTAAACGGAAAGGTACAAAGAAGAATGAAAACCCAAGTTGAAAACGAAGAAAAAAAGAAAATTTATGTATTCTTGCTGTTTGAGGTCAAGCCCATTGTATCTATTCTTTTGCAGAACTTTCCCAAAGAACAGTTTGTTTCTATTAAAATAGGTCCCCAAAAATACAGTAATAACCAATGAAGAACAAAAAGGTCTGTGTGTAGAAATCATCTGGCATTTAGCTTCAGTTTCGTCACCTTATATATGCCTTCTTCCACCAAAGACTTGGAAGCCTTTTAGACTAAAAATAATGTTCCTTCCTCCTTGCTTCTCTCCTGATTTAAGCACATGATGTCTCCCCTCTGCCAGCCTGAAAAAATCCTCCCAGAGGAGATGATCACTTTGCCTTGAGGAGGAGCATATTGCTGCCTTCTCATGTCTACTGTGCAAAAAGCTAAATACGCAGGGGCATATACTAACAGCAGAGTAATGCCACAAGCCTTGGAAGAATGGTTGTTTTGTTTGTAATTTATTCACCAAAAAGGTCAAGTCCAGACACAACATCTGTTTTCCACCCTGATCCTGATTTCACCAAATAATTTTGCATGCTGATGAAGTTTTCAGGAAAAAGACAGGATTAATTAGCTGTTTCAGGGGACTTTCAGAAATATTCTCAAATACGGTTGCAATTATGGGCACACAGCAAAGTCATTCCGGTTGAGATTCAGCTTGGTGTCTTACAGCAAGAAGCTTGGGAAGAGAGATCACGAGGTGAGAAAAGAGCTAGCTGGAAGGAGAACCATTATGGGATAGGATGTATACAGTTATTAAGTTGGAGAATGAATCCTTCAGTAAGGGAAGGATACAAAGGGAGTTTACAGCCTAAAAATGTGTTAGTTAATATTTATAACGTGCATCCATCTTTCTCTGTTTCTTGGCTGTGTGCTTAGCATCGGTATTGGCTGGTCTCATATCAAGTGAAAATGATTATATAAAGCAAAGTGATTAATGTCTATTTGAGACAATAGGAAGGTTATTTTCCTCTTTTACAGTGCTGCTTTATGTACAGCATATATGCACAGTACATGAAGTACTTCACTAACAACACAGATAGATGTTTTATTGATCTCCTCCTGTTCCACTTCACCAACTATGCCTATTTTCAGTGAGGCACAGCACCAGGATAATCGAGTATGCATTTAATGTTAAGAGTGCACATAGCTATCCGGAGAAGCTAGGTCTAATGAATTCAAAGAAATAGCAGGCTTCTAAAATTTATGGTGAAGAGAAGACGAACAGGGGAAAAAAAAAAATATTCTGAGGTAGTGAGGTTAAAATGATTTAAAGCACATTGGAGACCTCAAAATAGAAGTTGTCATCTAAAATGGCAAATGCAAATTGTACTCCAAAATTAAAAGACGTCTAGGCAGATTTTGAAAGTATGTTCTAAGCCATATATATGCTCTTGAAAACACTCACCCAAACTGACAGATTTTATGCAATGCAAAAATAAAGCAAGAGGAGAGAATTATTAAGTAGAATGGCGAGAAATAAAGGGCTTGTGTCTGTATACATCTTCCACGTTTTTTTCTACTGGGACTTTCTACACAAAAATGTAACTACTTGGTAAATATTTAAAAACATAAATGCTTGAGCTGGCTGGAAACACCAAAAATGTGATTAGAATCTGATTAATTATTAAATAACAACTTAATATATTTTCCCCGTAGACATAGTTATAGTTGGTATAACACATATTAAGATAATTGAGAAAAGCGTGTCTTTATGTACAAGGGCATACATATTATCTGAATGGATTCAATTAAACCCATATCAACAGTCAGTGTCTCAAAAATTAGGAAATAGCTGATATTAGCCGTTCAAGGCATACTTAATTTATCCCCACTTGTATTTTGGTGATATTAATTGCATGGCCATATTATTTTTTCTGTAGAAAATATTATAACTGTACAGTAATTTTACAGTAAGTTGAAATGTATGAAGGGGCATGAAACTAATTAAATAAGCAAAAGAATAAAAACAAAAGAC
Source organism: Pluvialis apricaria (assembly GCA_017639485.1). Classification (NCBI taxonomy): domain Eukaryota; kingdom Metazoa; phylum Chordata; class Aves; order Charadriiformes; family Charadriidae; genus Pluvialis; species Pluvialis apricaria. The sequence goes on from CM030010.1 coordinate 80,200,847, forward strand.
TGATGAATGCTTTACTCAGGAAGTGGACTCATTCTAATATCTCAAGATCAGCTGCTAGATTTAGTCTTTCCTTTATATTTTTAACAATTCTCTAAAAACTAAAGGGAATATTAATTATTAATTAAATTTACAGTTCATACTGTATTGTGAAGTGCTAAGATAACAATGTGAAGAGAAATAAATCTGTTAAACTGGACTCAATAAATTAACGATAGTAAAATGAAATGCATTATAATCCGTGATTTCCCTTATTAATATCACATCACAGAAGCCACTTATGTAAATGCGCCTGAAGTATCTGACCAGCTAACAATGTAACAGTTCCTGGGAAGCATTTTTACCCCTTTTTAACAGAAGAGGCACATCAGACATGGAGATACACAGTTGTTAGCCTGAAGTCCCACTGGAGCGGAGCTATGAATTGAGAGTTCCGTGTTCCAGGTTAGCATCTGGAAGACAGAACTGTAGAGGGGGACTTTTAGTATAAATCTGAGGGAAAATGAAGACCTCCTTGACTGTAAGGGCATTTATCATATTTTTAATTTTCATTGTACTGTGACATAATTTGGAAAATCTTTAAGAAAGATGGTGGTTTTAAAATTACATCTGAAGTATGCTGTATGCTAGGATCTCAATGAATATAATGGTGGAGTAATTACATCTAATAGGCTTATGTTGGCCTTAAAGATAGTTAAGTGCAAGTCTAGCATAATAAATTGTTCTGGTTAGGTCAGCTGAACTACATTTATGCTAAAAATAAATGCAGGTCAGGATGGTCAGGATGTTCAGAATGAATGCTAGTTTCAAATTCTAAGTATTTATCAAATATGATTCTATAAACATTTTAAGTGGTATGCCATTTTGGATTACTTGTTTTAACTGCTTTTTTTGCAGTGATGTTTATGTAGTTTTTTCAGAGATAAGAAGATAATTAGTGAACACTGTTATGCAAAATGTAACAGAAACAAATATATGCATAATCTTGGTTTGAGAGCAGTTTTTAAGTCTTGTGAAGACATTTTCTCATTAGTTCTTGACTACCCAATTTTAGAGTGCTAGAAGAGTTCCCTGAGTTAATTCTTCATTTCCTTCTACGTGTTATCATGATCTGAAAGCATTAGAGTGAGCTCAAACCTGTCATTGTATTGGAGCTCAGCATCTTTGTGACCCGGTGGCCCAGCTGTGCCAATGACCAGCTGGGGGTTTTACACCTCTGTGAACCTATCCAACTTTTTGCAGAAGTGGACCAACCTGAAACTGCAAGTATTGTTGTTTTAGGAGCGGTCAGAGTCTCAAAGTCCTGCCACTACTCTGATTCTGTCAGCTAGAGATGAGAATACCAGGCAGCTTGGGCTGGAAAAGTGTACCTAAGATCATGTTGTTTCCTGGACATCCATACCCATTAACAAATTTTGGATTTACTCTTACCTAAATCTCTGACTACAGCTGATAGCAGTATTAAATTTGTTGTGAACGTGTTTGTTTTTGAAGATATGTCTATTTGTGGGGAATCACACTGAATGCATTTTTCAATTTGTGACTATTTTTCATCAAGATCCATATATGCACTTATGAAAGGCATGGTTGATCTTTCTCATTAGAGGAAAAAACATCATACCGAAACAAGCTATTTGAAATAATTTAAATAACTGTAATTGAACAACTTAAATTTTGGGGAGTAAAAGGCAAAATTTATTCAGCATCTTCTTCATTATGACTTGGACAAAAGGGACCTACCAGAAGGCTGTCAGCTTTGAGGCTGAGCGGTATTACAGCGCTGAGCAGATGTAGTGAAGAGTTTCTACAGGAAGAAATTCAGCATTTTTTAGATTGAAAAACAGTTCACCTGCAATATAGTTAGGATCCATGTTAGGATCTCTGTTAGGATCCATGCAGTGATAAAAGACAGCTGGTCGAGGAAAAGAGTTGTGACCGATTACTCAAAATTGTTGTAATAGGACCTCAGAAAACTGCTAAGAAATGTGGGAAAGGAATTTAACTGTGTAGGATGTAAATATGTTTTAAAATATGGTTTTTTTAAGCATTGAACTTAGCAAAGGAGTTAGTATAGTCTCACTGATACATGAAAAACTCAGTTTTGTTTTCCTCTTAGAGAGCTATGAGGTACCATTGCTGGATTACTGGACAGGAAATTTCTCTAGTAGTGTGCATGTTTTGATAATAATAAGCCAAATTTACTCTAAAACTTATGTTCTGATAAAGCCTCTCATAGAATAATGTGATATTCAAGACCAATTCAATGCTTCCAAGATTAAAATATGCCACTCCTAATTGATATATATTTTGAGTGTATCCATGTATTGTATTGGTAGGCTTTATTGTTTATGATAGGAACATGATAAAAAAGGAGCACTAGCTCTCATAGCAGTGATTTTGCTCATTATCTTGATGACACCCAACAAAGGAGAAGGAAAAGAAGCAAGGTAAGCAGTGAAAATTAGAGGTCTAACACCTTGTTTATGTTAATAGTTTAAACTGTTTGGACTACAACTCTGACATAAATGGTTTATATGTTCAGACCATAGATTTTCCATCATGAATATCAGAATAATTACATTTAAGGAAAAATAGAATAAGTGTGTTCTTGTTTCTTGAGACTGACGTGTCTTGGTTTTCATTTTCAAAAGGTGCTGCTACTCTGGCCTGGTTCTTAATGGTCCACTCTTCAGTTGCTGATAGTATCCATGGATCAAGACCCTTTGAGAAACTGCAGTTTTTTTAATGGGGATAACTACTGTAAGCGCATTTGCTGGTAAGAAAATTACTTCAATGTAGCAAATTGATAAATACTGCACCTTTTTGCATCTGCTTTTTTTTTTTTTTTTGTCTTCATGCTAATCAGACTAATAGTTCTGTCTACATGAAAATGAGATGGATTGTTCTCTAGCATAAACAGGTACAAGATGCTATTGAAGATGCTTGTGGCCACATGTTTCTCTACCATCACCAACATTTTTGGTTTGGGGGATTATAAGTTGATAGCAGCCTCTGCCAGGAACACTGTTCAAATCCCTTTGGTTTCATGTAATTCTTGTCCATTTTGGGAAAAGCACTATTTTCCCTTTATTACTATTGAATTTCTCCAATGGCTCTGTTTTGAGGAATTGCGTGAATAGAAACTGCCGTAGCGAGTCTGACTGCAGAGGTACGTATTTCACTATAGCATCGGCTATAATGATCTTCATTGCCTTATTTCAGAGGATGTACCAAAAAAAGTCCAGGAGGACTGCAGTTAATGGTTTAATGTATCGAAAGAGATGTTTCCCCCTAAACCTTAGTGATTGAACATTAGCTTGTATCTGCTTCAGAACAGCTGCTGTTTCTTTCATACATACCCCACAGTAATTAAGCAGTCCTGCCATTTACTACATAAGTACCCACTCCTCTAAATCCTGCAAGTTCGTACTGGCTGAGATAGCTTTCCTTTCTCATTTAACTCCCACCATTTTGCCATGCCAAATCCTTTATACCCAAGAGTTTAGATTTTCCTGCCATAGCAACCAGGTTATTACGTGTTTTGTCAATACCTTAAATAGCAGGAGCTATTTGTGTCAAAGGCATTGAAAGTCTTTGGTGATTTTTACAGGAAAAAGCAGTGCTTAATCACAAAGCTATTATGAAAATTACTTTAAAGGATGTATTCTGCAAGATCCAGGGCCTTTGGTTCTTGCAGAAGGTCACCAAAATGTGCAAAATGAACTAACATATTGAAAATAGTGTATTTATGAAAAGTACTAGATCTGAGAATTACTGAAGTAAACTGGTTTGAGGGGAGAATTTTTGTATTGAGTCAACAAATTGTAAGTCAATATATGAAGGAAGAATGTACTAAACTGTATTATAAAGTTACAATTAATACTATGCAGTAATGAAGCTGTAAGTAAAACAGCTCCAATAGCAACAGTAATTATTCCATAAATGAAAGAAAAAAATGCTTTTTTCATTCACACAATCAGGCTACTTTAACTGCATTTTTCTTATCAACTCGACAGTCCATGGGTAGTAATGGTTTCTAGGCAGGCGCAGATTTTTTTGAGATATGTGTACTCTGCATTTTTTTTAATGTGTTGTGTAAATACTCAATTTACTAGTTAGTTAATAATGCTAAAAAGGGTGATTAAATAAAGGTGCCGGTTTGGTATAATTAGCACAGCTGTTCGTGGCTCCATTTCAGATACCAATAATGTTTATTTCATGACAAACATATAAGACAGAATGGAGCTGTTGGGATTAGCTTGAAGATTCCAATTGCAGGAACTGTCTCACCAGCAGTTCCTCGTCAGAAGTCAGCCAGAGGCCCTGGATAGCACGGAACAGGCACCCTTCCCTCGGGCTGCCCATCAGCTCGGGGAGCAGCAATAGTCAGGCACCATTGTCAGAACTGTGCAAGCAGGAAGGAGGCATCCTTTAAACAAACAAAGCAAATCATTGTGGCATCCAAAGATGCTTCTTACCTCTTAGGAACAACAACCCTTTGTGTACATACTTGAGGGTAGGAGGTGACAAGTGAGGAGGATGAGTGATTCTACAACATTGTGAAAACATTGAGCATCAGCAGTAGGAAACTGGTCTCAGTCAGTTATTATCTGGAGACTTGCAGGGGTTTTTTTCCCTCCCCCTTTTTTTTTTTTAATTTTTTTGTGTAGGAGAAGTGGGCTAGTTTGTGATCGGAACGCCTAGCTTGAGTTTTGAAGCTTAACAGATTAGACTTGTCTAGTTGCAGTACCCTGCAGATAGAAGGCATCATTCAGCCAGCCCACTCTCCAATAATTAGTACCCGAGCTTCATAAAAACTTAATTTTATCGATGCTTCTGTGACTATACATGGATGAAGTCATAAGCTACTCTGGGTGTAGAGTATAAATGAACTGGTAATATTAACTGAATGGGATGTAAATCAGCGCTCTTTAGAACTCATGAGTAAGCAGGAATCAATATTAAGGAAACTGTAAAATTTCAAATATTTTTTGCTCTGATAAATAGATTGATTGTTTGCCTCTTCTGGGAGGAAGCAAGCATAGCAGTTCTACTAGCACTGGAGTGGAAATCTGGATATTTGCTTTTCACCTTACTCTGCTATAAAATAATGACAATACCAATAACATACATTTGCTTGAAGCTTTCTCTATAAATGCAGTTCTACTGGTTTTAGATCCTTACAGTCTGATTTCAGTTATTATTCATCATTTACATACACAGATAAATATATCCTGCAGATATATCCTACCTATAATAAACAAATAGAAATATTTACTGTTAATAGTTGCAGAATTATAATAACTCTGCTTTTTAATCCATATTTCTCTCTCTCACTTGTCCAGGTACCTGGAATTCTTCCCTGCTCCAGTCAACGCAACAAGTCATTTCCTCTTTGAGAAAAGTGCCAATTATTTCTATTCTGAGAAAGCTCCCAAATGAGCACCTTCTTTGGCCCCCAAGGCCAAGATTATCACTATTCTCACTGATCCATCAGATCAGGCGTACTCCTGGTATCAGGTATAATGATGTAGCCTCTTGTTACTACCATTCATTGTAGTTTTTTCCCTATGTTAAACTATCAAAAGAGTGCAGTGTGACACCTACCACGCTATATCTGGAACAGTCGCATTTGTTACTGTCACCCACTGAACACATTTAGCATGGTTGTGGTACTGTTATGACACTCCAACACTGCATTAGGACTTAAAACCAATTTTCCAGCAGCACCAGGGTGTGCTTGAGGATCCAGCAGCCCTGAAACACACCTTCCGTGAAGGGGTCACAGCAGGATTGCACATCCCAGGGGAGATACAGATCCTGCAGAAGGGATGCATGGAGCCTGGGTGGTACAGTACTCCAACAGGAAGATGGTTATCTTGCATTCCCTGCTCTCACCTGAGAAATAGAGAGCTAGATCCTGCAAGTTTATTAAAGGTCCAGCTTTCCAAATTCACCGGCTAGGCTGGGCTGCTCTTTTTCACATATAGATATAATTGCCCACATATAAAATAACTCACATTAAAAATTTGTGCCTGTCTCTTACCTGCTTCTTCTGGTGCGGACTAGTGGCTTTGTAGGAATGATCAGGTCAACATATGAGGCTTCTCCTCTGCTTTGTGAAACCTGGTGACCTTCCTCTCCTTTTGGTGACTAGAAAAGGAAATAAAGGTCCAAATAAATAGATCTGCTGTCCTCCTGACATTAGACAGCATGTATGACCATAACTGATGATGGATGTGGAAATTAACTCCCAGTCTATGAAGGAGTCTGTCTCTCTCCACTCACTGTAGAAAAGCCTAAGGAGACTAGCTTCCTAATTTAGGCGGCCATGTTAGACATCTAAGGCTCGATAGAGCAAATACTCCTAATAATGGAATTTGAATATATGATAAAAATAACAATGACTAAAGAATCTGACACCAGAAGTAGTCTGGTGGTAAAACCTTCTCTTAGCAAGTCTAATCGATGCACACAATTGGTATCCTGCAGCACCTACACTAGGGCTCCCAATATGTTTCATATCCAAGTGGCTGAAGTTACGGCAGCCATTTTGGGAATTACTGCCAAAAAAAAATCAAAGACAAGGAAGGAGAGCAGTGGGAAAAGAAAAACCTTGTTTGTGATGTTAGAGGCTTTATTATATTTAAGCAACAGCTGAAAGAATTTGCATTTTGTTGAGGTTTATTTTATTCCCCCATCTGTTCTACCCTTGTCACTACATACTTTCTTTTTTTCATTTTTAAATTCAAGTTTTGATTATGATGGAGATTTCTGAAAGGCTTTGGAGAAAACATAGGTGTTGATGAAATGAGGAAACTTGTGAAAATCAAGGTTTTGAATGTAGAAGTGTTTTTTAGTCAGAATGTTTGAAGAAATGCAGGAAAAAATAAAATAATACGAAAATACAGAGACATTATTATAAGGGCAATTTTGATTTCTTTAAGAAAATGCTTTATATTTAGTGATTTCTCCTGAAAACAAGGAAAAACAGGTTTTTCTATTCAGAGTAGTTATACAATAAGGCAGATGAATATACATTCAAATCACTGTTATATACCACTTTTAAGACACAAAGACTTTCTCAATTCATTTGTTGAAATAGCCTGTCTTTTTTCAGGACTTGACCCAAGCCTAATTAAAATCAAAGGTAGAACTCCAGTAGTTGGTAAAATAGGTTAATCTACTAATTTCTATTAAAATTAATATCGGGGGAAAAGCTTTCAGACAAAAGGACGAACAAATTTCAGCGAAGAGGAAATTTTGGAACTTTGTGCTTCAGAAATGTCTGCATGCCAGCACTTCATTATTGCTGGCAATGTTTGCGTAGCTTAGAGGTGTGAACACCTATTTAAATGCATATTCCCTGAACAGTGGGTTTTGAAAGTCTGTGAGAAAATCAGCCCTCTTAACACAGCATTTAAATTTATACTCAGCCTTCAATATTGCTGAAATCTCAGTGGGACTTAAATTTACGCTTAAATGCTGTCCTTACGAGAAATTTTCCTGAGGAAGTCATTTTCTGCAACATGGCCTACAAACGCACTGAAAAACAGCAAAGTACCTTTGTCTTCCCATTTCACGAACCTCAGATCAATTATAGAAATACCGATTTTTAAAAGTTCTTCAAAACGAGCGATTTTTCTGTCACGCATGTGACACGTGTGTCAGTCACATTTCCAGCCAGCAATTACAAAACCAACCTGCAGAAGCAGCTACCTTTGTCATAAATTTAACTTGACAGCTTCTCTGCAGGGCTTTCAATTAGGATTTTTTTTTTTTTTTTTTAAATCAACTGAAAAAGAATTAAAGTGTCAGTCCAAATGCGATGAGCAAATGCTATTTTACAGGAGAGCTACACATACTGCATTTTGTTCAGACTCCATGACGATCAGGAACCTGCAATGCCAAGTGTTGGATAAAAAAAAAAAAAAAAAAAAACCACTTAAAAAAGGTCATTACAGTGACATAAAAATACCTGTTTTTGCCGTTTGAGGCGATGCGCGCGTTGGGCGCCGGGCGGCACCTCAGGCTTGGCGGGTTTTCCTGAGGGACGAGGGCAGAGGAGGTGGTGGAGCGGATCCGTGACGCTACTCAGAATCCCATTTCTTTCACTGAAAATTTTGCATGCTGGATGGAGGAAGTTTCAAAAAAAACCAAACAAACCAAACCCTCCCATTTCAGTGTTGGTTGCTGAAGGCTTTGACAATGAAGCGGGTCGGGGGGGCAGCTCGTCTGCCTGGAAAAAGGTAAAAAACGAAACAAAAAGACCAAAAAAACCCTCAGGCGCAGTAAAAGCTTTCTGTGCCTCAAGGGCAAACTGCTAAGCGGTGCTGAGAGGATAATTTGATGGGCTCGTGGTAGCCGCGGCCCCTGGCAGCTCCCCTCCCGCCCAGAAGAAAACGCGGCTGGTTTTCAAGTCACCAGAGACCACGTCCGACCCTGTGAGGAGATCGCCGCCGCCGCTGAGGCCTCCATCCGTTGTGGTAAATGTTATCTCCCGGGCTCCAGAACAGAAAGTTTTCTTGTGGAATGTGGAGAGGAACTTTATAATTAAGCTCGAAAAGCGGTAAAACTAACCTTGAAGCAGTCGTTAGATGTAAACGGAGTCGATGATTTCTGCCCGAATCTTCCTGAACGGCGCGCTCGGGAGGCGGGAAAAGGGAGGCGGGAAAAGGGGTGCAGGCGCCCGTGTCTGACAGAATGGAGGGCCAGTTTCTGAAATCACGTTGACTTTATGTTCATCACTGAAATCTATGACTGGAAAACTGATAAAAACCGCTTAGGTTTTTTTTTTTTGTTTCACCGCACCAGGGGTGAAACTACAAAGGAGGCCAAATAACACCACCAAAACAAAACCACCACCTCCTGGGCACTCTTTGGACATTTACCACAGCGGCGTTCCTCCCCCACTGCCTCTCTCTTCGAAAGCTATAACTGTGGCAGCTTTACCAGGTATGTGCAAAATTTGTTACAGATATCCTTTTAGTTTTACAGCTATTATAGATGGGCAGCAACTGAGAAACGATGCAATTATAGAAATGGATGAAGTTGAAAAGTTTGGTGGGATTTCTCTGTATTGTAGTTATTCTGATGTCTCCGTGTGATTTATATGGTGCTTATTTTGCAGGAAAAAAAAAAAAGGACAAGACTTACATGAAAATGTTTTCAGACACCATTCGGCATGGGAGAAGTTGAGGGGGAATGGAGCTGATGGTAACTTGGAGCCAGCAGATCCTTATAATGGATGTTCAGAAACTCTCAACAACCATATCTCTAAGCACAGGGTTGGTGTTTTTTTTTAATTAATGAATTCTGAACTTCACGTCCCTCCTAGGTGGCTAGAAAATGGCTGAGACTGTTAATTGCTAAATTGTCTCCCAGCACTAAATCTCCCAGCAAACAACCAGTGTAAACTCAAATTTAAAAAGAGTTAGACTAAGAAACAACAAGGAAGATTTTAAATTAAGCTTTATTTTCAAAATTCTTGCTCAGCTCTTATTATCTCACTGTTTTGAAAATAAAGGTACCTGCTGAGAGCCAGTAGTTATGAGCCACCATCTTTTGTGGCAAGACTGAGAATCAGAAGCTGGAAGAATATGGGAAATGTCATTCACTTATCAAAATAATTGGTACATGGGTATAGTTCTGAGAACATTATAAGAAGCTAGAAAAAAAGGACAGATCATTTTCCTCCTAAGACTCACAAGGTGAAATCTTACCCTTTTGGAACTGATGCCAAAATTAATGTTAAATACAGTGGGGCCAGCCAAATAGGTGGCAAAAAGAGATGAACACAGGTAAGTAGTTTTATTTTAAAATTAACTAGAAATCTGAAAAAGAATTCAAGCATCAGGGAGGACTTTTAAAAGTAATAAGGCATGTAATTTTGTGACTCTGCATATCTTTCAGGTTAGAAACACACTGGTTTCATGTCCTCAGGAACATCTTTGTGGACATTTTAATGCAGTTGAAAGAAAAAATCAACAAAAAAAAATTATGATTATTTTCTTTTGCTGTTGCATTTTGTGACTTTGTGTTAGATACCTGTATAAAAGAGATTTTTAGCCAAACCATATATTCAGCTCAGTGATGCCTTTCTGTTTGTAAAACTTGAAAAAGTCTCAAGTAGCAGAGCTGAGATTCCCTGAGTTACAGAATTTATAACTGTCGCTTGTTGATACACAGAACTTTGTTCCATTTTCTGAAAAGGAAAGAAAAGGAGAAATTAAAGACGTAGTTCTGGATCTTGTTAACAAAGCCATCAGATATAACCAGATTTACAACTGTCTGTAAATAGAGAAACCAACTTATGTAGCCCTCCAGTATACCAGTCACTGAGCCCTGCTATTTCTCAAAAATTAGGCTTGACGTTTTGATGCTGTGAGTGAGTTAACTTCTAGAAAAAGAAGTCTTCTAGAAAAAGAAAAAAAAATGGGGGGGGCTCCCAGGAAATTAAAGAGAGGTGGAAGGAGGAGTTACTAAGTTGTGTGTAAGGTGGTTCACAGGTACCTGCAGGAGGTGGGAAGGTGGTTTCTAAAAACGTGAAGGAAGGACAGAGAGTCCTGGGTAGATTCACTGAGCTGGCCCAGCAGAGGAAGAAAATAATTCTCCTGGTAGAGAATCTTATTATGGAAATATATTTATATGCTCTTCCTTGCTGTACACATGTGATCTACTTTGTCCAACCACCCCAGGCATGGTTTTCCATTCTGATTAACTTTAGGCCTTAAGCCAGTTGAGTGCCTTAAAAAGTCACTCCCTGGAACAAATTACAAACTCTGTTCAACAGTTTTGATGCCGTCAGACTGAGCCAGTGTGTGTCTGAAGGCAGCGGGAGGAAATGGTTTCATAAGCCTTTCCCACTGTCACTCCCAAGGGAGTTTGTCATGGTCGAGGGTGGAATAGCCCTTCCATGCCAACACTCAAAGGGGTGGGTGCTTCACACGGTCTGTAACTCAGCACAGTGGAAGCATATTTCATACTTCTAGAAAGTGCAGTTACCTGCTTTAGTGTTAACACCTCTGTCTTTGCTGCATCAGTATTGACTTACTTCTCGTTAAAAATAAATAAATACAGGGCAAGGCATGCCCATGGGTGTCTCCTTCCCCCTGAGTTTGACAAGATGAAAGCTTACAGCTATGCTGTATGATTTCACTAATAGTTCTGTAATTGCGTTCTCTCTGCTGATATTCAGAGATCTAAAAAGAAAAATGAGGCACAAGAAAGAACCAGCTGATGAAGTCTGATGTTCACTAAACAGTGCTTTGTTAAACCAGACATCAGTATTTATTGTGCATCTATCTGAAAGGTGAAGGTGAGAGAGCATAGTAACACTACTATCAGATTGCCACTTTGGATTCAGTTAACTCGTGTTGAAGTTTTCCTGCTGTTCCACACCTCATCTTCAGCTGTTCATCACCCCTTCCCTGAAATTACCAGCCTCTCCGATCTGTCAGAGTAACTGCATGTGTAGTCTCTCCACAAGCCAGTTTTGCTGAACTGAGCTGTGTTAGATAACCCCTATTATTAGAAGTGTTTTAGCTGTTGGATTCGTTTAGACAGAACTGGGTTAGAAGCAATTACACATGCCATTAGTTGACAGTTTGGAGAAGTCTGTAACCTCCGGTAGTGATGAAATGGGTGATGGGATCAGCAGAAAGCAGAGTGATCACCTCTTAATCTGGCACAATTGCTGCCCAAATAGCCTTACTTAGCATCAAGGACCCTATGTGGGCAAGTTGCATTCATTAATACCGAGAAAGTGATAATAATTATTATACCTGAAAGACTGATAGTGTTGCTGTTCTACCTGCTGCTTCTTAAAAGTGGCAGAATCAGACTTGCAGTTACACTCATAACTTTCTGTTACATTAGGAAAATAGTCTTCTATCAACAAGGGGTGTTTTGGGTAACTGGAGCAGTCAATGGCTAAAACCTTAACAGGATACCTTCTTGCTCGTTAGGTAAAGAAAACAGTTGACCTAAGTGTTTTACTAAACATTAAAAGTAAGGGAGTCAAACAGAACTAAGATGAGGTGAGCTACAGCAGGTTACAGCATCTTATTTCTGTGAAACTTTCATTGAGTATGTGAGAGAGAATGAGATTGGAAGAGTTGTCATAAGCCATGCATTTTCCCCCATTCCTAGTAAGCTATTAGTATGTGAGCTGAAGTGTCCATATTTTTGTGTATGACATTATTTTCAAATTTGACTGTAAGAAGGGGTTTTGGTGTCAGCTGCTAGAAGAAGAAATGACTAAGTGCAGAAGAGTTTGAAGACCAAAAATATATTCCATTAACCACTAGGTAACCCTTAAAAAAACTACAGATGTTTTAAACTTCAGTATTTAGGACACTGCAGTGTTAATATAGCCAGAGGATAGTATTATAGATGCAAATACTATCCAGTATAGTAAAGTCTAGAAAAAGTCTAAATTTATTTTAAAAATAAACCTGATTTTCAGTGCAATATTGTGTTTGCACTTTTAACTTGGTGAAGTCTTTATGAACAGTTATGTGAAGGTGAATATTTTTCCTAATTACACTATTTTATTTTTTTAATTTCCTCAGTCCAAGTCCTTTTTGTCCAGCTTATCACTGGGCTGTCCAACCTGTGCTGTGGCACAGCTGGGGGCAACCTCTCCCATTGTGACTGAGACAGGAGCTATAGAAGGTGGGATGGCATTGAACGTGGAAAGGAAATAAAATGTTGCTGTCACATGGGAGACTTTCCTACAGCCTAAAAGATAAATATAAAACAAGAACTAATTCATTAGGTGCAGACACTTGGAGGCATATTAGCATTTTCATGTTTACTTAGACTCATGCCTAATTAGTTTAGTTGCTGTAAACTTCTCTCAAGAGAATAAATTACTGAAAAAAATCCCTTCCCAAATACCGTTATTTAGTGAGGTAAAACAGCAGATCTTAAAAGAACCACAGCAATCCAGAAGAAATAGCACATTCTCATGTAAAGGATTATCCCATTTTTTTTTCCACAAGGAAAATGGTTCCATAACAGGAAGAAAAGGAGTAGAACTCCAAGAAAAAGAGTCTGCCATTTAAAATAAGTATTTAAGCACGGAGGTGGTAGGACATTGGCTTGCCTCTGAAGATGGCTAAAGGACATATGAAAACCAGTCAAAGATACTGATTTCGCATTACAGTTTCTTCTAAGCAGCATAATCCCATGTGTGTTGCACTGACAACGTGCACTGTCTTGCATATGCGTGGACTGATTAAAATGTAATTCTGGCCATTAAGTATGGTATATTCCAGAATGGTAAGAATAGTGAAAGATTCTGGGGATCTTTTTTTAAAAAAAATGTATGTTTCTGGCTGATAATTCTGCCTTGAAGAATGAAAGAAAAAATGTTCTGAAAGTTATACCCTCACACACCCATTTTAAAAAAAATTAAATGCAGACCTAGTGTAGGACTTACTGAGTGGAGCACCTGACCACATGTTTAAAACCCAGTGAGAAGAGCAGCGTTTCAGCATGTCTGTTGAAGTGTATATGCTTTGGTGGGTACCAGAACTGTTTCTTGGGCTGACAGCAGTGGCAGGAGAAAGGAAAAAAAACCTGCTTGTGAGAGGACTGAGTTTCATTGTATTTGTGTGTATTGCATTGGTAGTAGTGTCCGAGTTCTGTGAACAGATGTGTTTTTATAAACCTAAATAAACAACCCAGAGAGCATATAAACACCTGGGATGGCAAGCAGACGGGTGGTCATCTGTCTGAGCCTTCAATTGCATTTTCTCTATAATTAGTTGTCTAATTGCTTGTCCAGAGTTGTAGCTAATGTATTTACACAGGTAATTAATTATACTTTAAAAAAAATCAAACAACCATTTTCAGTTGTTTGTCCTTTTTTGTTTATTTGTGGAATGTCAAACTATCGTGCTACTGAACTATTACCAGTTTTATTTATGGACTACATTATGACTCCGTTCTGGGTATGTCCGTAGAAGGACATATGGTGCCTAATTATTTCTCAGGCTAAATAAGGAAGTAATGAGTATCAGTTGCAACCAAGTTAAGCATGGTGGTCAGTGGTAGGCAGGGCAGGAATACCTCAAGAGTACCTCCAAGGCTGGGGAGAGAGATGGGACATGCTAGCTAGCCACGATTTTTATTCTATTGTTTTTAATTAAGAAGTGCGGCCCATTGACTTGTAACAGTATGTTCTGCTTTCTGAAAGCTGAATTTGGAGAGGGAGCTTAGACTTACTAGTTTCGTGAGACACTTGGCAAACTTCTGGTAGCAGGCAAAATTTTAATATTCACCTGTGAGTGAACTCTGATATTACGAGGTGCCCAAAGAACAGCTTTGCCAACCTGCCTTTCTCCGCTTTGTGTGATGCAGATGATGGTGTTCGCAGTGGTAGTCAGACTGAGACCATGGGACAGGGCACTTGCATGTTGCCTGATCCCCAGATGCACACCCCTGTGTTTCTGAAGCCATGGCTGCTCAGGGCTCTGACTGAGCTGCTGTTCTTCCTTTTCTCAAGTCGTCTTCTCTTATCCGTGTTTAAAGCTCTGTTTGTGCTTTCAGTTTTGCTCAACTCCAGGATCCTTGTGGACATGCCCTTTCCTCCTTCCTCCCCATGCCAGAATGTGGATATCCCTCGCTGCCCATTCCTCCCATGTTTTCACCTATTTCCTCTTTTATCAGGGATCTGTGAAACCACCACAAATCCTACCTTTCCTTCCCTTTCTCTAGGGTACATCATACTGTGGCCAGCACTTCTAACTCCGCTGTGACAGAGAAGAGAGACCAGGCAAGCTGCTGCTCTGTTATTCAAGCTCCACATTAAAATCAAAGGCACATGAAAGAGAAAAGCATCACTAACAATTTCTGCAAGTCTGTCCAACATTAACGTAACTTGAAAAAAACTGCAATTTTGTTTTGAAGACCACTTCAAATGTTGATCAGTAGTTCTAGAATGAACTGAACTTTGAGGAAAACTCACAGGTTTGCAGATTTTGGGCTTGTCTTTAAAATGGTAAGCCACATTCAATCTGTTATAGTCACTGGAGAGTCTGAGTGGAAAAAAAAGACTGAGGAGGGAACTTCATAATAATTAAGAAATATTCACAGCTGCTGAATGATTTCCAGGACAAAAGGAAGAGAACTGATACGTCTGTGACGCTGCAAGGTCAAGTGCACCCTCCCAAGCCCATCTGACAGTAAGTAGTGTTAAGAACAGTTGTTACTGTGTTCAATGTTAAAGATTAAAAACTCATTGTATTCTGGGAATAGGAGTACTCTGGTTGCAGACTGAAGATCTTAGGGCAGAAAAGGTATTAGATTATATACCGTTCTCTGCTTTAGTCCAACACGTACATGCTTTATTGTGGTCAAACTCAATTTTTGGATTCAGAGTCAGTATCAAACAAATGAAACTCAGAGATACCAAACAAAGGCAAAAAAAATCTGCATCCAAAAAACTCACTGAATGGATAGATGGAGTCTCACAGGGCACCTCTGCATGGGCCAGTGCAATGCTGTGCCAAGAAATTGGTTCATGCCCAGAAAGCGGCCGCAACCCCCTTGGCATCTGCAGGGGCTGTGCCAGCCATGGCCAGCGCTCCTTCTGCAGGAGCTGGAGAGATGCTGCTGTTTGTTCAGCCACGTTGTGTACCCACAACATGCGTGGGCTCCTGCAAAGGAGATGGATAAAGGAAAGAAAGCCAAAACAAGGTCTTAGGTCACAAATAATGAAACATGTACAAAATGTTGGTATTAGAAAAAAAATGAAGTCAGAAGGAAATCTGGCAGGACTAACTCACTGAACTACTGAAAATGAGGACTAAAACACTGTGCAGTTAATTCCTTCTGATAGACCTATCAAAATTAAAAATGCTTTATTGCCAGGTCGTTGTCCATTAAGTTTGGAGCTTTAGTGACCCATTAAGGATGAACAGTGGTATGTTGCAGAGCTTAGCAGGTGTATCAAAGGACCAAAGATGGGCTGAGTGGCTGAGCTAGGCTACAAGATCACTGGTGATGACTAGAATTAGATGGTTTGGGAAGAGCTACAGAAATTCTGCTGTGGGCAATTACAGATTCACCTTTCACGAGGATGAATTTCTTTCAAACCCTTATTACCCAGAGACCCCAGATCTGTAGTATGAGATTTTTTATTCTTTCTAAAGCTGTTTAATGATAGTTAAGAGTTAACTCTGAAGGCTCTTATTATCTATAGATAGATCCCATTCATCCTTGAAGCTTGCTGAACCATTAGCTTCAGTAATATGTTGCAGTGGTTAGATGAAAACTGCCTTAAGAATAGAAGCAAAAAGGAGAATCTTTAGGAACTTAAAGAACTTGGGATTGATTTTGGTACTTAACTCACAATGACATTGGCAAATAACATTTCATTAAAGAAAATATAAGTAGGTCTCAGCACCCCAAAAAAAAATCCAAACCACCCTTGCAATGATTTCTATGGACTTTAGATCAGGAGTAAAAAGAGGAAATGACAGAATAAGATGCCTAAAAAAGGTAATGGCTTTCCAGACTCTGAAGTAGCTCACAGCTAACTGAGGAGATGATAACAAAGATGCAACACAGTAGCTTCAGTGGTGTGGAAAAGATAGAGAGCTAGATTAATTTGCCCGAACCCAGGCACCCAGCATTAGGGGAGATGTTCTGCAGTACCTCAGTGGGCTGATGCTGGGGGATGATGGACCCACACCATGGGTACCAGCCCCAGGTACCCTTAGGAGCTGTGTCCACATGGAGCTGGTGGCCATGTCCTGTCCTTGGTGGAGCCAGAAGCCACTCAGAACAAGGGGTGAACCCAGATAATTTCCTCTGATTATCTGTCAGACTAATAATCAGTACTGGGTGATATTAAAGAAGCAGTTTCACTGCAGCAAGTGGCTGTAATTTTCATAGGTAAAACACTGAATGAATATTCTGTAGAAGTTTCTGCATTTGATTACTTCAAGCTGCTTACACAGTTAGATGCAAAATCAAATACAAGAAGTTGATTCTGTAGTGAACTATTTACCTGAAGCCATTTGGTGATGCTAGCTAATACTCATTACTCAAGGTAAAGCTCATTGCATTGCTTCATTTCTGTCTTTATAATGAAATACTGCTTTGCTTCAGATCTGAAGTGTGGCATAAGCTTATCTTCTTTCTGACAGATTTTCTTCTGGATGTAACTGCTCTGTTATACCATTCACCACTGAGCTATATGTATTATTTTTTCTCTCTGTCTCTTTTTTTTTCCTCTTTTTTTTTCTAGTTTAATTAAATATGATCACCTGGCTTATCAGAAATGACCTGTGCAATATACATGAATCACCTTTTTTGGTTGGTAAGCTTATTTTATGTAGCAGCTTAAGGCATTGTGCAGCAGTACGCAGAGTTAAAATAGGGCTGGCAATTTTCAGGGTATTAAACTGCTGGCATAATAGAATAAACCAGAAAAGATTTGATAAGGTAAAACTTTTTTTCTTTCATCCCATTTCCAGCTGTAGGATTTCAAAATGCGTTTGGTTGTGGCTGCTTTCAGTACTGGCTCTCCAGGCATCCTTATTCCAGTCTCTCGGGGGGGAAGCCGAAGGAGTGGAGAGGGGAATTGTCTGAAGCAATTGAAAAAAGTGTCAAAACTCAGAGCAGAATTTTGTGATCTTAAAGGTGAAAGGTCTCACCTCACTTAAAGACAGCTGTCTGGGGACTGGCAAGGGGGGCAGAGAGACAGGACAAGTGTGTAGATATCGGGTGTAGGTATGTGGGTGTTTAATTGATGAAAAGCCTCAATTCTGCAGCCGGAGTCCTGTGAAGACACATTTTGTGTATCTAAAGCTCATAATGGTTCCAAAACCCTTTAAACTATTTAATTAAAAAAGAAGCTATAGCTTTAGAAAACTGGGGGGGTTTATACAGTTGGAGCTTCCAGAGGTTTAAGTGGAGAATATGGGGAGGGTTGCGGGGGACACGAGAGAAGTCAGCCATGACCTTAAGTAGTTGTTACTTTGAAGATGCAGTCCCCACTTTGTGTCTGCCTAATGCAGTTCACAGTGGGAATACAGACATTTTGCCTGCACCATAACAGCTTTTGAAAAGTCAGATACCTTGGGCTGTCTTGCATTATTTTTATTTTATAATTAATCATTAACTGATGCCCTTTATAAAATAAAAATCAGGCACAGCAGCTGGGTTATTTGCCTTTGAAAAGCTGTTACTATGCACACAGCATGCCTTTCTTCTTGTCACTAATAATATCACAAAGATGTAAGGAGGGAAAATGCTACACTGACATCATGTCATGTCCAGTACAAATGAAAGTGCCGTAAACATTCAAAAAACATATGAATAGGAACAGCTTCATTGACAAATGCTTCCACTGGGCCATCATGAAGGATGATATTGAATGCGTGGTTAGTATGCACAGATAGAGGCTCAGGAAATATTTCTATGGAACTGTCAGGCTATTTTTTAAAATTTTTTTGCTTTGCAAGTCACCTATTTACCTCCATGTTTTTCCTGGTTTTGTTGCTCAAAGAGCAATTGAGAAAAAGGTAGAACTCATTAGTGGATGTACTTCTGGAGCAAGACCCAAGCCCCTAACAGCATCTGTCCCAATAATGTCAGTGCCCACCTTGGCCCAGTAAATGTATAGGAAACCATAATGCGCATGAGAGTCAATGTAAATTCTGCCTCAATTAACCACATTGATCCCATGAGAAATATTAGCATATAAAATGTGTGGGAGAGGCACTGATTTGAAAACCACACCGTATAATAACATACGAGCTCCCGCTGAAGTCAGACCAGTGTCCATTAAGTTCAGTAAGCTGTCCCCAAAGGTGGCCGGGAGCAGGTGCTTAAATAGAAGAGAAACTGAAAACTTGTGTAGTCATCCTACAACACCCTTCCAGATCTCAATGGGAACATTTTGAAGCCTGGAAATGAATTCAGGTTTTCAGCAGCAATTTGAACATATATTATTACAAGCCATACAACTGATTCAGAGAGGCCAAGCGAATGTATGGGTAACTGAGCACACACACACACACACATATTTATACATATATATACACACATATATACTTGTGTGCAGGGGTATATTTACATATACGAGAGGCATTGTAAAAGAGAAAATGAAAATGAGCATGAAAGAAAAGCAAGCATACGTGTGCATGGCTAGTTCAAGATTTCACAGCGGTGTGAGAAATAGCGAGAGTATCACCCCAGTAATTCTTGGGGATTCAGTTTTATGGTGCTTGTGACAGCAGCAGAGCACTGTTATCTGTAAGAATTTAGGTGTGGCGGTCAAAGGGTGGTGGCATTCTGGGGGGTTGATGGAAGCCAAGTCAAGGAGGTTTTAAAGTATTCTGAGCAGAATAAAAAGTTTGCAGCGGGGTCAATGGATTTGGGAGGCTGCATAAAGGAGAAGGTGAGTGGGATGCCGAGGGCAAGGTCCTATGAGAGGCTGTAGGAGTCGCTGCTTTCCCAGCGGCTTATTCTGTTTTTCTCAAGTCAGTGGGGTATGGACATCTACCACCGTCCCAGCTGCCTCCTTCTATCACGAACGACCACCACCCTTGGTCCCTGGCAGGGGTGACTTCCCTTTTCTTCTGGAGGCCGCACATGCCTTCTTGCTCTGCGCTTGCCGCTCAGGGCAGGACAAGTGGCAGAGCCGCCCTCACTCCTGGGGAGGCACAAGGAAGGGGCTGAGGAACCCCAGAGAGTGGGATTTTGAGTGCCTGCTTCACCATGTTTTGACAAGGTACCTGTGTCCTCCTTGCTGGCCTGATCCTCTAGATCGTTTAGATATGTGTGACACACAAATGAGTGTTTGTGATGGACAGAGTGGCAGAGAAAACTCAAACAATTTATTAGTAATAGTCCGTCTGCACTCACAGAAAATCCCAGAAGTGTGTAATCTATTTAATTTTAAAATAGTCTAGTCTAGCTCTCTGAATACTTTTTATATTGTTAAGATTAAAGTGTGATTGATGATCCCCAGATCCAAATCTGGGTTTCTAAACTATTCAACTGCATCTACCACCCTGTCATGAGAGCACCCTTGTCATCAAATGCCACATCTTTTCAAAGCAGCTCACGTATTTCTAAATCTCTCCTTAGTAATTAAATGACTTTATCACTATTACAACAAATGTCACTCATACTGTTAATGAAAGCATTAGGCTAGTGTTTCAACTAAGAGCTTAGCAGGGGATGTTAGTATATTTTAGATTCTCTGTTTTAAAATTTTTGCTGGTTGTTTTTTTTTTTTAATTGAAAGCCTAATTTGAATGTAGAATATGCAGGTTTTAAAAAGTTCCTTAGCATTTGAATATTTGCTTTTTTCCCTGCAGTGGCCTTTTCAGATCTGTTTTTAACACATTTAGTACAAAAGTCAGTCATCCAGAGTAATACATAAAAAAGATGAATGAAGAGATATAGAACATTAATATATGGTGGTGGTGGTAAGCTTGACAGCTGTCAACTTTGCCTATGTGCATTTATTTCGTACTCTTTATATTTATTCATCTGAAACACATTTGAAAATGAAGCAGGTGAAAAGTAACGTAAGGTAAATTAAGCCTGTTTAGGGCGCCTCGAGATCAGAACTGGATAAAATATTTGCAGGAGTAGAGCACCTGGGTATTGGTGGCTGCTTCCATACATGAAGTGTTTCACTTAAAAACATGACTCGAGTTATTCAAGAGTAGCTAGCATCTCTAGCCCCAAAGCATCTTTAGTTTATTCTTCTGAATATGTGCATAATAAATATTTTATATTTTAAATGCTGAGTCTTCAAATGATTGAAGGAGGCAAAAGGAGAAAAAATTGTTAAGAAAGCAAGCAAAGAAGAAGCAATCTAAAGAGAAAGATGGGGGCATCCAAGATACATTTATTGCAGGATTCACCTTGTAATGAAACACCACACCCACATTAAGAGAATGGGAGAATGCAGTGCAGGTGAGGATACTTAGGCTAAGCAGGGGTGTCCTGGTACAAGCATAACTGGGGCCAGGTGGTGCTTAAGCATTCTTGCTTATCTATTTATGCTAAGCTAGATCACGAAATAAAACTAGTAGAGTTTGATATTGTCTCATCTCCTTGGGTTTGAATTGTATTTGATTTCATGTATCTTAGCTCAAGGCAATGGAATTGTTTGACGTACCCATATTTTTCAGCTGCGGTTGGGTGTTGAGCTGGTGTATTGCCATTGCTGCTAGATGTTGCTTGAAGGATGGTGGGTTGACCTCTATCTGCATAGCTTTATGCTAGAATGTGTTCTTACCACTATGATTTCGTTCCACTTGCTCAATTTTATCCCTGTTACATGGTAGTAAATGGCCTGGGAAGCCTGGGTAGAGTTGTATTAATCATAGCAATCAAGGGCTCTGGCTTGAAAAATAAACATTGAGTACTTCAAGCTGGACTTCTTTTTAAATCGCTGATTAACTAACCCAATTAAGGGCTCCTGTCGTTATTATTTTGGTGGTTTATTTATGTGGACAGTAGGATTTCAGGCACTATACAGCATACAAGTGATGTGAGTTTGATTTGTTCTCATCTTTTCTGTTTCCTCCTACCGTGTTAGGACCCAGATGCTCTTCACAAAGCAGTGTTGCCTTAGAAATACGTCTGCAAGCTAGAAGCTAATCAGTAACTTTACAGACTGTTGCTGGCTGATTAAATTATGGATCTGGTTAAATCAATCACTATATTGAATGTTCACAAAATTCAAAACATAAAACAGCTTTATTATTTGAGTGCTTGGGTTTTCCCTTACGAAAATTCAAGGAAGCCTTTGCTGAAGTGACTACAGGTAATAACAGCAATTTTTGAACTTGGTAGTCTATGGTTAGACTTCTCTGTCAGGATGTGGGTACACCAGTGTAACTTTTTTTCCTCGGCATTTTGCATTTAACACATTTGGAGGTGGGTAGCCCTGTGAAGCAATAAGTAGATCTGTTTTTGATAAGTCCACCCCAGGTTATGTAAAATATGTGAATATTTATTAGGACGGTGGTAACGAATGACTGTATAGTTAGAGGGATCTACTGAGACAAGGGAAAGATCTGGATTCCAGGTGCTACTTTAATTAATCCTTAACCATATTATGCACTAGAAAAGATTGACACGTTTCTTTCAGCCTACTTATTAGAGACTATATTACTAGTATGTTGTTCCTCCCGCTTATCACTGGGTATGTCAATGGAGCTACACTGCTTTTATTTTCAGTGGTTGCTCACAAGGAGCAGGCTTGGCTGTCTTTGTGTGCTTGATTTACACATCCAAGGGGGCACTTTAGTAACTCTATCTGGCAAATGGAGTTTCTTGAAACTGGGACCTTGCTGGACAAGGCAGGATTGGAAAATCTGAGCAAGGGAATTACGTGCTGACGTTCATTTCCTTCACAGACACAAACCTTGTTCTGACTGCATCCGCGTTGGAGTCCAGGAACTTACCGGACTTAATGAACTTTCAGTAAGTAAATATTTTTCAGCTCTCTTTCAGGATGGAATTGTTTCTGCTTTTCAGTTTTAAAGATGGCAAAATTCTGCAGACAGTTCTATAAAAGAAAAATATATTTTGTCTTAAGCTTAATTTGTTTTGCTGTATCGCCTACTCACATCTCTTTACCTCCTTTTGGAAGTACGGACAGAAATTCAGGTATTCAAAGCGTGTAGCATGATTACTGCTGTCTTGGGATGCATGAGGATTCTTAGTATCATTTACCGCATTTCCATAATTCACATGTTTTTATGAAATTTGAGATGAGACATTCTTTCAAAATAACTTCTATTTGTATCTTTTTTTTATATAATATATCTGGAGAGCTGTGCTGCTTGTTCAGTTGAAGAATTACATTACTTCGATGCCTATAATTTAGTTTCTAAATGGCGTGAAGATTTTCTAGCGTGCTCTTAAAGTACCCATTTCATAGTGTGAAAAGGCTTTTCCTGTCCTTTCAGGTTACTATGTGACTGATGTTGTTTTAACTTGTGTTTGATATTAGTCATGTGACTTTCTTTTTGGTTGGAATTGACGCAAACAGCTTGAACCTTTCAGACTGCCTAAATTGTTGGTTAATAATAACTAAGTTTAGCAATACCTAATAGTAAAAAAATCTGTGACTTTAAATATGTGTGTTATACAGGCATATTCAAAGAAATCTAACTTTATTTAGCTCAAAGTTTGTTCTATAATCCGAATAAATATCTCCAATAAGTATGACTGTTAAGTACTACTGTTAAGTAGTACCATTCGTGATACTACTTGAACTACATTTGCTTCATCTGTGTTGTAGGTGCACAAATACAAAAAAAACCCAGGCACTAATTAAGTGCACTTTGAAACAAAATACAGCTTAAGCTGGTACTCAGATTTTGTGTCTAGAGCTACTTTCATAAAGCCTGATACGGCTTTCATGTAGCTCAGTCTCATTCGTGGTGCTCAAGGGTCAAAAATGGAAGATAGTCTTCCAAAACATGCAATCCTGGCTTTCCCAGCAATGAATTCATCCCGTCTGGACAGAAAATGTGCTCCCCTCTGAACTGACAGCCCTATTCAAATTTCATCTTGCGCATTTTCTTTTTGCTGGTGGAGTTGCTGGGTGGCACCCTGTGCTCGCTGGCTGGGCTGGTGGCAGGTATTCGCTCGGGGTTACTGCGAGGGACAAGCCAGTCTTCAGCATCACAAGTGTTTGTGAGGTGCCAAGCAGCATAGCCTGCTGTCTGTCTGAATTATTTTTGACCAGATTAAAGATGCCTTTAGTTTATAACTGTCTCATTTCTAGTAAGTGTGTAGAGTTGAGGCGACAGCAAGGAAAAAGGCTTGCCAAGTGTGGGGTCTTAGTTTTGGGGGCTTTTTGCTTTTGATGCAGTGTCTTCTTGTCTCTTTTTTAAAAAAAAATCTGATTCTGTTTTGGTTTGATACAGACTAAAATGATGGTGGTTTAGAGATTTATTTTTCAGTATGTAAAGGAAATGGATTAAGTGATGCTAAGAATGGAGTGACTTCTAGCAGTAAAAATGGAAGTGGTACCATTTCAAACCAAGCAGCCATGATGGAAAGAGAGAAGGCTGTATATTTTTCATGCCACTTGATCAACTTCAAGCTAATGTAAACGTGCCCCCATTTCTTTTTGGGGAAAAAAAGATATTTTCTTTGTGGTTTTAGGAGTAATTTGAGTTTGAGATGAGAACAATGCAAATCTATGCAATATTATCTTGAAGAGCAGATCAGTGCATACTGGGAAATGAGCAGACTCCCCTAGTGCTCCAGGGCAAATGAAAGCAATGCTATTAATCTCCTTACCTTTCAGAGAGTGTCACTCATCCATCATCAGCAATTTTAGGATGCAAGATAGATGTCGTCCTTTCAGTAATTGTATTAGCTTGGCTATTCTTCTGTACATTAACCAAACTTATCATTTAATTTACTTACAAGAACAGGTTAGGGACTAGCCTTTGCAAGGTATACTCATAGACAAAAACAAGAGATGCTATATTTTCTTTTGTTTATTAACTCTCTTTACTGTGTACTTCTTGATGCAATTTTTATTCTTGAGACTATGCCTTCATTGAGATAGATAAGAATAAATATTTGTGGACAAATATGAGAAGTCTTCAAAATACTAGCAATGTTGCAAAAGCTAGTTAAAGTTGCCAAGTGACAACAAGGAATTCATTTCCAAGTCCCAAACCCTCCAATGCGTGGAAGTAAATAGTTAAGGACATTACATATTTTTAATCTGACCACATGATGTTTATGTGACTTAGCTGAGAAACACTTCCATTTATACTCTTCTGAAATTTTGTTTTTTAAATTCCACGTTTTGTAGCCAATCCCATCCTTTTCACACTGGATGTGGTTTCCCACGCTCCTGGGTCCATCCCTCCCCTTGCCCATGAGAGTAGGTGTCCAGATGAACAGCTTGGTTTCTGGTACAGCTTCAGAACAGACTTTCAGAGGCCTTCTGAAACACAGCCCTGTCAGGTACACTGAGGCAGGGAAGTAACATGAACTTAAATTGAAAAGTAGACATCAGGACAGGCCAGTCTCAAGAGCCTTCAATGTGAGAACTGAGGGAGGTGCTTCAGGGCAGAGATCTGGAGGACAAGGTCTTCTCCACTTCAGTCCATCAGTGGGATCCAGCTAGACACAAGTCTGAAACTGATTTGACACATTAAGCTTAACTTTCATAAGTGTTTCTTTCCCTCACTTTTCAGTTTCTCTGTCTTTAAGAATGGGGATAATAAAAAAACCCTCTCACTTAACCTGTCTCGCAAAGGTTTGAGAAGATGTATTCTATATTATGCATAGGGCACTTTGAAGATGAAAAGCACAAAAGAAATGCTAATTACTGTTAATTTAAGTCCATACATGGATGAAACTATAGTAAATAAAGTATAGATGTCCCAGGTATTTGATAAACACACCATGTGGAAAGTTTAATACCCTTTGAATTCTTCAGATATCAGATCTTAATAGCTCAAAAAGTTCCAGCTCTTTGTTTCATTTTTTCCCCCTCAGTAGGAAGTGGCAACAAGCTGAAGTATTATTCCAATAATCTTCTTGTTTGTTGTTGTTTATAAAAGGGCTTGTGGCTAAATGTTCATTACATTTTTTTTTTATGTCCCAACTAATATATATCATGATTTTATGGATGTGCTAAATAAAATGACCCATTTAAAACTTTTGAAGACTATGTGAAAAGGCATCATATGCTGGAAAATGGTATATATGCTGTATGCAGCAAAAGCAAATCTTTTTTTTTTTTCATTTGAAGGAGAATGGCAAAGTAATAAATTGTGACTGGTGACATTTCCCTATGCTACCATCTATTTGTAACACGCTTATTTAAAGGCTGTGTTGGCCATATCCATTCATCTTTTCTCCTGGGTCAATTATGCTGTTTGCATTCAAATCAATCCCTTAATCAAGCCCGTTGATAATTGCAGCAGTGCAAGGGAGATATTTATCATAGAAATGTAATGGAGGCGCTTTGTTTCAGTGCAGCCGAGTCTAATATTGTACTGCCACAGTGGACCATTTATGCATATGTGTGTAGTTTATTTTCCTAATCAACAGTCTCAGACGCGGACATGCTTGGATCTCACTGATGGAGTTGATGAACAGCATGCTAGCCTTAAGACCACTGTTTTCAGGGTTTACTATAATGTCTCTTAACATTGCTAACTACATGAAATTTCTGTAAACTTTGTGTAGATGGCTCTGTCTTTCCAAAGAGAAGAAATTGGAATTAGACCTTGCATGTTCTCACTGAATGTACCTTACCACATAGTGTGGGAGTGAGAAGGGGATGGGCTTTCAGGTGCAATTCAGACCTGAGCAGAGAATCAATGGTAGCACTATGGAGACTTTCTGAAACTTAAATTATGTCCTTGCTGGTGGAAGATTGGTATGCTAGGACTGGCAAAATTATCATCTGATCGGACTCCAAGAAGTATGCTGGAACTATGTTACCTATTACCACTGAGAAATTGTCAATTGTATTTAGAAAACAATATTGCTGTCCAAAGGCTCTATTGCCACTGACATCAGAAACTGTGGTAATTTCAAAAACCTGCTTCTTGCTCCGAGGGATGCTTTGTGTAATTAGTGAGAATACTATTGTATGTGCGATGGTGTGAGGCTGTAACGAGGTAGGGTTTGTGAAGAGAGAGAATATCTTCTATTAGATTAAAGTAGGTAGGCAGGAAAAGCCCAGTCACGTTGTTTGGATCACTAATGTGTTTCCAGTCTGAAACGGAAATAGCAAGCTTTAATCTGAAGATAGCACTTAAATATTTTAATTCCATTACATGAGAGATTAAATGAACTCAGGTTTTTCCTTTCTGGTAAAACCATTGTAAAATCTTGTTGTTTTAATTTTAAGAAAGCATTTGTAATAGCTTTCTTTTGTTTAACCTGCTGAGAAATTCTAACAGAAAGATGCTTATAACTGTCCTTGACCAACAAAAATGTCTTGCTTTGATACAGTTCATGAACTGCAACTGTAATTTGGATTTAGTGAGCTGAAGCTGTTGGAGCCATAAAGCCAACATGGCTTTGCCATTTCTGCCTCCTCTGGTTTTCTTTGCAAGGTGTGTTACATGGGGCCAGCTGGCACAGAGGGCTGGGTCCAGGGCATTCAAAACAGAGCCCCTACATCGTTTGCCACAGCTCTTGCCCAATTTGCTGACTCAACAGTACAATGAAGGAAAAGGATGAGGAGGAAGGTGCCTTCCTCCCAGCCTCATCTAATGAGAGCAGTAACTCGTGTCCAGATTGTATGTGCAGATGATGCTGAAGTATCTTCCAGTTTGTGGTGTTCATCTTTTCCTCTCCTGCTCTAAGAGGGGTAGTTAAACAGGGCTTGCCTTGGTTGCATCCTCTGTGGGTTACCAAAGTGTAAGTATAATGTTACTTACAGTAAATTTCGGTTCTTTATAAGGAAATTCAGCAATGTTCTTCAATATTTCAGCTAATTGCATTATGTGTCTAGGTCCCTTAGCGTCCTTTCAAAATTTCCCCCTGCAGCTTTAATACTGAACAATGTACACTCTTTTGTACATAAAGTGTTGTTCCTAATTAAAAACCATCATTGTAGATAACTACCATTCTGGGAAAAAAACATTTTCATTGTAGAAAACCTAGTAGCCCAATTCTACAAACAGAATACAGTTCCTCAAAAGATGTTGTCATGTGTAACATCAGAACGCAATCTTAAATGAATGTGATGAAACTGAGCTTACATATATTAATTCAAAAGTAATGAACATTGCAACAATTTATTTTTGATGATTCAGTTTATTAGCGTATACTTCTTTGTGCAGCCAAGCCTAAAATAAAACTGTATTGAAGTTTTTATACACGGCTTAGTGAGGGTTCTTTGAACTGCCATTCAGCTCACCAATGTTCCCTAACTGCCGCAATTCCAATTTCACTTTATATTTTGATTCACCAGGCTTCACCCCCCTTCCTCCCCCCATGTATTCTCTGGGGATCCTAAACAATCTACAAAAAATCCATTTTATTGTCCTGGTAATAGTGTTATTTGAGGCTTCAGATTGTTTAGGAGCATCCCAAGTAAAATACTTAGCAAGTGCCGAAACTTCAAAAGAGTAGTTAAGTGAAAGCCAGAGTCCTTGCTTTTTCTGTTCCAGGCTAAAGCTGAAATTCTGCTGTATTTTGAATTTCCTGGCACTTATCTGGATTTAGGTTTATGCGAGTAGCCCAAATTTAAACACAGTTCCAGGTTAGATATGTATGCAAGATCTATGCTGGGCTAGCTCGAATAAAGGAGGTGATTAAATACCTGTTCACATATATCTTTATGGCAAACCCAAGGGAAACACGAATTCCCTTGACAACGTTTTATGATGATTATGGTATCAAGTAGAAAACCTGGATATTGATGTGGCAAGTGACTTTTCTGATCAGCTGGAACAACTCAGCACTGTCTTAATGACAGATTTTTTGCCCATTTTTTAGTGTTATAAACCAAGTAATGAGCTGTGTCTGTATTACTAACACAGAACACAAGCAAGAGCTGTTGATGGGATTTCAGTGTCTCAGCTGCAACCTAGTGACCTAATATCAGTGTGGTTTTTGAGTAAGCAGAATACCAAGCTGGGACTGCAAGCTGCCTTAAATTTAAATCTAAACCTAAATTTTGCAAAACTGCCAGGAAAAAAAAAAAGGTTAATTAGTTAGTTGTCCATAATAGCTCTCTCTGTAGTATTAAACACACTACAGATCTGTCAGCAGGGTTCAAAAGCCGTGCGGTTTCCTTGGTCCAAGTGAACAGAAGCACAGTGTTCCCCTTGCTCAGAGCTTCCTCCTCCTCTTCCTCCTCATGCCCTTTCCAGGCCTAAACAGCACTAGCCACGTAGTATAGCTGGGGCTCCCTATAGAGATGTGAAATGCTCTACAAATTAATAAGACATGACTCTTAACACAGCTCATTAATTCAGGGTTGGGTGTTACATGAAGTTGGTGACACATCTCCTGGGCTGCCTAAACCTCACTTCCATCTTGCTGCAAGAGCTTCTGTGAGGTGGATCCTCTGCTGTTAAAATTAACCCCAAGCTGGCTGAAAACTAACATGCATGTGTCTCTTGTGCTCAAAACTGGCATTTTTCTGAAAGCTGTGAGCTAAATTAATCTCAGTGTAGTTCCCAGCCTACTTGGGCATGAGTTCAGTTACCCTATTAGAAATTACAAGTATTGAAGTCACTGTGAATTGTGCATTTGACAACAGCTTTGACCTCATGTGGCGCTATTACTTTAAGGAGAATAAAAGTTCACTTTTATTAAGCTGGATAATCTTAGGCATCTTTCAAGTACCAGTAAATTGAAATCACAATTGTTTATTCTTTAGAGTATCTGTTTTTAAGGTTGCTGGGCAGAGAAAATAACTGGGACTCATTAGTTCCTGCTGATGGTCAGGATTTTGTATTGCCAATTTGTAATGCGTTTGTGGATATCACATATAAGGAATTTGGAATAATAATGTTGTTTTAAATCATTATTGACCTCCTTTTGTAGTGACACTCCTAGAATAATTTGTGAATAATTTGAGATACTTTCATTTCTGACCTGTGGTTGCTTGCTGTTTAAGCAAAATAAATACCATACCACCAAGTACTGCTTGGGTCCAGAAAGCAAATCAAGACAGAAGACAAGGTTTGATTCATAGAAAAGCATAAAGCATACCACAGAACAGCAGGGACTTGCTTTATTAGACTCAAATAAGAGACCCCTTGCTGCCTGAAGTGAATGACAAGAAAATTCCACATAAAAATGATACCAGTGTTAGAGTATTTTAAAAAATAAATAAATATGCTCTGACTTTGATTTTTGAGCCCAGTGGCACTGAGCTGTGGAAGGAGAGCCTGCATACTCTGGAATGACTGATTGTCCCAGCCTGCTTCTCCACACCAAGGCATCTCCCAGACACCGGTTTTGTTTGTGCGCGGTGGTGTTTGTGGTGGTGCATGTGTGCGTGAGTTGCTGGCCCTCACAGTCAATAGGGTATAAAGTGCTTTTTGGAGACTGTGACTCTCTGAATTGTGTTTTGCTGCATTCATTTTAGGCGTAGAGATCCTTCAAGGAGCCTAAAATGTTGCCTCCATCACACATCAATGGCTGAAGATAAAACGGTGGTACTTGGCCCCTCTGAATGGAGCCCAGCACCATAAACAGGCGACAAAGGAAAGAGTCATTTTTCATAATCTTGTACCAGTTAATCAGAAACAGCCAGCTGATGTGACTAGTTGTTTTGCTCTTGAGTTTATTTGGTTTTGTTACGAATATTAGAATGGAACGTAAAACATTACAAATGGTGGGAAAACTTGTATACCGGTTTTAGTTCATACCTCTGATCAAAGTCACACTAGCAAGTTGATTAATAGTAAACTGTAAGAGCTTAATATTCTCCTATTATGTTAATCTCTGCTCATATTTTCATGGGCCATAAATCAAGTGTGTTCGCTGTGCCTTTCAGACGGCAAGGGACAAAGCTGAACAAAACCACATTGACTATAGGAATTTCAGGGCAGCTTATATGATGCCACTAATAAGCTACCCATTTCACAATAATTTATTGTTTATAAACAGTAGTCTATTGCTTTTTTCTGCCCTGTATCATGAGAATTACCAACCTTGCCTTATCCTATCTATCACTAACAGAACAAAACCATTTTCACAATACCATTGTGAAAGTAAGTTAAACATGTAGGTAGGTTAAAGTTACTCAAGTTTAGGTAATTTATTTTTCAGGTACTTAAATATTGGTAAATATTGATGATAATGAAGTGTGTTTTTCAATTAAGAAGATTGCAGTATGCCGAATTCAAAGAGAACTATCTCTTTAAGAAACATCTCAGCGTACCGTTCTCAGTTCATGATGCTTAATCCAGGATAAATTGTGACTTTATACCTTAGTACTTACTTACTCATCAATTATCCATTTCACACCTGGGATTAAACTCTGCCTGCACTACAAATAATATGTGCACTCATGCAAAGACATTGTAGGTCATTATTACAATGTAATATTTAAATTGTTACTAAACTTCTTTAAACAAGCAAAGCTTTTACTAATTCAGCTGAATGGATTGCTTATAAACAGCAGTCTACTGCTCTTTTTAACCTTGTACCGGTGGAATTATTAACTTTGGCTTATCCTATCTACCACCAATATAATTTAAAAAGTGGGAAATGAGGTTATCATTTGGAGGATGTACGCATTTTCTCCATCTCGTATCCCTCATCTCTGGCTCTTAAACATGCTCCTGTCCCTGCTGAATGCCTGGGATCCGGAGCCTGGCCTCACCAGGGCTCTTTTTTGTTTCCCTCTCTATGGCCTATGAGCTCCCGAGCAACAGCAAGAAGTGGGTGGTGCCCAGGGTGGAGGAGCCCAAGGTCCTGTCCTTTGAGAGGAAGGACAAGCAAACAAAACTAAGGACGACTTTGTCACATGACATGCAGTTAAGCTGGAAATTAATGTCACAATAGAATTGCAGATACCATACGTTTTTCATAAGGGTGAAAAAGATCAGACAAATACATGAAGGGAATATCCATTTCCTCATTTCCTAAATTCAAAGATCACAACTTTGCTTTATGCAATCTGTCAGCTGCACGCTGCTAGAAACTGGGACGGCACAGAAGAGAAATATGACTCTATACTTGATCTAAGTCCCTGCGCTTCACTATTTTCTGTTATCAGAGACAGTATTCTGGACAGATTTTTGCTGCGATTTAGAATAGTCATTCTTAAGCTCACACAAGCAAGAGTAGAGCCCTTTTCCTGTCCAAGTCTCTCTCAGATCTCCTAGAGCAAGCAATCCCAACAGACATAAACACAAAGGTTGTGAGGGGGCTGGGAAAAGTTTTGATGAAAGAATGAGTAAATGTAAGAGATTTTGAGAAAATAGACCGCCATGCAATATCTTCATTTTTATTATTTGTACAAGGAGTCTGTCACCGTGATTAGGGAAAGCCTGACACTGAGATGTTTCTCAGCTATATTGCTACAAGTTGGACATCATAAAAATATTTCTATTCAGATTTATGATCTCTTTAACACCTGGAGGGTTATACAAGGAGGCAGTTACACAGTATGGACATCTGATTGCTTTGCTCTGTCTTCCAGTGTCAGATCTCAGTCCACCCATGAGGGAGGTGATGGCTTGTGCTTCTTTCAGATACCCACATGCAGTCTTCTCTGGGTCAGTGCTAATGCAGAGCAGCCAGCTCACTCGCAAATCAGTGTTTCATCTATCACATAGCTGTTTCTCCATATGGAAAAGCCCTTTTTGTTTACCTGAGGTATTAGTTCCTTTCCCTATGACTAGGAGGGTTATTAGATACCTTTCAGTAAATGTTAACTATCAGAAATAATTAATATCAAGCATGGTGGAGAGCACCTGGGGGAAAACGAACTCTGAAATACTGTGAAATGATTCTGTAACGTGATGGGTAAAGACCTCCCCTGGATAATGAACAGGAGAAAAGCAATTCATGCGGCAGTATCCATGGGTCATTCTTTCTTTTAGAAAAGTGCAAGATAAGGTTACCATGTCTTTGAGGTAACTGTTGAGTGGCTTTTGTGTTCCTTAATATAGCAGGTCGATCTTCCAGTAAAGCTTACTATTTAGTGAATCTTTTGTCTACAGAAAAGATAACCTAACATATTCAAATGGTGTAACCCAATTTTTCCACATTTTCCATACTAATCTAGCATTAGGAATATTTATAGCAGGTGCTGACAAATACAGAGCAAAAAGTTAGATAGTCTTTAAAGTAAAATTAATTAGTATTAGGTGTGTTGCTATTCAGTTCAGAGGACAGATGTCTGTTCCAAAGCTGTAGTTATTTGTGAAGAAATCCCGTAAGGCTATGGTTTCTCCTTGCTGTGAAAGGTCCTGGTTTTGGTTTAGCAGTGACACCTCCCCAGA
The DNA here is from genome assembly GCA_017639485.1 of Pluvialis apricaria. Lineage (NCBI taxonomy): Eukaryota > Metazoa > Chordata > Aves > Charadriiformes > Charadriidae > Pluvialis > Pluvialis apricaria. Next base: position 80,233,798 of record CM030010.1, read on the forward strand.
GAAGCCATCAAAAAATGAGGCCTCCCCTCTGCGAGGCACTCAGCGAGGTTGGGTTTGATTCCTGTGAGGGAGGAGCGCACATGTTCATGCTGGTGATTTCAGCACCACCTTCTGAAGACATACCCGGTCTGCTCACATCTCTCCCGAGCCCCCACTGCTCTCTGCAACTGCCTTGTTCTCCCATTTAAGAAGTAATTTGCCTCCTTAAAACCAAACCCAGCTTGCTGTTCTTTTGTGTTGCTTTTTTGCTGCGTCCACCAGGCAATAATGTGGAGGTGGGCCATGGTGGCCATTTCGATGTGTTGTAAGAGCACGGGAAATTGCCATGTACTGGGACCATGGTAAAAATGAGGTCAGTGCCGCCCCTTGCATGCCCCAACTGCAGTGAGAGTGAAATAACTGCAGCTGCTCCCAAGTGAGCAGTTGGACAACACAGAGACAACCAAACAGAAGAAAGATATTCCCAGTCTATATCGGCTGTATTTTCCAGCTCAGCAAAGGAAATGGTCCCTTTTTCTGAACTGTACTTCTGTCTCTAACACTGGGAGAGGCTAAGGCTATTAACAGCTCAGGGAACTGGAGCCGAATATCAGGCGAGCACTAGTTCTCCTCCAAACATAATTCCTCCATTAGCTGCGTTTCATCTCTGTTTGTATGCTTGCATGCTGCCCGCACCTGCAATTCCTGACTGGCAGCTGCCAGTGGTTTGCTCCTCCTTTCCCTTGCCTGCCCGTAGAGTGGCGGAGGTGCTCAGGGCACTGGCCGACATGCACCGCTTGCAGCCTCAGGCCACCTCTGCAGGCGCAGAGCACGATTGATGCCGGCTGTAACCTGCTGTAAGAAAACAGAATTGCCCTCTTGCCCAGAGCCAATGGGCTACGTGACTGGGACGCTTGGCAGTGATGAGTGGGGCAACTTTATTATCACGTCCACACTAAGTAAATGAGATCCTGATAGTCCATGCTATACAGCTCCCTGCACGACATAGTGGTGATTCATTGGGATTGTGTGAATAAGCTGCAGGGACTCCTCAGCCCAGAAGAGATCGCCTAATTTATTTAGTGGAAGTCTCATGTGCCCTGTAAAAGCAAATATATCTGGACACAAGCACTGACATGGTTCTAGAGAGTTTTTTAATACATTCAGGTGAAAACAGAGCTAAAGTTAAGTGGGCATACTGAGAACTGCTCTGCCATACATAGCGTCCATTTATTCTGCGGTTTTAGCTTGATCTTGGGATTTACAGCAAACCCAGGAGTGCCGTTGCAGCACATGGCCTAAAAACCAATGATTTTTATGCAGGTTGTGATTCTTTTTGCATTAGCTCTGTGAAGGTCTGACTCAGAGAAATAGCAGCTAGGATAGCAACGGGCCAGAAATTGGGTTTCTTTCCAGTCATATCAAAGCTAGGTCTGATTCTTTCAGCCACACAGCAGCGACACCCCTTTATTTGGAGGCCCTGTAACGTATAGATACTTAGGTCATCCTCTCCATCCCAACACAGCAGAGGTGGCAGCCAGCATTACAAGGTGCCTGATGAGAGAAAACAGGTTTCTGCTCATGGTATTTCCAGTTCTTAGAAATCCCCATCAGTGCAGTATCAAGGGATCATTTCCATAGCAAAAGATAGTGTGACTGGTCTATGGGGGTGTTCGAAATCACAAAACCTTGGCATTTTTATTTCCAGCAAACCCATTATCTTGAAGAGGAGTGAAGGGGGAATAATGGAAAACTGTGCGGATGTGGTTTCTTTTGCTGAGACTGGATTAACAAGAAAATTAAGTACTTTTGTTTTTGAGAATATCGGTGTCTTCATCAGCCCAAGCGAATCTCAGTACTTCTGAGGAACAGGGTTACTTCATTGCTTCTTTCATCCCACCTGTGCAGCACTGATGGGGATAGCTACCTGCAGCAGCAGTGCTGAGAAGTTTCAGTGGAATCATCCCGCCAAACACACAGATGAGCCACTTATTATCTCCGTCTTAGAGAAACCTCATTTACAGCTCAGGAAAAATAAATTGGCACAGTTAATCCATAGACAACCGTTTAGGGAAGCCTGATACTATGATACTGTGAGGGTGTGCTTTTGCTTAGTCTGAATCTTTGCCCCTACAAATGTTGGGATATTTGCAGTAGATGTGTTTCCATACAAAGTAAATGCTATAAACCCCTTTTTTGGCTAAAATTGAGGATATGTAGGTTTGAATAAAGCCATTCATGCCCTGAAATGATATGTTCTGGAAGGTTTTACTTCAATATTTATCTTTGCTGTCAATATTTCATTGGGAAAAAAAAAAAAAAAGCCAGGCCCAAGGAAGACCTTGGTTATTGTTGCGTGCTGTGATCAGCAGTGGATTTGTGTTTCCTGTTAGCTTGGCTTCTCGGTTCACTGAGGTGGCTGAAACTGAGGTGTGAAAGCTACAGGGACCAACTGCCTTCACTTTACCAGCTTTGCCAGTTGGAGCAATAGCATAGGCTTAATTTTATCCAACATGGAGATTTGACAAGAGGCAAGACAGTGGGATGGCAAGCAGGGAGGAAATGGTAGAGGGAAGGAGGAGCTGATGACCTTTGGGTACATAGTGCTGCTGTTTTGCCATGCTGTTTGTTTTCTTTAAAGATGTGGGCACATGTAGTATACAGGAAAGCGAGGAATTCTAATCAAACCTGCTGGTGATGTGAATGGGGTCAAGACTTTGCCTGCATGCACTCAAGTGGAGGGCATGGTCCAGGTGATACCAGGGCCCTGGGCACTCCATGTTCATGTGACTGCATCATGGGACCTTCTTGGCCCCAACAAAAAAGGGCCTCACTTACACAATGTCTCCAAAGGCCTGATGTCCTTGTAAGTGTGGGGATGTTTCCCACTGTCCCTCTGGTGAGGTTTCCTGGTGGTCCCCACAGGTTACAGCTCCCGGACCTCGCAGTGCAGTGAAGCCGGAGAGCGGGCTGGCACAATGGTGGAGCCATGAGATGGTGGCACCACTCAAACCTTCTCTAAGCAACCCTGCTGGAGTCAACCCCCTCCCACTCTCAGTCTCAATTTATGCCCAGAAAAATCCCCAGACTGATAAATTTCTCTGGAGCAACAGTGACATCTTGTGGGTTAATTTTAAGTGTGCTCTATATGGAAATGTTCGTTCCTGTCTCCTCCGAAACCATCAGTCTGAATTCAAGCGACATCCACGGCCATCTGCTCAGCACATCCCTAGACCTGACAGCAAAATAACTGATGGATGGCAGAACTGCTCATAAAGTATTATGCCAAGGGCTCGCTTGGAAATTCAGTTAGCAGAATCATATTATTTGAAAATAGTATTTTAATTGGAAACTGATTGGTAAGTGGATATTACACATATTTCATTAAGAGGACACATAGAAAGCTTATTTCTACATGGACAACAAGAGACTGAAGTATTTGTTAACATGCGTGTTTTTGAAGATGACAGTGTCCTAGTTTTAATTTGCAAGAACAGGATTAGATTAATGTTGTTTCAGGTCTCCATTCTCATTATGGTAACACTCTTTATTTTGGTTTTCATCGCTGAGCATAACTTTTGGTACTGTGTTTGCCAATCTGCTTGCAAGGCTTTATTCGATTCAGATCTAATTTTTTTTATCCTGGCGTATTGAATTTGTTGCTCCAGAGGATTTTTCATTCCAGCTGGGCTTCAGTTATTCTCTGATTCCCCCAGGGCTCCATTTTGAGTCCTGCTGTGATTTGCATTTGTAGACTTTCTATGGGTAAACATTATAGCTTCTCAAACTCTGTACTGTCACATCCTTTCCGATGGCACTCAGCTCCTGCTGATCTTGTAAAAAAGCATGATGCTTTGCATAATATTCTGCATGACATTCAATTATGGAGATCTTCACATTTAAAAAACCCTGTAATCGAGAGAAGAGCTATCTGCTATTAATTAGCTGTCCAATGCCCAGGACTCATGTTGATAGTAGTGGTTCCCCTTGGTTATGGTTTTGTTAATCCATAGGAAAACATGCCATTATATATATTAAAAATTCATCTCAAAAGAATACTGCTAGCTTGAAAAATGGAATTCAGTCTTTTAATTTATTAATCTTTTAATAGAAGAATTTTAAATAATAAGTTGTAGATTTATTTAAAATATTTGTTTCCAGCAAACTTGAAGGTAACATCTTTGTATCTATATCTGTGTTGGCACATATTTGTGCACACAAGCACTGGAATGACTCCTTAAGAAAGCTTTGAAATCTCTGTTGTTGAACATACTTACACAAACTTTAGGAATGGATGAGTTTTCTAAAAATGAACTTCCCGAGCTGATGGTTGAGGTCCTTCCCACCTATTTCTTCTCAATATACGCCTACTCAGACCTACATGCACAAAAACATGCCCACACATTTCTGCTCATGTGTGCAGATGTCTTTAATAGATTTTTGAAAATGAATGTTAGCAACATGCGTCTCCTGATCACCTCTTCTTCCTCACCTCCTTGCATCATCCTCATTTTAAAATCCAATTTCTCCCTTGCCATAAATACATTGTGTTGGCCTGGATAAAGGACTGCCCTCGTATACCTACCCAAGGGAATCAAAACCTTGTATCAAGAGGCAGGCGTTGCTTCCTTCCAAGGTTTCCATGGGGGCTGACCAATATACTACATTTTGCCCACGCCGACAAAGAGATAACCATGATTTTCAGTATCACCACACATCACATTTCTTGTAAAAGCAGCAACATCTACTAGGATTTTCTTCTTGGAATCATAGCTTTAAAAGTGAGCGAATAGGAAAGAGAGCCCACAACCCAATAATCTACTAATCTTCTGAAGTGGCAATTCATCACAGTGCCATCTATTTAGAAACATTATAAATCAAATGTCTTCCCTGTACCTATAATGATGTCTGTAGCAGAGTGGTGTTTTTTAATCTATTAAAAAGAAATTAAGGGAGATAACAATCCAGCAATCTTTCAGTTTCAGAACTGCATTCTGCTGGACATTAAACATCAATTAATAAAATAATATAGGTGTAGTTTGTCATTACTATAATACCTTTTTTAGTGCAATCAATGTTTCCCTTTTATAAATTTCTAAGGATTGTGAGTTCCCTTCTTCTAGTGTTATGTGCACGTTAATGGGGCAAGGAGATGCATGTCAGAGCAAAATACACTGCTACATTATCACTCAGAATTTATTCTACTTTCTTTGAAGGAAAATTATTTTTATCGTGATTCATTTTGCAGTACAATGCAACTACTGGGTCTTATTCCAAGTTCTTCTGGCCTTGTTATTATGTATTCACCAATTTTCCTACCTGCACTTTTGCATGCTTACTAAATCACGAGCATAATTATATTGCTGGTGCTTATTAGGTGTAGAAGTACCCTTAATATGCTGGATGTTCTCCATGGGATGGTAGTTACAGACTTATATAGGTTATACTCAGGAGTTACCGATTTGCAGCAAAAAATACATAAATACATTTATGCTCATTAATACTCATATTGTATGAGTTGCAAAGACAGAAGCAGTTTCTGAAAATTATTCTCTAAGTGCTGTTAGATCTTGTACTTTCTTTCGTTCAATGGTTTAAGTATGTCATTTAGGAGAACTTTCTTCCAAGGGAGACAAAAGGCAGTTTCTTCAGAAACGCTGTCAGCACAGCAGTCATCTTGTGCATAGCTCTGTCCCCACAGCAGGGGTCAAACTGGTCCTTTCAGTTTCTTGAAGTTATCTGCTTTCTTGACGGTTCCCTCCTTTAAGCTGTGATGTAAGAAATGTCTTTAATTAAAAGCTAACAAAATTATGAGGAAAGAGATTGCCTGTGTGCTCGCAGTTTATCTCGAAGGTCGGTCCAGCTGGCAAACTTTCCCCATGTTTGGGATTATTAGCTCCTGAGACTTTAATTTTTTTTAGTGATTTTTAATGACTTGGAAGCTAACTGGAAGATTCAGATATAAGTTTCCCTAAATTTGGGAGTTTCTGGTTACGCTGCTGTGATTCAAGTACATTTCAAGTACATAAATTTTCTTCAGCAAATCTCACGCTCTCACCTTCCCGTGTACTAAGCATTTGTATTGTATGGTGCTGAGACACTTTTAACACATTCTACCCTAGAATTCAGGTAAGTTTGGGATTTTTCCAGGTGTAGCTGAGAAAACAACAAACGCCTACAATGAAAATGCAGTGAATTGAAACAGCTCCTGATATTAAAAAAAAAAAGAGAGAGAGGGAGAGAGACATTTATGTCCTGAAGACCTTGTTAAGGCTCCTTAATTTGCCTGGTTTTTGAAAAATGCAAAGTGCTTGACAGCTAGTGAGGAATGACATTTAACAAAACAGTGATGGAAAGCGGCAGAGAACCTGAGAGTTTCTGAAATGCAAATAGTGATTGCTTCTAACTACATGCTGGGAGAAACTGGAAAGAGTCACTCTTTTCATGTCATTTTCTAAACTATGACATGGATTTAAAATTTTAGATACCAAACTGAGTGACAGAATTTTGTTACGAATTTTAAGAGGCTTTATTGCTTTTTGGCTAAAGGCAATACTAAGCCGCTTTTATTCCAAAAGGCCAGCCTCTACCAAGAGGGCAGTAGCAGCCACATTTTCTTTAAGTGCAGCGACTTTGCCAAAAAGGTGAGGCGGCCTTGTGCACAAGGCACAAAGACAGGCTAAAAAAGAGGAACAGTAGACCCCCTTCTCCAATAAATTTTTGTAGACACAAAATCTGGAAAATTAGAAAACATTTTTCAACAATAATGGCCATGATCTTCTTTCAGAAGAAAATGCACATAGTTTTGCTGTGTTTGAAAGGAAAAGAGTGTGTCTAGCTGTAAGGTTTTTGGGGGGTGAGGTTGCTGTTTCTTTCTTTTTTAAATAAAGATGTGCCATTTAAATAATGGAAAGTATGAGGCATTGCTGTGTACTTTTCCATGTGTGCCAGCTGGTATCTGTTTCTGGGAGGGGAGTGGGAAAGATGTTTCTTTAGTCTAGCATTGCGTGCAGTGTTATAAACTGGGAGAAATACAGGCTCGTTATAGCAATGAATGAAAGCAGACATTTACTGTACCTGTGAATGGTGGGTGTTCTCTCACTCACAGAAACAAGTGGCAATTTTTTCACGGTTGCCTCATCTTCTTTTTTTGAAAGTGCTTTCTTGGGAAATTAAAAGTGAAAAGCAGTCCAGATTGATGCATCTTTGGCATTTACAATAGAAAAGACACGGAGTGGGACAAATCCTACACATTATCCTTGGTGAATTATTCCTCTGCAGCTTGGCCATGCATACAAAAATGGCAAGATGGGTCCTGCTGTATGAGCATCCACTTCTTGCACCGTTTTCTTCTCCTAACAAGTCAGCAGGCATGTATGTTCATCGTGCACGTGGGGCCCCGGGGCTGGCGTCTGTTAGAAGAGGTGGCTGTCTGGCCCCCTTACTTACAATTTATTTATTTTCCACTTAAAATAGACAAAACCCAGTAATTCTTTCCTCGTGGCCTGACGGTCTTTGACATTCCAGCAGTATTGTTTTCTCCTCTTTGTTTCTAGCAGGTAAAACGTATTAAGAGGCATTCAAATAGTTTACTGACAGAATTTCGTATGTGATAAGTTTCTACGTATTTGTTATGGGGAATGAGTTTTGCTTATGGCAAAAGGCAGAAGCACTTTAATATTGGTAAAAAAAAAGAAAGCTGAGGTCTCTTAAGTGTCACCAGAGATACTGTCTTTCCCGTGTGGGTGGTGGGACTACAGCAGTTGAGTGTGGATGGATCTAGATTGTTGTTTTGAAGGTCTGAAAGCAGTCTTGCAGGTTTGTGGTGGCACTACCTGCAGGCCGGGGCAGAAATCAAGAAAAGGCTTTGAAAAGACATGACAGTCAATGCTAGAAGAGATAGCTGTTCCTAGTTTATTTACATTTTCTGGAAGAGGATTTGAATCCAGGCTATATATAAGCTGGAAAAGGATGGGGAGGGGGGGAACACACGACGACAACTTGTAGACAAAAATGAGAAATCAACGGATTTATGAGAGGGACAAAGATTGTGGAATATTTTAAATTTTTGTTTGTTTTGTTGAAGAGGAAGAACAGATTGGCTTCTGGAGAGAAAACGTGAAACACTTACCCAGAGGGTTCTTTCTGGCCTGCTAGCTGAAGTACACGAGAAAAATAGTTTAAAAAAAAGCTTGTATTTGTAAAATACATGATGCTTTTGACACTGTGTTCCTGATTGAAAGACAAAAAAGAAACTAAAAGAGGTGGAGTACTAAGATCACTGGTTCTAGTTCACATGCAGCCTGATGCTCTGCACTCAGTGACCGATAGATGAAAAACACTGCTGTGATATATGCAGGACCTTCATATGGAAATAAGGAAGATCAGGCAATATTTTTGATGCTTGCAATAATTTTTAGGAGTTGTCCACAGACATTTTTTCTTGTTCTTTGCATGTAATTATTCCAGTGTATTTAGTGTATCTTGCACTAAGTGTGGTTTAGTAATTGAATTCCCCCTACAACTCCATGTGGACATTTCAGGGGCAGGAATATGCATTTCACCAGGTAACTTAACTTTTGTCTGCTGAGTTTTCTGTAATACTTGATTTGCTTTCTTTTCCAGTGATCATTTTTTATCATTTTCATTGCAATGCTGAAGAAGTATTATAAAGATAATAGTGTACCAGTGGCACAAAAAGGTTCAAAAGAAATTGAGATGAACTTTATGTAATTACAACTCTAATTGCATGATACACTCCCTGGTTATTTTATTGTGATGAATTTCTTATTATAGAGGAATGCTTGTTAGCTGTGTTGGCTTCCTATTACCACAGTGGATTTGATGAGAGAACTTACAAAGTGCATGGATAGAGAGTCACTCCTTGTAGTAAATCTTGTAATCCAAGAGTCACTCCTCATAGTAAACCTCGTGTTAAGAATACTTCCCAGATTTTAAAAATCTGTTGAATTTGAAGTATTGTGCTAAAGTTGGCATTACAGAAGGAGCTGTAGTAGGAGCTTAAAATCTTAACAAGTAAAATATTTACAGCTAAATTCACATCTCTAATACATTTCCCTTCATAAACTTCACATATAATATGAATTTAGATCAACATCTTTCAACTTCCATATCTGCAGAGAAGGCAGACAGAAAAGGTTATCTGTATGGTTTATTTGACAAGGATGCAATACTTCTGATACAACTTTTCTCCCCCTAACTCGCATTGTTCATTCTTCATTTAAGAATCAATAATAAGGCGTAAAATTTCTAATCTTCAGATCAAGTTCAAGTTCATTTTTGCAGGAATGGTTTGGGTTGTAGTTCTAAAAACTATTTGCCTCCATGAAAATCCTCTCTTCTCCTGTCTTCATATTATGAACACTTAATACTAAACTGAATATATTTTGAAATACTGAAGCAAGGGGCGTGGGGGAAAGGATATTTGTGAAGCCAACGATTTCTTGGGCAATATTTTTCCGTAAGTCAAAATAAAACCAGAATACTTGGTCTGGACACACCAAATCTGCTATTCTGGGTGAAGATGTGAAGCTTTTGATATGTTTAAGATCTATCTCTTTCTGTACTTCCAAGAGATTTATTTATTTATTATGATGTTATGATTACTGAAGAACACTCCGGTATTTTCATGTCTGACCTTAACTGCAGCAATACCTTAGTGCCATGTGCATCCGATAAAGTGCTCTTACAAAGTACCTTTGCACTCCCTTTATTCACCATGTAAAAGCCTCTCTTGAGCCTCCAGACTCCTTCAGCCATCCTGGCCCTGGGCAGCTCCAGAAGGTTGCAGCAGCGATGCAGAAACAAGTCGTTGACCGCGTTCATCTGCTTTTGCTCAATGCCGTGGTGCTGGTGCAGCAGCGGTGGAGGGGCTGAGCTGTTCAGCTCCCTCAGGCAGAAGGAAGCTCCAGGGCCTCCTCCTTCTTTCCCAGCCTCTTAGCGGATCCAGAGGAGTCCTGAACAGAGGATGCATAGCGAGTTGCACCATGGAAACTGTGGTGGTAATTTCACGTGCAGTTCTGAGGCACTCATCAACATGATGGTAAATGAAAAATTAATAATAATCTCTAAAACACAAACCCACATGAAACATAAGTTAAGAGGAGCAGTATTTTCTTGAGAAGATGGACTAATTTCTGATTCCTCTTGCTAACTGTTGGTGCAGCAAGTTTTTCTTTGGCACCTGGTCAAAGATCATCACTTAATCCAGCTTCGTTTATTCATTTCACATAATTATAGTTGTGGATTATGATGACTTCAGAGTTCAAAACTGCTACGGTTTGTCTACAATGTTACTGAGGGGTGTATTTTCAAAGACTGAGCTTTTCTAACAGGGACACTGAGTGGTATCAAGCTGCATTTAGCAAGAGAGTAAAGTTATTTTATTTTGCAAATACTGGGTGATTGCTGGTCGCCACACGCTACTGGCAAAAAAGGAAGAACCGGGAAAGCTGGAAGAACAGGAGCAGTTCAAATCCCCAGCCAGTGATACCCTCCGAAGCCTGACATGGCACTGGGCTGGCAGGGGAGGGGCACTGGGACATGAGCAGCCTTGGGCTGAGAGTTTTGGAGGGCAAACCGGGACACAGCACTGCGGAGCAGCTGTGGCTGCAGCCCCCTCCCAAGTACCTTACGCAGTGAGTGATCTATGGCTGAGCCTCTAATAGCGCACTGTAAGAGCTGTGGAAAATGGATTATGTGTATTTCATTAAAAACATTGGTTTGATTTACTCTTTAGAGAAAAGTACAAGAAATAGCACTCTACCTTCTCTGAATCCAGTGGCAAAATATTCATTGGCCTCATTGTGAGCAAGATCAGGCCTTTTTCTTCAAATATTGAGTCACGGCACGAGAACATAGAGAAACTGTATGGCTGATATATTTTTTGAAGAAAGACGTTCCAATTTCTGGGGTAAGCACCTAAGCTCTCTTCTGCAAGAAGCTGAGTGATGCTCCCTGTCAGGAGCACACCCCAGCTAAGCACTCTCAGTGCTGCTAAGAGCCCCGAATCTCTTTCGATGTCAGTAACTTGTGTAATGCATTGCCTCATGCTGCTGCTTTGACTAAGTAATGCATTATGTATATCTTGAGGTATGGTGGTTAGTGTAATATTTATGCATATAGGTATCTGTGAGAGTCACCTTGAGTATGGTGCAGCCTGCAAAGAGCAGATAAACAGCATTAGTGCCTGCAGTGAGCACCGCACACTTACAGGCACTTTACTGCAATCCAGCATCGAGACTTTACGTAAAAAAGATATAAATGATGTGAGTTCACTCATCGGTTGGTTTCCTAATGATTCCTCTAGTAAGCAGAAAGAAGTGTAATGTGGGATCTCATCTAAAATACATGCTTTTAGACTTCAGCAGCAATAAGTATTTTAGAGACATGAATGCGATCATTTAAACCACTTGAACTCTTCTCACCTGCTTGAAGGAAGCAGGAAGACTGAGAAAATAGCAGACAAAACTGGTGCTGATGAATGATGGCTCCATATAATGAGCGCTGCATACAGTTCCGGTCTTCCACTTTAGCATTTTGAGGAAAGAACATATAAATAGGTGTGACAAGGGTTGGCAAAACTGTGGTAAACTTCTGGGTAAGCAAAGACTACATAGGCAAGGACTTTTTAACTCTGCAAAAAGGGGTGAATGGGAGGTATGTCTAAGCGTGGGAGGCGGGCAGAGGGGCTGTAATGGACTTCCACAGTTCTGCAGGTGCCATGGAAATTTGACGAGGCGTACTTTTTCTCTGCCTTTCATTACATGAACCTTGGAGACACCAAATGAAATGATAGAATGAATCTTTCAAAACAAGTCAAAACATGCAATACCTATACTTGCGTGTAACCTGTCGGTAAATTCCTTTCTACAGCACCTTGTGGATGCCAGCACTCTACATGGTTAAAAATTGGTTAAATAAACTTATAAAAGAAAAAGGTACAATATCTTTATTAAAAAAAACACAAACAAACAAACCCCAGCCAACTCAAAAGACATTAAGTCCACCTCAAGCTTTGGATATGCCTGATTTGCAGATTGCTGTAGGATGGGACAATATTGGGAAAGCGTGGTACGGCAGCCTTTGTGACTTCCTCCGTGAACACGTGTTGCTGGCCACAGCTGGGACAGGGCATGGCCGTCTCCTGGCCTTGGTGTGGCCCTGCGCTGTCGTTCGTGTGGTCCTACGTTATTACATGTAGCCCTAGAGCTGAGGGTTGGCTGACAGCAAACTGGCTTGCAGTAGGGGTTGAACTCTTACCAGTAGCTGAGTAGCAGAGGGATACAGCCACAGACGGCGCCGTCACTGCTGCCATCCCTTTGAGCAGTGACTGTTTGGTCTGGATGAGAGCCAGAGCTCCGTGCGACAAAGTGTGGCCAGGGACAGGCACAGCCATATGCAGATTGGTCACTGTCCTTACCGGGTTGTATAATTCCAGGAATCTTCTTAAAAATGTAGGCTGAGCATTGGTGGGATGCTCTTGCTGCGGGGTTGGTAATGGCAGTAAGTGTTCAGCTCTTCCGAAACTCACCTCTGGCAGCAAAGCGCACCCAGGCACTGAACAGCATGCCAGTGTATTGATCTCGAGCTGAAGTACCTCCATTGCTCCTTCAGCTCCTGAGGCTTTTTCTGAAGTCTTCCGTCCAGATAATGAAGAGGTCCAACCCTCCTGAGCTTAGAAAACCTGCTGATTTCATGGTATGAATCAAATCTAGCTTAAGGCTCAGCCTTCCTATTCCAACTTCATTATTGCTATATATTTTGGTGTGTGTGTAAACCGTCTAATTTTCAGCTACGTTATTCTCAGGGTAGAATCAATACTGGCTTGATCCTGTTTAGCAGAACAAGGGTTAGCACTTCTGGTGAGAATGAAGCAAACAGAGACCTGCCCTTTTATTTTGAAGGATGAAAACAAGGCAAGTTTGCCTTTAGAAGTGTAGGTTTTCGTGTGTTTATAGCAACTCTCTGTCCTTAGGTTGCTGCTTTTTTCTTTTTCTTTTTCTTTTTTTCTTTTTAACATAAAGCAGTATTGCTTCCTGGTATGCAGCACAGAAAACAGAAGAGACTCACTGGATAAAAGCTGGGTGGTTACCTGCTGCCTTTAACCTTGTTCTGCCGTGTATTGTCTGTGCAAATACTCTACCACCGCACCTTAACAAGCTGCTGATGGGAGGAATCCTTTTGTCTCATCTACGGTTTGTAAACTCCTCACTCCCACTGACAAGCCAGACTTCATGAAAATCGTCCCACTCAGATCAACAGATTGACTCATGTAATTAATGACCCAAGACAGGAAGAGGCGAATTCAGATACTGGCCTAAAATAATAATTGGCATCTAACCACTTGTTAAATATGTAATTTTTCAATTTCATTTAGTTCTTTTCTTACTGCTAGTATTATCCTAGCAACCATCATGCTGCAACAATTTTCCCTTATTTTTGCTGTATGTGTTACAATCCCGTGCAGTCGGATGGGGCTGCATTAGGCACTGACATTTAGATCACATAATTTTTACTAACAAGCACTGGAGATAGTTCAGTAGCTGTCTGCACCACACCAGTGGTGCATCTTTCATCAGCTTTTCTGCTCTTTCCGGAGTCACAACAGTGCCATTATTAGTGCTGACAAATAACAAGGCAGGGGTATAATTGTCGGTGATGGTGGGCAAGAAAAGGCTGCTTTTCTCATTCCCAGAAGAGAGCATTGTCTGGGCAGAAATATGAATTCTTGCCTGTTCCCCAGGGGCTGGACACACAGACGCAATGGCCACGATTTGGTGGCTTAGGCCTGCAGGAATATACCCCGCTCTTGGCATGAGTATTGTTTAACAGGGTATTGTTAAAGATTCAGTGAGCTAGGGATGTTTTAAGAGGGGGCCATTAAACACCACCAATAATTGGGCTTCCTGAGCCCACACACAATTACACCGGCTTAATGGCGGTGAGAATTCAGTGAATACCTGCAAAAGCATTGGCATCAAACAGGTAACAGTGCTGAATTGGGCCACAGAGACAAAATTTTAATAGGATGGGGACATAAGTGAGCATTTTTTTTTTCCCGCCCTGCAACACCATGCTTCTTTTTCTTTTCCCTTCACACCCCCTTTTCTTATTTTTCTCTCTGTTTGCGTTTGACAGCATATGGCTGTTTCTGCAGCATGGGTACTGCATCCTCTTTGGACTCTTGCTCTCTGCCATCCCAACATCTTTGTCACTTCCCAGCCCAGTCAGTGCGTCAGGGGCGGGGGGGGAATGCAGCGGGGTTATCAGCATCTCCAGGGATCCAAAATGAGCCACTGTGAAATGGGCTGCTCCCACTAGCGCAGGGACTGACATCCTCAGCGTACTCCCAGTGCACCAGCAGTGTAGTTTGCCTGGAAAATCTGTCAGGCAAAATTTGTTAGGTTTTTCGCAGCTCTGATTTCTCTATCCCCGAGAGTGTCTTTGCTAAGAGAAAGCATTGATTTTTGCCATCCAGCGCACACACGTATGAATATGATTCATTCCACCCCATTCCTCAGAATAACTTTTGTGAGTTGTTATCCCTGCTAAAATGAGCCTTTTCACAGTTCTGTATTTCCACCTAGCACACATACACAATAAAATTACCAGAAGTGAAATAAACTTTCCTCAGCTTGAGAAGAAATTTTATGTTGTTGTAGGGGGCTCTTTCTGAAGACATAATGGTTAGCTTTATATTACATTAATTTATATGTAAACCTAGCACCATATTTATTAGTGTAAATACAGGGTCAACAGAAACAAGTATAAACAGTTTGGACCAAAGGTCCACTTCATACCATTACACTATACTAAGTAAAAAGTATCTATTAAAGGCCAGATTACACCACACTAACTAAAAATTTCAAAATCTGGCTAAAAGCCGAGGGCTTATTCAATGGTAAAAACACAATGTTTCTTTGCATTAGGATTTTCCCAAGTGTCTACTCATTCAACTTTGGTTAATACATTAAAGCGAGAGCAACATTTTGGTAAACATTTTTAAGGTGTACATATTTTGTATGCTAAATTGGTGAACACAAATGTATACTAAATAAGTAGGGTTTCTACAAAGTGAAACAAAATTTAGCCCAGCAAGACTTAGTAAGGAAATGCTTGTGTATTTTTATGGAAAAAAAGTAGGTAGAGTTAAAAATTCCATCGTTTGCACCTATCCAGAGCTATGGCAGCATTATGAGACTACACCACGTGTATGCTCTTCTCCCGTTTTTCCTCATTTTCACTCCTCCACATTGAAGAAACTGCAGAATCACATGGAGCGCGAAGTGGCTGGACCTCAACAGGAGACCCAGCTTGTTTTCCAAGGCTAGATTAACTGGTACTGTGTCAGCTGGTACTGTTTTTCAAACTTGTGTTTAAAGTCTTTTGATGAGAAGAATGTGAAACTTCTTTATCTGGATCTCACTGTCCTTAAAATAACAGAGTTTTCTGTAATGTGTAACCTCAGTCTCGATTGCTGCAGTTTGTCTTCTGTCTACAGAAGCATTAATTATTCAATTAAAATTAATTAGTCAATTAAAAATCGACTATTGCTGCCTTCTTTGCAGCAGTCCTGTATGTATCTTTTACTGTTTTTCTGTAGGCTACCGAACCCTGAGTACACAGGCTTCCTTGCAGACTGTATTTGCAAGATTTTAGCTCATTCTTTTGGGCTTCCTTTGTTCAACGACACCTTTCCTTGAAGAAGGATGCCCCAAACCATTGAGGACTTTCCTCCAGCTGATGCTAGAAGTGCTGGGCACGGCAGAAGGATTATTCACTACATATTATAAGCCTGGTTACAGACTGACTTGACTAGCATTTGCCTTTGCAAGAGTAGAATGAACTCATCTCAATCAAGTATTTTTCTGAAGACCTGTTATCTACCTACTTGATAGCTTGCCTATATTTACGCACTTTAGCTCTGTTGCCTAATTTACAACTGAGCGTTATATGCATAGCTTTGTATACAATATTTTCCATATCATTTCTCCAATGTGCGAAACTGTTCTTTGGATAGGTCAACAGGATCATTTAACGTACAAGCTTGAGGCCTATGTGATTTATGTATGGTACCTGAACGCATCTTTTCTCCCTTTGCTTTTTTCAGCCGTTTCACATCTCATTCAATTTTCAGAAAGACAAGTAGCTACAGCTCAAAAATGTCACCAGCTGGTTTTTCAAGGTTCATCAGGCATATCAGCCAATGCTTTCCAATAACCTGCTAGGCAGATGATTTGCAATAATCAAAACTATGTAAGTACTCTTTGATCTTGTCTTGGAATATCTTTCCTCTTTTTCACTGTGTTAACAACCTGATCTCAACTGACGTTCTGATACAAAAAACTTTCAACAATTTTACCATCTGATGATAATTTGTTGCCAGCTTTCCTTTCCTGTTGAATAGTGAATTTTGGATTTACTTTCATTAAAGATACTTTCTTTTTTTTTCTTCCCCTTGTAATTGCTTATAGTTTGTCCCTTTGGCTCTTTGGCGACATCTTACTGATGTCGGCTGCTTTCTGTTATTTATCTACTTTTTCATCATTCTGAAGGTCAATAAGGTGCTCACATTTTGGCCAACTTTGTATCTCATTATATTCCCTTTTTGATTTTCTCAATGGATTAGGTTGTGCTTGTGCCCTTGATGTGGTTTCTTCAGGAAACTGATCAACCTCCATAATTCTCCCTGCTCTTACATTCATCTCCCAGGAGAGATCCTCTGTCAGTGTTTTGACATTACTGAAGTTTGCAGTCTGAGGCCAGCTGTTTTCCTTTTGCCGTCCTGTCTCCTACCGTCCCAAAAAGTAGGAATGAGGCTACTTCATGGCAGCTCTTGGCAAGCTGACTTCTACCTTGCTGCACTAAAGGTTCCTTCTATCATTTAGACACACGTTTATCATCAGAGCTCCCCACTTAATTCTCTTTTGCCATTTTGGCAGAAACAAATGTAACCAGTACAACCCATAGCCTCCAGGGTAGCTAGTGCTATTTTTGCAACAGATGTCCTATTCCATCAAGTCCATGATTTTGACCGTGCACAAAAAGCCTTATCTACTGTATCTACTAGAAGACTTTGTTTACTTGGACTTGTTTTTCCCCATTTTTAATAAATCACCCAAATATAATATCACCCCAAATCTCTGGAAAGTTTAACTCATTGATAAGGAAGACTTTGTGATATGGTGGGAGGAGAGGGGGGTTTATGCATATCATCCAGAAATAGAGAAGAATTTATTTCTTTTTCATGGGTTCATATAATCTCCCTAAACTTTTATATGAGCAGCCCAAACTTTGGTTAGCTTTTGAATGTTTTATTTCATTTATGAGTTCACGTTGTAGAATTCAATGAAGAAAATACGTAATCTGGATTATACACCAGCATCAACTCATGAAGGAGCACTCCCTTTTTAAAAAGCTAGTAAATGCCACAGAAGGTGAAATTACAGAAATAGTGGATTTTAATTTTTTTATATAAGGTGTCATCATTTACGTGAAATTCAAAGTTACACATGCAAAACAATTTATACATATACAGATCAAGTAGATCTAATTCAGGTTCACAAATCTTCATCCTCAAGTAACCAATTGTTAGTCCATGATTGTGGACTGTTAGAGTCTAATTGTCTTACTGGAAAATTGAGAACTGAAATTAGGATTACTATGCACAAAAGAAATGTTTAAGTTGAAAATTACCCTTTCAGATGAGAGACAGTATTTCTGTAGATATGACAGTAAGGTCCTGATATATCAAGAAACCCACCATAGTCAGAAAAAAGGTGAAAAAGAAGTTGATCGGCTAAGTTGGCAGGCTAAGAACAGTAGCTATAAGGTAGACTGGCTGCAATCTCTCATTCTCATTTCTGTCTAGAAGTAAGACTTGCGCTGTAATAGGAAAAATTGCTGAAGGTTGAGGAACCTCAGTTCCACACAAAATAGGCAATGCACACTTTTCTTTTTTTCATTAGGGAAAACAAATTGTTTTACCAAGTGAACTATCAATTGTTTAGACATGGGAATTGCAAGTAAAGGGATGAAACAAGAAGGTGCCAGCTGAGAATCTGTCCAGCAGGAGCATAAAGGCCCTGCAGAAATGTTAGTAAAAAAACCCTGAATAATCCAAAACTTCCATTTCGTAAGGGAGAAATAAATAAAATCTTCTGTAAAGTATGACAAGCTTTTCTGAACAATTAACCTAGAGCAAAGATGTTCTGACATAGCAAAAGTTCAGCTACTGAAGAAATCCTATAAAATTGATTGTATTCTACATAGAGACCTGAGTCATTATTTTGTCTTATCGCAATGTCTCTTACTCTTTCAGTTCAGTTAAACCTGCAAACAATTCAATCTCTAGAGCTTTAATATTTTTAAAGAGACGCTCATGTACAAAAGATGTCTTAAGGTGTTTGTTCTGTCAGGCTGGGTTTGATATCCTTATTAAAAATATATATATGGCTCACTTTTGATGAGAAAATCTTCTTCAGAGAGAAGGATTTTTCTTCAGCTTAAAATCTGAGAGATAAAATTGAGTGTAAAAAAGTGAAGAGGCAAGTTATGAAGCAAAGGACAGAAAAGAAAAATGACTGTGAACATGTTCTACTGAAACAGTTTTATTAGGAAAAGTAAAGCTAAATTCTCTGTTAGTTAACTTACTAACAGAGAATTAATTTATAATTATTTATTATGTTGAGGGGTTTCTGTGGGAAATCTGAAGAAATAACTTGAAGAAGGAAACTTATTTTGAAAGCTGCAATCGTAAATGTGTATCTTTTTTGATTGAGTAATGAAGACGTAAACAGAAAGGACTGCGATCACCTTAGGGCTTGTATTTTAACAGAAAGCAGAATATGCTTTTGCATATAAAAAAGTAAAACAGATGATAGCACTCGAGTTTTGACTTGTAAATAGCTATGGTTAAACTCTGGCTGGTTTTGTTATGGGCATGGCTGGGCAGGCACTGGTAGTGAAATACCAGTAGAGTGGTGGGGAAATGCAGCGTGGATGAAGGTCTGGGCACTGAAAGGGAGCACAGTAGTGCTGCTTTTTGTGCTCTGCCGACTGAAAGCACCAGAAACTGTGGCACGTGGTGACAGCTGGGAACGCAAGTTGGGAGCTGGAGACTTCAGCAGCATGCACGCTTAGTCTTTCATATATACAAGGCCAAGTGCGAGGTCCTACATCTGGGTCGGGGCAATCCCAAGCACAAATAGAGGCTCAGCGGGGAATGGCTGGAGAGCAGCCCTGTGGAGAAGGACCTGGGGGTGATGATTGATGAAAAGCTCGACATGAGCAAGCAGTGTGCGATCGCAGCCCAGAAGGCCAACTGTATCCTGGGCTGCATCAAAAGAAGTGTGGCCAGCAGGTCAAGGGAGGTGATTCTGCCCCTCTACTCCGCTCTCGTGAGACCCCACCGGGAGTACTGCATCCAGCTGTGGAGTCCCCAACATAAGAAGGACATGGACCTGCTGGAGCGCGTCCAGAGGAGAGCCACGAGGATGATCAGAGGGCTGGAGCGCCTCTCCTATGAGGAGAGGCTGAGAGAGTTGGGGCTGTTCAGTCTGGAGAAGAGAAGGCTCCGGGGAGATCTTATTGCGGCCTTCCAGTACCTAAAGGGGGCCTACAGGAGAGCTGGGGAAGGACTTTTTACACGGGCATGTAGTGATAGGACGAGGGGGAACGGCTTTAAGCTGGAAGAGGGCAGGTTTAGATTAAACATCAGGAAGAAGTTTTTCACTTTAAGGGTGGTGAGGCACTGGAACAGGTTGCCCAGAGAGGTTGTTGAAGCCCCGTCCCTGGAGGTGTTCAAGGCCAGGCTGGATGTGGCCTTGGGCAACCTGGTCTGGTGGGAGGTGTCCCTGCCTGTGGCAGGGGGGTTGGAACTCGATGATCTTCAAGGTCCCTTCCAACCTAAACCATTCTATGATTCTATGATATGTGTTTAAGTGTATATATATTCAAAAAGTGCAAATGAGTGTAAACAAAAGGCCTTGCATTGCATCCTGAAATCCCGGCACATTAACCTGACTTGGTGTGATCTTCCGTTTCTGTGCATCATTTCTAGCCTACCCTGTGCTGACATTTGTGGGGAAGAGTGACATCAGGCGCTGGCTGGGGGCCCGCCTGGTAGCAGGAGACCTTTGCAGTGCGAGCCAGAGGACGAGGCACAGAGCCCTCCCCGGGACAGGCGTCAGCCAGATGGCCTGGCAGCCATCCTGCACCGCCGACGGGCAGCCCGGCATCTGGGGCCTCCTATGCGAATGACGGTACATATTTCATTTAACTTTTCTAGCAGGCATTGGGAAGGGATGCGCTTGTAGGGGATGGCTGTAGCGTTTGTGAGAAATGGTATAAACGAAGGCAAAGTTTTAAAGGATGACGCTGTGAGACATTTGCCCTTAAAAAACCTTGATGCAAATTTTTCCTTCGTGTTAATAATAATTTCCTCTTAACTTCTGAGTCAAGATTTTTTGTTTGGTGCTTCCTACAAAAGAAATGTTTTCTAGATACAGACGTGGAAAGAAAATATTCTAAATTTTTTTTTTTAAAACTGCAATTATCACAAAATCAAAAAGCACGGACCTAGGACACTGCTGTTGCAGTGGTTGATGGGAGGAATCCAGGTAAATATGAAGTGGGCGGGTTGTTCTTCCAGCTATTATTGTGAACTCTGATGCCAGATTTTGACTGCAAATATGAGTGGCATTGTGACTGAAGTAGTTCAAACAGGCAAAAGTTGCGTGTCTCTAAATCAGTGCAATAGTGCTGCAGGGATTATCTTCACTTCGCCACTGTGATACATTGAGGATGAAGATAAATCCTCTGTTTGATGGGCATTTCCTGCTCAGAAAACTGCACCCTACATCCTCTGTGCTCGGCACAGCATACGGGCAGCGGCAGGCAGAGAAATGGGGAGTGGTTATGTACTCTTGCAATATAACATTCACTAAGGAAGTGTAAGCAATGTCAGAAGTTGAAATTATCTGTCAGTAGCTCAGACCTTCACATGAATTTGGGTATAGGTGCAAATCAATCCCTGTGTCTTTTGTACTCAATTACAGGAATGAATAACTAGACCTGAGCTGAGGGTTGACCCTCTTCAGGACCGGGGCTCGTATTTTATCCCTGGGTAGAGGGTTGTCTTTGGAGCACTGTTTGGTTAGATGAGGACCTGGCTGATAAGGCGTATGATTGGTGCTTGCGAGACAGCTGTTTAATTTTCAGATTTGTCATTGAATTTCAGTATGATTTTGAACCAGTTCTATATGAGCTTCATCAATAAAGTGCTTGATCATCTGAAGCAGGAAACAGTAAATGATCATTCAGCAAAATTGGAAGATGGATGCAATTGCTCAGATAGACAATGCCAGGCCTTATATTGTTCCATTCGATCGTGATGGGTGATGTTATGAAATAAAAGCTCATCACTGGTATTTCATTCTCTTATAGATTTTTTAATAGAAATATTCTGGCAGACAATTTAAAAATACATGCACTTATCAAGTACCACATAATGAGGTAATACTGAGTGCTGTATGCTGCATAAAAAAAAAGAGAAACTCAATCTGGCCAAAAAAATTCAAGGAGAAATGGATTATATCCACAGAAACCTGAGGGTATATTTAACTCTGCAGTATCAGTAGCAAGCAGAGTTTTTCCACGTCTTTTAAGAAGATGAGCAAAAGTAAGGTTTGACTCCCACTGATTTGCAGTGGAATTTACATGCCCAGCAACATGAGGATCCCATCCAGGAAGAACTAGGTTTATTTTTATGGGGTTTAAATTACTAATTTTCAATGTTTCATTGTGTCATACCTAAAGGAAAAGGGATATGGTATCTCAGAACAATGTTTTCTTTGAGGAAGCAAATAAGAAACACAACACGATATTGGAAATGGAAAAGCAGAGCCTTATTTTACCATATAGCAGGACATGTTTACTAGCAAGCCTGCTTAAAAAAAAAGTTAACAACATGAAGTCAGATTTTCAGCTGTGCAGAACTTTGTCTGAGGGGGGTGACAGGGATGAAGACATGGCTCTGTGTCATATTCTGCTGCAGATCTCTGTACTTCCCTGTGTATAACTCAAACCTAAACTCTGCTCTTGAATATTAATATCTCCACTATTCCTCACTACAGACTGGACTGGCCATTTTAATGGTCTTGTTTTCATTATTTCCAGCTCCAGAATTCCTTTTTAAGAGTTAAAATACTAAATACCAAGATACTGAAATTAAGAATAAATACTTCAATAATATTATGCAGTCACTTGCTCTGGTTGTTAAAGTAAGATTTAATGCATTGCAGAAAAGGAATGGAAGAAACTGTAAGAGAGAGTTTCTTTATGAAGGTCTGGTGTGCAAAATTGTTAAAATTATGACCTGAGAACCATTTATGCGTTGCAATATTGTATGTGCTGATCTCTTTTACAACCTATTGGCATCATTTTATTTGTCCCTTTAGCCTTAAGTGGTCCAAAAATGATCTGCCTTCCTTGTTTACCACAAAATATCCTAAATTCAGAAACAGTTGGTGTATCAAATGTCAGCTAGAAACTGAAACATGGGAGGTTCTGTCCGAACATAAGGAAAAACTTTTTTTCCTGTGACAGTGACCAGGCAGTGGCAGAGGTTGCCCAGGCAGGTTGTGGAGTCTCCGTCCTTGGAGATGTTCAAAAGCCATCTGGACATGGTCCTGGGCAGTCTGCTGTGGGTGACCCTGCCTGAGCAAGGGGGCTGGACAAGATGACCTCCAGAGGTGCCTTCCAACCTCAGCCATTCTGTGATCCTGTGAATACTTATCTGTAACGTACCAAAAGTTGAGACTGGCTCCGTATCTTCATAGATGAAACATGAAAGAAATGAATTAAGTTTATTTTAGCCCTGATGATAGCATGGGAGAAAAGGACAGAGAGAAAATCTGGGAATTCCAGTTCATTTAACTTTACTCACTAAATATGGCACACAAAATCCACAGTCCCAAAGCTGAAGGCTTCCAAGTTTAAAGTGACAAAGCTACAGAAAGTCAGGCCACTCTGCCAGTGGAGAGAGTGCTTTGTCTACACCAGTCCTTGTTCTATTGTTAGCCCTTTCCTTGCAAGAATGTTAAAATTCACCAAAATATATTTAAGCAGGTATTTGTCGGTGTTTGCCATTGATGTTTCTAGGAGAAGAGGGTCTTCTGGGAGGGCCATAAGGATCAGTGAACTCTCACTCTACAGTCTTGGTAATGCTCTATCACATCTATTTTATTTGAGTTTCTGATCCATTTTGACAACATCTTACATATTCCTGTCTTAAAGGTCAAACCTGCTTCTTGCCAGTGATAACTGACAAATGAAAATATCGGTGTTTTAGAAAAATGACATCCATAATAGGTTAATCTCATCTTTATCAACTGAACTTGATAGGATGGTCTTGAAAAGTGATTGGGGATATTCACCATAAGCATTTCTGAGTCTGTGAAAAGCTCAACTTAAGCTTCCGTTATAACAGACTGTAAAACCAATCAATGTGGTATCTGAAAAATATTGGTGGATCAAGGCAGATGCCAAGTTTTCGCAGTCACTTAGGATTACTCCATCAATGAACTTGACTTCATAACTGAATCTGCAAAGGTGCCCTCCAGAACAGAACAGTTTTTAAAGGACCTTACTGTCAAAAGAGACAAAAAAAAAAAAAGTACATTGTATTTTTCTAATACGGGTTTGTGGATCTGAATAATAGACAAAGGAATTTAAAAATATCTTGAAAAAACCCTGAACAAACTCAGTATATTTCATGTATGAACATAGTGGCATTGCAGGTATAGCTGGTGTGTTTGATATAGTAAAATTAATACGGATACAAAGATTGAGAACAAGGATGATTGGGATAAGGAACGGGAACGTTAAATGGCCCACAACTCTTGACAAGGAACATCTCTAGGAACAACGGTTTACTGTTTCCCACAGTTGAAGAACGAAGGGTCACCAGATGGAATTATCACGTGACAGGTTGAAAAATGAGAGGTACGTAACCCACTGAACATACCACCACGGGCCACTGCTGATGCAGGAAGCTCACATGGATTCAAAGAGCAATCAATCAGACATTCATAGGAAGAAAAACAAAAAAAAATCAATACTTACTAAAGAGAAATCTCTGGTTTGACCCAGTAAATTTCCAATAAAAGAGGACTGTAGCCCAGGAGAGACCGGGCCAGTCCTTACGATAAGGTGGTTGTAGTCTTAAACTCTCCAGACATCTCTTACGGGCCACTGCCAGAAACTCGTTACTGGGCTAGGCAGACCCAATGATATGGCAACATATTTTTCCTTGCTTCTTGTGGCTGAATTTTACTGCTCTGATTTAGGATGGTAGATGACATCAGGTAAATTACAGCTTTTGTGTAGGAAACCATTCCTTTTATGCTGAGTAGGAAATAGTCCATCTGTTGGAGAAAAAAATAATTGTAATTTACATAAACATTCTTAAAAGGTACTTTTTCCCTCTAGTATGTCTGGGCTCCTCAATAGCCAAATTAATTTGGGAATATAGAATCATAGACTCATAGAATCATTTAGGTTGGAAAATACCCTTAAGATCATCATGTCCAACCGTTAAATGTGTTTACCCTTTGCCATGATCAGAAGGGAACGTGAATCAAATCTTGAGTTTTTGAAATAAGCTGATAGAACATCTCCACCCCTTGTCATATCCCAGCCTGCCATTTCACTTGCAATTTTTGTCAGGATCCGAGCTGGGAAAGCAGAGCATTTCAGAAGGATTTGTTCCTATGAGTGGAAACAAGAGTGGGAAGAGTTGAATCCAAATCAAAAGGAATTTCTCTCAAAATGTAACATGCTTTTAAAGGTTCTAGAAATAACAGTGTTCCATAGCTGCATCTACCTTTGATATAATCTTGCTTTGAATCAGAAAAATGACTAAGCATGTTAGTGCACAATTTGAAATGTGCCTGTGCTTTTTCAGCCAAGAGAAAAAAATGGAAGCATCACAAAGCCCTAAAGTAAATACCTGCACATACAATAATACATTTCACCAACACCTATATTGGGTATGTATGTCTCCATTGTTCTGCAGAGGTCATCCTAAAAGTAGCCTCAAACGGCCAGGTGGTATTTTTGTATCAAACGGGGTTTGGGCTGCCCACAAAGATAATACAGTGTTGGGTCCTGGGAGTGTCGTGCACTTCAGGCTGTTCAAAGTTTAGGCTAGCTCAAAAGTGATGTAAGACATCATCCTATCTACAATAGATTTGCTTTGAAGGTTGAGAAAGAAAATGCAGCATTAAAAAAAAAAAGAAAAGTAATCTAACTCTGTAAAGGATCATCTGAAAATTATATAAAAAAAAATTAACTATGCCACTCCATAAATAATATTAAAGATAACAAACAGTAAATTGAAATTATTCTTTACGAATGCAGTTCAAAAAGAGTTACTGTCAGAGCTGTACACTTCTGCAAAAAGCAGTCATTGTAGATGCTGTAAAAATGCTGAATACAATTTATAGATTCACTTTTATTACGTTAAGATGACACTAACATGGTACCATGATTATTAATTATAAGAGTGTAAAAACCATCTGTGACGGCTTCTCTTTATTGATAGGAAAGATGTGCTGAAGGCTGCAGTAACGTATGGATAGCTTCATTCACCACTGTATTACTCCAGTTTTCAACTGATGTAACATAATATTACAGCAGCATGAATATGAAGTACCCCAGTGGGGAGTCAGTCCTCTGGTCTGCATTATTCCACAACAAAAAGCAGATGACATATGGGTAATAGCATTATGTTCTCTAGGAGAGATGGTAAAATGTAAAATAAGAAACAGCATCTTCTAAGCAATTCCACACAGTTTAATTTAAAAGGTGTGATCTTACAGCTGTCCGGCAGATGCCCACTAAATATTAGGAAGGCAAACAGTGGTGGGCCAAGTCACCCTCCCGCTAACTGGACAGTATTGACAGTCTGAAGTGAATTCCTGTCCTTGTGTAAGTCAATTGCAGCCTGGGTGTGAGTCTTGTTTTGGACGGGGGGAATGAATTCATCCTCCGAGTACTCTTCTGTGCAGTCTAGCACAATTACTCATAGTCTGCATTTCACACTGCTTAGAGAAGTGCCAAAGCTAAAACCTTAGAAGAAGACCTTAATCTTACTATTTAAATAAGTTTAATAATCACGTCTTTTAATTTTGTTTGGAGGAAATCCTAATTGATTTTAGTTTTACATAACGAGACTTAATCCAAAATATGTCTCTTCAGGCCACTTTCAGTCCTTGCATAGGTCATAAAACACTTTTTTTTTTTTTTTAATCTTTCTCCTTGCTGGTAAAAAAATGAAAGGAGTGAGAGATATGGTGAATGGAGCTCAGTGAAGGCCAATTGCAAAGTTCTTTGCTATCACCTTGGAAATAATGAGGGAGAATATTGCCCAACAGAAGACTGAACTGATGTAGATGCCTTGTGAGGCATGTATAAGGAATTATTATATATAGAAACCAAGTGAGTATCGAGGATGTAACTTGGAGATTCCCTATAGACATTTTCCCCAAACATAGGAAGAAACATTTTCTGATATTATTAGAGGTTATTAGTATTGCTATTATTACTGCTGTTATCATTATAACTTTCACCCCAGGGCTCAGGTCAGCAGCAACAACAATTTCTACAAGGTTATCATCAGGATTGCTGAACGTTTCCTTTTCTGCTCAGTGATGCTCAACAGTCTTATTTCTGGTCAAAATAATTTTAGTGGGAACTATGAAGCATAAAAATAATGAGACCAGTTTTCATAAAGACATCTTTCCCTTGTGAATGCGATGTGCAATCACAGCAGAGCAGGGGCAGCATCTCACCACTCGTGCTTCCAAAGCAAATAGTGTTAAAGGTGCCGAACACCCTGGGTGAGTCTGTGTCCGGTTCAGGTTATCCTGGCTCAGGAAAGAGGAATTCAAACAAAAATATTTGCAGAGAAGGGCTACTAAAATTTTAGGTAGCAAAGAAAGTCTCTGATTCTGAAAGCGACTCAGAAAGTTAAGTTTGGTAGAGGCAGTCTAAAAAGGGATATGCATCCTTTTTAATACATATGTTGTAGGAAGAAGTATGCAAGATAAAAGGCAAGCTGGCACATGAAATATAATTTGGGGAGAAAAATCAGAAAAGCAGTTTGCTAATGTCTTTGGACTGGCCTTCTAGTTTCTGCAGTGATGGAAAATACTTTAAGCTGAATCTCGAAGTTCCTGGTGGGTCCAGCTTGACAGTGGTGGTACCAGGGTCCTGCAGCCTGGCTTTGGCCACCCAGAAGCTGCTATCCATTGCTGTGTGTTCTAAAACACAGCTGTCGGTAAAGGTTGTGTAGCCGGACGTGTATGTGCTCAGGTTTGTGCCCATGGTCAACTTTTGGTCCAGTCCAAAGGGAGCCTGAGTTGTGATCCCACTCTAATGCTTTTTTTTTCCTGTCGGCAGTTTCAGCACAGTATAGCTCTGAAAGTTTTTTAATATGAACCAGTCTCTTCCTTTCCTTCTCTCAGGAACCTAAATGAGCCTCAGTTTTTAGCAAGAAAGGAATTACAACAAACTGTTTTCTTTCTCCCCTTATTGGATTGCCAGCTGTAGAAAGAATTAAGCAATGAGGTGAAATAATTGTTTAAAATTACTGAAAATGAATCATGATCACGACCTCAAAACTGAGAATCATGATCATTATATTTGCATTCTCATGAATGTACATGAAGTTATTGTTGTGTACCAGAGTATATATTTGTGTATTAACTTTATCAAATTTAAGTGTTTGTGGTATCTCAGTGAGCATGAAATGTAGTTACTTGGTTGCACCTGTTCATAATAATTGGATTCAATATTCATGAATGATTTTCCAGTAACCATGTGCATGAGCAACGATCATTAAGACAGGCTTCCAGCTCCCCAAATGTTGTACTGCAAGTGATCTGTGAGCTCTGTGAAAACAAAGGTTTATAAAATATCAGCTGACACTTTGAAATGTATGCACAGGTGATTGCTTCTCTTGGCCTGGGTAACAAATCCCTGCTTGTTTACAGATGGGAATTCACCTTCATGTAGCAATTAGGACTGACGGTAAATGGAAAGGGATGCTATCTAAATTAAAAAAGATCTTGCTAAAACTAACAACCGTTAAGAGAGCTGAACCAGAAACAGCCTGGAAAAGGCAGAGGGTGAAAATATTGAAAGTTAAATGTGCCAAGAATGGCGAAAGTTGAAAAGCAAAAATCCAAGTAAGCAGAAGAAAACATAAACCGTGATGATAAGAAGATTATTTAATTTACCTTGTAGTAATGAAATAAGTAGTTTGTCTTCCAAGAGACCTTTGTTTATCCATGAGCTTACCTGTCCTCATCCTGAATTATATGAAAGGTCGTGGGCCAAACCAGAATACGGTTTGAGCTGATAGGAGTGGCACCTCAGGTTAGATGAGATAATGTAGCTCTGGGAAGTGCCCACACAACTCTGCAGGGGCCACAGGGTGTGATGTGACGGTCTCCACGGATACTGTGATTCATACAACCTGTTATTGTCAGATTAAAAATCTTAACTTAAAATCTTACATGTTGGTTCTTGTTAGATTAGATTATTACAATCCCTATACTTGGTGAAATGGTGTCCAAACAATATTTCTATTGTCAAATTGTCTAGTTCATCTTCTCCTGATAACCATAACGGCTCACATGTAAGTAATTACTTAAAGATGGAGATATGCTGTTTAATAAACCCAGCATCCAGGCTGGAACATCACTTACTGTAAAATTTGCATTGCTCTAAATGCGTTTCACTTATCAATGCTGTGGATGTAAAACAAATATTAAATATTAAAGCTTGTATTAAAGGTTTGGTGGCCACACATATACTGCATGGAGGAGCTATTACTCAATGCAGTATGAGTCAGCTATAGCTACATAGCCCTGCAAGACTGGACTCCAGCACAGCCTTCCTCCACTCTGTGTGAATCAGTAAGAATTAGTCTTTCATTGCCTTCAAAAGGCTTTGAGCAGGTGCTCAGCTGTCTTGTATTATGTATTGAGCAAAGTCTTCAGTCCTAAAAGTACCTCGTAGTGCTGCTGGGTAATTGGAAATTGGCACATCTGAGTCACAGCAAGGCTAAAACTGAATATCCAGGATATTATCCAATGGCTTTTGCTAAAAACGTAACAGGCATGAGATTGCTTTGTACAAAGGAAGCACAGGTTCCCATGAGTAGGTGTGCCTGTTTACAGCGATGACATTATGACATTAGGCACTGTGGCTAGCAGGGTTTGCATCGTTGATGCCTGAAGATCAGGATAAAAACCAGTCTTTTTCTCCTCTCCTCCCACCTCTGCTTGGGTTCGCATCTTTCTGTTTGGGCTTTCTTGCATGGAGGTACGCATCTAATACACTGGTAGTTAGCCCAGTGTTTATAAGATACATTGGATTTAATGCAAATGAACAGATGATGTCCAGGTAGGCCAGTGTTTCTGGAAGAGTGTACAAATTTCTTGCAATTGATTTGTGTGGGCACGGCAAGGAAATCATGGACTTCTAGACTGAGCATAGCTTGTAGAGTTCCTGTGATTTCTCGTAGTAAAATGCCAAAACTCATCACAGAAAACATTTCCTATCAGGAAAAATAAAGAAAAGAAGATGCAATGAGGTGCATCCAAATTCGGGCTAGCCCTTTCTAGACCAATACCATATCATACGAACATGCAAAACTTGCGGTTTTTGCCTTGCACATGTTGAATGATTGTCCGGACATGTCTAAGTCATTCCACCAACCTTTAAATGTCCTCTGAATCATATCTGATCTGGCATCAGGTGGTACAGGGAATAAGCAATTCCCAGAGGTGCACAGTTTCAAAGATCACATAAACAGCTGGGGTTTGGCTCACCTCTGCTTTACTCTAACCTCCCTTGGCAGTGATTCCACTGAAAAAAAGCGGATGTATAAGGGAGATCTAAAATGACACATAGGTTGATCTAAGACCAGTGAAAAGTAGGAATAAGTCACTTTAACCCCACGGACTTCTATTTCCTCCTGTGCTAAGAGAGGCCAAAAATGCGTAAGTGCTAATTTCTGTTTTGGTGACGTTTTAAAAGAATATGTATTTTCTACAGGTGAAAAAGAACAGCTTGATTTTTAGATCTGATAAAGACCAAAGCAGTTAGCGGTCAGTTCCTTGGATAAGCAATCAGTCAGGACAAGCTTGCACATTGGGGAAATTCAGGGACTTTTATGTCTTCTGAGGATGGCTAAGAGTGGCCCTGCTGGAATTATGCAGAATATCTAATGCAATGGTTATCAGTTACTTATGGATGGAGGAAGCTCTAGAAATAATATTTAATAAGCAATTGATCTTTACATTGGCCAAGAGATTTTTTTTTTTCCCCTCATTCCCCTGTTTAATGTGATTTCCCCTTAACATGAGTAGTCAGACTCCCTAGAAATGAACATCACAGAAAGCAGACTGAACTTGTGGTACATAGGTAACTATATAAACCTGTCAGTTTATGCAAAAAGGAAGAGAAAAAGAGTTATCAAGAATATTCAAGTTTGGCTTTTTATATAAGTGCCTATATAGTGGCTCATGCCAAACATGCGGTCTATTTTTTTGTCCCTCATTAGCTATATTTTTGGCTCACAAAAATAGAAGTACAGATAAAATAAATTTTCTTAAAGAACACAGCTATTAATTGATCCTGAATTCTGAAAACTCATGAGTTTTGGAGCCACAACTAACCTCCTATTCAGTATTCATCATTTTGAAAGCTACTCATGAATTGTATCATCTTGGTTCACAGCTTCAGGTCCCAAAATTATGAACTTTAGATCCTGCTATTTATTGCAGAAAGAACAGAACGCAATTTGTTTTGCCATTATCTATTTGATAAAAATGTGTCCCATGCTAATGTCATGAGAAAAGATGACAGCAGGCTTTAATGCGAAAAGCAGAACAGGTTAGATTTAGGTTATGGTAATGAGATCAGAGTGAGACAAAATACAAGATAATACAAGTAGAAGACCATGTGGATAAATACAGGGATTTCTGTAATGGAAAGCTAAATATGCAAAGATTGGGCATCATTTTTAATTTATCACTTTCATCTCCTTCTGCTTTTGAAATCTAGTTAGTAGCATAATATTGGCCTGGAGTTTTAAGGAAGAAAATGTCAGCAGGCATTATTAATCTTATTTATATAAAATTGTATAAAAAAAAGTAAAGGAAAACAACATTGTTTATCTTTGTTTTGAAGCCTGCAGATACTGTGGTTATTTTGCATAATGCATATTGATATCAGTTACTGTGTTTTTTAAAACCTAAAACAAATATTAAACGCTTACGGCCAGAGTCTTAATACTGCTTAAGCAATACAGAGCAAGTTCTCCGCTTCACTAACGGCACCACTGCCTGCCCATGTGGCTCCGCTTAACACAGTCAGTGTCAGTCTCCACTTGGGTACTCACATCTTTCTCCTCCTCTTGGCAAAGCCTGCTGCGCTTCAGAAGAAAAGTGCCACCAAATGAATTTCATAGATTCATAGAATGATTTGGGTTGGAAGGGACCTTTAAAGGCCATCTAGTCCACCCCCCCCTGCAATGAGCAGGGACATCAACTAGACTAGATTGCTCAGAGCCCCGTCCAACCTGACCTTAAATGTTTCCAGGGATGGGGCATCAACCACCTCTGCGGGCAACCTGGGCCAGTGTTGCACCACCTTCATTGTGAAAAATTTCTTCCTTATATCTAGTCTGATCTAGGTCCTCTTTTGGTTTAAAGCCATTTCACGTGTGAACGCTAGCCTGCGACACTGAGCTTTGGCCCTGTGCTAGATCTTTCCTCTGATTTTTGCAAGGAAAGAGAAACAAATTCTGCAAATTCTGGTTGAGCAACAGAGGTGTCAAGTCCCATGGCTGAGCCCTTCTGGTCACATCAGCCTCCTTCTGCTCCGGCTGGCCTGACAGCCCACCCACATTTCTGCTCTTATGGCTTGGTTTTCCATTTTTTAACTAAAGGTTCTCTTGGACAACTTGCAGAAGGTGAAGCTACGGAGTTTGAAGTACCCTTTAATGTTGAGGGAAGGTTTTTCAGCCTGCCCCTCAAGCACCCATACACTTGGAGCGTATCCACCCCTGTCATTGTGCACCTGCTGTTCAGGAGAACTCATCGCTGGTGTACGGGTGGTACTGGGGGGTGCTCTGTAAATATAGGGTACGATCAGCTGGGAGAGCAATGGGGGGAGAGTTGAAAGGAGGAGGCACCAGCCTGGGCTCTACTTTGAGATCCCATACAGGGATGGTGTATTTCCATTCAACGTTTCTCAGTCAGAGGCACGAGCTGTGCAAGAGAAATCATGCTGTGTAATAGAAAACAAAAGCTTTCCAGATGCACTCCCCTGTCTTTGCATAGGACATCATCTGTCCCCCACAGGTGTATTAGGTCAGGTATTTCGGGAAGAGGTGGCTTTATTGTATGCATGCTGCAGGGGCAACCTCTGCATTTGCTTGAGAAACGGCTGTATGAATGGCCGGGCAGGAGCCAAGCCCTGACAGCGCTGGGAACCTTGGAGGAGCCTAAAAACATCCCCCAGTTCTCCGTGACTGTGTCTGAGTGAGAGTTTAAGTCACGCCCAGAAACTGTTGCCCATAAATCAGTAAATCAGGAGCTGCTGTTGCCACCACCACCCTCACTGATGGTATCCCGAGAAAGTTCGTAACCTCAAATTAGCCTATTGTTTATGTCTGAAATACCATACCGTACCCTATCACGTACTTACTGTCTTGTAAGGGCAAGCTTCTCCGAGTTCCCGTTTCCCATGTGTATGTCGCTATCTGTGCTGGCTGCCAAACAGCTCTTGCTCAAAAAAATATTAAGGAAACCACAAGTGGTCCTTATGATTCTATTTAATACCACTGTAAGAACTGTGTGAGAGACAATACGATGCGGTCAGTCGCCTTTTGAACAATTTCCAGTAACTGGAAGACCGTGCTTCTTTTATTGCAACTCTGCTTTAGCAGCGGCCAGCCTATTTGTGGGTTTCTGTTTTAAAAAGGGTGCGGACATTTTCTGTCAAAAATGGAGCTATTGCACTCTCTTCTATTTTGAGGGAAAAAAAAGGTTGGGTTTTTTTTTTTGTGGCTATGTGAACCTTGTTTACATGAAACATAGCTCCATGTGGTTTTTCTTAATTTTTATTTTTTTTCACAGTAATGCTCTAAGCAGGAGGGAAAAATGCTCTGCAGATCTCCAGAACTGTGAAATACCAAATCACTTTTTCTCATTGTTTGTTTAAAGTTCTAGAGATTTTGCTAAAAACAGTAGAGATCAAAATTCTTTATCGTTATTGATAGAGGATATATTTTTACCTAGAGGAGGCTAGCAGGATCCGTAAGTTACATTCATTTTGATGTTCTTTCAAGTTTTTTAAACTGCTTTTGAATTTTCTCATCTGTGGACACTGAGATAAATTAAATGCAACCCATTCCACTGTGTCATACAGAAATTCAAATGGTGATTTCAAGCAGTAAACATCCGATCTTTTTCGGTGTTGAAAATAACAGCCCCTCTTAAAACTGTTCCGTCTGAGTTATTTTGAACTTTTTCTCTGGCACCCCATCTCACACTGACTCACATAAGTCTCGCGCTTCTCGATGTATTGGAAACAATAAATTCAATGTGACTTTGTGAGAAAAAATTGATAGACTGATTATAGCATGCCAGCTCAAAATTCAGGAATGAAACAACCAGTTTTCATCACACTGCTGCTTGTTTAAGGGAGAAATTCACACATAGGAAAGCTTTAGATACCATAACATACATAATGTAACTTTAAATATTCACTCTCATGCTTTCTTAGTAATATAGGGTAACACAGTAATGTTTATGTTAGAGATGGGCTTGAGCTACAAACAACAGATTCAGATTTTGCTTTCATCTAGAAACTTGCAAAATTTTAAGAAGATGAACTTATATCACAGTCCCAAACAGCATATGTGGTGGGGAAAAAAAAAAAATCCCTTTGAGGAAAGAGAATATAGTTATTCTATAGTCTCTGGTGAGTGCAGTGTTGGACTAACAGACGTAAACAGCGAAACTGTGGGAATTATAATTTCTTTTATCACTTTTAAATAATCTTTCTCAGTATTATTGCATAGTTCCACTTATACAAAGACTATAAGCTCTGATTTTCTATTTAGCTTTCTATGCATGCTGAATATTTTGAAGATTTTAAAATGAAATGAAATGTAGTTTGCTAGCACTTGGCAGACCCTTAAGCTGGGAAAAACATGGAAAGAGCAGTGAGGTTAACTCAAGCAGAAATTGCCCTAACGGGAAGACAGCTGATTCTTCAAGGTTTTAAAAGCATTTGTCTCAGTGGATACTTCCAAGACAGACTCACTGCAAGTGCCACGGGATGATCCAGAGGAACAGAATGGCCTGAAAAAACACTAAATGGGAGGGAAAGATGAAAAAAAAAAATAGGAGTGGGTGATTTTTCTCATGTGGGGGACGGGAATCATGAGTTACACAGGTTGGATTAATGCCAAGTTTTCCTTTGAAAGTATACAGAAATAGAAAATAAGCATTTTTGTTCAAATTAAGAAAAACACATTTTTTAGGGGATGGAAATTAGTAGAAGAGATTGCCTGAAAATCAGAGACAATTAAGGAAAGCAGGGAAGTCTTACTGAATTTCTTTAGCTGCGGTAAGGAGATTTGCTACAGTATCAGTAACAGGAAAACTACAGCTCCTTCTTGCATTTAGGGACTATTCGGAGCACCAGTGAAAGCTTGGCCTCTGTTGTGCACAGGGATGAGTTTGTGGAGTTCAGGGGGAAGAAATCTGCGGGGAAATGGGGTCCTCCATCCTGCAGATGGGCAGGGTAATACAGAGATGCTGGAAGAGTTCTTCATGCCCAGCTGTGCTCTGCGGCAGGAAAAGGCAGCGAGACTTGTGCTCTTGTGGGTTTTCCAGTCTTGTCCAACGCTGTGTCTGAAAACCACTGTGTGGAGCAGCACTGGCAGCGCATGTGGAGTCCGGCTGAGAAGCCCGCACTGGGTGCACATCTGTATTTATTAGCGCCTGGCTGCTGCCCCATTTGCACACGTTGCATGGAGCAGCGGCAGCGTTGTGCCTTTTTCTTGCCTTTTTGCCTCTTTTGAAAACCAGGGGCAGGGGACGCTAGTCGGGGCTGAGCAGTATACTTTCAAAAATTTCAATTTCAAATACTGAAAAATGTTTAAATGCTTTTGTGCTCATCTTCAAGTGAATGTGTGGAATGGTGTGGCAAACATATACAATCAAACAACCCTTCTCACGTGCATATGGGATGCTTATGGTACAGAGTTTGGATCAAATACTATACAGCTATTGGTGGCTAAGCGTAGTCACCAGGACTTTGCAGAGCAGTTCTGTTGTTAGATAAAAATCACAAAGCTACAAAGAGTGATTTAAAAGATGGGTTTGTGGTTTGGATTTTTTTCTTATTAAGGGAACACTGATCATTTAAATGTAGACAATTTCAAATGTGTCACATCTCATCAGTGTTGCATAATTTATCTACAGCTACTTGGTTTCCAAATGTGACGCAACACAACCTAAGGTCAGTAAGATGAGCATCCCACCTGAAATGCGGCAATAGCATTAATATCTTCAATTACATATATGGTGCATATGGTGTATATGCAAAACTGAATGACTGTGGTGGATGAAGCCACAGTGCAATTTTGGTTGTATCCTACACAGCTGACTTAACAGCCTTAAATGTGCTGCTGCCACATAAAATACCACTGTCAGTGACTCTTTCAATTTTTCTTCATAATTAAAAGAACAGTAATAGTCTCAACATACGGAAGCATGCTGAGTAGAAAATATTTTCAAACGTTGCTGAAAAATGTACGTTTAAAAAAAAATCTCTGTGTGATTGAAAATGCACACACATATTCTGTGGGAACACAGCTCTGAAAACATGGACAGGTATCTTTTCAACTCTTAACGGAGATAAAATAGCCAGCACTCTCTCGTGTTTACTCTGCCAATATTTAATATAGGTTATAGCTCCCATTCTTCTTCCCTTATTAAACGCTGTTCTTAATCTCAATCTGAATTATTGGTGTACACTCCAAAACAGGATGAATGCAGGACTCTTGAGAGTGATGGATGACTTTGGTGCTTCACTTCTGGGTGCCTAGCGTCGCACTTATGTAGAAAGATCTTGCTTTCCGCTTGTCGAGCACTTAAAGTTTGTAAATATTTTGCAGATATCTGCAGCTTAATCTCCTCAAATAACATGCTACCTCAAATAACTACTACTATTTTTTTTGAAGCATAATATTAAATAGAGTTAATAACATACCTACCAACCCCTCCTCCCACTTTTTTTTGGTCCTTTTAAGTTATTTTAGGTGTGTGATCTTTCAATCTCAATATCACAGTGACATAAGGATCTGCTTTGGCTGTTTGCTTTGTGCTGTTTTATTTAAAGTGTTTAGAATGACCTTCTACCTCCATTAAATTACATATGATCTAGTTTCTCAGCAGGGCCATTTATGATCATTTGTCTTAGGTTTTACGTATTGCTTTTCATTGTCCATCTCAAAAATTGCCTTACTTGCACTGAATAAAAAGTGACAGGAAGTGATGGAGTACGTTGTTAGAAACACTTTGGAGATTTCTTGATTCCAGAAATGTTAGTTTATGAGCTGCAGGCCCTCGCAGGATGGATAACTGCATTACAGCGGGGTCAGTCCCACCCTGGGGGACCCTTACGGGGGAGGAAGGGACAGGTCCCACCCTGCCCCTGTCCGTGCTTGCCCCCTGCGCTTGGCAGCCCTCAGCAGGGCACCTCCGTAGCTGCCTGGCTGAGCTGGCTTGAAGGCAGCTCTGTGGTACCACAGCAGTTTCCAAAGAGGAGCTCATGTATGACTTGGAATTTCATAGGTTAGAAACTTGAACCCAGGTCCTTCACAGAGAGGACAACCGTAATCTAGACAACCTAGTTTTGATATGAATATTGCTAGGTTATAACTGTATTTGCAAGGGCATGGCACGGCTAATACTGGGACTCCAAAATGTTTTCCAGTCTATCCCAACACTGAAATAAAAAATGACGGTCAAAGTCTGACTTCAGCCACATCACTTATAAAGAGCTAGTAAGTCAACAGGAGGTTCACGTGCCCCATAATGGAGCTGGGGCATCCAGAGCCTTTAATACACCCTGAGCGAGGTCTCGCTCTGGGCCCACACACCTCTTTAAAACCTACGGGCTGAGCAGCACCAGGCTCAGCAGGTGGTATTCCACGCACATGTTGTCAGCCTGAACATGTCTTCCAAGGGCTTAGGCTCTTTCTGGACCCCCAAAGACAACTGAATTTTATCCAAGCACCTACCACACTCCCTGCATAGTACAGTTCCCTAACTTGGGTGCATTTGGGAACGTTTACCTATTTGTATTTTTTCTTGTCTTTTCTAGTATTCTCCATCAAATTCATTTCTCGGAAAAGGGTATTGAGAACGGTCTGTCTTTGCGTTGTAATAGTATCTTGAATAAAACCCTGCTGACTTTCTCTGCTTCACAACGATTGGGTTGTGGTTTTTGATGAATAACAGCTCTATGCGTTGTGTTCAATAGGGCGGTGCTTAGGGACGTGGTTTAGTGGTGGACTTGGCAGTGTTAGGTTTACAGTTGGACTCAATGATCTTAAAGGTCTTTTCCAACCTAAATGATTTTATCATTTTTTACTCTGTTTCATAAATGCACAGCATGAACATAAATTAAGGGTTGCTTGTAAATATAAAACCCTGAAGCCAGACCCGTGACAGACTCCAAACATGGAGAAAGTATCAATATTCTTATTTGTGTTCTATGTGATGACTGGCAAATCCATAACTGCAGAATTTAAAATAAATACATAAACAGACCAGACAGTGAGATACACTAGGTAGGAAGAGAAAAAAAACCAAAACGTACCAGACTTTGCAGACGCTTTTGTGATTCTATGAGGCCATATTAAGTAAGCCTTGTTACTGCTCTCCATTGCTCTTCAATTGGACCACGCAAGACAAAAGCAAACCTCAGTCAATGGGTAAAAGTACTAAATAAATAAGCACAGAGTCACTTTTTCTGCTTCAAGACAGAGTTTGTAATAAATTGAATCAATAAGTGTTTTCATCGTTTTGGGAACAGTTGGCTGTAGGGTGCGTGAGAGCTCCAATTTCTGTGTTAATTTAGTTGTCTTGAGAGATTAGAAAGACTGAAGGAATAACTGTTTTAAGATCACTGTGTCTATCCTATTTCTGGCAAAGGCCACTAAGGTTGTTTTTTTTAAGTCTTAATAATTTTGCTTATGACAAATGATGCAGCAGAAAACATCTTTCTCCTACAGGTTTATCAGTTTATTAAGCATTTGAGTCTGATATTTTGTTTTGTTTTTCTTTGTTCCTACCATGAATAGAAGGCAAAACAGAGAATTTGTTTCTTTAGGGTACTCTGGGAACACCCTAACACATTAGCACAACCAGCATAGATAAATCCAAAAGTAAGTCTGAGGCTCATCTAATTTTTCAAGGATCAATGAAAAATGTGTGAGTGTCATTTCTCATAGACAGTTATATTTGTTTCCTGCTGTTCTACCATAAGCTTTCTTTTATTATCTCCTGTGAAAGCAAAATTGAGTATGTCCAGAAAATAAACGCAATACAGCAGAAGACAAACTCAAAAGTTGTGAAGTGAAACAAAATCTGGAACACCGGTTGTTCAATTATATAGAATGAATGTAAACACGAATAACAGTTTACCTAACTATTTTTTATGCCACATTAGCTTTTCTGTAGGGAGGAAAAAGTATTTTCTGGTGCTTGAAATGCAAATCTTTCAAATGTACGTTTATGCATATTCCCTGTTAGCCATGTTTAAGGTCAGTTGTTTTATTTTTGCCAAAAATCACTGTGCAGTCAATATTTGGTTAAGTTCTGAAACAGCTAGTCACAGTTATTAAGAAATGTCTCTTCCTCTTCCCATTCAAAGCCAAAGTGTTCTCACTTTGCCATTGAAAACTTTGCTTCAGTACAGAAACGTAGTTAAATTGAAGCATAAGTGGTGTCCAGCCCACATCTAGGAGCTCTACGCACATGCTTTATAATTATACAGGGAAAGGGAGGGGGTATTTGCATCTCAAATGTGAGACACCCTCAGGTGGCTTTTTTATTGTTGTTGTCATCCCAGCAGACATAAATGATCTGAGTAGGTTTAATGTTAACAATAGCTCTGAATATCCCAGTGTATGTACGCATTAAAATATTTTCCCTTTAGAGCAATCTGGCCCTTTACCAACCTCCCAATGGCCGTGAAAACAAACTGCAATGCAAATTACGCTAAAAAAATCAAAGGGTGAGAGTAAAATTTGTATCTGCAGAATTCTTAATTTGTGCTTGCGGCCATCTGGCTCTGCTCTCCCTTGGGATAGTGACCTTCCTCTCTCCTCTGTCGTTCACTTACCTTGTTGGTTGCCACACTGGCATATGAATGCTGCCTTTTATCTTTTTTTTTTTGTTTCTTTCTCTCTGTATGGAAGTGTAAGCCGTCTTTTGGAATAGAAGTTTCCATAACTGCAGCTCTACTAATAGAAATACAACACAGTCTCACTTAGTAAACACTCAGTGTGGGCAAGTACCTTCACCTCCAAGGAGCGGCATGGGCTGAGGATGGAAACAGAGACACCCTCAGAGGCATCTTCGAGCACCTTCATCCAAAATGTTCCGGTGGTTGCCTGTGCCCAAACCCCAGGTCTTCGTGGTCTGCAGGAATGGGTTCCCTTAAGCACAAAGCGCCATAGCATCTACATCCCACACTCTGTCCATGGTTGAAGCAATACTTTCTGTCATTTGACTAGTAAATATCTCCCCATGGGGCTTAATCTGAAAAAGCACAAAAAGTTACACCCCCTTTTCCCCTCGGGTGAGGCAAACAAAACCAGAGCTTCACCAGTGGAGGCTGAAGGCAAGTGGCACCAACGCCAGCTGGAGAGCCACAGATGCTGCGTATGTAGTGCATACATCTTTCCACCTCACTGAGCAATACATCAAAGCTGCCTGACCTGCTCAAGTTACTCACAGAAAACTAAACTACCTTGTCCCTTCCTAAATACACTTCAAATGGAAAAAGTCTATCTGCCTGCCTTCTAAAGGTCACAGTAAGAAAAGGAAAGTTGGCTCCTTTTTTTCTGCTGTTATTATTTGGCTTAACTGCTACATTTGTTCCAGTCCCTACTGTGGAGAACAAGCATTTGGTCGGTTATGAAGCATGGCGTTATCAGTCCCTGTATCAAGAAAATATTAGAAAAATGCTATTGTCAGCCCTAAGCATGAAGATTCAGATTGCAAAGCCAATGTGACTAAATGCAGCCTTGCAACGAGCAGGGCTATAAATGTCCTCCAGGAGGTATCTCACTGCAGGTTCACAAACCCACGCATGCACAAATAAGCCTGGCGCCCTCCGCAAATACTTACCAACGTCAGCAAATTAACCGCTACTTGCTATTTCACGCTTCCAGAAAACAACTGTCGTCTCTGGCCAGTCTCTAGAAATCCAGCACACCCCTTCTCAGGTGCTGTAGCTCCATAGGCTGCCTTAACAGCTTCTTTCTGCTGCTTTCAGCTGATGCTGAGCAAGGTGGGTCCTTGACCTGTGTCCTGAGCAGAAAGGAGCAAGCACCAGTGAGGTTATTCAATCTCTTGATCCTATCCTTTCACATTTTAAGTATCTTACTGATACTCCTTTTGGTGTTTCTTTGAATAAGCATATTTTTTTGTCCCCATTGTGCTTTCAGCCCAACCATCTGGCCATGCTTGGGGTGGTGCAGGAACTGAACTGATCAACAGACAAATAATAGGCATAATAATAAAATAAACATACGCAATAAACCAGGTGTCCAGGCAGTGAAAATCAGCATGGTTTCATTAAAGTTAATGGGATTTCTTACTCCTGAGAACTTGTTTACCCCAACTGCAAGTTAAATCTTTGTCCAAATAACATAATACATACAAGTACATTAAAACTTCATACACCAAAACTCTGTACATACTCCATCTACAGGCCATGATCTCGTACGGATAAGATTATACTAAGGGAAATCCTGATCCTACTCAAGTCAGCAGAGCAGTTTTCATTCTCTGTAATTGTTATCCACAGTTCAGTTTTCTTCACTGATAATTATGCGGCCCCAGTATAATATAAAGGCAAGATATTCTAGGCTGGTTTAATGCACTACATGACTGAATATTCTGTATCATGAATCAATCTCAAGGCAAGTGCCTGGGAAACTTTTTCCTTAAAATATAGGGACATAGCAGGAAAACTGGCCTAATGGAGTCAACAGAAAAGCTTTGGCTGGCTTTACTGGAGCTCAGTTTTGCCCCATTTAATTTAACTCAATACTGCAGCTATAGCAAGAAAAAGTTAAAGTCTTCATCTGTACTTCATTCAGATTTTAATTCATTAAAAGCTGAAATCCCCAAGCAAAACTCAGGACACGCTATGAAGTTAGGGAACCAAACCAGAAAATGGTTTGATGCTGCAAAGCCAACAGAAGTCCAAAGACGCTGTTCCAAGGGCAGCAACACCATCACGCATCCTTGGTAAACAGGTATAAAGAGAGAAACTTTGTGTCATCATGTTCTCATTTATTCTACTCTGTTGACCCTTTGTGTCCTCCTGAACTTAAGGAGAAAACGATTAGAGGAACTTTAAACAGAGCACTGTAATTGTTGCCATGCAATTAATTTACTTGTGCTACGCTTCCGGGCATCTTCAGTGTGAGAAAATACGTGTCCAGAAGAATAACCTGGTTTGCTCTGAAATAGATACTCATATAGTTAATAACAATGTCTCTACATGTTTAGCCAGTCTGCTTTCTGAGCGCTCGCTTAATCTTGACTAATTTAACAGCAGTCTATTCAGATCTGTGCATGCCTTTTCATGAAGGTATATAAAATAAACATATATATACACACATTAAAAAATCTAGGACAAACCCCATTGATTTGAATTTTGCTATGGTTAGAAGAACAAATGGGGAGTGCATGAAAATGCAAATGGGGTTGTTAATGCTCATATACATCAACGCAGCATTTCAGCGCGTTTCAGTTGATGGAAGACATTTCTATGGACCCGTCATTAAGCACAGTCCTGTGGCTCATGGACTTGGCTACTTTGGCTTTCAAAAAT
The DNA here is from genome assembly GCA_017639485.1 of Pluvialis apricaria. Lineage (NCBI taxonomy): Eukaryota > Metazoa > Chordata > Aves > Charadriiformes > Charadriidae > Pluvialis > Pluvialis apricaria. The sequence continues at coordinate 80,276,032 of CM030010.1, forward strand.
ATGCTAGTTAACTCAAATGACCCCATTTCTAGACCAGTAAGTTCCTGCAGACCCATGTATCCTTATATGTGAGTCAAACAAGCAGAGAGACTGCTGAGTCTGAGTGAAAAGGAAACAGGCTGTCCTATAACCTGCTATAATTTGATATAATTATGATTAATTATAATTATAAATGTAATTATAATTATGGTTTGATGGTGCAAAGTTGGAAGAGAGTTTAGTCATTCCACCGAGGCTGGTGAAGTTAGTTAGGGTTTTTGTATCAATCTAACATATCTGAGCACAAGGAAGAATTAAAAGGAAAATTTTATAAAAATGTTTTCATAAGTATTGCTCCAAAAACTGGGGCAAAAAAGTTTCTTCTGGGGGCTCAGTAGACTAAACATTTTTCTGTTGGATTCCTCTCAGTATGCGTGGACCTAGTAGTTCAGCTTGCAAAGGTGAATAATCTCCCTTCGATGTGACATAGCATAGAAAGAGAGAAAAGCAGAAAGATAAAAGGTGTATCTCATATCCTTCCTGAACAAGTTCTAAGGAAAAAATTCCATGGGCACAAAACAATTAAATGAATAAGACACTGGTTACTACCACTGGAGTTCAGTTTCACATTTAATCAAAGTGCTAATTGAAATTACTTTGGTAGTGGCTGTGCAATCCCTGTTAGAGGATACTCCACATTACAAAGCTGCCACATATAATCTAGCACCAGTGACAAAATCTGTAAAAGCAAGGTCCAACACACCGCTAATATGGAAAAAGAATTGCCTCTGACCACAAGAGACCGAAGCTGGCTTATCAGTCAAGCAGTACATGCAGTTTTGCCTCTGTGGATAAATTAATAGCCTCACATCATAGATTATTGTGAATTTTTCATTTTTGATGAGCGACATTGCAGCGTACTGGTTTAAATGGTATAGTGTGTTTATCAATGTGCAGTACAGCATTTAAATCCCGAGATTAAAAGAATTGACATAAATATAAATTATGGAAAGCTAGCTATATCATGAGGTCATAAAAACATGTAAAAATTAAACCATTTACAAAAGAAATAGAAAAACTGCCATTACTGTCAATACATACCACAGAACATGAGAATACATGCATATACATCTCCTCTGTCAATATCTAAAGGTCAAATCCTGGAAGTGCTCCCAAGAAGGATCCTTTGAGGATTTGCAGAAGCATGCTGAAGCAAAATACAAGCCAAAATATATTTTATGCGAAAGGAAGAAGGAAAGCAACTAAGATCATTATTCAGGCTGAACCCCCTCTAGTACTTGGTTTAGATCTTAAATACTGGTAAAGCACCATTTCTGCAGTAGTCCTCTTTCTGCATAGTCTGACACGCGGTATTTTGTGGCTGGCTGGAAACTATTCATTCTGGGTTTTGATTAAAAGACCGTACAGGGTGCAAGGCAGCAGAGAACTCATCCCAAGACTTCTGAGTTATTGCTGTTCGGCTAGAAGCTGATGTTACACTGACAACCATCTCATACTTACTTTACACTTGCAGGTTTTCACAGTTTCTCATCTTAGGGACACAGTCCTGAGCAATGCATTTTTTTCCCCCTAGTTTATGTACTTTGTTGATTTGTGAAAGCATATCTTAGGATGTTTGATATCTTTTGGCTTTGTATTGCAGGCACAGTTTTTCTCCTAGTATCAGCTCCTCTAAAGCCTGAAAGATTGACTTTTTTTCCCCTCACTTGTTAACTTAACGTAGGTTCCCTTTCTGCTATTCACTTATATTGCGTTTCTGCCACATTGGATAGAAGGGAATAAGAAGGAAAGGAAAGAAAGCAGTGAAAAAAATCCCAAACTGCTGCTGTTTCTCATTCTAGGTACTTCTATGTCACAAAGAAAATAATTCCCATAACTCCCATTATAGGAATACCTGAAATCTGAGACTCATCTAAGATCCGCTGTATGAGAATTAGGAATAAAGATTTTCATTTTAATACCATTTTAGAATTGAGACATAGGCTGAAATTTTATGAACAGAATTGTTTTGGACTTCATATGATGCATGAGCCTTGATTCATAGCCTGACGTGAAAAAATGTCATTCAGCTATACTTCTTTATTTTACCTTTTAGCCAGTAAAGAACTGCACGCTTCAAATTCCAGAATCATATCTTTTTCCTTGTTTTTAAGGTCAACAAAAATATGCTGGAGCCTACAACTGTTTAGTAGAGGTTATTACGTTAAATGAAAGACACAAGTACACAGGCAAAGTGAGAAAAAGGCAAATCAAAGCATTTAATCTACAACTTGTCACCTTTTACAAATTGTCTTGAAAAAATGCTAATCACACTGGCTTGTAATTCACTTGTCTCTCAGTTTCTGCCCCATTAAACAGCATTATGTCCCTTAAAGTCTTTTCCAGTTTCTTACACTTTTAACTCTTCCCCACTCGTTTGCATGTTATAATACCACTCTTCTTGCTCCATCATCCTCCCTGACAGACTCCTCTCCCTTTAGCTTTGGCAGAACACTGCTTTTTATTGTAGTTTCATGTGATCTGTTTTGGTGCTCAGAGCATCAGCTTGTTTCTGAAAAGACACATCTGCTTGAAAGTGAGGATCTCTGCTCACTGAATTCCTCATGTAAATGATTTAAACTCCATTTCTGTATGTACTGAGAGCCAGATCTTTCCTCTCCCTTTCTCCTTTAATACGCACGAGGAAACACAGTTGCCTAATTCTTGGAGGTATGTCTTACTGAGCTAGAGGACACAGTACCTAAGACTCGCTGCCCAACTCTCAGCTCCCGTTTGTGGGCTGAGATCTACGTTTGGGCACCACCACACTTTGGAAACCACCCAAGTAGGACACGAACTGATGGGCACCATCTTTGCCACCTTTCCCGTGGGGAGGGGGACTCTCCCAACAGATGGAGGAGCAACGGGCTGTGTTCAGTGGACCAGAACTAATGGATGCTGCTGCTGTCTTGGGAATACAGCTGTCAGCTAGAGGGATAAGGGCACACGTATCCACTTCCATAGCAACTGCAGAGGTTGACAAAGTAAGGTGACGCGGGTGGAGGAAATGACATAAGGGGAGATTGGGGGGGGCGGGGGCAGGGACCTCTGACAACTGATTGAATACACAAACCTACTGTAAGGAAATGCAGTTCCTTCACTCCACTTCTAACAGACTTCCATTGCTTTTGAAGTAGAGAGAGACAGGTTCATATAAGAGCAAAAGAAATAAGATGTGAGGAAGAGACTATTCTTATTAAACCATGGATTGGATCCTGTAGAGCATGCTTACAATCAAAACATTTCTTCCTCTGATAAGTCTGAAAATATATAACACAAAAAGTGGCTGTTATTTACCTCTAAATGTGGCAAAACATTTAAATAAAGGGCAAAATCCTGTCTGCTCTTTTTATTACATTAGAAAAAAAGAAGTGTGAACAGATAAAATGTTCAGGCACCAGATGAGAGCAGACAGAACCAATAAAATCAGAAATAAAGACGGTGTTTTATTGTGCTCTGGTGGATGGATGAATTATACCTCTGAAACATATTTCACCAACTTACTGTGTACAGGTTTGATGGTAAGTTACCCTTTGTGTAATTCCTACCTAGTGTTTGCTGAATAGTTCAAGACAGTGTAACAGTAATAATAACCTGTGTAAAACTCTTCCAATGATCATATAAAGACCAAGATTGAGGTCTCTAATAGTGCTGTAATGACTGTATAAAGAATTGCAGCACGTTAACGATCATCCTAGGACACACAGCATGCCATCAATAAAATAAGCCACATGCCAGCCTTTTCTGAGTGCAGATAAATGAATGACAGAGGAAAAGGTCAAGAGTATTATGTAGAGTAAGAGATTTTCTGGGCATAAGATCATTAGATCATTTAGACTCACCACCTGTATAACACATGGTAAATAACCTCACCGCATGGCCCTGGAATTCATCCAGGTATCTTGTGTTAAGTATATGCATATCCAGCAAGGCACCAAGTCCTGATCCGAAGTCACTGAAAGGCAGAAAATCTGACGCTTCCTTTGGTATGGCGTTTCAGTGATAAAATGTGTGCATTGGGGCCTCATTCTGAACTAATTCGGAAATTTTTGAAGATCGCTATGTCTGTCCTTAGGTGGTTAAATCCTTTAGGGAATATGCCAGAATGAGTTGACATGTTTAGACCTTATTAAAGAGGCAGAGCTATGGGAAACAGGAATGCTAATTGCTAAAAAGAAGCACTAGGACTCACTTCAGAATTGATTTGTCCTTCGTGCGATCAGTCTTCAAGTGGTGACACATCAGCCCTGGGAAGACATCCTGCCAAAAAAGAGAGAAAAAGAAGAAAAGGGATTTGTTGGTACAGACACTTGAAGTGATATAAATATTTTAAGAAGAACATGATCATATATTCCTAAAGGGAGTAATACCAAGAGAGTAGAGAGTGTTTGGCTGAAAAAAAGAAAAGATCCTGCATTACAGACCGGAGAATGAACTTGGCTACTAAGTTCAGCTGCAACTTCCAGCAGTTTAATTTGCTGAATAAAAGCTACTGTGTAGAAAAAAGGCAGATATTAGTCCAGCAAAAGTAGCAGTCTTGCAAGATGAACATAGCCGTGCTGAAATAGCCATGGATCATCTATAGTTTCTCTAACTGCAGGGATGTGAGTTGAGACTCTGGCATGTGTTGAATCGAGGACCATAAAGAACCTCTTCTCCCTGAAAGATAGGGAGGACGTGTCCCAAAGCAGGCAGTCAAGACCTTTGAGATTTCTACCATCCCACAGCAAGTGCTTTTCTAGTCTTAGAACAAGGGGTTTCACAGACAACTGATCGCTTCCACCATATAGAAAGAAATTATATTGCAAGCTGTACTGCATGGCTGGTTAACGAGCTCCTGCAAGCAATTGCCGGCATAGGATACGCAGAACAAAGCTGACTTTGCAAAAATTGGAAGTGCAGCTAATGTATTATGCACCAGAGAGGGACAGGATTTGTAAAGTTTTCTCTAAATATCTGGGAACAAATCCTGATCTTCACCGGATTTAATGACAAAATTAAATGCCACTTCATGAGCTTAGGTTTGGGGTTTTTCTCCCCTGGATTTTTTAAGCTTGTGCATTCAGACCTTCTAAAGCAGGGGCTGGTAACCTCCCAGAGAAGCAAGAAGTTTTTTTGCCAGTTCCCATGAAACTGCAAACTGCAGTGTGGGCTGGGATCCACAGTCTCCTTCAGCATCACCAGGTGAAGGTGCTTTCCCTCCATCCTACAGATTTCTCCATTTCAAAGGCCAAGACAAATTCCTTGTAATGGGGAAAAGAATGTGAAATTATTTATACAAGACACCAAATAGCCTGTAATTAAGTATGTATCAAATTAAATGCATCTTTACTTATAGAAACACACAAACCTGAAAGTAACACGTTGAGAATTCAAAGAAGAAAAATTAGGAAATAGCTTAGGAATTCAGGGAAAATTATGCACACACAAATTGCAAACACACATGAGTGATGCCACATTAAAATCTGTATCTTTTAAAAAATGAATTTCCTAGTATTTCATCAGTTCTCTGGCCCTTCCGGGGCTAAAGATTCCTTCTCACAGAGCCCGCCGAGAGCAGACCAGGCACAGAGGCGGCGAATGACCTGTGCATCGCCGCACCTTCTCCTTCCCAGCACAAATTCACACATGACGGCCTAAATGGACTTTCTCTGTTCTGGACCCAGGGAGATTTGCACGGAGAAAATGGGGATTACTAATAGCCTGCCTGTCAGTAACAAATACCTTCCTGATGGAAAATATGCCTGGATCCCAACTTTTCACAGAGTATCGCTACTTCCTTGCTTGCAGCTAATGAGTTCTCCCCTTGCAAAAGATCTCCCAGGGATATGGCATACAAAAGGGGGAACGTAGTAAGCTCTCAGCTCTGCCCACATTTGACAGATTTTCAGGTGTGTTTTGCTCCCTTCTGCTTTTTCCTAATCGAGAGTAGCATATGGCCACTTGTTAAATCTCAACAGGATTTCCAGCAACTGCAGTGTTATTAGAGTCATTTAATAACGTTGATGGATGTCATGGGGGAAAGGGAGGTAGTTATAGTGCCTGTGTGCTTAATTTTCAGAGAACTAATTAAGAGTCCCTGGAAAATGGTTTTCTGAAGTATTACTGAACAGGACAAAACCCCACACAACTGAAAACCGTAATAACTAGATGCACTCCTATGATATTTAGATAGTTTCAGAATGCAAAAAAGAGAAAACTGTCCCAAACAGAAAACACAGGAGACTGGGATGTATTAGGACAAACAGAAAACATGGGAGACTGGGATGTATTAGGACATGCTTCTGAATCATAGATTATGCACCAGAGAGAGTGGAGTAAGACTGTCAGCCCCATTGTTAGGTCATAAACAATAAAATCAGGTTTTCTTTCAATTAATTTATTTTAAAAAATACTTTTCCTGACAAAAAAAAAACCAACAACTTCCAGCTTGGTTAATAACAACAGAAAAGAGAAACTGTACAGATCACTGCTCTCCTCTCACTGCTGGGCTAGAGATATATACAGAAAAGAAGTCTGAGGGGAAAAAATCGTCACATACACCTAAACGTTTAGCTTTTGTCCAGAAACATCCTACATGGCCACACCATTGAAATCTGTAGAAATACTCCTGTCTTTAATGGGCTTTCATCAGGCCAAGAAGCTATGAGGACATCTGGCTTTCCCCTTTCAGTGCAAACATTAAGTAGCCTTCTGACACAGTTTATATTTTGCTAAGGAAAAAAGAAAACCAAACCAACCTAGCAATATGAACCATACATACACCTACATTTGTAAATATACTCCAGATCAACACAGAAGAACAAAAATTTGGAAATATAAAACACCAAATGAGAATTATTTGTAAAGACAGCCGTGCTACACTATGAAATTGTGTAGCATAAGGATGCGCTAACTACAAATGCCCTGATGTTGCTGAATGATAGATTTTCTGTATGAACAGAAACACAACCAAACACTCAGAAGTTGCTTTTATGACCACAGTAGGATGTCCTCTCCACAGAAATGCATCTATTCACCACTTCAGCCACTTCTAGATTGTGACAATGAATCTTCATTTTAAAGAAGCACTTGCTTCCTAATAGAGGTTTTATGAAAAATATTAATATTGGGTCCTCTTTTTTAAACACACAATGATTTATCATTATAGAAATTCCTTAATGATATCAAAATACATATAAAAGATTTATGAAGAATTATAATGGTCCAGCATAATCCAGAAATTGAGTTTCCAAGTCCTACTTGAAGTTTATGGCTGTTGACATTTAATCTACATGATTTGATCTAGCATGAAATTTTGGCTTCTCTACACCAGAAAACTGCTTATAGATATATGTTTTACCAATGGTGCATGGGAAGTACTTAAATTTTGATTGACAGTTAAGGGATCGTTGATAATATCTATGCAATGTTACCCCTATGTCCACAAAACCAACACAATGCCTTTATGCAATAAACAGTTACGACATTGACAAAGGTTAGCCATCGAATGTCCTCTAAAAATCTGAGCTAATAAGTCCTCGCATCAGAAACCAAAGATCTGAACATTTTTCTGGTTCTGCAACACCATCTGAACTTAAATTAGAGGGTATTATAATATGAATTACTGTCGTGTTGGCTTCTGCATGCAAGAGCGAAACTCGGATGATTAAGGCTCTGATGTGCAGACTGATAACTCGATTTGCTTGGGCAGTTCTTCTGTAATAGCACTGTATAAAAGGTTGTGGGTTTTTTTGCCAAAGCACTGTAATGTACTTTCATAACTTAGCAAAAAGTAAGGATGGCTTTACATACAAAAATTTCCAAAAGAGCTACTTTATTGTTGGGTAATAACATTAAGTAATTGCATTAAAGCGAGAGAAATATGTTTATTCCCAACACAGATTTGAACCTTTATTCACCATTTGGGATCCTGCCACGAATTATTCATGTTCTAAGAGCCAAGTCAACAGACGGCGCATCAGTAACCCTTCAGAGACTTACCGGTTGTGGAAGGATGCACTCTATCTTGACAGGAGCTGACCCATTTAACATTGTCCAGGACTAGGGTGATACCAAACTATGAAAAGTGCATTAAATAGAGAAATTCCAGAAGAACAGTTTAATGATGAGCCACCTCTTAACTCAGGGACTGTATTTTATTGCTGAAAAAAATAATGTAATCAACGCAATTATTTATCACCCATGAAAATCTTTAGAGATAAACTTGTATCTTGCTACTTTTTTGCTTTTTCACAACCAAAGAGTGAAGCAAAGCTTATTATAAATATGGCTTAAGTTGCCAGATTTAAAAGAGAAAATTAGAGCTGTTGATTTTTTTTGCACGTGTTTCCTCATAGATTACAGGTAGTATATATCAGCAATAAGTTCAATTCAGCATTCTGCTCATTGATTCTTTTTCAAATATCCCAACTTCTAAAAGCATTGGCTGATGTTATTATAGCAGTCAGAATGTCTCAGTCAATTTCTAAATGCGAGACACAGAATAAATATCCATATTCACCATTGTAAAAAGTGCTTGGGATCTTTTCTAAAAGTCTGAAACTTAGAAGCTCTTGCTAAATCTCCCATTCTCGCTAGTTATAACAGCAATAAGGAAAGCACAAACTTCTTGGTTTTCACAAATACTTAACAGATGCAAGGCTTTCCCTTTGCGGGACTCTGAAATAAAGTAGAAGCCAGGTTTGGTGGAAAATAGTTAATCTGATTTATAAAACAATATTTAACATTAAAGCAGAACATCAAACTCTTGGTGTTTGTTAACCTATCCAACAAAAAAAGATAACAAAGTTAACTGAGATGTACTGAAACAGTAGGTTCTGACCATTTTGAAATACTTTTGATTCTTATAAAGGAGGACAAATTTTTAAGCTAGACCTCATCTGTCCTGAATCTAGTATTCAGAAACTTCTTCATATAAAAATATGTGCCAAAATCAAAGATTCCTTAGTAATGAGTTCAAGGATTTGGTGTTTTTCATGAAGTCTCTTCAATTAAAAAAAAAAAATCTCAGCTCAACTGAAACAGTCATGACCACCATCAAGAATGAAATATTTTTTTTTCTCCTGTGTCTATAAATAGCGCTATATCATTCAACAACGATTAAGCTGATTTCCAGCAGTCTTGGAATATGGCCATTTTTTCCTCAAATATTAACACAGATTCATACCAAAATATTTGGCTGCACATATATATGAACTGTTGTGGGACTCTTGCAATTAGCAGTCAGACACAGCACGCTTTGTGACTTTACACCTCCATTTTAAGCAGTAAATCTCATTTGAGCTCTCTCCCATCTAATACAGTTCTATCCTAATGGTGTCAAAATATGAAACAAAACATGGGTGGGTAAGAGAAGAAAACAAACTAAAATGTTCTTTGAAATATTCCAACAACACATGCGTATCACCTTCAGCTACCTGATCATTTTCTTGTCATGGGGCACATTATGCATAAGAAATTCATTTGGATTGTGTCTTACTTTTGAGTTCAGTGAATGATCTGCAATGTAGAATAAAATTTCCCAAACTGGGGAGATTATTCAAGTGACCTGTGTTGGTAAGAGTGTGGTTTAACACCACGAACCAGTATGAAACATTAGACCAATTCCAAAACTGAAAATTTTCACTGGCAGAAAAGGGTATTCTGTGCTATAAAAAAATCGTCTTGTCAAAATTGCTCCTGCTGAAAGGATGCCAGGGAAATTCAATACACTGTAGATAGAACATGAACTGGAAGTCCCTCATTGTGGGTTGGATTTACCTGGATGGGTTCCAGAGAAAAATAATAGTACACATCAGGGTGCGTATATCCATCAGCCTACAGCATTTAACACATTTTGCATTGAATAATTAAAAATCTAGCCCCTGTAAATTACGTAGTAGGAGTTTTATACTGAAGGAATAAAAAAGAATATGTGTACTTGTGCAATTTTACATATTGTCATAACCCTTGCCTTCCTAGTAGCTAAACTCTAATGACAGTAAATATAAATAATAAGGGCGATTTGGTTAAGCTTTCTTAATTTTTTTCCAAAGTGGGCCTTCGAAGTACAAGGTTGGCAGTAACTGGACCCACTACTACTTGGCAGTACACTGTAATTACTATGGCAGACTTTTCTAACCTTGGTGTCCTCAGTACATCGCTCAAAGGGGTTTGGGTGAAAATACAGAAAATTTGCATACGTGTGGCCCGATGGTGCCCTTTCTGGTGCAGCTACGAAGGGAGAAGCAAAGGGCAGGGACTGTCCGGCCCTGCTCCTGTGGCAGGTCAGGCTCAAAGGGCTGTAATCCCCACGGGCTCTGAACTGGGCTGAATGGTGGTCCCACACTAACGCTTTGGAAAGGTATTGCAGCTCCTCGGGGCAGGGCAAGGCACTGCTAACCGGGCAGAAAAGAACACACTTTGGCAGTGCCAGCATTGGCCTGGCCAGTGCCAAAAATAATGTTTCATGTGTATTTTTAGTACCTGTCATTTGGAGATGTTGAACCTTGGTAGCTCGCTGTGATTAGACATACAAAGTCTTCCCTCCCGTCTCTTTCACAGCAGCATAACTATACTGACTTCATATTATATCTGAATTATAAAGGGAGAAGTGAGGAAAGAACCATTCCCCGGGAGTAAAATTCCAATTTAAGTGTAGGCTTGTGTATAGCCACTTATTCGCATGAATTATATGAAAGTCATGGATACTCTGGGTGTAAATCCAGGTGGAACCGCGCCACTAATCTATGAATGTGTTGCACTCCTGAGAGAAGAAAAAACAAACCTAAAGATCTGACGGCCTTATAAAAGCATTCCCATTGTGGCATAATCTTTTAGAAAAAAAATAAATCATACCCCATCTTTTTGTAAATTGACCTGTAAGTTACTGGCAGCAAATCAATAGGATACAAATGAAAAATAATAATGCAATAACAATGCTGTGTATTATCTTGGACCCCAGACGAAAACTTGTAAAACGATCAATATGATAAAGATTCAGTGCTGTTACTCTTTTACAAAGAAACGACAAAATAACATACTGATTTCAAAAGGTGGCTGTAAAAAAAACCAACCCCATCTGCCACCAAATGAAAAGATAAACCCAAATAGAAAACATTTCCTTGTTTGTTTGTCTGTTGCTTTTCCCCCAGACTTTCATTAATTTGAACTGGTATTAAAGGGAGAAATTTTTGTTTGTTTGTTCAGCAAAAAAGCAAGCAAGCTAAAGAATCATCCATTTTAGAATTAGCTCAAAAAGCTCAATGGATGAAAACTCAGATACAATAGGTGGGTTCCGTGACGTACTTATGTGCACTTACTTTGTTTAGTATTGAATTTTAACTGCAACCTCCACATTTTTCTTTTGGAGCTGTTGAGCTTATTTGTGGCAGAGCTTTTGTTAATTAAAACAAGCTTTTCTTTGTTAATTAGAACAAAGACGGTGCTTTGAAAGAGGCTTGTCCTCCATCCTGAAAAGCTTGTGTCATGTATAGAGTAGGCATGGTGAAGTACGTAGGAAGCTACAGGTAGAAAAAAGTCCACCTAAAGCTGCGTAGCGCTGCCCTTGGGACTGCAGAGTGCTCTGTCAGGGACCTGGGCAGACTCCTACAAGCTCTCTGTCAGTTGAGGAACGCAACTTATGAAGGCAGAAGGTAGGGTTACAGCAAGGCTTCGTTCTTAAAAAAAAATAAGAATGGCCATAAGCTTCACTGAACGGTATGTAAAATTAGTAAATTTGTCTTCTGTATGCAATTTCCACCATTGTGGTACAGAACAGAAAATTAAGAACAGGAAAAGGAAGCGGAAGCTCCAGAGGAGAGAGAGAAGAGAGAGAAGAGCAGCCGTGCGGCTGGTGATGGGGATGCACAGAGATTGCCATCACCAGCACGTCCGCAGCAGCACTCAGACATGGCTGCGAGTCCCAGCATCGCGGGCACCGAGGGAAGAAACACCACGGGATGGTGGGCACGCTGAATTTATCCATTTGATCATTCTGGGATACACAGTTATATATACAGGAGCAAAGGACGTTCTGTTTGAAAGCTTCCAGAAAAGAAAATTTATAGTGCAAAATGAATGACTGTGTCTGTAGTTCAAAACAACCTTACCCACATAGTGCTATTTTACAGATATCATGTGTGACACCACCCTGAAGCCTAAGAGGAAGTCATTTTTCATGCCAGCTTCACGGCCGGTGTGCACACAAGCCAACAGAGTCAACACTAAGGCCAAGAAGTACAGCTGATTAAGCATTAATCACTAATGTTATGTATTTATCCCTGTAGGTTTGCAAGGTGCTTTTCAGACAAGCGGAAAAGTAAAGACTTCACGTTTTAAAAATAAATGAGTCATAAAAGTCAGACAATAAAGGGAGAAGGAACGAAGACAGCATTGACAGAGAAGTGGAAAACCTACGCGAGGGCACCATTTACGCGAAACAGTCTTGCCATTCCAGCTTGTTTTCTTGCAAGTACAAGGTAAACAGTTGTCTCACACGTTAGTCTTAACATCTACCCACAGCCACCTTACTGTGCAAGATTTTTATAAATAAAATCATGAAAACATTGTGGCAACTTGTGCATTCCCAGAACTATGTAAAATAACTTCCACAATCAATGCAACATGGCACATAGCAGTTACCCTTCGATCTCACTTATATTTTCATTCTGGATTACTAAGTGCAGAGCGAAAATAAAATGCCTTTCTTGAAAGGCAGCCAAAAGCTACAGTTTTCAAATTTCAGTTCATGTTCAGAGCTTTATCACAATTTCATATGAATAATTTCTTAGCTTAGAAATTTCCACAATTGCTTAAAGGTGCATTTAAAGCCATTTATCTCCATATGGGTGCACTGCTGTAGGAATTTTAAGAGTTATTTCAATACTAATCCGCAGTTCACGGTTATGAGTACAGATCAGAGATCCTCACGCAGCTCCAACCCCAGGACAGGCCACCACCTACAGGGTGACGGGCCCCTGTTCCTCACATTAAACTCATGTGCATTTAATTTACTGTGACCTTGAAATAAAGCATGAAAATCTCATTAGCCAGGAAGGCTTTAATTCCTCTGGCATATCAGCCAATGGAGACATTGGAAATTATTGCTAGGAGACCTTATCTGTCAGGGTATGGTAGGATTCGCCCATCTTAAGTCTGGTTTTTGTTTGCAAATTGTGTTTGCATGGGTTTTTAATTCTTTTTTATAGCATCTGTCTCTCCCCTTTTAACTGGCATTTGTTACAAATCAGAACCACCTCAGAATTGAAAAATCTCACTTTGGGGATGTTTTAAAAAAAAAAATACCAAAATTCTTCATGTGAAGAAGAAGTAGTTTTTCAGACAGATGCAGTTACCACCTGTTTGCAACATTTAAGGAAAGAAACCCACAGGCGTTTTTTCCAGATGTGCCAAACTGATTTTTGCACTTATTCAGTCCTTCTGTTCCCTCTTAGTGTGCTGTCACTGTAAAATCTGAAGGGATCAGTACGAGGAGAAGGAAATACGTCATTGTGAGATTACCTTTGCCTGCTACTCTAAGCAGACAGAAAAAAACAAACCCACAGCACTATCAGGGATACACTCTGACATCGAAGAGGAGCAGCAGTAGGTTGTTTTTGTGTTCTGCTGGACACCAATGTATTTCATAAAAGTAACCAGACGTCTGTTTTGCTGACACATACGTCTGCTGAAGACTGTGCCAACCCCTACTGTTTCTCACTGCCCTTGTGCCGCGGATAAATCTGCCCACAGTTCCTCTGGATGGTTTTCTTTGGAGGGGGAGCAGCTGAATACACTTTAATTTGTTTTAGGCGAAAGTCCATCACTGTAGCTTTGCTTGATGAAGGAAGGGAATTAATGTCTTACCCAAGCAGAAGCTTCAGGCACGTGCACCGATGACTGCTGCAAATGTGGAAAAGGAACAAGAATCAGTGTCCGTTTCCCCTTCTACTCGTGTAAATCCCTCCTGGCAGTGACAGATCCAGCATTGCTGGGTTTTGCCTGTGGACTTGAAACAGCGAAAGAAAAAGGACAGGTTGCAGGCTAGATAAGGAAAAGTCTTCCAGTAGAAGTGACACAGTTTCAATTTCAAAAAGCCAGGAAAATACACCATATAAATAGTCTTTTCTACAGTCAGGGCTAGTTATTACCTTGCTATTCTACATCAGAGCTATATATATTTTCAAAGACCAAGAAATCAACTCTCTTCATCTGCCATAAAACTAAACAGTATTCTATTTTCTGTTTCCAAGTATGCTGCTAAATCACACAAACTTTTTTGTATTTCTTTTATTTTTTTACTATTTCTTCTAGCTGCTGTACTTTTTTCTGCATGACTCACGTTGCGTAAGAGCAACCTAAGCTCAACAAAATAGGCAGTGTCAAACACTACACTGCCCTAACTGAGAAGAAACACAGTTAGCTTTGAAATCTTTCATAAGATGCATAATTATCAGCACCTAATTTCTACAGCTGAGGTATCCCGGACTATTTCAACAGCCTGGCATAATGCTTTAAGTCAAGTGGAACAATTTCTTAATTTTTATTTTTGTGCTCAGGTGTTAATATTAAAAGCCTACTTAGTCATAATGTGAAGCAAAACAGTAATCATTCAAACAAAACACCCAAAACCAAAGAAAGCCAGGGGGAGGGAAAAGAAAAAAAAAAAAAGACGTCTAAGCCATTTTGGAGTGAAAAATTTGGAGGTAGTCCTTAGCCTTCTCAATTTTTGGCAAAGTCTCAAGAATGCAAGAGTAAAAATATCACATATGTAAACAAAAAAATGCTGCCTGCTCTAGTTAAGCAGTAAAGAAGGAAACATTTCCTTGCTTCACAGCGTGCCTTCCTTTCCTCTTCGGTTATCTCCTGATAAAGTTTGGAGATCTGGAAAGACCACATGGTGGTAGGAAAAACGTGAATATGTTAGCTGGGTTTTCAGACCTCTAAGCTTAGAAATAAGCATTTGTATCCTGCATGTAGAACAAAAACTTAATTAATCTATTTCAGACATTATAGATGTAGAAGAGCTTGTAATGGCCACAGGTTATTTGGCACTGAAACGCAGTAATGACAGTGTTAAGTTGTAGATCAGAGACACTTCCATAACAATGAATCACATAGTGCTTTGAAAGTATTTTCTAAAGGTAGGAGGAAAAGATTCTGCATTGCAAGAGTCATTCATTGAGTTTTGCATGCATCAGTGACACACTGGTCATTATGAATTAGATGTCCCATCACAGAATATGTGATGGATCTCCTATGGAGAGCCGAGAACTTTAATTTGAGCCGCAAAGCAGTCAAGTTCACTCGCAATATAGTTCGTCAGCCTCAAAATTCTGAGATTGTTGAGAAAAACGTTCATCTTTGTATTAAGGCAACGGAAAGGGGAAAGGCAAGGGAAGATGTTTTCTGAAAACATTTCACATTTTGTCCTCAAACATACTTAAGCACTACTGCTGCAGCCTCTTGCTAGATAGATGAAACAAGAGTGCTATATAAAAACTATAGTCTGAAATGAAGACCCAGAAAAAGAGCTAAAGGCTGTGCCTCCTTTCATTTAATTTATTTCCAGAGTTACTACAAACGAAGACACTTAATCCCTAATGTAAACCTGCAGGGAACATTATTTATCTTTAAGAAGACTTGAAGGCTAATATAATGCAAACTGAGAATTTTGTCTTTTCGTTGTGTGGGGTGAGAAGAGAAGCTGGATTAAATTGCTTTCTGTAGATATCAATGGATAGTTTTAAGAGGTGATATAGCTGCAATTCCTTTGAATGATTCAAGTATCGCATTTGTTCTCTTTAATGAAAGCAAGCTTACAGTACACAATGAAAAATGGCAGAAACCTGGTCACACACTATTTGCTCTATGATATTTTGATTATGTTTGTTTGATGCACCTAAAGTAGGTATTTCATTATGGTAGACATATAGGAAGCAAAAGCCAGAAGACCTAGGCATATATATTCAATATTAGGTGACTTTTCTGCTTAAGGGTCATTTTATCCCACAAATAAATGTTCATGGTCGTAATACAAAAGACTCTGCATACCTTCATAATTATCACATTAGGTATTTTCCATCCTTCTTAATAAAACATTATTGATAAGAAGGAAACTGGCCTCCAAAACATTTGATCACTGCTTTTCAGGAAAATGGATCAAGGGGTTGTTCTCCTTATTTCGTTAAACTTACAAAAATGCATTTTAATGAGCTTGTTTTAAGCTTTAGACCTCCTGTCCTTCTTCTAGTTGGCTTCTGACATTCTCTCTCTCTCATGAGATTTCTGTGCTGAGGTCACAGCTGCCTTCGCAATGTTAAAATATATTATGTATATAGGCCTGAAACGTATGTGGTCTGTACTTAGAATAACTTTAATTTTTAAAGCTGTAGGAATGCATGATCAAAGTAGCTGTAACAGCTTTTTCAATAATGTTTCCACAGGAAAATTAAATTAAAAACACCAGTTGGGAAGAATTCCAGCTTCAAACAATTTGCTTCTAATCAAGGAGCTAGACATTGTTTGACTGGTGCTGGCACCCTGCCCTCTCCAGGGTAAGCCCTGGCAATTTCTAAAATAATGAATTCACTGTCATCTCACAAGACTTTATCAAAGCACCTAGAGAAACACAGGTCCAGCTGATAGCTAAGCAGGACCCTCACCCTTACCATTAGCACAAGGAGGTAAATAACCCACCAGGACAAGAAGACGACATTGACTTGTTGCACACAACTCGTGGTCATGCCATTTCACTTCAGAGCAGTTTCCTCTGCCTGTCCCGTGACGCTGTCACATCGACCCGTGGATCCAAAGCCCCAGAAAAACACAAGGCCCTGGCACCAACGCTGAGCTGCTCCACCGGGCCTCGATGCCAACGGCTCCGCCAGGATACGTGCAACCTGAACGGCATCTCCAGCCTGAAGCTCTTGCTCCTCCAGCTACTTCTAAGGCTGGAAGTTAGTTTTCTTTCTGTTATTCCTAAAACAGTCTTTCATAAACACAAAGAGAGGGAAGGTTTGGTTTTAGGCTCGCACCCTCCTCTTGCAGTTCTTGCTGTGCCCAGGTCTTGATACAAATTATCTTTCCCTCTGCTCATTATGAAGCTTCCTGCCAGGATCGTTTTCCATGCCATTTACCTTCCCATGCCATTTTTCCCTTTGCTGGCTCCAGCTTCTCTACTGCATTAGACAAATGTTATTAATCCTCACTTTCAAGGTTCATTATTATTTACTCCCTACTTATTACCACTTGTTTACTATCCAGAGATGGACTTTCTCTTCTGGTTGGTGCGCAGTGCCAGTTTCAAGCACCCATGTATTATGCTGTTAACGTGTGGCTGACCATTTATTTCTTGCACTTTGGTTCTCCTCTGTGTGGTTGGCAGAGCGGAATGGACAGATGGTAATGGGAACGAGTGCTGAGGCAGTAAAGCCCTTGGAGTGGACACAATCTCTTGTCCCAGTCCTTCCAAGCTAATGCTGTATAAATAAATAACGTGGAAATAAAGGAGAATAATGGACATGCAATATGTAAATATTTCCTTAATAGCATTATTCTACATAAAATATTACCCCCGCGACATTACGTCCTGATAAATGAGAGAAATAGGGACAAGAGGGCTAAAAATGGAAGTGGGGGGAGTTGCAAAATGCACGTCTAACCAAAAGGGGGACTGCATTGTGAAAGCACCTAACGTCCACAGTATATGCAGCTATTAGCCTATTTAAGGCAATCGCGGGCTGACTCACAGCTTCCTCAGCCAACAGGAGTCCTTCTCTTAATTTCAACAAGGTTTGGAAGAGGCCACGAGGACTTACGCGGCCACGAGGACTTACGCGTCCACTCGGTTTTGAGGAGTTTTGAAAATGACATATTGCAAAGTAAAAGACAAACCAAGATGTTTACTCCAAATGTTTGGCAGCCGTCAATTTTGGAGGAGTATGAGAGTAGAGCTCAAATTAACACACTTGATACAGCGTATCAAGCTGAGGCTTTCCGAACTACTAACACAAAAGATGAATTCTCAAACACCAGACACAGGTGACAAGATAAGAAGCCCGGCACATCATGTATGAGATATAAATGGATCCATCTGTCAGCAGTTACTTTATAAGTGAATTGCTCTCAATTATGTTAGAAACAGCATTTAATGAAATATGATTTTAAAGTACTACATAGTGGAAGAAAATGTGCAAAGTAAATTCCTGATATAATGAAAATTGAAGAGAGTGATAGATTCTGCTATTATAATTGGCAAACAGAATGGGGGGTTTTGATAGAGGTGACAGTAGAACAGCTTTTGGTGTATCATTTGGCTGGGATAGCAATCTTCTAATCATATGTCCAGCCTGTCTTCAGAGGTCATTTTCAAGGTACACGTTCAGATGAGAAATAGCAGTGTTATATGACAATTTCACTGATGGCTGCAAAGAAATGTTCATTGCGTTGCCTTCTTGCCACATGAGAAGAGACCAGTCATGTATCAAATGGTGGAACAGGTGTCAATGAAAACCCGGGCTTTAGGTATTCTGAATTTAAATCCTTCATACAGTCCACATTCAGTCTTTTCTCTTATGACAGGAAGTCAATGAACCCATATTAAGTGGCAGGAAAACACACACACACACACACACCCCAATTTCTTCCAGGTTTTGGATTTTTGGTTGTGTTTGTTGGGTTTTTTTCCCTTCAGTATCTATTAGCTCAGTCATCATGAGAGAACGGTTGGGAGAGCGAGCCCCAGTTTAGAAGGGAAGCTGGAGATACACCCGGCTGTGAGAGCTGTACGGATCTCAAACAAGCAAGGGCCACGGTATTGATGAGGAAAACCCGACGTGCCTTTGAGAATCAACAGATAATCCTAGATGCCTCATCTGTGACATTCCACATTATAACAGACATATTTGTAGGTATGTTTTAACTTACATTATTTAGGAACTTCCTAGGATTATGGTCGGACAATAATTAGACTGCTTACATAATGCATTCTACCCTGAATTAATGATATTATCCTCTCCGAGTTAGTTTCATCTTCATATAGTTTTTTGTCTCGGTATAAGAGAGACGTGGATTGCACAGGTTGCCCCACACCTGCTGAATACCGATCTGAGGGAGCGGGACATATTTTTGTAGGCTCTCTCTTAGAGCTCTTCCCGTAGCCTGGCTGGTGGAGGCACACTGCATTTTTTCGGAAAAGCAGACACCAGTCTTCTAGCCCTAGAGACAGGATTTAATAATGCCGAATTTAAAATTATTAGAAATACCATTGCTTTCACAAGTACACAAATATTGAATTAATTACTACATCTATTTCAGATCAGCTGAATTATGAGTAGTATTTCATCGACTGATTTATGTTGGAAATTCACATATACAAATTTTATTCACCAATAAAGTAGGCTTAGGTATGACATAGAAGTTATTGCTGTTACTCGTGAAATGTTTTCTACTTTGCTTTTTGTTCTTGGGAATGCTTGTACACCAAACGATATATTTCCCTTATGAAATAGCTTTCCTGAAACATCTGCTGCCAGAAAGTTTGTCTGGAACTTGCAATGATGGATGAATTTTTGACAGGTAATTGCAATTCAGATCAGATGCAGACAGATTTAGTACCTAGAAGCTCCCAGTTTATTAAAATCACCATTGATTTATATAAGCACCCCCCTCTCTTTTCACCACCATTCAGAAATTAATCACTTGGGTATGGTGTTCAGGGCTCATCCAGCTGCTCATAATATGAAATACATCAGTTTATCCCAACTTTATCTATCTCTCAGCACTTCTGAAGAACCTATCACCACAGTATGTAGTCACCACCAAAACCGACACATACAATTGCCGTAAGCCTTTCGTGAAAGCTGAAAGAAATGCTAGAATTCATATTAGTTACATGGTTTAAACTCTTCAGGCTTACTAAAGCAAATCACGTGTCACCACTATCCATCACACCTATGAAAATGACGTTTACCTTTTTCTTAGACAGTAGCCGGAAGGATTGAAAGGCACTATTGGTTTGGTCCCTGTCAGGACAATTTCTCCTATTTGTAACATGTAACAAATTCATTCCTGAATAGAATGTGTGCCACCTAAAATACACGCACACTCACAGAGCATATTAAGAAGATTCTTCTAGATCATCACTGAATTTCTGTAACTGATATGATGACAGTAACAATGGCAAAATGGAAGAAGAACAATTTCATGAGCTACATTAATGCTTCTCAGTTAGAGGAAGTGAGATGGTTTGTCCTTGCTTTGGATTCCTCGACCACCACACTGAATTGTTGTGTTCGGTTGTTTTTGTCGTTTGGGGTTTTTTTGTTGCCGTGTTGGGTTTTTTTCCCCATTGGCCTAGTAGATATTTTCAAACTTCATTAATATGGTTTTCTTCCTTAACAAATTCCTGTCTAACTTCCAGCACTACAGTTCGTTGCAGTTTAGTTTTGCTCAAGTGGAGGTAAATGACATCTGCTGTTCTGTCCTTGTCCACAAACCCAGTCATTTTATCATAGAAGCACCCAGGTCAGGTGCGATTTACCCTTGCTACTCTTCCCACGCACAGCAGATGTCAAAGGACAAGCAGGAACAGAGCAAGCGCATGGTACTGCCCTGAGTGCTGCTCCACCTGCCAGTTACTTCCAGCTCAAAGGGATTTTCTCAGCCAGATGTAATTTTGTGCATTTACTGTCAAAGGCTCATCTGGACGTAAGTGCCTGCTCCAATTTGTTTGTCATTTAAAGTCTATTTTGGATGCTGGTCTTGGCCTAAGCCATTGAATGCTTCTGTTGTTATTCCTTATGCCAGTAACTGTACTTCAAGAAGAAACCTAAAGGCATGTCTACTTTTGTACAGATACTGTAATCTCTTGCTGAAAACAGCAATAAGGCTTGTTTTAACAACTACTCTTAAACCGGCTGAGCTGTTCTGCTGAAGGGGATGACCACTGAACGTACATTCTTCTTGTACATGCAACAATCAATTATAACAACATTGATGCCTGTAGTTTATACCATAATCTTACAAGAATAGCTATTATTGCATTAAAAAATAATCTGTTAAGAGATTTAAGGGTGACTTTGTGCTTCTTCAGTCACAGTAACTTAGCCAGGTTTTTAGCGCAGATACGTAGTCTGCTATTTCTTCAGTCAACTATGAAGAACGCCCACCGTATGGATAGAAGTGATCTTAGGCATCCCTCTTCAATCTCACAGGGGTGCGTCACCTTTTTCTCTACCAGGGGTGATCGTATCTGTGGGTGTTTTATGTATTTCTCACCCTGACAAAGATCCATGTCGTTCCTCTCACCCATGGAGCCGTTACTTGGTTTATGTGATGCCTTTCTCATTCTATTCATGTCCCTCTTGATGACAAATAGTGTCTCATCAAATGTATTTAACTGGTGGGATGACTCCATCTAACTAATCATAGGCCTTCATTAGCTAATTATTACTGTCATAGCTGTTCATTTTCCTGTACCTACATTTTCAAGCTTTCTTAGCTCCTTTCCAGTCTACTCAACACTAAGCCCACAGGTTCAGAGTTTGGCAGTTTTTAGTGTTAAATCTTAAGCGGTAAGAGGCATAGAATAATCAGAAGTCTAGAAAAGGTGAGTTATGAGGAACGCTTGAAAAAAATAAAGCTATTTAATCCAGATTAGAGAATAGTGAGAAAGGGACATGACAGCATGTTCCCTGACATGCAAACACATGAAAGGTAACACTAAAAAAAGAAAAACAGCTACTCTTCATGCTTATGGTAAACAAGAAGGGGGTTAGAAGGTTAGAAGGGTGTAAATCCGAGTGAAGGAGATTGATGTTAGACATTTCAAACACAACCCCGCAGCAATGATGTGGGCCATTATTAACTAAACAAGAGACCAAGTTATGTTCTCAGGGCTGGTACAGAATCAAGCGGCTGTGATTGAAATGTTTCGGATAAGCTGCTGTTAAGTGGTCAGATGCGTCTGACTGAAATGAAGCTTTGGTGGAGCATGGCCAAAGGGAGAAATCTCTGCCACTGCTGGAAAAAGTATTTATATCCTTCTCCAGAAATCTACCTCAACCTTTCCGGGTGACTGGCCCCATGGTAAATGCAGAGGTGCACAAACCTGTACAAAACCTGCATTTGCCTCCTGACGAAGGTCACCACGGTGCGGTTACTGCTACTTCAGTCACTGCTAGAGCAAAAGATGTCTACAGAATACACCTCTGCACCCCGTGCCTGTGTCCGAGAACGTGGTTTGGCTCTTTGAGCCCCGTGGTTTGTGATTTCTTAGAACTGACCCACCTCTCTGCGCCATTACAGGAGAGGGAAATAAGTTTGTAAGTTGTGATCCATCTCAACTTACTGGAAGAAGAGAGTAAGGAGTAATGTTTTTACCAATATTCATTCATCCCTTAATTACACAGGCTGCTGCAAAGAAATTATTCTTCTGCCAGGATTTTCCAGTTATGAATGCTCATCAATCTTTTAATGATTTTAAATATAATATGCGGATTCTCCTTCTCTTGCTTGTAAGTAGTGGTTTAAATTTTTAGTAAGGTAATATTTTAAAGAAAAAAAGGCCCACAGTGTTTCTGACAAAGCTGATTATAGAACATCAAAATGAGGATACACCTATATTTAAAAAATGCTTTATAGGGAGTGAAGATTTATAGAGGTGTTCTGCTGATTCATGAAGACTAGATATGGAAATTAATTTCTGGAAGCCACTCAGTGATGAAATATGTAACATATAATGCATTTGTCTGTAAGACAAATATGTATGTTGGCTGATTAAAGAAGATATATGAACTTCTGAAAAAAAAACACCCAACCCTAAAGGAAATTATTCTCAGGAACAAAACAGCTAATTATAAAACCAGCAGGAAATGAAACATGTATATTGAACAACCATATAATTTTTCCTAAACAGGAAACCGTCAATATTAATTTCTAACGTACTTCATATGCAACTTCAGTATCTAATGACACATATATACTATTGAGTATCTGAAGCGTTCCACGCTGCTGGTTCTAGTCCATTTTCAGACAGATGGTGTTGGGCACGTCAACCCACTGCCCAATCAAGAGTCAAAAGGAGGGGACGGGGGATGAAAAGCATCAGAAAGTCCCTTTGCTGCAAAACGCCCCCAAATGAGACAAAGGGTCGGCTGTTGCCCAAAGAGGGTTGTTTCAGGGCACCAGGATACAAATATTTTCTAAAGGCGGACTATGGCAGTAACTGAACCATGGCAATCGACTCCCTAAGTAGAAAGGCAATAAAATAAAACTCAGCTGTGCCAGTCCTTATGGCACAGCATTGACCATTGCGGCAGGGACGTATTGCAAGTTTGACCATGATTAATCTGATATTAAAAATAAATCTTGATTTCATGGTCTACCCTAAATGCTGTTTGTAATATGAGGCAAAATACAAAGGCATTGAAAAGCCTATGAAGAGTTAAAAAAGCACAATTAGAAGGGAATCTAAGTTTGTAAGCCAACTGATGAAAAGCTTCATCTTTGTCGTATATATAAGATTTTGATGCAGAAAGCGTGTGGCTCCTTGCATAGCAGGCGCAGAAAGGTGGGTGGGGTGGGCGTTTTTAGTTGGGGTTTGTTTTATTTTTTTTAGTTAACATAAGAATCTGTCAATCTAAGGAACAATTTTTTGAGAAAAAGCAGTTCAGCTTCAAACATTCAACAAGTGATAAATGAGGCTTTTCAAAAATAGAAGTGCCTACATGTGTTGATGAGACAATATGTGAATCCTGATGAATAAATATAATCTGCCTGAGAAGGCTAAATTTCAGCTTGTCCTCACATGTAAGTTATTTGCATTTCTACAGATGTGTTGATTTCACATGCCTTATGGACAAGAAAATGGAAATGTTAAAAAACAGCTTTTCCCTATTTATGTTTAAAAAAAAATTACTCAGTTTTTCTGTCAGGTTCAGAGACTTAAGCAATTGATGCTGTTTCAATAAAAAAGATCAGGGTCCAAATCATCGAGCTTATAATCTAAAATTTCTCTAGTCCTTTTGCAAAAATAAGAACAAATTGTGTATTAGGTTCAGGCACACACCCCTGAGAGATGAGGACTTTGAAAACCGTAGATTTCCCTGAGACATAATGGTTCCAAACACATTCTCTTAAGTTTCAGCTTTGCTAAAAAAAGAGATAGGAGGTCTACACGTCTTGTAATTCAAGAAAAAAAGATTGCGTGAAAGCTCAGCATTGACACTTTTTCAGATTTTTTTTTTCCTTTTTTTGTTCTCCTGGGTTCAATAGAATGCATGATGTTCAAAGGACTTTTTGCTTTTCATATTTCTTTTCTCCATTTTCTCTTCTATTTCATAAGAAAAAGAGAGAAAGAGAGAAAAAGAGAAAAGAGCATACTTATTGCTTTATGGTATACAAAATGAAGGGCCAAAAAAAGAAAAAAACAAACAGAAAAATTCTAAATGTAATAAGAAAAACATTGAAAAAAGATGTTATAAATTTCTGTGAAGTAGAAGCAACTATGATTATTTAAAGTTTCTAATTTTAACAACTCACCTATATATTGTGAGATGATGCATATGCTGTAAGACAAGATGCTTATGTTTCTCATTTTGTCGTCTCCACTGATTTTTTCTCATGTTATACTCAAAGCACGGTCGGAGGTGGACACCATCTTGTTGATCCAGATACATACAGTGCCAAGGAGGCGGACATCCTCCATTTGTTGTGGGCATCAGTGAATACTAATAACAAGGAGGTAAACAAATGACAATTTTTTTGCTACTCTCCTATTAGATTGCAGTGAATGCAAGTCCAGTACTTTGAGATTAGCTTAGAGCCACCCTGGAAAGCTGCCTGAGGACTAGCTTTCTGGTGAGGCAGAGCAAGCTGTCAAGTCTCCATTTCTCTCAAGAGCTGTACAGAAATCCATGAATACCCACGGCCATGTTACTTTCAACGTAAGCAGACACGAATTGAAGTTATGTATTATTTTGACCTTTCTAATCTGCTGACACCACGTTCTCCCCACTTTGCTTGCTTGCTTGGGCTCTTCCGATTAGTGGACTTTGTCCGACCTCTCCCTCAACCATGCGCAGGGGTCACCCTTTTTTGCCTGCACTGACCTTTGTAGCTGGAGATTATTTCCCCTTAATTTGATCCACCATGTCCATTTTGTAAAGTTCACATTCAACAAACCTGTTTTCTTTTAAAATGATGACAGATTGTTCTCCTGCACAGTTGTTTACTCATTACTTCATTCATGTCTTGAACTCTTCTCTCTGGCTCTCAGGTGTGAGCGATCCTTAGGATCAAATCCACTTAAGGCAGAGCTTCAAGTGACAGTTACTCCACTGCTGCTGAAGTCGAGAAGAGAAGGAAAAAAACACCCTGTTGCATGACTACTACTACATCAATCTGATATGAAAGGTCAGAGGCATAGGGCTCAAATACACGAGAACAAGAATTTCTCTCATATTGAGAATTTGCTGGTCAACTGTAACTAGTTGCTAGCTCCTTCCTTACTTCTTAGTATTCAGGACAAAGGCTGGGCCTTTCTAAGTGCACAAAACTACGTTATACAAAATATTTTAGGTCCTTCACTTCAAATATTTTTACTATCTTAGCTCATCAACTCTGAGGACATTGTATCTTTTCAATCTGCCATGTTGATACCCTCTGGCTAATACGACAATTCATAATCAGCGATTCTCTATGCCACACTTAACGGTCTTAGTTCAACAAAACATTTAAGATGTGCCAGAGTCCTAGAGAAGCCCGGAATAAGAGTTAATATGATGTGCAAATACAGATTTAAATTTAAGTGGCACGCTTTATTTTTTGCCACTGTGGGCCCTGAATCCTACCATGCTACTGGAATCATTAACAAACATTGCCTAGGATGTACACACTTGCTCAGTAATTGCATCCTCATTTCTATTTCTTACCTTATTATTTAGCCTTCTGGTATTTGGATGGAAATATCCAGCCTAATTATTATCCTTCAGTACAGGAATCCCATCAGATAAAGAAATTGTTTTAACACCATTAAACATTAAAACAGAGCAAAAGATCTGAGCCCAGGGCAGAGGTACAAAGAAAACTGTGCATGTTACTCACAGTGTTGTGGTTTCTCTGCTCTGTTAAAGAATAAACATACATTCGATAGCTTGAGGGAAGGAGATTTTGATGCCATAGCAAATATGAGTCAAAGTTGAATTCGTAATTTGTATGATTCTCTTTGCAAAGATAATAAAAAGAATTAAAATAATGAAATATCAAGTTATAAGCACTGAGAATGTAGTAGGTTTAGATGTAATTCCAAATGTTCCTTGTAATCAGTGTGTAATGAATAGTTGTTTGAAACTGATACCTACTTGCCCATGCAATTCAGAAGAAAAAAAAAAAACGAAGCATTTTCCCATTTATATTGTAACTAACCATAAGAAGCAATTTAGTGTATGGGTGAAAGATTAGCTACAAACCTTTTTTACTTTTCTTCAAAAACTGACAGTGTACGGAATATAGCTTTAAAAATTAATGTGACTTATCCTATTTTAGTGTTCTCCCATTACACTGCACATTAATATAATAAAAAGATCGTGTACCTTTGATAAAACATGGCATGCTTTGTGATTATTTTTATATATAATGGCAGAATTATTTGGAGAACAGTAGAAATGATTTAAAAGCTCTAGGCTGAAAATAAATCCACCTGATGTCATTCTTTCAGAAGCTGTCCTTTCCTCTGCTATTGTTAATGCTGTTATTTTGAGCAGAGTGGTTCACACAGTTCTGATGGCTGTCCAACAAAGGACTAGAAAATGGAGGTTTAGTATCCGAGCAAAAAATATTTGACCACACAGAACTAAAAGGTATTAAATGTTAAAACCCTCCCCCTCATATAACTGGGAAAACTAATGAACTTCAGATAATCTGTAAAATTATAATAGGTACAAAGGAATTCAGAGATTGTTAATCAAAGGCAGCTAAAAACCATCCCCTTTGCCTGGTTACATTTCGGTAAAAAAACTATAGGTACTTTTCTCCACTGAGTTTACGGAAAAATAGCTAAAGCGTTTTAATTCTCTTCCTAGAAGCAAACCTTACTTTGGCCAGGCAATAACATACTGAATCCGTCTTCTGTGTCTCCCAACACTGCTGCAAGCAGAACAACTTGTGTACGCTGAAACTTCTCGAGGGCCCGCTGTCCGTCTGTGCATCTCCACACTTGGCACTATGGAGAAAGGTTAGTTCCGTATCCATGTTGTTTTAATTAAAAAAAAAAGGCACAAGGTCTCTAAAACTGTGTGAATAATGCAGACCAGTTAATCAACCTTCTGTTCTTCACAGTTTAAGGCCTTCAACTAAAAGGGTTTATTCTCTAAAAACACATCTATAATTAATATGAAGTGATGAGATTTTGTTGATGAAAACACAAGCAGAAAAAAGAATTGCTTTCCAATGAAATGCTCACAGATAGAATTAAACCAAATAAAATTAATATTTTTTGTCATTTTCACAGGAAATCAGCTCTCATATTCCATAAAAAAAAAACTTTGCTAAAGCTTTTAAGAAGCTGTGAAACAGCTTCAAAATCGTGCAAAGGTTTTTGGTGATAACTGCCTTTAAGGTAGAGCTGTTTCGATGGTCAGTGAGAACTGACTGTGAAGAAAAGACAGCTGGGGGTAAAGTACAAAACTGCAAACTTTGGTGAATTAATGTAAGAACTTTGGAATGTTTCAGGATGAAATTCCTGAACCTTCTGCCTTGTGACAAGTATTTAAATAATTGATACTGCATTGCACTTGGAAGTCCAGTGTGCACCAGTATGGCACAAATGAGAGCATTGCATTCTTTCACATAATTAATTAAATCAAGACTTCCAGAATCTGAAATTTGCTGAATTGAAATTTGCTGAATTGAAGTTCTCCAAATGAGAAACATTTAAGCATAGATGTAAGATGAATGGTTGTATGACACGGCAGAAAACTTAACCAAGGATCGCAAATAACATTTTTATATCCCTAATTCTATTTTAAATATCACTTCCCTTACAATTCTTTCTCAACTGTGAAGTGCTTTTTCGAGCAGAAATAAATAATTTAACAAGATTCTTACCAAGAAGATGGTTTGATGTCTGTTGAGATGTCCGGGCTATAATACTGCAGATCTGATTTAGAGAAAATAGGTTATCTAATAAAAACTCATTACAAAAGTGACGGGATTGGAAGGGAGGAGGATGGGTCATTTCTCATAAGGAAGTGATGCATTACTGATTCTAACAATGTTAAAAAAAAAATAAAAATCAATAGTTCTCTTATTTTTGCCTTCATGCTAGGCTGATAGATTAATATCACTGTCTTTGTTCCACCTGTGCTTCTACTTCACAACTAATACTGAAGAATACCGTTTCCCTTTATTTTCTTCCCACTCCTGTGCCCCCACCCCGTGGAGACCAATACAGGGGTAACAATAGTGCCTACCTACATCTGTACCCTCCTGTTCAGATTCCGTGAAAAAAACGAGTGTAATGCACACCTGGACAGTCATGAGGACAGTTCAATGCATGCGCTACTTGTGCAGAGTTTTTTGGTTGCTCGCATGCCCAAAGCAAGACAAGATGTTAGGAGCTGGGCCAACTCTGCTTCAGTAGAGGTAATGTGGGAGCGTAACGGAGGCTTAGTATCACAAATTTTGGTTTAAAATATGAACTGTACAGTAGGTCACCACAATATGAATACTAATCCAGAGTAAGGTGAAAAAAAATACTCTTATTTCTGTATTTCCTCCATGTTGGGTCTCATTTTACATATGACCATAACAAATATCTGCCCAGTTGTCAGTAACCTGCAGTCTATGAACCAGGTCCTGCCAAGCGTTCCCCACTGCTGCAGCCAAAAGCCCTTAACAAACTTAAACTAGAAACTACCTGCAACCGTGGAAAAATTAAGTTACCCTACCACAAATTATACATTTGTGTCTTTAACAAAGGCCTGACTTTCTCCAGCATTTTAATCCACCTGTGGGGGGTTGGAGGTGTTTTAGACTCTATACACAGATGCCGGGAAGGTATTGCCTACGTTTCACAAGCCAGCAACTACGGGAATTAGTGAAGTGGGCAACTATGAAATGGTATTTGTAGGAAGAACAAATTGAACTAAAAAAGGTAGTATGGTATTATGTAAGATTTAATTAAAAAAATAAATTACTGCAATCAGAGAGGTTAGAAATATTAGAAAAACACACAAAAGGCTAGTAGGATATATGATGTCATTTTGGGTCCTTCCCGGAGCTCATGCCTTGTCCTTTAAAATACAGCAGGATCTTAGGTGCTACATGTTAGTTCAGCAGAAAAAAAAGATACATTCGTACCATCTCCTCTTTCTTCTCCCATCTCACTGTTTTCTGTTTTCTTTGCAGTGACCTGATGAGAGATCATTAGCCTGAAAAGGGAACTCAGACTTCATAATCAGGATTACAATGGGAAAGAATTACTGGGTAACCTCAGCAAAAGCTGTTTGTCTTTTTTTCCTTTGCAGTGACACCAAACAAAGAATGAATTTTTGAACTCATGGAGAATGAGAAAGAAAAGAGCACAAGATCATGACTAGAAAATAAGCACTTGAAAAAAACGGGCTTTCTTCTTCCGCAAAAAAAATCTCCAAATGACAGAAACAGAAAACTATAGATAAAGTTTCTCTGAAAAAGAGAGACTATACTTAAAGAAGAACAGAGCGGAATCTGAAAGAGGAGCATGCATTTCCTGTGCCTACCTAAAGAAGGAAGGAAGGAATGAAGCAGAGAACTTGGGTTGATGGCAAGTGGAGTACAAGTAAGTGGTTGAGGGTAAGTGATGAAATACTACTTGAGATGGGGAAAGCTGCATACTTTTTCCCTTTAATAAAGATCCTGGAAGTCTAGAGATTAATTTTTCCTTCTCACTATAAACTTGTGCACCAGGGAAGTATTTCTCCTCTAATAGAAATTAATACATGCTAGATCCCCAGTGAGTGCAGTTAAACATCATATGTTACAATGAACGCACCACCCCCCAACTCCATAATGTCACTGAAACCAAACTTCAACATTTTATATTAATGCAATTTAAAGAAGCAATCAACAGCATATGGTAATGCTAAATCCAGGAGATGAGTCACCATATAAAAATGATTTTTTTTCTCACACAGAGGAAAAATTAAGCACATCTTTAGTGACAGAATCATGAGAATAACTTAACCATCAAGTTTAAACAAAGTCCAAATATGTTTGAGACGCACAGCTGAACAAGATAAGGCCAGCGGGTGATTCAGAGGATGGTGTACGGGGAAATACTCCAAAATGGGGATACTGTCAAAGAAGCGACTATGAAGGGACTGGATCATCCCTTTACATACAGGTCTGAGTATAAGGTGTTGCACAGCCATACCGTTTGCAGAAGTTTGTGGAGACACTGTAGGTTACAGCTACAGCAATGTTTTTGGCACAGCACCGAATGTTTCCTGTTCCAATTAAGTATGATGAACCATGAAAGAAGAACTGCAGCGAGGGGGTCAGCATAGGACCAGGATGCAACCTTCCCCCCTTATGTTCCTTTTCATTTTGAGAAGAGTTGCTGTGGCTACCAAAATGACGAAGAAAAAAGATCTTTCTCACCAGAACTGTCCCTGTCTGAGCTGCACCCGACTGGCTGTTAGGTCAATATAACGTGCCTGAGCATCTGTCCCTTATCCCCTTGAATTTTTATATCAACTTGAAAAGATTTTAACACAAATATTATGCAACAGTTAGAAGCAAATGAGCAATAGGGTACCCTTAATCAAAGCAATCAACGGTACATCAGACAGCTCAGTAGACATCTATATGATATGTATGCCAGAAAAAGATTTTCATGTAGGGGAACTGAAAAGAGAAAAATACTATTAAGCATCAGGAGTAAGTATTTTTACAGCAGTTGGGGGGGGGGGGGGGGGGGGGAGGCAAAAAGCCCCACCAGGAAGCTGTTAACGAAGGAGAACTATCAGCTCCAGACGTACTGAAAGATTTGAGATGAAGCAAGAATTGCTTGCTTCCCTTTCTTACATCATCATTCCACCACAGCCATATGTTTCACTTTTTTTTTTTCTCTCCTGTCACAGTGCAACATGTTACCATACCCAGGCTTTGATAATTCAAGGAGCACATAATGAACAACAACTTATTTCTTCAGATTTTGTATCATTTAGGTTCTGAAGAATATTCACGTATTGCTTCCATCTATTTCCTTTTAACCTGACAACTCTTGAGTAGAGACAATTCAAACTTCTCTGGGTTGGCCAACAAAGTACTCTCCCTGATCGTTTAACATAGATTCAGTTACTGAGTAACAGTGTAAATATGGTAGGTAAGTTATGAGAGTCTCCAGCACATCATTCTTCATCTTTTTTTCTTAGATTTTGAAGTAAAGCACTAGCTATGACATAAAAACATTCAACAAATGACCATAATATAACCAAGTTCTACTAAGAGCAAGCTAGAAACCTCACTGCTATGAGGAGTCAACAGCTGCTCATCAGTACTGAGCCAGGGGGACGGAGCACGGAGCAAACCGTACATCTTTGGGCTTCACGGCTACTTGAGTCAACTTGCTGGGGAGAGCAAAAAAACCCAAGGCATCTCCTATGCTGGTCCTGCCGAAAACAGACCAGAGTCCCCACTTTGATCATTTCCATCAGTTTTCTCCTGAAGAAGTAAACGCTGGTGGTCTGAAGGCCTTGACGTGAAGTCTAGAAGATGAGAGCAATAGCCTTTCCCTTGTCTGTGTAATTTTTAAACTGCACAGTTGCTCTTCATCTTGTGTGATAACTGTTACGCATCCTGGATAGACTAAACCAGTCACTGCAACCTGCCTACACATCGAATCAGTGTCATCTGAGCATGGGTAGTGCTGCTGCTTCCCCCTGCCCCCCTTCCAAAATGTTCAGATCTCGAAGAGCTCAAATGATACTAAAAACAAAAAAAAAGCCAAATCCTGATCTAGTTATAATCAATATAATCCCACAGAAATAGTCCCAAAGCTTTTATAACAATGATTGAGTTCAAGGTGGGAAGACTTAAGCAAAATCCACTGTCTTCAGATGCTAAAACCGACACTATTTGATAAATAGGGATTTAGTTCCAATTAACAGGTTCAGAAGTGGGATGATTAAAGAAGAGAAAGCTCAGAGAATAATCAGCACTAATTATACTAATGCTGCTAGTGTAATTAATCAGTTTTGCAACCTGCAAAATTGAGATAAAGAGCTAGAAGATTTAGAGATGAAAAATCACTACATAGAAACTGTGGACAGTCATTACCCAGAATAACACATTAACACCGATTGCTCTTGGGGATGGTCTTTTGCCCCCTTTCTCCCGGCTGCTAGCAGGAGAAGGCTGCTCTGCTCTCCCACACTCCGCAGCCCGTGGCTGGGAGAGCAGCCACGGAAGCCTCCCCAGTGCCAGCCACCGTTGGTCTTTCCCTGCTGCTCTCTCCCCCATTTTCCTGCTACTGAGACATGGCCATATTCCAGTCTCATGGCCAGCAGGTGGAGGGAGGCGATTCTGCCCCTCCGCTCTGGTGAGACACCCCCTGCAGTGCTGCGTCCAGCTCTGGAGCCCTCCGCACAGGAAAGACATGGACCTGTTGGAGCGAGTCCAGAGGAGGCCACAAAGATGATGAGACAGCTGGAGCCCCTCTGCTGTGAGGGCAGCAGGCTGAGACAGTTGGGGGTGTTCAGCCTGGAGAAAGCTCCAGGGAGACCTTATTGTGGCCTTTCAGTACTCAATGGGGGCTTATAAGGAAGATGGGGACAGACTTTTTAGTAGGGCCTGTAGTGATAGGACAAGGGGTAATGTTTTTAAACTAAAAGAGGGTAGATTTAGACTAGACAAAATGAAGATTTTTTTTTTTTTTATGCTGAGGGTGGTGAAACCCTGGCCCAGGTTGCCCAGAGAGGTGGTCGGTGCCCCATCCCTGGAAACGCTCAAGGCCAGGTTGGACGGGGCTCTGAGCAACCTGATCAAGGTGAAGATGTCCCTGCTCACGGCAGGGGGTTGGACTAGATGGCCTTTAGCAGTCCCTTCCAACCCGAAGTATTCTATGATTCTGTGATTCACCTCCAAGCCACCAAGTGGGCTCTTGGCCACACAGCAAGTCTTGTCTCTCCAGGACTCCTCTTTTTTTTCCCCCCCTCTAACAAAATTGCCCATCTGTTACCTATGTTATACTGTTCTCTCTCCAGCTACAGGCGACATCATGCTCCAGGAAAATTCAGATTACCCCCCAAAGATATTTCCATTCCCTAGTTTCACACTTCAAATCGCTACGAGAAGTCCTTGCCGAAAAAGTGGGAAAACTGAGAACGCAGAGAGTCCCACACCAGTCCGTAACACATCATGGGAATATTAAAGTATCCCAGACACTTAAAATGTCTGCAATGACCTAAAAGGACAACTAGTATTAACTTAATATAGGTGTTCATACCCACATCTATGCACGCAAAGAACTCACGTGACAGACTCTTATTGTTTATGAAGCTATTTTTTCAAGAGCATGTAAAGTTCTCTTGCACAATGCACTAGTAAAATAAACTATAAAAATAATTCTACAGTGACATGAAAACTATAAATCATAACAACAGAAATTCATGGATGTATCTTTGTCTAACGTGCTGTCCTTGAGTCCTCCTGTCATGCTTATATAGCAAATACTCTCAAATAATCTGTGATTTTACATATTAGCTGCATAGTGTTGTTTGGCATAATGGATGAGTAAATAAAAACTGTTTATCTCAATTGTGTTTCAGCATTAGGTTTGTGTTGGCCTGGCCCTGTAAGTTTAAGGAGTATCCTCAGCATTAGTTCGAAGTAGTTTTTGTGATTTAATTTTATATTTATGTCTTTACTCAGCTGCAAGAGATTTTTCCAATAAATAAAGAGAGCAGCTATGAATCTTACATTACAGCTTTAAATTCTTGCAGCAAGCTACATTTTTAGTGATGCAAAGGCTGGCGCTCATGGGCTCTTTCACGATAAATATATCAATGTCCGTCTGAACCCCCTGGTGGAAATATGGCTTCAATTTTTTTCTTAAAAATATGGATCAATCATTGTTGCCCTTGCCTATTCTTTTCTGTCAAACGCTTCAAATGTGTTGGAGTATCTGTAAAAAGTTTGAGAAGCACTTTGGCTACATGTCTTCCATCCTATTGTATAACATTTAACTTCAGTGCAACTCTTGCTCGCTTTCTTGGAGATATACAAGGAGCTGAGCTGCACTTAAAGATGATCAATTATGATCCAACAAATTCAACAGACTTTATAAAATAATGTAAGGGCCTTTCCTGCCTGCAGAATACCCTGTGATCAGGATCTAACAGCTCCCTGTGCCACTGGGATCCGGGTTATATATTCTGCATTCCTGGAAGAAAGCACTGAATGTCCTACCAGTAGATACAGGGGAGAGAAGAGCTATAGGTTTGCACACTAAATTAGCTTATTTTTCCATTTAAGTTGGTAATTTTGTGCTTGGGACTACAGTGTCATTAAGAAAATTTTGCAAAATAAGTTCAGAAACTTTCTGTTTTAGTGAACTGGCTAGTTCACTAAACATTTTTTTCTGTGCTTAGTGAATTTATTCAGTGTTTTTATTATATGATGAACTCTTCCTTACTTAAAAAAAGGTAATTCCAGACCAAGAAGACCTGGAAAGCCAGTAAGAATTAAACACTTGATTTTTTAATGTAGTATTTGGGTCTTGCTAGCTAGTAATGAAGGAGAGCCAACATCTTTTCTATGTCTACGTTTCTTGTCAGAGTTATATCAACCCTTGCAGGTAGATTACAACGTAACTCTTAAAACTCAAGAAGTTTATGACTCACCGAAAGGAAATTGCAAAGGAGAGAAAGACAGGAGGAGTGAGCTTCCCCTCATATGAAGTTTGCTGCTTTAGCTTTTTTGTCAGTGACACACTCGTGTCTACCCAAAAAGTAACGTGTGGGAACGGCTTTGATCCTTTTCTCTCTAATGATCTGTTCAGTTAGCAACCTTGTCATGAAAATGTGACATTACTGTCTTGTTAATGCTCACCTTATGGAAGAGGTGTTCTTTGAACGAAAGCATCAAAGATGTTCCTTAATCTACTTTATAGGACAGTCTCTATTTTATGGCCATGTATACTAAAAAATCACAATATTTCTAGTTATGGTACTGCATAGCTGAAGCCAGCACAATATATGCCATCAGCGATCGCCTGGAGAGCATCAAAGATCCCAGAAACTGACAAAACCTATTTGCAAAGCAGTATCATCAATATTTGCTTTGACAAGTAAATGCTGCCTTATTCTCAAGAAAAACCCAGACTGATTTAGCAATGAAATTTCTTTGGACTCATTAAAAAAAAAAACCAAACAACAACCCACATCATTGTGAGTAGGAACCGAGCACCTCTGTCGCAACACGATCACAAAAAGCCTGTCTGCACCGCAAATGAAGCATCTTCTGAGCGAGAACCCCCCGAGGCGAGAACCATGGCTTGTGGAGCCTGGCTAAATAAATGTGCTGGCCGGCATAGGAGAAACGCACCCTCCCGGAGCAAGGACCACCTGCCCATACATGCCAGGACCACGAGAGCTGATGGCCTCACGCACAATCGGCCTACCAGCCACTGGGTCAGGCCACAGACTGTACAGCTACATCGCAGACGAGCCTTTTGGCAGTAAAGGTGACAAATTGTGGACAAATCCTTGAATAATTCTACTGAAATCAGTGGATTTCCATTCCCATATAAGCATGCGCATGAGTGTGTGCGTGCATCAGACCTACCTGAAATTATGCTCACGTACAAAATCCTTCTTGATCACGTCACGTGTCGTTTCATCAAAAGAAGTCGGTATGAGACTCGAGCTAACAAATAGCACGGCTTACAAAGAGAGGATGCACAGCTTCCTACAAATAAATTATTATGGCTTATTAAATGAGTTGTCTGCTATACACTACAGTGAAGCAATTCATGTAAGGAAGATAATCGTCCTCAAAAGTAATTTGTTTAAGCAGCCTTGTGATACATAGAGACTAATAATAATAATAATAATAATAATAATAATACATAGAGACACATAATAATAATAATAATAATAACAACAACAACAACGGAATTAAAAACCAAAGAGCCCTGACAGCAAGCACTGCCAGGGCTGCCACACGAATCCAAAGGAGTAGGGGCTGGGGAAGTGCCGGGCAGTGATTTCCACGGGGAAAGAGGGCTACTGCTTTCTCCAGTATTGGACAGGAGAAGCTGCTGGGAGCCAGGTGCCCGGCTCAGCAGGACAGCAGCAGCTATTACTCCATCAGACCCCGCAGAAATGTCCCTCGCCCGTTTGTTCGCAAGGCACAGGCTCCAGCCACAGTCAAGGATCTGCATCTAGCAACGCAAAAGCAATTGTAGCTTTTCTTGGGCCGCTTTGCACGGTACCAGAGCAGTCACCCACATTACTGTGTGGGGACTCATTCCAGTTTCTGAGTGTGCCCCTTGTGCGTCCTTGTCCCTGCAGCAAATGCGAGTATTACAGGCACCCCCACCACTCCTCCTGGCTCAGCGGCAGAGGGAAACACTGATGTAAAACATCATAAAATGTCAGCAGCAAGTTGCAGAAGGCAAATACAAGCTCCACAGCACCTGGAGCCTCTGCAGGTTTTCAACACGCCAGCAGAGGTGAAGCTCTGGAAAGGCAAGGCAAGACTTCTGGTAGCTTGCTTGGTCCGAGCCAGCCTTGTACAGCCCAAGCTGTCTCAATTCATGCTGCAGTGACAGATGCTAACATCTACCACAGGTGCTTAGCGTTTTTTAATGTCAAAACATGCCACAGGTGGCTGCGATCATCAGCTACTGGGACAGCAGGAGCCCCATCTGCAGCCTTTCTTGGCCTTCCGTCCCCAGCCGTCAGCAGTGCCGGCTCAGGATGCAGCAGGGCTCCTCGGCAGCTCCACGCGCAACGATGGGGCAGCTGGGACAGGCGTGCAGAGGGACCGTCGGCTGCACAGACAAATCACACCTTCGTACCTGGTGATGCAGCTGTTGCTGATGGGATACCTGATGCAACAAAACCAGAGCAGAAGTAGGAAGAAATCACAAGGGGGTTGGTGGATTTTGACTATAGTTTTGTTTTACTGAGCTTCAAGTCTCAAAATGCTGATGTTGCATTGGTTAAGTGTGGCGTAACTTCAAAAATGTAACGTAAGCATAGAAGTACTCAGAATTCCAGTTCCAGGCTGTTCATGGGCTAACCAGAAATATTTCTAAAACAACTCAGATTAGCAAAAAGCACACTAAAAATCATAGTCTGCGTGGGGGTATTTTATGAATGATTAAAAAAAATAAATTAATGGCATGAACTTCTTTCTGTGAACCGCTTGCCTGCTTCTAGCTGCTAACTAACAGATGTTCACATCTGAACCCGCTGCTTTGCACATATTGCCCTTATCCAGTGAGCTCATAATATAAATGACCAACCACAATACAGTAATCTATAGCTGAAATATTAGTTAATGTACTTTTGATTTTGATAATACAAAAACTGGGAGATAATATTCCTATTAATGCACATCATATGTCTATTCTTTTAGGCAGAGTGTTCTTATATGGAGCCTCAGAATCGCTACCCAGCCCGTTTCCAGGGACTGGATGCCCCAGCTGCAGGAGAGCAGGATTACACAAAAGGCATCCTCAGAACTGTTTTTGAAAATGAGCCTGATTTTGAATGCTGAAGAAAGGAAAGGTAGTAATTGAATGTCTATTTGCAAAAGCTCTCAGAGAACAAATGCAGATATGCCAGTGGCATATGATGTTAATGCGTAAGTACGAATGCCAGTACGTAGGTATAAAGAAAATTACTGTTGATATCCCCAAATGGGTACAATTCCGTGAGATGTCTGTATTGAGATGTGAGCGACTGCCAGGTGAGATGACAGACGCTGGCAGACGAAGCGCACAAATGTCAGGTGCTGGCTCCGACCTGCTGGTTTGTGGCCACGAGCCCTTGCTGGGAAAGGTCCAACATGTAGCTGCCATGGTTACGGCTCGTCCTCTCCCCTCAAGATGACTTCTTTTCTGTGCGAGGTACAGCTATGGGAAATGCACAGACAGGATACAAAATGACTCTTTTCTTCCCTAAATCCGTGTCCTTGAGTACAAAGCAAAGCAGGCTGATGCAGCCACCTCACTGCACTGCTGCCTCCTGGCCGGGGCTGAGCAAGGCTCATTTTAGCACTAAAACATCTCCATTCAAAGGATCAAGCTATAAAAAGAAATTCATTCTATGTCTAATACTGAAACTACATTCCTTCCAGAAAGAAAATGGCTTTTGTGGATGGTCACTTTCCAAAGATTTTCCAAGTGTCTTTTGCAGCATCTCAGACAACTGCCCTCAATCGGAACGCTCGCAACGCTCGTTTGTCTAAACAGGTTAACCCCCCCAGCAACAAACAGGCACCGTCCTGCTTACAAACTGATTTCTTACCAGACAAAATTTACATACATCTTAAAAGCAAACAGTTTAGTGATATACACACAAATAAAAAGTTTTCATTAGAAGTTGTCATGAATAATATAATAACTAATTACATGACTAAAACTATAAGAAATAGAAAATAGATGTCAGTTTTTGTACTCGTTGACTTAAAATCTGTCCTCAGTTAGACCTCTAAGGAGCACAGCTGCTCTACGAGTCCAATGAGGGCAGATTTTAGATC
This sequence comes from Pluvialis apricaria, assembly GCA_017639485.1. Taxonomy (NCBI): domain Eukaryota; kingdom Metazoa; phylum Chordata; class Aves; order Charadriiformes; family Charadriidae; genus Pluvialis; species Pluvialis apricaria. The sequence goes on from CM030010.1 coordinate 80,314,807, forward strand.
ACACAAATTTAGATTTTTTCCTCTTAGCAACTTAATAATCATCAAATTACATAACAAATCTGTAAACCAATTACCAAATGTCAGAAGGTGCCCTGATTAAAATACACACATCCCCTAGAACGTGCCATATTCACAAATTAGCCATGTGTTATTTATAGCTCCTCAAGGCACAATAATGAAGAAAGTGGTAATGAAATCTGAAAGCCTGAATATCTCCCTTATGTTTGAAAGCAAATCCCACGAGATCCATCTGTAGTCCAAACTGGGGGAAAAAAATAATTATCTTTTCTAAAACAAACAAAAACCCTACAAACAACTCTCCTGCCTTCGTAGTTTCATATTTGGTGTTTCATTTTAAAATTGATTTAAGCTGCGGATTAAAATCCCACCATCCTCTTTGCTCCCACACGTTCATCTTATCAAAATGATTCTTTGAAATACCTTCTTGATTTTTATTCTCCAACACCACAAAGTGCAACCCAAATGCCTAAAAAACGATGCATTCGTCTTTATGGGTGCAATTTGCACTTGCAAAACCCAAGTTCCACAGTACACCTCATTCTCTCAGCGTGCGGCTCGGCTTCCTTCCCTGCCCAGCTGCTCTGCTGCCCCTGGGCCTTCACGAGAAGACCAAGGACACCTTTACACCTATTTCTGTCCACGCAAGGCTGAACTACGCACACCAATTCCTGCTGCCCGTTCCCACAGTGGTATTATTCAGTTTTAGCTCAAAACTCTCATCACTTCAACCATCCTCCGAGGCACCGAAATCCCACTGGCACGCAGCTGTTCCCATCGCCATAGGTGAGGTGGCTGGTAGGGTCTTGCTTACCCCAGCTCAGGTCCTTAATAAGGCATATTTACACCTACCCTGCAAAACATCTGCTTCCTTCTTCAGGTACAGACACCGGGTTCAACGTACCATTTTCAACATCCGTATGTTAACATTTGTCAGGCCTTCACTATGTCGTCTCTGCCTCACTTCCCACTCTCCCCAATACTGACTCTTGACTCTCTATCTTTTTGTCGCATATTTTCTCTGTTCATTATTGATCAGAACTGTTATTCTGCTTCTCATCTAAGTTTTTCTTCTTAAAAATCATGTATTAATATTCTTTTTTCCTCTTTGCTTCTGGTCATATATACATGTACTCTATCATATGCAGAAAAGCCTTTTTGAAACATATGGTAATTACTGCACTAGAATATTTTACACTCACCCAATTCGATGCAGTCAACCTGTAGCATTGTGAGTTGTGATTAATTCATCATGTTGTAACATGAGTGCATAAGCACAAAACAAGGATAAATGAAGGAGACTGCCTCTTTTTTTTGGCACATGAACCAATCCCCAGGAACGCATGGGGGTTTTGCCTTTTTTTCATGATGGATGCAAGCGCTGCAGAACTGCCAAAAACATTTGAAGGTAAATCAGAAGACTTAAATATGTCTCTAACACTTTATTGATAAAATAATCAGTATCGCTATCTTTCAACCCCCCAACTCAGTAACATCCTCCTCCTACCCCGGGCCTTTCCCCAAGAGCATCCCCCTATTCAACCCCCCCGTCTATATTCCAACAACAAAATGAACAGCAACTGAGCCTCCCCCCCAAAACTCGGTGATAACACGTTGCCTTCTGCTTTTCTTGCCTCTATCCTCCTTCTCCCTTTGACTGGCTTTTTCCCCTCTTTCTTTCAATCTGCCTCTCTCCCCCCTTGCATTCGTTAGCTATTTTCTTGTGTTGTTAGAGAACTTATTTCAGGCAGTTGAAAAGCTCTTGGAGGCATCTGAAGGGGCGAAAAATCATACTAGAAGCCAGGAGTTGCATCTTTATATTACTTTTGCAGACCTGACTCTTTGCCAGAGGGTTAGCAGATGGGCGTGTGTTGCGAGAACATGTTTTGAATTTAAACAAAATTACACTGGCTCGCGCTGGGCTGCTGCAGTAGCACAGTGACCTCAGGAGCCAGTTCTACCCGTGCACTGTGTCCAAAGGTGAACTGTGTTAAGGTTTAATTTACTTGATTTAAAACTTCTCTGTATGTAAGAGATGTGGATAATAGAAACAAGTATATAAAAAAAGTTAAAATAGTCCGTATCTTCCCTAACCTCCTGTTCTGCAATTCTTTTTACCTGTTCTTTATTATTCTAGCTTTTGAAGAGCTCCAAGATACATGTTTTTGAAGTGTTTCTAATTAATACAAGCCTCTGACCTTTGGTTTTGAAGACAAATGCGTAGCTGCAAATGGCAAAATAATAACATAAAGCAATCCCCAAACTATTTCTAGGTCAGTTGGATTCAACCACAAATACAAAGCAGGAGACTTCCATGGGAAAAAGCCTCCAGAATATGGTTCCCATGAAGAAGTGGTAGCTGAGCACAAAACCTTTGCGTTCTGGGTTTGAGAGATTTGTGGATATTTTAAGCTAAAAGCAGACTTAAGCCACCACTCCATTTTGGACTGAGTAGTGCACAACTTGTGGGTGCTTCAAGCCTGTGGTTATTGTCCCTTACGGATGGATGACGTCTTAGCAGAACCAACCTCATCAGCGCTAACTACGCAGCAAGCGCATCGACAGACCTCTAGTCAACGGGAGGAGTTTGCTTCGGTCAGGTACGAGTTCGATACAGGGGATTTCTGTCACGGGGGAAAGCTCTTAGGGCTCTCTCTCCACCCGTTGCTAATAAAGGACTTTCCATCCAGCAGCTCTGAAAAGAAGCAAGGAAGGGTCCCAATTCTCCCTTTGGGAGACCTTTGTGCAAGCCAATGGACTGCCCTGTCGAGAAAGAGTTGTGTTTCCTGCATTTCACTGCCTGCCCCCCAGGCTGATTTCTTTTCATGTCTAAAGAGCTGACAGCACAATCTGAACACATTTGTTTGCATCGAGCTTTCACACTGAAACCTGTGACCGGCTCGATCAGCTTCTGGAAGAGAGTTATGTCCTGCCACAGCGCTTGAACAAATCTTCCAAATTTTATTTTTGGCAAGGGGTAGGGGAGTCTTTCCAGAAAGGACCCCGCTTTCCAGGAAATCCCTTCATGCCTTTTCTGGCCAGTTGTGCCATCGCACAGGCGTACCGTACCCTGATGGCTCGCAACCGCGCCCCAAAGGGCTCTGCCCACATCAAGGCAGCCTGCAAACGTCTCTCCCAAGAATACCCATCGAGTCATCGATGTCAGGACGACAGTAAATCAAGAAATGTAGTCAGGGACCTATTCTTGACTTCAGACTGCCTTTGGCATCATTCAACATCGTGGTGTCGGCAGAGACAGCAAGTCTCTCTTTTTATTGAGAGGTCAGAGTTCAAGTATCTTAAACTTCAAATTTTAAATTATCATCGTAAAACCATGCTTTTACTATTTTGTTCATTCCAGAATGTAATTACCTTTTCTTTCCAGGACTGAATGGAGATGCTAGGTGGTAAAGATTGTCTTTTGTTAACAGAAGCAGACTCTATAAGCTATTGTGTTGTTAATTTTGCAGTTATCTTGGCTTCCTTAATATCATTTAGCTATTTCTTTTCTTTCTGGGTACCTTATTCTGCTTGATTCTGTTTCACTTTGAACCTCCATTGATGTTGAGGATTTAATGCATTTTTTATCATACTGTGCAAAATGCTGATGGAATCTTTGTGCAGACTCTCTGGCGACAGAAAAAGGTTATTATTATCGTCCCCTTTGTATTGTATCTCCAGAAATCTATGCACATGCTTTGTAGCCACCTACTTTGCACAGGAGCATGAAGAAATCATTTTTGTTTTGTTCACTACAAAAGCACTTTAGAAAAGATGTTTCTGTATAATTGTCCTTTTTAAAAATTGTGCATGCTTAATGCATTGCTTTTAAAAGGGACTTGAATGATTTGCTCCAATTATACATACCTTACCACTCAGGCTGCCTCTTAGCTCAAAGGTGAAACCATCGAGGGTGAAATCAAAAAGTCTGTATTAGATTGGAATGTAGAAGGAAAGGAATTTCATTCACTGAGGGCAGTGATGAAAGAGCCCCATCTGCAGTCTGTACCAGTCATCCAATTACTCCATTTCTGGCATTTTCAAGGATGCTAAACCCACCCAGACTTTTTTTTTTTTGCCCCAGTCCACCCAATCCTTGATCTGTAAAGGCAGAGAAGAAAGAGTGAGCTCCCTTCCCCCGCTCTAGACAGTTTCCATACTTCCATTGGTTCAAACTGCTTTCTATCTGCTATCCTGACGTCTCAACAATCTACGGCAAGGAACAGCAACTATCCAAATTAAACGGCGATTGACTATAACTATTCAGAAATATGTTTATGTAAGCACCAGGTTCGTTCAGCGTATTCCGGCCAGCCAGCCATGCAGCTGCTCCCGAGTTACACACGAACAGCAGCTGGATAATAAGCCATAGTTGTGATATCCATATATTGTCCATATGCTCCCTTTGAGAAGCTGGATAGACTTCTGTCTTTGAAACAGGATTAAATGAAAATAATCAAACAAAACAGCAGAAGACTAAAAACGTTGTCTAGTGAGTCTATTTACTTATTATTCTCTGTATTCCTACAAATTCACTTTACAGTCAGGACACATGGGGTTCAAATAATTTTCTGCCGTTACATTTTCCCTGCCGCTAAAAGTAACATGGTTACGATTTTCAATAAACAAACCTGCTCTTTTCTCACAAGGTTTGTGTCCACTCTGAATGCATTTGTGACATCAGATTTTCACCGGGAAAATGAAAAAAAGCCATCAACCTGCATTCCTGAAGACCCAAAAAGCCAAGATGGCCATCTTTCTGAAACACAGTACAAGTTAAAAAAAAAAAAAAAAAAAAAATCAACATCACGTTCTTCAGATATCCACTACAAACTGGGAAGTGAGTGAAAGAGGACTTTCATACTGAGTCTTTCTACAGTTACCATTCTTCTGAGCATGGCTTTATCAATTTTGCACCGAGCTCTTCCTCCTGAGGATGTTCTCAGGCCAAAATTTAGAAGGTAACTGCCAAACGCAGGACATCAAAATGAAGCAGAAGAAAAAGTACACCTAGGCCATATTAGATTCTCTTTTTCTCTTGTTTTTCTCTTTACTTCTCTTTTATTTAGACGATAATTTCTGTTCCCCTTTTGAATCTATGCGACATGCAAACTCTGTGCTTGGGGGTGGGTAGGCTGCGAAGTGTAATTGTGTATTAGATCTGCTGAGCCTGGGAGGCCCATCTGTAGTGAGGAAAACCCGTACTTTTATAAACGACACACAAATACTACATTCCAAAAACTCATGACGAGTGAAACAGGACACTCCCATCACCAGCCCTGCCCATTACTGTGTTAGAACTCCTTGGAAACAGTGCTCTGAGAGCAAAGCCATGAGACGAATTTAATAGGGTTTCCATTTTTACATAAGGCCTCAGCGATGCAGTCAGAACTATTTGTCATATTCAGTATGAGCGTTTGGAATAAACCTCTTTCTTGAGTCCATTACCTTCACTTTCCAGGTGCTTTTAGATTATGCGTTTGAAAAGAGCAACACCTCCTTCCAGCTGCAGTCCAAAAGAACAACAAAATTGTTTCCAAAGAAAAATCATATCTATACAGCCTCTACGCCGCCTTTTTATTCTGCATATTCTTCCTTTCAGGCAGTGACACCACCTGTAAGTGAAGCAAGCAGAAATGACCTCTTCTGCAGTAAAAACCCACCTCATCCATCAAAACCACATTGTCACTTGCTCATGTATTGTATGCTGTTAGTTTAATCGTTAGGTAAATATTGCAGTGTCTGGATACCATAGAAAAGCATGTTTTTAAAATGCACACAATAATAAAAGACAGTAATAACACAAGGAAATGCTTTTAAGGAAACGCGGGCCCTATAAAACTTTTCCTGGCTTCAGGTGCTATTACAGCCTCAGCAGATACTGGCTGCGACACCAGTGAAAAAGGACTTGGCATCCCAATTCTTGAAATAAGATCACAAAACAGGACTGTCGCTTTCGCTTCAACTGGAATAAGTCAGGAGAAAATCCCATACAGGAGACTCTCCCTGGAAAAAGAAAACTAACAGTTTGTAAATTATCAGCTATAACAGCTACAGTTACCATTTCTATTAAAGATTATCAATATTTCTATTAAAGATGAGCTGGATACAAATCAGGATCTAATGTTTAATTATATTTAGACCTGCATGCCTATATATAGAGGCAAAAATGCTCACTCAACGGGAATTTTTCCTTAACTCCAGCGGAGCCAGGATTTCCCACTGAATGTTCTAATTTTCAGGATATCAACTGCAAGTACATCACTAGAAATAACATTAATGATTTTCACTGCAGTTTAAAAATAATTAGAGGCAGACCAATTGTCCAAGTTATATGCTCGTACTAAGAAAAGCCAGAGAAAAATCATGCAAAGCTTTATAACCCGAGGGGAGAAAAAGAAAACAAGCATAGGGGTGAGGTCTAAATCAAATATGAAGCAATCTATATTTTCCATTAAAGCCATTGTGAAATTGGCCATTTTGCAAAGGTCTTGATTGAAAACCATGTGAAAGTTAATGGTTTTGACTCAGATGATCCTCAGCACTCAAATAAGCAACAAGGAGAAAGCAAACCCACAAAAACAGAACTTGAAAAAAAAAATGGTAGCGCAAAATCATACAACATAAAAGAAACAATTTAAATAGCTCCAGAAAATAGTATAAATTGCTTTGTTCCCACAACTAGAGGCAGATTCAACAACGCAGATTCTTATTATAATTTCAGCACTGTATTTCTTTTTTTATAAACAGCGTATCAGTAAGATTTACCAATATGGTTTCAATACGCTGAGAGCTTTATTATCTATTCTTTGACACTTGGTATTTTTCTAATTCTTTAGTTTTAATAAAAAGCAATAGAGATGTGTACTAAAGACGTCATTTTTTAACGGGGCTCATTTGAAGGCTAATTAGCACGTTCATATCTGTCAAAAAATCCAATGTCTTTTGTACTCCTATTTCTGGGTTCTTTTGTGGTCAGTTTAATTAAATTTGTTGATAAAATACTTGACAAAGGAGGAGAGAAAAAAAAAGTTTAATAACCTAGGTTAGGTTTTTCAAAAGCAATTAATAGTTAATGCCCGTTAAGCTAAAGAAGGAATCAGCCAAATAATTTTCTACCTTTTTTTTAAAATGTTATCCTTAAAATTTTAGCCTGTCTTTTAATAAGAATAGTCTGGAAAGAACAAGGAGCAGTCATGACCCAAAACAGCTTCCTCTCCTCTTCTCCCCCAAAGGAAGAGGCAAAAAAAAATATTATTGAGATGCTGAATAACAGGAGTTCACAATTTAAAAGGCTGCTGACAACCTCTTACGGCGGGCGCTCTGTTTCAGAAGCTATGATTTCAAGAGTGAGCAAAGTGGGTCATAAACGCTACTGATAGCCGAAAATTAGGAGATGAAGAACACTTCAGAATGTTTAAGTGTGGTAGGTGTGATTACAGCAATCAAACCCCTACCCCATTTCGCTACAGTTTATCTTGAACAGCAAGGTTAAAAAAAAAAAGGGGGAGGGAAAAAAAAAAGCTATATGATCCTAAATTGTGCAGTATGCATTAACATTAGAAGCAGTCCAGACAGAAGCCTACAGAGGCAGTTGACCCAAAAGGTAACATGGTATTTATCTTGTTTTGTACTTTCAACCAGAAAGATTCCTGCTGCCTTTTCAGGAGAAGCTTCACTCTTACCTTACGATCTGAAGTAATCCTTTGCTGGTTTGGTGTTGCAAACTGGCAAGTTTCTCACAAAATATCTACACCAAAAAAAAACCCCAAACGAAACCACAAAATTAATCCTTAATTATAACATGGGGTGTTTGCAAGGATGTTTATATATGTAATTCACTGGCCTGCAACGACTTGGTATATATTACCGCGTATGACCAGTAAAACGGCATAGCGATGTTTTTCATTATGACCCGAATTTGGTCTCCTGACCATGAATATAGTCTCTGTTGCTCCAGAGAGTGAACATTACCCAGGTACGTACATATACTATATAAGCTGTAGGTCTTCCTCTTCTCTCAAGCTATTTTTGACCACTTGGGATGTTTTCTCCTTTCTCCACATTGACTTCCCGTGCAGTTTCCGAGCAGATGTTTGTGCTCTTGATCCTTGTTAGGCAATTGCTCCTCAGTCTGGGGCCATGGCTCGTTCCAAGGGCTGCAGGGTGAAGCTGGCAGTAAACACTGTCACCTCTTTCCTCTCTTGTGAAAACCTTCTCCTCGCTGAAGACGCAGTGTCTCCAAGGATCATTGCATAAACCTCACTACCTTCCCTACAAAGTGCAAAACAACTCCATAAATACACAACGACACAAACATTAAAAAGTCCAGTCGAGCCATCCACAACAAGACCTCCTCTTTCGGCAGAGGACAAGAGAATAAACAACAGATGACAAACGTTAGGTCATTCTCATCTTAAGCCAACATAACTCTGTGCTGCCGCCAAACATGAATCCTCTCTTCCTTCTGTCAGGCGAATCGGCAAGCTCATCCCAATTCATCAGGGAGCTGCTAATGGAGAAAGAAGTGGTTCAACAATATATAAAGCGTGATATATTAAAGGCACTAGGAAACAAATAAACAAACCCCAACCCCACATGGAAAAAAAACCACCCTAGTATTGAAAGTAGTGCCCAATGCAGATTAAAAAGGCAAATAAACAAAATTAACTTCATGTGGTTTTAATCCTAATACTTAGGGATGAATTGAGCATGAATGTCCACGTGCCTTGTTCGCTATCCTGTAAGCTGAAAAGATGCAGAATTAAAATAAAGTCTTACAGGAAATAATTAAGACAAAAACTACGGACCCAGAAGTTGTAATGAAAAAATATGAATTAAATGAAAAACAGTCCCGTGTGGTTAGGAAGCAACTAAACATCATTCTGTGCTTCTTCCAGGAACTGAAGGTAAAACAGCACAGGCATGTGAAGCTCTCAACTGAAGATCTGTACTCCAAGCACAGAAGTTAATCGGTAGCTAGCTGCTTTGCAACAGATTTAAAGACTTTAAGACCCAAAGGGACCAGCGCGATCGACAGATTCGACCTTCCGTATAACAGAGGCCAGAAAATGTCATGCAGTAATTCTTACATCAAATCTAAAAACTTTTAGACTAAGGTAGAATATATATTCAGTTAAGGTATCCAGACCCAGCTTTCAAGATTTAAAGAGATGGAGTGTTCATTGCCAGCCTTTTAAAAATTCATCCACCTGTCCTTATTGCTAAGAGTGTTTGCCTAATATCCAGTTTCAATAGGGTCTTTCTTCAACAGAGGCAGCCACTGCTATTCACCCCCAGCTTTTTATTACACTCTTCATTTTCTTTAAGCAGCAAAATATAAAGTATATTTTCAAAAGTGAAATAAATAATGCGATCAAATTAAACTTCACAAGAAAGAGGGACTCAACAGTGTGCATCGTACAGTTTCAGGGTGCTTCTGACGGCCGCTGTCTGGGAGGATCAATGGTAAATATTTACATTAGAATATTCATTAAGCGCAGAGAACATTAGAAATTGCCTTAGTCATCTTTCATGCAATAACCATCATTGCCATTATTTGTGTTCTCTTTGGCTCAGATGGTTACAGGGACATACTGTCCTTTGTTTATACTGCACAGTACCCACTGGAGTCAGAGGAAAAACACACGTTAGGTAAGCGAGCGGCCCAGCGGATGAGCTTGCCAAACGCCTTGCACAATGCAGATTCCCCACATTACACCCTTGAATCTCTTACTGAAACTGTATTTAGAATAAAATTGCTTTCTACCGTCTTTGCCCTTACAGGGGACCTACAAAGTTTTTAGCAGCTGCCCTGAGGTCCCTCAGCTGGTATCTAAAGCGTGCATGCGACAGCAGCCCTGGGCTCGACCCTGTGCAGGTGCTCTCAATGCCCACGGTATTGCCAGAGATGCTGGAAAATATCCATTTTTTTTAAAAAAAATTTTATTATTATTTTTAATTGGGCTTCCAAGGAAGTCCCCTGCTGGTGGTTCCTTGTATGCTGGGCTGTCCCGTTCCCTGCCAGGCTGATGAGCTCCTGTGCCCGAGTCCTCCCTTGCAATAATCTTGTTATCTTATCAACAGCAGACAAAGAATCAAAATCCTGCCTTTGAGTCATCATAAATCAGGATTTACCAATGTGAAAGTTTAGGAGCTTATATTTTCAAAAGCTTGTGTGTAGGACTTATTCGTAGGACTAAGTACAAATTCAAAGCAAAACCAGTGGGGCTCCTTTAAAGTCCAAGCAAGCAGCACTCCCACCTAGCAAACTACCTACCAAGCAAATAAAATAATTGCAGTAATTTCCACAATAACAATGTTTGCCAACTAAGGGGAAATTTGCTTATGGTAATACCATGAGCAAATATCAACCCAGCCCCCTACTCCCATCTCTTGCAAAGAATAAGAATAATTTTACAGTCATAACTATGTGATCATATTACAGACAGTTCTCTGCAGCCTCATTATTGATTAAAACACCCCCAGATGCTGACACGTTTTGCGGAGCACAGAGACCAAACGCCTGCATCTACAACTGCTATGGAATGGAAACCTCTCCACGTGCACCTCAGAAAGACACGCTTAATTTTTTTTTCCTCTTTTAAAAGGAAAACTAAATTTTTTTATCACAATAGCAAAATAACAAAGCCTAAATTCCCTAAAAACTCTGAGGTTACATATTTTCAGGAAGAATTCTGTATCCATTATCAATAATGTATAATGCTGGACTGGATTGGTGAAGGGAGAAAGCTTCTTTTTTCATTTGAAAGGAAACAGTTGTTAGAAAGCACATCAGGTGCATGAATTCAAGTATACGTATTTACCTTTAACATATGTTTCATTAAATTATCCATAGCGAAGAGGCACAATTGGTAAATTCAGGTTATTTATGTCAGGTCTCTGACATGAATATAGTTCTTGAACTAACTACTCTCCAGCATTCATAAGCAATTACTTATCTTTGCATCACTATAAACTGGTAACTGGCAAAATACGCTGCCTTAAATTACTGGGAAAAATCCTGCTGCTTTTTCTCATCTGCTGGAACAAACTCAATGAACTAGGGAAGCAAAATGGATCTAAGACAGGGGTAAAAGGAAAAAGCACTCTCCTTCGAACAGGCGCAGTCTGGCAAACCCTCACGCGCAGGGCAGTCCCAAGACGGGTGCTAGGGAGTTTCTTCTGTGCTGGATTTCATGAGGAAAAAGCCAAACCTTTGTGCTACCATCCAGAAACTACTTCTTACCTGAGAACATTGCATCGCTAAACATTTCCTTTACCTTCTCATTCTTTGACGTACTCGGGCACTGTTTTTATAATCTACACTTTTACAGTACGATCAATATTATTTTTCCTCCCTCATGCGCGCCCTTCCTTTGCTGAAGCTTTCCACTACAGTTTTCTTCCCCACATATGTAACCACATTGCTGAATCTTTGTTTTCTTTAATAAAGCTACCTTGCCAGAATTCAGTTTGTGCGAGATGTCTAACTAGGGCTGTCTCTCTAAACCTGGGAAGTATTTTATCTCCCTGGATTTTCTCAATCCATACTGGAATTTTCAGAAAGCAGAGAAATGTAGTAATAGAAATTCCTGTTATGTTTCCTTTTCCCCAAAACATTAAATTTGGCCCTTTCAATATCCTCTTGGTCAATGAAACAGCAATCAAAAATCTATTTTAATTTCTCTCTTAACTTGCTCTTTCCCCACTCCGTGTGAAAGCATACAGCACGTTGAATGCTTGCTAATTTTTGGACTTTCTCTAAAGCCAAAAGCCTTCAGGCTCAGCGTAAATCTGGATCTAGGAAGAAAGCGAGGCTGAAATTCTCCAAGAATGTTACCTGTGCCGCCGTTTCTGCCGCTGGGCTTAGACAAAGCCTTTTTCTCTTCCCGCTACTGCTTTTGAGGTCTCCCCCTGGTTTTCTTCTCCTCCACAGGTTGCCCTCACAGGATACCGGGGGCTTCTGCTCCTGTCTCTATTCCCTGTTCAAAGACACAGGTGTCTGACTTTCTGTGCCACACAAACAAAAAAGTCAATGCTTCAGCCATGATAAGGAACAAAAGCGTAGCTGGGGATGCAACTTTTTGGATAGAAACCCCCAAATCTTCTCTCATTATAGCCTTTATCATTTCTAGCAGTTTTCTGACCACTCTCACCCCAACTCACCTGCGAGCAGGAAGGTCCACTATGCCAACCCATTTTAACTGAAAACACCACACACAGAATAAAGAGGTGAAGGAGAAACCTTTAAAAATACTGCCTGCCTTCCCTTCCTCACTGGAAAATAGTGCGGGTGTGCCTTTGCAAGGCAATCTGCGTTTCAGAAATTCCCATGTTTATTTTCTTCTGCAGGACAGCAAGAGCTTCTCGGGGAGCACAGTAACCCCGGTGCAAGTAGCATTTGCTGTACGGCTCTCTGCCTGTTTTGAATCACAGTGTTTTGGGAGGAACCGTGTTAGAAGTTAACTTTCTATCTATCACAAAGTTGCCCTGAGATGCAGACCAAGCACAACAAGCAGTGATGTTTTTCGTTTTATGCTTTAGGAATTTCTATAGGTTTAGCAGTTTTAAAATAGACGTTAAGCTGTTCTATCTTGGTTGGTGTGTTGGTTTTTTTTTTAGCTGTGAAAATGTCTTTAAAACTCCTGAATATGCACCATTTGACCTCCTGAGCTCAGTAATTTAACGGCATAAGCCCTCAGATATGAAGTCAACAGATGAAGTGTCAATGGTGTGTAGGCAACAAGCTGACATAAATCCTAAAGAATTTAGCTTTCAAAAAACCTTAATTCCTTCTTTACTTCAATTTTCTTTCAGGGCTCTCTGAAAGATCTCTTTTGAACCTTTTCACAGCTTTATATGTCTCTTTAAGCTATGTCAGCAGGACGAGCGGTAGCTTATAGGTACAGCAAGGAAATTATAAGCAAACATGTAAAAACACAGTGCAAGAACGTTTCCTAAAACGGACTTTTCAGAAAATCAGTACATTTTCACTGAGGTAGATCACACAGCATCATCAGTAAAAGAATTTTACTGAACCAACTACAACAAAAGAATCAAACCTAACCCTCAACACTGAAAGCAACTAGAGTCATTATGAACCCACAGGACCTCCTTAAACAACAAAACATCGCACGAACAGCTATGCAACTCCACGGAGTCTGATTTGCATCCCAGCTCTATCTTTATGCAGTTCCATCTCTGTATACTCAAAATAAATAAAAAAACCCAAATCTAATTCTTCGAAATTCAGGGGATTTTTGGTTTACCCAGACTATGAGTGGCACTGTGGGTGTTTGATTATCCTAAAAACGTCCTCAAAGTTGCGCAACCACTGGGAGCTGCTGCAGGTTCTCACAACTGGAGATCTGGAGGATACTGTGGTTTGAAAAGGTTCCTGCGCGTATAATTTCATAGCAGACATCCAACCTTCCATGTTATCTTAACTTGAGGTGGAAATACCAATGAATCAACATTTTCTTAATTAACTTTATTTTAATCCTATTATTACGCTGATCCTTGAGGAAGGGAAATCTTTTTTTTCACTGACTTCAGCAGCAGCAGAATGGGAGCACCTATTGGTGTTTTTAATGAAGTCAAGAGATACTGACTGCAATTTTTCAAGTAAAGAATTGAGGTCTCCCTTTAAAAACAAGTATTACAGATTAGTATTCTAATACGACATACGGCTTTTTACAATGAAACTTAATGAAGTAGGCTCTAAGGTATTTCCTGTAATATATATTCAATAAAAGAAAATATAAGCCAGTGAAGTTGCTCATGTAAGCATTCAGGATTTAAGGAATTACTTAAACAATGAACTCATGAAGTTATTAACCTACTTGGAGAATTAAAATGTGCCACTACACGATGAATCAAAAGCAGCAGTCATTTCAGGTTTGAAGGATTGATTTTGTACATGCAACTGAAACATAATTAAAACATTATGCAATTGTGTTGCATCTACAGCAAATTTGACCGGACTTCTAGACCATTAAAACACCTGTGCAACGGCTTCTGTTTGGTACCTTCATACACCAGTTACTTCTTGGCAATGGCACAGACTCAGGAGGATTAGATTCTAATACTTAGCTTCAAGTAAAGGGACAGTCTCGTGAAATTAGCAATTTTTAGGTTTTATTTCTTTGCAATATTCTGCTGTACTGGGAACATTAAGAGGATCAGCATGACTAAGTAAAATTTTGTTCATGCACAGCGCATTGCATAAAAGCAAAAGCAACAAAAAAAGCCCTGATCCCAGACTAATCTGCGTACAGGTTATCTGCATATGTCAGGTATTTAATGGTAAATTTTATAATAGGAAAGGCTTAGAAAACTCGTGACATTTTTTCTCTGAGATGGGTCACAGGAATGTTCTCGGTTTAAACCAGCTGGAACACTGATACCATGAGATTAAATATAACATAGAAAGGATAAAAAATTACCATATATTTAAAAAAAAACAACAAACCAAAACCCGAAGAGCAGAAATAAGAACAATGAGAGGTACTTTTTCAACTCACTGAAGTGTCCTACTACTTAAGAAAGCCCTTCCTGGTGCCCTTTTGCGTGTCACAGATTTTGTGTGTCCCCATCAATTCCTTTTCCGTTGGTATCATGCTTATCTTATTAGTACCAATCTGTCATTGTCACTTAGGAACTCAGAAGATCTTCAGGTTCTCTTAAAGTGGTCACTTGGCCAATAAAATACCAAAACATCATTACCATACCATTTATCAGATTTTTTTAGCTTTTACTAATTTGTTCAGCTCCTGAGTCTTCTAGATGTTTATGAACAAAACGTATTCATTATATTGCTAATGATATCATATGTTGCCTATGTACTACCTACAGTAGAGTTTAATGAGTGCTTCTCTGTCCCTAACGCCTGTGAAAGCTCTGTTAGGGATGGAGATAAATTATTATTTACAATCAGCCCTGAGTTTCCCCCTACTGTGGTGTCCCGTCTCTCAAAACACGCTGTAATGTATGCTTAAAAAGATGCAGGAATAAGGCTCAGTGAGGAAGTTTCCTTCTTCGTCCCACCAGTGCTGCTGTCGCTATTTTTCTCTGCTAACAGCAGGGAGAGCCGCCGCTATCAAGCTCCCATGATTATAGCCACTTTCTAAAATGGTAATTTCCTTATCAAGAAATCAGTCCCTCTTTATAAACCCACTTTATTATTTCTGAGGAACAAAATTGTGCCCTGGAAAGATTACCCAAACACATTAGGGGACTGTTGTGAAAGGAACCTACATGTTACTTTTGATCCATCTGCTCTGTGAGCAGTAACCAATACCTCTTTTGAAACAGGTCACTGGAGAAAAAAAAACCCCAACAAAGAAAATCCAACCAACCAAATGAAAAAAAAACTTTACAAGGAAGAAATGCTGCCAGCTGGCCATTGTACTGCTCACCTGTCTGCTGAGACTTCTCGACCAGTTTTCACGTGGGAACAGAAGGAGGCAGACTTGAAGAAAAATGTTGGGTTTTGTTGTTTTTTTTAAGGAGGAGGGTTTCACAGGACACCTGAATGTGGTGGGGGAATCCAAAGTACGGAGTAAAATAGAAGTTAGTTACATGGAGGATGTATATTGATTCTCCCTTTTTGGTTTGTTTTCTTTCTGTTTCCCCTATGTCCACAAAATACTTTTTCTTCGACTCTTCCTCTTTCTCACGTGGCACTTTCATCCCGTAAGCCAGCTCCTTTATTTTCAGATGGTTTTACCCGCCTGCCTTCTCGCTTTCTCCCTTATCTCTGTTCCCGTTCACACTGAATCCAGAAACTGCCCTTGCACGAGTAACAGTTGGGCATCTGCAGACTCGTACCCAGTGCCATCTCCAGTTACTCTCCGGCAGTAAAATAAAGCATATTTTACTTCTTAGCAGTAGCCGGGTTGAGGCCAGCGCAGCTTGCCCGCTGCCATTACTGACATCCCCTGTAGTCTCTAGCTAAAGGTAATTTTTTTTATTAGCACAAAAGACAACTGCTAACCCCCTGCAGTTAGGAAGCAACTTTCCTTATAGGTAAATTATTCCAAGTTGTCCAATGTAAGCATAATTAAAACAGAATGGTCACTGCCACGTTAACCACAGATAAGCCAGTCTAACACTAGAGTGAAGCAATTTTGTTCTCCCATTTCCTAATTTCATTTTTACTCTGATGCAACATGTCCAACAGAGTGGACAATACACGTAGGTTCATACCAAATCTATAACTGAGTATACCAAAGCTATAATTTTCCTTGAGGAATGTGACAACAGCACAAACCAACCTACTGATGCAAACGCGCCTGGTCACGACACCACCCACGGACGCACCACAGAGCCGTTACCTCGGTGTGAGGTCTTGGAACCTTTGCACTGGTGAAAAGGTGCAAGGGTGCTGGACTTTCAATAGGAGATAGACAGAGAGATGCTCTCATCCCAAACAGCCTCTTTTCACCTCCGCCTTCTTCTCTAAAGGCTTTCTGCTTTTCTGTTTACTTCCTTGCCACTACTTCTAAACTTTTCTGCTTTTAACCCTTTTCCTCAGAGTGACAGCTCAATTCTGTCATACATTTCCACCACAAATTTGTGATGCAAAGAACGTGAAATTATTATGTGGTTTTTCTTACCTTGACCTCTAACGTCACTTTCAAAGCAACTCTAATGAGAGAATAATGTAGAAGTAAAGACAATTTTTAGTAAGTTGGTTGAAGAATTCCCTGGGAATCACAGCACGGAGCCGCGCGCACCTCGCCAGACTAGTTACGCTATCAGCCTCCAAGCACTGATACAGCTGCACGGGCTCCAGCCCTCCAAAATGCCTTACAGAGCCTGGGGGAAACACCTTTCGGCAGGCACAGGGACAGAAGGGTGCATCAGCCCCAGCGTTCCTCGAGCCAGCAGCCGGGGTGATGCAGAGCACCCGCATCCCGGCACGGATGCCCGTTGCAGCCTTTACAGCAAGCGGTCGGAGGAGCCATTCAGTCTGCAAGTTTATTTATAGTTTGAAACACGAGTGGAGTGCTTCACTTTCTTCTGAAGCCACCAGGGACACTCAAATCCTGTCTAAACGTCTAGCTCTCTTCTCTGCTGCTACTGTTTTGAGGGCTGTGTTAGCTTTCACATAAATCTGTGTGGAAGCAAAACCTCCTGTATCTGCTGCTTCAGCTCAGCCCAGATTAGGTCACTTTTATATTTAACTTATTCTCACGTTTTTGTAAAGGAAAGCTAGAAAATGAGGACAGCAGGTGTGCCTGCTTATTGTTCAAATACACGCGCAAGTGGCCAGAGACAATTCAGGGCTTCTCTTCCCAACGGCGGAGGACACAGTCTACCTTGCACCGCTTGACATCTCATGGATTTTACTGAGAAGTCTCATTGACACACGATTTCAGAGATGACACAACTCACTAGCAATGAGTTGACAGCACCAGGAGATAATCAGGATTTGGGACACCAGAATATGCCAGTGACAGCCTTCCCAAATCTCTTATGTTTCAGGCCATACAGGCCAAGCTTTTGGAGTGTTAATGTGCATCCACAAAGCACAATGCTGCAAAGTGAGGTTTCTGCTCTGGGAGAGGGCTCAAAAACTTTCTATTTGTGTTAGCACAGCTTTATATCCACGTTTATTAGTTCTGCCTTTTAACAAATCTACCTAGCTTAAGCTGAAACATTTGTACTACACCTACCTCCGAGGCCCTTCCCTCTCTATTAGACGCAGAGAGGAAGAATTACAAATTATAAATATAAATCTGCAGTAATACCAACACAAATCTGTTGGTGAGATTATAGTGTATAGTGGCCTATACATAAGGACACGGGGTTCGTAGGTGACAGCTCAGACATGGCAACAGTGAACAGCAGAGCAAAGGGTGATTTAAACTTCTCTATTGAAAATTTGCCTGACGCCAGGGTGAATAAAGGCTGGTGTAACACGTACTTAACTCCTGAAGAGATGTTCTCAGAATAGTATGTTCTGCGGTACACAAGGAAAACTCACGTCCCATATTGAAGAGGACTGGGTTCTGCTGGAAAGTCAGATGCTTCTGAGCCAGCAAAGAATAAAAGGCACCCAGACTGTTAGTCTCGCATTAGACACGAACAAAGAAGTTTTGCAGAAAACTGGGAAAAATAAATAGGATAGAAAATAAGTACAGAAAGATGGCTTGAGCACCTCTCCTATGAAGACAGGCTGAGAGAGTTGGGGGTGTTCAGCCTGGAGAAGAGAAGGCTCCGGGGAGGCCTCAGAGCCCCTTCCAGTGCCTAAAGGGGCTCCAGGAGAGCTGGGGAGGGACTCTGGGTCAGGGAGTGGAGCCATACGATGAGGGGGAACGGTTTTACACTGAAAGAGGGGAGATTTAGATGAGGTATTAGGAAGAAATTCTTGACTGTGAGGGTGATGAGCCCCTGGCCCAGGTTGCCCCGAGAAGCTGTGGCTGCCCCATCCCTGGAGGTGTTCAAGGCCAGGTTGGATGGGGCTTGGAGCAACCTGGGCTGGGGGGAGGTGTCCCTGCCCAGGGCAGGGGTTGGAACGGGATGATCTTTAAGGTCCCTTCCAACTCTAACCATTCCATGATTCTTTTCTTAGCATCGAGCACTGAGTAATAATGCATAATTTACAAGCACACACCATCATTTACTTCTTAACTTTCACTGGGTACTGTTGCCCATAGGTAGCTACACCTGTAAACTAAATCCACGAGCAGAAAAAAGTATAAAGAGAAAGAAAGATAAACTAAAACTTTTGTCTCCCCAAATCACACACCTTCAATTGGAAGGGAAGGGTTTAGCATACCTGCACACTGCTAACAGTAAAGGCTTGCTGCCTGATCAAGCGGCAGTGCAGGCACACGGTGCGAGCAGTTCACATCCCCCAAACGCGACATCTCTGACTCGTAGGGCAGGAATAGCGCAAGGAAGCTACCTGGAAATCACAAACTGAGGTCGCCTTCCATTCACCAGCTATTTTCACACTCTATAAATGAGGGCTCCTGGCTATCTAGATGCAAACCCTTGCCCCCAACCCTCCTCCTGACTGAAGACTAAGTATATTTTAATTCCAATATTCCTATTCTCAATATGTCATTCCTTATATACATCAGGGATTTGGGTCAACACATACTTCAGGCTTTTGCCTGCAGTAACAGGTAATACACAAACCCAGCTCTTGGCCAAATCTTCCACACTGAACAAATTTGACAGGGGAACCACTGGTGCAGAATGAATGCAAATCAGGATGCCAGTTTATTTTCCAGTCAGTTCTGCGCATAACTAGAACCTAATCCGGTTATGGTAAATATTCAAAATCTTGATGTAAGGGTAAAACATATGTAAATTGCCATTGTGATTTTTTTAAAGTAAACTAGAATCCAGCAAATCCATCTCGTTTCATTATTCTCTGCAGCAGAGAAGAAAATTCAGTTGCCAAGAGCAAATTAAAAATAATAATACAAGCAACACATATTTTACAAATGCATTCTGCTTCTTAAAAAATAAGGTCTCTGGATGCTATAGAAGGCAATAAATTATTGCACAGGCTATATGCAAAGTATCTCAGCACAAAGTAGATTATCTGCTCACATGTTAAAAAAAACTGAAACCGTGCCACTTCAAATCCGAGTACACCGCTGTCGGTGTGTTCTACACTTTAATGAAATTTTAGAAGCAATCATTGATGACTATGCAGAAGTCATGTCTGCTGCCAGAGCTGTCAGTTTACATAAACGCCTCGTGGGGAAACCAATATTAATGGCTTAAGCTCTCCGTACCCTGGAGCTACGTTTGGTCGGGAAGAGGGGATAAGCAGGACCGCCAGGCTCTCTGCCCCGCTCCCCTGCCAGCTTGTGACGCATCTTTCGGAAGAGTGCCATAAACAGACAGAGCGCACGCCTGCCTCTTCTGTCAAGGTTTTTAACAGCAAACTCGTTGACCAGCGACTGAAAGCTAAATGGCTGTCTAGCCAAAATTACACTGTGCTGCTGAAGGCATTTTTAATAGAGGAAGTGCTGAGAGCTCACTTTTCTTTTCCATACGCCCTTGCGCATTGAGTCAAGTGACAACACAATTTATGCATTCAAATGGAAATACAGAACATGTACTAAATAAAGACATGTTAAGGCTTTACCAAACCGCGGTTGGTTTTGTGTATTATTTACTCTAACTAGTTTTTAGCCAAAAAATTATGCAGTTAGATATAGAAGACCAAAAGCAGAAGTCTGCTCTCAGAGAATTTCATAGAAACAATACAAACTGTTTTATGCTAACATAAGTTAGCAGCCATTTGGTTCCAGAGGAAAAAAAAATCCAAGGTTGTTTAAATGAGACATGAATTTAAAATCCTCTCAAACGTTGGTTGTTTTTGTTTTGTTTTTTTAAACTTTATGGCACTTTACTGACAACTTGGTATGTTGTTACAGAAAATGAGGTGATGTCTAGAAATCTAAACGATTCTGAAAACATAGTGAGGACAGTACAGTGTAGCTCCTGAGCCTTTCTTGCAGAAAAATACCCTGTTTTTCTACACTGCAGACAAAAACAGAATTGTGAAACTCTCACTAATATACGCACCTACACAGCAACTGCCTTTGTCTGATGCATTTTCCTGCATTGCCCTCACTTCTCTCTTCTGCAGTTCTGGTACGAAACTTGCAGAAACCAAAAGAAAGATTCTCAATGGTTCCAGTGGTGCTCCTCAGGCTCCTAACATTATAATTTGGTTTAGGATCCTACACTGTACACTATTAGAAAATGCAAATTAACATTCAAGAAACTGAGAAATTATTCCAATAATTGATATTGTTAAATATATAGAACAAATAAAAACACTCACTTTTTTTTTTTTTAGCTGCATGTTTATCAGAAGAAGAATAGTCATCACGGCAGAAAGGAGCTTCTTTGTTTTGAGAAGTGGTACCTGAGTACAATATTTGTGACCATTGTCTCATGGACTATAGGTAAGCCTCCTTGTTTGTATAGCAAACTTCATCTGCTTTCAACAGTCGTAAATGGAAAGGTTACAGGGTTTAAACCATTTCCCAGTTATGATATGTCTACCAGGCAGCAACAGCTGGGCAATAAATTTTTAGCCATAAATGTTTCTGAAAGCGCTAAGTTCATGGCCAAAGCCATAACTACGGTAACATCAATTGATGTCCAAAATGCAATCTAGCTGCGTAGTTCCCTTTAACACAAAACGATATCTTACATTGCGAGGTACTTACCAGCAGCCTCCAGGTTAAATAAGACGGGTTAAGGTCAGGTGGGATGGCTCTGAAAGGCTTCGTCGAGTCAACCTAAGATTTGTGGCCTCCTCTGAGCTTCCAACGTTCCCTGATTTCATCCCCATTCTATCGAACACTCTCAGTATCACTTTAGGCTGGATATTGAAATCACTTAGCAGCAATAAAAAAGAGGAGTGCTGCAGAATTGAATCCCATTTTGCTCAGCACACATCTCTAAACTATTACCAGTGTGAAATGAAATCTAATGTCTCCCTTAGCAATCCCATCTTCTTTGTCCTTCTGTTTTTCTAGGAGCGTTATGATACACTAAATCCCTTTGGACACACAATAGTACACGGGTTGTACCACAGATTTCAAGAAGAGATTTCCAAATTTATGTAGCCACTGCATCAGGTTGCTTTTCAGCCATCACACTCTCACAGAAAAATCCATTAATAAAGGTAGAAAGAGACAATGCAAACACCTCAGACAAAAGACAAACTTACAGAAAATGATTAGAAAGTGGAGAATGGTGAAGTTACCTTAATAAAATAGTTTTATCTTATCTAATCTTCAGAGCACTCAGACTAGTCTGACTTTCTGGGAAGACAGAAAAAAACCTTGGCTATCATTTCACACATTTAGTTTTGATTATTATTATTATTTCATACAATATTAAAATGAAGTAACCAACTGTTAGGCTGAATATATAAGCACAACCCACATGTCCCTTTCTGTTGCTAGGAGCTTACGTTCTCTTTCCCCATTGGATTCTTAATTACTGCAATTTGATTTTCAGATAAGATGGCAATAACGAAGCTATGGTTACCTGTGACCCATTTCCCTTTCTTTTCCTTATGTTAGGTCTCATGGTAGTAGAAAATGGAAAATGTGACTGACTCTCTGCAGTTTCATCTAACACCCTCTTTAGGGATGCCACGTCTACAACGGTACAAACACTACAGAAAATGCGACCAGTTGAAAACCAAATCCTTGACTTTCATGGGGAAAACAGCGCAACTGCTATGGCCTGTGCTATCTGAGATGCATCCTCTTAGTACTGCTAAATGCTCCCTGATTTTCATAGTCTTGTTTTTCTGTTGTTCATGATGCTCCCGCTTTCTCTCCAACCGCATCTTCTCTTCCATAGCATTGGAAGTTCTGCTGAAGTACTGTACGAGGCAGGTGGACTGATCTGCAGAGCCAACTAATGATGAATTTCAGGGCAAATGAGGATATAACATGCCCCAAGGAGGAGGTTTGGGGGAGGATTACTGTGTTGTCAATTATTGAGAACAGATGTAGCTTATAGAGCTTGGGCGGAAAGCTCATCTGATTGCTCTTGGCCAAGTTTAGATGATGGCTAGTCAACAAAATGCGATGCCCAAGAGACTGTGAAACTAAACCCTCCGGAAACATGTCCAAAGAATAAACCAAGTGTAAGGCAATACTGTACTAATAAATCAACTGAGCCTCGTAACAGTAACAGAGTCAGATATGTGTGTAACGATTCTGTTTAAACCATCTCAGGAGCTTGTCAAAGCTATTCTATCAAAATAAGATACATAATTACGTGTATTAAATACAAAGAGATAGTCAGCTTCTAGTTTTCCTCAAATTTAATAAATACTATTACTTTTTGTATTAATGAAGAGAGCAGTCTTTTAGATAGCTGCATGTTACACTGTCTTCTTGGATAACATTTGTAACTCCTCACTATTTCTGGAGTGCACTAGTTCCAAAAACGTCAGGAAGACAGGATCTGGCAAGGTGAGTCCTTGATGCAGCTTATCAGAATTACAGACTGCCTACACCACATACATCCTCTTGTACAGGCACCCATCTCAAACATGGGAGCCCTTTCTCTGCCCGTTTTTAGCCTGGACTTCACCTTTGAGTCTTCATGTCCCATGTGTCAATGGAGGGTTTTTTTCTTTCCTGAGATGGCTTCCCTCTTTCCATTATTTCCTTTAAACAAACAAGAAAGTAAAGAAAATGAAAACAAGTGCCAAAAAAAGAGAGAGAGTTCTTGTTTTCTAGCCCCAACATAGATTGCAGGATGTAAAGTAAATGTTTGTTCTCACTTTTCCCTGATTAGACTTGAATTACTAGTATTAATAACCACTGCAATTTGCAGTTAGTTCCCTGGAAGGAAATTTCACACAGAAGTCATTTATCTTTAGTTCTTCTGTTTCCACAGGCACTGGAAACAGGGCAATAAAAGCTCTCAGGACTCCCTGGGTGAGGAACAGATGGGTGGAAGGGCAGGTAGACGAGTGCTGTCTTTCTAAAGTGCAGGTGTAGGGTTCATATCTACACCAGTTCTCTCCCTTCTCCTGGGCCATATTTCCAGGAGGCAGATGTTCCAGCGGGTGTTTTTTCCATTTCAATCGCACACGTATATCTGGGTGAAAACCTCTTGTCGCCATTTATATAAGCAGCAGTACCCCCACTGCAAACAAAGGTGAAAAGCTCTTTAAATGGAAAAACATTGTTTCACCAGGTACAAAAGGTTACCCCCAGCACTAAAAGCAATGGTTATTGATGCTTCCCCCAGTCAAGGTTCTTGCTATCTGTGTCTCTAAGTCAAGGTATATGGTAGACAACCGTTTTATATCATTGACAGGTTATGTATGTTATAACAGCATCCTGATGTCAAAATTAAATTTTATTTCATAAGATACTGCCTCTTAAACTACCTTTTACACATAAATGTAAAGCAAGACTATTAGCATGGCTGTTAGACCATAATAAAGGATGTTCATGATTCATCTCTTAATTACGCTTTTTCACTATCGTACTGTGGCAGTACAATTCCCTTTTCAACCACAAACGATGCTCATGACATACATATAATGCAATAAAATTGACACAGATAAGAGCAATGGGTCATATTATTCTGTGCGATTGAATCAGAAGACAATGCAACTGCAGAGAATTTATAATTCAGTGAGTCTCTTTCAGAAGATTTTGAAAGATCCCACTGCCACAGTAAATTATAAACCAAGCAGCAATAAACCATACAATTACAGAATTCATGTTTTCTATAAAATGACAAGTGAGCTTCTCTTTAACTACAGATTAAGTAAGACATCACTGGCACTTGTTAAGCAGGTCAGTGTCAATTGCAATTTAGTACGTGTGTTTCTTCATGCAATTAAGCTGATATAACAAAAACAGCATTATGTCCTAGATTAAGGATAATATTGGGTGGGACATCATTAGCCACCTGCTGCTGATACAAACAGTAAGACAGGACCCAGCATAGCACGGAAGCGCCCACCTTACAGAAAAGTTTTGCACCTTAGAAGAAGTTGAGGATCTAAAATCTTATTTGAGGAACACTCAAGACCCCAGTAGCTCATCCAGTTGCATTTCATTAGATGGCAGAAGGATGTACGTGGAGAGGTCTCTAGCTCTGGAGAAGGGCAAAAATCTCCTCAAAGACTGAACTGAGCAGCACAAGGCAATTGTCTGAAGAAGGTGGCCGTGAACAAGCTTTAACCTTGGAATATTAACAACAAAACTTGCACACATAAAAAGAAGATAGTTGTGGGGTTTTTTTTGTGGTTTTGTTTTGTTTGCCCCTTAAATAGTTCTTTAACCTTATCATTAGAAATTCTATAGCCTTGATGGTGAGAAAATGGGAATTTCTGTAACAGTCACCCCAACTGGGACCTGTCAGTCTAACACAAGGGGAATTTTTCTGCAGTTTCTCCAACATGGGTCGCAGTCTGGTTAGTGGAGATGGAAAGAAGCCTCAAAGTTTGCAAAGAAGTTCAGCTTATTTTTAAGTGTGATTTTTCCTGAATAAAATAAGATCTGCCAGAGCAATCAAAAGTTAAAAGATTTGTGACGTATAAGCATTTAAAAAATAGAAATTTAGGCAAAGTGTAGCCATTGAACAGCAGTATACACACTCAACTTAGTCACACTGTGCATTTTATATGTCAGAATGTATTTCCTTATAATGACAAATTAACTGACAAATAGTTCATTATGACTTCATACAGTAACTGGTTACACGTCTACAAAAACTCAAGTTTTTTGGTTCAGCCTGTTCTTTCTGCTACTTGCACAGTAATTTTTATTTGGTGCAACCTTGTTTTCTTTACCAAATCACACTGACATAAAGCTGTTGAAAAGGGGGCAGCAATCAAGATCTTAGTTTTATCAGCTGTGTTTTGCACTCTCATGATAGGCATTTGCCTGCTTAGGTAAGAGAGAACTGGTGATTGAATTCAGAAATACAAATACTCTTTCTTAGAAAAATGGGTCTTCTGGACCAGAGAATATTATATTAAAGACAGAAATGTGGGGGAAAAAATTAGAATTAAAATGCATTACATACTATTAGAATTTTCCTTGTCCTACGCATGTAATTACAGTGCAGTATTTTGTTATGTACGCAAATGTTGACAACTTCACTTTTTTCTAATCCAAATAATTTCACATCGATCTGCAAAAGTAATAGCTACATGGGAATTGGCTTAAAGCAATGAAAGAAGCTTTTACCAAATGTTCTCCAAGAAAAGCTGATGTTTTGAATATATTTGGGAGACAGGCACAGCAATGAACCAGATATTTCGGCTACCACACGGTGCAGTCTACAGAGAGAAGCCAGATGTTTAGCACTACTTCTGAGACCCTAGTATCTATGGGGAATTTTGCTATTTATTTTGAAAACATTTTATTAAAAAAAAACCCCACAAAACCACAACACATCAGCAGCATATAGCTAGTTACAGCAAATGTACAACCTCAAGTTGTCGAGAACATCAAGTTTTTTTAAAAGAAAGAGGGTTTTAAAAAGCGCTCACACAGTTCAGCTTTAAAAAGCACAGTCTTTGTGGATCTAAAATAGGCTGAGCCACTGTAGCCCAACTATTTCTGAATAATAGCAGGCCATTATTAAAAACAGAAGAATGATAACACCAGACATATTACAAAAGAGACTGTCAGATGTAAGCACCCATAGGAATAACGTGTGGGGTCTTGCATGTTCAAGAATAACTCCCACAGAATAAGATGAGGAATACGGGGTCACACTTTTTATGCTCTTATGTTTTTTTGTTCTGTGTGAAGACAATAGCTCTGGATTTTTAAAGCGTGGACTTATTTTTCAGCAGGCTGAAGATACCTACAGTTTTAAAAGGTCGCTGGAGTTGGTTGCTCATTACTCTTCAGCCATGTTTTAACTAGACAAAAGCCAAATCATTGGCTTTGTGAATTGGTCTATCATGCCATCAGCATATAAAGATAAAAGCTCTGACTCTGACACTGATTGGCCATCATCCCGCAGGCATGAATAGCACACTACTTCCAATGACACTAGAAAAAACAATATTCTTTACACACAAACTACCTTCTGTTTTTTTCCTTTAGTCTAGAAACTTCCTACTATTTGCTATAAAGCGGTAGCTTAGCCTACCTCACATAAACGCCAGGGGGGGAGGGAAGCTTGCAGAATTACCACTGCCTTTGCTGTGCTGAATATGGTGTAATACTTTCATGGTCTGAAAAAAACCCCAAAAAACAGCACAAGTGACATCCAGGATCTCTTCAGTTTCTGTTATTTACTCCTAAAACATAATTCCCATTAGATAAAATAACATTTCTATTCCAGGCAGAATGAAAGCTTAAAACTGATGACGTGAAGCCAGGGAACAACCGCAATACCACATCCAAGTGCCAGGCTGTAAGTAAAGCCGTACCTGCAGACAATACAGGGCGTTTGTGCAGGCTGTAAGACAGCAAAAGAATTTGAGCTCCTATTTGCAGATGAAACTGGCTGCACTCTTCTCTTCAGCAGTCAAATAAAGCGGGCGAACTGAGCCAGTCAAACCGACCGAGTTGAATAAGAGCAAGCGGGCAGTTGTTGCTGAACTTAAGCCATGGCACCGGCCACCACTGAAAAATAGAAAAAAATAGAAAACGTAAGAAAGGTTGGAGGCTGGGGTTTTTGGAGGGCTAGGCAATGGAAGAGAGAAGGAGGAACAGCTGCTTTGCTATTGGTTTATCATCACGCCGTTATGACTCCAAACTTATCTACACTGGGTATCTATATGGTGCCTTCTGGTCCCCTGACAAACTTAACAGCTGTGGGGTATCACGGCCAGTACGCATCTCTCCACGGGGACCAGGTACCACACCACTCTGCTTTAAGCATGATAAAATGGAAAATGAAGCAGGGATCTCAAATGGCTTTAGCTGTTAATCTCAGGAAGCAGCTTTAAAAATATTGTATTTGTTATTGTAGTTGTTAATAGTTTCCAAAAGGATGACTCCTAGGACTGCAAGAGCTCATTGACTTCACATACGTACATCCTTCTCTGAGGTCAAATGGGAATCGTTCATGAGCACACAGTTGAGAGAAGAATTACCTAATGAAATGCTCTTGCCTGAGCACATCCAGCTCAGACAGCGCTTTCTTGCGAACATAAAAAGGAGCTTTTAATGCGAAAACCTGTTTTTGTTTGAAACTCGGAAATGTTTATGGGAAATTCTGCCTCTAGGCTCTGAGACACGCACATGCATAAATGCACAGAGCATTGTTCGCATTTACATCAGTGCGGTCTCAAGGGAGAAAAGGTCTGAAAAACAAATCTGTTTTTACAAAGGGACTGAAATGAAATTATCCAAGTTCAAACGTCTTAGTAACAGTGACAGCCAAAGGTACTTACCAAGGAAGATTTTGTTGAAATCCGCTCTGTTGATAGGCTCTTCAAGAAACAAGATACACAAGTCAAAAGTATGCATTTCAAAGTCGATACTGCAGAACACTGCGTTGAACTTCACCAATTTAGTGATGAGAAAAGAGGGCATTAGATAGTGACATTTCTTTTGGGAACTGGAGAGAATGGGTGATGGTGAAGTGGTTGTATTACGGACAGTGAAACATCCACGGAAGCTAATTTGATGATAAATTCACTTATCACCACGTGACAGTTCCACAGCATATGAAGATATTAAATAAGAGTTCCCCTGAAAATCTCAACTGAAATTTCAGGTGTGACTCATTTGACTTATACGGTGATTTTTCAAACCGTATCTTAGAACAAGGCAGACACCATTTTTTTGGTCTCATTAGACTTACGGAGTTTGTTTTATATAGTGCAAGCTCTCTTTTCCTTCCATAGGTGGTATTTCAATGCAATATCGATCACAGGTAAAAGTTAATTTCATTCATAATTAATTCATAATTTCATTGACAGCTGAAAGTGCTCGCCTCTTACATGAAAGAGTTCCAAAACCTGAAGTAACAACTGGTATGGCTATATTTTTGAGTCAACTAATTGGCTGAATTATTCTGAATTGTGCACAAGATGGAACGAGAGGGAATGATGAACAAAGTCACTGACTCGAGAGGAGGAATGAGCAAGAAAAACTTTGTAAAAAAAGGTAAGGGCAATGACAGATTTATGCTTTTTCTTTTGTTT
This sequence comes from Pluvialis apricaria, assembly GCA_017639485.1. Lineage (NCBI taxonomy): Eukaryota > Metazoa > Chordata > Aves > Charadriiformes > Charadriidae > Pluvialis > Pluvialis apricaria. Next base: position 80,343,476 of record CM030010.1, read on the forward strand.
TAATCCGTGAGGTTGTTGGTAACATTGGGCGTTTGCAGCTTTCAAACCTGTCCTGACCTGGCAAACTTTAGGGTCGATCCTCTGGTTCCTGCTGAAGGGCAGTAAGGAGACCGGCAGGTGAAAAGCCAGGACACAAAGCGGGGGACAACCACCAATGAATGTGGTGTTGGGAGTCATCTAGGCACTCACGTGGGATGTTCAGATGGGAAGCGCCGGTGATGGGAGCTTTGAGGGCCCACGGGACATCTGGAGCTGGGTGAGGGACCAAGGGAGTCACTGCTGACGAGCTATGGAGGTGACAAGCAGCAAAAGTCACATTGAAAGGGGAACAGAGATGGATCCAGAGCAGTAAGGCCGGACTTGTTGGGTAAATAGGCTGGGACTGGGATTTACTACTGGAGATGATGGCCACTTAGCGCTGCTGCTTATTCCTGTAGCTGGGTGGAGGGGACAGAAGGATGTTGGTGACTGAAAGGTCCACTGTTGCTGATGGTCTATATGCACGGCACTACAAGCTATTTTACAGTTTGCTCTTCAAAGGCCTAGCAAATTTTACACCATGTGTGAAACAACTCATTAAGGTTTTGCTTTCAAAAGGTGGAATACGCCATAATCACAGATGTCTCTGCGGGCGTTTTTTCAGACACCTTGTGTAATACTGTTGTCTCTGACTACACGATGATAGGCTGTTGTTCCAACATTATCTGTCTCGTTCAGTGCTAGATGGGTCCTGCTCTGGGGTTGCTGTCGGGTGGAAAGGAGTTGTCTACAAAAACCCAGTTCCACCTGCAGCAGGGGTTGGAAAATATATAGCGCATAGGAGAGGAAACTGAAGACAGACCACCACAGCTGCCCTGGAGAGTAAGATTCATGCTCTGCCACAGATCTCTCACGTGATGCTAAAACACACATTTAAAAGAGAAAATAAAATCACAAAAGACAACTACTTGTGTGTTTCTCATCCTCTGGGAGCCTGACTCCCAGAGTCTGACTGACAGAGCCTCAAAAATACATCTCAAGAGCATAGCGAACCACTACCATCTGCTCTTTTGCCTTCCTGCATAACATGAGCCACAGAATTTCACCCAGTCACTTCTCTATCCATACAGAATGTGCTCGGATTGAACTAACTAAATCCAGCATTTTTGATCATATAACTGCCAGCCTTCACCTTGGACGTATAATCAGATTGGACTGCTGACTGATATTTAGAAAATTATCTAGGAAAGATCCTGTTAAGCAATGCTTAAAAATTTAGATTTGTATTTCGGGAATTTGTTATTTCTTATGGACCTCTTAAGAATATGTAAGATATGAACAGGCAAATACATTATCTTCTGTATCTCTAACAATAGCAACACTCTCACGAACTTTTACAAAATAGGAGACACAATTGTCTTTGCTTAAACCATGAGGGAGTGAAATACAAAGACAAACGAGACATCATTTCAGTATTATTATTAGATTAAAAAAAAAGTGAATACTTCAAACCTGTCTGTTAAGCAATGCTGTTTGGGAATGCTTTCCTTGCTTTTCTAATTTGCTTCCCCATTGGGAGGAGGGTGGAATGCATGTGTTGATTTTACTAAAATTTCCTTCTAAAAGGGCTGTTTAACTTTTAAGTAACACTGAAACACAAATAACCTCGCTCAATTTACATACAAACTACTCTGACAAGCCAAATGCCTTCCCATGGCAATAGCTGAAGCAACACAGCCTATGTCTAAAGCATTTCAGCTGTCCCGCTCGTTCAGCGCGGCTCAGACTCTTCACATTTTGCAGTCAATGAGGATATGGTTCCTTACCATAAAGTTGAGGAGAAAATTCAGTAAATTTTAAGCCTTCAAATGTCCAGTCCCAACTGCCGCCTTAACATTTTGCTTCAGCAAAACACTTGGGTATTGATGACAGTGAGGGGAATTGATAGTGTTTATTATTCACCCTCTTATAGTTGTTCTGTGAACTGAAAAAAAGTGAAAATATTTATTGGTGCACAGTCAGTTTCCATCAAAAAGCTGAATCTGAATTTTGTTTTTAACTTTCGATAGGTTTCTCACATACATACCTCTTCCTTTCATCCATTCAGGGTCCCTAACTCTGCATACAACCTCACATTCTATGCATAATTACTTTTAAAGACATCTCCCATCATAGCACGGCTGTCTCTTTAAACTACTTATTACTCTTCTCTTCCTCTCTTAGTCCTTGTTGATGGTAAGTCAGCTGCAGGTAGTGAATGCTGTAGGCAAGGCTGCCTGTTCCCTGGGAATCCCCTCTGCAGAGGGAACAAACCGGCTCCACTGATTTCTCCGAGAGTGGATCTGTGCAATCCAGAAAGGGTTACCTGCTTCGTTTGCAGGCAGAAGTGTGTCTCCATCCTTCCTCCTGCTGCTCAGCAGCTGTGTGCTGGCCAAGCAGGAGAGTCAAAGCTGTATCAAGAGCATTCCCTAAACACCAGAAGTGGAGGAAAAACTAGCACAACTCTCTGGTGCATTAGCTGCGACACTCACTTAGGAACCATTTTATTCAATATTTAATCCTAAGGTTCTTTTAGCAGCTTGCCCAATTACTGGATGAAAGAAAGAAAGAAAAAAAAAAAATCACCAGCATAGATACAATTAGCCAAGACCTCCCATCACCACCCACCGTTCATCACCAGCCTTGAGAAATCAAATCTTTTTCTTCTCTCCCACTCATTCCGCTCAAGTTTAGCACTTCTTTGTCAGATACAGCAGATTCAAAAGGAGTGATTGGGAAATACTTTTTTCCCAAGTAGCCCAATGATTAGAGTGCCGTTTTGAATGGTGCGAGCTGCCTTTTGCCTTAGCTAAGCTACACACAAGCATTAAAGCAACACATTCAGTGAAGCAGGAGGAAAGCCTCGCTCTTTCTCCGCAGATTCTGGAAAAAAAAAGAGGTATAAAGAAAGGGCTTAGAAACGTACTTCAGGAAAGGGCGTTGATCCCACTGCCATGGAAGTACCAGGAGTTAGGCAGCCTAATGTCGGTCACGGACAGCCTAAATCCTTTTCTTGTGGCCCAAGCCTCTAATCTCAAGCATGTTCCTTCAGAGGTAGGCAATTCATAGTTTCTAGCTTGCGGGTATAATCAAACCTACAGGTAACAAACGTTTCTGTGGCACCATATAGAAGCATAACACCTTATTAACTCAATGCTTTTCAAGAGCCTGCCCTGGAGAAACAGAAAGGCTGTAAGTGTCACGGTCTCTCTGAGAGCAGCACCAACGCGTCCCCTGCCTAGTGAGACGTTTTGCTACTGCAGGGAACGTTTCCTCAGCAGCGCTATGGAAAGGAGCAGCTGCCATTGTCACTGCGTATCATCCGCCTTAACAAATACTAAGGAACCACTGCCAGGATTAATCCCTCTCCTGACTGTCGTAACACGTACAATGAGTCTTCTCCTTGAGCAGCTTTTTCTACTTATCTCTATTTTTTGCTGCAGAAGCCATGTCTACGCAAGCAAGGGATCGCATGGAAGAATGAATAGGCTCCGATTTATGCATATCATATCAGACAGCCTTTCAGAGGCTCCTTCTGGGTCAGCATGCTCCGTTATTCTCCAAACATCACAAAAAGGTATTTAAATCAACAGGCTGGAGAGCATGGATTAACAAGCAGAGAAACACACAGATATCAGAGCAGTCGCAGCAATCATCATAAATACTGCACATCCATGTCTCCACTGGCGCTCGCTTTACCAGCAGCTGGTAAGCGTGCAAGAACACTTATTTGGGATGGGAGCTCTGGATGCCAGCTGGACCTCCCTTGCTGTTCCCACCTTGCTCACAACTATTTTTGATGATTGAAGCCACCAACGGCAATGGAAGGACCTTGAGGCCTCAGCTCTGAGGCTACCAACACAGCCTCTTCACCATCAGGCTTTAGGATGAAGTTCGCAAGCTGGGACACACCAGCCTCACAGCTCCTCTCATTCCCCATTCCCTCTTTACACCTCCCCTGTGTCCCTCCCCGCTGGATGTCCCTACTGGGCTGTCTGCACCTCCTGTCTGACCCTGCTAGGGGCTGACTCAACTCACTGACTCGACAGAAAAGCCCACCAGCAATGGGAGAAAAAAAACCCAACCCAAAAGCAAAGAAACAAACAAACAAACAAAAAAACCCCACAAATAAAAAGAGGAAAAATGCAGATATATTCTGTGCCCTGGGCAGCTCTGGGGCTCTCTCGCTCCACGGGTGGCAGCCCTGGAGTCCACATGTGGCAGCTGCTGATTTTAGCTGTTTCTGGTGGATATAGATTGCAATGTAATTCCCTGTTTGTGCTTTCATTTCTGCTGTCACAGAGCGTCGCTGCTCTCCCTCGTTCCTCCACAAATCCTGACTCTCGACTACATCATCATCTTAACTCAATGCTTTCTTCCATATTTCGCAATATTAAAAAAAACAAACCCTCTTCCAAAGAACACAAAAATACAAAGCAAAGTTATAACAGAAAGCTTGTAGCAATATTCATGGATTTATAGAATGAAATGGCTGTTGTTCCTCCAGGTTAAAATCCAGGATAGCACTCACAATTTGGGTTTCTGTGTGCTCCCACTGACCCATCCAAATCCTTGCTGGTAGGGGTTGAAAGCAACAGTTAAAGGCATTTGTGGTGCAGCTAAAAGCACGCTGAGTGTCTGCTGGGCACTGAAGACCAGCAGGCAGCTTCCTCCTGCATCTCAGCGGTGCTCAGTCCCTCCCTGCGCGCTGCAGGTCCTCTTGCCTTCCACCACTGACCGGCCAGCCAGCAGCACGCCCCGGGCCGCAGTAGGATTGCTCACATTTATTTTATTTCCAGGCATCGGGCTTGTAATTGTTAACTACTCTCACTAACTAATTAGACGCTGAGCAGTTCCAAAAATACCAGTCTGGGGGTGATAACTTTCTGTCATGTGAAATCTGACATCTCAAAAAAAAAAAAAAAAAAAAGCATGCACACATACCAGCATTTCGTAGCTTTTAAATACTAGCGCCAACAATTATTTCTGCTTCACTTCTAACACTTTTTCTGAGTTTTAATTATTTAGTTCAGCCTGTTCAAAGATTTATTTTATTTTACTTTTGATATTTACTTTTTAACTGTCACACATTCTTTGTCATAGCTTCAAACATGTTCCAAGTTCTAACTTACTGAGAACGTACCAAGGGATTTGGTGCTGGTACCAATTCGCAGATTCACTCATCCCAGTCATTTCGTTACCTTCAAATGCCATTGAGATGCTCTGATCAGAGTCCTCTGCTCAACCATTGCTCAGGTAACCTGTCTCCATTTTTCTAGAAAAAAAACAACCAACAAACCTAAACCAAAATTATTTTTGCACATTTTTCAGAACAAAGGGACTTTAAGTGTACAAAATTACAGGAGATGATATCCTCAGAGGATTATAGGCAGTCCTGAAATCTTACATATTTGGTCAGCATTGGAGTGACTTGCTCTTTTTTCATATAGGAGTGAAGTACTCACCAGAATAAAAAGGTCTTCGTAGGATGACTGTTCTAAATCCTCACACTGATGCTTGTATTAAATGCTAAAGTGCCTGTTGATATAAAGGAAAGACAGAATTAGTGTTTAAACCTAGTCACAGAACCTCAACCAGAATCTATATTTTCCAAGAAATTTGCTATCATGCAAGAAAGAAAGAAATAAACACTGAAAACCCCAAGCCCCAAATGCACCGCCTTACTATTATGAAAACATGATTTTTGATGAACAGTGTTCTCATCAGGCTAATGGATATTTTTTCCCTTTATGAACAAGAAACCCCTATGACCTCTCTTCCACTATGTGGACTACGTGCCTATGTCTAGATGGCCATGACACACACTTCTTGAGCTCCCTTTCCATTTTGAGGCATGCTAAATTTGCATCCACTGCTTATTCCACAGTAAACCTTATAATAGTAGCTGATTTTCAACTATTAACCCAACAAATATACGAACTGATATATAGTATGTTACAATACACCTCTATTAATATAAGCCAACCAGCTCTGTCTCTGCTGAGAAGTCAGGACAGACCCATGGGTCCATCCATGGAGAAGAGATTTTGGAAGTAATCTTTACGTTTTTAAGTTTCATTCTGAATTGGTAGGTGCTGAGAAAATAGCTGCCGGGAGTGCCGAATCAAAACATAGAAAGACTGAAAAGTGCTGGCAGTGCTCTGGAAAAGCTTTGGAGGTGAAATTGGGAACTAGGGTGGTTTTCAGGGTGAGCAGCTGGGATAGATCCTCCTCCTCCCAGGAGCAAGAGTCCCCCAAAAAGAAGAAGGTCAGGGTTTCAGCTTCACCATTCTCACATCCTCCTGGATATTAAAATATGGAGGGCTCGGTCTCCGGCCTCGAGGGCTGGCCCACCCTTCCTGAAGGTCCATAAATCAGCCTCCAGGACAGGCTCTGCGCCAGCGAGAAACTATTATTTATGGGTTGGAGACATGTTTCAGGTGCACAGGGAGTCTGAGCATGGATTAAGCTGTCCACGTAGACGTAGCGATTCTGCAGAATGAAGCTGCTGGTGCAAGCAGTCTATGGGTACTCAAGGACTGTGCAGTCCAGCTTTTAATTAGGTGTCTGAATACAGATTAAAGGGTGCTCACTTTTGCAAATATTGTATTTGCTCTAGGTTTTTTTACTGCTGCCATCATCCAGACAACATGCCGCCCTTAACATATCTACCAAAACTGCTGTTGGGGTTTGAAGCAACAAAGGTGGGGTACTCACAGAGTTTTGATTAAAATAGAAAATAACATCAGCTTACATGAAAATATAATTCAGTGCTTGTTTGATATTTTGTTTTTACTCTAATAAAAAGGTAAATGTAATCTTTCACAAATTGCTGTTCACCAGAAAAAAAAGTGTATAACAATATGCACTGACTGCAAATGCTGTATTTAAATATTCAATATAGCCGTACTTGTGGAGAGCTGACATAGAAAAATCCCCTGCTCGCTTCTCCTCCTCATTCAGCAAATCAGGTGGAGGATTTTGAACATAAATTCAGAAAGTATTTTCATAAATAGAATATTTCAGCAGTTAAGACTGTGGTTTTAAGCAGTTCTGACTCTTCTCACATTCTCTTCCTGTGCCTTGGTGGAAATAAATCAAACTCTTAAGCTGCTGCAATAATCTCTAACAGACAAAACAGATGGAAAAAATAATGGGATAAGGTACCTTATGAGTAAGATTTTGGCAATGCAAACCTAATGCCTCTGTACTTTACCTAAATGTTTAGACTTGCAGCTGCCAAAACCAAAATAAAATTGTGGGCTTTTTTTTTTTTAAAATGTGTGGTACATTTTATATATAGCACACTTCATATATTAAAAAAAAAAAGGAACATAAATCTGCACAGGGAAAAAAATAATCCAAGAAGGAAAATACTCCAATATTCTTCACTAGATTTTGTAACAGACCCCCAGAAAGAAACAAGGCAGTACATACACACAGACATTGCAGCCCTCGATATCTGCAGCCACAGATCCACCAGCCTCATGCAGGGGGTCGTGAAGGGCAGACGATGCCGGGCAGTCCCTGAGGTGCTCCCATCCGTGGTCTGTGCTGCGATGAGCTCGTGGGGAACCCCGAGGCCAGGGAAGAGACAGGCCATCTCCCTCCTGGATGGAGACGCAAGTCAGACAGGATTATGGTGAGAACAACTGCATTGATCAGGCATGGAGCTGCTTGAAAGGGGCCCTGGAGCAGCACCAATTTCTACTTCATTACCTTATTTTCCTTCCCATGTTCATCCCTTTCAAACCCCTGGTCTCTCCCAGCTTGCCCTGTGTGCTCTTACCCCAGTGGCCGTGTTTTTCCTGTCCAAATGCCCCTTTTCTGGTACTTACTGTACGCTTTTCTTGATAATACACCATAGCGACCTATTAACTCCCCATTTCATTATGTACAAGATTTGTCCATTTCTTACACTGCTATCTTTTCATCGCAGCCATAAACCACAGACAGCATGGACATGACTTTCTCTTTGATTTCTGGAAGGTTCAACAGTTTCTTTTATTTCTATTTTGTCTGTGCAACTATATGGCCAGGGTAAGTCACCTGCTTGGGCATTATTTGCTTTTGATACTGGTAGTTTCTCATGCTGCTGTCTCAAACTGCACATTCAGGACAGGTCGTTTGTCTGCGTACCTCAACACAGCCACCGCTCATCCTTTGCTACTTATGGGCCTTTTTGATTTTTCACAAACAGCCAAGCAATTTTGCCAAGGAAAAGGTATTTTCTTGACTTTCACTCTGTTGCAGCATGGGCAAACTCAGCCCCAACAATATGCCCCCAACAGAACTTTGGTAATTGCAGCCAATTTTAGTTTTATGGGAAGCCCAACAATGTCTCTGCAAGGACTTTTCCAGAAAAGAACTGGAGAAGAAATAGGTACAACTATCAAATTTTGAATTTAAATACATTAAAAATGACCTGCACCTTGCTGAGTTTTCTTGACTGATACAGAACTATCCTCCCTTACTGGAAAAGCACATCATTTTTTGGAAGTTTTCTTGAACCAGTTGATGAAAAATAACTGAGAGCACATCTTAAAAATTGTCCAGAACAGAGCTTTCATGCATTTGTATAGCTCTAATGTGTACAAAATAAGAATAAAAAACGTTAAATTACATATCCGAGGATCCTTGTGCAACCTCAGACCTATAGACTTAAATTCTTGCAGAAAGTTTAAAGATATGCAGCTAATACCTTGAAAGAAATACATTTTAGGGAACCTATTTTGACTGAGAAGGGGGGAACAAGAAATTAGAATTAGAGATTAGGGAAATAGAAGCCCATTTTGATATATAAGTAAGAACATGTGCATTTGTTTGTGCGTAGAGCCACGCAGCTTAAAAGCAGACACAGCTTTGGGGGTTTTTGGTTACTTGGTTTTAATCTGTTCCAAGTCATGATCCTCAAATTGTGTTTTCCATAATTGGTTTTAGCTAAGCTATAATGCACTGAATTTAGAAACCTTAAATCTTCTTCATCTTTTGTTGATTTTTGGAGATGAATATTATAATAAACTTCTTATCATACTAGTAGCAACTGCAAGAATCAAGCTAAATATTTACTGTTAGGAAAAATATAATGCTTTTATTTTTGAAGCAGAGCAGCTACAAAACCGCCTGTAAATGTTTGTCATTTTTATTTCAGTATTAATAACCAAGTTTTTATGACCTCATTCAAGAAACCCACAAGAATCTGGCTGTTCTTTTTATATTATGTTTGTGCCCTTTATATCATTTCCTACCTCTAATAACTAATGATGATAGGTAATTACTTAACAGATGGTAAAAGCTCTTTAATTGCGTTTAAGGACTACTGAGCTTTGCTGTATTTTGGGAGCATTAACTTCTGTGACTTTTCCTCTTCCTCAGCTCATTCCAACTTTGTTCAGCCATTGTTAAATATTCAAGGTTTTGGAATTTTTGGTTTGGTGTGTTTTTTTGTTTTCCTCCAGCACCACTGAAAGGGAGGTTAGTAACACACTGCTTCGGACCATTGTTATTTCAAATACTTTTTTTTTGTGAGGCCACTGTCAACACTGAGAAAGCATCACCCTTCTCTTTTCTCCCCGGGTCTGATCAGCCCATGCAGCCCAGGGCATCTGACCTTTAGTTTCCAGAGATGCATCGCTCTCCCCTTCCTGTAGCAACAGAATATCAGATCATTAAGAGGAGGCTAGGGGGGAAAAAAAAGTCAAACCTCAAAGCTAAGTGGGCTGGTCTCATTAATGTCTTACACTGCATTTACATTGTCTCCTGGGTAACACAGGCAGGAGAAATTTCCAAATCAGAGGGGGGCAAAAATGAGGAAGGAAATTAATAGTTTAACACACACACAGGTAGTGACCCTCTTTATACTTCCCTTGCACTTTGAATAAATTGCACATTAACCACAGTAAATGCTGGCCTAATTAGTCAAGGTACACTATACGCCACCGACAACCCTGCTGAATGCTTTTTCAAGTTCTAATAGTTGTTTGTTTGGGTTTGTATGTAAATGCATATGAGGAGCTGTGGTAAAAGATACTAAATTGACTGAAATAAATTTACTGCATCACAAATTAGCAAAGAGTATGTCTAGAAACAAATAATTCAATTTTATGATTGCCGCTAAAGTAAACTATATGGCTTTTACATTTTTCATGAGACTGTGAAATCTGAAATAACAAACAAATAAAGTCAGGATGATTTCTTCATATTGAGGATCAACAGCCCTCCTGGTACATAGCTAAGGTTACAACTGATTAAGTTGTATGTTTTTCATTTGATGGAAAGAGCTGCACACAGAGTGCTGGATAGACCATATATGAGTTCTGGTTAAGTGTGCCCAGAAGTGGGACTCGTTATTAAAAGTAAATGTTTATAACCGGTTTGTTACTTGAAATAAAACAGGTGCATAATATAAATACAACAAATGGATTACAAGGCAGAGGGTGCCAAACTTTTATTTGAAGCGTGCAGTGTGAAGGTTTGGTGGTTGTTTGGGAGGAACTGTGAGTCAGCCCTGCGTAGGGAGAGGCTGAATTCCTCCCTGCTCCCTGTCTTTTGTGGAGGGATGGCTTCTGATTTATCATCGCCTTTGTACTTTAGCGCGTGTTTATACTAAGGTAGCTGTCCGTGACTACACAGGACTCAGTAGCATTGCCACCTCTTATGATGTTTGGTCAGTTGGTCAGTAAAAGCTCCTGGAGCCATATGATACATTTATTCTCATAACTAAGAAAAGTAGGGGGTGATGTGCTTATTTCCCTGAATAGCTCAGAGCACAGTTAACAACTTTCCATTTGTACGCACTGAGTCTGAGTACCTTCTGTAACATTGCAATTTTAGTTTTGGTTGAGAAGAAAATGATAGCTATTTGCCCAAGGAAAACCCAAACATGACCTCAACTTGTATTTTCTTCGATAATCTCTAGTACATTTAGTAAACGGCTGTTCTGAGCGGATTATATTCAAACATTGAGTGAATACTTATAATCATCACCATAAAAAAATGGGCTCACTAGGTATTAATTTTTGATGTACTAAGCACTTCCTTTGCAATTCTATTGTCATCTGGCATTATTGTCCCATAAATCTAGTGTTGCCTGGAACAGCTCTGCGTTGTTTTGTAACATGACTCCTTATGATTTAGCAAGTTTAAGCAGATACAGCTGAGTGTATAAACCATTTGCATTTACTACTCTTTAGGAAGATAAGAGATACAATCTAAAAACTTTTAAAATAGAACTATCTTTGCATGGCTTAATAAATTGTTATAAATAAGCAAAATCCCCGATTATGTTACACTCTAAATTAGCCTGGGCTTTACATGAGTTTGTAACCGATAGGGGAAAAAATGAACAAAAGAGAACAAACCAACTCTAAGTCTTGGAAGCTACCATATAAATAAGTCCAGAGAGATGACAGAACAAGGAATAATCACGCTTTTGAGGAGACACTAAGAGGTAATTATTATGCCCCATTTTGCACTGTTTTTCTTACCTGCTACCTTGCACTATGGATGCTGAGACGCCACACAGAATTCCCTCCTGAAAAGGACTCTGGGATTTGGCTCTTGTTGTCCTGAAGATGGATAAAACACTACAGAGTACAACAGTGCGCGTGCTTACTGCAAGCTTTCTGAAAAACAGCATGCACGGTTGTTTAGAAACACAGTTGAAAATAAAAGTTGAGGAATCAGCTATTTCTTCAGAGCAATGAAAGCAGTGCTTACGGACTCCCAGCTGGGTGCAGCTGGGGCTGTGTTTCTCCCTGGCCTGCCAAACTTTTCCACCGGTCTTCTTCACTACCGTCTCCAATCACTCAGAAAAGCCTCCTAACGTGAAGGACTGTGTGGCAGAGATAGCTGAACCCTCCTCCACGTGGGCTAGCATCCAAGCGCGGCTTTGGAAGGATGAACCAAGCCTACATTCACAGCTCCAGGAACGGCTCCGGCCTGAAACGCAAGGGAGAGAAAACAGAGCATGTACCTCAAAAACTCTTCCAGAATGTTTTTATCTTTTTGCTTCTTCTTCCTTTTTTTTTTTTTTAACTTAATGTCAGAAAGAAATATTTTTACACTTTAATATACTGGCAAATGAAGCAAAATCACATCACAAAACTCTGCATAAGTAGTAGGTATGTCTAATATATAGTATTTACTCTTGCGGCCTGACAAAAGAAATGAAGTTCCACTTACACGCCATATTTTAAAAGCTGAAACAGAAAACAGATCCCTTCCCTGCCTGAAAAAAAAATGCAAAAAGGGTATTGCTGGAAAACTGAGCTCTCTTCTTCAACAACGAACTGTAACATGCTGTCCGCACTTAGAAAAGCTGACAGGAAACAATGTATTTGCATTAGGATTTGCGTATTTTTTTCTTTTTGTTTTGTTTTCTGCAAACCCCATGTTCTTTCAAGTCCTCCAAGATGCACTAAAGCAAGCACTTTGCAGGAGGCTCCCTGAACCTTACAGAATTAAAGCCGTGAATGGTGTATTCGCCTTAGTTACAGTACATGATTTCCAGTCCCAGCAAGCGCACCAGGCTAATTCACAGCAAACCACAGGCTTGCCAGCGTTCTGAGAGTGCCCGGTTGGAGCCATTTCTGAGACAAAGCACAATCCTGAAGCATTTTAGGCTTTCCATCCTTGATAAAAGCAAAGCATATGTAGGAAGGGGAAACAAAGAAGTACCTATGGTTTAATTAAGGGCTGAAAAGCCACACGTATCTTCTGATATTTGAACTAATCACAATACAAAATTTTCATTTGCTACATTTTTTTTTTTTTTTAGATCTGCTGCAATTTCATGGCTCTAGCAGAAGGCATGAATGCGTTTTCAAGGTTCGTAGCTAATGGGTTTATTTCTGTCTTTATCGTATTTATTTTGATTGAAACAATAGTATTAGAACGGCTTCTACAGCCTCTGGGTACCGCAGCACACAACTAGCACTATAGCAAAACTCCCTCAGTGCTAAGACAATCACGTTAGCAGGATCTCTGTGAATTTGTAATTGTAGAGAAAATGTATTTTCAGAAAGCAAAATAAGCATATTGATGTTATTAAGTGTGACAGCAGGTCAGTCTGGGGAAAGGACAAAAGAATGAGTTGAAGAAAACATTAGTAAATAATATGTATTCACATCACCTGTTCTGCTAAAATTATTTAAAGCACTGCCAGAAGTCATCTCTGAGCCAAAGGTCCTTATTCTAGAGAAGACAAGAGGGACATCAACACTTGACTGGCAGAGCCCCCTAGCGTGCTCCAGGATCCTCTCCCCCCATCACACCTCTGCTTGAAGCATACTTTGATTTGCTGTCTTTCTTCCAAGGAAATCTGGGAAGGGAGAGAACAGGAGATCTCACCTTAACAAAGAGCCGCCTTACACCTGGGATCTCTGGATTCGGGGGCCCTCTGTGGTTTGCTTGTGCAGAAGTACTGACAGAGAACAGGGACATTCCCTGGGGACCACCTGTGTCTTGAGAAAGAAAGATGGAGATAAAATTCAGTACTCTCACAGATCCTGGAGTGCTTATTCTGAGATTTCTAATTCAGATTGCATTTACTCTATGGAGATTTCTACTCAGAGCAAGTGTGTGTGGACCTGATCCATCCCTTCAAAAATTTAGCAGAGTCATCAGAAACTAGCTCAGGTGGTTTAACAGAGATTCAAGTACGAGAATCGCTATCTTTCATCCTTTGGTTGGAACCTAGTAAGTTACCGTGAGTAGAACAATGAACCAAGTGGATCATAACAAACTCGACAGATCTTAAGATCTTTTTCCTACTGAGCACTCATGAGTCAGTGTAAGGAAATGCATTCTACATCCAGCTACCGTAAAACGGATGCTTGCAAAGCCCATCCCACTTTGCTCTCACGCCGTGAGGATATTCCACGTTGAGCGTGTCCCGCCTTGGTTCAGCCTTGCGGCTGGTTAGGTGGGGGATGGATATTTGTGCAGCTTGCTGGGGAAATAAGAAGAGGGCAAAGGAACATGCAGTGACCTGCTGTCTGTCAGGGCCGGGGTGTCTGGCAACAGAAAGAGGCAAGAGCGTGGTCTTTCTGTTCTGCTGACCCGTTTGATCTATGTCAAACTCTACAGGCATTTTTCATGATGTAATAGGTTTTCTCGCATAATTAACGCTTCTGTGGAAAGGTACCTGTTTCGTAGAAAAGTACCAAGCAGTGCTGCCCAAGTGCTGTGAAAGTTTACAAATCCAAATGACTATTTTAAAAGCTCTGACAGAAAACTTGAAGCACGTGAAATAAACTTCATCGCATTTATCCATCATCCCAATAATCCTCACAAAATAGAAGCTGTGAATCTTCTGCAGACTGGGAGGCTAGGGAGAAGAAAAAATGGTTGGTAGTAGTATCTATGTTTCTTTCATATTCTTATACGACTTCTTTTTTTAAAAAAAATAACAAACTTGTCTCCATTCTAGTGGAAGGAAAAATGATTAGAAAGACGGAAAAATTAGATTAAATTAAATCAAAACTTGATTGTTAACTAGCAGCTGGGATTCTGACGGTCTAGTGCTTAAACCTACATGATGCTTTCAGGAGCTCTATAGTGCAACCACCATCTGTAATTCCAAAGCTAAAAGAACAGCATGATTTGAAATAGATGATATGAAATAAAGATAACTCATGGTATTATGAGTTTACCTCCATTTTTTTCCTCTATTTAATTTTCTATAGGTGAAATGACCAAAGAAAAGATAGAAACAAATGGATATTTCTTCTGGCTTTTTTTTGTTTGGTTTAGGGGTTTTTTTTTGGTGGGGTTTTTTTTTTTTTTTTGGTTTGTTTTTTTTTACAGCTAAAACTTTAAACATTTTTAAAAGGTACAAAATTATTGTGGCTGTGTGTCTATACCAATGCCACCTTGACTACATACACCTGCATTTACATTTAAGGAAGCAATTTTTTGCAATCTTGGTGATGTGAAATAACAAGCATTTTGGAATGAAATGATACTTTTCATTTTTAAACACAGGCCTGCATGTAGTATTACACCTCATAGTCTCAATCCGTACAATTAATATTATCCATCTGATATTTCATCTGATATTGCCAGTTTTCACTGGCAGTAACAAATAATTTTATACCACAATAACGTAGTAGACATTTTGGAGAAAGGGCTCAATTATGGATGAGAATTTCTCACTATAGGAAAACGTTTCTATAACCCCGTGGCTGAAAAAATAGTTATATTGGAAAAGTGGATCAGACAATTTTCTTTAAAGCTCAGCCATTATGAAGTGCATTTGTTTTGGTTTTTTAATCCTTGGAAATCCACCTTCTCCTCTAGCACCTTGGGGATTCTTTCTTTTTATATTAAGTAAGAATAGATTTTCTTTCTTACATAAAATGTCTGTGGAAAGAAAAATCCTGCTGAATGCTTCATAGCACATCTTTAAACACAAACTTCCACAGAGTGACTCTACGATGCTCTGAAAAACGGGAATGGAGCTCTGATTACAGCTTAGAGACTCAGGCTCTGCTCTAGACAGATAATATAAGCAGATAAAGATGAATCTTATTAAGCTGTATCTCTTCATTTCTGCCCTTACACTTCAGTACGTGTTGAAAATGATTTCAGGAAAGATCATATCTGAGCTTTGGCCTTTCAAAGAACCAAGAAAAACACGTGCCACTTAAAACCTCTTTCTTTTTTTTCTTTTGGATCTGGGAATAGAAACTGTGGCCGGGGCCACAGTGCAAGCAAAGGAAGGGACACCAGGATATACCTCTGGAAACAGCTGAAGGAATTTAGAGTTCCATGCTGCTGACAATAGTAATATTATTTGCTCTATTTAACAGTGTGCGCTCAATTTTCTTTGAGCAATATTACTGTTACTCAGCTGCCTCTAATGTTCAGTTTAGGAAAATGAACTGCTGTGTGGCCGACGAAGGTTTGAATCAAATCATGTATTATGATTTGGGGAAAATGATGGATAGCATTCTTCACCCATTTACTTAAGGTTCTTTTTCATCATTAAAAATGTATCTCACATAAACTGAAGGCACCATATCATCCTGTAGATATGCAAGTAAAATTCACTTTTGGATTAAAATGACATCTATTTTGACTGCATACAGAAGCATGTAGACATCTAATTTAGTAGTTTTAGCTTGTAAGAGAAAGAGAGATCAGAAGGAAGAGTGCAAAAATCATTATATAAGTAGACGTATGCAATACTGGTGCTTTCTATCTTAACTGGAGACTGGGTTGGACAAGAACACGCGCTCTTTAACTTCCTCCCCAGCGGTGCCCTAGAGAAATGCTATCTGTGCTGCTTCTTAAAGATCTTATCAGTAAACTTAGCCAAACTGTCTTGCATTTCAATAATATGTCAAAGTCATTGTTTTGTTGGGGTAACCACCAATCACACCGATCAACGGGGTTTATTTCCTTACCTTCTTGTCCCTGCCCATCGGCGGTACCTTTCTGCATACGTGCATGAAACTGGGGACTTTGAGGACCAGGAGTTATAGTTTAGTTCCAAGTGTGGGCAGACTGTAACACACCGGGGTCTGGCAGCGCTTCATACTTTTTAAAGCCTGAAACAGTAATACCAATACATTATTAAATGACAGCTTTAAAATGATATAGCAACTAGTATGTCATTTTGTAATAGCACACAAAAAATAATTGCCATAATACATTTCTACCTTACATAGCATGGAAAAATTGGTTCTTTTGGAGAGCGCAACACAGTTTGCATAGATAATACTGCATATAAGCTTCCAGCATTTCACACTGCTCTGAACTGAACTAGAAATCTGAAAATACTGGTTTGCCAGTTACCAGGCAGTGCATTTCCCCTGACTGCTAACAGAAATGTGTGTCACAAAAATATACCTGTTCAGAATGTTTCTTACTGTAGCATCCCTTAAACACTTGGCAGAAAGGGAGAAGAAAAAGATCTTTGAATTATAAACAAAAGAATTTAAATAATCATGATCAAGATAAAAAAAAAAAATCTACTTGCAAAAAGGCAGAAAATATTTCCATCAACCCAGGAATTTAGATGATATGGTGTTCAGAAATTTTCTGCCAGAGGGCTATTTTTTTCCCCTTCAAGAAGTTTTGATACATCAGCAGCCATATGCTTTGGTTTACTGGTTTATGCTGATTTCAATGACATTTTACTTCTGATGAGAAAAATCTAAGTGATCTAAAAATCTATGTGAAGTTTTAAAACGAGTTTTCACTTCAAATGTATAATACATATGCACAAACCTTTGGAAGAAGACAGAGTTTGTTGTTAAAACTTCTCCATCAATACAATGATGAATTGTAAATTTTGTACTACGGTAAAATAAGTAGGAGTCATGAGAGGAGAACAATAAATTGTCACTGAAGACAACTGAGGCTTGGTGTTACGGAAAGCCTTCAGTATTGTTAGCCAATTATCATGTTTTTTCCACCAGCCAGGCAACATCATCGCAGAATTTTCTTTTTTGGCCAGGATGTAGGGACCATGTGAGATGTACGTATTCTTGAGTCTGACTCACTGAAAGAGAATGGATTCGATAACCTCTTGAGATAACTTTAAACTACAAATTTCTTTAGTTTCATGCTTTCTATAGTAAATGAATACTGCACGCTCCTTCTTGATAACAAAAGGCCATCTCTTCAAGTATGCTTGTGCCCTTTGAAAAGAAGATAGCGTCTAGCAGAATGGTGACGAGCATGTAAGAGAATTGTTTCCTAATTCAGATTCATCTTCATAAGAGTTAGTTACCTGATACATGTAGGAATTTTTGAAAATTAGACTACATACATGAGTATCTTGAAAATTTGTCCCAAATTCCAGAGTCACTGGTTAAACAGACTAACTTTCAAATACAGGATACTATGTTATTAATAAAATTACGCTGTATTTACAAGAGTGCAATATAATATATGGACCGGCATTAGGAAAACATTTGGGGAAATTCCAAAATAAGTAAATCTGCCTGGGATGCAGGACTCGCCAACTCAAAATTATAGTACAGGTATTGATAATCTGTTTGTAAGCGAATGCCATGGCCGTTTCATAAGTAACAGCTCTCCGACTAGGTTACAATGAAAGATTCATAGAATTGAACTGATCCTTGTTTCCGATCCTTTTTTTGAACGTGTGGAATCCTTCAGTTTATGGCTTCCAGCAAACTTGGTGGTGTTTTAAGCAACTTGATATCAACACTTCTGAGAATGAAAGAAAAAAGGGACATTGTACTTTGACCCTGATTTATGAAATAACTTGCATTCTTTTTAATCCATAGAGTGCATTCATTTTTTTTTTCTTACAGAAAAAGCCAATTACGACATTTTTTCAGGTATGTTCTTTTCGATGAGACTCAGCTACTACCATCTATTGATATATATTGTGAAGGGTCACTATGAAAGCGCAACTCTTCACTGTACCTTTTCAAAGACTACTGTAAAATATCAGGGGTGAGGAAAGGCCACTGAAAGAATGCTTCCCCTTCCCAGCAGTGAGAAACAGTGATTTCGAGAAATAAGAAAATATCAGCAGTAGTTTAAAGGTGGAGTAAAGGCATGAGCCGCTTCTATTTTAGAGGTGAATTTTCAAACAAGAAGGGCAACATCCACATATATGGGGGTGGTCTGTCATGAAATGACTTACCTAAAAAAAGTATCTGAGATGCGTAGTTGCGTCACCCTCATTAGCTTGTATTTAGGTGAGTTGGCCAATGTTCAGCTCCTTAAGAGCAGCCCGATCTCACTGGACGTGCTCATTCTCAAAGCCTTTGGAAAACAGCCTGTTTCCAACCATCTGTGGAAGGAATGCACTGACCTGAAATAACTAACTGAAATCAAGCCAGCTTTATAAAGGAAGAAGACCAAAGAAGGAGACGCACTGAATTGGAATAGAGAAGCGAGTTGTGACTTTCAGCAAAGCCCTGACTACGCGATAGGGAGCAAACTATGAACTTCAGGAAACTACCACCGTAGCTGAGGAAAGCAGCTCAAGCAGAGCAACCTCATGGGAGCAGAGGAGAAAAAGGCGAAGGGTCTGAAGTAGAAGTTGGTAATTTCTTGTTATTGCATATCACAGCAAAATACTGCTATCCCTCAACACCTCTTTTGGTTTCTCTTGTGCTGGGCAGCAAAAGCAGTCATTATCTCTTCTATTCTAAGACCCGAGGTCTGACAGCTATATAACACACCTAAGGGCTTTTTGAATATTATTGCTCTCCCTCTTGCAAATGAACAACAAGGCTATTGCCAGGCTTTCATGAACATGTCTTCTCTCACTGCCTCTTTCATCTTCAGTTGATCATACAAGTATAAGAATATTTCCCTTCTGAAAACAAGCCTAGCTTATCTGTACAGAAATCTCCTTTATTAATTTTTTTTCAGCTGAGATACAAAATATCTGCTGCACGCTTCCTGCATTTTGTCAACATCTTGCTAATTACTTAAATGATACAGCTTTCTTCTTTTCTTCTTCTTTTTTTAAATGAGACATATTGGGGAGGGGGAAAGTCTGTCTTCAGTTACTCATTTCATTTATTCAAATTACAGCTTTCCAATCCAATACTGCAGAAAAAGTGCTCCAGGGTAAATCTGGAAGTCTGTTTCATTATGATCCCTTAAGTATAATGCAATTAAAATCATGCCATGAATGACTAACAGTTTAGAAGCAATTATTTTATGACTAGGTGAATTTCTACCTCACAGCAAATATTTCTCACGTTTTTGTGTGCTAGTCTTTTCAGCTGGTGCTAAGAAGATTAGAGAGATTAAATAAGCATTTATAGTCATGAAAGGAAACCAAGAGCGACCTTGCTCTCGTTTGAGGAAGCTGAACCAGGGAAGCGGGGCACTCGGGCCAGCTGCGTCCCCGACAGCACAAGCTGGAGGGTAACGGAGGCCTGGAGACTCATTGTGCCCACAGCATCAGACCCGTCAGAGATTGTTGGTCCCCCTATCCATGGTTCACCCATCTCGTGGATGAATGTAAGACGGGAGGCTACTTCCAGCCTCCACCTGAGAGGTGAGGGCTAGAAAATGGGAAGCACACAACACCATCGCAGCGTGACTTAGCACAGGAGCATGATGGACACTGAGAAAATGGAAGGGAATTAGCATTAACAAACCAGTTAATTGCTCTGTTAGAGTGTACTAAAATCCATAGATATCCAAACCAATGCCAGGACAGTTACTCAGAGAATTACAACTACTTACTCTCTACTAGGGACACACAAGTCATAGACATCATCACCCAGTTTGGATATGTATTTACTTTACTATTGCAGTATTTGGACTACACACATTTTCCAGAATTATCACTACTCCCTCCCCATTGAAAAATCCATCATTCCCACGGAAACGATGGATGAAACAATGCATATCGTTCTCAAATCTTGTGGCTCCCACTAAAGCTGCAAGAGCACCAATCTGAGGAGTTCAGGGAGTGCTGCTCAGGGCTTGAGCCCAGGAATCAAGCCCCAAGGGTGTTTTCAGGTTCTTGACTTCCAGGTAGGAACGAAGAGTATCAAGCTGTGCCAGCACTCAGCTCATTGTCCTCAGAGTCTCTACCTGATTTATGGCTCCCAAAGCTCCCAGGTTTCCTTGTGCAAATACAGGACAATTCTACTGTGAGAGCCCAGCTACAACGGAGAGCTTCCAGAATTGCCACAGTTTTCAGGTGAGTTGGTTTCCTGATAAGATTTTGAAAAAAACGGAATGATGGCCATCAGAAATCTACCTCTGCTATGACCATTTTTTTTAAAACAATAGCTGAAACACACACAAAGCAGTCCCTTCAGCCATTTGAAGGGATTCTGCCCTTTCTCATTAGGATTGCGTAGTTTACCATCCGTTCTTTGCTATGCCACATGAAAAAGAGCAAAATAAAAAGGGCATTGCTAGTTGGTTCTTCACTAAAGCGTTATGCAAGAACACCAAGCCTTTGCAACTTGAAAAAGACTTTTCAACTTGAGCTTCACATATCGGTGGTGGAACTCCTGTTTTAAGCACTTTAAGCTCACCTGAAGTATGTCCCTACTCTATTTCCCTTTTAAAATAAAAGTTACACTAGTTACTATTGTAGCAGTCTGCATATAATCTGCTGAGAATAAATACCCATGTAATGAGCCTGAAATGATATGGTAATTTCTTAATTCAAAATAATTACATGGCTATTTGTGCCCTCTAAAATAAGGTATTACTTATTCAGCCCAAACAAATTGCTATTTGCCCAGGTTTTGAACTCTGGTAAACAGTAGCACAGCAGTCATCTGAATACTGAATCCTGAAACAATTTTATGTTAGATGTTTACTTACACGGAAATGGAAACAAATATTTGTCAAGGCAACAAGCAGATTTTAGTACAACCAAGGGAAAAATGACAGAAAGTCCTTGAAAACGGGAATGAGAACACGGCCAAGGCAGAGTGCTACAAGGGCACCAGCTTTCACAAAGTCACTGAGGTGCCCTCTAAAACATCTCACAAGCTTGAAAACATTAGATAAAAGAATAGGATTTGTTCAGTTTATGTTGGCTTTTCATTTGGGCCTGAGTTAACTGCCTATCTCCCTGCGTCGCCTGGAGATACAGATAGGAAAGCCAACACCGAGACGAAAACTGGAAAGAAGGAATGAGGGTAGAAAGACATTCAAGCCATTGATTCCAGCCAGCTTTCCTCCAAGTCAATAAAATGTCTTCCACCGGCTTTAATGGAGGCTGGAGAAGGCCTAGATTTCAGAGCACTAATAAAAGATTTAAAAGTCACCTTGTTCTAAGCAGTAGTAGAAGGCTTTTCATTAACTCGGATAATGCGTACTTCACAGACAGGCGCGAATGCGCTCCATGCACTGAGTGACCTACATGAGTGGACTAAATTGAGTGCACTGCTTTTCATCTGTGATGATTAAGTATTTGGGCCTGAAATGAAAATTAAATTCACAGTTGCTTTTGTACTCCTGTATTGCACAGCTACTCCTCAACTATTCCCGTGTCATTTAAGCACATTAGATTGTGTTTTATACCTGTATTTATAGTTTTCGAGTTACTGACTTCACATAAAGGAGTGGACCTATATGCAAGATCTGGCATGCTGTTTCCTACTTGAGGAAAAAAAAAAAGGGAATCAGCTGAAATCTGATCCATCCCAATGAAACACATCTTGGGTGAGAAATAAAGCTCAGTAATCAATTTTTCCAGTTACAAAACAGGCAATCTGAAGAAGCAAGATTTTCGGAGGCTCACAGATTACAGGATTACAGAAAAGAAATAATACAGGCTCAGTTTGTGAAAATGTTTTCAACTTACAACAGGGTGATCCAAAATGTATGATGAATCAAACAGAATCGCTGCTTTGCATGTAGAGGCACCTCTGATCTGCTGCTAACAAGAGGTACCTACTGTTCTAAACCTGTAAGAAAGAAAATGATTGCTTATTTTCTGATAACATATATGCCAAAAAAAAGTAAAACTTTGCATGACTTAAGTGGCAGCATTCATTTTTGTGCACAACTTTAAATTTTTGTTTCAGCATTATGTATCTCTTAATCTATTTGTGTATTACAGTTGCATTATTCCAATGTTTTCACTTAGCATTCTTGCTGCAGAAAAATCAACATTGTACTCCTTACTTCATTTGCTGAAGACGTTAAAGGTGTAATTTGGAAAACTTGACCTTACAGAAAAATTGCACCTTTTTATAGCATTGATAAAGTTAGTGTTAAAATTCGTTTTGCATTGTTTGAAAATAAGCTGCATGTAACAGTACAACATAATACTATGTGCTATGCCATTTAATTAATTAGTTAACATTTTCCCAGAAACCAGACATTTTTTTCTCTCATTATTTGTATTTCTTATGCCGTGAAAGGTTGTCTTCCTGGAAGCAGTTTGCGTGTTGTTTTATCTGAGGTTGCGTCCAAGAGGCTTGAAGTGTCCTATACATCTGTCCTGTGGCTAAGTGGCTTCAGGCTGCTTTGTGCTCTTTCGTGCCAGGTCAATTTAATTCAGCCTCGGTTTTTGCTAAGGTTGCCTTGCCATTCTGCATACCAGTATTGTTTTGGGTGTTCTTGATGCTAAGTAGCTTGCATATTTTCATGAGAAAGTTGCTGAGGCCCTAAGCTAAGCTCTCTATAGTTTTCTATACAGATTCTTTAAAGCACCGCAAGAGAAAGAGGAAAACCAACAAGAAGAGGTTTTGGCCCTTTCTTTAGTTGTCAATTAACATATTCTTTTTTTGTTTTGGCACAAATGGTACTGAGTGTGGTAGCTTGTGATAGCACAATTGTAAATAGCCCCACCACTGTTACTTGTAAACAACAGAGAAAATTGCCTGTAACTTATTTGTTCCATCCCACACTTTTTACAGTACAACTGTTGAAGATTTTTAACAACTTTGGCTGCCTACAATGTTATTCCCTCCAGCTCTAACAGGGTTCAACATCCAACGTTCAACATCCTGGTACCAGTAGCAGTGCATACAGGTGCTGTTGCCCATTTTGACTGATGATGTCCAGATTATCTTAAACAGATCAGTTAAAACCTTGGCTTTTATTCTAACGTAAGTGTCATTATATCCACTTGAATAAATTTATTTATCCATCTCAATGATATTGCTTGTTTCAGCTTGTTTGGTTTTAATTCAGGCCTGAGCTGCTCCATAATCATTTGTTCATGTTTATGACATTACACATTGTTGACTAATAGATTCATTTTGCTGAGTTTCCATTTATTACTGTCACTATTACAGCCTGATTTGAATTTTTGTAACCTGCCTATCCTAGCATGAATCTAATTTCATTGACGTTTAACACTGATCCTGAGGGCTCCTCTTTGACTGTTTGTCACCTAAAGATCAAATACCTTTGCTGCTGACTTTTAAAATCAATTATAATCTCACAGGATTTGGCTGAGAGGATAACCCAAAGTGAAAGGCAGCGAGTCTTAAGAGAGCGAGTTTCCCAATGCATTAAATAAGATTGATTTTCTATGTGCAGAAACAAAAGGTCTGCTAAAGGGAAAAAAGAAAAAACCCACAAAAAACCTGCAACCCAGAGTCAAGTCTTTTCTATGATACCTGGAAAACATGCGTAAATCTGCACTGCAGCTGCTGAATTTTAGGCTCTGGTATACAAGAGAACAACCCCACAAAGTGTTAAGAGGGCTGCTGTTGCGAAACATGTACACAAGTCCTCTTAAAGGTAGCCTTTCCTCTTCCTTCAAGTGCTTCAGTTTTTTCTATGACATATTCTATCTTTGGTTCAATTCTTAAAAAGAAAGAATCATAGAACAACCAAGGCTGGGAGGGACCTCAAAAGATCATCCGGTCCAACCTTTTGTGGAAAAAGGAGCCTAGATGAGATTATCTAGCAGCCTGTCCAGTCTCGTCTTGAAGATCTCCACTGATGGAGACTCCACCACGTCCCTGGGGAGGTTACTCCAGTGATTGATTGTTCTCACTGTAAAAAAATGAAACCTTTCCCAGTGCAACTTGTACTTGTCATCTCCATGCGGTTCCTTCTGAAGAGAGAGCCTCTCTCTTTGTAGCCACCCTTTAAGTTCTGGCAAACTGAGACCCCGAGCCTTCTCTTCCGCAGGGCGAAAAGACTGAACTTCAGTCTTTCCTCATGAGGCAGATTCTCCAGCTCTTGGATCATCTTCATGGCTTTCCTTTGGACACTTCTCCAGGCTGTCCATGTCTTATTTGAATCGTGGGGACTAGAACTGGCCACATTACTCCAGGTGGTGCCTACAAATGCTGAGTAGAGTGGGACGATCACATCTCTCTCTCTGCTAGTTAAAAAAAAAAGTTGAATAAATCATCATCCAGAAATTCTTTTATTTAACTTATTATTAAGAAAATACATTTTTAAAAGCTAATTAAATTACAATTTATCATTTCCACAACCATATTCCCCTCTCTGCTTTGCAATATTCATAGTTTCATTAATTGTATCTGAACTATATCTCCAAATTGAGGCAAACTGAAGTACCGCGCTACATGATTTTTCGACAATAGATAAATGCCTTCACTTTCACAATTATTCCTTATCTATATAAATGACAAATACAGATTAACGAAATCCTAAAAAAACCCCAACCCCAAACCCAAAAACAACATCCCAAAGCAAAAACCAAAACAGTAACTTAATGGAACAAGCAAACGTTTTCTTAAAAATACCCTTTCACACTATGAACAATAATTCTTCTTCAAATTCCCAGCAAGTACATACGTTTGCTTCACACATTAAATTAGGTTGAAAACATTTTAAGGTACTGAATTTGAAAACTGTTAGAGGAATTATTCACATATGGATAAGCAGGAGGGTTGCTTAAACCAGATTGAAAATAAACATATTTTAAAGCTCATTTTAACAACATACTGAATAATCGCAGAAGATAGACATAAAAATGTAAGGTCTTTTGTCTTGCAATTCTTAGCGACACGTTGCTGTTATTTTACCAATAATAGGGAAGAACCTGGGAGAAAGACAGAGCCAGAAAGTAGAAATGTGAGGGAGAAGCAACTCTGGGGAAGATGGAGGAGCTGCAAATAGAAAACTTGCAAAAGAAGTTAAGGAGAAGACCAGATGGGCTGGCAGAAAAAGCTACTCGGAGAAGCCCAGGATAATATAATTGCTTAACTGGCTAGCATGTCTGAGCCAGGATCTGCAGGATTGCCCTTTACTTGTCTTTCCAGGCTGCAGATCGCTATAGGTATTCTCTTCAGCCCTCCTGCTTTTCACTTTCTCCTTCCCACAGCTGAGAACCTCCCCATTAATGAGAAACAGCAAATACAGAAGCAATCCAGCAGTTCCTGAGAGACAGAGGGTGACCTTTTCAGATGCATATATTGACACAGAATTCAATTTCAGAACTGTTAGGAAACAATTTTACGTAAAAATTATGTTTAGAAATATTTTCCTAATGCCAAATTTTTCTTCAGAAAATTGAGTCTTGGGTCTGTTTTCACCAAATTGAAAAAATTTATTGTACTAAACAGGACAGCGCATTTTGCTTAAAAATCAATGACTGTCAACTGTGTTTTCTTAGAAAACTGCCTTCTGGGAATTCGGACCTCTTTAGCACAAGTGAGCAAGAACTTCAGGTTGCTGCAGATAATTTAGTCGTGTAGTTCATTATCGAGCTACACGTATTTCAATTACCTCATCCTGGGAGGAGTATTTCTCAGCACCACTTCAGTTTCAGGAACGCAGTGCTTTATTTCAATCAAAAATGCCAAAACAAAATATGTCAACATTTCCAAATGAATGTTTTTTGAAATCTCCATGTTCTGAAGGCAGGTGTTAAAACTACGTCTTCTCTTGAACTAAAAGCAACCACTGAAATATCCTTGGGAAGGAAAATGCGCAATTTTTTCTCATCTATTTGTTTCTACTCCCCATTTTCAGGACATAGCCTAAGTAATGGAGGCCCTTAGCAGTGAGGCAAGAGCACAGTACGAAATAGTCAAAAAATGATCATCTGTAAAAATCTGTAAAATTTAGTATGAAAGACAGGAGTCTAGGGAACCCTACGAGTGTAATGAAAATTTTATTTGGGGTAGAATCTTTGTAATTGAAATCTAAACACAAATAAACACACATATAACGTAACTGTCCACACAAGGACAAGATGCTAAAAGCAAAATCACAAAGATGTCCTGTTGTCAGAGTTCAGCATTAATTTACTTTCCAATTCCAGTCAATTTGTTATCACAAATGCCCTCAATTAAAATGTTTTATTTGATACAGAGTGAATTAAAGCAATCTTTTTATTCTAATGATAGAGATGCACTTAGCAGCATATAAAATAGTGATTTAATGGGTACTTAATGGTCTGAAGCTTTAAATGAACAAATCATAAATTAAAGCTTTCGCAGCCTTTTACGCTTTCCCATTTGGATCCTAAAAAAACAATTTGCATTCATTATGTAGGCCTGATATACAGCACCTTGCCTCCCAATGACATTCAGCTGCATCACAATATTTGCCCCTACAGTGTTGCTTGACACTGTGCCTGTTGAAGAGCTTTTAGTTTAAGGTCTGGGTCACAATCCTTCCTTGCCAAAAGTGGACAGAGGGGATTTCAAACTTCTCTGGGCAACTTTGAGTATGTGGTAACACCCAGATTCTGAGCAATCGCTGACAACAAATCCACTTTTTTTGTCTTCAGTTCACTTCATAATTTCAAAACAGGGAGTAGGGGTGGATTTTCAAAACACAGTACGAAAACTAAGCACAGAACCTTGATAAGTAAATTAGAAGTTTGCATGGGCCAGTTTATTTCAGTGATACTATCTGAAAGACATTCCTTCCAAAAAATAAACCTTAAAAGAAAAAGTAACTTCTTTGGTTTTTTCCTAAATATTTCACTTGTATCCAAGAAGCCTGAAGTGCTTTTCCATGTCTTTCACATTCGAATGGAACCCAGTAGTCTCAAACTGCAACACCTCCATGCCATAGAAAACAAACCAGAAAAATGTATTAGAAAACCCTAACCTAAAGAAACTGAAGCAGCAATCTATGTAAGTTGTTAAACACAGCCATGCGTATATTCTAAATCAAATTCAAATCTGCCCTTAGACTCTACTCCAATACCTGTCAGCTTGTAGTTTATGTCCTGCTCCTTCTTGCCAGGGGGGAGGGAAGGCAACTCCGTGCTCCCCACTGTCCGCAGCCACAGCTACATGGAAGAGAGGCTCCTCGGGAGGTTATTGAGAAAGTCTTATACACTCACTTTGGAAAGGGGGAAAAAAAGGAGGAAAAAAAACCCCAAACCAAAATGAAAAGTGGATTTCCCTCCAGCTTTCATTCAAGATATTTATAAAATAAACAGTGTCTTGTCAAAGTGCATAAGCCCCAAATTGCTCAGTAGCTGCTACCAGATTGTGATACTCCGAAAGCAATGAAACCCAGGAGCCCACTGGCTTCACTGCAGCAGGTTCACACTGCTTCCTGCAGAGGGCTGAGCGATGCTGCACAGGCATCTTACATAGGGGTGCCTTAAAAAATCCAGGGCATGACGAAAGAGGGTTTTGGTTGGTAGGTTAGGTTTTTTTAACCTGTAATTATACCTATTGCAAAGCTCTCATGACCTTTTTTTGCTTCCAAATACTCTGTGGCTGGAGGGCATCAGAGTTTCTTGTTGAGGTGTCATTTTAATATGCTGACAAATATCGCTACTTGAATAATACACATTAGTCAGTCTCCCTTTCTTCTTGAGTCGCGGTGATTGCCAATACATCAGTAATTTGCCAATTGGAAAAAAAAACCCCAAAACATAGCACACACATTCGCACATATATATTTACGTGAGTATTTAAAGACTGATTTTGGGTTAGAAATATTCTTTATGATGAGAATGAAGTATTTACTTAAATAAAAATAATTTCTAAAAAGAAATATTCAAAGCTAAAAAAGAAAAAACAGTATTTATCTCTTAATATATCTTGAAGTTCTAAAAGAGAATTTGTTGTTGGTTTTTTTTTTTTCAAAATAAATAATTCAGTGAATTCCACAAGCAACAGAAAGAATTTTCATGTTACTACTGCAACAAAAAAAATTGTTCTAACAATCTGAATCAATTTCCTGGGTTTTTTTTTCACTTCTGAATTCCTTCTGAGCATTCTGTGTCGTTACCTTTCTCCTTACCTCTACTATCTGCCAACAAGGCATTTTCAGATGGTCTCAATGGTGCCGCAGAAACAGGGGCTGTCTATTCCTTGATCCATAATGTGGTGCGTTTGCATTTTTCCCTCTGTACTGCATCATTAGCGCTTACCTCATTTTTACAGGCACTGTCATCTCTAGGTCATTTCAGTCACTTCTGCCTTCTGTGCAGTTTCCTCCCACTAAGGATCTAGGTTTGCAATAATTCTCTCCTGACTGATTAGTTTTGGAAGTATCATCTTGCATTTCCTTTTATTCTCTCTCTTCTGTCCATTTTCAGCTTCTTCCATCTTGCAAACCTAACAAGATTGTACAATGGCAATATTAGTATCTCAAATGGTATCTGAGAGCTTACAGCCTCAGATTTATTTATTGTGATTGCTATCATCAGTTAATGATTTCCCCCAAGTATTACAGGCTGTTTTTTCAAAACTTTATTATATTTTAAAAAATCAATAAACTCCTTTTAATATCACGTAAATTAATATGTGAACCTTCTGTCACAAAAAAGACTGTTTACATACAGAAAAGAGATGTGAAATTAAGAAATGGGTAAAAGAATTTTAACGACATTTGTCAATCTATTGTGTCTTTCTAAAATAGATTTCTACTTCATTAACACGTACGATATAGTCAAATCTACCCTCATTCTTTCATCTGCTTCAGGCTAGTATTCATTTTAATAAAACAAAAATCACCTTTCTAAGTTGTCACGAGATGCCCACTCTTTGTCCACCTGCCTGTGAGGCTGCCAGTATAGTATGTTCTGTAAATAGATAGCATAAACAAACAAAAAGCATTCTCCACTTTTGGGGGGTGGGGGGGATAAACCCAGCATCTTCTGCATTCTGCAAATCTACCAAGATTGAAATTTGATTTAAAAAACAAACAAACAAACAAACCAACCAACCAACACAACTTGAAAACCATTATTAGACCTTCAGAAATCCGTGTGCTTACTCTCTTCATAGTTCTGTCATCTTTCAGGGATTTTGGAATATTAACTGAATTGGTCTCCGGCAGCCTGCAAAGAAAGGAGGTAGAAATAGTGCATAAAAATCAAGCGCCCTCAGCTCCCTTCATACAAATTCATTATAATATACTAAATAGTCTATTGACTGTTCTGACTAACATTCACGTGCTTTTGCTGAATTTATATATCGGAAAGACTGGAACAGACTTAGAGATGTGACAGTCTCAACTATTATTGGGGTGTTAACAGATACCAGAATCCTGCAATATTAGTTTTCCGTGGAGGTTAAAGCTTAACATACTTTTTATAATGAGAAAGGCTAACTGCATTTTTTTGTGGTTTGCACCTCCATCGCCAGACAGGTTTCCAGATCAAATCTATAAGGTGTGGTTTTTTATGCACGTAGCCCTTTCTTCTTCTGGTTTTGCAGCCAAGCAAAGTGTTACATTCAAAGCACTGAACGCACCTTTAAATAACTACTGAATGTTAGCAGGGGCTTCCTATATGAGCTCCTCAGAACTCCTCACAGGGAGTAATCATGTAATGATACTGTAGTTTGTGTAATAAATGGTTCCTAAGGAGTCAAAATTACACGGCTCCTTGCCTAAACATCTTAGAAGTTCTCAAAATACAAAGGATTAACCCTAAAAGACCCCAAAGTTTGCTTCAGCAACAGTTGTGCTTTAACAATGAGTTTCTTCCAGATCTGCTACTTTCTTTGTGATTTTTTCCTTCTCCTTCCCATCTATCTACTCTGCCCTTAATCCCTTCTGTCTTTATCATTCCTCCTCGCCTCTGAGTTTGGGTTATCGCAAGATCCAGGTTATATGAAGACTTGTTTTAAAACACCGGGCCATTTAAAAGGGGTTCAGATTTTTTGACATGTGGGTTTTACACATGCAGGTATTGGAATTATGACAGGAAGTGATCCTTAGAGCGAGCAGTGCCATGGTGACTGAGAAAAGTCAAAGTCCAGTTAACATGCAAACGGTCCCATTTATTGACTTGCAAGGAAATGACTTGAATGCTCTCGCTGATTCATTTTACACACTAAACATTACTAAGTTATGAATAGTTTAAAAGGACCATTTTTATCTCTAAAGTTGCCGATGAACTAATAGACAACCCCAATTAAGTAAGTCTTACCTTAACTTTAGGCCAGGTTCTTTCCAAAATGAACGTGCACTCCTCTCCTGGGGGAATCCGACTTGTCAGACTTGATCTCATTCCAGCATGGAGTCAGACGACGCCTGGGAAGTCCTCCCTGGTTCCACAAGACAGACACAAGCTGCAAAATTCTGGCTTCAATAGTATTTTGGCAAGAAATTCTAGAAACCAAGAAACCTTTGTGCAAGAAAGCTTTTCCATTTGAATCTTCAATATCACTATATAATTGCAAGTTTTCTGCCAAATGCTCTTTCATGCAAATCCATTTGCATTTTCTGCTGGATATTGACCCAAAACAGGAATAAGACTTTTCTAAGAAGGCTTCAAACACAAGAACAGTAAAAAGCCAATGAATACTTTCAAAACTGTCCAGGAATAATTAATATAAACATAAGGAAGAAACAGCAAAATGCTCCAATGTAAAATTCTGGCGAAGAGCTGTATCAACCACATTCTGGATTTGCAGACAGGTATTGAACTGCAAAGAACGCTAAATGCATTTCAGCTCTTATCTAGCTACATGAAATGAAAAAAATGTTTTTTTCATGTTTTAATCCTTAATTTTTTCAACGTTCTATATTTCTGAAATATAGACGTAAATAATACAGTCCCATCAAGATGTTATTTTGATACTTACGGTAACATCAAATCTCTGCTAATCAATGGAAAAAAATTATCACCGGTGATGAAAATAATCATTGTTCAATGTATTGAAGACGCATCACTGAGAACAGATTATAGCATAGTGGTGCATACGTTATACTCTTATGGATTTCTACAATACTAGGCAAGTTTATGAACAAGATAATTTTTACAGGCTATATTTAACATTTACTTTGACCCTTACATTGTGGAATTTAGATATTTCATTAAATGCCAAGTATCAAGAAACTCCATGTACAGACATACGTGACTATACATACGTACCTAAAGCATTATCAATGTTTGATATTTTTACATTGTCAATTTTTACATTTTTATATTACCAATGTTTTACATTTACAGTAAAAAAGTGAACCACGGTGGCCTCTGCTACTCACTCCCTTTCCTTTTTTATTCTCTAACAGTGACATAAATGCATCTACAGCATCATTCATAAATAATACCTTGCTCACGTTGACAGAAGAACACACTTAGGTGTCTGTCTTTCCCTTTGCCCTGGGACAACCACAGGCACGTTTCCCCAACAAAGCAAAACCATGCAACTCGCTGACCTAGCTTGGAAAGACCAACCACTGCCCCTCTCTTACCCTCACTACACCAGGCCACCCTAGTAGCTCTACATCAGAAACTTTAAATTTGGTTAAAAAGGCTGACAGGAAATTCTTACCATGTTCTGCTTTCGGTTCTGTTTTATACATAATATTATCATGATCATTTTCTGAGGGAAAACATTTGGGCAAGCAGTAAGTAGTTCATAAAAAGTAAATGAAAGTCACCAGTTTTACTGAATATTAGGCAAGGATCAATCCATGTATTTACAAATGTCAATTATATAAATTAACAGCCACTTAACACTTAACTATAGAACTGCTTAAAAGCAGACATGATAAAAATACGTAAAATATTCAGTGAGCATTTACGAATGATAACTCCTAAAAAAAGTGATCAGTACAAATATTCTTCACATACATGGAAAAGTCAATAATTACTCTTCAGAGTTATGTATGTGTTTCAGCCTTTGAAAGACTGTTACCAAAACAGAATCTGACACGAATACTAGAAACTTTTTATAAGGTATCTAACAGCTTCTGACTGACACAATTTTGGACGCTGATTTTATGATTAATTCCCACAAAGTTCTGTTATTGCTACTGGTGCTGTATTGTCAGAAAGACAATTGTTCTCTTACAAAATTCTAAAATCTCAGAGCAAAAGAGAAAATATGCAAAAGAGAGAATAACTCGGAGTAAAAGAGAGACTATGCAAAGCAACCAGCAAGAGATACACTAAGCTGATTTGATTTATTCTGGGAGTTATACAATAAGATCAAGTATTTGGGATCAGACTAAGTACCTTCTTCAAGAAGCCTGCGCAGTGCGCACTTCCATTCGTATCTGTAAGCGTTGTAAAATGGCATCTGACAAGCCATTTTCATAAACATTATTGACAGCTTCTTTCTTGAATAATTACTTCCCGTGAACCCCGAGTGAATGAAAATTATGAGACTTGCAGATTAAGTCACCACTGAAATTTTTCATGAGACTTACATAAATCAGGTGCTTAGCAGTGAAAAGAAATGTTTAATAGAAGTTAGCGGAATATTTTTTTATTCACAAGATGCTGTGAGTCCTTGTACTTCAGCAGAAGGTGCTGAAGCTCTGGCGGCGCGCACCGCCGGTGGCCGCACTCTGCAGCTCAACAAGCACTTTGCTGGTCAGCAATGCACAGACATGCATGTTTGACTGCCAATGGGGAACTGGAAAAAAGTGCCATGCAATTTCCTTCCAAGATTTTAGGAACTTGCCAGAGCTCCCGTATATTAAATACTGTCAATCACAATCATCTGTTTTTAAGTCTGCTTTTCACTCTATGGATTCCTCAGTTTAATGAGGATCCCCTAATCAGATATCATAGACTGACTCACAAATCTGCTTATTCTAGTGGAAAAAAATATTAAATTACCCTGGTTTTCTTTCTTCTCCTTGTACTTCACCTTAGGTTGAAAATAATTTTGCTATTTCTGTCTTTGAAGACAGTTGCAAAAACCCACGTAAAAAATGTATTTCCAAGGAAGCACTATTAAATGTATATTTTTAAAAATGTTAGATGTCGCCTGTCCCCCCCCACCTTCAGGGAATGGTAACATCCTTTTTAAACCTAACAATGAAGAACAACAACTCTCAAATTTCATTATGTATTTTCCTATGAACAACACTGCCAAGAAAATATTTGCTTAGTAGTAACTTACTGGTATGTCAATTTTGCAAGTAATCAAGGTGTATAACTCAGGACATGACAGAAAATACTCAAGTTTTAAATAGGGGGAAAAAATATTTCATAAACATGTCCATATCCCTCCTCAAAAATTGTAAGTAAACAGCCCATTATCCACTTTTAAAATTTTTTTTTTAGAGTTGTAATTTTGAATCAAGTATTTAAGTCAGGTCAAGAGCTTAAATGTTTGTTAGAAGAAGTGGTCTTTTTTGATCCAACATCAATTTTTGCAACAATTTTGTAGGGCTTTTAGATGGGTTTATACCACTGAATTCCTTTGAGAACTGATTCTAATCCACCTACAGAAAGTCTACATTACTCATAGCAAAACATATTTAGCACAAACATAGTTTTTAGACTTGAGAAATATATATTTTAAAATTAATTTTACATGATCAAATACCAGCATGAAAAAAAATAATTCAAAAGTTATAGTTTTTCAAATGGATTTCCACTCTTGTAACCTTTTGCAAATCAGTTGTTTGGTTGCTTTTTCTATTTTGGCTCAAAATATCTGCCAAACTTGGTGAAATAGTGCACAACTCCATCATCAGGATAAAGCTGTTCACTTTGCAGGCCTCAATCCCAGACCATTAACATCAGGGAAAGGTTTTTATTGATTGCAGTGGATGGCAGAACAAGCTGTACCCGAGATTTGTTGCAAATTGCATTTGATGTGCTTTGGCTTTTTCCCTTTAGATAACTTGTGTGATCACAGTCATAGAAAGTTTAAGCTTAATTTGTTACTGATTTAGAAGTGGATTTTTTGCAAAGAATTGCCTAGAAAGAGGTCTTTCTAATACCCAACCAGCTCTAAGAATCAAAACTTACTCTCTTTTTGTTTGTTTTTCAGCTCATCAGATCTCTCTCAGGGCTCCACACAATGATGCTTAGCTTGAGACAATCCAAAGGACCTGTACTGCTGAGAGACGAAGTGAAAATAAATTAAGGAATGTGAGTATGAACTTTGTTGCCCCAAGTTACTAGGAAAAGTTAACGAATTAAATTTAAGCATTATGTACTTCCAATATACACAGATGATCCTATCATGAAAGGTTGACTAACTGCCTTTTGAATCTATATACAGCAGCAGCTATGAGACAGCCATGCTTACAGGTGAAGAGCAATGAGGACTAATGAGCAGACAGAAGTTTTCCTTCAGTCGGTCTCATTACCAAGTGATGTAGACACCACCGTATTTCCTTGTCAATTCCAAAGCCAAAATGTTAGCAAGAAGTTGCTTACAAAAAATGATTTTTAGCTTTCCCAGTAAATTAATTAATTGCATTTGCAAATGGGAAAAAAAAATTAATGGGAAATGTGCAAGGTTATTTTGGATCCTGCTGTTGCCTGCGTAAACGTGATACTATTGGTGGTAGATGCAGGCAACAGCATAATGTATCTTGCGGCGCCAAGGCTTTGCAGGAACGGGCAATTACATCGTCCTGCCCGCTTTGCACCTGTGATAATACCGCTTCCAAAGCTATTAAATGCACATTTGTGTCCAGAGTCAGTCCTGCTCACTTGGATATGATAGATGAGAGCCGGAGTCTTTATTCTTTTTCCTCTTTGGTTGACAGTGATATTCTAAGTAGGTATTTCTCTTGCTCATACCTCCTCATAAGGATTGTTTTTCTCAAGCTGAACTCAGCAAGGCTTTATTGGCCCAAAAATACTCTCACTAGTGATGCCAAAATGAATTCTGAACATCCAGATTCTCACAGATATCAAGGGTGGGAGTCACACTTGAAAAGGCACCATGCTTTTTGGGTTAGTCTACAGAGGACATACCCAGGTGGACTTTCTGGTACTTTTCTATCCTTGCATCCAAAACCAAAAGAGTTGATGGCTATAGTGTAATATTGCTCTGCTTTCTCTTTGGAAGTTTTAGGAAAGAACAATCCTGTTTACTTTGTAAACTTTACTTTGGATTTTCCAGTCCTAATCTTATCTTGTCTGCGTTTCCCCTTACTGGGCTGAAAATTCAGGGTATGATGCCTGAAAAAGCTCCTCTGCACTATTAATCTGCCAAATACTCTTTCCAGGGCCATACACAGAGAACAGAAACTAAGAGTAAATCCTCACGGGGGCCGTGTCCCCTCCTCCCACCTACACCTACGCATTTTTGCTGTTGTTTATTTCTGATTTACTCATCCAAGTTTTTTCTCGACTTAAATTAAACTGGCTGATCTACAACTTTATCGGGTTTCTTATTTACATCTCCCACCCACTAAGTGATATTCTCTGACAAGTCAGAAGACAAATAAGCTGTCTGTTCTGCTGTCTCTTTGCATTTTTTTACCCTTTTTTTATCTCCCTTTCCTCATATTTTTAAGTATTTCAGCAGCCTCTCTAGCCAGGTTTGTACTTTCTCTGTCCACTTCAGACCAGACAGAATATTTTGGTTATGTTTTACACACAGAATAGATAAATGCTACTTTAAGGCAGTATTTCCAGAAGGTGACTCTTTTTAAAAGTTGTTTATTATGAAAACCCATTTTTTTTCTAGAAAATATTTTACCTATCATTATAATACTATTTGCTAATTCAGGCCAAATTCATCAATAGCTTTGGTTTGGAACAATTTTCAAATGGAAAGGGGAAAAACTGGAATGCTGTGGCTCCTTCTTATTGTACTGCTCTCTGATCACAGCATCAGAAATCTGAATTGCAGTTCTCAGCCTGGGAGAATTTTTACCTACCATCTTCCACCTGCCACTGAAGTGTGCCTCTCATCAGACCAATAGGTACTCTAAAGCATCATATTGGACCTTTTTTACTTCTTTATCAAAACTTAAATATCCACTGAAGCCAGATCAGTAATCTGAAGTTCTTAGTTTAAGAGGGACAGCAATAGCAATTGGTTCCTACAAAAGTTTGTGAAGTTTGTCACTTAATTTCTTGAACTTTTTTTCACATCCGAAAATAGAACGTTTCAGTTAGACCAAAAATAATAATTCTAGATGACAAAACAATTTTAGTGAAGGTTTGTGTCTTTCTTCAGCAAAACAGAAAAAAAAAAAAACTAGAAAAAACTATTAAGACTTGTGTTTTCCTTCATTGAAGTGGAAAATAATAACAAAAACTACACTCCCTGAGTCATACTTAATTAAAATGCTTTAAGTTTTGAATTTAATAGCCGAAGAAGTCACTTCTGAGCAGCACTAGATCGTAACAAAAGAAATGTTACGGTACCCTTAATTATCCAATGTCAACCATCCTAATTACGTTCTTTTTGCATATGCTTTAATAATTAAGTATATACTTTTGTGTTTAAAAACACCTTTGCATTTATTTTTTAAAAAAATCACAGCTGGAAGATTTGAGAACACACAAATAAACTGAGAATTTTGAATAACAACATTTTTGCGTACATGGTCATTCCATCTTTTACGTTTTACCTAATATGAACGCCATTTCTGGTGCTTCCAAGGGTAACAACTGTAGGCACGTGTGCCCGCACAGCCACAGAGCTGGGATTTTGTGTTGACAAGGTCTATACAAAACAGATAGAGGGGTTTGCCAAAGGTTAAATATTACTCATCAGGTTCCACCTCTGCTATTGATCTGGAGATTTATGGCTAAAATTGAGTAAATTATGTGACCTTGAACTAGAGCTCCTTGGATTTAGAATGTGACTTGATTCAACCCTACTTTATACGTTATTTACTTAAGCATACATTTTGACTCCTAAACACATGAACTTTCCTATCTTTTGAGGGCGAGGGAAAAATGGAAACATGATGATTAAAGCTGAAAACTTTCAGCATTTTTTGTCATCCATTTTGAGATGGGGCTGCAACATTTTGGGCTGAGGTTTTTTTAATGCTTTCACAGTTGCGTAAAGGTGCCTGTAGACACTTAGATACTCAAAGGCACTTCTTCTACAATGCAGTAGGAGTCTGGCAATTCTCCTGCTGAGGTGCTTATTCCCATAATGTGGTGAGCCACTCTGAAAAATCTCAATGGCCACAGCTGCATTTTTAAGCAAATGTATTGCTTTGATTAAAGACTGTTAACATTTTAGAAAAATGAAAAAAAAAAAGAAGAAAAAGAACTCCTATGGTGCCATTGCAAGACGCTTTATAGCCACTTGACTGCGTATGGTAATACTCTATGACATGACTGTGTATGAGGGAAGAAAGACCAGTAAACATAGCGCCTGCTTTTAAGAGACTGGATCAACCCAAAATCTCAGCCGTAAACACTTAAATGCTGCCAGAGGGCTTCCAAGCAGGATGCTAATGGTAGTTCACCTCTCCCTGATTTTGACTGCAAGCAAGGAGGTCATTTCATCTCACTGATGCCATAGGGACTTCCCCAAAATCAGGTCTCCTACCAAGCCTGCCGGTGGCAGTGGCTTCTAGCAGAGCTTGGATCAGGTGCTCAGGTGAGAAGCTCTTGAGCTGCTTCTTGGCCCCTTGAGCCATCCAATCCACCAGCCCGGGGTTCCTCTGAAACAGAAGGAAACGCTATTAAAACTTGTATGTATACGGGAAGTGTCTGGCTGCAAAATTAAAAATGTATGAAGCTGCATTCTCCAGAAGACCTGAAAATAAAGTGTTGTAATAATGAAATATTAATATTTAAAGTAGAGAACTACAACCTCAGAACATAATATATCACGCTACACTTTAGTCACTAACAATTACTATGCTGCATTTTTTGACTAAATGTGCTGATATATAAAAGAGAAACAGGTAAGGACTTTATTTTGACTTCCCCATATCCAAAAGAAAGTTAGTTTTAGCTAAACTTTGATTTGTCTGTCACAAAAGCTGAGTTTTTAACTGTTACTCTTCACCTTGAGCGCAAAATTTACTTATTGTATAAAGCAAACTCAAACAGTTATGCTCACAGAAACTTTTAAAATAAAATAAAAAAGAAATCAGGCCCTGTTTCTTTAGAAAGATCTCCAGGTGCTGTTACATTTTATGTAGCATTCATAGGATTTCAAGAGATACCTCCTCACCTGTATGTGTTATCTCTTAACACAGGATAATAAGAGTTTTATATAAAGCAAAAGCTATGGAAGGAGTGGCACAGCACAGAGCTCTGGTTTGAAGAACCGGAGATGGAGGCATTTCTCTTACTTTTCTGCGTACAGGCCAATGCCTCTGCTCAGGCAGACGGAGAAAATTAATCCACTGGATCCTCAGAAGCAGTATTAAGGTTTGGTTTTCACATAAGAGAGGATTATTGTCAATTTAAATAATTTGATGTTTCAGACATGTCTCAGCAGTATGATTCCTTGCAAGTTCCCACCTCCCAGCAATAGGGAATGAGAGGATAAGACAAAGGCAACTGCTGCGGCCACCCAAAACACAGCGTACTAACAACAGTGAAGAAAAGCCCGTTCAGAGTGGGATGGTGAGCAGGGTCACCTAGGGAAGGAGAGTTTCTGTCTTTAAAAAAAATAATGTTACATAATATGATCTGAATGCAAAAGAAAAAACAACCTCCAAATGACCTGGTAGTTTAGCCATCAGATTTGGCAACCACGAGGGTGTGGAAATTTCACAGCAACTTGAGAGACCAGTCAGCAACTAGAGCATCTTGTGGCTCTCGGTAATAACACGTGGATTAAACACATCAAACACTCTTTCGCTGAGTCGGTAGTTTTAATTGTTCTGGTTTGGGCTTCTGGGGAAGCCCAAAAGAGAGGAAAAAATATAAAAATCTCATATACCAAACCAATAGATATGAAAACGAAGCAATAGATATGAAAACCAAGAAAAGTGAATCTCTGAGGAAAATGTATGAGCAGAACATTAGCAGCAGGCTGAGGCATTTGACAGTCTCAGAACACTGTATATTACAGAAGCTGGAAAGTTCAAGTGATGAGGAAGCTATACCCGCCAAGATATAAAGTGGCAAAAGCGATAAGGCTAATGATGGATTGTGATAGGATTAGACAAGGGAGACCAGGATTAAGATTTGGAGTGAGAGACAGATATGGCCTGACTCGGCGTAAGTGATAGAATCATCATCACAGAGGAAAAGAAGTGTCTGAATTTTTTTAAAAAAAGCTAGAAACGTCAGCAATATGCACCCTGAAACAAACAAACAAACAAAAGCAGGAGGGGGAAAATAGAGAATACTTCAAATGCAGCCTTTTGGAAGGTAATAGCTGTTGTTAGAACTGTCAGCTACAAACCAGTCAAAAGACAGATGTACTTGAAATGTCTTGTCCCATAAAGATTCCAAATGTCACTCAAAATGATCAAACTATTTATTACAGAATTTGTAATGGAAACATGAAAGAAGGCATGGAACCATACAGCAGAGACAGATGGACTGTTTGCTACATATGTCATTTAATATCAATCAGTGACTAGAATTTATTAACACAGTTGCTGCTTTAATGGATTGAACAAGCTTAAAAACATTCAAAGCACTAGATGGTAGGTGATAATTAAAATGCAAGACACATGGCTTCAAAAAGTGTAATAGTCTCCTGATAATATCTAGTATAATTTATTTATTAAAAAAAAAAAAAAAAAGTAGACCTCACTCGGTTTTTGAAGAATTACAGTTGTTTCACTACCAGTATCGCTACTGGAAGATGAAGTGAACTTTGTCATTATATTGATAATGCTGTTTTCTGTTTTTTTCTTCACCTCACTCTACTTGTTCCCTTAAGTTTTATGCACACTCCTTGCAAGATACCTAACGGAAGCAGGACAGAACGACTGCCAGCAGTACAGAGAGAGGAGAACCCTTAGAGAGGAAACACCGAGCTGCTGGAGATATCCCAGCTACCGTGGGTTTTCCCAAGCACTACCTGCTATGTTTTTATCTTTCCATTGGGGTAGCCTACAAGTTATTTCTCAAAGCAACTCTAATTCAGCAGCACTGCGTATTGTATTTATCTATAAAGCTTGTAGGACAAATTCTCCAAACAATATTTATTGTACTGAAAAAGACTAGAGACTTTTTCTCATTCCCTCCATTGACATAGTCCTTCACCCAGTTCAGAGCTACCACCTCCAGCGAGCACTTCTTTTGGGCATTTCCAAAGAGTTACCCGTAAGCCAAGTTATTTGTGTAAAAAAATGAAAAACATTCAGAAAAAAGAACACAATGACCTCACTGTATACATTTAATTTCTAGGCTATTCTAAAATATGAAAATCTAAATACAAGTCTCTGGTTTTACCATAAACAATGAAGAAAAAAATATTCATACATGATATATTTTTGTAACTGTTTAAATTACTTTAAATGACTATGAAAATCCCATTTGGCAATTGAATCAGAGCCCAAATTTCCCCGAAAAGCTTATATTTTCATAAAAGTCCAGTGGCAGAAATTCTAATTATTTTAGTAGTGAACCCAAAGATAATCTGGTGTCCAAAGATAGTTCCCTTACACTGCTTTGCAAAGTCCAGCTCTATTCACTAGGTTGGTCCCATGTTTTAAGATCAAATTTATTCCTGGTTCATATGTGTATTAGTCTTTCATCTTCCCAGGTACAACAGTAGGAAATATCAGCAATATCCTGTGATTGTAAGATTAATTGCATAAGTAACAAACGGCACAAGTCTCAATCACTCTTTCAATCTGGGGTCACACTAGCGTTATCTTAACAATAACCTGAGTCACGTTTTTTGACAACAGAGAGAGAATATTCTGTAAAAAGAGAGAAAAAGAGGCCTTTTCCCACCCTGCTTCTTCCCCCAGTGTTCATAGCCTTCTAATGAATCCTTTCAGCAATGTTTATATACCAATACTCTTAAAAACTGAAAAGCAGAAAACACATCCTTTCAAACACATACTCCAGAGGGATGTTTGAGAAAAAAAAAAATTAAAACCTTTGTAATTTTCCACAAATAGTTATTTTTGTTCTCATACTGATGCTGTCAGAACATTTAATTTTCACCATCTCTGTAAAATCATTTAATCAGCTGACTTGTGTACACAACCAAATCTGCCTGACAGACACACTAACCTGATGCAGATCTTTGAAAGATGTGTGTGTGTGGGGGTTATATACACACATATACATAGAAATCTTCCACTTCACATAAACTGAAGATCTGGCCTTTTTCTTCAAGCCCAGTTGCTTAGCAACTGACAGAAAGTTTTTTTTTTAGAAAATTTTTAGAAAATAAGGCCTAGTTGTTTAACAACAGAGTTTTAAGGTTTTAAGTTGTGGGGTTTTTTAATAGCTGAGACTCAGTAACATAAATCTTCAGGAGAAAATCATACTCCCACTGAAGATTTTTCACTTGTTTTAGAAGGTAGGATTTCCTGCTTGTTGCCTTTCCTGTTTCTTTTTGTTTTAAAGCCGATATTGATCACAATCTACTGCTGTTTCCCTGCCTCTCCCCAGCTCTTCCCCCAAACGTGTTTCACGGGCGTCAATCACGCCTTCTCTGAAAACGAGCCTTTCGCGAGTACTTACGAGAAATGACAAATGACGTCCATAATATGCCATGTCACCGGAGCGCTAATCAAATTAGACTTACTACCTTTGCAATCACAAGTGGGTCTTCATGTTTTATATCCGAGCACAATTTGAGTCAAGTTAGCTTGCCAGAACATTGCTCCCATCCTCATAAAAGTATATGACAGCTATAACAAGCATTTGGGGAGCAGGCAGGTGCAGCGCAATACAGCCACAGGAAGTCTAATGAAAATATACGCCAGCCCGTTTTCCTCACTAAAAGCTGTATTTCTATTAGCGATCCAGACAAATATCAATGGCAATCAATTAAGAGTGATTTGGAGAAGACATTCTGCAG
The DNA here is from genome assembly GCA_017639485.1 of Pluvialis apricaria. Taxonomy (NCBI): domain Eukaryota; kingdom Metazoa; phylum Chordata; class Aves; order Charadriiformes; family Charadriidae; genus Pluvialis; species Pluvialis apricaria. The sequence goes on from CM030010.1 coordinate 80,385,961, forward strand.
GTGTATTAGATTAATTACGATCACATTAGTTTACTGATGTGCTAATTCGGTGTATTTATTTAGACAGCGTAGTATGGCTTGCCTCTAACATTGATGGCTGGATTTTATTTCCTACTGCGCGGAATAAGAAAGACAAAATGCTACAAAAATTTGTTTTTCCTAATGAAAAAGGCTTGTGCTCTAGTGCTTACAAATTGTGATTCAAAAACCAGGAATGAAAGCAGTCTGAGATATACATCATTTACTGCTTGATTAAAACACTTACATAAGTCCTGAACCATTAAGAATAATAAGTAGGTTCTGAGTGCATGATTTCTAATCCAATTATTTTTTAAGAACTCCTAGAAATACAGCTAAGCATTATCACCTTTGCCCCAAAATCATTGCAGTAACACAGCAAATGAATAATTCAGGCAAATAGTATTAGGAATTAAATTATAACTATCCCATGAGACTCCACTATCGTGCCTCACTTAATAAACAGATATAAAAAAATAAATTTCACAACTGTCTCACCAGGTAGACATTTTGGAACACAGTGTTACTTGTAGGGATAAATGTGTTTATATAGGACTCAAATATTTGAAACTCTTTGAATAGAAAATGTATTATGGCTTCTAACTGATATTTGCGCTGTGCCATCTGATAGAATGTTTTATAAATCTCAATGTTTTCGTAAACATTAAAAAATTTTAGCCTCAATCTGTTACATTTCATTTCCTGTTGCTTAATGGGTCTTGCTTTTCACCTTAATGGTTACTGTTTTAGAGTAGTGCCAAGTTGGATCTGATACAGAGCATCCTAGCAGATTCCTCACTTACATATTTTGGTTAATTTAGCTATCTTTAGCTCAAGGAAATGCTTTGGTTTAAAATACGTGACACTTCTCCATAGTGCATCTTGAATGCCATATCCCAGTTTTGCTACAAATTTTCGCCAAAGAGACTGGAGAAAAGGAAGAAAAGGCATGGTTTGATATTCTGAGCAAAAGTAATATTCTCAGAATCATACGAGTTTTAATCATTTGCATCCACTGAAATATAGAATAGTTAAGCAAAACCAAGATCATCTATACCCAAGGGGACAGAGCAGAGCCCATACCAGTGAAAAGGCTCACAATTTCCATTTAAAGTTAAACCTGTGCTGGAAGCATCAGGGATCTCTAGATTCCACTTGTCTTTTTCACAAAGGACAGTAACGTGAAGAGAGAAGGCAGATTTAGGCAAAGTCAGCTAGAGCAGCTGGGGCAGGCAGATACTCGGTTGTAACTAGATCCTGTCTTGCAGCTGGTTTAGCCACAGAGGTATAACAAGACAAGGAAATAGGCCTTTGGAGCAGAAGTAGCACGTATGCTTTTATTAGAGGGCAAAAAAGAATAAAACTTCACGTGAAAAATCCCATAAAACAATGCTATCACCATACCACTTTGCTTTGTAACCAATATCTTACTCAACTCCTAATTTTGCAGGTAAATTGAAATGAATTCTTGCTGAAAAAAAAAAAACATTCACTACCTTTTCTTTTTACAGACTTGCTCTTTTTTTGCTCCTTCACAAACAATAAATACGTGGGTGTTAGATCCATGCAGGAGAGATCAAAATAAGACCCACTGTATTCCTCCAGTCTGACTTGGAAAAGTTACAAGAACTGGGTACAGAACAGCTGAACAAGTTTCACTGATGGGGAAAAGAAACTTAACTGTTCTTTGTATTGTTATTGCTAAAATTTACTGCTCTGCGACAATTTAAGAACGAAAGGATCAGACCAGAACAAGGGCCTCAGAGTTTAAAAATGCAAAATAATCTTCAATAGAATTAAAAACTATAATTAAAATTGTTCAGTGATCTACACTCTGCCCCTCAGTGATCTTGTGCCAAGTTATGCTTCAATTTTTCATTTAGAAACTCTTATACACTTACTTAGCTTACACCGTTTAAAAAATAAATGCAAAGAGCTATAGTAATTCACTAGCTGCAGTTTGGTTTCAAAACCTCACTAGAAACTTGTGTGATAGCCTACAAAGACTTCATCTGAAGCACTAAGTAGAAGAATTTTAGCTGATGTCAGTCTTCAGCAGGTCAATGAGGTCATTGTTTAGGCATCGGTTGTTTCACATGTTACCAATGTCTCAGCTTTATTCCCCATTTTGCCATTAGAATGGACAAACTTTTAGAACCCAATCCCATAAAAAGGCTTCCTTTACTTCTAAATACAGCAGGATTAAGAGACCTACTAGGGAAAGAATTAAATCCCTAAATGATGCTTTCCAACTTTTGGCAATCCGAAACACACAGAATTAGCAGTTGAACCTCCAGAAATCATACTCAGGGAACACAAACTCCTTTCTGCCTCTCAGAACCAGTCCTGGCACTTCCAAGCCTTTCTCTGAATTCACAAGGACTAGAGTGTCCAATAAAAATATCAAGAAAAAACATGATGTCTGTCACATCCACCTTCTCCGCACGCTTAGCTTTTTTAGTACAACTGTGAGAAAAGGTTGCATCTCTCCCTATTTTAGGCATAAATCGAGCAAGAGGCAACGGGAGCAAAGACTGGCCTGCCAGGTAGTGATTAACATGGGCTAGTGCCTGCTCTGCAGCCAGCACTTCCACGTCACGTGTGATTTTGAGACACAGATCACACATCACTAATGAATTATCCAGTAACATACAAAACAGGCCTAACGCAAATAGATTTTCTAACCATTTCACATCCCTGCTCAAAAAAATTGAAATGAAATATTTACAAATTGCCAATACGTTTTCCCATTTCTCAGTTTAAGTAGATAAATCATTACAGATGATCATTTTCTCACTTTAAACCACAATTTCTTGGAAAAGATGGCCTATGTCAAACAGATACAGCCTACATGGAAACTTTAAATCCATTTAACGCCGATGAAGTTAAGCAACTGAAAATTTGAATGTCAAACCACCTGAATAGATGCTGTTCCCATTATTTCTTTCAGCTATTTTATAGAAATAGTGCAGTGAACTGACAAAATTTACTGACGACCCAAATTTTTTCAGGTAGCTCAAGAATGCAAAAGATTTTGAATAAATCCATAGTGATCTAACAAGGCAGAAAACACGAGCGTGTGAACAAACACAGAATATGAGCAATGCATATGAGCCACTGCATATGAACAATCAATAAGCAATTACTAAAGTTAACCCCCTTAATTTAGCAGTAAATAAAAATATCAACTCAGAAAAAAATGGAAGACTATAAAGTCTAATATTATTTTGTAGGTAAAAAAGATTAGCCACTCTGTGCAGAGAAAAAAACAACTATATGCAGAAATAATTTCATAAACCAGTGCATCTACCATTTAGTTATTTTACTCACTTCCCAATTTCCAACTATTTACGTCAACTTTTAGCTGTGGAACTCTGAACTTGTGCTGGCTGATCATAAATAATCTCTAAAGTCTGATTCCAGACAAAGATTGGTTCTATAATCATGGCAGTTTTTTTAATATCTAGAATTTTTTTTTTTTTTAGATCAAAACTAGAATCAAATTAATAGCTGTTTTAATTTACTCATTCTGTTCCCTTGCTCCACTTTCTTATTAAAGATGTCGACTACTCTTTCAACACTTGTCAGAGAAATGGCCGCCTCTTGGGAAAATACATGTAAATCTCTCTATATTGCAGCCAACAAAGCACCAGCAAGATGAAAAGTTGTAAAGAGACTTCACTGTTCCCAGCCTTCTGGTGCTTCACCAAATATAACCTCGAAAAATTAAAAATTTACATAATTCAAAAATACCTATTTTGCAAAAACACAGGGTTTTCCTGTGATTCCTTTCACAATAATTAAAGATGCAGTTGGTGTTTCCCCAAAAGCAGGGCTCTACATGAGGGTGGCTAATAAGACTGCCACCTTTTTGGTTCTCCTTTCAAGCAGAAAAGACTTCATCATGTTCTCTGCTAACGTTTGACTCCAGCGCAACGTGCTCCATGTTCTGCATGCTAAAGACAGCAGCACATATCATCTTAGCTCATCTGCTCTCAGAGAGGAACAGAGACACCGGGTCTGCACAGCTTTCCTTGCTTCCCCCTTTTTCGAGGGATGCAAGTTGATGCTTCATGGTATTACCCAAAATGAAGCTTGCAGACAAAGCTGGTGATGTGAATGAAGAGAGGGGCGAAGCTGGAGATCGCCTGGTACACCCCCTGTGCCCAAGTCATTCTGCTGACAGACCTACTGTGGGTAACGGGGCTGCGGTTGCTTTGCTCACCCTGTCCTCATTAAAGGCACGGAAATGTAGGAACGGGAACAATTTTTTACACTGTCGAAAGAATTGAAGCAGAAGTGTTCTTCAAGAGGCAACAACTAAACAAAGGCTCACAGGCTGCAATTATTTTTTTGAGGTATTAAAACTGTTTTTTCGTCTCTGTTCAGATTTCATGTGTCAGTAATGCACTTCATAATCCACATCTGGCCCGAAAACTCCATTTTGGCTTTTACTGGTATTTTCTGAATCTGAACTCTTCCTGCAGCCACTCAAGTTCATGGGAGAGTTTTGGCTGCTCTTGGAGCGCCCCTGTGGTCCGGTCTGAGGAGCCCTGGAACCCGAGACAGACTCTCAGCAGACCCTCCCTCAAGTTCAGGCCTTGCTGTGTGCTGCACCTACTCAACAAGGCATCCTTCCTACGGCGTACACCACATCCCAAGAAGCTCCTTTATATTTCCAAGATAATTTCAGAGGTGAGACCAACTAGGTAAAGCCTTTGAGAAATTTCAACATTTGACTGATTGATTCAAAAAATTATGACTAATACATTTATTCTATGCAGTACTTACCAGTTTTTCTAAGGTTTGTGAGGTTCCAGTAACAGACAGGCATCTAGCCCTAACCTCCAAGTTTTGCCATGGATCTTAGCATCCATTGTGCTCAAGTCAGCATTTGACAGCCTCTGTCCTATCTTGAAGCAATACAGCGTGCTAGCAAAGAAGTCAAATCTCATGCTTTAAATATTGTGAACTAAGAGGCTGCCGAATACCAAGATAAGAAAAATGTTTGCTAGTTTCCCCAGTCTTGGATCCTTCTCAGGATGTCCTAAACTGAGAAACATTGCTGTGTGGATCTGCTAAGGTGAGAGACAGAGATTTATAAATAGTCTGGGAGTTGTTTCCGGATGAAATTTCCAAGAAGGCTTCTTAGCAGAATAAATGGGCTGCTGCAATAACTTATGGTAGCACTGATGATCTTTTCTGTAACTTAAGCAAACTGTGAAATAGTGGAGTACTTTGTCATTATTCTCCTTTTTTGCAGTAGGTGAAGCCTACTCAGAGTTCACTGTCAGCACCACGCTACATACACCTGTGCTGAGGGGAAAGGAACTGCATCGCAGCAGTTTGGCAGAGCTGAGACCGTGAGAAGAAACCTTTCTGCCCCACACTGTGTTTGAACACCAGAAGTAAATCTGGGCATACCTTGAGGATTGCTGTGTCTCTACGCAGGGATTTCCTTTCATGGGAAAGGAGAACAGCTGGAAGTATTAAAGACGAGGCAGAATATATAAAGTCTTCACCAGCAACCTGGGCTGAAGAATGAAAAAGCTGTATAATTCAGCAGATGTGATGTTTCCTCCAGGCAAAGTCAGCAGTTCCTCAGAGGGCAGGTGTAGGCAGCTTTCCCTCCCTAGAGTCACCAAAGCAATGAAAGACTATCAATATATCAAAGAAAGAACAGCTGAGTTAAAAATGTCTGCTTTAATTCTCTTTCCTAGGTTTAACGACCATATTTTTGCCTAGAAGCATTAGCATTATGGCACTGAATTTCCTAGCTTTGGTATTTTTTATGTTGGCCCCCCTCTTTCTTTTTTTTTTTCCTGTTTTCTTTTTTTCATTTTTTCAAGGAAAGGAAACATGCCCTGGAAGATTTAACAAGGAATTTCAATATTGTTAACATGTAAAATTGTAACTGAAAAAAACTACTAGAATTTGGCAATAAAAAATGGTACGTGCTACATATTTCCTTCCTACTTTTTTTGGCTAGTGTGTATCAGCAACTCCATTGAAATGAGAGGAGCACACAGTGGCTGACAGGATCAGAAGATTTTAGATACGGTGTATGGCACCACGGTGAATTACTGAAATTTTCCTATTCATGTGTTATTTTTCTCAGAAAATATCTAGGACTTAAAAAAAAATAATTTTAAAGTCTTCTAAAGAGATGTCAAGAATACAACCTTTCTTTTCAGTACTGCTGTATCAGCCATTCAGATGACGTTACGACAACAGTCCCATTAGATATATGTGCTCACCAAAAAGCAAATCAGTATGATACGGCATACAGCAAACAGCTAATGTGAAAATATGTTGAACAATTTGTAAATTTCTGATAAACTCTATTCCCAAATTTAATGCTCATTCTAAAAAAGAAATCTAAGTCTCTTTATTTTTTAATTTACCTTGAAGTCTGCACACAGATCAATCGTTCACTGAACAATTCCCTTTACAAGGACATTCTGCCCAGTTCCCAGCACCAGCAGATTTATGTCAAAGGCTGCCAACAGATGACATCATTGAAGGAACAAACATATTTATCAGGAAATGAAACAATCTTGCAAAAATCTTTACATTTAATCACAAAAGTCCTATTCTCCCGCCTATATTCCAAACACCCACGAGGATTAAGAGCATTATAAGAAGAAACACTTTGCCCAGACAAATTATTCTGTTAAAAACATAGAAGAGAAAGAACACCAGATGTTCAAAAGGAATTGGGTATAGATTTAAGAATCAAAAAAGGATGATGAATATGGACCATGAAATAAAGCATTAAGCAATGTGATGAGCATCTGTTGCGTAATAAATCTAGTCTTTGTACGGTTCTCTTTTCAACGTGAATTTAATGGGAAAGTTTTCCAGCTTGACGAAAATGTTGTCAAGGCAGAGAAAATACCGGTAATTTTAAGAATGGTATTTCACCCGTTAATACAAATGATCACATAGCAATAAATAAAAATTATTTATCTATGAAATAGAAGTCTTGCACTTTTACCAATTGACAAATAAATTGCCATTTTTATTCAGACATAATCCAGATGGGGAGCCACAACTGACTCGCCTCCTGAGAAAACTAGAGAAGCTAAGGCTAATTATTCTGCTTTAGTATCAATATGTGTGTGGAAACAACTGCTGTAGTTTACGCGAAGCCCTTTTCTGTATTCTCTACGTTTTTAACAACATTTGAAATGATGAAATCAGGGTTGGTTTCTGAGGGAAGGTGAGCATTTGTTGAGAAACTGAGTAAGAAAGGTGCCCTGCAACCTCTACACTAAGAGTGAAAGGGAGAAAGAAGAGACCTTTCCTTCCATGCCGTAAAGCTGCTGTTGTGAACTTCTTCCAAAGACATTTGCAACTGAAACAACTGGGCTGGGCAGCACAAATTTGGCATGAAAGGGCTCCTCACTGAGAGCTAATTGCCTTTGAACAGTCTTATGAACTTTTTATTGGCTTATGAAGAGACATAACCCTTGAAAAACTCTATGCCACATGTGCACAGCGCGTTTTCGTCACAGGTTTTTCCACTGAGCATGTAACATGCACAGCGAGGAAAGGGCATACTTGCATCACTGCAGGGACCTCGGCTCAGGCCCAGGAAATTTCGTGAATGACAAATGTCACCTTCTCAGCATTTTACAAGACATTTATTTCAGTATAAGGCAAATGAGGTTTGGATAAGGAAGAATTGAAATCTGATCATCTCATCTTAGAAAGGAAGAAAACTCTGGGCTTCTTCCTCAGTTCACCATATAACTTCCCACAAGGAAAGCAGAACCATATGGCACATGCTATTTTAATTGTGTTGCACATTAAACAGGGAATAGTTAATACTTCCCTTTTGTTCCACCCCCCTTTTTTTTTGTTTATGAAGATTAGTCAAAATAGTGTGGGAAGCTATACTCTTCAAGTAACTTGAAAAGCATTTTCAAAGCAGTAATGTGTTAATTTTAGCCAAAGTGCCCTCTTTCAATATAATGACAGCCAAGATTTGCCCTGGCAGTCTTTGCTGTATGATAGTATGGGTTCATTCACCAACGATGATGGAAAGTCCCCCAGCCATCCTGCCTGACTGGCCAGCTGGACTCCACACATACCATTTCAGAGTAAGGGAATTCAACTCAGCTTCAAGATATAAAACTCCCATGTGAAAAGCAACACAACTGTTCTTTAAGATTCACATCAAAGAGAAAGTAACCACAAATGCCTTTTGAAACGACGCTTATTTTCTCGGTGAGTGTTTTATCAGTGTCCTGGTTTCTGGTTTGAAGTGGGAGCTTATTTGCCCAATTCCTCTGGCCAGCTCTGGGTACGTGTGGAATTTCAGGTGAATACCAGAATGCCTGCCTTTGTATCTGGTTTCAACTTTTGGTGCTTTATTCCATCCCTGTCTGCCTAAATGTATACGAGTTCTGTTCTAAAAGCAAAATCACAGTCTATATTACCATACTGTTACTTTAGAACAGCTTTTATCTGCAAACGGCTGTACTCTGAAGTGAGTCTGCAAGCAACAACGCCTGAGAAGTGCAGGCATTCAGCTCCTCTCTTAGTATCTAAAGTCATTGCTCAAGTTTTACTAAACCTTTGGTCTGAGCAAACTCTCCCATCCTTACCTTTTATTTTAATGACTGATTGGAATTTCTAACACAATTACATCACTCATCTTTCGCCTTCTCCCCTTTGGATGTTCATTCATTATTTATTTAACTTCCCATTTTCTTATTGATTTTTACCTACGCTCTGCAGGTGCATAGACCTGTTTGTTCATCTCTCACTGAATTGTAGATCACCAGCTGTTACATTGCTCGCAACAGTTGCGCTAGATTGGAAAAATCATTTTTCATTATTTCTTAGCTTTTGGAAAATATCCACATCATGTAAACATCTCAGCGCCTCGACATAAAAACCGTAATCTCTACAAATACAGAATTAAGCTGCAGTATTGTTCTAGGTCAGGCCTCACATATTTTGTATTAATCAGCAACACAGAAACACATGTATCTGCTACACTCGTAGCGTGAGAGTTATATTTTCCACCCTACCAGACTGGAAGATTCAGAGGGCTCCGAGCAGCATACAGCAGGACAGGCAAACAATTTTCTGCTGCCACTGGCAAAGGTAAAACTGTTACTCTTTCTTTTTATGAGTACTAGAGTGCTGATAACCAAAAGTGCTGGTTATCAGGATTTTATCTTGTCTGAGCACCATACATGAGTTCCTGTTAAGAGCAGTAGCATCTTTGCAGAGCCAACTGTGCAAGGTGATGGCTTTCATGTCTTTGGGAGGTTGTACCCAAGTGGGAAGGGAAAGGTTCTCATTTAATGAAACAATTTAAAAAAATTATCCATTGCATCTCACCTTTTAGGACGCTGTATCGTCAGGCTTGAAGGAATTCTTTGTAGTATCTGAAATATTTAATTGAGGAATGAAAAACACATTTTGGTAGAAACACTCTCTGAAACGAACACTTACCAGAATACACCATTTTGAAAACAGAAATTGTTTTTTCACTCTTAGATTAACTCAGAAGTTCAAATTCACCAGACTCCCTTTCTCCTCTCTACCAGCTATCATCTTTTTTTCATATGCTTTATCTACTTCAGCCATGGTAATGAGAGCAGAAGTATATTTCTAGAAGATGCAATATTTAAACTCACATCCTCCTAGAAATGTTTTAGCTCAGTTACAGGTCTGCTGGCGCAAATGACTAACTTGCCAAGCTGGAGAGTGTTCTCATATGTGAACAGGCTACTGCAAAAAATGACATTGCCTCCTTTAAAAATCAGTTATGTTTAAATGAAACAGATCAACATGCATTTTAATCTAAAAATATTCCATTATTCTATATGCAGCCACAACATTATGCAGCTTTTCTGGGGAAAAAAAAAAAGCCGTAACGAAACACAAAATCACAGAAGATTTTGCTACAACAGTCACGTACCAAGAACTCTTTGTTTGAGCCTGAAGTAAGTATCTCCAGAGGTTTATGAAAAGTTGTTTAGCGCTATATCTGTCGTATTACAGGATTGATATTTCCTCCCTTTATGCTTACCACAGTGTCACTAAGGGAGTGATTGTAAACTCTTTTGAACCAATTTGCTGTGATACAATTAGCAAAGGGAGCAAGCAAGTCTCCCCATTTATCCACACTCCAGCAAAAATGTCTAAAGAATAGAAACTCTTCTAAAACATGGCTTACCCAAATGATGTTAAAATAAATAAATAAAAAAGGAAAGATTCAGCCAAACACCCCAAAACTCAATAGCCTATGGAAAGAGATGGGGACGCATTCCATAGTGGACTCACGATTGCCTATAGAACTCTTGTACAACCAGAGCACAGCAAAGTTGCTACTTCTTGAAGGCAAGCATGTAATTTTAAAGTAAAAGCTGCTGTTTCAAAACTGTATGGAGAAGATAAAACTGCAGTGAAAACTCAGATTTGAGTGTAAACTCTCTCAACTGTTTCCTTTTCATTACTTTCCTAGAAGCATTTCAGATCCAGCTTTAGACATCTTTGTGCCTTTTGAGAGTACTTACAACCAAAATCACTGCTTTCATTTTAATTTTTTAACAAAGGACTTTACAAGTGAGAGGGGGAAAATACTAGTCAATGAATACTGTATCTCTCTTATCTTTCCAGGAATACTGAATTAAGTCTTAAAAAGCTAATGAAATTTTGCATGAGGAATGTTGCTCTTTACAAGGTTCACATGGATGTCCCACCTCCTTTTAATCTTTAGTAATATTTATTTATGTGATCTGAATAAAATTAATCTTTTTCAAAACATTCCTTCATCTTAAGAGAGTGTTAAATACTACATTATTTGGAAATACATTTCCTATTACTCTTGCTAGGCCCCAAAGATGTAAACCTTGCACAGAAATGGTAAGTCGTTTGTGTGGGTAGAGCCTGGGTCCAGCTTCACTGCATAAAACTCCACGGGAGCTGAAACCTTTGCTGCCTGAATGCTTGAAATCACGAGATTTAGGAATACGTTGTGTCCTAAGGGAGCCCCTGAAGGGGTGATATGCGGGAGAGATGCTGTCTCTGCAGAGCTGAGCCCCCAGCTCTGTGAGCAGGGACCTCCGACTGCCCTCAAGGGAAGCAGAAGGGCTCCGCGCAACACGGGCTATCTTCCAGCCCCCCTCCTAAACTGTGCCATCTCCGCTTTGACACTGCCACGTCTGAGGCGGTTGTATCCAGGTTAATACTGTTTAAATGAATTGCTCGTTGTGCTAATTCATTGTGCATGGAAAGATAGAGGTTGGTTCATTTTGCTCTCTTAAAGAAAGGCTTCTTATATGATTTTTATGGTGAAATTAGATTCTGTTCACATAGGGACCTAAAAACTGTACTTCTATTTATGTATTCTAGCATAATTATGCAATTTAAAATGTCAGGCGCTGTAGATGTTAATTCTCAAATCATACACTCAGACACATAGTAGAGTTCTCCAAGTGCAGCTCAGGGCAGGCATGGTCCACATTCATTAATCCTTTTCTCCCTTAAACGGGAGTTTCACCATAATTTCCATTGTTAAAATTTTGTATGAATAAAATGAAGGAAAGTGAGAGTCTTTGTTGACAAGAACAGAGGAACAAAACCAACTACCGGCAACTTTTAGAGCTGGAGCTCTGAATGTACATTTATAGTATCATGAATAAACAGAAGAATCATTTTATTGAATATTAATATTCATAAGAGCAGAGCAAAACAGCATCATATTCTTCCTACTGACTACTGCCTTCATCTAGAAGATTAATTAAATTAGGTTCTATAAGGGCAGTGATTTCTTTTCAGAAGTCATTTGTAAAGGAATGGTCTCTTTATCCAAATGTTATCTTTCAGCAATAAATTCAGTAGCGTTACTGCAGGCGACACTACTCATATTAAATTAATGGATTTGAGAGCCTGATACTTCTTAACGAGTTTAATACACATGGAAATTATTTAAGTCAAGATTTTTGTTTAATATTAAAATATGTTGATTTCTGTTGGAAAATGAAGATGGTAAAGTTCTTGAACCAGAAAAAATTTATAGATTCCCTACACTACGTTAAACAATGAGAAAAAGGCTGATAAGGAATGTTTCATAGAAAAATATTAATTTATTAAATGAGATACTTCATCATGTTTTGAGCAAGTTCCTGGACAGGAGTCAAATGCCCTCAGGCTGATGGATGAATCGAACCCAAGATTCGTATTTCTTTAACAAGCATAAGCATCAGTGCTGGCCTTACAGATAACAGTGCAGTGACAGTACCACGATATTTCAGTTTGGTAAGCAAAAACTTTGCTTACCTGATTTAAAGAACGAGTGTTTCAAACCACAGAGCAAATATTTTTAACTGGTTGTTTGGGTTTTTTGTTTTGCCCTTTTTTTTAACTTCCTTTGTGTTTTTATCAAACACTTTATTAGAACCTTGTTCTCAAATTAGCCTTCTCCATAAAGGTTCCCTTAAATTGAAGCATAACTTTTCACGTTCTCACTCCAAATGCTGACCCAGTTCTTTCTATCCTCCCTCCTCTTCCTCTCCTCCAGTTACTTGCTCATCCCTACTCAGGACAGGGCAACTGTCAGGGTCCAGGAACCAATCTTCAGATAAGCCAATGCCCATATTACTAGGTGATAAACTTCACAAAAACTTCATTTCCACCTTATACAAATTAAGAAAATTTAAAGCCTCCAAAAATGTTCATTTTCCTGGGAAAACCATTTCTTGTCCTTATAAGTGCAGGGACAAAACCTTCCTACCACCTAAGGTAAAGATTACCTCAGGAAAAAAAATCTCTGGGGCTTAGACCTTTCAGTAATAACAGAAAGATAATTTGGTCCTTCTAATACTGATGAAATCTTCCAGTAAAGAGAGGAAACTATTTGCTTATTGCTAGACTGACAAATTTACATGTCTCCAAAATGTTATTGTTTTAACATCATCTTGAACTCATACAGCTCCAGTAGCTATTCCTTCATCTGCAAAGATCAAAGCTGATCTGCCTGGATCTTAATGGAGACTCATTTAGCATTTCAGGTTGTGAGGCTTTAGCATCTTTAATCCTTGTACGAGTATACATGGGAAGACAACCTAAAACATGTTCCATTTCAAGATTAAATAATTTCCAAAGTCTTAAGTAATGAGATACGCATGCCTAAATCTAACAATTGCTTCTAGCTTACAATTTTACTCCAGTACACACCCAAGTAATATGTAATGTTTTTTTCTAACATCGTAAATCTATCAGAGAGCGAATCTAGGTCAGCAGGAGAATGGCAGAATACAAGATGGCTCTTCCAGTGTCCTTTTTTTTCTTTTTTTCCTGCTCACGTTATCCCTCCTGTTCAGACTCCCAGGGAGAAGGACCTGCAGACCATGCCTGGCTCTTCTGCAACCTGTCCCACAGGAGCGCAGTTATTTTTACTCTCCTATTTACCGTGCCTTTTTAGTGAGCAAAGCTCTCAAGGAATGGACTTTCTCTTCCCAGATGTGGTCAGAAAGTAAAGTAAGTCCTTGAACTCAGTTTTGCATCTCTAGGTCACATTGGAGTTAACCGTTACCTCCTACTGCACATGGGCTTGCAGTGGTTTTACAGATCCCTAAACAAGCCAACCTGTGTAACATTTCCTTCATATGTGTGGATGGAGAGATGATCAGATTATCATGGTTGAATTCATGTTTGTTAAGAATAAAACTTTGAAACTATGAGCTTCACCTCACTAAAGCAAATCTTGATTTATACTGACCCCTGAGCAGTTCATATTCTCTCTCTCTCTTTCTTTTTTAAGTAATGCAAAAAAAGACTTCTGAGTGAAGACCATCATCCCAGTGCTGCAGCTGTAGTGACTATTTTAAATGGTTGGTTTTCTAGAATTTTCCTAACACTCATTTCATCTGGAATTGTTATGAAGCCATGATGTGCAATGACACAAAAAATAAATGATAAATAGTGCCATAAATATACAGATGTATCAGTAATGACTTGCATTTTAATAGAATTTATCGTTCTCCCCAGCAGTACTGATTTTTCAGCACCGTGCACAAAGCAACCTTTCTTAATGCTTTTCTTAATCACACTGGTATCAAAGATTGCAATACAAACCTACTTTGTTTGAGGCATTACATATTCATTTTGGTTAGTGGAGAAAGAGATGAAGAGCTAAAGCTAAAATCCTACTTGGAAACACCAGCATTTGTATTCATTTCTGTGACATTATGATGTGCCATTTGTAGTTGAAATGCATTTCATAAATTATTTTTTTCAAACTAATATCTCTATGTTTCCAAAACAGCATATTGGAAATACACGTTGGTTGTATTTTGTTTTCTAATGTATTGTAACATATGCTAACCTAATTAAAAAAAAAGCTTTAAGTATCTAACCATGAGGATACTGGACACATTTATAAACTTTCAAAATCTGACTATATAGAGAAAAGATATTCTTCTTTTGCTTAGTATTTTGCCATTCCCCTGATGCGAGTTTAATGCTCAAACTTTCTGAGCTTAAGTATTCCTTTCAAGTCAAATTGACACAGCTAAGTTTATTGATAGAAATATATCATATTTTTCCTGGGAGAATTTATCTCAGACTAATGCGGTGTTCTATTATAGATAATTAAAGTGAGTCTAAAATATCATTTATATTAAGGGAAAAGTTAATTTACTGTGAATTTTTAACTAAGGGTCGCATTCAATATTACTTATATAAATATGCTAATAGCCTGAAAACTAATTTCTGTTTAAAAAAACCCCACCAACATATCTTCATCTTATTAGAATTCAAAGTCTAATTAAAAAACTACAAACCCAAGACAATAAGCCAAGATTACAAGACTCGTCGTGGAACTATGAAATTTGACAGCTGGAATGTCTTGATGTGCTAGCTTTTTAGCATTGCTTTTGTTTTATTTTTTCAGATGCAAGTCGTATTTCCGTTTCATAGTTTCTGTTATTTCTTAATATTAACAAAAAATCTTACTAGCACTTTGGAAAAATCTGAAGGTAAAGATTCTGAATTTCCAAAAAAACCCAACACGTTTCCAAAGCATACCTTTCAAAAAATAATACTTTTGGCAAAGACTCCATCCTAACATTATAAATTTCCGCAAAAGCAATTTACTTAAGTATTATTTACTTGTCAGTGTCTTTAGTAGCAATACCATTATATTCTGGATATCTGCCACAGGGAAAAACTGCTCAGTTCATGTAGTTTAAACCAAATCAGGATTGAAGAGGTTTATTGATTTACTGATGACTTGTAATTAGCTTACATTCAGGATCAATATCAGTCATTCTATGTACATACCCCAAAACTAGATGCTTGTGAAACGTTAATAAACACCCACACATTTCTGAACACCTTCTACAGCCAGTCTAAAGAGGTGGCAGCCCAGCACCCCATACCTGCAGGCTGATGGCATGGACCCACGAGGTCCCACAGTCCCACCCCACCGTGCTCATGGTGTCCCACGGGCGGGGGGATTGTCCTGCCCGGCCCCTGCTGAGGCCACGGTACAGGCAGGGTGATGCCCCACAGTGTTGAGCCAGGTTTTCACCACTGCCATTTCTACTCCAAGGAAATTTTCCTGCTTTATTTAGTCTTGAAAAAAGATCTAAAGTGTAGGACGGCAAATATCAAAATGAATGGATGCATTTGAACCTGAACAAAATGAACATCTTGTTGATGGTGAATGCCATGGATTTCATTTTAATATCTCAGCAGTAAGAGACACTTTTGAAGCCTTGTGCCAGCAAAGTGCTGAATCACATTCCTTCCTAGTGATGCAGGACTACAGGAAAATATTCTGTTGGCTCTAGGTTTTCTGTGTAGGTCTATCCTGTACCAGATTTTTATAGTTCTCTGTACAAAAATAAATTACACTGATTTGGCTACAGCATCATAATAATGCAAAAGAAGCACATGCACCCAGGGAGAAATAAGAAAGGGTAGCAGTGATCAGAAAATCCATCAAGGGTGACAGAGGGAATAAAAAACAATCCACAACTTAAACCAGAGCCCCTTCTCTAACCTCTGGAAATGCTTTTCACTCCATCTTTCCAAGAAGCTCATTAGATACAAGACTATTTTGTCTCCTTTGGCTTAGAAAGATCTGCTATTCATTCCCACTGTTCGCTATGTAAGTGTGGCTTATGATATATAATGAAGTTTCAGTATTTGGTGTTATTTGATCTTTAAGCCCTCCCAGAAATGCGTGCGTATACAGATCATATCTTTATTTGGACATAGTAAAAAAAAACAAAAAAAAAAAACCACCTCCCAAAACGTTCAGAACCAGACTTGTCAAAAATGGCATTTCTCAATAACCTGAACAAATTTAAACTTCCTAAGTTTTAAAAAATAAGATGTAATATTCCAATACAGGTATTCTCCCCAATTCTTATTAGAGTAAATGAAAAATTTTTTACTCAGTATAGGCTACATGGAAACCTACTGCTTGAGCTTTCTGGATTCTTTGCAGACCACAACTGTCAAAGTCACTTGGAAAGCACAGCAGATTTTCAACACATTCAAGATAATCTTAAAGTTGTCAGTTATTGAGTGGTAACGTTAACACTTGATACAAAATTGTTCCCAGCATCCTATCAATTAGCATTTATGCTGCTGTCACTGGCTCTTGAATATATATTGTTTGACACACTGAATATTGAATATGAACAATCTAATTTTTTATCCACCTTAAAACTTAGTAGGGAGACTTAGCTTATTCTGTATGGTTCAAAACATTTCTTGACTACTTTTTCATGAGATCTAATGATGCCTGATACACTTTCTTTAAAAAAAATATTTTATACTAAAAACCAAATTATTTTCTACTACAGCTCAGCAATGTTCTCATCAATGTGACATTTATTTGTATTTTGGAGGAAAAATTATCAAGGAAAGCTGTTAGAATGAAACAAGACATGAACTAAAAATGACTGAATGTCACATTCTCCTCTCTCATTGCTTAGGGAAGCAATTGCATCAGTCTGAGCGGGCTTGTGGTGCATTGGTGTATTTCTCTGCAGATTGCAAGATCCTACTTTTCCTTTTTAGATGAAAATTAGAACTCAGCACTGTTGTTTCTAAATTCTTTTGAAAATATCAAATTTCAAGAACAGAATTTGGTCATGATTTAAAATATAATCCATAAAATGCAAGGCAGGATGTCATACAATCACATATACCGAACTATTAACAGTTCTATTTATGGACTACACTACCACTTCATGCTGCATATGTCCACACAAAGACATACAATACCTAATTATTTCTCAGGCTAAATAAGGAAACGTGCCACAATGTCCTCTCCTCAGATGGCTCTGCCCCTCTGAAACTCAGACTCTGGAGTCAGCCCCCAGGTTCACTCCAGTCAATGAGAGGAACAGCTGGCTAAGAAAATACATGCAAAATCGGTGTTCTTTCTGGGAAAAACTTCAAGTTTGACAATAGGAAATATAAATACGGGGGGAAAGAGCGCAAAAAATTCTTCCTATCTGAGTGAAGACATGTGAATTAGAGATCAGCTGCTTCCACGAGCCATCTAACCAAAGAGACATTCGGGTAGACACATGCAAGTACCTACTTGGAGAAACTCAAATTCTATGCCCTCCCTACAGAGGCCCCAACACACAAGTCCCCGTTCTCATCGCCAGTTCAGAAGCGCCACTTTGAGGCCCTGGAGCAGCAAGAACACAAGATTCAGAGACCACAGGAAAAATAAAAAGATGACTGTGACTCTACTTGTCACTAGTAAAAGTACTTACCTCGGGTCCGAGGCCTGTTTCAATCCTCACAATGCTCGTTCTTCTCCTTTTAGACTTCTAAAATGCCACATGGGAAGGGTTCCTCACAGTACTGTCCTCTTCTGTTCAGCATGGTGCTTCTGGACGGCTCTTCCATCACTGACTCTGGGGGCAGGTGGCTGTAAATTAAATATTTCTGAGCTCAGATCCCTCATTTATGCATAGATCTTAATTCCTGGACACAGACCGAGCTTACAGAGGGGACGAGCCCTTCAGGCCAGCTACGTAAACGTAAAGCAGCTAGTGTCTCCAGGTTTACTCAGCCTTACCTCCAACCTCCACTGACCATCTGCCATGTTCACCCAGCTGGGTATTTGCAGCTAACCCAAAACAGAGCCTGAAGATTATTTTCACTGTTTGAGCAAAGCCTACTTTTATCCCAGCGTTTACAATAACACAAAAGTTTGCACTGGACTGGTAAACACCAAAACAACACTCGTAACTAGAGATGGTTTTTTCCTTGCCTGCTCTTCAGCTCACTTCTGCCCAAAAAGAGGCAGCCCACTGCATCTCCAAATTCCAGCTAACAATGACCACGCAGGACATGTAACAGAATAGCTGTGTACCGTATCCTAAAATCTGCCAACAAACAGGCACACCGCTGGAAACACAACTGTCTACAAGGAAGCATTTTCCCCACTTGCAAGAGCTCACGAGTCCAGGCACCATCAGCTTCTAAAAAGAGAGGCTCTGATTTTTTTCTCATTCCAGTTGTTCCCTTGTAAGAGGATTTAATTTAACCAGTCTTGCTATTGCTAGTGATAAACTAATAGAGCTAAAACAGCAATGTGGCCACTCCAGAGTCTAAACAAAAAACTTTTAGTAACATGGTTTCAATTTCTGGATTCTATTTTTCTTTTCCAATGAGTACTGGACAAAGACCTCACACCAGTGCACAAGAGGTGTTGCAAGGCCTGAGAGCCATTATGACCTAACCATGCATCACTGAGGTGAAAAAACTAATCAGAGCATTTTTAAAATATCTCAGGGACCAATATAATCATTTCACTGGTAAACAAATTTAAAACAAGGACAGCCATACAGATTTTAAATTTTCCTTTGTACTTCATCAGCTTGGGCTGTCGGTACGCAGCCGCACTAGAACGTTTTTTATATCCATCAGTTAAAGAGCAGGTTTCAATCTGTCAGTAAACGTTCTTGTTTTTTAAGGATTGCAATTAGTAACAGTGATTTTTTTTCTATATTAAAAGGCGGATTAATTGACATCGTAAAGCACAATTGCACTGACATTTTAGTCACTGCATGAATACATGACAACCCCAAATTTTTGCTCAGGTTCAAAAGAAAAGAGACTGGGTTATCACTGTACTTTGTTTTTACAAACTGCTTTAACATCTTACAAAAGCAAATGAAAGCAGTAATTTTCCGTGTATTTCTCTTTAAAGTCCTGGAGATGTTCACAACATCCTGAATGATGCAGCCTATAAGCATCTGTAGTGTGTGATATACGGATGAATAGGGGTCACATTACTGTTTAACAGAAAGTCGTGAATTTTTGGTCTAAAACTACTGCTTCATGATGTTTGTAAGCCACACCATTTCAATACCTATTGCGCTGGATCCCAGAAGCTAACAGGATTAAGACACAGCATACTGAAAATACTACACTAGTAACAAAAGATGCAATCGTCACTTATAACATGTAATAGCATGGTAAAGGAGGAGTTTTATTTTTGATTATGAGTTTTTCTGAAGACCGAGGAGGGACGATTCCAAGCCTTTGTCTTGCTGTATAGGTTGGAACTATCTGGACACTTCCCATATTCTGCATACTGGTAACAACCGGGCACCTAGTAACAAGGAGAAACTTTGATGGGCGTTCATTTTTCCACTTTAACGAGTCTGTACTTGTTCAAAGTTGTGGTGGATTTCCAAGCAGAAGTGTCATTGTTTGCAATTTTGACATGTTGGGTGTCAGTGCTTTTAGATTTGGTTCAGCAGCAAATGAGGCATTGGCAGCATATCAGAGCATTTTTGCTGTATTCGGTGGATGGTTGGTTCTGTTCAGACTGACAGCTTCATCCATGCTGTTTTCTCTATATTGTAATCTCTGGATTCCTATCACGTTTCTCATGGCATCTGAAGGGTGGTCAAGGTGCTCGAGTATTCCAGATAAATCAGTCAAAGGGTATCGGCTACTAACTTTGTAGCAAAAATCACTGAGGTGGGCTACGTTTCAGTACACCTACCTGTGAATTACACCGTGTGTGTTGCGATGCCATCACCTAGAAGCTTTTCCCTCTCTTTCCTTGGGGAGCAGAGACAAGCACATTGGGGAGCAATCTCAAATTGCCAGCAGTCTTACTACTCGTAGGTCCAGGCGAGGCCAAAGCTGATGTGGGTGTAGTTGACAAGGATATTTTTGGTCATATATTTGGCTTGGAAGCCTTAAGCATGAGTCTAGCTCTTGCAGATACTTGAGACAACCATAAAAATATTGGAACTTATGGAGAAGTGTTTATGGTATTTGGTTTATGGAGAAAATCTGCTGCATTTTTGAGGGTTGAACACTCACAAAGACTCTTCTTTTTGAGTAATGAAAGACTCCAGGATGATTTCTATGAGTCTAATAGCTTTCCAGTGAAAGTAGCATGGATATGACAGATCTGCCATGGTTCCTCTGCTCATCAATCTTAGTGAAAAGGTAAAGGTTCCTAAAGTGATGGATGCTAAATTAGGTTGTTCTGCATTTTTCTGAACTTTATGACAAGGGATTTGATGCTGTGGTTGAGTCATTTTTAAGACCACACGGAATCATTCAATTTACACCTGCCACAAACCTTGACACCTAAACTGTTTTCCCTAACAAGCAAATATTTGTGTGCCACTGAAATTCCATCTTGCTTTTGAAGTTAATGAAAATAGAATGGCAGAAAAATAGTTTAAAAGGCTATGCTCAACTCTTTTCTATTGGCTTGTGAAAGTGTAAAACAAAACTATCACTTACGTACAAGCTTAGTACAAACAACAGTAAATAAACTCCATTCTTGTCTTGATGCTGCTCCAGGTTTGTTTAGTATCACACGGATAATTACAGAAATGGACTGGGTGTCTTCCAGTAAGAGAGTTCAGAAGTGTCTTATGCTTACACAGAAGGCCAAAATATGACCTTACACTACAGAATTCTGGCTATCAGTTTTGGAAAATATAACAATAATTTTCAGTTTATGCAGTGTATGGAATTAGGCATTAAAACACCACATAGCTTAACAAATTAGATTCAGTTCAAGTCAGGTTTAAACAAGATCTACGTTTATGTCAAATACTATAAATTAAAGGAGTTGTATATTTGATAACCGAGCTTCTTAGAGATAAAAGCTGAAATGATGTACTTACTTGACTAGTAAATCACTTTTAATGCAGAGTGATATTTTGTATTTTATACATTCATTTATTCTTCTCGTGCAAATTCGCTTTTTATCAGGGGCCCATTTACAGCCTTTAGGTCCACACTCGCAGGCCAAAGCTTTGCAATTCGCAAAGGGTCGTTTTCATATTGCAAGCTGCCAGCAGAAAGAATGCTTGCACATGGCAAAGCGCCCTTCATGTGAGAGCTGGTGAAGGCAGACACCAAGCATCACTCTAGGATGAAGAGAAAACCGGTTTACAAATCAATCAGATCTTATGGTTCACAGATGCTTTTGCCTTAATTTTAAAAAGTGTGACTTTAAGATATACAAATATTGTCATATCTTCTTCCAAGAACGATTTCTATGTTTCTTAATAATATATATGTATATCTTCAATCTTTACTAAAATCGTATGATGTATATTCCAGAATTCATGTGGTAATACATTTTAGAGAATTTTTGCATACTTAAAATGAATAAAAGATGCAAAGGCAAATTAATGTCATATCTCACCAAAACAACGAAAAACAAAACCATAAAGTGAACAGCGGGAACTCTGCTGTAAATGGATAAGGATAAATCACATTCAAAAAAAGCGTAAATTACTACGATAACATGTTGAACATTTCCTGGAAATCTTAACAGAAAAAAAACCCAAAACTCAAATACCAAATTAATTTTCCTGACACCTTCACTAATATCCTTCGGTTTCTTTAACCCTTCCACTTCCCTAATTGTTGGTTTCTGCTGCATATCCCTTGCAGTGGCAGTATACCAGAAAGAGGCTGATGCTTGTGGTTACCAGTGATGAATGAATCTCATAGGGTGATGGATAAGACAAAATGACACAATGCTGTATGCATTGAATCTTTTTTCCAGATAAGGAGAAAGGAGAGATAAGCTCGTAGTTGCAGCCTTAGCAGTATGATTAGCTTTTCATGCCTCTCCATCTGGATGCCGTAAGTACGCTAAGAATGATTCAGAATGAGCTAAGGTGGCTGAAATTAAAAAGATTTTTTGCACGTGCCTATTTTACCTGTTCTGTCTAAACTAGGATTCCCTAGAAAGATACAGGGTAAAAATCAGGAATCCAGAAATACTGAATAAAGACCTTAGAGCCTGAAACACAACACGTAATTGAAAACAAAAGGCACAACAGAAACTTTAGAACAGGTTTACTTGCAGACGCCCTAATCCTGAAAATACTTCACCACATATTGGTGTATCTATACTCATGACCCAACTACTCCATTCATTGAATGTAAAGTCCTCCCAAACTCAAATGTTCATCCCAGCTACAGTCAAAGTTTCCAGGTGGGCTAGTACAGCGCATTGACGCATACAGTCCGGTTTCCAGAAAGCAGCAGAGCTGTGAGTGAGGAGCTGTGCTTCAGCTGACCACCCTTGCTGCTGCCCCAGCAGCCTCCACCACCCCTGCAGGGCTGCGCTGTGGCCAGCTTGGGGCTGGCAAATCTACAGCGGCTCAGCAGCGTGCAGGCGTGCTCTGTGACGGCTGTCTGAAATAGAACAATGATAGGATACTATGGTACTATGATACTATGACTAGCCCCAAACCTTCTGTACAACAAAGCAATTAAAACACTTTATATACATATAAATAAATAAAAATAATCTTCGTCAGCTCCCTCTCTATCAGCCAGAGGCTCTTTCTATATAATACATATATGAAATGCAAACAATCCACAAATTATAAAGATTTATACCTACAGTGGTCAAATAGAGAAAATAGTGTAAAGGCAATTACATTACATTTCATCTTACCCTCTTGTGGTCTCCGACCCACGCAAAACTATGACCTTAATGTTTGCAGAGTAATCCGTTTTAAATAAGCACTAGCCAAAACCCCAAAGGGATGCTGATAACACAGTGATTTTATGGACCTGAACACAACTGTTTGGGCAAGCTTATAAGACACATGAGGTAGCTGAGCGATCTGGAAGACAATGTTCTTCAGGATACCTTTGCAAGAAAACAGAAATTTAATTAATTTTTCAAAAGAGCATATTTATTTAAATTCAGATTGGGGTTTAAATAAATTATTTCCTCTGAAAAACAACTGAAAAAGTACTCACTCTACTTGTATTTTCCAAATGTCTTGGTCTTTAGAAAGACAGAAGCCTAAAATTTAACGCCTCAAATCTTAGATAATTTGCTGAATAAATAACCTCAAGTCAATAGGAAGTGCTGGATGCTTATGGCCTTTTCCAAGCTAAAACTGAATGTTTAGGAAATGCTTAAACATGGACAGATATACGTTTTTAAACCAGTGTCTCCATCTCTGAGTTATTTCTGGTTCTTCAGCAAGGTCATGTTACTGATATTATGACTTCCTCTTTTCCTCTCTGTTACAGACATACGAGTGACTGGATTATTCAGACAGGTGCTACACTTTCATCTAAATTTAAACGGAGCCTGAGTTGGCAAGAGCTTAAGTGCCCCACTGACAGGTAGCAGCCCTTATGGAAAACCCGGGCAAACAAATTGGAGCCAAACAGTGCACATGAAATACTTCACCCAGAAACCTGCCACTAATTACCAGCAATTTACTGAGTCTTGGAAGAAAAAAAAAAAAAAAAAAATCAGTCTGGATATAACCTGAAGGTGTTGGATTTATTTTTTTTTTTTTAAATCATATTAGTGTTAAAACTCATCAGAAAAATACACTGGAAACAATTACACTATTGCTGACCTGACGCACTTATTCTCTTTATCAATGGAAGAGTTTAATTTATGGAAATCTGAAAATCATGGCAAATTTTTATTTGAAAAGCAGTGAAAAAAAGGAGGGGGGGGGTGTAAAAGAGGAGATTACTAGTTCTTCATAAACGTTTGAAGATATGTCCTGCCTGGATCATCAATCCTTTGAGTAATAGTCTTGTGATGTGGTATATTGTTAATGAAATGCTAATAGTTTGCTACTTTGCCCTGTGGATATCCGTGCACTGGGACTAATATAATATTGATCTGAGAGGTAGTAATGCAATTGGCCACACAGATTTCCTCTGAACGTCGTTTCTGGGAAGTCCAGCAATTATAAGCAATTCTTGTGCAATTATAATAATTACTTAGGGGTCTTTTTACCCCAAGGACATTTGTAAGCATTTCTTACTCCTAATTGTAACAGGAACAGTGCTAATCACTATAGCGAAAATGTCTTCAGCACATCTATGTTCCCCTAATTGAATTACCAGCATGGTAGATACACAGAAGGGTGGAAATCAAGGTTCCTAGGTTCACCCTTATCTTCAGACTTGGCAAGGGGCAAGCCATGAGGGATCCTCTTATTTTTTAAGCACCAGTCCCTCAAATCTCTGCATGGTTTATAATTACACTCTCTTCAGTACCTAAAATTTATTTCTCTACACATATCATCTCAAACTTGGCAATACCATGGTCTTTGTTACTTCTTTCACAATGAGAGAACTTGCATACAGCACACCGCAGCCTGTATCACTTCTAGGACAGATGTGGATGTATTCACTCAGAGATCGTGTTCCCTCAAACCACACCACCCTCTAGCCAAAGTTCTAGTATTTGAATTACTCACTTCAGACGCAGAAGACCTGAGCCTTGCCTCAGGACCGGTGTCAGACATGAAACCCATATCTTTTCTTGAGGAAGTTCACTAATCAGTCTGGAGATGATTACACAGATAGGGAGAGAAGGTCTTAATGTCCTCTGCTAATCACAGGAAATTGAATTTAAATGCCCTGAATATAAGCTCTGGCAGCTAAAGGAAAGCCTTCCCAAATTTCCATGCCACAATAGAAAATGCAGAACCATCCTTCGTACCGCTGTTTTAGTTGTCCCTTTTGCTATTCAGCCTTCTTGAAGACAGCATTAATGTGATCGGTTGTAACTAACTCTCCTAGCGTGAGAAAGTCAGGGTCTCCAGAGCAAGGGGCCAAGAGCATTGAAAATAGGCTAGTTTAGAAACATTATCTGAAACAACTGCAAACCACTGTTACAAATCTGGGATTTTTTTTTGAAGGTGGGGGTAATTTTCACGAAACCAGATTCGCATGAGGCAGAATGCTGAGTAGTTACATTTCCCGCCCCAGACTGTACCTCTTCCCAGGTACTGAGAGCAGATCCAAAGGCACAGCTCTACTTTAATATAATATCTTTTCAGAATTGCATCTTTCTGTATGCTGTCTCTCAGACACCCGATGTTGCTCGGCTGCGATAAGGCTGGCTTGCTTAATACAATGTTAATGTTATTCAAATGACTCCCCTTTCTGTTCCATGTAAATGCACACTAACGAGATCTCCTACTGCATTGTGCTCTCGAATTGGAAGTTTACATGGGTCATAAGACTTGTTTTGCATCTGTGTCAGCTGGCATTTGTCACCCGTTTCCATTCTGCATATCGATCGTTCTGTTTTCACCACCAAGCGAAGGAAATATGAAACCAGCAGGTTTCAAGAATAAATTGCATTGCTGTAATTTTTTTCCCCCTGTCTTTCAGCCTCAGCTTCTGGGCAATCAGAAAGCTTTTGACTCTGAAGACCAATTTCAGAAGCGATATAGAATTTTATGCAACAATGTTCTCTGAAACCAGAGAGACATGGAAGATGCCGTTGCTGAACTAAGATGATTGCCGTGAGTTGGCTCATCTAATCCAAAGCATTCAGCACCAACTGCCTTTCATGACTGTGTCTGACTCCATGGCTCAACTTTACAGTATCGCATTCTTCCTGTGCGTTAGGCGGGAAAGCAACTTAGTAAGGAAACGTGTTTTCTAAATATAATCAAAAATAACCTTTAGATCAAAGAGGAAACTCACTTTTTAAAATACATTAACACAAACTATTAATGAGCCTGGAGGAGGAGTGCTCACAAAAGAAAGATCAAGAAAGAGCTCTTTTGGCTCTTTACATCCATAGCCAGGGGACTGAAACACAAGATACAGAGGCAGTTCAGCAAGAACAGTAAGTCAGAAAATCAGAAACTCAGACACTACCATTGCCATACTGAAAAACAAAGAATAGGTTTGCTGTAAAGATATACTTTGGGTTTTTTGTCCTTTGGACTTCAGCTTCACATGTTTGTCTAAATATTGTACCAATGCTATAGAAAATATGACTTTTTTTCTTTAATATAGAGATTTCAGGGTGCAACCTTCTAATATTAATACACTTGACAATTTTTGTTGTTGAGACAATGGATAACTTAGGCTAAAACTCCTTAGCGGAGTGTGTCTGACTTGTAACATGACTTTGATACAGGAAATAGGGAGAATTAGAACATAGTTGTTGTCGGTCTTAGATACGTCTCCTCCAGCAATATCATACCTAGCTCATCAGTATTTTTGGCTCCAGTTTCATGAGGTGCTTCAGCATTTCCGTAACTTGAAATGCTTCAGCAGTGGTATAGAAGCCAATGATACTCCTGTATTTAAAACTAAGCACGTGCTGAAGCTGGCTAAAGTAAGGCCAAAAGTGCTAATCGCTGTGATTTGATTTGGTTTATGAAAACATATATTAAGAAGATAGAATTCTAGCACTTTTACTATATTGGTAGAAAGGAAAGGATTGCTTTTTCTTTATGATTTCTAGATAAAAATCCAAGCTACTAGTCATCTTCCATTTTGTGCATAAATAAGAGGCTGTGTGGATGCATTTGTAGGACAGTGAGTTACCTATCACCCATTTAACGCGTAGAAATATTTGTTCAAACATGGACACTCACTAACAAAGACACTGAATTTCTGTACACAGCAAAATGTAAGATATTAACATCGATATGCCAAAATGGGCAGAAACTTCTGAAAAGTACCTGTTAAAACGTGTCTCCTTTAATAACATCGCTTTGAGTAATATTACAAGATTTTTGAAATCGTATTTCCCCATTCTTGAACAACCTTAATTTCAAGCATTGATTTCATTAGGAGAACAGCAGCAGGTTTATACAAGAAGCAACTGTAAATTTGGCAAATATATGTTGACATGTTTCCACAGAAATGGAAATTTTCCGCTCAGATGCAATTTTGTGACAATTTACCCAGTCAAAGCTATGTCTTTTCCTATCACTCTATGAGTGTATCTTTGGTATTTCTGCAAGAAACAGAGGGAAGAGCCACGACGTAAAGAAACCATCCTAAGCAAAATTCTGGTCTCTGTCACCAGAAGATGGGTCTTAAAGACACTCAGAAACACCAGAAGCACCGCACTAAGAGAAAGGATTTCTATGTTTAACTTCCTAGCAGACCACAACCCTCCACCTTCCAAGAGCTTAAATATGCCTGAAGCTGGGGTTTTTTGTAATGATATAAAACTGCGGTCATCCTTACTTCTCCCTATACTTCACTTTATTACAACTAGAATATTTTTATGCATGGAAAGGTGACTCTTGCCTTGTTTCTACTTTTGAAGGATACTAAAACTACTACAGCATGATATTTTGTGGCAAGTAGTAGGACTGTGCATATGAAAAAAGGAGTCTTATCTGCAGACAGACTGCACTAGTTAAGATTAAATTATAAGGTCTATCAAATCTCATGGCTAAGGGCACTGACTATTATTATTATGCATTTATGTAGATCCATAAATGTTCCCTATGCTTCAAGGCACTTGCAGATATTCCTGCCTGAAAAAGGTTACCGTGCTAAAAGAATGATCACCATCAGAGATAGGACACATTTCCCGCATGCTGCAAATGTGGAGTGTTTTGCGTATGTTATGAACTTACTTCACCTTCCTAAGAAACATTGGGCTTTAATTCCTGTTGGAGTAAGGATACAAGATGAGATGGCCCATTGTCTTTACCGGCCTTTTAATCATTTCGTTTATGAAACAGGAAAAACTGGTAGGGAGGATGGAAAGCAGTGCATGACTTTTTTTTTCTTTATACGTTCTGGGAAAGAGAGTTAAGCCCTGCCTCACCAAACAGCAGCTGAGTTCTATTGTGGGGAATGGGAAATCTTTTCTCCGTACTGTTCCACCTGTGTTTTCCAAGTCTGTGCACAGTGCCCTTTCCTGAGACCTGGATGCTTCCACAGTACTGAAACCCTTCTACTGCAATGACAGCTGCTTTATAATTGGTTTGAGACAGACGTTTTATCAACTGTAATTCTTTGCCTGGAAGCCTGAAGGTGGTTGGCTACAAAACGGCTGAGGATTCAAGGACAGCTGTGCCAGGCAGAGTGCTCCTAGACTGCAGAGTTTTCTGTGCCCGGCTGCATTGGCCCCGGCTGTTAATCACACCACAGATCCCTCGCGTAGAACCTAAACTCCAGCACCATTCAGCAGGTCTGACTTTATGGCCTTTGTCAACCTTGCAAGTCTGGCAGTCCGGATGTACCAAGAACCAAAATTTCGGAAGTCCCAGCCTTAACCGTAGCTTATCTCTTGCTCTCCAGCAAGGAGGCGGGAAGTGCTAGGAGAACATTAACTCGTGCATTTGGAAACTCTATGTTTTGACGCTGTGACTGACCTCTGAGGCATTAATGATAGCTGGTAATTAAATTGAAACATTGCGGGTTTTTAGATTGCACGACATCATGAATTGTTTTGGCAAGGTAACTTTTTTATATATTAAAATATTTACAGTTTTGAGAAAACACAGAAAAATAGTATCTTGTAGCCTGGAAAGGTCTAAGCTGAGCAACCTGGTCTCGTGGAAGGTGTCCCTGCCCATGGCAGGGAGGCTGGAACTAGGTGACCTTTAAGGTCCCTTCCAACCCAAATCATTCTATGATTCTAAGACGAATGTTGATTTTGTGGGAAAAGCACTTAAAGCTAGGTCCTTCAGACTCAGCAGTTCTCATATAGAGTCCTGGGAAATTCACAATTTACGTGCTAGATGCCCCAAAGATTTTCCACCTGACCCTTGCAAAAAGCTTTTTAATCTGAAGAAAATGGAGTGCCTAATCATTTAGGTTATTCAGTCAGTTCTATCCCTAGATAATAACAAAAAAAAAAAAATAAAAAATAAAAACTTCACTGAAACATCCCTTTGCAATAATGGCACAAAGTTATAAAACCACAAAATAACAACGCTTCTAATCAATTGTAAGGATCCTGCTTCACTGGTTCAGCATTGAGCGGACTTGTAAAATCGGTTAGTTACCTTTTCCAACCAGCTGGCACTGGGCAATTCTTAGAGCTGCATCTTTTTGTTTCAGGAAGACAACTAGGACTTCCAGGAGCAACTACTTAGGGCAACCTGTCTTTTCTCTACCCACGAAGGCAAAATGACCCAGCACAGTCTACCACCACCACACAGACACTTGCGATAAGGCAGCAGAATAACATGTACAGGCAATCACATTCTTTTCTCCCCTGCTCCTGTCAAAGCTGCTAAATTTCTAACAATCTATATGGAGTTTGACCTCCACAATAATCCCGTCATTTAGCAATCAGAAGACATACAAGTTGACTTTTTTGTGTCATGTTGTGAGAGGCTAATTGTAGTCTTGCTATATTCACAACTACTCTTTTTTTTTTTCTTGAGCATCACAGAAAGAGGAAGCACAGCACACAAGACAATGTTATCCCGCACGGACTGTCTACACTAAGGCATTCTCCAGATATTAACTGCCAGTTTCAAGCAGACACATTTTTTGAAACCTTCCCATTCCTTCACAACCCTTTCTCCCTTGTTTCCCTCTTCTACCACATCAGTTCATCTAAACAGAACTGGTGGGATTTACTACAGTGTGAAGCTGGCAAGCTGTAATGGAGATTCAGATCCTCACTATTTTCTAATAAGGTGAAAAGGTTAAGAGCACGTTTCAAAATCTAATTAGTGCAGCCATTTATTGCCAGGCAAATTTTCACTTGCATAAGTCAATGTTTTATAGGATTCTGGCTGCAGGCCACTCAGAGGTTTTAGATCAGTGGAGGCACGTCACATACATTATTCTTTAACAAACCTGTGTTATTCTTTAGAATGAGTGCTTATGCAGGATGCTTCACTTGATTTATTCTCCAGCTGCTACTTTAAACAGCGGAGAATCAAGTTACTCCTTCTGCTTCTTCATTTCTCATCCAAAATTGTTATGAGACATAGCTGCCTCACCTGGGAACATACGAAATGCCCAAGCCAGTGCTTTGTCGCTTACCTGTGTCTTAAGCACATGAACTCTGAAGACAGTAACTTTCCCAGCAGCTCTATGCTCGCTGCCAACTTTGAGTAACTAGATGAATTTCCATCTTCTGTTTCTTCTTTCGCAGGCATTGCTCGCAGTGTGCCATCACGGATATTCGAAAAGATTCATCAAAATCCTGGGTCAGAAGCCAAACTTCTCTTGCAATTTTTCCAGTTGGCCCCAATAGCAAGTTATGGGAGCCCTCCTTCAAAGCTCACGAGAATCAAAACACAGCCCACAAACAAGCTTAATTAAACTGTTAAGCTTCTATTCACATGACTGGGTGCAACTGCAGGATAACGTTCTTGGCTTGCCTATTTTTTTTTCCCCTCCATATTTTTCTTTTTATAAACACAGTGCCATGGGGTTGTTTCTTATTTTATTTAGAAATGCGCTGATGTGAAACAAGTGCTCAGTCTGATCAAAAATTGCTTCTAGTTATCCAGAGCCCAGTGGTATACACTTCATTGCTTATCTTCTTCCCCTGCCTGATGATTCCCTTATGATAAGTAAAGGAATAGCTGTGGCCATGTCACTGCTTTTTTATCCTGTTTACTTTTGTCTGTCATTTGTCATTGTTATATAATTTAAGGAAAAAAAAAAGAAAAAGACATCAACCAAAAAAAAAACCAACCCCACATGTGTCTGATGTCTAACAACTACGAAAAACTTGAGTTTGTTTTCAGATAATATTTAAAGCAATGAATTCCTCAAATGGATTCCTAGTGAGTCCTCAAAAGAGTTCTGGAGATCCTATCATAGCGGGAAATTACAGCACCTTCTGTTATTAATGCTTAAGGAAGACCTTTCCTTCACAAAAATCACTTACTCCAGATCTTGAGAACATGAGTTGTAAATGCAGCTTATCAGCATCTTGAAGACACAGCAGGAGATCATACTGTAAAGTTACTTGCCCTCAGGCCATCTGTCATTGAAGTCAGTGGTATAGAGTATTTATAAAACTATCCTTGTAATACCCAAGACACTGTAAGAAGGAAACTCAGCCATATAATAAACTCATTTGATACCTAAAAAAAACGTCTATCCAAGCTTCATGGCTGTTTAAAACCTTGAGGAAGACATTTATTCTTCTAAGACATGATAGATTATTTCCACTTATTTCTTGATTTGTCATTCTGCTATACTCGCAGACAGCAACTGTAGCATTTTAACTTGATACAAGACAACCGTCACTGTCAACGTACTATTAAAAAGCCAATAAACAATGAAGTAATTATGTCAAAGATCCTCTGCCTCCAGGAATTCATCCTTTCCCCCCTTCAATCTCTGCTGATCTCAGAGGTCAGTGCCAAAAAGTCCTTTCCAAACAGCTCCCCAAGTGCACTATAACCAACCTAGCAAAAGTCTAGATCTGTATCATTTTGTGGCTCTTTGGAGTCAGAACTAAATATATTTTCTTCCCAAGACTCTGCAAACACCTACACAGAATTTTACAGCTTGCATGTGTCTCAAAGCTAGAAGTCAACTGACAGAAAGCTTAAACCAGAGTTTCTAGCTCTGGTCTGCTTCAGAGCCTGGGACTATTTCAACACCAAAGGCAAGGTCCAAGCTCCCTGTCCGATACGCAGGAGCTAACCTGAAGGATTAGACAACCTTTAAGAAATGCTGCAAGCTCCAGCAGGGAGGCTGAGCTTCCGAGACTTAATTCTAAAATACATCTTTGTTCTTTATGCTCCATGGGTGTCTAAATTATCAGCGTTCTACTGCTAACCTTGGGGCTGGGGTGAGAATTGAGAATGCATAATGAAACGATATGAAAAATATGAGCGTGACAGAAATCTACAGAGAAAACCAAGTAAGTTTTGATTTCAGGGTTTCCTAGAGCTCAGAGCAGCTTATTTGTTAAATCCCAGCAATAATCGATAGCGCGTCTGTGGCGGCGCAGAAGCAAAGAGCATGGGTATGTCTGGGGAAAGGGAGCCAGGCAGGTTCTCATTACGCATCTTCTGATCTCCTTCCTTCGGGGAATGCGCTCAAAGTGACATTCTGGATTCATCTCAGAGAGACCATTCAACAGTAAAAGTAGCATCTATGCATGAAGAAGCCTGAATTTCCTGACAGATTAATGTACTATTTTCCATCTGAATAAGGGTGTATATCCTCAAAAGCCCAAATCGACTTTTCACCAGATTGTAATCGCTTACACCGGAATGCAATCTGCTCCCCCCCCCCTTTAAATTCAGAGCTATCATGTTATTTTTTTTCCTGGGAAAGAAAATCAGAATGTGTTTCTTCATTACTGAGACAGAAAGTAGCCTTAGGTGTTAGTGAAGTAGCGCTAGACCTGTAAGTACCCAAAAGTAAAGACAGAAAGAGTATTTCACTGAAGCTAAATCCTTGCCAAATACTTCACTCTCATCCTGACATATAGAGTAGTGAAAGCAAGGGTGTTTTAAACCTAAAAAAACTTGTTTCTACAAACAAGTAGAGATAGCACACACGTGTAATTTCTTTCATATATTATTAAAAAAGTTGAACTCAAGTAAGTATTTAAGCCTATGACCTTTAAACTTTCTTTCCTGACTTTACTTTCCTTAAAGTTCAGTAATATACAGCATGGGGATATTTGGCATGAAATGAAAATGGCCACAGATTTAATTAAAATGTAAGTTATTGTTAGCAAGAAAGGTCATGCTAAGAAAATGAAATTTCAGGAGTATATTAGCAACAACACTCCAGTGTTATTTGCATGTAAAATATATATTTTGTACTTGACATTTAAAAAGGAAATTGGAACTGTTTATAATGGATGCTTGAACACTTTTGTGTTCTTGTGCTGCTTTTGTTCACATTTTTGTGTAATTGGTTGGATCTCACATACAACAGTAGTTACATTTTATTCTCTGTGCCTGAATGCCTAACTGATCTGGGAATTAGTTCACAGAAGCTGATGTAAGTTCGAATAAAAATCATACTCCGGTATAATCCTTACATGAGTACAGCTTCAAACAAGCACAGATCTTCATAAGAATTCCTTATTTGAGGGTAATTAATAGCCCACCTTACTTAGGAATGGTTTTTTTTACCATTCTTTGGGCAGAGTAGTTTTAATGGTGACCAAGACCCTGGCTCCATTTTGCTCATAGGGCACTAAAGTGGCTGTGAAAGGAGGCACAGCTTTTCCTTTGAGACAGTACATGTTTTATGATCTGCTAATAAAAGTAACGGTGCGTCATACAAATCAGTCTAACTTCAGGGAAAGTGGGAGGTGAGGGAAAAATGCATTGACTTAATTGAAAGCATTTGTTTAAAATAAATCAATACAGTGGGTTGTAACTTGAAAGAACACTCTAAATATAACGACCCTGTGTTGTTGACTACAAAGAGGCGTCTGCTAAGTCAAAAGAGGTTTTTACTGATTTCTGTACTCCTGGTAGTCCTGCAAGAAACAACATCATGGTGAATGATCTTACAGACGCACCTTCTAGTTCATCAAGAGAAGTTGCTACCCTTCAGTGTGCTACAGACGTGATCAGATGTTGCTGAAAACATAGAGACAGTAGAATGGCAAGCAGCTGCCAAGATGCCAGTTTGGCCTCCAGAATAAATACAGCCAGTAGAAACTCTTAAAAAAATCTTTTCAAACCCAGTGCCAAGTGCCTGGCTGGAAATAACATGCATTGTTTTGGGGGCATTTACTTGTAAATTGAACAAACATCTTAGTAAAGTTATCTCCCAGCACCCCATAACTCCACTGCTATGCAATCTCAGCTCTTTACAGTAGAAATTACATTGTTACAGGGAACTAAAGTATTGGGCACACTGGGATGGCAAACCAAACTACTTAAGACAGAATGTGCGCAGAAGTTACACTAACTGCCTGTAAGAATGACTCATGAAGCTAAAAATAACATTGCATATTGGCCTTTATCCTTTCTACCACCACAGCGCAGAGGAACAGGACCCCGCGTGAAGTACAGACACACACGCCGCTGTCCTCAAGACCTTGCAATGAAAAAGCCAGCCTTGAGGTCGAAGCAAGCCTTCCAGTATCAGCTGGAAAGGGGCAGCTGAAGAGGAAAATTGGAGGTGGAGACTCCCAGGCATCGGCTGATGGCTGCATTACAGAACAATTTGCCCTCCAGGCTCGGACTTCTCTTAATACCTTGGAAGCTAGTTGAGAAAATCTCTCTAGCCTGTTTCCAGATCCCTGCATTTGCAGGGAGTCTTTTTAGCCTTAAGTAACACAGCAAGGTTGTGTGCAGTACTTCACTGATTTTGGAGTTTCTACCTCTGGGTTAGGGTGAATTTTTTATTAAGAACCTTAACAAAACGACAGCAATTGCTCTGTATGCAAAAGTCAGAATGGATTGTATTATCTGCTGTATAACAAGCAGCTCTAAATAATTGCTAGCAGTCAATCTGGCATGTTTTTTTTCCTGCAAAGTCCCTTACATTCTTGCCAGCAGGTTAGCATTTACTTCAAACACTAAAGAGAAGCTTGTTTAACACCAGCTAAGTTGTTTTGGAGAAAGAAGAGGAATGTATTTGATGGAAACACAAAAGAATAGGCTGTGAGGTTGTGCTGGATTCCACAAAATACAATGGTTTGTAAGCTAAAGTGCTAGGGATGAGAATGAAATGGAAACACAACATTCACATCATCAGTTTTTGTCACTATTCCGCTAACACACTGTTCAGTAATATGCAATGCATAACTTATAGCTTGAGTTCATGCTGAGCAGGGGGATACAAAATATTTAAGGCTTGTTACAAACATTGTTGGATAAGATTTTGGTAGTTTGTTTGGGTTTTAAGTTCAGCAAAAAGATTTATTGGTATGCTGAGGCTGTACTGCTAGTGTTTGCCTTGGGCAGTGATACTGCTCCTGTCCCTCCCAGCCAAGCAATCACCACAAGTTGGTACCTCGAAAAAACAGGAGACCCCTGACTTTAACTGGCAACATCACCATTCACATCCAGTTGGCTCTAAAAATCACAGAATGGTTTGGGTTGGAAGGGACCTTAAAGATCACCCAGTTCCAACCCCCCTGCCCTGGGCAGGGACACCTCCCACCAGCCCAGGGTGCTCCAAGCCCCATCCAACCTGGCCTGGAACACCTCCAGGCATGGGGCAGCCACAGCTTCTCGAGGCAGCCTGGACCAGGGGCTCACCACCCTGAATTTCTTCGTAATATCTAATTTAAAGCTTCCCTCTTTCCATTTAAAACTGTTACCCCTCATCCTAAGGCTCCCCTCCCTGATCAAGAGTCCCTCCCCAGCTCTCCTGTAGCCCCTTTAGGGACTGGAAGGGGCTGTAAGGTCTCCCCGGAGCCTTCTCTTCTCCTGGCCGAGCCTCGCCATCAGCCTGAAGATGAGGGGGCTCTTTCCTGCCAGCCCAGGAGATCTGTGCACGCCCTGAGCAGCCTCCCTGCGCACAGCAGGACTACCTCTCTTCTCCCCTCTTGGTCCTCAACTCTGCCCTAGAGCCCGAGGGAGAGGTTTAGCAGGGTCTGACCAGGCACACAGAAAGAGAGTAAGTGATTCTATGGGGGAGAGATCAATATTTTAACTATAGTAAGTGACACCTGTCTTTAGGTACAGGAAGGACTGCATCTGCAGAAAGTTTAACTTGCAAAAAGTCAGAAGCAAAAGCAAAGAAGCAGTGTCAATAGACACTCAAGCAGACATAAAGTGTCAAGGTGTTTTATGATTGTGTTATTTAACGCAAATTTTCAAAATTGCCCATCTGATTTGTGCTCTAAAACAACTAAATATTAGCATAAAGGCACAGTAATAAATCTGAATATTTTGCAACTGCAGCTTTAGAGACCAATTTTTTATGTATTAGTACATTCGAAGTAGATATGCAAATTAAGCCTTAAAACTCAGCCTTTGAAAAGAAAGGAGTTACCAAAAGCAGCAGAAATAAAGGTGTCACCCACTTAGGTGCGTTGCAAGCCAGTCACAAGTACAATAAACTCCAGTGGGACATCCTGGGCAGATCTCTTCAGAACTGCGGAAAATTCCCCACCACTGATGAAATGCCACTGTAATTAGTGAGGTGATTTCTTTAAAACTCGCTTTTCATCTATTCCGTATATAACTCTGTTTCATGCTATTTAAAAAGAATTTATGGCATACCAACTGAAAGACTTGACAGACATCTAAACGTATTGCACCGCAGTTATCAGCTACCTTTGTGACATCCAAGACATGAAGCTCCTTTGACAATCCGTAAGTTTTACAGTATCAAATTACTCATTACCAATTATGCTGCCTTTTAATTCTTTAGCAGCTGATACATGCAATGTTTTTGCCATGATTGATTTTAAGTTCACTTGGATTACCATTAAGCCAGCTATCCTATCATTACCCATTTCATCCTCGCTTTCTAAAATACTGACCTCTAAAATATTTCTAAAATACATTAGCCTCTAATATGCAGAGAATGCAGGTTCCATAGTCTACCCTCCCTGTAGCCAGGTTATGAAAACTTTTTCTGAACGTATTAGGGCGATTTTCTTTTCCATTTAGATCAATCACTGCAGTAACACAAAGTGGAAGTAATCTAATTTTTGTTCCTAATAATGAATGAAATTTCACAAATCACTGATCTCTTAGTCGTCTTTGCTCACAGGCACAGTTTTCTGAAGCATAATGAGGTTTTTTCCCAAACTTTTTTGGATATAACATAAATAATCTCCTTTCCTAAAGTCATTTAATCTTGGGCAAAAGGAGTAAAGGAAAAAGCTGGGAGATGCTAATTCCAGCTACAGATATGCTTGAATGTCAGATCAAGTCTGCTTTCAAAGCATATAGGAGTATTACATAGCTAAGAAGAAAAGAAGATAAATACAGCGCAAAAGTATGTATTTCTGCAGATCATGGGACGGGAACAAAAAAGTACTTTTCATATACACTTTTATAAACCAGCAGAGTACTTAAATTTCACAACAACAATTATAAAAACTAAATTAAGTAATTATAAACAGGAAAATCACCATTAATAGGATATTCTTATGCTTTGGAAAAAAGCTATATGCATTGAATATTCATTTTGAGGTGAGTGCATCCCGCTTACAGTAAAGCAAATGTTCCACGGAGGAAAAATATAGACTGTGCAATATAAGGAATTAGGGGAAATACCACAGCAGTATTTCATTTGTTATTAATTACTAAATGAGCAATGAAATATAAGATTCTGTATGAAGGGAAAGTAAGACCTTTGAATTTCGTCAACAGTCCTAAAAGTATACTGATTTAGGAGTGATTGATGCCAGGTGACACCGGAGCATGTAACAGATTAATACTTAACCAAAGACAGAGGTGTGTTAGAATCATGCCAATGGCTGAACATGGAAATTATCCCCTGTTTTGGTATATACACGCAAATATAGTATTTCCACTTCCTTTAAAGAGAAAAAAGGCTCATTAGACTTACTGTAGGCTATTTATGCTGCTTGTTAACAGGATCCATGCTGCAGGTGCATAATTGCCTAAAGCAATCACTTCCAAATGAAATAAGGCAGTTTTACTGTTTGCTTCCTTTCTTCCTTTACCTCAACAGAAACCTTGCATTTACTTCTGTCCCAATGGGAGGAAAAACTGCTGCAACTCAGATGGGACCGCACTGATTAACTGATTAGCATCCTGGAGTAGAAGGTTAGAAAGCGATTTTACTATTGCAGAGCAATTGCCATTGGAAAGTAATCTTGTTTATTAACTGCATTTTTATCTTCTCTGGAGGGTTCCTTGACATAAGATAATGGAATTTGCTCACTCTTTATTGTTTAAAACTGTAATTATATCCAGAAAAGCAAGCATTTACTGTGTCATTAAACCAAGGTAGAGAGAACTGACTTGAAGAGTTCTTGATGTCTTACAAACCTTTTTATCATTTCAATTAACATTGCCAAATGTTCTGTTTTATATTGCAGGCATAAATGAAGCTTTGCAGGCTTTCTAGGTGTGTTTATGTCCTAATTAATTTTAGCAACTGGGATTAGTAGCAAGGGTGAGACTACACACAGAAAGCATAAGAGTAGATATTAAAGGGCATGAAAAGCAATTCAGTTGCTGTCTATCGAGGGAAAGCTGTGCAAAGGCATTTGCAATATAGTGCTTGCACAACCTGTTTGCAGAAGTTCATCATTTCCAAACATCAGTTCAAAAGTTTTGTTGCTTCTTCTCCCTGTCCTTCGACAAAGCAAAAAACGACCCTCACAAAACCATGTTTCTGTTTCCTCATTCTCTGTGAAAAGCGAATGATGCTGTATCAAAGATGCATCTTCCTAATGCTGAAATTCATCAATTTTTTTCCACGCAGTAGAGTCACTCTGATCAGGATTTAGGGTGCTCGCTTGTTTGTTCATCATTCTTCCTCTGCATGAGGAGATTTAGCACTGAGCAGAACCAAGTGAAGCACATTCAGACCACTTGCAATTTCCTTATCATAAAAGTGATTGCCTCGCTTGGATATTTCTGATCTTTAGTCCAGGTTTTCTCTCTCCTTTTGCCTTTCTACATTCTTAGGAGATCCAGAAAATATCATCGTCTTTCCCCCCTGCCCTTGTACACCATCTGCAAACAGCACAATGTTCTGCATACGGTACATTTGCAGATTTGGTGATTTGGACGCAAGTTCAATCTGAGGGGGGAAGATTGATTGATCTTAACATATTGGCAAGCCCTAGTCTCAGGCTACGAATAAAAACAATATTTCTCAAGTCGTGCGTTATTACTTTTCATTTGTTGCTTATTGATTAACTGTCAAGAGTAAGATCTTGGTTTTTAAAACAAGGCAGCTGTGGTGGTCTTTTTTAAAAAAGTTTATAAAACAGAATATATAACAGCAAAGGCCAAGGTAAAACTAGACAGTATTCAACGTGGCATTGCTGTGTGTTAAAATCTCTGCTCACAATGACCTTGTAAAATATAGCACTAATTCATTTTTCCAAGTCAAATATTCATTCTAGTCTCAGAAAAACTTTCCATTACTCTGGTGGAAATTGCACAAACTGGAAAGCTTTTTTTTTTGTGGTTATAAAATAGGAAATACATTAATTATAGAAAGAAAGGAATGCATTGTTTTAAAACAAGAAAAAATAAGCTTGTTTTTTAAACAAACTGATCAAGTTAAGCGTAAATTTGAAACACTTCTTGCATCTCAGAACAAAATCCTTGTCCCTCTAGCTCAAACCCTAAACGACAGTAAA
Source organism: Pluvialis apricaria (assembly GCA_017639485.1). NCBI lineage: Eukaryota > Metazoa > Chordata > Aves > Charadriiformes > Charadriidae > Pluvialis > Pluvialis apricaria. The sequence continues at coordinate 80,425,448 of CM030010.1, forward strand.
GGTAAACCAGAATTTCTGTAGCTGGCAACAAAAGACAAGAACATAGTTTTGCTGAAAGGGGCCGGGACAGTTCTCGGAGCCAAAAAACAGTCAACCAAGAGAGTTCTAAACATGTGCCCATATACAAAGCGAAAGAACGAAAAACAAGTGAATAAAGCCCTATCATAGATTAGTTAGGTTGGAAGGGACCTTAAAGATCACCTGGTTCCAATCCCCCTGCCATGAGCAGGGACACTTCCCACTACATCAGGCTGCTCAAAGCCCCGTCCAACCTGGCCTTGAACACCGCCAGGGATGGGGCAGCCACAGCTTCTCCGGGCACCCTGGGCCAGGAGCTCACCACCCTCACAGTCAAGAATTTCTTCCTAATATCTATTCTAAATCTACCCTCTTCCAGTTTGAAGCTATTACCCCTCGTCCTACCACTACATACCGAGGCCATAGCACAGCGAGGATTAATAATTGCTACTTGTACTCTTAGCACCGTGCTTTTCCTGATGGCAAGATGTTTCTAACCTAAAGCATCCTTCTGCTCCCCTCTTCTCCTGCCACACATCGCTCCTGCACACCAACCTGCTCCCATGAGTGCTGCTACAGATGCTCCTTTGCATTTGAGCCGTACAACAGCAGTGGTGGGAGCCACCGCTTAGTTTCTTTTGTACTTCTTTTCCCAGTCCTGTTGGCATCTACCGGTTCCGTTGCAAGAACCTCAAGGCTGCTCCACTTCGTGTGTGGATGTAACAGCTTATGAAGGCATGTTTTCAACATCTGGAAATAAGAAGAATATTGCTCAACCTCCCTATACCCCACCCTTAAAAGGATCAGAGATGCAATGGATGCTAGAGACATTTTGACAAGCTGCAATGCTGGAATTGTGACTTCACAGTGAATGTTTTCTTGAAATTTTTTTCCTACTTAGGATTACTACCCTTTCGCACAATGAGAGCTAATTTTTTTTCCCCCATTTGGAGAAAAAATTTTGTAGATTCTGCTCCCCTCTAGTGCATAATAGTATAAAAGAAAAAAAAAAAAAGAACTAAAATGTAAAATTTAGCTGAAAGCTAAAATTCCAAAATAATTTCAGTTAAGACAACAAAAGCCTTTTCATTCATTAAAACCTAAACTTGTATATTGCAATTAGAATCTTAACGACATAAAATTAGGTTAAAAAACCCTTTGAACAAATTCTGAACATTTTGAAAATATTAAAATACCTTGTTTCAACTAAATTGAAAAGTTAATATAAATTTTTCTTTCACATATACGTGTTAACAGTTTGCAGCTCTTGGAATTAACATTTTGTGTTCTTTTCCTTTTACTGACGCCTCAATCATGCATTTATAGTTCACACAACTAGCTGACGATTAAATAACCGATTCTGACAGTTTCTCTTTCAGAGTGCTGAGTGTCACTCCACAGCTTGTACTACGGGGCACCACAACAAAAGCTAGAAAACGTAGATTATCTCAAAAGCTCTGCACTCCATGTTTACTTTGTTGTAAATAAAATAACTTAGCAACTTTGCAGCAAAGAGCAAATATTTGTAGAAGGTCTGAAATTCCCTGTGTTGTACATACAGAAGGAGTGATAGTGTCCTATTCCTCCAGACTTTTCAACAACAGGCAAATACTGTTATTACAAAATTGCTGTTTTCTCTCCCCTCCTCCCCAAGCTGCAAAACGAGTCCTGCAGCTTAAATGTGGTAGGCTTAGTAGTCAAGAACAATGAGGACTGTTTTTTTCCTCACTGAAATAAATCTCCCTCCTTTTAACTAAAAAACAGTAGCTTGGATATTCTGTCTCAAAAGACTAGATTTTTTTTTTTTTCCCCAGAGCAGTTAATTTAATATCTGCTCTAATTTGTTGATAATTAAGAGCATGTTCATAGAATCGTGTTTACCAAGTGATGCCCCTGAAAATTTATTCAGTAAGAGCTATCGGCCACTCCCTACCAAGAAGGTTGCTTTGCTGTATCTAAAGAGGTCTTTTGGTTTCTCTACCTCTTTCCAATGTATGATAGCAATAAACATCACCATTGATTAACCATACAGAGAATACTTGAAATATTAATAAGGTATGTGGCTGTACAACTGTATAATGTAAGAGCCAGTAAATGTAATAAAAGGGTGATTGTTTTCTATTTCATGTGGTAACAACGAAAGAACATAAAGATCTGTCAAGAAATAATCAGAATAAGCCACTTTAGCAAAGACGGCCAATGGTTTTTCATTGACAAGCTTCTGTAAGTTGCTGGGTTTGTAGGGGTTCCAGGTATAAAATAGCAGAATTAGATTTATTAAGCTAAGATGACAAGTCAATGCTCCTTTCCGTAAAATTTAATCAAGAAATTTCAGTATAAATCAACACAGAAAATGTTCTCTTAATTATTAAAGTCACCTTGCGTATAAATATTCTGTTTCTGAAATGTTATTTTTCACTTCCTTCAACTCTGGAAATCAATACATGGGTTGAGAAGCAGCTGTCAGCTGTGAAAGAGGCTCCCTCTTGCAAACCTATAGAAGGATTTATTTGGCGCAAACAAAAATAAGATGTCGGCACTGGGCCTAATTTAGGAATGAACTATAGCAGAGAAGATGCCAATATTTATTATCCAAACTTCTTGTGAATTTTCTTTTAGGGATACATAAATATCCTAGGTTTCTGACAGATCCTGTTACAGCACTGAAGAAGATGTAGGCAGGTTTGTTGGTTTCCTCATTGTTTAAGTCAATGACCATCACATAATATTTTTTTCTCTTAACTCTAAAATAAATGTTGGAAAACGAGTGAGAACAGAAATTGATTTGAAACCTTATTCCCAGGACAACAAATGTCAGCCTAGGAGAGAAGAGATTTATTGTAATTTATTTATAAAACAAATGTGCTTTAGAAGTAGCCACAGGCTGACTCTAATGACTTTGCAGGAACTACGCAGAAACCTAATTGTTCATATTTAGTTTTGCCATACCATGACGGGAATAAAAGTCTTAGTTTACCCATGTATTCCTGGCAGATGCCACTATTTACAGCGTGTTACATTTAGCAGCAAAAGCAATCCCTGTCCTATACTTCTGTAACACTTGCTCCAACAGCTGGGAACAGCAGATAGTACCGCAACGTCCTTCAGCTCAGCTACCATTGACCACAACTGCAAACCCACCAAACCAACCCAAGGAGGGATGCGCCAGAGGCAACACTGTGCCTCTGCAGAGGGTTTCAAATGCTACTCCAGGCAAGTTTTAGGCAAGTTTTAACTGAGCTTCAACAGCCTATTAACAGTATAAAGCATTTTATATTCTCAGCACAAGACCACCATGGATGATGTTCGTTACAGAAAGGTGGTGACAACTTGTTCTAATTTTGTTATTGAGTAAACAAAGCAATATATGAGTTCCATGCCTGAATGGCTGGTTCTCCAACCTTCCTGCAGCCTCAATGAGAATGTAAGCACAGAAAAAACATGCAAAAAAGTGCCCAGTTTCTCAAGGCCTAAAGTGGAAAGACAGATGAATTCAGCTGGGTGGTGAACCTAGGTGTTGCCTTCAAACAATGGTATGAAGTCACGCAAAACAGCTACAGCACATTGAGAAATTTCTGCACTAAATCTAGTCAGGAGAGCTTATAACACAAGAGATTCAGTTACAGTGGCAGCAGTAGTTTTCTCAAGTTTCTACCCTGTGTTTCTTCTTTGACTGCGCTTGTTTTATAATTTTGCCTTCTACCTTAAGCTTCTCTCCTTTCCTATAGTAGCTGAAACATCAGCTAATTGACACAACATGCTGTTTCACATTCTGCTACTGGTGACAAAGTTCACTATTTTGATTGCAGTAAAAGGCAAATCAGGTTGATAACGTAAGACCCTTTTTAAATATTTGGATTTTACCCAGTGCAAATTACAGTCTAAGAAAAGATTTCCTTCTATTAAGTTAACTTAGGATCTAGCAGCTGATGGAAGACCTACCTGGGGAAGACAGATATAATCAATACTATTTTGTTTACAACCAAGTTTGAAAAAAGTTCAGACACCCACAAAAAAAAATCTAAGAGAAGAAAAGCAAGTTAACCTGAAAGGAAATTTGAGTGATTCAGAAAATTTAGAAAGGGAATAAGAGGAAAATGAACAGTGATTTAATTTGTGGGTAAGAGAATGTCTAAAGCTGACTTTCAGCATGTGGTTCAGTGACTTTTTCTCTGAATATCAGTCTAATGTTGTGCATCAAGAATCACTTATCAGTGTCACAAATCCTGTGATTCATTCACAGCGTACTCATATCGTCACAGTTCATCAAGGTTCAGTCGACACATCTTGCACTCTAACCGGCAGGAACAGTTTCTGTGTGGGGCAGAAACACTGAAGTAAAAAAATGTTAGGAAGTAAAAGATAAGGAAGGTTTGCAAAGTTCAGGAGTATTAGCTCTATTTAAAAATGGCAATATGATCAGCAAAGGAGAGTTCAGTAGTCTCAGGTTAGGCTGCAGACTGATGATGCGATATTAAATAGAACTACTTTCAAGAGAGTTGTGAAAACTACATGGGAAGTGATTTGATGAAACCATCAGCTTCAGGAAAAAACAGCTGCACAATCAGTAGTGGACATGAAAACTCGCTGTTGCATTAGTTCTGTGGTTACATTTTGGTTGCAGTTGTAGGTTAATCTTCCCGTATATCGCAAAGTCCATTAAAACCTTCCAGCTTCATGCCCCAGCAAAACAAATGAAAAGACCCAAACATCTGCCCATCTTTGCCCATACGCAGACAAACATACAGATACACCACAGAAATACTTCTGATCCTGCTCTTCATCCAGTGCAGGTAGCCAGAAAAGTTACGGTTCTTAGAACTGCCCTTTCTGCATGGAGTATTCATTCATTAACAGCGGTCATTTACTTCAATAAGCAGGGAAATTTTTCAGAGCGCTTTTTGTTTGTTATATGCTCAAACTGTGTGAAGTTTTCAGGATATCTGAAACAAACTTCTGTAGGCTCTGGTCCTGACAGTTAATAATTTACAGATGCACACAGTAGATCAATCTCACTAGGAGAGCTTGAGAAAGTCCCCCTGCGAGAGACTGTACCTCATAGAGAAGCCCAACGGCAATAACAGGTTTTGGAGACTGCCAGGATGCAGGTGTACAAACAAGAGTATTCCAAGCGTAATCCAAACCACATCAACAAGCTTTGATGTAAAAGCAGCTTTTCCCTGGCCTCAATGAGGTCTGGGGTGAAAGCTGTCCTTAAAACCCATCAGATTCCCCCATACCTGTAGCTCAGCAAATATGAGTAACGGAGATGCATTATTATCTGCTGAAAAAGACTAATGTTTTTAACTGTTGAACCACTACGTCCTTTGGTGATGCAAACTTTTATAAAACTCAGCTCAGCGGGTCTATTTTTGTTCTGGCTTACCCGTCCTTTCCAGCTCTGTCACACTGAAGAGAGTTGCAACAATGAACTCAACAGTGATGCAGTTATTCTTTCAGTCTCCAAAATTTTCAGTTGAATGTGTCTTGTTTGTTTGGTTTTTTTAATCACCATTTCACTCTGAAAAGCCTACTGACCTCTCTATAGTTCTCTGAAATTTTTTTGCCTGGTAAGCTACAGGTAATTCACTTCACTTTGCAATTTCAACTCTGTCTCCCCCTGAGTCAAAGAAAAGACTCCATTCTACTTGCAATCAAAAGACAATGCTTTTCATACATATAAAGCATTTGCAAGTGCTACAATAGGATTTAACTTTTTAATGGACAGTGAATGATGGGTACATAATACTCATTCTACCCTTTGTTTCATATATTCTGCAGGTTATACTATTAACTGTCATTTATCAAACACGTAAAGAGTATGTTTTCTTTCTCTGCACGTACAAGAAACAACAGTTAAAACTACTTGAGGCTTTTTTTTCAGGTTAGAACATTTTACTGTACTTTTTCACAATGTGTACTTAGTTTTTTTTTTTTAATAATGGTAACGTAATGACACTTGATTAAAAACAAACAAAACTGATCAGCCAGAAGCTCTTCTATAATCCCAAATGCAATTCTCACCAGTTTGCTTTCCTGATACCAACCCTGGCTCTTAGTATCTACCATCTGCTTTTAGAAAAAAAATTGCCCTAGTAATTTCCCCATAAATGGCATTTCTATTGTTTGTGTTTTCCTCATAAGGAAAACCCAAGATAGTGGAAGTTTCTAAATGAATTAGAAATTTGCTTTTAAGAGCTATGGGGTTTGTTCCTGCCTACCCAGCAACGGTTTTGACAGTTCAGTTTTACGATCTGCCAGGGGTCACAAGGATGGCCACTCTGCATAACAACACAAATCAACAGCTAGCATTTAATATATATTTCTGTCAGTTAAAGCAAATCAAGCTTTATTTCCACAAACTCAAGAAATTTCCTAAAGGTCAACGTTACTCTTTGTGTAATGAGGTCATCTATTATGTTATATTGACTCCAGCTGCTTTGGGAATAATTCGCTTACCTCCCTTTTCTATTTCAGTAGAGCAGTTAAATTAAAAAGTATGACCTGTTCATTGAAAGAAAACCAGTGAGAAGGGTAGAACTCCCCACTCTCCTACCTGAAGAGGTTCTTACCAGTGTTACTGCACTGGGGGCTGGGTGTTACATGCCCTTTTCTATTTCAGATCCACAAAACAGTTGCCTGATTCATGGATCAGGCGGCACATAATGACCAGCAGATTACAGGCACGTCACTCGACAAGCGTAGTAAGAGCCTTTACAAACGAACTTAAATATATTCTGCAGATTGAGGGCAAAAGTTTAGTTCAATTTTCCAACTCTTAGCAGTGAGGAGAACTGTGTTTTTACAAGAGGAACGAAATCAGAACCAGCAATCATTCAAATGAAGTTGCTGCCAGGCATGCAGTGCTTGTAGGAAGACGCCTTTCCTCTGTACCCCCTCTCTTCCCAAAGATCTGCAATTGAAACCCATGCTTCCATACCTCTTTCATCCTACAAGCAATCTTCTTTATATTTTGCTCCTTCGCCCCCCTCTTGCAAACAAAACAGTTAAATCCACTGCTGAGAGAAGACACCAATTAATTGATCTTTCTCAAGAGTTCATTTCTATCAATAGCAAGCTATTAGCCAGGTCATTGCCAGCCAGTAAAAGGAGGTAGACATTAATACCATGCCATTAGTATGCTCCTTAACTACAGTGGAAATGTCACCTGCGGTTGGAAAAGCAGCAGCAGAAAAAGAGGAGTGACATTTCTGACAAAGGGAAACAAACAAAGGAAATGGCTCCTTTACCTGAAAGTAGAAACTTTTAAGATAAACTCAGGCTTAGATATAGAAAAGCGAAGGGCAAAAGCCAGAGTGGAAAATGCCGGTTGTGCCACTCCTCTCCCAAACTTGCCTTAAACATCTTACTCAAGAAGTTAGACTAACATTCAATTAAAATTCCTGTTGTTGGAAATCGATTGTTACGATTAGTATTGTAAGAACTTAGCCTACCTAACTAAACAGTTGATGTATACCTGCTAGGAAAAAATATTTAAGTAAAATGCAATTCATACAGCAAAATGAAATGCTAAATCAAATCTAACAACATTGAGGACAAAAGTCCTACTAAGTTGAAATCCATTATATGTCGATGTTTGTCTTCATTAATTGCCTTCAAACACACTGAATCCTGCAGCCAGGATTCTCATTTCTTGTAGCAATGTTTAAGTACTGTATCCGTACCTGTGACCCAGAGCATGAAATGTGAACAGATTTCCTGTGATTTACTACAGTTTGTCATCTGACAGTTGGACTTCATTACAGGTCTCATTGTCAAAGGACAACTCTTACCTTATTTCCCTTTTACTTTCCCCTTACTTTCATATGACGGATGAAGCAACATAAGGAATACAAGCAACATATCAGCCATAAATGTAAGAAATAAACCGTTCAGCTAAAATGCCTGGTTTGACAATCACAGTTACAAGCTTGCCCATTTTTCTTATTCTTTGCAAACATTAAATAAAATAAGGGTTCTTAAAGCTTGCCAGTTCATAGTTACGCTCTTCGTCCAGCGAACGCCAGTTTTGCTTCTAAGCATAAACTGGTAAACTGTGAAGGTATATGAAGCCAGGCTCGGGAAAATATATTTCATTACTTAACAGCCAACATTTTCTTCTACCAAGAGGGAGTCTGTCTCTCCCTTTCCTCTCCTTCAAGAAAAGCACAGGTTTTGCTCTTAACTGAATTCTACAATTCAGAAAAGTGCTTAATGTACCACAGTTACATTTTCCAGCACTCAATTTCTCTCTGCGCCACAGCAGATGATGTCCTTAGTTAAATGAAGGCTACGAGTTCCCCAATAGACCAGAAAGGTCTTCTGACTAGGTTAGTCGTTCATGCACCACGTCCTGAAGACTGTCAGGGTAAAAACACTCAGCCAAAATTACGAGATAAACTCTAATTATAATGTAAATCATGGACCATTTCATGCAATTAGCGTTATTCATCTGCTGTGCACAGCAAACTTACAGGCCTGCATGAACACTGCAGTCCTGCACACTGCTCACACAAAGGTCCCTGCTAGAGGTGCGCACTCCATACAAATATTTTTGTCTCGTTTCCTGCTGAGAAAATAATTTATCTTCTGGCCATATTAATAATTAAAAAAATATTTCTTCTATCCTGCTCAAAACAATTACAAATAAAAGACCAGGTAAAGGAAACGTGTTTCAGCTGATGTGTGGGAAGAAACGCATATTCTATTGGAGGTCTGGAGACTTCTCTTCAACTAAGTGACCCAACACACTGGCCCAGAAATGTCAGGAATGGAAAGTGTCTAATCAAAGCCTCCAGTATGGCAAGAACAAATTATTGGCCATGGTTCATTCAAATATTCATGCGCAAAATTCTATTTTGCTCAATAGCATTATTCGTACAGTCATGGTATGTTCACCACCAGTGCACACGCTTAAAGCTTAGCTTCTACAACTTCACTTCGTATGTGCATAGAGGCCCGTTCTCCACATAGGGAGGCCCAAGAGTTTAATCCATGTAACAATATAACCTCTGATCTGGTATGAGACTACTCAGAGGAAAAAAACAAAAATAACACAAGGAAACAAAAACTGCTCTATCCCCTTCCTCTGCAGTCCTCCACATAGAATATTTTTATAAAGTTTACAATTAAACAAAAATATTAGACCTGCAATTTAACACAATTAAATTAAATTATGCTACCTGAAAAAATGGAAAACCTGGAATCAGTATTTCTGGGTTTAACAACAGAGACTTCAGATTGAAACTGCTTCTGAGAATATTCTTCATTGCCTCCATCTTTGTTGCGCTGAGAGATCCGTCATCTGATCTGCTGCAGAGAAGAGAGCAGAAGAACAAGGTGAAGCATAAAGCTAGCCAAGAGGAATTGGTTTAAAAATTGACAAAAATTATTCATCTGGTTTTCTCTTTAACTCTACCTTCTCATTTTTTGCCTGAGATTTTCCCAGTTGTATTTGAGTAGGTGTAACGTGCAACACCTAACACCAGTAACATGATGCAAGTTTTTTAGCGTCACTCAAAGGATTTGAAAAAGCACGCAAAAGCTTGAAGACAACTGAAAAAAGTTAAGACTTTTAAGACTTTTTAATTGGTTTTAAAGCATGCATTTTCCTGTTTAGCTGTATTTCTTTCTTTGAGAGTGTCTGTTTCTCTGCACTAGAGTATGGGTGCTAGGGGTCTATGTCCCCACCCCATCACTTCCAAATCCTCACCTGTGCAGCAGCCATTCCTCCCAAGTGCAGAAGCTGAGATGACACCGTCGTGGCATCAGCATCATTTCTGTTGTGCCGCCACTTTCAGCCATCAGGTTCTTCCTCAGCTGTTACCATCGTCTGGAAAGCATTACTTTACTTATTTGCATTTACATGTAGTTTTTTGTAGTTTTAAGTACTTATTAATTTGCTTAATCTAAAATCAAGTAATACCTTGTTTTCATACTTAAGTACTAAAACCTGAAATATGTCTCTACCATCACAAAGCTGCTTCCGAACAATAAGACGCTTTTTCCCAGCCACCACAATCTGGCATCCAATGATCTCTGCAAGTTGCACATTTAATTAGTCTGAGAAACTCATTAAGGTATCTGGAATATTAAGATGATAGCATTGTTCTAAATAGCACCGTGCACAATCTAATATGGCAGATGGCACAGACTGCTGACACCTGTGCTGGTTTGCTATCTTGCTGACAGATACAAACAGTCAGCAGTATAATTGTAAGATACATAATCATAAAAAACGGATCTGAAAATAAAGCACCCATCAAATCTTCCGTTTTCTGGATGCCTGTTTGTTCATAAAGAAGCATTTTGTATTCAATCACTGAATTTGAAACAAGAGACGCACAGGTTGAGGTTTCGGTTTTATTTCTTTAAATGCCACTTAGGGTTTTATGCACCATTCTACTTAGGAGCCAACCGCATTTTTCCTTCTGTGGAAGCGACAATGGAGCGTTATTGGGGTCATGGGAAACTTTATGCCTCCTTACCTGAATGCTAAGATGACATATTCACATTTGCTCCTCATTAGTCCAGACTCAGAGAGTACTTTCAGCGCTCCAGGGGACCTGATTAAAAATGGACAAGCATTACGATGCCACAGCTTGCAACTACTTTACCTCTACCGATAACACTGTGATGGGAACTCTTATTTCTCTCGAGCAAATTTTAAGATATTTTTAGGTTTTAGAGAGATGTGCAAAACCCAACAAACCCAAAGGTAATTAACAAATCTCACAGCGAAATGGTGTACCTGAAATCAGATCAAGTATAGAGAAAAATGTCATTTAAGATTTAAGGTTTCTTACTTGCTTCGGCTCAAAATGGAACATGGAAGATGAGAGACAGGTCAGCTGTAACCAGATGAAAAAAAGTATTCTGGGGTTTTTTACATGTTTTTGGAAAAATAGTATTTTCTTTGCACTCATCAGTACTACTGGTAGACAATAGCATGGTATCTATTCACAGAAAAGAAGAGGGAGAGAAGAAGAAATATATTTGTGTTATATTCAGCTTCTAAAAAGAAGCTCTACCAACAAACATTTCTTCAATACTTAAACCCTTGTACAGGCCGAACAAACAAAAAAAGATCTTCCTCATCAAGCTGCCTCAGCACTTCAAGAATAGCACACTTCCTTTTGATTTGCTTTTAGTTAAAATAATAGAAAAATAATAGATGGCAATAAGCCTGCTTGCAAAGACTTAGTAAGATTCAGGACTGCTTCAGTGTCAGATCTCACATGCTGGCAAGCTGTTTATTGAGGAACCTGAACAACTGCCATTCAAAAGAGCGAGGCAAAACTAATCTCTGATTCCTGGGATACATGTTCTATCATCCAGGTTACTACTGTAGAGACTAAATAAAGCACTATTCTCATAGAGAACTTCGTGTAGTAAAAATTTTCTCTCCTGGACCCACTAGTCTTATCTACTGAAATTACAATTTGTGGTTGACCTTTTAAAAACCTATTCACCTAATTTTACATAGAATTGTTCAAGAAGCTTGGATTGCTGCAGGAAGCTTTGTCAGAAAGTCAGCTACAAGCTCTAATGCCACAGTGTTGGGGGTTTCTTTTTCATTATTGAAATAAGCCTGGATGCGTTCCACCAATCAATGCTGAAAATTAATTTCTTGTATTTCCTGGCATAAATATGTCTCATCAGCACTGACTTTTTGTACCATAACCCCAAAAGGGCAAAGCATGCCAGCCGATGCATGCTGAGAGATCTGCAGTTATTGGCAACCGATGTAATACCATCATGTTTTGTGAAAGCCCGCATTTTCAGAAAACTATTAATATATATAGTCTGTGCCGGCCATCACCTCTTGCGGTGTTAATGCCACATTATCCGTTTCTTCAGTTTGATCTTTCATCTTCAGGTCAGAGGTTAGGCTGACCAGACTACGACTTTTCTATTATTAAGTATTCTTTCACACTGAGAAAGACACTTTCCCTGCCCTATGTGTCAGAGAAACTGTCCTTTAGCGAAGAATAGTCTTACAGAGGACACAGCGACGTACTTATGAGAAAACTAATGGTATATTTTTCTTCCGTGAGAAGAAATTAAACAGCTCACAGCACAACACTTTCTCAGCTTAAGAAAATAAAAATGCTACAAAAGTATCAAATTACTCTTCTGATACTAGTTTTTAATTTTCTGTTACTGCAATACCTATTTTATTAAGAGCCCATAGAGATTGTCCACTCAGTTAACTTAATAATACATAGGTAATGCTAATCTTGCAACTCAGTTTCCATGATATTTTGTTAGTGAAGCGTAAGTACTCATAGCCTACTAGAAGACAGTCTAAATAACATAAGAATTAAGTAGATTTTTTTCAATAGAGGCATACAAAGAAAATAAGTATACACACAAAATGCTTTATCCGTTCCAAGCAGATCTTTACAAATACAATGAAAAAATTAAATGAGGTTGAGGCTTGGTCTCTTACAGTAAATCTCTTAATTAAGCAAAATAAAAACAATTGGCCAGATGCTACATCTGGCCATCTCTCTGTCATCTCTCTTATATCACACTTTTGATTCTGGTCCACAATTTTTTCCCCTTTCAGGATAAGTCTTATTATGCTTTGGCTCAATAAGCTTTTCTCATGAACTTTCCCCAACATAAGGTATTATTTATTTTGATCAGATGTACAGGCGGAAGGAGAGGGAAGTTGCCAAGAAACTAAGTGAAATCAGAAATACCTAAGCTTTCCCCAGACATGGATTCATATTAATCTTTATACCCAGGGGAAAAGGAAAGAATCTGAAAGACTGCAGAAGAGCAAAATGTATGAAGAAAAGAAACAGTTTGTTTCTTCTTCCGAACCAAAATAAGAGAATTCACAATTATCAATGCTCTTCTGCAAATAGTTTAAATACATATGCTTCAGTCAGATTCAGTTTCTTAGCACAAATTTGTGCTGCTTTATTTGATACAAGCAAACACAGATGAGATTTTTCCTACTAGAGTAGATTTGCCATTTATAACACAAAATGCGTATCTCCTGAGAAAGCCATGTCCTTATATCACGACACAGGGAAAAACACAGATCGAGGAGAAAAAAAAGCAGACCTGAGAAAGGTGGTTCTTTAAATATTTACAGATTTGGGTTACAAATGATCTGCAGCTTGGCAGCTGGCTGCGTCATAATCATACTTGTCTTCCATCCTTTTATCAATTTGCTATTACACACTTTGTTTGAGGGCTTTCAGTTTCATGGCACAAACTGATTTTATTCTTGGGAGTGGTGGATGAATGAGTTGTCTCCTCTGCTACAGCCTCCCTCCCCATTGCAGGTCCTTAATCCTGGGTAGATTGCCGCTGGCGGGCCTGCCTGCACGGGGCTGCATTTATCATGGCTACAGAAAGGCTTTTGCAGCTGATCACCTTTACATCAGCAGAGATTCATATTTTTATTTTTTTTTCCTATTTTGCCAGGAGTTCCATCAAACTCTTCTAAAACAAATCCGGACAAGCAACTGCCTAGTATCAGTGTTTCTCAGCTGTAGACGCACATATTGGAGAAAAATCAGTGGTGAACAAAGAGACTTGATGAAAGGGGTAGAAAAACCTGCCCTGCAAGAGAGGAAAAACTTACAGGGTTTCAGTTTTGATAAACATCAAAGGAAAATAAAGCCATGAAAGGCCAGATAACTCACTACAGTCTAGTTCTAGCTATGCATCCTCCATCCATAAAACGTGCAGTTAGTTTCTTTTTCACCTAGAGATTGTATTCTGAATTAGGACTATTCTGTTAGCCTTCAATTTAAAAACTGCATATCCTTTTAAGAAGAATTTCAAGAATGATAATTTCTAATTTAACATGATTTTATTTTGGGGTACCATTTACTCTATAAAGGTAACTTATAGTCATCCAATCTTTAAAAATAATAAGTGGCTACCATACTAACGTGGAATTTTTCTTGGGAGAGCTGCTTTAATTATTAGCTGTCCTTCCGACAGAGCTGATTGCAGAAGATGATGTTAGACACATGCTTGAGGTGAGGGCAAAAACCAGCAGTATGCTATTAGCCCCCTCCTCTGTCATATTTCTTTTATGTATATATTTCCATTTAAAAACATATTTTTAGTCCAGGTTGGTAGACAGCACAATTAATCCCCAGGCGTTTGCAAAGGATCTCAATTTGACAGCAGGACGTACGTTTATATTAGTTTTCGGAATGTGAATGCTCTCTGGATAGCCAATTCCATTCTCAGCACTTTAGTATGAGATTCAGCAAGAGAAGATTATATTTGAACTTAGCCTAGCGGGAAGCTTCTAGCACTGTATTTTGGACTTACTCTCCAGTCGTCTCAGTCTCTTGCCATCTACTCACTTGAATGAGTGACAAAACTCTGAACACTACTGGAATCTCTTGGTAACAGTTATAAATGTTACCAAGTTTATACAAGGCTTGGTTTTGTTCTTTTTGTTTCTTTGCTTTTTTAAATTCACCTCTTTTCAAGATTAATCAGAGATACAGCATTGGTTTAGGAATGTACCATTTCAGGTTCAATTTATAGGGATATTGATATCCCTCCTCACTTCATACCAGTGGCTGAAGGCTCTACCTTCACCAACTTCTTCATGGAAACGTTATGGGGAGCTATTATTTGTAGCACTACAAAGTCACTGTGGGACTTAAAACACCCTCTCCTTCTGCCTTTAAAAAAGTTTTGCTGTTCAACCTGCTGCTGCTCAGATGAAGATGAGATACAAGACAGAGGTAACAACGTCACGCAAATTATCAAGCTGCAGGTACTGCCTTTCACGTATTTGCCAAAAGACGTCCCCACTCAGTAAGGCATATCAGTTTGCTGTCACATCAGCAAAATTCAAGCAAGGAAAAAGGCCAGAAAACTTACTTTAGCAAATGCAATTTTCGTTTCCAAAGAACTGCGGTTTTGTGAGCATACTGTCTTTTTCAGCCCATGCCTTTAAAACTACCAGAGCCTGAAAAAGAACTTTTCACATAATCTACATCAACCTAAAAGCAGACAAGGATAGCCTACTCAGAAAATCAAAGTGAAGAAAACTGTCCTCTGTATTACCTACACAGCTGTAAAATTCACCCTGCTATTAAGATCAGAGTGTTTACCTGAATTTGGCATTTGGGGGGGGGGGGGCTGTTTTATTTGTTTTTTAATAGATAACTGATGAGTTTTGCAATCTACTTTAACACGTTTCTCAGCTTCCCAAGATATAATTTCATATGCCCAACATACAAGAAATCTCCCCCTACAAAGACAGCAAACAAGCTGTATCTTCTCTTTAAAATAAACAAAACCAGACAAATGTAACGTGGAACACAGAGAGCAACACTTTCTTCCAAGGTGTGTAAAACATTTTTAGGAGGTTCATGATATTAATCAGTTTTGATTAAAAAATAAAAACAAATTATATCACAATCACTTATTTTGAGGAAAATTTAAGTTTCCTTCCTGTCACCGTTTCAAATATCATATTGGCTTTGGGATTAGAAGACATTTCTTTTGGCAAGTATATAGACCTGGGTTTTTTGTATCAGACATTGCAAATTTTGACCAGCTACACCTTCTTAGATCTGGGTATAATATTGTAGACCATACATTCAAGGTTACCAATAGCAGCGCTCAAGGTATCATCTGTGTTCATCACTTTGCACTTTGATTTCCTGATTAGGAAAGCACTGACATGGCAATGAAACAGCTAAATACCAGGGAAATCATTAATCAAGAATCTGAAGCAGTAATACCAGATCTGGCTTCCATCTTAGATCACAACATTCCCGCCCCGTTCTTTCCCCACATCATCTGTTTCTGAACACAGCATTACCTACCACTGCTGGAACACCACAACCTATGCAGCTGATGAGGGTGTCTTTTTTTAAGGTAACGTATTTGAACCAAAGTAAATTACATGGTTCATTTACCATCTATTTACTTGTTAAGTGACTCAGTCCAAATCTTTTCACATTTTAATCTTCCTCAGAGCGATGCAGTGGCTAGATATTCTTTACTTCCCGGGAGTTTTAAAACTGAGTCACACAACTAAATGGTGTGCAATGCTCATCTCCTATAAGTAAGTTTTCCTGTATGATTCACACGCATATTGACACCATTCATATATCTGGATTGGCACTGGTAAATTAACATGTGTTTACAACATGATGTGTTTATTCCTGAGAAAGCAGGGCGGAAGGTTGGAAAGAAAAAAAAAATCTTGTACAAACTTCTTTCCTGGATGATTTGAAGTCATCCAATCCACCAGCCAAATTCATAGTTTATATAGGTTTAAAACATATTGTGCTTTTACAGACTGAGTGCATCATTGTAACTCCACCACAGTTACGCATATGTACTTATGTGCACGTTTACTTATAATGAATAAAACAAAAAGGGAACAACCGCACTTATTAACTTAAGCGCCTGCTCAACAGAAAAGCTAGCCTGAAACCACTGAAGCTCTCTGTGGTTTGTGCAATTCACATTCTCAGAAATAATATAAAAATACTCCCTTTTCAGTTATTTCAGATTTAAGGAATTAGTTATTATATCACAACTTTTGTTTCTGCTTTATTCTTAGATGCAGAATATTAATAGCTCATTAACAAGCTGTAAACATCCATTGTGGCAAAATATAAGCAATTCATATAGGAATAAAGTGTAAAGGGGGTTGTAACCAGACTTTGGGGAGGTGGGTGAGAGAAGCTTTTCCCAACCTGTAAAGAACAGATGAGTGTGTGTTGGATATGAAACTAAATTGCAAATCTTAGTGGGGTTTATTATTAGCAAAAGGACTGGGTTTCTTTTTTGACAAAATGTGGTGGGGATAAAAAGCGAGAGAAGTAAAGGAATACAGCCTGAGATTCAGACACCGATATGGATTTTAATGACAGAACTGTGAGAACCTGAAAGCCAAACCCAGCATCCTTCCAGGGCAAGCACTTTCATCTTTCGCTGCCAGCCAGACACGCACGTTAGAGCCTGAAACCAGGCTGTCTTCTAATCACTTCTTCACCCAGCTTTCCACCCAACTGCCTTAAAAATCTGGGCCTGTCTCCGATGTACCACAGAAACAAACTCAAATTCCAAAAAAGGATTCAGACTTGCACAACATGTAAGAGAATAGACAAGGGAGTACAGCAGCATTGGCTAGAGACAAAATAGAGCCCATCCTGTGAATAAAACCCATTTGTAAGATGCTGCCGAGGGAATGGTAGATGCGAGCACAGGAGAAAGATGACTCCTATTCCACTATTCCTTTTGAAAAGTATCTTAAAACTCTACGTTGTATAATTTCTTCATTGTGCAGTGCCACGCTTTCCCTTTTAAAATAATAAGTAAAAAACAAAGACCAAAAACCTGCTGGTTAAGGTCAAACACAGCAGAACGCATTTGTAATGAAAGATATCTCCCCTTTCGCATCTTTTGACTTATCTTGTAGCTTGCTGCTATGGAACTGCATGAGGTTTTTTCCCCCTTTTTTTTTTTCTTTTTTTTTTTTTAAGTGCCAGACATATTGGAAGTCTGATTTTAATCATGCCTTTGAGGCATAGTTATACGAATAATTGCATCCTCCCAGCTATCAGGAACATCTTTATTTGAAATCAAGACATCGCACCATGCTTGAACACAGGGCTGGAATTCACTAATTCTCCTCTGAACATGAAACCTCTGAACTTCACAGGTCACACTAACCTGACTGAAATCCCTCGTGTGCAAGGCGGAGCAAGAACCCTTCTGACAGATTTTGCTTTCAGTCTATATCATTTTACTTTGTGTCCTAAGCAATTTTCCTTTAGACAAGAGAGGGTCTGTCACTCAAATATGCCCATGGGACTTCATACAACTTGTATTGACTAAAGGGGAAAAGAAATTATCAGTATTCTTGGAATTGCAAGGATTTGGTAAACCACCGAACACAAATCAGTGGATTCAAGTTGAAATAATTTGTTTTATTAACAGTTAAGTGACCTCTCTGAGCCATTAAAAAGAAGTCACAATGAAGAGTGAAGCTCTATTTGACACATTTTCAGAAATTGTTATTTACACTGAAAGATGTTTAGAACTAAATTATCAACTTTTGTACCTAAATATTTAAGGTATTTACACTTCAGCCATTTTGACTACAATGTCAATGACTTTTAAAAAAGGAACAAAACCCTAAAACATTTCTTCCATAGTACCAACTATTTATTTCTTGAACTAACACCAGAAACGAATGGATAAAACCACTGGATGTTTTCCATGGAAAAACAAAGGCCTTATATTTTTAACAAGTTTGTTCTATTAAAAAAACCCCAGGTATGTCCTTTCTATAGTATACACTTAGAGAACCAATAAAGATTTTCATATTCCAATCTGAGTGCTACCTGACATTTTGTTGATCACACAAGTATTTTCTTGCTCTGACAACTTTTGTATGCAGTTTTTATTCAGGTGAGTTCAGAAAGAGGCTTCAAACAGTCCCAGACTGTGTACTGAGAGCTCCAAGGGGAACATGCCTGGGGCACGCCTCATCTCTCAGTGAGAGAAGAGCAGGAATAAAAGAGCTAAATTAATTCTGCTCATTAAGAAACCTTGAACATGGAACCTTGTATAATACTAGAAAATAATAATGTGCCAGGCCCTCATCCAGTATAGTACTGCAATACATGGTATTTTTAGGAGTTTTAGTATTTCCATTACTGTTTGCATGGTTATTTACATTGCGCCAGGGTCATAATCCAGCTCCGCCTATGTGTGGATAGGCATCTATCACACCTGATATCAAAAATAAGCAGTTTTTTAAACGGATGTACCAAGGCCGTAACAACATTTCAGACTATTACAAAGACACCTACTAAGTTTTATTCAAACAATCATCCATTTCACTCACAACAGTTATAACTTCTCTGTTTTCTCCTCCATTTCAGTGTCCTCTTTCACACACACAGTGCACAGGTCACCCTAGCCCCAACTCACGCTCCCTTTTTCAGTCGGGAAATTTCCGTATTTCTTAACTTCCAATGAAGAAACCACTCCCCTTCCCCTCCTCCTCTTCCTCTCCCGAGTGTAAAGGAAGAGGAAGAGATGGGGCCAGCTTCCCCCATGGTGGAGGCTGGTCTTGAGCCCAAGAGCAGCCCTCGCTGCTGGGGAGGCATCCGTGGGGGCAGCAGCAGAGAGGGAGGCATAGCAGAAACTAGGTTATACCATCTGGAAGCGCATCATGTTAAGCAGTAGCCTCCTTCACCTGTTTTCTTGAGCCAACTCTGCTCTGCCTCATAATAATGCCGGGAGTGATGGTTTGGACAGACGTTATTGAAACAAAACTGATGTTGGGTATTTTGCACAGTCAGTGCTACTCCCGTATGCGATAGCTGCTATGTTACTGCTCTCTGTTCCCAGAAAATCCATCCCCTTAGTTGAACTAACAATTTTTTAATGTATTAAAATGTAGTAAGTATAATGCATTAAAAATGAATAATTTAAAAAGGGAACTGATTTTGTTATTCCAGTTAAAACACAATGGGCAATCAGCAGTGGCTTGCTTCTGTTTACTTGACATTGTTGAGGATGCCTCCAGAAGTGAAATCAAGATCTAAGTAAATGCAGCAACAACAAAAAAACTCTTCTACCGCACACATCCTTCATTAGTTCCTGGGAGAAAGAACTGCCTGAGCATCTTAAGCTTATAAACTTGATGTACACAGAGGGACTTAAAGGGAACAATCCCTACTGACTGATGTACAAATGCTGAAAAGTTCAGCAGTGCTCGAAGCCAGCAATCAAATTCCCTCCCCTGTCGAACTTCTCTCTGAACATTCAAAATAAAAGGGAAATGGTAAAATGCATGGCTTCAGATTCAGAGAATACTCTGTTATCTGGCAAAATATGCACAATTTGTCTGGACTAGCAACTGATGAGCAAAGTTCTGCTACACTGAAAACAGAGCACCTCCACAAGAATACGCCAGTCTGAATGAAATCTCAAAGAAAATAGGAAAACCCTTTCTTGATATGTCCAGGGAACTAGTTTTGTGGGAAAAGACACAGTGAAAGCAAGAGATGGCATCAAAGAGCAGACAGTCTGATGCTTTAAGTAACCATTTGAGATGTGGGGAGAGATACTTCAGCTTCTTGTTCCTCCTGACTCAAAATGGGGCATCCTGGCAAGAGCCTTAACCACCAGCTACCCTCCTCTCTCTCTCTCTCCTTCACTTATTTCACAAAAAGCATTGATAGAAGCTTTAAGAAATCTGGTTTAACCTCAACCAACATCTGCCTGCTTTTGCAAACCACTGTTGCAATATATTTCTTTGGAGCTTCATATTTATAAACCTTGTTAATTTCTTTTTTGATTTATTTGGTAAAATTTCCTTCCCCGCTACAATCCCCAGCTCTTAAGAGAAGTGAGAATAAATGCGCAGACAGACCATTTTGAGTTGTCTTTGCTAGTAAACTCTTTCACACCCAGAACTCGCTATTGGTTTTTTTTTATTTTAAAGGATGCTTACTCTTAATAAAAATCTATTATTCATGTATGAACCCTGAAAAGAACACCACTAAGTCAATTCACATTAGCTTAACCCTGGTACATGCAATTTGAACACTTCAATATTCATATTAGCTATTAAGAACCAACAGTATTTCTGCTATTTTATATTGGTGTACTTGCACATAGTCAAGATGCTTTAAGAAACTGTTTTATCTAGTAATCTTGTGGCTTCAGAATTAGAGTGAAAATTACGTACTTGGTAAAGTGTGTAATAAGACACATTTATGTTTTAGTTTTATTAAGGCATATTTCCTACTGAGCTGCATATTCTATTTTTCCATGGGGATAATGTTTCACAGCTATCAAGAAAAATGTTTGTTACGAGTACTATGGTGTACGAACTGTCATAATATATATGGTTATTTTCACGTTTAAACCTAAGTCTTTTCCCGTACTTCTTAGTCATAACATTATTTGCAGATTTAAGGATGCTCCACTTTATAGCGCACACCAATCTCTACATATCCCCAGCTCCTCGCTTTTTCCAGATATGACTGCACCCTCATGCTTTCTCAGGAAGAGGGAAAGGAACATATTTCTTGCAAACAGCATGAATACATTCTGACTGAGCTCCAGCAACTATGGGGCACATGAAGATAAAAGGATAATCCAGTGACTACCTTGAAATATTAGAGCATCTTTGCCTCATGTTCAATTATCAACTTCAAGCTTTTAAGTAGTAAAAGCATCTGCATCCATCAGAGCATTGTGCAAATTACTCACCAGTTTCTTAGGTATTTGTATGAAAATATATTTTGTAGGAAAAGCTATGCCTACTGTTTTTGCCAAGCTCTATTTATTCATTGTACTCAAGAAATCATTACAAGTTTGCAAAGCAATTAGCAAAAATAAGACAACTCAGTATTTGTACCTTTTATGTGGGTACGTGCAATTATCCTCTCCCCTCTCCATATCTTCAGCTCTCCCTCACACTGCCTGAAAAGCATGCGGGAGGTAAGCAGCCTTCGAAATCCCAGCTGAAGCTTCAAACATACACCTGCTCAGGAGGCCTAGAGCATTTCGACTTGAACAGCCAGCTAACATGGGAGGACTAAGCTTAACCAGTTCCTAGGTGAAGTTTTAGAACACCTGAAGAGGCCACCCTGCTTAATCACACTCACATACATGCTAAACGAAGGTCCTGTTACACTGACCAGAGAAAAAACCAAAAGGAATTACTAACTGAATTATAATTAAAATCCTGCATAGACAGTATTTAGTCCCAAAAAGTTATTTTTCTCTTCTGCAATAAAGCTAGCAGGGCCTACGTCTGATTTTCCCTTCATTGCTCCTCAACAACTATGAACCCCGTTTCTTTCTACATGAATCTCAACCATGCAGTAGAACACCTCCATCTTTATTTGGGATAACACTGTGTGCTTGTGCATAGTTGGCAATATTTTCAGGTCTCTGAGGTGACAGTAGGGTTTACTCCTTTCCTGCCTGACAGCATTTGCCACTTTTACACCACACCATAGCAGGAGGTGGGGGGAAAAACACCCCAAAACTATAGGAGGGAAGCTTTACAACTGTCCTGTTTGCAACCCAGATGCCTCTTCTCTCCTGCTCTACCTAACATGAGCAGCATGTTTCTTGGCAATAAACTGCTGAGCAGTCAGCCTGTACAGTGGCTGGGTAAGGTAAGCTGGTGAGGACTACTGGCATCAGGTCTGGCAGGTCAGCTCTGAGCTTAGCGGCACGTCCCACCTGACACAGGGCGGTGGGATGCCTTCAACTCCTGCACGTCAGACACATCGCCCCTCCCCTCCTCTTCTTAGAATCACAGAATCGTTTTGGTTGAACGAGACCTTTAAGATCATTGAGTCCAACCATTAACATAACACTGCCAAGTTACCACTAAACCATGTCCCTCAGCACCATATCTACATGGCTTTTAAATACCTCCAGGGATGGCGACTCCACCACTTCCCTGGGCAGCCTCTTCCAATTCTTCTGGGGGGGTCATCTCCTCCTGGCATGAGGCAGGTGTTTTGTGCTTCTCGGTTTTGTGGAGACCTTAGTATTGTCCCCCATTCTCTTGGTATTGGCTCTTTGATGTTGGCTATAGGACAGCCATTGCGGTCAGGAAGCAGAAGAGCAGACAGTATTTGAAGTCAGGAGTTATGAGAGGGCAGTAGCTAAAACCATTTCCCTAGAC
The DNA here is from genome assembly GCA_017639485.1 of Pluvialis apricaria. NCBI lineage: Eukaryota > Metazoa > Chordata > Aves > Charadriiformes > Charadriidae > Pluvialis > Pluvialis apricaria. The sequence goes on from CM030010.1 coordinate 80,448,147, forward strand.
AGCCAGCAAAACAGATCTCATCAGAGATAAAAGATTTCACAGTTTAAGAGATCTAGCAGAATTCAAAAGCAAGTCTGTAGGACAGATAAGGAAGCTGCTAGGAAACATAAATGAAATAAATTTAGATAATTCCCTTTCACCTGCCAGGAGGGAGAAACCTATAAAAAGAAAATATTGTATAGCTTTAAAAGGTATTGTTAGGTTATATAATGGTTAACCATCAGCCGTTTTCACATCTTATCCTCAACAAAACATGCAATCTTTCTTCACCATTGCTAGCCCTTGATACGCACATGCTTGTATACTTATTCAAATGACTGCATCATACCCCATCTCCCTTTCGCTGAACTCATAGCTATTTGCTAATTTAGATTCAGAGAGTCCAGAAACTTTTTTCTTTCAGATGGTCTGTTTAGCATAATTAAAATGCACTATCTACTTTTAGTTCTTATTGTTTAGTTGCTTAATGTTAAACCAGATGGAAGGTCCTGAACCCCAAAGCTTGTCTCCAGCCTTGTCAGCTTACCTAATAGAAGATTACGTCTCCATCTACAAATTTCTCCCTATTACAGGTTCAGAAAACGAAGCCTACAGCAACATACTATTGTATCACTACACATGTTAACAATAATACTTGCTCAGTAACTGTAGCTTCCCAATAAAAAAAAAAACCACCACCTATGTATAAATCAAATTTAGGTCTTCAGTATTCTGTCAAAAATGCAATGTTTTCCATAGGTTGGGTTCTTAAATATACGAGGTTAACTGCACACTGATCTTGCCAACCTTTCTCAATTTCTAGACAGTAACAAATAGTCTATTTCTAATCTTGTTATGAAGTGTAGGGTCATAAAAGCCATGATCGTATTGCTCTGAAAATTCACCATAAGCCTGAGGCACTGATCCACTAGGTATATTAGATTAGGTTTCCCTTCTGCAATTGTTCATTTATACTTTTAACACTGCTCACAGAGCAGGGCCCTGAAATCCATTGTTAATTGCTTATGTTCAGGGTTTCTTTCTTGGTGTGACATGAATCAATCCTGCTATCATAATGTCAGGAAAGAGAAAATGTCCATTACCTTAGTTTATAGGGAAACATTATTTTTCTGAGACTAGAAACCACTGACATTTAAGCCTAGTAAATAGCCTTGATTTAGAAAAGAGAAATAGTAATAGATGTGCTGTATTATATAGGTGACATCAGCCGAAGCTTATTTTGGTAGAAACTTTAAGGAAGAGGAGCAGGCAAGGAATAATGTCTTATTTCCTCTTTCCTATATCCGTTGTTTTAATTAGCTGGGTGAAACAACTATTGTATCTAGCTGGTATAAACCAGTGTATTTTAACTAAATCTCCAAAATGGTGTTAGCTATTACACAAGATGACGTACTGGTCTTACCAGAGGTCTGTGGTGATAAAAATTACCTGACTGCCTAACTGTGGGCCTCAAGGCAAAGCAGCAGTGTTGAAATCAAGGCCAACACGAGAACAAGTGATCAGGCACGTAGATGATGATGATGCCTGAAAAACAGACCTACAGAAAAGTCCTGTTGGATACCTAGACCATAGGACAACAAAGTGATTTCTAACTTTTCCTTACTGGTCTCGTTAAAACAATGCAAAGGAGAGATTTTGTTTTCCAGGGAGATCACAGAATGGTTGAGGTTGGAAGGGCCCTCTGGAGGTCATCTGGTCCAACTCCCCTGCTCAAACAGGGCCACTTAAAGATAATTGCCCAGGACCACGTCCAGGCAATTTTTTAACATCTCCAAGGGTGGAGACTCCACCACCTCCCTGAGCAACTTGTGCCAGTGCTCAGCCACCCTCACAGTAAAAGAGTGTTTCTCATATTTGGAGGGAACCTCCTGTGATGAGTTGAGGAATTCTCTACGCCTGCAGTGCAGGCTGGAATTATGGGCACTCAACAGCATTGTGGCAGAGCCTGGTAAAAATAAAGGGAACGCTTTTCTTGGACTGAAATGAGACAGACACACGAGAAGCGTTTGCTAGAGTAAGGGATATTTTGAGAAAACATTTCTTCTAACAAATCATGCATTTTCTTCCTTTAGAGTGAGTTTGCCTATTTTCTGTAAATAAGGTAATTCGGCTATCAAATTCCAACCTATTATTTAAAAGTGACACTCAGTAATTTTAAGAATTTCAATACATCTTTGCTTTGGTGCTATTTGAAATAAAAATAGGTAGTATACAGTTACTGGAAGTATCTTTGTACTGTCCATGCCCTTATGATCTCAAGACAAAATAAAAAATTGCAATAATGCGATCCTTAATGTGTAAATACAACTTCTAACAATTTAATTTTTTTAATGTTCATTCTATTCCAAAATACAGAGATACTCTATTTTCTACTGCATGCCTCAATAATCTCCATGTACTCATGGCTGACAAAGAAACATCCATAACATTGCTCTTTCAGTAAACAGGAGGGTTTGAAAGCTACAATTTGTCTGTAGCAGACTTTGAGATATTATATAGATTAATGTCTACACACTTTCTCTCCCCGAACTGAATTTAATATCTTAAAATGTTAAAAATATTAACTTTGGAAGCTAAATAAGATATACCATTAAAGCTCAAACATTTGATGGCGATATACTTTATATCTTAAATGTTCTTGAAGTTTCATTGATATTTTGAAAATAATCAGGCAGAAATGGACCAACACCTGTACAGTAAATATGTTCCTTTTAAATAATCTAGTGTTAATTAGTCACTTGAAGTTAAAGATTGATACAGATGTGAATTACAGGTAATCAAGCTGTGTGTACGCATGTATAGGGAAAGTAGCTCCTCTGCTTTTCCGGCTTTCATGGAAAGTATTTATATCAACAGGTTTCAATTAATAGTTTCAACAGGAACAAACACATTAAAAAAACCCTTATATCAACTCAGTTACAAAGTTCGCAACCAGCTCTAGTTACAATACAATATTAAACATTTGATTAGAAACTAAAATTACAGGAAAGAGAAGACAATGTTTGAAGGCACTTTATAAAGGTAGGTAGGTCTTTGCATGTTAAAACTGAAGAGGCCCCAAAATTTTCTTAGTACACTCATAGGAAGCCAGAACATGGAAAAAGATACTGACTACAGAAAAGAAAATAAAGATAAACAATCATAAATTTTCATTGTTAAGATTTTAACATACTATTCCCCCTCCCGCCCCCCACCAAGGCTCAGTAAAAATCAGTATTAGGTGTTGAGAAGGGAAAAAAAAAATAAAGAATTTAATAATATCTTTGTCTGGAGAAAAGAAAATTAAACCGGTAGCTCAAACTTGGGGAAAAAAAAAAGCTGCTCCAAACTAGATTAAAGTTGGTTTTTACAATTTAATTTGAAGTCAAATTGCAACATGCTGCTTAGAAAGCATTAAAAAAAAAAAAAAGAGGTAACATTAAAATATTTTACTTTATTTAATACCAGGAGATGCTTCAATAACTACAAATATGGAAATGCTAATTACTGTAAGACATTTAAATGAGGATAGCGTACAATGGTTTGCTCTTTCTCTGGGATGCAGCTTTTTGTAAGTGCATTTAAACTTCTATTAAGTTTGGGTTTTGAATCAAATTCTGGTTTGGAATTACTGAACTCTGTGATGCTGCTTAACAGACTGGGAGAGTGCTGGTGTTGCCAAAGCTCTCTGTACACCAAAAAAAGCCAGTTGAGACAGATGAAAGCAGAACCATTTCATCTTAGACGAATATTACTGTTCTTTCAAATTATCAGCCCCTGGAAGTTTTAGAAAGTGTAGGTTTTAAAATGTTACAAAAATGAAGCCTGATAAGAAAATATTCCCTCTAAGAAAATATTCTTCCCTTATCCCCCTTCCCCAAAACATATATAGTTGTTTTAAAGTTACTGGAAGACCCAACTGGGAGGAAAAATCTTGTTCATCACATCTTCAGCATCCACCCTTCTAAATGTCCTATGCTAAAAATACAAATGGATATTCAGAGGTGGCTTTGATGTAACTGTGAGGGTGACAGAGGAGTTACAAAACAGAAATCAACATCAATGAGTAACAAACAACAGGTCCTGATAAAATCAAAATGTAAAAAAGACATATTTACAGGGAACAAATACCTCCTCAAAGCAGCTCAGGGAAAAGTAAAGCCCTAGTTCTAGAAAGGACAGACCAGGTGTCAATGCAGCATTAGGCAGCCTCTGAGACTTTGGTCCCTGCAGACAGAAGCCAAGGAGAGTAAGAGATTTTACATAAGAACTATAAAACAGATGTTATAAGCATAGCTATAGTCAATCCTACACTACCTGGGGATAATTTAATTCCAGGAGTATCCCTGAGAAGCCATAAAGTCAGACATTACATAGGAACCCAAACATGCCTATGTTTAAAGGGAGGTGTTTTAAAAGCACCTTGAAGAAGGAAAAATAATAATCGACATGTCAGGTGAGTTTTCATTTTTGAGGGGTATACACAGGGTCATTATTTCATACCAGAGACACTGATAGGTAGGTTTCCTCTCCATATACTGCTCTCAGCATCCCAGTTCTAGAAAGGTATCAGCTATCTTGGAAGGATTCAAACAAGAAAAAACAAATATCACAATGGAACTAATGAAATATACACAGGATTAATAAAGGCGATAAAGAATGAGACTAATAATGCTGTTCAGAAGGATTTCAAGCATATAAAGAGAAAAACAAGACAGAAATTGCCAAGGGAAACAAGGTTTATACACTACAGCAATGGCATGAAGACAGGTTAAAGAAAAAATTAAGCACAGCATCAGGAAAAACTGCATAAAAGAATTTCCCAAAGGAAAACGCGAAAGCTTTGTCACTTCAATCACTTAAAAATTGTATGGAGAAAGCCTACGAGCATAGAGTGCTGGAAGAATCAGAGTGGCACAGACTGATACACAGCAGATGACTTGATGGACTCCTTTCCACTCAGGGTCCTCAGCCAACACAAAACCCACCACAGCAGATAAATGGAAAGGGGAAGGAGAAGGGTAAAGCTCAGCTCCCTGGTGATAGAGTTCCTGCAGCTTTAGATAAAATTAAATATAAATACAGAAATTGTCCTTATAAACTTTTAAATGAAATCTCAAATTTGGGATTAAGACGTACTAAGCTTTTACCCAATTTTCTGCTAAAGGAGATCTTTTCAAGCTCAGGCATGTCAAAATGGAGATATCTGCTTCTATCACAAACTAATTTGAGCCAGCATTTTCAGCTCTGTCTAGCACAGAGATTAGATAGCCCAGGCAATTTTTTATAACAGGTCCCAAGCTAGAGCAGTATGATTGCTCTTGGTGAGATTTATGGAAAGTCATTACTGATTAGTATTACTGATTGACAACGATTAGTACTCCTGTAACGATAAGTCTTATTCTACAGTACATGGTTACAAAATATCAATTACAGTCAGGGAATGGGTGGTTTACACAATTTCTTGCTCATTTCTAGAGGAAAAAGTAAAGCTACATCATTCACTACTAGCATCCTGAAAAGCTGAAAGGAACATTTTGTGAAACTTCATTGCTTCCACAAAACACCTGTATTTCACTTTCCTATTTCTTTCCGCTCTTACACATCTGCATGAGCATGTAAAGCTGTTCACAACAGTTAAATGCGCCGGGCTATAATTGCTATACTAATTGTCTGAATTTAGAAAGGATGCTCATTTATCACACATGAAATTATACATCATCATGTAGGAAGCGATACCAGTTGTAGACAGTGGCTAGCTAAACTGATCAGCTTCAATATTTCCTTACTCTTCAACTAATGCCATTACAATTATACCTAATGTCTTCACAGTCTCTCTGCTGGTTCACTGAGCACGCGTTACGTGCTCCGTGTGATAGCTGTGCACCCCAAGAACAGCTCGTGGATCTAGTAAAATATGCACAATCTAGTTTTGGATTGCAGCAGAAATCAGCTGAGGAAGCTACTTAAAATTAAAATGGTCCTGAGCATCCCCCAGAGACAAATGCTTAGTCATCCAGGGACTTAATTAGTAAAAAAAATTATGTGTTTAGGAGCATTAAGCAGGTCTGAGATACCCGAGACAAGTTTTCTGAGAAGTTCTGAATTTTTAATACGTGCATCACTTATATCCTTTTTGAAACAAGCCATGTTCTTTAAAACAAACTGAAAGAACATTTGCAAATAAATAATTTACTTTTTGCTTTGGACATGAAAACAAACAAACTAAATGCCATTCAGTAACAAGTCATTTGCATTCTGCTTCCAAAAGGCAGAGCACCTACATATGTAAATAGGAAAGGGTGAACTATGGTCCTCCTTGGAATCAAAAAAATTTACTGCCTCGTCCATGAACTTCTAAAAAGGCGGATCTAAATACTTCTTGCCAAAACTCTCTTCCAAGCGATAACAAAATAAATACAATCTATTTACATGAGGTGTGGTAAAAATGTGACTTTGCAAGATAAAACAAATTGCAAATTCTTTGTTTGTTCATCCCCTCAGAGCAAAACTATAAGACTGTAGTTTACACACTGTGCTCCACCTTGCACATCCATTTTAGTTCAAAAAGCGCAACGCTGGCAAAAAAAATCTAATCAGCACTTGTTCTGCATTGATTTTCTTTTTTTGTAAGGTCAGATGTCATGGTTTGTGAACACAATTCTAATCATGTCATACAGATACATAATTTTCTTGGTCTCCAAAAAAACTTCAGTGCAAGAACACCACCAGGACAGCTGCATCTACTTGCTGTCTTCCATAAAGAAAGTTGTAATTCAAAAGAGAAGATATTTATTCAAACATATCCATAGTCACATTTCCAATGTATTTGCATATTTCTAATAATTTGTTCTGAAGCACATAATTTGGTTTTTCAACTGAAAGCGCCTTTACAAGCACTTCGCACATCCTTACCCAGGACTTGTTTATGCCTTTCTATTCATTTTAGGACTAGAATCCACCACTAAGTTACTGCACTTCTTACAATAGCACCAGACAGATGGTCAGATTCCTCTACAAAAAATATAGCTAGAAGCCCCTAAAAATGATGAGACTATGGTAAAGAACACGTGCTTTTCTGTATATAAAAGTGTGCTTGTTGGGATAGGAGCATACCTGAACTATCACAACTTATAGAGAAACTTGCAACTGAAACAGTATGGGTTGTTCATCAAAGTCTGCTCATGATGCAGCAGACAGAAAGAAGTCCATTTAGTTAAAGAACAATCAATATTAGAGAAAGTGTGACTGGCTGATTAAACAAGAAATTGAGTACATAAGCGTCCAAAGGTGACAGAATGGATAGAAAAGACTAGAAAAGGATTTATTTTTTTTTTTTAAGGTCTGGTAAGAAAATAACCACTCCGTTGGGCCCAAAGCACGCTTCCTCTAAGCCAGAGGGAGCCATTGGATTTGTAAGGCAACAGAGAACAAGAATGAACGTTAATATGCGTGTTAGCCCAGTTAAATTAAAAAACCTGCCAAAGCGCTGTGCAAGTGTTGCAGCTGCCGGCGGTGTGTATTCACAGGCTGAAGCAGAACACATTCAGAGTGGTTCTGAGCAGATCATCTTCACGTTTTGCTCTATCTCTGGGTGTTCAGAGGTCAGCTTTAGAAACTTGAGGACTAAAACTGCTGTGAATGCACGTCCTCCATTGATATCATCAGCTAAGGCTCACACGTCTAATTCTTTTGGGGTTTCCCATGACATTTCAAGCATGCAGAAAGATAAACTAAACTTTTTTGCTTGTACTCTCTTGCTTACAGCTTAACCAAAATCTATTTATGGTTCAACAAAATTTGGGTTAAAGAAAACACCATCCGTTCTTATTTTCCCTTTTCAGCTGATGTTGGGGCTGACAATGATTAGCTTTATACCCTTATGTGATCATGTCTCACTTCTTTCATCCTTATACATATTTCATTTTGTAATGTGTTGTTTTAATTCCTTTTGATTTTGACCTAGTCACACCCAGGCCACGTACGAATCCCCGCTGCAGAGTAAAGTAGGTCCCTAAACAAAAGAACATGCAATCTCCAAAAAAAGAAACTTCCAAACAGAAAGGACAGCCAACACGTGAACAGAAACACTATTACCTCCCGGCTTGAGACAGACATTTTAGACTATGCTTTAAGTTGTTGAGAACTCTATCAAAGCCCAGGTTTCCCAAGCTTCAGAGCAGAGTTAATGCCAGACCAGCAATGCACATTCCTGTCCCCGTGTTGAGGAGTCCAAATATTTCTTTCTTGTGTGCTCATGATTTTGCTACCACTAATGTTTTGTTAGAACCTTTACACCGTCACGCATTCAACATGTTCACTTTTGAAGGAATGTTTTAAATACTCCATGTCAGCATGGATTCAGTCTGTGTATCACTTAGCTCACGTAAGCAAAAGAAAAACCTTGACTCCTCTGGTTTGTTTGGTTTGCACCATGATTAAAACCTTTCCTGCTTATCCTTGCAGTCTTCAGTAATACATAGGTGCACATTTACCATAAAGTCTTTGCTGTGATTTAACTGTCTGCATATATGCAACCTAAAAAATGCTATATTGCCAGCAAAAAACCTTTCTCGCTCTGACAGCAGAGGAGAAAAAGCCTCTAATAGGCTCCCAAGATGCTCGTGTAATTGAATTAATATCTATATCTAAGCTACAGTAACGTATGAGCTATGGTAAGTGGGAGCCAAACTCTGCAGCGGTATTGAATCTGGACTGAGAGCCAGACCTTTCCAGAGGACCTGGCACCAACCAAGATCTCACGCACAGTGGCCAAAGGCTCTCTGCTTGCAAGATGCATTGCTTTAGCAACACTTCCCTAACTTGCAAATCCTATTGGAGTCTGATCTTGTACTGGAAAAGGCTTTCTCATCCCCAGGATCACAAATTACCAGTAAGGAAGGAAACTTTTAGAAAAGAGTTTGTTTTTTAAGTATTTTTTTTTAAAAAAGCCACGGTTGTCATCAACAGGAAGAGGAGATCTCTTGCTGGCAATGAATAAGCTAACTAAAGAGCGAGTACGTCATTTTTCATGTAATGATAATACAATTTTGTTTTTAAAACAAGATTTTTTCCCACACAGAGGAAAAAACACGTTCAGGATTGGCCAGAATTTCCAAATCCTCTTTTTCGTAATTATCACTATCGCGCATCACCTTAGTGCACGGTATGTTCGTGATGATACAATAAAACCCTACAGATTGCCTGTAGCAGAGCTATTCACTGCAGTCCCCCAAAGACAGAGTTTCTGACAGCATTCCCTTGCAAAGTTTCACCATGGATCCCAACTTCAATTCCACCGAAATCTCAAGAGACCAAAATAATTTGGTGTGTCTGTGAAAAGACAAGAGCATTTGTGTCAAGGTCTTACCTCCGGACTTGTGCTAGCTCTAAAAGCCCAGTAGATTTCTAACCTTTTTTTATTATTTTCCAGAGTGGAGGCAGAGCTGTTTCCCTCCTTTCAACTTATCACAGGTATATCTTCTCCCGTATTATGGGAGAAAGTCTAGGTTACTATTATCAAATCCTAGCAGCGACTGTTAAAATAGGAACTCATTCATCCTATATCCCTCTTCCTAAGGAAGGCAAAACGTCAAGAAACATCCATTGGGGATATTCAAAATAACTGTGAATAATGTCTGAGAAATACCTTTCAACGTGCAAAAAATGTCTGTATCTGCTTAATGCTTTTTTCCAACAAACATCACAATTTCTGAAGTAAAATTTGACAGATAATTAATTTTGTCATTTGCCTGCCTGTGACAGCCAGGTACTTAGCATGGCTTCTTTCTCATCTGTAGAGAAATTTGACTTTGATTTTATGAAATTTAATACACAGAAATAGAAAACTAACCTGTAATAACCTCAGATCACTTCTTTATTATTTTTTCCCATCTGATTACATACTTGGGATGAATCAGTAAAGCTTTTTGCAAACAACTTACAGATTGCAAACATATGGGTTGTCTTTGAGGAAATGGTGCCAGGTATAGCCATATGTTGTGCTGCAATAGCAAATATATCACGTACTCCGAGAATCCGTCTTTCAGGACTGTGAGATTATTGATTTTTTTTTCCATTCCATTATCAGATCTGGTAATAGATCTGGCTCTTATGTTGTGAATGGTGGTTTAGAAAACCTAGAACACCTTCATCCCTTAGACACTGCCTGTGCAGGGCATTCGAGCACCACATGCCCTTGTTTTGGGAATCAGTACTTTTAATTAATATCTTCCTTCAGACTAATGATATTTCAGAGCCCAGAACAGCCTATTTCCCAATTTCCATTCCTTCAATATTTCCTTTTCAAGTAGTCTGCAGATGTATGCAGTTCGTGACCATCAAATGAAATCACTGTTGTAACTTCTCAGGTTCTAGTATTTTGGATTCAGCAAAGCTGGAGTCCTGCCCCGCACATCTTTATCTCCAGAATTTATGTAGCCCTTATCACCATACCATTCTTAACCGATCAGATGTTTCCAGCTTTATAACATTCTGTGAAGTGGGGAAGTAAAACATCTGTTTCATGGCGGGATCAGTACATCATAAATTCCGTTAAGTGATTTACCCAGGGTTATGGGAGACGTACAACTGAGGCAGAAATTGATCCCCTGGCTCCCATTGCAGTGTGACCTTCTATTAGAATCATATTTTGCCTTCTCAGCCAGCCTCAACTCTATTTTCCTAACCATGAGCAGGTCATCTATTTGAAGAATAACCCACATACACAGGCTCTCATCACTCCTTAAGAGTACATCCACAGATCAAAGTCACAGACTGCTGAAATTCATCGGTCCTGCCAAGTCATTGATACCCTCATTTCCACCAGGCCTCGGATGCTCTCTATCGTCATCTTCTGGGCAATCCTTCACTCCTTCATGTCTATTAGCACTTTCATGCTCTAAACTAGGCATGTTCCTTTCTGTTTGTTCCTTAATTATTGACTGGATTAGCCCTTCCCGTTAATCTCTTCCTTACCATTCAGACCTTATAAATACTAATACGATGCTAAATACAGCTTCTGGAGTTTGTACAAACAGAAGTCAAGGACTTCATCTGATAGGGCTGCTATAGGTCAAGGTTTTCATCCCAGAAGTACAGTGAAAGTGATGAATTGTGTTATCTACAAATTTGTCCTCGCGCATTTCAGCCTACAACAGGGATATTTTTACCCTACTATCTTTCTGTTTACCATTTGCAGTTCAGGTAGGAAAGGAAGTTTCTGTAATTTCTGCTAATAAAAGAGCAACTGTTGGGGTGGGATGTCAGCCTGTGGGCTGCCTAACAAGTTCATCTGCAATACCTTTATCTTCTATAGTATAGTGACAGCTAAAAAATCCCTTTGAAGTCTGTATACAAACACTTTGGAGGACAGAAATTACACATTAGGAAGTCCAGATTAAGCACGAGATGTGGTTTTCTACTTATACCTACTTCTGGCTGATTTACTTTTTTCTTGATGCCTCAGTACAGCAATTAAGTAATTGTTTTCTCTTGACATGCATTGCCATTCAAACAAAATATTTAACTGTAAATACCTTCTTTGCAGGGACATTAAGTATGAAATAATAATTCCTCTCGATTATTCATTACATTTGCAGTCTAGTAACCTGTAGTTCAAAGCTAAGTTATATCTAGTCTTCAAAAAAACATGGATCTTAGACAATTGCCTTCCACACAATGGAAGCTATCTTTCACTTCATTCCATTGATATTTCTGTTATACTGTGACAGGCAGGCAAAATTTGGAAACATTGTAAGAAAAATACATCACACTATCTGTAAATAAACCATTCCAGTCAACAGACTGCTATTCACAGGGTTCTGTAAGCAGCACTAATTAGTGTCAGATAACTAAGTTATTATTCCTTTAGCAACTGTACTAATATGGTCTTAGAGACTGAGTGCACACATATGCAGGAAGATACATTTTATGCTGGTTTGCTGCCTTGAGATATTTTAGGAAGGATAAAAGTCATGAGCCCTTGCCTTTCAAAGCAGTAGACTAAAAAAGAAAAGGCACACAGTAGAAATTAGAAAGAGAATGTCTCTAAAATATTCAGTTCTTCATTTAAATTGGACTTTTTTTTTTTTTCCTACTATCCATTGGTGAAAGTTTTCCTTGAGAGTTGATCAGACAAGCCTTAGTCACCCAAAAGAGATTTATGAAATCAGTGGGGCTGGTTTTGGAAAATGGAATTCTTTGTGTAAATACCACCTTTCTGAATATGCTCATTGCAATATTTAAGCAAATTTCTAGCCGTTTTCTTTCTTCTAAACACACTAATTCATCACCCTGACAAGGCATTTATTTGTTTATATTCACTCACAACTTCTTGCACACTTTACAGAACTTTGAGCTGTTCTAAATAAAGCAGATGTTTATTTCCCAGTTGTTTTCGTTAACAGAAATGTTAATGAAATATAGTGTAAATGCTTCTGTTTAAAAATACAAAACTAATTATATGGGGGGGAAGGCTGCTCATCGCTTCTCATCTTAAAGGAGGACAACAAACTGGCCTAGAGACATGAACTCATGAATTGTTCCTGTGGGATGCACATCTCGGACACAGCTCTGTTTGGCAAGAATCTATTCATAAAATACATCAGAAAATATTAAAATCCATTATTTAAATTTATTCCTACTGTATTTTTCAATATGAGATTTAAGTTGGAGTCTTTACTTTCTAAAAATACCTCAAACTCTTCTACAAACAAGAAATTTTATAAGCTAATACCATTATTGCCATCATTCCAAAACTGCTTGAATTTCAAACTATGAAATGCTCCCAATTGTAACAAACTGCAGATTTCTTTTGATGAACAAATTTAATTTAGTGAGCAGAATATTTTCAACACAACACACCTACCTGGTTGAAATATGCCATTAAGTTAAAATACATAGAATTTCCTGCCTGAAATGCTTCATAACTAGCAGCAATAATAAAAATGGAGATAAAGAGAACCAAGACAGTTTATTTATCTGCCATGTTTTTGCTTGTATCTCATAATAAGCTTTTAAGGGTGTATTCAAAAGAATGACCACAATGAGTTTAGGAAAGGAGAGACAGTATGCATTACCACCAAAGGAACTGCAAAAAAACCTGGGTCTGAACTGCTAGGTTCCTCCCAGACTTTGAGGTTGTTTCCTGAACAGCTGCAAACACAGGGATGAAGCAATCAGGTGTCCACCAGGCTGGATGGAAGAAAACCATTGCAATTAGTTTCAGCGCTGTGCCCACAGTACTATTAATCATTCGTCCAGCCAGAAGCGTGTACTGCTGTCAGTTAAAGTCCATTGGCAAGACACCTGGGCAGATCATTAAAAGGAGTGTCTGGTCAAGCATGGTTCAAAACCATGGAGCTGACAAAGCTTCTCTCCAACCTCTATACCGTACTTTAAAAAATAAGTTATATAGTTTTAATAATTGCACCACTGAAGAACATCAAGGAGTACTACTGCTTTCTCCCTGTGCATATCATGCGTTTTATAATGGGTCCAGTTTTCAGTACAGACAGCTGGATGTTATTATAATGCAAATAATATCCCCAATAATTAATAATAGTTACTAAAGCATAATAAACCTTGTTTTACGACATCAATTATGCCTTTGGACACAACAATGAGGAGGTTAAAATAACAGGCAGACACATATGGGCAGATATTAGTTGCAGCAACTACCAGTGACCTCATACGCAGCATAATTCAATTTGGAAGATATTAATGGTCCAACTATTCATCATAATTGCAGTCTGGAAACTATTTGCACTTTTAACATTAAGTTACATCTGTTTTTCCAACAATAAGCATTAATCATCAAGATAATACAAGAAAAGATCATATTTCGTTAGAGTCTCATAAACACAGTTGAAATCTAAAGATTAATTCTGGAATCATGATGCAGAAACAAGATAAATCTTATTTTCCATATTTGTCACACAACAGGTGACAAAGCACAACGGCAAAGAAGAAACGAGACATGACGTCAGAACATTTACTTCTTCAGTCAGATGTTGTCATTCCACAGAAATGCAAACCACACTGCTATGAAGCCAAAAGCACTCTACGGTTTAAAAGCATATATACAGACCTTCAACTACCTGTGAGGAAACCACATTCCTCTGCAAAACATCAGAAGCTTAATTTTGGGAGGATGCAAAGAAATTTGGAATTCTCTCCCACTGTCCTTCTTGCTGTTGCGCAATACTGAGGAAGAGCATAGAAACTATTTGCTTCCATGACAGAAACATGCTTTCTTATAAAATCAGGTGTTTCGTTGTTGAACATCTCAGAAATGACAATATTCAACCATGCAGCCCCATGCAGAGGCAGGGGAAGGCTAACACTTACACGCCATGGCTACAACTTCTTCTGCACGGCCAGCAAGATGCTGCAGCTCGCTCTCATTGCTGGGACAACTCCGAAGTTAACCTTAAAAGGGAGGCACAGCTGTTGGAAAAAAAAGCCACTTTTCTCTGAAGATAGAAGTGGCTTAATTAGTCAGCCTTAAGGTATTTTATAAACTACTTAATTTAATCACATCAGTAGTAGACCAGCAGGTGTTAGCCCTGAATTAAACCAGATGCCGGCCTGTTATACAAAGGTTTTCCCTAGTGTATTCAAACTTAAAATTGCAGAAACTTAATTTATAAGTATTTTGGTCTTTACTTCAAAGAATTAAGAAATTTCTTTAATGATAACAATTTTCTGCAGAATAATGCACAGATGCTGCTTGATTGTGTTGGGCAGTTGTGTGCGACAATGTCTCTTTTAAACAGACGGTTGGGTTTCTTCACATCAGAAAAATCATGAGTTCGCCAACTCCTGGAGAAAGTGGAATGTGTAAGGTAGCGTACAGATAGATTATTTCCTTTTCTGTTCTGAAGTAGTGAAATTTATATAATACTAGGACAATCGCATATCCTTTACATATCATTTTAATACATTAATCCACCCCATCCTTCTCACACAGCATGCTAAAATCAAAGCGCGGAGTCTTCACTTCTTCACAATCCTCCCCTTTCCCATTTAAGTCTTAAGATATAAGGAAAAGCTGCCAACTTACTCATTTTATATACTGTCTAAGACTGCCTACACTGCCTTCTGCAAGCAGACACAAGCTTGTTCTAACTCTGCCCTGCACAGCTGCTGATTGCTCAGCTCATACTCAGCGTGGATCAGAAACCACAAGACAGCAGCCTGTGCCCTGCCAAGCCCCAAATGATAACCCTTCCTCCTCGCCAATGTCAGCTTCCACTAGAAAGCAGTAACACACACTTAGCTTATTTTCAGTAATAAAAAAAAAACCCCACCAAACAAAACCATCAAAAGACCAATCTGACCCTGCATTGCATTTATCCTTGATGATAATATTTGAACATTCCATTTTCACTTTGTAATGAAAAATTCAGAATCGGTTACTAAACTACACGACCACCAAAATGTACACGTATGTTTCTAAAGTCAAAGCCAACCACTGACAAATTAGCAACTAGCAGACTATAAAACAGTAAGGTAGGACGACAGATTTACATCTCAAATTTATACTAGATGTCTTTTTCCCCAAAAAAGCTGGTGGCATAGATGTTGGTTAAAGTTCACATTTAATGCCCTACTGGTAAGAATTGATGCCTTCAGAGACCCCTCCACCCTGATTCTCTGGCCCTACACTAGTGAGAATAATGAAAACTTTCATCCCATTTCTTGCCTCTGAAAAAGTTAGCCCTGATCCTAGCAGGAAATCAAAGCTTGCTTCAAAGCCTGTCCTAATGCTAGGCGATATTTTCTGCTGGTATAAATTACTGCAGGTTTCAGTGACAGTTTCTCAAGTTACATCAGCCGCTGATCCATCCTGCTGTCTTCCTCACCCCAAGATGCGCGTTGTACCTTTTGGAGGGGATACAAAATTCTCTGCATAACTAAACTAGATCCAGAAACTTTGACATGGTGATTCAGAAAATGATGGAGAGGGTAAACAAGGCAAGGTGATACACCATCTGGTCTCTGGGAAGGAACTGGATATGATGCTCACTGCCACGTCTGCTTTTTCCCAGCAGAGAGCTTGGAGCGCCCGCAGCCCAACCTGGGCACACCAATTCATTCATTTGCCACTTGATATCAAGGGCACGGATTATCTCAGAGGATATCTGTTGCTCACGAACTTTCCAGTTTGTCATTTCATCAAAAAGCAAGTATAAAACTAAGAGCCACCTAGGTGCCTCAGTGAAAAGTGGCTATTAATTAGAAAATGAATTTCTGCCCCTGCAAAAGGAGCAGGCAAAGCAGCAACCACCACCCCGCTCAAGTCAATGGCAGTTTGCCAAGAACTTCAGCAGGATCCAGATTTCATCCATAACATCTTATTTGTACCTGGAAAGATTAAAAAAAAAAAATCTCAACCAAAACCAAAAACCAAAAAACACTGAAGAACAAACTGGCTATTTGAAAGGGTTGAAGCACAGGGCAGGATTGTGGTAATGATGCTTATGAATCAAAGAAGACAAACTGCTGAAATAAAAAGTTTCTTTTACATTCTATGCTTGCATGTAATATATGCAATAAATATGTAAAGGCATTGGAAAAAATCCCAGTCAGTAATAATATCAAACATAATTTTCTTACATTTCCATTTGGTTTTGGCTGCAGCTCAAGAAGAACCCTTTCCCCTCTATGAGGTAAGAAAGATTGTTGGCTTAAGGTAAGTATAATTTTGGCAATCATTTACTATGATTCACGACCTTATCTCCCCTCCTTCAACTCTGACCTACGTTGCTGCTGAAAACATGAGATCTTGAAGACACAGCCACCTAACGCATCTATTAATAGAAACCTTCACTAGTCTGTACCTATAAAAGAATTCTTACCAGCAGGTGGCAGCAAGAGACCCAACTTTAAATTCACGTTTTGCTGCTTGAGATTAGCGTGTTCATCAATCTTTTAGCACTCAACAATAAATGAGGATCGCTATCTTGCGTAGAACTACACCTGCAAAATGTATTTCAACAGAGATCATACAGCTAAAACCAGCTAACATTACAAATCCTGACCTGCTCTGCTGAAAAAATCCTTGTGGGAATGCTAATTGTTCACATAATGATAAAATAATAAAATATGTTTTTAATGCAAAGCTATCTAGAGGTCTTCTCTTCAAAAACATCACAGTAAAATTCATCTGATGCTTAGGGTTCTAAAAGTATCCTGGTGACTGTTTTTAACACTAACGTTCTGCAAAAGTCTTGACACCTGCTTCAATGCAAAAAGCCTGCAAAGGTAGGGAGATGACCCAGCCACTCATCTTCTACACGTAGGCACTGCTGTTAATTTTCTCCTAGGCTGCAGAAGACCTGGATTTAATTTCTTCCTCTAACAAGATTCTCTGTATGTACCCCAAGAACGCATTCCAACCAATAACCTACTATAAGAAAAGTATCGACCATTTTTTTTTCTTTCTTTCCTTATATTTTAGTAAATAAAAACAAAATGTAACCCCTACTCTTTTTATTAAAGCAAAAGACTTGGGGATTTACCAGGGGATGATGCAGAACAGAAAAACTTGAACACAGAAGTGAGACAACAGTGCCACATAAAGTACCTAAACCTCAAGAAAGGGTGTCATTTGAGACATGCAAATCTATCACCAGCATTTTAAATTTTTTTTCTGATTTTATAGCTTCAAGTTCACCTTTTTTACTTTTTTTTTCATTCTACTTGGAGGCATGCAGTCTTTTCACCCACTGGAAGGGGGCCCAGGACACCAATACTACCCAGTAACTTCTGTTATGAAGAGCAGATACCTGAAACCGAGAGAGTACCTAAAATGCTGTGCAGATCTGACTATGAAAAGCTCCCTATATGAACACACCAACCAAAATCTGGTCTTGTAAAATGATATTTACAGTTATCCTAACACTGTCTCACAAATAGTAATTTAAGTAAGTCTAAGAAGACAGATGAAAACAAAAGCATTTAAGGAAAAAATGCAATTAATTTAGATGACTGGAGATCAGAAGCTTTTGCTCAGTCTGAATATAGGAGACCCTTGGAAATGTCTTATATGGTAGATTCCTGAGCAAACGCTTCTGAGTTTTTAGAGAAAGAATAGGAATAAACTGAAAAAAAACCTGAAAGTTAAGGAACAGGAACCCAGTCCCGAAATGTGTTTTTAGCATTTACATGATCATTTACAATTCACATTACCTAGTTCAGTGTCAGCAAATACAGCTTAGTAGTTTCAAATTTAGACAGTGATTTAGCAAATAAAAGGCAGCAAATAAGAAAACATCTCCATTTTCCCCAAAAACCTGGTAAAAATGAGATCTGACTAAACCACATTATTTTTTTTTTCCCCCATTTTTATTGTTTTTCTCAAACATTACACTATATTCTCCTTTCAACTTTTTCCACCTTTCACAGCTATTAGGCTTCCTGTTTATGTAACACATTCCTCAAAGTCTAACCTGTACGAGTATTTTTGTATCTATGTTTTTTATTTGAACCCATTTAACTCGAAATTTCACTCAAATTTATTTCTGTATGTGCTGTAATAAGTCTTAAGTAAATAAGTTTTTTGCTTGCATTGTTTCTTAATACCAGACTTAGCAATTTTGACATTCATCCAGTCAGGTGACAATTCAGTTTCCAGCCATTGTTTATACCAAACCTATGCCAACTGTCCACAAACTGTCACCAAAAAGACAAATAATATTTATGGATTATTTTTCCTTTCTATCTTTAAAAAGGATGGGTTTTGTAGTAATTCAAAAATTTTAGTACATGACATTTGAGTTACACTAATAGAAAAAAAAAGGATACTGCCATCAAAAGCCAGTTGAGAAAACCATTACAAACATATTAAACTCAGAAGAAAACACCAATCTTAATTCAAAGATGCTCCTGGTTTTACCGATAATTATAACTGCCACTTCTAATTTCTTCTAGCTCAAAAGTGTTCAGAGCAAACCGCCCCAAAACAAGACTAAAAAAAAAAATTCTACTTTGGCAGAATTTACATATTTTGGTTCAATTAAAAATTAATTCCATTTTAAAATGGTATTTCATGTCATCTTTTCATATAGTACATTTCTTCATCAGAAACTTATTTCTCTCTTGCAAGAAAAAAAAATAAATGAACTGACTGATTGACTTATGCTGCAAAATCCATCAGTCAAAATGCCCTCTCCTGTCAGGGAATCAAGTTTTCTCTTCTATCACTGTAATATAAATAACTGTCACGCTGAGGAATAAATAACAAAAACTACATTCACAGGCATTTAGATACCCTAGTGATAAGATTCTCTATAATGTGATGTGAAATTTTACATAAAGTTGGAGAGAGGTCCCAAGCGAAAGCACACATAAAGGTTGTGTTCTAATGACAGACTGGGAACTACAAAGAGGCCATAACTGACATTTGGATGCGAACCACGCTTAAATGAAGGGCTGTTGAAAGTTGGAGCTGTTCAACTAGAGATGGTGCAACAGCAAACTCTCTAGCTTCACCCCACACTCACTCCCCAAAAACTCCAGAAGCTGCAATAGAACTATATTCAGAAAATAAAAACAAACTGGTATGATGTGTATGATGATAAAATTATGAATTGTGAAAGGATTTGCCTTTGTCTATTTTGACTTACTGTAATTAATAAGGCACGAAATGGAACTGAAAAGTTGCATAAAAATTATTCCCAAAGGTTTTTTCCACATTGAAATATTACGCAAAACATCCTTGTACAAAATAGACTCATTGTGCATTATCCATGATCATACTTTTTTTTTTCTTTTTCATTTTCTTGGTATCCTTCAACTAACAACAAAAAGTTGGCCCTTTTATGTTCTCATCAGAGAAATCTCTTACACCATGGCAATCTGTTGTCACTTTCAGCAGTAATATTTTCTGCATCTTTTCTGATGGAGCTATGAGATCTGCAGAATTACAGACCTGTTTACTCGGTGCAATAGATGATTGTGAAGCACGATACAGCAGAACCGCCACATCAATCAAAACACATTTGTCCTAACAACTCACTGTTTCACTCCTGACCATTTTACTAATCGTGGAAGGCATTATGGTTGAGTAATGAGGAGCTCTGGCTTGAAAACTGAAAGAACTAGGTCACAAAACCTACCTCTGTCACTAGCACACTATGCAATTCTGTGCAAATCGCTTAATCCTTTTCTTCTCCAACCCCTGTCTATTTAGATCGAAAGTGCTTTGCATCACTGTCTCTCAGTATTGATACAGTCTTAACTCCGTTGAATTACATGGAAAATATCTTACACGGACTTCAGCAGGGTCAGATTTTTCATACCGTGTTGATACAGCGCTTAGCACAAAAAAAATTCTGCACATTACCTGGGGTTAGCATAAAACACGGCTGCTGCAGTAAAAAAACCCAACACAGTACTGTATTTAAGAAAAAAAAAAAAGAGTCTTACAAAGAGCCTGGAAATAATAAGTAAAAAAACTCAAGCTTTTAATCACAACCAAAGCACTATTCTTTCAGTGAAGTTTGGTGACTGCATCAGTGAAATACAGCTGCCAAGATTTTGTCACCTTCAGCAGTATTTTAAGTCAGGAGTTAATGATGATGCTGTGGCCAACGCTATTTTTCTGGCTGTGAAAGTGCCTATCTGCAGTTTTAGCAAAGGGACTTTTTCCTTGGCAGGGGGGCACATAAATTGGGGAGCTGCATGGGGGGGAATCATAGCAAACTACATCCAGTTACCAAAACCTAAATCATGTGATTTTTGACCTGATATGCTTGCAAGATCAGCCTCTTTAAATCAGTCTTGATTCTAACAGTGGAGCTCATAATTAAGGTCAGTTGCTTTCAATATATTAACACTTTCATCAACTGGGACAATTGTATCATATGTCAACTGCCTGTCATTCTAGAATAAATTCAAAAGTTACTATGAACCAACACTCTAGTAAATGGTATGCACTGGTAGAAATGGCTCATTTGAATCCTACTGAATTGTGGACTGGTTTCAAGAGATGTTGAAAAAAGTTAACTCAAGCTATTCCTAAACAAAAAAAATCCAACAGTACTCTGAATTACTGAAAAAAACCCCAGCTGAATAGGATTAATATGGGGTTTTTTTAAACTATTTTTTCATTTTGAAGTGGATATTTCCAAGAGAAAACATTTTCATTAACTGTTCCAGTTTTGACATTTGCTTTCCCCAAAAGAAAACTTCTGTCAAAATTTGCCAGTCACCTCTACCTTCATAGTTTTTGGTAAATTCTATGTATACATCTGGGTCTTCTTAGCAGTTATTTTCAGTGAAACCCTTCTTCCCTGATTAGGTAGGCAGAATCAAAATACAACATTGTTAGAAATTAGTATAATGCAATCAACTGAAAACCAGCATAATCTATACTGTCCACTAGAACCTCTATAGCATGTGTTGTGCAATGAGATACCTCTACAGAAAGGATACAGTCTATCACATCAAGAATGAGGAGGTTCTGTAAAACTTCAGTTCCTATTTTTAGTATATAAAAGGAGACTTTTTAATGCTGATCTGCATCAATGCCAGACCTTAAAGCGATATGCAAAGCAGCAAACAATGCAAAGCAATGATGACAGTAGTAAGGCTTCTTGGAAATACATGTTTCTGATGCAGAGAATTTCCCTTCTTTCCCCCACCTCAGCTATTCTGGTATGACACATTCATGCAGAAGAAAATTTGGGTTGAAAAACAATCATCTACTATACCTTTAAAGTGCTGCCCTTATAAAACAGCAAGTGAATAGCTAAATTAGTCCCCGTAACCACCAAAATCTACAGCCAGAGACCCTGGGACAACCGTACCTTGCCTGGCTTTCCCCGACCAGAAGTGAACGCCCATGGCTGGACCATACTGAGCAATGGATAAGCCTAGAGGAGGAAATAAGAGCATAAAACTCTAGTGTTGTGATTGATTTCTCAAATGTTCTTTTTCCTTTGTCTATAACGATATTTTGACTTCTGAAGCTGTCGTCACAGGCCTTCAGAGGAAAAGGGCACAGTTTTTTAGGTACACACTTAGTTAATGCTATTAGAGAAAATGGTAGAGAGGAGAACATTTTAGAAATGTCAAAAGCAATTTATTTAGATATTTTTCTAAGGGAGATGCTTCATCTGGAGGTGACAAAAAGCTGCGTTTAAGGAGTTTATTATTAGAACTTCAATTTTTGTTTCAAACCTATAGTTTTTCATTGAAAACACTCTTAACAAAAAAAAAAAAGTAGGCAAAAAAATTAAAATACCATTTTCAAACACTATGAAGCTTTTCGACCCTAAGTAATGTGCATGGATTTTCTTTATTTTGTTCTATTCTTTTTTCATAAAGGCATTAACATGCAGCCTTTTCCTCAGCCCAGTCTTATTCCTTTGACTTAACTAGAAAGCATGGTATTTGTTCAGCCCTCTTCTCACGTAATGCACTGATTTGTGTTACATAGCTGGTTCTTGAAAAATATTTGCTGAAAACCCAGTTAAAAAAAAATAAAATTAAAATCCTTGTTTCTGTACACATTACAGCCAGTAGTTCCTTTAATTCCTGACTTTGGATATTTGTCGCAAGTGAGGGCTTACAAGCTCAGACTCCCTCACGTTAGGTCTTTTGGAAGCCTGAGACAAGCTGATTGCCTTAAGATGCTAAACACCGTGAACTCTGTAGTTTAAAGTTATCATTTTGTTCTACGAAATACAGGAAAAAATAATTTTATGCTTAACTATCAGAGGGAGGGGAAAAAAGTGAAACATGTTTATTTGCTATAAAAATACATTTTTATCCCTGTTTTGAAATTTCCCCTATCAATGATACCAAAGAACTCAACACAGGAATCACTTCGTGATTGTGTAACAAAGACTCACTTTGTCAGACAATGAAAAGCCTTTGCTGAAAATTTCTAACTTCATTATCAGCTGTCATTTGTAAAAAGGTGCATACAATATTTATTGAGATTAATGGCTCTTCACCCTTAGTTTAGCTTGAGGAAGAGAGTTAGATGTGCTTAAGAAATTTACACACCACCTTGAGCCCAGCCATATGGCACTAATTTAAAGCAGAGGCATCACATATGAGTTTAATTAAAAGCTTCTGCTGCCCCATTTGCCAATCAATGAGCTACAACAGAGACGGGAAGCGGAGCAAGGATTTCAGAGCTTCCACAGTGCTCATAGTAGTGGGCTTTATGGTTAGTATGTGAAGTCATAGCTTCATACTCTATGTATTGGTTACATTGCCTCCTAAAGAAAAACAGGACCAGGAGAGACAGGTGTGACTTCCTACAGTCTGTCTCCATACTTGTTTCATACAGAAGAAAAATGCCGTTTAAGCGGCTCCATGTGACAACTAGTTCAGCAGTACTGAGAAAAAGATGGACATGGCTTAATTCAGCATTAATTTTGATCCCTACACCATTATCATAAAAGTCAAAAAGGTGTAGCATGTTACTAGATAAGGTGCTGATAACTTGAGCTAATTTCCACCTTATTAAACTGAGAGACATTTTGCCACAGACTCAGTAGGAGTAGGATCATAAACTGCACATGCAGTAGCTAAGGTGGTTTTATTATTTACAGACCATTCCTCTGCTGCAGATGTCATTAAAATCTTAGGCTGATGCTTTTGGTGTATTTGTTCATCACTAAAGTATGAATGCTCTGCTCTCATTGCAATAACTTTCATCTTCATCTGACTTTCCTCAGTCTGCTCTGAATAATCTGTTAGCATAGAAAAAGTTTTAAAAACATCCATCCATTTGATATTAGGGTATTAAAACATCACTGGGTCATAATTTTATAGTTATGTTATATGCATGGTTTCATGCTTGCCACTAAAAGCTCAGAATTGCAAACCATTATAATTGCAAAGCAAGTTCAGAATTGCAAATGTGTGAGGAGTTTCAAAATAGTATGGTTGAAATTATAACGTTGATCCACTCACATTCATTGTCATTCAAATAAATGTTCATTTTCCTTAAAAAATTCTATTTGCTTTTCAAAAGTAAAACTTTTTGCTCTCAAATACACTATATGTCCTTTACACTACGCTGAGCAATCAGGATTTTTAAAAATCCAAAGCATTTCAAAGTCCACATGATATTTGCGTTTTAACAAAAATTTTGGCTTCAGATTTAGACAGAAGCCTGGATTTATCAGAAATTTAAGACTTCCGATTCTGTCTTCTCTGGAAAGACAGGTCAGCTGTCTGGCTGTATATTACCCAGCACTGTGCTATGCTGGACTGTATCAAATTGCAACAGCATAAACATAAAACATTGTTTTAGAGCAGAAGTCTTATGAGGACTGGCTGAGGGAACTGGGGTTGTTTAGCCTGGAGAAAAGGAGGCTGAGGGGAGGCCTTATCTCTCTCTACAACCACCTGAAAGGAGGGTGTAGAGAGGTGGGCATTAGTCTCTTCTCACAAGTTACAACCAATAGGACAAGAGGAAATGGCCTCAATTTGCGCCAGGGGAGGTTTAGATCGGATATTAGGAAACATTTCTTCACTGAAAGGGTTGTCAAGCATTGGAAGAGGCTGCCCAGGGAAGTGGTGCAATCACCACCCTCGGAGGTATTTAAAAGATGGGTAGACATGGTGCTGAGGGACATGGTTTAGTGGTGGACTTGGCAGTGTTAGGTTGATGGTTGGACTCTGTGATCATAAAGGTCCCTTCCAACCTAGATGATTCTATGATTCTATAATTAAGCAGCCATCAGGGTATTCC
This sequence comes from Pluvialis apricaria, assembly GCA_017639485.1. NCBI lineage: Eukaryota > Metazoa > Chordata > Aves > Charadriiformes > Charadriidae > Pluvialis > Pluvialis apricaria. The sequence continues at coordinate 80,472,847 of CM030010.1, forward strand.
ATTTGTTTTGCTCTGATTTAGTTAACATCCGAGGCAGATAAGGAAAAGGATGGCTGTTAGAAATGTCCAAATCAGGCTGAACTCCAGGAAAAGCGAATAGGCACACCGAGGCACAGCTGAACATGTCCTACACTCCTGATTTTCACTGAACTGCCCTCTGTCTCCTCCTGCGATACGACACTAAGGACATTTGCCCTTTCCAGTTCACAAGCTGCCATAGGAATGTGTTACACTCCGGGCAAAACTTCACCCTCTGGAGCATTACATCACTTCAATTGGAGATGAAAGGATGTAACAAGGCAGATTTCGGATCAGTTTGCATCAAGCGTTCTCCACATTATAAAAACTTTACTAATCATATACCTGCTAAAAGGAGGCTTCAGGTAATCACAAGTACAGAAAAAAAAATTCAAGTGCTTAAATTCTATTTTTTTCTTCTTATATTTAAGGTAGTCATTCACTGTTAGGCTCCGAGTCGATCTAAATCAATAAAACGCTCCCTTTTCTTTTAACATGTCTTAAAGAAGATCCTTCACTAGCACATTTTTTAGGATCACTTAGCTCGTGTTGATTTCCCTGGCAGCTACAAAACTGCAAATGTATAAAAATCTGGGACATAACGACTAATGAATAAACCCAAATTATTTTCTTTTGGAGAAATTCATGCCTTGGTCCAAGCAAGCAGTAGATACTGGGGTCAACTTTCTGCCAGAAGAGTATTCTCTTCAAAGGAAACACTTGTACATCCTTGTGCAGCGACTGACAGAGAGGACTGAGCAATATGAAGAATCAACATACTCCAAACCCTTAGCCCAGGTTTGAAAAAAGTGAGGCAAGTATCACAACAAAGTAAGACGGAATTTGCACCTACTGAAGATACTGCTAGAATTTTCTCACTTTTTTCAGGTAGATCAAGCAGTGTCCATACATACACTCGAGATTAATCAGCAGTGCAATAACCACCAGAAGTTTCGCAGTTTCAGAGACTTTTAGAGCTGACAGCATCTTTGGATTATTTGTAGTCTGCTCTCCTATAGAACACAGCATCTTAAATATCACAAGTAAATTTAATTAAATCCAATAACATATTTAAATAGAATTAATGCTTCAGAAAGGAATCCAAGCCTTGCCTAGACAGCAAAGACAGAACTTTTCTGCTTTATAATGTAGTTTTTCTTCCCCCCACCCCGTCATTTCAGCTGTTAACCACCAGCTATTTTTAAAAGTTGAGCAGTCTGAAAAAGTTGTGTTTCTCCAGCTGAAACAGGTGTACTCTAACTTCTAAATATTGTCTCTTTGGATACCACAACTAAAGCACTTTTACTGCCTGCTATTATTCCTCTTTTAAACTCAAAGTAATCTCTCATTTAATAATTTTGCAATTAAAGAGATTGAGCTAAACTGCTTAGTCTGAGGCCTTTTTCCACTGCTATGGCTTCTTTCTGCATTGTCTCCAGTTTTTCAAAAATCATTTTTAAAAGTAGTCTCCTGAAAGGGAGAAATACAGCATCACTGCATTGATACTCAGAGGCAGTAATGAAATGATCACCTTTCTCCAGCTACTCCCTCGTTTTGACTTTGTGGTGCTCATTCCAAGTTGGTGCTCCAGATCTCTTCCAGAGCTAGTTTGCTTTTCAAGACACGATCTTTTACTCCACAGGTACAGCCTTCACCCCACTTCAGTTATCAGAGATTCTACAATGTACTTTGAGATGGATGACGGAAATGTTGAGCAGCACCAGGCATAGTATCTCTCCCTTCGGAAGTCAACGGTGTTTTGCCATTGACATGGGCTTTATGAAGTCTGTCAAACAGCTAATTCTTAATTCACTTAACTTAAGCTTTAATGATATTGTTTTGTATAATTTTGTTAGCAAAATGCCATGTGATACTGCCGATACCTTTACAAAATCTAATTTTATTATTTCATGCAGGTAACTATTAAGCAAATATAGAATAATTTCAAAGATTTCCTGTTATTAATGACATTGCTATTCTTAGGTCTTTTTAAATTGAATTCCTCATGACGTTTTTTACTCTACTGTTTAGGACAGATGCAACATAGCCAATCTATAAATAGCTGTTTTCATCCTACTTACTCTCTTCTTCCTGGAGTTTCTAAGCTTTTACTTTGTTACAACGCACATTAAAAATGAATGTCAGCTGATGGAGATTTCCCTCAGCTTGCTTTTTAGAAATCTGGGATGAACTCTTAATTTAAGAATGTGAAACACAACTCCTTTGGGGTGGAAAGTATAGCAGCACCTTGATGAAATGCAAGTACATACTCCTCCTCCTTTTTGAATACATTTGCATACAACCCTTTGAATATCTCTATATTTCTTTTTTTATTAACCTTTTTTCTCTCCCAACAGCAAGCTCGGGCAAGTTAGAAAAAGCAACCCTTTCTGTGCTAGCAGCCTTTGAAAAATATTGAATATGCTGTCGTTGTATAAGAATTTCCCATCTGCCTCCCAAACTCATTTTCCTGACATTCACATTGCGAAACACAGAGGTGGGTGTGTGGGGGGTGGTAGGTTGTTCTTCTGGACATGTTTGGCTTCCATGGGCTTGGTTAATTTTGAGGAGACCTAAGTTGGTGGATAAGATTATTTTAATAATATTGGTTTTTACACTTTTAAGTTTCAGTAGATGAAAACATTTCAGAGTAAAGAACTTGAATTAAAAAAAAAAAAGGAAAATAAATATTATGTGCTTATCCTTAAAATAGTTTTCCTCTGTTAACAATCTCAGAAAAAAAAAAACAAAAAAAAACCAAAAAACCAAAACTGACACCATCTAAAACAACAAACACTGAGAAATAGTAGCTATGTACAACAGCCATACTTTATAGTGGTTTTAATAGCTAACTGCAGATTCAGTACCCCTAAAATATTATCATTCTTGAGCCAACCAATACGATGACATTAAAATTCTCTATTCATTTATTTGAAGTTGTTTCACTGACTTATTCCATTGACATCTAAGCCATTACAATATCAATTGCAATGTCTCCATGTTATGATGTTACGGTAATTGCAGTCTCATATATTTCAATTTTTTTATGCTAATTTTGGTTGCTTCACAGAGCCCCTCTTCTGATGTTAACTGCACTGTCTCAGACACTTCGACTGCCACAGCAACCATTCTAGGGATTCATAACTGTAGTTCATCTGCAAGAACTTGGACTTAGGCCTACTATTTACATCCAAATTAATTCAAAATCACGCTAGTTCTATGGAAAAAAAATATTAATTATATTGACAGTAATTCCACTGTAAATACGACTCAGCATTTGAATTACAAGTCTATTGCAAGGAGGGGGGGGGGTGTGTGTCACATTCCAGATTTTCAGCTATAGCACATTCCCTAAAAAAAAAATTAAAAGGAGATTTACTTTTCAGACTTCCCTAACTTTTGTAAAACATCCCACTAGAAACACACATTTAGGATTGCAACTATGTAGAAAAAAATATTCTGACCAAATTTGCTGCCTTTATACCATAGGAAAAACCTGAATGTTCATCTGCTTTTCAAAATGTTTAAAATAAAATTTAAAGTTTAGCCACAAGTAGCCCAGTTCTGACCTAACAAAAGGCAGTCTCCTCCCAAGACGACAAATGGAACAGAAGTGTTTCATGCTTTAGAGAGAGATCCTCACACCTCCCTAAGGCTCCACACACGGTATGCAGATAGAAATGCCCCCCGTTAACTCGACTAGTTAATAGACATACAGGGAACATACCTTGCCCCGAAATCTCCCGCTCTCTCTTCTCCTGTGTCTCAGCCACACCTGCTTTTATTCCCCAATGCTATATAATCTTCACATACAAAAAGCTAAATCCTACTTTCAGAAACACACACAAAGACATCCGTCTATGTCAATAAATGGCCACTCATGAGTATAAAAGGGCAAACCATAATTCAGCAGAATGAGTTAAGTATAGAACAAGAACTTTGTAATTCCCCTGCCTAGCCTGAGTCAAATTCTTTGTGCTATTTTTACATACCAGCTTTCAATATTTAGAAGAGATGGATCAATAAAAATTAGGGTCAAATGTTCATTTTGACAATAATTATCAATAATCACATTATTGACCTAGAAATGCAATAAAAAAAATAAATCCAAGAAACTCTTAGTGCATCGCTATTTTTAATCAAAGCGCTACTGCTGTGCTCCTTCATTGCCATTTATCTGAACTGTCAGCTGTTTTTACAGGATGACAGAAAAAATCTGATCCGTTTATAGGTTTATCTGGAGTTTAAAGGCAAAGTTTCTTTTGGTAGCAAAGAAATAACCAAGGTTTAAAAAACAAAAGCAGCTCAGAGACTCTCCTTGAGACCAAGTCTGAACTTTAATTTAAAATCTTGAAGGGGTCAAATTAGTTTCCTTAAAGTTGCTTGCACAAAAAGAAGTAAACCACATACTTGGGCTATTGCACAGGGAAAAAAAAAATTCAGTCAAGATATTGCAAACAGTACAAGAGATGTTATAAACATGCAGGAATCCTGGTATCTAATACAGATTGCTGAATTCAAGTAAGTCCTTTGTCTTGACAAAGACAGGAGTCACATCTAACTTCACAAACCCGCGGTGGATATAGTTTTGCCTAGAGACTGCAGTACAGAGCACCTCTGACAGGACGCTTGTGCCCAGCAGCCCTACCCTGTCTTTTCAAGGCCTGGTTTTCCTTCACGCTGACTCAAAGCCCACAGAACCCATAAAGATGCTACTGTACTCCTAGCTGATGAGACAGGATTACAGCAACTCTGGGGGCAGTTACCTTCCTATGACTTTTTTCCTGGGGTATTTTAACCGTATTTGCTAATATTTGGTTAAATCCAGCAATTAATATATGCTTTATCAAATAGGTAGCCAGATAAGAATCAAACAAATTAAGAGTACTGTGCCAATATCAACCACTCATTAACAATTCTGGTAGGCTTCGTATAATTTAGTATTTTAACCCAACAGAGAAAGCTCTGATGCTAATGCTAATCACAGACATCTAACTGTCCAGAGTTATCAAAATGTGTGTGAAGGGAACGAGGTGTGAAAGCGAGCGTTACAAAGTCCAGCAGAAAAACAGTTGGTCTGTGGAAGACGCCTAACAAATTCAACAATCTATTTAGGAGATAAAGATGGAAGATATTTATAGTGATCTAAATCAGAAAATGTTTTCATAAGGAATTCAGTCCAGAAAGAGTTCCTAAATAATAGCATGACCAGATTATTATGTGACTTTATATTCTAAGTACAGTTAACCATCTAAAACCAAACGCACAGTATATCGGCAGTTATTCAAACTAATTACTTAATGGTTTTTAAGCTTCTGTCTTTTAATTTTGACACCAAAAGTCTATTTAAGAAATATGGGGAGAAAAGTCTGTTTCAATAGCAAAAACTCCTAGCTTGTTCCTGCAGACAACCTCACAATTTTCTTCTTCCTATTACCATGTCCTTTTCCAGCAAGGACAGGAAAATTACATCCTCCAGGTTTTTCTCCTGCAGTACTCTCTGGAGGATATCTGAAAACGGATACCTATTTCCATTACATTCTATACACAGAATTTTACACACCTTGCTATTTTTCATGCCCTCATTATTCACTAATCCCATGACTAGGATGGGGGTCCCAGAATCACAAACTGCACCAAGCTCCTCAAAACCAACCAGTTTACCATGAACAGAAAGGTGCTCCAGGCAAGCTGCAGTCTTGCTTTTGCCATTAGACAACCCTGTTTCTCTCGATGTCAGTTGCCTTAGAGGGTGGATGTCTGCCATTCATCAGGTTTGGAAGCCCCCTGTGATCTCAGGTGGCCTCCACAAATTGGCTGTCTCTACTCAGGGGCAACAGTCCCTCCCCACATCAGCTGCTACAATACAAGCCTGCCTGAAGTGAAAGATCCCAATGCCAAATTAAATTGTTCTACCTCATTTGGCCCAGCCAGGTCTGTGGAGTCATCCCAGATGCCCCCCAGTGCGAAGCATCCAGAGTAACCTGGTTCCCTAGAGGGCATTTGGTGGCCCTCCAAGAAAACACCTCCTGTGCTTTACTGTTAAGTGCCTCTGGCTCCTCAGGCAGAGGCACCTTTGCTCATCTCCAGATGGTTCACCTGAGATCAAGTCACCCTCAGGCATCCAATGGCACACTCAAGACTGCAGACTATAGTCAGCCCCACACTACATTTTCATACACGCAGAAAAAGTGGCATCCTTCATGATTGCCAGCTCTTGGTATTCTCAGGAGAAACTCTAAAATCAAGAGGTTGGTTGGTTTGTTTTTTCCTACAAGTCTTATCTAAACAAATGAAGATGGTCAACTGAAGGAGGAAGCCCATTTTGGGTGACTGCTGTCTCTTTCTAAACTGCCTTAACGCCCATTTCATTCAAAGACAGAAATAAGACAAATGAAGTTTCTTGCAACACCGACTACAAAGCTTCTATTTCCCCCAATTAGATTAAAATAACTCCATATTTCTTTTAACCCACACTTTCCACCACTCCTGTTATAACATTAAAAATCATTCCATTGCTTCCTGTCACTAACTTTTCAAATGCCAAAGCCTAATGTATAGCAACTATAGCAAGGGAAAACAAAACAAAACACCCTAACACTGGGAGTAATATAAGTGACTAGTATCAAGTTTACAACTAAGCATTCAAAAGACATTACAGGTGAATTGTCTATATGTCATGAGCATTATTCATCTGAAAGTCTGCATTAAATTTTACATCTGAATATGGACCGTTCTCAGTCTCAGGAAATAAATACTCTGTTCTTCATAATTCTAGTGGGAGATAAGACAAGGCTGAAGGCAACTTCTCACACTTCAGGTCTGTCAGGCTACATCTAGATTGCCCTTAATCCCAACAATTCTAATTCTAAGAATTCTAAAACAGTCAGGTATATTATTTCAAATTAACCTTCAGTATTTTCTTTTGCTTTATGGAAATGGCAAAGTAAATATTTTTAAACATTTTCTTCCTTATTTTATTAGATGTTTAATTTTAAAGCATAGAAGGTCATATGTGTGAAATTAATTGCATTCTGTTGGCTGTTATATTAATTATTTTCCTTCCGGAAATGTATGATCTGGGTTCCTTTACTGTGTTCATGTAATTATATTACCAACAATAGTACATGTGGGCTCATACTCACTGTAAAACTAAATGCTACCACTGCGGTAATGCAAAATCAACTGTTTTAAGCAGTTGATTTGTGTATAGCCTAAATGACCAGTTTTACTACCACTTTCCAAGGGATCACTGTCTCTTTCATTTATAGTCTTCAAGGAGAAATTATGAGTGATAGCTATCACCTTATAAGTATGCAATGAGATTAAATTAATGTTTGTTAAACAGAGAGCATTCTAAATGAGTTTTATATGAATGGCAATGAACAAAACACAGAATGCTCTTCATTAATGATCAAGCTGACAACAAATGCTGTAGTAACGTCATTCAATTTAAAGTAAACTCAAGCATATTGTTATTGGAAGCCATGAAGTGTCAAAGCCTTTTATCCCCTTTCCTTCTTTTTGTACAGCTTGCTTTAAAGACTAGTCCACAAAACACTGGAATAGCCTGTACTTACAAGGCTGGCTTTTATCCTTGCTTTTACACACCCCCTGCAAGTAGGTAAAGGCTATTATCCAAACTAAGAAAGATGAGAGAGCTCAGATACATTCCTGAGAGCCTGTGTAGCTCAAAACTTCCACCCTCTGCCTCTACCTGCCACTATTTTGTTTACTTTTTTTTACTTCAGCAAGTGTAAAATGAGGTTTTTTTAAATAGCTCTGAGTACTTGCAGTGGTTGGACAAATTTGTCCTTAAACTTGGCTAATAAAGTAGTTTAGTAGTTCAGCAAGTTTATTATCTGCGTATACTTAAACCAATCTGAATGCGAAAACAAGCTCAGACTTTCCCCCCTTTCTCTCTTTGTGATTACTAAGTCACATACACCTTTCTGACAGACAACTAAGAATTTTTCCTCCCCACCAATGTAGCTATATTCTGGCAGGTCTCTGAAATGGAGGACAACTAATCAATTTCTGTTAATTTGATAAATATAATCAAATCAATCAAGCATTAAAAAAAAAAAAAGGACAAAATGCATCACTCTAAGTGTGGGGCCTTAAAAGCTCATTTAGTCTGGGCACTCTGCCCACAACTGAACTGCTGAAGGAGGAATCAATTCCATGCACCTCAGTAATGATCTTCTCTATAGAAAAAGGCCTTTATGTGAGATCATAAGTTGTGAAATAGCTGCAACTTCATTCTGAATGATGCAATTAGAACCTTAGTGCTATTTTTTCAAATGCTCATAGTTCTGCATTACCTATATTTTCTTAATTCTGATTCCAAAAAAATACAGATTCCCGTGTTGTATATTATTAACATGACAGTCCTCCCGTGTTAAAGATGTTTAAGCTGGAGTAAGGATGAAAGAGCTGAATGATTATTTAATTGGAAACACCTGGTAGATAATGGAATAGATGTTCAAGTTTCCTAATTATATCTATTGCCAGTGTCTTTAGGATAAAGAAGATGGGAACAAATCATGTCAGACACGCTCTCCACCCAGAGGTTTTTTTTATTATTGTTGTGCTTGATCTTACAAGCTATTAATAAACTACAGGTAATTACCCCATTTACTGGTACATGTCAGACATGTTTACAAACATACAAACTGAAGCATTATAAAGTTAAGCAGAGGAAACCCTGCTACTGAAAGATTCAGATTCATACTGAGTCAACTACAGGGACGTAATTGGTTTTTCAAGGACAGGAGATGGCATCTGCTCTAATCAAGAGACGTCTGCATCTCCAGGGAAGAGGAAAAGGCAGCTTAAGGAAAGACAACTGGCAAGACTGTCTCCTGAACAAGAAAAACAAGTTTGGAAGAAGAACATTAAGTCTGCTTCCACCGATAGGAGGACTTCTAAAAGGAGATTAGCTATGACAGGGATTGTCTCTGGTGTGTGTGTGAGGGCTGGTGTACGGCACACAAAAAGATACAGCGTCTCGGAAGACACATGTCAGCAAGTTACAAGTGATAGCACAACCTCTCCAGTCTAATCTTTGCCTAAGCTGATAAAATGAGGACATCTCTCCATATGTCTTCTAGAAAAACCTGTAATAATGTTGACTATTTTGGAAGCAGTACATAAACATTTTGATTTGCATTACAGCATAGCTTGAGTTACGAGCAATTACAATGTAAATTGATAGCAGAATTTATCATACTGAAAGGCATGCTGAATCTATAAATCAGGACACTGCAACGCCGTAACGAGTTCCCAGGTCTCCAGCAAGATTGAAGGTATCAGCATGTGATCCCTTCGATGCTTCGTGATTAGGTGGAGAGCTGATACCTGAGAGTTCAGGAAGGAAAGGAACAACAAGCAGAAATCAGGAAGACGTGGCATTCAACAAAACAGTCACTGAGGACTCCCTGGGAGTTTATCATATTCGTTCATGGCGTAAACCCAAGATTATAGTTCCTTCTTACAACTTTGAACACACAATTTCTAACGATGTAAAAAACACCCAAGTTTCTAACCTCCTCTATGATGCACTAACCTAACAGCTCTATGGCACAGGACAATGGATCATGCCAACTCTAATCCAGACTAAGGCTAGACTGCTGTTGAAAGTACTAGAGACAAAACTAAAGATTAAGCTTCCTTGGTTTTGGCACAATAAAGGCACATATGTACCCATTCCTTCCTTGAACAGCTTACAGCCTGAATAAACAGGAGATACAGGTATTTGTAAAAGCATAACGAACAGTGCTGTGTTGATAAATGTCACAGTACTTGTGATTTACCTGTATATGTTTTGAGCATGTCTTTCCGAGACGTGTATTCACAAATCAAGGGAGGTGACTCTCAGAGGATTCTTTAGCAGGAGAAAAATGGAAAAAGATAGCACTAGGTAATGAGAGAAAAAGTTAAAATACATGATTATGAGGGATACAGTGAATGATCTTTGGGACAGCTTCCCAATTAGCATTGCAAAAACGTTGATCTGAACTTGTTCTGGTTCAAACCCCACATGTAACTCAACGGACCTTCCACAACCACAGTGAAAGCCCAATCTCATTTACAGCCAGACAGCTGATTATGAAGTGATGCAAATCACGAGTTTATATGGCAAATAAAAAAAAAAAAGTCTGATACCTTTTTCCAGAGGCTGCCAGTAGTTAGCCATCACAATCAATTCAGGTGGCTTCAAAAGAATATACATCAGTTGTGCTAGCTTTGTAACTCAACATTTTAAGTAACCCCTGTTTAACAGGAAAAAGGTCTTAAACATATAAGGGTACTTTATAAGCAAAGAAATGCATTCTTTAAAGAATGTATGAACATTGACTCTACAACTCTTGACTGTAGATTAAATTATCCGGGATAGTGATATTTCACACCAAAAAAAATAAAATGGTAAAGTGCCACAGAAAAACCTGTGAGAAACAGATAACAATAAGATGCTGGTATATAATTCACTCAGACCTCAAGAACAATGTCTTCTGAAAATACACCTTCGAGAAAAAGATCATGTGCTTCGCTGCTTGATTTCAGCATAAAAGAATACCAATTCCTTGCTAAAAATTGAAATGAAAACCAGGAAAGACATGAAGACCTTTTGCTAGTCAAAATTCTTCGTCAGGAATGAAGAAACCAGTATTCTGTTCTGTGGGAAAACTTGATTGTAGGCTATAAAGATACAACCTGGAACAGGTACAAAGGTTTGATACCACGTTCTCCAAGGCAGAACTGAACAAGAAGTCCTTTTGTTCTCCTTTTTTTCTGTCTAATATTTTGGTGTGCTTCTAAACATTAAAAAATTCAAATAACAATATATGAGTAACAGTCCATTCATATGCATTAATGAATTTGTAGAGGTCCTATAATTGCCTTTGGCTGATCTGAAGGATGCTCATTTTCCCAGATGAAATCACATTCTTAAGGATACAACTGAATAATCTACCTACTGAAACTACTGAATAACAGCCAATGTTAAGGCAGTATCAGCAAAACAGTGTAACCTCCCTCCATAGTTTACACAAGGTCTTGTCCTTACTCAAGAGGATCAATAGACACAAAAGAAATGCTGCAGATGGGAAAAACCTCCACTGGCCCCATTAAAGAAACTGACTGTTCTGGTCAGTCCCAAGGCAATAGAAGAAGGGCAACTAACACAAACATAAATTAAATCTAAATATAAAGTCTTCTCTGTCAGAGGTATGCTATAAATTTAGTCAAAGCAGCCTTGGGGAAATCAACTTTTTGTCAGTCACTACTGGACAGTTTGGGAACTCCATTTGATCATCATACAGTTAGAGAAGCTAAAATCATCATCTGCCCTTAAACTGTCAGGCAAGCAGAGTTAATCATCTGCTTACTGCTACCAAGGGTCCGTGCCTTCACTAGCACTTACTCAAGCAGTGCATTTAAAAAAAAAAAAAAAAAGGTTAGACACTGCAGAAAAGAACCAGCTTCATGTCTGACTTTGCAGATCTTGCATAGGATGAAAAAAAAAATAATCTAATAAAATAGGAAGAGAAGCTTTCAAAGAACTGGCATGCTGTTTTTGATTTTCAGATACTTACTTTGGAGACTTGTTATATGAACAGCATTTCTTTACCATCTTCAAAGAAGGACAAATTGAGTTTTCTCATATAAGCCTTCCATAGCAATAATACACTGAACAAGTCAGTTCCCAGGAACTCCTCCTTATTTCTCTTATACTTTTACAGTTATAGTTGCCCACTTAGGACTTAAAAATGACAAATAACTAGCCTTGCTAAGCTGGATGGATATATTTTGTATGGAATAAGTACCACAAGCAAACAAAATGAGAAACTGGCAAAAAGATAAGGTGCTCATATCTTATGAAAAGCCATACCTTTTCTATAGCAGAAAAACAGACATTTTTGCAAGGTTTCTCTTAGCTGTGTGTGGATATGGGAAAGAAAGGCAGAAAAAGAAAAGTTAGGCAGAAAAAGTTGTTATGTATAGAAAATAATATTTTACAGATACAGTTCATATTATTATGATAATATGACAGCTATGCCAGGTAGAGAACACACAAAATGGGAAAGACTTGGTAGCAATTACCAAAACAACCATATTCCACACATTTCAAATAGACTGTTTTGATACTGTAAGTATTTTTATTCTCTGTATGTCTCTGGCATAACAGCATATAAGAAGCCAGTGCTCAGATGTCCAGGAACCACAGATTTTAATACTGCAAAGGCAGAAATTGTGGTAGAGACATTTGGGGAATGGTATTTGTGTTACACTACTTTACCTAAATTTTGAAGCAAGGTGTATTTTCTGAGTACTAGCGCTGACTGAAATACAAACATCGGAAGGTACCTTAACTCCATATCGGTCTTAAAAGGTTTAGCAAGTAGCTTTCATATTATAAACCCTTTACTGCATTTGTTTTTGTAGTTTCTTCTTTTACAAAACAGAGGATTTCCAAGTCAGCTAAACTATTTCCAGCCAATTGCCGGCAGAATTCCTCCTGGATCAACTTCTTGCCAATCTCAACCTCCCAGAGCAGCTGTGCCCGCACAGTGGGTCTGAGCCTGGCTGCAGGCATTTCCCACAGGGAACCTGCTACCACCACCACCATCCCAAAAGGCTGTGTAAAAAATCTACATAATCACAGCAAAGCTGACCTTCCTGATCCTTTTGAATACTACCCATTGCCCTTGTTTCCCCCCCCCCCCCCCCCCCCTTTCCTAAATGATCTAAAAATCTCTTAAGTTTTTCCAGTTTCAGAAATTATAAGAAACTAGTAAAATACCAATTTGACCGATTTAACCTTTCTTCCTTTACATCCATTGTCATCACCCTCTTCCAAGATTTAAAATGTGCTGCTGTTACAAATCAAACCATATTACAAACATGCTTTTGCTTCCTTTACGGGAAAAAAGTATAAAGTATAAATGTAGTTCCTTTACAGTTCTCCACCCAGGCTTTCACAGTAAGCGTATTTCATATCTACTTTGAAATAGTCAGAACTACTGAAGTCAAAACCTTTTTCCCAGCCACATTATGTTTGATAAACATCACACTTGTGAAAGGCCTAAGCAATAACACTGATTCTGAACTCAGCTTGCAGTGTAGCAACCCAAGAATGAAATTCCAGGACCTTACAACAATTCTCTATTCTCACTCTCTCTTATGCAAAATAAGGACAGAGGAAAATTTTAGAGTGCATTTGGGAAGATAAGTCTCAGCCACATTAATTCAAAGTTTGTTCAATTTTAATTACAATATTTGAAATGAGATAACACAGTACCATAGAGAGAAACTCTAGCAATGTGCCAAATGTTTTTATAATTCACCACAATATCCTTACATCCTGCTGTTCAGCTTACAGTAATTTTCTGTTTGCCAGCCAGTAATACCATCCTAATCACCTACTATATTTGAATTTTTCCCCTAAGAATTATATATTTGATATTATTAGTGCTCCTGTAAAGAACTGTAATAATAGCTCCATTTCTTTAATTTAATTTTCTTGCTAGGAAAAGGTATTTGAACGTGTAAAATTTCACAGTAACTTTAGAGAATTTGAAGTTTAGAAGAAAAGCCTCTATCATATCAAAAATTTGAAGCCTTGAATGAGAATTATTTGCTCAGTCAGCAGTGTGCCCGCATTTCTGTGGGTCCTGCTTAGCAGAGCGCTAGCTGACTTCGTGTAAATCTCTTTGAGTGAGGCAGCTATTAGGAGCCTCTGGCAGTCTGACATATGCTCAGGACGATAAATATACAACCATGAGACAGAGGGCAAGAGAAGTGTGAAAATACAGCAAAGCAAAGACCTGTTCTCTCTTAGTTTCCAAATTGCTCAGAGCAGAATGAGGGGAGAGATCCTCGGAGCAGAGGTAAGGAACGCCCCGACAGCTCTTCGGGGAAGGTCGGCAGTTGGGGACCCCCAATGAGCCATCTTGTCTCCCCGGCTCGAGACCGTTTTTGGCAGATTACGGAGCAGCCTCTTGAGGCTGCAATGGAAACTGTTTCACACACAGAAATGCTGATACGTTTTTTCCACAGAAATTACTTTGACCTTTATGTTTTGTTAACAGTGCTCATAGATTAGTTTGACCACTTTACAGCAATATTTGTACTGCAATAAGTTCTATTAATATTTTCTTAACTGGAAAATGTATTCAGTCAAAAGTGACCCTAAGTAACACTACCAATTCCCAACATTGCTTGAAGATTCAGCAGTTTTCTACACATTTCTTCACTTGTAAAGCTGTGACTATTTGTGCTGATGAGGACTACCCAGTCCCTCACTTTCACTTCACCTAGTTGAGGAGATACTCCTGACAAAATTTTATTCTAGTTTCCAAGATATTACAATTTTCCAGTATCATTTATCAGTTCAAGCCTGAGAAATGGCTTTCAAATCTATAGAGCCTTGAGGAATGATGGATCCTATCTTCTCATTAATGCTACCATGATGAGGCAGGCATAAAAGTTGTGTTTAATTTGCAAAAATTTCACATATGTGTTTCACTGATTTTGGTAGAATTTTAAGTTTTTACACATTGCATTGTTAAATGACTGTATGTACAAATTAAGTAAAAGAACAGAGATTGTATAGTTCTTGTTGAAAAGTAATGTTTGACAGATTTAATGAGACATAAATCTGAAAAATAAATATAAACCTATGATATTTTTGTGTTTCTAGTGGTGTGGTTCCAGTATTACCCAGTTGACATTCAATCTACTTTTAAGTACTGCAGCACAAAAACATATTTTATTACTTTACCACTTACACTTCAGGCTGCTGAATTCACTCCTATCAAAAAGCTCTTTGGTTTGCTTTATCAGTTTGAATCACCGCTTGGAAATATTTTGCGATATATGAGGCACTGCACATTGTTTCTGAAATAAGATATATCTGCTAGATTACTTGCAACATTTTTCTCTCTTTTTCTTAGTACTGCAGTTTGCTTTAGATTTCTGAAATTACCGTCTCCATCCTGGAAACAGTAACTACAGATGTTTATTCTTAAACTTGAAGTGTTTCTCTAAACCTTCTAAAAATCAATGTAAAGATTCAATTTAAAAGGATGTTGTATTAATTCCTAACATTCACTAAGCTCATTACACTACCAATACATAAAGTAACGAAAGACTTAGGACTGTTTCTTCTATTTTTTTTCTTTATTAATTATTCTTATTTATTACACAGATTTTTACATAGTCTGAAGTACAGCTGGGAGAGACACTTTCTATTTATTTCTGGTTAAGCTTTTCTATTATCTTCAGCCTTAGGTAATCACCACTGATACGGTAGTAGAAGACTCGCTTAACTACAAGCAGCACTGGATTTGTTCCCCAGTTATCAAAGGCCACTAGTTCAGTTGCATCATTGTATTGAAAAAGCTCTATTCACTCTATATGTGCTGCAAAACCCAACTAGCCCCACTTCTTTAAAATAAAGGTTGTTTGTCTGAAACATATTTCCCCATTTATTATTACTGAAGGTGCGTGAGAACAGTTTAAATATTTACTTTCAGCAACAGGAATTGTTAGCCATGTTAAAATACTCTTCAAAGAGTCATTTTACTTGAAATATTGGAAATCTGTTTCTGCAGAAATACAGCAAGTGCGCATTTTCAATTATTAGTACCAACAACACCTGGAATTCATTAGGACACACAAACAATACAGCATTTTCAGCTTAACCAAATACCTAACTGCATCTGCTTATACTTTTTTAAATACTTGAGAAACCTAGCGTTCCAGAAATATAGCTCTCTGCTAGCTCTTTTTCAGAAAAAATATAAACGCATTTCTCATTAAACTAATGAAGGCAGTACTTTAGCCTATTTGAAGGATTGCCAAAATGCCAATATCAGCACTGAAACAAAATCATTTGTCAATGGCATGACACAAGGGCATGGCTGTTATTAGTAATGATAAATTGATAGAAAGTCCTTTAGCTATATCCAAAGTCCCAGTAAAGACTGATTACAGAAACACCATATGGCCCTCTCCTTCAAGTCATATGAGCCGTTGTATTGTTTGATTAATATTTTGGGTTTTATAAATAGAACTTTTTGGGCAAAGTCAACTGAGCCTGAGAATCAAAGCCCATCTACTTCTACCTAAAAATTCCTTATGTTTATTTGGCAAATTAAAATTATCATTGGGAACAAATCCAGCAAATGCCCCAAGAAAAGGCCAATATTTAACAAAACTTGGGACAATCAGTTCCGTGTTAACAGCTTCGATTTTCTGTATGCAAAATAGAAAATAACTGCCCCCTAAAGTAAGTCAAGACTTCAGTGAAATATTGTTGTGGGGTTTTTTAATTGCAGATCACTCTGTGCCATTGCTTTTGTGCAGAGGTGTATGTTTCAGAAAGGTTCTCTCTACTGTATAACTCTATGTGCTCTCACTTTCTAGAGGATCCTATCTAAAACACCTAAAGACCACCACCTCAAGCACCTTCTTGGAAACCTGAGAAACTAAATTACATTTTCTAATGACCCAGCTCACAGCCAACGAATCACAAAATGGTCTTGATCGAGCAAAACCTCTCTGGGAGAAAAGGAAAATACAGTAAAAATTCAATTTGTGAAACTAGAAACCTCCCTGAAGAGGCAAGCCAACTTGCTACCTCCCCAGGAATACACAAGCAAATGCTCATGCAGGTAGCCCAGTTCTTTTTGACTGAAAGTTGCTGAATTACTGTAAATCTGGGTTTCCCGGGGCCACCCCAGCTTTAGGTCTGTGCGCTTCCCCAGTCGCTGCCAATCGGCCATTATTATTCACTGCCTCATTTTACTATTAGCCGCTAACAGTATTTGTCTCTCCTTCTTTGCTCTAATTAGGTTTGCTATTAGTTACTCCTATTAGCATTTCTTGCGTATTTTTCCTGCTGTTTGGGTTATCTGGTTAACAGCACGCAGGTCTACACGGAAGAGATACATCCTGAATAAGCCTTTTCCCTTTAAAACAAGAAAAATACCCCTTCTGCAATAGAGGTATCTTAAACACAGTTTCACATTGCATTGTTTAAGGCGACTGCTCACACAGTTACTAGTTTCACCTTTTTCTCACTTAGAAACTGATCTTAGCTGCTTCTAAAAGAAGTGGCCTTAATATTGCAACCTACATGAGTGGATCGGCCATGCTATGTCCTCTCAACCATTTCCAGGCAAATCTCTGTTCTGTAGCAGATGCCTTCACAGTTCCTACACTGGCTAGCATCTCTTCCTCTGGAGCTCATCTCCCCTACACTTCAGGCCAGCAGGCTTTTTGTAAATTGTATGAAGTGGCAATTGTATAAAATGGCGATTTGACCATAATGACTGTCTAAAAAGGGCTATTAACTAGGTTAGTATAATGAATGCACCCACTCAATTGAAAGTGTTGAAGTTCTATAGAAATCTTTGTCCTTTTACTTAAAAGTAAAAAAGAATTAAAAAATTAATTAAGCAGAATACATTACTTAGCATTTCCAAAACTTTTTCTTTGAAAAAGCCCCTATGTTTTTATCAGTCTCATGATTTGATTCACTTGAGTATGATTTCCGCTCCCCCCTTGAATTCTGTTGCCATATGTTTATTCCTAAAACTGAACAGAGATAAAAACATGGCTGGCACACAGTAAAAATGTGTATCTACTTAATATTACTCACTCAGGCCACCTGAAAGAACTTGCCTTCATGGTGTCAATGAGTTCACACGATTAGAAAATGAGACTGTTAATAAACAAATTTTGAATGTTTAGGAGAGCAAACTTCCCCAGGAACTTGGAAGAAACATGAGGCTTACTACTAATGGTAATAAAAATCGGTACCATTCACATTTGGAAAAATAAATGCAAACTTCAATTTTATTTCGTACTAGCACTTGATAACACAGCCCTAATCATATTTTTTGTACATTGGATGACACTTCAGTTCTGAAAGTATGAAGTTTTTCATTCACCACTCACATAAATAATCCCTATAGCAGAAGATTAACAAAAGGATTGCAGGAAATACATTTTTATTTTTCCTTCTTCTACAATAGCAGATAAACTTCTGAAAGAGGAAGCGTCACCTAAATGGGATTTGTCAACTACAATAATTACGAGAGCACTCAAGCACATAATTAGGGCCCCAAATAAAGCGCACAAGTTACATTTACAAGGAAAATGAAAAATCATAACTAAAATTTGTGTCTACAGAGCATACGTTTATTACTGAATACAGGTATCTTGTAATTAAGTCAAAATATTGAGATATCACTTAAAGTTTAGTGCAAAAAACAGTTCCTATTTGGACTGAATGATACCGATTTTATTTCCCCTTGGATACAGTTCGCCCAGATGTAAAAGAAATCAAATAAAAGAAATTGAATATAGTTTAAAAGAAACCTATTTTGAGAATTAAAATAGCCATGTCACAGTAAAATTTCTGATACTGAAATAACATATGGCGTACTTGCATATAAGATTCTAGCTTTGTACAAATACAGTACCACAAAGAGAAAAAAAAATCATTATCTTCAATCATTTAAATGCCAATTAAATTCTAACTTTAAAATCCTCCTTTCTTAAGTGATTAAAATACACCAGAGACATGTAGACACACTGACCGGAAGATAAATCCAAGTTATTAGTGGAAATACACTGATTTATACATATGTTCACAAAACCATTCACCTGCTCTGTACTAACATAGTCTGTACAAACATTTCTTGTTTGGTAGGAGGATATCATTAAACTAGATTGGTATTGACAGCTCTCTATATAGTAAATTATTATAGGTGAGTTATAGCGACAGTTTTTGTTGGGATTGTCTGTCATTATAAACTGTTTTTATTCGGTTGATTAAAACTGCCTGAATCCCTCACTCCACCACATTTTTCTATATTGTTCTCTGTCTCAGGTTAAATATTTTTGAATAATTTCAGCAATTTTTCCTCAATAGAAAAAAAATATCTTTTCTTATTTTTAAGAGAGTCAGTATAAAGAGAGGTTTTATTTTGTTTTTAAATTGTCTCCAAAACAAGGGACACAGATACCACCTTGTTTGCCTGGATTTTCTGCAACTTAAATCACATTTGTAAGAACCTGCAGAAATACAAACAACTTTGTCATACAGAAAATGACAAAGGTGGGAACAAACTCGAAAAAATAAATACTTGTCAGCCACATTTACAAGTCCTACCATCTTCCTGAAAATTTGCATTAACACCCTGTCAGAAATGTAACATTGAAAGATTGTTAAAAAACTCCGTCTTCCCTGCAGAAAATTCTCTGTCTTCTTGCATTATTTACAGATATCAAATAAAGTAATTAGAGAAGAACAAGTCAGAGTGGGAATTTCAGTTATTTTTAAATTGTTACTATTATTTTTCCACTCCCCCCCCCATTGCTTTATGATTCAGCGTAACCCCATGAAAACTTCTACAATTACATGTTGACAAGCCGTTCTTGTACAAAAATGCGTGTGTGGACTTTACTTAAAATACGTAACCCAAAAAATGTGATCAAAGCAAGAAGTATGAGATACTATTAACGTTGTAGAACATTCATCATGGATACAGCCAGCAATTCCCTGAGCTACACTTGGGCCAAGCTAAGGCAAGTCTAAAGAGCAGTGGTCTTTTTTTCCTTTTTATTCCCCCCCACCCTTTGAGAGTTTATAACTAAATATTTTTATGTGTAGTAACATATTATCAAGTACTAAAATTTTCTGTGGCCAGAAGTTTTAAAATGAGTTATTGCAGTGTCATTTGCTCGACTAATGAAGATCCTCCCACTCAAGATCTGTGCTGCTGTCTTTCAGCGGACACATACTGTAACTGCTCCGTGGCAGAAGACTGCAGGTGATGGAACTCTGAGAAGCCCTCATCTACACATCTTGCAAAAGACCTGTTGTGTAATCTTCCCTGGCTATAGTCAGTAAAAAGTAAGACTTTGACTTAATTCCAAATGTAACAAGCGCGAAGAGAGTTTGTATTTGCCTTTTCTCCTCTTAAGCTTTCCCAGGAAAGCTTTCATACAGACCTGTACAGCTACGTTTTCACAGATCACCACTGAGCAGCGGGTGTTTGTTGTACATTCCCAGGATCTGGAAATTCAGGTTAGTTGGTGGGATTTCAGTTAAGGGATAGAAATCTGTGAATTGCCCTGAAGATGTTGATGCAAACCCCCGATTCTTTAACACAAGGGGTACCAGTGAAGAGCTACGGGCTGCAACACTAATGTCCAGAAGAGGGGTCATTAAAAAAACCCCTATAAACAAACAATAAAAAAAACCCACAGCAACAAAACCTGTATATTCATGCCATCAATAAAAGGAAGCATTTAAGAGTAGACACATCATAGAACTGCTGTGAATCTGTTATGTCTGCAATATCCAGCATTGTAAGTTAAAAAGCCAATTTCGCCACCACAACACTGAATCTGCTTTTTTTCATATCCAGTATATAAAGAAGAAATAGTGTTGCTTCTTAAGTAGAAATAATTTTGATAGAAACCCTGTGCTTGAATATTTGTGAATATATTCTCTTGGACACAGTTCAGGGTCTGAAAGCGCAAGTGTGAACAACAAAGAGTCTAGCAGATATGTTTACTGAAAATCAGCAATGGCTTCATATAGGGGTTTGGGAAATACTGTCTGATATGCACTTGCCTCTTATGGTACATCTGAAATTATGATCTATCTCCCCTTACGTTGGCTTCCTCTTCGCCCACTTTCTTTGTTTTCTAAGTGGGAAATATTTTGCTTGTCAAGTCCATAAAGCACTCTAGTCATGGGGACCAGAAAAGAGAGGGATGAGAAGAGGGTATCAATAATTACTTCCGCATCAGCAGAAATTTGCAGCTCCTGAAAAAATAAGAAATAGAGCCTCGCCCTTAAGTTAACAGCAGTTTCAATAAACCACTTATTAGGCATTTATTCATGCGTATCAGAAGTCTTCAGTATTCACAACAATTCAACTCTCCTGTCTGACAACCATTTTTCCTGAGGGAGAGGTTATTAGATGCAAAATATATATATATATTTAGATTGTTTATGTTATAAGGAATGGTAGAAACTATTCAGACCCATGCCCTTCTCCATCCAAATGTCTCCACAAAAGGCAACTGGATGGAACAAATGAAAGCGTACAGCATATATTGTTAGCATTTGATGGATGTACAGTGGCTTAAGTGAAATGGATTTGTGGTCTCAGTAAATTTCCAGCTGGCAAGAATCCAAGCTGTAAAAAGCCACAACCACAACAAGAACTAAGTAGCATTCTCAGCAAGAGGCGAAAGGCTAAGGAGCCTGCAGTCCCTCCAGGCTATGGCAGCTATGTGCTTGCTGCCCAGCACAGTCAAGATAGCATACTCATTACTGCTGAATACACATTTTAATTATTTAAATAAACCCACAAGCTTTTATTTCTTCAGTGCCAAACTTCACTTGCACTTTTGTCTTCAGTGTTGCACGTACTTCCCGTAAAGCCCATGTCGGATCTTCAGGATTCCCCACCAAGACAGTCCTGCCAGAGTTGGTTTCTAAGACACGCCAGACCAGCCTGAACATTAGAATGTGAAACCTCCCGAGGAGCTCAGCGTTCAGGCACAGCAAACTCATAAGAAAGGAAAGTGAAAATAAGAAGATCTAACCTCAGGTTCAAAAATCAGAGCTGAAATGGTCTAACCCATGATATTAAGAAATTGCTACAACCCCGAGTTCCAGGAGGCAGGAGGCTGATTCTACCACAAACAGAATGATAAAAAAAAAAAAGGTAGAAAAAGGCAAATTAAATGCCTGACCACTGTGCATGAGATGACCTTACACACCTGTAACTGTTGTAGCTATTGTACAAGGAACTTCAGAAACATAGAAGAGAGACAGATATTTTGCAAAGTAAAACATAAAGGTTTGCAGTTTGATACAGAACAGGTACTAATACTAACCAAAGTGCAGACACATCATTGCAGCTACCTATCAGAATTACTTAGCAGTTAAGGGGCATTTATTTTTATACTTGATACATATTCTCAATTAAAAAAAAAATAAAAAAAATTACTTACTCATAATAGTCCTAGCCCTTTCCATGACCAAAACGCAGTTTGGTCCCAAGGACTGTTTGCTAGTGGTAGTAATATTTTTGTCTTTAATTAATGTTTCATTAGTAAAGTAAACAAATAATTCTCATCTGCACACACAACTCTCTTAACAACACACAATCCTAGATAGAGACCGACTGAAAAGAAGATGCGACTGATGCATCGGTTTGTCACTAAATACACTTTGCCAGGCTGGTTCTCATCAATCCTGCCACAGTGCTGGAAAGAACTGAAGTTTCTAGCAGCCTAATGATAGGCTATCCACAGCACAACAACAAAGAGTGAAAAAAATAAAATAAAAAGGCCAACATCCTCCCATATCAGGCTACCTATGATGTGGCAGATCAGCTGGATTGTAATTTCTGTCACTGAATACTCTGTCATCCACATGGATCACATATCAAAGTACGCTCTTTATGGGGGTAGGAATTAAATTTACCAATTACTTTAAAGCAAAAGGTAATAAAATGACCTGAAAAATGCCTGGGAATTAGAGAAAAACAGACATCTTTAATTATATACTCAAAACTCATTTGATACATTAGAGCAGAAGTGAATTATGTCTATCTTTAACGGATAGAATTCAACATATTTCTTGATTTGAAAAGAGCTATGACACTAACACCAAGAACAGCAGAAAAAGCCCATTGCTAAATCAGGGAAGACTATGGTAGATACATTGAGCTTTGTAAATTTAATGTCAAAAAAACCCAACAACCACCCCCCCAAAAAAAAACAAAGAGAAAAAGAAGAAAGCAACAGTTTTGTGAGTAGGAATAATAATATAATGAATGATAATGATGCAAGCCATGATGATCAAGTGAAAACATTCTTTTAACAGAGGATTAGTAAGCATGCCTCTTAAAATTCAAAAAACCAGATTAAATTTATATGACTTTTTTTTTTAACATGGCACTGAATAAGAGAGAAAAAACAAAAATAAAAGAAATTGAAAGAAAAAAAAAAAGGTGCTTGATCTTTGGTGACTCTGTCCCAAATAGAAATATAATTAATCAGCAGACTGATTATTTGAACAGTTTACACAAGAAAAGAAAAAAAACAAGTTTTAATTGGATGACATTTTCTTTACCATTGGTTTTAGATCTGAATGATCCTATCCAAAACTAATTCTTTTATTTTGCAACGTAGACGAAGGGAACACTGTTCCTTTGCAGCTGAATCTGTAACTTGTGAACTGATTGATAACTACAAATACAAGAAAAGAATACATATGTTACTATAGAGGAGGTGAGAGCAATCAACACAGAAAGAATGGAAGTTCCATTACAAAAGCCGATCTGGAGCTCAGATAGATTTAATAAGGCGGCAATGAGAGGTTGGTTTCCTTCCCAAACAATTCATGCAGGTCCTAAAAGCATCTCATCATTTGGGCACAAGTTCCAAACACTCAACCCTCTGTTTCAAAACAAGACGCAAAAACCTGCTTTTCCAGGCAGGCCAAGGACAGCGACGTTATCAAAGCAAATCTAAAAAGAAGCAACCCAGCGTCATAACTAAAAGCTGCAAAATAGGCCATGTCTGAAACCTGAAGTGCTTTAAAGAGGGGCAGAAGGGGAATGCTTTGGAAAGTGCCATGCCACAGCATGCTTTGGGCAGCGAACGGGTGATAACACTGCCGGCTTAGACGCTAACTAGCAAGGAATGAAATTTTTAGAAGTATTCTTTAACCATGACCTCCTTGAACAAACCCGGTGGCATTTTCTAGCCTGCACACTGCAGCGCGCCTTATTTTCTCAAACACACTGCATTTGTTTTAAACTGTGACAACTGTCATTGAAACAGAGGCTCAAGAATAGATACATCAGCTTTTTCCACCTTGGAAAGTTGATGGACCGCTACTTCAAATGGGTTCAATTTATCTGTCAGAACATGATATATATATTTTAACATTATTTATGAAATTGTAACCTGGTATTTTATCACCTGTACCAGCTGGTGAGTCTGTCACAGATTCATCCTCTATGTTGGACTGATAGAAGAGAGAAATGATAGGGTTTATAAAATTAATTGTGACCCCAGCAGCCCAACTGCTGCTGATGCATTAAAAGAGTGGAGAGAGTTGGAATGGCAAACAGAGGAAAACACGAAACATAAAATTAAAATCTGTAAGATACAAATGCTAATTAAAAACACTTTCAATATACATTTTTGAAAGGTATTGGTATTAAAATTTCCATAAAGACAATGCTATCTGTTGACATAAATCAAAGTGTAGTATTCCCCTTTGTTCCTGAAACACATCTACATCTGCATAACCACACAGCAGGCTGAAAGCAGTTTCAATGCTATTTCTCAGTACCCTGTGTTTATACATTACAGCTTTTTCTTTTTTTTTTTTTTTTAAATTAGTTAAAAACCTCCAAGTTCTTTGAGTTTACTGCATGTTAATATCCCAGTTTAAAAAAATGTGGAAGTTATATTCCTGTGTTTAGTCCCCATGTGATAAAGTACCCATGTAGATTTTTTTTTAAAAAAAGCATTAACTCTGCAGCTCCAGGTGACTAAGTTTGAAGAATTTTGCTTTAGGTGACTCAGTGAATCTCAGACTTCAGGCACACAAGCCCCAGCTCCCAATAAATTAATATTTATGGTATATTTCAAGTTTAGCTGTATTAAACCACTTACAGGTAGTCCTGAACATTAGCCATGATATTTGCTTATATTCAGAAATCAGCTTGAAGTAACAAATCTAACATAAGGCATGTCGCTAGAAGAGAGCTCCTTTATGATACTACTAAGAAAATTTTATAGTCAAAAAATTCTCCCCTATGTCATGACTGGGGGCTTTTTGTATTTGCTTCATTCTATCATACTGCACCCCCTTCCAGAGCTGATTTTTTGACAAGATTAATAGCAACATCATCCTTTGTGGAAAAAGTGGTGTATCAGAGACATTACATAGACAATCAAGGCCTGGAGACAGTTTCTAAATGTCTCTTTCATAAGAGATTAACTGCAATGGAGGAGTTTTTGTTTGTTTTTTGAAACCAACAGATTTATTACATAAAGCAATGCTACAGCTAAACAAAGAAATAAAAAAAAATTACAAGAAGCAGATTTGAAATCATGTTTTATAATTACAGACTGAAGGGAACAGAAAAGATAACTAGATTTGAGAACACCCACGGACCTCACTCCTGCCTGGTAATAGATCCTGTACCCTACCTGAGGCACGCATCCTCTGAACATGTCATAAGAGATGATGCGATACATAATCGAAAGGGCAGTCCTAGAGTTTCATGCATAGCTATTAAAGCCACACTTCCTAATATTCAACTATTTAGCACCTTTTTTTTTTTTAAGATAGTTACCTTTTATTTCGCTAGCTTTAAGATTCCTATCTGTAATCAAAAGAAAAGCCTTCCTGTCCATTCCAGCAGAAAAGGTGGGCAGCAGAGCTCCACAGCTGGCCCTAAATTTCAAGTGGCATTTCTCACACTCTTTTCTTTTTTTCCTCTGTGTATCACAATCAGTGGTACGGATGTCAATGGGTGTAATTACCGGCAATTTCTGTCTCTGTTCCAGGACATATGTCTCTAAGTGGCTCATTGCCAATATCACAGCACAGCTGAGGATCCTCTGTTGCCGCTTATGCTATGGGACAATCAGCACACAGTTGTAAGAGGGTGAAACACGGATGGCGTATGACAAGAACAAGGCAAGGGATAGGACTGTCAATGCAATACCATACTAATGGCAGCCTCCCAAATCATCTCTCGGACTCTGAGGTTGCATTTTTCCTACCAGAGAGGACAGATGTTGTCATGGATAAAGTGATTTACCCCCAGTCACCACCAAGGTTTACATGGAAAGGAGGTAACTGCACTCAACCATGTGAAAATGAGCCTCCCACAAGGTCTAGTTGTAAGCATACGTGGAAATTGTCAATTAAGGCTGGGGAGTCTATTTGCAGAAAGGCAGCAGGATGCAAAAATGCTGACAGGGACAGTCTCTTCGCTTTTTTTTTGTCTCTCTGCTGGCTAGCTATAAAGTGTTCCTATTAAGGTGAGACAACCTTGTCAAAGTGATGTATTTATTACAAAAGAGTTCATCCATTAGAAGAATACCTAGATGATGCACCATGATTAGTGGCAGCACAGAAACAATGATTTCTGTTTATCTACTAGCTTTTAAAATATGACGGAAACATGCTGAATTCAATGAGCTTTTTCTGCCAGGATACTGGACACAAACCTGCAATCCTGATTTAAGTCCAACCAGCGCCAGCAGGCAGACAGGAATGGCACTGCAAGTCATTTCACTGGATCTCATTTGAAGTGAAAGTGAAATTACAGCTAAGAGCACATGGGGCACAGCAACCCCAATATCCATTCACCAGGGCAAAAAATACTGTGCGATGTAGGATGCAGCTTTTTGAAATACCTAATGATAAATCCACCTCTGGTCACATTAATAGCAGTAAGTCTTTTACCAATTGCTTCTACGGGAACCACTAGGTTAATACAGAACATTTTAAATAATTCTTTTCCCTCCTGGATAAAGGAACATTTATCTCAAGAAGAACTGAAATCAGCTTGAAGAAAAGACTTTCAAAGGAGTATATATCTGGAATTGAGAAAGCAATTCTCTACTTCTGTGCACAGGAATTTAAAAGAAAATGTTAAGATTTTTCTGAGGCTTTCTTTGGTTTGTGCTTTCATTTTATCTGTCTTTCCAGTGAATGAATCCTCAACATTATTTTTTTGCCAGACTGTTTTGAAGATTTTGATTATGACATACCATAGTTTGACAAATATAAAAACTTTATTCCATACTGGAAATGAAACAAACTGAAGATTTATTTACACTCCTAAGAGCTTAATTTATAATAATGTATGAAGTAGTTTTACCTACCCTTAGTTTCTATCCTAAGACAAAAACAGAACTGTTGGAACACAATAAGAAAACTTGTTCTCATATAAAGCAAACACACTGAATGAATTAATATTTTTAAAATTGAGGAAACCCTCACATGGGCTTATTACTCCTTTTGCTGAAGTGCTTGATCAGCTACAGAATTCCAAGCCTTATTAGTGCAACTTTTTATTTAGAAAAAGTGATGTTCCAATGACTTTTTGCATTTTTACTCGCTATTCCTAACCCGAGAGAGGCAAAAATTATTTTCCAGAATAAGATGACAAGGTGGGAAAAAGTGAGACTAACATTTCAAATTAGTCTCTCAAATGAGTCCTCTTTAGCGTTCATATTTTGTTCCTGTATAAGTAATTAAGGTTTCAGCAGCACTCAGTTCCCCCCCCCCCCAGGTATGCCATTATAAATTCTGTACCTAATTAATAAGTGCTTTAAAAAGCTGAATTCATTAATATTAGAAGCTTGTACTGAAGAACCAGTGAAAGGATAAGTGTACCAACACATCATATAAATCAACTCTAGATGTTCCCAAATATAGGATTCATAGCTGTGGATATGGAGAGAATAGTAAAATTTGCTGAAACTCTGTTTTTAACTTAAATGCAAACCCCAGTGATTGACTGCAGGTATGTCACACATTCTTATTTACTGGTTTAAATCCATAGGAACATCTCAAAACAAAATCAGGAGAATTATGTCTCTGATTAACTGAGCATGCTGCAGTGGCAGGCACATCTGTTGCTATACAATACATACAGTATGGCCTCAAACCTCTCACCAGCCTACATATATCTACTTCAAGACACCTTTTTTAAAAAAAAAAAAAAAGAGAGAGCGAGAGAAGGCAAAGTATTAGAATATTCAGCAGAAAATGTTCGTGACTCATTTACATGGAAGCAGAGGGAGAACAGAGGGGGCTTGGGGGGACATGGCCATAACAAGTATGGAGAGATAAAAGCATGGGGGGGACGAAGAGAGAGCTAAACTATAAAACTCCTCATGTACATTGGAAGAGGAAAAAAAAAATAAAAAATCTTCATTTGATATTTGGCTGTCAGTGAAATCATAAAAACTCAGACAGCTATATAATCTGTAATAAGACGGTCTATCTTTTTTTTATGGCTTTGCTGACAGGTGTAGCAGATTCTAATCTTTCCTTACAACAAACTGTGAAGAGTTTTACAGCCATGCTCTCCTTTCTTCCCTTTCTTCAGTTAGGGCTGCCACCATCATTAAGAAGACTTTTCCTCATTGCTTTTCTTGGATGTGAAAATAACATAAAATAAACATGAACAACAACAAAAAATGCTGGTGACCTGTTATTTTATTTAGTACCTATATGCATATCCCTCCCAACAGTCATTTACAGATCTGTCGAAAATTATGAAGTATCAAGTGTCCGGACGTCAAAGGCTTCTGCACATCTGTAAAAAGCTGAAGTTGTTTTTTCAACCCCTCTTTCAAGAGCAGGGCTATCAGTCATATTTTGGACTAAGCTAATGAAGTATCTGACTTCAATCCGTCCTTGAGGATTTCATGTTTTATTATGATGCTCATAAGAGAATTACTCTTCACTTCCAAGGAGGATTGGACTGCATGGTGTGCAGTCGATGACGAGAACCGTCATACTTGCATGCCACATCAGGACATGCTTTGAGTGCTTTTAGAAAAGATGACTAAAGAAATTTGATACTGCACCAAGAAAAGATGGTATTTACTAATGAAACTTCTTGCCCACTGCTAAATGCACATCAAACACGTAGCTAGAAAACCTCTCACAAAACATTTTGGAAACTAGGGTGTTAGATTTGAGTCCTGCTTCTCAGGCTGTATCCCATGGCCACACATGGTCAGTAGAACAGAGGCAAACTGTGAAACAGCAAAAAATGTGTTTTTCAATAGACACATTCCAACATATGCCGACAAAACAAACAAAACATGAGAAGACTAATAAGGACAGATTAGCCTAATTATGTTTTTTTGAGTTACAGGTGAAATAGATGTATAAAAAAAGGTTGTATAATCTTCATAAATACAAAAAAAAAACCTGAGGAACGTTACTGAATAATGTTGATAAAGTTTTCTCTATTGAGTCTTAATTTGTAGAAAGTGGAGTAAACCAGACATGTTGTAATTGAGTAAAACAGAAAGAGCAACATAGTGAGAGCGATCATGTGCAATCCTTTGGAAGCACCTGATCCCCAAAGAGTCCTTATTTTGTATGAAACGAATTATCAGCAAGAGGAAGTATTGGGAACATTGCTACAAGCTGCTGTCAGCCTTTGGGTTAGGGTCTCTGATTAGCTTACCTGCATTGCTTCAAACACTTGCAGCTGGAAGAAAGATGGAGAAATGCATTCACATAGCCTGGATAAAAGAGTGAACCACCATGTCCCTTTCTTGAATGAAGATCCTCTTACTGTCTTACATGGCTCAGCAATTATTTGCCCAGTTTGCACATTCAGAAAAAGCTTCAGGACAGTATTTTTCCAGTGAAGAAAATGTGTGTCAAAAATACCCTCAATCTAATCCTACATGAGCTAATTTACGATCTAGTAAAGCTTTTACAATGGCCCGATTACCACAGTATTTGAACAATATTTGGATTAAACTACAACTATAAATTAAAAGAATACCACTCAATTCCCCCCTGGGTCATGGTAACATAGTTGAGGGTTTTTTTTAAAATTAAGCTCAGATGTTTTAATATTGTTAATCCAAAGGGATAACCATATTAAAAGCTAGATACACGGAGCACAAGATTTAAAAAAATATTTAGCAAGATATTCATTACATTTCGGTGTAAATCAATCTACAAATGGCAGTTGAGTAGACTGTAGTTTAACCAATGCAGTAAAAGGTAGCATTTAGTTTGTTATTTCTAAGTTCGTTCTTACTGTAACCTGTCAGAAATCCAAGGGAGAGAACAGAAAGATTTTTTTTAATCATAATTTTCATAAAATCCATTCTACACGACTACTTCCCAGGTAAGACAGTAGCATGTACTTTATTATGCCTGATGTGTACAGATATAAAATATTTGTGCCTGACAGAAATAACAATTGCTGATCTAAATAGTGATGTACTTAATGAAAACAGCTGGGAATGGCAGCAGGGAAAGGGAGAG
The DNA here is from genome assembly GCA_017639485.1 of Pluvialis apricaria. Lineage (NCBI taxonomy): Eukaryota > Metazoa > Chordata > Aves > Charadriiformes > Charadriidae > Pluvialis > Pluvialis apricaria. The sequence continues at coordinate 80,502,971 of CM030010.1, forward strand.
AAAGAAGAGGGTGGTAGAATATTTCCATCCAAATGCTACACAGATCAATTTTTAACATGCTTTAACAAGGTATGTACAGGACTGCTTAGGTGAGCATCATCATGGCTTAGCTGTTCAAGAGAGTCAGAAAAAGGTGATTTTGAAAAGGAGAAACCTATGTTTTGGCAATAGTTAATCTATGCAGGTATTTCAGACAGTAGCAACGTCACTGAAGAAAGATGAAAAGGTACAATGGGACAAGTAGACAGAAAAAAATTGCTGGTATTTGACATAAGAAAGAACAGTCACTACATGTGAAATTTGAGCCGGAATTCTGAAAAACTCTCCCTAAATATTATTGTGTGGAAGCCTTAAATTAAATATTAACTTAGAAAACAAGTTCTGATTCATACAGCTGAAGCATTCCCAATGAACTTTACTTTTACTGCACCAGTCCTCATGTTCCCTGTGATAACGTTTTAGAGAAGCAAAGCTGTTGTCAGTAAGTTCTAAGATGACAAAAGTAGCTGTTTTTTAAAAAAGAGGTATCTGTAACTGCATATGTAAAAATTCACAATTACACAAAGATGCAAGATGGAGCATGTTTTAAAATGGAAGCATTGACAAAAAGAATACTACACACTTGCAATTGTTTTTTGATTTGTTAGGTGATATTACGCTCTTCGCATTGGTGTAAACTAGGTAGCACATAATTAGCATGCTAATTTCTGTTAGAACGTAGTCTGTGGAGAGCACTACTTGCAAAATTAACTTCACATCTTCAGACTCCAGCATGATATGAAGAAAATTCTAATTAAGCTCACCATCACTTTAAGAACAAGGGCAAGAGTTGCAAAACAGTGATGAAGGCAACAGAAAATGCTCAAGATGCAACTGAAAACTGCTTGAGATACCACTGAATACTCAAAGCACAACCTCTCCTTACATAAGGGATTTAAGCTAGCAGGCAGGTTGAATACACCTTTTTCACTTGGGAATAAAACCTTTCTCCTTAGGTATGCACACAGTAACACTTGGAAAAAGGAGATAAATGTTGCGTCTTCAGGAAAGTCAATGGGGATTAGACTTCTGTGAGACTCTGCTGCTTTTGGTATTTTATCTGTGATGGCTATTTGTAGGTCAAAGATCAATTTCTTCCACACATGGAAATATTTTAAACTGTTTTATGCGAGTAACTGATTTCTAGGTAAAGACATGCTAATAAAGAAAAGGAAAGGAAGACTTCAAGACACATTTGAGACAATACTCGGCTAATGAACAAACAGGCAAGGAGGTAGAGACAGGTACAGTTCCCGTCAACCAGAACACGACCCTCAAAAGGTGTAAAACTATTGCTGAGTGCAATCTGCGCTCCAGGAGCTGGCAAGTCCATGGCAAGGCTACTTCTGACTTCAGCAGAGGATTCTTCAAGTACAAACACAATTAGCAATTAAAAAAATGCTTTAATACATCTAAATTAGGCACAAGCCACATCATGAACAGTGTAAGTCTGTAGTGCTAAGACTAGCACACGTCAAATGTTAACCACTTACTAGCACAATAGGTCAAGGCATTCACAGCTATCCTTCACACGATGCATATTTGTTATCTGAAAAGTCCAATATCCCCACAATGATTTTAACTACTGCACAAAATACAAGTAATATTCCTACCTTACAAAACGTCATAAATAAAATACTACCCTGTTACAAATGGCACACTTCGGAGCAAAGTTTTCATTGCAGGAAACATCAAGTGCTTCACCCAGACACCTCAAACAAGAAGCAATACCTCTTTGGTAAGCTTATGACATAAAAGGTTGGCTGACCTGCCTTGCGACCCATGCTGTTTATAACATGTAATCATCTCTGACTGGTCAAGGTCAATAACATAAGAACATGGAAATAATCCTAGTCAACTTAATTTTTTTTTTACAAATTGAAACAGCAGACTGTTTGCACTTGTTCTTCACTGTCCTATACCGATCTTAACTGCTGTGATGCTAAGGAGAGTACATTGTAGTAAAAACAAATGAGTCAATCATTTACAGATGGCAGCTGATTAATATATCTAGAAGATACGCCCACCACTTGTGGATGTGTATTTTCACACCATTGCTAGAGAGGGCTATGCAGATTGTTCATTACCTTACTTACTGTAGTAATACCAGTAAGTGACAAGAACAACCTGCTAACAGCATTCACTAAAATTAAAAGCTTGCTAAGAAGTGTATATAGTATTAACAAAGATCAATATGCAATTATTCAGATCTAAAACAAACTAGATCACTATTGTGACATTTGATCACAGCACTTTCCTTCTGCAAAGACTTTATAGTAGTGCAATAGAGGCCAGTTATCCAACCACCAAATTTCTGTTCTGTTACTCAAACGTTGTGTCATTAGAAGTTGTTGTTGTGATGCAATTATGACTACGTAAGAAAATAAGCAATGCAATGGAATGAAATCAGTCACTGAAGGATTGCTTTATGTTTTATATTGGTAAGAAAGAATACAGGCAAGAAAAAAACCCAGACGCTAAACAAAATAACTCAGAGAAAGAAATTATAAAGGCCATTACCCAGTGATGTAGACTGTGAATCCGACTTAAAATTGGTAGGAGACTTATTCAATTATCAAACTGTTCAAAGAGAAGCTAAGAATAGCTGTAGAAAGATAATTACATTCTCATGGTTTAGTGCTGCCATTTGATTATTTGAAATGTCCTTTAGACTTTCAAAACTGATGCAATATGAGAACAAAAACACTTATCTCACATTCAAGTCAAAAGCGCTTTTCAAATATTACATGCTGTATAGTTTAGAATTTATGTAACAGTTAAAGATCTTATTGAGCTGGAAAATATAGAGACTTTTGTCTTCCAATTTGTTCTTCAGTTATTTTCCAGTCAAGTAATATAATCCTACTTTAAAACTTAGAGTCAGTAAAACGCAGTTGACTGTTCACAAGTTTCCAGCAGTACAAATTGACAGCAATATTTAATAAAATATGTGGACTTCTGAAAGTTGGTTTGACAATCTTTTAAGTGTAAATTATGTAACTTCATACATATTATCGTACTATTTTCTTATAACTGCGTTTTATGTCACAACCGTATTGTTGTATTTTTACATGTGTTCGTGTACTGGAAAAAATTGTATTGGTTTGAGTGGAGAAATAACTAGCATAAACAATGAAAAAATGAAGCCTACGTTATAACAATTACACCCATAAAAAAAAGGAAATTTATTGCTTCATTTTACTTAACTGTAAACAAAACTTATGCTGTATATCACTCATATGCAGTTAGCATATGATAAACCAATTAATATATTGCAAATTGTTTTAAGTTTCATTAGTCCTTTGCATACAAATAAACTATTAGTTGATAAACCAACGTAGAAAAAAAATATAAAAGCTCCAAGCAGCGTAAGATCTATCTTTGTTCAAATGTTTTGTTTCAAAAGCAGAACATTTCAGAGATGCATCAGTTTTGACAAATCTTCAAACATGAAGATATCTAAGGCCCAAGGTGAACACTCCCTGGTTACTCCTGACTAGAGAGACTCAAATTGAAAACTTGACCTTTCAGACTAGTAACAGATATTTCACCAATTCCATTTCACAAAAATATATAAATGTTTTTGTTTCATTCTCACGCAGTATCCTTGTGAAAGACAGCTGATGTTCTCCAAACATCAGCAGTGAGCAATTTTAACAATGACCTTTTCATCTTATTTTTGACTTTCCAAACAACTATCAAATAGTAAGACGACAATGTTTGCTTAAGTGAAAACCAGCTGTTTATTCTATAAGTTATTCTATACAGTTATGTTACCAAATTCATTTTAAATCATGACTATCCTCCAAATTGTAGAGACACTCAGTCCTATAACTAGACGAAATGTCTTCTTTCATCAGCTATCCAGGTAATTAAGAAGTCTTAAAAGGTAAGTAAAATTTAAAATTTTAGCTGTTGTTCTCATACAACGATCAAATCATTCTCGCTTACAGTGCAATCTAATCATGTTAGCTTCCCAGAGACTAAAATGAAGGTTGTTAGAACACGCAAATTCATGAGACTCATGGCACCCTGGCACTAGAAAAAATACTATTTAAAGTATTCTGGGCTTTTCGTTACCTACCTACTCAATTCTTCAGCCGTATCAAGCTTATCCTTGTATATTAAGTTGATCGGCAATGCATTTTTATATGTCGATCCTTTAACCTATTCTCAACCCAGTGAGACAGATGTGACCTGTGGGATGCTGCGGTTCGCTACACCCTGTGAGTGGCTAGCAGATGTCCTCCGTGGAATTTCCATTAGTGCAACAAAACAAGGCAAAGCCCACCTGCCCGCAATCAAAGCACCGTACAAGCCTGACTGTGAAGACTACCAGCCCATTGTTCTAAGCAAGCCCAGGGAGTCAGTCAGTCTTTCATGTCAGAAAAATAAAAACCTATTTCCAGTATCAGTAAGAAGTTTCTGAAACAGTAAGGGTCTATTAAGTAACCCAGACCTGAGCTGTGTTGTGAAGCTTCCACGAAATAGTTACTCAAGAAAGATGAACTGGAACTTGTATTTATCTTTGAAGTTGACAAAGTCTTTACCAGTTTTCAGAAGGAGCTTCCCAGCAGAAGAAAAACATTAAGGTTTTAAATACTAAAAAGATGAGGCATATGTTGCATATCATCCTAAGCAATCTAGAAGTTGTACTATAACTTCATTTCTCCAGTGAAGACTGGAAACTTTATCAGCTGAAAGGAAAATGCAAGGCCCTAAGCACAATCTCGGAACACATGGATTCAGACAAAAAAATTCTGTGCATTTATGGAGATGAAGAACAGGGTACTAGTAGAGACAAACCAAATGGATTACACAGAATGGATGTGCGAGTTCATAACTACTGTCACGTTGCATATTTTTTTGTCATATGCCTTCACTGACTTTTTGCATTTTTTAGGTCAATCAAATTTCAGGAGGCCTTTGTTACCCTACTTAGACTCAGTTACAATTTATTAGATACATCCTTGCAGATGTATAAGGTGAGTTAAGAGTTGTGAAAGAAGGTATTTTATTGCAAATGCAGTATTTCTGGACCCGAGGCACAGATCTCCTCCTATCCACGACACAAATATATCTAGGTACATGTATATATGTGTATTACATATGCACAAATGCATGCATATATTTGTATGCATACAAATATATGCTTCTAATATATTATTACACATACACACGTGCATGTATCTTCTGAGAAGAAACTCTCCCTTGATCCATAGCTAAAATAATTTATTATCATAACATTTAAGAAGAGACTGCGGGACATGAGTAACAATTTTAGAGTTATTGAATGATTACCACAATTAAAGTGATACTATTTCATAAAACACTGTCCCTTTGAAAATAAACTTTCAGTGCTCCTAACATAAGCTGCCAGACACTGAATTCATTTGAAATGAGCACAAATCATTTCAGACCACCACAGTGAAAAGACTAAGGTGATATGTCACACTTGATCAGGAACCCACCTACAGCTCTGCTGCTATTGCTTAAATGTCATTCTGTGAATTAGCTGAGACTCACTAACAAGCATGTTTTCCACCTATATGAAACAATTAAATATGATACTATTAGCAGCATCAATTAAGGTAGATAAAGTAATAGTCTAATTGAATGCTTGAGGAGGCTAATGGTTTTGCTTTCACTTTATAATGGATTGCACTCTGTATTCTCATGCTATAAAGCCAGACATGGGATCAATAGTTTCTTCTGCTTAGAAAGCCTCCTTGCCTGGAGCATAATAGATATCTAATTTAAGACTCATTGCTTAGGCTTTCTTCTCTTAATCAAGGAATAATATATCATGAAAAAAAAGAAAAGTACTTTTTAAGAGGCATAATTTCCCCATCATTGCATTTTAAGAAAGTTTTAAGTAACTTCCTCAGCTTTAATTCCATGGAAGCAAAAGCGCTATTTATCTTAGGACGCATTCTGATTCTCACTTGGTAAAGGAGAATCTCCCAATCAGCTCAGCTGCAGAAACAGCTCTGCATTTGGAGCCTCGTGCTCTCAGGGGGGTTCTTTAGGGATTGCTGAATGCGCTACACTAACAGAGTTTGCATATTTACAATTAAGTAAACTTTGAGAAAAGAAAATATTAATTTGGATAATCTCGTTGTTTTTCTCGTTCTAGTCAAGCTCACAGCAGTGGAAAAAGTAATCTTCCTTTTGTATTATCAGTAACTAGGATGGTGATGAATATTGAAGATAACACCGCGTCGCAGCACCAAACACAGGAAAATGCCAGGCTTCTCATCATTTCCCATAAACTTAAAAGGAGTAATTTCATAGGACAAGAAGAGAAGCATATCCACAGAGATCAACCCAGTCTTCCAGCAAACTTTTTTTTTTTTTTGAGTCAGACTAAGGTGAACAAGTTTTGTAGCAATGCAAGCACTTCTAATGTCTCTTTGTCCATATAAGTAAAAGCTGAGAAATCCTGCATGTGACCTAAAACGAGTGCATCTAAAGTAGTGAAAGGCTAAAAAAACCTATCACCTTATCAGAACACACAAAATGAAGACAGAAACTACAGGAAGACAACGTATGACTAATATGAGAATAAAACAACAGTAATGGGGAAGGGTTAAGAACAATCCATGAAAGGAAACTGAATCAGATGTGGAATCTGAATTTAAACAAGCCTCAGGTGATGATTACAGGGAGATCTGCAGTAGCTACTGACAAGGCAGCAGGATGTGCTTAACCCAGAGGAAAGCTTAAGGGGCACAGCTGGGAGTTCAAAAGATGCAGGCAGGGCACTAACTTTAGAAAAGCACACAGAGGTCAACAATGAGGTAAATAACAGAATTCATCTCTAGATGAACTGTTACAACTGACAGAAGCCAAGACAATGATACTACAAGGACAGAAGTGAGGGAAGAAACACTATAGATTACATCACTTTGCCAGAGTTACCTTGGGCACCACGATGCACATCTGTGGGCAAAAGAAAAAAAAAAACAAAAAACTTCAGCTCAAACCAAGTCATGATCAAAATAATGGGCAATACAGTCACTGGAGACAAACGAACTGCATGCTAAGCTTATTAGCTGTCAGTGATGCAGGAGCTGCAGAATAACATTCAGAGCTTAAAACCATAATACAACAGATCTCCTAAAATTTTTAAAACATACTGACTAATCTCAGATATAGTGTGAATGACAACAGAATTTCATAGAACCTCAAGTTGAGCAAGAGGTAGCCACAACATTTCAACCCTGAAATCAATGCAAAGGAGAGCTCTCAGACCCAAAATGCATCAGGATACTGAATGCATCACAGAAAAATGTAGCTACTTCAATATCTTTTAGAGTTCACATTTTCAAGAAGGACAATAGATATTTTCTACTGACTGCTGGAAAACAGGTTGTCAAGAAAGAATCCACATCAGTAACAGAAAAACCTTCCAGGATATGGTAGGAGATGGACTTTTTTTTAAAAAGAAAAGAAAGAAAAAAACAGAGTCAAGAAGGACGAAATACTAACCTTAGCTACATTTAACTGAAAAGATACTTGTATTAACAGAGACAGTAACCAAACAGTCTAAATGTTTAGTGGTGAGGTCTCAAAAACACCAAGCAAACAATGGAAAAGTATGATTTGCATCTAGCACTGAAATTAGAGTAGCACTAGTGAATAACAGCTTTTTTCAATCTGCTGATCCTGCATTTAACAGAAAAACCAGAGCAAACACACTCATAGTTGTAAAGGTATGAAATTTGTTAAGAGGAAAAAAACCACCACTGAAGACCAATACCGATGTGCTTTCAGATACCATCCGTTCCTCAGAGTGACAATATTGTGGGTCTCTACTGCGAGTTACTTATTACAAATACCTGCAGTACGCAGAGGGGACCATTCACACTCCAGCGAGGTATAAACATACGGAGGAGCAGAAAAGAGCTCCTCCTGTTTCCAGGCAGAAGGCTCCAAGGCATGCTAAGGAGGGCCCTCAGACAAGTCTTGTACAGTCACAGCTGGATAAAACAGATGAGTCCCGGAGCATACGTCTCTTGGAACAGAGAGAGACGTAATAACTCCCAGCAACCACTGATCACACGAGGCAGTCCGAGCTGTTTCAGGGACTGAATGCTGTCAGCGAGCTCAGGTAGTGGTTATAAATATTCCAAGTTGTGTTATATAATGTCATTTATTCACTGTTGTTATGGCAAAGTTTGACTGGAAAACTGTACGTTTGAGACTAACATTATACGATTCAGAGACAGTTGGAACAAACACCGAATGAAGCAGATCTCTCAAGTACCTGGTCCCAGAGCAATTCCTAAAGACTCTCCAACCATATGTCTTTTCCAGGTATGCAATGCAATATACATTTGAAATATATATTATTAAAGCAGCCCCTTCAAATGACTCCCTTTCTTACTTTAAGCTGAGGAGTCTGCATTTCTGCGTTATCAATCATTCTCCTGAGAAATTCCCATGCCTTCATCTGAAAAGGCTCCACCTCGCTGTTATATTAAACCAAGAGATTTAGCTGGGCGACATCAATTATAGGAAACACAAGTAAATAACTTCTAACAAAATAAGTAGTAAAGTAATTCAGAAACTTAACTGTGAAGGTTTTTCCCCTGTATAAAAATTGTGCTTTTATTTCATAATCTAAAGATTCTGGTTTTGAGACAAAGAATGGTTAAAAAAAGGTTTTTAAAGTGTCAATACAGAGCAGGATGGCAACACTTTTTCAAATATAAATGTGTATTTATGTACGTTCGTACTACAAACATGTAGTAATCCCAGGAAAATGCATACTGCTTGTACTGTTGCTTTTCTGGGGTATATAAATGTATAAATACATATAGCTTATTAACTCTAAGATTGACTTGTATTGAAATATAACAGTATCCTCTCCAGCCAGTAACCGAGTATAAATTGCAACACTACTTCAAGAAGCATCCTGGTTAGTTGCCATATTTGTTTAGCTCTCTCTTCATTTAGGTATTTTTTTATCCCAAATTAATCAAAGCAAACCTCTGGGACTTCTTTCACAACCAAATATTTGCACAGATTTAGAACTCCTCTGTGAGATTTGGACTCCCTAAGCTCTGTACAGTCTTTAGGCAGACACATTACTTATGGATGATCCAAGAACTCATTTAAAAGTGCTTCTCTTACACTGGAAAAGAAGGTGCCTGTTATTGGGAGGGAAGCGCAGATGTTGACACAGGAGGACGAACAAGTCAGATAAAAAACCCAGCCTTGTTGTTATATTTCTGGTTTGCACATTCTAAGGATGGATACTTGCAACATTATATTCAATTTTAAAGAATACGAATGCTTTTGTGTCAGTGCAGTGAACTCTCTAGAATGAGAATGAGAGAAAAGAGGTACAAGCAGAACTATTTTACTGCCGTTTAGCTCTTACCATAGATGTCCAAGTTCAAAAATTAGACCTTCAAAGCTAGTCTCTCCCCAGCCACTTGCTGAAGCTCTTCAGCACGTAAGATGTTTTTGAGTAAGTTTCCAAGGCTTACCAAGGCCTACTCTGATTTCTGCAGTCATGCCCTAAACCCAAGGTTATCTTCCTTTCTTAATCTCTCTCCACCTGCCCATGGCCTCTCAACGCATCATATTAAGCCACTGTAAATCAAAGGTGAAGGAGATTATTTCCCCCCCCCCCCCCCCCCCCCCCCCGTGCCTCGGACAACAGCATACAAGCAAAACCATCCATCCATAATATGAAAGTGCACATTTGTACTCCTCCTCTTTGAGGAAATTTCAGTTCACCTCTCACACTCTGCAGACACAGAATGAAAGGGAGGTTGGGCTTGCCTTTGCGCTCATGCTACCCCTATTTAACTGGAAACAATGTGACATTGACTGTGTCAGATATGGGAGTAAGGCATTCAAGACTGCCAAAACGAGAAGGTGGGATGCTCAGTGGGAAGGGGGTAGAGGGGTGTTCCTGGTGTGTCCCAGTGAAGTCTGACTAGGAAACTCCAGAACAACTATGGGCTGGGACAATTCTCCCCTTCAGCCCTTCTTTGACTAAATGCTGATATAGATAGGCACATTTAAAACAAAGTTAACTACCACTAACTATACAGAGCAGAAGTTCATACACTGATATGAAATAGCTTTATATTTTGAAATTTAAGTTCAACAATGAAGTTCAGAAGCAGGAAAAAAGCAACAACAGGAATTAAACTGCTCACTTCTCCTCTCCAAAGGTACTTGAGATGCCTGATAAAAAAGTGAAAGATGATAACTTATGTAAATTATTGTTTTTTAAAAGGATGCTTAACTTTGCCTGAAAGATTCACAAAGATTGGCATTTTTTTAAGTGACAGACATAAATGATACGGACAGTAGAAACATCTGAAGGAGAAGAAAAAAAAAATATCATACTTTATTTAACCACTTAGATTTTACTCTACAAGCACTACCCAATATTTTCTCTTCTGTGAGTTTCATCACAAGTTTTATTAGCTTAGCTGGATCAAAAGGATAGTTTGAGATATTGGCATAAAATCTGAAGTATGCTGTCAAAGCTGAAACCATTTCTCAAAAGTCACACATTTTGCTCCCATTGGAGGTGTCGTAATACCCAGGTTAGCTCTTCTGAATAGGGGTTTTCCTGACCAACAGTTACTCTGGACTCTAGGGAGACTGATCTCTACTTTCTTACTGCACAAAGACCTAAACGTAAAGGAGGAACTTAACAGTAGTTGAACACAGGAATAACACTGACAACGACTTAAAACCACTGCACAGACCTTAAAAGTCACAAAGTTCTAAAACAGCAGTACAGATTTATTAACTTCCTAGCTGGATGCGTATTTGTTGGGGGCGCGGGGTGAGGTTTTTGTTCGATTGTTTTAAGTCTGTTGAATGGAACAGGCACACACACTGGCAAGCTTCTTACATGTGACCATGACAACAGAAATGGGGTTTGGTACTGGGAGCTACAGTTGTTCTCTCAGTCTTCACCTCCTAGAGCTAGGACTTGAAACAGAATGAAAGCATCTTAAGAATTTAAAAAAAAAAAGTCATAGTCTGAAGATATGCATGAGGGACATGAGTATTGTTATACACAAGATATCAATGTCCAACTGAGCTTCTTTTCCAATGGCCTTTGAAGAGCAATCCCAGATCAGGAGTTCTTACAGGCCCAAACCATCATCTTCTGGACATCCCCCTGTCCCTGTGCTGGGTGTTCATCTGTTAATACAATAAGTGCTCATCATGTCACACAGTTTCTTGAGCTGCATCGTTGATTTTAAGTGTAAAATCCAATCCTCAACTTTAAAACCAGTAACAGTGTTAAGGCAGAAGAGACATTGCTGAACAGTGATCAATGAGAGGTATCTTGTTCTCTGCTACAGCTTGCAAATCAGACTGGGAAACAGTTGTAATTGAAAGTAACCAAATAGATTGCAGAATCTTTTCCTAGTCTTTTTAAAAATAAGTATTCAAGTCAAACACTTGGTCTGTTTCCTGTTGCCTTGTCTCAACAGAAAGTCTCTTCGATATTTTTTTTTTGGTGTGTGTTGTAGGTGCTAACAGGAAGCACTAGCTAGCACTGATTTTATTTCAATGCGTTTTTTCACCTGCTTTTACTTTCCAGAATGTTTATCTTTGGGGAAGTAGTACATCATATCTGGTTGACAAAAGAGTCTGCAGTTTCTACTCAAATTTTGTCTTTATGCCTGCCTTATACTTATTTAATATAGACATGCACAAAAGCAGGACGTACATGTTACTGAAGGAGTTACTGGATTTGGATTTTAAAAAAAACCCTCGAATTCAAGTAGTGACTCAGCTTCGGACTTCCTCAAATCAGGAGCGCAGTGACCAGAGCTCTGCCTGCACCACGGAGGCTGGGGCTCTGACCATATACCACCATCACAAGACAGCAATAAATACCTAAGCAACTATGAAATTATCTGCAACAAAAAAATCCTCAGCAGCTTCCTGGGAGCAACACGCCAGCCAGTAAGAACATTGTTTCTAAAGCACTTCCAAACTAGATCTGTAACTCAGGTTTATAGAGAAAAAGAGCACAGGGAATCCAGGTTTAGGCCCCTATTCTCCTTTTGTCCTACAGCGCATAAACACTTTACTCGTTTGACTTTTGATGTTTTTAGTTCTTTTAAGATGATTTGATTGATAAGGTTTGGTGATTGGGTGTCTGCCCTCCCCCCCTCAGTGCAGAATGGGAAAATGTTTGAAAAGGTGAAGTTTAACAGAATAGGCGAAGTATTCCCTAGCCCTGTAGAGCATAGCTGTTCTGAAGAACCTATATTTCAATCTTCTGGAGCAATTTATTTCTACTGGTTCAATACAGTTGACTGAAATGTTGGTGAGCCTTTTTAATCCCCTCTAGCACAACTTTGTAGGAAAATCTCTGTTCTTCCACAGTGCTGTGCTGCGGTAAACCCAGCGCACCCTACATAATTATTTGAGGACTTTCAACAACATTACCTCCTTTTCATTTCGTCCAGTGTAAAACTCTGAAAAGATTTTATATAATTGTGCCCGCTTTCTGAAGGTTCTATTTTCTGCCAATTTCTGCAAGCCATTCGTACATCTTTGGTTTTGATCCAGGGGGAAATCAGGTAATACAGTTACGCACAGTTCTCGCTCAGGTATAAACTTCAAGGTCAAAACTGTACAGATTTATTGCATGTCACATTTCTGCTACTGTTTTTACCCTTCTGTTGTAAAAGATGGGGGGTTATTTTCCCACTTGTTAAACTGTACTGTTCATTCATTCTGGCTGTTTTCATTAACATCATATTCATTTGAAACATGAAATCTAGATTTTTGCCTTATTCAAAGCTTCTGCTCAGAAGACCATCCTCCTTTCTAGGATAACTTCTCCATGTAAATAATAGTTTCCATAAAAATAGTGATTTCTTCCTTAATCTTCAAGTTTGTAGAAAATAAAAGACTGCTTTCTCTGCTGTATATACTTGCACGCATTTTTTTTTATTTTATTTTAGAGAAGATACTGGGGTTTTACGAGTATAACCTGCAGCTCAAGTAACCCATACTTCTGTGAAAGTTCTTGGAAATTAAAGTCCTCAAGTATGTGCAAGATGGAGGTACATCTCCAATTATTTCAGACAAAAAGAGAGGAAAAATGAGAACTAGCTAAAAGAATTAGCTCATATAGAAAGCTACGGAGGATCAGTGCAAACAAGGTATTCAGGAAGCTGCTATGAAAGATCAGACAGAGGAGCTATTAGGCAGTGAGGTCTCTTGAACTAACCCTTCATATATTTGCTCTATAAACGCTTACTACAGCTGAATTGCAGTTCATTGCCCATGGGTGATATACGCAGTGTATAATATACAACATACTGTATATCGTATACAATATTAGGTCAAAAAATACATAGGGTAGGTCTGTACTGGTTTTGCCTTCCGTTCACCTATCCAGCCTAACAGAGCTGCTCTGATCTGCTAGTGGAGCACACCAGAAAGCCTTGGTCATAGCTTGCAACAGGTGTGTAACGCAGCCCTATCTTTTCTGAGGGTTTGTTGTTAGGTGCTTTTTCTCCACTTGAATCCACAATCAGTGCAGTTTGAGGATTTCTAATTTTTCAAGGATATAAAACAAAACTGCCACGACCATGCTGCGAGAAGACTAAGTTGGGTAAGAGTTTTAGCTAGGTTGAAGGTAGCATATCTGCAACAAAGAAGTTTCAGAAATTGGAAACTGGAAAGGAGCCCCCAAGAGAGGTCAATCAAGTCGCTGTTACAAGCCTCAGTCACAGGCAAATATCTGATGTGAGTAACAGCAACAGAGAAAGAAGCTAACGCTGTATGTTGTGGGAGGCTGGGGAGAATTAATAGATGTCTTCTGAAGTCTTGTTAAACTACATGTGGCATAATTCTTATTCTGAAATGTATTTGTATCTCAAACCTGCAATTCCAACTGCAGGGACTTCTACCCATCAAATCATCCCTTTTCTACAAACTTCAGCAGCCAGAGAGGGCACACCTGGGAGACCTACAGCAACAGCAGCTCCCCCGGACCACTCTCCTGGTTTCCAAACAGGTACTTTTGTGCTCCTGCTGTGCCCTGCAATGCAAGTATTGTCAAACTTCATGGCAGGTTTCTTCAGGACTACATCATTCCTTAGAATGTCTCCTTAAAGTTTATTTTTTGTTGTGATGCTGCCCACCAAATCCCCAAAATAGTTAGATGACACACAGAGCTCATTTCCCACCCTGCTAGTCAGTAGTATTTTAGTCTTTGCGCCTCCTTGCCCGTTTCATACATACCCTGTCGCACCTTCGGTGTGCAAACAATTTTTTGTTCTCAGTATAGAACACCAGATGCTAACAAGAAAGGTACAGATTTTTCCTTGAAAACAGGTTTTTATGTTTGAGATGTTCACTAATTTTTCATTACCCCTGTTACAAAATAACTGCAGTAAGCAATGTGAACACATACTCATCTAAAAAGAATAATCTGAAAGTGAAGGTACCATTGTCAAGGTAAGAAGATAAAGAAACTAACATTTGTGACCATATGAATCTTACAGTTTAGAGCACTAAATGATGTTTTTTATTGGAAAAGAGTTTGTACTTGAATACCTTGACCAGCCACTAAAAGACACCACCAGAATTTGGCACGAAGTGCAACTCTCTACCAAACGAAGTCAGTGAGAAATGCTTTAAGACTCATGAACATGACTAAGAATTACACTTAATACAAGAGAGATCCAGCAGGGGAAGGCACAGCCTGAGTTCAGCCAAGCCAGCACCAGAACACCACACACACACACACACGTGATCCCTGTGTAAACTAGACCTAGGTCCGACCTACTGGAAGAGCAAGCACTGAAGGCTGGCGGGTGTAAAGAAAATATTCACAGCAAAACAAGACACTCAGTGTGAAATCCCAGGAGCTGCCACTACTGCAAAAAGAAAAAACCAAACCAAAAACAAACCACACAAAATATTGTGCATCTTTGCCCTTATGACACCAAGACTGTTTGTGAAGATTGTCACCGTGACAGCCACAGCTCTGCAAAGCCGTCTCCCAAGCAGTCAGACACTGTGAATGGCAAAGTGACATCATCTCAAAACTCCCAAGAGAGCTAACAAAAGAATGAGGAGCCATGAAAACAGAAAGTGCACTGATTTAGAGCCCTGCTGTGATCAAAACTAAACTAATCGTCTTATTGCTGCCTGACAACAGTGACGTTGAAGTCTCAGGGGGATGTGCAGACCTAGCCGCTATGTACTAATAGCCTAATCACTTACCACCCACGCATCGCACCGGATACCTCAGAAATTACTAGAGCATTGTTATTCTGTATGCTGCTTATACATTTTTAAAGTGTTGAGATGTTAATGTTTTGTTGTTGTTTGGCCTTGGGAGAAAGATGCAGGGAACCGTGTCTTTAGGATTCTTTCCAGTGAAAAGCAGCATTGCCTTGTTTAGGAATTCATATTGTGTCATGCTGAGCATTTAAATCCAGGACACAAAGCTATCCTAGTTCAGAGGGGAAAAGCAGCTGTGGGCTAATGCACAACAAAAGAAAACTTACTTTCTGTATTACAGAACATATGACCAGAGCGGGCTGGAGCAGCTGACACGCACCCAGACTCCATTCCTAATCCCAAACTACAGGATACACGGTACTCCTCACTCAGCAAGAAGATATTTTAATTATATCTATACCCCACATTAAAGATTAATGCATCTTTTGTGGCTTATGGAGCTATTTATTAACTGACTGTAACTTATACTGGGCTCTATGCTGGTGGTGTTTAACTTGATATGCATGACTAATGATCATTATTTCTGAATTTGCTCCATTGATCTCCTTTAACATAATGAGTTAAGAATCATATTTTAGCTGCCTTAGTATATCTAAATTATTTCAGGTTTAATTTGTTTGCAGAGACTTCTTGTTCATTTATAAAAAACTCAAGATAAAAAGACTCCAGCCTGGATTTTGAACGGCAACAAAAAATACTTGATAGATATTCTTTGGAAAAGTCACATTTCACTAGTGTCGGGTCCATTCATGTTCTGTCCAAGGGTGCTGCCATTAGTGTAACCAAGAAATGAATAAAACCCTGTCAGGAGAAGGCACGGCGAATCCAGCATTCAGATCTTCTGTAACTCACCAAGAAGCAGTACATGGAGAGATATGTTTGAGCTACTTATTTCTACCAGGGTAGTTTCCGAGTAAAAACCCCATGCAAGACCCCAACTACATAGTCGAGAGGTGCAAATGGCATATGAACTGAATTTCTGATGGGAACTCAGGTTTGAGAGTGGCTGCCGACTTGAGCTGAAAGATGTGCAAAGAGAAATTAGTTTTTGAACCTCGTTAGAGCATTATCTCATTCTATCTGCAGACTTAACATCCAGCATCCAATTGTTCTTGTATTATAAAGCTTGCAGAGAGAATCACTTCTTTTTTGGTGTTTGTATGGCATTTTTTTTTTTCCAGAAGAGAGTCCCAGCACATTAATATAAATAATACAGTTTTGATGAGTAGCATGTAGCCAATATACCTTTCCTACAGAGTTAAAAAAATCCATGGGATTAAAAAGTGAGAGTCAATCACAAGGAGAGAGTATTAAGATTACTTTTTTCAGAGAAGATAAACCTGACTTGAACAGCTAATGTGACCTCTGGGTTTCATTTTCCTTTTTTAAATAATCTACTCTCAGTAAAGTTGCTTTGTTTCTGCAGCAGGAAAGTATTTTCTTATATAAAAGAGGGAGTTATTTTTGTCTTATTTCTACCTCTGCTGAGTGCAACTGAAGGAAGAATTTAAGAATTTGTTCCATAAACTCCTTAAGAAAGCTTATTGACAGTAACCATTGATAAATTAAGGTAAAATGAGAACTAGCACTACTAAAAAGCTGATTCCAAGAATACTTCCTTATAAAGAATGTACTGTAGTGGGCCTGGCTTGATGTCTACTTTGAACATATCACACACAAGACATCAGCTGCATGTCATCTGTGAAGCATCTTGTAATTCAAAAGTTTCATTTGATAATCAATTCTGTCTCCACTATTAACCCTAATGAAGTAGGCTCATTAGTTTTTCAACAGGTACTTCTTATTTTATCAAGCTGATAAGCTAAAGGATAGTAACGTAAGGCCATTCCTTACCCAGGTTTGAAGAAATTCATACTCTGAAAGGCAATGTGTGCACACCAGATTCAGTCCAAAGCCTGAAAACAGTTAGATTTTGTTTTTGAAATCTGTTACCAATAAAACAATAGATACTGCACAGAAGTTGCTCTGAAATACCATTTAACCATGCAAGCCACTTCTGTCAAAGTGGCATGCAACAGTCATGGGTGCAGTACACAGGTTTGAAAGCCCTATAAAATATATTTAGTCTAAATATACAAAAGCTATAAATATAATATTACATATATTTATAAATAAAACTTTGTAAGTGTATTGCATCTATAAATGCAAACTCATCTGACTGAGATCTCACTGGCTTACCTGTTGCAATAGGGGTATCAATCAGGTGGTAAAGAAAAAGTACTTTCTCCTTTCTTTCATAGCAGTTATTGCTGCTATTTTTTCCCGTGACACTTTGTGTGGTCTATTACAACATCTTCGACAACAGCATTTCTGAAAAGCTGGCTGGGACAGTGATTAACAATCCCTGATGTGTTTCTTAATTGGAGCATATGCAACTTTTTTTTTGTCACTCATCCTGTGTCTCTTTCCAGAGGCAATGAATATCTATTTCCAACAAGAACAGCCAGACCTACTCCTGCAAACTTCCAGCCACGCTGGGAGCATGTTAATTCCTGGCTGCATCTCTGTGTGGTCACAGGTGTATACGGACACGCACCAGCAACAACGGCCTCATTTCAAGCTCACAAAGCCGAGTAACTGCAGTTAATATTACAGTGAGAACACACTAAAACACCAAGCTTTGACATTTTTAAGGAGCCTGCAGCACAAGTAAGCCTGTATCAAAGCAGGGACTGCCCAGATCCTATTCCCCCATCAGAGAAGCCTGGGTGGAGACAGCAGGGTGCCCAAGCAGCTCAAGCCTCCTCGACACCTAAGTACGGGGAGCAGACACTCCTCAGGGGCTCCATGTGCAGCCTGACACAATGCACAGTTCTCACTTTCGGGTTTCCTTTGGGGAAAAAGCACAGGAGTTGGGATGTTGATGGGCTCTAACGGGTCCCAGGGTTGAGGCTTCTGCAGGATGTGTCTCCCTCCTGCTTGAATCCAGCCCTGTGATCCTGCAGAAGGCTCCAGCTCTCTGCAAAAATGCTACAAGTAAAACTGAAGAGAAACGAAGAATAAAGTCTTGCTAGAGTGTTATTACTACTGGAACCGAAGACAACAGCATTACCTCAGATACACGCAAGCACACTAAGGTAGTGCTGTCTTATCCCTGACAGATGCACGAGTACTCAACAGGAAAAATTAAGCTAGCTAGCTACTACGTCTCAGTGCAGGACAACTTTAAATGCTTAGGTGAAAAGACCAACTAGCTCTTTATCTCTTACAGGTTTGGATTGTCTCCTGGTAGTTAAAAAACCACATATAAGTTTTGTAATTTCATTTCAGTTAATAAAACTGTCATCAACTAGTCACCCAAGTCACAAGGATGGCAAACAGTGACAAAAACATAAAATGCACCAATATCACAACTGCTAGCAATGCCACTGACAAGAGAGGCTGAATTTTCAGGGAAGAGTAAACAACGGACTATGGCTACATGCTGAAAACAATAGGAATGCGTAAACGTAGAGAAATCAGATGCTGCTAACAGCTTCAGAGCTTTTTATAGTAAAACACACGTTAACTGGAGTTTTAAGCATATAAAATGGAGACCGATAGAGCAGCATATTTGATTTGGAAAGGCAAGAAAATCATCATGTTTCCTATAACTAGTTATGATTTCTCATTATACAAATGTGCCTTGAAGAGTCACATTACCTCAGGGTTATTACACCCAATAACTACTGACCCCTGGGTCACAAATTAAAATCAACCAGATCTACAACTCTATTTAAATTATAATACACCTCTCATTTCATGGAGGAATCTCATCATGAAGATCATAATTGCAAATTGCCCACCACACATATTAGGCACAAGTTGGATTTATTTTAAATTAAAAGTAGCATTTTTATACCCCACCAGCATACTATAAGCATGATTAAAACATTTTGGAAAGCTCTAGTTTTTAGTTTGTCTTCAACTTTTCTGTTGTAGAAAAGCAAGTTACTCATTCAAATTAACGTTCTTGATACATTTTCTAAAGATGATGATAACTTTTTTGGCTTTTCTTTTCTCAGTTAAATTTATCCTTGCTACCATAGAATATCAGAAGAAATTTAAGAGCCCACTGTTAAAAAAATGGATTTGAAAACATATTTTGATCAGGTTAGGAATTATTAAAGTTTATGCTGCAGGGAAAGTAACGTATGCATACAAAATAGATAATTATTCATAAAAAGCATATTAATGGTACTGACCAAATGTAAACTGTTTGATAATCCAAAGTGGTTGCAAGACAGATAGAATGTTTCTAGAGCATCTTGCTGCTTTAAAGTACTATTCAAACTTATTTTTTTACCTCTCCCATGCATGCCACACAGTAGAAGCAACCATACCTATGTCCAAAGCTGAAAAGCCACGACCGTTTTCCTGCTGAGATGTGGCTATCTGTCATCATATCTCACACACCCTGGTTTCCAGTGAAAAGAAAACCACAACACCCAGGGAGTAACCAGAGCTCTGGGACTCCAGCAGATAAAACACTGAGCACCTGCCTCCCAGATTAAGCAGAGATGCTGTGGTCCAACGTTGTCATTGTGGTATGAAACATTCAAGTCAATCATCTAGATTCCCACCCAAGTGGGACCAGTTCTATCAGATTTCTGTACTGGATATTTGTTTTATTTCTGCTTTTCATGGACTTCGCCCAGAGAATATTTATTCTTGAAAGGATTCATTCAGTAAGGATTCATATGCTTATTTCTCTTTAGAGTTTGTTTCATGCAATTTTCAAGTACCTCTGTGTATTTCATAGTGCACAATGGTCTGAACATTGCTGTCCACAATATTTGGCAATAACACAGCATAGGATATTTCAGTTGGAAGGAACCTACAACGATCATCTAGTCCAACTGCAATATGTATCATCCATCATTTTTATCCCACAAGAACTTAAAATGTTTGACTGAATTTATATACAAGGAACACTTAACCCACTGAAATACAGTCCACAATAGCTAAGGCTAGAATTGAAGCTAGGGATAAAAGTTTGAGAAAACTTTGTCCTTGTTTAGAGCCTATAACATTTGTTAAAAGACACAAGAACTAACTATGGAAGAGCACTTTAAAAAAAGCAGAAAAATAAGTCGTAAAAATAAGAGATGAAACTGAAGCAATATAATCTAGACCCAGTCTCAAAGCATTGGAAGTGAACCAGAACCTATCAGCTTCTGTGGATTATACGTTTAATTTTTAGTGATCCAGTGAGACATTTTGCTAACACCACACAGACATAGCAGAGCACAATTTTTTTTTAATATTTAATCTTCAGAAAGTTTTTTTCCATCTATGTTTCACCAAGATAGAAAAAAATGAATCTATGCAACACAGCAGTTTTACCCCTCAGAGTGTGTTCAATTTGTCTAACACCATGTAACAATTTTTATTTAAAAGACTGATAGAAATATCAAGGAACCATCACATTCTTGTCTAAATTCTTATGGTGTAAATTCAGGGTGAAGTCCAAACAAATCCAACATTCTACATAAATCATAAATATTGAAACATCAGTCAAGCATTGTAAGTGCAGTTCAACCATCTGGATGAAATTCTGTTCTCAAACTATTGAAGTCATTCTGAACAAAATGCTAATGGAGAATGAATCACCATGAACTGTTAGCTTAATCCCTTTTTGGGCAGAGGATTTTTTGTGAATTGCCCTTGTATTGTCTTGGACAAAAGGTACAGAATACATTTTAGAGCAACACTTTCTGATTATGGGATAGAGTAAATTTTTCACTTTGAGCAGTCAGCATTTAAAATAAAAGTCTAACAACTGACAGGAGATGAACAGAAACCCCCTAATCTCAAACCCTTCCTACACATCAAAAAGCACTGTCCAGAATTCCACTGCAGCAGCACTTACAAGCAAACCACAGGTTATGAATTCATGGCAGAAAAGCCATTATTGGGAAAGTAAAACCAGACAGAGCTAATCAATAGGGACAAACTGGAGCGGCACTGGGGGGGGGGGGGGGGGGGGGGGGGGAATAAAAAAAAAAAAAATCAAGGGACATACAGATCATCATGATGGACAGTTGACATGCATGCAGAGGAGTCACTGTCAGGATTTGTAGAGCTTAAATAAGGTGCTTGAAAGAATGAGGCCTACAGATGTTTCCAGAAATTTTGTCCTGCCTAACATGGGGTCAAGATGGGGGGGGGGGGGGGTAGTATAGAGATTTGTCTATTTGAAGAGAATGGACCTAGGCAGAATTCAACCTATGGGTAAATGACAATCTGAAAAGTGTAAAGGGAAGCAAGGTCCTCTGAAGGTGAAGTTAAAATGTTTCATGTGAAAGAAAATTGGGAGCCTGCAGAGGAATACAGAGAGAAGGTAAAACCAGTCAAAGCCACCAGCAGTACACAATCTTTTGGCAGTATTTTCAAATCATACATGAATTTGTTATAAAAATTGGGACATTAAGTTTTGAAAGTCTGCTCAGGGAGCAATAGAGCAGAGCACATCTCAAAGATGCTTTGGAGAAAGAATCTGTAATGGTTAAGAGGCACCTGAAAAGATAAAGTTAAAATAACATAAGGAAACCTAATAACTGATGTTATATATGCTTCAATCACAGACAGTTCACAAGAGAAGGAAGCAAGTGACAATGTCCCTTGGATAAAAGGGCAGAGGCAGAGTAACCTGCTTTAGCCATTTTGAGCTTGATCTAATGGCAAAGAGGTGGATAGTGGGATAGATAGATAGAACAAGATGTTAGTTCAAAAAGAAAACAATTCTGAAAGAGAGATCTAACGGGCATTCGCATGAGGGAAATTATGTGAATGCATTCAGAGCGATTCTTTAAGGGTTTCACAGAGCTGTGATTACAGTTCCTTTCCTAGGCAGCTACACCTGCCTACAAAACATCGTATTTGGAGAAACTGAAAGGATCCAAGTTCTGCATTTCCTTTCCAGACAGCGTATACCTCTCTGGCTACAACAGAAATAAGGCAGCAATGGCACAGACAGCTTATTTCTAGTCCCTCTGCATAAAGTACACTCCCCAGAGCCACAGTGCACAATGGCACCAGATCCTTTCTCGTACTGTTCAAACTCAGTAAATGCCAAGCGTTCTGTAGACTCCAGCAGACAGTTAGGCTACATTTTGCTTGAGTGTGAAAGCTATTTGTTGACCTCAGATGCTGTGTTTTCAAATGGATGTCAAAACAGCACACTCTTCACTCAACAAGTTACTAAAGATTCTCAAGGATGTGTTTTCAAGAGCTCAAACCATCCCGATAACCACAGTGTTGATTACGGTGATCTGTTTTCTTATTTCGTTTCCTGTAGTCTGAAACCATTACACAAACCTTGCCTGAAAACCTGAGCTTGTTCAGGTCTTTGAAGACCTGTGAATACTTTAGGCAAAACATGCAGCCGATCGAATGTTCTGTTCAAGTCTATTTCCAAATATATAAAAGTATCTCATTTATGGCACTGCTCTGCAGAAGCAGTAGAAAACCACACACTCTCAGCACAACAAGGCATGGCGTACCACACATGCAAAAACTACCACAAGCCACATTAATAACATTCCCTTTTAGTATTTACCGGGGTCAAAGTTTAAAAAAAGGTAAACCAAAACACAACATTTAGGTCTGTTTTGTCCCTAAGAACCCCCATAAATGATTTCTCAGCCAGTTTTATTCCCATCTGCAATGGAAGCACCCTTTTCCCCTTTTATTTTCCTCCAGTTTTACCACTGAACGACAACAGATTTATAGAAGAGTCTGACCTCTGCAAAAGTATCAAGCAGGCAAGTACTCAAGCTCTATAGCTGAATGAACAATCAGGCATAATTCTTACAATACTTAGGTCTGGGTTGGTTTTTTTTGGGGGGGTGGAGGCTGGTTTGGGTGGTTTTTTTGTTTTTTTTAAATCCAGTTCTTCAAATGCACACATTCAAGGTAGTGTTTTTTACAGAATTTCAGTGAAAGTTGTTGGAACTTTTAAAGTCAAAGTTATTCACTTATGTAAGTAAACACCTAAATTCATTTGTCAGAAAGGTAAATCCTTTAGCTGAACACACAGACCAAATGTCCTAAGTGTGTTTCCTATGCAAACACTCAACACAAAACAAGTCCACACAGGCTAAGTTGGTTTCTCCGCCAAGCTTCATCCACACTGAACAACTGGACCATGGATAACTGAGGTGAAGTTCCAAGAGTACAATGTAATAACTAGAATGATTCTTATTTTGCTGCATTTTTGCTTTTCATAATTTCCATTGTTGACTCAGCTAGACTACCAACCTAGAAAAATGCTTTGGTTGGCTGTGTATACCCCATGCCAATCAAATATTCAGGTCTCCATCTTACGCAGAAATGTTTTACAGCATATAACCAACCTTGCAAGCAACTGACTAGAAAGACTAAATTAGTATAAATTTTATAGTCAAAGATTTTCATGAAACCAAACGCTTCACAGTTCTATAGATTTGTTATTTACATCAATATTCACTATGCAACACAAAGTTCACACTAAGAACAAATAAGGCAACTTTAACACTAGATATTTTGCTGTTTCTAAATTAGTCTAATAAGAAAAGTGGAACTCTAGCAGTATTCATGATAAAATATCTTGTCAGTAACAACCAGGCCATCAAATTCAGTTTTATTTTCTCTAGAGAAGTCGCAGTGAGCTGTTTCATTGTATTGAAATTGTTTTGTCAGCACACTGTTTAAAAGAGCGATAGGGCTGTGCTGTACAAAAATATGGATGCTGCTTACTCTGACTTATTAAAAAAAGAGGAATCATATAACCTACTGATCTTTTCAAAGCATTCAGTACTATAAATACGTCAAAACTCCTGAAATCTGCGTATTAAAGAATTTGAGAAGGTACAATGTGAGTACAAGACATTCAATTGGATAAAATTACAACGAAGAGGCCTTAAAGCTACTTTTTACAATGTTGTTCAATGAAAACTTAATAAAAGATTTTATCTTTCCATGATTATTAGATCAGTACATATAACAAATGTAATGGTGTTTAACCCTATTGTAAGTGAAATGTACTTTTTCAATGGTCAAAGCCACCTTTTGCCTTCAACCTCCTCTTTAAATCACCGTGTGCTTTTGACTGAGCACTGGCTAAGCTATGATTTCATCTAGGAATAATTAAGATGAAAAAATGCTCTTTTCACAATCAAAAGACAAGCAAGTTTTCACATAAACACTGTATTTGATCCTATAAATGTCATTGTTGAAACAGCTTTGAAATCAGGGACACCAACCCTTGACACAATTAACGCACCATTTTTTTGAGTTAAACAATATATTACTCTCAGATTCTCTCAGTATAACACAGTGGAGAATCTGGACCACCGTTTCTTGAGATGATTGACAAGATTTAGCCCTACCCTACACAAACTACGCAAAACATTTTGAACATGAAATATGAAGCAGTAATTTTAAACTCAGATTGAAAAATTGTATGTGAATTTTAGTGCTCGGAGTTAGGCGTAGTCTTAGCTGAAGATAAACAGATTTGTTACTCAACAAGGCACACCAATGCATACTTCTAAACATTTCTTGAAAATATTTCACTTACTTTCAAATACCAATGAGCAGTCATCTTTATTCCCCCTGTTTTTTGCTTCTTTTGAGTATTCAGAAGCACATACACCTTTCTGGTCCCCTGCAGTTACCTTGACCCTCTTCAAATCTGACTGAAAATGCCACTTTAAAAG
Source organism: Pluvialis apricaria (assembly GCA_017639485.1). Classification (NCBI taxonomy): domain Eukaryota; kingdom Metazoa; phylum Chordata; class Aves; order Charadriiformes; family Charadriidae; genus Pluvialis; species Pluvialis apricaria. The sequence continues at coordinate 80,527,975 of CM030010.1, forward strand.
TATAAGCAGGCCAAATCCTTAGGGGATTCAAAGTTCATTCACGGCCTGAATTTAAAGCTAGCATTTTCATTTGCAAATTTTTAATTAAATTAGCACTTTTTTCTTTGGATACAGAACTGTTAATGAATTAGCTTGGTTAAAGCTTCCTCTATAAAGTTAACAATTCATTAATACAAGAAACTAAAAAATAAAATAGTATCATAGTAATTTCTTAAACTGAAATTTCTAAAGATACAAGTATTTTTCTCCCTGCCGATTCATGACTCATTTGTTTTGATGCGTGGCTGAAACACTCCCCTCAGAAACTCTTCCTAGTTTGTTTGCAACTTTTATGTCTATATCAGAACTTCAACAGCATGGAAGTTACGTTACATGACAAAACACATCTAAACACAATTCTGCAAGAAACTGAGCATGTTGGCCACTGTCCAGCACTAAAACACTCGCTGACTCCAAACCTGGGTAGAACTTCAGCTCCTGCAGTGAATTAAAAGCTTTCCCCGAGAACATCCACTGGCCAGCGTGCCCAGCTACAGGTCACCTCTCAGATATGCCAACCCTGGGGAACTTGATGGAACAACCTCCAGGTTTAAACAACCTATACAGGACCCTTACATAAACCATTTGTTACAGTACCAATAACTCAAAGTCCACCTCCATTACAAATCTCACTTTGTGCTTTCTCTCCCCAAATAATTGTCACCTAAAGTGACACAAGGGGGTCTAAAATGCATTCATGCATTAATTCACATTAAAAAAATTTCCAGCAGGTCATCTACAGAAAATGCTGTTATATTAGTACCAGAATGCTTGCAGAATATGCTGATTGCAACTAATTACTCAAAAAAAAGGAAAATTCAAGATGCAGAACTCAGAACTTCTTTTACTATCCCATTTTGTTTTCCTCTTTCTCATTTCAAATTCCCTTGCTCCATTTATCTTTAATCCTATTGTATGCATAGACATGAATTATTCAATTGCAGTGAAAAATAATGTTTCCATTTTATTATTTCAGCCTTTCCTTGAAATATTTTGAGACTTTGATTTTTCAGTGTATTTCAGACTGAAAACACTAAATTGCTTGAGAATTTTGCTTTTTATTTTACCAGCTCATGAAATAAGAAAATTATTATTGGGGAAAAAGCAAGAACATTTCCTCAACCTACAAGTATTAAAGAAAAAAATGCAGCGTAGAAAGAAACAATTTCAAAATAGAACCTATATGTTTTTCTGGCATGATGAAAAATACTAGAGTAGGAATGCATAGCCATCCTAAGAGGTTACCTGAAGTTAAAGTGACAGAAAATAGCATTTTGCATTCTTATGTTACCGTTGATATCAAATTGCCCATCATGTATTAAGAGGCTCACATACAAACAGCTTGATGCATTACGGTGAGTAGTTGTGCTATAGAACACAACAGTTTGACCTTACATAGCTTATAGGGCATATGACAGTAAAGCACTATCACCACCTGAGGTGAAAATTCACTTTCCTTAACAAACGAACCTGATTTACATCTTTTTGTTTGTTTGGTTTACTAGAGCTGTGTAAATATGTCAGGATCTGACCTACTCTGAACTTTCCCGCTGAGGGACAGAGGGCCATTTCTTCTTACTGCAATTTTCATCTAAGAGATGAGGAAATGGCCACTAGGGATGTCAGTTTGATGGCATGTCCTAGAATGATTTGAGATAGGAAGCTCCATTTCTGAGATGAAAAGGCAGTTTCTGCTTAATGGCCAAGGCTAGCTACAGGAAGAGGGTTATTAGCACAATAAAAATCATGGTTGGTTCACAACCATATTCTGAAGTCAGAAACAGCATCCGTATTTATGAGCTACAAACCTTCCTGGAGTCAAAAGAAACCTAGCATCCTTTGACTCTGACCCCTGGTACTCTACCTTTTCTTCCAGAAAAACAGAGTGCAAGTGGGTAGGCAAAGGATGGAGTTGTCCTTTCTTTTCATGAAGGGTTTACAGATTGGTATCCAGGTCATAGAATGTGTCATCCCAAGTTATTTTTAGCCATACATCTGCCACTGTATTCTGGCAATTTGCCACATCCCAAAGTTGCGTGTACATACATCCACCCCAAGAGAAGGTCTTGAAAATAACACCCAAGTTACAGTAAGAAAATTGGCGTATGCCAGCTCACTTCCCTAGAAGTTTAGCTCAAGCTGATTTAGGGCCACCTGGATTTCCTGTCAGATCCCTCACTGATAAGAATTGCCAAATTAAGCTCTTCCCTTCAATTGTCACAAGAGCGCCTTATTTCATCTCCAGCCTTGATTGCCCCCTTAAAGTACACCACAGATATATTTGCCATGCACATCAAGCAAGAAGATGAAAGAGTAAATCACAGATCTAGGGTGATTATCCAAAAAATCAGATTGCTGAGAAATGAAGCATAATATCAGTTAAAGTGTCACTAAAACAGAGTTATGAGTATAGTCAGGTAAAATACTTGATAATTGCTTATAATTTTCAGTGTTTGGAAAACAATTTCCTGGCCAGATGTTTTCACATTGTATTAGATGTTTCACTCCCTGTCAAGTGTTGTACATTTGCTCTAGTTTATGATTCAAGGTGTTAATCATATTCAGTCTTTCAAGATGATTACCTGGTAACATTAACATACAAATGTACAGTGATTATCTCTGCTTTTCAGAAGTCTTAGCATTTTGCACAAGTAAAAAAAATAATAAAAGAAATAAATCAGTCTCCTTCAACTTGCATGATGCCTATTTCAAAAATGAAATTACTATGAATTCAGAGTCTATGAAAATTAAGTATTAATCAACATCAAAGTACAGAAAACTTTCACCTAAGCTTGAACGTAGCAACACAGAGTTAATGCCTTACAATACGCCAGAGTTTATAGGCGTAACTACCTCATAAAACATACACATTCCTTACTTGTAGTCTCCAGTGCTTTCATATCGTATTCATAAGACCTACAAAGTGCTGAGTATCAACAGCCACTTCTGAGGAACGTACAGCAATTTACACTATAAGGTCACAAAAAATTAAGACACTTTCAGAACGGAGAGGAAATTACTATCAAATCTCCAGCCTTCTATTTTTAAACAGTAAAAACTATGTACTAAAATAGGGTCGAGTTCAACGCCACCTGAATCGAAAAAAAATTGAGGTTATTTACAATGGAATTTGATGAAGACAATATGAGAATGCAATTCCAACTTACACTGATTTAGCTGAAGTTCCATGAATTATCTAAATATGTTCCTAGGGGCATTAATACATAGTCATTTTTGTATGTCTGAATTGGTTATGTCCTACTGCATAAAGAAAACGGGGAACATGACAGCAACAATACTGTGTAGAGTCATTGTTACACACACGCTTATGCAAGATTTGCATAAGATTAGTGACTGGCATTTGGAGGGTGCTGGAGACAGAAAAGACAAGCCCTCAGAACTACTTTCACTTCCAAAAATTTTGGTACAGCTGGGAGTCGGGCTCCAGGTGCCCAGGCTTCCTCTGAACATGTTGAAGCTGGGGTAGTCTTCTCAAAAGCATAGAATCATAGAAGTGTTTTGGTTGGAAGAGACCTTTAAGATCATCAAGTCCAATCACGAACCTAGCACTGCCAAGTCCACCACTAAACCATGTTCCTCTGCACCACATCAACACATCAGCACTCCTAGCCCAGGCAACCTAGCTGTAGTCCCTAGAGTTATCCCAGGACATGACTTCAGTATCCAAGTCGTGCCTTAATTAACCTCCCTGGGTATGGTGACTGTTCACTCAGATTTTGGCTAACACAGCTCATGCTAAGGCCTGACTTATGCTGACCTAATGGAGCAGCGCCATTAGGTCAAAGCAAGAGCAGCACAGAGGCAGAAGAGGTGGCCAGAAAGAGCTCAAAGGCCATTATCACCTGCAGATTGCTGCCTCTTGCAGCCACCATCTTTGCATATTGAGTGTCTGGCAGTTTCATCACAATCTGCTATCTCATGGAAATGGTATAGACCAAATTTCCTTGCTGTAAGGTACAAAACCACCAGTTTACCTAAAAAGCTTTTGAAGCAGATCTAACAGCAGCTGGACTGCCAGTGCTTTCATGTCTCCCTGGTGTGATACAGGGAGCACCTGCATGGTGAGAAAGGAGGATGAGCACGCTCCCCCTTGGCTGGGTAACTAAGCTTGCTCGTAGGTGCATGACTTAAGAGTTACAGGTTATAACTTATGAAACTTCATGACTTGAGTGGTCAATAAGTGAATTCACATGATAGTGTGCATATAGTCCGTGCAAAGGGAATTGAACACTTGTTTGTTATATTTCTTAATGAGCTCATAAAATAAACTCTACTAGTAAACTGTACTGTAAACTTGAGATATCCAAACAGACCGTGACGGGTATTCAGAGGGATAGAGCACAACCTTCCTTCATTCTCAGCAGGAATCAGTGATGGACACAGGAGACAACAATCCAGGCAGGAATACCTGACCTAGATTTACACACACCTCCCACCAGAAGTAATGTGACCTAATGCCTCGGCTAATTCCTGGTGCTATACTCTGTCCATTACTCTTGCTTCTATTTTTCTGTTGGGCCTTTCATCTTACAGCATCAAGGTTGGATGATTTTTAAAAAATAAATCCGATTAGTCTTTCAATCACTTCAGTTCATTTTTATTTCTTTATTCTTTGCTCTCATAGTTGATACTTCCTGGGTCCTTTTGACCCCTCCACAGTTCTGGCACTGAAAGATATTCTTTTCAAAAAACATGAGAGAAAAAGCTAAAGGGAAACATCAATATATTCACATTTTCCTTTGTTTTTCTGTCACTAAACTCATACATATTTGTACTGCAGACCAACAAACAGCTTCTCTTATCAGGCAGGAGCCAGGATCACCTATTTCAGAGTTTGGTAAATATTATCGGAACACCTGTATTCAAAACCACAACTGATAAATCATCAAAAGCAGCAAATGAAGGGAAATATGTCTTTAGGTTCAAAAAAACATAGAAATAGGAAAGTTTATATCAATTTCATTATAAATGAGTTCCAGCATTTTATTAGTCCTTATTTCACTATGATGAAAGTGCATATACTCTTCCTCTTTTTTAGTGGTTAATATATAGTCTGCTTCCTGGTGAATGATATCTTTCTTTGCAAGCAATGCCAAGTTGATTGCTAAGCTAGACTTCAAGCTCCAATGTTGCTGATGACTTCAGTATTTTCAGAGTGAGGTGTCAACAGAATCATCTACGTACTTCAAACCTATGCCTAAATCACTGTTTATTCCGTTCTCCAGTTCCAGGCTGGTTCTGATAAACATTAAGGGCAAATTCCTGGCACTCTTGGAGATTTGCTATTAATTTGCATGAAAACAAGGTTTCACACCTCAGAGCCCCGTTAAACATAGAATATACTACTGAAAAAATTACCATAAAGACTGTAAAAAACCAAAAGAATGAATCCTGCATTTTATTTAAGCCACAGGCAAAAGGGTTACAGACTTCATTGGGGTGAGGTCTGCACAGATTAGGAATGACAATTAAGACCCAGGCAGAGGATTTGTATTTAGTAGACCCTGTGATAAATGTCTAATGTCTCCAAGCCAATGCTCGTAAAACTTTTGCATTTGGTATTAATTTTACTTCTCTATATTTATTCTATACGTTATTTACACATTATTTTTCTTTTCTTCAATTTTTCAAAGTTTAGCTAAACAAAGAAATCTATGTAGCAGTTAACACCAAGCTTTGACCCCACCAATTTACCAAAATCCCTCAAGCATTTAAGCAAACTTGTTCATTTCTGAATGCTTATCAGTTCACAGCATATTCCTTCCTCTACATATCAGCTTTAAATCTCTACCTGTTGGCTACTAGCGCAGTCTACTGATTTATGATCCTAAAAGGCTGCATTTTCACGAAAAGATACTAACTTGTGTTTGGTTATAATGCTTGTAGGTTGAAAAGGGGAAAGAGATGCAGTGCTTTAAGGGCACCAGCCCCCATTACTACCTTTCATAGAACTTGCTAACTGTTCCTGGGTGAGATACTACAGGTAAACTGGCATCAAAGGAAAAGACTGAAAGTTTGTTTTGGGTTTGGTGGTTCTCTGTTGTTTTGGGGTTTTTTTGGTTTGGTTTGGGGGGGGGGAGGGGTTGAGATGATGCAAAAGAGGAACCACTGACAGTATATACTCCTTATTTATGTCTCATTTTCTGAACTAGGTATCTTTTATTCTCTGTTTCTTCTTTAGTTGGAAAAGTGTTCATGTAATAAAATTGCAGGAAAATAACCTTTAATTAGCTTCCTTTTCAAGGAATAAGTATTTCAGCACAGAATTTGACTTAGAATTTCAAACTTATTAGTCTATATTTACACATGTTGTTATTCAAGATATTATTCTGTTAAAACTTTACTGATTTAGAAAAGTGAAGCGAGTGTTATTTATGGAAAATTAGCTATCATTCAGTACTAGCTAATAAAAAATCCCAGCAAATGTAACTGTTTGAGAAGTAATGAATGCATTTTATGTCTATTTTTATTGTAAGACTACACTATTAACCAGCTGTCATAGTCTTAAGGCATTCATTGACATGTTTCTGTAAGCTTGTTCATATAATAAGCCTTAAGACATGAATGAAGCATGTCCTGCCAGATCTGTTGTGACTATTTCCTTATACTATAACTGGGGGACATGAAGAATCTCAGCTATTCTTAAAAAAATGTCTGTCTTCTCATTAATCAAATCCTGCCTTACACTGTGCGAGTGCCATTATGAAGAAGAGAAGCACTTGATACTAACCCACACATAGGATCAAATAATCCAGATTCTTCAGTTGCATGGACTTCCCCAAGTGAAGGGAAGATGTATGTAAGACGTAGCCAGCCCCCAGAGAACTGGTCCACAGGGCACTGCATGCCACAACCTTCACACTACAGATAAATCCATAGAAAGACTTACCTCAACCTAATTAACCATTTTTCCATGACCTTTGTGAACAGAACTTCTGTCAGGACACAACACACTCCACCAATCATTACCCTTTCATGTGGGCTTACCTAGGAAAGAGTAGCTGGAGACAGGATATCTTGGCTCAAGATCTTTCTGAAAAAAGAGATTATTCTGAGGAGTAAGTTTTCCTTTGTAAAGGAGGATGCCCGGGGTCAGCCAGTTACTCCCAGCAGGTTTTTCTGTAAAGAGAGCCTAAGTCTGAAGGTCACAAGATAATATTTTTAAATAGAGGTATTGTGCAGTGAACAGAGTACTTTAAAAGCATCTTTGCCTCATTTTTGGTTTCACTTTTGTGGTCTTGTTTTTTCGTTTTGGCTTTTTTTCTTTTAAATAGCAGAATTACACTGACTTTAGCTCTGAATAGGGTTCCTGAGTTTACTTACATCTTACTGTATAGAACACAAGTTACTTTCTTGAGAAGTGTCCAGATTTGTTCAGATACCTAGGTAACACATTTGAAAGCAATAGGTACGTGCTTGTTTCCTATGTTACCAGTACGGACTCTCAACAAGAGAGAAAACAGCAAGGACTGAATAAATAGGGCAAGTATCTCACTCAACAAGTAGCCAAAAATAGCAAGAGAAAGCAGTCTGTGCTCAGTGAGGCTCTTCCCTCTTGAACAAAAAATCTGAATTGTGGCTTCCCTGACTCCTGAGATACTGCATCTAAAGCCACAAGGATAGAAGGCACTGTCCACTGGTCTTTGCTATCTTAAGTAATTTGATAAACTCTTGAAACATACCTACTGATGTTGAGAAATTACTTGGATGGCTTTAAACAATTGTGGAGCTAGACAGACCGAGGACTAAAAATGGTACCCTGATGGTCCCTCTGTATCTACCAAATAAAGTAGAAACTCCGTGCAGCCAAGAAGCCATCCCAGCATCTTTAATGACAGCTTTGGGTTATTCATCATTAACACCAACATCAAACGCAAAATCATTGATTAGAAGTGAAGTTCAATCACCTCTGGGCTTCTTGTTCAGACAGTAGAAAGCTCTGCTTTTGACAGCACGAACAAGAAGGATGGCTTACAATACAAGCTGTAAGATTTCACATTACTGTCACATGGATCAAATTTACAGGGAACCATTTCTGGACTGCAGTATATTGCTAGGAAGTTGCCAGGAAACAAAATATTCTTCCTCCTTTATTTTATGTTCCTCTAACCTGATTTTCCTTTCCATGCGCCTGTTCATCAGCTACAATGGTTTGTCCATCTTATTTTGTACTATAGTATTTTGACAGATCTACAGGTTTTTGATAGTCAGTAACTAGGTTTGCTAGTTTTCAACTGCAAAAAAAAAAAAGCCCCAAACAGTATTTCTTAAGACTTGTCTCTTTTTGTTCTCTTTCTTTTATTTGCCAAGCATAAAACAAAGACCAAAACTAGATGAAGATAATTTTCACAGTTCCCTCCACCAGAACAATGGCAAGTTACGATGCTTTCTCCAAATTCTTAAATACCCACAGCACAGGATTTGGGGGGGTTATTTTTTGTTGCTTGGGTTTTTTAAAAAGCAAGAAACAATCTGAAGGATTCATTTGAACAAAGATGCTTTCAAAACCAAAACAGTTATTGTAAGGTCATCTGCAGAGAATCCTGATGACAGATCACAAATAATTGAAATATTTATCTTCACAGAGGATAGGACCAGAGAAACAGGATGCAATGATTACAGTTCTTTTCTTGACTGAAGTCTAGGCCAGGAAGAGAAAATTTGAATCTACTAATTTGACTGCTATTTCTGCAACATAACCGCCATATGATGACGCTTATTAAACAGCAAAGTCTGTCTACACAAATTGAAGGAGAACATTTATAATACTTGAAGTAATAAGTAGAGGACAGGGGAAATCTCTTGCTATTCATTTTTAAGCTAATTGGCAGGGATAAGCTTTAGTAGAAACATTTTTTGTAGTAATAGGTATGGTTTAGTACACAATTTATTACAATGCAAGAAAACACACATCTAAGTTTACGGCAAGAATTAAGTTTGATATTATTGGATAATTAATGTGACATTGACAAAGTAGCTTGTTGTACACATGTATGCATACATTACTTAGCAAAAATGAAATATATTTGTCCTCTCCTGATAACCAGCTGCGCAATAAATCACAGAAGCAATTTGTATAATTCTGCAAACTAGAAGTTAAGGACCGACAGCTTTAAATCAGGTAATTTCTAGCTCCCAGTATCCGTGCAATTTTTCTGATCTGGCCATGACCCCTGTTGTGGGTTAACCATAGCAGGCAGCCAAGCTCTACACAGCTGCTCGCTCACTCCCTCATACCTGGCAGGAAGGGGGAGAAAATCAGGAGGGCATAAGTGAGAAAACTCTTAGGTTGAGATAAAGACAGCTTAATAAGTAAAAGAGGAAAAGGCAATAAAACAAAAGAAAAACAAGTCATGCAAAAAGCAAGCTCTCACCATGAGCTCACTGCTGCCCAGCCAGCTGCTGAACAACAGCGAACCCTGGCAAACTCTCCACTTCAACCCCAGTTTTTCTGCTGAGCATGACCTGGTATTGTATGGCATACCCCTTTCGTCACCTTGGGTCACGTCTCCTGGCTGTGTCCCCTCCCAGCCTCTTCTGCACTCCGCCTCTTGATGCTGTACAAACACTGTTCAGCAATAGCTACAGCTCTAGTGTGTTAGCAACACTTTTTGGGTCACAAATCCAAAACATAGCACCCTACAGGCTATTATGAAGAAAATTAACTATCCCAGTGAAAACCGGTACAACCCTCCGCACACGCGATGGCAACACCTACCAAACAAGGTGTTTTGTGTTCTGAAATCTGAATAAGCAAAGATCTCTCAGGAAGAGAGACACGCTCTCAAGAGAATCAACCTCTCCTTTGCTCAAGAATTTTGGCTGGATCCATATATACTAATCTACTCACACTAAGGTCACATGTGCCTGCAATGCCAGATTTTTTTTTTTTTGTAGGAGAAAAATAACACTTTGTAGTTCAAAAAAGAAAACAATATTTGGCATTGTTTTTCCAAAATGTTGTCTGCTATGTAAAAAAAGTCATCAATAAGACACCTTTCTATTTCAAGTCAGGTCTCTTAAGATGACTGTCATTCATAGAAACATACTCAAAGCCTCAAAAAGGAATACCATCTTTATTTTCACCACTGAGTTATTAAAGAGAGGGAAAACTTCTACTGATTGAGATCATAAGTATTTTGAAGTATTTGGACCAATGAAGCTGCTCCTAACTTAGTATTTTTCAGGAAGTTAATTGCAAGAGCAAAACCAGATACTTATTCACTGAAAGTGACATAAAATGATGAGGGGAGGAGAAGCTGTAGCAAAAATATTTGCCAGTATTCTTTTATTGCCCATAAGGGAAGTAATTTTCTAAATTAATAGGAACTCTGTAGAAGACATGCCCAGGAAAGGGCTGAATCTAGTCTATGAAATTTGTTTAGCCACTGCTTCATAAACAGTCAAAAGTCCAAACAGCGTGGTTTCTTGGGTAACCATTTCCACCGGGTAGGTAGCTCGGACACTACCTTGCCCTGGCAGGGATAGACCAGGGCTCACAATGGTTGGGGTCTGTCACTCAGGTTCAGCCTCCTCCTAAAAGTAAGCCCTGCCTTGCTGAAGGAACATCTTATTTTTAATTGCAAAAGACGTGAAAGGTGTATGAGCAAATAGGAAAAACAACCCCTATGAACTAATAAAAGCATGATTCTGACCTATTTCTTCGATGTATGTGTAGTAGCAGTACTGCTCTTCTACTAAGTCTTTGAGGTACCATCCTGAAAATATCCTATTTCTATAAAAAATACTTTGATTCAGGATTTTTATCTAAGACTACAGGAAGACAAAAATCCCATTTTAGAAACCTGAATTCTTATTGTGTAGAATTCTGCAAGACAATAACGCAATATTTTCTACCGCTTTTTTTTTTAAAAAAAAGGAAAGTACATAAAAAAACATTGCTCACTTTCTGCAATTTACAGATGACTTTTCAGCAGGTTGCCTTTCAGCATCAAATTCTTTGCCAAACTGAGGTAGTAGCGAGGTGCTGGAGTTTTACAAAGTAAAAAAAAAAAAAAGAAAGAAAACAAACAAAAAATGATCAAAACATTTGCAAGGGAACAAAAGAGGCTGTAGCAGTTCAAGAGAGTAAAAGAAGGTAAATCTGCCTGGGAAGGACACTACCAGAACACTGTTTCTGTCACTCCTTGGAGGAGGGTTAGTCAGGAAAGTGGCTCTTCAGCCTGGTCCCCAGAATCACTTCTCAACCATTACAGATGTGCTACATGCAAGGCCAGGACATTAGACAATTAGGATGAGAATAAATGAAGGCTGGAGCATATCAGTAAGCTGCCTGGAAGACTCACGTGTTGTTTTGCTTTGAGCAAGTTCATATAAAGTCTGCCCATAAGAAAGTAAAAGTTTTAGAGCGCTTATGGTTGCTGTGCTCCACTCCACTTCAGCTGTGCTGTACACAAACACACCCTATCCAGAAGGTATATATTTTTTTTTTTACCCCTCAGTATAACCTTTTTTACAAAGCTAAGTTTATCACATGTCATACTTCCTTAAACTAACATAAAAAAACCACTGAAACCTCAAGTGTTGTTTCTGGTCCCATGTGCCCGAGCACAGGAAACCCAGGGTTTGGAGCCAAACAGGAAGCGATGCTTTCTACAACACAACGAGTCGCCCGGCTTCTCGCACCCCAGCGCCGTGGATAATTAAGTAGCTGGCAGTAATTGAAAATATCCCCGCTTCTTCCACAGTAAGTACCTTGCGTTACTGGTTGATGTATTGTAGCTACTGACACATGACAGCATAATTCGTCTTTTATTCAACTCCAACACTGAATTATTGGAAGTTGGAGTTGTCTGTGGCCTAGAGGGAGACATTGTGCCAGAGTTTCATTTGCTGTTATTGAAGGCAAGAGGTTTATAAAAGTTAATGAAATACAGCTAGCAAAGAGACTACAGAGGGTCTGAACCTCAGAAGCGGCAGCATACAGATGCTTGTTGCTATTACACAGGGCAGCAAAAACACATCAGTCTTTCCAAGCTATGATATCATAGAAAACACTTAACATTTTCATTGAAACTGCTACTTCTCTATCATTTGACTAACTGCAATAGCTGCTAAATTTCTTTTTTTTAATATTTTAAGTCACGCATAGCAATCTTATAGAACAGAGACACTGAAACAAAGACAACAGACCAAAGTTATTAAGTATTTTCATGCCGTAAGAGACTGTCTCAAGCAGCCCACAACTACAACTATTAACTCACTTCAAAATCTTCAGTTACGGATGCATCTGCACCTTCCTGTTATTAGGGAGGTGGTCTTTACCTAATGAGCCACTTGCACATGGACTCCAACTACAAAAAGGGCAAATTTCTGAAAAAAAAAACCACCAACAACTTTGACAGTTAAAAATTTAATCCTATGTGAGGCATAGAAATTCATATAATCCTAGTATAAGATGAAAAGCATTTTGACAGAAAGAAATTAACATTACTTTAGAGCTCTAACAGTTGAGCCATCACTAAAGGACTTAACACCTGTTTACACGGCTTGGTTGTGGGGGTTTAAAATAAATCTCACTAATACTTTGAGAAAAATCATGATGCTATTTGCTTTCTGGGATATAGAAAGAGATTAAAATGTCAAGAAAAGCATCATGTTTTCCAAGATGCACTGTTTACTGATAACGGCTAAATAACTTTCCCTCATTACTTAGGAAAATGATTCTGTAGCAAAATATCCACGGATATCTGCATAAGCAAGTCTGATGAACTTTTTTTTAAAGCAGTAACATTTTCCACCAGTATAAATTGAGGAAAGGAATTGTTCATACTTTTTTTCTCTTAAATGAAACAAAGGGGGGGGGGGGGGGGGAACAGTGACCTTGAATGTCCCTTTTATTACAGTAGCTCCTTTAGCTTTGTCATAAACCTCCAAGGTTACTACCGCTCTGGAACCAAATTATACTGTACATTGCAACCAGTGATATTCTAGCTGCTAAACCTTTTTCTGAGCTGGGCATGGAAAGATCAGGCTGGGCTCCAAAATAGATTCTCAGTGTCTTTCTTATACAAACCTAGAAACCTGTCTCTACACCACTGAAGCTGCTGCTTACACAACCGAGCAGCAGCTGAAGTTGTCAGGGAGATCCCTTCCTACAGTGCATGACACGAAACTACTATTTTCTTCACCTGAACTCTATCTCCATGAGTCTGCCTCATGCTCTGCCTCTTCTACACTCCTCATAGCAGAGCTGGAACAACACCTAACCCCTTTTCCATCCACTGCAGACAAGGCAGCTGATTTTCTAATGCACAGGGAAGTTGCATGTTACAGTAACTCTTGCTCTGCTTTCCCCATCATCTCAGTGGAAGACATAAATGAATAAATAGAAATAAAAGCATGGAAAAAAAACAAGGGGCAGGTGTAAGTAGAGATTAAAAGTATCACTGATAAGAGACCAAAGGAGACAATAGAAGAGTAACTGCTAGAAAGAACAAACAGAAGGTGAGAGGAAGGGAGAGTGTGCATGTCGGAGTGGGGGAAGGAAGTGGCTGAGCAGCACTGCAGGTAAAGCCTTCCTGTTGCTTTTAATTTCTGTTATGAGGACAGCTTCTCTACAGTTAAAAACCAAGATCCCTTAAACTACTGCAGAGAAAAGTCTTACCCATATAACCCCTTGAACTTCTCATTCAACCTTCAGTGACACCTTAATTTGACTGCAGTCGGGTACTACTGCTACAGCATCATCCAGTCAAAAAACCATGACTCCAGTTCTCTGCCTTTGTCACCAATACCAACAGTTTGAGACTTTCAAGTATATTTATGCTTCAGTCTTCAGTTTTTCTTCAGCATTAATAGCAGCAAGGTATCAAGCATTATGGGTTTTAACTGGAAGGCTACTGTATGTCATAGTAGGCATACTTCTACCTTTAAAAAACTGGAGGCTGTTCCTCACCTGATAGCATTAGGCTTTAAGTGAATGCAAACATTTTCATTGCAAAGAACTTCCAAGGCAAAAGCAAGATTTGCAACAAGTTAACAGTACATTAAGAGCAGACAGAGGTGAAAATCATTCTACTGAAAACTGACTTGACTTAGGAGCAAATCAAATCTGAAGAGTAACGTAACTTAGAGTCTGATGTTCTGTGAACTATTTTCTTTCATAGTTACGCTGCATTGCAGATTCCCTTGGTACATATCAGCTACTCTTTCCTCTGTTAAAATGTAATCATATCCCCTCCAAGTAAAACAGATTTTTTTTCTCCAGAATAAGCAGGATTGGACCCTTGCAATCAGATCACCAAGAGTTAACGTATATTAAGCAGTGTTGTTAGAAATAGTTTTGTCAGTGTGTCAGTTTATAAAAGGCTAAATGCTATATAAATCCATGGAAATGATTGTGTTAAACATTTTAATACTCCATGTACTCCATTTTCACTATATTGAAGAGCGCTGCATGCATATTCGCCATAAGACAAGTGTTCCGCCTGAAGATGTTTGCTAGTTCTGCACTGGTGGAAAAACATACTCAGCGAGTCAAACAGGTTTCTGAAAAAGTGTTTCTCCTTCAAGTTTAAAGCATTTTCTTGTTCATTCTTCAGTCCATTGACATACCATCTTTATGAACTATCAGCTTTTGTACTGTTCTGTAATCTTCAAGCACTTGGGGGAGGGGGGAAGGTGTTGTTTGTTTGTTTTGCTTTTCTTCTACCATCCCAGTTTTGGCTTACTTGTTCCAAATTGTCTAGGTTCTCCTTTTTCACATTTTCCGTTTTTTTCCTATCCAAGGAACCAGACTGTCTTCACATTTTGCAAATGCTACAATAGAAGCTCTGAAATCATGGGAGACTCCTGCACATTCCTTAGGTGTGGAAGCTTTTGTACAACTGTACAGAATTTTGTTTGCCCTGAATAACACTTCATTAAAAATTCTGTAGGTTAAAACACGCTCAAAGCTGATGCAATGCTCAATTTTTTTTTTTCTGCTAAGCCAAGCACAAATTAACATTGAAATGCTTTTTAGATTATTGAAAAAAATCTGAGTCTTCAGTGAGTAGAACTCTCCTCAGAGCATTACCATGAAAAAAAAAATCTTCCAGGATTCCCCCTGCTCCTCCTTTAGCTTTATTTTGTCATTAGGAAAAATGTGTTTCTATAGCAGTCTGTTGAACTCTTTATTTTGGGAAGGCCCTCCAAGGAAGAGTGAGTTAGAAAGTTTAGAATGAGATAAACAAGCAAGTCTGAATTCAAACTCAGACACTTAAAGTCTAGTGAGCAAGCATTTGTGAGGCAGAAGTAAGGCAATTTCCAATCAACAGAAAACAGTTCAGATGCTTCTAACAAGCACCCATGATTCTGTCTTTAACCACGTGTTTAAAGAATGTCACTTATTCACTGCAGAAAGACAGAACACAGCTTTTCTGTTCTGCTAAAAATTATGTAGAAGAACACGATACACATGTAAGTTTGAGTACGTGTCATCAACCAGACACTACACACTGGATCAATCGCAGTTTCTCAGTTTTGCACAAGGGCTAAGGTTAATCCTATGTTCCTCATTTAATCTCATGCTAAATGCTATGCTGATGCGTAACTGTGGACATCAATAGCAAAACCATAACAAAATGTGTGATATAAAGCCCAATGCTTTTATTTGATCACCCCAGACTCCAGGGCTGCCAAGTAGTTCGCCCATTCCCACCTCTTCCCCCTCCCCTTGTAGGATGCCCTCTAAGAGAAATGTTTCATTTATCCTCACCGTACACAACGATGGGAGCACAAGTGTTTCAGCTGGAGCACTTACTACTCTCTGTGGTTAATACTGACTGACACTTCTCAGGGCTTGCCGTTGATGATAGTTTTGCAAAAGCTAAACTGGTTGGAGTGTAATAGTCCATGCTCGACAAGAGCCTCAGGCCAGTATTTCAGCTGGAAGCTCCAGCTAGAACAGCCTGTCATTTTCCAAGCAAGATTATGTTTTTCTCTTCACCTTCTTTCCTTTTCTCTCCCACCCTAAAAGACTTTGTTTAATCCATAGTGAAATATAGCTATTTTTATTCAGCTATCATCAGATTCCCATAAACATGCACATGGGACTGGAGTTTGATAGCATATGGTAAAGGTCACCTGGCTACAGATTAAACTAGTTTTTACGTCTACAGTCAGTCACCCAAATTCAGAAAAGCCAACGGATTTTTTTTTGGTTTGTTTGATTAGAAGCTTTAAGTCTACTTCCACAAAGTTCCCAAAGCACTCGGCTTTTTTAAAAAAAAAATTCATGTGCAGTGGACATAAAACATCTCAAGGTTAATCAACATTATTTGCAATTGATTCTCCCAGGGAAAAGAGGTCTTATAGAAAAAAAAAGTGTATGATCAGCATCATCCGGCAGATTTGCATTTAAGTTGCACAGATAACACACTAGTTGATACTCCCCCAGCTGAAGATGAGTGCCAGTGTTTCAAAGAGGTGAGCAATGCAGTTCACCATCTCTGTAACTGACTTGAGGAGTCCTGAAAAAATTCAACGTGTGGAACACAGACTGAGTAATGCTGCAAAGCAATGGATGTTCACAGCTCACTGCCTCTCTTTTCTTGCTTCTCCTTTCTCCCGTTACTTCTCCAACCCTTTCCCTGCTCTCACCTCTCCATTCATTTCGCCCTCCCACAACATATCCAAGTACGGGGAAAAGCCATATCTGTTAATTTTTGCCCAGGAACATAGTGACTCAATATACAGCCTCAGCGTCTCTTCCCATTTCGCAAAATCAGAGTAAACAGTATTTTACAATGCAAAGGGACTCAAGACAAAGCACAGGATCACTTTGACACCAAAAGATCTTTTGCTATATTTGACTCAAGTTTTACAAGGTAGAACATAAGCCAGGGTAAATCAAAGCAATCAGTAAGTAAAGTAAAAAAGTAAAGTAAAAAATGCTTTCCCCCCCTCCCACCCCCAGGTAGGCAGATAGATCATGTTAGAATAGTCTGTTTCCAGTTTCTTTAGAAATTTCACAGGCTTGTTGCTTACTGTGGAATTTTTTGCTGGTTCACACTGAAGTTTGGGAATACAGCAAGAGTAAGAAGATAAAAGCTCATTAATCAGAGCTAGCTAAAAAAATAATTAAAGGAGAAAAACCAAACAGGAACTAATTCAGTGTTTGGAACAACATATAGGCAAGACCTCTGAGCTGAAGAGTCTCCAAAGGTTCCACACCTACTCTCTGAAGCAGACGCTAGCCTTGTAAGAAAAGGCTTTTTGCAGTCCACTCCTGCATTAAGTATCAGAAAAATTTCTGATTTTCATTAAGCTTTCTCAGAGCAACTGAGTGGACAGTGCCTGGAGGACTTCATTAAGACACTGACATATGGGAAAAAACAACTGGCATTTAATATTCAACCAAAAATTTAGTGCTAGATTTCTCATTTGTGGCATACATTTGTCAGATGTCTGACGAAACACAGCAGGAGAGAAAAGTTTTCAGAAAGAAGGCTAAAACCAATACTTTTTTCCTTCTTTGCTGTTTTTAAAAATCATGTGCATATACAGTTTATATATGTGTGTATATATATATACACACATATACAGGCTTACAGTTATCTTTAAGAACTCCTCCTATGGCTATGCATTTGTGCCTGGAACAGCGTTCATTCATAATTTAGTGCAGCCAGCTTTACTGCAAACTGTTACCTCTTATCTAACTGATAACAAACAAGATGCCACTTCCCCTGAAACAGGCTTATATCTTCATTTGACAACAGCTTGCATGCAGGGGCTGGCAGGTGACCTCACCTGAGGCCTAGCAGGGCAAGAGTTAGCTACTATCCTGTCATTGCGGAAAAGACAACCAGATTTACTCCTGCTGAGGATTCTGACTACAGCTACATTAGCTAGGAGCAGTCCTGTAGGAAAAACACAGGAAAGAGATGGTGTTCAAGATCCAGTGGCTATACTACACATATTTTAAATTGCTTAATATGCCTTTACTCTGGTGTCACTCCAGCCTTTCTGTAGGCACAATAAGCTGGAGCAATCCAGTTCATACAATCTAACTATCTATCTAGCACGGAAGAATAAACCGCCTAGTGCACTTGAAGCCTTGCTTGCTTTACCTGCTTCTCTGGTCTGCAGCTAGGGCTGCACCTAAAGCTGGCCAGAACCAAGAAGAATGCATGCTAGCAACCAAAAAATACCTTCTTGAGTCTCTGTGTGGTATGCTAGGCTCAGTACTGCCTCTTCTAGACACCCATTGCACAGACTCGCTCTTTCAATTTGAAGTGCAGTATTTATTATTAGGTCATTTAAGCAAAGGTACTGACAGTACCCTATCCCATCATTGAGCAGAATTTGCTTCCTGAAGATGAAGCAACCAAAGACAAAAAAACATGCAGCAGGCATGTTTGGAAAATAAGATTTTTGAAGAAATATAATCTTCTACCAGCTCCCACTAACAGGACTGCAGAGTAGTCCATACACATTTGCAGAAGTCATGAAGAAAACTGTTCTCCTGTAAACTTTTCATTAAGTGCTATACCTAGTTTAATTGAAAGCGAGTCTTCTACACTATAATGGACATTAAACTTTCAGTTACTATAGCTTTTAGACTGTGTGTCACAGGAGAGCACTCTCATGACAGACATTCTGCATGGGATTGTGTGCATTTATTTTTTATATTAAGCCATTGACAAACACCGATGCATGAGTTTCTAGCCAAATCCACAAGCTGACAATGAATTATATCTCCCTGCACAATAGAAACAATTGTGATTTTCTGTTCCACTGGGGCAATTAGGTATAATATTTAGGTTCAACCTTATTTAAGATGGGAAACACTCAAAGTTATATGATACGCCTTTCTCCGTTACATGTACTTTTTAGTCACCATGGTCAAAGAGCTGTCAGTTCCCATCAGTAGAGTATTTCCTTTCCAGAGAAAAACAGCCTGCTGCAGTAGACTGCCATCTCCTCTCACCTGAAGAAAGAAGGGAGGGCTCAGGAAGAGACAGAAAAGTTTCTTCCAGCAGCTTTCCCAGGCAGGGATTTGGAACATTTTATCACCACCCATAATTGCTTCATTTCAGTCAATACTTTATATTCTGGCTCTCAAAATTGTATCCAAAAGGGAGAAATGTGTTTTCTTTAGATAAAGATTCATTCTGCTGTATCAAACGCAAGGCCTCATCCCAGCTGTGCCTAGATCTGAGACAAAGCAGGGTTTGTAACAGGACCTGACCATGGGGAAGCCAAGCTGCTTTCAGGGAGACCTGTTAAATTTGAGAGGTTGTGAGCCTGAGCAGCCCAAATCTTAGAGGGTCCTCCCCAACATCTTTTTAACTGATTTACAAGTCTGACTTGAAAACTCCCCGACATGTATTTACAAAGAAGGCAGTAAGCCTTTATGGGATGTGAAATGGCATTACAAAACCCAGGGCCCAAACATTTCAAGGCTCCAAGATAGTAGTTTGTCGACATAAAAGCACGTTTCTTGTACTAAAAGCTTTAAAAGCTTGCTGTGAATTTTTGCATTAATTCCTCTCCCCCTCCCACCCCCAGCAGACACTTCAGTGACTCAGCCTCCAACAGTTACTCCGTACTTTAAATATTGTAACATCAACTTTTTCCGGAACCAAAAATATTTTCACAGCTATCATACAAAATATTATGTCTTCCTCGCTGTCAATACCAAATCATTTTGTCTATGCTTAGAGACTAGTTTTCATTTCCATTTTTCCTCATTGTTTGTAGTTAGAGCATTTGACCTAATTCTTATCACGTTGGCTTGAGGCACGGTGGGGAAAAAAAAAGTATTCCTAAGCAGATATTTGTATGCCAGTTTACAGAAAACACAGAATCTCCTGTAAATAACTTACAAATATTGACCTTGATTAAAGATAAATATGTACCCAAGATGAAAGGGCAGGCAAAAAGAGGATATGATGTTACTCCGTTGAGACAGATGCAATTTGGTGGTTTTATGCTAGTAAAAGAAACATACATTTTATAGAATAATTTAGAAATCAGCTGCAAAAGTAATCAAGACAGCCCAAAACTGCTTCAGAATTATCCAAAATAGTGAGAATGCTTAAAAGCAATGTATCTAAGAGGTCAATAGTTATTTAACATCATAAGCCTTATCCTTTGAGAACTTTTTTTTTAAAATACGCAAGTCTCTCTAAGAAAATATCTCACTATAACTGTGCACGTTTACATGATAGGAACTGAGATGACACTAATAAAGAAACCAGGATAAGGTAATTCTTGGAGTAGCCCAGAGCCCTGTTGCCCTACAGCAGGGAAGGCCAGCCCGTGACTCCATGGGGCTGCCTTCATAAGGATTGGCTGGCATTCATAAGGATTTCATCTCTTGCCTTCAGAGCAGCCCAAGCATTCCAGTATTAAAGTTGATGCCAAACCTAACTTGGGCAGATATACCAACATGTTACAAAGCACTGCAGACATATATAAAAACACTAAAAAAAAACCCCAAAACCACCTATTAAAAATAAAAAAGTGTTATTAAGAGATACATTAGTATGACAAAGGAGGAGCCCACAGCCTCAGCACAAACCCAGAAATCCTGCTTTGGCCCAAAGGTAAGCTGGCAGCAGGCAGCACCACGGAGAGATGAGACCATACCAACACAGCCATCCCCAAGGGACCCTGACTCGCTGTCCCCACAGCGCAGGCTGCCTGGAAACTCTGAAAGCCCCTGCAATTGCGGTACCACAGGGCTGCACCCAGCACAGCCCACTGGAGAGCCTCCAGTGCCCACAGCAGAGAGCAATCATTGTAACCCCACCGCAACCCGTAACACCTCTTTCCATGAACATTAACAAAACTCATCTATGACGCCAATAAAACACACATACCTTCAGCATCACAAAAGATCCTGTTCATCCCCATCTCTCCTCTGACCAACTCCCACCATGCTCCATCTAAAAAAACTGCTGCCCTCAAGCCCCAGTCCTTGTGTAAGAGCCCCTCCTAATTGCCTGATCTTCCACAACTGGGCAGGTAATGAGATTCCCACAAGTGGGGGAGCTGAGATCCCCACAGCTGGGGCAGGTAATCATCAGGCTGCTGCTCCTTGTTAGAGAGCGGGGAGAAAAAAAAAACACCATGCGATGATCTGCATTATTTGCAATTCAGACAATACCTTAAGGCTCTCCACTTCCAAACTGACTCAATTTGGAACAGTCAATGTTCAAAGTCTTCTGCAAATGTGTAGGATCTTTACACCGTGCTTCATGTCAATAAACGTTGCACCATGCCTGTCCTTTAGGACTGTTTTGCAGGAGTAACAGCCCTGGTGCTGAATGCTGAGGGTTGTGTGAGGATTGCCAGCGCCAAGTTAATTCAGCTGGTCCACACACAACAGGAACCACCTTTGATGGGGTTTGTCCAGAGACTGGAGAGCCTGGCTCTCAGACTGTCTGGCTGTACAGCTCAGGGTACACGGCCCTTTACCACAACACACATATTTTGCACCAGCAGAATACTCTAATAAAATATTAACACCAATGACACTGTTGATTTAAAATGCTTCTTACACTATCCTCTATTTGAGGACTTGCATCCAAATGTTTGTGTCACAAGGGGATATTATTCTCTCTGTGAACATGCATAACACCTGTAATACTAACTGAGCCTACGCTCCATGGTGTCACACTGACGCATTCATCGACTATCCGTCAGCACGAAAAGGAACTGGCTCAAGAGATCAAAACAGAATGCAAATATAAGAATTTTCTAGCTGTTTGGAAAGAATAAACATTCCAGAGATAATCCTTCTACCAACTTCTGTCCTTCTGCCAGAGTTCATTTGAGATGTAGTGCAAAGTCATGTAAGTTAACAGTTTTTGTGAGCAACTAGCCATTTTCATATGTGGTAAAACCTAGAGACTTAGTTTAGATTACAGCACGGGAAAAAAAAGGAGGGCCAGAAAGAGGTTCAGATGACTGTCCCAAAAATGGACTAGCAGCACAGAAATATTTTTGTCAGTCTCTGAAGTTAAAAATTTACCAATATCATAGAATCATAGAATGATTTAGGTAGGAAAAGACCCTTAAGAACATCAGATCCAACCGTTAACCCAGCACTACCAAGTCCACCACTAAACCATGTCCCTCTGCACCACACCTACATGTCTTTTAAATACCTCCTGGGATGGCGACTCCACCACTTCCCTGGGCAGCCTCTTCCAATGCTTTACACCCCTTTCAGTGAAGAACTTTTTCCTGATATCCAATCTAACCCTCCCCTGGCGCAACTTGAGGCCATTTCATCTTGTCCTGTCGCTTGTTACTTGGGAGAAGAGACCAATCCCCGCCTCTCTACAACCTCCTTTCAGATAGTGGTAGAGAGCCAAAAGGTCTCCCCTGAGCCCCCCTCCTTACTCCTCTGAGAATCAAAAACTCTTATCATTTCATGCTCACTGTACCCAAGATGGCCTCCAATCATTGCATCACCCACAAGTCCTTCTCTGTTCAGAAAGAACAAGTTCAGCAGGCCACCTTCCCTAGTTCTTTATGGACTTGTGCAAATACACTGAATTGAGCCAAACTTGAGAGCAGGATCCATTTTTTCAAAACCCCAAAATGACCCAGCTGGAACAGCTTGACAACTCAAGCTGAGGAAACGGGTTTGCAAGAAAGGTGCCTCATGCCAGCCCCCAGTTTCCCTTTACTGATGACAATGGCCGTTTTTTTTTCTGTGACTTTCCTTGTATCTAGGGCATTTATGAAGTTGCCCTACCTGGAATAACAAGGGTTTTTTCCAGCATTCTTTCTTTGTGAATTATCCGGTGTGGTGGGCATGCTGACACTGTCTGAGTCTTTGAGATCTTAATTTTACATCATCAGCAATATCACCATTCAAACTGTTTCAGCTTTATTCAATCACAGCTATATATTTAAAATCATATTTTCTAGATTGTTACATTATAATGTCACTAGTAATAACAGTATTTTGAATCTTACTGCCTGTAACCTTACCCATATAACCTGGAAATAGCACTCATCTGTAATTAAAGCATGGTAGGCGGGGACTGATTGCAAAAGGATTGATAATCTACTCTGAGAAAAACAAAAAATCTTCATGCAGCAAAAGGTCTCATAGCTTTAACAGAGAAAGACTGCAGGGTTTAGAAGTGTTTTGCATCCTGCCAAACTTGCCATGCCTTGTACTCTGTGTTTTGCAGTGCTTTGCACATTGAGCAAAAGCTAAATTATTACCTGTTTCTGTAAGTTCCATCTTGAAAATTGGTAATAGAAAGACTAAACAGGATTAAACAGGCCAAAGTAAACCCCGAAGAACTGTGTTAAGTGAAGGTGAGAAAAATTAAACCCAGTTTTGAAGGAAGGATTTACCAAACTTTCAATCAATGCTTTTCATGGCAATTACTAGCATAGTTTTTCTGAACATCTTTAAGATTGGTTTCCCTCAAAAGGACCATCCCATTTCTTTGGAGATAAAACTGATGGGATTAAGAGTAAATCCACTACTGTGAATAATTCATCGTATGATGAGTTATATCAGCTGAGTCCGAGTAACCTCTCTGTTAGAGGTAAATTTAGCAAAGGAAATGCTGCCTACCCACTTTGCAGAATCAAGTTCAGTTACATTAAATTTAATGTGTTACAGCAGAAAACATCAGGCATGGCTTTTCCAGCAAAACATGAAAAAGAAGAGTGCAACTTATGAATGTTTCACATAAGTCAAGTTAATTCTAGCATTAAGAACTAGCTTTTTGTCGGTATGATGTACAACAGTTAGATTTCAGCCTGCACCGCGTTGGGTATTCATATATGCAAGGAAACACTCCATTAGTCAGCTCCCAGTAGGCCTCTTGGTTATTCCTGTGATATAGTAGTTTTAACAGCATATTACTAAGTACAGTTTTCTCTCAGCCTTCAGAACACCATAATTTGCAAGTAAAGCAGGAGTTTAGGGGTTAACAATAACTGGAAGAAAAGGTACACCCATTATAATTGTTTAAGGTGAAACAAATCCACATTTAACAAATGTTGGTGCTGATACCTTATTTACGTGCCTCATTATATAACCTATAATATATAAAATTATAATTTCTATAGAAGAGTATATAAAATATATAAATTTACAATTAATAAGATATAATTATATAGTCCATTTTTAGCTTCTGAAAGGAAGAGTTCATTTACATTATTACTAGGTACCTCAGAAATTTGAAAATTAGCCTGATCTATTTTGACTCAAATTATTTACAGTATTAATAGATGTCCCCCATGTTATCTCCTGTGATATAAAATACAAGGAAGGATCTAGCACACCTGAAAGTGATCTTGCTTAATTCATACAAGTCTATAGGTCTCAGCAATAGGTTTAAGATTTTCTTCATCTAATTTCATACTGCTTCTTCCCTTTTTATTGCATTACTGTGCTCAAGGGGCCACAGCCCAATGAAAAGTGGTTCTGTTTTGTTCATGGCATTTCAGGCTGAGGGCCAAATGGAGATACACAGGTGTAAATAAAGAGCAGATACTCTTTTTTTCCCAGATGTCTCTTGTACATGACTTGAAGCTTAACTCATGAGGAGTAAGGAAAACGTGGACTGAGTTTTTGCCTTATTTAATTCCCCGAGTTACTACTCTATTGGTTAATTACATTTCTATAATTGCAGAACCCAGCAAAAGACTTAAATCTGGAGTTTGTGCTCTTAAATTTAGATCACTGACTTGTTAAATACATCCTGGAATTCTATGGCCAGGAATTGACTGATTGTTAATCTATCTGGCATTATAATTATTCTTGTTATCTAGTTTACGGCTTATACTTTGAACAGAGCACTTCAGAACGATACCTGCTCAGAGATCTTTTTGTTACCAAAGTATACGGTTTAGAAGATCTACAATATTACTGATATATGAACCAGCAATTAAGTTCTGATAATATACATACTGGAAGGCATTAACTTCTGTTCAGCAGTGGCAGCAGAATTATGCCAAGCTGTAAGTCTGTGGCACTGCAGAGCCACAAACCACTTGCATGTTGCTGAAGACACTTGAAGGTTTAGTATGAAGCGGCTTGGTAAGACTGGCTCTTTCCTCAGGTTTCTCTCAGTCAAATAATGCATCATATAATAGGTTGCTTTCGGTACGTAGCCTTTTTAACAACCCTTTACCTTCACTTTCAATAAGTTTATGAAAAACAGCATGGAAATGGTCAGGGTTTTAATTTCATTCCAGTGTTCATCAATACTGATAAAGCAGCCACATTTGCTGCTGAACTCGGCACAACCAAGATGGAGTTTTCACCCTTAACACTGATAAACTGTGTCGTGGTGTAAATAGGACACACAGCATAAATTGACTCCCTCTTGCACATCTAGGAACCTAGGGGCATCCTCCTGCATAGCAGATGCTCATAAATATTAGAGGAAGCCTTCTCCATTAGAGTATCACACTGAGTGGTATTTCTGCTGCTGAGGAGATGGTGCTTTTAACTTTTTTATTGATGTTTTGTTCAGAGGTTTCCCATTCAGTATCCAATGTCCTTTGTCATTCACCAACATTTTGGTGTATGAGCTAACCATAAGATCCTGGAGGATATAAATCAGTCCCACAGGTTTTCCGCTCTTTTATCTTGCTACTTTTCTAATGGGATCATCTCTTCTGGAGTCCTGAGTCCAGGTGGGCTCAAGAAACTTCAAGTAATTGCAAACCAGAAGCACTAAAATCTTCCAAGAAACCTACTTGTTTGAGAATTTGCATCAATTATTACCACCTAAAAGAAGATAAAGTAGGGAAGAAAAGGCAACCATACATGATGATCCTTTTCCTTGGACAGATTGAATAGTAAATGTCTGTTTATTTTTCCCAAAGGAAAAAAAGATCTCAGAAGAAACAGGCTTTTTCAGTTTTTGCCTCATAACCACACAGGAGTTTTCCGCTTCAGAGAACAGCTACTGTTTTTATTGAAAAAAAAGATGTTTAAGGCCCATCATTCTATGTTTCTGAGCAATGTATCCTTGTACCAGGTTCTGTCAAAACAAAAGAAGGAAAATATTCTTGTATTTTACAAATTGCTCATTAAACATAATTGTGAGACAGGAGACTCTGAACTTGAGATACAGAGGAAGCAGAAATGGCTTCAACACCCTCCACTGCAACAATTTTGCTCCATGGCTATTAATGTAGACAACATGAAGAAATGTTTAAAAGTTCAGAACGGAACTTTTCTTGCCAAAAGAAGTAATTTAACTGTGAAAGCAATTAATCCCATTTTCAAAACTGGCTCCTGGTCTCTATAGCAGAAAACACTATCAATATCATAGAATCATAGAATGGTTTAGGTTGGAAGGGACCTTGAAGATCATCGAGTTCCAACCCCCCTGCCATAGGCAGGGATACCTCCCACTAGACCAGGTTGCCCAAGGCCACGTCCAGCCTGGCCTTGAACACCTCCAGGGATGGGGCTTCAACAACCTCTCTGGGCAACCTGTTCCAGTGCCTCACCACCCTTAAAGTGAAAAACTTCTTCCTAATGTTTAATCTAAACCTGCCCTCTTCCAGCTTAAAGCCGTTCCCCCTCGTCCTATCACTACATGCCCGAGTAAAAAGTCCTTCCCCAGCTCTCCTGTAGGCCCCCTTTAGGTACTGGAAGGCCGCAATAAGATCTCCCCGGAGCCTTCTCTTCTCCAGACTGAACAGCCCCAACTCTCTCAGCCTCTCCTCATAGGAGAGGTGCTCCAGCCCTCTGATCATCCTCGTGGCTCTCCTCTGGACGCGCTCCAGCAGGTCCATGTCCTTCTTATGTTGGGGACTCCACAGCTGGATGCAGTACTCCAGGTGGGGTCTCACGAGAACAGAGTAGAGGGGCAGAATCACCTCCCTTGACCTGCTGGCCACACTTCTTTTGATGCAGCCCAGGATACGGTTGGCCTTCTGGGCTGCGATCGCACACTGCTTGCTCATGTCGAGCTTCTCATCAATCATCACCCCCAGGTCCTTCTCCACAGGGCTGCTCTCCAGCCATTCTCCGCCGAGCCTGTATTTGTGCTTGGGATTGCCCCGACCCAGATGTAGACCCTTGCACTTGGCCTTGTTGAACTGCATGAGGTTGGCTTGGGCCCACCTCTCCAGCCTGTCCAGGTCCCTCTGGATGGCATCCCTCCCCTCCAGCGTGTCTGCCTCGCCAAACAGCTTGGTATCATCAGCAAACTTGCTGAGGGTGCACTCTACCCCACTGTCCATGTCGCTAACAAAGATGTTGAACAGTACGGGTCCCAGTACCGACCCCTGAGGAACGCCACTCGTCACTGCTCTCCACTTGGACACCGAGCCGTTGACCGCAACCCTTTGAGTGCGACCATCCAGCCAGTTCTTTATCCACCGAGTGGTCCATTTATCGAATCCATGTCTCTTCAATTTAGAGACCAGGATATCGTGTGGGACAGTGTCAAACACTTTGCACAAGTCCAGGTAGATGACATCAGCAGATCTTCCCTTGTCCACTGCCACTGTAACCCCTTCATAGAAGGCCACCAAATTTGTCAGGCATGACTTGCCCTTGGTGAAGCCATGTTGGCTCTCGCCAATCACCTCCTTGTTTTCTGTGTGCCTCAGCAGAGTTTCCAGGAGGATCTGCTCCATGATCTTGCCAGGCACAGAGGTGAGACTGGCCTGTAGTTCCCCGGGTCTTCCTTGTTTCCCTTTTTGAAAATAGGGGTTATGTTTCCCCTTTTCCAGTCGGCAGGAACCTCGCCCGACTGCCACGACTTCTCAAATATGATGGCTAGTGGCTTAGCGACTTGATCTGCCAGTTCCCTCAGGACCCGCGGATGTATCTCATCAGGTCCCATGGACTTGTGCACCTTCAGGTTCCTCAGGTGGTCTCTCACTTTATCTTCATCTACAGTGGGCGGTGCTCCGTTTTCCCAATCCTCTCCTTTGCAATCTGCGTCTTGGGCAGTGCGGCTGCTGTCCTTGTCTGTGAAGACTGAGGCAAAAAAGTCATTGAGTACCTCAGCTCTGTCGCTGTCCCGGGTGACCAGTTCTTGCGTATCCTTCCGGAGAGGGCCTACATTTTCCCTAGTCTTTCTTTTCTCGCTGATATACCTATAGAAGGATTGTTTGTTTGTCTTAATGTCCCTGGCCAGATTTAGTTCTAGCTGGGCTTTAGCTTGTCTAACCCGCTCTCTAGCTGTTCAAACGATTCCTCTGTAATCCTCCCAGGCTACCCGGCCCTGTCTCCACTCCCTGTAGGCCTCCTTTTTTCTTTTGGTCAGTTCCAGGAGCTCCTTGTTCATCCACGCAGGCCTCCTGGCTTTTCTGCCTGCCTTCCTCTTTGTAGGGATGCATTGCTGCTGTGCTTGGAGGAGGTGGTCCTTGAATATTAACCAACTTTCTTGGACCCCTCTTCCTTCCAGCGCTTCATCCCACGGCACCATACCAAGCAGATTCTTCAAGAGGCCAAAGTCGGCTCTCCTGAAGTCCAGGGTCGTCAGCCTGCTGCGCACCTTCTTCATTGCCTTGAGGATTTCAAACTCAACCATTTCGTGGTCACTGCAGCCCAGGCTACCCTTGAGTTTGACCCTGTCAACCAGCCCCTCCTTGTTGGTAAGAACAAGGTCCAGCATGGCTCCTCTCCTCGTCGGCTCCTCAACCACTTGGAGAAGGAAGTTGTCCTCAAAATGTCCATACATTCTTTAGCTGACAGGAAGCAGTTTGCTTTTTAAAATATAGACTTCAGCCAGTTTCTGCTGAACAGGTACCTGGACTGTCTGGCATAAAAACATTAACTGTTTGTAATGCAAGACATCTTCATCTTCGTGCAAACATGTTAATATTTAATTTAGGTATGCATGGTGACCAAATATGTAAGTGTATTAATTCCTTTGCAGTCTTCTGATATATACAGCAGCTGTGTGATTTGATCTGAATTGATTTTGCTGCTAACTCTGGTGACCTCTAATAAAAAATTGTTGCATTCACCACAAAGTGATTTATGATGGCAGGACTCTCTATTATATAAATACTTTCCAATGCATTAATCAGAAATCCACTATCTTACTTCATTAAACCAACAAATATAATCAATTCTTATCTGATTTACAGTTTTTTATGCACGGAAAAAAAAGATTCTACCTTTATGCCAAATGGAGTTAAAATGTAGATCATGTAATACGAAATGTCTCTGCCTCCGTACGTAAGTGCCACTAATCAAAATCAGAGTCCGCATTCAAGATTTCAGCTCTGATCAAACTCTGGGTTGCACATTACAAGAATTAAATGCAGTACTTCAGCACTCACAGCTAAACATGCATATGCATGTTTTGTTAATAAATAGCACTGAGCATTAACACTGTGCCATTCTGTAGGTAAATAGCCACCGAGTTTAATCACAATGGAAAACTAAAGGCATGGTTTAAATATGAGCATTGTACAAATGACATTAGGAGATGAAGTCTTTACTAGCAATACATTAGTAACATGCCTCTTATTTCAAAGCATCCTGAAGCCCTTTACTATCTGTCCGCACGTGCTTGTGCATGCTGATATGTGTGTGTTAAAAGTATTATACACAGGAATCACTTCAATCATATCTGAAATGCAGATAAAGAGCTTGCTTCCTATACATATGGAGACAGAGAATAACACATTTTCTGAAGTAATGCATTTTTTTATTTAAAAGGATAGATGTGCTACTGAATCTATGGCTCCTTATTACAACACAGAGTCAACAAGAAGAGCTCTCATCCAACTACTGTGCAAGGCATCAATTAATTCTGACAGAACCACTAAACACTACTTTGCCTGTAGTATCCCTCCGGCCCATTTATTTGGATAATAATTTTGAAGTAAAACTTGGGAGGTGGGGGTATTTGGTCATTTTTTCATCATTGACCCTAGCCTCTTGTGTTTAAAGTGTGGGGGAAAATGAAAGTTTTAAAAACCTAAAGCAGAAAATCAAAATGATTCTATGTTTTCCATGCCTGAGTGATTTACTTATTGATACCGTAAAGAGGAGAGTAGGAGAGGGATAGTTCCCTAACATGGCCTCTTCCTTTGGCTTTACAAAGAAACAAGTGAAATCACCTCAGCCCTCTGGAGATGACCTCCAGGTTCATCAATGGAAGGGGACACTTTCTTCGGAGCAGCTTCAACAGGACTGTATTCAGAATCTCCTGAACTTTGGGTAGCTCTCAGTAACTGTGTGCTGGCCAGCCTAATTTCAGAGGGCTGCTTCTTTAGTGTGTTGGCTTCCTTTAGGCAGTTGGCCAAATACCGTGTTACTGCAGTACTCGGCTCATGCCCACATCTCTCGGAGACACACAGCGCGGGCACATCTTCACTGTAACCTTGCACTGTCTAGGAAGCTTAGACAACCTGCACAGGCTCTGAATGCTAATGCAAGGGCCCACTACCCAAACACAAGGCATTGTAGAGTCTTAAGTCCTTTTTAAGATTCCATGCAAAGATGAATGATTAATAGCAAATCCAAGTCATGCTCAAGATTCTGCTGATGCACATTCCCCGCCCCCGTATCTCGTAACGAGCATGGCCCAAATGTAGGAAAGGGTCTTGCCTGCTGCTGCGAGGGCTCTACATTTCTGTAACATCAAGTGCATGTATGCAAAGAATACAGCAACTAAAGACATGTCTAAGCCTAGTACAGTAAGCAGCTGCTGGCTGTATGCGTACCTGTATCAGGCTCAGCAGGAATCACCTATTTAACTTTCAGCAACAAAAAAACCCTGCATTCAGCCATCAACATCTGAGCTAAAGGAACAGTTCACATAGCTGGCAATTGCTGGCATTCCTGTTCTTTGTTGGCACAGGTTGACATCAGTGGGAGACTATTATCAACATGCTGTTAGCATAACATCACTTGCTAGACAAGTTATTTTTGAGCATTTAGGACTCGCAACAGTTTGAGTTCCACGGTGGGCTTTTTCCTCTAATGAACTGCAGGACCCTATATAGACACCTGAAATACCTGAAACATCACGGGATAGACGCAGGAATGAATCCGTCTCCACCTCAGCCCCTCAAGCTACAGCAGTAACTCTGCTAGCTGTCAGGAAATAACAAGCCCCTCTCTCTCTGAAGCAAAACATCTGATCTTGATCACAAAGTCCGTGCCCTACACCACTAATAGAAAAGCTAGAAAATATTTGACAGCTGGGAAGGAACAAAACCAGAACTTTTTGTGGTATTTAAGAACTGTGCCTTCAGTTTCTGTTCTCTCTTCTTCTGATGAAACAACAGGAGGGAAAGGATAAAAATATTTGTATCAAAGGATTTTTCTTTTCAGAAAAGGTGCATTATTGTCCTCACTAAAGGAATTCAAAGTGGTTTTGATTCATCTAGGCAGTTCAAGGATATGTACACCCATCACACCTATAGGCTTTTTCCAGCTAGTGTATTTTTATCAGCTGGTAGAACATTGGTCTATCTTCCAGGAGTTCCTAAACACTAAACTGCTGTTACTGGAATTAGTTTCTTTTACACATACTAGAAAAGGCTCCTTGCTGATGTTCCACTAATTCCAAGGTACCTACAGAATTCCATGGCAATGTACTATGCAGCCATCTTCATAAAGATACAGTTAAGAAAGACACCAGACGAATACACAGACAAAACCTGACTTACAAAACCAGAGTCCCTTGGAAGGAGATATTTCTCCCAGGCAAAGACATTATTCATCCTGATGCACTGCCAGAGGATTTTCCTGTAAGACTGTATTATTTTTACGGTAACTCCATGTACAACAGAGTGTATAATACATAGGTCAAAATTACTGTTTCATCTTTTTTTATGTGTGCCTCTGTCCTTTTGACCCCCACTGAACCATGGCACTATAGATTCCACATTCTGCAGTGTCACACAGTAGGTGTTGAGGTGGGACAGAGACCAGTGACGCTCTCTTGATTACAAGGCATTTGAGGAGTGGATCAGGTAAGAGTGCAGTTTTGTAAGGGCTGACATCTGCAGAGATATCAGGTCAGAACAGGAATTTACTCTTAATTTGGCATCTCCAGCTTTGCAATTTAGCCCTATTGCTGAATGGCTAAAATGAAAAGCAATGACATAAATAGTCCCCAGGACTCTTTAAGCTAAGGCTGGCCAGCTGTTTCAAACAAAGCTGCTCATGGGCAGAGGGTAAAGAAAAAGGGAGAGTTTAACTGCCACAAAAAGCCTTGATTGTTGTTCATCTGGCTTTATTTTCCACTGATGAAAATCTGTACTTGGGGGTAACAAGTACTGCACGAGCTAAGCACAGAGCACTTGGCGGCCTTTGTAATGGCAATGGTGGATGGGAACTGGATAAACTTGGGTTACATTAACCTTGTTTTGAGAGTGCATTTTTGGCTATGCATGTGCTGCAAAATGTAACTCACAAAAAATAAATCTTCTAAAGATCTTCTTGGTCATAGAAAAAATAAGAGGTCGTATGTGTTTTCAATAAGATGAAGGCTTACTTCAAAGGTCTTGCCCATCTCACCACTGACAGCCCAGTAATAGGTATCTTTAGATATCTTTAACCCCGCCTAATCTCTTCAGGGTAGGTAAGCCACTGGTAGCAGGCAGGTAGCATGTCCTTAAAACACCCTAGCAAAATATTGTAATAAAAAGGGCAGTAAGGAAGTTTGAAGTCAGTTGCAAAAAAACAGGTATTCATTGTGGGACTGTGTGGGTAACTTATATTAGCAGGTACAGTACTCTTACAGAGAAAGAAATGGCATTTTGAAATTATAATCCACATGCCTTCTTCAAAGGAATAGTCAGGGGTACAAAGAAAATACCCCAATGAATAATGAACCTCAGTGCAGCGTGCCTTGTGTTTAGATGTTTGGCTAAGAAGATGAAATGATCACCTCCTTTGGTCGAGTTTTTTTAGCACAGTACTAAAAAAGTCCCACAGAAGAAAATTCTTGGTGGCTTAATAGAAAATTGTGGGTGAGCCTTGTTTAAATTATATTTTGCTATGTGAAATGTATGTTTCTAGGCACTGTCTGTAGACTCTTCTTTCAAATATCTATTTTCTACAAATGATTTTGTCCTCAGAATGAAGTGAGACCATTTATTAGTTTCAGGCTTATCACATGAAATTAAGCACCAGAATGCTCAGTAATTAGAAATCACCTCACCCTGGAAAATGGGATAATGACAGAGTCCTTGAAATCAATGAAGGTTAAAGCTGCATGTTTATAATAACATTTCTATAAACCCAAGATAAGATGTTGATTAGGATATTATATCAGCTACATAACAATTAAAAGTTATATTTAATCCTGCAGGGAGAGTTTATTTTGAGCATTGCATGACCTCACAAACGTATCCAGCAAATAAACCCCCTACTTGGATGCCAAAGATAATACTGTACTTTGTTCAAACTTGTCCTATGTCCACACACTTCTAACAGCTAATCATTCAGGGACATTAACTACGTGTGAGGTGTTCCTGAAAATAAGTAACAGTCCGCAGAAAATCAATGAGCCCAAAGCTTTTTTTCTCATAGGAATGATTAAAAGAGCCACATGTCAGCCAAAGCACAGACAAAATGTTCCCAACATAATAGCTACAAATTGTATGTAGGTCAGTTTTGGATCTATTGATTATTAAAACAAATAGATCTGCTCTCCCCTTGTCCTCTCTGACTGAGAGGCTGCCTAGCACATTTTTAACAACCAAAGACTACTACAAAATGTAGAGGAATCCCGGCAACATCGTCTCTAGCATCTTTTCCCAGGAAACCTGACTTACATAATCCTCAGTAGTGAAATATTACGGACAAAGATTTCTCTCGAGCATCAGATAATGGCTATTTCCTACCAAAATATAATAATCCGCATCAGCCTTAGACTGTTAATCCATGTTCTATACAGAAGTCATCAGCAGGACTTCTATTTAGTTATTACTGAATAACATAACATCAAAAGTAGTCACAAGGAGAATAAAAAAAAAAACAAAAAAAAAGCCACCAAATTAACACATTTTGCTCCCCAGTCTTAGGAATGGATTGCTCATGGCCTTTGTGCAGTGGGGAAGACCTTGAGAAACACAGTTCTCTTCCTGACCAAGGACGTGATAGTACTTGCCTATCTCCAGAACAATGGCCAGGAAAAGAAGAAAGATTATGGAAGTTCCATCTTAACACGAGGAGGAACTTCTTTACTCTGAGGGTGGCAGAGCACTGGCACAGGCTGCCCAGGGAGGTTGTGGAGTCTCCCACACTGGAGACGTTCAAAACCCGCCTGGACGCCGTCCTGTGCAATGTGCTGTAGGTGTCCCTGCTGTGGCAGGGGGGTTGGACTTAGATGATCTCCAGAGGTCCCTTCCAATCCTGATGATACTGTGATACTGTGACTCCATATGCCTCTGCCCATTGCAAAGGGACAGAACACAATGCAGGACTGGGAACCCTTCGTGCATAAAGATCATGTTGCTAGGACACAATTTCTTTCCAAATTCTTTGAAGTCCCTTGTTGCCTGACTGGGGCACCTACTAGGATAAGGAAGGGAGAAAAGTTATCTATTTTCTTCATTAATTTCCTTAAAGGTTAGCTCTGTCACAGCCCTTCCTGAGGAGTCTACACAGAAAGAAAATTGCCCAAAATGGAAGGAGGAGGAATTGAAACTTCCCGGCATACCAACATTCAGAGGAGGCCTAGGATACCAAAAAGGGCACACTAATTCCCAATTCCAGCTGCGTGCATCCTTTTAAAGGATTCTAGCTCTAGACACAGGACTACTTCATTGACTATCAAAGGAAAAAATCTTTTCCGATATGCTTCCAAATGTCATGCCTTGTCCAAGTACTCAGAATATTATTTTTCTCCAACAGTTTGTAGACAATTAGTAGCACATATGAGGAAGGCACCAGCTTTCTTGCCACTGTAGTGCCTGAGTTTTGCAAGGCTATATTCCCATCAGTGCATCAAATTAATATACCCCATGCACCCTGCTTAACTTCAGCTTGACCAGTAGGCTTCAGCAGCAAGAACTGTTTTATTCTACGTTAGTCCAGAAGGCTGCAACTTATCTGATGTCATAGGGTGTTCATGAATAGTCCAGAATGTCCAAACTAAGAGAAAGGTCACCTTCTCTAAACAATGCAATTTTTGTCACTTTAAGTCAGATCTACCTTCCATTACATCCACACAGCACTGTCAGCACATACACAAACAGGAAGACAAGTGTGGAATCCTTCTGAGAAGTCAAAGTCCACAGATTTGCACTAGATCATCCTTTGCCCTAGTTCCCTTTTGTCTTTAAATTTGCTCTCATAAAGAATCCATGAACTATAGAATTTAATATATTACTTTTCACTTGTGGCTTCATTCAACTTTTAAATTTGATGCCCTAATCTAATTTTTGTGGTTGTGATTCATTTCTATGACTGAAAAGAAAATCACCAGAGAATTGTATGGTAGTGCCCCACCTCTTCAAGAACAAAGATAGTGCTGCTCTAAAAAGCTGAAAAGTTAAAAGGACCAAGGTTTTGCATTTAAACAGTCCATACTGGCCCGTCAAGGACTTCTTTTTGGCAGTGATGAAGGGGTGGCTGGTTATCAAGGCAACAGAGGCTACCAGCCTACTAATGCCACCTCCTCTCACCCTGTCACCCACGCCACCGTCGGGGAGCCTCTCCCCACATGTGCACCGCCGCCGTCGCCGAGATCTGTGAGTCATGCAGGACCGGAACGACAGGACACACCGATGCGATGCAAAGCCAAACATTTATTTCCGCTACAAGCCCGATTTTATAGACAGATCAGCTTAGTTTGCACAACTAGCTAAAGGTTAATTGGCTAATTCCCCCAGGCACGAACTGTCCATGCGACCCGTCTTTGTCTTCCATTGGTTCCTTTTGATGTTGCCTTTATGTTGCAAACATCTTGCAATGTCCCGTTATTATTCCGTCTTTGATGGTTACTCCGACTTTTGGCTCCTTTTCTAGCTGCCAGCTTTCTCTTCTGGTGTCCTTCCCAGCCTCTGTATCCGAGATAAAGGTGCAGCCTAAAACTATCTAATGCCTTGCAATCTCATGAGGAGTAGAGGCTTACACATTTTGTTTAGACAAAGAGGTAGTTATTATGTTTGTACTGATACTCTGTAGCTTCTGAAGATCAAGGGCAAAGAGGGCTACAGTATTCAGGCACAGCTGCTACTCTGAGCAACTTAAAGTGATGTCAGAGGCACTGCAGTTTCCTTGGCCTACAATGTTAAAAGTTTCATGTTCTATTAAAAGCTCGAAAGCTCGGTTAGTCAGGACCTGGCAGTGCACCTGTGGCACTGGACACCCAGAGCACCAAGCTGGCCCCAAGCCCTGCAGCCAAGCCCCCGGAACTGGGAGATGTGCTCCAGGCCCCAACACAGAGATAGCTGGGAGAAAAATGTACTAACCCCTAGGAAAAATGTTAGGTTTCGGGCAATCAATTCAACAAATAGAAAAGCATTCTGATGCATAGACACCATTCTAAAGGACGTCCACCTGAGCAGCAAATAAACAGAGTGTAGCCTGAGATTTTATAAAGCTTGCCCATAATTTCTAGGGGTTTGCAAAATTAGTTGGCATATACACACATTTCCCCGGAACTTAAACGTACATGAGTTATACAAACCAAACATGATTCAGATTTAAATAAATAAATAAATAGCCGACCAAGCAAAAATCCTCCAGAAATAAAGATTTTCAAACTGAAGCACTGTTGTGTTGAATTTCAAGGGAAAATATATGTCCTGGGGTAAACAAAAGCCAGCTCCTGAAAGTCAGGCTGATGAGGCAGCAGTCTAGGCAATAAGGCTACAGTTCTGATTGACACAGGTATTAAAAAGACCACCTGGTACAATCTAGAAAGTATTTCAACTGCTTTTGAGCTCACTTAGGAAAACCAAGCTATTTCCACTGATAAACTAGACCAGCCTTAAACATCTAAAAGAACCTACCTGACATTATTTCTCCATCGTGATAAAGAAGTCCATCGGTTACACTTGCAAATTAGATTAAGTTTTTTAAATAAACATTATAGCAAGTCATTTCTATGTAAGCTTGTCAAACCTTTTAACTCTGAAGGCACACAAAGCATTCGAACCAACAAACAAGGGAAGGGTTCAGTCAAGAACCTTAAATGCTACAGATCTATAAATTACTGAACCTGTTAGATGAGAACATACTATAAGTTAATCTTTATGAAAAATGCTAGATGATAATTCTTTCCAGCTCAGCATAACTCTGTTATTATGCCTTGTTTACGATTTTTAAGCCAGGGCTCATCTGTGCTTCTAAAGTGGATGTGACTCAACACTTGCAGCTAGATGTAGGGAATCTTTCTATGTAGTGCATGTTTCTATGCCAGAGACTAAATAACCAAACATTCCTTTCTCAAACATACTGTGTGGAAGGTTATATTGTTTAAACAACAGCTTTAGACCCAGACAGATAAAATCAAAATAAAACACATTTGTTATTTTTTTCCTCTTTAGCCTTAGTACCCGTTTAATGATGAGATCCATTCTCTCAAATGAGTCAAAGCAGCAGGCTTGTTCCTCGGTTGTGGGGTTTTTTTTTGCTTTTATTGGGTGGTAAGTTGGCAGCATCAATTGTATTAGTGTTTCTGTCAGCACCCACATTAAATATGTTTCTTTACGGGAGAAATCACATTCCAGCCTACTCTGGACATCTAAATTTGTATCTTTCATCACATCCAGATTGAAATCCAGCTACCACCTGGATTCCTGTAGGGTTTACTTAGTGAAATGCTCAAAATATTTCTGTTCCAAATATCAAATTAAAAATTATCTGAAGTTTATATTTAGGTGGAACAGCCAGCAAACCAGACACTTTCCTCTTTGGCTCCTATCTTTCTGCTTTTTCGTAGTGTTAGAGCAGTTTCTCATAATGCAAATCAGAATTTGGTACATCCCATGCTTTTTTGGTATTTAAGCTGTAAAACAGGGGGAAATAAACACAAGTTTAGAATGCCTTAGTGGTACTGCAGCCTTCTGCACTGTTTTCCATGTCCCGTGAAATTTAGAAATGGATACATGAGTTTCCACAGGGTCTTCTGGGATGTTACTATATATTGACTACAGATCTTAGGCCTAGCATTCCAGCTGACGGTCAAATTTCATTATGTCCATACAGTCTCTGTTCTGGCTCATTGCCTCATTCTAGAGAAAGATAAACTGGCTTTATGGGCAGTGGACCTCACGGGAGAGGCACTCGTTCCTGCTTGATCTCTGCCCCTCAGATCTCTGTGAGTGATCCTGGATATAGCCGGTTCTACACACCAGAAACCAAAGGCAGTTTAGACATAGCCCTGTGGTCTGTGCAGAAAATTATTCAAAAATTTAGATCTGCATCAGAAAATATGTGGGCTTCATCTCTACAGAAATCTAGTCAACCATCTTACAAGAAACTTCCTCATCAATAAATTTTCAGTCCTGCCTTGTTCTTGGTGGGAAGGAAATGGAAGGGGGACTCCATCTATCTGGGTGTCACATTCCTTCCCTTCTAGATAAGAGTGAAGTCAGGAACCATGCTTCCAGAAATGCCTATTTTTTTTCTTTTTAAGTTATTCATATGCTTCAGAATTATTCTGGTTTCTAATTTTACTCAGAAGATATGACTGGTTTTATTTTTCTTATCTTTCATTATTACAACTAGAACATAAACCTCAGAAAACTAATTCAAGCAGCATTTTGGGCAGGGTACTTTTTTTTTTCTTCTGGCAAATAGTTGTGGTTTCTGCTGAAATGGAGTGACACTGAAACAACGTCATCTAATCACTTTGAAAAATACTGTATATCTTCCTTTAGAGTAAAATCATGTTTGTACACGATCTACAGGCAACAGGAACCATTATGACAAAATTGTATGAACTCCTATATAACATGTTAATTTGGCACTGAGATCAATAGCTTTGGTAAAATGCACCTTTGCAAAAATAA
This sequence comes from Pluvialis apricaria, assembly GCA_017639485.1. Classification (NCBI taxonomy): domain Eukaryota; kingdom Metazoa; phylum Chordata; class Aves; order Charadriiformes; family Charadriidae; genus Pluvialis; species Pluvialis apricaria. Next base: position 80,566,936 of record CM030010.1, read on the forward strand.
TCAAATTCAGAGACATTAAGCAATAGGGAAGTTACTTTACCATTTTACAAACGCGTAAAAAAAAATAAATTATTACTCGGAGTCTTAAAAGTATGTTCAATTGTTTGCATTTGAGTTTTGTGAGCTCCAGATTTTAGCCATAGTTCTCTCTTTGGCTTTGTGTCCTTTAATAAAGTACACTGTGGGACCAGATTTCATCTTTTTCAATAAGCAACTAATTACGCTCAGACCCTGCTCTTTGGGCTTTAGGTAGCAAATATATAGCAAATATAAACCATATACAGCAATGCAGCAGTCTGAGGTCTATATATTGCATTTCACTATAGGCCATTACTGATTTTTATTCTCCTGTATTCAAGATTTCTATTTCATTACAGATGCCACTTATTCTTCAACTTGAGCAAAGTTCTCTCATTTATCTGATAAAGCCACAATCATTAACCACAATTACATAAAGACTCCCAAATCAACCCCAAAAGGAAAATCTTGCTGTGTATTGTTTGTTTGCTGGTTTATTTTTTTTCAGTTTTTTGTAAGACATGACACTGTCAAAACTCTGATTCAGGCCAAAGCCATGACAGGATTCAAACTAAGGTGTAAATTCTATTCTTGTGAAACCCTGCAAAGCTATCAAAATTCTAGCTGAAAGGCAAAATTAAGCACATGCTTAACTTTAAACATTTAAATAGACTTGTTTTGCTGAAGTGAGGTCTAAAGCTCCCTCCTTATAATCGACAACATAATTTAACTTTAAACTCAGAATCACTGTGAATGAGCTAATGCAGAAATCAATGCTAAAACCTAATGGAAAGCGAGAATATTTGAAGTTTCATTTTTTCTTTTGTTTCCTTTGAATGTAATTATGCCCTTTTAGTACTGTTTTTCCTCAGTGCTCTCCGCCTACTATGTCATAATTATAAACCCACATTTTAGAACACTAATTAAGAACATATTCACAGCAAGAATAGTGGATGGGTGGACAGAGAGAAAGTGTTCAAGCACCAGAGAGCAAATTAATACCCACAAAAAAGAAACAAAAACAGGAGGGAGGAAAGGAAAAGGAGAGAAAAAAAGATAGCTTGCTATGTGCCAGTAAATAAAGGAAAACTGAAAATTACATTCTTAGATGCATACCTATAGCCTTTTCTGTCAGCATTGCACCACTATTACTGTCACATGACTGAACATTATACGTATGTCTTGGAGTTTAGAAAATTTTATGTAAGCATCTAGGAAAAAAGTTAAGCAACCCCTCTGACCTTCACCCATAAAAGTGCTGTAGTATCTGTTTTTGCAGAATAACAGGGTATTAAAGTATCCCTGGAAATGCCTGTTTACCTGCTAAATGGATGTGCGCAGTCCTAAGCGGGGATACAAATCCTCCAGGAGCAGCATTTGAGGTGTTATTTAGGTGACGTTCGATAACAACCCAGCGTGGCAGGGCAGAAGCCCGGTTGCACTGAGGAGGCTGAACAGATGCAGGAGACCAACTACATTTTTCCTGTTGAATGGTCAAGAACCAGAATGTCCAGTATAAAAAAAATTATTGTAGATAGCTAATACATCTTAATCATCTTAAACAACACAGCTATTGTTAAGTAATTCTGATGGAAAAAAAAAATTAAGTCTTTCAATTATCTTGAGGACCACTTGCTCTGAAGTTTTATTCATGGACACAGACATTTGTATTCGGGTACAGTGATTTGCTATCATGGGCTGAAACTGCTGCATCATGTGGTTATTAATATTTGGTTAATGGGAATATAAAAATGTGATGAAGAGACATGCTATCCACTTCTCAGGAAATAAAAAACAACCCCATTTGATCCTATTTGATTTCAAGTCTTAGCCCATTCAAAACCACGACATACTATATTTTAGACACCCAGGTAATCCAGGGGACTTCAGCTCACTCTTTGTTTCACATGAGATTTAGAGGTGGAAACCAGCATTTTGTTAAAATTTAAGTGCTTGGGAAAATAGCTAAGAGCAAAGAATCATATATATTGTATAAACAGTGGCTCCCTGTTCATACTCAACAAAGTCAAGTAACAGGCACCATAAAAATATTATTGTTATTTGAAATGTTTTTGAAGTCTGCAAAACAATGTCATAGTGACCATCACACATTTATTAGCTATAACGAGATGAAACGGAAGGTCAATACTTAGTGGATTATGTACGAGAAATTATGAATACGACCAGGGTAATCTTTATCCATTTTTAGGTACCTATGTATAAGAGAGTAATCATGGAAGCCACTGACACCAGAAACACACATGCAAAGGACAGCATGCTGCAAAAGGTCTTAAAATGTACCCTGAAAAAAGCATTGAAGGTTTGGATTAGCAGTTTACCTAAATGCTTGAGCTGTGAGCTATCAGCAAACCCTTCCACCTTGTTCTCTGTGTCTGTGGTTGCTTTAAAATACTGGTGCAGTTTAAATAACGAATTCAGTTGAGCTGGAGCTGTGTCCTCAGCGGGAATTAAAGCTAGAGGTCCTCTTACACAGTAACAGTTTTACTTTAGGCCCATTTTCTCCAAGAAAAATTGATGAGTAAATTCCCTTTAGGGCAATGACATCTATAGGTTGAGCAGAGTAATAGACCCTACTGCGTAGTATTCTAGCTAAACAGACCAGTAATAGGCTTCCCAAGGAATGCCAAACCAATCAGAAGAGACACTTGTAATGAAAATACAACCCTTCTTACTGACACTTGGTGTTTTCCACACCGCACTGATACATTTATGTTCAATTTATAAGAACTGAGGATGTCTGCAGCAAGTGATGATTTGGAATCCCAGAAGTTTTGATGCCCAATTTGTGAGATGTTGTAGAGGCCTTTCAAAAGCACCGAGCATCCATTTCCTGAAAATCAGCTACTTTGAAAATGCTTTAAGTCGAGGAGCCAAAACCACAAGTTTCTTAAAACTTGAGGTAGCTACACTTTATTTAGTTTCTAAGGGGGAATGTCAAAGATAAAGTTTTTCCAATCTTTACAAGTACTTTTTTTTTTTTGCAGCTATATTGGCAGTAATTTTTTTTATGCTAAGCCTGACTCTGGAGAGCATGTGGAACATAGAAATTAGCAAAACAACCAACCTTGATTTACTCCATATGTAAGCTGTACCAAGTACAGTGGTGAGTTACACAGCTGAGAAAACACAGCACAGCTCTGTAATATTTCCAGGCTCTTTGCAGAAGATACCAAGGAATTCAAATTGAAGTCTTTGCTCAGACAAGGTACGTACCCAACTGGTGCGTCCCCTGGCAGCTCTCAATGCTACTGCTCCTTTTCATATCTGGGACAGCAGCAGCTTCTCAGCACAATGTTTTTCAACACCTCTGTTTCTATCTGTTTCTACCTTTTTCCCTTCTACCTTCCCCTCCATTTTGAGACTTACAGTATGAACATGACTTCAGGTAGCTGGTGGAAAGGTGAAATATCATAAAATAGTTTTGCTGTACAGTGTAAACTACAATTCCCTCACCCATAACTCTTCAAACACGCAAGTAAAGTAGAATAATTTGGAATCAGGATCTTTTTCTTTTTCTTTTCCTCTCTCTCCATTGTGCTTTATTGATAGGTGAAAGGCTAATTTAGTCTCAAGGGTGTTCTATGTCCACCCCAACTATTTCATTTCAATAAATAACCTTGCTATGAATACACTTTAATGAGTGATTTCGTATTTGGTATCGCACAGTTGTGATACAGTAGGCATGAAGATCTATCGAAATAATATAAAAAAGGCATAATTATTTTCAAAAGCTCTGTTGGAATAATGCAGGTAAAAAAAAATCCCCTGCTGGTGCCTGTTTTCTGTGTCCAATGTATCATTAGCAGTTCACAGTCTCTCTGTATTTTGAAATGGGTAGATGCTTGGACTTCAGGTTGTACAGGATGCCCCTGTACTGGAGATATTTCTTTCTTTTGTTTGCTGTTGCTTGCCAAGATCGTGTTAATGAAGAGAAGATTTTGACTTTATTCAATAATTTCAGTCTAACTGACTGAAAGATATCACAAAGAAAAACAGGAACAAACCATGAGATTCAGAAGGATTTTCTTAACTCTATGGGCTTGGCCTTTTCATGCAATGTGAAGTAAAATAAACTAGAGCCTAGGAACAAAAAATCAAAACCTTGTCATACGTGCTACTGTTGAAGGCATGCTGACAGAGGAAGAGTTTTGAGGAGCGGTGAAAGAAAAATCTTGAAGAACCGTAAGCTAATTTCAGAACCAAATCCAAACTCACAAACAAGATGTTGGGCTTCAGCCTAGAGGAATGCAGTATAAAATTAAAGGGGGTGCCAATGTGTAACGTGATTAAATGAGGCATTAGTTACATTTACTAGGAATGCTGTTCAATTAATTTCGCCGTTGCTCTCAGGCCACACACTGTAGCATGGAACAAAAAGAATGATAAAGGCCAAGTGGGTTTTTAAATACTACATTAAGCTGCATTTGATGTGCGAGTTCCCTTGAAGGGCCTTTTTTTTCTTTTTCCAAAATTATGATGTTTAAGAAAACTACCAGAAATTCAGTGGCATGTCAATGAAAACAAGAAAATGTTCTTAAAATGTAGGCAATTTACACCTACTTACAGTGACTATAGTTAAGGAACACATACAAATAAGCTGTCATATCTGCTCCCTTCAACTCTCTCACAACGTTCATGTGGACATTTTGGCAAGTTTTCTGACCCATACCTAGTCTGAATGAGTAGGCTGCCTTCGGCTGTCCTATGTGCTGTCATCTGAGCTAGATTCTTCAGCCCCAGGAAGAGCAACCCCTCAGAAGAGAATGAGGGGAAGAGCAGCAGGGGCTCGGCGGCACTCGGTGTTCCTGCAAAAGAGAGAGCAATTCAGTTTTCCCAGGACAGTCCTCACTTCTGGGAAAAAGAAGATGGTGGGAACAACTGGCAAGAGCTTATCTTTGCATTCCCATCTCCCTTTGGTTTTTTGTTCTCTCCAATCTAGAATTTAAGAGAGGAAATGAGCTTCTTACGTTGAGAAGCTCAACATGAGCTGGCAATGCATGCTTGCGGCCCAGAAGGCCAACCGTATCCTGGGCTGCTACTGTAAGTACCTGCAAAATTTGGATCCAGTCCATGTCAAAGTTCAGACCCTTCTCTGACACAAATACTGAAGTCTCAATCAACTATCAAGCATGACGGTGGCGCAGAGGGGGAGAGTTGCTGTCTGTGCAGCTCCACTTGTGGTATGGAGGCAGCACACCAGTCCTCAGGCTCTGCTCTGCACTGGGCTTAGAGCAGCAGCTGCCACTTAATGTACTGTGGTAGCATCACATAGGATGCAGCTGGCTGTAGCAATGTTTTAGCCGGTGGGGTGGTTGCTTTGTCACAGACATATCGTGTTGAGAGCTCTAGTGAACTACCTAACAATAGTCAACGGGGAGAGAAAAGCTTATGGTCTCAAAACAAATTCATAGGGAAAGCAGTGAAATGGGAGTGTTGATATTCCATTTGGAATTTTACTAGTTCAGAAAACAAGACTTTTAAAACCTTGTAAAATTACAGATTACAAAAGCAATTTACTCAATCAGCTATGCCTCTGAATGTGTCTCTCACAGAAAAGGCTTGACAATGTCTCTGCTGTCATCCTGGTGCAGGGCAGACTCGGCATCTGCTTTATTCATCCCTCATTTGTATTCCATTATTTCACCATTGCTCCTGACCAGTTCTTAAATTTCTTAAATCTTAAACACCAGGGTCTCCAAACGAGATGAGCCTGGCTTCCAGGGAGAAGGAGCTTACTTCTACATAGCCTCCTCAGGCAAGCACAGCAGCATCCCTCCCTGTGGCAGCATATTGCTGCTAATTAATTACCTATACACTCCTCTAGGCAGGAAGGCACTTTCATCAAGAGTACCAAACAAGCAATAGTTTTGTTTCCAGAGAAACCTCAAGGTATAATTATATACAGCAGGTGTCGTGAGATCACCTGTCTGAATTCATCAATATTAAGGGCTTTGGAAGAGGGGAAGGGAGGTTGGAACATGAAGACTAAGAGTTCAGAAAGCAGTCAGGTCACCTGAAAGCCAGCAGCGTTACAACCTGGGATCAAAAACGAGAGAAAAATCAAAAACAAAACACCAAAACAAAAAAGGAGTCCTAAGTATGAATGTTTAGTCAGCGATGGAAGAAACTAAGACTGAGGTGTATCTGTCCGGGCTTTTCTACGGGATGCTTAGGAAGAAATCTGAGAATTGTCTAAATTAGAAAGGACCTTTCAAGATCCAAGTCCAACCATCAACCTAACACTGCCAAAACCACCGCTAAACCGCGTCCCTAAGCACCGCGCCCTTCTTGAAGAGCCTATAGCCATCCATTGCAGCACTCCAGTCACACCACCCTCCGTTTGCCGCGCTCCCTCAAGCTCCAAAAAGCTCAGGAAAAGCCTTTTTTTTTTTTTTTTTTTTCCTTTTTTTTTTTTTTTTTTTCTCGTGAACCCCCGCGTGCTTGCGGACGTACCTGCAGCGGGAGCTCTCCTCAGCGAGTGACCGCTGGTGGCGGCTACGCCCCGTTACTGCTGGCCCCGCCCCCGTCTCCTCAGCAGCCCTGGCGCGAGCCGCCTGCGCTTTCCCGCCCTTTTCTCGCTCTGGAAGGCTGAGGAAAAGCCTGGAACGTTCTGGATCGTGTGCGTTCTTGACTATCCGAGTTTTAAGAGGGAAAAGAATTATATTGATGTTACAAAGCGGCACAGAGTCCAGTCTGTTTTGCGCAGATAAAGCTCACAAAATTTCGGCTACCGCGGAGGAAAGCAAAGCACAAAAGGAAGTTCTTCTGTGAAAAATAAGGATTGAAATCAAGACATGCAAGGGAAATAAGAACGTCTATTCACACCCGCTGCTGTGCAGTTGCTGGAAAGTGGACACCTCAGATGCGTCTGCCTGCACTGGGCAAGTAATTGCTGTTTACTGTCCTAGGGAAAAGTGTGGAAAGTATGGGGAGATAAAATCCCTGGGGCAGATCCTTCCTTTTCATATAAAGTATAGTCAGTGGGGCTATGATCACTTAGAACACCTGGTGATGTGCCTCCCCGAGTAACCAAACTTCTACTTTTCCCAGACAGGGCAATCTTAAAAGCAGAAGAGCAGGAAAATTGTCCGTTCTAGTTACTCTGTTTATACTGCTGAAATCTGAGTTAGAACAGATACTTCTTATCCCTCAGGAAAATGGTGTCTGTTAATACCTCAGTAAGGGATTCACCCTTGGGAAGTGTGTGTGCTCCACAAAGCTGTTCAAGAAAAGGCAGAGGGACAGGCTGCCTTTTCTCCACCTCCCACTCGCTTCTTCATTTGGCTCACTGTGCGTATTAGGAGTAAAAAAGGAGAGGCCAGGGTTTATTCCTGCCTGACTTTTTTGGTTTTCCAGAGATGAGCAAATACCCAAGACGGCACACTGATCTTTGTTCAAAGCACGCTCTGGTCCTATATAAAAATTACTCCCCTTCTCCTTCCATTTTATGAATGGAATAAGTAGATGATGGTCCTGTGTGGTTGCACAAGGAAAGCAGGTTGGTGAGGTGCTCTCTACATTAGCACAGCTCAACTTTTTGGGTCTCCAAATTAGCATGCAGAAGAAGAACGCTCTCTCTGCCTTAGCCAAATGTAAAGGGAACCTTTCTGCATATTTTTGATATGTGATCTTATCAGCAGACAGCTTTTTCTTTTCCGTACAATAAATCCTTGTAATTCCACAGTACAGAAATCTGACAGTACAGAAAGTAATCTTTATGATGCCTAAAAGTCTTTGCACAGCATATATTGCAGCTTACGATAATTATTTATTACTGATGTTACCATTACTGAGTGCTTAATGCACTTGTGGCCAGTGGGCAGAAAATAAGCAATACCCGGTGACAACAGCAAGAACGCACTCCTTCACATGGCAAGTAACTTTTAAAAGTTCCTGTCAGGCTGTAATATTTTTCCCCTCCATGCAAGAGTATTAAAATAAAAACTTTGGATGTATAAATCAGAGTAGGGCGAGTTCACTTCTGTGCCAAGAGGGAGCTGAATGAATCCTATAGATGTTAAAGCTGAAAGGGGCCTCCTAGATCATCTTGTTCTGCCTCCCTTCCCATTGCTATTAACCACTGCTGGTGGCACAAGAGCAGAATCTTAAATAGCAAAAGTATGGAAAAGAAATACTGGGCTCTCCCCTCTGGCTGCTTATCAGTGCATTAACGTTTTCTACAAAATATTTACTACAGCTTTATTTTTCTATACCTTTCTGTTTTCTCACATACCCTATCTAATATTCACATCACCACCTCTGCAGCGATAGCGAACTTTCTCTAGATAAGTTATTCCAGTGTAAGACTGACCTTCCCTTAAGAATGCCTTTTTCTCTTAATGCATAAAATGAATTTTCTTTTTTCTAGTTTCAGTCCGTTACATCTTTTAAGTACTCAATAATTCGTCACCATCTATACTGTCACTATAGTTAGATATTTATAGACAAGTACGCCCCTTCCTTATTGCTTCAATATGGAGGCATGGAAGTGACAGCCCTATGATAAATAGCAAATCTGCTTCATAAAGTGAGGAATCACGTGGGAGAAGACTTTCAAAGGCAATCAACCTAGAGATGGAATAAGGCTTAGGAGGTGATCCTGTCCACCACTTTCCCATTAGGCATTGCATAACATTCTACCACCGTTTCCCCTTGTGTGGAATTCACCATTTCACACGCAACTCTCCTTCCTTCTGTTTTAACGTTACCTTTATTTCCCCTAAATGGGTTATTGGAAATGTATCCTTGAAAGGAATCTATCATGACAATTTTACGCTCATAGCTGACTGCATTTCCTGGATTTCCAAAGGGTGCTCGCTCTTTCCCATATTTCTTATTTCAGCAATATGCTTTTTAAAGCTTTTGAATATCTTTAGACTATTTGCCTAGTATTGACTTTCTGCTTCCTGAATACCAGAGTACTTGCCTAGCTCTCTTGTGATACATCATCTAAATGCAGGGTATTTTTTCCTATTATGCAGTATTTTTTTTTTTACTGAATTTGATCTGTTTTCACGTATATTAAAGGGTAGAACAGCTGTTACTGTTATCAGTAGCTGCAACTTGCTTGTATCCTGAAACAAATAATGTCGACGCTGGTGGTATAAGCTAAGTAAAAGATACTGTATGGAAAAAGTGTTGGAAAACCAAAAATGGTCCAGTGGATTGGGAGGAAATGGGTAGTTGATTCCTCAGACTGACCGATCTAAATATTGGTGAATATAAAGTTTTACCCACTATAAAAACTTTACACATTGGTTTTCAGTTTAGTTCAGGCCTTTTTTTTTTTTTCTTCCCAAAGAAGGCTTTTTTTGCTGTGGTTCAAAGTACCATAAAGTAGGTGCAGAGATGGTAGCATAGCAACCACAAAAAGGTAAGTTTAAACACTGAGAAAATGAGCTTTTTGCTTTCTAATAGCAGAGCTTTCATGTTCATATCTTCTTGCTGGGTTTGAAACACCTGTTTCTATTTCAGCTGACTTTGTTTGCTTCATTCTTTCAGTACAGAAAGCTGTGTGGCTGTCCTGAATTCCAATTAACTAAGCCCGTTTTCCCTGAATATTCTCTGGTCATCGACACGTGGCGAGCAGAATTTTGAATGGTGAGGAATTAATTTAGTTTTTAAATTAAATTAGCATTTCCTTGAAATTAAAGTGTTTTTTGGTATGAAACAGAATTGGTTCCCAAAATGGGCATGAGAATGAACCTACTTTTGGCCGCTGACTCAGGAAAATATTAGTGATAACATCAAATAAATACAAGCAATAATCACTGTGATTTTTAAAACCCATTTTAAGATTATGTGCCCTGTCTGCACAATAATGTGAACTCTTTCTGGACAACTGAGGGACTGAGTTTGGTGTTTTGGCATGTCGTTGACTTTTCCTGTTTACCTGAACTGAGTTTAAGGCTGTGACTTGCCTCAGATTTGCATCTTTGTTTTGCAAGTTCTTGGTCTCTGGAAAACTGGATGTGAAATGCTGACTGATACAGCATTTCCTGCTAGTAACATCTCTTCTGCACACCTGTGTAGCCACATAACAAGAAAAGCAGTGGAGAATAATCAATGAAGACTTTTAAACTGTTTGTTTTGAATCTTTGTTTAGTTAATCTTGAATCCTTTTGCGTTCTCTATTATATTTTTAATTAGGGTAATTTTTCCTGCTGATATATTAACTGCAACAGACACAAAAGATCTTTGAATCATAGAAAGTATGTAACACCAGGTGCACCCTTCAAATTGTGATTTATCCTGAAATGAAACTATTTCTACCAAACTGGAATCTCACTATCCTCACACTGCAGTTAATGACAAGTGATCTTTCGGTCAGGTTTATCTGTATTTTTACGTATTCTCCCCTTCTGAGCTGTCAGCTTCCCAAACACACACTAGAAGGCCTCTAAACCTATACTAAAAAAAAATAGTTCCAAATATGCCATTGCAGATTTTGCAATTGTGTTGGGTTGTTTCCAATACATTTTAAGTATTCTGGTGTATCTGTGTTCAAATTACGTGATTTTCAGCCACCTCTGTGCTCCTTGCTACTGTGAGAATGCGTGAGATGGAAGAGATGTGTTCCTGGAAGCTGGATCTCTGTCAGACATATTGCGGTGCCTATGAAATGCAAAGATTAGGGTAAAAAGGCAGGAAATGACTGAACAGACCTCCTGGTTGTTAATGTGATGGCTTCACTTGTCTATAAGCTGGAGGGCTTCCAATCACCAGCATTTCGGATGAGAGGGTGAAGAGCTGACAGCTTGCTCTACTTGACCCCATGCAATTTCCCTACCACCTGCAGGGTCCCAGCTGGGGCGAAGGGTGCTCAGGCCCCCCCTCCAGGACAGTAACACCCCAATGTCCCCTGTGCCAGCGGGGCCAGAGCTACAACACAAGGGTGGGGGGACAGATGGGTTTCTTCTTCTGGCAGGGCGATGAGACAGGACGGAGAGCTTCTGCAATGCCCCCAAGTAAATTTCTGCCTCCACACTTGTACAGAATGAAAATAATTCCCTAATCTTATACCATAAATACAAATCTTACACTTTCTCTCCAATTTTTCCAGCCCTGATTTTCTATGACAAGCAAGTCAAAACGAGAAGTTCTTAAAGAGATTTTTACCCCCTCATTGCAAAGCGGAAATCTGCTATGACTTAAAAAAAAAAACAACCCAAAACTTATAACTTCAGTGAATCTTTTGCATGACTAAACTTCTAGGATGCACTTTACTATGTAGTTTTCCATTACTAACCCAATCTCTCTTTAAGTTTTCCAACTATAATTCTGTTGGCAGCCTTTCAGTTGTTGTAGAAGTAATGCTATAATACTTCACACCGCTGTGCAAAGCTGTTAAAATTATGGAGCTTTACAATGGACCTAAAATTCTTATGTCCATGTTACAGCGGGATTATCCAAAGCCCAAAGGTTATGCAAATTGGCTACAGTTATGCAGAACAGGGCTCTGAAGAAAATACTGATATCCTTACTCCACACCTCACTCATATCTAATGGAAGATAGATCCACTACTATAATTAGCGTTCTTATTTATGACTTACATAATTTTTCAATACATGCTGTTGACACATCTTCATTTTCCATATACATTTTGCCCTGGAATGTCATTACTGATGACTTCTTAGCAGTAAAATAACAACAATAAAAAGAACAGCATTGTTGGAGAATTATTGATTATTGAATAATATGCTGTTAAAAAATGTGAAGTGTTCATGTTTTTTCACAGGTGTATTAGAGCCAGTAGTTGTTCTATAGTTAAACCTGGAGTTTCCTATTTTTATTTATTTATTTATTTTTCAAATTAATTCTATCTTTGAAAAATGACTAACAGGATTAGCTGGAATTTACTAAAATCTGCATTCTCTCAAAAAAAGAAAGAGAATAATTTCATATATTTATACAGTCTTTGGGATTTTCTCATAGATCATTACATTTTCCAGATAACTCTTGGAAGAGGGAGAAAGGAAAGAGAGTCAGAAAGTGACTACAACCCAGCCTAAAGGAGGAAGGGAAAGGTTGACTAGAGTCCGTTAAAGCAGACCCTTTTTTGATTCTTGTCTCATTTAGCAAATTGGGAGGAAAGAAAGAAAGAAAAAGGAAATTGAGAGATTTTGTACATCAGGAAGCTCTTTATCCTTTTTCTCTCCCATGACTAAATGCTAGAACTACCTGTTGCTCAGTGGTAATATGTATTTCTGTCAGCACCATGTTGGAATCCAGTGCGGTGGGATACAATTCCATTAGCGATACTACGTTTGAAATGTCAGGCCTGAATTTAGCTCTAAACAGAACACAAATTGTACTCACAAAGCAAATATTAAGCTTCCTTCTTTCTTATCCTCCATTTCAGTAGCCTATGTGACCATAAAAAAGTCATTCTAGAAAGCCTCGAATAAATTTATTGGAGTTCATTTTTTAATTGTTATTTTTGATCTAATGAATGTATTCTTATAGTTCCAATATAGTGGGGTGTTTAGAAATACTTATTTTCCCTATTGTATTTCTAAAAGTAGAAAATGTTGAAATTATTTAACTAAACGGTGTGTCTATCGAGAACATACAAATATTCAATTCCAAGATGCGATTGTACGGAAATATTCCACTGCTATACTATATTAAATAGGGATAATATAGACTGATGGATACAAATGCAACGAAGTGTTATTAACTCACTTTTAAATAATCATTGAACATGCAAATTATGAGACAAGAACTCCACAGAAGTGCAAAAAAACACAATCTACCAAATATTGGATTAGTCAAGAGCTGAAAATTGTCATTTACCGAGCATAGACCCGTATATTAACTGCAGGTTTCCTATAATTCTTCTCTTTCATTGAATCTGCCTCTTTTTGGAGTGCAGACAGCCACAACCTGCTCTTTCCCACTCTTTCCAGATTCCCGAAGTAGCGGAGGGCAGAAAATGAGGCATATGGCTCCAGAGAGGAGGCGCTGGCTGCCAGCGCAGACTTACACAGCAGCAAGGGGCGAGCCCCTACAGCTGCATCTGGACTCCCAGGGGGAGACCAGGCTTCAGATACAAGATCTAGATGGAAAATTTAATTCCAAGTAAAAGAAAAAACCAAACAAAAAACTACAGTCATTTATACGCCAAAATATTTGATAGCCCAGATTCCAGTTCTGGACAAAGATTTATTTTTTTTCCCCACTCCTGTTTATATCACTAGGGTGTCTCCAAACCCATTATTGGAACAGGATTAATCTTAGCATTTCTCATTATAGAAGAAGAGGTCTTCTTGAACTTTAGAGCTGTTATATGAAGATAAAGAAGACAAAAAAAGAAGTAAGACTAAGCAAAAAAAAGAGAAGTACTCTGTCATTAGTAGGTTTCTACAGTGGACATCTTACAATCTGTTTTATTCAGCGTGTTAGCACTAATGGCACTAAACACCATTAGTATTTATTGACATGGACAGAGACAGGGAAGCAACCCAGCAAACTCCAACAGGCTTTTCTATCCGGATGGTCAAAGGACCTTGAGGTGAGGTATACTCGCCTCAGGTGTTAGACTCAGCCAGTGGTTTTACTCTTTGAAGGAGCTACATGCTAACATTAATAAAAATAGAGAATCCTGGCCCTAAGTAACCTACACACATTTCAAAGAAGACATCTCATTTTCTGCCTAAAGTCAGTGAAGCGCAGTCTTACGCAAATATTTCTCATTAAACAAACTTGATTTTTAATCGAGGTTTGAAGGTAAACAGTAAACTATTCAGAGCAATCATTATTATTGTTTAATTCAGGAGGCCTTCATCAATGCATCAGCCAACCTGGTTTCAGTCAAAATCCGGGAACTTATCACCTCTTGAGACTTAAAGTCATTGCCAATCCAACCAAATCATTTAAGGACATTTGTGAAGGATCTTTCTTCATATGAATTTTATTGTCATTGTCTGAAACAATATTACCTGAAACATTGGGGACACTTAATAGTTTTTAGGTGTGGAGATATAATTATGAGGCTCCAACTCCCCTGAAAAGGGAACTTGCCTCTCTCCAGTCACTGTGCATGAACCTGACCCCCATACCCTCCAGCGCAGACGATGCGAACAGCTTACTGTGACAGAACTCTGTAGTAACATTTGTGAAGCAGGTAAAAAAGGATAGGAGAGAAATTTAGTATATGAGGTTATTTTAAAGGGGTATGGAGCCTTCCATGCTTCAACTACCCAGGAGGCTGAGAAAGACTGAAGTCCGGGGCCTTGTGCTGACAACACATCAAAATCAGAGAAGCACAAAAGTAAACTAAAACATTATGATGAGTTCCCCCATGCATTCCACAGGAAAAAAACACCAGATACAATATAGAAATGCAGATGATTTCAGTGTACCCAAGATGCATCTCTCTACAAGTCCCGTTCCCAGGACCAACAACACAAACCTGTGTCCTTCTTCTTATGGGTTTGTTCAATCAACTTTAATAAAAGAGAGCACTTACAGCAACTCAGTTACTGAACAGAAAATTGTAAGCCAAAATGCAACGGTTTTTCCATTACAACCTACAATTAGGGAATCTACAGAATTAATTTCCTTCACCTTTAATGAGGTTCTGTTATGTGGTTTGGTGTGCATTATTGTGTGTATTAGTCATAGCCTGACTGAAGGGAAATGCAGCATCAAATTTATTGTAACAGCAATTTTCCTTAAAGTATATTAGCACAGATGAATTGGCAGACCCCTAATACATGGCTTAAACCTATCTTTTATACAATATTGCCCTCTATGGGAGCACAAGATGTAACAGATTTGAAATAAGCATGCTGCTGTTCTTTTGTCTTACTAATTTTATTTAGGATAATATCTACTTTCTTAAAATGCTTTTCTTTTTAGCATAAAAGCTTTATGCCAGCAGGAAAATCAACCTATCACCCTCTCATCATTTAATCTATTTCTTTCTTTCTACATTTCATATTGTAACAAATATATCTATTACTGGCATTTAGCTTTTATATGATAATTTCAGTTCACAGAGCCAGTGCTCACTGTGTTTGCCCTTCTGCCATGTTTTTAAAGAAACCAAACACTTAAACCAAAATGCACACAACCCAGTAGTCACATCTGTGCTGTAAACAGGGAAACAACATTTCGAATATTATTTCTAAAGCGCCCAGAAGTCTTCAGAGAGCAAAGAGGCAACTCCAAAACATCATTATAGATAGAAACAGATACATTCAAACGTAACCCGTTGAGCATGAGTGGCATGAGAAGGAATGATCTTGAGTGTTCAAAAAAAAAACAAACCCCAACACATTCCTTCTGCTGCCCTCCTGATTTCCTAGGAGAGCAGTGCGGAAAGTCTGTAAGTAATTCCTACCTCAAGAAAAATGAATCAATAGCATTAGACATTAAAAGCATTTCTTTAGCTTATTAACTCTGTTCTTATTACAGACACTGCAGAGAGATTTCACGTTTCTAAAATCAGTGCAATGTAAATTTAGAATCATGATCTTGATTTCCTTTGTCAGACTACAATTTCTTGAAGTATGTTAGCCTGCCTTTTGTTGAACCCAGGTGTGTGTGTTTTTTTTTTTTAATGTTGAGACACAGCACAGTTACATTAGTCTGAAAACAGACCTCAGAGGGAATAATTCTATTTTCCATTTTAGTGTGGTGTGTCACATTTCACGGTTTGGGGTGGCTTTTGAGAAGTGGTTCAGTTCAGCGTACCACGTTGCGCCCCATGAGGCACATGAAGAGACCATTCCTGGTGTACCAGCATAAGATAGAGCTTCTGCCAGAATGGAGAGGATGCCAAAATTCCGGCATAGTTTTGAAAGTTCTGATACTGAAAGTGTTCCCGTAATGAACAGCTAGCACTTTTGTAACGCAAAAACTTTGGACCCAGAGTACAGTTTACTTACACAACTAATCCCACTGAAGCTAACACAGTACTCAGGGAGACAAACATGTTCGCACACCTAAAGACAAGCACAATTCCTTAAAACAAAATTCTGTACAACGCATTCCAGAAACCTTTCAAGTGCAGGACATTTCATGTATCCAAAAATCACAAGGAGAAAATTAATTTTCCTAAAAGAAGGAAGACCAAGTCCCTCCAAGTACCACGGACCTGCTCCAGAGCACTGGCAATTTGCAAAGAAGGGCACAGAAGAGAACAGAAGCTGATTTACAAAAGCTTCGTTCGACATCAAGATTTCCCACGCTAGCTGGAGCATTAGGAGAAGTAGCTCATAAGCATGAGGCCTCCCTCCTCCTATAGCACTAGATGAAGCAGAAAACAAATTATAATGGGATTATCTAAAATAAAGGAAATTTGCTAAGAGGTGAAACAAAACACTCTGTACAACAGGATCCATTTATTACAGTAATGCCAGAATACCAGTTTGCAAGTGTTTTAGTAATGGATGTTTCACTTTGAGGGGGTTTTTAAGTTTTAAATTAAGGTATATAAAAAGCTATGCATGAGAGCTAACCTAGAAAAAAGTCATCCTTAGAATGTAATGGAAGCTTGATATCTAGATCGCAAGGACAGGAAAGTAAAAAGAGAAAGATAAATGCTCTTTGTAGTTTCTCCTTTGAAAATACCGTTCCTGGTTTCACCTTTAATTCAGAAGTGGATTAGAGTATTTAAAGAGCCTCTACAGACATGTTAAAGGGGACTCCCATTGGAGCTATGGTCTAATTAAGCTACTTTATGAATCATTCCACAGTTTGAATAACTGAAAAAAAATTAAAAAAAAAAATCACTTAATACATTAAAGAGTTCAAGCTTCTTAATTTTTAACAGTCAAGGAAGAAATGCTTAGTTTTATGATTGTATGCTATCACTTAGTTTTATGGATGATGTTCTTTGTGATAATGGCTTTGCCAACAGTTGGTTTGGATTCCTCTTTATTTGAAGCCACCTTCCTCTAGGCATCTTACCAACCCTACTACAGCTTCACTGTTTATACTGTTCTCTTGCATGAGCTGTTAACCATTGGATCCTCAAAGAATTTATCTGAAGTACTGACTTGCTTTTTATCCATCAGGAGAACAACATACTGCAGTGATAGAACCCCATTACACTCTCTTTACTTAAAAAGCCACCATGGCTCAGATATGCAGCTGGCACATGGCAACCGAATGTTGATTTTATATGGAGATAATTGTCCTCATGGTCCCAAGTGTTGTGATAGAGCAGCAAGAATGAATTACCTCTTTCTTTCCCCAAATAATACTTTAATTTGTTAGATAATTGCTCCTTAAAATGCAAAGGGAGAGGAGAGAGGGATATATATTACTCCCCAATGGCCAATTTAGAGACCTTTCCTTCAAGCACATTCTGGTTTCCTCCCTTAGTTCTGTTTTTTCAAAAAAAATGCTTTGTCCCACTAAGTTTGGACTGGGATAAAGCAGAAGGGCTTAAAGGACCTCAGCATAAGAATGTTGCAGCAGGGACCAGTCCCTCGGCACCAGCAGCATTGCCTTGTCTCTTGGGTTGCCTCCTTCCCTTGCTGGAGGCAGAGACAATTAGACATTTTTTGTCCATTTCTCATTGCAACGCACACTCTGCAAGTCAAGGGGGATTCCTTCCATTTTGTGGAAATCATAAATTAGTGCAAATCACGGTGGGTTGTCCGGGGCTCATCAGGAGCTGGTAAACAGGACTTGCTAAAGTTCATGTTGGAGGAGAGTACTACACAGTCATCCTGTAAGGAGTTCCTCAAGCTTTTGTAAAGCAGTGCTGTACAAAATGTGTTACCCATTAAAATAAGTCGCTTCCTCAGCCTGGGAGCAGGCACTGGAGAGCAGCACCACAGCTGATGCACGATGGGATGACAACACTTCTGCTGTTTGCAGGACTGGGGATGAGAGAGACTCTATGATGATCTCTGATGAAGAATCACCTTCATAGGTCACGCAGGAGAAAGAAATACAGTAAATGATTCTTCGTACTTCCACAGAAAGGGGAAGTGGGGGCGCTGCCAGCGTTTCTAGGTCAACCAACGTCCATATTTGCGACAGTTTGCAATGCAGTGGAGGTAGCAGTGAGCTTTTCGGAGCGATGCAGTCATTGGATGAATTGGACCTGCTTTTAGTCTAGTTTTTGTGAGGATTTACAAATATAGATCGACTTGCGTATCAGCAGGGAGGTCACAAGAACAGTGTTCATGACAGAACAGACCAAATGAGAAACAGCTTCCGCACATTGCCAAGGTGTTACAGGTGCAAACACAACTCACAAGGGGGCTGAGCTGAATATAAACCCTCTCTGGTGCTTCAGCCTCTCCTGCTGCATGAAAGCATGGCTTGGGAAAAAGCCCTTTCCTTCCTAAGCTCCAGTCTTACCCCCATTTACTCCCCAGGAGCTTTCTACTGACTTCAGGCCAATGCTGAACGCAGAAAGGATTCTGTAAGGAAAATTGTGGAAAAGCTTTATGGACACACAAAGACGTGCTTCTCTCACACAACATGAACTCTTGTCTCAATGTCACAGTGAGCTGATAACTCAGGAAGCGGTGACACAGAGCAGGCTGTGGATTAAGCAGAACAAACTCTTTTTTTGCTTTGATAGTATCTTGATAACAGTACTTAAAAGACCAGAGTTTATATTTTTATAGTTGAGTAAGCACTTAACTCATAAAATAGTAATGTAATTAGAGAGATGTGGAACAGCTCTAATGCTAGATGTTAATGAATGTATGTTGGTTTAACAGATATTTCAACATTAGTTTATATCAACACACTCTCTGAAACTAATACATCCGAAGCCTTACAGGAACAAGAAACACACTAGGATACCAGAGTTATTTTACAAAGGAATAAAAGTTTAAGATAAAGGTCATTACAGAACTGGTATGCACTGGTTTGCCTTTATCATTTGCAGAAGTCTGTGCAACCATAAACAGGGGAGGATAATAGAAGCTGAATAGAAACTGTAGCAGGAGAAAGTCAGCAGTCAGGGAATCTAGCTGATATTTTTTGCCTTTTTTTTTCTTATTTTACTTGTAGGACTTTGCATCATTTTTGCTGTTGATGTTTTTTCAAATCAGTGCTTCATGGCTAAGTGGACTACTAGCAGCATATTCTCCACTGTCATCTGGGAAATAAGAACAACCCGTAACAAGGCAGGCACTTTCAGTAGAAGACATGAATGCCTTAACTGAGTTGTGATCCATGAAACTTGGCTCCAAGTGTATCTATATTTCATCCCTACATTTCTGAGCATATAAAACCTCTTAACGCATTTTGAGTCAGAGCCAAAATACTCAGATTAAAAAACCTAACAACTTATTGAGACATCAAAAAAACCAAACAGACTTTTCTTAATGAAATATATGTTTGAATACTCCAAAAAAAAGCACATTCTGCTATGCCTTTATGTTTCTTGCACTTTTGATGTGAGTGTAATTAAATTCTGCATATCTTGAGGAGCTGCTAGAGAATTAGAGGCTAATCTATAACTCTTATAAGTTGTCATAGTTCCTCTGAAATCAATGGATGTTTCAACAATTTACACCAGCTGAAGAACTGTTCTGGGTGTTTAATAAAAGACACACTTGTTTAATTATAGGGAAGTTCATAAGACGTCTCCACAGCTTAAGGAAAAGCTGGTCCTTTCAGCAATAGTCTTTTTTTATTCTTTTAAACTCATTATGAACTTAAGTGTCAAAAGCCATCTTTCTTTCAGTAAAGACCGTAAAGGTGTCTTTAGCAGAATGAGACAGTTATATGTGTTGCGGTCAACTTAATTTCAAAGCGTGGCCTTCATGCTGCAAGGTAGTTTTTGAGAGGAGAAGTAGGGAGTACCTATTAAAGTGTCATCAGAGCACTGTAATAACAGGTGAGAAAACTGGGGGCAGCCAGAGAAGACAAAGGCTCGACATAACAACAACAGAACATCAATCTAAATATGTCAGTGAAAGTTTTCAAATAGTCTAGAAGAGTGAACGAGGAAGATACCATATATTATACGTATTCATTTCTGAAACTGTTTGCTTGCTCTGTATCATATTTCTAAGCACAGAACTGCAGGAATTCTGTTTTTCTACCTCATAATATGCTGTAAAGATAAATACATCAAAAATAGGTACACAGACATTGTAGTGGTAGTATAATACTTAGAATAGATAACTATCAACACCGGAGTCTGGATTTAAGCATCTAAATAGGAGAAGGATGCCGAATTTTCAGCAGTTGCCTTTGGTGAAAATGCAGATGCCCCTTTAAAAAAAAAATATTCTGATTCAAAGTCTTGTTAACTTACACAATGCTAAGCAGAGAATCTATGTGAAAGCACTAGGTTTAGAAAAGTAAAGCATTTGTATATCTTGTAATGTGTGTAAGCTCCAAGAAAATTGGGACAGAACAAAGCAACACTTACTTCCACTAGGGAGTTTGAAGTAAAAAAAAACAAACCCAAACAACAAATAAACAAAACCAAAACAACAATAAAAAAACAACCCAACAAACCCACAGTTATAAAATCAAAAAGTCATGTTTCGGAAAGGTAATGCTAGTTTTGGGCAAAGTACTGGTAGGTTCCATATATAACTTTTGAACTACTGAGATGGGAGGGTTAGGCAGTTGTGATCACCTACCTGTACAGGGGGGAAATAAATCATACAAGTATTAACTAATACAGAATCTCCACCAGCTAATGCAAAACCTGTGCTACAGGTAAGATCCAGAAAAACACACATCCTGCGGCAAAGATTTCAGCATAGGCATGGTACATCATTAATATGGTGTTTTATTACTAAAATTTGCCTTATTTTACAGTTTCTCTCCATCCATACTTAATTTCTGTTTCTTGCTGTCCTATTTTCTTTCTTGTATATTTTTCCCTAAAGCAGAGCATGAGAATAATATCATGATCGGAAGGACATTCTAGGTAACTTGAGTGCATTTGCGTCCAAGCAAGAAGAGTTCAATTCTCACTACTACCCAAAGGAGAGAGAAGTGAAAATTCAACTCGTACTGTCTTTTTCCCAAGGGTTGGTGTGCTCTTTTTGTTACATGCATAAAGCTGGAGCAATTCTGCCAACTGATTTCCACACATTTCTAATAAGGGCAGACCCTGGCGTAGTAAGTTGCCTGATCCTCCACTTAAAATGAATCGCTAACAGATACTAAGGCAGCATGAATCAACAGCTATGCTTCTTCATGTTGAATTCATCGAGCGTGGCACGCTCTTAAGCCAAGGATTTGAGTTCAAAGAGTGATTTTAGCATCCGAATTAAAACACACTCCCAACGGTATGCGTAACCACTTGGCCAGTAGCCCGCCCTGGGAACATCTGCGGCAGTGGCTTCAAAGGAGCAGACCGCTGCTCCCACCACATCTGGCAGCAGCCGAGGGCCATCCTGCAGCACACTCGCACCCCGGGGCCAAACCTTTCTGCTCACAGGCACGTCTCCAGTGCTTGAGTACAGCTAAGAGTCGAATATACGAGTAGAAAGAGGAACAAGACAACTGGACTCTTTCTTTTCGCACTGTGAGATTAGTAATAGGAAGCGCTCGCATTTTTTTGCGGTTTTTGACCAATGGCACCAGAAGTCTTCCTTATTTTGGGAAAAGACTCTCTCACTTGATTTGGAGGTTTTAGTTTACAGCGTGACTTAAGTTCGGATGTTCACACAGGATGCAAGGAGGCACCCGCTTGCCACCCAGTTGCAGTGGGAACCCCACACCCAACCTTCACAACAGTCTTTGGAAAACAAAGCCCAAATCCAGAGCCAGCCATAGGTGTAAGGCATTTTTAAAAGACCCTCAGCGAGTGCTCTGTAATTAGAAATTGCAGGAAATGACTCAGACATACTTTGAATTTTAATTTTCCCTCAGTTTCTAATTTAGCCAGAAGGAATAAATTAGTCCCCAGTTAGGAATATCTACCATCTTTGAAACTTGGATATTCACAGAGAGCAAATAGCTCTTCATGTAGAAGGTCCCAGCTGAAGGATGTAAATGGTAAACTGCATGGAACACCATTTATTTACCCTATTTTGGAAACACGAAAGGTTGAGCTGACCCTCCTATGATTCAAATCTGAGTTTACAGCGTCATTCATCATCTCAGAATGGGTTTGTTCCAGTCTCCTTGAACAAAACTATTTTCTCCTCACATTTGCTGCACAGAATTGGCTGAATTTCAATTCCAAGGTGTATCGTACAAAGAACGGTTTTGGAGTGAAAGGTGTCAAGCTGGCAAAAATTGAAAATTAGATTGGTATAAAATCTAATTTTTTTAATATAGAAAGTGTTCAGTTTTTCCTCTGTAATATAATTTTAAGTCGCATAACAATCACGTTTCTTGGCTATGGAAGTAGGTTTCATCTCTAGCTGGATGCGATAAAGGATTTTAATAAGAAATTATGCAACAAATAGGTGGAATTTGTGTCGCATACAGTAGGAAAATACTTTGCACCTCTGAACGCGGCGTGTTTGCTGGTATGCAAGGCGGTGTCAGGGAGATCACTTGTAACCAACTTGCTGGGCGACCTCTGCTTGATTTTGATCATGCGTTAAAAACCCCCTTTTGCTGTACCAGGTGATCTTATCAGTGACCTAACAAGAGTAGGAACCAAAAAGTCTTCTAGTATTGTGATGTTCTTGAGCTTCCTTTAGCATCTGGGGGTGGTGGTGTGGGAGGCTGGGGGCTCAAGCATTCTCCTGCCAGAAAATTACCCTTGCAACTTTTCCTTTTTTCCCAGGCTTTCAGCTGCAGACTCCAGGTGTAAAACCAGAAGCTGAAAGTGGCCTTTTCCTCCCGCATTTTGGGCGGGCGGGCAGGAGGGGAGGTGGTCCAACCGCACAATGACAGATTATGCAAATCCTCCCGGAGCATCTAATCAATCACGGCGGTGGGAGAGGAATGCAGCTCATCCTCCGAATTAGCCTCCGTCGTTGCCGCGTCCTCCTCGCGTGAAGCATCCCTCCTCGGTTGGAATGACATCAGAGCAGCTCTGAGTCCTTGAAAGTCTGGGGGTTGATTAGCTGGAGGAATTGGCCGCTTCTGCCAATCACCACCCTGCAAAGCCGCCTCGATACTCTTGTAGAGATGAGGGAGAGGGAGGCTGACTACAGCAAACAGGAGGCACGGCGGCAGCACCGGCAGTAGTAACAGGAGCAGCTGGTATTCGGGTGATTAAATAGTTCTCGCAGCCTTTTTGCTGTAGCCTGGCTGCTCCCCGGTGTAATCCCCATGTCCAAGAAGGAAGCTGCATTTTTAACGGTGTGCTGAACAGAGGTTTGAATCATTCCAGCTGGCTGCTTGTTTTGAAAAGGACAGTCTGTGTATAAATGAGATGTGACTGTGCCGGTAGAGTTCAGTTGCTGGGGCTGGAGCAAGAGGAACCTTCCCGGGATGCCGCTCAGACAGCTGCTATCAATTGAAAACTCTCCCTAGTTTACCTGGAGCCATGTGAAGAGATTTGAATAGCAGATGTCTCTTTCCTGCACGCTAGGAAGAGAAATTCTTCTCTAGGTAAGCTATTGTTCAGCTTCTGCACATATTGCTACATTAGCCTATACTTCTGGGTATATATTCATAGCACTATATAGACAGTGCCTGTACTCGGAGACAAGAAAACAGTTCCTGAGCAGGTATAAATATCCACACGGTGTGTGAAATTGTATGCCTAGAACCTAATTATGTATAGTAAGTACTTCAGAAAGCTGCCTAAAGCCTGGCATTCAAAGGATTATTTGAAAGTTTGAGAGTCTTTGCCGTGTTTGCATGTAAAAGCCCTCAGTGTAAAAGGATGTGCGTCCTCCGCGGGGAAACAGTTGTCTGTTTAAATATCTGAAAGACCACAGAAGTTAGAGCATGGGAAGTTATGTGAGGGGGGAAAAAAAAAAGAGGGTAAGGTTGCAATTCTTCTTTAGTCTGCTCCATATGCTTTGATTTTATTTGCCACCGTCTAGCAAAGTTAAGCAAAACTAGTGCATTAAAATGACAACGTGAAAGCTTTTCATGGATATGTAGTAAAAATGCACTATTTAAAGTAAGAGTAATTGTACTGTGAGGAAGCCAAGCCCTGCAGATCCGCTCTCTTCCAGCGGTTCGATAGCCAAACAACATCCGTCAGCAACGTTTTTTTTAAAGCAGCATGATCATTCATAGTGTGGAAGCAAGGATTGTTTCAGGTAGTAAGAGGTAAACTGAAGAAATCAGTGCTTGCTTTTCAGATGGCTATAGAGTCAGATCCCAGTGTTTTTATCTTACAGCTAACACACTGGCTCCAAGTCACTGCTGCTGGGAATAAACACTCAAAGGAGAAACGTTCAGAGGCGAATAAGTCTCTTCCTACAAGCACTACACGAATGTAACCACACATACATACAAAACCCCCACTCATTAAGTTCTCTTTTCCCCAGGGAAATTTACCGTATCATTTCTTACTAACTTCTGCAGCTCTTAATCACGTTGATTGGATCCTCCCTCCCCGTGAATAAACGCTGCAGAATCTGGCCTACCCCATGTAGCAGGTTATTCTGCCTTCCCTACCTCTGACTGTTGTCAGAGCAGAAGATAGAAATAAGTAATTTGACCCTGCTTCTTCAGTTCTTAATTGTGATCCTCCTGCTATAAGATGTTCAGCTTGGGAAGAACAGCAGAATCTCCTTGTTCATAAAGTTTAAAGAGTTGGCAATGTTGCCAGGTGCTTCCCTGTCTTGCCCCGTTATGTCTGTACACTTTCATCATGCACGTTTTACCATCAGCCAGGCTGCGCTGCCTGACTTGCTTTCTGAAATGCTGCTCTAAAGAAGAGGAGGGGCGGTGTGTGGGGAAATGCCAAGTTGCATTTAACTAAGGAAATTCTTGGCTTCCAGTTTTTCTTCTGAATCTTACCAATTCAGATAATATGCTCTGCTCAATTAGATTAGATGTTCCTAATGGCATTGCTCTGTGCAGAAGTTCAAGATTGTGTATTCATTTTTGTGCCATTTCCTCAGAACATGGCCATTTTTTTTGATTCATAATAAATGCCTAATGCCTGAAAGCCTCAGAAATGAAAGCAGGAGTATCTTAATGTCTTGTTGACACCACTGTTTTCTGTGAGGCTGGAGAAATGCTCCTTTAACTTTCATTTTGTTGGAGTAAATCAAATCCAAAAGGTTAGATTGAGGCACAGACCAGGATGTGTGAGTGACTGACCACTTGCATACACACACACACACACACATATATGCCTACACATATATATGCCCACACATATACTTCCATTTCAGTCTAAACAGCCTGTTAACTCACGCTATAAAGTTCTGGAAGTCCTATTAAAACTTTATGGATGTTTAGAGGTTGTGATATCTGCTATATTGCTCTTTGTAATGGCACAGATCAAACTTAGCTGATGTGGCAGCATGCAGGGAATCATGAGCTTCTCTAGAGTTCAACAATCATTCAGTCGGAGTGGGAGAAAAATATGCTAATAGGAAAGATTTTTTTTTTTTTTTTGAAGATTTACAGTAGAGGAATTATCTCAGACGTATAATGAGATACTTTAAGGAAAACATGGCCACATATTGCAAACCCAAGGCAATACTGATCAAAGAAAATGCTGATGAGTTACTAGTAGTTGTGACTGAGTTTTCAGTTAGATAAACAAAAAAATTTCATTTAACCATATGCCACCAGAAAAAGATTTGTTTCTCATTTTAGTTTTGTACAAGCAATAAGAGAAAGAATATCATGATCTTTTACCAAAAAAAAAAAAAAAAAGAGTAATTTCTGCTCCAAATCTTTCCGATTTAGCCACAAACAATTTTGATTTGACTGCCTCTAAGACCATAGGGCTGGCAGAGCTTCAGCTGCATGTATACACTGATGTTTGCTTCCATCAAGTGTTTGCTTTGCAAAGCTTTCATAATACTTCAGCTTCTTAGGTGCCTCCAAGAAACTGCTTTCTGCACCTGCAAAATGGACTTTTCTGAACAAAGAAAACCCTAGGCTAAGAGCAGAAAAGCATTTGAAGCTGGGGCCTGGGTGGCTTGAAGGAAAGGATAACTCAGAATTGTGCAGAAAGCTGCAATTTCTCCAGCCTGTGGAGTCATTTCAGGAGCAGGGCACTGAGCTTAAGATGAGCTCAGGGCTCTCCACACTTTCCAAGGTGAGGGGAGTCTGGGTTTGAAACCATCTGCAAGGATCAAGGAGTACAGTATAAGGTGGCAGTTTAGCAGACCCCTTATTTTCAGGCCTGGGATGCAGCTGAGGACCATTAGAGCAGGTCAAGGGGCTGGACTCTGGGAGAAGGAGGGTCTCTGTGGTGAAGATTGCTTGGAACATTAGGTTAAAGTGCCCTGTCTCACATCCTGAGAAAGACTGAAGGATGCTCATATCACAGCAACAAGTTCTCCTACTGAGATGTTAAAGCAGTGCCCCTCACAAAGCGTAAGCCACCCAGAAGAGCACTAGATACAGATACAGAATTTATCTTCCATCTATGTCAACATTTCAATTAGAAAAAAATTGAGCTATAAAAAAACAAAGATAAATCAGGTGCTGGAAGAAAATGAAAACCATGCGCGTCAATCCAAAACATTTATTACAACTACTGTCAGTAATAATTACAATGAAATCACAGATTCTTCTGAAATTAACAGTTGCTATAGAAAACTAATAATATTTTATCTAAACAGTAATGCCACCACAATCACATGGCAACAGCACAGCAGTGTAGAAACCATGTCAGTATTTGATGAAGAAAACACATTGGCACCAGAAGTAATGCATTTAAACTCTATTCTGAAAGGAGCAGAGAAGTATTTAAACCGATTTCCTTCCCTCTGGCTACAGGAAGGGTCAGAACTGCTTTCCCCAAGCACAGGCAAGTGGAGCAAATTAATCCTCCCTGCTCTGCTGTAAGGATGGGTTTTGCAGAGCCAGAGCAAATACAGAAGTAGAAGTCAGGACAGGGTGGGCTTCTTCCATGAGAAAAGAAGCAAAAGAAAGGGGTTCCCTCTTCTTCCTTGGAAGCTGATGAAATAAGAACTGTGCTTGGCTTGCTTAGCTTGGCCAAGGGAAAACCTGCTGAATCTCTGGTGTGCGTTTCATAACCTAGGAAAGTCATTGTTTTCCCTGCTTCTTTATGTCACATGGAGGCTACCATGCCCATTTCTTTGCTCCCCCAAAGCACACTAAGACAAGGTATTCCATAACACGGCCCTAAAACGGACAGTATAATGCAGATAGCAGTTTAAAATCTGTACACGTGTACCGGGTGATGCATTTGTCCCAGACCACAGTCCAGCTAAACTTACAGAGTACATGCTTTTGCACCCAACGCTGCTGGTGCAGAATTTCAGCTAGGAGAATCTTGCCACTCAGGAGTTAGATCTTTAGCAGCCACGGGATGAGAGAAGCATCTGCCATCCTGCCATAGCCCGCAAGAGCCCCACAAAACGCACGTAGAGCTGATGCTCAGGGCTGGTGCATCTACAGCTGTGGAGTTTTACTAATGGCTGGGCTTTAATCTCCCCTACGTACGTATCATTATCAGACACACAGCAGACAGAGTAATGTGAACGTGCTCTTCCCTCAGCAGAGCTGTGCATGAAACGAATCCTCCTGAAGGACTATCCACAGCTACTTATTTCAACCCGCACTCTGCCAGGCTTCCACTGAAAGGATTGCATTTAGCTTTTAGTGTATAAATAAGTGTTCTGATAAATAATTAATAGTCGCTGCTGGCCATAAAAGAGGCGACTGTTTGGAAAGTTAAAACAGTCTGTCATGAAATATGCACCCACCTCTCCGTTCTAGTTTCAGGGGATGTTTTATCCAACATCCTTTCCTTTAGCATGGGACTGTATTTTGCAAGAAGGCCAGAGCTCAACTCCCAGAGCCTCAGGGTATTCTTTGAATTTGTTCTTTCTCACCAGGATATTTATCGCCCCCTAAATCACAAGAGGGGAGGGCAGGTGGTCAGTGATTCACAGAGGAATTTTTGAAAATGAGAGGAAAATGCAGTAGTGTCTAGGCTTCTGGGAAAGATACAGAAATTACACTTACTGGTCACTTTTGATGTTAAAGCTCTCATGGCTTTTTTTTTTTTATTTTTTAAATTCAAACAAAAGCAAACAAAACCATCTGCTTTGATACTTTTGCCAGATTACCTGCACTCTACCTACCTAAATAGCTGGTATAATGGACTAGGGCAATTTTGTTCATTACTAGTCAGTAAACACTATGGTGCTGTTTTAAGTGGTTTCCCTACTCTACCCCACTAGGATTTGTGCTGTTAAGGGTGGAACCATGCATGCCTACCCAGTGTGCAGTCCTTTCCCACACGGGGCGCTGTACGAGCCAGTAAACCCTGTTAGCAACACCAGGTTGGTTTTGAGTTTATAGAGCGACCATTCCTCCTTCTCAAGGTCTATCTCATTAGTAACTAAAAAGCAGTGATTATCGAACGTCATCTTCTAACACGACAGAGTATGGTTTCCCCATACCTTGCGATTTCTAAAATACCTGCAGGCGTGCATGTTACTATACTTTGTACCTCAAAAATCAAAGTTAAAGATCAGGAGGCCTCCGTGGTATATACTGTCCACATGACAAGCGAAGCAAGCAGTGCATGTCTCAAAACACTTGACACACTCAGACTCCTGTAAGACTAACTCTTCATCAGCTTTGGAGGTAGCAAGATCCGTGTGCCAGCAGGAATGAGCAGCAATCATTCTGCGTATTCAGATTTTGAACTAAAGTACCTCCAAAAAGGCTTTTTCCTCCATGGAAGATATTTACGTTCAGGTAGAAAATTTAATACCTATTTATGTATTGTCTAAAACAGACCTTTATGGATTACAGTGTATGATTGTGTCCACTAATGAGACATCATTTTGTTGGCTTGTGAGTCCCTTCCATAAACTAGAAAGCCAGGCTGGATTTCTTCTTCCAAGATGCATCCTGGAGATGCATATTGGAAAACACAGTATAGGTGTGCACCCAGTCCACGGGAGAGAACAGGAATGAAGAGAAACATAACTAATTCCAGCCTGGTGCAGAGACAGTATGTTCAGAAAGATTTTGACAACCGGTTGGATTTTTTTTTTTTTATTCCACACACACCCCCTTCCAAAAATAAGTTAATGCCTCAGTAGTTCAATAAGCAGAGATTTTTCATGAAAACAACAGGTTAATCAAAGCCTCGCTATTCTATCACATAGCTCTAATGGTATTAGTTCTAGTTCCAGTCTCTGAGCTTAGCGTGACTCAACAAAAAAGTCTCTTGAATTCCCAAGTAGGGCCCTTACCATACTAGTGGCATTTCTAAATTGAACTTTATCTAGACAAAACAAAGAATAGTTCTTTTGAAAGGAAACATTTGTTTATATTTTGAACTGAAAGAAAAACAGTATCTATAGGTCACAGACACACCAGAAATCTCAAAAGAGATCTTTCACTTGACTGACAAAGTGCCTTCTCTCAGAGAAAGCCCATAAAACAGTGGCAGAAATAAACACAAAGAACTATAACCAGGGTATGAAGAATAAGAAGAAAAAAGGAAGCAAGCACTGTGAATACATTTGACTGCACATCAGAGTGTGAATTTTGCACTGGCTTTCTTAAGCACACTGTTTGCAGTATTCATGCTATATGTATTTGAACCAGACAGGAGTCATCTTAGAACATTTTACAGCTAATGCCCGTATAAAGGTGGAAAATGGTATTGTTCCCACAATGCAGACAGGAAAACTGAAGTACTGAAAGAAAAAAAAATAATAAATCAGTGGCCTCCAGAGGGCAGTACATGATGTTGGTGGCAAAAAGAGACAGAACTCAACATTTCAGCTCCCTGCCTTATCCTCTCACCACTTGGCATTTATTCTTTTGATAGGCAAACAATACCCATTCAATCATTTCAAGGTAAAAACAAGTTGAATTTGTATTAATATCTTCCATAAAACTTCCTTGGACTCTCTTGTCTGCTTGGCAGTGTCTGAAATACTTAAGCACATTGGAGTGAGATACAGTCTGTTGGGTATTGTAGTATTTTTAGTACACGATGAAGTTTCTCTGTCTAGATTAGTTTTACTGACAATGGTAATACATGCAGCCGTAACTTGTTCCCACAAAAAGCTAATCTTTCCAGTTTCAAAGAACTGGTAATAAGACCTAGGATTTTCTGAAGGACTGCCTGGAACCTGGTCTAGGACGGAAACTCCAACTTAAGCAATTTAAATATATATGGAAGAGACAGGCGAGATATTATAAACTTAACTTCCTGCCCCCAAACTGTCATGTAATAAAGCAGTGATAAACGCAAGTATTTTATGAGCAAGGTGGAAGTGACTGTTTGAATTTTCCTCTTTAGAACAATTCCGTTTGGAAGTTCAAGAAGCACACACACACAAAAAGAGGCATGTAGAGGGTCACTCTCTCTTCATTCACTCTGCTCGTCTTACTTTCCTTGAAAGACCTTACTTGCCATTATGACTGTTTGCGGCTAAGACCTGCCAGGTTGTCACCAGCGCTGGTGGCTTAGGTGATACTCTAACCCACGCACCTGCTCTGATTAGAGGTTGCTGGGACCAAACTCACTCACTATGTATTCTACCCATTTTTCCAGCAAATCCTCTCAATGATAAAAAAACCCTTTACCTAGCAAGGACAAAGATGGGAAGAGGAGACGCCAGTAGAATTTACTTAAGGAATAAACATAGAGAAGCTGTTATAATGAGAGTTAATGTACCCAGAGCTTGAAAATGCTGTCTCGATGACTGGAACCTGGCTTGAGTAAACTCAGAATAAACCTCTGTTTAAATTTCATGTGGTAAACGTGCTGCTCTAAGGATTTAGGTAAAAAGTCTTTGTTATCTGGGTTTAAATAGACTTCCTTTGCAGTAGTAATAGATCATTACTATGTGACAGCAGCAGTCTCTCCGAAATAAGTTAGTGGCCTCCTTTTAATTCCTAGCACAGATGTGACCACATCAGACTTTCTCACAACTAATGCCTGTGACAGGATGCAGACACCACAAAACATGTTATTCAGTGAAATATATCGCCATTGATATAAGAGACATTTTAATCATCTCGTATGGTGCAAACACTTTTAGGTCCCATAAAAGCAATAGGAAAACAGAAAGCATGGGAAACTGTCAGCTGAAGTATAAAGACCAAAAAGTTTAGCTTCTAACAAGCTATTCCAGAGGTTGTGACGATGTCTTGTAGGCAAAAGGCCTTTTAATTAAAGAGGGGGCTTTTAAACTTTTTTTGTGTAAGAAACCTCCAAAAAGTAAAGTTTCAATAGCTATTCAGCAAATCTGTAATCCTTAGTAAATTTTCAAAATAGATACAGGAAATCTGCAGTTATTTAGATGCTAATAGAATGATAAAAGGATTTTATATTTTTTTTTTTTAATGCCTTAGCTTTTATATATGATCAAACAAGATGTACAGTGTTTGACTATTGCATTGATTGACTTTAAGGAGCTCTAGTTAGGCAGCCATTCTATTGCACAAATGTTGTCTCTCAACTGAATTCACGACACAAATCATTCTATTGAAACTGGATAGCTAATTGACAGCCTTATAAAAGTAGAAAACAGTAACAGAATAGATGGACTGTAATAAAACATCTGATACAGCATCTCACAAAAGTTTTATTTGAAAAGTTAAATGAATTCAAATTGGCTTCCATTGAAGCATTAAACTATGAATTGAAAAGTGATGAAAAGCCATTAACCAAGTGAGATCAGAAGATTTGTTGCATCAAGTCAGGAGGAATGTTTTGCAGGCTGCCTCAGGAAAACATGCGAAGCCTGTTTTTATTCACCAGCTTCCTTCAGAGGGACTGGGGCAATCGTAGGATGTTCATTACACCTGCACTCTCCATTAATCCCACTGGGAAAGCCAAGCATCAACTCCAAGGACTCGATCCTGTAGGTCACACATAACTTTGCACCGTGGGAATCTCTGCTGTGTTTTCAGCCACAACTTTCTGCCATGACATTTTGGCTCTGTCATCGTGGCTTAAGCAGTAAGCTTCTGACATTCAGATCACCTCTCAAAACCTTTTTTTTCATCCTTGGTAGTTCAGTTACGTTTCTTCAGATGTCACGAGGGCTGTAAATACACCTATCCGTTGAAGGACATCATGCAAGAGCAAGGGGCTATTGCTTCCAGCTCAGCCATGACTAGTCTGCCAGATGACCTTGGAAAAAAATCAGGCCTGTACCCAAGAATAAGGCTGTTCAGCTTTTTTGAATTTTTGGTGAGTTACTGGTGAAAAGAGATAGATCTTATTACCATCACTCAAGCAAGATGGACGCATTTATTGGAAATGTTGTTGAGATGATAAAAAGTTATTTTAAATTGGACCACAAAGCTAAGGTATTTGCATGATGACATCAAGATAAGTATATTTTTGGTATATTTTGATAAAGTGATATATTTTGATATAACAGTACAACATTTTTGCCACATACGGAGCTGCACAAAGGATGAATGTGGTCCTCAACACCTATCTGTTGCAATGGTGAGTAGAGCCACTCTGTCAAGAAACGAGAAATATATATAGGTTCTCTCTTCTTGCGCGGTCCTCCTAATACTATACTTAAATTATTACTGATTTCTAGGAGCTTCCACACCTGACATTTAAGAAAAATCATCCGTCAGCGATTTCTGAGGAAATATCACAACCACTTATGTTGAAAAACACTGAAGTGTTAGAGACTGATAAATTGGAGGAAAGGTCACTGAAACGTCACAGATGGGATATTTATGTGTATTTCTGGGTGGTCCAAATGACCAAGGGACTGTTAGATGTTAATGGGTCAGGAGAAAGAGGTGCTGAGGCTGAACATCAGGCAACATTCACCAGAAGTGTGGTCTGGTTAAGTCTTAGAATAAACTTTTACTGGGAGTCAAGCAACATTAAGTGTTACATATGGGCTGGGAAATCAAAGGCAGCAACAATTCTGTGAGGGAGGATTTGCAGAAAGAACAGTACCTTCCTTACAGTCTCATTAGTTCACATTTTTAAATGCGTCCCACCGATTCACATATAATATCTTTGTGGGGGGTTTCATCAGCAGAGATTATAGTTACCTATCTAAAAGTATCAATAAGAAAAATAAACGCTTGGTGAGTCAGCAATTTCAGACCACAGATGCATTAATGAGAACAAAAATATGTCTGCTTACATGCTGTTACGACAGTACATCTATCACGTGTGTTCAAGAAAGTAGGACTTGTGGCAAGTCAGTGGTGGCTATCCGCACACCTTCAGAAGTATTAAAGGAATAGAGATAATTATTACAAGGCTTTCTTTAAGTACAATTCGCCTACTCGGTCAAAAGATGAATAAAAAACTGAAAATAAATAAAACCACTGTATTAATATGCTTCAAATCACACTTGACAATACTAACCATGATAAAAACAGGTCAACTTTGCTGATCATGGAGTGAGACAAACCGGTAGCTTTGCCAGAATCTTTCTGCAGCAATCACATGTTATCAGTTTATCAAAAGTGAAGAGTTTACAGACTTCCTAAGTACCTTTCCACCATGTTTCCCAACTATTTTATATACATAGCAAGAGGTGTGTGCGGAGGGTTGCATACATGTACATGTGTGAGAATACATGTATGTGTAAAAATCTATCTCCAAATATGCCTTTAACTGCCTTTCCACTGGGAGCCTTTTTCCTTCAAGGCTCCAAGTTCTGAAATCATCTGGAAAAGTTTAAGGCCAAAGAAAGATAAAAGTCAAAAGGGTTGACTAGCTGGCTTCCAAGTATCGCTTCATACATAAGATCATGCCAGCTTTCATTGAGTGCACAAGTTGAGGTATTTCAAACACTTTGCTTTATATTCATTGATTATTGACTTCAACCTCTGGCATCATTTAGCTTTCTGGAATCACGCAAGATTATATGTGCACTATAGACCGATGAAATTGCTGAAAACACTGAAAAATTGGTGTTTTAACTCACAGATGAGTATGCACTGAAAACAAACAAAAGAGGCAAAAGAACTGAGCAGCCTCTCCACTTAGAAATTTTAAGAGAGTTAGAACAACATTTGAAAACTTGCAACAGCTTTTGCCAGCTGTTACCTTATCCTTGGTAAAAGGGTTTTCTAAAACCTTGTGGTAAGCCATGAGCAGCTGGCATCAACACCCCTCATGAGCAAAGCCACATTTATAAACACAAAACGCATTGCACCTCTGTTAAGCTTGAAAAAGAAAAAAAGTTACTTTCCAGAAGCACCCAAGTTTCATGAGCTCCGTAAAAACGTCTCTTGGAAACTTTTCTGAGAAAACAAAAGCTGTTTTTTCCTCTGCAGTGAATACAACCCCTGAACTTTTGCTAATGGTCAACAGGAGTCATTTTTCACTCAAATCAGTTTGCTTGTTTCTGTATCGAATGAGCAGTCATATGTAAGGAGCAGCAAGTTGGTATCATGGATCATCGGGCTGCTAATAAATGGCAGGAGTCATACAGGCTTAGAAAGGAAGGAAAAGAGGAAAGAGTTTACATTACTTTTTTTTAGCCTAAAGGCAAGTTTTATATATAGAAAATAAAGACATTCTGACTCCTGATTTATGCTGGAATCAGATGAGAGGAAACCTCTGGCCTGCCTCCAGAGGAATTACCCATAGAGCGTTCCACGCTGCTACAGCCAGGCGACCAGAGGTGGCCGTATTGCAGGGGATCAACAAGCGTCCTGCTCCTCTACTCAGCCCTGCAATCAGCTACAGGCTCCTAACCTGCTCCAGATGGAAGTCTATTAGCTAAATCCATAAGGAGGATAAACACAACTGTTTGCTTCACATCAAGATCCCAGCTTTCCAGACACCGAACTACATAGGAGATCCTTAGCCTACCTACAAGGAGAGGTAAGGGCAGGAGAAGAGCTCGCAGCAGCTCCTCCTGCCAGAGCCAAACTGCTCATGTCACCCGTTTCTCCTGATAGATGATGGAAGGCAGCAACTCTCCCTCTTCATGGAGTTTTCCCTATTTACCCAGGCAATAACTTCATTATTTCAGCTATCATTCATTAGCAATTAACTGCTACCTTTGCAATATGTAACTGCCTTCTGCAATATCTGTATTCCCCCCACTGGTTAGTTGTACCTAATTTGGTCAAGATGCTTGTTAAATCACTAATCCCTGTGAGAAGGAACTGGACCACGGGAGAATCAGCTTTAGTTCCTGATACGATGTCAGCACATGGTATTAATAAGAGGCTGTTTCTCTTCACTATTGTGCTATTGGTTTTAAATAGTTGAGTCCTAATCTCCCAATCAATCACCTTCAAAATCCGTATGCTTTAATCATCAATCAAATGCATTTTTCTGGGGAAGCGGGAAGTATTATTTAGCAAAGAGGCAGCAATTTTTAAACCTGTTTTTCTTTGGCTGCCTGAATTAAAGAAAAATTACAGTTCCTGCAGACAGCTATGGCATCCCAACAGAGTTATATTGCAGAGTTGTGCCCTTTCTGGGGAAGGCCCCATGTCTAGGAAGTCAACTGAATGCAAGATTGAAGAGCTACTGAAGGACCAACTCTGGATGAATGTAACCTTGACACCTTGATCAGATGTACCCAGCTTTGGGCTTTGCCCCTGAAGAGTCAATGAATGCTGACCAGTGACCACAGGAACACAGGACCTCAAACACTGGCTTCCAAATTGAAACTACATTTGTACTGCTAATCAAGAAATATGGCCTATTTTCATGTTTTTCAAATTAATATAGCACAGAAATACTCCAAAGATATTTGAATTTCTGAGCGAATGTAAAGCTGTTGAACTTTAAGGGGGAGAGTTTCAAAGGCACAAACGGCACTTAACTTCCAATTATATCTTGGAAAATGTCCCACTAATGGCTAATATAGCTGATTTATTTTCATAAACTTTAATTACTTCACACTTTTTTTTTTTTTACTGAACAGTATAATCAGTTTAACAGAGCAGTTCAAACACAATGCGCAAACTAAAAAGATCTGCTCCAATGTTAGGTTCCCATATGCAAGTTTCAATTCCTTATCAATTCTAATATTTAGACATCTAGATAAGTGTGAATACTTGCACTTGTTATAACATCTGCATACACCGACAGATGTACTAGTTTACAGTAAAGCTGATTACTAATATTTTAACAGGAAGAGATTTTACGAATGTTACTTGGATCAGATAATTTGAGATTAAAACCATATTTTTGTTTTGGCTAGTATAAAGTCAGGGGCTTCTCATATTTTAGTAACACAAGCAATAGCAGCAGCAACAATCTGGCATGTGAAGTTTAGTATTTTGACAGCTTGCAATCCCAGTACCTGGGAGATCCAGCAGGACAGACAGCGAGGAAAAAAATGTGCGATTTTAGGTCTCCTTGCGTGCTATTCCCTTGTGCTGCAGGTGTAGGCTGAGATGTTTGGCAAGTATTCAGCGTGATTTAGGGGCAGATTTCTTAGCTCAGAAGTCCTGTTTTTTTATTTTTCTTTTTTTTTTAAACGTAAGGGTCTTAATTAATGTGCTTTACCTGCCCTGAGGATTTCTGAAACCCTGCTCTCTGAGGTGAGGTGAGAGCAGGTGCTGTCTGCTAAAAAGCAAGAAAATATTGCCCTCTAGTGCTGAAAGCAAGCAGAGGATGCAGACTCCAAGAAGGTTTTTTAATTATTGTTTCCAACATCCCCGCCTCTCTCACGCTAACAAAATTAAGGCTTGTTGCAATTAGCTGTTTTGTGGGCAGATTACCCACCCAGCGAGGCTGCCCTTCCCAGGGAGAGCAATTCTCCTGATCCCATAAACCCTCAGAGTCGGGCTGAGTGACTCATCAATGTCACCAAAACTGGAACACAGCCTCACAGAGGATGCTTCACTTTTATCTTTTGATAAAATCTTAATTGGAGGTTTAATAAGAAGCGAGATCCCAGCAAGCAGAGAGAACTGCAGAACAAGGAAAGCACCAAAAGGGGGCAAATACTCCTACAACGATCAGGATTCTTTTAATTTCCTAGTGATAGCTATGATTTCTTTTTTATTTCTTCTCTCGTACATAAGACATTACTAAATACGAAACATTTTTCTCATTTCTGTTCGCTTCTGTCCATGGATAAACTACCCACCTTGCTCAGCTTTTGGCCAATTTCTGTGTGACAACACAGCAGGGTCACTGGTGGAATAGCCCACAATACAGGGGTACGAACCTCCTAGGAAGCTTCCCACTGAGAAAGGTAAAGCAAATAAAAACCTGGACCTGGCAAAGTCACAAATGGCCTCAGCAACAACTCCCTCTCTCTAAACTGAGAGCAGCAACAAGCCCTCTCGTGGGCAAGTAGACCTATTTATTCACAATTACTTCAGCACTGTTCATTGCTCGATAAGCTCCCAAAAGCAGTAGAGCATTCTAAGACTATGACAGTTGTACACAAGGCAGGTAAAGCAAAATTAAAAACTTTTCACATTTTTAAGATCCTGAACCGACACAATCGGGATGTTCCTTAGAACTGCATACCAGAGTCATCAAATCCACTGCTAGGCAAATTTCTTCAATACCTTTCTTACAAGCATTTTCCAGTTTTAGGTGTAAAGCTTAAGATAAATGAATAGTTTTCAGAATGAATCTCAAAAGTGTAACCTGAGTTAGTGGAGGAGGACACATCAAACAACAAGTATCCTCCTGGAAAGTGTTTTTTCCTTGCAGTTCAAAAAATCACCCATTGTTTACAGTCTCACATTGCTCCAATAGGTAAACAATATAAATAATTCAGAAAGGTGTTAATTCCTGTTTAAATCTATTGAGTAGCATGGGCTATTTATTTAGTTAGTTTTAACTGCCTCTGAGCCGTGTGTTTTATTGTTAGCAGTGGTCATTTTTCATGAATTTAGGTAGAACCACCAGGAATTGCACAAGGGCTTCAGAGCTGGCCAGGCAGTCAAGTTTAAGCACCTTGTACTTCAGCCCAGCAGGCACAGACGAAAGCCCCAGTCCTTTAGCTGGAGGTGACATGCCCAGGGCACACACCTTACGTGCCCACCCAGCACTCACCAAACAACTCCCTTGTGGTACTTTTCATGCTACATACCACCTCCCTGTCACCCCTGGTGGAGGTACAGTAATGTACAGCTGCGCCCTGCAGTTTTAGTAGCCTACTCATTCACTTGGAAAATCCATGCACAACCTTTATCGTGCCAGACAGTCCTTAAAATACCGATCACTCCAGATGCAGAATGGAAGCTGGAGAGAAGAGTCCTACAAATCCTTCCTCAAAGTCCTCTCGTTTCTTTCACATTGGTTTCATTATTTTCACAGGCCAACACAGAATTTGTTACCCCTTTCAAAATACTTACGTAGTTTGAGTTTGACATAGAACATAGCCCAACATTTAACATACATTTACTTTGTCCTACAACCTCCTACAATTGCAATAATAATGAACCATTTTAGATTAGAAATGCCGATAAATGAAGAAATACATGTGCTGAAAAAGTTATGTTTAGACTTTATTTTTATACCCTAAGAATATGGGAGAGCTGTTTAATGCAGCTTATCTTAATACATCAGAAAGCAAGTGACACTGAGTGCTCCTTGAACTGTTCATAAACTTCCTTCTTAACTCAAATTACCAGTATCAATCACCATCTTTAGTAATGTGTGTTTTTAATTGCTTTATGGATTTAATTTTATTTACTCTTCTTTTACTTCTTGTTGCAGATAATGTTAAGAGTCCTCTTCATTGATTATTGGCAGCTGCTGCATTCTGAGAAAACCTCTTTCAATTTAGCTTTCCGGATCCTTTGACTTCCCGCTCCAACAGCTTTATAACCTCCCCGACAGCTTCATAAATGCACTGCAATGGTCACATGAATGTCTTGGGAGGGGAATCGGCACCTCCGCATCTCCTCATTCCTATGGCACTTTAGGAAGAGAGAACCAAAAAAGCAGCAAGTCCAACAGAAGTTGGAAGTCCTGTGAAAGATGAATCTAATCGTGAAGCTCCGCAGAAGTTTCAGAACGCTGGTCATTCTCCTGGCAACCTTCTGCTTGGCAAGTATCGGCATTTCTGCCTATTACCTCTACACCGGCTACAAGCAGGAAATGGCCCTTGTGGAAACCACTGGAGAAGCGGAGTGTGAAGACCTCAAGCTTCTACCATACAGGTCTGTGGAGCTGAAAACAGCTAAGCCAATTGATCCATCTAAAACTGATCCCACTGTCCTCCTGTTTGTGGAAAGCCAGTACTCTCAGTTGGGGCAAGACATCATAGCCATCCTCGAGTCCAGCAGATTTCAGTACCACATGGTCATCGCGCCAGCTAAGGGGGATATTCCCCCTCTCACAGACAATGGAAGAGGAAAATACACAATTGTTATATATGAGAATATTTTAAAGTATGTATCCATGGACTCATGGAATAGAGAGCTTCTAGAAAAATACTGTGTGGAATACAGTGTTAGCATAATTGGTTTTCATAAAGCCAACGAGAACAGCGTCCCAAGTACAAAACTGAAAGGATTACCATTACATCTTTACAATAATGTAGCCCTCAAAGACTGTGTGGTGAACTCTCAGTCTCCCTTGCTGCGCATTACCAAAGCGCCAAGGGTTGAGAAAGGTCCACTGCCTGGCGAAGACTGGTCAGTTTTCCAGTTTAACCATTCCACCTATCAACCTGTGCTTTTAACCGAACTGCAGACCTCCAGACCGCCCCCAGCAGCGTTGCCAAAGGCTGCTCTGTATGCAACCGTCATCCAAGACTTGGGGCTTCATGATGGGATTCAAAGAGTCCTTTTTGGAAACAACCTGACCTTCTGGTTGCACAAACTGATCTTTATTGATGCCATCTCTTTCCTGTCAGGGAAGAAGCTGACGCTGTCCTTGGATAGGTACATTCTGGTTGACATAGATGACATCTTTGTTGGGAAGGAAGGAACAAGGATGAACATCAACGATGTGAAGGTAAGGCAAGAGTTGGGGGATACCATCCCAGATATATATATATATCTATGTGCTAATGGGTATTTTAAAGAGCAGAGACAAAGCTTGAAAAAAAAATGGCAAGCTCTATGTCCTAGGAAAGGCTGAAAGTGGACAAAAGTAGCTAGCAGATACAGAAACCATAACCTGGGATTACTTTAAAAGTCTGTTTACCCACATACATACAGAGATGCATTTATATATGTGTATATACGTTGATACGTAGAGATGGCCTCATACAGTAATACATATAGTGAATGTACTAGCTGCCTCTTGTTTATATAGGTTCTGCTCAAGGGCTTCATCCAGAGCACCTGGGTAACAAAGGAGACTTTTTCTACCTCACATAAGAGAGAGCTTTCTTTAAACTAAATAAAAAGTTCTCTGTTTCTTGGGCAAGTTTGCTGCTGAGATGTCTGAATTTTGAGATAACACCCTGTCTCACACCGCATTAATTTGTTTTTCCCTATGCGCAGACAGACATACACATGTATGTATGTGGCATATATATAAAATGCCATTTAGAGGCATTTTCTGTATTCTTTCTTTCACTATTTTTGAAAAGTAGACAGAACAATAGAAAATGGTTGCCTTTTTAAATCTCACATAACTATTGCTATACTTAAAAAGAACAAAAAAAAAGCCTGAAAAGGTTACAGTCACATTTTGACTTACAAGAGTTTGCAGGATAATTTTCATTAGCAGACTAGTAGATAAGCATTTAAAGTTACCAGTGACAGGATGGAAGCATAGCCTACACTTTAGCAAATGACATAACCACCTGATACGGTGAAAAGCCCACAGACTGTTCTTTGGGGGCTCTTATTTTCATAGTCTGTAGTATCCAGGGACGACATTAGATTTGCTCAGAGTAATTTTCAGAGAGATGTGCAACTTGGAAAGAATAGACAGAATTCAATAGCATGACAGTTATTCCTTGCAATTTTCCCTCATATTCAGAGATTAGTGCAAGTTCCTAAGCATGCAACATCACATTCTCAAGCCTTTATTCTAGAGGGGTTTTTTTCCTGTAAATACCCCAATGCTTTCATGAGCAGTAAGCAAGCCTTTTGTTTTTGAACACGGATTTCTACTTTGTTTCTTAATTCTTATTTCCATTTTTACAACTTCTATATTCATCTGCCTCCTCATCCAGATGATTAGAAGAGGTATCGAAACACCCAGCAAAAGCAGTAGTCTCATATACAATTAAAACAATTTTGCACATCAGAACAGTTTGGGTAATTCTATTAGCCAAAACAGGCATATGAATGCTCATCAGGGCTGATTTCTAGCACCAGGCACTCCAAGTGCCTGGTGTCTTGAGATCTGAGCACTGCACACAAGCTCAGCGATCAAGTGCTCTCTCTCCGGAAATATATGGTAAAACGCTCTGAGAAAGGGCTTGTATACAAGAGGAAATTAACTCAAAAGGCAATTGTGGAACAAGTTTTTCAGCAATAGCTTTCCACCTGCACATTTTTGAGAGCATCTTTTTCTGATGTGGTTTTCTCCACTAAGGAAGTCTATTATTCTACATCGGTTAAAGAGCCCCTGTTACTATAGGAAGAGTGTCCGTACAGAGTCACTTGGAAATTCAAATCATACTTTTGACTGGAATAATCTCACTTCGCAGAAAAAACCCGAGTCACCTCCTTTATTATCCAGCCATTGACAACATCATTACTAGGCAAACCTTTCCACCTGTGGTTGGCAGAGCAGCCGTGCTTCATTGCTCATTATGGGAGACGGGGCAGAAAACTCCAGATCCAGGGGCTTGAGTAGGAGCTGCATGGCGGAGGCATAGCTGTTAAAAGCACTCAGCATCACTTTTATATGCTGCACACATTTACCCGTCTGAAAACCCAGCAGTCCACACTGCTGAATATCTTGAAAATAACAACAGAAAGCATCTGTTAGGATTCAGACTTTTTTTTATTATTATTTTTTTAAAGGAATGTGTGGTGAGTCTTCTTTCTGTGGATTATGTTTGAGTCAAGGTATGAAGGGAAGCTTGCATTCTTCCCACATTTCTCCAGTGCTAAATAAGCAGCCCACTTCCATCGCAAAACCACCACTAGTGCCACCCAAGGGATAAATCCCCTCTTCACCTCAAGCAAGAAATCATGCCACGAACACCGACCACGGGGAGAAATCTTTTGCAGGCACAGGCTCAGAACCAACCTTCCCATCGAGCGCTCTTTTGGAGACAATAAAAAGTTTACCTCCCTTTTAGACAATGTTCACACATAAATCAACTCTGCAACTTGACCATCCATTGATATTCTGTCCTTAACATCGTGGTTTTCATTTCAAATCAGTTAGCCGGTACAGATTTGTTCCTCAGGGTATTTCACAAACACTTGCTACACAAATCAGTCCATTCTTATAGAATGGACATTCCCAGAATACATTAACATTTAAAACAGGATGCTTGCAAATGAACATAACACCAAAATCAGAGCGTACTTTGGTTAGTTTACAGTAAAGGATAATTACAGCCAGTTAGAGAACAATCTCCCAAGTCACTTGGGGAAGGAGGCAATTAAGAACCAGTGGGCCTGCCTTAAGGCAGACCAGCTTCTTTGCTTGAAAGGCAAAAAAAAAAAAAAGGCAAGGGGAGACAATATTTAAGAGGCTGATATTTAAGCAATGTCAAAGTATTGCCATGCATTTTGAAGCAGCGGCTGTAGCCAGCTGCTCAGAGAGGGTTGCATTTTCGCAACAGGTGAGAGGCTGTTTCTGACACATGAAGGAGATTTAGGGGCAGGTTGTGCTTGTCCTGTAGGGATATGATAATGTGGGAGTGTGAATGGCTCATACATGTGGTGCCACATACACCCATGTCCCTTCTTCCCAGGTGTGTGCAAGAAAAATGCAAATGAGCAGTTACAGACCTCCTAAACTGTATGAAAAATACAGCTAAATAACATCACTCAGTTATAGCTCTTAGGCATTTCCTTCCAGTGACCAAATGTATAATAACGGCCAACCCAAAGGACACACGACTAGAAATGAGTCTTCTGGTAACAATATTTGTATGTGACAATAAAAAGCCAAGGAACACTGTTCCTGTGTAATTACTTCCTGCAACTCAAATGTTTTTATCCCCTCACAAAGCCATTTCTCAATTAGGCGCTTCAGGAGTATATATAGTTTTTATAAAGTGTGGTATCAGCTAGAGGAATAGAGATTAAGAGAACAGAGTTATTATGGGCTCTGTTTACCGCAAAAGATCTCCTAGTCCCTCGTATTCTAGAAGTTGTGCAAGGTCATATCTGCCTAAGTAATTAAACAGGAACTCAGCAGAGCCACAGAAAGCTATTTTCCCAAGCTTTGCAGAGATCTATCTTGAGCCTAGCAAGCCTCTGCAAATGAATTTCTCCCTTTCCCTACTGCCAATATATTATCTCACTGCTTGATTTTAGAAGGCAAAAAGACTCAAGAATTCATCAGTTAATTTGCAGAATTACTGAATTCATGTACTTGCAAAATATATTGGTCCCCAGCCACACAACAAGTCCAGGATCACTGGCATTAGTGATTTAGCAAAAAAGACTAGAAAAGCCTGGTTATGCTGTGTCTGGCATTGCTATACAGAAAGAATGCAAAACTTTTACCTCAAAAGTTTTCTTTAAACTGAGTACAGAGGTGCATTACCCAAACGGGTAGTAAGAATGTGCTAAAGTGGTCTTTAGTGGTCAATAGTACAAGCTAGTACAATATTTACTCACCCAGAAAGAGCTTGATGCAGCAACCAGGGCTTTTTCAACACCTTTCACAAATACACTTTCTATCATTAACTCAAAAACCCCTGCAAGATCACAATAAAAGCTAAGGCTCTTACTCTTTAATAGATAAACAAAACAAAACAAAACACATTAGCCTTTCATTTTCTACCCTCCTCTTAACTCTTGCACTGCAGCACAGCTTCCCTTGTAAAGCCTTCTTCCAGGTAGACTTTCAGGAGCCACCTACTTCCATCTCTTCCCCCATTCTCCCAGCTGGAGCTGATAGTCAAAGAGAAACTGCTGGTCCCAGCACCATCATATCACAGAGCTGCTTTCTCTAAAAGCTATACTTCCCTTTTCTGTATTCTCTCTAATTACTGCTATAAGGGCAGGAGCATCCTTGTGCCTTCTGAGATACCATACGATGGTGGAGCAATGCTTGGGAATGTCCTTTGTGTTACTATTGACTGCAGTCCCTCCTTC
This sequence comes from Pluvialis apricaria, assembly GCA_017639485.1. NCBI lineage: Eukaryota > Metazoa > Chordata > Aves > Charadriiformes > Charadriidae > Pluvialis > Pluvialis apricaria. The sequence continues at coordinate 80,611,094 of CM030010.1, forward strand.
TCCTTTCAGCACCGAACAGCCCATCTGCATTCTCTCCCCTTCTTTCACTCTAAGCGTCAGTCCACTTACTTCAGTGGAAATAGGTTAGTTTCTGACACCTCCTCGCTTCCACAAGTCTCCACTTTGTCTTTGACCTTCACCATCATTAAAATGCCTTGAACAGTTAAAGGCTGTGATTTCTTGCTCATTTCAGTATTTTAAAGACAAGAATTCATGTTGGAGTCGCATCTTTTCTGATAATTCCAAATTAAAGAGTACTGGCTCAGCAGGAGGTTGAGCTCAATAACTGAATCTCTCCAGCATATGCTTTTTCTGATCTTTCCGCAAGGACAATTGCTTTCAGGTGGAATAATTAGACATGTCTGGGCCACATCACCAGGCATGCATCAGTACAAAGCTGCGGGTGGGTAAAGCTCTCTGTGCTGCTGTGTGCCAGCCCTCCTCCCTGTCCACGCAAAGTCTAAATGCCTTTTGAAAGAAGGAATTTAATAAATTGTTGTAGACCAGTGCTTGTTGCTACTTCAGTTCTGCTGGGATTCCTTACCTTTTGTGCTCTTTGGAGTTGACGGTACAGACCCAAGCCAGGCATGTGGACGAGGAAGCTCTATTTAACAACAGGCAAGAATGCATTTCTGCATCTCTTTGCAGCATTTGCTATCTAATGTCACAAAATATGCCCAGCTTTCTGTAGAAATTTTCCAGGAGCAGTCAAGACTAGAATTAAAAGTCAGGCAGGATTATCATGGATACCTGGATTTCTAACTCAGGTTTCTGAAGAGTTTCCCTGGATGCTTTACTCTCCTGTACACGGTCCTGTGCTCACACCCAACTGTAGGGAAGATTACGATGGAAGTTACAGCAGCCCAGTGCCTCAATCTGCACTCAGTTACTTCCAAACGTACTCAGTATCAACCCCCAAAATCCCCAGTGCTTGAGCAAAATTTGAAACTCCTGGTGCTATAAATAGGCACTGGAAACAAATCTTTTTTTATTGTTCCTTCATCTGTGGCTTTTTCCTTCAGCAGGAGCTGCAAACAGCAATCGCTTCCTTGCTGATAATGTGAGATACAATAGTCATCCCCACAGCCTTTTTATAATAATAAACTCCTGCCAGTAAAGTAACCACACCAATGGACAATACAGGGAGAAACTAAAACCAGAAGATGTATGAGCCTAGGAAGCTAGAGGAGACAGCCGAGCATTCATCATTATAGGCTGTGTTGCCCTTATGTCACCTTTTAAAGCACTTGAGAGTGGCAGTGAAGAACACAATGAAACGAAATTCTGGAGTTCCCACTTTTGAATGGTCTTAAAGACTTTAAGAATGAATTTAAAAAGCAGCTGAGAAGGCATTATAAGAAAAATTTAATAATCAGACAAGCTTTTTAAAAATGGGAGTGTCTACTCCATTCTGCTTCAGCAGAGATGACAGTTCATTCAATATTTTCCTTGTTCAGGTCTCTTGAATCACCCAATTCTTTCTGCAATAATTTGAGTGTTGAATACCACTCAAGTGCCTTGTCAAGCTACATCACACAAAATGTTTCATACTTTTTTTTTTTGTCTCAATAAAGCCTGTTCTTTCATTCAGAATTTCAGTACTGATGAAGTTAAAAACCACAATTCCTTTGCCATCAGCAAAAAAATTATTTTTCTCCTTGGGAGCTTGGTGGATTGACTGTCTATACAAGTACCCTGCCTGAATTATAATAGATTTAGGGTTCTCTCATCTGCCAGGTTTCCCACTGAAGATATGGTGGGTCTTCACAGTGTTTTGTACAGTCTTGCCAGCAAAAAATTTCTGGCAGCTCTAATTTTCTAGCTCTTTCATTTCATTAGTTTAGACAATTACGTTCCTTCCATGTGTCCCACAAATTAGAAGCGTACCTGTATCACATGCTCTAAGCAAGATTTTCCTGAATGTTTGAAAACTCACTCAGTGTTCTTCTGTCCCAGAGGGCATGCTGGTTTTTGTCTGCAGGTGCAATTTGATATTGTTTGTACAAGCAATACAGAATTCTCACAAATCTCGACGGGATTTTTTTCCAAGGAAAAAAGTTTGAGCTTTCACAAAGCAAGCAAATTAATTTAAAAAAAAAAACACAACCCAAAGAAGAATCATCCTTCATTCTTTCGGCTTTTTAACTAGCTGTAAGAACTGGACAGAACTTAATTTTGAAAAAGATTAACAGTTCTGAAATTTTAAAAAACAGCACAATACCTTTTAAATTATAGAAGGGGCAGGATTTTTTAGTTATTGGTCTAATCCAGAAATATCTAGTGCTCACAGCCTGTGCTCAGCATCACTGTCTCATGAAACACTCCTTTGTTTCCGCCTCCACTAATTTCCTGGATTTGTACCGATTTCTCAAATCCCTTCTCCAAAATAATTCTGAAGTCATAGGTTGTAGCATACTGGAGTATATTTCCAGGATATATGTGGTACTCTATTTAATTTAGCTTCACTTAATTTAATTTAAATTATTTTCACAACATTTAGGGAATCTGTAGGAGCCAAAAAACCATGGCTGCTTTATATCAGCCTCTCAAGAGGCCTACATTAACCTGAGTTTTAAAACAATGCATATTAGTCAAAAAGGAGCAGTAACAATTGCTTCCTGTATAGCAAAATCACACTCTGAAATGATCCAATACCTTTCTAGAAAGGCTAGCCAATGCAGACTTAAAGAGCAGCCATAATTATTGCCTTAAAAGCATTTGATGCAGCAATAAACACATTACGGTGACTGTCATATATAATGCAGTTACTTTAGTAGCGGTGTTACTTAAGTAACTTTAAACATGCCTTTGTCATCCAAGTGTGAAGAGAAGAATCAACACTTAGAGCAAAAGCTCAATTTAATATCGTTAGCATTATTCAAATGATTTGAAAACGGCAATGCTCAGGAAAAGGGTGAATAGATGGAAGAATGGACAGATGAAATAATAGAGAAAATCTCAAAGAGAAAAGGAGAAATTTGAAATTTAAAATATTTAGCAGTAATTATCAAGGCCTTTTCTGCCCACCTCTATCATAATGTAGTATGAAAACAACTCCTTGTCTATGCCTGGTTTCAAATTCTTAGACAGATATATCTATGCATCTCTCCATATATACGTATACTTATATACACGTTCCCTCACACAAATTAAATATTACTATCTTCTTTGTCTCATGTATCAATATGGCCATAGACCCTTTCAATTAATACTCTTAATTCTAATGTTATATGGCTCCACCTGTTTTCTTTCCATACAGGCAGAGTAATGTAAGGGCTTTTAGGTAAAAGTTACCAAATTCCGGTTTACGCAGAGGGTGGAATAAGAGTCTAGTAAGAGCTGCACCTCAAACACTGGGCTTGGCATCCCTCTAAGTGCAGAATTTCTTTGTAGTAGGTGGACACTGTCCATTAATTATCATTCCTGAAGGTAAACGTCACATGCCAGCATGTGGAACTTCAAAACCGGTGAATCGTAAGCAGATTACGCCGCCTTTGGTCAAAATCTAGGATGTGACCATTGCTTCTAGTGAGCTGTGCATTCATCTACAGGAAGATTTAGGCTTTTCCCAAAGGGCTGGACAATTTTCATCAGGGTTTCCTTTTCCTCTGGACATCCACAGAGTCCAAATACTTTTACAGAGACATAAGAACAAATGACCTTCTGACTCCATCGTTCAACATGAGTCATGCGTAGCTTGGAATAGTTAGAATGAGTCATACATTGCTTTCAGCAGAGTTTGTCGGAGAATAGTGCTTTGCATACAAACACATTGATTCATCTGGAGAAATTCACTTCGCAAGAAACTATTTTATTTAGGAAATTTCATATGGTCTGTGTGTAGCTACTTTAATAAATAAACAAAAAAAAAAGAATGATTTCATTGAACATTTGAAATTGTGACAGTTTGATATAGTTATTTCACTGCTGAAGGGGATGTCTGTGCATCAGAGAGTTTATTGAGTTTTTTTGCAATGATCATAAGCACACACAAAGAATCAAATTTGATGAGAAAATCATCCTGCCTTTTATGTTTATGTCACCAGATAATATGCTGGTGACAGGCCAAGCAAAAGAAGATAAAATCGTGCAAAGCAATCAGGGTTTGCTGTGAAAGCACGAGCTGTAATAAAACACTATATGATGCATTGTGGTTTTCCATCAGATGCCGACTAGTTAGACCTGATGATCAGTTTTTGACCTATGACCATTGGCACGGCAACTCTCCAGACCCTTGTGGAGACACAAATCAAGGCTCTCCAGCTTAAAACCAAGAGCACCGATGGCAAGTGATGGGTAAACCTCCATTATTTGCTAGCGTTTTATGGATCTCTGGGGAGGGTCTGAGGTACACCTGTCAGAGCCGTAATGCCAGCTCCTGCGAATAGGTACACATCTGGGAGTCTTGGGCACCGAATGGTGTCTGTCAGCCTCTCGCTTTATACCAGACCCTGTGGCGATGCAGTATCACTAGAACTTCCAAAGGATGATGGTAAGAAACCACAGATGGTTGACTCTCCAGATGCCAGTCTCCAGAATAAGGCTAAAAACATCTGCGCACACCAGGTTAGCACTGCACCAGCAGTACTGAATACTGCATTCGTCTGTATTGTCAAGTTCTAGTACACATTATAGTTTCAGCTGATTGTAGGGCTTTTTTTTTGTCATTGCCAAGATATATAACAGGCTGAACCAGACACATGTGGGAGATCACCTTGTTCTGCACTACCATGGCCCATGCTACAGGTGCATGGCACTGCCAGTGTCCCAGGAGGAGAGGCAGCCCGTTCTCCGCACTCAGAGAGCAGGGCAGTGCTCGCAGCCGTCAGTATAAAGCTCTTTTTCAATTGCCTCAGTTGTCTCCATATTAGGGTCGAGTGGGAATATTTGTATCAAGACACATGGCAGTGTGTTAGTTGGGGTTAGCAGTTTGCAGCACCCATGGAACATCATCCATGCTCGCACGAACTTACAAAACAGTGAAAATGCGGACACCATAGTGCTGGGAAGTTCCTGAAAAATCTTCCCCTTCCATAGACTCCCAGAGCCCCCTTGCTTAGGAATTTTATGAGATTACTTTACGTTTTTTGCTGTGTGCTGCATGCATGCCTGAAAGCACCTGTGCAGGGTTAGATGTTAACATGTCCCAAATGCAACCCCTCACCTTGCTATACGGGGCACCCCACCTCCGTTTGCAGAGATTGCTGTTTGCTGTCCCATTCCTTTGAACCCCTCGCAGTGAGACTCTCCCTTCTTTCATGCGTTTCTGCAGCCAGTACAGATTGCTCATTCGCCTGGTCAGGAGAGTTCCTGCTTGTTTATTGCTGCACACATGCTAGCAGCAACAAGGTTCTCCAGTAAATCCCACCACATCTTCTTTGCCAATTCATTCTCAGCCTGATAGCAGGATGCCAACATCAGTTTTAGCTTACCCTTCATTTTCATTTTGTGGCCTTTAATGTCTTACCCCTACATTTATTAGCACTGCTATCTACACCTCCCTTTTATGGTGCCTGTTCTGAATGCACAGTGGTACCCTTCCTGAGTGATGTACACGGATGTAGCACAGCTTTGTATCCATCTGTAATCATTTTCTGCGGGACGCAAACACAATTACTACATAAATACAGGAGGTGAGAGGAATAAAACTTTGTTCCCTATGGGCCAAACGCACAAGGCAATGTTTCTACAGAGATTTTGTTAGAGATAGGAAGCAAAAGTAATTTGAGGACTATACTGCCCGTAGAGCATCATCACCCACAGAGAGGAAGCCACTCATTACATCTTTATTTTGATGGCAAACTTTTATTCTGGAAACATTGTCCTAATAACATAATACTTCTCCTAACAATTAGTCTTCTAGCTGTGCCAGAATACGCAGTAGTCCTAAAATCAAAGTTTCTAACTCTGTATGCATCTGCATAGGACCTTACAGTATATGTGTCTTTTCAGTTATTAAAATTGTCTTTCACATTCCTGATTTTACTATTGTTTATGACATTGTAAAAAAACCCTCACTAGTTCTACAATAGTTACATAGAAATGATTTTTTTATGGCTATTAATACATTTCTCAAAAGCACGAAAGAATTTTTTGGTCTCACAGGCAATTATATTATATTATAAATATTATTATATATATTACATATAATAAAAGACTTTGGTAATTTAAATACATCATTTCATGTGGACAAAACTTATAAATTTGTTATGAAAATGTTAGATATGATAAATTAGACTCACAGAATCACAGAATGGCAGGGGTTGGAAGGGACCTTTGGAGATCATCTAGTCTAATTTCAATAGTTTTCTGTAGTTCTGTATTTTATACAGAATATTTTATAAAAGTTAAGAATTTCTCTCAAGAAATGTCAGGATAAAAACAAAATAAAACTTTAACATCAATAGAATTTCATTTTCAAAATTAACAAGAAAATGGAAGTATAAGTTATTCATAATTTCCTGCAAACCACGATATTAGTAAAAACACTCTGGAGCTTTCTGAACAGTGTTCTTGTTCATTAGGATTTGGTTTATTGCAACGCATTGCATATATTAAAGATTTTTGATTTAAAACTCCAGCATTTATCATTGATTAGTATAGCATACGATAAAAAGCTCCTGTATTTCCAGTTAAGGTTGGCACAGAAAGACTACTAAGGCAACGTGGTGTCCTTCAGGTCTGAGAGTTTCTGTAAGGGTGACTTTGCCTGTTTAGAGTCCAGAGTTTGTCTTGCGCAGGTCTGTTGTCCAAGGCCATAGAGCTCACAAGTGTCGTTTTGTGGATAGGTTAAGGTATATGCGGATGCAGTTTGGGAAGACAAGTAGTTTCAACAAGCTGAAGTTCTTGAAGTTGAGTGAAACTCTTATTTTTTTTCTTAATTTGGCTTTTGTGAGACAGGGTCTCCTAAATCCTGGATTCCTTTAAAAAAAAAACACCTCCTTTTTTTTGTTTGTTTAATTATCAGTAAGAAATATGACAAGCTAGAAAAGGTTAGAATAGCCTGTTCCTTTCTGAGGCCGTTAAATTTGAGTGGTAAAGCCATTATCCCACCTCTGGCTCATTTTAGAAAAGCAGAAGCAGTGCCCGGCTGTTTTAACTTTCACCTGAAAGAATTAAAGCCTCCACAGCCCCAAACATACTTTATTAGCAAAACATCACCTCAGTGATAATCTTTGATGCTTTCTTGAGGAAGTAAAGCCATAGATGATTATTCCCACCACTACCACCCTTCAGGAGCAAAAATTATAAATACCATTTACCAAAACACGACAGTTTCTCCAGCTATCTGTAAACCTTACTTTTTTCTACGCTTTTGTTCTTTTTTTCACATTACCAGCACTCTTTTAATCTGCTGTTCATGTTTCCATCCAGACAGCACCCAAACAGAAGTGGGATCTATGGTGTGATACGCACTCAGCTTCTCTAGGACATGACAGCCATGCTAATTTTAACACTTCTGATTGGAAAAGGCTGAATTAGTTATCAGAGAGATTCATTTTTTTTAATTGATGTAGTCATTTAATTGGCATTTTTGCATTTATTGTTTTAAAAAAAATCACAAATTGGATATATTTAAAACTCGTTACCTACTTCCCAGTACTTTCTGACCAAGGTATAGTGAAATTAAAGAATTAGAGATTAGGATTTTAGTTTCCCTTCCTTCCTTCCAACTCATTTAGCCATGTATCCTTGGACTAAATGAATGAAAAATCCTTCCAAATAGCAAAGTGGCAAGGCAGGGGAAAATGAAGTTTGTATTCTTGTTACTCGATCAACTCAGGCTGGTCCAGTAAAACAGTTTCCCATGGCAAAATGTTGATTTATTAAATGCAGAATGTTCCACCAGAATGTGATTTAAACAAAATGAAATTCTGCCAGCTCGTCTGCTCTGGCAGGCTGAAGGAAAAGTGAACAGTTTGAAGAATATTAAAAAAAAAATTTCCAAAAGATCATAATTAAATGTAGCTTTGGAATTGCTGAAAAAATGCAAATAATTCACACTCTGCTGACTTTTTTTAATATGAGAATATTCCAGGAAATGGATATTTCAGTTTTTTACTGCCGCTTCATTTAATGCAGAAGCCAGAATTATTAATGTAACTTTTACATGACATGTTAAATCTCAAAGATCAACATTTAAGCAATTTTTAAAAGTTGTCTCAATATTATACTTGAACTGCCTCAACTTAATCAGATTGAATCAAAGTCGTGGGCTTCAAGGACCTATGTTTTTCACCCCAAAACATCAGACCTTCAAGTAAAGGCTGCGTAAAGAATGTTTGAATTCACATTTTTGACAGCATACCGTATTTGCTTGCCTTCCCCGAAACTCATGAAATATTGGCTCTTAAAACTGTCAGTGATTCTTGAAAGCACAAGTGCTTTTTTGGTTGAGATCCAATTGTTTTAACAGGGTAAATCTCAGTATAATTTTCCATTGCCTGGGTTTTTAAACTCCTCAGAAGTCTGCAGGTCTGTACATTAGTCTGCTCATTAATAGTGGAGGTACAATGCCAACATCAGGATCATTTTAGTTAATAGAAGTTTTGATATTGATTGCAATATTGAGGGGGTTTGGCATCAAAAATATCCTCTGCAAGAGCAGCTCCGACCATGATCTCAGGGCTTTGGAGAGGGGGAAGGCCACCGCTGGGGTGCCTGGCTGCTCCCCACCCTCCTCCTATAGCTATAGGCACAGATAAAATAGGTGTAAGCAAAGAAGACAGGCCAGACCCGCTAGCTCTGCCTGGCTTACTGCTGGGAACGTGTGAGGAGAAAAAGAAAGGCAGGTATCCTAAATGGGAAAGGGGCCGTAAGATGCCATGGGCAGCAGGTTGTACGGGGGGGAAAAGCAGCGTGGTGAAGAACAGAACAACATGGGAGAGAGGTCCAAGGGAGGACGAGCAAAGTGGCCCCCCTGGATCGGGACTGTGCTCTCTCCGTTTTCCAGTAAGATTTAATCCCTAAGGGCTATACCCAAAGGAAGACCTCCTTTGTAATAATATTTGCTGTAGGTTTTTCAACAAATTAGCTCAAATGTTTGGAAATTAATTGAATATACATGGATAAATAAGCATTAATCTATATGTATCTATAATTAATAGAGACTAAATACTCTATAATCTTATTAATTTAGGGAATCTTAATGGAGCTCCAGGCATAAGTGTGAACTGCTGAGGCTACGCTCTGCGAGGTTAATAATAATAACGCATTTCTTTTTTTTAAAAAAAAGAGCTTCAGCTGCAGAATATGAATTCTTTAATAAAAAAGCTCTGCATGTGTCTTCCTAGTAACATATCCCAAGATTTATGTGCATCATAAACAAATATGTCTGTGGTATTATAAAGTGTAATTCCACTGTATTTGTTATTAGGAAAGGGAATAAGGTTTCCCATATGCTTTCACTATTATTTCTCTTGTAACTGGGAACATGCTGGCAGTACATTATCAGGAAATAAAAGCTACCCATCACTGCTGTAAATATTGCAAGGTGGGTGTTACCTCAGAGCAGCTCAGTGGTAAAGACCAGAGGGATTTTACTCTCAGCCTTCGGGCAGCAGGTATGTTTCAAAGCTCAGCAGCAAGAGGCAAAGCCTCAGACTAGTGACACCTTGTCATTTGTTTGCTTAATGTAAGGGAAACACTTTGAGTTGGTGATACACACATAGATTTCAGGATGCCAAAAGGAGGCTTAGAAATTTCCAAAGATCAGGATCCCATCTGAGAGCTGAATGTAAAAGTACCTACACTCAGCTTACTCTTTGTCTCTCCTGGAGGGTAAGAGGAAGTTCCCTTCTCTTCCCTCATCTCTTGATAGCTGATACTACAGTGGACTAAGCCATAGGGGAAAAGAAAGTGTATTTAGAAAAGGGATTTTATTACTCTTTTACCATTATTGTTATGGTTTACATGGGGGGCACGGCCAGCAAGCCCCTGTGTGTTGCACTGGGCTTTCTCCAAAGGCAATACAAAGTCCATCCATGGACATAAGGGTACAACAGGGCAGCACGGTGCTGGTTGAACACCCTTTGAGTGCTCGCCAGACTAGAATAAAATTGCTTGAAACCATTTAAACTGACTAAGCGTATCGGGGGAAAATTTTCAGCTGAATCGTGTACTTTCATAAGTACTTGTCCTCTCTTTCCTCTGTTGCTATATTGGACAATATTCTGTGCTATGCCAGTATAAAAGGACGAGCTCGTAAATGTGAAAAGCCACAGTTCATTGCAATATATATATATAGACACAGGTATGTGCCTGTACGTCTACATGTACGCAAAAGGCTGGAAGGAGCTCACGGTAGGACTGTTAAAACCCGTCTTCTAATATTCAAACCCAGCTGATATTCATCAAAATGAAGTATTCTGGGTTTAGCAATTTCAGTGGCTGGTTGCTGGTGCTATAGCCTCAGGAGGCAAAGGTTTGAGGTGTGCTACACCCCAGCAGAGGAGAGAAGGGGCAAAGAAGAGGGAATTTAGAGCCGATAGAAGAGCTTGAGGAATAATGAAGAATTTCCACAATGGAAAAATACTACCTATCTTTTAGCTAATTCTCATCTTACAGTTGCAAATTCTTTTCAGGACTTGAATGTACACCTTGTCAAACAATCCCATTTGGGCAGCAGAGCATTAGCCAAGTTAAACCTATCAGAACAGTATTTATGATTTTAAACAGCTATTCCCATATAAAATAACATTATGGCACTCCCCCACAGCTAGGAGAGTAATAGAACCTCTCACTTCAGAAACAAGTGGAAATTTAGCGTAACACCTATAATTAAAAGGTTGATACTTTGCTTTTTCTCAGTTTAATGATCCTAAGTTACACGGATTCATACTTTAAACTGTGAGTCGCCACCCAATTTCCAGTGGGAATATTTAGAGAGAAAAGTACTGCCTACAATGACTAAGATCAAAAGCAACTAAATTTAAAAGTTAACTGGCTCAGTAATGCCACTTCCTGCCTGCCACCAAAATGCACGTGAATGGCTTTGAAATAGGAATATTTTTGAAACAAAACCAAACCAAACGTCCTCCCCGACCTTTCTGCGAATCTTTTGTTTTCCGAGATAATACTGTGCAAGCGTTTAATGTGCTGGTGAGCTTAGCTTTCTTCACTGTTCCTAAGTGCTAGAAGCTTATTCCCCATAAGGATTGACAGCTAGCGAGCTAGTGTTCTCATGTATGTGACAACAGAGAAAAACCAAAAATTTCAACTACTGTGAGACTTACCAAAGGATCACAAACATTAGAAACATGATTTTCTCTGTATTATTATTGCCATCAGACATTATTACATTTGGAAGGCATACTCTTCTTCTAGGGTGCAGGCTGAATCTTTCACCAAAAACTATTCCCTGTGGAAGGCTCTATATACCACGGGAATGTGGTCTCCTACAAATGTTAACTTGGGAAAAAGAATAAGAAATTTCAAAGTTACGTTCCCATTCTCTTCCAAACAGCCAAGAAAACATGTCATAAAAGACATCAGTAAACACTCTCTGATTAAAAACGCTTGCTAGAAATGTTTAGTCTTCCTTCCAAATAAGTCACTTTGTGTACTTACGGCATAGCACAGCATTCGTCATGTGCAATTTAGAAAATTAGGGATGAGGAGCTTGAAGACAGCGCAAACATACCTTTCTAACAGGAAATACTTCACAGACGCATGATGCTTGGGGAAATTCAATGCATTCCAATACCAAAAAAGGTTGTTTGTCAGAAGCCGTTTTAGAAGCCCTGGGGATAAGTCATCCCTGTCAAGAATGATTTAGCAATATCTAGAAAGGGATGAGCTCCATCAAACAGCAGGAAATTCACCCAAAACCTCTTTTTCTCTCTGGTGGCTGAAATTCCCTGCCAGAGCTCTCACTGATGGGGCCGAGGGAGCAGCTACTGTCCTTGCTCAGGGTCTTCTCCAGAGCCTGGCAAGCCAGCCGGTCCTCTTCCCCACTTAGCGGGGTTTGGAACATGCTGACTTGCCATGAGCACCTACACAAGGTTGAGCTGGGAAAGCCAGAGGGGACCATTGGGATAATTTGGTGTGACATCCTAAATAACACAGGGTGTAGAAACTCATCCAGCGATCTGGGCATCCAGCTTCATCTGCCACAACCAGGAGAAGCCTGGACTTATCTGCTGCCTCCGGATCTGCCTTGGGTTGTGGTGCCAGGTAGAAGGGCACCCTGTTATCAGATGTTTCCTTCCTAGGAAGTCACTGGAAGGGCTGAAAGACTTCTTCATACTTTTTGACAATCCCATTGTACCACTTGAATTTGTCAAGGGTGCAATTTGTTGTTTTTTCAAGTCTTTAATCCAGAGTGATCTGAAAAAGGGTAATACTTCAGTTTTACTCAGAGTATAATTTTCCCACTCTTTGGAAAGGTGTGGTGATACTTTTTAACCATACATCTACGACCTGAACATTTCTTCTGGCTCCTACAGAGATTTGTTCTCAATTTTACTTAAAGTTACTTAAGTTTTATGAAAAAAAAACTGGAACCTCTGAATTGGCTAATTTCAAATTTGTCAGTCTCATTTAGTGAGTAGAAACTTACCATGGGTTTTGCCATTTTGCTTTGGATCTTCCAGCTTCCTTCTCTGGACAACTTACTATGCTGTCTTCAACCTGACAAGGATAACAAAGCAATGGTAAACAGGAGGATTTTCTGGGACAGAGAGATTTTGAACCTGTCCTCGAGGACAAAACAGGCTTTATCTCCCTCTACTCTAAACTTGAAGGATGTGGGGGTGGCAGAAGCAGTGTGACCTCTGGTAAAAGAGATGAGCATGGTGTAAAGCAAGAACATTTGTCTTGCAATTCCCTTTTCATTTTACAGAAACTTCCAATGCCAGTTAACAAACACGATCAAAACACTGAAGTGAGCTCCCTAGATAACGCAAGATAGCGTCACGAAGAAGGAAGAAGGGTCAAAAAAGTTAAGCTCTGCTAGACAAGTATCAAACATCTCAAAAATATTAAAAAGCAAAGTTAATCCTAGTGATTTTTAAAGCGCATCCTTACCCGTCAAGATTTTGCACACTCCAGTTTTCAGAATAACTGACAAAAAGATGGAAGTCTCCACAGCACCACCAGGGAAAACTGGGTGATAGGAGTTTCCTAGCGAGCCATCCTTTTGTTCAAGAAGAAAGAAAAATGTTGCACTGGCACAGATTTCTGTGAGCCTACTCAATTTTAGGGACTCCAGTTCTAGCACTGTTACACTTTTTACAGGCTGCAGCCAGATGTCTAATTTCAACCCCCTGATGATAAAAGGGGACCTATAAAACTAACAGGTTGATTAAATACAATTTGGGCTTTTTGTAAAACAGAAGCATTCCTAGATCATTGGAAGTAAATGCAAAGGAGACTGTGTGATACAGATATGTTGTGAGTAACACAGTCGAGAAATGTTCCTCAATAATTTAAAAGACAGCCCTTTCCCAATCTTAACGTATTTTTTACTTTGCCCCAAAAAGAATAGCAGAAAATGGTTTTATGACTTTTCTTCAAGGTCTGCTCTCACTTGCAGTGCAACTAAGGGTGCCTTCTACCTGTTCGGGATCTACTTTCCTCTCCCCCATGTACAGCACAGTAAAATAGATGGGCAAGGCTAGGCTGGGAATGGACATATGCCTGTCTTTTTGCTCCCACCTGTCTCCAAAGCTCCTGGGAGCACCTTGGCACAACCATCGGTGTTTATGGAGTCCAGAGGGACTTGGGTTTTTGTCGCTGCTGACAGAAGTGCTGTGCCTGCCCAGCAGCCGCTCTGCGCTGCCCAGGGAAGCGGTGGAGTCACCATCCCTGGAGGTGTTTAAAAGACGGGTAGACGTGGTGCTGAGGGACATGGTTTAGTGGTGGACTTGGCAGTGTTGGGTTAATGGTTGGACTCGCTGGTCTTAAGGGTCTTTTCCAACCTAAATAATTCTAGGATTCTATGGTGCTCCTCGGTATCCCATTAACTTAGAGTCCCTGGTTTCTGATTTTTAGGGAGAAGGTAGGCAATGGACAGACTTGCAAAGGGGGGGAAAAATAACAGACCACACACACAGCTGGTGCATAAGTGCTAGGTGTGAGGTGAAAGGTACATAGAAACAATCTGAGTGAATGATTTGAGATTCCCATTACATAATTTAGATGGGGTTATAAGGAAAAATAGCAATTAACAATAAGAAAGACAACAAAATTGGAAAAGTCTGCACACTGAGCGTATGAGTTTAAAAATATCTGTTCACAGATAAAAAAGTGCCGAGGAGAGCCATGTTTCTGCTCTGTCCTCCTGCAGTTGGATATTTTGGACATTCCCATTTTTTAGCACTTATTGCAGGAACAGAGAAATTAGCAACTGCTGTAGTTTCCTTGCTCCCCCTCCCACTCTGAAAGCCCTTCATTTAAACATATGGAGGTACCCTCTTAAAGCCACTAGTTATATCCATCATAACACAAACACACCCATTCTGAAAACTGAAGGACAGACCTGAATTTTTAATGTATCACCTCTGTTCCAATCTCTCCTTTATGATTGAATGTGTGTTTGTTTTGTTTTTTTTTTAAAAAAAAAAAGCTTAATACTACCACAAAGAATATACATCAGTTAGTTTTTAAGCAGTAAATTTAAAGTAGAAATTTGAGATTGCTGGTAGGAGTTCAGAATTTTGAGATAAACGTCCATGATGAGAATTTTAAGGAGTTTTTATTTTTATGACAAGTTACTGAAATAAATGATTTCCAAGGGCAGTAAAGGAACAGAAAACCTACTCTGTTTAAACCTTAGTACATCCAAATCCATAAATTAAAGAAGATAAATAAGGTAGCCTCCATTAGTCCAGCCCTTAAATAATTTATAACAACTGAGTGCCCACCTATAACAGGTTGGGGTTTTTTTTGTTGTTGCGTTGGGGTTTTTTTTTGCTTAAAGAAGCAATTCTGAACAACCAAGAAACAACAGAAAGAAAGGTAGCATATACAACTAAAAGAAAATGTAGTTAATTTACTTGTGCTTTACTATGTATTTGCTTTGTACTAAAGATGGGGAGACTGATCTTTCTTTGGCACAGCCCAAACATTACTTGAGAGTAACTGTAAATACCAGTCTCTGTATTTTACTATTAGGGACATGCAGCACAATGACTGACACCAGTGTGGTTTGCTGCAACAGGATCACGATCGCTGAACATGAATTTTTTATTAACATACTATTTTAAATCTTGATGTTGTCCCTTTAAAGCCTCAAGATGGTTTTCTTGTTCAATATCCTTATTTTAGGGGGTGGGAGGCTTGGTGATTGATCAGAACTAGATGATGCCTCTGCCTTTCTGGCCTCTCTCATGCTAGCACTCCAACAGAATCACAGATGGACAAACCCCACCTGCCTCGTGCAGAGGTGGATACGGGGCAAGATGCAAGCAGCAGCATCTCTTCTTTGCTCTGTGCAGCTTTTGTATGGGCCAAGCAGAACTGCAGCCGTAGGGAGCACGGGAGCTGGGGCTTTTTGCTCTTTAGAGACCACACAACTGTGAAACAACGGCAAAGAGAAACAGCCTTCATCTCCGTGGAGGGCTGGGACATTCCTCTTGGCAGGGGAAAGGCTCTCATGGCACACCACGCGGTGGGGCTGGCTGCCTCCACACTGGGGGACACATGGGCCAGCTCCTACTCCAAGCTGTCATTCCAAGCCTGTGTTGGGTGCAGGCTATGGGCGGGAGAAACCAGCTTGGCAATAGGGCAGCACACCGCCACGGAGATCTGCCATGAACTCAAAGCCTGAGGTGGTAGAGTGTGGGACCCCAGTTCAGGAGTAGATCCAGGCACAAAACTTATAGACCCTTATGTCCAAGGGGAGCAGGAACCAGCAGAGATGCAGACTCAATTTGTTTTTCAGATGAGCATCTTTTAATGAAGGGCTGCCTTTACCTACTCTGCTTGGAGGCAACCAAACCATCACGCCCGAACAGATTAAGAGAGAGATAGTCGAGAAATCTCACATTTCAGCATGTTTTCCAGTGTGGTATGCAACAACAGGAGGAGGAAAGGTTGATGGACATCACATAGCTTCTTCAGTTCCTTCCCAGAAAGCTGAACATCTACTACAGTTTTAAAATTCTAGCTCAAATGAGAAACAGTTAGCTGTGACCTTGCTAATGTTGATATTGCTGTCACATTACAAACAAGGAAGAGGGAGCCATGCCCTTGGCAAGGACACTGTACCTGGCTTGTAATCTCATTCAGAGAGCAAAATACTTACCACATTTTCCATTGAGTGGGTAGGCAGCCTGGGAGAAGATGGGAGAACTACATAAATTAGACTGAGCATTCCTGGTCATGTTGTTTATTTTAAAAACTGGAAAAAAAATGCTTCATCTACAGTTGGCAGATTACCTTCTTCTGATTCCCAAGCCTGAATAGCCTCATGAGACCCCACCTGCCGTACTGCATCTAGCTCTGGGGCTCCCAACAGGAGGAGGACATGGACTTGTTGGAGCAGGTCCAGAGGAGGCCACAAAAATGGTCTGAGGGCTGGAGCCCCTCTCCTGTGAGGACAGGCTGAGAGAGTTGGGGTTGTTCAGCCTGGAGAAGAGAAGGCTCTGGGGAGCCCTTGCTCACTGCCATGCCTAATACCTTTCATCTCCCCCAGCCAGATACTGCTGGAGAATTGGAAGCAATTGCATGGACTCACCTATGCAGTGCTGGTTAAAATAAATCCTGCTTTTTATTAATGCACTTTAGTTTATACTTTTTGCCCCATTAGACTGTCCCCTTGCTCTTCATTTGAGGTTTCTATTGCTAGATCTTCTAACAAGTACAAGAGGGTTGGCTACGAATTCCTTTTTCTAAGAGAGACTGAATAATTGCCATGGCTATTTATATACGTGCACCCACACGTGTGTGGTTGGTCAAGGTGCTCTCGCTGCTGGGGTGTCTCTGTCACTGTCATAGCATCATCTCTTCTATAATACTTAGCCAAAAGCCACCTTCTGAGTTCTCAAGTGATGCGATTAGCCAGTTAGTCATGAGTAGCTAGTAAATTTGGTGCAGTATCACCCCATTCATTCCATTCAGCTGAAACTAGCTGAACCTTTAACTGGAACATTCCTCTGTGCTGAATTAAATGCAATTAGACTCCTAACAATTTTCTGACTTTAGGATGGAGTTACAAAATAGCATTTTGGAATTGGGCACTCCACTCAAAGGAGAAGTAAATTCTTCTGCTTGCGATAAACATATTACATATGGGCACAAAACATGACTTTTTTCTTGCTTCAAATAAACCCACATATCCTTTCAGACCTCACACTAAGACAGTCACTCGAGGGAAACACTGAACAGACTCAAGTAATAGCTCTATAATAAAAAAAATAGATCTGCAGACAGTGCTGGCTGTGTTCAGCGCCGTCAGAGACCTTCCTATTAATTATTTATGTGGCACTATAGATCAGCATAGCACTTCGCAGAAATAAATACCAAAAGAAGTGGGGTCCCATATCTCGGGAAGGCAGGGCAACGGCCGAAGCCCTGCTCGCCTCGCTGGGAGTGGCGAGGGCTCTGCAGCCAGCACTGGGAATTACACTGTCTGTATAAACGCACTGGGAGAAAAGTGTCTGAAGAGGGAACGTAAATCTGTGAGTGTTGACAGTTGCCCATTGATCCAGCGCCTGGTTAAGAGCTATTCAAATCAGTTTTAGAGTAGGGTAAATAGTACAAGAGATTTCAAAATCCCATTAAGGATTTGACTAACTTTAACCCCTAAAATCCTTTCAAAATCTAGCCAGTAAGTCAATATTGTGAATTTTTTATAATTCCTACACTATATAGTATTAGAGAATTTTCTATTGAAATTCTGTTATAAGCATGTGAAGCGGGCTGAAATCCTCACCACACAGAAATCAATGACTCAGCTTCGCTGGGTTTATAAATTCCTCACCGAGTTGTGTTTTAAGAAGTGCAGATACAGCTAATTTGATTGTCCCCCTTATGGCAGAAATTTGTGCTCCAAACTGAAAGCTGAAACTAAGGAACCTGGAGTCCTGGTCTTGCAGTGACCCTGTCAGTGATGTCAGGCTAAACATCACTTTTTTTTTTAATTCAGTTTTCCTATTAGAAAAACAGTGACTAGCTATTTCACACCATCCTTGTAATAGTTACTGTGATTATTACTATTTCATGGTAGTCCTATGAAGATTGCATTGGCTTTGAAGATTGCTGAGACCACATCAGACATTGTCAGATTTTTTTTTTCCTAGCATAGATTTCAGGGAGGGAACAGGAGCGGGAAGGGGCAATCAAAAAAAAAAATTAAAAAAAATCACATCCCCACAGCAGCTGCTTGCAGTGGAAAGAAACATTGCTGAAAGTATTCTTAGCTTTTTTTCCTCCACAAATTTTCAGCTGGAAATCAAGAGCAAAACTACTACTTTGTAGTCCTCTAACTTTCCACAGACCACCAGCAAATTGCCGCATGGAACAGCTTGGGAATGAACCCCTGGGCTATATAACTGCAAAAGCATTAAGGACAGATGTTGGGAACAAAAATGAATAAATGCATTAAAAGACTTCTTAGTATTAATAACAAGTATGTACCATCGAAGCCTGAGAAAACTGTCTTGAAGTTAAAAATACAAGGAAAATTTTCATCAAATCTTAAAATAATTTTGGGTGGAAGTGATTTCTGGAGATGATCTAGCCTAAGCCCCTGGCTCAAAGCAGAGGTAACTTCCAAAGTTAGATCAGATCATATCCCAAAGGACAGAGATTCCCCAGCCTCTCTGGGCAACCTGTCCCAGGGTAAAAATCATGTTTACTAAGCAGTATATTTAAACATCACGTACAGAAAGATTTACTGTAAAGAATATCTACATTTGTATATTTGTACATATTTTCTATATATAAAACACATAAAGAAATAGTAATGTGTATATAGTGACCATATATATATTTTATGCACACACACGAAAGAAAAAAACCCTGCAGCAGTGGAATCACAACCCAGCACTAGGATCCATTCCCAAATGAATGATGACTTTGAGTAATGGCAAGTTAGCCCATTTTTGACAGGATTCTCAGTCATATCCCTCAGATGGTGATGGGGCAACGTAACCTTGGCCATGTAGCCCTGGGATGCCAGACACTGGCACATCCTCCTGCGCCAGAAGCACTTCCTAGAATGAGTCTTTGGAAATAAAATAATTCATGATGACAGCAAATTATAGATACACTGAAAAGCAAAAATACCTAGCTTCCCCTCCTTCCCTTCATCTCCTTCCAAACTGCATGAAGAACTAGATCCTTTCTCCTCTTGCCCTCCACATTGCGCAGCCCTCGCAGACAGGCTATGTACTAACTCGGGATCACGTTTCCTTGGGCAGCTCTACCTAGCGGAGTGCCCCATAGGCTGGGGACACTCTGGGCACCCTGACCCCAGAGATCCCTGCCACAGAGATGGGAACCTGCAAGATCTTGAGTTTTTTTGCTGGTTCCTAAAATTCACATTCACAATATTGCCTCTGGAAGGCCACATGTGTGACCAGGAGCCTGAATGAAACATTGGGTTTCCTGCTCCACGTTGGGGTAATGTTGAGTCCTTCAAATCTTGGGTCCCTCCTAGGCTTCTCATGATACTCTCAGACATGTTTAGCAACTTCTGGGAAGGTCCCCAAAACACCTGCAGGCATCAGGAGTTTGGTTCAGTTTTGCAGAAATAATGTTTAGAGCTGCTATAAGGACATTTTGACGATTTCAGTTTTCATGCTAAACAATGTCTATGTTTTACAAACTGCTAGGATTTTCCTCAAAAACCAGATTTTAGGTTTTCACCAGTTGTTCTCACAGGCACTGGTCCATTCTTTCCCAAATACCTTTCCTCTCTCTAACACTATTACCTGTGATGTGAGCAGCTTCTCAAATGAGGCACATGAACCGATGGTTGTTAGCCTGCTTTTAAGATGGGACAAGGCTTCCATCTTAAAAGGACATCCTTAAAGGACAAGGATCTGCGTATTAATTCCTGTTTTTTGGTTTGACTACAGTTTCCACTCCCTATTTTCAAAGAAAAGGATCACCCATCCTCTTTACATGCATTTGCGCACACACAAACACACAGTTGCGTATACCTCTGTCTTACTACAAACAGCCCGCAATATTGATCATGTTTGCCTCACTTTCCCCAATAAAAAATGAAAGATTAGTTTTTGTTGGCTCAATTAATCTGGCATCTGTCCTCTGCACCCTGTAAATCATTGCACATGCAAAGAAGGGCTCACGCTTTAGCAGTAGCATTGATTCACACACACCTTTGGGTTAGGAGTAAAGCCTCTTTAATTACTTTGGCTGACTTTCAGTTTTGTGGGGGGCTTTGGTTTGTTTGGTTTTTTTTTGTTTTTTTTTTTTTAAAACATCTTGGGAAGACTAGTACCACGTTTTAGCGTTGTTATCACTTAGCTTAGATTTGGAGTTTTGGTTCCCAGAGAAACACCTTCTACCTCAGCCTGGCCTGCCCATGCTTGGCATCGAAATCAGAAAAAGTCATTCTTTTACCTTCTCTAAGGATTTGATAACCTCTACACTTTTCCTTAGCCAGAGGTGTTTTGACCTTTAATTAAAAGGAAAATTTGTTGTCTTCCATTCAGAAGGCAGCAAATAATGAACTCATTAAAATGAGGTTAGTGTTCAGGCCTTAGAGCAATAAGAGCCGAAGTCTCATTAGCAGCTAACAATCCAGAACATAGCACATAAATAAACCTAATATGGCAGAGCAAAATGCCTTGGTGCATTAAATTTGAGCAGAATCAAATGTTTACAGTCAATGATGTCTGGGGCATGAAGTTTTAATGTACTTAATAAAGGAAAGCAAATTGCTTCCTATTAGGCATGAAATGTTACTGCAGAAATTGCCCCAAAAAGTTTATTATGTAAATGAAGGATAGAGTTATAATTAACGAGGACATAGCAGAAAAATATCACTACTTCTTAATAGATGCACCAATTATGAAGAATAAAGACACGGCAACTTCAAATCTACAAAAAGTAATTATATGGATTAATGTAAAAGACTGCTGAATGTAAACGCAATATATAGAAGAAACCATATCTTGTGGATGTCACAGAGAGAAGCCTCATTTAAAAAGCAAACAATCAATTAACAAGATAAAACCTGTGAGTTTTGAGAGATTCCAGGCAATTAAGATTTTGTATTTGAAAGAAAAGCTTGGATTACCTTAAAAAAAAAAAACCCAAACCAACGCATTTTGATTAGCCTGGCACCGAGACACACCTGTTTGTCCATGTACAGGTGTGCTCCATGGGTCTTGCCTTGGAGAATGATAATTATCTAACATGATCTGTTTAACTGTCCAAAAATAAAACAGTGAGTTCCAGCTGTTGCTTTAACACACTGCTATGAGTTCAATGGGGAATGCTAATTGTATTTTCACATGCAAGTAGCTTTCCTCCACTCCGCTCTTTTAAGCCCCAGTACTCAGAGAGAAAAAAAAAAAAAATCCCACTGAGCCTGAGGAAAAGCCACACACTGGCAGGTAGAACTTAAATACTGTGCTCAGGTGAAATGTGCAGGAGAAAAATCTTCTTTACAAAATAAGATTTCTCATGGTTTTGCCTTTTTTTTTTTTTTTTAATAATCCACATTCCTCTGTATGAATTTCCCTTCTGCTGATGTTGTGGGCAGCACCTACCATTTCTCCCTCAGTGAAGGCAGCCAAGTCCCAAGGTCAGCATGCAACAGGGATGGGACAGGGACAGGTGAATCCCCAGGGAAGGACCGCTGCTGGGGACAGCGCAGGAGGGCCAGGCAGAGTGTGAATAGCTGTGATTGCACCTGGTGTTGGGTAGGATTTCCAGCTGTTAAAATTCAATAGCCCTTCTCCATCCTACAAAACCCTTCAAAATAAAATAAATACCTTCCACCTCACATGGAGGCTGTGCAAGCCCTGGAAAGGTTTCTGGCAGCAGATGCCAGGGATGCACAGCTCCTCCTCCCTGCACCATCCAGGAGCTGGAGCCCTGGTCAAGGGAGGTGATTCTGCCCCTCTACTCTGCTCTGGTGAGACCCCACGTGCAGTACTACATCCAGCTCTGGAGCCCCCAACATGGGAAAGACATGGACCTGTTGGAGTGGGTCCAGAGGAGGCCACAAAGATGATCCGAGGGCTGGAGCACCTCTGCTGTGAGGACAGGCTGAGAGTTGGGGTTGTTCAGCCTGGAGAAGAGACGGCTCCAGGGAGACCTTACGGTCTCTAAAGGGGCTACAGGAAAGCTGGGGAGGGACTTTTTACAAGGGCATGTAGTGATAGGATGAGGGAAGATGGCTTCAAACTGGAAAATAGTAGATTTAGATTAGATATCGGGAAGAAATTTTTCACTGTGAGGGTGGTGAGCCCCTGGCGCAGGTTGCCCAGAGACGCTGTGACTGCCCCATCCCTGGAGGTGTTCCAGGCCAGGTTGGATGGGGCTTTGGGCAGCCTGGGCTGGGGGGAGGTGTCCCTGCCCAGGGCAGGGGGGTTGGAACTCAATCTTCAAGGTCCCTTCCAACCTAAACCATTTTATGATTCTCATTGTTTACTGTGCAAAATTACCGGTGAAGGCAGTATGCATCATTAGCAATTTTGTTTGAATGTCTATTTTGTTTGAATGTCTATTTAGTAAAAATAGGGAAGACAGACCTTAATCACCTAAACAGAGATTACTTTTTTTTATATTAAGGATGTAGAAGGCATTAATCCCCCCCTCTACAAACAGAGAAGGAGTGACAAAATAAGTTTGGACTGACTTAACTGACAATATCTTCTTACTATTAAAATTTGGTGCGGTCATGAAAATGAAGTTTAGCTGCACAGTATATAAATTAGTATGCATATATGGAAATGGCAATAAAAAAAGTCTTTAGGACCAAGCCAAATCCAGTTTGAGTGACAGATTTGCCCTTTAGACAGAGAAAAATGCTTGACACACTGCAGGTTACAGGATTTACATCTTAATCCTCACTCTGTGTTTTAATGAGACCTCACTGGGCTGGAACATTTCTGCCTACCCCACAGTTCTGGCATCTTATTGAGACACAAATGTGAGGGAAATCAGAGAGAAAAACCAAAGTGATATAATGATGTTTGTTTCGTGTACCTTCTTATACTGTGTGTTAAGTGATGATAATTTCTCAAGATGTTCTTTCCTCAAAGGAAAATGGAATTGATTCTGCACAGCCCCTTAGTCTTTCTCAACGTACATAAAATGCTCTAGATACATTGGAAAATTATGTTCTAAAATCTAATGACTCAGATTCTATGCTTGTTGACTTTAATGGTGTCAATTTAGTGCCAGTTTTCACCAGCTGGGGATTTCCTCAATGTCTTAGCTAACAGTGGTGTTGATCTCTACGGTTTTACATTTTAGTGACTATTTAGTTGTTACATATTACATAAATATAGTCCCATATGTGAAATTGTCAGAGGATTGAAATAATCAACTTATTTAATGTCTGACAAGATAGGCTAGAAACCATACTGCTATCTTAATATGTAACGCTAAAGCACAAGATTTACTGTCCTTACATTGTTTTATTTTCTTTAGCAAGGGAAGGAATTTGCTTGGTGACTGTTGTAGCCAATAGCCACTACCTTTGTTTTACATCTTCCTTAACACCCAATAAATGTTTCTATTTAAAAAAAAATAAAGGCAGATGCACGCTGTCTGACAATCTTTTGTGTTACACTCCCGAGCTGCCTGGCACCCGAACGATACCTCTATGGAAGGCGGCTGTGAGCAAATGATGTTTCGGAAGAGGCTTGTGCTCCAACATGCACAGTGCCCAAATATCTGCATAATTAGGAGGGAGTCAGCAACTTTAGGAAGTTAATGTCCTACAGCAAACGCTGACAATAGCTGACAGCGCCTCCCAACCCATTGCAGTGCAAAGAAAATACAATAAATCATGAGACCACAGAAACCTGACTTGCTTAGTTCGGCTCTGGACTAGAATTGCGCACACCATCAGGCTGCATCTCAGCTGCTTAAACCCTGGTTTCATCATTTGCGCTGGACTGGCAAAACTCATGGTCACAATTACAGTTTGTTGTTGTTGTTTTTTAAATTAGACCGGTGGGTTGAGCAAAAAGGTAAAACTATTTTCCTTTAATGTTAAGTGAAATTACTAATGACCATACATAACTTTTTTTTTTTCAAATGAAAGGAAATATTAGCTGGACTCGGACTGTGGGTAAATTGTGTGTAAACCACTGTATTCATTTTGTCTTTGAACTGTGCAAGAGCATGAACATCCAATCAATAGAAATGTTATTAATAGATAACGGGAAAAGTTCTCAAGAGCCACATAATAGAGACGTGGAAAATTGATGAAAATAGAGCTTATAACCCGTTCAACATTGGCAAGACCAGTAGGGAGATATATGCACTATCAATCTCGCATACGTAGCGCGTCTAAATTACGTGGGCTGGTGATTGAAAGCAGAGAGATATCTGTGCAGCAAGGGCTATCTTTAGCAGTAACGCAGAGTTGAAAACTAACAGTAAATGTAGATAGCTCACACGGGCTGAACCATCTTTTCTCTTTCTCTAGTGCTTGGAAATACCTCCAGGAAAAAATGGATAGGTGACAAAGACTACACCTATTTCTTCTCTAAGCGATACCCTTCTCCTCCATTTCATTTAGATTAGTCTTATCTTTTGCTTGGAGGAGAGAATAAAAATAAACAGGGATTTAATTTCTGACATGGACACTACATCTATCACAGGCCAAAACTGGAGTTTTGCTCATTCATACTGAAGCCTGAATTTGGTATTCACACACAATCAAAATACGTTTCCACAGGTAAGTAAATCTCAGCGCCTCCACGTCTGGATGGCAACTAGTATTCCTAATTTTACTTTGGGTTTTAAGCACACTTTTATCAAGCTTCATTAAAAACCCAAAGCATGGGTGACTTAGTGATTTTGTACATTGCTGCCTCTGAATGGCTGGGTTCAAGCCCTGCCGTAGATCACCGCAAACAACGTATAATATCTCAGTCCAATTTACAGAACCATCACCTACTTTGGTACTTAGATACTGTTAACTAGCATCGCTAGACCATCAGACTCCGAAGGAACAAATTAAGCTCACTGTAATAGTCTTATTTAAAAAAAAAAAAAAAGAATGAGTCCAAAATAAAATGTGAAACATTTAACAGGATCTTCTTTTTTGTATCTCCTCAGTTGGACACAACTTTTAAAATGAGGCATTCCAAAAATTAATATTCACTTTTCTAAATGCATGTTAATTTCTTATTTATTTCAGGCTTTACTAGAGACTCAAAATTTACTGCGCACTCAGGTTGCAAATTTTACCTTCAACCTTGGATTTTCAGGAAAATTTTACCACACAGGTAAGAAGGAACTTCATGCTCTCAGGTA
This sequence comes from Pluvialis apricaria, assembly GCA_017639485.1. Taxonomy (NCBI): domain Eukaryota; kingdom Metazoa; phylum Chordata; class Aves; order Charadriiformes; family Charadriidae; genus Pluvialis; species Pluvialis apricaria. The sequence continues at coordinate 80,636,510 of CM030010.1, forward strand.
GCTGCAGCTAAATAGGTGGCAGGATTTTAAACGTAGCTTTAAACATGCCCTTTTTAAATAACGCGTTGGCTCAGTGGAGCTGTGGGAAATGCATGCTCCGCCATTTGAGCATTCAGTGTCTAATTCAGTGTCCAAAGGGGCAAAGGTACGCTACAGATGAGCTTCTCAGGAACCCGTAGATGCCCTTGGTGCTTTTCTGAAAAATGTGTGGTAGTAGATCTCAGGGTTATAAAGCAGGCAAAGCAGCTGCTAAGTTCCCTATAATTCCACAAAAGACAGGACAGCACAGAAGACATACTAAGGTTTTTCCAGTCCAATAGGTATGATGAAATAGAAAAGACTGGAAAACTCATGTCTCAAAACCTCTGAAGAGGCAGAAGTGTTTGAATGGGATGCACAAGATTTTGTTATGATTGTAAAGGTAATGTATCTCAGTGGTCTGCAAATCAGGAGGGATGATAAAAGGAAAATGAGATTAAAAGAAATTTGTATTGAAACCCTACTCCCTTCACACTCTATGTGGTAACAAGTTGCACGCTTGCACTGTTTCTATGGGAGATCTTTTATATCTCCTCCTTCTCCTCATGACTCCTTTCTCTCTTTTGCTCCATTTCTCCACAGCACAAGGCCCCGCCCCCCCCCCCCCCCCCCCCCCCTTTTTTTTTTCCCTTCCCCTTTACCTTCTTAACAGTTTGCTGCACCTGCACTCAGGCTTCCCTCCACTGCCACTGAGCCACGCTGCTCGCTCCCTAGTGCTGCTAAGGCAAAAAAAGACATACTGAGCAACTCGCTCCAAAGGAGTCACCTCCTGTCCTTCTATTTTCCAAACCCCATACCCTTCTCACCTTTGAAGAGCATCTCCAAAATCCTCAGCTGTCAACCCCTTCAGCCACATTTAGTGACACTGAGTGATGCTAGGGAAGCCGAGAAGCTTATCTGGAGCAGAGGCGGAGGCATTACAGCAGCAAAAGGATGGGAGGGTAAGTTTAAATGCTGGGAACGATGCCGTCCCAGCTGTCACAGGCCACGGGGTAGCTGTGGAGTGTAGGCGTAGCAGTACTCCCCTACTCATCGCCAGTATGTGAACACCAAACAGATGAGCTTACCCATCTCTTGTGTTTCACCACCCGTTAGGAGAGTACAGAGGTCCCTGGGAGAAAGGGAGAGGAAAAAGCATTTGAGGGATGAGAAGAGAAGGAAACCAAGATTATGTATTTGTATCACTGTCCCTTTCAAAGTCCAGGCTGTTTTCCCCTTGCACGAGCACATAACGCTAAGCAACTGCTGCCCAGGAAACCTTACAGACTAAAGATATAGGCTGGAGAGCTTGAGAAAAATGAGAGGTAGAGAGAGATGGAATTACTTGCCTGGAGTCATATAACAAGCCAGTGGCAGACCTGTGATTAGAGAGCAACTTCGGAGACAGAACTTCAGTATTCTCCTCACTTCATCTTGACCTGCCTGTGCGGTTATTCCTTCTGGAGATTAATTGGACACACATAATACAGCAAAATAAACAAAAGTAGCCCAAGGCTCTGAGGCGCTCTAAAGTAGGATGCTGCTCAGTTGTGGCCATCTACAGACTAAAGCTGGTGTCAGTCATTGCAGTGTCCACTGCAGAGAAAGGTTATTCAAGGAGGGGAGGAAGTGGAGAAAAAGATAATTTATTATAAATACTATGACGCACTGAACAGTGGCTGGTGCAAAACATGCAGCCTTTGTACAAAATGAACCCCCTGACCTGCCGATACATTTTTTTCTTCATTCATCCCAATGGCCTCCACATTGTTGTCACAGGTTTTCTTGCCCAGCTGATATAATGCTGACCAATTTCAGGTTTGCTCCTGCTGTAGAGAGAAAAATAGGAGAATGTGCATGTGTGCCTGTCCTTCTAAGGCTCTCAAGGCTTACAAAAATAGCACAGAACTACTTAATGAGTTAAAGCATGTCATTGCCTCCATTAAGGGACCTGCTGCTGCCTGTACTCAGTGATGCATCTGATTTAAGTGAACACTTCACTTACAGGTTGGTGGTAGCGTTTTGTCATATCAGCTTAGTGGAAAGGTTTCAAAGTATTCTCCATGCAATATACACTTTACTGACTCGTTATAAAACATGGAAAGGTATTCTTTAATTACTGTGAATGTGGCTTGTTTACCCAGAGAGGCTTTTAGTATCAGATATTCAACATGTTTTATTAGCGCACTGTAACTGCTGTGCCTTACTGACTTCCTTAATGTGCGATTTCGCTCTCCTTTCCAAAACTTGGATCATTTTAAAACTACAGGAGGGAGATGAGCGTGGGAATGTGTTGGCAGATTAAACAGTTATACATTTGCATCAAAAGATGTTGCTGACATCTGTACTCCAAATACCAATTCTACTTGGTATGCCTGCGCGCAAGTACAATAGCTGACACATCAGCCTCACTGCTCATCATCTCACCACCACCACCACCACTCCCTCCTGTGGCACTGGTAAACTATGCACTGTAGACTTAACTCTATTAGCAAAAAAACTGAGTAGGATGCTACTAGTTATTCAGTTGTAGCAAACGGTTTTTACTTGTTAATACTGTGGCAATAGAAATTAAGATGTTCTCAGGATTTGCATTTAAGATTTAGAAGGTTATCGACAGCAACTTCAAACTTAGTTTCAGTTTTGAGCCCGAAAGAGACCTCTAAGTTACGGTTACATTTTTAAAATACAGGATTATTTATTATGTGCAAACAAACTTTGAATTATTACCTACCTGTGCAAAGTGCATACTGCATCTCAAGGCAGGTATATGTTCACCTCCTTGATTGTGGGTCTACTGCATTTTTCAGATTTCACATTAAAATGGAGATAGAAAGTTACATAAAGAATGTTGATTGGACGAAGAAGTTAAAACCTCAAAATCCCATCCCTTCTTTTGCCTCCAATACTCCGAAATAAGGGTTTGGACAAAAATATTTCAACAATATAGGCATTCACCAAATGCTCCATTTTTTGCATCTGTTTGCATGAGATTTTTTGGAAATAATGCTACTTAAGAACTTATAAAATCAAACAACACTCTTTTTAAAGGCTTGTAAAGAAAATCATCCTCAAAAGCAACACCACCACCAAATGTTAAACTTCCAACCTTGATGTTTCAGGTCTGCCATTACAGGGTGGGGTTTGTTTTTTGTTGTTTTTTTTTTTTTTCTTTAAACTGGAAAGTGTCATGCTTTGTCTTATTTGATTTTTGTTATGGTAAAAAAGTGTACAGTTTGATTAGTTGTATCTGAACTTATAAAGAAATTAGGAAAAATAGGACTTTAAAATTTTGGTTTTAATAATGAAATTATTTCAAGAACCATGCTCTACTTCAAATGTTAACAAGGCACTAAATTATACTTTATCCTAAATATTATGTCAAATGATTGTTGTTCTTTATATATTTCAAATTTCCACTTTTTCCCCTCTTCATCCCTACCTTCGGGTTACCAAAGAGATCTTTAATTCCTTTGTCTGCTGTCCTATTTTGAAAGCCTATGTTAGGTTTCTTTCCCCAGTTTTCCCTCGCGTGTGCCCGGGTGACTGCAAGTGAACCACATATCCCAAAAAACAAGAGAGCAGTCATTCAACAGATACAGTGTACAAAAGTTTTGCACGAAGGAGCAGACATTGACAGAAGGAGCAGCCATCGGCCCGTTCTTTTCAGTAAGGAATTGCCTAGAAAACAAGGTTGTTTTCTTTTTCCAGCAGCAATCCCATCAGCAGGAGCAACTTTCTCAGAGCTTGCAGAGTGCTGCAAAGAGGGGAGTAAAGTGATTCGGTGACACCAGGAGAAAGTTTCAACATAATGCTCTCCTTGTGTAGTGGTGTTCTTCAAAAAATACGGCAGGAGTGAAAAACAAAAACAAAGAGCTGAAGTGCGTGCACTAAACAGCCATCTCTGTATGTTCCTGCCTCCTGCCGCAAAAGTGCAGTGACATCCATGGAGCACTTTTCTTCCAATGAGTTTTGCAAAACATTGAAAGGCTTCTAAGAAGAAAAGATACCTATGTTTGCATGAGTAGCCTGATTTTGACAATTATTTCTTTGATTGAAGCTAAATAAAAGCATTTGAATGTCAAAGGAACAAAACGGAAGGCTGCTAATAAACTGAGTATTATTGAGTAATTTGAGGGTGAAGTTACTGAAACGTAACTTTGCCTTTCCAATTTGAAAAAGCACTGCAGACACGTCTGCAGATGGTGGAAGGAGCATTGTATCATTTCTCAAACAGGTTTTTGTTGTTACAGCCACACATGCTTGCTTCTGCCTGAAGCAGATACTCTTCAGGAACACAGGAGTTTTTATTGTTTTTACTTCAAGATTAAACCTGGCAAAAACTGAATACTGAACCATAGGAAACAACATTTGGAACACCTTTGCCTTCACAGTTTCATGTTTTCCACCTAATTATATTTTGAAACTATTGCAAACTTGTTTCATACTTTACCAGATATTATCAGATTTCAATTTACGGAGGCTAATAATGTAGCTACAAGCTGGGGGGGAAGCGTTGGCACACAGACTCTAGCACACAGCTCTGTGATGCCACCTGGGCCAGCTACAACTGCACAGGACCAAAGCAGGTGCGTACAAGTCCATCCAATCTCCATCTTCATGGGAAACCTGAACTTCTAAATACTCCTATGTACATTACATAGCATGACAATCAGCCCTTGAAAATGAGTTCTTGTTAGAATCACTGTCAGTTAACACCATGCCAGGAATAGAAAGGGAGAGCTACCATCCATGGTAATTCACCTCATTCCTTTTGTTGAGATGGTAGAGCCTGTCTGCAGCACAGGGAGACATCCAGGCCCGGGACAGTAGGTTTTATGGCAGCCTCTTCTATGTTTAAAAAACAATTGTGGGCATTTTCTGCTGTTGCTTTTCTATTACCTTCTTTTTTTCTTTCTTTCTTTTGCAGGGACTGAAGAGGAAGATGAAGGCGATGACCTGTTGTTGAGGTCTGTAGATGAGTTTTGGTGGTTTCCCCATATGTGGAGTCACATGCAGCCTCACCTCTTCCACAATGAGTCGTCACTGGTGGAGCAGATGATCCTCAACAAAGAATTTGCAATAGTGAGTAAAAGTTACCAAAAGGTTCAACTAGGGTACCTTTGCATATTATAGCTATGCTTTCCAAGCTGTTTTTATGTTTATCTGTATTATACATATATATATTTACACAGATATGCCAAATAAGGCAGCGGGATTGGAAACAGCCCTCAAAAAAGCCTTTCTGTGATTCAAACTTGGGCTGAATTTTGTCTTAGCCTTTGTCACCAACACGGACCTCCTGGGGAGGCAGCAGCCCTTCACCCAAGCAACCTTGTGAGACCATAGGGATGAGCAGCAGTGAAATCTGAGCAGGCATCAGCTGGCCTTTTAAGCTTTAAGAAGGAGTTTATACACAGGTTATCAGCTTCCTGAAGTCTGGTGCAAACATCTTCAACAGGGGAGGGAGAAAGTTGCAGTGAACCCTAAGTGTTGTGTGTGGTTTGCGAGAAATCTTGAAGCTAATGAAGCAAATAAGTGAAGCTGCTGGATTTCTCTGTGCTTTTGTTAGATAACCTGCTTGAAAAATACTTTTTTTACACAGCTAACCTGTTGCTAATATTTGTAGATAATGATGTTTCATTTTTGCTCATTTGTGTTGTTAACTTACAAGAGCTCTCCTCCTAGCATTGCTCAGAGTACTTGTACTCCAAGGTCAGGTGGAAATCATTTAGAGACCTTCAGGGTAACGCTGCTTGCTTATCGAGCATGACAAAGGAAACCTGAAATCCATAAAATGCTCACTTTGGAAAAGACACTGTGTGGTCTTTGACAAGGCATAGAAATGCCAAACTACTCAAAAGAGCAGAGTGACACGGTGGGGCTTTCTCTGCTGCCCAGGGAACCCGAGTCTCAGCCCTCCGCAGCTCAGAAAGGCCAGCCAGCAGCTGCCCCTTCCTCCCATCCCTCACACGAGCCAAGGAGCATCAGGAAACCGGCAGAGGCAGATGCCTGAACAAGCAGTTGGAAGCAAATTATTCCCTTGTTTACCAAAATATTTTCCTATCAACCTTTAAAGAAAATTCATTAAAAATGGCTTAACTGTTTACTCTTCTTGCCAGACTTCCCCCCTTCCTGTCTCCTGCTTGGCAGGCTGTTAGGACAGAGGCATTTCGGATGACTTCTTTTCCTTTCTGCTGTTCTGCTTTACTATCAAGCCCTCATTCCTGGCATGGCCGGTTCATACCTTTTGTGTGGCCTGGCCCAGACACCCAAATACAGTTCAAATTTTAAATGCAAGAGTAATTTTTTTCAAATAATCTGTATCTCAAAAATACACAGTGTGTTCATCTTTAAACCTATGGGGAAATTCTCCGCATTTTTTCAGGAAATACTAAGTCCTCTGGGTCAAACCACCTTTAGGAGTAAAATCTATAGCATAACCCAAAAACAGGGCTTGTGATAGAATCTGTTTGCAACTTCAACTACAGAAAGATAAAGCCCACGTCCCTATCATCACTGAAGGGTAGAGACTCCTTAGGGTGCCTATAAATAAGGAGATGATGTCAGTGAAAGGCTGCTGTTATTACAGTTTTATTTCCTGCTAACATTTGGACAGGGGTTGTACCAACCTCTTAACCTTGAATCTATACGAGCTGTACAATTTACTTAGGAGAACATTTCTTTTCAAAAGGCTTCCTGTGAAATCCCCTCTGTGGGAGAAATTTATCTTCCCAATATGACAACCTTCCTGATAGCTATCAGAGAGGTCCCAGCTATGACTTCAGAGTAGTTTTGTATCCTCCCCTGCTTTCTTATCCTCAGAATCATATCGTACTTGGGAAAGGAACTCCCTGTTCTACAGCTGCACTTCTGTAAGTCCTCCAAAGTTAAAGGAAACCCTTTTTCATTATTTTTTGACTTCACAGTGTGGATCCAAATGTAAATTGGAGATCTAGAACCATACGTAGAAAGTCTGATGTTACATGTTTCATTTGTGCTCCAATATCTTTATTTAGTATTATGCTCAGGGGGACACAGCTTCATGCTGATGCCATTTTCTCCTGCATTTCCCATTTATTGACCGCATCTCCCCACCTCTTGTTTTAGCTGTCGGTAGAGATGACACTTTGTCAGTTTCTGCAAGAGAAGGTGCAATAATTATTTGGAAGTATAGTCACATTAATACTTCACCTAATGTGGTATTTCTCCATTCATTATTTTAAACATGGGCATGAGGGTAACTTGGTCTTCAGGATGGGAAAGATCATGATTATGTCTGAGAAAAACAGTCTAGGTTGCTTTAAGGTCCCAAATACCACAATAAAAATTCTGTTAATTATGACCTGTTGGCTCCTCCTAGCTTTATCATTTTAGAAGAAAGCTAAAACAGATCACCATGTCTAGAAACCTGCACCCAAATCCCATCAGAGGCAGCAGCTTCTCCATGTAAGAGAGTATCAGGCTTGGGACTGACGTTGTCCGCTGGGGGAAAAGGTTTCATGAAAGAAACATCCTTCTGAGTATTGTGGATTAAAGTCGAGCTTAGTAAACACAAGCCAGTGCACCTGAAACAGTATTTCACGGATATTATCACAGTGAGCTATAAACGTACATAAGCATAATCTGTGTTTACCCTGTGTGCATAATCTCTGGTTTGCAGAAGCTCAAGTACACGTACAGTCTGCTGAACAGAGGCAAGAAATACAGGTGTTACAGCTGGCACCTAGATAAAAGACCTTCTTCTGTTTTACACAGATATATCCATACCTCAGCGATGCTCTATAAAATGGGGGCTTACCATTGCAGCCTGCCTCCAACAGCTGTATCACAAAATACATTTGGAAATCAGATATCTAAACAGTTTTGTATACACACAGCTAATTGCTAATTAGGTATCTAATTGCCTTGATTTCAGTGCAGATACCTCTGTGTATCTGGGGCTTAGTAAAATCAACAGCCTTTAAAGGATTCCCTTACACCTGAATTGCTTGTGAACCAGGAGACTGCCTTTAACAAGAGCCCTCCAAATTATTTTATGTCTCACCGAGATATTTATCATTCCTACCATTTCATGCCTAGTTGGTGAGAGGACGAGACTTTCTCACATCTTTCATAGGTGTTATTGCCCCGCTGCTCTGGATCCGGCAGGCAGCATGGGAAGTTTTGCCTGGCAAAATCTTTGTCCACGTGTGCCTGAGCGATGGGCCCCGCAGCAGCCCCCATCCGTAGCCCCACTCCCACAGCCCTGGCTGCCAAACCTCTTCTCAAGCACTCGCGATAGCATCAGAGGAACAAGAGCCAGCGATTTTAACTCTGGCAAACTAAGTTGCAGACTACCCAGAACTTCACTATCCCAATATCGCCTTATTTACGTAAATACAGATGGTACACTTCAGAGCCTGGTGAAGGAAGTTACAAATTACATTTCTTTTGATTATCACTTGGGTTTAACTTCATGTTTTGTGGGGTGATTCTCTATCAGAGGATCCCAAAATCCTTTAAAGACACCAATGGATTATGCCTTGGATTAAATTTTGCAAACTGATATTATCTCAAGTATTATTCTTGTTGTGTATGGGCAATGCTATTGATACAAAGAGGTGAACAAACTGCACAAGCAGAAGCCTCTGATAGTACATATTCCAAAACCAAAACAAACCAAGTTTTCATTGCCATCCTGTAATCACAAGGTATCCTTCCTCTCCCCTTTTGTACATCCTTATCTGACAAAACCAAGTAGAATATATTTAATCCAAAGCCTGTAGCTCTTTATTTTGTCCCTCAATTTGTTTACTCAGTGATCATCTTCTATGCTCATTTGTGAGTACACGTGCCCAAAGCACAGTAGAGATAGGGCAAAAACTATCATCGACTGTAAAAAGGTAGCTGTGATCTGATATGAAGAAGTGAAAGAGAGACATATACGAAACAAACAAATCAATTCAGAGATACACATATACAAAACAAAGAAATCAATTCAGAGCCTGTCTAGTAACGCTCCTTGGCTTCAGTCTCCAGTTTATAAACCAACTACAGATGCACATTAGCACTTCCTCTGCCTAAAACTTTTGAGCTGCCCAAACCACAAGGAAGCCACGAGCTTTTAATACACCAATTAAATACCAAGAATATGAAGACCAGTGACCACATATCAAAGGCAAAGTATCTACATGTGATGAAAAGAGTCTAATTTGTCCCATTATTAATATCTGTAGTTAATGCTGGGAAGAGATGCCCTCTAGAGATTGCCTCTAAAAATGCTCTGTAAATGGTCTGCATATATTGGATAGCATTGTCCTGTGCAGACAGGATGAGATTTATTCTGCCTAACCTTAAGGTCCTTCCAAAACAGTCCATCTTCATAGGTTCTTTTGTCTGTACCAGGAATGTGCTTTGACAGCACATCTCCAAGGCTGCCTCTACTTTCTCAACTTCATTTGGTACCACACGCAGGCAGAGCCTACGTGTTTCCTAGTCATGTATAGCTTCCTCAGTGCTGGACTGCCTTTCTTCATTTCACATCCTCAGAAACCTAAGATCTTAAATCCCACATCTTCTTCGCCTCTTGATAACCTGCTCTGGTGTGAAGGATTCTTAGAACAGGAGTCCTGGTGATACTTGGGAGACGGCTTTGTAAGACTGGTGAAAAGCTGGCTTTTCCCGTGTCCCTGTCAATCCCGGATCTGACACAGACACCAGAAAATCCGCTTCATTAAGACCCCTTGAACTCTCTGCTTGGTGCACTGTACAGCCACGTGGCAAGGAAGCGCATCACAGAGATGAAAACACAACGGTGAAAGCAAATACCACCACACAGAGCCCCTGTATCTCAGTAACTGTCACCTCTCATTTGCTGAACTGTGTCTAGCTAGAGAGCTTTGAAGCACATTTTTAAAGTTTAGAATTGAACTAAAACCTGAAATATTTATTCAACAAAAGTTATCCAGAAACGTAAGCCTTGAGAACAAAAATCATGTGTCCGTAAAGGATAAAAAAACCCCACATTTTTGTGAGTGCTGACAAGCAAGGAAGTAGCAAATTCATTTGCCAAGTAAGAGGAACTTTACTAAATATTTTAAACTGACATAGTAACATATAATCTCTTACAGGAAATCTCACCCATGTGCAGCAATATTCAAAATATATCTCAGTACTAAAAATAGGCAAAGTTTATGTAAATCTTTTAACATTGGAAGGTAACAAAGTACTAAATTTATTCTATCACTTACTGTTGGTCAAAGTCAAAAGGCTTAGCAAACTTTTCTGAGGTCGTATTGTTAACTTTTTGATCTAATAAAAGCCTTTACAACAAAGGGAATGCTGCAGTTCAACTGACTGTGTGAAAAGATCTACAGTAGACATAAGATTCAACAAATTAAAAGGTTGCTTTTTTATTCTTTCTCTGACTGGCCAATACTTGTGTTTCTGTAAAAACAATCACCAGTGATCTTTAAGAAGCAGAATGCTGGTTGCGTTACAACAGTTTCAGGTTTTGTTTCATTTTATTTCTTACTTTATTTTAACAAGAATATGTAATATATGGTGCAATCAAAAACTGGGGGTTTACTGTCAGACAAGATCCTGCTAATGTAAACAGTCAATCTTCCATACAATGTTTTTATTTGAATTTCCAACATTTGCTCACAGAAAAACTGCTATAGCAATGCAATTGTACTTGTTGAGAATATACCTCCTTCTGGAGGGCAGTGCTCAGTCTGCATTACCTGCCTTTTCTTTAGCAGAGGGTTGGGGGTTTTTTGCAAACAGAGAGCACTTGCTGACTCATGGCAAACACAGCTCATTTCTGCACAGATCGGAAGGTCGAAAGAGGTTAGGAGTTGCAAGCAAATCTCCCCTTGCTTGAACGAAGCTGATAATTGAGAGATATAAGCGGCCCTGCCAGATTGCTTCAGCTTTTCAGCTCGCCCGTAGAAGTACCTGTCCCACATGTGGGCTGTGGGCAAGGTAAACTTTGGAAGGTGTCCTGGTTTGAGGCATCTGGCTACTGCTGGCCAGATGTGTTGGCCACATGCAGGCATGGAGGGAGGGTTGTTTTGAAGTGGCAGCAGTCTGAGCCACATACCCCGTGCACACTGGTGCCTGGAGAGCATCCTCTAGTCTGATCTAGCCCTTAAGTGGTCCTACCGCTCCCCAACCGCTCCATAACGTGAACCGATGCATGGGAAGTAGCAACAACTCAGGGAATTTGCTGCCAAAAATGCAACAACTGTTTTAATCGTATTCCCCCTATCTCACAGGTTATAACACTGATTCTCCCTTAATATTGAACTCATCCACTGCTTCTGCCTCATCTTACACTGTCATTTAAATTACAATTGAAAGTCTCTTAGCGCACAAGTGAAATAGGAACACAAATTTAACCTGTCCAAAATTAATGGCTCTGGGGTCCCAGCTTAAGCGTGCAAAGGAATGTAAAGCTGCTGTTCTCGGGGCCAGAAAGGGCCAGAAATTTTCCAAACTAGACAAACACACAAAGTTTTGAACAAATTTTGAAAGGGGGGGGGAAAAAATATCAGTGGAAGGCCTGAATGTAAAAATAACCTAATAAAATCTTGTAGGAAATTGTTTCTTAGAAAATATAAGAAAACATACTCACTACAGGCATCTTCCATTTTGCCCAACCGCTTAGATTCAAATGTGTGCTCGTCCTTTAACACTTTAGTTCTCAATCCCAAACAAATTGAGAGGGGAAAAAGGAAAGAGCAACAGAAATCACTAAAAGAGGACATACAATATTTAATTTATCCAAGTAAACTGACCAAAGAAAATCTGATTATTTGTTAGTTGTGTTTTCTTAAAGTCATATCAGGTACCTGAGTGACTGTCGTGTATTTGTGTGATGAAATACGTAGTGTGCAGGTTTTATTCAGAGGCTAATTAGCTTTTTATATTGAGAATTTATGAAAAGCTGCCTTATTTTATTTGTGAATGGCAGATTACCACTTCACCATTCTGTTGCTATGGCAATACCAGCAGCAAATAGTAAGTAGATAAACAGGATTCTGCATGTATTCATCCTGATACCTACTTTTGGACATTCAGAGCAGTGTTCATTATCTAGCTCAGGACACATTTGTCTGTATACGCCCTAACACAGGTTTGGCGAAGGTTTGTAGATTCAAGTTAACACAGTGTATCTGAGTTAACACAGTGTATTTGACAATGTGAGCATCATAAACTACTCAGGGTAATAAATGGCCAGATTTTCAGAAACCTTTAGATGTAGCTTTTTCCTTTATACATGTTCATGGCAAAAAAATTGAGACGAGCAATTCAACACTTATATATCTGTTCCTCATTTCACCCTTAAACTGACTCATTCCTTTCAGGTATGTAGCAACATTAATAAGCAGAAATTACATTTTGCTCTCAGTAAGTTACAAAATACTGAGTTCAGGTTTCTCCCCCCCCAACCCCCCCCCAAGATCAGCCAGTAACCTAAAATGTTTACTAATAAGGAATGAATAATTTTAAGTGGTGTCATTATGTGATGTATGAACAAGTGTTCCCTACAGATTTAACTTAATTTTTGTCAGTGAACCAAAAAAAAAACTTTCCTTGCAAAGTACTTGAAGATGCCCAGCAGAACCTGCTGTTCCTGGAATTAAAGTAATCCACAATCCCTGAGTAACGTGGGGAAGAAGGACAAAAAAAAATAAAAATCATCATCTCGCGTTTTAGCCACTGCCCTCTGAACATCAATTTTATATGAACAGAAAACAGCTGATGTATCCTGTAGTACCGGGAGTAAAATGAAATCAGTAAACACCCGAAGTGCGGGAAGGGATGCGGTGAGAACCACAGCGGCAGGATGCCCTGCAACCTGGAGATGCTGTGGGAGAGCTGAAAAGGGTCTTTGCTGGGATCTGCTGGAACTGAGCCTGGGCAGGAGCGGCAGAGCACAGCCTTTCTTTCTGCCGGGAGCTGATAAACGCCGGATGCGTTTCTGAATAGTCACTCAGACCAATGAAACTAATTGCCTCATTTTCACATGTATAGCTTACGCTTCAAATAATTTGCTCTCTTTTAAATATATCCCCAGCTATAGATGTGGTTATCAGGCCTCGTCATCAGATGGGGTTTTCAGACAGCCCACGCTAAGTCGGGAGCGGGAGGGATGAGGAGCAGAACAAAGGCAGGAGAGCGTCAGGAGAGAAGGGAACATGCCCAGCACGCTCGCAGTTAAGCTTCTTCCTTAATTCCTTCTGCCTGCACGTTAACTACCTCATTGTGCTATTGGAAGATATTTTCAAGATAACCTATAGATTATATTCACGAAAATGCAAGTTTCCTCATAGAAACTGAGCTGAATATTTATGAAATGAAAAATGTGTCGGTCAAAGTCCAGCTTTTTTTGCGACCACCTTAATACCACGCCAAAAATATAAATTGATTCAGAACCTATAGGGGATTTTTTTTTTTGTTAAAATCAGGAAGGAATCTGGCTCTTATTTCAGAAATAGGAAACAAAAATCCCACGTGTGTCACTAACTTTTTTTTTTCTACCTGTTTACTGCTCTAATGCTGTTCGATAGCTTAGTAAATAAGCAGCAGCAGTTTACCAGATTACCTTTAAAAAGAACCAAACAGGTAGGATGCATATTAAAATACACGCAATATGTAATGAACAGGCAGGCAAATCTATTCCATGTAACGGTACACACAACGTAATCCAAGAGGATTATTTATCACTGTGCAGTTATCAAACTGTAATTCTTGCTCCCCTCATCTCCCCTCCATTTTTAGCCTGTGCTAAATACAAACAGATACAAATCTGTCTGAGGACAACAGCTTCCCCGATGCCACTGTCTGCGGGGAAGAATAAGCTTTGAATAGTTCCATGTTCTTTTTCTGTTCCTAAATATATTCCTCCCTCTGCTGTGTCGCAGGAGCATGGTATACCAACTGATATGGGGTACGCGGTGGCGCCGCACCACTCTGGCGTCTACCCGGTTCACATCCAGCTGTACGAGGCCTGGAAGAAGGTCTGGCACATCCGAGTGACCAGCACAGAAGAATACCCACACCTGAAGCCTGCACGGTACAGACGGGGCTTCATCCACAATGGCATCATGGTACACTGCATTTCCATGCTTCATAGCAATAGTACTTTAAGTGATTCAAAAGTGTGCTATTTTTACCAAATGCTTCAAGTTTTACAGCAATCATTAAAATTCTCTGTGACCGAGGATTTGCAAGGATGCCAAAATAGTGCATTTGTTATGCAGACAGTTTTTTGTTGTTTCTTTTTAAAAAAAATGTCACACAAACTCAGGCAACTGCAAATGTAATCCTCAAACTAAATGTACTTGTAGTCCCATCAACTATCAACTGAGTTATAAATGCATACTTTGAAATTCATTAAACTGCCTAAGACCTATGTTTCAAGCTCTGGTTCATCTTTATGCATGAAAGGATTAGAAATCCACCACCTGGGAAGGTGAGCAGGTGTACGTAATCTCCTCCAGCAAGTATGACACACTCTGAGGCTGAGGTTTCCTTCCAAGCTTTGCTTCTGAAACTCTCAGAGCCGGGCACCCAACATGTGCCCGACTCCTCCAGCCCAGGCATTTGTGTGAAGAGAGAGAAGGTTCCTCACAGACACACTTCAACTGTGTGAAGGACAGGAAAAATGTATAAAATTACTTGGCCCGTCTTACCAGCCAGCCGCAACCTTATAGATAGGTGAAACTCAAAAATTGAATATGCATAAGTGGAGTTAGACATATTTCAAAGGCAGGTCCTGGGATGCTTTAAAGTCCCAGCTGACCTGAGTATTGCCTACGCATGTAAAGTCAAAATTGCCATCCCCTAAACAAGGAACGTCTTAATCAAAACCAAGAAGTTACTGCACATAGTCCAATTACTATTGGAATAGACTCAATTTCAGCAGTGCATTTACACAGGTATTAAAATGCTCTGCTGCAGGTAGGTTTTATTTGTTGTTGAGTAGAAAAGCGACAACACTGACTGGAGGGACACAAAAGGCCTTCCCCAGGTGAATTAAGTCTCTGCATGGATTAGGCAATACCCATACGCGCCGAGTTGTCTCTACTTTACCAGAGTACCTAGCTAATAATGTAACTAAACTACCTAGTTCTCCGAGATGAGCTTGTTTTCCCACGCCTGCAAGCTGGCTGGTTTCTGACACGCAGCCGTTTGATTTACGAGAGGACGGGGAGCCGCCCTCAGGCTGGTCTCACACGAGCATCCCACCAGTCCCGGACACATTTCACAAACAGCAATGAGGGGCTCAGTGTGGTTTTCAGGACTGGGGAAAGTATAAAACAAGAGGTCTTTTGTGGTCCGCAGCCTTGAATACAAATTCAACGTCTCAAGAACAGTAAGATTAATTGCCTGAGATAGCAAAGATGGCCAGGAAGCAGTATTTATCTGCTAATAAACTAACCTTGCTAAGGGAAGAGAGGTTTGGCTTTTTGTTTTCTTCCAAACGGCAGGAAACAAACACTTATAATAAGTGTCTGAGCTGAATAAAGCAGTCTGCAGGAAAGCTCAGCCCATGTGTGTCCCAGCTTTTCAGAGCTGGCGTCTGGAAATCTCCCACATCTGCCGGGCCACCCTTGCTTACCACCAGAGTACGGAAGGCAGAAAGGAGCCCATAAACACACACACCAGAGCGGAGAGGCAGAAAGGGTTGCTGGTTTGTTTCTTTGAGTTGCTGGAGGGATTCGGGTGGCTGTGCCAGGGTAAGTTTGCAGAAAGAAGTTAATGTCACAACGGCGCTGTTGTTTTGTTCCCAGGTGCTCCCTCGACAGACCTGTGGCCTTTTCACTCATACTATTTTTTACAAGGAATACCCTGGGGGTCCTCAGGAGCTGGACAAAAGTATCCGAGGAGGTGAACTCTTCCTCACCATTCTCCTGAATCCCGTAGGTACCTCCTTTTGCTATTTTTTGGACATGCTGACTAAGAGGGAAGAGGGAGGGAGGGAGGGAGAGACATCATTTCTCTTTGATCTTGTTTGGGAAATAAAAATCAAGACCACTTGCTCAGACGTATCAAGCAGTTTAAGAGGAAAGGAGCAAAATGTCTTCTGCTAATTTCCAATGCAGCAAGTTACTGGAAAATGCATCAATTTCAGCTCCATAGTTTCCCAACCTGAAGCAGGGTTCCTGTGAGAAAAGAGTGCTCTGACTTGTCTAACTGAGACTGAAAGAAACCAGTGAGGATAGAGAAAACTGTGTGATCTTATCCTGCTTTTCCTTTTTTCTGTAAGCTTGGGTCCTCAGGCACTCCTGATATAGCTCGATGGAAACCCCAGGGCTCAGGCCTGATATCATTCCCCCACCACTGGGTCTTAAAAATAGGTTTTGTGGAGCTGAAAAATACCCCAAGCAGTACACAGCCTTCTAATGAAGATTTTTGCTTTGCTCAGTGCTGCATTTCTTTTTCCTCTGTCAACATTACATGAATCATAAAATATATATATGTGTGTGTGTACATGCACATATAAACAACCTACATACGTATAAACACACACATATATATGGTTTAATCAAAAGTGCCACAGACTTTAAGGATGATTTTCAGAGCTACCACACAATTGTTTCTCATCTAATAAAGCAGTTTGAACTGCGCTGTGCTAATATATACACACACACCCCTACGACAACACGATGTAGGTGGCGACACAGGTGAGTTTTGGCTTACCAAGGATGAAGGAGGAAAGCTACGTGACTGAAAATGCTATATTTTGCAGTCACAGTTCTCTTGCCTGTGGACAAGTCTGATGCCATTTAAGACAGCAGCCTAGAGGTGGAAGGAGGAAGGACAAGAACAAAAAAAATAATCATATATCTTTTTTTGTGCCATTGTCCTCCCTTCTTCCTGTTCCACCCAAGCAAGCCATACTACTCATAAGATAAATGTCTTGTGTCTTGCCAGGTGGCCTAATTTTCAGTGGTTTTAAATTGCAGTACTCCTTGACTTCTCTGCAGAGTTAAGGAAACTTCAGGTGGAGCTAACTCTCAAATCCAGGTCGTTTATTTAGAGACCTAAATATAGATTTCGGTATTATATAAATTAAGTGAAAATTTTGGCTGGGGAGCTAAGTTGGCATCCGAGTCAAAGATTCAGTGGGCTTAAAGAAATGGGACATTTCTACTAGGAATTTTTCTGTACCATACATGTGACACCTAATTTGAGAATAAGAAATATCCCTGTTCTTTATCCCGTCTCTCCCTTATCTGTAGTTCTCTCAGGCTGGCTTTTCTTCCCACAGTTTCCTCAAGTGTAACTTGGCTCATCACTAGCTTGGGATGCTGCTGGAATTTATCCTTAGCTTTACCATACTTTGATCAATACCTGTGCACCTTTCACTTATCTGAAGATTTCCTCAGATTTAGGTAGTGCAGCAGTCTGTAGCAGAGTATGTTCTTACTCCATGAGAGCTGCTTAGAATTAGAGAGATTGACTGTTCTTCAGTCACTCACCATGCCCAAGCCTGTGAGTATGCTCAGGCCACCCTGACTTCCTCCCCTACAACTCACCTTTTCCCTAATTTCAGTTTTTTCTTTGTTACTGACAGTAGATGAGCCAGAAGGCACAAGCTCACAGTTGCATATTAAAAATTTCAGCCTTTGGACCTTTTAAACAAATGTATCCAAGTGTTCTTTCCAAAGACAGGCTGAGGCTATGGGGAAGGGTAGCTCTTCAATTAGTCTAAAACTTATTTTAAAGGCTATTATTGAACTCTGAATTAAATCAGATAGGCCTATGCCACCATTTATTACACTCTCCAGAATTCATTAGCCTGGGCTCTCCAGGAAGCTCCCGAGCAGGACCAACCTCAGAGATGCTGGAGCCTCTTCCTTCTGGGAGCTCTGACACCCCCAGCTGCTCATGCCGGCCCCGCAGGGGGTTTCCCCAGGCAGGCCCAATCGCTTTCCCCAGGAAAGGGACAAATCCCTCCCTACACAGGTCCTGCAGCACACGCAGGTGCTCTTGGTGCCCCACTGAGCATGATGCAAAAAATATTGAGAGAAGCAGTTCTACCGTCTGCCTTTTAGGTTTCAGGAGTGATGCAGCAGAGACAGAACCTTTCCTAGCAAGGCAATATGTAATGGCAGGCAAAGCACTCTAGATTTAATCATAGAATGGTTTAGATTGGAAGGGATCTTAAAGCTCATCCAGTTCCAAACCCCCTGCCATGGGGAGGGACACCTTTCACTGGACCACGCTGCTCAAAGCCCCATCCAACCTGGCCTAATCGTGCATCTGTGATGTTCATGACAGTGCTAGAAGACCGTCTTGCAACGAAAAGGGAGAGGAAAAAAAGATTTTCTTTGATTTTCTTCAGTACAGAAAGTCAATTGTTTTGACCAAGCTATGTTCCAATAACTTGAGAGTGCAATATATATTATTGGGTGGTATTTGAAAAGAACAGCATTTCTATACTGTTAATGTTTGATTCCCCCCTCCCACTTTTGTGATTTTCTATCTTTACCTCATCAAAACTGATATTTTACTGAGTTAAGCGACACAAGTGAAATACTGATGTGCACTTCCCCAACTCTTGAGTTAAGTATGAATGTGTTCCAATATAAGTGCTTATTCAGACAGGAAGAAATATAATTTAATCATGTGTGAGCTGAAGTAAGATATTCTGCAAAACCCCACCATCATTCAAGTCAGGTTGGTACACTACCCTGTGAAATATGCACTGACTGACAACAGTAAAAGCACAAACCTAGCCTTATCTCAGAAGGAAACTGATGTGAGTAGGAAACAAAATCATCTGTATTCATACACCCTTTTTCTTTTTTTAAAACCCAAGTTTGGACAGCACACAAATGAACAAGTGGGAAGACCTTTCTTTTAGTTAGTGTAAGAGAAATTTTTGGTGGTTAATTTGAAAAATTTTACAGTATATCTAAAATCTATGGTATCTTCGGAAAAGGATCAATAGAGTGTCTATTTCACTGGCCAATTGCAAATTCAGTTGAATAAAAAAAAATGTGCTTTGAATGTGATGTGTTCTCCAATCTGGCAGCAGTGCTTGTAGAATAGCAACGAGAGACTTCCCATCTTACATCCTAGCAGCTCTTCACACACCTCAGCTCATTAAAAACTTCCTTAGTATTTGGATATCAACCTGTGCAGTTCAGGGCTTTACCACAAGCAGTACAGTGTAAACCAACACGTGCTCTCCAAATGGATTATGGACAAGAACAACTGCCAGGAGTGTAAAGGCTTTTCCAAAACCATAATTTAAAATTTTGTTGTTGTTGTTGAGTCATATTGAATGAGGTGCCTAACGCAGTCCATGGATAGAAACCATATCCACGAAATAAATCCTAACCAGAATGCACCATCCCCCCTAGCATGTAGGCTGCTTTACGCATCGTTGCAGTTATCCTACTTCAAGTTTTGCAGCAAAGGGATTGCCTGTACTGTTATTTTTGCATTATTGACATTTTTAAAAAGTATTTTTCATTTACTCTTTAAAGACACTTTCCAGACCCTTTCCCGGTGTGCAGGGCATTCGCAGAAACGTAGTAGCTCCTATTAATTCTACTGCCACGTGGTTGCACCAAGTCTCCTGCTCACCAGGCTGGGGTCTCAAGCAGGTGTGCACACTTGCCACCAGCATTAGTGTAAGTTAAGTGCATACAGCAAGAGGAAAGGGGAACCTCTTCTGGAGGGTGAAGATGCTATAGAACTATTTCTGCTTACGGAAAGAGAACGTACACATGTGCACTCTCACAGCGCTGCCAGGCTACCATGACAACTGAAGTTACATATAAATCGTGTGTTTTTACCATAAAAGACCATACTCCAGAGTCCAAGATTGGGTTAGAAATTTCCTTATACAGCTAGTTATCTGCCCTGTGGTACGCAGTGTTATTTACTACCCCTGCCCAGTTCAAAAAGCACAGGAGCAAGAACAAAAAAAGAAACAAAAAAGGAATATCTGATTTCGTAGAGCCATTTCTATAACTACAGCAGACAATCATTTTATCGTTTTATGAGGTGCCTTCTTGATCATCAAGTAGGCTAGAAGTTAGAAGAGGGTTTCTGAGTTTGTGGTCATTGCCTGTCAATTTCTGTGGATTTTTTTTGTTCCTTTTGCCATTTTTTTTTTTACATTGGCATGTTTCTGTAGATGATTCTAACAATAGTTGGGCAACAATACTTGCTTACTCCAGTAGCAGATGCAGGGGAGTTGCACACTCCACATCTCATACCCCCACCCACACACAAAGCGTCGCTGCTGTAAGGCATCTCCTACCGCCGCATGGAAATGACTGAAGCTGTTGGAGCACTAAACCCAAAAAACTTCTCTCACTTTCAGTTTGCCTTGTTGAAGAGACAAGTAGGCGAATCTATTGCTTATTTGGAAGTAGACTAACAACATGAGCTAAAAAAAGCACAAAGAGGTGCTGCCCAGTTTGGCCCCTCTTTCCCCTTCACCATCCAGCACCAGCTTCCTTGCTCAATTCACCAGCTTCCTCGCCCCATCTTACCAGTCCAACAGTCGCCCCCTTACACCAGCCAGTACCATACACACTCACTAGTTAGGGAGGACAAGAGCGCAGCTCCGAACAGTTGGGTTCACGTCCACAGTCATTTTGAGGCAAGGCTTCCAGAAGTGAAAAGCCATGCTTTACTCCCCGGTAAATAGAATTATTACAGGTTTCCCCTCCACACAGGCTTCAAGACAGTCTTTTTCAGACTGTTTCAAATTTTAGAAAATGCCTGGCCTGGATGATGCAGACCGGGGTTTCCAGGCACCAAGCAGTGGCTTGATTTATAGTTGTGTTTTTAAAAGGAGTTCAGCAGTGAAGATGGGTTGAAAGAGGTATCACAGGGCAGTTCCTGTTTCCTCACACTGTTATAACATCCAGTTATAATCTTTTATCCCATCTCCCCAAACAAGTGCAAATAGGAACACAATTTAAATAATCAAGTTTGGATTACACATTTTTTTCAATTAGTTTGATTACTGAAGCACATTTCAAGAATAATTAAACATGGGGACGCAAATTTACTAAATAGGAATAACATATCAGATAGGAAGAACTTATTTACAACTAATTTAGGGTCAGACTGCAACTCTCAATGATAATGGCGAGCAGCATCATTGACATTGCAGTACACCGACTGTAACACTATTTCTTCTGTGAGTATGTATTCCATGTACTTGTGAGAAATTCACAGAGGGGCCTCGGCGGGGAGCAGGCGGGAGATAATGAAGTATTTGATTGAGGTAAGGAACCTGCAAGTAAATCTTGAAAAAGGCAAGAACTGAATATCCGCTAGCCTTTCCTAACTTTAGAACATGCCACCAGTGAAGGCTACTGGCAAATTCTCTTTTATCCCCTCCTGAGCCTTGACAAGCAAGTGGTTTACAGAAACCCTATCCATTACTCAGGCTGGAGTTAGCAACTTCAGCAAATGTATTACAAATAAATATTAAGTTCATACACCAAAAATGTTTGCATTTCTATGAAGCAATACCACATAGATGGTTAAATTAGAAAATGCCCAAGTGACATTGCATTAGGATAAAGAGTTTGCAGAGAGATTATCAAGGGGATCTTCCGATGGATCTTTTTTTTAAATGGTTTCTACTGAAAACTCTGTGGCTCAGAGATATTTTCGCTTTCTAATTTATGAATCCTAAAGATGAGTCATGTCTGGCAGAGATGATTTAGTAGTATGCAGAGGAGGGATAAATTCCACCAAGAGTGAAATCAAACCAACTTTCCTTTGAGTTTTAATGAGGGTTACAAGAATCCCAGCCAGACCTTTCCAGGATCCAGCTAATGCAGAAGGCTGCTCAAGTCTAGAGTTTGGGGTTATTCTTTGCATAAACACTTCAAAGCAAAGCTCATTAAAGTTAGTGGAAAAAATCTCGGTGAACAGCATAGGTTTGAAATAAACCTAAGTAAGTGCAACTCTTTCAAAAGGTACCAATCCAACTCCTCTCTGAAGGGTTTCATTCATTTGGAGGCTTAGAACAGTAACAAGGAGCTTCAGATGTATTTACAAATAAGAAATACACATACAGCTTGGGACAGAAAATGAGACATTACTGTGGCTGTTGGAGTTTTCCTTTACTATTTGATAGAAGCAATTAAACATTCAACTGAAATATTTTTTCTCCCTTGCTAGACCAAAGCTAGCTGTTCAATCAGTGCTATGTTATTATCAGCGATGTTATTTACTTTATGGTTTGACAAACAATATAAAAAATAAGTTATTCACTAAATCCTAACTAGGACAGAACTCTTAAAAGTCATAGCATCAGCACTTCCATGTCAGTGGTGAAAATAAAGCAGCAAAACCACCAAGATCAGTAGAAATAAGCAAGGGAAGAGGAAAAAATAAAAAGAAAGAGACATCTAAAACTGCAATCAGTCAAAAATGTAAAAGAGTTTTACAAAACTGCTTTTGTGCCTGATCTGATTTTGATAGTAAAATAAAACTTTTTTCAAGAGTAAGAATAAGATTCTTACCACTGTGCTGCGACAGCGCGGATGTCTATAAATTGTAGTTAGATCTTACAACAAGAGAGTACATTACTACTCAAGAAAGTATGTTGCTACTCAAGACATATCTTCAAAGCCAGGAATTTAATACTAAAGAGCGCCAGCCAAGGAGAATACCATGTCCTTAATCTGAATATAACACTACCCAGCTATGTAAATGGGATAGAAAATTCTCTGGCTCTGACCAGCAATCTAGCATCCCAGTCCTTTGTGAAAAAATATTTAGGTTTTCTGCAGGTGTACAGCATTCCACTGCTTCAACAAAAAAAACCAAAGTCAACTGAAGACTTTTAAAAAATTATTTACTTTTAAAACCATTTCAAACAGCGTAATTTCCTTTTCTGTCTTCCTAAACCTTGCCAATTCTTTATAACCTTTTTGCAGTGCTTTGAGGTGCTTTCAAAGATTATTTCTTTTGATGTTTGCTTCATTGGGTTGCATAACTATAAAAACATTTATGGCATTTCAAGGAGTTAAATGTTTCAGTCATTTTCAATATTTTTATTCTACTTCTCATTATTTACTTAGCTTAATTGCCCTTTAAGAATAACTTTATCCATTCCCACAATATATTTGTAAAATCCCCCTTCTCTTCACTTCACCAGTGCTGTGCCATGTTCCTTTTCTTTGCCTTTTTTTTTCCCCAATACCTTCCCATCAAACATTAACCAACTTTATATACACTTTAATCTTTGACATACTCAGAGAAAGACAAGTTAACTGGCATTAAAACCAACCTGCATTAAGGTACCTTCTCTCTTTTGAAAGAGAACTTTGGTATGAAAGCTGTGATGTGCCAATCGGAGCAACGTGTTTTCTATGGCACGCTCACATCATCCGCTATCGTGAACAAACATGGAGCATGAGGTAGAGGGAGCAAATGGGATGAACAGAGTAAATCTCTTCCTTTGCTTCAAAATGTAAACCACAAAAATTTATAATTGAAAAAAACCAAACACATTCATAAAATACGGTTGCCAAACTGAAATACTTTCAGCAGCAAAAAGCAGGTTTTTTTCCATAAGAAAAGTTTGGGAACTCTATTGGAGTTTAATTTTAAGGAGGATTTTCCACATCCAAATGTCAGGCTCAAAACTAAGTGGGTTCAGTCCCTGTTCTCTGACCATTGCCCTTCATTCAGTCTCCTGAGAAACGCTCTGACATATTTAAAGCATGCTTTTACAAATTGTTCTATATATCACATCTTCAGCATCCGCAAGGTCTTCCAGTATCTGTTTTCTAGCTCGTCTCCTTTACTCCCCTGCTTCACAGACGATAAAGAACAGTCATAAACGTTTAACAGCCTAGATAAGCTAATAAATACAGCCCTAAATATTATCACCCCTACAAACAAGAGTGAGAGAATAATTTCTCCTAAAAAAAAAAAAATCTCTTTAAACCAGACAGCTTTTTATTAAGCCAGCAAGCGACAGCACAAAAGGCACCTCAGCTGAACACTAAAGCAAAAATAAGTGCATCAGGCTTGGAGAATAACCAGCCAGACCCACTTGCTTAGTCGAGTAGTCAATTAATTGGATTTACTTGCCAGTCTGGTGTATGTTTTTCTCATTATCTGCTCACCTTGAAAAGCTAATGGGTAACCCTTAATACCTCCACCCCTTTTCCTGCAGCGCCCTTCCCATTTTCTGCTCCCCTCTAGCCCCATTTTGGGTCTGCAGTCACCAACCCCTTCTAAGAGACGGTGTCAAGGTAATATTGAAACCAAAGTAGTTGTAGACCTCGCAGTGTATGCAAGGGCAAAGTTTCATGTGAAGTATGACCCAATCTTTGTCCACATTCAAACAGTGGAAGAGCCTGCAGAAAATGAAAGCTAATGTGAGACCCCCATCACCTCAAGATATTCCCACCTCTGTTCTGGTCACGGCTGAACACAGTGAATTAAGATTGTCCATAGCCTGAATGGAAAAAGTCAGATATTCCTAGAGGTGGTTAAATTGAAGATCTCTACCAAGGATCCGATTGTTACTTATATCCAGTGTATTAATTCACCAGATGCTTCTCTTTCCTATCCTTCCTTCCTTCTCCTCCTTGTTACACACATGAACTCAGCTGGTCTAATTCTTCCTTTCTCCTTCTTCTCACAAGGTGTTTTAATTCAGTCTCCCACTGTCTCCTTTTTGTAGTTCCACCATAAGAACTTGCACAGGCCATTCCTGCATTTTATTTTTAGATATATTAAAAAAATCTCTTTACTCTAAATTTATACCTGCCTCACCACATAGTATCTAGAGACACGTGCATACCCCACACAAAATGGTTTTCGTCCTTGAAGCCAACAAAATAAGACATATTTGCAACTGACACATCAAGCCATTTTTAAAGATAAAAAAAGAAAAGTAGCAGAAAAAGGGAAAAGTTAAATACTTCTTTAAACTCCTCTTCCTGCTTCAATCAAACATCCCTAAGAAGCTTTAGCCTGAGATGAAATGTGGCATATGAATTTCAGGAAGATTAGCTTCTTTTGTGGGAATTTGCTTGTTGAGAGTGAAATCAGACTTCTGATTGAAAGGTAACTTTGAACTCAACTCAGGAGAAGCTACAGACAGTCCATAATAAGGTACATCATTATTCTAACTTTGAACAAGGCGCACTCACACATTGCAGAGAGAGGCAAATTCTTTGTAAGTGTCATGGGACACTTAATTCTGAAGGCCACTTAAATGCATTTACATTTTTAAACTCTCACCGTGACTAAAGGGTTATTGTTCGTTTCCAGTCTGTTAGATCTAGATTCTGCATGTCCCGCATGTGCCATACTTCGAACATTTTGTTCTTGTTTCCTGCACTCGCTCATCACAGACACAGATGAGAATCCCACGTTATTGCTTCGGAATATGAAAAGTAAATGCAGAGAGGGGTTAATTTATACCTTCCACAAGAGATTTGGGAGTGTTATTATGAAACATCTTGAGTGTTAATAATATTTTTCTTTTTATTTGCTTTGTTTCTCTGAGCATAGCTGTAGAAAGAATAAAAAATAACCTTGGGCATTGTAGGAAATACGCTGCAATCCAAAAGTAATTCATAATGCAGTTCTACTAAGGGCCCTGTGAATAGAGCATCTCAGCATATTTCAGGAACAGGAAAAAGAAAGCGAGCAACCTCCCTGCTACAAAAATGTCAATACTTGTTGAGCCATAATTAGCAGGCTACTGTCTATAGGGACAGGCTTGTCCCTCTCCAACACGAGAAGAGGGATATATGGTCATTCTAGCAGATTAAAAGGGAGTTTTGCTATTAACCAGCTATGTCAGAATTTGTTTTAATGGCCACAAACATACCAAATCTCATGGAAAAAAACCAGAGTTGGGCTTTATTATTCTTTGTACAGGGGCCCATTAACCCGCCAGGAGAACATAAAGAACCATTTTACTGCCTGTAAGCGAACATCACAGCGAAGCGCAAGACAGTGGCCAGACGCTCGTCCCTGTAGAGAGGCCCCCGGCGCTGCCATCCCAGGGGCATCCCAGCCAGAGCTGCCTGGGCAGGCCGGAGCACCGCAGGACGTAGTCAGTAGCCTTTGCCTGAGGATGAGGGTAGTATCTCTTCTTTATTCAGAAAAATATTTACACCCCACGCACATTGGGCATCAGAAACACTTTTGTTTTCTTCCTGCCACAGCACGTACTAAGGTTCAATACAACCAATATACATTTGTTTTGAAAGATAGCACGCTACAAAAGTGCCTGTATCTACAGCACAATCGCCCCTTCCCCTAAAGATATTTCCTTTTGCAACTAGAAGTCCTGTAAGCACTGATAACATGATAGAAATATATTATAACACAAACATAAAAGTTGAAGCCACTTTTATCTTTCAACTCCAGGTGTATGATTAAATCCACCCCAACCTTGCTCAGGCTTTTGAATCTTTTTTTCCTCTTTGTAAATCATTCTTTTCTCCTTCATCCCACATGGCTACCCCAGCTGCAAAGAGCTGGTACAGGAAAATATTATCCCATGGAAACTCAAGCCTTCAGCAGCATATTTAGAAACTAATTAGCTTGAAACTGAAAGCATGAAGAAAATATTTCAAGGATAACACATCTCCGTTCTTTCTTTCACGACATCTTCCTTCATTATAAAAGCCGATACTCCAACACCATGTGTTTTGGTACTTTATCAGAATTACTTCCCAGCAAGTTAGGTGATGGCAGAAATAGTAATAAATGACTGTGTGTCAACAAGAGGGTTATTGGGTAAAAAGAAAAAGAATCTGTTACCTTCAAGCACACACCATACGCTAATTTATTAAAGTGTCAGGAGCAAGCCTTTAAGGTAAAAATGAGCTGACTCAGAATTCTCTGATTATTGAAAATGAATCCTTAATGGAAGTAAATGGACAAGAACAAAATTTCCTTGCTGTGTTCGCCATTCAAAATTAATAGGAAAGTGGCTGATTTGAGAATATTATATCCTCTAGTGAACTGAAAATGCTGTATTTTTTTTTTTCCTCTGAAACCAAGAGTGGAGAATTAAATTAACTCTGAGGTTTGTTTGCTCAGAGTAGGCCACCAAAATGGATTAATTAATCATCATTTATGAATACTCTATAACATAGAGCAGTCAGCTCTTCATAAAACTGCTAGAATAGCAACATGACAGTACAACAGTTATAAAAACAAATGATACATTTCCTGCATCTCCAATCTATATCAACTTGCCTGGCATTTCTTTCTTTGCAGTGTGAAAGAAAGCATCCCAGTAAAAACTCTTATTCAGTGTTTATACGAGAGCTCAGTTTAAAAGGTATGATTTACAGTTGTTCTACAGCTCTGTGCTGTGCAGGGTCCTGGGCAGAAATTTCCACGGGGAATGTCAGTATTGGTCTGAGAGACTTTACCTTCCTCCACGCAGAGACTACGAAGTGCCACGTTAATGATAATAGACATAATTCATTCTATCATTCAAAACACAGTTACAACCAGACCGTAGTTAAGCACATCTATAAAGAGAAATGTCAGAGAAACAGCCAGGGATGAACGCTTATGCAAACTAATAATAATTTTGCCCATTATTTGCCATTAGGAGAAACATGCTCACATATCTCCCAAAGGTCAGCCGGCTCAAAGGATTATGTCTTCACTCATTGATTGGAAGGGTAAACAGAGAGAAAAATGATTCAAGATCCAGTTAAAAAAAAATAAAAGCACTGCCACTAGGTCAGGCTACTGTTGAACTTACTGAAGTCCTGCTGAAGCGAACAGAGCAGCTCGCACCTTGGCCCGGTGTATTGAACTGCGATCTGTGAAATACTGGGCTTCCTCTACGGGTATCAACACCCACGAGCCCCCCAGCAACACGTCATGCACCTCCAGTGCTAAAGCAAATGCTTCGTTTCTTAAGGTGGTCAGTTCACCAACCGTAAAGTCCACGTTGACTTCAGGACTTGTTTCATCCCGCCTAGAAACACTGTGTTCCCTAGAACCTGCCGGAGTAGCCAGGGGACATCTCCAAGCTGTGAGATGACAAAATTTAACCCCAGGTCATTGCAGGGGAGAGAAATTTGACTGAGCATTCCCTGGTGACCCGCAGTGAGACTTGAGTCAAGCACATAGCTTGGCTCAAATGTAGCGTTCATAAATATTTATTACCACTGTGATTAGCTGTTTGGCAGCCCGGCCACTGCTGGCTCCCCTGGTTGAACGCTGTCTAGCGCTTACACAGATTCCTGAGCGGCAGAGCCGCCTCCTCTTACCCAGGAACCGCAGCCAGGCGGGTACTACATGCGCAGAGCAAACTCTCTCTTAATTATATCTCATCATATCCTCTGCGGTCCACATCAGGAAGGTTGAATGTTGCTTGAAACAAGCATCGTATTTAGATTTCTTCAGAGTAATGAGAGCGCTGTTTATTTCCATTAAAATAAAAGTCAAACAGGAAGACATTTCCTGACTATTTTCCACTCACACAAGTAAGAGGCCCCATAAGATATTTTGGAAATTCTGGAAAAGTAATTAGTTTTGCTGCAGAGATATTTAATCTATGCTAAAAAGTGATCCCTCCTGGATTATCTGTACTATCTACATGCTACTAAAACACGTCATTATTTAATTAGATATTAAGCATTTATAAACAAGCCTGCACAAGTCAGAAAGCAAAGCTGACCCTTCCCTAGACAGAAGGCCAAGCGGTGGGAAAACTTGGTGGGGGTAGAAGCAGCAAAGCCTGCAGGTTGCTTGATGGTCATGGCTCCAGCCTGAGCACTCGGGTGTCATCTGTCATCTCCCCATACACATGGCTGTGCAATGCCGAGCAAAATACTATCATCCACATGCATTCCAGGACTTGATTTAACTGCTGGGTGACTCACAACCCTCGCCTGGATGTCCCTTGTCCTCTATAGCCCTGCTCTGTGTTGCAGAGCAGAGTTTGTGGCACAGTCCCTCTCACCTTTGATGATGGCCTTTGCTTTCTTCAGCTGCAACATTCAACCCTCAAATGCAAGGCTTTCCTCTGGCCCCAGCCCACTCTCCTGCACAAAGAAAGGGCTGATCCTCTTTTCCCCCCCCTCCTCGCAGCTGCTGGGCAGCACTAATTAGCACCATTCCGCTGCAATCCCTGCAAGAGGTTTAGATCCAGCATTCACCTGGACCTGAGATTCAGCAGAACAACACAGCACCAAGGATCAGGCATTCTGCTGCACAGGACATACTGGTCCTAAAAAGGAGACAGCTATAAGATTTCTTGTAAGTGCCCAGTGTCACTCCCTTCCAATTGGTGTATCTGTTGCTTCTTGGATCTTAGCAGTTACATTTTAGAGTAACATAATTCCATAGAATCTTTTAGGTTGGAAAAGACCCTTAAGACCATTGAGTCCAACCATTAACCGAACACTGCCAAGTCCACCACTAAACCATGGCCCTCAGCACCACATCTACACATCTTCTAAATACCTCCAGGGATGGTGACTCCACCACTTCCCTGGGCAGCCTCTTCCAGTGCTTTACAACCCTTTCTGTGAAGAAGTTTTTCCTAATATCCAATCTAACCCTCCCTTGGCGCAACTTGAGGCCATTTCATCTTGTCCTGTCGCTTGTTACTTGGGAGAAGAGACTGACTCCCACTTCTCTACAACCTCCTCTCAGGCAGTTGTAGAGAGCAATAAGGTCTCCCCTCAACCTCCTGTTCTCCAGGCTGAACAACCCCAGTTCCCTCAGCAGCTCCTCATAAGACTTGTTCTTTAGACCCTTCACCAGCTTCTCTGGACATGCTCCAGCACCTCAGTGTCTTTCTTGTCGTGAGGGGCCCAAATGATCAGTGCTGTCATTATTTCACTTCCACAGACTCAAAAGCAACAGTTTTACTTTGCCCACGTATACAGGGGAAGCACAGTATATTACTTACAATAGTTTTCTCATTTTTCCATGCCGTGATAAACACAAGGCTTATAAGACAGCACTGCCTACGGTGCACCACTCCAAGGCACTGCGGAGGACCTTGGACTGGTAGTCATTCACCCATCAGCCCAGGCCAGCCCTCCTGCTGCAACGGCAGTACTGTCAGGACTGTCACTAATTTGTGACACTAAAAACAGTAAGGGAGAATTATCATTATTTCAGTGCAGTAATAGAGAAAGCTTCCTCATTTTCTATAGATGCAGCCACAGTGGGATGTAATTTGGTATCACAAACCGATGCCAAGCAATACTCACATTATTCATTGGCACAAAATAATTGAAGCTGAACTGATTTTTATCTGCAGAGGATTATGACCAAAGAGGTCGACAGCCTTGACCATTATTTTGTAGTTGCTTGACAGAATTAACAAGCAGCACGCAACATATACCGTCAAGGAAAAGGGTTATTGATAGCTATCTCCTTACACAAACTGCTGTGATAATCTCTGAAAACTGAAGACCAAAACCATCTCAGACTTCTCAGAGCTGTACCTTTGATGATACTTGTATTATTCTGTCAGAAATGGCTGGTCTACCAATCCAACTTAAGACAGTAGTACCCAAATCTGTTTTAATATGGTTCATTTGTGTAATTTGAACTTGGGTTTATTCTTGAGTCTGAACTGAATAGATTTTTTGTTGTTGTTGTTTTAGAGGAAGGTTATAGTCTAAGGAAATCTTTTCCATGAAGAACAGAGGGCAACAAAACAAGTTTCCATATCATGAATTTCACTTAAAAAAAAAGAAAATATTTGCTTATAACAGAAGGATTGAATTGCTGTAGACTTCTGCAAGGACTTGATGGGACTCACAGATGTAACTGGTAGCACCGCATTTGCACAGAATTCATTAAACTTTGGCCACAATTAGATGTACTGCTGATCACTTATACAAGTGTGACAAATGAACAGATATTAAAAAATCCATTTAGTTTTTCCACCCTAATGCAGCTATGCACTGATTGCATAAAGTCATCAACAGCAGCAGTTATTTTTTCACAGGCTCTGAAAGCATGCCCTAATACTAAGAAAAAAAAAATCCACTTTTTTTTTAATTGCAGGCTTTAAAAAAAAAACTAAAACAACAAACTAATGGAGTGGAACCTCCTAACTAGCTTTCTTCATCTAGGATCCCACGTCAGGGGTATCAAAGATGTATATAACACGGGAAACAGATGCTGTGTTGGAATGTGGTCATGATTTAGCCTTTATTTTAGAAGTCAGACTGGGGTAGATATTGGAAAATAAAAAAAACAAACATACCAACTTTATTCTCACAGGGAAAGGAACAACGCACAGGATTTTTCTGTCAATAATAAAGAATTCATTTAATCGTACCAACTAAATAATGCAAAAGTAGAAAGCGTTCCTTGGTAAATGAGAAACAATTTTGCTCTTTGAATAGGGAATGTTAAAACAACATAGATACAACCACAGCATTTGTACGGCTGTGCCAAGGCCACGTACCACCATTGATGGACAGCAGCTTCCCCTCCCATGGCCGCCAGCGCTTCGGGTGGAATGCAGACACTGTAATGAATGTGGGCATGGGAAATAAAACGCCATGCAACATTTTTGTTTCCCCTTCAATCAAAGACAAAAATGTTTCTTTCCAAACACTGCCTTTGTTGCTTTCTTTAGAGATACCGTGTTTGGAAAATATTTGATTATCCTGTCAAGAATGCTAAAATATAGAAAGATGTGCAGAGTGGAAATAGAGTAAAAGTAAAAAAGCGATTTTCAGGCATATAAATGATTTTGCTTCAGTAGCAGGAGGGTCATGAATATGAATAGTGCTGAATTCTGGAGAAACAATTTGTCATTATTAAAATTAGCGCTTTGTCAACAGAAAAAAAAAATCTCACTCCCAGCTCCCTTTTTGTGCTGCTGCACAAACAGCTGCATTAAGGGCCGGCGTGTTCTGGGATTCATTATCAGTGAATGGGGCTCTGGCTCATAAGGTACAAGAAAAGTCTGTAATCCATAATAGGAGGCTGTCAGGATGTGAAATATATTAAACACTCGAAACTGAAAGAGGTATTTCTGTGGTCAGCCTAGCATAGAGCTACTTGGTATTAGTAAATGGACACTTGACAGTTTTGCATTTCTCAGCCATGACATCCCATTTACACATTCAGAAATACAACACGCTGCCATCTAGATCCAATTATGAGAGTTTGCTCTTGGAGCAACTGTACAGCATTTTCGGAGCACAATGGAAGAAGACAGAATAGCAAAATTCATTTTTCTGGGAAACATTCATGCAAGAGAGGAGCAGAGAAGAGCAGTAAATATGCTAGCACATTTCTGCATGAACAGGATGCCTGCACCATCTATTTCCCAACACGTCTTTGTTTTGCACGAGGTTGAGTTACAGCCCTGGTTTATTTTGCATACCTTAAATAAATTTTGCAAGAAGGGAGGAATTAAGAGGTGCAGAAGCAAGGAAAAAAGTTGTTAAAGACAGCAAACAACAAGTTCCTCCTAGAGGAGCAGGATTCACACATGAGACCTGTCTCTGTTCCCGGGCTTTCCAGCAAAGGGGCAGGGCCAAAGGACGAGCAGGAGGAAAGGACATAAAAGGGAACATTGATCCTATTTCATTAGCGAATGGCTGAGAGGATGAGGTGCAGCACATTTATACGTAAATTTTGTAATTGATTTTTTTCATTGCGAGTGCTAGATCAACGGATAGGCAGAGTTTCAAATATCAACATAACGGTATCAGCCAATACTTGATTCCCAATATTGCATAGGCATCCTTGAGACTGGCCAGGTATACCAGTGGGATTGGTTGGGTTACACTTCAGCTGGAAGCTGGAGCACTAACAGTCCTTTTTTCCCCGGAATTTCTGTTCTAGCATGTAGGCATACGTTAGTCTCAAGCAGAAAGCAGCAGCTTGGTGCTAATTTCATAATTGTTGTAATTCACTAGGCTAGATGGCAAGGACATTGGTGGCTATGGCTCCTGGGGAACACAGAGGAAGCGACCTTATTTAATATCAGCTCCTGTACGAATCGAGACAACTGCAGGTTTCACCCAGGCTGGAGAGATTCACACCAGCTGAGGGTGGGACTTACCCTCAGTCATCCAAAGGCATAGCTTTGAAGTGAAGCATCAAACATCCCTGCACTCAATGCTGCACACCTAGCAAAAACTAAATCCTGCAGTAAACAAATGCACGCGCAGAAAGGGTAGGGCTTTAAAAGCAAAAGCAAATATGTCCTGGGTTTGGAAACCACAAAAAAAAGGGTAAACCCTTTGACTTTCAGGATATTTGTGTTCCTGGTGGTCACACATAGTAAGGAATTTAAGCCTCTGGAATCATAGCTAAGCGGCTAATGGGATCTTCATAGCTACCTGGCTACTGCTAGCACGATGTGGATCGCCCAGGCAGTCTGAAAATCCCACCAGAGTTCAACGCTCTTTTTGCAAACTTCTCTTTAAAGCTACGTCTACACTGCAGGATCTACAGTGGTTTGCAGTTCGCTGGGATGATCCTCCCAAAAAAGAAAAGTATGATTTCCAGTCTTAGAGCAGATTAGCCTCCTAAGGCCCCCCAGACAAGGAGCAAACCTTCATCCAAACCCAAGCGCTTTTAGTTAAGATTGTACTTAAGAGGAAATAAACCTCTATATTCTGCATTAATAGGTACGTAGGGCCGTGCATCTGGAGAAAGTGTACTAGCTCTGAGTACAGAATGCAGTTTTGAGGCACTTCAAGCAGATCTGGCGTGGTTTTTATTCCAATAATTTTGAAACAAGCCCTTTATTTTTCTCTACTAGCTAATCTAGATTTTGTTTTACGTATACAATACAAGCATGCATGCACAAACATTACATAGAGAGACTACGCTGCTTATCTACAATTTCTGGATATAACCGATTTTAAAAAGCCTCGGAAACAAGAACCAGACAGTATAATGGTGTGGTGGTGCTGTCAGTAGTTTACAAACAGTCTCAGAAGTGTGAGCAGTTCAGGTTTGTTGATAAGGCACTAACCAAATATTATGGTTTAGGAGCAGAGGAGCTGGTAAACAGCCAGATGCAGGACATGGCTTCTGTTGGATTCTGTCAGGTGGAGGAAGCATAAAACACCCTTTCTTTCCCCCTGCCCACCCCCAGCCTAACGAATATGATTTGTCAGCCAGAATGGCATGTTAACTGCACAGTTGGTCTGAGAAATTTAGGACCACTCTTCTCCTCCCGCCTCTTTCTTTCGAGCAGAGAGAAACTGCAGACCATTGTGGCCATCACTGAAATGTTAATACAGGGCAGGCCACAGAAACCAGGAGAAAAAAAAAAGCCCATTAAAATAGTAAAATCATAATTTCCACAGTCTGTGGGCCACAGGTCTCCATTCATTCCCATTTAATATAGACATCAATAAGATGCTCCTGGAAGTGCTGCGTGGGTCACCCTAGGCAGAGGAGATTCATTCTTTGCAAATCACACCATCCCTCTCTGTGCCTCAGTTTTGTCACCAGCAGAATGTAAGCCTCAGATTTCTCTTTTTTGGTGCAAGTCCTTGAAAGCCATAGCTCAAAATCTGTAGATGCTTCTTACTATAAAATGAGGGGTTAACAAAAGTAATTAAAAATAGTGTTTCTGTAACAAAAGGACTCTGGCTGCAGAAAAGGGAAAGTGATTTTGAGAAAAATGTATTACAGGGTATTAGAGGGAGGCAGTGACTGAGATGCAGATGAGAGGGTGGATGGCAGAAAGAGAGAAGAAAACAAGAAGTTTTCCTACCTACAGCTTCAGCATATTTACCCCTTCGCGCCTCTCAAAATATGAGTGATCACAGCAGCGGGGACAGAGGGAGAGATAAATTGGCAAAGCTAATGAGATACTGCACCCGTACAAACTATAGCATCATTTGAACACTGCCGTCCTGCAAAGCGACTGTGTTCTGGCACCAACGGGGGAACGTGACCAGCACCAAAGTAACACACAACCAACCATTTCCCGCAGAGGGGTGGCGCTAGAACGTACAGTGACAGCAGGGGGTTGACTCGGGGTCTCTCTGCGTGTTTGTGTAACACACATCGCTCCTGCCAGTATAACCTTAAGAGTAATGCAATGCAGCCGCAGCCCTTTCCCCGGCCTCAGGAATTCGAAACAATTTATTGCCACTGCGCGGAGCAGCATCCTACCTCCCACCTAAAAGCATTATCCCTACCTTGATGAAGTGCTGCCTGCTGTATGTGTCGGTCTGTGTGCTGTAGCTTACTTTTTTTGTCATAGAAAGTATGAAAAGAAGGCGCTTTCTCTTTCATTCACCGATTTTGCTCAGAGCACTGCAGGAGAGGACAGTCCTTGGTTTTCACTGGTTTCCTCACTCTTGCCCTCGAGGCTGGTGCTGAAGCCTTTTTGGGTCCACCAAAACAGCACAGCAAAGCAGTGCGACAGCAGTGCGTGTCCCAGAGCCACCAGCAGTATCATGCTAGCTCAGCGCATTTTGACATGATTGCATTTTCTAGGGATTGATGCATCAGCATGAAAACAAACTTTTCTGTCCATCCATGCTGTAAACATGAACAGTTAATACCAATCCGCTTTTCCCTCAACTGATTCAGAGACAGAAAGCAAAGAATTAGATACAGTTTTATTCCATGTATAATGCATCATATTTGGAGGTTTTTTCCACTTCAAAAAAGATCAATGGAGCAAACGAAGTCAAGAGAGGTGTCCAAGATCTTTTGACTCCGTAAAGAGTGATCAATTGGATCTTTTGGATTGGACTGCAGCCTAATGAAACTCTTAAAATAAGCTAATATCCATCTCCCATAAGTACCTTTTTACATTAAAAAAATTCATTCAAATTCAAGTGTTAAAAAAAGCAAAAAAAAGCACATACACTTACTTGCATATGTTATTTGCTACAATAATATTAAATTGCTGCAATAATATTAAATGTCATTGACAGACCTTTTAGCACTTACCAAGAAACACTTCAGAGACAAGATGATATTCTCTATCAACATTTCCTATAAGTGTTTTCCCTTTCAGCATTTTAGAATAGTTTGCAGGAAGCACTTGTCCCATTTTGAGGAGTTGAGCTCTAAACTTGAAAGCATATGTTTGTGTTGGGGTTTTTGGAGAGGGAGAGAAGGTCAGTAGACTGGAAACCCAAAGAAGAAGGTTTATTATCTTGCTTACAAGTTTCTGGGATACTACATACAGATGTGCCCAAAGACGAGGGCCATTTTAGTGTTGTCTTCAGTTATGTCAAACGCTTTCAGTCATACAATACGTAGGCACTGGTACCTACAAAGTCAAGCCAACAGAAAAAAGACCTTGTACAGTTGCCAATCTCTGCTCAACAGAGGCTCAGAACAGAATAAAAGTGAAGAATAAATTACCTTTTGTGAAATAAAGTGGGCAGTGTGCAAACGCACTGCAGATGGGCCATGAGGGACACTTTCTCCTAAGCTCCATCCATCTTCACCTTATAGAAGTACTAAAAGCCTTATCAATAATTTAACAAACTAATGGACATGTTTTTAAACATTGTGGGCTGATGCTTAAAGAAGCACCACATTGGCAGAGAAGGATGGTGAAAGTGGAAAGCTCGTAGCTTTCTTCTTCCGTGGTTATTTGAAAGTCAGAACAGTGTGGTGTGCTACAGACACAGTATTTCTGTCAATAGACTAGAGCTCAAGCCTGGGACCGCAGAGCAGCAACGTACCGAAGGGCAAACTTCATCTTCGCATGGGCATTTTGCACCTGGTTTAGGTGTGAAGGTCCCAAGTTTTGAGAGTCGACACTTCCCAGCAGTTTAGCTGCTAGGGTGCCTGGTTGCCACCCAGCTGGGAGACACGTTCACAGGGCTCTTACTCGGGGACCAGGACAGCCCACCAGGTTTCCCAGCTGTAGCCTATCCCCAGCAAGGACAGCATAGAATCACAGAATCGTCTGGGTTGGAAAGGACTTTTAAGATCATTGAGTTCAACCGTTAACCCAACACCAAAACCACTACCACTACCAAAACCACTATGTCCCTCAGCACCACATCTACCCATCTTTTAAATACCTCCTGGCATGGTGACTCCACCACATCCCTGGGCAGCCTGTTCCAGCACTTGACAACCCTTTCTGTCAAGAAATTTTTCCTGATATCCAATCTAAACCTCCGCTGGCACAGCTTGAGGTCATTTCCTCGTGTCCTATCACTTGTTACTTGGGAGAAGAGACCAACCCCCACCTCACTACAGCCTCTTTTCAGGTAGTCGTAGAGAGCCATGATGTGTCCCCTCAGCCTCCTACACCTTGACATCTCCAGCGTATCTAACATACACGCCAGGCTTTGGAGTACCGCAGCCTAAACATTGTCCCCTGTGTCTGGGTTGTGCAAGGCATCACCTAAACTACATCCAGCTTTCCTTGAGACACCGGGGGGGGGGGGCGGGAGGGGAAATACTCTCACTGACCTGAGCATGCACCCTGGGTGCTGGAGACCCAAATGTCCTGCTACAGCTCTCAAAAGAAGATACCTGTGTTCCCTGTACATCACTTTATAAGCTCACAAACAGCCCCCAGCTGTGCTGTCAGTCCCCATTCCCAATCATCCAAAAAGAGATCACCTGGGTGTAGATATCTGTCTGCCAAGCAAGCAGTTTACCTGTGAATCAGGTGTCCTCACTGCAGATGACAAATCTCTTCAGAGTCAGGTGCTTCAGACCCCAAAATATGCATCGCTTATACCCCAGCGCTGCCTGCAGACCTGCACCCAAGCGGGGCAGGGCAGGTAACACAGGTATCTTCTGGTAGCCTGGCTACCGAACCAAAATCAGGCATGGAAAGGCCTGGAGCTGGAGTGCTGAGCCTGTGTCCCTTTTCCGAACCCAGTCCAACTTGAAGGTGAACGGATTGCTGCCCGTGGTCTTCACAAAGCCGATGCTTTATTTTCCTTTTCCAGAAATTTAATCGTAGAATCCCAGAATGGTTTGGGTTGGAGGGGACCTTAAAGATCATCCTGTTCCACCCCCCCTGCCCTGGGCAGGGACACCTCCCACCAGCCCAGGGTGCTCCGAGCCCCGTCCAACCTGGCCTGGAACACCTCCAGGGATGGGGCCTCCAAAACTTCCCTGGGCAGCCTGGGCCAGGGGCTCACCACCCTCATAATTTCCTGCATTATGGTAGGACAGCAAATGGCAGAACTTCCCACCGCCATGTTCTGGAGTTCGCTGTAACCAACACTATACCTCTAATTTTTCTCTTCGTGCCCAGGCCTCCCTGAAGCGTGATATCATTATTGAGAAGTGCGCTGCCTGACATGCTGTTCTGGTTAATTGCTGTGGTCATGTTAGTTAATTTGCACTTTTTGCAATCTGCTGCATATTATCGATTGTCAGCTTCAGAGATGGTGCTGAAAAAGAAGACAAATATACACTGTTCAGTTACCACTATGAGGTTATTTCTTGATAACAGTGTAATTAAATTCCACTGTCATTGCGCATCCTATCTTAGGCCAATGTACTGAGTCAAACAGCCAAGTAACAACACTCAATTTGATAGTATCTTAATAAAATTAAATGGCCAGCTACAGATAAACCAGGCCTTTGACGCACAAAACGCAGTTTGATCACCTCATGTAGAGAAAATCCCAAGAAATATATTCTTCACTTTATTCTTACAAATCCTCTTTATGCTTCTGAAAGAAATTAAGAGATCTACAACGCAGTGGCGATACAAAGGCGAACCATAGTAAGACTGGTGAAAAGGCAGAAGTTATATTGTCTTCAAGGAGAAAACACTGATTAGCTGAGAAATCATCATTCACCGAGGCTTGAAATGTTTACATTTCAGAATCTATTCACTTACTTACAGCCATGCCATATTAAACAAACTCGCCAACCCCGCATTCGGAGGAGACAGCGTATTAGTCAGATTTTCAGGTTAATTCCGTATCTGGCAGCCCTGAAACAAAGCATTGCCTACCTGTTGGATGGGAGGAGCGGAGAGGTGGCTCCCCGGGAGGTCCCGGGGCGATGGCGACTCCGAGCCCAGGGCTCACGTACGCCTGCGCGGGGTGAGGAGCAGTGATGTAAACAGGAGGCACGCAAGAAACAATTTTTATGTTTGTAAAAAGAAGTCAAAACCATAATAATAATAAAAAAAAAAAATATCTCTGACAGCATCTCCTGAATGCCGGTCCACGGGGAGCCTGTGAGTGATACATCCCTTCAGAAAAGGGATTTTAAAGAAATGGCGCATACGTGACAAGTTGGGAGATTTGACCCTCGCAGAAAGGCTAGGAAGTGAGACCAGTTTAACATTTTCATCATCTTCTTTTGGTTTGGTGGGGGGGGAGAGGGTTTGGCAAAGCCCCCGTGCCTGCCCTTCCAGCCAGATGCTGCCATCTCCTGCTGTCCTGCCACTGAAAGGTTTCTTTTGCCTCCCAGATCAGCATCTTCATGACCCATTTGTCTAATTACGGGAACGACCGCCTGGGCTTGTACACCTTTGCGAACCTGGCCAACTTTGTTAAGAGCTCCACCAACCTGAAACTGCAGACGCTGCCCCCAGTTCAGCTGGCTCAGAAGTACTTTGAGCTCTTCCCGGAGCAGACGGACCCTCTTTGGCAGGTAATGTCACATCCTCTTCCTCCTCCACTTACAATCCGCTCGCTAAAATAAGAATCTTTTCCTGGAAAAAAAAAAAAAAAAAAAAAAAATAATCCCACTTCACATTCAGATATTTCGTCCTGCGTGCTGCCTAAGATTATTTACATTTTCTTGATATCTCAGGGCAAACAATGCAGATCTGTTGCACCCCGTAATGAGGGATCACTAATGTTGGACCACTGCAGCTACGAGGAGGATTTCCCACCATCTGAACCCCCTTCAGTGAAACAGCGAGGAAAAGGGAGGGCAGGAGGGGTCAGCGCAGCAAACACAGAACGGGCGGCTGTGTTAAGAATGGAAAAGGGTTTCTGCACAGATTGACTATTTTCTATCCCTGTTTCAACTGCACAATAGTGCTGCTTGTAATCTCAACACTGTAATTTCCTAATCATTGTTACACATATCTGGCTCTTCTCTTATTCAGAATATGATGTGCCACGCTGTGCTTTTAGCGATGCAGGCGTAAATCCAGAGTGACACCACGGAGATCTGTGCAGTTATTTTGGGCTTAGACTGGCAAAAAGGAGCAGAAAATTTCCCTATTATTTTTGGCTCAGATGCAAAAGAAGTATAAATCTATAATATTTCCATTGAGTTTAGTGGAGCTGCAGAGATTCAC
This sequence comes from Pluvialis apricaria, assembly GCA_017639485.1. Classification (NCBI taxonomy): domain Eukaryota; kingdom Metazoa; phylum Chordata; class Aves; order Charadriiformes; family Charadriidae; genus Pluvialis; species Pluvialis apricaria. Next base: position 80,676,732 of record CM030010.1, read on the forward strand.
ATCAGTTAATGATTTTCTCCATTATATTTCGTTAACTTTATTCACTAGCAAACTGTATCTTCTATTACCAGCCAAATACTATGCAAAAGCAGTACGTGTATGATAACTGCTTTAAAGAGCCGTCAGTCCTAACCTTTCCTGTGGGGCCTTTTGTTCACGTGTTTTTATTTTGCATTCACAGGTAGTAGACAGATAAGGAGACGAATAATATCCCACATTTCTATTTTGTCCTTCCTTTTGGGTTCTTATGTAAATTAAAATTGGCACTGAGCCCTATGCATCTGAAACCATTTTGTCACCTAAGAAAGTAATGCCTTGAAGCTATTCAAACAGAGGTTTCCATTTTAACCTCAAATGAAAACTTGATTAAATCAATGTTTTAATCTTTTTTTTTTCCTTCTTTTTCTTTTCTTTATTTCTAATGACTGAACTTAATCCTCAGTCATGCAAAACCATTATATACGCATTGAATTTTAGTCAAAGGGACCACACAGGTGCCTACCTACGTGCCTGTGGACTCTGAGTTTATTAAATGAGCCTGACTAATGGAGAGAAGAAAATGCGGCAGTCTCACAGGGTGTGGATTTTGACACCAATCCTTCCAGGATTTGTACAACTGTGTAGCGTTACTGACTTCACTGGAACCCCTGGAAGGATTGGTCCTGAGGGATACCCAGGAGTTTGGTCCCTGCGTACCTGAACGCTTCCATGGATCCGTACCAGAGTGCTCAATATCTGTCAAGAGTAAACTCGTATGAGGAAATGTGGGATTTTACTACTTCGTGTAAGGCTCTGGCATTAGTGCATAACATTTAGAACCTGCAAAGATTCATGTGCGTGCAAACATTTAGGAAACGCCCCAGCGTGATGTACACAACCGCCTTTTCTTCTTCAGAATCCGTGTGATGATAAACGACACAGGGATATTTGGTCCAGAGACAAAACTTGTGACCACCTACCCAAATTTCTTGTGATAGGACCCCAGAAAACAGGTAAGAAGTCATGAATTTGTAACCGAAGCTACCTCCCTCCCCCCCCAGTTTTGTACCTGGGTATTTGTGTCCAACTCCCTGCTACAGAGGTGGTGCACTCCCCATCGCTGCGGGATTCAGACAGTAACTCCTTCACTGCCAACAGAAAGGGACAACTGTTTGTACAGTAAAATTGCATTCATTCACCATAAAAAAAACCCAAACATGCTGTCAGGCTGCCCTATGTTAAGATTGTTACTCAGTTCTTCGTCAAATTATTTCAAAATCGTTTGTGACCCTCGTTGACAATAAATGTGTTTCCCACCATGCAGGCCTCTGAGGGTCTCAGGGCATTATTTGAAGTAAACCACGTACTCCCACTCCCAAGACAGCTCTTACTGTTGGGGACACATTACAGACAGTGGATGCTGAAGCAGGGAAATAAATGACTAATTCAAGATCATAGAGAAATTCTGCGACAGTGACAAAGAGATGGCAGGTCTTGATTCATAGTCCAATGATAGCTTGCATAGCATGAAATCATTGAAGAACAAGTTTAAAGAGACATTCTCCAAAATTTCGTTTACCATCATATATCATTTCCAGTTGTTTTTGTCAAACAAATAACAAAAAAGTACTGTTACTGGGATTTTAAAGCATATTTATTACATACAGGTTTGTCAGCATTTACTCCTCAAATTGTTAGTTACAATTTGCTCCTCAATAGCAGACCCCCAGGAAAAATACCCGGGGGACAGAAGTGCAGGTCTGGGAGCAACAAAAGCCTAATCCCACAGTTAGTGCTTTTGAAAAGTTTTGTGCAACATAAATAGTTTGAAAACAAGCGTGTTCAGGCCAAATTCCCTCACTGGTTACATACACCATCAAGCAGGCACCGTCATCAACAGCAATATGGTGCCTGCGTCACAGGGCAGAATTCAGAGTTTGGAAATGGGAAAAGCGCGCTGAGCAGAGAAGTCTGCACGTACTCCCCCCTCCCTCTGAAAGCCCCTTGTGCTCACACGGGCCCTTCATCAATAGGCAACTTTCTTATAAAAGCTAACCTCATTTTCCTGTATATCTCAGCGTGCATTGATTTTAAGTACTTTCTTGAATGAATAAAGTCAAAGGTTGTTTTTTTTTTTTTCTGTTTCCTAATGGCATCTCTTTTTTGTTGTCCTAGGAACAACAGCGCTTTATTTATTTCTTCTGATGCATCCTTCCATTATCAGTAATCTCCCTAGTCCAAAAACTTTTGAAGAAGTTCAGTTCTTCAACGGAAACAACTATCACAAGGGAATTGACTGGTAGGAAGAATAACAAAAAAGAAGTGTTCATTATTAATACATGGTAAATCACAACGGAACAATTACAGCAGCATGTATGACATCGACATAATTACTGGATGAATTTGTTATGCTTGGCATTATCAGACAGAAAGAGAAACTAATTTGTAATGATGGGACATTTAATCAAGTCCTTAATTTTGTTTAGATATTACGGTAACAATTTTCTTGGTTGTTTTCCACAAATGAATACAATAGCCAGCTCAGTTATCATGTCTGTCTTCATGCTGAATAGCATCTCTGTCTTTTCATAACTGTATCTATACTGAATTGCACTCTTTCTCTTCCAAAGCGGCTTTTCATGAAGTAACATTCGATTTGTCTCTTTGTGAGAAAAAAAAAAAACACTGTAAAGCATTTCAGCTGGTATTTCTATCACAATTTCAAATATTGCTTTTACTATTTTTGCTTAAGAAAAGCATTTCTGTAAGGCTTTCGTTTTCACAGGGGACAGCAGTTCTCATCCTTGTGTGAAAACTGAAATATAAGCCAAACATCACACTACCACAGAAACAGATTAATCTTGAGCGGTTTGCCTTGCCCGCGTACGGCACGGAGAGCGTGCGGAGCAAATGAGCCTGACTGATAAAAGCAGGCTGTCCCCGCGACTACGAGACCAGCTTCTCGGTTCAAGGTGTCACCAAAAAAAAAGGGAAAGAAAGGCTCGGCGTTTTGCTTCACCCAAAGACACCTCCAAAACAATTTCACCTTTTGCTTCCTTTGAATTCTTCACCCTTTCAGTTGAACCTTCTGTTTTACTTACTTTTACTTCTGATCAACTTTAAGTGGAAAAGACCATTCAAAGCCAAAATTCAAATCTTGCATTCTGAAAATGTCTAAAAGAAAAGATTTGTCAGTTCCAAAATGAAGTATTTCAACAATGTTAAAATTAAATGGTTGCCATTTTGAAGCTTTTCCCATTTTTTTCTGCAGCTGAAACTGAACTCACTCCAAACTGGTGAAAGATATCCCTTTGACATTGAACTTGTTAGCAAAAATCCCATCCGTCAAAGGTAAAACCTCATTACCTGACTTCATGGAGGCTTTAGCTATTACCAGCACCATGTAAGAGCCAAGATGTGTCCCCTCTATTCCAGTGCTGGAGTGAGCTGAGAAATTCAATTTTGCTTCTTGCCTATTATGTCTGAAAATTCACCTTTTCACCTGCCATGAAATGGGACGCACAGGGATACGACCCTTTTGTGATCCCGCTAATTCTAACGAGTTTCTTCACTTCCCAGGTACATGGATTTCTTCCCCACTCCTTCCAACATCACCACCGACCTCCTCTTTGAGAAAAGTGCCAACTATTTCCATTCTGAGGAAGCTCCTAAGCGAGCTGCTTCCCTCATCCCCAAGGCCAAGATCATCACCATCCTCATCGACCCGTCCGATCGGGCATATTCCTGGTACCAGGTACGGACCTTGCCTTCAAGAAACGGCCAGTGCCATCGACGGCAGGGGATGGTGGCCAACATCGGTGGGGATTTGTGTCCTCGAGCAAGAATGGGATTTACTGCAAAGCATTTGCACTGTGTAGAAGTGGAAGGATGCAGAATGCCAGCTTTTGCAGTTGGCACCTGTGACACCAGTGTCATAAATGATGAAACTTCTCAGCACAGAGCTGCCACCAGCTGTAAACAAACAGTTTAATCTCAATTACAGCTGACGCGGCGTAGAGGAAAAGCAGTGCTCCTCGCCCAGGGAGATACACGGGGGAAAATGAGCATGGCCTAGCTAGAAAATCAGAGCTCTTGATGCTGAGAATCTGGTACCTCATCCCATCCTCCAGCGCGGAAGCTGAGCAATAGGCGGTGGTGTGCAAATGTATGCAGTGTCTTCTGAAGTTTCCAAGGAGTTAAAAAGAGCTGCGTCTGGAGAGTTACGGGGTTTTTTTCTCTCCTTGGAAACAAAAGACAGCCTGTTGTTATTCTGAGGAAATTCTAGGATGCTCTTTCTTGCCTTTTGCTGAGCCCACACCTTTCCATAACAGTCTGCACTATTTAAAAACACTATTTTTAAAGAGACGTTTAAACATGCATGTTAAATGTGGTGCAGTCATACCGATAAAGGAAATACTAAAAGCAGTGTTAAAACAGACACAAATTAATAATGTTGCAATAAGCATAAAAATACACCATTTCTGACACTGTTGTTACGAGTTCTGCAAGAAACAAAGCGTAGCCTAGGGCTGCAGTTTGCACCCTTTTTAACATCTCCTTTGCACCTTTACAACTGCCGATGCGAGATGCAAAGTTTAAAAAAAAAAAAGGCGGTAAAAAAAAAAGAATGTGCCTACTTTGGCAGGATTTGGCTCCTCAGCTCGCCTCCCGCCTTGCCCAGGAGGGCCCTTGACTGAATGGTGGCCCCATCCTGCTTCCTTGCCCCTCTTGGCTCCTACCCAGTACCGGCAGGGAGCCAAGGGGCTGCTGCGGCTGTAGCTGAGCTAGCCATGCCGGCACAGCCCTCCCGACAGCTCTCGGGAGGCTTAAGCTTCAGCATCCTTGTGATATGTGCCTAAATATCTCCCGTTAGCATCAGCGATCCCACGAGGACCCCGCTGCCCTGAAATTCAATTTTTATGAAGTCATTACGTCCAGCCATTGGGCGCCCTCAGAGATAAGGACTCTCCAGAAGAGATGCCTGACACCCGGCTGGTACGCTGTCCATATCGAAAGATGGTTAGCTCATTACCCCGCTTCACAGGTAATTTCCAACCTGTTGTTTCGCAGGGCTCATCGGTTCTCGGCAAGTCCCAAAATGACTATGGCCTCATCATTAGAGGTGATGGGGTATTTCCCACTGGAACTCTCAGCTGTTAGGAAATGCAGATTTGACGAATCAGGATATTTGGCAGAAGTGTGTTGATTTTTCTGTCTTGTGGTGGAAAAGATGCAACAGAGGAAAGCCACGTGGGCTTGATGGGAGACTTTGGGGGCTCCTTGCAGCATCAGCCAAGGTTGTCAAGGCTTCTGGGTCCCAAGAAACAAGCAGCTGCAGCATGAGACACTGTGGGAAGGTTTGACAAATTCATTTAGAAAATGCCAGGGCTTTTTCTAAAAAGAAATGTCATTCCACTTCCCACTCACTCCCTTTCATAGAAAATTTGTTTGATCCTGATAAGGAATTAGCTTTTCTCAGTGTTAGAGCAGAAATTCCTTCTTTTGCCCCGTCTTCCTTTGGATGTTTTATGGAATTGTCTTTTATAATCGTTCCCATGAAAAAATTATGTAAACGCATAGACCTAAAGAATATTCCCATAACTAAAAAAATGGTTTACACACATAAACCTAAAGCAAACATTTTAGTACTACAAAATATACGCATGGGCGCTCTTCACCTGTGGATGTGGTCCATAGCTCAGTTCATATGTCTACCTACAGTAAGAAAAAGTTGTAAAAGGGTATTTAATGAGCAAGCATAATGAACAAGCGTCTCCAGAGACTGCTCTATGTGGGACAGAATTTTGCTGAAAGGAGGTAGAACCGAGTGTTGCCTATTTAGTCAGCGACCTGGAAAAAAAACCCCAACCAAAAAGAAATAGAAGCTCTGTCTTTTTGCAGTCCTCACTTTTCTTCTTATACAGTCTCAGCTGTGCTACAAAGAGGAGAAGCAGGTCAATCCCATTTCCAGGAGAAAGGAGAAAGTCTCAGTCATTTACTTTCTCCTTTCGTCTCTGACCTTTCTGCTCTTTCATAAATGGGGAAGGAGCACTGCCTAAAGCAGCTGAGCTTGCAGCGAGGGCATCCCCAGGCAGTATTGCCCTAGGAGCAACCGGGGCACGTCTCCTCATCGGCCACCACATCCCAACTTATTCCTCCGAAGTAGAAGAGGTTGTACCAGCAAATTTGGGGCATGTGAAGGGTGCCAAACATGCGGTGCCCTATTACCTGTGCTCCTTCTCTGCCCTCAACCGGGGCTGTGGCCCCCTCTCTTGCACCAGGGAGGTTTAGGATGGATATTAGGGAAAATTTCTTCACCGAAAGGGTTGTCAAACATTGGAAGAGGCTGCCCAGGGAAGTGGTGGAGTCACCATCCCTGGAGGTATTTAAAAGACGTGTAGACGTGGTGCTGAGGGACGTGGTTTAGTGGTGGATTTGGCAGTGTTAGGTTGATGGTTGGACTCAATGATCTTCAAGGTCCCTTCCAATCTAGACAATTCTAAGATTGTCCTGACGTAGCGAAGAGCGAGTGCAGCCCTCTTATTAAACATTCAGGGGCACACTGACATATTTCTTGTAAAACCGGTAACCGCTCATGTTTCATAGTTATAGTGATTAATTTTACAAGATACACAACAAAATGCACTCATTCTTAATAAGGTGCACGCAGAGAGTGCACTCACGGTGCTTACTAATGGGCACTCAGTAGTGTGCATTCACTCAGCCTGTGCACTCAAAAACTTAATAATTCATAATAAGCCTTCACAATAAATATAAAACACGTCTGCCCAGAATAGTTATTAATAATACTGCTTGATACTCCAGTAGACTTTTGATACATTGTCTTAACATTTGCTTGTGGAGATCAATGTACCTTTACATCACATCAATCTTTCATTCAAAACAAAATAAATAAAAAAACCACCTTCGCGAACAATTTTGCCAAGCCTATATGGTTGATAGGCTGGTGGTAAGTTTCAAATAAATCGCCACAATATCACATTCAAACATGTAATTGTATAGTTTCTGAACATTTAATTCTAAGATATACATGAGCTTTTTGTTATTTTTCTTATTCCATGCCAGATTTTCTATGGACACGTTGTAAACCTCAACAATATTTTTACATTCCTTATCTCTTTTTCTCAGAATTCTCTGAGACTTGGGTTTGGCATGCGAGACTTAACTCTTGCATTTGAACAACGTGCACACGCAGAGTTTCAAGGTGCCCACCTATACAAATTCAACATAATAAAGTAAAACGTAAATCTCTAAAAAGAAGTTCATCCATCTGATTGTCATTAGCACTGTACAAAGTCACACGCGAATTTAAATCCATGTTGTCACAGAAGGGAAATAATGTCATTCTTTCGTTAACCTTAGTCCTGTTTCTAAACAGCATATTTACCCCTACAGTTGCTTATTATTGATGGACAGCAGCTAAGAAGTGACCCAGCTACTGTGATGGATGAAGTGCAGAAGTTTCTTGGAGTCTCTCCTCATTATAATTACTCTGAAGCTCTAACGTGAGTCTGTTCCTTTATTATCTGCCCTATGGGATCACGGTGTACATCCCCCTCCTACCAAGATCACTTGATCATGGATTACAAACACAGAAAAAAACACATTACAGTTTTGCAAAGCTTGTGGTTTTCTTAAAGTTATGTTTAACATCCATCTGGTTTTCCCTTAACGTGCATACATGTAATGCATTGCAGAAGTTAATTGCACGAATTGCATACGTTTCCACATGCAAACTCTACTTTGCACAACATACAGAACAAATGACTGCTCGGTGTTTTGTATTAGATGCGGAACAAAGGTTCAAATTCATGTAAAAACTGTCTGCTGAGTTTGAGCGTTCGATCGGAGATGCCCTGGACCTGTTTTCTCAGGGTACCCAGTTTTGCTTTCATCGCGGCACTGTTTAAAATGTACGTTCAGTTGATGTGAGTTGCGCGTGTCAGAGCTCAGCACGCGTTTGCACATCAGGCTGTTGAGCCTTATGACAGTCTCCAGGAGCTGAAAACCACTTGGGTGTGAAAAGTTTGGCTCAAAACGTTTTTATCGCATTCATATAGGAGTGAAATGCTGGAGATTGGGTTAAAGGCACTCAGTATGATAAGATTCATCTGCTCGCATGGTTTCTTTGATCGTTTGCTTTTAACGTGGACCAAATACACCGTTCCCTAATCCCATTTTCATAGATGGTTGAGCCAATTCTGCCAACCCTTTTACCTGGTAGTAGCACGGAAGGCACATGGCACACAAAAGTTTTGTCTGTATGCTTAAAGTTTGGTAAAATTGTAAGCTACTAATAGCAGATCCCTAACCTGAAAGCGCCGAGCTCAAGCGCAGCACCTGGAGCATGGGGAGAAACTCATATTTGCCTATGAAGCACAAAACCCTCAGACTGAGCAGCCTGAGTGTCAATGGCCTGGGGTGTCGGTGCCAAAACTGCCGGTGCTCTGCAGGAGCCCAAATCAAGGTCCCCTGAAGGTAGGGAAAGCCCCTTCATTGACTTCCCACAGCCTTTGGTTGGGAGCTGGCAAAGGCAGCTGTGATGAGCCCGGACCACGTTCCTCATCCTCGCTCCCCGGAGGGTGAGGCTTTCCCTGTGAAAGGGGATTAATGGCCTGCGTGGCACTCTCTCTTTCCCATTTCTCCACTCCCCGCAGGAAGGCAGAGTCTCTGCAGGCGCGGGAGTGGGCTGAATTTCTCTCCCCCCTCTTAGTCTGGCAGAAAATTGTAAGAAGCTTTTGCACTGAGCCTCTCTGCCTGAGGAGCATCATCTCATTACAGCCAGAAGCGCTGGGCTGGGAGAGCCCCGGCACATCGATGGGCTGAGAAGAAGGTTCTTCCAAGTCAGCGTGCAAGCACGAGCCTGCACGTGGGGTGGGAAGTAGAAAAGCCTGAACCTCACCTTCCCTGCAGGCTGGAAATCCCCGGGAAAATGACACCACAGACTTTCCACCTACCCCACACTGCCTCCTCTCTGCTTGTGATTACGGCTTAATGTTTTCTCCGCTATGGTTATTTATAGAATAGGTATGAAGTGCGAGTTGAGTGCTGGTTGTTCTTTGGGTCTTAAGAATGTCGCTCTGCCAAAATCTTTTTCTAGAGGAAAAATTTGAGGTTTCAGAATGTAATTTTTTAAGTCGTTGGTTTCTGAAGCGGATAAAATACAGGAGGAGTTCGAATACACAGCTGAACTACTGATGTTTGAACAACTGCTGCCGCACATCTGCAGCGCCTTCTGCTAGGTTTTTAAAAATACACACCCACGTACATGTATCTTCCTTTCTGTAACTAAATTAAAGTCAGTGGAGTCACACACCAGGAAAAAATTTGGCCTCTCATATTTGTTTGGACAGGAAAAAACGGATTGTAAACAGATCTATAAAATTATGCAATCACTGTTCAGAGGCATCAAGAATGCAAATGTGCTGTGGAAGCACACACTTCTGTACGGATTTAGGATGGAAGAGAAAAATGCATTAAACAATGTAGTGGCTGTATGGTAGGACTGTCAAAGTAAAAAAGATTGCACAGGATCTTTCCTAGTCATTACTGCCTAATAACTGTACACCACGCATTTTTAAAGTTGTCACAAAGCAGCCTAAGGACGCAGTCCTGCAAACACTAGTCAGCAACAAGTCCATCACACTGAGTAATTACGTGAACGTCTTATAGGAGAGTAAAATCAACCCAGGCAGAAGGAAGGTACTAATCTGAGCCGTGGAAAGAGAGCAGAGGGGAGACAGGCAGGGCTCGGGTACCTAGAGAGAAGTGCCCACCGCGCCGGGTGAGTAGGAGCCACAGCTGAGATGGGCGACTAGGTCATGGCTTCTCACACACGCTGCTAAAGAGGACCTAGATTCAGACTAGATACAAGGAAAACATTTTTTACGCTGAGGGTAGTGAGACCCTGACCCAGGTTGCCCAGAGAGGTGGTCAATGCCCCATCCCTGGAAACATTCTAGGCCAGGTTGGACGGGGCTCTGAGCAACCTGGTCTAGTTGGAGATGTCCCTGCTCATGGCAGGGGGCTTGGAACTCGATGATCTTTAAAGGTCCCTTCCAACCCAAACTATTCTACGATTCTTTGACCTGTACTTTTTATTAGAGTAGTGAAAACAAAGGGGGGAAATCAACTAATGTTGCAAGGCTTCTACACATAATGGCATCATTAGAAGGACGTCGGGAGCCCCGTGTAAAGTGCTAGGAGAGGGGAACGAGTCAGTGGTCTTTATGAAGTTCCCACTATGGCACTGAAGAGATGTTTCCCACCTCTTCCTCATCTGCTCGTTTTCACAGGGAGTGACCAAGAGCTTAGATTTTTTAAGTACCTGAACTTAATGAACAGAAACACATGGGACTAAAGTTATGAAAGACCTTTCCTTTAATCACAGGATGGCCCTACTGAAGCTCCACTGACTGCTAGGAAGATCTGTTTCATGCCCAACATCCTCAGATGACTCACGGTCCAGGGTGGCGTGGGCCAGTGGTTCCCTTCTTCCTTTGTTTTTCTCAGCAGGCAGCAAAGGAGGGAGGCAGGACTGTGCTGGCTTTGGCAAAGGGCAGTCAAAATGCTGTTCCTCCAGCCCGGCTCATCACACCACGCTCTGCCCACAGACACAGCTCCACATCCAGCCTCACCGGGGAGATTGCCCTCATTTTCCCTCGTGTGAACAAAGGGAGGGAAAGGAAAAGACAGGATTAGGGGAGCGTGCTTAAGTAAATGTTTTCTCTTGGAATACTGCTACATCTTTTCAGGGATTAAGAGAAAGAACCTCATGGTGGCATTGCTTAGCCCTGCCCTGGCAGGCAGCCTTCCCGCCTGCAGCGTCGGGTGCCGACGTCCCGAGAGGTGGGGTGGGTGTGCGGGTGTCCAGGTTCAACCCCGCATCTGCCACGGGCGTACTCTGCGAGGCGAGAGAAGATAACCGGGCCTGGAGGGAAGGGATCTGCTGACTGCTTTAAAAAGCCCACTTGTAGCTTTAGCCTTAAGGCTATCACTATTTATAAATAAATACTTCCATTGTGCTCAGTGAGGTTTTCGGGAGTCCTGAGAGTTTCGTAATACCTGAACACAATGGGTTGAATTCAGCCCGAGCTGTCTCACCCTCTTTTCCCCTGCCCAAATTTGCAGATTCTCTTAATAATGTTCAGTATGCTCCTTCTGAAGCAGAAATATTGTTTGGGGCATAGTTTTGCAGTTTTCCTTTTACCCAGCTCACTATATTGCTGCTTCTCTTGGGAAATTAGTGCAAGCCAGCTAAAGTACTTCACCATGCAATGAGCAGATGGAAAAGGCCAAAGCAAAAATGAATCTCTCATCGATATATCCATTTAATCAATGATTTATTTACTTTTAATTGATACAGCTACTGAGGCAATTTAGGAAACAAGGGTCAGGCCTGCAATAATAGGCTGGGCAAGAAAAAAAAATCACGTGAAGATGGTTCACCCTTCTCCAGAAATTAGTCCACTTATGTACAGCAGCAAATTACAGGTGCACCCGTGTCGTACGGATAGACCCAGGGCAAAAAGGTAGTCTGTAACTAATTAATTCCATGTTCCAGCCAATTATACCTCATCCTTTTCAAACATCTGCTGAGTAGCAGAAATGCGAACCTTTTCAATGTTTTATGCATGCTGCAAGACCCATAGCAATAAATTCAAAACTTAAAATTGCGTGTTGTTCATTCCTTAGTGAGTACGTGTTTTAAAGCCTTAATCTAAAATTCCTATCTCTTTGAATTTTAGACATCAAAATCAAATTGCATATTTCCAATAAGGCTGCTAAGACAGTGCTTACGCTACAATGCCATCTTTGGATGAAAATGATATTTAGATATAATGATACAGAGAAACCAGCTTCTCAGGTGCAGATAAATTATCAACAACCAACCAGCGGGTCTTTCAGTAGACCTGAACGCTGCTTATTTCACTCAAAAATCAACATAACATAAAACACACCAGCATTCTATTTCTCATCGTTTCGTAGTCATGCAACAATCACACACTTTTCTGTATAAATTGTGTCTCTTGGAGTCAGCAAATAGATCGGCTTGCCCTTTTTAATCCCTCTCACCTTGACAGCGCTGACCTACAACCGCATCAGCTCCAACCGGCCATATGGAGAGCTTTCCTTGAGCGCAGCCGATAACGTCCTTGAGAATACAGCGCATCAAATTCCAGGAAAAGAGCCAATTAGCAATTTTTTTCAACAAAACGTTCTTTGTTCAAGTGTCAATTGATCAAAACATTAGCATCCTGCAGGGATACACGGAGCAGTCTGACGTGAATAAAAATCTCTGCCCGAAATCAGACAATAAAATCTGAGCCACAGGCTGGAGTGGGGTCATGTAAGATCCCCGAGACGGATGCTCAGGACCTTGACTGGCGTCCTGCAGATCAACGCTTAAAACTTGTACCCTACACGCTGGAAGAGTAGAATAAATATTAGGTAGGGTAAGTACAGCACAATGTGAAAAACTTCTTACCTTGAGCAAGAAGCTCTCCCAAGGCAAATTTGTGGAAAAAATAAATTCCCAGAGGTTTCACAAGAGAGGAAAGCCCTTTCCCGCTCTGTCCTCGGTATTTCAGTCATCGAGAGAGATGTGTGCAGCAATAATTGTTGGCTAACGCTGATGTCTTAGTAGCTGGGAAATTCTTCTGTAGGGAGGTGTTTCAAAAAATATAATCCTCTACAGGTTTGACCCTCAGAAAGGCTTTTGGTGCCAGTTATTGGAAGGAGGGAAAACAAAGTGCCTGGGAAAAAGCAAAGGTCGAAAATACCCACCAATGGACCAAGAGGTAAGGGCTTTCTAGAGATTTAAGTTAACATTTTTTAACATTGACCCTATGTTTGACTCCTAAAATAGACACGATTGTTTTTTTATTATTATTATTGTTATTTTCACTGGCTTGATATTTTTAAAAATCAGAAACTTTTAATGAGCTTTGAGTGACAGGGGATTAATCGCCCCTTCTTACGAGCCCCTCGCTGGGAGCAGTGCACAGCTCCGGGGCAGGAGCACCTGCCGAAATCTGCCGTTGGGTGAGTTTCCTTCTTTGACCGTTGTTGTTCTTTTTTTCACCCTTCTCAGTCTCGAGCGTTTCTGTCGAGCTACTACAGAGACCACAACGTGGAGTTGTCCAAGCTGCTGCACAGGCTGGGGCAGCCCCTGCCCTCCTGGCTGAGACAGGAGCTGCAGAAGGTCAGGTAGCACCCAAGGGCGGGGGACCCACCTAAGGACGATTTCCTTCACCGTCAAACCCCCTGCTTCTCCGACTCACTTGTGATCGTCAGTAGAGGACCTCATGAATAACGCTTTTTCTATTAAAATAAAAAAAAAAAGCAACAAAAAAACCACACAAAAGAATAAAAAAACCCAAACCCGACAACTGTTTATATGCACGTGCTGACAGTTATTAGCATCGACCCCTTTTGTCAGCTTCCAGGAAATAATATGGAGCTACGTGGCATTACTCTCTATCCAGACCGGGATTCGTGCATAGCCTAGTTCCTCTCTTCACCAGGAAGTACCAGAAACTGTGTGTAGGACGGATTGACTTCGGTGTACGTGACAAATTGCAGTCTGTCAGGACACGAGCAAAGGATGGGAACATCTCTCGCTGGACCGTGAGGTTGGTCATCCCCTGGGGTTTGTCCACCTTTGTTTTTGCTGGTTTTTCTGCCACCCCTGCAAGTTTTCCTGCCATTTCAATGCTGTCATTCAGCACTTTGCAGGGGGGATCCCCGATGGTTATGACAGACGTAGTATTAACGCACCATCATTGCTCTCTGCACAGAAAGAGGTGGGCTAAATTCGCACCTACCCCGCTTCCCTGGGATTCCTGTAAAAACTGATGACAGTCTGGGCTCTTCCTTCTGTTGTGGGTTGGGCTTTTTGTTCCCTCCACGACAAGATATATCCTGATTCGCTGGAGTCGTGTGGGTTGTTGAGGTGCAAGGCAGCGAGGTGGCCCTCCTCCCAGATCTCGTTGCCTGTCTTTTGGATGTGGCTACTTTGCCACCCTGATAAGGTTTGTCATCGCATCTGTTGGGTTCCTACAGCAGCTGTGACAGAGCTCCGAGACGGGAAATCGTATCAAATATTTTGCCATAACACCATAAGACTCCTTAAAACACCATCAAAACCATTTAAAATCCAAGCAGGCCATGCAGGCAGTGTAGTGACAATAACCTACTATCGACAAGTTTCTTTTCTATCTGGAAAGCAATGTTTTTGCTCTGAAGCCTTCAAAGTAAGAGATTGGGCTCGTCATTTAGGGTCTCGGTCCGCAAGCTAGTACAGAAGAAAAACTTTCATGACCAAAGGTATTTGTTAAGGTTTTGGAATAAAGCCTACAGGCTGTTGAAGGATAAGCTCTTTTTATAGACTTTAATGGAGTTGAAAGGAAAAGAATATCCACCCTATATCATATATACATATATGATGCATATATTTTGATGCCTGCATATCTACCTACTGTATAACTAGATCAGACATACGCTTAATTTTAAATATCCGCTTTTTGTGCCTGTAGGTAAACAAAAGGGTGGTTTACCAAAAACATGATATTATGAACTGTGCTTTCTTCTCAGATTTGTGTGGGCAAAGTTGACAAGACTGGGCAGAAACTCGCTGGGAAATTTAATTGGAGGGAACAAACACGATTTAGACATTTTAGCCATGTAACACTTTTTTCTCAAGAAAACAGAAGCTGGCAAAGCTTTGCTACGTGTTCTTTGTGCAGCACAAAATGGAGTAGGTTTTAGTTTTCAAACTTGTCTTAGTTCCTAGGCACACACCATTCCAGGGGCTGCAGAGGCTTTGTGCTTTCCCCTCCCCGCGAATTTGACACTTACCTCCGAGCTCAGGAGACAGAACTGGACGCTGGGGTTGCACCACGAATTCAGCCTCGTGCAAGCCCACCTCAGGGAGCACACATCAGTGCACATCGTGGGCTGTGCTATTCGAAAGCACTTAAATGACCTAATTCAGGCTTCAAACCAGTTAATACATGTAGACATCTATCTTAGCATTTCCAAACTCCTAAATCGTGAGATCCACCAGGATCACGACACTAGCTTATTTTGGATTGACAAGTCCAGACCTTCCTAGAGCTATCCTGGTGCCACCCATCCTGCTCCCAGCTCGGCAGCAGCGGCACTTGCTGGTGAGTGTCCTCTGGCACCACCCGGCCTCCACCACTTCGCTCCACCACTGCCCGTCTGAACGTGCCTGGCCCTTTCTTCCCTCTGGACTGCTCCAGCACTGCCCTGGTCCAGGTCCATCATCCATGTGAGGAGCCGGCACTGCCCTCCTCGGTCCCGCACGCGCAGCCCGTGGGGTTGCTGAGGTGCAACCAGCACCAAGACCCTGCGGGGGCCCTCGTGCTCCTGCTCTCCACCTCAGCCCTCGCTCCTTCTGCAGGAGGACCCACAGCAGGGGTGGGAACAGGACAAGGACAGGTACCCTCCTGTACCCCCCACAACATGCCCAACCCCACCAGTGCTACACACACTACCTACACGCACGAGGACGTACACGAACATACAGGAAAGCCCAAAAGACAAACGTTGCCCAGTGTTTGCTTTTAAATATTGAAACGGGATTCATCTCACATAAGTGAGACATCCACTTTATTTTATAGGTGATGAAGGGAAATAGCGCTTCTAGGACACCATTCATCTCATCACAAAGCAGACTTCTTAAATGAGCGAGATTAATCTTGCCTCTTCCTCTCTATTGATCGTAAAAGGACAATAGACATCTCGTTCAGAGGAAGAGCTCAGCTGTATAGGTCTAAAATTAGGTGAGCTGAAAAGGAGATGGTATTTTATCTCACAGCTGTAGTTGTGGAAGAAGCGAGGGAGCTCAGAGGGTCTGAGGGAAGCTTTTGATTTTGTTTTGTTTTCCTGAAGTAATTTTTCTAGTTCTTATATTTCAACCAGGAGGACTCCTCAAAATGAGCTAGGGCAAACTAAATGCCAAATAAAAGGAACCTTACGTGGGGGTTTTTGGCTTTTGTTGAGGTGGGGGGAAGTCAGTTACACACTTCGTTGCAAATTCCCATTCCTTTAACTTTTAGCACTGATAATGCCAAAGATGACGAGTCTGATGAGAGTTTGGGATAAGTGAGGCCTGGTCAGAGAAGAATATCTAAATCAACCATTTGATAAAATTTTACCCGTTAAAATGCATTACAATTGGCTCGTCACTAGTTAAAGAGTGACTTCATAACTTCTTGGTTAAAAGCTAAATAAACATGAAATTGGTTTCAGGAGTTTTTCAAGGAAATGAGACAAATACCTTAGAATACGGAAAATTCTTTCTTGTTCTTAGCTTTTCATTTAGAATAAAAAAAGAATTAAGTCTTTCCAACTCTCAGCTCTGTAATAGCATCATGTCCTTAAAACACACTGGATATTTTTATACCTCATTGTTATTTTTTAAGTTTGAATGGGCATCACATTTCCGAGAGATCTCGTGTTCCATTGAAAATTGACATTTGAATTGACTTCATTATGTGACATATAAAGATGAAATAACAGTATTTCAAAGTCCCATTCCTTCCATTTGTAATAGGACCCATCAACACAGAATTTCTCTGGACCACCGTATTACAGAGGAGCCTTTGTGAACTAGCTGTAAATGATCTCCATTTCTTTTACGCCTTTCATATCACTGACCACGTAATTGTTGGGATTCTTGAAGACCGGCAAAACAAATGCAATAAAAATGAAACATTTATTCATGGCGAGGGGGCTGTAGCTGGGAGAGATAATGCTGGCCCTTCTTTCCTATTCATAAGCCACGGGATTCATCTCCACAATACCTCCATGCAGTGCAGGCTGTAAATCAATAGGAGTTTTACATACTGGAGGGCTGCGGCGGCAGTTTGCTCCCATTCCCCTGGAAATACAGATTCCTGCAGAGGTTTGAAGGAGCCTTGCTGCACCGAGGACCTGACCTACTGCCCGTGGAGACCAGTGGGAGTCTTCCTATTAACTCCAGCAGACCCCAGTTGGCCCCCAAGAGCCGCTTTCATAAGGCACAATCTGCGTGGTTCAAGCATCACATAGCCCTGTCACTGCTGGAAATCCATCACGAGTTTGATTTCTATTACCGAGGAGCGATTTCTTCCCCCCACCGCTCTCAGTCGGTGCTCTGCCATGGTTGGAGCTGCAAGCCGTCCCCACCACCAGCACCCCATGGGGCTGCACCGCTTCTGGTCTCCCCATACCACACGTGTCCCTCTCCGCTGCGAGAAACAGAAAACCCTACGGGCCAGACACAGGCATCAGGGTCTATGGCAGCATATTTGATGATTAAAGCAGGACTTTGGCCCTCGGAAAACCAAGCTTGTATAATCGAGGTTGTCTTTGAGCAAGAAGCAATCAGAACGGAATCCAAAACCTTCTAAATTATGCATTGACCTCTCAAGGTCTAAAATAAAGTTGCCGGATTAACTGCTCCTAGATGTTTTCTAATAACACAAATTTTTCTCTCTGATAACGAATCAGACTGCCGAGTGTCCCCAAAACAAATTAAGATGGCGGAATTACAAATTCTTGGGGGAGGAAAATGTCGCGTAATGAAAGCGCTGATGGGTCCAGACTCTCTGATGTGATAATAAGGCAGAGGGGACATGCCCTGCATACAAAAGGAGAAGCTGTCTATTTTCTCCGCTTCCTTCCCCCTCCTCCTTCTCCTTCCCATCCGTGTTAAAGTTTGAGCCAGCGTAGTGCGCCTGAAAAGCACACGCCGGGCAGAGTCCGTGAGACAGGGGAACATTATTCATCTCCAGAACGATCAGCCAAGAATAAATTGGGTGCGGGGTGCTCATTTCCCCTAAGCTGGGCCACCTTAAAGTCAGACATCAAGTCCAAACTAGTCATTTAGTTTCCATCAGTAGCAAATTATGTTTATAATGGGTTTAAAATTGATGTTTATAATAGGTTTATGAGCGTGTGACAGCTGTGTAAAACAGGTACAACATAGGTATATAAATCAGCAGAGACTAAGTGTCTAATTTTATTGTAGTTAAGTAAGATTAAGTTGGCCGCTGGTGTCAGGAGAAGCTCTCTTTGCACATGCAATTTAGCTTTGCCATTTTAGCTCTCGGGTTGCAGTGCCATCTCTCTCTTACCAGTAGATACTCGCTTTCTCAAAGAGCTGAAGTCTCCTATGATCACCTCGCTGTATTTGTCCTCGTCGGTATCAGGGGATCATTATATTAGTTCAAACATCTCTGCATAAATCTGCCAGGAATTGTTGCTTCGGAGATTTTTTTTTTTTTACTTAAGTGTATGGTCTTGGGACAGGAGTTTCCCCATCAGACAACATTTCTTACATTGTCTTTATTGTCTCTTTTTTCCTTCCAGTTCATCCTTTCAGCGTGACTGCAAAGGTGCGGACCTGTCTGTGGATTTGACTCCTCTATCACTATCCTATCTCGAAAAGCTACCAAAAATAAACAAGGATTTGCAAGCAACACAGATTCTGAAGTGTTCGGTGCTCCAGTGACTGGATAACTTTTATAAGACTTACTATCATTTCTGTAGTAGTTCAAAACAAAAGACAACCTCATGACAGAGCTGAGGAGAAACTTCACTGTCTTGCCCAAGCTCTTTTTTTTTTCTTTTTATTTCCCCTCCTACGCGACGACAGCAAATCCAGTTGAACAAACACTTGGTGTTGAAGTAAAAGGAATCAAAATAAATTTTGATCACTCAAAGTATTTTTGTTGGGGGGGGTTGGTGAGGGAGGTCAAAGTCTGTATTTGCTGGAATTGTTTTAAATAATTGATGTGCACACACCTTATTATTGGTTCTTCTCACTGCCGCAGAATAAACACTTCTGATGGTGTATTATAGAGAGAGCTTTTCTTTTTTCCTTCAGTCCACTTTCCCATTTTTTGAGCCCAAATCTGCTCTTTAATAACCTCCGCCATGTATTTCAAGTCGTTCCCTGACTCAGCTTCTCCTCGAGGCTTTGACCTGTCCTCGTCGCGCCGTGGGATTTACAGCGCCGGCCGCACCAGTGCTGGGAGTGCCATCGACCTCGTCCTCTGCCTCCCTCCTGCACCTCCTCCTCCTCCTCCTCCCAGGCAGGGAACGCTAATTCAGGCAAGCCTGACAGCTCCGTGTTTGTTACGCCGCATAACGCGCGTTTATGTCACCAATACAACCTTTGAAAAGTACCACCCGCCTGCACTCCATGAGAGGTGCGGATATTCGGACAGCCCTCCGCAAGTTCCTTCGCTAATTATCACACCAGGGTTTTTTCCTTTGCTCTGTTTGAGGAATCTTAAAAGGACCCGATTTCAGCTCAGGCAGATTGCCTTGAAGGTGGCTCAAACTGTACGCTCAGAATCACGAGATACTGACAATTTTTTACCCCCCCTAAAATATCACAATGCTTCAACTTTTTATTATAAAATATTCATTTGTTTTACAGATCTATGTCAGAACGAGGTTAAATCATATCAGAGTCAAGGATTCTTAGTACAAGCCTTACAGAATAGCAAATTACGCCTCGCTAGAGCTTTTATCGTTAAGCAAATTAGAAGTGACATTACAGACATCTTAATACCAGTTCTGGCTTCTTTCCAGATCTGCTTGATGCTTTCAGACAAGAGAGACAGGGTAGGTAAAATTTTCAAAATATTGTAGGATTTCAAGTCTGTTTAAAAAAAAAAAAAAAAAAAAAAGCCTTGTAGGCCCTGAGAAACCAAAAAGCAATTGGCTTTCTATCATAATTACTTGTTATCAATGGAGTCAGACAGTTAGGCACTTTGAGAAGCCCTCACAGACATTCGCCTGTCTGCTGCTTTGGATCCCAAACGCCTTTATACATCTAAATGAAGAGATTACTGGGGCAAAAAAAAAAACCAAAGCCATTTTTTTTCCTGCCACTCACAGATCCCTGTCCTTTTTTGACACTTCTTGTATTTCCTTCATGTTCCCTGGGTGGGAGAGGAAGCCATGGAGAAATTGTGGCTGAAACCCACCAATGAACCTCAATGACTCTTACCTAGAACAGGAATCTGTCCGGGCTCAGTCGAGTTTCCTGCCTGAGTCTCATTTAGTAAAAGTATAGCAGAGTTCTTCCGAAAATTTACCACTTCTATTCAATTCATGAAGGTTTGCATTTTCCCTTCTAGCTTCTGGAATCGGACTATTCCCCCCCGGACCACTGGAAACCTGGGAGCACTAAATAAACTTCTGAGCTCATCCGTTTGTGAAAAGGGCTTTTTCTATATGCAATTTGCAAGAGGAGAGGAAGACCGCTTTTTCATGCATGTAAAGATCCAAATTCCAGTTAGAAACTGATTTATAGAATTACAGAAATGAATTCCACATGTCATTTATACTCATATTTCCGTTCATGAAGAATTAAAGACTTCCTAGGGAAACCAGATTGATATTTGCATTTCAGTCAGCTGCAGCTGTTGGGTGGGGAGAAAAACATTTCAAATATCTAAATAAACCCCTATCTGCCACTGCGGGTTTACAAAGCCATTTGTCCTGAAACAGCTAACTCTAACAAAACACGGGCTACTTTTATAGTACTCCTATTTCTTCAGAAATAGGAATGTGACATGTTAACGCACAAATCTGTTTGCATCGCAGAAGGTCAACTGGCTGTATGAGCTGGTAGTTAGAATCATCCTGGTTTGGTTTTTTTTTTTCAGAGGTTATTTTCAGCCAGAGGAAGGTCAGCGGTGGGTGGAGTGGGATTCCTTAATCTAACTTGCAATTCCATAAAATGCTATGGGGGTTGAAAAATGCGCTTTATAATTTGGGAGATAATTGCATGCCATTCAATTGACTTTGTACTTGCTACTTTTCTAACTCTGGTGTATGCTCTGCTGTCTCGCAGAACTTATCTGTAAGACACATTCCCCGTTGGGTAATTGAACTTCCCTTCGTAGTATGATCTGAACTACAAGAAAGAGCTGGATGTACGAGAGGATGAGTTTTTACAGAACTAGAGGCAGATAGTTATTTACAGAAATTTTCTTTACTATTTTTTTGTTTCATTGTGTTTGTCTAGGCCGGGGAATCATCTCAGTATTAATCCGCGTGCTCTCCACAACACACAATTCCCATTAGCATCAATGACAATTAAACATTCTCATGAAGCAGAGAGTAAACCCACCAACAGAAAATGTTATTTAATGACATTGTAGTTACAGCACATCTTCCTGCAGAGCTCTGTGTAATCACACCAAGTAAGCAAAGAAAAATTGTTCCGCAACGTGAAGCGTTTAAAATTTCATAAGCAATCTGGGTTTAAAAAAAAATAAAAGGCAAAACCCACCTTTTGGCTACCCCATCCTGACCAGGGACTGACGTTACCCAGTGGTTGTATCGGTATGAAACCCCCTGTGCACCACGCAGCTGGAGAGATGTTCAGATTGAGACCCGAAGCCAAAGTGGCTGTTGCTCGGGCTCACTGCGAGGCAGGGCACCCCTGCCTTCCCGCAGCCCATCTAAAACGGCACACCACAAACTCAGGGTTTAAGGGGTCCTACATTTACTGCCCCGGCTATATTCAGCAGTCTTCGTCTTCCTCATCGAGCGATCACCCCCCATGCAGTACCCAGATGTAAAAGTCACCGTTGCTTTACGCTCAGGTCTAAATCCACGGCCTGAAGGCCCTTCTGCAAGGGGACCTCTGATCTGCTCCGCAGGGCTGAGAAGGAGACTAAAAGCCTACCAAGTCTCTGGGAGTTATCACAGCTACCGCTGCGTGAGATTTCTACACTGCACCTAGCGATAAAACCCAATATGAACTGAAGCAAGGGCTTTTCATACAGGAAAATAAAAATCATAGAATCATAGAATGGTTTCGGTTGGAAGGGACCTTGAAGATCATCGAGTTCCAACCCCCCTGCCACTAGACAAAACATATATTGTGTCCTGGTTTGAGGACTTATAGTTGTTTATTATACAGCTATACAGGGCTCATGAATTTTTTATTTAAGGAGAAAGTTTTTCTGTCACAGTTGTTGTTCTCGTTCCTCCTAAGACCCCTCCTTCCTTGCTACGCTGTAGCCTGCTTCTCCTCTATTTCTTCCTACCCACCCACCCTCCTCAGGGCTACGTCTCACCATTGAGCTCTATTATTTTACCTGTACATTCCAATACCCACTGAATTTCTTTCTGCACTAATCCCTTGTGCTCCTAGCTTCCACAGAGGAAAAAACACAAGTCTCCCAAGTAAGCATCATCTTTCATTTCCTAAAGCACGCCCACTTTAATTACTTCTAAATATCCTGGTTGATTACAACAACACGTACTAGGAGCATGCTAGGTTTTCTTTGATATTCCTAACTTTTCTGCATTATTTTCGCACTTTTTCCATTGTTGAGATGCCCAGTACCAATTCAGGGAAGCTACTCGGTTATAAAGCCAGGCAGAGTTGGATGGCACCATGTGTAAATCTGCCATCATTAAGTTGGGAGCTGCAGTTAAATTATAAATTGTCAGCTTAAGTAGGAAGAACATTTTTATGGATCCTAGTTCACTCTCTGCAGACTTCAGCTATTTCCAGTAACTGCCACACAGAACACACTAAAATTTGTCAGCCGCTTGGAAGAGGAGAGCGTTGAGCCTGAGACTTAATTCCCTTCAATCTTCTTAAAAGATATGATCCGATACCTCAAGATAAAAACATCACCAGCTTAGGAAGATACAGGGAGGCAATCCAAAGCAGCCGGGACAATTGGGATGGACAAAAACTCATTTTTCCAAAGGTCAGATGCACAACCAAGAAGCCACCTCTTTTCTTTCCCTCCGTGTTAGAAGATCTGGCCGAAAAAGAAATATTTCAAGGCTTGCCTGGATCACTGTGGGAAGCTACACTGTAAGTGCTGTAAGACAGGCCATGTTGTCGTGGTCTTTCTAAAGCCCATTTCACGAGAAGCAAAATTTTCCCCCTCCCCTCCACGTGGGACAAGCTGAGATACCAAATTTTGACAGATCTGTTTTATATTGGCGACATCTTGCAACAGTGCTTTTGCGCTGGCGTAGAAAACATCTGTATAAGGGAGAATTTTATGACCACAGGAGCCTGCTCGGCAGCTGAAGGTTTTAGTGCGGATCCTAAATCACCGTTTCCGTTGTGCTGCAGACTTTTTTTTCAGAATAGCTCTGTATTTTCATAAACCCCAAGTACTTTTTACTTAAATCTTAGCACATCCACGTAACGGCGCCAACTACTAATCAGGCAAGGAGGTGAATTGTGCAGCGAGAGAAAGTGTCCAAAAATCACAGGATCGTGCACTAATAGCCACACGCTAATCACGTGATCCCACGGGAAAAAGAGGATGGGGGCAGAACCCACCCTCCTGCTGCAAAGAAAGCAATCCACGAACACTCTTTGGAGCCCCAAAACGAAAGTGTTCATGCCCCGGGCTGGCACAGAGGACAGCCCTCGTCCCTCGGGACCCCCCCCCAAACCCAGAGTGGCTGTAGCTGGTCCTCTTCTCCAGTGTCACTGGTGATTTTCGCAGGTTGAGTCCATCAAGGAGCTTAGAACAGAAGCAGAAATCAGAAAAATGTTCCGAAGTTGATTTTGTAAATCAGAAAAAAAAATAAATGCTTATTTTAAAGGGAAATCCTTGAAGAAGGTAATTGTGTGTTCTCTTGGAAATTTCAGCTGCGTTTATAACATTTGCACAAAGACCTCACTGGTTTTACAGCTCTGACTTGTCTGAAAACTAGAGCGATTAGAAATCGTCAGAAAACTACCTGCTGTGAAGTTTATCACCCTTCTCTCCGCAGTCAGTCGCTGATACACCTGCACATGGACATGTACGTGCTATTGTCATGGCAGTCGTTACGCTGTTCCTTTGTCAATGAGAAATTAATTTTTGTCCTCCTTCAGAAAGGCCACCCCCGGAGAATTAAGTTCTGAGGAGAATTTACCAGCAGCCCACTCTCTGCTCTCCATTGCTGTGTCTTCCATAAGACATCATTTGACAAAATACTGAGTACTAAAGTAGAAATACCCTATGCAGACTTGTCTTTCCCACGGACCTATTTAATACCGGCACATTAAGCACGTTTTTATTTTACTCGTTAAACAAGAAGAATTCTGGACACTTAACAGTGACGCAACGAAGACATTATAAAATTTGGTAATGTGCACTAAAACTACCTTCATAAATGCCCAACCTTAAGTACATCGATTTTCTGGTTTTCTTCCAATGATAAGTTTTGCGCTCTTGCACATTCAATTACAAAGCTTAGAGCCAATTTAAAACGGCTCATTTGTCCACATATAATTCCATTCCATTTTGGCTGCCTGTTTCATTTACCACCTGTTGATTAATTATCTTAATAATTTATTCCTTCATAGCTTTGTTGTTTTTCCAATAAAAGACAAGTTGAATTCTGGGGCAGACACCCATCCTTCTTCTGTGTAATAAAAGGGCAAAGGAAACCGCTACAGTTCCACGTGTCTGGATTGCAGAAATCCGTCCCACGACGCTGTCCTACCTGCAGAGGCCGAGCGCTGCAGGAGAATATCTTCTCACCCCTGCGGAGGAAAGCTAGGAGATCCAGTTTGGACTAGTCCTTTGCTGCATTGCTAACAATCATCACCATAGCTGGAGATGTGTTAACGAAGAGGAGACTGTAATGCCAGCAAGAAATTTTTGAAAACCATAATGAATAGGAAATGACTAACACATCCTGAGACAGAAAGAGCTTCTTGGAGAAAGGATTTTGTCTGCAGTAAAGAAAAAAGTCTTGAGTCCTAGCAAACCATCTCAGGAAAAGCAAGCCCCGCAATTGCCGTGTTGAAGGCAGCTGACAGACCTGATACGTGTGCCATTTCCCAAATGAAAAAGCATATTCGAACCCATGCTCACAGCAAACAGGCTTCCTGAACTTTGTTAGAGGGTTAGGCTTGTGTCTAATTTAAGAGGCGACTGCAATGTATTATTTTAGCAAGTGAGAGTAGGAGAAAATTGGTGGCAGCATGAAGCATGAGTCCTCAATGAAGGGAATTTAGTGACAGACAAATTAGATATCCTACCTTAAGAGGTACTTTTACAGGGACTAGATCAGAGGAGCAATTGCCACGTTTAAATACTCCATATTATTAAACGCTTTAGCAGTGCAGTGTTGGAGGAGGGAGCTGGTTTCAGACACGAGCCAGCCTGCTGGAAGCAAAACCGGCAGGGCAGATTTTCACCGGGGGTTTCCATTGCTGTGGGAGCTCCTGGGGTCCACCGCACGCGTCACTCACGGAGCCACGGCCAAGGGACAACCCTGGAGGTCCTGACCCATCTGACAGCTTTTTTTTGGTTGGGGACTTCCTGGTAAAGCCAAAGCTGGTTTTCTCCAGCGAGCTCTACTCCTTCCAGTGTGAAACACGCTACGTATGCCTCGCTGTAATTAGCATGATGAATCGCACCATCGCTCACCAGCTTCTCAAAATAATCAAAGCCCGTGGGAATCCAAATCTGATCTCAAAAACGCTTCTCTGAAGCTGGAGTCATTCAGGGTATAAAAGCATAATCCTATTACGGTGGCAGAGTTTAAACACTTTCCCCACCAGAGCAAAGATGACAGCCAGCGCAACGATCGGATCCCTGCAGCGCAGCGGTCGGACCGGGCTGGGAATGCTTTGGAGGAGCCTCCTGAAAACTTGGAAGAGCCTCCTGAAAACCCAGCCCTGTGGCTGTGGGTACGGCTAGGGCAGAGGAGGACCACGTCCAGATCTGTACTTCCAAGCACCACGGGGAGGAGAAAAGAGGGATCAAAGGAAAAAGCCACATTAATCTCAAAAATCCCAAATCGCCGCTTCAGGAGTAAGAAGCGTAACGCCCTAAAATCCTTTGGCTGATCCCAAGAAGCTGAGATGACTCAAGGGTCTTGAGTCATAGACCACGTAGGAAAATCCACTCCGCTGAATAGAGCTGAACGGAATAAAACTGAAATAAGGTGATTAGAACTGAAAATAACTGCCCATACTTGGAAAATTTTAGAGAGTTTTCTCAACTGCCTCAGCTGAAAGCTACCACCTAAGTTAGATACAAATAACACAGACCTCAAAGTCAGATATTGTGCCTCAAAGCAGCTGCCAACTCGAAATGTAACTATATATAATGCCAAAAGAACATTTTCTTTGCATTGCCTCCTCGCAGCATTTCATGTTGGTGGTTAATGCAAGAACCACATTTTAATCATGTAATTAACTTAACGTACTAGAAGACTATGTAGCACCTAGCTCTGACAAAAATTGTTTGAAAGTACTTGACCTGAACTACTTATTACCCTGCATTAGCTGCTATTTTTCCGAAGACAGCATTCTACACATTTCAGTACGAGATTGTGAAATAACTAAATAAAATCTCTCTCTTCAATCTGCGGACTCTTTCCCATGCATTCACGTACATTGAATGTTGGCCGCACAAAAACATTGTAAACAATACATTTAGGAGACACACAAATCCAGTAACTTTACCAACTCCCCCTGCATTTAATGCCATGGATTTCGTAGCATTGTGCAGGCATGATGCAGCATGGGTCGCAATCAATATTTTCCATAAAGCACTGGATTTAGGCACCAGGCAAAATTTCCCCTTGATGTAACTCTTGTTTGCCTGCAATGAAGGAGCACAACACACAGATTTGGCCCAGTGTTTCTGAAACTGTGATTTTCTTGTGCCCTGAGGCATCCTGCATTCAGCAGCAATACCAAACACTTTCCGTTTCTCCCACCCCGGCACAGAGACCTCTCCACAATACCACACCGGTTTGGGCACAGCAGTTCTTTCACTTGTCCAAAGTGTTTTTTTTCTTATTCCCCACACCAATTTTTACGCTTTACTCAAAGTCCAGCAGATCTGCCCTCCTCTCCCGGGCACCCGGCTCTCAGAACGGGGTCAAGCGCTGCTGCTTCTTCCATCTCTACTAACAAAGCTGCTCTCACAGTGAAAAAAAAAGGTCAAAACCAAACTCATGACTAATCATAAAAGGCTACTATTAAAAGAAAAAGGGGAGGTGGGGAAAGCTTTTCCAAGGAATTAGCTAGAAGTTAGCCATTTAGCAAGGTGTCCAACTTTTTTTCTTTATTTTTACCTCTAAATACCTTGCAAATGTTTAACAGCGGATTTACAGAATAGCCTTTTGCTTTTTTTAGACTTGGGATGAGCGTTTCTTTATGCAAGGGAAGAATGGAAACGGGGAGGAATATATGTATTTTTGCTCCCAGAAAACAAAACTGGGGAGCCAAAACCCCAGATGGCCCTTCTTGGGCGTGAGCAGCCGCAGGCATGCCAAACTACAGAAAAGCTGGTTTCCCTTGGGGTACCTAAAAACCTACGAGTCAAATCTGAGAATTTCAACCATTGCCATGGCTGCAGCAGACCAAGGAGCAGAGGGGGAAAAAAAAAAAAACAAACAAAAAAACCCTGAAGATCATCTGTGCCTCCTGACGTGTTGTCAGTAGACAACTTTCAAGATGTTTTGATTGCGTCCGTATTATTGTATATCGTTACTGGCTGATATAATTTTACTACACAATATGAAATAAACGGGATTTACATTTACAGAAAGAAAATGAGGAAACAAGACTTGGTTAAGATTAGTACAATGGCACTAAGCTGTATGTTAAAAGGATCTGCCAGAGGAAATCTTGAGTCCTCAGCCGGCGCAGAGCCCTGTGGAGGTGGCTGTGGTCCCACGGTCTGGCCAGGGGTCAGCCACCCACCCCGCAACAGGGACGGTGACCGTATCACCACCAGCTTCCCCAGCAGGTCCAGGCTCTGCTACCCCTGCACCCTGCCAGCCTCCGGGTCTCACTGGTCGGTGTCAAGTCCCCCTGATTTTCTGAGCCCTGGGGCGCATCTGCAATTACAAGCCGAAGGAGCAAAACCCGGTCGAATGATATATGGCGCTGCGGATTTTCAATCACTTCGGAAGGTGGGCACCATCTGGGACAGCTCTCCAGGGGACCTCATCCAACCTTTCGGCGATGCAGATGGGACTGTTTTCGTGTCAGATTTCACAATATTAGAGTAAAAGTTCACCCGCCAGGAGCCCCGTAGGTGCTGAGTTTTAGAGGTTAAAAATAAGATTCCTCCAGATGCAAAGTTCCCCCGTGTGTCAGCCTTAATTTCACTACCAGCCCAGCAGCGAAGGAGGCACTTTTAATTAAGTACAAGACAAGTATGGAAAACTGAGTTCGAGAAACAAGGAGGAATAGGATTATTATAATCCAATGAGACATAATTAAATGCAGAAATCAAAGGCTCTTAGTGGCACAGAACTTGTTAGAGCCTTGAAGTGGGTATTTGCACTTTAATCTGACATGCCGCAGCTTCTTCAAAAAACAAAGCTTTTTCAGAAGGAACGAAACGATGACAGAGACGTTTTTTGTAAATCATTTAGGAAAAAAGGCAAAGTGAGCAAAAAAAATCCATAAAACAACATTACAGCGAAAGCCTGTTCCTCAAAAAAAAAAAAAACCAAACAAACAAAAAAAACCCAAACGCTGGTAGCACTGATGATGGCATTATTTTGAAAGAGCAAGACTTGGCACCGGGAACGGCGCTGATAAAGTTTCAAGGCGGGTCTATGGTGGGAAAGGATGTAATTTCAAGTGGGCTGCTCTGTAGACCGGAGTCCTGTTGGGATCAAACCATCTTAACAAAATTATATACATTTCTCATCCTTTTTCGGAGGGCAGTAGGGGAGGTTACAGCTTAAGCTGGATTGCTGTTCGTGTCCCATCAAAAGCTGTCCCTCGCACAGAGCGAAAAGCAAACGAAACATGATGAGGGGATAGGAGCATCTTTCTTATGAGGAAAGGCTGAGGGCCTTGGGGCTTTTTAGTCTGGAGAAGAGAAGACTGAGGGGGGATCTTATCAATACTTATAAATACTTAAGAGGAGGGTGCCAGGGGGATGGGAACGGTCTTCTTTCAGTGGTGCCCAGTGACGGGACAAGAGGGAACGGGCACAAACTTGAACACAGGCAGTTCCATCTCAACATGAGGAGGAATTTCTTCCCTTTGCGGGTGGCAGAGCAGTGGCACAGCTGCCCAGAGAGGTGGGGGAGTCTCCCACTCTGGAGCCATCCCAAACCCGCCTGGACGCCGTCCTGTGCCACTGCTGGAGTTGTCCCTGCTGTGGCAGGGGGTTGGACCAGATGATCTCCAGAGGTCCCTTCCAACCCTGACCAGTCTGCGATTCTGTGATTCTGTGAGAGTCACTTTATTCAGATACATGAGGAGAATTCTCCCAGGAGGGAAAAAATGTTTGTCATTCTATGGGATTAAATACAGTTTTGATTTTTAATAGCCATGTTGTCACTTCAAGTGCAATGGCTCAAATTCCCTTCTCTCACGGACGCGATGCTATGGACATCGTTCTTGTACATACACGTGTATATGTGCTCTTCCGTTCTGCATTTCCAAAACCGCAGGAAGCGGTCCAGAGTCCCCTGGGCCAGTGATCCCACACTCCTGCACTTCCCTGGCCTTGGACGAAGTCCTAGGCAGGGATGGGGCAACCAAGAGTTTTGTTCTTGCAAAGATGATTTGAGGGACTGCCTGGGAAGCAGAGAATTTGGGACATAAAGCGATAGGAAACTCTACACTCATGAATTTGCAGATACGTTCTGTGTCCAAGCTCCAACTCTTTGTTGAGGGGTGATTTATTTTGGCAGAATGGTCTCAAATCACTCTTTCGTGATGCCCCTCTCCTGTGCTAAGGCTGTTATGCCAGGAGAGCACCGGCTCTCCTTCCCAACGGACCCAAAGGGATGGTCACCCCTGCACCCACCAGGCATCCCTAGCTCCCTCCCAGTCCCCCCATGCATCCCCTTCTCGTAAGATATGGTCTGGCTCTTTAATATACATACTTTTTCTCTTTTTTTTTTCAATTTTTTTTTTATTTCCAGCTGGTGCTCAGAGTTGTTTCATCCCGGGCTGCAGGGTGATTTAAAGCAAGGTTGCTGTGTGCCCGTCTGTGTCCGCGGGGAGAAAGGTTGAAACGAATATGAGAAGAGTAATCAACAGTAATTCTTCAGGAGTCCATCATTAAATTTGTCATTAAACAGAGTCTGCAGCTACCTGCCTGCCCAGCCACCAGCAGCAGCAAGTCGTGCACGCCGCGTAATGGCATTTTGATAGACTGTCTTTCCCGCAGCCTTCCCGAGATTGGACTGCATAATTTACACCACCGGCACAGCATTGCCTCACTGTTATTTGAGCACCGAGACCCTGGTCCCGGTGTGATTAGACTATGATGAATTGGATGCCTGCCCGGGGAGTCAGGGTATGCCGACGGGGCCGATTGCCAAGTGCCTGGGACACAGCACGGAGCTGGCTGTCCCTGGCCAAACAGCCTGGGGGCCTGTGCTGATTAATCCTACCTCACCCACAGCGTGCAAAAGCAGCCACCCTTTTTATTTTGTATTTATAATATGAAAAAAAAAGCAGGCATGGGGGGATTAAAATGAACACAGAGCATTATTTGTGACCCCAGCAGAGGATGGGTATATCTCGCAGGCGTGAAGCCCCCCAGGAAATTTCCACAGGGTCCCAAAAAGAGCACTGTGATTTTTCCAAAGCCCTATCCCCAACGTGAACCTCTACCCACAACCGGACTTCTCCAGGATCTGCAGAAGAGGGAAAGTCCCCGAGCCGGCTGAGCCTGCTGTACCTCGACATCTCACCCCCTCTGCCTCCCTCGCCGCACACGTAACCGCTCGCTCCAGAGACAGAAACCAGCATCGCTCAAAGTCAGATTACAGCACAGGATATTTATGAGAGGAGAGAATAATGCATGTTTTAAAAGCGAATACAAGAAAAACACGCGATCTCCAGGCAGGCTGCACAGAGCACATGCTGAGAGGGTTTTCACCCAGGTGGTAACCCACAGACGTGCTCACGCTCACAAATGCCACACAACAGATTCACCAGTACCTCCCTTTTGAGGGTTAAAACCAAGTTGGGGAAGGCTTTTTAGGTTCTGTCTGACTGCAGACTATCCTCTGCAAGGGTCATGACTTTGACAGACGGAGCACACTTCCTCACCCTGGCTGGTTCCGGCTGTTTCTTTTAATCCCAAAGTTCAAGTCAGTCAAACAAAGCGATTCATTCAGCTTCAGCCGCAGCCTCTCATTCACCCAGATTTCCAAATTACCCCTAATGCTTCAACAGGTTTCAGTGCATGCATGTAAAAAACAAAATGAGGTGATTTCACCAGGTATTAGAAGACCAGGCACTTGACAGACAGGTTTGTTATTAGAGGCTCACAGAAAACACCGCTGGCAGCCCCTGCTTGCAGCCTATGGCAATGTAGAAGCCTCTTCCTTCCCCCCCAGCAGACATGATTTTCCTTTTACCGATGCCTTTCCACTCACACCCTCCCGCCACATGCCACCCTCCCGGCATGAATTCACAGCTCAGCGAGGCTCCTTTTTTGGTAGGATTTTTTTTTTCCATACCTAACTCTAATAATCAGCGAAGAAGAAGGACATGGACCTGTTGGAGCGGGTCCGGAGGAGGCCACGAAGATGCTCCGAGGGCTGGAGGCCCTCTGCTGTGAGGAGAGGCTGAGAGAGTTGGGGCTGTTCAGCCCAGAGAAGAGAAAGCTCTGGGGAGACCTCAGAGCCCCTTCCAGTGCCTAAAGGGGCTCCAGGAGAGCTGGGGAGGGACTTTTTACAAGGGCACATAGCGATAGGACGAGGGGGAACAGTTTTAAACTGAAAGAGGGGAGATTTAGATGAGATATTAGGAAGAAATTCTTCCCTGTGCGGGTGGTGAGCCCCTGGCGCAGGTTGCCCAGAGAAGCTGTGGCTGCCCCATCCCTGGAGGTGTTCAAGGCCGGGCTGGACGGGGCTCGGAGCACCCTGGGCTGGTGGGAGGGGTCCCTGCCCAGGGCAGGGGGGTGGAACAGGATGATCTTTAGGGTCTCTTCCAACTTTAACCAGGCTATGATTGTATGAACACTTACAAAAGCAATGCAAATTACATGAATGGGGTGGCCAGGAGGTGTGGTGGCCAGGCAAGACCTGGCTGCAGCCCCCCCTCTCCCCAAACTGGGGTGCAGGTGGCTTCCCTTGCCCAAAAAGCCTCATCCAAGCCCATGCAGCACGGCCACAGCATCCATTCTGTTGGTGGTGCTCAGCACAAGGCGAGGGTGCGAGGGCAGGGATGCAGGGATGCTCTGGTTTAGTGCCAGTGGCGGGTCCAGCCAGAAACACAAGACTGTAAAGTGAAATTTAAAGACATTCCTGCAACACCCTTGAAAAGTATTGTATGTACTGCTGCTTCCTTAGATGATTTATGTGGCTCACCCCGGCCAGGAACACACGCTGGCTCAGAGCTCTCCCCTTGCCAGGGGATGATGCCGTGGAGCTTGCTAACTTGTCATAGGCACAGTTAATTTTTCTGAGCATAATTTTCTCCACAGGGGCAAAGACTTTAGCAGATGTAACTCAGCGAACGGCTGCACAGCCATACGTGTTTCCACCGGGAACTTTTCAGTGACAGGCAATATTTCATGGGGAACTAGGTACCAGGGCACAAAGCTTCAGCTCTTTCCTTCCTAAGACCTCAGTAGGCAAGTCACTCACTGCTGCGGGCTTCGTCTCCTCTCTAGCCTGATTTACTATCTGTATTACTGCAGAGCTACGAACCCCAGACATCAACTCCTTTTTGATAGGCAAAGACCGAACTCAATCCAAGAGACGTGGCTTCTGTTCCAAAGAGCAGCTGGCTTCTGAGGCTTGGCTTGTTCATTTGGGGGTGCACAGACCAGCCTGCTTGTGCACCCCGGGCAGTACAGGTAATTCAAAGGATAAAATAGAGTCAAGGTTTTCTTTCTCCTCCCAAAGCAGTTATTTGAAACAAAAACAAACAAAAAAAGCTCAATTTTACAAGACGGCTAAGAAAGCATTAATAAAATAACCAAATTATGACCTCCATTGACATATGCATCATTGGATCATTTTCAGTTTCCAACATACGCACTGGAACGGCAGAAAAAGGAGGTAACATTAACTGTAGCTGTGTTTATAAAAAGGTGCCATGGCACGCTCTGAATCTTGAAAGATGATACGGTAATTCTTTGCTGACAAGCAAGGGTCATATCTGAAGAACAAGCTTTATTTTACAGACGTCCTTTAGTAAGCTCACTCATTTTCTTTCCCTTCTCTGGAAGCGAGCGGACATTAAGGACCCGATGCCGCACTCGCCGGCTGCTCCGATCGCTGCTTCCCCCTGTGAACATCTCCCCAGGGGCAAGGAGAAGTGGCTGGTGCCCGGCTCAGGTGGGAGCAGCACCGAGACTTCAGGATGTTGTGTTTGTGTAGAGCAACGCAACACTTTGCTGCCAACCCTATCCCCACAGCCCCTGAAATTAACTGTAATAACGAAGTTTTATTGAAGATATCAAGCTCAGAATATTCCACGTCTTTCATTTGCGTCCTTCACTTATCGCAGAGCTTCTCCGAAAGGCGAGAGGCACTTGCTGATGGAAACAATTCAAGCTTCTGCAGCGTAATTCAGGAGATAAACCGGAGATGAGTGTCCTTGAGCGGGTGGCCTTCCTGCTCGCCTAATTCTGCAATATGCTGAGCACACCCGGCCAGCCCGTGCTCCGAGAGCCTCTGCATTTTGAGTGGGAAAGATGGTGCCAAATCGATGTCTCGAGTGTTCGCAGAAATAAGGTTAGACCCTGGCGCTACAGAAGTCTGTGGTACGCGGCTCCCACTTTCCATAGCAATGAAAAAGTAATTCAATTCCTTTTTTCAATAATTCAATACTACAACAAATATTGATTAGATTAATCAAAGAATTTCAGGAGTCATCTCTTCAGGTTTGGCTTGTTGGTTGGTTGATTTTTTTTTTCTTCTTTTGGCATTCTTTCCCTTTTAGCTGTCACCCTAGTTTTCTCTCCTCCCAAGACAGAGAAGACAACAAAAAGTGAAATAAGAAATCTATTAGATTCTCCCACTCGCTAAAAAAATAAAAGAAGACCCAACATCCCCAAGGTCTTCTCAACTTTTTTTCACCTTCTCAGAAGAGAGAAATAGAAAAGAAAAAACAGGCATTTCTTTCCTTTTAACAGGCTCACAGACAGAATGGTAATATACAAAAATTTATCATCATCCCTTTCTTAGCAGCTGGTAATCAATATAGCTGAAGAAGTGTTTCATATTGATCTCTAAGCTCTTGTATCCTTGTGCTGGCATCAACACTATATAGAAGGATCCTGGGTGGTATATAAACAGAAAATAAAAGGCAATATATCTGTTGTGATATATTGATTAACTAGCTATAAAACCATTTTGGAAGAGTTATCCGTAGGTGTCTGTCTTTTATTGATGTCGAAGGCACGGTACTTTGGTTGGAAGCACCTTTGATACTTACAGAGATCTGATATTTAGGGAAGACAGAGCTCTGGGAATAAATACTATGGCTCATTTTAGCTGACTGAATATCGAACAGATTTTTCTTTTGCAAGCTTTGTTTGGCGCGTGAGATATAGTCTGTCTCCGATTGTACAAAATCTCCTCTCCCCAGGAAATAGTACTGACAGGTTTGCACTGAAGTACTTGGCTGATCTGTGACTATAGATGCGCACTGGATTTTATTTTTTTGGTCTTTAAGATATATAAGACTATGCCCACACCAGAACACTTGGAAAGGGGTACGCTCATCTCCTGTTCCCCAGAAGACACAACCACAATCGTGTCCAAGAAAATCCACATGGTTACATGCATCACCAAGCATCCCTTCTGCTGAGCAGTACCATTATCCTAACGATAAATATCTACCCACGTGGCACAAGCGATTCAACCCCGAACGTAGCGCTGATCAAAAAGCTTTGCTCCTTTTCGGAACTACAGGGTGACAATGCAGTTAGCTAAACCCTCATCATGGGAGAGGATGCCTGCAGCAAACCATAGAAGCTACAGCTTTGCCGCAGTACATCAGAAAAGCCGTGGGGATAACAGGGGTTGGAAGTCTCTCCCATGGCAGGCTCGTTAAAATAAATGGGGAGACAGCCCTGGGGCTGCACGGACATGCAGATGTGGGCAGAAAGGACGGGACCACTCCGTGAATTCAGGTATTTAAAGCTGCTTCTCCCACAGGGCTGGCAAGAGCCCTTTCCCATTAGAAATGAGAAACCAGCAGGACTTTACCCATGACTAGCAGGAAAAACAGAGGGCAAAAATGTCCTCTAAAGAGGACTTTTCCTCCACTCCCCTTGCCTGGGCTTACATCTTTCTAAAGCTAGCTTAGCCTGCTAACGAGCTAGCCATCTTCTTATACAGAAGGGCCTTAACTCTTCTGTCTCCACCTTTAAATACTCTGAGTAGCAAAGAACTGTGCCTTCTTTCCTAACTGAATTTATTTATTGAATACATTATATAAGTACTATATATTAATATATTTTTATTTATTTGAATGCATTTTCTTCCCTTTTTTTATGAACTGAGTATTTTAGATCTGTTTCATGTAAAATAAGAGAGGTAGCAGTAAGTAAAGCAGAAAACCAGAGCTAAAAAGCCCCACGTATGCCTCCTACTCTTAACACTGGCAGGCACCCAGGGTAAGAAGCTCCACAGTGCCACCTTGCCCATTTCTTCTGCAGCAGCAAGAGCAGCTACAGGAGGCACCGGAGAATTGGACCAGTTTCCTCCAGTCTCCCCAAGCATCCTGGTGTTGCAACCAAGGCAC
The DNA here is from genome assembly GCA_017639485.1 of Pluvialis apricaria. NCBI lineage: Eukaryota > Metazoa > Chordata > Aves > Charadriiformes > Charadriidae > Pluvialis > Pluvialis apricaria. The sequence goes on from CM030010.1 coordinate 80,712,448, forward strand.
AAACGCGAAGCCTTCCTCCACCCAGACAGCAGGCACGTCCCTGGGACTAGAGCTTAGCACTGGTACAACTTCTGCCTACACGTAGCTCTTCACCAAAAGGAGGGGGAAATCACCGGCAGTGATAGCTTAACCTAAAACCGGTATTCAGACAGAAATTAATCCATGAGGTCTAGATTCACATATGCATTTTGCGGCTCTCATTCCTGCTTAGAGATGCTAACGATTACTTCTTCCACCAGCAGCAGGTTATACCACAGGAAAGCCACCAGTAGTAACTCTGGAGGCCACCCAAGCACACCAGGAGCCACATTCACACACACGGTAGCCTCACTCCTAGCAGTAAAGCACCTAGACTTACACAGACCTACCCTCTTATTAATGAGCTTCTTACTATTAATGTTGCTAAATCCCTGCTACGCCTTTTGCTGGGTGACCCGCCTCAGTTTCCCCATAGGCACGCTGGGTGTGCAGATCCAGGCTCCTAACTTCTAAAAGAGATTTGCCCTTCCTAAACTAGCCACCATATCCTCCAGAAACAGCCATCTCTTCCAAATAAGAGCTGTATATTCCATGCACACACACACACACACACACACACACACTCCACTTCAGGGACAAACTTTTTAGCAGGGCCTGTCGCGATAGGCTTTAAACTAAAAGAGGGAAGATCTAAGCAAGAAATTTTTTATGCTGAGGGTGGTGAAACACTGGCGCGGGTTGCCCAGAGAGGTGGTCGATGCCCCAACCCTGGAAACATTCCAGGCCAGGTTGGACGGGGCTCTGAGCAACCTGGTCTGGTTGAAGATGTCCCTGCTCACGGCAGGGGGTTGGACTAGATGGCCTTTAGCAGTCCCTTCCAATCCAAACCACTCTGTGATTCCACTCCCCATACAGTATGCATAAGTAAATTTTAAAAAACCCAAAACCAAACTCACACCCTCCCCCACAAAAAAATAAGGCACTTAGCTTCCCACCAGCCAGCCTTGGTCCAGACAACAAACTTTCCCCTTTCAGCCCAGGGAATTAATTACCTGGGTAGTGTTCCCAGGATTATAAAAGCTTTCTGCTGCTGCTCTCAGCTAGCTTTCTCCTGTTATAAGCACATATGTTTTATCAGCTGTGTTGACCAGTGAGAGGAGGGGGGCAAAAAGTACCCAAGAGACTCAGAGAGCTACTGAGTATGGCATTTATATACTTTATATATATATATATATAAAACAAGGGAGCAGGGGAGAGCAGCCATGTGCACAGTTTATGACCTGAAATCTTGTTATGGGCAGGCTCCACGTATTCTCCAGGAGTGAAATGTGGTGGTTTATGGACTTTCACTCCAGAGTTCACCTCCTTCCAGCTTCCAAAACCTCCTCTGCCATCCACCCTGAAAGCCACTGCCACGCAGCTCTAAATCGTCAGTATGCAAATCTGGGAAGCCGAAAGTGTAGACGAGTTTAATATTAAAACCCAGCAAAGTAACACAAGGCAGTGAAGTAATTACAGGTCAGGCTGTGTTATTTGTTCCCATAAAGAATAGAGAAAAATGAAGTTTTCCAACGTGTGGCACAAGAGAGAGAGGGGATTTAGGTCCAGCCTGTGCAGAAGCGCAAAGCCGTGCCAACGAGGGCACGCACCGGAGAAGGGCCCCGTGCAGCGTGGCTAACCAGTGATGTATAATTCAACGGAGCTCCAAGTAGGTATTCAGCATGGCATTTATGGGTCGAAATCGCACAGTGGAGCTTACTGGATTTATTGAGCGCAGCATTTATTGTATTCATTGAATTTCCTGGTTTTATATGGGACTCCTAGTGACAATTTCATTCCAGCCCTTACATATTAACATATCCAGAATTGCCTAGCATGGGGTTTTGGCACTACGGAGATGTAAAAGACAATACCACTCACATTTAGAGCTGCACAAAGGAAAACAATAATACCAATATTACAAATAGCTTAATGTGGAAGCGATATCCAGTGCAGAAAAGAAAAAGAAGAACTATTAAAATGACACGGAGCCTCCTCATGTCCAGTTAAAAAATCAGAAACCCAGCACCGAAAGGGGCCCCAGCGGCTACACAGTGGTTTTCACTAGCCCAACCCCACTTTTGTAAGCCAAAGGATGTCCAGCCGCAGCCCCAGGCAGCCTGTTCTCTGTCTTATTACCCCCCCAGCAAATTCCCCCCAAGATCCCACCGGGAACCTGGGGTGACGGGAGGGTGGGCTGCTGAGAGCTGCCACTGCTCACCCGTGTCCTGAAGACCTCCGAGGGGGAAGTGCATGGCTGCTAGCCCTCCACTCCACCCTCTCCCATTCCTCGATAAATTAAGCTCATGACTGCTGGCTGCTCTCCAGTGTCCGTGGAAAACAACTGATTTTTGTCCATTTTATTACAGCCTTTTACATAAATGTCACCCTTTCCAGCTTTCCTCTCCCTCCCTGCCCATTCCTCAATAAATTAAGCTCATGACTCCCGGCTGCTTTCCAGCGTCCGTGGAAAACAGCTGATTTTTGTCCATTTTATTACAACCTTTTACATAATGTCACCCTTTCCAGCTTTCCTCTCCCTCCCTGCCTTTTCCTCCTGCCCTGATAAAAATCAACTGATTTTCTTCAGTCTTTCCTTCACCATAATTTCTAAACTTGATTTCCCAACCACCCCCCATTGGGGACAAACCGATGGGACACCCGATGAATACTGGACTCAGGCTTTACTTTTCAAGAGCGTGATCTCCACGCTATAGCCTGCACACGTGTGGGATCACTGGTCCAGGCACTCCTGACTTTTTTTTTTTTTTTTAACAGATATCACTGCCACATCCCTTGGCAGCAATGTTGTTTGTGGCCGTTCTTAATGTAATTTAGTGCCGACAGGCAGCTGAGACATTGAATTAAAGCTGGAAAGGATTTATTGCTGGCCATTAAGCTAAGCAGAGCACGATACCCTGTAGAAGTAGTTTGTTCTAGTGAATAGGTGCTGCAAAGAAGACAAGAAAACCTGCCCCGGCATTGATTTCCAAGTCACTATGTATTTTGCTCCTCTTTCCCCTCGTTGCCCATCTACCTAGGATTTGTGGGGACAGGAGCTGTCTCCAATACGAGTTTTACAGGGACAAAGTAACAGGGTGACAGACCCCATGACCCAAGGTAGATAACTCCATTAATGGGAGACTGAATTCTTAAAATCCTTAATATATACCATTTTTATGCAAAATATCACCGACAACAATATGAATACCGGATTTACAGGGTGGGTATAACCAAAACAGAAAAGCCCGTTGCCTTAGTCACTATTGCTGTGAGGATATCCTTCCTTTCCCTGTCAGAGCAGCAACAGCATCAGTTTTATTCTTTATTACAGCTGGAGCCAGCGGCGTGACACGTGGTGGAGGTTACCCAGCACTTCTCTTTAGAAAATTGCTTGCAATCTTGCCGGGCTTTAGCATTAGGAACAGAAACTTTCCACGACAGACGTTTGTCCAAAACACTTTTGCAGTGGGGAAAAGGGATGTTTTAACTAAAACACTGTAGTCATCCCAATCCCAAAGCTCTGAATTGCTTTTGCAATTCTTCATTCAGATAAAAGCGTGGATGTCCCTGCTCACACAACCTGTGGCTGCATTTTGGGCGGCGAGCTACGCGAAGCAAAGTTCTCTGAAGAATTAAATCCCTCTTCAATACTCAAAATGAACCAACTCATTCCGACTCTTGATTTCTTATCAATTCATCGTGAATAATAATCGTCACTGTCAAACAAAAGTAGTCGGCGTCTACAGCGAGTACCGCTTGCGAGGGAGTTCACGCACTGTTGTGATGCTCCAGTCGCTGCGGGTGTAGCATCATGGATTTAAGTACATACATACCCTACAGGGAAGTCTCTAGGGAAATCTCTCCCTTTGTAGCAAATTCACACTTGCTCATGGGCCCCTCTTCCTTCTGAGCCCAGAGTCAGCCAGGACACAACGCATGCAAGGAAACCTTTAATTACATAATGGCACCCTAATATACACAAGTAAGGAAACCAAGCTATAACTGCTCAATCAATCTTAACGCTGAATTTCTTCACTTCTCATGTCCGACTTGGTAGCACCCATTATTTTTTAACATACGGCGCATATATGCAGAATAAAAAAATATATACATGAAACATTTAGCTCACTAGTAACTAGAATTTCTGTAACTTCAGAAGTGTGTTTCTGGTTTTACAAGATTTACGATTATGACAGACTGCTTGATTTCCATCGTGTCCTCTTACTACAAGCGGCACAGCATTCTGTAGCCTGGCCGGGACCTTCAGGCCACGCTCCCAGTCACCGCGCTGGCCCACCCAGCTCCCCGATGGAAGCACAGACCTAAGGACGGGCAAGCATAAACACTACCGATCGGGATTTGGGGAAATACAGGAACACAGGGCAGCGATACTTTTAGTCCTCGTACCCGATTCGTGTCCAGCCGTTACACTCGCTGCCCTGACTGAAAAGAGCACTGAGTGAATTCATACATTTTCAACTCATTCTAGAAAATTGCCCTCGCGCTGTTAGTTTGCATTGCAAATCGCTCTGCGCAATGGGAAGCATACATTATCGTTAGGTGTCTGACACACCTCCGATTATCCCGAAGGTGCTAAACAGCTTCTGCCTTTCACACCTTCCCCTTCATTTAAAAGAGACACTGATAAATTGCAAGCAGGTGCAAACCAACAAACAAGCATGTACTGGATGATGAAGCAAAGGCCTTGATAAATCCAGTTCCTCTGGGCCAGGCAATATATGCCGAGTTATAAAATTCACAAAAAAAACCACTGAGGAGAGTTTCAAAATAAGTATCAGGGCCAGGCACCCTGCGACTATTCAGGGCAGCAATTCCATCCTAAACACAGAGGAAAGATCATCAGGTAATAATAGTAATCTGTTTAAATCTGTCAGTACCCATCACCACCCAGCTGCATCCCCAGGCCAGGAGACCCAGCCCCAAGACCTTGGAGAATATCCATCACCACTGAGTATAGGAGGAGTCCAAAAGTACGGTATTTCCATTTTTGGAGGGGGGGGAAATGGGACGGTACAGGGGAAAAAATCACACTAGAGGTCAAGAAAATCAGCATCTTGTGGTCTTAATTCAGTACGCTACCTGCCTTGATACCCGAACACACAGTTTGTGCTCCTCTAGGGCTTCCCCTGGGAAGAGGTATTGGTGCCTCTGCAGGGAAATAGTACAGGAACAAGGAACTCTACTTCCAGCAGAGACAATGCATCTCCCAGAAGTTGCCCTGGTACAAACACAAGTCCAAAACAATGAGAAACTAGCGCTGGGAAAGGGCCTGCACAAACATGAAGGAAGCAAAGAAGCTAACTTTAATGCATGTATTCCTCTAACTCCGGCCAGGCTTGCTATTTTCACCTACGGAGAGCACCAAGCGACGGGTGTTTTCATCTGAACTGATCATTCCTTAATATCGCCACACTGCTTTAAACCTTCCCCCTTGAAGCAGGGCTCCAGATCAGTTGGACTCTCAGCAGGGGTCATTATCTTACACATCAAAATGGTCTTTTTGTCTTGCGCCTTTCCCCCATCTCCTCCCGCTCTCCCTGCTGGTAAATGTGCAAAGCTCCCGGTAGCAGGAATGGGTGCTGAGAAAAAAAAAAATATGGCGTGACACCATGTTTGGTCTGTTGTAGAAGGCCGAAGAGCCAACATGGATCCCCGGTGCTGGGAGAGGCATCCCAGGCGCGGAGGAAGGAACGGCGCAGAAGCACAGGAGGTGACTCTGCATCTGCACCTTGGCGGCTCTCACTCCCTTTACTTTCTTCTCCATCAAACCCAGTACAAACAGAAAAGCGTTGCGCCCACTATGCTATCTATACGATACAGTATAGAAAGATCCTGTGTATAATCAACAGGTGTTAAATGACTAATAGCCTAGAGAGTCAAATAAAGTCAAAAAGGTGACTGAAAGGTTGCTGGCACTTCATACCTACCATTCAAAAGCACTTACCCACCTAGAATACACATATATTCGAGGCTGCACAGCCACTATGGACTTATAACATCTGTTAATCATTTATATACTACTTATACATATGTTAATATCAAGTTTCATCATAAGGTTAATAGCAACAATCTGTTCTCGCTTTGAGACTGTGTGGATGTGCTCAGCGAAATCAACTTGAAGGGCAGGAAAAATGTGCCCAAACATTTCCTGCTGAAAGATTGCTCTCTTTGTAGGGAGGTCAATTCTCCGGGGCAATGCGAGAGAAGATAGCTATCTTTTTTTATGCCCTTTAAAAAAATTTCACAAGTAGGAAGGCCATAAAATCTTGAAACTTATTCAACAAAAAGCTATTCCTGGATGACGTGGCATTAAATTGGTGAACTTCAAGATAGTTAATGAACCTTAATATACATCCTGAGGACTACAAATATATCTATGTACTCATTATCTACCCACAAATAAAGCAGCAAAATCTTGCCTTTTTTCACTGGTGGTTTGTGGTTACCAAATAAATATATAACTCGGAGTGCTTCAGAGGGTAAGAGCTAGCTCTTATCTCAAAACACTTGCACAGGGAATCCCGTATCATGAGTTCAACACACTCATTTTCTGAAGTGTTGCATTTGAAAATTCCTAATTTTTTCCAGCAAGCCCAATTAGTGTAACAAAGCATCTCCTCGAGTTAAATACTGACTTAGCACAGCTTGGGCTTGGTTTAATTTGGAGGATCACATCCAGTCATAACAAACCCATAACAAACCCCAGCTATTAACACACACTTTGCATTGGGCTCATTTGTTTAGGTGTTGCCCTTTTCCGTGCAGATACAGAGAAAACGGGCAGCACACCCTGGGGTCTTCTTTCGTACTTCCACAGGTAAGCGATGCTTCCCAGGCTGCAGCGTTCTTGTCTATAAAATGGATATATGGCTTCAAAGCGCTTGGGAAAAAAAAATTCTAGAGGAAACTCAAAGAATTATTGTGGATACGAGCTGCAATCCAAAGAAGAGTCTTGGATAATATGCAGCTTGGACTCTCCTCTCCCCACAAACCTTACAGTGCCAAGGATAGCGACCATTTCAGGAAAAACTGGGAAAACAGCTTCTCTTCACCAGCACTTCTAGCTGCACACGGGCTGGCTGATGCGTGAGGCACACGCATGGATATAGAGGATTTACACTTGCTCCAAGCCTGCGCGGGTGCTGTATTTTATGCGGGAGGAGAGAGGTTAAACAGGCGCTGGCAGAACCCCCGCGCAAGGCTGGCTTTTGCGAGGGAAAGCAGAACTCGTACCCAGGCACGTGGTTCAGGTGCGATTGATTGGTTTCTAAAAGCAGTACTAAGAATAAATAAAGAAGAAAAAAGTCTATGCCCATGGCACTGGGCAGCTGCGCAGCAGGACTGCAGGACTTTGCCCTTCTGCCTGGTGCCATCCATCAGCTGGATTAATTAATTAATCTGATGATTTGGCCAAGGTGCCACAATCGCCACCAGCAGTTGTGAACGTGGGAGCTTGGTAGCCTTGAGCTATCACTCTGTTTTCAAGAAGCCCCATTTCTCAGAGGCACCGAGCAGCCACAGCACCAAATGAAGTTTCCAAAACCTGCAAGCCCTCTTCTGTGCTTCGTTGTAAAAAATTTATATCTCTGTCTGAATCTTCCAAGCCTGAAAATGGTGGCCTGGGGGCACGGGGGAGCCACTGACCTGTGGGGAGGATCTGTAGCAAAGTGGGAGAGGTGCAGCAAGGAGCCAACCATGGCCTCTCTCTCCCTTCTGCACGTGCAAGTGCCTTTTAGGCGCACGCATCCTAAACAATCAGCACAAACCCACGCCACCCAAAGCTAGGGTTTGCAGGGGCGAGAGGCCGGCTGCCTAGTCCAAGGGCAGGGAAGAGACGGGACTCTCCACGCCCACTCCAGACCATCCACCAAATCGCTGCTCTGAGAATGTAAGGAGGAAAAAAAAAAGGTCAGTCAATGTTTACGGCATAAATAAAAGTTAAATTTAAGCTGTTCTTATCTGCTGACTCACAACAAGACTCCTGTGTGCGCGAGCCCTGGTCCCTGGCCTGTCACTGATGCGCTGTAAGAACAGGCGACTGACGGACCATTTTCCCTGGCAAAAAGAGATTGCACAAGGTCACGCCGGGGCTTCTCCTGGGAGCTTTCCAGCAGCGGTTCGGGAAGTCACTGAACTAGGAAATCTGCTGGTGTTTAGATCATTGCCAAGAGCAGAATACTGATGAGCGGCTCCCGGAGCCTGATGGCAGGCTCTTCCCGCCAGTGGCATCCTACCGTGTCACATAAAGCCGCAGAACTGGGTCCTTCTGGTCTTCCCCTGACCCGTCTCTATCAATTTGGTGGAAGCTACTCTGCACTTATGCCGATTCATTTGAAATCTGAATCAGGCCCTGTTTTGGGGGTTGGCATTCCCCAGGTAGCCAAGCACTGTTGCGCCAGATGGGCAACGACCGAGACCTGCTTTCCACAGGCAGCACACACAAGGTGCAAGGCAGCAGAAAATCTCACCCTCGGAGTTTATCATCTCTAAATGCTTAAATTCTTGAATACAGATTTATTTTATTTTTTTTTTATTCCTCTAGCTGAAAGCTGTCATAAAGTATATAACATTGCAATGCCTGGAATACTTATAAGCTGCCAAACAGAAAACCTGACTTTATTTTTTATGTATTAATTACGTGCTGCCAGGTAGGAGGCTTTGCTCTTGTAGGGCCACCTGCTAGTCTCATTAAAGAATGCCTTGTACTGAGTCAAAAAATGTGATAAACTATCCAGTGACTCCATACAGGTGTAGAGAGAGTGTTTATATAGATGGTGTCAGGATGTGGTGATCCTCATTCCGCTCTCTTCCCTCACCCTTGTGACAGGCAGTGATTAGCAGTTCGTCAGTATGACGACATTGTGATTTTAAACATACGCCATCCCGAGCAAGCCCCAAATTATCAGATGCCACATCCGATATCTGCAATACAGATGCCACGCAGCGTGCTTTGGTCTGCTGTACTCCTGTCCCTGCAGGCTTCTCTGCTCCAGTGGTGGGGAAGGACAAGGGCACACCAGCAGCACCTCTCCCCGAGCACAGCTGAGCTATTGCCCACGTGGCAACCACACCAGGACGGCAACTTGGGGAGAAATCCCTGCTGGGTCCTACCCGTGGTTTTCCTGCTCCGCAGGGGTAAGCCCACCACCCCTTCCCTCCCCAGGGCGAGCAGGTCGACTGAGATCAGTGGAGCGAGGTGGGAGGAAAAGGGGACCCCCCCATACATGGCTCCCTGAAATCCTGCTAACACTTCCCTAAAAAATATCCACGGAGATTGCATTTTTTTAGTGATACTGCAATGCCTCTTGTCACCAGCGCTAGGGAGAGGTCGGACAGTGCCATTTCTCCTTATTGCCGGTTGGTTGCTCCCACATCTCCCGCTGCGAGCCTCGGACAGCCCTTACGCACCCGGAGCAGAGGAGGCAGCAGGGCAGACCCCACCGCAGCACTGTGTCTTGCCCTGGTAAGAAGTTTGTCCAAAGAAGCATAAATAACAGGGGCTTTCCGCAGCGCTGGCTAGACAGACTGAGTCTCTGAGTCATCTGTACGAAGCTGTTGTCGGTACATCACTCTCTCCGCCTCAACTTCTGGCTTTTGCAGGCTTAGCATATACGCATAATCTACTACTAAAGCACCTCTTTTGTCTTCCAGTAGAGTTAGCCAAAACTGAAATGAGCATTTACAACACTCCTCCTCTTCCTAAAACTGCCCAGTGAGAACTTCACTGGGTTTATTAGCGCTCTGAACAAGTAGAAATTTAAGAGGGGCTCTGAAAACAAAGTCACCTTTGTGGCACTTGTCAACAGAGTTTTATTACTGTTTCGAACCCGATGGCTGTCAAGATAAAGGGAGGAGTCCTTTCAAATCATACAATGGATGTAATTTAATAAGTGGTCAACAAAATTGCCATGAGCAAAGAACTCTTATTGTTCCTTCCCCCCCCCCCGCCTTCCTCTGCAGTCAGTGAGTCTCACATGCCTCGCAACCCCCTGTATTAATTCTCTGCAGCAATGGTGCCCACAGAGCAAACACAAGGGTGCCGGGGAGGTGCCACGTCTCCCTCATCCCCTGCTGCAGCCACAGCTCCTCCAAGCTGACTGTCTTCTGTCCACGGGACTCCACCGGAGCTTCTTCTCCTCAACACTTCACAGGGAGAGAAGTTTTCAACGGGCACTTTATCTCTTGAGGGTCGCTGGGTCTTCAACCCCAGCAGTTTGACATTAGTCATACATTTTCAAACTGACCTTTTTTTTTCTTTGCAGTCAGACATATGAGTTTTATCTCCATTTTCCAAAGCACTTAGGTTTTTAAGGACATGCTTAGCTTAAAGCGAGAGAATATGTAACAATGGAATATTCGCGACCTTACATTTTGGGTAGATGGTTAAATGTCTACCTGAATCATGATCTCTTATGGAAAATAAAGATGATTTTCTAAAAGAGAATTGGGTTTTTCACATTCATTTTCCTTGTAATTAATTCTCTCTCTTCCTTTATGTATCTTTGTAATAAAAAATTACAATGTCTGGCATCTTCCTCTAAGAAAAATGTCATGACCTGTTTTTTTAGCATCATTTGAAATCTTCCACTCAGAAACGAAAAATAAAATCCCTTTTAGGCTTCTTATTAACAGGAAGAAATGTGCTGACAGTTTAGCAGCACATGTGAATTATAAGAGCGACAGCATGAAGACAAGCACTGAGAGATTTATAGCTGGAACACAACCGTCCACACAGCCCTGGGGCTCCCTTTTTCGATCCTCATCCAAACACCGTCTGCCTTTGCCATTGCTTGGGAGAATGGCTGAGCATCAGCTGTAGCCATCAATATTCTGCCACCTCATAAAACACTTCCTTAAAAAAGAAGTTTCTGAATTTCTAACTGGGCTTCCTTAGCTTGGGGGATTCCATAACCCTGATTTAAATTATTCAGAGCTTCTTTCTTCCCCAAAGTCTCCACCAACAGATCCAACCACAGGAAAGGACCGTACACATTTCATAGTATCACATCAGCAGGGGAAAAGTTATGAAGGTCTGAACACACCTAAACTATGTTCCAGCAAATCAACGACTAAAACAAAAACCTAAACTCGAGGAGGAGCAAAGATACCTTGTGATGGACAACAGCCAGCCATTGCTAGTTAGAGTAACAGCAGAAGACCCCCACATTCCCGCAGCATAGCTGCTGGACGTGTAAATATTGTAAGAGATGGGTAAATCGTTCCCTGAATGAAACTAGTTGCCTTGGCTTGTGGTAAACAGAGCTATTAGTATCACTTCCACTGACAAACGCTTTGTTTCTTATCTGTTTTGTCATGTCCAGCTTGTCAAACAACCCTTTCCTGAGCGGCAAATCTACCCACTACCCCATGACGTCGGATTGGGGTACTCGGATGTCAGACTCCAGCACACAAGGGAGAAAAGAAACATCACCCTTTAGTCAAAATGGCTTTAAAGCCACTTAAAAATCACCGATCAGTAAGTGTCACTGGGGGAGAGGCTGAACAGTGCCCGTTCCTACACGTTGTGGTTGATGATCAAGTTTTGTCATCAATTAATGGTTGCAGGCACACCAGCAACAGGCTTGCAAGGGGCTCGGGGGGGAAGGGAGGTCCCCCCAAGCTCGACAGCCACTGGGAGAGATGAAGGGGGCTTTCAGATGGCAGCTGATGCCAAATCAGCCTTCCCCCCCAGCCTCCTGGCACCCTCGCCTGCAGCTCTGCTGACTTTGGCGTATGCTAATTGCATCCTATCAGGCCCCCGGATGATCATCGTTCAATGTAATTTGCAGCTAGGCCAATTTTTAAATTATTTTGGGAACTATACTACTTTGTTCTGTAAATGTTTACCCGCTAAATATCAGATGCGTTAGTTTCCCACCATATCTGCATATGAATGAAAGGGAAATAGATACAGTCTCTGGTATACAGATGCACACAAAATTGCAGAAGCTTTGGATCCAGACACTTGGAAGACATTATGTCGTTTCTCTGATTTATCTTGTGTTGTTCTAGCTGCAGAAAATAAAACCTTAAATAATTTCATCATTTTTGATGTCCAGCTTTTATGAATTCCAAGAAACATTTGTGCGAACATTTCCCACTCAGCTTCTAATTTGATGGAGGCTATCTGAAACATGTTGAATATTTTTCCCTTTAAAGATAAAACAGCCCCTCCAGGAGGACATAGAAATAAATAGCAAGGGAGGAAGCCAAACTTGAAAACTTCAGTTACCAGGTTAAGATGAAGACACGATTTTTTCACGCTACATTTTTTTCTGTAGAACGAAGACTTCTGCAAAAGATACAAACACACGAGAAATATGAAAGCAGTTATTATTTTATGTGAGGGGTTTTAGTGACCACACTGATCAAATTACTCTCCCAATTACTCTCCCAATAGAAAGTGGTGTTACGCTGAGGCCCATAGTTGGCATCAGTGCAGGCTGGGTGATCAGATGAGCTGCCCAATCCTTGTTTGAACTCCTCCCTTAATTTAAGATACGTCTTAAACTTCTTTTTGAGGAGAACCGCACTGTCCTTTGCCTCCTTTGCTCCCATAGCTTTTGTTTTCCATCTTTGTTAGGATGATTCATAGCAAGGGATGAACTGGAACTAAACCGAGGCTATCTGCGGGATAACTGAAGGCTTTATGGAGCCATGAAATCCCAAGGGGAGCAGCACCAGGCACTCAGAGTTACAGGCCAGCAGATTTAAAACGCTTTGCTCCATCGCTACATTTATAGAGAAAATCCCAGCAGGTACAAAACCGGTGGCCTTGCCAGGTCCCAGTCATCCTGAGAATTGGATGAGCTTCAGCCGGAACAAAGCAGGAGAGTCCCCCGAGCAGACAAAGCGCTGCTCGGTTTTACTCATTAGTATAGAGGTAATTTCAATCCTATTATCTCAAAAAGATAGGACTTCTCCTGTGTCCGTGGGAAAAGAAGTCCCGCTCTAAATGAGAAAGACTTGGGACGGTGGTGGGAGGGAATACAAGTCTGAATTCTGAAGGGCCACACCAGCTGTGCTGTTGTGAAACAAGGGAAATACCAGCTGGGAAACATTCTTGCTGCCAGGCTGAGGCACCAGGGCTGTCCCTCGCGAGAGCCCACGCGCGGGGTCGCAGGGCTGCTGGGTTAGACATGGCAAGGAGCACCAGCGGTGGGGTGATGACAGCCTCATGCAGGACAGTAATTCTGAGACTCACCAGAGAGGACTCGACTGCTTTTTCTTAAAAGCCTGTTGAGATCAAGAAACACTGAGCACCTATTCTTTTCATGAAAGGACATTCTTGCAAACTGGTGACTAGCCTGGGACATACCTGCTCCCCAGGGCCACGGAGCAGTGCCCAATTAACAGCCACGGGGAGGACCTAGGTTGTCTCCTGCAAGAGGAGACAGGATTTACTGCTGCTCACGATCCTCTTTTCCCCAGCACTTTTGGACAAGGCAGCGGGGCTACGGCTCTGCCACCAAGGCTAGGGTCCTCAAGGAGGGTTCTCCCAGGGGGTCTGGGTTATGCAGCAAGGCAGAGCGTGGGGTTTATCGCCACGTGTTGCCTTTCGCAGCCACCTAGGAGAAATACCCATTGTTGTTTTGAAGGGGAGTAATATCTGAAAGGAGTTAACGCTCCAGGAGGTGACCTGCTTGTAAAGGACCGCAGGAAATCTTGCTAGGTTTCGGCAATGCTTGTGCTTTCTTGCTTTTCACTCTTCTTCTTAAACAAGGATCCTAAAGCTATACAAATGATCATTCCCTAAAAACCTGAAGAAATTATACCAGTTCATTTTCACAACAATATCGGTTGACCCTGTCAAGGGGCCTCCAAAGCTTCTGCAGTGTCTGATCGGCTGTGGCTCACCCACCATGGGACATCTTCAGAGCGTGGATCCAACAACAGTAGAAAACAAGCAGATAGTTTCAAAAGCTGTGGTTCTTCTGGGTCAGGACAGTAAGAGCAGCTCTGGGGGAGATACCTGAAGGTACACAGAGACCACAGGGGTCCTGCAACCTCCAGAGAACATCACAGGTTTTTAAGGCTCACAGCCACCAGGGCAGGAGCAGCAGGGACCTTCCTTCACCATAGGTCAGCAGACTTCCCTCCGTAAAACCACAGGCTTTCTGTTGATTACCGGGCAAGGCCAAACTCTCCACGATCCAAATTCAGGTCTCCAGTGTCAAGTGCCTCCCTAGGTCAGAAATGGGTGAATCAGGCTTTTGGCAAAGGATTTCTTTATCTCATTGAGGGTTGTGGGGTTTTTTTTTTGTTTGTTTGGGGTTTTTTTTGTATGAGACTAATTTGCAAAAGGGTTTCATTCCCAAATTCTCACAAGTTACTCGATGACAAGAGGATTTGCTTCCCTAAGCACATCTACTGCTGGTTGACGGCGAGATTTCTGCAGATGCCCATGAGTGCTGCTGGCCGTCTCTGCTCGCACCGCACCATCGCTCTCTGTGATTCAAAGATTGACAAGACAAGCCAATGTAACTTCATATTGACAGGGAGAATTTAAACATGGCACAGCTACCGGTGTGATTTATTATAAAGGCCTCTGTCATGAGAATGTGCTTCGGACAAGGACTAAACAAGGTTATTTGTTCTTTCCAACAAAGTTAGACAACTTGGTCAAAATGAGTGGTTTCAAGCATATTTTCTCTGGTGCAAACCTAAGCCTCCTCAGTATTACGCTCCTTTGGGATTGCATTCAAATGTAAAGATTGATTCTAATTTAATTAAGGCAAAGGGAAAAAAAAGAGCAACCTGTGTTAAGCTGTTATTATCACTAGATTTGAATATGTTCTTTATATATTTAGTGAGCAATGAAGGAGCATTTTAACAAATTTTTGCATCTGCTACACTGGGAACCAACAGCAATTAATTTTGCAAATATTTATACGTTTTATTTTGCATTTCCTATGCATTTTGTAATTATTTGTAAACTAATAATATCTGTAAATATTTATTTATAGAGAGCGCAATTTGGCCATCCATTAGAAAAACAAAAGTTGTTACTTTTCTCCATTTGTGCATCCACTCTTTTTTAAGAGAATGGCATCTCTCATGAGAGCTGGAATAACAGAGGCAGCTGCTTCCCCTTTTTTGTCAGAAGTCTCAGCCCTGGGGCTGGTCAGGCCAGGCCCTGTATGCTCAGCGTGAGACAGCACCCTCAGTTGGTAAATTCAGAGGTTCCCCACACTGTTTCCACTTCTCTCAGAAACATGGAAGAGGTGAAAAGCCTAATGTTTGGTTTGCAGAGTCATTTGTTCTTTTCTGGTAACTCTAAGAAAGACGTCAAGAATTTAGACCGTGAGCTGGTGGCAAGTGTCCTTGGCTAGTTCAGATGGAAGAGCCCCAGTTAATGAGCATAACACATTTGTAAGTAAAGAAGTATTTGTTTACTTTAAGCTACTGACAAGGATTCACTCCAGGAGACGCCGTAGCCCTGTGGGTGCTTGGTGTTCACCGAGCTGCTCTGAGCACTTCTGCAGGTGGCAAGCAGGCTTTTGCCACGTGAAGGGACTTTTGCAATTAGGGCAGTTTTGCTTCCACAACCCCAGTTTATTGCAGCAGAATAATTTGACAGGGTCTCATTATACCACCTGTGGGGCTCATGACAAGTAAACATACAGTCTGTGGGACACTTCCTACTGTTTTCACTTGATGGTATCTCTTGTTTGTTTTACATTTTTCATTTTCCTGGCATACTGCGTAGTGGAACCCCTTCGCAATAACGAAGACTGTCGTCTTTTTGTCACTATTCTGTCAGCTGCCTCTGGGGAATCAAGAATCGAATAAGCACAGCTTTCACTAGCCAGTATTGGCATTGCACTCCTCCTGTCTGACAAAAAATCCCCAGATCTTCTATATGGGTTTATTATCCATATCAAAAGTGTCTCTGTTTTGCAGGCAATGATTTAAGGGAGCAGGACGTAGGCAGTGACACTCCAGAAGACGGTGGTAGGCTGGGGAACGAACCATGAAGCACAGGCCAATGCACTTAGCATGTTTGTCCTTGTTTACGTAGAAGTTTTGACTTCTTTTTGTACACTTAATTTCTCAGCGAATGAAGCCGTTCACTGAACTCACTCACTAGATGTCCATCCCTACTGTCAATCACCTACTCCACAGTACAAATCCCAGCAGTGACCAATGCTACAGGCTTCGGAGAAAGAGAAATTAAGAACACACAGAAATCTTAGTCTTAAGGAAGCTTTCCCCTGCCCTGCCATGCTTAAGTTTACTCCTCACCACTACACTCAACTTCCTACCTATTTCCATCCCATCTTCCCTCACCTTTGGATCCCTAGCAAGCTCACTGGCACACATACCTTTTGTGCTTTCCTCTCATTTTCCTCCAAAACTAACTGAAGATGGAATAATTAAGGAAGTAACACTGGAAGAGTGCAAAAAAACAAGCACTTCCATTAATTTTATGACTGACTGAAAGCAAACACACACAGCATATGCCATCCAATCAATCCCTTTCCAGAGCCTATCACCAAGAACTGGATTGAAACCAACACAACTCTGGTGACCCTCACAAAGGAAAGCACACTGAGCATTTTCTCATTGCTGAACAGTTGAAATACACTAGGCTAGCTGCAGTGGCAGAGCTTCCTTAAATCGGGGCTTGATCCTATGAGAATGAGCATTTAGACCCTATTCTAGGAAGCAGAAATGCAAATGTGAGCTCAGGCATGTAAATATTCCCCATAAAGGCTGTGGGACTGCGAATGTGCTGGAGGACAAGCACGCAGTGGATCAATACTCCCTGCTTGGGGAGGCTGAATGACTTCCGCTAAAGTTTTAAATGCACAGAAACCTGCAGTAGAGTTGGGAACACCATTTCTAGACTCTTTTCTAACCAGCCTTGACCTCTGTCATCCTTCACTGGTGGTGCAAAGAGTATGAAGGAGGGGATCGCAGGGGAGAGGAATATGCACTTCCCCGTGTTTTTAGCTATCCCCACTAAGAACATCAGGCAAACTGCCCCAAACAGACTGTGAGGCCACCAGACCCCTGGAGCACACTCGTGTTGCGCAGATACTCAGGCAGCGGCTGCGGGATGCGCTAAAGCATGGAGAAAATAGCTGCAGTATGTGAAATTCTGGTCATCTTGGGAGACCTGCCAAATTGCTCAGGCTCGGAGCTCCAGATTCATCCATCGTGAAGACCTTGTCTACAAAGTAGCTTCTGTGTCAGATAAAAATCTATTTGATGACATTTTATTTTAGAAAGCGCCATCCATCCAGAGTAAATGAACCTTTTCTTTATAATCTATTTGGTCCATCTCCAGGATGTGGCAGAACACTCTGTAAATGGGGATGTTACTGAAAACCTCTTCCATGTCGAAACTTTTGTATTCCCTCATGTGCCTCGGCCACGAACACCACAGGCTCCCATTTCATGAGCAACATGAAATCTCTGGTTTACATTTGGATTTAGTTATATGTCAACTGTCTTTGTATGTACTCCTTTTGTAGGAGAAGAGTGATTGAAATGTCTTCTGTAATTGAGGAGTGCAGTCTATTCCACTTCTTTGTTATAATCGGGACTTTGACAAAATATTTTTCTCAAAGCCTTTGGCCAGTAACATTATTTAAGCCGTCAAGATTTCAGTCAAGCAGTATAAGAAAGGCTATTTTCCTAGCTTAGAGTAATGATCAGAAAAGCCTCTATGCATCGCTGTTTATTATACACCTCATTTACTCTGATATAATGCTAATACAAAACCAAAGTTCAAAGCCTGCAAAAGTCACATTTTCCTACATGAGAAAAAGAAATTTTGCTCATCTGAAGCATCTGAGAAGGTGCAATGTAACTCCGGCAGGAACAGACAGTGCCCGGGACAGTTTCTGTCGTCCCACATCTGCTCGGGTGCCCCCCCCCGGCCCCGTTCGTATCTCCTTCTGAGCACCACTCAAACAGACGGGCAGCAGAAAGTCCCCTGCAAAAAAGGGCGCAGAGAAGAACAACACAGTCAAAAGGATAACAAGTGCCAGAAGCAGCATTGAACGGTTCCCATTCAAAGAGAAACAAAGCAAAGCAGGACTCTTCGGCTTAGAACAAAGCCCCGAGGTAACCTTTCAGTGGCCAAACAAGACTTCCACAGTCTGGAGAAGGGAGCAGATACCTGCTGATGACACAGGGACTGGGGGGAACTTGTTGAGCGAGCTGTCTGCCAGGTAGAAAGCACAGGGGGCATTTCTTCACAAACAATCCAATAGGATCAGTGAAAGTTATATTTATCCAGAAAAAAAAAAATAAAATCAACAGATGCAAGCAGAAACCACCCAACTGTTGGGAGGGCATCAGCTGAGAATAAATGAGCTGAGGCACATGTGGCTTGACGCCTAGGAAAATGGACACACGGACTGATGGACACGGCGTGAGCAGGATTGCCTGTAATAGTTTTGTTCCCTATTCTACTTCCCAAAACTTCAGCTACAGACTACTACTGTTAATCAGAAGTTTTGCCAGGCCTAGGTTTAGTTTTCTGCATACACCAAGAGCACAGAAAATACCAATTACTTTGTTTTGACATACGTGACTGACTTCTCCAAACAGTGACCCATCATCTTTATCTCTAGCCAGCATCATTCTGCCCCAGCTAGCCCCTTGCCTTACTTCCCTTATAACTGTGGCTCTTGATTTATCTGTTATCCAACCTATAAATGAAAAGCTCTGTGGAGCAAGATTATTTTTCTCTTGTTTGTGAAATAACCAGCAAAATGCACTAGATTTCATTATTATCTTATGTTAATGTTAAAATAAAGACTTGAAACTTAGCTGTACAGAAGAAAGCTACAGCCGTGCAGCCCCTTGCAGACAAGAGACTGGTTGACATTACTTGATACTGGGATGAGCCTCTACGAGAGCGCCCAGGGAAGTCCCTCTCTCATCATCAAGGAACCAGAGAAAGAAATGGTCTGTGAGAGGTCACTTAATCCAGCCTTTAGCCCCAAACCAAGCTCAGATGCCCCCATGGCATTGCAGAAAGGTGCCTGAACCATCTGCCTTGAATAACCAGTGATTTCCACCACCAGGGCCCTCCCTGCAAGCTCTCGCAATGCCTCGCTGGCTTTGACACGACACAGCTTCCTTTATACCTTGCCAGAAGTTTTCTCACTGCAAATTAAGCCCATTATTTCTGGTCTGACCCCCCACATTTTGCCCTGGAGGGTAGACCCCCAAGCCCGCCTCCATGGGGAGGGGGTGTCTCCAGCATGCCTGGAGAAGGCAGGGGGGCACGCGTTGGGGAACATTTTCTGCCTTGTATTGGAGAGCAGGACATTTCGTATATTTATCCTTGCTGAAGATGAAAAAGATGCAGTATCCTATATGTCATTTGGATAACATCTAGATTTCGAGGGTTCTTCTAAAGCCCTACCAGACTCCTGCACTCTTTAACCTCCTTCCTATAGCTTTTCCCTTTATTTGTTTGCTTTTGTCTTTGTCACAGGGGATTTCTTATCTTTTAAGTGTCTTCATAAATTGAATATGTCCACAGCAATGGAACTCCAAGAAATGAAAGGCAAAATAACAAGGTTGCAAAACCGTGTGCTTAATTTCACAGTCCAGTTCCTCAATACAGAAGACAGACATGTCTCTCTCCTGCATCCTCCAGCCTCACAGGCCTATATTGTTCAGCAATTTATACTCATCAACCACTTGACACACACTTTTACAGATTAAACTTTCAGCCCAGAGCCTAATAAAATGCCAACTGACAATGCAAAATTTATTACAAGTGTTTTTAAAAAAAGCTGTATCAACAGTTACCTGGCCCTGTGCAGTTTCACTCCATATTCACTACCCATACAGTAACCACAGTTTAACACACACAGATAGTACCTGCACCTAAAAACTTTTGAAGTTTGAACTCACTTGGGAAGGACAAGGATTTCACTTGTGCTGTTCAGGAATACCTCCACCGAGGTCAGCCAAACAATGCTGTGGCAGGAGAATTAGGCCCTGCACTGCAACTTTTCTAATAGCCTAAATGTTTTTTTGAATAGAAGCTAGCCCCTGGAACCGCAGGCTACACCTAGAAGGTGTTCTCTTCTTCACAATCATTTTTCCCTACATAAGCAGTCAAATAACACAGTCTGGTATGGGTAAATATGCCACTGTGTTAGTGAAACTTGAAACAAAAAGCATTGCTAGAACAAAACACCACATTTACAAACAAAATCAGGAAGAAATGTGTCCTGGGGGGAATCCTATCTGCCACATCAATCGTCTCACAAACTGCACTGATATGGCAGGATGGTTTGTATATGGGTTAAATCGCAATAAGAAGTTGGAATTGAAACCCTTCACTTTTGCAATGGTCTGATTCACTTCTGCTGATAAAAGACCTGAGGTGCCAGGTGCCATGCATGGCACCATGCATCCATGGTCAATCACAGAAGATTTTCCCTGTTCTGTCTCAAAGAGGATCTCACAAAAAATCCTGGCTGCTGAGATCCAGCCCTGGAGGCACAGGCTGCCGTCCTGACCCAGACTTTAGAAAAAGAGCAAACTTGGACCGTATATTGCCAGCTTAATTTGGTTTAACAATAGATTGCCTAAACTATTGCAGCTCTTTTGTCTTTGGTATAAAATACCAGTTCTTTACAAGGGCAGTGCTAAGAAACAAAACATTGCCAGGTACTTCGTGATGAGCAATACACAGCCAAGCAGATTTCCTCTTGAGCCTTTAAAGCATTAACTCACTTTTTTCCCTTTTCTTTTTTTGACTATGGTAGAATCCGTTTGGGTTGAAGATGAATGTCATCGAAAAGCAATTCAACAATGCCACCAACACTGTGAACAACCTTCAAAGTTGCCTTGAGGAGGTTAGCGTGTTAATTTATCAGGAACAAAATATTATGTGCAGTATTTGGTGACTTCCACTCTGTGACTCGTTCACAACTTTCCTGAGTAAGGACAGAGGAAAGGAATACACTAAAGTCTTGAAATCGCAACTGTCCCTCAGTACTTAGTACCCGATTATACAGACGACTCGATACAATCTACATTATTTTTTGCATCCGACAGCAAGGAAAAATACATTGAAAAAAGGTGCTCCGTTCTCACCCAGGAAGGTGAAGAATTGAGGAATTCCTCAGTGTAAAAAAAAAAAAAAAAAAGAGGGTTGCAATACTGATTAAAAACATGCGCACCTTCTTTGAGAGTCAAGATGCAGCATAATTACAGGGTAAGACACAACCTCGCATACCTTAAAATCAACCCTGCCAAAGGAGACAGCATCGTATCTCGCCTGTATTTTTTAAGGTTGACTTCCCTGTAGATTAGAGAGACTGGTCACTTGAGTTCCTGCTTGCATGCGTGGGCATGATTGCCCCATCCAAAATAAATCTCTGCCTGCACATCCTGGCTGTATTTTTACATCGCATTTCTTTGCCATCAGTAACTCCTTTCACAGCTGCATTTACATCCAGATTTCCTTTTCTTCAGATTTAAAATTGAAAACGCTGCAGAGCTGCAGTAGATTAGCAAAACAAGGCCCCATCCTTGGCACAATCCAAGGGCTGCAATTTCATCCCCAAGATTCGGCTGCTCCCCTTGAATCACACTTTTGTGTTTTATGGCATCAACAGAAGCATCTCGCTGAATTGCCGCCTTGTACTCAGTTACAGACAGCACTCAGTATTATCTGGCTATTCGCAAAACGGCTTCTCTGGACATATCCCCAGCACACAGGGGAGAAAAGCCTGAATGGGGCTGGTGGAGGGAGGAACGCCTTTATTTATGCAGAGCCAAAGGCAGTCTTATTTAGTCCCCCCAATTCCATTTCAGCAGCAGTAGCATTCATTCCACACCCCGACTGGGTACATCGCAAGACAACGGTGGCTGTCACAAGGCGCTGTAGGCTGATGCGGGCTGATTATTTAGGATGGAGCAGACTGGAAACAGGAGCTTAGTTTATGCTTCAG
This sequence comes from Pluvialis apricaria, assembly GCA_017639485.1. Classification (NCBI taxonomy): domain Eukaryota; kingdom Metazoa; phylum Chordata; class Aves; order Charadriiformes; family Charadriidae; genus Pluvialis; species Pluvialis apricaria. Next base: position 80,734,428 of record CM030010.1, read on the forward strand.
AAAGATGGTTGTGATTCATCCCTCCATCCTGGAAGTTCACCCTGAGCAGCGATCACTCAGGAGCAAGGCTCTGCCACAATTTCATACAAAGAGAAAGGCTCGCTCACTCTTTGGAGACATGGCACTATCCCAGAAACCAGCAAGACCCAAAACTAGCAGCTAACATTTGTCAGACAGATTTCTTGGCGGGGGGGAAAAGAGTCATTTCATTGCTTGCTAAGGAAGAAGAAATATTATCCTTCTCTTTCTCCAGCCTTCAGTGATTTGAAAGGTCCCTTTCAACCTAGACAAGTCTATGATTCCATTCAACTCCAAAGGCAGGGATATTAACAGCTAGGATTTTTGCCTCCAACAGAAAAGACCTAATTCTGCTCTCAGAGACTTGCACAACCCCGTTGATGTAAATACTGGAAATTAGTGAGAAAGCAAATCTCCTGAACCACAGTGATCCTTTAGCAGAAACATAACCCGGACACGGAAGGCTCCACTTTATTGATTATAGATATCATCCTCATCACCCGTATTTACTTTTATGTACATTTCACAAGCCTATCAACTCTCTAGAACACATTCCGAGCCCAAAGTAGGAGGACGAAGCACTGCCCCTTACACCGACCGCAGTTCGGAAGGGGCAGCAGAGTCGAAGGAGCCACCCCAGGAACCAAAAGCCTGGATCCCCCCTTCCCTCTCCTCCCCGAAGCCCTGCAGTGCCCGGATCGGCGACAGCAGGTGGCAGCGCAGCCCCGGCCAAGGCAGCGGCACAGGGAGGGGGGAAAGGGAAAAGAAGGGAGGAGAAAAAAAAAAAAAAGGTGGAGGGGGAAAAAAAAAAGCAACAGGGGGAAAGCAGCCCTGCTGCGGGGAAAAGGCCCCGTGGGATGTGGGTGTTTCGAGCCCCTGGGGGAGAAGAAGAAAAAAAAAGGCAGCTCCACAAAGGACATGGCCACGGGTGCATGCATTTGTTCCTCCTCCTCACTCTCCCCACTCCAAAAGAAAAAAAAAGGTTTATTTCTAATGAGGAACACAAATTTTTAAAAAATGCTGTAAGCTGGGAGTTCAAAGAAAAACAGCTTGTTTTGTTTAGGTTTAGACCTTTTAAAATCTCTTTTTAAAGCAAAACAGCACGCATTTCTGAGGAAAGCTATCCTGTGAGACAAAGCAGAGAGGAGCAAAGGTTCTGCTAGGAAATACAGGAGCAGACTGTTACAGCACTGGAAACTTTTTGCCAACGTATTTTCAAACCCAGAAATCAAGAGGCAGAAAGGGATTTTCAATCCGTGTGTGTGGCAGGAGGTGCAGATTGCAAGTTTATCAAGCTCCAGGGTGAAACCAAGAAACATTTTCCTGCCGTAACTCATTTAAAAGACTGTTCTGGTCCCACACAATAAAAACCACAAAATTAACCAACTTAAATATTCTCCTGGACAACTTCTACCTATCTGTTTTTGTCTCAAGATCATTCTTTAGCTAAGACACCTTCCCAAGTCCTTTTATTCTGTTACACTGCTGTCTAATCTTAGCTCCTCCTGACCTTTGCCTTTTGGCTACACTGAACAAGCCGGGAATTGGCCTCTCCTGAATTGATAACTTCAATGTCAACAAATTTACTTTTTCCCTTTCACAAAATGCTCAGCTGCAAGTTCGCAGCCAGCTCCTGCCTTGGGTGCTTCCGCGGCCGGCCAGGGATGGCCCAGCTTCTCCTGCAGCTTGTCCTGACCCTGCCTGAGCTGCACAGAGGGGCAGGACAGACCCATGGTTGTCACCACCCCCCAGATCAAGGGTCTTGGCAATGCCCACAGCAAAGAGCATCATTCAAACACTGTGTGAGCACCACGCAGCACTTGTGTGAAACAAGGCAACCTTGACCCCAACTGGCCAGTCATAAAATGGTTAGAGTTGGAAGGGACTGTTAAAGGCCATCCAGTTCCAAACCCCCTGCCATGGGCAGGGACACCTCCCACCAGCCCAGGTTGCTCCCAGCCCCGTCCAACCTGGCCTTGAACTCCTCCAGGGATGGGGCAACCACAGCTTCTCTGGGCAACCTGGGCCAGGGGCTCACCACCCTCACAGTCAAGAATTTCTTCCTAATACCTCATCTAAATCTCCCCTCTTTCAGAGTAAAACTGTTCCCCCTCATCCTATGGCTCCACTCCCTGATCCACAGTCCCTCGCCAGCTCTCCTGGAGCCCCTTCACATACTGGAAGGGGCTCTGAGGTCTCCCCGGAGCCTTCTCTTCTCCAGGGTGAACCACCCCAACTCTCTCAGCCTGCCCTCATAGGAGAGGTGCTCCAGCCCTCGGATCACCTTCACGGCCTCCACTGGTCCCACTCCAGCAGGTCCATGTTCTTATGCTGGGGGCTTCAGAGCTGGACACAGTATTGCAGGATGGTCTCCCCAGAGCAGAGGGGCAGAATCACCTCCCTCACCTGCTGGCCATGCTGCTGAGGATGCAGACCAGGATACGGTTGGCTTTCTGGGCTGCTAGTGCACATTGCTGCCTCATGTTGAGCTTCTCATCAAGTAACACCCCCAAATGCTTCTCCTCAGCGCTACTCTCAATCCATCCTTCACACAGCCTGTATTTGTGCTTGGGATTTCCCCAACCCATGTGCAGGGCCTTGCACTTGGCCTGGTTGAACTTCATGAGGGTTGCAGAGGCACACCTCTCAAGCCTGTCCAGGACCCTCTGGATGGCATCCCTTCCCTCCAGCATATTAGTTGCACCACACAACTTGGTGTTGTCGGCAAACTTGTGAGGGTGCACTTGATCGCACTGTCCATGTCATGACAGGAGTGACCTATCATGATGTGTCCATCAGGCCTGACTTCTTCAGCTTTAAATGCTACTATCTTGCAGCCCACCTGATCTCTGCAGAAGAGCTTTCTTGAGACCTCAGCAACCTCAACTCCCATAAATACCTTAGACACTGTAGCTCCCCAACCATTTCCCCTGGACCAGGCAGCCCCTTCCATCTCTGTTCACTGAGGATCTCAGGGTTCATTTCTTGATGGCTCCTTCCTCCTCTAATTCCAGCAAATCCAAAGATTTTCATCTTGTGCACCTCTGTTAATAGCCCTTCTGGGGGAGCCAGGTATTCACCAAGCACTTCCTCGGCTACTGATCTGGTCTTACATTTGTTAGGCAGAGTGCCAAGCATATGCTGGTTAGAACCACAAAACCCAAGCAGCAGAAAAAGGCACACAGCACTCAACACCTCATTTCACAACCTAGCAGGTGAAGGCAGCACCCCTTTTTCCCCTTTCCCACACGTGTAACATCTCCGCATGCTTTTTTCCACATCGGCATTTCACGGCATTAGTGCTGGGGGGTGAACTCCCATTGAACAGGGACTTTTCTGGGAGGTCCTTGTGCCTCCAGATTTCTTACAGAGTGAGGCCAAACATGAGGAGGAAAACACAGATAAAGGCAGCAAGGGGAGGGCAGCAATGCTTCAATATTTGTAGGAATACTGGTATTCAGCTCAACTGAATTGAATAGGGCTGACGCACACACAAAAAAATTGTAAATAAGACGTGTACTGGTTCACTTTGCATGACTGGTATCTGGAAATGGATAATAATCTCTCTAACACAACACACAACATACCTGTTCGTGGTCCTGTATTTGGCAGGGACTGGACACAGTGTTCTTGCAGGTGTCCCAGCCCAAGAACTAATTGTTCTGCATTGAGAAACTCCTGAACCACGCAGATAGGAGGCTTAAAGACCTCTCTCTTCACACCCCGATCTCCAACAGACACTGAAGGTGGACCTGCAACTTCACCTTCATTTTACAAAGATCACAGTGATTCAAGGTAACTTGGCCTAGAATACAGTTGAAATTGATAATTCGTAGTCAGAGGGCCCAAGGCTTAGGAAAAGAATCTCAAAAGAGTGACAGAAATGATATGTTGCTTAAATAAATAAGTATTCTCCTGAAGCCCTTCAGCCTCAATGATGTTATTTTCCATTTAACTTCACCTGAACATCTGGGCAGTCTCCAGCCATGCTCACATGCCACCTGCACTCAGCTCCTTTATTTCCCACTCTCATACTGGGATTTAGCCAACATTCCCAACCATAGGTACAAAAAAAGGGGTGTCTCATCCCAGCAGGCATCTGCAGCATGGCCGTCCCAGCACCCTGTCCTTGAGGGCTCCTGCATCACACAGGGCACCTGCCTTCCCCTGCATCCCCCTCGACAGAGGACCTGGCTGCTAACAACACTGGGAGATGGACAGAGCAACGTGGCGGTTATCATTAGCACATTTCGTTTCATATAGGAAGGGAATAAACTGAAAATTCCCAGAAACAATGCATCTGGCAGGGCATTGCATAGAAAGATCACATTTTAATAGAGGTGGGACCGCAAGCTGGTAAGTTGCAGGTACACACACAAAAAAAAGATGTTTCACAGAACAGTACTGGTCTAAAACTCAACAAATAGCCCCAAAATGGCAGGCAGGAACATCTGTGGGAATAGTTGATCACAGCCAAGAGCACAAGGGAGTGATGTGGGTGAGAGAGGGGAGGACACGAGGTGGATCCATGAGGACACCCTACATAGACTGTAACATCACCCAAGATCAACCGGTGTGGGATGGAAACAGTCCCTTCTGTCCTAGAGCAGAATGGGAAAAATTCTACGCTCTGCTGAAGACCACGCCCTGAAATAGCTTGGCTAAAGGAGGGCCACTGGGTGTACTTTTCTGGGAGGACAAGGATCTGAAAAAGGGTTCAAGGACATAGGGGGACCATGAGACAGAAAGAGTAGAAAGACACCCAGTTCCATGGTGGGACAGCCCTAGACTTGAAGTCCCATGAGCTTTCACAAACACACTGCTAACACTGTATGATGGAAAAATGGAGAAAGGAGAAGGCGGCCACACATTTGCTCTTCTTCCATCACCCCTCAAGAATTATCTCTGGTTTTCCCTTACAGCAACATTGCACATAGGTCCAGGTGTGCCCTCAACACAGGAAGCCACACAGCTGGACATGTGTTGGCTTATATTACACAACTAGAAACGGCAAACTTTCTCAACAGCGTAGTCCTTTCCTCCCACACCCAAGTAAGCGGAACTGCCCAGAAGCTGTCCATACCAACAGGCCTGGTGAAATTATTTGGGTCTATACCCAAAGGAGAGACAGACTTCCCTCCAGAAGATCCAGCAGTACGTCTCCGCCTTTCCTGTTAGGAGTAAGAGGACATGCTTGCTAGGGAGCCTCAGCTGCCTCCTGCCACCACCAGCCCCCTGTCCCAGCTCTCAAGCCCCTTCAAAATAGCTTCCAGAGCAGCAAGCTATACAGGCTACGTCCACCCAAATAAGTTTCCTGATGGGCAAAAGCAGAGAGGGTGAACTATGACTGGGATCCAGGTGGATCATTCTCTCCCCTGGATTACAACCCTTGGGTCTATTTCCCACATGAGGGGCTTTTGGTCTCCAGGCTGAAAGAGCAGTATTTCTGAGGAGGGGCTGCCGGCAAAGCCCCTTGTGATGGGACTAGACAGTGTCCCTGGAGCTACCTTCCAGCAGATGTCGCTGATGTTACCAGCACAGGAACGGCCCTGGGTTGTCCATTCTTTCTCTTTCCCCCATAAAACAACAGACAGAAAGAGCCAAGGAGAAGGCTGATCACAAGTTGTGAAAAACAAGTGCTCACTTGACCTACTCACGTGCAAAATGTTGACGTACGGCCATCCTGGCCTGACTGGGCACTATGATGAAAGACAAGCAGGAAAACACCAGCCATGGCTAAATAGCTGCTTCTCACCCCAGAGACACCCAGAGGTCACCAGACTGTCACGTCTGCCAAAATACACCCACAAAAGCAGAAGGCATCACCCCAACTCCTTTGGTGTGATTGGAGAAGACACTCACAGGAGGCCAGAGGATCCCAAGGGCTGCCGGCAGGAGCCGCCTGTGGCCCCTCCCAAATTGAAGGACCCCAGCACGTGGCGGAAGAGTAGTCTTGGTCTCCCATCTGCACAGAGACTCTCCAAATTTTCTCAGGACCCTGTAAGCCAAGAATGGGATATTTCCTGAGGATTAGGTAATTATCAGAGAAGCTAATGGCAAGGAAGTTGGTGACAGGTCTGGGAATAACTTGTCCTAAAGGAAGCTGCTTTTATACAATCTCATCAATGATGACAATTGGTTTATGACTTAAAATTTGTCTTACCCATAATGTTACTTTCACCTTCTTAACTGAAAGCTTTTTTTGTCTTCACACACTTAACTTCCTACAGCAATCTCACCAGTAGTCCCATGGATAGGCTGGAATGTTTCCTGCTGTTGGCTTGAGGTGTGCTTCCCTTTATGTCCACTAAATACATACTTAGAAAAACGAAAGAAAGAAGTTAAGGAAGCTGATGAGTTTCTCAGGAATCCCAAGTGTTACGCACAGGTCTGGATTTATTTGCCTTTTTGACAAAAGCACAGAATCATACGGTCCATGCTCCTCATTACATGCCATTCCTTACCCATTGCTTTCTTTACTGCTCCACATGCTTTTGTAAGGCTGCTCTGAAAGAAAAACAAAAAACATGGAATGACCTAGGTCTTATTTCCGCAGGGTTATTTTTAACCTGGATCTTCTCACTGGCTTTGTTTACGGCGCAGCTCCACAAAAAAAAAAAAAAGGGATGTGTCTGCACAAACAGGGAGGTAGCGAGCTGCAGTTCACAGCAGATTGAGTGGCCAGCGGCAAGAAGTCCTTAAAAAAAGAACATAAAAAGCTCTTGTACCTAAGCAACAAGCGATAGGATCCAGGGGAAAAAAAAGTTGCCTGTGTTGTACCCTGCAATCACACTACAAATTCCACATGATTTTATCTAAAAAAAACCCAACCCATAACATTTCTTTCTTTTTCCAGTACAGTAATACAGATTTTAATTCATGCGTCTTCTCCTTGTCATGCCTTTTTTAGCATCACCAAAACACCCAACATTTCACCTTCTTCTGGACCATCAGACAGAAGCTGCAGAGCCAAAACCAGAAAAATCAAATAAACATTTTTCTCATCAGGAGGCTCACAGGTGAGGCTCACAGAGTTGAAAGGCGTGATCTGCAATAAAACCAACTAACCAAACTTACGGTCTTAGGTCTGACCTTGGAAACATTCCCTGGGGCAACAGCCTCTCTCTACCACAAAACCACAAGAGCCCAGCCGGGACGTAAGGGGTATGTAGGAGTTACCCAAGCTTTCCATACAAGGATGGAGGAGCTATTAGAATGGAGATACTGGGACAGCTTCTGGCATAGTTGTGGTACCACCAAGAGCATTCTTCAGGAAAGCAGTACTAGGAGGACGGGTAAGTGCCAAGGGGCTTTGGCAAAGTGGCAAATTAACACTTGATACGCACAAAAACCATACACAGTAAACATCTAGTGAGAAAGGGTGCTGCACTAAAAAGGGAAGATACAGAAGCATATAGACAAAGAGGCGTAAAGGTTAAGACTAGAAAATCAGGGTACTACAGAGAAGAACCTCTTATAAATATAAGCAAGCACTTTAATTCCTTATAGAGCTCTATTTTTTCTACATACATTTGCCATCTTTTTATAAAGAGTTTTCTCAGTGGGCATCTCCTGGAGCTGAAAAATCTTTTCCTTGCTCTGAAGCTCAGAGGAGTCAAAGAAGGGAATTTATTCAAAGCCTGTATCTGAGATTATCACATATCTGCTGCTTAGTTTCCAGAAGTAAACAAGCTTTTTGTGTTTTGAATGAGAACATTTTCTTCCTACGAATCTGCCAGAGGAATTTGGTGCATCTTTCCACAATGAGCTTTGAAAGCATCTGTATAATATTTAGCCACCCTATGAGAAGTACAAATAGCAAAACAATTACAGAAGTTTCCAAAGTGGTGATCTAGCACCTCTTTCCTCACTTAAGGGGGGTTTTACATTTAGTCCAAACTTGCCATGCAAAATCTGACTAATGATCTTTGCAGCCCGGCACACTACTACTGCAGATTCAGCCTGCAACTGAAACTTAAAAACCAAGGCTAGCGATTTGTCTCCAGACAAGCAATACCAAGGAAAAGGATAAAGCTTTGTTGGGACAAAGGGTTGTCCCTTCCAACCCAAACCATTCTGTAAGTGCTCAAGGCCAGGTTGGATGGGGCTCTGAGCAACCTAATCTAATGAAAGAGCATCACCTGTGCCCCTTCTGGATTTGAACAACTGATGTAATTCTGCATTTTCTTGTAACACCAGCACAGACAAACACATAAAAAGCTGGTTGGGTCTCTCCCAAGTTAATTATTACACTGCACACCCAGTCAGTGCAAAGCTGCATCAGGGAAAGTGGGACAAGGAATTCTTCTGGATTTCAAAAGAAGCATTTCATTTACACACTCACCCCTCCATGGTTTCCTAATTTCAGCTTCACCAAGTTGTTTTCCATGGTGAAAGATTTTTCTATAAAGAAGGAAACTCTCCATACCTATGTATTTAGCTACATTACCTCACAGCCATAGAATCATAGCCTGGTTAGAGTTGGAAGGGACCTTAAAGATCATCCCATTCCACCCCCCTGCCCTGGGCAGGGACACCCCCCACCAGCCCAGGGTGCTCCCAGCCCCGTCAAACCTGGCCTTGAACTCCTCCAAGGATGGGGCAGCCACAGCTTCTCTGGGCAACCTGCGCCAGGGGCTCACCACCCTCACAGTCAAGAATTTCTTCCAAATCTCTCATCTAAATCTCCCCTCTTTCAGTGTAAAACTGTTCCCCCTCATCCTATGGTTCCGCTCGCTGACCCAGAGTCCCTCCCCAGCTCTCCTGGAGCCCCTTCAGATACTGGAAGGGGCTCTGAGGTCTCCCCGGAGCCTTCTCTTCTCCAGGCTGAACACCCCCAACTCTCTCAGCCTGTCCTAGGAGAGGTGCTCCAGCCCTCAGAGCATCTTCATGGCCTCCTCTGGACCCATTCCAACAGGTCGATGTTCTTACGTTGAGGGGTCCAGACAGTCCCTATAAGTAACTTCTCAGCTTTATGAGATCTGGCAAGATTTTATTTTTTCATAACAAAGACTAGAAGCATATATGTAGTAAATTAAAATTTTGACCTTTAGTTTGTCCTAGGTGATTCTTAAATATGCAGCAATGTAGTAAAATGTTTATTTCCATGGAACTCGGATAATGAATTATATAAAACTCTGGTAAAATTTGGTTGTCATGGAGTAATCAATCACAAGCAAAACAAGACGATGCACACCAGAGTAACTCCCTCTCCATCTCCAGTGTTGCCACTATTGGTACAGAGATGTACCAGTTTGAGATGTATTTCAGTCTTAGTCTGAAATAAAAATATCTACATGTAGATTTATTTTGCGATCACCTTAATGTATAATGAGTTTTGACAAAGTTCTCTCTCCCCATCCAGAAAAGAAAAAGGAAGAAGAAAGGCCATAGGAATCCCACACCTGCGACTACAACTGCAGTGTGGCTGGGACATTTGCTCCCGAGGGTTTGCCTGTACAGACACCTTGGCTTTTAAAACTGTTTTAGTAACATTAATGGAAAACTACAAGAAGCAACATCATAAAGCTGGTTTAAACTGTGTATCTGCAAGAGAATCTAAGCTTGCCAAAGCAGACGATCACACATCTGCACATGTTAATTGATGTCAGTACCCTTATGCAAAAACCATCTGGTAAACCAGCATCCAAAATTATTTCTTCTCTATCAACCACTGTATCAGTGCAAGGTCTCCAAATCTGCTCTAGAGAAATGCCCTGAAGAAGGCAGAACTTATTGATAAAAGGGTTTTTTCGTTGTTTCTGTGACACGGTGAGATGGCATAGTACTGGGAAGGAGAACTGAGGGGTCAGTCAACGCTTGGGACTGCTGAATGTTGACCATATCCTGTATAAATGAGATGCCCAATGCAGAGTTTGAGGCGAATCATAAAATTTAAGGTGACGGTTATGCAGCAGACTCAATATATGGCAGGACACCTTCAGTGAAAGAATCAACAAATCTTAGCAGTGAGGTGAAGACACTACATGAACGCTCATTTTACGAGTTGACTATGGCATCATAAACCGACTATTTTAGAGAAGAGGGCCCCGAGCACCTCAGCAGACACATGAAAAACATCTCATTTAAAAATACCACTGGGTGTACATTAGACTACTTCACTGCCAAAAATCTTCATGCCCGTCTGCAAAATGTTACTATTGATATTGTTTCTTGCTTTAGCTGTCACTCCTCACCAGCCTCAGTTCTTACACCTAGACGTACAACTACTTCATTAACATATAATCATACTAACATTAAAAAGCCAATTAATGCTCCATGCAGTGCAATTATGCTCTGTTTGTAAGCTGATGCTTTTGTCTGTATTTTTCACAGACCAGTACTTTCGTGGCAGCACTTCTCGTCTCAAAGGCTGCTGTTCGTGGTTCAAACACCGATTTGACACACTTTCATCAAAACATCCTTCAAACCACATTTCCCCAATTCAGGCTGAAATACAAAGTGCTGTTCTTCTTACAGAAGAATTTGTGAATTAGCTCACAATGACATCCCAAGGAAGTTTTGATATCCCTCATCTCTCCATTTTTCTAACTCCTATATAAATATCTAAATAATATAAACATAATGCACCTCCTTAGCCAAAAGGAACATGTGAAGCCAAGTGTAACCTCCAGCAAATACTTTCTGAAATTCCCCTAGCTATTGGTCAAGCTTCCATCCCCTCAACATATGTGAAATACAATCTTTTCTAACCAATTTTGTTTCATTACATAGTCACTGAGAAGCCAAGACAACAGGAGCATGACCTACTCCTATTTTTTGCTATTTTACCATCAAATAAAATTTAGCATTGGATGTTTTTTGTTTAAAAGAGCAAACACCCCCCCCCCAGCTCTAGATAAATCAGTTTTATACCACCAAAAGGTATCACTTTCATTAGGATAAATAAGCTTCAACTGGTCTGCGGTATTTACCAAACAATGGCAGAAGGCTGCCTCAGAAGATTAATTCAGTTTCTTTTAAAACTGTCTTTTCTCTTCAATGCATGATAAACAGTATTGATCAAACAGGAGAGTAAAACCTCAGACTTGGTATCGTGATTCAGTACGCAGCCTGGAGCTACACATGTATTTTTAAATGTCTTTTTAACACTCCTTCAACAATCTGGCCAACTTCAATGCTGGCTGAGGACCAACACCAATCACTGCTAGATTCTTCATCTTGAAACAGGAACATTTGCTTGCCATAGCAGAGAGGGAAGTCCTCCCGTTGTCATCCTCAATGCAGATTTAGAACATGTACCAAAATATACCCAGGGGAGTGTTGGGGGGGTGGTTGTTGTTGGTTTTGGTTGAGGTTTTTCTGCATTTCCTGAGTAAAATCTTATAATTATCCAACTGAAAGAAAGGAGTTATAGTCTTCCTGACTATAGCTACCTCTCTCCTACTAGTGCTGCTGGACCAGAATAAAAGAATAAGTGTATTATTTGGTTTTCTTTACAGCCCTGTAATAAAACAATTCACAGAAGGTAAGCATGAAATCTCTGAGAAAATGTCCTCCTCCCTTCCTCTCAACAAGATCCTTCATTCTACTCATGGACTGTTAAAAAGACAACCTGAACGCCATTCTTCAACACACAAATGCGACAGGTAGCTTTCACCTTCGTTCTGTAACACACTTTGACCTTTAATATCAAGAGCAGCAACACGACTTCAGAGACTCTCTTCTCATATTTATGTAATTGAACCTTCTCATTAGAGGTGTTGCCTTCTTTCTTGGAAATCAGAGATTACCACCATTCCAGGGAATCATAAATGAAAGTATTTGATAGTACTACAGCCCACTTTGTGCAAGCATGTGCACCGTTTATCCCAATACACAAGCTAAAACACCACAGGCAAGTTCTCGTATAATATTGGATTTGTTATATCCATCTTTAAACACACATTCCCCCCCAATCCCCAAAACAGAAACACATCTCAAAGGAAAAAAAAGTTATGTGATGTCATTGCAGAAAAATTACAATATCTTTCTGTCAAAAATTGTGTCACTTGAAAGAAGAATCACACCCCTCATTTACTGGCTACCAGCCATCTCTAGTGTTGTACAGCAAGGAAGAATGGAATCATTTGTCAAGACACCCAAAAACCCCAAAAGCTTATTAAAAGTGCCGACATCTTCTGAAAAATCACCAAAGCAAATGAAGCACGACTCAGCTTCAGAAGGAACCAAATGGCCTCCTTCTGTTTCTTACCAATACAGATGCACACATTAGATTTCACGTACAAATAAACACACTTATAGGTACCCATACAAATTACAGAGGGGAGGGAAAACACAGCACCCTGGAAAGAACTGGGCTAAAAACTTTGCTTAAATGTATGCATGCACACACCAGTATTTTAATTGTCTCTCTTCCCTACAGTTGTGCAGCTCAAACTGCAGCAAATACTGCATACTTACCGTGCCACAGAAGAAAATCAGAACACAAGCAACTTCATGAAAAGTGGTATCTTTCAAGAACATCACAAAGCGATTAGCACAGAACAGTACTAAAAACCTGATTTTGCAAATGATGTGGGGAGTAAGAAAAAACTGCTAGCACGTTCATTAATTTCCTTAAACTCTGAATACTTGATAACCACCTCCAGAACCTATTTCTGTAGGTGATAATTAAATTGTCTTGTTCTTATGGCTGCTTTCTTCTTGAATCATTTTGCTGTTCAAAGGAAACCAGAAAGCAGAACACCAAAACCTATGGCGAGCGCCCAAGTGTCTCAAGCTTCTTTGAAAGTCTTTATTCAAGTGGCACACGTACTCTACACTTCCTATTGCGGTTATTTCTTGTCTGATAAACTATTCTGTGGGCAAAACTATGTCGGTTGCTCCTATTACCCTTTTTTTTTTTTTAATACACATGTTTGGGAGAGCAGTGAAGCTCATTTAAAGCCACACAAGGGCAGCGGGTTACACAGCTGTGCTGCCTCAGGACTTCTGCACAACTGCCCCAGGAACAGCTAAGAAGTGACTAATTTTGCACCAATTTTACTCTCCTCCTGTCAGACACGCTTTGTGGAAAGGGTCCCCCCTCACCATATTATCCAACCACTTCCTCTAATACAGGTTCCTCTATCACTGCAGGGGGCTGAAATGAAAAATAACTACAACATCAGATCGTATTTGAACTTACAAGAAGGTAACTTTGAACACACGAGTTATTTCTATAGATTAGGTGTGTCAACCACCTAGAAGTTTGGTAACACAGTTAATAATGCAGCAACTTCCTCTTTTTTCCAACTGAATTGCAGCACGTTTATGTCTGCAGAGACTGTTCAGAAATCAATCATCTCCTCTAACACCACTGTGAAAAAACTTTGAGCTTTTCTTTCTAAGAAACAGATACAACATGTACAGGAAAAACTTTACCAGGAAACCTCACAAACTTTAAAAAATTTAAACTGCCAAAAAAAAAAAAAAAGAAATCTGGTTAAGCATTCCACCTTTCAATTGATCCAACGCTCCTACCGGAAAGAGATCTACATTCACAAAATACAGTAGTTTTTCATTTCAAATACGTATCATGCATCATGGTATATACAGTCAAGAAAGAATTCGTGTATCTTAATAAGCATCCACATTAATATACACTCACACACACTGCGTACTTTAAAATAAACAGCATTCATTTGAACAAAAATATACTTCCAACAACAGAAGTTCTCTATTAAATCCATGTTTATTGCTTAAGTTTTATCACAGTGGAGATTAAATTATGCTTAATCATCCGGTCAGTGCTTTTGTACCTTCTTCAATGCCGAAAAAAAAACATTTAAACCAAGTCATTCATACACTCGAAGTCTTATTACCATCCCACCATTCATCGCCTCTGTGTGCTCCTTTAGTCGCCACAAACTGCAAGATTGTAAAAAGGTATAGCTAATAGGCTTATTTATAATACCATTTTCTTCAAGTATTCAGAAAGCAGTACAAGTCGCTGTACTGTATATTAGAAACATATCTGTACTGTTATTTATTGCTATAGGATAGAGGCTCCTGATGGAATGATAGTGAAATATTGCATCACTGTGTATGAAGATGATCTCAGCATCCTGCAATCATCACAACTCTTCCCGTGTTAGTGAGCAACACCAGGTAAATGGGTTTCTTTCCTTTCTCTTTCAGGCATGGGATTTCAAACTACAAATAAATAAAGCATACACTCACAACATGTGTAGTGCAAATTCCAAGTAAACAGAATGACATGGAAATAAAGTCATAGTTGCCAACTCTGGTTCCGCAGGGCAGTTATGATTTTACGCCCAGCGCCCTGCATCCCCGCCCTCGGTGCACACCACCGCCAGCGTCCATGTCGGCGACAATGATTGAAAGAGATTGTTGCAGGGAGGGGCCGTAGCAGGGGAAGGAGGCGGGGGAAGAGACCACCACCTCTGCAAACCTCCCGACTCGGGGGGCCAGGCTTCACCCCACGCCTCCCGTCGCACCTCGGGAGGAAGGCTGGGCACCCACCCGGAGAGCAGCCTGCCGTCCCGCATCCAAGAATTCGTTATTGGCAACTATGCGAAACATGGATTGCGTGGCCCAGACTAATAGAAGGTAATATTTTTTTTTTCCAGATACAACCATTGAAAGAGAACATCTACAACATTGCGATTTAGAAAGAACTTAATAATAATGAGAATTAATAGGAAAGACATTCAACTTTGGGGTGTGTGGGGGGCTATTTGTTTTTTAAACAACCCCCAAGTAGCGGTTGGATTCTGCACAGCTCTGGACCATTACAAAACCTTCTGCATTAAGCACAGGGCTAGATTTTCTTTTTTGTTTTTGTTGTCATCTGTTGTTTCATTTGTTTTCCTTAGTTATGCAAATCTACTTCCCACACAGCCATATTTTAAACTGAAATAGAAGTCCCTAATATTTTCATGGTGTAAGTTACATATGCAGAGAAAGGCAACAAATAAAATTTTGTATAAATTAAAAAATTAAGACATATTGTAGACTTGCTCAAGACCCTTTTCTCCAAAGTACTGGTAGCGAGCAGAAGAGTCATGCAGCTTACCGGTAAAATGAGTGTATATTTTTGCCATTTTTCTTCAGTGCTTATTTTAAGATTTTTTTTTTAATGTCTGTGTTCTCAGTCCACAACTTGCTATTTCTTGCACAAAGACTGGGAAAAATTATTTTTTTTAAACAGCATTCTTACACAAAATGTTGAACCTTCAACAAAGGAAACACAGAACTAGCACTAAAGTTCTCTCAGCTAAAAGATGAAGATATTAAAATAATAAAAAAATAAAAGGAAAAAACCTCTGCAAATAAAAAGAAACCTCTCCTCATTTGGGACACACACATTTAGCTTTTAAAAACAGAAAATTCATAAATACGGTCATTGAATAACTTTAGAGAATTAAGGCTTCTAAAAACTTCCGTGCCAAAATAATCTCTCTGCATCAGTATTAAGAATAAAATATTTTCCATTTTAGGTTGTGCTTGCTTTTTTTTTTAAACACTTTTCTTAGTTCTGTAGAATTTTGTCACATAATATTACATACTGAAGGGGAGTGTTAGAACTGCTTATTGAGGTTTTAAGTAGTTGTTAGACTAAGTTACAGCGATAAAATTCGATTACTGATCTGATTCATTACTACTTTACACGGGGCGGTTGGCTCATTTCACCTTTTTTTCATGCTTAATGTGGCCATTTCTTCGATACTTGCCATTTGGTATCCCATTCTGGTAATGTCCATTAACAGCGCTATGTTCGTCATTTGACCAAAGATGTTTGCTTTGTTTGCGAATAAATTTTGTTATCCTGGCCAAAATATAATAAAGTAAGGCAGCACCCACTAGTACAACAAAGGCAATATCCAGTAAGAAATACTGATATAAAGAGATGCTGTAAACAGCGGCACGTAGATGTTGGGCTCCGTTGTGACGGAGGATGTAATTAATCCAGTATACAGTCCGGTTAACAGGGTGACCAGGTTGGTCTTTGTGAATCTCAGACAGCCTCTGGGCCCGCTGCCGGTAGCTGCGGGGAAGAAAAAGACAGACAAGGGAAGAAAGGAAAAAAAAAAAAAATCATTGTCAGCGCTGAGCAATGCAAGCCTGCAAATACGTAAATACACTTCAACCTCTTCAGATCAAAGAGCGTATTTCCACAGGATTCTCGCAACCACCAGCATGCACAGGGCTAGACACAGCAGATAATCTGTCTTTATATCAGTCCTTACAGCACATTGATGAAGAACGACTAGAAAAGCAGACCCGCATGTGAGTAAAAGCAGAAATCCACCCTCCAGCAAAGCGATGAAGAGCTAAGCTGACCTGCTGCCAGAGGCGAATCTTGTCTAATCCAAAACGAATCCTATTGAGTGAGACGCATTTGCCCTTCCCGCTGTAAAGCTGCAATACACCCTGTCTAACACACCACTCATGTATGTTATTGTGCAACTGAATTACTAGAGAAACACAGAACAAAGCGAGAAACTCAGTTTTGATTATTGCACAATAGAGCGTTTCTGCTTGGGTCCAGAGTTCAGCCTAAAACTTTTTATTTATTTTCAATGGGCCATACCCCAGCAGCCGATCCCATCAAATCCCTCCTCTCCCCCCTCACCACAGCTGCAGGGTCAACAGAGGTTATTTCTGCAGGACTTGCCCTTCTACTAAGACTGATTGCACAAGGGAAAGGTGATGCAACTGATGTTATCGTGATCTCTTTAGCGACATTCCCCAACGCTGTGGGGTTTTGCTGCTTGCTCCTTGCAGGTTTCTCCTTTCCCAAGGCTAGCGTTGCTTAAAGATTTTGTTCCCATGAAAGCAAGAAGCATCATCAGCACCATATTCGAAAACTACGGTTAGCCCAATACAATAAACCACCAGCTAACGCATCGTTATTTTTAATCTGGAGATGGTCTAAATGTCACCAATGTTTAAAATGGAATTGGAACAAACTTGTGAAGTGACTCTCCTTGCGCTTTAATATCCCTAAGCAAATTCGTGTGCTGGAATTAGAAAGAGTTATGAAACCCAGTTCATGGGCTTTTCCTTATTCCACCCGAGTAACGAAAAAGTTTACGAAGAACTGACTGGAGTCCTCATATTCATAATTTTAGAATATTGTCATTGCAAGAAACACAAATGACCTTCCCGGCCCTAAGGGAGATATTACCAGCCAGAACAGAAGAAAATATTTTTTTTATTTTTTAAAATCAAATCATGGGACTTCAGAAAGAGTCACTCTTTTTTTAATATCTCCATATTTTTAGCTACAATCCAAACATGCCACCCTACAATTGGACAGGCGTATTTTGCTCCAGGCCCCGTAGGCAGCACAACAGGCAGACAGCTAAATACGGAGTAACCAAGATACGCCAAAACAGACGTCGGTCTGCAACAAGGAGTAAGTTAGGACAGGTTTGTTTCTATAACCTTTCTGTCCTTCACATGGCAACTGTCACAAAACACAAATGAGACCATTTAGTACAATGAGCAACAAGCTTAGCACCTACACAGAAACCTGACTGAGTAATCTTATGAAATGGGACAACCATCCAAAGACTTGCCCCAACCATACACACAAATAGATCTCAATGCGCGTTTTCTTCCCTTGCATAAAGGTTCTGTGTATGCATATTTATCTCATAACAATAACTTAAAATAAAAGTATGAAACAACCGCTCATTCCTTACCTGGGATCATTAATAACTTTTACTAGGGCTTCATACAATTCGCTCTCAGTCACGGTCTTCCAGTTCAACAATATTCCCATGCCTTTGGCCTGCACGCGAGTCATAGTATCATAATGGTCTCCAAAAAGGGGAATCCCCACCACCGGGACCCCATGGTACATGGTTTCAAAAATGCTGTTCAAGCCTCCATGACTAAGGAAAGCTTTAATGTTAGAGTGACCTGAAAACAGAAGAGGCATGATGATTAAAAAAGGCATTTACATCTCCTTAATGTAAAGTTACTGAAGCAACTGGGTACAACACATTTGTGACTAAGTTTCTACGGCTGCAATTCAGGAACGCAAAAATGAATGCAATTGCTTCTGAAGTTCTCTTCTTCAAACACTCTGCTGAAATTTCGCATGCGTTAGGTGATTTCCTTAGACACAGAGGGAACAGCCAATGCAAAGAAAATTCTCACGTATACGAGTTGTGCAAAATTATTAATGGAGTAATTAAAGTACATTGTTTACTCCTGAGTAGCTGCAGGTGGTGACTAACCAGTTTAGCAGTACAAATGAGCCAGGGAGAGAGCATTTTTCCTCATTATTCATACGAAATACAAGCTATTTAATGAGAGGACAACTGAGGTTACATTCTCTCTAAAGCTTCACATGCCTTACTTCAGGCTAGCAAAATCTGACAATAATGGTAACAACCTTATGTAATGGAAAAATGAGACTGCCTCAGAGTAATTTAGTAACCAAAACAAATCTACCTGCTTTAAAAGTCATTTGCCTAATCACTACATTATAATAAATACTCCAGCCGACATGCACACACTGACACACACACATGCTTAACACATTCATCAGCACCCATCGTAGCACCAGAGCTGTTTTGCAAACACAAACGCCCAAGTATCCCAGAAACAACCATAAATATTCTGTGGCCCCTCTGATCTGCAATGCATTCAGCTACCCTCCACCAGGAAAGGAAGGGGAAAAAATAAAATATGGAAACTTTAACACAGTCTTTACCAAAAGATGGAAGACTACCCAATTTCATCTCTGCACCCGAGAACCCAGAGTACCTCAGGTTAGTTAAACAAAGTTTATTATCAGCTTGTAACACATGCCCAAGCTCTCTTAGAGCTTTCTTTGGAGAAAAATAAATGTGTGTGTACACAAAACTGTATGTACAGGCCCCCAAGACTTGTTTTGATGCAATGTGAACAAACTTTGTATGCTCAGTTTTATGAGTCCTCCATAAAGAGACCAGTGAACACCATACCATGCTTTTTCGTAACGAAGACATTACCAGTTACCATCATTGGCTCCCTAAAATAGCAGATTAAAGAAAATTCATACTTATTTAGCTTTTATAATTATTTTTTCCTTGAACTGTATAGCTCCTGTGGTATCAGACACTTGTCAAAAAAAATTACTCACTTATTAGGCCAAATAGTCTTTGGAACAACGTGTCCTTCTCCACACAATTAACTTAAGGAAAAAAATGGACTTAGTACCAGGGAAATATAGTTAACATTAGAAAAGCGTTTGATTTCATCATTGTGAAATTCAGATGAAATCTATATTCTTGTTCTACAACTTGCATTACAGAAGTTATCCTAGATTTATACTGACCACTAATTCAGTAGAATATTGTTGGAAGAACAACCTGAATTCGAGTGAGAATAAGTGATATATGAGCAAAATAAGTACTCACCAAGGAGGTCGTTTTGTGGTAACCATTCTATAAGTTTTGTATTATTGCCTAAATTCCTTGGCTTGTTTCCTGAAAACCTAAAACAATAAAATCAAATTGAAGCTGAGTTATCAGGACCTCCAAAATTGATAAAGCAGAGAGAGAATCAACCCAAATGACCCACAAGCCCTAAGCAGATCTCCAGTTACATGGGGATCCTGTTTACTCACTATTGCAAGAAAACAAAACAGACTCAGCCCGAATGCTGTAGATAGCCAATAACTTTCAACTTCATGTTTTTATCATTCAGTTTCCTTGTGATGTGGCTTGAAGTGCAATGTTTTTTATTAACAGAATGGCAACGTAGTCCCTTCTCAAAGCATATATAACTCTTACCACTGTGACCAGCAGGAGATTTTATACCCTTCTACAGCTCCAAGTCCACTGCTTTACTGAAAACTCTGGCTGGTTCTAGACAAATAACTCCACCAAGAACATCCCATCAGCACACAAATAATAATCCCTATCATCAACACAAGGCATTCCCTTTCAGTTGGCCAGTTTCCTGTAGCTCTTGATAATTAACACCATCTTATTTTAAAAGGAGTTACCAGTACCAGGAAAGGAAAGGCTGACAGCTCAGCTTATGAGGCAAGAAGCTACTGATGAAAAGTTTAGGGTCAGACTGTGATACAAGGGATTTGGGTTTTCTTTCTTACTTGCTCAACTGCCTGAAACCCAGTAGCAACGTCTCAAGCACCTGAGGTTGCCGGAAAAGTTCACCCCATAAAATACAGGCCCAGAGTACAAACTGATTTACACATTAGTGTTATATGCAGATAATATATAAAGTTAAACATATTCTAAATAGAAAAGAAAGCGGGGAAAAAAATTACCAGTGACTATTAGAGGACAGAGTTGTTTTGTGACAACTCCAAACGACTTTAAAGTATTCTAGTTGGAGAGAATTAGAACTATAACTTCATAAAGAATCACCTATATATTCACAATTAAGCAAGCCATACATCTTTACAACTGACTTCTATACATTGAAAAAAGCCTACATTATTATGTTAACTTATCAAAAAGCAAGTAACTATGTTACAGGTTTTGGCTCTAACTAGTACTCCACAAGTCAGAAGCACGTAAAGACCTAAAGATTTTCTTGATTTAGCATTGTGACAAGACTGCCAAGCAGTACTACCTTTCCCATTTTCAGAAATACGTGGAATAAAAACCACTTGCATCCAACACAGACCATAGGTCAATGATCTGAAGAACAAAAAAAAAGTTGGACTCAATTTCATATTTAGGTACTCAATTATGGATTTTAAATTCCCACTGGGGTGACTGAAAGCCACTTACTCGGCTCTCCCAAAGACCATGTCTTACACCTAGTCTCAGGGAGATCTTCCCATTCTACAAACCATGATGTAAAGAAACAGCAGGTGGGTTCCCTTATCCAAAAAGCCATTCAGCAGATAATAGATTGCACATAACAAAGCTAGAATAAAACAAACAAACAAAAAAAAAAACAAAAATGCATTGGTAATGAAATACTAGTGTGGAAAAGTAAAAGTTTTTTTAAAAGGCTTCAACTGAAATTGTTGCTTTTGCATTAAAAACATTATCCCCAAGAAAAATCCATTACAATTTATTTATTTACTACAGAAAGTGGATACTTCCTACAGAAAAACATTCTAGGGAAAACATGATGAAAGGATAAACCAAAAGAAAAGCAGTAAGCTCAACTGAGACTAATAATTACAAGTCAAGCAGTGTTGCAGGCTTCATTAGAAACATAGTGGCTCTACCTCAAACAGGCAAGATCTTTACTACAACTACCAAAGGTTCTGTGCCACAGCCTGAAGAATTTCCACTTTCCTGTTCATTAGTAGGGGTTACTATTCCAATTACAGGAACGGGACACTAAACAGACTGTTGACACAACTCCGAAAGCGCAGCAAGGACAGCAGTCAAATTGTAAGGCACTGATTATTTGGAAACCAATGGCTCACATGAACTCCTCCGAATTATATTCGAGTGACACTCCATTTGAAATGGAGCTGACTAAACAATTCTTGAATTTTTACACAGTAAGTTGAGAGTGCCACTCAAGACTTTTAGAGCTGAGAAAGCTTATTGCTGATTTTTAGTCCTGCAGATTTTTCTTCTGATTTCTCACAGAAAAAGACAAGTGAAAAGAGCGATTATGAAAGCACAAAAAAGTGAGGAAGATAGATAAAGAAGAAAGAAAACCTAGGATTAAATCAGCAGGATGTCATTCTGGCTCCCCAGGGTGGCTTCTTTATCAGAAATGATGACACTATGTCACAAGTGTTACAACCTCGAGACTCTTTTCACTGTCCCCAGTCCTTCTAGGATATAAACTCAGCAAAGGAGTATAACTTATGCCTTATTCTGCCACAAAATCATTGTTCCTCCTTATTACCAGGGGACTGCAACATTTCCACAAAGACCATCTTTCAAAAGAGTCAGGTCCCCCGTGCCACCCAGACTCCCTCAATTTCAGCTTCTGCAACTCTACCTCAAGATGGGACAACAGGAATCACCCCGAGCACATCCGTCATTGCACTTACCTCCAAATAACTCTCTGAGGCAGCCTCGCCAAAGCATGCGCTAACTTATTTGCTATATCTTCGGACAGGTATTTCACTCCGGCTCCAAATGAGACGAGGACAAAGCCATTTTCATTAGCACCGTTCACCCATGTTTGGAGATCCTGTTAAAGGGAAAATTTTACACTGAGCACTGTAGAAGCATAGGTAAACCACAGAAATAGATTAAATAAACATTGCTTAAGCAGAACAGTTGTTGGTCCCTCTGTTACTTCACAAGCCAAGTTTCCAAAGTCACAAACATTTTAGAAATCACTAAGTACAATGACTCAATGATTCAGAATTCACAGTACAGGCTATGAACTGCAAAATTCTTCAGGGTTTGTTTTAACTTCTGTGTTAACAACCAGTTTCATGAGACAATTTGTCCTTTCTTAACTAATCCGTTGACCAACATTCACAAGTTAACACATTTTTAACTCGGCAAAATATAGAGATCTCATAATATCAGCCTGGAAGTACAGCACAGGAAATTCAAGTCTGGGACTTAAGTGTTTGGTTTCTAGCCTTGAAGAAAGTGAGAGCACTTCAAAAGGGTTGGTTTTCTTTCATTTCTATAAAAAAATAAACACAACTTGAAAGAAGCCAGAGCTTCAAACACACACATGCAGTTTTCACTGCTCCAATATTTCATGGAGCAAGGAACAATATTTCATCTGTAGGGTGGATGTTCCTCTTTCTTCGACCTATATACTTTATCTTAGACCTAACTGTGTGCCTCTTCCACAGCAAGTTAGCAGTACCACACAAGTATAACAAAGGCCAACGCCCTTTACATCCTTAAGCTCATTCCCCTCCTGTAATTACTCTAATATTACTATAATTATTTCCAATGCAACTGTTGGCAGCAGAAACTCAAAAGTTATACCACCAACACATAGACATGTCAGTGCCAAGGAAAAACTACTATTTCCCAGGATATGGTTTAATTCTGGTCTCACCAAATTCAAGCGTAAGCCTGCTCAACAGCAGCCCAGCAATAGGAAATGAGCAAAAGGAAAATTAAGAGCCCTGTTCACAATGCGCCTCTCGTCCCGGTAATAAGTAGCAGGCCAGACAGGAACAGAGTAATGCTGTGCTATCATATTTGAGCACGAAACCACTGAAGCTACCACAAAAACCAGCAGGCACAACAAAGACCTGCACATTACGCTGGGGGTTGTACACTAGTCTGCTATGCAGTGAAAAAGGGATTTCCATCTTCTCTAAAATCCACGCTTTCATTTGTCTTCATCCTTTACCAGTGCACTCTTCCATTTTTTTCCTATGTCTGTGGAGGGAGCGGGAAGAAGGGAAAGAAGGGGAAGTGTCTGTGACCTGCCTCAAAGCTGAATTATTTATTATGGGCTGAACTTCTGACATGAGAGTTTCCAAGTGGATTTGTGATTTAAAGTTTGTCCTTGAGTTTTACTTAAGGACCTAAGGCATGCTGCAAATGTAATTATATTATAGTCACTTTTACTTAGTGGTTCAACTAGTTACATCTTGAACCATTTCTTATCTGTTGTTTAAAGCTAAATAGAAAATAACCTTTTCTGGGCTCTAGGACAAACCATTCTGAAAAGCAATCATATACTGTGCTGTAAAAGACGGCTCTCTGCCCATTTGTGATATTGATCAAGTTGTATTCTGAGTCACCTGTTAAAAGGTGGTTTTCTTCCGACAGCAGGGACAAAAGCCCAACATTCACAGGCCCTGATCTTCACAGGGCACTCGCCCACCCTGGTACCTGCTGGTGGGGCAGAAACCTGGAGGTTTCGGGAGTGCCTTCTTGACGACATCTCCATGACACCAGTGCTCAAGAAGCCAAAAAGGGGAGACACTCCGCTTGACTTAATACATACAAACAAGGAAGACCTGGTCCAGAACACCAGGACATCTGGGATGCAAAGCTCAGGGGCAGCCCTGGCTGCAGTAACCATGAGATAGATGGAAGCGTTCAGGATACTGAGGACAAGGAAGACAAAAGCAGCATTTCCTGAACTTCAAGAGAACCAACTCGGATGCCTTCAGAGGCCTGCTTCAAAAAATCCCATGGGATACAGCCCTGGATAGAAGAGGGGTTCAGGAGAGCCGACTGATATTCAAGCATCACCTTCTCCAAGCTCAAGCATGGTCCATGCTGATGAGGAGGAAATTAAGGCAGTAAAATGAACAAAGGACTCCTGGCAAGACTCAGATGTAAAAAGGAAGCATCTGTGAGGTAGAAACAGGGACAGGTGGCATGAGGGGAATATACGGGCACTGCCTGAGCTCCCAGCAATGGGGTTTGGAAAGCCAAAGCCCATTTGCAGGTACACGAGCAGCAAAAGGAAGACCAGGGAAGTATGGGCCCACTGCTGAATGGGACAGGGGACCTGGTGGAAAAAAAAAATATGGTAAAGGCTGAGGTAAATAATGGTTTCTTCGTCTCAGCCTTTACTGATAAGGCTGGCCTTCAGCAATCCCACATACCCCAGAGGAGAGGGAAAGCCTGGAGCAAGGAAGACCTACCCTCAGTAGATCAGGCTAGGCTACTTTTAAATGAACTGGACATGCACAAGTACATGGGACCTGACAGGAGACACCCAGAAGTGCCAGTAGGCCACCAGGAGCTGGCCAATGTCACTGCAAGGCCATTCTTATCTTTGACCTTGAAAGGTCAGGGCAATTGACAAGATTCCTGTGGACTGGGGAAAATAAAGAAAAAAATACAAAACACAAGTGTCATTTGCATTTTGATGAAGGGTCAAGAAAATGGGCTGCTGCTCAGCCTCACCTTGACCCCTGGAAGGTGATAGAGCAAATAACCCTGGACATCATTGCCAAACATATTAAGGAAAACATGAATGAAGCAGTCAGCATGGATTTATGTAGGAAAAAAATCAGCATGATCACCCTGCTAGCCTTCCACAGTGAGAAAACTGGCTCGGTGAATGAGGTGAGAGCAGTAGACATTATTTACCTCAACATAAGGGTTTCAGCGCTGCCTCCCACCACAGCCTCCCAGATAAACCAATGAGGTGGTCCTGGCTACACAAAGGGACCATGAGGTGGGACAGAAAATTGGCTAAACTGTAGGGCTTTAATGGTTGTGACCAGTGGCACAAAGTCCAGCTGGAGGCATGTTTGCTTTGTAATAAGGAGAAAACCAGGATAGCTGACACTACCGCTCAAGTATTTCTCATTCAGCATTGGGAAGTCCTACCTGTGATTACTTATTCTTGGTCAGGTGCGTGGTTTCTGCTGCTAGAGATCAATCTGTTCTAGCTGAGGAACTGCTCCCAAGGCTACTGCTCCTCTGTGCTTAATTAGAAATTCTGTGAGACTTCACAACTCCGATGTACTCAGATAACAAGAATTAAACATCATTATGAATACATAGAGAAGGTATAAAATATTTCCTTACAGTGGATTTTCTAAAACAGCATTAAAAAATCTCCATGTATAACAAATAGCTATTAAGTACTTAGAAATTTTTTTTTTTTGGGGGGGGGGGGGGGGGGGATTTACTATGTACCACAGAATTAGTCACTCTACAAACAGGCTTTTGCATTTCATTGTTGTGCAATAGCAAAGCAACCTGCTTCGCATTATTATGGCTGATTTCATAGCCAAACCTTTGCAACCCTTCCCTTCGAAGGTAATTCCACTGCTTCAGTGGAACATAACAAACTTAAAATCTTGACAGGTAAGACAAGATGCTGCAATCAGACTCAAAAGATGAAATTTGTTTGCCATATCAAATGGGATTATATAAAAAAATAAAAATCAACAGAATACAAACTGCTTCATTTTGTATAAATGGAACCTTAATATGCCTGTGCTCCCTCTCCCAACCCACTTTCTACATACAGAAACATACAAATGCACACTTGCAAGCTCTCAAACTGGGATCCAAGCAACAGAAGCTTGCACAGAAAGATTTCAATTAACTTCAGAAATCAGGCATGTTTCCCCTACAGAGAGGTCCACACAAGGAAGAGACAAGTGAAATGAGGTTTGCCAGGCTGCGAGTTGCTCAGGTGCCAACCAACTCTGATCCAACAGGTACATAATGATTAACAGAAGTGCAAGAGGCAGGGACTCGGCTCAGACAGAACAACAGCCTACACTGCTACAATGGGCTTCCAAACTAGACCCAGATGATACCTGGCCAACCCACATCAGAAGCAAAGGAACCTGAAGCTGTCCTCTGGGTTTGTTTTAGGACGCTAAATTAGAAAGAATATGACTGATTCCTTACACAATCCAGGTCAAAATTGTCCTGTGCCAACCTTGAGAAGATCTGAAAGAGTTTCCACTCAGCTTGTCATATTTTGACATCGACTCAAAGGTTCTTTCCCCCCGCAACTCAAATTAGTCCTAATTTTACTTAAGCTTTACCTCATGCTGGTAGCAAAAGGAATTGCTTGCCTGCCTTCTGATCTGCAGCCCCTTTCCAGTCTGCTCCCACAGAGGGGTGCTGGAGATCAGTACTGTGCATGGGCTGCAGAAAGAGAACTACAGACTTCTCAGGACAAGGGTTCTCCTTGCATACACCTGTGTAATGCCTGGCATAACACAGCCTTAATTAAATAGGATCACTAAGCATTACTAAAAATACAAGAGTTAGATAAAAATCAGGAAATGAAGAAAGGTGGGACTTACACTGCCTCCTTGTAATGCTCCCTAAGTACGTGACCTGGAGGAGTCTGTTGTTCTCAGGTTCCTTTAACTTCTTATAATTATTCCTCCTGCCTTTAGTACAGACTTGCTAAACCAAAGATCTAGTGAAACCAAATCCAAGCGAGTGGCATTCATAGGTCTTTGGTTGCAAGATAGACCTGAACACCCTGGTACAATTAGCTGGGCCACAGCAGAAAGGCTCAGTATTTTCTTGTACTTTCCCTGTTCTTTACATGGCATACAAGGTATAGAAGTGATACTCACAGTAGATAAAAAACAGACTATGATCTTGGCACATGAAAGAGACTAAATAGTTCATCAGCATTATTATTATGGCTCTGTACGTCACTTAATTAGTGCATATACATTCCTGATGTGTAGTTTAAGAAGCGCATTGCAGTGACTGTGATGCAGGACAAGCAGTGCAAAATACAAGCTTTGTGCGATTCTCACAAAACCTGAATGGTGGAAGAGAACAGACTGATGCCATAAGACAGTTTTGTTTGCCTACAATTTCAGAATATCTAGCCAGTATAGCCTTTAGTCACCTTCCTTCCCGTTCATTAAGGCCATACTAGCCCTAACACCCCAAGTACCAGTTCTCAATAAAACCACCACTCCACCACTGTACGGTACAAAGTTTCACAGTCACCTAGGCTCATCCCCTATAAATTCACCCCTTTCTTTTCCTTAAATCCACTTACACTTTTGACCTCCAGCACATTCTGTCTTCCTGATCTAATTACGCACCATATGAAAACACAGAGTCATTAGAGCTGCCTTCATTAAAAGCAGTGTTCCCTGTTTGGGCAGCATTTTACAGGTCCTTGCTCACAGCAGGAAAGCGATCTCCTTTTGCCCAGTTTAATGATGTTCAGGTTCACTGTAAATTCAGAGCGATTTTTTTTTTACATAAGGAAAGGATACATAACATTTAAAGTTACAACTTTTGAGGTCTAAACCTACAGTAAAGGTCTGGGGAGGGGTGTTATTAAATGACGAGCTGCATTATTGAGCCTTCCTCAAATTCTTCTTGAACATTCAACTGAACACAGAAGCGAGAAGGAAATACCTTTGACTTTTACAGTTAATTCAAACTTTACACATACATCATAAGGACAAGCACATTTTTAAATGGTTCTCTTTCAGTGACTGTAACAGAGCACCTGACCACTTTTTTTCCCCCAAATAGGAGTATTTTCTGTTCTTGTGTAGAAAGAAAAACTCTTGCCTCAATGACTTGAAGTCCTAGCGTAGCCAGCAGACAACATTCCTTTGGTGAGGCTACCCTGCAAACTTGACAAACTGAACAGCAGCTTAGAAAGAGACCTGGCTTTCCCCTTCCAAACTGGGCATCAAACCTCAATTGTAACCCCCAAACCTTGATAAACATGAAAGTAAACTTTTCAACAGAATTTCTGAAAAAAATTAGATAAAGCACTCGCATCACTTGTAGTTGAAGCATTAAAAATGTAATTCTTTAAGTTCACACTGAAAACAAGCTGACATTAATGAAAGATTAAGCTGGATACATAGGCACATACCGTGATTTTTCCAGAAGTGTTAACATACTTAAGCATAGCTGAAAAGTCTGGGAGTGGTGACATATTTGCAAAAGTGACTTGAGTGAGGGAGGCTGTTTTCTCCAGGCTATCTCAACAGTCAGTGGAGAGGCTCATCCTCTGATCTGAGCACCTACATCACTGTCTTCCTGCCCACCCCATCGCCTCACCAGGCACAGTACGACTGCAGATGAGGTTAGCCCATGTGAAAGACAGACAACCTGTCAGGTCTGCTATAGCGCGTGTTCAGTTTCTGAACTGAATTGTGAACTACATTTTCTAACTGAATTTTAGTTTTCATCCAGTTATAGCTTTATATACATTCCCAACAATATACCATCTAATACATACATTAATTACCATTTTTACTTGAGTTAAGTGATTTTAAAAAAATAAAAATCAATGCATGCTATGGTATTAAATGCTTAAGGGAGCCCCAATTACTACACCATGCTAAACTGTCAGGCCTCTGCCCATTTGCGCGTTAAGTTCTGTGCAAATGCATATTCTTTGGGCAAATTAGTAGAAGAGTGCAAGACTGAAATGATAAACTTTCTTTTGAAGCTCCCTACCTGTTCATTCACATATCTAGTTTCACGTACGTTGACTGACTGATCCTGGCACACTGAGTCCCAGAGGAGGTACCAATGCATCTTCAACCGTATTCCACATCAGATGTGTTTCTAATCCCTTTTAATCAGTGATAATTAAACACATTTACAGGTCTCAGAGGTCCAGCACTTGCACAGACCAGGCAAAGACTGTCAGACAGCTACTATTCCCTTCCTTCCCTAGGCAGGGAGCTTTCACATGGAAGCAGACTGGCCTCACAGCCATTTCATCCCTCTCGAAAATTGCACGCTGTCTTTTAGAACGCTGCCTTGAGTTTGCCATATACACTGTTCACAGGCTGCCTAAGCAGGCTTCTCCTTTGGCAATGTGGGTGATAGTCACTGCAGTCAGAGCTTTGCACAGGAGCAGACGCTACAACCTTGCCTTGTTCTCTTTTCCAAGTTTGGTTGCCTGCAACTAACGATTTCTGTGTGACACTACGTTACTGTAGAGTGAAGGTTTTTGAGTATCTCCTGGTCTTTTACAGAGGTTCTCCCTGGGCTTGCATAGGGAGAATAAGCACTTATTGATCGATGCTGTACTATAGGCACAAGGGGGGCAGGGGGAGGAATAAAAATAAAATAAATCTTTTTACCATTCTCAGACAGGAATGCTATTGTGCCGACCCTACTATGTGAGCTTTGTTCTGTTTGATTTTCTAATTAGCTATTCTTAGCAGGCTTAGATGCTAAATGCACAGCTGTGACTATAGAGTGAGGACCCAGCTGGCAGTAACCAGTGGTGCCTAATACTGAGCTTTGTTTCAGATAAACAAAGTACACAAATACAAACATAACCGGGTTTAATATCCGAAGCCGTCCCTGTTCAGCTGCTCGATTCAAATGTGTAATAGCACAAATGTCTGTTCTTTGAATATGGTTGCAAACCACCATTCCCCAATGGAGAGCACAGGCATACTATGCAACTTCTACTACAAAATGCTGCTCAGAGTAGACAAAACCAGATCTATTTCAAAATAAATAAGAAGCCACATGAAGTGATCTTTAGAAAGGAGACACTCATTGATAAATAAACAGAAACGTACACAGACCATTTCTATTTGTATCCTAATCTTTTCTGGCATCTTCTAAATAGTACTTCTCTCGTGAAATATTTAAATGCTATATTAATACATTTTTAATCTCATTTCAAATTTTACTAAAAACAATGCTTCAGCACAGGCAGTTAAAGGTCATATAGATGCCATTATATGACCTTTACTATCACTGTAACAAAGAGGATTCCATCATGTAATTTGAAAATTATAAAACATGTCAGTCTACAGCAAACCCAGAGAAGCCTCATCACTTTAGGCAAAGTATGGCATTTGTATTTACTTGCCATGAATTTGTAAATCAGTTTACAAAATTAGGGTGTTTTTTACTTGTTCTAACGAGCAAAGGACATGGGACATCACCCGACCACACTGAGCAGAGGATGGCTCGCACCTCCCTGACTCGACACATCCAGCTGCCTTCTGCTGGCTCAGCCAAATGTCTCCACATCGGCTAATGTGTATCTCGCACTCTGAAGGTTATTTTTTCCACTAACTAAATTCTCGCCCGCCCTGTAAAAGCAATGGCCACGAGGCAAACATGCTCGTCCCATTTTACCAGGGTTTGTTCCTTTTCATATCATCAGGCTCAGTCAGTTCAACTAACAGCAGCCACACTGCTCCCCACCAGAACAAGATCCTTCCCCACACCACTATTTCCCTCTGGATTCATTGCAAGTTAATTGTTCTCTTTCCTCAGGTACAAGTTGCTGACAGCCACCAACCTCCTCTCTGTTGTGAACTCATAACTAAACGTATTTTTTCTGGTCTTTCCCCCTCTCCTCTCCATTTATTCTGCTGTCTGAACCCAAACTGAAACTTCTAAAAATGAAACAGAAAGGCAGAGTATTTGTAAAGTCTCCGTAAGTTTACATCTTGCCTTCCCTTGATACACTGACGTTGGCTGACCTACGCCACAGAGTATTAAGATGCTGATAAATCTCATGCCATTAATGACATCTACTACACACAAAATCCATAGTTAATATTCACATTATTTTTTCATATTTCGTAGTTCATATTAGCCTAGAGTAAGATAATTCCAAAAACAGTACTTTGTAGATATTAAAAAAGCGTATTTAGATTATGGCATTAGACTAATTTCCTTTGTTTTCTTGCTGATTAAAGTCATGCTCACACTCAGTTGGGGAAAAAAACTCTTAAGATCTAAACTGTTTTTCATTGGGACCCCAAGCACTAAGTGCATTGTCGTCACATATTAATCTAACAATGCTGTTGATAAAGTGCTGCTTCAATATTAGACAGAGATTCAGTCCCGGTGAAATACAGGCTTTTTCCTCTTATGTTTCTCAGTAATTACTTGGCAGATATACTGTTTATTTGGCTTATCAAAATGCACGGCGGGGGGGGGGGGGGGGGGGGGGGGGGGGAGGGGTTGGCAGCAGCACAGGGAGGGGATTATCTTTAAAGCCTTACCATATTTTCCAATGTCTAAAACGCTGCATTTTCTTGTCCCTGACCTCTACTGCTTTTTCCCATTTAACATCCAATACTGAATGTTTAAGTCCATTTAACTTTAAAGAGTAATGAAATTCAGACTCAAAAATGCAGGCAAGAAATACGGTACCGCAAGCCTTTGTCTTTTCTCCTGTATCTCAGCCCTCTCTAGAATTACAGGCGTATCCAATGAAGCCTCCGAGAACATGGTCTACCTAAAACTAGAGGTCAACCAGAAAACTGCTACGCAAGTACTTCCCTGATGCAACACACTGTCAAAAATCCATTACTCACTGGACCTTTGGCAAGCACCCTGGGAAAGCAACCTTGGCTTTCAAATGAATGGAAGGGAATCGAAAATAAGAAGCTTGCCCTTCAAGAGAGGTTATTAAAATCACTGCATAGAGTAGCAGGTACAGCAGAGGTGGCCTCAAATCCAGGATTCAAATTAAAAACCTTGTTGATGTTACCCTAAACGCAATATTCTGTTTAAAAAATAGCAAAACCAACATTCACTTTCCTAAGCATGAGGCCCCATCATATTACTTGCACACATACACAAAAAAGTTGGATTGTTAAATGTAAATACAAACCAAGGTTTTGCCAATCCTCCTGCAGTTTCAGTAGCTGCATGTGTAGCAGAAAAGCTGTACAAGTAACAGTTAAGAAGAGACAGGTGTAAGTACAGAGACTGTTTTTACTTACTCCATCTATAGAACATCAGGTCAAATTAAATTGCAGTGAATACAGTAAAAAGAAAATTGAAAACAAGCTGAATTTTAAATCCAGACCTCTGCATTACAGATACTGACGTATAGCCCCATCCATAAATCCACATTATAAACTAATTTAGGTGGGAAATTGTCTTTCATTGTTCCAGTACGACACCTGTGCTCTGTGGATGGTAGGAAATATAATTCTAACCCACAGCTTTGATTTAATAATGGCAAGTTGTTCCTCATTTCCTTTTCAGATGAAATAGCTTTTATTCCTCCCTGGAGCTTACGTCCTCCTTTCTCTTTTTTAATGTTTATAAATATATACATACACAGACACATATGTATCTATTGTGTACACACATGTAGATATATACACACACAATATACATATATTTTTTTATATATATTAACCAGGCCATCAGTCATCACCCCTTCATTAACAAGCTTAAGATCAGCTGGTTTCCAAGCCTGTGTTTTTGTGATAAGATCTCACATTCTTCATTAAGACCTCCCTAATCTCCCCTTCTGCTCCTCCACTTTGTTGGGGTGACCAGGATTGCACTCAAACTCTCAGGAGGGGCCCATCTATGTCTATGTGTGTTTGTTCTCCCCTCACCTTTGTGCAAAAAGCACCACAGCAGCACTTGCTGAGCAATTCCCCCTTTCCCCCTCCTATGGGGGCCACCAAGAAAATTACCGTACACCAGGTTTCAGCCAAAGATGAATTGATTCTCTGAAAGTATAACTCCTTGGAAGTCAAGCTTTTAACAAGAATGGTATTATTTGGAAGACAGACACTTTTTTAGGCAGAGAAGCTGAAGATACATTACTGATTTTCCCAGCACTCTTCAGGTCAGGTAAGAGGTGCCTGAAGCCACACCACAGAAGAGGTTACATTCCACCTGCTCTCAGCCACTAACACCAGGGCAGGGAGCCAGACATGGGACTGTCACTTCTGCTCCCCATCCATCCCATTTGGTTCTTCCTCAGAAGCCTCCAACCTCTCCTGGAGGTCCCTGCCAGAAACCTCACCACCCCAAACAAGGGCTGCTGGCTAACTCTGACCCAGCCATAGGATACATTAATGCCCAAGCAGATTATTAGCAGAACACAGGTTATCCACTTCACTTAAGTAACCTTTAAGCAACTAGAACATCTGGAAGCAAAAGTTGCCTTGATTACCAAGATTATTTTTTTTAAAATCAGTAATATCAATTAGGCTTGCTGCTCTTAAGTGTCAGCTCTGACCACATGCCAATGTCCCAAACCATACAAACAAGATGTTCAAACTCAAGCAAGTACCAAATACTACAAAAATAAATATAGCTTTGGAAGTAAGCTCCTATCTTCTGTTTCTCCACATAATGTTAGAAATTATCCTACAGTACACCAGAAAACACTAGCTCATTATTTGTCCTACATGCAGGTCAGCCTTCAAAACCTGAAAGTGACACTTGAAAGCAAGGCACACTACCAAAGTAAGTAAATCTTGATTTGTGTGTTTCAAAACAAAAGCGATGAATTAGAATGTTTAAAACCTGAAAACCTGTTTGTAATAGTAGGCTCTGTTAAGCTGTGTGGGGTTTTTTTGTAAATAAAGAAATACAGTAAAATAACTTCCATTGCTTTTAACTTTCATAATTTGACCTATGCAACATCCAAGGTCTGAACTTTGCATTTCCCATTCCCAATACACACAGTCATTTCAGCTGCACAAATAACCACCTCGTACTACTATCCCTGAACCAAGTAAACTTGCTTTTTGATGCACAGCACAGGCTTGCCGAAGAGCTTTGGTGTTTATTCATCAGATCACTGGATGCCAGCTTACGTTTGGCACATATACTTCTCAACCAAGTTTCCCTGGAAATACTTAACTGCCTTCTGAAATGACCCCTACACCCTCTGCCCTGTGTCTTACACTATACAGGTAGACGCTGAGTCACATATCTTCCCAAATTTAAATTGCCGCAGTATAGCAGGAATAGACATGGTTCCTCAACCTAGCCATACCAGAGCATCTGAGAGGGGAGACAATGGCAGTTTTATGACTGTAGGTACCTGAAGAGCTCAGGCAAGCATTACTTGTGTAGCAAAAGATCAGTTGTTGGGGGGAAGAAACTTTATGTGAAAATATATTTCAGAGCCAAAATACATGATCATGTGGTTCAGCACAGAATTTATACAGTGTCCCATAATCCCCATCATCCTTAAAAGACTTTTTGCCTCCCCAGCTGACAATCACATGCATTTTAAACCAGCTCTGGAATTGCTTCACATCACCAGAAATTTACTGTCAAAAGTAGCTCTATAAGAACTATTCCCCAGACTTTAAAAAAAAAAAATAAAATGATGGTGCTAAGCCATGCGCAAAAGCCTACCACTACACTCTG
Source organism: Pluvialis apricaria (assembly GCA_017639485.1). Lineage (NCBI taxonomy): Eukaryota > Metazoa > Chordata > Aves > Charadriiformes > Charadriidae > Pluvialis > Pluvialis apricaria. Next base: position 80,768,891 of record CM030010.1, read on the forward strand.
GAAGAGCTTATAGACACTGTCCTTGAATTTGAATGAAGGATAAAAATCTCATCTAAGGAATAAAACATCTCTTTATTATTCCACCTAATTTTAAAGATAATAAAGATCACCTAACACATGCCTAGTAAATATATAACTGTCAGCAAGACTCAGAAAAAACCCAACAATTTTAGTGAAGATATTTCAAAGCCACCAATTTGTTATTTAGATCTGTATCTATATAACAACAAGATTAGATAAGAGATCTACCAGGGAGGAGCAAGTAAGTTACTGCAATTACTATTTGTTGACAGCTAGGGCTGAAAGGACAGCTTCTACTTCTGAAACGTGAACACCCTCCTTTGTAGCATAAATTTAGTTTACTCAGGTATGGAAGAACAAAAAAAGAAAAAGAGAACTGTCATTTGTTTCTCTTTTCCTATCAAGGGCAAATGGCATTCAGTCCAAAGCACCACCTCAAGATCAGCATTGAAAAAATTACACAGGGCTAGTTATGAAACTTTAAAAACTGTGCAGATATGAAAAAACAGCAGCTCAGCTTACAAACTACATGATTAAATCGGTTTGGTTCATGATTATTTTTTTTTTGTAAACACTGACACACATTCTCTCAAGTACAACTGTCTCCAAACTGCAGGATCCAACCCATGCCCAAACACACCTTATGTCATTAAGTAGTTGATAAAAAGGAGTCCTTCTGAAACACTGTTCAGCTCCTTTTCTCACAGGGAAGCCACTGATCCTTTCCAGGGCCCTCTGCCCCCTCCTCACCAAGGACCAGATATTTCCCAAGGCAGCTGCTTGTGGCACCCGTCACATTTCTACCCTGAATCAAGGACATATCTTATCAGGCTGATTAATACCTACCTACATATCAACCTAGTCACAAGACATACGTGCCATATCAGAGGTTTCCTCATTATTCCTTAAAATGTGTTACTTTAAACAGCCAGCTTCATTCAGCTTCACAAGATCCCTCTGGAGAAGAGTAACACAACAGAGGTAGAAGCCTTTTAGTTTCCTAACAGCCACTGCCAGTTATCTGGAAAACACTGCCAGGTAACACCATAGACTTAATAGTTTAAGTCAGTGATGACCTTAAAGGCATGATATTTGGTTTGTCTCTAGCTTTTGATCTTTTAAGGTTAATTCTGCTCGCACTGTCCTCTATGCAATTCAAAACACACTTTTTTGAGTTAACTGGACTCTTTCCCACGTAAGATTTTATTCACTTACAGGTAATGGGTGCAGCCACATTAACAGTCTCCTGTCTTTTACAGAGCAACATTAACCATCTCCTTGTCTTTTACAGACCACTGCTTATGCAAGAAGCACTTTCTAAATCCACGCATTTTAATCAGTGAGAACAGCACATCAGTTACCACAGAAGACAACTCCTAAGTGTGTAGTGTCTATCAATGACGCTGAGTTTTGCGAAGCGATGACCATCACCATGAAACAGTGACACAAGTCATGCTCAGCTTCATCGACCTGCAGCAGGGATCAGAAGAGCCATCCTCAGTAATTTGAGTCACTGACTGACATGTTGCCTCTCTGTAAAGGGCAAGACTAACCCCACTACACCAAGGAGAAAGCTCCCAGCTGCCTGTGCCATGCCGCAAGGTGTTGCAGGGAGCCGGGCAGAGCTGTGACCTCCAAAGGACCCGCTGCTCTCCTTGCTGGCTCTTGGCTCCCGCTCCTCAGCACGCTGATCACTGCAACCGCACCGAGGGACACTGCGCCAAGCGCAGACCAACGTCGGGGCACTGCCTTAGAGGGACAGCAAAAAAAAAAAATAAAAAAAAAGGAGGATCGGAGCCTGACAAGGGCTTCCTGAGCCCAGGCAGGCTGCATCCCGAAGGCACGTTTGCAGTATGTGCACCACAGCCGGGTGCTGCACACTGCAGCCATAATTGCTATAGAGCTCAGCAGTAGCTAAAAAAATCACGCCTGCCACACAAGCTACCTGGGCGATCAGCTATGCCAGTTTCTGATCTTACCAGGATAGGTCCCAGTACGGCCAGTTGCCTTCACAGGGGACGCACGAGATGCACGGCTGACATACGGTCTCTGCAGGGACTGCAGACTGCCCCTACCCAAGCACCCCGCCAGCACGGCAGCGGCTCTGCATATACACTGTGCAGGCTCCAGCAGCTTGACTTCAGCTACATCCATTGTGGTCCCCGATCTGAGCGTCCCCCCACAGAGCACGTCACTTAGAGGCCAAACGCTGCTAGAGACCCTTATGCCTCTTACCAGACACTGGTAAGCATTAGGTTGGCAGGTGAAATAAAGCTTCCAGCTTAACATCCTCCAAAATAAACTTAAGTTTACCTGCACTAAAAATATTCTACCTGCGTGCAGTAAGTGGGGATGATTGGGGGGATTTACAAAACCCCTCCATTGCCCTGAACCAAAATACTAACATAGATGGGACAGGAACAGAGCAAAGCAAGAGCAAGGTTTGTTTCCCCACACATGCACTGATACAACATGGATATTCAGCACTCCCTGCTACATGCTACCTTTAAAGCTGTGTTTTTCTAACTTTTCTTTAAAGAAAGTTTAAGGAAGACACAGGTGCAGGCTGAGCAACCACATAACAGAGCTACCACATCCCCTAGAATTAAACAGCCATCCTGTAACAGTTTAAAAGGCCTCGATCTTCATCTCCTCCTCAATTGTTTAATTATTACTCTCTGCCTTTTCTTTTTTGAAAGTGTTACTTATTAGCAGAAAACCAGAGCTTTTCAGTTATGTGTAGGAATGCCAATTTGGTTAAACAAACTACTTTTTCTCTTTTTCACACCCCCACCTTCCACACACCTCCCCCAGAATAACAAACTCTCTCTGCCAACGAGGCAGTGGTGCCGCTGCTGAGGTGCCTGGGTACTTTATGCTGAGCAGGTATTTTGGACTTGAAAAAACAATACGGATTTTTTCCCCTAATACTTTTCTACCTGAAAAAGTGGACTAGCCTGCTTAGAAGCAGTTTTGGAGATTGTCAGGAGACTTGAATGGCTTGTAATAGTAGCTTAAATTTGCCTGCTGAAGCCGTTATCTCCAGCCACATGCCCCTCTCCTCTGACAATCATCTCTAGGCAGGAACATCACTTTCGTTTACGAGACAGCTCCTGAAGCATCACTATTTCCAGCCCAGCACAGAAACGTGAACCAGCTCTGCTTCTGGCTTACCTTAACGCACCAGGCTAAAAGCTGCAGAAAATAAATTAGCAAAGGCTCCTGCCTTAGAGATGCTGTAATAGCTGAAAGCAGCCACAGCATCAACTATCCAATTTTAATCTGCCAGAATAAAGCAGCCATTATGAGTTTTATCTAACTGTTCAGCAAAAACAAACTGATTGCCCAATAATTTAGCTAAAATACGTATCACAGTGGACTATATGTAACAGTTTAGGCATGGACAAATTATATAAGAGATAAACACACTCACTTTGGCTCTCTCCCGTTCAGTCAAGTCCCACACTTAGAACATTGTAAGAATTAATTGCCAAATAAAACTGAAGAGAAGGTAAATAATGTCTCAGTTCACAAATAATTACGGGGGGGTTCCCCCCCACTGTAATAAGTAATTGCCAGCAGGTACTCCACCTACAGGTTTGTTTCAAGGTCAGTGTCAGTCTGGTTATATTAAACATTTTCTTTGTTGTTCCACATTCTCGCATTGTAAGATATTGTAACAGGTTAAAAAAATCTGTGGTTCCAGAGTAAATTTAGAAAGTACACAGAAATATATTCTCAAAAGGCTCCAACCAAATATATACTTATGTATTTGTGTACAAATATCTGTATTATGCACACACACACCCCTATCGCAAAACACTGAAAGAAAAATGCTCCTTTCATTTCCTTCCACTCTATTTTATAGCAAAGAAAGTATCCGCTTTTGAGAACAGTTAATTTTTTACTCTAAAGACCAATCTACAGAGGTCAAAAAATAGACAATGTTGACGTAGTGCCCAAATTTATCAAAGACATTTTTCTTAGAAAACGAGAAAATATTGGTTTGGAAAATGAAGAGCTGAAACTCAATCCAGCCAGAAAGTTTTTCCTGGAGAGAACAGGGCTGGAATTTGTTTAGAGAGCACAGGGCTACTTTCTGTCTGCTTTCTCAGGATATCTGTGCAGCCTCATGCTTTCTAAACACAAACACATTAATGTACACACAGGAAGAACCAGACAGAAGCAGCACTATTATGGTCATCTCTGATGACACCTTGGAGAACAGACAACAGTTACCCACTGCAATATAATCACTACCGTTTTCAGAGTGCGATGCAAGTGCCTGCTCTCATTCAGCTTAGATGCATTTAACATTGAACACGGGAAGAAAGAAAGAGGAGGGAATTGGTTCAGTGCTCCACATCCTGCAGCCCAAATCAGATAATTGTCTGTGTTTTCCAAGTTGGTGAAAAAAGGTACTCCAAAGTCAAGACACCACCAACAGTGCAAAGAATAAATAAAAAAAAAAAAACAGAACAAGAAAACTCTGCCTTCCACAACCAGTTTTCAGGCTAAAACAGATAGAAAGTGGGCCTGGCAGTTTTCATGCAAAAAGCAAAGGCTGAACGAGGCACTTTTAGACGCAAATTGTTGAGCACTACAGGTCTACCTATTATTCACCCAGTCAGAAGCATCCATTAATCTTCCTTTCCAATTCAAGAACTATTTGTTTATGCATACATAAATAGACATGTAAATGACATGGTTTTCTGTGAAATTTTGTTCTGCCTGTCACTCACCATTGTGTTGCTTAAGAGAGGTATTCTTGGACATCAGGTATCAAAGATCACATGGTACACTGAAGTAATCAAACTTAATTATTAATCTGTGCAGCCAAGATTTCTGGAATCAATCCAGTTACTATCACTATTTCAGTCTGACATTCAGTACGTGATGGCCAGTAAGTGTACAGTAAAAATTCATATCGGAGTGCAGTAGTGGTGCCATGTATGTCAACTCACATCATCTCCATTTCTTGGCCCATACACAGTCTCTTCATGCCTATATCCACCCAGTTTTAAAGACATTTTTACCCATCAAACCAAGAGAAGCAATTTCTCCATAAAAACACTAATACTGTGAAATTAGATAGTGTAACCTATCAGCAAGCTTCTTTAAGCATAAGTAGTATTCATTCTTTCTCCCTTCTTTTCATTTTAACCTACACTTGGTTAAAAGCTACAGATGTAATTTTCAAGACAGCGTGCACTGTTTTTTCCTCCACTGTACCATTAAGCACCTTACTCAAAAGCCACATACATCCTGCAACCACAAAAGGCTCATTTTGATGAGTTTATGTCTGCTAGTTCCCCTCACCACCACCCCAAGCTACTTCCAGTGACTTCAAGGGTGTATTTCACCAAGCAACAAAAGGCAAAGATCCCACTTGGAATTCACTGCTTCAAAACTGCTGCTCATCATACAAGATCAACCAGATACCACAGAAATTACTGTAAAGCTCAGCAAACCTTACTTCTGGCAGAGGGCTGGCCGGTTTGGTGAGGATTCCTCCCACATAAACAACATTGGGTAGCGTGGGTCTTGGAAACTCCAGTGCTACATCAGTACAAAGCATCCACAGGCTGGATCCGTGAACCAAGTCGTACATAGACCGTTCTGGCAGAACCTTGTGTTTCTGCATTATCCTTTCATATTTTGGCAGAACCAAAAAACTGACTCCAAATCTTGAAATAAGATAAACAACGGTATTTTTAATCCTCTCGAATAGGTTCATGTGATCTGTGAGCAGCGAGTTAAATTCTGGAACGTAAGACAGGGGAGCTGGAGCACCCACTTCTGCTGGATACCAGAGGCCAGTGGAAAAGACTGCATATTTAACCCCTAGAAGATGAGCTATAACAAATCCACACATCTCATTGGGATCTACCAGGAGCAGGTCAAATTTTTCCTGTTTCAGGGCATGCATGAGGTTCCGGTTGCCAACAATCATGTCACAGTTCTTGGAATAGTGGTCCAGGATATCGAACAGTTCGAGGGCTGTCAGTCTCCCAGAGAAGATACTCCTCATCTTGGACTGGAGAAAATCATCGGAGGTGCTGCTGTTAAAGATCCCTGGGTAGCGCTGAAGTCTATAATGATTAGATGGAGGAATCTCTCTGCCCTCAGAGAGGAGAAACACTGTCTGGTGACCTTGGTCATGCAAGGCTGAGGCCAGAGTCTTGAAAATATAAAGATGGCTTTCAAACATAATTGGCGGCACAACAACGATTTTGGCAGCCCTTGCTATTCCGACAGCACTCCACAGGAGAATGAAAGCTGGAGCGTACGGCTTCATAGCTGAAATGAGAATTACAAGCATTACATCAACAGAGAACAGGTTTGTATGCTACCTGGGAATTTAAAAAAGTTATTATATGGATGCCCCATGAAAGCTAATCACATCTCCCTGTTTCAAAGATGTCTTTGCAGTAGTCACGGGGAAACCAGAGAGCCACTTGGTTTCAGAGGGCATTTGGTAGTGCTCCGTTTCCAGCAAGATCTGCCTTTTCCCTCCCCTCCCATCTGGCAATAATTAAGAGTAGACAAGAGACTTCTTCTAACACAGATACCACAACGGCACCTGCATTAAGTGGCAGGAAAGCCAAATGAGACAATGAGGTTGGTACCCTCCAAAGAGATACCACATGCACCACTTCTGAATTACACATGCCATCCAACAGCTCTAAGATCTTGAAGTCAGCTCTGAAAGCTAGATACTACTATGTTTGGGATCATATTTAAAAGCGTAACTGCGTTATTGTCATTATAATACATTAAGTGAATAAGAAAGATGCTAAATTCAAAGACCCAAAGGCTAAAATCCTGTACTTATTCAAACGAGACCCAAAGGATGTATTGGTGATTTTCAGTGCATAGGATATAAGATTACTCTTACAAATATGATTCAATCTTGCCCCCTCAACTGGAATTTTAATACATCCATTTTCATTTTGTAGTTTGAGAGCGCCACACTTCACTACTGTTAGCATGTTTAGAAGCATTTCTACCGCCAGGCCCTGTCCGCTAGTTGCCCACAGCTTTCAAGCTGTCCTCCAAGTTGCAACTCTCTATTCTGATTTACAGATAACATTTTCTGCCATTTTGTTTTCATATAAGCCAATGGGAATAGCAAAGATAAACTGGTTTTTTTTTTTTCCTCTGAAAAGGACATGCAAATTCATGCAATGTTTTTCTTTAGTATCAACACTGATGAGACATACGGAGGTGGAAAGTCAAAATCTGACAGGAAGATGCTATCAGCAAATGAGAACCAACTTAATTACTTTGAGCTCTCAAAACTGACACTTTGCATATGAGAATAAGTGAAATAAAAGGAGTTAATACTACATACATGAAGATCACAGCTTCCACTGAAGCACTTTTAAAAGTACTTTATTCTGAACCTACTTAAATCAGCACTTGAGCACGCTCTCGAGCACGAACTCTAACCTATGCTGAAAACCCCACTGCCCTCCTAAACACAGTTGCTGACAGGCTGCCAGGGAAAGGGAACACACTTTCCCCCTGCCATGCTTTCGTGAGTAAAGCCTATAAAGCGTTTGATGCGCCAGATGAAAGCAAAGTGCATTAGAAGCACAGAGAGGGCATGTCAAAGCTCTTCTGTCACTTTAACCCTCCCAGGACAGAGAAACAAGTGCAAGCCAAACCAAACAATCTGCTTTTTTCTCATGCCAAACCAATCCACATGGAAACCCAAGTCTGTTGCCATGTCCTTTATAAATAAGCACAACAGAAACAGATAACACTGCTACTCAGTCTTTGTTATCTCCTTAGAGCGTAGTCCTACAACCCTCCTACAACAGATTGCTCACGACTTCTTTATTTAAGATTTTATTTTTTTAAATGTTATGCAGGTTACTAGCTCACCAACAGAGCATCTCATATTTGTATTGCTATGATATAATTTGAGCTTTCTGAAAGATGCCCCCAATTTTCTCCTACTTCAGCTTCTGCAAGTGCCTTGACTTTGAAACATTTATAAGCACGCACCAACCCCAAGTAATTTTGGAAAAATCACAAGTTACATCAGCTACTTAAATCAAGTTCCTCATGAAAAGTTTCCTTACTGGATTTGAAGCCCCATCCACACTTATCCCCACACTTGCTTAGGAGATTACTGATCATCACTTAGAGAACTACCAATTTTAAATTAATTATCACCAGCAGTAGTATGTGCACAAAAAGTTTCATTCAGGCAGAGACCTGTTTGTCGGTTTTGTTTTTTTCTTTCCCAAGACAAAGCCCACAGCATGAAGATGTGCAGCAAAACCTTATGGTACCCATAGGCAAGTAGTGAGGAACTGAAATACGGAGAATTTATTGACATCTCCACACCACCACCACCACATTCACAGGCTGACAAAGTGTTATGGGAGGTACTTGGAGGCTTCAGTGTTTCTAGGCTCAAAACTCAGTTTTACAGAGATAACACTTCAGGGGAAGCGGGAAGAAATGACTTGCTTTAGCAGTAGCGTATGAATCTTCACTATACTGCACCAAGGCCTGACATCAGGGGCATCAATTGATTTTTTTAAGCTGCCTCAATTAGGGTGTTGGAGATTACCCTGAAACATCTCCTCCTTGGCAAATAGTAGTAGTTACATCAAAATTAACAGCAATACTATTCACTCACCAGTAGAGTTGGAAAAAGCATTCTTACTACATGAGAAACAGCTTACCTCCCAGCATGAAGGCCTGACCCACCAGAGAGTTTAAGGTATTAAACTGCCTTTTTTGGTTTAGGCTTTTGCTTTCACTGGAGGCTTTCTAGAGAATCACAGCACCCCACAGAGCTCAGCTGCCCTCACAGGAGCTCCCGTGCAAATGACGTGCCAGCACTGAGCCCCGCTCACCATCCAACTGCGCTCCCATCCATAAAACTGCCAGGTTTCAAGCTGCAGCAGAGGGTTGTACAAGTGTAAAGTACCCAGGCTTGGCATTGCATTAAATATTGGTACAAACAAGCCGGGCTATCTTCAACAGGGCCCCACTGGAGAATAACACTTGTTAGGTAAGAGTGGTTTTAAAAAAAAAGTAAATAACAGTTCAATGAAACATAAAAAAATGACCAAACTTGGAAAAAACCTTTATTGATGACACCACCACATGCTATCAGCATTCCTATGGTATCTAGTTACTGCTCCTGTCAACAATAGCAATATTACAAAACAATGAATGGAGATGTAGGATTGGGAAACTCAGAAACAGTTAATGTTTCTATCAGCAGTATAAATCAAAGGTCCCAGGAGCCTGAGGACTAGTCATGATCCAACAGGTTGCCAGACGCAGGCATGCCGGCAGTACTTTGATCTCCTGACCCGATAGGGGCCCGGAGCACAGTGCAGGAAGATACAACCCTTAGCCCTAAGGCGTATTTTCCACAGCCGGGGTTACGCACGTGCCACCAAAAGCCATGGGAATTACAGCTGTACTTTCCTAGTACGGTGACAGTACCGCCCCACTGCTTCCTATTCCCACCCTCACCCAGCAGCAACATTTGAAGTGGGAATCGCATTGAACGTTTTATGAAGGTACTATAAAGCACTACCTACTTAACATGAAAGTCTGTAAACGTAACTACAAGCAGTTTACCAAACGTTAGTTTTTTCCTCCTTTGAGGTGTATCAGTGTCAAGAGATGACACAACATGCTTCCCCAGGAGCCTGTAACTTGCAGACTCTTCAGAACTAATAAAACACCAATCGCTTCTCAAAAGTGTATTATGAAACTCCCCTCTTCAATGCAAGCATCTTCCATGGGGACAGGAAAATACATGTAACCAGACCTGCCAAGCCACAGAGATATTCAACGCATGATGCTACTAGAGAAACATCGATTAAGTGACATTTTTACTGGGAAAAATGGCGTTGACCTTATATTGAACTTTTGGCAGGAACCTGCAGGACGAAGCCTCATAATTTCATCCCCTGGCCAGACAGAAGCAGGGAGATTGGAAGGTTTTTATTTAGCAAGAACAAGGCAGTCCTTGTTCAGTCCTCAGCAACAAGCCCCTCCAGCACATCAGGTATAGTCCACCAAGACAGGGAGAGTTGGAGGCTTGGAAATTTCTGATTCCACTCACCTCCAAAGGCAGTGAGCAGCACCTAAGCAGAGGGGGCTTTACGGGGGTCAGGAAAATTACGTGGTGATGCTCAGTTGGAAGCCAGCTAATCCACAGGGACCCTTCCCACTAACTTTCAGTCATACTCCAGCAGTAAACTCCCAGAATAAATCGTTTGCCAAAATAAATAAAAAGGATCAACATCCAACACAACTGCTTTCTGTTTCTGAATACTAGGAGCATGAAATATAATTGTCAAGTGTCCTGATAGAAAAGAGCAAAGAAAACCCAAAGCCAGAGGATGACATGTTTCTCCAAGATAGTTAACAACATAAGACCATTTTCTACCTCTATCCTAAGCCCTTCTGCTTTGGATTTGCCTCCATTAAGTATGATGGCTTTGGTGTCTGAGCTGGTATATAACATCCTTTCATAATACAGGGTGAAAAGAAAAAGTCAAAATTTCTAAAGATTAAAAAAATCCCAAACAACCGAACAAAAAACACCCCACCAAATTATCACCAAATTGAAGCCATTACTACTTTCAGCCAAAAAGCCCCAAAAGCAAGAACAGATGTGGAGGACAAGAGACACACGGAATGGCTTTATACGAGTGAAACCAACTGCCATCTGTAAAGAGTTCACTTATCAGAGTGCAGCGAGAAAAAGTTAAAGATTAAAGAAATACCAAGAGGTTAAACATTAAACCTATTCCAACAGCTTTTTGTAAAGTTAATGACCTACACGTGGTTTTTTCAAATGAAAAAGAAAGTACGAGTTTTAAAGTGTTACAGAAAACCAAGCATATCCACAGAAGACTGCTGGAGAGATGTTTTCAGCTGACCGAAACAGTTCTAAACCCTGGTATTTTTTTTTAAAGAAGTATTTTTCCATTCACCCAGAAAGACCAAGCAGGATCTAGAAGTGTGACTATACAGAAATTGGTGACTTTCAGGAGAAAGATGAGGGGGAGGATCCTTCCTCTTCATTGTTCACAAAGGCCTGATACTTGAAAATTGGGCAACATGGAAAGAAACTGAATAACATTTATGTTTATATAGATTATATGAAAAAGTCTTAATGTTTAAATTAATATTATATAACTGAACTAATACTACAGTTATATTTCAATCTTAAAAACAGTTTAAAAATAGTTCCAATTAATAATTTATGTATGTCAATTCTAGTACTGGAATACATACCAAAGATTAGATTTACTGCCAATCCTTAATAATCTGCTAATCATACTATAATTAGATTTTACAAGCATGTTTGGGGTTTGGTTTTTTTTCCTGCTTTATACGACCGTCTGCCTACCTACATTTCTGAATCTCACAGAAATAACCGTTTTGACACCAGCATTATACCATCAGTGTTTGAATCCAAACTGCACAAATATTCATCACTACTCAAAAAACTGATCAGTTCTTACACACTTACACATACCCTAACGATATAAAGAGAGTCCTTTTTATTCACTACTAACACATAGCACTCCTGACTTCTAAAGCAGAAAATGAGGTTTCACAGAGGTTGAGTTCAGTGATGCTATTAGCTTTTTCAAGTTCTTCCTTTCAGCATTTCTTTAGACTTGCTAACTCTTCTTGAGTTAACCTGGGCAGTTCGGTCAGACAACTGGGACTTCTGCCTAGAAGGGTGCCCTTCACGCTAAAGAGCAGCACTTTACTGACAGCAAAGAAGCAATCTTTCTAGCTGCTGATTACTCTCGCCTTACCCAAAGAGCTCAAATTACTCATTACAATTTAACAGATAGCAGTACACATTAAAAAGAGCAGGCTTACCAACTAGACTTCCACTGCTGCAAACCCAAGCCTCAGTGCTGATTAGCACTGAAATGACTATGCCCAAACAGAAAACTAATGATGTGCATCACAGGAGCATAATTATCAAGAAGAAGGGAAACCTGAGATTTGTATGTATTTCAGCAAACTGTGCGTATTGCAAACTGCCACCAAAGTTCTGATAACACACACATCTATTACTTAATCTTGCTCACAGTATTGTCCTCTCTCTTTACTATCAGTTCATTACACAAAACATAGTACTTTAGAACTCTGCTTTTAGAGCTGTAACTCACCAAAATTTCACATCAGTGATCTGAGCCAACTGGAACAAAAGGCGGAAAAACAAAAAGCTCTTTTGGACAAAAAGAAAAGGTGTATTTTATCAGCAACTAAACTTCTAATGAAAGTTCCAAATCTGACGCAGTTTCTGCATAGGGAGAGCGGACCTTGACCAGTTATCAGTTCTGTACTGCAACTGCCTGCAGCGGGCTCCAGGCCAGCCTGCTGCTGAGCTGGTTCCTTTTCTCACCAAGTCAAACTCAACATCAGTTATCCCATCTGCTCCTATCTCCGCCTGAGGTCAAAAACCAGAACCATCAGCAGTGCAGTGTCACCTCATGAGCCAATCCCACCTTACCATGCCCAACAGCACCATTTACCATGGGTTAACATATATGGTGCATTTATTTCTTTTAAAATAGTATGTATTGCAGCTCTAAGAAGAGACATGTGGTCAAAAATACGCTAAGAAAAATGCTGAGCTAGGTTGTGACTGAAAGACAACTCGTTACTGAGAATACTACAACCTCCCCCTGAAAACCATGTAAACAGCTACTGCTATGGTTTACTACCGCCCTTAATAAAAACGAAGCACTAAAGAGGAGAAAGAAATAAACATGGATCTCAGGTTGCTACCTGATGTGTTACCTGATTTACTGAAGCAACAGTTCTGCCCTGCCTACTCAAAATCCCATTGACATTAACTTATTTTATGTGCAAATCTGTTTGCTTTAGCTGTTATTAAACACAGTTTTACAGATAAAGCATGGTATCCAACCTTCACAGGCTTGTAAATATTTCAGTTAAACAAATACAGAACCAAGCCCTACAATGCTAGTTGTATGACCAAAGGCCCTGTAAGCAAAGCATTTTATCAAGCCTAACACAGCAAGGAATGGCTAACAAAAAGCACTTACACTTAAGTATAAAGCTGAAAGAGGAAGGAAATGTTCCAAGACAAATAAAAGGTTCTCTAACAATGGTTACAGGATGATTCAGTGATAAAAATACATACACCCAACCCAAATCTTAGCTCTATCAACCACATGCAAGCAACTGATATTAAAGACAAAAATATATACGCACACAAGCATGAATGCAGTGCATTGACTTAAAATTAGAGAGGAGCAAACAGAGAAAAGAGGCTGCTCTTTCTATTTGTGACATCCTCCAAGACATCTCTTGGAACACCAGAAAATTTTTCAAGTCTCCCTCAAAACATTTTCTTCACAGTTTAACACCAGCCCACATCAGGTTTGGGGTTTTTTTTTGTCAAGCACCAAAGTAAGGAAACATGAGGAAATGCACTGACCAAATTATGTCTAACAGTAAGCCTCAAAAAATGATCCAATTTTCAGACACAGGAATATTTTAATTAGTGGTGTAACACACAACAGTAAGAAATTACAACTTGACTCCTAAACCCTTTAAGCTGGCAATTGTAAGATATGTTCTTAACCTATAATACTGCTTGCTGCATTGTACATATTCTGTAGGTAATAGGAAATACTACTCCATAATCCCTTTAGGAGCATTAAAGTAAATCAGGCCCATAAGATGACTTCAGGCAGCAAACTGCAGTTTAAGATTAGAAAACAGTTGCTACTAAGCACATGCTGTAATACAGACAAAAGTATCAGAAATATGTGAATGCACAGAGCCTTTTAGCAGCAAACCATTATATTATCTAGGAAGGGAGTCTGATAACAGGTATTGCTCAACCTTTGGATTTATATTCTGAAGTTTTTCCTATCACACATCTTGTTACTAATTGCTGAGGTAGCGCATACTATGATTGCTATTTTGTGTTGCAACGTTTCAGGTAAGTAGTAATATTTAGCTTGTAACTACAGGTTCCTATTTCAACCAAAAGAATAAATTAAGAAATCAGTGCAAATTATTAGTAAGAAATTATGTGTGCATAAACACAGGCAGACTTTTGCATTTACTTTGTACAGCCTCTCGAACAACTGCATCCTTCTGTCCAGTGACTGTAGCATTTCAATAAGTACAAGAATGTCGCATCTACAGATGAGAGGAAGATTTACAGGCATTTCAATGTTGCTGTAATCATCTGCTAGAGACTGTGTCACTTACGCAAACAGCAAAGGAGTTACTAACAGGGAGTCAAAAGGATGTGCAATTTATGAAATCTTTTAGTAGCAACTTACTTGTATAACAGGTTTTAGCAAACACTGAAGGATTTTACCTAGGCTTTTGCACTCCAGTGTTGTGGAAAAGTGGTTTTTAAAATCCTTGCTCTAAAGCTAGCAAAGTAGAAGAGACAAGTTACTTCTCTTTCTAAATAAAGGTTTTACAGTTAGTACACAAAATATTTGCAATAGACATGCTAGCAGATAAATCTTTAAGAAGTTACATGGGAATAGAACTCTTATACAAGGCATAACATCCTATTAGGATGAATTTATAGCAAGTGACAGAGGTATAACATTCTTGGTAGAACTTTGCCACCGGCTTTCAGGAAGAACAGCTTTAAATGAGTCTTCATGGTTATGGAAAACAATCCTAAACTTCTGGAAAGATTGATCATATCTAAAAAGATTAAAGGTTTACAAGGAATATCTTTATTCTATGAACGGATTCTAAGCCTACACAAGATTTCTAAAGTTTCTAACAGTAATACATTTACTCTCTTAAACAAAGTCACTTATAAACCATAGCAAGGCCCGCATACTTTGGGATTATAATACTGCAGCATTGACAGCATCAGTCAAGAACAGATTTACCTGAGAGTAAAGGATTAAAGTCTAATTAAACGTTTTCATAATGTGCAGTATATTACAACAGGACAAAGGCACATTCACACAACTTACATTTCTTAACACTCTATGCACTAGAACTGAGAACACAGTATTTGGTTAAAAATATATACTTGATTGAATGCCACTATTGTACCAGTATCCATTTTCAAGATTCAGTACAACTAATTGCGTGAAAGTGAGTTTCATAAAGATTTTACACTCTATTGAAAGAAACACTAATGTCTGCAGACCTACCAGATAGGCTAGTTAAAACAATTCAACGTACCTCAAGAATGTATTTTAATAACCCAAGTGAAAGTAAAAAGAGCAAGTCATCTTTTGTCCTGCTGTGCGCTGCACAATTCAAATGGGGTATTTTAAGATCCTTATAATCTATGTCTTTCACCTTATGCAGTGGGGATATGTATTTGCAAATACTAGTCTACCTGTCAGTGTTTCGGTAAACCTGAGCTGTAAGTACTCCTGTAAGGCTTAGCCAGGCCTAGAAGCACTGCATGAAGAAAAACTCCATCCTTTCTGCTGCTGGCCGAGGTCCAAAGCAGTATGGCAAGACCAGAAGAGGCTCCTGGCCCCAGCACCTCAGCAGCTGCACTGTATCCCCAAAACTGGGAGCAGGGGAGGAGCCAGCGCAGAGACACATCAGTAGGACAGCTCAGGTCAGGCTGTGCTTATCACTTTGGGCTCTGCACCAGAGCAAAGCTGACCACCTCCACATATGGTGTTGCAACGGAGCTGATGTGCCATCCTGGACCTCAGGACGGAAAGGAAGCGCAGTGAAGAAACCTAAGAAACGAAAAGCCTGCTCCAAAACCTACGCACCTTCAACAGAATGCAGCCTGGCTCAGTGGGCAAGCAACTTGGATTTCTCCGCATTGGCACTCTCTGTAATGCAGGCCGTCTCCTTGCTGCCCACGGTTACTCCACCCCCAGCACCTTGGAAAGAGAAATGCTGACTACGTATAGCGAAAAATCCATCTATTGGAAAGTGAAACACATGTATTCCTTGTGGAGAGATTTGTCTAGTTCCTCCAAAACAATGTGAGAATTATACATCTTCCTCACAGCTACTGTGAATTCACAGAAGACAGGATATTTTGGCACCAACATAAAAGTCCCTTGACAGAGTCCCCTCAATGTCTGGAGATGTTTCCTCCAAGTACAGAGATCTGAAAGCAACCTTTCTCAACCTGCTGCAGCCATTTTGCACCAGAAAGCAAGCAACCAGAAATGATGTTGTGACATCGAGGGGTGGGGGTATTAACACAGACAAGTCAACAGGTTACTCCACATTTCCTAGATACACCAGTGCTGCTTAAAACATTATTTACTGGCTCAAACTCTGTGTGACACTGCACTGCCCAGAAGAGCCCAGGAACAGAATAACTTCTTGCAATGTTTCATGCTACACAGTCAAGAGCTACAGAAGTGAGTGAAGAAAAGGAAGAAAACCTTCTACCTGCAGAAAGCAGGGGGCACAAGTGCCACAGCAGCTGATGGAGACAAAGATGACTCCGCTGAGAGGTCCAAGCTACCCAGGAAGCCTTCTCTTTCACACTGGCATCAATATACTGGCTGAATGAAGTATCAAAAAGAAAAAAAAAAAAAAAGAAAAAAGAAAGCATCTGACTCTGCCTGATTTTAAACACTTTGATCAGTGACAGATTTTTCTTTGCAAAGTGACTCTCCAAAGAAGGGGCTGGAAGAAATTGCAGAGCACAACTTCGTAGTAAGCTTAATTTGCTGGTGCAACAGTTGCAGCCTATAGTTACATGCTGCCACCACGCAAGCGTGAATTTTGTCTCATGAACAAGCCTCAGGATATGAAACAACATTCGTTTTAAACACATTTTGCTGACGTATTATTTTAACTTTAATAATTGTTTGGGGGGATGCTTCATTTTTCACTACAGCTAGCTTCAGCTTGGTACAAGCTCTCCCTGGTCACGCCATCACATGACACCTAGAAGCACTGAATGAATTTCTTTGTTTGATTTCTGACTTCATTCTATAGCAAATAACTACATTTTAACAAGCCACACAAACAGAATCACAAGGGAAACTATAGCAGGTTTGTTTCTGCAATAGGAAATACAACTTTGAATAAAGTTAAAATACTTGATTTAAGAATGTTTTGCACTTGTTCACCTCAATTACAATAATTAAATTGCTCAAGAGTGTATGCAGCAACAGTACACACTCCAACAACACTCAGCTTGTTCAGTCCGTTCATCATTAATGTCTGTTTTGAAGTTTACAGGTTGGTTTTTTTTAAAGCAAGTATTATCTTTTGCTTTCAGATTTGTGTTTTGTAATGTCTGCTTTGATTTGTCTGCTTCTTAGTAGAATTCGGTTGTCAGAGTAAGACTAGAAGTACTGTATGCAATTGCTTTTCTCTCTGTAGTTTAATCCTCAGATTCTGATTTTAAGAGCAAGATGGCATCACTTAACAGAGTGAGAGGGGACAGATATCAACTCAGGAACCTTCTAAAAGGTGCAGACTACACTCCAGCAAGGGGTAAGAAAAGATTCAGGGGTTTTTTGCAGTAGCTGTAAAGATTTTTAAATACACAGAAACTTCCTGCCAATTCCCAGTATCAGTAGTTGACTAAGACTCAATTATAACTTCAGAAAGGAAACGGTCTAAAGATACAGTTTTGGGATTTTCAAAGACAAACTGAAACTGAAGTATAATACATTAATTTACAAAGATTAAGAAAAAAAGAGAGACACAGATCGAAAGGTTGCAGAGGGTCAACATAAAGATGATTCACAGCTCTGATCCACAGAGGATGCATTGGGTGTAAAACCAAAACAAATCAACAATAAACCACCCAGATGCGCATCAAGTGCTTCTACATGTGGATACATGTCTGTTCCTACCCACTGAAATTGCACTTTCTGGGAGATGAGAAGATCCTCCTCCATTTCTGGAAAGCAACTAAAACTTTCTGAACACTATCACTATACAGTAACAAATATCTGATGGGGGCTTATGACAGAAACATCTTCCCTCTGCTACAGCCCTGCTATAGGCTGTCAAGTTATTTCACTGATAAACAGCTTAATGCAAGATTGACCGTTCAATAAAAAGCATAGTCTGAGATTAAATTATTTGTAATATTGCTGTCATCTTGAATATACTTTCATGAAAAAAAGCTAATTGATAAATAAGCAAAACAATTACTAAAGTATCCCAAAACAGAGTAATTAAAGATTGATTACTACAAACAGTTAAAGAAATATGGCAGCTTTAGGTTACACCCCTAAATTTGACACACTGCACACCAGACTTGGATCTATTTTATAAGATTCTCAGCTTTGAAAAAAATAATTCTGACAGCCATCAACTGTCCTTGGGCGAGTTTCCATGCAAGCCCCCACCAGATTTCCACCACCAGCTCACCTTTACAGACTTGCAGACCCCACAAGCAATGGATGCCCCAAACACTAGACTGGCCTATTCATTTTACTGAAAACCACCTAAAATTTTCCACCTTAGAGTGCCGGGAAAAGAAATGTGTGTAAACAGAACTTCTCACAAGCATTTTATGCTCGATTTCTTATGACAGACTTCCATGCCCAGGGACCAAACACCATACATACCACCACAAACATCTCAAAGTTTGGTTTCTTCGAACCCAGGGACAGGAAACAACATTCTTCCAAGGACCAGCAAGGGTCCAATTCTCAAAAAAAAAAAAATCTTTCTCCGTATTTACAGTACAACAGTATACAAGTTTTAGACTACCATGACAGTCTCCTCCAAGCTCACTCAGGCACAAGAAGCTTAGCGGAAGAGAACCCTAGAGGAAAGCAGACGAGATTGAGATCTTTTTTGCCAGCAACATACGGAGCAGAAGCAAGATTCCCACAGCCTGTAGCTCCCTTCATGGAGTATCAGCACAGCGCACACCCTCTAGGAAAACCTGACACACCTCTTACACCACAAGAGCATTTGGAGCCAGCACTACCTATGGCCTACAAGCTGTAAACACAATTTCAGCTGGTGCCTTGGGGCCCACCAGGAACAGACACAAGCCTGACTTGGCGAAAAGGGAGCAACCTGATAGAAACAACCGTTTTCAAAAAAAAATGGGAGCAATTAGAGTATGGCTAAGCTGCAAAAAAGTGCAATCCACCTTGTCAGATCTTCCCATTTAGCTTCATAGCCAAATTCCTTGGCTATCAGTTTGCCATTACTGGAGGGAACAGTAATGGCAGCTTAAAAAGTTCAGACTAGCGCTAGAAAAATCTTTTCCATTCAGAGTGGTGCGGCACTGGAAAAAGTTACCAGAGGGGATGGGGAATCTCCATCCTTACAGGTGTTCAGGACTTGGACAAAAAAGAGCCACAGCTTACCTGACAGCACCAGAGTTGGTTAACCCTTTAATTCCCCCAAAGGTAATTCCTGCAGAAGCAGCGCTGCCAATGCCAAACTTCATCTGCAAGCTCTTCACTAGCAGCAACCTTCTAGTAAAGAATGCTCTTGAGAAAGATACTGCTACCAAGGCCCAAGTTTAACACCTCAGCATACCCATACTATCAAAAAAACACCCAACTTTTCAGCACCTGTTTATATTATGCTCAGTTGACAGAACTGGCTTCCCAAGCAAACTTACAGAATAACCATTTAAATACTTGCATACAGCATCTATGTTCTCTAACAACTATCCCATTAAAAAATAAAAGTCTTATTAATCTGAAACATTACAACATAGACTACTACCACTTCTCAGTAACAGCTGTTAAAGTGAGAAGGAAGAAATCCCATGAAGTGCTCACTTGAAAGAATATTATAAACACTTCATACTGCTGAAGTTCTATGTATTTGGCACAATATCTCCTATGTTTGCATTGTTATTCCTAGGTCTGTTTCCCATATTTCATTTTAGACAAAAATACTTAAACTGTGGTGGGGGAGGGAGAACGTTATTTTCCATGAAACAAAACAGATTCAAATTAGTAGCTAAATCTGCATTCTCGGTCAGTTCAAGGACAAGGCATAGCCAAGGAGAGACACAACTGCATTCAGAACAGCAGGCCCCCTCTCCAGGCACTGCACATTGCAGAAGGCCCATCCCACCATGCTGCTGGGTTTGCCAGCAGCAGTGGGCTCCTCAGCCACACTGCCCGCTTCGCCACAAAACCAAGCTGTGCATCTACGTACCGTTTAAATTAGAATAATGTTCACAGCAGTATTCTGGCCAAAATGCCTGTTCCTCACCCAGATTTCATTCAGCGAGATGTGCTTCTTTGATCCCATTCATAGTCTAAGCTAGGAAACACCTGACTTTTCTCTGAATTTGAGAATTTCTCATTTTAAAAAATACACCAGGAAAACAATGATGTCCCGAAAAGAAAGTTAAGTGCAAGTAAGTAACAACACATGAGTACTGGCCATAGTTTTTTGTAATGCTAATACTTTACTTATGTTGAAAGTTTTTATAATTATTTTTTTTAATACCTGTATTTTATTAATTGGTGTTCTTTGTTCTGTTCACAAAGCCTTATTTGTTTATCAAATAACACCCAAGTCCGGGGGGGTGGATCAAATTCAGCATATGTAGCTGCATTTTAAACAAAATCTTCATAACCGCAGACTTGAATTTCAGAATTTGATGCCTGAAGGTTGTGCTACAGCTCTGCACTCAATCCTCGCGTGTAACAAATGGATGAAATAACTTTTTAAAGACTGGTATTGATGCATGGGTGAAAACAATTTCTGTAATGGAATATGGCATCTTAATTTAAGGAAATCAGGTCTGCCACATTTTATGTTCACACTGCTACCTCCCCTCGAATACACTGAGAGACAACTTTAATTTTTTTGTTTGGTTTTTAAAAAGCACATTGTTTCACCAGAGCATCGAGGCTCATTTCCAACTCAGTTCAGAATCTGAAGCTGACCCACGACTTCCCATTAACTCTCCCTTCAGTTATTGAGTAGGAAGGGAAAATAGTCTTCAGTTACTTTTCTCATGAAGCTGAACCATCCATTCATAGAAGGAAAGAACAGCACAGAGTGAAGAAAGCGATACTTGTTGCCCTATACAAGTAAAATTAGGTGCCTGACAACAGTGCTACTTACGAGAAATTGTCATAACAAATCAGGTTATAACTACTTTTTGCATCTCTGAACTGTATAACTTAGAAAAGTTATCTACATTATCTTTCAAACCCCTTAAGTCATAACTGTTACATTTACAGTTTGTAAAAACCACAAAGTTTGGCAGTATTTCTTCCATTTACCATCACTTCTTCCCAAATAGAAAACACCTTCTTGAACTGGGCTAGTAGCTATTCTTTTTCTAAAAAACGATCTTACTGATCAAAGAGTTCAAGACTTAGGATATAAATGTCCCAGGCATAATCCATTAAGTGTACTGTTTCTAACAGCTAAACAATGAAGTTCTTCTATAAAACCACAGATAATGTCGTCAGCTCTTCCCATATTTAGGAATTAAGAACACACACGAAATTCTATGTTAAAACCTAAACATTTCAAAAGCTTCCAAAAGGAAGGACTCACTACTACTCCAGCGAACTGGCTCCAAGTCAAGGACTGTAGCACAAAATCTTTCATGTAATTAGCAAAATAAAAAATAATTCAAGAACTGCATGGTGTGAGAACTGCAAGGAGGGCTGAAAATTCTTCACCTATTAGATCAACCATTATGAAGGAAAATATTGTAATGGACTTGCAATGAAAAGTAGTGGTAATCAATTCCAAAGAGTTTTTCTTCACAAAGCTCCAGAAAATTTAAAGACTACTTCCTTACAAGGAGTATTAACAGGGCCTCACACACTGAGCATTTAAGATATATACATCAAGTGTCATAAAACACTAGAAATATTTTGTCAAAAGGTTCAAGAAACCTTATGTCACAAGTCCTGGAAATTTACTCCAAGCGGAGTTGTCCTGAGGGAAAAATGGAAAAACCACCACACATTTCATGACAGAGAATTATATTAAATGGTTCTAGTGTATTTTACTTCCTGGAAAACAGGAAGAGCCCCTTACAATGCCTATTCACAAACACTTTGAGCTGTATCAGAATGTCAGTTTTCAGCCCAAAGATACTTTCTAAAACAACAACAAAAGAAGATAAATCCATGCTGAAAGTTTTTTGAAGAATAAAAATCCCAACAAAAGCAGGTTATTATTTCAATTGCTTCTAATGTATCACCATTTCTCAAACACAATCCTATTCTCTTCTTAAATAAAAGCATTTCTGTTAAGAATGAGAATGTGGAAAGAAAGGTATTTCATTTAGTAAGCATCTCTTGAATATGACCTTACAAAAAACTCTCAATAGATTTTAACACTGTAGTGTGATTTTTCTAGTAAGGAACTGACAAGGGACTCACTCAAGATGGAGTAAACCGAGATGAATTTTTGGTACTATTCTAAAGGAAGCAAGCTGACTAAAAGAGCGATGTGAAAGAAGCGCTTAGAAGAACCCAAAGTGGAAAACAGAAAAGAAAGTAGGTGTGGGCAATAAAATACTCAGCAGTTAAGTCAGAAATAACATAGTTCACGCTCAGGAAGGGCAATTAGAAGATAACCAAGTCAGTATAAGCATTGTTGTTACAGTTATTAGTATAATTAATTGCAGAACATTCTTGAAGTGGTAGGAGGAGCACTGCAGCAAAACACATGCTCTGTACAAGTCTCAACAGGCACAGAAAGAGCCATACACAAAGCTACACTCAGTGGCATTGTTTCATGGATGATGCGGCTCACCACAGTACCTTCTCTCCCAGTGTCTGCACAGGTAGTAACACACCTACCACACAGAGAAGACTAATAATCTGATTTTTTTCCATTCCTGGAAATAAAACATATCACTAGAAATCAACCAAGTCCATCTGTAGCAAATTATACAAAGTTGCTAATTACAGCACGTTCTTTTACTTCTTCTTTACAAACTAATTAGACCATGTCATCATGATCCACAGCAGCCCTGGCATTCATTTACTAACCCAATACAGTACCTCCAAGTGAACCAATTAACACAGTTATCATTCCAAAGGGTTGATTTGGATAACACCCCTGAAGTGTTTTAGATATGATAAACATGGCATTAAAATGTAATTAACATGGTACTTCTGAGTACCTTCAATCTCTCTAAACAACAACTAAACCAGCTAAATTAATCACAGGCTACCAATCTGAGGACATGACAAAGTCCTGCCTTGATCACAGGCCAAGCCCAAGCCACAGCTGCAATGACTGCCAACGAAATACAACACCTAGTAGCCATTCACGAAGCTGAAGTTGCCACCCATACAAAAAACCAATCCACTGCCTGATTACCACTTCCTCAGCAAGTCAGCTGCCCTGCACTCCACCTGCACAGGCAAGGAGAGGACTACTCCAGAGCTCAGATGACACCACCCCACACAGAGTAAGGATGCAGGGATTGTCCCAGATGCCCTTTCCTCAAGCCCTGGTTAATCCCACAGACTTCTCTATCCAAATCCCACTTCAGAACACAACTACTTACAACATTCTAAGAATATAAGATGTAAGGGACATTTACAACGCACTCTAACATGATTCTCACCTTAGAGTCTATACACTTAATAGAAACTTATGAAAAGAGTAAGTAATTTTCTTCTCTTGCTTCCTGCAACGAGCTTCTCTTGGTGGCAAATGTTGTGCAAAAATCAAAAATAAAATGCAAGCATTTCAGGCCAAGTACTCATTTCCTTGTATTTCAACAAATAATTTCACAATAACACGAAAGCCACCTGAAAAAATATAAGACTGTAGCACGAACTAGTTAGTAGTTTTGAAAAAAAACAGCCACTGCAGTATCCAGTGTTCAGCCTGGATCAATGACCAAAACAAAAGAACAAAAACAAGGAAATGTGAAGTAAAGGTTAATTGCATACCATGTTGTGTTGGTGCTATAAAACAAGCTCAGCTAAAATATATATGTGACCTTGTGTGACAATTGCTTGGAAAACCAGGCAGGCAGCTTCAGAAAGGAAAAGTAACCAGGACAATTTTTAGAATAAACACCTAGAAACAAGTAATATTATGTGAATTATGCCCCAAACCAAGTCACCTAATCACAACACAAAACCCAAAAATACTACTTTCAAGGTGTTGGGGTTGGGAGGGGATGTAAGACCTTCAAGGATTTCTACTACTAAAGTTACCCACTGCTATTCATCCCCAGGCAACTCTGATGAGCATGCAAAACCAGCTGCGTATTTTTTAATCATGTCCTGTTGTTCCACGTCAGTCCCAAAACAAGTCTGTACACAAGTCATAAAAGAGAAGATAAGGTTTAGCATGTTTAAATGCCGCAACTTTATTGACATATTCCCTTAGAAGTCTGCGCTTAACCGTTCTCCTCCTTTTTAAACCCACAGGGGCGGCACAGCAGCGAATTATGCAATGTTCTTCCTCCAGCGGCAAGGCAGCTTCCATCGAAACTCGGTTATCATTCAGGCAAAGCACAGCACACGTCCCAGGCCAAACACTCACAGAGAGGTCCCTCACACTGCGGCTTCAAGTTTGCAGCCGGGTAATAAAATAAAATATATGCGCACCTATATATATTTACGAGGCAAGCAAGTGTGGCCGCCCGACTTCGGGACGGCTGTGGGCGACAGCCCCCCTCACGGCGATACCAAGGGCCGAGTAAATTAGTGCATGTGGAAGGGGCAAAGCAAAACTCACGGCTGAACTAAGCCAAAACCGGTGGCCGAAAGCCAGGAACCCCCTCAGCACCACCATCCCCACCCGCCCCGTTCCCCCGGGGGGGGCTGCCCCAGCACCCCGCTCCCGGCACGGCTTCATCCATCCCCCGAACTTCTCCTCCCCAGCACCTCCGCTGAGGAACAGGGCGAGTTCGCCTCAGCGCTGCGGCCCCCGTCCTCCTTCCTCCCTCCCTCCTCCTCACACGGCCGCTCAACCCCCCCCCAGGGCGCCGGGCGGGCACCTGCCGGGCGCGGCCGCCGCCGGGGCCTCCGGAGCTGACGCGGGGCGACACCGGCGCCGCTCCCCCGCTGCGGTGCCTGAGGCGGCCGGCAAAGAGAGACCGCCCCAGCCCGCCGCCACACACACACAGGTGCCGTACCGTGCCCCGGCCGCGTCGCGCTGCCTGCCGTCCCCACCCCCCCCCCCGCCCCGCAACCCGTCCTCTCCCCCGAGCTCACCTCAGGGAGAAAAGGGCGGGAAAAGGGGTGTCCTTCTCCTCGCCCCCTCAGGACAGCCCGCAAGGACGCGGCGCGCGCGCTTCCACACACACACACACTCTCCCTCAGGTCACACCGTCCCTTTACTCAGGGACACCGCATCGCCACGGCCTCCCCTTCCCCTGCGGCTTCTTTCCAGTCAGTCCACGGCCCGCCCCGCCATGGCTCTCCCCCCCCCCCCCCCCCCCCCCGCCTCACCGCACCCTCTCCTCCCGACCCTCCGCCGCCGCCGGGTGATGCAAGGTGCCCCGGGCTTCCTCTTGCGTTACGGGAGGGAGGAAAGGAGGAAGGAAAGCGAGCAGGTGGAGAGGGGGGGGAACTGGTTAAAAAAAAAAAAAAAAAAAAAAACCAAAAACGCAAGGTGAAAGGAGAGCCTCCCTCCTCCCCGCCCGGGCAGGGACCCGCCGCCTCAGGGACGCGGGGGCGATCCCCAGCTCCCTCACCGCTCTCCCTTCAGGGCCGTTTCTCCGCGGTCGCTGCCTCTGGTAAAGAGCCGAAGACCGGAGCGAGCCGCTTCGCCGCTGCTCGGAGCTCCCTCTCTCCGCTTGCCGCTCTTTTTCCTTGCGAGTCGAACGGGGGTTGCGCGGCTCCGTCCGGCCGCCGCTCGAGGCCCTGCTGCTCCCGCCGGAGCCCCTCCGCTGCGGCGCCGGGCCCGCCTGTCCCCTCCGCCCAGGCTCTGCTGCACCTGCTGCGGGGCTGGGCTGCCCCTGCGGCGCCGGCCGAGGAGAGGAGAGGAGTGGGCACCCTCGCTCCGTCCTCCCTCAACTTCTCATCACTTCCCTCTGCCCCCGCTCCGCTGCCCTGCCGCCCCGGCACCTCACCGCCCGCCGGACGCATACACCGGCGCCGCCGTCGAACCCCCGCCGAGATGCCGCCCCCGCCGCCGCCACCACAGGGTCCTTCGGCTTAAACGAGGAAAGCTGCCGTGCGGGTCGCCGGGCTCCCTCCCGCCCCATGCACTGCCCCGGCTCCCAGGACAGCGGGGAAGCCGCACGGCGGGGCAGGTCCCCTGTGCCCGCCTCTGGCGGGTGGGACCGGGGCCGCCCTGCGCCAATCGGTCCCGGCGCGGCGGGAGGCACCGGCGGGCCCGCCCGCGGCGGGAAAGGGCGGGGGGGGTGGTGCTGGGATTGTTCCCAGTTTCCCCACGTACCAGTTTGTGCCCGTTGCCCCTTGTCGTGTCGGCGGGCACCCCTGCGGAGAGTCTTGACTCCCGCCCTGGAGATATTGATAAGCATTGATGGGATCCCCTCTCAGTCATCTCCAAAACGGCCCCAGGTCTCTCAGCCACTCCTCAGAGGCGCTCCAGTCCCCTGGTCATCTTCATAGCCCTCCACTAGACTCTCTCCAGGAGTTCCCGGACTTTCTTGAAGGGGGGAGCCCAGAACCAGACATAGTGCTCCAGATGTGGCCTCACCAGGGCAGAGTAGAGGGGGAAGATGACCTCCCTCCAACCTGCTGGCTACCCTCCTTTTCACGCACCCCAGGGTGCCATTGGTCTTCTGGCCCACAAGGGCACATTGTTGGTTCATTGTCAACCCCAGGGGCCATCTCGGCAGACCCATGCCCTAACACCCAACCTCCTTCACTGCCAGCTGGCTTTGGTTTAAACCAAAACATACAAACACCCAAGAACTCCTGAGCCTTTTCTCCATGCCTTTATTAGAGCTAAATGTGGTTGCCCCATGTTGGGCACCACATTTGCCTAGCTAGCTCAGTCCATAGGGCATCTATCATTCATTTCAGCAGCTAGCCTAGCCCAAACCACAACATTGATCCTGACTAATCAAGTGATACGTGGTCCTTTATCTTTTTCCTCCACAGGAAAGGACCCTCAACTCCCTGCTGCTTTAGTCCCTGCTTGGGGAATACTAGCTAAAAGAGACATCATTCTCCATCACTGTAGGAAACACCAGCAGTCTTTCAACCCCTCACCTGACAAAGTTTAAATACTAATGGTAATTCTCCAATTGGTTTTGTGTGTGTGTGGTTTGGGGGCGTGTGGGTTTGGGTTGTTTTTTTTTCTGTTATTCACTTATTATATAATAAAAGTGTCATTTCACATCTGACAGACAACAACATTCTTTGAAAGAACAAGATTTGTCCCCTGCCCACCACACACTTTTTCTCTGCTTGCTTTAAGTTAGAAGTTCAAAAGTGTTTTATGGACCCACCAAGGTAAATGCTTCTTTCATTGAAGTTTTTGTAATGAACTTTAGAGGAAAAAAAGTTTCAGACACTCTTTCTGATTTGACAGATCAAGTTGCTCCTTTAATAAAAGTGAAGGTTTCAGTTTCATCAGAAAAAACAAGAAAGTTAATGAAATTTGAATGATAAGTTAATTAAATGCATGATAAGAAAACCAAACATAAGCTTTAAATTGATCTCCATTCTAGTAAAGATGGCTTGCAAACGAAAATGAAACCTTACTTTCATTCAAATTAATCCAATTTATTTGGGACATAGATCTTCTCATGATATTCATTATAGAGCCTTTTAAAAGCTCTTCTGTTTCTCACATATAAAACGGATCATTAAAGTTTCTCAAACATTGTGCCTCATTTAACATCTAGTTAACATTAAATTAGGTGTTATTGTGTCGAAAGTTTTGGTTACTTCCAGGCAAAATAAATTTCAAACTGTAATGCCAGTTGAAGACAACAGGTAATAGTTGAATAAATTCAGCTCCTCTGCATGTCTAAACTACCTTCTTATTCCCGTGGTAACTGATTTAGTATAATCCAAATAGAGCAGAACAATTCTTAGGTTAACAGTGGACTTAAGTCTAGATTTGAACCAAGTGTAAATTTTATTTATTCCTTCTGTTTCTTGGGTAGCAGCTTTAATAAAGCTGTTGTTGCTGTAGGAGTACCAATGCTGAAAAGTAGCAATTGGTGCGATTACCTGGGGAATTTTATTAAAATTACTTATCAGACCTTGGTAAAAAAATTATTTAAAAGTCTTTTCCTGAGATGTTGTACTGAAAATGTCTCACAGTGATGGCAGTATTTTTAATCTAATTACTGTACACTAATACTCAGTCGAGAATATTAATTCTATAAACCTTTTTATTCATCCCCACACCTTCTACCTTTCCTCTCAGCACGTCAGAGTTGCTTGATTTTATCAGTGTTCTGCCTTCCCAGTTTCCTATCCTCAGCAGACTGGCATAGGTCAGATAAAACATTTTATTGAAAATAAATGTGTTTGGAATTAATGATTTCCTCATAACATTGTACGTTTATTGTAACATGATGTAGGGATCTTTCTTTGGTGCAAATATTTCAATTCAAAGTACGTGGTATTGTCCTGTCTTTGCCCCTGTGTGGTTACATGCTATTGCAAAATTGGTTTTATTTCAGACTCCAGATACGCGTATAATTTTGTATTTAACAATTTTGTATTTCTTTTAAAGATGATCTGTTTTCATTGGAGGGAAGTACTGAAATATATGGTACCTAACGTTACAACATTACCTGCTCTCAGAGAAACTGACTTTTGGATTGGAAGAGTATCTTCAAACTTGAACACTCAGTATAATCTCAGTTTACTGTTGTCTAGGCAGCTAGTCCAGTAATGATTTTTTTTTTCTTTGACTAGTCCAGGAAAAGCAACTTCAAATAGCGACTGTAGTTAGATTTCTTTTCAATGGTTTCCTGGTACAGAAGACTCCAGATGTACTGAATGTTGATTGTCTTGCTTTCAATGTAAATTTTCAGTACAGAGATACAGTGCAGTTTGGGGTGAAACCTTCTAAAGTTCTATATCACAATAATTTTCTGAAGTAATTGAAACCAGAATTATTAACTTGTGTGATTCAATTATTAGTACGTAATACCAAGTTTCATCTTGTCACAATTTAATCTCTCTTGGGAACACTCGGTGCTCCCAGAGACTCAAATTATGGGGTCTTGGCAGATAAAGTACCATTTTACTCTGGAATGTCTATGTCTTGTACATGACAGCGCCAGTCTTTTATTGCCTGACCCATTATTTTGATAAACAATATACTGATGTTCATATATTCCTTTTATCATTAAAGAGAGGCAAGTGAATGGTAGATTGTTTTCAGAATAAAAGTGTGCATAGTGCAAAGTAGTTGGGTTTTTTTCTGTGTTTAACTGTTTGTTGTATTTGTTACTTGCCGCATACTCCCAGCTGTGGAGACAGCAAATATAAGGTATTAATTATTAATTTAGCTATTATTATAAATCTAAGGTATATAAGGTATATAGCCCAATACTGAAACATGGAATCTTTGTTCTCCGGTAACTCCAGAATGTAACACAGAAATTCCGTGTTGCAAAAATTTTGGAATCTTGGAATTCCAAATTGTGATAAGGAAATCAGATTCAAATAAAATAATGAAAAATCACAAAATGCTATAAATGTGAAGCATTTTTAATTTTCACTGAATTTTTACAGGGCTAATAAACACTTCAGAACTGTTTCTGAATAACCTTCTATTGTTGTCCAAAGGGACACCTTCATATTGTTTTTCAAAAGAGAATTTTTTTTTCATTTGTTTTTAAGTTGGACACCCGTGTCATCAAAGTTATTTTTACTAACTGTGGAACACAAAATGCGTCTTGTTTCTCTGAGGTATTTAGAACTGGATTCTGTTGGATGAAGGTGTAAGCGCAGCAGCTGCAGAGCACCGTTTCCTGTTGCGTTTTCTTCCCACAGGAGTTTTTATTGAACTCATAAGAATACAGAAATATTACACTGTTAATTCCACATTTGTATTTCTTCTAATCTGGTTGATTGGACTGGACAATGGATGTAAATTAAATTGAAGATTATGTTCCTTTGTGCTTTTCTCCTGATATGCACTGGTCTGTTGGCAAAAGAGAGTAATTTCTCCGGTAGGTTTCTGGATCACGATGATTCACATACCGTTCTTTAAGTGTTTTTCTTTTCCTAGTGCCTTGATTATTTTGACTATACATGCACATAGTTCAAGAGCTTCTACAGAGCAAAGTAGAAGTATAACCTTCCTTGTAATTCATCTTAAGATAGTGTTAGCTAATTTTGCTTGTCAACTGGTATGAGATCATAAGCAGCCAAACTAATTTATTTAAATAATGTTGTTAGTTCTATTGCCTTACCAATTTTCCAGATGGAACTAATCATCTGAAATGTATATTACCTAACTTGACTGCAGTGTTACCAGACACCCACCTTTTCCAGATTTGTTTGCCACTTCTTGTGACCTTGTTCACAGATCCCCATAAACACCATAAAGGTGTACAGAAGAGTCTGCCTTTGCTGTAGGTGACTGTTGGCATTATTATCTCACATAATTGACAGTAACGCAAAAGTGGCATTTATTCTACCTATGTAGGTGACTCCCATAACTGTGTATTACAGCTATGAAGGGTGGTTCCCAAATGAAAATAACTACTCTGTCATCAGGCTATGTTTTGTGGCTCTCGTAAGTGTGAAATGGTAATTTCTAGTTAACTGATGTGTATCTGGGTAGCAGCTGAACATGGGGCACCTCATTAGATTTTCAATTAAAGGAGGAACCTGTGATGCACCTGCAGTTGTTCCCTCTGTGCAGCCTGTGTGTTTACAAAACATAATGTTCTGTTTCCTCCAGCAGAAATTTTAACAAAGGAAGAAGGAATCATTTATAAAAAAACTTAAGTGACATCTCATCTCTTATTATTCCTTGTCTGGCAGTATGGTAACTTTCTGAGGAGGTTTTTCTCCTGAGTGTTTGTTGATCACAGGCTCTGAACACTTTCATGTACAGAAGCGTTAAAAGCATTAATGCTACTGCACTCTGCCTTGTTATAAAGGACACAGTGTGGTTAGAGAAGGTACAGGGAGAAGTGCTTAAAGTGTTTAAGGGGATTGAGGAGCTGCCTTAGAGACTAAAGCAGCTGGAACTCTTCTGTGCAGAAAGGGAGGATATGGTCAAGATTTGCAAAACCCTGAAGGGAGTAGAGATGATAGAGACACAGCTGTTATTCATTAGATCCCGTAATTCAAGAACCAGGTGATTCTAACTGCAGCAAGTATCAAAACAGCTTAAAGAGGTAAAAGGAAGCTTCTCTGGAAGAGTAGCTGACCTTGATTTCATTACTGCAGGAAGTTATGGAGGCAGGCTGTTTCAGCAGGCTCAGAAAAAGAGTAAGCAGCTTTGTGGGCAACAAGTCTGTGAGCAATCTTTAAAGGTGAGGTTTTACCCTCTAACTGTCCAAATACAATAACCGAATGTCTTGGGTGAGCAATAGGGGAATTGATTATAGGATGTGGCTGACTTTTCTCTGAAGGGTATTTTCTTTTTCTGCTGTCAGAAACTGAATAGTGGCTTGGAATGACTTAGGTCACCCATATGGTATTTCTTCTGTTAAGATGTCTTAACTAGAGAGCGTGCAAACTCATTAAATGAGTTCTTTTTTGTTGGTTTTCTACTGGTTTAAACAGAGTTCTGTATGTGAATTTGTGGTTGGAAAAATCTAAAGAATCTTCATGTTTTTTTTCCTGTTACTACATGGAGGTGAGTGTGTTTTTACAAAACTTGTTCTGGAAAACTAAGCTATGTTTATGTATGAGTGTTTTAAAGTCTTAAGATAGTACAGATGTTAGTTTAAAAATCTAATAAGCAAGCAAGAAGTGCTAGGTGTGGTGTCTGTTATATTGCCTCTTCTGGTGAGTTCTTGTTCATTTATTTGTTCTATGCTTAACTAGGATTCACTGAAGTCAGTTCAAGACCTGTGTGACTCTCTGTATCATTCTCATGTTCTAATATTACTCTTCTGACACTGTGTGCTCAGTTGTTTCTTGAATTGTGTAATAACCACTTCCTCATCATGCTTTTGAAAAGGAATGTAGAAATAGCAAGATGGATGTTTGTGTTCATATTTTGATAAAGTTGTTTAAGTTCAATTTTAGAAGAAAAATCGTGATGTGTATAAAAAAAATGCATGGTAAAAATCACGCGTTAAGTTTTACTTATTATTGTTTCTATCCATAACTTTTTCTTTTTTTTCTGTAATGATGTTTTCTTTAATTTTTTAGCAGTTGAAATTGGAGCTGAAAACTGAAAAGTTTTTGGTGTCATTCAGGCAAAGGTTCAAATGTCAGATGACTTTTACATCCCTCACCAAGCTGATCCATATAAACTCAGAAGCCATCTGTGTGGATTTAACCTGAATAAAAGATTGTATTTTTTAGTTGTAATTAAAAATGTTTTACTATTTACAAATGTAACTTGTTATTCTGCAGGTTTCTAAACTGTGTGCAGATAACCCCATGTATGGCCATCCTTATTCCTCGTAAAAGAAGAGAAGGGCTACAGTTTAATCTCTTTAAGCTTGAGGAAGGCAACACGTATCAGATAAGTCTTTTGTCATTTTAAAGTATCAAAAGGTGTTCAGAGTCAATTACCTGATGGGGCCTTGTTTAATCTGATTAGTTTTTTGAGACATGAAGAAGCAATTACAACAAAGTTTCCTTTTAGAAGGAAAAAAAAATCTCTTAAATACTTAACAAAGCTTGGAGGTAGTACTAACTTCATACCTAAGGAATGCAAGTTGCTTTTTCAGAAGCAATTGACATTCTTCTGGTCAGTATTATCTACTTATTGTAACAAGTAGTGGGTTCAAAATCTAACTGCAGAGAGAGTAAATCAATCCAACAAGATGCCCAAATGTACTTTGTATTTACATTTCCTTGATATGTGACTTTAGGAAGTACTGATTAGGCTTGCAGATACAGTTGTAACTTAAATCATACATGATGGTAAGTTGTGGCTTACGTACTTTTCCTGTATAAGCAGAAAAGGTTAATAGCATATGACCGTAAATAAGATAATTAATAGTCCTTGGATACTCTACTAAAACATGTTGCTGTTTGAAAGAAGAAAAAAGGACAACAAAACAAACAAATGTATTACGCCAGCAGTGTATTATTATATTTGGTTCTTGCAACATTTCTCATTAACAACAGAATAGTCTTTACCACGCCTACTAAAAAAAACCACCAAACCCAAAAAGCTCTGTGCATCTTGTTTGTTCTCCTTACCTCATCTGAAAGGTAAGAGTAATGAATAGAGCTAATATGTAGAACCTCAATAGGGACTCAAGGAAGTAGTTAATTGAACTGAGACCTAGCTGGTCATTCGATACTGGCATAATTGACAGGGGTGTGGTATGGTGTGTGTATGTGTTCAGTTTTCTGTTTTACAAATGGTTGTTAAGAGAGTATTCATAGCTTTAATTGTAGAGTGGCAAAAGCTTGACAAAACAAATAGTTATTAATCTCCTTTGAATGGAGTTCTGTGTTATCTCTGTGTCCAATGCAGGTAGGTAGTTTTCTTTTTCTCCTTTTTTAATTCCCCCCTCCTTCTTAAGGTAAGATGCACAGGCCATATTGGCCTCAGTGGTGTTATGTCTTTGTAGTCAAAGAAGATGCGAAGCAGTAGTCCAAAAAAGTTTGCTAAGCAGTGCTAGAGTCTGCAGAAAATAATTCATGCCCTTCCTTCCTTAGATGCCTCAACCACAGGTCTTCTGTCTCCTCCAGCGGTGCTCTGGATGCATGCTTATAGGCTCTACTTGGTAAATTGATAATGACTATAACATTTTGTATCTTTTCCATTTGTCATAAAAGTACTCTGTTTTTATGATGAGCTTGCTAAGTCTATGAAAGATATTATAGGACTGAGTTCCTGTAATAGTAGGACCCAGAAGGTCCCTTTCAATCCTAAATTGCTGATTAGAGACTTAAGACCTGAGAGAAAGGAAAAAAACCACACAAACAGAACAGGATTCTTCAGCTGCCTTTTTAGGACATTTGTGAGGGGTAAAGGGCAAAGACCCTGAGTTCAAGCTCCTGTGCCCAGGTGATTATTTAATATAAATACACTGTCTTGTTTACATACAAAGCTAGGAGAGGTAGGGGACGGTGATTTCCAGTAACTGAAAAGAAGCAAAATAATCCAATAGCATGATCAATCAAAATTGTTAAAGTATGGTTACTAATGCAAGTCCCCAAAGCGTGGGGAGAATGTGGTGTTTCAGGTGCTGTGAGCGTATATCGACAACTTTGCAGTACTTTAAGTCAGTACTTGTAGTATTAAATTCCTTGCGATAGCTGTGGGCCTTCACTAGCAATGCCTGTTAATCTTGTTATAACTCTTGCATTGGGTGTGATGGGAAGCGTGCCAAAATCACTCTATGTACCTACCACATACCAAGAAGTTGTTTCCCAGTGTTTGGGTAGGCACCACCACATCGTCATGCCAGATATTCCAAACAAATTCTTCACTTCTATATCTGTGTTTCGTTCTGCAAACATTATGATATATTTTTAGACTGGCATACTGAAATTGCCACCATCTGCCACTTTAAAAATCAGAGGACATTTTTGTATTTCATCAAGAGTAGTTTTTACAGAAAGTTATTCCTTTTTGTTCTTCAGTTTCTACAGTAACAGGCATCTTCACAGAATTTCCTTATCCCTTTTTCGTCTTTGTGAGTTCCTGTACATATTATGAACTATTTGCCGTCTTCCTTGCTTTTAAGCAGCCCTGGTAATAAAAGCATTCTGTCAAGATGTTTTCTGAATGCTGGAGAAGCCTTTTTTCATCTTGCACTAAATATCGGTCCCTCTTTCTTCATCACATCTACATGCTCCAGACATCATAGTGGGTGTCACTTCTTCCACTTGCATCCAAGAAATGCGTTGATACTCTGCAATTCCACTATGAAAATCTTTTGGAGACCACAGCCATTTGCAACTAAGGCTTTCTCTTGTTTTTATAACTCTCCCTTTTCAAATACCTGCTGTGTAATTTTACATTGCCCCTTCTGTACACGTGGCTTTATAATTTGTTACAAATACGGTGTGTAATTATTAAAATACTAATTCTGTATTGGTTTACCTGTTTTTAAGAATGTATCTGGTACTGTTTTCTAAAATTTTAGGTGGAAGAGGAACAGGGCAAAACCTATTTTATGCTGTCTCTGGGCTTAAAGTAACTGGAAAGCTTGTAGGCCTGAATGTATAGAATGATTCATTTAGGACAGGGCATCTGCTTTGGAACAGAGAGCAAATAGAAAGTCCTTTTCTCTCCAAACTGCTCTCATTAATGGAGTTTTCGGTGTTGCTGCCTTACCTTATATTTAGGAGGTGCACTAAATACCAGGAGAACAATGGGAAGAAACTTCTAGGAAGATCAAGAATCCATTTCTCTCAAAACTAGAGAAAAGAGTAGTCTTAGCTAATTAGAACTCTGACAACGTATAAAGAGAATTGATTTTTTTAAACTGTATACCTGACATATCTATAGATACTGGAAATTTGTTGGGTTTTTTTCCCTACTGTTGGCATGCTTGCCATTATTCTTTCAGGCCAAAGGTCTCCAATGAGTAATCATACATATTTGTCCACTTTTTTCATTAATATCCCATGCACTAACCTTAGAACTTATTTCATGCATTTAATAGTTTTGATGTAATTCTGAACAGCATAATGTCAAAAGGCTGTATTAAAATAAGAGTATTAAGTAGAACAAGGAAATTATTTTTAAACAAGTAGAATGTATGTATTACTGGTGCTGATATTCTATGAAATTTAACTGTAGAAAACTGGTTTTAAACAATTGCAGAAAATAATTAATATTTTGTGTTATTGAAATGTGTTATCGCTCCTTTTCAAGTAAGTATTTTGTTTGCTTTTTCCCCAGGTATCTCTTCCTCCTTGAGGGGACATTTTTCTTGTATTAATCCTCTCTGATCTTTGCATTGTCTTTCCATTAATATATTCTCAAATGTTGTTGTCTGGATATGGAACTACTTAGGTTGTATCTTACTTGTATCTATGACCTATGGAGAATTTAATTGCTTTTAATAAGCATGACTCTACACCTCCTACACTGATTAATACTTAAGGTTTTCCTGAAAATGCAGTTGTTTCCTTTAACTTTATAGTTAATAATTGTGTAATCACTGTAATTGAAAATCCTAGCCAGATGCTGTGTCTGAGTTACCTTAGTTTTATTTTTTGTAAATCTGCTAGATCAATGCAGTTTGTAGTCTTTTTTCTTCTAAAGAAGTCAAAAGCATACAATTTCTGTTCCCTACTCAGAAATTAAGATGAACTGGATGTATTCATTCGAATGCAGTGAAGGCTTACATTTTAAATCTGAAGTCCTTTAAGACCTAGAACCAGGAAATCTGAGCTCTATTTTGTTTTGCTTAAAATGAAATGAGGAACAAGAGAAGATTTTTACCTTTCTACCCAACACGGACATCTCACCTTAGAAACAGTCAATTATTCTGTAACCCCATCTGTGCTTATGAACTACCAAGGAAACCAAAATTGGACAGGAATAGCAGTGTGGATAGCTAACTGCTGACAGATGTGTTGGCCCTAACTTGTGATGGAGGGGTGAGCAGACACACCATTTCTCAGTACAGAAATCTTCTAGCCCCTCTGCAGTCCTGTGTTGATGCTGTCGTGCAATGATATGTTTCCTGTGTTTTCCTCCTCATAGGAATGATCATCTTCTGCAGGGCCTTGTCCTTTACTGAACCTTCAGGGATTTAATTGAAGCTATTAAGTGTCTCTCACCGTGTACGTTTATATTAAAGCTCTCTTGGGAACCTTGAATAACATATTGAATGTTTTGCTAAGGGAAATGGAATCTTTTTAATTTCATTCCAAGGCTCTATTTAACATACGCAAGGGGATCAAGATGTTTAGAGCAGTGACCTGTTACACTTCAATTTCTCCCATTATCCTATTAATCTAGTAGGAATAACTGAACACCACCCAATCAAATGTATGTTTAAGGCAAGCTTTTCTGGTGTTTGAACACCCTCATGGTAACAGGTTTTTTTTCAGCTCTCTGATCAGATTTTCCCATCTTGGCCTTTGTGTCCATTGCCTTTCATACTATTTGTGTGCTTCCAAAAAGAGCCTGTTTTTTTTCTTAAAAACATCCTATTAGATAGCTGAAGAGAGCAATAAGATCCTCCCCTCAGCCTTCTTTTGAAATAGAGGACATTAGAGAAGCTTTTCATCTGTGTTATTTCCATCTTTGCCTGAGTGCCGATTTGGGGTGATAGCATGCAAATACCCCTTCGCACCTACTCACATCCTGGGCCTATTTTGTAAATCTGAGCGCAGAGGACTTTATGTGGAACAGAAACAGTGATTCCCAGGAGGACAGTGTTTGGAGGCTGAATTTATATCCCATGATCTTGACTCAGATCAGATCTTGAAGTCTGCGAAGGTTGGAGGGAAGGCAGAGGTGGTACCTCCCTTTGATTTATTTCATATATGTGAAATAGCTGAGAAAGTGCTCCTGAAGGGAGTCATTGCAGAGGAGGTAGTTTGAGGGATGGAATAAAAAAAAAAAAACCAAAAAGGAGACAGGATTAGTGAAAATGAAGGCATCGGTAGTAGCAGGGCATGACCAAAAGTTAAGTATAGATGATGCAAAGGCAAACAGCAAACTGGAACTGCTGTGTGGTGGGCGAATGGTCACAGAAATCACTGTATACATCTTAACAGACTCGGGCTTTCATGAATCATAGAGGAGCAGGAAACTACTTTTTTTTTTTAAACTCCACAGTAATTTATTTGTGGACAAGATAAGACTGAAAAAATTAATACAAATACTGCAAGAGAGGAGTCATGGAAACCATTGAGTTGCACTTCTCTAGAGCAATGGGAGAAGATTATTGATAGAAGGGGGGAGGAGTCGTTTGCTTTTCAGCCACTGCTTTGAATAATGAAATATTTATTCTCTGGGAGAAGAAAAGCCAAAACAATAGAGCTGTGTTTATAGAAAAATGGTCATTTGTCCAGACTCTGATTTCTGGTTCATCAATACCTCTTTGTGAGAGGTACTTCCCTGAAATATGCCTTTGTTGCAAATGGAATGCAACCAGGGGCGTATAGTGCAAGGAGTCTTAGTTGGACAGGCTTAAACAAACAATAAGACAGTGCAAAGGCTGAAATTAAAATGTATATATTTTTTCTGTGCCATGTTCTATTCATTACCTGATTAAAGCACGAGGCAAAACAATACGACTTGAAGCTTCCAACCAGATGAGTTGTATGTCTGTACTGCAATGTTAGATGTTTTTTAAAACAAAAAGCATCATCGTTCACGAGGCAAGGGCCAAGCTTTTCATACTGGTTGTTTGCTGAGGTTCTAAGTGATGGAAATAACCAGCAAAGCTCTCTTAATTTTTATCTCTTCACAAGGACAAACACCAACTTTTTCCTCTTTTCCCAGACCACTGAGCCCAGTAATCCAGTGTTTTACTTGAAGGGAAAGTGACAGGTGGTAACTGAGATGGCTTTAGGTCACTTTCAGTGTAATACATCTATGGTCTCAAAATGACATCTGCTTGCCCAGAGGCTGCACTACTTTATTTTCTTCTCTCCATGCCCCAGTATTGTTTGTTGGAAGCAATTAAGAGCTAGAAGTATTTATTAATACATTGTTGTTGGTCATATCCCTGTTGTAATGACAGTGTGTGTTAAGGCTTCCTTTCCCTGTCACAGAACCACAATGCGGCCTAGGCACAGCAGAACTTTAGGATTGGTAGTTTAATGGTGTATGGGATAGGCTTTTAGTTTCATTTGTTGTGCTTTTTTCTTTCTGTACTGGCATGTTGACCTTGGCTGGTATTTTAACTTTTGATTCTTTTTGAAAGCACCACCTAGTGGTTAAAAACTCGAAGGAGATTTAGGAACAGGGTTCTGTTTTCGCTTCAGCGCTTTCTTTCTGTGGGAAACATGTCATTTTCTTTTGCTAAAAATAAGGCTCAAGAGCATTTCCCCAGATTCTGCCCCAGCCTAGTTCACGTTTGGAAACTAATTGGCTGCACCCTGGCTCTGTGTTGCTTAAGTCAACTGGAACAATCGCCAAGAAGTGACCTATATGATTCTATGAGTGTGAAAGATGATTTTTCTATTATAGTCAGATAAACAGGTGGTAATGTACCAATGGAACAGCGTATCTGCTCTAGAGGCAGCTTAATCTGCAGCAGGGCTAGATGGAGGAGAGCTGCTATTCTGTCAACTGTTGGATTTTTTTTTGTGATTTATGTATACTTTTGATACAAAAAGTGGTAAATAAGATGGAAGGATATTGCCATCTCCCCAACAAAGACACCTACGAGAAGGGTGGCTTCCAAGGAACGATGTGGGTACAGTTGAGAAGCAGGATGGGAAATAAGGACAAGGATGGCAGTTAGGAGAGGAGACAGCTTCTGCCACCTATTGTAAAAGCAACAAGTGCTGTAGGATAGAGGGATAGAAATGACCGAGAACCAGGAAGTGAGGAACTATGTGAATGATAAATCATGGAGAATATGAATGTGAAGTCAATGAATTAAAAGCAGCTGAATACAACAAGGCTTATGCATGGAGAGTTCATTGAGAAGTTGGGACAAGCCATCAAAGAATTTGCGAAATGACTTGCACATGTTCATGACAAGGTTGGCAATAGTTGCTTTATTGTATTCATATGACAGCCTGGTTTCAACAGCACGAACATCATTATGTCTGCACAAATAATTGATTTGTTCTGGTCACTGAACAAAACATAAATGCATGCAGCCCAATGAAATGAACAATATCTTATTTTGACTACTTAAACGCAAAAAAAGGGTGTCTTCTAAAAAAAAAACCAGAAATGTTTATAAACAGCTAAATGAGCTAAATGTCATTATCATTGACAACCACAGTGATGAACAGATGGTGTCACACCTTGCTGTCTTCCCTGGATCAAATACTTCCTCTGACTAATGGGTTGTTGAAAATCTATCTCTCCCTCCCAGAATAACACTACCTTCCCTTCTCGTCTTCACCATATTAGAGTACTGGAGGTGTCTTTCAATTTCATTAAAAATATCAAGGAAAAAGTGTTTTCTGATGATCAGTGAGTATACAAATACGTAAGTGCAACATCTTAATAGATAAATCATGAAAGACTAGTTCTGGAGTATGTTATGTCCTGCTTTTATGAACATTTGGAGAGAAAAATAGAAGCTTGAGCTCCTTTAAATAGGAGGGCGTTTGAAATTCTTTTTTTTTTGACCCAGGAAAATGACACTTAATTACTAAGTTTAAAAGAAGAGCTTTAACTTTGTTTACTCTAGAAATATATTCAGCCTAACCTGCATTCAATTTTGAACTAACTGATACCATATTCTGGTATAATCAAGAATCAACAATGAAAGAAAAAAGTTGCTGTGTTCCAATTATTGTGCTGCACACAATAAATCTAAAATACAGGGAGTCAAATCACTCCTCAGTTTTGTGCTGATCTATCACAGCTATTCGTTACAATGAAGGTATAACAGTTATATATGTTAACTTAGACATAGGATTCATTTTTAGCATAAAACTTTGAGCTCTGCCATAATGCTGTAAAATTGTATTGCCATATATCTTCCAGGCACAGATGTGAAAAAGGATGAAAGACAGCTGTAGGTAACTCCTCTTGTTTGAGGAAGGCGCAGTTACTTCTCTTTAAAATACCTAGCAAGAAGAACATTACTAACAGGCCAGTTTCTATCTGCTGTGGGATAAAAGACTCATAAAGTTTTCTTAAATTGTAAAAGAGGGTGTATCCTCACAGCATGAAACTTTGAGCTATCACCAGATCTTAATTCTCAGCTTAGCCATCAGAAAGGATCACTCCTGTCTTGCCAGAGCAGATGGGACAGAGGCAAAAGGTGCTTGAATAAGTCAGGTCAAGTCAGCAAAGCAGATAATGAAACAGTGCCTTTACAATATGTGACGAGTAAGGACATGATACTGATAGTGACTCAGAAATTCTTTTGCAACTTGTGATGCACTGTAAGTGTTGATTAGAAATAACCCTCAAAAACTTGACTCCAAATTATAATTAGGTGTGAATTATCACACAGACCTTAAGGCATCTGTGAAACAGTGTGCAAGTGGGATGATGAATGTGGTGATTGTGTACTGAACTGCAACTGTGAATTGTTGACAGGAGTTGCTGAAATGCTTTTAAGTTGCATAGTAAATGTACATGAAATTAGGGCTGAAATGAAATGAACATGAAATAGCCATGCAATGGGAAGGAAAAGGCTTCATTATGAATCTGGAAATGTGAGCTTTGTCTAACACAGAGGATTTGTCACTTCCAGCTGTGGACTGACAATAGCATCACAATTGTTTTGCAAGAGGGGTATTAAAGTTTTTCACTTCTGGTGTAGCTCTGATGGAAAAAAGTGACCATAAAGCTCTGTTGAAATTTTGGCAAATTCATACCATGTATTTATTGCGCATATTGTAGAAAGGAACTGTAGATGACGACACATTTTTTCTTCTAGTGGACTTAGGCAACAAAATTTACCTGGGCTACACTTAGGTTAGTTCTTGTGTCCTTTCAGTGATGGTCTGCCAAGAACAGTCCTCAGAGGATGGTTCTTGATCATTAACATACAGTTGCCAGAAAGTACAGCTATCCAGGAAATTTACTTTGGCTCAGAAAACAACAAACTCTGTTTCTTGGTGCAGTAGGTGATGTGATTTACTCTTCATTAAAAACATTCCACTCAGCAGAGCCAAGATGGTTTTTAAACAGACAACTTATTTTCAAAGACATACTTAAGCAAGCAAGAGGGACCAACTGTTTTGACTATAGAGAGGATAGGATTGATAATGAAGATGAAACAGCCATCTCTTTTATATATATTTGGGGTTGTTTTTGTGCGTGCAATGCATAGCACCACCACCATTTGACTGATGGCATTAGCAACATAAATTACATCCCGTTGCATCTGATGTCATGATAGTATGTGCCATGCAAGGAAACACAGAATGAAAATCTACAGACTGAAACAGGGAAGACAAAAGCGTGGCAAGCAAAACCCCTTATAGAAATGCATTATACTTAGAACATTGCTGAGGCAGCAACAATGCAAGTCAAATTTAAGTATGTGAACCTTGCGCAAAAAAAAAAAAACAACCAAAAACCAAACAAATAAAAACTAATTCTTATTCCAAAATTGCAACATCCTAGTAGATGAAGCCTTTGGTAAATAGTCGCTCCATTAGAAAAAGTGAATTCTAAATATTGAAAGGTATAATATGATATTATTTTTTAAACTTGCATCTAAAGGCCGGTGTTATGTAGTGTGATGTCAAACAACATGCTGGAAAAAAAATTAACTTATATACCAGCTATATGAGATGGGAAGCTACAGTTAATGCTCTGACGTCCCTATGGTAGACTAATCCCTTGGGTTTTAGAGGTTGTATTTATCTGGTCAACTTTGAACTCATTTGGGGCCTGCAGCAATGCTGAAAATCAAGAATCTGTAGTGGTATTCTGCTCTTCATAAACCACAAAAAAAAAAAAAACCAAAAAAACAACCCACCAAACACAAACCAACCTCCCCTCCCCAAAAGACCTAACAAAACTAACAACAAAACCAAAAACCCCAGACAAAAACCTGCTCTATAAAGCAGAATAATTTGTTCTAGCTAACATCTCATGTCCTTGCAGATTCTGATCAGGTTAAAGACTGAATAAAAGCCCGTCCTTGCTGTAAGGCCTTGTGTGTCAACAAGGTAGAGGTGCAGTAATGCCTGTTGCTCTCTTCAGTTCTGTATGTTTGCAAGTCAGTCAATTAATTTTGTGCAATTTCTTATTTTGACTGAGCTGATTTTCATCTCTGAGGTAGTGTTTGCAATACCTGATGCTTGTGCCATGGTGCGGTGGCTGATGAATAACCTAATTTCCCAATCATGGTTGTATTAATGCTTTCTTTTTGTTTATCCTTTCTTGCATTGTCTGTGTAATGGCTGTCAGATTAAGTTATTTTCTTTGTTTTCCATAATGCTGTTAATCTCCCCTTAGAAGCAAGGATGTGACACGTTCCCATGAGTCCAATTCCACTATAATGCAGCTAGTCTAAAAGAAATATTGGCTGTCCACTAATCTGACTACCTAAGATGATAGCTTTTGGAAGCACAGGCTTATTGGCAAAGGTCTTCCCAAATGTGATTTTAGTGATAGTTTTGTTCAGGCTGATACAAAAAAATATCATTTATTGCATAACAATGCTTTCTCTCTGAAATATCAATATATCTACACATTTCAATTAAAAAAAAATGGATGAACCTGCAGAAATGCCTCAGAATTAGCTGCTGTATAATGCACTGAAAACACTTATGTGCCAAGCAAGAAAGCAGGGCTTGTGCTGGAAGAAGTTATATGGGAACAAAAATATCTGGTGCTCAGTTGTAAGCTCCTGCGGTGGTTTCGGTTTATGCTTTTGTACCTGGATACCTCATCACATACATCAGATTTTGTATCATTGTATGCAAATTGTTTAATTTTCTAACTTGCAAAACACTTACACATAGTAGTTTGTAGATTTATTCTAATGAAGATGGGACATATCCTAGGTAGATTAATATTCCTTTTTACGTACAGGGCAGAACTTCCATGGGGCCCCATTATAAAGCTTCACATGAGGAAAGAGATTTTTGCATGCTCAATCATCTTGTTCTGGTATTTTCCAGCCTGTGTGAAATCACACAGGTGACAGGATTGCCTAATAGATTACTTTACCTCTTCCTGCAAACCTTACCTTTCTTATATCCTTAGCCCATCACAGCAACAGAATTACTATCTAAATTTACTGTGAAAATCTGATTGGCATAGCTCTTTGGACCAAGCACCTGCATATCTTGCTCTGAAGAGCCTGTTAGCCCTATCGGGTGCTGCCTCAGAAGTGCATGGCAGGTTTTAGGGAAAACAAATGTTATTTTAGAAGTTTTATTAGGTTTGACCTAAGGATTTTGGGCAGGATGAGCTGGATAAGTTTTTGGGAATGTGCTTCCCTCCTTGCAGTAACTTCAGGAACAGAACACTGAAATGGATTTATTGATGTAAGATTATACACGACACTGTTTTCAGCACGTAATTCTCCAGATAAGTTGTAGGTCCATGGTCATCATGTCTTTGGCGTGAGATGCTTGCATGTTGTTTTTATATGTCTATACACATATGGAAGTTTTCTTACTATTTTTCACATTCTTTTTCAGAATGACTTTAGTCAGAGTTGTTGGTAATATCTTGGTATAAATGAGGAAAGTGTTATCATCTGTTCTTCTCCTTCAAGGCAGATCAGCTGTGAGGGAAACACTGTGAAATATGTTTACAGAAACCTATCAAGTAGAACTCTCAAATGCTCAGCATTGTCCATGGGTGTGTTTTTCTACTCCTGTGCAATTTTTACTTTTCTTATACTCAAGGTAACTCTGTGCCACGTGCTTTTTAGTTGGTCTGCTTTTATTTACTCTTCTTCCAGTTCTACCTGTGTTGCTTTTATTTGTTTCCATTCTAACTTTTATTTTATTATATTATAATATATATTATTATATTATAATACATATAATAATTAATTTTATTTAAGATTCCTCAGTCAGTTGCACATTATAAATATATCATCAAATGTGTAAGTATCTATATATATATTTAAGAAGATAGTCTTCACTGAGAGATGAGTCTGGACCCAAATGTTCAATCCGTCTCTCCCCTTCACTCTGAAAGAGTCTGGTGAAATTAGGATGAGAATTTAAGC
Source organism: Pluvialis apricaria (assembly GCA_017639485.1). Lineage (NCBI taxonomy): Eukaryota > Metazoa > Chordata > Aves > Charadriiformes > Charadriidae > Pluvialis > Pluvialis apricaria. The sequence continues at coordinate 80,813,670 of CM030010.1, forward strand.
ATAGAACCATGAAATTGATTGTGACTTTCTTTGAGAGGTACCGAAAGGACTTTGAGGCTTAAATACAGGCTTAACTCTGGCTCTTGGCGCAGGGGAAAACTTTCTGCTTATAATCCATAGTTTTAAATGTTACCTCTTAGAGTTGGCAGGGGAAGGAAAGGGTTGTTGATAAGTGATACTGTGTAAGGAATCTTGCAGTAACAAGCTCATGTGATGTGAGCCATGCTGAGCATTCAGATTTCCTGTGCAATATTCAAGGGCATCAGGCACTGGGTACCACACAACTTTCTCTGGGTTTTAAATAACTGTCTGGGTCCTCTAGTCTGCCAGTCATCTGTATGGAGAAATTCGCTTTGAATCCTAAGGAAGATCTGAACAAATACTTCAATTCTCTATAATAGCATAATAGCAAATGCTTGGTAGAGATGATTCTCTTAATCGTCATGCTTGACATGCTTACTCTTAGGCGAAAAAATCACTGGATCATGCCATAGCTTGGTATTTGCCTTGGCAATCAGTGCCACCCTAAACTATTTACAGTGGCTGGGCTGGATTCTCCCCCAGACAGGGCTGTAAACATCAATGCACTGATACGCATCTATGCTAGAGGTGTATCTCGCTTAAGCATAATCAGTTTAAGAGGCATTAGCTTTTTTTCTACATGTGGACCACTGGATTCATGAGTATACTTTGGAAGTTGTTTGTGTGTGTGTGGTAAAGCATTGTGAGGGCTTGGAGAGCAGAAGTCAAAGATTCACTATTTATTCTTTGCATGAGTAATTGGCGGGGGGGGGCTTAATATATACATAATTTCTTTCCAGCAAAGAATGGTTTTTGGGGAGGGGGGTAGGTGCTATAGAATATGCATCAAAATGAAAATACAAATGCCACAGACCATCACAGCTCCATCACAGTAGTTTAAGAAATCTATAAAATGCTATAGGAAGCTTTCAAAAAATATTATTTCCTAGTAAGTCTTCCCTGGGAAGAATAGCTACTTCCTTGACACGGGAAGTTGGCTGCTGTCTGTCTTTTGAGAGACATCTTGAAGAGATAAGAGGTGAACTGGGGACCTCTGAAGCAGAGTGTTCCAAAAGCAATATATTAGAAGAGAGCACTATCTGAATTCTGGTGCTGTTCTCTTATTGTGTAACTTAACAAACTTTGAGTTGGATACAATTACTCTTGGGCTTTATTTCAATGCTTGTACTAGGTCAAACTCTGTTAAATCTGTGGTATTCCACTGATAGATAAGCTTGGGATCTTCCTGCTTAGTGAATGTCTGTAAATGCTAAAGGAAGTTCAGATGCATGCTTGAAGGTAATCATGGGAGGAGTATGAATCATTGTCATATCTTGACAGTTAATAAGTGAATGTATCTCAAAAAATGCTATGTTGAATATACATATATAATAAAAACATTACATAAAAAAATATTGGGGGAGGGAGCACTTTAAATCCTATGGGGAAATATGGTATCCTTAACAACATTTTATATCAAATGGAGCTTCAGAGAGAGCTTCACTGATAACAAATGTGATAAGATCAGGACAAATAACCCCATTCTCTCTACCTGTCTTCTTTCATTCTTGTGACCCAAAGTTGTTACAGATCCACCTTAAACAGGTAGAGAAGTTGGCTAAAAGGCTGCTTTGCCTCACCCCAAGAATATAAAACAGCTGAGTGAATGTGGTTCTGTAAACAGAAGTAAAACAATAGATGAGTACAGTGTCCAAAGTATTGGGCTATGAGGAATTCAATGAACAAAAACTTTTAGTTACTGGGATTATTGTAGAATTTGGTCTGTAATTTTTTTATTCTTACTGATTTAGGAGAAATCTGGAAGTAAACAGTGGTTTGTGAGAATCCTATATAACTTCTGTAAGGCAAAGTGGTTTGATTCATAAGAAAATAATATAATAGGAGTGAGAATCCCTAGCATTACATATTCCCAGTGTATATCCATTGATGTTGTGCTTTGCTTAATGTTTTTAAAAAGCATTGGACTCAGAAGTTTAATTATGTATTGAGTTAGTACTTGCATACTTATTGAGGTCTGCCAAGCTTGAGGCTGCCTGAAGTTTCCACAACAGAAAAGTGATCCTAACAATGAGTAAGTCGAGGTAATTAGAGTAACGTGATAAATCAGGCTAGCTGTAGCAGAGATTGTCTTCCCAGCATGCTGCCATTTGCTTAGTCATTGCAATCTTTTGTAAGAGAAGTGTATGATCCGTATTGGGATTTTTCAAGTGAAACTGAAATCCTGTATCATAGGTACCTTGTTCACAATGCTGAATTAGCCTTACTGGTTTTATATTGGCTTTTTGGTTCACCTCTCTGCAAAACTGTAGTCTATGAAAACATTTTAGAAACTGCTCCAGCAATATATCTTTGAAAGTATTTCACATAAGAATTGTACTTACCTACTTCCTACATCCCCCCCCCCCCCAAACCAACCTGAAAACTAGTGTTACTGCAATGTAATCATAACTTAGGGAAGTCTTAATGTGTTTCTGATAGAAGCTACATTATCATGTATAATCTGTATTGCTAACTCTGCATACTTTTGTGTACATTGCCTTTGTGTATGTAAATGGTCAGTAAAATCAACAAATTCATAGCTAAAGCTCAAAAGACTCCAGGTCAGATCTCGGGAGATGTAGTTCTAGTTTCTTCTTTTGCCAAATTTTTGTGACCTCACTCAGATCACTTGTTCTTTTGCTGTCTCAACTTAGTCCCTTTGAAATTAATATAAGCCCACTTTATTTCTTCCCTGAACTTTATCCACCCGTCTTTGAGGCACAAAAGATAACTACCAATTTTAAATGTTGTACTTAGCAGGGTTGGGAAGGAGCGCCATCAACTTTGCAGTGTCGTTCAGAAAAGCTATTGAGGAGAAAAATGTAAAGGGTTTGGTTCAAAAGTAGAGATTGTATAATCATCTGCACGCTGCATTCTTGTCAGTGTGTGGCTTCAAGAAGAGATCCCCGGAAAATTGAAGCCTATGTAAACTTTATTGAATTCACCTTTTCAATATCTCCTTTCAACATTAGAAGATAGTTCTACATATGCAACTAGTTCATATTCTGACTACTAGATGGCATTTATTTGTTTATAAAGAAGTGACCAAAACTGAAAATCCAGTGTTTTAGAAGTTCTCTTATTGGAAAGAAACTTTATGCTATAATGTTATATCTCAGACTTTCTCTGCTGAACTATACAGTTAAGGAATAATTTGGTTTAACCACATTTAATATCTGTGTTGGGAATGCAGTCAAAGATCTCTTAAGCTAAGTCAGACAATGGCAGTCTTCTGTGGTATTAGGAAACCCTCTCTGTGCTGGAATGCTTTAAGGAAAAATTGACTGTTTTACATGTTTCCTGTACAGATCCACTACTGACCTTGTAGCAGCTTTTTCCAATGTGTTAAGCACTGGTGAGGCCACACCTGGGGTACTGTGTCCAGTTCTGGGCTCCTCAGTGCAAGAGAGATGTGGATGTACTAGGGAGAGTGCAGCAAAGGGCCACGAAGATGGCTGAGAACCTGCCCCATCTCTCCTAGAAGGAAAGGCTGAGAACACTGCTGCTGTTCAGCCTGGAGAAGAGAAGGCTTGGGGGGATCTTAACAATGTGTACAAATATCTGTGGGGAGGATGCAGAGAAGGCAGGACCAGGCTCTTCTCTGTGGTGCCCAGTGCCAGGACCAGAGGCAATGGTTGCAAACTGAAACACAGGAGGTCAGGGAGTGTAGCGATAGGATGAGGGGTAATGGTTTTAACCTAAAAGACAGTAGATTTAGATGAGATACTAGAAAGAAATTCTTTACTGATAGGGTGGTGAGATACTGACCCAGGTTGCCCAGAGAAGCTGTGGCTGCCCCATCCCTGGAGGTGTTCAAGGCCAGGCTGGATGGGGCTTTGTGCAACCTGGTCTAGTGGAAGGTGTCCCCGCCTGTGGCAGGGCGGGTGGAATGGGATGATCTTTAAAGTCCCTTCCAACTCTCACCGTTCTATGAACAGTGGGGAATACTTTTCTTGCTGTGAGGATAACTGACCACTGGCAGAGGTTGGCTGGAGAGACTGTGAAGTCTACTATGTCAGTGTCGGATCTGTGAGACAGCCTGCGACAGCACCAAAGCACCCTCAAAAGCCATCAGAGCATAACTTCTAGACGTCCCTTCCAACCTCAGCTGTTCTGCGATTCTGTTAATGATTCATGAACTGTGACATTGCAGGACCAAATTAGTTATGCTTTAATGCTTTAAGATCCGACTGTCTGACATAGCTATACTAAATTGATGCATTAGCATCGGGAAGTGTGACTTAGCCATTATGCATAATTAAAATAGGACTAGGAACTTCTAGTTAAATTATCTCACCTTTCTGAATCTCTGTGTAAGTTATAGTTTGTCCAGCTGCATAGTTTGGCACCTTAATCTTTAAAAGGCAGAATCGTGAGTTTCTGAGCAGATGCTGTGACAGCAGGGAAACCTGGGACTGTATTCAAGCAGTCTGACCATAGGGGCATGCTCTGGCCACATCTGTGTGAACTTTAGGACAGGCCCAGAGGGGGCACATCAGCCCCACGTGACACTCCACTCTCTCCCTGTAGAAAACCGATCGAGGCACAGGAGCAGGGAGGTAGGCGTTGAGGATAAAGCTGAACAATGAGGAGAGTAGAACTGCAAAGTTTGTCAACAGTGGTGATCAACCTGCTCCACAGTCTAGATGCGTCCCAAGGCAGATGGGATGTATGGAAAACTTGGCTGTTCATTTTGTTGACGACATGAGAGCTTTAAAGTGCTGTTTGGAAAGTCTAGTTAAAAATCCAAAATACAGCTTTGTTTAACTTTTTTATACGTTTTGTATTTTAATCACTGCCAAGTCTTTTTTTTTTAAAGTTACTTTGTATATTTACAGAGATTTTTTTTGTGATGCTTATCACATGAATAGATGGAACTGCTCTTTCGATGAAGAGAGCTGATATCAGGGTAATGCTCCTGTTGCTTTTGTCAGTGGAGCTCTAAGCTGTCTCTTGTTACAGTGTCCTGGTTTGAGGTAAAACAGGACCAATTTTGTTCAGTAACTTTGCTTCTTAGCTGGGCCTCTTCTAGATACTGAAATTAATAGTATATTGTGCAGATAATATTTGCTCTGAGTGATAAGACCAATGTTTACAGGTGATGCCAGGGCGTGGTATGCAGAGAGGCTCTTGCTTATACTTATTGGTGTAACACCGAGGACAGCTAACTTGGTTACTTGCCCCGTTGGAAGGTCGGTAGCGGAAAAGCGCAGTGGGGTCCCACCTGTGGGGAGGAGCGGACAGGACAGGTGACCCAAAACTGACCAACAGGGTATTCCATCCCATCTGCCTCATGCTCAGTATAAAAGCTGCAGGATCAAAGGCTCAGCTCTTGCTCTCCTTCTTCCATGTCCGACATCTGAGGAGGACTCTGTTTGTCTGCCTTTGATCCCGATCCTGAATGCCTAAACCATGACACAGAGGGAGAATTCCAACTGATCTTCTGGTTGCTATAAATTGTATGCATTGTCTAGGCCTCTAAAGAATAATCATGAGAATCTAATAATCCAATGTGCAATTGAAATGTAAAACCCTGACCACTTTATACTATTTTCTATTTTAATGGGATTTATTAGATAAGCTTTAAAAGCCTTTTGTTGTATCTCTACCTTGTCTCTGACTTCACTGTGTCATTAAACACTGTGCACTCCATATTAGATACCAGGAAGTTACACTTTTCAAGGTTTTACAAACAGCAGACTTATTGTAATGTCACTCATTAACCAGTCATATGAGCTAATAAAAGTCCACTTTCCATTTACACAGTGCTCTTCCTCCCACGCAGGACTTTGAGAACCCTTGACTTCACCCTAGCTATGGCTGTATAGACTAAGTATGTGGTGGCTATGCCTGTTCAACGAAAGGTTATTAAGAACACAACTCTGAGTATATTTATGAACACAAACCAAATATTGACATTTCTATCATTGAGGTCTTAAAGATGTGGCTCTAAGATTGGTTAAGTAATAATGCTATGAAACAACAAAAAATCAGTTGTATAAATCTTTAATCCCTTGGCATTGTATTAGTTATATACTTGCTGCTCTGATTTGTGACAGCATCCAAATAGCATACATAACAGAATAGGTAACATACTGGGTTTTAATGTGAGTCATAAGCATGCACTCCTAAGATGCCCTCAACCTTTCCTTTAAAATCAGAGTCTATACAGATTTCCTTCCTTTCAAGAGAATGCTCTCAACCTTTCTTCTAAAGTCTGTGTTTAGTCAAATTTCTTATTTTTCAAATATATCTTTTGCAGCTTTGGCTATATTGTTGTTATCGTTTCATTAAAAGGGTCATGTGGAGAATTGCGGCGGGTTTTCTAGGTTGCTTTTGCCAATTTTTTTATAAATTTTTTTATATTGATTCTTCCAAATCTGTTTTATGGTGATTGCAACATTATTAAATTTGAAAACACTTTAAGTGTAGTAATCAGTAAAGAAAGTGGATATTTCATTCATATCCATAGGAAATAATAGGTATTATTGTTAAGAATAGGAAAACCCCAGAAAGCACTATTTAGCCAGGCTGTTAGTAGATAATGAAGACTATTGTTTCATTTTCATTAGTGCAGTTGTTTGTATAAAAAGTATTGTGGTACTGCTGCCTCGGGTGCCTGGTTTCATGATTTCATGCTCACACTGCTTCTTATGTAGTAGACTTCTGTTACATACACCAAATTTGGGAAGTTCAAAGAACTGACTTTGCACATTCACACTCGCCCAACCCCCAAACTGATGGTGTTTCTGTCTCTTCTCGGAAAGAAGTAGAGGGTATATAGCAGTATCTTGTTACAATATTATGGGAGAAAAGGCGCTTTTTTTAAACCTTAGAAAAGTATTAATGTGACCTTATTCAGCTGATCTAATAAAATTGTTCCATGGAACAGCTGTGAAATAGCAACCCGGAAGAAGACTTCCAAATGAATGTGAATACAGACAAGATATTCAGCAGCTTCCTCAAAAATTGTTCAGTTTGAAAGGTACACTTAGAAAGTGAGAGGATGAGCAATCTGAACAGTGAGATTAAGTACTTTAAATTGTTACAAATTCTTCTTGTTTCTCAGAGCTCACTAGGGAGACTCCACTTAAGCTAAAGTTAATGATGGGGGTGGGAGTGGAGCAACTTAAACCACTGGCTGCTTTGGTAGTGATGGCTTGTTACCTACACTACAGGGAATTTTGTTTATGAAGAGATTTTTATGACAGCAAAAGTTGGGTCCTGGTGCTCTCAGTCCTTTTTTTTTTTTTCCCCCCCCCCTTGTTACAACAAATTCCCCTTCTTGCAGGATATTTAGTAGCTGCCTATCTGGCTTTGCTCTATTTTGGTGGTCAGCCCACTCAAATACAGGTATGCTTGGTCTAGATACAAATGAAGAGTTATTTCAGCAGCGAAGGATCAGAGGGAGAGGTGTTAAATAGTCTTTAAAATTTTAATTTCTTCAGGCCTGTGCTGTGCAATTTTTTTTTTACAGCTCTGTTTTTGGCCTTGTATTAACTGTTTTTTCAGTTAACTGTAGTAGGGAGAAGCAGCTAAGAATGACACATCGATATTATATCTTGCGTATCTGTCTATATAGAGACTGACAAAACTCTCTGGTATATCTGAACTCAGATTCATGGGTGAGCAAGTCCAAATGATCCTCTGTGCTCAAGGAGCTCCCACTGCCCCACTCCTCTTTCCTTTCTCAAGGCCACTGAGTGAAGTGATTTCCTCCTATTCTGCTGAAAATTTTCCAGTAGCCCATGGCACTGCAGCACCAGAGAACAGTGTATTCCATCTCTAGCTGCCTACTGAACCTCCCTCCCATCACTCACTTTAACAGGACTGTTATGACTGTCATAAAGATTCTAGTACTGTAGTTCCAAATACTCTGCATGCACTGAAGGAATATATGCACAGTAAAGATTATTTGTGAAACAATGACTGTTAAAATCGTAAAATAATTTTCATGTCAGACAAGTTTAAAACAGAAAAAAAATCTTCCCCTATTTCTCCCCAACAAATTGGATTCTCATGTGAGGTCTTTATGACCAGGTCCCTTTGTAACTAAAGTATTATATGTGTTTAGGGCAAAGTTTGGTAACTTACCTATATACTTCTTAAAAGAATAACAGTTTTGGGATAGTAAGTTTGAAGTAAAAGTACCAGTCTGGGAATAGATCTTGGTTTGGTGAGGAGTCCTCCAAATCATAAAAAAAAAAAATCTTATTTAAAAATGAGGCTTAGAATAATGAGATATTCTAACTCTTCTAATCAGGTCAGAAAATTTGACTGTCTAAGGATGCTTAGTTTACCATTTCCTTCTGACATGGTAACCTTGAATATTGGTAAAGCTCCTTCTTTTCAGAAAAAAGAACTACTTTGTTTCTACTGTTGTACAGCATCCAGCGTGTGGGACCCTGCCTTTGCAAAGCTGAGCGTGTTCTCGGCATGTTCAAAATTGCCATGGGAATATCCTGCCTCCTTCCAAAGCCTCTGCATATCCAGTGTCAGAGCCTGCGATTTCCTCTGCTGCCACGTTGGCTGGTGTGCCAAGCAGAGAGAGGACATCAATGTCTTCTGGTTGTTGTGTTCTGTAACAACTGCTGGTGAGAAGTCTGAAGTCAAGTGTGGATCTGTGGTTTGAACTATAACTAAGATGAATCCTTAACAGTACAGATAGGTAGGTAAGCAGAGGAGGAAAGAGGTATTGAAGAAAAGCGATCTGTTTAACTCAGCAAGGCTTCTAATGGTCTATCTATAAATGTTACAGCATTTTTAGGAGGCTGTTTTGTGGGTTTTAATACAAACCTCTGAATATCTCAGTTACCTACAGTAACCCTGCCCTGCTCAGGATTTTCAGCCGTTGGAAGTAAGCAAATAAAGCTATAGTTTCAAAGGTGTAGACTGAATTTGACTATTCATAAACTGTACTTTCATGGGTGTTGCCGCTATACAGCTGATTAAGTCCCTAGGGGGGATGTTCTCTGATCTCTCACGTTTCATTCTTAAACTGTATTTGAGCTCTCTGTTACATGGCTTTCCTTTCTTGGGTCTAGTTCTGGGAGTTTTTGAGATACCACTATTTGGGAATCTGCTTTAAAGATTAAAAAGTAGACATCAGTAATAAAACATTGATGATACTTCCACGCACGTTGTTAAAAATCTTGGTATTCCCCTAAAGTTAGTGACTTCGAGCTTTGCTGTGCTCATGCTTCTCCTGCCATTCCTCTCTACAAAGTAATTGATAGCCTGACCTGATTACCTTGCAAATCCTGTTGTGTGTCACATTAAAAAATCCCGTTGTGTGTCACGTTAACTTCCTCATTGAAGCATATATATGCATGAAGACTTTCTCAGGGATTAAGAATTCTGGGTTTGGCCAGAAGTTGTGTCGCTTATCTATGGTCCTTTGTCTAACACCTGGTAACCAGGTGTGTCATAGCAGGAACAAGCCCTGAAGACCTGTGAGGTTGTGCAGGCACAATGATTTCACAGAAGCTGAGAATCTAGCCTGATATATTTACGTCCATATAAACAAAGCCAGAAGTTTTGTCTTGGTGGGATTATTCCTGTAGAAAGGGTATCTCTCAGTGAGACTTGACCTTGTGCAGTGGGGCAGTGTAAACTCTGTGGGGTGTTGAAGTGTGGTTGGTAAGAACTGAAATGACAAGCTACAGGGACTAAGCTATCACCCATATGAGTAAGATATTGCATATAGATGGTGGAATCAAGCACTTTAATCCCCTCTGACTCGCTAAGGAGTAAATTAATGAAATGTCGATTGCCTTTCACTTCAATATACTTTGGTTGAAAGGCTTAATATGCTCTTGGCTTGTGCTGTTTTGCTGTTACATCTTTAATTGCTGAGGGTTGTTTTGGTTTTTTATACAATAAGCTGTACTTAAATGTTTGATTTTTCTGAATAACATACCTCTCATTTTGTGTCTTGTTCCCATGCAAACAGAAAATACTGTTGATGTTGTATAAGCAATTTCTTCATCTCCTATTCCTGTTAGATATGAACAAAGTCTGTCAAGGGATGTACGCTGTACTGAAGGCCTGCAGTGGCCAGGAAGGTGCTAATGGGCTCCTGTGAATCCCAATCTGTTGTAAAATACCCTTTCTAGGTATTGTGTTCAGCGGAAAAAAAACATTAAAAAGGAAGAGGTGGAATTACATAAGAAATTAAGCAGGAATGAAAGTGAACTGCTAGCTTTCCTTGTCTGTGGAAAGGCCATCTGATTTGGGTTTCTCACTACCTGTGAATATGCTCAGTCTGTTTTCTTGGTTGTTTTTTTTTAAAGGAGGTGACCCTTCTTGGGACCACTAGCTGTTTGTAAAACTCTGCGTAGTGCCAGAATGTTGCTGAATGAAGCTAGACCTCATCTGTCGCTACCTGAGAGCTATTTGTTATTCTTGCTTTTATTGTTTGTCAGAGACAGAGCAAGGCAAGGCTGGTTCCAGAGGTACAACAGTGTTCGGGGGGGCGCTGACAAAACCAACTTTTTCTTCTGTGTGAACAAACGGGACTTGTAATGTACTCTTCTGTCTGTACAGAGCAGCAAACATCATTGCAGCACTCAAGGGCATATAAACTGCAGCTTAACGAGTTTGTGCATTCACCTGAGCTGCCAGAACTGACTCAAGGCATGCTAGTAGCCCAAGGTGAGCTACGAAGGTAGGGCCTTGCCTGTGTGATCTTTCGTAGCCTTCCCAGATCCTCGGCACTGCAGATCCACTGAAGCAACAGTGCTGAGGCTCCGAAGGTGGCTTGTGTGTCTAAGTAGTATGTGTAACGCTCCTGCTGCACTCCTGGTCTTGGCAGATCAAAGCCGGCCTCCTCCTAATGGGGAGGGTAGGTTTGGTTGCAGTTTTCTTCCACAAGGGAAGCCAGTTATTTAGCTTAGAGTGAAGGTGTATTATCAGGAAAAAAATCCAAATAACAATAAAAAAAAAAACAACACAAAAACCTGAGGGTATGAAGGTATGGGTTTTAGTGATGCAGTATTTCAGACAGGTGAGTTATATCAAGGCATTTTTCTTCCTTATGGTGGACTGCACAGCTTTTGTTTGTAAACTTTGTTTTTCCTCTTTTTTTTTGGGGGGGGGGGGGGGGGCGGGGGGGAAGGAATGGGGTGAAGAAATGAGGAAGATAATTGTAAAGATGATTAATCATGGCAAAACTAGAACTGTTTCAACTTTGTTAGTTTTCTGTTGGATGCTTTTTTGCTGTACTGGGTAAGTTTGGGATGTTTGCATTTCCACTTATGTTAGTGCATAGAAATTAATGAGTAGAGACAATATTGTAACTGAAGTATAATATCACAGTACCTGAAGGAGCCTATAGGAAAGCTGGGGAGGGACTCTTTATTGGGGAGTGTAGTGATAGGATGAGGGGTAACAGTTTTAAACTGAAAGAGGGGAGATTTAGATGAGATATTAGGAAGAAATAGAGGGTGGTGAGCCCCTGGCCCAGGTTGCCCAGAGAAACTGTGGCTGCCCCATCCGTGGAGGTGTTCAAGGCCGGGATGGACAGGGCTTGGAGCACCCTGGGCTGGGGGGAGGTGTCCCTGCCCAGGGCAGGGGGGTGGCACTGGATGAGCTTTAAGGTCCATTCCAACTCTAACCATGCTATGATCACATTTTAATGAGTAACTTATTGTACACTTGACAGTCATTAGCAGAGATTAGCCTATCAGTCAAAATCCAAAGTACAACTCATGGTTTATGTGTATGGCAGCTATGTGTCTCTGATCTGATACTAGACTAGTGACTTTTTTATTAATCAATATACACATTTCTATGTATTCATCTAAAATATGGGTGTCTGTCATTTGAAAAATGATTGTACAAAAGTGTCATTTTCTTTCTACAGTCACAGCTGTCTAGCATGTTCAGTTTCAGTGAACCTGACAGTCTCCAACCCAAATTCAGGTCACGGTGACAGAGTTAACTCAGTTTCAGTTACAAAAATTACTAGTGCTGCTAAAAGGGTGGGCAGATGTTAGCTGTCGTTTGGACGAGTAGCCTGGTGGAAATCATAGCTCTCATTAATTGTACTGGCAGGAGCATGACTGCAACTTTTCTGCCTCTATTTACTCTTAAGGACTTTAGCATGAAACTAACTCATGTAACACTGCACTAGTCCTTGCGCCAAATCAAACAGTAGATTTCAGGTTTGAATGCCAGAACTTTTGTTTCAGAAGGAAAGCTTTGATGTGAGGATGTTTAATAAATTTATAGGTCATGCTTTAGTTTCATTATGTTTAGTTACTTGGCCCAAGGTGGTTAAGGATGCCCTTTAGAGTTTTAACTGCTCCAAAAAAAATCAGTTGAATGAGATTTGTAAGAAATTTTGGGAGGATTGCCTGAAGGGAGAGTTATTGCAGAGGTGGAAGAAGCACAGGCCATTCTCACAACTTCACCATGCTGCTACACAGACTAAAATGACTATTGGGAGGAGTAAAGAGACAGGCAATAAGAGCCAGATTCACAAAGAAATTAATATTGAGAGAGCTATCAATAACGTGACTGAGTGCTTAAAACCAGGTATTTATTAAAGTCATTCATGTAGGGCTGACAGGCGGCACAAGACCTAGAAGAGGTGTGTACTTTTCTACAGTAAAATCTGGAGGTTGAGTAGGACCTTCCAAAATAGGTTTAGGATGTCTAATCGAATCATAGCCGTACTATCCACTGGTTTCAGAGCTGGATATCCAAATGTGTGGGCAAATTAGGCTTTGGTTCCTGTTGTGTCCTATTCTGGTCAGAATTTTGTCCTTTCAGAGTTTTGTTCCAGTTCTGGGATGCACCTAAAATATGTTACATTGCAGTCCTACAAAACCAACTTGTATAAACGTCACCATTCCACAATTTGCTTCCATTGGGATAACTTTCGGTCCTGTATGAGGAATTGTATTTTATTACTGATTAGCTGGGGGAAATAAAGAGACAATGGGCTTAGGTGGAATATGTTAGTGGTGATAAATGGAGTTAAATCCAGTTGGTGTCCAGTGACAAGTGGTGTCCCCCAGGGATCGGTGCTGGGACCGGTTCCCTTTAATATCTTTATTAATGATCTGGATGAGAGGATTGAGTGCACCCTCAGTAAGTTCGCAGACGACACTAAACTGGGGGGGCGTGTTGATCTGCTTGAGGGTAGATTGGCTCTGCAGAGAGATCTGGACAGGCTGGACAGATGGGCTGAGGCCAATGGTATGAGGTTCAACAAGGCCAAGTGTCGGGTCCTGCACTTGGGTCACAACAACCCCATGCAGTGCTACAGACTGGGGACGGAGTGGCTCGAAAGCTGCCTGGCAGAGAAGGATCTGGGGATGTTGGTGGACAGCCGGCTGAGTATGAGCCAGCAGTGTGCCCAGGCGGCCAAGAAGGCCAACACCATCCTGGCCTGCATCAGGAATAGTGTAGTGAGCCGGAGTAGGGAAGTAATCATCCCCCTGTACTCGGCACTGGTGAGGCCTCACCTCGAGTACTGTGTTCAGTTTTGGGCCCCTCACTACAAGAAGGACATTGAGGTGCTGGAGCGTGTCCAGAGAAGGGCTACCAGGCTGGTGAGGGGTCTGGAGGAGAAGCCTTATGAGGAACGACTGAGGGAACTGGGGTTGTTTAGCCTGGAGAAGAGGAGGCTGAGGGGTGACCTTATCACCCTCTACAACTACCTGAAGGGAGGTTTTAGAGAGATGGGGGCTGACCTCTTCTCCCACGTGGCAAGTGATAGGACAAGCGGAAACGGGTTCAAGTTATGTCAGGGCAGGCTTAGATTGGATATTAGGAAGCATTTTTTCACTCAAAGGGTTATTAAACATTGGAATGGGCTGCCCAGAGAGGTGGTGGATTCACCATCCCTGGAGGCCTTTAAGAAAAGGGTAGATGAGATGCTTAGGGACATGGTTTAGAAGTGGGTGTTTTTAAATCAGGGTAGGTTAATGGTTGGACTTGATGATCTTAATGGTCCCTTCCAACCTCACTTATTCTATGATTCTATGTTAAATATCATGGGTGAGAAATTGCCCTCTGATCCCAGATGGGACTATTAAAAGGTGCTTTATTTTTCCTCCAGTGTGAGCTGGTCAACTTTTGAGCTATTCAGCTTAATCTGACATCCAGAAAGCTTCCTTAATATTGTATAGTTACTGTAAAAAGTGTTAGTCAAGTTAATAGAAAACTATAGATACAGCTGCACTCTTGTTCCAAGCACAACTTGTCATGTGTAGGATAGTGGAAAAAAAAATTATGCATAGTCAATTCTTAAGTCCTAGTTGTTTCCAAATGGCCCACATTAAAAAAGCAAAAACAATGATTCTGAAAGTGCAGTCATGCATACACCCCGGAACTGCTGTCACAGCAGGAAGAGCCTGATTTGAACAGCTTGAGTAGCATGATTGCTTGCAGCATTGCAGCAGGCTGTAGGTCAGTCCTCTCAAGGTCTCACAGCAGTGTTTTGTTGAGTTTTTTTTTCTTCCAGGGAATTATGATGTGTAGGCAAGCTTTTCTATATTAATAGTATTCAGAATACTTAATTATTTTAAAATGCCTGTTGTCTTAAAGTCCTTTCAAAATTAATTAAATGCAATCGTCCAAAGCTCAGTGGCAGGAATGTGGTGATATTTTGAAAATAATGAAAGAATGCAAGAATTTAATAGAAGCATTCACCCTGTTTTCAGCTAAACCACTTCTGACTGTACAGCAGTTCTATCCAACAATTCTACTTCTGCTTAGATTGAAACTATTTCAGTCCTCTTTCTGCACTCGGTGTTACTCACAGGCAGTGTAACATGTAATATCTGTACATACGAAATGCTGAAAGTAGTGCTGCTAGGCTCAAAATAGAGGGGGACGGATGAATGAGACAGAAGAGAAAGCTTGTGTTAGTTTTTGACAGCTGTAGTTACGTTTGTTTGTTTACTGTAAAGTTTTACAATGCGGAGCCATGTTTGCATACAAATAGGATCCTTCCTTCTTCCTTCCTCCCTGGGGAGTGTACACCAGCTCTGCCAGTGCATATAGAGGCTGGCTGTGGGACTGGGGGGAAGTCTAAGTTATACTGTGAATAATAATAGATGGGGTCTAAGGCAGAATATCAAGAGTTAAGTAAGGACCTTATCGCTGCTTTTCAACATGTGAAGGAGATTTACAAAAAAAGATTAAGAAAGGCTCTTTACCAGGGCATGTAGTGACAGAGTAAGGGGCAATGGTTTTAAACTCAAAGAGGGGAGACTTGAATTGGATACAAGGAAGAAACTTGTTTATGATGAAGGTGGTGAGACAAGTTGCCCAGAGAAGCTGTGGCTGCCCCATCCGTGGAGGAGTTCAAGGCCAGGCTGGACGGGGCTTGGAGCACCCTGGGCTGGGGGGAGGTGTCCCTGCCCATGGCAGGGGGGCTGGAACTGGATGAGCTTTAAGGTCCCCTCCAACCCAAACCATTCTGTGATTCTAAGCATCTCTTAGGCTACTCCATCCAGCCTATGGGCTGCCTTTCGGAAATGGGATTTTCTGTTTTAATTATAAAATTTGCCATAGTCTAATATCACGTACTTGGGTTAGGTCAAAATTGCAGAAATAATTAAAAGCAACTGCGTCAGTGATTGCTGCTGATACAGATAACTTATGTGTTAATCACAATTATGTAGTATTAAGGATGTGTGAAGTCACAAGGTAACAATTAAGTGGAAATTGTTTTCCCTGTAATTAAATGGGCAGTATTACTTTTTAATAAGTAAAATTTGAACCCTGAAATAGTCGGAAGCATTTATTCACCACTGTGATATGTATCTTAACAAAACATTATTATTTTGGTTCTGGAAGGTGTCTGAAAATGCAAATGACAGCAAATTATACCGAACTACTTAGGCTTAGAAAAGAAAAGGTCTGATTTATGTCTTCCTTTCATAAAACTGAAACAAAAAATGTTATTTGAAGAATAAACTGGCTTAGTTTGTGTTTCAAGACTTAGAGGGTTGAGGCAGTATGATCATGTTGTAAGTATACGGAATGCTTTATCAATGTAAACTTTCCTAAATGTCTTTATTTTTCAATTCCTTTTTGGGTGTGCATCTTTTTCTGTAGCTGTTTCATAGAGTTGTCTTATTAATGCTCTCATTGTAGTAATAGCAGATGCAGCTCTTTCTGTCTTGTAAAAAAAAAAAAAAACAGCTTTCATTGCAGACATTGCAGAGCTAACACTGCTATACCCTCCTGTGGAAATATTGTCTTTCCATGCCTCTCAATCATTATAGAGAGCATCCAGCTGGCCTGTGAAAGGGGAAAAAAGTGGGATCTTCTCAGGTTTTCTTGCTATTACACAAGTAATGTCCTAATATGCAGATAACCAGTAATTTTATTGTGTTGTGTGTATATTCTTTTCAGGGACTGAAAGAAACAAATAATAAAGAAGGCCCGAAGAACTAGCTGTGTTGTTGGTACTCCACAGAAAAATATGCATTAGTGTTATTAGGCAGTAGCTACATTTTTGAAGTCCAGTCTGTTCCAGCCTAACTCAGCTGGAATTCAGGTTGCTGGGAACAGGAGTTAGTTATGTAGCTAAAAAACTAACACCTTGTTGTTTTTACTACTTTTGCTCCTTGGATAAGAAAATGACTATCATTCAGAAGAGGCTATGTAAGTAATACTCTATACACAAGTGCTTATCTGGCTATATATAATAATAATATAGATAACTATATAGCACAGAAAATGGCACATGGCTTCTAAAAAAACCCAAGAAGGTGATTAAGATGGATAGTTTATATTTCTGTAAGTAAAAGTGTAATCCTCTTTGCATCACACACTCTCAACCAACCAACCACAGATACAAGTACACAATGTTTCTTCTCTTTTTTTTAAAGGCATAGTTTAGTAAACAAAAATAGTCTCACAGTATTTTGTCTGCCATCCTAAGTAGATGTATAGATTTGTGTGGTGGTTGGCTTTTTTGTATAATTGGGACTTCACCTTTTTTCTCCTCTAATATTTGGTCAGGGACTGGGTGACTTCTGTGATATAGTGATATCAGCTTGTGCAGAGGCCTGGACTGGGTCTGAACTTGTGTTGAACCTTCTTGTTGCATCAGTTTAAGACAGGTTTGGCTTTTATTATCTTGAATTCTTAAACTACTAGAGATGTAATCCAATCTCACTTGTATTCTTCTGTTTCCTTCTCAATTCAGGCTAATTCATATTCTTTTACTGATCATGTAGAGGCCATATCAACAATTAAAAATATAGAAGTGTTTTCTAGCAACAATGTCGTCATAATGTAAGTATTAATTGAATCCAGCTCAAATATGCTTAGCATCAGATCAGCCCAGAATTCCTAGCCATAGTCTCTACTAATACTCAGCCTATTGCTGAGATAGCAGCTGCTATGTAATGGGCAGTTGATTAGTTCTCGGCTGTATCCATAGTTAAAGATGATTTGCCAATACTGTTTATAACTGGTGACTCAGTAAAAACAGCCAGTGGCCAAAACCCAAGATCTGTTCTTCATGGCCTATGGTCAGTAGAACCAGCAGTGAGGCTTTTGTAGTGCAGAAGGGCTGGCACAAGTGTCATTTGAAGAGCTTTAACTTTCTTCCAAGGACCTCTAAAGCCATGACAATCACGTAATCAATAGGACAGCTGCATTCAACTCTAATACAGTTCTGTATGTAGTTCTTAGAAAAGGGCTTGATTCCATGTTAAAAAAGTAACTGCTTGCCTTCCTCATGGAGGTGTACTAAGTAACACGAACTGAAAGGTGTCAATACGCACAAACTTCAGAGCGCTTTATAAGGAGAAAAAGGAATACCAAGAAGCAGCACATGGCTAGTAAATGGCCCTAGAAAAGAGGAAGCCTGCAGACAAAAGTGGTAAAGGAAAGCTATAGGTATTTGCCTGTAAAAGTTGATATTATTTAGGAGTAACAGAGAGAGGCTTTCTGATGTGTGGCTTTTCTGGTAGAATGCATGCTGTCTGTAACTCTCATCTGATTTGATTGATTGATTTCTAATCAATTGTATTTCAGTAGATTGTCTCTTGTTCCCCCCTCACCTGTGTTGTAACTTTGACCTGCAGAGTCCAAAAATAGCTTATTAGCTGAAGAACTGTTATACAGAGAATATTGTCCTTTGTCTCTGTAACTTGGAGAATCATTTTTTAGTATAGCATGGGTTATAAATATGTTTCAAATGAATTTACCAATACTAAATCAGTTGGGTTTTTTCCCCCCTGTTCTATTTGTCACAACCATGTGATTATGAACTAAATTTTATGAAGCATGGCAAGTCAGTAGTACTAATTTATTAGTAGTAAAAACATGCCAAGCACTGAATAATACAACTGAAATAGGAAATGAATTCTGCAAGAAGCTGGTCCATATTGATACTCACCAATGCAGTTGGATTACTGTCTAATCATTTGACTGATGCTTGTAATTCAAGCACTAAGTATAGACTAGGATTGTGGTTTCTGGTCCTTAGATATTGTAGGGAGGAAAAACAGCAACATGAGGTTCTGGTAGAACAGGATGGTGTATTTCTTCATTCCTTCCCCCTGTCACCCCCCAGCTACTTCTCCCCCCAAAAAGTAGGGGGAAGACATCTCTCTCTCCAAAATAAACGTCAAGCATGGAGGTAGAGGGTGAAACTATAGAAGTAGGTTCTGGTAAGAGATTGCCTTGGAATATGTTCTTGTATATCTTTTGATAGGGTGGACCTTTTCCTTTGTGAATAAATGCATATTGAAAGTATGTATTTCTCCATGAATAACAGCTGGCATATCGCCATGTAACCTGACATGTGAAGAGCTGAGTCCTCCTTGGTTTTTCACCACTTTGTGAAAAGCCCCTCCTCCTCCTAACCTATGTGTTAATTTAGAGAAGCTGGTATCTCTCTCTACCACAGTTCTATTCTGAAACTGAGAAATATTTGCAGTGAAAGCTCTGGTTGCAACGGTGTGAGAAGTTTGTTTGACAAAAATTTTTCTGAAGACTCTGGGCGGGGAAAAAGAGGATTAATGATCAACTTCACTTACGTTAGGAAATATCATGAAACTCCATTAATGATAGAAGCAGCCCCAACACTATTGGGTTTTTTTCTACTCTATTTTGCTTTTTTCTTATCCAGTGTCCTAAACAATAAATGTAATTTGTGTTCTGAAGACTTTTTGGAAATAGCATATATCACTTGAGATGTTTGTACTACATTTGACAGTTCTATAGGCATTCAAAGAGATAGTGAAGTGGAAATCTATTATTGCCTAAAAAATATTTTGAAAGCAGAAAAGGAACACTTTAATGAAAGGTATTAGCCTCTAGAAAAAAGTGTGATTTCTTATTTTTAAACCATTTGACTGACTGGAATTACTGTAGTTTTAATGCCTCCCTTCTCTTATTCAATTAGGGGAAAAAAAAAAAACCACAAAAGCAGCAAGGATTTGAGTTTTTCTTTTAAAGCTCCAAAGCTAAAAGGGGAAAACCAAATGAGTGTATTGCAATTCTGATTAAGTCCACCCCAGTGTCAAGAGCTTCAGCAAGGCAAATGTGCTACATGTAATCTCTTTCAGTGTAATTTTTGAGACTTGTATGTGATGAGTTTTCAGAGTCCTTTGCCTGGGAAGGTTAATTCCTCCCTCCACAAGTTCAAGATTTCAAAAGTGTGCTAAGTGAAAGTAGCATAGAACAAAGTGCTTTGATACTGCACTGGATTTTTTTTTTGTCTGACAACAAAGAAACACATTCATTGTATATAATGAATTTCTCTCGCAGTTCTGGAAAAGCTCATTGTTTATTCATGAAGGAAGGTCAGTAAGGCCTGGCTAATCCAAGCATTTCTTTTTTTAATTTCTTTTCTAAAAGGGATGGTTCTTGCCTTATGAAATAGAAAGATTCATAGGAAAATGCATGTGGCTCGCAGAAGGGAAAATCAATGGGAGATGCAAAGCATGTATGTGTTTAAAGGAGTTTTAAATCAGACCAGGTTGTATTTTTCAATTGTATTTTTTGTTCTTCATTATCACTGACACCAATATCACTTGCATTTTAACTTTTTCTTATCTGCGTTGTAACTGGCCTCTAGTTCTACCAAATAGTTCAGATGCAAGCCTGAGGTTTTTTTGCAGCTGGCAGGGCTGGGTCCAGTGACAAAAACCAGTAATTTGAGTCTTCCAGGGAAGAATTCTGGAACTGGCAAAACCCCAGAATGATGTAAAAACCAGAAGGACTGGAAACACGTGTATTAACAAAAGCTAAAATGATGATGGGTGAAGAGAAAAATGATACATCAGGGGACAATTCACGTGCCTTACCATTTTCAATTGGGAGAGCTGGTTCTTAAATTTTTTTCTCTGGGAACATGACCCTCAGGTTACAAAAATGCTATCTGTGTTGTTTTAATGACCGAGGAACACAGACTCCATCAAGTAGGAAGGAGGAGGCATATGTAGTAGATGCCGTGACCTCCAAGCCGCTTGGCACCCGGTGCAGCCTGCCATTTCCTGGACTGTGACTCTGACGGATGCACATATTGCCTTTTGATTTGTGCCTGATGTAATTTATGTAGCAACCCGCTGGTCCTTTCTTTTTTTTTTACCAAGTTGCTTCTTACCTTGCATATTTGCCCTTGAAAAATTAAAAAGCCTATTACATAGTTTAAATAATTTAATTGGAAGAAACAAAAGGGCCAGAACTTCCTCTAATCCTACTGAAATGAGAATAAAATGCCAAACTAAAGCAAATTTCAGCTCCCCAACACTTCATCCTGACAAGGTTCTGGTGCACAATGATAAAATTTTCCATTCTCAATTATTAAAATCCACTTAAGCAGCAATTCACAAGCATTATGGAACACTATTACCTACTTTTAATAATTTGTTTCTGAGAGCATGTTATAGGACTTCAGTGTTAAAGGAAACGTAGCCCATAAATGCCGATTTATTATTTTTTTATTTTTGTTAAGGCAGCACTGAAGTCTTTCTCTTATTGACATTGTTAGTGCAGCTGCCTCTGTTTTGATTTAGAGTTATTGTTCAGTGTAGCTGAGAGAGTGAACTGAGACACGGACAGTGTGGGAGTATGCTTCAGAGACAGAGATATCAAATGAGTTATTTGAGCTGGTTATCAATTGTTAATTGTCTACTGATCCTTAAACTAGATACCTAAACTGAAAAGACCACTATCAGCAACAGATGCAAATTATATGGATCCTGTAGGTGTGCAGGCCCTACAACATAAGTGGGATAATAAATTTTTTATTGCCTATTTGAGCTTTCATATGTAGGCAGTTCTCCTAGCGTGGGCCTCCAAATCCAATGTTGGTCTAAATTAACTGGTAACTAGAAGATAATGCTTGAATTGAAACTGCATTAACGGCTACGTGTTGACGGGTTCTCCATAAGTATATTTATTGTTGGATTTCCTGTATCAAAGATTCTTCCTCTAGGATAGCCCAGCACAAAAACTTGACCGATTTGGTGCTCCCCATGAGAATGGTCTCGATGCTACCCTGACTTTTCCATGTGTCTCTTGACCCACCTGCTTGTTGGTCTTTCAAATTCTCAGCCTGACAGTTTGGAATGCTGTGGTGAGTTTAGAGCTTATTGCCGGTACATCTCCATTCAGGTACTGCCTATCACTTTTCTGATGTAGTATTTGACTCTTCAGGAGAAGGTGTGGGATCTTCAAATGGCAGAAGGAAACAGAAGAAAAAGATCCCGTTTGCATATTGCTCTTTCCAAGTAACAGTGATTACAAGCCCAAAAGTTGAAAATATTTTGTCTTTGGAGGTTTTGTGACTGTTTACCATCAAAATGCCAAAGCATGAGACTTCCTCAGGCTGACCAGTCACTTGGGATGTCCTCCCGCCCCCAAATCAGCCCTGCTTGCCTTGTCTCTATGGGGGCAGTTATGGAAGTTTTCTTCAGTTGCTGCGGTGTGAAATAGCTTGAACACTTTTGAGAACTTGCAAATCGGCCACAATATCATCTCTTAGTTACTGTTGCTTGTAATGTTGTAGATTGGGGTAGGGAAGCAGAGTAGGCACCTGAAGGCTTCTATGGGATAAGGGCTTTAAGGTAGAGCAAAGCAGATCTGGAAGGGTCTTCTCAACAATAGTTCTGTGGCTGTCCCTGCAGTGTGTGAGGAGCAGGAGAAAACATTTACTTCCTGTCCCTTTTTAAATCAGCCAAAATCAGCTTCAAATTAATCATCCCCTCGCAAGCCTCCATAGCAAAACTGCCCAAGTAACAGTGACAATGATTGGGAAACCCACTTAACTGAAGAGCTGGTGGTCTTGTAGATCTTTTCATTAAACTGGAAATTCTAGGTGCTGTTTCAGCTATGCTATTAATGCTTCAAGACAATACAATGCTACTGTTGTTCATGAAGGTTACCAATGCTGTTGTGGTTGAGGTTGTTATTGTTTGGTGAAGGAGTTATTTGTATTCAACACGATACAGATACTGTATTTAATCACCAAACTCCTCAGCATGTCACCTGTTTGCTTTCAGTGCTGTGAGATAATGTCCTTGTGTTGGGAGTTTGTAGTGCTGAGTTGGAGCAGCCCTTGATTTATGTCTGTGTATGCTTTCCTTGATTATTGCGTATGCAAGAGGAGAGAAGCACTGCTGGAAACATGTTATATGATGTCGTTTGGTGACAAGACAATATTGTTCCCCTAAAATGAACCTGTTTGAGTTTGTTTTATTTAATAAAAAAATATTAAGTATTTGGCCACCTGTATGTCAGATTTTTTTGGATGGGACTGTGATAGCTTAGGAGAAGAATGGAAACAAAGAGAACACCCACTCAAAGGGATGGATCAGGCTATGATCTTTAAAGCCACTACGTCAGGGCGGAGTAAACTTCAGTAGTCTGAGTCAGTCTCAGACATCGATGAGTGGGCTACTTCCCACCCCTGGACATAATTCTCTTGCTTCAAAGGGTGGTGACCATTCTTAAGGTGAAGACATCAAATTACATGCCCCTCTTCCCCCCCCCCCCCCTTCTCAGAAATGATCCCTTAATCATTGTCCAAAAACTTAGCACTGGTGTCTCGCCTGTCCCACAGTAGCATCATATATGAGCCAAAATGGTTTGGTAATGCTCTGTGTTACACAGCTGAGAACAGAATGTTAAATCTGTGATCCTTCTGGGTGCAGCAGTGCATTTTTTTCAAGTTGCAGCACATGCTGCTGTTCCCTGCAACATGGAGACCCAACTAAAAAGCTGCCTTTCCTCATGTTACATTAAAAGTCTGTACAAATAAATCGGGACATAGCATTCCCTGAATAACAAGCTGATAAAATAGTGATTTGGCTGAAATCATGTGGATTTTCCTTTTTGTTTGGGTTTTGGGGGTGGTTTTCTGTTGTGGGTTTTTGTGTTGGGTTTGGTGGTTTTTGTTGGTTTGTTTTGAGAAGCCCTGGGTGAAACACTTGCAGTGCATCTCCCGCATCCTTTGTGGTCTGCTTCTTCTGAGCTTTAGGTGTAGATGTATTCAGTACTCTGGAAATTACCAGCTAACATCCATTAACTACAGCTTTAGGTTGATAACACTTTCAGTACTCAGTACTATACCATAACAAATATTACTGTTTTCTCTATCCCACCTAGTATCGTAAACTCTTATCTATTTTTTGATTACAAAGTGTAGTTCTGTGTTTAACTGAATGCCAGAACAGTCTTCTGTAAAACGTGATGTTTTTCAGTGCCTGAGATTGCAAGGGTCACCCTCATCTGTCTTCCATCTTGCCTTTTCCAGTCTTGCATAGTGGAACTCCAGCAACTTCACCCCTTTCTGTATTATTCTTTGATCGGGTATACCCACAAGTACCTTTTTGGAGACAAAGCTCACTAGGATAATTAGGGACTTAATGTCCTTGCATATACTTTGAGATAAGACACTTGGCTAGTAAGGGGTAGTTGCATTTCTGCTTCAGCTTGAATGTTTTGTCTTACTGAATCAGCTGTATGTAGCTTGGCTGAAGACATCCTTGAATCCTTTGAGGATAAACCAAAACTCACCCAAGACTGCGTCCTGGCTGTGGTATTATTAATAATATATCAGTTCTGAGGAGAATCTCAGGAACACGAGCAATAACTGTTCCTGATCACATGCTATTTCATGCATCCACATAAAACTTCCAATGTAGGGTTACCTGGTAGTGTCTTGGTTTGCTTTACAACCCAGTAAATGTTGTCCCCAACTTGGTGCTTGATGTCCCAAACAAGACTTTTCATTGAATGTTTCTGTTTGTGCATCTGTTTCTGGTTTATTGTTCTGTAATGCCTATATTTAGTCAATACATAGTCTTTGCAGCCTCTTCTCTTTTTAAATGATGACTGGAAGGCTTTTGCTGCTTTATAGAATTTGTAAAATTGGGTAAGGTCACCTTGTCTGACTCATAGCTGTTTGTATCTTCAGTCAGAAGTGGGACCTTCAATATGAAACTTATTTATTTGTACCTCAAGGGGGATTCTACTGGGTGTAGGGTTCATTGTATTCTTGGGCTACATTGAAAAGTAGCAGTTAATATCTAGGCTGTCCTTTTTTAAGTGTCAGCTTTCCAAACTTTTACTCTATACAGTCTGCACTGTCCTTTCTTTTGTTTTTTTATCACTAACTGTTAATTAGAATATTAAGTTTCTTCCCTCAGCATAATGGATAAATATTTCTCACCAGTTTAGATTTTAAAATAAGCAGACATCTTTAACAAGCCTTAAACTGATGCCCCTGTGATTTACAGTAGTTTGCTAAGAACCCCTTAAAATATGGTAGCTTTTTGTTCTTATCAACAAAAGCAGCAGAACTGTTTCTTTTGAAGAGGGATAAGTGCCAATCTGCTAATTGCCTTCCCTTCTCCTTTGATCTTTCTGACCAGTTTTTCTTAACATTGCAGGACTTCTCTGAATTCAGAAATGAAAGGAGGCGTCTTCTAATCAGTCTTAATGTTCTATATAATTCTTTTTTCCCCAAAGAAGCCAGTTCATAGCTCAGCTGAGCAAATGAGTTTAAAAACACAATCTGGGTCATCTAAACAATAAA
This sequence comes from Pluvialis apricaria, assembly GCA_017639485.1. Lineage (NCBI taxonomy): Eukaryota > Metazoa > Chordata > Aves > Charadriiformes > Charadriidae > Pluvialis > Pluvialis apricaria. The sequence goes on from CM030010.1 coordinate 80,838,775, forward strand.
GCAGCTGGATGTCAGGAAAAACGTTCCCTTCCAGTTTTCTTTCAAAGGCAAAATTCAGGAAGTCAAAGCGGACTTCAGCATGTATATTTGGGTGGGCATGAGAGACTTTGTAGCTTGTTAAGTAGCATATCCGGTTCGGGTTGGACACTTGGTGGTGAGGATACAGGCCGTTGATGGATTGCACTAAGACACCATTGACCTCCTTGCTTTGGCATTAGGAGTATGCAATACAGATGAAGTAGCAAAGTTGCTGACAGATGCGCTTGCTATCATTCATCTGATCTGAAGAGACACTGAATCAACAGAATAAAGATCTCAGGGCTACCTCGCTGCAAACAGCTACGTCCTTCAGGACGATACCTTTGTCCTTCAGTGTCCATTTGACTGCTTTTGGAAAACGATAGCCTGAGCATTAAAATAGCACAAGGCATCCAAGTCCTCCAGAGAAAGGGAAAAATACAGATTTAACATAAAATGATACAGCATTGTTTTCTTTTATCCTTTTGTCTTTCATTTCAAACTGACTTTTTCCTATTGATAAGTGTACTCCTTTTCTGGCTGCATCACTGTGTTTAATTGCTTATGCTCTGTTTTGTGTATTGTATATAAAATTTAAACCTACTCGTGCACAAGTCTCTTCTGTACTGCAACTGCAGAAATAACCAATTAAGCTCAGATGTCATCAGTGATTGCAAATAAAAGCATGACAGCTTACATCTCAGAAGTTGATCCTGTTGAATCCTTGTCTGGTCCAAGCCCATCCATTGGATTTCATCTACAGCTTTCAACCAACCTCAGCTAGGTTGAAAGCTATTTCATTCATCACTTATTGCAAATCCCAAACTATAAATGCGAACTTAAATATAGGAAGAAAAAGGCAGAAACTAAGAAAATCTTTCATGAATGCACCTTCTAGGTGAAAGGCAATTCTGGGATTAATGTTTTGCAATCTAATGAGAGGTAACACTGCTATGTGGTGTCTTCTCTAGAAACAGGGAATGCAAGTTTGACAGGTAAACATTTGTTTTGCACAATTCCAGAGTGATGGGCAATGAATGTTCCATACGCAGTGGGGCGAAATCAGGTGCTACTTCCTTTGTAAATAATTATCATCTGTCTTTTAATAGGCTATAGTTATCAAGTACAGTAACAGTTTCCACTAAGTGGGTATTGCTGAGTGATAAGTAACAATGATGTTCTTGTATGATTAAGTAATCTATGTATTATATGTACGAAATCAATACTAAATGTTGTAAGGAATGCTTCAGTATTGGCACTTAGCAGTTTATTGTTTAAAATTGGATTTACCAGTTTGATGTTTCTTACAAGTATAAAAAGGAGCGCTGCTGAGACTGGAAGTGTGCAGTGGTGAATGCATCTGCCATTCGTGAGCAAGATGTGTATCTAATACTGCAGACTGACATACTTCTCACACCAGTGCCTCACACTTCAATAGTGAGAATGCTTAGTGTTAACAACAGTGCAAGTCATCTGCAAGAAGAGTTGACACCTTATAGCTCCTTTCTTGGCTATGCTTTAAGGCACTAAACTGTGGAGTACATAGGATACTGTTATTAAAAGACATGTATTGACCAGATTTACCTAAAGGATTAAGTAATCTGGTATTTCCCATTTGGTGCGACGGCCGGTGTATCTTTAGGGAAGTTAATATATCCCCTCTGGTGTGAGTACTGGGGCATAGTTTTAAAGAGCAGTGCAGCACTTGAGTAACTGTCTTTTTCCTATGGCAGTGTGCATTTCTATTTGCTACTCTTTTTCTAATAGGATTCAGTCTATAAATCAGACTTTACTCAGTAAAACAGATGCAAGAATGAGAATACTATTACTTGCTCTAGGCATCAGTCACACGAGTTATGAGTTACTTAAGTGCATATTGCTTTCGTACATCCTTTTTTTCCATGTGTGTATGAGACAGAGGCAGACAAAATTGTGAACTAAAATTAAATTATTACTTTACAGATATACTGTATGATGTTGCTAATGGGTTCTAAGTTGTAAATATAGTGTTACCGTGGTTTAGGCCAAATCAGCTACTGGGGACCTCAAAGCAGGACAAGTATGTATGGTTGCCTTGACTGAAGTCCCGTTTCTGTCACACAATGATCCAGTGGAACACATGAAATGCTGGTATCTACTGTTGCTGTTCTGCTCTCCCTTACGGTAACACTTCTTTTAAATTTCCCAGCCAATAACTACATCTTGCTTTCTTAAATAGTGGACGGTGGTTCATCTTAGGCTGTATCTGAGTTCGAATTATTTTCTTCTTGCAGAACTATGAGATCACATTGAAGTTATCCCCAATATTTTGTTACGCTGCCTTGAGACATTTGTTACCCACATGTGCATCCCCAAAATAATTTTTCAGAATTCTAAGCCACTGTCACAGGGACCGATGTTTTCCTATGTGCCTCTATGGTTTGATTTATTTTTTAAAAACTTTTTTCTTTCTCTGCAGTGGGACACAATAAGAGTTTAGATCTGGTAATTAAGCTACCAAACTCCTGTTGTTCCTTGTCTTGCATTTTGTTTAGGTTACATTCAAACAAATACTTGGCACAGGTGAAGATATGTTGCTGACACTTTTCCAGCTGTGAACACAGACAAAAAGCTTGCACATCAGAAGCTGCAGTAAGCAGGCACAGTGCTGCCATTTTGTAGAGCTTTTAATACCTAGTAATATGAAAAAGAATAAAAATGATGTGAACTTGCTAGATGTGTTTGCAGAGGAATTTTCAATAAAGGCTGTGCTTTTTGTGATTACTTCAGTGTAAGTCAGTGGCTTAGAAATGGAGTAACTCTGTAATTTTGGGGTGAAGATTCATTCCACTGTCCTGGCTGCTTCTTTTGTTCTTACTGGGTTAATTTTTCATTAAGCTTGTTGATGTTTAGTTGGAGATGAAACTGTAAATCAGGGTATGTTTCCTCGTACTCTTCTGCACTGGACAATAGACATGTGCATCATGTAACAGTTTTGATTTCTGCCATCTTCATAATGCAGATATTGCGGAAAGGGCTCGAAGAGGCAGACCACAGTAGAACGAACAAAATTCAGCTTAGAGAATGAAAGTGGCCAGAGATGCCACTGTCACACTGATGGCTGTTGATTACATAGAGCAGGAAAATAAAGTTTTAAGCTGTGAGTTTCTAGAACCTGTTTTGATTATAGCGATGAGAAGGAAGGGGGTTATAAGTGGTGAGGAGGCAGTCTTTGATCCATACAGTCTGGTAGCAGGTAGACTGTTTGAACAGAAGAGGGTTAAAAAAAGCTTCTAACTCACTGCTTGATGTAATTGCAAATAGAGCGCATAACACTAACTGGCACGCTGCCCTGTAGCAGCATTTCCAAGTTGGCTGCTGACCTTCCTTCACAGCAGTTTGTGCAGCTATCGAAACACAGTGACTGAAGCCCTTCTGAAATCCTCTGTTTAGACACAATGGCACTAAAGGGTTTCTTAATAGAGGTGGATTTTTGCTGTTACCTTGACAGCCCTGTGAATAACTGGCCCTTGCATCTTGTGCTCCGTGATGGCACTGATCACAAAACTACAATGATGGCAGGGATCCTCTTAGTGCCCTGACCTCTGCTACTGCTCTTAGAGCTCTTTTCATTGACTTGTCATTAGAAGCAGCTTAGGGGCGCCTCCTTTTTTTGTCTGCTGAACACTACCTTGGAAATACCTGCGTACAGAGAGTCCTCTATGCTTGGAATTGAACTGGCAGGACTCCAGTAAGAACAGCCAAGTCTGGGAGTAGTTTTCATTACAGAAAAGGAAAAACAGGAGGAGAAGAGGGGTGGCTTTAGGTAGGCAAAATGACGGTTGCCTCCCATCACAGGGGAGATGATACCTAGTTGGAATGATCCCACAGCAGTGGAGAGCATAAATGTAAAAAAGCAGATGAGTTTACTTACAAAGCAATACTGAACTGATTGAAAGTAGTTACAGGCACTTTCCTATGAATTGTAAAGCAAAGCATCTCTGAATCTGAGACTTTGTAATGAGCATTACTTTCTTCACTGTAAGATGGTGATTATTGGTTTCAGAGAATGTTGGTGCTGTGGGTATGGTCTACTTTCAGTCTTGCCAACTAGTTTATAAAATGTAACGTGCCTCTGGAAATAAAATCGACAGTGATAGAGCTGTAGTTGTGTAGAAATACATGGTACACTTCAAAATAACCTAGAAGTGTGTGAAAGTGGGCATATCCTCATGACATCTGTGTTTTTTCAAATTAACACACAATCCTACTTTTTGGAAAAAAACCCCAAACAATTGGTGACAGCATACATCAGGTATTGTCAAAAATGCATGAGCAGGAGGAACACAAGAATTTATGGTGTGAAACAGCATCAGGCAAAACTCAGAATATCGAGGTGGTGGCCTTTAGTGGATGAGGAGCGTGCAATTATTTTTTTTTTAAGGACCAATGGAAAATGAAGTGTGATTTTGGTAATCTTGATGAATTTAGTGAATTTGATCTGAAACCAAACATTAATGGCATCACTTTGACTACTGGGACTGCTGCCATGATACCCACTGCAAACCTGTTACAAATACAGGCTCTACTTTATCCCATGCCATTCTGCACTGTCATGAGGAAGTGCTCTCTGGTGCTTAGTAGTTTATTTCTCAAACTCTTGCAACTTGCAGTTCTTCCGCACTTTAATGCATCTGCTAGATGTATATTTTTAGATGTGTTTGCCAAAGCGTTGCCAACTTCTATCTAAACTTCAGCACAGAGGAATGCGCTTTTGGGCGCTGCTTTCAGCAGAACAGGAAATGTGAGTCTTGAATGAGGGGAGGCACAACCTTCTGACTTCGAGTCAGGTGGTTCTGCCTTCAGTTTGGGCTTGTGCCAGGAAGGTTGCTTAATCACCTAGGTGAATGCTGTAACTTAAGACAAGCTCCTCTCCAATATCAGTCAAATGTGAAATGTTTTTGCTGTCTTTTTGCCTTCTGTGTGCTTTGCTGTTGAAAAGGGTGTGTTGTGGTTTCTGTCTGCTTCTGGTTTATACTGTTTGTACACATGTGGTTTAAAAAATTAATTTTATTCTGTAAAATATATTTTCAATTCCCTTCTTTTAAGTTCTGTTTAAGTGAACTCTGTGTAATCCTTTATTGAGATGGTGCAGTTATTCTGTGTAGCAAGAAAATTGCTAACTGTATGAAAAATCTAGGTCTTTTTTCCTGCACAGTGTAATCATAAATATACCTAGATCATAAGTATTAATTACAAAAAAGTGGTAGTGCCATCTATTGTTATAGCTGCTTGGTGCTTTGAATCCTAAAATCCTGTCTTGTAGCACACTACAGTATTTCCTCTTTGCATCAGCTTGATCTGAAATTTGCCATGTATTTTTGCCTGTGGCTAGTGATGTTATAATTTTATATAATAATTTTATATAATACATATGATATATGTAGGTCATTTGAAAAGAGAGATCAGGAAGAATAGACTACTTTGATGTTAAAGAACAAAATGTTAAGGATCAATAAAGCGTTACTACCTCTATTCTGAAAAGCAGACGTTTGCCACTTGATGGAGGAATAGTTTATTGGAAAAAATAGATACATTTCAGAAACATGACAGATCTTTACATGCTTCATAGAGACTTGTTAGAGTTTGGAAGCGAAATTCAGCTGAGACTGTGCTGCATATACTGCAGCCCAGGACTGCAATCATTATGAAACTCTTTCCTGCAATTTAATCTGCTAATAGGTAGAGGTGATTGTGGCACTGATTGTTTCTGGAACCGAGAACCCCAGGAGTCGGTTTCTGCCTGTAACTGAAGACTGTACTGTAGTGTATGCATACAAGGGAGCAAAATTAACTTCAGTGCTCTAATTCATCTTTGACTTTGCAACATTAACATTCCTTTAACTACACTCTGGCAGTAATGCATTTCTATTCTCAGATATGTACCTGTTCTTAGTATGCTAATGATAGAGTAGGAAAGTGATTGCAAGAAAATGAGGGAGTTTGTGGAAAAAATAGCAGGAAGTCAAAAAGTAGAGGAAAAACTTGAAGGTGCTGAGATCTTTCCCTGTTATTATTAGTGTCATTCACTTTCTTACTGATACTTTGGCACAATTAATATGAGGAACCTAGTGCCGAAAGCCCTCCCTTCCAAATGCAGAAATGAAAAGGAAATTACTGAGTGGGCATGTCACAGGGATTTGTCATTGTTTCTGAGATAATCTTATCTTTCATGAGTATTTTGTAAAGGAAAATTTTCTTTACAGGGTGTGTCCCATCATAATGGGTGACACTTGGTGATTGTTCGTCTCCCTGTCCTGCCCACGGCTTCTAGTACTGTTCCCTACAGGCTTGTGTGCTGTGTGACGTTCCAAATCCCAGCTAATCCAATAACAAGTAAAATTATTAAATATACAAAGTTTAAGATTATGTCTAAAGGTAATTAACTAGCTTTTCTTTTATTGGTAGGGATTTGAATGATGACTTTCTGTTCCAGAGTTTGCACACAGAACAGAAGCTCAGAACAGGTTTGTCTGTCTTAAAGTTATGACCATCCTCTAAACACTTGCTGTGAAAGTACAGGAATGGTATCCCAATGTAGCTTCTCCATACAAAACAAAAGATAAATTAGTATGACTAATCGATTCATAATGTTAAAGATTCCAAGTATAAATGGAGCAATATATTTTAACTGCAGCTGAATTTTACCACTGAATTTTCACATGGATAGAATTTTCTCTTATCTCTTGAATTTGCAGATTATGTCAATGTGTAAATATGTTTGAACTACAAACATAGTTTGTTGTTGGTGTGACATTCTGTAGCTTGTCCTGTATGGGAGGTCATACTTTACCTTTCCTCCTGACCTGTGAATAAAGGGTGGGAAGGAATAAGAATTAGAGTAAGAGCTATGTCCGATAAACCCAGAGATGCTAAGAGTTAATCAGGAACATTAGGGAGTTGGCCACATTCACAACTTAGGCATGTGTTTTCCATGGAAAAACAGTTTACACGTATGTTTATCTTGGGAAATGTATCCTTTACCTCTTGATTTTCTTTGATTACCTTTGAATTAAATATAATTTTACTTAAAAAAAATAGTTCAATGACTTAAGTGATGCTGCAGGCCATTCAAGAGAAAATAAGAATGAAATTGTGAAGTTAGAATAGCGTAGCAATGGATGAAGGTAACACAGGGCACATTTACACCAGCTGCAGGGAAACAAAAGCTGGTCTGACATGCCAGCAAGATACAAGAGAGCTTCAGCCTGGAAGCTGAATCTGTTGTGCTGGTAAGCTTACCCTGCTGTCAGGATAACGTGAAGCTTGACTCAACAAAATGCATCCTGTGCTGCTTTGAACTGGGTGATTGCACTGGGAAAAGAATCTTTGCTAGCTTGGATGGCTTCCGTGTGGTGCCACAAGAAAACAGTGAATGCAGCAACCTTTGCACTCCTCAATCAGCCAAATAACTAGATAAGACCCGTGTTAGGGTAGAACTGTGTTGCAGAGCCAAACTGAGCGCTTTTTTTTGTGTGCGTGCTAAATATTGGAAATCTTTGTACTTCCTTCCTCTCCTATTGAAGTATTTAATACACTTACAGTGCTGAGAGATTGCTCTCATCCCTAAAAACATCCTGGTTTGTAACTCTGAGGCAACAAATAGTATTTGCATCAACCTGACCTTCAAAAGCACGTGAGACACAGATTTTTATTTGGATTCTACATGGCTACCTAGTGTTTATTACATAATTAAATTGTGACTCATTGTTAGCTTTATACTATCATCACCTGAAATCATACATACACAATTCCTTTTTTTAGCTACCAAAATAATTGGAATTGTTTCTTCGAGTGGTATGTGGCTGTCTTTTGTATCCCCGTATTACTACCCTACATTGTATTCTGTTCCACTATTGTATCCAGTTGAACTTGATGGAATACATTATGCAAATCTGTGACCGCGTCTTGTGTATCAGCAAGAGAGATCTCTGAAACGTAAGCACTACTGCAGAGTTGCTGATTAAAGTCAAACGCAGTCGAGCACTAGCACAGTCCACCCTTTGTGAGAGGAAAGGGTGTTGTAGAGTAGTACAGAGCCTTAACTGCTAATTTACCCATAATAATGCAAAACAACTAAAATTTCTTGATTTTAATGATCTTATCAGCAGTTTCCAGTGACCACAATAGGTAACATTCTCCCGAGACTGGGGATGTTTGAGAGAATATTGTAATACATCTGTAGCAGTGCTGAGGTGGAAGGAAGTCAACCAATGGAGTGTCAAAGGGACAGCCCAAGACTTTATGGGGAAAATGGAATGTTAGAGAGGCAAGGGAAAGCATACTGCGCCAGCTTGATCCTGTGTCCTGTTTCCTATCACTGAACAAGGGGTAAAAAGGATGGATGCCATTAGGCAGAGAATCATAAAACTGCAAGATGGGAGAACGGGAGTCAGATGGCAGGCAGCCCTCCGTGGGAGTGCAGCAAAGGAAAAGAGTTGTCTTGGGAAAACGGGAGAGGCAGAGCTAGGGTTGTGCAATCCACTACAGCTGAAATAATCCTTGATTTGGATAGACCTACTTGATTTCAGCTGAGCAATGCCTCAAGGAAGAAGACAGGGAACAGAATATGTGCACAGCTGACCTTACCTGAAACTCAGTTTGAGCTATCAGTTATGGCCATCACTGAGGGTATGTGAAGATGGGGAAATGAATCAGTACTTCTCACTTCGAGACAGGCAAATCCCAATTCTGCTGTCTATAATTCTTCCCCCAAGCTTACATTCTTGATGTTGTACATTTGAGAGCCTTGCAGTTAGGGATGTGATAACTGGATGTTTTTATAAGCCACAGCTTCATTTGATATTAGGTGAACACAGCTCCCAGTTGAGACATGAGCTTATTGAGCTATGACATATCGCTTATGTAGTGCCATAGTCAGATACATCAGGTGCTGCCGTCTTTGCCAGATAGTCAAGTAATGTCTGAAGTGTCTAATCTGGGTAGGAAAAGTAGAACACTGGTTGCTGTTCCTGTAGCACATCAGTGTTTAGACTTGATTGTAATCAAAGACTGTTAGTCTTGCAGTTGCTGCTCTCACTGATGTCATGGTGAGATAATTTGCAAAGGAGTCAGTTCTTCATCAGGCACCTCCATACAGATCTATGCCTATTGTGAGGGGTGTGAAATCACATCCCAGTATTGAGGTCTGTACGTGTTCCCCAACCTGGAATGGGCATTAGACCTAATATATCCTTTCTTGCTCCCCTGCAGTGATCTAAGTTTTACGTACTCTGTACCTTGAGGATAACTGGGAGATCAGAACTACAGCGTTTGTCACTGATACCACATCAGCTTTGCTGCCTAGGCTGCTACAGAGATTTAGTGCTATGAAGGCATCACTTTTGTCTTACAGCTGAATCTTTGTATGCTCCGTTTATGTTCTTTCTATCCCGTATATATCCTGCCCTTACAGTCCACACCGCTGCAGATAGGAAAGAGATGGCAGAATCACATATGTGCGGCAAAAAAAGCACTGGACTGAGGTTAGGACTGAAGTAGAACAAAACACTCCTGTAGCAGAAAGCAAGGGAGAGATTTGTGATTTCTAGGCCTAGCTCTCCTCCTCATCCCAGGCTGAGATGTGAGTCTGAGACAACCCTGCATTCTCAAGGCCACTGAGAATGCAGTTTTCCATGGGGGCTTATTGAGGTTGAAAGATCCGCATATTGAAAAAGGTTATTTCTGTCTTATGTGATGATAAAGTTTGAGATGACTTAAAGAATTCGGGATTCTAAAAAATAAATGACAATGAGATCTTTGCTAAGGTTTTTGGGGTGACTTCTTGGCTGCCGCATACACTGAAAAGATGATGAAAAGCCCCTAAATGCAGGAATATGATGTATTGAAAATGAATTGGACGTATGCTCCTTAGATGCTGTGTCATTTGCTTATTTATTTCTTTTTTTTATTGTGGGACACTAGTTAGGCCCTAAAGAGCACCAGTTAAAAAAAGAATAATCTTTGTTTTGTTAAGTGCTTGAACTATTTTACAACCCACAGGTGGTATGGCTGAAGTAGGGCGTATTCATAAGACATTTATAGGGAGGGTGTACTTCATGATGAGCGTATTCATCACTCAGCTTCAAGTCCTTCTTACTTTTCCAGGACAGCATGTCTTGTTTTCTGACGTTTTACAAAACAGTAAGTACAATGCCAGAATTTATTATTATGAAACTCTAACTTTTATGTCAAAGCAAGCGTGGAGGTGACAATGTTGAAAAGGAATAAATGCTTAGAAATTGGTTGGTGAGGCTGCAGCTAAAGCATACTCACATGCTTACACCAAACAAAATGTAGGACAATTTTCAGTGTCCTATAATTGTATTCTCAGTCTGAACCCTTCAGAGCTGTCTTGGGTCATGAACAAGGCGTTGTGTTCAGCAAACAAATTTGTTGCAAATTCTTTTCCTCCCAGCTAATTAACTCCTGTCAACAATTGCGACAAGTTCGGTGACTCACACCCACCTAAGTGGTTAGCCAAAAATAGTGGGAGCAGGGGAGTTGTACAGAAAAGGTACGATAAACTCGATGCCCTGTGTGGATCAGATACTGTAATTTGCAACAGTTGTCGAGTCTGCTCTGCAAAGAGGTTTCCAAGGCTTCTCACAAAAGGTGGCTGAAATCAGTCTCTCTTGCTCTTACTTTAGGGCGTTCATTGCTCAGCTCTCTGAGCAGCTGCAGTACCAAGGAGATCTTCCGCACTCTGAACAGGGGATAGCACTTGTCGTTGTTTTACTGTTTATCATTAAGGTAGCCTATGCAAAAGCACAAACTTCTCAATGGTATGTAAATCCTAGTGGAATGTAAATCAAGTGCTTGTGAGGCAGAATTGATTTTTCTTTCTGTTTGTGTTATCTATTTCTATGTGTATTAGAGGAGGATTATTGTGGCTTCAGTGTATCATTTCACAATGAAGTAATGTTCCTGAGAAAAGGACAAAACTCTTTGGCATTCACATTGCACCCCTGTCCTCTTTCTGCAGAAACTATTTCCTTGAGCACAAACCAGTGCTTGCCCTTAATGTGAAATGATGTGAATTGCCTATGCTGGGTACATGGGTACATGTTATAAACAGCTCCAAGGTCCCATGGCATGTTCAGTTATGTGGAGCTTGCCGGGTTGCCACAGAATCAAAACAGTCGAGTGTACTTCTAATTTTGAAAGTTGGTTAGTTGTCTCAATGTCATTATCAAACTAAATACCTTTAAAAGGTGGTGAAATCGTTCTTGCCCTGAGGAGTGGGTTTATACTCCCTCAAAGTTGATAGTCTCTGAATTTAAGCACCCATAACATATTTGAGGCTGTAACCAGCCCACTGTGGATGTAGAGGAACTACCCTTGTTGCTGTCTTGCTGCTTTCCACACAGTGTGTGTGTCTATCCCTAGGATAAAGAAATCAGTCCTGGATATTTGGGGAACTCAGGCCAGGATCTCAAGTAACTTAAGCCTGAGCGCATTTGTATTTCTACACACAGGCGTGCACGTTTGCGCATGCACACACACACACACACACAGGCTTCTACTTGGATGCTTGTCATTCTTCTGCAGTTTGTTGCAGTAGGCTGTCGATGATGCTGACTCTCAGAAGCCTGAAGAATGTCTTAGCAACACGCATTCCCTCCCAGACAGTCAGAGTGGGCTTTTACAGGAATGTATGCAGACCTCCCCTGCCGCTTTATCTTCCAAAGAATACACAATGTCCGTATTGGAGAACTCACAGAATTAGGGACAGTTTGTCTTTTATAAAAAGAGGGATTATACTCTCAAAACTCGGTATTTTCTCTTAGGACCATGAACATGTATGCTGTTTGATATTCTGACAGGCTTACAGAATATTGATCCCTAACAAGGGTTTGTGACAGTATTCTTTAATGCAGTTTAGAATGCCTTTTAGTAGCTTTACTTGCCAGAAACAGCTGCCCACTGCAGCAAGTAGGCTGAAGGCATTTGTTTTAACTTTAAAATAAAGAAAGGGGTAAGAAAGAAAAAGTATTGACTGTAGTTGTAGGAGTGAAGCTCTATGCTATGCAGTAATAATTGTTTATGAAAGATTTCTTCTGTTTACTAAAACAAATTTTACATATCGTGAAGTTTGAGCTAATGGTTGAGTTCCCACTGTACCGAAAAATGAGTAGGTGTCCTGGAAAACAACTCTATGCCAATGTCCAGACTGGAGCAAATGAACTCAAAAAAATGTGCGTAGGCCACGCGGTCATCTGAGGATTTGTTTTTATTTTTCTTAGTCCTTCTATATTGCTCTGTTGTCTGTATTGTGATAAATTGTTCATCTGTCAGCAGGATGAAATATTCTGAACAGCTGATATAATCATGCATTTATTAGATTCCATTTACTTCTTGAAGACTGGAGAATTAAGAAATCATGGTGATAAGCACAGCAAGAGAACTGAAATGAATAAATGGGGGGGGAAGAGATAAGTATTCCAGCCCGTTCCCCTGGAAAAACCTTACCTCAGCAGTTTGTACATGGCCAATCCTGTAACGAGTTGAAAGGTCCATTGGGACATCCGCCTATTTCCATACTGTACTGTGGTGAGGTAGAGCAGTTTGTTTCTGCAGCTGCATAGTTGCTATATGGCTGGAAATAACCTTTGCTGTCACCCTAGCTGCTGTTATCCCATGCGGCTGGCGGCGGCTGTCCTCTTCTTTCTTTTATTAACCCACTTACCAAAATTATTACTTATGTGCTTTGACTGAGATTGCCTGTGCCTTAAAAAATACATAACAGAGGGGCAGAAAGTAGAGAAAATACTTGGTGATGTTCCTCTGCATGCTGTTTAGGGACCCTGCATAGTGACACAAGGACCTAGTAGTGTCAGATACTAAATTGTGGCTTCTCTTGTACTAATCATATTCTGATAGTCTACTGCATTTTCAAACAAGGGCCAAGGCTTAACTAGCAGTGATTTGTTCTGGGTTCAAACACACCCCTGTTAAACTAACTTTAATAGGGGCAAATACAACATTGAAATCAGGTATTTCTTCTGATCTGTATTGTTTTGTATTGCCTTGCTCGCCACTCAGTAAGATCATCAGCAGAAACGGTAGAACTTCTAATAGCAAACCCCATATTAAAATGCCCATTAAGGAAATAAATAGAAGTGTGCTGACATGAGAGCAAACAAATGGGTTGCAGTAAAACACCATGGTGGTTATGCTAAACAGCTTGTAATTCAGCACATTATCTCCCCAAGTCGGGAAGTCAATTTTACTGCAAATACTCTTGAAAATGCCAAACAACATGTTTAGCTTTAAGTAGGGAGTGGCTGGGTAACAACCCAACTCTTGCCCAGTATGGAAGTAAGAATTAAAATGATGGTGTAACAGTGCTGGTGCTCTCAATCTTTTCTCTTTTTCCCTGGCTGCCTTTACCTATGAGGGCACTGTCTGGCGAACCCCTACGCTCTGGTTCCCAGGTCATCTGGATCAGATGCCTCCTGAGAGTACTGTTTCTTCTGTCATCTTGCATGTCTGGAGGGTTGTTTGTTTGTTTTGCACTGAGGTCACAGCACAGAGTACGTAATGAGGTCAGATTACAACACAAAGTCAGGATGCTCTCAGGGTGTGCATCCAGTATCCGGAATCTGCAAGTGCTCCCGAATTCCCTAATCTAGCTGATGTCATACAAAAGGAATGACGTCCCTTAAACATGTCACAACTCACCAAAACAAATTACCATGTGTTTAAGGCAGTGTGTGTTATTGACTGAGAGATCTTCCAATGAAGATTTAACCTGGATGGGTTGGCTTTTTGTCCCTTTTGGAAGAAAGCTGCTGGAAGTGCCAGAGACTTGTACGTGTTCTGTGGGTGTGCTCAGGTGTAGAGCGGACTGGGATGCAGACCAACAAGTAATGGGTGGGGTATCGGAAAGAGGATTGTTGGCATTTGCAGATGTCGGAGCAGAAGGCAATGTGTCATAAAGCAGCGTGAGAGAGAATAGGGACAAATCTCTGTACACCCAAGAATACAGATTGATTTATGTATGTGTGGGAGAATGGTAAAAGGAGCTAATACCAGGGACATGGTCAACATGAGTGTTAGAAAATGTGTAATAAGCCATCCCAAAAGCACTATTATGTAGGAGGGAAAGCTTTGACCTGCAGCTATCCCCCAGGGAATGATCGTTTATTATTCCTGAAGCTACCACTGGTGAAGGCAGAGTAGATCCTAAACTGCTAATGAAAAATCATGAAAACATGGAGAAGCTATTTTTGTGTACTGTTTTCATCTGTTCTTTTGCTTATTTTAGATGTCTTTGTTCTGGTATTTCCAGAAGGAAGGAGAATGTATGACTATCATTAATCTCTAGTCACATTGTTGAATATATGCCAGTTTGTTCGGTATTTAAGAACAGGTTTGAACAGAAACCTCAAACATTTACAAGTTAGCTTTTAAGTATGATCCACCACTCTATATATATAAAAAAAAGCATGTGTGTTGTCTCATGCACATGCGTTCCTCAGAAATGGCTTTAAGACCCATAAGAGCTTCAGAAACAGCTTTTCCAGTTATAATTAAAATCATGTTTCTTTAGAGGTGTTAGTGCTTTCTCCCCATACTGCTTTCCCAGTGAAGAAACAAATATAAAAATCTTCCCTTTTATGTTCTTTCAATACATAAATATGCTATTTCCCAGATTACCTGGGGGGTGTTTAAATGATATAATCCTAGACATGCAATGAGTTCCGTACCCCATGGACTAAATGTAATATATTCCTGCAAATCCTAGGATTTCCCTTACCATAATTTTTTGTGCACGCTTTTGAATCATATAAGGTATAGTTCTGTCAGCTTATCAGAACTGTTGAAAGGCTTTCCTTTTTTTTAGGAAAGGGCATGCAAAATGCAATATAGTTAACATCACGTGATTTATGTCCCACTGGTGGAAAGTGTGTGTGGTCCCCCATGTGTAGTTGTCACAATCAGCATTTCATACTCCTGTAGTTGGAATGTGAATTTCGAATGTAAAGAAACAAATCACACTGTTTCTGTTGTTTTGTTTTAAGAGCGGGTGTGTTCATGTAAAAAAGTGCATTAAATTTGAGAAGTCTCAGAACAGGAGTTAGGAATGAGCTCAATTTGCGCAAAGGTTGTAACAATTGGAAAAAGTATCTCCTCATTTTTAAGAAATGTTAAGTGTCCTACATTGCTTCACAAAGAGCAGCAGACTCAGCATCATCCAAGGTGAGGTCTGCTATAGTTGTGGTAGATGACAGCATTGGACTTTTTTAAGCTTCTGTTAACTAAGCGGGTCTCAAGCTCAAAATCATTGCCCAACTATTCATCTGCTTCCTGCTCCTGTTTTAGGCTGGATCTTGGAAAATATTCAGCATGCTAATCATTAATCCTTATCCATGGATTCTCATGTCAGTGAAGACTGGGAGTTTGTCTTTCATTGTTCTGAATTAATGGTTTGTGAAGCAAAACTTGTTAAATGTTGTAAAGCGTAATGCTCAAAATAATTTCTTGTCAAAAACTACTACTCTTATCCATATCTGGAGAAAACAATGTAACCATTTTTATTAAAAAAACCCCAACTGATAAACTCAGAACTGTAGACTTCAGAGCACTGTAGCTATAATTATATCTTGGTAAATGTTTGGTATTGATACTTGTTTTGTAGTAAATGGAATCTGGTATGAGTAACAGCATCCTTCATTGACTTAAACATTTATAGAGGAGATACTCCTGCTGACAAGGAGTTTACTTGAAGCTTTGGTGCTCAAAGTTCCTATGTTTGTGCAGTGTGGTGTAGCTGAATCCTGCAGCAGCCTTTTCCACATCTCCTTCCATTTAATCATTGCCTAGTGATAATATTAGTTGAAGGTGGTTTTTTTCTGTATAATGAGATGTACCTCAGTTGCTTTGGTAGCAGGAGGAGGAAATTAGTGTATAAGCTTTTAAAAAAGTTTTTTATTTAACAAGTACAGATTATTGACTCAAAACAATTAAGGGCAAACTCGGATGTATTTCCCACACAGGCTTCACTCACATAGGTGGTCTGGGGTAAGGATTGCAGATTGTAAGAAAATACTGAAGGAAATGTCAACATTAGGAAAAGCATCTTGGACTGTAGGGATACTGAGCTATTGAAATAAAGTCATTTCAGAATCTACAGGAAAAGCATAGAATCCCCTTTTTAGAAGTTTCAGAAATTATTAGACAACGCTTATTCCAAGATTGCATTAGAATACTTGATCCTCCTTCTAAGGAAAGGGGTATGCTTGATTACTTGGACTTACTTCTATCATTCCCTTGAATCTGTAACATGCAACAGCTGCTTTACAAAGTTGAACATTAAAGAAAATGTTGGTTAGGCTCCTTGTCTTGAATTGTAGCTCAAATTTGCTTGTGGCTAGTTTATACCCTCTTGCTATTGCTTTAACGATGCTCTGAAGTTTAAATAGTGTTTTCTCCACTGTTTAATGAATGTCAGGAGAAGCACGTATCTTCATATTGCCTATTTGCTTTATTGGTACAATTTTAATTTATCTCATTCATTAATGAAAATATGAAGTGGGACAGTTCATAGGAGATTATCAATAGTGACTCCATTGCAATTTCTACTTTCAACATCTCCTGCTATCATCTCTCCTTTAGCCAGTTACTGCTCACCCAATATTTATTATAGTCTTTTTCTCTAGCTTAACTCAGGCTTTGATGTAATGCTCTATTACAAATAATTATGCTAAATTAGACTTACTGTGTCTCCTTTATTTCCTTTGATGTTATCACTGAAATATTCTGCTTTATAGATTTTACACTTACTATGTTCTAGTTGTATCACGCTACCATTGTGTTGATAGTGTTAAAAGTCTTCACTAGAGTTTTGTTGCAATTTGGCACTCCAATCCTTCCAAATTGTTCATTCCAAGATACTGGAGGGAATCAAAATGGATTATTATTATTTTTTACAACCCCTGCCCCCCTCATCGACTCATTGATTTCTTTTGCTTTATTTTAGTCCCTAGGAAATTTCTTCCATATTTACATCTTTTTACCTTTGTACCTAGCAGCAGTATGTTAACATCTCTAAGACTGAGTGCTTTACAAATATTAACAAATACATTCACTGCACTTCTGAGAGGCCACAAATATTAATACCAATCTTTACAAACTGTGCTCACCACAATATACAGTAAGCGTTGCTTATGACAGCTTCAATGCAAGCATTTACTTTGCTTCGTATTACTATTATGGCAGCTGACAGGTTCACAGCAAGGAATGGTATCTAGTTTTCATCCAAAAATAGCAAGCAGATTTTTATTTAATGGGCAAACACAGAAGGAAAGCATGCAGTTGTCGTGAGGATAGTCTTCAGTGCCAATGTGGCCATATTAGAGAAGGATCTGGATTTTTTATATTGATTTAAGGGGACATTGCCATGCATTAGAATAGCTCCCAAGTTTGACCTACTAGACAATATTTAAATCATATCTTTTTCCTTTGTTTTTTTTTCAATCTGAGAAGTTAACTAAGCAATCTAGCAACAAGAAATGTAAGAAAAATGTAAACAGCTTTGTCAAATTAGTGCCGAAATGTGTTATATGTGGTTATATAGCTAGCCAGTTTTCATCTAAAAGATCAAGAATGAACTCTGTTGGCAGTTGTGGTGCACAAAGGAGAAATGATACAATTTTATAACAAAAAAATCATGACAATGTGCATTTAGAGACAGGGATGGGCTATGTGTTGTCTGTTTATAAAAGGTAATGTAGAAAATAGTAAGTTTACAAACAACTATTTTTGGAGTGCAAGAAGAGGAATAAATTTAATGCTTATATAAAGATATGTGTTTTAAATACAATGCATATCTGTTATAAAATATGCACCAACTTCTCCATATTTTTCTATAATGGCTGTGATGGGGTGTGTCTACAGGGTTTTGTGTTTTAATTAGCCATTTTATATTGCTTGTTGACGCCAACTGATCCATAAAATTAATTCAAAATCAAACTTGTCTGTGACACTTTTTGCATGGTATTTTCCCATTAATCAAAGTATCAATTTGGAAATGGGGATGACAAAGAGATTCAGCATATCTGAACTTGTGCTAGTGTAAGAAAGACTATAGGTACTGAAAAAGTCTAGGCCCATGCATTCACATCAAAATACCATGATAGAGTAACTGGGTTTATGGATGTTTCTATTTTCCATTTTGTGGAAGACACATGTTTGGAAAAAAGTATCTTTACAAGACTTGAATTTTAAAGTTCAAAGAAATCCTGGTACATTCTGGTATCAAATCTTGATTGAATTTTCTTTTTTCTAACCCATCAAATAGCAAAAATAAAACATCCCTTTGCTCTGACGCATAGGTTTCCTTGCATTGCATTGAGAGAAGAGCTGTCTCCTTCACTACCCGTGTGTTAGGCAGGATTGAGGCACCCAGGTTTGGCTGTATTTGTCTCCAGCATGCAAGGGAGTAGTGTAAGCCAGAATTTCAGAGTACTTTTTCTTCATTACTATTAAAATCCATACATGAAATACGAGCAGAAGAAAGAACCATATCGGACCTCTTAACAGTTTCACGAGGTCCTTGCCCTGCTTCTTGGCCAGATTATAAAAACAAGACAGATTATAAAAATATAATTTTATAATAAAATAAGTATAAATTGAGTCTGGTCTTCATTTGCAATTAATGGAAAAACACTTCAAATTATCCTCATAATTTGTCAATATTTTGTCACTATCTCATAATAGTCAACTATTATTTCTACAGTGCTTTTGTACAATTGTATTGCTCAAGCTATTCATGTAGAATATATGGATTTGGCTGCCCTACCCTGCTTTAAATTTTCAATTCTGATATCTGATTGCTCCTTCTAGATCGCCTTGTGAATAGTCAACTATGCACAGAGAATTCTCACTGAGTAGGCCAGCATGGTACAAAGTATACATTTTGGATTTTACAAAATCACAAATGTCAACATCACAAATATTCTACACCCCCATGCTACATAAAAGAAAGCTTATTTGTTGAGAATAACTGATTCTATTTTACAATCTGTTCCTTGGAATGTTTTAGATATTCTATAATTCAGAAATAATGGAGTCAAAATACTCGAGGGTGACTGAAGTCTTCTAGTAAACTTTTGCTCTGCTAAGTAGTAAGGACAATTAACTTCAAAGGAATATAGAATGAGGTTCTGGCTCCTTTGTACACTGATTAGGTAAGATAGGTGTGTCCTTAAAATTAACTAAATGACAGCGAAGTTCTCTCGAGAGCATATGGGAAAAATTGATGAGAATTCTTTGTCGTAGTTGCTTTTCGGTAGCTTGCTGCATACATTGGATAGCTGTTAGCACGGGTTTCACAGTATTTAGGATAAATAACTTTCAATGACCTCTTATGGAGTGCCGCAACATGTAACAGCATGGGCCAGCCTCTGAAGAGATGTATCAAAATCTTCTGCGTTTCAAAATGAACTTCAGTGTAATTCCAGTCATGTTGAGGTAGCAAGAGATGCAAAGAAGTATTTTTGCTTTGAAATCAGCTTAGAGATCTGTCAGTCCGTTATTTCCATAAGAAAAGAGGAAGAAAAATAAGCCAAGAATCATTACTGGTGTGGTATGCAGGTCTGCATATGCTAATAGTTTGCTTTGTGCCCATTTCTGAGGCTGGCTTTTCAAACTTGCAGTGCTTTGGTTAGATAACTTGATAAGTAAACACAAACTAGTTCACAATTAAGATGTCCTTTCGGTATCAATACATTCTGAAAAGAGACAGCCGTTCCAGCACTCTAGGTGTATTTTCACCTCATTCTTTCTGCACTTCATCTTCCTTTGCCTCTTCCCTCATCTGTCAGCCACACTGCGAGTGTGACTTTGAGCACTTTGATAAACCTTACTGAAGAGTGAACATGGCCTTCATGGACTGCAGTGTTTGCAGGGGCTGATATTTCAACCTATCAATGCTATCCTTAACACTGAATAGTCAGAACAAGTTTTTGCAGGCTGCTGTCAACACTCTGTATAATTGTATTGTATGTATATTTATCATGTTTGTGTATTCATCATTCCATAGGAATACACATTGGTGATCTTGTCAATACAACGGCTTCAGAAAAAGCCAGGTCAGCTAATTTTCCTGATCGATCTGAAAGTTAGCCTGATGGAAAAAAGGGAAAGAAATCCTGAATGAATGATGTGAAAGTGATCCGCACCTTTGTGGAACTGTTTTGATGTTGTTTTGTTGGTGTTTTTTTTTCTCTAGGCTGTGTATATGAATAGGGAGAGAAGAACTGCCAATAAAGCTAAACTGGACTAAGATTCTTTCAGAAGGGTCATAGTTGAGGATGCAATGCAGAATTAAGTCCTTACATTGAAATTTTCATTAAGACATTTGGTGTAAACCCTATAGTTTATATTATACTGAACTCTCTTGTGGTAATCGTTCTTGTGACTAGAATCTTCCAGTGTAACAGTTGAGGTTAATTTAGTAATTAAGTAGACAGGGAAATAAGGTTTGGACATAGTTTTCATTATTTTGAGTGATCTTTTATCACTTTTTCAGTCCTGCATTAAATATTTTATGTATCCCTTGAAAGTAAAAAGTCATGAGAATCTGATAGTTACTGCTTAAAAAATAAAGCTCTGTATGCTAACATCGTGTGACATGCAGTAAACGTTTCATTAACATCTCTTTTAATGGAGGCTACGTTTTGTAGGTTAATTGGATGCCTAGGTTATCATTTGTATGGCAGTGACGTGCGAAAATCAGAACTGAGACCCTAGTGTTGCAGGCTCCTGTGCATGGAGAGACGTGGTCCCTGCCATCAAGTACCTCCCATCTAATTAAAAATGATGTATGAGCATGACGCATTATAGGTGGGAAAGATGAGATTGAGGATAAGAGTAATTGTCACAGTATGATCAAGTTGGGTTACCCTTGTGCACAAAGCAAAAGGCTATAATTATCATAGCTATTAGCAAACGCAGGCCTGAGGAATGCCTACCCCACCACCCAAGAAGCAGAGCCGTATGGAAAGTCTGCCAGCTGACCAAGGCAGAATTTATTTGCTCTTCAGAGATTCCTGTTTCTCAAGCTGATGGCAGGGAAGAGATCCCAGACCATGGCAGAAATGTGGTATTGCTGGACAGTAACTCTAATGGCTTGTCAGAACTGGCACTTAAAGATCTGAAGTGGGACTCCTGCTATGCAGCTATGAATGGAGCAAGTCTATCAATGAGGAAGGAAGAGTACTTTAGAGATTATGAGACTAGAACTTCATATTCCAGAGAATTAGAGTGAAAAATGTTACTTTAAATTATTGCACTTTGGTAGTTCAGAATGCCTGTATACATTAAGCCTTGCTTTCCCATGTTTATTTTTTTCTCCTGTATTGTACATGAAACACAGAAGGCAAAAAAGGGATTTCATTTGTTTGTCATCTGCTGATGACCAAATGGCTGCAGTCATCAGATAATAACCTGTGGAGGCTGTTATCTTAGCATTTCCCATATCCTGCTTTAGAGTTTATTGGGAGAACAAATTGCTGTACTGCACTCTTTCCTTCTGTTTCTCCTGTATGTACCCTTGAGTACTCCTCAAGTGATTTTTAAGGTTTTTTAATGATTTTTTTTTTCCCCTCAACAGATGTAACATAGCTTCACAGTCTTTATTCAGTGGCTTACACAGGCACCCTTGCTTTTCAAATCGTGTCATACATTCAGGCTGATACAAGCAGGAGCTGCTTTGTGCTGTCATTGCCAAAAATGAAGTTGCGAGGTGGGACCAGAAAGCACCTTCCGCTGTTGAAATGGAGTTCGGTAAACTGTCTTTTGTACTAGTGATAAATGCTAGTTCGGGACATAACCTGTGATGACCTGTGACAGTCATTGCTACCATATTCTTACAATTGGTCACTTCTTAAAATGTAAGTGTGGCGAGTAATTGTTTGGGTGAATGCAGAAAGAGATGGTATCGTCTGTTACGAATATAGAGGCATGAAGCTGCAGGTCTTCTGATGCCGCTTACCGGCGTAAATCCTTACAGAACGTTAACATTAAGGCAATTGCAACTCGTGGAGGACCTCTAGAGAGCAAAAGTAGTACATTGTCATTCCTCTAGAGAGGAAGTGAGTCATGTCTTATTGTCCTGTGTTTGTACAGTACATAGAACAGCCAGTCAGAATACACAGTATTATCACAATA
The DNA here is from genome assembly GCA_017639485.1 of Pluvialis apricaria. Taxonomy (NCBI): domain Eukaryota; kingdom Metazoa; phylum Chordata; class Aves; order Charadriiformes; family Charadriidae; genus Pluvialis; species Pluvialis apricaria. The sequence continues at coordinate 80,861,008 of CM030010.1, forward strand.
TGGAATCTGTAGGTGTTGAAGGGTTGTTTTGTATTTACATAACAGTTGAGCCTCCTTGTGTAAACCTGATTCTTACAGTTCATGCATTGATGCAAATTTTTAAATTGCTTTCAAATTATTAAAGTGTCTGAGTGCACAAATAACCTTTTTCCTTAACTTTGTATTGTGATTGTCCCAGAGCTTGGATGCTAGATGACCTGCACTGGTGCTTGAAATTAATCTTCGTGTATGGCTAAAACTTACAATCTCTAAAGTAAATACCCGAGGATTTCAGTGAAATTATAACTTACATTAACCGTTACCATCTAAGTGTAGCTGGCGTTTAATACCCTATCTGTCTTTATTGTTGCTGAAGTATTGGGATTTAGGAAGGATGCATCCTTGCAGAATGCCCAGGAATACCATGTGCTGCATTTCATACATGACCAAGAAAGTTTATATTCAAGTTCCCCCTTGGTCTTTAACATGCCTATTTCAACTCCTTCATCATTTATTTTCTTAATATGGTAAAGTGATTGATATGCTGAACCTTTCTGTGTTCTTATAAAGTCTGTTAATGATTATAAAGCAATCAAAATTCTGTAGACATGAACTTTGCAAACAGCCACAGTTCACACTTGACTTTCTTCGTCTGAACTTCTTCAAAGTCCTAAGTAACACCAGTAGTCTGGCAATAAGTTGTCCGAACAATTAACTAAAATAGCCTAACAAAGCTCTAAAACACGACTATGTCCAGCTCCAGATGTGAAAGTGTTTTGGCGCTTCTTTTTCTTTTCCTTCCCTTGCACATTTAAAACAAAGTAAAACACTTGGGAAAAGGTGAGTGAGAACAAATGTGCGGGGCACTGGTTATATACGATGAGTGATTATAATGTAGTATTCTCTTGAGAAATAAGCAGACTCATCTTCGTGCATAGTCTTCATGGCCATTTAGCTTTAGTGTGTGAAATCAGAATTACTGAAAATCTGAAGCTTGTAAACTGTGTGATTAGAAGTGAAGTGTTCTGTTCTGTTGCCAGCTCTAAGTTGAAGGCAGTGGTCAGCAGTGAGCCTTTGGCCTGCCACGTGAGGTCTTTACAGGATGATCTGAGCCTGTGGTTCACTGACCTCATGACTCATGGAGAGGAATCACATCATCTAAACGGGAAAGCCAATAGGCTGCTTGATTCCTCAGCAGGGAGAAAACAACGCCTGTTAAAAGTTTAAAGAGGTTTATTCATCTGAGTGCTGTTTGTTCAAGCAAGCCCCATTGTGCCGTTGCAGCTGCTGGTGGCACAGAACAGGTGCTCTGCAAGGTGAGCTCCTCCAGCAGGTACACCTTGCCAGGCTGCCTGGCGCTGCCAGCTCACACCCTCTGGTGGGAACAGTCTGCATCTTCTAGCTTTTGGATATTCTGCCGATTTTATTCCTTTTCTGTCATTCTTAACGAGGAGTCAAAACTATACTTTCCATTGAACTAATTCCAGATAAGGAGAATATTTAACAGAGGTCCTCACGAATAGTATTCTGTTTAATCAGACTTAGGATCATAGAATCATAGAACTGTCTAGGTTGGAAGGGACCTTTAAGATAGAGTCTAACCGTTAACCTAGCACTGCCAAGTCCACCACTAAACCCTGTCCCTCAGCACCGTGTCTACCTGTCTTGTAAATACCTTCAGGGACGGCGATTCCACCACTTCCCTGGGCGGCCTGTTCCGATGTTTGATAGCCCTCTTGGTGAAGAAATTTTTCCTAATATCCAATCTAACCCTCCCCTGGTGTAACGTGAGGTCATTTCCTCTTGTCTTATCAGTTGTTACTTGGGAGAAGACACTGACTCCCACCTCTCTACAACCTCCCTTCACATCTGCAGTATCTGTGTCCTTATGTTCCTATACTTGGTTTGTGGTAGTTTTATTCTGAGAGATGAGCGCTTGCTTGTTGTGGTTTAATAAAAATTGTTTTTCCTAATACTCTGACTTATAGATAAACAGTGAAATATTAAAATGCTTAAACTTGTAAGGACTTCATGAAAGGCTTTAACATTGTAGCTTGTCTTGAATTTCTCAAATAGGTTAACTTTTCCTGAATCACCTGTTACTGAGGTATCTGAGAACATTACTTATTTGCTTTCTTATATAGTTATGGCCTTCAAATCCAAAACAAAATCCACCAAAAGTCCTTATTATGAAAAAAAAAATTTTCCTCAGTAAAACCTGCCTGAAATGTCAGATAAGCACCTGTGTGCTGAGAACAAGTGTCAAAAGACTATATTACAGTTCCTTGGATATACTGAAATTAGTGCTACTGGACATACGTTTGGGAGACAAAAGATAAATTTTCCCCAAGTAGGGAAGGATTTAAGGGTTTATCCACATTCTGCTGTAATTCCCCTTATTAGCACACATGGATTTTTTGCTACATGAGTTGGGTGTCTTTCAGCACTTGTTCTAGACGATGAGGAGCCACTGTGAGTAGCTCACTATGATATTGCAGTTGGGCAGATCTGTGAAAAGTGGACAGTACTTTAGAGGATGTATGAATAAGGTGGTAGTGATCCCTTCTGGCCTTGAACTCCACTGAAGGCTATGAAACTGAAGAGAACAGGATCACAAAGATCCTGTTTTTGTGTTTGAATTTCTTTGTCACAACTATAAATCCAGAATTAGCTCGTCTACTTGACTTCAGTCAAATTAACCCAAATATTGAGAGTGCACATGATTAAAAAGGCCTGCTAGAAACAAGAAATTAAAAGAAAACTGTGCTTTGTTCACTTGTACCCAGGTTATAGTTGATTAGAAAAAGTTGGCTTTCCCTTAAAAAGTAAATCCTTTGAAAAATATACTGTTGAAATATTATTTATTTATTATATTTATTAATGTTGAAAATATAGAACTGTTGATTTTATTGACACTTTCTAGGATATTTTGTGAAGAACCTTTCATGTCTTTTTACACCTATTTAAAACATTACCCAAATCACATATTGGAAAGGCTGCAGGCATACGTTAACATTTTGAAAATATATGTGCAGCTATACATAATTCATTCAAAGAGAAAAGAGCAAAACTTAAAAATCTTCAAAGGAATACTTCTGCTGTTTCAAGGATTATTTCTAATTAGAGTGTTTTATATTCAGCCTGTCCTATTATTTATGTACTTCAATAGCTTTTCCACCTGAAGATGTCAGTATTTCACAGTTGTTGAACTAAACCCTGGTGAAAAAGATTATATGTAAATGATTAAAGCCCTGAAAATTATTCTTGTCAAAATAAATGCCTAATATTCTTTCTTTTTAATATGCTCTTGAGAGAAATCTACTACTGTTTAAATGATTCCTCTTTGATTGCACTCCCTTATTCTTTTTCTAGTTCTCTTATTTACTGTAGAACATCTTTGAGTGAAGCTTTAAAAAGCAGAAATGAGGATTATTTAGCACCTGCTAAAATCTTTGATAATCTGAAATTATCTAAAAGCTAAAGAACCTAGAGGGAGAGAAGCAAAACTGGAAGGCTGCTATCCAATATTTTACGAAAGCTGTCAGGTTCTAGAAGATAATCAGCTACCGAGTACCGTGTCCCTTTGCTAAGACATCTGATGGTAAAATTGAGCAGGCATATTGATATAGAAACTGGAGAGCGAAGACAAACTAGATTTCCCTCATTTAAGCTCTATTTCAAAGGAAATTTATTTTCATCGGTAATCTAAATCTTTTTAGTTGTGATGCAGGGTACAAATAATGTAATTTCCATTCTTGGACAGACGGTCTTCTAAAAGATGGAGCAATCTGTATAATTTGGCAGTGTATGTAGACATCACAGCTACTCGGATTCACAGAAAAGACAAAGGTAGAATAACCACAGTCAAGTCCTCGGTCAGTCCTGCTAAACTGATGAGAGGTTTTAGTTATTTGATGAAGTGTGGGGGCTCTTTGTTTTGTGAACAGTGCTGCTTCTAAAGAGGTTGTGTCAATATGTGGAGCAGTTAGTTGTTACAGAGTATGTCACCTATTTTGCACGTCCACTTAGCTGGAGCGTATTCTCAGAAGGAGATCAAACAATGAAGTGAGCATTATCATTTTGATTTCATCAGTGTGAAAACTGAAAATTAAAAGTGAAGTCACTAGTGTTTGAGTTGGTATGAGAGCTGATTCCCTCCCTGTCCTTCAAAATTCAACAGTGCTATATTATCATGAAGATAAAAGAAAATGAGAGACTTTTTGCCTTACGGACCCTGGCTTTCAGTTAGGCAAGTACAGCTGATCCAGGTGTACCAGCAGCGTCCAGTAGGTGACACTTCAGCAACATGGATATAATGAAATCATAATTGAGTTGGTGTATGTTACTGTATTATAGAATTGTAGTGCTTTTTAAATTGAAAATGAATACTTAATTGATAAAATACAGCTTTATATTGCACTTACTCATCACCAAACTACAGTTTGTTCATGCAAAACTATTTTCTATTACATATATCTATTCCTGTTATGATAAACATCATAAAAAGACTCTTCTTGCTACTTGCTTTACTAGCTGGGGGTTTCAAGAAAATACTAAACTGTAGAAGACCTTCAGCATATTTATATTAGAAGATAATTTGTTTACCAAAATAAACTCTCATAGCAATATTTAAAATGACAGAGGTTCACCAAATAGTTGAATCAATAATGGAAAAAAATCCTAAGTGAGAAATGTAAGATAGAGAACCAACAAAGATCTTTGAGTTATGAAGTTAGTGCCACCTCACAGTGTGCGACACAGCTGCGTGATCCTGTCCATATGGTTTGTCAAGATTTGTACCCAAGCTGATGAACTCCTTTGTCCCCCAAACTCATATGAATCTTTGTGAAAGTTTAATGCAGAGTTTCACATCTTGGATAACTTCAACTTTTCTAATTTCCATCCTAAATGTAAAAATGATCAATTTGTAAGTATTTTTTTCTTGCATCTGCACGGTTTTCTGCACTCTGTGCATAGTGAATTGTTCACAGAAAGAGGTCTTGTCTCTTCTCAGCTTCAATTTGGAAATCAACACCAACTGCAGCCTGTTTAGAGTTCCCTTGCTTTTAGTTTCCCATTACAGGAAAGGCATGGCTGGCTCATGCGTTGCTGCTGGAAGTGTTTGCAGAACCAGAGTTAATGTATCACTGACCCCAGAATAGCTCTATCGGGTACAAGAAATAAATTAAGGGCTGTGTAACAGGAATAAAAATCGCAGGACTGAAACTGAGAGGAAAATAAGGATGTCTGCTAATCAAATGCAAGCTTGTTCCAAAATCTATCTGTGATAGAAAATGATAGCATCCCATTCTTCAGGTACCTTATATATGCAGAGTTTTTGATCCCTAGGATTTAACTGGAGTTTTCCATGGTAATACCAGATATGTTGTGCTTACTTCCAAAGACATTAGTTGCTTTAAATCTTGTATATGCCACCGTCAGAAGATCATCTATGTCAGGAGTAAGACCTATTTGGTTTTCTACTTGATGTTTTACTATCAAATCTCATAAATGTATGTGATAGCACTATGAGAGTAAGGAGATTTAGCTGCTGGTTTGATAAGCAGACGAAATGCACTTCATAAATCTTCACTGTTTTGGTCTCGGAGACCAGGCTCTACTGGTACTTAATGTGTGGGCAATTATTCTAGATTTACACCAATAAAACGGTGAACAAGGTTGTCCAGAATGTACGTGTGCTGCTTTTGAGGTTGACGGAATAAAAACAATATACAAGCTTGCGAATGTGTGTCTTGATGTGAACTCTGATTCAAGCACACTAAAAGAAATGTGACTTTTTTTACATTCAATTCAAAGGCTGAATATGTTTTTTATTCAGCATCTCTTATTCTTCAATATACATTAAGTAACTGTAATGAGACACAGTGAATAAAATTCATCCTTCAAGTGAGGAAAATCTGGGACAAACGCTAACGAAATTCAGTCCTGTAAAGCCTGTGAGTTGGTTAAGTGTTTTATCGCATTATTCTTTTCTCTCTGGTCAATGTTCATATACATGATTACCCACCTTTGAGTGCTTCCTGTGTGTTGTTTTTTTCCAAACAATAGTTTGGGAGAAAAAAAATTGTTCAGGAAAAAAAAATACCTGGACAGCAATTAAAATACCTGGCAGCCACTTCCTGGTTGTAGATACTGGGTCTGATGACTTTACCTGTTCATCATAATTAGGTCCACATGACCTTCTGCATGTAGAGTTGACTGGAAAACCTGAATGCCTGGTATTGAACTGTTTGAGTTTGAAGGAGAAGAAAATCCCAAATCAAAATGAAAAGCCAAAAAGTATAGCATTTTTGTAATGCTCAAATCCCTTGCAGTACTTTGCTTCGCTTGATGAAATCCTTGGGAATCTCAGCAGTTAATCAGGCTGTACAGAGTCTGCCTTGCAGGGCTAGGTAGTGTTGTGGCATGAATTGTTCTTAAACTAAGCTTGCAAAATATGAAGTCAGAGGTTAATGTCCTCTTATGTAGAAGATAGCAGCAGCTTTAGTAAAGATCACTGGGGGTTCTTGCTTTTTTGGATTATTTTTTCTTTTAAGCTTTATTATCCAGGCAGGAAAGCTTAGCTTTTATGTGCCCAACATTTAAAAACCAAACAAACAGACAAAACCCCAAAACAAACCACCACCAAACAAATAACAAACCCTCATGATGTGCTTTGTAAGAGTAGAGGTTTCCTCGTTGTAGTTGCCTGAACTTCCCTTTCTTAGTGCAGCTAAAGCCAGTTTGCACCAGCTATCTGGTAGCTTTCACCCCAGTTCTCCATCCATAATCAATAGCAAAATTGGACTCTCTGCAAGCCCTTGAGATTCCTACATGCTTCCTCTGTTGTGTTTGCCACCTGGCAATATGTTTTTTTTCTCACTGTAGTTGCACTGTGTTTTAGAAAAAAATTATTCTGACACATTAGTTTTGTTGGAGTATAGTTTCATCCCCTTGCTTTGTTAGATTACTGTAAGCGACAGCCAAAGTAACAGTGGGAAGCAAGACATTTAGAAAGATAGCTCACTTCTGAATTCACTTCACATCGGGGAGAAATGTTCCATCTATTCCTAAAAGAAAGAGAGCCTTTATACACTATCTGTAGCTTCTCGGCCTGAAAAACTGATGGCTTTAAAGTCTAGGCAAATATTGGAGGGGCTTACCACATAAATAAATGTGCCTTTGTCTTTATCTTAGGTGGGGTAAGCTGAAAATTGTAATCAGATAAGACTGAACATTATTTAAGGCTATAATTTATCTAGCCCCCAAAAACATGTCAGGTCTTTTTTCAGAGTAAAAAGAAGTCTGTAGCCATATATATTAAATAGGATTATTCATGTACGCGTGCCAGAATCTTACATAAGCATAACAGTAGCTTTAAAGAAAAATCACTAATGTTATTTTTTTTGTACTGGGATTCAGTATTTGGAATGCAGGGAGATCTGCTAGCACAATAAAAACTCATAAATGTCATTGCAGTATATGGCACTACTAATGTATTTTACTGCTATGGAATGGCCTTAATTTACCAGCCCCTTTGATCCTAACACACAGGATCTGCTTCTGAAAATTATTGTTTCTCACAGGATGAAATTATTTTCTCTCTGCTCCCCAGCTGGCCTGGATGCAGTTCCATCCCCTTTGTTTTTCTGGCTTGGGAGTTGCTTTTTAAATGCCAATGGCACTTCCTAGAGCCTTTGATCTTCCCCTACTACCTCAATGCCTACCAAAGAAGCAGTAAGTCTCTGGGCAGCATCACTTGTATCGTCAAACACGTCTGGCAAAAGTCAGAGTGCGACTAGGAAAGCTCATCAAGAATTTCTGTCTTGTCGGAGCTGAGGGATGAGGTTCCTCTCAGTTAGTCAGCAAAGATTCTCTGAAAATGCATCTTCCCAGAACATCCCTAAGCCTTAATGAGGGAAAGGATTCATTTTCAAACAAGTCAGGATGCTGTCAAGTTCAAGAAAAGTCAAATCAATCTCTTACTCTTTGCTTCTCAACTCCTAGTTTCAGCCTCTCCATCACTGCTGCTCATGAGGTCTATAATGCCTCATACGAAGCTTTACATTCTTACTTCAAACCTACAAATGCTGATTTTGCATAAAGTACAAACCTGTGTAAAATAGATTCTGATCTACAGGTATGATAGGCTGAGGTGGAAAAGGGAAGTAGTTAATCTGGGAAGCTTTCTTTGCACCGAGCCCCAAGACAGGGTGGGAGACAGAATTACCTAAACTTTTCAGTAGAGAAAAGAGATTGATTTGCTAGAACAAAAATGCAACCAATTAACAGCATGCAGTCCTGGGAATCTGGTTACCTTGCTTTCTCAGTACTCGGTGTACATATAAAAAGTAACAGTTTTTATGATACAAATTGTTCAAAATTGGCCTGAAATACTGATTTTTAATTTTTTATATTTGATGTAACCCTCTTGGCAAAGCATTCTCCATGCAATAGAAATCTGTATGGAGTAGGTCATATGCAGAAGTATATACGGGGATTTACAAGTCATCTCCAAGACACATTTGCTTCATGAACAGAAGTAAATTGAAAACACTAATTGGAACATCTGGACACAATGCTTTTAAATGACTCTGCGGGAAGGCACAAGTAAGAATTGTGCGTATTATGATTTTAGGCCTGTTTGCAGACAGGAATAGGATTGCCAAGAGTTGAAGACTCATGAACGTTCCTGTCAGTATTTCCAGCGCTGAAGTAGAACAACAGCTAGCAGAACTGGACACCTTATTGTCAGTCCAAGCTAAGTTAGTCTATTCACCAGTGTACTGGAATGATCTTTTTTTATCTTCACAGAATTTGCTGGCAAACATTTTTTTTAATAGAAATGTTCTTCCTATACAGCAGAGCCATTTGAAATTCTCTTTCAGATGGCATGTGTTATTTCTTCCTTGTGATGTGTGAAATTGAGGAGGTCTTTTGAAGTACTCAGTAAGAGAAGTAACATAATAGCGGTTTAAACACAGAAAGATCTGTTTATTGGACAAAAGGTGTGTGCAGTCGGGTCTCCAACATGAAGACTCACCTCTTCTGTCATTCAAGTGTGATCGACTGCTGTAGAAGTAAGCCTGTCGAATTCAAGCACTGTTGCTTGCCCAGCAATTTGCTATATCTGCCTGAGCTGGAAAAAGTTCTTCACAATCACAATAAAATAATTTCTTCAATTAAAGAGGCAGATTGACAATAGCATAAAATGTGCACAGCATGAAATAATGGCTGGGAGAAATCTGATAGTTTTAAATACTCTTTTAGGAAAGGACTAGATTTTAAAGTGTACGCATGGGATTCTTGGAAGGGTTTTATTGTTTTCTGCAACGGCTTCAAGCTCAGCACAAATGGGCATTTTTCTGATGACCATGTGCTACTCACTAATGTGAAGTGATCCAAAGCAGTTCATCTACATAAAAGCCATGAAGAAATGCTGTCTCATAGTAATAAAAGATGATAAACTCTTGTCTCTGCCTGCAAGATCTGTTCCAACAGGCATGTAGTGACCACTGAAAGACAAAGTGGTGGAGGGCTGTGGAGGTGAGGTGAATTTTCATTACTGCATGGGCAGCAAACTGGCCTTTTCATTGGTACGACGGTTTGTATGCTTACTTGAAATGTGAAAGATTCACATTTAAAACTCTGCTGTGCCTAAACTGCAACAGAGTTTTGTATTCAAATATGCTGGAGGTATTTTAAGGAAGCCTCTTATCCAACAGTAATATTTCGCACAAATAAGTAGTTATTGGGTCAAGAAAGGAAGGAAAAACAGGACTCTGCAGTCATCTGTGAAAGAGCCTAGCTTAAGACCTTGACTCAGTGTATGTAAGATTTTATGTAAGATTGTATAGCTTTGCCAGCTCTTTTTAGTATGGTCTGTTTGCCTTGGGGGTGTGTGTGTGTGTGTATATTTATACCTCAACTTACCTTCCAATGAAGCAGATCCTCCTGAGAATATTCACAGTGATTTGAAATAGGAGAGGTTTGAAGACTGCTGAAAAAGCAGTGGCACTGAAGAAGTGCCTAGTTCAGTGGGAAACTTATAGATAAAATGCCTGTGTGGAGACAGGCATTACTTGCTAGCACTGAATTAACTTCTTACTCAACTTTGAAGGATAGAACTTAGCTTCACTTCGTGGCATTTTTTTCACTCCATTTTCAGCTGACCAGCCTATTCCTTAGGCATCTGCAGAGAGTCTGAGAGTTTAACCAGGGACTATGAAGAAGCTAGATATTGCAGAATTCACTCGTACAACTCTTAAATTTCTGTGTGACTGAACTCTCTTGAGTAGTTCATCCAGGTGGCATTAAGGCTGGGAGTACAATATGACTGTCTGGTTAACCAAATCCTACTACCACTTAATTCTTCTATGTAGTCCTACTCTTAATTTGTACAAGTCAGGCAGTTGTAAAAAAAAAAAAAAATTATCAGATTATAATCTTGGATTTGATTTTGTTTATTTGTTTAGGTTTTTTACTTTTGCACCATATAGAAAAAATTGCCTCTGAAGAGCTATTGTTCTCGTTCCTGGCTATTGTTCAACCTGTCTTATGAAAATCATGTCTGAGTGTTGAAATTTTGTTTTAAAAAGAATGTTTCTGCTTAATTTCCACAGTTCCTTTTGTACTCAAAAAGAAAGTATCTGTATGAAGGTGTTTTACTATATTTATAAGTGACTGGGGAAGAAGGTGTATGCATAACTGAAAATGGTAGTAACTTTCAGTCTGGGAAAGACAAGGATTTCTGCATTTGTGCTTTCTCTGTGTTCAAGGTCACCTGTGTATAATACTGATGCTAACACTTTTGGCATCTGACTACTTGTTATGTACGTGTTTGGTCCTGAGGGATGACTTAATTATATGCACCTTTGCTAGTCTTGAAAGCAGTCTAGTGAAGCCACTTAACCATTTTCTAAAGAACAAAAAAAAAAAAGGGAAATTCAGAAATTCCAAATTGCAAAGTTAATTGAAATCAAGTAATCGGGACAAGAGGAAATGACCCCAAGTTGTGCCAGGGAAGGTTTAGGATAGATATTAGGAAAAATTCTTCACCGAAAGGGTTATCAAGCATTGGAACAGGCTGCTCAGGGAAGTGGTGGAGTCACCATCCCTGGAGGAATGTAAAAGACAGGTAGACGTGGTGCTGAGGGACATGGCTTAGTGGTGGGCTTGGCAGTGTTAGGTTGATGGTTGGACTCAATGATCTTAAAGGTCCCTTCCAACCTAGACGATTCTATGATTCTGGAAAATCAGGTTCCTGTGACTGCTGCTAGAACCTTAGACCATAGACCTTGCCTGGTTTTAGGTGCTGTTTTGTTTCCTCAGAGATCCTGTTGCACAGCATCACACTGATGATTTTCTTCACCCTGTCACAACCGCATCCTTTACTAAGCTTTAAAAAAATTCCATTTTTATATGAATACCTATGAAAGGGCTGAAATTCCTCGTGTTCTTTGTGTCACTGCTTCTCAGATCTTTACCTTATCCTGGATGTTTATTTAGGACTGGACATTACTAGTGATTGTGTGGATGGTAAGGAGGAACTACTTATTTCTCTTCAGGTTTGTTTTTGTTGTGGTTTTGTGTTGTTTTTTTTTTAAATAAGTGCAGAAACCCTGCAAGTGACTCAGAATCATAAGCTATGTGGCAACTCAATATAGAAACACAGGTTATAGGGAGCAATTAGACTTCCATTTTCGTCTTTATTCAGTCATATTAATTATTATCGTATCTTGAGCTGTCAGTATTTAATCTCATCTGCTGCCAAGGGATTTTGATCCTAAATGGACCTCTGTAGAAAGAAGGGTGTGGGGGAAAAAACTATTTAGTGAAAGGTCACTTCCCAAGTATGTGGGTTTCTTTTTTTTTTGTACTTCAGTGTAGACTTGCCACTTGTAAATACATCGCTTCTCTTTCACTTTGTCTCAAAGACATCTACTCAGAACAAATCAATAAACAGAAAATTTAAAAGGACACCTTGGGGTGCTTGATCTAAGAAGAAATGGCATGAAAGTGTTGTGAAAAGAAGGCTGCATGTTTATTGTTGACATAGATGCCTGTATTATATCTTTCAAGAACACGTATGTCTACCTGAGCAAATTTATTTGCTTTTGTGTTAATAAGTAGGAGAAGATATACCCCAAACATTTCTTTTCCTTAAGGATGGAGCAAAAGGAGTGAGAAACTGCAAGAGAAAATATTTCAGGATGAAGTAGGTGGATGCACGCTAGTTTCTCTTCTGTTGGCAAACAGAGAAACAATTCTCATTAGGCACTCTTCACCTGGCAGCTACAGTAAAATGTCTGCTGGTCATTTAAGTGATTATTTCCCGTTGCTTGCTGTTAGACTTAAGCTTTCATACCCAGTTCAAGGTGTCCTGTTCCCATCAGCCTAACACACATAGAATACCATTCAATAGAATGTACACAGGATATTTAATTTGATGTGGTTTTGAAAGAATTAAACCTTTCACTTGCTGTTATGCAAAGGGTAATTAATTTCAAACTAGTAGGCCAGAAAACTGAAATGTGTGGAGCGAAGAGTGCTTTGTTTTGAGTTGTCTCTACCTCTGTGCACATATGGCAGTCAGCAGTGAATCAGCTCTGTTTTCCACTGTAATGACTTCTGAGGGTTGGAGAAAAACAAACTTGAAAATCACCCGAATTTGAGATTGTTAGGTGAAGCCCCAAGATGATGTTACATTATCCATAAAGGCAAATTCTGCCAGTATACCTTGCTCAAATATGCATTGTGTCTGTGCAGGAGACTTACAATATAAATGTGAAAGTTATTTTCTAAGTTCTTGTCTGTGTCTTTTGAGAAATTTATGTTTGCTTCTGTATTCTTCAGCTGTTCCTCTATCTCATTCTGGTAGCACTGCAAGTCTTCATTTTGCATTTGATCACTGCAGAGAAAGGAGGGCAGCTGGTATAGCTAAGGGGGGGGGGGGGGTAAGAAGAAAGTCTTAAGCGTACTAGCTGTTTTTTGAACCTCTTACATATTAGGGGTCTGATTTAAAAAAAAAAAAAAATCTGCTGTAACTAATAGGACTGACTCTACTAATCTTACTGGATTTTGAACTAGACTTCAGTATCTGCTCTTACATTAGCCAGTAGAAAAAAAGGAGCTGTATTTCTTAATGTGCTGCCAGCAGATGTCTCACATTTTCTTACAAAAGCAGGATTAATGATTTAACTCACTGTGATCACACAGTTCCAAGAAAGTGAAAGTTGATGAAGTGTTTTTCATGATGCTATGGACAAATCTTCAGTAGCTTCAGCACCAACTATTTTGAGTCCTTCTCTGAGAGACAGGTTTACATAGTAATCAAACCAGAACAAAATTTCAGGGGTTTTTTCAGTGTTTTCATGCTCGATATGAAACTTAATGTACCTAAAAAAAAGTCTAACTCCTGACATTAAAATTAATTTATATTTCAGGCTTTCTCGTTTTCTGTTTCTTCTTATGCCCTTCACACTGCTCATGCAAAGGGACTCTAAAATGGCCTGGAAATTACGATTTACCACAAATGTGGAGAGTTTGGCAGAGTACTGTTGATGCAAATGAGGTTGGCTGTGTTCTTCTATAATAACTGCTTGCATTAATTATCCCTCCTACTATCAAAGGAACACTCTGAATTATGCTCTATTTTACGCTGTTTGGCATTACACAGAGATTGCTCCTAAAAGCCTCAGAGATCCTGTTCTGCTGTGCTACATCAGCTCTTTTCCCAGGCTTAGTGCTCATGCTGAATGCCTGAAGTCTGTGCAGACTGCAGTCTATGTAGTTCGCTTAGCCGTGGAGCCAGAGAGTGATTAATAAAAATATATGTACTCTTTGAAAAATTCTTATTAGCCTGATTAGTCTGGTTTCAGAGATGTAATACAGCAGTAACAGTAGACCAAAAAAGTAGAAGTGTTATATCTGTTCATATGAGGTACAAGAGGGATTATACAAAATTGAGAGGTGCTTCTGTTTTCTATAGAAACATGAGAGATCTGTCTCCAGAAAGAGAAAAGCTGTTAAGGTGCTTTTGTGCTATAATAGCAGTTCTAGAGAGTGGCAGAGTTACTATGCTGCGTTTAGACCCAATGAGCTCCTATACACCTGGAAAAAACCAAGCTGTGTAATGTAACCCAGCTGTCCTTATCCATGAGAATGCTGGTGCCACAATATTAATAAATTACTCCAAATATATTGTATTTGCTTGTTATTCTGTATAAAGGGAGAAAATAACTGGGAGGATGCATCCACAACAGAGGTGCAGCTTTTTACACAGGCAGCTAGAGAGCTGCCTTTCGAGGCGTTTCACGGCTAACTAATCATTTTAGTTGTCTTTGTACATCCCAATTTGAGTCCAATGTTTCTAAAAAGGGAAAAGCAAAGGCCTGCATCAGGGACTCAAAAAGATAAGTGAGAAGGAAGACGGAAATAAAAGCATCTGTAACAAATAAAATATAAGAATGCAATTCCATTGTTTGCTTGTATAGTATGTGCCCTTCTGTCTGTCTTCTCACGTATTTATTTACACTGTAAATTCTGTATTGTGAGCTTCGTAAGTAGTAACAATGTGACCTGAAGCCGGCACAAAGAAGGTGAATGGAGTATAGGCCATTATTCTCTGCTAAGCACACTTGCCCTTCTAAAGCAAGAACAATCTAAAAAGATCACAAAAGCCAACAGGAGGAGTAAGGACACTGGTAATGATTCAGACAGTGGGTCCTTTATTCCTCAAGGGCAACAGAGAGCAGCGTAAACTAAATATGTAGCTCAATCATCGCCTCTCAAAGTGCACAACAGAAATCCTGGGTGCTTGTCTCCTCCTTCTCTCATAAGGCTATTTCTACATGTGCCACCAATGTAGTAAATCAGTTGGGGATTAAGTGTTTAGGATCTGGGACTTTGTCACTGAGTTTTAAAATCTTAGCCTCTGGTAAATATCTGTTTCTGGATGGAAACATGCTGAGCTGCCTTGAAACACAAACGTTTGTGAATGCAGCACCATCCACAGATTGGAAAAGACTTGTCCTTGGTTTTGTGAGGCAGGATTGAAAGTTTATATGAAGACAGAGGAATGATATGCAACTTAGAGCCTTTCCTTCACTCTACAGCAATCTTTTATTCTACTGGGAACAGTAGCTTCAAAGTTCATTCAAGTCTACTTTACAAATCCTACAGAGGTCTCTTTTGCCACTTTTGTAATTTTACAACATCGTTTAATGAGTACGTTATGTATAATCATTACCTGTGTTTTGTACTTCCTATATTATTTCAGCACTTGTATCTACAATACTTCAATGTTGATGAACTCCTATCAACCAAAGAAATTCCTTTAAAACTATAAACATTTTCAGTTGCAAGACTAAAAAAAAAAAATAAAAACCCACACCCCCAAACAAATTCCTACAATACCGCTCCCTAAAAGCTGTAAGTTTGTGTGTCTCCAGTTAAAATAGCTCATAGAAGAAAATACCGAATACTTCACATTCAGCTGTTTGACAACTTTGTGATAGTTTGTAGGATAGTGGCATGTAGTTGCACCTACTGTATCTATGTGAGCAGTGCAAGGCTGTAGTTTTTTCCCCGCAACAGATGCTGTCGCAGGCTGAGGTATGGACTTCACTGGTGCCAGTTAAACTGAAGCAAAGGAAGCATAGAGTGTGTAAGTGACCTAATGTGGCCCCTTGGATTTTATCAGAGATTCACAGGATGGTTTAGGTTGGAATGGACCTTAAAGCTTACTGCTATAGACAGGGACACCTCCCACTAGACCCACGCCCCTCAAAGCCCCATCCAGCCTGGCCTTGAACACCTCCAGGCATGGGGCAGCCACAGCTTCTCTGGGCATCCTGGGCCAGGGGCTCCCCACCCTCACAGGGAAGAATTTCTTCCTGATGTCTAAATCTACCCTTTTCCAGTTCAAAGCCGTTACCCCTTGACTAATCACTGCATGCCCTTGTAAAATGCCCATATTCTGCCTTCGTGAGGGTTATGGACTTAACTTGTATTTTGTGGTTTGCCCTCTAAGCCATTTCCAATGTGCTATACAAGAGTTGCTCTCCAATCCCCACCCTATCCTTCAGGGCATGAGAACTACACTTGTGGAGCAGCTACAGAGCATCTTGTGTCTTGGTGTGATTTCTAATAAATTACCTCCAGGAGAAGTAATTAATCATAGACATAGCCTCAGGTTTACATGAATGAAGTTGAATATTTGCCTGTTAGTCTCACCACTACTTTGCTGTGCTGCTTTTCATCCCCGAAAGTGGAGCAGGGTCTCCAGGCATGTGCCGTTGCTCTGCTTCCAGCCACACGTTTTATTTGGGCTTCAGTGGTGCCTAAATGTTTGGTTTTGAGTAACTTGAATCACTGAAATGCATTGGAATGCTTACTAACTTTTGAAAAATGTGCTGAAATCTCTGAATTTGAGAGGGATTATTATGGCAACAAGCAGGATATGGTGGCAGAACAATCCATAGGCACGGTCATGTCTCCAGGACCTCCGTGTCCCTGAGGAAGTGTTTCACACTCCTTGGCTGGCTGGAATATTTTTAGAAGTAATCAGGAAGCCAAATTTATGGACAGTATTTGATCCCATGGGTAAATACCCAACCTCCCTGCCCTGGGGGCTGAGCTGGGGAAGGCGGCTCTTGGCTGGGTCTGAAGGCAGGCAGAGCAAAATTGGGCAGGTTCACGATTAAACCTCGGAGATGGGTGCAGTCTACGTTGTAAATCAAAAGAAATTCAGCTGGTCTGTCAAACAGGATTGCACTTCTGCTAATGATACTTTATTAAGTCTGGAAAAAGAGATGAGGATCTGATAGGGTCTAATTAGGGGAAAAGGAAATATAATTTCTACATGCCTTCTTTGCTGTATCACTTCACAGATGTTTTCCAGGGTGGTTTCCAGGTAACTGCTGAAATCATAATATAACTTGAATACTGATTACATATATTCCTTAATTATCCATTGTTTATATAGCACCAAGGGCTTACACTATGCTATACTCTACAAATACGATTATAAAATATATGATGGAAAGAGATGAAGTCATATCCCTTATAAAAGATAAACAAGCTTAAAATTTATCTTTAAAATGAGTGTAGATTTTTGTCTTCACCTTTCACATTGTTCCAGAGGCAGAATTTTGTTGTAACAATGCAGTTCTTATTGAAGTACTGTGTATAAGGCCAATTCAATAACGTAAACTTCCTCAATATTACAAATTTTTGCAATTTGAACTCCAATTCAACATCCCCTACCTCCCTTTATATGAAAATCCACCATGGATGTTATTTTACTGAGTGAAATGGAAAGGAAAGAATCTGAATAAAATAACATTCATCACAAAAATGCAGTAAAGTTTTATGACAAGATCATTAAAGGCACAAATGCTGTTAGGTTGATAACACCATTAATTTAGCATAGAATCATAAGCATCTATTAGGCTTCTATTCTTCTGTAGGCTTTCCATTATCTGAGGACATTTTAAATTATAAATTGTAATTTAAAAAAATCCAACGCTTCAATTGTGTTAATAAAAGATGCTTTCCCGTCTCAATCTTCTCAGACTCTTTTGTTACTTAGATGACAATCTCCATAGAATTTCTCACTTAAAAAAATCCCATCAAAATATATCAATTCAAAGAAATGATTTTTAATAGAGACTTCCTCCAGGGGACTTCCTCCAGTATAAAAGCAGCAAATCATATCTTTGTTCTCTTCAGGAACAACAGTTTTAAATAAAATTTTTAAAAAATTATATCGGATACATTATTGACTTGTGAGACTTATGTCATGTATTTTTCTTTAAAGCAAAATAATCCATTTCTAACTTGGAAGAAAAAGGTCAGAAAGAAAATGTTAGTGCAAGATAATAGTTGAAATACTCTTTCGTAGCTCTTAGTTATTCAAGAATTGCATAAATATTTAAATATTAAATGCAATAGATGTTGAAACTCAGAAATTTAAGGTGGCATTTTAAGCTAACAAAACTTGCAAACCCAACAAAGCAGGGAAGTGTTCTGAAGTGAAGCTTTTAGCCAGCTTTGCTCTCCAGTAGTGACAGTAAGAACATTAAGTCCATCAACATCTAATGTCCTCTTGAAGCCCAAAAGTTTAAGTATAGGAAAAATGAGTTTGAGATGCACATCTTAGACTCACTGAAATCCAGGGCAATTCTATCACCAGTTTCAGTACAGATAGTGATTGTCTTCTGAAATGTGTGCGGTTCATGTTGGTGGCACAGGGTACTCATGCACAACATTTCAAGGGTCAAATCTACTTCTTGCATGTGTGATATTCTGCTTTTACTATCATCCAACATAATCTAACCATTTCATATCTGGAAAAATAAAAGGGACCGTCACAGAGACCTTACAGCCTAACAGATAGGATAAATTATGGTTCACTGATGGTATATGGTTTGACAGTTGAAGGATTAGAGGATGGTTCAGCTGAGACTTTGTTGGAATTTAGTGGTTTTTTCCAGCTGTTGTTTGGCAAAGAATGTTGTACTGTTTGTGTTCCTGTAGATCCCAAGGTGCGAATCCACCCTACAACCCCCAAAATGGGAACCCTACTGTAGTTTGAATGACTACAAATATGCTTCATGTTTCTTTCCAGTCATGGCAGCATTGTATTTAAAAAAATAATCAACAAATTAATTTATTTTCGGTATCTGATGATGCTATTCTAGAAATTTGGGGTTGGATGTACTAGAACTGCTTTTTAGAAAAGCAGAATGATATTGCAAGCTCTATTGTAGGAGGGTTTATGAAAAAAATATTTTTTTAATTAGCTGATCTTAAATCTAGACAATTCACATCCAGGAGTTTTGAAACAATTGGCTGCAGATCTGTCTGTACTGTTAACAATTATTTGAATAGGTTTTGAAACATTTAGAATGTTTCAGAGCAATCTTTAGATAAGAAAATGAGCTAACACAGGTATTTTAAGGCTGCCAGTCCTACGTAAATAATAGAATTATTGATATTGACTTGCATAAAAGAAAAGATAAATAGTAAGGAATGGAGGAACCTGGGGAAGTAGTTCTTAGAAAACTAAATTGGTATCTTTATGTGTAAGTAAAAGATTGGTGATAAAATAATAATGGTAAAGTAATATGCTTAGAAACCAGATATAATTTTAATTTAAAAAAATAGTGCAATACAAGATCAATATGGAATCTATTTCAAATTAGTTCAAATAACTACTAAGTTTGTAATTTGAGTGAAGAGTGATAATCAAAACTATATGGTGCTACTTTCTCTGGATTTGGTGATTGTCCCTGTAATTCTATTGGAGGTATTTGCATGCTTATAGAACACCAGAATAGAAAATATACTTTATCTTATAGTGCAATTTTGCATGTGTATGTAAAGAGCTTGAAACAAAACATTTCTTTAACGGAGCAAGAAGAACTTAAAAACAAAAAAAAAAATCCTCAAATGAAATGTATTTGGGGAAAAATCAAGGTATTGTAGAGATACTGCATAAAGAAGGAGAAAAGAACTGATTTTTTTTTCCCATTTTTATCTATTTATAGAATTTATCTTTCAGCTCTAGATACAGTAAATCCTTATGTACGTGGTAGGGAGTGGGGAAGCTGTAGATGTGGTTGTC
The DNA here is from genome assembly GCA_017639485.1 of Pluvialis apricaria. NCBI lineage: Eukaryota > Metazoa > Chordata > Aves > Charadriiformes > Charadriidae > Pluvialis > Pluvialis apricaria. Next base: position 80,880,617 of record CM030010.1, read on the forward strand.
TTGTTCAGTTGCCTTTAGTTGGTAAATCTCCCGATTAAATCCTGCACTTTAAATCCTTTGTTTCAGTCTGCGTAGGAGATGCAACTACTAAAATATTTTCTGCCTATTTCCAATTCTCCTGTATTTCCCTTGTGTGTCATAATTAAAACTACCATTCTTTTGAATGCATTAGTGTGTCTGTAAGGCACTTTAGAACTGCCTGCTCATGTCTTAAAATATCTATATTGCTATGAAAACAAGCATGACCATGTTTTGCTTTATTTCTGTAATTAGGCAAACTCCAGATGTTAGCTGACATTTATTGACTAAATCCAATTTTGCTTCGAGTAACTATATTTTCCTCAGGTCTGTAACAGCAATCTTGAAATTTGTGCCAAATATTAAGAAAGAATGTATTTTTTGTTTGGTTTGTTACAACAAGTCATATAAAGCAGTAGCTCTTTTCTGTCTAATTACTATCGATATTTTCTTATATTTGAAGTGATTGTAAATGGTAGGATTAATAAAATTGAGAATCTGGAATTTTTTGTTCATTTTAAATTGTCCAAGGCAACAAAAATATAAGCCTGTTTTTAAAACCATTGGAAAAAGTTCAAGGCAACTGAATTATTAAAAAGACCTAGTTGTGTTGCCTAGAAGTAGGTGAAGTTATGACTGGTAAATCAAAAAACACTTGAAAGGGTTAAAATTTTAAATGCTATGTAGCCCATACCCCAGGCAGTAGACAGTGCTGCCATTTATCTCACGCTTTAAGAAAAGAGTAGTCCTTTTATATTTTTGTCTCACATTTCAAACTATGGCAAGTTTAAAAATTGAAACAAATACATTCAAAGCTTTTTGTGTAACAAGCTGAGGCCCAGTGAATGGAATTAGCAAGGGGAGTGCTGGCACTTAAGCCAAATAAAATTATTTGATCCGTGTTGATTCATGAGCTTGTCATCGACTAACACAGCAAACTGCAGCGATTGTAAATCATAGGGTGCTATGCGTAAATTGAATTTCACAACTAACTCAAGAATTGCCCCCCTATCAAATTGTAAAAGAGAGAGAAAAGAAAGGGAAATACAAAAAGGTAACAACAATATATCTATGGTAGGGCTAACATAAAATACTGCTGCTTCTCAGAAGTCATTAATGAAAATGGAGAAATTTTCAATAGTACCCACGTCACCAACACAGCCATGGTAGCTAATGGTATGGTTTTACATGCTCCTATAGACAGCTAAGGAAAAAGTCCACTTAATTCTTGAGCGTGCTGCAGGTTTCCAAAATCACTGTGCCAGTAACGGTCACATCCCTGCCACACACAGGAGAAGGCTGTGTTTTAACTGTCTCACTCTTCATGACAGTCTATGTTCCTAGTGATCTTTATCTCTCATAATCCTGAAACAGGACCTTTTCTGTATATCGTCCTTTAAATTATAGCCCCAAAGGTATAAAAGCTATGCTTTTCAGGTGTAAAGCCATAAAAGGAAACTTAACGTCCGTGTCCTATTGTCAATTTCTTTACGCTGGGTTTGCCAACTACTTTCTCAAATGGTCTTCATTATTAAACGCACAAACTTTGTTTCAGCACCCAAATTAAGGTTATTTTTGCCTGAAATTAGATACAGTGGAAAAAAAAATGAGGGGAGCAGAAAAGAAGGGAAGAATATCGTAGGAAAAAAGTTAGAAACAAAAATGCCTGCTGATCCTCCCAGGACAGGTGGTATTTTTGGAAGAATCTATTATTTGAAATTATTTGTGGAGTTTTCTAGAACCTTTCAGAAGATTAAATTCACATTAAAATATTCTTCTTTCTTCAAAAATTAATTTGTAAGGATTGACTTGTGGGTTTGTTGGGGCTTTTCTGGGGGGAGTGGGAGTATGCTGCCAGCATGTTTGCTGTCTTTTCTCCAGTGAGTGCTTTTGCTAGCGTATGACTGCTTATACTGTTGTTTTGCAAGTGAAATATTGTTCAGCATTGCCTCTTAAGATCTTCAGATTTTTGTTAGCCATGGGATGAAGTGGGACAAATTCAACTTAGAAGCAAATCTGCAGCTTTCAATTAATTGTTGAATCTTCAGTTCTTTGGGTCAGCTCTTTTGCCTAATCTCTTTTTGAGGCTTTTAATGCTACCGTTCCCTGGAGAATGACAGGAATTCATATGGGATTTATTGGCATCAGCCAGCTGCTGCTGTCTGATGCTAATGCTGCGATCTGTCAATCGCAGGTAAAGTAATATAACAAATTGTGTCCTGCTTTGGATGGATTATTTAAGGGCTATCTATAACTATAAAAATCAAATCTTATGATTTCTTAATTGTTTGATTGTTAGATCTTTTAGGAAGAGTATGTGATGCCGTTTTGAGAAGAGGTGTAATTGTCTAAACAGACCTGTTTTTATTTTCTTCGGCTAAAGAGGGTATTAGTTCACACTAAGTAGAGCCAGATGTACTCGTCACTGCCAAGAGTGTTCTGACATTACATTCAGGAGTTGTCACAAATATCTTGCTAAAAATGTAAGCTATAATCTTGGGTGTATTTTTTCCATATCAAACAATATAAAACATCTGTGTGAGAAATTCTCTGCTGTTATTGACAGAGCTAAATTTGTGCTGCATGAACTGAATGGAACATTCATACTTTAAAGTGGTTTCTGATAATTTGTGAAGTGCTGTAGGACTTCTTGTGCTTAAGATATAATATTCCACATTAACTAGTACAGTATGTTTTGTCTAAACAATAAAAATTGTCACAAGAACTATATGCTTATATATGCACAGTGTTAATGGTTTTTAATAAGATTCTGGTAAAATACTAAATTTGGTGTTTTAAAGTTACCTGTAAGGTCTTTTCACAAATAATGAGTTTTATAGTGTTTCAACTTTTGTGAGCCATACGGGTAATAGTACTGATCAATGTTTAATATCATGGTCCCATGTACAATTTATGTTGTCAAACAGTAGTTCTTAATTTTCAATCATTTGTCTGCTTAATAAAAAACTCAGAGGAACTCTGCAGAAGGATCTGATGGACTCTGCTTAGGCTCACTTTTTCTGAAAGAAAAAAAAAAAAACAGTGTTTCTTAGTGTTCAGTCATTGCTACACTGGATTTATAATCATGTTTAAACAAAAAAAAAACCACAGAAGCTTTTTACATTCAAATTATAAGTAGCGCTTCCTAATAGAGACAGGGCTTTTTTACTAAAAACTAGTGATATGCAGCTTTCTGAAGGCAAACAAAAATGGTCAGCCATTTACTGAGTCATAGAAAATGATCTTTAATCGATTATTGTTGCCAAACTAACAATAAAGAGAAAACTGGATGAATCCCATTATACAGAAAGTTTCCTATTACATTTTCAATCCAAATCCATTCAGAATTTGTAATATCTCAACTCGTGTCTGAAACTCGCATTCTGATCATCTCAGCACTGGAAATTTTGATTTATCTCCATCTGAAGAGTGGATATGGAGTTGCAATAAAGAATAGATTAGAGCTCTCTGGGTATGTCTAGCTCCTGAACAAAAGCCTTTCCTTCTGTCATCTTCTTGATTCCTTTTACTGAATTAAGATCAATATTGTTTGAACTTCAAGTCAGGTTTTTTAGTTGTATTTAAAAGTAGGTAGAAGTGTGTTGCATGTGGAGCCTTACTCTAACAGAAGAACAGTCTTGCACAGATTATGCATATGGATCAAAAGTTAGAATTCCTAAGTTGCATTTCTAAAAGGAAAATCATGCAGAATGTCTTTTCTGCGCAGAATGCTGACATGGGCTTTTTAAAATGAAGATTTTGAAGACCACGTCAAAGCTCTGGCTGAGATGGTTGCGTGCCTTACTGCTTTCACCCAATTGAACACTGTCACAGACAAAGCAGCACACACATCCGTCTCTCAAAAAGAATTCCAAGTACTTTAAATGAACGACTGATGGAACTGGGGTTGTTTAGTCTGGAGAAGAGAAGGCTGAGGGGAGACCTTATCGCTCTCTACAATTACCTGAAAGGAGTTTGTAGAGAGGTGGGGGCTGAACCTCTTCTCCCTAGTGACAAGTGATAGAATGAGAGGAAATGTGTTCAAGTTATGTCAGGGGAGGTTTAGATTGGATATTAGGAAAATTTTTTTTCACTGAAAGGGTTATCAAACATTGGAATAGGCTGCCCAGGGAGGTGGTGGATTCACCATCCCTGGAGGTGTTTAAAAAAAGGTTAGACATGGTACTTGGGGACATGGTTTAGAAGTGGTTTTGTCAGGTTAAGTTAATGGTTGGACTTGATGATCTTAAAGGTCCCTTCCAACCTCAACAATTCTATGATTCTATGAATAGGAAGGAACACTTCATGCTAGATTAGTTATGCCATTGCCAGATTAGACTATGAGGATCTCTGGAAAGGTTTTGGAAGACCTAACTAGTAGAAAACACCGTTATCTTGAAAGGCTGGAAAGCAAAAGTGGTTTGTGATCAGCAGAGTTTGTTCTTACCTTGAGGGAAGTGCCAGGTATTTCTGGCTGATAACACTGCAAATGTGCCTGACAGTAACATATCTTTGAAAACACTTGTCCTATTATGTCTAATTAGTAATAAATGACATGCAGATAACTTTGCTGTGGTCACTCCCCTGAGCTGTGTTCTTGGCACTGGTGCGTGGCTAGATGCTCTCAGGGAAAGGGCTTTTAATTTCGATTGGTTTTTTTCCACAAGAACCCTTTCCCCTGCTGTTGCGATTTGTCAGTCAAAGTTTAACCAGTTCCAGGATACCGAATAAGATACATCTGCTCAGTTTGGCTTTTTCTAGGCAACAGGGAGATTTATTGTCAATGCGACAGCCATTTAACTAGCTGGAAATAGCTGATAATTAAGGATGAGAAGTAGAGAAGAACTTATTTTAATAGGCAGATTATTAATGCTGTTTGTTTTAGGGGTTTTTATTCCTCTACCTGTGAGCTATGCCTAGAATAAAAAAGAAATACCTCAGAGGAAGCCTGTATGACTCAGCTTTTATTCATATGTATATACTTAAGGTTGAAATAACAATACCTGTACTGAAATCTTTCCTCAAATGACGGGGACTTTCTCCATCTCTAGGCCAATGCTTGCCAACACAAGCAGGATTAGAATAGCCACATAGAGCATTTTTAGCTAAGCTATGAATTTAGAAGCTGTAGCGTTGCGCAGAAGGTATGCAGATATATGTGTAGTCTTGATATATATGTTAACACAGTGCATGCGTGTCCTTCTCTGTAAAGCATTAATTTTTATTGACACAGTCCAGTGGATATGAGGATCTTATTTTCTGTAGAAATGGCTATGGAAAAAGTTTGAAAAAGAGGAGAGATTCGTGCATCTAATGCATATCGTGAAGATAATCAAAGGGAGTCACGTAAACTAAAAATACATATTGAGATGTCTATCACAATCTAATTCTGCCTGTTTAGAATCTTTTTGACAATGCTGTACAATGAAAATGGATGCTGTCTTTATTTTTATGTGGTGCTACAGTACAGTTTGGCCATTGAATTAATTTGCTAGTAGTATGAATGGACGAGTATTGGACGAGGGGGAATGGCTTTAAGCTGGAAGAGGGCAGGTTTAGATTAAACATTAGGAAGAAGTTTTCCACTTTGAGGGTGGTGAGGCACTGGAACAGATTGCCCAGAGAGGTTGTTGAAGCCCCGTCCCTGAAGGTGTTCAAGGCCAGGCTGGACGTAGCCTTGGGTGACCTGGTCTGGTGGGAGGTGTTCCTGCCTATGGCAGGGGGGTTGGAACTCGGTGATCTTCAAGGTCCCTTCCAACCTAAACCATTCTATGAATTGTATGGTGTCTAATATGGTACAGCATTGGGACATGAAAGGTTTTGTTTGCACGATAGGGAAAAAGAGCTAGAAAGAGATCAAGAACAAAGAATGATGAATGGGTGGATGCTCAAAGCTTGCCAAAGGAAATAGAAATCTGATTTGTTTCTTGTAGTATTAAAAAAAAGACAATTTAGTAAAATGGTACATTAGGAGCTCCTCAGCTTAATCCTCAGTAGAGATCTCATTAAGCCAAACAAATTGTTCTTAAAAGCTCTGCGCATGAGATCAGATGTCTCAAGATACAACTGCAGTAGTTTATATTTTTATTAAGTGTATAAAAAATATGAAAAATGTTTTTTATGGGTGGTTGTAATGTTTAAAAGCCACCAATTAAAAATAAATAATATTTAAAAGAAAAAGATACCGGGATCAAAATGTTCCCCGCTGGATCACGCTTGTTAATAACATGGGTTAACGCCAATTTCTTAAGTGGCACTAAGCAAAAGTTGACTTGCTGCTTCTATCTACCCAAAAATCAAATGACATGTAAATCTTTAAACTGTCTATAAAAGTTATTGGTAAGTAAGTTTGTTCTAAGAATTGTGCTGTGAGTTTGGGATCTGGGAGACCTGGATCAGTTATTTGCTCTGACTTCCTGTGAACCTAGGCTGGATTGTTGTGGTCTTCTGCAGAGACCCAAGCTTGCTTACTTCACGCTTAGCCCAAAAGCACAGGCTTTTGGCCATGCTATGATTACTATAAGAAATTGTATTAACCTGGCATTCTGCTCCAGATACTATGTGCTCTCCAGCGATGTAATTCTGGGGAACTGTATAATTCCCAGTCTGGAAGTGTGTCGTGGTTTAGGCCAAATCGGCCACTGGGGACCTAGGGGACCCCAGATGGGACCGACAGATGCTCCCCTCTACCCCTCTTCAAAGAGAGAGGCAGAGGAGGAAAAAGAGACTTACGAGTTTAGAAAGATCTAAACTACTTTAATGAAGTATTAATAATAAAATAAAAGAAATAATGAGAAATATACAAAACCGTATCAAGCTCCCGGGATGACAGTCACGACACCGGCTGGCACTGGGGCAGTCCCAGGCTGGACTCAGTGACGGACGGGAACTGGATTCCGGATCTGGATTCAGGATCGGGTCCAAAGGCAGACAAACAGACAGAGTCCTCCTCAGACGTCAGCCGTTGAAGCAAGAAGCGAAAAAGAAGGGCGAAAAAGAAGGAACCAAAAAAAAGGGGCAAAAAGAAGCGCTGACCCTTTGCTCCGTCAGCTTTTATACTGAGCATGAGGCAGATGGGATGGAATACGCTGTTGGTCAGTTTTGGGTCACCTGCCCTGTCCGCTCCTCCCCGCAGGTGGGACCCCATTATGCTTTTCCGCTTCCGACCCTCCAACGTGGCAAATAACACAGCCGGTTGGCCTTGGGTGTTAGAACAATAAGTGTCAGCAAGAGCCTCCCTGCATACCATGTCTGGACATCAGCTATAAACATCGGTCTGATCACTCTGAGAGGGTGAACATTGTCTGCACAATATGCTGTTAATTTCAGTAGTTAAAAGAGGCCCAGCTAAGAAGCGAAGCTACTGAACAACATTGGTCCTGTTTTACCTCAAACCAGGACATTCCACCCCTTATTCCATACCATTTGCATCTTGCTCAGATTACTATTACTTTTATCTATCAAATCTATGCACACACAGAGGATATATATATATGTATGGATACATGCAGGTCACTCATCTACGATTATCTTTATATACAAAAGTTTAAGTCCATTTGATTCATGATTGCAGGATCTCATCTCAGGGCAGGAAAGATGGTACAAAATTCATTGTGGTTTGTGCCCGTGGGTAGCATGTTCATCTTGAAGAGCTTGCTGGACGCCAGTTGATGAAGCTAGCTCAGGTTTCATCACCACTGTGTCATCCTGAAAAAAACACTTATTGAACACTGTTAGTATTATGTAGTGATCAGCATCATACAGCTCAGGATTGAGTATTCTCACCAAGGGTTAAATTCCCTTGGGGTACACATTGAACTTCTCCATCCTTCAGCATCACCCACCAAGTACATCCAGGTCCTTGAGCAAAAACAGTCCCACGAATGGGTTTGCTTTTGCCTGAAGGAGGAGAAACCCAGACAGTTTTTCCTAACATATTCCTTTCATGCACCACAGGGACTTTGTCCCCTTCTACTGTATGTAAAAGGTCTGATTGAGCAGGACCGGCTCGATTGATGGATCCCCTGGTGTTAACTAACCAGGTAGCTTGCTCTAAATGCTTGTCCCAATTTTTAAAGGTTCCACCACCTATTGCTTTTAGGGTGGTTTTTAACAGTCCATTATATCGCTCAATCTTCCCAGAAGCTGGTGCATGATAGGGGATATGATATATCCATTCAATGCCATGTTCTTTGGCCCAATTACTTATGAGATTGTTTTTAAAATGAGTCCCATTGTCTGACTCAATTCTTTCTGGAGTGCCATGTCGCCACAAGACTTGCTTTTCAAGGCCCAGGATGGTATTCCGGGCAGTGGCATGGGGCACGGCATAGGTTTCCAACCATCCAGTGCTTGCTTCCACCATTGTAAGCACATAGCGCTTACCCTGGCGAGTCTGAGGGAGTGTGATGTAGTCAATTTGCCAAGCCTCCCCATATTTATATTTCAGCCATCGTCCTCCATACCACAAAGGTTTTAACCTTTTAGCTTGCTTGATTTCGGCGCATGTTTCACAGTCGTGGATAACCTGCGCAATAGCATCCATGGTTAAATCCACCCCTCGGTCACGGGCCCATTTATAGGTTGCATCCCTTCCTTGATGACCTGAAGTGTCATGGGCCCATCGAGCTAAGAATAGTTCACCTTTATGTTCCCAGTCCAAGTCTGTCTGGAAAATTTTAGCAGCCTGATCCACTTGCTGATTGTTTCGATGTTCCTCGGTGGCCCGACTCATGGGTACATGGGCATCTACATGACGTACCTTTATGACTAGGTTTGCTAGCCGGGCAGCAATGTCTTGCCACAATTCAGCAGCCCAGATGGGTTTACCTCTGCGCTGCCAGTCGCTCTGCTTCCACTGCTTTAACCACCCCCACAGAGCATTTGCCACCATCCATGAGTCAGTATAGAGATAGAGTATTGGCCACTTTTCTCGTTCGGCAACATCTAACGCCAGCTGGATGGCTTTTACCTCTGCAAACTGACTCGATTCACCTTCTCCTTCAGCAGCTTCTGCGACTCGTCGTGTAGGACTCCACACAGCAGCTTTCCACCTTCGATGCTTTCCTACAATACGACAAGATCCGTCTGTAAACAGAGCATACTGTTTCTCATCATCTGAGAGTTCGTTATATGGTGGAGCTTCCTCAGCACGTGTCACCACCTCCTCTGGTGGCATTCCAAAGTCTTTGCCTTCGGGCCAATTTGTGATCACTTCTACGATTCCTGGACGGTTTGGGTTTCCTATTCGAGCTCGCTGTGTGATTAAGGCAACCCACTTACTCCAGGTAGCATCGGTGGCATGATGAGTAGAAGGAACTTTACCCTTGAACATCCAGCCCAGTACTGGTAATCGGGGCGCCAGGAGGAGCTGTGCCTCAGTACCAATTACTTCTGAAGCAGCTCTAACTCCTTCATACGCTGCCAAGATTTCTTTCTCAGTTGGAGTATAGTTGGCCTCGGAGCCTTTATACCCTCGACTCCAGAATCCTAGGGGTCGACCTCGAGTCTCCCCTGGTGCTTTCTGCCAAAGGCTCCAGGTAGGGCCATTGTCCCCAGCTGCGGTGTAGAGCACATTTTTAATGTCTCGTCCAGTTCGGACTGGTCCAAGGGCTACTGCATGCACAATCTCTTGTTTAATTTGCTCAAAGGCTTGTCGTTGCTCAGGGCCCCACATAAACTCATTTTTCTTTCGAGTCACTTCATAGAGAGGTTTTACAATCTGGCTATAACCTGGAATATGCATTCTCCAGAAACCCACAACACCTAAAAAGGCTTGTGTTTCCTTTTTGTTAGTAGGTGGGGACATAGATGTTATTTTGTTAATTACGTCCATTGGGATTTGGCGACGTCCATCTTGCCACTTAACTCCCAAAAACTGGATCTCTTGTGCAGGTCCCTTGACCTTACCTCTTTTTATAGCAAAACCTGCTTTCAGAAGAATCTTAATGATTTTCCTACCTTTCTTGAAAACTTCTTCTGCTGTGTTACCCCACACAATGATGTCGTCGATGTATTGTAGGTGTTCTGGAGCTCCACCCTTCTCCAGTGCCGTCTGGATCAGTCCATGGCAAACAGTAGGGCTGTGTTTCCACCCCTGGGGCAGTCGATTCCAGGTGTACTGGACACCCCTCCAGGTGAAAGCAAACTGTGGCCTGCACTCTGCTGCTAAAGGAATAGAGAAAAAGGCATTAGCAATGTCAATTGTAGCATACCATTTGGCTGCCTTTGACTCCAGCTCATACTGAAGTTCTAGCATGTCTGGCACAGCAGCACTCAGTGGTGGTGTGACTTCATTCAGGCCACGGTAGTCTACTGTCAGTCTCCAGTCCCCATCAGACTTCCGCACTGGCCATATAGGGCTGTTAAAGGGTGAGTGAGTTTTGCTGATCACTCCTTGGCTCTCTAGCCGTCGAATCAGGTTATGGATGGGAATCAAGGAGTCTCGGTTGGTTCGATACTGTCGTCGATGCACCGTGGCAGTAGCAATTGGCACCTGCTGATCTTTAACCCTCAGCAGTCCCACAACAGAAGGGTCATCTGAAAGACCAGGGAAGGCTGACAGCTGTGTAACATCCTCAGTCTCTACAGCTGCTATACCAAAAGCCCACCGATACCCTTTTGGGTCTTTAAAATACCCTCTCTTGAGATAGTCTATGCCAAGGATGCACGGAGCATCTGGACCAGTAACAATGGGGTGTTTCTCCCATTGATTCCCAGTTAGGCTCACTTCAGCCTCTAATACAGTCAGTTCTTGAGATCCGCCTGTCACTCCAGAAATAGTGACAGTTTCTGCCCCTTTATGATTCGATGGCAATAGGGTACACTGTGCACCAGTGTCCACCAGGGCTTTATATTTTTGTGGCTCTAATGTGCCAGGCCATCGAATCCACACAGTCCAATAAATTCGGTTGTCCCTTTCCTCCTCCTGGCTGGAGGCAGGGCACCTCTAACGTCGACCATAGTACCTGTTCCTGTCTGGACCGTAGGATCGCCTACTGTAGGTCGGAGCAGCATGCCTTCTGTAAGAATTCTTTCTTCTATCTGCTTTACTTTGCAACTCAAGCACCCGTGCCTGTAGGGCTGAGATAGGTTCTCCATCCCACTTCCTCATATCCTCTCCATAGTTGCAGAGGCACAGACACAGGAAATCTCGGAGTGGGTTCGATTGGTCTTGAGTTGGAGAGTGTTTTTTCTCTTGAGTAGGAGGGTGTGTTTTCTTAGTAGCTGCAACATGGTTCTGTGCAGGGGAAGAATGGGATTTTTCCTCTACCTTGGTTAATGTATCAAGCAGTTTATCGGTGTGCTCAACTATTTTCTTGGTCATTTGCTCCATTGTCTCAGTCATTTTCTCAGTGACCACAGTCAGTTTTTCCACAGCTGCCACAGAAAAAGGAGGAGAGAGACTGTCTTCATACTGTCGTACCTTGTTAACCACTTCGCTTACAGTTGGTGTGTCGGTATCGGATCCTCCCCAGACCATTGTTGACAATGTGTGGGAATATGTTGGTGGTGCACTTTGTACAAACTTTTTTAGCATGGATCGTTTGCATGGCATCTTATCAGGATCTACAGTTACTTGCCTATCACTATAAATCACCTCTCGCACAGCCAATTCTCTCAGGTACTTAATACCTTTTTCCATGTTGGTCCATTTACTTGGACGGCATTCGATATCATCCTTGAAGGGATACCTGTGCTTTATGGCTGACATCAGTCACCTCCAGAGACTGAGAGTGCGTGTCTTTCTCCCAATCCCTTCATCGATACCTCCATCCTTGGCCAGGTTTCCCAACTGCTTAGCTTCTCTGCCATCTACATCTATAGTATCAGCCCCACTATCCCAGCATCGGAGCAACCAGGAGATGAGTGTTTCACCTTCATGACGACTAAAGTCCTTCCTAATATTTCTCAAATCCTTCATAGAGAGGGATTTAAAAATTACCTCTACATCTGAGTCTTCCTGTGATGAGGCTGCCCGAGAAGGACTCTGCTCTCTGTCTGTTTTAAAAGGTCTCTTTCCATTGTCTGGTTTAGACGGACCCTCTCCTGGGTCTACTTTGGAAGGGCCCTCTCCTGGGTCTCTGTCAGAACTCTCTCCCAAGCTATCTGGCTCCTGCTGGTCCTTGTCGCAAGCGACAGGGGCATGAGCTGACTTCTTTCTGTGCTTTTTGGCGACTGGGGCAACTGGTACCGGTTCTGATGGCATTTGAGCAGCAGCGGTACTCGTTGTCGTGGCTGGAGGCGCCTGTGCCGGGACAGGCGGCGGAGGCGCTGGCGCTGTTGCGGTGGGGGGGGCGGCCGGTGGCGGCGGTGACTGTGCTGGGACGGGCGGGGCCGTGGCTCGCGCCGCTGCCCGTCGCGGCGCTGCTGCGGTCTGAGTGGCGGCAGCGCGCGTTACCCGATAGCCACCCCTGTGCCGGTATTTCACAAAAACCCACCCCTGCAACACGTTCAGGAAAACCGACAGCAAAATCACGATCTTAAGGAGGTAACCATCCTTATCGTCACAGCCCAGAAGGTTTCCAAGCCCCGGCTCTGATGGTGTCACATTAATATAACTATTCAAGGGCGAAGTAAACTTTCCCAAGGTAGAACCAAAAGTGTAATTAGTAACGGAATCCATCACACGATGCCCGAGATATACAGGTAGAGCCGTTACCCAACTAATCATGTTATAGACCTGAATTGTGAACCACACCAATACAGCACATTTAAACCTTCGCATAAAAACACAAAGAGTAAATAAACTTTGCAATGCATTTGGCAGGTTAAACAGAGTTGACTGAATCAAGTGCAAACCAAGCTCTTTAAAGGCACGATACAACATCTCGTTTAAGAACGACATGCTGTAAGGTGTCTGCTCTAATCTCAGAACAAGACGGAATTCAAACTATTCAGGCAATTTATCACAGCTCTGGTCGAGCACTGCTCGTGCCCCACGTTGGGCGCCAATTAATCTGTCGTGGTTTAGGCCAAATCGGCCACTGGGGACCTAGGGGACCCCAGATGGGACCGACAGATGCTCCCCTCTACCCCTCTTCAAAGAGAGAGGCAGAGGAGGAAAAAGAGACTTACGAGTTTAGAAAGATCTAAGCTACTTTAATGAAGTATTAATAATAAAATAAAAGAAATAATGAGAAATATACAAAACCGTATCAAGCTCCCGGGATGACAGTCACGACACCGGCTGGCACTGGGGCAGTCCCAGGCTGGACTCAGTGACGGACGGGAACTGGATTCCGGATCTGGATTCAGGATCGGGTCCAAAGGCAGACAAACAGACAGAGTCCTCCTCAGACGTCAGCCGTTGAAGCAAGAAGCGAAAAAGAAGGGCGAAAAAGAAGGAACCAAAAAAAAGGGGCAAAAAGAAGCGCTGACCCTTTGCTCCGTCAGCTTTTATACTGAGCATGAGGCAGATGGGATGGAATACGCTGTTGGTCAGTTTTGGGTCACCTGCCCTGTCCGCTCCTCCCCGCAGGTGGGACCCCATTATGCTTTTCCGCTTCCGACCCTCCAACGTGGCAAATAACACAGCCGGTTGGCCTTGGGTGTTAGAACAATAAGTGTCAGCAAGAGCCTCCCTGCATACCATGTCTGGACATCAGCTATAAACATCGGTCTGATCACTCTGAGAGAGTGAACATTGTCTGCACAATATGCTGTTAATTTCAGTAGTTAAAAGAGGCCCAGCTAAGAAGCGAAGCTACTGAACAACATTGGTCCTGTTTTACCTCAAACCAGGACAAAGTGGTTTGTCTTGGACAGTTTGTAGCTTGGAAAGAGTGAACTCGGGTTCATCTGCAGTAGAGTTTGTAAGCACGCACTTAGCTTCTCTGTGTAGCTTGTTCTCCATATATTGCTATTACGGATAGTTGTACTTTCCCACTGCTGTATTTTACAGATAAGGACATTAGTTGTGAGATACAGGGGAAGGGAAAGCATAAACATTCATTTATTAATTCGCTAAAACACATCCAAGGAGATTAAGCAAAACATATATGCATTTCTAAAAGCCTGGAGTTTAAGTTATCTAATTTCTTAAAACAGAACTAATTTAGTATTTATTAAATTTTGGAATATCTCTGTTCAGTGATTTTATAAACATAAAGGATACAAAATACTTTGTCCGTTCAAGGATACCAATTTGAAAACGAGGTTTTTAAAATGCTGCTGTGTTCTTTTAAGTGCAGTAATATTTAAGCTAGGTACCTACAAGACGGCAGAAGAGAAGGTACATATGTTGCAGGGGAATTTTCAAGTTCTAGACCTAATCTCACTGACGTCAGTGGTAATATTGCTGCTGACTTCAGTGGGAACGGGTATTCATTCTAAAAGCATCTATAATATGCTACCTTTATGCAAGTGAATAGTTCTATTGAACTCAAAACCCGTTTTATATTTAGCTTATTAAAAATATTTGGATTCTACTTACAAGAGCTGGCCTTTAGACTATGTGCTCCTTAGTATCGGGGGCCATGACTTTTGTGTTTTATTCGGCAGCAAGCACTCTGCTTGATGCTGAAGTTTCCACTAACGAGTGGAAATACTTCAAAATGTATTCGGGGTAGAAATAGCATTTGCATTTTCTGCTAAACTTGAACTTCAATCTTTTCTGTTGATTGATTTGTATTGTTACAGACTACTTACATTTGTCAATCCTGTTTTTAAAATAAGAAAAGTAATACACTAAAAGAATACTTTACTAGTCTATGCAGTGAGTTTTTTCTTTAAAGAAAACGCTGCTAATTATCTCTTCTTACTTTGCTGTCAGTCACCTATAGGTTAGCAGCTTTGAGTATCAAAACTCATTCTGAGAAACTTAATTGCTCCTTCTGTACAACTTGTTCTCTCCTTTTCTCTTGAAGCAGAAAGCGCCAACTCGAAACATAGGAAATTGAATGATTTGTTAGAGTTCCTGCTTCCCCTATGTTTATGAAGTTATAGACAAAATCTCATGTAAATTTGTAGTTCTGGACAGAGAATGAAGCAGTACGGAGGGAGAAAATACTTTTGTCATAGTATGGTTTGCTGATGGATGTTTTGATCTGTTTCTCTCGGCTTTCAGTTTTATCTTTGCTCTCACGAATGTCAGTTCCATTAATCTCTCCTTAACAAGTGAACTGAGAAGGCTTTTTCAGCCATGGCCTGCCTATTGAAAGCAGTACGATTAGGTTGGTAAGAATGCATCTACGATTTACGCCAGGCAACTGGCTATGCTGAGAGCTGAAAGTACTACTTGGTGAGAAAGACACTCAAAAGTATATAAAGGGATGTCACTTTCAGTGGTGTAGATCTCATCTTCTTGTTGAGTATAGCAAAAAAATACTTGACACATTCACCCATCAGTTTTAACAAGCCTTCAAAATCAGTCTGGAATAAGCCTTGTGTTCCTACTGTAATTCGTGACTAATTATATACCGTAATCCATTCCAAGTTACCAAGACTTGAAAGGTCAGTCTGGTTCGGTATTTGTTGCAGAGACATAATGCCACTCAGAAAATACACAAGAGCTATGGTAACAAACACTATTTCCAATAGTAGGATATCATCAGTGACACGGTTGGATAAATAAAACTTGCTTACCAATCTTTGAAAATATTTTCAAGAGACACCTCTCCAGAATAGGTCAAAATACTTTTCTATTTCTTTGTGGACTTCTATATGTTCAGATGGATTTATGGTTATGTTTAAATATATGTATTATGTTTCAAAAGAGATAAAATTTGTAAGATCTTCTTGTTGCATGTGTAGGGGTGCGCTTTTAAAAAAAAAAAAAAAAGACAAGACCTGCAGTCCTCTCTCACCTGAGCATTGACTTTCATTGTTGCTTATATGTAGACGTAGAAGCTTCCCAGGTTTGGAAGCAAAGAGGAGTTACCTCTATAAAATTAAGGTTCAAAATTTTACTGCCCAGTCTGTTAGGTGTGAAAGCAGAAACTTGCTTGAGAATAGTTTAATCAAGGTGGATAAAAACTGCCTTAGAAAGCATCACCCTAGGTAATTTTCCACCTTAGCTGCATATATAATAACTGCCATCTAAAAAAGTGATTATTTATCAACTACACCAGTATTTGGGAGAAGAATTTTCCTCCACCTTTTTTGGAAAGAGAAGCACACATCTGTGAAGCAATCACTATAGTTGATTTTGTCAGTTTTAATACACTCTTCTATTTTTTTTTGTTCATTTGCCCCAAATCCATCTAAGTCTTGTGGTGTTCTGAAGATCCTTTTCTGCATCTGTATTTAAGTCCAGCTGTGCTGTTTGACACATTTATTTCTGGATAAATCTTTCAATAGTGTCTTTCTGGGGAAAAAAATTGCATGTGTGTGAACTTGCCATGTGTGAGAGTGTATTGCTGCTGCAATCCCACACCCATTGCCTGGTAATTTGTAGGTGAAAATACCAGCAAGCGTTAGCTTTAGCCAGAAACATGACATCATTGTACATACAGTATCCCTTTTCTTTTCAACCGAAGCTGAATCATACATCGTTGACTGTCTAGCGCACAGAAAGTGTTTTCTTGTGACATTTTTATACTGATTTTCATGCTTACTTTAATGTATTCAGATTGAATGTATTCTGAATAAGTTTTAAACCAGAAAACACTAGAAAACTTCACAAATAATCAGTATGATAAAAGAAGAGCAGAACTGAAAAGAACAAAAAGCTCCTGAGGCTTAAAAATGCTTTTCTAGAAAGTTAGTATCTGTAAAATGCTGTCAGTCTAAACGCAGAAGTTTTTTATTCCAGTCTGTAAGACTGGACAAAAGTATAATGTTGGTGGAATTAATCCTTTGATACTATTACAGATATGACCACTAATTCTGTTCATTTTGGTGTGCTAAAGTTACGTCTCTGAAAAATACTCACTTTTGGTTGTAATGCAAGATTTTACGGCTGCGATGTGTATTTTTCAGTAAAGTTTGTCTTTAGCAAGAGTCCTCTGTCTGCAGGAAGTGCTACTGCATGCAGTTGCTGCTTGTATGGTTTTCTATCCAAGACACGTTGCAAGGTTTCAAAATGATACGATGACCAAAGTGAATATTTCAACACTTGCTTTTCATTAGGAGCAATTTTGAAGCCTATGAGGGCTTAATGCCAATGGCGTAAATTGTTTGTTGATATAAATTGATAAAAATCAATTCAAATTGAGTGATTCATGTTGACTCACACCAAAAATAATTTGATCCAATGTAAATTGTTCTTGTGCTAAAAATCTAAATTTTAACATCCAAATTGTAATGACCTTTGGGAGAATTACATCCTTTTTATTCTCAGCTGAGCTTTATTGTATTTCGGATAAATTACTTTTCTCAAACATATGAGTGGTGATGTGTTTTGCTTAGGCTAATATTTCATAAACTGTCCAAGTGACCACAGACTTGGTAGGAGGTATAAGAGTAAATAAACCAAGCTGTTATTTTTTTAATAGTGTCCCAAACTTTATTACACTTTATGGGGCTTAGCTCCTGAATGCTTGCCATAGGTTTTCAGATGTAAAATCATGACTTAGTCATTAACATAGTGTTTGCATGTGGCAGTTGTTGTTATATGCAAAAGATACTGAAATAATGTGAAGGAGCTGTTAAAATGGCAGAGCAAGGAGATCTATAGGAGGACTTCATGCTCATGCATCAAAAACTAATTGCCAGATGAAAAGCAGTGTTACAGAATCTCTATGAACTGACATAGGGGCACAACTGTTTGATTTGGGGATGGTGTTGCAACAATTCCCTCGCATGTACATGCTTAATTTAATTAGAATTTCAATATGCACTTTGAGCAAAATGCGTGCAGCGTTGGGTTCTTCCCAACGCTCTTTAACTGGTAAACTGGATTGGCTAACAGGACACTACATGTAATGTAATAATGTACTTAACTAGTTTGGTTGCTGTTGACAGAGCTAGCATTTTGCCATTATTGCTCCACCTTGCTTGAGGTTGTAGAATATATTTTAATTGATTTGTTTCATTTCAAGGCTTCATCAGAAACTTTTGGGGTATGTTACTACTGGCTTAATGTTAATTAGAAAACATGATTAGCACTTTTGTTGCCTGATTTTATTGAAGGAGTTGCTTGTATCCTTCCCACTAGTCAGAAAACATTTGAAGGCTCTTTAAAATAGAATACATGGTCTTGCTTTCAATAAGGCGAAATGCCTGCCTCCAGATCTTCACCTTTGCTGTACCGAGAACTTCACGTAGGCAATAACGTGTGTTGAAATAGCACCATCTCCAGTGATGCCACAGGGCCTGCTTGCCTCCAGCATTTAGTCTTAGTTCTGAACTGGCCAAGAATTTTCTAGGTATCTTTTGATATCAATTTGTTGGAACTAAAACTAAAGAAAGGGAGTGGAAAGAAAAGGGAAGTAAGTTTTTGTAATCAGAAGATTTTAGACTTGTCAGAACAGTGTGTTTGCAATCTGCAGTATAAAAGACAATGCGGGGTGGGTATATTTTCATTTGGGTAAGTTCTTGTTTTGAAATGTTAATTTTAACAAAAGGAGGGGTATGTTTACAATGGTTGAGTTCAAACTGAAAATTTTCAAATTACTTAGAGTATGAGAGTTTAGCTTGCAACAGTTTGAGACTTTCAACTTTCTGTACACAAGGAAAGTGGAAAAAAACAGTATATCTCTTGTTTAGAGACAATAAAATTATTTTTCTTCCTACTGTAATGCAGTATCTAAATGCCGGGAATCATCTGCGTGGGTCTTATCTCTCCATCAGATCTTGTTTATTACAATAAGATAAGCAATGGAGTTGAGCTCTCTAACCTTTCCAAAAATGCAGCCGCATGTTTTTTTAGAAACAATTTTCTCCTCTGTATGTACCCATCACTATTGGGCAGTGAACAAATGAAAATGCACATTGGAAATGAAAGGAGGCAAACAACAGAAGTGTAAGACCTGAAGGCATTTGATATCCCATCAACAAAAATGTAACATTTAAGAAGTAACTGAAAGTTTGCGATGAAAACAAATGCTAAGTGAGAAATAGCCTTTACGTTGATTTCGAATATAGGAAAGTTCGTCTGGAGGCTTAAATTTTATTTGTGGCTGAACTGTTGATTTGTATGGACTTGGATGATTTATTTGGATTTCAATTCGTTTGTTTCTTCTCTCACTGTTAGCCATGTATATTCAGATGGTCACTGAGGAAGAATTATTTCTTAATATGTGTTTTCCTGCAGAGTGACTAGTACGCATGAGTCTTGAGCTCAGCGTAGGAGTTCTAGGGAGCCTAGAATCATACAATCATAGAATGGTTTGGGTTGGAAGGGACCTTAAAGATCGTCTAGTTCCAACCCCCATGCCAGGGGCAGGGATGCCTCCCACTGGACCAGGTTGCTTGAAACTGTCACACAATAGTAAGTAATCCTCTGATTTTGTGTACCAGCTGCTGTATGTTGATGCATGCGAGTGTGACCCAGCAGCTGTTCCCAGCTGCACAGCAGTCTGCTCCCAAAGGCAGACAAAATAACAGTTCCAGTCCCACCTGTGCATCCATCACCTGGGGTTGTCACTGGCAAATGATTATTAGTGCATGTTTTCAAGGGTATTCATTCTTTTTCAGTTGATCAAATGGCTGGTTTGACCCTGGCATGCAAAGGTATATTACTTTCAATATATTTATGTGGATTACTGTTTATTAAGAATTAGGGGACTATCAGGGTCAAATTGTGACACATTGGATGGCCATTTATTAACATGCTCAGTCCAGTAATTTTTACAATCGTGACCTCAATGTGACTGTTCTTTTTTGCTTTCAGTAAGTAAAATGGAAGTAGCATTTAATTCCTAGAGAAGACTGAAGTTAAATTAATATCTGTGGGGTTCTCTCAACAAGATGCTGTTGTAGCAAACAGATGACAAAGGCCTGTATTTGCCAAGAAAAAACGTGGGCTGCAAACAACTGCATAGCTAGAATTTTATGGATTTGCTATTTTTGGGGGTGTAGAGCAGGCCAGAGGAATCTGTTGAGGATTCTCAGGAGCTGGCAGAAAGGTTTCATTCTTAACTCTGTTCCTAGCCTTACTCTCTGCCTATCAGAATGTCTCTCTAAATCCTAAGAGGAAGATGGGGTGGGAACTAACGGGTTTTGGTACAGACCTGTCTATCTGCATTGCACCAACCCACTGCAGTTCTGTCGCTTCCTCCCCGTGTCCTGCCAACTCCCAGGGAGAGGTATGTGTAACAGCACTGCCCTGTGCCTCTTCAAGTGCTGAACAGTTTAGGAGGTGTAATTAGTAAGCCATTCAGTGTTACAGATTGTGAACTTCACACGCACACTTAGCTTGCAAAAATGAAATTTAAAAAGAGGTCTTAACAAGGAGCCCTTATACCTGCAAAAGGCAGTGGCGCAGACCACGCTTGTTCCTACTTTCCATTCAGAGGAGACTTTCCTCTTGAAGTCTTGCTGAGATTTGGCAAGTCTTTTAGCATTTGTCATCTAGCTCTTATCACACTGTTCCTCTTTCCGTCTTACTCCCATACCTCTTATTGCTGTATTCTTTCCATTATCCTTTTTCCTAGGTTTATTTAAGTCATTCTTTATCTGCTTAAGTTTCTTCGCTTCTACTTTGCAGTTCCTTGGGCACCACTGTTACTTCGGTTCATAGATAAGTTTGCCAGAGGAGTCTGGACAAAAATCTAGGTAGAAGTAGCCCATCTTACAGCATGTTTCAGGTGTCTTTGTAAATCAGGCATCTGAATATTTCATGACTAGGTTAGTTTCAGCCCAAGTACTTGATTTGCAGTCATGGTTGCCTTTCTCAAATAACTGGAAGATCTATTAATCTGCTCAGTTAAAAGTCTGGCAGCTTTTTTCTTCTCCGTCCGTCCCCCCCCCGTCCCCCCCCCCCCCAAAAAAAAAAACATGCTTCTGTCTGATAAGCTAGTACAAAGCATACTTAGGAAGGACTTTAAGTGCAAACACTACCATGACTCAGAAGAATACAACAAAATTTGAGCAAAATCTAAAATGTAAATCTAGCTGAAAAGATGCTGCAAAATAATACAGAAGTGTGGATCTATTTGTATATATATTGCTCCTATTCAAATAAGTATGGAAACTATTCTGCTGGAAAAGGCAATCTTTTGGCGTACTTAAAAGTAAATTTTTTTTTTCTGCTTCCTGTTTTAAGTGTGCACTATATGTATGAAATCACATTAGAAATAAAGCTGTTGTCGCACCGTTACTGCTTGAATGAAAGGAAGAGAGACAAAACTGAAACAAGTTTCATCTGACTGCACAATGCAAATCCATCTATTTTCAATGTGGATTATATATACCATATTGTATACTTGAGACTAGATTACAGATTAGTTAATATGCACACTGTAGGCTGCACAAACATGTAGCATAATGTAAATATGCCATGCTATTTATCAGATATTTATGGAAGAGTATATTTGGTCTCTATGAATTTGGATAAAGTTCTAAACGTTGACAGGTTTACATAGTATCTGACCAAAAGTGTTGGAAGGGGTGAGCTTTCTGTTATGCCACAGAAAACAAAAAAGGAGAAGCAACTATAAGATTTCCGTTTCTGTCTCTCAGGTTTAATTGCTTTCTGAAGTTTCATCTTTGATTCTCAAATATTCCACCCTGTCTCTTCCTGAAACTGATTGTGTTTTTATTTTGCCTGGAAAGTCTTGAGTGAAGGCAATTTCGGTGTTCTGATGAAACTGAGGGGTAAAAAAAAATCTGTATACCAAAGTAAAATATACATGTATATAATTTATGTGCATTCATATTTATAGAGAGAGTGACTGCTTTTTAAACACTTTTACAGCCAAAACCGCTGGGAGTTGAATCCTGAAATATGGCTTGGAAATTGCTCTCACCAAGAAGAAAGGCTTTTGAGTTCTCTAGAGAAAATTGGTTTTCATTGGACTGAGTTATGAGCGTTTCAAATTCAATATTGAGAATGCACTGGGTTTTGCAGGAGCTTTTTCAAATAGGCTCGTAAATTGAGCAGATAAGGATGACTTGTGCTAACAGTTGGTGCAAACAGCTCCTTAAAGGAATTCTTTACTCAGTAAAAGTTTCATTGCTCCAACAAGCTCTGGCACTAAGGTACATGTAGATGAATGGAGTGCATTTAATCTAGTTGTGGTCAAGCTTTAAGTTGACAGCAACCAGCTAACTCATTCTTAAACACAAATTTTCTCCTCCATTATGGTTATTTAGAGTATATTTAGTAGAAAATGTTAACTAACAGGTTTTTCAACTCAATTTACTACTTTAATCCGGCTGAATCCTTAAAACAACCATGAGATGTTGTAGATACGCAGGCGATGCCTTTGATCTCTCTGGTTTCCATATCTACAGGAACATTTTACGTTTTATGGCCTCTGCTCTTGTTCGCTGAAGGTCAGAAGGCTGTTGTAGGAGCTAAAAGAGAAGTTTTTGCCTGTTCTGTAGGGACAGTTTCCTCTGACTGCAGAACACTGCCTTATGACTACCAACCCTAGAGAACAGGCAAAAACCTCTTCTGACTCATGTTACAGACTTGAGGACTCCTTTCTAGTGCTCTATCCCTAAAGGCTTTCCTTCAGAAACATAGGGGTTGTCTTTCAAAGAGAAAAAACATCTAACTGTTCAGAATTTGAATGAGGAGAAAAAGGAGAGATTTGAAGCAAAGTACACACACAGGGACAGACCAGAAACTGCTACTCCTGAGGGGGTGTGTGGGGGGAAGAACTTTCTCCTCTGTTTCCTCTCCCCAGATAAAAATGAATCAGAGCTTTTTCTAGACTGAAACCTTTTTTTTTTGCTTCCCACCACAGAAATGGATCTTTAATTATTTTGTAAATGACAAGAAAAAAATCAGACTGACAGCTGTCACTTCTTTCCTGAACTACAGACATCACAAATGTCTTTTTTCTCCACTACATCAGCATAGCTATTTTCATATTGTCAATGCTTCAGCTTTAAATCCAGTATAAGCATGCACCAGGATACAGCGAATACAACCAGGCTAGAATCAATTTTACCCTGCACATTTTTCTTGTTTAGGTGTTGATTTAAAAACATTAAGGGGAATCCTGATCCTAATACAATCACAGGTAAAATTCTCTAATGACATCAAGGGAATTAGTTATAGCTACCGTATTAGTATTGTAAGACAAGATTATTCGGGAGCCTGGTAATGAGTCATGATAAATTAAACTTTCTCCTTAAATTATAGCAATAGGTTACTATTTGGTATAATTAACTGAGAAGTGTTGATTATTACCCTCTATGGTCTCTTGACTTAAAGAGGAAAAACAATGATGTGTTAGAAGTATGAAAGGAAAAAATTCTGACTACAAGTGTGATAAATGTTTTGATTTTCTTTTTCCCCCTGAATTTGAAGGGCTCAAGTAGATGGAAAGACATGATGCATGTTTTTTTGACAACAAGGTATTCTGTTATTCTAGAAGATTCACAGGAACAACAAACTTTACCAAGTATCACCTTGAATTTGACAAATCTTTCATGAAAGTCATTATTATCTGCTAGTTTCTCTAGTAGTCAAATACACCCACCTTCAAGCACCTTCTGTTCTACATAAACTTATTCTGTCTGATGAAGGCAGAATACCTTCAATCAAAGCAGGTCTTCAGATATTTTTCAAAAGCAGAATGGAACTCAAAGAAAATAAAAACTAATATATTCCAATTTTTAACTCCTAAATAGTTTTCTGCTTAAATTAATAAATAGAGCACTTAGGTTAAGCAATATAAAGCATCTGTTAAAGCTGTGCTGAGAATAATAGTGGTGAGAGAGCAAAGGAGCCAGTAAAGTGTCTGCTAGAGCATATAGAGGATGTTTGCTAGATAAAAGTGACTAGAGTACTAGAATGCTTTGAATTACAGAAAACATTATGCAATAGCAAAATTCCTGACATATGTCAACCAAAGTTCAATTCCTCTAAAGCAATAAAACTCTAGCAGAACAGAGGAGGCCATTATTTAAGTAGGAGACCTCAGCTTTGTCAGTGTTGTAATGCTACTCCAGTTAAGCCTTGTAAAGCTCTTTCTTCCACATTAACCATATTTGGGGGGGGTTGTATCATTTTGTGTGTTTAAAACTTAAAGCCAGTACGTCTAAACCGCTGGGAAGGAGTGCTGCAGTATTTTTACCCAAGGTTGTGCTTGCTTTATCCTTCACACTGAGGATGTATGTAGGGCGAACCATGGCTATCTTCAGCCCCGGAGGCTCAGGTTTCCTTCCCATGGAAACTAAATTGTGTGTTGCCTGGCAAGAGGATGATGCTGAGCCGTGCTTTAGCACGGCATTGGGGTGCAGACCACATGTGGATCTGGAGCTAGGGCTTGGAGAATATGCCTGTGTTCCATTTTTTTTATACCAAGATGCTTCAATTGAATGACATACAAAACAATCTTGTTCAGTTACTTGTTTAAAAAAAAAAAAAAGGCCTTCAATTTAAAAACCTGGAAGAAAAATGTTTTACATGACTCTGTTGGTTAATTAAAAAAGGAACTTTTTCAGGCTTTTGCTGAATTGAAGAGTGAAGCCCTATATTCCCTTGCACCTTTCCTTCCTGCAGCCAGACACTGACCGTCATGGACCCATGGGATTTTAGTCTGACAGTACGATGTCTTCGAATCCCAAAGTTCAAACACAGAAGCCAGCTCCTTAAAATACAGCTTTATTCAATTTCTAGTGGGGTCTAGAATTGTGAAGCTCAGCTACTGTTCCATGCATTTCTTTGCATTCTGATGTTGTTTATTTAGTGTGATTTGGTCGTTTGGTAGTAACCTGGGTAAGTGCAAGTCCTGGTGTAGCTCCCTTCACCGGCAGCAAGGAATGGTGTGACAACTAATGCCAAGCGTGCAGATTTGCTTTTGAAACGTTGACATCAACCGTATTACTCTCATGTTGTTTTAAATGCTGCAAAAATAGACTTTAAAGACTGCTGAAATATCCAGATGCTTTTTAACAAACAGAAGAGTTCAACTGATCTTGCAAATTTTACTGAGCTCAAGCACTTTCTTTCAGTTCTAACCTGAACTCCTTCCTGCTTTTGTGAAGAGAAATGAAGCATACTGAGTTGCACAGGTCTCTGTGCGTTCAAAGATCATTCTGAAGGATACAGTGTCCCTAGTCAGTCCCAAATTCACTTCTCCAACCCCAGACTCTAAAATTCTCTGTGAATTTTGGTCAGGGGGTTTTTCCCTTTTGTCCTTCTCACTGGTCTCTGTAGTGTAGCATAGTCCTATAGATTGGAGGTGAAATCATTCTAGCTGCATTAAACACAGACCAAACATTCAGATGTTGGCCTGAAACAGACATTAAAAAGCAGCACTCTATCCCTTTTCAGGAGAAATCTATCACAATGATCAAAATAGATAATCATAGCAGAACTGAGCAGGCTTTGTGAAGGAACACCATGTTGGTAGAATGCCAAGAAATTACTTTGCAATAGCAGCAGGCGTTGGCGCACTGATAGCATTGTTTCTGCCATTCTGCAGCGTTTGTAAAGTGTGGAATTTTGAGGTCCTATCAGATAAACAGCTTCAGAGAGGTCCTAGGGAATTCTGTACTAGATAAAACTGTGCTAGCGTCTGTGTGGTGGCTTGTGACTTCTGCAGAAAATGAGCATGCTCTAAGAAATGTTACAGGATTACAGAATCTTTCTGATTCCTATATGATTTTATTGTTTTCATCCCTGCTGCTGTTCAAAAAGAATAGCTCTGCATGTATTACTGTTAGGAGAAGTAGACATTAGGGGGAATACTATCTGGGTGCGGTATTTCTTTTGAATTACATCTAAGCAGCTTCCTTGATTTGCACCTTCCATTCCTTATTTCCTTGTGAATAGTTCAGTATCAGTCTCTTCCTAGTGTTGGGTTGTTTCCTTCTTTTTTTTGCGCTTCTCTACTCTCACAGATAATCTTGTTCTTTAAGACTTGTGTTTGTCAAAAACACAAAGCTGCTGCCTTGATACCAGAAACACTTGGTGAATAAACTGCAAACAGAAAAAGTTGTGCCATTAAAAAGTTTTTGCTGCCTGATTTCTGTCTGAAAATTACCAGGAAAGTGTCATGTTCTTGCTGCTGAGTTTTATTTGGAGTGAAATAGCAAGAAAAACACAGGCCAAAAATCAGGGTTGCATTTTCCATGGGTATCAGCTGAACAAAAAGATGATGCTGATGCTATAAGTAACCCAGAGTGCAGCGGGGGGAATTGTGGAGGAATCGCAATGTCCCCCCTTCAGTAAATGTGAGTTCCTGGCCAGTCACAGTCCCCGACAAAGCAAGCCGTTTCATGGTTGGTACTTACTGAACAGCTGGAGAACCATAAGACTCTCAGTGTTGTTATCTTGTAGCTACTTTTTTCTCTCAGTCTTCAGTAAATTGCTACAATTCTTTGAGATTGGTTCATTTTGCCACACCAGTTCATAATTGTATGTGCCAAAGGGATTTGCAGGTGAACAAATGAGCTTTCTGAATAAGGCTGCCTTACAAGGAGTTTTCTGGTCTCGATGATCTTAAAGGTCCCTTCCAACCTGGACGAATCTATGATTCATCATCTGAAGAGTCTGTCTTTACAGTATTTCACTTGCTGAGGAACCATTTACCAGCAAAGTGCTCATAATAATGATGCTCTTTGTGCTTTCTTTTGCACCAGCCTAGCAAAAAACATGCTCTGAAAAAGAGGTGAATTAAGTTTTAAGAAACTGGAAGAGAGGGACAATTTTAATGGTGTGTCAAAAACTACACCAAGGGCTCCTGGGTCAGGCGGCTGCTGTGCTCCTCCAGAACTCCCCTCTGTACAGATCTGAGCAGAAGACGGGTTGTGACTTGTGAAACAGGGTTCCTCTTGCCTATTCCTCTGTGTTACGAGAACAAAGATGCTGAAACAGAAACTGGTGTGCTGACACTAGAAAACTGGAGTGGAAATTTGTTCGGAACAGACCTGTGTTGCTGGAACACCAGGTGTGTTTGTGCACTCTGCAGATGCTTTTAAGCATAAGAGCTTCTGCTAAGGGCCTAAACCAAAAGAAAGGAGAAGTCTAGATCTCGATTGCATAATGTTTCAGGTACTCTGTATTCAGCCACCCAGCATTTATGAATTAGCAGAAACTTGCAAATTTGTTTATGAACTGCACAGCAAACAAATCAGGTTTGTCCTTCATCTTCCTTCTATAATCCAAAACTAAACCTGTGGGTAGTTTTTTGCCTTTCTTCACAAAGAAAGGTTTTTATTCTGTTTGCTTTCTTATTTTGTTGCTGCTATTTCTGTTAACGTTGTTGGGATTCTTTGCTGGAGTTATCAAAGAAAATGACACAGCCATCCTCATCTTTTTATACTGCCTTGGTTGTTTGTTTGGCCTCCCATAAATCCAAAATTTGTGTGCTCTGTGCTGCTTATGCCAAAGTCGTGTAGGATGCTCACTGTAAAATCTACAATGGCTCTTATATACATCTCAGTAAGTCTTGTTTCAGCTATGCTGTTGCTTCATGTTATCTTCATTAATACCTTCTAGATATTCTTCCCTGGGTTTCTGTCACTGTGATAAAACATAGCTTGTATTTGAGGGTCAGTTTGTCTCTGCATATTTTATAACTGTGTCTGTTGCTTTCCGCTAAAAAGACGCACTCTTGCCTCCCTTTTTAAGGCCCTAAAATCCCCAAAAGCTTAAAATAAAAATACCAAAACCCACAGTATGCTGCACTGTAACACCTTTGGCTCTCTGCACCAACCATTAGAGACATAAAGAACTGTGAGGGATGAGTGATGCTTCTGGACATATGTTTTGGTCAAAAAGAGAGTTTGTGGTGTTTCAGGGTGCACTTGAAGTTCCATGGAAGGCCTGCTTGATAGTCTGTTCATATTGTATTGCCTTGGTTATGCCACCAATTTGGCTACGCTTTGGACACATCAGCCCTTTGTAAGTTTTGCAGCATACAGGCAGTTCTGACTAAACGTGGCTCCTAAAAGGCCTCTGACAAGCAGGCAAAAGGGTTTTTTTGCTGTAAGGTAGGAACTAGGATTTGAAACCAGCTGTTTGGTTATTTTGAGTAATGTATGATATCTTAATTTAAGGTACCAACAAGTCTGAGTTTCTGTTATTGTGTTAAAACATTTTCCTTGGAAGCCCTGAGTAGACTGCAGATGTTCTTTCTGATCCTTTGCCTTAATTTGCTGGTTTATGGCACCCAAAGTTACTCTGTGCTTGTCTGTCCCTCTGAACTGTTGTGTGAGAATCATCTCCACAATGCTGGAAGTTCTCTTTCTACAGTATGAATTTTCCTGAACCCACTTTGTCTTGATATATTCTCTAGTGTAATAAAAAAAACACATACACTTCAAATCCCCCACTCTTTCTAAGGTTTCTTCAGTATCAGTCTGGTTCAAATATTTCCCCCCCCCCTTCCAGGATGATGCCGTACTACTCTCTCACACAATCTTTGTTTTACATAATTGCGGAGAAGTTATTTTAGAACAACAATGTTGTATTTCTGCTTCTGGTGTTGAGACATGAATATATTAATGGGTTACAAGGTTTTGGGGATCATTTTGTGACCTGTGATGTTGAGCTCTTTGCGGGGTGGATGTTTACCAGGACCTTCTGGATTAACCGTCTCATCATCTCATGATGGAAAAATCTTCTTCTCCTACATAGGGTATTCTAACTTAATTGAATAACCATAGAAGTCAACTCATGTGGTATCTATTACTCTTATTAAATTCAGAAACTATTCATTCTCTGTTAGCTGGGCTGGTGTAATTCATACCCCTATCCTGCCATTTCATTTATTAAGTCCTCCATCATTCGCTGTTCCTCAGCAAACATCTCAGCCATCATATAAGCAGTCCAGGTCCAACAGTGGCCTTCTCTCAAATGGCACCATTGATATTTCTTAGTTGTATACAGACTACTCAGATGCCACCTTAGCCCACAGGAAAACACAAAACAAGCTTATTTCATAAAAATGCTCTGGAAGCTAGTTGCTAGGTGAGCCTATACTGGTTGTTTTTGGTTTTGTTTTTTTCTTGTATATGATGAAACTTCAAAACTACCGCAGTTATAGTCGTCTTCCTTTTAACCATTGGGTCTCACAGGACATACTACTGCAGCTAACGTTATTAAAAGGGTGGAGTGTGAACAGAAAATGGAGGGTTTAGGTAGAGTTACAGATTTTAAGGGCAGAAGAGATTGCTTTGATATTCTAAACTGATGTCTTGCTTCACTCTGCATGGAATTTTCACCAGCAATTCCTGCCAGGAGTAATGCTCTGTCCTGGGTGAGGAAGCTACCAGTTGTCAACTGTCTGATTTTAAATACTTATAGTATCATTTCATATCTAGCACCTAACTTCCATCTTCTCTTCTTTCTCTTTCTTTTGTATATGCAAGAGAAAGAAGTGTATTTCTGCAGGTGCTGATAAATGTAGAAAATAGAAGTTTTAAAAGTAGAAAAGCATTCGCATATTAAACACCAATTGCATAACAGCAGGGACTTACGCTGCAGGGTGATAGAGACCTGTTCAAACCAAGGATATTCACAGATTGTGTTTCACAGAAAAACTCTGAGAGTAATTTGTCTCTATGAAGGAAATCAAGTTTTAGTTTTGTTATGTTGCAAGGTGGTGTGTCACTGATTTTTTTTTTTTGTTGTTGTTGCTAATGGGGTAAAACGAATTATGATGAAGTAATCATACAGCTACTATCTGGGGCCTTGTATATTAATAGAATGAACACAATTCAGGAGTAACTTTTGAAGTTATAGTAAATTGTCCTGTGCCTATATCCAAGTGGACAGACTGACCGCTAGATAGGGATGTGTGTTTTGGCTGCATCCCAACTTGGATCATTTCTTAGTGTCTTTCCTAAAGAACGTGACATATGTTGTAGAAATTAGGCATGTATTAATATCATCAGATCGATGTGCTATCCCTGTGGGTGCATTGGCCTTTCAGTTCTGTTAAGTCTTTTTTGGCGCTAAAACTAATCTCTGCTCCCTTGAAACAAATATGCAAAAAAGGGCTTTGAAATGTAGATACTCAGAAACAGTTTAGTTAGGTACAAATTGCTCGTGGGAGCAATTGAGTAGGTTGTAAAGTTCTTCCATTAACGGTAAAAAAAATGTTGAAGTTAGAAAAAATTACAAAAAGAACAGTGACTTTTTTCTAAACTGTGATGAATCTAACAATTGCTCCTGCAAAAGGTTAGTTAGAATTTTCCTACGAATGAACAGAAATAATTCTATACAAAATGTTAAACTGGCAATGTAGGCATGCAGTCGGTTACGATAAGTATGCCTTGCGTAGCGTGAATTCACCTACACGGGTTCCTGGGGCGACTATTTCTGAGAAGTGCCGTTGCAGTTCATGCAGTACGCATTGTGACTCATACCCAGGTATGTGGCTTCTGAAGCAAAATATTCAAAAGCCCTGATCTGACACACATTCAAATCAGTGAGAAGTTTTCCATATGAAGCATATAAAATCACACCTGATTTATATTAAATGCTTATTTGACATGTTTTCTCATTTTACCGGAACCCCCTTTCTAGGCGATGACAAGGCAGGAAAGCAGGTTCTGTAGAACATTCATTAAAGATGAAGGCGTCATGCAGAGACTCAACATCAGGCAAATGCATTCAGACAGAATTCTGAATAAATCAGTATGGTGAGCAAAGGGGAAAGAAAAGTTTCATGTACAGAGCTCCTGTACTGACATATCAGCTGCTAGGCATCCTTCATCTCTCCACAAACTCTTATTCAGGGTTAGGACAAAATAATTTTTAGGTTTAATATACCATTACTGCCAATATGTGTCACTAAAATATATGCATAGTCTAGTTGAGTCACCTAAAGGTGACCTGACGGTTTTGCCCTGTGCTGCCTCTGTTCATTGTCTCTATGCATCCTCAATATTGCAAGGATTATGTATAAAACGAGCTGAGGGATTGAACTGATATTGAATTCTGTCGCATGGTAGCAGTATTATTAGAAATGAAAGCCAGTATATGCTGCAAGACTGGGCCAGGGAGTAAGGCATGAGGCATTCTAACAGTCTGACTTATTTTTCCTCCATTATAGTCGCAGGGCATAGGCCGTAAAACGCTTAAGGAATTGGCAACCTAAATTTTGGAGGTGTGCAAAGGCAGAGTTTCTTTTAGTGGAAGATTTAGAAATTTTGAAGTCTGGCTACATCAGGGAGTGGAACAAAATGCTAGCATTTCAGACTTCTTCGTGAAAAAAAAAGTTTAGTACTCTAAGCATAGAAATGTTTTGTTCTTTAGTTACATGCATTTCGACTTCTTTTCTGCTTTCTCCTGAAACAAAAAGATGAAATCCATCTGTTTTCATAAAGTTTTGACTTTAGTAGATCTGCATATTCAAATAAAATATGCTTTCAGTGCTTCTTTTTCCAACAAGCTGTATGAATTGAACTTTCCTTTTCAGATGGCTTAACCCAGCCCTATGATGTTATGTATTTTTCCTTTATGTATATCTAAATATGAATGAGCTTTTATATATCACAACATTTTCCTATTATAGACTCGGGGTCCAGGTTTCCTATGAGGAGGTCAGAGGCAGTTTTCGCTCGCAGAGGCCTGGCAAGCTTGCATAGCTCAGTTTTCCACAGAAAGGTCAAAATCCCTCTGATGAAGGGCCTCATCCCCAGGGGGAGGCTGGCCATCCATCAGCGTCTAAAACTGAAGAGCCACGAAGAAATTGCAGTGGTCTTGGACCACATGCGTAGAAGTATGACATCTGTGTCTACATTTCGTTATAGAATTTCAGGCAAGTTCTGGTCAGTCTTTGTGTGAATTCCACCCCAAGGCACCTAGAAGCAGAGGGGGGGTGATTTGGCTCTCAGCCTTTCCTTTTTCTGATTCTTGCACAGAGCAATGTGTATCTTTGGCTCTTGTCTCCATTCCCCTTAGACTAGGCATCAGCCAGCTGGAAGCACAAGCAGAAAACTATAATATAACTCTACTAGCAGGATTTTTATGTTGTTATTAAACAGCTGTCCAAATACCATGTATTATTTAGAAGAATTCTTTCTCTCAGGTTATAATGAAGATTTTCAAGCAGGTTCATAATTTCACATCTTTAAGAGTAGATTTATTTTGAAATTATATTTAATTCTTTATTTTTGAGAAGAATTTGGGTTCATTGGTGCATGGTTGTAAATGGGAAAGGAATTTGGGTCACTATGTGGCATGTGATGCTTTATTTGGTAGACATTGACACAAAAGTTCCAAGTCCTATAAAAAGAATACTTCATACCACTGCAAAATGTTAATTGCCATTTACAGTAATGTAACAATTTTTTCTCTTTAAGGAAAGGTACTTATCCAAGGAATATTCAGGGAAACAGTGGAATACTTTCTGATAACTATATATGTTTTCCCTGTTATTTAGTGCTGTGGTTTTAATCTCCAGGATTTCTTCCTGTTATTGTCAGCTAAGGTGTCAGGCAGCACACTAAACAAGTGATGTAAGGGGGGGAGAGAGAATGTTAAAAAAACCCCAACAACAAGACCAAACCAACCAACCAAAAAAACTTCTCCCAAGTCAACTACATGGAGAATATGAGATGCTATACTGAGCAATTATTGGGTTTTGGATTATCACTCTGCTGCTTCTCCTTTTTCTTTCCTACCCTCACTTAAATTTCTCATGGTTCAAGGCTAGAATAGTAGCTCAAATGTAGAAAAGTGAACTTTGCAAGTTTAATACTTAAAACTGAATATCATACCACCTGTATAAAGTTGTCTATCTTAGGATTTAGAAAACTAAGGCATTTAGAAACCTTAGGTGTAGAGAACCTGGAGATCAAAGGAATATGAGGAAAACGTGATGTGGAAGCAGTTTAACTTTAGAATCATACGACCACATGAATAATTCAGATTGGAGGAGACCTCTGCAGATCACATAGTCCAGTCTTCTGCTCAAATCAGGGTCACCTATGTGGTCAGACTAGGCTGCTCAGGACTTCAGCCAGCCAGGTCTTGAAAACCTCTAAGGACAGAGACTGCATAACCTCTCTGGGCAACCTCTTCCAGTACTTGACTGTCCTTAGAGTGAAAATGTTTTTCCTTATGTGCAGTCTGAACCTCTCTAACTTCAGTTTATGCCCATTGTCCCTCACCCTTTTACAGTGCATTCTGTGATGTCTGGCTCTGTCGTCTTAATGACCTCTTCATACAGAGTGACAGGCTGCTATTAGGTCTTTAAAGCCATCTTTTCTCAAGGCTGAACAAGTCCCATTCCCTCAACCTTTCCTCACAGGACAAGTGCTTCCACCCCCAGCCATTTTGATGGTCTTCTGCTGAATTTGCTGCAGCTATCATGGTTCTCCTCTGATCTTTGTGACATTCCAAGGATGACAGAGAACAGCCTTGAAAGGACATTGGCCAGCTCTCTGAGCACCCCTAGAGGCAGCTCATCTTATCCTGTGGACATATATGGGTGAAGACTGAGGCAGAGGTGTCACTGAGTCCTTCAGCCTTCTCTGTGTCCACAGTCACTAAAACACCTGCCCTTTTCAGCACAGGTAACGCAGCAGTAAAATCTTTGCTACCCTTTGCATCCCTTGCAAGTCTGAACTGCAGGTGAGCTTTGGCTTTCCTAACAACAATCCTATGTGCCCCAGGCAATGTTTCTAGATTGCCAGTTCGTCCTTGGTAGTGAAGTGCGCATCGATCTGTGCATCACCCCTTGGTGGCCTATGCAGTACCTGTACCAAGAAGTTATGCCCGATTAGATGGTCTGTAACAAACTCCCACTGCAATGTCACCCTTACTGGCCTGTCCTCTGACCGTGACCCACAAGCTCTTAACTGTTCCCCATCCCACAGAAAAGCTCCATAAGCTCAAGCTGCTCCTCCACATAGAGGGCCCGTCCATCCCAAGGATCTTGTAGACCTCCATCACAGTGCTTCAGTTGTGCCAGTTGCCCCACCACATCTCTATCACCTCAACAAGGTCAGTTTTGTGGCCACATGCAAAGCTCTGCTGGTTTCCCAAGCAGCATGTGTTTGTGTATGTACAGTCTTCAGTCCTTTCACTGCCTCACTGTGCCTGAGGTCTCTCCCCTACCTGTCTTATATCTTCCTTACTTATAAGTCTTATAGACAATTAATTTCAGTTCTGAAAGTTGCAGCTAGTTGACATCAAAATCGGCAGTTTCGGATCTTTTTAGAGTGAGGTGTGAAATATCACAGGCTAGTCTGGGGAATTAATATTTGTATGTTTCTAGTTTTGTATTTGTGCCTTGCAAGACCATAAACTTCTTTATATTTGATAAAATACCACACTTTTATTAGAAAAATAGAAAGCCTGCCTTATTACAGCAAATTTTTAATGAGTATGAATGCTGTAACAAAGAAGAGCCTGCCTCCTTTCTATTTTTTTATGCCTGCACTGTAAATTCATTCTGAGGCCTAATTTATTTAAAACCTCCCTAGCTACTGTCCCTCTCAGAAGACACAAGAAAAAGAACAAAAGGTCAATCTTTACTCACAGCTTGTGTGTATGAAGCGTAACATATCTACCTTACCTTTTAAAGTTCTTTCCAAAAACACTGAGGAAAATGATGGAGTTACACCAAAAATAGAAGAGAAGGAAATTCATACTAGAACAGATTGGTTAATTGTATTTAAAGCAAACTGTCAGCTGAGGTTGTTGCTAAAGAAGTCAGAAAGTCCTAGATGAATAAATTGTATTTAGTTTCACATATATAGTTATCTTTAAACAGAAAAGTTAAAAGTAGGAACGTGAATTTAGAAAAGACTAAGAATATGCCAAAACATTACCCACCAGTTATGCCTCTCGGTGTTCTTTTTCCCAGAAGGAGAAAAAAAAACGGTTGCTGGAAAACATTCAAAGTTGAATCCTTTTACTTTTAACAAAATATGACGCTGCCTCTTAATTCTAATTGAAGTTGTCTGGCATGTGCGCCACATACTGAGCCAGCAGCAGATCACAGAATTAGGAGCAGAAGGGAGCGTGAGGAGGTTTCTGCATGGCAAAGCTGGGGTTGGGCTCGCCCTGCGCACCTTAGCGGTGTCACAACTCTATCAACTGTCACAGCAGTTGTTGCCTTAGATATTTCAGGCTTTCTCTCTGAAACACCACGTCCTGTGAAGCTAAAGAAATTGCTCTCCTTTCTCCTGTGCATCAAAAGATTAGCCTCCTTTGCTTCGTCCTCCTTTCAGTTGCTAAGAAAGTCATCTGTTCTAAGCTAAAGTTACGGCATCTGGTTTGTAAAATGTCTAGAAACTTCTTGGCATGCTAAAGTGTTTTAAAAGAACGTCTTACCCCTTCTACAGGGCCTCAGCACAGCTCTGCATTAATGATGGCTTGTC
The DNA here is from genome assembly GCA_017639485.1 of Pluvialis apricaria. Classification (NCBI taxonomy): domain Eukaryota; kingdom Metazoa; phylum Chordata; class Aves; order Charadriiformes; family Charadriidae; genus Pluvialis; species Pluvialis apricaria. The sequence continues at coordinate 80,915,981 of CM030010.1, forward strand.
ACTTTGAACTTCAACCCTTCCTCTGAATTATTTGACCTGGCTGCTCTTAGAGAAAATGAGAGATAATTGCTGTCTGTAGGGGGTTTGATTTTAATTTTTTGCATTTAGTGCAACCTAGACATAGGTCTTTTTTCTCGTTATGATAATTTATAACAGCGCAGTTCAAGAAGGAGGAGTTCACAAAACAGAGAAGGCCAAAACCACCGCGGAAGGACATATGACCTGCCAATATGGGACGGACAAGTGTAGCTGGGGTTACTGTGAGGGTGTCTCCACTTTGCAGTGGAAAATACGCATTAAGTACTCACAGAGACGTTCTTAATAGGAGCTGGCTAAGTTGGTTACTCTCCAAAGGCTGAACCCAGTATATATATGACTGTCGGAGTTGGTTTTCTTTTCTCAGTACTGCTAAATATTGCCCAATAGATTTCACCTTGGTGACTTCTTTGAAAACAAAAAAGTACCACCTATTAAGAATAGGCAGACTGGTACAAATGTTTAGTGTTGTGACATGTGGGAGCCACTAAAATTAACTGCACAGCTTGGGGAAAGTAGACCTCTAGACCAAAATCTTTTTAAACTAAAAAGAAAGTAGAATATGTATATTTAGCATGAAGAGAAGCACTTTTTGCAAGGTCTGCTCTTCCCCACTTTGCTGCTCTATGTATGTGTTTTTGTGAAGTTTTTATGCTTTGGTGCTTGCCAGGAGTAGAAACATTAGCTAGATTCTCTGCTAGTATAAACAATTTAGTTCTATGAACTGCTGTCTTTTACACCCACTGAGAGTATGGTCCACTTCTTGAAGGCATATTATATATATGGGCATATTAAAGTGACTAATCTTTAAAAAATGTTCTGTTCAACTATTGCCCACCCTTCCGCTTCTCGCCTGCAGATTTCCACTTCTGAGCCTTGTTTTCAGTTTATTTTGGAATAATAAATAAACTGAATGAGCAAATCCATACTATCTTCCTGACCTATTCCAGCTGCAAAGATTTCCCTTCTTGCTTACCCCCTCCCCTTTTTGAGCTATGATTTAATTGTTGGTTTGTTGGGTTTTTTTTAAATTCACATCCCTTTTGCTATCCCCTTCCCAGCTGCAAATTCCCAACGTTATATTCAGCGTTTTCACCATATGTTTAAAATAAAGAGTTGTCTTTTCCCACCCCTTTGGAGAACAGATCACTCCAACTCAACCAATAAGAATGTGGGGAAGGACTTGCTAAATATCAAAAGGCACGGAGGGGAAAAGGCAGCATTCACAAAGATTCTCCTGTTTCTTCTCTCAAGCACTGCTTCCTTGTTGCAGCTGAGCATGGTAGGAAGTTATTCCCATAGGGCTGTGCTTTCAACAGAGTCAAAATTTACATTATTCTAGCCCTTTTCCTTCCCACATGTGCACACGTAAAGGAGATAAAATAATCTCTTGAATCTTGCAATGTAGACATTAGCAACTTGTCTGAACAAATACAGAGAGGACATTTCTTGGCATGCAATGCTTTTCCATGTTAAAGTGAAAAATCGCTGCATTTACTTACACCTTCCCTCTCTGTCTCAGCATATGGACGCTACTCAAAACTGGAAACCAAAAATCACCTTTTCGGGGGTCCCAAGAAACCTCAGGGGTAGCTGATGTCATTGAGATGTGGTTAATGGCTGCCTTTTAAATGAAGACTCCTATATCTAGGATGGCTAAACTACTGGCTCTGTTAACGCCTTCATATATCAGAGCTATATGTTTTGTCCTCCTGAGAGCCATCAGATGGAAGGAATCCAGGAGTCATCCATGACAGCAGCCCACGGCAGTCAAACCTTTCTCTTGCAGAATAGTACAGGCTTGTCCAGGATGGTCAGCCAGATGATGGGTTATCTGTGGGCCGTGTAACTTCGGCCGTCCCTTTGGTTTACTTACTGCCATTACTAGGAATTTAGAGTATCCAGTCAGCTCAATGCCTCGTACGGGAGCTGCGTTTTAGACTACTCCCTTAGCAAAAAAGCCCCACGCTGGCTACTGACATATGCGGCTGAATCTATGGTGTGCTCCAGAGTGCTGGTTGTCCACACCAAAACCACAAGATCTTTTCAGCCCACAAGCATCACAACAGACACTTTAGGCTTTCAGACACTGCATGGTAGAGCTGGTTGTAAGGGAATTGAGAGTGAGAGAAGATCAGCCTCTTTATCTTCAAGTGTGTGCTTTACCATTGTCAATTGCTGATCTACTGCTTTTGCTGCCATCCTTATGTTTACGTCTGTATTTCTGTATGAGTTCCAGTTAAAGTTATCCTGAAGGACATAGATCGTAACTCAGAAATGATTCTGCAGCAGCTATGGTGGCAGAGTGATTTTTTACCATGTATGGAAAGGTCCTTTCCAACCTAAACCATTCTATGGAAAACCTCAGTGTCAGCGAGTAGCAGCCCTCTTCAGAATTCCACCTGGCCTTTTCAATGTGTGAGTTCAGAGTTTATAACACAGAATATACCAGTTGATGAACTCAAGTAATACTTAAAGCCCAGAGACAGCTGTCCTAGAAGACTGGGCACCCCCTACATCAGCAGTGGTAGAAACAATAAGCTTAATGCTTTTGCAGCCTTTGATTAAATGACATAAAATTATTTCTTATTGCACCTTTAAAAAGATACATCCTGCTTTTCTTTCAGAATTTATCTGTTGTCTACTGACAAACTCCAGATGTAGCAGATCTGGTCCTGTATCAAACAGAGATGCCCCTGCTGAATTGCTGTCAAGAGCCACCTGCAGTACTTGCTATCTTGATGTTTCTTGGACTCTTGGCAAACTTTGTCTGTCTCTTTCCCAATTGCAGCTGGGGCGACGGAAGAGAATTCCTCAGGCCCGTGCCAGAGTCTGTAACTCTGGAGATGAACCAGCCATTACCCAGGGTTACAGACTAGTGATATGTAGCATGAACTGCTCTCACATTTGTGATGCACAGAGATCTTTCATTTCAAATGCTATTTAATAAGTTTAATAAATTTAAAAGGCTCTCTTGGAAAGGGCCACACACCTTTGAAACTCCCTTCCCGTTGCTGGGTGGCAGCTGGCCGGGTTTGTTAACCCTCTGTCAAATTTATATTCCTAGTCTTACAGGCTGTGAAGAGCAGAGATTATCTGAGATTCTGGGAATACTTTCAAAAGTACAGACACTTCAAATATAGTTGGGGCAATACTATAAGTGACTCACTGGCAGTGTCTGCGTGAAGCATGTTTTCAAGAGATTGTCAAAGGTATCTAGATGGGGGAACAGGCTTTATTTGCAATTATAAAGAAATAACAGAGTTATCAGCAGGGCACCAGTATATTTATTTTGTAGCAAGGAATCTCTGGAAAAAGCTAATCTTTGCATGCTATAAAGTAGAAAAGAGCTTACTTATAAGACAGTCATATTCTTCTGTGGAGCTAAAAGATGTATTATTGAAATAGAAATAATATTTCCTTGGTTTTGTGAAATGGGGACTTATGATTATTTCAAACATTGAAAATATTTAAGTCAGTACTTTTATAGCAGGGACAATTCTTCCAAGTCTTTGTAGTTATATCAAGGTGTAATTTGGACCAAGAATAACAAATTGGTGTCTCATAAAATACTAATTAACAAGAAAAAGAGGGCAGATGTGGATTGTTGTGAGCAAAAATACCTTTTATATCTCTCGAGCCTTCCTCTGCAGTCTCAAATTATGAAAGAAGAAATTCAGCCTTAGTGTAAAATCAGTGATTTTCATGAGGCTGAATAAGGATTTGAAGAGAGGAGAATGGAAATGATCCATTAGTCTTTCTCAGCTAAAAGAAACTGATAAATGATGTTTGTATCAAAATTTTGGAAATAGTTTTCTGCGTTTTAAGTGTATTTACTTAGCAACTGTAATTACTAAAACTCTTCTTCTAAAATATTGATCTTAATGCCTTTGGGTGACTGTATGTAGGCGAGTCTATTGTTTGAATCATTTACCTTGGTCCTCTCAGACAATTACTGGGTTAGTTGGGTGACAGAAAACAGACTGTCAAATAAGACTCACACAAATGTTACCGATTGTATGTTCAAAGCCTATGTTGAATTGTTTGGGTAACTTGTAGCTGTCGGTGGAATTTAACACTACGCGTACATGGTGAAGTCCCATAAACACCATCTGAGCTCAGTGGAGTCAGAGTAGCAGGAATAGAATTTGATCCAGAGTGGTGTTTATCTAGGGAACAGTACGTTATTCTTCATCTCCTCTTAAACAGGAGACATCAATTTTGGTCTACAGCTTTAAAGCAGTGAAAAATTGGTATCAGCTGAGAATCTGGCCCAAAGAGATCTAAGGGTATGACAGACAGCTGTGATACTACAGTTGCAATGTGTAGTTAGGTGGAAAGGTATAATTGCATCTTTACAGTCACATATGAAGTTGTCTAAGTCAGTTAATTCCCCTGGAAGAGTTAATCACCCAGATATGGTTCTGGTAAGAATACAGATATTCTTAGACATATAATTCATAATCTGTTTGTGGGGTGTTTGGGTTTAAGTAATACAGCAGCAAAATGTGGTAAAAATAACATAACATTACCTTCTGCTTTTCCGTAGGTCTTACAAAATAATACATAAGTAAATCATTACCAGTTGAAGGTTGTCTGAAGTATGACACATTGCCTTTGACTTTCATGTCTTTGTAAAACAAATGCGGAAATCTAGAGTTTGGTCACTGTCATGACAAAACCCTGGGTGGCAATTATGACCCTCTTTATTAGGCATGCGATTGCCAAAAAGGACATTAAATAAAGAACTGGTTGGCAGGAACAAGGTTTGCTTTCTCTTAGTACAGCGCTTTTTTTTTTTTTCCTTCCTTGAAGCTCTAGAAAGGGGAACCAATTTCATTTTTATTGAAATAAGTGACAGTTCCCTATTCATTTCATTGTGCCTAGGATTATACTGTGTCTTGATAAGATCTGATGAAGCTTAATTCTTTTCATCTCCATGCTATGGGTGTGTTGTCTTAGCGAGTGTAGTCTTGTAAAGGGTAGGGCCTTGCTTCATAAGTAACCTGGTGAAATAACTGAGGGTATCACACAGGAAAGCACAATTCAAGGTGCAAAAGAATGTCAAAAGAGACCATTAATCCTCCTCAAGGGTAATGGTTATGTGTTATTAAGGTCAGTGGGATGATGACCCCTGAGTACCACAGAGGCCTTTTGTACACTGTGAAGCATTCAGTCGTCCTTATAGGCCTGTTCCCTTAACCTAGGCAATAAAAGTATTCTTTGCATTTCAGTGGAAGCAGAATTGAATTTATATCATGAAAAAGAGAGTACACAGTAAATTCTGAGTCACCAGAGTGTAGTTTGGTGAGCATGAGGGTACGTGTTAACCTCATGCAATAATTAGTTTGCAAACTTAAAATTCTGCTAAACATACTCAAGCTTTCTGCCAGTGTCATTTACTTATTTTTTATAGAAACAATCAGAGAATAATTCGCTTTTCTCTTTTGCCAAAAACCCAGTTAAAGCAATACATTCCAGCATGCACAGTTAGTAAAAAGATTTGGGTTATTTGAAAGGAGGACAAGGGAGTTTCAAAGCCAAGGAGAAGTCCCAAGAAAACAGCAGCCTCTTGACTCCTGCCAGGGACTCTATCCATCAACAGTGTCAAAATGGATAAAAATAGTACATCTTTCCATTAGAGTTCTGTACAGGGGGAGATAAACCAAGGGAACGGTAACTGTGTCATGGTTTAAAGTAGTTCTGGCCACTGGAGGGCTCCTGTATTTTTCTGGCTGGTTGGAGGCTGGCCTGTGCTTTTGCCGGTGACACTGGTTCAGAGGATAGCTCTCAACCAGAGCTGGCAGTAAAGGTGAAGCTGTCTCCTATTGTGTAGAACAACCAGCAAAGAAAATAGAGTACTTCTTTTCAGCTCAATCGTGTTAACACTTCCTCTACCTGCAATCAAAAACTAGCTTTTAAAAACATGAAGATCCCTGTTCTTCTCATCCTTTCTTCAACTCTAGCGTCATTATAGCGAACCTCTGCAGCCCATGGAGGAAAGATGTTTAAACCATGGAAATACCTGCCTTCCCTGGAGAAGTGCATCAGAGGTAACACCAGTGACCCCTTCCAGCTCCAGTCCTTGCCTTTTTACTGAGAACTTCAGCGTCACCAGCACCTCTGCTCCCAGGTTGCTCTGAGGATAGCTCGGCCTGCTGTGCAGCTGGCATGTGGGACGGCATCTGGTTTATGCAACCTTTGTTGTCATATAAACAGAGTCAGCCCTGCATGCATTTTTCCGTGTGTTACCAACAAAGATGAGAATTTATTCCTTTGCTCTAGAATGAATAACTGTGTATGAAGGTATTAGCACAGTGACATATATATTAAATGCAACATTTTGGAAATGGGATATGCTTGGACCACAGGACTTTCAAGAACTTATGGCTGTGCTCCCCTTTCCAAGGTTGGGCACTTAACATAAGGAGTCCTTGTACTGGCAGGAGCAGATTTGTGCAGGCACAGTAAAAGAACAGAACTGGGTGGCAGGAATTCTTGGGACTGCTTCTCCCAATGCCCTGGGAAACTGCAGTTGTACTAATATTTCTTTAAAAGTTCTTTCATGCCACATCTTTTAAGGAAAAGGGTCAAAAACTGAACTGCAGTCTCTGAGCGAAGACATGGCAAGTATGCGGCTAATAACTCATTAGTTAGGTGAATGGATATAATTAAAAAAAAAAGCACCTGCAGGGTTATTATCGGAGTTTCAAACTGCTTTAGTGATGGAAACTATTGAATATTGAAATAATATGCATTTCCTAAATCTGATTGAGACACTTTTCTATTATTACAAATTTGTGTTAGTAGCCCCTAGGAGCTCTAGTTATAGACAGGATGGGTGACGTTACACAGTGTAGAGACTTCAAAGAGAAAGACATTTACAAAGCATTTTACTGTCCAGTAAGGAGATAATTAAATATGAAGTTGAGTACGAAGAACCAGGAAGACAATGCTGACTGCTCTGAGAAACAATTTGACACTGATACATTAGAAACTCCATTACCACAGGTTATCAACATAAACCTGCACAGGTTTTCTGCTTACTGCTGTTTACTTTTTTTTTTCTTAGTCCTTAGTGAATCTGATAATTCTGAGATCTCAGCATTGACTAGATGGTTGTACATAATTGGGATTTTCATTTGAAGTCTTTATCTTATTGTGGATTCTTTCGCTAAAGTTTTACCGAGGGCTTGTCATGTGAAATTTATCAGCAGTTTCCCAAAAGGCGAAGGGAAGTATGCAACGTGTTCTGCAATTTATGTCTTTTCTTGAATGTAATCAGGAAGATTATTTTAACAGCGTCTTCCTCTGCTGAAGCTGTGCTGGTTAGAAGATGACTGTACATGCTCTCCATATTCTCTCATCCCTCAGGATGGTATTTTTTTTTTAATGTTATAAATATCAGGATAATGACTCAATGGTCTATTAGGTTTTCTTAAATGTTCTAAAAGCACAGCGTGGTCGGAATCTTCTTTGAACTTACCACTTCACTGATTTTTTAAAAAATATACCAAAGCTGACATTCGCTCTTAAATACATAGAGAAACTTCATAGATTTAGTTGATGAAAATCACAAGATCTAAGCTTACACAGACATCTCGATCTTTCTCCCGGGGATGGCAAAATGATGGCCTCACAGAGCCCCTCCTGATGGAGGAAACAGGCAAACATCTTCATTGCTTCTCTGTCTGAGCTCACTTTCCAGAATAGGCACTGATTTCTCATATGTTTATTTCATCTGGTTTTGAGCTTACCCAGTTTCTGAATTGAGAGGATCTTTGTGTAGAAACACAAAAGGACTTGTTCCTGCAAGGAGAGGGTTTTAGGGCAGATGTGCACCTAAGATCTGTCTAGTTCCCACTTAAGGTACCAAGTCCTAAAATACACTAAAATACTTCTGCTTTTCTGTTACAGTGCTCAAAAAGCACCTGAATCTTTAACTGATATTTTGTACATTAACATTGCATTTCAAAACATGTCTGTAAATGGCTCCATCTTGACCGCAAATTATCTGAGCCTCTAGGTCATCTACATGTTCTGTCTGAATGGTTCCATTCCGTAGATGCAGGCTGCATAAGAACACTACTGCATTTTATATTAGGGTGCCTATTTAGCATTAGGTACGCATTGGAAGGACTGACATCCAAGTCTCTCCCCTACCAAGTGAAATCCTGAACTGTTGTTCTGTAGTTTCAAAATGGAACTTCAACAGGAACCTACTGATGAGTTTTTAGCCTAGTCGAGGTATGTGATAAAGGGTTTACCCTAAAATTCAAGTGATCTTTCCAGCATCTGAGTAAAAGCTTGGAGAACTGTGTTACAAAATAAAACTGGTCATTTGTCTTCCTACCTTTAAAAGAAAGGGCTAGGTCATTTACCATTTTTGAGAGAAAAAGCCGAAACTTGCCTCAGCAAGTGCTTTCGAAGCTGTGAAACTCAAATGGAAGGAGAAGTCAGCCTGCTGTAAGACACCTACATTTTTTTACAGGGTAAAAGCCCTTTGGTGTCTCATTAGCTGATATGGTGGCAGCCTTTGGGAGCCCCCTTACCTCTGCGCACTGAATAAAAGTAAATACAAGTACTGAGTTAAGGACTCTGAACTCTGTTCTGAGCTTGACGAAAATTCAGGTGTTGCAGCAATGGGATTAGAATTACCTAAACCCATAATGTTTCTTGTTGTATTTCAAAAATAGACCCAAAAGTAGATGGTTACAGGTGGCTCTCCTATCTGACACTATGCTTTTATTTTTTGGAAATCCCTGAAAAAAAATCTTTCTTCCCTCGAAGTTCTCTTAGAACGGGAAAAAAAAAAGTACAAGTTTCTCTTGCAAATGTTGGCATCATTGTAATAAAAGTGGTATTTCATCTCTCTGGTTTTTAAAGAAGCAAGAAACCAAATTGGATTTGGAAGGAAAGAACTTACTCAGAAAGAAAATGGAAAACCAGTACTTCTAGCTCCTTATGAAGACAGATTCTGCAGTGGGGGCTGTTTAAAGTTTCTCCTTGAAAATTGACTCCAAGAAAGAAGGAACAGACTGAGATAAAGGGACCCAGACAAATAAGCATATGTGGTATTTCAGTGAAAGGGAATGACCTCTGCATAAAAAGTGGTAAATGTAAAAGGATTTACATGCTAAAGATATTTTGAGAATCCCAGGGATGTGTTTAGTGAGGGCTGCAGCAGTAATAGCAGAGTCTGGGCGAAGAGCGGTTAAAAGTAAGTGTTCCCATAAGCTCGTTCTGTAACTCTGAAAAATCACTTACCTCTTATTGTTTTTTTCCTCTTGTCAGTGATCTGTGCATGGGGAAAATGCAAAAGCATTATGAGTCTTCATTCATAAGTATTTGAAAAGCGCTTTCCGTTCTCTGAACTGAAGATGCTAGAATTATAAAAGATAAAGATTAGAGGACTTTCTCTTTTTCAGTGTTCCGCTGTTAAAAGACTGAAGATTCAACGTATTTAAGATGTGACAAAAATTATGCTGCGTACAAATGTTTCAAAATTCGGTCCTCAGGCGATCCAAGTTTTGAGAAATAGTGCTAATGAACAGGGTTTGGGTTGGGCCTGGGACTTGCATGGTGAAAGGAGGGAGCAGGAAGCATCTCAGAACTGAGGTGCAGAGCTAAATGCCAAGAACATTTGGAAGAGCTGAATGTTGTGTTATTAATCATATACGGGCTAGAAAGAAATGGTAATAGCTATGGGTGAATCAGCAGTGGGTGGTGCCTTGGATTTAGAAAAGCGGTGTCACCTGTTAGGCTTGCAGCCGCTGTGTTTCAGTAAGATTTTGGGGTTTTTTTGGTTTCCATAAACACCCTGCCATGCTGAAACTCCACTTTTTGTTGCTGATGGATATAGTGAAATTGAATATGAACTCTGTGACTTTACCCATTTGGCAGAGGGATGACTTTAACTATAGAGGAAGTGTCAGTAGGAAATTGTGAAGTATTTATTTGAGTTTGTACTGTAAGAGTGTTCCCTGAACCACAGCTGTAGGGTTTGCACTGGTGAGAGGGAAATGGAGTTCTCCTGTTGGAAATAAATTAATTGAATGTCTATGAAACAGGAGAATTCCTCCTGTTATATGATTCCCATTCCAGTTCTCCTCTCGCTGTGGGTCATTTATTATTGCTGCCTTGCTTTATTGAAAAGGTTATTTTACACAGGGAAAAGTTTAAATAAAAGCAAAAAACCTCAGGTAGAGAGTGCAATATTACAATATTTATACTGAATATGAAATGAATGGACTATAATAAGAGTAAATAATAAAAAAGTGTATAATTCCTCATAGAACGGCTCTAACTAGTAAAAAGTTAAACATGCAGCTTTATGGTATAAAGGAATGTACCATGAAATCAGAGAGTCACAGGGATTGAAGCAACTTTAAGAGATCATTTAGGCCATTCCCTTTTCCCCCAAGGATGTACCAAATGCACTCATCATTCCCGACACAGTTGTCTAGCTCTTTCTTAGTTTTCCAGTGGAGATATTCCAACACCTCCTGAACCGCTCTTGCTGTTGCAGGGCCTTTTATAATATGAAGATTTTCATAAATCTTCGGCCTTTTATAATATGAAGATTTTCATAAATCTTCCTTGATCCAATTCAGTCCTTTTTTTTTTTTTTTTTCTCTTGTCTTACCCAATGTATATATGAAGAAAGAGAATCACTTCCATTTCACAGCACTTTTGTTTATTCTCTCCTGGTGGGCCATGTCTTCCAGACCTGTTACAATTCCTTCTGATTTCCTCTGAACTTTTCCAATTGTTCCAAGTTTTCACTGAAATGCAGAATCCAAGCTGACCATAGTGCTATAGGGGAGGTCTAATCAGTGTTCCCTTCAGAGATTTTTTTTTTATATATATCTCATGGATTCTATGATACTGTTTTTAAATTCAAGCATAACTTGTGTTCTTTTCATGATCTCAGATCTTTTTCATTTCTCCATCCTGTATTTTAGGTTAAAAATTTCTAGATAAATAGCATCTCTTGCACTGGTCCCTACTGAATCACACAGAAGAGGAGGGTAGGCCCTTTCACTTGTATTCTAATTCTGTCCTCTCAACATGCTTCAGTCACCCCAGTTTGTCATCTTCATGAACGTATGCTCTTTCCCATCATACAAGTTATCATTGGAAGTAGAGTAGCAGCAGAGCCGGTGTTGGTTCCTTTGATGCAAACTGCCCTTCTGATAATGAACCACTGACAACAGTTCTATGGAAAATTTTCGAACAGCCTCTCCATCCACCCTGTATTAACTCTCTAGTTCAAGCTCTCTTTATTTGTTCATAAGAATAACATTTCAAAAAATGTTGAAAGCTTTTGCAATTTTTTTTCTTTCTACAGGACTTGTTACTTTGCTCTACAAGTAAATTGAATTGGCTTGGCATGATTTCTCCCTAACAAATTCGTGCTGGCTTTTATTCATCTCTTTCTTTTGGCCACAGTCCCTGGTTATCCATTCTGACATTTGGGGTTCTTTTCCCTAATAAAGTATGCCATTCATTTTGATTTGAAAGTTCTGTTTGTTTCTCCTCCTATTTATGCCTGTCTTAAATAGCACTGCTTTTTATTTGCATCAGTGTAGAGGAAAAAGAAGATATAGACCTCTGTATGTACTCTGACAGAAGTGTTGCATGGCCTTCCAAAGCTTTTAAATGTAAAAGAAAAAGTTATAGAATTAAGAATAGAGTCTGATATTATGTAGATTTTAAGGCTTTTTAAAGGAGAAAATACATCATCTGTCCAGTGGGACACTACAGCATTAAAAATAAGAGAAGGCTGGGATCTCACGTACAAGTTAGAGCCTTGTGGTCCCCATAACTGGCACATCAATCTTGAATAGTAGTTTCCTTCACCTTACCAATTTCTGAAGGGCAACCACCACACCCCCATAGAAATCGGAGATGGTACAGTGAGCTCTAACGACCCTGTAATAGTGTTCTTGCTAGTAGAACCAGCCAAATGCTCTCTTTTTTCGCATTATTCTACACGGGCTAAACTTATTTTTATTCCTTTTGGTTCTGTGGTCCTTGTGTTATGTTTCCTTGTGCCTGGCAGAACTGCTGTGGCAGAATGATTCCCTTGAGTATGACTTTTTGTTGTTGCAGACATGCTACTGTTGTCTGATCTGACTTTAGGTTTTAGAACTATTTGGGTTGGTTTTTTTCGTGGAAATGACACAATGAAGTCTGTGTCATCAAATCTCTCAAATCGGTGCAGTTTGATGTGTTATGCTCATAAAAAGAAGATTTGATGAAGATGTTCTTCAAATATACCAGTTGGTTTATAAGGGTAATAGGCATATTATAAGTGCATTGCTCCCTGAACTAGAAAGGAGAAACACAAAATCAAATGGCTTTTCAATGAGATGATGTGTTTTGCCCACGACATGAGCTTGGGTTTGGAAGTATAAAGATTCGGAGTTTGCTTATTTTATGGCCTCTATAATCACATGAGAAACTGGTACTTGTTTATGTGCTGATTCTTATTGCCAGGTAGGCAGTTTCTTCTCAATTCTAAATGAAAGAACATCTTGTTCTTTCTGTTCCAGTGGCACAGTACCCACATGCTCGTTTGCATTCCTAGATATTCATTATAATTTACAAAACAAAAAAGATTTCTGTTTTGCATAGCTAGTTTTCATAAATGTAAATACAAAGAGCCCAAGCTGTCAAAATTCAGCCTTTTGGCAACCTCCCACAGTTGTGCCAAAGGAAAAAGTAAGGATTGAAAATCTGTCAAGGGGATAATGAGAAATCAGAACTTCTTGAAATCTTTATCATTCTTGTGAGGAACCAGATAGAAGACATAAGTTTATATATTCTAAATAATTTTTCAGTGACTTCAATCAAACAAGAGAATGCAAAGAGTTGTAGCATAATGATGATACGGACAATGAATTTGTATTAGTGGGTAATTTGAGAAAACTTGGGGGTATTGTTCCTACATATGCACAGTCTTCAGAAATCATTATCTGCTTTGCCTTACCCCGATCTACGCTGCAGCCATTGGCCAATTATTCAAACCCTCCGTAACTAGATTGCTCGCCCAGCTAGAGATTGTAGCACGGGAGTGAAGTGTTTGCTGTTTGGTGGCTGACTCAATCTGGCCACAGGTAAAGTCACCCCAAGGAAGCCATGAGCTGTTCATAATGGAAATTACAGCAAGGACCTTCGCTAAGGTTTTTTTTCTACTCTCACCTGTTTGCAATGGCGTCTAATTTTAAAGCCAGAGACTTCTTGGATAAACAAACCCTAGAGGGAAAAGCACATATACAATAACCAAGAGCGTGCATTTACTGTGTTGTTTACTGAAATGAAGTGAACAGTGCTCAACAGAATCGTTCTTAGTCCACATTAATGCCGAATGCACGCAATGCTGGTGTTGGGAATGCCTGCCACCGCTTGCTACCTGCTGCACTAATTTCCTGGGGAGATTAGAAGTCAGTCTTCCCCATGAGCAATGTTTAGTTGAGAGTTTTTGCTCACAAAAGCTAATCTGTAGTTTTCAGGGAGTGAGAACAAAGGTCGCTACAGAACTTCCACTGTTTTACCGAGTAAGTTTGGAGATCGGTTTTGAACAAATAGTCAGTTCAAATGAGCAAAGGCAAAAGGTAAACGTTTGGTTATAGAAATAATTTTATTCACAGAAGTGGTCTTTCCAAACCAGATTTTTGATTTAACAAGCCTTTTCCTTTCCTCTTAACATTTCTAACTGTCTCACTCAGTTAATGGCATTTGAGCCTAAGATACCTGCACTGTACCTGGTAACCCAGACTCCAAAAGCAAACAATCTCCACTCAGGTGCCTATTTTCCAAAAATCACACAGACCTCTCAGGAGCTGGTGGTCAGAGAAGCTGGTGCCAGTCACTGGGCACAGCTGCTTTTCTTCCTCCTTTTTAATAGCAGAATACACCACACAGTGACCACCAACTCTCCCTTGATAGAGGGAATTAGGGAGAGGGACATCCAATAGTCCTGAACTACTAAAAGAAAAGCCTAATCTGGCCGGTGCCTGCTTTCAGTAGTTCAGGATTTCTGCCGGTTCGTGTGTGAAAATGTATGCACTCGGCATGACCCTAATGCAAATTTCCACGTGGTTCAGTAAGATCTTTATGTGTACTTTCCTGGATCTCTTAGTACTTACCCAAGCAGTGACAACATTTCCTTACTTGTAGAGATACATTCCTGCCTCTGTATTCCCTAGCTGCGTTCCATCTCTGACCTCTTGCTGAGCCCGTCATTTTGTAATATGGTAACGTAGACACTGATACCGGGCAGTGCACATAAAATAAATATGATGAACTGTATCAGTTATAATATGCATGTTTATCTGGGATCTACCTCCTTTGTGATCTGTGGAGGTATACTGAAATAATGCAGAGCCTAAAATAAAGCTTGTACAGAAGAGCAGAGTAGCTAAACAGTGATTTCCCCCACTAAGCGCATCTCTCTTTCCTTGCTAAGTAGCTGCGTCGTATGAAGGGCTGCCTCGACTCAGTCCAGAGATTGCTGTACTTCAAGGATGAGTGAGGTAATCTCTTTATACAATCTGTAAATTATTTGGTTGTGTTCTGCCAAACCCCATCTGGCAGAAGGTAGGACTTTTCTATCTCATGGTTTGTGAACCGCTGCCTAAACTGCTGAGGATACTTTGGTGTAACATATTTACCATTCTATCAAGAATATTCCCTTTCTTTTCCACTCTGTTTGTCTCAACCCTGCAAACATGCTGTATTGCACGGAGTGGCTGGCAACAGTTAGGCATATTGTTTGCTCCATTTGCTCACGCCTTGTTTTTGGTGCTGGCTTTTCATGAGAAAGGTTCTCCTAGTAGGCATCTTGTCCGTTTTAACTACTAAACACAAATACTGGATAAAAACCCTACGCTTGAATGATAATTTTTTTTATTAGTATTTATTTAGTGTGTTGTTCTTCCTAGCACACATACTAATCCGACAGTTCTCAAATGGAACGCTCTTCTAACATACTCAGTGGCCCCAAGCTCTCCCTCTCCTTGTAAAACAGTCCCGTTATCTCCCAGGTAATGAGGTCTCACCCTGTGGCACTGGTATTACACTGTAAGTGGCTTTATAGAGCTGAATTCTATAAAAGAAATCCAGCTGGGTAACAGAACTTCGTACCTTTATAGGCACTGAATCATTTTATCCCTTAGGGGTTATCTTCTTCATTGGATTTTATGGTTTTGGCAGCCTCTAAATCTGTTGATGCAGTCATCTGTCTTACAGAAATGCTAATGAAACCGGGTTTCAATAAACAAATACAATGACAAGAAAGAGCTCCCAACTTAACTACTCAAGCAATGTAATTGTTTGTTTAAGTGCAAGATGCAAAGTGTGTGTTATGGAGCAGAGAGTGGCCAGGCAAAGTGACATCCTCAGCAATGATTTGGAAGCAACCATTGAGTTGTTGCTGATAAAATAGGCCAATGACATATAGGCTCGTGGAATGGGAAATACTGATAGGGGCAGGACAGTCATACGGTGCAATCTGGAACTCTGGGAAGCTGGACATATGTATGTCAAATATGAATAAATGCAGCCAGATGTAAAGCTGCTCATCTAGCAACAAAACCCATCAGTCGTCATTTCTACAGAATAAGGGATTATCCTAAATGTTTTTTAAAAGTAGTAAATAGAAGTTTGGAAGTAATTTTACCTTATAGTTGTCATCACAGTTTTATTTTAAATTTTATTTTGATTTGGTTGTACGTATACTCTGTGAAGGAGGTACATGTGTCCTGCTCTCTGAGTTCCTGATATATCTCAGACACAGTATACTTAAAATGGTTATGTGCAAATTGTTTTGCTGGCAGAGCTTGGGTCCTTACAATAGACTGGTGTTTAAATAATATCTACTTTTTACAGGTTTCATACATAGGAACACAATATGTGTATTGTTTATGCAGGGACACAGGGAACACAATAAATACATTGCAAGTTGTGTAAAACCTGCTGTTGAATCATTTATAGGAATTCAGTTAAAAATTTTTAATGACTTCTTGTATGTCAGGCAGTAATCAGTGTGTGGTATAGGACCCAGTCCTAATGAATTAGCAGATAACAATAAGCCATGACTATATGCTTAGAGTTAACTCAGTAAAAAAAGAAATATCCTTCATCTGGTATTTGGTGGTTTAGAGTTTAGTAATGAGATTGTAAATTTGAAATCAATTTTCTGTAATTTACTGTCTTAATCAGATGAAGTCACGAAAGAACAAAAATATTTCTGGTAGTTTTCAGAAATGAGCTAAATAGCCCACAATACAAAATCTCTGATTCTGTGTGGCATTCCTATTATCAAAAAGGCCAAATCCAACAGCTTTATATAGCCGGTTGCATATTTTAATGGTACTGCTGTTTAAAAAAAAAAAAAAAAAAAAAAGAGGGGCATAAGGATGGGGCTTCTCTGAGGGTTTGTTGTGTCACCTGGACCTAATCTGTGCTTTAGGGTCTCCATTTCTAAAAACAGAACAGTACTGCCTGTATTTTTAAGATTCCTCATGAAAGATAAGAAGTTTAGAAAATAAATCTATGCAGTCTGTATGCTGTCCAGACTTATATTTCTTCTTCCTCAACATTAGGTACTCCTTCTATCCTGACGCTATGGTGTGTATGGTGATATTTGCTGTGGTGTGATGTGTGATATGATCCTGACAGCTTACATTCTCAAAGCCTCGTCTTCCCTATGTAGAGGATTTGAAGGTAGAGGGTTGAGAATGCTGATCAGTACTAGGTGAATTCACTTGACATTGGCTTTCTTTGTATTAGGATTAATGCATTCGTACTAGGAGTACAGGAACACACTAATGCTCCTCAATGGTCTCAGTCTGGGCACAGTTCAGCAAAGACATGGAAAGGCTAGGGAAGTGAACCCAAAAGCTCCACGGCATTTCAACCAACTGTGGGCAGCCACAATGATTAAATTCCTGCCAGTGGTTTGCCGATTTCCTTAATTCTGATGTGGGGAGACCAACTTCCCCTTCAGTCTCAACTAAGGTCTATCCTTCTGCTTGCCGGTCCACTGCATACATAGTCCAGCACCATGATTGGGACCATTTTCATCTAGCTGAAAACTATATACACAAGCCTTTCAATTCAGGAGATGAGGTGAAACACTTATGTCTGTGCTAAACTCTGTAAATTGATTCTGAGAGGAGCTATTGAGTGTTGCTCTGCTCTCCACAGGTCCTTTCCATCCTTAACTATCCGAGTTCTGACTCAGGTTCCACAAGCTGCATATTTTCATTTTTAAAAAAGGCAAATATTCAGCTGGTTCTAGCAGACAGACATGTTAGATTTCTTTGTGGTGTTCTTACCTGCATTTCTGATGTAGAAATTCCCAGAACTGGCTCATTCCCAGAATGTCTTTCTCTGTACCATTTACCCTGCAGGACCACCTATTTGAGGCTATATTGGACTCAGATGGAAGAGTATTTGGGACCATTTTCTGACACTGAAAATTTCTCCTGATATCCCATATTCTGTCATCTAAAGTTAAGAAAGGATTATAATCTAAAGCCTTTTAAAGTCGCTGGCCTTACAAGGTCTCACAAAACTTTTTCACCTCCCTTATGATTTTTTTCCTTCACTGTGTTTGCCCCATACTTCGTTTTTCTTTCCCTGCTACCATTCAACACAGAGATGGTAATTTTTCTTCCTGCTTCCTCACAGTGCATTCTGATGTATGTAAGATGCCCCTTCTTCTTGCCACTGGTAATAAAGAAAACGTTGGTTATCAGTGCTATAGTGATATTTTTAACTGAATGCTCTCTCAGAAAGGAAAATCAAAATTTTCTAGTGAAATGTCCCTTCTACAGAAAGACCCGAGCTGGATTACGTCTCAAATGTCTGTCTCTTAAAAACAATTTACCTGCTTGACTCATGAACTGGAAAATAGCTAGGGTTGTAAGAAACATGATTTCATCAAAGTTCCATGATCTGAACAACAAAATCTTCTCGGCAAAGAACACCATATTTAAAAATATGATCAAGGATATACTGTAAAGAACAGGGCAAATCCTTTGAGAAAGTTTTCATAAATATTTGTTAGAGTAAAACCAGACATTTATCTTGCATCGTTCATTGCTTCTAGCAATGCCTTTCTCAAAATTCTGAACTTTTACTTAAAAGTCTGGCTGTCAGACATTCATGGGCAACAGGTAGGCATAAACAGTTTATTTTTGTTTGAAATATTTGTTTAAGAATGAGTACGTAATAGGGATGATTTGAAAGCAAAAAAGTACTTTTTTGAAAAATATATTTTTAATCTATTCATATGCTTGAGTTTCAAAATCTTTCAGAAAGTTGCAGAAGAGTCTCTCAGTCTGAGTAACAGAACCAGAAACAATATTCTTTGGCACAGATGCTTCAAGCAAATGCCATCTTTTGCTAATCTTTTGGCATATTTCTACCTAGGACTAGACTGTGCTCATGAATATATAGTTGGTAAAACAAATCTGGATGTACGGGTCTGACATTTTGGGGCTTGAATTTACTTGTTTGTGTTGCCCAAAGAGCAGGAGAAATATGAAGCTTGCCACATTTTCTAATGGAAACGATGTCGTTACGAGGTTGTAGCAAAATGCTTCTACCTCATGAATTTAGTATTTGAGCCAAAATCACTTCCCTATGCTCCTGCTGTTGATTTTGAATCAAACATATTGTTTAGTCTTTTGAAAATCTCCCCGTGGTTAGGCTCAATTGCTTCAAATCCCAGCAAATCCTATTTGCTATGTCCAAGTGAAAAAACTTAATAACTTGTGAAAAGCGTGGTTTGTTTTTTCTTGACTGTCTTGCCACTGTGGACATTCGAAAAATATTCCTGCCATTAAGTTCTGGCTCTCTCTTTCCCTGTTTCTAAAACCATTGCTCAAAGCACATCCCATTCTTTCCACTGCAAGAATTCTAAATGCCTGTGGATTTACTGTGTGGTGAAAATGCACTACGTTAGTTAAATGTTAAGTGCTGCTTTTCAAATATAAAAAGAATTAAATGTTTTGCATTCGACATAGCAGCAAACCCTTCTGTTAAAACGAAAATTAGACACCAGCTTCAATTTTAGCCTTGACAGTCTTGCTACATATTTTGCCCGACAGACCTGACGACACATCTTGTGCTCAAATTACTCAATAACAACCTGGGACAATTTCTTTTTTGGTGCACCAGAACATGATTACAAAGTGAACAAATTGCTGTAAAAATCTGTCTGCAAAAGCAGGATGCCTTGCGGTTTATTATCAAACATTTCAAAATCTAGCTTCTTCCAAACACACCACATCAAGGCTTTGCTCACAAGCCATCTAGGTACTTCATTCTTGCTCGGACTGTTATATGCTGGGTAGTAATCCTTGGGGCCCTAGGAAATGAGAGTAGCCTAGATTCCATTCTGTGATTCTTGATGGAAGGAGTATTTCAAAACAGTCGTTCAAATATGAGCTAAAACGACATGTGGTGTCTCTGCTGAAGAAGGTCTTTGCTTTTTGGTGCTGGTATTGCAATATATTTACCCGAAGTCAATAGTTACTTTGACTAGTGAAGTATCTGGTCTTTATCTGGTCTGTTACACTTTCTAAAACTTTCAGAGTAATCTAATTACCATTGGATATGGTAATGGATGTGTGCTTGGTAAAACTGTAACACCAACCACAACACCACTTTGTGTAAATTGGGCAAAAGGCAAAAATAAAAACTGTAAATAAGAGAATGTAGAAAGAGGTAGATTAAACATTGTTGTTTATTCTTACCCCAAGTTCCTCCCACTGAATTGATGTTTCCTGGCTAAGAGTGAATATCTAACACGTGTTTCCTATCCCAAATAACTGCATATCCTGCTACTGAAATAAAATAAAATGCCTTTGAATAGATAGAGATGTTCTGAACCTCCTACAGTAGAGAAGGGTTACCAGTAAAGAGGTGTAGGACCGAGGCAGTTCTCTCTCCCAACACAGGCAGCTATAATAAATGAGTTGGGTACTGGAGCCAGAGATGTTTTATTAACTGGTATGTGAGTTAACCACCCATAAAAACGTGAATTTCCGCGGCTGTATGTGGATCGGGGTCTTCTGTGTTTCTGAGGCAGATTTTCTTCTGATTTCAGCTGTGCTTAATGCTTCTTAAAATGGCTCCTCAGGAAATAGGAAAGGTCCTAAGGCTTTTGGTCTGGATTCTCAAGAGGCATGTAGGCATTTTTCTGAATGATTTCAACTAAGGCAGAACTTCTGTAGGTAGATGGTGAGCCCATCTCACCGTTCATTTCTGCCGAGAGGGAAATTTCCCCTCACCACTGTACACCCTTCCTCGTTACCTTGCACTGTCCCATTTGTCCCAGCTGACCGGAAGAGAACTAGCTTAGGAAAACATGGGGACAGTGCAGCAACGTGAAACCCACCGTCTGTAGTGGCAGAAGTTGTCAGGCTGACTCAACCATTTCAGAGACCTTCCCCAAATTGCTTGAAGTAGAACACCAAAACACTTCAAGCAATTTGGCTTCATATCAGTAGTATAAATCTGTCTCCTTTCTTTCCATTTTTTTCTTTTTTAAACAGAGGAACAGCTTGGCTGAGCTCTCTGTTCGCTTCACAGCTCTCCAAGCTTTGCCCTCAGCTTTGTACCACCCAGACAAATGGCAAATCCCAAAGAAGTTACACCCATTCTGTTTTCTTCCTCTCTTTCTGTCTTTTAACAAAAACTCTGCTGGATGCACAGTGGCAAAGCTCAGGTCTGAATAGAAAAGCCTCCACCCAGCTGATGCCACAAGGGAAGGGTGTTTTCAGGTTCGCTGTAATTTTCAAAAGATTTCCCGGGGCTGATAGTCAGCTTCAACTCACAGCCAATAAATACTGGCAGCATTTTACATAATTTTTCACCAGAGAATCAACTTCATGGGAAGAGAGCTACCTAACTGACATTAAAGTCAGTTTGATTTTGGGACCCAGTTGGTTTTTTTTTTTAGGAACTTGCATCTCAGAATGAGAGGCTCTGCTACTGAGCAATTTGATGTTGCCTTTAATGGGGTAATGGTTTCAAACTGAAAGAGGGTAGATTTAGAATAGATTTTTAGGAAGAAATTCTTCACTGTGAGGTTGGTGAGACACTGGCCCAGGTTGCCTAGAGAAGCTGTGGCTGCCCCATCCCTGGAGGTGTTCAAGGCCAGGTTGGACGGGGCTTGGAGCAACCTGGGCTGGTGGGAGGTGTCCCTGCCCAGGGCAGGGGGGTTGGAACTGGATGATCTTCAAGGTCCCTTCCAACCTAAACCATTCTATGATTCATAAGGATCACATCGCCACCATTGGTCCCTATTGTTTTTATTAGTTCATTAACCCAGTCATTTAATTACTAGAGTACTTCCGGAATCTTTCAGAAGAATTAAAAGCTTCCCTAATAATTTGCAAGGCTCCATTTTTTTTTTTTCCTTTTCTTGGAAGGGATGTGCTTGTGCCACTCAGGGGGTGCGTATTGCTGATGACCGGATGGAAATGGGGGACCTGCACAGAGTGGAGGCCCGAGAGGAGAAGACAGGGCTGGGAGAAGGGAGGCACAAAACAGAGCATGGGGAGGCTGGAACACAGAGAATGGTGTTTGAGGAGAAGCATCTGGGCGGACTTTAAAAAAAAAAACCTGCAAAAGTTGAGCCCAGCTGTGAAAGTACTGCATGTGTGAATACATGTAAATAGAGATTGTGCCCCAAATAGGCTTCAGGAGATGGATGTGGCTCCTGACACTTTCAGATCCAAAAGTTGTCGTTCACAAGGGCAAGTGTCGTTCTTAACATAGGTTTCTTACGAGAGGTTTCCTATTAGGGTAAAAAAAATTTCAGTTGTGATGAGTATGCAAGGAACCATAAGGTTCTTGGAACTCTGGTTGCATTGTCAGTCAGATTTGGTGACTGAAATTTGAGCATAGAAGGGTCAAAAACGTCAAGCTCGAGAACCCCAAGAGATTTTGACGCTTGCAAAGTGTGGGCCACTTTCAGGACTGCTTTGAAAGGTTCACTTAGCACTGTCTGTTAACCTTTCATTGCTTTCTACACACTTACGGTGCATACAAGCTAGTTCTTGCTTCAGCCGTTGTTGTGAAATGATTCTGTTTGCCCGGTGATATAATTTCATGTACGTTATCCCAGGCAATCTGTACTTTTTAGGCACTTCAGTAGCTGCCATCCCTGGAGACTAAAAAGCTGTCTTTATTCATAGAGCAAAATCAGTGTAGTAACCACCATGGTCCTTCATATTTACTTGCTTTACTGTAGTCTGGAGTATGTAATATTGCTCCCAATTTCATTCCTTGTATAATCTCTATGCTTAGAATGACAAGTGTGATGCTTATACTTAGTGATGCGCACTCCAGGAGTTACATTTACATTTATCGAATGATTTTACATGTACTAGAAGTAGTACTTGAAATAGTCATACATTATAGTCAACAGCCCTAACTGGGTGCCACCCAAAAAGGCCACTAAAAACATTTCAGGTTCATTTAAATGTGTTTTATTATAAGACTTGCTTTAAGAAGTGAAAAAAATCTGTCGCGTGCAGAAATTGTGCTGTACAATAAAACTCACATTTAGTAACAACACTGTCTAGGACAGGCTGTGAATTAAAAATGGCTAATATTAAGAAATAATGTGAAACCCAGAAATATCAGTTATGTTTTTTTATCAACGTGTGTTTTAAAAGATATGTAATTTTTGTACCTTGGTGGTAGAAGTGGAACAGCATTTTCTGCTACTCTAAACATGAACGTACTTATTGCTTATTGAGTCTTAAACATACTAATGTGTTTCCTGTAATGTTTTGTATACACAGCTTACATGTGTGGATGGACTTTATATTTTTTTTATATATATATATATATATATATACACAACTATAGTTCTCACAATAAACAGATTGTGATATTCCTGGGGCAAAGTGAGGCCCTATTTAATAAGAAAGTAGACCATATATAATCCTCTTGCACTTCACCTCTTCCCTTAATAACAAATTTAAGAACTTTCTTTCGAGTTGAGCAGTCAGTGAAGCATTAAACCTAAAACCAGGAATTATATCTAAAATCCAGCTTCTTAGCAACTGAAAACAAGGACAACAACATTGAGTCATTTGTTTTTCAGTATAAGATCATCTCAGCAATTTGATTACTTCTGTATTTCATAAGGTTACTAAAGCACACTTTGAAGTAGGAGAGGGATACTGAAACTTGAACAAACATATATCATACACATTTTTTTCAGGAAGACAACCACCTGCTGTAACTGTATAGGACAATTCTGAAGGATTTCTTTGCCATTGGAAACAAAAACTAAAAACAACCCCAGCCCCTAGCGTAAACAATGGCCTGGAGAATCCCCTTTAAAAGGATATTTTATAAAGGGCTTAAAGTGAAGTGTTGGCTTGGTGGTTTTCCTAGAAAGCTATGTATTTTGTAGGTTGCTTTATTTTTTTTCACTCAGCTTGGCGTTTTTTCCAGAGTATTTCTGTATGCAGGTGCTAAACCAGCATATAGCAATAACACAGAAAAGAAAACTGAGTGCATTATGCTGTTCTTCAAAATAAGGAAATTGTACATATATGAGAGCAATATGAGATGGTTCATCTTTAGAAAAATAAGCATTATCATGATTAACAAGCATCAGTTCTTGGAGAAGAATAAAACTGATTTTCTCAGAAACCTCCAATAAAAAGCAAGATCAGATCATTTTAATTATTAGCGCTATTAACATATATTTGACTGCATCCTCATGCTGTGGTAAACTATAGCTACTTTTGTGATTGTTAAATCACGGAAAGGGAACTAAGGAAATAGAAATGACAAGAAATAAGCCAATGCTGAAAAGTCCTTCTGGATTCTATGTAAATTGAAGGTGACCCTGACTCTCCCATAAAAGGAAGGGAATTGCTTTCGGCTCATATTCTAACTTGCACTGGAGGAATCTCTGAAGGCTCAGAGTTTTCGCTTTAACTGGATAAACAGATAAGTAGTCACATGCAGGCAACTATCTTTTGCACCTGCCAAAATGTACTGGAAATCCTGTGACAACAGGTTTTTTGGCAAAAGCTCAATATTTTGCTTCCAGACATGACCAGACTGAAAAAGCACAGAGGTGCAGAAAAAAATTAAAAGAAAAGCGAGGAAAAGGGCAATACAGATTTTGATTCTGAGACAAGTTTGATTGCAGCTTTTTGGGATTGTTTAGATAGATTTATATTTCACTTTGTACCAGTTTGAGTATACTTTTGTTTGTAACTAAGCATGGCAGTCTCCCACAACTTGTATGTTTGCTCATATAGTCATTGCCCAGCAGCCTACTCCTCCACACTTAGCTCCAAACAAGCAGAAGAGGTAGAATAGGAAATGGACCTCTAGCCTGATATCACAAAAGAAAAGACGGGATTTCAGCAATGATCATTTAAATCTAGTTCCTTGGAAAAATTCAGAAGTACAAATGTGCAGAATGCCAAAGCGTTGCTGTACAGTCGGGGTTTGGGGAGAAACGGGGGGAAGCGTCCCCACCAGGAGGGTTTCTAAGAGTGTCAATCATATGAGGGCAAAACCAAGTGCATCTTCACTGACTTCCATGAAGTTACGTTGACTTGTAGCAGCGGGATTTACCCAAGCTTTGATTTTTCATGTTTGTCCAACCCATTTTATTTCATTTTAGAATTACTTCACCCCTTGCCCCAGCCCTTCCCATCAGCGACCTGTTCATT
Organism: Pluvialis apricaria; assembly: GCA_017639485.1. Classification (NCBI taxonomy): domain Eukaryota; kingdom Metazoa; phylum Chordata; class Aves; order Charadriiformes; family Charadriidae; genus Pluvialis; species Pluvialis apricaria. The sequence continues at coordinate 80,940,751 of CM030010.1, forward strand.
TCTGGGCAGCTATATGCAGAAGCCTTCTTTAAAATACTTTATTTACAAAATAAAAAAATTAGAATATGTTTATAAGAACTGTCCTGTTTAATCTTGGAAATGCATGTTTTAAACAGTTTGTTCTTCAATCATTTTGCAGTTACCAAAAAGATTAGGGAATGGAACAAGAGGATTTCTGGGCTTTGAAGCAAAGGTGCACCTGGGTAGATTTTTAGAAAATGTCAGTTTAGCCGTGTGAGCACTACAGTTATTGAATGTGCTGCGCTTGCAGTGGATGTGTCATGTAGTCTCATCAGCATAACACAGCCATGGTTTATACTGTTATTACTTTAAAGGATTAACTATGAGATAAGTCATACAGTGCTTGCAGTAACTTTCTGTTGTTGTTATTGTTTTAAGAGTAAAAACATTTGTGAACACTCTTGTATATACAATTCCAGAGCCTGAATTACTATAGTATATGTCTGAGTTTATTTTGGCACCAGTTTAAATGTTCTGGTCTACAGCGTTTGTTTATTTGCTTAACTCTTGTCCTAAATTTCCAAAAGAAAACCTCAATTTCCATTGAGTCACTCAGTTGCTTCTCTGGAAATCAACCCCATTGTGGATTCGGGGAATATGGTAACAATGAAAATCTCTATGTTTGTATGGATCTCTTTTTATTCTTATTGTCACTGCAAGTCGCTGTGATAAGTAAATCTCTCAGACTGAGACTCTGAGTATCCAAAGTCAGCCAGAATTTTGCAGTGGAACACCCTAGACTCTCTGCTGTAGTGAATTCCCTAAAAGGACACAAATATTGATTTTACACTCCAAAATCAGCAAGATTTATTAAAAATAAAAATAGAAGTGATTTTAAATAGATCTTGAATATAAACTTGACAGAAACAAGAATAGTCTATGCATAAGTCTCTCCCTGCACGCCATGCCTTATTAGACAGATCCTAGCTTGTAGACTTGATTTCAGTGGACTCGGAAACTTTCCAACTGACGTGTCGTGTCCCTCAGGAGCTTTTCTATCACTTCTTTGCTTCCAGTTGTGTCTCATTTACCTTGTGACTTCTTGAACCTTTTCTTCCTAAGCATGCTCAGGTAGCTTACCTGAATAAGGAGCAGTTTCTCACTCGCAGAAGAAACAACCAGACCCAGTCATTTCCTCAAGGAACGTAAGACCATTGTGAACATAAAGGAACAGTTTAAAAAAACAGTTGTGAGTTGGTTTGGTGTTTAAAAAAAAAAAAAAACAAACAAAAATCTGACAAAAAAAAAAACACTAAACCACTCCAAAATGTTTGTCATGCTGTTTTTCATAAGAAAATTAAGGTTTTGTAAGCACAGACTGAAAAGGGAAAGCTCAGGAGTGATACCCAATTTTCTGACAATATTGCAGAACTACGGCTGCTGGAGTGTTGCAGTGCTCCTGGTTTTGCAAGCAATTGCAGGGAAGCCTAGAGATGTTTGCTGAAATCCTGACAGTAATAATCATGCTACAGAATTTCCAGGGAGTCAATTTCTCATTGATATGCTGCAGCATCTTGCTCAAAAGATGATTGAAAGAGGACATTTCCTCTTTCCCTGGCATGACCATCACCTATTACTACTTTTCTTCAGGGTAGTTTGACTGCTTTCGAGTTAAATTTCCTTCACAGTTAATGTCCGAAGAAGCTCTGCCTCAGGGAAAACAAAATTCTTTCTGCGATTTCCCGTGATGCTGGCAAAACATCTATTTTTTTTTTTGTGCTATTCTATGGCCTGTTTTAGAATCTGATCTTATTTGCCACTCAGAAGTTTTTTCTTCAAGAAGTATGTAAAGAGCTACTGATCATTTTTATCTTTTCTTTACTACAGTTTTACTTGAAACCATTCCTAATTTCTCCAGCAAGAGGGGAAAATATGATGGTATGGTTCTCATCACTGAAGTCAAGGTTGTGTCAGCCTTTCCATTATATAAACCCTTGTTTTGAAGAGTTTCAAATTCACTTATAAAAATTCAGTCTAGGCTGGAACCTGGCAAATTAAGTCTTTGCATGGGATGTGTTTCTTTGAAGAAAAATATTTTAAAAAATCATTTGATTGCCTTTGTATTTCTTAAGTCCTTGAAAGACCTGTCAAGCTGCACTTGGAATGTTCTTTATATGCTTGCAAGATCCATTTTCAGAGATGCTGGGTGTTTTTAGCTCGGTTTGCTGCAATTGCTCAAATTTAGATTTTCAATATTTTTCTAAAATATTTTCTTCTGGTTTTTATTTTTTACTGTGTTGATCTTCCTACAATTTAAAAAATGCTTTCTTTCCTTTCGGTAGCATATTTATATTAAAAATGGACATTAATTTCTTATTCACTTCTATTTCTATGTTATTTTTAAATAAAATAGTTCAAGATTTTGTGTTGGATCGTGACTAGTGCAGTTCTAGCTTTGACAGTTAATTGCTATAGAGAAGTGGGACAGAAATAATTTAACCAACTCCTTTGTTTTTATGGTCAAGAGCTCTTATTGCAACCTAATCTACTGCCAAATTTTACCCAGCAATTCCTTCATTAGAATCAGTAAGATGGGTGCTCTGGGAGATGAAAAATCAATTTAGGTCAGATGTTGAGGGAGGTCTTCTCTGTTCTGAGGCAGAAAAATAACATTGGTGATGAATGTGGAAGGAAATAGAAGAAAGGGGAAGACGTGCTTCCCAGCAAAATGTGTTCGTTGAGAATCTTTGTTGACAGAGTTACAGGGGGGAAAAATAGATATATTCTTCTGTATCGAATCTCCTGTGTTGGACTTTTGCCTTGATTAGGTGATGTCAAATTTGAAAAAGTTCCGAAAACATGACCTTTATTTGTTTACTTGTTTTTTTTTACCTGATTTTGGTATATCTGTGTTAAGTGGAGAGGTATTTTACCACAGATAAACACTGAATCACTTGTAGACTAAGGAAGGAAACTGTGAAATTGACCCTGTAGAATGGGCAAAATGCCAAGGGAGCGTAGGTCGCAATTCAATAAGCATTTAAGCATATGCCGAAATTTATCCCTTTCCACCAAAGGACTTACATGGGCTTAACTTTAAGTATGTGCTTACACCCTATTGAAATCACATGATTAAGTGCTTTGGTGAATGCAAATTACTCAAAACTATAGTGGGACAACTCATGGAGACCAGAAAATACATATTAATGATAGATTACAGGTGTGTACTTACTGCCCCCGTAGAATTCCCCTTTTGTATATATATCTTTGTACCATAGCTGTTTTTTCATGGTAAAATCTTATATTCTTCGTGTACCCATTGATTTCAGGTCTTTCCTCTTCTGCTTTCCTGTTTCAAAGCTGGTCTTCTTGTTTGTTTGTGTTTTAAAGAAAAGTTTTCCTGAAATCACAGCATTACTAGACCATTTTGGGAATGCACCCATTTTTATTTGGGAATTCAGATGTGGACTTTGGCTCTGAACTTTGAGTACTCAATTCCAGAATTTTTGGCTTGACAAAATAATTGGACTTAGACTCTTCACAGGGGACAATTAACATCAACCTCTCTCTGTGTCAGTGTAGCCATAGAGCTTTCATGTTATTATAACTATCAGCTGTTAAGTGATAAAGCCTCACTTCTTAATTGAGGACTATTATTTTCAGTACAATGCTTCTGCTATTTTTAGTCTTGAAGTTTTATATTTCTTTCTCTGGCTAATCCACATTTTCACCCTGGCAATATCTCTGTGTTCTACTGTACTTCAAATAATTTGGCAACTAAATGGGTGTTTGAAGCTGATCTAATCAAATTAGCATGAGATGCCAATTCGGTATTTGTAGAAAGATTTTGCTGAATGTTCTTTCTTGAATCGCTGAACAAGGCTCACTGGCCCACGGTTATCCAATTCCAGCCAGACTAACAATAATGTAAACTGAATCTCTTCCTGCATGTAGTCAGTCTACACAAAGAATAAACAGTGGATGCACTTTAATTCAAACAGTCTCTTGTTTTAATCATTAAAAAAGACAAACTCCCAAGAAATATCCTCATTTAGTTGTATTTTGCGTTTGTTTTTATATGAAGCCTTGGCAGATTGACTGATTTTTAGAGATGAAAATTGGATAACTTAGAGGAAAGGACTAGATGCCAGCTTCCTGAAATTCTCTTCCAGCTAGGCTATTCACTCAGAAACAATATATCAAAAACTATGTTTATTCAAGTTAAACAGAGATAATGAGCAAGCACAGCTCTCCTGAAGGCCCAGATGATAGATTTCCTAGTTTATTTCTAGATTTTATGCAAAGAGTTTCAAGAATGGGATTGAAAGTTGGGTCTAACATCCATTCAGGCTGTCGAATGATAATGCTCTGATTTCAGTAATGGCTTTTCTCCTAGTAATTCCCACTAAATCCCACTCTACAACCCTAAGGGCTACAGAGTGTTCAGCAGTTCGAAAATATTCAACTTTTATGTAGCAGGCTGGTTATGAATTTCAAAGCCTATCTGTGGGCGCATATTTATGACATTTTTACCCTGAGCAATCATAACGATACAGTTATTGAAGTGAGTCAGGGCAGCCTCTCTGTAGTTTCAATATATTGATATAGTTTAAGCTTAAATATTGATATGGCTCCAAAGGTGCTTGGAGTCACATTAAAATTAACAAATTAGAAAGCATTTTGGTAGCTAGTGTGAAACCTGTGGAAGTATAAGACTTTTCCGTATTAGGTGCTGTTGCTGCTGTTATTCTTTGGTGATGGAAAGTTTGTCTTTGGCGTTTTGCACTGAAAGAATAAAGGGATTTGCAGAAAGGTACAAACCAGAGCAAGACATGGTTATATAAATAGGAACAGCTTTTGTGGGTCCTTTGCTCTATTGCAGCTGTAGCGGTTGAAGTAAGAGTTTCTCATCTATGATCTTTTGGCAATATCCTGCGAAGAGCCGTACTATTGTATTGCACAGGCTGTTACTATGGAAACAAAAATATTTTTAGTAGTGCTTTTCAGCTGAAAATCTCAGTATTTCTAATGAACGCTGAGCGAGCTTCGCAGCACCTGTGGGGCAGGTCACTGGTCCACAAGTGGGAGTGATAAGATAGCGAGAGCTAAATGACTTCTCTAAATTCACAGCTGCCCCTCCCCTCCAAGTGGAGTCCCTGCCTCTTGACTTCATCCCTTGCCGTAATTGCCCTTGTGGAACACCTTTTCCCCATGAATGTGAGCTAATGTGCAATTCAGTAGCGGGTTTCATGAGCTAAAAAGAGAAGCTGGATTTAAGTAATAATGCCTTTTATTGCTAATCACTTGATTTTATTGGTTTTTTTTTCATTAAGAGTAATAATAATGAAGTTAAATGTTTGGTGTTTTTTTTTGTCTATTCACTTCTGTTTACAGAAATGTGAAAACAGAGGATGCCTTCTAATGAGAGAAGAGAAATCACTTAAGGTATGTTACTAGTGGATTGGTCTACTATCCTTTTCCCCTTTTCTTAATCAGAATAACTTCATCTTTGTTGATAGTCTCTTTTTACTTGCTAATTCTAGTTCTGATCCAATCCATGTAATTAGGGCTGTCTCTTATGTTTCTTCATTCCCTGTACACAATGCCTGGTATTTTGGTGTACAGCTAGGATGCATCACAAAACATATGCCATACTGTCACTGGTGATGCAGTTTCATTGCCAGTCGCTGTAGATCATATAGACCAACCTATCTTCTTATTTGAGAACAGCCCATGCAAAGCAAGGTTTACATGATCTGTGGCTGAGAAACCTGTGTTGATGCTGTCTTTTTTTTATTGTTGGGGAGTACACCTAATTTTTAAACTGAATTCCTGCAATACTACCTTAATTCTTCTTTCCAAAAAGAGCTGCCTGAATTTTCTCAAAACTAGGAATAATTGTACTATAGAAGTCATTTTACACTCTTATAAAAAAGACTCCTGAAAACACCCCCAAAACTCCAACTATGTTGGCAGCTCAAGGGGTGAAATGAATCCAAAACAGAGCAAAAAGGAGTCACAAAACAGTGTTTTGGCTAGAATCCAAGAAATCTGTTAGCTATTCTGCAGCGATATGGCTATCCTCCCAGCACTGACTTAAAAAAAGAAAATTGAGAAGATACTAAGGACTTGGGAAAGTGATAATTTTATCTGGAATGTCATGGCCAAATTCTGAGGACAGCATGTAAACGTCTGTAGAGGGAGAAAAAAATACCTCACTTCAAAATGACCTCATCCAGAAGAAATCCGACTGCCATATGTTCATTTGGCCTGCGTTTGATACCATAAAGATTCTAAGATACATGCAGGGAGGAGAAGGGAGTGGCTTCTCTTTTTTAGAGGAAGAAACATATAACGAAGTAGCTGTAAATCTGCGTCTTGATTTGTTCACACTAATTTTAAATCTGCTCCAGAGGCTTGCTGAGATGTAAAACGCAAAAATTGTGTTTTACCGGAAAAATGGACGTATCCTGTAGCAAGTTTACTGTCCTCCCTCTGCCAACTGGAGACCATCTTATACACAGCAAGCAAAGATCAAGGCACATTTGCCCTTACATAAACCTGGAAAGCAGAGGCAAAACAAATTAATGATCCCACGATACTGGGAGATTTGGTAATAGTTTTTCCACTGATTTTGTGATCACTCTTAATGAGTTATAGGAATATAATTTGTGATGTCATTTTTTTTCCTTTGAGTTTAAATCCAGCTACTATGAAAACAATGATAAGTGGAATGCAAATTCAGTTCCAAAATATTTCTCTAATGTGGGAGAGGCCTCTGTTCCTACACCCTTTCTAAAATGAAATGGCTTATTCAGAAGCAGTGCTGCTGAGGGGCTTCCACCCAAAACACGTCAACACATAATTAAATTACGGTGCTATCTGAGAAAAGAGGGGCAGCAGTTTCCGTGGCTGACAGCTGAATTTACACACATTGATTTCTGTTAGCCCTGGTTTCACGATGCCCAGAGTCTGGCGGCAATTGCACTTCATGGCACTGCGCCCTCGGCGCTGTAGCTCACTACTCCTGACTTGTGCCAACGCAATCTCATTTGTCTGCAGGCTCCTCTTGTGATATAGATGGGCTGATGTGACTTAAAATCTATATTTTCTTTCCTCAAAAACCGCTCTAAGACAATTCACAGCGCAACCTTTTGAACTGTCACAGGAAAGGTGCCCTGGAACCTGAAGTCACAAACAAATGCCAGGAGGAAAGCTGGGGATTGCCGCCAAACCCTTTGTAACCTGAAAATGCAGCCTGGGGCTACATATGTTGGTTTGCTCTGTAAACAGGGCTGTGCTCAAAGCTGCCTGCCAGTTCATCAGGGATTTTTATACCATGTTCTATCATTGAACTTCGCTGTCATTGTTCCTTTAAACAAAACAAAACCAACCCACAATAAAAACGTCATACTGTATTTTATCTTAGGATGCGCCAAGGCTTGTCTTAGAGTAGTAACTGAGTATTTTCTTTGAATTTACAGCTTCATTTCCATTGCTGCTTCTTTGGTAGATACTAGAATGATGATAAAACATTGTTTTTTCCCAAAGATTTTAGGTTGGGGCAGGGCGGTTTTAAGTGGAGATGAAATAATTCAAGGTTTTCAACTTCATGTGATCAAAGGTAACTTACAAATAAAGTCCACAAATGTGTCCAGTTTAGACTTCTGGGCAGGTGATGTTGGATAGTATAATCTAATACTGTAACTCCTGCACTGAAGCTAGTTTGGACCTCAGCAAAATTTAGAGCAGTACCAGATCCCAGCAGAATTCCCCTTGACTGAAACAGCCTTTGCAGAACGCTCCAATAGCTAAGGGGTGAGGGCTTATAAAACTGTAACGGGCTACTGACCTAGGGTATGAAAGGTAATAAGGAGAGACAGTTGTTCTGTTGTACCAGATTTATGCAATCCTTGCTGAGGGAAGCTTCAGAGTCTGTTAATAAATCATTTTTTCATATTATACATTTTTTGAAGCAGAAGAGGACAGTAAGAAGACAGATTATCTCTTCGTGTCCATAGTGATCATTTTAAAACGGGATTACACAGGTGTTTGGGAAGGTAATAAAAGGTTCACCTATAAAGTGAAAGAAATGTCAGTGTATTTGCTACATAGACTGCAGAGGACTGGTGAAAAAAAGGACGTACACGCCCCTGTTGTAGTCTTCATAGAATCACAGAATAGTTTGGATGGGAAGGGACCTTAAAGATCATCCAGTTCCAACCCCCTGCCCTGAGCAGGGACACCTCCCACCAGCCCAGGTTGCTCAGAGCCCCATCCAACCTGGCCTGGAACACCTCCAGGGATGGGGCAGCCGCAACTTCTCTGGGCAACCTGGGCCGGTGTCTCACCTCTCTCACACTAAGGAATTTCTTCCTGGTATCTAGTCTAAATCTCCCTTCTTTCAGTTTAAAACTGTTCCCCCTCATCATATTGCTCCTCTCCCTGATCAAGAGTCCCTCCCCAGCTCTCCTGGAGCCCCTTTAAGGATTGGAAGGGGCTCTAAGGTCTCCCCGGAGCCTTCGCTTCTCCCGGCCAAACCACCCCAACTCTCTCAGCCTGTCCTCGCAGCAGAGGGGCTTCAGCCCTCGGATCATCTTTGTGGTCTCCTCTGGACCTGCTCCAACAGGTCCATGTCCCTCTTATGTTGGGGGCTCTTGGAATAGGTTGTCACAATAATTCTGTGAAGAAATCCAATAGGTTAGACGTAATGACTTTTCTTATAGTATGGCAGCTGAAACGCTTTCTTTTCGAATGCACCTGGAAGAAGAGATGTATTTATTCTAACATCATCCAGGAGTGACGGGGCTGGAACAAGGTATGGGCTCCCTGGCTTGTGTTCCCTCCTCTGCATGAGGAGTCAAGCTGCTGTGTCGTTTAAAGGCAAGTGACAAAAGGAAAAGTGAGCACAGGAGGAGGGGAGGGTTTCTCGCCTCACCACAAAGCAAATACTTTTCTCCAGATCCTTTCTGCAAGCCTGAGTGTTTGCTTTGCAACGGAATCGTGGACATCTCAGTGACCTGAGCTTAAATAAGGTCTGAGAGCTGCAAAGCTAGGTAACACTACTTGAGCTTAAAGCTTCTTTATCTTTTTATTTTTTCCTATTTCTCCCTCTCCCCTCCATGTTAATGTCTATATATTCTTATTTGGGGAAGTTGTTGATCTTTGTTTTTTTAATGGTTGTGGTATTTCATTGAAAAAAATAATTAATGATACATGGAGTTGTCTGTATCTTGTTTTGGAATAGGACAGATGCAACGAAAACCTAATTCATTAATATTAAAAATAATAGCATCTTTGATTATTTTATTTTAAATAGGATTTCTACATTCATTCTTTTTTGCCTCAGAGAGTAAAAAATGTTCAAAATTCTTGTCATTTGTTGTATTTGTTGCATAAAAGATTCCTCTAAAACACTGTATCAGTTTGGGTATGCAACCAGATCCGCCCTTTGGGTTCTCTTCTTGCTCTCAGTTCTCTTCTCAGTCCTAGTGAAAAATACCACCATGTTTCCTTAGCAGTTGCAAATCCTATTAATTGCAGATCGTGTTAAAGCAGTGTAGTAATACAGTATCTGCATATGTGTTCTCACTCCTGTGCTGTCTCGCCCACGTTTACCAGGTGGTCTGGAATGAAAGAAATCCAGGGAGGAACTCCTCAAATGCTGCTTCGCAAAGTGAGTAAGACCCTTCACATATTCAGCCTAATGAGGTTTTGCATAATAGAATACATTGCTGTATTTTACGAGTGTCATATATTTAATAGTTTCTCTCCCTCCCAAATTTTCATCTCTCCATGTGTGGAAAGGTGGAGGCCCAAGCTTCCTCATTGTTCATGGGGAAATTAAATGTGCTGATGTTAAGTGACTGCTGTAAAGAGAAAAATTATCAAAGACTCAGTTCGTGTGGTTTTCTGCTCACAGGGTTAATTGCCGGAAAAACAGAAGACCCTTTTTTACGCGGCCCTACTTTCAAGGAAACACAAAACTGAGAATCGCTACCTCAGTAAGCACGGCGCTCTCAAGAGCAAGGGGAGATTTGTGATTTATCTCCTACAGCGAAATATGGGTTGCTAATGTTACACAGAAGCAGAGAGGGTTTTGACAGCTTGGTGATGGAGTTGTTACGTATGAGGGCCTGTGCACAGTGAAGTAAGTAAGAAGGAAATTTGAAGTCTATGGGAAGAAATTATGTCAGGAGGGCTAACCCCACAAACTACATGGGAGTTACTGCAGTTGAAAGGAGAATTTGCTGTTTCTGGATGGTGTCCAACGAACCTTCCCATTGCTTATTTCTGGAGATCTCGTCGTTCCTGTTCTAACTGAGACTCCCTTTCCAGCAGTTGCCTCAGTCTCCTTCTGTACACGTGCTTTGAAATCATAATTTGAGCCCAGTTGTAGTTTTAAACATACAGAATGCCACTGGCAGAACCAACTAGTCTTTCTTTCTTTTTTTTTCTTTTGTTTTTCTTTTTTCCTTCCCAGAAAAAGATGTGATCGCTAGTAAGTTTGTTGAAAGGAAAGGGCAATTGGGTCCTAAGTGCCTGAGACCCCTTCTTTCCAAATGGAAGAGAAGGTTCAGAAAACACTGCTCGGGAAGTACCTTGTAGATTCAGTATGATGCTGTGACTCTATGGCTGTTCCACAGTACTACGGCAACTCTAATACAAAAAGAAATGATCCCCCTCTGAAAAAAATCTCCTCTAGGTCAGTGATCCCCATGCTGTAGCCCACCCATGACAAATTGAAAGTTTGTAAGGCTGGTTGTAACCCGCTGGGTCTCACACGGCAGATTAAATATACATTGAAAGTGTGACACAGTGGAGGTAATGCTTGGCATCTATGAATTCAGTCTATTCCGCTCTCTTTTGCTTACCTTTGAAAATGGAAAGCAATTACTTGTGTTTCTAGCAGAATCCCCAAACAGTTTTTAACAAATGGCAGTACCAGCCAGCACCGCTAATTTTTCTCTAGAGGCCCGGAAAACTCTGCAATTCTATATTCATTTGCTAATTCATTTGGCAAACTAAAAAGCTTTGATTGTTTCCAGAAATTGAACTGTATCAACTGAAAACTTCCTTTCCTTTATAATTGATCTGGTTTTTCTCCTTATGTAGTCATTAAGCCTGTTCTTTTTTTTGTCTTTGCCATAATACTTTTTTAGCATCTGAACATTCTCATGGCTCTTTTCTCTCATTAGGCACACATTTTCCATGAATGTTGTCCAGTTCCCAAGTTGTTATTTTAGTCCATGAATATAACTTCTTACTACAGAATCGCTGCCGTTTTTTTTCCTTGCTTTTGGTTTGCACACCTGTTTGCCTCGTATCATGTTTGAGCATCAGAATGTGTGCCAAACTTGCTCTTTCTTCTTACGTGATGCTATTAATTACTTCCAATCGTTATTTCATTCTTGAAATATTTTAAAACTTGGAAATACCTAAGATTTCTTCCACGTGTTTGGGGTTTGTTTTTTTTTTTTAACAGTATCTGCGTGAACATAATAATTCACATGGTGACACTTACCAGCTTGTACTGTTGTAATATCTAATGGATCACCATCATGCAAGAAATCCATACTGGAGCTCAGAAGCGAACCCCTAAACCCCAGCTCAGTTTCTCAGCCACAGCCTTTCTTTCAGTAGCACGGGCTGGAGAAACTGGAAAAGGAGAAAAGGAAGAGGGGGAGGAACGTGACTGCTTTGTAAAGTAAACCACTCCCTTTGCACTTTTTTTTTTTGCATTCCTTTCTTTCTCACCTTTACCAAATATGGTCTCTAAGCCTGTGATTGTGTTTGGAAAAGCAGAAAGAGGTCATGCTGAAATGATTTGGGTCAGCCAGAAAAGAGAATTAAGAACAAGGCCAATGATGATCCAGTATTTACTTCTGCGTTTACTTTGCATCCATAAAGAAGCAGAGGAAAGCGTGACCTGATCTGTTTTAATTAGGCAGTACAAGTTGGATCTTTTGTCCTCTTACTTGCTTTCCTTTTTATTCAGCCTTTTTCTGAGAAATCTTTATTGCTTAGTGAGGGCAGTGTGGCTGGTATTAACTTTTGTGATTTGAACATAGATTCTGCAACTTGTTGTTACCTCGTATTCTTTTGTATTGTAAAATGTCAAAGGACCCGACGCATTCCTAATCCATCAGCAATTAGGTGGTAAGAGAGGCATGATTTCCTAAAGAGGCATGAGTTCCACTTCTGCCAAAAATTGCGGCAGGTTTTACTTGCCTCACACGAGTGGTGGGACTGTTTATGATAGAAATTTTGAGCATGTATGTAAACATTTGCAGGACTGGGGTCGCAGTCAGCGTATGGTAAAGGAGATGGTGCAGAACACAGAATTCTATTTCATTACACTCCCAGGTGCTGTTAGGAGCCAGCAGGGAGAAGGTGTTTCCAAATGCCTTGAGGCAGCGCTCAGACATTGTGAAAAGCCTTATTACGCTGACAGACTTACCCTAGGGTTACATATGTACTGAATTACATGAACCTGCTACATTTCTGCAAATCAGAAATGTGTTTTCTGATTGCATCAGTGTTTCTGCTTCTCTCTTTGTTGGTGGTATGCTGAAGAGGTTGTATTTGGGTATTATATTCCATATAAGCTGTAATGGGTTTCTTCCATGCCTGTAAGAATTTCTACAGGATTGCATGTATAGCATTTACAACCTATGTTAACGATGACTGTATTTGTCTTCACAGAATTAGACACAATCATAATACGTTTGCCAGCTCAAATATGCTGAGGCAATAAAGCAAATCCTGCTCCTGTTACTCACCGCAGTAATTCCCAAATAATTAGTTTGTCATATTAGGTAATGGATCTGTGATGTGTCTCAATCATAAACCACATAATGCATGGTATGGTGTCTCGGTTTGAGGTAAAGCAGGACCCATTGTGTTCAGTAACTTTGCTTCTCAGCTGGGCCTCTTCTAACTACTGAAATTAAGAGCATATTTTGCAGACCATGTTTGCTCTCAGACTGATAAGACCTATGTTTATAGTTGATGCCAGGGCATGGTAGGCAGAGAGGCTCTTGCTTATACTTGTTGGTGTAACACTCAAGGGCAGCTCACTTGGTTGCGTGCCCCATTGGAGGGTTGGAAGTGGAAAAGCGCAGTGGGGTCCCACCTGCAGGGAGGAGCGGACAGGACAGGTGACCCAAAACTGACCAACAGAGTATTCCACCCCATCTGCCTCATGCTCAGTATAAAAGCTGAGGGATCAAAGGGTCAGCTCTTGTTCTCCTTCAATGGCCGGCATCTGAGGAGGACTCTGTCTGCCTTTGATCCCGATCCTGAATGCAGATCCGGAATCCAGTTCCCGTCTGTCATTGGGTCCAGCCTGGGACTTCCCCAGTGCCAGCTGGTGATGTGATTGTCATCCAGGGAGCTTGATACAGTTTTGTATATATTTCATGATTTCCTTTTATTTTTATTATTAATATTTCATTAAAGTAGTTTAGTTCCTTCTAAACTGATAAGTCTCTTTTTCCCTCCTCTGTCTCTCTCTTTGAAGAGGGGTAGAGGGGACCATCTGTCAGTCCCATTTGGGGTCCCCCATGTCCCCAGTAGCCGATTTGGCCTAAACCAAGACACATGGGCACAAAACACTGCTGCTGCTTGATAAATGCATAACCAGAAAACAAAATGCTGAAGTTCAGTAAGGAGCCAGCTTCAAATTTACCTGTTTTCATATCCTCTTGCAGAGTTTTTCCTCTCACTTCTAGTGTAAGGAAAAGCCAGTTCTTTCCTTAAAACTTCTACTGGGTGTGCTAGAAGAACCCTCTCTAGTGCATCCCCACCATTTGACATTGCACAGTTCAGGCAAAAAATTGTGTTAGCAAAATCACACCTCTTATAGTTTTTGTCACTCTAGAGAGAGCATCAAAAACTCCATGACTGTTGTTAGCTGTGGTGTTCTGTAAGCAGATTTCTCTTGGACCTTGCTTAAGTGGATTTCCTAGTTTTTCACTTCAAATTGCTTATTTGTTACTAATAAGCAGTTATTTATATGCATGCTTGTTTTACTTTCCCCTCTCTACAAAGAGGAGTATCAATGCTTAAAAGCGGGAATGTGGGTGGAGTTTTTTTCCCCCAGTTTTACCTTTTGGCTGACTTTCTTCTATCCTGGCATAAAAAACTTCCCAGGGTGTAATTCAGCCTGTAAAGTGTTGTACATAGTGCTCACACTGTTTAGTGAATGTTACACGCGTAGGAAATTTACTGTTGGAAGAGAAATCATCCTGAATTGATTCCAAAAGCATTCAGCAAGTGTGTGTGTGTGTGTGTTTGTGCTTGGGTTTTGCCTATGTGAATTTAGTTTTCATCTCCAGAAACTGGTGCTCAATTACCATAGAAACAGCAATATTCGTACGTATACTAAAATCAGTTCAGTACATGGTATTACAGCAATTTGCATCAGTGTTCAGTTACATTTTCTTCCTGAAGAATTTCTAAAACAAATAAATACGTCCTTAAGCAAATATGTATGATCAGTGCAATAACAAAAAAGGAGACAGATTGCTTGAAGCACAATGTGTCATGCAGTAATTTCCAAAGGGGTAATCATATTAACAGAGAAAATACTGGTGCCAGTTTTACTTTAACTAGTTAAATTTTATTGAGTGCTACTGTCCCTAGCTGCTGCCCTTAACTTTGTATGATTACAAAACCATCCACAGTTTGAAACTGGTTTTATAGTTCACCCTTCTTAAAGGCGAACAGCTGGCAAAAAAAAAAAAATCATTAAATAACAACACTTAAGATGCAAAATGTGGAAAAAAGATCATAAATATAAAACATATTTGGTTTTCTTAAATCTGTGGTAATGACTTCACTGGGTTCTCCAACACACAAAATAGTCTGGGTCTGTGAGGCTGACTTGAGTGTTGTGAAAATCAGTGGAATAACCTAGGTCTCAGTGAAACCTGAAACCCCACTGGGAGAGGAATCTTTCTAGTTGATACTGTTCTAGAGCCAGTGATAAATTGGGTTGGGGGGGGGGAGGCATCTCCCCAAAATCGGTGTTCTCACTGCTTTTCCTGTGCATTGGATCAGGACTATTCATAGGGTGTAGATGGCTGTGACCCAGGTAAATAATGTGTGTGAAAACATTTTGCCATCTCAGTTGTGTGCCATTGTCAGACAAAACCTTTCAAGGTCCCTCCCAACCCAAAACCTTTGTCAAAGCAAGCCCTCCGTGTCCCTAGCACACAGCTTTCTGTATCATAGCTTTTTGGGGTTTGTGTTTCTTCATTGTTTTAGGCAAATTACAGGGTTCCAGGATCCTAATTGGTGACTAAGGGCTCTTTACAAGGTATAGAAATGACTCAAAGAGAATTTGTGGCAGAAAACGTTTGGGGTCCCGTCGCTTCTCGTTAAAAAGGAAACACCCTACCTATAATTGTTTTCTTGTTAAACTAGTGCAACTCGCCAAGTCAGCATAATCTATTGGAATGATGTTAACTGACCACGTAGGAGGAAAAAGCAGAGACGGGCTCTCTAGCGCAAACAATTACAGGTGAGTTATGCTAGGGTGTCTTGGCAGTTTTCGGATGTCGGTATGCATCTAAACAATCTTGGAGCAATACAAATCAAATTAAGGTCATTTTAACTCTGACTACAAGTGACCTCATGGGGAGTTTAATCCGTTTTAACATTCCCAGCTGCAGTTAGCTCAGATTGAATTTTCTGGTGTATCCCCAAGCAGACGGCTCTCTGTGTGTGATATATTGGAATTCTGTGGTTCAACAGCCTGTGGAAACCATTGGCAACCAATAGGTGAAGAGAAAGTCCTGTAGTTTGGAAATCATAGGAGTTACACATGCAAACCTTCAGCGACTATATGTTAAGTGATATAAGAGTCTCCACTGACAGTATATTACTTGTTACTATGAGTTAGAGCCAACCTTGTACACTTAAATCTTTTTACCCCCAAAATTTTACCCAAGGGACTCTTTTTCTGAGTATTATGCTGTACATTGGAAACAGTAGACTGGGATCGAGGCTCCAGATCAAAGTCTGATCAGCACAATACCTTCCCTTTGAGAGTTAACATGTCCACAGTATTAGTCACAAAATACAGAAAGTAACCGAGTTTCCTGTTTCATGCCACCAAGCATATCCAAGTTGCTGTATCCCTGGGATTAGGGCCTGCGAGCATGGGATATTTGTTTGGAGTGAGCCATCTAAGAACAGAACTACGCATTTGATATGTATTGTTAATAATTGTGAGAGGTCTGCTTTAACCAAGAGATTAGTCTGGTTTCCTGTACAGCAGGCTATTGAAACGGATGTCTTCAGCATCTTCTGGTTAAAACCAGACAAGAGAGAAGGAGGAGTTGGTTGTAAGCAAGGCCGTTCTGGAAGAGACCTCCTAGGTTTTGGCTCCAGGTTTCTAACATAACAGGCAATTGCGTTTTCAAGTCACATTTATACGGTTGCCAAGTCAATCTTTAATCAGTGGCAGTTTGTATATTAAGCAAACACAGGCCTCTTTGCTTTTCAGTAAGCAACTTGTGTGGTTTGCCTATATATGGACCATGATTTTTACTGATGAGTTTGAGCATTCAAATAATAATTTTAAGAACTAATTTTAATCTGTGCATACTGCTAGTACACTCAAAATATATTCTGGGGCAAGTATGCATTGGGTTAATGTTGATGATTTACCATATTTTTAGCTCAGTCACAGGTCACCTGGAGAATTACACAGCGTTTCTTCTACTTCTTCCTTGGTTGTTCTAAACCTAATATTTTGCTTCTTTGTAAAACAGGTGTCTATTTTTATCATTAACATTGTCTATCATATTTGGATTTTGCCTCTGACAAGTATTTCTATTAACAAAACTCCACAGAGAGGAATGCAAACAGAAGGTGAAATACAGCTAAATGCTGGGCTACTGGCTTTTACAATGTTAATCACCATCTGAAAGTTTACTTACGGACTGAAACCTGAGTGTGAGAGAAGAAAGAAACATGACTTGAGATTATTAATGGTAAGAAATAGGAGGAGGTAGGGGGGGTCTAGCTTTTCTTCTTTTTTTAAATAAAAAGTTGAAAATACAGTGCATTAAAAACTCACAATTTAGAAGACTTATAGGATCCAAAGCATATTAAATATATTTTTTAAAATTCCATGAAAATTAGATTCCTGACCCACGATCTGAAGGCAGAGAGCTTTGGCAATATTATAAATGTTCATGAATATGTCTAGAATTGTTTACCTTACAGACAATACGAGAAGGAATTTTCCATAGTGACAGAAAGAGAGCCTGTATCTTAATATCTCTTTTCCCAAAACCAAAAGAGGGATACAGTTTTAATGGGTTTATAAGTATACATTTCTACATGTCAGGAAAAAAACGCTTAGACATTCCTTCTCGATTCTTATTTTTCACACACTTTTATTGCACAAAATACAATTTATGTTTCTAATTTATGACAATTGTAGTAGTGGAAGTTTAGACCATACGTGCTATTACTGAGTCCAAATTTCTGAGGTTTTACGGCAGCAGGAGTTATTGGCCTTACAGCGTGGATGAAAGAACATGTGGAATAAAGAGCATCAAAAATCAACAGGAACAACTATTTTTTTACCCATGATATATATATATATTAAAAAGTGTGTGTATATATAGAGAGAGTGTGTATGTACATACGTATACATACATGCAAACATTAACCTACCAGCAGCTGCAAATTATTTAAGATTTAAGAACAGAGTTTACCAAATATGTACAGTTAATGTCTATTCCCAGGGAAGAACTGTAACTTGTAGATCAAAGAACTCAAGACTTTTGTAGGTTGATACTGAAACTACTGATACTCAGTTGAGGAGATGACAGTGTCTGAGGGCTTTTTCCTCTGTTACATGTGGTGATAGTTTCTATTTCACACCATTTGCAATGCCTATCATTGGGGAAGAGAGAAAACAAAAGTCGTAAAATTCCCTCGAAGCTGTGGCAATTATGTTAACAACTGCAGAATTGTGACACTACAGTGGCTTGTGTCATTCCAAGGGCTTCATCCATAGCTCACCAGAGGACCATTTCCACAGGCTTCAATTGGATTTCACTTCAGACTTTTTCTGGACTAGACTAATCGAGCATTCCTTAGTCAAAATAGGTCTCTCATATCTGTAGGCGTTGTGCAATAGCGTCTCTTCAGTTGCACACTGCAAAGGAAATTATTTTTTCTGAGACTGTGTTTAGGAAGGTACCTGAAGTTGTCAGTGTGCCTATATCTGCGCACGCAAAGATATTTGCACAAAATTTCAACTCTTCTGCACCCTGCGGCACAAACTCAGCTATTTATTGCCAACTCTAAGCAAACTGCAAAGAAATGTGGTGTCTGGCCCGTGGCAGGGGGTTGGAACTAGATGATCTTGAAGGTCCCTTCCAACCTAAACCATTCTATGATGCTACGAAATAGGAGATACCTTTTCTATCTGGCGAGCACTTCTTGAAGAAAGGGAAATGGCTGCTCTATAGAAACACATACAGACTTTTCACAATGTGTGCTTTGAAGGCTCTGCCCTTCACTTTTTCTGCACAGGGATAGGTATTTGCTTCCCTACGTAACGTGCAACACCGCAAAACTCATTAGGTAGCATAAAAGTATTACTGTTCAGTGTATAACAAGATTTGTCCCTGGTGGAGCTAAGCTTAATGATACTGTCAGTAGTCGAGAGCTGGCAATGAAGTATCTGCATGGGTAATTCATCCCAAATGGGAAAGCAAGGAGACATGAGGTTTTCATTTCAATTACTCCCTATCTGCGGTGGAGGAAATGCTAACCCACCTGGGAGAGCAACTTGATTTTATTGCAGGCCTGTGTCTGTCTAAAGTCCTCTCACAGGAGCTGGGCAGTGTATAAATGAGTCTTGTACAATGCTGCTAGCTTGGGAAGAGGACGAAGGAATGAGCGATTAATGAGAACAGATAAGAACTGATCTGTGCTGAGGTTAGAGGGCAAGATAACAGACCACGCTGATGAATCTCAAGTTTGTTTTCATAGTAAAGGACAGCTTTCTTTCGGTGCTCTTCCTGAAATAGGATTTAAGTTTCCTCTTTCCCCACAGTGTTTGGTTTCTTGCGGAGATGTTTCAAAAGGCTTGCGTGTAATTGAAAAGACAGCCCGATGCGAGCCATTAAACATGCTTGGCAAGACTTTGGAGAGGGGGCTGGCGCTGTTTGGAAGAGACAATCGGTGGGGCTCCGTCCATGAGCCTGGGACGAAGCTGGGCTTGTAGTTAATTAATCCAAGCAGTGATATGTGCAATATTACCAAAGCAGAACACTATAAAGGGCTCTCAGAAAATTCTTAATTTATTAGGCTTTCAGTTTGGGGAAGCAGGGGATGGTGTGTTTTCATAAATTCTGGCAATCATCCAGGCCCAGCTGAAATTCTGTCTAACGTATGGAGCTGTGGCTAACTTTCAGAATGCTCGTGGATTCCCAGAGGAAGTGGTAGAAACCCCCTACCTGCAAAATTTAAGCTCATTGTTATTACTTACGCTGCAGTAGTGCCTTGAGGCTCTAATTTGCATGACATGCTCTTATACGGCATTTCGGCTGGAACTTATTGCCCTCTGTAGAATCCAAGAGGTCACATTTTATGGTTTTTAATTACTGATTGAACTTAATCAGCAATTTTTGATTATCCTAGTGTTCAGAACACACTGCTGCCTACAGATTTTACATTTTTGCATGATACAGTGTTACACTGAATTTCATTCCAGCCAACTTTTGTAGTATAATTTGATGAATGCATTCTTTTTCTTCATTACATTTTTGTTCCCAAGCAACACTTATTTTCTGCCAAATTAGATATCCCTTTATCTGATGCTCTATGACACAAAATATAAAGTAGTTCTGATGAATACCATAAGTGATTTTAGTGTTGCAAGGGGTTTTTTTTCCAGAAGGTTTCCAGACTTGGGTCTGAATCAATGTAAAAATGGTTAAATGTCACTTATATGTGTAGCTACTGTATTAATTTTGGAGAATTGGTGCTTTCACCCTAGATCGGAGGAGAAAAAAAAGTTTCTGCATCAAAAAAGGCACATGCAGCTGTTAGTCATAACAAGCAAGAGACGTAGCAACACAGGGCCAAGGTAAGAGCTTAATAAAACAGTAACTCCTGTCCACCGAGGAGTCCCTTTCCAGTGGGCTATAAACTTGGGGCTCACAAGGCACAGCAACTTTAATGACGTTTATGTGTAGCATCTGTATCTCCAGTTATATCATGTATCTGTGCCCTATGCGGTCAGCATATAGTTATAAAAAAGATAGGGAGCGGGGTTTCATCCTCATGGAAGGATTGGCCAAAAACGCCAAGCAAACGCTGTAGGTACGCCAGTTCAAATGCTGAACCAGGTCAGGCAAGTGTGCTGGGAAGAAGCGACAAAGAGAGTGAGTTGTAGGTTTGGTGTAGACTGGATCTTGAAGGCATTCTCTCCAGTTCAGGTCTGGAACCAGGTTGCTTCAACCATTTTATAGAAAAAGCTTCTGGTGGCCTTGCCGCCACCCCAGCTACAGCATTTCTGTGGGTAGATGAAGAGGTCGTTTCTACTAAAAGAGCTTTCTAAGGAGCGATAGAACCTAATTCATAAAAATAGGGATAATAAACCCAGGAAATTCACATTGTAAACCAACATACATTTTCATATTCATAATAAATAACATTTCTTTTGAAATATGCTGTGTTTACACACACTTAATTTACCAAGCTTTCATGAAGTGCTTTTTTATTTAAATATCAAAAAGAGATTTATAGCACACTTCTCCTTAAAAGCCTTGTGGTGTGTTTTTTCCCTTCTTCTGTCATGTCCTGTCTCGTAATCTGTCTTCTAGTTATGCGTGTAAGCAGGGAGTTTATGAAAGGGTGGGGAATACAAATAGATGCCTCGTGGACTGGACAGTATCAAATCCAAACTAGAAATAAAATACAGAAGTTTGAGTGATCCTGATTAACAACTGGAATAGTGCATCAGGCCTATGAGGGATACTCTATAACTTTTAAATTAAATCTGGGTTCATTTGTAAAATGTTTGCTCAGATGTTCATAAATGCATAATTTCAAGGAAATTCTGCAGTCTCTGTTACATGAGCTGCTACATAGATGATCATGGTGGGCTCTTCCATCTTTAAAATCTATAAATAAATCTAATTCTTTCTGTTTTCACTAGGTGCAGCTGTGACTGCTCTGAAAACCTGAGTATTAAATTCACAGTAAACAAAGCAACTGAAAGTTCTTGCAGTATGTACTTGTACAAAGCAAAACACTATCGCTAGAATGTGCTAGTTCTCTTGTGCTATCAAATAAACAGTAATTAATAATATATGTAAAAACTAGCAATATAACAAGGGGATATGTGTCCTGAAAAGAAATGTGTTTAATTTTATTAACACACTTTTTAAAAACTTAATTAGAATATGGGAAAATTTCTGGGTAACTAAGCATGAACTTTTGAGTGGTCTTCTCTTAAAGACTGGAAGATTATCACAGTTATTCATAAAGTCCTGAATGTTGTGGGGAAGATGTATACTGAGCTGTCATTCATTCTGTCCTGCAATACAAGGAAAAGGGACGCAGAGCAATCCAGCAGGCACCGGTTTCAAAATAAATAGAAGGCGGTATTTCTCACAGTGCATTAGCCAAATTGTGGCGCTCACACCAAAGGTGGCTGTAAGATCAAGAATATGAATAGGTTTAACATAAAACTCTATAATTTCCGTTTCAATTATGAATTGTGACACGGCTTCTAACTCAGGAAGTCCCCAAACTGCTGGTTGCTGGAAGGAACCCATTTCTTAGACAAGAGGCGTTTGTTACCAGCTGTAGGTAGATAAGGATACGCCGGATCAGGCTTCATTGCTTTTCCTAGTGTCGGCAGAAGGAATGCGGTTAGCGTTTTTCCGATTTGACTAGTTAGTTCTGCTTCTGAGTTTGGTCCTATTGTTTGGTTTGTGAATAGCTCCAATTACTGAAATACGTAGATGACATTTATGATAGATGACCTAACGCTTTTCTCCAGTAATGATGTTCTAGCAGTTAATAATTCTAAACTAAAAACCAGCTGAACTAAGTGGCCTGGTCAAAGTTGGAGTGAGGTGTTGGGGTGGGTTTGGGGGGTTTTTTGGAGTAGGGGGAAGACTGTTTTGGGGGGGGGTTGTTGGGTTTTTCATTTGTTCTGTTTGTTGGGGGGTTTCGTTGTTGGGTTTTTCATTTGTTCTGTTTGGGGGGGGGGGGGGGGGTTTTATTTTTTTCCTTTTTCAGTTAAAAAAAAAAAAAAAGAAAGAATATTAGCAACCCAAGAGCATTTTCCTGTAAAACCTATGATCTCTTTGTGCTTTCTTTATTGACTTTCCTCCCTAAATACGTATAGTTAGTGATGTCAACAGTTTGGTATTGAAATAAGCAAACAAAATCTGATGAAAATCAACAGCAATTTTCCTGTTCAATACATCTGTCTTAATTTCATTCAGCAGCTTAATGTAGTCCAGCCCCACCGAGAGACGCCTCTTTGGCAGGAGCGTGATGAGGTGATTGTTCCACCTACCCTTGAAGAAAAAGGATGAGGTAAGAAGTGGCAAGAAATTTAAGCATTTCACACAACTCCATTGCGCTATTTGCTCTTAGCTTAGAGAGAAATCAGAAAAAATCTCAGTGAGAAATTTACTATTGTTTTTAACTTTCAACCTTTGTACACGTAATTGATGGTCCAAATGCAGATGTTTTTGTTACACAAATCATTGTGGCCCATGATAAATCTTGTGTATGCAAAAGATAATATTCTGAAGGGCTGTAAGATTTTAGTGAATTTGAATAATACTGTCCTGCTAATCCATATGAATCCTAACCTGAACCACTGCTACCAAAACCAAAAAGGTAGGGTTTTTTTCTCTACCTGCAATAAAAGAATTGAGAAGTAGATGAAAGGAAGCACTTGGTCCAATATTGTTCATGTTAGTAATACATCCTGGGAGCAAGAGCCCAGTAATTGTTCTGTCACGCTTTTTTAGCATACTCTCTGATAATTTTTTGCTTAATCTTCCATGTAGATAAAATAAAAAATCATCTGTACCATTGTTCAGCAGATACTTGCTCATATATGTTCACTTTCTCATCAGTATGCAAGCAGGTGCATGCACTAATTTTAAAAAAATAAATTATTTTTAATTCAAATTGACTCAGAACTTTGTAGAGATTTTCATAGGAAGCAAAGAACCAGTCTGGTGGTCCGCAGAGCGACTTGCCAGACTGAAAAAAAAGCCACCCGTAGCAAGGGTATGATCAGTATTATGACATAGGAAGGCAGGGGATTTCAGACTGGTGTGAAGAACAATGGTTGTGAGAGTACAAGTCTAAAGAAAAGAAGAGTTGTTATTGCTTTAAGCTTTTGAAAATGGCATACTTTAAATTCCATGCAGGTATTACTGGTTGGCGGTATATTCTTTTAGCACAAAGTGAATGTAAACATAGGCAACTGCTTATGCTTCAGTCTGCTGCTTAGTATTTTCCAGTATTAGCCTAGAATCGGTACAAATCAACGCAGCTACTGTGTTTTAAGCAGTCTATATAGTACTAAATGAGGCCCAGCACAACTCTGATAGTTCCAACTGGATATTTAAAATGTCACTTTCCATGTTGTTTTTTCACAGCCAGAGAAACCAATAGCAAAAAAAAAAAAAAAAAGAATCAAACTGATGAAATACAGAATTTCAAGTAGACCTATATTTAATAACAATCTTTCCAGTTGCTTGTGCTGTTATATAGACCTTCAGGATCTCCTAAGACATCTGCATACCTTCTGTCAGCCATCAGGCCGCTAGATATGGCTTTGCCATATGCTAGAGCTCAGCCATCTCTGTTAATGGCTACTGTCTGTTGTTTACATACTCGTGACCACTTAGTGCATCTTACCTTTCCTATGGCAATATTTTTGGGTATAAAACTGCATTCTGCAACCACTGTCAAGTAAGCACTGAATATTTCATGAAACACTTATTTGCAAATCTTGAATCTTCCCAATCATACATAGCTTTTTTTTGTTTGACTGTCCGTTTAGTTTTTAAGCATCCACACTTCATCAGTGACACTGAAACAATTTTCTAATAGCGTACGTTTCAGTTCAGGCATAATTGTCTTAATTTTTCACCAAACAAAATGTCGACACTGGACAATTTGTCTGCACTGGGGCTTTTGCGTGTACAGCAGCACTATTATATTCAATCAAATCCTTATTAGACATGCTATTTTGGGGCAGTAGGGCATAAAGAGGATAATGATGTAGGGATAGTGGGAGTGGTAAAGGCATCAGAGAAATAAAACTTAAACATGTTCATCTTTAGCTCTAAGTATACTTGTCCAATAGGCGATCTGTAACAGATGTGCAAGAGTTTTCTATTTATAAATTTGTTTATAAGCTTTACTTGAATATTAGATCTCAGCCGAGCAACCCTGTCATACTGCATCATTTCTGAAACTTTAGAAAGCTGCATCTGTGAAATACTGTTTCCGCGGCCGTTGCCCTCCTCTAGTTGTGCTAGACCATTGCAGCCGCTCATTTGTCCCATTCTGGCCATCGCTGCAGTCGGTTACTGTCAGCAGCCAGGTAAAGGAAGCAAGGAAAGGGGGTAGAGCCTTGGGTGGGACAAGCCCCACTTCCAGGCTCACCACCATAAATGCTGTCTCCTGTTTAGCGGGTCGACCGAAGACGGCAGAGATGAAGCTGGAGACGGGAAGAAGAGCGCTCTAAGAAACAAATGGCACAAGGTTGTATTAACACTGTGCAAACAAAACGATTCGGTTAGTTCAACGTGCAGTGGTCTGCCTAGTATAAAACAGCAATAGAAGAAAGCACGTTGCGCTAGTGCACACTTAGAATGTCAGAAATTGCAGTGAATGTATGCTCATCACAATTCTTGGCCATTCCTCGCAGGAAAGGGAAATTTACAGAGGCTTTGAAGCCAGTATCATCTTTAACAGGAGTTCCAACAGTTGCATAGCTTGAAAAGTTTGTAGATTCCTAAGAGGCCAGCAACTGCCAAAACATTTTGGGGCAGGGCAAAACTATAAATATCAATGTAGCTGTGGGTGGTGCCAGAATATTTGTCACCATTTTTAAACACATCTGAAAGGATGAAGCCATTATTGGCTATATTTCCAAAATAACTAAGGAGAACCACTGGCAGAAGTGTAACATTAGGCTGTGGGAATGCAGAATGAAGGCTGTGATAGACATATCTGTGAAAATTCTTTCCCGTTGCCCTCCAGGTGAGTACAGGACAGTAACTATGGGAAGCACTTAAAATGTGTGCAAACATATTTGCTTGTTATAATTATGTTGTAATCTCCCTTTTGGTCAGGCACAGCTGTCTGAACTATGGGACCTTCTGAAAAATGATTTAGATGAGTTTTAATTGCCAATCATTAGAAGGTATAATTAAAACTTATTACCAAAGGAATCTCTGACGTTACAATGTGTAAAGTCCTATATGCGTGACCTGGAGCTTGTATTTGCTATAGCAGTGAGTCATCCAAATACCATTTCTAGTATTTAACAACTATTTAAAACATCCTGAGCCTTACAAGCACTTCATTAGCATTCTTCCTTCTGAAGACCTTGCACAATTCCAAGCGAAAAGCATCCCTCCCCCTTAAAGCTCGCGTTAGAAAGGGACGGCTTTGTTGCAGCTGTGCACCCCTAACCTTGACATCAAATACTTCACGAGGCCAAAAGCAATACTTAGAATTATATTTTGCCACAGTTGTACCCTTTTGACCAACCTGTATTTTCAGCTTTACGGTTGTCTGGAAAAAAAAAGTCCTGTTTTGTGACTGACAGGCAGTTGGTAAAACACTTGCAGCAGGCTGCAGTGTTATCCCTCATAAACTAGAAAAGTTTTTTTTCTTTGCTAAGAGAAAGATTTCTCTTCCACTGTAAAACTTTAGTCATTCTGAAAAGATCCATCCTGTTTAAATTTTCTAGATTTATGTTGCATTATAAGGTCATGCCTTGCCCCAGTTCTCTTGCTTCTTGCCTTTTTAATGGCACCAGTATTAAGACAAGTTTTAAACAAGACAGGTGACCTTGTGTGTAAAAACCCGTGATCTAGGAACAAATGAGCCTGTTCCTTCTGTAGTATTTGTGGCAAGGAACCCATGTTGGAGGTTACAGCTGCTCTCTGAGAAAGAGATTTTAACAATAGTGTGCCAAAGCTTCAAAGCAGTAACATGCTGATGGCTATGGCAGCCTCTAAATGTGCACTGTAACCTATTCAGATTATTTGGCTCTTTGGAAACTCAGTTAAGCCAGAAAAACGTCCACACCCCTGACTCGCTAACATCCAGACTGTAGCATGAAAAAAAAAAAAAATTAAAGGAGATTTTGTGTCTACATTTGTATGTGAGGTTAAGGGCAGCCTTTAACGGAGAACTAGCGTTGTTGCAGCAGAAACCCACCAACAGTGCTTGTATCAGTGGTAAGCCAAAGCGTCTCTCTGTCCAAGGACGCTCCTGGTGGACTTAGGTGTGTTGGTGCCACATCACAGAATCACAGAATGGCTAGGGTTGGAAGGGACCTCTGGAGATCATCTAGTCCAGCCCCACAAAGGGAGGGATGTGGGTCTGTGCCAAGCACAGGCATGGCTGCGACAGAGCACCGAGCAGGGTCTATAAAGCCTGCTTGCTTTTCAGTCCAGAGAGGTGCCTGGGATGGCATCCAGAAACACGAGAAAGGGAGCTGCTCCACTGCCCACGCAAAATAAATTGTTTTGTCCTCATCCTTGGGGCAGCAAAATCCTCTTTAGCCGTTACAACTGAGAAGCCCTAGCTGCAAATAGATGGTGTGAATGCAGCAAATGCAGCTCCTTTGCTTCATAATTGGTCAGTAAATCTAACTACTGTGTAGTGGCATAGCCATTTCGTGTTGAGAGGGGTTATATCATCTCTTATGTCACTGAGAACCGTGTGACCCTTTGTTCAGCAAGGACTTTCCCTGGCACCTGCTGCTGAAACGTCCCCTTTTCCTCAGGAAGCGCACAAGGCAGCATCTCATCCAGTTGCTGGTTCCAGAAGCAGTTGTTTCAGTAGGACTATGCAAATTTAAAGGCTCAGTTCTGTTCCATTTGGGATCATGAACCTCATGTAACTGGGAAATGGGAAGGTCCGCCAGGGAGGCAACTACCTGCTCTAAAGTTGCATTGTTTCAGTTGTTACAGGGACTAACAGGAGAGGTAGATCTAAGGGCAAGTCCTAAATTTCCAGACTGACTTTATCGGCATCAGTTGAGTGCACATTTACATCACTGCAAGCAGCTGAGATCAGAATCTGGAGCTTTGCCTATGAATACGGCAGGGAACCGAGGAAAATCTGTGTTAAATATAGAATAAGTTAACAGCAAAGTTCTGGTTATGTCATCATAAACCAAGGGAGTAAGCCATGGGTGGAATCTGATAATTCACAAGTAGCACATCTGTAAATTAATTACTGGGGTCCACCAATGAAGGCAAAGGGAATGATGTAAGTCCCGTGACTCACCGGGTTTTTATTCATGTTTCTAATAGGCCGTTTCCAGCGATGAGTGCCTGGCAAAAGCACAGCAGCCACCTGGGAAGCAGAATGCGGGGAAATCCTGCTTTTTCCCTTCCTCACTAGGAAGGTACGCTGAGGACAGGGGTGGGCAAAAATTAACCAGGGTAAAAGGAAAATACCTAGTTACGTTTCCTGCTCTTGGAAATACGAGGAGTACTGACTGTGTGTAGGCCAAAGCCTGCTTTGCTCTTATTACAGTGGTAGCTATTAAGCTAAAAATAACAGTTCAAAAAGCTGTTCTTTAAGCAGACAAAGTTTTCTGGCCTCAGGCATAACAAGGAAGAGCACAGGAATGCACATCCTGAATGGCAACCCTTTCTTGTTACTGAAGGTAAGAAGAAGCATGTAGTCTCCAACCAGTAAGAATTACCTTTCTAAGACTGAACTAAGTGTTAGAAGAACAGTTATAATCTTATCATCGTAGTGTTAGCACTCGAATCTATTTTTTCCCTACAAACTGTCTTCTCAAGACCTCATTTACCATCATTATTCCTGCTTCTCTTGTTTAAAACAGCTTTTTTCCCCCTCCCAAAAAAAACCCTTTAAGTTCCCTGTTCCCTGAATCTGACCCAGTCCAGCAGCAAGCAGCTTGGTAGCGTGAAGGGAATCCTGTTCTCATGACGCAGAGACATCCCTCAGAGTCCCATCTCCCCCAGACCATCCTCAGAGCCCAGGCTTGGGACAGAAACTCCTTCAGACAGACTCACTCTTTGCTGTCCATGCTAGTACTGACTCTGTCGGGATTGGCTTGGAAGGAATAGTCTCCTTTAATTATTTTTTTTTAAGGAAGTCTCTTTTTTTTTTTTTTTTTTTAAGGAAAAGTCTCCTTTAATTTTTCAGCTGCACTGAACTTTATAAAGCCGCTGTCTTCTTGGGCTTATATTTGTGTGTCAAATATATATGTCTCGGAAACAGAAAGCTTAGATGTCAGCCTGACCTGAAACAACAAGAAAAGGGCATGTTCAACAGCCCCTACCTTGACCAAAGGTAACTGCGGATAAGCCTTCAACTAAAGTCATCCTCTCCACGCATGTTTAATTGAGTTAATTTTAGGGTCTCAATACATGTAGAGACTGTGTAACACATACTAAAAATATATAGTTTCTTAATGATATAATAAATTCAATTTTAATGGCTGTATATTTGAATTAACATATTCAAGTTTAAATACCTATGAAGGCTCTGTATTTTTCTTTCCCAAAGGGAAAAAACCCTTCCTCCAGCTTTCGCAACTCTTCCTTTCACTGAGCATCCTGAATGGGCTGTATAAACCATGTGTGTCTACAGATATCTTCTTAAGTGGAATATTTATAGCGCGTTATCTTCCGAGGCCTCTTTACTTCAAAGGTCAGCAGAGTATTTTGCTGACATAAGCCTACTTTTGTTTTTAGAAAAGGGGGGGGAACATGGGAAGTTTTGTCAGGCCCATGAAGAAAGAAGGCCAAGGTTGTAGTTGTCCGACCGAGCTTGCCCTTGGATATTTGCATTTGCAGTTGGGTGGTGGCTAGCAGGGATTGGTATGGTGGC
Source organism: Pluvialis apricaria (assembly GCA_017639485.1). Lineage (NCBI taxonomy): Eukaryota > Metazoa > Chordata > Aves > Charadriiformes > Charadriidae > Pluvialis > Pluvialis apricaria. Next base: position 80,969,845 of record CM030010.1, read on the forward strand.
GAATGGAGCAGCCCTGGAAAATCGAAGGCTGTGTTCTCCTCGCTGCTAATAGCTCTGCTCTTTAGGGAGGGAAACTTTGTCACATCTGCGTAATGATACACTTTTTTTTTTTTCCTACTATTCAAATGATCTTAATCCCAAACTTGCTTTTCGATGATTCCGTAGTTCTGCTCACTGACATTGGTCACCTACTTGGGAATGATCGCCTTTAGCCGGCCTCCTGCCAATCTGAATGTTTTGGATGTGTTGGAAATATTTTCATTATAAAAGCCAAATCGTATATGGTTAGTTACAGAGAACTATATGTGGATATCATAACGCATGAATTATAAGTGTACCGTGATAGCTGCTGTTCAACATTTTTAAAACAAACACAAGAATTAATGAAATATATACTATTACTAGAAAATGTGTATAAACTTGATCAGATATTTAGTGTGATGCTCTAATGTTTGTCTGGGTCTGTGGTGCTGTTACAGCTTATTATATCATCTTTTGTTTGCCATTTTGCAGTAGATGGGTTAAAGGCAAAATAGCATTACTAGTCCAATTTGCGTTTTACCATTTATAATTTTAGGTTTCTATATACATTCTTTTGGTCTTGTAAACGTGGGGGAAAGCAGGAGTAAAAAATTTGAATAGACAATTCTCTTAAAGGGAATGTAATTTCAATATATGAAAATTTAAGGCTTTCTTCAGTTTAAGGTTTTGGAGGGTTGGGTTTTTGTTTGTTTTTATTTTTTTGAAAAGAGCTTGAGTTAATGTGCTGTAAAGCTCCTCTGGTTTCAGAAGAAGATATTCTACCTTTAGAGGAGTTAAACTTTGTAGGTTTTACAACGCAGATGTAATTTTATCAATATCACTTTCCAGTGTGGACAAGCCCTTGGGCAGCACATTAAAATCACTAAATCCACTTTTACTTCCATGTTCTCCCTGCTGCAGCGTTGTAAACTGCAGCACAACGCTTAGTCATTCCTGAACAGCTCTTTTTCAGTGGGAGTTTTAGTAGTGGGGACATTTCTGTTTGCGTTATGTTGCACAAAATCAGTTAGATTCGACCCAATTAACGTTCCCTCAAGACAGTGTGACTTTATATTTTTTTCTCTAGAAGAAGGAGGACGCCAAGTGCTCTTACGAACTGAATTACAGTTGTGCAGACATCTCAGCAGGCAAAATCCAGACGATGTTACTGAAGGTAATTAAAGTGCGTAAGCCAACATTTGACGTCTAATCCGCACACTATAGATATCAGTTAAGACGCTGCTCCGTGTCTGCTCTGTCCTTTCAGTGACTGGAAACTTCTCCGGAGCGTCCATTGGAACCATTAAATTGACTGTCATGCCGCCCCGTCTGTTCCGATATGACAATAAAGTTAGGAACTTTGCATCAGAGAAGCTACTCCAGTAGTTGTGCTCCATGAGAAAAGAAGCCCCCCCTCTGCTCCTTCCCCATCCAAGAATATTCTTGTCTTCTACAGAAGGCTATTGGAGGCGGTATTACTCACAGCTGTGGGGAGCAGAGGGAACTTTTAAGAGTACACTGAACTTTCAGTAGAATCCATATGATTTTAAGAAAGAGAAACAGGAGGGACGCTGGCCGGTCTGTCTGTCTGTCCTCAGGGCCCAGCCAAAGCCCTGAATCCGGGATTTCATCCCTGTGGCTGTTTAAGAGTTAACGCTTTATAAAATCTAGTTTGACTAAAAGTTGTTCCTGTCACGATGACTCATGTTAGACAGGTCAAACCTGCACATTTGCTGCAGTTTAGCCTCATCACGCACGAACGTTAAGTTTCTGCTTGCTTCAGTGTCTTTCAGGACTGGGGCGAAAGTTGTATTTTGCAACTGCAGCACATTCATACTTTTAACCCAAATTTTCAAAAAATGATAGAGGACTTTGAAAAGGCACATTCCTCGCATTTGCCACAGCCTGACCAGAATTGGGAGGCTTTGGGCTTTGGGACTGGTTTGTGGCTGAAAACAAATCCGGTAGGTTCATACCTTCCAGATGTTTGCGGCGATTGCAGAAAACACTTAAAACAATCAATATTTCGGAGGGGGCTGGGGGGGGTGGGAAGGCAAGGGAGGGCAGGGGAAGAGAAGAGAAGAGAAGGGTAAAACGACCACTTAGCTGTGGGAAGGAGAGGTGGGACTCGCCGGCGGGGCTGCCCTTTGCTGCTTCGGGGTGGGGGGGTTCGCCTCCGAAATGAGGGGGGACGACGACACGGACAACGGGGTGGCATCCCATCGGGGGGAGGGGGGGGGGGGGGGGGGGGGGTGCGAGGGAAGAAATTAAGGAAGAAGTTGCCGGGGGAGATGGGTTTGCGGAGCGGAGGAGGGGGCGGGGGGGGGGGAGAGCGGGGCTCCGGGAGCCGGAGGGGCGGGGATGGGGATGGGGCGGGAGCGGCCCGGCAGCGCCGGAGGGGGCGGGCGGAGGAGGAGGAGGAGGAGGAGGCTCGGTCCGTCCCGTCCCGTCCCGCTGCGCCGGGGGACTCGCCCCGCCATGGGCACCGGCCCCGGGAGGGGCAGGCAGCGGCGCCCCGGGGCCGGGCCGAGGATGCTGTGAACCCCGGCGGGGTCCTGCCCGCCTCACCGGGACCGGCACCGGGCAACGCGGTCCCCGCCGCTCCCCCCCCTCCCCATCCCCTCCCGGAGCTGTTGGAAGTTGGCTCTGGGCTGCCATGAGCGGGGCTGCCCGGCGGGACCCCTGACGGCCCCCGCCTCGGAGACTCTTTCGCTTCGGTGGGGTTTATTATTATTTTATTTTATTTTATTTTTGGGGGGTTGGTTGTTTTCTTTTTATCATCCTTTTTCTCCTCTGTCCCGCTCCCTGCTGCAGCCGAGGTGGATGGCCCGCGGTGGGTGCAGCTGGCCTCGCCGCCCCGGCACCGGGAAGATGCTGGCCGTAGGGGTGCTGGCCGGTCTCTCGGTGCTCAGCCTCCTGACTTACGGCTACTTGTCCTGGGACAGCCTCGGGCTCGGCCCCGGAGAGACGGAGGCCACCAGGAGCGAGCTGGGAGAGGGGCCGGGGGTCGGCGACCCCGGCTCGCAGCCTCACATCGTCTTCATCCTGGCTGACGATCAGGGATTCAGAGACGTAGGGTACCACGGATCGGAGATCAGGACGCCCACTCTGGACAAGCTAGCTGCTGAAGGGGTTAAACTGGAGAACTATTATGTTCAGCCTATGTGCACACCATCCAGAAGCCAATTTATCACTGGAAAGTAAGTTTACTACTACTTCATCGTTCCCCTCACCAGCTTAAACGCTGTGCCTGTTGAACAGAGCAGGGGTCGAAGCTGGCCAGGAACACCTCTGTCTTAGCCTGGAGGCAGAGAGGTGCCTTTCTGAGTCACTTAAAAACCTTGAACAAAGGGGACTTTCTAATGCGTTCGAAATAGCGAAATAAAAACTCGCACTGTGTGAGCCGGTAAGGATTCAGCACTGTGAGCTGCCCCGGCGGAGGGCTATAGCGCGTTTACGTTTACTGTGTTACTCACATACGTGCTAGTTGTCAAGTAATGCTGCTGTTACTGGGAAGCGATCGGCTTAGATTTGCTGCGCGATTTCGGAGCGACTTACAGGAGGAGCCCGTGTTGGGGAACGGAAAGTGTTACATTTTCTGCAGTGCATTCATTGCAGCACGCTGGATCACGGGTCTCTCTGAACCTCAACTTAACGCAAGTTCTCGCTGAGGGTTACATTGAATTTATGAGATGATTCCCCAGTGTGTCATGTGGGGATGAGCACAGGGACTCTCGGTCGGGACCCTCTGAGCTGTAGTATCGCTCTTGGCATGAGGCAGTTGAGGCTTCGCAAATGGTTAGAAACTTTTAAGCTGCTAAAATAGGGGCCTTACCACAATGGTAAAAGCAGTGGGTTGGTGTTGTGTACTTTGCAGTCTCTGGTAAATTGTGTTTTATTGTGGTCTATTAAGTAATTAACCAATTACCCAACCTAAGGGCTTCCTTACATGTGAAGGTTAATAAGGATTAAGGGGGGTGGTGCATGTATTTGAACTGTAGGAACAGTTCCCAAGTAACTCCAAGCGTGGACACATTTACTCTGGAACGAAACCACCTTGTTTCTGTTTAGCTTAACTCACTTTGACAGGACCGGAGAACTCTTAAAAGAGCAAAACAAAATGAGAGGAAAAAAGTTACTTGGTTTATTTTCTCCTTTCCTGCAGTATAAACAGGAACGAGGCACTGTTAGTATTGCTGGTAAAAGAAACACATGTTTAAATAAAACAAGTAACTGGCCTGGTGTCTTGCATCTCCATATGGTAGAGCTGGAGATAATTCCTGGTCTCGGCCTGGTTCCCAGACTACTTGCTGGACCAGGGAGATCTGCGTGGAGAGTCGACACGTTACCTACAGTAAGACTTCCCCACATGGGTTTTTGTTTTTGTTTTTTTTTTCTTTATACGGAGCGTGCCTTAGGAAAGAAGTTATTTGGAGACACCTACTCACTCATTCACAAGGACATAGTTGCCCTGCGGCAACTCAAGTAACGGCTTAGGAGGGAAATGTGCATCAGGATAGGGTTTAATGCGTCTTGGTTGTCTTTAAAGCCGTGCAGCCGTTGGAAAGCACGGACCTGCGCCAGCAGCGTGGAGCCAGCCAGCTTTCTGAGGACGGTGGTTTGGGAACCAGTGCTTTACAGAGGGAATGTCGTGCTGCACAACAATGACTCAGGCAGCAGCCGGAGGAACGGGACGACGGGGTTCCAGGGATACCAGGGTGCTGTGCTGGCTCTTGGAGACCGCAGAGGTTGTCTAAACATGGAAAAGAATAAGAGTAAAGTAAAGAATAACAGTTAACTCAGTTTAACTATTTTAATCTTTCTTTAAATACGGAGCAATTTGCGTGTAAGTATATACTAATAGTAAAAGGTAGGCATGTTCTGAGGAAGCCTGCTCTTTTCATCGGCTCGTCAGGCGGAAACGGTTCTGCAACTCTGCCTGCTTTGGTTTTGGAACCTTTTATAGGAAAAAAAGAAATTTGCTTATACTTCATTTTTATTTTCTTAGTCTGCTGATCTAAAACCCTTAGAATGGTTTTTTTCATGTTGTTCTGCTTTGGGAAAAAGGAGCAGCAGGGAAAAGGAACTGTCTCGCATGATTGAGAAATAAGGGAGGGAACGGTGAGGGGTTAATAGGCTTGGGTAGAATATTAACAAGGTAGATTCAGAGGATACTATTATCCATGCTGGCTGAAGATAAATGCTAGAGATAACTACTTTTAATGCTTTCCTAATAGAGGCACCTTAATTAAAACGCCAGGACTCAGAAACTTCTAATCCAGAAGAAACGCTGGTATTTCTTGAATTCTCAAATGTGTTAGTTCAAGGCCATAAAACCTGCTCGGCCACTGAAAGGTCACCTGGATGCTCCATGCCTTCCAGTACACATACCACACCTAACGGGTTCCAAACATTACCTGACTGATCTATGAAAAACAGAGGGACTTGTGTAAACCAGACTCATTAGGGAGGACTGACTCGCATTGCCAAGTGGAAGTTGGACTTCAGGTAAAGAGGCTTCGAATGCTCCGGATTCTTCGTAGGTCCCTAGGAAGTCCTCCTAGGGCTTGTGCTAGTAAAGGGGCCCTTCTTCTGGTAGCTGTCCTATGCTAGTGAGCGAGCACCAGGAAGGCAGTTGGAGGTGACGTGTTAAAAGGAAGAGGTAGAATTTGCTCTTTTTCGCCCCTTTTGTGCTGTACCACAGCTGGTGAGCCCATCTTGCCGACTGCTTCTACTTCCCTCTGTTTGCTTTCTTATGGCTGGTGCTTGAGGCTTTGGCCTAATTTAATGTCTTGCTTTCCGCCAGGATTACCTCTTTCCCCATTCACTCCGCCACAAGCTATTGCTTTTAGGCTAATAGTAAGGCTGACTCCCACAGCTTTTTGGTTTGGGGCTTTATTTATGGGCGTGGGGAAGGGGTTGCAGCTGAGCTGAATTTTGGAAACGGAGAAGGAAGAGTGGGAGCCAGTGGGCTGAGTGCTGGGTGTGATGTGCCCAGCCGGCCGGCGGCATGGGCAGGGAGGTAAGGCAGGGGGCTCTCGGGAAGCAGCTCAGCCCATGCTCCCGCAGCTGGATTGAAAATTTGATAATCGGTGGGTTTTGGAGACTCATCCCTAGCGTTGCTTTGTGCTGGTTTGAGCGGGGCAGTGGCCTGCATGTACTCAAGGGGTTGTTGACCTGCTGATAAATTGTAGAAAGACTGTATGTTTGGCTTTTGGGTTTGTTTTTTTTTTTCCTGCAGGATGCGAGCGGGCGTAAGTTGTCCTCTAGACCAATTGTATTGCGCGATACAGTATTATTTTTGTTGTTTTCTCCTTGAAAGTAATAGATGTGCCTCAATAAACTAAATAATTTAAGCAGACTAGCTCAGGATACCTAGCTTTAAGCTAGTGCTGAGGCAAAACCTATCTTATATAGGCACTGAGTTAGGTGAGAAGAAATTTGCATATGTGCGTACATTGGCTGTGCTGGAGTATCCTTAGGATACACAGAGGTGCGAATGTGGTACAGAACACAGCTAAGCTAAAAGGCTACTTTTTAACTCATCCATGAAAGAAATGAAAAATAAACACTTTTCTGTTGTTTATGTTACTGTAATTTATATAGAAGAAGATTAAAAACAAAAATAGTGGCTCAGACTTCAAGTCTTCAAGTTCTTCCCCCTTAGGAAATGGGGTTAAGAACACACAGGGGATACTGAGCCGGCGCCCAGCAGCCGGCTGGCCAAGCACTTATTGAGTTAGCTGTTGGATCTGTGTGCTTAATAGCCTTGATGATTTTTTCATTGTATGAATAATCTTGTAGACCCGTTTGGTAGTGCAGTTTATGATGATCTTGATTTATGGAACAATACGGGTCATGTCCCGCACCACGAAAATCTAAGATTATTTGTGCATGAAGTTTTCTGCGTGTGCGTGTATGAGAGTTGACTGAGATGAGGTAGAGAGTGTAAGATTGATTTGTTATGGTCACATGTGGTATTGCTTATTTAGATAATTGGTTAAGTTACGTTATCATGAAGAGTCATTTCCTTTTTAAATGAAGAATTATTGAAGCGTAGTCAGTGCGTGGACAGTTTCCCAGAGTTTTTAAAGAAATTTTGAAAGGTTATGACTAAAAGGAGGAGTATTCCTTTGAGCTGGTGAGGCAAAAAGACCCTAAGCTTAGATGAACATCTGTTGGGGTAGCTGACCCAATTCTATAGAGGGTATTATGCAATGTAGTTGTATTTGCTGGCGCAATACTTAATTTAGCAAAGGAATTTGAGAAATAAGACTGATTAGAAAAGAAGGAATCTAGATGTAATATGCCATAAATGTTTTTGGCATTATGTGGGCAGTGGACACCTGCTTCCTCTTCTAGGCTCTCAGTTTTCTGCTGACCATCAGACTTAGGAGCATTATGTGCGCTGGAATCCCTTTGGGCCACAGGAAGATTCCTGACCAACACAAGAGTAGGAATCTGTGTTTGTAGAAACCGATGCATAGCTAAGCGCTACAGATCACTAAGGAAGCTGGATTCCCTTGTATAGTGAACACTTATGAATCGTGGAAGCCCGACGCTAATCTCAAGAATGAGCTTTGCATGATGGGTGGAATGTGGAGGTGGGAGATGTTGAGCGATGTTGAAGGTCTGGGGAAATAAATCCTGTTTTTCTCCTGGGATGAAATAAAATATTGAGAAATTGCTCATTCAAAGCAGAGAGAAATAGATTGTATAATTAGTAAGCATAATCAAAGCGTTATTTTAATATAAATAATTATATCTGTTATCTAATTATAGAAATATTATGCATTTATAAACATATACAGCTATATATGGTTAGTTAGTATGTATTCTCTTGTAGGCATCCCTGTGTAGCAATACATAGTTCACCATTAAAAATGACAACGTCTCAGCAAACTAAGAGTTATTTTGACAAAGAGAAGTAGACTAGAGGAAAGTTAAAGTACTTTGAATTGAAAGCACTGCAGCTGACTTGCAGGCGAACAGAAATATTGTATTCTGGAGGTTGAAACTTCTTGCTAAGCCTTCTCTTCCCCTGCCTCCTGGGTGCTTAATGCTCCAAACTGCAGTTGCAGCAGTTTGGTTGCTCTGAGAAGGATCCAGGACAATGGTGTGTGACTGGGAAGTTATCTTCTGTGCTCAGAGTTGAAATGAAGGGTCTCAGAGACTTGATGGGAAAACTGGGATATGGTATGTAACACTCCATTATATATATTCCCTATTTTGTAGTTAATGAAATATGAAGGACTGCAGAATATCAGCCCTAAGTATCAAGAGATGGTCTGATACTTATCTGTTTTGAAGCAGAGAGACTTGGCAGTCATCGATCCCGAGTTTAATTCTGATTGCTGTTTCCATTAAGAACCTGGATGATGAAATAAAACGTTCTGATTAAATATGCCACTAAGATAGGCGGGACCACCAGCATTAAGGGACTGTAGTAATATTGGAAAGAATCTTGACAAGTTAGAGAAATAATCAGGAAAAAAATGCAGAATTAAAGTCAGCAGTGATAAGTAGAAGATACTATGCTGGGGCAAGAATAACTTTACAAGCAGAGGATGGCGAACAGCGCTTAGACAGCATTTCTTTAGAGAAGTAGCTGGAATTACAGTGAATCATGCACAGAATATAAAGTCAGTAACATCATGCTGTTACAAAAAAGGCAAACATCATACCAGTTTGTATAAACAGGGGAGCCTAGTAGATAGGCGAAGCAGCCCTTCTGTTCTACAGCTGGAGCACTCGTGCCCAAACTTGGGCATCGCTCTCCAAGAGCAGTGTGCAATGTGTGTAACTGGACAGTGTCCAGCTAAGGGCAGTCTGATATCTCAGCAAGATAACGGTGGAGAAGAGATCAGAAGAAATGGAGTTGTTTAGTCTAAAGAAGAGAAAAATGAGAAGGGACGTGATAAGTCTTCAGTGTTTTAAGAACTATGCAAAGAGAAAGGGCATAATGTGTTTTTAGTGCTGTGATGGGGGCAGGACAAGAAATGAGGGGCTTTCTCGAGTAGAGAAAAAACTTTAGGTTAGATAATAGGGGAAACCTTCAAATGCTAAAGATTGTGAAACACTGGAACAGACGGCTTTGGGAAATTGCTGAGTTTCTTCATTGGCAGTCATTAAGAACAGACAAGACAAATATGTCAGGAATGACATAATGTAGTTGAATCTGTCTTGGGGAAAAGGGTTGAACTGGATGGCTTCTCTTCCAGCTCGTAGTCATCTGTGGCTCATTTGTAGTACATATTAACTACAGAAGGCGTGCTGAAGGAGAGGGTTCATAAAATATTTTTAAATGCTAGAAATGATTTCGGCGTTTGTTCTGAGAAAGTAGTCTGGGTGAAAGTTTCATTTCAGTTTTCCCCTAGAAATTCCTCTTTTCCATATCCTCATTTTCTCTGAAAATTTTCAAGATTTTTCCCCCTTAGGCCTTCATAACTCTTGCACTATGTAATTATTTATTTCTGCTGACTTCTTTCAGGACAATTTGTGGGACTGCTGCCAAAGATGTTGAGGTATCTTTTTCCATGTTCTTGTTATGTCTTTCACTTAGGATGACATTGTCCATACATACAAACACACACACACACACAGAGCATACACAGAGAACGAACAAATAATTAAATGCAAGGACTTCCTTCTGTTGTTTCATTCTGCCTCTCTGCTCTCCTCAGTTCATTCTGCAGATAATTAGATCCAGGTACTGAACTGCTTTATGGTCTTAAGTTATAAGAAGCCTGTCCGTATCACCGTAATTACTAATGCACTGTTCAAAGGACTGTTTGGAGGAAAGAGAAAGGAAACTACGTGTAAACAATAAAGATTTTTTTAAAAAAAAACCACGGAGGAAGTAGCCAAGTGTAGCACAGGTGGTGATAACTTTTTCTTGCATCGCTTTCTGGTAACATTTAATTTAATTAATTTTGATAGTTTAGGTCCGCTGCTTATAAGACAAACATAGTGTTATCTGACATATATAATTAACTAGATAGTGGAAATGGATTAACTTTTCTCTTTTTCATTCTCCAATTTGTAAAAAGTGCAGTAAGTTAAAGAAAACACAGTTGGAAATAAATTTACAAAATCTGTGATTGTAAATTATCAGTACTCTGAGGAGTTTATAGTACAGACTTTTAGCCTGTGGTAGGTTTTCTGGTTTGGTGGTGGTTTTTGTTATGGTGTTTTGTTGTTGTTGTTTGTTTTTTTTTTAACTGGAAAAGAGAAATTATATTCCATGGAAAAGTTAGGCTTAAAATAATTAAGGAGTTTTGCTCATTCAGCATTGTTGCCGATATGTTTGCTTTGCAATTGATAATGCATGTTGCTGCCTATAACAATAACTTGAATGAGTAGTAGTGGTGGACTCCTGTTATAAGAGCTCTCACTTTTCAATGTTACTCTTCCTTCATGAGATCCTTTAAGTGAATCGAGATGGGAAACTGAGATGGATGTCTGGAAATAACACTGTGTAGTGAAAAGATGGGATTTACTTTCACGTCAAAGGATTTAGACCAAGATGATCAAGTTAGATGGGACTTAAAATTTGGACAAATTAAATTCATGTTTTTATTAAAGTACATTTCATGGAAAGATTTGCCAGATTTTTGACCTGAAGGTCAGAAGAAGAGAAAGATCTGTCTATCAGGTGGCCAAGAAGGCCAACAGCATCCTGGCCTGTACCAGGAATAGTGTGGTGAGCCGGACTAGGGAAGTGATCATCCCCCTGTACTTGGCACTGGTGAGGCCTCACCTCGAGTACTGCATTCAGTTTTGGGCCCCTCACTACAAGAAGGACATTGAGGTGTTGGAACGTGTCCATAGAAGGCCTACAAAGCTGGCGAGGGATTTGGAGGACAAATCTTATGAGGAATGACTGAGGGAACTGGGGTTGTTTAGCCTGGAGAAGAGGAGGCTGAGGGGAGACCTTATCACCCTCTACAACTACCTGAAAGGAGGTTGTAGAGAGGTGGGGGCTGACCTCTTCTCCCTGGTGACAAGTGATAGGACAAGAGGAAATGCGTTTAAGTTATGTCAGGGGAGGTTTAGACTGGATATTAGGAAACATTTTTTCACTGAAAGGGTTATTAAACATTGGAATAGGCTGGCCAGGGAGATGGTGGATTCTCCATCTCTGGAGGTGTTTAAAAAAAGGGTAGATGTGGTACTTGGGGACGTGGTTTAGAGGTGGTTTTGTCAGGGTAGGTTGATGGTTGGACTTCATGATCTTAAAGGTCCCTTCCAACCTCAGCAATTCTATGATTCTATGATTATTTTCTTTCTGTCTTTGTGACACTGGTGTTGGTAGGGTTCGTTTTTGTAATTGTGTGTATCTTAGTTCTGGCTTTGAGCTTTCCTGCATTTTTAGTTTTAAATCAATTTTGTATTTTTTTTGTTGAATCAGGGCCTCTGTGCACGTTAATACAATATTATTTTAAGTTAATGGAGATCTTAAAACTTATAAAATATTTGATCGTTCTTGAATCCATTTCAAATGTGCCTCCTTTTTTATGTTCCCATGATACGTGCCTAGCAAAGCAGTCCTCATAGAATTGAGGATATTCTTGTTCTAATATTTCATATCCTTAGAGTAATATTTCATTAATATGTGCACAGGCAAATAAAAATGATAATGAAATACGATAAATGAAAAGTTTAAACATTTATTTTGTATTACCACATGTCAAGACAGAGGAGTGGATGAAAACTAAGCCATTGGATTTATGGAACTTGTGGTTATGTTTTGATTTTTTTTTTTTTTTTTCTTTTCAACAAACTGATACAATAATCCATTTCAAATTTTGGAGAGCTAGATTTATTTCTTTTTTTCCTGTGTTGTAGTGATTGGCGTGAATTGGTTTTTTTACATGAAAAGTTTATAATTGGCTGTGGAATCTGGTAATTTCTATTAAAATCTAAAATCTTAATGTTTAGTAATGGATGCCATTTGCTACACATGAGCAATTGCCTCTTCAGTGTTCAGTGCATGACACTTCGCTGCTTTTTTCGTGTTCTACTCCAGACTAGCGTGGTCACTTGCAGGGTGGGGAGCTAGCACTTTCTCATTAATTCCTAGGTGTAAATCTTTGAGATTCCCTATTTCCCCCCTATTTTTTGCCGTGTTTGGTATTGATTCATAGTCAGATTTTCTATCCTGAGGTGAGTTTGCTTAGTTTTAGAATGTATGCTTAAGAATGAACGAGGTCATTTCACCAGCCTTAATTCATTAGATTAATATAAATTGTACAAGGTAAACAAAGATTGCGCCTGTGTGAGTGATCCTGTGCAGGATGTGTTTGCTTTCTCTATATCAGTAGGTTTTTTTTATGATAGCTGTCCAATCTATTAGTTGTCTTACCTAAAAGCCAGTAGATCTGGCTGGTGATGTCAGCTTGTCTCTGTAAATGTAAATTGGTAGGCTGAAATGCAATACAAAGAGTTCAGAAAGAAATCAAGATAATACTAATGGGTAACAAATTTAAAATATTAATATGAGATATGTTTTACCCATTGAGGTTTGACTAAAATAGGTTTTGACTTTTGTGGTCTGTGATGAAATGGAGGAATTTTAAATAGGGTACTTTATTGTACCTGCAGGCTCGTAATAAGAAATAAGTTAAACATGTTTCATGATTCTAGTTCAACTGCAATTGTAATATGTTAATTAACTCTGTCGGCTGTCACCTGCTTATTAATTCAGGCTGTTATCAACATATTATCAAGCTCTAGATTGGGGGGCAAACGTTGCTAGAGTCAGAAAACAAATCTAGGATCATGAAATACTTCTTAATGTGCTCCAAATACGAAATTATCTTCCCAAATGCATATATGAAGAGACTGAATTAGATAATAAGTGTTAAAGTAGACATTATTAATATTGTAAGTATGCTGTGGCCCCAGAGCCTTTCTTTTCAACCTAGGGGCAGAAAATCAATGTATAGGAACCAAATCTATACTTTGTTTTTCTTACACTTAAACACCTGATTCATAAAGCCATTTGTGCCATGGCAGCTTTCTCACTGTCGTCGCACATAGTGTCTGTCGGTGGGTGGTTGTGACCTGCAGAGGACCTGCATGTGGGCAGTGGCGTGAAGGGCAGGGGGAAGGATGCTCAACTCCTGGCACCAGCAAGTGCGTCAGGGAGGGAGGAACGTGAGACAGAGTGTGGGGCTAATCATGGCTTACATCTGAGGCACCAAGTGTGCATTCCCATCCCACGTGGTGGAGGAAGCAGCAGTCCAATGCCTTCTTTGAAAGGCATATAATAAGTCATAGAAATGTATTTGGTTGTTAAGATTTATAAGCATAAGTATGGAAGTGTTTATTCCAATATTTGGAAGCTTTACATGATATTAAAAAATAGTACAAAAGAAGGGCCCACAAATCTTAACCTGGGCTGCATCCCCCAGCAGCGTGGCCAGCAGGTCAGGGGAGGTGATTCTGCCCCTCTGCTCTCCTCTCATACAGTGCTGCGTCCAGTCTTGGAGCCCCCAACATCAGAAGGACATGGACCGGTTGGAGCAAGTCCAGAGGAGGCAACGGAGATGCTCCGAGGGCTGGAGGCCCTCTGCTGTGAGGAGAGGCTGAGAGAGTTGGGGGTGTTCAGCCTGGAGAAGAGAAGGCTCCGGGGAGACCTCAGAGCCCCTTCCAGTGCCTAAAGGGGCTCCAGGAGAGCTGGGGAGGGACTCTGGGTCAGGGAGGGGAGCAATAGGATGAGGGGGAACAGTTTTACACTGAAAGAGGGGAGATTTAGATGAGATATTAGGAAGAAATTCTTTGCTGTGAGGGTGGTAAGATAGTGGCCCAGGTTGCCCAGAGAAGCTGTGGCTGCCCCATCCCTGGAGGTGTTCCAGGCCAGGTTGGACGGGGCTTGGAGCAACCTGGTCTGGTGGGAGGTGTCCTTGCCCAGGGCAGGGGGGTGGAACTGGATGAGCTTTAAGGTTCCTTCCCACCCAAGCTATTCTATGATTCTGTGAAAGTCACAGTCCTCAGCAGATGTGTAGAATCAGGCCTGAACTCCCTCCTCCTGTCTCAGTTTGCTGATGACACCAAGTGACAGACAGTGTTTGCAGTGCATCTTGCTGGGTTATCAGTTTCCAGTGGCTGTTGTGCACATTGCATGGCCTGATTATCATTTTGTGTGTAGAGATCTACATGATAAAGATATTTCAAAATATGATTTATTAGTGCTGTCAAGTTGTCTTCCTCTTGTTTGTCATATTATGGCACTGAGTGATGGCGTACAGGCACTTTCCGTGATGGACAGTGGAAAACTCAGATTTCCTATTGTTGAACATTCAACTATTCAAAAGAATAAAACATATTTCTTCTAGTAATTAAAAATACCTGGTATTTAGTACTAAAAAGCAAAACAATGTCCTTATTTCTTCATGCTATTTTAATCTGATTTTAGAGAAATGCAGGATTCTAACTAAATTGCTCTGGCTTTTATTTTTACTTTTCGAAAAAATTTTGAAATACTAATTCAGCTTTTTGGACTACGTTTTGATTCCAATACATCCATTTATTAGAATATTAGCTGTTTTCTAGATAAATCTCTTGTGTCCATTTTCAGATTCAGTCCATCTTTCTCTTCATTTATACATTTTAGAGTTTCTTCCCTGGTAGAGAATATTGTACTATCATGAAATAACATTATGTAATTTTTTCTTAACATTTATAGAACATCAGTGTGTACCAAAGTACTACTGTAGAAGCAATCTCTGCAATAATAAACTCTCATAAGAAATAAGTCCCCTTCTGTTTTGAAGAAGGAGAAAATTACAAGTTTGAAGAAACATTACAATTTGAGGAAAATGCAAAGCCGGAGAGAGTGGAGAAAATTAGTCTCGGGGTAGGGGGAAGCAACGTAGTATCTTTAGACTAAATCTACTCTAATAGATACAGTTATCTCACAAATTGCACCTCTCTGAATTTAATAAGCTTTGTCAAAACAATACTTACTGTTGCATTTTATATACTTGGTTTTAGTTGTCATGCATTGTAGTTCGTAGAATCATAGAAAACTGGGTTTGAGGGGACCTCTGGAGGTTGTCTAATTAGGCCTCCTGCCATCTTACATTACACAGCAGGGAGCCACTGACTTTATAAACTCTCTTTTATTGTTTGTTTCCTCCTGGAAATAAGAAAATATTGCAAAGTATACCGGAAATTGGAATCTCGACTGTTGCTAGGGAATTCCCTAGCTTTACCAGGTTATAAATTTTAGTAAACTTCAGAAAACTTTTTCGTGAACTTTTTCATATTTCCATTCATTCCTTAAAAACGAGAAGGTTTTTTTTTCTTTTTAAGGGCCAACTGATTAAATTAGTGAATTTGTTGATGACCACAGCATAATGACAGCTCCTTCCTTACCTGTTCCATGGTCCTGTTTTCAAGAGACTTCAGAGAAAGCTGTTCTAGGATCTTTGGTGGTTTCTCTTAAAGCAGAGTCTTTTTTACTTTTGTACTTGCCTTACTCCCATCGTTTCAAATTCATTCCAATTTGCAGTCTGCTTCTGGAATTTACTGTCCTGCAGGTTGCTTTTCTTCAGTTTCCTCACTGTCTGATAGAGGAGGCCAGTCTTTGAGGGCTGGGTTTGTGACTGCGCAGAAGGCAGGGCTGAGGGAAGCTCATCACACTCTTCAACTACCTCCGGGCAGGGACAGAGAAGGCAGGAGCAGGTTCCTCCAGAGGTGTCCGGGGAAAGCAAGGAAGGCGATGGGCTCTGGTCGCATCAAGGTTAGATCAGGCTGCTTGGAGAGGTGGTGCCATTTCCATTCTTGGAGAACTTTGAAGTCAACTGGAGAGTGCCCTGGAAAACCTAGGTTCTCTTGGAATCAGCCCTCCTGTTGTAGGGGGCTGGACCAAATGACCTCCACAAGTTGCTTCCAATCTGAATTATTTTATGGTTCTAATTTTTCACAATAAAATTCCTGCTGGAGGGGAAAAAGGAGCAACTTCTGTATTGTTTGTCCCTCCGTGGAAGTACTCTAGGGCAAAAAATAAAGTACTTGGAGTGTTTGCCTGTTTGGTTTATGGCCCTCTTAATCAGTCTGAACACTTGCTGTCCTGAGTCATCCTAATTACAGCCTTATTAAAGTCTTGCTTCTTTAAGAACACAGCGTACTGGTAATAATATAACACCACTAAACTTAGCATTGTATCTCAAATTCTGAACTGTTGCCTGTACTTCTACCAGATCTATGCAGGAAGTATATACATTACTAAAGATAGAGGGGCTTACGTGTGTCAGGTATGTACTTCACTGAAGAGGTTATACAAGTTGTGAGACTTGTTTCTGTCTTCTTTCTTCTTAACTTCATTGTTGCTGCTGTTACAATATAGAACTCATTTTAATGGGACGATGGGAATTCGACCCTGTATACAGTGCAGAAGGAAGATAGCATTTCCTTGGCTCTTAATTTTGTGACTGTACAATTTTGGCACTTTTATATAGCAAAACCTTTAAGGCTTCCTTTAAGCTTAAAAAGAATGAGCCTCTGTGATAAACTGAGGAATATTTGGCCATCTTAGTAATACTGGGTATACATGCTGTAAGCGATGCAGTCTTAGGTAATGATTAAGAGCTTAGGTAATACTCTTTGGCACTGTTAGAGCCCTGTTGAGTCTTTACTCTGTCACAGGTTTCATTTTATGACCTTTGGCAGTAATGTGCTTCCCACGGTGAAACTGCACGTAGCTCCTCTCGGAGTTTCAAGGTTCTCTTATGGATTTCAACATTTTGTATCTTTTTGCCGCCTGAGACGACGACATGGTTTATATATCAGGTTACCATTGTTCCCAGCTTCTGTTTTCATGTTCCTCGTATCAATTTGAAAATTTGGGACTGCTTTCTGTGGTGGTGGTGAAGCTTTGCAGAGCGCATCTCGCCGGGGTTGAGCTGATGGCAGGCTGGAGCCCAGCAGCAGCAGTGGGCTTCTTAAGCCTCCATTTGGAGGAGTCAAATATTTTCATAGACGTTTTCGGTAGAAATGCTTCTGCTTGCCTTGAGCTCAGAGCTTTCCTAAATACTACATTATATTTCTGCCATGCAAAACATTGGCTATTTTCCACTGGGGAAATGTAGCTCAAGTGGCATGTTAATGTCTCCTATCCTAACCTCAAGGCTTTTATCTGTGTCGCTACTAGAAGCCAAGTGGCTTTCCTCAGCATCCTTTTGATACTCTGCCCACTGATACTAAATGTGACCTTGAAGCGCACTGGAGTTCAATAGCCTAAATTTGAGCTGTTATCTCCTACGCTGCATTGGTTACCTAGGCATGATCTTTACCAGCAAGCTGATTTAACGGCTTTGTTTGTGTCAATGGAGCTTTTCTGCCCAAGTCCTTATAGTGCTTTTGAATCTGAAAAAATGTCATGTCAAGGTGACACTTTATTATTCACCATGCTTCCTCTATGTAACTGAGTCATACCTGCTCACTTCGGTAACAAAAAAGTATATTTTGCTACCATTAATCATGGTGAGTCAGCTTAGGTGAGGCAAAATTAAGTTTGTGGGCTATTTTTCTTTGTTTTTCTTAATAAGTCACAGTCTGAGACATCATAAAAGAGAAAATAAATCCGAGTAACGCATTTCTGTGTGAAATGATTTCATGTCACAGTTGGGGTTTGGGGGGGGGGGGAGGCATTTCTACTCCTTAGAAAATTATTGATCTTCATAATAAATGTATTTATCAGAAGCAGATACAGGAGAGAGGGGGGAAAAAAAAAAGTAAGCAGTCGGTCAGATGACAACAATTTTACTTTCTGACCTTGGGATCATTTGCCCAGGTTCATGTGTTTGGAAGCCCTCCATGTAGGGTGAATATGCCCGTCACATAAGAGGAAAAATGAACAATCCCTCTTTCTTTCCTGTTCACTAGGAGAAAGCTCTTTCCTGGTTTGTGTTTCTTGTGACGTGTGTGTGTGTTTTAGAAAATAAGACGAGACTCAGGCATGATGGTTGGGAAGCTTGTGTGAGAAGAGGTGTTTTTTCTAATTGACACTGAATGCAGTTAGGTTGATAGTAATTGTAAATTAAGAATAAGTTCCTGTGTCAGAATCATTGATTTAAATTATTATATGGAACATACAAATGGAAAACAAAAAACCCAAACATTTTGAATGTTTTCAAATTCAGGTATTCATGCCAAACAATAATTTTGGTATTCCTAATGCAAAGGTTTGTGTAAGAAAAACAGTGGTAGTTGAAAATAATGTGGCTGAAAAGCACCATGAAAAGCAGCTTTTTTTGTGCACGTTTCACCCCTTAGGGGAGTAATCAAGCCATTACACATACCCTACTCCTGGCATCTAACTTAAGTGCAAATGAAAGCGCCAAAGCTGGGACCACCAGTCAGTGGCAATAAATGGACATCTCTGAGAAGGTGACTCAAAACACCTTAGTTACGTACTTAAAGTATATGACTGCTCCCCCTGTACATAAAATGTGCTGAATAAAATTCTTTGAGCCTTACCACGCGTGCTTTCTGACAGCTAGAAAAACAAATAAGAAATGGAGAGCTACACGCAGCAGAGTTCTGCTGGATAAAGTTCTTTTAAGAAAGACAACGACGGTTTTGTTTACTGGGGCTGGGGAGAAGTGGAGTAGGAGCTAGATCATACTACAAGGGTGACCACATCTGTCCCAGTCTAAATCTTCTCTTGGGTTGCCTTTATGGCCACAGGCAGGCAGCATAACTTGTCCAAGCTTCAATTTGCACATCTGCATCAGTGAACCTTCTTGTGATGTTGCTGTTACAGGTTTGGAGCCGGGGGGGGTGTCCGAACCTTAATCAACGTTTATTCACTTGGTCGAGTTGCCAGTACCTTATGCCATCTCCCATCCTTCTGGAGGAAAAGCGCACAAAATGATTGTGTCTGTAGTAATACTGGTTCTCTGTGCAACACTTCCCCCCCATCCTTTGGGACGCCTCTTTGAGCTTCTTCACGTTATTCCCAGAAAACATTTGAGCCTTTCAGGTTGTTCCAGAACCAGTTTTAAACCTTTGCAGCCTCCCAAGCACCTTCCAGGCTTTCCTGGGGACCGGATCACCAGGTTGTCCTTTTGAGAGTCTTCTCTCTGCTTCCAAGGCCAATTGATTCGGCTGCCCAAACTTAAATCCGTTTTCTTCATTTCCTGCCTTATCCTGTCTCTGCCACCAGGAGAAGGGGGAACCAAACCAAGTCTTCTCTGCAAGAAAGGGTCGTATTGCCCTGTCCTTTAGTTCTGTCTCTAACTCTTCAGGTATTTTTGTGGCCGAGTAGCAAACTTGATGTATCTTTCAGCCACGATCAGAATTTATGTTCATGTTAATCAGTTACCGGCATGCATGCATGCAGCTTTTGTATCTGTAAGGTAAGAATATTTACACTTGCCTTTTCAGAGGATTTTAAGGCTGGATTAGTTATAGCTGATCACAGTAAGAAATACATAGGTAATACTCCTTGCATAGTTCTGAAATTATTTGAAAACAGTTTAAAAGCCTGCTGCCAAAGGAGATTTTCTGATAATTATTTGATTATTTATTTTTTTTTACCCTGTAGCTTCCTATCGGTGTAGTATTGTAAAACTGGAAGAGAAAAGGTGGTACTAACAGAGAGAAGGAGGAACTTTACAAAGGTTGTGCTAATCCGAAGAATGTTTGAAAAGAAAACAAACCTAAGGCACTTGGAAACAGTTCAGGGGGTTCTAATTAGATATGACATGATACGCTATGTGATGTGATATGATATATAGGCAAGATTGTTCACCTTTTAAGTTCACCCTGCCTTATTCAAACCAAACCACGCTTCACTGATTTACTACAAGTCCTGGAATTTAGTTCTCTGCTCCTGCCAGCTTGTCTTAGCAGCGCAGGGGAATGCGTTACGCTTTGGTTTGCAATCTGGTAGGAGAACAAGGTGTTTTCAGTAAAGCAGATGTTCTTTTTACGACAGCGTCATCCTGGGTTCAGCCCCTCTCCCCAACGGCTGGCTTTGCTGCACCCGGCTCCTGCAGGCGCTGCCAGCGTGCCGGCAGCGGGGAGGAACTCACCGTCTTTCCAGTTGGGAATGGAGAGAACAAACTGACACTTGCTGCTTTGCATCCATAGAGATACCTGTAGGAAAACGGGGATTTAAGAAATCTTAATAAATTACCTCATCCGTCCTGCTTTAGGAAATTGTGGCAAAAAAAACTGGTTCCTAAAAACCTTCAGCAAAGATTTCCATGCTTTCCCCAGGCAGTCTTAGCTATAATTTCAGTTATATAGCTTTTAAATTGTCTAGCTTCCATCTTTCTTGCTGCAGTTTAAGCCTACGATCTCTTAACAATTCCCAAGTGAAGAGCTTACTTTGCTACAAGAAGGCGATAAATCTCCTATACGTCTGAAGTCTATTATCACGTCTCTGCTCTTCCCTTCTCTAGCCTGAGTAAAATCAGTTCTTTCCATCTTTCCACATAGGTCTTGGTTTATATACCTCTGATGACTCTTAATGTTCTCCTCTGGACTTTTTATATTCGGGCCTATTTTTTATGAGAAACAACGGCCAGAACAGGACACAATGTTCCAGCTGAAGTTTGACCAGTACTGCCTCGATATTTTGTTCTAAATCCCGAAGTTTCTGAAATATTTTCACTGTTGAGTAATTGGAAGGCAGTACATCAGCTCCTTTACTGGCGTGAATTGACCTCAGCAGAAAATCTGGCCAAAGCATCTGTGTATCAACGAGCGTATGACTCTTTTTCCACTGCTGATGGGTAGGAAACGTCAGAAGAACAACAGGTCTTGTACTATTTTTACCAGTTAAGCTGTGATCTCTAAATTAAAACAAGATGATTATCCTTATGGGTTTGTTCCTGTTAGAACACCCACGTTCTGGTGCAGTGCAGGTCAAATTGTACTCAAGTCACCCCAAACCATAAGAAGCTAACGGCCAAGTTTGAGGTATGTCCCCTCTGCTCTGAGTGTTTGGATGTGAAGCAAATGCATTTCCTTTTCCTCTGACAGACCTGACGAACTTTTGTCAGCTGTTTTATTGCCTTACCTTAAACAGGATGATGTATGTTTTACTTAACGGATTGCTTTTATACATCCCAATTAGATGATGTTTTTTTTCACAACATCGAGTCGTTGCTGACTCAGCTTCAGGTTGGGTTATCAGTAAGCCCCGCATCTTTTTTTTTCCTGCAAGAAAATAAGTTTGTGCAGTTGATTATTCCTACTGAAAAGCACTACTTTGCAGTTGTTTTAAGTGAATTGCCTTCTGTTTAGTTCAGGCTATTCCTCTAATTCAAGTTCGTTTTGAATTTCAACTCTCCTCTCCAGAAGGCAGTGCAGTGGTTCTACTAGCGCAAACTCACAGTCTGCACAGGTAATGAAATTTATTATGCATAAATTTGACCTTAAAAATATATTCATAACCCATATGAAAATAATCGCTATAAATGTAATTAACCCAATTGCGTTTATTTATTCCTCACATATGTATTTTAACAATGAAAAAGCTTGTAGCTTAATTGTATTTATTCCAAATTTTTCATCTTAGAACTTGAAACCATATTTGCAGAATATATTTCCAGGATTAGTTAAGGAATCATACAGGCATTGCATGATGTCTTTTTCAGCCTTGGGCTTTTGGAGTCTTGTGTGTTTGTTTTGTTTAGGTTTTGAGGTGTTTCTACTCTGCCTTCTCTGTTTCTGGTTCATCAAACAAAATAATTATCTTGGGTTTTGGCATTAGAGTGCCAAATGAGCCATGCCATTGTCAATGCATCCTGCTATGCTAGAAGATTACTGGATGTCCTCTGCAGGTATTAAATGAAGATAGGAATAGGTTGATTGTCTGATCTTAATTTGTTTCTATATTTTTCTGAAGGAATTAGGTGAACAATTACCAAAATGAGTGGACAGAACCTTCTCTGTAGCCGTGTTCTTGGGCTGAAGCTGGCAGAGCAAGGCTGGGGCAATCCGGGAAGCCAGGCTGTCCTGGTCTGAATCCCAGTTGTGTACTTCCCATAGGGAGCGGGGAAGGATTTGTCTTTTACAGGTTGTAATTTCTGCATAGGCGGGGCTGAGCCTTGTGGCTCATAGACCTTCAAGATAAAGTTGCTTGAGTACGTTTCTTCACAAAAAATTCTCTGTATTGTACATCAGGGTGATCGTGAACCCTATGCGGGGCCAGGAAGCTAATACACAGGTACAGCTCTGTGTTCAACAATACAGGTAAACTTGTACGCTTTAATATCCTCATTGCTTTGTTTTTCTGCTGAGGAAAGACCAATTTGATGAATTAATGGACATTGACATATGAAGGTGTTTTCTTAAAAGACCGCTTGTGCCTTTCGGGTCTTTTGAAGTAGACATATGGTGTTTAACAGCAAGGCCATTTTCTACAAAACTATGGTTGGGGCCTCGTTAGGTTTTAAAGATTAGAGACGACCAATCAGGTATGCTCCAGGTGTTTCCTCTACTATAGCTAATACCTGTTTTTATTAGAAATATGACCTTTATTTTCTTTTGAATCACATCCAGCAAAATAGAATTGTCACTTCTTATCAGCAAATGGGATTTTGGTTTCAGGAATAAACCACGCATGTTCTTAATTGTGCAGAAGATTTTCTTCTCTGCCTCTCCAAAGAACAGGGATTATGATGAAGAAGGTAGGAAAATTAATCCCTTGCTAGATTGCAACCACCAAGATTATATCACAAAAAGTTGAAATGCTGTTTCTTCATTTAAACTGTCATTACTGGAGACGGCAGTGTCTGTTGCTCAGCCAGGCATTCCTGGGTTTTGTATATGAGCAGGTTTTGTTGTCTTTTTTTTTTTCTTTAACATTAATAAAACATCCTTGTGAATTGGCCAGATTCTGTGCACACTACTGTAATTTAGGACAATTCAGCGTTACTCATAATTTTCAGAAGAGAGTGCTGGAGATTTTAAACCTTCGCTATTCAAAATGCTAAGTGCTAAAGAAGTACCCAGCCTTTTAAAAAGACTTCCTAGAAGAAAAACTTCCATGCTCAAAAATACATTACTCCTAAAAAGAAATACTGTCATTTCCCTGCAGTGATGATAGAACAGGCTGTGGAATAGATGTCCGTTGGCCTTCTTAATGTATTGCCTGACCTAATTTTTGTAAAGTGTAACTACTGTATTAGGAATCATCATCCAAATGACAATTATGGCAGAAGAGTTCTAGCTTTAAAATGATTTATACCAAATGATGGTGTACATAATTCTAAGTAGTTTTTAAAAGAACTGTCTTGTGTCCAATTGAAAAGGGAAAATAAGGGAACACTGAATGCCAAGTAAAGTTTTGGTATCTAGAAAATGATTAGCAAGGGAGACATAAAAGTTTTCATTTTCTCTACCACCATTCTTCTATGGAAAATAAATTTGCTGTTTCACTTGAACTTTGTCTGCTGGCAACAAATGTGCATGGCCATAGTACTTGGCTTTAAAAAAAAAAGAAAAAAAAAAACCAAAAGCATACAAAAAACCCACCCTTGTCTAGCCTAATTCCCTTGGCTTGCATGTGGGAAATTTTGAATTTAGCAAATGGAACAAGCGTGGTCTGAACCCGCTCTGTTTGGTAGCAGTTGATAAGTTGTGTCAAAACAGTCCTGCGTACTTGGAATTAAATTCTGCACATTTTTGAAGGAAACACTTGCAAATATTACCATGCTGCAAAAGTGTCTGAAACAGTTGGTGCTGGTACAACACTGGCCAGGCAGGAATGGAATTAAAATATTTCCCCTCTGCCGTCTGCTCTAGGCTTATCAGCTGCTAATGCCATACAGAAACTCTGTCTGTCTATAGTACACCGATCCAAACTAAAAATATTTTCCTGCATAAACAGTTTTCTTTTCAAAGAAAGCTTTCCGCAGTTTGGGCTTTAACAACTATGCTTTAATTGCAGTCAATTTGTCTCGCCCCAAAACCTCCAATGCATCAAAATCTGCTGCCCTTCACAATGAATAACTTAACATCAATGGCATTGACATGAATGGAACTACTCCAGCTTTACAGTGGTCCAGTGCAGACTAGTTAGTGACTTCATATTGGAAAGTATTCAAATTCTCAGTCTAAATGAACTAGGCGCAGAGCATAAATTTAACTTCACATCCTTTAAAAGTATACTAAAATATTTTATGCAAATGGCCCAAACACCGCAGACTTCATATAATAAATGTCAATCATTTCTGTTAGGAAACCTTAGCAAAGGAAAGAGAGCGCATGGAAATGAACTCTAAAAAAGTTTACTGTAAATATAAATCAGTATAAACAAAGACTGACTTTAGTGGTGGTTGCAGTTTGAAAATGTAATTTTTAAGATTTAGTCTATGGGTTTTATTTCATTCTTTTTGCCAAAGACAGCCAGTGACTGCACTTCATCTCCCACCCCTGTGGTGGGCGTACGGGTCACGCTGAGTGTGCAGCTCATGCAGGAAAGTGAGCTTTGTGTTTTCCTCTGCATTCCCATTCTGTCGCGCAAATGATGCTCAGCCAGCGTCGGGGACCAGGAACGCAATGTGCTCAGCCCATGTCACCTCCTGTTGTGGTAATGTCCTCTCTGTGCTTGCAGAAAGAAGAGGTGGGGGGGAAAGGTGATATACAACCATATAGGAGACATTTACATTTTCTCCACCAATCGTGACTCTTCAGGTGCTCAGGGCAGCGTTAGAAGGTTGGTCAAGAGCCAGAGATACAGTGCTATATGTCGATAATGTCAGATAAACCATGGCTTCCTAGTTTTCTTGATTGTTAATGACTGCACTCTTCCTAGTATTTAGTGTATGATTTGGAAGCATCATTTTTTCATTAGCGTGTTTTTACTTTAATATATCTTTGATTTGTTAGCTAAATTTAAGAGCCAGTGAAGCTGTTCTTTACAAGATTTTATTTAATACACACACATGGTTTTGCTGTGGTTGATGAAAAAGATACGACTTATTAAAATAGAAATAATTTGTTAAATATAAAATGACATTCCCTTAAAGCTATAATTTGATATACTGTTTAGAAATAACAATGTGAATTTTCTTAAATTAGTTGTTTAGTTAAATAAATCTAAGTAAACCCAGACAGTCCATTTAGGTAAGTGGTAATACCCAAAACGCCAGAGAAACGCACCCACACAAACACACAAAAACCTGAATGCAGCATAACTGTGTGTCCACTCTCATTTGCTGTCCCCCATTGGGACTGAGGATCGTGGCGAAAAAACTGGGTGTTCTGAGTTCCCGTGGTACAACTTGGCACGCCAGAAAACATGACGGGGAGAGAACAGATTGCTTCCTTTCACTGGAATAGAGGATTTAACCTCTTTACTATGTACGGCACACAGTCGTTAGTCTTTAAGAAAAAAACGTTCCCAGGCTGCGTGTGTGTGCTGATACCGCTTGCTTCTAAATTTGCACCTCATCAATTCATTATTTAAGGACGCGAGGAAGGAAAGAAACCAGGTCTTAATTTTGTGTAGCTGGCTGATAACGCAAGAGTAGGCGAAGCAAGAGGGCAACCTGGGGTTGAGCCAAGAGCAAAACTTTTTCTAGGAGGGAGAAGGTGCTGCCGTCCCCAGGCTGCCTGTGCTTACGCGGGGCGAAAGAGCCCCGGGAGCACCGATACGCTGGGTGGTGACGGGGGTAAACGGCAAAAGGGAAAAAATAGGAAAGGTAGGCCCAACGTTCCCCCTCTTTGTGTCCTTCCTTGTTGTAACCCACTCTCCCACCCTGCATTGGTGCTAGGAATTTTGGAAAGCTATTTTCGCAGGCATAAAGGATGAGAAATCCCATATCTGTAATTGTCATCGCAGACGTCTGAGAAAGTCACTGAACTGTGGAAACTGCAGCTACTTTGGTCTTAAAGCTTTAGCCCTCCGTAGCTGCTTCTGTCAAAGGATTTGACACAGCTTTAGCGACACGAGTAAGGTTGGCTTTGCAATCCTCTGTGAGAGGGAGGAGAACTGAATTATTATTCTGGTTTGCTAAAGTGAAGAGCTGTGATGGGCAAATTCATTTCGGCTTCGCTACGTGGCTTAAGGCACTGATACTTTTGCCATGCTTAAATCTGTCCCCTTTCCGAAGTCCAAGGTTACTGCCCTGGTGCTGGGGAGAGGAGCAAAAAGGAACGTAATTTTGGCTTTGCCAACTTGGTATTAGCTTGAACTATGGTTGAAGCTAGGTTTCTGCTAGGACCGGGGCAAATTTTCTCTGCGATGGGCAACCTCCAAGAGAGGGTAGAGAGACTAAGATCTCAAGAGGGTGCCGCTGTTTAATAGAGCTGGAGTCCTATGTACTTTGTCCTGCGTCTCAAGGGAACTTTGAAACAAATCAATAGAGAGATTCCACCCTTCCTGAATCCGTATTTTGCTTCTTTAGCTGCCAGTTTACTTTAGGATGGAAAAGCGCAATGTGCAGGCAGTGTTTCTTTTTTTTTTTTTGGTTTCTTTTATAGAAAATAAACTATCTGTAGGTAATAAAAGGCTATCAAACGCTTTTTAAATAAGCAGCTGAAAGCATGGCTGTAATTGGGAAGAATTTTGAAAGTAGGAGTTATTGAGTCAGGAGAAGCAGAATTTTGTAAGCACGTTCCTGAGGGAGTGAGTGGGAGAAATCATTCTTTCTGGTGAGAGCATGAAATAGTGTATATGCATTTTGGGGGGTTTATTAAAAGGTATAGGATGCTTCGCATGATTCCAATTGTTCAGCAAGCTAATTTAAATCTATCTTTTCCATCTATAGGCTAATCAAGTGCTCCATAATAGTCACGTACTTGCAATTTTTAACATTGTGAGATTGTTGTTCTGTTTCATTGTCCCTGTCTCAGTAACACACCTTGGAAATTGCAGGTTCAAGGAGACAATGAGAATTTTCTTTTTTTTTTTTTTCCATCCCAAGAGAAGATAGCAAAAAAGAAAAATATTTTTTCAGCTAGAAAAGCAAAAGAAAAGCAGGTGGTTGAGCAAAATACAGTGCTTTTTACTTTGTTGGCTCCAGGATTCTGTTTCTTACCACTAAAGTATCTGCAGCTGTTTTAGAGGTTGTGTAAATGTCTGAACTGTGCCTGCCCTGACTGAACTCCTGTTTTGCCATTTCTGTTTATGTCCTTCTGTCGTAGCAGAGCTAGAGGTATTTTTCTGATGAGATCTGAGAAGTGTCCCACCTTGTGCTGATGCATGAGACAGTGAGAAAAACAGGAGTTTCAGGTGGTGGTGGTCTTTCTTTCTTTTTTTTTTTTTTTTTTTTTATTTCTGCAAAAGACATAACAAACTCTTAACTTCCAACGTTAAAGAACATGGTTTGGAGACTGGGATTGGAATCAGGAACCTGAATGCAGAAACTCGACCCTGCCTGTCCAATATCCCTTGTAAGTCCTGTAGCTGTCAGAAAAAGGAATCTCTTCCTTTTACCATTAAAGCTGCTGCCCTTTTCTCTGACTCGGAGACCGAGTCTGCAGAGCAATAGTTGGAGTTCTCACCTGCAGTGTAGCTCGAGACCCTGTTCAGTGAATGCGTTAAAAAGCTCAACAGATAGAGATGTGGGCTCCTTCCGATCTCGGGCCACAGTGCTAATGATAAAGGCTGACATGTTTGCTCTTCTAAGATATTTTCCAATTTAAACTTTTGGTACTATTGTTTCCACTAAAAGGTTGGGTTTCCCTGGATTTTCTAATGATATTTTTTTTCTGATGGAAATATTTCATCAGAAAGCTGACCAGATTTAATCACTCTGACTTTTCAGAAGTGCTTCTGGTGTGCTGGAGAAGTCCTAACATGCAGCAGAAAAAGATAGGAACATGAATATCCATCCTGACTATCTACTGATAGGCTCTTTCAAATGTGGGAAACCTGTAGAAGATGCACCGATTTCCAGAAGCCTTGCAGAGAGCTAAATAGGTGATCTCGGGCAAAGCAGTGACATTCATGCAGGAGAAAACCATATAAACCAGAGCAGAAGGCGAAATCAGAACTTCTCTCTAGGTGAATCTGTGAAGCTCATATTAGTTTGGTCCCAGTGACCCCAGTAAGAAACTCCAGTGACCCAGCGAGGCTTTTATTCCAGCACATAAAATCCTTAAATGTAGCTCATGCAAAGGATATTTATATGCTCAGAAGGAATACCGATGAGAGATTTTCCTGGAGCAAATGAAATAAAAAGGAGGTTTGTTCATAAGCAAGTGCTCTAAATCATAGTGAAGCTAACGTCTTAATTTTGAGTTCAACTCAGAAAGAGTTGGAACAGATATTTCAGATATTGTACAGGGAACGCAGGTAATCTCAGAAGGAAAGCAGAGATTTCCTTGTCAAACCAATCATATTGGCTTAGATTCTAGAATTGCAATTGACTGTAGTTTCAAGCATGGGGTTTGTTTCCTTCATCCCACAGGAATGAGAACGAAGACAGATGGGAAAAAGTAGAGGGGTTGGAAAAAAAAAGACAATTCTGAACTGGAAAAGTTTGGAGGATTCTAGAAAGTGTAATTAATGCAGACCCATTAAGCTATGTTGGACTGAGATACTTTGGACTGTATAAAATGCCTTGTATTAGGTATTTATTTTTCCATAATACTGCAGAACCTTGTGCACGTTATGAAGAACTGAACGTTAGCCTGGAATAGCCCCAGAACAGCCCATGTATCACTGTCATCTGTAATTCCAGATATGCAGTAAGATACGTAGACATACACAGCCATGTTTTCATTTTTCTGGTAGAAATCTGGATAGACATTAATCCACACTGAAAGAGAAGATATTCTTCCTGTATTCCTTTTTTAAATTGTGTCTGTGGAAGTGGCTAACTTAAGGTATATAAAGAATGAATTAAAAGCTGTTTGAGCTTTGCTGCTTCTAATATATCAGAATACAATTGTCTCCACTCAACCTTGATATTAATGTTAAGTGGAAATTTATTGTCCTTTGAGTTGACGTGTAGCATTGGCAAAAAACAAAATTGCTGTTGTGGTTTTTTTGTTGGGGCTTTTTTTGACAGATGAGGATGATGAATTTCTCATTGCATATGAGATACAATTTCAAAGAGACAAATGAGAATCGGTCGATGGGTCAGAGAAACACAGTTCAAAGACCCATAGTTCATAAAATATTTATGTACTGTTATGAAAATAAAGGGGAAAGGGAGCTTAGGTAACATACCAAAGAACTGAAGAGCCAGCATAAAACTTTCTTTCACATCCCACAACTGAACCTAACTTGCATATTTCAAGAGAAAGTGTGTCCAGCCATGGCTTTTCTGCAACTGTCCCAGGGCGTGTGCCATTTCCAAATATAATAATCCAGTTCTTTGGTATTCTATTGTTCCTAGGCTGATGCATCATTTCCAAGCTATGCTCATCGTGACCAAGTGCAGAAAACTAGTTTGCCACAAGATTTTAGGATTTTTTTCTGCATAATAAAGCAATCTGCAATTGAAAAAGGGGCAGGAGGGAAGCGACATCCGAAAATCTATAGGACGGTAAATTTGACAAATTGAATGGATGTTCCAAAACTTGAATGACATTCAAAAAAAAAAAAAAAAAAAAACAAACCAACCAAATCCCCCACCCCCACAAAGCAGAAAAGAAATCTTAACTTCTAGGCCATAGAAGCTTAAGAATTAATTATGTTGCCTGTTAGCTAGCTCATGGTGTCCTTTACACTGTTGTTATGTATTGTTATGTCTAGATTAGATGTTTTTCAAATTTCTTTTGATTTTAGATAAGTAGCTATTTGTTTTTAAAATACTGCACTTATATAACAATACCTACCACTGGCCTTATGTCTAAAATCTCATTTACTGAAAATTGTAAAGGAAAGTGTACAACAAGTAATGAAAGGCTTAATTTAAAGTTTCAGGTAATGTTAATAACTGGATCAAGCCTGATGAAATCACTAAATTCCACTCTGATTCTAGCATGCTTTCTGTGGATTTTTTCATCTTTGCCTTCTTTCTTTCATCATGTCTCTTCCTAATACAGTGCAGCAGTTGCCGTTCTTACAGGGAGAGATTGAAGCTGTTTTGCCAAATGACCATCAGTACTGCTTCCCTGTCAGTTAAATAGATTCTATCAGAAAGATAGAAGAAACTTCATTTTCCCAAGCCAGAGCCAAAACGTATGTTTAGCCCAGACTCTTAACTCACCAAGGAATGTGAGCTAAGGCTTTATGGATCTTTTGCTGCCATCCCGTTTTGTTGCTGCTGACTCTTTAGCCACCTCTCTTGCATTTTGATTTTGAACCCGCATATGTGAGTCTGGTTTTGAAAAGCAGATGTTTGACTTTAACAGAAATAAAAGCTAAGAAGTCGGTCCTGCACTGCTCAGGAAAAGCTGGGCATAAAATGTACTCTTGAGGAATTTTACAGTCGTGCAGCCAGATTACGAGAACTCAAAATATATTATGTGCTGAATATTGAACAAGTCAACTGGGACAGTTATTGAAGAACTGGTGCATTTAGCAGTGTGGTTAAGTTGCAGGGGCACATTCACCGAACAAGTTGCAAATGTGTTTTATAGCGTCCACCCACTCTCGTGAGAAACCTGGTTAATTGATCCTTGATAAGGCCCTTGCGCTCAGATGGTGTTTGCAAAGTTGGCGATGACTTATTGTGCTCAAGTTGTATCATAGAATCATAGAATGGTTTAGGTTGGAAGGGACCTTGAAGATCATCGAGTTCCAACCCCCCTGCCATAGGCAGGGATACCTCCCACTAGACCAGGTTGCCCAAGGCCACGTGCAGCCTGGCCTTGAACACCTCCAGGGACGGGGCTTCAACAACCTCTCTGGGCAACCTGTTCCAGTGCCTTACCACCCTTAAAGTGAAAAACTTCTTCCTAATGATTAATCTAAACCTGCCCTCTTCCAGCTTAAAGCCATTCCCCCTCATCCTATCACTACATGCCCTAGTAAAAAGTCCTTCCCCAGCTCTCCTGTAGGCCCCCTTTAGGTACTGGAAGGCCGCAATAAGATCTCCCCGGAGTCTTCTCTTCTCCAGGGTGAGCAGCCCCAACTCTCTCAGCCTCTCCTCATAGGAGAGGTGCTCCAGCCCTCGGATCATCCTCGTGGCTCTCCTCTGGACACGCTCAAGCAGGTCCATGTCCTTCTTATGTTGGGGACTCCAGAGCTGGATGCAGTACTCCAGGTGGGGTCTCACGAGAGCGGAGTAGAGGGGCAGAATCACCTCCCTTGACCTGCTGGCCACACTTCTTTTGATGCAGCCCAGGATACGGTTGGCCTTCTGGGCTGCGATCGCACACTGCTTGCTCATGTCGAGCTTCTCATCAATCATCACCCCCAGGTCCTTCTCCACAGGGCTGCTCTCCAGCCATTCTCCGCCGAGCCTGTATTTGTGCTTGGGATTGCCCCGACCCAGATGTAGGCCCTTGCACTTGGCCTTGTTGAACTGCATGAGGTTGGCTTGGGCCCACCTCTCCAGCCTGTCCAGGTCCCTCTGGATGGCATCCCTTCCCTCCAGCATGTCTGCCTCGCCAAACAGCTTGGTATCATCAGCAAACTTGCTGAGGGTGCACTCTACCCCACTGTCCATGTCTCTAACAAAGATGTTGAATAGTACAGGTCCCAGTACCGACCCCTGAGGAACGCCACTCGTCACTGATCTCCACTTGGACACCAAGCCGTTGACCGCAACTCTTTGAGTACGACCGTCCAGCCAGTTCTTTATCCACCGAGTGGTCCATTTATCGAATCCATGTCTCTCCAATTTAGAGACCGGGATATCGTGTGGGACAGTGTCAAACACTTTGCACAAGTCCAGGTAGATGACATCAGCAGATCTTCCCTTGTCCACTGCCGCTGTAACCCCTTCGTAGAAGGCCACCAAATTTGTCAGGCATGACTTGCCCTTGGTGAAGCCATGTTGGCTCTCGCCAATCACCTCCTTGTTTTCTGTGTGCCTCAGCAGAGTTTCCAGGAGGATCTGCTCCATGATCTTGCCAGGCACAGAGGTGAGACTGACTGGCCTGTAGTTCCCTGGGTCTTCCTTGTTTCCCTTTTTGACAATAGGGGTTATGATTCCCCTTTTCCAGTCGGCAGGAACCACGCCAGACTGCCATGACTTCTCAAATATGATGGCTAGTGGCTTAGCGACTTGATCTGCCAGTTCCCTCAGGACCCGCGGATGTATCTCATCAGGTCCCATGGACTTGTGCACCTTCAGGTTTCTCAGGTGGTCTCTCACTTTATCTTCATCTACAGTGGGCGGTGCTCCGTTTTCCCAATCCTCTCCTTTGCAATCTGCGTCTTGGGCAGTGCGGGTGCTGTCCTTGTCTGTGAAGACTGAGGCAAAATAGTCATTGAGTACCTCAGCTCTGTCCCTGTCCCGGGTAACCAGTTCTTGCATATCCTTCCGGAGAGGGCCTACATTTTCCTTAGTCTTTCTTTTCTCGCTGACATACCTATAGAAGGATTTTTTGTTTGTCTTAATGTCTCTGGCCAGATTTAGTTCAAACTGGGCTTTAGCTTGTCTAACCTGCTCTCTCGCTGCTTGAACGGTTCCTCTGTAATCCTCCCAGGCTACTCGCCCCTGTCTCCACTCCCTATAGGCCTCCTTTTTTCTTTTGGTCACTGCTAGGAGCTCCTTATTCATCTACGCAGGCCTCCTGGCTTTTCTGCCTGCCTTCCTCTTTGTAGGGATGCATTGCTTCTGTGCTTGGAGGAGGTGGTCCTTGAATATTAACCAACTTTCTTGGACCCCTCTTCCTTCCAGCGCTTCATCCCACGGCACCATACCAAACAGATTCTTCAAGAGGCCAAAGTCAGCTCTCCCGAATTCCAGGGTCGTCAGCCTGCTGCGCACCTTCCTTGTTGCCTTGAGCATTTCAAACTCGACCATTTCATGGTCACTACAGCCCAGGCTACCCTTGAGTTTGACCCTGTCAACCAGCCCCTCCTTGTTGGTAGGAACAAGGTCCAGCATGGCTCCTCTCCTCGTCGGCTCCTCAACCACTTGGAGAAGGAAGTATGTAGTGAGGGAATGCAGTACAGGAAGGTTCAGGCTTGGTTAATGTAGATGGATAAAAATCTGTAGAGAAAATTGTCAAGACACAAACTCGATCTACTTTGTAACTGAAAACCAGTTAGCATCGTGCATCCAGCTATGTCCTTGCTTTTCTGACCTTTCCTTGTGTGAGGCTGCCTTTTTAAGAGCTCTCTTGTTTTCCATCTCTGGGGCACTTACCCAAATCGTGGACTTTTCTTATGCCATTGTGGAGCCCCAGGCTGAGACTGGGAAGACCAGGGCTCTTTCTACAGTTATGCCTTTGGTACTGGGTTACTTCTGTGACATGTTTCATTTTTCCCTATCTTAGAGTGCTTATATTTAAAACAGGGGATGTTGATTTATCTGTTTTGTGGGATGCTTTGAGACTGAAAAGGAAAAGCTGTGTAGATGAGTTATATACTGTTATTACGAATAGGAAAATATAGATAAGAGGTTTGTTAGTGAGTTAGCTGACAGGCTCCCTGAAGGGTTTACAGCTTCTTCTGGGCTGCTTCCCTCCTATGTGACCCATTAGAGCTGCACTGAGAAGACAGATTTGTTTAGTGAGTGGAGCAGTCTCCTACAAACAAAACTGAACAGATGTGATGTTCTGATATTCGGCAGTTTTATTAACATCTTCACATTCTCCCAAATGAAGATAGCTCTGTGGTATTGTCACAACTCATCAGCTCTGTGTGGTATTGTACAGTCGTAATGCAGACAATACTATACAATGTCAGCAAATTACTGTGCCTGCATTCAGTTGTGCTGAATTTCCCCTCTTTTAACTCTCTTGGCTCCTGAAGAGGAAAGAAATATTTTGTGTTCTTATTCATGACAGATACGAAGCATGGCTGATTCTTCTTTCTTCTCCTTCCCTATTTTCCCCTTTACAGTCCCCACAATTCCCATATTCCTTTCCCCACACAGAGATGAATGTTGACAATAACACGAACAGACTCTAAATGATGATGCTTCCTTTGTTTGGCGTTACAGCATTTTGTTAATTTTGACATTGTTGCCATGATTATTAACCACTGAAATTCATAATTTCACAACCTTGAAAGGACAGAAGTGATTTGGGAGCCACAAGTTATTTGTCACTGATTGAGTGATGTTCCACGTAGCTAATTGTGCTTGAAAAGGAGTGATGGGTTATGGTCTTACTGTCATCTTTGTCAACAAATGCTTGACTCCTACAAGAAACCCTAAGGTTGAAGATCAAATGCGTATGAGTTGCTTTTCTTTGATGATGATAATTATAGTTTGGAACCCCTGAGAAAACAGAGTATGCCCTTTTAATTTAACTTCTGCAAAAGGGAAAAAAAAAAAGGCGGGGGGAGGACTGCGTCGTTCATGTATTTACTTAAACAATATACAGTTCTACTGGGGCAGGAGGATTACAAGTCAAAATAGAGAACAATTTACTGATCTTCATTGTCAAAATAAGCATTTTGGACAGTGTACATATTTTGTCCTAATAAAAAAGCTGCCGTGCTACTCTAAGGACCTAGATGTCATATTAGACCTCCCTGTGCTCATACGAGTATGCATCAGTTTGTACCCACCTTAACGAATTCATTTGCCCTGGCTGGAGTGCAAGGATTACAGAAAAGGTCTTGAAGGACCAGATTTTTGTTTAAAGGAAGCTTAATAATGGAAATTGGGAATCAGTCGTCTTTTTCAGTTGCTGTAATTTGTATTGATTTCATGGAGATTTAGGGACATGCTTCTGAGAATCCCATTAAGCACCTATTTGTGTCTTTAGCTGTAAAAACACTTATAGACTGGTTTCTAAAATTCTTGTGATGTTGCAAAGACTGGAAGTGCACTTAAGCATCAGTTCAAGAACAGGCAGTTGGTTGAATCCATCCTGTTCAAGAAAGCTTTTCTGTCTCCAAGGAATTTAAGCAGGTGTGGAAGGTCTGTCCATACAAAGGGATCTTCCCGAGTCAGAGCTCTATAGCTATTTAATGAAACAAACACTTTGATAAATGCTAAATGTGTTTCCCTTTCTCCTTAACAGCTAATGTTTCTCAAAGATTCATTACTTCTACCTTTTGTTTTTAATTTTGAAATGGGTTTTATTTCTCACAGCTCAAAAAAAACCCTTTGAAAAAGTAGACGCCCTGCATTCTAAAAGATCACAATTTAAATTACTTCAGTTTTTCTTAATTGTTTTTAATTTACAATATTATGTTGATTTTGTCTTTCAACTGATGAAGTTAGTGATGGAAATTCATGGGCTATGACAATATATGCAATTAATTAGTAACACAACAGCGTAATTTATGCTCGCTCCTTCTGTATAATATACATGGGTGGGATGTAGTGAACTCAAGAAGAAGAACAGCATACAGCTGAACAAGGGAAATTGCAATGTATGAGCATCTTTGGGTTTGATTGTAGAAGAAAATGGGTTACTTTCAAGTGTCCATCTGCTAGTGGCCCGTTTGAGTGCCTTTGAGTGTGAAAAGGGCAGCTCGGTCCAAAGTGCCAAAATAGATCTGAACAAGGGCCCTGGGAAGTCAGTGAAAACATCACCCTTAGCTTTGATGTCTGAATCAGGCTGATAATCCCATCCACCTCTGCCAAGTTACTCTTTGCTTTGAAGTTCTTTCATAGTGTAGTATAGAATATTAGTCATATAGAATAGTGTACCTCCTACCTCAATATTCAAGAGGATATCTGTCCTTATATCACTTATCACAGGGTATGTGATGCTAATGTTACTCTATTAAACAAATGTTTTCAGGTGTGTGAGGGGGAAAGCCCCACAGAAGGCAGGCATACAGCGTTGATGGCACTGATACGTAGGTTCCATGAATGTACTAGGATTTAATTGTTTAATATATTGAACTCATACTGCCAAAACTTTGTGTGTGTCCGATTTACACCTCACTTATGCTTCACCTCACTCCATTACGTGAGTCATTCTTGTGGTATTTTGTCTGCGATCAAAATCACCTATTAACATCTTAAATAAGGCATGGTTTCATGAATGTATTGACATTTTACAGAAAATATTTTATGTATGCTTTGTCTGGTTTTAGACGTAATTGCTATACATGTAAGAGACATGGTTTCTAGATTTTTGTTGGACTAACGATGATTAGGCACCTGTTTCCATTCACCCCCTATCTCATACTCTGTTTTATTTCCAGGCCTGTTGCACTGCGGCCTTGGTTTCTGTTAGGCTTTTGGACACTCGGAACAGTATAAATGAGAAATTACCGATCGTTAGAAAGGATTAGAGAGCACAGCGGTGACATCCAAGATAGCTCTACTTGTTTTGCTAAGCCGGATTTAGGGGGGAAGTAAAGAAGCATTTATCCAAATCACTTCGTTATTCAGTTGCATAGAGGTCTAGAAACAGATGTGCTGTTAACCTCCGCCCCTTATTAACTCGAGTTTGTTCTCTTCTGTGCTGTAGGAGACTGAAGGCAAGGGGCAAGCTTAGCAAGATGGTGGGAGGAGGCTTCACAGTGCCCCCCATGCGCTGGCATCGTGCAGCCACCAAACATGCGGGCTGCCATCAAGCACCGAGATGGAGAGCTTTCTGATTGCCCCACAGCAGCAGCCTTACGTTTTTGCTGGCCTTTGCCTAATGTGGGCAGAGCGCAAAGATAGCGACTGGCATCCCTTTGGTAGATAGAGAAGCAGCCAACAGCCCTCGGAAGCACCAAGCTCCCGGCGTTCCGCGGCCGGCGTCGGAGGCAGCTGCGGGAGCTGGACCTCAGGGCATTTTAGTATTTGCTCTGGTTAGAAGGGATGGGTTGCAGTGAGCTGAGCACGGTACCTGCCGAAGCTGTCTTGCTCCTTTTGAGTTCCAAAGTACGGAGCTTTTAAGAGAGAAAGAAACTGATGACCAGGGCCTTTAGGGATACGTGGGAAAAGAGCTCAATTTGTCTTTGTGCTTTTACTGCTTCGCAGAAATTTGAAAGTCCCTAAAGAAAGGCACCGTGCTTTGAATACAGACGTTTTACTTTCCTTTTTATACCATTATTATACAGCATGCAGTATCTCTGATGTGCTAGTTAAAAATTGTCACGTAGATGACTGACAGCCCTGAAACACTGCTCCCCACTCCTCCCCTCCTTTGCTACAAAAGCACGCCCACATCTACATCCACGCAGGTAACGGCAGCAAAAGCATTTCATTTCCATGTTGCCTCTCCCCTGTGAATAAACAAAGATGTTTCATTTCCCCACGTTGTCAATCAGGAACCTCTCATCTGGGACCCAGGTTAATAAAATATTTCATTGCCTTAATCCTTTATTTCTTTGGGAACTGCACGCAGTGCCTGCAACACCAGCTATCGCCTTAACCAAAAATGGCCTGGCATGTTGTGGTCAGTTCAGAAAAATGGGGTTTAATATGATATTTCTCAAGTGAATGGGGATGTAGGAAAGAAAATCCAGTAGCGCTAACAACAGTCTGAATTTAATGAGGAAGCCGGATCTAGCTCCAGCAATATGTGACAGAATTTGTACGTAACTGCTGGTAATCATTGTAAATAAGTAGATGCTTGTAAGTGCTGTGTTTTAACAAATCCAGTTACAAACTGGTTTTAGCATCAGGGTGAGGCTCCTTTGCACCTGCCGGTGTTCGTTTTGTTGTTTTGGGGTTTTTTTTATCAGAATATTAAAAAGCCTGTTTTGAGCATTAGCTGTGTTGTACAACGGACCCAGTACCATCCCTGCTTAAAGGGATGAGAAACGCAAAAGACTTCAGAAACTAATGTGAAAGTGTCAGGAGGAGGAAAGAATTAGAGGTCAGTTGCAACGCGCAGCCTAAAAAACTATGCAGAACCCAGAAGAAAGCATGTCTCTTGGCTCCCAGCCCTCTCTTTCACAGCAAGGTTATTCCTTTTGCTCATGATTCAGTGCCACTGCTGTTGCCAGTAAATGTCAGCCCAGAAAACTATGTTGTTGAAAAGTTAAAATGCATTTTTTTTTTCTTCAATCCAGATAAAGCTGTTCCCTGTACTATCAGGGCTGTAGCTTCTCTTCGAGAATTTGCCTCCGTTCTAGCAGAAGCTCTGGGGTGGCTTGAAATGATTTCTGTCTTGTCTCTGTCCCAGGATACCTGTAGAGACAGCAGCGAAGGGCATCGTTATCTTGCTGACAAGAATGCTGGCGTTAAAGATCTTCAACAGGAGGTGTCTGGGTGGGCATTGCCATTGTGTAAAACAAAGTTGTGTTGATTAAGAGGATTGCACGCTCTCACTTTTTCAGTTTTGAATATTTATCATTTAATACGCAACTGGTGTGTCAGCAGTATCAGTTACAAATGTCTAGAAATGCGTAATTAAGCTTTATACATCAACGCTCAGCTACGTTGCGTTGCTCTAGGTGGATATCCTGCTGTGTTGAATTGCTGCGTGAGAGATGGGAGATGGATGCAGAGATAATAATTTCCTTTTGAAGCAATGATGTACATGTTTTACAATAATGTTATACGATAGATCGCATTAAGCAGAACAAATAGAATAGCAAAACTGAGATGAAAAATAATCATCCACGAATCTTTCCTAATTACTCAGCATTCCTGATGAATCTCTAAACTGGAAAAGGGGTTTCATGCATTAATTCAGGGAGTAATTTTGATATTTTGATGATGCTGAGCAAAAAATTATCTAAAAGAGTATTCAATTGAAATTGATGGAATTGATCCTTCTATTTAAGTAGCTTCATATTGATTAAGGGAGCTAGAATCTGTTCTCTCTTTCCTGTAATAGGTGCTTTGAGACAGTTGAGTTTGAGACATATCATAGAGCAGGATAATAGGAATATTATAAATACCAAAGAGAGATCATGGCCATTACTGCTTGATTAGCATACTCAATAATAATGTATCTCTGATTTTAAATTAGAGTCTTAAAGACTAATCTAAGGTTTCAAAAGAAACTTAACGGCCTATGATATACTTAAGCTCAATAAAGCGATGCAACTGACGTTCTCCAATGTCAGGCTCAGAAATGGTATGTTTATGTAGTTGTTCAATGCTTAATAGAAAATTACAGCTTTCACGAAGTTTGGATGTTGTGTGAAAGTATCTAAAACACTCGAGACGTCTCTGAAGCTCCAAATAATCCTGATTTTTTTTTTTTTCAATGTCATAATGTTCTTTAATTATAAAGCAATTATCACTCTCAAATGATATCATGTAAAACCATGATATGGTAGATGTTAACCGATATTTTCCATTTTGTCCTCAGTCATCCTTGCTGTCAATTCAAGGTCATTTTACAGCTGTTAGATTGATATCGACTCTAAGTACTGGATATATGAATAATACATAAGGACAATATTAATTCAGAAATAGTAATAAACGGTCAAAATGGGCACTTTAATTAAAGTGTAAGGTAAAAAAATAACTGTTTGGCTGCTACCTTAAGGACACTATCAAGTATGTCATTTTTATGAACAATGTCGTCTTATGAAAGTTATAATGAATATCTTTCACATCCCTTAGGTGCATTCACTGAATACATTCTTCTTGTATAAAGATGAACAAGTTTTCCTAAACTGTCACAGACTTTAGCCTTGAGAACTTTAGCTGACAAATATTTCGTATGAGTACGTGGCAATTATTATTTTTTTTTCTGGTCAGGTAAAAATGCCTGTGTTATTACCAATTAACGCAGTCTTTTAGGCCAAATGCTTCAACGAGACACATAGAAATTTACTCTCTGTATAAGAATGATTAGTCTGGCATATGGATAGTATCCGAGATGGTGTTCTCTCCAGCATGGCCATGAACGTGCAGGTTAAAACGAAGGCCACTTTTACCCGCTTGCGGCGCTCAGGGGTTACGTGCTGTGGCACGGAGAAGAGCCTTCACAAAACTGGTCTGTGCCATATCGCTGTCCTGACGTGCTTGTCTTGCTCCCGCCTCACACCATACTCGCAACAGGGTCTGCAAACCACTTTTTGAAGTACCTGAGGGGGGAATTCTTCTGCGTGCCAATTTATGGCTTTTAGACTCCATTTATCTCATTTTTTTTCTTCTGTTTTTCCTCCTGTAAAAAAAAAAAAATAATGACTGAAGCGGGACTGAAAAATTCATCCCTTACTAATGAATTGGTTTGCCATTGCCATTTGCTTGCCTTGACTTCAGAGAAATACGCAGGGATAGTCTGTGTGTATGTGAACTTCTCTTCTTGCCAGTGTAGCTCTGGTACACTCCTGCGCTCCCAGCACTGCATTTCTTTTCCTTGTAACATGCTGATTAGGTGCAATATCCGATGGGATCTATTTTTGCTGAGGGCACAGAATTTGGTGGCAACGTCTGGATTTGTGGTTGGCATGCAAAGTATTTCGTCAAATTGTTTTCTGTTCATGTCACTTACATGTAGACATGAAACTGAGAGTGCCAATTATGCAATCACGCTTCTCCCTTCACCCCCCCCCCTTTTTTTTTTCTAAATGAATAACATTCAGTGATAAAGTTGGAAGCGTTGTGTTCTGTTTCCACAGCTGCAGCGAACTGGGAGCAAAGAAAACAATAGCTGCATCTACACATCTGCATTCCAGCTGTTGCCGACTCCCACGTCCTCCTTTATCCTTTTTGCCCTCCCATTTGAGCAGATAAATTGTCTCAATGACAGGAAAGGTTAGTGGCGGGTATGCTGCCAGTTTAATAACGTTTTGTTAAAAAAAAAAAGTAATTAGTGTCTGAAAATACTAATTATGAATTAATTTTTGGGGTGATTTAAAGTTTGAAACCTCTGCTTCAGTTTCGTTATATGATTTTTTTTATTTTTCCCTGCCCTTGCAACCGGGGAGAGTAACCCAGAGGAAACGCAGATAAAGGTTTGTGTTTCTTTTCTCTCCCAGCTTGGTTCCACAGTCAGTTATTTTCCCTTTAAAGCTAGCAGCTCGAGAGACAAGAGTTTCTTTCCCGCTGTTCACCAAGCTCTGCCTCGCTGCCGGGGTGCCAGTTGCGTCAGCAGGAGCTGAGAAGATAAAAGAGGGCAGAGCTGGTGCATATCCTTGACATGCAAAACTGATCAGATTATAGAGCCACAAAAAACCTACTTTTTCTGCCTTGGTTCCTCCAGCTTTCCTGCAGCAGGGTCTGTCGCTGTGCCGGGGCTTCTGAACCGCCACAAGGATTTTGCTGGAAGTCCCTCTGGTTCTTGCTCGCTTGATAAATGTTTATTTTTGTTAATGTGACTCTTGGTGGCATTTCTAGGTGCCGGATATAAAAACACATTCTCAGTATAAGCCATATAGCGGTGTAAGGACATCATTCAAATGACCAAATGTCAGGGCTTGCATGAGATCAGAGTTTCCAAATGACTTTGAGGTTGAGTTAATGCATCAAAATCCAAACGGAGTTTGGTTAAACCAAGGATACCTCAACTCCTGTAGGTCCTTGGAAAAAGTTAATTGGAAAGAAACTAACATTATTAGCCCATGCATAAATTGCTACTTTTTTCCTGTTCTTTTCCTGTAATTGATGGAAGAGCCTTAGCTGATTTAAAAACACAAAAAGCCCTACCCACCACCCCAAAAACCAGGGAAGTGGGGTAAAATTCAGAATCTCTCCAGTGCAATGTTTGCAGTAGCACTACCAGAGTGACAAAACAGTAAATAGTTGGAGTTAGGCTTTTTATATAAGCACTGGGTTTAGAAGTGGATATTTTTCTGCTCTGATTTATAAGCGTGTAAAAATTCAAGGAATACGGCTGAAGATTAAATGAATGCGTGCATGTCTGCGTGTGAAAACTTCAGGTTTGTTTTATGTGCGCCGACAGAGTGAAAGTCTGCAAAGGTTCAGAGCTCACATTCCCTTTTTAATGTTGCGTTTGTGTCTCTGATGCATATACTTTCATAATCTGTCTGTCCCCCCAAAATCTTAAAGTTACAAGCTAGAAGATAGAAATGGTTAAATGGTCATACAATCATAGCCTGGTTAGAGTTGGAAGGGACCTTAAAGATCATCCAGTTCCACCCCCTGCCATGGGCAGGGACACCTCCCACCAGCCCAGGTTGCTCCAAGCCCCGTCCAACCTGGCCTGGAACACCTCCACAGATGGGGCAGCCACAACCTGATAGATTCGTAGTTTTTTTCTGGCTTAGGTTTAACAGTGGTAGAAGACTTGAGCAGAGAAAATGTTCTGAGGGAGCTGTTCAGATTCCCTCGGGTTTCTCTGCCCGCACACCTCCCAAGGACAGCAGGAAACCTGAAGCAACGACATACACCCAGGGCTCATCCCAGTGGGCATTCAGCCAGGTCAATAGTTTGGAACCAGGACTATGGAGACAAGAGGGATTATGCCGACTTCAGAAAATGGGCAGTCTTTGCCTCCCTTAAATTTCTTAAAAAAAAAAAAAAAAAAAAAAAAAGCGGAGTTGGTCAGGCTGTGGCATGGTATTCTGTATGTCACTCGCTGCAGCAGAGCTTATCTTCACCCTCCAGCCATAACTCATACCCCAGTGAGGAACTGCCTCCCTGCTCTGCTAATAAATTTTGCTCTTCTTTTTTTCTACAAGGAGAGTTTCTTCTGTAAGTTGTGCACCTACCATCTTGGAGGAGTAACTCCCTTGCTTATAGTACCGTTTGCACATATCAATAAAATTGTTTCATATCTAATTCAAACCACTGGAACAATATTGTAGATACGCAAAATACCTTACCCACAATCTTAAGCAGGTAGAAAAATAGGCAGCATAAGCCAATTGAGTCCTTTCTACTCTTAATTTATATTGTTCAGTGAAAGGGTATGTTTTTTGACAGATCGTGTTCTAATGTAGAAGGCATTTCCTTCACTCCTTGGTGTTGTTCAGAATTTTAACCAGGACAAAATGCTGCACGGCTGACTTGAGTTATTTCCATACCTATAGCATCACTCATGTTCATGGCACAAACTCCGATTGCTTACTTTGGTCCTGTTTCAGCTAACTACCTGGCTGAAATCACATTCTTATTTAAACTGTATGTTGAACCGAAGCCTTAGCTGTAACTTTACTTTGGAACCAAGTATCCGGAACTTAGGGCAGAAAAAAACACTTTCTCCCGCGCTGCTGCATAGCTGCTATTTTTGAAAGACAAACTGTAACTTATATAGCATAGGCTCAAGGCTCCTTCAGATTGTTTCTGAGAAGCCTATATTGCATGAAAACCAAAACTTTTACACTAGCATTTAGAGAACATGTCCAATGGACGAGTACGCAGTTGCCATAGACCGTCAATACTGAAGAACTGTGATTGACGGAGTTTAGCTAACCTGGTCTTGTCTAGAACAGAGATCCAAACTTGCCACCGTAACAAATGCTGAGATGCCCGCTGCCTGCTTTTGCTCTCATGGAAGCATGATAAGGGGAAATTAGCAAAGGCAAGGCTTGTTCTTCCTCCCTAAGTTAGGAAAAGACTGGGAATAAGACATGAAAATTTAGAAAACATCAGTAAATTTGCTTAATACAAAATGAGAAAGAAGCACTGTGGCTACATGCGATGGCTTTTGTTGCCATCAGTCTGAAGGGACCGTGAATT
The DNA here is from genome assembly GCA_017639485.1 of Pluvialis apricaria. Lineage (NCBI taxonomy): Eukaryota > Metazoa > Chordata > Aves > Charadriiformes > Charadriidae > Pluvialis > Pluvialis apricaria. The sequence goes on from CM030010.1 coordinate 81,013,356, forward strand.
GGTACTCGCTGGCTGCTTTGCAGCAATTCACGTCAGGCTGCGATAGTTTTATTTGCATCTCACTGAAATCAGCTTAGCTCTATCTCTCTGCCTCAGTGCCTCCTGTATCAACCTGCCCCTTTTCCAGCTTTGCTCTCTGATTTTGGTTTTAAAAGCCTTGGCAGATTCAGCGTGAAACACTTAGTTTTTATGGCAAATATTTCTGATGCAAGATCATTTTTGTGTGATTCTTTCATGTTGGTCCGTATCTGATGAGGAACTCGGCGTCTCTCTGCCATGCTCTTTGCCGGCCAATTTGGAGGGCCGAAAGCAGGAGAGCTACTGGGCGGCTTCTGCTTCCCTTGCGAGCATCTTACAGGGCTCAAAACAACTTTGAGGTAAATGAGAGTAAACCTGTCTGCCCAAAATAACTGTTTTTTTCTGACAATTAGGGTTTGTGGGCTCCGTGCTAAAGCCTCCATCTACTGTAAAGAAGTCTTTATTATATCTGTTTTCTCTTACTGGTCATTGAGTCCTGCATCTAATGATTTGGTAGTGGCAAGTGGGATGTTGTGGGGTGTTTTTTTTTTTTCCTCCCCACTACCTTGGACTGCTGAGGCCTGGTAACCTCCAAGCAAAAAATGTCATCGATTTCTGTGTTTTTTACTCATCTGGAATGGCTATCTTTCTAGCTGTTGTGCTATACAGTTTCAGGTAAGATGTCTACGGCTGTTCTTTAGAAGTCCCTAAACCTACTTTATAGACTGGTAGCTTCTTGCTGTATTTTATTATTTTTAACGAGAACGTGCTTGATTATCAATAATGATCCCTTTAATTAATATAGCATGCGTACCTCAGTGCTATCGCTATGTTTGCAACTTCTTCTGGCAAATGTGTTTTTTTATTTAAAATATTCTTTTCTAAATTCTAGGCTAGAGTTTATTATTTTAAAAATTGAGAAAATTTGTTCAACATATCCTGAGCTATGCAAGCATAATAAAAAATACATTTTCCACATGTACTAACTAGACCTGTGCTAGCAAAAGTTCCTGAAATTAGAAACTTCAAACTGTGCTGCCTTGTTAATCTTCAGTGAGCCTTAAAAGAATCTCAGTTTGAAGACAATTCATGCAGTATTTTAAAATTATGAAAGCTTAAAATCAATCGTTTGGTACATGCACATTACAAAATTAGAAACATCCCAGCTTCTTTCTCAGTGCAGAACCCACCCTGAAGTTAAGGGGGAAAATACTGAATAGAAAACTCCTTAGGGAAGCTTTTTTTAAGGAAAACTGGTTTGGCCTACATGTGTTTAAGACTGCAACAGCACCAGGGGGACGTGAGGCATGCCAGGAGAATCTCTTCTGCTCTACAGACCTGAAGTCCTGCGCTCTGCTTCAGGGGAACAGTAGTGCCAATGTGTAAAGATTATTGCCACTTCTCCACTTCGGTTTGCTCTCCAAATGGGAACTGGGAAACTAATTCAGCTTTACTGAGGATATCAGAAGGGGGAAATTAAGCATCCAAAACGTTAATGCGTTGCTCGAGCTCAGGTCAAATTGGCTTTGGTGTCCCTGTGGTGATTTACATCCACAAAGACTCTGAATGTAGAGTTGACCGTTAACAACTTAATGGTCTCTGCACCTTGAAACTGAAGGTAGGAGCAACGTAAAAGCCACTGGCCTAGTTTTGTGTCTTTCTAGATTAAACCAGGAAGGGGAATCACGGTGGAAAGCAGTATCATGAGCTCAGGCTCAGGATGGAGGGCTTATTTGTTTGTTTATTTATTTTCAGAAACCTCTGAAATACTTCTCTCAGCATCCAAGCAGCAAAGGGCCTATGAAGTCATGGAGATACTCCCTCTGGGAGACCCTTGCTTTAAAGTTTCCACTACAAACAAGTAAACAAAGCGGTGTAAGAGTCAACTAGCATGAAACAGCTGCCTTGGCTGGAACAGTTATCACAGCGTTTTTACTGTAAACATCTGAACAACTTCCCGGCTAGTAAAATAGAAGTAAGAGTGCTGTAGGTGTCCCTGCTGTGGCAGGGGGGTTGGACTTAGATGATCTCCAGAGGTCCCTTCCAACCCTGACAATACCGTGACGATACTGTGAAGAGTAGAAAAAGCACAAGGAGCCATCCCCGTGTAGAGAGGATACATTAATTTTCAGTTATTAGCGGAACATTTCACATAAATTTTACTTAGTGCCTTGCTCTGCAAATTTCAAATTTCAGGTATCCAACAGAGACAAACGTGATCTAGAAACTTGGAGGGGTCAGGAGAACGAGAGCGTAGTACATGCACATCAAGTGTTCACAAGTCTTGAACCTGATACTTTATGCAGAATATTATCAGTTTATTGCCTTTATGTAAATACTGTCCATAAAAGTCAAAGCCTAAAAAACTATAAGACTAGATCCTGTGGCCTGTTAGCATTTGCTTATATTTAACTGTTTACTAGTGTTGTAATTATCATAATGAATTCCAGACTGTTCATGATCATAACTTACTTTCTGCGTTTGGGATTATATTCAACCAATTTATTCTAAAGAATTGGCTAGTCTTGTGGTGGAAAGCGATGAAATCTATAGAAAGTATTTCACAGACATTTTGTGGCAGTTAGCAGGCTCATGAGTTTATCTTCTACAGAACTCCCCCTAAATCAGTATCTGCCTCTTATTTCCTTTATGTTTTGCCTTGTTCAGGTTTTTTCTTCTCTTGCACCGTATAAATACAGTTTCAAAACAGTAACGTTGAGACACTTTTCCTATTGCTATTAATGCTGTTTACTTCCATATAATAACTGTCTTTTGCTCAGATTACTTTGTTTTCCCACAAGTGGTCCGCAAGTCCTTTGAAAACAAAATACTTTCACTGAAAAAGTAATATTGGCACATAATGGATCAATTAGGAAGGCATGTGGCACAGAAAAGTGAAACGAGTCTTGACCAGTTTTGTAATAGTGAAGAACATTCTGATGATTGGAGGCTGATATTTCTTTGAAACATTTCTGTAGTTGAAATACTTTTACTTAAATTTGGTTATTTTGCAGATCCCTTTTTACATATATGAATATAAAGATGCGTATCCATTTGGATGTGTGCATATATATGTATATTCAGAAGCATAGCTATGCCATAAATACCATACACACACGCATATGGGAAACACACCAAAGCCTTACGAAAAAAACAGACAGCGGAAGAGAATTGAAGCGGGCCCGCGATATGTGCGCTGTAGCCAGCGTATTGAACAACTTCCCGAGGGCACTGCTGAAATACAAGACATTGCTGTATGCCAGATATTTTCCTAAGAAGAATCCGTATAACTGAGGCTAATTCTTGATTATTTTCTTTTGCTAGTTTGGTGTTTGTCAGATTAACAGCGTAGGAATTCCATGCTTGGATATATAATTGAAAAACCCTAGCTTGGGGAAGCTACATGTTGTTTATGAATTCTTTACGAGAATTAACTTTGTATGAATATCGTGCTCTCTGTGTAGGCTTTGTCAAGAGGCATGCTGCTTTGCAATGTGTTGCAAATTCTGTTGCCCGTTCCCCCCAGGAGAAGGGTGGAAGGATCTCTGTTACAACAACACGGCTGTTTTAGAGAAGAAAATCTGACTTCCAGCAAAATTAGCTTATCAGGGGAGAAACTGTCCGGCTGGGTTTGGAGGTTGATCTCAAGATAGAGGCGGCTGTCAAGGTTTAGGAAAGCAGAAGCTATTTACTAAAATAGCAGGGTGGGGGGCAGGACTTTTTTGGTTGGATCAAATAAGGGGAATTTACTGCAAGAGTTTAACAAGGCGGAGGAATAGGGGAAGAGAATGAAATGTCTTGTGAACATAGTTCCCTGAGGACCCTCAAAGATGGAGCGCTGCCATTAGTCAGCCTGGTTTCCTTCTCGTGGTTTACCTGTTTTAAAAGCACAAGAATGTTATATTTTAATCACGGGAAAGATGTGGGTATTTCTGGGTGCATGCCGCTTCTTTTACAAAAGCAAAGCGTGGATCCCAGAAACCCGTAATTCTGAGAGCATCCTCTAACTACTGCAGTATCTCCTGTGGCAGCACCAGCCTTGTGAGTGTGGGGACAATCGGGCGGCAGGGGTCCAGATCCACAAACTGGGGACAGAAACAATGCTCGGAAAAAGTGCCAGAGAGAGAAAGAAAAGCAGCCGCGCTGCAGCGTGCTGGGTACCGGCTAGCTTAAAGCAGAGGCGTGCAACACCCAGAGCTTCTGCAATAAATTAGTTAGACTGGAGCTTCTGGTTCTGTGGAAATAAGTTCAAGAATAAAATGGGAGTTACATGGTTATTACAGATTGGCAGGCATTAAAGACATCTATGGTGCCTTCTCAGACCTTGGCCAGGAAGACATCGTATAAAAGCAGACTTCAAGTTATTTATGGACAGGCAGAGCCTAATGTTTTTAATTTTCGAGATAGCTCAGGAGGCCCATCAGCTTGGCAATACTAGCAGCAGAATGTGTCAGGAAGTCCCAACTCCTACTACCAGAGATGAATAAAAAAGTGTTTTGGGGGAAGATTCACAGTATTGGTGGACCTCGCTGTCCTACTCGTGACTGAGAATTTCATCTATTCTCACACTCGGGGAGAAGTCGTCTTTGATTTACAATGTGCTGTTACATTTGATTTTTTTAGTGTCAAACTGATATAAACAGATTTGTCCTTGATTTTTGATACTTACTACTGCCCATGCTGAATTCATTTTCTAATCATATGGAGGCCATATGTATTCTTTACACATAGACTGTACGGCACTGCAGAATTTATTATCCTACCCTTTAAATATACTGCTGTTACATGCTCTAAGTCCAGCATATTTATATGTTGTAGATGTGTTTACCACTAGGAAATTATGAGGCGTTGTAAAAATCGGATTTATCCACGTAATCTTCTATAATCATTGTTAAATGGGCACATGTGAAAGCTTTCTGTGGAGGAGAAAAAAAAGTACCTCGAAATATCTGTTCTCCTGTGTATATAGGTATTTTGACTAACTCAGTTCATGAAGGGAAACATTTCATCAAACAGCTTAGGCAAGGACAGAAAACGCCTGCTGAACACGAGATCCAGGGATGAAATGATCACTTCCTTTCGAGTGTTCACTCAAAAACCTCTTTCACTGGAACTGCATATGCGTCTTTGAGTTTTGGCCGGGATACTTGCTTTTCACGCATACTTATGCCTCTTACTCAGGAGATAAATGCCAGAGCGTGGGACTGTAGGTGTTCCATCATGTGCATGCTGATGACTGACTGGGTTGCTGTAATATTAGTAATATCTCTGCTAAGTTATAGCCCGTACGTGTATCGTGTGACAGATGACCGTAATACAGAAGGGATGCCGGAAAGGTCTGTGAGTTTGACGGCCGGCTTTAAAATAGTCGTGCCCAAATAATGGTTCGCGGGTAGCACATTGCCTCTGAGATCCTTTGACATTGCTCACAGCTACAAGGAAATTAAAACGTTATAGATGAGGCCAGCAGGGAGTGAAGTGTGTGATGCTGCTGTGTCATGTTTCTTGTTTGGTATTGTTGCCCACTGGCCGAAGGAGGGTGGGGGATACCGCTCTTAAACACTTGTGAAGCGAAACAGATGCCGGCCTCTTGTTTCAACAGATTTAATAGCATGACCTCATTAGTTTTTGACATAGGCACTTCAAAATATTTCCAGAGAAAATTGCTGCATGCATAGGAATGTTTTCCGTCACAGTTATGCGCGTGGGCGTCCGTGCTGAGCGTTTCTTTCCCCCCACCCCGTCTGATGCCTGTCTCCTCCCTTCCCCCAGGTACCAGATACACACCGGCCTCCAGCACTCCATTATACGGCCAACCCAACCCAACTGCTTACCTCTGGATAATGTCACACTACCTCAGAAGCTGAAGGAGGTTGGATACTCAACGCACATGGTTGGCAAGTGGCACTTGGGGTTTTACCGCAGAGAATGCATGCCCACGCAGAGAGGGTTTGACACTTTCTTCGGCTCGCTCTTAGGCAGTGGTGACTATTACACTCACTTCAAATGTGACAGCCCTGGGATATGCGGCTACGACCTCTACGAGAACGATAACGCAGCTTGGGATCATGACAACGGCATCTACTCAACGCAGATGTACACACAAAAAGTACAACAAATCTTAGCTTCTCATAACCCCAGGAAACCTATATTCTTATATATTGCTTACCAAGCTGTTCATTCGCCTCTTCAGGCACCGGGCAAGTATTTTGAACATTATCGATCGATAAATAATATCAACAGGCGAAGATACGCTGCGATGCTAGCTTGTTTGGATGAAGCCATAAACAACGTAACCCTTGCTTTAAAGAGGTATGGTTATTATGAGAATAGCATTATCATCTATTCTTCAGATAACGGTGGGCAGCCAATGGCGGGAGGAAGTAACTGGCCTCTCCGAGGAAGCAAAGGGACCTATTGGGAAGGAGGCATCCGTGCTGTTGGGTTTGTCCATAGCCCCCTTCTGAAAAATAAAGGGTCTGTGTGTAAGGAGCTTGTGCACATCACGGACTGGTTCCCCACTTTGATCACGCTGGCAGAAGGGCAGATCGACGAAGATATCCAGCTGGATGGCTATGATATATGGGAAACCATTAGCGAAGGCAGACGTTCTCCACGGGTGGACATCTTGCACAATATTGACCCAATTTACACCAAAGCCAAAAATGGGTCCTGGGCAGCTGGCTATGGGATCTGGAACACGGCGATTCAGTCTGCCATCAGAGTGAATCATTGGAAACTACTGACAGGAAATCCGGGATATAGCGACTGGGTACCTCCACAGGCCTTCAGTAACGCGGGGCCCAACCGCTGGCACAATGAACGCGTTTCATGGTCAGCTGGCAAAACAGTGTGGCTTTTCAACATAACCGCTGATCCGTATGAACGGGTGGACCTCTCCGCAAGGTATCCAGATGTGGTGAAGCAGTTGTTGGGGAGGCTTTCACAGTTCAATAAGACTGCGGTTCCCGTTCGATACCCACCTAAGGACCCTCGGAGTAACCCAAAGCTGAATGGAGGAGTCTGGGGTCCGTGGTTTAAGGAGGACGAAAAGAAAAAGAAATCAGATAAAAGTAAAAGTGCAAATAAGCAAAAGAAGAACAAGAACAAGAAAAAAGCAAATCGGAAAAAAGGGCAATCATTACATTGCCGTTCACGTCTTGCTGGTGGATAGACTCTAAGCACGCTCTTTTGCCAAGTCTAAGTCAGCTTGGTCCAACTTTCTTGAACTTCTGATGGAATATACTAGAAATGCTAGCTCTGCACTATGGACAAAAGTTGTCATCTTTTAATTTTTTCTCTGATTTCACCAGCGCAAGATACCTTAACGCTCTGCCTTGAGTGTATGTAAACGTCCACATGACAAACTTTCTCCTCTACAAGATGAATGGTGCTCACCCATCACAGCTACATTCCTGATAACACCAGCGATAACAAGCGCCTAATTTCAGTAAACTTATTTTTGATAGACACATGGTGATTCCTTGCCTAAGTTAGTTGGAATATTTGGAGAGTATGGAGATGTTAATGCCAGATGTTCTCAAACTGACAGATGATTCATAGAAAGAAAGGAAAAACAAAACTTGAGAACCTCTGTGGGTCAGAAAGTGTTAGTCACCAGCCTATGGCGTTTTTTTGATACAACGCAGCAAAAACATGAAGCCACCTGCGTAACTTTTTAGAGGTGCCGGGGAGGGGGGCATGATAGGAGGAAAGCTGCTTTGAATTAGATTTTGTCTGTCTTACATAAATCAGAAATATTTTTAAAGTTTCCTAGATGTGCTAAGCTCCCCCCTTTTGCAGTAAAACCAGAAGGCTGTTATTCAACACCCATGAACAGCTAGCGCACGCCATGCATAATTTATTATAGGCCTAGACAAAAACACATCACCAAAGTGAATGTAATATTTAAACACTTTAAGATAACTATACAACAATATGTAAAAGACATAATTTATTTTACAGCAGAATACTTACTTCTCTTCCATTAAAACTTTAATTACTGGGTGATGCAAGCTACCCCTTTGGGTGCTAGGGTTGTCTGGGTTTTTTTTTTTCCTTTGATTTTTAATTTTATTTCCACTCTATCATTCAGAGTTTTATTTAACAGATCCGTATCCTCAGAGTACTGTAAAACAAGAAAATACTGTATACACTGCTAGGATGTCCCTGCCTATGGCAGGGGGGTTGGAACTTGATGATCTTCAAGGTCTCTTCCAATCTAAACCATTCTATGATTCTATGAGAAAGGAGAATGATTCAGGTGCATCGTTTCATTATGTGTTTGCCTCCAATTATTTTGAATGTAACAAAGTGATTATTTAATTTAGTAGTCACGTGAATATTGATGGGTTTCTGTACAGAAGCTAGGCCATCTTTATGTTTGGGGGGAAAATTCTACTTTAAACCTTTTATTTATGTATCTATTAAAATAGTTTATTTTTATGGCATTCATAAAAGTAGTCTGCCTCTTTTTTTGCATCAAAGATAGCAATTCTGACCTTGTTTATTTTAAATGAACTCAGTAAGCTTTTTTTAGTGCTATTATTTTTGCCGCAGGGATGATTTTGTGACATTTCGCTTCTGAAACAGAATTTCTGCTTCCAATATATGTGTAATTTGAGACATGGTTCAAACTTTGCCCTTTTCGAAGGTGTCTGCATGAATGATTAATGGAGGTACTGACTGCATATTCTTGGTGATCTGTGATAATTGATACAATACATACGCATGTATAAGTTTCAAGATGAATTATGTTAAGTAAAATTGATGATTCATTTGTTAAATAGCTATAACATATTTTGGTAAAATTCAAAATAATCATGCTGTTTCAACTACATCTCACTTGACTCAGAAATCCCATTTATATAAATGGATTACAGTTGAAAAATTAAACATTCGTAAAATCAGTGCACACTAAAATCTGAACCATGTCCAATGCTCCAACACCCCCTGACCTTTTTTGAAAAGAAACTAATTGCAGACATATACTGCCAAAACCTAGTAAATTGCATATTTGCAGCTCTAAAGCAGAATAAAGCCGTCATTAATGAACACTTAGAAACAAGTGAGTCGTATTTTAGAGTTACTTTTGTAATGAATATACTGGGGAGAAGACAGAAATGGACTTCTTGGATAGTTACCTATAAATAATAATTATAAAAGGATGATGCGTATCTGCATAAGTGTTTCATATTGTCACTATTATTTTTCATATCGTGTGGTCCCTAAGAGGACTAATTAATTTTCTTAGAAATCTGTCTAGCTTTACTTAAGATCCAGACTATTCAATGAGTAATCAGGAACTGAAATGTTCTCTAATTTCTCTTTTTTTTTTTTTAAATGTACCATTGATGTCCTTAAAAAAATGATAATAACGTCTTGAGATATTATACTCCAAAACATGATGTATAAAATTCATGTCTTTGAGAAAATACACGTCTTTTTTGTCTTTAAGAAAAAGTGAGACTTTTTTAAGTTAGTCTGGTTCACCTGTCGACACAAATTGGACCAATGTAGAAATAATGACTTTTTATTATGTACGTTTTGTAGTTTGGGAAAGAATCTACATTTCAGCAATAAACATTAGGAGAGAGGTGAAGGGAGCAGGAACTGTTTCTGAAACATTACACTGTCTAGTTTAAAACTTAACATATAAATCGTGATGTTTGTGTTTGAAATACCCCTGTGTTGCACACTGAGTTCAGCATTAGAAAGGAATAGTAATGTTTCTGACTCTCCAAGGTCATTTAAAAAAGGCCAAAATTAGATGTGTAAGCTAAACTATACATGAAGAAGGACTAAGAGGCTTTAATTTATTTTGGCATAATAGAAACAAAGCACTGTAATAAAGCGTTATCCTCATAGAATCAATGATCGCCCTTTTTCCCTGAAAGTTTTATGATTGCTTTGGCTTTTATTGGACTGAAGCAACCAGAAAGCATTATTCTCTGACAATGTTTTATGCTATAATTATTTATATCTGTTCTCTCGCAGGTGTAATGGGAGTCCTTGAAAGTAATTGGTGCAAAGCAGAACCGTGGATCAGTTCTTGCATGCCTGTATATTAAATAAATGTGCCACAAGAGTAAGTGTTTGTAGAGTACACAATGGGAGTACGTTTTCTAAGGCTGCACTGGCTCTTAGTTAGGCTGATGCCCTTGAAATTGATACTCCGGTCTGGTATAGGGCAAAAGTTGGATTTAGAGCGAGTGAGAAAGGACACACAATTTGGAAGCCTTCCCAAAATCTTTTGCTGAAAAGATCCCGATGTGAAAACACCGTGTTACAGTTTTCCTGTCTGCTCTCACCCAATACTTCTTTTTTTCACTCCAGCAGTATGATGGTCTCTAGTTTTTGGTGATGCCGTATAGCTCTCAAACCTGTCTTTCTGCTTATGGAGTTGTTAAGTAGTTCGTACACTCTTGCAGAAGGATTTCACAGGTTATTTATGTCTCAGAACGTGTTACGTGCCCAATCTCAGGGAAGGTATGACAGGTAAACACTGCAAACAGTTCAAAAAAAGGTGACTAGCCTTACTGGAACCACAGTCCTGTCCTCTGAAGGAAAACCAACAGCCCTCCTAATTGCGGGGCAGACATAGCCGAGGGAGTTATGGCTTTACTCAGGCTGATGTATTTGTGCAAATGCACTCTTGAAAACCAAGTGGTATTTGGTCTAAGTCAGTAACTGGTCTCTCTACCCACATTTTTAAGAGATCTAGAAAAAGACTGGGTGGGGGGAGGAAAGGCGGGGAGGATTTGCTTATTATTTTTAAGTTGTCTCAAGCCTTCTATTCTCCACATGCTATATGGGTACAAGAAAGAGGCAGGTCTGATAGCAACTCTCCGATCTGCTCTTAGTGCCATGCACACCTTTGGGAGGACCAGCCTGAGCAGGGAGACAATATTTCTTCCTTTTCCACGTATTGTTGATAGCTGTGATCCTGGATCGTCTTTTCTACACCAAGGCAACCTGAAGAATGAGAGAAGGTTAACTGCAGGGAAGAGAGGAAGAAAGAAAAATTTGAGAAAGAAAAAAAAACCCACCCACCAACAAACCAGATGCAAGAAAGCCTTGCCTTGTGATCTGTACTCCCTGAACATAATATATCATGCTGAATTGCTTTTTAAGACATTGTAAGTGTGAAAAATATTTGTATTGTCCTTTTCAGGTTTTCTCAATTTTATTCTAAAGCTCCTTGAATGACTTTTCTAATGGGTAGATAATTTTATTATGTTAACTTTTTATTATTGTTGTTGTTGTTGTTGCGTTGTTGTTATCCAGTTTGACATAAAGTTGGCGTCAAAACGCTGTCCTGGCTACAGATAAAGACCAGCGGAAGGAAGCGCCAAGAATGGTAAGTACATCTAAAATGGCAGTGTTTCTATATGGGTCATGTTGTAAGACGTGAGCGAAAGTCTATGCAGTGGTGGAGCTCAGTCATGGAATACGAGTTACCATTACTAATGGAGTCATTAGTGTCTGAAGACATCCAAAAGGTTCCACTATCTGCTGGGACATGAGGCTTTTTGGAAAGTGAATTAAGCCATTAAACCCAGCAACTTTCTCTTTCTCCCTGGAAGTAATGGGTGCTGATTGGATTTCAAGCTGATGAAAGAGCACTCGTGTTTCCATCCGCGCAGGATTGCACGTAATGGGTTATCTGAGGTATCGTCCAGACAACATTCAAACTTAGGGATTTGTGATCCCGCTGCACAGAATGAGCTGCTTTTTCTTTCTCTGCGTTTCATGCACTGCACGTTCAGCACCCAACATTCATGCTTTTACACTGCCATCCACGTTTTGAAAGTTGCCTTTTATAAAGAGCATTAGCTTTCTGCAACAGAAAGTGAGACAGCAACAAAAGGTAGAACATACGAGGTCAGGTACTGGGCTGCAGCATCTAGGGAGTAAACTAGGAACGGGCTTGCTGTTAAAATTTCTTTCAATTGAAGGAGCTTCAGATTTGGTTGATGGTAAAGAATAAGAGTGGTTTCCACGATGCAATTAGCCTAAAGAAATGAGTATGTCTGGATTCTCCTTAAACTACAAGGAGGTACTGAATTCCTCCCAGTGGCATTCTTCAGTGCAAAATGGGGGTGCTGGATCTACCAGCTTCTACTTCAAAGGCGGTTCAGAAAATCTCTGAAGAAAGAAAAAGAAAGGAAGAAACAAAACATATGTATGTTTTATATAATTTTTTTTTTTTTCAGACGTGGAGATCTATGAACATAGGATTGTACCTTTGCTGACTATTGTTGTGCATTATACGGAAGCCCTGGAAAAAATACTTGGTAATTTTTAGTATGGAAAATTCACTGACTAACTACAGGTTCTTTTTTTCATCTTGCTTTAAACCCAGTGAATATTCATCAGCAATGTTCAAGCAACACAAGTAAAATCTAGTTTACTTCATACTACGTATACCATAAATTATGCTATCAATTTTAGGTCTGCTTTTCCAAAAGATAACATCAGCTCAGAGAAAGACGCTGGAATATACAGTATACCTGTTGACTGCTGACTTAATGAACTGTACTCTTAGGACAGCGGTAACTTTTCTGGTGCTGCTCTCAATCTTCTGTTTTCTTGTTTCCAAGACCAGGCAGAGAACGCATATTCCCACAGGAGAAAAAAAAAAGAAAACACACAACAATGTAAGATTTAATTTAGCAGTTCGATAACACAAGCTTCACTTTAGCATTCCATTGCAGTTCAGCAGAGTACTGAATAGCGCACTTCATTTCATTTCTGTGGAACACGTGTCGAGGTCTTGATGAAGTGGAGGGGTTGTGTAAAAGGCAGGCCAGTGTGAAAGTGAAAAAATGTTCTCTTTCCCTGAATTACGCTTGTTTTCACCTCTGCCAGGCAAATTAATAATAATAGATATGAATACAGTTAACAGCATGGAAGATGATCTAATTAAGTGCCTGGATTTGAATTAACGTTGCAACAAAGGTATATTCCACGATATGGTTAAAAATTATTTTGTAAATTCCATTCCTTTCAATTATAATCAGGGTGACATTGCTAAAGTTTAGCTAGCGATTGAAGTAAGGGAACTGATTAATCGCTGTTATTGGGAATTTCCATAATGAGTGGAGAACAGGGTCCTGAAATGTCATACCAACAGAGCCTGAAAAATATATTTTTAAAATTCCTTATAAACATCAGAGTCTCAGTAAAAGTCAAGTATTTAATCACCTAAAATTAGTGCAGGCCGTGATGTTTGTTTGTCATTCCCTAGATTTGCTCAAAAAGATGGCTTTTGAGAATTACTTGGCAAGGCCGTGTTTATTCCTCCTTTAAATGCAGCTGTGCTTCTGCTGGTTGAGATTAGCCAGCACAGAACTGCGCGCAGGAGAAAGTCAAAGGGGCTATAAAAGTTAGAGTGATTCTTCGTTCTTAGTACATAGAGCGCAGTTTGGAAAAGGGCATCACGAGAATCAGAATTTGGAGAGATTTGCCAGAAGCTAATGCGATAGACTACTTCGTTCCTTTTAGACAACCAAGATACATTTTTATTTTCTAAGATGGCTAGAGAAGGAGGGGAAGCGTGTCCCTGTGAGAAAATGAAGAGTACCGAGCTGTGACTGATATCATACATGGAATGAAGAAATAACAAGTTGCTTAAAAGGAATATTTTGGGAGAGTGAACCGAATGTCATTAAAGAAATACTTCATCTGTCATCATCTGTTTTTCTTCTAAAAAAACCCAACCTTCAAAGCTCTGAATATTGGCAAAACTTTAAGGCCAAGGGTGTAACTAGTAACGTCTTACCTTTGGGCAACCCTCTGAAGTCTTTCTCTGAGAGCATACCTTTTTTATAGTGATTGGTTCCCATTTTATTTGGATTTTCGTTAGCAGATTTCATTACGTTTTATCGCTCTGGATGGAGTGAATATAGTTAGTGTTGATAAAGAGCATATTGGAGCTTTTTGGTTGGTGTTGTTTATCCTTACCAAATTGTTTAGGCTCTCAAGTAATCGCTAAGCAATCTCTTAGCAAGACCCATTTCTAATATACTTAAATAATCGATCTCTCATTACTGTGTAGCTATGGAGGATTTGAAAATTACATTTGCATCATCTCCATTCTGTTTGGACAGCAGAGGAACGTATCCGCACTCCGTAAACATTGCCCTCCACAAGGAAGGGTTTGCAGAGACGCAGAGGGGAGCGCACAGCCCTGGCCTTCAGCCCAGACGACATCAGCAACTCACAAACTTTTGTCTTCAAACATCGTTTCTTTGAGATTTTTACTGCCACTAGGTTACTTTTTTTTTTTTTTTTATCCCCCCTTCTCTTTGAAAGGAAAAAGGCTAAATGACTAATTTTGCTTTCGACATCAGCTGTGAAAGTCTGCTTGGAAACCCCCCTGCGTAGACTGGGTAGAACGAGAAGGACAAGCAGTGCCTGGTTTGCGTCAGGAGGAACACGCTGTGCTGCTTCCGCTCCCCCCACTCTCCCCAGCCTCCCACAGCCCCAGCTATACCCAGTCATTAACAGGAATGTCATTAAACTCTTCAGCATGCGAGTATGCCAAGATCCGATAGTTATCCCCAGATAATGAGCAAGTTCGGATCAAACTGTACCCTTTCTGGTTCCTGTCCTTTCTTTCCCATCACTGTCTTATTTCCACATGCTGTCTAAACTTGTGGGATGGTTATAGTAAAATCTGTGGAAGATTTTCTCCATTGCAGATTCAGCCAGCTGAGATCTCGCTGACATCTGTTTCCTTCTCATCCATGCCAGCAAAGACCAGCATGAGGACTTGTACTAAAAGAAAATCCTTGAAGTCCAGCTAAAATCACGTCTTTCTTGTGTTAGTCACGGTTGTTCCTCAGAGGTACACAGGAAAGCATTTCATATAATGTAATCCTAAATTCAACTAAATTCATAAACATATCATAACTGTTCTCATTGTCCTGTCTGCTTACACAGTAGACTTGTTAAATATACAGTGTCTTTCTCAAGACACAAGCTTGCCAGGTTGCCATTTCCTATACTTTAATTCCCATTTCATTACTCAAACTTGGTAAATCCTGTTTAACTAGAAAGTAACTGTTACTTGAATAAACATGAAGAAAAGCATCCCGTTCTGATCTAAAGCAGAAAATTATGAAGAATCTATTCCTTCCCATTGTAAATCTCTTGCAATAGTTAATATCTGAGTTAAAAGTATATATACCTTCTTTCTAATTCGATTTTTTTTCTGGCTACAGATTCCAGCCTTATGTTGTCTTTACCCCCAAGACTGAGAGTCTTTTGGCACCTGGTGTTTTCCTCTTATCATTGTACATCTGGATTCCAAATTTAGTGTTTTTTAGAGGCTGAACAGAGGTCTCAGAGTCTAATCATTGTGTGACACTTTCTCCAGTTCCTGAATAGGAGCTAAGCCTTTTTTGCACAGTTTCTCCAGTTTTTCAGTAGACTATGAAAAATGTGGACATCAAAAGCAAATACAGTATTCCAGTATTAGTTTCGCTCAAGCTATATAAAGGAAGAAATATCACCTCCTGAGAAGAAAGGAGTACTCCTCTGCCTCTAATGAGCTGCATGTCCTTTGTGACTCATTGATTTAAGGTTTCTCAGCGCTCCAACCATTCTCTTGGTATGCCTTCATTCCTTGTTACACAAATTCTGTGCATTGGTCCATAGCTGGTTTCAGTGAAACATATTTTGTTGAAGAGGCTGAATTTCTATTCCATGATGCTATGAATTTTTCAGGTAATCTGCATCGCTTTGTGGTTGCCCTGTCCACCTCCTTGTATACGGCTCCAGCAGCCTTTGTGTCACCTGCAAATCTTGTCTGCAGTCATTTTGCATGGGCTGGACCCAATACTGCTTCCCCTGAAAGCACCTTCTTTTAATGATGACTTCTCATTGGCAGTTAAGTTGGTGGCTCATCAGTTGGCCATTGCTGATGGAATTTGGTGTATGCTCTGCTGGTACCGTCAGAGTTATTTTAACCTGGTGATTGGTTGGTTCAAGTAGCAAAACATTTTGGCATCCAGGAGTCATGAAAGCCTCAATCTCGTGTGACAGAAGGTAGCTGTAATGTTCAAACTCTGCCCTGCAGCCTCCACTGAGCCTAGAGCATCCCCTGCTGCTTCACTCTCGGGATGGCACTCCCCACCAAGGAGCCCAGGCAGGGAACTGGCTGTATAGTTTGTGTTTATTTTTGTTGTTTCCTGTGAGAAAATATTTTACTCCTTAGGTGTTGTTTACTCTTATACAGGGGAAAAGAAACAAACAAAACCCAAAAACCAAATCAAATTTTGAACTATCCTGGAAAAAGGATTTGATGTTTTCTCACAGCGGCTCTATTCTTTGTCTCAACTTCTACAGCCATTTTTCTAAAAGTCCCCTGTGCAAAACAGAAGATGAAAATGTATAAAGAGGAAACAGAATAAACTCTCTAATTATGTTTTACACCCCAAAATATACTAATAGCAGCCATGCCTATAATGTCTAATTCAAGGAAAACATGGATGTCCACCTATAAGGAGTGAATTTTCAAAAGTCACTTTTTCACATTTCATGATTCCAGAGGGTATGCACTGGAAGGGTAGGCACTCACGCTTATTTAAATCAGATATATTTATTCAGATATAGCCTTTAGGGTAGCATGCATAATTGAAGCATTTTAATGTTTGCATTTTCCCAACAAAACGTGTTGAAGATCATGTAGGTGAGTAATCAATGCCATAAAATAACTACTCCATTTCCATGGCTGTGGACAAATCCTCAGTCTGATTTTCCCAGTTCTGAGTGCGACACGCTGGTTTATCACTGCTGAACGGCAAAATTCACTCTATCTCACTGAAACGCTGCCGTGATAGACAGTTCTTTCTTCCACTGTTGCCCTTCACTCTTGGTTTTGACACATTTCTGTACATTTGCTAAATCTTCCCTCACAGTTTGCAGTGCAGCGCATTCTTTCTGTCCCTGTTTTACACGCAGAAAACAAGACCTAGGTTGTTCTGAGGTGACAGAAGAAGTCATTGGGGAGGGCTGGCAAAAGCCCGGATGTCCTGAATTGGAGTCTAATGTTTAAACCCTAAGGCCGTCATTCCTCAAACACTTCATCAGGTGTGCTCTACTGGCGTTGCGTAGCAGCAGTGTTTAAATCAGTGTGCAGGAGTCCCATGGTAGCCTCTCAATTGCCTGGTTTAGCCACTGAGTACTGAGGATGGAGACAAAGAGCAGATTGGGATGTTCTCACCATCATCCCAATGGACTGGGGAGGTGAAGGTCACATTCTAAAATCAGCCCCTACCTGTGCCTGTGGTTCAGTTGGGAGGAGTGGAGGGTAGGGTAACGCTCAGGCTGACTTAATAATTTGCATCCTAAAATCTTTTGCTGCACCAGACAAGATGAATAATATTTTCCCTATGACAATATCAAATATATTTGCAGAACTTTTGTCTAATTCCAGAATTTATTCAGTCTGTAATTGCCTAGTGATATTATTTCCCCAAAGATCATTAATTTAATTTTTTTTTTTCACCAAGTACTTTTTAAAAATATAAACAAAAGTAGAGTTTTACTGCAAGGGCATCAGTACTGCTGGAAAACATTAACAGCTTTAATAATGAAAATAGGCAGGTCTGAGAGTTTGTAGTTATTGCTGTTTACAGGTCTGGGTGAGATACTGGCTTAAACGTGCATCTTGTGAATGGTACTAAGGTAGATGTGACAGCAGAAACCAAAATTGCCATCTGTTTGTTACGGGCAGGGTAGGTGGAAGAGAAAACACTGTAGGTTTAACGTTACCGACACTCTCTCTTATTCCCAGAGGAAAAGACACATCAATGACTCCCTCCTGCATTGTCTGCTGAGATAGAAGACTTCACAAGGTATGAAAATGTGTTTCTTGTGCTGTTGTTGAGATTTAGCCATCCAATACTGTAACTGTGTCATATGGTGGTTCCTTAGTTTGCCTTAAAAAAACAAAGAAAAACTTACTTTTTATTGTCTATCAAATGTACTGCATTTATGCAACATGACTTCCACCGCAACATCTCAGTGATGTTTTAGGTATCTGCCATTCGTTATAATCGTGTTAGGTTTCTCCTGATTCACTCAGTCCTCAATCTCTCCTTTTCTAGAATTTTGTGAGTCTTGTTTGTCCTTCTCTTCGCTTGCGACTTTAATTTATTTTCATTAAAAGCACTATTGCTGTTCATAATTCTGGATCTGCGCTGGTCCTGAAAGTGCATTAGTTTTTAAGCGATGCAGATATTTCCTGATCCGCGATATGCAATAAACAGGTTACCCTGTGCAACTAGATGGAAGATTAAATCAGTGCTTTTGTTAGCTAGTTGAAGCACAGGCTTTTGCTAAATTATCCAGAATGCTTTTGCCTGACCATCTGTTTCAAACGGAAATGAATCTTTGGCTTTAATTATAACTCTCTTATGAATATTATTTTTCTTTTCTTTTTCTAACCCAGTCTGCCCTTTTGGAGATTGCTCGAAATCTCCCCGTATTGTGTGAAAGGTGGGGGTGGGACTACCAGGGTGGTTGATAGTGTGATGTCATTATTTTTTTTGTTAGCCTCCCTGTTAATGATTTTAAATCTGTTTATGCACTTGCTGCAAGTTGAAGCAAAAATCTGTGTTACCAAACTGTGTTTACAAATTTGCAACAAGATACCGCGTTAGGAAGCAGTCTAAGTACAAACATGTTAAGCCATATGGAAAATCCGCCCCAATCTTGCTAAATTGTTCCAATATTTAATTATCCAGATCATTAAAAGTGTGCACCCCCTTTCTAATCGTTTTTTCTAATTTCATGGTCTAGCCCTCCAATCATATTACAATTCTCTACGTGTTCCCCATGAAGGTGTGCACAGATTGAGACCAAACATGAAAAACTCCAACTTCAGGTGCTGTTCTTCAGCAAAGAATTACTCATCTCAGTACGGATTTGTCATTGAGGTGCTTTGTATATTTTTGCTTGTTTGTTTGTTTTTTTCAAAGAAAGGGTGAAGTTATTCTTTTTATTGTAAATTAAATGGGGGCCAGGGAGGAGGAAACGGAGAGCTCTGGGCTGGGGTGTGGGGGGAGTCCTTACTGTTGGTAAGATCCTCTCTGGAGCTCTTGGCTTTCATCTTGGAAGGAGTGGGAAGGGGAGATCCCCTTCCCCTTCCCCTTCCCCTTCCCCTTCCCCTTCCCCTTCCCCTTCCCCTTCCCCTTCCCCTTCCCCTTCCCCTGGTAGAGTGGCTTCCTTTTCACTCACGTTGTCAGCAAACCATTCTGCCTTTGGTTTCTTCTAGCTGGTTGGCCAACATGCCCCGCGCATCCAGCACATACTTTTCTCCTCCGCCTACCCAGTCTGAATCATAGTACTGTCCTAACTTGCATCTTCTGTGGTGCGGGGCAGCAACTCCTTTTTATGACCGAGAAAGAAAAGAAAAACAAACCGAGTTACGCTTCTTGGCACTTTTTCCAGCTCCACTAGAGAACTTGGCCCTTGCTAGTCAGTAAGGAGACCTTGAGCAAGCAGAGGAATCTTTTTCCTGCCAAGCTGTCTTCCCAAGCAGAGGCCAACTTGTAGCAACACAGTGTGGAGATGAGTCAGTGAAAAATGGACTTAGGTAAACAGTTTTAACTGAAAGAGGGGAGATTTAGATGAGATATGAGGACGAAATTCTTCACTGTGAGGTTGGTGAGCCCCTGGCCCAGGTTGCCCAGAGAAGCTGTGGCTGCCCCATCCCTGGAGGTGTTCGAGGCCAGGTTGGACGGGGCTTGGAGAAACCTGGGCTGGTGGGAGGTGTCCCTGCCCAGGGCAGGGGGGTTGGAACTAGAGGATCTTTAAGGGTCCCTTCCAACCTAAACCATTCTATGATTTCTGTGTTACAGGAATTTCTGCCATGTCTCCAGAGACAGCTGCACTTATTTCTTCATCTGAGAACCACTGAGATGGGGAGGTATTTGAACACTCCTAATTGAAATCCTAGGGCATGTGCTGGTCTTCTCCTCATAACTTTTACCCCTGCAAATTTCAGTTCCCATTCCTCCTCATCATCAGCTTTTGGTGTGGGTCATCACTGTGTAGCCTACACTTAGCACTTTTTACGAAAAAGGAGGAGTTTAGCTCTTTCTTTTCAAAGGATTTCCAATTTAGAAAGGTGCCAGATTATCTTTTTATCTTGTTGGAGGTATCTTCTATTTTACCAGAGTAACCATTATCAAAACGTACTTTATTCAAATGGTTTCATAAAATTCTTAAATTAAAAGCAGTATCTTTTTAAAATAAACAGAAATGAAAATGAGGGGTATTTCTTGTTTCATATAGCTAGCTTTCACTCTACAGAAGTCGATCCAGACTAGGTATACAGAGGATAATTGCATTAAATAAAGACCTTTAATTTTTAGGAGAGAAATTTCTCCACTTTTGGATGCTATGTCCCAAATTCTGTCATCTCAGCACGCGCTGCCACTGTTAAATCAGCCCGTGGGGTTTTTTTCCTGTAATATTTCTCCCTACTAAGTGCTTGTACAGAAAGTGTATCTACACTTAATGTTTCATACAGCTTTTAAAGGAGCCCTGAGAAGGTTTAGCAATTGCTTTATAGAATGATAGAGGCAAATATCTTCACGCACCTCTCCCTCCCACCCCCCCATTCCTGTACTGTATTCAGTGAGTGAAAATGATTCACTATGATTCATTCTCATTCCCTCCCAAGCTGTGTTCTTCCCTGAAAACTACAATATTTCCTTTCGCACTCTCCGTGAATACCGAGGCTGTGACTTCTTCTTTCTCCTGTGTTTCTCACAGAGAAGTTCAGCAGCAGTTCCTGTAAAGAACGGGCATCTGAGGAGCATGAGAGAAAGGCTGATGTTGTATCTGGAACCAACTCTCCGCACCTCTCGGAGAATAACATCAGCTCTTGGCAAAAGGAAACGTGCTCCGAGAATTGTTCAGCCGGGCCTTAAAGTTTCTGGGCTATAAAACGCAGAATAATAGGATTAGAGAAGCAAGAGGTGGAAGATACCTACAGAGTTCTCTTCATTTCCCTGCAAATGAAAGCTATGGGCGTTACGTGCTTGGCCTCTGGGAAAAAAATTGCATCAGTGACTGTGCAGATATAACTGGCTCGTGTAAAGCAGGAAAGATGTTGATGCTTCATCCAGTTCTTCATCTGTGTTTGAATTAAGACGTCCAAATGACAAAAGCATTCGCCTGGATTTTTACACCAGTGGATGACCGTTTAAAACATGTATTCTCAATTCACACTGTCTATGTCTATGTTTAGTACAATAAAAGATGTTTAGGCAACAAAAGGTCAGCTAAGCATTAGCATATGATGTTAGCGAATTACTCTCACAGCAAGACAAACAGTTGTATTAAGCAGCCTGACCCTGGAATTTGGACACCTTTACTTTTCCATTCATAAATTCTTCTAAACCCATGGCTTCTGAGTGTTTATCGCTAGCATTAGGCCCTCTCTCTACATCTGCTCCTTAAGAAACGAAGCTTTAATGTTTGTTTCAGGTTCCAGCTGCTGTGCTTCGGGCTGTGAGGCGTGTGCTCAGCCTCATTAAATCCACGGGGCTTGGAAGCTGTTCTCCCGGTTGCGCCACAGACGGTATCGCATGTAGGACCCAAGGGCTGGAGGAGGAACTCCCTGGCACGAAGTGCAGCGCACGCAAGAGTGTGGCAGCAGATCCAGAGCCGACTCCAACACGTCTCCGTGGTTTTCAGCTGCTGACGAAAAAGTGCCTTTTTTTTTTTTTTTAAAAAAAAAGAAAAAAAAAAGAAGTCTGAAGTTAAACAGAGGTCCTCGGAGAAGCTGAAGATGGAAATATTTCTCATGTGAGCAGTTGCACGCAGGCAGAGCGGAGGCTGCTTTGGTGGGTT
The DNA here is from genome assembly GCA_017639485.1 of Pluvialis apricaria. Classification (NCBI taxonomy): domain Eukaryota; kingdom Metazoa; phylum Chordata; class Aves; order Charadriiformes; family Charadriidae; genus Pluvialis; species Pluvialis apricaria. The sequence goes on from CM030010.1 coordinate 81,035,247, forward strand.
TCTGGGGAGACCAGCAACCTTTCCGACAGGTGGTGGTGGTGGGGAGCAGAGCTGCCTTGCTGGTTTCTGCCTGGAGTTTTGTGGGTAAAATGCAATACGGTTCTCAATGTTGAATTCTGAAGTGCACAGAGGATAAAGCCCTACGGGACTAAATTCCCCCAGGCTAAGAGGGGACGGTACTTTTTACAAACACGGATAAGACAGCTGTGCTGCCGTGCCATTCCCATGGCTTCCAGCCATGTGCAGAGGTCCAGAGGCTGTTTGAAATCCGTGAACTGCACGCCCAGGGACTTTTTGTCTGAGAGGTCGAGTTGCCGTTGCCAGTAAATAGCAGATAAAGTACTTCTGTGCCGCTGCTGACGGATGGCAGGGAAATCAGAAGGAAATATTGAGTAGGAAATTATTCCTTGGTAAAGGGAGGTGAAAAAGAAGGAATCTTTTCCTGGAATTTCATAAGTTAATTTCTTCAGTTTGACACAGCTAACCTGAAATACTCGGTTTCTTTTTAACGCCGCTTCTCGTTTGCTTTTGCGTTGCTTTCATCTAGAGTGTGAAATTCCAAGTCACCGTGCAAAAGCCGCCTTAGGAATATTTTTGGCAATGCTGCAAGCAGAAAGTACAGGAAACCTCACAGGAGAGTTTGTTCCAGCAGCGCTGCCATCCACGTTTCGCAGCTGCAGCGACGTTCAAAGCAAATCTAAATGCCGCCTTTCCCCTTCTACAGACCCTTGCTGAGGTTAGAAGTACCTGGGACCAGGAAAGTTTAATTAAGTTATGCCACGATCACAACCCACTGAAATAAAGGGGGGAAAAATAAAAATAATTAATCCACGAGAAAAGTTTCACAAAGCAAAAAGGGGATGAGATTGTATAACACAGTTACTGCGTGACAGGCAGAGCAGGAAAGCAAAGGGGAACGATTATTAAGGGCAAACACTTCCCCGCTGTTAATTGTAGCCACGTTTGGCAGATGTAAGCGAAGAAGAGGCAGTGGAGGGACAACTGCTGGGAAGAGGAAGGTAGGGTTGCCTCTCCCAATTGCCTCCAGCGTTGGTTTGTCCCATCGTGTCCATTCTAGCGAGCCAGTGAGGTCTGGTTTAGGACATGCTTTTGGTAACTGATCATCGGTTAATTTTCTGAAATGAAAGCGTATTTAAGTAAAGAAAGGGCGTGTATCCATTTATGAGAGGGTTAACCTTTCCAGTACTCTTACAGGTAGCCTAATTTAGCTGCTAAGCTTTACTGCACAGGTATATTGGCTTCATCAGTGAATGGAACGAAGTCTGTTACTGGTACAAGATCTTAACTACCATCTGAAGCTCGACGCTCCACCAAAAAAGTCCTCACCACCCCGTTTTGACCAGGAGATTATTCCCCCAGAGAAGACACAATGGAGGAGACATAAGAATTGTGAAGACCCGACTGGCTCTCAAAGAGGCCAAGCCACGTTGACTTTGCCATAAAAATGCAGAGGCCTTCAGTGCGGAAACGACATTAAGAATTTAAAGGGAATAAATGGGATTCAGAACTTTATGAGCTGATTTCACCCTGCGCTAAAGTGCTGTCTTCCTTGAATGACACAGAAACTCAGCTTTGGCTTGTATACTGTGCCACAGTTCTCAAAGCTCCTCAGGGCGCCCCTAAAGGAAAGGTAATACAGCCAAAGAGGTACGGAGAAGTATACTGGCATAATTGCTCTTCTGTTTGGTTTTAATCCCGGTTTCGCTTCAAATTTGCAATATAACTACCACTTTTTAAGTTCATTACTTTTAGAATTATTTTATTCTTAGGCAGTAGATGTATTATTTATTTACTGGTATTATTGAATTTTCTCAATTCTCTCTTGGGATTGAGGGATCTCTCTTTCTCATCCTGGCAACTGTAATAACCACGTAACCCTGGCCTTGCTATTTAACCCACTTGTGTTCATTTAGGGCAAAAATCATCAGAGAGGTCTCCTACAGTTTAAAAAAATAAATGTATAGCAGCGTGATTATGTATATGTGTAAAGAGTGAGGCATATCAGGAAATAGTTTATCAGTAATTTTTATGCAGAAGTCTGACTTACTGTTTTCTAATATATCATACTGGAATAATACAGATTTCACTAGGCAAATTAAGTGCTGTGTAAAACTTCTGAGAAAATGCAAAGATTTGGCTCAATAAACTAGAATGCTCTAGTGCTAGCCAGAAAAATGCAGTAAATGGTCAAATTCTGGGCTGGTGAATTTATTGTAAGTAAAGTGTAATCTCTAAGTAAGAATGACTGTTGATGGGGTAAAGTCTAACTGGGACAGGGTTCAGGAATAAAATCTGGCCTCAGCATTAAGAATAAATCACGTACAGAAGTAGAATTTTAGTACAGTTCTGTTCCAACTTTTTGAGGATACAGCACTGTCTCCACAACGGCATCCTGGAGCCTGTCTTCATTTTGTGATGCCTCAGCTCCAGTTCGATTCAGAGAGAAGGTAACTAATAGCATTTAATTACAGCTACGTCGAAGGCTTGTGTCAAGCTGTGTAGGTAAGTCAAAATGGAATAAAAGTCAACTAATGTGCTTCTGAGACAACATTTCCAAATAGATTAAACCAAAGAAAATATCTAAATGCATTCTTAAGGTATTAGAGGAACGGGAGATACCATTTTCTTACAATAAAGGACTTTCAAACAGAAAATAGTAATCATGTAGAAGGGGAAAGCGTTAACAAATACTTGATTGCACTAAATAATCCTCTTTAAAAATTTTCCTGATTGTCATGACCTTTTCTTTTTCTCACTTAGCTGATCCGCGTGTTATGAGTTGCTTGTTGAAATGGGTGTAAAAACAAAAACCAAAAAAAACCCCAAGTATTTCAGAACGACTTAAGTAAAAACAGATGACAGCTAGAAGATAGCTGTGCTAGAACAACAGTATTCATTATTAAGGAAATAATATATAGCAAGCTATATAGAGCACTGGGGAAAACATTGGGAAGAGGGAGTATACATTTTTTCCAGTTCTTATATTATCTTCCAAAAAAATAGTCACACACACATGCTATGTTTGCAATAAAATTGACACATGGAAAAAAAAAAGGGTCCTGTAAAAATTCTGGCATTCAAAGAAAATTATTTCTTATACTCTGTGCACACACATACAAATCACCAACAGTCAGCTTTTGTTGTTAATAGTCCCTTTCCTTACCTTTTTTTAATAAATACGAAATCTTTGAATTATACCATATTGGTGAAGCTGTTACGAAAAGAAAGACCTATTCTCTGTAGTTATATTTTATACAACTGAACTGATATGGCAAGGAAAATAAGTAAATTTATGCATGAGGTTAGAAACCAAAATAGGCAATATCTTTGCACCCTTCTCTTATTCGTTTAACTTCAAAACCAAATTCTGTTCTTTCTCCTCTAGTATCTGTGCCAGGTTCTTCGGGACAAGATGCAAGACCCTACCTGGAGCTTTCCGTGCTGGCTCTTGCTGTAGTTTGCAACAGTTACGTATTGGTCTAAATCACTGTACATGGCATTTAATATGATAAAAACTCAGTAATCTTGATGTCTTTTTTAAACGTCTAGTCCTTCCTTGTGAGTTTTGCTAAGCTGTTGGATTTGGCGACTTCTGGTAGCGGTGAGTTCCACAGTTTAGTTACTATGGAGAGGTATTTTTCTGTCAGTCCTGGTTTTCACACCTTTAATTTAATGGAATATCATCTTGTTCCTGGGCGGTGAGGTGCAGAGACAGAAGCTTCTGAGTCACCTTCTTTATCTTTATCTGATTTGCTTTAACATATCCATCTAGTGAGTTTCTCTTCAGAAAGCTGAGTCTTTTTCTTTTTTATAAAACCAGATGTTTTTCAGCCCGTTAATCACTTTTGTTCTCTTACTCCTTCTGCCTCTGCAGCACGCTGCATGATGCGAAGCAGCACGTGTGGTACAGACTGACTGCCGAGGGCTGTGCTGTTGCTTCTTATAAAGGAATCACAACTTTTGTCTTATTTATTCGCTCATTTCTCATGCATCCCACCATTTTGCTAATGCTTTTTTCAAACTATGCGTTTCTCGGAGACTTCAGTAAAGTTCATTGTGAAGTATCAGTAAAGTATGAAAAACTGTTAACTGATTAGAAAGAGATATAATTTACTAAATATATTCAAGGTAAAAGAGACATAATAACCTTTTTTGCTCCCAGAGTGGCTATAACATCACAAAGAGGAAACATACTCTTTCATCTTTTGCTAAGGTTTTATTATTTTTTTTTCCTTTGTTTTCCTTGTCTGTAAAATAAATCATCCATGCAGAAAATGAACAGTAATGGTGTAAGTACTGAAAACTCTTAATCATACAGTAGGCAGTGGAAGGAGAGATCTATCTGGCAGTAGAGGGTACCCTCAGGAGTTATTACGCGTACCTAAATTATTTACTTTTGTTTTCAGCAACTGCTTGAGTGTCATTTTAGGTCACTTTACATTGACGTAACTGCCATACTTGATTTGTATACGTATTCTCATGTTGGCGATTGTACCAAATTACGGAGAGGTGAAAAAGACACCTGACAATTTCCTTATAACTGTAGGAAAGGTTTGTTACGTACCGTTTGTATTGCTGTGACTTTGAAACCAAGAGGAAGATGCAGGTGAGAGCGGCATCAGATCTGGGCAAAGCTGCATCTCCTCTTCATAATGTTGCTTGCAAACCGTGACTGCCCACGTCAGGTCTAACCCAGCGGCTTGGCAAATGCGGGGAGCAAAGAGAATCCAGGTACAAAGCAAAAGCAGCATCTTCATGCAGCGAAGGATGGTGTTATTAAGTGCAATGGCCAAGGGAACAAGTCGTAATAGGCAAAAGTTACCGACTGTTCATATCCATCACATATGGTAAATGTATTCTAATATTGTTTTCACATGTTGCGTCTAATCAAGCATTTTTTTTTTTTTCCTGGGAAAGCATGGGAGTTGTAAGTTGGGAGTGGCGATGCTTTTCAACGGAGACATTCTTAGGAGGAGAAGTGTTTGGAAGAAGTTGGCCTCTCCAGTTGAAATGCTGCAAGAGAGATTTCTAGGCAGGCGAGCTGTAGTAGATTGTAAACTCTGGTTCTGCGTGACTAGAATCATAGAATGGTTTAGGCTGGAAGGGACCTTGAAGATCATCGAGTTCCAACCCCCCTGCCATAGGCAGGGACACCTCCCACTAGATCAGGTTGCCCAAGGCCACGTCCAGCCTGGCATTGAACACCTCCAGGGATGGGGCTTCAACAACCTCTCTGGGCAACCTGTTCCACTGCCTTACCACTCTTAAAGTGAAAAACTTCCTAATGTTTAATCTAAACATTGAATGTTAGGAGACTTCTGTTTGATAGGGACATCCTGGTCAAAACGCAGTTTGACGTCTTTGAAAGGCTACCTTCAGCTTTCCTGCGGCGATACCTTAGCGCAACATGAGAGCAGGCTCTTCCCGCTGGCTCAGAAAGCCATTTTACCTACTGCAAACACGAAACCCCTTGGAAATAAACAGAGCTACAAATGAGTTCTGCAGGCGTTGGAGTAGGTACAAAACACCGCAGTTTGACACGGTTACCCACACGTACACACAAAGACCGCACCGGCATCTCTGCGCTTTTGCTAAGAAACTCTTATCTACAAAAAACTTCCAAAATTTCCATTATTGCTCAGAAAGTATCAGTATGGACTAGTAAAACTAGTGGGGCTTTTTCATAACTTGGCTGGAATCGCCGTAATGACTCTCAGCATGCAATAATATTTTCCCCTTGGAGTTTGGAGAGTAAGAGTTAAGAAAGCTCAAATCCTTTATTATTCTGGGCAGCTGTAAAGGAAAGTATTTTGTGTTTGGTCGAGTGAAATTACTTGAGCATGTATTTTAAATTGAAAGTGCTCACAAACCTGAAGTGATCTAAACTGAAACTATCACAGTTGTTCACAAGCTTTACTATTTCCTTTAATTTAATCAAGGAGGGGGGGAAATAATTATTAAAAAAGAAAAGTATACACCACCACCACCAGTTTATTATTTTTGCACTTTTTTAGGAAACCAATTATTGTGTATTTTATTTTTAGAATGTGAATCAAACCCTTGTTTAATTCATGTAGTGGTCCAGATATCGCGACTGCAGTGTTTTCTATCAAATGCCAGTGGAACAGCTATTGAGTTTATGTAAACTGTCAAGGGTTATTAGGCTTTCTGGGTTTCATAGTATTGGTCACTGAGTTGTTGAAGCCTAAAGCTAAAGGGAACTTCTGCATGTAGGGATAGAGACAATGTTCAAAAATACTTACAGTCAAGAATAATGCAGAAAGAGAGTAAGTGAAAGATATTATATAATAGCCAGAATGTCAGAAACTGACTATCTTTATAGAAAGGGAGGGAGAATGAATATACCAGTGGTGGCTTAAACCCTCATTTATTGCTTTGATTTCTACGTTTAAATCAAGCAGGTATCTAAATACTGCTTTTACTGAGACTGAAGCATCCGGGTGTCTTCACTCACGTTCGAGGCCGAGGATGTTGTCTAGAGCCACAGGACGAAGGTGCTGCATTCAGTGTTTGCAGGAATGTAATGCTTTTCCTTCCCGCACCGAGTGATCCCGGAGACGTACTTACTCCATTTCTACCACAGCTTCAGTTTTCTTTTGATTCCTGTAATTGGAAACACGGCAATGATGTTTATCTCCCAAACAAGACACAGCAAATGGCAAGAGCAAACATCCATTCTGTCGGGTGATGGCTGTGAAAATACTGTCCTACTTGAAACACCAGGAATTTATGTTCTCTGACTCAGTGTTAAATTTATCCTTATCCCAGGCAGAGTGAGTTGCGTTCTTTCCACTAGAGGCTGACGAGATGATTTGCGTTTCTTGTGCTTTTTTACTTTATCTCCTCTGCAAACAAGCAGCTGGTATGGCTGTTACAGTCCTTCCATTATTTACATTAAAAGGAAAGGAGAGAAGGAAGAGGAGGCTATCTAGGGAAAAAATAAAATATAAAAAAAAGCCCAAATCTGAAGCTGTAGGGAAAATAATTATACTTTCTGCGTATAGCAATTCAAATGGATCACAAATGGGGTCAAATAAAAATAAAGAACCATACCAAATACAGTGTCCGCTTATTGTCCTGTAATTTTATGGTTTAATCTCTCTGGCTTTTTCTGGGAAGTACCACATATGCCATGATTATGACTACTGACAGCTGTCATTTGTTGGTTGTTCCTCCCAAATTGCTCAAGGCGATGAGACAAACAGCACTGCTCGCCTGCTATTACCAGGTCTTACTTCTTCAGTTGCACGTTTTCATTTATGTTGGAACTCTCTTCTCTGACCAGCATGCTCAAGTATTAAATTAGGAAATTCAGCAACCATTTCTGAAATCTTTATAGACAATGAAGTATTGACCCATCCATATAGTATGTTTCTACCTTAAAATATGTATATTCATGAAATGCAAAATATTTACTGTCTTAAATTTCATCATTATTTTCACCCAGAAGCCTTTGTAACTTTTCTGTAGAAAGATCCCCGTGTCAGATTAGGGAATGGCTACAGACTAATTATCTTTACCTAATCTGCCTACAGTAGAGGGAAAATGGTAATGCTTAATATTTTTTTCATGGCCCGTCATCAATCTGTCACTTTGAAAAATCAGAAGGAGAAGTTAAATTAATTATTCTCATATTGATTCCCCTTTGCCAGATTCATTACACTATCCTATTCCTGCAAAAAAAAAAAACCCTCCAAATACCAGTCTGGCTAAAACTTGGCAGAAAAATGCATTGCCTCCACCAAATGACTCATTTATATTTCATTGTTTTAAGAGCTTTCCTCTGTAAATATTTAATAGATGATGTATATGTCTAGATGAATATTGAAGCAGAAAACTTAAAAAACCTTGACTGCAAACTTTCATAGTTCCTGATAAGGTAAACTTTTTTTTAAGCAGCAAGGAATTAACAGCTCACTCCTAGCACCAGTTGATCAGCTTTTTACAAATCGCGAGTAATTGCATAAATACTAACATCTGTCCAAACACTTGCCATTAACGAAAAGCATGAATTAGTAAATGCCTGCAAACAAGACAGTCGCAGCGGTTCACCTGCCTTCTTGCAAATGGGGCTTATTATTCACATCGACAGCGTGAGGCACGAGGTTTACTATTTGAATCAAAATTAAATTTGTATCTCATGATGTAGAACTGAGCTGTCTGTGTGTTTCTTCCACGCTTCCAATACTTGACAGCAAAAACCTTAACTGACTGTTTATTGGCAGTTTCTTTCCATTTCAGCGGGTTCAGAGAGACCAGCGTGCTTCAAGCCTATCATTTACGCAGGGGATGAAGACGGCGACAAGGTAAGTACAGCCATCATCGCTCACAAAGTAGTGACCCAGGAAGAGTCTCCTGTGGTAATTGATATGAAATCTAAACTTGTGAGCGTGCCGGGGCCGTCAAAAGTAATTGTACTTGAGTCTAAACTGTTGAAAAGCTAAATCTCTTCAGGGGAGGATTTGTGAAAGTGGGTACTCTTTGGGGAACCACGCAAATCTGCATTGCAATAGCCTGTTTCCTGAGCTTTCCTTAGGGATCATGGAGAATTTATAGGAAGGCTGTATTTTTTTTGTAGCTACGCTGCCTTTACCAGCTGCACAACATTCCTTCTTGAATGATTATGTTCCATAAAAGCAATTACAGCAAATTCTGGGATTCTTCTTTTCATTTCCTTTAGTAGTTCTCTAGAGACAACGTTTCTTTAAAAAGTAACCGGAGTGGTGACAGAGGATGCCACGGATGAGCCTGCATGTTTATTCTTCTGTCTGCTGAGGACATTTGGAAAATGCTATTATATTTTCACATATGCTGTATGCTACTTAATTGCAAAAATGTACATTGTTTTGTAAGAAGTATTTAAAAAGAGCGGGGAAAAGATTTACTTGTTGTGCATGCGCTGGGTGGAAGGCACAAAGGGCGATGTTGGAATGCCTTTGGCGCGAGCGCTCTTTGAGGAGGGACTGGATGCCATAAGGCCATGCAGACCAGAGATTTCATTTCTACTCCTCTCTTTTCTAGTGGTGCTCCTTGGGAATACGGTACTCTTATCAATACAGGGAAAAAAAAAAAAAAGGTATTTTCTTTCAAAGCAACAGCATTATAAAAGAAAGCAAAACCTGACCTCATTTGTTGGTAGCAGTGTTGAGATGAACTGCAGCTCTGACCTACCTCTCCAGAGTTACAATTATCTGCTGTAATGGTACCGTTTTACTTTTTAAATCCTGGATTACTGTACTTTGAGATTTAGAGAAGTTACTCTTTCTGGTTACAGACCTTGTTACTTCAGGGGCAAGCCAGCATGAAGAATGAATGAATGCATGTGAACAAGCAAAGACAAGGTATGGGATCAAGTCATCTTAATGAATTTGCAATTTTTATTTGAATGTATTATATATATAATTTAATAAATTATTCACAGTTTTGTTTACATACACTTTTATGTATATACAGATAGATAGATATAAAATGTAGTTCAATATCTACATGTGCCCTCACACAGAATGATCTAACCTGAGGCCATGTGGTGAGGGATTTGGGTTTTGTTCATTTGTTTGGCAGACTGTGCTTTGCTGAGATATGATCAGCCTCTCTGTGCAACATGGGAACGATAAATATAAAAGACTTTAAGAGTTCTTACGTATTAGGAACCAAACCCCTTGGTGATAGAAGTTGATATCACTGCCTTTAAGTCAATTTGATACTTGCTTAAATCAATGGAAGGAAACTGAATTATATTAGATGAGGATCTGTTATTTATAATCTGATATTTTTTTTTTATTAACAGTGTATCCTACCTTACAAAGCAAACTTTTTCTCCCCCAAGTTTCATATTTACCTACGTTACCAAAATTAATAGAAAATATGTTCTTATGTTTTCCTCAAGTCAAATTTCCTTAGTAAATTTTCAATCTTCAGAACATATCATTCATCATTTTTTGTTTTACCACCCAGGATGTTGTTAGCAGCATTCACAGCAACGCTGCGCTGGTAACAAACATTGAGTCCTGCCAAACCCAGTCACGCAGAAATCGTGAATCAGATTCTCGCATGCACGGGATTAGCTCTAAAACTGAGTTTTCGGGGGGGGGGGGGGGGGGGGGGAAACAACAAACAACAAGACCAACTCATATCTTTGCATTTACCATCTGCTTTCTAGCGTGTTTTAAGCTTTGCCCCAACCCATAACACTGATAAAACAGTTAATGCCACGACTCTTACTCAGTCTTATGCCAACTGCTATAAACGTAACTCTCCGCTTTCAACAAGAACAGCACCGCATCCATTTGGGCCATTCATTTCACACAGGTGAGACTTATTTTATTCAATCCTCTTATTTTCATCTGCCTTCAGTTTAATGGAAAATCATTCCCTTTTTTGGTCACAGATCTGCTCTGTACAAGGTGATGAATTAAATGGTTGTTGGGGGCTTGTTTTGTGCCCTGTTGCCTTTCATCCCTGGCAGGAAGATGCTATGAGCACCATCCACAGAATAGATGAATTTTAAAGAGAAGAAAGCCTTTCAGCAGTCGCAGAAGGCCGAGTTCATGCAAGGATAAGAAAGTAAACTATAACTTGAATTCTTCTTAGTGAGGGGCCTCGTTTGTTTTTTGATTCCTATGCAAAGTCATTCAGTTTTGCTGCGAGGGGAATGGTACTGGATGTGTTTATGGCTCCATCCCCAGAGGGCTGACACGCGGGCTAAGCATCTGCTAGCATCAGCTAAATATGCAGGGGAGGATACAAATATTTGGAGGAGCATTAGGATAAGCGTTGGCCGAGGCAGCTGAGAAAGATGAAAAATTGCTGGTCTTATTTAAATTACTTAAATGAGTTTTAAATCTTTTCCCGTCCTTTTCCATCAAGGTAGCAAAGAAGGCATTCAGATTCCACTAATGGAAAGTTTTGGAACAGAAGTGAACAGAAGATGTTGCCATGGTTTGCTCAAAAATGAAATAGAACATTTTCATTTCTCCAGAGGGGCATTTATTGAGAACATGCAAAAGGTGGGTGCATTTGACGTGACCAGAGAGTTTTGCTATAAAAATGAGAATGTACACGAAACATCTCCAGCACTAACTACAAGAATAAAACAAACATTTTCCTTGATCTCTGAACGAAACAACTCAGAAAATACACAGAAAAGGCAGATGAATAATCTAGTCAGTCTTGGTTCTCATCTCTCCAGGGAATTTCATGTATTCTTCGAACCTTGTGGCTCGTAGCACGGCCATAACATGCATTTCTTAGACGGGACTTTTCTACCATTTTCTTCTTTGTGTCTATATACAATTTTTTTTGTGACAGCAAGATATATATAAGATTAAGATGTCTTCCACTATATAATCAATTACATAGTTATTATGGTTCTTATCATAATAAATTACTTTGCTCCCCAATAAAATACATAGTTACTTCCAAGGTCTAGCCAATTTATAAATGCCAGATATTCAACAATTACTCAAGATATATTCAAGTAAAATTCCTAATAACATCAGCAGAGCTCTTGATAAAGGCTTAAAATTGTGAAGTTTGTTATGAAGATTTCATGACGGACAAAAATTTTAATTAGAAGAATCGCACATTTAACCCTATCATCTAGTTGGCCCAAGTCTTATCAGAGATGTTCAGAGAATAAAACACAGGGTGTTGTCAGTCACTCTGTGGATGCTGCTGACTCCAGCTGAATACAGCGTATTACTCCTTGCGCGTATTCAGAGTAGCACACAGATATCCAAACAAAGGTTGTGGTGAAGGTTATAGCAACAGGAGACATCTTAAGTTTCAGTCCTCCAGAAGCACCACCCCTGTCCAAACCAAACTGGGCTTAGTCTGCGCTAAATTTGACCCACCATTTTGTGTCTGCTGCAAACTGCACTTTTCACGTATGTTATCTTTGGGATACTGCCAGTAATGTAATAACCTAATACAGACAGACAGATGGGCAAAAATATATGTATCCATTTTGTATAGATGTAATATAAGTATTAATTATCTCTTACACGATGCAATGTTTAATATTAGGTAATGTTTCTAGACTATACATAAAATTCTGGATTATAAAGTGTATCCCGTAGACATTTTTTCAACTGTTTATCTCATCTTCCTAGAACAGAACACTTTGCTACAAGGAAATTGGAGTAATAGTAATGCCATGATAAGAAGAAAAAAAAAAAAAACAACAACAACGTTTTTTACAAGGTAGCTTAATTTGTTTTTCCTGATTAAAAACTTTAATGTACCAATTGTATTTTGACATCACTGTGTCTTAAAGAAAAAAGCAGATGAACTTTATAAAGCAGTAAACAGTTTGTCAGTTTTGAATCAAATCTCAGAGTATGAAATTCTGACCAAAATAGGGGAAAAAATTGCATTTAACCTTTAAAACCTGGCCAGTTCTTTAGTCAAATGCTGATGAAAACCAAATATGCTTAAAATCTAAAGCGTGTGTCCAGCTCTTCGCTCTTCCATGTTTTCCCTGCTAGCTCAAATGGTAGATTTGTAAGAGAAGGAAATAAAATTTCTCTTCACCATCTGTCATCTGACATTTGAAAAAAGTCATTGTTTGACCAGTAATGAGACAGTTAGCGGCATTTGGGCTGTAAATCATTAGCCTCTACTTTGCAAAGCTGGTACACTTTTAAAGGCAAACCAGATAATGCTGTGTGTAGAAATGGCCACATCGCCCAAGATACAGAGCCTCATCCAAGCATTAAAATACAAAACAGATGGAGGAAGCCTTTTAAGGGAATATACATAGGGGAAAAAAAATTGCTGTGAAATATAAGGAAAGAAAACTCTGCCAAGCTCAACAGGACCATAGAAAGTGTTAATGGCCCAAGGATTATCTTTTCCAAAACTAAACGACAGACGCAACTATGAAGAAAGATGTTCTCCTAAGACAAACATCTAATCAGGAAATAGCATATACCAACATGGGATTATCCCCAAAAGATGAAATTGGAAAGGATTTCCCATCCTAATTACATCAACTTTCTAAGGATCAAGTTTAGACAAAATATCTCAAAGATGACTTGACAACTTCACAGAGCAAGGAAAAGATTAGAAAAAAAAAAAAACAAAACAGATGTTCGGTGTTACGGGAGACTTCATATTAATGAATCATATGCATTATATAAGCAGAGAACAAAAAAAAAAAAAAAAAAGACCATCTGAAGGCCACAAAATAGATGGGAATTGTGCTAGGCATTGTGAAAACGCCATGTATGAGACAGCTCCTGCCTCTAAGAGTTTAAGCTGCAAACAGAAATGGGGTGGGGAAAGTGGTAGAAGGCCAACAGTGTTGTAGCAGTAAAACCAAGGGCTGTTCGGACTTATTTCCTCTGCTCCGGGGTGCTTTACCTGGGACAGGGACTATAAGGGAAATGAGAAAGGAAGAGAAGATTGGGACCACCCCAGAGGACTGACGAGAAAGAGCGGTGGGGAATTGCAAAGCAAGGCAGAAGGAAACAGCCAACCCTACTGAGATGGCGAGGGTTCGGTCAGGGCTAGAGAAAGTCTGCTGAATGTCCAGAGCCCTGGATGTCTCGGAGTGGGGCTGGGGCCTCTGCCAGGCTTCAGGCTCCAGCTTTCCCAGGGGATGCATGAGGATGAGGACGGAAGGTACTAGCTGGGTCCCACCTGGTGTGAACGTAGTGTTAATCCAATGATGGGTTACAGGGATTTGTGGTGCTATGATACATCAGAAGATGATGGATAGGTGGACAGAGAGATTAAGATACGGATATTCTTTTTGTTTTTTTAGCAGAAATAGAAAAAGTGGATTTCAGTGACTGCAGTAGAATGTGATTTCAACAAATGCAAACAGTATTTGGATAAGAAATCCATGAATAATTTTTGTTGCTGTTTCTGCATTCTGTCTCATTTGCTCATCAGAGATGATTAACATGCCTCAGCATTGCCAAAGAGTACAGGCTCTGCAGGTTACACTTTGAAGCTTGTGAAGGTCCACCTCTAAATCCACACTTTCCACGCACCTAAGGCACATATGAATGCGTCTTGGCATTCTTAACCTGCTTTACTGTGGGAGTATAAACACACCGCCTTGTATTATTAGATTAGCAGATCACTGATTGTCAGCACCTTATAAAGAGACTTCCACTATGAAGAAACAATTTGCATTACACAGCCCACAGGAGTTTTGTAGAATGATAGAACGGTTGAGGTTGGAAGGGACCTTAAAGCTCATCCAGTTCCAATGCCCTGCCATGGGCAGGGACACCTCCCACTAGACCAGGTTGCTCAAAGCCCTGTCCAACCTGGCCTTGAACACCTCCAGGGATGAGCACAAGAACGAAGTGGGCACCCTGAACATAAGAAGTGACTATGTCTTTCTGTTATTGAACATGAGATCCAGTCTGTACACTACATGAGTGAAAATGTTTCTTCTTCAGACATCCAAAGGGAATAGAGTGGGAGGGAGGAACAAGCAGATCCTTACCCTTTTGGCTGCATTAAGAAGGCACCAGGACTCTGCAAGTGGGGGTCTGTTCTTCACCTCATTCAGTCACCTCATTCTCCTTGTTTGATAAAACACTCTAGTTTTAGCTGTTTGGCTCTGGGCAGAGAAAATGTAGTGTCTAAGCTGTGTAAAGTCATAAACTGTTCAGAGAGAAGCTGTGCTTTGCTTAATCACAATATCTTAACTGTCTCTTGCTCTGAAAAAATAATTTTCGACAGGTTTGGGGTTTTTTTTAACCTTTCTACCTTGGCTGTGGCTCTCCTCACTCCTTCCTTACTACAGTTTTTATTTGCTTGCTCATGGGGGAAAAGCAATAGGTAAGAAAAGCCTAATTGAGGCAAGATTAATGCAGTTCCACTGAGAATAAGGAAAAGATTTATTCTCTCCCTTCCTTCCACAGATGTCTTGTTAGGGACTCAGCCTTGCCTAACATATGTACCTTTATTCATTTGCTTCCTTCTCGTCCTCTGGGAGAAGCCTATCTCATGTAATTTATTGACTTGGCTGCCTTGTTTGTATCCATGTTAATAGTAGGATGTATTGAACGCTCACATATTAGTCTTATTCTCAGATGCGAGTGAGGGGGGTTTATCTATGTTGAAAAATATGTACATTTGGCTTGCCACAACTAGGAGTTACCGTAAAGAAAATGTTGAAATTGGAGCCTCTGGGCTGGCAAGAAACGTAAAGGTTTGAAAGAGCGGGATCCAGCAGAGCTGCTGAAATGAAGCGTCAAGTTCAGAAGAAACGGGCAGCCTTGTGATCCTGCTCTGCGATTTTCTTTCTCTTAGCTGACTCTCACTGCGAGCTGACAACTTCAGCTGATGCCGGCAAACATTAACAAGTGATGGAGGGAAGGAAATACTTATTTAAAATAACTGTTTGATGAAAGGCTGTGAGAGGAGATGAGGAGAAGTTAGGAGCCCAATTTAATTTATATATAATTGACTCAGGCAAGAGCTTGGGCCAAGCACTGCAGTGCGTTTCTTTCTTGCTAACCTTCTGCTTGAGACTGGCATATCAGAAGATCCCTTAGAGTTCTTTCTGGAATGGAGACAGCTTTGAAGGTCACCCCATGGCATCGCTGTAAAATTTTCCTCTGTCCAAGGGACAGACCCTTACATCAACCCAGAAAAAGGAGCGTCTCTACTCATTGTCAGACTCAAGAACCTGCCATTGACATTAAGAAGCTCGAAACAGGCACTGGGCCTTTTCACCGGACAGCTGCATTTACTGAAATTGTCTATATTTTTCTACATTCAAAATGACATTTTCATTTTCACTTCCCAGAAGAGGAAGGCTGCTGCTCTTTGCGTTTTAATATGCAACGTACTCCCTTGATATTTCACGACTTCTCATCTTGCCGAACACACAACTCCTGGAAACAAAGTTCTTTTGGGGCGGCGTGAGCGATATTCCCGTTACTGTTTCCCAAACTGGTCTGAAACCACCGTGGACAGCATAGGGACCAAGTCGACATTTTAAGAGCTTTCAGTGTTTCAGCTCTGCTTGCCACATACATCTTTTCGTGCCCTTTTCTTCCCTTTCTTTAAAGTGCAGGTTTTCACTAATATTCCCTGCTATCACTGTCTCCTTCTGTTTTTGGGTTAGCCCACGTGTGGGAAGGAAGGGTATACGCTGTTCAAAGGAGCGGCTTGACTTCCAAGGAAATGAAAGTAGCAATATTTATCTGGCTTTATTGTGAATTTCATTCCTTTCAAAGCCAGGCTACTTTTTAACCTGCAGTTTTCTTTTTTCAGCCCAAGCCTGTGGTTTTGGGGGCATCAACTAGAAGGGTTTTTTTATTAAGCTCTCAATTGTCTGTCACTTTCTTCCGTTTAATTCCTTTTTTCACATCTCATTTCGCATTGAATTGGTTTTGGCTTGTAAAACTGTCTCTTAAACACCAACTAAAATATACCATTATTCAGTGTTGGAAATGGCTTTTTGAGTTTGGGGACTCTTCTAGAATTTGTAGAGATCCTAAGGCTGTTTCAGTAGTAGAGGCTGCCCTCAAACTACGGATAGGTACTTACTCCTACTCTTAGTGCTCAAGGATGTTCTCGTAGCAGAAACTAATGATGAACGTCTCGTTGGGCTTCAGTTTGTAGAGCTTTGTTCAAGACTGTTAAGAGTCCAGTTTGTTATCACCTCAGGCCATGATTACCTATGTTTTTTACAGGGTACTGATCTCACTTCCCTTTTACTTGCTTGATTCCGGCTCCAACAAGTGATTTAACAGTTAATTTGTGAAGAACAAAACCTACCAAACCACACCCCCCCAACCCCACCAGATGCAATTGGTACTAGCTAAAATGGATACATGCTAACTAATACAAAACTCCAATTGTTTTGATTTATACGCTGCCAGAGATTTAAAGTACACCTTCACTTTTGCTAAGTGATTCCTTGTTATTTTTCTTGTCATCTTGACTCCTGTTAAGTGGTTTTTTGCCATCTCTTTCCTGTTTCTGTTTTTCCATTCTGTGTTGGCTTAAGGGTCTCCTTACCGGCGTACGCCTGGTTCACCATAAATGAGAACTATCCAAGATGCTGTAAAACTTTTTACACCGCCAATGGTGCACTTATGGATTTTCTCTTTTCCTGTGGGAGAGGGAGGATTTCTAATAGGATCTTTTAAATATTCTGTTCTTCCATGTTCTTCTGAGCTATCTGAAATTTTATTATGAGGCCATAAATGCCGATGTGCACTATTATCGATACAGATTTGCCTGTTAGCTCCAGAAACATACCACTCCTCTCCACTCACCACATGTCCTTGTTCAAGGAAGACCATTCATACTCCTGCTGGTTTCTTCTTTTATTGTAGAATCCATAATTAATCCTGGTCCATTGCAACACACGCTGAACTTTCAGGTTGGGAGGCTCAGCAGTTCATGGCTGCACATTATCAGTCTCTGCGCTCCAATCCCCCAGGTCAGCCTCCTGAGATATTTTCTGCACAGCTTAAAACAAAGTCAAGAAAGCAAACTTGCACTGTGCATCTCTTCATTCCCTTCAAAATGCCTATTAGTCAGTCTGTTTGCTACGGACTAATTTTCTATCATTTGTTTGATTCCCTATATGAGCAGGCTGATCACATTTAATACCTTTTGGGGAAAGCAAATGAGATGGTAATTTGGGAGTTATTTCTGAACAATGATGTTCATTTTAAATAAGAAAAATCTGCTGCTGCAAGGAATTAGCGATTGTTTTCAGCTCATGAATAATCAGCAGTATTTGAAAATTATTTCCACTGATCCATCTCCAAATAAAAAAGTGGCATTTCTCCTCTCAATCTGAGATCAATGCAGAGAATTTATCTTAATCTTTCCTAAACCATCCAACCTCCAAAACTAATAGTTGCAATCAGGCAGTTGGCAGGTCACAAATACCGGCCCTGGGGGGGGTTGTCATGACTGTGAGTAAGCAATTTTACTGCTCGACAGATCACCGAGGGACGTTTTAACCTTAGCAATTATTTTTCTCAAGGTCAATGACATCACGAAAGGAGCCAGAAACGTATTTCTTTGGACAATTATAAGCAGAGATTGCTCTTGACCTTGATATTTATAGGGTCCCAACCATCAAGAGGCTTGCAGCGAGAGATTATATGGGTCTCCAGAGCAGCCCTGCCAGAAGTTCGGAAAAGTTCCAAAATAGCAGTAATCCATGATTTCATTATGCATGGCTGATTGTTTCTCCTGAAAGAAAATCTCACATGTTTGGCAGGTACCGTTGTAACAAAGAGATAGCAAGGGTTGTAAATCCCCGAACAGCTATTATTGCACAATCAAACTTTGTAACTCATATATATCTCCCCTGGAAATACAGTAATACGCTGCTAAAGTCAGGAAAAAAATGTAATTTGGGGCCATGGTATTTCATTACAAGCTGTACAGCAGAAACTTGAGACTCTTTTTAAGAAGTTATTAGTTAGGAAATATATCAGTATGATATACATCACTGTGTATATATATATATATATATGCAATGTGTATATATACAGTGAAATGGTCTACTAGTTCACTAAATGGAAAAAAAAAACACCACTATGTAGATTGTCTTAACCAAAATGGGGGACAGAAACACAACTGTTTCCTACCGAAACAATTTATTTCTGTCGATCACTGTTCACAAGCGAAAGGAGAACACAGGTAAGAGGACAAACTTCGATGAATCAAAAGTCTGGTCTACTCTACTCATGCCACAGTCCAAACACTTTTTTTTTCACGGGGTGGGGGGAGTCTCCTCTTTTGGACGAAATCCCCTTGGAATCTTGGCTGTCTCTAGTTGGATGTCTGAGCATCTATATTCCTTCATCATTTGGAAACACCTATTTGAAGATCGGCTTGGCTTTATCTTACTCAGGTGATGGTTATATGGGAATTGCGGTGCTATAATTTATCAGAATAGATATAGATATAAATATGTTTTTAGATTTTAAGCAGAAATTGAGAAGGGCTGGTGAGATGTTCCCCCAAATAATAATTGTAATGAGATTCAGACATGTAATTGTAAGTACTACATAGAATTTGGCTTTACCATATTTGAGAAAGAGAAAATCAAATCTGGACAGCTGCCAGGGGAAGGTTTGAGAATGACAGGGAAAAAGAAAACCTATCTTCTAATCAGAGAGTAAAAAGAAAGACTGAAAGAGGATGCAATTGCACTCTCAATGCAGAAGTGGTATTAACAGCATTTGGGGATAAGCTTAATGGAAATTAAAGGACAACATTGGAACAGAACGAATGGCTCCAAGCTGAAAATGGGTATGTACAGGCTGAATATTAAGCAAAGTTTTCTAACCGTTAATGTTGTATTGGCATGGAGGAGAATTTCAATCTGATTAGCAGAGGAAGGTAAGAGGTGAAGCCTGGCCACATTATAAAAAGCTAAAATGCCTAGAACAGAGACAAGGCCTGCAGGCAGGCTTACCCACAAAGGAATCGGATAAGAAAAATGGGAATGAAACCCAAGGAGCTCATCAGTTTTTTTGCTGAGATTTCCTGTTGCCTCAAATGGTGTCATCCACATCACAATTCCATAGATTCAGTCCACTCTGTTCATTTTTATGAATCTGATCAAAAAGAAACAAACTAGCAAACAGTTAAGCAAGCGTGTTTCTAAGTTAGTTACAGATGGGACAGTGAGCAAATACAGACTGTTGTTGATGGCATCAAATAGAACCACTTTTGTTCTACACGCTTTACTCTCATCAGCCGGTTTCCCATTTTCCCTCTCTGAGGCCATTAATTCGGTAGCATTATAATTCACCTTGTGTGTTTGCACATTTGAGGTGGCAAGCAATCTTTTTGTTTTAGGCCGGTATAGACTACCATAATCAATTTATTCATGCTTTTTCAGTGTAAAATGTTAGAGATAATCCTATATTTTTCCTAAAAACATATATTTGAAAAATTCTATCAAGAATACTTGGATGATTCTTTGCTGAGAAAACTTACCTGAATCTTTGCAATTAATATAAAACTCATAAGCTGAAAATAGTCCTTTATACAAATATATAATAACCTTATAAATGTGTTTTTCTGTACAGCAGTACCCTCAGTGTTTCTTCAATTACTTCCTATTTTTTATCAAGACAGACTTTTCCTTTTCCTGGCTCAATAGGGAATAGAGCCCAGGGTTTTTATGCTGTTTTTTATTCTTTTTAAATATTTTGCTTTTGGAAATTTTTTTTAGTTTTACTTTTTAACTAAAAATGTTGACCGCAAGCTTAACATGCCAATCATCTCTTGGCTTCGGACCCGTTGCGGGGGTTATCTGTTTCCTACATGATTATCCTTGCAGATTGTATACCTTTGAATTACGTATCAACTGGATTATTTTTCTCTGATCCAGGATTTCCTACGGGAGCCCATTCATTCCCTGCTACTGTCCTTCTAAATGAGCTCTTTCAGTTTTAATGATGACCAGGTAGTTTTCAAGCTCTCAGCAGATAACCTCTCCAGAAGGCTTGGCTGGAAAGCCGGCGATTAATCACAGGCAGGACTGAACCCCGGCTCCCCTAAAAAGCCAGCTTCTCTGTGATAAACTCGTTACCTGCTGGCAACATTTAAATTCTCTGGTCACAGCGATTAGAGCCAGAAGAGATCATTAGATCACCGTGCCTGACACCTCCATAAAACAGACCATTACGTTTCAGGCGGTCACCTCTGAACTACGCCTAGCAACTTGGATACGACAAAAATGCCTTTGAGAAGAGCAGCCGCTGTCATCTCGGGAGCACCAAAAGATAAAACATTTGGATCTTGAGCAGTTCACCTCCTGTTTAATCATTAGGAAAACTGGGAGCTACTACTGCCTTGAATCTCCCTGGTTCGTGTTATTCCATTCACTAGCTTACGGTAAGCTACACTTCCAACTTGATCAAAAAGTTCCACTGACAACCAGTATCTATAATGCCCATAACTTCAACTATGGCATTTGCTTATAAATAATTTTGATAAAAGCATACACTTTCCTTCTATAGAACATGTGAGATAATTCCCTTATGAGTAGTTCAGTTATTAAATGTATTCATCCACCTTAAAAAAAAAAAAAGTCTGGAAGGCAAAGCAAATGTGCTGTATTGGGAAAAATATTAGGGGCTGATATTCAACCCTACCTGTTAAGGACAACACACTATGAGAAAGCATCTGAGTTTCAACCAGTGGCCTCTCTGTCTTATTTTAGCAGGTGTCTTTTTCACATCGGAAACTTGTAATGTTTCTGTGAGCTTCCTAAAACGTGCGTAATTGGTAAAGCCAGCATCATTACTGACACTTGGTGGTTTTAATATCCTTTTTTTTTTTTTTTTTTTTTTTGCTTTGAGAAGAAATGAATAAACCTTGAAAATGACTGTAGGGAGGGCAGAGACCCGCATAGAACTATTTTGCTTTAATAACCTAGAAAATATCTTTTCCTCAAGTCAGAGGTTTCAAGGTCGAATAGGTGTCTTATTATTTTTCAGCTGAGATTGGGAGGGTGATAAAAGAAAGGAGAGGAACTAGGCTCCTGTCTCCACGTCCTGAAGTAAAGAAGCAACCTTCCATCACGGATAAACTTATTATTTTACAGATGATGGGTGAGTTTATTCATAAGCTATTGTTGTTCATGCTTCCAGAGATGTTAAATTATAAATGCAGATGAGGGCTGTACTCTAATGCTTAGGAAGCAGCCTTTCTAAACCCTTTGGCAGGGCTGTTGGACTAAACACAAAGCTTTTATCTCTCCGAGTCTCTTGGGGCATAATAATCCTCCACTTGTAGGTTTGTCAGATGAAAAGCAGCTTGACTGGTTTGATATTTTTTAATTGTGTCTGAAATACTACCGGTGCTGTATACAATGCAGATAGAGCCAGCATCAAGACACCCAAAAGCTTATGTGATGCCTCTTTCATTTGCAAGATACCCAGCTGACGTGCTACGGCTCAGACAAGTCATGGTTGAGGCTGAGGAGCAGCCCAGCATGTGCAGTTCCCCTTAACGAGCCTGTTGGTGATGGCTGGCAAACGAGCCCACCGTGGAATACAAAAATAGTTCGTCTAGGAGGGTAAACCAGAGAATTACATGGAGATATATATATATATGATGGTTGCTGTGGGGTACTAGTGTGTTTTACCAAATTGGCAGCTGTGATGCTGGCTAAAGTCACCTTCGTATCAAGAGTTGAGTAAACTATCGAATGAACTATTTGTGAGTGCTTCAAACAGGCTTGGGGAAGAGCAGCTGGAAAGCTGCCCAGCAGAAAAGGACCTGGGGGTGTTGGTCAACAGCCAGCTGAATATGAGCCAGCAGTGGTCCCAGGTGGCCAAGGTGGCCAACAGTATCCTGGCCTGTATCAGGAATAGCGTGGCCAGGAGGACCAGGGAAGTGATCATCCCCCTGTACTTGGCACTGGTGAGGCCCCACCTCGAGTACTGTGTTCAGTTTTGGGCCCCTCACTACAAGAAGGACATTGAGGTGTTGGAGCGTGTCCAGAGAAGGGCAACAAAGCTGGTGAGGGGTCTGGGGAACTGGGGTTGTTTAGCCTGGAGAAAAGGGAGTCTGAGGGGAGACCTTCTCACTCTCTACAGCTGCCTGAAAGGAGGTTGTAGCGAGGTGGGGTCAGTCTCTTTTCTCAAGTAACAAGAGATAGGACAAGAGGAAACAGCCTCAATCTGCACCAGGGGAGGTTTAGATTGGATATTAGGAAAAAGTTTTTCACTGAAAGGGTGGTAAAGCACTGGAACAGGCTGCCCAGGGAAGTGGTGGGGTCACCATCCCTGGAGGTAATTAAAAGATGGGTAGTCGTGGTGCTGAGGAACATGGTTTAGTGGTGGTTTTGGCAGTATGAGGTTAATGGTTGGACTCAATGATCTCAAAGGTCCCTTCCAACCTAGATGATTCGATGATCTTCTAAGACACAATATAGCTCTCTGTGAACGGAGAAATTTCACATTATCCCCTTGCTTTCTTCCCATTCCCTCCTGACTGTTCATATATATATGTATACCACGTACTGTCATGTATATATGTATAACATGTACTGTTATAAAAGTCAGCTGTGCGTGTGGTTTGGGGACGGCACTGGACTAGGCTCTGTGCTCCGATGCCTGCGTGGCTCTTCCTTCTGCCACCGCGAGCGAGAAAATACGGTGCTGGATGGTTTGACGCAGCAGGGCATTTCTTATGCTCTTATACTAGTTTGATCCTACAAATCCTTACTTACAAAGCAATCTTCTCTCATGTAAGTAGCTTTGAGCACTCAGACAATGCGTGACTCTCTATCTGAGCATCGGATCCACATTTTCTGTAAAACAAAATGGGTCACAGGCACTTCTCTGCCAGTTTTTCACTTGACAGATTTACCCCAAAGGTGAATCCTGTTTGCTGGGTTTAAATGGGAAACCTGCTTTTCTATGCCAAATACCAGCCATTTTTAAAGCTTATCATACCCAGGTATTCTACCCAAAAATGACACTCTTTTTTTTTTTCAGCAAAATGGGAGAATAGCAGCCTAATTTAATGCAATCCCTGCAATGCCTCTTTTGAAACTCAGAGAGGATTCAGAGTTGTTCAGGCTGTTCCAGCTCTGAATGGCTCACCGAGTTTTGAAGATCTATTATTCAAGTCTTCCTTTGCTTTTAATTTACTCTTCTCCCATGTTTTTACATGAAATTTGTCAAAATCAAGGCAATATCTTTTAAAGTCTTTTCAGATAGAAAACTTGACCGCCATTTTCTACCTAGTCCTGAAGTCAGAAGACAGAAATATGAACAGTGGGCAAGAAGTCAGGCACCAGAGCAGCATTTAGTTCTGCTCTGTAAGCAGGCAGAGAAGGAATTTTGTGCCACAAGGAAGCTTTATCTCCATTAGATACCGAAAGATAGCATTCCATTAATGGCAATAGCAGATTTTCAGCTTGCCATTTGTACATTTGCTCATTTTCACACATTGGAGTAGTTGTACCTTCCGTGTGAAAGTACAAGAGGTGCTGTAATCTCATCTTAAGCCTAAGCATTTTTTTCTTCACTTTCCCACCAGCAACCCAAAAAAGCCGTAACTGCCTTCAAGCAGAGTTAGCCAGAAACATGAAAGGTGAAAAGACCACATATTCACCATCATTGTATGCAAGTCACTTGGGACTCTTGTGTCTTCCACAGCTAGATAAATGTGTAAGAAAGGGCCGAATACATCATGAATCGCATTGAAATGGGTGATTAAGATGTGAACATGCAAAATTAATACATTGCCATGATAGCAAGAAAAACACAAGAACAATATTTATTATACTTGTGCAGAACACTAGAGATTTTGCAGGGAGATATGAAAAGAGTTGACATTATTTTCATATTTCAGTTTTACATCTTACATTGATTATTAACTTTAAATAGTTTACAGTAAGAGAGAGGAAAGCAATAACATGGATAGGAGGAAGAAATGAGATGACAGACCAAAGAAAAAACATTGTTGTTGATTTATACTGTATGGTTCAATATGCCCGTGAAAGAATGTGCGTGTTCTTTCTGTGTCTTAGCTAACTCATGTAGGTGACTGGAAATATATATTTTTTTTCTTCTTCTTTTTTCTTTTCCCCAGGGAGGACGTAAATCTGTAGGTCAAGTAAAGAGGGTCTGAAGAACAACTACATCAACAAGGAAGCAACGCAGAAACAGAAACCTGAATCAATATTCAGTCAAGTCCATTAATTATGCAACTCATTTTGTACTGATGTAAGTAGATCCTTAATTCTGAAGCAACTTGTGCCTAGGGAAAAGGAGCAGAAGAGCCTGCTATGTCCCCGTAGACAGCAGCTGATGGGGAGCATGAGCAACGCAAAACCTCAAACAGTCTGAAATTCAGGAGCAGTGGAGATACCCAAGGAGAGGAGAATATGGACCTGAGAAGAAATTATTTTAGAAGCATGTAAATAACTGGATTTGACCCATCTCTATATCAGATGAGAGAGATCTAATATAAAAGGAAATTTCTGTGATGAAGAGTGGAAGGTTGTCATCAGGCCATGGAAAAATCTCTTCATGAATTCATTCCTTCCATGTTGGAATTCAGGAACAGAGGAATGTAAGATCAAACTAGCTCACACGCTGCAACCCTTAAAGTAGCTTTTTTTAAAAATAGAAATCATATCTGATTTCTCCTTTGATGAAAAAAAAAGTCTTGTACAGAAAGTTACAAAAATTTCTGGATCGGATTCTGTGGTCAGCAGCTGAAGCAGCTTAACACAATCAAAAATCCAGTCCAGTTTTTTTCGAGAGTTCAGATTCCTCCTCTGTACGTGTCTGTGCTTGAGCGGCTGCAGCACGACAAACATCCAACCAGCAATAGCTGACATTATGAAACAGCTGAAATGGAGGACAATGACAACCACCTTTGGGGTAGAACTCCAGCTGAACCACAGCAACACATCATCATCACTGGAGAATTAATTACGTCAGTCAATGTAAATATGAAACATAATACCAAATTATAGATACTATTAAAAAAGAAAAAAAAGTCTCCAAAGAGTTCCTGGCTTCAGACTATCTAGTCTGAGCTCTGTCTCTGGTAGCCTTCTGTATGGGATGCACATAAGATATATATGAGACCCCACCTGGAGTACTGTGTCCAGCTCTGGAGCCCCCAACATAGGAAAGACATGGACCTGGTGGAGTAGGTCCGGAGGAGGCCACGAAGATGATCAGAGGGCTGGAGCACCTCCACTGTGCGGACAGGCTGAGACAGTTGGGGTTGTTCAGTCTGGAGAAGAGAAGGCTCTGGGGAGACCTTATCATGGCCTTCCAGTATCTAAAGGGCCTACAGGAAAGCTGGAGAGGGACTTTTTACAAGGGCATGTAGTGACAGGACAAGGGGGAATGGCTTTAAACTGGAAGAGGGGAGATTTAGATTAGATATTAGGAAGAAATTTTTCACTACAAGGCTGGTGAGCCCCTGGCCCAGGTTGCCCAGAGAAGCTGTGGCTGCCCCATCCCTGGAGGTGTTCAAGGCCAGGTTGGATGGGGTCTTGAGCAACCTGGTCTGGTGGGAGGTGTCCCTGCCCAGGGCAGGGGGGTGGAGCTGGATGATCTTCAAGGTCCTTTCCAACCTAAACCATTCTATGATTCTGTGTAGATACGAGGCTTGCAACAACAGCCCACCAGGTCTGGACATCTCCAGCATTTGAGCAGGCAGCAGCCCGGCAACTAATCAGCAGCACATTACTCTGCATCTCATAAATTGCTGTGAAGCTCATTTATTCTCTTCAGAGAATGGATAACTAATATGAAGCCTCTTCTTGCCAGTTATTGTAGCACTACACAAAGGGATTTAGATGTGGAAGCTGCTATTAATAGCAGCAAACGAGCTACTAATTGGGTGGTTATGTAATGGCATTGTTATGAAACCTAGTTTGGGTTTGACACCTTCTGTTTTCTAAAAACAACATTAAAACCCCCAAACAAATCCATGGTTAGCAATACCTAATGTGAAACAAGGACTAAATAATTACCAATCATTCAAAACTCAAATAGGATTAAAAAGGGGAAAAAAATTAATCAATTAATTTTTCTGAATTTTAGTAGAAATGAGGTGGAAGTGAATCATTCAAGAGATCTGCTGTTCAAAGGGATACTTTAAAGTAGCTTTCTTTAATACCTGCCCTGCAAATACTGACAAAGAGTTCAAAGTGGCCTGTTTCTGCGACTTGTGAAATCTCAGAAAGTGGGGTGGGGGTTTTTTTCTATTAAAAAAATGGGCTTTGAACGAGGATGAAGAGAATATAGTTTAAGGAGAAAGAATGACCAGAAAAAATCTGTGACGCACCCCGAGACAAATCATTTACTAGGATCAGGCATGGATCTCTACTTCTGTAAATGACAATACAGGGGTACCTATGCAGTTTGACATTTTTTAAGAAACTTTGTAAAAAAAAAAAAAAAAAAAAAAAGAAGAGAGAAACAAATGGGGATGACATTTTGTTCCCTGCCACACAGAAGGAGAAAAAATTGCAGTCTGTTAGGAGAGAAGCTTTTCTCTGGGGTGGCCCTTTGCGGTGCCTCTGTTCTTGGTTACTCTGAAGGGTGGGCATCACTAACGCAGCGTACAGCACCAGGAACTTCTCCTCCTGATGAAACCCAACTACTGTCCACTAGTTGTGAGGTTATTTTCCTTTCAAAACAACAAATTCAGCAGCATACAGAGCCTATAAGAAGGAGGATTGCTCCAGGGGTTTGTATGTATATCTCGCAGAATCACAGAATGGTCAGGGTTGGAAGGGATCTCTGGAGATCATCCAGTCCAACCCCGCTGCCACAGCAGGGTCACCTACAGCAGTTGCACAGGACGGGTTTGGAATGTCTCCAGTGTGGGAGACTCCCCCACCTCTCTGGGCAGCTGTGCCACTGCTCTGCCACCCTCACAGGAAAGAAGTTTCTCCTCATGTTTAGATGGAACTTCCTGTGTTCAAGTTTGTGCCCGTTACTTCTTGTCCTATCGCTGGGCACCACTGAAAAAAACCTGTTCCCATCCACCTGGCATCCTCCCTTTAAGTACTTAATAAATATAATCTTTAAAGAGAGGAAAATTCTCGGTCAACACTGCACAGCTCTTAACGCCTCTCGGTTTAATCTTTGACCACGAAATTACCTCTCAACATACATGGTGCCAGCAATTTTTGTTTGATCAGTGTTATCTATAGACTTTTGTTTCCCAGGTAAATCAAGGCTGTCACTCCAAACCTGCTCCCTTAATGAAGGAGCCCAGCATTCTCGCACGAGGAGTCTAATGAACGCTTTGGCTGCCTGCCTACAAACACCCATCCTTGCGTTTGTGCAGAGAAAGACATGAAGTTGCTTCCAGTTGAGTCACCTCTTAAATGTCAGGAAGCCCTGCGAGCGGTAGCAACGGTGTGGGAGGAAAGCCGGGTGCGGCGGCAGCATCGTGACCTGCACGTAAAGGAATTTAGCCCCTGAAACGCAGAGTGGGTATGTCCTGTCCTGCACAAGCCAGACACAGCCTACATATACGCAGCTATAGGCAACATCATCGCATGGATTGCCTCTGGCATCTTGCAGCAGTTTTGCAACTGGTAGGATATTTTTATTGCTTTGTATCTGGCAACAGATGCTCTACTCAAGCCATGCTGACTCCATGTTGTTTTCCGCTCCTTGTCACTTTACATTGTCTAGGTGATAAAAACCCTGATTTATCCAGCACAGTATGCTCGGAAGGGTTTATATCAATAAAGGAAAACTCTACTTCAGTTCCTTCATTGTTAAAGCACCCAGAGGGAGCAGCCAAAGGGCTTACAGAGATTTGATGCACCATGTCCCAGCACCGCAGTAATTACAGCAAGCATGCCTAAGAAGCTGTCATAACTTAGGATTCAGCAACTGTTGAAAGGAACAAGGCATTATAGAAACCAAGCAGGAATTTGGGTGGTCCAGATGTCTTCCACATGCATCCAGTTAATTATCAAGCCCTAGGGCTCTCCTATCCATTATATATATCAGTATACATTTATATATATATGTATCTCCCCAAACTATTAACTTCATTAGAATATTTTGGAATCGCAATGTGGCCAATAATACCAGAATCTTCACCTAAAATTAAGTATCGGCATGCTTTCCTACTCCTACATGGCAGATGAAATGAGCTTTCTCTTAAATGCATCTCTCCGTTAGTAGTATAGTTTGTCTGTATTATTACTGCTTTTCTGTAATCTCACTTCTGTGAGAAGGAAGAGGGATATAGCAGCTCCCCCGAGTAGCAATGCTATTGCGTTTTTCTGTTGCGGTAGTACCAGAGGGTTCCAGTAGGACACAGACTTACTTTGTCACCCGTGTCACTGCAGAACAGTCCTCATCAGACCTACAAACTTCATTCACAGTCCTATGATTTCTTAATTCTCAATTATCCTGAATTTATACTTTTTGAATACTTCAAAAGCTTCAAAAATACTTTCAATACTCTCTAAATCTTTAAATGCCGTTTACATTTTAAATACCTTAAAAGTATTTGCAAGTTACCTTTAAATGATGTTTAACTATGGGAAATTTTTCCCTATGTCTGCTGTCACTTTTTTTTTTTCCCTCTGTAATAGTGGTTTTTCCACCCTTTGCCTTGCCTGCCTGCAGTGATAGTACATCTAGCTACATCCAGCTCCCTCTTTATACTGCTGATCCCTGTTTTTCCCAGGGTATGGCAACCCAAGCTTTCTCGTTGGTGAGTGCATATAATTAATGTTTGTCTATTGCCTATTAATATCTGTTACCATTTCCTGCTGGGTTTATGTATTTCATTTCATGTGTCAGTCACATTTTAATTGATTTCTGGCATTTTATGCTGATGGCCAGAACTCATGAGAGAAGTGAATGGACCATTACTTTCCAATGATAATTTTGCAGTCCAACTACTTGTTTGCACGGAAGAGTAGTTAGTTTGTTTGTGGCATCACTTTGAAGCTATCTTGGGAGTGCAGCTTATGTGTTAAAAACGCAAACTGTTCCTTGGCCTTCTGGTATTATCGTTCAAAGGAAGAAACACTTAGCTAGGTCGTGACTACAGCGTGACTAAGGCTGGGACAGAAAAGCCTTCCAGGGTGATTAAGCTATTTAGGTGCTCTTTTCTCCTTTCTGGTACTCAGCCAGGGAAGGTGGAATCATAGAGGGAAAAATATGAGCCGAAGGAAAGATGGTTTTCCAATGGAGAAACTGAGAAGCTACTTCTCTGCAGGATGTCATCCAGGAAATTCCATTTTTTGTTTCCCTCTAGATTTTACCAGGTATTTTTATTTTTAATTTTTTTTAATAAATTGAAAGACTGTCCTGAAATCCTGAATCAGAAAGATTCTCTAGATAGAAGTCAGATGGGGAAGCAGCTTACCTATCACTTGAGTCAACTGGAGGAGACGATGTTGAATATTCACCTATCATAAGTGAGGGTGAAAAACAGACTGTACGCAAGTAATTCCCGTTGATTTTAAACGACCCAGCTCCTGCAGTACAGACTGTGGCTGTCATTGCACTGCTGGTACTGCTCTATGCCAATGGCCAGTACTATTGGGTGTGGTAAAAGGTATTTAGGGAAAGAAAAAAAAAAAGAAAAAGAAAAGATAGTTGACTAATTCTGCTAATTAATATGTTAAACCTGTATTTACAGACAAAGTAACTAGTAAAGGTATACGTAAAGCATAAATGAAAACATTGCATATGTCTAATCATTACTTGGGATATGAATCATGCTATATTTCATAATTATTACTAGAAAAATATTTACTCAAGCCAAAGCTTAGATACAATTAAGGAGATGAATCTAATTCAGCAGGTTTCTATGCCCTGTATTGGCCACCAATTTTGCTTGCAATAAAAACGATAGTAGCACATCCGTCATATTTCACAGTTCCAAGAGAAAAACTAGTGCTCCAAGCGTGAACAATTCCTTCTGGTTATTTATACTAGTTACTTGGTGCTGATACATTGAAAGGAAGATAGCGCTGTAGAGCTGATAAAGACCCAGGCTGAGTTGAAGTTCCTTCCTGTATCACAGTTTTTTCCGAAAGTTATCTGCAACAACTTTGTTTGGCTAGAATCTCCAAAACAAGGGGTGTCCATCCCACCCAAACTTGGCGAGCCAAAGCCTCTGAGCTTCTCCGCCGGTGCTCCGCAGGTATGTGTGCGCCCCCACATAGGAGCTGTTGGAGCCAGTTATTTATTATTTGTTTTTTTCCAAACAGGCTTCTAATAAAGCTGCCTGTTAATTCCCGCTGTAGTGGAGGCTCATGTATGGCATTGCCTTCTGTGGAAGGCTGCCCTTCCTTCACTCCTCCTGTAAGCTGTCCATGCGGCTTCTGAAGAGTAAAGGTGAGCGGAAAAAAACTATTGAAATTGCCGATTTTGCCCCTCGCCTGGAAATGCTCTCCTTCGGTCTAATGTCCCACTGTGAAACGTCTCTCTTCATTTCAAGCAAGGGGGCAGTGAAGGGCTAGGCTGGAGAAGACACTTGCCCTCCACTGACCCAGATGTAAGCGAGAAGCAAACGCTTTGTGCTTTAACGTATATCTGGAGAGAACGTAGGCAGTAAAATCTCAGTTAGAGAACTGACAGGATTGTCTTTAATTTGTTCAATCAGCAGAGAATGGTAAAGATGATTATATTAGCCTTTTGTACCATAAAAGCAGGGAGAACAAATACCACGTTACGTGTAACTGAAACACAGCGGTCACATTCACAGCTGGGCCCTTATCAAGATCTTTCGCGCTACGACAATAAATGTTCTGTGGAGCTTGAGATAACACAGTAAAGGAAATGTTGGGAAATGCTGGCACTCTTGCAAATGATTAAAACAAAAAAAAAAAACAAGAAAGAAAAAGGGTTTTCTTGTATAACCGATTTACATTTTGCAAAGTAACTCCGACTTGAAAAGGAAACTGAAACTTCCCATATTCAAATAGTTTTGTTCCAGTGAACGGACTTAGGCAATTTGCACTTAATTCAAAGAATCATTTGTACTCGATGCATTTTGGCCAGTAAATAAGGATATATTTGTTGCTCTGAGTAGTCTGAAGTACGTTGAGTGCAATATGGAAAGACGTAAGAAACGGGATTCTGGCAAAGTTACATTAGTCTACAGGCTAGCTGTTTGGAAGTGGTACATAATCTTTATTCTTATTTCCTTTCATTTTTCTCTTACTATTAGCACTCCCTGCTGTTTAGGTCATGAAACCAGTTACTGCATTTCTCCTCTACTTATATTTAAAGCCTCCACAAGTCTTACAGCTGTGTTTTTCTCAAAAGTCAGCCTTTTTCCCAGGCAACGCTGTCTCAGCACTAGCCTGTGCACTGACTCTTTCAAGATCTTCCCCTTTTCTGACCAAATCTTCTCTCCCCTCTTTGGTTCAATCTGTCCAAACTATTGCCATCAAAATACTTCCCTTTTCTCACCACTCTGTGAATGTTCCCCTACTTCTGAAATCTCAACATTGACTTATTTCCCCCATAAAATTCAAGCCTGGCTCTTTTCTCCGCTCTGATTAATGGCATTACTGCTGGGTCCTGCCCTCACCTCCTCTTGGAAACCCAACAACTCCAATGTTGGGAATGCCTGTGTATGGGAAGCAAGGGACATAGTTATTAATTTCCTTCTTTAACCTTCATCATAGAATCATAGAATTGTCTAGGTTGGACGGGACCTTTAAGATCATCATCATCCAACCATCAACCTGATACGGCCAAAATCAACAGGATGCTCTGAATAGAAAACGTATGGTAGATGAAATTAGGAGTCACCTCCCTCATTTGTTTTGGGAAATGCCTGGAAATATTTACAAAATAATCAGCAGAAAGCACTCAGAATGAAGATTCAGCACAGCTTTAACAGTTTGCATGTGATTTCTACCAAATGAATAGAGATGTCTTGAACTTCTACTATATATCCTTGACATTCAGTCCCTTGTTAGACCAGCCTCGGGTTTGCTCCTCGTGATAACTGGAAATAATATCCAGCAGGCTTTTGGGTGACTTAGGAATAACAGAAGCACATCATATTATTCCCATTCCTTTTCACTGCCTCTTCCTGTTCCAGTTCTTATGGGAGCTGTGGTACTAGATTCCTAAGGCCAGTCATGGTGGGTTTGTAGCATTTTGGAGTTGCCTTGCATTCTCTCATGCCTTTATGGAGCTTGCTTAATGCACAAGGGCCATAGCAGACAAGCAAATCCAGGCTCCTGTGTTTCCTACTTCATTTGTAGACCTGTGAGCTTCTGTGCAGTACGTCAGCCGAGATCATAGCTAATTCATAATCTTGATGATATAGAGGTTGTCATAGCCAGCTTTTCCAGATGCATATATTTCTCTTGAATTTATACGACAAGATAACTTTAAAATCAGACTTCTTGCCGTGCCAGAGAAATGCATGTATTTCTCAGAGTCTATCACCACTGAACCAAAAGTAACAAACCCCTGGGAACTCTGGAAGGAGATATATTTATCCTTTCTGAGTCATCCAGGGCTCAAGGTTGGTGCTAAAACTTCCAGAAACATTTGGAAAGCAACCACAGAAATCAATTAAACAAACAAACCTCTCCAAGAGCGGTAAGAGGAGGCTACAGAAGCACATCGGAGCCAGCACTCACTCGCCAGGGTGTCCCTTCTCCTCTCCTTCAGCTTCTGCCACACATGCCAACTCCTCCAGCACACCGCCTCCAAAATTGCTGGGCTTTTTGCTCGCACGTTGGAGGCCTGAGGCCTCCTGGAAACTCCACAAGCGAGCTTGCAATGATCCTAAAGCTGTCTCTCACATAAATGATTGATCTGCTGGAATTTGTCAACACCAGTTTCCCTTGAGTAGTTCAACTGCTCCTACACATGAAATGAGCACTGTCAGGAACAGACCTATACCATTGTACAGCCAAAGATTTCACAAGCGATTTTAGAATGGTTTAGGTTGGAAGGGACCTTGAAGATCAAGTTCCAACCCCCCTGCCATAGGCAGGGACACCCCCCACCACACCAGGCTGCCCAAGGCCCCATCCAGCCTGGCCTTGAACACCTCCAGGGATGGGGCCTCAACAACCTCTCTGGGCAACCTGGACCAGTGCCTTACGACCCTCAAAGTGGAAAATCTCTTCCTAATGTTTAATCTAAATCTGTCCTCTTCCAGTTTAGAGCCATTCCCCCTTGTCCTATCGTTACATGCCCTTGTAAAAAGTCCCTCCTCAGCTCTCCTGTAGGCCCCCTTTAGGTACTGGAAGGCGGCAATAAGGTCTCCCCGGAGCCTTCTCTTCTCTAGGCTGAAGAGGCCCAACTCTCTCAGCCTTTTCTCATAGGAGAGGTGCTCCAGCCCTTGGATCATCCTCGTGGCCCTCCTCTGGACCCTCTCCAACAGGTCCATGCCCTTCTTATGTTGGGGACTCCAGAGCTGGATGCAGTACTCCAGGTGGGGTCTCATGAGAGTGGAGTAGAGGGGCAGAATCACCTCTCTTGACCTGCTGCCCATACTTCTGCTGCAGCCCAGGATACGGTTGGCGAACTGTATTTTCCAAAAGTAAGTTGAGTTTCTGGGGTCTGATCCGGGTGAGCTTTGTTGTTTCTCTTCCTTCACCTTTCCTTCGAAAGGAACTTTGTCAACGTGATGTATCTCCCTGGCATCTTCTCTACGGTTGATTCTTCTACGTGGGAGACCTCGTTCCCGTTCCTCCTCAAAGCAGAGCAGGGAGGAATGTAATGATGGTTGGGTCTATATGAGTTTCAGAGGAATCTGTAATGGTTATGTCTGTATTTATCACATCTATGTTTCAGACCAGAGCAGATTTTTGTTAATGTTGGCAACTCTGAACAAAGTCTTAAAGTTATTAAATGTAAACCACGTTAGCCCGCTGATGGGTAGGAAAATCCAAACCACTTTAATGGCATCTTGGAAGCATTTAATTTTAATTCTTGAAATTAACATCAAGGATATTTTTGCTGTATGGAAAATTTTCATCATTTAATTTCCTTTTTTGTGCTTGTCTGCTCCTCACTGTACCATCTAACTGCAACCTAACCGTGCATGTGTGGCAGTGCACCCCAATATACAGTTATCGACAGCACTTGGGATATCGGCTCCCGGACGTTGTATGTAGGAATAAGCAGTTTACAGCCTCGTGAGGTCTTACAGAATTCAGCCTGGGGCTTCTTGTGGCTCCCATACCCGGAAGAAAAGGGCAGTCTGGAAGAGTCGCTTCCTCTGCAAAATGACTTTTTGAGGTTCAGCAGTAACCATGGCAGACTGTAAGCTACCCCGTCTGCTTAGGAATATTTACAGCTCAACTTGTCCAAGCTGTTCTCTTCACCACATCCACCAGGTGATCTACTGAAAACAAGGAGAAGAATCCCACTAACTTTAGTAGCTACTGGAATAAGACCTTATTCAACTCATGCGGGAAGGGTGATTTGCCTACAGATAAATACAACTAATGATTAAACCAGTAATAATCCAGCTGCTCAACGGCTCAGTTTTGAGAAGGAGAAATATCCCCTTCCCTTTTTTAAAAAATATATTGTAACTATGCAGTAATACTCCTAAATGTTACGGTTTATAATACCGTCACTGGAGCATTCTGGACACTTTCAATTAATCACTGCTCTTTCCTCAAATCGCAGGATTCCAAATATTATTCCTTACAGCAGTGACGTTTGCTGACTTTATCACCAGATTCCTGACTTTGGCATCCCATTGACATGTTTTCAGTCATTAAGTGCATAAGATAGCGACATCCTGCACACTTTTCTGTGTTCTGCTCTTCTTTCTCACCTTCCAGTCCTTGCTCCATTTGACTAATTCATTCACAGCCTGAAATACCATTTTTTCAATAGTATCTATCATTCAAATCCACATCATGCAAGACAGTGGCAAAAGGTGTAATTCTTGCAAGTGTTGCTGACTCTACTTGCCTGTAAGATGAGCTGTGTAAATAATGTAATATTTTGTTTGCTAGGAATTCATGAAAAATTACCCAGCTCACAATTAAAGCACATTAAAAAGAAATCACTCTCTTCAAAAGCATCATTTTAAAGGAACATTCTTAATTGAAAATACCTTCAAATAAAAGAGAAGGAAAAACGCATTATTTAAAATTCTGAGATGAAGCTTGCATCTTATCTGAGCATTTCTTTTTCCTTTCCGACGCAAAGAAATCAAAACATCTCAGTTTTGCTAAGCCTGGATTTTTGTCCTTGCCACAGACACACACAAAGATACAAAAAAAAAAAAAAAAAAGCATTAATTTTTCACCAAGTTCTCCTCATAGTGCTTCTAGAGGTAGGAGTTAAATGGCCAGCAATGCCTCCTGGTCTGTCAGGAGTAATGCTTTTTTGGGCCAGAGAGAAGTCTTGGTCTCCTGCATACCAAGAGCGTGACAGAATCACGGAGCTATCGAATCAGTTATTCTGCCAACATCTTTCTGCTTCACTGAAAAGCAAATTAATCCTACGTAAGAGCGCTCCAGCAGGAGAACAAGAGCGAGCACACACACTGCCGTAGTCAGGTAGTAAGGTGCTTGCCAGGAGTGTAAATAATGGATAAATAATTAATTTTCTTTGGGGAACCTTCAAGGATCTACTTCTCCGAGTGCTTATGCACACATGGTGAAACAAGTGCAGCAAGGGATTGCGCAAGAGAGCTTCTCCATGTAAAGAAAACAGGTCGCTCAGCAGCTCCACCGCAGCTCGTTATGACTCACTGGGGACCTGGGATATCTGGGACTGGCACCGGATTCTGGAGTCAGCGCCGATCAGGTGTTTGGGAGGCAGCTGCTCCAGCAGAAGACATTAGGACACGCCTTTAGGCCACCGTCATCCCAAGCATTTGCTCCGGCCGTTCCTCTCCAGGGAAAGGCAGCGTGCAGCAGCACAGGTACCGAAAGACTGCAGGATGCTTCAATTTAGACCAGGAGCCCCCAACATAAGAAAGACAGGGACCTGTTTGAGAGGGTCCAGAAGAGGGCCAGGAAGATGATCTGAGGGCTGGAACACCCTCTCCTATGAGGAGAGGCTGAGAGAGTTGTTCAGCCTGGAGAAGAGAAGACTCCGGGGAGACCTTAGAGACCCTTCCAGTACCTAAAGGGGCTCCAGGAGAGCTGGGGAGGGACTTTTTACAAGGGCATGTAACGATAGGACAAGGGGGAATGGCTCTAAACTGGAAGAGGACAGATTTAGATTAAACATTAGGAAGAGATTTTCCACTTTGAGGGTGGTGAGACACTGGCCCAGGTTGCCCAGAGAAGTTGTTGAGGCCCCATCCCTGGAGGTGTTCAAGGCCAGGCTGGATGGGGCCTTGGGCAGCCTGGGCTGGTAGAAGGTGTCCCTGTTCATGGCAGGGGGGTTGGAACTGGATGATGATCAAGGTCCCTTCCAACCCAAACCATTCTATGATAAATTTACGTTGACGCATGAATAAATCTATTCGTTCTTCTTCTTCATCTTCCATTCCACTAATGTGCGTTAAAAAGTATGCAGAGTGGTGGCATATTTTTTAGTTCCAACAAAAATATAACACACGAGTTGTGCATAATTTTGTATCTATCTGCATAAATAACGCAATCAGCAGTCCTGAAACCCCAGAGTGGTCTGATGATTGTGAGTATTTGCGGGGGCAGGTCTGCCAGGTTCCTTATCTATACATAGACGTTCCAAAATTAAACATATTCCCTTGTCCTATATCATTTTTTCCTAATAGTGTATTAGGAAGCATTTGGCCAAAGTGTGTTAGTACTGTGCCATACCTTTATTATTTAATTAATAAAAAAATGTCCAGAAGAAATTATTGAAGTCAATTTACTTTCTTGTCTTGCTGTTGGTTTTGTTTTTTTGTTGGTTGGTTGGTTGGCTTTTTAATGACATTATAAGGATGCATGATCCAAACTGAGATTTTTTTTTAAAGAATTAATTTTGGGGTTTTTCCCATTTCCCAATCTGGAAAAAAAAAAAAAAAAGAAAGTCCTAAGAAGGAGCCAAGGAGTTCTGACAGAAATATCAAACATGAATTTCATTATTGGCGCTAAGGAAAGAAAGTAATTGTTTACAAGATCCGTATCGTAGGACTTGGAGAATTTCCATGAGGAGAGAGAGTGGGGATGCGATGAGTAGCTTGGAAACACTTCCGTTCAGAGGCTTTTCTCGTGTTAAAACAATCATCTCTGAAATGCAGTTCGCTCTTGAGCTGAAACAAAACCATAATTTGTAGCTGCCGTTTAAGCGCTCCATCCATTCTCCAAATTCTTCTGGAGTAGACTGGAGCAGCCGGAGTGGCAGCCAAGAAGGTGGCCCACGAGGAGAACTTCTCAAAGCTTCTTAGAGCTTCATATTTCTATTAAGGCCACAGAAATAATCAATCTGTGGTTGATCAAGTGGATGCAGGAAGTCAGATCTCAATAATGAACCAAAAAAAAAAAACCATCCCAGAGCACATTTCTCTTCTCCAGAAGTTGGTTGTTTGGGTTTTTTTTAAGAGAGCGGTAATCAGTTCAAGCCTGCAAGAAGCTCAAAAACTGTTCCTCTAACGTTCCTGCAGTTTAACAAAATGTTACAGCTCAGTGGAATGGTCTTGAGACTCTGAACCAACATTTATGGTGGCCAAGGAAATTGTATGTAGTTTCAGGGTTTGCTATTCAGTAACGTTGTTGCTTCACGGGGCTTTATTTTTGGACAGCCAAAGTGAGGTTTTCATTTTATTCCTCGCCTTGCAAATAGAGATTTTCTGTTTGCTTATGCTCTGAAGGAGGCGGGGAGCTTTCAGATGGGCATTCGCGTAGACGTCTCGTTAGGAATCTCAGTTAGGATCTCGTTTTCGCTAGATCTAGAGAAGTCGACAATTCTCGCTAGGAGGACTGCGAGGAATATTGTTTAGTTCACGGAGAAACGCAAGAGCCGTTCACAGCAGAGCTCCAGACAGAAAACGGCCCGACAACCCGAGTGATGTTGGGTTTCGATAAACACTCGCGTTACGACCGGGTGGTCTTGGAACAGAAATCTGGGTTTAGGGTAAAGTTGGCGGGTTTTTAACTCTTCCAACAAGATCACAGCTCTGGATCCTCATTTGGGAAAACCCCGCGGCTTTAAAGTAAGAAGGACCCTTCGTGGATGTGTTTTAACTCGTTACTTATCGCCCGTAATTCCCACTCGTTACTTCTCTCGCCACCACTGAAGTTGGTCGGAAAGGAAGAAGAGCGCAACGGTAATGACGTGGCCAAGGCCAAGCGAAATCATCGTTGGCGGCGCCGAGGCGGGATGTAAAGAGCGCAGTTACAGAGGCGCTGCCCGCATGGCGCCACCCGGGAAGCTTTTTAACGGAAACACGTCACAGTTGGGAAACTGCGAGTTTTTGGCGTTGAAAACCTTTAATAGTTCCGATGAGTGGCGTTTCTTCATCTGCCGCTATGACCTTGAAGTATGTTGGAAGAGGAAACCTGACGGACAACCCGGATTTAAAGGTCCACCCATTTTTCCGCTTATTCCCCCCCAAAAGAGATATCCCAACACGCCAACGCTTTACCCCGACGGCGCCTTTAGCCGTACTTTCACAGCCGTGCAATCCCACGCCTTCCCAACGCTTCCCAATTGGAAGCACAGGCGGCTTCTTCCCCAATTCCCAACGACGCGCCCCACGTGGCCGCGTCACCCCTCGCTTCGCGTCCAGTTAGGCACCTCGAATGACGCCATTTTCATCGGGAAAATGGGGACACCACACACACACACGACACAGGGAGGAGCCGGAGGCCCAGGAGCTGAGGCCGCCGGTCCCCGTCCCGTTGTGTCGTCACGCCGTGTCGTCACGCCGCGCCTTGAGGCCGTCGGGGCGCGGCGGGGAGCCCGGCGCCGCGCGCGCAGCCCGCGTCACTTCGCACAGCTGCACGGTGACGCGCCGCCGGCCTCCCCGCGCACGCGCGGTCCCTCACAACCCCCCCTCCCACCCCTCCCCACACTCACACACACACACACACACACACACGAGCCCGCCGTGACGCCACGGGGGTGGGGCGGGGCCCGGCGGTTTATGACGTCAGGCGGTCGCCGAGGAACGGGGCGCAGGTGCGTCCGTTTCCTCGGGGCGCCGGGCGCGCGCGCGCCTCCCGCCGCCCTCCCCGGTGGGGAGCGAAGGCGGGGGGGGGGTCGGGTCGGGTCGGGTCCTTCCCGTTCCCGGTGGGTGTCTCGTCCCGTCGTGTCCCCCCACCGCAGTACGAGAGCCCCCCCCCCCCCCCCGGCCGCAGCCTCCCCCGACGGGGCGGGAGGGAGGTCGCTAGGGGGAGGCACGGCACCGGGAGACGGGGCTGAGGCGCGGCGGCGGCCCCCCCCCCCCCCCCCCCCCCCCGCCCCGGAGGCCGGGGGGGGGGGGGAGGGAGCGGAAGGCGGAGGCAGCCGTTGACACCCCCCCCCCCTCCCCTCACTCCCGCCCCGTTTTTGCTTTCCCTTTCGGTGCCGCCTCCCCCCCCGGCGGGCTGGAGGGGAGGGGAGGGAAGAGAGAGAGAGAGAGAGAGAGGTTTATTATTTATTTATTTGATTCCCTCAAGGGCGGGGGAAGACCGGAGACCTGCGCGGGGAGGAGGGCGCGGAGGCAGCCCCGTCACGGGAGGAGGAGGAGGGAGAAGCCGGCGCGGAGCCTCGCCTCGCCTCGCCTCGCCTCGGCTCGCAGCCCCGCTACCGCCTCGCCGTCCCTGGCCGCCGGAGGTACCGGCGGCCGCCCGCCCTCATGATGGCCTCAACCGCCACCTGCACCCGCTTCACCGACGAGTACCAGCTCTTCGAGGAGCTCGGGAAGTAAGGACGGCAGCCCGCCCGGGCGCGGCTGGGGAAAGCCGGCGTTGCCGGGGCTGGGGGGGGGGGGGGGTGGGGGGGTGTCGGTGGTGGCGGGAGGGGAAGGGAAGGCACCGTTGGCTGTGAGGGCTCGGTGCCTCAGCCTGACCGATGCTGGAAGCCCCGCTCCCACCGGCGGGGGGGAGCGCCGCCATGTCTCCAGCCCCACACCCGGCCGTTATTCGCTGAGGGGCGGGGGGGGGGGGGGGGGAGCGGGCTCCGCGGCCCCCGCTCCCCCCTTCCCGGGTATGTACGTCCCCGGTGCGGCGGGGAACTGCCCTCTCCGTCCCGGCGGAGGAGCTGCCCCGGGCCACCCGGTTGTGTATTATTTTATATTATTCTGAGGTGGGGGCGAGGGGCCGTTGGGGTGGGGCGGGTGTGTGGTGGCGGTGGGGCGCCCCCTAGCGGCGGGGCGGGAGGCGGCGCCAGGCCCCCATCGCCATGTTGGCGGCCCGGCGGGGCGACGCCGCTGTCACCCGGGGGTGGGGGGACACGGGGGGACACACGGGGCCGCGCTGTCCCCACGGTGTGTGTGGAAACGTGCCCTCCCTCCGCCCGGTTGCAGGCGGGGGTGGGTTGGGGCACACGGGTTGTACCCGCATTCCTGACCCAGAGTTTACTGTTTTGATGAATAAAATAAACGCTGGGTGTTACTCTCTGAAATAATCCCCCCCCTCTTTTTTTTTTTTTTTTTATTTAATTAATTTTGCCGGCATCACACCTTTTGGCTGAAACCCGTTAGAAGCCCAGCGCCGGTAACGGCAGGGAAGGGTTTTCGGTGGGGCTGACACTTTTATCCGCTTCTTGGTTTGCAGAGGGGCGTTCTCCGTGGTGAGGAGGTGTATGAAGATCACCACCGGGCAAGAGTACGCTGCCAAAATCATCAACACCAAAAAGCTCTCGGCTAGGGGTGGGTATATTTTAACCTGGTATTCACAATAGCCTCCTCCCCCTGTTTTTTTGCTTTCTTGTGATAAGCGTTAAGAAAAAATAATAAAAACAGCTAAATGCTTTAATACATTTCTTAATTTCCTTTTTTTTTAATATTTCTTTAGTGCTTGGTTTTGGGTTTGGGTTGGTTTTTTTTCTGTGTTAAATGTTTCATGGATTTGGCTGCGTGGAGGTCTGAGGTTGCTGTGAAGCATTTCAGGAAAAGACATGCAAGTACCCAAACAATTTAACATAATGCAGCGTCCTCCTTTTTGGGGTCTGAAATTTGAATACCAGCTTGCAAGCTGATTTTTGGGGGGACGGTTGGGAAACAATAAGTTTTCATTATAGCTTTTATTTTAAGTGCTGTAGCTTTAGTGAATTCTTTGTTTCCATTGCATTTAAACATGAACATCAAGGCTTCTCTGACTGAATGCATGAGAAGAAGTGTACTTCTACCTCATGCTAAACTTTGTTATGAGAAGAAAATTACGTTAAGGAAGAAAATTAACATCTTGTGAACTAACCATTTCCAAAGCAAGTCATTCTGATTAAGCGATGAACTGTTTTGCTGTCATAACCTACCTGTAATACCTGCTGTACAGCTTGTTTATACTTTTCCAAGTGATGCGTGTATTTCCCAGATGGTTTCAGTATCAGTGGATATGTCTTTATGATACATTTGAGGTAAATATACACATACTGTGGGTTGCTGTTGTTGAAAGCAAGCCTTAATGGTGATATGTCAATTGCTTGTTAAGTTCAAGTCAGAGTGCTTGTGCTAGGATGTCAGGGATTAAGGATTATTCTTTGTTAAGGTTATCTGTGTTTTGATATGAATTTGTGGTGTGGTAAAGAGCATGGAAGTGAATAAGCAAACAGTGTCAGAGTGTCAGCCTGGTTTGCTTTTAAACGCAAAGGAATCACTGGGGGTACACAGCAGTTTGAATTCTTTAAATTTAAACATGAAATATTACATAAGATGTTATGT
Organism: Pluvialis apricaria; assembly: GCA_017639485.1. Classification (NCBI taxonomy): domain Eukaryota; kingdom Metazoa; phylum Chordata; class Aves; order Charadriiformes; family Charadriidae; genus Pluvialis; species Pluvialis apricaria. Next base: position 81,077,499 of record CM030010.1, read on the forward strand.
TTTGTTCTGGGTACGTGCTGCTCTCAGATAAAGATCTTTCAACACTGTGGCAATACTTTTATTTTCAGCTGGTGAAAGTTGTGTGAAAACTTACTTTTTACGTTTTGCTGAATTTCAGTCTCCATTCTTTCACTGTGAGATTTTTTTTCCTGCATTTTTCAAGTACTTAACTCTACAAAGCAGTATTTTAAATCTATGAATTACAGGGAGAGAGGTTAAGAAAACAATAATACTTCAGGTAAAATATTTTTACAAGTTTAAAAGACAACTTCCTTTTTTTTTCTTTTGTTGGCATACTAACGTTATCCACTGAATTTTGATGCTTAAGATAAACTGCCACATTCCATGTGATTTAATGGATCTATGTAGCTTTCAACGTGAGAAGCTGTAGAAGATGATCTTCAAGGTCTCTTCCAACCTAAACCATTCTATGATTCTAAGATCAGCACCAGGTTACTTATGCGCTGTGGGTTTTAGGTATGCTGGGATAAACCTTGAAATGCTGGGCTGAATTAATAAAAATCTTGTCTTCCTTAGAAGTCATCATTTGGAGCGTACTATATTTCAAGCTTTAATTTTTGTATTTCTTTGACTGTTCATGCAGGACTAAGTTGGTCTTTGGTGTAGCCCATTAAAGCGGGGAAGCGTATTTGGGAGAATTTGGCTTGTAACACGGAACGAGGCAAAATTCACACAGAGATTTTTCTACAGGTTTAGTGCGTAAGCCCAAAAAGGAAGGGGTTCCACTTTAAAGCTGGACCATGAAATACCCTTGGTTATCAGAACATGTGCGATGCTGTGTCCGTGAATGCAGGCAATGTGTTTCCATCTCTGTTTTCAGAGGTCCCAGAAGTATTCAAGGTTTTTTGATTTGCTTGGTTGTTTTTTTTGTGGTGGTTGTTTCAGTTTTTAGCTTTTTGAAAGCTACTAAACAGCTTTTGAAGAGCAAGCTGCTTAGAGAAATCTTCAGATTCTTATTAGGCAGTTCTTTAATTGCAGAAAGGTGTGCTTTAATTGCAGTTGTGGTGCGAAAACTAAACATTAAAAAGCCTCGAAATGTGGTGCTTTCTCCTGGCTGATAATAGGTGTACAGCTTATAACTAAGATACCCATTTCCAAACCACGAACCCCTGAAACAGTATCCCTTGTACAGGGAGTGCCTGGCTCTCTGGAATTCTTAAGCACAATGTTGAATTTGGACCACCTTGCTTGCAAGATTGAAGAGGACCAATTTCAGTGTATAATATGGAGGAGGCAAGATGAAATAAAGCTTCTTTAAGGTAGCTTTGAAATTAAAAGTTATTTAACTGGCTTCAGCCCAGTCGTAACAATACTTGTCTCCCCATCCCTCCTTTACCTCAGCCATAAAGGTTATTGGAAACGTACCCAAATCCTTACTTTAGTACATCTAAACTGAGGAACTGATCTGGCCACAGACTTAAACTGGTGAAGGTGTGTTCTCGTCTGTTTCCTTGTCTAGTTACAGGGAAACTTCAGACTAATTGTATCTGTACAGAGGCATGGGCTTTGGTTTTAGTTTGGAGGGGGAAGGAAGCGACGCCCGGTTTTCTAGCAGAAGTAACTTCTGTGCTTTTAAGTTGGTGACAGTTTTTTTATGTTTGGTATGCTGTTATTTACAAATTGTAGTTTAAAATGTAATAAAAACACTTACAGAAATTATGACTCTAAATATTTGACTTTATGTGGATGTTCCATGTTTTTCTGATTTTAGTAATAGAAATAAATATTTGCTCTTTCAATCTCTTTATTTCAGTATAGCAAAACCCCTTTTGCTTACTAGAATAACATATATTCTCTTCTTAAAGTACTCTTAAGCGGCTCTTAAAAGTTCTGAGCTTTGACTTTGCATTTACTAAGTCAGCTTAAGTGTTAAATAGCTATTAAAATATCAACAGCTAGTTTTGCATCATTAGAGTACGTTCTAGACAAGCTTGCACGATTTGATTATGCTGCTGATTTTTAAAATGGGGAAAAAATAGGTCTGTAACATATCCCTCTAAAATAAAGTGAGACAGTGAACAAGCACACAGAAAACTGAGAGTAAAGTGAGGAATGTATTTGTTCTGCGTTCTATATTTCATCTGATGAAGTCGGTGGGATTTTCTTATTACTCGGTTTCTAAAGTGTGCTGTTTTGGGCTGCTTTGTTGTTTTTCTTGTGTTGAAAGCAATGTAGATAAAAGTGAACTTCTGTGAGGTGACTTTACTTTTCCCCTGTCTGTTCCAAATACCAAGTAATGAAGAAATCATCTTTTTCTTTTTGTCATTATCTGTACATCTTTTATCTTCTTTTTTGAGAGTCTTGTGGCTTTGATCCAAATTGATTTCATGTAAACAGATCCCATTTTCTTAACAGGTTTGGGCCTCGTTTTCTGACTTAAAAAAAATAAAAATTAGCCAAATGTTCACTTCTCTGATCGTACTTGAAAAGATCAATTACTAATGTATTTTCATTGAGTGTAATTTTTGCCAATAACTTACGTTGACTTTTTCTCTGTAGTGGCCAAAAGCACAGTGCCTTTGATGGCATCTGTGAGAGGAGGATGATGTTCCAGTCCATTTTCTTTTCTAGGCTGCTTTTGTAAGTACTGCCTAGACACACCTCTCCCAGCCCTTAGATTGCTGCAGCAGAAAGACGAACCGCTTTGTTTATGAGCGTACATATTATTAAGAGTAATGTAAGAATCAGCTGGAGGTTATCGCTCCTTTGTGAAAAAGCTCTCGTGAGCTTTCTGGGACCAGCCGTTCCATTAGCTTCAGTGAGCTTTTGAGCTCTAAGCCTTGGAGGCTTCACTGGTTGTTTACCTTCCTCCTTAGCGGGAAGTTTCCCAAATCTTTTATCAGCATCTTCCTATTTTTCAAAGAAGAGAGTATTGCCTACAAGCTTGTGACTGCCTAGCCAGAGGTGACAGGAGCGATTGCACTTCCCTGCAACAAGCTCTGATGGGTGAGGAGGCTGGAAACCCCACCCTTTTGGAACAGTATTTTAGTGGCAGTATTGAGTAATCTTACTGTGGGAAGAGTATTTCTGTGTCGAAAGCTGTCCAAGTAGAGCACCTCCTGATCCCTAAAGTGATTTTAAAATACATTAGGGAGATGAATGAAATGCGAAGCGTATAGGGGTAGTATTTTTGAGCGTAGTTTTTCATGACGCAGAGATAAAGGTTTTTGTTGTGTCACTCGACCAACGTTTCATTTAGTCAGGTAGCCTGTGTCAGTTAGTGCCAGATGTTTTACGGGAAGGCAAGCTCTAATAAGGCTTCCTGTGCTCCATAGGCAGAGAAAACATTTCTTCCTAATCTAGCTGAAGATCTTAATCTCTGAAGCACACATTTACCTGTGCAAATTTATTATAACACATGGGGTTTTAATGTTAATTTCTCTTCTTATGTACACGTCAAATTATTCCCCCACATAAAGTACTATCCTTAAGGGCGTTTATTTGCCAGTGCAGCAGATTTTGTCTTTGTGAGAAGAATTAAGCTTGAGACTTTTAGCTGTTTTCGTCAGTATCTTGCTCTAGTCTGTTTCTTAGGTTAATTACCTGTCATGAAGCAGTATGTTTGCCTTCCTCCATTTGTTAAGAATGTTTTAAAAAATGTTTTTCCATAGTGTGTAAGAAGGCTGACCTGCTAACGTGGTTGCCCTTTTCTAATGTTTGTACTCTTTCTGTCCTTCAGCTTAGTCATGGCATTCTTTTCAGTTTGACACAGATGTTGTGATTTAACATGGATATGTGTGCATATTTATCTTCTGGAAGTATTTGTTGTAATTGCAAATTACCATAATTTAGTAGGCTGCTGGTACTATCTGTTAAAATTGAGTCCATTCAGAAAGCTCAGAGTAGTAGAGGGCGCTATTAAGGATGTTAGTAAAAAAAAAAAAAAATAAATCAGATTTTTGGCTAGGTGTTCTGTTTTGAAGGTTTGGAGCTTTTGTTATGTTTTGGTTTTAGTGAAATTCTGGAGACCTTTCAAATACCAGTGAGAATGAGCACTTTGAAACTCATTGTGATGAGTGTTGGTTGGTAGTAATTTATTCCAACAGTTTAAACTAGGTTTGAAATGAATTTTCCTGGCAGTTAATAGTTAAATTCTCCTTAGCAAGTATTATATGACTTCGATAATGCTACTTCTGTTTTCCTTTGAAAAGAGAAAATAAATTCTTTGCATTGTGACTGTTGCTACTCTTGCGGAAGGAGATTCTCATCATAGCTCATATACTGATGGGCTTAAACAAATTTCATCAGAATTTGAAGATGCATGTATTGGTCTTGTTATCCTTAGAGCTTGTTGCTGATATTCTTACTGGGAGGTATGTACTAGACACAGTTAAAATTATAGTGCATACTTTAACATATTTACACGTGGAGGATGGGGGGAAAGGAATTCTTGTATACTCTGCCTCTGTTCTTGTCACGTGCTTCAGAAAAATGTCCTTGACATGTAGCTTCATAGTTTGAAGTGAAACTCTAAAAACAGTTCTTACAAGTTATCCTGAAAGGTGAAGTTTGTGTAAGTGTTGCCATTGATTGCAATGGGCACATGACCCAAATCCGGTATGTAAAATAACTCGGGGGAGGCATGGGGAATGAAAAAGGTGTTTGCATCGTCTGTCATCTTGGGTTGACCAAGCTCAGTGCGGGGGGAAGCACATAAGGGAAGTTTTTCTGTCCAAACTCCAAGATTACTAAGCATGCCTAAAATTATAAATCAATTGAATGTATCTGTCACTCTTGGGAGGTTCCTATTTTCTCTCATTGTGTTTCACTGCTACTTTGGGCTGGACCCCCTCTCTGCTTTCAGATCTCTTCTACTGAAACAGTAAAAGCAAAGGGATTCTTGGGGACTTACCTGGATACCCCATTCCTGCCATTTTCTGTCAGAAGTTGCAAATTCTGGCTCTGATGTGTGCTTCCGATTTGTGCATTCACTTGCTGCAAACTAAAGGCTTAATGGCACATCTGAACAGCACCACCTTCAGAATTGTTTCTGTTGGGAGAGAAGGGAGAGCTTGACACAGGGGAAAATATGAACGAAATACCTTTACTCAGCTTCCTGAGAATCTGCATTCTGATACCGAAATATGGATGTGTTCTTTTCCTCCTGGTCTGATAGAAGTTGTGTTCCTTGGTAATGTTTTACTACTTATGCCCAAATTGTACTTCCAAATGAAAGCTTTTTGGTCAAATATGAAAACAAGGAAATGAGCACAATGGTAAACACTTAATCTTCATTGTGGCTTGGTTCTCTCGGCTTGCTCATAATACTGTAGGTGTAAAACATTGTTTTGTGTATTTCAGTGACTTGCATCTGTCCTCACTGTCAGCGAGGTAGAAATACACTTGTTCCTGGAAGAACTGAGACTGAATTTCTGAGGGTTTGTTCTGCACCTAATTTCAAAACCTTTCATAGTCTTAAAACCTGACTAAAATAAAAAGGGTATTATAATGTGAAAGTCCTACCATATGTAGGTATATATTTGTCAAAATACTAAAAATTATTCACTTTCTGTGGTCACGATGAGTGGTATGTGAAGTCATTTCTGTTGCTTTCATTTACACTTTTATGATTCCAAGGTCTGGATTTGGGTTTTGAGGCTCGTTTTTGTTTGTTGTTGGGTTTTTTTATGGTGACCATTTTGACCATTGCTTGGAAGATAGAAGTAGGCTGTATTTTATTTTTTATTTCTCAATTTAATTGGGAAGTGCCTGCTCTGAGAGATTGAAATAAAAGTCAGCTAAATATTTTGCTTTTCAAATGTAAATACTGCCAAAATAGTGCTTTTCATGTATCTGTCCTTCATTTGACCTCCTGAGAAATGTAGGCCAGGGTGTTTCATATGTCAGGGTCCAGCTTCCTCCTTTATATGCATTTATTGCACATTTGTCAAATGTTTTTTTAAGGACATTGTGGGGGTTTTTAAAAGGTGATGTGAGAAATACAACTTCCTCTGTTCATTGAAAAAGGTTAATAGAGAACAAACCCCTCACTTAAAGATGGTAGTTCCTTTTGTTTAATTGCTTATTAAAAATAATTATGCCTTGAATTTGAAGGAACATCTGCTATGTTTTTGAGAGACACAGAAATCCAATCTGTCTGTTTTTTCCTTGTATGTGTTGAGCTCTGTGTGTATCTTTGTGTGCGTGTTTGTACAAACTCCTCTGTTTAATCCTCGTATTATGAGAAATGTCTTGTGTGTGGTATCAGAGAGAGTGGAGAATTTGTGTGACGTGGTTTTAGTATTTTCTTCTGGGGGGCAGTTGTGCTGTTATCCAATGTCATTTTCTGGATTGTTGTCAGCTTGTTCTGAAAAGCATTGAGTTTCAGTTGTTTGAATTAGAAAACTCGTTTTAAAGCTTTGCAGCCCTGTTAATTCCTGTGGCATCTGATGGGAAGCTGCTGGAGATATTCTGCTGAACTGAGACGTTACTTAATTTCTCTTGAATCTGTTGCTTCTACAGATGCCACTGGATAGAAGCACTAGCTGTAGCCAAGACTAATATACTCAAAAGCTGGGGAAGGGGAAGTTATGCAAATTTGCAAATACATCTTATACCTGATTAAGCTTTTATTCTAATCCAGGGCCTCTTTAGTGGAAATGGAGAAGCATAAATTGTGCTATAGCATATATTTATTTTTTGTAATTAGGTTTTTAAGTCTAGAGAATGATAGTTAATATGCTGAGCAAGCTATTACAGATAAGTCTATGAACTGTTGGTTGTATTTGGTAGAAAGGAACTTTTGCCTACCTGGTGATTTGAGGTAGCTTCTATTAAGTGAACTCACGACCTTTTGTAAGTAAGCAAGTATTTCACAGGAAACTTGGAGAGTAAAAGGTGCAGGCTTAATTTAAAAAACAACCCCCAAAACCTCTCAAAAGTAACGAAGTGGGTTGTATTTAACAATGGAAACGTGATGTTGTGGATATTTGCTGGTCAAGATGAAATGTTTCATCTTGTGATGGGGGGCTGCTTTTTTATTTTCTAACTCTTACCATTAGCCAGTAATACATACAGTGCTACAACAAGTTAACATCCTGGTTGTGCTTTCCAAGAGAACTGTCTGCCATCCATAAAAACAGAATTAATTTATGTTTTGGCAGTTGCTGTCACCTTGAATGTAGAGCATGCTTGTGGAAAAAGTTCACGACTGGTCATGTGGTGTCTTTTGCTCAGTTACAGCCGAATCAGTCAATTGGGTTGTCAGTTGGACAGCCCCTCTCCCCATCCGAAATGTGCTGTGTAGTTCTGCATCAGTTTTTTACTTTGCCAACACAGAGTTGGCGGTGCTGTGGAAAGCGTGGCTGCAGCTACGTTCCACTGGATGTAGAGCTTTACCCGAACCCATCTTTAGTCAGAGGTGGTTATGTGCAGAATTAAAAACATCAGAAACTGAATGTTTGCTGGATTGAGTGAGCCTGTGCATGAATTCTGACAGATTTAAAGTTTACTGAAGACTATATCAAACCTACATGGTAACATTAGTTCACGGTTGTTGTATGTATAGTCTGCAGGCAGGTGTATGGCCCTTCTGAACAACTCAGCCAACCCTCTGGCCTCCAGCTGGCAGCTCTTCTTACCTGTGAAACTGTTAATTGATTTGTAGGGCGTTACAGGCAATGCGCTGGGTCCCGTGGCAGAAAGCAGTCTTCCACATGCTCTCCTTTCCGTGCGCTACAATGAACAGTGTACCTTGCCCAACAAGGAAGATTAACAAACCTCTGTATAAGTGGAAAGGATAACACACCTCTGCTGTAAAGTTGCATCATCTTAGCACGTGAGGAGAGAAACATAAACTTAACAGCATTGAAGCGTGTATTTGTGGCAAGCAGTCTACTGCATGTGTTTTCAGAACTTTGTTCCTGATTTAATTATAGTCAGGAACTGCTTACTTGTAAATTTTCCGCAATGTGGATGCAAGTGTTGCAGCAACAGTCACGTTGCATATTCATGTTGCTGCATGAACAGATGGGGTTCCTACATAATATCCATATTTGACAATCTGATGGGATTTGCCAAGCCTAAGCTTTCATTTAAATTTTAACCTCTTGGAGAGATAGGTTTGTGATTTAATCAGTCAAGGGAGGCCTTGAAGTTATTTGTATTGCATAGCAGATTTCAAGCTAGCACTTAGGTACGACTTTGGTTTGGGAGACTTCTTGTAGGAATGATTTTAATAGGCTGTTGCTCATTAGAATTAATAGTCACCAAATTCAAAGATTTCTCTTGAAACCTTATTCATTTCACTGATTTTATTCATATCCTTCAGTAAGTGAAGATGTATTTTATGTTCGGTTAAAATATGGTGTAACACGGACAGAGTTCAGTTGTCGTGGGACTTGCAGGGAGGATTTTGTACTGTAGGGCAGATGACCTTCAGTTTTCCTTGGGGCAGCTCCAGGTGCTGCTGAATTTTGGTTATTAAAATTTGCTTTAAGACTTGTTTTCCACCTTTTTTTTTTATAGAAGGATGTCAGAAATGTTGTGTCTCCAAGATGCAAGTAAACCTCAGTACAGAGAGCAATCTTCAAAAACTACTACTTTTTTCTTATTTATGAAACTCTATAGCTATGAAAATATAAAGCTCACCTTGGTGCTTTTCATACTGTGTATGCTGCTTTTAAAATTAAAAAAATGAAACTCAGGTGTAAGGTAGATTGCTTAGTATTTGCTTTCTTTATGCAGCATGGACAGCTATGAAATTTTGGTTAGGATTGCATTGATATATGCTCATGGGACTATGGGACTGAATGTCCTGCTGATCATGGCATTAAAAAAGAACATTTTTTCAGGGCCTTGTAGTCTCACCACCCCAAAGCAGGGGGGGATGGGGGGATGTCTGTCGAATTGAATTTCTGCATCTTTCTGTGGTGCTCTTGCTGATAGTCATCATTTATACTTAGTCAATTTTAGCATGTTAAAAACTTTTGTAGTTGCTCACTCTTCCAACTAGAGACTCCCAGCAGTCTTTTAATACTGGAGAAGTGTATGATTTATAAGGTGATGTGTACTGGTGCTGGATGGAAGAGCTTCCAAAACCCAGTGACTTTTCTTCTATGCTGATAGCACTTCATGGCCTTTCATGGTTGTTGCATTTTTGGGCGGAAAGGAAGTAAAAAAAGGCTGCTCGTATTGCACGCTGTGTGTGTGTGCATGCGCACATGTTAGATGCAGAAAAAGATTCAACAGAGCTTGTGTGTACTCAGCCAGCTTGTTTGCTTTAGGAACATGTTTTGTGCTAAAAGACCTATTAACTAAAGTAATTTTACTTGTAATGAGGGCAAGAATTGGTGTCTTTAAATTTTTATTTGTGGTTAACATGATTTATCTGTCTAAATTAAGTAATAAATTGCTTTCAATGCCATGTTAATCAAAACATGTTTACTAATGAGATCAATTTTCCCAGAGTAGAATTTGCTTATGTGTGGTCCATCCCTCCTCCTAGGAGATGTGTGTTAGTATTACAGATGTTTTGGGGACCAGATCGATGACTCGGCTAGCCTTGCATGCTAATGGTGGTAAGCTCAGCATTCCTCGGAGATGGTTTTATGAAACCTGAAGTAATCTGATCGATTCCCTTTAAATAGGATTGATTCCCCTGTCCCCAGCTATCTTCTTGCTTAGATGGTTTCGAATGGTAGGAATTGGTCATTTACCAATACTCCAAATGAAAGTCAAAATTAACGTAAGATTGTTTGTTTGTTCGGTGGTCTGTCCTTGGCTTTCCTGTTTCATGTAACAGGTTCAGCCTAGCTAAAACTGATACCTTCCACTTTCACATCACATTTGTCAACTGTCAGACTTCTACAGGATGATAGAACATTGGGCATCCGTCACCTGGGGTTGGCCTTAGGTGAAAAATGGGAAATAAAGCATATCCAAGGTGAAGTTGAGTCCTTCAACAAGAGTAAACAATCTCATTCAGTAATCAAGCTCGATCTTAAAATTAACTGGGGAAGTGAGAGGCTTAGTTCTTTTTGCTTTACTGAAGAGAATTTAGTACTGCACTCTTTTACTTTGAAGATTTTTCTGATTTACAGTCCAAATTTATTCATGGACAGTGTTTGTTGTTTGTCCCTAGCTTGTCCTTCAGAGAATATTTCATCTTTCATCAGTGTATTTATCAAGGACGATCTTGTTTCCATTACTTGTTTTAACAGCCATCTTCCTTTAGCTTCCTCCTGTATGATAGACTTGCCATTATGGCCATTCTTCCTTAGGTCTAAGCTAATTTTTATATATGTGTATAGAGAGAGAGAGATGTCTGGAAGTGGGGATTGGAATTGACCAGGAAAAAAAAAATCAGGTGAGGTCTCATGAGTCACTTTAGTAAACATGTGTGTCTGCATGGGAGGATCCTGTCTGGTAAATTCCAGTGTTTATTTACAGTTTAATTGGACTGATTGTAAAGGAATGTCTTCAGTGATTTTGCTTCAGCTTTTTCTTTCATCATTACACTTACTGTCAGCCCTTTTACTGGTTTCCTACCAATTTCAAAGCTAGTTTGGCAATCTCCACTTTTACTAATCCCCACATGTCTCATTTTCTTTGTTTCTGCATCTTAAACAATGGAGCCTTGCAGGAGGTGTTGATCCCTGCCTGGAAAAACTCCCCAGAGTAATGTTTTAGAAGACTTACTGTACCCAACCAGTAACTGATAGGCATAGATGTAGGTAGATGCTTTTTTCTTTTTTTTTGTACTGTTTCTCAAGATCATGCATATTTGAGACCTAAGTCAAAAACCAATTCTTTCCATCACAGGCATGTGGTTTAGTTTCTGACATCGTAGCTTACTCTACAGCCTGCCATTAATCTCACCTCCGTGCAAGGTTAAGTGGGAACTGCTGTGAAAATAGCTCCATGAAATGAAGCTAAATTAGGAATAGTTTCTGTGGAGTGTTGACTTTTGTTTCTGTAACCACGGATGCTCATCTATTCAAGAAAATGGGTAAAGAAAATGAAAACTGTGCAAATGTACTTACAGCAGCTTAGTTCATTGTTTGTTTAAATAAAAGTTGTATTGATTCATGTGCTAAATAAACTGAAATACTCTCAATGTTGCTAATTGTTGTTGAGTGGTTCAGTTGATAAAATATAGTGTGTAAAAAATGCCTAACTAGCTCAACGTGGATTTTGAGGGTTTTTCAGTGTGTTGCATGGCCGTTTTTTTTTCTTCTTCTTAGAGGTCCCTTCCATTAATGTTTCTCAAACTCTAGTTTATAGACAACTGGTGCTTCATAAAGCTATGATAGTGGATAGCAGAAACTTCCTGAATAGGGAAAACGAATGAGCTTCTGGTTACGTAAATTGCGCTGTGTGTAGTTCTCTTGGCTGGTTTGTATTTATAGCACTTTGTGAAAGAAATTCTGGCAGTTACCAGTGAATATGTTGTTCTGAGGGGTTGGGTAAGAGGAGTCGGGTGCTGCTTGTCGCAGGTGAGCGTGCTGGTGCTCCGTGGCCCTGCCTGTTAGAGCTTTCCCTGGGAGAGGGGCTGGCAGAGACCATGCTGAGGGGGGCACCTCGCTTCTCTGTGCTTCCCCTGGGAGCTGGGCACTTTATCATGGAATTAGAACCAGCATCAAGGGCATTTAGACCTTCTGGAAATAAGGGCTAAGTAGGCGGGTTTAAAATCTTGAACTCAGTGTGTCTTTTTGCAACAGAAAAGTTCATTATAATTGTATCAAGTCTTTACAATCTGATCTTGAAAATAATTTGATTTTACATGAATCAACAGTGGTTGTGTATTTAGCAATACAGGTAAATGTGACAGCTAACATATTGAATTTTGCTAACGAGTGTAAGTGTTCATGAGATCAGTACCTGGGTTTGCGTCTGTCACCTTTACTTTCCTACGCAGAAAATAGTAATTTTTATTAAAAACTATAGGAAACAGGTTTTCGAACAAAAATATTTATTAGTCATAAACCAGAAAGCTTCACATAAAGCCACGTGCTGTTCAGCATAACCTTTTTTTAAAAAAAAAAACAAACTTGAGTGATGTTTTTATAAATATGGGAGGTATGTATTTAAATGAATGGAGTATTAAGCTTCCTTGCTCTTGTAAATATTTAGGTTGATTGACTGATTTAACTTTCCAAAGTAGAATTGCATCCCTTGATGCTGGGTTTGTTACTTAATAAATCTTAATAATAATCAATCAAAACGTGATGCTAGACAGATTAAAAACCAAAACAACAAACAAAACTATTATTTTTAGTAAACTGTTTTGATGATTTTTTTTAAATTCTCCCTGCCCCCTCCCTGTCCTGAATCATTCTCATTTAGAAGGAGGAATGGAAGGAGATCTCTACAAAGACAGTAATGCTCCATTGTAAGACGTTTTACAAGCTGCAAGACATATCTCTACAGAAAGGCAGGGACAAAAAAAAAAAATTAATAGCTTCCTTTCAGTATTGAAATCAAACAAGAGGTATGAAACAAGTCTATGGTAATTCAGAATTAGCACTGGCTCCATTAGTAAATAATAGAATTCTACAGACATGCCAGATTTATACTAATATTAGCAGACTTGAACAGTAAAAGTCAATTGAATCTGATGTATATTCTTTACATCTCTTAAATATTCAGCAGACCGTGCAAATTTTGTATAGAAGATAAGATTATGGGCATGTGAACAGAGCTATGCACCATTCCTCTGAAAAGCCTTAGTAACACATCAAAGCTCAGGTATCTGAAGCTGACCCACCTGAATCTGTATTTCATGGCACAGTTACTGAATAATGTGAGCTGTGGGGAAAAAAAAAAATCTCTTTAATTATATTACATAAATGCATTTTCAGCATGAGAACAACATATCCAGCGCCTATCTGAATTACTCGGTGGCTCCAAAATAAGAGGTTAAAAACCCAACAATTCTATTTAGCAGAGGTTATCAGCTCTTTTGGGAGCTATTTAGCCTAGTACCTGTGTCCTTAGCAGCTTCTGGTGAGATAATAGAAGGATGGGGGTAATTTCAGAATCTGTGCTCTTCGTACATCCTTCTCATGCATGCTTATTCCACCGATTTTTGTTAAGATATTAAATAGCCCCTGGTTTGAGAACCGTTGTTCTCAAATGGAATGCTTGAGAAGGTTTATAACATAGGCCTCTTGAGTTTGGCATGTGTAGGTTTGGTGGGATTTTTGCTTTTATTTTTAGTGGGTTTTGTGTTTGTTTTGGTTTTGGATTTAAATTGTTACATCCCATCTCTGAGGTAGGGCTCTTATAACCTCATTATGGGGTAATCTGATTATTTTAAACGCTGTCTCTTTCACGTTGTTCCTTTTGCTTGAAATGTGCTTCTTCCTTTTCTGTGTTATGTGAGTAGTCAATGGAACAAAAGTTTTTGTACTTAAAATGTTAGAAAGTCCTTTTAAAATGCATGTTTATTTGAATTGAACGTGCTTAGGTTTTGGATGTATTTCAGTTCGGGCATACATATTGACCAAAATAATTTCATGTACAGCATTTAAGCGCCTTAAGTGTGCAGTTAGTACCACTGCAAACTGTACTTTCATACCAGAACTCTTCTTGAAACTACAAATGTGTTTCTGAGCTTAGATTTGCTCTGGTTTTATTTTACACTCTTATTCTTTGAACTCAAGTCTGCTCCAATACTGCAAATGTATCCTTAGCATGTGGTAGCTCTTCTTTCATGGTAACATTTACCCGTTCCTATCAGAAATCCAGGCTGCTTTAGTTTCAGTTCAGCTTTCTGACTTTCAGTTTTAACTATCTATAATCATGTAAAAATAAGGCGTGGGGTGCTAGGGGCTCTTCCTGCTTACCTTGTGTGAGCATGGACTACCTGCCAGATAGAGGAGAAGAGGTTCTAGAGAAAAGGAAGCGTTGGCATGGGTAATAGTCACCAAGAGAGGAAAAGTCATCATTATTTTAAAGGATTAAAAATCTGGAGGGGGAAAAAAGCTGGTTATCTTATCTGGAAAGCGTGATGTTGATTTAGCCTGTTTTTTTTCTTGGTAGTTTTGCCTTTTCAAGAAGTGAAAATATTGTCCTGGCATCCCATTATCCTGCCATTCTAGAATAAGAGCTAAAGAAAAATGCACTAAGAAGAAATGTCTGCTGCTAATAGAGTATTTGGGAGTAAACTATTAAAGGCTTATCTTGAATGATCTCGCATCCAAATATGAAGCAGAATAAGACTTTGCAATATAGATAACTATTAATTGCGCATTAACAGTGATACCTTTACCTTGTTAGTGTGGGAAGATTCTCATATTTTCATGAAACAGCTCAATAAAATGGTCTGCCACTACTTCAGCCTGATTCTCATTAAATAAATTGATATTCTGTGGTGGATTGTTGAGTGACAAGCATTGCAAATGCACTTGAAGTTTTCCTTAATGACTAAGCTTTCTTGCCTAATATAAAAATGAAAGTCTGCGCAGGAGTGAGCGATGTTGTCAAACCTGTCATCAAGTTCTCAGAGTTGGTTTGAGTACTTGTAATGTTCCTCCTTTAATTGACTTGGAAATTTGCAAAGGTTGAGTATAAAAGAGGAAAAGCAATTTTTAAAGATGGTGGAAAAATTTAGCTTCGTAGTTAACTGTGCAAAGTTTTATTGCCTGCTTATAGCATTTGATTGAAACAGTAATTCATCAGCTTGGGTTTTTTATTTTTTTTTTGGGTAGGACTAAATAACTTATCGAAGAATCCACAGCCCTTGGAGAGTGTCTGGAGGCTGAACTAAAAAAAAAAAAATTAAAATCCTTTGTTCATTTGTTTGGTGTCAGTCTGTTGTCATTACCTGAGTGTCACTGGTTTTCTTACTGTCAACAAAATGAAAAGAAAACCCCACCCCACTAATAAGGAAGTCTAAAATGGAAACTTTTTAGTGTTTTGACAAATGGCAAAAAGCAATCACTGTAGCAGTTTGGTGACAAGTTGAAAACTTAAAAAATTTCAGAAACTGTAGTTTTCTTGAAATCTCAGTCTTTCTCTGCTGCAGAGGTGGTAGCTAGAAAGCTGAAGTGTGCAACAGCTTAGTAAGAACGTCTTTTAATGTCTGAATAATCATCTGTGGCAAAAACCTGTAAAGCTTTGGGAGTGCAGCAAGGTGGGGCTCTGGGAAGAATCCACGATGAACTCTCCTTTATCTGATGTTTGCCTTACAAGGTTCAGTGTAATCCCCTGCGTCTGTCAGAGCCGAAGGGTAGGGCAGTGTGATTTGCTGCCTGTGATGACAACTTCTTGCTGTGTTTCTCACCAGTGTCGTGACCAACACTTAGTGCTGCGTTTCTGGGGTACTCTTGTGGGGGGCTGTGTTTGATGGAATCACAATGGTACAAAAATCTCCCTCTGGACTGCATTTTTCTGATTCGTCGTCTCAGCAGCTTTAAAGAATAACTTGCGAAACTGTTGGATTTATACAATTGCACAGTGCCAAGGACAGATGGGGAGGCAGTGCTATTAAAATGGCAGATGGCTGTCTTGTAACCTCTGCCAAAGAAATTACAATAAAAGACCAAGTATTTCCTTTAACTTTTGATTTCTGATGTTTCTTTTAGGAAATGGTGTATTATATTTTTCACTCTTGTGTACTTCTCCAGTGACTCCCCTTGAACATCGGGAACCAGATAACTGCCTTTGGGAATACTATAAAAATTAACAGTATAGAGGGCTGATTCCAGAATTGTTTTTTGTCTTTTAAAAAATGAGCAAATTATTTTAGTAATTCTGTTTCTGTGCTTGTAACACTGCATCCTGTGTCAAAACAAGCATGAGGGTGATGCCTTCAGCAGCTTTGGCTGAATCCAAGGAGAGGACATGTGGGTGAAATCTGTAGTGTAATGCTGACAGGTGACTGTAAAATTGCTGTTTCCATTCCTTTCTAAGAACATACATGTAACTTTCTCAGATTTGGAATGACATTACACAGCAAGTGACCGCTGGAAGTAGTCTGTCAGTGTTTTATCCCCATTAACACCGGAGCCAATAGGAAAATTGCAGAGTATGTCACAAACATTTTATGTATGTATAGCATTGCTGCCACTCATCCAGGCAACATTGAGCCAAATAAAGGTATCTGTAAATGTTCTCATTACTAGAGTGTATTTGCTGATTCTAGTAAATGGCCTATGGAAAGAATTTTCAGACAGTCTGTTTAAAACTCCCTTTTCATTCTCCTTTACGCCCAGTGCTAAGCACTGTTTGTCTTGCTGTTCCTTCTTCAGTGAATACAGGGGGGTAATTGTCCCAAGTGACACGTTTCCACCAAAATCTGGTCTATATCTAGCCAGTCATTCTTAGACCACAAAAATAACCTATGCTTTCAACTTCTTGAACTGCACCAGGTTTTAGATTTTTTTTAAATATTTGCTATTTGATTCATGATTTGCATAGGGCCTTCCAATGAGGAATTTTAATTTTGAAGTGAAGAACCAGAGCTACTATCTTCCCATCTCTAGAATACTAGTAATATAGATAGCTTCCGTATTGCATGGGATACTCAGTAGCAGCTTGGAAAGAAGGCTTACTTCAAGAAAGAGATATACACTGTCATTTTACTGAAGACTGATAGTGCTTTTAGTGTTAGTGACATTTGATATTATATAATGTTAAAAACCAAATTGTAAGATGGTGAAACAGTGTTATTTAGGAAACTTTAGATCCTAGTTCAGCATGATAATTAATCCTGTATCCTGAAGCCTACAAATAGTCCATGGGACTAAGCATACCTTAAGTCTGCTTGTGTTTACGTACTCTGCTAAATCATAATTTCAAACCCAGAATAGCGATTATCTTGGTTTGCTCAGTGATTGCATAGTTCTAATAAGAACAAATGTGTATTAGCAGCACAGGTAATTAGTGTGTGTGATAGATTTGGCAGATAATGGCAGTTGGTAGTTTGATTAATTTGAAATGTGACATTTTATATATTTATATATGTCTATAACACATGGAACAATTACCAGTGTAATTTAAACTTGATGGATATTGTTTATGTTTACTATAAAAATCAAGAGGCGAAGAAAGCTGTGTGCATGTTATTAATGATGGAACTGAACATCTCCGCTACTATTGTATAACAGTACTGAAAACCTTGTTAGAATGTGGCCCTTAACTGAAAAGCCATGCGGCAGGTTTGCTATTGAGAAGGAAGGAAGAGAAATGAGATTTCTTTCCTTGGATCTTGACTGAGGTTAGTTTCCTTCCCACGTGCTGTTGTGTGAACTGTCCCTGGAAGCTGTAAACTGATCACTGGTTTGATTAAATCATTTTCCTGTTAAGCTTTTATGTCTCTTTCTTGCCTCTCCTTTTGGGACATAGAGAGGGGGGGAATTCTTTGCAGGTAGCACCAGGAAGCAGACTGAGAGACTTTTAACAGTTGTGTAGTGTTTTAACAGAATAACAAGCAAGATATGCATGTTTGGCACCTTGCTGGTACTCTGCCTGCTTGTCACAGCTGCTACAGCTTCAGGTGTAATCATGTTAAGGGCCTTCTACAGTGACATGATGGGTAATATTTTTCTCCTGCTGTTGATATGGCTTAAACGTGACAGTCCCTATAAGCCTCACCTAAACGCTAGTACATAAAATCCATCGAAAATTTGAATGGGCTGATGTGTAGTACCAGAATGTTGGATTAGCATCTCTGAATTTTGACACGCAGATGGGAAATGTTGGCTTCTGTTTTACTCTAAGATGTTTCAAAACAAAGTGATTAAAAAGTCTTCAGAAATGAACTACTACTGGTGTCCATATAATACTGTGTTAACCTGTGTTACTTTATGCCATATGCCATAATAAAACATTTTTCCAGTGGAATAATTTTTATACCGTTAGTTGACTAAAAATAGCTTACAGCACTAATCAGCATTTGAAGAAGATAAAATGCTTTGATCAATATGAAAAACTGAAAAACTAGCAGTAATTGGTGTTGAAAATATTAAGTATTTTTGTAGTGAGGGGGAAGGGTAATGGTCATGAAAGGTGAAAGGTTGTTTTGCTTTTTGTCCTAGTTTTGTTTAGATTTGGCATACTGCATTTAAAATGACTGTTTGATCATATGACCATAAAACATCTACAGTGTTCTTGAAACTATTTCTGACAGAATTTTCTCAAGAGTTGGGGAATAACATGCAGCTTAACTGCTGTAAAATACTCGTTGAAGATAGGAGCTGGGCTTCTGCCTGGGACGATGTATTGCTGTTTGCAGTGAGATTTGTAAGTGACGCAATTTCTGTGAGTGAAGGAGCTGTCCTGCAGAGGAGATAACCAAACTGAGCTCCTGACATAGGATGCTTGCCATGGTTCCTAGCTTTCAGATCTACTGCTACAGCGGTGCCACATGTTCTCCGTGAAATACACGTCTTGTAATGCTTGTTCACCTTTCTCAATGTCTTTGCGTGTTCCTGAAAGGGATTATCTCTGTCTGATAAGCTCCTTAGTTGCTCTGCACAGGCCTTCTTCCTTCACAACTATTCCCTCAAGATATTTATAGGTACAGCATTAATGACATATGCCTTCTTAAAGGGCTGAAATGGATATTTATATAGGCTTTTACAGTCTCGTTTAGCTGCTAAGGAAATTCCGCTATTGGGTGTCTTTAAATTTTGCAGGATGATCCTATAGACCCCTATGGGATATTTGTTTCTTGTGAGCAATGGCCCTGCTAGGTTTGTTTTTACCCCTCCTCCCACATCTCTACATTCTGCATGAGACAGAGGTGGCTTGTGAACATAAAGAAAATGCAGCAGGAGAAAAGAGCGAATGGAGAGGGCGAGGATCTAACGAGAGCATCGTTTTTTTTATTTATGATGTCGGAAAGCTGTGAAAGCATATTAGCTGCTTCATGTTCCTTGTGATGCTTTGCCATGACACTACAGAATCAACCTTCAAGGGATAGAAAATGTCTTTGTGCTGCACAGAATTACCACAAGAACACATTAATTCTAGGAGGCTGACTGTAATGCAGAAAGGATGTTTTCCTGCTATAGTTACCTAGTCTGTGTTTATATATACACCATCTCTTCGCAAGAAACTCTTTGAAGATATGACTGTTTGCATTCAAATCAAATGATGCTTTTTGGATGGACAGTAAAATGCATGTGTAAAAGATAAGAACAACAGTCTCTGAAAAGGCTACTTAACTGAAAAGCAGAAATTATCACTTCGGTTTCTATTGAGAATCTCTCTCATGTAGCTTAAGGTCATTTTCACATTAAATATTCAGGCCACTGTTCCTTCCATACTTAAGTGTGCCTGTAAGCTATCATTAGTTACTGCAGAGATGTACAAGTATTCTGAGGAAGTTCTTCAGCTATTATTTCTGTGCATAAACTGTTCTTCTTAAAGAAATTGCTAAGCTATTAATATTTAGGCTATTTTAAAGAAGTCTTATCCTAGCTGCTCTTACCTTTCTGGCTAAACTGGGAAACATCTTGTCTTTTTCCTAAAAGCAGAAATGTCATTGGTGTTTAACTTGGTGTAAAAGCAGTAATCTAAGAAAGGCTTCAGCGATGCTACCTAGTAAATCATTTTGTGAGTTTTTAGACTTTCCAGTATGCTTTCTCTTTATGAAGCTTTTCACTGTTACAGAGGCAGCTTTGGTCTCAGTTATTTCGCTTAGGATGACAGAATATCACTGGGTAATAGAATAATTTCAGAGAATGACTAGCAAGTTTGGATAAAATAATTCTGTGTTTTGTACTTGTAAATGAAGCTAGGTATCTCTGAATGAGTACCTTATTAACTTCAAAAGTTTTGGCATGGGTAAGGCAGAAGAGCTTCTTAGGGGGTAATTAGGTGAAGTAGAATCTTTTTAGGAACAAGTCAGGAGGTGAAGAGATTTGTAAAGTTTTGAAAATTTCAGAAGCGCAATAAAACGTGCTGAGCAAGCTCTTCTGATTTGGAAAAGGAAGGGGTGGGGGGGAGGTCCCCTTTGTCTCGACAGGCATGGGAGAAACAAAACCAAAAATGCAGCAGAAAAAATAGCAGTTCCTCTAGAGGAGAATGGACAAGTGAGAAACTTCCTCAAGAAACTTTGATATCTTTTGCCCAAATTGTGAACCAAAAATCTTGCTGAACTGCTCACGGAGGAAACTGAATGGGAAACGCTGTAGTTCTCACGTATTGTGAAGGAACTGAATATACTTCTGAAGAGGAATGTTCTTTTCTGTCCAGGCAGAATGAGTTGTGGACTCCTTTTAAACTTTTAGGAGAAGCTGCTGTATCTTGGCAAGATATGATAATTGAAAAACTAAATAAATAGAAAGTCCCTCCAGCTCCCCGAAACCTTGATCAAATGCAGGCAAATTATCCAGCTATTCATGATATTCATAATTAAAAAGTAGTAATTATTGCTTAGAAGTGGATTGGTTTTTTTTGGGTTTTCTTTTCCCTTTCTGGTTATGATCATAATGTGATTTTCAGCAAAGCTACCTTAACAAGTCTTCTAGCCTTAATGAAAATGCTTTCCAAAATATTCACTGTACTGGCTGTTTACTGATGTGCTAATCTCTAGAGTCATCTGAAGAGCCAAAGACTTTTAACACTGAGTGAACACGAGTTAGACAAGCTTTTCTGATCAAAGGTTAACTCACTCTTTAAGAGTCTCTTTGTTGGTGGCTCCTGGAATGGTTTTGAGCGTAGAAGTCCTCTGTGTTTCAACCTGGTCTGAGTCCTTGGGTGACATCCAAGTCCTGTTGATACTTGAGTTGTCTTCATTGAGTCCAGATTTGTAATATTTGCTTTTGACAGTATTTTTCTTCTGGTGTTTTTCCTTTGGACCTTCACCACTTTCTTTTGCTGTTGGGTTTATCTACTGTGTAGTAGTAAGTATGGCCAGTCCTGCCAGGTTCTTTTGCTGCACCGTGTTTTGTTGTTTTTTTTTTCTTCAGCTGTTGACTTCAACTTCCTTTTAAGATTTTTTTGGAATGAAAACTTTTCTGTATATCACTCAATAGAAGGTGCCAGTAAGATACCCTTGTTCCTCTCTGTTGTTCAGATTCTCTCTCTGTGTCGCCCTCCCTCTCTCTCTCCCCTGGTCTCCCAGATGGAGAGAGGAAGACACCTGTCTACTTTAATGGGATATCAGAACTGGTTTTGAAAGCCTGTGGGGTATCACTGCCAAAAGTTGGTGTAGCAGACAGAACATTTGCACCAGGGAAATGTCAGAGAGATTTGGGGCTGCTAAAGCTGAAGTGAGACTGGCCCAGTGCATTGAAAACCAAATGTAGCCATTTCGTGACCATTGCTTCGAGAGCACTCTGATGAGCTGATGCCTTAGTTCACAAATGATTAGGTAGTAGATGGAAAGTTCTAAAATGCACGGACATGCAATGTTTAGTATCCATCAGAACACACATTTTATGTTTATCTGTTAAAATTCAGATTTTTATTTCGAATTTTTAGAACCATTAGAGAAGAGATAAAGGAGTAAAATCTCATTGTTATTGATGAATAGACATATTTTTTCAGACTGGAATCCTTTCTTCTGCATCCCATTAAACCTTTTGAACTGTCTAATTTGAGCTATAAGCAGGAATATTGGCACATGACCCCTAACTGCAGATATGTTAAACTGAGATACGAGTGGGCAATTAAAAATGTATCTTTAAATAGAAGTGCTATCTGTACGGTATCCAGCCCATTAAGCAAACTGCCAGACGGTAGCTTGGAATTCTCTTTGCTGAGGGAAATTGGAAATTAAAGTTCTTGAAGTAGTTTAATAGCAAAGAAAATGTAAGGGAGGATAAGGAGGATGGAAGATGTGCATCTGAAAAAGGTACGCATGTTTAAATTCTTCATGCTTATTGAAGTAATTTAAAGTGAAAGGCTGAACTTAGAATGGTCCGTGAGAGATGGTTGATATTATCTCACATTATTACACTCTGAACAAATACTTTAAGGTTGGGGGAGAACTTCTATTAATTTTATACCAGTTTAACCATGGAGCAGTGAGTTTACATTACTCTACGTGCTGCACCTGATTTGTAGCTTCAGTACCCTTCTTGGTTAGTTCTGTGGAGCTTAGGGGTTTTTTTCTTAGTGGGATGCCTAATTAAAAAGAATGTAGTCTTAATGTGTTCTTAAAAATGTTGCTTTAATTCAGTGTAATCTTTTATGAAAATCGTGAGAAAATGCGATGATGGGCTCTGTGGACTGGTGTGTGTTTACTGATAAGTTGGTACAATGAGTTCCTGTTAAAACAAACAAACCTTAGTTCCTGCTTTGCTTTCCTAAGCTATACTAATGTGTTATATATAGCGATGGCTCTTCTCCCTCTGTAGTTTAATAAAGTAAAAATAAAGCTCCTAAAGCCGTCGCTCATTGCTGGCACTCATACACATGGTGGCATAAAGCAGTCCCAGCTGGGGTGGTGTTGGGCGAAGTGATTGGTTCTTACGTGTGCTCTGCTCCAGCTCTTGTGCAGCATGGCATAGTGAATTTGGGTCGGGTGTTGCTATTGGCGTTTGAATCTGTTGATGGATTCCTGCTTCGGAAGAGCTTAAATTGTCCTGGTGGACCATGTTTCTTCTCCGCTGAAAAAACTGAAGTACAAATGCAGAGGGAAATCTCAATAAAGGTGTGAGAGCTTTTGTTTTGTTTTCCGTGTGAGAGTTATCAGAGCTCTCTTTGGTAGTAGCAAGCAAAGCCTTATGTGCAGAGCTTAAAGCTATTTGAGGGTTTGACCCATTGATCTTGCCTTCTGCTAAGTTGGGATGGACAATTAATTGGCTGTAGAAACCTGATAAACTTCCAGTTGCTTAACAACGTCAAAGCAAACAATAACTACCATGTGTTTTCTCTAAGCTTGTTTGTATTTAAAATAGCCGTGAACATGTCAAGTGGGGACATGAATAAAGGGCTGTCCAGATAAACTACTTAGATAATTAAATTAAATTGAATTTTAAGTACTCATTTGTTTCATTTGATGATGTTGCATTGTGTAAACCTATTAATTTGGGGTTTGTACAGCTGTTTCGCTTACACGAGGACCAAAAGGTCAGCTTGTGTTTCTTTGTGGCAGTCTCCTGTTTATGTACAGCAAATGTCAGGTCAGGTGTTAAAACACTGGTGCAATGCCAAAGGTGCCCAAACTCCTCAGCTTTTGCAAGTCTCCCGGTAGGTTGAGAATGATGAATAAAATGAGTAGTTTAATAACCAATAAAATGAGTTGTTTAATAACGTCTAGTTGCATACATACTTTAGAGTACATCAGCATTGTATAATCAAACCACAGATCATTTAGCTTGATGAATTAGATGTATTAATTCTGTAAATAAGGAAAATACTGGTTGATGCAATGGGATCAGTGCATTACAAACAACTCTCTTGCATGAGGGTTGCCAAATTAACTGGAAAACCTATTTTATTTAAATAAAGGAGAAACAAAGACTAATTGTAAAAACTTAAGTATAGAGCCAATGTGGCTGAAAGCTTACACAAGAATTGAAATTTATATACAGGAGTTGGTTTCCTCCATTATCTATGAACTGCTGTATACAAGAGTAATACAGTTTCTATACTCAGCTAGATGGTCTTCAGGCAGTAGCCAGCAACTTGCACTCGGTTGTGCATTGGAATGAGTTTCAGGCATGTTTCGGCATGCAGGCAGCTCGTTAGTGTCCAGTTGCTGTTTTCCCTTCCAGAAACGTTGTTTGGCTTGGTTGAGAAAAATTACGAACCTCCAAAACTCTAGCCCTAAAAAGGTCTGAAGCTTACTACATTGTAAAATAGTTGATGAAGAATAATTTTGTGGTCTTGGAAGGGGTAAGCATTTTAACTCTGCCATTTAGATGGAGTAAATGAGCCCAGAGAATCAAATACTGACAAAGAATATTTAAGACCTTCCTTATAGCCGTATGTGCATACAAGAGTATTTGAGTTGATATCAATGTGAGCAAAGATTGGTTACCTGTAGCTTAGAGAAGTTGTATGTGCAAATGAGTTCAGAACTACATAGGGGAGGTCAAGTGAGCTGACAAGCCTTGTACAGTAGGAGAACTTCAGCTTGGGACAAGTTTATTCTTGGATTCATTAGTCTGGGGGGAGAAATAAATAGGTAGTTATTTAATTATCCAAGTTATCTAGTGTTTCGTTCCTTTTGGGTCAAGGTTTTCTCAACTGAAAGCGGGTCAGAATATTATTCATTCTGCTAGTAGCCAAAGTAGATTTTTAAAATTATTATAAATAAACCAAAAAAG
Source organism: Pluvialis apricaria (assembly GCA_017639485.1). Taxonomy (NCBI): domain Eukaryota; kingdom Metazoa; phylum Chordata; class Aves; order Charadriiformes; family Charadriidae; genus Pluvialis; species Pluvialis apricaria. Next base: position 81,101,690 of record CM030010.1, read on the forward strand.
GAAGGTTAGATGAGATTCAGAGCCAAAGCAGTTTACCTGCGGATGAGATGTATGATTTGTTAACAGTTGTGAATTGGTTCGCATTTCAAAAGGTTTTTTGTTTTTTCTTTTTTTTAAGTGTTATTTTTCTACTGTGGGTCTTGAGCTAAGCATTATCGATCTTTAAACTTGTATCCTTATTTACTTTCTGTTAAGTTTATAAAGCAATAGGACTTCATGGCACTTATCCAAATCTGTTAAAAAAACCTAGCCATTTTGGACAAACTAATTATTACATGTCCTTTGTAACAGACTTGAGCATTTAAACGTGTACAAAATACTGTATTTCAATCCAAACAATGAATAAATGATTTATTTTTTTTAATTCTCTGATATTTCACCACTACTATAAATGCTTGTGTCAGTATAATAAACATTTTTAAAAGGGGGGGTGGGGAGAGACTCTGGCTTATGTGTAAATTCTAATCTTTCACTTATCCAAGAAATGGTTGGCTCACTTGACAGCAAAATGCATGTGATTTCTGAGCTATGAACTGATACATTCAGTGGCTCCTAACAAATGCTTTAGTAACCAAGTTCTACTTAATTAGTGTAGTTAAATTGATGTATTGCTGAAGCTCTCAATAAGTTTGTTATTCATTGAAATTTTGTATATCACTTAGATTAATCTCTGTAGTTGCACACAAACGTCATTTTTCAGAAGGGTTTTAACTAGGTAAGTGTTTCTCTGAAATGCTGAGAAACACTAAAATTCGTTTAGTTTAACTGATGAGCAGCCTAGTATAGGTATACTGTTTATCTTAGTAATATGTTACTGCGAAAGCTTCATCCCTTTGGTTCATTTTAGCAATTGTAATGATTAATGTGTCTAATAGTTCTTCAGATAATTAAAAGAGGATCAGCAGTGTTCTTTTTTCTCCTGTATGAATTTAAGAGGGCTCCCCAAAGGAAAGGCAGATCTCAGGCCATTTGCAGTTAATACAGGTCGCAGCTAAACAGTCGTGTTCTATTCAGCCTCTCTTGCTGAGATGTCACTGCTCGATGTCAAACAAAACTTTCTGCACATTTTTTCTAAGGAATAAAATGGCCGCGAGTCAGTCAGATAGTGGCTGCTTCAGGCAAAGAATTGAAGTGTGCGGTTAGAACAGCCGTATCTTTTATGCAGTGAGGAACGAGACCTTTTTATGACTCTTTGTAGCTTTTGTCTGGAAAATTTCAGTATGTTGAATGCTTGTTGTCCTAGTTCGGGTCAAAATTGCCTGTTTCCACATAGAACTTTCCATGGGCCTTGTCTGCAGAGTGGTCCGTTGCCAGCACTGCACAACATTTTGGTCTATCGTGCTTTTGTTAGCAGAGAAATTCATTTTTAAGCTGTTTATCTTTTCAGCTCCTGATAATGGTTCTCCCTCTTCCCTGGTTTAGTAGTTCATTTGCATCTTCTGCCAGAGTAAAGTGATTTGAATAATCTGTTTGATTAAATATATAAAAAAAATTTGTAATTAAATCGGTCTCATCAGCTGACCATACCCCTCTCTCTCTGCTAGTGTATTACTTTCATTTTGGTGATAGGATGTAATGCTGCATACCTTAAGTGAAATTCGCACTGTGAATTATAATTGGCTAGGCCTTATGGCTTTTTTATTATTGTTGGATTACCTTATTTTACCATAAACAAATGAATAAGAATTGTGTTTTGTTCCAGTTGAATGTTAGTCTTATTACTTCTTAAATGAAGATGGACATCACTGAGTTATTGTGTTATTTTACAATGGGAATTTCCTGGGTAATAAAGTTTGGATTAAAGTATTTATTACAAGTCAGCTGTACATGATCTTTTTCAGAATAATGGTTTAAAATTAATTTGTAGCAGTTAAGATTTGTTTTCTAGTAATAACACTATATTGTATGGAATCAAATAAGAGCCTCATCCTCTTTACTAATGCTTCTAGGTATAAATAGAAGAATTACTGCTCATAATTCATAGCTGATGGTTAGCCAGTTAGCTCCTTAACCTACCTCTCACTCCTCCGAGATCTGGGAAGTCCTTTTCTTGTATGACATCCTCCGAAGTGCAAGCTTATGTTGAACCAAAGTTTCTTTAAGTGTAGACCTTGGTAATAGCCGTTTCATGTGTTTGGTGTTATCCTTACAGTGCTGTACCAGGCTGCGATGCTTCCTGGGAAACCTGTCATTTCTCTGCAGTGGCTTTGTTAACGAGTAGAGTGTTAATCAAAGATGCGAAGGGGAAACCCCTGCCACAGTGGCTGGAGGAACAATATGCACATACATGTATGTACAGCCACACACACTTCATGCGTTTTATACATTAAACTCTTAAGTTGGTATAGTTGGGGTTTTTTTTTTTACACCTCACTTGAAATTTAGTTAGGAAGATCATCAGAATAACTTTTCTCAAACTGCCTCTTGTAAGGGGACATCCAGGTTGGACGGGGCTTTGAGCAACCTGGTCTAGTGGAAGGTGTCCCTGCACATGGCAGGGGGTTGGAATGGGATGATCTTTAAGGTCCCTCCCATCTCTAACCGTTCTGTGACATTTTAAGAGAAGCTATGAACTTCCAATATTTAGCAGTTGAATTATTTGAGTTTTAAGATGTATCATGCCCGAGGCAGTCCAGAAGGGTTTTTTCCTCCTCTCTTCCTTAACTGAAGTTAAGCCTAATAATTACTAAAAGAGATTGTATTACTTTAGTGAAATGACAGCATGCAAGATGTGATCAGCGATTTACATGCTAAATAAGCTTGTTTCATACTTCAGCGTGAGACCTTTAGGGCACACCTGGTCATAAATTTGCTGGTGGTGTTGGGTTTTTTTTGAGAAAATGCTTATTAGTTGAAAGAGTGACATAGGGAGTTTCTAGTTCAAAATATTTTTTTTATTTTGCGAGGCAGCTTACAGCTGAGTCAATCTTTACATCTGAAAGATGCTACTCGTGAACCTGGTGTGGTGGGATTAGAGGTGGGTGGATTCAAAGGTCATTAGGAGAAGGTGACCTGAGGTGGATGGATCCCTTCCTTTTCCTGGCTGGCAAAAAGCTGAGTTCCTCTCAGTTGTAATTGCTGCTAACTACCTTCTCCTCCTTAGTATGAGAAATGGGAATGGGGAATGGAAAGGAAGAGGAAGAAGAACTGTGCGAAGGCAATGATGCCTAGAAACTTGTAACATGAATAAAAACTTTTGAGAAACGCTGTTTCATGCGCTACGTTGTAACTCAGAAGCATGATATACCCTCACAGCATCCTTGGAGAGAGCAATATTCTAGGAGTGAATGTACTTGAGAATTTAGCTGGTTTTGATACCACAGCATTAAAAGTTTTGTTTATTGTACATTTACTGAAAGGAATCAGGCACATAACATTGAAGTAATTCAACGTCCTGGTGGAGGCATGCTGTCACGCATTTGGATTAGGCTATAAATAATTGTTGGTTGGATTTGATTGCTTAGAGCTGATCATTAATCTCCAAGAGGCACTAAGATTTTTTTTTTGTCAACTGTCTTCTGACTTCACCAATCATACCAAACTAGAAATGTACTTAGTCATTAGCTTTTTTTATTAGAAAAAATGTTTTCGGATCTGAAATCTGAAACATAATAGATCAGAATCTGAAATATAAAAGGTTTTCGTTTTAGGCCTAATTTCTCAAAATCTTCCCGGTTGTCTCTCCACTAATAACAAAACACATCTCTGAATATCCATATGGATGCTTTTCCCCCATAATTAAATTTGCTTTTTCAGAATGCTCATTAGCAGAAGCAAGGATCTGTAGGGATCTCAGCACCTTTGTGGATAACACTGTCTGAGATGGAGTCCTGAAGTCATATTTTTCTCTCTGTACTTTAAAATGGCTTGAAAAATTTCTAAAATCTTTTTGGTTTTACAAGTGTTACATAATCACGTGTAACAACAGTGAAAGGAAGATGGTCAGGAGAGCGGGCAAACTTTGTCTTTTGAACTAGCCATGGAGGACCCGTGGAGCTGCTTTGAAACTGTTGCCTGGCTTCAAAACTACTGCTCTTCCTTCTTGGAGCCTCCAAGACTAGACTACTGCTCTTCCTTCTTGGAGCTGGGGGCAGGAGCTGCTTTTTCTGCAGTCTTTCAGTCGGCCATCCTTTCTCCTTTAGGTCTTTGTGCGCTTTTTCTCCATTCTCTGCTTTCTAACTTCTCATCTGCCTGTCCATGTTTGTGGTCTCTACTGAATCTTTTTTGTGGGGGTGCATTTTCTTTTTTTAAGCACATTCTCAACTACCATAAGTGTTACCTGAAGCTCAGTAGAGTTAGGCAGAACTGTCACGTGCCAATGTAACAGCTGTCAGTTGAGGCTTTTAAGTTTAACATGTCTGCAGTGATGCTGGCAGTAGGAGATTAAAACCGTTTTCAGGAGAGTGGCTACACATCCTCCACTTTCTCCTTGTCGATAGGGCATGGTAAGAAGTTGCGTATGAGCGGTGACAGAGTGCAGGACGTTTACTCTGTGTGCGTTGGGAGTGTTAATTCTCTGGAAGGGAGGAAGTGGAACGAGCACAAGTGGAATGAGGCAGAGACATGCGATGTAGTTTCATGGCAATATTTGATCAGTGCTTGTGACCAAGCTCGGTACATTGAGTCAGCCGGCCGTGCAGCGCGTCGTCCTGGAAGTGCTTCAGATCACTCTTTGGTGACTTGATGTAGTCAACAGGATGAGAAACATCATTTTGTAATTCTAGAATTTTTTTTTATTTATTTTTCTATGATTAGTTATTCTTCGAATGGAGTAATCTTAAGTGGCGATTTGAAAGAGGTTGCATTTAAAATCATGTCTCTCTTTGGAGCTTATCTTACCTTTCAGTCTTTAAAGAATAAGAAAATAACTATTCTTAGTGATTCGCCAGTTAGATAGTTCAAAGGGAGATTTGGGGTTCAGAACTCACTCTGAGTGTGTTTGAAGTCGATGAGAGTAATTTGATTAATATTAGTCAGTTTTGAATGAGGCATGTTAATCAAGAATGTTATCTCAAGGGACAATAATACTTCTCTGCTGCTTTTCACCCCCTGTTTTTACTGCAGGGAAATGTATTCAAAACTTGTTGTCCGTGGTTTTGTATGTGCATCAGCAGTAAAAATAGTGGCCTAATTCCTTACGTTTATACAGAGTCGGTTGCACAGAGAATGTTGTTTGCAGGCAGAAATATAAATAAAGACAATTTTGTTGGCTGAAGTTTTGTTCTTGGTAATAATACAACTTGATTTTTGAATTCTGGGACAAGATTGCATTTCAGAAAAATGTTAATTCTGCTACAAAGACTGCGTGGATATAGTGGCCAAGGGAATGCAAGTTATTTTGTTCAACTATTTTCATAAAGCTCTTCTTGAAGTAGGATCAAAGCAATAAAATAAAATGTGCTATATCTGTGTTGTTATGCTACCAAGTGGAATGCTAACCTGGTTACACTTAGCACAGATAATTATTGGCTTGAATGCCTTATTTCTGGCATTAAGTCTTGAATTTATTAATTAATGCTTTCAATTTTGTGCATGAAGTCAGACTCTAAAATTCAAATTTAGATTTCTAAATCTGTGACTTTGTTTCTTTAGTGTTGAGATTCCACATTTTTATCAGCCATAGTCAGATTTGAGAATCTCTAAGTTGTGCTTGCAGTATTTGTGAGAGTCAGGAAACACATACAGGAGTGTGTAAATAGGCACTTGACCAGTGTGAGCTTTGTGGAGAGATGTAGGGCTTTTGTAAGTACTTGCTGTCCTTTATAGATCTCTGCCTTGAGAAGAACTGCCTCTAAACGCTTATGCTTGTGACAGAAAGTTGATCTTTTGCAAGCTTTGAAAGGATATGTTCTATTTAACATACTTAAACTGGAGTTGCGTGTGAGTTGCTGTGTACATAAGCATTTAAATATATTGCCAGGTGTTACTGTGAAGGTATATTGTGTCAGTGTGCCTATATGAAGCCACAAACTTCCACTTGTTCTGTGAACCTCCACTGACTGTAACGTACATCATATGGTTTTCATAATGTATTGTTAACTACCTCATGGACTAAACTCTGTACCATGTTCAAATGACAGAGAAAATGCTGAGGGAATGGAGGGAAGCTGCCAGTGAATGGTTTTCTTCTAGAATCATTAATTGAGTATGGTAAAGAACATGGGGGAACCTCTCAAAACAGAAGAAAAAGAGCAACCTTGTTTCCTTCTCCACTCTTTCATTCTGAATTTTGAATGGGTAGATACCAAGTAATAAAACACTTGATTGGAAAAAAAAACAAACAAACAAACCCTTGATTTTGTGAATGAAGATTTTGAGGCTTACTTGGAGATCTATTTGGCAGGAGCGGAGTAGAAACTTTGAGCAGTTTGTAGAACAAAAAGGTGGAAGGAGCAGGAAAAAGGGAGCAAGAGGGGTGGTATAACCTCAGATAATGGAAAACAGTGCTACATAAGGGTGCTCAAACTGTGGTAGGATTTTTATGTGCAGTTTCATGATATTTTTTCTTAAATCTTTCTTGTGATTTTGAATGTGGTGGGCGTTGAGTTTCAAAGATCACTTGCAAAATGTCTTACTTGCCTAAAATGCAAGTAAATATGGTATAGTAATAGAGTAAACAGATAACCCAAGGATGTGGGAAGGTTCAACAATTTTTGAAATGAGACTCAAGTGTCATAGATACTTTGGTGACTTCGCATTCCCTTGCCGTAAATGATACTATTTGTATGATACCGTACCAGAATGCTCAGCAAGGGCAGTGACCATCAGTTTCCCTCGATTCTCTTTTAGTTTCATTTGCTCGACACTTCAAGCTGTGAGTGCTTACAAGTCCTACTGAAGTGTTTCAGTACTTCTGTTTCAGCCTTTTAGTGTCTTAAAATGTTCCTATGGGTATATAGCTACTGAAAACACAAGCCTCATTAACACATTTTTGTTTTGCTTTTTGACAAAGCAATTGCACATTTAAGTAATGCGCTACTCGCAGCCAAGCTGCTAATTTTCATAATCTATCGAAGATGCTAAGTGGATAAAAATAAACGTGTCTCTTAATCTTAAAAAGATGAGTTGCTAAAACTGCACATAGTGGGTGGCAGCTTCTTAAAACACTTTTTGCTTACACCTGAAGCTGTAAAATACCTCTTCTCAGCAGCACCGCTTCTGAATTCAGCCTTACGAATCACGGGAGTTGGGAAATTTTGTATTTTATTGCAGAATTCACACATTCATGAATACTGCAATCAGATACTTTTACTGTGGGAACTGCAATACTAAGAGTGGTGCAGCCTTCTTTAAAATATATACCAAAAGTTGCTGCTTACGGAAGAGCATTTATTTTATTGCAAAACAATGAGAAAAGCATGAAAGAGATGTCACAGTATTACCAAAACTGCATTTACACCAGGGTTGCTGAAAATGCCCTTGAATTAATGTATTTTTTTTTAAGGACCACGTAGTGCCATAGGCAGTCTCAGTAGTTTGTCTCACTGAAATAATTTAGCTTTGCAACTGTTCTATTTTTAAGTTTTTGCTTGAGTTTTTATAGATTAATTTCCCTGAGAGAAATGTCTTGCTTGTTTAAATTCTCAACAGCCAGGCCTTTCTTTCTGTAAGAATGCGTGTTTCTATGTACATCTACTATACTGTAAAAACAGCAGGGTGAGGGTGGGCGGAAATGTGTGTGCGTCTCCTTTTTATTTTAGTACTTACATATATAATCCCAGTTTTTTCCCTTCAGATTCATTATGACTTAGATATTCTCTTTGTGTTTGCCAGTGAAGTGAATCTAAAGCCGATGCAGGTCTCTTCAAAATGAGCAGAGGTTGAGATAATTGACTGCATACTGTACATCTAAGGCAAGAGTGATAATCGTCTTTGTAGCTTTCTGCAGTTCCTTCTAAATGCTTCTCAAAAGCTGTTTGTCTAAAGTGGTTTTAAAGTTTAAAGAAATAGTCTGGGTTTTATTATCCATAATTAATTTTGGTGAAGTCCCTGCAATACCTGTGGAGGAAGCACACTCCCTGTTTAGACTTACATCATGTTAGCCCTGAAGCCTGGCTCCAGCAGGGTTGTTCAGCACTATTAGCTGAGACAACAAGAAAACCAATTTCACTAAAGCTAGAAAACTTGCTGTACCAGATGGTCGAAACAGAGTTATGTTGTTCTTTTAGTCCAGCTAAGTGGATTTGTGGAATTTGCCATCAGGGAACTCAGAGTTGTGGGATGGGTTTAGTGACAAGTTGTCAGACTGGTGCTAGATAACTCCAGCGTCGTCTCTTCCACTGCGGCAGGTGGGAGTATTTAAACTTCCACAATAAAAAAATCAGCTTCACAGTGGACTCAGTCTGTAATGCCTGAAAATACTCTCTTTTTAAGACTGCTTCAGCTCTAGCTTGAGGTGCGTAGGTGAACTGGGAGCCATTCAGTGGTTACTACTTTAGCACTGCAGTCAAGCACTTTTTAGATTTGTTCATATTCTCCGTGCTCTTAACACATCTGTGGTTTGCGTTTGCCTTTTTTGCCTGCTTCTGACGTTCGAGTTTGCACTTCACCTTTGCTCAGTCATTTCATCTTTGCAAATTCCACATCTCTAGCTGCTTCACGCTTGTGTCACTGATGTTTTAAAACACACTTAAACAGGAGAGTATTTTCAAGATTGACTTTTATTTCTTTTTTTTCCTACTGTAGTTAATTGTTATGAAGTACAAGTTACTAGATCTCTGTATCCTTTACTTTCTGAGAGCCTAGCTTTCCATACTGAAAAATAAATAAATGAGACTGTAGACTCAAAGTTTTTTCCCAGGGAAATTCCGCTATGGGGAGAAAAGATATTATAGGCAAATAGCTCGTTCCGACTCAGAGAGTGATTGCCTCTGTAGCAAAAGTCTTACTCCGTTCATGGGTTGAAAATGGCTTTTGGGTTTGGGTTTTTTGTTTTGTTTTGTACCCAGTACTGAAGCTCCAAAACAGTTACAGGGTTTACTTTCTGTTCTGGATAACACTACACCCTGGAGAGGTGAGGAGAGGGAAAATTCAGGTTGGTGTTTAATTGTAACAGCAATTAGCAAGGTAGAAAGGTTATCACTCAGCTTCCCTCTTTTGAGATCTGAATGTTAAATTTGCTATTTCTGAACTGAGGAAACCTTTACAGAATTCAGTGACCCTATCAACCTGGAGTTTTGCTAATATTTAAATCTTCATACAATATTATGCTTCTGGCTTCAAGTTAGTTTTGGTTGTGTTCTGTGGCACTATTAAGTTGTTAAAATGTAGTTCTCTGTGTTGCTGTCTTCTACCTAGTGGAGGACTAGAGATAAAATACTCAATATCTGTCTTGGTTTTCCCTGAAATGCAGATAACAGCCGTTATCAGTAGAAGAGCACTGGTTTGGTTTGGGTGGGTTTTCTTGTGTTAGTTTTTTTGTGGTGTTTTTTTCTTTTTCAATAGTAAAGGAAATAGCTTATTATTAGTAGAGGAGGAATAAAGAACTAGTATATTTTGCAAAACGGAGCACGCTTTGTAAAGCAGTTTTGTCAAAAGTAAGCCTAAGATCTTAACTGGTGAACTTCATATCTGTCATTTTCCTTGCTGTCACCGATATTTTCAGTGACTGTATAGAAACTAGATTTTAAAAAAAAAAAATCAGTATCTAGAAGAATACTTTGCTGAAATAGTGTCCTTTATTATTATAACCTGAAAAAGCCCTTTAACTAGCAGGAAGGAAGTGCTGCCACTGTTGTCTTTATGTAGCTTTCCTAATGAATCTTAAAGCTCTCTGTCTCTTCAGATGGATCTGAATTTTTTATTTCTGTATCCACAGCTCCTTAGTACTTCTCATGAAGCAGTGATTTTTTTTTTTTTTTTTTTTACCTGTGGGTAGGTTTGTTTATGACTGTAGGACAGAGATTTCTGAATGCACAGGAGTAAATGTAGGGCCAAAGCCTGTAGCTGGGAAGGGGAAGCCCTAGGAAAGGGATACGGAGTTGTGCTTTGCTTTTTATAAACCTGTTCCAGCTTGAGAATTAAGAGGAAAATGCAAATCTTGCATCCGCAATCTGTCACTTCACATAAGAGCTTTGCTATCTCTCTAGCTCACTGAGTGCTGATAATATTTTCACATTTTTATCCTGAGAAACTGGGTGCCAAATAAGAAATATCTTTGTCCTTTTGAGAGAGATATTTTCTTGAACTTTATTTTGCAGAGAAATTATTAATTAGTTAATTTGATTGTGACTCCTTCCTGGTGTAGGACATCAGGCTGTACAGAAAGCAAGTCAGTTCGGTTGCAAATAGATTAGTACAGCAAAGTGCTTTGTGGTAGACATACAGGGGAGCTTACTGGTTTTTGCACTGAAACCCAGCAGACTGAAGCTAAACTTCTGTATGCTTAAACCTGATTTGCTGGGAAACTGCGCAGTAAATTCTAGTGGTCTTTTTCACTAGACCTTGTGCTCTTATTCTATACGGACTGTGATTTTTCTTGGCCTGTAATGATAAATGGGCAGTGATGGAAAAAGGCACCGTATCTCTGAAAGCCTGGCAAAAGTATTTCTGCTGTTCTTACGTGGCCTGTGCAAAGGTGAAGTCTTAATGTTATGTTAATGTTAATACCTAAATACTTTTGAATGCTGGCATAGTTTCTCTTAGGGCTCTGAAATGGTCACAGTGTGACCGTTTCAAGGCTAGCTTGACTGGGAACAGCCAGGGGTCAGGAGCGAGGGCAACTGTGTCCGAAACCTTGAATGAAACATAGCAGTGGCTAATCTTTAGAACTGAATTATTAGCGCAATTTGGAGATCATAGATGAAGAGAAATGTTTGTGCTGCAGAATGAGATACTTGCTAGTAATAAAGAGTCAATTTCCTGCCTCTGGATTTTGAAGGTCTAAACAATAGCATTTATAGTCTAGCAGAAAAGTCATACTTTCCTGTCCAATTTGTATCTTCTTGCTAGCCTTCAGCACTGGCAGTGCACAAACCAAGGTACTATCAGTCTGTATTTCAGGCATGAGAGTCACTAACACTGTTCGTGTTCCTGCAATCCACAGAACTTAAGATATGTCAGTGTTAGAAAAAGCTTTCCCCCTCCTCTTAAAATGATGTATCTGGCTGTCTAAAGCCATACATTTCAGTAGAAAAGACACAGCAGATAGTTTTGCGCGCTCCTCAGCCCAGCGTGCTTCTAAATCACTTGAAACAAAGCGCAACGGCGTGTCGGGGGCGTCAGCCAGCTTGCTGAGCCTTCGGCTGCTGCGCGCCTGTGTGAGGACTGAGAACAGTTGTGGGCATGGGACAGGAGGTGTAGCTACCAGCCTGTGTTCCTCTGCGTGGCTTTCAGTCTCTAGGTATGCACAGCATCCCCCTGCCTTTGGGGTTTTTTTTTTTGTGGGTTTTGTGTTACTCTGGCTTTAACATTAAGCAGGAAGTGTTCATGCATTGGGATTTTAATTCCTTTGTTAGTTAATTCTGTGATAACACAGGACATTAATTTAAAATAGCAGAACACACTAGTCTGTTTTTAAAGGCAAGACTGTCTCAGTGAGCACATGGGCTTGTAAAAGAAACCTCTATTAATTTGGGATTTAAAAGTGTTTCTGTTCTAAGTTTTTGGGGTTTTTTGTGCTTTGATTTTATTCTAGATAAAAAGATAGGGTTAGTTTTTTTATTCTCGGTAGGAATGTTGTTTTTACTTTCTGTGTATTTCTGCTGATGGTGACTGGACTTTTTTCTCTTCAAAGGCCAAGACAATAATATCAAGTATTTTCATCTCTTTCTTTGTGGTTAGTGCACGCTGAAGAAACTGTATGCACGAGTAAGACACCTCAAAGTACTTCTAAGTGTAACTTTATTGTAGCAGCCACCTTTTGTGACAGTGACGCTGCCTGATCCACAAGGTTGCATAAAGAGACAAACCTAAGGAATCTTTTTTGCAAGAGAAAAATCTTCATGTTGACCCCTTTTGGCTCAGTAGGGTGTTGTTTTATTCCTGTATAGCTGGTGGTTGTGCAGGTCACCGAAATCTTCACTGGTATCTCTGGACTACAATTTGAAAATAGAAGTAGCAATTGAGGAAGTACTCAAGAGAGTTAAAACCAATAAAGATAAATGAACTAAACATTGCTTCAAAACATCCAATTAAAAATAAAAGGCAACAGAAGGGGTTTTACAAACCCTGTGGGAGGAAAAAGTGAAGGCAAGCCATGTTCAATAAATCTTTTAGGCTAGCCTGTAATATATGGAAACAGTTTACTCTGTGCATATGTATTTCTTTTACACTGCACTACTGCTGCTTCAATTGATTCTTTTTTTCTTTTTTTTATTTATTTTTTTTTCTGTAAAAAGCAGCAGTTTGATTTCTGGCTGCCTGTAACTGGGTCCCTTGAGGAGAGAGGCAACAAAATAGATGATTTTCGGTGTTTCTTTCAGTGTTATGTGTGTGTGCCACCTCTGGAGCCAGTTTGTGGTGCTGAACAGTCTTTTGGCAGCGGACACGGATATTGATATTGTTGTGGTAAAAGCCAGATTGTGGGATGTTTGAGTGAATTTTAATTAGATGGGAAACAACTACAGGAGCCAAGTTTTTGTAGCATGACTCATAATTTGCGTGCAGTGGAGCAGCTCCATCAGTGAGAGTTCTCCCAGGATAATGACTACGGTGGCTGGCCCTCCGCCAAGGAAGGGTGCCAGTATCTGGCTTTGTGGGTTTACCGAGGTGCCTCTTAGCTCTTCTCCGAGTAAGAGCTCCTCTAAATCCTTAATTTTAAAATAAAATAAAATAATCTGCCTCTTGAAGAGTGTTTGTCCTTGTGCAGGACTGAATTCAGGAACGTGCAGGTATCAGTGGGCATTGTTGTGGAGGAGATAATTGTGCTGCTGACGTTTCCAGCGGTAATCAAGATTTTGGCGTGCCCTCATACCTCCGGGTCACAGTTGGGTTCTTAGTGTTTACCTTGCGTAGCACGGGTTTTACTTGCAGTATCGTGCATGTGGGAGCTGGGTGGACGAAGACTGGAGACAACTGTGCTCATACATGGTGCATAATAACCTTGCACACAGTTCGGCAGTAATACCGTTTATGAATCAGACTTTAAGAATGTGAAAGTTGGGAAATTCAGAGTAATGTTTTCCATGGCACCATCGCTCAGTTCTGCTGCATAGCATAAGAGAGTTTGTCGCGCTCGTTATGCAGAAGTGAAAGGGTGGTGCAAGGAAGCTATTTAGGACTTGCTAATTGCGAAAGCTGCTTTAGCCCTAGTGTGCTTTAAAGATAGACAGCTAACTTAAAGTGTATCCGGGCTAGACTGATGCTGCACAGCATACTAATGCTTCCTCATTATAATACTTTCTCATCATTGACACATTCATTTAAGCAAACATTTGGAGCAAAGATGGAAACAGATACCTCCTTTTTTCTAAAAGGAAATTTTCTTCTGATGGGCAGACGCCCTGCCTTTATGTCGCCTGAGGAGCAAAAAGGGGGCAGATAGCAGAGGAAAATCTGGTCAGCTGTATTTGTGATAGATAGTGTTGCGTGTTGTATTTAGTAGGTGCAACAGTAAGTGCCAGAAATCGACATCTGTCAACACCATAGTTTGTGGTATTAAAGGTTTTTCTGCTGTCAGCCTAATCCTGGTCTCCTTGTCATGATGGACATCCAGTTTAGCTAATAGACAGCTTGCTTTGACATGTAGTTACCTAAGGAGTCAGAAAATAGTAGGATGTGTAAAGATGTGGAGTGATTATAACTAATTTGGAAATCTCAGAGCAGGAAGTTCATGGCAGATTAGTCAGGCTGTTAATTAAGTAAAAATTACTGAGGCAGGAAATTTCTTTGCTTTCTTAAGCGCAAAAAGATACATGGGAAACATCTACTAGGTGACACAAGTGGAATCTTGATGTACTAGGAGGTGAGAGGGCTTTAGGAATGCATGTGCTCTTATTGGTTCCTGTGGTGGCATTAAATGGGTCTCTTGAAATTGGCATTGAAGAGTTTGGTTTACTATCAATCCAGACTTGGGAAGCCTCTCTGGAAAATGTTTACAACTGTTCATTGAAGGAATGAGGATAGTGATCTCCTTTTGAAACACATGTCTTTAAAGACACTCAAGACAAATGTTTGTTTACAGTCAGCTGGTGTGGGCCATTCAGCATCTAGGCTTTCTTCACATTGAGTGCTCACAGCATGACTGAGGTTGGAAGGTACTTCTGGAGGTCATCTGGTCCAACACCCCTGCTCAAGCAGGGACACCTAGAGCAGGCTGCCCAGGGCTGTGTTCACATGGCTTTTGAATAGCTCCAAAGATGGAGACTCCACAGTCTCGCTGGGCAACCTGTGCCAGTGCTTGGTCACCCTCACAGTGAAAAAGTGTTCCCTGCTGTTCAGATGGAACCTGCTGTGTTTATGCCCGTTGCCTCTGGTCCTGGCACTGGGTACCACTAAAAAGAGCCTGGCTTGATCTTCTCTACACCTTCCCTTCAGATTTTCACCTTTCCCTTCTACACGTTGGGAAATCATCCGTGAGCTGCTGCTTCTCTAGCCTAAACAGTCACAGCGCTCTCAACCTTTCCTCACAGAAGAGATGATCCAGTCCCTTCATCACCTTTGTGGCCCTTCACTGGACTCTTGCTGGTAGCTCCTTAGCGCTGTCATACTGAGGAGCCCACAAGTGGGCACAGCAATAAAGGTGGGGCCTCACCAGTGCGGGGTAAAGGGGAGGGCTCCCCTCCCTTGACCTTCTGGCAACACTCCTCCTCCTGCAGCCCAGAATGCCGTTAGCCCTTCCTGCAAGAGCACATTGGTGACTTGTGTTCAACTTGGTGTTTACCACGACCTACAGGTCCTTCTCTGCAAAGCTGCTTTCCAGTCGGCCCCCAGCACATCCTGGTGCCTGGGCTTGACCCTCCCTAGGTGCAGGACTCTGTACTTCCCCATGGTGAACACCATGAGCGAGGTTCCTACCAGCCAATTTCTCCAGCCTGGCTCACTTTCATTTTCTGTCTAACAGTGAGGTTCTAGTCAGGGCTGGCATGAGGACACTATCCGACTGAAGCTGTGACATTGGGGGGGGGGGGGGAAAAGTGCTTATAGTCTTGGAGGTAGAAGGGGTGTTAAGAGAACATGTTCTAGTCCTCAGGACCTCACTACGTGGAGGTGGGTTTTTTTCCCCTTTTTTACTGGTTAGTACAAAGTTCAATACGTAGTCCTGAGGGGGAAAAAAAGAAAAAAAAAAAAAGGCAGCAGCAGAGAAACCTCTGTTTCTTAAGTAAAAGTTGTCAGCAGCAGCAACAAAATATTTTGCCTTTTGCTTGCTGTTTCTCTTAACCTCTGTGGTGATTTCATTTTTGGTGGAACACTGAGAGAAGTCCAGCTCAAATAGTGCCTTTCTACTAATTGGTATAGAGCTGTGAATGCAGCTGATCTAAAGAGGACAGTAAATCCTCTTTTCCTGCAGGAGTGCCCTAGCTGTTAATAGCTGAAATAACAAAGCAAAAAAAGGGAAAACATTTACAACAACATTTTAAAAGTCAGAAGATGTCAAATATGCACTAGAAAAACAAAAGTGGATCAGATTGATGAGGTGGCTTCAGTACTGGTTCGTAGAGCATGGTGAGCGTTAGGCAAGAGGTGAGGGCTTCCTGGTGCCTCAGTCTTTGTTTGGACTTTTAAATTCTGCGACTGTACAGGTAGGGAGGCACCTGGTTGTCTTTAGGTAGGGATTTTCTGAGTTAGCAATGACATAGTAAGTCATCTGTGTCTGGCCCAGACTTTGTTGGCTGGGCCTTAAGGCCCAAGGATTTGCGTTATTCGGACCAGCAGAGATGCGACAGAAGTGATGCTGAGCTGGTACCCTGCTGTGCCTGCAGCTGCAGCCTTGCTTAGGGGACGTTTAGATCTCTGATGGAAGGCGAGCACTGCATCCTAGGTGCCTTAACCTAGGAACTCTTGGGTAGGAGGGAGGGTTGTTGGATGGGTTCCACCTTGTAAGAAGATAGCGGAGTAAATGGCAAACCATTTGATCTTAGTGAGAAGCTTATGAGAAAATCTCAAGTAAAAAGAGAAACTTGAAATTAAGTTGGCCCATTTTTCTACCTGATGTCTATGGAGGATCCTGGTGTGATACAGTAGTAATTTGTCTTGGAGGGGACTGATTTTAAAGAAATCTGTATGAAACTTCCCTCCTCTACTGAGCTTTCTCTGTTGTCCTGATAAGGTTTTGTGCATGTGTTGGTTCAGTAGCAACTCTGCCCTTAATTACATCTTCAGCTATTTCCAATTAAGAAAGGTTGCCTAAAATACACCTGACTAATCTCACCCCTCTCTAGGGCTATTGGTGATGAAGAGAAAATACAAAAAGGTGTGTGCAGGTGAAAAGGGGAAGAGGAAAGATGGAAAACTAAAATTTTAAAATATACCTGTTTGTTTTCCTTTTTTTAAAAAAGAGAAGAACGCAGGTGTCTTACCAGACCTCGTTATTATGCTGTCTGTAAGGGGGCTTGTAAAAAGAGGGGTCTTTCAGGGCATCTTTTCAGATTCGGGGCAGGATGGTAGCATATGCCCTTATCACTAAGAGTGATTCTGTAGATTGGCTTTAATCAGTTCTCCCCATTACTCCATAGTATGCATTAGAAGTATTAGGAAAAAGCCTGTTAATGAATTATTCTGAAGAGTTTACTTTATAAGCTGCCTTCCTGTCAGAGACTTGTTCTCTCAAAGGCCATAGGCAGCTGGCAGAAATACTGCCAGAGGTTTCTCTGCCCTGGAAATTAGACTGAGTCCAGCTGTGTGACGGGTGGTGAAAGGCACTAAAGTGCAGATTTGGGTTTGAAACTGATGAGCTGTATTGGGAAGAAGCAGAAATTGCTGAGACTTGCTTTTGTGTTGCATTATCAATGCTTTCTGTGTCAGTTCTCGGCGATGGTTTAGAAGCAAAGTGAAAGTGCTGTCGTCCTTTTTCTATGCTGAACTACTGAGCCTTTCTACCTCCCAGAGCTGTTCAGTACCCGTACAGGCTGTGAGCTCTTGGAATCAGCTGAAAGGGCTGTGGGCAAATACAATATATGAGTAATGAATTTCTGTCTTATAAATTTGGTATAACAGTGGTACTATTTCCCCAGCGCTTTGCCAGCAATTTAATTAGAAGTGGCAGTTTTGATTAAATAACACAACTGGAGGCTGGGTTATTTCCCTTCTCCAGTTGTCTTCCCTCTGTTGCAGAAGAGAAAGGTTTTTCTCTACAGTAGATTCAGCTAGTGGAAAAGTGTATATGGTAAGTAGAATATTCAGCTGTACCGTGGAAACTATATTAAGTTTGGTTGTTTGATAATAGTGGTACATAACATTCATAACTTAAAGTATTTCCACTAAATAACTTTTTCAGATATGCAGCGAATCCTAGAAAAAAAAAAAAAACAATGACAATACCAGAGGCTGATAGAGGGAACGAGAATTGAACAAAACACCAGGTTTTCCTTGTTGGAAATAACCTCTGTCTAGTAAAGTGTTTTTCTGCTGGCTAAATTAAAATTCTGCCATTTGATTCTGAATTACATTTTGTTGTTGTTTAGGTGCATTTTGAGGGGGGGGGGATTGTGGGTGTTTGCTTTTTTTTTTTGCTGGAGCCCTGTGCTGTGACTTTTTTTTATTTTTTTTTTTCCCAAAGATATACTTGTGTTGGTGTTCAGGGTTTGGCAATAGAACACCTCAACCGTACCACCTCTAATCAGAATAATAAAAATCCTGACTTAAAGTGAGGGTGTGGGTATTTTGAACAAATCATGTTGCTGTAAATATATTCATATATACTTACTTTGCCTAAATCATCAGGCTAGTCAAATTCAGTATTTTCCCAATTATATCGATTGCTTTCGTGTTACCTTTTGTAATATCAATAAAATACTGTGCAGTGATTACAATTTAAAATACTCCAGTTTTACCCTTTTAGACACTTGATATCAATGATATTCCGGTTTTACCCTTTCAGATAGCTAATATTAGTCACTGTGCCAGCATTTGGACTCTGGAATATTAGAATATGTTCCCTGGGGTCTTTATTTACAGGAACAAGGGATAACATTCATTATCTAGAATGGCCTATTGTCTGCGTTTGTTTTATCCCCGAAAGCTGCGTGAGATTTTTAAAGATTGATCGTATCTTTAATACTGAAGTTGTACCAGGGATGAACCTGACACCGTGAGAAACTGAAAACCATCAAGCGTTGTTTTACATAGTAGGATTAATGGGGTTTTCTCCTTTTGACAGCTTTTCCTCACAGCTCTATTGCTCTCTAAGATCTTTTTATTTTCCTGAGGCAGCGAACAATGTACTTACCCATTTGCTTTGCCAACAGAGAGATAACACGGCTTTATAGTGTTTCCCGAGGAGCTCAGTAGCTAGGGAAAAGGCTAGCAGCTTGGGAATTAACACTAGATGTGCAAATACCCAAGTGTTAGTTGCTCTAATAGTGGGAAAAAGCTGAAGTCCCTTTAGGCAGGTTCCATGCAGCCACTGCCCGGTAAAGAGGCGAGCTTGCCTCATGGGACTGCCTGCTTGCAGCACTAGATGGCTTAATCTGATCCGGGATTTCTAGATGCTTACGGTTCCTTTGATTATCTGCTGGATATAATGTATGGCACTGAGCGCAGAAGCTAATGAAAGCACACGTTTTACGAAGAGAGCTTGTTTACACAATAAACCCCAGAAATTTGTCAGAAGGAAAAGTTTAAATACCTGGTAATGCTTGCTTTCAATTTTATTTGTGGATGTTTTTAAAAATCCTGTTTATTCTGTCCTCACCTTAATTTAAAAAAAAAAAAAACAAAACCAAAGCCTCAGACTTAACTTGCCTGGGAGCATCTTTGTTGACCGTCTATAGGAAGAGTGAAATGATGACAACTGTTGAATCAGGCAAGCTATTTCGGCATGATACTGAAATAAGACAAATGAGGAATTAGGAGGCAAAACACTTGGAGGATTTGGGCATTTATGATTTGTTTCAAGTATTACAGACTTTTGTGTTTTCATGGTTCAGTCAATTATGGTGGGTTTGCGTTGTTGTTAGAACATCAAACTGAAAGAATAAGAGATCTATTCAAACTCGGGAAAAAATATAGATTAATATGAATTAGACCACTAGCCTTCAATAAAGGATTTGCCAGTTAGCGTTGACTGAAATTACTGTGGTAAATTAGAGTATAACAGCAGTAATCCTCTGAGATTTTTTTTTAATGAGAAAAGACTCGGTTTGGGTACTATGTTTTAGTAGTATGTGTTTGCAAGGCTAATAGGTTTTTTTAAAAAAATTGCTTTTACAAACTCAGTGAATTGAGTTACAAGAAAGTGGTGCTAAAAACAATGTCAAGCTGATCCACTTTCAAAATAGGACCATACTCCTGTAGCTTGGAGGACATGGCATCAGGATCCTGGTATCAAAGATTGCTGTAATATAAAGCGTCAGATGGTTAAAACCTATTCATGCACATGGTATTTGAGGAGGAGATTTGTTATTCTTATGAGCAAAGACTGAGCAACTTGGCAGAGCAGGAAAAAATTAATATGGTGGGTTGGTCATAAACCACTTCTTTTAAAATAAGTTAATGGAAGGAGGATAGTCAAATTACTATTTAATGTGAAACTCCTTTTTAAGTTTATTATTATTAGTGTTTTCACTTGTTATGGGCCCTGTAGAAGTAAAGACCTGCTTTACTTATGACCCATTACTTGGTAAATACTGAGGTTTAGTCATTAATATATTTTTATTAAAGCGATAGTATCTTTAGTCCTATAGTATTAGTACGGCCCACTGTTATTTTTGAAGAAATATTTCTGTAAGCATGTGCTTATGTATTCTTAGCGTTTCTTTTTGTTATGAAAAGCTTTGGCTTTGATGGGCTTAATAAATTTCCTCTGAGTCATAATGATAGTTGCCAAACCATTGTTTTTGTTCTTTTTGGACTTGATTCTCGTTCTACAGTTGTTTCCTCCTAGGGGGTTAAAGTCCATGAGCTTTTATTAAGATAAATGTCAGTGCTTTCAAGTGGATTTGCATAAAAGAAGCCCTTAGTCTCTGGTAGAATAAGTCATGTGTAATGTTTAGTTTTAAAGTAACAGTGACTACAGGAAATGGTAGAAATAAGTTGTTGACCTTTTCAGCACAATGGAATTTCTGCCTTTGACTACTCTTTTTCCCTTTCTGTTAAATACGGAACACTCTAGCATCCCTAAGCTGCCAGTGAACTGAACATCCCCACTGGTAATCTTCTGTTTAAAAAAAAAAAAAAGTTTCGCCCTCCCAAACAATTAATGCAGTATCTTGTTCTAGAAATGACACCAAGGCAAAAGACGGTGATCGTTGATATGCTTTCTAAAAATAAACATTGCCAAAGTGAAGAACTTAAAGTCAGAGTTCAGAAGTCAGTCAGTGGTTCTCTGCAGCAGCTTCAAAATCGGTAACTTACTCATGTCTATCCAAGCCGAGTGGCTATCCTAGGCGCTCGTCATCACTTGGTGTCTTATATGTAGTAATTACTCATTTATGTTACATTTGTGTTAAAATTAGCTCATGTCAATCAGTAGGTCATGATTTATTTCAAGTTAAAAAATCATTTGCTACTGTAGGATACATATTGCTTTAGCTGACTGTTTTGGGGGTTTATAGTAAGCTGCTTTGTTTGTTTGCTTTTACTATTGGACAATACTGTTTTATCAACATTTGGAGGGAAAATGAGTGTCTGGTATGTTTCACAGCATTATTTTAGAAACCTAGATACTTGAAGGTGCCCTCAAAATTTTAGTTGTCAAACAAAAGTCTGTTCAGAGTTTATAATGCTCTTAATGGATTTAACGGGTTGACCTATTCCTATTCAGCAAGGCATACAAGTATGTCCTTAAAGCCCATCCCTCTCCAGTGAAATATTTGAGGGTAAGCAGATGCTTCAGTGCTTGTTAGAGTGCTCAGTCGATGCCTGGAATTCCAGGCATCTCTTATATAGGATGTATTTTTCTGAACTTACTTTCAATTCCGAAGCAATTTTTTTTTCCAAATACTGTTGTTTCCTGCAAACGTACTGCGACTTTCTGCAGGAAATGAGTTAAGAAGTGGGGAAAAAATATTTCCTTAATTATGGTTTAGAGCTATTCATTCAGGAGCAGGTATGTAACACTCAGTGCTGGTGTTATAAACAGGGTGTGTGAAAATACGTGGGAGCAAGTACTCAAGGAGTTAGTGTTTTGCAGACCTACTTCTCTTCCTTTTGACTCGTTGGAACATAAGACTGTGGAAAATAAAACCTCTATACTTCATATAGCAGCCATCAGACGGCTGTGTTATACAAATCTAATAAATTTATCAAGTTCCGTTTTAAAAGCAGCCAGTCATCAAGCTGCTCGCAACTTTGAAGTGACCCTTGCGTGGGGTGAAGCTGTCCTTGTCGATAGCTGTACGTGCCGGCTCGCTTCTGCTGCATATATTCCTTCGGGCATTTCTGACTGAACCAGGAAACCAAGGTTGTGGTTTTTGTGAAGACATCATACAGCTTTCACACCTCTTGGCCCAAGGGGATGTGTAGAAAGGCGTTCAGACAGATGCTTCATGGAACTAAAGTGCTGATTCAGCAGCACTTTGTAATTACAAGTGATTTCAGTATTAGTTTCAGAAGCTGAGTGTATGAGGCATTTAGAGTTTTCTTCAAATTGCTCTCCTTTAATCTCATTCTCCACACCTGTCAAACTGCTGGTAAGCACCCTGAAACTCCAATGCCTGAATTGTTACGTATTCCTCTGTAAAATCTGAAAAATGGAAGCTACCCTTTGGCTGAAGCGTGTTGTGCTAAAGCAGTCTCGGTGCTTTTGGTCCGCTTAGATGCGTGCTCTTTAACTCCCGCTGAGAGTAAATGGAGTAAGCTTGTATTTTCTGGAATATAACTTGTCGTGTTTAATGTCTGAGCTACTCAAATATGAATCACGACTGTGAAGCCGTGAATTTAAAATTTAAAGAAGCTCACAGAAAACAGAAGATAGAACAAAATGAGAAATACTGTATGCACTCAGATATTTATCAGCAGAAAAATAATAAAAAAAATAAAATTAGAGGTACGGTCTAAAATTGAGACCCAAAAATGAAGGGAGGGCAGTGAAGTAAAGGACGAGTTCCCAGCATGCCAGATGAAGGACGTCCATTTGTTTAGAAAAGGAAGGGGAAAATGTGGAGAGCAAAGGGCTGGGAGGACAAAATGCGAAGAGCTTTCAAAAGCGAGTATATAAACATCATGCAAAAACTGACAAGTCAATTTAGGGACTCTGGGAGGGTCACCTGGCAGAAGCGGTGGGGAGTGGCTGCTTTGAGGTGCCAGATGAGGGGAGAGAAGAGTTGGGGGAGGCTGTGCTGTGTGCAGTAGCAGCGGTGGGAACCTGAGACCGAGGCAATAGGGAGAAAAAGTCGTCAGTCTCAAAAGAAGCCTTGCTATTCTGCTTTTAAATATGCTGAGGTCTTGCACGTAGGGTTGTTGCCAAAACCAAATTGTGGTCCAAAAAGAGGAAGCGTTGAAGAAGATTTGGCTGACTGTCGGCTGTAAGAATTTGCAAGTTTGAGTCACAAAGGAAAATATACTGCTGTAGGGAAGGAAAGAGGCAGTAAGGAGAAGATTTGGCATATAACTTACAGTGGCTCGTTGGTCTAGGGGTATGATTCTCGCTTAGGGTGCGAGAGGTCCCGGGTTCAAATCCCGGACGAGCCCAGCTTTTTGTGGGCAGCAGGAGAAGAGAGGTGATTCTGCACCTCTGCTCCGCTCTGGTGAGATCCTCCTGCAGTGCTGCCTCCAGCCCTGGGGGTCCCAACAGAAGGACATGGACCTTTTGGAGCAGGTCCAGAGGAGACCACAAAGATGCTCCGAGGGCTGGAGCCCCTCTGCTGTGAGGACAGGCTGAGAGAGTTGGGGTGGTTCAGCCTGGAGAAGAGAAGGCTCCGGGGAGATCTTAGAGCCCCTTCCAGTCCCTAAAGGGGCTCCAGGAGAGCTGGGGAGGGACTCTTGGTCAGGGAAGGGAGCCATAGGATGAGGGGGAACAGTTTTAAACTGCAAGAGGGGAGACTTAGACTAGATATCAGGAAGAAACTCTTGATTGTGAGGGTGGTGAGCCCCTGGCCCAGGTTGCCCAGAGAAGCTGTGGCTGCCCCATCCCTGGAGGTGTTCCAGGCCGGGCTGGACGGGGCTCTGAGCAACCTGGGCTGGTGGGAGGTGTCCCTGCCCATGGCAAGGAGGTTGGAACTGGGTGATCTTTGAGGTCCCTTCCAACTCTAGCCATTCTATGAGAAGTGCGTGCCAGTCTTCCTGTTAAGGCAAATGTACGTCTTGCGTGAAGATGTGTTAGGGACACGGTACAAGATGCAACAGCAGACAGAATATCAGAATAAAAGAGGTGATACAGAGGAGAGATGACGGGACACACAATAAACAGTTAAATGTCAGGTGAAGATGGGTTGGCAAACAGTTGTAGGTGACCGGGTGATCAAACTTGCACTTACTGCCTCTCAGGGCCTTTCTGTTTGCATTAGCACTGAAGAGTTTTACAGCATATTAATTTCAGTAGATGTACCGTTTATAAAATATCTATATAATATATATAAAAGTCTATATATAGTTGTGCATGTATTTTGATATTATATATAAAACATAATTATTTTTTTTTTAAAGTAGAGATTTATCTCTTCTAACCTGATGAGGGCATTTAACCAAGAAATAGGTAAAATGTGTATAAACAATAACTACTTTTTGTTCTCTAGGGACTGTCATTTAAAGTTGTTTTCATTTGTGCCAGTGTGGCTTGCTGGGACAATGCAGCAGTTTCAGACTGTTACTAATGCTCTTCTTGCTTTTCTAAGTCACTTCTCTCAGAAGAGCAGAGTGAGTGAATCACCAGCTGGCTGTTTAAATCCACCGCAAATTGGAGTATAAAAAGCGGGGGGGGGGGGGGGAATTAGAATTTATTAGCTTGAACTCAGCACTGTCTGAATGCATGCTTTTAAGAACTTTTTAAAGGTTTCCAACATTTGAGTAAAATCCAGTCTGCGTTCTTCTAATCATTTTGTTGGTCTCTTCTGTCTGTTCATTTTGGACATCATTAAATAGAAATCATATTAAAAAAAAGTAAAGTCTTCTTGGCTCAGTGCTTTGCTATTAATGTCACATGTTCTCTTTACTCCTTTCGTCACCTCACTTTAAAGTAAATCATGTGCTCCTCAATCTCAGCAGCAGTGCTAGAAACAGAAGAAACAGCAATATTCCACATTTTTTTTGGTCACAATTATCATAGAAATCAGGGCTAAAGTGTCTTTGTAAAGTGGCCTGAAGACACTTTGCACCATCTCTGACTTTGTAATCTGTGCTTTGTAGGTAGCAATGAAGTCGCTGCATGTATTTATCAAATTTGCACACACTATGAACGCTAAAATATTAACACAGAAAGTGGGTGGGAAGTGGAAGAAAGCCCTATAGGAACATTAGCCAACTGGAAACTGCTATTGTTGGCAGCTTTCACAGCTGAGCACAAATGTGCCTTTTGTTTTCTTAATGCCCTGGGGCAGAATTTGAAAATCAACAGGTATGGGTTTTATTCATTATTTTACAAAGCCTCTTGGATTAATATATTTTGTTTTTCCTTGATACTCAGAAGCCTGATGGAATAGGAGTGTGTATGCGAACATAGCCACAGAAATAACTGGAGGCATACTCGGTGCCCCGGTTTCTGGTCTGTTGATGCTTTTGACCAATAGCCTAATAAAAGAATTGGCTCTGCTATTGTTGTTGCATACTCTTATCCATTACGGACCCGGGTATCCATGGAAAAGATGTCTTTATAACAATGAACACCTGGCATGTGCTTCGGTTCAGGAAACATTAGGAGGGGTGGGTCAGATGAGTACTCTTAGTGTCTTAATTGTTTATTAAAAGAAATGTCCCACTTTCTTAGCTATAAATACTGGGAAGAGAATAGAAAGTAAAGACTGCGTTTTCAGATGTTTCCCCAGGAGCAGGTAGTGAATGCTAGACCATTCATTTTAAAAAAAAAAAAAAAAAAATGCTTTTGGAAATTGAAAGACTTAACTTCTCTAAGAGTAGTGGAGGGGGTAGGTGAGGTTTATCTGCGAGCATTTCTGTAGCATGAACTCAGTAATGGAAAATTCAAAGGGCTGCGTGCTGTACTTTTATATGAATAAATGTGGTTCTTGTTTTCTCTTATAGGCTGAAAATGAGTAGGTTGCAGAGTGCTAAAGGGCCTGTAAATTATCTGTCATAAGAACCAGCTCAATCAGGGCCTTGGTAATATTGTTGGTCCCCACAAATTACTTCAATTTACAGAAATGATCAGTTCTAAGAAATGGAACTGGACTGCTTCCAGAGCCTTAATACTTGCTCAGAGAGAGTTTAAAAAATGTATTTGATGCAGTTAGACTGTGTAAAAACCGCATTCCTAGACTTTAAAGCAAGTCACTGTTGCAACATCATTCCTCTTACACAATATACCCTTAAACCACAGCTATTTACATTCTGTGATACCTAGAATGACAGGATGGTTTTGGTTGGAAAAGACCTTTGAGATCCTTAAGTCAAAGCGTTAACCTACCCCTGCAAAGTCCACCACTAAATCATGTCCCTAAGCACCACATCTACCAGTTTTTTAAATACCTCCAGGGGTGGTGACTCCACCACTTCCCTGGGCAGCCTCTTCCAACACTTGACAACCCTTTCTGTGAAGAAAGAATCTAAACCTCCCCTGGTGCAACTTGAGCCTGTTTACTCTTGTCCTATCGCTTGTGAGAAGAGACCGGCCCCCACCTGGCTACAACCTCCTTTCAGGTAGTTGTAGAGACGGAGAAGGTCTCCCCTCAGCCTCCTTTTCTCCAGGCTAAACAACTCCCGTTCTCTCAGCTGCTCCTCATCAGACTTGTCCTCCAGACCCCTCATCAGCTTTGTTGCCCTTCTCTGGATACACTCCAATGCCTCAGTGTCCTTCTTGTAGTGAGGGGCCCAAAACTGAACACAGTACTCGAGGTGGGGCCTCACCAGTGCCAAGTACATGGGGACGATCACTTCCCTGGTCCTGCTGGCCACACTATTTCTGGTACAAGTCAGGATGATTCTGGCTCCCTTGGCCACCTGGGCCCACTGCTGGCTCATATTCAGCTGGCTGTGGACACCCAGGTCCTTCTCTGCTGGGCAGCTTTCCAGCCACTCTTCCCAAATCCTGTAACGCTGCATGGGGTTGTCCAAGTGTAGGACCCAGCACTTGGCCTTGTTGAACCTCATACCGTTGGCTTGGGCCCCTTGGTCCAGCCTCTCCAGATCCCTCTGCAGAGTCATCCTACCCTTAAGCAGATCAACACTCCGGCCCAGCGTGGTGTTGTCTGCAAATTTACTAAGGGTGCACTTGATCCCCTTGTCCAGGTTGTTGATACAGATATCAAACAGAACTCTTTGGGCCCGGCCATCCAACCAGTTTTTCACTCAGGAAAATGTACGCCTGTCCAGGCTGTGAGCAGCCAGTTTCTCCAGGAGAATGCTGTGGGAAACAGTATCAAAGGCTTTACTAAAGTCTAGGTAGACAACATCCACAACCTTTCCCTTATCCATTAGGTGGGTCACCTTGTCATAGAAGGAGATCAGGTTAGTCAAGCAGGACCTGAATTTGGATTAGGTCAGGTCTTTACATTCATATGCTCTGTCAGTACCCCAGATTTTTTTGTTGGCCTTACCCCTAATTCTTACCCATAAACACATTCTGTGGTTTCTGACACATCAATAACCCTTGCGTCTTTGCTGCTGCGTGGGTATCCATCCACTACCTCCTCTGAGATGGCAGAATGGAGGACCTTGCTAGCACGCTGTCCCTCAAACATTGACGTGCTGCACCCAGGTTTATCTGCAGTGAGCCTGGTTTTATCCCTTTCCCCCTTCAAATCTAGTCTAAAGTTGCTTCAACAAGCCCTGCTAACTCCTATCAATACTTCACTGTGCTCTATGTAGGTGTCAGAGAAGTCAACGAAATTGGAGGGGCGGAGAGGGAGTTGTATTGCTCTGTTAACCTGTGCATGTCCCCCCCCACCCCGGGTTACAAAGGAGTGGTTTGCATAACTGCCAAGGAAAAACGTGTAGAAAGAATATGTCTGCTGTTCCAGGTCATCACAGCTGACATTTTGGTAGTTCTGGAAGATAAGCTTTCTTTGATGGTTTGGGGTTTTTTTTCCCCCACAGAAATTTTTGCAGCTCTGTGGCTTTTTGGCCTAGAATATGCATACTTGGAAGGATTTATCGTAATCTTAATGTTTCAATTGTACATATTTTTACTACACGCAGCACATTTATTTCTCAAGGGAGAGCTCAACTCACTTCATCTGTGCCACTGTACTGTAGCAACATCATCCATAGACTGGTTCCAGCCAGTCCTTTTTTTCTTCTTCAAAAGTGAGAGAGGAAAGTTTGTTTGGAAAACCCCCATCAGGAAGCGTGGTCTGCCTCCTGTTCCCACGTACGGCCAGGCTCTGCCGCTGCTCTGGGAGGAGGGCAGTAAATCTGCCTTTTCTTGGCACTTAATGGTGTTGGTGCAACCTGTGAACAGCCCCAGAACTTCTACTTTGGCAAGATACATTCTTTTGAATCATTTAATAAAAAAGACGAATACAGGGAACCTGTGCAAAGTAGGAGTGGTCCTGGCCTGGATGTCTGTTAGCAGCTCTAGATGTGCTTGCGGTCTGAGGTGGGAGACCTTCAGAGCTGTGTCCTCGTTGCGTGGCGTGGAACGTATGTCAATGACTATGCCCTGCGCAAGTCTGTAGGGAGAGTCACAGCCCAATCTCATGCCTCCCTTCCTCACATAGGTTAAAAAAAAATCTGGTGCACGTATGATAGAGGAGCACAAAGAAAAGATTTTGTTCCTCAGTGAGTCTCTCCCAGACCTGCTAAACTGTTTTTAAGTTCTAAACCCTTAATCTTACAAATGTCCTGTGTGGAGCAAGCAAGGGTCAGATCACAGAGGGTGCAGGCAGACCTCGGGTGCCTCGCACCTGTGTTGTGCCCGTGAAAATTCCCACTTAACAGCTACCTGCCTAAATTTTACCAGGTGTTAGGTATGTCTCTGCACAGCCCAGAAACTGCTAAAAGGTTCAGGTGGGTTAGGTCCTACCTGGCAGCTGGAAGTTATGTGGAGCACGGCTTAAGTTTCTACCAAAGGGCTTGGTCTCCTAAGCAGGCTCAGAGCTCTCTGACTCTTGCTATCAGTTCAAAGAACTTAAGCACCTTTTGGTTCAGGGAATAGTCTCTTGATCTCTCTTGTTAAGATAGAAGAGCTTATTCTGGTGAGATTTTACTGCCCAGAGGTTGTGCGCCGCGATGACAAATTTTTAAGTTCTAGTCGAAACAGAAGAAGCATGAAAAGAAGAGAGATTTTAATGCATTGCAAGGTTTCCTTTTAATAGGAGCTTTGTTTTTCTGTGAAGGAGAGTGAGCAAAAGAAAATCTTTTTTTTTTTAGTCAAAATAACACTAATGCTAGAAAGAAAGAACAGCTATGTCTGAGCACATCCCATTGGCAGAATTTTTGTAGTCGTCCTCTGGTTTCCATGGGAGAATGTAACAGGGCCAGGGTGGCCTGGAGTGGGATTTAAGGTATGCGATCTGAAGAGCCTCTTGGGACTTTGAGCGCCTTGTTTTCTCTTCATTTAGCTCTCTAAAGAAAAAAAAATGGAAAAAACCTGAGAAGCGTTGAACTGTATTGCACAGAGTAGGAAGCAGCTTGTAGAGACCATCATCAGAAAGATAAAGCAAGCTGCGTGAGAAAACATACATCATCTCACACTGAATAATAATACATCCAGTCAATACTGGGGGAAAAAAAGCAATGTACAGACAATGGAAGGGGCTAAAGATATAAAAGTTACGACTGGGGAGATGCACTTCCATTGTTCACTGTGGTCTGCAGGCTCTAATAACGAAATACCAACAGGAAAACCACAAAAGTTACTACAGATTATTGTTAGAAAGAGGCTTTGCTTTGGAGAAGTTTGAATTTTAGATACCTATGTCGATAGGTGGTGAGCCGTAGGCGTTTTGGCCGTGGCGGTAAGCTCAATTTGGGTGGTCGTGCAGGATCAGCACTTTGGATTAAGAATCATGACACTAGTAGAAGTGTTTTATGCTGAAGACATTAATTATATCCCTCTTCAATTATAAAATGCATTATGGCTTAATCCAAGAAATAGGTATAGTCTATGTATGTAAGCTTGTGTAAAAAAGTAAATTTTGATACCATTTAACCAATTTGTTACTTTATTTGCCTACCTGATATAAACTCTGTACAGACAGTCTAATTTTCCGATGCAGACGACGTAAGTTGTAATGTGAGATTTTGTTCTATTAGAATATCGTATAGAATCACGTGAATTAGGATTAGTTCAGGTCTTTACATTCATATGGTCTGTCAGTACCCCAAATTTTACACATCCATATTCTGTTTTAGGTTTCACAGAATTTTATTAGCTATTGTAAAGGCTGGTTTTTTTCATGATTCAGTGGATTGGAGCTTTTTTTTTCTTTCTCTTGGCTACATGTCATATTAAAGTTATTTATAGCTGGCTGCAAGGTTTTTTCCATTAATAAAACCGTATTATTCCGATTGCTCCCTTCTTTCTGATTGTATCAGTGTTTCACAGGCTGTGATCTTTTTCCAGTCTTGATAACGAGCTGTTGCTGTGGCAGACGCCATTGTTCACAAATGCAGACTTGCTTTCATAAAATAATCTTGAATTTATAGAGCATTCCTTCTTCTGCGTTTGCTTTGCTGCTTTTTGAGCTGCTTAGTTGTATTTTTCATTTAATTTTCTTGCAGTTTCTCATGTAGACAGTGTAGGAGGCCTTTTTGTAATCAAGTATAGGTAATTAAATGAGAGCAAAGGAAGCCAGTATATAAATGTACTTGCGTGTTCTGTTTTTATTATATGTTTGGCTTTAAAGCTTGGCTTCCTCTTACTGGTAATAATTTTTCCCTTTTCATACTAACAGGTGAACGCAGTTTTAGCTGATGAACGATGAGAGGAATTAACTTTTTCTCTTTTTTAGTAAATGACCTACTATAGAATTTATTTGTTTCTAGAGCTTTTCCTCTGATACTGTTGTAGCATAAATGTTTTACACTATGCGCTGGCACAAACTTTCTCAGCATTTGTGGGATTTTTCTGCCTGCTAGGTGATTTCTCTGGCTGTATTTGTCGTGGCAGGACACTTCTTTCCTAATCAGCTCTTGGTGCAGCGGCGCACCTTCTCACGCTTCACATGGTTGGGAGCTGAGCGCTCCAAGTATTTCAGTTTGACCTGCCCTTTGACATTCACCTTCGGATCGCCAGTAATTGAAACCTGGCTGAAAACAGGGTAACAGAAATAGATATTTACGTACAGTGTTTGCAGTTGGATGTAGTTGTAAATAAGCTGAGTGGAGGAAGGAAGGAACGCAGTATTTCCTGAAATGTGTAGAAGAAACATGCAGACTTTAAAGGCGAGTCATCGTGTTGGGTACCCCACGAGGTTACATTTGCATTTGGTTTCCCCCCCAAAAAAACCTTACATACTGCAGGCTTACTCAGAAGGTTTCTGACGTGCCTCTGACAACGCTAAGGATCAGTGTATTTCTTTGGAAGGGCAGCTGTGGTCTTCTGGATCTTAATGTCCACTTAAACCCCTGACTCGGGGAGTATTTAGTGCTCTTTCTGCTGCCGCATGGCACAGTTTGCACGGTGTGAGGTACCTGCTTTCACTTGGCATTTACTTTTATAACAGGTAAAATAACAAGTACTGTGACACGAGCAACTTCATGAGGTAAATGCAGAGAGCTCATTGTTATAATTTACGTGACACCAGATACCGCCTAATTGGCACCAGTCAATATGCTACTTAAGTTTGGGGTGAAAATCTGGGAATATTATGCAGTCAATAATAATAATAGTGGTGATGATATAACCTGCATATACTGCAGTGCATCCAGCAGCATATCTGAGTAAGATGTTTTTATTGTGATTTACAAAAATATCAGGCGTGCTTCTTTAATCAATACAGTTATTGTTCTTAAATCATGCAATAACAATTTAGCCTATCTTCTTCCCTGAAAATGTTCAGCTGTAGTATTTGTTATTTGAGCACACTATTATGTCTGTAAATGAGAGCTGAATATTAACCCTATCTCAGCATGATGTGCTACTTATCCTTTTGCTAGAACGCGATCGTTTTGTGAATTATCCCCTTGTTTGATGGCAGGGTCTGGAGCGGTCTCCACTGGCACCACTACCTCTGACTGAATACTGTGGGGTGTACGACCTGTGGGGCACATCCTTGCTTTGACCCCTAAGCTGAAAGTATGATGATGGTTGCATTCACTGGGTGCTTTTAATTGGCAGGCCTTACAATGTGAAGCTTTGTCTCGAAGAAATGGTATTAGTTTATTACCTTAGGAGGGAAATGTACTTTTTTCAGAGAAATGTACTAGCTGAAGCATCAGAGCAATATGAAGTTCAGTACACAAGGAGAATTTATGTAGTTGAGTAAATTAAGTACGTTGTTTGGTTACAGTGGCCGTTGTTTCAGAGTATTTCAGTACATGAAGGTGTGCAGATACTTTTTTTTTTTTATGCAGTTGATGCTAAAATCTCAGTGACAACAGTGGGAGCCAAGGGCTGCCAGAATCTTGCGGGTTTAGACTTGCTAAGTTCTTGGTTGAATGAAATAGCTCCATCTAGTTTATGCTCTGTCATTTAAGAGTTTATTTCACCTAGTAAATTGTGAAGTAATGTTTACTTGTCTGGTTTTTTCATCCTGTTTAATTTACTGTCTGCCCATCAGAGCAGGAGGAACATTTCTATCAGGTTTGTCGTGCATTGTATTGCCTTAACCAGGTGGTCCCCGCCTGCTCGCTCTGATGTAGCATGGTAACAGTTAAATGACCAATGAAAATGTTTAGCATATGTGACAAATTAATCATGTACGGCCTCAGTTCAGAAGCTGTGGTATAGCAGTTAATAGCAAAGAAATGCCAAGTGGTTATATGCAAAGTCAGAGATGAAGTGCTGTATTATATCCATGAATTCCTGAAGAGTCGACATAGGATGTATTTAACACTTCATAGAAGACTCTCAGACGCCTTCCAGGTTTGTAGCTATTCTGGCTGATCCTGTAAATACAGGTTGAGGTAGTGCAGCATAGCCTTTTCAACTAGAGCTGCTGGTGCACCAGAGACAGACGTCTTGTCCTAAATGACCAATAGTCCCTTGATTTTTTTTTTTTTTTTCCCCAAGACACCGATCGTATTTCCATCTTTCTTCTAAAACGAGGTTCGTTTAGTTTGCATTTCAGATCGCCTCCCTGTGTGCTGTGTATAATATGGCAATTGGTCAAGCCATGATTAAGTTACAGCCAAAGCTGATGAGCATTAAGAAGCTGTAACTGTATATGTCTGTGCTTGTGTTTCAGACTTGCTGCAACCGAATTTAAAAGTCTTAACGTAAAACCTCAGTGGGAGAGATTAAGTTTATAAAAGAACTTTGAGCTTGTCTTGCCTATTTTTAAAATATTTTTTTATATTTTGATTTTCTGAAATTTAATGTTTTTTTCTTTAAATTAGCAATAAAGACAGAAGAGGGTTAAGCTGACGAATTTTCTCATGCAGGTGGTGTAGGCTTTGAGGCCGCACAGAGAATTATGACAGTTTAGTTGGCAAGTGGTGACTAGCTCAAGAACTGTACCTCTGGGCAGCAGGCTGCGTATTTCTTAAAAGAGTATAAAAATAATCAGAACTGTTAACCTATGTAAAAGGGATTCAATTGTTCTTATTGTTCTAGTTGACTGAAAATACTGGGAAGTACAAATTACAGATAAAAGTAACGAAGTTTCCTTTCTTGTTTTTTTCCTCCAGATTTAAAAAGTGTTTTACAAGTGCTGACTGTTTTAAAGATGGGGTTTACTTTTTACATTTTGTTCTAAAGCTGTTGTTGTGGGTCTTTTAAACATACATATCTAACTACCTGGACACTTTGCAGGAAGGATTGAGCTTTTTAATTTTCTTTTAACATCTGATGCTAAATTACTTATTCTAAGAGTTGTCATCCATAGCAACTTTTTCTAAACTTGCTCATTTCTTAGTATTTTCAGAACTAACCTTACCATGTAATTATTGTGACACATGATAATTTTATTTAAGGGTTAAAGCACCATATTTCAATTGTAGCATATTTTTTACAATCCAAACAGTTGTATTGTCCAAAATTAGTTTTTTGGGAAATTTGTGATGCTTATTGTAGTTGCAGCTTAGTAACTCATGTAATTTAATATTCACATACTTTATTTAAAAGAGTGCAGTTATTGCAGAGAAAACAAACTGAGTTATGGTGTACATCTCTGTGGGCTTCAAAAAGTCTTGGAAACTTTTAGCAAAGAATACTTTATTAAAAAATAAGTCTTCATTGGTATGATTTGAATGAAAACTGATAGCTTTTTATGTGGTTTATTTGTGTATTTTTGAAATAGGAAAAAAATAAGAGACTAGCCTCCCTAACAGAGGGGAAAATGTGCAGAAGAGCTCCCTTCTAATTAATTGATATTTAAAGATGCTTAAGCTTTGTGTTATTTGCCTTCAAAAGTTATTACTCCGGCTTAATTGTTTCAAATGTATTGCAGGATAATGCTTATTTTTCTAATAAAGAGATAACATTTTTTTCTTGTCAACATATTAAGTTAAATTTGCAATGTAGAAACCAAATAATTGGATATCTCTGAGCGAATATATTTCCTATATGTTTCTGTATTTATTTTTTTAATAATTCTGTCTGTAAAGGCTGACATTTTGCATTGTGACTGGGTTTTCCCTTTATTGTAGAGAGAGTTGCTACAGTAGCAGAAGTCCGTGTGTTTGCCTTAATCTCTACTACTGAATCAGTGCCTACTTTATCATTATTTGACTTTGGAAATCTCTTTTACTTGCAGAGAATGTAAAAGTAAACAATATGCCTCTATATTTAGTTTTGCATCATATATTTCTCTATCAATGTCCTCCTGTTTCCTTTGTTTGGTTATTATAGCATCTAAGTGTTCCTGACAGCTGTGTCCAGGATATTTTGATGTTTCCTTGAAGTTCATACCAAATACAATTTCTGCTGTCTCTTTATTCTTGCATTCAATGGTTCTCTGATTTAGATTCCCTCTCGCTTCATGAAAAGACCTATACAAGTGCTGCTTACATTTTCTGCAAAAAAAAAATAAGGTCTCTGAACAATCCAATTATGGTTACTGCTTGTTTTAGCTTTTTTTTTTTTTTTTTTTTTTGGTGTTTTTCTTTACACCTCAGGTCTGTGCTGGTGAGTCGCCAGCCAGTTTGTGTGTGAAACTTGGTGCTCTGCTCATCTCGGAGCAGGGCTTTGGCATCCCTCTCCTCATATCCCTTCTGCTGGAGCTGCTCACTAGTGCTTGTGTCACAAATACACATTTGCTTGGGTCTAACGCACGAAATTCAGTGGATAATGACAATGTGTGCCTCCCTCCTCTATTTCTTGAAGTTATCCTGGTTTAGAATTTGTTGCAGTAGTTGAGCAGCTATAGTTTTTACAGGACTCCTCACATTCCAGTTCATTGCTGTTTGTTGATGACCTCTCTGTTGACATCATTAATTGTGCTTACTGAAGTCTTTACTGATTATGCCTCAAACAGTTGGATGGATGAAGTGAATTACCAAAAAAATAATGCTCATTAATTGAGGACAATTACTTGATACTAAGTTGTCAAGATCTGTCAGGAGAGCCAGAGCCTTAATCTATCTCTTCTATTACTATTTGATATGATTTGATAGTTTGGTTTCCGAATATATGTGAAGTAGATCAGTCTGCCTCGCTTCTCCCGGGTTGGTGTGAGGTTGGCTTTAAGGAGCTGGTTCGGAGTGTTTCGGACCCGGAGCTGTCTGCCACGTGTCTCTCTGCTGCGAGGGTACGTGCGACACCCAAGACATCTGCTGCAGGAGAAGGTTAGGATATTCCTGCCCAGGTGGTCCCTTGATCCCCATGCCCTTTTAAACATGGTAGTCAAGAGCCATCTTATTGAGTGTGTTAAATAAGCCTTTATATTTTCTGATTTCTACGCAGACTGTGCTCTTCAGGCTGTATTATGGCACTTCCTAGAGGTCAGCGTGATTGCTGTTATTTATCTTCAGAGTTCCAGGCTTATGCTTTGCCAGAGTGTGACACTTGGGTCTATATTCATAAACCTTTGGGATCCTGCCCGAGTTTTTAGGAACATTTTAATTAAGGACAGCAGGAAGGCATGGGAATTGAATTGTTGGGTAACGGTTTACTTTAAAAAGAAAAAAAAAATATCCAACCAAACAACCACACCCCACCACCAGTCCCCCAAAACAACCAAATGGTACCCCACCCCCAACTTCCACAGTTCAGCAGTAAATTAGTCATTGATACATTCCTCTAGCCGTCTTCGCTTTTATAAGCACTGAAATATGCCAAAGGATTGAAATTGTTACTATTTGTCATTTTATTCCTATCATTATCACACTTAGGAGGTTGTGCCTGCTGTCAGGAGCCAATTGATCCATGCACTGTGCAGACACGCTGCTGAAGCTGGACTGCTGGTGATGAACACAGTCAACGGCAGGAGAAACAGCAATCAACGTCCCCGCTTAGTCCTCAGTAGTAGAAGCTGCTGGAACAACCAGCATATATAAATAATTTTGTAAGATATATAAGTAATTTTGAGCCGCCAGCCTGCTGGAAAGATGCGTAGGTTGTGATCGTCTAAATTCTCTAAAAGGAGTAGCACCCAACAATTGATTGGAAAGAGTAGAGCTGGAGGTGCCCTTTCCACGGAGCCTGGTAACTGCCTGCTGGTTAAACGTGGCTGCAAGTCTTCCTGTAGCCCTTTGGCTGATGTAGGAAGGAGAAGCTTCCGATTGTGGTGGGCTTGAACAGGGGATGTTAGGACAGGTTAAAAGAGTTGGGGTTGTTCAACCTGGAGAAGAGGAGGCTCCAGGGAAACCTTAGAGCCCCTTCCAGTCCCTAAAGGGGCTACAGGAAGGACTCTGGATCAGGGAGTGGAGCCATGGGACGAGGGAGAATAGGTTTTAAATTGAAAGAGGGGAGATTTAGATGAGATCATTGTATGATTCTGGGACTGCCCTCGGAAGGGAAAGGTAGCAGGAGGAGGGCTGAGGCAGCGCGTGGAGCCGAGCACCAGCTCAGAGGAGGATGTCAGGATCCCACTGCTGCATTCGGGCACCTGGGAGGAGGGGGTTTGCAGTGTGTTTTTACTTGAACCCTATTCTGACTCTTGTCCAACAGACTCTGGTGTCAAACTGGTGTCAGAGGAACTATGATTTAGTGGCTTGGAAAGATGGCCTAATTACACTGGTGGTATTATGAGAACAGCTACCTTAATAGATCTGTAAGAGTTACATTACAGAAACAGATAACTTCTTCATTCTTGCTGTGGTATTTTGACGCCTGATACTCTTTTGTAGATTAAACTTTTTTGTATTCTCTAATTGCTGGTTATTCAACTCAAAACTTACTTTGCGGACTACTGTTTTTATGGGGTGGAAGGACAGTTAAGAATTTCCCCTTTCAATTGTTAGGAGTGTTCTCAAACATAATGCGGATAATTAGGATTGCAGAGATAGCACAACCCGAATTAACGTGTGTGACATTTGAAGTTTGAGTCCCTATGAAGGATTGATTATTATAATATCCTTGGAAATCAAATTGGAGCTAGTTAAAATAATAGCAGAAGAGCCTCATCGCCAAGAATATTTTACAGTTTATTTCTCTTCTAATTTTGAAAAATTATTTTTAGCTAACATTATAAAATTGAATCTGTGCTGCTTTTCTGCCTGTTGACAAAAGCTTCGTATTCTTAGCGACCATAGAAATTGTGTTGCAGAAAGTGAAGATAAATGCACTGCAAGTCTGTTGGAATTACAGGATTACAGTAGGCAGTAGCTGGCTATTTTTATTATCTCCAAATTATGTATTTTATTGCCCGAGTTACCTGTGTGTATTTTATACTGCCCGACACCAAACAGGTATTTCCAGTATAAATAATTTATGCATCCCCCTCCAACACTCTCTTATGTATTATATAAAACAAGTTCTACGTTACTTGATGTTAACCAAAATACAGCAGTAGTAGTACAATAAATGGCGGTGTTTGGAGCTACATTAACAAAAAAAACAGCATAAGTAAAATGGAGCTTGATGCAAGCAGTAGTATTTTATCTCCAGAAGTGTCATTAGGGCTCGGTGGTGACCAAGTTCAGATCTACAGCCCGCTGCTCTACCCGAAGGTTAAAAAGAATCAAATGGCCGGGAGTGGGGGAGCCAACAGATGGTACATCTGGACCTACACGTTCAGGGTGTCTTCAGGTTAATGAATAATCAGCCTGAGAGACAGGTTAGCCGTGCTGGGAAAATAATAACGGCTGGTCATTAGTTATGGGAAGTTGCTGTAGCCTGGCATTGCGGTGGGAGCGTGTGGTGGCACTCTGTCGGGGCGGCTGCCACGTGTCGAGCTGTGTGCCTGGTGCACTAGGGATCATTAAAGCAGTTTCCAGGTGGGATTTAAGGCAACGCTAGAGGTTCAGGTTGTCTTTGTTTTGATTAATGTCACAACGTGGTTTATTGCCTGATAATTATAGGTCGTGGCATGAATGTTTCCTGTTCTCCCCAATAAATCGGCAGCTTGATTTTTCTAATGGAACAGTGCCTGTAGTAGTCCATCAACAAAGTGCTTGGATGCAGTAACCTACTTCAATATTACAAACAGTTTGAAGATGAAATCTTAATGGATCTAAATAAAAGAGGGTTTTTTGGTTAAAGATCACATCAGACGATGGTTGGGGTTTTTTTGCTTCTGTAAAGCAAATACACTGAATTACATTAATCATCATACTAAAAGCAACTGTTTTGCTTTCCTTTGTTGCAGATCACCAGAAACTGGAAAGAGAAGCTAGGATCTGTCGCCTCTTGAAGCATCCCAATATTGGTAGGAACATTCAATTGCTTTATACGGTAGATATCAGGTTAGAAAATTGAGGGAAAATACAAAATAACAAATACAAATAGCAGCTCAGAGAAGCCAAGTGGAAATATCACCAGGCAAAACTATTTCTTTATGATGCGGTGCTCCTTTCTAATTCTGCTATGGGATGTAATACCCCAATAGATCACCTAAAGCAACACGTTCTGTTCTCATCTCCTTTGAGCTATTGCCCTGCCGTCAATGAGCTGTCTATGCCAGGTGTTTGGGTTTTTTTTGAGCAGTGTGTAGGAGGGGTTATTTCCAGTACTGCTCATGACTTTTTGAGACCTGCAGAAGAATTTCATCTAACAGCATATGTTGCAAAATGAGACAGACCGATGTCGATGGAGTTAGTGTTGTTTTTACTGAGATGCTTATTTTATCCTGGTTTATTTTGTGTTTGAGATTCTGTTCTTCTGTAGAAAAGATAGGTAGATACAGAAAGCTCTGCTCCTTTTATTTCCAGAACTGTATTATTTGTACTCAAGCATTTATGCAAAGCAAAAAAAAGAGGGATGGGGGGTGGGGGTGTCTGTTTCCTTGCTTAAGAAACAGTAGAAACAGAGAAGTACCTTGGTCTTTAAGGAGTTGTATCTGAGTTTTTCAGACACTGAATTTATATGCCAAGGGTTTGTCTCACAAGAATATTTGCTGTACCTGAGACTTCGGCGGGGGGGGGGGGGGGGGGTCTGTCCATCTTGTTCCTCTTTCCCCGTGAATGTCTTAAAAGTTGTTGTCATAAAAAACTAGTAATGTTGGTATTCATGACATTTTTGGCTAATATAATTGTTTTGTGCCTGGGAAAGAATCAGCTCCTTTCTTTGAATAATAATCATAAATTGAAAACAAACAGACCACAGTTCAAAATGAAAAGTTGAATCTCCGAAAAAGGCAGTCTCAAAGGCTTAGAGGTTTCACATGCAAATTTGGTTGAAGGGGAAGGATGGTCTTATCTGTGTTATTTTATCCCAGCCAAAATTTTTGCATTGTAAAGTGATGCAAGACAAGGGAATGTACAGCTCGTTGTGGGGAAGAAGAGCAGCTCTTCTGCAGTTATGGAAAGCAGTGGTTGCACGTACGGTGCCAGTCTGACTCCAGAGTCGCTCACCTGTGCCTTGCTGTAACTAGAGGATATTTGTGAGTTTGAGCAAGCCAGGGAAGATTAATAAAAAACAATGATAAACTGATGAGGTGGAAGAGCTGAAGTGCACAGAAGAACTCAGTTGAAACAGATGTCTAAATTGATTTCATGCAATGGCATATCTACCGTTTGTTGAGTAGCTTGGACCAATATTAGGATGTCATCGAGGTCCTCTCTGGCAAGCCAGCTATTCCACGTACAGTGTCTATATTTGTGAACGTATGACTTGAAATGCAGACAGGCAGTGACAGCTTTGGTGACAGGCAGGTAGGGTTCTGTCAGTCAGCACAAATTCCGTGCATGGTGACCCACACCAAGGTGCACAATCCAGTCAAAGGATTATAGACAAATTCTTCTGCTGTTTCAGAAAAGATGCCATGTTCTAGATGTGCCTGAGAGAAGATTTTAATGAATTAACACGCCAGGGTTTGGCAGCAGGCATTATATTCTGTCATCGTTCAGTTTCTACTGTCAGCTGTTCTGCCAGCCTGAAAAAAACCTGTTCCAATTAGCGTGGTTACAATAGTTTCTTGTTTGCATAATTGCTCGAGTGAAGGCCACTTTGTATCTGGTTTCTCTCTTGAAGAAAGGTCATAAATGTGGTCTGAAAACAAGAAAAGGTTTTTGTAAACTTAGAAAGGTGACTCTTGAAGTCCTATCAGGTAAGCCACGGGGCCAAAGAGGTTGTTGTATCTGAAGGGGAGGGCAAACAAGAAAGCTGGAGAGGGACATTTTACATGGGCATGTAGCGATAGGACAAGGGGTAATGGCTTCAAACTGGAAGAGGGTAGATGTAGATTAGATATCAGGAAGATATTTTTCACTTCAAGGGTGGTGAGGCACAGGCCCAGGCTGCCCCGAGAAGCTGTGGCTGCCCCATCCCTGGAGGTGTTCCAGGCCAGGTTGGACGGGGCTTGGAGCACCCTGGGCTGGTGGGAGGTGTCCCTGCCCAGGGCAGGGTGGTTGGAACTGGATGATCTTCAAGGTCCCTTCCAACCCAAACTGTTCTGTGATTCTATGTTTACATGCCATGCAGTCTCCACCTCAGCCAGGTGCCAACCTTCTCCTTCGCCCTGGGGCCGTCCACTCTTGCCCCTTCTCCTGCAGCCATCCCCTCAGCCAGCTAAGTGCTAGCCCTAAAGTCATTCTGGGGCCATGCTGCCTGCACCCGACGGACTCTCTTAGTCTTGGGTCACTGTCACATGCCTTTTTTTTAAAAAGTCATCTCTACTGGTTAATTCTACATCACACTAGAAAGCACTAATAGCGAAAAAGGAAGTATACCAGAGGAAGGTGACAGCAGAGATCATAGGGTGTGTTACATGTCTCAAAATGGTAAAGATTAACCCTTGTAAACAAGTTTTACTTGCACTGTGTGCATGCCAAAGTGTATGTGTGTTTAAAAATATTAGCAGGTTCCACAAATATAGAATTCATGCTTTTCATCTATATTTTCTCCTGAATTTACTGCCATGGATTAATTTTCTAATAGCCCAGAACATAAAAGATTTTTTGAGAAGGAACTTGTCATGTTAACAGTAAGTATGTATAATTTAAGAAAACGAAGAAAAACATATAAAAAATATTTTTTTTTCAAATGCAATCTCCATAGGAAAGCAGAGATCTAGTTTTACTGATTGGGCAGTTTCTCAAAGATGATCTCAGTGGTTTTCTTTGTTTTCCTCCAATGTGGTTTTTTTTTTAGTTACTTGTCTTTTTGAATTCCACATTTGTTGCAGGGCAGTAGATTTCTGAAGTTAGAATTCAGTAATCCTTTCTCTTTTCTTTCAGGCTTATTCTTCTGTCTTCTTGCAAGTTAGCTTGATTAAGTCTCCCTTCTAAAAGTGGCTTGGTGTAAAAGTTTCATGTTAACTTTATTTCTAAGATAATACACATATAATAGTACTCCTTTTTAGAGTGTTGTATGGTCTCTTCAGCTAATTATCTTTCAAGTTTTAAGACCATATCAGATACTTTAGGGTGAAAAACCCCTTTTAGTTACCTTTTTCATACTTTCCCCTCTGGTCAGAGTAAAGCAGCACAGCTGTGGTGAATCACATTTTGAGATTTCAGCCTGAGTAAACATGTTGTAGTTTTCATATGAGCAAGACTTTTTTTCTTTAGAGAAACGGAGTTTAAAAAACATTCTAAACCACTGGAAATATTTTCCAGTTGTCTTTCCAGAGAAAATAGAGAATTATCAAAAACTTTTACAGATCACTGGTTTTGTGTTTCCAAGGTAGGTGTCCAATTAGTACCTAACCAGAAAAATATTTAGTATTTAGTTATTTCATCAGGGTAAGAAAGAATTCAGAACTAAATTTAACAGTCAACTTACCTATTTTCAGCTTCCCAACAATACCATTTTTATATCCATATCATATCTGATTTGATGGTGGTTTTCTTTAATGGGTGCTATTATGCAGTAAGGAAATCTTAGGATGACATTTAGGTAAGACTTTCAATTTTAGTCTGTATTCATAAACACTAAACTTCAGAAGTTCCTCTGACAGTGGCAGAGGAGTCTTAAAATTGGATGTGAGTGTTTTACTTCTTTTTTTAAAATGTAGAATTTGAAAACAAGATGTGGAAAAACACAGCGTATGGGGAAAAAACAGAAGAGTAAATCAGAATGCTTTCTTTCAAAAGGATAAAAGTCTGAAATTTGGAAATTAAGGAGACACATGGAAATATTTTCATTTCAGTTCTTTATTTGAATCTCCCCAAGTAGTCACTGTGAAATGTTAAACACAAAAAAAAAATAACTGAGAGGAAACAAACATATTTTCTGCTGCCTTTTTGAAATTATTTATGGCATCAGATTACTATTTCAGGAATCAACATATCTACTGAACATTCACAAATAAAGCATTTAAGTCCGTATAGAGGGAGCTTAATTCTTCATCCAAATTATCTATGAGGCATTTCTACTAAAGGAATAATTTTGAACTAGGGTGAGATACCAAGTTCCGAATTCATGTATGAAAATTTAAAGTGCTGATGATTATTCTCACTAGACAAGTGTCAGGAAGGGAAGCTTACTAAGTCAAAATGCAGCTCTGTGGCACTTTCAAATCCTTACCAATTGAAGAAATCCACGATAATTCATTTTGATACACAGATGTTGTATTCCTTGATATGGGTACATATATTTATGCATAGTTAAGCCTATAGAAGCATACGTTCATTTGAAAAATGCTTTTTAGAAGCAGCAAAATTATTATTATTTTTTTTTAGAAAA
Organism: Pluvialis apricaria; assembly: GCA_017639485.1. NCBI lineage: Eukaryota > Metazoa > Chordata > Aves > Charadriiformes > Charadriidae > Pluvialis > Pluvialis apricaria. The sequence goes on from CM030010.1 coordinate 81,144,165, forward strand.
AAATCTTGCCAAGTGCACTTGATATCCTTTTAATGAAGTCATGAATCTAGCTACTAGTGTCAGCTGCCTTCTGTAAGGCATTTGTTCTACTGCTGTATTATGTGCTAATATTTTATTATGGAAAATCAGCATATTCTTTATTAGTGATACTAGGAAAACAGATAACCGCGATAAAAATGTAAAACAGTAGTTCTCATATGATGAGATTATCTGTGGCGGAGTTCTAAAGAAGTCTCTTTCAATATCTTTATCAACAAATTTAAAGAAGAAAAACTGGAAGTGGTATCAGTTTGATATGGTGGGACTGAAGAGCCTCACGGGCAAGAGATGTGAGCTCACATATCTAGGAACAAAGAATGTATGTCAGTCTTAAAAGAGGAGTGCCTGTATCTTGGAACAGAGTGACTCTGAGAAGCCTGTGATGACAGGAAATAACTACTTGAACACAAATCTCATTGGGATGCCGGAACACCCAGGGGAAATACCATTCTCAGATGCGTGGAAGTAACAATCAGAAAGAGGAAAGTAGTATTTATTTTGTGTCTGCCAGCAGAAGTCACTTCTAGAGTACTGTGCTGAGCTTTGGCATCCGCATGTCAGTAAGTACGGTCTAGGTAAAGGGAGTGATTTGAGGAGCTCTACCAGGATAAACAGAAAATGTTATTTATCTGAGAAAAAGGCAAAAACAAACATGACTATAGTGATGCAGTTAAACATAGGGGTTAGGATTTTGGCAATGACAATGTGAGACTGACTTAGGGATATGATATTTTCTGACTTGAAGTGTGGATTATTGATTTTTTAAGCTTTTTGATAAGAACTGTCTGTTCCTGAAGATACATGTATTCCTGGTATTCAGAACTGCATATAGGACATCAGTTTTGGAAAGTTAAATATTGTTGAAGAAGGACTGAACGGTAATGATTCTGTTTCTGTAGTGCTTAGGAGGCTGGACAGTCCTTACTGGTTATGTTGATATCCAGCATAGAAGTGTCATGGAAATCTTCCTTGAAGAAGATGTTTTCACTTCATGTACAAGTATAGCTCCAGGATATCTCGAAAAGCTGAATATCCCTGTCCAGACACTGCTTTGCATATAACTAATTCAGTTAGTGTTTCGGCATCTCCCCAATTTATTCATGTTTTTTTTTAATGTGAAGAAATCCATGATTCCTTCCCTATCCAACTGTGTAGTCATGATGCCTAATGAATGCTGTAGGAAAAATGCCTAACGGGAAAGTGGATTAGAAATAGTATTTCCTGTTCTCCTTTTTCAAATCTCCGTTTCCCACTTCAGTAATGTATATATGAAGGTCTGTTTAAAAAATACAGGATTTCCTCATCCTTTTCACCTACAATTATTCCTTAGCAATACTCATTGCTCGCGTTGTGATTTTTGCCTCTTCTCACCTCAGTTCTTTGTATCAAAGTAATGGTAGTGGAAAGCGAGCCCCGCTGAATTTTGTATTTAAAAGAAAACATATGTTCATTCTGGCTTGTATGTTTATTCTCTGGATAAGCATAAAATTACAAACAATGGCTATTTCAGCATGTAACTTTTTATTTATGGGAGGGAGGAGTTTCATCTCTATTATTTATTTGTAGAAAATTATTTACTCAGGAATACTTCAGAGGTATGTAAACATCCTTATCTGCAGTGACAGTAAAATTCTGTTTCCTTCATAGCCCGAGGGTATTAAGAGGAGCAAAAAAAAATCCTGATAAACAAGCAAAAATAAGAAAGAAGATGAGATATCCTCCTTTGTATAACAGTACTCTTTTGAGGTGTACTTGCTCAGGACTCTGTACGTTGTTGTCAGTCCTTTCTCCTGCAGTCTCGGTGAGAGTTAAAATGATGCAAAACCCATTAGCTGAACTTGAGAGAAAACTTCCTGGGGGCTCGGGGTCCTTTCTTCGTGATCCATCTTTGGCAATACTGGTATTTTCTCCTCTTCCAGCATTTCTTGAGTAATCTGGCCTGCTGCCTCTGTTTTATCATGGCAGGAAATTTCTAGGCAAAGGCAGCTCAAGTTCTGTAAGTAACAGAGCTCCAGCAGCTTGTGCTGGGCGGCACTACTTCATATGTTGGTCTGATTTTTGGCATTGCTCTATTTCTCAGGTTCTTACCGTGATGAGATGACCATAACAACATCCGTGTGTTTTCTTTTTTACTTATTACAGCTTGCTAACGTTAAGGGAGTTTAAAATGAAAGATGTAAATGTAGGTTAAGCCTTAATGATTGGAGAACCTAGTGCTTTTGCTTTGTAAGATTACACATCAAGTTATATTAAAAGCTTACCTCCTTTACTGAGCAAATACCCACAAAGGATTGGTCATCTTGTGTAACTATTGCTTTTGCAGCTGTTACATGTACTAATGCTTCTAATTTTTTAATTTAGTACTTTGGAAAGAAAATTTGCGAGGGAAGTAATCATCTCTTCACCAAGAAATCCACTGTCATTGTCCCATCTTCTAGCCTTTATCTTCTTTTGATAAACTTTGATTTCTCAGTCCTCTTTTAACTTTAGGTAAAGTTGTATTTTAGCACTCTGATTTCTAGTCTAGCAATCCACATATTTTTGATGGTGTAACACTGTTGCTCTATCTTAGTATTACTTTTGATGTTGATTTAGAGCTGGCTTTGGTAATTTTGGTTTATGAGGTCCCAACAGATGATTAAAAACTGCATTAGCCTGATGATGCAAGTCCTGACCCAGTCTGGAAAACTGCTGATTCAGACCCGGTAAAAATGGGGTTTTTTTCCCAGGCTGATTTTGGCCTTGCAGGGTTTGTGCTGAGTTCAGGTAGTGTTTTCATAACTCAGAGTTACACTGTCTCTCTCTGTAGCTCCTGGAAGGGCTTCTGCTGTCTTTACATTCCCGCTTGTCAAAAGCTGTGCACAGCAAAATGGTACGTGCAGGGTGGTAGGGTCACATAAATAACCAGAATCTGCTGGTTTTCACATGGCAGCGCTAACACATCTGGCTTCGTTACAGCACATCATCCCCTGCCCGCTCCTGTCTCCTCCCTTTGCCTTGTAGACAGTGTAGAAGATAACAGCGAGCAGACAGGATCCATTAGCCATCTACATAAGGCTCAGGTCTGACTCTGAGTCTTCATCCCTTCCCGAAAGGCCACAGCAGATTCGACCGACATGTGGCAGCCCTTCAGGTGATAAATGAAGTCCTTTTGGCAGCAGGACAGGTTGTCCCTGAATGGCTTTGTAAGGCAGGATATTTCGAGGTAAGTAGGACTGCCAAGCAGAATGGCAACTCTAATAGTCCTGAGCCGGTTGTGTGCAGATCTGCTCGCCCAGCCTCCTGTGGAGCTGTGGCATTGCCGGCCAGCACGAGTGGCCCTGCTTTGGAGGGCAGAAGAGTCTTTCTTCTGTGAAGAACTATAGCTGGACCGGCATATGGGAGTATGGAGCAGCGTCTTCCCAAGGAAGGGTGGCTTTGCAGCAGGTCGAGAGACAGACTACATACAGGACAGTCTGGGGCAACAGGGAAAAAGAGACAAATCGCTAAAGTGATTTCATAAATGTGTTGGTGTCTGTTTGCAATCTGCTCAGGTTGCCATACTTTGAGCTGGGAACTTCTCATAAATTGCCGAGTCAATCGATAGCACCCAAACTTTGTGCGGTTCCTCATCAAACTTGCTTACTCAGGAGCGTGCCCTTATGCCTGAAGGAAAGGAGGAAAAGCCTGCATTTTGGGGGTTTTCTCATCTCTCCCCACAATAACACAAAACAGGAGCATAGAAGTTGTTAAGTCCTTCACATGGGGGAAAAATATGAAACTTCATATTGTCTTGTCCTTTTTGGGCAGAGGGTGATTAAGGATATGTGGGTTTTCTGTCTCCTTTATGCAAGACGTTGTGTCCTTTATGTTTTATATTCACCAAGTTTTTGCATGGGACTTCACATAAATTCACAAGAATCTGAAGAGAAACACTATTAATATGCAGCAAATGTGGATTTAGTAAATCCTTTCTGAATTTCTTTTGACTTACTGTGGCAAAGTCAGGAGTAGCTCAGCTGGCATGAGTTAAGTTACTGTATAAATCAGATACGGAATCAAAAACAGGTCTGTTCAGGTTTGGTGGATGTAGTTCTTTAGCACAGTATTTTTTCTGAGCTTAATTTCAGATTTCATGCTTTAAAAATACATTAATACAGACTTAAAAGGTAATAACACGGTTCTTTCCTGATGCAGTGAAAATCAAACAAATCCTCAACTATATAAATTTATGCTTAATAAACATAGTCCTCAGGAATATATTAACTATATGTATATAAAAATATATGTAGTTTATATATCGAGATATAAAAAAAGCACTTTGTTTACCTCATAGAGAAACCAGAAATCTGTGGGACTGATGCATGTAGAAGATCTTGCTTCCTTTAATTATTTTTATTGCTTAGACGAGCCGATCATTTCCACAATTCAAATCTCATTCATTCTATTGAATTAATTAAATTTGTAGTTTCTGTGATGAATAAGGCAAACCATAGTCCTTGAAAGAATTAAAATAAAACATCAAGAAACCAAATAAACCAGTGATATAACACAATTTTATACTTAATGTAAAAGCCAATCTAATGAGGATTATAAAATAACATTCAGTGTTTAAACTCAGTTGTAGCTGAATAGTGAAATGCAGCAACAAAAAACAGAACCTGGTTTTGTAGTAGCTATTTGTAAAATTAAATGTACTGTAGGGAGACTGAACCGGGCAAGAAGGCACAAGGAGGGCATCGTGGGGTTTGTTGCAACTGGCTTTTCCACAGTCTTTCTTGTTCTCAGCAGTTCTTGTTATTACTGTGCATTTGATTTCTTGTAATTAGTGATGTTGCTGTGAATGCATGGTTGATGTTTAAGGTGAAGAGACCGAAAAGTTTTCACTTCTGATTTTGTAAGGACTTGGTGGGGAAAGGGCTTTCTGTAGAGCTGTTGGCAGCCCTAACAGTGAGTGAAATATAGAAAAAAAACCCTGTAGTTAAAATACTGTAAGTTGTTTAGTGCTAATCAACGTGTCAGTAATTTTCAACATGTAGCGCATGAAGTGTCAGATAACGTGGGCTGTCTTGAGTGCGAAAGCGAAGAAGCGCGAAGGCAGCTTTATTAGGTGTTAAGGCTTTTGTCGCTGTTTCGGTTTCAGCATAATCCTTTTATTCTGGTGAGAGCGGCATTGAATGAGTAGGTTTTACTCTTCTGGGTTACAGTGGAGCATGAAAATGTCTTTTAGTATAGACAATGACACTACTCTTTGCCACACTAGGTTAATTCTCTTCCCTTTTAATGGAGGACAAGGTTATTGCAGCTCAAGTGAAGCATTGCTGGTTGTAATATCCCTGATAAGTGTAGCAACATCCGTAATATACCGAGGAAATGAGGTTTCACTAAGATTTGCCACAAATTTTGTCATTTTTTGCCTCAGAAAGTATACGCATAATTTGCACCAAAATAGGTAATGATAAAGTATAAATCAAGTGTGAACCAGACCTTGAAGGATTTGCCTTGCCTGCTTCTAGCCGGTGCTGTACGTTTTCTTAAATGCATGAAAATTCTATTCATAGCGTGTCCCGGATTCTTCTAAACATTTTTTCTTCCCATAAAGTCGGTTACGCTTGTGTAGCCAGTCATTTTAAATGTAAAATAGAGTAATCCACAGAAACGGGAAGTGGAATTTAAACGTCTCTCTTGAGGAACCTGCTGCAGGGGGTGAGCACGAGAACGGCTGCCGCGCTTCCCTGTCGTATTCTGTTCTCTTGTTCTGCTTTACTTTCTCCATAGGCTTTCTGGAAGGAAGAGTTGCCTAATTGCATTGCTGACTTCAAGAACCCTATAAATATGCTTAGATTAAAATGAATTGCTCTCTTTTTGCACACACAAGATGAATCTTTGAGAACTTACTTTTTTTTTTTTTTTTTTTTGAAAGCTTTGTTTATTATGACTCTGCAACCACGTGTTATGCATACGGATAGACATCATGACTCCCAGCTAAACCACAAATATGTAATTTTCCTCTGGACCCTTTCCTCCAAAAACATAGATCTCTCCTACTTAAGCTAAAGTAAGCTTTTTCTCTCAGTAAAGCTGGCACAGACATTTTTAGAGCATTTTTTAGGGGATATTGTAAGTTCTGTTCCCTTTGCTTTGTACAGACAGCATTGTTGACGGTTTAATAGGTGAATTCTGCACTGGTTCTTGGATCAATACCCAAATGCTGGGGAAAAAAATATTGTGAACCTCTTACTTGAGTGGGGGGGAGGTAAAAAAACCCCAAAGCCAAACTGAAAAAAAAGCTTACAGTATATTTCGGTAGTGTGGATGGGTGTCGCGTTAGTGCAGCTCCTGTATGGGTGGTAAAAGGGTTGTCAGGTAGGTTCTGTTATAAACCCAGCTCCAGCCTTGACATTTGTGGCTGTGGGTTGAACCCACTCTGTGGGACACTTTTGTCTCGGCCTCTTCCTTTTCCCAAGAGAAACTAGAGAATTATCATTCAGGCAGCATTTGTTTCCCAGGCGGCCTAAATCTCCAAAATTTTGAGTGTTTGGCATCCTGCCCCAAGGAGGGTGGGCTGTCACCCTTACCATCAGGGAGGCTGGGGGAGGAAAGGGGACGTGCCAGCTTCTGGAGAAGGTCTCTCCAAGGAGAAAGTGTTTACCCGTTTGTACCACCTCAGAGCTGAGTCCCAGCTTCAGTTCCCTGTGAGGTGCAGAAAAGGATAAATTCAGAGATGGGGGCAGAGAGAGGGAAAGGAGGAAGGGTGGCACGACCAGCACTTGAGTGAAGGAGTGGGGGAGGGCTGGAGATCTGAGCTGGGAGCGGCGAGAGGCTAAAGGAAGGTCTCCTGACTTTGGACCATGGCTCGTGTTTTGACTTAAGCGATCATAAATCAGGAGGGGCGCTTTGGGAGCGCGCTGTGGAGCTAAGGAATGTCTTAGCTCCTCTCCCAAAGATGATACAAACCCAGGAAGCTCATTAGGGAGAGGCGATCCGTGGGGCTGCTCCCATCTGCCCAGACATCTTGCTTTACTTACATACCCTGCCCCCTGAAAAAAAGCATCGTAAATCATGGAATCATGTGGGTTGGAAAGGATCTCTGGAGGTTATCCAGTCCCAACCCCCTGCTCAAGCCATGTCCAGTAAAATTAGGTTACTCAGAGCCTGTCCTGCTGAGTTTGGAGAATCTCCAGGGAAGGAGGTTGCACGGCCACTCCGGGCCCCGCTCCAGTCTTTGATCACCTTCCTGTCAACATAAATAAGTAAATAAACGTGTCTTTATGCCTAGCTGGTATTTTCCATACTCCAGCATGTGTCTGTTGCCTCTCGTCTTGCCGTTTGCGCCCTGGAGAAGACCGTCTCTGCCATCTCGACAGCCTCCCCACTGGTAGCCGGTGGCAGGAGCGAGGTGCGTTCCAGCCTTCCCTTCTTACGGCCAAGCCAGCCCTTCCTCGTGTGCCACAAGGGGCACAGTGGTGGCTGTCTGCTGGAGAGAACCTGAGAGAAATAATAGCTAGCAAGAAATTAAGCTGTCCTAATTAGTACTTAGCCCGGGCTGAAATAAAAAGTTAATGTCACAGGTTACTTCGAAGGCACGAGATACAGTGTAATTCAGGGTATGGTCTGTTTTCGTGTCATAACTTGAGATCTGAGTGTTGCATTAGTCTGCTTCTAGGATGCTTTCCTGGGCAAGATGCTGCAGAAAAAAGAGTTTAGGGCACGGAGCACGGCGTTTGCAATGTTTTCGTTCTCTAAAATCTTTCCTGCTGATCGGCAAACAGGGTACTGGGAGGAAAAGTGGACATTCTTGAATACAGCTGCATCCCTGTTAGGATGTTTTTGTTCCTTTCTTAAAAATACATCCGCTTTCATGTTTAAATATTGTGACATAAATTCTTACTGAAAGTGTAATTTGACTAAAAACTGGACACAAGACCTGACTTTTTGGAATGCAGTTTTTGGTTGGTTGCAAGGTGTTCATTTGGTGGTACATTTTATAGGCTGAAATTGTCTATGTTGTGTCACGTGCAGAAGTCCCTTTTCCTCTTGCTTTTTGCATTTCATACGCATTTCCTGCATCTCTAGCAACGGAATGCCCATTCAGTAAGAGATTTTATAGCATCTTGGATATTATATATTGAGAAGAGCACATGGAAAAGCTGGTTTCTTACTAAAAATGTAAAATTTCACGTAGAAGATGATGGAGAGAGTACAGTGAAACTGTGTACTGCTGTGATAGTGGCTGAACATCAGTCCATGGCTCTTCTCTGTCTAGCGGCACAGACCCAGGGCACGCTCTCTGTCTGTGCCCATGCACTTTATGAGTAGTGGCAGTACAAATTATCCCGGTGTCGTGTTCTGGAGAAGTCACGAGAAAGGAAAGACCATATAGTTCCGTTTCTTTCCTTGCTCAGGTTGTGGTTACTTGTGGTGATTTTAGCGATGACTGCAGCTGCCTGCTAGAGACTGCTGGATGGTACATCTGACAAAAATCACCGAAAACTTGTAGATTTTGAAGAGCTTCTTGTCTACATCTCTGTTTTCCGAAGAAGAGTTCTCTTGTAAACCACTTACCGCAGCAAAATTATGACTTTTTTATTTTTAAATTTTTTTTTTAATAGCCGCAGGTCTGTCCTTATCAAGACTCCGGGCTGCCCGTGTAGCCTGGGATGTCACCCTTTACTGTCCCCCTGCGTGGCAGCAGTGTGCCAGTGGCTGGTGCCAGTCTGGCTGATGGAGGGCGAGGGGACAGAATCCATCCGTTCCGGGCTGACAGCCGCCCTCCTAACCATCCCCTCTCTTGTAGAAAGTATCTCAGGTGTCCTTTAGGATTTTCCTCGCTCCTTCAAACGTTTGCCTTTAAAATGTCACAAATTCACTTTGCATGGTGATGGGAGGCTGTTGTATCCGAGCCGTGGCAGACCAAAGGATGCTGGCTGGGCTGGTCTCACAGCTTTTCACGTGCTGCAACCTGGAGAGAATTCTCCCGCCCTGCAAATATCACTAACCGCCAGCGCTGGCAATGGATAAATACCTTGTGATTGCTCGGTTCAGTCTGGTTTTTGCAGATTTCTGCACTGAAAACTTTCTTAGTCCTACGAAACTGCTGATCTGTTTTTTTTTTTCCAGTTGATAGGGGTTTAATGATACCTCTCTCTTCCCAGTCACCTTCCAAATTTGGAAGTTCTTTTTTTAGTGGCTTCACCAGAGTGTTAGTATTCTCATGGACTGCCCATGGGAATGTGCTTCTAATTTTAGTTTGTCCTTTAGATGTCCGTCTCCCTTAAATACATCCAACTTCTCATTACAGCCACACTGGGCCAAGCGTGGCACTCTGCTCCTGATACTTGTATATTGAAGATGTTCTGGTATTGTATTGTAATCAAATCCACAGCTTCTGCTCTTGCGCTGCACAGCAGGGAATAGCACTCGTGTGCCTCAGCAATTGTGTCATCCAAGTAGCGCTTTTCAATTAATTTATTTGTTGTGCATTTATTTACCAGGTGACCTTGAGAGTTATTTAATTGTATTCCATCAATTTATCCTTGCTCTAATGTCGATAGTGTCACTGCTAGGATTATGTTGAATTTGGCTGTGCAGTCTTGCTGGGAAAGAACTGGTTGATGATCTAAAGTCATAATTGCAGCTGAATGGCTTCCAGCTATCTTCTGTAGGATATATATTTTGGGAGTTACTGGATGTGCTAAGTAGGAGGAATATTTAGAGAGATGCTTCAACTGCAACTAGTAGTCTGGTTTTGTGAACACAGCCTGGCTTCCAGCTCTCTGTTGCAGCTTCTCTTCCATCCAAGTTTATGTGGGTTTTCACTGAGCTAATTACAATCTTACTAATGGTCCCGTGGGACAGGACAAACTCTCTAATTTCCATTTATTGTGAGACTGTGATTAAAAGACAATGGCAGTTTCTCGTCATAAGCCTCAAGTTTGTCATCTATTTACTTAATATGCATTCCCTGCTTTTTGTAAAACAAACCCTTTCAATCATGTGGGATCATCATCCGCTTGTAAACTTGCATGTTAGGAAAATGATAGTAATTTATAGTTGTCGGCAGTTCTGGTAGCATGACTTACTGTGATAGTTAATTGATAGAGGGGGAAGCCACATTCACTCAGAAAATAATACAGATGGTTTTGGGTCCAGCCCAGTGGACAGAGATGGAGTGGGATTATTATGGAAACACCCTGTCTCGATATAGTACTTTGCATCTCTGAGTCTTACACTCTGTTAAGTTACTGAAAGCTTCTACTGCTTATGTGTGGTCTTGATTAATTGTAGAAGCATTTGGTTATCTAGGTTCCGGCAGATTTTTGTTTACTACGTTTGATGCTGTATGGATGTCAGCAGCATCATATAGATAGCTAGAAATAAGAGACCAGTTCCATAACCTTGATTTTATTCCTCGAGACCTTTCCCACAGTCTGCCTTTTCAGATTTGTACTGAGTATAAGAAATGGACTTCTTTGCATCTTCACTGTGACCTGTGGCATAGTGTAAAGATGCCTAGGCTTGCTTTTTGATTTTTGCTGTTGTCAAACAGCAGGTTAAATAAGTCACGCTGATAGAATTAAATTAACAGAGGTGCACACGCCAGATTGTTTAAAGTCGGTTTGGCTAGCTCTACACCATGTTCCCATTTGCAGTAAAGACATGCCCTAGGAAACATGCTGTAACTATAACAATTACAAATGAAAATACTTATCTGTAATTGCTGTGTGCTAAATCGTGCCCAGCTAAGAGAGGGGGAAGTAACAGCAGAGATATTTCTGCAAAGTCAATAATCTTTGGGAGCGTCTTGAACTAGTCAACATTACCTAGAAACCTCCCTTTCTGTGCTGCTGGCTCTGCGGGAAGCTCTAGCCTGGCTGCTTCTTCAGAGGAGATAAGGTCTTCTACCTGTAAGGAACGGTCTGAGTTTTATATACCCCAAACTGCAGCGATGTGCACGGAGCTGATCTCTGGGCTGATCGTGTTGCTCACATTCAGGATATTCTGGACTGATCTTTGTGAAAGATGACACCAGGGCCAGAGATGTGATTATAGTTATGTTTTAGGTCTGTTGCATCCATTTTAGGTCATTTTCCTCAAAGCTGGTAACACAGAATTTAGGGACCCAATCCTATGAAAGTGGCTTTAGCCTTGTTTTCATGCACAGATACTAAAAAATCTATCAGATAAAAGCACAGAGAAGCCAAATTTACAGTGGTAATGTGTAACATAGGAAAGTAATCGGTTCATTCCCCAAAATACAGCCTTGGTTCACTTGGAATGAGACCTCTCTCATGAGACCCCACTGGGAGTACTGCATCCAGCTCTGGAGCCCCCAACATAAGAAGGACATGGACCTGTTGGAGTGGGTCCAGAGGAGGCCGCAAAGATGATCAGAGGGCTGGAGCACCTCTGCTGTGAGGAGAGGCTGAGAGAGTTGGGGCTGTTCAGCCTGGAGAAGAGAAGGCTCCAGGGAGACCTTATAGCAGCCTTCCAGTACCTAAAGGGGCTACAGAAGAGCTGGGGAGGGACTTTTTACAAGGGCGTGTAGTGATAGGACAAGGGGGAATGGCTTTAAACTGAAAGAGGGGAGATTTAGATTAGATATTAGGAAGAAATTTTTCACTGTGAGGGTGGTAAGGCAGTGGAACAGGTTGCCCAGAGAAGTTGTTGAGGCCCCATCCCTGGAGGTGTTCCAGGCCAGGCTGGATGGGGCCTTGGGCAACCTGGGCTGGGGGGAGGTGTCCCTGCCCATGGCAGGGGGGTTGGAACTGGATGGTCTTTCAGGTCCTTTCCAACCTAAACCATTCTACGATTCTATGATTTTAATTCCCATCTTGTGAATGAAAAGGTTGTTTTATAGAAACGTTTAGACAGGCTTCATCATCTACAAATACAAAGTATAGCCACATATAACTGTGATGAAGCAGTCCACAGAACTGAAAGATGGAGCTAAGTAGGTGTGAACTGCAAAGAAAAAAAATCTGTGTAGCAAGATATACTAACAGTTGCAAAACCTGAAAAGGTAGGAGTGTTCTGTTGGCATTTGGTCCTTTGCTTATGAGAGATGTGTAGGAACGGCTGCCTTAGATCAGATCAAAGGCCGATCTGGCTGGTATGGAGCTGTGGAAGGCTGGGAAAGATGTAGAGATGCACATAGCAGTATTTCTCCTGAACACTTCCCTGGTCTCCAACCATGGCAGCTCAAGAGCTTCCTAAGGAAATGACAGGTTGCATGTGTTCTAGTAGCGGTGTGGGTCTCTTCCATGAAGTCAGCTGTATTGTCCGAGAACTGACTTTTTGGCTGGAGTAGGTCCATGGCCTGCAAATGCTGCCATCACTTCAGAATACGGCATTTTCTGGTCTCGCACATTGGAATAATAAACAGCATAATTGAGAAATAATTTAGATATAATGTTGATTTGGTATCTTAGTTGTGGGGTTTTTTCATTTATGGTTTTAGTTTGGGAAAATACTCTTATGACCATTTTAATACCATATTCTGATATTTAGTATTGCAATCAAAAGTGCCTAGGGTCTGTCTTAGTGCCTGGAGTAGAGGATAAGTGATTTGGTTGTCTTATTCCCAAACTAAATAGTTGTTAAATGCCAAATGCCCTCAAAAGGTGGTACCAATGGTGATTGATTGAATCGGTGAGTGCTGTTGGTGGTCGTACTGCAGAAAGTTAGTTGCGTGTAGGTCTTCAGAAAATTAGCTCAGATCTGTTTGTCTAATATTTATAACCACTTCACTAAAAAGTGTGACTACGTTTATACCATGTCACATGTTTTAAACTTCCCTGTCTTACATAAAAGATAATGATACAAGGCATGATCTTCATTGCAAATCTGGAATATTTCAGGATCACACCGATTTCTGTTGTCCACGAAGGTAATGATTAAATGTGTTTAATCTTTCATGAGGAGCTGGCAGTAGGAGTTACATTTGATGTAATGCTTCTAGCACAGTGGTACTTAATGTTAAACTTACTATGTAGGGAGTAGAATTTTAGGTCTATCTGTATATAAAAGGTGCCCCAACTTAATCAAAAACTGATTTATTTTTAAACTGATGTAACTATGTTTCTCTGGCCATCCACTGTTCTGTAAACTGGGAAATTGTTTCAGTTTAAATTAGCTGATATTTTGTTTTAAGCTGAATTAAGAAAATATAAACTTTGGTTTTATGCGAACAAAACAGCATAAACTAGAGCATTTTTCTCTTGTAGACAAAGGTCTTAACAAGTAGTATTTGTAATACTCTAGAGTCTCCAGTAAGAAGTACAGGCAAATAAAATTTCGTTGTATATTCTGTTGTCATCTTCCCACCAAGAGGGATGGCAAGATTCCTGCCAAGAGGGGTGGCAAGAATTCTTCAAGACAACTTTATTTGAAAAGAAGTTAAAGCTTTAAAGGCAAAAGAGAAAATAGAGTAAACCAACGAAATTTTTTTCTTCCCCCCCTTTCCCCCCCCCCCCCGAACTAAGGTTTGGACTTGTTTATGGATCAAATGGGATGGGGCTGTTTTGATTTCTATTCTGGTCATAACAGGGGCTGGGGTGTCCCTGCCTGGGGAGCAGCCGGCTCTTGCTTCGGCCTCCACCCTCCTGCTGGGAAAACCTGGGAGCTCAAATAATGTTGAGGTCTCTTTTGGCTCTCTGTAATCCATTTGTATTTTGTAATACGAGGAATATTAAATTTTCCATTTTAAAGGTTATTCATTACAGCTTGAGGTAAAATGAACTTTATAATTTATATGAAGGTCTTAAGTCTGATTTTTGTGGAAAAAAAACAAAGCACAGTAGCAGCTTTTTCTGACCTTCTGTATTATCAGGAGATCAACATGACAGTAATGATAATTTTGGCATATATATGTATACATTGGAAAACTACATTCAACCTATTTTATGCATAGCGTCTAACGTATATTAACATATATTTAAGGCCAGAGCTTAGGAGGCCGTTTGTACCCTCATCCCCACAACAGTCAAGAGCAAGAGGAGTGTTCCTTGCACATCGTGCTGTTACCTGCCAAACTTCTTACCTCTCAGAAGCCCTTCATTCCCAAGGATTAGACGCACAGGGATGTTGAAAGCAGCGCACAGCTTGGCTGTTGCTTCCTCATCTGGAAGATTTGCCCTGAGTGACAGGGAGCAGGATCCCAGCGCGTTCACATTTTGGAGCCCAGCTTCCCCAGACCAGCAGCCTATAGACAGGGTTTCCCCCCCACCCAGTTCACGCTCCCCAGTTGGCAGTGGGATGTCACTGGGAGTTGAATGAGGCAATTCCAGCGCGCCTGTGTTTTCTGTCCCCTAACACAGTAGTGGTTTAGCAGTAAAATTTGTTTTGTTGCGGGTTTTCCTCTCCAAAAGCTTGTTCTTGTTTGGGAAGTATTGTAGGAAAGGGAGAGTTTCCAAAGTTTAGCCTTGTGGAAGTATGTTTCTGGTTCTTTGTTATAGCTGGAAATGAAATTTGCTGGGATTCCTTGATCACGAGTGTCAGGGATTTGTTTCCACAGGGATAATTAGTCTTCCTTATTTACTTTTAAAAGCCAATTTGCAGAGCAGTTTTTTTATGTCCAGGATGAATAATGTGATTTTAAAACGTATATCTGTGTGTATGATTTTTATCACTTACATTAGAAGCAACTATGGAAGTTTATTTAATACGCCTATTGACCTGCGGGTCATTGTGAGCTGTTTTATACAGAAATCAGAGAGACCATTTTTATGAAGATAATGGGTTGAACTGCAATTGTATATATATTCTTCTGAGTGACTTTAGGGGGGGTCTCAAAGATGTGAACATCCAAGTTGTCACCCCCTTTGGCTCACTGCAGAGCCTACGGCCTTGTGTAACTTGGTAAACAGGATGGGGGTGATGGATGGATGCTGCCCAGTAGTCCAAAGGCTCTGTTAGCTGTGGAACCCACTGGAATACTAGAATATAAAAGTATAACAGGAAAAATGAGTTTGCGTGCAAAATTTCTTTTTTTTCTTTTTTTTTTCCGCAACAGATGCACTCCATATGGAAGGGACTTCTGCAAATGTTTACATGTGTTTCTTTATTTGTGTGAGCATATTCGTTACAGATTTTTGTTCTGGTCAGGTTCTTGAAGTGATTAAGTGCTTTGGCACAATGAAGTGGAATACTTTCTGTGGCCATTTTTATCACAGCTGGGGGAAGTGAAATCCTTAATAATTAGGTTTGCATTGCATTAAATAGCAAAAGACCAGCTTGCTCTTTGTGACATCGTATGATCATTTACTAAATTCCTCACAAATGTAGGTCATTTACAAGTATCTTCATCAAAGTTTACCGATGGAGTTCCACCAAAGTGATGGGGATGCTGTTCTAAATGGGTTCAGGAAAATTTTTGAGTTTCTTTTTTTTTTCCTCCGTAATATATCTGCTTTATACAGAAAATGCCTGTTTCGTCAAAAATCTGAAAGTACGTCCTTCAACAAAATGAATGTTTGTATTTTAAATCAGTAGTGGGGTTTGGGTTTGGATTTTTGGTTTTTTTTTTTCACTTTTGTAGACTGAAAATTATTCTTTAGTGTTACTAGTAAAATGAAAAATTCTATGCATCTTGTGGGGAAGAAGCGGGCAGGGACATCAAGGTTTCAGTCAGCCTTCAGAGAGGGGTGCATAAAGTTCGTTCTAGCTTCACTAATTCAATTAGGGTAAATTCACATGCAATTTCTAACAGCAGGATGGCAATTTACAGTGTGTTTAATATATTCATCAGTCTATAGAGCTGGTTCTTGAACCCTGCTGCATTTCCATAGTGTTACAAAGCAGATGTAGTGTAATGATCTGAAAGATAGTTGTGGGGAGAATAGCTTCATGCGTTAGTTATCTCCAGCTGCCAGAATGACCTGTTTTAAGACTTGAAGGCCCTTGTTCTCCTAAAGCATTGAGAGACCAAAAAACAATGACTGTGTATAGAAATAGTACATTTTCAGTATTCCCCTTGGTCAAATCAATAGTTCAGATTAATTATAAATATTCTTTGTTAGAACAGTTACATAGGAGTGGTGATTGAATTAAAATTGCATATGAGAACTGGGTTATTGCTCAGTTATTAAAAAGTGAAGATCATCTTTTATCTTTTCTTATGCTTATAAGATATCACAGTTCTAATCAACTTTCAAATGAAGACCTTTACTTAGTTACCTCGAATACACAGTCATCCCTTTTTGGTTTTACTTGATGGTCTTTTGATAAACTAATGAACAAGCTTTTAAAATTGGGAAAAAAAGCTAAAAATGAAAACTTTTAGGAAATTTAGCTATAGTAATTGCTGCTACTGACTGAGAATTTGGCCTAGGTTTTCTGAAAGTTGATTATTACTAAAGGTGCCTGAAATACAGTGCTAATTGCTTTGAGAAGACTATCTAAAGCTGCTTGGCACATGCCTGTCTCCTTTGTGAGATGTTCTAGTGGAGCAGGTGACATTTCTTTTCTGTGGTACTTCTTGAATCATGCCACGGGATTACAATTTTCTGCTTTCCTTTTTGTTTAAAATATTTAAAGTAGAGTGACTATGTTTTCTTAAGTTGATGCCTTTAAATACCTTGGAGCCTAGTCCTCATGAAAGGGGAGCATTTAAAAACAAACAAACATACTTCTCTGAGTGGTGATTATATAAATTGTTTGTATTTCTATGTTTAATGTGTTTTAAGAGAGAAAAGCCAAGAAGGGAGGCTGTGTCCTGCCAGTGATTACACCCCCCCAGTATCAATTTTGTAGACATGTAGGTCCTACATATCATTTACATAGATCTGTTTTCAACATTGGCCAGCACAGAGAATATTAAAAGGGACATAGCCTAATTTTGACTATTGGGCAATTCTGCCTGAGGTTTTATTTTCTTGTGACGCATCCAGAGTGTAACTGAAAGGTTCCTTCTACCACGTTTACATTTGGCAAAAGTATTTATCAAAAAGATGCAGAACTGTATCTTTCCAGCAGGGATTAATAGCCTCTTTCGATTGTCCTAATTAGGATGTTGGGTTCCGTGCGTTGAGCAGATCTCATGCGGTTTTTCATTTGATCTTTTCCATCACTTTGGTTTCTTGAATTGCAAAAATGCCATACATCATTTCATAAGGAGTCTTGGCAATCGATGAACTGCCCAACCGTTGTGGCAGTTTCATCAGCACAGGTCTTTAAAGAAGGCTTGCTTTAACATGAGAACTAGGCCCTTCTTTTAGAAAAATGAAGCAAATTACATTCCCTCCATGAAAGTATGCTGTGTGGTTTTCCGAACCTGTTAATTTTAATTAATAGAACATCTCTGTGTTACAGCTTGTCCTTTTATTAGTTGACGCTTGGTGAAATTCTTGTGTAGATTGTCATTTTTCGTCTTCTTTACATGTTCTGATGGATGCTAAAATGGTTAAAAAATGTTAATGCTTAAAGCATCAACACTGGCAGCTGAGACATCAGTTTGCTCTTAGCAAAAATTTGTGTCAGACTTTCTTTTAATCCGTGCAGCTATCCTCGTAAGGCTTAATCTGACAACATTGGTAAGGCTTTGTTGTGTTGTAAAATATCTTGTTAAACTTATTAAGTCAGGGCTTTAACTGCAAAGAGGAATTAGCTCAACCCGAAATACAGGATTTCTAGTAAATGACATGATTATATATTAAATGAAGGCATAAAGAGACAGGTGTACATTTTAGTACTCTGTTCTTTTTTTAAACAATTATATACAATTTTGCTACATGAATAATTAAAGCTGTGTAACTCTAGCTGTTCCTTTTAACTTCAGGGATATAGGATATGATTCATAGAATCACGGAACACCAGGTGGGAAGGGACTTCAGGGATCATCTGGCCAAACCTTTCTTGCCAAAAGCACGGTCTACACACGACAGCCCAGCACCCTGTCCAGCTGAATCTTAAAAGTATCCAATGTTGGGGAATCCACCACTTCCCCGGGGAGATTATTCCAATGGCTGATTGTTCTCATTAGGGAAAATTTTCCTCTTGTGTCCAACTGGAATCTCCCCAGGAGTAAGTTGTACCCATCACCCCTCATCTTTTCCATGTGACTCCTTGTAAAAAGGGAGTCTCCACCTTCTCTGTAGCCACCCTTTAAATACCAGAACGTGGTGATAAGGTCTCCCACGAGCCTTCTTTTCTCATGGCTGAACAAACCCAGTTCTCTCCACAGCACTCTTCTGTGTGTGTCTGCACTGAAAAAGCAACGAAAACTGGTTGATTAAGGAAAAAAGTGTCAGAGTTACTACAACTACTCTCCCTGGAGATCGCTAATATAAATGGTATGTTTTGGAATACCTGTTTATATTGTTTTTTTATTAGTTAATTTTATTTGGGATGTTTAATTTTTAGCAGCCAGATTTCTGATACTTTCTGAATTGGTTTCTGTCTTTTAAGTTCCATTTGTTAGGACTTAGTGCCTGAAGCATACATAGAAGCTGGACCTGAGGGTCTGGCTGTGCTTGCACATCACTGGTTAAGACTTGACAAGCTGCTTGGGTTTTTTTAGGGCATTTAGAAGCTAAACAAGCCTCCTCTGATCACAAAACATAACTTTTTTTAAAGCATTCTTTCTTTTTCCTCTCTCCCTGACATTTCCCACAACGTGTTATTGATGACCTGGTTAAACTGTCAGTCTTCATCCAGCAGGAATGAAGCAAGAGTCTCATCGTGCCAAAAGAGCTGGTAATTTGAGGCCATCTGCTTTGATATCTGTAGCTGGACTGACTTAGTCTCACTTCGAAATTTGGTCTTTTATGAACTTTGGCAAACAATTTTTTATTTTCTGGGTAGAATCTTTTACCGAAAGTAGTTTGGCAAACTGACTTCTAAGCATGCATTAGACTTGAGGGGTTTTAACAAAGGCCGTGAATGTAAATATTCCTGGCATTTAATCAGAATACAGAAGTTCATTGTGTGAGGGCCTTGATGGGGGAGGGTTTTGGTCACAAATGAGAATTTTTAGCCTACATGGCATTTTGTTCATACTAGTTAACACTTACTTTTGCAGTGCCTTGGGGATAAATGCAGTCTTTCCAAATATTAAATTGCCTAATTATTTTTTCCCGTCATTTTTCATTGTACCACTACAGATGCAGACTAATAGGAATCTTTCTCTCAAGTTGTTGACCCTAAATAACCGTGAATTTGCACTGTAATAAGAAGTTGTTTCTCTTTTGAATGAATTTGTAAGCTATATATTTTTCATTCACTGTTGCTGAATATAGACCTGTTAATAGCATACACAGCACTGCTGACTTGCATAAAGTCATTTAATGATAGTAAGTATTACAGTATACCGCTTGTGTATTTAACAGCATGGGGGATGATTATTTTCTTAGATATGCAAAGCATTACTCTATGTTTAATGTCTTTCAGAAATCAGTTGCCCTTGAGCATTGCTGCTGTACTAATCTTACCAGATTAGCCTCTAAATATTTCAGATTGTTAGGAAATGGCTCTTATTAATATTTGCAAAGTTCTTTCTACTGTAACTGAGCACCTTTATTATAGAAGGCCCCAGGCTTTCATGGTCTCAGAAGAATAGTATTGTATGTGAGGAGGTATAAGTGTAGGGAGCAATCTCAGCTTTAACGGTGCTGCCTAGGTTTCTGACTCTGATCTCCTGAAGTGTGAGCAGGGGGAAGAGGACATTTCCCTGCACACCGAGGCACATGGCCCGTCACCCGTGGCAAGAGCCAGGTGCTGCTCCGTGACTTGGGCATCCCTCATCTCGTGGCTCAGCAGATCATATAATCATAGAATGGTTAGAGTTGGAAGGGACCTTAAGGATCATCTAGTTCCAACCCCCCTGCCATGGACAAGGACATCCATCTTCCACTAGGCCAGGTTGCTCAAAGACCTGTCCAACCTGGCCTTGAACACCTCCAGGGATGGGGTATCCACAACTTTTCTGGGCAAACTGGGCCAGTGTCTCACCACCCTCACAGTAAAGAATTTCCTCCTGATACCTAATCTGAATCTACCCTCTTCCAGTTTAAAACTGTTCCCCCTTGTACTACGGCTCCACTCCCCGATCAAGAGTCCCTCCCCAGCTTTCTTGTAGCCCCTTTAGGGACTGGAAGGGGCTCTGAGGTCTCCCTGGAGCCTTCTCTTCTCCAGGCTGAACAACCCCAACTCTCTCAGCCTCTCCTCACAGCGGAGGGGCTCCAGCCCTCGGGGCATCTTTGTGGCCTCCTCTGGACCTGCTCCAACAGCTCCGTGTCCTTCTTATGTTGGGGAGATGATGGCGAACCTCTCTGCTCCACACAGCTGCCGACTCTGCTTCGCTCCATACAGGGAGTATGTCTGTGGGTCTCTTCCATGGTCATAGATGAGCTTTTAGCTACCTGACTTAGACACTGAGCACTGGCCTGTGACCGGTGGCAGAGATTCAGTGCTGAGTACCTGAGTATTTATCCAGCTTTCCTACTAGGTTTGACTGATATTTATAATTGCTTGTTTTCAAAGAATTATCTAAGCTGCAGAAAATAGGAGCTGTAGCCACAGCAGTAACTACAGCATGGACTTAAGCAGGGTTGTTTTGTATCAAGTTTAGTGTCTGGAGGCTATAGTCGTGACTGTGTTATGCACCACTGATTGAAGGAGTTTGGTTGCTCAGCAGAGATTTTTTATACCGTGCATCAAAAGAGAGGGAGTAGTGACAGTGATGGAAAAATGTGGAGCATTGAGGTGGAGAGAATGAGGTTGCAGTGAAGATGGTTTTTTTTGAAGGCAGCAGATGTCTGATCCGTGCAAACAGCAGCACTCCTGGGCAGTGGTTCGCAAGCTTTTGCATCTCTGCTCCCGTATGCCGTTTTGTGTTTATCATGTTTAGCTTGGGATCCCAAGCGTGTTTAGCGTGGGGTCTAGACTGAAAGCTGTAGGATGAATTTTTACTTTGGTCTCAGTTCTTGCCACTGCTGTAATGACTTCTGCACTGGCACCCGTGTGAGTTTCTGATGGAAGTTCTAGCAGTAGCTTTATTCTCCATCCCTCGTCACCTTGATTTATTTAGTAGAACGGGAAAGGTGACAAAGGGTGACTCTGCAGGAAGATCTGAGTCCTGACAGCACTAAGCCACTGCAGACCTTCCACTTCTCAACCATGCTTTGTCAGAGACGAGAGAGCAGAAAATGCTTATAGACAAGTGTTTTGAAATAGAAAATGGAGTGTTCAAGTATTACCAAAATACATATCTAGTTATACCTTTTCAGTGAGGTTTTTTCTGTTTTTGTTTTGCCTCTTTATTTTCAAATCCGATAGCTTATCCCATACCTAGTGGCAGGCAGGTACCAATTCATAGAAAACCCAGGATTAAATGAAGTCATTCCATTACGTTCCTTCCATTAAGTAATTAAGTTAATTTTTTAAAGTTTGGTTGTTTGTTTTTTCTTTCTAATAAGAGTGATTTGCATAAGACCTGCGTAAAGACTTTAATACACCTTTGGAAGCAAACATGGAGGGAAAGCACCTCTGTCCCTTTATTTCACTCTTCTTGCAGGGAGGCCAGAACTTGAACACAAATTTACATATTTCAGCAAATATGACATATGCTTTTGTGACTTTCAAACCCATTTTAAACCTGTACTAGTGAAGAATGAGCCCTATAACTTCCTGGCAGCACACTAGCTTGAGACATCTAGCTTCACAGAGTTACAGGATTCATGCTTCTGGGAGTCCCGTCTTTAGCACCAAAGGGAAAATAAGTGTCTTTAACTACGTTATCCCTTGCCATGCTCTATTAATGAACAGGATGAATGGGATTGCATGGAAAGAGTCTTCCCTAACGAGCACCGCTCTGGCAGTTTGACCCCTCCGTGCACATTTGTGCTGCTGCTGTGCTGACCGCGGACCGTGACTTCTGTTTGAAGTTGTCTTCTCAAATACTTTGCCTTTGTAAAGTGAACTTACTCAGATAGCAGATTATCAAAATTAACACTTCAGCAGTTTCACGAAAATAAATATTTTAGGCAATAGTTTTAGATATGATTAGATATCTTTATCCTGAAGAATTTTTAGCTGACTTTATCTACTGTTTGACTTGTCTTCTTAACCTGGAAGAATTTGATTTTCATTGATTTTCATAATTTGATTTTTTTTCTTTAAAGGCAGAAATACAGAAAGGAGATAATACGGTTGCTTGGCTACTATATCAAGCTGTTTTCTGTAGAAAAGACACAAAATTATGTAGTTCAGCACAGAACGTCGAATAAAGGAGATCATTTTACTTTTTAATCTGATTGGACCTTGCCCACACTAATGACTAAATACAAAGCTAATAAAGCTAATAGGAATTCTCCCTTTAATTATTATAATGGTTATTGCAGCGTGGTGATTGGAAAGTATTTCAGATGAAAATTGGTGCTGAAGCCAAAAGGATATTCCTGATCCTCTGTGGGCTTATAGTATTTTTCCGAAAGAAAGAGCTGTGGGCTCCCTGGATTCCTATCAGGTGTTCCAAGTGGTTTGCTGAAGAGCAACAACTTTGTTCTCAAAGGTTGTTAAATCTTTTCAAAAAAGATAAGTGGAACTTTTTCTACTGATGAATGCTTTCTGTGCCTCTGGAGAAATAGGAATTGCAGTGTGGGTTACTGATGGGAGTTCTTATATTGGATGAATAATCTTTGTAATTGCTGCCTTTTGGTTTGTCGTGCCTGACTCCTGCCTGATAGGTGTGTGTAAAGAACTATATACGCTTGCAATGAATACACGAATACTTTTTGTAGTGAGTCACCTCTTAAACTTTGTGAATGGCTTCTCAAATTGTCATCACGACATCCCTTGTCCTTCCCAGTGAAAAGGTGAGTCGCAGGCAGAATGCAGTAGCAAAGTCTGGGCCATGCTGGACTTGCCTCCGTGCTGTCGTGCACCCTTTACCTCCCGATTGTCCGGCTGTCTAGTCTGCTCCGTGGATTCTTCTCCTTTGCCCATGCAAAGGGGGATTTTCACCTAGCAGATTTACTGGCATAAAACTATGTCTGAACTGACTGAAGGAGCCAATGTAACCACTCGCCAGAAGGCAGTTTTGATCTTCCCTGGCTGCCTCCGCCTGTTTTCCTTTCCAGAGACAATCAGGGGCACGTGATCCTGATTCAGAGAAGGATCTGTCCCATCGCACTTCTATAATTCAGACATGTGGGAGGAAAGAAAAAGAAAGAAAGTGATCCTTGAAGAAGATGTCCCCATGGACATGTCAGTCTAGAGTTTGGCTAGGAAGGAAGTAGCCCCACCAGGCTGAGAAAAAACATTGTCCATCATCTCATACAGCAGCCTTCCAGTACCTAAAGGTACAGGAGAGCTGGGGAGGGACTCTCGATCAGGGGGTGGAGTGGTAGGACAAGGGAGAACGTTTTTAAACTGAAAGAGGGGAGATTTAGATGAGATATCAGGAAGAAACTCTTGATTGTGAGGGTGGTGAGCCCCTGGCCCAGGTTGCCCAGAGAAGCTGTGGCTGCCCCATCCCTGGAGGTGTTCAAGGCCAGGCTGGATGGGGCTGGGAGCACCCTGGTGAGAGGTGTCCCTGCCCAGGGTAGGGGGGTTGGAAGTAGATGGTCTTCAAGGTCCCTTCCAACCTAAACCATTCTATGATTCTGTGATCTCAACTCACAGTCCTTTTCTAGTCAGAAGGGAGCTACGGTTCTGCGGTGCCACTGAACAAAGAAGCCCTCTTCTAGAAAATGATGTGACAAAGTGAGAGCACCTCCCATTTCAGGTAGGCAGTGGAGCTCTGGAAGCCCCTTCACATGGTGCCGTGCTGGTCTGCTTAGTAACAGGGGTATGACAGATGCCCCTAGCCAAGATAAAACTTGTACTTTTGGTTCTGGTTTTGATATGCTCTTTGGTGGTGGGCAAGGTATTTATCTTCTCCGACAGAGTAGGAATATGCTACTGTTCTGTATGGAGCTGCTGATAGCTATATGTAATAGCTGTAATAGTGTGGCTATTTCAGTCTGTATAAATACGAAGGATTTACTGTAGGCTTAAATAGAGATATTCCTAGCAGTACAAGTGGGAAGTGGGAGACACGATTATTTTTTTTAAAAAAAGAGAGAGAGAGAAAGGGGTTTTTTACTGCCTTGAACTAAAGGCAATGAAATACAGCTTATTCTTCTCCTACGACTTTGTCGCTTCGGGGTCACAGTTTTACAACTGTGCCTTAATGACTGTAGGTTCATGTTGACTTCATTCTTACCTAGGAGATGACTTTCTCCTAAATGTGTGTAAGAAAGTCATTCTGTGTTTAAAAAATACAGTGGTAATTAAAAAATACAGTCCTTTGCTTCAGCTGGTTGCTAGCTAACCCACGCTGGAGCAGCAGGAGTGAACCATGAAAACTGAGTAAGTATGCGTATGAATATAGGCCGTTGGCTGTTTTGTAGCCACAAGTTCAAGCCAAGCCTGTCTGTTTTTTAATACCAAAGTAATATTTTAAAGGTGGATTTCACGTCTAAATTTTAAGATTTAATACTTCGTTTCAATTCTCTAAAGACATCTCGAAAATCTGGGTTGTTTTACATGCTTCAGAGCTCTTTGAAAGCAGTTGGCAGCAAATGTTCTGCCTCACCAGAACTATTTGGTAGTTCTCAGTATCCATACGTGATATGGGAAATCAAATATGAAGGCTTCTGCCTGGCTGAATATAGTGCTGTTAGCGAGCAGCGAGGAGAGGAATGCTGCTTTGAATCCAAAAAAAGTGTTCACAGAAAAACTGTGCTTTGAATTCTTATGAATTGATTTCAGGAACAGGCAGTTTCTAGCAAAAGGTAAAATTTGCTATATATTAAATCTTAAAAAGTTTTGAACTTCTTTGGAGAGGCATATGCAAAACATACCAGCTGCACTCCAAAATTTACTATTTAAGGTTATGTTGCATCGCTGTAACAGACCTAAGAGTCTGTACTAAATCCCATTTCTGAGCCCTCGTTGATGAGTAGTATCTTTGATGGTACAGTACGAAGTAGTGTACTCAAAACCCAGATGTTTTAGGGGTTTCTGTTCTGAGCTAGAAATTTCAGGATACTGTTCTAGGCTAATATTTGCTGTCTCATCTCACGTTGGTTTGCTTTAAAGCCCAGACGTTTGGGAGTACTGAAATCTCAACTCAAAAAACGCAACCAGAAAGAAAGTTGATCTTGTTTTTTAGGTTGGTTTTTTTTTGGCAGCAATGTACTAGCTTGGTCTTTTATGCTCAAGGCTTGCACTTCGTAAAAACTTAGACAAATCTAGAATATAGAACCAGCCAAAACCACAAATTCTGATTTAGACCTACTTGGCTCTTCTGAATCATCACGAGCTCTGGGCAGTGAGTCAGCCAAGAGCTGGTTTTCTATTCAGTATTGTGTAAACACAAGATGTTTCCCTGGGCTAAATATTATTAAGTAAAAAAGTCATGTTTATTTGATTTCATTTTTTTAAATGTCATGTATTGTATAAAAAATTATTAACACATAAAGCTACCATCTGGGGTAATATGAAAATCCTTTTCTTTTACACTTTCTTCATCGGTTCAGTTTTGAACAGGAAGCAGTTTTAGGGCACCCTGATTTTTTTTTTTTATTTGGTTCTATAAGCGATAATGAGCTGGATCAAACTACTGGCAAAGCTTCATGTATTGTGGGGAAATTAGCTTTGGAAATTGCCATTTCATTTAAAATAATTAAGAAAGGCCACAGGACTTAATTCATAGTTCTACCATGATGTGATTTCAGTTCTTAAAATGCAAAATTAATTTCTGCGGCTGACTAGTGCGCTCTCGGGGAACACTTTACATATGGATCCACAGGTGTATGTAAACATGACCTGGGGTTTTAATCATTAGGATGCTGATTGTTGGCTGCGACAAGCACCAGAAAGGCTAATGCCTATTTTCTAGGCATCGCATCATTTTGCTGCTGGCAAGTCCTCTTCATGCACCTTACATCTTTCCAGAAATTGCTCTTCAGGGTGGTTTAATGAGCGGCAGTTACCTGGCTGAGCTGTCGCACCCCCCGGCGCTTGCTCCTTCTCCCCTCCTGCCCACCCTTGCTGTCTGTAGGTCTGGCTGAGTGCCCGCAGCCGGCACGGGGAGTCTCAGTTTTTGGTCTTTCAGCTCTGGTCTTGGCTGCCACTGTGGAAATTCAGCATAGATTGGTGGGCGTCAATCTGACAGTAGATTTATCTCTTCGGGACTGTTCACTGTTCATGTGGTTGAAGTGGATGGCAGGTAAGAAGATTAGAGGGAAATATATATATATATATATATATAAAAAATAGAAATATGAGCAAGAAGATAGCTTATTCCCTCTTTGAGCCCATTGAGGAGTGTCTGTTAAGAGACAGAAGCGAATGATGGAGCTGTTTGATGTTGGACAATTTTTTTTTCTTCTTTTTTTAGAGAAAGGAGAGCCTTCCTTACCCGAAGTCTGCCAGCCTTTCAGTCAGAGCTTTCTTTTTTCTCAGACTGATGCGGTTTGTAATTCTAGAGGCTTGAGCTCCCTCGTGGTTTCTCATCCATATTCCTTATTAACAAGTTTCCAACCAGCATACGCTTCACCACTGCAGCACACATCAGATGCACAGCAAGAGAATCCCTTCTTCGTCTAATTCGTTTCTCTGAGCAGTTTCACATGTGTCTAGTTTTGGAGTTTGAGAGGTTTATTTATTTTAGCTATCAGCTTTCATAAATGAATGTAAAACTTTTTAAAATTAAGGCCAGTGTTTAATACCATGCTTTCAACGGAGCTAACTAAACCTATAAGAATAATCTTGCCATTCTCACAATTTCTTCTCTTCCTACACTGATCTTTTTTTGGCCTCCCATGCACAGACATCCCACCACGAAAATACACTGCAGATGGGTACAAGGTCTGAATGAGTGCAGGGCGTCAGTATTTTATGGATTCTGTCTTACAGATATATAAGTAAACCCAGAATAGCCTTTCTTTTTTTTCCATGGTTGTGTTCTTACTTTGCTCAAGGAGTCTTAATAAGAAATGCGGGCTTGAATTGTTCTTCTGGGAGACGATTCTCAGTGGTGTGGTATGGATTTGGTTATTACCTAGTTGTCCTTGTTTGATAGGGAGGGCATGAGCAGTATGGGGTTGGTTGGTTTGGTTTTTTTAAGGGAATATAAGTCACACACAACTTTTTTTCATTTTTTCACTTGCAAGCATATATTATTATGATGATGAAGATGTTTCCACTGGCTTTCAACGGGAGATGTGCTGTATTTTTATACTGTTGCAGCTGACTGTGTTATGGTGAAATTAGTCACTGTCTCAGGAGTTGACTTGTTTAAATATTTGACTGTTTTATCTCAGCTAAAATTGAAGACATTTAATTAAAAGTTAGAATAAGGAGAAGGTGAGACTGAAAAAGGGCCAAGTACTCTAGGGACTGCAGACTGATTTTATTTTTAATTTAAGTTCTTTTTTAATTATTAGTTAAGAAAGAACCTTGAATTATTAACTGAATGTGCACTTTTGCTTTCGGTTTATTTCAGTATAGTCAAATGCTTTTAGTTTGCAATGAGGCTTTCTCTTTCAAAATCAGCATCTATTGTCTCATGAAATTTGTTAACACAGCCCTTAAAGTTTGTTGTTCTGCTGAAATGTATGGTTAATTGTGGCTTTTTTTTTTCCATCTTGTTTTGTTTGCAACTTTTAAGATGTAACGCTGCAGAGAAAATGGTTGTATGACATTAAGAATACTGTTTAAGATGATCAAAGTCCGGTGACTGGAGACTCCTGTATATGCTATTTAAAAGATTCATTGTAGGTTCTGCCTAGGAAAAAGGGAGTTGAATCATATTAAGATATATAAGTCTGTGCTTTTAGCACTTGTTTAGTCATGATACAAGGATGTGGTAGGAAATGACTGCAGCATTCTTCTGTGGCACAGCAACAGCAGAGCTCCTTTAAAAATAACCGTACAATGAGCCGCACATGCAGTCTTTTGGTTTCTTTGTTTATCTTACCTTACGAAAAAGACGGTTCTGAGGGTAGAGAATTTAAAAAAAACCAAACCCACAAATGAGAACAGACACAGATGCAATACCAACTTTGCAGTAGAATTATAATCCTCCCTTCTCCCCCAAAATCAAAGACAGACATTAAAGACATGAAAAAGATGACTGGTGTTTATCTCTTTTTTTTTTTTCCTTTTTTTTCCCCTTTCAATAGTGCGGCTTCATGACAGCATATCAGAAGAAGGATTCCATTACTTAGTCTTTGACTTGTAAGTATGAGTTTTGCCTATGATTAGCATGTTGGGGATGTGGTATTCAAACTTGTAGATGTAAATACAAGATAAAAGCACGGTTCTGGTGCAATGAGTTGGACAAAGAGATGTAACCAGAGCTGGAAGGACAGGAACGTATTTGGTCATTTGCATGTGCAAGAACTGATTTGTAAGTCACTGTAAGAATTCCATATTAAAAATGTTGAATAAGCAGGGCCACTGTTGAAGTGGATTTTAATATAAAATGTAGGTATGTAAGTAAAAGTTGCATGATACCTGCCAAAGCTAAGCAAACATACGACTCGGAAAAAATAATTTGCTGCAAGCCAATGTCTGTAAAGAAAACATAAAAAAAAAAAATATGTGGAAGAGTAGTTTCCTACAGAAAATCTCCACTGCTGGATTGAAAGGTAAACCTGAGTTTCCTAGAGGGAAAGACTCTTTCAGTCTTTTATTCCCAATTGATACCTTACTGATATAGAGAATGGTTCATTTTGACACCATTCAGAATGCAAAATGCCCAGCATATAGAGAGGAAGTTTCCTTCTTATTTCCCGTTTCGCTTCAGTCCTGTGAGCTGTTCACGTAGTGACTGTGCGTATGTGGAGCTTCTCTCTTCTAGATAAGGCTGTGCAGTGGAAGAAGGGATGGCGACAACACCAACTGTGTGTCTCAGACCCTTAACTTGAAAAGAGACACTGATGTTCTTCGTTCTTCCCTGGGACAGGCAAACTTTGCTACTCACTTGAAAGGTTACTGCTTTTGGTTCTGGGTATAGGCAAACATGAATGGTTAGGAATTGTCTTGCAAAGCTGACTTATTTAAGTAAAATTACCTATTTCAACTACAGTTTTTTTCCAGGGAAGTTTATGATTTTGACAAACAACACCCCCCACCCCCAAGAGCCCAACATGGTTTTGCTGGTTAGAATGAGAATACGTTATTTCCCCTAGAAATGTGAAATGGCTCGTTTCTGAGCATACAAACTGAAATATTTGCATTCAGCGTAGGTAAGTTAGAACCTGGATCTTCCACAATCAATGGTGTGCTTTCACATTCAGGTTACATCCTGTTTTATTTTCTGGCTTAATTTTTTTAAAGAAATCTGTGAAGACTTCTCCAGGACTAGATTTCAGACTAGCAATACAAAAATACTGAATAGTCTGTCTGCAGTGAAGGCATTCAGGTTTCAGTACTCAAATCCTAACTGGGCTCAACAGAAACTTACATCTGATTTGCGTGTATCCCAGGTAAGTGCTCTGACTGTTAGGAATGGCTCTAGGGCACAACATGCGTACTTGTTCTCTGACATGGGCTGGGGTTTGTTTTGCCTTTTTTTTTTTTTTTAGGGCTACAAAGGAAATCTTTCTATGTGGATTTGGAAAAATCTTCTGAATCATGAACATTTCCAAGACGTGCATGCAGAACTCTTTAGTTCTAGGGACAATATCCCTTTTATAAGCCAGAGGCATTTTTATTTTCTTGTTGTACTACTGTACTGTTAGAAACTATGGCCGACTGTAATTGCAATTAGTCCGCTTGTACCTTAGACTGAATACACAATGCCAGGCATATCTCAGGAGATTGATTGCAATGTGAACTAGAAGGCATTTGAACAACTTCAAAGCTGTAGATACCAATATCTATATCTCGACAGTAACACAACAAATAGAAGCCTGCATTCTGCAATGAAAATTAATACTTAACCCAAAGATACTGTCTTGGCAGAAAACTAGATCCTACAGGAAGCATTCTGCGCTGGCTGGAACTTCCTCTGTTTCCCCATTAATCCCATTCAGGACAAACATAGGAACAGGCTGAAACATTTGCTGTTCATCTAGAACAGTCCGCATGGTTTTGGTTTCCATCCTCCTCAAAGAAAGAGGGTCTCAACATATATATACACACAGCTTTTTACGTTTTAATGATGTGGTTTGGGCTTTTTGTCAAAACGAATTATTTTGCGAAAAAAAGAAAACCAACTGAATGGTAGAGGTGGTGGCTGTACTGACTGGTAGTTGTCTTTGGAAAAGCACCGTGTTGCATTCTTGGAGAACTTTTGCCTAATTAGTAAGAATAGCTGTTCACAGTTTTTCATTCAGACTAAGACATTGCTTTAATGCTCGCTAATACTATTTATTAGTGAAACTTCATCTTCTACTGCAGTTACAAATATGTGGGTTAGTGGCTTGCTTAAATGTACATAAAAGAGCTGCCACAAAAAAAAAAAAGGTACCATATGTACTTCTTCAATATGAAGGCCAAGTACATGCTTTTATTTATTTATTTAATTTTTATTCAACGGGAGCCTGACTGTGGTGTAACACTGTCACTCCACCCACGCATACCATCATGTCATTATCTTAATGATTTCTTTCAGACTGTGTGGGATTCAGTACAACTGTTTCTTTAGAAATTTCTTTTACACTGCACCCACATAAGAAAGTGAAGAGGAAGAGTGCTTTTTCTGTGAACGGAAAAAAAAAACCCAATCATTGTCACTTTCTATTTTGAATTTCTAATAACCTCTGTTGAATTAATGTCATAGGGATGTCTGCAATCTGAAGGAGAAGCCTGTTGCTTCACTTGTATACCTCAGTGATAGCTGTACTTTTATCTGGAGAAGAAAAAGGGATTAATGTACTCTGTTACAGGCATGCATTTGGGTGAAGAGCTCTAGTGTCAAAATGGGAAGCTGGAAATCTTTTAAAATCCATGTGAAAACTGGACATTGAACAATGAAAAATGTTCTTTCTGATAAAATGCAGTATTGTGGTGTTCCTGTAAGGAGCCCTGCATATGAGAGAAATAGATGTGCTGAAGTATTGGCATATCATATATATATAATTTATCTTTGGTTGTTGAAATATGTACATGGCAGTGTCATTCTGGACTGTGGTAGTTGTTTTGCACTTGACTACGCAAAGTTGTGATTTTCAAGGTCTCATAGATCTCACTGCCAAGGAACAGAGGCATCTTACTGACCTACCGAGATGGCTCCTACGTATTTTAGAGAATTAACTAAGATAGCCTTCTGTGATACTTCTCCCAAGCAAAGGACTTCTTCTGTTATGTTTCTCTCACTAGATATAGTGAAGTGATTTGCAGATTAATAAAGCGTACGTAGTAAGGTTAGTAATGGACTTTACGAAGTTTCTTACTCCCCTTACTGGTTAAGGCAACTGTAGTTAGGATTTGCGTCTATCCGCCCATTTCAGTTGCTAAGCATGAATGGGATTGTCTTCAGCATTAATGATGTTAGATGAGTTCAAATCCAATCAATTCTGTCAGTATTAATTGCTGTATCTGAATGGAAACAGCTGTAGCACTTGAAGACTCTCTTGTGCAAGTCAATGAGATTCTCTTTTCTCAGTGTCTCCCATTTTAATGCACTCGATGAAATGCAACAATTGGCACATTTAGAATCCTGGTGTTGCTGTTGAATTCCAAGTGGAGGGAGTGTACTGTGTAGAAGAAACAAAAATACCCAGAAAAAAGCCTAATTGCAGAACAATCTATGCCTAGGGTAAGTGCCTGAACCTTTCTTTTTCAGGAGTAGGGAGGGCACAGATAAATGTAAAAAATACACGGCCACTGTAATGTAAGCCTGCTTTCTCGTACCTTTGTTATGAAAGCAATTTAAGAAATAAGAAATGTAAGCTAGGAGGAAAAAACGCCAGTGTGATCAGCAGCAGAGGCTTTTCTACCAGCTCCTGCTGGTAACAGAGCAGTAGCACAGAGCCGTGCGTTCTCCAAAGAGGACATCACACTTTCATTTCAAGTCATGGCCTTCACTAGGCAGGGAGGACCTCCTAACTAAGGATCTCCTCTATTTGTGTAGTCTGTATTCACTATAGGTATCTTGTGTCCTTCCCTAGCCATTGTGTTTCATAGCTGAAGATACAGGGGGAAAAATCCACCTAACAAAATGACATCTAATAAGGAGTAGAATGCTTCGTAGCCACTTTGGAATTAAACTATATGGAGTATAAAAAGAAGTTTATTGGTAACTCCTCTGTTCTTTGTTTATAAAGTCAGTGAATAACGTAGGTTGATAAGGATCCCCAGAGGTTATCTGGTCTAACTCCCCTCTTGAACAAGGTCCAGTTGAATCAGGTTGCTCAGGGATCTGTCAAGGTTGGAACATCTTCAAGGGTGGAAATTCCATCGCCTCTTTGAGCAACAAGTGCATAGTGAATAAGTATAATAACAATAAAGGAAGAAAAATCCTTATATCTGTTTGGTATTTCTGGTGTTTCTGCTTGTCTTTAGCCTTTCATGCTGTCTCTGCATATCCACCCATTAGAGAGTTGTAGAGAGCAATGAGATCTCCCCTGAGCCTTCCCACCTTAATGGTGAACAAACCCAATTATCTCAGCCTCTCCACATGCCTCCAACTCTACCCGTCTTGGTGGCCCTCCAGTAGACACAGTTCATTATATCAGTGTCGCGTACTGGGAAGCCCAAAAGGGGACACAGTACTCCAGGTGTGGTCTCACAAGTGCCAAATGGGAGGGAAGAATTGCTTCCTTCAACCTGGCTGTCCTATATCATGATGCAGTTAACCTTTTTTGCTGCAAGGACACAGCGCTGTTGCACACTCAATGAGCAAAGGCCACTAACACGGCTCTAATGGTCTTCTCGGAGTCAGAGGCTCAGGAGGTGCAGGTGAGTTCTGGCCTCTCTCAGTCCCCTGCGCTACCTTCCTTCATTATGGCCATTTAGCTGCCTCCTGAGAGTTATTCCCGACGTATCCGTCGGAGTGACAGAGCATGGGTGTTGCTGACTGCTTGTTTGGTTGTCAGTGAAATTCACCTGCTCACTTCTTGCTTTTACTTTTTTCATCGTTTAACAATGGTTATGAATGCCAAGCAAATGTTTAGTGTCAGCAAATAAGAATGCATATCCCCTTCTTTCCTCCGTGCTTGAGAAGAACAAGCATCAGCTTGGTGTTCTCTCCCACTGAAACACGCTTTGATGACAAAAGCTTTTTCTTTTCTTTTTTGGCTTGGATCAAAAACGAGTGTTTTAGGGAAGAATAAGATCAAAGGGTGCTTTGTTTTTTCATTCATCACAAAGTGAGAATTATTCCTCTTTACCAGAACTGTGGTAGACAAATATGTATGCAAAAAGGAGGTATCAAAGACTGTCAAAATATGCATCAATCAAATGTTTTGTGTTACAGCAACCAAAGCCAGTTTCTGGAAGGTAGAAGACAAAAAGAAAGAGAATACAAATTAGGCAGCCAGCTATTTTACCTCCTCCAGATTTTATTGCAGGCTTTTGTACAAAATAGCATTCTGTTATCTGAAAGTGACTACTTTCAAAGTCAGTAAGGTGTTAACTCTGAAAAAAGATGATGTAGGCCAAATGGAAATGGGAACATGAAAATAAAGTTCTTTAACTGGCCTTCTGGAGGAAAGGAGCTATGCTGCGGGTTGAGCAGGTCATTTCTGTCGTCACCTAATGTGACTGAATAACTGAGAACTACAACGCACTGTTAGTACAGCAATGTGCAAATGAATGTTATGGTATTGGAGATTCCAAGTATCCTCACTTTTAATTGTTTAATCCTATTAAACCTAATTGCATTAAATAATAGTTGTATTCATTGTAGTATAGATTTTTTAAGCCTCTTAATCTTTAAGCATCTTGTAGCCCACTTAGTTTTTATGTTTGCAGATTTATTGAGAATATCATGTGCTGTAGGAAAATTCACTGCATTCATAAACGGTCGTGAAATATGAACATGGATCTGCCATCTAGGAATTATTTCTGTTGGCATATCAGTAGGATCGAGGTTTGGGAAAGCAGGAATCGGACTAACTCGTGCATCCTGTCTGTTGAGGCTGTGTTCGGGTGCTCTGGTTAGGCTGTGCGCTTGGGTACTGCCCAGCGTGTGCATTTTCAAGGCTCGCATCTGTTTTCAGCCGTTTGATGCAGCACATTTGCATTTAGCTGTGAAAGTACGCCAGTGTATTCCATAAAAGAGAAATGTTAAGAGTACAGTACAGGAAGGTCCTTCCTGCTTCTTTGAGTCCACTCTTTTGTTGACACAGGCAGCCAAGTTTTACGATTCTATTTAAAAGCTCATCAATCTTCATCTTAAAAGTAGAGCACCTGTCTCGGTTACTTTACCAAAACCTATTTAATTACACCAGTTTTATGATTGTTAGAAAACTTCTCCTGATTTTAACCTTACATTTATTCACAGATACTATATGTTTATGTATTACTGTACCTATATTGTCCTTTCCAACTCTCCTCTATGGAGAACATGCTTTATGCTCTTTGTCTTCAGTATTTATTTTCATCCCTCTTAAACTTTGTTTCGCCAAGCTAAAGTGACTTTGCTTCTCTGCGAAGATACGATGAGTAAGTGAATGGATAGCCTAGTGGCAATTTTCTGCTCATATTGCTGTTTCGATTCCCTTTTCTGAATGCGAGCGGCCAGAACTGCGTACGATACGAGGAGGGATTTTACTGCTGTACGTAAGGACATTGCTGTCACGCTAGCTCAAATTTATTCCAAGACTGTGGCAGCGTCCTGCTGGTGACTCATTCTGGACTGTCATCTTCGGGTTATAACAACATGGTTTTATTTCTTTTTAACCACTTCCTACTATTAAACCACTGGTTGTACAATGAAATCCTAAGTACGCAACCAGGCACAGTTGCTTCTGCTACTGGTCCTCCGGATCATACAGTTCTTCCCTCATACTATTAATGCCTCTTAAATTATTTTAAGTGGCGCTTTGACTAAACTATCCATACTTTCTCAACAAAGATAAACAAAAATTTTCTAGGAAAAAAGCCCTTGCCATTAAACTGATTAAGGTACTCGGCTTCTGCTGATACTCTCCTTCCAACTCAGTAATGCTCTTTCTAGCATAAGCGCACTAAAGCGAGCCACTCTGGCACATGGGTGCAGCACCTTGGTTGTGTTTTGACCTACACTTAAAAACCCTTTTCCTTCTTTAGCATTATTGTTTTCTCCTTTCTTACATGTCTTACGTTGCAGTTCTCAATTTATCCTGAACTGTTCTGAACTTCAGCCACAATTCTCCTGGCTGGTCAGTTCCCTTTATTCTTGCAGTTATACTGCTTACTCTTGACATCCTTGACTGACGTATGGCATCTTGCCCAATAAACTGCTGTTCTTTGCTTTCCTTTTCTAGTTATGATTGTTCTTCCACCACATCCTTTTTATTCATGTAATGATTTGGATGGACAAACCTTCCACTTTAGTTCTTTTCACCTTGCTGTTCAAGAACCTCTTGCATTTCTGTACAAATATTTCAGTTATTCCTCTCTGACTTCTCCCTGTCAAGTTAATTTAAGATGTACTTTTTCACTTCTGAAATCTTCTTTCCCATCTTGCTTTTTCTAACAGAGTCACTGGAGGTGAATTGTTTGAAGACATAGTTGCAAGAGAATATTATAGTGAAGCAGATGCCAGGTAAGTCACTTGTTTTTCTAATGTTGCCCTTAATAATTCTAGGATAGTTACTTAAATATCTCATGGTGTTTGGCATCAGTTTCACTAGCCCAGTCTGTGAGACTCTCGGATTTCTGCTAGAGTTCTCCTAGACTTGGAAGGGCACAGTTTGGCGTTTTGAGCTCATGACTGTGTGGTGGAGAACTCATGTGAAGTCTCAATGCCTGCTGATCTGGAAAAGCTGAAATTGGATCTTGGTTTGTTAAAAACTTTGTAAACTTGTGAAGTTGTTAAAATCTTACCTGTTTTTCTCCTCTGCAAGCTGGACGTAACATTTCAGCTAGGTCATATAGGGATTCTTACATTTGCTGATCAAAGTTTGAAATATATGTTGATCTTGAAAGAATTTTACATTAAATACCGTTTTTGTTCTCGGTCCAGAAGTACTAATTTCGTATTTAAACATTTTTGTTGTGTTTCATCAATAAGCAATTATACTGTGCATCTCATAGTCTGAGCTCAAATTCGAAATCTAGCAATTTTCTGCAAGTGCTTGTTGAAAAACTTGAAGAATAAGTTGACGATTATCATAATTTGCATGCTGACATAAAGTATCGGGACCATTTTTCCGTCTCGGAATCGGTTTGCCTCATATAATAATAAATCTTAAGTATTCTCATTTAATTATCAATCTTAAACATTGTGGTCAATTACTTTAAAGAAAATATGTTCTACCACTACAGTCTTCACAGAAAATGTGTCTCAAAGTAAATTTGAGGAAGCCTCATGTTTTTGTGTGTTCATAGTCACACACCACCATTGATACGTATTTCGTACATATAATTTTCAGTTATTCCTTTACATTTGGAATTAATTGGCAAATTACCGGAAACCATTAAGTGACTCTAACAACAGTGGTAGGATAATAAAGAACAAACGAGAAGTTACACTGAATATTAGGAAGCTTCCACTGTTTATTGTCCTTACTAATTTCTGTTGGAATGGTAGAAACATCATTACTTTAAGCATTTAAATGTGGAACAACACATAGCAAAACATGCTGTAGAAAAGAAAACAAGATTAGTCATTTAGGTGAGGTGGAAGGAGAGGAGCTACTTTTAAAACATTTTTGAATTATTTTTTGCCGGCTGCCATTCAAGCAAAATTTCTAATATTGATGCCAAAGGCCAGCATATGGTGTCATTGTGTGTTTTTTAAGATACTTGTGATTTAAAAGGAAAAATTGCAATGATTTTTTTTTCTGTTCTAGAATTATGACATATTGGAAGGGGCTATGCATATATAGAGAGAGAGGATATATATATGCATTTTATATATTCAGTAAAAACTTGACCAAATAAGTGAAATACCTAGTTACCGTGCATCTCTGTATTTTTATATATTTTTATATATATATATTCAGTGCGTGTGTGTATATATATCTATATCTATATATATAGTGCCTGTGTGTGTGTATCCCTATAGAATTAGTTAATGGCCTTTATAGATGCATATCCTAGGACTGTATTACTGGTCTGCTCCTGCAAACCCTTACTCACGCAAGTAGTCGTTACTCATACAAGCGGTCCAGTTCAATGAGTTGTGAACTACTGGCATAAGAAAGGGTTTTCAGGCTTGGGCTCCAGTTACTGATTTCTGACCATTCCTTCTCAATTCCATGGTCAAAACGTTCTGGATGAGCAGTATCAAATCCTTGGCCCTTGACTACTATGTATGACTTACAGTCACTGACTATTGCCACAAGGATATCTATTAAAAGAAAAAGTTACAAGTTCTTGTGGTGCCGAAAAACATCTGAAAATGCTCCAGTGCTCTAAAAGATGAATACAGTAGTTGTGCTTTTTGGCATCATAGGCTGGCTAAAACTTGCAAACCTGGGCATGGAAAAACAGGTGCTAATTGAATTATTCAAAGCACCAAAGTAAAACATTTGTCTACATTTTTAATGTGGATTTCCATTTCATGAGTTACTCCTAACTAAACTAGTGCTTGACAATATTTTAAATGAAAATGCATGCCACCTTTTTGAATGACTTGTCTTTATTCTACTAATAGTTTTTAAGAAACCATCAGATTCAAAATGAGAAATGTTTTGCTTTTCCTTAGCTTTTGACTTTTTTTGTTTCATTTGTTTTCCATATATCATTTCATCTCTGAGCATTTTCTTGTTTCAGCACTTGTTGTAATGTTAACCTTACTGTAAAAATTTAAAAAAAAAAAAAAAAAAAAAAAATCACAAATTCTTTTATTGCTTCTACTTTGTTTTTCCTATAGCAGTTTTTGGAAACTGAAAAAAGCTTCCATACTGCTGAATGAAAATATAGTCTAATGATTCTGTCTCATAGGTGTCATATGTTTCATGTTAAATGTCTTTTTTTGGTTTGATTTTGGTTGGGTTTTTCTTTTTTGTTTTGCTTTGGTTTTTGGATGTGTTAGAGCTGGAAATATCTCTATATTCAACATTGTTTTGTTCCAGTTCAATGTGCAATCAAGACTTGTCAGGAGGTGTAAAATTGGTTTTGTTCTTTATAATTTTTTTTAAGTTTTATTTTATTTTGTATTTAATGTGATTATGTGCCTTTAAAATGTTCTCCCTTCCATTCTGCCCTTGTATCTTTGCAGTCATTGTATACAGCAGATTCTAGAAAGTGTTAATCATTGTCATCTAAATGGCATAGTTCACAGAGACCTGAAGGTCAGTATCTGGTGCCCATCAATTGGATATAAGAGTTTTGGGTTGTTTTTTTTCCGCTGGGTAGGGGCAGAGGGTGGGTTGTCTGCGATGTTCCCTTGCCTCTCCTACTCACCCTCAAAACAACTAGACGAACAAAATAATGCATGACGCCTCTTTCCAGTTTGCAAGTCTACAGGCCTAATATACATCATGGCAAAAGGGGGAATGGTTGCCAAAAAAAAAAAAAAACTGTCTCCTTCCAAGGCGCTGGATTTATCCCATGCTGTCGAACGTGTCTGGTGGTCTCTTCCGGCTGTCCATGTATCGCTGTGTACGCACATGGAGGTGAACTTTGGCTGTGATGTATGTCAGCTTGCAGATTTAAACGCCACTTCTGTTCTGAGACCCTGGGCTGCAGTCGCAGAACAAACCGGTCGCACACTGCTGCGTTAGAGTATGACGAACCCTCAGGCAAGTGATGCTAATTGCCGGCTAAATTGGACGGCAAGAAGTTAATAGTTTACCTAAACCACCTCGCTTGGAGTGGGGTATTTTTTTGTTGCCTCAATGGCCACTATAATTTCTGATGCTTCTGAGTAAAGGAGGAAAAAGAACAGAGCATGCAAATATTTAATACGACCCCATCAACGAATTATTGGCAAAATTCATACGCTTTTCTGACAATTTTTAAAAAATACATAATTAAAAATAATAATAATAATACCGAATTAAACCCCCCCAAAAAAAGCAGGTCTCCGAGGCGGGGTCCCTCAGCCTGAGGCCGTCGTGCTCTGAGCGGTGCGGGGCGGCGCGGCACGGGAGCGCGGTGCGGGGAGCGCGGTGCCCGCCCGGCCCCGGTCCCCTCCCCGCCACCCCCGGCCCCGCCACCGGCCCCGCGCCGGGCTGCGGGCGTGCGGGCGGGCAGCGCACGCTGGGCACTAACCCGCGCCCCTGGTCTTTGCATGCAGTCATTGCATTCAGCAGATCCTGGAGGCTGTGCTCCACTGCCATCAGATGGGCGTAGTCCATCGCGACCTCAAGGTGAGTGCTGCTGCCCCGCCAAAGCCCTCCCCAACCACAGCGGAGAGCAGCAAACCCTAGCCAAACGCAGCCTTGACCGGTGGAAATGTAAACGCTTTTCCTTTTTTCTTTTTTTTTTCCCTCCCCTTTTTTTCTTTTATTGTTTCCCTTTTTTTGAGGTGTTTCTTTTTTGTTTGGTTGTTTTTTTAACTTCGCTTCACCTATGCACAAGAACAAACCGCTTACATTCACTGGAGAAAATCTACTAGAAGCTTGCCAATACCTTATTGTCCAGCCACCAGAGTCTGCTGGCACCTTTTGTCATAGCATCATAGAATTGTCTAGGTTGGAAGGGACCTTAAAGATCATCAAGTTCATAGAGGCCTTTTGGTTGGAAGGGACCTTTAAGATTATCGGGTTCATAGAGTCCTTTTGGTTGGAAGGGACCTTTAAGATCATCGGGTTCATAGAATCCTTTTGGTTGGAAAAGACCTTCAAGTCCAACCGTTGTCAGTACCAGGGAGAACAGGAGTTGCTTTTCAAGCATTTGGTGTATTCGTTGAATACATTCTCTTCCCCTCTGTCATCCAGAGCTTTTGGGGCAGGGTGTGGGGGGAACTTTCCATCTCACATGAGCATAACTTGGAGTGCTTCTGGGAAGCACACTAGCATTTGCATGTCACGCATTTTAGTGACGAAAGGCCAGCTGCTGTGGGATTGCTGGCACAAAGACTTCTCTCTCCTCCAGATGATGGCTGGGCTACAGAACGTCTTTAGAAAGTGGGAATTTCTACAGTGTTCTCACCATGATCATCTGAGGAGTGGAGTTCCTTCCAGACGAACAGTAGCATTGGGATGGACACTTCAGAAAGCAAACTCTTGCATTGAGAAGATCATTGCCTCTTTCTTAACCATGTACATCTATGCAAATAGCTGGAGACACCTGCTGCAGAAATGCTCTGTGCATTTAAAGCATGTTGGCACGGAAAGAAACAAGTAAAGATCATCTTCTTTTACTGGGAAGCTCGGGGAGACAAGTCTGTCTCAAAGCTGGTAGGAAGCTAGCCTTGTCGATAAGGGAGAGGACTTAATTTGGGCACTTGGGCTTCAAGATCCTCAAGTAAAAGAAGATTGTTTATTTAGAAATCAAATGGAAGTGCGCTGTCTGAAATACCAGACCCTTTACAAAGGCAGAGAAAAAATGGCATGTGGGCGAAGGCAGTGAAACACGCTAATTCCTTCTGGCACAGCTTCTTTGTCTCTTCCTTTCCTTTCTGCATGAGTTATGGGGAGCGGGAATTTCCTCCCAGGATAGGAGTTGTCTAGTGGTTATCATTAGTAATAACGTTGGAATCAGAATGCCGTCATCTTCCCTGCCATCCTTCACTTCCAAATAAACAAGTGTTATAGTCATTGTCTGAATTTATAAAGTCTCTGTTGGTGTCCTATAGGGACATAACGGGTTACGCTCTGAAAGCTCAGAGCGCATGATGGATTTCAAAGACACATACACAAAATTCTCTCCCTATTTTGCGCTTCTGGATTTCCCCGTGTCATGGTTGTACAACAGGAGGCTGACAAGTCTCTTATCCAACCCGTAAATCTTGCGTGGCAGGCGGATAACATGGAACAAGTTTAAATGAAGGGATTGTCAGATTTGTCCAGCTGCTCCAGCGATTCCTGCCCTCACTGTACACACAGTGCTTATGCTTCTAGCATGAAAAGGAGTTGAAAAAAAAAGATTGTAGCCATGCAAGCTGACAGAAGAAGGAATGCTTTCTAGTACTTTTCATACATTCACACAAAATAACTTGTTTCTTTGGAAATGCATTAAATCCAGCTGTTCCCTGCTCCAAACCATGTGTGGGTTTCTTACCCTGGCAAATCCAGGATGAATTGGGAAAAACAGCATGAGGAAAAAAATGCGTCTGCCAAGCTGGAGTACCCGGTTTCATTTCTGAAAGTGAAAACTTCAGGAAGCAGAAAACCGTCCTTCTTCAATGACTACTTTGTGGCAAAAGAAGGAAAAACCAAAGAGTGAAATGAAAGACTGTGGTGAAATCTCAGCAGAACTCTCTGTACCAAAAAGAAGATGCCGAGGCCCGAGACCAGAACTACAAGACTTGCAGAAGATGGTTGTGGCCTGGTATGGATCCTTAAACTGCAAAACTTGATGGATTTCTTTTTCCCGATAACTCTGACCACAATTTGATGGCATCTTTGGGGGCGGGGAGGGCAACGAGAGGAGATTTTGTATGATCTCATTTTATTTAACTTTCCTTTTAGTATAATTTAGTAGCCAACAGAGTGGAGCTTTTGCAGCCTCTTACGACCTTCTGAAGTGCTTGTTGCTGCTCTGTTTGTAATCCTTGGTATAAGTCAGAGCGGTGGTGGGTCCTAGATCTGGAAAAAATTAACCTGTTAGTGGCAGTCTGGCCTTAACAGATGGTAAAAGCACACTTCCCGGTAGGAATTCTAGTTCTTTGCCAAGAGAACCTTCTTTTGCCGCTTTTGTGAAACTCTGTGAATATGACCCTCTCACATTCCCCCAAAAAAAGCCAATGCGCTAGTTATATTCAAGGAAAAATACACAGAGGCATAAATACTTGAGCTCTAAGAATTAAAGAACTTTGGAAAAATAACACATAAATCATGTTAATTTATTTGTAAGTCATTTTAGTAGTTAACACTGCCATTCAACATGCCTGACTGCAGCCAGTCTACCGGTGACACAAGGTGACACTATTGAATCCGAACTGCGAGTCCTGAGTGCCCCGCGTTGGGCTGTTAATGTTTTCCAAGTAATTGCAGTCATTCTAAGTTAATGCATGCTAATTATCTAGTATGCCTCTCGTCAGCCCGAAATGACAGCTGCGTGTTGTTTAAGCACACAGTCCCACACAACATTGCCCAAAAGGCTGCTGTCTTTGGCATAGGAGTCAATCGGGAAACCTGCTTCAGCTTCTGTTGAAACACACTCACCTGTACAACGGTATTTCTGCAGAGTGCTGAGACTGGCAGAGCAAAGACTCGTAATGGAATTAAAAAAAAAAACCCAAAAAACAAAA
Source organism: Pluvialis apricaria (assembly GCA_017639485.1). Taxonomy (NCBI): domain Eukaryota; kingdom Metazoa; phylum Chordata; class Aves; order Charadriiformes; family Charadriidae; genus Pluvialis; species Pluvialis apricaria. The sequence continues at coordinate 81,186,631 of CM030010.1, forward strand.
ACAAAACACAAATCCCAAAGGAAAAGAAAAAAAAAAGGGCAAACAGCCAAAAATCCCCAGCAGCAGAAACCACAAAACTACTATTTTGAATGGAATCACGTGTTGGGAAGTGGTACGCGCTTGATGGGTTAGTGCTTGTGTTTCCACCGAGAGGGTGAGGCATTTCACTGCTTTTGGCTCGCTGAAGGTCACAACCAAATGGGATCATCCATTGCTTTAAGAGGTTTATATAAGAAGTGCATTCCAGGAAGTACTTACTGTAAAATTCTCTCCCTCTGATAGGAGACCTTCGAGAACTACGGGACTATGGGGAAATTAGTGTAATTAAATGACAAGCAGTGTGACATTGCTGACATCAGTGTTGATGAACCTAGAGAAGAGAGTCCTCAGCTGTTCAGTCAGTGTTTGATAGAATGTAGTTGGTTACTGATAATTGAAGTGAATATAAAGGTTATATTTTGTTCTGTGAGACTTTAGTCTGCATTTTAAAAAAGGGGGAAATAGAAGATTCATCAAATAACTACTGATGAAGGGGTTTTAATACTGTCTTTTCTATGACATGGCAACAAAGGGATGAGTGAGAGAATGGTGTTTGTAAATTGCTGAAAAAAATGTTCCTTTGCAGTTTGGTAAGAGGGGAAGAAATCACCTTTAGACTAAAGAGTTTGTCAGGGCCGGTTGTGTTGTTAATTAATAGAAGTGTCACAGTGGTTGAGGTCTTAATTAGGCTCAAGCATATTTTGCTGGATACTTGACAGATGTATTAAAGATAGCCTTTGCTCAAAGAAGCTTATGATCTTAATTGTTTCCAAGCTCAGTACCTGCGTGGGATTAACTGTAATCACATAAATAGTCCCTTGGAAACCTATATGATTGCTGCTGGGTTTAAAAGGAAATACACGTAAAAGAGTTTGCAGCATTGGGTCCCCAGTGCCAGGCTGGAAACAGTGAATTCCCTTTGGGATAAATCACTCCAAAAATTGCTTCTGGAAGAGTCACAGCAATACCCTTGGAAGTGAGGTTTTGTTATTATGTAAATGTAGGACAAAACCTTTTTTTAAAAATGGATGTAGGAAAGAAAGGAATGGCAAGAAGATACTATAGCGGTCACAGTTCTCTGAAATAATCTGTTGAATTCTACTGTATTTTGTAAGTTGGTTTTTTTTAAAAAAAAAAAGATGAGGTTCATAGAATAAAGTTGTCTTTGGACAATTTGTATTTGATGTATTTGCTAAGTGAAGTTAAGAGGACACATTATGAACAGTAGAATGAACACCAGTGTCATGTTCGAATCCTTTCCTTTCAATTGTGTGAGTGTACCGTAGCATTTGATTTCAGTTGTGACCAACATACCCTAAAAAAAAAAAGGCAAAGGGGGAACTTCTGCAAACTTACATCGTTGTTTGTAATAGGTTCTCTGCAAGCACAAACATGGGCATGCTGAAAGATTTGCAATGTAAATACACCTGCCCTCTAAATACAAATATAATAATATGTCTGTTATTGTTAAGGTGTCATGCAAAAAGTATTTATGCTTGACAGTTATAGATGCCTAATCCTGCACACTGCATAGGATCAGGAATCAAAGAATACATGTCTTTGGGGGCTTTCTGCAGCATTTTTTTGGGTAGTGAGCTCTTGGGATTCTCTGAATTATCCTATCACACAAAGAGGTGTCGCGGTTCCATGTGATCTAGTAGATCTGCACGCTGTCCTTAGTCTTGCTCTCACAGCATCGTGCAGGCTGTTTACAGGCCTGGCGGTTCTTTCCAAGTAGGAATGGAAAGTGCAGTTTTTGCAGTTTCATTGAGCAAATGCATGGGTTTTTTTCTCTTTTTCACTCCTCTAAGTATTTGTTCTTTTCCAGACTACCGTAACTAAAAAAAGTGAAAACCTGTCTAAAATACATTTACTTATCTTTTCATCTCAATTTTTTTTTCTCTCTGAATAAAGCCTGAGAACTTACTTTTAGCTAGCAAATCCAAGGGAGCAGCAGTAAAACTGGCAGACTTTGGATTGGCTATAGAAGTCCAAGGAGAACAACAGGCTTGGTTTGGTAAGTAAATATTTGGGGTTTTTCTCACCATTTATTCAGCATAGCCGTTAAGCCTCCCAAACCGCCCAGCTCTCACCCTAGGGTAAAACGTGCAGCTGTGTGACGACTTGGTATGTAGCTTTAAGAGGTGTTTTGTTCATAGTTCAATCTCTACAGCTGAGACTACACTTTAGACCTTTTTCTCCAGGAAGAATGTTATCTGTAATTCTCATTGAATTAAACAGAGCTTGGCAGCAGACCTTATTTGTTTAAAAAAGAAAAAGAAAAAAGAAAAAAAAAGAAAAAGAAAAAAAAAAATCCCCCAAGATTTCAAGTGTGACCTGTGGCTACATTTCCAAATCTCAGCACTCGCTTAGACAAGAAGTGGCTCTGCCCCATAGCCTCCTCTTCACTAGCAAAGGTAAATCACCTTACCAAACTACATAAAATAAATGGGCAAAAGTCTCTCCTGTTGGCACAGCTGTGTTCATACTGAGTATTTTGCCAACACGGCAGTACTGGTACGAGGTAGGATGGAGGGAGAGGGTTTTTAAATTTGTGCTTCTAGTAAATATAGCTTTACAAATCTGCTTTTCACATGTAGTCGAAGTGCCACTGACATTTCTTGACCCTGAAACGTAGGTTTCCTGATTCCTGGCTTGCCCTAGCTTTTGTCAGCCTGTAAGTTTGACTTGGGTGCGCACAAGCCCCTTTTCCCCCACTTTCCCCTGTGTATCTAGAGTAAGGAAATACGGGTGCAGAACCGGGCAGGGAGACGGCTGGTTTCCACTCAGGTGCTTGGGTGCCTGAGGAGTGAGACTGTAGGTTAATACTGCTGAGTGTACCTGCACAGCTGTCAAAACATATTGTCTGAATGGTTCTCTGTCAGCTGGAAATAGCTGCAAATTTAATTCTGAGACACTTTGGAATATGACTTGAACGAGGGGAAAAAAAAACACCAAAAACAAATGGGATTTGAGTACCTGAGGCTGTAGACGGTCATCCACATCCAGATCTTCCTGCAACAGTACAAGTTATCTGTCTCACCTCTTTATATTGCTGTCCTAGAGGTCACTGCCCCTTCACACCTGCAAAGAAAACTGTTCACAAAACTGTTCTGTGACCCACTGACGAAAAAATCAGCTGGCTTATTAAAAATGTACAATCATTAATATAGTAAGCAACTCACATAGTAGATCACAGAGAGCATAAACCCCGGAAGGTGAAGGGTGGTTAAAAGCACCCGGAACCTTGCACAATAGCCTGGAAAGGATTGTGTATCCACAGCTTACAAACATCTTCTGAAGTTGGGACTGGAGTTTTTCAGCCACTTCAGTGATTTTGAAAACATTATCTTCATCTGGAAGGGATCAAGTGTATGCTTGCTTGATGGTGAAGGTGACGAAGATGTATGGGAGGGTGGAAGCAACCTCCAGGTGTGCTTGTGACCACATTCTGTGCTTCGTTCATGCTCTTGAAATGTTGGAAAGGGAGGGTGTTTGCCCACCTGAGGGTGTCAGTTGACAGTGCAAACCAGGATCGATACCTGGAATGCATCTCAGCGTCCTGTACAATGCTCCACTTCAGATTATGAGAGGAGGATGGAGGACAGTGAGTTAAATATTATGCACTTCTCTCCAGTTCCACTAAAGTATTCCTTTTTTTGTTAATTAAAAAAAAAAAAATGCTAATTGCAGATTGTTTGTTACAGTTAACAGGTGCCCAAAGGCAAATGGTGAAAAAGATTTAATACTGGTCATTTTAAATAATAGGACATGTACAAACGCAATGCCTCTGTCTCACATATCACCCTCTTGGAACAGATGTGAAGCGCAGGACAAAATTTATTGTAAATCCCAGGAGGGAAGAAATACAGAATAAAATATTTATAGCAGCTACCTATTCTCACTTACAGCAGCTAGAAAGTGCAGTTTAAAATTGAACAAAGTGATTGTGAGCTTGCTGTCAAAGCTTAGAATAAAAGCACAAAGGATTTTGTGCAGGCAGTGGGTTGAGAGATTTGACTGTTTGAAATCTAGGATATAGCTACGCGTGGATGCAGAGGCAGTGCCGTCGGACATATGTTGGTAGCTTTATAAGCTAGCCTGTTGTTTTAAATCCCAGCCTTTATATAAATGGATTTCAATAATCCGCAAAAGACAGAGGAGATTGCTCTTGCACATTAACAAATAGACCAGTACAAAAGGAGTGCAATAGAAATAAGACAAAACACAAGTGATTTGTTATAATGACAAAAACATCAGGTAAACAGGAAGCATCTCAAGAAAAAAATCAGCAGAATCAACTTGGCTTCAGGGATATTTTCCCTAGATGATGCATCTGTGTGGATGCAGATCCAGGAGACTGCAGTTCCCTGTAAAACCTTGCACTTTATTTTTTTGGTCATTTGGTCCTTGTGAAGTGCTTGGTTTAGACTCGTAGCATCATGAGGATTGCCGTGCTGAACTTGGTAGAAAGGAGATGGAACAGAATGTCTTCAAAATATATATGTAAGGAAAGAGGTAAGCTGGCAGCAAGGTAATAGAAAGAAAGTAGTCTAATGTGGCTCTCTTAAAAAAAAAAAAAAATAAATAAAAATTGTGGTATTTGATAAGACTAGTGGGTTCTGTACTTCTTCTGGAACTTCCTCTGCAAAACCTTTCGGTAACGGTCTGAGTGCCTGCCTTCATCTTCTTATGGCTGCTCTACCAAGGCAAACAGTGAACTCCGATGTGCTCGACATCTTGAACTTTTTCACGCTTCAGTCCAGAAGATTTTTCTGCTTTCCACTGGATTCTGCAGCACTTAGTGACTCATGGCGTGCTCCGATTCTAATTATAGCTCTCCATCAGTGTGTTTTTCTTTTTTTTTTTTTTTTTTGGGGGGGGGGGGGGGGTTGTCCTCTGGTGTGATGGTCGCTTTTCTGCTTAGACCATGGCTGTGCCTCAGCGGGAAACTGCCTAGAGCTCTGCGTGTTTGGATGCAACCGAGTACTTTCCTGGATTGCATGTTTGTAAAACAAACCCGTTTCTTTTCTGTTTGTAGAAAAGTGTCAGAGGGTTCAGTTGCAACACCCCAGCCTGCTATTGCAGGTGTTTAATGTGCTGGGCAAGTGGCAGGTGACTCATTGCCCCCTGGCAGAAGTCAGTGGAAGGACTGCAGTTAACTCACTGGTAGCCAGATTTCATCCTAGTTACATCTAATCTCAAGTCGAGCCCTGCAACTAGGACTAAAATATATACCACGAAAGTCATTGGAAGTAGCTTCACTGAATTAGTTTGCTACTTGCATTAAATTCTTGTATTTTTGGGTCTGGCTGTGCAGGGAGAGAAGGCTACTGCCCTGTCCTTACTTGTTCTTGTCCCCTTGCTGCCACCTTCTCCCTGTCTTGTCACCCTGCTGCTCCTTTGAATTTTCATTCCTGAGTCGAAGGGAGGTGTGTTAGCAAAAGCGTACAACTTACACTGCTTAAACTAACATGGTTTATTCTGCCATTTTATTTTGGAATCCTTGCATGAGCGGTGCTGAGAGGCCGTACGTCTGGCAGGGAGGTGGTGAAAGCGCAGGGCAGGTCCTAGAGGAGCGATCTCTTCTGCTGGGTGCTTAGGATACCTCTCTCTATGTTAATTTAAGTTTATGTTGTGGGATTGTAGTTAACCTCAATGCAGGTTTGACTCGAGACGTGCTCACCGTTTGTGAAGTTAAGCGTATATGTAATCTTTGCATAAGAGGGTTTCGAGCCCGTAAGCTGTTTAGGCTGAGTAACCTGCACTCTCGTGTACCCGCGCACCACTGAACTCAACAACGCTGAGTTCAAAGTTGAGCATTTGTCTTGGGCCTCTGGATACTTATTTAAATTGCACGATGATGGAAGTACAAGGTGATGCAGTCTTTTCTGGACACGGCACAGTCACAAGCAGTTTCCAGTTTTGCGCGTTGTTTTATCTAAAGTCATCACTACTGTTAGCGATAGTTTTGTGAAAAGCACACACTTGTACTGGGATCCATCTGACCACTTATAGAAGAATTACCTGATAAATAACAGTTAACTATTTCAGTACATTTTTTCTTTTTCACTGAAGTCATGACCACATACTCTTCTGTGTTTGCTGCTTTAACCAACATCAGAATATGTACTAAAACCATACCAATTATTTCTGTTTAGACCCATTCTGTATCTTCATCAAGAGGTAAACTTAGCGAAGTACTATATTTATTTTTGCTTTATAGTTTCTTGTCAAGTGACACATAGTAATGTTTGTGGAGCTGTGGTAAGTTTGAAAGTCAAGACAACTTTGTCTCCCCTTTAAAATGAATAAAAATATTAATGTAGAGCACTGCAGCCAAGAAGAGATACAGAACATCACTCTATTTAAAGCTACTTAGAGCATATATTTTTCAGCTTCTCAAAGGAGCTTGAGATGTGTTTCCTGTATGATAGTACTTTTTAACAATTCATAGCTCTCATATCAGGAGACTGCAAAAAACAAGCTTATTTTTCATGAAAATATTTTAGCTATATTCTCAGTAGAATATACAGAATGTGTTCCTTCATTTCCTCCTCCCACCCTAAAATGATTGCCAGCTGCAGGGCAAAGGCTTCCTTTTTCTGCAGCTGTACGCTTTGTACATTATCACCGTCTCTCATAAGTTTTGTGGAATCCAGTGTGGTATTTCAGAAATGACATGTGGTTCTTCATGAAAGCCACCCAATTCTCACCTTTCAAGAATTTCCAAGCATGTGTTTTAGGCAAAGATGCTTGAAAGAAGAGACGTACTAACTGAAATGGTACAGAATGTTATTGGTCATTAAGTTTTTATCATTTATAGTGTCCTAAGAATAAATCTACGTTTATACCTACATTTTGCATTTCTCCTAAGAGAAAGCGGCACTGCTGGTAATGAATAAAGAATGAAGAACATATAAATTTTAAAGGCTGGGTTACTTCAGAGATGCTTTTTGCAAGGAGGTTTCCAGAAGTGGGACGACTTAATGGAAATGAGTTTTGCAGTGGAAAGATCGTATTAGAAGTAGCTGGGTGAAATAGGAACAGCAAAAGCTGGACCAAGGCTGAGCCCTGAGTTGGTGGTCTTCGTACTAAGTAATCGCCAGTTGTGCTCTTGTGAAAGCTAATCCTGAACATCTCCGAACGTGTACTTTGCCATCGTCTGGCATTGGCTGACTTGAGTTTCCGCTCCTGTGTGAAGAAACGTGAACAGTGTTTTTACTTTCTTTTTTTTCCTTCTAAATGAGAGATCTCACCATACATAAGCTTTCTTTAAATCTAGCCCTACATGTTGTTCGCTCAGACTTCTGCCCTCCCCTAAGACTGAACAGGGCTCCTTAAATGCTCCTTATAGTTAGGATACTGTAGCTTAGCTGCACCTCTGTTGTGTTAATTAGTTCCCCATAAATGTCAGTGGAAGTACTCTGTGTGTGGTAACGGTCTTCACAGCTGACAGCTGATGGACTCCCAGAAATCCCATGCAAGTCACGCTTACAGCCTTAATTCTTATAGTTTGGGGCTATTTTAGAATAGCCTAAGTTAGGCTAATGATTAAAAAAAAAGCCCCAGTAACAGTCTTTGGTATGCGTGGTGTGAATTTTTTGTCTTTCAATCAGTATCTCCAAGGGTGATCACTCAGTTAATGTTTCCCATGCCCCCCCAGCCCCGCTAACTTTTTTGACCTTCACCCTGAGCCTGCTGTATTTGCACCTCACTACTGGATGTCTCGCTACAGCTTACAGTAATACAGAAGGCAGGAAACAAATTTCATGGGCTCTCTTGTAATCTTTCTGGAAACCTTCCCCTGTGGCACCGTCACCAGATCCTTGACCCCACTGGTGAATCTGGAGTTATTGTTACTTCTAGGTGATTCGCCATAAAAAGAAAAGTTCAAAATGAAGCAGTTAGTGGTCGATGGCTTGGGAAATAATGTCTTGTGGGCTGAGATGAGAATTACTTGATTTTTTTGGAGCGCATACAGCTTTTGAGACTAGTTGCCTTGTCTTTTGACAGGCTTTGCTGGTACTCCAGGATACCTTTCTCCAGAGGTGTTACGAAAAGATCCTTATGGAAAACCTGTGGATATGTGGGCATGTGGTAAGAAATTTTTCTGAAGGATGATGTTCAGTCCACCATAAAGTATTTTGAGGGAGAGAGATGATACCCAGGATACATTACATTCTGCATCAGATAATATGTATTTAGTAAAATTCAATATTAATTTTTAGAGGAGGTCAACTGATCTTTTTAGCTTCATATTTTTTTAATTATTATTATTTGTGAAGGTGTCTTACCATGGCATTCTTGGCCATGTCTACACGACACACTTTCACAAAGTATTAAAAAAAATAGCTGCAGGCACATGATGCCTAACTAGTTAGAAAACATAACAATTCATACTGTGATCTGGCCCTTAGTTTTGGTTCACAAGCAGCATAAAATCGGATCTGACCAATATATAAGAACTGCAGTTTTAAACTGTGAAACTAAATGTTTTGTGAACTGGAGTACAGAGCAATTACTTTATCATCCAGTTCATGAAATGGTGTAGTTTAAGGTACTGGCAAGTGGGAGCTACCAGCCTGAGAGCAATTGGTGGTTTCCTTGTTTTACTTCTACCCACGCTTATTTGGTTGTATTTATGAAAGCATTTTTCTTTGGTGAATCATCTCTGTAAGACTAGCAGATGGACTTTTTTTAATTTCCTATTGACCATTCGTTTACACTGATAAATTGAGTTGCCCAAATTTTCTTTGTGTGAGATTAGTTAAAACGAAACCTTACAGACACCAGTACACGCCATGATAAAACGGGAGGTAAAAAAATGCATTTTCCTAGAACATCCGTGATCATTGGAAATTATTTCTCCAGCGAGCTAGACATTTTCAGCATTCCTGATGTTGTGTCAGATACTCATTATTGCCCACACTCTGCACAGGAGGTTATCTTGTGAACCTTATATTTACTATTTTCTTCAGTATCAACAGTCCGTGTTTTTCAGTAGCTGGGATAATACTATTGAGCCATTTGTTTTACATGGTTGTCAGATGCAAAATTAATTTCTGGGGTTTTTTTCTTAAAATCACTTAATACTACTGTAAACTTTCTGCAGGTGTCATTCTGTATATCCTCCTGGTGGGATATCCTCCTTTCTGGGATGAAGACCAGCACAGGCTTTACCAGCAGATCAAGGCTGGTGCTTATGATGTATGTACCATACTCTGTCTATTCAATTATTTATAATTGTAACTCTAAATGGGAGTTTTCTAGACTGAAAAGTGAGTTTAGAATTATTTCCTAAATCTTTTTTGTATTGGTTATCTTTATGAGCCACTCAATATAGTAAATGTTGCTTTAGTAACATGAACCTTATTGGAATGGGAACGTCCTATGCTAATTGAAGTCTAATTTCCCTATGGCTCCAAGCTTTCACTGTCTGGGCCTTGTGTAAATCATGCAAGCTTGTGTTGTCCTGACGAGCCTGTTCAGACCCCTGTGAACTCCCAAGGGCCTCCATTTTTCCTTGTCGTTTATCGCTTCAACCAATCAGTTACTCTAAATTGTTTTTAAGAAGTCTTAAGCTTCCTAAATACACACCTCGATGCTGTTGTATTGCTCACTTTTGGAAACATGAGCTGCTATAGAGCTTTTCAAAAGGAATAGTTTCATTAGCTACACGTATTCCAACAAAAAGCATTACAACTGTTGGTAAGTAAGAACTGGTGATTTGGTGACATTGTGAATTTTGCTACATCATCCATTTATATTACATTAAACAGACAGAAGGCTGTTGGTCCCCGGATTTAGGTAATTTGTGAAGGATGAAGAGGAAGAGACAGAACCTTGTAATTTTTAAGCTCTTACTTGAATCCAGTGCTGGAGGATGATGACTGAAAAGGGAGTTGTTATGCTATGGCCTTTAAGTGCAAATAGACTTATGGTCTGTCAGGTCTTCTTCCTAGTGAACACGTAATCATAGTTTAAGCATGTATTTTTTTCACAACATTTGCATTTGAGCTGACGTTTTTGAGTGCATATATAAATTTTTTACTGAGAAGGAAGGTGTTAGTTCATAACTAGTTGGATTGATATACCATAACTGTACAGTTAACATTAAGATTTACAGTGAAAGAAACCAAACAAGGAATTTGAATAATAAAGCTTAATATTTTTGTTTTTATTAAAAGAGGAACTAGGATTGTATTAGGTGCTGTACAACTGTATGCCTGTCATGACTGGAATTCGTTATTCTGTCTGCCATGGTTATTTTGTGCTATGAATTTCAATTGGCATCAGGTTATTGTAAATATAGAAATGATGTGTGTTTGAACCAAATAAATAAAAGGTCAAAATAGTAAAGGAGAAAAACATTTATAAAACTGGTTAATTCAGACTTTTCTAATTTTGGTAAATTGCATTTTTCCCCTTAAAATTGGTTAATTGTGCTAGCAATTAATGTTACGGAAATGGTATCAATAAAAATACCTAGGTAAAATTGTGTTAAGATTGTACAAGATAATACACACCTACGTATTTTTTTTCTTTAAGTTTCCCTCACCAGAATGGGATACGGTGACTCCTGAAGCAAAAGACCTTATCAATAAAATGCTTACCATCAACCCAGCAAAACGTATCACAGCATCAGAAGCACTAAAGCATCCATGGATCTGTGTAAGTAATTTCCACAGATTTAACAGGATAATTTGGCAGACAAATCAGCTTGCAGTTTACTTCAGCATATAGTGAAGGTGTTCAGAGAACGGGTTTTGTCCTTACTCGTGCAGCTATGTAACTAAGGCAGTGTAAAATTGTAATTGTACAGATACAGTCAATAGTGTCATATATTGAGGTCTCAGCCTGGGATACAATTTTTGCAGAAACGAACCCCTTTGCTTTGACTTTGTGGTGCAGAAGTTCCAAAATTAGAGCTTTATTTTAAATTATGAGAGAAAAAAACTGTGCAAGAAAGTTATTTTCAGTTAGATAATGCTTTACGTCTTCATTTCCCTATAACCATTATGATAAGCATGAAATGTAAAGGCAGGAAATCAGGGGACCTTTAAAAAGCCAATTTGCAGGTAGCAGAGGCTGCCTATCTCTTACTGGATCCAGGACTGCTTTCTAATTGGCGGTACATTCTACACTTTGACTTTGCCGGTAGTCTGGGCTGACACCGTTGGAGCGGCGCAGCTGGTTCCCAACCCTTTATTCACTCCAGGAGGCTGCAAATTAAGTGGAGTTTCAGGGAAAATGCAAGTACCGCTGAATTTTCTCTGAAATTATTTTCTGCTGCTGTACTTCACCTAATATCACTAATGGTGAAGAAAAGTTTCCTTCTTGTTTTAAAACATATTTTCCAAAATAATAATTGAATATATTACTTTGATTATTATACTCTGTAGCCCAAGTTCTAAGATTTTGTGTTTTTCTTAGTCCCTGTTTCTTTCAAGAGGACTTTACACATGGGGAAGCCTGAGTAAAATGCGACCTTGGTTTTGTTGATCTGGAAATTCACCAAATGTGTAGAAACCTGCACAAAGGCATAGTCAGACAGCGTAGAAGTTTTGCACCACGTGGGTTGTAATACATATGTTGTAGAGTAAATAAAATGCTAGATGTTTGGCTGGGTGCGTTAAAATGATTCTTTTTCTTCTTCTCCTAGCAACGTTCTACTGTTGCCTCTATGATGCACAGACAAGAGACTGTAGATTGCTTGAAGAAATTCAATGCAAGGAGAAAACTAAAGGTAAGAATGAAAACTTCTGCAAGAATGAGTGGCTAATTTTGGAAAGATGAAAGTATATTGGCTTGTGTTCCATATGTAAAAAATGGGGTTTTTGTTCCAAAAAAAAAATGTTAATTTCCCTAAGCAAATTTTTTCTTGAATATTATGCTTAAATGAACTATTAGATAGGTGATCAGCTGTTGAACATGAGGATCTTAAACTTTTTACAAAAGTGAACAAAACGTAGTGTAATTTAGTTGGATTAAGAATAATAGCAATCATCTTCATTTATACGCATTAAAAATATTTTGTTGAAGGAAAAGCCTTAAGGTTATTCTTTTAGATTATCCTTTGTTTTCTCCTGACCAGACAGGATAACTTTGCAGATGTGAACTGTTCTAATTAGCACATTACAAATACGCTCCTCTTCCTACCTAAAAGAGAGTTTAAGCACATTAGGAAAGTCTGTTTCATATCCAGCTATGTATTTTGCTGGCAGTTACTGTGCCTGGTGGTACTCATGGTTTGCGCATTACGTACTCAAAATTGGTAAATATTTGAGATTATCAGGATTGCTGATAGGTGTGTAGTTAAGATTAAATTACAATTTGTGCGCTCGTGGCATCACATATGGTGGGTAATGCAGAGCCAATCCATTCTTTCAGGATTGATTTAGTAATTGATGTAATTTACGCGTGTGTTTTCCTTTTTGTTGTGTCGTGTTCACATTCAGAATTTTACACAAGTGTGATGCTAATTTGAGAAAATGTGTGTGTACACAGGGGGCCATTTTGACAACTATGCTGGCTACCAGAAATTTCTCAGGTATGTTCATTGAGCTCCAGAGTAATATGGTCTTTACGTTTCCATGTCTGTGCTGACTAAGATCTAATTAGGATTTATTAGTACAGAAAGATCTTTTGTTATTCAGGAGCATCTAAATATGATATACCTTAAGTTGTTTCCTTTGCAGAAGCAAACAAGAGAATTTAAACTGTTTGGGCCCAATAGAATCTCTTGTAGATGACAGTCTAATTTTTTAGTAGAATGGGAGTTCCTTCTCTTTACTCTTTTAGTGTTATCTGTTAAAAGACAGTGTTTCCCTGTCTATTTTGGTGGATGGAAATTGAAAATATAGCTCCACATGCATAAGTATCACCAAACAACTCATTTTTATATACCTGAAATGTCATTGCAGGATTCTGTTGCACTTGTATTAAAAAAAATAAATAAATGCATGTTAGTTCTTTATTGTTTTGCTAAGGAGTAAGAAACATAGTAAAATGAGTCCTTCTTTTCCTTCTCTTCGAATGTCTACCTTGATATAACAAGAGATGCTTCCTCTTTATGAAATAATTTCATAGTGATATCCTTGGAGATTTAGATCTTTATACCAAACAAATGTTAATAGCAAAAGCTAAAATAAGTTTGCTGTTAATAGAGTTGGAATTGTCCTCAACACTAGTATTGCCAAAACTTTGATGTGCTGAATTTTTCATTTTGCCGTTTGAGATTTCAAGTGACTAGTGAAAAAGAACGCCAGATCTAAAAATCAGTAATTTTATATGTCCTCCTACTCTGTGACGTAACTGCTGGAGTGTAATGTCAATTAATTTGCAGACAAAACCATGATAGTGCTTTGGGCATGTTTTGAATAATAATAAGCACTGAATCATCCAAAATAAATTACATAATCGTGAACACAAGAACAACTTGTTCAATTTGCATAGTGCTTGAAATACAATTTCTTTCTTATTTAAATTCCTATATTTGTTACACACCTATAACACAGAAGAGTATGTTTCTGTAAATTACAGAAAATTGGTAAATTGGTCTAATGCTTAATGAATTGTCAGTAGCTGCCAATTCATTTTAAAGGTAGGAATGCTGTAGGCTGCATATCTTATAAATATGAATTATTATTAAATATCAAACAAATACATCGTTTCTCATCACTTTTCATAACTGTCACTGTGTGTGTATGTAAGGGTCAGTTTCAACTTTCATGAACCAAAAAAAACCTGAAGTAATTTTAAAATAGTATTTCGGCATGAAAAGCAAACAGGGGTTTTGGCTTTGTTTTGGATTTTTTTTTTCACCTATCATCTCTGTTTTACACCATAGTGACCCATATTTTTCCTTGGTGACATTTTATTTTTTCAAGTTGTTTATTCATTGTATTTCATTGCAAAGCATGCTTTTGAAGGTCATTTGTCCATAACGATGTGGTTATAAAAGTGTTTTATTTTCCTTTTTCTTTCTTCCTTTTATGTGGAATGTGTATTTCTTGTGAGGTAAGACCCTCAGCACGTGAAAGGAACATCTTTTTTCTCTTCTAAATCAAAATTGCTGTTTGTCCTAAATCACTTTAATTTCTACATGTTGTCACAACACCATTTCTTTCCAGTCCGCTTTCTGGCCTATTAGCGCTGCCTTAGGTTATATTTATAGCTATTGCTTGTAGTTGCAAGAAATCTTTCATTGTGGGCTTAATTTAGAATATGCTAATTGCTTTGCTACTGCAAATTCTTCAAATATTTGATTTGTATGCAGTATCTGTGCTTAAAGAAAGATGCATCGAAATATTATTAAAAATACATTCCAAGCCAAAACCGACAAAGGCAGTTGAGTATGGAATATGTCCTATAACGTAAAATACTGCATAATAATCCATACTAGGCACATTTCGAAGGACACGCTGGCAATGCCGTGAACACAGTACTTGTAGTTATTGCTTTTGGTGCCCTCATTTTACTGGCTTTCATTTAATTGTCTACATAAAACATGTAATGTTTGTTAACCATTAAAAGAACTCAGAAGTTTTATGCACAAATTTAGCAAAAGGACCAAGTTATGACCAGCAGCCTCTAAGTATTAATTTATGTTTTCCCATATTTTTGTAAGGGCTAACGGTATAAAACAGGCTTTGAGAGCAATGAACTTCTGGGTTTTTTGGCCTCAGGTTTCAGAAACAGCTCCTCCCCTTCGCTTTGCCTAAATGAATTTCTGAAGTTAATGGAGCGCCCGCAATATTTGTGGTAGTGTAAAATCTAAAGCCATGTTGCATCAGGTCCTGTAAGCACACGTTGCAGCAGGCTGTGTCCCATGTCAAAAATACATGTAAACCAATTTATTGTCAATATTAATTTACATGTTTCTGTAATTAAAAACATGCAGTGGTCCTGTTGCATAATACGGGCAAATTTATTTTTGTTCCTTTTAATTGTGAATCATGGGCCTTGTGCGAGTTTTAATGCGAGTGTTGGCTCATGTCCATAATTAATAAACTGCATTTGGAGGGCTGATATATTAATAAAATTATAAACATTAACCTGGCTTCATTTTTCATTTTTTTAATTGTAAACAACACAATAAAGGACATTAGTTATTTCTGTACAGTTTCCGAGGTGATGTTACATTCTCTGAACTCTGAAGCAGAGCTAAACAAGCAATTAATGCAGATGTAGCCAGAGAATAAACCAAAAATTAACTTCAAGTTTAAACCACATACTCAATAACTCCAATATCCTCAGCTAGTTTGAGCAACCTTAGGTTTGCAAGGTCCGATTGTTTGGGTTTGGGTTTTTTTTTTTTGTTTTAAAGAGGATGCCAGTAAAGATGGGAGCACTTTCTGATAGGAAGATTGGGTCATAAACAACAATAAAAAACAAAAAACGCCAGGCTTGTTTTGCAATTTTTTATTCTTCAAGTCTTTGGCAGTGAGTCATGAAGCCTTTACGCTTTAGTGACTAGTTTATTTGAATTTGGTAGGTCATGCAGCATGTATTTCTGCTGTAAACGTTTTCAGGGTCAGAGCTGCAGTGTGCTTGTTTGCACATTAGCCCTCCAAATTTAGTAATTTGAAATGATTTGGCCCCGTTCTCGGCGCTGTTTTTAAGTGGTGGAATTTAAACCTAACACATGGCAAGGGAAATTTTGCCCAACAGTCCCCACCGCTTTGATGAAATTTGATCAGCATGTGACATGATTCAGAAAATAACAGGTTTTCTTCATCAGAAGTTGAAGCAAAGCCTACCAGTTGCCATCGTTACCTCTTAGGGAGCGCTCCCCCAGTGCAACACTTCGCTAGCAGATTGTTCTTCCTTTCTTATTTGCAACTTTCCCAACCTTTCACGCAAGGTGACTGACGCTGTCGTGGTGGGAAATCCCCAAAGGCCCATTGCTCGGAGGTGCTTTTTTAGAACCCACTTTACTTCTCATGTATTATACCCCACGATGCTCTTTGGGTACCTTACTGATCCAATATTGATGACTTTTATGTCACTGTCATATTAATAACATCATTAAGATGCCAGCGGGCTCTAGAGATGCCTGGTCCGGGTCCCTGCCATCAGCATAGTACTTTTTCATAGTGGTATCAAACTGTCCCCATCGATACTGTAAGCACATTGCAGTTGAAAAATTAACGTATCCAAAGCTGCTTCTTTTAAACTCACCCTGCTTCCATTTCCTCTGTGCCACCCAAGGAGGTCTCTCCTTGTGTACGTACAGCTGCCCTACAGCTGTAATCAGTGGAAAAAGAGATGTATCATCATCTTCAGTATTTGTAGTTTCTTAAATATTTCGTTTCCTATACTCAGAGCAAGAAAAGGAGGAAATAAAAGCTGAAAAGGTATCTGCAGCTGGGAGGCAATGGGGGCTGGCTGCGCAGCTGGTTGACCTCAGGGGTAACCACCTGACACTGAAACTGTTTGTCTCGTTTTGCAGCAGCCAAGAGTTTGCTGAAAAAACCCGATGGAGTTAAGGTAGGTTAAACACGCGCTTTAAAATGTATTCTATTAGTCACCACCTATCTGTAACTTCTGCCAGTTTTTAGGATTGATTCTTGTTACTTCTTTCCTTTATAGAATTTGTTAACGAGTGTTTCTTTTACCATATATTTGAAGCGATTAAAGTTAGTAGGTGAAGCTTAAAAAATGAAGTAAATACTTGAAAAACAAGCATTTTATAAGTAGAAGATAGAAAACTACTGGAGAAAATGCTTTTCTTGCTATTTTAATGAAGGATGATTGTGTCATTAATGACTCTGTTATTAATTAGCTTATGAATACAAATAATGGTTTGGTGGTGGGCACGTTAGCTTTTTAGGCATCAGTGTTTTATCTGCAGTTCTATTGCCTCTGTGTTTCTGCTTGACTTTTCATTTGGTTTCATGGAAGACCAAAAGTTTACCGGTAGGCTTGGCTCCACATGAGGTGTCTTCTGCCAGATGTACTTGCTATATTTGGCAGAACTTTCGGGGTTTACTATCTCAACAAATCAGCTCGTCCTGAGTAATAGACCTTGCTAAGAAGGGAACATTTTGGCAGCTTTCATACATGATTTAGACCTCCTATTCTCATGTCACCAGATCCTGCAGGAGGAGAGATGCTTCACAAATGAACGTTCTGGATAAATACTTTGAGAAACAGCCAGGAAAAAAAAATATCACTCAGCAATGAAAAATATTATATTTCTTTTCTCGGAGGACTCCTGAAGACTAAAATAAGTGCCTCGAGCTTTCATTATATGATTCAAAAGATAGTCTTCTGTGCTCTGTGTGTTTACTCAGAAGTGTGTCTTTGACCTGAATTTTAATTTTCCATTTAATCTTAACTTTTTACTTTAACAAAACATTGTATACTTAAATACCAGAGTCACGGTATATTTGTTCCTGTTCTCCCACATACGCACACTTTTCCTATCAAAAAAAATCACGAGACTGACTTAAAATGAAGTGAGTATACTACGATTTGGGTGCTTCTCACTGCCAGGTAGTAGATATCCTAGTTCTGTGGAGAAGCACACATTCAGTACTATTCTGTCATTCCTGTGGAAAATCCTTATCAGGTTTCATTGTGGAATATATAAATTTTATGTACTCTTATCTGACCAGCTTTTCCTTTTCAAATATCATTCCTCCTACAGGTCTACGATGGTATTTGTTATATCTTAATTTTGATGATAATACTGGAAACAATTGTTGCCAAAATTTTGCCTAAATTACACTTGTTGGGATTTGATATTTTGGTGTTCAGCACATTTTGTGTCTTGCTGTTTGTCTGCATGGTCATGTGGAGCGAAGGGAGTAAATTTACATCTGGGGAAGTCTATTTTTGTCATTTCTGTTCTTGAGATGCTTTATAATCCGTAGCATTTTTCCACCCCTTCCTACAGGTTAAGCTGTCTTTTTCTTAAAAAAAAAAAAAAAAAAAAAAGCCAAAACAGCAATATACTGTACTCCATGCATTGATACTTCAAATCCAACCAGTCACATTTTCTTCTTTTCCTTTCTCTCTGACTGGTCAATTCAGAAAAGGAAGTCCAGTTCGAGTGTTCAGATGATGGTGAGGATCTTTATCGACAGATTTTTTTTTTTTTTTCCTCCTGTGAAACGTTCACACTTAGAAATCAAGCAGTTGCGTTCAGATTTGTTAACGTACTGTGAGAAGCTGCAAGACTTTAAAGTACAACCTCGTGAATTTTAAGCCTGCAGTTGCTATATGCCATCCACAGTGAATTGTTCTGCAGTTCTTTCAAGCAAGTTTTTTTTATGTTTTTTAACCTGGGGACATACGCAAACAAAAAAAAGTAGATGTAACATTGGCCAATGCAGCTGTCCTTAGTAAATAGAACCAGTAACAAAACAGTAATCTTATAACAGCCTTCTATTAATTTGTAAAACCTCCTTATTTTAAAGCTAATAGTATTAATATCATAAAACGTAACACAAACCACATTGCACAGTGAAATAGTATTGCTTTACTTGAGCCACTGTAGAGCAAGATGCCGTGCTAAATGCTCAGGAGCAAAAATAACCAATTTCACAGCCTTTCTGCAGTACAGTTTCCCAGCTAACATCCTTCACAGCACAGGGCTTTGTCACAAGATGTTCCACCTGACCGTCAGCCTCAATAACTTCTCTTCCTCCTCACCCCACTCTCCAGTCTTGCGTTCAGTTGGCCTCTGTGATCCCACACGGCAGCTTTATTCCTGTTTATTATGGGTTCGAATCTGACTTTCGAGAGGTTCGTGATGAGCAGCTGTGATGTCCCAGCCAGTCCCGGTAGAGAGAAGGCAAATATCCCTCATCCACACCTTTCACTGGGAAGTACAACCCTCCCCGAAAAGCAAAAATTGCTGCTCGGGTCTGAGCAGCCTTGTAGTTTTACAGGTAAATGGTTCTTTGCGGGAACGTAGAATTTCAGTGGCAGAGTATCAACGGTAGCAGTGCCCAAGTGAGGGTCACCGAAAAGGTATGGTGGGGACATTCCTGGCATCCCAAACGTGAAATGTGCTTTAACTTTTCATTACAGAAGTACCACGGGAAAGGTTAAGTCCCAAAATAAAGGGTTTGTTTCTTAAAAATATTTTTATAGTCTTTTGCCAAAAGAGCGATAATGATTCTAAAGTCATGCCCAGCTGCGTGGAGCATTTGTGTGTGTCTGTCCTGCGCTGCTGTCAGACCCGAGAGAGTGGCCTTTGACACGCGAGGCGTTAATAGAAAAGTTTTCCTTCTTCGCAACAAATAGAAGGTCACCACTTATGCATAATTCAACTTCAGAATAACTGTTTCGTATGAAAATACTCCTTTTGGAATTGTTTTCCCTTTGCTGTTAAAAATATATGCAAAATATACAGCGTGTGTTCATATATTAGTAAAAGCACAAGTATACATTCTATGAGAGAAAGTGTGAAGGCTTATTGCTGTTTTCTCTCTTCAGTTTCAAAGGGTTTTACCAAGTTCTGTTGACACAGAAGAAATAACTGTATTTTGAGTTACATTATCTCTTGCTGCTTGTACTAATGAAGGCTGTGTTCTCAATATCTTCATAAAAAGTTTTGAATGTATTTCCTGCAGTTTTCAGCAGTAGCTGTAATGGATATTGTTTATTTTTATAGGACTTTCACCAAGGGAGTATGGACCCAAGCCTGCTCTCCTTACTCAGGCAAAATTAGAAGTGAAATTTGATTAACCTGTTTTCATTATGTATTCAACAGCAAGCATTCGTTTGGCATATCACTTTTATTTTTTGTATTAAGCGACTACTGAATAGGACTGTATGAAATCTGGTGAAATCTTCATTTCCTTCCTCATGTTTTTACTTTATCTGCTTTTTGTTAGGGCCTTTTTATTTGTAGTCTCTTGATGACTTCACTGCCATAAAAACACAAAGTCGTAGTTATACAACTTGATATGTGATTTTTCTCTTGTTTCGGAAGATTTAGTGTGCCGTCAAGCAGCATTGTATGTGTTCTCACTATTCCACATTTCTCCTGTAGAACTTTGATTTACTGAAGTGGTTGGTTTGGGTTTTTTCAAGTTTTTTCCTGAGTAAGGAGTTCAGGTTTTGCCCATCGGGCAGTCCCATAAATGTCAAAGCAAGTTAGTTGATACATAAAATACTTGCTAATACTTATGTCTCCCCATGAATGACTTTATGCACAAAGGTATTTATTTTCTCCCTGTCTTGAGTTCAGACACCCCTGCAACTTATGGCTGTAATTGTGCATAGATAAATGAAATTTATTTGGCAATAACTAGACCAAGTTGGGGCATAAACTAAACGCTTGGAACTCAATAATGACTCGTATTTTCTCTTCATGACAATTCCTGTAGAAAGACTGTTGTTTAAAAAAAACCAACCTGTTTCTCATCCTCCTGCTGTAGAGCACTGTGAATGTTGATATTAAATCAAAGAAAAATCATTTTATTCTATATGGGAGAATGGTTCCTGTCGCAAATACTACTAAATAACATTTAGTGTCGAGATAATGTTCCCTGGCATTAACAGGACTACTTTATATTCCTCAAAGCCAGTTAAATGCTGGTGAAGATAAGGAAATTTGCGGTCTGTAGTTAGTGAATGCAAATCCCGTTGACATTTCCGTAATCTAGACACGTTCTAAGTAAGATTCAGCTCAACGGCAGGCGTGATTCCTGCAGTCCACAAGTCAGCTGCCACACCTGTACCAAAGCAAAATAATCATCAAAAATTGCTGAGGACGCGAAGGTCTGTGAGCGTCCCCAGTGGTGCCAACGTCCGAAGGCTCCAATTTAGCAAAGCCCTTGTTCCATGTTCGCCTGCATGGCTGAGGTGCTGGATACTTCGTCTGAGACTATGCAGTCAGGTGTCTCATACACAGCTCAGTTTGGTCCGCCATTCTCGGACTTCCTCTTTCTTTATGCATTTTCATGTATGTTACTTAGCTTAGTGCCATTTTCTAATTGGTTTAGAAAGGCTTTTCTTATTTTAAAAGAAAAAGCACCAAATTTTGACCCTAAAAATGCTAGAGTGAGTTTGTTTAAACGAAGAAATCAATTGAATTTTAGCAAAAATCCATTAACTAAACAATTTTGGACTCTTTTTCCTTTGTTTTGTGCATTTATTATTAAGTACCCTGACAAGGAGGTTCAGTAGAACTTTTTTTTTTTGGTATCAAAGTCTTTCCAGACAATATATATCTGTACACCCAGTTCTGCATGCTGCTTTGGACTGCTCTTGTTAAAATTAGACATGACCCAAATGTACATAATATTTCTTTCCTAATTATTGTTAAAGAAAAAAAAATGACATATTTCAAACTAGTTTTACTATACTTTAATCTTGCTTCTTAGTGCATGTAAAAAGTGGCTCAGTACGTTCTTTTTAGTATTTCTGTTCTTTTCATACCACTATATTTATGAAAGCTGAATCTTAAAAATGGATTTAAAGAATCAGATACCTTTAAGCTTACTGCTAAACAGTTTAATTTGAATTAGAATTTTTTGTAAGTCAAAGCCAAAAGTCTTGTAAAGGTGTAGTACTGTGCTAAGCTTAAGAATTAGCATGATGACTTACACGCAAAGTTAAGCAGATATGTACTGATTTGTGGAGTAAGACTACAGATACTATAGCGTGAAACCTTCTGCTTTCAGGTTATAGTGCCAAAAATTGAAAGGCTGATACGCAGCTACTGCAGGGTTCTTGAGACAGCAAAGAATCACAGCTGCCAATTATTTTTGCCTAAAATAACACCCAAAAAAAGCTAAAGGGGCACCAGTCTCTTTCTAGCATCAGTTGTATTTATTCAGATCTGGAATCAGTTACATTTATTCAAATCTGTTCCCAGAAGAATCAACAAATCTGTAGATTTCTGGAGAGCTGTGAATAATCAAATATTATTCATGGTAGTGATAGGCAATTAGCAATAAAGAACAGCAGAGTGCAATTATTTAATACTGTTGCATGTCAAGAAAATGCAATGGCTGTTTAGGACTTTCTCCAAACCCCTACTAATTCTTTATTCTTCTTATATGTGATTAGCTGCTATTTAAAGGCTCTCTGTTCTTTTTAAGTGTCACGGCCGAAGTCATCTATACCTTATCTAGACCTGCGCATAGTGCATCTGAAAAGCCGCAGCTAGCATGTTTGGAGGAGTTGCAGCTAGCTATCATATCTATTGTTAGCGTTCGTTCAAGTTCATAAGTTCATCTTTCTGTGATTCTTTATTTCCATATCTATATCTATATATAGATATCTATATCTGTATATAGATGTTCTATACAGAGAGATATAGATACGGTGCCTACCGCCAGTTCTAAGGCCTGTCTGTTTCTATTTTCTGCATACCTACAGATAAACAACAAAACGAACGTGGTAACCAGCCCCAAGGAAAATATTCCTACCCCGGCGCTGGTATACCTGGAATCTTCCTTCTCGTACTATCTTGAAGTTTTTGACTGTCTTCTGTTTGTTCTTCCTTCTTTTTTGCTTTTTCATGCATTTACTCTGTTTGCTTTCTAAAACCAGGTTTTGGAAAAATCTTTTTGTTTGAATTATGCTTTCTTTTTTTTTTTTTTTTTGTGAGGAAGTCTATTAGAGCGTGTTTATTAATAGAAAATGTTACATGGAAGCTGGATGCGGTAGAGCCATAGCGTTTGTAACCGTAGTGGAATTTTTTTGCATGCTGTGCCAGAAAGTGAGTAGAATGCGCTTTATGTTGCTCTTAGCTCTTTGCCTGATGACTGTTTCCATCTTTTTAATGCTAACCGGTTGCACAAAAAAAAAAGAGAGAAAAAAAAGCTCTATTATTTTCTCTGCTTTGTCATAGTATGAGTATTGATATCAAGGAGAGCTAACAGGATTATTGCTAGGCTACCATAAAATAGACCTTATTCAGATTTTCATTTCATATTTCCTAAAACTCAGCAGGACTTTGCAAGTCTTCGCTGGGATCGAGAGGCATCTAGTGCTAAACATTTTTGCTTGTTGGTCTCACATTTAAATCTGCAGGAGACATTACTCATGAAAAAGCTCTGTTAGGAACATAATACTAATCAGAGTTTCTATTGCAGTCTTGCTTTTATTAGTAGCTCCTATTTCTCAGGCATGCATGTATCATGGGGGCTCACAAATATAAACGCCGGTGCGTAAGTACCTAATTTTGTGAGGTATTGTTTCCCGTGTGCCTGCATGTATAGCTTTGAAAACGTGGATCATTCTTCTTGAGGTTTTTTATTTTTGCATACATTCCAAAGTAATTTCTAAGGACCAGTTAACAGGATCCATGCATGAGTATACGGCAGTCTGTTCCCAGACGTAGCCGTGCACAGTAGTCCATGCTGCAAGCGTGCTGCCTGACTGCCATTTCAAAGATTATTTAATTATTTTATTTTTTTTAAAA
Source organism: Pluvialis apricaria (assembly GCA_017639485.1). Classification (NCBI taxonomy): domain Eukaryota; kingdom Metazoa; phylum Chordata; class Aves; order Charadriiformes; family Charadriidae; genus Pluvialis; species Pluvialis apricaria. The sequence continues at coordinate 81,210,065 of CM030010.1, forward strand.
AAAAAGAGGAAAAGGATTTGGGGAAATGAAAATGGTGCAAAGATCTGTCTCGCTTACTTTTATGCTGCTGTGCAGGGGCAGCAATTAGTAGTAATTCACATCTTCCAAAACACGGTAGTTAACTCGTCCTTAATCCTTATCGATTCGTCTGTATTTTTATTTGGTGACTTAATACTAATACAAGCAAACATGCTTAAAGAAAAGAGGTGATTTATGCCCTCGTGCAAAAGAGAGCCTCTGCAGATCTCTCCGGAGCTTCAAAGCCCTGTCTACGTGGGTCATGAATAAGGTCTCTGCATGCTGCTGCTTTAGGTGAGATGGTCTTATTTGCTGGCTTGCCGCTGAGGAAATCTGTTTTAAAAACATCCAGTTTCACCCTCTGGCAACAGTTAACGTTTGATTTAGCTCTTGTCAGTGTTCAGCATTTGTGAGCTGACTCTTCTTGCACTCCCTCACACTAACGAGAACGTATTTACCAACGGGAACTCTTTTTCTCTTTATTTTGTTCTTGCTCAGGAGCCCCAAACTACAGTAATCCACAACCCTGATGGAAATAAGGTATTCAGAAAGAATCAACTCCATCTTGCTTTTTTCCACACCACACATTCCATCCGCTGTTCCGCAGCAAAATAGGGCCCTTCCAGGAATGTATCAAGGAAAAAAATCTCATTCCCGCGTTTTGTTAACGCCTGGTGTCTCTCGAGCCTGTTTTCATCTCTGTTCACCTGCTCCGCGCATCCCGCTGAGTGCTGAGCTGCCAAAGCTCCCAGGGCGGGAATCGGTAGCGATGGGCAGAGATCAGTGTCCCTGTGCCGCCGGGCTCGGGGACCGGGGCTGGGACAGGGGGTGTCTCTCTCCTTTCAGCCAAAAATGCTGCGGTCTGAGTAAAACCAAAGAACGCTGTTCTCAGAGCGTGGTGAGATTTTACCAACGAGTTTCACGTGCGGTTGTCACCTTCGATAAAGATGTCATTTCAGTTTATCCCATGTGCTGTTTCGCAGCATGCTTATGCACCGTGTTGTGACATTGTCTTTTGCACAGGACTTTGGTTTTCTTCCATAACATCACTGAGCAGTTTAAACAAAAAAAAAAACAAAAAAAAAAATTAACATTTCAAGTGACAAAGAGGTCTTTTGATTTTTTTTTTATACATTTTCTTCATGCTCTTTTCTTGTGTATTGTGACGTTTGCGTTTGGCAGCTGATTCCTAAAACGTGTTTTGTTTTGTTTTTTTCATGCATGGACTTGAAAAGGGCCAGGAAATATCATCATTTACATATAACACATGTTCCTAGTTTTCCTGGAAAGAATTTACTCTTCAACAAAAATGTCACTGTTTACAGTATTGACTTAAAGAACTGACATTTCATTTATCTAGTCTTAACTACTTGTGGTTATTTCATATGAGAAGGATTGAATCCGAGTGAAAAAATAACGCATGCAGACATTTGTCAAGCATGAAAGTGCTGATGGTGTGTATTGTGCTCGTGTATCCCATTCTTTTATGCCCCTTGCATCCGTCGAACATAGAGCTTTTATTTTCATGTTATTACTTCTTCACCTCCCCAAGTTCAAAACTCATAGGCAACAAACAGCCTGTGTTTGAACACTAGTCTAATCTTTATCGCTGAAGTCCACTAAAGACCAGAAAACCCAGATAAAATATTGGCGTGACTACATCTACTTGACTTTATTGTATCATCGTAGCAATTAAGATACTCAATGTCCCAAAAGGTCACAGCAGACAAGCAAACCACTTAATGCGGAGAGTTACTCCTAAATTTGTCTGAAAGACTGATCGTTGTAGTATCGCAACTGGAGTGGATGCTTCAATATTACAGGCTACATCTGCCGTGTGAGCTTGTGCATGGTGTTTACAACTTGTATTTGTGTGGGGGTTTTGTTTACTCATAAGTACTTTATCTAATATTTCAAATGATAGAGCATGATACATCTGTGTAGAGTGAAACGTCTAACACCAGCCAGTTCAGGAAAAGCATGGTGACTTGTTCAGTTTTGTTTGCGTGTGAATTAATTCATGTAGTTTTATTTATGGATGCACATACGTTTTGTTTTTTTAAGGTCTAAGTAATGCATTAACTGTTTTGAATGTTCCTTTGGCTCAGCCTTGTGAGGACACAGTAAATAAAGGGCACTGTCAAATTTAGCTTTTATTATTTAATTGTAAAATCCTTTTAAGAGTTAAATACGATACCAGTCCTATTTTCTCTCTCTCAGATAAAAATAGACCAGTTAATCCTTTTTGCTATTGAGCTGTGAATTAAAAAAAACCCCAAAATTATATTGATTCTACTTTTCAAGAAAGATAAAAAAATCAAGTTTAAAAACTTTCTGGCTTTCTAAAACCATACCTATTAGATTTGACAGTGCCCTGGTAAATTTGCCCGTAATATTTTATGTTTCTGGTAATCCATGAAAGACTTGAGATAAAGAACCCTTGCCTTTTTAACAGTGTGGTGGCTTAAGTATAAACTGTCTGATAGATGAGTCATTCCTCTACATGACTGGTTGTTTGAAGAATACTACTGCAAAGATACCTTAGGTTGTCAAAGTCGTTATCATATACTTATCAATTCTCCATCTCCTTCCCCAAATTTTTTTTTAATCACAAAAACAGTTTAAAAATGACAAAATCTGATCCAGTATTCTTAAAATCACGGGGAGACTTTGTTTTAATATGCATTGCATAAGTCACATGAGCAGAAAAACGGTTGTAAACTGCAGCACACACAAGTTTGCGTATTTAAAAGTTGGAATGGAATGACTGATTTTGCACAGTTGGTTTAATCACTAAGCTTAAAATGGCAAGCTCTCCTACTTGGCTGAGGTAATTCATATAACATTTCAGATGGACTTTGTACAGTCAGATGTTAAAGAAAAAAAAGTTTCCTTTACATTCCTGTGAAGTAAAAGCATCAGACAGCAGGAAATGTATTTATGGTCCCTCCTGTAGAGAATGGCAATGTTTGACATCGGTTTTGGGTGGAAATGTCTTAATCAGTGTGTGACCATTTGTTTGTGAATTCCATCCCACCCTGCTTCAAGGCTTTGCATGGTATCTGTAACTAACTGTCATTTCCAAAGGCACACAAATAAGGCTCGGCTTGTTTTATACATTCTACTTATATTTACTTCTTAACAGGAATCAACAGAGAGTTCCAATACAACCATTGAAGATGAGGATGTGAAAGGTACGATTTTAAATTTGACGCATTTGGAGAAGCAATAACATGAGTTACGCGAATGTATTTCATTAGATCGATAAACGCAGAAACTCCTAATGAATCTGAAGACAGAATACTATGTTTGCTTATTTAAAAGCAATTACCTTTATGCTCTTCTGTCCCACTTCTGACATGTTTCCGACTTACCTTTGACTTTCCATTTCCCAAAACACCATTTGCCATGATGTTTTGGAATGAGGAATATAAAGTTACTGCTTATTAACTAAGACACTAGCTCCAGTAATAATAGTAGTAGATTAAAAATGCGTAAGTCAGTGCTTTGTAACTCTTACTTAGTTTATGTACTTTTAGCATGCATTTGTGTTTTGGGTTTGCTTTTTTTTTGATGTCACCATTTTAATTTTAATTCTGTTCAGATGCCAGTGTTTTTTCACGTTTCTCTTTTGTTCTGTCCATACACTTATTTTAATCTTCTTTTATTCTTTAAAAAAAACTAAAATCAATAATTTTTCTATAAAATTAGTTCTGTAACTTCACAGATACTGGTTTTGTTTCCATTTTTTCCCCCTCTAAATATTACACTGTGATGTTATTCATACTTAGTTTAATAACATGGTGTTTTAAAACAAAGGGTTTTTAAAAAGAAGAGTATTAGGCTTGTGTATCTCTGGTTCACAGAAAAGATTGGTTTTGAGACTCAAAGAAGAATGTTATATGTACAGGTGAAACACAAGCCAGAGACGATAGTAAAGACAAAATGTGGAAATGGAAAAGAAAAGCGAATTCTTAGTGAACCATTGTAACATGGGGTTTACTTCACGTTGGAAGTAATAGAATGCCTAAGTCACTGTTACAAGCCTGTATTAGCAAAGCTGTGCCCTAAAATACAGACTTGAACCTGCTAAATCTTCACTGGCCTCTGAAGAGCACGGGAGCATTTCAGAATTAGAAGAGATTCCAACATAAAGGAGTTAGAATTGTATGAAAAATACCTTGTGCTTCGTTTCTGACGGGTAGAACAGGTGCTCTGCGTGTTTGATAAAAATCCTGCTATTGCCAGGGCCGTGAATTGCCAGTGTCAGCGTGAAAGCAGAGCCTGCTGGCAGCGGCCGGCCAAGGGGCGCCGTGCTGGAAGCGCAGATTTAGATACGATGCTGCGTATGGGACATTTACGTCACGGCAGAGCCCAGCGTCCTGTGTCTGCTGCCGCTCGGCGCGCTGCTTTCGGCAAGGCTGAGGGTCTCAGCTGGTGTACCAGCTAATATCTACAGCCTGCAATAATTTTGTCTACTTTTTGCATAGTTGGTGTTCCCTTGGCGGAGAGATTTTTCTCTCCACTGTTAGTAGCGATGCAGCTGTAAATTGTGACTGGGAGTGCGGTATGAGCTGCACTTAGCTCTAATTAAGTCACTAATGTTGGCGCTTTGTTCTCAAAGTTTCAGTGAATCATTTCACCTCCGCTTGAACAAAGTCTTGGCTGCGTTAACAGGCAGCACCCGCTCACTTCAAATAACAACCTAGTGATAGCGGTTTGAGTTAATGCGGAGTAATGGCTTGGAGAACAATTACAGGTATCTGCAGCTGATGCAGAGGAAAATACAGTGTAATTTACCTTTGTTCATAACACTTTGTATTTTTTCCTTCAAACCATTATGTGTAGTTTAGCAACTAACCTCATTAAATGAATAATTTAATTATAGGGCCTCTGCGTGATGGTATCACGTGATGTTATAACAGTAGGAGTTTTAAAAAATCCTCTCTGAAGCTTAGCGCACAGAATTGTATATCAGGAATACGATTCTAAGAAAAACAACAGTGAAAACATTTTGCCTGATTCTTTTATATGATTCTGCGGTATCGCAGATTGGACGGCCGCGATGTACTTTATTCCCAAACCAGAAAAGAGGATCCCGCCATAATCGCAGATCTGAGAGACGAGATGCTGGGTGTGTCCACCCCTTTGCTTTTACAGATGTCAAACATTTAGCAGGTGAAGTTTTCTGTGATTTGTAGGTTCCTGACCTGTTGCTACGTGATAGCGATACAAAGGGCACGAAGTGGGTCAGCCGGGCAGATGAGCTGAGGCTGTCCCGTGGGGAGAGCGCGGCGTTGCCTATTTTCTGGAGACTGCAGGAGGAGGAGCTGAAGGGTGTTAACCGTGCTTGCAGAAGAGGTGGCAGAGCGAGTGGGGTGTTGCTCTTCACCTGCTTCGGCGGGAAGGTGGGATGGTTTCTCCCCACCGAGAATGACGGTTTGGACTGCTGATGTCTGGGATGATCACGATATATAACCTGTTCCAGCATCAGGTCTGGGGCTAACGGGCAGCAGTACCACCACCCTCTTCACCAGGGGCACAGCTTATTCTGGCATACGGGGATTTCATTTCTGGTTTACTTAAGAAACAAATATAATCTCCCCATCATTAATTGCTTGCAAGCTTGCTTGTTTTTCGCTTTTTAGTATTCCTCTCACGCTTCCAGTCTTTCCACTGGAGGCTGCTTTTCAGATTGTTTTATTATAAATTAAAGCTAACGGTACGCCGAGGGTGTAATTTCTAGAGTGACTCGGGGAATAGGCAGTCCTGCATCCCTGACAGCTATTACGAGCTCAAGCTTCGTGCTGTAGCAAGGCACATAGGAGATATTTTCCCCCTTCACCAAACTTGACTTCTAGATGTAGATTTTCTACGACAACAGTGAGGAGGCTGTTCTGTTGTGAGGAACAGCTGCTGGCTGCAGCTGGAGACAAGGTACTGATAGGGATGGATGGATGGATTTCAGGGGAAGCAGAGAGAATTCTCTCCGATTACTGACTGTCTGGGTCCTCTTGCGTATGCTCAAGGTGATGCGTGTCACCAGATTTGAGATCTAGAAGGAATGTTCCCCACCTTAGGTCATCAAGGACCTTAAAAATCTTTTTGCTTTTCTTGGCAGCATGGGAAGAGGCTCTCTCCTTCCTGCGAAGGGAAAGGGAAATGGGGATGCCGCTCTGTAACTGCAAAGTAACATTAGTATACGTTTTATAGTATTACAGTATAGAACCATAGGATGGTTTGGATTGGAGGGGACCTTAAAGATCGTCTAGTCCAATCCCCCTGCCATGGGCAGGGACACCTTCCACTAGACCAGGCTGCCCAAAGCCCTGTCCAACCTGGCCTTGAACACCTCCAGGGATGGGGAATGATTCTTCTTTGCCAGGGCGTGCAATCTATGCACTTTATTCCTCCTCCAATTATTCTAAAACCATGCCTAGATCGCACAAACACATACAAGGTTCCTTCCTTTGTACAGACTACCAGCCCAGGCATACTTAAAACGTTCAGCTCTGCATCAAGTGGTATTCTTACTTTTTATTGATTTGGCTCTTTAAAGTTGTGTGGATGATATGAGTCTGTGTGGGATATAATATCTCCAGCACAGTTGGGGTTTTGTGTGCCCTGTGGGAGCGTGTGCGTGCATATGCATGTCTGTGTGAAGTATTACAAATGTTATGATTCATTAAGAAAGGTAGCAATTAAAAAAAAAAAAGGCTTAAATCAGCTGTCACAAATGTGTTTTTAGGAACAGATTCTTACCTCATATCTGTCAGGGAATGCATAAAATATTCTCCTCTCGTGTCAGGACCTCACCCTGTTTTCACTTTTGAAAGACGATGTTTTAACTTGAAGACAGTAAAATCAGGCTTACTTTTGATTTGTTATTTATTGAAAATCCTAGTGTCTGTAACTTTGCCTTGCTTATGTGTGTATTTACATCTTTTAGGACTGGAACATATTTCTTTTACTAGGAACAGCGCTTGGCAGACAATAGTGAGTTTTAATAATTCAAGGAATAAGCTAATTCTAGGATTTGAGTCTGAAATGACTTGAAGGTTCCTTGCTGACATAAAGTTCTGACGTTAACCGTTGATCATGGGCTTATCTGCATGATAGTGAGAGAAGGAGAGGAGTGGACAAGAAGAACATGTGGAAAACTGGACCGTAGGCAATGCCGCCTTCTGGGATTGCTTGTGGGATTTCTCCTTCCTGTAGTGATGCGACTGGAACTCTTGGGCAGCATCCTTCTGATATGAGGTGGATAGGTTTTTTTCGATAATGCTGTAGAATACCATCGTTATTTTTGCCAGCAACGCACACAGACTTTTATAAAACTGAGTTGTTACATTTATCATGGTTGGGAAATCTAGATCTCTCATGGTATTTTTTTGCCCCTGGAAATTAATTGATGAAAGCACTAGTAAGAGTGACGATTCCCGATGGGAGAACTTGCTGCGTTATAGGGCACTTACAGATTAGGTAAATTCTGGGTAATTTGTGCTACTTAATACATCAGTAAGGTACATTGCTTCAAAACGTGAACCATTCAGGAGGCATGAATTGTCATATATTTTGCTAATTTATTTCATTTTATACCTGTTGTTTTAATTTTATTTAACAGTAGAAAGAAACCAATTTAAACTAATCCGTTTGGAACATACTTTCCTGAAGAAAAACCTTCAAATTTCTAAGAATGTTTTTTTAAAAGCTCTTTCAAAACCCTGTATATCTCAGTACTGGATAGAGGGATAAATCTGCGCTGGCATCTGAACAGAGTCATTTATGGCTACGACCTTTACAACTGTTCTTGGGCACCCACACTGCCTCCCGAAAGTACATCATTAACATTGTTTGTCTGCTCAAAGATTTTATAAGTTCTCGTTGCTTGTAATTAAATTATCGTTATTTTTCTGTTGGCCTTCTCCTTTTTTTTTTTTTCTTTTTTCCCTTTCACCTCTACTTGACCCTCATACAGCTCTCACAAAGGAGGGTGACATGGAGAGGTTATGTTCCACCCACCATTCCTCCTCTTCCATTGCTTCTTCATCCCAGTGGTCACCACCCTTGCCGTGCCCCAGCGGCCGCTCCTGCTGCCAGTGCCTGCTGAGGAGTCTGATCACACTCTACCTCTTCATCTTTGTTTGTTCATATGTTGTGTTTCTTTCCATCAATTCAGCGGGCAAGTCCACGAAAAATGCAAACTCAGAGAGTCATTCGCTTGAGTCTGAGCTCTCCCACTCCACTCCTTCCTCTGTGCTGTGTAAGTCGAGACTCATCCGTTCAGATGATCTCTTTTGTCTCTCCTCCTCTTCCCTCCCCATCACCTGACAGTAGCACAAAAAAAGACCAGTTCTGTGATCTGTCTGATCTAGGAATGACCTTTTCTTAGGGTTTGCAAAAGAACGGAGTATTTTTTTTTAGATATTTATTTCTTGGCCAGGTTTTATGAATTGTAAAAATACTGTCATCAGCTGTGACAGCGGTATAAATAGGTATGTATTTCAGAAGGTTGTGTCTTGCAGAGGTAATCTTTGCAGCAGTTTTCAACTTAGAGATAGATTTCACTCTCACCTCTGGCTTGGATCCTGGATAGGGTCTCCAGATTAATTCCCTGTTACGTTTGTGTACGTCATCAGGTTATTTTCTTTAGCATCTCCATTGATAAACCAACCTGAAAGCTGCTGTGACAGCTGTCAGCTTGCAGCAGGGGTTCATGACAACTGAAAAGTTTCATGCTTTGCTTAAGAGGAGATCTGTGACGATTAATGACCAATTAACTGCAAAGGAAATCTTTAGTGTGAGGAGATTATGTCTGAGCAGTTTACATATGAGAGGAAAGCGGCCTTGTGTTAGTAGCTTGTGAATTGCTAGAACATAAAAGGCCTGGGTAGATGCATTTCTTGTTTATAAATTAACTTTAGAAATTTCTTAAAGAGCGGAGAGACCTTGTGAGTTGGAACGGGGGATGACTTCCCAGGGATGTAGGTTCTGCTTGCGGGATTCTGATCCCGCGTCCCGTGTGCGTTAGGGCAGTTGCACTGGTACTAAGAATGGGCATTTGCACTGGTCAAGGCGAGATCCAGATGGGCCCTTGGAAACACGGGCTGGGTGTAACTGGCCTCAACCTTATCTTAAATTGGAGTGGAATTTTTGGTAGGTGCAACTAATGCAGGTGAGAGGGGAATCGGTCCCCGAGATGATGGGCTGCCTCCGGTCACGGCTGTTAACAGGTAATGTTGAAAGAGAAGCTTCATTCCGAGGGAGGAGCGGGATAGTCTGTATCAATATATAGATGACTATATATCAAACTAGAACTACAAATACTGACAGCACAAACTGCACAGAACCTTAAAGAAGAGAGGAATTAATAGGAAAGACCTGTATAACATTCAAAGCTAACACGAGTAACACGTGCCATAAGGCTTTTATTCCATCCATAGTATAAATCCCCAGAAAATCTGTTACGTACCCAACATTTTCATATTTGATTGCTTGCAGCCTCACATTTCCTGCCTCATTGGGTAGTTAATAGTGCCAAGACCTTGCACTGTTAATGTTTAAACATAAATGTTCATTACTAATTTTGTTACCAAATCTAGGAGCAGAGGCACTGCAGGTAATACCGCTGCCCTTGAAGAAAGTAGGTTATTTTAGTTTCCCTGCAAGAGTCTGGTGCAGAAATGACATAGTACGTATATACAGTGATATTTTAAGAAAGTGAACAACCTTGTATTTATTCTGTTCATTCTGTGACTTCAGAAACAAGCACACTTCTTTGCTGCTTGGTTCCATAAAATAGACTAGTCAAAAATCCTCTAAAAAAGTGCAGATAGAATTCAGCTTAAGGAATGCAGCAACGATCAAATTAAACAACCATCTGCTATGAGGCAGGAAAAGCGTTAGGTGAAACTATTCTGGCAAAGCTTCTTGGTGGAGACCTGATTGTACTGCTACACGTAGTAGTTAGCCTACCAACTCAGGTTTCTCTACATGATTTACAGATTAGAAAGTTAGAATTTGCCAAAACACTAGTAGGCAAAACAGCAGAAGTTAACCCGGTATCTGAATATCTACCAGACTTGCTTGTAGTTTTTCATTCTGATGCTCCAAAATAACGGGAATATTTAAATATTCCCAATAATGGGAATATTTAATTTCATTAAATAACTTAAGTTTAGTGACCAAAGGAACGGTAATGTCCCCGTAACCTCAGCTGTCCTCAACTTAGTTTTAAAAATGTGTGATTCTGGTGTAATACAATTTTAGAAATGGCCGCGATACGCTGTGTTTTCTGTAGCTGTACGTTTAATAGGACTCAGCGGTCCTGTGGCGTGAGAAAATTCAGAAAACCTAAAGTAGTTATCTTCTACCAAGAACAGGATTAATTCGAGTACACGTAAAAAAAACTTCAGTGCTGAGAGAAGACGTTAGGAACGCTGTAGGCTATTAGGGTAAAAACTGCGGGTGTGGCTAATGGAAGATGTGTCTGTGGTAACATCGTTTTGAAGCGGAGTTTTGTTGGGACAGCTCTAACGATCCGTTTCAGAATACTGATAGAGATTATAGAGGTCTCCGCAGTATTACTATAAAGAGGCTGTTGGAGTTGCGTACATTTGGCAGACTTACATTCATCAGAAAAAAAGAAAACTGCTACAAACAGCTTTAGGAATGAATAATTTTCACTAGCAGTGAGCAATATTAAAAGATCAGTGAAAGTTAATACTGCTGAGACTTTTTTGGTAAACTGCATGGGAGTTACCGGGCTTGCCAGAGACAATGATACAGGCTCAAGTGATTCTGAGTCTTAAGTTACATCACAGGATAATTCAAGTCAGTGTTTTTGAAGAGCAAAATGGAGAATTTAGAAGAAAAAAAGCTATGCCATGAAGTCAGAGTACAAAGTTGAGGATGGGAAGTGGCGGTCAGCGGCACACGTGCAGTTTCTTTACGTCGAAAGCGTTTGGGAAATGAGCAGGGCTCCAAAGATGAGCTGGATGAAAACCCATACCTGACAGCTATGTCTTCACAGCATGGTGGCAAGAAGGTGGGAGCCAAAATAGTCTACGGTGTTAGCTCTGTGTAGTATGAAACTGAATTCACTCTCTGTTGGTTGTTAAGTAGCAATTATTATAATTATCGGTATACATCATAATTATAAACAAGAAAAATACTGTTTTCTTAGCTGGTAAACTCAATAGGTTTTAATCTGCTGTCACAGATGTGGGAAAAAGATGATGTAAATGTGGTGTGTTGAGAAAAGACAAGTTGAGGAAGGATTATCATATAGTTATATATATCATATAGTTAAGTCCCGGAGAATAAAAACATCTCCATTGCAGCCCTAGGTGCTAGAGGTATTGAGGAATATATTTTTAAAGGTAACGCAGTTTTCCTGTGAGTGAAATAGGCAAATGCCACATTTCTTGGAATTATTATTTGGGGACGATGATGATGATTATTATTATTGTTGTTGTTGTTGTTATTACTACTATTACTATTATTACTACTATCATCATCATCATCTCAACACATCTTACTGCTTTTTAAAGCTTATTTAAAAGGAAAGAGATGTAGAATTGAGGGTCATTATTAATTTTCCATTGTAAAATGCACATGGACAACAAGATTTCTCTGAATTGTTAGAGGGATTAGGTAGGAGCACAGTTTAAACAAAAATGCACGCAGCGGCAAAGCTTATTAATGTCTCCATTATCAAGACTTTTAACATCATTTCTTGAGACAGCAGCCAGATTCCATGATTAATGTAACACGTTGAGAAACCATAGTGCAGTATCTTGTAAGTGCAGTGACCGTGATAGAGCTCTGTTCTGAGACTGTACGTGATTTGTCATTAAAAAATAAACATTTGCCAACATTTGCCACGCAGGAAAAATATTAGTATAATTGTGTGGTAGCTCCGAGAGGAGAGAGCATCTTTAGAAATAATTAATTTCATATAAATAAAAAGAAGCTATGTCGGGCATGTGACAAATTGCTTAACATCCCATTATGGTAAAGGTTTAATTAGGAGATGCATTCATTTTATTTGATCTTTTTCTGTCAATATAGGGTGGAAAAGTGTTCGGATAATTTTTCGGACTTTTGTCTACATACCTAATGAATTAAATTTTTCTCATTAGGCAAGTAGTAGGCTTACAGGTTTTCAGCAAGGTGAAAGACAGTCGATAGCCTAAAAAAAATTCTGCAAACTGTCCACCCGTATCATAATTTGCTGAATCAGAGTGAATCTTTGGAATCGGCAGGCGCTAGGAGAGAGATGTTACGTGTAAGATGACAACTCAGATGTCTTAGTTCATATCAAAGTTTCAGGTTAAACGGTAGGGTGAGAGAGAAGGTCTGATCTTACATACACTAAATTTTGATAAACTTGTTGAATGAGAAGTCCCCTGGAGCATGCCTTGTCACCTGAGGGGCGAGGTATTTTTTTGTGTAGATCTGAGACGCAATCAGTCATTTATTCATGCCGCGCCTTCTTTTATTTTCTTCTCAGAAATTACTTTCTTGGAAGATTTGTGGAATAAACTGTAAGAGAAGTTGTCAGCAGAGAATTTTTCAAATAGCGGTGTGAAGAGAATAGTTTTGAAAACCATTTTGTGATGTTTGCTGTATTCCTCTGCCTCTAGGATAGCAGTCCGTGCTGTAAAGTTGAATGACTTCTGGGGCATGGCCAGAGTTCATTATACAGCACAGGATAAAATTTCTGGTCTCTTCCTCTTTCTTTTCAAACTTTGGTTATTTTCAGAGCCTAGAAATAACATCGGTGGCCGTATGCTTCCCACCTAATTGCTGTTTGTTGGGACGATGTTCAGATCAGAAATGAAGCAAGGTCCCCCCATACCGTGCCATTCAATTTTAGCAGCCCAGTGTCACCTTGATAAGGACTGTACTGCTTTAAAATGACAGCGCAATAGGTGGGATTTGTCTCCCCAGATTCAGTCATCCTCCACAATGTAGATAGCTCTATTTGAGCTAGTTGTCTAGACTCCCTTTAGTCAACGCAAATAGGTCAGATGAGTCACACTTGTCTTAAATATCTATTTTAGGATATGATGGATCGTGCCCTGAAAGTGCTTATTTTTCTCCATTGACTGTAAGGGAGGGGAGTTGAGAGAACAAACTCACTTGTCTGTGCTTATACATGTCCAAAATGTTGTGAGATTAATCCAGCCTGATGTGTACCAAGAAATGTAGTTAAGACTACTGAGTTGAAAAGTTTTAAGGGTTTTTTTTTTCCCGGAGAAACAACACGCGAGCAAGAAGCGGAATCATGTTAATCATCTTGGAGTTCATGCGCTAATCTGTAAGCAGGCTACCTCATTCTTCTGGAAAGGTGCTTTACTGCTTAGCAGGGATTTCATTGCGCTCTGTTTCAAAGCAAACAGCAGTCAGGGCTACGCAGTTCCCTGATTTTGGGTATTATTTGAAAGATGAAGGTGATTTGTCTTTGCTGTGGATTTCACAGGCTCTGTTGCGAGTGCTGCCTGCACTGCGCTTATTTGATAAGCTATTTTCTGAAAGACCAAAAATACTGGTTTTATACTTGGCTAGTATGATGACTGCTCCTGGGGATTATTTAGTGTTAAAAGAAATACGTCAAAGAACAATAAAAAAAATGTATTCCTACTTCTGTAAGGTCAGTGGGGGTAATTAATAACCATTCCAGTATAGTAATTACATAGTCAATCATCTAGAGTATTGATAACAGTAGAAAGATACTCCAATATCTGAATGAAGCGTAAGTTGTTTTAAATTGTTCTACTGAGAACAAAAATATTGGTGTCAGTTTTGAAAAAGTTCACGGGTAATACAGTGGTCAGTCAGTTACCAAGGATTCCTTTTTGTGTTTCACAAAATGTGAAGTTTCTGGTACGTGTATTACTGAACACTTCATTTTCACATATCTGCAGCTTATTTTTCTTCTACACCTTCTCTCTGCAATTAAAATACCAAAGTATCGGTCATTTCTGTGAGATTCTTGTAGATTGAGTTAAGAAATGTTGCTTGGGGCTCCGGGAAGGGAAGAAAAGCCCCACAGTTCTCTCCTAGAAAAACAGGTTTTGCTGCCGATTTGTACTGTTTTTTTCCTGTGATACTTGATTTCCCTAACTGTGAGACTCCACCTGGTAGGTTTAAGGCATTTGTAGTCTGAGATGCTTTTTGAGTAAATGGTGTCCTTGCTTATTTTGTGTTCTTTGGATATTACTGTTAAAGGTGTTCTTTAATTATGAAAGATTATCCCCACCCTGTAGCTGAGTGGGGACAAAAAGGAGCGCAATGTAGCTAGAGGTTAATAACTCATTTAAAGTTAACATATGGACTACAGCAGTGCTGCAGAAATCATTTTAGCCAGGAAATGTTCCAGTTTGTTCTTTTCTTCTTATTTGGTCTTTTTATAGCTCTTCTTCATAATATTTGTGCTTGAACTGCCTTTGTATTAGTCATACGCCTACTCGCTTGCCAAACCAGGGGTCGTATTTTCTTGAACTGCTGATATCTTCTTACCTTAACTCACTGTCCCTCCAGGGGTAAAGGTTATATTTAGAGAGTAGGTCCATGGTCTTTTCTTTAATGGATTTACTTCACCTGTATTCTGAGCAAAGAATGTAAAAGCTGCCATCTTTCCCACACAAGTCTGCCGTTTTATGGTGGCTTTCCTCTGTACTATCGGCAGTCTTTTTTCATTATTAGTTTTTCAAGAAAATGGCTCGGCACCTTTGACTTCTTTTAACAATGTTCTGCCCTCACACCTCAGTTGTTTTAAAAACACCAATTGTATTTTTGCTGAGTCATCCTTTGCTTACGGAGGTTATACAATGTTATGCCATAGAAAGCCATTGCCATATTCTAAGACAATATAGGTGGCTCAGGCTTTAATTTTTCAATTGGCGCTTACTGCACCCCTTAGAACAAGTAGCTGAACCAGTTCTGCTAGAATCCCATTAAAATTTTTGAGTTTTTCTCCTGTATCTTACTTTTGTCATTTATCAAACTCTTACATGCCATAAGATTAGATATAGTCCTTGCACATGAACACGTGGTGGTATTTTAAAGGGAGGGAATAAGACAGCTGTAATACACGCAGCTCGTAATGCCAAAGAAACGGCGCGTTCTGGTTCAGTCTGATCACACTGTGAAGACAGCATACGGGCCTCTGGCTGGCTTTAACCGCAGCTGAAGTCTGTTATTTAGGAAGTTCTTACTGCACATCAAATAAAATTTCTAATAGTATGAAATTGCCACTGTACGTCAAACAGCATAATTCTCCTAGAATTCAATACAAGCAAAGTTTACGATTGGATCAAAAGAAAAGAAATATCAAATTAAAATGGTGATTGTAAGTGATGGTTATCTGGCAGATGGGAACTGGCCAGATGCCTCTTTCCTCATGCCACGTGTGTCCGCTTGTTGTCCTTGTGTAGTTTGTAATGGGTGTTTAGATGGGAAAAGATACTGGAGATATGGAAGACCGTATGTTACTTGGAGTCCATCAAATTTATAATGGAATTTTGGTCATTTTCTTACCACTTTAATAAGCGCCAATTATTTCTGTCAGATGTTGTCTGCAATAGCAGGACCTTGTTCCTACCAATTCCAGTTCCTCTTCAGTGCCTTCCCTATTTCTTCCTTTGCCCTAAGGAAAAGTGCAAATATTTGACTTGATTCACATGGCCACCGAGTCGTGGCTGCGTTTTGCTTCGCTCTGCTTTCCAGTCTCCTTCCAATTTGCTGCTTGTTGTATTCCAGTTTTTCCCTGTCTCCTTTCTCTTCCTTCCTCCCAGGCTAAACCTCAGCTTCCTGGACAATGTATTTGTAGGCTGAAATGCTTTTGGTCTCTGTTTGTACTCTGTCTCCCTTCACCCACATGCATAGCTATGCAGAAAGTATAAAATGCTAAGATAAAAAAGATATCCAGAAATAATCAGTATGAGATTTGTGTGAAATCACAGTGGCTACTGAGAGTTTTAATTATTATTTTGATGTCTGATGTTACTGAGTATTTCATACTGCCTGTATTTCTCTTGCAATGATAGAATCATAGAATGGTTTAGGTTGGAAGGGACCCTGAAGATCATTGAGTTCCAACCCCCTGCCCTGGGCAGGGAGACCTCCCACCAGACCCACACCCCTCAAAGCCCCATCCAGCCTGGCCTTGAACACCTCCAGGGATGGGGCAGCCACAGCTTCTTGGGGCAACCTGAGCCAGGGGCTCACCAGCCTTGTAGTGAAAAATTTCTTCCTAATATCTAATCTAAATCTCCCCTCTTCCAGTTTAAAGCCATTCCCCCTCATCCTATCAGTATATGCCCTTGTAAAAAGTCCCTCCCCAGCTCTCCTGTGACCCCTTCAGATACTGGAAGGGGCTCTTAGGTTTCCCCAGAGCCTTCTCTTCTCCAGGCTGAACACCCCCAACTCTCTCAGCCTGTTCCCACAGCAGAGGTATTCCAGCCCTCTGATCATCTTCATGGCCTCCTCCGGACCTGCTCCAACAGGTCCATGTCTTTCCCATGTTGGGGGCTCCAGAGCTGGATGCAGTACTCCAGGTGGGGTCTCACCAGAGCGGAGTGGGGGGATATTCACCTCCCTCAACCACTCTTGCTTTCAAACGAGTACGGGCCGAGAATAAGGTGGAGGGCTTTGCACACAGGGTAAATCATTTCTGGGACTCCAGCTTCTAAATTATGCTCCATCTCTGTCTTTGGCTCTTAGTCACTTTCTGCCAGTGAAATTGCAAATGACATCACTTAAATGGGAAGAAATCTAATTTTCTAATATGTGTGTCATTATTTGTGTGTTGCTGAAAGGGAAGAGTGGCGTAGTTGCTTTCACATACTGTTTCACGTGGTGCTTGTGATTTTGTAGAAAAAATGGTAAATGAGTTAGAAGGCAGGTGATTTGGCAACAGTTTTCTGTTGCTGACAGTCCACGCCGTGAAGTCTTTCCACACATACAGGAAGAACTGAGGCTAGTGCTGGAGTTGGACGGTGATTGATTTGAGCCAGTGATACTGCCGTAATCTCTTTGACTTATTTTGCTGGCCTGGAGAGCTTCCTGATGGATGTGTTTCATGTTCCACAGACAGGTCAGCAGATGCGGCTCTACTAGCTGTTAGTACTGCCCAGAGGAACTTTGCTGGAACCATATTCTGTAATCATAGAATGGTTTAGGTTGGAAGGGACCTTGAAGACCATCCAGTTCCAACCCCCCTGCCCTGGGCAGGGACACGTCCCATCAGACCAGGTTGCTCCAAGCCCCATCCAGCCTGGCCTGGAACACCTCCAGGGTGTATTAGGTGACTTCTATCAGAAAGCTTCATGAAAACGTATGTTCCACTGCAATTTCATTTTGGAAGAAAAAAAACAGGAAAAAGAACAATTTGGCAGTACGGTGCAATTTCTCCCTTCTGCGGTTGATGTTGAATTATGTCTTGTAATGTAGTGCAACATCAAAGGTATGACTGAAGTGCATCATTTTGATTGACCCAAAACTTTTTTTTTTAATGTATGTTATCAAAAATTGCCATTCCCATTCAGATTGAAATCAAGTCTCAAAATCTCAAAGATTCACTTGGAGAAACTTCTGTCATTGGCATTCCTTTAACTCGTACTACTGAAGGCACGAACAGATGCCAGTGAGTTAGATTGCCATCCAACTAAATTGAGCTGTTGCACACTGTTCATTTAAAACAAAGCAAAACACCTTAATAAGCCTCTGGGCTTGGATCACAGAATGTTGTGTATTAGAGTGTGTTCAGATATTCACTGGTGTTTGCTGTTCCTGTCTCAGTGTATGTATAACATGTAAGTTAACTGTGGGCGTCTCGTGGTAAAACTCAGGAAAGAAATGACTGATGTTGGCGAAAAAGGGAATATTGCCAATTGTCTGTAGCCAAGTGAAAGTAAAATTACACGTCTGTGTGGTTTTATATCTCTTGCATGTGGAAACTACAGTACCTCTGTAGACATTTTCATTGCTTACATTGTTATCCAATAACATGATCTCATGAATATGTAGTAGCTCATCAGAGATGTCTACCTCGTTTTCCACCATCAGATTTAATAGTCTATAATTTCCTAGTCTCTGGTTGGAACATGTTACCAGGTTATTTAATCAAAACAGTTAGTTTAGTTAGATGTATATGAGATGCTGCATGCAAAACTTGTTGATTGCCTCACTGCATGAAGTCTGCATATTCTGCATTTCTTTGTGCCAGCCTTTTCTAACACTGCACCGCTGTTTCTTACTCAACCATCCCACCACTTGGACTGTGCTGACAATGCCATACGATGTCCACAGTTTGGTCTATGTTGTTTAAACATACGACAACGGAGCCGTTGCTGATCCACAGTCAAAACATCTCTTCATTATAATTCTTTGTTGTTTTGTGAAAAAATTGTGAAAAATAAGGCAATTCATACTTGAAATATTCCTACCCATCGTGCTATCTAGTAGTCAAGAGCTGCTCACAAAAAGCCTTGCTAGACCTTTATATCTACTTTTTCCTCCATCGCTTCTTTCCTTGCTGGTTTCTTTTTGGTGCTTTTTATCTGAATGTATTAGGTGAGATGGTGGAGCATAAAAGAAATTAAAAGGTTCTTTAACACCACGATGCCGGTTCTTGCGGTACGGCATGGGAAACTTACATTCTGCCTGTGCTCCCCAACACTTTCTTTTTGAAGAAGAATGTGAGTTCTCCCAGTACTTTGGTTTTAACATTCCAAGCATATTTGCGTGTGTGTGTGTGTTAATAGTCTAGTTCACGTGTAGGAGGGTGCAGGATAATTACAACTATTGCTTGCACAAGACAGCTACTACAGCCTGGCTGCTTGCATTTCTTTTTATTTCAAGCTTGGTCTTCCAGATCGATTCTCTGAGGTTTAATAAGGAGTTGAATGTAAGTTAAATCATTGCAAATGTACCGGTAAAATCTGTCTCCCTTACCTGTATAGCATTAAACTCGCAAAAATCCGTGTTTGAGAGCAGTGCCACTCTGGTTGAACTTCATCAGTCTAAGGTCAAACTTTACCAGATTATGAATATACAGTGCAAAAATGTGAACCTCCGTTCCTCAAAAAGCCAAGATTTTAAAAGTAGAAGTCCATTTTCAAAGTGAAGACAGATTTTCCACTTTGACAGTGTCTCTCAAACCTTGCCCTCCTAGAGTAGCTGGGGTTAGTAATAACCGTACCACTGTGCAGGAATGTGTTTACTCTGCACTGTTTTAGGGTAACTCCTATCAACTTTAACAAATACTCAATTGTGAGCTTATTTCTTGACTGACAGATAAAGGAAAAACTGTTTCACATACTTTTGCCTTTGAGCCGTATGCAAACACTGCTTGAGTTTGCGTATTCTTACTAGAAATACATATTCTGCTTGTTGCTTTTAATGTATTTTTCTTCTGTTACTAATTAGCATTTATTATTATTAGTTAGTAGACGTACTGTAATAACTCCGAATTATCTAATTGAGGTTTATTGTAATATAGATAGATGAAGCATTTTACAAGCGAAGGACAGACACAGTCAGAGAAGTCAGAGCTGAAAAGACACTGCTGTGATTAGACCTGCGTGGATGTGTGTGCGGTATACGTAATCCGCGAGCTTTGCACAAGGCCATCTTGATTATAGGCTTAAAGCTAAATTCCTCTTTACTTAAACGTACGCACTTGGCCAAAGCAAAACCCCAAGTGTTACAAAGATTCCTGAAAATCAGCATTAGACACTTCAAGGGTAAAGGCCCCGTGTGTATATGAAACGTTAGAGCATTGCTTGTAAAACAAGAATCAGTTCCCTTTAATTTGAAGTTAAGAGTTGGGGTTTGGGTTCGGTTTGGTTTTGCTTTTTAAACAGCAGATCCTTCAGTGAAGGGAAGAAGATTAGAAGCATGATAGGAAAGTGGATTGATCTTGTCACGTGTTTAATTTCCTCATGAATACAGGAGCGCACTGAAGCCAAAAGAGCGTAAAGCAGCAATTTACCATCACGTCCCTCGGTCATAGAAAAGGCAGAGCAGTGGCCGTTGCGCCAGCTGGGGAGTGACAGAATGCTTTTGTTCTGGCTGTGCTTCTGACAGCCGTTCAGCCGTCACCTTCCACTTTGCCTTCCGTCTTACGGCTTGTATTTGTATCTCTCTCTAGCTCGTAAGCAGGAGATCATCAAGGTTACCGAGCAGTTGATTGAAGCTATCAACAATGGGGACTTTGAAGCTTACACGTAAGTTTTCTCATTTCGGAGAGAGTGAGGAGAGTTGATGTATTTGACACCATATATGTAAATATGCATATTTATATAGGAGTGCGTGTGTTCGTATTTATGTATTGTTGAAGTTCATTCTCAGATGCCCCCAAGAAACAACAGATGTGTTCATTGCTGCTTTGCCCCGGCTTTACACAAGCCTGGTTGCCAATTTCGGAGGAGTTGGTGGTCTAAATCCAATGTACTACTCTGCCGAGACAGGACCATAATCCTGACGCAAAATATGCAGTGATCTATCTTGGTGTATGAAAGTAAAGTCGTGCTTGTGATTTAGAATTCAGAAAACACAGCAGAAGCCTGTTTTAACAGAAATTTTTTATTGTCCATAGAGATTGATATTAGCTAGAATCCCATTTGTGCTCTACAGCGTGAAAGCCCACGTGGAATTTAGGTTCCACCAGCCTCTACTGAGCACTGTGCTGGGGGAAAGTGGACTGATTTCTCTCTCAGCTTTTCTCTGCAAAGCTACAATTCCATCTTTTCCTACCTCAAACAAAAAAAAAATTAAAAAGTAGAGGAAAACCCTTCTCAGCATTTCTTTTGGTCTCCTGTGTTTCTCTGGGTGGATTCTATCCTGTTGCAGCACAAGCCTCACAGTTCAACAGTGACACTGCTCGTCCTGTTTGAAGACTTGCCAGCACTAAACTTTAGTTTGGTATGATCACATTAAAACCTTTATGGTACAGCTATCAAGTGGAAACTTATTTCAAATTCTTATATAATTTTTTTCAGTTTACAAAAAAAGAAAAATGCTCCTTAAATAATGGTGTGGGACGTAAAAAATATCCTTTGGATTGCACAGAAGCAGTTTTCAGAGTCACAAGTAAAAATTCCTACTTGTAATACCATTGACTTGTGGGGCCTTCTTTGGCAGTCTTTTTTCTGACCAAAAGATGATTTATATGAAATCTAGTCCACCCAAAGTGAGCTGCCAAATTTACGAATTTCGGTGAAACCAGAACTCCATTATTTCTCCCCATTTAAGTTCCGTTCTTTTCTGGTGTGATAGCACAGGTAAGTAACATGCCTGATGGGAATAAAGGAAACATTTTAAAAGTAATCTTTCCAAAATTGTGTTACATAACTGCATGGGTTTATTACGGAATTTTCTCTTTTTCCACAGAAAAATCTGTGATCCAGGCCTTACGTCTTTTGAACCTGAAGCTTTGGGCAATCTAGTAGAAGGGATGGACTTTCACCGGTTTTACTTTGAAAATGGTAAACATTCCTTTTCCATCTCTGTGAATCTTCATCTGTTCCTTGCGATTGCGTTTCTCTGGTGTAATTAGCATTTTCCTTTGGGAGCTAATTGATTTGGGCAGGGGAGGGGAGTGTTATTTTTTCCAGAGTTCTGCTATATGTGTTTTTCTGCCTGTTTCTGCTGTGCTCATTCACACATCGTAGGGCACGTAGGATAACGGAGGAAAGTTTCAGGTATTTGGAAAGACAAAGTCAAGATGTATAAAAGAAAGAACAAACAAACCATAGATAAGTAATTCTCAGACTTATGTTTGGGGTTTTTTTTCCATTGGGGAAAAGAGAAAATCATGCTGTGAGAATACTTAAAAGACAGGTCACTAAATTGTGTGATTACCGTGATTGCAACTAACAGTCAGCACTTCCAGTGAGCATGTGATGTACTGGGGATATTGGGGAAGACGACGTAGTCACTGAGTCTGTACTGCTGAGGATCTCATCAGCTGTCTTTTTTGTATTGGGGGTGTGTGTGTATATATGTACGCACACATATATACACACATATAAAAACATCAATATATATACTACCTCTCTGACAATCATGTCAGCTATACAAAAGAAAAATTATCCATAGAGTGGATTTAATAAAGTTTTGGAGGATCATGTAGTGTTGGTAACCATTTTGGAGCAGACTTGACTCAAAAGGAAATAAAATATTGCAAATTAGGGTATCACCTTATCCAGTAATTTCTGAGAAATGTCTGAGCGTGAAATGCGATTATAGTATTCCTAAATTCTCTTCCATCTCCAAAACAGCATTTTCTATATTTTTCCTTTAAATGTTTCTTTTCATTACTGCTGCTTTTTAGTTTTCATAGATATCAGCACTTAATAAAATATGTCACAAGAGTGAGTTAAAAGCTCAGTTATTTTAACTGAAAATACTAAATACAAATGTCATTAGACATTGGACACAGCAGTGAAATTTAAGTATTGGGAAAACTCAATTGGGAAACTCAAGATCGTGGTGCCCACTTTATTTAATCCATGTATGTACGTGGATTAAATAATACGTACTATTAAACATTTACTTGGTTTCCTCATAGGAAAGGGGAAAACATACTTTATGCTGTGACTGTGCACGTTTCTACAGTGTACTTGAGCTGGTTGTCAGTCATGACTATCAGTAAACAATAATTATTATTTTGTATCTGCTAAGCTTGAGATTTTTGTTTTGTAAAATGGGATGAGGTGAGTTATTTTGGCTTACATAGAGAAAATTTAATTTATCCTCTGTGTGTGTGTTTGCTTCCTAGCTTTATCCAAAAGTAATAAGCCAATCCACACCATTATCCTCAATCCTCATGTCCACCTTGTGGGTGACGATGCTGCTTGCATTGCATATATACGGCTCACGCAGTACATGGATGGGAGCGGGATGCCAAAGACGATGCAGTCAGAGGAGACGCGGGTCTGGCACCGTCGTGATGGGAAATGGCAGAATGTTCATTTTCACCGTTCAGGGTCACCAACAGTACCTATCAAGTAAGAAACAATTCCGACCACAAGCTTAAACTATGTAGGTCAAACCAGATAGTCTAATAGCTGCTTTTGGCCTTAAAAACTATGAAACCATCCTCCTGATAGCATAATTTCTTGTGGTCGTTTATGCGGTGTGTGTTATATTCAGTAGTGTGCATATAGCATGGGTGCAAATATTTTTAAAATAATGCGCTTTTTTGTTGATGTTTTCAATTGTGATGCCCACGGATCCAACTCAGTCCCTGAACTGACAGCTTGAAGAGCAGCAATGTGTTTTAATGTAGATCAGGCTAGATACAAGTCATACAAAATAGGATTGGAAAACCTGAAATAGAATTTCCGGGAAACCTGAAAAAATAAAAAAGCAATACATGGAGCTGTTAGAGCTGACCAGAAAGTTCCAAGGAAAAAAGTATCACGGTTCTGAAAAACTGAAATTTGAGTAATATTTGTTTGAGTAACTTTTGATTTCCAGCCACCCTTACATACTCAGGCAAGTTGATTTTTGAGGCAGTTTACGTATTTACTTTGTAAATTAAGTCATACGAGTACCCATCACATTCTTCTTCTGTTCATTCGGGCATCTCTGCGTGCCCTCTCACCCTCTCAGAGTCATGCCACGACTCAACCTGAATTCCTTCAGCCAGATTTTCAGCAGCGTACGTTCCGGCACACTCAGAGCTGCAGGAACAAAAGAAAGAGTCGCGGCTTCTTCAAGAGGTTCTGCTCCGGTCCTTTGCTTTTCTGCTGCTTGCAGCCTTCGCTCACGCCGCTGTGTCCCTCAGAGCCCAGCCTCACCGACTGCTGGCCTAGGTTAGGCTCTTTCCAAGTTAGGCAGCAAATTAGTATAGGCCTTGCTTGGCTCAGGTGCACTTCCTCTCTATAGGATATAATTACATTTGGGTGAGGTGTCTTAACGTGGATAGTGGCTGAATTTCCTGGCGTGGATGATAAGAGCTTAGTTTTTATCCTTCAAACTTCGTCGTGTCCCGTATTTTACTTCTTGCAACACTGTTCTCCCCTGTGAAATGGTACTTGATGAAGTAAGGAACATGACAGAATGAAGTGTTAAAACTTCAATGGGGATGAATTTTTAATTTATTTTTTTTTTAGGAAGAAACTAATTCAATTACCTAGTGGTAACTATTATATTTTATTTACAAATGTGAAACCAGTGGGAGTGGGACCCGTGTTGTCCTTTGTTTTTCACATTCCAGCTGCACTGTCCGTGTTCAGACTGATAATATTGAAAGAGTAGCTACATTTTCTTGAAATGCAGTGTTACGTAGATTCTTGATGTTTTCATGAAGGAGTGTTTTGTCAAGGGATCTGACCTGGGTATGTGTAGAGCCAGAAACCGTAAGGGAAACAGGTTCACCTGTCCCAGTGTCCCCTGGACAGCAAGTGTTTATAGCAGAATTACGTGAATTGGACTACAGAATCCTTTAATCTTTTCCTTTGGGATTCTTTTTCCCTCAGTTTTTTGAAAAGGGTTTTTTTTCGGGGGGTATAATTTTTTTTTTAACACAACCATATTTATAGGAAACAATCCTAAAGAGAACAGGTAATTTATGACACTCACTCTTAGACACCAAAACCAGAAGGCAAAAAATTAGCCATCTTATTACTCTTTTCATGGAATATTGTAGAATTTGCCCAATAATTCCGGTAATAATTCGTTCAGTAAGACTTTATAGCAGCTCTTTTTGAGGCACAGTGTTGTAACGGGAGCCTCAATACTTAGTTCACGTAACAGTACGTGTGTGATGGGCTGCCGTGACACGTGCTGCGCTCGCCAGAGGTGGTTCCTCTGGAATACAAAGGAACTAGCTGCCGCAGAGCGACTCCTGGCCCTTCACGCAGGGGAATGCAGCCGTACGCACAGATCTGAGGTTTGCCCCTCAGAAGCGATGGCAGTTGTTGAGGATTCGTGTCATGTCAGTTCTTTACGGCTGCTCACGCTTTCTGATAAAGGTAAGGATTTCTGGGACTGCTAAGGATGGAATGAGAAGAAGCTGAGAGGTCAGGGTTTTTTGAGACTACAGGGTTGTGTCTGTGTCGGTTCTGAGCCTCCGGTGCCAGACAGAGGAGAGTTCAGGATTGGGAGAGGGTGTCCCAGCTGGAAAGGTCACAGAGGAGGAGTAGGGGCTCAAAGCCTTAGAGCACAGCTAAGGCTTAAGGAGAGATGCTCTGAGATTGCAGCACGGCCCTAGGTACGTAGCCCCTGTGTAGCACTGGTAACAACAGCACATAAATCCCTTACCTAACCCTCATCTTGAGTTCAGAGGGGTTTTTTTGGACTTGCACTGTTTTAAAATATCATTGGCCTGATGGTTAGAAACCTTACTTTCCAGTCTAAATTGTAGTCGTATTCAATGTATCCTGGATAATTCTTATTTCATCTTTGTTCTGGGGATAGGTATGCAAACATGAGCTGTCTTATATGAAGGCTAATTAGATTATTTCTATTTTCATGGGGTGAATAAACCGTGCTGACTTGGTTGGCTCTTTTTGGTAGGATCTCCATTTTCCTGGCTACCTTAATAGCTCTTTGCTGCCTTTTTTTTTGAGTTTGAGGTCTGTCTTTTCATTAGCTTGGGTTCTTCCGAAATACTGTGTATAATTGTGGGCAGGGCTTGATTTAACTTCACAATGTCTTTCTTTTCCCTCTTGAGAATGCCACACCTGCTGGGTTCTGGCACAATTTTTTGCACTTTTGTCATCCTCATCACATCAGCAGATGGTCCAAGACAGCCATGTATTTATCCTCAACTGTTGTTTCCAGCCAATGAGTATATAGAAACTTTTGCTGAGCGTGCAGCTTTGTACTTCCTATTATTACATGTACCGTTTCTGGATTACCCAGCCCTCGAGGTTATTTGGTTCTTCTCGTGCAATACTCCTGTTTTCCTTTGTATTTGTAGTGCCTCCCACCGACGCGTAAGCGTAGTACATGACATCAGTCCTACCACTTGTGCTCAGGTCATCGGCAGACTAGCGAGTCTCCTCTAGGCTGACAGTTCCCCTTTCAGCCCAGGGACTGTCATTTTTCTTTTAGTTATTTTACATATTCTTTCTTTAGTCCCCATCTTCTCCAGTGTAACTGGTAGATTCCCAGGTAGCGCCATGCCATGCCAGAACTCGCCTTCTCTAGCCCATCCTGACCATCTTTCAGACTGCCTTGAACTTTACCTTTGCTTCTCCCAGTCAGAGCAGCAGTGTACCAATAACTCCATTTCAGAAAACTACGGAAGAAGTTTAATTAAAACACTGTTCTAGGTTATCCTTCCTCTCTTTTCTCATATTTGAAATTTATACAGTTCTATGGCTATTTATTTAATTATTACCAATACACGGTAGTTAATAATGGCACTTCTGTAATAAAAAAGTGTCTTACGGATAATGTCTGAAGAAGAATTTAAAATCTAATAAACTTGCAAAAGCAATTGTAGCTGTGATCCGCTTTTGCAAATGTAGTATCCTGGATTATGTCCAGTCAGTTGCTGTGCAAGCACGGTAGCGTGTTTGTTTTCAGGACTACAGTAAGGAGCGTGCTTAAATCTAAGGACAGAACCGAGCTCTTTGGTAGCTAGAGGTATATGGAAGCATTTCCTTCTGGCAGATAATTTATTTAGAAAAGCATATGAGCACAAATATATATTTAGTTTATAAATAAATTTTATTTGTAGTTTTTGCTGCAAGTCAGACAAGACAAACTTTGCTTTCTGTCTTGTCCCTTGTTTCTCTCTGAGTGCGATGGCTGATGGTAGGAAATTTTTCCCTGTGTTCCACTTGTGCTCATGTGTTCCTGCAGAACAGCGTCTGCACACACAGAGGGAGCGGGCCTGCCTCGTACGGGCAGTCAAAGGGCTGTTGGACTTAAAACTGACTTGCAAACCTCAATTCCAGGCTTCTATTCCCTCACTTACCACACCTTACACCTTCTTACGCTTTCCTAAGTTAAATACCAACCAGCAGGAAGACTTAAGTAAAGAGTTTGTTCTGTGTTTGTACAGTGCCTAGCACAGCGGGATCCCAATCGCGACTTCGGCCCCTAGATGCTACGGTAATACAAATGATATTATAAGCTGAGTTAGTTAACTCCTTGCTTACGCGTTCCTTTTTTTTCGTTTGCTCTCTGCATACGGCTCTCGCATGTCTTGCATGTAAATGACATCTGATCCTACCTTGTTACTTGCTTCAATTTTTGTATGAGAATCTCGGTCCGTGGCAGTGTCTGTAATGTACATGCCGAGGAAGTAAGTTAAACTCAGAGATTCGCAGCTGAATTCTGCCCTCCCTCCTTTAAGAAACAGGTTAAGGGACTTTGGCTTCCTGCCTCAGTTTCCTTTTTTTTTATTTTAGCAGCCTCTCTGGCATGTTGTAAAGATGGAAAATGTCTGTAAAGTGGTTTGAAAAATAAAAGAATGCTTTGCCTGAGCGTTTGGGGTTATTTTTTCCCTTGGTTTTCTTCACATTATTGTGTTAAATGATCTTGAGAAGATTTCTTTTTAATAGCATTGGCTAAAACTTGAGCATGTATTCTTATCTGGTGGTGATGTTACTTCAGTAATGGCAATCTGTTTTTTTTTTTTTCTCCTTCCTCCTAGCTAAAAATATCAGCGGTGCCGCTCTTGCATTTTCTGTACCCAACGCACCTGGTTGATTACCATCTTGGCCATCCCGTTCTCTTCATGCATGTTTCTGAGTGCATGAAGTTGTGAAGGTTCTTCATGTAACACATTTGTGATGCACCGTGTTGCTGTATATTCCATCTGTACACTGTTGACATTTCAATGAAGGTGATGTTCCATGCAAATAGAGAATAACAAGGCATAAAAGGCAAAAAAAAAAAAAGAAATATTTGATGGACAGCAGTAGATACAGAATACATTTGTCACTTTCTCCATTTATGCCAAGTTTTGACAGACAACTTTAAAAAAATATCCTGTTTATTAAAAAAAAAAAAGAAAAAAAAAAAGAAAAAGTACATTTTACCCTCTTTTTTTAAGAACTGTTTTTTGACTCCTCCTTTTCCCCTGAGTCCCAGGATTTTGCTTTGGTTCTGGTAGGAACGGTTAGGATTTCCGCTGGCAGCTTTGTTACTGTAAAACAGGTTTTTATTACAGCATGTAGATGGACGAAATCACTGATAAATGTGGAAGTGGTAATATCTTGGCTTTGTACCAGCTGAAGCCTCCTTAGTTTTTAGTCCGTGTAAACTGGAAAAATCTCATCATTTGCTGGCTTGGTCACTTCAGAATTAAACTGTCACGGTTCTGGTGAGCCAGCAGCTTCTTTTTTTCTTTTGAGTCTTTACCTTTGTTTTCTTACTATGCTAATTGAAAATTTTTATTGGATGATTAAGCAAAATTAAAAGTTGTAAGGAACTATGTGATGATTGAGGGGCAGGTTTTGAGGATTAAAATGGAAGAACAGCAAAAGACAGCTTTTTATCGCTTTTAGGGTGTACTGTAAATTTTTTAAGGAGGCTTTAAAAAATATAAAATTTTGGTTCAGCTGTAGACCAGTTGTGTGGTTCATATACTCAAGAAATATTAGGCCTTAAAAGCTTAGTATGAAGAGTTTATTTTCTTTACACTGCTGCTGTTGCTTCTCTTGAAATGTATTGTGGATACACCAGTTTTCTAATAAGACTCTTAACGCTTTTACCACAGATTTGTTTCTCCTCCCTCTTCCCCCTCAACCTGCCCTTGATTTCTTAAAACCCTCACGCAGCGCACAGTGTCAAGGACAACAATTTTTACAGCGTTACCGACTTGGTTTGGCCCCCCGATCCGTCAGTGCCAGCTCCTGTACGCCGTGCGGGGAGCACTCACTGTGTCACTGCGGAACCCAAACTTTGTCACGGGGGCTGTTTTCGCTTCCCTTACGTTGCTGTGAAAACACATGTAGGTTTATTCCCTTCCATTTTTAATAGAAAAACACAGGGATCGATTATTTCTTTCTTTTTTTTTTTCATTCATTAATTATTCTGTTTCCAACAGGGCTAACTGTTCTCTGCGGCGCTATATAGTGCATGATATTTCAGTCAATGTCCTTTTTAGCGGTGAAAAATTTACACGCGGCAGCCTGAAGTTTTTAAAACGGGAAAGCTTCCTAATTTGTACCATTTCACCTTTCTGTGTTGATTACTAATCAAAAGCAGTTCTTAAAGATTTTGATGTTGTTACTAGTGGATGTATGGTAGGTGGATTTAAGCTTCTCTGATAATTACTACATGATTTTAAACAATATATATTTAAAATAAGCATCTACAATAAATGTGTTGAGCCATATTAACCTGCCAATGGGATCTGTGAAAAAAGTAATGGCCTCATTTTTTTTTTTCTCATTAATTTCTTTACTTTTTTTTTTTGTGAAGCGGCTATAAGTGGCATAACTGTATTTAAAATTAACAAATTAGGTGTAGGGTGGTTTTTTTTTTTTTATACTTCTAACATAGCATGTGGTGTTGACGTATTACTGTAGACCAAGTTTGTCTTCCACACCAAGACGTGAGGAAATTGTGATTTGTTCTCGCCACCACAATGGAATTACACACTTCTCTTCTGTCATTTTGGAACACTGCAGTTTACCATGGGACACAGTGTACATATTTCTTGCCATAATGGTAAATGATTGATATATTTAAGGATTAATAAATTTGTGATTTCTGCTGACCTCGTGCTTGTGTTTTAATTTCCCAATTGATTGTGATTTTTGCATGTTGGAAAATGTGTACTGTCTGTTTGAATTCAGAGTTGGAGGCACAGATGCAGTTTCTTACCACCCAGATTTGCAGTTTGAAAAAACACAAGTGTTTGCTTTTGCCATTTGCCTCTTGGTTAGTTCTTAACTGCCCTTCCCGAGGTTGCACACCATTTATGCCGTACTTTTCTGACAAGATTTTGCACATACTTTGTATTGATAGGTCCGTATTTAGAAACGTTTTAGGTAGTTTGTATATTTCTGTGGCCGCCTTACTGTGTTTCATATGCTCAGCCTGTAACACAAAACACTGTGAGAGCAGTTATGTTTAGCATTACAGCCCATAAAATGCCTAAATAATTAGCATTTAAAAACAATGTACCGGTTTAAAAGCTTTCATGTATGTCCGTAGTCCCAGAGAGTGGTGATAAATGGAGTTAAATCCAGTTGGTGTCCAGTGACAAGTGGTGTCCCCCAGGGATCGGTGCTGGGACCGGTTCTCTTTAATATCTTTATTAATGATCTGGATGAGGGGATCGAGTGCACCCTCAGTAAGTTCGCAGACGACACTAAACTGGGGGGGCGTGTTGATCTGCTTGAGGGTAGATTGGCTCTGCAGAGAGATCTGGACAGGCTGGACAGATGGGCTGAGGCCAATGGTATGAGGTTCAACAAGGCCAAGTGTCGGGTCCTGCACTTGGGTCACAACAACCCCATGCAGTGCTACAGACTGGGGGCGGAGTGGCTGGAAAGCTGCCTGGCAGAGAAGGATCTGGGGGTGTTGGTGGACAGCCGGCTGAGTATGAGCCAGCAGTGTGCCCAGGCGGCCAAGAAGGCCAACACCATCCTGGCCTGCATCAGGAATAGTGTAGTGAGCCGGAGTAGGGAAGTAATCATCCCCCTGTACTCGGCACTGGTGAGGCCTCACCTCGAGTACTGTGTTCAGTTTTGGGCCCCTCACTACAAGAAGGACATTGAGGTGCTGGAGCGTGTCCAGAGAAGGGCTACCAGGCTGGTGAGGGGTCTGGAGGACAAGCCTTATGAGGAACGACTGAGGGAGCTGGGGTTGTTTAGCCTGGAGAAGAGGAGACTGAGGGGTGACCTTATCACCCTCTACAACTACCTGAAGGGAGGTTTTAGAGAGATGGGGGCTGACCTCTTCTCCTACGTGGCAAGTGATAGGACAAGAGGAAACGGGTTCAAGTTATGTCAGGGCAGGTTTAGATTGGATATTAGGAAGCATTTTTTCACTCAAAGGGTTATTAAACATTGGAATGGGCTGCCCAGAGAGGTAGTGGATTCACCATCCCTGGAGGTGTTTAAGAAAAGGGTAGATGAGGTGCTTAGGGACATGGTTTAGAAGTGGGTGTTTTTAAATCAGGGTAGGTTAACGGTTGGACTTGATGATCTTAATGGTCCCTTCCAACCTCACTTATTCTATGATTCTATGATTCTATGATTCTATGATTTTAGGCTCTCTGACCCTACGCTGAGAACAGTCCTTTATCTCGGCAGAAAAAGGAAGGGCCGAGGGGTGGAGGAGAGGAGACAGCTTCCAGCTTTTCATGGGTCACGAAACGCGGAGCTGGATCCTTCCCCTGGTTCCGCGCCAGGGGCAGCGGCGTTGGGGCGGCAGGGATCCAGGAGCACCGCCTGGCCAAGGAGCCGGAGCGTGTTCCTGGGCTTGGGAACATTTCAGTGCTTCCTTCTGGGCAGCGTTCTGCTCCGGATTTGTAAACAAAAATTAAAACAGCTAGGAGAGAGCTCAGAGGATTGGAATGTGTCGGTAAAACCCCCGAGGAAGCGAAAACGGTTTAGTCTGTTGGGAGGTTTTATATTTTGTCATATCACTCCTACCTACTTTGTTTACTCATTTTTTCCACTAAACGCTATTCCAGAAATCAGTTTGACTTCCATTTTAACTGTGCACCCACAGTAAGCTGTTTGACAGCAGTGGAATTCCTACTAATTTCAGGTATGTAGATGAGAAGGGAGATCAGTGTATAAAGCATAATGAGGAGGAGGGGGGCTAGGGGAATGCATTAGCCTAAATATCAGGTTGAAAATTTGGGAGAAGAGCGATTTTTCTTTTTTTCCTTTTTTTTTTTTTATTGTGGATGTCCTTTTATAGCAGAAATGTTTGAGTATGCTGCCTCCTGGTGGCTTTTTGTAATGACGTTTTCTATTTAGGTGCGCCCAAGAAGATGCTGTTTATTCTGAGCAGAAAGGAACCCAATGCTTTCATGCGTTCCCTTTTGTAATGTGAGTAAGGAACACAGAATATTTCAGAGGCCGAAAACGTCCATTTGCTGGGGCTGGAATATATGCTATACACATACCTGGAGGAATCAGATTGATTCCATTTGCTGAAAATGGGCTCCCAGGACACCGTTAAGAAAATAAATGTAGAGTTGTATATTAAATCCAGAGTTCATTGTGTCAGAGATTAACTTTACTGTTTTTTCAGTGTGCTATTAATGCTTTGTGATCTATCATCTCACTGACCTGCATGCACGCAGAAAACAGAATTACTTCATTTTTCTCAGGGCTTTTCTTTCTTCTTAAATTTGTACAGTCATACTTTTTACATAACTCATCTTAGGAAAAGACCATTAGTGAAGAATTTAACTGTATAAGTTGGAGAATTGATGCAAATTGATTCAGGAGATTCAGTTTCTTTCTTCCTAACAAATTAGTGGTAAAATACAGACAGCTGTGGGTGAATGGCTTAAGAGTTCGGTGCTGCAAGGTCCAACTGCTAATAAATGTCTAGTTCTGGCAGGGAGAGCCGCTGTAGTAGGGTCCGACCCGCCTGCACAGGAGTATTGGGAGGGTTTCATCCCCATGAGAGGGGAGACTTACCCGTCCTGAGGACTGTCTATGCCTCCCATGGAAGGAATCCCACAGATAGCACCCAAGAAACCTTTCCTCTCTTCCCTCTCTCGCACAGATCCCCGTGGCTGAGCAGAACGAGTGGCAGGATCCACTCCCCAGGCGGCGTGCTCGTAAAATGGGGAGAAGGCAGCAATTCCGCATCCTCCTATGCTGCAGAGTTTGGGAAAGAGGAGAACTTTTAATTGCAGAGTGTGAGGGGAGGAGAATCAATGCAAAGACAACAGGCTGATAGAAAACAGGGCATACAAGGTGATGAGGTAGGAAAGCAGTATTTCCATATTTACAAGTGTCACGTTCTTTCTTTGAAGATGTTGCCAGAACCCAGCTATGGAGCTGGACCATCTTATGCACTACCTGGGAATTTGTCCCATATAACCTTGTTCATCATCATGACCTCTAATTAGTTCATGTTAGGTAGTTGAACATAGTTTGTGCACCTGACAGCTCATTGTATAAGCAAAGTTATTGCTGAACGTTGGTACCTAAACAGCCATCACACCCTTGGTGAGGATGGAGAAGAGAGAACTCCCCAGCGCATCAGCTGAAACCCCATACGGAGCTGTCACCGTGTCCTGTGCCCTGCAGAGAGGGTAAGGACCAGTGCAAGAAGCAAAAGTTCAGCTCCAGGCCTGATGGCAGGGTTAAGGGTGCTCACAGTTTCAGTGGAGAAAAAGTTAAATATATTTAACACATTTGTGAAGGACAGCCCGTCTGGAGCAGAGCGGGTTTTCCCCGGGATGCAGTCAGTGGGCCTCCAGGTCATGTTGGTGGAAGTGCCAAAACACTGAATTCCCACTTTGTATCAAGGGTCTCGTCTCCTGAGTCTCAGGCGGACTCAAATGTTGTTGCTCATGTCGCAGTCTTGCATTTTTCTCCACCTGTTTCCAAAGGTGCCTCCTCTCTCCACCCCAGATACTTATTCCCACAGGTGACCACAATTAAAAACTGGGTGTTTTTTCAAGATTTTTTTGTTGTTGTTTTTTTAAACTCTGGTCATTTTACTGGTCTGGTTTTACAAGGTTATCCAACAAGCAATTGTATCAGCATCACAAAGGAGTTATACAGAATAAGCTTTGGGTGGGAAAGGATAGGATTTTAAACCAGTTTGACCCGCTTTATTTTTGGCTGGCTACAGAGAAGGATCAGTAGCTCTAAAGGAGATTTCTTCAAACTCAAGCTATGATACGGTATAAAGCTGTGACAATTTGCATAATTACAAAGCATCCTTAATAATAATTATTTTAAATATCAGCTTTTTCTTTGGGAGAAACTGAGCACCAATACTTACTAGTCTAGGAATAGGAGTTCTTGCACTGCGCCCCGCAGTGCTGAGCTGGCCGGTTTGTGAAGAGTGACCGGTCTCATCTCGATATCCAGGCAAAAGCAGATGTTGGGCACCTGGGACGTTCTCGGTGACAGGGAGACACTGATCACCCCCAGGAAACCAAATCCTGCTACGAGCCCGTGTGAAGCACTTATGTAGCAGGAGAGAAAAGTGACCAACCCAAATTAAGAGAAGTCCAAAAATCAGCAGCTCTTTCTTCATCGCTCCCTCAACTCCTTCCCAGCTCATGCCGCTGGGTCACAGTTCCTGCAGGAAAAAACAAATATCTACTCAGGTCAGCCAAACTGTGTTCCAAGTGGAGACGGCGAGAGCGTGGCCCCTCGGAAGAGGTCATTAGATTCAGCAGTGTTGATGGTTTTCTCCAGATACCTTATCTAAAACCAAGGAAAAACACCTTTGCAGACATCACCCTCTGGATTTCTATCTCCTGCTCTGGCACTCACACAAGAAAGTGAAGAACAACACTTCATATCAGCAGCTCTGAGACCAATAACAGTGGTTTCTGGGTTTTTTTTCTGAACAAACTCACTAGAGAGTGAAGCGCAGAGGCTGAGCCATGCCCAAACTTGCCTGCCTTGGTCCCTGGGGCAAATACAGTCATGGAAAACATGCTACTTCAACCCCCATGCATGAATTCTGTTTCTCAGTGGGATACTTGAGCTCCAGGCAAGTCTTTACAACAGAAAAAAACCCAAACCAAAAACAGTCTGTATGTGTGAAAAGCCTTGTTTATATCCTACTACATTAACAAAATTCTTAATCATCAAACCCCTGTATTACCAAAGCAGGATGAAGATGCCATCAGAAATCGTAAGAGTGCTTATTTCTTTTTCTTGTCGTTCGAATCAATGCTGCACCGACAGAGGGAGCCTGAGGGGGCTTAACTTTCCTTTACAGTGAGATATGGATATTCTTTTGGCTTTGAGCAAAAGTTAATATGGTGAAGTAATATATTTTTAGGGAAGTTTCCATTTCCATGCCTTCACTACTACTCTCTGTATCGGTAATCTTCAGACTGTCTCTCTGGATCCTGAGAACCTGGGGATTAGATGGTTCTGTGAGAGTTGAACAAAATTCCCCTTTAGTTATGAACTCAAATATACTTCATGTGTGTATTTCGAAGGACCTGGGAGTATTAACTATTTACAGCACCCAAGAGGGACCCAGCTAAGGTCTGCTGCTGTTGGTCACCTGAGGGAGCTTTCTTCCTATCTCCAGATCACGGCATTTCCACAGCATGATTAAAGAAGTTTCTGAACACGGGCATCTGAAATCGTCAGTGATACTTGGAAAACTGCACATTTGTGGCTCATTAGAACAATAGATTTTTCCTGTGTGCTGGTAGTCAAAAATAAAACAAGCGTTTTCCTTAAATAAATGGATGCCTTTGAAGATTTTGATACGTGAACAGCTACAAATACCAAAGGCTTCCAAGCCCTCAGGTGGTGCTTTGCTAGTTGCTCTTCTGTAAGAGGTTTCTCAGGATGAGAACCCGAGGCACACCAAGAGCCAGCAGGGGAGCTTTCTTCTCTTTCCTCCCTCGTTGAGCAGGGGAGGAAGGGAACCCCAGTAAGACCCAACTCACGTCTCCACCAGTGCTCTGCCTGACACTGAAGAAAGCATCTCAGGGGTTACCCACAGCACTACTCCATGGGTACCAGTTACCAAAACAGCCTTTTTTTAAGCTTAAAGTGAGAACAGAAACCTTGCCAGAGACCAGGAGGGTAAGGAGTTCTGCCCTAACACTCCAACCAGAGGAAGCGTTGACATGGCTACACACCCAGGGTATGCCAGGGGTCTTCTGCCTCCTCAGAGCCAACAGCAGCACCGGGTCTATAATGGGTCTGGGTTTTTACATGCTCATGGGAACGCCTGCACAGTGAGGAAGGGGGACAAGAACCTGAAATCTCTCACAGCTGTTGACACAAGTCTCTCTCCTGCTTTGTCCCCAGTTTCTCTGCAACCCGCACTCTCCAATGGCAAAATCAGCACCTCTGTTTTCAAAAATCAAGTTTAGCATTTCATTCAAGTGCACTTTTTTCAAGAGAACAAAGGCCATACCTGGGATGTAAAGGGCCCTTCATTTTGCAAATGGCAGAACTGAAAAATGAGACAAACCAGACCTTCCCATATGAATCAAACCTGTCTGTACAGAGTATACTTTAACAAGGACATGCTCCAGCCTTAGAGTATCATCTAGTAAAAGTAAAAAAAAAGTCACATACTGCCACTAACTCAGGTAATGCAGACAGACAACAATAAAACCAGAGAACACACAAACTTAAACCCAATAACAGCAGGAACCCAGAGCCCCTCCCTCCATGCACAGAGCCCCACAGTACCTATGCAGGAGTCAAAGACAGCCCAATGACACTACTCAAAAAAACTAAAGCAGAACATAAAGACAGCAACAGCACAGCACAACTAACAAGAAAGAAGAGGACTAACAACACAACCATCCCTGAAGTGAGGAAGAAGCCCCCTGGCCGGAGCTTAAATG
Source organism: Pluvialis apricaria (assembly GCA_017639485.1). NCBI lineage: Eukaryota > Metazoa > Chordata > Aves > Charadriiformes > Charadriidae > Pluvialis > Pluvialis apricaria. The sequence continues at coordinate 81,246,552 of CM030010.1, forward strand.
CAGAGCTGGGGCCAATGGGGAGGGTGGGTGGGTGGTGGAGGCTCCAGGTGAGGCCGTCGGGGTGATGGGGACCTGGGGGGCACTGGGAGGGCTCCTCAGCACCTGAAACCAAGCAGCGCTGACATCTCTACCCACATCTGATGATGACTGGTGTCATCTACCTGGACTTGTGCAAAGCGTTCGACACTGTCCCACACGATACCCTGGTCTCTAAATTGGAGAGACATGGATTCAACTGATGGACCACTCAATGGATAAAGAACTGGCTGGACGGTTGCACACAAAGGTTTGTGGTCAACGGCTCGGTGTCCAAGTGGAGATCAGTGACGAGTGGCGTTCCTCAGGGGTCGGTACTGGGACCCGTGCTGTTCAACATCTTTGTTAGCGACATGGACAGTGGGGTAGAGTGCACCCTCAGCAAGTTTGCTGATGATACCAAGCTGTTTGGCGAGGCAGACACGCTGGAGGGGAGGGACGCTATCCAGAGGGACCTGGACAGGCTGGAGAGGTGGGCCCAAGCCAACCTCATGCAGTTCAACAAGGCCAAGTGCAAGGGCCTACATCTGGGTCGGGGCAATCCCAAGCACAAATACAGGCTCGGCGGAGAATGGCTGGAGAGCAGCCCTGTGGAGAAGGACCTGGGGGTGATGATCGATGAGAAGCTCGACATGAGCAAGCAATGCGCAATTGCAGCCTGGAAGGCCAACTGTATCCTGAGCTGGATCAGAAGTGTGGCCAGCAGGTCAAGGGAGGTGATTCTGCCCCTCTACTCCGCTCTGGTGAGACCCTACCGGGAGTACTGCATCCAGCTCTGGAGCCCCCAACATGGGAAAGACATGGACCTGCTGGAGCGCGTCCAGAGGAGGCCACAAAGATGATCAGAGGGCTGGAGCCCCTCTGCTGTGCGGACAGGCTGGGAGAGTTGGGGTGGTTCAGCCTGGAGAAGAGACGGCTCCAGGGAGACCTTAGAGCCCCTTCCAGTGCCTAAAGGGGCTCCAGGAGAGCTGGGGAGGGACTTTTTACAAGGGCATGGAGTGATAGGATGAGGGGGAATGGCTTCAAACTGGAAAAAGGTAGATTTATGTTACGTATCAGGAAGAATTTTTTCACTTTGAGGGCGGTGAGGCAGTGGGACAGATTGCCCAGAGAAGTTGTGGAGGCTTGTACACCTCACGCTCTGCTTCCCCCCGCGGCGGCACGGCCGCCCTTTCCCTCCACCTTTTATTAGGGGAGGATTTAAGAGGCGACTGGGTTTGGCCTCGGTGGTTTTCTGTAGCTGTCGCTGGAGACTTATCCCGAGTGCCAGGGGCGGCTCAGGGCCGGGAGGAGGAGAAGGGGCCCGGGGCGGCTGTGTCGGTGCCCGGGGAGCGCGGCCGTGTTTCGAGGGGGCCGAGCTGGGGGAAGCGTCCCCGCCAGGAGCCGAGCGCGTCGCGGAGGCGGCTCAGCCGTGCGGCCCTCCGTGCGTTTGGGATGCGGGATGCAGTGCGAGGGCGGAGCAGCGGAGGAGTTCGGTGCGACACTCGGTCCCGGCGGCGCCGGACGTCGTTCCCCACGCGTGACACTGTACCGGGCGGCCCCGACACCGCCTCTCGGCCCCCCGGGGAACCGGGGGAGAACTCTTCGCTGCGGGCGGCGGTGCGGCGGAAGGGGCGGCGGCGGTGCCGCTTCTGCGCCGCTAGGGGGCGCCCCGGCCCGGCCCGCTCCCGCCTCGCCTCGCCATTGGCTGTTGCCCGCCGGCGCCGGCGCCGCTGATTGGCCGGCGGCGGGTTGGCCCGCCCCCGCCCCTCCCGCCGAGGCTACGAGAGGCCCCGGGGCGCGGTTCCGCGCGCCGCCGCCAGGGGGCGCCGCCGCCGCGGGAGCGGCGCGTGAGAGCGGGCGGCGCGCGGAGGTGCCGGCGGGGCGGGAGGGGCCGGGGCTGAGGGGGTCCCCGACGGGACGGGGGGGGGTCCCGCCGGCGGGGAGGGGGTCCCTGCCGGGCCCAGGCCCTCGGGGCCCGTCTCCGGGCGACCTGGAGGCCCCGCCGTGCCCCTGGCGAGCCCCGGGGCCGGGAGGTGGTCGGGCCCAGCCGCGGCTTCTGGGGGTGTGAGGGGGTGCCCGGGGCGGGGGGTGTCGGGGCCTGGGCGGGCCGTGGGGGCGGGGGGGCCCGGGGCGGGGGGTGTTCGGCCCCCCCCGGGTTGGGGCGCTGTCGGGGGGGGCGGCTCTGTGCCGGAGCAGCCCCGGGGGGCTCTGGGGTGGGGCCGCGGGTGCTGCCGTGCCGGGAGGGTGCCGGGGGCCGGCGGGCTCGGGTGGGCGATGGTGGGAGCCCCGTCTGAGGTCTCCTTTGGGGGAGTTAATGCGTTTTTGGTGCGGGTTTCGTGGTCCCCGTGTAATGCAGGTACTGCCGGATTCGCCGGGATCCCAAAAAGAGATGTTTTCTCGGGATTACTCTGGGCTGCGCCCGTTTCCAGCCCCGGAGAGGCCAGGATGGTTTGGGCTGCACAGGCGGAGTGTTCCCTGTACCATGGCATGGCCTCGGCACCCAGACCCATGGACGGGATGGCCGATGGACTCTCAGAATTTCCTGGGGTTCTCCACAGAGGGGGAGCAGAGACGCTCGTTACTGCCCTCATCACGGTGAGTACCGGGAGGCAGGAGGACAGCCACCGAGAGCTGGAGGCACCTGGATTGGCTCCACCTGGCTGCTGTTCCCTGGGTTTCTCCACAGTTTCTTCTGGTTCTCAGCTTCGGGTGTTGTCTGTTGTTTTGAAGAATGGGTTTTGTTTCTTCCTTCAGAACCCCAAGGGCTGGGACCAGAATTGCTGCAGCAGTTCTTCAGGTCACCCGAACAAGAACAGGCTTTCTGTAGGAGTTTCTGGTGAGATCAAGGGTGTAATTAACTGCATTTTTGTTTCCTTTTGGTTAACGTAGTTTATTAGCTGATGTGTTTAAGTCTTCTCTGTGTGCTTGCTAGCCACAGGTTACAATTAAAGTGTAAAGTTAAAACTTTAACCTTCAGTCTTAAGTTTTGACTTGGTACAGCAGCAGTTGTATTTGTGCATTGATTTTTACCATGCTTTTCTTTCCCCCTCAGAAAACGGAGTGTTTTATTGCTCCCATGCCTCTCCGAGCCCTTCCGGTCTGTGTGCCTGACCCCGCAGTCTCTCGGCCGCTGGGTTTTTGCCAGGAGCCCACGAGTGACCATGGGCAGACGTGGCGCTGGCTGTTTTCCGGCTGTGGGAGCTGCGGTTGCTGCGCTGCCTGCACTCTGGCAGCTCTGCAGGGCTCTGCTGCGTGCTGGCACGATGGCCGCTCGCTCGCAGGGCTGCCGGCGTGAGGGGAACTGGCTGGTGCTGCGGCTGCTCCTACTGCTGGTGAGTGGGGACTTTGGTGGCGGCTCTGGTGACGTTGCTCGGGGCGCAGGAGAGAGGAGTGGAGCTCCTGGGGGTCTGGGGCCACCACCAATCTCTTGGCATAGTCCTGGAAGCTGACGCCTCCCTGCAGGACTCACTCCGAGCGGCCTCGGGGAGCCCCAGGGGCAGCTCCAGGCAGCGGTGTGTGCCCCCATGCTGGTGGTGTTTTAGGAAAATGCCCTTCCCTGATTGTGATCTCGGTCTTTATATGAAAGCGTTATTAACTTTGCCAATCTGTTCTAGTTCCTGTTCTACACAGCACTGTGATGAGGTGGTGGAGTTTTACTGGAGACGTGGGTGGCATTCCTGCTGAAGTAAAACAAACTAGAGGACGGCCCAGCCCTGGGCATGGGGACTGTGCTGTGTGGAAACTGAGAGCTGTCCCTGAAGGATAAAGGACACCCCAGGACATCTGAGGTAACGCCTCAGATGGCATCCCAGCCCCTCTGACGCTGCTTTGAAGCCCTCCTGGTGTCGGCTGGTGTCACAGAGAGGTGACTGTGGCCGGACGGACTCCGGGGACGGCTGGATGCCCAGACGAGCAGCGAGGGTGCTGCAGAAATGGAGTTGCTGTGCCAGGTTTTTCCGTGATCGGTAACCGGCAGTGTAATTGCACGGTCACACGGGGAGACGTCTTTGCACTGGGGGTCCCTGGGCACGGGGAGCTCCCCGGGCACCCCACCCCAGGGCATTTGGGGGGGTGGCTCTGGGCTCTGTGGGAAGCCGTTGTTTTACTTAAAAACTTATTTTTTTTATTTTTTAGCTCAAAATGTGCTGCAGTGGGAGCAGAGGCCACTTCAGGGATCCGCAACAGCCCCTACAGCCCCATCGGTGAGACAGCAAAGCCAACCCGGACAACGATGGCCATCCCAGTGCTGCCGGGACCTCTGACTGTTCCACCTTCCTCCCTGCGCAGGGACAGAGGACCCCCAGGAAAGGAGCCGGGCTGCCTGCGCTGAGGCCGACTCTGCCGCCTGCCCTGACTGCATAGCTCCAGGTCGGTTTTTTGGGCCCCTACTTGTTTTTGTTGGTTGTTTCAGGACCAGCTCCTGGGTGGCTCCAGTTCAGTATTGGCGCCAGTTTCTGGACTGTTTCAGTTCAGTTGCAGCTTCAGTTTCGTTGGTTTTGCCACTGTTCTTTTTTTCAGGTCCAGCTCCTGGATGGCTCTGGTTCAGTTTTGGCTGCAGCTCCTCCTGGGTTCCAGCCCCAGCCGATTACAGCTCGTGCTTGTTAAAAGGCTCTTGGCTTTAGCCGAGGTCGTAAATCAATCACTGTCATAACTTGTATATGAATATGAACTGTCATAATTGTACACACAGTGACTAATTAGTTTATTGTACAATAACTATTCTGGTGGTTGCACCCCCCTTGAATAAAGAGTTGGACACACGGACAGTGGGAAAAGTGCTTTTTCGCCCAGAGACTATCTCAGACGTTTAATTCGGCCTGGTGCATGCCGGCCTCCCTAAGTTTGGGGACCAACGCGACCGGACCCCCGCCTCCGGTGGGGGCCCACGCACTCTGCCCCCTCCCCCACACGCTGCACCCAAACACCCTTCCCCCCCACCCCCATCTCCCACCACCCACAGTCCCCCCCAGCCACTGGTTTGGGGGCTGAAAACGGCCGACAGAGCCTCTGTTTCCAAGTCCCCAAAACGCAGCACTGAGTTGTTTGTCTGAGCCCCAGAACCACAGGGCTCCGCCGGCATTTTCAAGCGCTGAAAATACACAACTGAGCCTTTGTCTGAGCTTCAGAATCCCCGGGCTCTGCCCCTGCACCCCAAAACCGCCCCAGAGCTGCTTCTCAATCCCCCGCTGGGCCCGGTGCGAGCCCTGAACCTGCCCCGGTGTGTGGTTCTGAGCCTGAAACCCCATCATGTGCCTAAACCTGCCCGGGTGCCCGGTGCTGAGCCCAAACCTGCCCCAGTTCCTGCTTCTGAGCCCTGAACCCCCCCCGCTGCCCGGTGCTGAGCTCCGAGCCCCCCCGGTGCCGCTCCGAGCCCCACAACCGGCCCGGCCCGGGGCTCCCGGCCCCCGCACCCCCCGCTCAGCCCCAGCCCCGGCCCCGGCTCTCCGCTCCCCGCAGCCCCCGCACCGCCCCCAACCCCCCCTGCCCCGCGCGGGCCCGGACGGTGCCGGCCGGGGGCACCCGCGGGGCGGGCCCGGCCCCGGCTGCCCGCGGGCGGCTCGGGCGAGGGCTGGGGGCGCCGGGCTCCGGCCCTCCGGGCTTTATTCGCCGCCGCCCCGAGCCCCGCCGCCTCCTCCGCGGAGCCACCGCCAGCGCGGCCCTGCGGCCACCGGCACTCACCGGCCCCGACACCGCCGCTCCCGGCCGCGGGCCGCGCTCCCCGCGCCTCACCGGGCCCCGCCGCGGGGAGCCCGGCCCGGCCGCTGAGCCCCGGGGCCGCGGGCGGCGCTGCCGGGAGAGAACGCGCGGAGAGGGGGAGGACGGCGGCCGCCGGGGCCCAAATGCCCTCGGCCCCGCCCCGCGCACGCGCCCTGGGGCACCGCCCCCCGCCCCGCCCCGCGCACCTGGGCCCGCACCGCCCTGCGCATGCGCCACAAGGCCCCGCCCCGCGCACCTGTGCCGGGCCCCGCTCCGCGCATGCGCCACGAGGCCCCGCCCAGCGCACCTGTGCCGGGCCCCGCCACGCGCAGGCGCGCCGCTTCCGCCACGCCCCTTCCGGCCCGCCCCGCGCACGCGCCGCTTCTTCCGCCGCCAGAGCGGCGCCGACTCTGAACGCGGCGGAGGTCGGTACCGGGGCGGGACGCGACGCGAAGCTATGTGATGCGGGGATGGGGCATTGGCCCCAGGGCTTTACCTGGGGCTGCGCGGAGCTGGGGGCGGTGAAGCTGGGCCTGGGCCTCGCGGGCGCGGGGAGCTGCGGCTCTGTCGGTGCCGGCGGAGAGTTTCCGGTCGGTGTCCGGCGCTCCCCTCGTGGGGTGGGGAGCGGGGCCTGGGCTGGCGGCCCCGCGGTGGGGCCCGGCTTAACCACTCCCGTCCTGGCGCCGCGGGCAGGAGGAGCCGCGCTCCGGGGCCGGGCCTGGAGCGGGGACCGTCTGCCGGGCCCTGGGTTCCAAGTCCCGCGCTCCGCTTGGGGCTGGGGGGAGCCGGGGCGCTGCCGGTGCTGGTCACCGGGTAACAGTGGCGGCGGCGGCTGCTTCGTGCGGTCGGTGAATAAAGGCTGTAAATGGCGTCGAGTCGGGGGCTGCCCGTGTCTCTGGGCCCAGCCCGGGGCCGCCCCGGGTGCGGGGCTCCGGCTGCCCCGTCCGACCCGGGGCCGGAGAGGGGCTGCGGGCGCTGCCCTTCCCCGGGGGGGACCCAGGAGCAGCCGCGGGTCCCGGTCTGAGCCCGGAGAGGCCGGGCCGGGGCTGTCGGGGGAGCCCCGCGGTGGCCACGGGAGCCCGGGCTGCGGCCCCGAACGCGGGCCCGGGGCTGCGGGTGTGAGCCCCGCGAGTGGGCAAACGAGCCCGGGCTCTGGCCCCAAAGCGCAGCCCTGACCCGGCCTCTGTGCCTCCCCCCAAGCACCCGGGGCTGGGTCTCTGCTTCAGGCCCCCCCAGCGCAGCCCCGGGGCTCTGTGCCTGAGCCCTGCACCTGCCCGCATGAGCCCCGTTTCAATCCCCAAAGCACAACACTCGGTCTCTGTTCCTCGGCTCCAACACGGGCCCAATGAGCCTGGTTTCAACCCCCCAGACACAGCCCTTAATCTCTCTTTCTGAGCCCCAAAACTGGCGGAGTGGCTCTGGTTTCAGGACTCCAATACATGGGATTTGGTCCCTGTGTCTGAGCCCATACAGAAGGGACTTGGTCTCTGCTTCAGTGCCCCAAAACGCAGCACTTGGTCTCTCTTTCTGAGCCCCCACACTGGCTGTATGAGCCCTGATTCAAGCACCCCAAAATGCAGCACTTAATTGCTCTGAGCCCCAACACTGGCTTAGTGACCCTGCTTGCGAGACCCCAAAACGCAGGACTTCTTTGTTCCCAAATGAAGCCAGTTCGACAACTCCAAAATGCAGCACTTAGTCTCTATTTCTGCGCTCTACACCTGGCCAAATGAGCCTGGTTGGTAGCCCCCAAAACACAGCGCTTGGTCTCTCTCTTTGTGAACCCAAGCACGCAGGACTTAGTTCCCACTTGTGAGCCATGTTTCACGCTCCCCAAAATGCCAGACTTAGTCTCTGTTTCTAAAGCTGGCCAAATGAGCCTCATTTCACACACACACCCCCTCCCCAAAACGCAGCCCTTAATTTCTCTTTTCATGAGCCCAAACACAAGACACATGGTCTCTGCTTCAGTCCCCACCAAACACAGGACTTTTGGTCTCTCTGAGCCCCAAACTGGCCAAATGAGCCTTGTTAGAAGCAATCCATCCCCCCCCCAAACAGGACTTTCTGGTTTTGAGCTGCAAAACGCAGGACTTTTAAGTCTCTGGCTCTGAAGCTGTCCAAATGTGTCTCATTTCAGCCCCTCTCCCCCCAGTGCAGTACTCAGTCTCTCTTTGTGAGCTGAATGCACGTGGTCTCACACCCCAAAAACACAGGGCTCAGTCTCTGTGCCTCAGCTCTGACCTTTGCCCAAGGAGCCCGGTTTGGAGCCCTAAACATGCAGGACTCGGTCTGTGTTTCTCAGCTCCAACAGTAGCCAAATGGGCCTGGTTTCGAGCCCCCAAAACACAGCGCTGAGTCGCTCCTTGTGAGCCCCAAAACTGACCGAGTGGGTCTGGTTTCAGACCCACAAACACGCGGGACTCGGTCGCTCTTTCTGAGCCCCAAAACGCAGGACGTGGTCTCTGTGTCCCAGATTTGACCATGGTTCCCGGCGGCTCCCAGCTCCGTGTGCCGGAGCCCCAAACCCGCAGGATTCGGGGGCTGTTTCTGCGCCCCAACCCCACCGCTGCGCCCGGCTCCGGCTCTGCCCAGCGCAGGGCTCGGGCTCCGCTCGGGGTTTGGCCGCAGCCGCTCGCTCACTGCCCCCCGCGCCCCGGTAGGGCGGGGAGAAAAAGGGGGAGAACTCGTGGGTTGGGATAAAGACAGTTTAATGGCACAGGAACGGAAGGGAAAACAGTAACAACAACAGCGGTACGAGGCCATACGCGACACAGCGCCGCGACACCCGCCGCCCGCCCGCCCCCCGGCCCGTGGCGCCGCCGCAGCGCCATCGGTCGCCGCCGCCCCCCTCCCCCCCGGGGAGAAGCGGCGTCGGAGGGTCGGGAACACCCGCGGGGGCTGACGGAGCCCACCCGAGCACCGCCGGTGCCGCCGCGGGCGGGGATTCGGACGGACGGCGCTGTCCCGGCGCGGCTGCGGATAATCGGGGGCGGCACCGCGCGGAGGGCCGCTGGGGATCGCGGTCACGGCACGGGCCGAGCTCCGCGGGGAGAGCCTTCGTCCTGAGCGCGGGAGACATCCCCGCACGGATACGGACCTGCGCCGGAGCCGCGGGCGGCGGAACGAACCCCTCTCCCCACGAGGAGTCCCTCTGCGTGGGCTCTCCCCGCACTCTGCCTCATCGCGTCCCCTCCCTGTCCTCCCCCCGGGGCTTTTTGTGATGGAGCACCACCGCCTGCCGGGCGTCGAGTCTTTTCTACTGCCTCCGGAGCACCTGGGAGGGATCGGATTTGAGCTGCGGCTGCTGTGGAGTGCTCAGACTTTCGACTCTCCCCACCAGCTCTGGAGGGCACCCGGCTCCTGTACCAGGTGGGCACGGCGGGCTCGGCTCGGCTCCTCATAATGCCATTTTCCAGCCGTTGAGCCAGCGGGTGGGGAGGCAGCAGAGGTGCCGATGTGTTCAAGGTTGTTCTGCACTCTGAGAGTCGAAAGGAGGATCTCACGTCCACGGCTGCCTTAATCGGTAGCGCTGCGCTGGGTGGAGGTGGGTTTATTGAGATCGGGAAGTATTTGGTTCGCTTTTCAAAAAAAAATCCCTTCTCATTATTAGTTCTGTCTGTGGCTGTTTGTTCTTACAGGCTGTGCTCCTTGCGCAGAGGCTCAAATTAAGCACCGCGGGTCAAACTGGTCCCTCCTGCGGCTGCAGGATGGATGGACGTGGATGGACGTTTCTGGGATGAGGGAGAGGTCCCGCTATGAATTTTGTCTGGCCGGCTTACGCTAAGTAGAAAATGGTGGATGTTAGGCAAACGCATCCGCTGGATCAATGGCGTGGAGTCTCCTTTGGTGAGCGCGGCGTCTCCCGTCTGTTCCCGGGAAGGACTACTCCGGAGAGTACACGATCTTCTTAATCCCCCGCACGGTGCAGCCCCCGCAGCCGTGGGCAGAGCCTGGAGACAAGCCCCTGCCCTGCACGGCTCACGCTCCGGAGCGGTAAGGAGTCCCCACACTCACGGCAGCAGGAGAGTTTCAGCCCCGTGGGGCTGTTGGTGTGGTCCCAGCGGGCGGTGTTCAGCCTGAGGGCTGCAGAAGCCGGCATAGCCTTTGGTCGTCCCCGGACAGACGGACAATCAAAGCCCTTGGGAGGAGGCTTCAGCCGGCGGTGCAGAGCCCTGCGCCGCTCCTGGGAAACGGGGGCAGGGTGAGGGGCGAGAGGTCCCCGTGGGTTGGATGCCCCCGCGGTAGGGGCTGCGAGACTGGAAAGGGCAAAGCGGGAGGGAAGGACGGTGGCGCAGAGCGGGCAGGTGACCAGCGGGGAACTTCGTACGCGTCCCACCTGAACCTCTCCTTTTTCCTTCCCTTTCCTTTCAAAACTTTCAGGTTTTTGATCCCGAATGCCTTCCAGCAGACGAACCGCCCGGTGCCCGTCGTCTACTCCCTAAACACGGAGTTTCAGCTCTGTAACAACGAGAAGGTGTTTCTGATGGACCCCAACAAATCCGAAATGTCTCCAGCACAAATTACAAGGGGGCCTTTTCAAAGGGTGGGATTTCTTTGCCTTTCCTTTCCTGTTCCGCCCGTCCCTAATGTTTCTCTGTCTTCACAACCTCTGGTCCTCTGGCAGAGAAGGGTAAACCCCAGATTTGGCTTTACCTCTTTTGCAGCCAGAAATGGCATTTTGAGACTGTTACAGCCCTGTAAACTGCATGACAAGACAAGACTGTGCTCTGGCACGGTACTTTGTCATCTGCACGTCAAATCACAGCCCTTCAAACCCCGGAGCCACGCGCCGTTTGGTGCATTTGGCTCTCACGAGGGTTCTCTGGTAGAATTGCAGAATTTAATCCAACTATTTTCCTGCCAACCTCCTCAGGGCAAATCCTGTACGGCCGCATGCTCTGGAACCCCGAACAAAACCTGAACACCGCTTACAGACTGCAGCTGGAAAAAGTCTGCCTGTGCATGGGCAAGGATGGCTACGTGCCTTTCTTCGACCCGACGGGCACCGTCTATAACGAGGGACCCCAGGACGGCTGCATTCAACCCAACAAGCGCCTGAAACACCCATTTCTCCTCTCGGTAAGTTTTCTGCTGCGGACAAAACCGCCGTGCGCAGCGTTGTGTGTGACGGTGTCCGGAGAAGTCTGCTCTCTCGGCCTCGTGCTGACTTACCGCATGTGGGAACCGAACGGCCGTCCCGCTTGCGGGGAGGGGTGGCACACACTGCTGTTTAGCGGGATGTCAGCTCTTTCAGTCCGCCTGTTCTCACCCGCCTGACTGTCCCACGTGATGTAGCGCTGTTGTTTCTCTGTTTGACTTCCCCGGGCACCCCCAAACCCCGCAGCATCCTGCAGAGTCCCCCGGCAGACCCTGCCACCCTCCCGGCCGCCCGCAGCCGCAGCCACAGAAAACCAGAGCCAGGATAAAGCCCGGTGCCTGTGCTAAACGCTTCCCTCGTCTGCGAGGGCTCCACAATGCTTGCAGATGCTCTGCGTCCGCTTTCTGTTTGGTATTTTTTCCCCATCTGCCAACAGATTCTGACTACAAAGGGATGAGAAGTGAAATGTGGTGGATTTCTGGAAGTACTGGGCAGACAGGTGCAAACCGCAAAGGCAAGATCAGTTTTTCCTCAGTCTTTATGCATGAGTATTTCTTAGTCTGAAAAAAAAACCAAACCCAAACCACAAATTAGGAAGAAAAAGAAGTGATGTACCAAACTCTTAAAATGTCCTGTGATTTCTGCTTACACCACGGCTTGGAGCTGTCAGGACTGGCATCCTATAAAGGGAGATTTATTTACCACTTACACAGATATTCTTCTGTAAATCTACCATAAGCTCCCAAGATGTGTTCAGCTCTTCCTACACACTTTGTAGTGACCGTTCGCCAGCGTCCTCGCCGGCAGCCCCGTTCACAGGACGAGGGCACCGTTAATGGTACGGGTACGTTTGGCACGCGTGTTCGAGCCATCTGCCTAAACCCTTCTCTGACCTTCAGCCCCACGGACCCAATATTGACACAATCGGTGCTGACACCGTAGGAAGTGTCTGCAAATCGTACAGGTCATTTTCCGTGCAGTGAGGTGTGCGTTGAGAGAAATGCCCGCGTGTGGGTGTGCAGAGCGGGCGTTCGGGGTCGATTCGCGCAGCGGTACGCGGGGGTCATTTCGTGACCGGGCTTCTGGCTTCCCTTTGGGAAGGGGACGGCGTGCACTGCTCTTGGTAACGCCTCTCCGCTTTGCAGGACCGAAACCAACCCGAAGGGACGGATAAGTATTTCCATGACGTGCCTTTCGGTGCCCACTTTGCTTCCGAACTCTCTGAGTTTCATTCGGTGAGCAGCACGCCCGGCGTCGATGGGTTTACTCTCAAGGTGGACACTCTCTACAAGGTACGCCCCAGGTGACAGCGGTAGCCCCAAACTGCCTTCTCTGTCCGGGACGTCCCCAGTCATTGCAGGCTCAGGGCCTGGCGCTGCCCAGAGAAACCGAATTCATGCCAGGGTGGGTCTCGCAGCCTTCTGCAGTTTCACGGCAGCCCTCAACCGGCTTTTCCGATGGCGCGGTGGGACGCGCTGTCTCCGCACATCACCACGGTCTCCGTGAAGCGCGGTGGCCTCACGTGCGCGGGACCGTCAGCCCGTGCAGACCGCACTGTAGCAGCGCTCTCCTTGGTTTGCCCGGGTGTAAACGCGAGGTGAGGGATCAGAGCCCTCCGCACCCCTTCCCAACTGCAGGGGCGGGCGGCCGCTGGTTGCGGTCCCTCTCTGTGCGCAGAGGCGGGCGAAGATGGGACTTGGAGGGGCCGAGCAGATGGGGGCAGAAGGAGGAGAGGCACAGGGGCAGCTCTCGATGGAGGGCAGAATTTTATATCCCGATTTCGGGGGTTTCGTGGCCCTCCCCTCTCAGTGACCTCTGTGTGCGTAAGGGGCGGCTTAGCATTGCTGGGGTTGTGCCATTAATTAATGGTGGAGCCCGTTAGGAAGGAAACTCCAGCAGAGAAAATGGAGCGGAGGAATTTATTCTGGTGCTGAAGATTAGTTTTTTTCTCAAGCACTCGTGAAAGAAGCTCTTTAAAAACATATTATTGATATTCCGGAATTAATTATTGCGGTTGCCAAAGACAGACAGCAAGAGCGAACGCCTCACTTGGCGATAAATATATTGCGGGCGCTCACAAAAACACCCCGGGCTTTTTTGTTGGTATTTGCACGAGTCAAGAAATCAGACCAAAAAAATGCAGCGGGCTCTGCCTTTACTGCAGACGATGGTGTATGTAAAAGGCGTAGTTCTAATTTCCCGCGTGCCGTCTTCCCTTTCTTATAGGTGGAGGCCGGACACCAGTGGTACCTTCGGGTCACCTACGTCATCGGGCCGGAGAGCATGGCGGGGCCCCGCGTTGCGCGATCCCTGGGCCGCCGCCGGAGCCGCGGCCGCAGGGACTTGGTGGCCAGCGGCGGGCGGCTGCTGCTGGCCGAGTCCTTAATGTACGACAACGAAGGCGCCCAGCTGAAGAACGGCACCAACATGAAGTGGCTGAGCCTGGAGAGGGAGGAAGGCGCTGTGGCGGCCTCCTTCTCTCCCACGGGGGCGTCCCTGGGCAGCGCCATCGCCGCCGTGGCCCTGCTGCTGCTGGCGCTGTCGGGAGTTTGCCTCCTCCCCGGGAGGTGTGGGACGCGGCGGAGGATGCGGGAGGCTGCCCGAGCCACCCCGGAGGAGCATCCCCTGGAGACGGAGGTGGCGGTGCCGCGGGGCGCGGGGAGGGCCCCGGACAGGCGGTACTGCACCGTGCGGGACGTGACCGTGCTGCGGGGAGCGGGGGGGCGCCTGCCAGGGCAGAGGCGGGAAGGTGAAGCAGGTGACCACGGAGGTCAAAGCGCACAGCAGTTTGCACGACGGGACAGAAGTGTAACGGCGCGCGCACGCTTCGGGGTGGTAACAGCTTTTTTAGAAATTGTAAAAAAAATTGAAAAAAAGCAAAAAAAGCAAAGCTGAGCAAAGGGATTTGTGGTGTTTTTCTCCTCCCTACGGAGCTCTCCATCCGCTGCTGCGGCTCCGGCTGCGGCCGTCCCGGGGCTCCGGGGAGAGCGGCGGTTCCCGGCGGGGAGGGGGCGGTCCCCGGTGGGGTGCGGGGCCGGCGGGCCCCCCTGCGGGGCGGGGCGGGGTGTGCGGCGGCCTCGGGGTGAGCGGGGCCCGGGGCTCCGCACCCCCGCCCGGGGCGGCCGCCGGTGCCGGGGGCTGCGGTGCCGCCGCACGGCCACCGGAGGGCGCTGCGCGGGGCAGTGCTGCGCTGCGGCCGCCAGGGGGCGACACCGGGACGGGGGGGCGGTGCTGGGGGCGGAGCCGAGGCTCGGAGCCCCGCCCCGCGCAGGCGCAGTGAGTCCCCGCCCTACTGAGGCCACGCCCCCGCATCCGCCCCTGCAGTCCCGCGCAGCCGCAGACGCGCGGCGCCCCCCCGAGGCTTCAAAAGCCCCTCCCGGCCGCCAGGGGGCGCCGGCGGCGCGGGGAAGAGAGGGGGCAGCATGGCGGCGGCGGCGGGAGCGGGGTCCCGGTCCCCCTGCCGGGCTCCGGCCGCTTCCCGGGGGCGAGCGGACAGCGGCGCCTCCGCGCTCCGGTGCCGCCTGAAGCTCCGGTCTGCGCCCCGCCTGCGGGGGGCAGCGGCTGCGGCTCGGCCGGGCGGCGCCGGCAGCTGCCGGGTTCCGCCACGGGCTCGGCCGCCGCTCGAGCCGTGACCCGTCCGCCGGCCGCGGGGGCGCCGGTAGCGGGGGCAGACGGGGCCCGGCGGGGCCGGGGGCGTCCCGGGGCGGCGGTGACCCCTCCCGCCGCCGGGCGCCCTCCTCCCGCCGCGGGCCCCGGCCGGTTTCTGCTGCCCGGAGCTTTGCCGGAGCGGCCGCCGGCGGGACGGCGCCCTCCGGAGCGGTGAGTGCGGGAGCTGCTGCCGGGGGAGCCGCTTCGCCCGGGGCTGACCGGGTTCGCCCGGGGCTGCGGCCCCTCGGCCCTGCCCGGCGGTACGGAGGGCCGGTGCCGGCAGCAGCGCTCCGCCCGAAGCCGTGGCTTTCCCGAAGCCCTTTTTCGGCTCCGAAGGCGCTGCGGAGGGCGCAGAGGCCGCCGCCGGGGCCGCCCGTTGCGGGTGTTTGGGGAGGCGGGAGCTCAGCGCGGCTCCGGGGCGGTTGTTTGGGGCCCCGTTTGGTTTCGTCCGGGGGTTCGGGCTCCCCCCGGGTTCGGGTCGGCTCCTGCACGGCTCCGCTTCGCCTTTGGCTCCACCTCCTGTGCCGTTCCCGTTTGTTTCTGCCCCGCGTTCAGTCCGGCTCAGGGATGGCTCCGGCTCATGTACAGCCCCAGGTGAGCTGTTCCTGCCCCTGTTCTGGTTCTGCTCCAGCTCATGGACGGTTCCAGCTCGTTGGCAGCTCCAGGTCATTGTTTCTGTCCTGGTTTCGGCTGGGGTAGAGTTAATTTTGTTCACAGTGGTTTGTACGGGGCTGTGGTTTGGGTTTGTGCTGGAACCAGTGTTGGTGACACACAGGGATGGTTTGGCTTTTGCTGAGCAGCGCCTGCACAGCGGGGGATGGGTCAATGAGGGGTGAGCAACTGCATTGTGCATCACTTTGTTTTGTGTATTCTATTATTATTATTATTTTCTGTCCTATTTGTGTCCTGTCTTTATTTCAACCCATGACTTTTAGCTGGTTTTTTCCCTGTCCCACTGGGGTGAGCGAAGGGCTGTGTGGGGCTTGGCTGCTGCCAGGATGAACCACAGCGCTTTCTGCACTCATTTTTTTTCCAGGTCCGGCTCCCGGACGGCTCCAGCTCGGTTTCATCGCCAGGGTAGTTCTGCCTCCAGCTCAGTTTGCTGCTTCAACGCATCTTTGGTTCCAGTTTGGCTGCAGCTCCAGCTCCTGGATGGCTCCAGTTTGTTTCTGTTCCAGTTTCAGTCCAACTGACGGTCTGCTCTAGCTCGGTTCAGCTCCTTTTCGTTGTGGCTCCAGCTCATGTACAGCCCCAGGTTAGTTGTTCCTGCCCCTGTTCTGGTTCTGGTCCAGCTCATGGACGGTTCCAGCTCCAGGTCATTGTTTCTGTCCTGATTTTGGCTGGGGTAGAGTTAATTTTGTTCACGGTGGTTTGGGTTTATGCTGGAACCAGTGTTGGTGACACACAGGGATGGTTTAGTTTTTGCTGAGCAGCGCTTGCACAGCGGGGGATGAGCAATTGCATTGGGCATCACCTGGTTTTGTATATTCTGTTATTATTTTTTGTCCCACTGGGGTGAGCGAAGGGCTGTGCGGGGCTCAGCTGCTGCCGGGCTGAACCACAGCACTTTCTGCACTCATTTTGCTCCAGCTCCTGGACGGCTCCAGCTCGGTTTCATCTCCAGGGCAGTTCTGGCTCCAGCTCAGTTTGCTGCTTCAGCGCATCTTCGGTTCCAGTTTGGCTGCGGCTCCTGGATGGCTCCAGTTTGATTGTTCCTGCCCCAGCTCCTCCTGGGTTCCAGCCCCAGCCGATTACAGCTCGTGCTTGTTAAAAGGCTCTTGGCTTTAGCCGAGGTCGTAAATCAATCACTGTCATAACTTGTGTATGAATATGAACTGTCATAATTGTACACACGGTGACTAATTAGTTTATTGTACAATAACTATTCCGGTGGTTGTACCCCCCTTGAATAAAGAGTTGGACATATGGAGAAAAGTGCTTTTTCGCCCAGAGACTATCTCAGACGTTTAATTCGGCCTGGTGCATGCCGGCCTCCCTAAGTTCGGGGACCAACGCGACCGGACCCCCACCTCCGGTGGGGGCCCACGCACTCTGCCCCCCTCCCCCCCACGCGCCGCACCCAAACACCCTCCCCCCACCCCCTCCCTGCCCCCCAACGCCCTCCCACCCACCCCCATCTCCCACCACCCACAGTCCCCCCCAGCCACTGGTTTGGGGGCTGAAAACGGCCGACAGAGCCTCCGTTTCCAAGTCCCCAAAACGCAGCACTGAGTTGTTTGTCTGAGCCCCAGAACCACCGGGCTCCGCCGGCGTTTTCAAGCGCTGAAAATACACAACTGAGCCTTTGTCTGAGCTTCAGAATCCCCGGGCTCTGCCCCTGCGCCCCAAAACCGCCCCAGAGCTGCTTCTCAATCCCCCGCTGGGCCCGGTGCGAGCCCTGAACCTGCCCCGGTGTGTGGCCCTGAGCCCCAAATCTGCCCCGGTGTGTGGTTCTGAGCCTGAAACCCAGACGTGTGCCTAAACCTGCCCGGGTGCCCGGTGCTGAGCCCCGAACCAGGTCCTGAGCCGAAACCGGCCCCGGTTCCTGGTTCTGAGCCCCGAACCTGGTGCCGAGTCCCAAACCGGGTCCTGTGCCCCGAACCCGTTCCCGGTCCTGAGCCTGAACCCCCCCCGCTGCCCGCTGCTGAGCCCCGAGCCCCCCCGGTGCCGCTCCGAGCCCCACAACCGGCCCGGCCCGGGGCTCCCGACCCCCGCACCCCCCGCTCAGCCCCAGCCCCGGCCCCGGCTCTCCGCTCCCCGCAGCCCCGCACCGCCCCCAACCCGCGGGCGGCTCGGGCGAGGGCTGGGGGCGCCGGGCTCCGGCCCTCCGGGCTTTATTCGCCGCCGCCCCGAGCCCCGCCGCCTCCTCCGCGGAGCCACCGCCAGCGCGGCCCTGCGGCCACCGGCACTCACCGGCCCCGACACCGCCGCTCCCGGCCGCGGGCCGCGCTCCCCGCGCCTCACCGGGCCCCGCCGCGGGAGCCCGGCCCGGCCGCTGAGCCCCGGGGCCGCGGGCGGCGCTGCCGGGAGAGAACGCGCGGAGAGGAGCGGACGGCGGCCGCCGGGGCCCAAATGCCCTCGGCCCCGCCCCGCGCACGCGCCCTGGGGCACCGCCCCCCCGCCCCGCCCCGCGCACCTGGGTCGGCACCGCCCTGCGCATGCGCCACGAGGCCCCGCCCCGCGCACCTGTGCCGGGCCCCGCCCCGCGCAGGCGCCGCTTCCGGCCCGCCCCTTCCGGCCCGCCCCGCGCACGCGCCGCTTCTTCCGCCGCCAGAGCGGCGCCGCCTTCGAACGCGGCGGAGGTCGGTACCGGGGGAGCGGTGGTGCTGGATGGGACGCGTGGCTGGGGCAGCGGCTGGAGGGCTTCACTTGGGTCCGCGCGGAGTCGGGGGCGGTGATGTGGGGTCTGTGGCCGGGGCCCGGGCCTGGGTTTCGGTCTCGGGGGCGCGGGGAGCTGCGGCTCTGTCGGTGCTGGCGGAGAGTTTCTGGTCGGTGTCCGGCGCTTCCCGCGCGGGGTGGGGAGCGGGGCCTGGGCTGGAGGCCCCGCGGTGGGGCCCGGCTTAGCCGCTCCCGTCCTGGCGCCGCGGGCAGGAGGAGCCGCGCTCCGGGCCTGGGCCGGGGAGTGGAAGCCCAAGTCCCGCGCTCCGCTTGGGGCTGGGGGGAGCCGGGGCGCTGCCGGTGCTGGTCACCGGGTAACAGTGGCGGCGGCGGCTGCTTCGTGCGGTCGGTGAATAAAGGCTGTAAATGGCGTTGAGTCGGGGGCTGCCCGTGTCTCTGGGCCCAGCCCGGGGCCGCCCCGGGTGCGGGGCTCCGGCTGCCCCGTCCGACCCGGGGCCGGAGAGGGGCTGCGGGCGCTGCCCTTCCCCGGGGGGGACCCAGGAGCAGCCGCGGGTCCCGGTCTGAGCCCGGAGAGGCCGGGCCGGGGCTGTCGGGGGAGCCCCGCGGTGGCCACGGGAGCCCGGGCTGCAGCCCCAAACGCGGGCCCGGGGCTGCGGGTGTGAGCCCCGCGAGTGGGCAAAGGAGCCCGGGCTCTGGCCCCAAAGCGCAGCCCTGACCCGGCCTCTGTGCCTCCCCCCAAGCACCCGGGGCTGGGTCTCTGCTTCAGGCCCCCCCAGCGCAGCCCCGGGGCTCTGTGCCTGAGCCCTGCACCTGCCCGCATGAGCCCCGTTTCAATCCCCAAAGCACAACACTCGGTCTCTGTTCCTCGGCTCCAACACGGGCCCAATGAGCCTGGTTTCAACCCCCCAGACACAGCCCTTAATCTCTCTTTCTGAGCCCAAAACTGGCTTAGTGGATGTGGTTTCAGGACTCCAATATACACCACTTGGTCTCTGTGAGCCCACACAGAAGGGACTTGGTCTCTGCTTCAGTGCCCCAAAACGCAGCACTTGGTCTCTCTTTCTGAGCCCCCACAATGGCCGTATGAGCCTTGATTCATGCATGCCCAAACACTGGCTTATGACCCTGCTTGCAAGACCCCAAAACACAGGACTTTGTATTGGAGCCCCAAAATGAGCCCGGTTTCAAGTCTCCACAATGCAGCACTTATTCTCTATTTCTGAGCCTGGTTGGCAGCCCCCAAAACACAGCGCTTGGTCTCTCTCTTTGTGAACCCAAGCACGCAGGACTTAGTTCCCACTTGTGAGCCATGTTTCACGCTCCCTGAAATGCCAGACTTAATCTCTGTTTCTAAAGCTGGCCAAATGAGCCTCATTTCAACCCCCCGCAAAACGCAGCATTTAATCTCTCTGTCAGCCCAAACACACAAGATTTGGTCTCTGCTTCAGTCCCCCAAAACACAGGACTAGTATCCACTTCTGAACCCTAAATCTGGCCATGTGAGTCTTGTTTCGAGCTGCCCAAAACGCAGCACTTAGTCTCTCTGAGCCCCAAACTGGCCAAATGAGCCTTGTTAGAAGCAATCCATCCCCCCGCCAAACAGGACCTTCTGGTTTTGAGCTGCAAAACACAGGACTGACTTAGTGTCTGTTTCTAAAGCTGCCCAAATGGGCCTCATTTTGGCCCCTCTCCCCCAGTGCAGTACTCAGTCTCTCTTTGTGAGCTGAATGCACGTGGTGAACACCCCCAAAACGCAGGGCTCGGTCTCTGTGCCTCAGCTCTGACCCAAGCCCTAAACATGCAGGACTTTGTTTTTGAGCCTCAAAATGCGGGACTTGGTCTGTGTTTCTCAGCTCCAACATTGGCCAAATAAGCCTGGTTTCAAGCCCCCAAAACCCAGCACTGAGTCTCCCTTTGTGAGCCCCAAAACTGACCAAGTGGGTCTGGTTTCAGACCGCCAAACAGGTGGGACTCGGTCGCTCTTTCTGAGCCCCAAAATGCAGGACCCGGGCTCTGTTTCTCAGCTCTGACCCTGCCCAAATGAACCCACTTTCAAGCTCTAAACACAGAGGATTTGTTACTGCGCCCCAAAACACAGGATTTGGGGGCTGTTGCTGCGCCTGGTCGGGTTCAGCCTCGGTTGCGACCGCTCACTGTCCCCCACCACACCCCGGTAGGGTGGGGAGAAAAAAAGGGGAAAAACTCGTGGGTTGAGATAAAGACAGTTTAATAGCACAGTACCGGAAGGGAAAACAATAACAACGGTACAAGCATATACACAATACAGCGACGCGGCTCCCGCGCCCCGGGGAGCGCTCCCCCGGCTCTGCCTCGGCCACCCCCGCGCCTATCCCGTCCCCGGCCCCCCCCCCCCCCCCCCCCCCCCCCCCCCCCGCCAGCGCTCGGGCTGTTCCGGAGCGTCTGTTTCTGAGCCCCAAACCGCAGGACTCGGCCTCAGTTCCAGGCCCCACCAGCCTGGTTTCACGTCCTGCTCAATCTCTGGGTCTGAGCCCCCCAAAACACAGGGCTGGGGCTCCCTTTTCACACCCCCAAACCCGCCCGTTCAGCTTGTTTTTGAGGCCAACAAACGCAGGGATCCGGCTCTGTTTTCCAGCCCTGAAAACGCGGGACTTCAAGTCTGGTTTTGAGCCACTGGGTGAGTTTTCAAGCCCCCAACCCACGGGATTTAGTCTCTGTTTTTGAGCAACTGAGCGAGTTTTCAAGTGCAGTAACCACGTGACTCTTAATTTCGTTTAAAGCCCTGAAAACACAGACTTTGTGGGTTTTAGGCTGTGTGCCCGGGTTTGATCACAGCACTCCGTTTGCGTCCCCGAGCCCCAGCCTGAGCCCGGCCTCGAGCTGTGACCCCGCCCGCGGCGCCGTTCCTGCACCCCAAACCCCGGGGGTGACTCTCCCTCCGCAGCCCCCGAGCGCCGTCTCACCGGCCCGGGGCCTGCTGCCGGAGAAACCCCCCCCGGTGCCGCTCCGAGCCCCACAACCGGCCCGGCCCGGGGCTCATGGCCCCGAACGGCGCTGGCCAAGGGGCCGGGGGGACACGGCCCTCCGGGCTTTATTCGCCGCCGCTTCCTCCGCGGAGCCACCGCCAGCGCGACCGCTCCTCCTCGTCCCGTCCCGGCTATAACCGCCTCACCGGGGCCTCCCCTCGGGCTCCGGGGCTGGAGCGGCCCCGCTCGCCGGCTCACCCTGGCCGCGTCTCCACTCCCGCCCCGTCCCTCTCCTCACCCGGGGCGGACAGACGCCCCCCGGAGCCGCAGCCCCCAACCGCGAACCCGACCCGGCCCAGCACCGCCCGCGTACCTCACCTGAGGCGATCGGCGCCAGGGAAGATGGCGGCCGATCCTCCCCGCGCCCCGCCCCGCGCAGGCGCACTCCGCCCCGCGCAGGCGCAGTGGGGCCCCGCCCGAGGGGAGGGGGCTCCGCAGGGGCGGGGCCTGTCTGCAGGGGGCGTGGCCACGGCAGAGAGGGGGCGTGGTCAACGGGCGGGGCGGGGCCTGGCGCCGGGAGGCGGTGTGCGGGGTTCTGCTTCCCGCTGTCTTTTTTTTGCCCAATTTTTCCCCCCCCAAAAAAGGAGGCTTCTGCGGGCGCTCGGCCCCTGCCTGCGCCTGTGCGTCCCTGCCTCTCTGGTTTTAGACGCTTTGATAATTTCTCTGGCTGTGAAGTACAGGACAAATCCCGCAAACACCCTAAGACGGGCCTGAAAATAAGTGGCTGCGGGGGGGGGGGGGTCGGGGGGGGGGAAGTAAAATAAAATACTGACAAAATGCCATTACTGCATATTGACTGCGAGGGTAAAGCCACTGTCCTGGTTTGAGGGAAAGCAGAACCCATTTTCTGTTCGGTAATTTTACTTTTCAGTTAAGCCTCTGCTAACCAACCGAACGCTGAAATTAATGGCCTGTTTTTCCGACAGTATCCGCTTCCAGGGCGACCAGACCTATGTTTGTAGTTGATGCCGAGGAATGGTACGCAGAGAGGCTCCTGCTCATACTTATCGGTGTAACACCCAAGGGCGGCTCACTCTGATATTTGCCCCGTTGGAGGGTCGGAAGCGGAAAAGTGCAGTGGGGTCCCACCTGTGGGGAGGAGCGGACAGGACAGGTGACCCAAAACTGACCAACAGGGTATTCCATCCCCTCTGCCTCATGCTCGGTATAAAAGCTGGGGGATCAAAGGGTCAGCCCTCTTTCTTCAATGGCCAGCATCCGAGGAGGACTCTGTCTGTTCCTCTGCCTTTGATCCCCGTCCCTGTGTTCCTGAATCCAGATCTGGAATCCAGTTCCTGTCCGTCACTGAGTCCAGCCTGGGACTTTCCCAGGGCCAGCCGGTGACGTGATCGTCAGCTCGATACAGTTTTGTATATATTATATATATTTCATTATTTTCTTATTAATATTATTACATTTTCCTGTTATTATTTTATTATTAATATTTCATTAAAGTAGTTCAGAGTTGCTTTACAATTCAGGAGTCTCCCTCTCTCATTCCTCTCTCACT
This sequence comes from Pluvialis apricaria, assembly GCA_017639485.1. NCBI lineage: Eukaryota > Metazoa > Chordata > Aves > Charadriiformes > Charadriidae > Pluvialis > Pluvialis apricaria. The sequence continues at coordinate 81,268,870 of CM030010.1, forward strand.
TGGGAGAGAAGGTAGAGAGCATGTGTCATTCATGTTCGTGGCCAGCCCAGCCCAAACCACGACAGTCACCGTGATTCCAATGGAGCGACTCACTTTGCATTAACTCCGGCCGAGTCCTCTAATCTGCTGGCGCATTGGCTGCGGCAAGCCCGGAGGAAATCTTATGTGATTCAGTCAGCAAATAAGCCGTGCAAATCACTATTCTTTCAAAGGCTAACACAGATAACTGGTGATACCAGTAATATTTGGCCTTTTGCTTGTACTTGAGCCCCTAGGAGTCCGATATACTCTTTAAATACATGCTGATGGGGTTAAGAGGATTTTTCTGCCTGCTATGGTTGTTCCGGCCGGGATGGAGACATCCCAGCAAAGCCCGGAGCTGCACACTGGGGCTGAGCACCAGCGTCTCCTTCCTTGGGCCGCTCACCTCCTCCTTAGGTTTCAGGGAGTTTTCGACCTTGGAGATACTTTGATTTCGTGCAAACTATTTCTTGCTAGCAAAAGCAAAGAAGAAGACAGCAGTTCCTCAGCCAGCGCTGTACCCCACCTCTCTTGGCCAGCTTCACCCTCATCCACTTCAAGCTGCCTCAAGCTTTGAGATCGTGGGAGCAGCAGCCACAACGAGCAGAGAGCAGCAAGGCAGCGGAGGGGATCTGGAAGCCTCTGGGATGCAGCAGGGTCAGGCCAGCAGCTCCCCCATGATGCCACATCCAACAGCAATGCTGGTGGATCCACATCCAACAGTGATGTTGATGGACCCATGTCCAACAGCAATGTTGATGGATCCGTGTCCAACAGTGATGCTGGTGGATCCACGTCCAACAGCGATGTTGATGGATCCATGTCCAAAGGTGATGCTGATGGATCAACGTCCAACAGTGATGTTGACAGATCCATGTCCAACAGCGATGCTGCTGCACTCCGCCACGGAGGACAGAGCTCACCCAGGATGCACCAGCACCCACGAGTACCCCAAGCACCAAGCTATCCTACCCAGCTCTGCTCCTTGCCACGCAGTCCCAGTGCCGGGGACAGTAGAGGAGGACCCTGGCCACTGGCAGCCTTCCCCCAAACCACCCTGAGGGACCGTGCCACCAGCCTCCACAGCTGGGCACAGCAAGAGACAGGCACCATAAAGCAGAGACTTGCCAGCATCACTGTATTTATTTTCCACTCCAAAGCAAGCCACACGGCTGCACGTTAAGGCATTTTTTAAGACATATAAAACACTTTCCCCAGCTGCAGCTGCCACCCCTGGGGCAGCCAGCGCCCACCGCCTCAGCGCATCGTCACCAGCTCTTCGGCAGATGTGGGGTGAATGGCGACGGTGTTGTCCAGGTCGGCTTTGGTGGCCCCCATCTTGATGGCCACGGCAAAGCCCTGCAGCATTTCGTCGCAGCCCAGCCCTTGCATGTGCAATCCCACCACCTTTGGGGAAGAAGGGAGAGGAGGGATGGCACCCAGCACCGGCGCAATCCAGGCTGAAATCCAGGCTTGGTGCTGGGGGAGCTGGATCCCAGCCCAAGACCTGGTCTGAGCAGGGAACAAGAGGACAGCCGGCCATGCTCCCCGCCACTCCCCTACAGTGCCCAGCTGTCCCCCCTGGTCCCTTCCACGCACCTTCTCCTCCTTGCCAGCACACACCAGCTTCATGACACACTTAACCTTCCTCTGGGTGACGGCGTGGTACAAGGGGGTGAAGGACGTGCTGTAGATCTTCACGTTCTCCCTCCCGTGCGCGGCCACGGCTTCGTCTGCAGCAGAAGACACAGCACGTAGGTCAAGGGGACCCACCGTACACCCGCGGTGTTTATAAAGAGGGAGTCAAAGCAGATTTTGCGAGGCTCAGACCGCTTGCTGGAGACCAGAACGTTTCCTCGAGCATCAAACCAGCAGCTCTGAGCCACAAGGTCCTCAGCCTCTTCATTTCCCCCCACGCCCTGTCCATCCCCACCTTCGGTGAGACCCACGGTGCCGATGGGCGGGTGGCTGAAGACGACGGTGGGGATGTCATGGTAGTCCAGCCGGGACTCCTTTTTGTCCTCAAAGAGCCTGTGGGCCAGCTTTCTGCCAGCTGCGATGGCCACTGCGGAGAGGGACGGGGAGCCTGAGCTGCGGCACGGCGTGGCACCGAGGGGCTGGGGAGGGGGGCACGGCCGCGGTACCTGGGGTGAGGAGGGCTCTGCCGCAGACGTCCCCGACGGCATAGATCCCTTTCCTGGTGGTGTTCTGGTACTCATCCACCACCACATGGCCCTTGGCGTCCACCTGTACCCCCTGCCGTGGGAAATGGCAGCCGTCTCAGCGCATGCCCCGGCAGCGATGGGACAAGCAGTATGCATGGGGGACCTGTGCTGGTGGCTGCCATATTCCCAGCTGGAGGGGGACATGGTGGGAACACCGTCCTACAGCAGGCTCTGGAGACCCATGGGACCCCTGGAGACCTGTGGGACCCCTGGAGACCTGTGGGAACTCCAGAGACCCATGAGACCCCTGGAGACCCATGGGACCCCCAGAGTCCTGTGGGACCCCCAGAGAACTGTAGGAACTCTGGAGACCTGTGGCACCCCCAGAGACCTGTGGCACCCCCAGAGACCCATGGGACTCCTGGAGACCTGTGGAACCCCCAGAGATCCATGGGACCCCAGAGACCTATGGCACCCCGGGAGAACCGTAGGAACTCTGGAGACCTGTGGGACCCCTGGAGACCTGTGGCACCCCTGGAGACCCGTGGGATCCTCAGAGACCCATGGGACATGGGACCCCTGGAGACCCATAGGAGCCCCAGAGACCTATGGCAGCCCTGGAGAACTGTAGGAACTCTGGAGACCTGTGGGATCCCCAGAGCCCCATGGGCATCCCTGCACCAGCGTGGAAAGGCCATGCTGCCATCTCACCACTTTGTCCAGGCACAGCTCCTCAGTGTTGGGCTCCCGCCCCACGGCCCACAGCAGGCAGTCCACGTCCCGGATCACTCCCTCTGTCGGCTTGCGGCCAGGCACTGAGGAGGTCACCATCACATCCAGCAGCCCACAAGGGGACTTGGTGACTGTCTTGACCTGCAGGGAACAACAGGAGCCGCGGGGGGAGAAGGTGCCAACAGCTTTTGCCTTGCAATGGGCGACAACGTCCGCACTCCAGGACCAGGGATGCTGCCAAAGCCGTGGCCCAGCGAGCGCCACCCAAAACACCGGCTTTTCCCCGGCCCTGCCTCTCCAGGAGGGATGGGGCTGCTCCGCACGCCCATACTTGCGTGTACTTCCAGACGTCCACCCCGGTGTTCTCCAGCTCCTGGGTGCAGTTTTTGCTGATCATGGAGTCGAAGGTCCTCAGGACCTGGGCAGGGACCCACCAGCTCCATCAGATGAGGGTCTGCAGGTGAAGGAACTGCCCGGCAGCCCCCTCCACCGGCATTTCCCCATGCCCCATCCAGGCCCAGAGAGGTTTGGGGACTTATCGTTAACGATAAAGTTCTCCTCTGTTTGTTTTTCCTTTAATTTTTTTTTTTCCCCCCTCAAGTCACGACTTGAAATAAAGCTCAAGGAAACGGGCGCGGTGACACGCATGGCTGCAGAAATGCCAGGCACGCCAGGCTGGCGCTGCCGAAATGCGCCTGGCAGCACGCCCACGCTCTTCTCACCCCATCTGCCATCCCCCCGCACCAGCCCAATGCCACCGTCCTCCGCGTCGCCATTTCCACCCTCCTGCGCCGACTCGGACCTTCCTTTCCAAGACCATGGAAGCCGACCACCGGAAAATCCCCGGTGGGCTGCGATGCGGCTGCCGGGTGGGAAGCACGGCTGGGGACAGCCGGTGGCACTACCTGGTCCTGGCGGATGAGCAGGGCTGATTTGGAGCCCAGCGTGGAGAGGATCCCCGCGATTTCCACCGCGATGTAGCCGGCGCCGACAATAACGCTGCGCCTGCGGAGAAGGGACGATGCGGTGTGCAGGCGCGCCGAGCCGCCGGCAGGGACGGCTGCGGCGGTGGTGGTGGTGGTGGTGATAGTGGTGGTGGTGTGAGCCCCGTTTTACCTGGGCAGCTCCTCCAGGTCGAAGAAGCCGTCGCTGGTTATCCCCAAGCTGGCACCTGCAAAGCAGAGCCCCTTTCGCACCCCCTCGCCGGCCCCGCTGCCCACCTCCCCAAAACCCGCTTCGCTTGGGCAGCCCCTCTCTCCAGGCAGTCCCCCGCCCCGGGGAATTTCGTCGGGCTCACCGGGAATTTCGCTGTCGGAAGGGACGGCCGGGCGCCCGCCCGTGGCTATCAGGATGTGAGGAGCCGTGTATTTTTTCCCGTCCACTTCGATGGTAGGCTGAGGGTCGGCGGTGAACTTGCCGTAGCCCCGAATGATGTCGATGTGAGCCTTTTCGGGGGAGTAATTAAGGTGGTGAACAGCGGGAGGAGGTGCGAGAGCCAGCTAACGGAGCCAGGGCTTCCGCGGTTAAAGAGGACACCCGTTAAGGCTGGAAAAGCGGCCAAAAAATCCAGCAGAGCCCGCTTCCCCCCCCTGCGGCTCGCGGGAAAAAACGCGTCCTCACCTTCTTCACGTTGTTCTCATAGATCTCGTTCAGGCGCCTCACGTAAGCGTCGCGCTTCTCTTTAATCGTTCTGGAACAGAGCGGGGGCTTAATGTCACGAACCTACAGAGCTCAGCAAAAAAACAATTCAATCCCCGCGGCACGTGGCACCCACGCCACAAAATAAAACGGCCCCGAGTTACCCAGCCTTCCCCACCAACGTGAGGGGGGGGGGTTTATGCCTGCCTTCCCACCATCCCGCTTTTCCAGAGTCCCTTCCCACAGCCGGTTTGCCCCCCTTCCTTTCGGAAGGGAATCCCGGCGGCGTAACCAGCTCAGCATCCATCCAGGGGAAGCCGCAAAGCGGGATGAGGGAACGCTTCGGGATGGACAACCCGCAGCCGCACCGGGAGACGCTCGTTCCCAACCGGCTCTTTCCGTACTTACCTCCAGTTGAACTTGACGCCGGGCGTTTCGAAGCCGTAGTCGGCGTGATCGTGGATGAACTCCGCGTGGACCGCCGCGTTCCACATCACCTGCCCCCGCGCAAACCGCGAGTCGGCTCAGGGGAAAAAAAACCCCAAAAAACCAAAAAAAAACCCCCACAACCCTGCCACGCTTCCCGACGCCTCACCTCTGCCCGGAGCAGCCCACGGGGACACGGGTCTGCGCGCTTCACGGCATCTCCACGGCTCAATACCCTCCGAGCCCCAGCACCACCCCGCGACCCAGCGCCCCCACCCACGCCAGCCCCAACCCACGGCCGAGGCGCCGGCGGCAAAATCGCCCTTACCTTCTTTGGCACGCACCCAACATTGACCTAGGGGCGGGGGGTGAAAAAAAAGAGCGAGTCTCAGCATTCAGGCTTAGTTTTGTCCAAGGCGACACTCTAGGAGAGCATCCCGGGTCGGGCCGGTACCGAATCCCGGCTCTCCGCCCAGGAAAATAATGGCAGGATGAAAATAATGGCAAAAGAGGGCTGTAACCGCCTTCGGTGCCTCAAGGTCTTGTGGTTTGCCCGTTTCCCTTCACTTCCTTGAAGGAGAACACGGAAGGTGCAAGCGACGCAAAGACAAGGGTTTTGGGTTTTTTTCCATTGGTAATTTCAGAAAGATTTACTGGGAGGGAGGGGGTTTGCCCTTTCCTGCACTTCTGGTCCCAGTACGGCAACTCTTTCGGGGGCACGCGCTTAAAAGCATAAAACCGGAGCCCGTCCCTGGCTTGTCCGGGGAACACGGTTGTTTTTTCTGCTTGTCACCGGCTCGCCATGCCCGCTAGTTCTGCTTTGCCGTCGTAACCGAGCTGGCGGCTGTGCCACCCAGACCCGCCACTCGCCACCACCCCTTTATCGGCCTGAAAACAGCCCAAAAAACCCACCCAACACCCTCCCAGGGGACAAGGGGAATGGGGACCCGTCCCGCTTCCACGCAGCGGGACAAGGCAGCTCCGCGCACAACGTCTCAGCGGCCGGGATGGCGGCTCCTGCCCTCCGGCTTCCCGCAGGAGCAGGATCAGCCCTGGGGGAAACTGGGACCAGTTCCCGAGGGAAACCAGTACCAGCCCCGGTAGGACCGGGACCAGCAAGGAAGAACCGGGAGAAGCCCCAGGAGGAGTGGGACCAGCGGGGCCAGCAAGGAAGAACCGGGATGAGCCCCGGGGGGGGGAACCGGGACCAGCAAGGAATAACCCGGGACGAGCCCCGGTGGGACCGGGGCCAGCCCAGGGGAACCGGGACGAGCCCCGGGGGGACCAGAACAAGCCCCGGGGGAGGGGACCAACTCGTTGTCCCCATTTCCCCCCTACCCGGGATCCCCCCGCCCCTCCCCGCGGGTGCCCCCCCCCCCCCCCAATCCCCGCGGGACTCACGCAGGTGCCCCCGAAGCGGCGCGGCTCCACCAAAGCGACCCGGGCCCCCAATTCGGCCGCCCGTCGGGCCCCCGCCAACCCCCCCGATCCACCGCCCAGCACCAGCAGCTCGTAAGCGGCCGCCGCCATCTCCCCGGGGCTCGGTAAGGCCCCGCCGTTCCGCTCCGCCCCCGGTCCGCCCCCCGTCCCCGTCCCCGTCCCGCCCCCGGTCCGTCCCCGCCCGGCTCAGCACAGCACCAGGGGTTTGGGGCTGACAAATGGCAAGTTTATTGGATCAGGTACAGCCAAGGAAGATCGCAAGCAATTTCCAGGACAAATATACAGAGGGGAGAGGGAAAAATAACCCAAAAAAAAGAAAAAAAAAAAGGGGGGGGAAAAAAAAAAAAGGCGGGATCAACACAGAACGGGAATTGAGCTAAAAAGGGAACGCTTTTTATCTGTGTTATGACAACGTACTCCCAAGCAGGAATTGCTTCCTTTCTCCAGTTAAGTCGGTCGGTCTTTCAATAAAATAAAAAGAGTGGTGGCGGTGGTGGGAAGGGGCGGGGGGGGAGGGGAGGGGGCAGAAGTTAGTGTGCATTTCCCTCGAAAATAAACTCTCAATTCATGCCGGTTAAAACACTAGAACTGAAAATTTACAAAGAAGCCTCAAAAGGAGATGGAAGTGTGACTAAGAGTTACCCCTTCCTCTCTGAACAGTCCAGAAGAAAAACAAGGACTACGAATACAGCAGGCAAAGTGACTGTTGGACTGATGGGGACAGGATAGATATAGTGTCGTTAAGGAATTCAGTCTCAAGTTGTGCTAAACGCTCTTCGTCCTCTGTATGGCACGTTTTGGTCCATGATGGGGATTTGAAAGTTGAGACGAACCCCGGTTTCTTACAGAAACGTGTAAATATTGTTGCTCTTTAAAATGCCAGGTGTACTTCCTTCTACAAAGGTTGGGAGAGGTTTATAGGAAGTAGTCTGGGGTACGACGGGTAACATGAGGCTCTCCACGACGAGGTGCTGGGTCAAACTGGAGGCTGCAGGCAAGAAAAAGGGATCGTTTTCCCTCCTCCACAAGGTATTTTCCACAACAAATACTAGACTCGCTCTCCTGCTGCTATTGCTTTACCCATCCCGGCTGCTTCCGCATAAAACGTCCCCGGTCCCAAACCAAGCATCCGTGGGAGTTAAAACTCATCAGCTGGTGGAAATGCTGCTTAGGGAGTGAACGCAAAGCCAGCCGTCAGCACTTCAGCAGCCCATCGCCACTTTCACGCCAGCTCAGCTAAACGCAAAAATTCAGACTCTCTCACCCACAGAATCACAGAACGGTCAGGGTTGGAAGGGCCCTCTGGAGCTGCCCCAGTCCCACCCCCTGCCACAGCAGGGACACCTCCAGCAGTGGCACAGGACGGCGTCCAGGCGGGTTTGGGATGGCTCCAGAGTGGGAGACTCCCCCACCTCTCTGGGCAGCCTCTGCCAGGGCTCTGCCACCCTCACAGGGAAGAAGTTCCTCCTCATGTTGAGATGGAACTTCCTATGTTCAAGTTTGTGCCCGTTACCTCTTGTCCCGTCACTGGGCACCACTGGAAAAAGACTGTTCCCATCCCCCTGGCACCATCCCTTTAAGTATTTTAAGTATTGATAAGATCCCCCCCCTCAGTCGTCTTTTCTCTACACTAAAAAGCCCCAAGGCCCTCAGCCTGTCAAAGCCTAGAGCTACCAAAAATAAAAATAAATACATAAACCAATCTGCCTTTACTCTCTCCATCAAGCTCAGGCAATAAGACAGATGAAGAAAATGCAGAAGCTCCAACTCTCCAAAGGCAGGAAAAGGAGCTAATGCAGTACCCAAGAGAAGCTTTTAAGAGCTTAACTCACTACTTATTTTTAGATATTCTTGCAGGTAGAGCACACAACGTTAATTCCAGAGCGATTTGAGTTGGCTTTTCACAAAAGGACCCCTTTGGAAAGGATGAGACAATCCTCACAACGGTTAGGAAGAGAGAACAAGCCCGAGCCAGGTTACTCACAAGGAATATTTTAAAGTGTCGTCTAGTTCCATGATAGCAGCCTGGTTCCCACAACGGTAACAGTAATTGGGCGCACTGAAAATGGTAACCACATTTCGGTCGTGGCACCAATTATAACCCTGCCAGAAAAAGAGGAAAAAAGAAAAAGGTCTCTGTTAAACCTCAAACCTCAGCCCATCTGGAGTTCCTCTTAAGGCCTGAAGCAATCCAAAGCGTTTGTGAAACCACAGACTTCTCGTAAGTGTATCCAACTGACTTAGTTTCATTTTAGAAGTAGTACTCTACTGCCAGAACGAGCAGTAGTTACCCGGCAAAACGGGCTTCAACCGCTCTACAGAGAGATCAGCCATTCCTCACTCGTGTATTTATCCATTTTGTATACAAATTATGGATTGTACCACCAAGAAACCTCGAGATTTTTTTTAGGTATGCCTTCAGCTTTCATCCACCACAAAACGAGAATTTGCCTGCTGGATGCGAGCGACTTCCGACACGCAGTACTACTTAAGGGACCTACTTGAACTAGATTTTTAAAAATACATCCGCTCCATTGACCCACCTGGCATTTTTCCAGCGAGACGTACAAGAATAGCCCGTCAACAGCCAAAATTATGGCTTAATCCCTGTCACATCTGACTGCCGAGTATTACAGGACAGTCTGTTTAATGCAGCAGCAGCCTAAGTAGAGCAGTCAGCGCGTAAGGAGATTATTACTTCCACAAATGGGGTGTGACAGTGTCCCTTCGGCAATTTACTCAGAGATGGGGTGGGGAAAAAAAGGGCAGAACATCCCCTTATTTACATCGCAGGTCAAAGCGCATCATTTTATGTTGCTTGTTTTTTTCACGTGGTTAAAGTCCCTCTTTTGGTATTTAGCTGCGTAACATTTAGGTGCGCGTTTACGTAAACCCATCAGCGGAAGGTCTTGCAGGGGAGACAAGAATTGGCATGTTTTGTTAGCCCCATCTAGCAGAGCGCTTGCCCTACCTCCATGACAAGTTGGTGAGCGCGGGAGACCAGCGTGAGCCCATTGGCATGGTTAAATGTTTCGGAAATATCTTGTCCAAACGTGTAGCCAGCACCACGTGGAGATATGCCCCAGCCGCCACGATCATCCGGATCCGACCATAACAGATCACACATAGGACCCTCGAGAAAGATTAAGTGTTCTTTGTTAGATCATTAGCAAGATCGTTATAAAAAGATGCTTTTAAAAAAAGATTTTATTTACAGTAAAAAGATTGCCAGCATGTCCTTCTCTGCACCATGCACATGAATTTATTTAACACACATAGTAGCGGCTTAGTTACTCACTCTATCAGTCAGCATCCTTCCCAAAGAAGTGAAAAAGCACACAGCTGACTGAGAAAGGAGTCCATGTAACCAGAAAACTCTTCCGACCGCCTTTTCCACGCGCACCGTTTACCATTTCACTTCAACTAGTCAGAGAGACAAAGACATGGAGAGCAGATCCACATTCCTACCCCTGTCTCTCACAGTGTAACGAAAAAGGTCACGTGCGAAGGTATGCACGCCCCAGGAGACACAATGGGTTCTCTGGTGCCAGCCAAGTCGCAATAAATTAAAGAAAGGGAAACAACCCGTAGGAGGCTATGTACTAACTGTTCCAGAGATTGATCTTAAGCCTTCAGCAGCCCTTCTGGCAGGGTATTAATGATTTAATTTCCTCTCCTAAACAGTCTATTGTTGGACTTGACATATTCAAAAATATCCTGGTGTACATCTTCTAACACAAACGAAGCTCAGTGGGTTTTCTTGCTGAGCTACTAAGGGGCAGCAAGGATGCTCTAGTATTTATCCGAGCCTGCTGCTGTTTCCTACCCACCGATCTGAGCTCTGCAGCAGGGATCACGCTGACTACACGTGGAGGACCTCAGGACAGCCAGATTTCAGCACACAGATATGCAACACAGGAATGGGGAAACGCCAGAGCAACAATATAATCATTACATCTAACTACAGGTCGACGCCCCACCAGGTACCCCCTGATTCTGGGAGTAATTTACACAGATTATTTCAGGTTTTTGGAAGGCTTAGGCAGACCCTGCTGCATTGTTCTTGCTGTTATACCAAAGTCCATTTGTAAACCCCAACCACTCCAACACAAAAGTGCCAGTTGCTACCCTGGGAGCTCAGAAGGTGGTTTCTTCAGTCCTGATCTCAGGTCCCCAGAAAGGGATGAACAAGGTGAAACACCACAGAAGAAAGGATTGGCTAGGGAGGAAGGATGGGACACAACATGGCTTCACACGGTGGTTGGCCGTTCGCAAGCAAGTCTGCAATGAGGCTGAAGGTAGTAAACACCTTCCCTTCCAAATACCATTATTAGAGTTAAGGTGACACTCAAAATTTCCCGTGATTCTGTGAAAAACAGCTGTGAAAACCCCAGAGCTCTCCCTTTGTAGACTGATGTAATCAAAGCCATATTGACTTGTGTGTGTGTTGCCCAAACGTATGTTCATCCGTCCTAGCTCTCAGAAAGGCAATAATCCACTGTGTAACTATGTGTCTCGCTGTTTAAATGGATTTCAGTGCGAGGCTACATTTGCATTTTCCACCAACAGCTATGTAAGTTTATGATCCATTTCCATTCCTGTTACCTCGTGTGGAACTTCTTGCAGGCGGTCCAGAGCCCTGATATGATCCAGTGTATCTATGGATGGAGAGAGGCCACCGTGGAGACAGAATATCTGTTCCGGGGAAAAAAAAAAAAAAAAAGAGCAATCTGTTCAGTGCATATTGTTATGGGAAGACCAATCCCAGAAATAGCTGGGTTTAACTCTGTTATCATTCTTTTACAATTACAGCCATCTCACCCTCATAGCAGAGCAACCAATTTTAATTCCTGCAGAAGGAAACAAAACTAAAAAAGGCTGCGCCTTGCATACAGAGATCGGAGCAACAGCAAAGACACCACGCCTTCTGTTTTAATATCTTGCCTCACGGCCACAACAACTCACACCTAATGTCTTACGAGGGGATCCCCAGTTGTTGAGCAGTCATTTAAAATGAACCACACATGCAATACCCTGCTATCCCTTCAGCAGCAGAATCAAAAGCTTTCCCACAGCATCAACTTGTATCAACACCTCACTAAATTCTTCCCCAAATCCACAGTAAGGACACAGGCTTTAAAAAAAGTTTGGATCACAATTTAAGGGAGCTTGTTTGAGAGTGCTCACGTAGAGGTCAGACAATACAGTCTGCATAACTCTAGGAAATGGAGCGTTTTCCTTATTTAAGGCTTACCTGGCCATCTACTAGAGCTGTAAGCGGAAGATAATCAAACAGATCGGTGAAATACTTCCAGACATTGGCGTTGCCATACTTTCGCAGACATTCGTCATAAAAGCCATACACTTGTGTAATTTGTCGGCTTTCGTGATTGCCTCTCAGTATTGTAATGCGTTCCGGGTAACGCACCTATTGACAAAGAAAACTCCTCTTTAACGCAAGAAGTGTACCATCAATATGGAGAAAAACAGTAACAGAATATTTCAAACAGCAGTCAAGCATTCAGCTCTCATATAGAATAGCACGTGTCCATTAACGCATTTCACTTTACATCCATCTAGCTCAAGCCAACGGCGGCGTTAATGGGAAGAGCAATTCTTTCAAAACTCCCCGAAAGCGTGGGTTTGCCCAAGGCTGCTGGAGAAAAAGCTGTCAAACCATACCTTCAATGCTACTAGAAGAGTCACCGTTTCCACCGAGTAATAGCCTCTGTCCACGTAGTCTCCCATGAACAGGTAATTTGTGTCCGGCGATTTCCCACCGATTCTAAAGAGTTCCATAAGGTCGTGGAATTGACCGTGGACATCCCCACAGACGGTGACGGGGCAACGTACCTCTTGCACATTTGATTCTTTCGTAAGAATTTCTTTAGCCTAGCAAGAAAAACACATGTAAGACAAAAAGGTAGGAAGCTCCTCCATAAGCAGGTGCAGATGTTATTCCACTGCATTCGCACCGGAAACGCGATTTCACTCCAGCAGCTCACGCTGACCACTGGAAAAACAGTTTGTTGGGCAAGCAAAGGCAAAGCACATTTTACAAATCCCTGTGCACAAAACCAAGTAGGTGAGATACTGTGAGGCCAGGTTATTAAGATCTTATTGTTCCACCGGCACTGACAAACAAATGCAAAGAAGTAACTAAACAAGTTAATTCCCAGCCTCCCCTGAAATGAAGCAGGGTGAACTTCAAGACTTGCCCTGGATGTACGGCTTCCATCGCCACTGGGATTCACCCATAAATCCTGTGCTTCTTCCAAACATTTCTCAAGTGCAGACAAGACAAAGCACTATTCCAGTAAGCTTCATTAGCACAACTGATTTTGACAGATTTCTCCCTTCACGTGTTCAACACAGCTCAGGTCTCTGTCTCAGCTATGTGAACTACAGCAGCACTCAGCACTCTAATCTGACTGCCAAAGTCAAGTGCTATTCAGTTTCAAGATACCTAGAAGCTTTACCTCAAGAACCACAGCTGTCCCCTCAGTCTGCAGGCCACCCCATGTCCTGTGAGCAAGAGTTCAGTGCAAAACTTATATGAACAGAGATTAGTCAATGCTCTTGCCGTCTGCTGTAAGGGTAGAAATACCAGAGGAGATAGTGCATGCCACTCAGGTGACTATTACGGTTTTTTGAACAATTTGATTTGGAAAAGGCACACATAAAGCTAGATGTTGGTACTTATACTAGGTAGGCAAACCATGACCTCCCAGACTTCTGACAGAAGTCATCTGACTTGCACTGACGCACCCACACACCAACTCCCTCCTGCCACATTTTAGTCTGACTACCATCTCAGTTGCTCAACGGATTGCTCTCAATCCCACGCAGCCATGTGGAACCATTCGCGCTGCCACCTTCTCTGGCAACACAGCAGCAGGCTGGAACAACTCTTCTGCCAGCGCTGACAGCCACTCCTCACTGCCTTCCTGCTCTGGGATCCCTCAGGCTTCCCCTCAGCACCGCACACCCATAAACCTCAAGAGCTCTCCCAAGACCAGGATTTCGCAGCAGCGGGTCCGTGCCATGGAAACGGCACGAGGAACAGCAGGTTCATTCCGTATCGACGAAGCCGGCTCATCGTGTGATTGCTGAGCAGAGATGATGGTAAGGAAGCCTGCACATGACAAAGCGGTTCATCTGGCAGAAATGCTGGGCAACCACCACGGCACCAGATGAGCGGAGCCATGTTACTGTGCCAAACAATAATCAACGCAGGCACTGGTGCCAGGGGTTGACGGGGCTGCCCCAGCCCTCCAGAGGTACTGCGCTTTCAGATTGCATCGCGGCGAGTACGAGATGACTGGAGCTGTATGTTAGGAAAGGGAACCTTCTCTGCACATTCCCAGAACACGTGGGAACTAACAAATCCATTTCCCTTGCAGAGGGGCAGATTTCTTCTTCTTGCTTAAGCCACCAAGGCGAACAAGTATTCCTAAGCTTCGCTTTACTAACCTGGCACATAACATCACTGCATACGCAAGAGGCACTTCTCTCGCCCAGGGCACTTTTTGCCTGCCAGATTTCCAATCCTCTTCCGAGCACGACAGTTTAACAACTTCTAAAGGCAGGTCACATACAACTGGAAAAGCAAAGTCAGAGGCAATTTAAACATACAGGGCCACGACCAGCTTCCCTGGCCATACCCAGCTGGCAACAAAATGACCACAGATGGAGGGATGGCATCCCTGGATTTAGTCATCTCTTCCTCTGCTAATTACAGCCATGTAATGCAGCCTATCTGCATTACCTTATTATCATTACCAAACATCATGTTTGTTTTGCTGCCTCCAGCTCATCAACTGATGCAGATCAGTGCTCCAGGCACATCTGAGGCACAGAGAACACCCACAGATAGGCTCCGTGCGATCTGGACAGAAGGGATGAAAGATCACCAGTGCTGAACAGTCACCAGCAGGCGATGATCTGGCTACTCATCTCCAAGTCCCTTCGCTCAGGATGATACAGCTCCCACCTGCTGCTGCCAGGCAGAAGCTGCTTATCGAGGACACCCTCGGCGGGCTTCCTGAGGACGCCTGTGTGTTCACATTCAAATGTTAGTTGCCTTGCCTCTTTTAGGGAAAGCATGTACTTGGAAAGAGCAACGAAAACCCAAGCAGTCAAGGGCTTGGACAGCATCCAGCGTGCCCCTTGCATGGCACGTAAACCGAGGGACGTGACCCTGATCCTCAAAGATACGTCCTGCCCATGGACTCAATGACGTGGGGTCTACCTTGCAGTTCTAAACTGACTGGAAAATGCTGAACGTGTTGAGTCTGAGTGCAATAGCAGTACCTAAATACTGTTCAAGTATCTTTAAAAGCATCTATAGCACCTCTTGAGAGCTTTGACCCCCTGGGAGAGACAAATATAAAACACAGTCGCAAAACAGCTGCTCAGGGTGTTCCGACTTGCACAAAGCAACAAACAGGGCTTTGTTGTAAGCTGGAGCTAACTTAACCACAAAAGGTGCAAAGTATTGTCTGCCTTTTTGTATTACACATATTGCTCCCTTCCCAGATGTGTAAAAAGAAATACACTTACTTGAAGCCTCCGAGGGAAAAAATGCAGGACGCTGTACAGATACCATAAATACTTACCAGTGTCTCAAACCACATCATCACTCTCCACCTCTCTGATCTGCCCAGAAAACCCATGTACCCATCCTGAGAACATGGACAGGTAAAGCAGCACAGGCAACAGAGAAGAGCTCCTTTTACGCAGTCATAGGGCAAACATACTCACGTTAAGTGTATCCTAGGAAGCCGGGCCAGACCGAGTCCTGAAATTTTGGTACTAGGAGAATCTAGAAGTTTCTCCCCATGAGAAAGGAGGAGCTAGCGGCTGAAGAGCAGCAGCTTCTTAAGCTGCCTACCAGCTGTTACTGTGTAGCCTATTTTAGCTTATTCTGTAGACAAACATACACGCACATGAATAGATTAAGCCTGTCGTTTTAACGCTGCAGACCTGGTTCAAATCAGGCTTGGGACCTAAGCTCGGCTGGCCACAGAAGTTCACCCTCACGTGACTTTCTAATGCCGAACAAGACCTTTAACATCTTAAGCATCATTAAAAACACCCCAGAAAAGCAGCAACTAACCAGTGCGTGCTGCTTGCATATTTCACTGGGCAGAGATAAGGCTAAAGTTGAATGACTTAAAATAACAAAAGCACCATTACAAAACAGTAATATCCTAAAACCTGCGATGCAAGTAAGCTGCCTTGCTTTATCATCATTTACTTACTTGAGAAGGCTGTTAACTATATGATATAATAAAAATAACTATGACTTAAAGTCATATTTTAGCTACCTTTGTTTTAGAAAATGGTGACTAATGTTACCAGCTTCCTAAGAATGTGTCCCAATGGTTTTGGATGAAAACCATATCCAGGTCAGAATGAAAAGCAGCAGCTTTCAGATATTTTTATTAATTAAACCTTTATTAAGCACAATAGTTACCATGTCTGTGCTCAAAATTACTCCGAAGAGTAAACTATTTGTCGGCTGTGAGCTTGCCCATCATCTCAACTTCATCACCTTCCCAGTTTCAGATTCTGCAGATCACCTTTGTGGACTGGGACACAATCTTGTCTGCTGTCCAGTCCTCAATCCGCATGGAGGAAGGCTGGACAATGCACGTCGCAGTGATTTACTGCGTTGTCCTCGGAAGAGGAAACCGAGCAGTCTCAGGCCTTGAACACGAGGCATTAATATGTCGCTCTGAAACCTGAGATGCTACACCGGCTTTGAGACTACCGTCGGGATCACCAGGAGACTAATCCCTCTGTGAGAGACTTAACAATCAAATCCACATCAACTATTACGCTGTTCAGATTTGTCTAGGATAATTGTGTAGGCTGATACCATGGGTGAGGGTATTATGATCCAACCAGGAGGCAAATTTTTCAGCACTGTGCTTTCTCTAGAGAAAACCAAAGACCCCAAGCACCTGCTTTGCAGACAAGATCCTTTGAGAGTACAGAAACTCAAGTCCTTCTGGAAGATTCATTTACTGCACCATGAGCTCAGTTTGACCCATACAGGCACTTACTTCAGGAATCAGAGAAGCCAGCCACGGAGTTTCTGATCAAAATTCAACTGAATCATCATTCTGTCAGCTGCTACAGACCAAACTACTATGTCAACAAGCGCGCTGAGGATATTAAAATCTCAAGGAGGTTGGCCTGAACAAGAACCAGCTGGATTCTCCCCAAATGAGATGGAAGCCGGAGGGATGGAGCTGTCCTGCCCTTCAGCAACGTGGCAGCAGAGGACACCCTGGAGCCTCAAGAGTGACAGGGACTGTCAAGGTGCACACGTGCTCCTAGAGGTACCTGGGCCAGCACACCCTGGGATGAACATCATCGCTGGAGAGCTGAAATATTCCTGGCCACAACTCAACACACCACTCGGAATTTCGTGGTTTGAACAGCGTCCAGGATGCTACTTGGCTCCATCACTCGTACTAATTTCACCAATTAGTGCAGAAGAGCTTGCTAACTCATTCTCCTAAAATTATTCTTAGCTGAAATGATCTCTGAGGGCAGAAGCATCATAGGTGCATGCCAGTAACAGCAATACTCCCTACAGCATCAACTGGCTCTTGCTGCTTGGTTTGAAGAATCAGTTTACAATTACCATTCAACAACCGTACAAGAAATGCAAGTCTTCATTAGCGATTAGAATCCTTCTCCTCCCACCACTTCACAACACAAAGCTCTCAAGCTGCTCACAGCAACAAGACTGAAACCCTTCTTACACATCCAAAGAACAAGAACAGAAAAAAAAAGGCTACCAAGAGAGAGACGGTTATGGATGGTTGCTTGCCTGTGTTTAATTTAAGACAGCCTTTTACTTGCCTTCTTTCATATCCCATTTCACTACCTTGATGAAAAACCCTTTTCCTTGGGACAAGTAGGATGGCTCTCAACTCCCTCACCTGCACCAGAATTCATTTGCTGACCTGACTTGAACTTTAAAACATCAGTATGTGGAGATTTCCATGTCCAAACTTGGGAGCGCTTCCTACTAAATGAATCCAGCTTCCTTTCAGCCTGACTTTAGCCATACGACATACAGGTTACAACCTGTGCAAGTTCAAAGGCAGTTTGATACAGCCAGCACTACCCTGGTATGAGTACCCAAGTTAACAACTTCAAAGCTAGCACCAGCACAGAAAGCTGCCACGGCACCTGCGATAAAGTGCAGACATAATCCAAGGCAGAACTCTACAGATTTTCACTGCCTATTTAATGAGAGTGGAAAAAGGTCTTAACCTTCTGCCATAAACAGAGTCTAACACCACGATGTTAAGAGGCGTTGTATGAGACGCAAGACATCCAACGCACATTTCCCCAACATCCTGGAACATTTCTCTTGCCTACAAACTCCAGCAGTGATCATAATTGTTTGTCCTTCTATGATCCTTTAAATGTCTGCAGGATTTTAGCTAGATTTCATTTTAAAGACCAGCAGAACGGGAAACAAGTGTTCTCACACTGTCCTGAGATGACATCTTGATTTCAACTGCATGAAGAATACAAGGCTGATTAGTTGCCAAAATGATGTCATAACTGGGCAGGTGAAGACAGAACGCAATTTTTACACGTGCAAATTTCAAAAACTTTCAGAGTGCAGAATCATTTGACATACCCTCATTAACGGTAGCTACGTCCGATCTTTCCCTCATTACTGCCCATTATGCCAGCAATTAAAAACAAGAACGACCCACACAGGCAAGTCTGGGATTTGTTCCTTTGGGGTCTCCCCCCCCATTTTCATAGAATGGTTTAGGTTGGAAGGGACCTTACCGTTCATCCAGTTCCAACCCCTCTGCCATGGGTAGGGACACCTTCTACTAGACCAGGTTGCTCAAAGCCCCATCCGGTCTGGCCCTGAACACCTCCAGGGATGGGCCATCCACAACTTCTCTGGGCAAATTCAAAATTTTGATTTAAACCTTTTTTTTTAAACTACTGATCTCTTCTACAAACTTAAACCTGAAGCAAGAAGTACTATTGTGATCAGCCTCTCAGAAATTAGCCACACAAAAGGGAGCGCTAAGAAGTGAGACAAGGTTGGTAAGGGTTTCTCCAAATATTATCTCAAGGAAACAAACTAAACCAGCTTTCTGGCAGGGCTGCTTCACATCAAAAGCAAGCCTGCACACCCAAAAGTTTTTGTAAACTCCTTTCCATTACCAGCTGGGTGATATAACCGCTCCCCCAGAACTTAAGAATCAGCCAAGTAAGAGCATCACAGAGTATTCACTTCATACCAAAGTCGTTTTGATCAGTTACCAGCACCCTTGAAGAACCGGGTGCTGTGATAGATGACATTCGTTTCACGCCATGCACCACAGGTTCAGGGTTCCTACCTGTCATCTGGATGACAAACACCCTCTCCACCTCCAGCTGCAACATGGTGCGCTGAGCTGCCACTCTCCCTATTTACTGTGTGAGCCCTGATGTACAGGCACAATCTGCTGGCATTGTCCTCCAGTTTCTCAAAACACATCAACCACAGCTCCTTAATTAACAACGCAGCCGGAGAAGCAGGGAAATGGTTTTCTGTAACAGCTTGCGGGTTACAACAGCAGTTCCCAACCAGCAACACTTGGAGTAGGGCACAGATCATGCTAATAAATTCTTTCAGGCTTATTAGCTGGGCCTCACGCAGGAGGCAGCACAGCCACAAGGAGCTCTTATGCACTCTTCAAAATATATCTACTCTTCAAGCCACTGCTGTTGCTCTCTGCTGCATCACCAGCCCTTCTTACCACACTCCCTCAGAACTGATGGAGCTCTGGAGAAAGGGTCATAAAACAAATGGACAACCCCAGCATGGGATAAAAAAAAGGGAAAGGAGGAAAGAAAACAGAGGCTGGGGGAGGAAGTTAGCTAGATGTCAGGACCACTGGTGAAAGCATTTGCCAAGGAAGCCAGGGCCCGGAGTCCTGCATGGTGTCTGCCTGTGGCATTCAAACAAACAGCTCCTACCTTTCCGCTGGGCACCCCTGACATGTTACGAGGCTGCAGTGCAGACCCTCTCTACTGTTCAGATCTTATCACTGCTGTAGTCTGCCAAGGATCCCATAGGAGGAAACAGCTGTGTCTTCTGAAGTTGGGACTGAGATGCTTAATCACTAGGCAAAATGTGTTGCCATGACTTCTGAGAGAACTGAGCGAGACACACAGGCGATAATGTGACAACACCAAGTTCACCATCAGCCATACGACGCTAAAGGGGACGCCGGACTACCTGCTCTACCCTCTGCACCTGATAATTATCAGTCCATCCAAGAAAGGAAGCTGAGAGCTTCTTTGGACCACTTGACGCGCAGCAATGGTCACTGAGATAAAAAACAAATAGAAAGAGTAATCTTTGATACTACATTTGTTACCACTTCAATTCTTTAACTGTCACACCTTGCCAAGTCCCAAGAAAACCCTAATGTGGCCATAGATTGCAGTATTGAGGGAGTGTTCACACAGAGATACTTAATTTCTCAGACAAAATCCAACACAAGTCTAAAGATCTGTCTCCTAATGGAAAAATAAAAAAGCTCTTGACAATCGACATTAAACAAGTCCAAACAGGAATTTGCCAAAGGACTGTCCAAACCACAGTCCGAAATAGCAGACTGTCTCCTTTATCCAACCGTTTCTCATTCTATTTTAGTCTCCCCCAGCAGCCTGTAAGCCTCTGTTTAGGTCGGCACTACAGCTTATCTCTTATCCCCTTCTGCTTTCCTAGATTACACATCAGATGTCAGAAGGTTTCCTCATTGATTTAAGACTGACTTTTTTGCATGTGGCTACTACGCATTACAAGAAATCAGAACAGATTCCTCCCTACACACACCACCCCCGAACCCCCCCACAACGTAGACGAGCCCAAAGCCAAAAGGTAAAAAAGCATATCACTGAGGGCAGTTAGGCATGAAAAAAAAAAAAATCCTATAACCGTGGCGTTTTTGACGCCAGGAACACACCGGCACTGCACAGAGGATTCCCAACCTCAGATACGCTCCAGGCAGCATCACGGCCTCACAGCGAGGGAAGCGAAGAGAACCAAAACCGCCGTTCCCCCTCGCGGTGTCCCCCACGCTGCCATTTTCGGTCCGCTTTGCCCGCAATCCCCGTCCCCGTCCCCGTCCCCCCCCCCCCCCCCCAGCAGCGGGGCTGAGGTACCGCCAGCCCCAAACCCCGAGCCAAACCCCGGCCGCTCACCCGCTCCCACCCAGCGGGGCCCGGAATGAGGAGGGGCGGCCCCCTTCCACCTCACCTTCTCGCAGAGGCTGCGGACCTGGCTCTCGCTCAGCTGCCGGCACTCGTTCAGCTGCTCGATCCACTGATCCAGCTCCTTGGCGAAACCCTTCTCCTCCATGGCGGCGTGGGGCCGGGGCCAGGGCCGGGCAGAGGCCCCCGCCGCGCTCGGGGCCCGCGACGCCCCGGGCCCGCCGAAATGCTGGCGGCGCAACAACCGTCAGGAGAGAGGCCTGCTCCGCTCCGCGTAATGGCGGGGCAAACCCCCCTCCCCTCCCTCGTCCCCGTCCCCTTCCCCTCCTCTCCTCCCCTCAGCGCCCCGCTCCTGCGCACTTCCGGCCACACCCACCCCGCGTGACCCGCGCGCACTTCCGGGCCGCGCCTCCCACCCGCCCCTCAGGGCCCCGCCCCTCGCCGTAACGGTCACCGCCTCCTGTGAGGAGGCCGCCGCCGCCGTTGCAGGGGAGACGGTGGCTCCGTTGCGCCCGCAGTGTCCCCGGGAGGGTCCCCGCCGCGGGACGCGCTCCCTCCGTTCTCTGTAGGAACAACGGGACAGAATCGACACATAAAGAGGGGTCGGTGCCGGCCCCAAACCCTTTTCCTGTCTTCCGAAGTGATCCGGATCAAGCGTACCCCGACGAAGTTTGGCGATTGACACCAAACGGAGCGGGAAGGTGTGGACGTTTCGGAAGGGAGAGCCACCCTGCGGGAAGGGCTGGGTAGGGTGGGCCGCCAAGAGCCTTGCGAAGTTCAGCAAGGCCAAGCGGAAGGTCTTGCACCCGGGGAAAACGTAATCCAGGAGCTGGAGCTACGAAGGTGATCCAGGGAATGGAGCACCTCTCTGGTGAGGAAAGGCTGAGAGACCTGCGGCTCTTTAGCCTGCAGGAGAGAAGACTGAGAGGAGATCTCACCAATGCTTATCGATATCTAAAGCGCGTGTGTGGAGAGGATGGGGCCAGACCCTTCTCAGTGGAGCCCAGCGACAGGACAAGGGGCAACAGGCACAAACTGGAACATGGGAAACTCCATCTCAACACGAGGAAAAACTTCTTTAATTTGAGGGTGCCAGAGAGCACTGGCCCAGGCTGCCCAGAGAGGCTGTGGAGTCTCCTTCTCTGGACATACTCAAAACCCGCCTGGATGCGTTCCTGTCCACCCTGCTCTAGGTGAACCTGCTTTGGCAGGGGGTTGGACTAAATGATCTCCAGAGGTCCCTTCCAAGCCCCGCCATGCTGTGATTCTGTGAGTGCAGCACAGGCTGGGATCTACCTGGCTAGGCAGCAGCTCTGTGGAAAGGGACCTGGGGCTTCCGGTGGACAACAAGCTCAATATGAGCGAATAGTGTGCTGCAGCAGTGAAGCAAGCCAACAGGATGCTGGGTTGCACCAACAAAGGCATCAGCAGCAGAGACAAAGAAGTCATTATCCCGCTCTACTCAGCACTGGTCAGGCCACACCAGGAATACTGTGTTCAGTTTTGGTCCCTGCTATGCAAAAAAGATGTGGACAGGCTGGCGAGGGTCCAGAGAAGGGCCACCAAGATGATCGAAGGACTGGGAAAGCCCCCTGTGTGAGGAAAGGCTGAGAGAACTGGGTTTGTTCGGCCATGAGAAAAGAAGGCTCAGGGGAGACCTTATCACCACATTCCACTAATTTACAGTGTGGCTACAAAGAAGATGGAGACTCCTTTTTTACAAGGAGTCACATGGAAAAGATGAGTGGTAATGAGTACAAGTTACTCCTGGGGAGATTCCGATTGGACACAAGAGGAAAATTTTTCCCAATGAGAACAATCAGCCATTGGAATAATGTCCCCAGGGAAGTGGTGGATTCCCCAACGCTGGACACTTTTAAGATTGAGCTGGACAGGGTGCTGGGCCATTTTGTCTAGACCGTGCTTTTGGCAAGAAAGGTTGGCCCAGATGATCCCTGAGGTCCCTTCCCACCTGGTGTTCTATGAGTCTCTGATTCTATGATAATCATAAGGTTTTGCACCCACTTTGGGTGTCGAGTCCCAAGCGTTGGCAGCAGGACAGTTGTTCACCTGGGAGTGTAATAATACCTGTCTTTCTTCAATGGTTTCGGTCAATATGTATTATTATTTCACTTATATTCCTTTGAAATTTTGTGGAGCGATATTGTAAGACTGCCCTATTTATTGGCTAGCTCTGGTAGGCATTAAACCACATTATTTATGTTACAGTATTCATATCCTTCATTTTATATGGGTGCGATTGAAAATGGAGTGCACGTACCATGACGTAAAAAACACAGCATGCTACTAATTAACATAAACATTAACAACAAAAATTAACATATTTGCTTACAGTCTGGCACTTGATTCATCTCACGGTCAGCCCTAAATTGCGACTGACTTGCGAGTATTTCTATCTACTGCAGCACACCCAGCTCTTCATTTGATCTTCTGCAAGATTTGACTTGCTTTACTGTCTCGTCTATGCTGGAATGTAATCGTAATGTATCGTGATAATGATGTAATAACTCTGGTTATTATATTGCTAAAGTCTGGAGCGCTGCGTACGCTCTAGTTCCAAGTGCCTGGCCCAGGCAGCGAGGACCAGGATTTTAGGAGATCACTGGTGGGAAACTTTCCCAGGAGTTTTAGCAAAGTAAGATGTGAGGTGTTTTTTTTCATGTCGGGTGGAAAAGCTGAGAATCGCTGAGCCCCCACTCAGGCTGTGCAGACGTTCTTCTACCGGGAACGCCAAAGCCAGTCACAATTCCCCTAATCCCCGCTGGGTAAAGCAGCCGGACTTGCGGACTTCACCCTGAGGTGAAGGAGAAAATTAAAGGGTTCAAAACATCACATCCCTGAAGCGAAGTTTCCAACTAAAAATCCATTTAGAAAAATAAAAGGGAACAATATATGTGTGTATATATATAAAACCAGTTTTGTAGCTACTCTTAAAGACTGCCCATCGTTTGCCCTTTCAGTACCCAGAAAAGATGCCTGCCAGGAGCCGTTGGCATACACCTGGATGTTTTATTTGCTCATTTGTTTCCAGCAGATTATTTTTAACTGAATTGCCTGCATTTGTGGCACTGCAGCGGAGAACTTAACAGCCCTCGGATAAGACAAAACCTCCTGCATGGCGGTGGACAATAAATCTTTCCACCGAAGAGCTTCCCAAGGACAGCACACGGCATGCGCCTTCAAGAGCATAAGGGAGACCAACACGCGCCGTAAAAATCATCCTGTGGCTTGTTCAAAATGACCAAAAAAAGTGTGTCCTGGGTCTCCGAAGGTTATGATGCAGCGCTAAAACAAAATGCTGAGCGGCTTTTATTTATGTCTTTCCAATTTTTAAGGTTTCCTCATTATTTAATACGAGGAAACAAAATGAGAAAGAAGGCGGTGTGTTAACGTGGAAGTCTCACATCACTCCTGCTGGGAGAAATACCTCGTACCCCGAGGCTTGCAGTAAAAGCCAGCTAGTTAAGCTAGTTAGTTACATACTTGCTAACTAATAATTTTATTATTATGCTAAGTTTTAGACTGGAAACAACTATCCGGTAACTACTTGCCAACCCCTTTCTGTCGCTGGCCCACGTGCCCCCAACCACCACCCTGCCGCACACTGGGGCACCCCATACCCCGCACCCTCACCCTACGTCCGCACACAGCAGAGCCTGCTGCCCTCCAATTTGAGGCTAAAAGGTGACAAAGGAGCATTTTGGGGCACAGACACTGCGTTTTTGCTGGGGGTGGAAGGCAGACGTACCTGACAGCACCCTCCAGAAAGCCGAGCCTCTTGTTCCCAGCTTCTCCCCACAGGATTCATCTCCGCACCCGTGCCGGCGTCCATCACCACAGGCAGCGCTGCTCATACTGCGAGGAGCAGCAGGAAACATCTACAAAACCTTAATAAACTGGGGGGAAAAAAACTGGAGAGAGGTCAGAGGGAAGGAAAGAGGCAAAGAGAGGCGTGACAGTGCCTGGAGAGGGGGTGAATCGCTGAAAATGGGCTCCGTGGCCATAACAGATGCACAGGGACAGTTTCCGACGGGAAGGAAGGGTGACAGCCCAAGCCCTCGCACAGACTCCCCTGAAATGTTGCTCTTAGATACATATACTTCTTTAAGGGAATATAAAATGCCCTCCTGCAGCAGCCTGCAACATTTTTAATTCATATATAGCTGTTTGGGGGGGAAAAAAATACCCTCAAAACCTTAAAGTGTTGCAACAGGTTTTGTTTCCAAACGCAGGCAAATCTGGAATATTTGCTTATTGCTTTTATTGAACCCGCTGGCTGATTTGATTATGTCCCTGGAAACGCATGTGCAAATCGGTTTTCCAGCCTTCTGAGGGCACTGCCTTCCGCCGCGATGTCTCCAGCGATTGATGCCGACTCCCCGCTAACGCACTGTGCTGTAAGACCGAACCGGTGTTAGATGCCCATGCCCACGGCTTTCGGCCGCTTGTTGCTTTCAGCGAGCTGCTCACCATAAATCCCTTCATTCTCCAGTGCAAAATACTGCTGTTGGAAATTACTTGCCCTCAAGAAATGCGTTAGCAACAATTTAATCTCTTAAATTAAGCAGGCTGAAGCACAGCCGTTCCTCTGTCACGCACTTACTGGATAGAAGGGTCTGATGATGAAAGACGCGGGGGGGGGGGAAGGGCATCAAATGGAAAAGCCCCGAGGAGATGAATGCGAGATAACCGAGAGAGAAACATTTATAGTCTGAGCCTCAGCCGAAATGATTCCCCCTCCTGGGCAAACAGATTTCCTTCCCGCCTTCATGGAAAGCGCCCAAAGGAGAGCCGCCGCGCAGGCACCCTGGAGTGGCGATAAATCCCATTATAAGAATCAGAGCAGACAGTTAAGACTACACAAGTAAGCAAATTTATTTTAAGACAGAACAAGTATCGTGGCAAACAACAATATGCAAATTCAGTTGAGAACAGGGGTAAATATCAGACTTTGTTTTCAAATCGATATAAAATATAGTCAGATTTTATTTTGTCCAAAAAGCAGCTCGCGTCGGGGGGAGGTTGGGAGGGGATGGGTCTGTTCACGCCATCCGAGGTGTGCGTCACCTGCAAAACCTCAGGCTCAGGAGGCGGCTCCTCTGCCAGCGGAGATGAGCGATGCCCGGAGGAGATGGAGGTGCCTTTGGGAGCTCCGGCTCCCCTTGACTCCAATTTCCTGCCTCCAATCTCATTAAAAACCACTTCTTGCCGCAAAGCAAGGGGCAAGTTCATACTCTCCGAGACCCTCAGTGCCCACTTACCACCTGCGTACGGTCACGGGGATGCCGGCTGCTTTTTAGGGTCGGGCATCTTTGAAGGCACCTGCACCTCCTCTTCCTCGCTGGCTCCCGATGGATCAACCTCCTGTGGCCGAGCCCGAAAAGCCAGCGAGGGAGCAGCTCACCTCAGATGCCGGAGGAGCTGCCGTGGCGTGAACGGGACGAAATCTCCTCCCAGTGTGAAGGTGCTGGCGCGCTGCTTTCTAGAAAAGCCATCCCAAATAAAAGTAGACATAGAAAACATTAGATTGTCAATGATGCTTTGAAACAAATTCAAGTTTATCTTTTTTTTCTTTTTTTTTCGTGAGCGTATGTGTCGACTTCATACAAACAGACAAGAAAGACGTCGTGAACTTCAAGCTCTGGATCGGCATGTCGTCAGTTAGCATCCCCAGAAGCACCATCGGATACGGAAGAGTTAGCACCAGAGAGTTTGGAGGACCTAACTGATAACATGCGTCATTTGGAAAACCTGGGGACAGGTTGGGAACGGGCGGTGGGGGGGGGGGGGGACGGGACATGGTACAGTCCATTAGAAACAATACAAGGCAATTCATGAGTTTTCATACAGTACAATACAGTCACTGATCAATTAACCCTTTCAGTACAGTACATGACAAGTAACACTTTGCACCCTGTTAACACTAGGAAAGGAGGCTTCGGGGCCGGAGGGAGGCGGCTGGTCGTTTAACCCTTCTGCCTTTTCATTTCAGCGTCTGCGGATTGCCTCGGCTGCTTTTCAGACGCGCCTCCGTCCCACCCCAGCTCAGACAGCCCGTCCCCAGCCTGCCTCCCAATGGGGGATGCACTGGGGGACCGGGATGCCGCCAGTCCATCCGCCCGCTGCGAGGTCTTCACCCAAATTGTTCTGGTTTGGCCAAGGAAATGGAGAGCCACCGCCCCTCCGCCCCACGCCAGCCGCCGAACCGATGGGAAAACCTCAAATTTGAGTTTCCCCCTGGCCAATTCTGGTGCCGAAACACACAGAAAGGGTCCAGAGGTTGAGTTCAGACGGCCCCAAGCCGAACCCCCTTCTTCCCTCGGGCGTAGTGAGAACAGGGTCCATTGGAAAAGTGCTAAATTACAGTACATTGGCATTTCCATATGTCAACTATTGAACAGCAAAACAGATTGTTTGAAAACAGAATCAGTATCGTACAGTAAGTTCACACTTAATTCTTCACCGTTTCTACACTTGTAACACATGCATTTTATTTCCATTAGTTTAATGCCAGTAGGACCAACATCCTCCAGAACAATGATCTAACATTAAACAAAACTTCCTAAGAAAAATATTAAGCATCACATAAAGTTTCAGAAAAACCTGTTAATTAGCATCACAAGGTACTCAGATTTACACTTAGGAGTTTTCATGCCATGACTTTAAAACACCTTTTGGTTAATATCCTGGGGGGTGGGGGGAAACAAACCAAAAAAAACCCAAACCAACCCCAAAAAAAAAGAAAAAAAGGAACGGTTGGGGAAATAATAGATTGATCTGTATGTATACACACACACACACACACACACACGTACACGTGGATAGGTGCATGGGTGCGTGCGCATTTTGAGACTGCTTCCTGCAATGCACAATTTGTTCCGATAAACTTGACTCATTTCAAGGGCATTTGCATGGGTCCAAAAAGACTCTTGAGGAAACGAACTCTAAACTATCGAAGCAAATTAAAAAGTCTCGCTTGGAGAAAAAGAAAAGGTCGGTAAAACATCGCCTGTGTGCCATTACAATGCGCTTCTCATGAGCTATCTTAAACCCCAAACAACTAAAAATCCCTACAAGAGCTTTTTTCCGTCTAAAAAGTCCTTCCAAAGCGAGAGGGCTTTGCATTCGAGCCTCATGTGTGCCATGCAGGAGAAAACACTTACTTTTACCTTCCCGAAGGACAAGATGCCAACTCCAAGGGGGCAAAAAACTACACCTGCGGGGGAAACAAAAAAAAAAAACCTGTTCCATGTCCCCCTTTCTTGCGAGCTTCATTTCCAAGGACTCAAGAAGACCGGTGAGCTCGCTGTGGGGGTGAATTTTCCAAGGGGTTCGCCTATATCCTCGTGACAGCCAGCGGGATGTAGGCTGTGAGTCACAGAGGTACTTTCGGAAGAGGCTGTCCCCTCAGCCGCTATCGTTTTGGGGGGCTCAGATATAGCAGCAACATCGCCAGGAGCTATTTCTTTAAAGCTAGATTTGCAGGGTTAATTTGGCTGGGGGGAGAAAGGAAAAAAAAAAAGAAAAAATCTGGATTCTATTTACATTTCCATTTTTAAATCCAATGATGGAGGACATAAGAGCATAATACTTGGGGCTGCTCAAGGTTTGTGTTTTTTAACTACCTTCAATACCCACTGAATACCCAAACCCATGAAAGTCTATTGAAGAAGGAAGCTTGAATTCAACCCGAGCAAAACCAGCCACCGAAAGTGGAGTTGGCCAGAAAAAATACTTCATCTGCTGCAACAAGCAAACCTGATACACCCATTTTTTTTGCTGCTGAAGGCTATTTCCACCACGTCCACTTGCTAGCGGTGAAGGAGAAGACCTAATTCACTTCTCTCCATTCAAACTGATCATGCTGTACCGGCAGGGTTTATCCATCAAGTGTCACTGGGGAGAAACTCCCATCAAGGAGAATCGCCACAGAAGGACTTGGATTGACCATCGGCTCATCAACGGGGACGAGCAGAAGTCCCCAGGGTGGGGACCCCAGCGTGAAGGAAACGCATCGCTCTCTTGACCACTGTGATTTATTTGCTACTTTGGAAACAAAACCCACGAGGTCTTTTAAAGAAGCAAAACACCATCAGTTGGTTGAGAGTGGACAGTTGGTTGGGACATCAAAACCCGGATTATTCTGCATCCCAGGGATCATCATCCCATTTAAAATCCTAGAGATTTATGACTGTGTTTACTACCAACTCTACCCTACCGATTTCCTGCTGGCAAGGGAGCTTTGGTCCCCAACCATCCGCACTGAAATCCCACGGGAATTTAACAAGAATAGCGATACACATCTGAATTGCCTCCTAACACGAGACCCGACCAACTCCTAACGCCGTTTTTCAAATCCAACAGCAAACCCCATGGTTATTATGCTCCAGCTTCTAAATCATCTGTAAGTCTTTTTACTTAAAAATACCTTTTGTAGTTTAAGCCCACAATCAATCTCAACAGCACTTTCAGTACAGGCACAATGATGGCTTTTATTGCAATGGCTTGAGCGCCGTCTTTATTGATACCAGCATCTCAGACTGGTTTTAACTTCGCTGTCCCACGGGCTCACCCTGCTAACGCAGACTGGGGTCTCGTACCAGAAACAAGAGCGTCCGCCCTACGCTTCTCACTCCGGGTCTGCTCCGCGTCCTGCGGTCCGCTCAATTCCAAGTGTGAACGAGATGACCTTGCACCATCCCGATCCCTTTTGAGACTTCTCCTGTGTCTTTGGTGTTTTTAAAAGCCATGCGCTTGGGTCTCCGGATGACCTCAAAGTTTACAACGACCACGTCTGCCTGGACGTCAGTGATTTAGATGTACGTTCTGTTGTGTAAAATAAGCTCAGATGGGTCTAGTTCCCTAATTTATAAAATCGCTAACGGATATGTAATGGAAGTCAGGCACCAGAAAGTGGTCACATACACCTCAAAATTATCTTCTGATGGCCTCTAAGGAATTAACACCGCGCCCAAGAGGCTAAATAGACTGGGGAAAATAAACAGTTCAAAACTCAGTGCTAATAGTACTTACAAAAGTGCAGTGCTCAATATAGTCAGAAGCAAAGTGACTACTAGTACTTAAAGTGCTAGTTTCAAAGTCGGTTTGGTTCAGTGTCCGAAACACGGGTAGAACGCAGGGGATAGCTCAGGGTGAAATTAAAAACAGACAGCACTGCAACTGCACATGCCACACCAAAAGTGCTTCAAATCACACCATCGCGGAGAGACGCATAATGCTACGGCTCAGCTTGGGAACACATACGAGCAAACGACTGACACCTTTTAGGTTACGATAAAGAACAGCTCCATTAACTCCATCACTACAAACCCATTCAGAAAGCAAGTGGTCACAGCTTACGAAAAAAAAAAAAACAAAAAAAAACCCCAAAACCCACCCCAAAACCAAGAGTCTCTCGGAACATTTACGAGTCTTTGCAACTATGATACTCAAAGTCTAGCAAAAGCAACCCTGGAAAGCCTGCACAGTGCCTGCAACAAGCTTCGCCGACGCTTATCATGCACTTTACGGAGGAGTCGCGCCGCAGACTGCCTCCTTTTACACGCTATCTTACAGTTAGCCTATTTACCTATTTATTTGTGGTTTGCTGTTTTGTGTTTTTTTTTTCTTTTAGCTTTCTGACTATGCATCTATGCATTAAGCTGGCTTTTTTCTCTTAACCACCCTACCAGTCAAAGGACAATCAATGCAAGAACGAGACAATGAAGGCGGTCTAGTAAACACTGACGTTCCTAACGTCCCATCTTCGTTTTCATGAAGGAAAATGCTCTGGAGAAGGACTTTGGATCAGCATGCTTCTGGAAAGAGGCTGGGAAAGGAGGATTCATCCCGATGGATGTTGGGCACTTCCCCCTTCTCTCTTGAAACATGCGCTTCCCACCGACTGCCCCATCGCCTATTCCAGCTGCTGACATCGGCTTTTTTGTTCCCTCGCGTCGCGTTGCAAGCCCAACCCTACCTTTATAATTGTGCTGGAAAAGTGAGGACTTCGCTCGCTGGAAAAAGGGTGCAGGAATCTCCCCACTACGGTTTGCCTTGGTCCCAGTCCTCACCCTGGGCTGGAAGCGGCTCTGTGCAAGCTGGGACATGCTCCAGCAGTGCCCTTCCATCCCCTTACCTCAGGAGCTCCACGCTTGCCAAAACAGGGTGCTTTCTCCCAAAACAAAAGCAGCAAATGAAAATGGGGCAAGCAGACCTTCAATTCTTACTATGTTTCAGTAGGCACCCCCCAAAAAAAAGGTGGCTCCCCAGGTCCCGCATGCATCGCTGTCAACTCTCCCCAGGGGTGTACAAGGCAAGACCTGGCTGTCCAGCATCTGCGTCTGAGCCGGGTATGAATCTTTTTTATGGAGAAAGCTCTTTTTATAGCAAACGCATTGGCTTGCTGGAGTCAGCAGGGTACGTTGGGTATGCTCCAGGTACAGCTGCAGACATTTTCCGAATTGGAGAGCAAGAACTAGAGAGATAGTTTTTCAGAAGCAGATAACACTAATACCCCAGGGGAAAAAAAAGTTACAAACCCAGGGGAAAAAAAAGCTGTAAACCCAGGGAAAAAAAAAAGAGTTACAATCCCAAGTCACTTATTTCCACTACTGCCACAAACCCCTGTATTTAAACAAGCAAAAATCAAGGTTGCGCATCCAGGAGCTTTGTGGATGTAGATCCACCTTTGCAGACATACAACTGGAAAGAAAGGAGCCTGGAAAAGACGTGGGAGCTGGAGAAGGGCAGCGTGAGATTGGTGGTGCCCTGCAGCGAGGAAAGCTTGTGATTTCTCCAGGCATCTGGGGGGGGAAATGCAACCATCTCGGTCCACAATCCAGCTAAAAAAAATTGCTGAAATGATATACCCAGTCTTGCTGCCAAAGCCAGCAAGGTCTGGGGAAAGCACACAAGCGCGTGTACGTGGCCACGACCCTGCCACTCGGTGAGGAACAAGTCCATCGGTGACGGAGAACGAGTGCCACAGGGGAGAAGCGTGCCAGCTTACACACCATGGCTCTATCGTAAAGGATGGTGGAGTTTTGCGGGATTAAAAGCAATCGTTAAGCAAAGAAGCATCTTCCAGGACCGTATGCAAGCCTGATCGTGCAAGACCGGCATATATCACCATTTCCTATATGAAGGCGCTGGGATAACACTTGGTTGACCTCAATGTTGAGACCAAACCCAAACATTGTATGCACGGAAAACTTACCAGCGCGAAAACTCCTGTACCAAAATTGCTCATTTTCCAGGTCTTTTTAATAACATGTTCTTTCCTGTCTTCCGATTGTAAGGATTCTTGGCAGATGATTTGGAAGTGGAGAAGAAATCTAACGCTAGGACACTGCATCAAATTGCGCAGTAATTTCCTGCACTGCTCTCGCAAGGAAGTTTTCACATCGCATTGTATTTTTGCTGCTTTAGTTTGTCCTAAGGACACACCGTTGGCCACGTCTGAGATTCCTTGCAATTTTGCCTCCACCTGGACTGGTGACCCTGTTCAATTTCTAAAAAGAAAAGCTATTACATGTTTTCGGGGGAAAAAAGGCTGCGTGCTAGCCCGGGACCTCACTTTCAGCCTAAGCTCTGGATTTTAAAGGCATTTGTAAAATCCTACTTCAGCCGGCACGCTAGATTTTCATCTAAATATTCTTGGCAACTTTTCCAGTCTCCAAAAAACAACTCATTTGCAATTTTATTAGAAGCAACGTTTTATTTTTGGAGGCGGAGGATTTTGCTGTGCTGAAGCCTGCAGATATCTGTGCGCCACAATTAAATGCTGATTTTCAGCAGTGAATAAAGTGATTCCCAGACACAGCCTATTGCCGAGCAAAATGCCATTCCAGATCGCTCGGTATCAGAGGCGTAATGCGAACTGAAGATGCAGGGCCATTTTTAATTCTATGCTAATTATCGCAACAAAAACCAGATCCTGCAGCGGAAGACCGATTCCGGGAAGAAATAATCATCCATCTTTTGCAGTCCTAGCCGTGCTGCTCAAGAAGCAGCTTATTTACAAAATGGCAATCTCCAGAAAAAGGCTGTGTTACCATTGCCTGAAAAAGCTATATATTCAGATACGTACTGCTGCCCTTCTGGGGGTGCTCTGCCTGGGAAATTCTGCTTTGAAACTAAACGCTATAAACTTCAAGTATGGGAAACCACGTCCTGTTCAACAAATACCGGCTCTAGGGCTAATGCAACCCACCGTACCACAGAAATGACGCTTGGAGATGCCTCCTTTGAAATTCCTGCTTTCGGTTTAGAGAAGGAAAATCATACGACCTTTAAATTATTTATATGTGAAAAGATGCTTTCAATAAAAGCATCAATGATGGGTAAACCACAATGAAATTCCAAGTGTGGACTTTCTGCATTTTGTGTAGTTATTTAAACGCAGATGAGAAGCATCTTCCCCCCCCCCCTTGCAGAAAAATACCCATCGTGCAGGACGACATAAAAATGTTCTTTTTTTGTATGCAGGAAAGATAAAAACAATGTATAAAACCACAAACCTGCAGAGTCGTGGTGAAAGGGATGAAAAAAACCCCTCAAGTAGCAGGCAGGCAATCTGTTTCTGTTCCCCCACGTACCACCGTAGTCCCTGAAGAGGTTCTCCCACAAGACTGCAGAGCGGGACTATCTCACGGAGACGTGAACCTGCACCTTTGGGTCACGGTCAAGCAAGACACCAAGCGCCTCGGCAAGTCCTCCCATTGCAGCAGTTTCTCCATGACCATCACGACACAGTCTTCATCAAAGAGCAAACGCGGCCAGGGGAGCAACGTGTACGTGGCAAATTTATTCACGGGGACCTCGCGACCACAGCCGCTGCTTCTACCTGGGGATGTCACCCCCACCAAGTCGCTACCATGGAAAGGGCTCTCCTTGGCGTTCTCCATCTCTCCACACGCGTTGTTAGACACCAATGATGCCTGCGTCCAGCATTATGAGACACGTTCCTGGGGGACGGCAGAATAACTCCAATACATCGCCCTGCTGTAATGACGGTGCCTGAAGACGGGAACATTGGACCACAGGGACCGCATGTTGAAAGCAAAACATTTTATTACCGTCGGTTAAGCTTCATAATGCACACTTATGAGTAAGATAGAGGTTATATGGAGATCACTTTGCTCGCTACCAACTACAGCTTCTGGGATTAAATGCAGCAGCTGTTGAGTGGTGCATAATAGGACCAGTGGAAAGAAAAAAGAGGATAACATACAGTGGAAATGGAGACGGGGGGGAGTAGCTTGGCAGAAAACAGTCCCCTAACTTGAAATTCAACCAGAAATCTTTTTTGTTCTACTGCACAAAAAGCCACAGCATCCTAGACAACAGCTGGTGACCGAGCACTGCCCTCAAAACGCACCCCTCCAACTCAACACCCACCTCAGCACCTACCACCTTCTACAAGCACCGCAGCACCGACACAGCACGGCAAGATCGGAGGGGACCGCTATCGCTTTGGGGGTACAACACCTCCTCAGTCAGTGGATCGAGCCTAGGCGCAAATCAGGATGCAGCAAATATGGGAGCTCCTCGCTTGTCTGATCGCAACCCCTTCTCACGGTACACAGGTGTTTATCGGAAATTTTGCATCGCCAAGAAGGCAGAAAGGTGGATTGCAACTCGTATATAACCCGAACTCAGCGTGGTTGGTGACAACGCTCTGCAACTGCTCGCCTGGTGTTGATTCAGATGTGTGATTTTTGGTTTGTTTTCTTTAAGTTTCCATGCAATGGTTTTGACAGTAAAAGCCATCCTGAGATGGTTTCTAAAGAATGCACATTTCTTCCAAGACGAATTGCACCTTCAATCTAAGATCAAAACCACAGTTATCTTTCCTAGAGGTCAGAGGTCACGAAAAAGCTATTTTGGACCATCTACTAAAGAATCACTAACATAGTTTAACAGCACCAGCTTTTTTAGCCCAAATCAGTTTACCTTCCAGCCAATCTTCAACCAGCAGCTTCAAATTGCATCAAACCTTATCCAGAGGAACGCTCTGTTCTGATCTCCCCTTTCCCAATATTACAACTCCTATTCCACAGTAGTTTCTGCATTCATACGAAGTTCAAGGGAGAAGGAGAAAATTCCTTCACTAGTAGAGGAGGACTCCAGCTATTGCTAGCACAAAACTACCCATTTTTCTTCTAGAAAACAAACTGCTTGGCTGGAAAGGTGGGAAGATCTTGGAAGACTGAAAGCCTGGAGGCGGCTGGTGTTTAGGCTAAGGCAAGTGAAAAATATCCATGTCTTAGCCTCTTGCTTGTTCTCTTTTGCACAGCATCTTCAGCCTTACCGAGAGGAAGAGGTCGGCACAGGTTTTGAACAACCAGAGAGAGCAGCTCTAGGGCTTATTGCAACAGCTCGAGGGCTGCAGTACAGAGGAGGAGGTTGAACTTCACTTTGTGGAGAGCCTGAGAAGGTGAGGAAGTTAAGAGGATCTTCCAGTTGGTGATTTCTCTTTCTCCTCCTGTGGCTCAGAGGGCCTGAGAAGGCTGCATATCTCTGCAGGAGTTCTCTTCAGAGAAGAGAAGAGATGAGCTCTCTTCAGAGCCCATCTCAGGAGGAGGTCCGGAGACAAACAATGGGGGTGGTAGACCACTCCACCCCAGAGAGCCGTTGTCCTCTCCAAAACAGCCTGCAAAGCTCAAGCCGTGGCTCAGTTTTCACTCTTACCTCTTGGCTCATGCCTCAAGAGCTTGCTTCTCTAACTTTCTGTTCCTCTTTTGGGGGGCTTGAAGACATACTTTGCGGGGGGACATCTTCTCCTTTATAGGTTAGCCAGCAAAAGCGGCTGCATCTTAGCCAGGTTTGGAGTTGCAGTCCCTTCCTGTTCTTGGATCATCTCGGAAATGGTACGAAGCTTTCTGAAACCGTGGGCTGCTCTTGAAAATTTCTGAGGCTGTGGGATGTCTAAAAAGGGATAAGCCCATTTAAAGAGGTTATCCCTACTTTAGAGGCTGTCTCCTAAGAGCAGAAAAGAGGTGAGAAAAGCAACAGGTTATACTGCAGTTTGGTGCTGCAGGGGGGAGTAAGTGGGCACCACCTCTGCCTTACGCTCCGGATTGCAGGTTTTCTTGGGGATGCACACATATCAGCATAAAACATGCACTGCCAAATAAACTGACAGTTTTAAGCTGTTTTTAAAGGAAAAGTCTCTGTAATATGCCTTCACCAAGATAACCCACAGTTAAAAGCTGGCAGCATCCGTGAAACTGTCCATCAGGTGACTCCAGCACCTCCTGCTGCTTCTTTTTTTTTCTTCTTTTTTTTTAATAACTAGAAGGAACTTATCACTTGTTAACTCGGTCACCCCCGACAGCGCTGAGGGATGGCTGTGCTGGCGTAAGCAGAAAATGCTGTTACCGAGTGCAGGGGCCGGGCTGCAGCAAGCTTACATGCAGACTGCATGCTGACATATGCCGATCCCAGGACAGAAACATCCATACACTCTCCGCAGCGGCTGCCTTACTTGAGCACCAGGTAAGAGTTAAAAGTCCCACGAGGTGGAAAAGGAAGGCTAAAATAGTTGGGCTCCTGCAGTATCCAGAATAAAGCTGTTTACTCCTTCCCTTTGTAGTTATACTGTGATATACAATACATGTGGGTGGTGGTCGCTTGCCTAGCTCAGGTCTCTGTTGCCACTTTGACCCAGGTCCCATGTGCAGGCTCTGATGGTCCCTGGTCCTGGTGGCTCCCAGCATCCTCACCCACTGCAGCAACCGGAGCCAGTGCAGGACTGTAAAAGAGAAGATGGGAGACTTGGCAGCGGCACAGCTCTTATCTCAACATCTTCGTACCTACTTTGCTGTGGGTACACTCATCCCACGTACCTGAATTTCCTAAGCCACATCAAACCCTTGGGTCGATTCCCAAACTGATGTGGAAGCGCCTTGCTGTTACACACACAGAAGAAAAGCGACGGTAATTATTCTGCAACCAATTTAAATGTCCCAGGGAGGATGAAATCCTGGCAACTTTAGCTCAAGACACATGCTTCCAGACTGCAGCCTATTTCTGCGTTCAAAGAAACAAAATTAAGGTTACACATAGCATGAGTCTAAGCTCAGAGCAATACTTGTAGCAGACGCAGTAAAGCTCATCCCTGGGGAAGCTGTCATACGTTGTCTACAAGTGAGATGTTGTGCGCTAGCTGTTCGGAGGAAGGAGCTAGCCTGCGATAAGCGCATGATCAAATCTGCCCCGGGTAACAGGTTCACACAACCCTACTCGACGTGGGAACGATCACAGAGGGAATGAATGGCTGTAGGGTTAAATAATAGAATCACAGAATGGTTTAGGTTGGAAGGGACCTTAAAGATCATCTAGTTCCACCCCCCTGCCCTGGGCAGGGACACCTCCCACCAGCCCAGGGTGCTCCAAGCCCCGTCCAACCTGGCCTTGAACACCTCCAGGGATGGGGCAGCCACAGCTTCTCTGGGCAACCTGGGCCAGTGCCTCACCACCCTCAAAGTGAAACATTTCCTTCTAATACCTCATCTAAATCCCCCCTCTTCCAGTTTGAAGCCATTCCCCCTCATCCTATCACTACATGCCCTTGTAAAAAGTCCCTCCCCGGCTCTCCTGTAGGCCCCCTTTAGGTACTGGAAGGGCCTACAAGATTCCCTGGAGCCTTCTCTTCTCCAGGCTGAACACCCCCAACCCTCTCAGCCTTTCCTCACAGCAGAGGGGCTCCAGCCCTTGGATCATCTTTGTGGCCCTCCTGTGGACCCGCTCCAACAGGTCCATGTCTTTCCCATGTTGGGGGCTCCAGGTGGGGTCTCACCAGAGCAGAGTAGAGGGGAAGAATCACCTCCCTGATAACTACTCCTTTGCTGCAGCATCACCCCAAGCCCCACAAGAACCTGCTTCAACCTAGAGCCAACATCTCCCAAAGCCCCACTGCCCGTGCAATGGCTTCAAGAGCAGATGAGAGCTGTGGAACAGGATGCCTTCAGTCCCTGGGATGGTTGAGGTCAAAGCATATCAAAATAGACGCAGAGGAAAGTGACTGCCTGGGAAAAATATAACCAGCTACGCGTCTTTTTGTCCTACATCAGCTGCAGCAGTTAGCAAATGCATGGGGATGGAAGGAACCGAGGCATATTGGGGCTTTGAATAACATTTCCAGAGAAGTTCACAAGCAAGGGCTTAAAAAAAGGTGGTGAACTTCTAAGGAAAAACACGATTTAGGGCTCTCAGGCCAAGTCGCCCACAAGACATGAACCAGACTGATAAATACTCTTAGTGGTCAAACTGGGGAAAGGAACAGCACAACCAAGCCCGGGCCCTGTGAGCAAAGCGAGAGGAAAATGTCCCTATGCATTGAGCCATACAAACATCTACAGGGGTTGCTACCTTAGCGACCTTGATGTTTAGCAACCAGAAGGAGCAAGAAATAAAATGCCAGTTTAAAGGATACGCTCGGATAGAAGAGGCACGAGGTCTGGTTCACCTTGTGAAACACGGTGCCTATATTCAGCTTTATTAAGTAAGCGTTTGAACAAAAAAACTCTGTCCCTAATTTTACCAGGATGGGGGGGAGGGGGAAATAATTCAAAATGCTTAAATTGAAAAAATTCACTACTAGCTACAGGGATGTGCACATGACCTTTGGGAAGGGTCCAACAAAACCTTTAATATCTCAGAGAGAAAGGAAAGCGATCACAGCAACAGGAGACACACTACAGCTTTAAAGGACTAGAAAGCAAAATAATGTTTGATGATTAGGGGTGGAACGGGAGATGGACGTGTTAAATCAACACCAGCTGACAAAACCCCTTTGCCAGAAAGCTTCTAGAAGCTAGAAAGACATAAATGGTTTAGTCAAACAAAGTTTTAGGGCTGGCCCTTGGGTTTAGTTCTTTCCCTGGTATTTACCATCGTGAATTTGCAAAAGCATGGGAGCTCAGAGAAACACAGCAGTCTGCCCCAAAATCCCTCCTGGATTGGAGGACGAACTACTAGACGCAGGCACAGTAGTATAATCCTGCACCCGCCACGAAGGCGAAGAGAGAAGAAAAGCGTTCGCTTATTTATGCATTAAATACGCGTGCATCAACTGAGTTAGAGGATCTAGGATAAATACTACCGCAAACAACCGACTCAAAGCCTTGCCCTCTCTTCTTGGCTGTCAACGGCCTCCGCTCATCCCTGCTGCGACGCCTAGCTGGGAAAAACGCTTTTAAAAGTGGCACCAGCACGACGCTACAGTTTTCAAACTCTTTTCAGAGTTTACTGACGTCTCAGCAGAGAGATTGATCTGGGAGGCATGCTCGTTCCCTTGCAAATATCTGTTCTGACCAGCGCTATAAAGATGTCGGGAGGGTTCAAAAACCTGGAAGAAAAGAAAAAGGGGCTATTGGGAACGCATCCCAAACAGAAACACATCTGTTGACTGCACGCTGACTGCTCCGTCACCTCTCCTCTGCCTGAACCTACGCGCTGTCTCTGGCCTCGGATGCTCCCTGTGAGCATCCCGGAGGAGAGACGGTCTTTTTACACCCGGTCATTCCCAGCCACGCAGCAGCACAGCACGCTCCTCCACGCTAGGCTCAACGCGAAAATGACAATTTGCACGGCAGCAACGGTCGAAGAGGCGATTCCAGAGACAAAGCAGCTCCTGTTCAACACCAGCTAGCGAGGGCAGCTGGTGGGAGCGATGCGAACGCCAGGCTGCACCCCCCGCCAGCCCTCCGCTTTGCTCCCGTGCTTGCGAAGCCCTGGGGCTCTGCTGCTGCCAGCGCGCGACGTGCTTCAGCTCACCCTTTAGAGCGTTAACGCAGAACAGCGGGGATAATTAATTTACGTTAAAAATACCAGGACTGCATTGGCACGTTCAGCCTTTCCCCTAGGAAGAGGAGGGAAGAAAGAGCAACTGCTGCTTGACAGATGTTAGTCATATGCGTAAATGCACTTCTGGAAGGCGGTCGGGTATTCGTGTCGAGTGATTATAGAGCAGCGTGAGAACCTGCATGGAACAGGAGGAACTTCTCTCTCGTTATACCCACACAAAACTGTCAGATCTCCTCGCAATAAAAATGCTACGAAGGAAAATCCAATTAACGTTCAGTGCGGCCTAAGCTTCTGGGAGTTGGGGGGGGGAAAAAAACCCAAAACCAGGGTTCTTCAGGCAGTTATCTGGCCTGGCTGGGTGGGCACTGCTTGCAGCGCAGCCCGGAAGGAGACAGCGACACAATCACGTTAAGACAAGGTTGCCGAAAGGCTTTCTGAGCGGCGTAACCTGTAGCCTCTCCGCCCCCGGAAATTAATAGAGGGGCTTAAAACTTATCTGGAAGAAGGAGGAACATCCCCGTGGAAGACAGAGCCACCTGGGATTGAATGCCAACGCTGAGTGTCTTGCTCACGTTAGGATTTATTTTTTTTTGTCCAGGTCCCAATGATGACCTGATACTCCGACTCTGGTCGGAGCAGAATGAGCTCTTCCTCTACGGAGTGTTTTACTGCTGGAAAGATCATGGAAAACTGAAATTCAAGTGCTGGCCAGTTTTGCTTTGAGATCCTAATTTGTAAGAGAGGAGTAACGGCAATACCGATCTAACGCTGCAGAAAATCAGAAAGCCCGTAAATGTTAGAGGAGGGAAAGACGGAGCACGAGCACGAATGACAACGGCAGGAGAGGAACCAGGAGAGGCAGAATCAGCAGAGGGGAGGGCAAATTCTGACAAAAACTTAGTTAAAGCTAGCAAAAGTTCATGTAAATATTTTGGTGACTATTCAGATTATTGCGTGATGAAAGTACACTTTCCTGTAACAATCCCTGGAGATTTGGGAACACAAGGGAAAGCCTATATTTCCCAACAAATTGGCACAGGGAGCTTATATTGTCACTAGACGCATTCTTTACATCTGTGTTTAAACAGGCATCCTGTTAGTGCTAGAGTTACTGCTTCTATCGTGAAGACGGGCAGAGTGTCATAACATTTAGTATTTAGGAGGATATTTAATATTCAGGAGAATGCCTGTTGATGGGGTATTTTTTCTATGACCTCTTCAGAAATAAGCAGAGGCACAAACGATAGACAGTGTTGTGCCGCCCCGCCACGTGCAGAAAAAGATTTCTGTTGCAAAGCTTTGTGGAAAATGTGTGCTCTGGTATTTTTATAGTCTGGATTTTCTAAAACTATTAAAGAAGGGCAAGAGCTACAGTACGGACAGAGAGTGAGAAACGACTGCCTTGCTAGTGGCTCTACCAAAGAGGACCTGGGAGGACGCAGAGTTACAAACTGGTCCGGAGGCAGCGAGCATGCTGTTCCAAAAAACCCCAGTGTACCGGGTGTACAAAACCTTGCTTGGTTTGCAATCCTTCCACTCGAAGATGGTAAGATTGCAGCGAAAACACCTTTCCCGATTTTGGATTCTGTAATTCTGGACTCAAGAAGAAGACAGACTCATCAGAAAGCAACAAGAACGTGATGAGAGCTAAAAATTACCCGTGGTTGGAAGGCTTTGTATTTGCTTAGAAAAGGATGCAGCAGAGACCTGACAACAGTCTTTAATGGTGTAAAAGAGCTGCAGCAAGGAAAGGAACAAACTGTTTCCCTAACTCTTCTCGAGAGCATGGCCTGTAAGGCAAAAAGTGATAGAATTAGATGGAAGTCAGGGACACACGGGCTGGAAAAGTATCTGAGAGTAAGCAGGGTGAACCACTGGAACAGCGTGGGGAGGGAGGCTGGGAATATCCATCACTGGAGATTTAAAAGAGCAGATTTTTTTCCAGGTTCTTCAACTTGGGAAAAAATAGAGGTGATTTTTTCTGTGTGGACCCTGAAACAACCCGGTGTTATTGAACGGTACGCCGATACAGGTCCATAGGAAACAGCGGAGAAGAAAACAAGTTGGAAAACCGAGCAATCGAAGGTCAGGAAGTGCCAGAACTAAGGATTACCTGAGTAACCTTAATTCCAACTGCTTTGGACATATGCATAGAGAGCTTAATTACTCAATCTCTTACAACTTTCCCTCCTCCTCTAGGATATAGGTTTCTTTTCCATTAACCATTCTGTATGCAATCCAAGCTTTACCTACGCATACCTTCCAAACACTGCACACATATCTACTCAGTACGTTTCACACCGGATTCCTTCTCAGTTTGATTTTGGAGATCGTCGGTATTGATCAGTATCAGATCATCGCAAAAACTCTAATGCCAAAGGAACTCATCTTTATCACACCCCTTTGAGGTAGGGAGGTATCATTCACCCCGTTTCATGGGTGGGGAACATAGGCACGGGCAGAATAAAGCCGACGTGATCCAGTCTCCCTTATCAGGAGGCCCAGATTGAGATACTGACAGCTTTTCCAGAGTCCTCGCAATTATGACAGCACTTCACTTGCTCAAAGCACAGCTTTCGACAGCTGGTAACACTGACCCCTTCCGTACATCAGATCTCAGAGTACCGAAGCCGCATGCCCAGGAAAAAAAAGGCGATGCAAGTGGTGATCATCGGCAAAGAGTCTCGTTAAAAAATGACACAAACCCCTTTGCAAAGACAAGCACGGGGTTTGTTTCTTGAAAGCCACTTTCTTTCTCTCCGATCCCCTCCAGCCTTCACCAACACCTTTCTTCCGCAATGGAAAAAAGCAGCTGCCCCATCGATAACGTAACCCTCCGGCACACAGCCCCAGCTGGTTCCCAGAGCAGGAGGCAGTCAGAGCAGCCTGCGGAGGAAGGCTCCGGTGAAAAGCACAGGCGAGCATCCATAAATTGGGATGGCAAGAGCAACCCTGACAGGCCACCAACGCTTGTACGCTCCCCTACGCTTCTGCAGGTATTCCTGGGAAGAACTAAGCCACTCGAGTCTTAAAAAGCAAGCTGCAAAGGCAACAACTCCATCCGTCGGACCCGCTTGGCCCCAATGGGTTTGTCAGCAAGACTGGACGCTTGCAGAGCGTGTTAATGCCGGACCGGTGTGCCCCAAAGGAGAAGGAGACCCAGCCAAGGCGATCCCCGAGAGGAGTGTTAGGATCCAGGCTCTGTCTCCTTCCCCAGCTCCGCGGGGCTCCAGCGCTGACAGTGCCACCTATTCCTCCTACCGCAGATAAAAACATCATCATGCTCCACGGTTCCCCGGAGGACGAATCTTGTCCTCGCTTCCCTCCGCCTCCCCCTGCCTCAGTGGGAAGCGCTTATCTCGGCTCTTACCTCCCCCCCTTCTCCCTCCGCATCGTGCCAACAACATGTGCT
Source organism: Pluvialis apricaria (assembly GCA_017639485.1). NCBI lineage: Eukaryota > Metazoa > Chordata > Aves > Charadriiformes > Charadriidae > Pluvialis > Pluvialis apricaria. Next base: position 81,311,797 of record CM030010.1, read on the forward strand.
CAGAACAACGACCAGATGGGAATACTTGTAAGAGCCTGAGGTTAACCCGTGTCTTTTATCCCACATACTCTCTGCTGTTTTGAAATGCAGATTCTATTGCACGCGATTTGTAGTGTAAAGATTTAGCGTTAATGGTATAGCACGTTGATATTGCTTGTGAAGTCTATCTCCCTGCTCGTATTGCACGTTGAACATCTCTGATACGGAAAACAGAAAAGACGACAGCTAACATTTTAATGTCTCAAAAGGGAAGGGCCTATTGGAAACAGGAAAAAAATTACTATTTTTAATACGTATATGCATATATATATATATATTTCATATTTCTCTCTCTCTTCTCTCTGTGTTAATTTGTGGGTCACACATACAAATTCACAGATGATGTATCAGCACCGTGCTTGGACAGCTGTAGCTGTCTTCCAGCAACCGACACGAAGGACGATCTTTTCCTCCGATTAATCTCTGCGTGGCAAATGATCAAGACGAAGAAACAGCTAGACGCACACTTCTGCCTGCGGGATGCATTTCCCCCCACCCTGCCATTAAGAAACCCATCTGACCGGCTGCGTTTCCAGCCACCAACTCCAAGGCAGGAGCCGTTATCCTTCCCTGTGGAATACAGGTACGTAGGATGGGTCTGAAACACCTAAAAGACGAAGTATGTCTTTTTTTTCTTTTATTTATGGCGGCTACTCTGTACAGAGCTAGCGATTTCCATGTGCCACTCCAAGCGTTTCGAGGTAGCCTATCAATTAGGAAGATGAATTAGCAAACCGTTAATGATGGTTTCATTGGAGTGGCGGCCAGGCACCTCGAGGCCAGGCCGGTACCTCTGGATACAGTACAAACACAAAACGCGTCCAACAAGCATGAAAAGGCCAGAAGGTACATCCAGCGGACACCTTTCTAGAAGTTAACGTACATAAGAGAGCCCTGAGGCTGCAGGTTCACGTTTCGCATGATGCCTCGGCGTGTGGAAGGAATGATTGAATTACATCCATCACACAAACACCAAAACGATGTCCGCCTTCTAAAACCTCAATTTACGCCTTGACATTTCTGGAAAACCAATTTTTAAACCACATCATCTATCAGGAGTGCCTGATCTTTTATTTCACCTCAATGCTTTAAAATATAGTCGCTTTTACGGAGGTACAGCTGGGGAACTGAATGCGGGCGTGAGAAAATCAGCGTCAGCCCATGAAAGCTTCTGCAGATTTTGGAGAAACAGAGCGGCAAAAGATCTGGCGTTAGCGTCTTCCAAAGCGCCCGAGTCCAGAAGCACCTTGTCCCCTGGCCGGGGCTTTTTTCCTGTGGTCATGACAGAATTTAGCCATTTTTAGGCAAGACCAGGTCACCCTCAAAAGGTCCACAGCCGTGATTTCGCAGCATCGACGGGCTAAGCGATAACGAACTGCCAAGTGTGTAGGACACAGAGGGCAACCAAGACCCTTCACACGAACCACAGTCCCGCGCAGGTTTCACTTCTACTCAGAAGAAAAAAGCCTAACGGGTGAAATCTGTTTTCTTCAGATGCTCAAATCTGCTTGGTTTTGCCCCTACGCCATGAAATTTTAATGGCTCCCGATGAAAGTGAAAGGACAGAGGGGTCACGAGAAGACATCACCACGCTAGCATTAAGCGTAAAGATGATATACCCACTGCCCAACGGCGAGCACGCCCTACAGCTGGGACACAACAACGCAGGTACGAAGAGGATGGCTTAAACCTGCTGCCACCTCAAGCCACCGCCAACACGCCCACCCAAGGGGACGAGTTCCATGGTCCCAGCCCACCGGGCGCCTACGGGGACGTATCACGCTCTCCCAGGAAATCTCGGGAGATGCTGGACAAGCATTGCTCCCCAATGCCAGCGCTCACGGCGGCGGGATCACCGCCAGGGGGACGATTTGTGTCAGCAAAGGCTGTGGGGTGACAGCCTCGCTCGGGTGTACGCAAGTAGCTTATGATATGTCAAGCGTAGCCTTTATTTCCACTCTTACTTGGATAAACTCTTTATTTCGAAGACAACCTTTACTTGAAAGGTACGGAAGGGTAGGAAAGGTGAATTTTAGACATCACAACACATAAAGCAATTAAAAATAAAGGGCATTTTAATTTTGGAGGAAGCAGCATAAAAATTAAACAGAAGGTATACTTCTCGTTAAGAATTATTTTATAAATGGTATATATATACTGTATGTACAGCAAAAGTAGGAATGCCATGGAACTAAAACCGCTTATTAATTAATTTTCGACCTGGTGCAAAATCTGCCCAATAAAAATACACAATAATAAACCTTTTTCTGCTATAAAAATCACTACGCTTGGATAAAAGGGCTGCAAGTCAAGCGAGCAGTAGGCTTCCTAACCGCTACCAACTCCCTTCCCTGTGAGTTTAGGTCATGTCAATAGACCATAGGGGGAAAAAAAAAAATGATGCAATCATTAGACTACAACATCTTTAGCCGAAAAAAAGTGCGCCGACATTGATTTTGGTAATTGTTTGCTTTTTCTTTTTTAATAAAGGATGGGTTTTTAATACTTCTACTTGGGATTTTATGAACGTGGTAGTACAGATTTGCAGAGCCGGCGTTGCGAAATGGCATTGAAACACGGCAGTACCTGCAGCTGCCTCTACCTTACAGCTCTTACCTCACCTCACCGACGCCTCCAAGGAAGAGTTTTGCCTTCTTTTGACTACGTTCTCCCTTGCTGCCTTGCCGAAAACCTAAGGGACGAGAGCGCTTAAAAGCAGAAATCTTATAAGGGGCGCGACGAACAGCACGCAACAACCAGCTCTCGGTGAAATAACGCGTTTATCCAGACCGGTAGAAGGAGAAAACTGCCCCCTCTTTAGACTGTGTACTTCAGATAAATAAGATTATTTCACTACGAGCTACTACAGGCTACAATATACTCACATAAATATATTAATGCCTATACGTGAATATGAATTTGTATATATCGGATACAGATAAGGAACACTTACGACGACGAGTAGATTACCAATAACCGCCGCAGCTTCTGGCTGGGGAAAAGTCCGTCATTCGGACTTGACGCCACGAACCCGCGACGGCGGGTTTTGCTGTCCCCTCTGGAGCGCCCCGGCGGGTCACCTTCGCTGCACCAGCACAAAACGCTTCCCGACCCTTCGTCAGCACGTCCCCGCCCCCAAACTCTACCGAGAAAGCCGTCTCGATGGGCTGAACTCAACACAAACCCCCCGCGGCTGCAAGGCAGGGGAAGCCCCCACAGCCCCTTCTAGCCGGGATAAGGTTTTTAGGGACCCCCCCCACACCCAGCTTCTGCGGCCACAGCGGGGAAAGCCAAATACGAGGGAGCTGCTGGACTCGGCTTTGTCGAGACTATAGGTGAGAAGCTTGGGTTTAAGCCTCAGCAGCAACATCGGGGGCTGGATCTGCAGAAGGGGCGACGGCGGAGCTGAGGATGCTCAGCAGCTCTGCAAATCGCAACTTTAAAAAAACAAAACAAAACCAAACAAACAAACAAAAAAAACACCCCAAAACCCAAAAACCAAAACCCAAACCAACCCAAAAATCATCCCACTCTTGGGTGGTTTGAGAGGATCCTCAATATAGCGCCTGTCCTCCTCTTAACAGACGAGCGGAGCTGGACCAAGCAAGAACGACAGGTCTCTAACAAACACGTGCAGGCAGGAGACGGCTTCTTTCAGCATTAGGCTACGTTACCGAAGCATCCCCTTACCAGAGCGGGAGCAGAAATGTGCTCCTAGTATTATTTACACAATATAAAGTGCATTACGATTTAATTATTGAACTGACAGACTTTCTGCCGGGACCATACAATTTTGAAACAGAGGCGAGGGCTCAAATAGGAAATTCTCTCACGAGAAAAAAAAAAAAGAGGTTCAGACTGGTGCTCTTCACCCTGTCCTCCTAAGGATTGTTTTTGGCCGTTCTTTCTAGTGCAAATAAGCTTGTGTTTTCTCAAGTTTAAGGGACATGGCAGTTTCAGGGCATCGGGAACGAACATTTAAAATGCGTTAGGGATTCGGCGTTCCCGAGCATCTCGCCGGGCCCTTCTGCGCGCCGGCAGCCCGCGTTATCGCTGCCCTCGGAAGCTGGAGGCGCGCTGCCAAAGCCAACAAGGAACCCGTTTCCAAATCTCGCCGTTCAAGTCTTGCATTGCTACATTTCCCGTGAGTCCGTATTACCCTCCAACGACAACATCCGCAAACGTCGGTGCTTTCCATTGCGGTGGAAACCCGTGGCCGGTGGTTTACCCACGGGTGATCGGCCGTGAACGTGAAGATCCCGATCCAGTTTTGGATACTAAGGTGCATCCCGTGCCGGGGGAATAAATGCATTCGTGGATCCTACGGGATACCTGCGTGCCAGAACCGAGCCCGACCCGGTAGCCAGCAGACGCTGAATTGCCGGGTGATATTTACAACAAACTAATGCCATCGGAAGGCCAATCAATTAAAAAAAAAAAAAAAAAGATAAAGGGGGATTTAAAAAAATGGGCAGCAATAAGGAAAGCCACTTCATTTTTTTTTTTTTTTTTCCTCTTTTAAAACGGTGAAGAAAATATCCCTTTCCAGTTGCTTTGCCCGTCGCAAGCATTTTCCTCACCAACGCTACAGGAACACGGGGAAGGCATGATCACTTACAACACACGCGGTCACTCGGGTAATTCCAACGTAGGAGCTTTTACGATCCCTTGAGGCAAAGGTAGGCTGGGACGGGGAGATGTCAAGCTGGTGGGGGAGGAACGCCACGTAGAAACGGGAAGGGGAAGGAGAGCGTAAAAAGTTTGTACATTCATAGCTCCGGTTTGTTGGAATATAAGTTAATTTTTTTACTCCAGGCACTGTGACGGGCAGCAGCAGTCAGTGATACGCTAACGTACACATCAAGGACTCATTCACTAAATTCTGGTTTCACACCAATAACAGGATGTAGAGTTATTTTAACGTTGGTTTTGTGTTTTGTTTGTTGGTTTGTTTTTTGTTGTGGTTTTTTTTTTTTTTTAATTGACCTGTTAAAACCATTGGGACCAAAGCCCTAAGAGCGACAATGAACCAGTACTCTGTTTAACCTCCAGCTGATTCATCACGGTCCGCTAGCTGTTTGAGTGGTGGAGCGAGAGCATCTCTCCGAGAGTGGGAGAAAGTACCTGAAAGAGCGATCTACGCAGAAACGGATGGGAGATTTTGACACTAAGCCAAAGGCTTGGTTGCTGTAACTGCTACGTGTGGTTTTACCTAAAGGGGGAATCACCTAAAACAGTGAAATTAACTTTCTTACTTCTTGTCACAACCGTAACATTTTCCTAAAGGTTCTTTGGTGACTTTGGTGCAAGCTTTTATTTTTTTCTTTTTTTTTCTTTTTTTTTATTTTTTTTTTTTTACAGTTAAAACAGATCAACTAGTTTTAGTACCCAAACTAAAGTCCAGATTATCCTCTTGGTTCCCACCCCTGCCTCCCCAACTTTTCTCATTATGGTTAATGACATTAACAGGTAATAGCATTCGGATTGAGCGTGGCCGTGCAGCGTGCAGGTGGCTCCAGACTAAGAGCGATGAACGGTTGGAGATAAATACGTTTCTCAACACATGAAAAGAAAAAAAAACGACATGTAGTGGTTGTACGGAAAATCGCTGGTCCACATGCACACTAGGCCACTTTGTAAAAAAAAAAAAAAAGCCAACGATTCAAACGATTATAAATATCTGATTAGACACAGTAACGTTGACTTTAAAAAAACCCTTAAAGGTGGGCAACACGTTATTGGAAGAACCCGCTGGTTTCCGAGTGGAGGGCGCTGGTCACCCGAGGGCTGGAAAAGCCCCTTACATTATAACGATTCGTGTTTTAACAAACAAGAAAGAATTTTCAAAACCTTTCACCAACCTCCTAAACAGGTAATTGTAGACATTTTGCCCTCCAGGCAGAGAGTTTGTATCGCGATATGTGAAATTTACGTTCCAGAGACTTTAGGGGGACGACACTGAAATGCGGCGGCGGGCGATGAGGAATTGAATTGCTTGACGCCAGCCCCAGCTCTGAGCGGGTGGGAAGGGCGCGATGGCAGGGCACGGATATTACCTCCTAACAACACCACCTGTAAAATCAACACGACAGCAAACCCGACGCGACGTCAACCGCGGCTTCCGAAACGCGCTACGGGTAAGTACGAGAGAGATGCCTTTTTATACAAATCTAATGGTGCACCAAAACCCCCCAAAGGTCTTTCTCGCAGCGGGAGGAGAAAAACGCCCGGGTGTTTTCCTCGCACGGGTAACATCACGACCGCATTTAATCCCACGTTTGGGAGAGAAGCCAGGAGCCTTGGTCACGGCGGTCTCTCCACCTCTGAATACCCACTCCACAGCTGCCTGCTGGAACCCATAACACCCCTAATACAAAAATACCTTTTGAAATTTTGGACAAATGCATTTAAGAATTAAAAAAAAAAAAAAAATCACCAGCCTCACATGGGCAGAACACGTAGATGAGGAATGGGTTATTATTCATTGCCGTTAACTCAGAAGGCTGAGCGATCGAGTAGAGCTTCGCTATCCTGGGACACCTCGGGTTATTTGGTCAGCACAAAACTACGAGATGAATAACAAATCTTCTGGTCTTCACCAGCATGTTATCAGGGTCTGACCAGTTATCGAGGTTTTACCCACACAGAATATAGTTTCAAACTCAATAACCAGCAGATTCTGATTTTAAAACCTCTACTTCTCCTCATACACAAACCAGAAATTCACACGAAGTCGATTTTTGTTGTAAATGCCCTATGGCTACGCTGCTCAGCCTTTTGACCGAGTACAGGCAGAATTCAGTCCCGGAAAACCCGTCATAAGCAGAAACCGATACATTTCAGCATAAGGTTTGGGTGTTGGTTTTTTTTTTTTTTTTTTTTTTTGTATCACGTTGAAGTGCAACACGAGCCTTATCTAGACTATTTAAAGGTCAGAGTGCCGGATTTTTTTTTTGTGCTGATACGCGTACTTCCATAGTCTTCAACACTCGAAGCAGCTGACTCATACGGACTCGGGAGGTTGGTACTCTCATAAGACATACGGAGATGTTTGGGGCGTAATTTAACGTGATAACCAGACTCCTATAACATTACGGACTGGAGTTAGCAAGAACTACCGGAAAAGGACTTTACAAAAAAAATGGGGCGACTTGAAATTACTATAAGGTCAGTCCCTCTCACCAATTTCTGCTTGTTTTGTTTATTTTGCCAGACGGCCAGTCCAATGCACTCTATTCCAGACCCTCTTGCTCTTCACCACTGTCCCCTCTGGCATCCATTCTTTTTTCTTTATGGCTGTTGTAAATTCTCCTCATCTCTTCTTCGTACTTGATAAAATTTTCCCCAAACCGTGTCCATGCTTTGTACGGAACCGTGATGGTGTTACGGTAGGGCGGCCTCACCTCACTTACCTTCAGGAAAATGCCGTACCTGTTGGATCCCACGTCAAAGTAGAAGCGCTTGTTGTCCACTCGGAAGGAGGTGCCCTCGGGGAGCTCCGGGGGCTCATCGCCTCCCCCCCGGCGATCCTCTATGTCCCCCTCGCCGTATTCTTCGATCAGCTGGACCAAAGCATCCCTGAACTCAATCATCCCTTGCGCCGGAAGGACGATTGTCTGCTCCTGTCCCAAGCTGTGGCCAAAATAACCCATCATGCCAGGTCCCCTACTCATGGTTTGTCTAATCCGCAAGAAGCGCCCTCGCTGATTCTCCTTCAGGTCCAGGTAATACTTTCTGTTGTCCCTCTCGATGTACTCCGTTTTGAGGACGCTGTGAGGGTGCTCTTCGGAGCCGACGGACACCGGAGGCGAAGGCGGCGGGTGCTGCTGTCGCCTCCAGGGATGCTGCTCTTTGTCATTGCTGTGCTCGTGCCGGTGTCCGTGGCCGCCTTTCAGGCCCAGGTGGGCATAGTGCTCGATGAAGTCCCCCAGGCAGTCCTTCAGCTCGGCGGCCACGGACAAGGAGAGGGTCAGCTTGCTTTTCCTGATATTGTCCTGCCTGCCTCTCCCTATCCAGACCTCGGCGATCTTCAGGAAGCGGCCTCGGGAGCTCTGTTTCACGTCCAGATAAAATCGCTTTTTCTGGATGTCCACCCTCTTGGAGGCCAGCTCCTGGATCTCCATGCAGCCCCCCTGGGAGGAGGCCGGGTAATGGTACTGCTGCTGGGACTGGGAATAAATGCTCCTCTGCAGGCCAGAACCTCCCAGGTTCCTTCCTCCTCCTCCTCCTCCTCCTCCTCCTCCTCCTCCTCCTCCTCCTCCTCCTCCTCCTCCTCCTCCTCCTCCTCTCCCTCTTTCCATCTTTACCAATCAGCTGGAAATAATACATAACAGAGACACAGATGACAACATCAGCATCAGGGGCCTGCTCGGCTTCTCGGCAGCGTCTCTGTTCAGCGCTGCTCTCCCTACAAAGACGCCTGCATCCCTCTCCGCTGCCACGGCACGCAGCATCGCAGCAAAAGGATCCCGGGTGTTCTTCCCCTCCCCTGCTCCGGCTCCCGACCTCCTCCCAGACGTGGGAGCCCTCCTTCCAGTGCCCTCGACGCCGTCCGTGTGTCCCTCCCGCCCTGCCCCGGCAGCCCTCCCTGCCCCACAGACCTCCCCATGGCCCCCCCCATTGCCCCAGTACTGCCCCCCCAGTGCCCCCCATCGCTGCACCTCCTGCCCCACTGCCCCTAGAGCTCCACCTCCTGCCCCCCCTCTGCCCCCTTGCCCTCCCCACTGCCCCACCACTGCCCCCAGAGCTTCCCCTCCTTCCCCCCCAGTGCCCCAGTACTGCCCCCCAGTGCTCCCCATCGCTGCATCTCCTGCCCCAGTGCCCCCAGAGCTTCACCTCCTGGCCCCCAGTGCCCCAGTACTGCCTCCCCACTGACTCCCAGTGCCCTCTCAGCACTCGCCCCTACCCCTCCACTGCTCCCCAGTGACCCCAGTACTGCCCTCCCGCCCTCCCCACTGCCCCAGCACTGTTCCCCAGTGCCCCCATCGCTGCATCTCCTGCCCCCAGTACCCCCAGAACTTCACCTCCTGCCCCCCCAGTGCCCCACCAGCACTGTCCCCCTGTCCCCCAGTACTGCTCTCCTGCCATCCCCACTGCCCCAATACTGACACCCTGTCCCCCAGTGCCCCCAGTATCGCCTCCCAGTGCCCCCCATCACTGCATCTCCTGCCCCAGCGCACCCAGAGCTTCACCTCCTACCCTCCTAATGCCCCCCCGGCACTGCCCCCCTGCCCCCTCGGTGCCCAAATACTGACCCTCTGCGCTCCAATGATCCCAGTACTGCCTCCCGGTGCCCCAGTATTGCCTCCCAGTGCCCCCCATCGCTGCATCTCCCGCCTCAGGACCCCCAGAGCTTCACCTCCTGCCCCCCCAGCACTGCCCCCCTGCCCCCCAGTACCGCCCCCCTGCCCTCCCCACTGCCCCAATACTGCCCCCCTGCCCCCCAGTGCCCCCAGTACTGCCCCAGTGCCCCAGTATTGCCCCCCCGGCGCCTCCCAGCACCACATCTCCTGCCCCATCGCCGCCCCCCCCCCCACCCCTCCGTCCCCGCCGCTCCCCCCAGGGCTGCCCCCCCCCCCCCTCCCCGCCCGGTCACTCACCCCACAGCGCCCATCGCCGCTGTTGCCCTTCAGCCGCCGCCGCCGCCGCCGCCACCGCCCGCAGCCGGCGGCCCCGCCGCCCCCCCGCCGCGCAGAGCCACGGGCTGGCGCACCCCCCGCCCGCCCGCTCCGCCCCGCCTCGCCCCGCCCCGCCCCGCCGGCCCGGCCCGGCCCCGCCCGGCCGAGGACGGCGGCGGCGGCGGAGGCGGCGGCGGCGGCGGCGGCGGCAGCGCGGTGGGCGCCGTCGCCTCGCCGGAGGGTGCGCGGCCCGCCCGGACCCCCGGGACTACACTACCCACAATGCCCCGCGGCGCGCCGGGCCGCCGCCCCACCGCGCATGCGCGTCACCTCGGGTAACCTCCCGCCGCCTCTGCTCGGGGAGACGGCGGGCCCGCGGCGGGGGGGGGCGGAGCTGGCGGCCTCGGTGACGTGTTAATCGCGCGACGCGCCGTGACGTTGAATGCGTGAGCCGCCGCCGAGCTCGGCGTTCGGTGAGGGGGTGGTGGGCCCGCACCGCGGCGGCGGCGGTCCCTGAGGGGGCGGGGGGTGGTGAGGCCTCTCCGCCGCCTGTACCCGGCGCACGGTGAGGCCCGGGAGGAGGCCGGAACGACGGCGGGGCCCTTGGAACCCTGATCGGTCCGTACCGGGGGGAGGGGGGAAGGGGGTGCGCCGAGGGCTGAGCCCCTCTGCTGTGAGGAGAGGCTGAGAGAGTTGGGGGTGTTCAGCCTGGAGAAGAGAGGGCTCCGGGGAGACCTCAGAGCCCCTTCCAGTGCCTAAAGGGGCTCCAGGAGAGCTGGGGAGGGACTCTGGGTCAGGGAGGGGAGCGATGGGACGAGGGGGAACGGTTTTAAACTGAAAGAAGGGAGATTCAGATATCAGGAAGAAATTCTTCCCTGTGCGGGTGGTGAGCCCCTGGCCGAGGTTGCCCAGAGATGCTGCGGCTGCCCCATCCCTGGAGGTGTTCCAGGCCAGGTTGGACGGGGCTGGGAGCACCCTGGGCTGGGGGGAGGGGTCCCTGCCCATGACAGGGGGGTGGACCAGACGGCCTTTAATGGTCCCTTCCAACCCAGACTCTTCTGTGAATCGAAGGTAAGCGATGCTGCAGTGAGCAGTGCGTGCTCGTGTGGTGTAGTTACCAAAGGCGCTCTTGAACTTTCAGTGGGTTTTGGGGAACTGTGTTGCTAGGTTTGTGTCGTGGCAGCCGGTGATGCAGGGCATCCTTTGTTTCCAGCCTTTCTGCTGCTTTCTCTTGTTTCCAGCCATTGCAGCTCCCAGGCACAGATTGGCTCTAGTAGAGGCATCTTGCTAGTCACAATTTTGTGACTGTTTTAGTATTAAAATACTTTTTGAAGTTGTCTTTGAGGTGGTAGTTGGTTATGCCACTGCACAAGTGGACAGGTAACCAAGGGAAAAACTCTGCCTAGCCTAGATAATCAATTAAAAAAAAATCAAAATGTGTTTTTGAGTATTGAAGAACTGAAACACAACAAATTGCCTAGGATTTGTACTTTTTGTTGGTGAGGAAGTGCAGCTAAAAAGTATGGTCTTATTAAGACAGTGCTGGCCTAATTTTGTTGTGAAAAGTGTATTGAGCACCTGGGGGCTAGCAGGAAGAAGCAGGATGAGAAATTTCTTATTTGTGAACTGTTTTGCTTCATCTCCAGGAGGATTTCTAACTTGTACTAGAAGCAGTCCAGGGAGAAGCTGGAACAGCTCCAATCTAGTCAGCAGTTGCTTACAACTAGGAAAACCTGCTCCATTTCCCTGAAAGAAAACCCCAGTTGTCAGAGCTGAAAATCTCCTGCTATTTCGGACAGCGTGTCTTCCTAATTTAAAGTTCTTCTCTGTGGAGTGCCTTCCTGTTCCAGGGGATCTACCGTGATTCCTCATGCCCTGGGAATAGGCTGCCTCTGCTCGGTGAGCTCAGTTTATTTGAATCCGGTGCTGGCAAATTTGTGAGAACTTCAGCTGTCATCTAGTCTGCGCCAGAGAACTTAGCAGCCTGTGCCTTGTTTGGCTGTAGTTTGCCCTAGAAATTCTGTGTGCTTTTTCTTGGCTGTGGGCTCACAGCCCTGAGGTCCCGTGCAGGGACCGTTTGTGTGAGTCTGATCTTGTTTTGAGTTTGAATTTTCCTGACTATATTTGTCAGCAAATGCACCTGACAGCTTTTAAGCTAGGTGGCTGGTTCCTTTGCTGTTACCTACAACACCAGATGAATTTGTCTAATTAATGACGGCTGTGTTGACCAGAGATGGCAGTAGGTGAACTCTTCTGTTCTGAGTCGCTGATCTCCATAAAACTAGACTGAACCTTCTCAGAAGGACTTTAAGAGGTTTTCCTTGTGTTTTTTTTTTCTTGTTTTTCTTACTCATATGTGAACAAGAATATAAGGCCTAAAGCTCTTCCACTTTTTAATGCAGGCAGCTCTGTAACTGTCTGTTCTCATGCACAAAGCATTTGAAGTTCATGGTAGTGAACCTTTGTAACCTTGTTCTGGCCTGATGATAGTAACAGCTTGTCTCAATACAAACTATTGACTATTCTGTTTTATTTTCTTGTTCTCTTCTTTTAATGTAAAAGTAACAGAAATGTGGAAAAAATGGATTTGCTAACTACTAGTCTGCAGAATAAATATCCGCAGTGGATGCTCACACAAAACCAAGAGGGTGTTTTGGGTGATAAAAAGGTATGTCATCACGTGGGGGAGATTTAATTGGTTGCAGGCTGCTTAATAAGACAACGTTGGACCACATGCTTTTAGTTAGACCTGTGGCTCTGATACTTGTGAATGTTTACTGCTGGTTTGTCCTATAAACTGTAATTAAATTTATGTACTCTGGTGTTCTTACTGCTTGAATTAGTGTGTTAAAGTCTGTCTTTTTTTTAATTAAAATATCACGTATAGACCAAAAGCTGTTGCTGTTACCTCTGTTGACATTTCTTCCTGACAATCTGAATTTTGGTGGCAAACCCACCAGAGTATAAGGCAGCTTTTGGTGCATTGCCCACCCAGGATTGGGACGGTATACCAGCAAGGACTGGGGATTTTTCATCTGTGTAGCTTGAGAGCCCAAATTGTAGCCTGACAGCGGAGTTTGTTCTGGTAGCGGCCTCCGCCTTTCTACATTTGCTCATGCGCAGTATTTCAGAGGTTTTGCAGCTCAGAGTTTTCAGAATAATTAATTGATCATTAAGATTATGTTAGTTTCTGGTGTTCCCAGAATGTTAATGTGTCCTTGGAATTTTTTTCTGTGTACATGAGTAGTTTCAGTTTAAAATTTCCCACTAGAAGGGCCCCTTCTGTAACATCTGAAACTGCTTTAACAATTAGAAAACTAATTAATGGGAGAAAAGCAGAAGACTTGGTTCAGCAGTTTTCCTTCTATAAATTGGGAGTAAAAAATTAGTACCATGGAGATTAAAAAATGTCAGTTAAAACCAACATGACTTTAATTTGCGGTGGTACAGCCTGTGTACGGCAGCAGCCTGCCTCAACAAGCTCTTTGAGGAAGGGTTTTGATTAAACTTTCACCCTTCATTAACTGGAGGAAATGTTTTGTTGTGCAAGCGTAAAATCAGCAGTATCTTTGTTAGTTTCAGAATCTCCCTCTTACAGGCAACTTATTGTTTCCGAAACGGTATTAAAACCTGTTTTGTGGCCTCCTTTGACAAGATTGTCTTGTTCTTCAAGTGTTATTGTGTAATACTTAACTATAGTTGCTATTACTGGCGCTGTCATTGACTTGCGTAATTTTAATCAACCTAAAGGTTTTTCAGGCAGGTCAATGTTATCAGAAGTCTTGCAGTTCAAATAAGTTTATCAGTCAATAGCTTTTAGTAAATATGCTTATGAAAGGTGGGTGAAAAAAATGCCAGCTGGACAGTTACAGTTCACCTTACCTTGTGTGCTTAAAGCTTCAATTTGGAAACCAGTATTCATTAGTTGATGGCGGATATCGGTCATTTTAAATATTGCACGTAGTTTTAAATCCACAGAGTTTACTTAGACCTTTGTGAAGTTCCTCACATGCTATATCTGGCAGTGAAGTGAAGCGGGCTGGCTGAAATGCGGGACCAAGGAAATGGGGAAACAGCTATTACATACAGCTGTACCGAAATAGAGAGGCCTCTGAGGACTTTAGCCTGAGCAGGTCTGAATGGCTTGAAAAATGACTTAACAAATTATTGTCCGGTTTTGAACATTTTGTTCCTCAAATTTGAGGTGTGCAAGTGCTACAGTGTTTGAAGTAGTGTTGAGGGGTTTTTGACACTGTCAAAAATGGATGTTTTCCCTGACTTTGTTCTTGGAAAGCTACTGAATCTCTTTGGCGGGAAGTATCCAACTAAACTAAACGGAGGTGAAAACTCAGCCTGCGTGATTTCAGTCAAAGTGCTTGTAGTTAAGCAAAGAAATGGGGACGTGAACCGGAATGGTTTGATAGAGGGGGAATGTCACCCTGCTGCTGGTTGACGGGGATACTGGCCCTGCGCGAGGAACGCAGTTCTGCAAGGTTTCCGTAACTGCTGGTGCCAGCCTCGCTGCGACACAGCGTTGCAGGCGCGTGCAGCAGCTGCAGCGCGGGTGCATCTCTGGCAAGGTTCGGTGCGGTTGGTAACTGAGCCTCTTCCAAATGTTGTTCGACAGAAGTCTACTGTTCAGAGGAGCATTTTGGAAGATGGGCTGCCATTCCTAGAGTTCTGCGGCTCTATCGTTTACAGCTATGAAGCCAGCGACTGTTCCCTTCTCTCAGAAGATATCAGGTAATGGCTCTTACTTTGGTTTTCTTTTTTGTTTTGGAGTGCCTTTTCCTTTCTGAAAAGGCCTTGGCTCTTCTCTCTGTCTCTTTGTCCTGGCTGATGGTGCATTTGATGTGTCCAGAGGTCAACAGTTCAGCCAGAGGAAACATCTGGTTGTGTTGGCTGTCTCGCTGTGCCTGGCAAATATGTCTTGCTGGTTGCAAGCACAAACTGAACTTAGTTCTTATGATGGTGAATTACCCCTGTGAGAGAGATTCCTGGTTTCTCTACGGCATGTGGTGGTTTAAAAACAAGGAAACAGTTTCTCAGAGTCTCCGTTGTGCTATGCAGTTACAGTTCTTCTTATGGGAGATGCCATTGCTGAACCTTGCAGTGTGCCTTGAAGCAGAAGCGGTAAAGGCTTTAGTGCAGGTCCGTTGCCTTTCCCAGTATGGATAATTCCATGAACTTAGTGACTTTGTGGGGAAGTATGAGCTGTAAGAAATCGGGCGTATGTGTTAATTCATAACTGGGGTCTGTATCTTTGAAGAAAAGATAGTAAGTTCATTATTCAAATAGATTATTCCCCCCCCCTTTTTGCATAGCACAACTCTTGTTACTGGGGGGGAAAAAATTCTACATACAACTTGCAATGCAGCGGGATAGATAAAGAATGAGCTTTCAAGGGAATGCAAATGGTTCCATCACCTTTTGTATCTGGTCGTTTCCTGAGGCTTGCTATACTACTGTCTGCATGCAGTGAGATCTGCTAATGTTTGAAGGGTTTCTGGTAGCTTTTGGGACCAGCGGGAAATTCACCTCCTTACGCTCTTGGTTTTACAGTGGTCTCTGCGTCCTATACGTGTGAAAGGAAAGATGCAGTGGCTGTGATTCTCTTACTCGCCTTTATGTAAGATGAGTCAAGCCTGATGTTTTAAATACTGGCAGAAGAAGAGTTAAAAATGAAGAATATCCATTTCTTTTCAGGCAGAGTTTATCAGATGGGGCTGCTGTTGGATTTGATATTGAATGGCCACCGTCGTATACTAAAGGAAAAATGGCAAAAATAGCTGTAATCCAGATATGTGTAACTGAGGAGAAGTGCTATTTGTTTCACATCTCTTCAATGGCAGGTACAGTACTTCCTCTCTTCTTATTAGTTAGGGCATGAGTTGCCCTCTGTTTCTTGTGATTAAGTTTGAACTTAAGCCTTGAGCAATAGCTGATATTTCACACTGTCTTGGATAGTGAAAAATCCATCCTCTTGCTCCCCTTTCCCACCTATAATAAAGGGATTTATTCTTTGAATATCGCCTATATGTATCAAGGGGATTTTAGCCCAAGTCTTGCCCCATGTGCTGGCATACAGCATTTTAGATTCTGAACAGGGCAAAAAAATCTTACTTAAGGATTATTTTTCTGTCTGGGAAATATTTTAATTACGTTTTAAAAATTTAATTCCCTGCTCATATAACTAGCTTACTGTCTACTACCAAAATAAACAAGGAACCTAAATTTAGCAGGCTGTTTCTTTTTAATTTGGCTTCAATAACAAAAGCCCTCAAAAATGATGGCCGTCGTGCTGTTTGTTCCTAATACCTGCATTTTGTCACGTTGGTTTTCAGAAAGAATACTGGATACCTGGTGTGATGCAGCTGTTGGGAGAGAAGGGGGTGTGCTCAACGGAGTCTGAATTTATTATGGATGTGAATAAAAGCTTCCAAATAGGGAAAATTGGAAGGAGGCTGCAATTTTATAACCTTTGGTTTAAATGTTAGATTGAAACTATGCCTGTGAGATGTCTCTGATTTCCCTAGGGTGCACATGCTGAGGTATAATAGCGATAATTTTAATGTTGGTGTTCAATCCTTTGTCATTTATAGCAAATGGGGTGGAAAATTTAATTGCTGGAGGCTATTCAATCCGGGAGGCAGAAAGGTACAAGTGCACAAAAGAAAAAGATTTGCAGAAAGGAAGCAAAGGGAAGAAGAGTCGTAAAGAGCTGAAATGCTTTTGATTCTAAGAGTGAAGATGTTTGTGTATTGATGCTGAGTATGGTTGCATGTGGGTTACTGCGTGTTACAGCAGAAGATGGTGTTTCCTCGTGAATCATTTTCTAAAATTTCTGTTCTTGCCAATGGGAGCTGGACTTTGAGCTGAGAGAGATGTCAATCTTTTTGCAGGAACCGCAGCCAATTTCTCATTATTATGCAGAATACATTTGATCTACAGGAATGTAGATGTTGGCAGGATTAGCCGTTTGGATAAGACCACTTTTTTCTTGCAAAAAAAAAAATAATGCTTCTTTCTGCAGGAGGAAGAGTGGACAGTTCTTGGATCATGTGTAAAGGACAAACTACATGTATTTGTCAGGAGGATTCCTGATAATTTTCCATTTCTTACTCTTTTTTTTTTTTTAATTAGACTTCTAAGAAAATGCGGCCTGTTTCTTTGACTGTAGCCTCTGTGTAGTCTTGAACTTAGACCTTTTTAGTTCATAGTCACTTTTTTCTAGAAAAATGAAGTGGTGGAGATGAAGCACAAGTCCTCTACTGGAAAGTTCCTGTCCCTGAAGGTTTTAATGATGATATTCTTAGGTGAAAATCCTTTGTTCAGTAAGTCAGCTGCATATGTTGCAGGCTCTTATTTGGCTCAACTGTATTTATCCCCTCTGCAGAGGAATTTCCATATTGTGTTATGCCTGAGGTGCTTTGGCAATGTTGGCCTCTGTCTGCATTTTACAGCACCAGGCTACTACAGTTTTTTGTGGTTTTTTAACAGTAATTTCCTAATGCTTTGAGCTGGACCTGCAACTTCAGTCCCCAGCGCAGCCAACTGTGGCTCGAGCTGTATGGTGTGTCAGTGGTAGCCATAAAGCGTGGAGATTTGGTGTGTAAAATAAAATCAGCGATGCAAAGTGACTGTTGAAGTATGCAAATATATATTGCAGTAGTGAAAAGGTGAAACTTAAAATCAGAACCAAGCCAAATACCAAGTACTGCGCACTTGCGCGATACTGTGTGTTTGTAGATACCCTGAATTACTCTCAAGTGTAATTATAGTATCTAGCTGTGTGTGTTCCTGAAGGTATGTATTTAAATAAGATGCTTTGAATTTGAAATGGAAGCAAACACAGAGGGGAGGAAGAAGCCGCTTTCATTCAAGTTTGAAGTGTCTGTGGCTGTTCCATCCTGGGTAAAAAAAAAAAAAACCAAAAAAACAAAACAAAACCCCCAAAAACAGATATGAAAGCTGCATGCTTCTATTCAGTTCTGTAAACTTGAAAATGCCCTTTGATCCAGGATTGCTGTGCCATCAGTTTGGGATAAATCAAAATATAATGCTTAGCATCTGTGTACATCCTTGTATTTTTGTTCTTACTTACAAGACTGACTTGTCTGGGTTTGGCGGAGGGTCTGGTTGGCAAATTGTGTTTTCCAAGTGCTGTTATTGGATCAGCCCAGCGTTAGCACTGAGTGTGCCTCCAGAATCTGTTTTCCTGGTGATTCCCCATGCTTATGTGTTAAACTCTTTCCTGGGAATATGAAATAGCAAAAACTGGGAAGGAATGATGTGGAAAATAGTAAAATAATATTGCATTTGGTTTCATGAACATCCAATTCTGAGAATTAAAGTATCTTCCAGTTAGAGGTTACTTTCTTGTTAGGTGGTTTAACAATCTGTAAGACAAATGAAATAAGGTGGTTTAACTTTTTTACTTGATTTGTTTTCAGATGCAGAATGGATTTGTGTATTTCAAATATTTAATTCTTGCTTGTTTGTGGATGATATATTACAACGATTTGGTTTTTCCAGTCATTGCGTGTACAAACAGTCACATAAGCAGAGCAACTTTGGGGGCCTTTCCTCTAAAAGCATAGGGTTTTGCAGATGGCCTCTGTGCTAGGATTTTGTCATTTCCATTAGACTTTCTGGCATCTTCCAGTATTTAGTTTCTGATGTTTGGGCTTAATCTATTTTAGGTTTTCCCAAGGGACTCAAAAGACTGCTCGAAGATGAAACAATTAAAAAGGTTGGCGTAGGAATTGAGGGAGATCAATGGAAGCTGATGAGTGACTTTGAAATCAAACTGAAGAGCTTTGTGGAGCTGGCTGACGTTGCTAATGAGAAAGTAAAACTTAAAACCTTTTTGTTGTGGGAGGGAAATCTTGTTATTGTGCGATACTAAAGGAGGCTTCCCTGTCTTCATCAGAGTTCAATTCTGATAGCAAGTGTATTCTGTAGAATAAAGCAGAGATGTGTTGTAACTTATTTAAAAAGAAAAAGATTAAAAGCGCTCAAAGTCTGCAGAACTAAGTACTGTCTTCCAGTGAGCCAATTCTTAATGAACACTTGTCCCCTTTCAGGCCTGTTCACCTCTTGCGTTTACAAGGTATGGCTTGTTAATTCAGCTGCAGAGGCATTTTATTTACTACTTAGTGATGGAAATTGCCAGACTGTGTCAAGTCAAGGTTCTACAGGCAATGGTGGGCTTGTGCCAGCAACGGCTGAACGTTCAAAATAAGATGCAAGAAACGCTGCGGAGGCAGTGGAGGACCGATGCCTGTTTGAAGGGAGGCAGCCCTCCTGCCCTGGCTTGCTTGGTGCTGGGAGGAAGCATCGAGGTCTTCCTCAAAGTCCTCTGCGTGGAGGTGTTTACCATATGATCTGGAGCCATAGAAGTACCTCTGTCTTTGACTCTGAAGTTCATGTTGCCTCTGCTCCCGAGCGGGTGCAGTTACCACCACCTGATGACCCACTGTCTAGAAGTAGCATTGCATTTGGCACACGCTGAATTTCAGTTTAGGTGGATTTTGGTTAGATATAATTTGTTGTAGGGAGATCTGTGCTGTCTTATTAGAGGAAAAAAGCAAAAGGTTTGTTACCTTCCAAATCATCCTGCCATTCATATTTCTCGCATGTTGCTTGACGCTTTCCTGCCTTTTTGTATATGCAAGGCTTTTCCTTACCGGTACTCGGTCGCTCCATGCATTTCTCTTTCCTTCTGTGCGATTTTTCATTTGGTAGGATAAAAGCAACACTTGTAGTTTCCTGGTGGAGGACAAAGATTTACGCCCAGAAATACTGCTACTTATACCTTTCTCGGTGTTGTGCATTATGTACCCTGTGTAATTAAATAACAGTGGGGGAGAGGGCAATGTGATAACTCATCAGCATTTGGGGCAATGCTCTCCATGCAAGCCACCTTGAAGTTTCAGTTCGTAGTGGGATGGAAATTGTACAAGTTTAACTTTTTTTGCTCAAGCAATAGAAGGAGCTGTTTCTTTTCAGACTTGGAGTCTCCTTAGTTCACCCCCTGCCTTTTTTTTATCCCGGTATCCAACTCCAGGATAATTTGTTATGATGAGCAATGTGATCTCTGATAGCAGCTTTAAAGTCTTCTGCTAAAGAGAAAACAAACCAAAAATAAACTTGAAAGTGAAGCTTGAGAGAACAAAGAATAAGGTTGTAGATAATGGCACAATCTGAAGGGGAGGGCTTGGGGGAACCTAAAATGAACAGTTGGTAGTTGGGTTTTGTCTCTTTTTTTTTTTTACACCAGATTTAAGGGGATGAGCTGATAATGCTGCAGTGCTGCTGTTTGCTCGACAGTTCTGCATGTTTTGCAAGTTGAAATAGCAGAAGGCTGTACCCGTGAGTCCTGGATCCTTGTGGTCTGAAGGAAAGTTTCCCAAACTGGCTATTAAGACAATAGCATGTAGCGGCTGTGATTGACAAATACAGTTACAAAAGCAATTGAAAACAGCAGTGTGGTGGGGTAACTTCTAGAGACTTCTGATGAGCTGCTTCCCAGCACACTGAATAGTGGTTAGCGTGGTTTATAACTGTGCTTTTTTGCTGGCACTTGGTTTCGGACTTGCAAAAAATGACAAAACACTTGCAGGCAGATGTTAATATTCCTGTGTTTACGTTAAATAAATGCCTGGTGTTTGATACTGAGTTTCTCTAATTAGAAATGCAAGTAATAAAAAAATCTTGAAGGAGAAAGGGGTTGCTGTTTAAGTCTATGGCTCTTATTTTATTAACCCAGAGACTACATTGTACAGATATTTCATATTTTGGTACCACCTCACGTTGCATGGACTCATCTAGCCCAAATGCCATTTATCCAGCTTGGTGATGTAGGTATGTCCACTAACAATACAGTTTCAGAGCAGGGAAGTACAGGTTTCAAATGGCCAAACTGCTTTTTAATATGATGAAGGCAGAATTAGATCTGGAGAAAAATCACTGCTTTGAGACACTAGCTTGTTCTGACTAACCCAGAGCTCTTTGCTTCTACTGAGGGATTAAGTATGCTTTGCCGATTTGAGGAATACGCTCTGCCAGGTCCAATTGCTTTCCCCTTTAAACAAGTCATCTGTTTTTTATTTCTTTCCCCAGCTGAAGTGTAAGGAGATATGGAGTCTAAATGGTCTGGTCAAACACCTTTTTGGCAAGCAGCTTTTGAAGGATAAGTCTGTCCGCTGTAGTAACTGGGAAGAGTTTCCACTCAACGAGGAGCAAAAATTGTATGCAGCCACTGATGCCTATGTAAGTACAAGAAGAGATCACTGTTCCACCCATGTCAATAAATTCCTTCTCTAATGTGCTGTCAGCTGCTGGTTTTAGTACCTTTCTGCTACGGAACATAACAAACGGAGGAAGGCTCTGAGGTCCACTGTGGATATGGGATGTTTAAAGATGAAATGCGACCAAGTAGTTTGCTGCCCAATTCCTTGTCTTAAATTTTAAACCTCAGTGTTCATCCGGAGCTTTGTAGTATCTTCCCTGTTGAAGAATGATACCGCTTGTATGCGACTCGGTAACCTGTCTTGTTGCTGAGATTGCTTGAAGAGGATGTTGTAGTGAGCATTTTGCGTAGAAAACTGAATGTAGATGGAAGAAAGAAACCCCATTCCACAGCAGCCTTGAGCTTCCCATGAGGTCCTTGCCTCTTAATGTTTCCTGGTGTTGCAAGACTTTCCTTTTTATTGAAGCCTGTTCTCGAAGCAGAGCTCCTGGAAGTTCTGCTGTGCTCTGAACGTGCCAAGTAACACAGGCACCAACAGGTATGACTGAGGAGTGTCTGTCTGTCTGCACTCGCTTCAAGTTGTCACCTCAGGGAAGTGAGATTTGGTGGAGCAATCGGGTGAATCTGTCTGTATGGACCAAGCGTAAATTCTTGCAGCGTAATTATCCCCACGTAGGTGTAACATGGCTGACGCGTATTTAAGTACAATAATCACTTACGGAAGTGGAGAGTGGGTAATTGCTTTTTTTGGTTCCCGTGTCTGCAGGCATTCACTGTAGCTTGTTAGCACTTTCAGATGTGTTTTCTACTGGGGTTCTTGGTAATTTTTTTTGAGCTGCTTATGAACCAAAATCCTGCTAAATATAGTATGTGAGACAAGCCACTTGGAAGAAATACAACCTTCTCCAGGGGCTAATACAGCAGAACCTCCGTATGGATTACCAGGAAGAGTCGTTTAGTTGCATATGAATCTTTGTAGCTCTGTAGAAGTCTCTTTTCACCACTTTGAAAGCAGTGTTGTTTTCCCACAGTTCTGTGAAGGGATTTACCAAAAAGCTGCTGGGTGCTGTCTGCTTCTGGGAGAAAGCTGTTCTTTATGGCAGAAAAATAAAATCCTTTCAGGCTTTTATTTCTGTTATGAGGTTAGATAGAGGAAGGGAAGTGGGACAGTGGTTTGGTTTTCTTTTCTGACTCAGGAAACACTGCATTTGTTTTTTTTTAAGTTGAGTTACAGGTTAAACTGGGGAGGGTTTAGCACCTGTTAAAACCCAAACCAGTAAGGAAAGGAGCACTATTTTTGGTGCCTGGCACAGCTGCTGTAGCCAGTGTTTTTGTTTTTTTTTTCCAAGCAATACCTCTTTCTTGTTATGCTCTGTTCACCTGGCCTGTCTTTCGGACCCTCACAGGAAAACACGAGGGAGTAACTTTCTTTCTCTTTCCTCTTTTAAGATGCTTTGGTTAACATGTGTAGCCTAATTAGCACACTCCTGGCTTTAGGCTGTGTTTTCCTGCTAGAACTTATTCATATCAAGGGAAATATTAAGCACACAGAATCTATCTTAGTAGGTTCATAGCTATTCTCTTGGAGCACTACATAAAATTTGTATGAGGGGGAGCAGATGGTGAGACCGGGAGCGGAGTCCTTGGAGCTCTCTGTTTGCAGCGAACTTTCTAAGGTAACCATGCTGGGATCTGTATAAGAGCGTCCGCTACGATGTGGACCCCAAGTCAGGACTTTGCCTTTCGGGAAGCATTGTATAAAACGCAATCTGGTTGTGATGAGCAATGCAGTAAGGCAGATCACTGACTGTTATACGTCATGGGCCAAAAACTCAGAATTTGATGTTGACCATGTATTCATGCCATGGTTTGCTAAATTAATTATTGGGGGGGTTTTGTTTAGTTTCCAAGACGTTTCTCGGCAGAGTACTAACTTTTTTCACTTCTTCTGCAGGCTGGCTTCATCATTTATCAAAAACTGAAAAATATGAATAACAGAGACCAGAAACTATTTTGTGTAAGAAGAGGTAAGTTATACATTCAGGCATAAGGAATTTGCTCAATTGTACAATTGAATATTCTATTTCCCAACAGGTTTTTTTCTAGTCTCTTCGTGTCAGGATTGTCTGGTTTCTTGGTGATTAGAGATCACTTCCAGAGAGAGCAGACTGCAAAGGCTCTTGCATGGCCTGAGTTACCGTACTGTGGAACTATTTTCCATAGTGATGTAGGAATGTGATCTTGGTAGGTTGTTTGTTTGTTGTATACAGAGATGGTAAGAATCCCTGCTGTCATTCCAGTTTGTTTATGGAAATGCTTCAGTGAGTTAGTTTCAATTCTGCTGTTGCAGGAACAAAAAACTAGTTTAAGAAGTAAGGCCACAAAAAATACACCACAAGGAAAGCATTATGTCATAAAATGTCTAAGTAGGACCCAATTTTTTTTAGAGTGGCTTAGCACCATTTATTTGATTAGAAAAGTGATTCTAAAATCTTAGGTTTTGTTCAGTTCCGTGCTTTGTAAGAAAGTTGAGTGTTGCATGTAGCTTATGGTTGGAAAAAAAGGCAGGGCGGAAGTCTATTTCCTTGTTGTACTGGCTGAATCTTGCTTTTCTGTCAAAGACAGAGGTGGTAGTACTGTCCCCTTAATATGAGGTGCAACTTTTTGGCTTTGGTTCAGTCAGCATATCTGCATTAGCAGCTATTTTCTGGAAGCTGGAGGGCATACTGGGGAGGGATCACTTTGTAACGGTCCCGTTCTGTATCCTTTTACCCTGAGCATGTGTAACGCGCTGCTGGAAGAGATGCAATACTGAAGTACATGGAAGCTTGGCCTGATTCCGAGTACTTGATTTCTAAGCACTGGAAAATGCTGTCTTATCTGTAGATCTTGTAGATATGCAGTTACTGGAATAGAACTTATTTGCCTCTAGATGTTAGACCTCAATTATTGTGAAATAACTCTGATGCTTTTTGTAGATGACATGTTGTCGGAGGGTGTGAAGGAGCGCTTGACTTCACTAGCGGAAGAGATAACGGACCTGGCTTCTCGTGTCTCTGACTCCTCTGGACGACTTGAAAACTTGCAGAGGTTAGACTTTTGCCAGCTTGTCTCTACTTTACCTGGAAGATTATTGTTTTGTTCTTGCTCCCTGAGGTCCCACGCGACCAAATACATATGTGTTAACAGCCATCTGTTATCTGTGCATTCTTTTCCAAGAAAAGAAAGCACAGTACTCTTGATGGGAAAACACTGTCCTTATACATAGGAAAAGAGTTTTTCGCTGGCCTAATTGCAATGGGTTTGACACTGAACTCTGAATCTGTTTCTTCTTGCTGGAATGCACAGCAAGACCTCCTTTCATAAATACTCGGGACTCACACGTGACTAACTACTAGAAATCTGGAGACTTGCTACAAGTATGGGGGCGATACCACAAACTGTTTTCGGAGAGTCTTTATGGTTTTTTTTTCAGTGTAAAGAAGTTTCATTTTCTTCTCACAGAAGTGGAATGCCAATTGCATATGAGTGATGAGCCTTTTTATGTGAACTTTTGGACAAACTTTCTGTAGAAACAGACTAACTTAGAATCCTCAGTTCTACTTGTGGCAAAGATGTATGTATGTAGTAACTGCCTCTATCATTTCGGTTTAACTTTCTTGTCTTACCTTCTAGGGCTGCAGAAATACTAACTGACATAACAGCGAATGTGAATGCCCTAAGAAACACATTGTTTGGTTCGGGTTCCCCTTCCGTACTGGAGAGGAGCTGTGGCGCAGCTCCAACAAATCTTGAAGCAACATCAGCAAACGTTGAAGCACAGAAAGTTGAAATGCCTGAATTTGCTAAACAACTTGAAGGTGACTTCAACATCTGCTCTGATGCTACGCTAGCTGGCCTCTGGGAGGGAGATGGTAACGAAGAAGAGGCAGAGAGGTGTAATACTGTTGTGGAAGATGGGGCTGCAGCAGCCAGTTCTAAGGACGTAGCGGACAGAGATGAGTTTGCATCACTGGACATTACTGAGCAAGAACTTCAGATCTTGGAACGTCAGGCTGCAAAAGAATTGCTCAACGAAGCTGCGCCTGAGGTAACGAGAAAAGCCCTCATTAATCCTGGACACTCAGCAGAGAAAGTGGTCTCATCCTTAATTTCTCCCAAGATTTTAAAATTTTAAAATGTTCTTTTCCCAAGAGAGTATTAAGGTGGGCTGGAAGAAGGGCTCAGAATATGGAAAATATCTGTGGAGGTAGTCAAGCACTGAGCCCCTCTTCAGTCATGTGGTTGGAAGGATTAGTACTGAATACAGAAGCTCTGGATAGTCTGATTAGTTTTCCTCTTTCAGTTGCTAATATGTTATCAAAGAATCTTTTGCAATATGGGGACAAATGCTACACTTGAGCATCTCCAACTTGGTCGTGAATAAAAAGCAGATCTTTTTTGAAGGGGTCTGTAAATAGCGGTCCTTCTAGAGACCGCTGAATGTGGATTGGTGCCTCTTAAATCAGATTGTAATTTCCTGATGTTCCAAGTGTTTCACACATCTGGTGATGCTACTGTTTTTGTCTCTTACTACAGGGTCTTGTTATGTTCTAATTTCTTTTAGATATCTTCTTTCAATGCGCGGGGTTCAGAGCTGAATGTTGAGCTTAGTTGTTTTGGGGAAGAAGTAAAAGCATACAGAGAAAAGGTTTATAGTACGTACAGAGGGTTGAAAGGTTGTGTGTAAAATAGGAATAACTTTGATAAGAAGAAATTATTATTTTCTTAGGAGGCATGCTCCACAGACAATGAACAAAATATTTCCTGTGTCATTGAAAGTGATGAAGAACTGGAAATGGAGATGCTTAAAGTGAGTGCCTCAGGGTTTTGTTTTTTAATTCTTTTACAATGAAGCTCTTGGGTCACAGTGGAGTGTAGTTGAGGGGAGGGAATATGAAGCGAAATGGTGTTGCTTAGAGAAGGTAGACAGAAGACAGGTGAATGTGTGGATACCTAAAGAATTCAATTTACTAGTATTAGACTTCAGTGTCACTTGCCTCTTTACTGTATGAGCTTGGTCTTGATCCACCTGCTGTCACTGCGTTTGAGTAGATTATCCTTCATAAACTGCTCTGCTCCGTGTCGTGCATTCAAACCCTTGTCCAAGGGGTTGAGCTGACATGGTGGTTCGTGCGCTGCAGGTGCTGCTAACCTGGGCTGTAGGTCAAATTGCTTTGTAGCTGTGTTCTGTAGGCCTCTCTTAAAGTATTTTTACTTCTATAATTTATTTCCTGGAAAGACTTACATATTTTTCTTTACCCTGGCTCTTTTCCCGATCCCCAGAAAGTGTGGTATGTATTTTGAGTAAAGTGACTGAACACTTCCACCAGAGCAGTCACAAGTGTTTGTGTGCTTGTACACATGTGAAGGTCAAGTGTGTTGCTTACAGCTAAGTAGGAAGCAAGATTCAAAAGTCTGGGGAAAATGTGGGATTTTCTTCTGGGGAATGACCACGTCTCTTCTGGGTGGTTGTCAGTGCTGCATGTCAATCTTCTGTAAATGCAATTTTGGTCAAAAAAGCTAACTTCAGTAGAAGGTATTTAGAGTTCCTCTGAGTACTGTGTTTTGGAAACAAGGAGTGTAACATGACATTGGGATCCCATCCTTTCTGTTTTTGTGACTAGCCTCCTAAATCACTTCTCAGCGAAACTTGTGCCTTCATCTAGTTGAGTGTCAAAAAAAACCCCACCAACCCCAACCACTGATTTCATAAAATAAGATTTCAACACCTTCAAAATTTCAAAGACCTTTTTGCAAAGAAGAAACAAAAGCCCTTGTAATCGTACCCAGGAAACGGCTCTTGGAATTTGAATGTTACTGGTAAAGTAGTTTGACCACTGTGCTCGTTTTCATGCTGTGTGCTAATAGAGCTAAGTCAGACTGAAAGTCATGTGTCCCTATATCATATTAGCTCAGACATGCGTTCTATCTACCCTTTCATGCTTTGAAATAATTTTTTCTCCTGATTTCTCAGTCTGTGGAAGATGTAGATGACTTTGAAGGTGTCTTAACTGAAAGAGAGTCTGATAAAGCCAGGAAAACTCCTGACACAGAATTGAATGTTGCCTTAGATGATGAAGACGAAGGCATTGAGGAGGAAGAGGAGGAATGCTTGGGTATGTTTTAAATTATAAATTAGACAATGAAATAAGGAAAAAATCTACTGTCTATAGAAGCAGATGTAGACTCACAGTGATGTTTTGCACTTGGTTTCTTAAAGCGGAAGGTTAAAACTCATCTGGGTTTCGAAAGGAGTACTTGTCTGTATGTCAAGGTGAAAATTTAAAGATTTCCTTGGCAAAACATATTTGACTGCTGCCATGATCAGTAGGCGTTATATATGCTGAATGGGAGTAAAACTGATCTGGGGATGTTGGAGGTCATGCAGAATTGAGGGGACCTATTGGGAACACAGCGGAGGAGAAAATGGTACCTCCACTACATGCTTTTGTTCTGTTGTCCCCTACTGCTGTTTTGTGGCAGAATTCTTAGGAGGCTTCTGGCTTGAAGGTGTTCCTGACCTAATGCTTTGGAGCTGACCCTGTAGTGACAAATCAAATGGAGAAGAAAGGCTGAAATGTGAGGTGAAATACATCTTGGCTTGTCTGGACTATTACTTTGTGAAAGCTTTCTTCCCTGGTTGTTTAAGTTAGAACTGGAACTTTGCACTGAAAGCAGCGGCAATCAGGCAGGAGAAGAGGTGCCTGCTTCTTCCACGCAGAACGTGGGCTGCTAGATGGGGACGGATGAGTTAATTGTTTAGAGAGATGAACTTAAAGAAACAAGGGCCAGGCAGGCTGTTACAGCGCATGCATGCTTGCCCAACAGAGGAAAAACTAGGTGGAAATGTTGTGCTTTCTACTGCTGGATGTTAATTATCAATTTCAACAGAGATCTTGAATATGTTTCTTCAGTGTTGACGGCAAGGCGATGACTTTGTTAGCAATTTGCAATGTTGGGTACTGATTAGTGTAACTTCAATAGGGTCTTTAAAGACATGTCTAATAAAACATCTCTGGTGCTGAACATGTTCCAAATAATGCAGCTATGCATTACAGTACCTATTGCTTTATTATCTCATTAATCAAGCCATATGTTTTCCTCCTCATTCAAGGTCTCCAAGGAGCCTGTTTGGTTTTTTTGTCCTTTATTCTAGCCCATAAATATCTTTAGTTTGTCTCTTTTCATAGGAGTTGCCCAAAACCTAGGCCTTGGGCATCACTAACCACGAGCAGGCTGTTGTTTGCAAGACAGTGCTTCATCTTTTTTAAAATTTAATCACAGATGAGCTTCTTTCTCCTTTCTCCCACTAAAGATCCACTGCTACCAGTACCTAGTGAAAGCCACATCACATGTCTGAAGACGCATTTTGGGCATTCTTCTTTCAAACCGTAAGTATATTCTCTGTTAAAAGGTACATTCTAAGGTTCATTTTCTTTCCATTCTTTCAACTCTGACTACTTTTATTACTACTTACTTTAAAAACCACTAACAAACTAGGACCTGTGCAAAATCTCAAGGGGGAAAAAAAAAAGCAGCCTTTGCCACAACAAAATGTCAAAGTATATCTTATGGAGTGTTAACTGCAGTACTGTACGCTCACAGTAGAGGATGAGTTTCTTGACTCTTCTGGTGGCATACCTCCTGTGATCGAGGCTTTGTATCAGGTCTGGTTCGGGTGTTTTAACATCTGTGGAGTTTGCTTGCTGTTTATTCTCTGTGTGATAAACTTCCTTAGTCTGGTTATCCTTTGTTATGTGGCTGTAATTAAGGAGGGACAGGTTTCTGGCTATCTAGTGTGGTGTAATCTCGATGCCGTACGTGCTTGTGTACTCGAGCATTGCTGTTACAGTTCTTAAGTTCAATGGGAATGGGATGAAATAGTCCTGGATGACTGGTGGTGGAATGCTTTCTGTGCAAGACACAGCCTAAGAGCAACACTTGTGGGGAAGCTGTTCTACTCAATTAAAATATTTGGTACACTTTTGGAAACCCAGTGGGTTGGGTGTTTTTAATTGACAACAGCTATATGCACTTGCAAGACTACAAAAGTGTGGAAACTGTGCAAAATCGAGGTCCTGTTTAGAATCTCTGGCGTGGAAGAGAACAGATGCATAGACATTGAAAGCTATAGTTATTAATGTATGGGAGACACTGTTTGTTTTGTGATCTTCTGTGAATGACTGTACCAAATGTTGCTTGCCTGAGTCCTGTTAGAGACCCCCACTGTAACGCTGGTGGGACTGCCTGCAGTAGCTGGAGTGTTAGAGTGGTTGCAGCATGCAAAGACAATCTCTAAGGCAGCTGGAAAGGTTTCTTGAGCCTGAAATTCAATTGAATATGCAGTTTCACAAAACTTACATGCTATGTGTGGTAGCAAAAATAAAATGCTCCCCTTTGTTTAATTTAAAGGGTCCAGTGGAAAGTGATCAATTCTGTTATAGAAGACAGAAGAGATAATCTTGTTGTCATGGCAACTGGTAAGTTACCTTTAGATGCTAAGAAACAGTGGAAAAGTCTTTTTCTTTTTGGGGAGAGTAGTACTCAAACTCAGTCCATGCAGCTCATACGAGCAGGGTGCCCTGATTGAGACTGTGTATGTCTGAGCCAGCTATGCTGGCTACTGTTTGTTTGGCCCTAGCCTTTGTCTCTGACCTTGGTGTAGAGAGGGGTATCGAATGGATGCTGACCATATTTATCTCCCATCTTTGTTCCTCTGTTGGCAGAACAAAGGCTTTTTTTTTTTTTTAGGGCTCAATGAGGCGTTAGAATTGTCTTACAGCTGTATGTTATAGCTGCGTAGAAAGCATGATGTTTCACTTCTGCCTTTTTTCTTTAAGGCTATGGAAAAAGCTTGTGCTACCAGTTTCCTCCTGTTTACACTGGATTTACAGGAATTGTCATCTGTCCTCTTATCTCCTTGATGGAGGACCAGGTGCTGCAGCTGACGTAAGTAACACGGTAGTAACAAGCTGCTGCTGTATTTCCTGTGGAAACCCACGGATTCTGCTTGTGGCATTTCTTGGCGCTTAAGGTTTCAGCTTTGTACAGCAAGCTGTTTGTGTGTCAACTGTAAAGCATACGTTTCTCAAGGAACACATGCAAACTGTGTAAATAGTCAAAGATCACTGGATTTGCCAATTACGTGAACTGGAGGCTGAATTTGCAAAGAACCTGTGCTGGTGGGTGGCTCCTGAAGGTGGATCCTTCTCAAGTATTTCTGGATTCACCGGCCCTTTTTGTGCAGACAGCGCTGATGCAGGAGCTTCACAGGCTATTTGAGCCTGAGAACTATGTCTAAATTTGGTAGAGCTTCCTTTGGGTTTGAGAACTTAACGCCTGAACAGGGCATAGCTGGAAGCTGTAGGCCATTCGGATCAAAGTTATGGCACAGATGGACAGTGTAGGAGGCCTCCTAACACCTGGCCTCTTCGCTTCTTAAAAGCTCTGACGGGGGATCTAGTGGGTGACACTGAATCGCTCTTACCTGAGCAGTTACAGGTGTGGTCAAGACAAATCTCTTTGATTTTGATACCTGATAATGCTTTCTCTAGCTGTACTTGCTTTCTGCTGTAACAGCTATTCACTTCTGACACTGTGTCATTTAAGCTGTGGGAATCGTGCTGAGTTGTCTTGTTCATTCCTCCTTTGTCTGACTTGGAAAGAACAGGTCTTTTGTGAAAGAGGCGATACGAAGGGGGTTTTTTTGAAGTAAGGAACATCAGTTAGGTGTGGTATCTTCTGCTGCACACCATGACTGCGTGCAGATGAATGGCTGGACAGCCTAAGCTGCTCTTCAGCCCACTCCTAGACTGAGTATTAATCAGCAGGGTGTCTCTATGTATTCAGCTGCTGCTTTGGCTTCTGTACTGTTTTCCTCGGTGGAAAGGGTTTGTTCACTACCTTCTCAGTGGGTCATTTGTTTTGAAGGCTGAGGAGACTCAATTTTTACAACCTAAGGCAATTCAGTAATTTGTCTGTCAGTCCGACTGCAGTTCTGCCAAGGACCGAAGCACGGAGGAGCGAGGGGGGAGGAATTATTGAAACAGGGCTGTAGTAAAATGCAGTAAATAACCAAGTTAAGAGGGCAGGGGTTGTTGCGGGCTCCTGAAGGAGGTCAAATATGAAGTGGCTGAGCTGGTGAGTGTAATTAATGAATCTGTTATGAAAAAGCAGCCACCTGATCGAAAATTAGCAGATGCAGCAACAGTAGCTCACAAGATTGAAAGATGAGGTGAAAAATTGCACACTAGTAAGGCTTATATGCAATTCATCACACTTGGATAAGATAATAGCTAAAGAAAATGTACGTACCATATTTTCTTATGGATGTTTTATTAGTAAATGTAGCTCTTGTGCAAGGAAAGTGGTCTTCATTTGTGGGGGGGACAGCTGGAGGGCAAGTGGAAGAGCATGTGGGTGGCAGGAGTACCTGCTCTACCACTCCTGCTTTTCAAAAGGTTTTTCCCACAAAGATCCTTGGAAGAAAGTAGTCTCTGGCCCCGCAGCTTGAACTTCCTTTGTGAAGTGCTGGCATAGGCTGAAAGCTAAGGCAGAAAACCTTGAGAGTGAATCTGTTCATGACCGTGCTTTTTATTTCTGCAGGATGTCAGAGATTCCGGCTTGC
This sequence comes from Pluvialis apricaria, assembly GCA_017639485.1. Taxonomy (NCBI): domain Eukaryota; kingdom Metazoa; phylum Chordata; class Aves; order Charadriiformes; family Charadriidae; genus Pluvialis; species Pluvialis apricaria. The sequence continues at coordinate 81,343,376 of CM030010.1, forward strand.
TTGCTTGGTTCGGCTCAGTCAAAAAACATCAAAGAATGCATCAAAGCGTAAGTCTTACCTAAGCTTTTTTGGAACTGTGGGTTCTGACGTGGTTGTATTTGAGAGGTAGGGTGTCTGCCTGATCTGACATCGCTGAAACTCTAGATTCTGGCCCAGACCTGGAACCTGGCACCCGGCGATATCGCTTGCGTTCACCCAGGCTGGGGGTGTGGGAGGCTAAGCCACCCTCTTGTGCCGTCTGGCTGGGGAGACGGGGCTTGGTGACTCAGCTCTGTGTCGCGAATTATACAGGATTTTACACAGACCTGTATTTGTCACTGAGTCAGCACAACAGTCCCTTGTTCTAAAGGCTAGTAAATCTCTCGGCTCTTTGCCTTTTCCTGTAGTGCTGTGTGCTACCTTACTTTCTTATGGATCGGGAACGCTTTCTGCGGTTTTCACTTCTTTTCTCGTGTTCCCTGTCCAGAAGTCCGTACTTGTTCTTCTTTACATCTTCTAGACAATCGTGGTTTGGTTCAGTTGTCTGGGGTTTTTCCTTCTGTGACGGTGTATTTTCTTGATGTTTCAGGGGTCAATACAGAGTCATATATATGACTCCAGAGTTCTGTTTGGGGAATTTACAGTTACTTCAGGATCTTGACCAAAGTATTGGTAAGTTGGAGCTAAGGTTGTAGATGAGTTGGCAGGCAGCTTAAATTCATAATTACATTTAAACTTAATGCTTAAACATTTTTCACCAATTTCTTACCACTAGTGAGCTCAGAGGCTAGTGTAGCGACTGCTAATAAATGGTGTCAGAAGATCCTGTCATAGATGAAAAAAGATCATATGTGAGTAGTGTCTTTAGCATGGTCTTGGCATGGGGATGTTAGACAAGCTACTGGAAACAGGTGCTAAAACACATCTTCAGATCACAGGAAGTGAAATGTATATCACTAAGTATTTACCCTTTTAAGTATTCTAATCTCTCCGGTCTTTCCCAGAACGTAACAGTGAAATTGTGTTTTGAAACACTATAGTGCATCTTAAAAAATTCTCTTTTCATCAAAGGTGATGCAGCTGATGCATATCTCAGAGTAAATTCAAGGCACATAAACTCCAAGAATTTTTTGTTCTTATTTTATACTAAAGAACTGGGTTTCTAGTGCTGTAGGTAGGGAGGACTATCTAGAGTGAAGATGAGCCATCTGAATTTCTGGAATCACAAGAAACTATGCTTGGCTCCTGACACTAGAGTGCTTTGAATGTGCAGATTATAATGGGATATCTGTACTCGAGGGGTTTTTCTGATTCAGAAAATCAAGGTTATTGTCCAAGGACATCTTTAACCCCTCTCCCCTCCTATTTTTCTGGACTTGCACTTATCTCTTCAATGCGGACCTGTGACACTCGGGTGTTGTTTTACAATTGAGAAAATAAAACTCATGACATCTGTAATCAGCTTTTGTGACTTATTAAGGAAATCTGGTAAGCAGGGGATGGGAAAAGCTCCTGTCAGAGTTAGGTCAAGATTTTGACCCATTGTGAGGGATGTTGCAGATCTGGAGCTTGGAGAAGGAAGAAGGGATGGTGGTGGGGGAGTCTGTAAAAGCTCTTAGTCCTTTTTACAAAAGAGGCCATTATAAAAATGGGTCTGGGGAGTCGGTGCAGTAGAAGGCATTCTAGAAACAAAAATTTATGCAGACTGCTGGTATCGTCTCAGTAGAGCTTGGAATTTTGCAGAATGGAGTGTTTGTATCTTCCTGTGTTGGTTTGTCTTGTTAATGTGTCCGTGCTGTGGTTTTGTGCCCACCAGGTATTACCCTCATAGCTGTTGATGAAGCTCACTGCATTTCTGAGTGGGGCCATGACTTCAGAAATTCCTATAGAGGTCTAGGCTCATTAAAGAAGATTCTGCCATCGGTGAGCTTTTGATATGTTCGATTTCCAATGTATGAGAAGGATACTATCTCATTTTATATGACAGTTTGAAATATCAGTCTCTTGATGTTGCTCTTTGGGAGTACTTACCATGCTGTTTTGGAGCTTACACAGTCCCTGTCAGTGATTGAGCTTTGTGGGTTTTTTTCCAAACGCTTAAATAAAGGATATTCTGAACCTGGACTACCAGAAACTTCTGAAAATTAAATTACTTTGGATCCTTATGCTGTAGAAGATGATGTTCCTACGTTTCTGGTTTAATATTGAGGGATTTGTTATGTTTTGTTTTTAAACTGACTGGCTGAGTGGCTTGCAAGAACAAGCAACTGTGATCTCTAGACTCTCCTCAAGCACTTGCTGCATAAGCTCAAAAACTTAGACCTGAACATTGCACGCTGCTCTTTGAAGTTCCGTCTTACATTCCCACAACTTAGCAACCCACATCAGAAAATTATTGTAGACTTGTTGAGGATGTAACTAAAGAAAGGACACATTCAGAATAAAACCCTATATTTCAACAGTGTTCTGTCCTAGGAAGCTAAACACTAACTATATTTTTCAAGTAGTTGAGCTGATCCAGTGATCATAAATAGATGAAAGTGCCTGTTTACATGCTATTTCAGTTCTGACTCATGATCTTTTTCATTAAAAAAAAAGTAATCAGTGAGTTCTCAGACTTTCTGCTGGTTTTCGCTGCAGGTTCCCATTGTTGCTTTAACTGCAACTGCGAGTCCATCGATTAGAGAAGACATAGTGAATTGTCTGAACCTGAAGAATCCCCAAGTCACGTGTACTAGTTTTGACAGACCTAACCTGTACTTAGAAGTTGGACGACAAAGTGGAAATATCCTTAGGGATTTGAAGCAGTTCCTTACTAGGAAAGGAAGGTAAGGATTTAAGCCTGTTTTCGTTGATCCCTCAGATGTACTTCGGTGTTTTGGTGGTGTGTACTAAGAACTGGTAGCAGTCTTAAACTGATGATGGTGAGGAGGAGTGTGGGCTTCCTCTGTAACTTGGCTGTGATAACATGCTAGTCACTTGTGTTGTGTCCACTCCCCTCTCCCTGTTGAAAAAAAGGCTTTTGAGGCAAGGAGGGATGGACTCTCACTCATTGCATGTTGCTAACTTAAGGATCTTCAGGACTGTTTGATTCTCAGAGGACCTGCTGACACTGTAGTAATTTGAATGATTGGCTGGTGGGTAACTTTCCAAATGGTATTGTGCAAAATGTGTGTGTCTGTTATAAATCTGTGGTAAGACCATTTTTTTAAACAAAACTAATCTGAGCAGATGAATTGCAGTCCTTTTCTGTTAGCAAACCCAGTGGTGTACCCATTCTGGCTCTGTTCTCCTTGTTGTAAGTTACCATGTGTGTCTCTACAGCAATATAAATTAATATCTCATTGCTCATTTGTACCTTGTTATGTAAATGTAGACCTTTTAGAAGTGACAGCTGTAAAAGCGTATTTCCTGGTGACTTTAAGGAAATTAGGAGGCCTTATCCTGCTGCTTCTACAGAGACTAAGATCATCTGTGCTTTGCAAAAAAACCTTAAGAGCACCAAATAACTTCCATGTCTATTTTTCCAAAAGAGACAATTTGTGTGAGTGGACTAGTTAAAATTTGTTTCAATTTCTAAATCCCCAAGAAGGTGAACTGCTGGAGAAGCTATGTTGCCTTTTCAACCAGGTTCATTCTGACTGTTTGTGGAAGGGTGGGTGCTTCTGTTCTGCGTCTTTACATGTTGCTATTATTTATAGCAGTTCTGCGTATGAGTTCGAAGGCCCCACTATCATCTACTGCCCTTCAAGAAAGGCCACTGAACAGGTTGTGTCCGAATTGATTAAACTCGGTGTGGCCTGTGGTGCATACCATGCTGGCATGGGAATCAAACAAAGGAGAGACACCCATCACCAGTTCGTGAGAGATGAAATTCAGGTATGTAGGAAACAAAGTCCACTTGGTCCTATTCATAATTGCAGAGTTTCTGGTAGAAGAAAGAATTTGGGAGTATCGGCATGTGTTTCCCATTTACTGTGTCTGTCTCCAATTCTGGGCAAAGAAATTGCTGGTCCTTGCTGACAGTAACAGGATTCCTGGCTTGTGTTTCAAATTCCTTTAAATCTCTTAAAAATGCTTAGCGTTTGAGGAAAATAGTGGTGGCTGGAACAATATCATCGCAAGATTTGTGAGCTGCTTTCTTCCTCCCACAGCTAAGCAGGCAGAGAGTTATCCTGGGACTACTTAGGTTCCTCTTCATGATAGGTTTTGTGCCTTTTGTTTGAGGATAACCGCTTGAAAACACTTCAGCGTTTGCTACAACACATGTTTATAATCCTGTGCTCATGCTCTGACCAAAATCAGGCTTAACAGTACCATGCATCTTGAGTGTGTTTGAAGCCATTGTAATTTAGGCTGAATTTTGAGTCTGTAGCAAAAAGTTGTCACCAACTGCGTGAGCATTAATCCAGGCATATTCTTGACGCTTGTTTCAAAACATTTAGCATGTGGCTTCTGTTTTATAGTGTGTTGTGGCTACAGTGGCATTTGGAATGGGCATCAATAAAGCAGATATCCGGATGGTTATTCATTACGGTGCCCCTAAGGAAATGGAAGCCTATTATCAAGAAATTGGGAGAGCTGGTCGTGATGGGCTTCCTGCTTCTTGTCACGTCTTGTGGACTGCAGCAGACTTGGCTTTTAACAGGTAAATGACTAAAGACAACTGCTTTGATATGGATAGTCAAAACATACCAAAACAAAAGGGAGCAGGGTGGGTTTGGTTGAAATGTGATTATTTTTTTTTTCAGAACAGTTCCAAGTCCTTTTCTGCTTACACACAGTACTAAGCACGCTCTACTTTTTTTCTAGAAATAATCCACAAGTTGGCTAACGGTAATGAGCTTGTCCTCCTTCCAGTTCTGCTTTCTGAAGATGCTTTGCAAGGCAGGCGGTGATAGAACCTTGTTCATCTTGCAAATCGCCTGACCGGCTTTTAGACTCACCTGACCTGATTTTAGACCCATCATCACCCCTTTAAGATTGCTGATGCTGTAGAATTATTTTTCTCTCCGCTATATTGATGTCTAAATGGAGAAATGCATATTTTTTTTTCTTCTGGGTGGGGGAGTCCTTGTGGTAGACGCCTCCTGTTAACTTTGTCCGTAGCTGGTGTAGGACCACAGAAATGCCTGAACTCAGTCATTTGAAGTCGTGTCAGCAGACTGCCAGAGTCTGAAACCCTATACTTCCCTGCTGTCTTTTCCCAGCAAGCAGAAACTTGCTTTGCTCGATTTTGGGGTGGAATGGTGTAGCTACGTTAACGTGGTGCCCAACACCTGCAGTATTAGCTTGGTTTCGATGCCGCGTGGTGCAGGTGGCCGCTCAGGTTTGGCTCATGCAGCAGCTTGGAGCACGGACAGAGCGAGTGTTCCATACACCCATCAACTAATCTCGTACTATTTTCTCAGTTGGATGCATCCAGTGATTACTGTAAAGGATACTAAATTAGGCTACAGGTGGATATGTCATAATGTGCCACCTCTGAGTTTCTTGAAAGAAGAGTGATGATATCCTAGCATATTTTGTAATCTGGCAGTGACATTGATGAGAACTTGCTGGAGTCTGGAAAACTAGAGAAAGAGAGAGAGAAATGGCCCTCTCCCAATGCCTTCTGCCTTTCCTCCCTCCTCTGTGCCTTTTGGCATGGGTTTCTGAGGTTTTGTAGCCTGTGGGGTCAGAAGAAGCTCTCTTGTCTCTCCTACAGCCTTGTTTGGAATAATCGTCATGTTTAGGAGAATATGAATAAGGTGCTCTTCTGAATATGCCCTATGCTATAAGGATAAAGATCATGGAGAAGCAGGCAGGCAGCTTGGGTCTGGTTTTAGTAGGATACTGTTTTTTTTTCTAGCTGTTTTTTGGTGAATTTGGCTGAGACAGTTGTCTGGCATATTTCATTTTTGGTGTGGGACAAGGGAATAGTGATGGGTATTTAAGGCTCTTAACTTTTTCCTTTCCACTGACAGACATCTTCTGAGTGAGATACGCAATGAAAAGTTCCGGTTGTACAAACTGAAGATGTTGGCTAAAATAGAGAAGTACCTTGAGTCAAATGGCTGCAGGAGGAAGTGAGTACTGGAATCTATTTAATGCTTTATGTCATTTCCGTCAGCTTTGTGACCCAGTTGCACTGGCTCTTAACTGGAGGTTGTAACCAGAAGGCATTTTATACTCACAGTGTCTGCTGCAAACATGTTTTATATAAAAATGTATCAAAAAACATTGCCTTCAGCGAATTTATCCTTATACGTCAAGTGTTTCCTTATTTACTTTTAAAAAAAACCCTACTTTTTTAGAGGAATCAAGGCCAAATAATTGGCTCCCCAGTGAATTAATTAATGATGCTGATTTCAACTCTGTTTTCTGCAATAAATTTGATGTGTAAATTCTTGGTCTTTTTATTTAATTCCTTACGTTCCCTTGGGTAGAATCATCCTGTCTCATTTTGAAGACAAACAACTCCGAAAGGTTTCCTCTGGCATCATGGGCACAGAAGAATGCTGTGATAATTGCAGGTCCAGGTAAGCTTTCTTCCCTGAAGAGTGATACAAGAGGTTACGTTCTCTTGGGCTGACTTACAAGGCAAATTAGCTCAAAGAATTGACTTTTATGTGTCTGATTTTGCAGATGTTCAGCCTGAAGTTTATCTTTGAACAACTGTCTCTAGCTTTCTATGTAGTTGAGCAAGCCATGAGGTGGCTTATAAGCTCTAAGGCTGTGGGAAAGCCCGTAAACAAAGTACAGTCGCAGTTCCAGAAAGGCTTTAGAGCAACACTTCTGGACTGTGAAATACACTTTTGTTCGTCAGTTTAAGTCCTGTTTAGGTAATTAATCCCAAAGGAAAACACTTGCAAGTGGAGCGCAGTACCATGTGTCTAAGGTTAAATTGCCCGAGTGTTGAGGTAGCTGTTCTCCTGTTACAGTGTGTGCTGACATACGTTCTTTCGAGCATTGCTAGTAATCTCGTAGGTGTGCCGAAGGGAAGCCAGGGGGTCGGTACTTGCACAGGTATGAGCAGAAACACCTTCCTCAGCCTGTCCTGTGTGCACGTACATGCTTTCCTTGAAGTTATAATAAAGGATTCCCTGTTCTTGCTGGTAGCATGATGCTTCCTGATCAGAGACGAGATGTTATGCTGCGTTGCTTTCTGGAAAAATGTTATTGATTCCATTAAGTTTCCTGTGTGCTCAAGGATTAAGAAATCTTTGCCTGGCCTCTGCTAAAACTAACCAAGAAGAGAATTTGAAAGGCTGTAATTTCAATCTTTGCAGTCACACTGCTGTGCCAGTAAAGAGCCTCGTAGTGAGTCTGCGTTACAGATCTGAAATCACTTGAAATAGATCATCATCCTGTTTCTCCTCCTTGGAAGAGATTTGTGCCAATAGCTTCTTGATGCGTTCTTCCAGTCAGTAATAAATGCATTAACAAACCCTAGAAAATCCTTAATGCGGTTGTTCTTTCCTTCTGTTTTTTTTTCCCCCCTGCTTCTGTTCTTTAAAAAAAAGACAAAACCCCCTCTTTGCTATTAGGTGCAATTAAAGAATTGCATGCCTAAAATAGTCCAAATAATCAAATACTAAATCCAGAAGGTTGCTGAGACAATGGTGTTCTGTCACGGCAAGTACTATGAAGGACTGCTTATTGTTGGGTTGGGCGCTGTCTTAGCCACAAGCGATTCTGACTTTTGCTCAGTCATGTGTTTTCAGTCCTAGTTCTTAATGCTTGAACATGTCCAACTCCTTATATTAGTGTAACTTGAAGTGTGTATTTTATTTGGTTATCACTTGATAGACAAAATTTGAAAGAAGGGGAGCGGACTTGATTTTTGTATGTGTGTCAAACTTGGTTTTCTTTGTGTGTTTCAGAGCCTCTTGTTTAACAGTCTCCAGTGACTCGGAAAGTGGTTTACAGGACTTTGGGAAGCAAGCGTATCAGCTGCTGTCTGCAGTGAGTGCCCTGGAAGAGAAGTTTGGCACTAGAATTCCCATTCTGTTTCTCCGAGGGTCTGTAAGTGATAGCAAAAATCCTTGTATGTGTTCTGAGAGTGGAGGGAGTGTTACAGTGTCCCTCTCTATTGATATACCAAATAATACATCGATATACATATGTATAAGTGTGTGTACGCACACATATGTGTGATACCTTTTTCTCAGAGGGCTGGATATCTCAGGGGGCTGGATATCTGTGGAGAGAGGTAGTCTGGAGTTTCTGAGGCTGCTCAGCAGCACTTCCCATGCAGCAAACTAGAGTGTTGTCTTTCAAGACAACAGCCATAAAAATAGCGGACCCCCTAACTGTGTTGTCCTTAATTTTGTGCACATATAACAAAGTACAACAGCTTCTGCCTCCAGGCTCTTGCTATCTTAGTGCTGTTTTTCTTAACAGTGCAACGTTCAGCCCTCTGTGGCCCAAGAGTTCAGCTTAGAAATGGTACCTGTTATTTGCCTTGTGTGGAGCTGTCCTGTATTCTGTGGGTTGTTTTGAGTTCATTGTTGACAATGGTCTGTGAAACACATGAACGCCAGCCCAAGTATTGGCAGAAGTTCTAAAGCCCTTCCTGTAAGGCTTGAGCTTTTTGTTTTCTTTATGGTGAGTTTGATGTTCTCAAAGAGAGAGTTAAGTGGTTGGTTGGTTTTGGTTATTTCCTGTGAAGATGCATCATTTCAATTACCCTGAAAGCCTTTTCAGAATGAAGAATAAACACATCTTCGCTTGCTAATCAGTGGGTTTATGTTTGGATAAAGCAAAGGATGGCTTGTGTTCTAGCTTAGTACTGCTGGCTGACTTGGAGTAGTGAGATGGGAAGTAGGACACTAGAATGAATATAAATGGTTTCCACATAGCTCTAATTACAATGTTTTCCAAATACTAGGTGAGAAATTCACCAGAGATCAAATCTGAGAGCAAGAACAGAATAACTTTTTTATGTTTACAGCTTGGGGGGGTGGGGGGGAAATCACCGGTAGTACTTGAATATTATTCATCTGGTTTTATCCTCTTTTTCCCTTTAAATAAGAAAGTTAATTCCTGACTGTCACACAAGGGTCTAGGGGAAGGTATTCTTTTACAGACTTTAATGTAGTCTTGATTGTTAATTTATTAGACGCTACTGGAAGAAGTGAAGATAATGCCAAACTCATGCTGCAAATACAGAATAACCTCTTACTGCCTACATGAATACCCTTTTCTGGGCTAACGTACCTCTTTTTTAAAAAAAATAAGGTGTTTCTTTACTCTGTTGCATCAGTGTGTACTCTAGAAAGAATGTATGAAGTAATATCACGATAAATTTACATGCTATATCTGTCTGAGGCTGAGCAGTATGTTGTTTTTAAAAGCTTGTGCGTAGTTGATGGAGAATTTATGCTCTTTTCGAGTTAGTGGTATCTTTTTGCAAAGTCCAGGTGGCTTCCAGCAGGCTTTGGGTGGACCATAAGAGACATCACGTCTCACTTAAATATTTGAAAGCTGAGTCAGACCATGAAAGTGAACAAGGTCCTCTGGGAAACTTTACATTAGAGCTGCATTAACAGAAATATTGTACTAACCCTGCTAAACAAGGAGGAATATGCAACTCTTAAGATCTTGTTTATCAGCAAACAGGGGAATTTGTGGCTACTTCAGCAATTATTTCGTTGTTATTAGTAGTCTCAGTGACTGATTGTAAGCGGCTTTTAGTAGTACCTCTGGCATTTAATAATTTGTATGAAGTTGAAATTGCTATCTTGCCTTCCCTTGGTCAGTCCTATGCCAAGCTCAAGTGATGATGCTTAACCCAAACATGGACACACAAAGTTTACTGTTTTGCATCTTATTCCTCTTATAGTTATTTTCATTTGTTGTGTGTCCTCTAAGTCAAAACTATGGTCTGAAAATGTGCAGCCATTGGAGTAATTCACGTAACCGGCGTAACTGAGAGCTTAGGAATATAGTCATACTGTAAAGTAATATGTGTTAAAAGTTGAATGAGGGCCCTCTAGAAGAGGGGACATGTGACTTGGTCCTTTCTCTTTGCCTGCTGGATGGGTGACTCCCTTGTGATCGCAATCAGGACTCTGTGCCCTGGTCCCATCTGGCAGCGAGCTGAGTCCCTCCTGCCTGTGGCTGGCTGCTCCAGCGTCCATGCCCTGCTGCTAAAGGTCTGAAGAGAGTCCTCCTCCCTGCTGCTCTCCTCGCTGTGTGTGCAGATTAGCAGCTCCTTGACTATCTGAAATTCTCCAAATTGCTCCTTACTGTGATCCCTGGAGGTGATACGGAGCTCTGCAGGTCACCATGTGCTGACCGCTGCCTGTCCTGGATTTCTTTGACTTGGCTTCTTTTTTTTCTACATCAGCCTGTTGTATTTTCCTTTATAAGGAAAACTACTTTCTTGGGGATAGATGCTCTGTTTGCATAGTGCCTAGCCTGAAGGGATTCTGGTAGAAGTATTAACAGGAATCTGGAAAAACCTGTGTTAATAGCCAGCCCTATAAATGGCAAGAGGTGAGTCTCCACTCTGCTGTCTCCTCTTGTCCGAGATTATAATTGTTAGTTACACTCCCTGCTTTTTTCCCTACCACCTCCTCCCATGAGATGCTTTTATCTAACCAGCATCGCGGATACGTGTGTATATATACGTACACACTCTTTGGAGGATGTACAATTGGTGCCTATACATGCATATATACTACAAAAAAAAAACCACTAAAATACTTGTTTGACCATGTAGTTTCCCCAACAGAGGGGACACTCATAAGTCTATAACAGGGTCTGAAGCTTGCCTTCCAGTTGATTTCATATGCCAGCAATAAATTTGAACTTCTCTCTGCGACACATTAACCTACTAATGCTTGATCCCTTGTTACTTCCCTGTTTCTGAAAAGTTCTCAACTTTTCAGGTTCACGCCAAGAGTTTCTCTTCTTGGATGGCAAAGGACTAAAGCCCCTTCCGCATTTGGGCCCAGAGTTCAGGGTGGGTGATAACCCATCAGATAGAAGCTAATCAGCTTTTTTTAGAGTCTGAATCATTGGTAAGAGATGAGTGAATCAACAGCTTCTTATAACAAAATAAACAAACAAAAACCACTTTGCAATGGAGGCCAAAGCAGGAGGAGTAGGGCAGACAGCTGTGGTGAGCTTGCTTCTGGCTTTGTACCCCTGTCCCGGGATTTAACAGGACTTACCAATTTATTTTTACTTCTGTAGGCTCTTTTTAATTAAAACCAGGACAGGTAACTACTTCTGTTTGAACTCATGCAATGTAAGATTGACCTGAACCAGTTGAATACACACTGCACTAGTTGACCGACTTTCTTTGCTGCTGTGGTGGTCCCTGTAACCTCCATGTACAAAGGGAGATGTTTTAACAGTTCTGTGATCAAAGTGTAGGTTTGCCTGGGGTCTTGCTACAGAAGAAAGTCATGATCTTGTCACAGACTTGGCAGAAAGTGCAGGACTGGATTAGGTTGGTAGAGGTGAAACTGCTCTTCAGGTGACAGGAATGAGGTAATAGGCATGGTTTATCCTCTCATCACTGAGCTGCTGTAGGTGTGGTTATTGTAATGGGTATTATGTAAAATGGAATAAAATATTTTGGTTTGTGACTCTTTATATAAAACTCTTGTGTGAAAAAAAAAAAAACATTCTTGAGGACATGCTCCTTGTGTCTCAGGTTCTTGGTTTACTGTTTGTATTGGAAACTTTCTTCCATAAGGACTGGAGAAGCCTGACTGATTCTTTCAATAATTTCAGAGTTCTCAACGCTTGCCAGAGAGATACCGAAGACACCCTCTCTTTGGTAGTGGAAAAGACTGGCCGGAGAACTGGTGGAAGTTGCTCTGCCAACAGTTAATAATGGAAGGGTTCCTCAAGGAAGCCTCCGGGCATAACAAGTTTGCAACCATATGCATGCTTACCCAGAAGGTACTCTTTGGTGTGAAACAACCTGTCAAAGGCTTTTCCAAGTAATCTATAACTAAGCCACATGGTTTCTTTCTTACAGGGTAGGAATTGGCTGTTAAAAGCTGCATCTGCCTCAAATCCAAGTCTTCTATTACAGTCCAGCGAAGACCTTAATCTACAGAGACGTCCTAGAAGGTAGTAATGTGTTCTCATGAGGCTTTTTTTAGTATTTTAACATCAGATCATCAGTTTCTGAAGCGTGCTTCTGGAGTAGGCTAGGTTAGGCAGGAGACTTCTGCACTTGATTTTTCCAGCCAAAGCTCTCCCTTAGGCAGTGTTGTAATACACAAAATACAGTGGGAGTGCCAGGATAGACACTTCTATCGACTGCTGGTGCGAAAGGTGACATGTTGTCTGGTGTTCCTGGGGGTGCATGGCTCGCAGCTTAAACCGGACAGTGCCTCATCGCTGCGGTCTTTGATGCAGCTAATCAGACGGTCTGGGAACCAGGAGAGTTAGTGAGGAAATGTAGTTTGGAGAAATCGCTTCCTGGCCTTCCCCAACCAAAACTAGTCAGAAAGTGTTTTTCTTCATAATCAGGGATTCCGGGTAGCCTGGAAGCATGTTGTGGCAATGCGTGCTCATGAGGGAAGTAATAAGCTAAAGACAAGAAACAGCAGAGGAAAATCTGTCACGATTTATGTTCTTTCCAATGTTGATGAGTTAAACAGTGAAGCTTTAAATAGAGCCGCTAACAACTGGTTTTCCCAATTATGCACTTGACCTACTTTTTTTTAAGAAACTTAAGCTGAGAATGAAACAGAAAAGCCTTTATTCTAACAAGAATTGATTCAACACAACTGTGTAATAGTTTGTCTGTCTTTGCACATTTCTCTTGTGAAATTTTAACTGTTCAAAGTCTCAGTGAGTATGTCTGTAAAAGTGGGGTGTCTTTTCAGTGGTAGTCGGGTATTTGCCATCAGAGTATATAGCTCTGAGAATAGCATGTTAAGGTTTTTGGGCTGCTTTTGCTTCTGGTTATACTTAATAAACAGTGTTTGTCGGTCTTCACAAACACTAATTCTGACCAAACATTTTGAAGTGAAAGATAACAAACTGGATGTTGAGGAGGCCTTGCTGTGACAAGAAATAATATTAGAACGAAGCTCTTCAGTGTTGGACTTAGGAGCCTGTTCTGGCGTCTAGATTGTCTTAGTGTTGCTTAAAAAAAATAAGTAAATCAGGTAATGACAAAGTACCAGTTATCTTTTGCCTTCTAAGATTCTACTGTTGTGGCTTTTTCAGCTGGTGTCTACAGGTGACAAACCTGCTTATTATTAAACAGTAAGCAACAGTGAAAGCCGTATGCTTAGCGCAAACCAGAAAGTTGATACTCATTTGTTTTGTCCAGTAATGGGATCTTTAAAATAGAATCTTTTTTAAAGTGTTGTCACAAAAATTCCATTTTCATCATGAAAATCTTTGCTGCTTCCATAAGCGAAGACTCTTTTTCCTTGTTAAAGTTTTAATATTAACAGGCTTTAAGGTCCTCACTGTTTTTTCACAAAGGATGGTGATTCTAATAATTTAAAAAAAAAAATCAATAAGAACTTTTGGTTTGCCAAATAGATCCCTGTCCCAAGTTCAAATCAGTTTGCTTAGCAAAATATTAATATTTTTAAATGGTAGTGTCACTGTACAAATGACTTGATCTGTTTTGATTAAGATACAATTCATTTTATTGCAGCAGTAGACCTTTACCTGTGCTCTCAACGCAGCGCTCCCCAGACCCGAAAGGAACCACGCAGTCACCAGTCAAGCAGGTCTGTCTGAGTGCAACTCCTCTTGCACTCTCTGGTCCATCCTTGTTGGTATTTAATAAAATCTTGCAAGTCTATCACGGTATCACAAATGAATATTTTACTGCTAACAGCAACTTCAGTGGAAAGACTGGTAAATAAGCATTTCTTTGCCTTTGTCTTTTTTTATAGATGTCTCTGTATGATATGTTTTCATATGACAGAAAAGGTAAAACTCTCCCGCGAAGCAATAACATGCTTACCAGGTACAGTGTTCTAAATTAAAACAGAATTACCTGATTATGATTGTGTTAATAGGGATACTGTTTGTAGGATGATCCTTAAAACCAGTGTTTTGCTGTATGAAGTGGCAGTAAAAATGCGTAATATATTAAAAAAAAGACAAGTGCTTAAAACTCACTGTACACTGCATTATATTTTAAAACATTGGATTACTACAACAGTTAACAGGCTTTGCTGAATTTAATAAGTTGTGTGTACTTGTAGTGTCACAGGCAAAGCAAGCTTTATTAATTGCTGAAGTGTAAACTTGCTCGCTGGTATTACTTCAAATCCAAGCAAGAAAAATAGCAAATGTTGATTTTTAAAAATGGAGCAATAGCAGATTTATATTGGATACTTCTTACCTGGGTCTTAGTCTGTCTTCTATGTGATGGTTGAAATTGTAATGGCTTTTAACTTGCAATGATTTAAAACAAGAAATGGAGAATAGGTTGGTTTTCTTGCCAAACAGTTTGCAAATATAATTTGGGCAAGTAAGTGACAAAGTTGTGACTCGCTTTTAAAGCTGGCAGACCTGAGTGTATGCCTTGTGCAGGGGCTGTAAATGAGCATGTAGGTTTCTGCCTTTCTGCGCTAGTGTGTTGAAGACTAAAATCAAGTTGGGCCTCCCTCAGGTCAAAAGAAATAAAATAAGCTTTTGCAAAATGCAGAGAAAGTGATGTGTTTCCCTGGCTTGTGCGGTGCTTCAGATTAAACCCACCTTGCGTTTGTGAGCAGTTTGGTTTCTCCTTCAGGCAAGCAGCCTAATACTGGCAGATGACAGGAAAATAGTATATGTCACTTAAGCTGGATAACTGCCACTGTAGCCCTGTGAAGAAAAATCATCTTAGGGACAGCTACAGTCCAAAACAGGTGTTATGTCACACTTTGCTTATGAAAGGACACTCTTACTCCAGCTTGTCTGCTAACAGATATTGCAGTATAATCGCAGCAGTCTAATTAGGGGTAAATGTCCCTAAGTATGTGAGCCTGTGGACTGACTGGTAGCTGTGGTGCTGCTCTCTATACAGACATGCTTAGCAGTAATATCAGCTGATTCTGCTTACAGCACAGCAGCTGTGTCCTTGTCACTGATGCCTTTGAAGTTATTAGCTCTCTTTCGCCAGGAATAATGTTATCAGCCGCAGGGAAAAACGTAAAGTGTTTCTCGTGGGATGCTGTCAGAATGATGTCCTGAATGGACAAGGGCTTGTAAGAACATGCTTTTAGCAACAATATGGGGATCCAGCTGTAGCTAGGGGTATTGGTAGGTGGGTTTCGTCCCCCCCGTCCGTCCCCGTCCCCCCCCCAAACTGCAATTTCATCTGCCTGAGCTTTGTAGAGTAAGAAGCTATTTTTAAGTTACAGGACTAGACACAGAGGAGTTCTGTTAAGTTAGAGATACTGCTGGTTCTGCCCCAAACAGTGCAAGTCCTGTAGGAGTGCAGCACTAGCCTGAAGTGCCAGGACACAGTCTGATGGTGCTGTCAAAGCAGGCGAAACAAGTTGGGCTACCGTTCTCCCACAGCCTTCTACAAAGTTCATAAATAAATTGATCTAACGCTGGGCTTGTTTCACACTCTATTTTTTTTAGTGTTGCAGAGCGCTCACCGGTGAAATCATCTCCTTTGAAGCCGTCAGAACCTGTTGTTCCATCCCGAGAAAAAGAACTAGAGGTAAGTTGGGTTTTTTTTGTAGAAGAGGAAGGATATCTGTGAATTGCAGTCAGCCTGCAGACCGTAGTCCTCCTGTATTGGAGCAGCTGACTTGTAATATTACAAAGATGTTTTGAATAGAAGTCCTAAAGAGGATTTAAATATGTTAAGATGGGTTAATGGACTGCAGGTTTCTTGCCTGTTAGTGGAAAGATGAGAAAAGTTATAATGTTGCTTCTGAAATTATTTGTACCTATGAGTGATCTAGCACTGCTTCATGAGAATTTGGCTCTCTCCTTCACAGACTGTTCTGTATGGCAAGCTGCTGACTGCTAGACAGAAGGTAGCTAATGAGAAGGTAATTCCTCCAGCTGTCTTGGCAACTAATAAGATACTGCTGGAGATGGCCAGAATAAGGTAAAGCCAGCATGCTTACATGTATAAACTGGAAGGTTGCAAGCCAAGTCACAAATCCTTATTCTGCTTTTGTTGGGAGAGTATGCCTCATTGGTAGCAGAGCAGCTCTTTTCCTGAGGATCTTCATTTGCTCCAATACCCTTGTAGATCACTGACTTATACAAGTTAAACAGTTATTGACATCAGACTTGCTTCTTCATTCTAATTATTATTTTAAAAAAAACCCAAATGACAACTTTGCCTGTCTCTGTATCCACATCTCCTGTTAGGTTGACCAGTCAGAGGAAAGTGTATGTTTCTCTACTAATCCTTACCTTTCAGTCTGCTGCTCTCCAATTTTAGTCATTTTAGTATGCCTTTATCCTGCTAAGGGCCAAAGGGTCAGCTGTGGGTCAGGAGCTGTCCCTTACCTTGCGTGGGGTAGCTCTGTAGTGTAAAAGAATAAGCACAATTATTGTGCAGTTGTTCAGTACAGTGGTGTTGCTCTCAGCTACTGAAAGGAGGGGGAACAATTCTTTATTTTCCACATTGTATGAGAGGGTGCTGTGGGGCAGCTCAGTTGGTAATGCATCTGAAGTGCCTTCCCCAGCTACTAAAAGGTATAAGACAATAAGACTTCTGGAATGTGTATGTTATTCCCTGGAAGAGCTCTGGGCTTATTTGCTCTTGGGAGGTAGAAGCAAAGAAAGATGTATGTGCTGAACTGATCCTCCAAAGTATTAAGTGGCAAACTTTGAAGTTTTTGCTGTGGTCAAGCTTTGTGATTCAGAAGTGCAAGAAATGAACTTAATTAGTTGCAGAGATAATGAGAGTACAGTAATAACACTTTCAAGTTTTGACGAATAGATCTTTAATCCAAGTGTGTGTCACTGACAGATACTTAATATTTCAAAGTATTGGCATGGAATAGTTCTATGGCTTTTATTATTCATCTTAAACCAGGCCTACGAATGTTGAGAATCTGAAGAGAATTGATGGTGTATCTGAAGCAAAATCCACCATGCTGGTCCCTCTCCTGGCTGAAATTAAGGACTTCTGCCAAGTGAATGGTTTGCAGGTACGACTTATTAAAGTCTCTGCTACATTGCAAGAGCCTTAAAGACATCATTTGGTCTGCAGCTGTGGTATTTCTCCTTCAGAGTTTGTCTTCGTCACAGCTATTCCATCCAAGCACGGCAGTGAAACTTGCTAGCCTTGTGTACTAATAAGCCTCCTGAACCTGAATGTGCTACTTAGTCAGGTCCCGTTGTCATTGCTGATGTTCCAGATTGGTGTGGTCATCTAGGAAGTCCAGGACATCCTTATAAAGGTCACCTATCTGGCCAGGCTGAGTGTCCAATAGGTGCCATATCATTGAGAACTTACAGCTACTTATTGTGATTTGGGGCTGCAGGCCAAAGGTACGGTAAACGTTCCTTCACGGTGATTTATTGACCTAGTAGATTTGGAGGGAAGAGCTTTGCTTCCTCTGAGTTTCTCCTTAGGAGACTGGCAGAAGACCTTAGTTTTCCAGCGGTTAGAAATAATCCTGTTTTTCTTTTAATAGTTGATTTTCTTCTGTCCAAGACTTCCTCTAGAGTGGCTCCTAATCAGTTACCGTGGTGAGAGACACCACTAGGCAGGGGCCATGGAGCAGAGGATTACAGGAACTATGAAGCAGTTCTGCTTTGGGGATCTTAATTTATATGTAAATCTACAATTCAAGGTATTTATCTAGTTTAAAAAGTAGGTAGAGCAGCAATACTACTACTTCTCTGTAATGGCTGAGAAGGTCTTCTGTCTGCTTCTCAAAAGCTACTGTGATCTAGGAATGAGGACCAAAAGGATTCCTGGTTTGTGGTTTGTTTGTTAGTGGGTTTTTTTTTCCCCAAGAACTGTGAGCAAAAGATTAAAACAAATGGAAGTTTCCCCATATTAAGCAGCAGACTGAATGCCACAGTTTGTTCTGATGGATTAGTTTGATGTGTAATGAGCAACACCTAAGAAGCTGTGTTGACCTGGACGCTGTTTTACTGGATGGCGAGGTTTTTCCACAAGTCCCTTGGACAATCCCATGCTTGTTTTAAGATGAGAGTATGTGGGTGTCCATCTAGACTCCCTCTTTGCTTTTTTTATGGAACAGGGACTTGGGGTGAAAACTAACCTCCATAGAGATGACTGACTCCATTTATGTTACTCCTTCTGATGATGGGAGGGTGATCCATTAGTTTTCCCTGGGATATAATTCTTTGAAATCTTCTTTATCTTACTTAGACCGACGCATTCCCCACATCTGGATCTAAAGATCAGAAAGCATCATCTCCCTGGAAGCGTACTAGAGCCCTCTCTCCCTCAGAGCATGTCACATATGTTCTGTTCCAAGAGAAAAATCTCTCTGTGGTAAGCTCTTCCCTGCGGAGGTCCCTTCCTTTTTGAAAACTAACGGTGGGGATGCTTTGTCGAGAGGAGAGGGATTTGCAGGTTTGCTTAAATCCTCTGCCCAGTGCTGGGGCTGGGTTGCTTTACAACACTGATGCAGTACCTTTCCTGGCAAATGGTAGCTCATCTAACTTACCTCTATGGACCAGTAAAAATATGAAAAGCTGGGCTTACTGTGAGGTGGGAAACAGTGAGATAAGATATAGCTCCCTCCTCATTACAACGCCTG
Organism: Pluvialis apricaria; assembly: GCA_017639485.1. Taxonomy (NCBI): domain Eukaryota; kingdom Metazoa; phylum Chordata; class Aves; order Charadriiformes; family Charadriidae; genus Pluvialis; species Pluvialis apricaria. Next base: position 81,362,035 of record CM030010.1, read on the forward strand.
CCCAGATGGGCAGGGCATCAGGCAGAATTGTTGCTGGTACTTCATCAGCCCGTTTCAGTGGAATTACACAGCGTGCTCTTCTATTGCAGGTGTTAGTCCTGCCTGTTTCTCTACTTCTCTCTCTTCACGGTAGTAAGGGCACATAGGAAAAACTTTCTGATCCAGTAGCCAGCTGGAAAGGACACCAAGCATGGGGCTATATACAAGCGTATTTTTAAGGTTAATAACCATTTTACTAACTCTGTTCTTGGTTTAGGCAGCAAATCCCTATTGCTTTGCCTGCACCGCAATCATGCGTAAGACTTGCATGTCAAGAAACAAAGCTCATGGGAAGATTCAATGCAAAACTAGTTTAAGTGCTGAGTATTAGCGTGGCTTTCTAGCTCAGGTTTTGGAAAGCTGTGCGTCCTGTTACAAACAGAAGTTGAGGACAAGTTACCTGTCACATCTAAGTTGTTGAAGTGCTACCGGGCACGTGGCTAAACTGGCATCACACCGTGTGCCCTGTGAAGATGAGCCTCGTGAGCTGCTTTGATATAGTTTTGCTTTTCACTTCTATAGTAGGAAACTGAAGTTGCTTTGACTTTTGCTTTGCCCTTCCCAGGACTATGTGTAAACCTGGTCAGATAGCCCCCAACTTAGAAGTATACCTAAGGACTAATTAACAAGAAAGAGTTGCATAATAATTAATGGGTAACTTGATGCTCTGTATCCACTAATCTCAATTATATGCCCAGTGTGTGTGTTGTCTGGGAAGAAACTGGTAGAAGGTTGAAACCTGTTCTCTTGAGGAAGAAAAGTAACTGGTTTGAAACTTCTCCTTGAAAAGTATAAGTTGAGATAGATTAAGTTTGTGATGGTTTTTTCCTCAAGGCAAATGTTTTAAGAGAAGAATTCATCTAACAGATGTGAAAATGAGGGGGAATTTGTTTTGGTGCTGTTAGCCATGTTCTGCATAGATGTTACGAATCAAATGGGCGATTGGAAGGTCAAGTGCATCACAGCTGCTTAGCAGGAGACATCTGAAGAAGTCTCCTGAAGTAGGAGCTGGGTTGATACTCTGATGTAGCTGTGAGATGAAAGCATCTGTTTCGTTTGAGGTGAAATAGCTGGATTTCAGCCTGCCGCAGGGTGGAAGGAGGCTGGGATTGTTGTGACATGAGGGCTGTGACGTATAAGCAGGCTGTGGTGAGCCTCAAGGTGGCCGCACAGCACCCTTCCTGTGTAGAGCCTCTCTTCATCTGAAGTGAGTTCAACCTGAGATGTTGCACTTGAGCTGCGAAGTAGTAGCCTCAAGAGAAAAATGCTCTTTACAAGCTGGAAAAGAAACGGGATAATTATTAGGAGTAACAAAGTGTTTAGGGAAGCTTTCCACTGCTATGTTCCAGTATCCCATGATTGCTTTTTGGGAATGGGAGGTTGCCAGGTTTGGAGCTTTCAGTTATATTTCAGACACTAATGCCACCTCAATTCCTTCTGCCTTTGTTTCCCTAGAGGGCTATAAGTGAGAGCAGATCCCTGCCTCTTTCTGAGGTTGGCGGTCACCTCTTCCAGGCGATGAAAGCTGGCTACCCTGTCAACCTGGAGCGAGCGGGTTTGACTTCTGAAGTTCAACAGATTGTTTCTGGTGTTATCCGTAATCCTCCCATTGACTCGGGTGAGCATCGCTGCCCTTATCTGAAGCTTCTCACGACAGGGGCATACAGATGAAGGGGATGAAAGGGAATGAAAAGCTGACAGCTCAGCTACTTCTTTAGGTAGAACCTGTCATTTCTGGAAGGCCTGTGGCAAGGCAGAGCATGGCAATGCCAGGGTCATTGCTTTCCTTTCAAGGTTATGTTGTAAAATAAGGCAATCGTGATTCATAAAATAGCAAAAAAGGGTAGTCCTCTACAAATCATCTCCCTCAATTGTATGGCTGCTGAAGAGATTGAGGTATCATTCTTAAATCTGTACTTACTCGAGTGTTTTTGGAAAAAAACATCAGCCTGACAAAGTCTTACTGTAAGTACTGACGTGTACAGAAAATAAGCTGAATAATAAGCTGTAGAATTTCCCCAGTGCAACTTCTCTACAAGAAGCTTAAGGAGGAGGCTGGGAAGTGCAGGAAAAGCAGTGCTTCCTCTTAACACTGTCATTTGGTGCCACGGGTGAGTTCAGAGGCTGAAGACAACAGTGTACTGAGTTGTGATTCTGAGACTGAGTGACTTAAACTACTAGGGCAAGACTGAACTTTAATTTCGTAGGTTAGCAGATTTTGCTGACTTGCTAGCTTTGTTACTCTTCTCCTGTTGCAGATTAATGCATCTTTTCAGCAGCAGTTAAAGGCTGAACCAGACAACCAGATTGCTGTCTTAAATTTAGTATCACGCTGGATGGAGAGCTGGCATGGCACTATATTTAAGAAAACAGAGAGGCTTTTCAGCCTGAGCTAATATAGTCGTCTTCTCAAGAGAAAATAGTTGGTAGGACATGCAAGTTAGAGGCAGGCGATTGTGATGTTTTAGACTAAATTTGAGGACATTAAGTTTGTGTGAGCATGAATGAGGTGGGGATTTATTCTGTGAGCTCATGATCTGTTTTCTTATGAGTCAAACCTATACATTGTTTTACTTTTTTTAGCCTTTTCTATGCCTTAATCTATCCTAAGCTTTATTGAGGGACAACTGATCCATTTAACAACATAAGAAAACTAAGTGAGGGGCAAGAGAATTAAAAAATTAATATGTATTTATATTTTTCCAAGACACCACCAAAATTCAAGCAATCAGAAAACTTGTTCCTGCAAACATTGAACTGTATCTCATCAAGATGACTATTGCATTATTGGAGAAAGAGGACAGAAATAAGTCTCAGGATGGCTCAGGTGTCAAAAGGATGTTGGTGTGGTCAGAAGGGCAGCAGGAAACAACAGGAGCAGATCAAGCAAGCAGGGAAGATGCCTTGTGGAGTAAAACAAAGGTTAGTAAAAAGGTATGGAATTAGTTTTGTGAAAAGTGTTTCCTCTTTGTAGGAGCAGACTAAAAGCCCTTTTATGTTGCTTTTTTCCGGTTTCCGGTAGTGCTTAGTGTCTTATCTTCACAATCCATCTTTCCCTCAGCTTTGAGTAGGACTGCCTCCCTCTCCTCCAAGAGCAACGCTTAGAGCAGAACCAAAGGGTTCCCCTTGCAAAGTATTGACCTTTTCCCAAAAGTGCTGCCCCTGTGTAGCCCAGCTGTGCTCTGTTAAACATGTCACCTGAGTTCATCTGGTTCCCCTGTGGGACTGTCAGCCCACTTGTACCATAATAAGTCCTGGACATGCAGCCCAGGAAGATTAGACAAATGATGGTCCACCACTGTATACCATCACAACAGCAGCTTAATAATGGCCTCAGGAGGGAAGAATGCTTTCTGCTGTTGTCCGGTCCTTCGGGACGTGGTTGCAAATGTCCCCTGTAAAATCCCACATCTGCAGTAGCTGGGCTAGTGGAGGAAAAAGTGGAAATTCCAAGTTCTCACCACTATGAAAAGCTTTGGTAAGCTGGATCCTTCATAGCCACAAAATTCATGTTCTGCCCTTGCCCTGCTTCTGTGCATTGGTACCTGATCACCAATCTGACGTGGGAAAAGTGATTCTCTCACTGTGCAGAAAGCTCTAAGATAGCAGAAAAGCTGAGAGCATGAAAAAGCCAGAGGCAATGCTTGCCAGAAATCTCTCGCAGTCTTTCATGGGTTCCTCTGTTGCTTGAAACTGCTGGGTGTAGCTGTGATAAGTGTCGTGCCATAAGTCTGACTCATTGGGGAGAAATCTCAGGAAATAAGGAGCTCTTTTGTTGCTGTTTGAGAAAGGCCAGGCTAGTCCTCTGAGCCCTTGGCTGGCCCCTCAGTGTCTCCAAAGTCCCAGTTCAGCACCTTGTACAAAAGGCCACCCTGCGCTGAGTGGCTTCTGGTGGGCATGGTAAAAAGACATTCCAAACTCTAAATCCTTCTGCTGCCTGTGCTAGGATTTCATGTCTTTTCCTTACAGGGTTTGGGATTGACTGCTTGAAGTCTGACTCAAACAATTTTTCAAGCCTTGCCATTTTGCCAAAATGATTGCTTCATGAGTGCTAATTACACTTTTTTTTTTTCTGCTACTGTTAGCTGCTGGAGCTAATAACAGGAACGACATGCTATTAGAAATCAAATTAATATTACACAAATGAGTAGACTGCAAATCCAAAAGCTAATCCAAATAGTCTTCATTTACTTCTTCAGAAGATATCCTGGTTCTAATAATTCCCTGTAGCAATCAGCTTTTAAATTTGCTAATGACTGTTCTTGGATTTCAACAACCTTACATTACTGCTGCTTTTGCAGGGCAATTCGATCAGTCCGACATTGAAGGAAGGAACAGAGAAATCCCATCTGCAAGTGATGCCTTTGACTTCGGTAAACAGATGTTCTTACTGTAATAAAGCACGTGGTAGACTTGCCGTTAGCGATGCTCTCGGTAACACAGAAATGCGTAGTTGATCCAAAAATCTCAGCTTGGCTGTTCCAACCTATGACCAGCAGGCATTATATAGAAATCAGAAGTCAATACCTCTGTGCCCACTATGCTGTTTTTAACTGACACCTTTGCTGTAAAAACACATTTGAAAACACAGCACTTGTGAGTCAGAAGCAAGTATTTTCAAGTTCTCGGACCCACAGGGATGGAGGAAGTATTCTTCTCCGCTAAAAAAAAAAAAAAAAACAGCCCAAGTACAAGTTTCCAGTTCGCTTGTGTTTGAAATGGATACGCTTCACTTGCTTAAATTTTGTTGTGGTGAAATGGGTAAGAAATAGCTAGTGCTGTCATTAAGCAGAGGTGTTTGGGCTCTGGTTGTAATTACAGGCTCACTTACATCCAAAAAAAACCCCTCCAAAACACAGCTGTTGCATTGAATCTAGTTTGTGCAGACTTAAGCTTTAAAGCTGTGATACGTGTAACAGCCTGCTTCCTTCCTGTCTTATGGGAAGGCTGTAGGGAGCGTGGATGACAGCCAGCCAGGCAGCAGAAGGGCGGCAGGCTGCCCGAAGCCCATTGAACTGTCCTCCTGGAATCAGCCTGCCCTCAGTCCCGATGAGGAGGAACTGTTGGCTGAGAGTCATCGGCAAAAGGTGAGACTGCCCTTAGTTCTGGGCCAGGAGCAGAACCAAGACCTGGTGGTTTGGGTGGTGATCTTTACCAAACCGAAATCCCAGCTTCTGTCTGGGTTCTTTACTGTGCCTAAAGCTTTGGCCTGGATTTCCAGCCAACTTTTCTTGCTAACATCCTTGATATAGTGACAGGATCGTGCTTTTATTGCCTTTGCTATGCCGGAATATACCTCTTTTGCAGCAGTAATTTTTTTTTTCCCCAATACATCTTGTCAGCCCTCTAGTGGCAGATGCTTCCAACACTTTAAGGGGACATCTGGCTCCCTTTCCTCTTCTTGTGGGAGATCGTATGCTGGTCGCGCTAAAGATTTCTGTACTGGTGTTCACATAAACACAAGTTGTCTGAGCATACATGCAGTGTGTTTTTTCTACAGGGAGCTCATGTGGCTCTGACCAGCACCGCTTGCTGTACTGCTCCCTTCAGTTTGAAGCTGAATATTGATGGGAGCATAAAACATGATGCAGACAAATTATTCTTTGTGGTGTGGTCAGTGTTAGGTAGGTGTAACTCCTAAATAGCACAGCAGCTATCTTATCTGAAACACTGAACGCAAACATTATCTTTTTGATTGCTGGTGATAGCTTCAGAGAACTTACACAATGTCAGTTCCAAATAAAGCCATGTTGTTGTGACACAGGAACAAAGCCTGATCAGTGTAATGGTCTCTACGCCCTTTCTGCTTCACCAAAGCTTGGGCTGGGAGTCCTGGTGTTGCATGCATACCTCTAGATGCCAGTGCTGGAGCAACCTCTCTCCTGGCTGTAGATTGGTCCTCCTGATGTGTTCCCAAGAGCAGCTTGCCAGCAGTCTTGTTCATAGAGCCATTGAATGGTTTGGGTTGGAGGGAACCTTGAAGATTTATCTAGTTCCACCCCCCTGCCCTGGGCAGGGACATCTTTCACGAGACCAGGTTGCTCCAAGCCCCATCCAACCTGGCCTTGAACACCACCAGGGATGGGGCAGCCACAGCTTCTCTGGGTAACCTGGGCCAGGGGCTCACCACCTGCACAGGAAAGAATGTCTTCCTAATATCTCAATCTCCCCTCTTTGCGTGTAAAACTGTTCACCCTCGTCCTATGGCTCCCCTCCCTGATCAATAGTCCGTCCCCAGCTTTCCTGGAGCCCCTTTAGGGACTTGAAGGGGCTCTGAGGTCTCCCCGGAGCCTTCTCTTCTCCAGGTTGAACCCTAACTCTCTCAGCCTGTCCCCACAGCAGAGGGGCTCCAGCCCTCAGAGCATCTTCGTGGCCTCCTCTGGACCAGCTCCACCAGGTCCATGTCATTTATCTTGAGATCATCATCTTGGAGATTGGTCTTCCATTATTTAAAAACTGGTGCCTGAAGGATGAGCAGAAACCCATTTATCTCCTAGCTGTAAGCTCTTAGAGGAATTCATGGCTCTGCATTGCCATAACATCCCACCGCAGTGCAAGAGAGACACCCAGCAGTCACAGAGAGTGCTGTATGTTTGGATTTTCTTTGGGTGGCACCTAAGGCCTGAGTCCTGCAAAGCTCGTGACCTTTGTGAGGAGAGGGAGGGAAGAAAAGGTGCCTTGCGTAGTTGGTGATAGACACCCACAGCTATGTTTGTGGGTTTCAATCACTTTTTCTCCAGTATTAATCAGGGAAGGTAGCAGGTATTGCTGCTGTATCACCAACTTGGGGTATCCATCCCCTGCCTGGGGCATCGTTCTTTCACAGGTTGCACTGAAGAGCTGCAGTTCTTTTTATTTGCTGTCTTGATAGTTGTTTTTGTTTTTTAAAGGCAAGTCACCATAACATTTAGGTGTGCCCGCATGCTTTGTTTCAGGCCAAATGATTCCCAGCTTTGATTCATCTGCTATAGCTTGATTTTTTTTTTTTCTGTAAATATTTTTTTTTTTACTGCCTCAGTTACTTGAAAAAGATGCTGCATTTAAGGAACATGAGCCTTCCGTTAATACTCTAGACATGTTCATTGGCAAACATGAACTGATTTTTTGGGGGGTAGAGCTATGTAACTTAGGAAATACTTGCCTTTTCTCAGATGTTTGTTTTCTTCTTCCAGCGCTCACATCCGCCTTGTAAGAGGAAGGTGCCGGAATGGTTTGGAACCTCAGCTGTGCCAGTTTTACCTCTAACCCAGATGAAGAAATCCAAAGCAGAGACCAGAAAAGGGATTTTTAGTTGAATATAGAAAGGGAGACTGATTTATTTTTCTTCTTACCTTTCTCTAAGGACCATTTTATGTACAAAGTCCTACTTTACTAATGTAGTTTATTCTTCTCTTACTTTCCTTGCATTAAGGGGAGAGGGGGATCTCCCTCGCAGCGCGTTTATGCTTTTCACTGTGTGAAATCTGTAATTATTTTTTAAAAAAATAAATAAATAAACGATCTCTTTCAGCGTACGGGCACCGCGGCCTGGAACGGCCCCCGCGTCGTCCTGGCAACGGCCAGCCCACTTCCGGGGTGGGGCGTGACGGCAGCGGCCCGCGGGGGCTGCCGGGAAGGCGGCATGGCCCAATAGGCGGCGGTGCTAGGCCTGCGCCTCGCGCTGCGGCGGGCGGGTGAGGGAGCGCGCGGGGCCGTGAGGCGCGGCGGGGACGTTGGGGGGCAGCGGCGGCCTGGCCCGGTGCGGGGCAGGCGCTGCGGACGGAGGTGTCCGGCCTCGGTGGGGGGGGGACGCGGGGGCCGCCTGCCCGAGGCCCCTGCCCTCCGCCGGCGCCTCACGCTTTGCCACCGAGGCCGGTAAAGGGGGCAGCGAGGGGCGGGCTCGCTCCCGGGCGGGCGGTCGCCTTGGTGCCAAAGTGTGTCCCTGTTCCCCCCCACCTACCCCGTGTGGGTGACTTTAAAGTTTTATTTTTTGTTAACGCCGGGTGTCTCGGAGGCGGTGGTTGGTCTGGGCGGGCGCTGGAGCTCGGTGCGCAGCCAGCAGCGGCCCCCCCCCCCGCCCCGGGGGCTGCTCCGGGCCGGTGTGGATCTGAGGGCTGGCTCAGAAACCGTGTCCTCTACCGTCAGGATCTGCCTTGGGGTTAAGGTTATGTTCTGACGCTTTAAATCCCCAGATTTGCAGTTTCGTAAAGTCCATGTACAGGAAGGGCAGGATAGAAACAGATCCCTCTGCTTTTAAATATCTTCTTGACTGTAATGTGTGTTTAATTCCTTTTTTTTCCGACTTTTCGCCACAGAATTATGGATCCGAGTTTATTGAGAGAGCGAGAGCTATTCAAAAAGCGTGCCCTCTCCACACCAGCAGTAGAAAAACGTCCAGCGCCATCTTCCGACTCCTCCTCTTCAAAAAAGAAGAAAGCAAAGGTAGAACAAGGTGGCTCTTCAAGCTCAAAACAAAACACAGGTTGGTGACAGTCTCCGGTTCAACAGGCGTTTTGGTATTTTCCACTGTCTGTCTCTAAGCTATGGTTCATTACCATGAATCGCTCTGTCTGCAGTTTTTGTCAGTGGCTGTTGTCATTCTTTTGAATTGTCGCTTTTTGTGAAGAAATTGACTTTCGCAATGGGAAGAAACACTTTTGCTACCACATGTACACGTCAGGCCTCATCCTGTGCCTTGTTTGCTGTTAGTCAGTTGGAGGAACCGCTACTGGCAAAATATTATTTTGTATGAAGCTGAGATTTGGTGTGTGGATTCCAGGGCTTGCTGGACCCACAGGCCAAGCAGTAACAGTGGTCTTATTCTTTTTCTCTCCTCTGTCTTTCTGGCAAGAAAGCACCTAAAACTTAATTTTATTATCTGTAAGTCATCGGCTATCCATCCACGAGATGGATTTTGCAACTTACATCTTGTCTGGCTAGCGTATGGTGATTAGCAGTCGTTCTCGTTTTATTTGGGAGCTAATCTTTGTTTGTGAACACCAGGGCTTCCTGACATTTCTGTCTGCTTTGGTGGGGAGTTTTGTTGTTTCCCTGGGATGGTGGTGCTGCTGATGCATCTCTCAATATCAAATAAGCAGTTAATAAAGCAGCACCGAAACAGTGTGAGCAAATGAAAAATGGAGCACCTGGAGCAGCAGGGAGAGGGTTTGTGTGCATACAGCGGCATGCTCTCTGTTTGCTTTCACTGTGCGAGACGCAGAAGTTGGGGGGACCTTTTCAGTTCTCTGAAAGTACTGACGATTCTGTTGTGTGCTCTAAAGGTCAAATCAAATGTCAGGAGTTACAAAAACACAAAATACCGTGTTGTGCAAACTCATTGCATGCTTATATTTTGAATACCACGTGTAGTTCTCTTCTAAACTCTAAAAGAAACAACAGAGCTAAAAACAGCAGAGAAGAACTTCAAGGACGATGGGAGGAGCGGAACATCTTCTGTCTAAGGGGAAGAGTAGGGAGTTTGTGTGTGTATCTATCTCCAGCTTCTCAGGGCACCAAATAAAGATATCAGCCAGACATTTAAAGTAAATCAAGGGAGACCAGGTTTCCCTTGGTCCCTTTGCCACACTTTCCTTTCCAAATAAAATAAAATTCTACATAGAATATCCTAAACTCTATATTCCGAGCGAGAGCAGTTTGCTGGAAAAGAGGGATGGGGAGGCAGGAAGAGGGCAGGCAGTTCAGATGTGAGTCTGATTTGGAGGATTTGAGATCTAGATATGTGGCCGAGTGGCAGAGCAGATAAAGAAGGTGTAATTTATTTTGTGTGATTTTGTTTCTGCTTGTGGGCTGAGTACTTCTTTAAGTGTTTTTGCAGTTGTCAAATTATTAGCTTACACAAATAGGAGTGTGTGGCTGTAAGGAAATACACTTTATCTTTTACGCTGGCTGGCTTCATTCCAGACAATATCAGAAGGGTTTCAGGGTTTCTGTAACATTTTTATGCAGAATGAGTTCAGTCTCCTTTCATTTTTCCCTGGAGAGTATTTACTAACTACTGCAAAAGCAGTGCGGATGGAAGGAAAATAATGGAGAGCGAGTGGACCAACTTTCTGCCTCTTGCTCTTAAGAATTGGCTCAGAACAAGTGTTCAGGCTGGCAAGCGACTGAACAGGTTAAGCAGCCGCAAGCAGCACGAGTTGCCCTGTGATGCTGCAGAGTCAAAGTCCTTTGCCTCAAAACCCGCTTTTTATTTGAATCGCCAGATTGTTCAATGCCTGTCAGGATACGCCTGTGTCAGATATGGGTCTTGGGGAGGTGGGGTAAAAACCTGATGTTGAAGAATCCCTGTCCCACCCCTACAAAGAAATGAAAATGAAGATGATCGGTCCTGGTTTTGTTGTGTAGTGACTGCAGAGACAATGAATAATGTCACCCTGATGGTGTGTTAGCATTGACAGTCCCTGGGTGTGTAGCGCCTACAGGTTCTGTGATTCTATGACTCAGAGAACCTGCCCTTGTCACTTTTTGGGGGAGCAGAGGCGTTGAGATCGTGCTAATCTTCAAATGACCACATAGCTAAATCTGGCCTGTACGCGAAGATTTGTTGTAAGCTTTCCAGCGGGAATAGTTATTACTACAGTTATTTGAAATCATTATTCAAGCAAGTTATTTGAAAAAATTCAAAACTGCCTTGTGTTCTTAGTTCAGAATAGTAACTGGAAATAAAGGCAATAGATCGTATCTGTTCATTTCTTTTTATTGACCAATAGTAAGTTGTGGCTAAGATCTTAGCCTTTATCTTAAGACCTTCAGTGATCTTAGCCAGCAGTAATCAAGAGCTGAAGTCTCCAGGAGCTGTTTCATGACTTAGTCTACAGGTGGCAAAGATTTGTCCTGAGGCTCCAGGGCTGTGCAAGGAGAGATCGTTGTCTTCTGTTCCCTGGGCAGACACCCAGCCCCCTTTGTAGATCTGTGAAATAAGTAGCTGGAAGGAGTCCCAAGATTTTCCCTTGCGTGTGCTTCTCAGGAAGGCATAAGAACATGAAGCCAGCATAGCAGAGGCTAGCCATGTTACTTCTGCACACTGCCTTCTCATGTGCAGCGATGATGAGCGTTTTGTAGGAATACTGCTAGTGGAGAGCAGTCCTATTGCCGTTCGGAGTGCTTGCCTTCAGGAAAGAGGCGTGTTAATTAGTTCAGTGTGCCTCAGTGGCTACTCTTGCCTCTCTTGAGCAGGACACGGGTCTTCCAGAGCTGACGCTGTCAAATGTAGCGGAAGGTAACGAGGCATCTACCCAGTGTCCCTGACAGTGGAAGGCATTAACAGCACTAACATTGTCTTCATCGTATGTCTTGGCGTGAATCCTAAATTGTCTTGTCCCTGGGAAGTCAGCTTCCATTAATTGTGCTTATGGTTTGATTTTTAGCTAAAAGCATTCTCTGCATATGGGACTGGTACTGGCGAAACTTCATTGTAACAAGCGTATCTGAGATGAATGGTTGCAGCGGTAGTTGTGTCGTTTTGTGATTGCGGAAGGGAGCTCGCTCCTCCAGGTAAATCGCTGGACTAGCTGTGCTGGTTAGTAGTGGCCTGACTCCATCTCACCAACCAGGAAGAGCATGAGTCAAATTAGCAAGTCTTTCAGTGTGTCCAGATCTTCTGGAGCTTAGGCATACTGAACCTCATAGACAGAGTTTATATATTTTAAAAAAAAAAAGAAGATAATTACAGGTACAGGCCATAGTACAAAGCTGTTTCTGACATAGATAGACTGTGAGATCAGTGTTGTAGCTTGCTTGTCCCTTTGGCCATTAGGTGGGGTTTGTTTCCCTAATGACAGGAATATTATTTGGGTTTTATATAGTTAAATATCTTGTCCCACATGTAGCTTTTTTCTGGGACGTTCCCTGCCAGCCTGCTTCTCTATGGGTTCAGGACCATGAAAGACTTACCAGGCATTACTGATGGCCACGTTGTTGGACGCCGTTATTACAGTTGTGACTTGTAACTGCGAAAGTTTTATGGGTTTAAAAACTATAGATGCAATGCAGCTACAGAAAAAAAAATAATCTGGTGAGCTAGAGGTCTGCGTGTTAGGCAGTCAGTTTGTGAGAAAGGTGTGAGAGTGCACTCTCTGGGATGCATCGGCAGGCTGATGAAGCAAGCTGAGATTCTCTTGTGCGAAATGAAGGCACTTCTCACTGTGCATCCATCGTGCCGGCTCTAGCGCAAGGCATATCCTGGTGCGGCCTCCTTTCTGAAGCGTGTCGACACCTGAAAGCTGCCTTGCAGGCTGGGTAAAATTAGTCATCGGTGTGGGAGGTCTGCGACCCGTCTGCTTGTGTTTCTTGGCAAGAACTCAGTCAGTTCCAGTTCAGCTTTGAAAAGTTAAGATAGGAATGATACATCCAGCACGCCTGGCTCCCTGTAGCGGTGTGGCTACCATAGAGGCAGCAGCCTTGGGGCAGAAAAATGTCTCTGTTTCTTCTAGACCGTAGCACCGCTACACTATGCTTTTGTGGAAATAGTCAGATATTCTTAAGGTAGCGCATTAGTCACGTCTGGACACCCAGAAGTTGTTAAACAGGCTGAACATGAAGTAAGAGGAGAACAGTTCTCTGAAACTGGAGAAGGGGAGGGAGAAAGGGTCACATTGTACCACGGGAGGTTAGAAAAGACCATTTTGGGGCTACATTTAATGTTGGCTTACTTTTTCTCCCACCACCCTCTCTTTTAAAAGCGAGAAACCCGTAATAAGAGCTGCCAAAGGCAAGAATTCACACAAGCCTCTCCTGTCTCGTAGAATCTCTTGCCATTCAACCCTTCTATCTCCTATCTTTTTTCTCACCCCTTGTATGTCTTTCCTGTCTCTGTGTGGTTGACCTCAGTGGGAGGACACTGCTGTGTCTCTACTATGTATGATCAGATTGTTTGAGCGTTTTTTATAAACGTTTTCTCCTGTTAAGCAACATAGTTTTATGGATGTTAGGCAACATTTGTTCCTTCAGGTAGACAAAGATCTATGCTAGTAACTCAATATAAACAACGAAAGTTCATTTAAAAACAAATATCTTTTCTTCCCCCATAACATTGCAACAGATCATCCTTCTGCTAAGCACTCGGAAAGCCTTTGCCAGTTACTCAAGTTCACATCCAGAGATAAAATAACCGTTGCTATTATATTTAAGTCCAAAAGAAAAAAAGGGTGCGACTTGCTCAATCGTAAGGTACCAGAGGCTTCATTCAAGGCGTTACAACGTTCTTCAAGTGCTGATGCTCAGTCCTTCCTACACCACCTCTGTTTCACGCTTTCTGAAGCTGTTCAGCATTGCTCTCACAGGATTGGGTTCATTCTCCAAGTCTTTCACAGTTTTATTTTTCACGCAGCAGCAACAGTCTAGCAGTTCATAGAGGAAAGCCAACACCACCAGAGAAACTACAGTAAAGATGAATATGATCAGAATAACAAAGCAGGCAGTGTTCCAGTTATCATGGAAAGGGTAAATTTTTTGCACTTGAAAGCCCAGATACTGGGAAATGGATGTAGTCTCATTCCAGTGAGTGGTGTTGAGGGTTGCCATTCTTCAAGAGTTGTCTTAGCGTGCTCACTGTCACGGCTTTGGGGGCTGAAACAGAAAAACAAAGCTGTTGAGGACTCTAGATCAAGAACATGCTGTGGTTTTTATCCCAAACTGTAAGAACTTAAGCTCAGACTAAGTGCTCACACCTCCTGCAAGCATGGACTCTCGCATACTCATATTTGCTCAGAAAAGTATCAAACTCCAAATGTACAACTTTGTGATTTGCCTGGAACATTTATTTCAGTGATAACGGGTCCATGCATGCATCATGTAGTGCGTCACTCTGGAATGAGAGAGCTTTGCTTCTTTATTTCAAGTATATGCAAAGAAAAAGATAATTTTCAAGGTATACGGGGGTTTCAACAACCTGTCCATTGTTAGTCTTGAGGCTGATACTCGCACGACGTGAAAGCCCTCAGCGCTCTTTTGGCATTCTTAGAAAAACAGGAGATCCGTGTACCACCCTCCCATACCTGAGTGATTAGAAGGACTTACTACATGTTAACATCATGGGAGTTTGTTTGCTTGTTTGTTGGGTGTTTTGTTTTCTCCTGTTTGGGAAAAAGAAGGAAATTAATCTTTAAAAAAAATTTATAAATTGTAACTACTTTGAAGGATGTTTCCAAAGAATGGAACTGAACTTTTTGTCGTTCTTCTAGTACAGAACAACAATCCTGGTTCCTTAAAAGTGATTATTTTAGAATTGCCTTATTAGCACAGCGTTGTTAACCCTGCAAAACTCTCTTGACTTCAGAAGGCCAGATTTCCTGACATGTTCATTCCCTTGCTGTTCCACTGTTTAGTAGAAGTTTGTGCTCGAGAAATCCAACTGCTCTGTTCAGCTGCCTGAACGGCACTGAGTGCATTTGGAAAGAGCGCGTTTGGAAATCTCGGCTGTTTGTGGTGCCGTGGTCATTAGGATAGATAACAAGGAAAACCCAGCCCTTTCTGAGGAGTTCTGATTTCTTGTTTTCAACTGCATTCTCTGCTTCTAGGAAAGGAATGCTGTCTTTTTTCCGATACTGTCTGTTTGTACCCAGGAGAAGAAAAGACTGCTTTGTGGCGTGGGGGAGAGAAAACAAGAAGTTGGCTTCAGCCAATCTGCCTTTGGCGCGACTGGTATTGCTGTGGAGATGTGCTGGTTTGGAAAGGCCGTCGCTCCAAAGTGTGAAAAGTAGGCTGTGCCTCAGTAATTTCTGTGGCATATCGAGAACAAAAGAGCAGTTTTGTCTGTCTCTGAATTTCGCTGTGAATTATGGATTAGTGGGCAGATGAGGTGTTTGGCAAAAAGATTTTCAGTTATGCGTCTCTTTTTTTTCCCCTGGTTTCCTTCTTTCCCTGGCTTTGCCTCCCTGAACTGAGGGAACTTACGGGACTTTTGGCACATAGTCTAATGTAATAAAAAATGTCCAAGGAGCCACAGTAAATTCTGGTTACCTGTCGTAGCCTACTGTAAGGACACAGCAATAACCTTTGAATCCTTCAGGCAATTTAAAGTTGGGTGTGGGAGAAGGAGATCGAGTCAGATCTCCGTATTCCCTTGAGGAAACAGCAAGGAGGTTTTAGGTGAAACACGGTGGTGAGCAGCACTGACGGGCTGACCCGTGCCCCACGTGTAAGCCTGTCGGTGAGTGCGTGCTGGCTAAGGGGCAGCTCGCAAAATGCACTTTTGTATTCTGGGGTGCCTCAGAA
This sequence comes from Pluvialis apricaria, assembly GCA_017639485.1. Lineage (NCBI taxonomy): Eukaryota > Metazoa > Chordata > Aves > Charadriiformes > Charadriidae > Pluvialis > Pluvialis apricaria. The sequence continues at coordinate 81,377,287 of CM030010.1, forward strand.
AATGTGGGATTGTGGAAGGGGAAGAGAGAGACAAGATGGAAACTTTGTAGAAACCTGGAGTCTTATTTCCGTGCCTCAGTGAAAGGTTTTTTTGCTTTGAACGTAAAGCAGAAAGTGGAAAGCTAGCTATGTTCATTATGAAATGGTCCTGGCTACCCACATTTAGTTTCATTTCATTCAGGAATCAAAACTACAGAACTAAGGGGTAACACTGGTGTTTGGTTCGTTAAACTGTGCTCAGAGGTAATGCTTTAATGAGCCTTCCATATCCCAGAAATAATTCTGCGATTCACCTCTTTAGCCAATGAAAACTACAAAATGTCTGAATAAATGGGAAGTGACAAAGGCAAAGTGTGATGGTGTCTACTAAAACAGGTTTCTTAAAGCAGTCTAAGCACCTGTCATTATTTTTGTGTCGTTGTTAAAAGAAAAGGATATTGTGAAAACCAGGACGATGCAACCAAACCAGCTTGTGATTTATGTATTATTTTTACTGTTCAAATATTATACATTTTGTTCTTTATCCTTCTGTCTTTAATGGATTTAAATTGAAACGGAACAGCTTTGGTTTTGGGAAGATACCTGGCATTAGCATTTGCAACAGACATTTATTGGAGCAGTTGTGGTAACTTACTGTTTCCTCTGTTAAATCTGTAACTGAATACACAAATTTGTAATTGGGTACACAAAGTCTGACTGAGATGGATAGGATTAATTAAACTGGTTTGTTTTTTTTTTTTCTTAAACAAAAGTTTACAGAGCAAATCCAAACTAAAAACATTCCGGAGTTGAGTTGGGTCCTGGCTTTTGAGAGTGTGGCTTGGTTTGGTCTAGGAAGGAGACTCAGCTGACCTGTTTTATGGGGCTAAAAGTCAGGAGGGTTTTTGAAGGGGTGGTCTGAAGGCTTTTTCGAAAATCTGAGAGAGAGAGAGGTGGCTGAATAAAAGGATTCAGAGTCCCCTTTGAGGGGTAATTAAAACAAGCAGGATTTAAATGTGTGTTTTACATGGCAAGAGAATATCCTTGGGAAAGAAAGGAGAGGAGTGTTGTTTCGAACTTTTAAAGCAGATTTCTAAGACTGAGGATTTTGGTGGAATCTGTTACACGTAAGTTTGCTCACTCTGTAAACAGCAGGCACAAAAATTAACTGTTTCTGCTGATACAAAATTTAGTATTTTAGTCATTGCTAAAAGCGATCGAGATTTGGGGCCGCTGGAGGGGCCGGGCATGTTTACATTGTGTAGCCAGGCCCCTTTGCCGGCACAGCTCTTCGCCAAAGGCGGTAGCTGTGTTCCCGAGAGGAGAGGAGCATCTTCGGCACGGCGTGGCTCCCCGGGCAGGAGTCCCTGCTGCTCGGCTGCCGCCAGCGCAGTGCAGCAGCCGGCCCCTTCCCACTCCGCAGCCACCATTAGGGCAGCGGTTTGCACAGCGTAGAGAAGCTCGTCTTTACCCGGGGAGGTGGAATTTAATGCCTGTGTCAGAGGTGGTTCGTGCTTCACAAGGATGATGATCTCCTTAGATTTGAATGAGGCAAGGCAGATAAATAACAGCTACTCGCTGCTGTAATTATTAAAATACAAGACCGAAGTAGCTGTTGCTGAGCCTTCAGAATTAACACGGCGCTAATAAGGTTAGCACCTTTGAAAGCTGTCAAAAATTGTCAGGTTTCATGCAGTTTTACTTATTTCGTAATGGCACAATTTAAATTCATATTGTAAGCCAGTCTGATTTGAATGCAATTCAGCTATTGTACGTATCCAAAATGCAGTGAGTTAAATATTTAATGAATTGGCTTCCGTAATATCTGTATTAGGTTTTAATTTTAAAGTATCATCATCTTTAGACACTGCAGAGCAGCAGCTCTGTTTCAAATCGTATTCATGGAGCAGAGGGAAATGACTGGCAAAAAATAATTTCAATGCAGTATGAGGCAGTCCTGTTAAGGAAACCACTGAATAGACATCTTGGGCTAATAGCATTTACAAATCTCAGATGGATTCTAACCTGTCTGTATTGTCTTGATCGCTGCTCCAGTATTTACAAGGATAATAATATGCAAGGGGATTTTCTTCCTACCCAGATTTCTAGAACAGGTTTCTAGCATATCCACGAACATAGATCTCTTTTAGGCAACCTAATTGATACAGTTTATGGAATATCCGCTTGGGAGACACATTTCTTACATTTCAGGTTTAGCTGTCTTTGTTTTAAGGAACATCCTTTCACTATCATTTCTGTAAAAACATATAGAATCAATTACAAGGAAGGTGAGGCTGCAGGAAAGGAGCTACCTCCGCAGTAAGCATGAAATCCATTTTGTTTACTGAATCTTGGCTTGGTATATTAGCTTTTCTGTAAGATGGAGTGGTCATCAATTTTCCATTAGTGCACAGATGGTGAAAGTGCTTGTCTGATAGTGCAAGACAAGCTCCTCTGCCTTCGGCGGAATAAAATCCTGCTAAACCTAGAGAGAAATCATTCTGATTCTAAGAAGCTTTTTACAGGCTTGTAGGTTACAGGCATATTTTCTTTCAGTAATCAAGATAAACCTAAGACAATGTTATAAAATGATACCCACCTACCTCTGGTCTGAAAGGATGCTGGAAGAGCGCTGTTCTGGTCCCTTTTTTTAACGCAGCCTGTGGCACAGCTAAGATGGAGCTTTCCTACCATTGGCCAGAGCACGATGCTGCTGACAACTTCCTTTACGCTCATTTGCATCAAGCCCTCAACCCCAGGAGTAAATCATTCATAAATTCGACTCTTCCTGTCTTGAATAAGAAACAATCCCCTTCCCTCTCTCATTTTTGGGATGCTCTTTGTGCGTGATGAGCTTGTTAGCGGAGAGGCGCGCTGGGAGTGCTACGGTGGCTGTGACCCTGCTTTGCTTTGCGCTGGAAAGCAGCCGGTCAAACCATGACGTTTGAAGTGTTAATATCTGCAGATTTCCAGCTTTGCCGTGTGGTTAGATTTACTTGTCATGAACTGCAGCAGGCTGCAGCCAGGCAGATTAAACAAGATAATCTTCTTGATTCAATTGACAGAACAAATACATGATAAGTCGTCTTAACTATTTGTTGTACTTCTGAATTTCTTTTAGTCACTTTAGACCTCTCGTTACACATGTGATTTTTTATTTATAAAATGTCCTGCGTAGACATTAATTTTTAATGATAAAAGGGAACCTTGTGGGGGAAAATCCCTATAGGCTGTATTTTCAGGAGGAGATGGCTTTTGTTTTTTTCCTTCTTAATTTAGTAACCAGAATAAAATGTTCTGCTGTAGCTGAAATTATACTGATCCTTCTACAGTAATTTCAGAATTGTTGTGCTATGTAAAGCCTCTAATACGGTGTCATGTAGTAGCTTCAAAATTACCAGTTGCCAAGTTTTAGATCTGACATTTGTTCCTTCGGCGTTATGTTTTTTACTATACTTGCACCAGTTTCCATGAAGTCTTCCCAATAATTATCGAAAGTGGATTTGTTTGAAATTCGACTGCATCCAGAATTCCCACTTTGTAGTTGCCTTTTGTAGTGGCTTACAGATCGGCTTAGAAGTAGGGTGAGATGCAGTGGGACAGACATGAAAACAATTCACCTGAAGCATAGTGGCTTTGGAAACTTAATTTGGAGTTTCCTGTGAAGAACTTGCCAAGGGCATCTAAATTTGAACACACTTTCTCTAAGCCTGCTGCTTACTCGGTGGAAGCAATGGGTCTTAGTCGAACATCTTAAGTGCATTTGCTAGAATATGATGATCTTCTTTCTTTTTTTTTTCTTTCTTTTTTTTTGCCACTGCAAACCCCTGAGCCCTTCCACTGCTCCTTATCACCGCTCTCATCCATACCCTTCAGCTGCCCAGCAGAGCAAAGACTTTGCTTAGCAGCTCTGCTCAGCGCCTGCTGCAGCCTCTCCCCCAGTTAATGCACTAACTTTAATTGTCCTTTTCTCTCTCTAGACTGATTTTTCCACAAAAATAATAGGAGTTCAGTAGCTCCGAGATACCTACTGCCCTGTCAAATATGGTTAGAAATCACCAGTGGATTAAAAAATTCCTGTGGTGATGAAGAGGAAATGTTCTTTTTCTGGAGTAGCTGAAATTCTGAAAAGCTGTTACCATTAAGTTGCGGCAATGTTATGCTAGTAATGGGCCTGTGGCTTTTGATAGTGGTTTGTGGATACTTTTGTGTAATGCGCTGTGCTGTAGAATTAATAAAACGGTCATTAACAAGCTTGCAAGAATTTTTGCAACAAGGTTTACACAGTAGCAAACCTCACGATACATTAGGACAGAACCAAGAACCAGACTTGCCGACAGAGGGGATTCTGAATTGTTCCAGTGGTGCGACACACCGAGTTGAATTGTTTTGAATTTATGGGGGTATTTTTAATAAATTCTCCACTAGAGCTACTTATTAAAAAAAAAAAAAAAGCCCAGCACAACAAGTACAGCCTTCCTTTACCTGGCGTGTAACTGTTGGAATACCTTTAGGGAATAAGTGAAACTTTCTGCTTCTATCTCAGCAGCACGAAGCCATCAGGAGAGCTGATCGTTGCACAAAAATGCAGTGCATTATTGCAGCATGAATTAATGTAGCGTAAATGATTATAATATGTTAAGCCACAGAATTAAATATGTACTCTTATGGTAGTAATGCTGCAGTTGCTTGCTGTTTTCTTAAAGGTTAAGTTCCAATAATTTTATATTCATGGAGCTCTGCTCAGAAATGTTCCAGAGCCATGTCTGTCAACAGGTAACTTTGCGGGTCTGGATCAACGCGTGTGCTAGCACAGAGTCGTCTGAGGGTGAACATGCCTGCAACACGCATTTCTGTTCATGGCTGTAATTCTGAAAGCTTATGGAAGTAGAATGAGAAAGAGATGGAGTGCAGAGCCAACAGGGTGTTGTTGAAACCATCAATTAATTGTTTGTTTTCTCCTTTTGTAGATCACAGCAATGGATCATTTAACTTGAAAGCCCTTTCAGGAGGCTCTGGCTACAAGTTTGGAGTCCTTGCTAAAATAGTGAATTATATGAAGGTATGGTGTTTTGATGTAACATTATAATGTTTTTAAACAATTTAGTTAGTTATTCTCCTGTGGTAACTGAAAGACGCTGAATATTTCAAACTCTAAAATTCTTTTACTGCGAGAGTGAGAATTTCAAGAAACTGCTTGTTAAATTCAAAATACTGTCAGTAAACAAAATGGTCAGCATATTGTTCCATTAGTGAAAATCCTGATTATTCCAGGTCACTTCAAAACCAGGATAATGGTTTTTATTTGCAGTAGAAATAGGGATTGCAAGATGCTGTCAGCTTTTAGGATTCATGAGCTATTTATCAAAATAACGTGTAATTTGGTGCTTGGTAGATGACTTTGTTACCAGTCTCAGCTGGTACTAATTTTGTTTCCTCATATTCTCAAAAACTCATGTGCTATGTGTACTCTGTCTGTCCTGATTTTGCAAAAGTTATTTTGTCATCACATTATACCAAGTATAGTTACTTTATGATAATTGAGTTGCTGTATAAAATAAGTACAGAACTTTAATAGATCTTATTTACTTTTCCAGACTCGGCACCAGCGTGGTGATACTCATCCATTAACCCTAGAAGAGATTTTGGATGAAACACAGCATTTAGATATTGGACTCAAACAGAAACAATGGTTAATGAGCGAGGTAAAGGAAACATACGTTTAGATTTTAATTCGAGATAAAGGATTATGATAAACCTGAATTATACCCGTTTGTTTAATTACAAGCTCTATAAACATATAATCTCCCCTTTAAGAAACTCCATTGATTCACATGTCTGTCTGTCTTGTACCTCCTGCTGTTGAAGTAACTGAAATGGAAGCTATTCGGACATTTTTAAGGACCTGCTAGAAATGTTACACAGAGTATATTTTACGTCAAATGAATTTATTCATTACTAATTTTGTATAAACAAGCTGTTTTTCTTAAGGAATTTCTTTTAAAAAAACTTCAAGGGGAGAGCTCTTCCAGTATTGAGGATGTTAAATTAACTAAACCAAAGGAATATGGCACAAAATTCATAGGTTTGCAGTTCTTTGTTACTTACTGAAATGAAGAATCCTGATGGGAAATTTATATCTGAAATTGTGGGGTAACAGATCTGCAAATTCCACTGCTGGAGCTGATTAGTCTCACTCTAGATGCTAGGTTTCATTCTTGCAGACTCACTGTAACTTGCCACCATATTCATCTTCATGCTTAATTGATCTGAATGTCTTCCTGGAATTTCAAGATCAGCAAAATACCATATTCGGTGTTTATACTTGATTGACGTAGCTGGTTTTGCTCAGATCATATTTAAAATCCCCGCAACAGAGTAGCAAAGGCTGTTGAGACACTGGGGAAAAATCTCCGCACAGTAAAACTAGGGTGGTTTTAACTAGTACAGCCTGTAGCATTCCTCTGCTACCAGTACTAATATTCTGGGGTACAGAAACCTCCAGCCTGGCAGTGTTGGTTGTGACGAACCGAAATATCAAGATGGAATGAAAAGGCTCCTCCCAAGAAGTGTATATAAAATTATCACTGAATCGTCACTGGATGAGAAAAGGTGAACAAATACCCTGCAGCGCCAACATTAGTTACCTTCTCTGTTACAGGTGGTTTCTCCCTCCTTTCTTCTTTCTGTGTCTCTTCTCTTTCTCCTTTCAGGGTCAGGCTGGCATCTGCAGAAGAAACTAAGTAGAGTTGCCCTCTGTTACAGGTGAACTTCCATTGTGGTACTGGCTGCACAGCAAAACTGATTTGGAGCATATCTTAAATCATTTCAATTTTCCGTGGACTTCTGGTCAGCTTCGCTCTGAAGCTGGCATTATACGTCAAATCCTACTGTGCAGGAGGTCTGCTCTTCTCAATTTCTTCTACAGCTGCTGGTGCCAATTGACAGCAGTTGGGGAAGACTGACCCCTGTTTTGTTCATCCTAGGTTAATGCCTTTCACATTCGTAACATCCATATGACCCGAGCTTGGTACGCCGAGTTGTGCGTTTGCACTTTATATTCAGCCAAAGCGCATTTTTTTGCGTTGCCTCTTTTTATTTTCGTTCCTTTCTCAAAAAGGAATGCGTGCGGCTTTCTGCCCGAAGAGGCTTCATGGACCTTTGAGCCCAAAGGCATTAAGTGAAGGATGCTAAGCCTCCTTTGGTGCTTTGTGCTTTATGTTGTGGTGAATTATGCCTAGGCTGGTGGATCTAGGATCCAAAATCCCTTTAAAACTCAAACCTCCAAACTGGCAGCTGTAACGTGTGGCTGATGTGCTCTAGCTGCTCAAAAGCACACGAGGAAAAAAAGTACTAACGTGTGCTATTTCTCAAGGTTTAACATTTATGTCCCTATTACAGGCTCTAGTCAACAATCCGAAAATAGAAGTTGTAGATGGGAAGTATGCTTTCAAACCCAAGTACAACCTGAAAGATAAAAAGGCTCTGCTCAGGCTCTTGGACAAGCATGACCAGCGAGGGCTGGGAGGAATCCTTTTAGAAGATATCGAGGAAGGGCTACCCAATGCACAGAAAGCTATAAAGGTGAGTAGCCCGTGTCTGCGATTCAGCAAACCCATTCCAGTTAGCTCCTCGAAGGGGAGGTAGAGGCTAAGAGAGAATTTTCTCATGAGTTGTTTCTGTTCTTTTGATAACTCAAAGGCTATTTCAGAAGATCTGACATTGTAGCTTTTTCTGTATTTCATCCTTTACTTTCATATTTGGCCTTATGTCTCAGCACAGCTGTCAAAGCTCTTTCTCACAAAAGACTCTTGATCTCCCGCATTCCAACTGTAGGCATTTAGTTCTGCTTTTATACCTTGATCTCAGTCCTCCGTATCTCATCTTTGATTTATTAATGTACTTATTGTCAGCGTCCACTTTGGGTGCTTCTCGTTGCCAGTTACTTTGCTGCTTCTCTAGTTTGTTGTGCTTTTTGTAGCACAAGATCTGGGTCTGTTGTTCAAGTTGGAATCCTTATTCTTGGAAACGAAGTGATTTTGAGTTGTTCTTTTTGCGTTTGTTTTTGAGGCTTTAGGGGACCAGATCATCTTTATTAATCGCCCTGATAAGAAGAAAATTCTTTTCTACAATGACAAGAGCTGTCAGTTTACTGTGGATGAAGGTAGGTTTTCGTTTACGTATGTTTCCATGATAGTTGATTTGAATTCATCTTGCGCACCTATATGTATAAGCAGTCTTCAGGTGTAGCAGTCTTTTAAGGTTGTAATGAAATGTTAGACATATCCAGATGTCAGGAGAATGGTTTATATTAACACAAGGCTAACAAGACTAGTGAGTGAGTTCAGGGGTAGTGTCCTCTGTTTTATAATGGATACGTTGGAACGTGGCACCGGAAATCCTACAATTCTCTTCAAGCGTAGCGATACAGAAGAGGCTACAAATCACCTGACTGTGACTAGAATGTCATGTAACATTTTGCTGTGTAAAGGGCAGCAAAAAAAACCCAAAAGAATGGCTTCTGGGTGCAAGTTTTTTGGTTGTTTTCCAGTTTATTAATCATGTGCTTTTTATTGGTGAATGTGACGAGAAGCCACAAATGGAAGAGGAGGAGGAAGCAGACAGGGAGGAGATGTGAGCAAAAGCCCTGAGAAGGGGTGGTTTGCAGCTCGGAGGAGAGCGCAGATGTGGGGTAGTGCTGCTGCCCAGAGCTGCCCTGGATTTGGGACTTCAGAAGTACAGCGTGTATTTTCTGTCTAACGAATCGTGGTAAAATCCGCTGGTGCAATGTGCCTGTTTGTGCACAGACATTAATTACACAAATCGGGGTGTGTTCCAATAATGACATTTATGCCAACATCAGATGCCTGTAAGTACAGAAAGGAGATGGTAATGCATGTCAAAAGATCTTATTTTAAATGACTCGGCAACACTGAACGCTTTCTGTTGCTAACATATTGTTCTTGTAGCATGCCACATAAAGCCATCTCATCATATAATGTCACATTATGGTAAACAAAAAAGGAAGAGTTTTGATAGAAGCTTGAACTGCTCTACTTACAGGACCATAGGACAGAGCATAAAGCTCTTTTTTTCTTCAACTACCTCAGAGAGAGTCTTTATTTTCAATAGAATTAAGCAGCTGGAAATGTGTATCATTAACTTATTTGTTATGTATCACACTTGTACTCTCAGTAATAATAGCTTTCTTCCACAAAGATAATTAAGTAGATGTGACATCTACAGCATTTAAAAATATAAAAATTGTTTCAAAACACTGAAGCGGATCTCTGTTTAAACCATAATTTCTGTCACTTCTTGATAGTGGCAGTTGGAACTATATGTGAAATGCAGAATTATAAGCCTTTAGTCTGCATTCACTGGGAATTTCTAACCTCCCAAATGCCTATGAGTTTACCATTAACACTGTCATCCAGTTCAGATAGTGTCTCTTCAGTCCATCAGCCCACAGCTTTTGGGGATCTAAACATGGCCAAAACATTTAGAAATCAGTGCTGTTGCAGTAACTGTTAAGACAAAGCTTTTAAGTTTTTAGCAGCTACTGGTTGTATTACAGTCGCGATTGCTGATCGTTTCTTCTTGTGCAATTTTTTTCCAGATAACTGGCACCCAGCCATCCTAAAAAAGTTATCAGAGGGAGTTCTCTACCCTGTTGCTCTTAGTTTGTAAAAACTCCTGGATTAACTGTGAAATTTAATAAAAGAGCCCATTTTATTAAGACCTAGCAAGAGACATCTGCCAACTCTTCATCAGGTAGCCAGTATAAATCCAAGGCTGTTCGTATACGATACATTATATTTTAGCACACCCAGCGCTGATCTGTGTTTAGGAGCAAGCAATGCAGGCTATGGCTATGAAAGGCGGGGGGAAAGGTTAAAAAAAAGCCCCTGAAACACCTCGAAACAAAATGTTTAAGCCGTTTGGCTCAATCTCCCGATGAAGGCAGGCATTTAAGCCTGCAGTGTCTGTAATGAAGGGACCGTTAGTGTGCAGTGTTTGTAGTTCAGGGTGGCTTTGCGTTCTTTCATCCGCAGGTGGCAGCATGTTCCCATCTGATCAGAAAGTGATTATGGGGTTTTTTTGTTCTGTTCCTGCTGGTTTTGGTTTTTCTTTTCATGCGGATGATGATGCTTTGTTCTGAGAGGGGGCAAGAATACTTTCTCTTTTGTGAATTTTGTGATCTGCCTGCGTATGCCGCAACTCTTAAACCATCCCTGAGTGGGTTCACTTCCAGCAGCTGAAACAGGTCCTTTTCCCAACCATGTTATCCTGTGATGAAGAAAACCCATCCTTCCGGAGCAGTTTTGCTTTAGGATTCTTTCCAGAGCACCAGAAGCGTGTGTCTTAGGGAGTCATTGGCAGAATTGTCTGCGTGCAGGATGAATTATGACACGTTTCTGCGTTAGCAGTGCTATTTCAACTCATTATCTCCAGCAACGTTAAAACGAAGTTTTTAGAAGACTGCAGAACAAGCCTTGAAGTGTTGTCAGGCTCTTTGATCTAGCGGCTGATGACAGTTCAAAATATGTTTCTAGTCTAATGTTTATCCTTAGAAATAAAGGCTCTGCGCTCCTCAGCGCATGATTCCGCCGTATGACACTCTCCAGTTTCGAACATACGTTGGCTGGGATTAATATCCTCTAAAATTTAGGCGTCCTCTCCCGTCGCTGTCTGAGCTCCATCAGTAGTCAGTAGAGAAAGAGGAGCTGCCGGGGCAATTTGAAGCTCGCTGAGTCTAAAGTCGTGGGAGGAACTGCGTTCTGGCAGTGCCTACCTCTGCCCTGGCTACAGTTGTTTTGATGGCTGAACGAGCTTTTGAAAATAAATCCCAATGTACCGCAGCAGTGGTGCAGTACCTATATATCGTGATCTCAAGGGTACTGGAGAAGGGTTTTGCAGTAAGGACCGGCTTTTGTTCTTCCTTTTATGTGATTAGCCAAGGAAGGTTCAGATTGCATGTGTTCCTTCTTGACTTCCTGACTAATTAATCTTCTGTCAGTAGTGTGTAGCTGAAAGCGTTTATAAAAGCTGGGCTAGATTTCAGGTGCTTCAGCCAAGTAAAGCACTGCCCTTTTTATGCTGGAGCTAAGCACTTTGCATGTGAACCAAGCTTTCACCCCTGTGCTGCTGAATGCTGAAAGGCCGGTCTGATTGCTTAACTGTTGGAGATGGTATCTTTCACATCTGAATGCAATATAGGAAGTATTTTAATGCCTAAAAATCGGGATATTTCATTGTACATGTTTTTAATAGTCTTCCTAAGCAGCTTTGAAGAGATTGAAGACATTTAAACAGTGTAAAAATTGCTTGGGATCAGTGATAACATATGGCTCTGGCTTTGAATTCCAAGATGGTCCAGGGGCAGCACAGTCTTAATGTCAAGCACCTTTTCCTTCTGGCATAAATCTAGCACTGTGCTCCCCATGACTGTTACGAAGCAGGACTACATCTTCCCCACTACTCAGTTGTTTCTTCCCTTCTGCCCTGTTATTGTCTGTTCTTGCCCTGCGCTCAGATTTTGGCTCAGCTCAGTGAAGATTTTTTAAGCTGGTTTTAATCTCTGGCAGATTTTATTACCAGCATGATGTAGCAGTTTATCTCCAGAAGCCATCTCAACCTTTTTGCAAGAGCCAGGTGAGGCAGTCAGCAGTGCAGGATAAGCCGCGCTGAAGTCACCGTGCAGCCATTTACCCATGACTTTGTTCCCCAGATGTAAGCGTTTATTAGAAAGGGAGTGTGTTAGAGTACAATCACTCAGGGAATGTCAGCGTAAATTGTTTTCGCATATGAGACACCCCATGGTGCAGTAAAGTTGAGGTAACTGTGCATCCTTACCCCTTGGGTATTTCAGAGAGAGAAGACGTTTGCAAAATCTTTGTTATGCTGCCCTCTGCTTTGCTGTGTGTGGGTTAGGGCTGGTCAAAGCTCATTGTTTTAAGTCTGTGCAGGCAGACATCTAAACTGGCCTTTCAGGCAGCTCATGGTCTCTCTCATTTCCTCCTCTCCTTACTTGAAAGACCACAAGTTAGCTATCTGGAGGAGCGAGGGAGCAGCCTGTGAATAATGTTGGTTCTGTCAAGCTTCTGAGTTAAAATATTTTTAGGATTTGTTCATAGTCTAGACAAGACACCAAGCACCTGCCTCGGGTACCGGGATCACAACTTTCTGCCTCTTCTGGGGAAGATCTGCATTGGCATCAGGACTTAAAAGCTCCGCTGAAAATGCGTGTGTCTCCTTGAGGTTTCACAGCACCTGCGTTGCTTTGGCCAGAAACTCTTTGGAAATTTCTCTCCAGGGGATTTTTTCAGGACTCCGTCTTGTCATAGCAGCCTAAGCAGTGGGAGAAATTGTCAGTTTGTCTGAATGCAACCTGCTGCGGTCAGGTGAAACCTTCCCGTCTTGACTGCTGGCCATTTTTTTTTCCTTCCATAGCTGTTACGTGCTCGTTCTGGCAGATCTATCAAATAGCTTCGTGGCTCTGATAGAAGAGTGTCTCACCTTCACTGTGCTCTGATGGTGTAAAGATCACCTAGGGGTTGACAGGACGTGGAGAAGGAAAATTGGATGTGCTCTGTAGTCGTAATGGTTATGTGCACCGCAGGAATGCGTGCATCTGAACCCGTTCTCCATGCCTGGCTGAAGCAGGGCAGCATGTGGCAAGCTTTCTGCTCCAACAATACCCTTCCCGCTCCTCAAACCAGTACCGAACTCCCTGTTCCCTGTCCATGGAGAAAAGAAAGACGTTGTAAAAAATGGATCTGGTATATTGAAACCGTGTCTAGGAACTGCCTTCTGTCACTGTTGTCTGCTCTTCAGACACATCAGCTCTTCACAGCATTTTTCTTTGTGTCTTCTCCCCTCCCCAGAGACAGGCCAGCCCGCCTCATCCTCCTGCCTGGCCAACCATAAGTGTGGACAGTGCTCCAGGGGTGGTGGAGGACGGTAATCGGGTCCTTGTGTGCCGTTTCCTCCTCCCTGGCCCCTCTCACAAACTACTGCTTTTAAAAAGTGGTGACTCCCGTTGCTTGGAGGCACGCAGCAAAGGCCAGGGAGACGGTATTTCAGATTCTCCTCAGAGAAGTTGGAGAAATCTCTGTCTTGGGTCAAGGGAATGAATTTTGAGGTGTGGAAATACCACAGCTACAAACGCGGAGGGTTGTTTCTTGAGAGCTGTAGTTATTGCCAGCTTTTCCCATAGGTTCTCGTATTTCAGAGAGGATGTCACAATAATTCAGATAGCGTATTCCCAAGGTCTAAACTTTCACTAGCTGATAGGGGCATAGTCCTTGGAGACTTCTGAGTAAATCTGACAGGTAATGTGGAAATGGTTCAGTGCCAGCCAGACAGCTGCTCTCTTTCTTCAGTTCTTGCATTTAGCTCAGTGTCTGGTGTTACGCCGAATCGGTTTTGTGATGAGATGATAGATGTATCTCCTTTTCCCTTTAGATGGCACCCTAAATGCAAACAGCTAGTACGCGCAGCCGTCTGAAGGGTGGCAGCTCTGTATGCTTCTCCAGCTTTATCCTGTGCTTTTCGTTCTGAACCAATCCTTTAACACAGAGCGGTTCCATGGGGGCGACCGTGTTGTTGAGACTCCCCCCCCTCTCGTAGGCAATAAGGTATTCTAATGCCCTTCATGGAGCTTCAGCACGGGAAGAAGATTCTTTTGCAGTTAACTGCAATCAAAGCAGTAGCCCTGAAAGCAGCCTGATTTATGAAGGAATTTTTAAATGGAGTTGCAGAATACTGTATAGTGACTCTGGTGGGACCAATTAGTAGATTAAATTACCTGTACGTAAAGTCCATTTTAGCTTTGTGGTTTGGATTCTTGGTGACTGTTATATTCATATTTCTTGGCCAAGTTTAAAAGGTGAATGTGAAGCTGTAATGATGGTATAACTGCTGCATTACAAGAAATGCAAAACACTGTGGTTAGATATTAACTGTGATCTGCACTTCTGTGCATGTTGATCCTTGAAGAGCTGACCATTTATTTTCTAGTGTTTAATTTTTCACTTCTGTTCCCCAGAAGAATGTAGACCAGTTTAACCTTAAGCACCTATCCTCAGCCTATTTATTTTTTTTTTTGCGCCGGTGCATATTTGTCCATATATCATGAACTATAATAAGGAGACACATTGTCTGTGTGTGTAGCAGAACATTATAAATAAAAGGACGCTGTCATGTAAAAGTTCGGAGTTACCAGCTCTCTTATCTGCTATCACCTCGTGTACACGTGCCTGTCGTGCGTCTTGGGAGGACTGACCTGCGTCTCTTCAGCTCCCACAGGAGTCGTCTGTGCAGAGCCAAAGGCACTACAGCACAACACAACGTTTGAGTGTCTCTAACCGGGATCTGTTTAATAGGCATGCATCGACGTGCAGCCTCGTCACTTCACATGTGAACTGCAGAAACACATGATTTGAAATACGGTTACTCGCAAAGTGCGATACTGCATTTGCACACCCATCGTCTGATTCGTCTTTCCAAGCACCACGGGGTGTCGGAGTCCAGCTGAGTCCAGCTTGGGTGTTCAGGACAGGGAGAGGGCATGGACAGAAAGGAAATAGCTTGAAAGAGCATGTTCTGCTCGGTCCAGAGGATGCCATGGGACCCTTGCGCAGGCTTCTGCTGTTAAGACTTAATCTGAGTTCTCATCGCTGAGAAATCTCTCTCTTGCATGTTCGGCTTTGATCATAACACAACCTTCTCCACCTGCCGCAGCAGGATTAGGTGAGAGCTGATCTGTGATAGCAGGCACCGCGAGCTATGCCGAAAGCCCGGAATCGCACTCAAAATGGATGAGCAGATGGAGAATGTCTTGACTACAGTGTCAGTCCTTGCATTAAGTTATCAGAAAACTGCAGTCTCAATGATCCCGCTGTGCTGTGTAGCCTGTATGAGAAACAGGCTGAGCGCTATCTCCGTGTAACCAAAAGTGGTGTTTTGACAGGATTTAGTTCTCTTCAAAAACACTGCATTACCAAAAATGAACATTGTTGTTCTTCACTGGCGAAATTCCTTCCTTTTGTTTCCTGGAAAGCTTGAACAGCCCCTTACTGTTGGCAATAGGAAGAAAAGAAAGACCTGAGACTTGAAGCCTGTACTTTCGTAGAAAAACAAGATGCGTTAGGAAGGGAATGGGTCCAAGTGCGGGAACCGAGTCTGTTACGTACGCCTTTTGTACAGTGCGGTTTTGTTGCAGCGTGTCTAGAGCCGGTGTATCTGCGGCAGACCGTCACTGGAGCGTTTCGTCGCCTGCTGCATAGGACAGCTTCTTAAGCACGCAGAAGTTGTGGTTGTTTTGACAACTGTATACTAAATTTATCTGGAAAGAAAGGGAAAAATTTAGTCTTGCGTTGCTATGTGTGCCTCGTGTTTTATTTATAGTTTGTTAGCCAAACCTGCTGACAGGATATATCTAACTTACTGCCGGGGGAATGAAGGGAGGTAGGATTGTACCAGCCGCTGCCTGGAGAAGGCATTCCAGAGGCTCTGTGAAACTTTACGTGAGGCAGAAAGTGTGCAGGCAGATGGCAGCTGCTCTAATTAAGACTTACTGTCTCTGTCTTTTTTCCTGCTGCTGTGGCTTTTAAGGTATCTCTCTTCTTTTTAACACCAGAGGAATTTTAGTAATTTATTATCTGTACGGCGCGGTATGTATTATATTACAGTGATAAACGAGCTTCAGCCCACTGAAGTAAATGTCTTGAATCTTCAGTAAATTGGACTATGAGATGACAAGTCTCCCAAGACAATGGCAGCTGAAGATGTGTAAATGAAGTTGCCATTTATGGTTAGTTATTACCCTTCACCAAGATCTTTTGAACCGAGGCTTATAAAACACGTTGACAGTCTACGCAGCTATAGAGATGCTAGGCAAAAAGAGAGACTGTGCAGCAAATTAACATTAAAAGCATATGTTGCCTGTGGGTGCTCCTGATGCTGGAGTGCAGTTAGCACAGATGAAAATCAGCTCATCTTTTTCCATTAAGTGTTGGGGGTGTTTTGTTGCTGTTGTTTTGTTGGTCGGGGGTTGTTTTTTTGTTGGTTTGGTTTGTTTTTTCTTTTGGAATTGCATCCGGCATTTGGAGTGGGTAAAGGCTGTGCTAATTGGGTGCCTGCTGGCGGTGACCGCTGTATCTGTTCAGTCACAGGCTGACATGCCAGCATACTTCAGCGTTTGAAATCAAGTCTGTTTCTTTCCCTTCATGCAGGGGCTTTTGCCCAGGGTTTGTTCACTGCGATATAAAATGAGGGTTTGTTTGGTGTTTCAGAATTTCAGAAGCTGTGGAGGAGCGTTCCCGTTGATTCTATGGATGAGGAGAAAATTGAAGAGTATCTGAAACGACAGGGTATTTCTTCCATGCAAGAAACCGGACCAAAGAAAATAGTAAGCGATATAAATTACAGATCTTTCTAGGAGATTCCCCCTAACTGCCCCCACAGTGTTAAGTCCAAAACACGTTGGTGAGCCTATGCACAGCTGCTTTGTGTAGTTCAGGGAAGTGTGACCAATTTTAAGAAGCTGCAAAAAACAATGCTGTAGCCAGGAGTCAGTGTTTTTGTAACTTGTTTGAGCCAGTGTAATCCAAGCAGCATCAAGAAGAGGGCAAATGCCAGAAATCCCTGTGAGCTCCAAAGTGGAAGCTTCTGCTTGAAGCCGTACAATACATTAGGAGTAGAAAAATAGTTACTTTTTTGGGAGAAGTGTGGGGTTTTTTTAACTTTTTCTTTTCTGCTAAATAGCTTTGAAATCCTGATGGGAACCGTGTAAAACGTGCCTCCCACCACACACACGCTGTTCTCCAAACTGGATGCAATATGCTCGTGTTTTACTGGGAGGCCTAAATGGCTGCAAGCTCTCCAAAGATGCTTTCTTCCTGGCTGCAAAGAATATTTTTTTTTTTTTTTTTCACATTTATTTGGGTGTGATATATCATGTCTTTTCTCTTCTGCACTTGGCTTCAAACTGTCCTTTCACAAAAGCGCTTCCACACAGGACTTGTTCTTGGTTTCTGCTAGTCACTACGCTAGATGGTTGAATGCCTGTCATCATGTAGGCACTCCTCACGGATTCCCTATATGCTAAATGTGTGTTTGAGCATGTAATTGTGGATAGAACTATAGGGCATGTACCTACTTCTGTACCTGCATGGGAGTGTTTGGCAACTTCACTTATAAACGCCAGATTTACTGCTGCACATGGGATGCAGAGGCTCTGCTCTGTCCCCATGGTCATCTCCCTGCCTGGATTTGAATTGAATGCTGCTTGCAAAAAGAAGCAAGCACCTTCCCCGCCCTGGTTCAAGCAGGGCTCTTCTGCGCAGAAGTGATGACTAGCACAGCGTCACACATCAGGTCAGATGTCGCAGTTGAGGGGCAGATCTTTTGACTACTGTTTATTTCTTCTTGTAGGCTCCTATTCAGAGGAGGAAGAAACCCGCTTCTCAGAAGAAACGTCGATTTAAGACTCACAATGACCACTTGGCTGGAGTATTAAAAGATTACTCTGATGTCGTTCCTGGCAAACAGTGACCGGTTGAATTCTGGAGCAAACATGCATTTTTATACAGGCTTTTTGCCACTCGGGCTCAATGTCTGCTCGCAGAAAGACTGACTGTATGTAGTAATGTGATGTGTTTCCCCCATCCCAGCAACTGCCGAGATGAAACAGGTCAGTTTAAGAGCACGTATGAACGACTAAATTTAGAGTTTAATTTAATTAGCTAATGGGAAATGTGTCTTTAAGTAAGAGGTTCTCACTAGTGGCCTCTTGGCATAGAGTGATAAATGGTGCTCAGCATGTAATGCAGGAGTTCCTGTTCAGTGCTTACCTCTGCTTTTACATTGCTTAATGGGTATTTACCTGGAATTACTTACAAGGGGCTTTCTAGTAGAATCGAATACAGCATTTGTTTTACCTGTTTCAGGAAAACCCTTTCCTAAAATCACTGCAGGCAAGTTTCTGCCACAGTCAAATACACCCACGGTTTGTATGCTTCTTCCTTGCCATGGGACTGAGCTGTACTGAACGTCGGTGATATCTGAGGCTCAAACTCAGAAAAAAACCCTCTCCCGAGCTCCCAGCAGGCTGCAGGATGGCAATGCAGCTGTAGCTTCCTAATGCTAACCAGAAATTGCCCTGGGCGATTTCTCATCACTGTAGTGGATGCACGTGTGTTGCACAGTTCTACTCTACAGGAGGGAAATAAAATGACAGTGTAATACTGAAGCAATGTTTTTTTTTTTTAAAGTAATAAACTTACAATGCTGGTTTCCAGTGTTGCTTCCTTAAAGAATGCAAGAATCAACGTCTTTTGTGCTTGTTGCGTTTTCCTTTTCAAGGAGGTAAAGGAATCTTTGCTATATTTTTATCTTCTCAATGACTTACTGTTCTGGGCTAACACTGTCATCTTTTTATCATTCGCGGTTGGGGAGGGGGGGAGGAACCACCTTAAATGAAAGCTCCCTGTAGATGCCTGATGGTCTGTGCAATACAGACTAACGTGGAGTGCGGCCAAAATATGTCCTCTTGATAACTTATTTTTATGTACTGAACCAGAGTCAATCAATGCTGATATTGTTTTCATGGCATTGCGGGAGAGGAGCTGTTTCTCCGCTCTTCTAAGGTTAGGATCAAAGATAAAATAGGCGACTGCGATATCCCACCGACAGTATATTGCTGCTGCGTGCACGTGAGCTGTTGTCTTGCTTGATGTATCAGGGGTTGAAGCAGAGGCTGTCGGATGCGGACACATGAACGAGTGAAGAATAAGGCTTTGTTGCTGTCACACTGAACAAGTTATGTCTGCTCGGGGAAGCGCAGGAGGAGAAATACGCTTCTGGAAGTGTAGCATTTATCCTCCTGATTTTAAAGACTGCTCTTTTGAGAAACAGACAATACTTCCAGCGTTGCGCGTCAGCCCTGTTTGAAGAGTTGCTAAATGCCGGTAGGAGGTTTCTTCTATTTCTTTTTTTATACATATATATATTTCATGCTTTTAAAAAAAATATATATATATAAAAGCATGCTGCTCTGGCTGGTTTTGAAACTGTTTTTCTTTCCTGTATCTTCCAGGTTAGCACAAGCAATTTCTCTTGGAGCTTTTTAATTTTCCGTTACAGCTCTGCCTTAAAGCACCTGCAGCACACTTGCAAAACTGTTCACCTCTCTTCTGTCATCTTCTGTCATCACTCAAAAAAAAAAAAAAAAGGTTCCCTTCCATCTGCTGCATTTTTGAGCAGTGATTTTTTTTGGTGGTGGTGCTCAGACAAAAGCTGAGCTCTTAGTGAGCTCTGAGTTGCCTTTCATACCTTTGGGGGTTTTTTATGGGGTAACTTCCCAGTCATCTTACATAGCGTTACCCTTTCTCTATGAACCAAAGCTTGCAAAGCAGACTGTAAGGTAGGCTACCTGTTCTGTTTCTCTGCTCAAGTGATTAAGATAATAGAGGAGTCTAAAGAAAACGCCTCCAGCTACTTTCAAAGATTAAAAATATGTTAGGTCAAATAATAGGAGAGCAGGAAAGAAAGATTGACTGTGTGCTGTGCTGGCATTGTCAGGCTCCAGTGTTCAAAGGAACAAAAAGGTGCAGGTGATGTCCAGTTGGAAAGACTGGATTAGATGCTTTGTCGCACTGGAGGAAGCCTTCTCTGCTGTACTAGCAGAGAGGGCATAATAAGTTTTGCAATTTGTTAGGGTACAGTCTCAAAAATAGCTGAATGGGAGCTCACATTGGCCTGTTGGAGATGGCATGGAATATAGACAAGCAGTTATGAAGAAAACAAGTTCAGAAAATAAACATGAGCTCCTCTCTTTTGTGTGGGTTTCAGGAGTTGGGGTTTGTTTCTCTGTCGAAGATGCTCCCAGCGGTCCTTACGGGTTTTTTCCAAGACCTCTTAAAAATCAAACGGTGCAACTTGAAAACGTCTCAAGACTATATCAACGGGAGCCTGTATGCTGAAAGCTTTTTAGTACTGCTCCAGTACACTAATGTCTCTTCACAACGTAATGTCCAAATCAGGCTTTTCGCTGAAGTTCAGCATATGAGTTTGCAGTTGCTAAAAACTTAAACCTACTTCATCTTCCTCCAGGGTGTTCTCGTGTATTCTGCATCTGGCAAGAAGGTTCTCCCAGTGGCCAAAACCATCATGTCCTCAGCTCGCTTTCTTTGGCAAACTCCTCCTTCCTTCAGTCTGGTGGTGCAAAGGGCTGCTGAGAAGCGTCAGGCACTCTCCTGGGGCCCATGGGCCTATTACTCCATTTTTCTCTTCCTTCCCTGGAAGCGTCTGCTGCTAACCAGGAAGATAAGGGGACTCGGGCTGCCCTTGACAAAGACAGAACATGGAATAGAATGTTTCAGTTGGAAGGCACCTACAATGACCACCTAGTCCATGGCAGGCACCTTCGTCTCATGCGTTTCAGGAAGACTGTTTGGCAAACCCATCTCAGTGTGGTCTTTACCTGTCCCTGCCAGGTGAGGACTTGCTTTTTCCACTCTCCTGAGGCTCCTCAGGGCATGCGTGTCCTGTCCAGCAAGGGTGTTGTTCCCTCAGCTTCAGGATTTGGTCTGTCCATCCTGGCAGGGCTGTCATTTGAGCCTTTCTAACCCTCTGGGGCAATGGAGGAATGCGGGCACTGATGAGCAGTTCTTCTGATGCAGCATCCGTCTCTTCTTCCCCTGCCACATCAGCCAGGAGCGGAGAGGCGTTCAGCTCCCACCCCCTGTGATGCTGATGGACATACGGACAGGGCCCTGGGGGAAAGGATGCTCTTTCTCAATGACAGGAGCTGTCCGAGATACATCTTGGCTGTCTACATCATCCTTTCGCTTGCACGATTGCATCGTGAGCCCGTGGCTGCGAGGACAGTATCTGCAGCAGTCGCTGGAGCTATTCCCAAGAGAACACGGCTCTTTTGAGGTCTGCAAAGCAGCCCGAGACGTGCACTCGGTTCCTCTCTTTCCCCCTCGATATTATAGTAGTTCGTCTTGTTGGGAGAGAGGTATGCCAGTTCCCCTGTGATGGATGAAACTGGAGGCGGAGGGAGACGGGTTGCATCGCTGATAGCTCTTCCTCTCTAGCCAGGCATTGCTGGTCTAGGGTTTGCTTCTGAAAAGGTATCCTCCTCGTAGGGCAGCCGTTAGCAATGTCAGCGTACCTGCCTGTGGGGATCAGGGGCCGAACTGGCTCTTCAGGAAGCGCTCGTTAGGACTTCTTTGTGTCTGTGTACATAAACCAGACCTTTTATTTCACCTTTTATTTCGTCTGCTCCTCCTCGCCCCCAAAATAAAAGCACTGTTGTTTTTTTAAGGTACGAGTTGAATAGCCCAGGGGTGTCACACCTCTAAACGCGGAACTCTACTGGCTTCTCTCCTAAAAGTTGCCCTAACTGAAGAGTTATTCCACCTCCTCCTCCATTGCGATGATCATTCTGGAAGGGGATGGAAAACAGCAGGATTTTGTATGGTTGAATGAGAAAACTGACATAAGGCGATGTGTACCAGAGCTAATCTATAATTCATCATGATCATTCCAGGCTTTTAGAGAGCAGAGGAGAGAGAGGCAAGGGAGCCCTGAAAAACGGTATAAAGACCCCGCACGTGGATGTAGCCGGCGAGGGCTGTCACTTCACATGAGCACGGGCAGGCGGTGCAGGGCCACCAGGGAGAGCTGGGCTCCCGGTACCTGCTGATGAGGAGGGGCTGCGTTTGCAGATGACTAGAAGCAACTATGGCACTGACATCTCATTATTTCCAGCTTTGTTGCTTGCTTTCCGGTCGCTGCTAATGTACCAGGCCCAAATTCCTTTGTGTGTTACTGCCTCGGGGGCCTCTGGAAGCTACTGTATCTGGGGGAGGATGTCCAGTTGGGTTGAGTGCTTACTGTTGACTGGTTAAGGCTGGTAAGGCTAACCGCTAACAACCATCGGGGCGAGGCGAGCTCGGTCCCCAGTCTGCTGGTACTGGCTTTATACTGCTGGCAAAGTCAGGGGTACGGGCTGGATCGTCAAAGCCCACCGCTGAGTTGTCACCAAGAGAGGAACCAGCCTGGAAACAGCATTCCTGGCAGCCCCAGGTAGCTGGCGTTGCTGCAGCACTGCCCGGCCTGGCTCTTAGGGGTTCTTGCAAAAGGCAGCGCCGCGCCAGCTGGGACCCCTCGGCTGGCGTTTTGCTGTAGTGCAGACTGCCAGGTGGTTTGGGGCTGGGTCTCCTCCCAGGGGAGAGAGGCTCTGCTTCTGCGCTGCTTCTCGGGTCTGTTGTTGTGGCTCCGTAGGTGCGTTCCTAACCGTGTCTGTCTTGTCAGGCTGTCTGGAGGCATCCCCGTAAAGCGGATAAGGACGAGCGGCAGTTCCCCAGAATAGTGGGCTTGTCTGGACACAGCAGGGCTTTCGGCAGGAAGGCAGCTTCTCCGTCGTGCTGGGTACCGCATAGCTGTAGCTGCTCTCTTCCCGAATGAGGCGAACACAGCCTGTGCCACCCCAGCAAGGGCCAGTGGAGGCAGGGGAAGCTTTTGGCTCTCTGCTCAGCACTGGGGAGGTCATACCTGGAAATTGTGTCCAGTTTGGGCCTCCCCCCTCCCTTCAAGAGGGATGCAGGGATGCTGGGGAGGGTCTGGTTGGGCCTCCTGGACTGGTCAGAGCTGGGGGCAGAGGGCTTGGGAGGAGAGTGGGCAGCTGGGACAGCTCGTTGTGGTGAAGAGGTGGCTGGGGGCATATCTAATCACGGGTACAGCGATGTGAAGGGCGATTAGGAAGATGATGCGGTCAAACTCTTTTTGGCAGCCATGGCAGATGACATAATAGGGGAACGTGGGAAGTTTGGCTTGGATATTAGGAAAAAAAAAAAAAAAAGCTGCTGGGGAGGTGTCTCCATCCAGGGAGGTTTCTAGCATCGGCCAGACAAGACCAGGCCGCCCTGATCTCTTGTTGGCAACAGTCCTGTGGCACGAGGGAGGTTGGATCCGAGACCTCCTGAGGCCCCTTTTACCCACGTGCTTCTGTGGGGCCGAGCCCCCGTTCCTTTGGTGCCACCTGGCTTGCTGTAAGAGCAGTTCTCCTTGTTTCTCGCTGTCTTGCTCTCTGCTTCTTTGGTTTGCAAGTGTGCGCAGCAGCCTCTGTATTAGCCAGCAGCCCAGGAAAAAAAAAAAAAACAACCAGCCCTGACTCCGAAAACCCATCAGCGCTTCTGTGGTTGGGACCCACACGTTGGACTCCACCAGCCTCACGGGCTGGACGTTGTGCGGAGCGCAAGCACAACAGGAGAAAAGGATGGTTAAGGCAGGAGGTTGTCCTTCCATTAAGTTAATTTTTTGACTATACCTGCACTTCTGGGCTTCCATCCAAGGCCTGAAGTACTTGTGCGATTTCCTCCTGCCTCCGTCTAACTGCTGTTGTATTCCCTATTCCCTCCTGAGCTAGTTATTAATTATGGAGACTGCAGAGATGAAGTCCAGACTCTGCTAATGGTTGACTTCCCCGTGTTTTAGAAGAAGCATTTCAGGGACCTGCTAATGGTACTTCTTAGCTTCGCTTTTTAAGCTCTGCCGTCATCTTGGTTTCCATCCTGAGCGTGGTGGCGAGGCAGATAACGGTGTTTAAGTGTTGGCTGAAGCCTGGCTCTCCGCTCCGGGGCAGCCTGCGGTTGCAGGGCACGCTTTCGGAGCACCCTGGCTCATCTCCCTGGGTTGAAACATCTCCCCGGTGCGGGCACTGCCTGGCCTGGGGACGGCTACCCCGGCATCTCATCTTTCCTCTCCCAGCCTTGTTATTCCTTCCCCTGTTCCCTGCCCCGTCCGGGCTGCGGGCGCTGCTGGCCGGCCTCGGCTCTGTCTGCCCTTTGCTCCCCCTGCCCCGGCTGGCCCGTCTCCACTCCCGCGCCACAATCCCCATGTCCCTGCCGCTGCTGCCCAGCTGCCTTCACTGCTGCCTGCCCCTCTGCGCAATTCGCTGGGAGATACGGCTCTCCTTCTCTCCCGTCTTGGTTCCCTCCCCATTCCTCTGCCGCTCGGTTGTGTCCGTCCGATGTGGGGAGTTAGCGCTGTGTTTTTCTCCGCAGACCCTGCCGGCCCGTTCCTCTGCGCAGGGATGCTTAGGAAGGAGCCTCTTGCATCCCCCCCCCCCCCCCCCCCCTCCTCCCTGAGCTTAGCCTTCCCGTTAGGGGGATGGGGAGAGGAAAAACTTGGGAAAGTGGAAACAATGAGAGTGCGAAATTTTCTCATTTTGGTTTTTCCAGCTCTGCCTGTTTGTTTTCCCCCGGGACTTATCCCTGGTATCGGATGCCAGCACTGGCCTGGGAGTCCCTGGTCCTGTTTTGCAATGTCCTGGTGTCAGCCAGCAGCTCGGGCCTTCCTGTAAGCGCCCCGACGGTCACGGGGAAGGAATGTTCCCCCGGCCGCGTGGGGAAAGGTCACCACGGGCAAAGGGGACGCTGCAGCCGGGCAGGCAGCTTGCCGCTCCCGCCCCTCGTCGATGAGGGCAACACCGATCAGCACAGAGCTGAAAATGCTTTGGCTTACAGGGGAAATTTAAAAAAAAAAAATTGGTTCAAGAGGTTAAATATTTTCGGCAAGGCCCCGCTTCCTTTCACAGGGCAGATCTTAGAGCAGATGCTGTGCCCAGGCGAGGTCCGGGAGGACGCGTGCGTGTTTCGTTGCTTTCTTAGCTGGAGGATGTTTGCTGTTGAATCGGCTCCCGAAAGCATCTGCGTGTCTCGCTAAAGGGATGCCTGGGACAGCGGCGTCGGCCGCTCACCGCCGCTCCGAATAGCAGTCGGGCTGAGCAATAAATTCGCCTCGCGCTCGCAGCTTGCCGCCCTCTTCCCTTCCTACCCCGGGCCTGCCAACAAACCTCTCCCCGTGAACGCGTCTGGGAAAGAAAGCTGTGACTTGCGGTGGCCGCGGCGGGATTAGCGTCCGACATTAAGGGCTTAACTCCCCGCCTCGTCCCGGCCAGCCGGGGGTTTCGAGTAACACCACCGTGCCTTTTTCTTCCGCCCTACGACAGTTCGTAGCCTTTTCCACGCCGTTCTCCGGGCTGCGTTTGCTAAGCAGGAGCTTGCTCCCGCTACTTTGTTTTCGGAGCCTGGCCCGTTGGCTGAGGCTCCTGGGGACACTGGTCACATTTATGGGGGCCGGGGGGGCGGAGCGGAGGAAGGAGGAGGAATTTCTAGGTTGGGCTTAACGAACCGAGTTTTTCAAGATTCTCGGCGCGTTAAAAAAAAAAAATTAAAAAAAATGAAATAATCTGGCCCTTCGTCTCTAGGTTACGTTTGCCTCTGCTGTGGCTGAGCTCATGGAAAAATCGCAGCTTAGCTCCTGCGCTCAGTGCCAAGATTAGTAGGTTTAAAAACTAACCGATAACATCTTTGTAAACTTGGAGTCATTTCTTTAAAGCCTGCTGATCCTTCCAGCCTGGATTTTGGAGCTTTCCTAGAGATCCAAGCAAGCCAAGCCGGACGACGGTATCTACCCTGAAAAATCAGGTATCTGCCCTGAAAAATCACGTCCCTCGGAAGCGTTGCCTTCAAATACCCCGAGGGAGGAAGGAGGCTGCTGTTCCCCAGGCCCCGAAGGGCGTGTGTTCGGATCCTTTCCCCTGTTCCTACCCAGATACACAGCACACGATGACGCTCTGCGCGTAACTTATAATAATCACTGGTTTTATTTTTAAAAAATTACAATAGAAAAGTACCTTTAAACATATTTCCAAAAGCGGAGTAGACAATGTGGAAGCTGCTCTCCTCTCCACGAGACAAAGTACAGGAAATAGTTTGCTAAAAGAGTTAGTCCGTCGCTTGGAAACGCTGGTGTCGTTCCTTGGAGAGCCGCTCAGAGGTTTGTCTTGGAATTTATTTCTTCTCACGTCGCCTTTATCAATCCCGCTTTTTACAGAAGACCCCTAACGGGACGGTTTCCCATCGCACCGTCTCACCCCCCTGCCCCGCCCGGGCTCCGGCAGCCGAAATCTCAGCCCTCTTTTTTTGTGGCCCACCCGCAGAATACAAGGAAGGAGGAAGAAAAAAAAAAAAAACAAAACCAAAACAGGTTATGATGTTTTTAACAAGGCCACAGAGGGGGAAAAGGCAATGAAAGGAGAAGTTTTGCACCTCCTTTTGCAAGAAACTGAAATCCGTTTTGACGTTTTGGTTTGCTTTGCTTTGCTCTTTTCTTTTTTCCAAATTCCTCCTGGAGCAAGGAGAAGGAAAGACTAGTATGTCAAGCGGTCTCTTTGCTGGTACGCTATCGCCGTAAAGGTTACCAGACACCGCCCTTAAGGGTGTTCGACAGCCTCCCTTCTTGCCTTTGCACGTGGAAACGTGGAAAATCCCACACAGCGAGCCGCCGGACCGGCATCAATCACCTCCACACTCAAACCCCAGTTCAGCCCAGCGCTTTGGCGTAACGGTAGGCACGTCTCCCAGCCCCTCGGCTGGCTCGGGACTCGCGCCCAACCTCGAGTAAGCTGACGAACCGAGGGCTTGTTGTTTGGTTTGGTTTGGTTTGGTTTTGTTTTGTTTGTTTTCTCATACAGCAGTTTACGTTGCCCGTAACAACTTCAAGCAGTCATGGCAGGAGGAGGAGGAGGCAAATTGTCACCTTGCTACATGTGCGGGCTGTCTCTGCCCATCCCTGATCCGAGCCGTTGTACCGTGCCGAAAGCTTTGCACAGCAAGCTATTAACAGAACCCTAAGGTAAAAAAAAAAACCAAAAAAACCACCATAAGAAAGTTTCTGATTGTCCTGCCTGGTTGTCGTTTGGTACAACTGGGAAGAAGACGGTAATACTGTCAGTGTCCGCAGACGTCACCTTGCCGACGCGGCCGGAGCGCGATTCCTACAAACCCGAATCGTGCCGTCGCGACATCCGCGCGCACGTGAACATCGCGCCTTCGACATGCAGCTGACGGGGGCGGAGGGGGGTGGGGGGGGGGCATAGACACTCTTAATTACACGCATTCGAAAGTCAAGCGCAAAACTTGTGGTCCGACCCAGTGTAAGATTGTCCTATTTAGGAGGTTTGGTACAAAAATACTTGCTCTCGTTTTGCTTTTTTTGTTGTTGTTGTTTGTTTGTTGTTGTTGTTTTTGCAGTCTGCTTTCCTATGGTTCTGTTTGAAAAGACTTTTCAAACGCTACAGCAATGCCTGTCAAACCATGCTTTCAGAAGTAACACACTCTTTCTTACAAATATACAGTGTAAAAGAGGAAAATATTATTACTAGGTATGCTTTTCGTTTTTTTCTTCTAGGAGAGCAGATGTGTGATAGAGGCTGTGGGAAAGTCTTGGAGGAATCCAAACTTGTGTGAGGTTTGTTTTTGGTTTGGTTTTTTTTTTTTCAAGCCTGTAACAACAGAGAGAGAGGTGTTAAAAATAAATAAAACAAAATTGAAAAAAAAAAAAAAAGGCGGGCAGCCGTGATTTTGGGGTGAGGCAAAGCAGAAAAGGGGCTGTGGTTTATCTCTCCTCCTTCACAGGAGAAGCTCCTGTGCCGCGGCGCCGGGGAGAGGGGGGCTTCTTTTGGAAACGGGGCGAGGAAAGGAGCAGCCCGTGCTCCAGGGAGAGTTGTTTAACCGGGAAAGGTGGGAAATGCCTGCGGGGAGAGCCGGGGCTGTCGGCTCCCCGGGGACCATTAGCCAGGCAGAAGGGGAAGGACCAAACTGGTCCCAGTTTGCTCCTCCCGATGGCTGTAGCCTCTGGGGTTTTAACTGAGGAGGCGCCAGCTGGGAAGCTGAGAGTTAAGTTTTTGAGTTGAATTTTGCACTTAAGAGGAATTCAGTCTGTGTTGATCCAAGGCAGGAAGCGAGGACGGCAGCCCGAGATGAGATTACCGGGGGTAATTCAAAGCCGAGAGGCATTCCTCGGCTGTCGAAACTCTCGCCCCAGATAACAACAACGGCAAACGCGGGGAAACGTCGGTGCTGGAGGCACCGTGCCGTAGCGGGAGCAGCGATGCCGCCCTGCAGGGATCAATCCCGGGGAACGCGTCCACCTGGCTGCCCGTTTCCTCGGGGACATCACATTGCCTTCCTCCTTCCTCTACCCCCTCCCCAAAGCAGCCGCGGTCCCCCCTCGCGCGGCCCGGCCCCCGTGCCGCAGCCTTACCAGCACACTGTGGTTTTGCGGAGAGCACGCCAACCCAGTAGCCGCCTTGGAAGACTCCATTAATACCCACAAGACTGACTGTAGGCCACCATCACACACCTGAGACCTGCGAGAGGACACGGCGGAGGGTTAGGGACGCTGGCAGGGGCAGCCGGCAGCCAGCGGCTGAGGTCGGTGTGCTGCGGGGAGAGGATATTTCGTGGGGGACGGGGTCGGCGCTTCCTAAGGGGGACGTTTGCAGCTTAAGCCCTGCCCTGACGGGGCTCCACGCGGCAAATACGGGGAGCACGCAGGCGGGAGAGCCAGGGCGGCGGCAAAACCCTTCGCTGGGCTGCGCCGTAGCCCTTCCCGGCTGGAGGAGCCTGGTGGGGAGCCGGGAGGTCCCCCCGACCCTCCATCCCCACCACCCGTTGGGGGCTACCAGGGTTGCTTGCGGGCAGGTGGACCCGTTCCAAGGCACCGCACTCCTCTCCTCTTCCCAAATACGGCTCTGCTTACATTGTAGCTGGAAACATTGGCACGTCCCATATTTTGGAAGAACCGCTGGTTCCCAAAGCCTCGCCGCTCCCTATTTTTATCTGCTGGGCCTAAAATAGCCCGTAAACGCTTTGCGGATCCAAGCCTGGGGTCGGCTGCAGCCGCGGCCGGTCCTGCCGCCCTCCCCGGCTGGGTGAGCCCTGTGGCCACGGCGCGGGGCTGCGGGTGCCGGGCGGCCGGGCAGAGCGGTGGCACGGGAGCAGGGGCAGCCGATGCCGGAGCCTCGCCGCCTCCTTGGATCCCCTGGGGTTTCTCCGCAGGTGGGTGCGGACATGGCACAAGGAGGCTTCCCGGCCGGCATCGGCAGCGGGGATGATGGTTGGGGCAGGCTGGGATCGCGGGGCAAGCGATGCTCAGCATCGTCCGAGCCTCTTTGCCCTCTTCCATTTGAATCCCTTTTGGTTTTTTTATCCATGAAAGGCCAAGTTATTTGCAGAGCGTGTCTTGCGAGGCTTTACCCCTCCGAAGAAGTCCCAGGTGTAGTCAAGGCAGCCCCCTCCCTCCCTCCCTCCCGCCGGGCAGCGGGGCACTCGGGAACCCCGCGCTTCGCGTTTGGAGAGCTTTCGTTAAGGTTTAACGAGAAGTTTGCGTTGTGCTGGGAGGCAGGGGTTGCCTTCCCACCGGGTAGCCTTGCTGCCACCTTCATTTGCAGGACCGTGCCATCGCTACACCCTCCGCTGCAGCAACAGCGTGGGCCGGCGAGCCACGGAGCTGCCTCTCCATCCTGCCCCGGCATGTTTGGGCAAGCGTTGGGGTGGCCGGTGGCAGAGATGTCCCCTTTCCTGGGGGGCAAGGAGGACACCCGGAAGGTGTGTGGCCTCGCCAGCGCGGGCGTAGGGTCTGGCCACCCCCCCTGAGCTGCCGGGGAGCCCGGGGTAAGGGTGGTGGTGGCCCCCCAGCCCACCACGCTGGCCGGGAGGAGGGGAGCGTGGAGGGCGGCACTCACCCGGCATTCAGCAGAACTGACGGGACTTCCAGCCCTGAGAACCAGCCTCGGAGGGGGGGAGCCAGCGCATCTGCAACGACAAAGAGGGGCACGGGGTGAAGAGGGGTGGTGGCCACCCACCCCGGCAAGAGCCGGCTGCCTCTGGGCTCCCCTTTCCCGGCCTTCCCCAGCCGCAGGGCGGAGGGAGGGCGAAACGTACAGCCGTCCATCCCAGCTCCGCTTGGGACAGTAACGCGGCACCCCCGCCCCCCTCCGGCATCACTGCGTGCAGCGGGACCGAGCCGGGACGGCAGCACCGCGGCCGCACGGAGCAGGAGGTGGGCTTATCCCCCCCCCCCGCTAGCACCTGCAAAGCCCGCATGAGACGGGGCGGTGGCGGGGAGGAGGGGGAGAAAATGTCAGACGCCAAAACCCGGCGGCTCTGGCCGGCTGCCCGTGGGCGCTGGGCGCTTTGCCGGATAACGCCACCTCAGCCCCACCGTCCTGAGGTTCCCCGTCCCGCCGCTCCCTGCGGGACCCAGCTAGGGAGGATGAGCGAGGAGCTCCGGTTTGGGTGGTGGTACCCCTCTCCAACATCCCCCACCAAACCCACACCGCCGCCGGTGTGACGGTGACGGGGACAGGCTGTGGCCCCCAGCTGAGGAGCGCTGCCAGCTCCACTGCGTCACCCGGGGGTGACGGGGAAGGGGCCACCACCATCCTCCCCGCCATGCCAACTCTATAACCACGGCAGATAATATTTCTTCGAACAGCGTCTCGTGTCGGGTCTCAGCCTGGGTTTTCCCGGGGGTCCCTCTTTACGCCTCCGTTCCCTTCGCTGGCCGTGTCCCCGGCGTCCCGAGCCGCGCAGGTGCTGCCTGTTCGCCGTCATTTGACAAGGCGAGTACGTGGCTGCAATAATATTTACCGCCGCTCTTCCTATAAACAGCGGGGCCCGAAAGGCCGCGGTTTCATCCGAAGGCTGCGGCCGGTTTCTACGCCCAGCGCTTTTCCTCGCCTTCCACCTCAAACCAGCCCCCGGCTCCCAGCGATGGTGGCTCCGGATAACCTGGCTCGGTCCCGGCGGGCCTGGGCCAAAAAGCCTTTCGGATGCGGCTTATCCGGCAAATCTGTTTCCGTGCGCTCGTTTCCTCCTGCTCGCCGCCAAGCCCGCGGCGCGGAGCGAGAGCCGGGATGATGTCCGCCGCGGCTGCTGGGGCGGCAGCTGCCCGTTCCCCCCCCCCACAACGGGGGTCTCTTCCCGGCATCCCCGCGATGCCGCTCCCGGGAAACATCCCGAAGGTTGGCACTGCGAAGAAATCCTCCACCATCTCCATTTCCACTTCTTCTCTCCTTTTGCCCCCCACCTCCTCTCCCCGGGGGGAGGCGGGTGGTTAATTTTTAACGGCGGCGTGCCGCCGTCGACGGGGCGGGGGGGGCACCAGAAAAGCGCTTGCGACACGCGGCGAAGCGCCTCGTCAATAAAAGATGGGTTCTCCATTTGCGCTTCGCTTGCCCTCTCCTCCCCTGTCAGAGCCGCTTTCGCTTCACACCACCCCGCACCCGGCGAGCTGCATCCCAGCGATGCTCGAGGGGCGCACGGGGGCTCGCGAGCCCCCCCCCCCCCCCCGCCCTAATCTTGTGCCGCGCCGGCAGCCGGACGAGTCGTCCGGTGCCGGGAACACGATGGGGGACGGTCCAGCCCCAGCATCCCCCCCCAATTCCCTCCCCTCCCCGCCTGCCCCTGGCGCGGGCAAGAGCGAAGGTAGGAAGGCAGAGAGAGGTGTTTGGGGAGAGGCAGGCGGTGCTGCCAGCGCTCAGCTCGGTTTTGGGGGGGCCGTCCCTAAATCTCAGGGTCGGTGGAGGCAGGGGAGGGGGGGGGCAGTGCCTGTTAGCCGGGCAGAGGTTAGTGGTGCGGCGAGCACCGAGGGGAAGGGAATTGGGGGGGGGGGGGGAGATCCGGGGTGGGTGAGCGCAGTGGTGGCGGATGGGTCGGAATTACCTGGGCGTGCAGCGAAGCGGGGTAGGTGAAAGCAGGAGGAGGTAGAGCAGGTGCTAACTCCGCTGGGTACAGAGGGTACGGCCCCCACACTTCAGGGCTACTGGGGTAAAGTGCAGGCACTGTGAGCTCATCTGCAAGAAAAGAAGAAGGAGAGAGTTAACGGCGACCGACGAGCCGCAGCCCACCCACGCCATGCCACACGCCGGTCCACAGCACCGCCGGTCCTTCCTTCTTCCCCCCGCTCTCCTCCCCGACGCGGGTGGGAGTAGAGAGCGGAGCTTTCCCCCCTTCCCCGGAGAAGTGTGGCGTTGCCGGTGTCGCCAAACACCAAAAAAAAAAAAAAAAGCCGAACGCCGAACTCGCCCGCTGGGAAAACGCAGGGCTGGGCCTGCGGGGAGCGATGCCGTGGGGCTGCCCGCATCGCCATCGCCTCCGAGAGGTTTAATTGCCCCGGGGATGCGGTGGCGGCGGTGGGCGCGAAGGAGAGCGTGCGGCTCGTGCCCGTGGCGCAGCAGCGAGGCGAGGAACCGGCGCCCGCGCGAGAAAATGCTCGTCCAGGCGCAGAAACGGGCGAGACATCGCCGAGGTCGCCGCCGCCACTCGGAAACTCCCCGGCGCGGTGAAGCAGCACCGCGGGCTCGTCCCGCTCCCGCGCTGGAGCTGGCTGTCACCTGCCCCTGGGTCCTCTCCAGCCGCCTTTGGGGACCCCCGGCCACCGGCCAGCACGTGCCGCCGCGCTTGCAGCGAGCGGGCGCTGCTGCTTCCGCTTGGACCTGGCGTTCCCCATCACCACCACCCCCTCCATGACATCCCTGCTCCCTCCAGCATCCCGCGCCGCGGGCCCGGCATCGCTACACCCACACCGGGGGGTCTCCGCGCGACGTCGAATTGCCTGAATCAGGCGTTTTCCCCCGAGGCAAATGAGGATGGGGGCGACCCCCTGGCGCTTGTCACCCCAAAACCTGGTGGCAGGTCTTGGTGGGGGGGGGGGCGGGGAATCGCGTGAGGCTCCCTCGGGAGAGGCAGGGCCGGTACTTACAGGGCTCCCGGGCGATGAACTGAGGTACGGCGGTGGGGAGAGGCGTGCTGGGGTTGGGGGTGCCCACCAGCTTGCTCTTGGCCATCTTGGTGTTCGCCTTGGCGAACTCCAGCCGCAGCGTCTGGGGGATCTCGGGGTCAAAGCGGATGCCCTGCCGGGAGGGAAGGTGGCACGGCGGGTGGGCGAGCACCGCCGCGTGCCAGCCCCGCAGCAAAAAAATAACTCCCAATTAGGGTTTGGGGTTTTTTTTTGAGTTTTTTTTTTCAACTTTCAGCCTCGAAATGAGCTAATTTGCCGGGCCCCGAGGCGGCTCGCATTCCTCCGGCATCTTTAGCATCGGCACCATATTTGGCAGTCGGCATCCCGCGCGGCCGAGCTCTTATCCAGAGGGATTAGCGGAGCCAAAAAAACAGTTTTACATTAAAAATGAAGACACGGGGCGGGGGGGGGGGGGGGGGGAACAACCCAAACCAAAACGCAGGGTGGAATTGGAGAACCAGGGAGGAATTGGAGAACCGGCTCCACGCGGTTCTCCCCGTGACTGTTTTCGGGAGGTTAACTCCGCAGAGGTAGGAGGGAGCTGCTGAAGGAGAGTGAAATTTTGCTTTTCCTTTTGCAGCTTTAGCTGGGATTTTTCCCGCTGAAGAAACAGGAGAGGCTGGGAAAGGCGTCTCCCACTGACTCTGTATCTAAGGCTCTAATCCTCAGGGCTGGAGCCCTCCCGGGTGGCCCTGGGAAAGGCGAGAGGGATGCAGCCCCCCCACCCCCCAACCCCAACCCCGGGGAGGGAGAATGCGGATGGGGATGGGTTGGAGGGATGGGGATGCAGTGGGGCCACCCGCCGGCACGGGAGATGCGCTTTCCCGGGATGGGGGGATTTGGGGATGGGGAAACGAGGGGGGGGAAAAAAAAATCCCCGAAAAAATGGAGCGGCCAGATGCACTCACGTTCAGGGCGTTCTTCGCCGCCTCCGCCTCGGAGCGGCTGTCGAAGCTGACGAAGCCCACGGGCTGCGGAGGAAGGAGAGGGGGGCACCATCAGTCAGGCTGGTGGGGAGCAAAGGGGGAAACCGACACCCCCCCGACCCCCCCCCCAGTCTCGGGGGACCGGCGGTGCCGGGGGAGGGTGGGAGCATGGCGTGGGACGCTCGCCCCGTTTTGAGCGGCTCCTACCTGCTTGGAGGTGAGTTTGATGAGAGACCCTTCGTACCCCTGCAAGAAAAGAATAAAAAAGTGTGTGGGGGGGAGGGGGGTTGGTGGAGATCCCCACGGTTCAGCTGCCCCTTGGAGAGGGCAACACGCCGCATCCACCACCCGGTAGCCCCACGGGCGGGGGGGGGCATCGGGTGGGCACCGGGGGGAGCTCGCCGAGGCTCTGCACCGGCAGCGGGGACTCGGCGCCGCTGGGTTTTTGTAGGGATGGATAGTTATTTGTTATTTGTAGGGACGGGTAATATTTATCCTTCGCGTTTGAGAGGAGCCGGCGGTGTCCGGGCTGCAGGTCTGGCAGGGGGAAGAGGCGGCAGAGGGGTGCAGCCAACCCTCTTCTGCTGCTAAATGGGGGTGCAAGTCAACGTGCAATTAAAACCCCGGCGCAATCAAAGCGCCCGATGCCATTTTCCTATGGTTTATTGGGGGGAAAATGGGGCAGAAACTCATTTCTGTGAATAAAATGACCAAATTAGACTTTTTGGGGGGGAGGAAACCAGGGAAACCAGTGGTCTCCTAGATCCCACCAAGGTTGGTGGGGCCATGGGGATGGGGCAGGGGGCCAGCCCCGTGCTTCCAGCCCCCCCCTCTCCCCTCCCCAATCTGGTACCTTAAAGGGCCTGAAGAGCAGGTAAAGTTCCCGGGGCTTGATGTCCAGAGGCAACCCGCTGACGAAGAGCGTCCTCACCTGGAAAAGAAGAAAGGAGGTTCCTGGGCACCTTCCCTCACCCCTGACTTGGGGATACCCCGCGCCTCCCGCAGCCTTAGGTGGTGGCACGCCAGAGGGACGATGCCGGCCCGAGGGGAACCTCGTGGGCAGCCAAAAAGCCTTAAGCCACGCGTGGGGGACGCGGCATTTTTAGGAGGGACGTCCCCATCCTTCGGGGGACCACGGAGCAAGCTGTGAAGACACCGCAGACAGGTAACCGAGACCTGTCCTCACCCCACCAAGCGCTCTCCGAGTTGAGAAGGCCGCCAGCATCCCAGTGCCTTCCTAGCCCAGTCTGGCAAACAGGAGCTCTCCTGGCATCCCCAGCAGAGCCCTTACTCTGCACACAATGCCTATTGTCTCTGTTTAATTGCAGCAGCTCATTAAGGACCGGGAGAAGCAAACCCCAACTCTTCCTCCTGGAGGAATGAATGGCCCTGGTTTGGAGGGCGCTGGTTTTAAGCAGCCTGTCCCTGATTTATAAAAGTCACCTTTTAAGGGAAATTTTTTTTTTTTTTTTTTTTTTTTTTTTACTCTTTTTGGGTGGATCTAATGTTTGCCACGGTGCAGCATCCTCAAAGCCGGGGCGGCTCGCAGAAACCCCGCTTCCACCGACCCCCGAGGTGGGGATGTGGGGCTCCTCGGGGACAGGCAAACCCCAGCCGGGCAAGGCCCGTGCTGGGATGGTTTTGCTTTACAACCAGCGCCTAACTGGGGGAGCGGTGTAGGGGCAGGAGACCCACAGCTGGATCTGCTGCCGGTCCCCCTCTCCTCATCGCCCAAAAATCTCATCCAAACACTTTGGTGACCGATGGCCGGGGGCCCACAGGAGCCTGGGGCTGATGACGGCCCCAACCGGCCCCACCTGGACCCCCACCCACCCACGACCCCAGGGCTGTATTTAGGCTCAGACCCCGCTGGGTCTCAGCCCTGTGGTGTCCCCATGGCCGGGTCAGACCCTGACTGCCATTGCCCACCAGCTCTGCTCTTGCCGGGGCACCTGGGGATGGAGCCCACCTCGGTGGGGTCCCTGCCGTGCTGTCCCCATGGGCTCCGGGCTTGCTTGTGAGCCAGCCCCGCTCCCGCTGCTCCCGTAGCATCGTACCGAGAGGTAATCTGGAAGATTCGGCGGCTGTAGCTTATTTTTTCAGGCACCCACATGCCTTGTGAGAGCTGGTCCGCAAGGGCTAGACCAAGGGTTAACCCATCCCGGGTGCCAAGCTGCTGGATTTGGGCTGGAGGAGGGGAAAACCTTGTTGGTTTGGGGTATTTTTTTTATTATTTTTATTTTTTTTTGGCCAGGCACTCTGCCCGCCCCATTCCCTGGGACAGAGACATGCGAAACAGCCAGAAACAGCCAGCCCAGGCCTATTCTTCTTGCTGACATTTCTTCTTTCTCTTGCAGATAAGCTATCTACCCCATCTCCCCGGCCCCGGGAGCAGCAAACATTCCTGCTTTGTGTAACAAAACCTCTGGCTGACCTATATCTATTAAATAACAAAAGGTGCTCGTCGGGGGGCCGCTTGCATATAGCCCTTGTGTCAACAACGCCGATGACACCCATCGATGGTGACACCCATGGCTGCTGGTGCCCACATCTGGGCGCACAGGGACTGCCAGAAGACAAACCAGCCGTGAAAGGACGGCCATTCCACCATCCCACGCTTGATTCCTCTTGGAAAGCAAGCCCTGCTCCAGCCAGGAAAGGATGCTCGGTGCCTTGCCCAGAGGGATGCTGCGAGCTCCATGCTGGATGGGATGAGCGCAGGGATGTCCTCTCCCCTTCCTGAGCCAGGGCTGCAGGTAGGCACAGCCCGGTAGCCCGTCCCCTCTACTGGGACCATCCATGGTGGGCTGGAAGCCCCCTCCCAAAAGCGCCTTGGGGGACCTTCGCCAGCTTTCTGCCTGTCTTCTGAGATCAGAGGGAGATGGAGCATCCCAAGGCGTTCAACGCTGCACCTGGAGACACCACCCGAATTTCTCCCGGCAGGGGCTGGGGAGGGATTCATCTGGAGAAGCTCCCCTCCTGTCCATGAAATTCAATGTGAAGGGCAAATTTATCCTTTCCTAGAGAAAAAAAATATTCCCCTTCGGAGAGATCCACCCGAGCGCGGCTGGGTTTGCCTCCCGAGGAGGCTGAGCATCCCTGCGTGGTCTCCCCTCTCTCCATCATCCCTGGAGCCTCCGGTCCTCCCCAGAACGCTGCTGGCTTCTCGCCTCTCCTCTCCTCTCCCTCCCGGGAGAGCTGTGTGAAACACCAGAGGCGTCAGAGACAGCTCCGGGGGAGAACCCGCCGCCAATTTGCCGCCTCCCTGAAATCCAAACCCCTCCGAGCCGGGCTTGCCGGATCATTTAGCCCCATAGCCGCATGGCAGAGAGACGGGAGAGATAAAAGACCCTGAAAAACCCTCCGAAATTCGGCCTCGCGGCTTCTCTTCGGTAACGACTTGTTTTCTTTGAAAGTTCAAACGTGGGTCGGCCAAGTTTTAAACCGTAAAATCGTACAGCGGCGAGCGGGAGAGGGAGAAGGGCTCCGAAGGATCTTCCAGCCGCGTTTCCAGCCCCAAAAGCGTGTTTGGGGGTCGGGGCAGGGAGAGAGGAGATGCGAGGTCATGGCTGCTCCCCATTTGCACCCCGCAAAAGGGTGCTGGGGGGGGGGGGGGGGGGGGGGGGGGGGCAATGGTGTACCCGGCTAAAGGGACGTTTGAGTAGGGCCTACGTAAACAGCATCCTTTCGCCGGGCCGGGTAACAAGCAGGTGGGAGGGTTTGGGCTGCGTTAAAACGAGGTGGGACCGGCAGCGAAAAGGAGCGTCCTCAGGGATAATTCCCAGCAGGCTGGACGGATATCCTTCTGCCAAGGGGAAGATTTTAGGCGGAAATATTACTCCTGCCCTTAAATGGAAGAGGAGCTTCAGCCCGCGGGGAGCTGCTCCAGGCTTTCCTGTGCCGAGAGATCCCAGGGGTTCAGCTTCCATCCTCTACCAGAAACGCTCCCAGGGCAAAATCCTGCCCCTGAAGCAGGGGAAAACAACAACAACAAAAAGTCTTTTTTAGAGAAATCTCCAGCCGCCAGGCAGGTATATGCTCTTCCATAAGGAAAAAATAACCCCTTCTTGGAGGTGGATGGGGTGAGACACGTGCTCCCAAGCGTCTGGTGGGACGGGGCCAGACCTCCAGCTCTTCGCAGGGATTAGCCAAGGGCGCTCGAGCATGGCGGTGGGAATGCCTGCAGCCTGGACACCCCCAGTTTAGGACAGCCCGAGCTGTTTTGTTTCAGTTCTGCTGCTGCACAGATATTTTTCGGAGTTTCTTCTTGGTGGAGCATTTCTCTGTTTCTCCTCCTTGTTGCAATTTGGGGTGAAAACAAAGGTTTTCCTCCAGGTCAGAAGTGCCGGTGTTTGCTCCGGGAAGCCGCTGGCCATGGGTGCAGGACCTCGCCGGTGACCACCACCCTGATTTCCTTCAGCGGGGATGACAGCTATGGGACCGCACGAGAAGCACACAAAGTCCCCTTTCCGCAGTCCTCCTGCTGCTGCGCCCCACAGCTCCCAGATTTCCCAGGGCCGCTGGATCCCATCTCCGCCACCTCACTCCTGGTTTGTCCCCTCCCGGCTTTTATTGTCCCTACAGAAAGTCTTCTCCTAGCCTCTGCCGCTCTCCTCTCCTTAGGAAGCCATCTCCATCCCACTTCTGGCCCATCCCTCTCACCTCTGCGTCCCACCATCGCCTTCTGCCATCCCCAAAATACCACGTCCCAGCTGGGGCCAGTTCAAGGGATGCTGGAGAGGGTCTCGGGGTGGGGGGGCATTGCTGGGATGGCCAGGGCTGGGGACACGCAAGGAGACGGGACGACCTGGGCCAAGAGGTGGCTGGGATCTCCAGACCACGGCTTGAGGATGACCCCAGCATGGAGAGGTCCATGGCGGAACGCCGGCAGCCCTCCTCCTCCTCCACACATGAAGCCACAAGCCAGGTTTGTCTCCTGAAGGTAAGCAGGCACCATGGAGGTGCTTGCCCACCTCCGACCCCCATCAGATGGTGGCGCTCCGAGGGATGACGGGCACCCCAAAGGCTACCGGGCACCCTGCCGATGCGGTCACCCTCCCCTGCCCCTGCGCAAACCAAGCCCCGGTAAACGTTAACAGGCCGCGGGCCGGTGGGGAGAGGCGGAAGGCGTCCGGGTGATTCATTCACGAGGCATTTAATTGCCTCCTGCAACCCCAGCTCCCCCGTCCGCCGCCTTTCCGCGGGGGCTCGCTTTAATTCTCTACCAGCCGATTAGCCGCTTGGCTGCCCGCCGCCGGGGAGGCACCGCCGGGCACCGGAGCCCGGTGGGAGCGGGAGGGCGATGGCACGGGGCTGCCATCGAGCCGTGAAATAGGGCAAGCAGAGCTTCTCCACCACCACCACCACCACCACCACCACCTCCCCTTCCCTCCTCCACCAGCAAAGCGGGGTGCTGGGGTGCATTCCAGCCCCGCCGGGATTAGTCCTTGCGTAAATACTCTCTCCGCTAATGGAGCGTCCTCCGCCGCTGGGTTTAGATTCCCGGGCGGCGTGTACGCACGCCATCAACCCACAAAACTCCTCGACATAAACAAGGCTGAGGCCGAGGGATGCTGGCTCCTCCGCCCCTGGGATGCAGGATGGAGGTACCCGGCTCAGCCTCCGGTCCCGGGGAGCCGTTTCTCCGGCCCCCGGCAGCCAAATGTCCGGCGGAGGACGGGAGGAGAGGAGCAGCCCTCGGGGAAGAGCGAGTCCGGAGCTGCCGGGGCTGGAACGAGGAAGCGGCGGAGGAAAAGGCAGCGGAGAAGCCAAGGGAGCAGATGGGGGATTGCAACAGAGCAAACCCGTGTCCCGCCCGGGGCTCGCTCCCAAACCCTCCGGATCCTGCGCTTCGAGGAGGAAAGGAAAGCAGGAGCACAGGGGCGGATGCGACGCAGGGGCCGCGGGCCAAACCGTATCCACTCACCGGGCACCTTTCCCCCCTCTTCCCCGCATCCCTCCCCCAGAAACCATCCCTGGGGTCCCCCTCCCCACGCCTCGGTCCCCCAGGGATGAGGGATCTGGCATGGGATGGGGATGAGGGCCACGAGCTGGGCTCTCCGGAGCCGCTCCGCTACCAAATAAGGCCTCCGTCGAGCCTTTTACATGCCGTTCTCGCCCGGCTTGCAGTGACGTGACCTCCTTTCCAAATTGTTCTGCTCCCCCCCCCCCCTCTCCAAGCTCCTATGTGGGGAACCCCCCTGGTCCACAGCATCCCCGCACCGGGGTGTGGGGGGGGTCTCCCTCCCTGGGGATGGATGGGGGATGTGAGAGGGATGGGGGGGGCTGTGCCGGGAGAAGGCAGCGGGACCCCCCTCAGCCCGAGGAGGAGGCAGGGGCCGAAGCGGGGGCTTGTCCCACCTGACCCACCTTCCCTGGGATGGGTGCTGCTTCTCCCTCTTAGGTTTTTTTTTTTGGGGGGGGGGGGGACACAAGGCTGGAAGGCAACCCTGGGGGGAAGGGAGAGGTTTGTAGGGCGCAGTAACTGGGCAACCCCCCCCCCCCCCTTCCCCTTCTCCTGCGCTTAAAACAAATACTCGACAGCAGCACCGGCTCTTCCAGCCAGAGCTGGGAAAAACTCCTGCAGGGAAAAATACCTGCCCGGCACCGGGGGAGGACCCTGGCACCTCGTAGCCGTCCCCTCCAGGGACTCTTCGTGTCCAGCATCCCCCCCCCCCGCCCCCGGCCAGGGCTGCACGGTAAGGCCAGGGGGTCCCCGGGGGCCAGCGGTGCGACGGGCGGCCCCCTCGCCCCCCCCCCCCCAGACCCAGGCGGGAGCAGGACGAGGGCTACCCTTGGCCAGCACGGCACACGCCACGCCGCGGGGAAAGGCAACGGGGCCCCTGGGGACGTGTCCCCGTGTCCCAGCCACCTCCCGGTATCACCCTCAAGGAGCCCGCAGCAGCGTCCGCCCTGCACCCAGCGGCCAAAAAAAAAAAAAAATTCCCCATTATTGGAGTGCTTTGGGAAAGTTTGGGAAGTTTCAGGCCGGAACCACCTCCGGAATACAAATATCGAGGTAGGCGAGAGCAGGCGAGCGGCTCTGCGGGTGCGTCCCCGGCGTTATCTCTCACCCGGAGACCCCCACGGAAAAGCCGGCGGGGAGGTGCCGGAGCAGCCCGGCGGGTGAAAGGGGAGGAAGAGATCCTATCTGCCCGCTCTCACCCTCCCAAAGTCCAAATTCCCATCTCAAGGTCACGGGCAAACCCAGGAACTTCGCGGTGGCGAGGAAGAAAACCCTGCTCTCGCCCCCGCGGCGGGGCGTGGGGTTTGTCTCCCGTGGGGAGGGGAGCGGTTTGCCTCCATCTTTGGGGTGAGACCCACGGGAAGAGAGAGGCGAAGCCCTCCCCGCACCCGTGGGTACCCACCGGCACCCCGCAAACCACCCCGGCAGCGCCGAGCACCGGCCCCGGTGTGTGCCCCCCCCCCCCCCGTCCCCGCTACCTCCTCCTCGGGCAGGCCGGTGTCGGCGGGGCCGCCCTCCCGGTCGGCGGGGAGGCTGCTCATGGTGCGTGCGGGCAGGCTCCGCGTCCCGCCGGCGGCAGCCGCGTCCGGGGCGGGCGGCGCTGAAGGCTGCTCACCGGCGGGGAGCGGGGAGGGGGGGGACGGGGACCGGGGCGGGGCGGCGGGGGGACGGGGGAGGGACGGGGCGGAGGCGGAGGGAGGGGACGGGGGAAGGGAGGGGGGCGGGGAGGGCGTGGGGGTGATGGGGGGGGGGGGGGTGCGGGGATGGGGGTATGGGAGACGGGGCCACGGAGACGGGGTTTGGGAGGCGGGGCGCACGATGCAGGGCTGGGGACACGTGGGGACACGGGAGAGAAGGCTGGGGACGTGCGACACAGGCGGGGGGGGACACGGGGTTGGGGGGACAGGGGACAGGGCTGGGGACGTGGGGCATGAGGACATGGGACACGGGATTTGGGAGATGGGACGCACGATGCAGGGCTGGGGACACGGGACAGAAGGTTGGGGACGTGGGACACAGAGTTAGGGACAAAGGACACAGTCCCGGGGCTATGGGACACAGGCTGGGGACACGGGATTTGGGAGGTGGGACGCACGATGCAGGGCTGGGGACACGGGAGAGAAGGCTGGGGATGTGGGACACAGGCGGGGGGGACATGGGGTTGGGGGTACAGGGGACAGGGCTGGGGACATGGGACGTGGGGACATGGGACACAGGATTTGGGAGATGGGACGCACGATGCAGGACTGGGGACACGTGGGGACACGGGACAGAAGGCTGGGGACGTGGGACACAGGGTTAGGGACAAAGGACATAGTCCCGGGGCTATGGGACACAGGCTGGGGACATGGGATTTGGGAGATGGGATGTACGGTGCAAGGCTGGGGACACGGGACAGAAGGCTTGGGGACGTGGGACACAGGCGGGGGGGACACGGGGTTGGGGGTACAGGGGACAGGGCTGGGGACATGGGACACAGGGTTTGGGAGATGGGACGCACGATGCAGGGCTGGGGATATGGGACAGAAGGCTGGGGACGTGGGACAGGCAGGGAAGACATGGGGTTGGGGGTACAGGGGACAGGGCTGGGGACATGGGACACGGGATTTGGGAGATGGGACACACAATGCAGGGCTGGGGATATGGGACAGAAGGCTGGGGACGTGGGACACAGGGTTAGGGACACGGAGCTGGGATACAAGACACAGGGTTAGGGACACAGGACACAGTCCCAGGGATATGGGACACAGGCTGGGGACATGGGATTTGGGAGGTTGAATGCACGATGCAGGGCTGGGGGCATGGGACAGAAGGCTGGGGAAATGGGACACAGGGTTGGGGACGGGACACAGGGCTGGGGACATGGGACACAGGGCATGGACACAGGATATGGGAGATGGGATGCAGGATGCAGGGCTGGTGACACAAGACACAAGGCCGGGGGCATGGGACATAGTCCCAAGGACATGGGATACAAGACTGGGGAGATGGACACAGTCCCAGGGTTACAGGACGCAAGGCTGGAGACTCGGGACACAGGGCTGGGGACACAGGGCACAAGGTTGGGGACACAGGACACAAGGTTGGGGACACAGGACAAGGCTAGGGAGATGGGACACAAGATCTTGGGGACATGAGACACAGTCCCAGGGAGGTGGGGCACAGGCTGGGACATGGAACACAGTTCTGGGGACATGGAACACAATTCTGGGGACATGGGACGCGAGGCTGGGGACATGAGACACAGCCCCAGGGACATGGCTGCAACAGGGCTGCGGGGCAGAGGAGGGGACAGTGCTGGGGACACAGAGCACGGGAGGGGGGGACGTGGACATGGCAGGGGTGGCTGTGGGGACAGGGAGCCGGGCACTGGAGGTGGGGGGGCGAGGCTGGCCGTGGTGGGAGGGAGGTGACATTAGAGCAGGGGTCCCCACCGT
Organism: Pluvialis apricaria; assembly: GCA_017639485.1. Taxonomy (NCBI): domain Eukaryota; kingdom Metazoa; phylum Chordata; class Aves; order Charadriiformes; family Charadriidae; genus Pluvialis; species Pluvialis apricaria. Next base: position 81,420,261 of record CM030010.1, read on the forward strand.
GGTGTGCCAGCCCTGCGAGGACCAGGGACCGGAGGGGGGCTCATTGCCCCAACCAGCCCCACCTGGGGACACCCACGCCCCCTCCCCGCCTGGCATTTAAGGCTCCCACCACCCCGTCCCTGCTCAGACTGGGCTGGGGGGTGAGGTTGCGGCTGGACCTTGTACCCTGCTCACTTGGGGTCTTTTTGGGGTTGACCCTGGTCCTGTCACATCCCCGCAGATGGAGCTTTGGGGCCCGCGGGGCTGCGCTCGGCTCCGCAGCAGCGTGACAGGGACCCTCGGGGTGAAAAAAAAAAAACCCCAAACCAACAAACCACCAAAATGTTCAACCAGCGGCCGTGTCCGGAGCAGCTGCTGCCCGCACACAATACGCGGGGACCGGAGGTGACGCTGAGGACATCCTGCCGGTGGCAAGAGGGGCTTGTACCGAAACGGGTGTTTAAGGTCACGGCTCGCCTTTTTGGTGACTCAGTGGCCAAACCAGCCCTGCGGGTGGCCACCTGCACCTCCTGCCACCCACTATGACTAAATCGGCGCTGATTTACAGAGCAGAACCTCTGCTGCTGGGAGGGAGGTGACAATGAGCCGTGTCCGCTGGGTTTGGAGGAGCGGGAGGTGTCCAGCTACGAGGGCAGGTGGCCCCGAGAGGGAATCTAAAGCCCGGGGACCGATCTAGTTACCCGAATCTGCTGGAGCCTCTGGCTTTTGGGGTAAAATCCCAGCAGAAGACTGCCGTATCTTTCGGCAGGGGGAGAAGTTGGAGAGGAGAGCTGCGTGTCGTCTCCTGTTGTTTTCCCCCGCTCCGTGGGCACCTCCACACAAAGCGTTGGCTGAGGTGGGCTGGAGAGGCGGTGGTGGCCACCGGGACAACGTTCGCAGTCCTTATTTGGTCTCGGCTTTGGGGGGAAGAGCTGCAGTTTCCAAGCAGCACTGGACCCCGGGTTGGAATCATAAAGACACACACCCCCCCAAAAAAAATGGTGGGTTTTTATTTTTGGTCTCCCTGCGACTGAGCTCGGGGAGAAAAAAACCTGATCGGCTCCACTTTTTGTGCCTTAGCCTGTCCCGCCTGAACCCCGAGTTCCAAATCAGAGCCCCCCAGTCAGAACCCCGGTGTCCTACAGCCCAGCCGGTTCTCGGGGTTCCTCTGCCGATGCTCTCTCCTCTCTCTTTTCCCTGCAGGAATTTCAGTTCCACCGTCCCATTTCCTCCTGCACCGAGAGGAAGCGCCGGGCTGCGTTGTACGGGGACAGAAGGGGAAGTTGCGAACAACATCCCCGGGGGAATCTCGGCTGGGAAGCGTGGACGTGTCTGAAGCTCGCCAGGAGAACCGCCGATGAGCGGAGAACCTTCAGCTCCGCTCCGGACCCTCTGGGAGCGCAGCCGAGCAGGTGGCAGCTTTGTGGGTGAACCATCCGCATGGATTTGGGGGTGAGGGGGCCAGGACACCCCTCCCTGCGAGGAGCCCGGCTCTCTCCCGCGGCGTGGACCCATCTCCCTCTGCCGGCAGGCCGGGGAAGGAGCGGGGAGGTGTCCCCCAAGCTGTCCCCTAGAAGGAAGGGATGGCCGCGGTGACAGCAGCCCCGCGGTGGTGTCAGCACTTGTCTGACCACCCCTGCGGCGTCACCTGACCCAGAAAGGACCGCAGTGTGTCCCCCCACGACCACGCTGACAGACAAGCAGGTGATGTTTTATTCCCAAAACCAAGCACGTACAATAGGGTTGGTGCGCGAGAGACGCCGGGCGCAAAGCTGGTCCACGAAGCTCGGCAGAACGTAAATAAATGACACAAATAAACAAGATCCCTTTTTTTTTTTTTTTTTTGCTGTTTTCTGTTCGAAGATGGAATGAGGGACGCGGGGACCGGCCGCTTCCCGGGGCGGCGTAGTGCTTCACAGAACCGGACGAAACCCGCGGCGGCAAAAGGCGCTCAGCTCTTGACAGGAGTGGACGTGGCCTTCACGGTCTTCTTCAGGTGATGGTAGTTGGGCAAGATCTTCATCAGGAAATCCAGCTGCAGCGTCTGGGGCTGGAAGCAGAGGCAGGGGAGGTCAGGCAGCGGCCCCGTTGCCGCTGCGGAGGGCGGGAGGGTGGCGGCGTGTCACCCGTTGTGTCGCACCACCTACCTGCGGCCGCTCGGTCTGGACGCGGCGGAGGCAGTCGGCCCCGTAGATGACGGTGTTTTCGGGGATCACCTCGTAGGTGTTGATGTTACAGCAGGCCCCGATGATGCAGCCGCTGGTCAGGATCACGTTCCTGCCGACAAACGCTGGCAGGAAGGGGGAGAGAGAGATGAAATCCCCGTGCGAGTCGTGCCCGCGGTGCGGTTAAACCCTGCACCGCCAAACACCGACATGACGAGCTGCTCGGAGCCAGAGCCAGCCCGGCCCAGCTCCCACCAGGGCCGCGACGCAGGCGGGTTCCGTGCGACAACCGCAGCTTTGCGACAAGCTGCAGCTCGGCCTCAGCTACAGCAAGACGCCACCACGTCATCCTCCGCTGTCCCCAGCATCTACGAGAGCAAAAATCTCATGGGGGGCCGAGACGGTAAGCCGAGACTTACCTTTGGATTCGATGACGTTGTTATCTCCCACCTTCATTGCTTGGGAATCTACAGGTTTGTGTCAAAGAAAACTGTAAAATGTTTGGTTTCTGTTTCAGGAGGTGGACCCCGGCGCCGTTTTCAAACCACCACCCTTCACCTTAAAGAGCCCCGGGCTGGTTAAACCCCGACAGAGCCCACGCACGCTTCCCCTGGTACCGACCCGAAAGCGCGGCGTCTCAAGACGGTCTGCCTCGCCGCGCCGCGAGGATACAACACCCGACTTCAAAAACATTGTTGGTGCCAATGACCATGGGTTTGGGCTCCACCTCTTCAGTTTCTGGTGTGATATTTTCCGGATACCTGCAAGACGGAAGAATACGTTTCAAGTTTTGGGATCACAAAGACACTCTTCTGTTTGGCAGCTCAGTTCTGTGAGAGGCCGAAGTGACGCATATCCCACCCAATGCAGCCCGACTGTCCGGCTGGGCTTTGAGACTGCACAGGGTCACCCATTCCCGGGATCAGGATCCTTCTCCTCTGTCAGCTGGAGAAGTATTCACAGAGGGAGGACTTCTTCCCCAGCCATAGTGCCACACAGATACACAAAAACTCCAAAGTTTCATTTGTGGTTTTGTGTTTTTTTTTTTTTTTAATTTTAGCTCCTCTGAGTTTTTAAGCTCCTTAAGGAGCTGTAAGGACGGACACGCTCATGTTGGACGAGACTGAACATGGAATCATAGAACGGTTTGGGTTGGAAGGGTCCGTTAAAGGTCGTCTAGTCCAACCCCCCCTGCCACGGGCAGGGACATCTTCAACCAGATCAGGTTGCTCCAAGCCCCGTCCAACCTCACCTTGAATGTTTCCAGGGATGGGGCATCGACCACCTCTCTGGGCAACCTGGGCCAGCGTCTCACCACCCGCATAGTGAAAAAATTCTTCCCAATATCTCATCTAAATCTCCCTTCTTTCAGTGTAAAACCATTCCCCCTCATCCTATCACTCCCCTCCCTGACCCAGAGTCCCTCCCCAGCTCTCCTGGAGCCCCTTTAGGCACTGGAAGGGGCTCTGAGGTCTCCCCGGAGCCTTCTCTTCTCCAGGCTGAACACCCCCAACTCTCTCAGCCTCTCCTCACAGCAGAGGGGCTCCAGCCCTCGGAGCGTCTTCACGGCCTCCTCTGGACCCATTCCAAGAGGTCCCTGTCCTTCTGATGTTGGGGCCCCACTGCAAGGGGGGTCTCACCAGAGGGGCAGAATCCCCTCCTTGGACCTGCTGGCCACGTTGCTGGGGATGCAGCCCAGGACTGGGGTCGGCTTTTTGGGCTGCCAGCGCGCATTGCCGGCCTGCGGCCAGCTTTTCACCCACCAAATCCTTCTCAGCAGGGCTGCTCTCCATCCCTCCATCCCCAAACCTGTGCCGATACCTGGCTGTAGGACCCTGCCCTTGACCTTGTTGGACCTCATGAGATGTGTGAACCTCACCGCTGCGTTACCGGCCCCGAAAATGAGACGCCGGGCTCGGGGGGGAAGGAGGAAGGACCCCTTGCGCCCACCGTTCGCCCTAATTACCCACCCATTGATGATGAGGGCCTGCTCCTCGATCAGGTTGCCTTCCCCGATGACGATGGGTCCCGCTTCGGCGATGATCCTGGCTTTGGGGTGGACCACCGTCCTGGGCCCTGCCGGGGGACAACCCCGTGTCACCCCCAGGGCAGCGCATCACCACCACCACCCCCCCCCCCCAAAACCCCCCCGGCCACGGAGAACGCGGGTCTTACCGATGGTCACGTCCCCGCGGATCTCGCTCTCCACGCACACCACGGCCCCCGGCGCGATCTTCACGCTGCGGGAAGGGACGGCGGGGTCGTGAGGGGGGATCGGGGCGGGGGGGTGGGGACCGACGGATGGACGGACGGACGGACATGCATCGCTGAGAGGGAAACGGCGGGAAGCGGCCCCGCCGCGTCTCCCCGGTGCGTGTATGGGGAGGGGGACAGCGGGGGTGGGGTGGGGACAGCGGCACTCACCTCTTCTGCACCTTCTCCGCCATGACAGCGCCGCGCCTGCGCGGAGCGGAGTGCGCCTGCGCGGGGCGGGGCCGCCATCTTACCCCTCCTCCTCTTCCTCCTCCCGCCGCGGTACCTCAGCCCAAGGTGAGGAGGGGGATTGGCCGGGGTCAGCGGGGTCTCTCCGGCCCGGAGCCCGAGGGGAGGCCCCGGTGAGGCGGTTGCCGGCGGGACGGGACGGGACGGGACCAGGAGGAGCGGCCGTGCTGGCGGTGGCTCCGCGGAGGAGGCGGCGGGGCTCGGGGCGGCGGCGAATAAAGCCCGGAGGGCCGGAGCCCGGCGCCCCCAGCCCTCGCCCGAGCCGCCCGCGGGCAGCCGGGGCCGGGCCCGCCCCCGCGGGTCCCCCCGGCCGGCACCGTCCGAGCCCGCGCGGGGCAGGGGGGGTTGGGGGCGGTGCGGGGCTGCGGGGAGCGGAGAGCCGGGGCCGGGGCCGGGGCTGAGCGGGGGGTGCGGGGGCCGGGAGCCCCGGGCCGGGCCGGTTGTGGGGCTCGGAGCGGCACCGGGGGGGGTTTCTCCGGCAGCAGGCCCCGGGCCGGTGAGACGGCGCTCGGGGGCTGCGGAGGGAGAGTCACCCCCGGGGTTTGGGGTGCAGGAACGGCGCCGCGGGGGGGGTCACAGCTCGAGGCCGGGCTCAGGCTGGGGCTCGGGGACACAAACCGAGTCCTGTGGTCAAACCCGGGCACAGCGCCTAAAACCCACAAAGTCTGTGTTTTCAGGGCTTAAAAAGAGAGATTTAAGTACTGCAGTTTTGGGGCTTGAAAACTCCCACAGTGGCTCAAAACCAGACTAAGTCCCATGTTTATCGGAGCTGGAAAACAGAGCCGGATCTCTGTCGTGTCGCTGTATTGTGTATGGCCTCGTATCGCTGTTACTGTTTTCTCTTCTGTTCCTGTACTATTAAACTGTCTTTATCTCAACCCACGAGTTTTTCCCCTTTTTTCTCTCTCTTCTCCCCACCCTACCGGGGTGTGATGGGGGACAGTGAGCGGCTGCAACCGAGGCTGAACCCCAAGCAGAGCCCGACCAGGCGCAGCAACAGCCCCCGAATCCTGCGGGTTTGGGGCTCCGGCACACGGAGCCGGGACCCGTGGTCAAGTCTGGGACGCAGAGACCACGTCCTGTGTTTTGGGGCACAGAAACAAAGTCCTGCGTGTTCAGGGCTTGAAACCGGGCTCAGAAACAGAGCCCAAGTCCTGTGTTTTGGAGTTTGGAAAGAGCGACCAAGTCCTGCGTGTTTGGGATGGTCTGAAACCAGACCCACTTGGTCAGTTTTGGGGCTCACAAAGGGAGGCGCAGTGCTGCGTGTGGGGGGCTTGAAACCAGGCTCATTTGGCCAGTGTTGGAGCTGAGAAACACAGACCGAGTCCTGTGTTTTGGGGGCTTGAAACCAAGCTCGTTTAGCTCACAAAGAAACTAAAGGTCCTGCATTTTTGGGGGGGGGTCAAAATGAGGCTCATTTGGGCAGCTTTAGAGCTTAGTCTCTGTTTCTAAGTCCTGCATTTTGCAGCTCAAAACCAGGAAGTTCAGGGGGGGTGGCTTGTAACCAGGCTCATTTGGCCAGTTTGGGGCTCAGAGAGACCAAGTCCTGGATTTTGGGGAGCTTGAAACAAGGCTCACATGGCCCTGTCAGAAGTGGAGACTAAGTGCTCTGTTTTGGGGGACTGAAACGGAGACCAAGTCGTGTGTGTTTGGGTTCACAAAGAGAGACACTCAGTGCTGCATTTTGGGGGACTACCAACCAGGCTCATTTGGCCAAGTGTAGAGCCCAGAAATAGATTAAGTGCTGCATTTTGGAGTTGTCAAACTGGGCTCATTTGGGAACAAGTCCTGCGTTTTGGGGTCTCGCAAGCAGGGTCACTAAGCCAGTGTTGGGGCTCAGAAAGGGCAGCCAAGTGCTGCATTGAGGGGTGCTTGAATCAAGGCTCGTACGGCCAGTGTGGGGACTCAGAAAGAGAGACTAAGTGCTGCATTTTGGGGGACTGAAGCAGAGACCAAGTCCTGTATATTGCAGTCCTGAAACCAGAGCCACTCAGCCAGTTTTGGGGCTCAGAAAGAGAGATTAAGGGCTGTGTCTGGGGGGTTGAAACCAGGCTCATTGGGCCCGTGTTGGAGCCGAGGAACAGAGACCGAGTGTTGTGTTTTGGGGATTGAAACGGGGCTCATGCGGGCAGGTGCAGGGCTCAGGCACAGAGCCCCGGGGCTGCGCTGGGGGGGCCTGAAGCAGAGACCCAGCCCCGGGTGCTTGGGGGGAGGCACAGAGGCCGGGTCAGGGCTGCGCTTTGGGGCCAGAGCCCGGGCTCGTTTGCCCACTCGCGGGGCTCACACCCGCAGCCCCGGGCCCGCGTTTGGGGCCGCAGCCCGGGCTCCCGTGGCCACCTCGGGGCTCCCCCGACAGCCCCGGCCCGGCCTCTCCGGGCTCAGACCGGGACCCGCGGCTGCTCCTGGGTCCCCCCCAGGGAAGGGCAGCGCCCGCAGCCCCTCTCCGGCCCCGGGTCGGACGGGGCAGCCGGAGCCCCGCACCCGGGGCGGCCCCGGGCTGGGCCCAGAGACACGGGCAGCCCCCGACTCGACGCCATTTACAGCCTTTATTCACCGACCGCACGAAGCCGCCGCCGCCGCCACTGTTACCCGGTGACCAGCACCGGCAGCGCCCCGGCTCCCCCCAGCCCCAAGCGGAGCGCGGGACTTGGAACCCAGGGCCCGGCAGACGGTCCCCGCTCCAGGCCCGGCCCCGGAGCGCGGCTCCTCCTGCCCGCCGCGCCAATACAAAAACGGCCAGCCCGAGCCCCGCTCCCCACCCGCCCGGGCAGAAACGGACACCGACGGGGAACATTCCGCCAGCACCAACAGAGCCCCGGACACCCCGCGCCCGCGAGGCCCAGGCCCAGGGCCCCCAACTCTGCGCAACCCCAGGAGACACCCCCGAACACAGACTCCGTCCCATCACGTCCCGCCCCGGTACCGACCTCCGCCGCATTCGGAGTCGGCGCCGCTCTGGCGGCGGAAGAAGCGGCGCGTGCGCGGGGCGGGCCGGAAGGGGCGGGGCGGAAGCGGCGCGCCTGCGCGGGGCGGGGCCCGGCACAGGTGCGCAGGGCGAGGGCCTCGTGGCGCATGCGCGGGGCGGTGCCGACCCAGGTGCGCGGGGCGGTGCCCCAGGGCGCGTGCGCGGGGCGGGGCCGAGGGCATTTGGGCCCCGGCGGCCGCCGTCCTCCCCTCTCCGCGCGTTCTCTCCCGGCAGCGCCGCCCGCGGCCCCGGGGCTCAGCGGCCGGGCCGGGCTCCCGCGGCGGGGCCCGGTGAGGCGCGGGGAGCGCGGCCCGCGGCCGGGAGCGGCGGTGTCGGGGCCGGTGAGTGCCGGTGGCCGCAGGGCCGCGCTGGCGGTGGCTCCGCGGAGGAGGCGGCGGGGCTCGGGGCGGCGGCGAATAAAGCCCGGAGGGCCGGAGCCCGGCGCCCCCAGCCCTCGCCCGAGCCGCCCGCGGGCAGCCGGGGCCGGGCCCGCCCCGCGGGTGCCCCCGGCCGGCACCGTCCGGGCCCGCGCGGGGCAGGGGGGGGTTGGGGGCGGTGCGGGGCTGCGGGGAGCGGAGAGCCGGGGCCGGGGCTGGGGCTGAGCGGGGGGTGCGGGGGCCGGGAGCCCCGGGCCGGGCCGGTTGTGGGGCTCGGAGCGGCACCGGGGGGGTTCGGGGCTCAGCACCGGGCAGCGGGGGGTGGGGTGGGTGGGTAGGCTCAGGACCGGGAACGGGTTTGCGGCTCAGGCCCGGGCAACAGCGCAGGTTCGGGGCTCAGAACCAGGAACTGGGGCAGGTTTGGGCTCAGGATTGTGCACTGGGGCAGGTGTAAGCACAGGACCGGGTTTCAGGCTCAGAGCTGGGAATGGGTATGGGGCTCAGAACTGTACTTGGGGCTCAGGACCACACACCGGGGCAGGTTCGGGGCTCACATCGGGCCCAGCGGGGGAGTGAGAAGCAGTTTTGGGGTGCAGGGGCAGAGCCCGGGGATTCTGAAGCTCAGACAAAGGCTCAGTTGTGTATTTTCAGTGCTTGAAAATGCCGGCGGAGCCCGGTGGTTCTGGGGCTCAGACAAACAACTCAGTGCTGCGTTTTTGGGACTTGGAAACGGAGGCTCTGTCGGCCGTTTTCAGCCCCCAAACCAGTGGCTGGGGGGGACTGTGGGTGGTGGGAGATGGGGGTGGGTGGGAGGGCGTTGGGGTGCAGGGAGGGGGTGGGGGGAGGGTGTTTGGGTGCGGCGCGTGGGGGGGAGGGGGGCAGAGTGCGTGGGCCCCCACCGGAGGTGGGGGTCCGGTCGCGTTGGTCCCCGAACTTAGGGAGGCCGGCATGCACCAGGCCGAATTAAACGTCTGAGATAGTCTCTGGGCGAAAAAGCACTTTTCCCACTGTCCGTGTGTCCAACTCTTTATTCAAGGGGGGGTACAACCACCAGAATAGTTTTGTACAATAAACTAATTAGTCACTGTGTGTACAATTATGACAGTTCATATTCATACACAAGCTATGACAGTGATTGATTTACGACCTCGGCTAAAGCCAAGAGCCTTTTAACAAGCACGAGCTGTAATCGGCTGGGGCTGGAACCCAGGAGGAGCTGGGGCAGGAACAATCAAACTGGAACTGAAGCAGCACTGGAGCTGGAAACGAGCTGCAGCCAAAACTGAACTGGAGTCATCCAGGAGCTGGACCTGAAAAAGAGTGCAGAAAGCGCTGTGGTTCAGCCCAGCAGCAGCTGAGCCCCGCACAGCCCTTCGCTCACCCCACTGGGACAGGGAAAAAAGCACCTTAAAGTCATGGGTTGAAATAAAGACAGGACATAAATAGCACAGAAAATACTACTAATAATAGAATATACAAAACCAGGTGATGCCCAATGGAATTGCTCATCCCCCGCTGTGCAAGCGCTGCTCAGCAAAAACTAAACCATCCCTGTGTGTCACCAACACTGGTTCCAGCACAAACCCAAACCACAGCCCCGTACAAACCACTGTGAACAAAATTAACTCTACCCCAGCCGAAACCAGGACAGAAACAATGACCTGGAGCTGCCAACGAGCTGAAACCGTCCATGAGCTGGAGCAGAACCAGAACAGGGGCAGGAACAGCTCACCTGGGGCTGTACATGAGCCGGAGCCATCCCTGAGCCGGACTGAACGCGGCGCAGAAACAAACGGGAACGGCACACGAGGTGGAGCCAAAGGCGAAGCGGAGCCGTGCAGGAGCCGACCCGAACCCGGGGGGAGCCCGAACCCCCGGACGAAACCAAACGGGGCCCCATACAACCGCCCCGGAGCCGCGCTGAGCTCCCGCCTCCCCAAACACCCGCAACGGGCGGCCCCAGCAGGCCCCGGCAGCCCCGGCCCCGCTCCCGCCGCCCCGGGCACCGCCTCCCCCGTCCCGCCGGCGGCGCTGCCGGAGCCCGTGCGGGGCCCCGCGGCGGCCTCTGCGCCCTCCGCAGCGCCTTCGGAGCCGAAAAAGGGCTTCGGGAAAGCCACGGCTTCGGGCGGAGCGCTGCTGCCGGCACCGGCCCTCGGTACCGCCGGGCAGGGCCGAGGGGCCGCAGCCCCGGGCGAACCCGTTCAGCCCCGGGCGAACCAGTTCAGCCCCGGGCGAAGCGGCTCCCCCGACAGCAGCTCCCGCACTCACCGCTCCGGAGGGCGCCGTTCCGCCGGCGGCCGCTCCGGCAAAGCTCCGGGCAGCAGAAACCGGCCGGGGCCCGCGGCGGGAGGAGGGCGCCCGGCGGCGGGAGGGGTCACCGCCGCCCCGGGACGCCCCCGGCCCCGCCGGGCCCCGTCTGCCCCCGCTACCGGCGCCCCCCGCGGCCGGCGGACGGGTCACGGCTCGAGCGGCGGCCGAGCCCGCGGCGGAACCCGGCAGCTGCCGGCGCCGCCCGGCCGAGCCGCAGCCGCTGCCCCCCCGCAGGCGGGGCGCGGACCGGAGCTTCAGGCGGCACCGGCGCCCGCCAGCGCCGGGAGAACGGAAGAACCGACCCCGGTTCTGCTCCAGTTTTCCCCCCGTTTTCCCCCCAGTTTTCCCCGCTTTCCCTCGCCCGCCTCCCTCCTGGGCCCCCGAGCCAGCCCGGGAGACGCCGTGGCCCCCGGTTCCCGCCCGCCCCGCGCCAGAACCATCCCGGGCAGACGGGACACCCGGCGCGCCTACAGCCGGTGCCCGGTACAGCGGCTCCCTCGCTCCGGAGCACGCCCGGTAGCGCCGGTGCCCGCTCAACGCCGGGAAGCAGCCCCGGAGACGGGGCCCGAGCCCGGCACCGCCCGCGAGACCGGAACCGGCATCCCACTTCCGCTTCCGCCGCGGCGCTTCCGGTCGCCCTCCCGGCGGCCATAGCGCCCCCTGGCGCCCGGGAGGGGCTCTCTGAAGGCTCTGCCCCGCTCTGCCGCGCCCCCGGGCGGACGCGGTGCTGTACCGCAGCCTCCATCACCCCGGTACCGGCACCGGGGGTCCCGGTGCTGTGCAGGCGCCGGGGCGGGGGGGGGGGAAATCAGCGTGCCCGCATGTGGGAAGCAGGAAAAATGGCGGGGGGGGTGTGATGGCGCGGGGGTGTGGGGGGGTCTGTAAGGACCACGGTGACACCATTCCGTCACCCGTTTATTCGAGCTGTTGTAGGTTTTAGCCCTCGCCCGTCGTGCCGGGTGCCGCCGTCCGGGACCCGCCTGCGGGTACCTGGAGCTCCTGCGGAGAGAGGGGAGGGCTTCGTGCTCAGCCGCCGTCCCGCCGGGGGTGAGGGGTGGTGGGGAGGGGGTTGTCTCCCGTCACCCCGGGTTCGGCCACCCAAACCCCACGCACCGTCACGCGATGTCCGTCTCCAGCACGTCCTCGCTTTTGGAAGGCAAATTCTTGTTTAGCGTCTCCAGCTCTTCCGCCTTTCTCTTCCTCCGCTGCTTCCGACAGTGGCTTGGGAGGAGGTGGGGGGGGAGGTCAGGGAGGAAGGAAATAATTAAAACACCCTAAAAAAAAAAACCCAAGCAGAATGATGCACTGCCGCGAAGCTGCTCCTCCTCCCCCTGCTTCCCACCTCGCAGAAGCTCTTGGTGGGATCACACATGGTTCCCGAAGCGACGCCCCATCATGGCCCGAATTCCACCCGCCCCAAACCGGCGGAGCCGGGCAGGATTCGCTCCCCATCCCGGGCTGCCCCTTCCCGCCCCTCGTCCCATCCCCGTGTCCCCTCCCGCCACGTACTGACTGCAGAGGCAGATGCAAACGACGAGGACAATGAGGGTGACGATGGCGGCGATCAAGGAGATGATCACGATCTGGCCCTGGTCACCTCGCAGGTAGAAGATGTCCACCCTCTCGCAGCGAGACCCTGTGTAGCCTCGCTCGCACCTGCGGGGCGGGGGGGGTGTGTGTGTGTGTGTCCGAAAAACTGCCGTGGCATCAGGGTTGGAAAAACTCACCCCGAGGGACATGGAATCCCCCTCCCTGTGCCACCATGTCCCCACCAGCGGTGGCTTACACACAAGCCGGCGCCTTCTCGGCCACGAGGAAGCGGCATCGCCCTTTGACGCAGTAGTGCTTGTACTCCTCCGGGCACCTGGAGAAGTGACCCTGCCGCCTCAGCTGCGTCACGTTCCCTGGGGGTGACAAGGACAAAGATTTCCCCCCCACACACCGCTCCCTTCAGGGGTTACGGTTCTGCTGGGAGGCAGCAGCATGCCGGAGCTGGTCCATCCCCACGGCAGGGCCGAGCTCAGCCAGCGGCAAAGGCGACGCGTGTCCTTGGCCATGGCGTGCCGGCCATGACCGCCTCCCAGCTCGGCGAACACCGTGCGGCTACGCTAGACAAAACACCCCGCGCGTCCTCCATCCCGGCCCTCTCCCCCACACCCGCCCCCAACGCCGCCGGCTCCCCGGAGCATCCTTACCCGTGCAGCTCTCGGCCGCGCCGCAGGAGAGCCCCTCCGCCCCGTGCCCGGCGGTGACGTTGGCGTCGGCGCCCACGCAACTGAAAAACGCCAAGCCTGAAACGCAGCGGAGGCGGTTCGTGGTAGGGGGGGGGGGAACACCCGGCCGGAGCCCCGGCATCGCCATTGCCGCCCCGCCGCAGCCGCTCTCCCGGCCCTGCCCGCAGGGAGGGGACCGGCAAAGGGCTCCGCAGCTGTGCCCGTGGCCCTCCTTCCTTGGCAGCATCAGCTTCTCCCGTCCCCAGGGGCGAGGAGAAGGGAAAGTCGGTCCCCGCCTGCCTCCTCCACCCACCCACGCCCCAGCGCGGGGGTCCGGGAGCCAGCGGGGTGCGTTTCGGGGCCCCACCAGCCCCTTTGCCCGGGGAGGACACAGGGAGGGATCCCCAGGGGAGGTCCGGCTGGCCGCACTGCTCTTTTTGAAGAGATTTGGGTTTTATGGCCGCTGAAAAACCCACCGGCCGTGGGAGCGGGGAGATGGCAGCGCTGTGCTTCAGCTCCCACCTAAGCCCAGTTGATTCCAGCGTGCGAGTGCTAAACTCCCATTGCAACATCGCTCGCCACTGCGCTGGGATGCCCGGCACGAACGGAGCCGGGAAAGGGGCGACCATGCTCGCCCATGGCCATGGGACGAAGCCGAGGGCCGGCTCAGCCCCAGCGTGTCACGGCGGCGGCGGTAACCGGATCGCTGGCATACCAGCGCTGACTCAGCACGGCCCTGCTCCCTGCCCGGCCCTCCCCAGGGATTCACCCCGCTGCGGTGGCACCCAGGGGAGCGGGGACATGTCCTGCCTGACGGGGCAGGGTGCTTGGGTGGCTCCCGCGGGAGTGGCACACCGAGGTGGCGGTGGCGTTTCCATCCCGAGTGGGTGCACTTTGCAGCTCGGCCATGTCCGGACCTCCTGGAGAGGGGAGAGTTTGGGCAGCCAAGCCAGGGCAGCCTCGTGCCCCCCAGTGCCCGTTATCCCCTCCGGCCATTCGGCACGCTGGCAGCAGTGGCGGGGGGGCGAAGAACGGGACAGCCCTGCCGAGCCTCCGGTGTTCCCCCCTCCCCGTCCCAGCACACGCGTCCCGCCTGGCTATATATAGCCACCGCTGCGCTAATGACGTGCTTTGGGTAACAGAGCTGCAACGAGGCTGGGGCTGAGCCTCCGCCGGGGCGTCCCCACCAGCGAGCGTCCCCTCCTCGACCGAAAAAGCCTGGCGGGGAGGGGGACGGATCCCACCACCCGGTCCGGCGCAGGGTGGGTGGGAGCCAGGAGGCTGACTTCACCCCTGGTGACCGAGTTCGCAGCTCGGCACGGAAAGATCCCCACCAAGATGAAGCTCCCCACCCTTATTGCAACCAGATGCAGAGGTTTGGCATCCTCCGGGCTTGGCAGCCCCTCGGCGAGGACCGCCCCGGTGGCACCGCCAGATCGGGGGGTGGGTGGTGGTGTTCTTCCCCCCCCAACACCCAAATCTCAGCACCCAGGTGCAAAGCAACCTCATCTCTTTGACGCACGGACAGCGTGGCTCTGCTATCTAAGGCTGCATCCCTTCCCGAGCAGCTGGAGATAACCCAGGAAAGCATCCCAAACACCGGATTCTTTTGCCATAACACCCCCGCCACGCTCCCCTGGGAAAGCCCGAATCGCAGGAGAGCAGCCACCTGGGACGCTGCCTGGCCTGATGGGCACCCCAGCCCCAAACCAGGTCGGCCACCCTTGATTTCCTCCTGCCAGCACAGGTTTGGCAGGTTTCGCCGAGCCGAGCGCTGTCACCAGCCCTGCCAAAGGACCAAACCCAAACTGCTCCCGGCGGCGGGGGAAGGCTCCCCCGAAACCCCGGGGCTGGCACGCTGCCGGGGGAGTATCGCCAAGCCCGGCTGATGTTCTTGCCCTGCCTGTGGTTATCTCCTGCCAGCCCTGAGCAGGCAGCTGCCTGCTTTGCCCGCTTCCCACGCGCTTCGGAACCGACACGGGGACGCTCCTGCGCTTGCTGAATAGGGACTGGCTCCCCGTCCTCGTCCCCCCACATCCCCGGCGCTGCCAGGGATGCCCAAACACGTGAGCAGTGTCCCATCAACAGGTGGCAAAAGCATCCTGGTCCCGCTCCAGGGTCCAGCTAGGACACCCCGGCCCCATGCTGGCCCCAAGGGCTCAGAGCCAAGCCGGCACGGGGGAGCACTGGGATGGGATAGTGGGGAGTACCGGGATGGGAACTGGGGGAGCATTGGGATGGGCGCAGGGAAGCATGGGGGAGCGCAGGGGCAGGACTGGGTGAACACCAGTCTGGGCATGGGGGGGGAAGGACTGGGATGGGATTGTCTTGGCGGGGGGGACGCACACAGGGAGTCACTGGGATGGCACAGGGGCAGCACCGGGATAAGGTGGGACAAGGAGGGGGGGATACAAGGGATCATCGGGATGGGACGCGGGGAGCAGCGGGACGGGGTGGCACGGGGGAATACCGGGATGAGAGCGGGAGGCAGGTGTAGGATCACCAGCGTGGGACCGGGAAGCAGCACCGGGACCAGTCCGAGCTGGGACGGGGCCGGGACAGGGGGGAGCAGCCGGCCGGCGCCGGGCTGCATCCAGCCGGGCAGGGGCAGCGCGGTCCCGGGACCGTGGCGGGGACAGGGGGACCCCCGTACCGAGCCGCGCCAGCTCCGGTGCCCCGTGCTTACCGGAGGCGAGGGCCAGGCAGAGCAACAGGGGACCGGGGCCGCCGCCCGGAGCCGGGGCCGTCGCCGCCGCCGCCGCCTCCTCCTCCTCCATGCGCTCCGCCGCCGCTTGTTCGGTGCCCCGGCGGCTGCCGGCGGGGCGGGCCGCCACGGGACGGGGGCGGCCGCTGCCGGCACCGCCGCCCCCCCTCCTCCTCCTCCCTCCTCCTCCTCCTCCTCCTCCTCCTCCTCCAGCTGCCCGGCTCCTGCCCCGCCGGAGGTATCTCTTGGTGGTCCGGGGGTTGCCCCCCTCCTCGGCCCCCCGCTTGTCCCCCCCCTTACGTGTGTCCCACCCACGCATGTGTCCGTCCCCCCCCCTTAACCTCCTGCCCACCCCGCCAGGAGGCGTCGAGCAGATGCCTCGCCCCAGCATCCCTGGGGATTCGGGGAGACAGAGGGATCCCCCCCCCCCGGTTTCCATGGGGGGGTGTCCAGGCGTTGCTTCTCCCCCCCCCCGAAGGGACGGAGGGCGTGCGGCCGGAGCTCAGCCTCACCTCCCCAAAGCCGTTTATCCCCGGGCGGCGTGTTATGAAAAGGGAGATTTATTCATCGCAAGCGGCTAATAAAACACCCTCCCGGAGCCCTTGGCAGGGCATGACGGCAGCTACAAATTATTTTGCGAGGGGCTGTGCCTTGGCACAAGCCTTCCGCACGCCGGCCTTGGGTTTGGGGTTTGGCTTTTTTTTTTTTTTTTTTTGCCTTGGGGTGGCTTGGAGGATGCTTCTGGCGCCCTGAGCGATGTCCCGACGAAGAGGAGAGCCCCACAGGGGTGAAGGTGGCCCCCCAGGATGCTGGCACGTCCCCTCCTGGCATCTGGGGATGCTCAGTAGGGATGCGGTGCGGCGAGCCGATGCTGTCCTGGCCTCAAGGAAAGCAAAAGAGCTTCGCCCGGTGAGGAGGAGTGCAGGCAGGGAGGGGCGGCAGGGCTGCTGCCTGCTCGGTGTCGTTACAGGCATGAAATAAGGTCGGAGTGTGTGTGTGTGTGTGTGTGTGTGTGTGTGTGGTGGTGGGGAGGAGGGAAATGAAAGACTGGAAAGAACGGGTGACCTCAAACCGCAAGCTGGCAGCTATTAATGCGAGCGCTGGCAGCCACCCAGCCATGCCATTTGGCCACCTGCCAGGGGGTGAGCAAGCTCCTGTAGCCCCAAGCCAGCCAAAAAAACTCAGCCTCGAGCTCCGGCACGCCGGTACTGCCCGTCCCTCGGCTCACGGCCACCCCAGCTCCCAACCCGTGGTGGGGGGAGAACCCAGCCGTGGTGTCCCCCCCCCTCCCCAAAGCAGGCAGGGTGTGCTAAACCGCCGGAGAAACGTTGCGAAGCTCCGGTGGTGACACGGGGACTTGGGCAAGACCGGGGGAAACTGGCAGCTGGCACCTGGATGCAGCATGGGGCCACCCATGAGGAGCTTCATCCCCGGTGGGGCGGGCAAAGGCAGGGAGCAGGCGGCAAAAATCCTGGCGTCCACCAAAAGAAAACGGTCTCCCTTCGGCATCCTTTGTATCTGGATAAAATTGGGGAGGAAAAAGCATTTTAAAGAGATTTTCAAACAGCTGGAGCCCCAAGATGCAACGGTTTCTGTTCTCCAGTAGGAACAGGGAAAGGCTGGCAGAAGATAGCCCCCCAAAAAGGGACCTTTAGCTGGATGTATGTCCTCTACTCTCACTGTTGCCCTGAGTACCACACCTTCCCTGGGGGAGGTCCAGGGACTTCTGCGGCCAGGCAGATGTCACCCCCAGATGTGGCCAGGCAGAGCTGGCCACGTCATGGTGAGCAGGTAGGTGTGGCCCTGCCAATGAGAACAAGCAGAGGTGGCCATGCTGATGAGACCAGAGAGGGATGGCCAGGCAGCTGAGACCAGGCACAAATGACCAGGCAGAAAAGGTGACCCTACTGATGAGAATGAGGCAGAGGTGGCCCTGCTGAGGTGGCCATGCTGATGAGACCAGGCAGAGGTGGCCATGCAGGTGTGGCTCCGCTGAAGTGACCATGTCCATGAGTCCAGGCAGAGGTGGCCATGCAGGTGTGGCTCCACTGAAGTGACCATGTCCATGAGACCAGGCAGAGGTGGCTAAGCAGAGGTGGTCATGCTGATGAGACCAGACAGGGGTGATCAGGCAGATGTGACCAGGCAGAGGTGACCAGGCAGGTGTGGCCTTACTGAGGTGGCCACGCAGAGGTGACCATGCCAACGAGACCAGGCAGAGGTGGCCATGCTGATGATACCAGGCAGGGATGATCAGGCAGATGTGACCAGGCAGAGATAACCAGGCAGGTGTGGCCCTACTGAGGTGGCCGCGCAGAGGTGACCATGCCAACGAGACCAGGCAGAGGTGGCTAAGCAGAGGGGACCATGCTGATGAGACCAGGCAGAGGTGACCATGCAGGTGTGGCCCTGCTGACGTGACCATGTTGATGAGTCCAGGCAGACGTGGCTAGGCAGAGATGGCTGTGCTGATGAGACCAGACAGGGGTGATCAGGCCGATGTGACCATGCAGAGATGACCAGGCAGGTGTGGCCCTGCTGAGGTGGCCACGCAGAGGTGACCATGCCAACGAGACCAGGCAGAGGTGGCTAAGCAGAGGGGACCATGCTGATGAGACCAGGTAGAGGTGACCATGCAGGTGTGGCGCCGCTGAGGTGACCATGTCGATGAGTCCAGGCAGAGGTGGCTAGGCAGAGGTGGCCGTGCTGATGAGACCAGACAGGGGTGATCAGGCAGATGTGACCATGCAGAGGTGACCAGGCAGGTGTGGCCCTGCTGAGGTGGCCACGTAGAGGTGACCATGCCAACGAGACCAGGCAGAGGTGGCTAAGCAGAGGGGACCATGCTGATGAGACCAGGTAGAGGTGACCATGCAGGTGTGGCGCCGCTGAGGTGACCATGTCGATGAGTCCAGGCAGAGGTGGCTAGGCAGAGGTGGCCGTGCTGATGAGACCAGACAGGGGTGATCAGGCAGGTGTGACCAGGCAGAGGTGACCAGGCAGGTGCGGCCCTACTGAGGTGGCCACGCAGAGGTGACCATGCCAACGAGACCAGGCAGAGGTGGCTAAGCAGAGGTGACTATGCTGATGAGACCAGGCCGATGTGACCAGGTAGAGGTGACCACGCTGATGAGACCAGGCAGAGGTGGCCATGCAGGTGTGGTGCCGCTGAGGTGACTATGTCGATGAGTCCAGGCAGATGTGGCTAGGCAGAGGTGGCCGTGCTGATGAGACCAGACAGGGGTGATCAGGTAGATGTGACCATGCAGAGGTGACCAGGCAGGTGTGGCCCTGCTGAGGTGGCCACGCAGAGTTGACCATGCCAATGAGACCAGGCAGAGGTGACCAGGCAGAGGTGGCTGTGCTGATGAGATCAGGCAGATGTGACCATGCTGATGAGACTAGGCTGAGGTGGCCAGGCAGAGGAGGCCAGCAGATGGCAGCTGGAGCCCGAGGACAGTGGCCGGCAGGGATGTTCAAGGCCTCCCACGGCCCAGCCCTTGGCACCCAACGTGGGGAGCAGTGGCTGTGCCCTCTCCTTGGAAACCTCCTCCTGCTCACAGAACCACGCAGCACCTTCTGCAAAAGAAAGTGAAAGTAAAGATGAGAGACCAGCAATGGGGAAATTATCACATGCCAAGTTCCCGCAGCAATAACGGCGTTGTTTTTCCTCCTCCCAAGCGGAGGAAAGGTTTCGAGGAGAGCTGAGGTGCCGATGCTGCCCGATGTACGGCAAGGCAGCCGGCATCCCGGCCGCTCCAGAAACGCCAGCTGACTTGGATTTTGTGTCCTACTGTTTTGGGCCCGGGGCCAGGATCCATCCCGAAAAAACACCACACAATGCAACAGAATAGACGGCTGCGTGACCCCAGTTAAAGATAGCTCGGCCATGGCCTGGCTTCGATGACATCCTTTTCTGTAGCGAGCACGCGAAAGCCCAGGGAAGATGAGTTCAGCCTGAAAACATTTCACTTGCAGCAAAACGCTTTCCGGAAGGAAAGAGGTAAAAAACCAGCACTCGTACCTCCTACTACACCACAGGTGGCTCCCGGCCGGGTCCTTTGGGCACTGGGAGATGCATTTTGGGAACCGTTCAGGCCACGAAAAGGCAGTGCCCTGGCTGCCTGGCTCTGGTCTGGCTCCCCCTGATGCACATACCCGATGTGTCCCCCGCCATGGGCGCCGAACCCCTGGGATGAGGCAGGCGATGCTCCACCATGAAGACAAGCAGGGGCAGGAGAAGACCTCTGCCCCGTGTCCCCCTGCGGGAAGAGGGATGCCCTGACAAGGTGCACGCAGCATTTATGTCTTTAAAAGCGGGTCATACCCAGGCAGGAGCCGGCGTGGGCCCTGAGGAAGGAGAGGGCAGTGCCACAGGGTGCCCCGGGCATCCGCCCCGATGCCACCGGTTGGGACGAGAGCATCCCATGCCCGGTGCGTGATGCCCGTTGATGATGTGCCACGGCTTGAGGCTGGGTCCCGGCGTGGTGCTCAACACCCAGCAGCGCTGCTGGGCGCCCAGTGCCTCCCCCCAAGGCAGGGTGCCCGGTGCCACCAGTGCCCACCACCCCAATCCCAGCGCCCCATCCCAGTATGGACTACCCGAGTGCCCGGTACCCTGGGGCCGGTCCCTGATACCCACCCGCTGATGCTCTGTACCCGGTGCCCCGGTACCGGCAGGTGCCGCTGTGCGACCGGCGCTGGAGCGGGGGGAGGCGGCGGCGGTGGCCGCGGAAGGGGGGGGGGGGGGGGGGCCGGACCGGGGCGGCGGCGGGCGGGCAACGGGGCCGGGCGGTGCGTCCCTCCCGCCGCGGCTGCCACCGCCGCCGGTACCATGGGCTACTGCTGCCGCCTCCTCCTCGCCCTCCTCCTCCTCCCGGCAGGTAAGCACCCTCCGCCGCACCGGGGAGGGGGGGGGATATAAACCGGGGACCCCCCGCTGGCGGGCTGGGGGTGATGCGATGGGGACTGGGGGGTCCCCCCTTTGCCGGGGACAGCCCGGGAGAAGGAGGATGGCCGGAGAAGGGGTTCGCAGAGCACACACCCCCCCCTCCCATACTGGTCCCACTCACCCTCCACCGCCCCCCCCCCACCCCCCCCGCGGTGACCACGGCCACCCTGACACCGGTGGGGTCAGGTGAGAGGCGTTTCGCCCCCCTCTTTTTCTCGACCCCTGCCCCAAAGAGGGGTCCCCAGACGGGTCCCTGGCTGGCCTGACGCTGGGGCGCAGGAGGACAACTTCAGGCGACCACCGGCATCTCCTTGAGGGCAGCCCCCCCTGCCCGGGATGGAGCTCCCCCCCCACCCCCCCCCCCTCCAGCCTCATTATCCCCCTTCCCAGCACCGTCCCCGCTTTGAAGGAGCTTTTATCGCTCGCCCCAGCCTCGAGAGGAGGCTCCTGCACACCCACCACCCGGCGCTTTCCCCGAGCAGCTAAAAGCATCTCCCTCCTCCTGCCCCCCAAGCAATATCGACCTCCCTATTTCACCGAAACACCCCGTTTGACATCGTTCCCCTGCCAAGACAGTCAGAGGTGACAGCTCAGTCCCCGGCCAGTGCGACAGCGAGCACTTCCAAATGACAGCAGGCAGAGGTTATCCCTCCGTCCAGGCTGGGTTTTTAATAAACAACACGCAGAGCTGCTTGCTCAGAAACATGAAAAGCGCACTTGCATAACCGAGCGGCGGGGACGCGCACGAGGAGAAACACACCGGGCAAAGCTGTTATTATTACATGGCTCTCGGCATGCGGCGGCGCGGCGCGAGGGGACGAGGCTGGGTGAGGTTTTGAGCTCCCTGCGAAAGCCCGCAGCCAGCAGCCGTGGCCCCGAAACAGCAGCCGGGGGAAGGCCAGGTCTGCCGGAGCAAGAAACCATCGGCAAACCAAACGGGTTGCCCAGAGAAGTTGCGGATGCCCCATCCCTGGAGATGTTCAAGGCCAGGTTGGACTGGGCTTTGAGAAATCTGGTCTAGTTGAAGGTGTCCTTGCCTATGGCAGGGGGGGTTGGAGCTAGATTTTTAAGGTCCCTTCCTGTCCAAACCATCCTGTGATGATTTTATGATCATCCTGGACCACATCAGCTTGTGGGAGATCTTGCCCTGTCGAGTGACCCCACGAGGGCAAGAGGAGGGAGAGCTGGCTAAATCCTTCTCCTTGTAAAGGAGGAGTTTGCCAACAAGCTCTGGTTGCTGTACTTGCCAAGCAACTGCGTTTGGAAGGGATGGGGATGAACCTATGTTTTGCTCCACAGGGATGCTGCTCACCTCCTTCCTGGGCTTCTGCCTGGCCCCAATTCGGCCACCACCTTGGTGAGCCACTCAAAAGCGGCCAGCCTGTGCTGGGAGTCAGCCCTCGGCCGCTTTGGGGTTGAGAGGCGGGTTTTTCCCAGCGCCTGGGTCAAACCCAAAGCTGTTCCCACGACCATCCCTCCCTAAAGCACCAGCGCGGCTTGGCAGAAGCGCCGGGAAAGATTTCCCTGGAGTACAGCCCTGCGGCTCTCAGGCTGCTCCTAAACACCCCCAAAGCCCCGAATCTTTTGGACGCTTTCTACAACATTTTTGTCCCCATAGAAATAGTACTTAAAATATATATATATTTGTCACCCGTGAGAAAAGAAAAAGCATCCTTTAAATATGCTTCGAGCTCATTCTTCAGGACTTAGTGATAGAGAGGACGTCACTGGGCAGGAGTAAAATGAGGCTGGGCTTTGCCTGGCCGCATAATGAAATAATAGCATCTGGCACAAGGAAGTTTTTATCCTATTATTACCTCTTACTCTGGACGTAAATTCAAACCTGCTTTCCCAACATGATGTCTGGCCCCGTACGAACACCCGGTTGCTGCAGCCCCGAGCCTGCTTTTCCCTTTAGCCCTGTGCCCTGCTCCCCAGCTGGCAGCTGAGATGTTTTAAAGTACCTGCAAGAGGCAGTTTTTGACTTTAAAGGCTTCGGGTGCTTCTGCAAGGAGCCTCCAGGGAAGAAAAAAACCTGCTTTGTAAGGATCTCAGAGCCTGGCACCATGGGCTGCTTTGAGCCACCACAGAGGAGACAAAGCTTTGAGCCAGCCTGGCCCCTGCTCCCCTGTATGTGAGCTGAAGGACGGGGGAAATATGTAGTTAATTATCCCCGGTCCCAGCCCAAACAAGCAAGCTTTGGCCTCTAATACCAGAGGATGCTCAAAAATTCCTCTGCTGAACCCGATCGCTTCCCCTCCCGGGGAAAGCTGCGATGGGGCTGACGCGTGTTGAGAGCTGCACCTAGAAGCAGTAATTAGCAGCCAGGCAGGAAAATTATTGAGCTGGTGTGGTGTCACTTTGGGCAGAGCTGCTGTTTGCAACACGCCTGGCTGGCTCCAGAGCTGTATCCGAGATATCCGCCTGGGAAAACGTCTTGTGAAGGGACCCGAACCCATGTGCACAGGTGCATCTGCCACCGTCCGAGCTAACGAGCCACCAAACAGTTGCCACCAGTTTCCTCCTCCCATGGTGTAACATCCCATGGCAATAAGCACAGCACAACACGCATTTGCATGTTTCAAAAATATAATGTGCACTATCTGATTTTTCTTTTATTTAAATCAAGCAAAAAAAAAAAAATCACTTTAGAAAGAGCCGGGGCTGTAAACGACTGCCTTTAATGAGGGCAAAGCTCACACCAAGAGGAAAAGTTCCCACACTGCTCGGCAGCCTCATTACACCCAGCAATCAGCTAAAGCCACCGTGCGAGGTGACGGCCTGCCAAGACACCCCAGGAGGGGCACAGGGCTCTGCCAGCCAGGGGTTCTCCAGGAATGCAGCAGCTTTCCACCCCAGGTCCTCATCAGACACCTGTGGCCACATGGGTTGACCAGTACCCACAGGTTGCTTTGTCACTCTCAGAAGGCAAAAACCAACCCTCTAAATACTCCTCTTCACCTTCTTTTCAGCTATAATTTTGTTGCAACTTCAGGATAAAGTGCTTTGTGGGTTGAATAATTAAGGAATGCTTAGCAATATGGGGGGAACATCATGTTTTCTTTGCGTGGAGGGTGGTGTGGCCACCCAACTCTACAGCTGCTGTGAAGGGTGGGTTTGTTGCGCTGCCGACAGCTCTTGCTGCTTGGTTTGGGCATTAGGGCAGATGGTTGCCTGAGGAAGACTTGGACACCCTCCCCAGGCAAGGAAGGAGCTAGTCATTGGGACCATGCAGCACGCAGGCAGCCATCTTTATTTTAAAAGTTAGCATTATCATTTTTAGCTGGGGAGAACAGAAACCTCGGGATGGTGAAGCTGTCTGCCTGGTTCCTCAAGAGCAAGGTGCTTGCAACACCTTTCTTCGGGGTCTGAAGGGCATGCATGAGCGAGCCAGGCCCCCACGTTAGCTCCTTCCTCCCATGCGATAGCCCTGGAGAAGAACAGCTGCTGCTCCCAAGCCAGATCATAACCCAGCAGCCAGTGAAGACCTCACTTGGAGCCTCTCCTTGCCAGCTTGCCCAAAGCCCCCAGCTTTGTGTTTGGCCACATGGACTTTACTCTTGCCTTTTGCAAAAGGCAGGCCATGCATCTACCAGAGATGCTGGTACAACCCCTACATCCCGGGAGGTGGATACTGATGGGTTTGCTCAGCAGCAACCCCAGGGGGACTGCCTCCTCATGGAGGGCTGCTAAGGGACATCCCCAGGGTGTCCCGGCCAGCTGCATGTTTGGGACAGCCTCTCCCCTAGGGATGGGGCCTCAGGATGGTGAGGGACACATGGAGGCAGCCTATTGATTGCCATTGCGTAGCTGTTTCTCTTAGCTACAGAAAGCTTCAGGCTTCAGAGCAATTAGACCTAAACCACTTAACGACCATGCAGCAGAAGAAAACTAATCACGCAGGAAGCCAGGTCGGCTTGCCCATAAATCAGAGCAACTGCAGATTTATTTGATCTGACAGCCTTGACTTCTTTACGCAGTTGTTGGATAGCTTTGCCTTTTAGCCGTGGATGTTTCTGGCCCCTGATTTTCTCAGCTGGTTTCTTCCTCCTCTCACAACTGGTTTCATACCATCACCAACACACCCTGATGTTGAAAAGAGTGGTTTTACAGCAGGAGCTGAGCAGGCAGCAAGGAAGCAGCACATCACCCAGGGGTGGTCCCACTGCTCCTACCATTATAGGTCACCAGCAAGCACATTTGGTGCTGGAGGTCCGCTCCAGACCTGGAGAGCTGCTATGTTGGCCCTGGTGTATTCAAAGCTCAACAGCAGCCAGAGATGTCCCCAAAAGCTGCCAAATCCCAGTACCAACCTGGCTGGAGACTGCCTCTGAGGTGGTATGGAAAGGTTGTTGGGTCTGACCTCAGAACCCTGCAGAGCTGCTCCTAGATCACCTCATCGTCCTCATTTCTTGGAATAACAAAACAAGGCTCTGCAGCATTGCCCTGGATGAGCAGAGACACAAACTCAATACCAAAGACAACCACTACATCATCCTGCTTCCTTCTCCCATATCAGTACAGGGTTTAGTCCAACCCCTGTTTACTACAGATGGGGCCCTCCAACCACAGCAGAGAGATGAGCAATGCCAAAGCCTAAATTACACAGTGACAGAGAAGGTGAGGCAGCTCAGTGCTGAGCAGCTTGAAAAACAAGTTGAACCCAAAGCAAAAAGCAGCTTTATTTAGCTTTAGCCATGGCAAGGAGACCTTTAGCCATCCACAGCTAGATACTACCAGTTTTATAGCCAAGCAACAATAGTATAATAAAAGTAACACCTGAGCACGAGCAGGGGGGAAGGGAACAGCAAAAACCAGCACAAGGTATGGGAATCCCCAGCCACAGAAACCAAGGCCAAGCCAACAAGGTCACAAACAGGAAGACCGTGCCCTATATTTAAACATAAATTGTTTTACTGCTCTGCATGACTTCACCTTGCAATAAAGCGACGTGTGCTGCAGGATCAGAGGAAGCAGGGTTGCTTTGTCATCATCATTTGGTGAGTGCTAGCCAAAGACAGGACCTGCAGAAGGGTCAAAGAAGATTCTGTATCACCCAACACATCACCCAGAGCAAACAAATATCAGCTTACTTTAGCTTTTAAGGCCTAGATGCCCCTCAGAAAAAACTGAAAGAAGAACTCACCCCTGTGCACTTGCTTTCTCTCATTAGCACCACCACTTACAAGTAATTACTTATAATGTTTTTCCTATGTTCTTAGCAGTACTGCATAGAAAACACACAGCACCAGCCACCAGCTTTTATGTCAGAACCTCAAAGTGTGCTAATAGCCCTTAATCACCTTGACCACCCTCACCTGGGACCCCCCACCCACGCACCCTCAGACCATTGGTCCGGGACCTCCATTTAAGCTCGGGCTCAGGTCCTCTATTCTTGTCTTAAATGTGTAGTAGATGCATGTGTTTGTAGTTTTGGGTGGTTTGGCAGTTTGTGTTGTCAGTAAGCTGTCTCTAATGTTGCCATCTTTGGTTTAGATGTTCTTACTTTTTTGTTGTGTTTTCTCAGTTGACCCCAAACTCAATGTGTTCTTTCATCTTGGGTGGAGGATGGGATTGTACCAGCATCTTTTTTTATGTATCCTAGATTTGTCTTGTAGGCATGCAGTGAGATTAGTGTTAAGTTTTGTTTCTAAAAGCAGAGACTATAAGATGAATATGTTACATATGGTTTTGTTCAAGTGCTTTTGTTAATACCTGCCCCAGAAGCAGCTGCTGAGCTGGCATGGAAAGTGGCGGTATCTGACCTTACTGTATAAGCAAAGTATGCTGTGGGTGCTCACCAGACCTCCTTGTTGCAGAGGCTTATTCTTTATTTGCTGCTGTTTTTCTTGTTTGGAAAGGGTGATTAAACTCTATGTATAAGTGCAATCAGGACAAGATGCTGGGAAGGACAAGAAAGAAATAATATTGATGTTACAGTGATTTATGTTATCCCTGGGGCCTTGGCTGCTAGAGGACCATCACTTACTGCAGCTGGGGTGTGGGTGCTGTAGTTAATTCAGGTTGAGAGTACTACTGTATGTGGTGAGTGGGTCAGGTCATGTGGACCTTCTAGTAGTTACACTAGATGTGATGAGTCATGAGGCAAAGCTTGTTAATAGCTCTATCTCTGCCTTATCAGTGGATGTCTGTTTTCTGTGGTGTGGCTGCTCCATCTGATGTCACTCACTTGTGCTAGAGATGTTCTCTTGTTTCTTTGTGCTGTGTTTCAGCTGGCAGAACAATTCAAAAGCTGGCTGTGATAGCTTCTGAAGTGCCTGAGGGATGTCTTGCTGGAGATGCTGCCCACCAAGGTCAGGCAGCATGGGAAGTGTTCAGCTTCTGCAAGGTGGGACCTCCACCTTTGTGTAGCTTGTAAGAGCCAGAACAGTGTGTGAATAGGAGGGGAGATAATCCATCAGGTGGATGGTTCATTCCTTGGGTTGGCAGGTGTTTTTGGCTAATATTCCCTAAGAGCAAGGTAGCTGAATTATAGGGATTCAGGTTTTTTCTTGGCTGTTTGCCATACTCCTAGGGAAGGCAAGATAAAAAAAGGACCTTTCAAAGCTTGTGTGGGGCTGCAAAGCATGACACTGCTGTCTTCCTAGGCAGTTACCTTGTCCTGGCAGTCCCCTGCCTGCCTCTGCTCTGAGCTGGATTCCAGTGGGGTGGTCAACTGCCTTAAGTGAGTTAGATGGGCACATTCCTCAGGGCTGAGCTATGCTTGGCATCTGTTGATAGCTGACATCCTTCAGCCTCTCTGACAACCCCTGTTTGAGGGTTTTTTAGCCTTTCAAGTCATGTGGTCCTCAAAGAAGTTTTCTAGTGGTTTTTCTGTCCCTTATTCCAGTGCACTGCTCTGGTTCCTGCTCACAGCTGCAGCTCCTACAGAGCAGGTGTTGGAGGAACAAGGAAACCCTCACCCTGGCTTTATGGTTTTTTCTCCTTTTCAGATGTGTTGGTAGAGGTCTGGGCTTGCAGACAACCTGAGTGATCTTCTGGCCACCCATCTCCCTGGGGAAAGGCAGCACCCACTTGTGGGGTAGGCTGTCTGTGAGCTGGGTGCAGTGGCTTGAGGACATGTGGAGCTATCAGCCAAGGAGGTCCTCAGCAAGGTCCTCTTCATCCCCTCATCCTAACCTGGTCCAGGAGCAACCTCTGGGGTCCTGGCTGGGCTTTTCCTGGGGTGGGAAGGGGCACAGCCTGTGGGTGTAGGGGTGATGTGCTGTGGGTGCTGGGTCCCAGATGACCCCATGGAGGTGATGGCTTGGGGGAACAAGAGGATAGCAGAGGGCTGGCACAGGCAGGGTTTGCTAGCAGAGATTAATGCAGCGCTATTGATCTGGAAACCAAAGCTTGGCTGGCAGTGACAATGCAGGAACAGGAGGAGATGGGGGGGAAAAAAAACATTCGGCTGTGCTTGCTCTCCTGGGAAATGTCCCTGTGACTTGTGACCTGCTTGGCTGGGAGCGCTCAGCCAGCGGCCAAAGATTGTTGCTGCATGCAGTTTTGGCTCACCCTCTGAATTTATACCCCTTAGATATTATCGGAAACTTCCTGACTCATCCCGGCTAGCAGTATTGCCAGCTTTTTTGAGGTCCTGATCTGTTTGCCTCCAAAGTTCAAGCAGATCATGAGAGGTCTGCTGACCCAAAGCATGAGCAAGCAATGTGGGATGGCTTTGCAGAGAGGTACTAAGCTGCCTGTGTCCAAGGGAGGCTGGAAGCACCTACATTTACAGTGGGTAATAAACTTGCAAGGTGCTACCAGGCCTGGGAGGGTCCTGCTGGGCTTGATGTAACAGCAACATGTTGTGCTACAGGCTGCAGAGGCTGTCTGCTACCTGTTGGGGAAGCCACACATCTGAAATGCCAAGGTACGATGGAGAAAGGACTATTTTACAGAAATACAGGTAGATGCAGAACCCTGACCTGAAGAACACCAAAGGTGAAGGGATGCTCAGTTTGGGTTTGTCAGCACTTCCAGTGCCCTCTGCTACCACACGGCAGCTGATTTCTGCCTTGGCTTAGCCATCTCCAGTGTAGACCTCTTAAAAACCCTTGGTGAGCGCTCTGCTCAGCGCGTTCATGAGCTGCAACTTACTCTTGGCAATGCATCAGGTCAGCAACATCAGGTCAGCTGGGCACCTTCAGGCAGCGTGGCAGAGGTTGAGTGAGGGGTTTGGTGTTGCAATAGTGCATGCAGCGATGTCGCCTTGCATCACTGCTCATGGGGGAGGCTGACTTGTGTGTGTGGGAATAATCTGATTATCTGAGGTCAGAAGTGCAGGCCCAGGGATGCTGGTGGAGCATGCTGGGCCAGAGTTCTTGGGTTCTTCACTTCTGCCTTGATATCAATGTGTTGCTCATGCCTTTCCACCCGTGCGTCTCCAAAGCAGACCCTCTGGCAGAGACCGTGCCTCCTCT
Source organism: Pluvialis apricaria (assembly GCA_017639485.1). Classification (NCBI taxonomy): domain Eukaryota; kingdom Metazoa; phylum Chordata; class Aves; order Charadriiformes; family Charadriidae; genus Pluvialis; species Pluvialis apricaria. The sequence continues at coordinate 81,448,853 of CM030010.1, forward strand.
TGTGTAAGGCCCAGGATGGCTGCATGATGATAAATCCTTGAGAAAGACCCTGTTGCTCAATGCTCCTCATGAATCCAGCCAGGGATTTCACATCCCGCTCTTGGCTGCGAAAACCAGCGGGCTGTGTTCTCCTGGGGTTGTGGCTGATGGCACCTTCAGCTCTTGCAAGGTGGGAGGCTGTGGCCTAACAGTACCTGCTAGAAATGGTACTTGTACCTGCCTCCTTTTAAAAAAGGAGATACAGTTTCAGCAGGCCCCCTTCTTTGTACTCTGCCAGCTGGCCCCCAGGTGAGCATGTTAGGAAGACCATATGGGGACACTTCAACCCAGTCAAGAAAGGGCAAGGGTGGGGGAGTACCAGTGTAAAAGCAGAAAGGGCACAAATCAACCACTGGAACCTCAGTATCAACAAGATGAGGCGGCAGGTTCTTGCAGCTTGTTTCTGGCCACTGAAAAGGATGTACCAAATGGTGTTGGTCCCCAACAGATGCTGCTGCAAGTGCTTTGCGGGTCCCACCTGTGGCACATCAGTGTGAAGAGCTATGCGAGGGGATGGAGGGGCACAGGGAATATTTGGATTTATGGTGTTGCAGTGCCTGAACTGAGCAAGTGAGCCACCAGCCTCTGCAGGAGGAAGGGACAGGATGAGTGGGGAACCTGCAGGTTTGTTGAATGGAGCCAGCGCTGTGGGCAGGCTTTGTCCTGGTGAGATGCTGCGGGTGAAGCCAAGCTGTGAAAACCAGAGCATTCAGCTGAAGTAATGGCTTTTAAGATTGGGATTATTGCAGTAATTCAGCTCCAGTTCAGGTGCCAGTAACTCCCGGGCACTAACCAGGAGGCCTGAGATGTAAAGGTGTTGGGATGAGGAGACATCAGAGTGGCCTGTTGACCACAGAAGCTTTGCAGGAGCCTGGTGTGCTTAACTGGGAAGGAGGAGGTGGGATGTCTGGGTGCTTCCCTGCTGCTGTGGTTGGGCTGGGAGTGGAAACCAGGGTGCTGAGCTAGGTGGTTTATTTAGTAACTACATTCCAGCTTGTCATCCACCGCAGCTCCTTTATCCGAAGGTCTATCAGCCTTGTGCCTCAGCAGATAGAGAGTCAGTGGAGGGTGAAAGCTGAGAGTGACTGTCCCTGGGAGAAGAGCACCCATGGCATCAGTCCCACCTCCCAGACCCTCCTGCTTGGGAAATGGGGTCCATCACAGGGGTATCTACAGGGCCAGGAAAAAGAATTTTAGACTGGTGCTCCTAAATGCCTTGGGCTCTAGTAGAAGCCATGCCCCACAGTTGGTTTTAAATCCCTGGCCAAGCATAGGTTTGCAGTTTGTAGACAGAAAGTGCCTTCATGAAAGGTGTGCTACGTACCCAGCACTCGCTGCAGTGAGCGGGAGGTCCTTAGCTGAGATGTTCTTTCTGCTGTCCTCCTCCACTGAAGGTGTGCAGGTTGAATGAAGCTGTAGTAGAGACCTGCGGCCTTCTGTTTGCTCTGATGGCTGAAAATGACCAAAACCACAGTTTAGTGAGTCCCTACTCACGGGTGCTGCATCCCACCATTTCTGCACACAGGCGCTAAGTGTTTCCATCTCTCCTTTAGCATGAGGTGCAGTCTGTGCCCTGGGAGCCTTGTGGCTCTCCTGGGTGCTCAGCAGTGAGGGGCTCTGCTGGAGGAACCCTGTGTTGCACAGCCCCTGCTCCCAAGTTTGGGTCCCATGCTGCTGTGTTTTGGTGCAGCTTTACATGCAAGAAGAGTCACATGGTGGGCCAGCAAACATTCTGGTCCATCTAAAGCACATCTCTGGAGCAGGTTGGGTCCTTTGCTATGTTGGGTATCACCTGCATGGGTGGCATTTCAGCTTGACTTTGGGGGGACAGCCGATTTGGCTGTGGTGGTTGATAATGTCTCCTTGGGGGGTGGCTTGGTGATGGGGAGGAGAGCTTTATGTCCTCACCAGCAATGCCCAGCTGTGTATGATCTGCAAGCTCCTGCTCAGAAGTTCTACTGTGATGGTTGTCTCCGCTCTCACTGCTGTTGTTTCTCACTTTGATAAGCACTAAGCTCCCGTCTCTGGAAGCTGAGGTGGGAATTTGTCTTCAGGGTTCCCACAAAATCAGCATTTTCCTGAGTGTTTTTGACCTCCACACTCACAAAATAACTAGTTCCTTGCAGCTTGTTTGCGCTGGAGCGAGTTCTTGCTCTTCCCAGTGCTGGGCTTGGGATGCTCTGGGGCTGTAAATAAATGAATGCATGGGAATAAAAATCCCTCCCCATGCCACTTAGCGTTGGCATGCTCTTCCCTCGACCCAACCATGCCAAGGGAGGTGTCTGCTAGCACTAGCCTGGTGCTGAGTTTAGCCATGGAGAGGAGAAACAGGGGGAGGAAGCCCCAGCAGTCTGCTGGTGAGGACAGAGGAAAAAATGAGTCATCTTCATGCTAAGAAATGGAGACAAATGAATGAATGCACAAGGAAATGGGGGGGAGAGGAGAGGAGAAAGAGGAGTCTTGTGTTATCATTCCCAGCTGCGCCGTGGTTGCTGCTGAGGAGGAGCTTGCTCCCCTGCTGCTTTGCTGGCTGCTGGGAGGAGATGCTGGGAAGTTGGAGGGGGTGTTTGGGGATTGGGGGGGGGTGAAATTCCAACCTTGCGGGGGGAAAACGATGCTGACCCATGCTGGGGTAAGTGGTCTGGTTTAAAGCTCACCTCTAGTTACTCAGGGGTATTTCCCATCTCTTTATTTTTCAGATGGCTTTCAGCATTTTAAAAACAATAAACTTATTTCCAGCTTAATTCCCAAACCCTTTAGTGTTCACTCAAACACCAGGTTGCCCCAAGGATTTCTCTGTTATTAATACTTCCTTTTCTCACTCCTAGGACTGGGAGATAATTTCACAGCATCGCCCCTTGCCCCTGCCAGCCCTCCCTTCCCCTCGGAGGGGATCCCAGTGGGGCCAGGCTCCAGGGATGCAGTTGTCCCCAAGCCATCTCCTGGCCAGCCCTTGCCGCTGGTGTCCACAGGACCTGCTGGAGATGGGGCATCCGCCGGGCCAGCGAAGGCGGATGGCCGCAATGCTACCCCCACAGCAGCACTGTCCCCTGCTCTTGCTTCTGTCAACGTGAGCTCCATCACTGCGGCCATCATCACCATGGCAGACAGCCCATCTGTAGCCTCCAACCCCAGCTCGGTGCCACCAACCTTGGAGACAGCCCCAGGTCTTCGGACAGCAAATACTGCCATCTTGGCAAGAGGCACGATGGATTTGGGGACAGGTCCCAGCCCCACAGGTGTACCTGTGTCGTCATCCTCCTCCTCCTCGTCCTCCTCTTCCTCCCTCCCCACCAGTGACCTGTACTCATCCACCGGCACGGTCTTGTCCCCAACACCTGTCCTCACGAGCCCCAGCACCACCCAGCCACCCGCGCTGACTGAGCAATTCCCTTCCCTGGGGACGTTGGCCATGGCATCAAGCCTAGCTGTGGAGCCCACATCCCCCCCAGAGACTGTGACGAGCCCCACCACAGCCGAGGCCATGGCCACTGGGAAAACCACCCTCTCCACTGGAGTCACCATGGAAGAGGTCCCACGCGCCTTGAGTGCAGGTGAGCACCACCTCTCTCCATATGCATATATAGATATAATGTCAACATCAAGGTGCTTAGATAAGAGGGGCAGACCCTACCCTACCCCTCCCCGAATTGGAAGGGAAGAAGTGGTCAACTTTCTGAGACCACTATTGAGCAAAGGCTGAGCTTTCCTGGAGGAGCCTATGTCCACCAGGGGAGATGAGAAGCTGTAGATACCAAACCTCAGTTGCCTGGAGATGTGAATAGAATCCTTAATTGCAAATTTGACTTGAAACACGTAAGGATGAGAGGAAACAAGTACCTGCGTGGTGGGAGCACTCTGAGTTAGGAAGATGGAGGTTTTTCTTCTCCCTCCTGGAGACCTCACTGAACTGACACTAGCTTTCACCTGTCCTCTTCTGCAAACTCAGGTAGCTTAAAAGCACTTCATAAGGCCAAAAAAGGGAGCAGCCGGGGGTGTGGGGTGGGTGCAATGGGACTGGGACTCGGTGGGGGGGGGTCAGGGGGTGTCTAAGCGCTGCACTTTCTGATGGATCCTCCACAGGGAGCATCGTGGCAATAACTGTGACGGTCATCGTGGTGGTGGTACTGGTTTTTGGGGCGGCGGCATACCTCAAGATCAGGTAAGGCTGTTTTTGGGGGGTCTGCCCAGCGGGGTGCTCGAGCTGTGGTCCCCCCCTGAGGCAGCAGCCCCTCTCCCCATCGCAAGGGGGATGCTCGGGGCCAAAGCCTTGGGGAGACGTTGTCCCCGAGCCCGGTGGGGTGATGTCCAGCCTCCTGTCCCAGCACAGCTGTAATTTCTACCATGTCTATGTTGAAAAGCACAGTTTTTCTTCCTCGTTTTACAACAGCCTCACTCAAACGCTGGAGACGCTGTTCAGCATAGTCATAACCAGCAATTATCCCTCGGGCAAGCTGCCGCCACGGGTCTTGCCGTGCCTTAGACAATAAACAGCAGCACAGCCCAGCGCTGAGCATCTGTAACGAGGCTTTGCTGACAACTGAGACGAGCAAAGGTCTCGTTTTAATTCCCTGGCACGTCCCAGTCTGGTTCAAAAGGGGCAAAAATCTTGCCTGGGCTTATTTGCTGTCCTGGTGGTACCTGCTAAAATATCCCAGAGCTTGATCTAGTGAGGATTTGCATGCATTTTTTTTTACTTTTTTTTTTCCCACTCCACAGTAAAATGACTGATAAACCACCAAAACAACCCGGTAATGGTTTGCTTTCCCCTGGCAGGCACTCCTCCTACGGAAGGCTTTTGGATGACCACGACTACGGCTCCTGGGGCAACTACAACAACCCTCTCTACGACGACTCCTAGCAGGGACGAGGAAAACAATAATAATAATAATAAAATCCTTAATTTATAAGTGCTTCTGCAGCAGAGCATCCGCAGTCGAGGAGATGCCCGGGCGCTGAGCCACTGCTGCGGGCAGGATGATGGTGGGTTCAGTGGACAACAGGCAAGCGGAGGGCGGGCGTGCAACACCTACAATAAACCTGGTTTTTGGTGTTTGTGTAGGAAACTCTGGGTCCTGGGGCACGTTGGCCACTTGGTTTGGAGGTGTGGGAACCCAAATTCCCCAAGGTGGAGGGATGGGGGGGAGGTAAAAGGAGAGGATGGAGGTTCAGCCAGTGCCACGGCATCCTTTGACACGCTGCTGCCCCACAGCTCGGGGGGGAGTGACACATGGGGGCTGCTGAGCCAGAGCCAGCAGCGTGCAGGGCTCTCCCGTGCTTTCACACGCCCCTTCCTCCAAAATCACCTTCCCGCATCACCCTGCTGTGAAATCCTTCGCCTTGCCTCGCCAGGGACCACGAGCAGTTATGGGGCTGCTCCATCACTGCTCCCTTTCTTTTCCTGCGGGTGCTTCTGTGCAGAAGCTCATCATTTCTTTTTTTGTTGTTGTTTTCCATTTAATTATGGGTTCCCCCCACCCCCCAAACACAGCCGGGGAGCCTGTGGGAAGGTGCATTGACCACCCACACTGCCGGCAGGAGAGTTGCCCCGTTTCACGCACGTGGGTGCTTGCTCCGCAGCTTTATTTTTAATCCTTAAAAAAGTTGGCTGCTAAAATACAGCAAAGTTGGTTTGTTGTTTTTTTTTTTTTTTTAATCCCCAATTCATGCATTCAGCTAAATTGCATGTGAAACTGGGGGGGGGGGGCTGATGGCAGGGCTGGTTTGGGGAGGGGATGCTCACCCCAGCCCGCCTCCCCTCGCTTGGCCACTTTTGCCTCTGGCTAAATGCCCCAGCGGTGAAAAGCAAAACCCTCAGCCTGCGTGGCCTTGATAAATAAATCGGTGCTAAATGATGCTGACAAGGTTTGGGGCATCCCAGCAAGCCCCCAGAGCAGGTCACCATCACCCCAGAGGTGGTAGATGGGTCACTTGGAAAGACAACGGCACGACCGAGTTTCTGGAGGGGTTTTGGGGAAGGTGGCAGCAGCCCTGCACAGGTAGAGCTGTGCTGGTTTGCAGCATTTTATGTCCCTGCTCTTAATTACCAACTGCTTTCCTGAGTGGGGAGGGCGTGAGGTCCATCAGGGTACCCTCTGAGGTACCTCTTTGAAGCCCTGAAGCGGCAGGGCTGCGGTGGGGAGGGCAACCAAGAAGAAGTGGGGTGCAAACGGGAGAGGCTGGAGCTGCCGTCTCACCCGAAACACAGGCGTTGGTTTGCATCGGGTTAATCGGCGGCGGCGCAGGCTGGGAAACAGGCTCTGCCGTTCGCCCCGGCTGCTGAACGCAGTGTCCTGGGGAACATCAAAGCTCGGGGCGTTTGCATGACTGCTTCCCGCAACAGACGCCGTCATCTCTCGATTGTCATCAAGCGAGCGTTGAGAAACGCCACCGCCACCTGAAGAGGTCAGGAGAAACGAGGACATCATCTCCTCCAGCCCCGCTTCCCAGAAGGAAACGCGATCCTTACGCGTTTTCCTTTTCCCTCCCAGCCTTTTTTAGCCTCTTTCAGGCAGCCCGTCCTTTCGCCTCCCTTTTTACGTTCGCGTCGATCGGGTGGCTCAGCAGCCGGACTTCAGTGCGGGGATCTGCTGGCACTGAGCCCACCCACTGAGCTGTTCCTCACCCTCTTTTGGTTCGAACGGGGTAGAAACAGAGAATAAAGCAGCGAATGGTCACTGCACCTTCAAACCACAGCCAGCCCGGGAAGCTGTTGGGGCTGGGAGCACGTACAGGGTGAGGTTTAGGGTAGGACCCCTCTGGATCCTGAGCTATGGCTCAATACTGTCTGGTAAGAGCAAAGAGTAGGAATTGAAAAAAAAAAACAAACAACCAACAACAAAACAGCCCAAACTATTAAAAAAAGTCACTCTGCTCAAACACTGCTGCTAAAATAAGTGAGGGAATAAAGGGAGAGGAAAAGCCATCACCTTCACTTAAAAAAAGGTAATCCCCAGGGGAACAAATTCCCTTTTCACGAAGAAGAAGAAGAGAAATCGAGTGTCATCTTCTGCAGGACACCGTGAGTTTCTAGGAGGAAGGCTTGGCCAAGAAATTAAACCAGACCTCATCAGCGTGGGCTAATTTCACGTGCAGATTCACATTTTGCCTCTGCATCAGCAGCGAAAACCGGAGACGCCGCCTTGTCCCCAGCGCCGCTGAGCTGCGCGTCCCCAAGGCTGGCACGTGGGGTCCGCTTTCCTGCCCAGCCCTACGCTTGGATGCTTCAAATGGATCAATATGTCTCACCTACAACACAATGAAGAGGCTCTTTGTACTCTTGGGGCTATCCCAGGCTGAGCCAGCAATGTGCCCTGGTGGCCAAGAAGGCCAATGGCACCCTGGGGTGCATCCAGCAGAGTGTGGCCAGCAGGGCGAGGGAGGGCATCCTCCCCCTCTGCTCTGCCCTGGGGAGGCCGCAGCTGAGCACTGTGTGCAGTTCTGGGCTCCCCGGGTCAGGAGGGACAGGGAACTGCTGGAGAGGGTCCAGCAAAGGGCTACGGAGATGATGAGGGGATTGGAACATCTTCGTTATGAGGAAAGGCTGAGGGCCTTGGGGCTTTTTAGTCTAGAAAAGAGAAGACTGAGGGGGGATCTTATCAATACTTATAAATACTCAAAGGGAGGGTGCCAGGTAGATGAGAAGAGTATTTTTTTCAGTGGTGCCCAGTGACAGGACAAGAGGGAACGGGCACAAACTTGGACATAGGAAGTTCTGTCTAAACACGAGGAGGAACTTCCCTACTTTGAGGGTGGCAGAGCAGTGGCACAGCTGCCCAGAGAGGCTGTGGAGTCTCCCACTCTGGAGCCATCCCAAACCCGCCTGGACGCCGTCCTGTGCCACTGCTGGAGGTGACCCTGCTGTGGCAGGGGGTGGGACTGGGGGAGCTCCAGAGGGCCCTTCCAACCCCCACCATTCTGTGATAGAGGTTCCTGGGGCCAGAAACCATTCCCAGTGCCTTTTCTTTGCTCGGTGGTGTGGTGTAAGCAGCATGGCAAAGCCTCTGCCCTAAAGCACTCACTTGCCTAACCATCTGCGGCGCAAGAAGAAAGGATGGACATCCCACCTCCCGACACGGCTCGAGCCTCCCAGCCCATCACCTGGTGAAAAAAGGGCTTCTTGCAAAACTGCTTGTATTTTTTAACGGGGCTCACTGCTGCGGGGTGGAGGGGAAGGCGCGAGGACGATACCCACCAACTCCGAGCAGCAAATCATAAATAAACGCAGCACGTTCATCCCCATAGTTTGGAAGCGGAGTGGAAAAGAGCGGCTCTGTGCTGTGGTACAGCACCCACGACTCAGAGCATCCTCCGGGAAACAGAAGGGGTAAGCGAATCTGAGCCAGGCTCCCAGTTTGGGGCCAAAACCAGCTGGAAAAGGGCTGGCCAGGACAGGTACCACAGGATACAGCCCGTAAAGCTCCAAAGCATCGCTGGGTGAGACCCGGCATCGGATAAAAGAGCTCCAGGGGGAGAGGCGGGGGACCGCGAGCGAGATGCAGGGATGCCCCGACTCTGCAGACACAAGGGTGGTGCAAGCCAGCCCACAGCACCGCCGCAGGGACGTTAAATACGCCATGGCTACCCCAGACTTTATATTTCATTTACTGGTAAGGTGTCTGCCCTGCGACACGGGTGATGTGTTTATATCTACAGCACTGTGCGCCGGCAAGGGCCAAGGCAGCCTTAAAAATAACAGATGCGTTCGCCCAGTGGAAAAAGCGCTTTATTCTGGGGGCATGGTGCCCTCAAAGGGAGGAGGGCCCACGCTGGAGGCGATGGCTGCAAACGCCCCTCTCGTCTTCCCCGCCTCAGACCCTCCAGCCTACCCAGGGATTTTCTGTCCTCCCCCACTACTATGCCAGGGAAAAACAGAAAAAAAAACCCAACCCACCCAGGACATGCCATAAAAAAAAAAAAAAAGCCTTTTTTTTTTTTTTTTTGGTCTTCTTTTTCAAAAAGAAGAGGAAAACTACTCTCTGCCACCAGCTTGTTTTATTTACAAAAATAGCAAACCCCCATTTTTCCCAAAGGCTTCCCACCTCCCCCTCCGCCTTTGGCTCCGCTTCATCTCAGAGCTATTTTATTTATATAGAAAAAAAAAAAAAAATAGTTCACATAGCTCCGTGCAGAACATCCCATTCCCCCGGCCTGGCGGGCAGCAGCAGAGCTTGGCAGCAGTGCTGCAGATGATGTGAACCCCCCCTTCTCCAGGTCTCTTGCCTTGCCCCCACCAGAGAGCCGGCAGGACGCTGCCATCACCATTTCCAGGCTCCCTCTGGCCTCCCTTAATTACGCTTTTGTTTTGCTCATTTGTGAATATGCTAATATCCCATCAACATGCTTCCATGTGTTATCTTCTCAGACTTTTGGTGGTGTTAATGGAGTAAATATTAATGACTTATTTGCAGAGATAGCTCTTGGGTGCAGCCTCCAGGAACATAGGAAGTTCCATCTTAACAGGAGGAGGAACTTCCCTATTGTGAGGGTGACAGAGCACCCAGAGAGGTGGGGGAGTCTCCCACACTGGAGCCATCCCAAACCCGCCTGGACACCGTCCTGTGCCACTGCTGGAGGTGTCCCTGCTGTGGCAGTGGGGTTGGACTGAGGGAGCTCCAGAGGGCCCTTCCAACCCTGACCATTCTGTGATTCTGTAATAACGCTCATTAGATGAAGTAATTGCCCCCTAGGTGAGAGCAGGGCACATTAAGCACCCAACAGCTCAGACCAGAGCTGAAGGCATCACCTTGTCTTTGCGCCGCCTGTTCCTATAGCCTCCAACAGCAGTCGCTTCCTCCAAAAACCCACCGGGAGGTTTTCAACGCCAGGACTGCACCTTCACCAAATTGGTTTTCGTAGCCCGTTTGGTGCACGCCGCTGGATTGCTGTCACCTTCAGGGGCTGCTCATGTTCAAAGGTCACCTCTCGAGCAACAGGCAGCTCAGGGAAGCCCTCTCCTTCGGCTCCCGTGGCTCAAAACTACCTCCAATAAAACCACTGGGCCTTCAGCCCATCCCGCTTGTCTTCCCAGGTGCTATAGAAAGACTCGTGGGGTTCTGGTTTTAGCCCTTTATTTTATTTCTCAGCCAAGAGCAGCCTCAGGCGCCCAACCCAGCCGGGGAGGTCATCTGCTGCCCATTGCCCCAGCACACCCGGGCCAGGGTGAAGGTCTGAGCTTTGGCAAGCAAACAGCAGCTCTGCCTGGGTCAAGGGGCACAACCAAGAGCCGTCAGCCTCTGGTGGGACTTCACCCTTGGGTGAGCCACTTCCCAAGGGCACGCTGCAGCCCACCCACCATCCTGCCACCTCCACCGCTCCCAAAACCCACAGCCACTTGCCAGCGGCTACAAACAGCCAGGAGCTCCAGGAGCTCCATTAGCCCTGAGGGTCCCCTGTCCTGAAAAGCCATAGGAGATGAGCGAGAGGAGGGAAGTGGGGTGGCCAGCACCCCAAGGTGCCCCTCAAGGCTCTGCTCCACCCTCCTCCACCCACACCAGAGCCAGCTCCTTGCAAAAGATACAGGAATCGGTTCCGGTGACAGAGAACAATGGTTTCATGACAGTATAAAGTGACAAGTTACAAGTCTCACGTGCAAACTCCTCCCGGCCCCCAACTCCAACTGGGACCATCAATGAGAAAAAGCGAGGAAGTCACCCGTTTCCAGCATGAAGATGCCGGCACACCCCTGGGCGAAGCTGGAGAGAGACAGATGCTCTGCTAGCCCTCCGAGTTATAAATAGCACGACATGACGAGCCTTTCCCTAATTGCGTTCCTTCCAGTTGGAAAAGAAAAACAGATGGTTTCTCAGCAGCCGGGCAGGGGCGAGACATCAGCCTTGACTCCAGGAAAGCCGGGGCTCCCCTGCTGTAGGAGGTTTTTAAGCCTGCAGAGCATCAGGGAAGGGTCTTCTCCCACCCAAGAGGCTTTTTCCTGAGCCCTCACAGAATCACGGAATGGTCAGGGTTGAAAGGGACCTCCAGAGATCATCCAGTCCAACGCCCCTGCCACAGCAGGGTCACCTCCAGCAGTGGCACAGGACAGCATCCAGGCGGGTTTGGGATGGCTCCAGGGTGGGAGACTCCCCCACCTCTCTGGGCAGCTGTGCCACTGCTCTGCCACCCTCAGAGTAAAGTTCCTCCTCGTGTTTAGATGGAACTTCCCATGTTCACGTTTGTGCCCGTTCCCTCTTGTCCCGTCACTGGGCACCACTGAAAAAAAGACTGTTCCCATCCCCCTGGCACCGTCCCTTTGAGTATTTATAAGCATTGATAAGATCCCCCCTCAGTCTTCTCTTCTCCAGACTAAAAGCCCCAAGGCCCTCAGCCTTTCCTCATAAGAAAGATGCTCCAATCCCCTCATCATCTCCGTAGCCCTTTGCTGGACCCTCTCCAGCAGTTCCCTGTCCTTCTTGACCCGGGGAGCCCAGAACTGGACACAATACAGGTCGACAACACGTGCTGCTGCTGCTTCAGTAGAGCTTAGGGTAGAGCCACTGCCACCAGCCAGCTCTGGGGTACCAGCCCAGAACCCCTCCAGCTCCAACCTCGCACCCACACACCCGTCCTCGGGCACGCAGCTCGAGAGGCACCCATGGGAGGAGAAGGCTGTACAGGAGGTTTTAAGCACAACACCCTTACTTGCCCCACAAATGATGTTGTTTGGACCCGAGGCCATCAGACCACACTGAGCTGCCTTCTGCCACCAAGCCAAGAACCACACCAGAGTCATCAAAATCATCCTTCCAGCCCCAAACTGGGGGGCCCCCCTTTCCCCACCACTCCCAAGGCATCACCCTGCACCTTCCCGCAGCTCCACCCTGCATCCATCCGCTCGTTGGCTTAACGAGTCCCTCTGCCGCATTCCGCATACTTGGGCAGGCCCTGGCTTTATTAATAGCTCCGCTGTCCTCGTTTGTGCCCGCGGCCCTCGCGCCTGCTGGAAACACTACATTTTTCCCACAAGGCAGTGATAACCCCATCTGCTCCCAATTTGGGCGGCGAGCGAGGCTTGATTTCGGGTGGCAGGCAGTGTGGGAGCGCGGACAGCTTTGCAACAGCTCCCTGAGCCAGCAGGCAAGCTCTGGCCAAGCCACCATGCTGCCTTCATCCCAGGACCACCCCATCCCTCCCATCCAAGCATCCTTCCCAATCCAAGCATCCTTCCCAATCCAAGCAGCGCTGGGCTGCTCGGGCACGTTGGTAGGATGGAGATGGGTGGCACCATGGCTGCTCCAAGGTCAATACCACGTCTCTCCCCTTGGTGCCAGCCCAAGGTGAGGATGGCCAGCAGCACCAGCTCACCCATGGAGCCACCACGGGTCTGACCACCCCACAAACCTGCCCTGCATGTCCCCCCCCATGCCAGATGTTGGGCAGACCCTGCCGCCCCATCGAAGCAGAGGGGCCGGGATGCAGGGGACCAGTTTCCCCGGGTGCACCAGTCCTTGGGAGGACGGGATGGAACCCCAGGGAGATGGGAACGAAGACCACTTTGCACAACCACCAACGCGCATCACGTGGGCTGGACCGTATCCAGCACCTCCACGGGACGGGGCGGCAGAGCTCAGCGCAGCGCCTTCCGATCCCGTGCAGCAGCTCCCGGCCTTTGTCCCCTGAATTTATCTTCACCGCCTCGGAAAGCTGCCCCTTTTCTCCCGCCGGGCGATGCGATTTCTTCCCCCCCCCGGTGAAGGGAGATACGGGCTCGGTGCCAAGCTGGGAGGCGCGATGTAACAGCAGTCCCGCCGGCGGCGGCGGCGGGTTCCCCAGCTGCTCCCCGCTTTGCTTTGCAGAGGCGAATATCAAAAGCGGGAGAGCAAAAGGTCCAAACCAGCCGGGTCCCACCCCCAAGATCGTTTTCCTTCTCATCCCGACGCGGAAATCCAGCTGAGGAGGGAACTGCTCTTCCAAAGCTCAGCCCAACAAAGTAGGTGTTTGGGTTTTTTTTTCTTTTTTTCTTTTTTTTTTTCAGCCTCCTCTTGTGGTTGGAACCCAACTAGGAATATCTCCAGCTGGGATCCAATTAGCTTACCATTTCGGCGTCAAATCTGCACGGCTGTACAATTAGTGACTCGGTCCGAAAGGCGACGGCGCTGTTGAGTTTGCCAAAGTTGGCTTCCCAGCTGTAGTGCCGTATTATTTATCGGCTAAATGAAACGACTGTATTTTTGCAGGAAAAAACCCAAACAAACGCAAAAAAAAACCCCAAAATGCAAAACACACCAAAAAAACCCCAAAACCCCACAATCAGGAAACAATTTGCTGCTAACGAGCAGAGCGCTCTGGAAGGGAGAGCCGCGCGACGCGCCGAAATTCCGCCTCCACCTTGGCAAGCCCCAAGCCCGTGTCGTCCCCCCTGTGCTCCCCACCGCCCCCCCCCCCCCAACAGTGGTACCCGCCGTCCGTCTGTCCCCCCTGGCCCCCCATCCGATCCACTCCTCTCCCTCAGTTGTCCCTGTTTCGCAAGGCCACTGCCTCAGCAGCAGCCCTGGAACAGCATCTCTCGTTAATTTTTTTTTCCATCCGGCTAACGAACAGGTTGCTGGCGGCTGTTTCTCCCCAGCAGCTGCTCCCAGGGAGAATTTGCCTGCTCTGCTTTTCGTTATTATTATTATTTTTTTTATTTAATTAAGGCCGGATCCCTGCTTCTACCTGCCCCCAGCAGCATCTGCTGGCTGAAGAGGTTCATGTCCTGCATGGCCCACCATCACCGCTCAGGCTTTCATGGCCGCAGTGCTCCTCTTGGAGGGAGAAGGCCTGCCCGAAAGAACCACGGACCCGGTGGGACAACCACCTCCATGCCCAAAGGCTCACCAGCACAGGCGTTGGGGTGGTGACGCCGCCCCCAGTTAGTGTGGGCAAGCCCAGCCCTTCCCAAGGAGATGGTGTGGACCTCGCCGTCTCCATTTCTCCACCCGCCAGCTCAAATCCTTACAGACACCTAAAAGGCAAGTTACTGCTCACGTCCTCCACCTCCAGCAGCACTTTAGATGCGCTCCACATCTCACCACCTTCTGGAGGCGACAGCTACCAGGTGCCAATGACGCTAGACTTGAGTCTCATCCGCACAGGGAGCACAGATAGTACCTATGAAGACCCCATGTCATACAGGACTACCTCGCGAGGAACCCAAGAGAGTGTTTTATGACAGGCTTGCAGAGCAGCAGAAAGTGGAGCCACCGCTGCCATCAACCCAGAGCGCTCATCACCTAGCTGGGGACACTGCCACACTCATCTGCAGAGACAGCCTGCCCCGATTTCGGAGCCTGTGAGGACTAGACGTGGCTCCTCACCCTTCTTCTGAGCATCCATTCACTGGTGGCTTTTTTTAATAGAAGAAGGAATTTTTTGTTAGTTCTTCTTCCTAGCTATGCTGTACGGCCTCAGCACAGCTCCATGCCACCTCTGCTTCTCCAGCCACCACCATGTCTCACCCAGCATTCGCCACCAGTGGGCTTCTCAGGTGTCAACTAAGAGTGTGGTCAAGGGATTTCTTCCTCTTCTTTGGGAGGAGGACTAGAACTGCTTTAATAATACAGAACACCAACATTCCTCAGCCTCACCTCAAAGACACCGTTTGACGTCACGTTTTTGTCCCATTTACAATAGCCTCCTAGCAAGACCCAGTGCAGCAGCAGCGGTGGTGATGGTGGTGGGATGAGCTCTGCTGGCACCAGGCACCCAAATTTCCCCGCACACCCAGAGCTGCTGCTTCCTCCCAATTAAAAAAAAAATACTCTGGACGGCCCCGTTGCCTGAGCTGGGCATCTCCCCACAAGACCACAAAGCTCTTGAGATGACAACTCCTCCATGCTGATACAAGCCCCATCAGCCCCCAGGGCTTACCTGGGAGCAGGTCTCCATCCAGGGGAGGTAGCGAAGCCACCAGGGGACAGCACACATTCGGAGGGTGCTCCAAAGCAGCAGGGAGTCTTGCGAGAAGCTTCAATGGAGGAACCAAAAGCAGCATCCAGAAGCAGGAGGAGAATTCCTTCTTACCATCCACAGGAGCTTAATGTCAGCATGAGATGAGATGGGATGGGATGTCAGCACCTCACTCAACGGGCGTGTGGCAGCAGAGACTCACAGACCTGTAGTCAAACCAGCCCCTTCCCCAGGCCATATCCCCTCAGAGAGACCTTCCCCAGGGTGTCCAACTCCAAACCCCACTCATGGAAGGACGGGGGAGACAACAAGGAGCCAAGCCGCGCTCCTTCTACACTTCAGCTTCTCAAGATGACACAGTTCCTCCAGCTTCTCTCATTTGAGCTGCAGCCCCCGGTGGGAAACCACCGCTTGGTGTCCAGCACAGTCCGTAACTTCCCCCAACATCTCCAAAAAAGCACCTTTTCCTAGAAGGGCTCCCAAAGGCAAGGAGATGCTCCAGCACAAGCAAGGACAGGAGCCATGCCTGCTGCCTCACCAAACACCCCACTCTGCCCCAGCACAGCCCCCGGGCTATTTATGGCCTCTGGATGAGCTGATGCAGCCCACCTGGCCCCAACACGTGGTTCCTCCCCATGGGGCTCCTCCAAACCACCACGGAGGGTGGTTGGAACCTCAACCCAAACCTGGCCTGCGTGTAACTACAGCCACCACAACCCCTGGGCAGGTTTGGGGTGGGACAGCAGAGACATGGACCTGAGGAAAGCCGGGCAAGTCACTGGGAGGACTCAAGGTGCTGTGGTTCCACCACGCTCCCCTCCTACCATGGAAAATACGGGGGCCACAAAGAGCATGAGAGCACCAGGGGTCACACATCCAGACATCCAACCCTCGTTTTTCCGCGTCGAATCAGGGTTCAGACCCAGCGGGGAATTTCCCCGAGAGCAGGTGTGGAAAAGGAGAGCACATCACGCACAGTTTAATTTGTTTCTTTTAATAAGAGACGTTATTTTACATTTATTTATAGCAGTGAGAAAAGTGCTTCAGAAAAAAAAAAGATACTCCAGTAAAGGCAAGCTACAGTAACGCCATCGTCACGGTCCCGGTGTGTCATACACAAAGGGCACTGCCCGATTAAGAAAAGCCGTTGAAAAAGTTAAAAACAAGTAGCTGTATTGCAAAAAGTAACTGGGTGTTTTAAAATACATTTTATTTCATTATTGGACACTATTCGCACGTTCCGAAGTTCTCCACAATGAAGAACTTTCGGTAATATTTGGACCGCAGAGCACCCCGGGCAGGGCGTCACATGAAGAAGGGTGGGGAAGTTTGTTGGGATTTGGTTTTTTTACCATTTGAAAAGCACGCCTCCATCCTTTCTCTCCCCACAATGAAATCAGATACCATTAAAAAAAAAAACCAAACAAAAAACACCACCCCAAAACCACAGAAAATTGGTCCCTGCACTACTCGAGTGCTGTTACTTTAGCAAACGCCTCAGGCTCAGCCCGACCGCCATCCCCACCACGGTGCGCGCTCCACGCCGTGTACTCCGCCATCGAAACACGAACCTACGCACGCATTTACCACCCTGCGACACCTCGGCCTTCGCAATGACGCAAAACGAGGAAGAAAGGGGTGCAAACGCGACCACAGCTGGCACACGAATCCCAGACCGCGGGTCGGATGGGGGAGAAGGCGCGATTTTTAGGCCGCTCGTCGCACGTACGCAGGCAGGCCAGCCTTGTTTCGAAAGGGATTCTCTACGCACGCGTCAACAACGCAAAGCCAACGGATGCGACTGCTGCGAGCTCGCGCTCTCCAGCTGCCTGCAGCGACGGCTCCGAGGCCCCGGAACAAACACATCGTTTAAAAGGAACAAAACATATTCGCGTAAGACTCTGCAGATGTCAGCTTTATGTAAAAAGGCCACTCTCAAAGCTACCAATTTTCCCCAACAGCTGCAGCCGGAACAGCTCTACCTCCACCTCCCGTCATCGCTCACAACCTTCAGCTGCCCCAAAACATCTTCTGCTGCGTCAGCTGCTCATCACGCCTCATTCTGCACCTCGTTAAGTTATTCTGCCAGGCTCTGACACAGCCAACGGCTCTTTTAAAGGAATGCCCTGCTCTCTGGAAACTAAACTTCCACGGGCACCACGCTGCTCGGCGGGGAGTTTCCGGAGGCGCCCCGACTGCGCTGCGCCCCCGGTACTAGGGAGAGGGGGACAATTAGCGCAACTCCTTGGCACCCGCATTAATTAAACCTCGTAACCATTTCACCGGCGCCGTGACAAATTTGAATAAATTTTTGCTGACAAGTGGGGCGTGGTTTGGTGTGTTTTTTTTTCCTCGTTTAAATCGATAGTCTCTTCCACGGCAGAGTTCTCCCCGTCCAGCCGTAGGCAGCACGGTGTCTTGGTCACTGCTCCTCCAGCGGCACCCGGCATTTTCCATCTTGGGCGGTGTTGTACGACTCGCAGTTTTTGCACTTCATGCCTAGGAGATGGAACGGCACTGTAGACCGGGCATTGCAGTCATTGCAAAGGATCTACGCACACAGAAAAAGAGAGAAAGAGAGGCTTTAGCATCATCAGGGCATGTAAAAATATACCACGACCACGCTTCTTGCAACCACTGAACCGGTTTGCCATCAGGGGACAAAGCAGAAAATATTTTCCTTCGGAAGACAGCAGGGCCGATTTAATTTTGCCGTTTGTAACTACTCAGATCCCACTGCATAATCACAGAGCATTAACTTTTAGCAAGGCAGGAAGACTCCTGGCGTCAGCCAGGGATAGACACGCTTTGGCTTCTTCTCTTGGTGTAGGAAACCACCAGAGAAACCCTCAAGTGAAAACGAGAGCAGATTAACAGCAGCTAGCAACACGAGCCAGGCTGCCGCGCAAGGAGGCAAGCGAGCGCTCTTCGCAAAACAGGCAGTAAAGAGGTTTCTTTCCAAACATCTTCGACTCCAAGAGTTGGTAGGATGAGCTGTCTAAACTGTAACACATGCAACTAAACCATTAATGACCAGCGCGGCTTAATTGTTACCGGCAAACAGCAAGCAGTTTCACAGCTCTGAGTTAACAGGAAACAGAAAGAAAACAGAGCGGTTCCCCACGTGCTATCCTTGCACAAATCAACAGCTCAGCGTTCTTGCAGAAAACCCACCACGTTTCGGCTGGAACGCGAAGCTCCAAGCTGCTAAAAACCAAACGTTCCTGCTTTTTGCTGTGACGGCATCTAACACGGCTGGAGAAAGCAAGACGCTTCCGCAGCCCAAGCCATTTCTCCGCTGCGTGGTACTACAACACTACGCGGTTGTGCTGTTGGGGTTGGTTGTTTTTTTTTTTTGAGAGGAGTTGGGGGCTGCTTTTTGTGCGTGTTTATAAATCCAGCAGAAGAATACTGTAAGCCTACATACGACGTTTCTTCATCGTTCCTTAACCGTCAACGTCGGATGCAGGACAAGCTCCTGGTGCCCTCTGCTGCCAGTAACGCAAAGGCACAGATCTGAGACGAACAGAGCCCGGCGCAAATCTCATCTCTCACCTCCACCATCATGTTCTGGTACTCTGTGGGCATAGGAGTCTGCGCTACTTCGTCATCCAGCTGACGCCAGTACCTTGTCATATCTAAAGCCGAGTGCATGCACAAAGGACACCTGTAGCCTCTGGCAGAAAGGCAAAAAAGAAAAAGTCTACGTCAGACGATGGAGTGGGCCATGAAACAAGTCCACCCAAAAGGACAAGCTTCAGATCATACCAAAGGGAAACACCACAAATGGAAAAGTTCTTGCAAACAGAACTGGAAATTAAAAGCCCCTTATTCCTTTAGGAGTTGCCTTTAAGTTACCGGGTACAGGATTGGGATTATGATCTTTACCTCTTGGGGTCTCATGGAACCACACAACAGCCTGGGTTGGAAGGGAGCCTAAAGACGACCCAGTTCCAAGTCGCCTGCCATGGGCGGGGACGCCTGTTTGTAACCTTGTTCGGACTACAGCAATATTAAGAGAAGAGATGCTTAGAGATACTTACTCCTTTAGCATGTCCTCGTAACATGTTCTGAAAAGAAAACACAATGAGAAGGCCAGTAAGAAGAATGCAACGAAGTGACTGGTAATACGTTTGGACTGAACAAAGAGAAAAGGCACACAGCTATCCCCAAATCAGAAGTTAAAAATATCCTGAGTCCAAGTGAGAAGAAAGCTATTTGCTAAATTAGGCCAAAATCCGGAGACAAAGCACATTTGATTCCATTCTAAGGTCTTCTAACACGAGTGAACAGAGTCAATGCTATGATAAGGAATGCGTGGGTCAAGTTTGCTGAAAAAAGAGTGTGATGCATCACAAGGTAAGTGTAAGACAGATGTACAGGAGCTGAAGGAATATTCAACCTGTGGAGACCTACATCAAACACAAAGGCAACTCAACACAGAGAGACAACCCAGCAGGGAATAAGAGAGTCAACAGAGTAACAAAAAGCTGCATCTGTAACACAAGACAGAAGCGGAAAGCGGAAAGGGAAGGGAAACGTGGTAATTATTCCTCCAAAGACACCCAGCACTATCTATCACATCACTCTCAAATCCCTACAGAGCCAGCAGTTTTTGTCGTGCAACAGAGCACTCCACTGTCCTGGGGGGCTGTCTAAGGAAAGACTCCAAAGCTTAACTGATGAGCTGCCACCAACCTCTTAAAACCGTTGTGCAACTGCTTTCTGAACCAAGGAAGGACCTCTCTACGGGATTCTTGAAATTTAAGGGTAGCGGAAGGAAATTCAGCACGGGAAAACTTCGAATGAACAGTACCTAGGTCCCTCCACCACCACCAAAATTTACTGCAGAAGGAAGACAACCCTTCTAAAGAAAGTATTTCCTGATGAAACAATCTGTTAGACAAGCTCTAAGTAGCTGGAACAGACGAACCAGGCCTGTAGTGCCGTTGAAAAAACGCCGCATACAAGGCAGCACCTACTGCCCTTTCTCAAGTATCTGCAATGCTTTACCTGTGAAGAAGGTGACCACACGGCAGAACGTGAGCTCCAACACGAGACGTGTGAATATCCTGTTTCGAGGTAAGTGTCAGACCAGAGACAAGAAAGTTAATGCAAGCACAGTCAAGAACACAGCCACATGCAAACCCGAGAGATGAAAAAAAAGCAGCTCACCTCCAAACATATTGGACAGTCCTGCCTGGAGACATTTTCAATACACTTTGCAAAAACAAGCAAACAAAAAAAGTTAGTCTACTGCATGGATATCTGCATTCTTCTAAATTCTGAAATTCCTTCAGAAGGGGAAGACAAGATGTATGAAACATTACTGCGTTTAGGTTTGAAGTTCTGAGAATTAACAGGTGGCTTAGCACATTAAAAAAACAAACGGCTTGAAAGTATACATAAGAAAAAAAGCTCCCAGAACTCCCGCAGCAGCAAGCAACTTATCTTTTCCCAGACCAGGAACAGCAGCACAAACTTACACGCTGTTAGAGCTGCAATCAACAGCTGCTTTTAAAGGAGACCCAGATGTTTATTTCCTATAGCTTCAACTGCTAGCAAAGCCAGCCCAGAAGTGCTCTGTGCTGCTGTTCAGTGCGCTTAGAGAACCTGCCGCTCCCCGTGCCCGTACGGCCTCGCACAGAGCCCGACCACCATCGCCTTTCATTTTCAAGGCGTTTTGTTTGGGTTTTTTTTTTCAAGATATGGAGTTAACCGGTGTATTCTTACCTTGTGCTTTCCTCGAAGACTCAAGCTTAGGCATAAATTGCATTTTGAACAGTGGAAAAAATCTTCCTTTGGACCAATCCTGAAGAGAAAAGCGTCAGACCAAGGCCTGTTCCCCCCCCCCCGCCAAACCTCTCCTTCCCTCACCGCCTCCCCCCCCCGACCCCTGGCACCTGCAGATCCCGCACTCGCCGCAGTGGTACTGCTTCTTGTCGCGATCGAAGAGGTGGCAGATGTCACAGTAATACTCTCCGAAGAGGTTGTCGCAGCCCTCGCAGCGCTGCTGGGCCTTCCCGCCGCCCCGGGGAAGAGTAGAAGGCCGTTAGGTGCGCTAAAGGCCGGCGCCCCACACAACATGGCGGCGCCCCACACAACATGGCGGCGCCCCACACAACATGGCGGCGCCCCACACAACATGGCGGCGCCCCACACAACATGGCGGCGCCCCACACAACATGGCGGCGCCCCACACAACATGGCGGCGCCCCACACAACATGGCGGCGCCCCACACAACATGGCGGCGCGGCCGGACCCTCCCTCAGTGGACCCACCTTCTGCAGGAGGCGGCAGCGGGTGCACTGCACCTCGGCCACACGGAAGCGGTCCAGCCGGTGCCCCTCGGCGCCATCGTGGCACAGCCGGCAGGCGTACAGCTTCCCGCAGCACGGCGCCTGCGAACGACACGGCAAACCTCAGCCACCGCACCCCCGGCAACCCCCGCCGCTTGCGCGTCCCCCGTCCCCCGGCCACCTCCACCGCCTCACCCGCAGCAGGCAGCCCCGCCGGTAGTGTTCGCAGCCCTCCTCCCCGCCCGCCGCCATGGCTGCCCCGGCCTGGCACGGCCCGCACCGGCCTCTCCGCCGCTGCCGCTTCCGCTTCCGCCTCCGCCCAGGGCCGGGCCGGCTTCTCGCTGCTGCGGTGTGTAACCGCTTCCAAATCAGTCCCCCCCCCACCCCCTGCCTCAAACCTTTCTTCCCCGCCAACCTCTTTTTTTTCCTCCCCTTTCTCCCCCCCCAAACTTCCCCTCCCCTTCCCCCATTGCCCTAAAACCTTACTTTTACCCCCAAACCTTCCCTTCCCCCCCCCAAAAAAGCCCTTCCTTTTCCCCCCATTCCCCTAAAACTTCCCCTTTTTCCCTAGTCTCCCCTAAAACCGTCCCTTCCCCCCCAAAAAAATCCTTCCTTTCCCCCATTGCCCTAAAACCTTTATTCTTTCCCCACCTTCCCCCAAAACCTTCTTTTTTTTCCCCCCACCTTCCCCTAAAACCTTCCTTCCCCCCCAACCCTTCCTTTCCGGCCTGCATCTTCCCCTAAAACCTTCCCTTTTACCCCCACTCCCCTAAAACCTTCATTTCCCCCCCCCCCCCCACCTTCCCCTAAAACCTTTTTACCCCCTTCACCTTCCCCTAAAACCTTCTTTTTTCCCCCCACCTTCCCCTAAAACCTTCCTTCCTCCCTCAAAAACCTTCGCTTTCCCCCCCATTCCCCTAAAACCTTCATTCCCCTGCACCTTCCCCTAAAACCTTCCTTTTTTCCCCCCATTCCCCTAAAACCTCCCCCTCCCCTTCCCCCGAAACCTTCCTTTTTTCCTCCCCCTCCCCTAAACCTCCCCCCCCCCCCCTCCTCCTTTCCCCTCCGCTCCCCCAATAATAAAACCGAAACGCTCTGCTGTCGGATACGTCATGGGGGAAAACAGCTGGAGAGCAGGCAGGTGTTTCCCCGAAATCTTTTCCGGGAGGAGCCGTTTGCCGTTGGCACTGCTGTGGCCAGCTGGGAGCGTTCGCTGCGGGTACAACCGGGCTACCGCGCCGCCGTCCATCGTTAGCGGCGAAAGAAGCAGCAGGGCCATGGGAAGGTAACCGTGGTGTCGCCCGTCGGGACACGCTGGATGAGCACGGTTGGCTTCGGGCGCGCTCCGGCTGCCGCTGAGGGACGTTCGGAACCCATGCTTGTAAACGGCTGCAAGAAACGCGATGTCAACTTAAATAAAAAAAAAAAACGATTCAAAAATCCTGTTTTTCAAGGCAGGTAATGCCAGCGCTACGAACGAGCGGATGGAACACCAAGTCCAGGGAAGACTAAGTGAAGGCATCTTAGGTTTATCTGTAAGCACGCGCTAGCACCGAGAAATTTGGAATTTCAGTATCCTTTTATTTACAAATTTTAACATATGTGTCGAAACGCAGCATAGCCACAAAGCCGTAAATGCGATGACGTTCATACCGCATCCTGCCATCATACATCGATGGGAAAAGGCTGTATTTTGTGGAAAGACAAGTTCCAAAATTAACTACACCGTAGCGGGGTGTGAGCTGCCGGAAAATAATCGTGAGCAACACAGGGACGCCATAAAACTGACTACGGCCAACACGAGGGCAGTTAAGCACAAACGGTCTCCGTGCGGTCCGGAGATAAAAGCGATGCCACCTTTCTCTCCCCACAAGCCACCGTCACGTTTTACGTGTCCCATTCCCCCAAGGGACCGAAAGGACTGACGACTCAAGTGAGTTGTGGGAGCGCTCACAGAAGCCATTTCGCAAGCCACCTGGCTCAGGATTTTACACCGATATTCTTCCGTCGCCGTTAACAGCCGCCAGACCCAGCGTGGCCAGACAACGGGCCCGGTTCAACACCCCAAAGACACCCGCCCAAAAACTCGGGGACGAAAGCACGGAGGTAAAAAGGAACCCAACACAAGGTCACGCACGCTGCTGAGCACGAGCAAGGGTTTCAAAAGGGACAGCCGGGAACATCTACGCATTTAAACGTTGTATTTCTTCCGCAAACATTTTCTTCACTGCCGTTTTTGTCAAGGCAAAGGTGCTTCCCAATACAGATCAGGCAGCCCACCAAAACACGGCAACTCCGGCAGCTATCTGCTCTCTTCACTCATTCATTTCAAAAGAAAACCCTCAAGAGGGCAGCAGTTAACCAAAAGAAAGTCCAGCTTCCTTCAAAATCCTCCAAAACCAGCTTCTGCCCTTGTCACGCACCAATAACCGCTATTTTTCTCCGAGCGGCCTCAGACGAGACCTGGCCCCGGGCCAGAAAGTCGGTATTTCAGGAGCTGTTTTGCATGCAAGAAATCCAGCAGCAATGGCAGAGCGAGCTCTGTCCTCGGCCCGGACCCGAGCCGCTTCCCGTGGCAGTCCGCTGCGCTAACGAGCGAGAAAGGGATCCTCCTCTCTCCCGCAGAGACCTTGCGGCTTCAGCACCTGGAGGCTCGGGTGGTTTGTTCCCACTGTTTCAGCCACCTGCATCGAGAGGAGAAAAGCAGAATGATGTCACGGAGAGGGTAACAAAACCACTGAGGGACTCCCTGATGATGGAGCGCATCCAGAGAAGGGCTACCAGGCTGGTGAGGGGTCTGGAGGACAAATCTTATGAGGAACGCCTGAGGGAACTGGGGTTGTTCAGCCTGGAGAAGAGGAGGCTGAGGGGAGACCTTATCACCCTCTACAACTACCTGAAAGGAGGTTGTAGAGAGGTGGGGGCTGACCTCTTCTCCCGGGTGACAAGTGATAGGACAAGAGGAAATGGGTTTAAGTTATGTCAGGGGAGGTTGAGACTGGATATTAGGAAACATTTTTTCACGGAAAGGGTTATTAAACATTGGAATAGGCTGCCCAGGGAGGGGGTGGATTCGCCATCTCTGGAGGTGTTTGAAAAAAGGGTAGAGGTGGTACTTAGGGACATGGTTTAGAGGTGGTTTTGTCAGGGTAGGTTGGTGGTTGGACTCGATGATCTGAAAAGGTCCCTTCCAACCTCAGCGATTCTATGATTCTGTGATATGCTTCCTTTATTTTGATTTATTACTCATCCTTATCTTGCTAAAGCTGTGCACTTACACCTCTGTGCTTCACAGATGTGACAACTTTAGTAAGGTTTCCTTTCCCCCTACTTCTATCATCGGGATCGCTTCCCATCCCAATAGTTTTTCTTCTTTCTTCCTAGTAGCATTAAGCCATCGCATCACACGTGCGTAAGCGCCAAATACACTCATGTAGATTAAAAGCATGTGCAGCATTTGTGCAGAGATCTCAGAGTCAGCAGTCGCTCTCTCTTCCCAAAAAGGAAACACCAGAGACCCCTCCAAAAAAACCCCTAAGACACTCAGTTTGTGCCTGCACGTTAACAGTATTGCCACGACACGCTCGTGGCTACCCGTAACCAACAGCGCGTGAGAGAGGAGGGCGGCTGCGGTGCCTGGCGGTCCCTGCGGCCACTGGGAGAAGGGACAGGGATGCGATCACGTCCATGCTGGCAGCACCAGGGTACCCAGAGCACTGAGTAAAGCCCATCTGTGCAGGACACAAGGTTCCGATAGAGCCGGTGAGATTTTTGGAGCGCAGGTTCTGAAGACCCTTCCAGAGCACCTCATCTCCTTCCCTTCTTTATTCTCCTCAACTTCTGCTCCCTGCGGACGGTGCGGTCCTTCTGCCCAGCCTCAGGGAGGAAAGAGGGGCGATCACGAGAGTGAAACCCCTCAGCTAAACACTGCGGTTCTCGCTTTCAAGAGGACGAGGCAAACTCCAACACATACAGCAGCCTCCCTGGAAAATGCTGAGCAACAAGAGGTAACGATACCCCAATGGAAAAAAGCAAAACAACAAACAAAACCGCACAATTTTTTCTATGAGGGTTTTTTCTTTCCAGACAAAATGACTTCGAGAACTGCACGTGTTTCAATGGGCAAGACGAGAAACTATTAAAACCACAGTTAAAAGCCTCAGCTTGAAACAATCTAGAATGATTAAGATGCAATGCTAATTGGAAGTGCAAACAGAGTGGCAGAGTTCAAATTTAGTAATTTGATCTTAAGACTACAAGTCAACCGCACAGCCAGGACTTTTCCTAAGCCTCCTATCTCATACTTGGAGAGCACTGAGGTATTGACAGCTATGTTAAATAAAATTTAGATCGCATGACATAGTTACTAAAAATTTTCCTTGATATCAAGCTTGACAAGTGCCCCAAACCGCTTTTCTCCCTTCTTGCAAGAAAAGTCCATTTTCTGTGACGCACTGGACGGTGCTGTACACACAACCCTATTTTGCAGTCCTCACATATAGGCAGCCACTTTCCCCTTTTTGTTATTCTATCGCCTTCCTCAACCCCCTACTGCATGAGCCGCTTAATTTCCGAAACCAGCGCCCACCACCTCAGCTCAGGAAAACGATTTACGTGCCACAGCCAACTTCAGTACCCGTAAGGAAAGCTGCGTGCTGCCCTCCGTAAGAAGTCCGTCCCAGCTAAGGGTCCTAATCGAGAATGCGAAGCGTAAAAGGATTTTTCCCATCGCACCTCCCCACTAGGTAAGCGTTCACGACGCTATCCATTTGAAAGATACCAGTACACAGGAGAAATTAAAGCCACCAGAAGGCTGTGCTGCAGAAATTAAAGCTTACCTTTAACAGGTAGGTGTGATCTCCTTCTCCGTCAGGCTAGTGGTCGACTCTGGGCAAACTGCCTTCTGACGCATCGGGCATCAAGGTCCCTGACAGCTGTAAATTGAGAAGGAAAAAAAAAAAAAAAGAAAGGGTCAATTTCCAAGCGTAGTATAAATAGAGCAATGGGAAACCGCCTTCTAGGGACATACGCAATGCTCACGTGCAACTTAAAACACATCTGTTCTTTCATCAATTCAGGCTTCCAAAACGCTTCCTCCCCCTGCCCCAATACGGTCTGCCAAATCTCAACTGGAAGCAAGGTAGCCAAAGTGACCGTCTCTGGAATTATTTAACTGCCAAACATCATCTCAATGTGATTGAGGAACTAATCTTTTAGGGGAGTTGCAAGTTTTCTCCCTCTCTCCCTATGCCTGGCTCCTACACTTTCCCCCTCACTACTGCACTCAGCCCCTCACCATCTAACACGGCCAGAACACTTCTCCTCAAAACATGCGTCCCTCCTGGCTTCTCTTCAACTCTGGCAAGTCAGGCCTGCTTCCACCTCGACCCAGCCAGCTGAAACAGCAACAATTCACGTCGTCTGTCTCAGCGGTGAGAATCTAGAATTTAGCTAACCTCAGAGAGACAAGAACAGCCCCGTGTTTCATCTGTGACCCTTCTCTTTTCCCCCAGCATAAGACCTCAGGTCCTTTAACTTAGACATTTAGGAAACCAAGGCAAGTTCTGCTTCTGTCAAGAGTCACACTGGAAATTTGTGGGTCGTGCTGTTCAGAAAGTCCCGAACCAAACAAATACAGAGCAGCACAAACTCTTTCATTGCTTTGTTACCTGCTGTGAGGCCAGACTTGGGGTGTGGAGGTCAATAGCAGCAAGAGAGGGGACACGGGACTCTGAAACTGCTTTATTTTCCTTTTTCAGAAATCTGGGATGCCACGCTGCAAAACAAAGCCGATGCATACCACGTTAAGGAAGCAAGAGCTGACTGCTTAACGCATACTGCTTCCTGTCACTTATTTAGGATCCAGGTTTTATTTAGGGGACATCCAAGCTCGTACCTTCCACTCCTCTGAGTTCAGGGAGATGATTTAGTTCTGGCAAACGCACATCTGCCTTGGAGAATTCCCATTTTTTCCTATTTGCCTGAAGGATGTTTTTTTCATTAGTAACCTGTAATCAAGGGCATAAGTCCCAGCTCATGAAAATATAGAACAAACAAAGCTATTTTCAAGCTTAAAAATGCACCAACCCAGCAATGTTCCGCTGTAGTTGAACTTGCGCAAGAGCAAAAGAAAAGACCCTAACGTGTGTGAAGGAATCCACTCTGCTCAAGACTCATTTATACATTAAAAACAACAGGACAGGCACAACGAAAAGTCCCCAGTCGAAGCCAGACTGCTTTCAGAGAGACAAAATACAACACTCGGAGAATGGCTTGGATTAGTTTTCTGCAAAACGGCAAACATTCCTGCTGGCATGGAAAGAATATTGCCGAGGTCGTGAGTGCAGCAGAAAGCTTTCCTTTTCACTTGTTTTCATTATCAATTTTTAATGCTTTTATGACACGACTAAATAAGGCCCTGACCATGTTAAATCCAAATCCTCAATTCTGCTTCAGCAGCGCAGTACATGTGGTCTGCTTTTCCTGGCCAGGCAGGAGGCTGTGGATATACTCCAAGTCTTAAAGATATCCTGTGTTGGACTGCTCCCCTCATTTAAAATTGTCCTCTGACACAAAATAGGTTTCATGTAAGATAACTAGTAGCAAAGGATAACAGACAACACACCTGTAGGAAAAAAGGGGTAAAGAAAATAGTATTTCCAGTTGGGAATTATGGTGAAGGCTGCAAAACATGGGATTCTTGACAATAAAACACATACTTGAGTTCAGAATTGATTTTTGCTTTGCCAAGGGGGAAACACAGACGACTTACCGATGTCAAGCTTACACTGTAATGGCCCGCTGGAGAATGCTTCCGTTGCTTTAGGAAGGGGGTCAAGTATTTTTTACTCTTCTCATCAACTCTGTAATCAAAAATGCCCCAAACTTTGTATTAAGTGGGGTAACACTGCGGATGTAAAAACAACAGATGCAAGACACCCAGAAACACTGTCATTAAGTGCTTAGAAAGAGGGCTCACGGGGAGAATACCCTTTGTGAGCTCAGTTAATAGAGAAGTTTGGACCAAAGGACCAGCCATGAGTCAAAGAAAGGCCAGTGTCGCGCTCTGCCAAATACAGAAACACGGAGACCCTGTGCCCGTGTGGACACACACGGCCGCTCCAGGGGAAGCCCGGCCTTCTCATCCACATACAATGCTTCACCCAAGAACTGTTCCTGGCCGTGTCCTATCCCAAACCCACATCTCGCGTCCCCACGTCATCACCCTGCCCCTCTCTCAGGTCTTTACAGCTCCTGGGCAACAGGGACGATGGACACAAGCTCTTCTCGTTCTGCTGCCTTACCTGTAATTGAGGTTCCCAGGCACAGGTCCCATCCCAACCGTAGTGGGAGAAAGGTTCTGGCTGATGGGAGGGATCACTATGCCTGCATTCTTGGCATAGTCCAAGCTGCTGCTGGAATCTTTTAGGCTGGTGTGAGGGCTTATTTTAAACGGGTTGATCGCGCTGTCGTAGAGGGAGCTCAGGTTGGAGGATCGGTCTGCTTTCTCTGCATCAGCTTTAGAGCGCTTCGCCTTTAATAGCTTTGCATCTCTGCTCTTCGGGTCAATGCTGAAATCCTGTTTGGGCAGATAAGCATTGTCTTTCTCTTACAGTCATGTTTAAAAAGTAGCTTAGAGCAGTGCATGGGGGAAAAAAAGTCAAAGCCTGAATCTGCGTGATTCTGCAAGGGTCTGATAGAGATGGAATGGGTTTTAGTAGAAAACCTCTGTTTTCCATTAAATGGGAAGAGACTCATCAGGGTTCCAGCACCCTCTGTAAATAAGTCACCTTCGAATGGGATTGAAAATGATGGAGGAAAAACAGCCCCATCCTGTGTCACTTCCAAAGAAATTAAGTAAGAACTGAGCCCAATGTCACCTCAAAGTCACTCTGAAGTCTCTACTCCTTAGCATCTGATCAAAAGCAAAATACGTGATTTTGGAGACAGGGATTTAACACAGGTAAAAAACAGCATACAAGCACATTTTTGTGATTCAAAATGAGTTACACTTCCTAATTCACTCTCCCTTCAGCTCCGTATTTGCCAGTAACTGCATCACGATGTAGTTTACCTGCAGGGGACTGGCCAAATAGCCATTTGCAGACCGCCGAGCCAAGCACTAGAGCAACCCTGTCGTGGCCAAACGGCTAGAATCAAAGGCACAGAACTTCGACACATCAGCCCGCAGGCTGTACGGCACCGAGTGCCAGAGCTGTGGGGGCACCCACTGCCTTGAATCCAGCGACAAGGTCTGCAGCACTATTTACACTCGCCGTGGCCTCCGAAGGTGAGCTTCTCTGGCACATCACACTTACCTACTCTTTTTTTTTTTTTTTTTAAATATGAAATGGAAAATTATGCTTATGTTTTTGCTATGAACTTAAACTGCTGCACATACTTACACAGTGATTTTAAAACATGAAAAAAAAAAAAAATACAGGTTTGGAAAACAAAGATGGACCAACCTGGATACCAAGCATTTTTCTTTCTTCTAAAACATCATCTTTGTCCCTTTTGCTGATTTTTGATTTTTTTTGCAACTGATGGTCTCTGGCATCTTTCTGAATCTTTAATTTAAGCTCCTGAGTAAATCTACATTCCATATAAGGGGAAAAAAAAAAAAAAAAAAAAAAAGGTTTTCTGTTAATCTCAGTATCATCATGAGTTGGTGTTCAGCCCGGGCTCCTATAGCCTTTTAAGTACTCAAACCAACCATGCCTTTTTAACTAATGAGAAGCCAGCCAAATATGATGCATCCATTAAAATAAATAAAATCTTACGAGCACATGCTTTTCACATTTCAGCAACAAAAAGGCGTCTGTATCCCAGTCTGGTGTAGATGCAGACAGCAAATACAGTGTGAGACTATACTACCCAATACGGTGTGACACCCAGTGCACACGCTGACAAATTAGTGTCATGACAAGGTAATGAGGCAAACACGCCACTGCAATGCGTTCCCTTTCAACTGTTCTATTTCCAGGAAGGCTAAAACCAAACAAAACCCAAGACATTCAGCGGCTGTCAGCTCTGCAAACCCAGCATGCAATCTTCAAGCACAACTGCTTAACTTCCTTCTAATATTAGCCTGTTTTGAGCAAGGAATGAACTGTTTACCTTTCAGCGAATCCATCTTTGTTAAAGAAATCGCACTGCAAGAGTTCAGCACAGGATGGTCTTTTGTCTGGATCAATCTGCAAACACTTCTGTCAAATCAACGTAAACATTAAAAGGCAAATACATTAGAAATGAAACAAAGGCTTTAGCATTTCCGAGTGAAGTCAAGAAAAAAGCTGCAAAACTCCCCCTTCTAGGGCCTGTTATATTGAGACGGGCCCAAGGGACACCACTACCAAAAAAAAGTTTCATGTTTGCTGGCTGCTTCCATTCCAATCACTAACGCTCAAAGACTCATTACACAGGGAATACCTGTCACCCAAATAGATCACTCCGCTCTCAGTAAAGCTCCCCGGGTTTCAGTTTGTTTGGCTAAGGCTTTGGAATCTGTTTTGATCATTAGGCATTTCAAATACAACCATGAGGTTGTCAGGCTGTTTTAGTTACCCAAGGTACCGGTGCTCCAGACTCCTGTGTGAATGCACAGAGACGCTCCCTGGAGGGATTCTTCAGAATCTATCACAAAGCTGTAGGCTTCCTAACTCCCACATCACAGACACATAGCTCCAAGGGCAAGGGACACGTTTGGATGCCATCCCATCCAAACCTACTTGCCTGCAGTGCCTCCACCAGCAGCTACAGGGAGGTTTGGCAGAAAACACAACATTCACACAGCTCTGCTAACAAAGAAGCAGTAAGGGCCTGTGTGTTATCCACAAAGCATCCGCTTAGGTAGCGGACGAGGGGCAAAGCTTGTTGGGAGGCCTTTCAAAAGATCAAATGATGCAGCGAGGTGTACGGCGGATGCTTTCAACACACAAGCCCTTCTCCACTTTTCAAATCTACTTGGAAAACTTAATCAGTAGGGTGCTATACGCTACAAATCTTCCCTGGGGGGTACGCAGTGATCATTTTGACTCTTGGCCGAGTCCCCCCTGTCACCTGGGATGGCAGTTGTCCTACCCTTGCAGTCCTCACTAAGCTACCAACCCAAGCAGTTGCGCATTGCACGGGCAGTTGAGAGAATGCCAGTTTAACAGCCCCAGCCCTTTCTGTAGGCTTTACTCTGCTGCCCAAGGTAAAGGACAAATAAACAGAGAAATGTTCACAGTAAATGATCAGTTAATTACCTTGGCTAAATCTAGCACCGCAGCAGAGAGCTTGGGATATCGTTTGTCCAGAGATTCGGCCTCCTTCACTTCAGGCAACCTCATGCCAGCAAACAGGGGATTTTTATAGAATAACTCTTGGTGTCTCGGAATTAAATTACCTGGAATCACACAAACAAAGCAACCACATGGAAGAAATACAGAACAGTCCCGTGAAACATTTGAGAGGCTGAAATTCTGGGTCAGAGCTACCGTTAAGGTCTACAGTCTGGGTCGTTCTGTTTCCACCTGTGTGCCGTGAATTGATGCTGTTCTCACAAGCTCCTCCTTTGTAACAGGCGCTAGGAGTACACGCTCTCAGAAATAGTTCAGCACACACCACAGCCTTTCTCCCCACACCCTGCTACTTCCCCTGTCAAATTGTATTTGACCACTCCGTTATTGAGCAGGCACTAGGAGCCCAACAGGCTGTTCTTACCCAGGCACTTGGTGATATGGTAGAGCTGGTCAATGTCTGAATCTCCGGGGAAGAGGGGCTCTCCTGTAAGCATTTCTGTTATCAGAGCGCCAATAGCCCACACGTCCACAGCCCTGGAAAAAAAAAAAAAACAAAACAAAACCACACCCCAGCTCAGCACGGCTTCATTCGTCTCTTTGCTCTAAAGGCTGAGCCAGGCCAGCGCACAGCACACCTTCAGCGGGTTACAAGCCCCGAGGGCAGCTCTGCTCCCCTAAACAGCAAGACAGCTGTTTTCTAGGCTTACAACTGCTCTGGTGAATGGCGAGGATTCAGCTCTTGAAGCAGGCAAATGCTAGCAGAAGCCTGACAGATGTAAAATCAGGTTCCAAAACCCAATACTTTAAAAAAAAACTAATACAACATAACACATTAGTAGAATCTTGCACATTACAGAACACACAGGTAGGCAGCTCCTCTTTCTGCAGGTATCCGCTCTTCAGGCACATTTACTGAAAATTAAGTTTAAGTAGTACAGGGACATACATAAACCTGCCCAGTTGTACTAACAGACCTGTGAATACCACAGTAAGTTCTGACTTGGTTTTGCGGTACTGGGGATGCCAGTAAGAAAAAATTCATTCGTCCCACCTCCCCCCTCCTGAAATGTCCATCTACAACTGTTTGAAGGGACTTTTCTATCTTCCCTCCGTGACTCCAACTGCACAGGAGAGAAGTCTAGTCATAGCCCCCTCCAATACTAGCACTGGCAACTGAAAAGCTCCTCCAGACAGCAGACCAGGAATGATAATGGCTCTCCTCTCCTTTTGAGCCAGGAAAGCCTAGCACCGGCAGTAGTTAGCTGCAGAGTGGGAGAGAGAAGAGGAAGGCTTAAACCTTTACAAGTGAATAACCGGGGAATGCTGAACAGCATCTCTTTAACCTGTTTGCCAAGGAATAGTCCCCTGCCTCCCCAAAACACAGAGCATCCCCACTCCATACTCCCCACAAGCCCACAACCCTTCTGCAGCCTTGCTTGCCAGTTCTTACTTGCCATACTTGGTATCTCCCACCAGCAGCTCTGGAGCTCTGTACCATCGGGTTGCCACGTAGTCTGTGTAAG
This sequence comes from Pluvialis apricaria, assembly GCA_017639485.1. Lineage (NCBI taxonomy): Eukaryota > Metazoa > Chordata > Aves > Charadriiformes > Charadriidae > Pluvialis > Pluvialis apricaria. The sequence goes on from CM030010.1 coordinate 81,481,884, forward strand.
CTTCCCCCGAAGCTGCTAAGGTACGGGCAAATCCAAAATCACAGAGTTTTATAACTCCCGACTGGGAAACTAGTATGTTCTCCGGCTTAATGTCCCGATGTATTATCTGCACAGAGAAAAGCAAGTCAAGACAAATAAATTCCCCATGACCAGCTCACCAAAAATAGTAGCTTTCCTCACATCCAGGTAGAACATTACATTTTTGCAGGCACGGGAAACGTACGGAGTCTGTAAAAGACAGCTGTGCACATAGTCAATGAACGAGTTCCAACCCAAGTGCACACCTAAACACAGAACCTCTAATTTTTGCACACAGAAGCATTTATTTTATGTCTCTCTCTGCTTATGTTCTGCAGGTGTATATACTATAGATATTTTAACAGCCAGAATTTATTATGCTTGAAAATCTGGCCTTGACCACAAATATAAAAGCTTTAAGTACTGCAAGGGCCACAGACATGTCCTACATTTAAACATGAAGAGTATTTTAAGAATTCATGAGAGAGACAGTTTCCATAACATTGAAATAAATAAATAAATGTGTGTATGTTTATCTATGTAGCTACACAACTAGGATTAAATTGTCAAACCTGTTAGAAATCAGCTGAGAACAAAACCCTAAAAATACTGAAGAGAAAAAGCAAGCCTCCATGTTTACATAGACACTATCAGAATCAAACTTTTGAAAAAGAAACTTTCTTCCCCCTGCAAGATAAGCCAACCTACAAAAAGGTGCCACCAAGTACTGGATCACCATGGATGTCTGGACCCTTCTTTTCAAACCCTCTCACAAATCCATCAGAGACAGACTACTGGATTAGCTGACATCAAGCTCTGACATTTTACATGAAATTCAGTCCATCCCTTCTGCCCCGCTGCTTCCTTTTCAGCCAAGGCTTTATTTCTCTAAGTTTTGATAGATATCAAAAATATAAGCTTCTGTATCTATTCTTTCGAGGTTAACTGCAGAGCTGACTTCTTGTGCATACTTACATTATGACTGTGACAAAACGCTATTCCTCTCATAATCTGAAACAAGTATTTCCGAACCCTGCTGTAGTCTAGTCCGTTTGGAAACGCCTCAAGGTCATCAAGCACTGTGTGATCCACAAATTCAAACACCAGATACCACCGTTTCTTCTTTTTGCACACTTCCAGCAGGTTCACGAGATTCTCATGCCTGAGTTGCTGTTATAAAACAAGAAATATTTTGTGAGAGCTTGACAGCATGTAATGGGTAAACTGTGACCAGATACTTTTAACTGCAACCCAGCCGGTGCACTGCCCCAGAATGCTCTTCTTGCCATGGCACCCACATTCATTTATTCTTAAAATCAGCTCACTGATATTTTAGAACAGGTTTTATTTTACCAATTTTATGTTATTTTTTTTAACATTATCTGGAAGGATTTCCACCACCTCATATATGCAGGCACCTGTTTTTGCAACCTAAAAATAAATAAAACACTGATTAAGGACATATCTTCTTAATGGGGATGCTCAAAATACACTGTTCTATTGTTCTATTGACTGGTGAGCTGCAGAGACTCCTTGCTAGTCCCCTGGTTTTACTGACAAACAGCTCAAGCAACAATAAATCCAGCCTGCAACATTTGGCTGTACCCGTGACTCAAACTCCTTTAGGAGATGCTCTCATCAGGTGACCAATTAACGCTGCACTACCCTGGCCGGCTCCCTCAGGGCAGGGCACAAGGAGCACGGCCGGCTACTCATCCAGACAGCGTTCAAAGGATTGCTGGAGACAGCTCTCAACGTTTTGTCTTAAGAAAACCTTTTGCCTCTCCCGACAACCTAAAGCGATTCCTCTGTTTTCTTCCACGTTTCCAGGAAGTTTTACTCTCCTCTGTCATTCCTTTCTCTAGAAAAACAAAAGCATCTGCAATACATCTCTGTTCCACCTAGCTGCCAGTTCATCACTTAACTACTCCGTGTCTGTATCTTAATTTTTTCTAAGGCGGCTGACAGAAGACTTTTCTTTTAAGCTCCTACCATACCCAAAGCATTTCTGTTGGCACTACCAGCTTATACACGTTTACAATCACTAACGTGTGCCAGAATACAAGCATGGATAAAAGGACAGTTCAGCATTCTTACCTATAATAGTGTTAACAATTAAACAGCTTCTATTAAACTGTGTCTAGTGGATTCAGACTGAAAATTGACAAGCCAAGGATTTGAAGAGATTTTTTTCCCCCCAATATTATGCAGAGGGGGAAGCTGAAGGTAGTTTAGAGAAAAAGCTGCAACTTACATGAAGAGGGGAAAAAAAAAAAAAGCTGCTGTATTTTCTAGTTATTTTGTCATCACATTCTGACCAGCCAAGAATCAACTCCAATTCGTTACACATTTATAACACTGGTTTACCACACGCCACTTTAACAAAACAGACCATGCTTCAATGCACAGTTATTTATTAGCTTGGAGCCCAGCAGGGAAATACCATCAGAGGCTGCCTGAAGGCAGGCAGCCCCGTAGCCCAGGGATCGCGATCAAGAAAGATGCAAAAGGACTGCAGAGCACGGGGACTTGTGGGGAAAATGCTCTGCCAGTCCAGAGGGAGAGCCAGCCAACCTGCACCTGGGTCTGCCAAAGACCCAGATGTCTTAGAAGGTCTGAAAAGTGAAGATTTTTAAAAAAGATGATCAATTTGAAAAAAGATCTTTCCTCAAGAATAATTTCTTTCCAGCACCGCAAACCTGAAGAAGTTTTGCTGTCTTCAGCCACGACTCAGTTTCTTCTCCTCCAGAAGAGAAGAAAAAGAAAAAAGAAAATTAGGTTCATAGGGAGCATGCAAGAGAAGAAACTAGAAAAAAAATAAATCTCTAGGTATTTATTTTCACTGTGAGAGGCCACAATTATGGAGCTATATATGCAAATGTTGCCCTTGCTGAGTTCCCATTTACCCAGGAAAACAAGTTAATTCCCAATGCACCTGGGAGGCGGTACGTGCTTTGACTCAGTAACTAAGCTGAGCCTGACCGAGAGGTCAGGTACGATCCAGACTCATGCAGATCTGCTTTAAAAGAGTTTGGGGGGACAACGCTTGGAGCTGCTGGCTGCACCTCAATCTCCAGCACATACATTTCTATTAACTCTAAGGGTCTGTAGGTCTTGCAGTGACGGCAGACATCACTTTTTTTTTCCCCCTTCACTGCACAGGCACTATGGTCTGGCAGATTTGTGAAGAGACACTTAGGGCAGCCAAGAGGAGAGGAGGCAGGCTTGCACATATTCCCACCTCCAGAACAGCCCACATCAGAGGAAAAGCCTCGATACACTCCAACTGTATTAAGACTTTCCCCCATTTCTTCACCAGACAGATCATCCGTGTCCCAACACTTAAAACTACCATATGTGCCCACGCACAGGGACAAGCAGTCTTCTGTGCATACCACCTGTGGGACAAGGCAAGAAGGAAACTGCTGCTAGAGGCTACGGTGGCAAACAGAGGGGCTGAAGGTGTTCAAAAGAGCAAGCAGAACAATGGATGTCTGTCCTGGCACAGAACGCCACTCTGCATCCTTGGCATCCTGTTCACCAAGGAATGCAGCGGAAAAAACAGGCAGTGAACCAGTTTAGGAACTTGCAAAAGCTTCTGTGGGTAGAACAACCCCAAGAGAGATAGCAGCAAAATCATATGACAAAACACTAAAGCTCCGGAATATTTTCCCAGACAGAGTATCTACAGGCCATGACGAGAAGTACCTTTAATAAACGAACCCACACAGTGAAGGGACACTGCATAACACTGCTCATAAGAAGCCAACAGGCCAAAGCACGACTGGACATTTAGGTAAGCATAAAGCATCCACAATTGATACCAGGCAAATTATGCACTCAAACAGCAAAGGACATCGTGCCAGCTGGCTTCAGCCTAGGGGCTAGCCATTGATGGATAAGGTACAGGGAATGTGATACCCGTCCTCCTCCAGCACTACAACCCTGCCAGGAAAGTGTCATTAATAAAATAAAATAAAGTAAAACTTTCCTAGAAGCACTTTTCCGTATCAGGTAACGCCGGCACCCAGTCTGGTCAAGCACAGTGTCACACATCCAGGTCCTCACTCGGATGCAGGTTTTAAAAGTTCAGCCTTTCTTTCGTTTTCAGCAAATTCAAAGCAGCAACGTACTCGAATTTGGTACACAACACAGGGGGACAGAATTTCCACCAGGAGGCAATAAAGAGCTTGTGACTCCCTTCCTCGTACTGAATGAACTCCTGCTGAATACGGGGCACGTAAACAAGATGAGACTCTAAGCAAGTCAGGTTTAGACAGGCAAATCCGGCACAGCACTCAGCCAAAGCGAAATGCAGCTCTGTACGGCTACAACTCAAAGGCTAAAAGAATCCACCACGGCTTGGCTGCTCCTGGAAATACAAACAGGCCCCAAGCAAGTCCCTTTTGGATTGGAGTTTGTTAGTTACCTTTTGTAAATCGCGGTTTGAAGCAACTGCGTTTCCCTTTCAAAACTGACCCAGCGGTTTAAATTTATACCTATCCTACAACTTCACTGGATAAACACCACTCCTTAAAGGACTATTAAGCAGTCTCAAGAGGCAGCTTCCTCCCAAGAACCCATCGACTCTCTACAGGTAGATCTCACCCACGCCCCTCGGTTCTAAACACCCAGCACCTTTACTGCAAGAAAAACCCAGACCACAGACACGACGGTTACTATTCTGCTTGAAGGAGACGTTTGCCTTCACGAAGGTATTTAAACACCTGACTCAGGGTTCCAAGTAGGCCGTAGAGAGGCCCCTGGAGCATGGCAATGGCTGGCCCCGCACCCGGCTGCTCTCCCTTCCCAGAGAACACACATGCTGGGCTCCATCGCTCCCCTTGCCTGCAGCAGGGCTGCTTGCTAGAGTCGTAACTACAGGAGCTTCAGAATAAAAAGGTCAGGCTCTGGACGAACCACCTCGGTGCAGCGGCTCACGGCAGACGTCGTACTGCGACAGAAACGCCTCTCGGCTGAACGAGGAGCTACCAATTTAAACACGAAGCCATCAAAAAGCCACCGGTTTGGTCCGACTTCGCTGGAAACTACAGGCCAACTGCCCTCAACACCCCCCGGCCCCCTCGTCACCTTGAGCAGCTTGATTTCCCTCACGGCGATCTTCCTCACCACCGCGTCGTCCTCGCTTTCCAGGAACTTCTTGACGGCGACGATCTGCCCGCTCTCCTTGTTCCTGCACTTGGTCACCACCCCGTAGCTGCCTTCCCCCACGAGGCCCAGCACCTGGTACTTCTCCATGGCCGCAGCGGGAGGGGAAGCTCCGTTAGGCCGCGGCCGGCTGAAGGGGAGCGGGGCCTCAGCTGCCGCTACCGAACGGCAGCGGGCCCGCCCTCAGCCCTCCGCCACCGGGAAAACGGGCCGCCGTACGGCGCGGCCGCCGCGCGAGCCCCACCTGTCGCAAAAGCCGCACGGCGCGGGAGGCCGTGAGGGGAAAGGCGGACGGCTCCGCTCGGCTGAGGCGAACAGTAAGGTACGGGTGTCGGCTAGGCGGGATTTTTCGGCTATGAATCAACATATTGTATCAAAACAGAGCCGGGTTTTTGTTTTTTTTTCAAACACGACGTCCTGCACATCCTTTACTGACATTTTATAAAAATAGTGGAGGGCCCAGCGAAGCCCCGACTACATTCGCTGTATCTTTCCCCAGGTAAACGCAAAAAAACCAAAAAGGTATTGAGAGCCCGGATGAATGGGTCTACTGATTTAAGGAAAAAAAAAAAAAAAAGCTGCCCCTGCATCTATTAGACAAGGGTAATTATGTTCATTAATTAAAAGGTTTAGGACTGGCTTATCAGAAGAAGGTGGAAATATTTTGTATTCAGTAGCGACAGCACAAAAGGGAAGGATTGCACCATAGGACCCTTTGGGAAGCCCTTTGGTGGTACTTCTCAATCACCTGCTCGTCCACAAGAATGACAACGGTCTCCTGTTCCTCGAGGCCCACTGCTCCTAAAATTTCCTCCCTCTGCTTTTGCCTTGAAGACCTCCACACCCCCGTCCCCTCAGTCCGGGATCGCTCTTCAGCGTTGGGCCAAGGTATCGGGAAGACAGGAACAGCCAGGTAGTACGTTTGTGAGTTGGATGGCGCGAGGGATGCCTGACTCCTAACAAAGCCAGCCTCGGAGAGCACCCGAGACGTGCTGGAAATCTACTTGGCTATAACGAGTAAAAAGGCCTTATAAAGCGTTGTCCCGTGAGGTTCTTTTCTTAAAGCATGTAAGACACATAAAGAACAAATGACTAAGCAATCTTGCCTTGGCATGAAAATGTGCGGTGGGCAGAGTGCCAGGATAAAAAACCAGTATGAATTCATTTAATGAACATTCTCTGCCTGAGCAGCTGTGTGCTGTTGCAAGGCAGCTTACATTGCTAAGAACGTAGCAATGGTAAAGGTGGAATAATTTGCTTTAAAATGGATGTCTGTATCAGTGCCCTTGCTATGTATTTTATTTAAAAAAAGTGGCTGATTCTGCACATATTACGTGCAACTTAACAGCAGGCACGAGGGTAATAGGTTTCCTTCAATGGGGAATGCTATTCCTTCACAGGTGCATGTGTGTTTACTGATCAAAACTTAATCCAACATACTCTTGCTCTTTCCCCCGCACACCAGTGAAGGAGATAGCAACTGATGAGGCATCCTGTGATGTCTTTTGCCTGCATTGAGTTGTCTTGCTCTGGAGACAAGTGGCGCAGCAGGATGCACGCAGGAGAAAGCAATCTGAAACTGAAACTACAGAAACAAAGACATTCTGTGTGGATATTCCCGACACAAAGGTGCTGTGTTAGTTGTGGGGAAAAAAAATAAGAGATGAAAGCAACGGGGAGGAAGGAGTAAGAGACCAGCTGCATCTGTTCAAAGGACCGCAAAGCTGCAGAAAATGCGCTAGGAAAATGTCGCACCCCGGCCATCACACAAGGGCTGAGCCGCTTTCCCTTTTTGGCTTTTACCAATCAATTCCTACACATTTCCCTCCTCAGTTTGGTAGCCTATATTGCACGCTCTAGGGTACTGTAGAAGAAAAGGTCTCCAATTGCTCTGAAGAAATTTATGAACACCCGTCAGGTTTGACTACTACAACATTTCTCTCTGGGAGAGGAGCAGTATATACTTTGCCAAAATGCCAATTCCTTAGAAAACAGCATCATGAGGCATCATATATTCCAATAATACTTTCTGAAACCTTTATCGTATTTCTTCTGAGTTATGTCGATATGCGTCACCTTCTGTAATTCGTTTCTGGTTGATTTTATTTCTCCTTCATCCTCATTCTTGCTTCCTATATGCAGCCTTTCAAGGCTGACCTCACATTTCCAGGAAAAAAAAATCAGAGCTCAGTTGGCATTAATTTATTATACTCCTGGCACTTTCTGCTGCTCACCATTATTGTAGCAAGTGCCTTCTCTGGGCGGTGGCATCTGTTCAGCACTGCTAATAGATAGCTAACTCGGCAACCAATTAACTCTTCCACTGCCAATGTGCCACTTCTGGCTTCGTTAAATGAAAGGCACAAACCACAACCACACATGCACAGCAGACTTCAAAAACTCACTTTGTCAGCACAGATGGTTCTTCAATTTTATTTTTAATCATAGGAAACAATATGGGGAAACAGCCTTTCTCACTTATGGACAGTGCCCGATGTCACTGGGATCTCTATTAATCAGAGATTCCAACCGCCTCGCTGCTGTGTGAGTAATGCTGGTTTTACCATCAGCAACTAATTTAAAGATGACAACGACTTCTTCTGGCCATAGTTTGCTTTGGGATTTGTTTTTTGAGTAATCTTTTTTAATATGTGTATATATAACATCACTGTTACCTTATGATGATGTGTGTCAGTGTGGTGCTGTAATTTAAAGCCAGAGAGATTGAAGGTGGTGAAGAACGAGTGAGATAGCTTGCTAAATGACCTAGTTTGAGGTAAAACAGAACCAACGCGGGTGCCAGCTCAGTTGCTAGCGCACAGAACTCTCATTCCCAGGGTTATGGGTCTGAGCCCCATATTCTACCGATTGAGCTATCCAGGCCCCCGCCACCCACATTTATTGGTGCCCAGCGTGGGGCACGAGCGAGGCGCACCAGCACCCGCCGAACACCACAGCTGCAAATACCAGTAGAACCTGGCATGGAGGGCTTCGTAGACCACGGTCAGGAAGAAGAAGTTTTGGCCCCACTGCCAAGCGCTGCATCGGCAGCATGGGGGGCTTCATAGACCGCTGCCAGGAAGAGGAAATTTTGGCAGCGGCATGAGGTGCTTCGTAGACCACCGCCAGGAAGAGGAAGTTTTGGCCTTGCGGCCAACCGGCTTGTTCAGCGTCTGCTGCGGCACCACGAGGCCAGCCAGTTACGGTACCCCTGCTCCAGATATATTTGACAGCCTGTCGGTATCTGAATAGCATTGACTGAGTTCAGTCGTCATAATTTCAGAGAAACCCTTTTTTCTCTTATAAGGTGATGCCTATAACCAACAGGGGCCTTGAACTGGATTCCTCTCCTCAGAAGTGTAATTACTGGCGATGCTTTTCCATATTGGCCTTTGGAACCCTGGAATATTTTTCTTCTTTTAAATGCAGGCTACCACGAGCTCTTCTGATCTTCCATGGCCACCGGAGAGGACATCCCCGAGGTTAATGAGAAAGGGGTAGAAGAGTTTTAAAGACAAAAGCTAGAAGACCTTTCTTTTTCTGAGAATTGTTAGTCTTACAGTGAACACGGCCCTGAATCTAAACCAGGGAATAACTGGATAGTTTCATTTTCTAAGTACCTATTCTGTAAGTTAGACATTTTCAGTATTCTGAGTGCAACCGATACAATTTCTGTCAATGTGGATTCTGGATCCTCTGAAAATGGGGCAATGGCATTTCTTTTACATATTGTTTAGCTTTTTATACCAAATAACACGTGGCTGTGCTGCGTGCCTTCCATGTTGTGCTTCTCTTGCTGTAGCTGTCAGAAATGCTCATCTAGAGAACGTCAACGCAGCGTCAGTTCTGATTTTGTTTTTCTATTTTGTTTGCCAGAAATTTTCAGACATCGTGGTATCTGCCAGAATCATCCATTGCAGTTCTTGTAGTTAAACCTCAGTAAGACAAATAACAATAGCCCCCCTTGTTTAGATACTGGGTTTTAGATGGGTCACACAAACAACTAGTTATTTAATATTTTTGATAATGAAGAATCCAATGACTGAGAAGTCAGGAAGGAAGAAGTCCGGGGCTCCAAGTGATGTGTTAGGGCTGAAATTATAATGGTGGGTTTTGTTGTTTTTTTTTTAATTCAGGAGTTTTTGCTCACATACAGCATACAAGCTGTAGCGAACATATACCAAGATACGGGATTTCACAATATACCCTATTTCTTTTCATCGCACAAAATGGAGGGGAATACTGCCTCTGGGTCTGGAGCCCCCAACATCAGGACACGGACCTGTTGGAGCAGGCCCAGAGGAGGCCACAAAGATGCTCCGAGGGCTGTGAGGAGAGGCTGAGAGAGTTGGGGTGGTTCAGCCCGGAGAAGAGAAGGCTCTGGGGAGACCTCAGAGCCCCTTCCAGTCCCTAAAGGGACTCCAGGAGAGCTGGGGAGGGACTCTGCGTCAGGGAGAGAAGCGACAGGATGAGGGGGAACGGTTTTACACTGGAAAAGGGGAGATTTAGATGAGACATGAGGAAGAAATTCTTTCCTGTGAGGCTGGTGGGCCCCTGGCCCAGGCTGCCCTGAGAAGCTGTGGCTGCCCCATCCCTGGAGGTGTTCAAGGCCAGGTTGGACGGGGCTGGGAGCACCCTGGGCTGGGGGGAGGTGTCCCTGCCCAGGGCAGGGGGGTGGAACTGGATGGTCTTCAAGGTCCCTTCCAACTCTAGCCATTCTATGATTCTTTGAATAAAATAAATTGAAAATAAAAATCACACCTGTGGCATGCAGTGGTGACGATACAGCTGATCGTGAGATGTTACTACCTCCTTGCCGAGGCAGTTTTGTGGTAAACTGCCTCATTTTATTATTTTTTTTTAACCCATCCTGTTTCCCCAGGTGACGGGACCTCCACACCCGCCCGGCTTCCACACAGCACCTCGTCCGTGCCGTCCCCCGCCCCCGCAGAAGAGGACTCGGATCACCTCCCTCCTATGTGTCTCCCCTCCAGGCGACACCTGGAAGGCAAATCAATACCTTGGGCGACGGTCCCTCTGGAGAAGAGCCTTCAAAATTCACAGTTTTGACAGGATATGGTCTTTTTTTTTTAAGCGGCATTAGGCGGTTTCGGGCAAACGCCGCCATCTCCTCAGCGCCCGGGAAGAGGCGGGTCGCCGCCGCCGGGGGCGGTGCCAGCGGTCGGGGCATGCGGCATCCGCCTCTGCGCAGCGGCCGCGGCCATGAAGCTGCCGTCGGCGCGGAGCCTCCGCCCGCCGCCCGGCCCTTTGTTTCTTAGGGTCAGCGGTTGCCCTTCCTCTCCCCGTTGCCGTCCTTGATGGCGGGGGTGGTTTGAACCCGCCTGAAGGGAGGAGGAGCCGGCGTTGCCCAGGATGCGATGGGGAACTGCTGGGCGCAGTGGTGCTGCGGGCTCTTCTTCCGGAGGGAAGCCGGTCGGCTTCAGCGAGGCGGAGGGTAAGCAGGCGAGCGCGGATACCCCCTTTCCCCTCCCCGGGGCGGGGAGGTGCTGGGTCCGCCCGGCTCCGCCTTCCCCTCCCTCCTCCTCGGCGGGAGGTGAGGAGAGGCGGCCGAGCCGGAGGGCACTGAGGCGGATGGTTCTTGCCCGCTGCCGGGGGCTTGTGTCAAAGGGACGTGGGTTGTCTTGGGATGGGAGGGGGGGCTGACAACACGGGGGAGCCATGAAGCGGGGGGTGCTGAGGAGAGTCGTGGGGTGGCTGAGGCGAGGCGGGTCGTGGGGGGTTGAGGTGAGGTGGTCCGGGGTGGCTGAGGCGAGGGCGGGTCTGGGGGTGCCGAGGTGGTTCGGGGTGGGGGGGCTGAGGCGAAGTGGTTTGGGGGTGCTGAGGCGAGGCGGGGAGTGCTGAGGTGGGTCAGGGGTTGCTGAGGTGAGGTGAGGCGGGTCGTGGGGGGCTGAGGTGAAGTGGTTTGGGGGTGCTGAGGCGAGGTGGTGGGTGCTGAGGTGGGTCAGGGGATGCTGAGGTGAGCCGAGGTGGATTGTGGGGGGCTGAGGTGGGTCAGGGGATGCTGAGGCAAGGTAGGTCGTGTGGGGCTGAGGTGAAGTGGTTTGGGGGTGCTGAGGTGGGTCAGGGGATGCTGAGGCGAGGCGGGTTGTGGGGGGCTGAGGTGGTTTGTGGGGGCTGAGGTGAAGTGGCGTGGGGGGTGCTGAGGTGAGGTGGGTCATGGGGACTGAGGCACGTCGGGGGGTGCTGAGGCGGTTCAGTGGGGCTGAGGCGAAGTGGTTTGGGGGTGCTGAGATGGGTTGGGGATGCTGAGGCGAGGCGGGTTGAGGGGGGCTGAGGTCAAGTGGTTCAGGGGATGCTGAGGTGAGGCGAGGTGGGTTGAGGGGGGCTGAGGTGAGGTGGTTTGGGGATGCTGAAGTGGGTCAGGGGATGCTGAGGTGAAGAGAGGTGGGTTGTGGGGAGCTGAGGTGGGTCAGGGAGTGCTGAGGCGAGGTAGGTTGTGGGGGGCTGAGGTGAAGTGGTTTGGGGGTGCTGAGGCGAGGTGGCGAGTGCTGAGGTGAGGCAAGGTGGCTTGTGGGGGCCTGAGGTGGGTCAGGGGATGCTGAGGCAGAGTTGTTTGGGGGTGCTGAGGTGGGTCAGGGGATGCTGAGGCGAGGCAGGTTGTGGGGGGCTGAGGTGAGGAGCTGAGGTGGACACCTGCGGCCTCATGCAGGGTCTGGGTATGGCCGGGCTGCAGGCTGTCCCCTTCGCCCTCTCCCCGCAGCAGCAGCGCGGGTAGATTGAAGAGAGGAGAGGGAAAGAAAACGCCTATGTAGCGTCTGCCTTGACAGCTCGAGCTGATGAAATGCCGTCCAAAGGTTGCTCGGCTTTGTGCAGTTTGCACGGTTGATGGTAATACACTTCCAGGGGTGACTTAGGTTAACTGGCTGCAGGGACATTCTTACTCTTTAACAATCTTCTAGTGTTGTTTTTTCCAGGAGAAGCAGCTTAGAAAGGTTTTTCAAGTCAGTTGCCAAAAGCTGTGCAGGCTGCTGTGTTTGTGCAAAGATGGAAACCCACCATATTTTCTGGAATATGGTCTTGTGTTCCCTGTGAGTCAGAGGCTGAGACTCTGTTAGGATAAAGGGTGACTATTACAGAAGATCAAGAGCAGAATGATCTGAATAAACTTTCATATATCATGTAAATGTGTAATCTGTGTGTGTTTCTGCAACAACCAGTTCATGGAAAAGCAGTGTACAAAACAGGGGAAGTATACATTAGCTGTACAAGAACTTGGTTTTCTCCCATGCTTACCAGTATTTGATACTGTTTTATCACTTATTTTTTGATAGATGTATTAGGATTGTTGGTCTAGACAGATACACCAAGCATTTTACATGTTGCAAACTTGTGGCCGCTTATTTCATATCAGCTCTGGTGGGCAAGTCTGATGTTCTGCTTGTCCCAAAAACCTTTTAGGAATACTTTTCAGAGAAATGGGTGAAAGACCAGGACAGTGCGTGTGGAGGATACCTGCTTGTATTAGTACTCTCTAGCAGAGGGTATGAGAACACCTGAAATGCCTTGACAGCTGGCACCTAAGTATCTGTTTCTTGTGCTCTTAGAAAAACAGGTAATGCTTGAAAGGTTCTTGCTTCACATGTGTTTTTTGCTGAGTTTCTATTCATAGGCTAATACCCTTTTTTTTTTTTTTAGCAGTCAGTGGTAGCCACCATAAGTCTCCCACAAGGTGTACTTACCCTTTAAATTATTGCTTTGGTTGTGGGGTCTCTTTTGTCTTTTATTTTTCCTCCTGACTATTTTTAACTGACTTATTAAAGTGATTTATGAGCACTGGATAGGTGACAGAGTCCAAAAAGGCACAAGATTGCCTTGGCTATAACAGCAAATTCTAGATACGCAGTTATCTTTTCTCTCTCCCTCTGGTCTAAAGTGACTATTACCTATATATTTTTGTTGTTGGGTTTTTTCCCCTTGTATTCTTTTTTTCTTGTATGTTTGCAATACTCTGTTACCCTTTTTGCGTATTCATTGGTGTTTGCAGTGTCGTCTGTTCTAGTACTTGATTTTGGTGCATGATTGATTCATGAAGCGTCATTTATTAGCTTCTTGCCACACTGTCTCATAGTCTCCAATTAGTTTTCAGCAGACAGTTGCTGAAGTTACTGGCTTACTCGCCAGACTTCATGTGTTTCGGTGCCTTTCGTGTAACTACTGGCTTGCTGCTTGCTTGGGTTTTAGAATGGCAAGTATGAATTGGCTTTTGAGGCCTGAACCTGAAATATTGTGTACAGGGATCAGTTTATGAAAGGAAAAAAAAAGGTGACCAGTGCTACGTCTTGCAGATAGCTGCCACATGTCTTGCATCATCTTTGTTTTCTGGGTGTGCTGGTAGTTTACAGAATCTGTATTGGAGTGTTGCACAACTTAGGTATTTTCCTTCCACTGTGTGGTGGGAGGGTCAGGGAATTGTATAAAAACAAATCTGTAAAATGTGTCTTAGAAATTTTGTAAGTTGGCAAGTTAGATTGCTACCAAATTCTGCAGATCTGGCTACTTCTGGAACAGCATAATGCAGCTTACCAAGTTAATAGTGATGATTTCAGTTGCTTAGATATTCTCCCCCTCCCCCAACTAGTGCTTTGTTATTCTTAGATGCTCTAAGATTTAACTGTAAGAAAAAACCTCCAAATTAAAAGTATACCATTTTTAGCAAGTGTTTCAATATCCTGCAAGAGCATAAGTTGCCTTTGCTTGGAATTGTGCTTAAAATCTTGGAGATTTATGTATGAATCGCTGCAATGATTTTATAGTTCGTGTTGAGCATATGTAGAGAGAAACGAAGCACAAAATTTTCTTTAGTGTAGTATGAGTTTAACTTTTTGTAAAAATACAAACTTTCAGGTGGTAATTTCTTATTTAATTTTTTTTAGGGAGTGTCCTTATGCTTTGTCTGAAATAGTTTCACTGGAAATACTACAACCTACAGCCATAATTAGAAAGTAGATCATAGCTAATTTGTCACTATATTTGACCATAAGTATTCCTCTTTACTCCTAGAGGAGCACTTAAAAGAAGGGGCGCGGGGAAGAGAAGAATAAATATAATTTGTCTCTAGCTTATTTGTTTGGTTAGTTTGGGAGGGGTTACCATGTAGCAAAGCTGAAACAATGCTTTTTGTCACTAGTGTAGAAAAAGTAATTTTAACTCATGCTGTAGTTTTAATAGATTAAGTGTTCATTTTTAGTGAAGAATAAAGCATATATATGTATGGAGTGCTGAAAAGTTAGTCTCTTGGAAAGCTTTGGATCTTTGAAGATTGATCTGGTAGTCTTTATGGGTCCTGTGGCCTATTAACTGAACTGTTTTCTCTAATACTTATCAAACCTAAATGTTTCTCAAGTCTGTTTTAGAAAATAATGAAACAGTAGAGTTTAAAGGAGAATAATAAAAGCTGTAAGCATCTTAATACGTTACTATTTTATTTCAGCTGAAGTTGTTATATGTGGGGGTGAAGTTAATGGGCCTTCCATTTCTGTCCCTAATGACCTCAATCTTCCGTAGTTGCTCTGGGATTTAAGGGCTCCAACTCTGGCACAGAATTAGGTCTTCTGTATTGAGTCCCTGTTCAGCAGGTGGCTGAAAGTGTAGATCTTCCTTGAAGCGTCATTGCTATTGGGCTATTTGTAATTACATTTAGTGAGCTCGCACAGCCTTGTCTTAGTTTTCTGTAGGTTCACTGTTCAATTCTTGCAATAAATCTGACTGCAGCTCATGTGTCTGTAAAGTCGAGCATAATTTAGTTAGCGCCTGGTGCTGTAAACCGGTCTCATGCTTTTGTTAACAACATAGACAGTCCTGAAACAATTTCCTGTAACAGGTATTTTAAATTAGATTCTTAATGGTATTGGCTCCTGCACACCAAAACATTACATAAAGGGGTAGTGGTGAAATTACTTTAAGTGTTTATGCCACGTGTCCCAGCTGTGCTTACGATGTAGTGCATGAATTAAAATGGCCTTTCACCTCTGGTTTGATAGCAATGAATCCGCTGGAAACAGTTCTTTAGTGGCAGCTGTGCGCTGCGAGGTGCGCTGCCGTATAGAAGGAAAGGTTGACCAGGACTCTGTGGTGAAGGGAGTTGCCCAAGAAGTTGCCAGGGGAGATGTACCCTAACCGACTTCCCAAGAAAAATGTGATGGAGATGAAATATGATACGATTTAAATAATCCAGGCTTTGGCTGGTGTGTTGTTTTTAGTATAGTAGGAATAGGTGTTGGTTGCAAGTACAGAATGAGCTTCTGTACAAGTATAGAAATGCCTGAGGCCCTGGGTTTGTTCCTGGTATCAGTCAGCACTTGCAACTGGAAACTCTGGTTTTTAAAATGGCTCGATGAAATGGATGTTGTACTGAAGCACCTGTATACACTTGAATGTTCTTTTGGATGATAGCCAAACCTCTTTCACTAGCTAAAAATGTGTGCAGGAAACTTAATGCTGTATTGCTTTTTATAGAGGACGGTGTTAAGATCGTTAAAGAATCAAGGAGGAGACTGATTCCTGGTATAAACTTACAGACTGTGAATAATTTCTTTGTAGCTGAAAAGTATTGTCTTGACCTCTTTGTAGGCGTTTCCTCTGATGTTCATTCAACCTTCTTGCTGTGCCAAGCTCTCAAAACGTGTTGCTTAACGTTGACGTTGTACAAGATGCTATGCTAGTAAAGAGTTAAGCGCCATGATGAGCAACAGCGTTGTCAGAAATTGCCTGGAATAATGTTTTTGGAGAAAAATTAATTAAAGGTATTGCAGAACACGCTAGGTGTCTGTAAATGTCAAATCCAGCATCCTGATAATTGATTTCTTCTCACGTAAGGGTGTTTGTCTTTACAGTTCTGTAGAAGGTGTTTACATGCTTTTGCCTCCTTCCACTCTGGTAGTGATGCGGAGCACAGGTTAAGAAGTAAATGTGTTTAATACGTGAAGATTTGATGTTTACTTTATACTTACTTAACATATTTCAAGAGCTTTTTGAAAATATCAGGCTCGGTTTCCTTCTGCTCTGAACTGAAGACTATTCTGTAGTGTAACTGTAGACTTATTTTTTCAGATCAAAGTATTTTAGAACGTGTTCAACGGGAGAACACTTCACTATAGAGGTGAGTGCTTACATATCTAGTGATTTTAAAAAAATGTTAAAAAAGCTGAATTCTAGCAATGCGTTTAACACTTTTTGCAGTTTATGTACACTGAAATATTCTGGGTTATTGCAGACCAAATTGATGCTGCACTGGGTGGCGAGATTCTTACAGCACCTCAGAACATTAATACATCATCTCACTTGAATCTGTCATTTGGAAAGAAAAGAAGTGTCTGTTGTGATCTGATACTCAGCACCAGAGCATTCTAAAAACTGCCTATTGCATCTTTCATCACTGCTGTGTTGGGAGTGATTTTTCTTTTCTGCTTGTATAAGTGCAGGATATGTAGTTCTTGATTGCAGGATCATAAGTCCGATTCTACAGAAAGCTAGAATCGGGTGAGGTTACTTTTATAGTTAGTTGCATTTGTAGTCTACTTTGCTGCAAGAGGTCCTTCCTTGGCCGCTGAATTTCACCCCTTTTTGCCAAGGGTAGCGTAAGGTTAATTTGCTGAAGCTGAGATTCTCAGAATAACCTGGTTTATTTTCTCTGAGTGTTCCTGATGGTCTGAAAGTCCTAGACCTTTCAGATTGCCCCCATTACTGAGAATAACATTAATAACTGTAATCACTGCTTTGGCTTTCAAGAAAGGGGACAGATGTATGTGGTAGGAGAAATCTGTTTCAGCGCACAGCTTCCAGTTGTGAGAGAGTGTTCCTGCAGCAGAAACATGATAGGGAAAAGAAGGTTCTATCTTCCTCCCAAATTGTTATTCGTATCCCGCTTACAGCAATTAGTCAATGTACAGGTCAATAAGGAGCCTTGCTGTAGGTACTGACCCCCATGTTTGATGTGTTGACTACATGTAGGATTATTATATGGAAAATAGTGTGGAGAATTTCCATTTGCTTTGTTTTATGTGATAATTGAACTGCTGCTGGATGAATTCTGGTGTTCTTGCCCAGTTTGGGCTTTTTTTGGCTTCCTGTCATCAATCATTATAGCGCCTTTATTGACCTTTAGTTTCTTATGTGCAAAGCTGGGAGGAGGGTTGTAATTGCTTGTTTCATAGTTCTGGGTAGAAAATAACTCTGTTTTCTGTAAATTAAATACATTTTCAAATACTTTTTGATAAGTGTCACAGTTGCGACGCGAGGTAGAGGTTACCTGCACTATACCCCTTACATCTTCTACGTATATAAATTGAGGAGTGCTTTGATGTATGTCAGAGCCATACTGTTCCTCCCACTGCTTGTATTAAAATGGTTCAGACACACGGAATTATTAGCAATCTTACAAGCTAATCAGATTTCATTTTTATCAGGGCCCTCACATAAGTTGTAGAGAAATGCATGAACGCTTTTTAGTTTTGACTCTCTCTCCTTTTAGGAGAATGTAATCTTTAAGAAAAGGAACATTGATAAGAAGATAGGTCCCACTCTACAAGTAATACTTTCTCTGAAAGTAGGGGCATTCATAAATGGTATTACAGTCCCACTGTTATCACTGGAGTAGTGTTTTTTACAAGACGGATTAAATATGTAATCATATTTGCTGTATATGTTTAGTGACTTGTAAGATTGAATTGTAAAGATTGTTTACTTTTTCCCTGCAGTTTGAGAACCTAGTGGAAAGTGATGAGGTAGGTACCTGGATCATAATGTGAAATCTGCTAGTACAACCCCTAAAAATGGTTCCAAGATGCGTATCTTCCTCCTACTTTATGCTATGTTGTAGATGTAGATTGCAGGTTTTTTTTTTTACTTTGAGTTTTGCTTGCTCTAGGAATGAATATTTAACACTTGGGAAGACCTAAGAGAAGAGAAAACTGGTTGGGGGGAGTATGGGAAATAACCCTTTCAGGAAGACAGCACTATGGGCATTAGGAAGGCAAAAAGAAGAAAAAAGTGGGGAAAAAAGGCGGGGAAAGACTTGAAGGAGAATTTGCTTCTGGTATAACTCTTGTGTAAGACTCAGCAAATGCTCTTTGAGAACATGCGTGCACCTGTGTGCTTTGCTAAGGAAAGTTTTGGGAGTGCTCTGCCTTTACAATTAGGGGTAAACTGGCTGAACAGCACTTCAGAAAAATAGAAGGTGGCCTTAAAACTTCACTCTTCTAAATGTAGTACAGCTCGATAATGGACAGGGGACACACCACATTTTCAATCACCTGCCCTGTATTTAAAAACATAAGGAATGTTTATTTTCAGTTGGAAGTACTTATTTGCTTTACTTAGTCAGCTCTTGCAGTTGATTGCATAAGGAGATGTTTTTTAAAAAAAATTCCAAACTAAAGCAGGGGATTTCTCCCCCGCCCCCCCAAATCGTAAAACCCACTATATGGAAGAAACAAACTATGATTTCATCTTAACATGAATCTTAAGATTTCATTTTATAATTGATTGAATGATGGGAGTCTCCAAAACTAACTCCCCTTTTTTTTTTTTTTAACAGGGGGAAAGCCCAGGAAGCAGTCACAGGTAAGACTTTGAGATTCTGGACCTCTTTTTCCCTCTGCTCTCCCACTGTGACTATGAAATTTTTCAGAGTTCCTGTCAAAACCCTTTCTGTCTTTTTAGTTGTCAGATCCGTGGAAAGAATACATGTCAAACTAACCTTAATGCTTAACCACGTTGAAACAGTTTAGATGATAACGCAGCATGCAAAATCTATACAAGATAGTTAAAACAGTATGTTGTGAAGAGAGTATTTATTCTTGATCCCAGGGTTGGCATTTAAAGTTACACAGGTGTTAGTGCTAATATTTATGTAAGCAGTAGAAATTTACAGGTCTACGCTATAGCAGACATAGGTGCCCAAGTGTATGCTTTGGTTGTCTAATTCTAGGCATTTTGTGTTATTTAAGTTTGATAGGTTCCCAAAGTGTTCCCTGCCAATGGTCCCAAGGAAGCAATATAGCAAACTTTATAATTATTTTAATGCTTTTATGGTCTTTGTTAGATACATAAAAGTAGATATAAAGTAGGCAACAGATGAAAGGGGAACGATTTACCATTAGGGGACCAAAACAAGTAATAAAAAAAGTGAGATTTACACCGCAATGATATTAACCATTCCATTCCAGTAGCAAATGTTAGTGAAAAATGTTTTGGAAATATGTTTTCTATAAAGATACAAAACATGCTTTGTAAGAGTAAGGAGAGAGAGCATTGTCTTGAGACAACCGGAACTTTGGAACTCTGCTCTCAAGAGGAGCAGGCCAAAAGCACAGCTTGTTGAATTTACGTTAAAGGACCTGGCAAGAAAGACTA
Source organism: Pluvialis apricaria (assembly GCA_017639485.1). Lineage (NCBI taxonomy): Eukaryota > Metazoa > Chordata > Aves > Charadriiformes > Charadriidae > Pluvialis > Pluvialis apricaria. Next base: position 81,501,444 of record CM030010.1, read on the forward strand.
TGGATATGTTTAAGTGCAACTTAGGGTTGTTACGCGTGAATAATAGATGGAGTCTTTTTGTGTTTCTCCCATGCTTTTAGACCTCTGACTGAGGAAGAAATTGCTGACTTGAAAGACAGACATTACGACTCTATTGCTGAAAAGCAGAGAGTTGTTGATATGAAACTTCAGTCAGAGGTAAGCAGTTACGATGACTAGTATGCCTAGTACAGTTTTTGTTTTAAAGTAGTTAAGATCAGCTATGAACACAAGTAGATTCCATTTGCCTGAAGAAAACAATTGGGTATTGTTCATCAGTTGGTATTTTTCAATCTACAAGACACAGATTGCTGTGCAACCAAGTTTGCATCAGAGAGTGCTTCTTTGTAATAGCCCCTTAGATGAAAAATTGAATGAATAGGTTGGGTTTCTTACTGAGATCTGTTAAATTGGAAGCTTTTTTTTTGCTTTTATGAAAGGCAAAATGGGGTGTATACTTGCTTCAACTTTTCTTGTGCTCAGTTTTTTCCAGAGCTTTTCTTAACGAGAAAAAATCCCCATAATTTTTCATTTTGGTTTAGTATGTTGCAGCAATTAATGGAATATGATGTGGAACACAACATAGAAATTGACAATGATTTCTAATAAAGTACTAATGAAATATGCAAATGAAAAGATTTAAGTCTTTCACTGTGCAGTTCATAGTAAAATGCAACGTGCCTTTACAACAATTCACTAATAATGTTGTTTATTCAATAGGGTAATGTTTAGTTATCTACATTTCTTGGTATGTTTGGTGGGGGGAAGCTGTTAGATTCAGTTAATGAAGAATGTTTTAGCTATAGTCATTTTTATTTTATTTTTATTTTGTAGTAGCTCTTCTTTTGTTTTATTAAATTTATGGCTTTATTCATAGGAAGATAGATAGGTTCTGCTTTTGTTAACCATTACTATTTTGTTCATATACAGTTAGCCTTACAAGAGGAGAAGTTAAGAATAGAAGAGGAGGCTTTATATGCTGCACAACGTGAAGCAGCCAGGGCAGCAAAGCAGAAAAAGCTCTTGGAGGTGAGGGGAAAAAGACCCCAATATATATCAGAGCTTCTGTTCTCTTTCTATGTATGGAGACTTTCCTAATATCCTTTACATCTCAGGAAACGTAATGAGGAAATTGCTTTGGCTTGTAAATTCAAGTAGAGAAAGAAATACACGATTTGAAAGTACAGCTGACTGGAACAGCTGAAAAAGACCAGAACTGTTTGAAACAGCTTATGATGCTGAGTATAGATTTCTGAATGAGATGTATGATTTTAATCTATATTTAGCTTAACAGACTTCTTACTTTATATAGAAGATACTGATCTTTAATGTAAATTGATTTGTGATGGTTTTCGAGTAAAAAAAAAAAAAACCCAAACAAACCCAACCTGAAATTAAGCACACATTATGACATCATTTAGACTTGTAAAATATTCTTTATATATTTGTGCATTTAATTGTTCCTTATCTCTGTGGGTTGTGTTAATGTGAAGATACATGTTTCCAAGTCGTCTAAATTTACTGTTGACCCCGCTTTGAGCAGGAGGTTGGACTAGATGACCTCCTGACCCCATTCCAACCTGAATTGTTCTATCGTCCTGTGATTTGTATGGGTAGTAGCCAAAGTCCAGTAATGACTTAACAGTAGTCTTTATTTAATATGTCTGTGCCTACTTTCAGATGTCTGGTGCCTATGCTTTTGGAGCTTGGGCAAGCAAAACAAAAGCCATGTTATCATTCCCTGCTTTTTAGAAAACAGATGCTGTTCTGTATCCTGATAGCATTTATTACTGATGGTTCTCATGTTGCAGTTCAGAGAGTTGCGTATTACCAGTGTGTTTAATATTTTTGCCATCTTAATAAACTGTTAAAGTATGTGTTCTCACACAAATTTCAGGTTGCCAGAAATGTGTATGTTAAAAAGAACATTTTCACTGTTTGCTGTTTGTCTATAACATGTATGGCTGCAGTTGTAGCAAGTTCAAGGAAACAGTCCACTAAATACATGATATGTGTTCAATTAAAGTAAGTTTTCAAAAGTTCAGATATAGACTAATTGAAAAAGTCTGAAATCTACAATAGGTATAGGGGAGATCTTTAACCCTTGTGTATTGTCTATATTCAAAAGAGTGAATTGAAAATTGTTATTTCCAGAGTGATGGTGATGACGGAGTGTTCATCTAATATTTATGTTGCTAAGTGTAGGTCTCATTGCACATTTCTTTCTATCCTCTTGTCATTTGGTATGGCAGGGTTAATTCTTTCTGACCTTTTTATGCCTGCCTTTTTTTTTTAAACACTTTTGGTCTATATAAAGTCAGCAAAAGTAGATTGCTTTATGACTTTAATGTTTTTTGGTCAAAATTCTGTGCAAGAACTGCTATTTTTCTTGTCTTTTAGTATTTTTAATATGCACCTCTTTTAGTCAGGACCTAAGATAGAATGCATTATAGAGATTTTAATTTCCTCCTTGTAAATTTAGTACCACTTATCTCCTTTACAAACAACCCCCCCAAAAGCCCATAAGGATTGTAAGGATTTCTAACAAAGCATTTTTGTGTAGATACGCATCAAGCATTTAACCTTTCTAAATGAACTAGAAGCCATTTTTTAATACAGAACTCATCTCTTTTCTCTTTGTGGGCAGAAGTCTTCTAAATGAGAAAATGGCTTTTTCATTGGAAGTATAGCATCCATGTAAAACTTAACTTGGCTTGCTGATGTTGCCCTACTAAATGTCAGGGTTTGCAATAGTGGAGAAGTTTAATATATGTGTATCCTGGAACTTACAGTGCTAGATATTTCTATGTGACCTGGCAAAATGGGTAGATAATTTAAATTGGATATTATGTGGGTATATGAATCTTAAAAGAAAATTGTTGCATATGTCAGTAATTGATTTTTAGACTTGTTAACTATGTTGGTGCTAAATTCCTGTCTCTTTCTCCCTGCACACTTCAGTCTTCTCACCTATAACTACCATTATGTGATATTACTCTTCTTCTATACTTCCCATTTCCTTACTGGTTTCAATCTGCTTATTCTGATACTTATTTAAATACCCAGGATGAAAAATGTGCCAAGCAAACGAAGCCATCATCCTCTTGGGATTGAAAAATACTAGCTGATCCAATGCAGTTACCTCACTAGACGCAGTGAAGAGCAATTCTGGTGTATTTACCCCTGCTTTTCTTCTGCAGGGACAGATCCGTTAAGGCTGAGAATAGATTTTTCAGAAAATACAGTAGCTAGATACATTACACTTGTCTATAAGACTAGCTCGTTCATTTTAATCATAGTCTTTGTCATAATTAGTGAACAGTTACTGCTTCATAACTGATTTACCTTTAATCACATAGTTGATATGCCCAGGTTTTATGCTCTCATTTTTTTCAAGGCAGGGAAAAGAGACAACTTACGTTGTTTAAACCCTAAAACTTAAGCAGAACCCTACTTCTATGACCTCTCTTGTTCCTCTTGTAGCTACAAAATAAATGCATTTACGGCTTGTCTTGCATTTTTCATTCTGTTTTTGCCAAGCGATACCATGAAAGCTGCTTCTACCTTGAGAGTGTAGAGCTATTGATAGCTTTGGCCCAGCACGGCAACAAAGCTTTTATTAATATAAATGAAGCACTTAGTGCTCATACAGACGACCAGAGGAGATGGCAGTGCTGCTTTGTACAGGGATAAAAGGACATGGAGGAAATATTTCTTTTTAAATGGTAGGCTGACTGTTCTTGCGCACAGAGCAAAACAAATCAAACGTAACCCAGGTGTTAGCTGTGTGTTGAAAATACCTGTGGCTTAAGGAGAGAAGACAATAGAGAAGAGGACAGAGGCAATCATGAATGGTGTTCACAAGTTTCTAGACAAGTTGATGCACTTTTTTATTTTCTTTTTTTTTGGTGCATGAAATAGGTTAAAATGTTGAGAGCTCTAGTCACAAAGCTACCTTCTCTTTCACCTCCAAAATCTCTCTGTTTAAAACAATGCGACTTGCGTACAACAATCCCTTTAGTATCACAAAAGTTGATCTTTATTTGAATGAAAGTCAGTCTTTTCCTGAGTTGTACTTAGACTGCTCCAAGGACTAGGACAATGCTCCTTCTAATGTCATGGCTAAGGGAATGCTTAGTGTATTGAGTATATTACTGCAAGTGATTGCATTCAGCTTTTTTAACAATTTACTTCTTTCGATAGCAACGTAGGCAGCAAAGGATAACACAGCGAGTGCATGCTGTTAATAATGGAGAATATCAGAGGTAAGATACAAAATGTTATTAATGATCATTGAGAACCATGACTGGTTTTATTCCTGTTCCTCATCTCCCCTTCACCAAAAAAAAACCCCAAAACAGCATGTGATTTTCAAACCTTACATATGCAGCGTTTCTAAGTCAGAGTTGTTTTCTTTGATTGTAGTTTTCTTCACACCGAATAGTTAACTGAATGCAACCGGCCTACCATTAATCTGCAAAATTAGAGGGTATATTGCACTCATTTTTGGGTTTTGCTGTAGTTATTAGACCGATGCATACAAAATTAGACTTACTCCCAGCTACTAATATAGATATACACACACAAAATCTAGTGTTTTATATTAATAATGTCTTTGTATGTAAAGTCTTGGCTAATATAAAAATATTTCTATTATTCACAACCCGGTTTGAAATGCCCAATAAAAATACGCACTAATCAAATGGGGGATTGAATGGTTTATATAGTCTGCCTGTTTTTTGATTAATATTATTTATTTAATTCATTTCACTCCCACCTTCTGTGTTCAGTGTTGGAGGGGAAGGGGAAAAAAAACCCAACCCAGCAAAAGACACCCCAAGTAAATTTACTGTGGATTGGTATTGAGTTTAGAAAAAACCCTAAAGTCAAACACCTATTTTTAGGTGGAAGAGAAGAGGGATAGGAGGGATTTGTAGCTAGGGGAAGTATAGTTAGAAAAGGAGCTGGGAAAACTGAGGTTTTATGGCCTGAGTAGGAACTAGCCAGATTTTAGAAACAAAGGACTGCAGTAGCAGGATATGAATTAATAAGTTATAAAAGGAATTGAAAATTAAGGAGACATCATCTAAAGTGACAAAGGTTGAGAGTGGCAGAGTTGTTTTGTGACAGAAGTTAATTCATTTTTAACTGAAGATATTACTAAAAATTGAGGAGAAGCTCAGACTGGGAGAGGATGTGATGAGTAGGAATGGAAAGGCATTTTGTCGATCATTTTATAAAGATTTTAGTTAAAGGTATATGTGCTTTGTAGCATAGAACTGAGGGGCATGTTGGTTAACATCCTTTATGGCATACTTAGAGGTTTATAAAGCTGAAAATGACACGTGCATTGTTCTTGCAGCTCTGTGGCAGAGGAAGATCTTGATTCTTTTCTAAGAAATACAAAATTCCAGTATGAAGCTTTTCGAAGTAGCAGTAAGTCTTTTTCTTACGCATGTCTTTAAACGTTAAGTGACTGGGGAGCACAGAATGCCATTTCTTATTCCAGACAAACATCACTGATGTATTTATATATATTTATATTTTTATAGACACACACAGATTAAAAAAATGTTTATACATATATTTGTATTAACGAGTCGATAGAAACTTATTTTCCTTTCTAATCCCTGATGCTTCAAGTGTTCAAAAAACACAGCATATACCACTTGTGCTACAGCCTTTCCAGTTCTGAAAAGCAAGTTCTGTAAGCAGACAAGTCCTGTGCATGGCTTTTATTTTACTAAGGCTTTCCAACCATCTTTGTGGAGGCAACATCAATACAGTGACCTTTTCTTGTAAAACCTAACAGTGTATTAAAGATGCACATGTAAGTGTATAGCTTTTTTTAATCATCTCTTAGCAAAAATAATTAGAATCATACTAATGGTTAATTTTTTTCTAATGAAGTGCAGGAGAGGATTTAGCTGCTTATAAACGTATATCTGTAAGTTTTGATGGCAGTACCTGATAGTCACTAAGAAGTGGAGGTCTGATGGTAATTCTTGGGGAAACTTGGCCTGTAGTTTGGGTTTTTTGCAGGGAGGGTTGATTTTTATTGGGTTTTTGATGTGGCTTTTTTTTTTGGCAAGCCTTCACTCATGTCCAGCTTACAACTTACTAAATTCCTCTATAGTTCTAATTAGACAGTATTGCTAAATGTCCTCTTGTAATATCTTAGTGATGTTGACCATTAAAAAGCTACTGTATATTCTTTGAAGTGATGATTGAAGTGTTTTTTCAAACGTTCCTGAGGTTTAAAGGCCACAAAGCACAATAAAAACTTTCTTTGAAAGCTTAGTTTTGCATATTGAACCTCAAATTCAAGAATGTTTACTGATTAAAAATACCTTTTTTATATAGGACTGTCATCTGATGCTACAGTGCTGACGCCCAACACAGAGAGCAGTTGTGACTTAATGACCAAAACAAAATCAACGAGTGGAAATGATGACAGCACTTCATTAGATCTAGAGTGGGAAGATGAAGAAGGTATTTATTCTGCTGTTCAGCTTCATTCTGAACTTCCAAGTTAAAAATGCTGACAGTTTAAACTATACTGATCGTAAATGTGTTGTTTTCAAAAGGGAAGGTGATTGAAAACTGAATTCTGATGGAATTTCAGTGAAGTGTGTAACGATTAAACTGTAAAGTAATTTTTACTTAACCTATCAAAACAAGCGATTTTCTATCTGTAATAAATGATTTTATTTCTTTGGATCATTCAGTATATGGCCTTTCCTGCATTTTGTGGCCCTGACTTGCAAACTCGCAACAAAACTAATGGTAAAGAAATGCTGCCCTCTTGTGAGCCAGTAGCAGAAGGAACAGCTTGTTCTGTGTTTTAAAATGTGCAAGTTGGTCAGGAGTCTCTGAAGCATTTTGGGAAGCATTGCTTCTTTAAACCCTAATTACTTTTATTGTAACATCTACTGGAAACTTAGGTCTGCATTCCAGGTGAGTATCCCAACTATCCTAAGTGCTGCTGCTGTTTTGTTACAGATGTTTTCTGTTCTCTTCAGTAAAATCTGCAACACCTCTTATCTTTGTTTCAAAGTTAGTCCAAAATTTTCAGACCTTGAGTCTTGAAAAGCTCACAAAAAATAAGCTAGGATTTTTTAGACAATGCATAGCAGATTTTTTTGCTTTATTAGACTGTTTTTTGACAATCTGTGTGTAGTTGAAATGTTTAGCAGTGTCGAGCACTAAACTCTCTCCTTCAGAAACCTGCTTTGAAAGACTTAACTTTCACAGCTTTACCCAGAAATACCCAGCATCTTTTCTTAGCTAGTGTGTGTAAGAGCTGTTAGTGTTCTAGAGGAACTGGAGCTAGGGCAGGATCACGCATGTTGACATACGCTGGATTTCACGTTGAGAGTAATTAGCACCAGTGCAGAAACAGTGTTCTGGGAATTGTGTATTCTACACTGTGCTTAAGAAAGGGGAAAATTGCATTCTCTGCTTTTTCTTTTTACAGATTGACTTGTCCTCCTGCTTCTATGTGTTAGCTTAGTGTAATATCTTTCTAAATAACTGCTGAAAACCAGATGAGAGCAAGATGTAGTCTTTACCAGGCATACCTGCATGCAAAATGATCTTGTTCATTTGACTGGTCGAGGGTGTTGTTGCATATGGGCTTGTATTATCCTTGTTGTTGGGAAGTTTTGTTCTGTGTATAAAATTAACAATCTGTGATTTGCTATTCAGTGTTCTCATAGCACTGTCACGTTTACTTAGCCGTAAGTATTCATGTGGGTTTTAGGTAACTAAACAGCAAGTGCTGAGAAGTGCCAAAAACTGCCTAAAAACAGAGAATGAAATTACTGCACAGTTCTGTTTCTGATTCCTACTAGCCTGTGCTCTACAAAGGGCAATAATTTTTAAGAGTTAGCCATTGTGATGGCAGTGCACCTCTTTTCCCTAGTAACCTCAAATCTTACGCTTGAGAACATAACTTGTGTTCATGGCTGCAAAGGAAGGAATGTGGTCACTTGAAAGAAGCGCTAGTCAGTATTGCAAGGACTTGGAGTAGTTTTTGGCACATTCTTGGTAGATTTGGCCCAACTGAAGCGTATTAAAACGATCTCCCTGAAGGGGATGACTGCTTGCTTGGGAGAAGAGGTTTAGTTACTGTGTGTGTTGTCAAAATCTACCATGGAGACTGGAAAAAAAACTCCAAAAAAAGTAAATGGGGGGGCGTGTTAGTGAATATTCGTTTGAGATGGATGACCGCTTCAGTGAGCCATTGGTACCAAAGGATTAATCAAGTTGAAAATAGCTATGTTTTGGAAGACCCATGAAACATTAACGTAAAATCTATCATTTGAGTCTGATGAAGGGAAAAATTTACCTCTTAAATATTTTTTCCTGTGGCCCTCCCCCCACCCCAACAGTTGTGTGTTTCACTTGCAACATGTAACTTTTTAATTAAAATTAGTTAGCTAGTTACTCCAAATTTAAGAGAGGAGTTAATTTAGGAATGTATGAGGAGTCCAGTGAATAAGAGTATTGTAAATCCTCCCCTTTTTCCTTTCCAGTGGTGTGGGAGGGTTTTGATACACCATGAGAAAGTCTATAATTACTGACAAAATAAATAGCATTTCTGATGTCTTTGTGCAGTTTTCTGACCAATGGTTTGCCTTATTTTGTGTGAAATTAAATACATCTTTTCAGACAAACTGAAGACCTTTTCCTAGACAAATGCACCCAATAGCTAGCTAAACTTTAGCTGCCGTTTAAAATGTTTCACATGATGGTTTCATCAGTTTGTTAGTAAGTTACGGGACAATTACAGGATTCCCTGGACATTTAGCTTTTCTGGAAATGGCACAATCATCTGATATGGCAAAATCATCTGATATTTACATGCATTTTACATGTTAGGACAGCAGGCTGCATATATAGGAGAAATAAACGCTGCTGGTGGGTTGTTTCACTGTTGTCTGTCTTCCGTAGAACGCTGTAAAACATCATCACTGGCTGTTGTGTTCATTTGTGCCAAAACTGGCTGCAAACTGTAGCTCTGATTGAACACCACCACCAGAAAAAAATACAGCGATGCTCAAGAGTGAAATTACCAGAATCTGGATCTCTAAAGGATTCTTGTTGTTTCTTCTCATGTTCTAACACAAACATAAAGGTACTTCCCTCAAAATTATGTCTTTCTCATACGCACGTCTTAAATCGCAGGCATGAACAGAATGATTCCAATGAGAGAACGCTCCAAAACAGAAGAAGATATACTCCGGGCGGCACTGAAATTTAATAGCAAGAAGACAGGAAGTAATCCAGCTTCAGCCTCGGACGATTCTAACGGATTGGAGTGGGAGAATGACTTTGTTAGTGCTGAAATGGATGACAACGGCAATTCAGAATATGCCGGATTTGTAAATCCTGTATTAGATTTGTCTGCATCAGATGTAAGGATATCTGATTCTGATCATCAAGACAGATAGTGAAACTGGGTGGCCCCTGTTTATGACCAAATGGTGGAAGGTGAAGTAGAATGTACAAAGGCAATTTGCTCTTTTATAACATGGTTCCCTTTTTCTTAGAATTTGATCAGCAAGGAATGGGAATGACTTGCTATCTGAATTAATTCAGAATTAAGTGCAATTTTATCATCTACCTTCTAAACTTTTATGGAAACTGGGATGATTCTATTGTGTATATTTCTGGATATCTGGATTTAATATAAAATTATCTGCACTAATTTAAGCTTAATAGCTTGCATATCTATATTTTAACTAGGGTTTTTTTTTTCTGGATGTTGTTTCTACTGATTTTTGTTTTTAAAATTCATCATTGGCCTAACATTTATCTTGGAAACAGTCTTATATAATTTATCAAATACTTGAATATAGGGAAATAATTTTAAAAAAATTTTATTTGCAATATGTGCTTTTTGCCTTGTTCTTTAGCTATTTAGAGGATATACTTAGCAAGCTGCAAAACAAATGCCACACGCGGTAAATTGCAGTTTTTCCCTGTCTAGCTTATCGTTTTCCTAGCTTTGCGTTGTCCTCTTTCCATTTATTTTATTTTTTTATTACTTTATGTTAAGCACAGTTAACCTCAATAAACATAGTATAAATCATCAGGTTAGGTAAGATATTGTCTTGTATAACATGCCAGACTTAGTAAGTGTGTGCTAGATAGAAAAACAACTATAAAAATTCTTTATGTGTCAAACTGGAAATGTTAACCAGTATCTGCTGGAGAACTGGGAGGACCAAAGTCTTGATTTCCCAACCCCAAAAACAGACCAACATCTGTTACGACATGGGCCTTAAAATTCTTTAGTTGTGGGAAACTTGTAATTCAGCTCCACTGGAGCAATTATTGAAAAGCAACATTCTGAGCAAACTGGGGGAGGGATGATTGCTCTCCTGCTGGGGTGGGAAGAACAAGAACCTAAAGACTGAATTCCTATATCTGCAGTTTAAAAAGAAAAAAACAAAACGTTCAAGTTACAAAACAGTGTGTTTAAGTGCTCTAGCTTTCCTGTGCCTCTAAACTGGATGGTTAACACTGCAAATACGGACTGAAATTCAAGGTGGTGTTCAGTTACTGCAAATCTGGTGTAATGTATTGTGTAGTTCCCCCCTGATATTTAATGTGAGTTATTCTTTTTAAAACAAGAAAAAGCTCACTGAAGAGAATATGCAAAACACTTGTAGAGCTCAAGCTTTCCCCAAAGTTTCAGTAAAGCCAGTCTACTGTTCTTCTGTGTAGCTGTCTTTTTTCCCTGAAAAAAGGGGGACGGGGTGTAACTTGACCGTTGTGGAGTAGAAGCGACACGCTGTGTTACGTGGTAAATCTGCATCCTCAGAGAACTGAATTTGTCGGTGAAAGTTGTCGCTGTTTTAGATCATCTGAGCCTATATGTAATAGTAGGGTCACTACAGTGTGGTCCTCCTCATGATAAATTGAACAAAAATACTGCACATTTGGATTAAATACATACAAATACCAACACTAATGAACAGATAAATCTTGTTGATAACATTCCATTTCTTAATTTAAAGCGTAGTTATGTCACTGAAAATATTTTAATTATCTCCGTTTGCAATGCCTGTAATAAGCTTTAAAAATTTGTACACATCAAATTGTATATTTTTGGTTTGGCATAAGCTACTACTGTGTTACTTCTCCTGAACGTTTATTTGTATAATATATTCCTATGGAAATGAAGGTAACTTTCTCAACATGTAAATAACACGTTTTTTTACCTGCTGAAACTGTAACCCTGCGGTGGTCACTACTTTTCCTGACCAGTGAACGTGAGGTTAACTTGTCCTGACGGTGCTTGGAGGAGGTAAACTAGCTGATAGTCCTGCTTGTAGAATGAACAAGCTCTTGGGGAAAAAGGAAGCTGACTCCAGCTGAAGGCTGTTACTGTGATGGGCATGTTCCGTAGCAGTGGTTAATTAGCGTTCTGCTTTTCAGAGTTCAGTGCACCAGACTGAGTGACTTAAGAACTCATGGTCAATATTTGTGGGAATTTAAGACATTTGACAGATAATACAAACAGGTCATGTGAAACAATTCAACAGTACTGTAAAATGCATATCTGTACAAATTTAAGTCATTAAAATTTTCAGCCAGTCTTAACGTTTGGCAATGTTTTATCTATTGCTGGTTTTGGGGCTGCCATGTCATTCATAGTGAAAGCAGCGTGTGAAGATGAATTGTTAAAACATTACCCAAAATTGCTTATGCGTCAGCTAACTAAGGACTGTTTTATTAAATAATTAGCTGTGTCATTAACTGCTGAATTCCATAGCATCCCTTCTTGAGACCTGTTGCTTTGGAAGCTCTAACAAGCCGTGGTAACGGAGGACTTGAGGAACTTGGAGCGTGGAGCCCAAGATCTATCAGATCAGATCTGTCAGAAAGGAGCGGCTGTACCCTCATACTTCACAGGTAAGATAACCCTCCCTGTGTAATGCAGGCCGTTTGCCTGTCTTGGCGTCTGTCTGAGCTAGCGCGGCATCTGAGTTGACTTAGCCGATTGCGCCTGTATATAGGAAATAGAGTGTTTTTAATAGCAAATTCTTATTTTTCGTTCCAGGTTACTAAGTTGTTCATCTACCGGTTATACGTATGTTTCTGTGCTGAAGTTGAGCTATTGTCGAATATAAAATCACTTGATGACAGTTACTTGGTTAAGCATAAAATTGGTGTTTTGGCATTGTCTTTTAGTATTCTATAATTATGAATATTAGGATAGCTGAGCCAAGCAAAAACTTACAAAAAACACTTAGCTGTCTTTGTACATGCAGTATTTCTCACAATTAAGTTAGCAGTGTATGACTATTGGCAGCCTCGGGGTGGGGGAAGGCAAAAGTGGAATGTTGTTCTGTTGAACAAAGTATGTTCTGGTATGCCTATACTGAAACAACTCTTCTTCTTCGGTCAAACTAACTTCTGCTGGTTAAATCAACGCAGTGAGAGGATCTTCCTAGGAGAGGATTCATTTTTTTAATGCGTGTTTTGGGGTTGACTCTTACCCCAGGTAAATATAGTTGTAGAAATGATTAGTGTTTGGAAACCATTAAATTGTTGGGGTTTTTTTTTTTCCATTCCCAAGGTTTTCTCCTTGTTCCTGGAGATGTGCCTAAGGAGCGTGCCGCTCTGTCTGTCAAGCCCCTCTGTGAAGAATGAATAAAAAAATCTACTGAGATGCAGAGTTCAGAGCGCTGCAGACCAGACAGAAGGTTTTTCCCTGGTAAGTAGTGTTTTTAGACGCTTCTATTTATATATTACACTTGAAGACTTGAGATTGGGGTTATCACTTTTTCTTTAGATAATAGCCCAGGAAGTATAAGCAATTAATGTGATCAGTGCTGTAGGTGAGTGTCCTATGTGATGGGGCCAGCGGATAGAAATTTGATGACAATACTGCTTAGTGGTAGTATTACCAACCTGTTCTTTTAAGCACAAAGCAGTACAAAACAAGAACTTGCATGTCATTCATAATAACTTAAGAGCAGTAATAGGCAGAGAGCTGTTTACAGAGAATGCGAAAATAACGCTCCCTCCTCCCTCCCACATGAGCCAAAGTAGTGAACGTAAGAAATCCCGTGTGTTTTATATGAGAGGCTGCTTTAATGTAAAAGCTTTTATATGTAAGAGCTTGTTTCAGATTGTATTTGCATCTTGCTCTCGTTTTCTAGACAGCTTGCATTTGCAGGTATTGGCCATTCTGTCTAGTTAAAGAGTAGGAAGATTTCAGGTCTAAAGCGTATAAAAGCCGCACAGCCAACAGCTACTGGAAACCTGCGAGCAGTGGCGCTATGTCTGGTGACACGGTGATGCCTGCTCAGGTTTGTTCTGTTAAGCTGAGCGGCTGGGGGTGTGCCAGAGGCTGACTTGCACGCCTAGGCCAAAGACTGTAAAAGCTAAGTACCGGAGCCTAGTTCAAAGAGTAGAAAACATGGGAACGAGGTATTTTTTTTTGGCAAGGATGAGATGAACAGACAAATGAAATCCTCCGTAAGCCTGTGTTTGAGTTTAATTGCCTCTCCCGTGACTTTCTCTTGTGGTTGTTTGCCTTAATCTCGGGTTATGTTGTATAATTCCTCCTGTCACTTATAATTCTGGTTTTCTTGCGATGATTAATGCTGAAATGCATCCTAGTGTTTAGGGACTGTAAGATGGGTAACGCTTATGTATGCTCTGTTCTGATTACTGCCAGGGCGTCTTTCAAGCAAACTAAAATACTCAACAAAAAACAGGTGCCAATGAAAAGCTGAGCCCCTAGCAAAGAAAAACTTAACTGAAACAATCTGCGAAATTGTTGTGGTTTAGGCTGGATTGGCGGGTTTGAAAACAAAATTGTAAGAGAGCTTGGGGTGGGGGTAGAGGTAGAAAACTTGCTGAAAGTATTTTAGTCAACTCTTACTCTGGAGCAAAGCCGCTTTTAGAAAAGCACAGAACAGTGGCAGTGAAAATTTCTTATCTGGATTGTCCTGGAAATAATTTTATTCACCATAAATGCTTACGGATTGTAGTAGTAGAAGACAGCAAGTCCCTACTAGGTAACCAAATGCTTTTATTACAAAATTTATCTGGATTTTTACATACCATGATCACTGACACTGCATGTTAATGTATATTTACAAGTAAAAGTAGTTAACTTGCAAAAAAAAAATACATATTAATTCATTTTAAAAATAGAATAAAAATCTCGCTGCAAAGTTAATAAAAGCAGTAAAGGGCTATGCTGACAAAGTGTTTCTAAGCTGTAAAATCTGGGAAGTTACAACCTAGGCTTGAAAATACTGTTTGGAATTTCACATCAAAAGCAAAGCACAAAGTATAACAAACGCAGAGAGATGTTATGTCCGTACTTAACAAACCAGTGCTGGGGCTAAAACGCTGTTCTGCATGCTCTATAGTAATGCCTGTTAAATATACCTTCAAGGCATGTGGTCGCATGACCTGAATTGAATCTGCTGCGGTGGATTTGAGTGGCCCTCTCTCACCCACACGTTCATGCGGCAGACAGTGATGCCCTGGTGACGACCGCGGCAGGAATCTGTTTCTGTTGAACAAAGTATGTTCTGGTATACCTGTGCTGAAAACAAGAAAGAAGACTGTCGTGCAGCGGTGAGAACCATCAAGACCAGTGGACTGAGGTGACAGCCTTCCGTTTGGGAAGTTGTGCCGGTTTCAGATGATCAACGTCTGATCCAGCCTCCGTCTCCCCGCTAGCATGACTCGTTTTCATCACTCTCCATGGGGCTTTTGCCTTGGGAAGGAAACAAGGAAGAAGAAATGCCATTCTCTGGTATAGGTTGCAGTGATGGCAGGCATCTTTCTTGTAAGATTGGCACTTCAGCCAAGTGTAAGTGAGTCTCAAAATAATCCACAGACTCTCCTCCTTCAATCTCTGCTAAGATCTGGTAGTCCCCAAAACAAATGATGCACTTCCACGGCAAGTCAATTTTGTTTAAGTAACCCAGTTCTGTTTGGTCCACGATCAGTTTTGTTTTCTTGCTCATGTTCTTGATCTCAAAACAACACTCTGAGCTGTTCAGTTTTCTGTAAAACTGCAATGCAAACTGAATCCGAGAAACACGAGTATCCATTAAGTTATAATGGCAGACATTAGAATCCCGGCCAAACTTGGCCATTTCATCTGCCCTGACCTGTTCTCGGTTACAGAAATTCAAGCAACGAAACACCATCTTGTCGTCTTGGCAAGGGTGGTAAAAGGTCATGTGGAGACATGTTACTGTTTCTTCAGTTCCAGCTTCTTCAAAAGAGGTCATGATGAAACGAGTCCTCAGAACTACATGAAAGAAGTAAAATCACAGCATGAAACCACTGTCATACCCAAAAAAAAAAAAAAAACCTGGCTTAAAAAATGTGGCATTAAAACACTTCATATACTTCATATAGTGACTGTACATAATTTATAGCAAATGGGCTGACAGTAAATGTAATGAAACCATTGGAATGAAGAAGTGGGAGTTGAGCCTCCCCAGACCACAGCAACCATCACGTCCCACTGCTTTGCCAAAGACTCGCGGGGTGACCCCAGCGAAGTGGCAGATTGCTCTGGGCTGACCTCTTCCCAGCCGGCAGTCTCGCCTCTGCCACAACGGCCGCCCAGCGCTTCAGAACTCTGCAGAACACCTGTAAATTTCCACCAACTAGGTCTTCATGAGGATGTCGCAGGTAGATTTATCTCTGGAAGAAGTATGTCACTCAGCAGTGACAGTAAGGTTTAATTTACAGACTTAAAATGGAGCATGACGCAGTGCTGTCTGGGCTTGCGTGCTCTGTTTTACTGTGGAGTCCTTTGGCTAGAAGGCAGAATCATGCAATGGTTTGGGTTGGGAGGGACCTGGAAGATCATCCCGTTCCAACCCCTCTGCTACAGGCAGGGACGCCTCCCACCAGCCCAGGATGCTCCCAGCCCCGTCCAACCCGGCCTGGAACACCTCCAGGGATGGGGCAGCCACAGCTTCTCGGGGCAGGGGCTCACCCCCCTCACAGCCAAGAATTTCTTCCAAATATCTAATCTGAATTTCCCCAGTCAGACAAATGGCTTCAACAAATGCAGTCTGACTGTTTCAAATGTATATAAAGCACTCTTTGGCTCTTTAGTCAGAATTTACCTCTCTCATGAAATGTTGAGAAGTGACTGAGGTGCCACTATGTAAAAGGAACGCAAAAGCTGGAGGATCAGTGAGACCTAAAGGAGGAATTGTCCTCAACTCTAGGTATTTCCCTGTTGCCTGTCAGAAAAATCCCAGCTATCTGCTGCAGAAGTACTTAACTAGGCTAAAAATAACAAATATCTTCTGTGGGGTTTTGGTGTGTTTTTTTTTTTTTTTAAGCTTCTCACATATAGCACAGAGGTGCTTGTTTGTGACCTAAAGTCTGTTTCAAAGCCTGAGCGACTGCAGTGCATCCAAATAAAATCTGAGACACCTGAGGAGACACCGTGATCTGGTCCTCCACACACGCAAGGCCAGCGTTTTCCTGCACTGAAGCTTCGTGTAAAGACAGAAAAGGCGCGGTACTTAAGGGAGGAACCAGAGGATGAGCTCTCAGTATCTCAACAGAGAAAAATGTGAGCAGCCGTTTAACGAATCGCATAGTGCAGATGTTTCTCCTTCTAGACTGCAAGAAGTTCCCGACGTGTCACACGCCGATCCTGAGCTTTCTCACCAGCTCCAGTCAGAGAATGACGCTGACAAGAAGCTTACAGTTTAATCTGGTTTTTATTATGGGGAGGTGAATCACCACTACAGTTCAGTATTCTGACTTGTGTTCTTTTAAGGCTAAATTATACCACTGCCTGTAAACTCCAAGCACCGCGAATGGTTGGTATATCAGTGCGTTAACTTTGTCTGTGAAGCCTCAAAATCGCTTCCCTCTTATCCCTTATTTCTATACCTTCCTTCTTATACCTTATACTTACTCAGCAACAGTTGTGACGCGGTAGTTTAGCAACCTCAGCTTGCGTACTGAAGTAGGCTACAACAGCGCTTCTACCAAGCTCAGGTGATTACAGAAATAGAGAATTTCAAGTCGCTCGCTTTAAAACAAACTAGGAAATACCGTCTTGTGCTTTTGACCGAAGCCCAGAGCAATGCCCCGATGGCAGGTTATTCCTTTGCCATCTGTAAGACAGGCTCCGGCAGCATCAGTATCCATCCCTCCTCCTCCTCCTCCTCCTCGTCTTCCTCAGCTCCGGGGAGCTGGAAGTGGCTCCGTGAGCCGGAGGGCAGCGGGTCTCTACCTGCGTTTAGCTCTGCCCTTCTCTGCTGTGCGCTCATAAGAGGATGCGAGGTGTTATTTGGGGTTCACTTCGGTTAAGGGGAAAACCAAGGCGTTCCACTGAGTTGGCAGACTGGCCTGCAGAGGAAGTTTTCCGTCTTGAGACTCGGGCTGAATTTGATACCAACTTTTTAAAAGCGTGTTCTGCTTCTGGTAGTAGCTTCCTTAATTAGTTTCTGAAATGAGTCAGGACTGAGCAGAACACAGGAATATAAATAAATACGTTTTGGGAAATCTGCAGTGTATACGACCGTGTATCGGCTTGATGCAGAATATTGGCTTTATTCACTTGTTGATCAACTTTACAAATGGCTGCAGTTGGTAATTAGGGAGGGGGAAGCAGGGCCAGCGATTGCTTCAGCTGTTCCCGCAGACCCCGCTGTCTGCTCATGGCTCGCTTGCGTGCCACCTCCAGCATCCCTGGCTCACCTGCCCCGTCCTGCCGTTACCGAGGGTTTATGGGGGCTGCACTGCACGTACTTTAACGTAAATACTGAAGGGGTTTCTATTTACTAGATTGTTTTGGACAGAAGCCAGATTTTTGGAGAAATCCACTGAGAAGGACACTTTCTACACTTGCATCCAGACTTCTGCACCTGAAAGGTAGCCCATGGCACTGCTGTTCTGTACTGTAATTTGAGTCAAACAAAGCGTGATTTTTTTTTTTTTCTTTCCCTTTTTGCCTTCTCCCAACAGCATCATTATCCCTGATTTTAGCGACAGGGGAATAACAGGCGGCGTTATGAACAAGGATGCCCGGCGTGAGAACCGTTGGGCTCCTGCTTGGGCGTTAAACGATGTATTCAATTTGCCGTAACCCTCGATCTACAACTTAACTGCCCAGGGAGCTCTTGCCAGTTTGCTTTTGCGAACCAAAACATAAGCGTTTTATCGTTTAACTGTCACTTTCCAACCACCTTAGGCGAGGACAGCCGGCCTGTTTGTTCCCCCCTGCCCCATCCCCTCCCAGACGCCATGCTGTGCTCACTAAGGTGTACATCGCCCTCGGCAGCCCACAGCCCGCTGGGTTTGGCTCTGCTCAGCCCCGGGCAGCGCCATCCCCCCTCCCCGCTGTCCCCCTCCCCGAGGACCCCCTCTGTGTGTCCCCACCTTCCCCGGCCTCCCCCTCACCTGCGGGGCGGGTGGCACCTGCGTCCGCCTTCCCTCCTGCGGGTCGGGATGCGGTCTCCGGCGGCTGCTCGCCGCCCGGTACCTCGGCGGGAAGGCGGGGGAGCGGCCGGAGGCGGCGGCAGGGCCCTCCCGCCGGCGGGGCGGGGGCTGGCCGGGAAGGAAGGCGGTGGCGGTGGGCCGCCCTTGTGGGCGGTGAGGGGGCTGGAGCCGCCTTGGGAACGGAGGGTGAACTTGGGTTCTTTTTTTCCAAAAAGCCGGAAGGGAGAGAGAGGAGGGGGGGGGGAATAAAAAAAAATAAAAAGCCTCAGTTCTGTTTGGGGTTTTATGCGGGCGCCTAAAAATCTCACGCTGGGGAGTGACTTACTCAAAGCAGTTGGCACAGCGATGTCAAGGGTGCGATCCAGAGTGTGCGGGCTCAGATTTCGGGCAAAATAATTTCAGTTTCACTCTCCAACCACAAATTAACGCTTTGAAGAGTTAAAAGGCTTTAGTAAGCAGGATGTTATAAGCATAACCATTGAGCGACAATGTTCTTAAATCGAGTGTTTTAAAATATTTGGGTATTTGCTTTAAGCAACAGTGGTTCAGCTTCATTGTGCTGCCTTTGGGGGAAAAAACCTAATCTTTCCTTGGCTGCTGATCTAA
Source organism: Pluvialis apricaria (assembly GCA_017639485.1). Classification (NCBI taxonomy): domain Eukaryota; kingdom Metazoa; phylum Chordata; class Aves; order Charadriiformes; family Charadriidae; genus Pluvialis; species Pluvialis apricaria. Next base: position 81,520,536 of record CM030010.1, read on the forward strand.
GTGGAGCTGAAAATTGCCCAGTTTCCTAGAAATCCTGAGGCAGCCCTGCCATCTGGTAAGAAAAATGAGCAACTCTCTCTTCATTCAGCTGCTTTGTTTTTCTTACTAAGCACGATTACTCCCAAGTGCAGAACAAGAGGCAGAGCGCAGAAAAAACCAAAACAATTTCATCTCGATCTGACTCCAAGATACTTCTTGTCCTCCCTTACCTGTGCTCGTGCAGTGTTGTGACTAGCAAGGTGTTGTGCCTCGATAAGTACCGTAGGTTTGATTGCTTTGGCACGGGCGGTAAAATACTGTGTTGGTTCATATAAATGATTTTTCATTTGCGGGTTCCTTTTATTTATTCAACAAACAGGTACATTACACCTGGGTTGATAAGTTTCTTTGTAGTTCTAGCTTTTATCTGTACAGGGGCTAATACGTCTGCTGCCTACGGCCTTCTCCCCTTAGATCAGAAAAAAAGGGGTTAGACTGTGTTTTGTAAGAAGTCACGTTGAAAAACAGAGGGGGAAAACAGATTCTTCCAAGTGTGTCCCGTAGCAGAATGCCTTTCCTGCAGCTGGCAGGGCTGGGCGTGTGGCTCACACAAAAGCACTTTGCTGTCTGCTGGAAAAGCCAGGGTTGCGCAATACTGCTGTTTATTGCATCTATTGATGGCTGTAATTCCCATCAGCCCTTCAGTTCCGGAAACAGCCTGATTCCCGGACCGCCAGAGTTTTTCTGGTAGGATTATTTCCATACTTGTACCTGTTGAGGTATGTAAGTATTCTTCCTTTTTTTCCTGGGCTGATGTAACCTCATATTAACTGCGTATTCCTTGTTAGTTTATGATTTAAATGTAGCTCTGCATGATTTTGTACAGAAGAGGACAGGAACTGGATTTACTGTCTCTGTCTTCCGTAAGTTTCTAACTGGTTGAAATGCTGCCAGCTTCAGGAAAACAACTCCGGGTTTGTCCCGTATCAGAAAAAAAATATTCAGGTGCTCTGTGCTTGTGGTTTTTTTTTTTTCCCTGCTAAAATGGTTACATGGTTTACTAGAATTCATTCCTGTATTACAATAGCTTCCTTTTTTTAATGAAATTTCTTTGGTCAAAAGTGAAACTACAAATCAATATGTAAAGCTTTGTAGGGCTGAGCTGCGCTGCGTGGTGAGCAAGCCGCTGGGGCTCGGGCCAGGGGAGCTGCTGGCAACGCTGACCTAGTCGCTCTTGCTGGTCTCTTCTTTGGTGGTGTCTGTACAACCCCCTCCTCCCCTCGGGGTTGTGACTTTCCTTAGATGTGCTTTTTCCTTTCCGGAGCGTGAATCTACTCTGGCGTCCCTGGAGTTATCCGACAGATAATCGAGGTGATGGAAATTTGAGCCTTCCCACACGGGACTGCAAAGCCGGTGGCACACGGCATTCCCCTGCATTATGAAGACCGCGTGGGGTATGAATAAAGGTAGAGCAGAACCACTCTCTCCTTTCAAGTTGCCTTCCAGCTGGCGGGTTTTCAGACACCTGTACTCGTTGCCTTGCCAATCTCTGGAGAGGAGGAGGGCCTAGGAAAAGTCACGCTCGTTACTTTAAACGGATGTTTCCTGCTTACGTGTGCCCAGTGTGGCTTCTCCATGTAGTTATCGGTGGCACATTATAGATGTTAGGCGTTTGGGCTAATTAAGTGTTTGTAATGTATAGGCTGAAGGACTGAGGTGGTTTCAGCTTGGCTGCGGTGGTGTGTTGTTTTTCTAACAAATGGTTCATTAAGGCTTTGGATAACTCCAGAGCCTGAATAGGCAAATCTGGAAAAGAGAAAAATACAGGGAACTGTTACATTGCTTTCAGTCATGATCGGCCTTGAAAATCTGAGTCAGCGATGGCCAGTATGTTTCCTTCTCTTTCTGGGAAGTTCATGATAGGTCAGAAGGGTTCTAGAAGGTGTATTCTGGATCAGTGAGTGGAAGGAGTGTTTTTGGGTATCTGTCTTCCAGCTAATTATCTCTGAAAGACTCAACATGAAATCTTCCTTCCCGAGCTTCCTCCCTATGCTTTAACAAACCCTAACAAACCTTTCTATTTTTCTCTGCTATTTAAATTAATGTGATGAAAATCTCCTTGTCCTGTTGGATCAACACCAAGTCTGGCCTGATTTCTGCGATGCCAAGATTTCACCGCGGTTTTGTCCTTGCCTCCTAAGGCCAGGCTTTACGTGTGGTTATCAAAAATGCGGATGCAGTGCTTAGGTTTGCCAGCTGTGTGACAGGACAGATGCAGGTGTAAAGGGTGTCTGTGCTTGTAAATGTTGTGTAAGTATGGTTTTCTGGTGGCCCTTTTTTTTGGTTACCGACTTTCCCTCTCCCTGGTACAGCTCGTCAGCGGTGCCATCGTGTGAATACTGAAGCAGATGCTGTGACCTCGTGAGACCTCTCGTGTCAAACTTTGTGTTAGAAATAGTCGCGGTGGATTTGAATGCGTTGGGGTTTGGTTTTAAGGCAAGTAGGTAGAGATGCCGTTTTTATGCAGGGTTGGCCTCTCGCCACGAGGGGACATAAGCGATGAGCTCGTGTTTCCATGTCATGCATGTGAAAGATGCGAAGTGCAGCCTCTGTCGTAGTGAGGTTAGCAGGAAGCCTGCTGATTGCTGCTTTAGAGCCATAAAATCCAGGCTGGTGGACGTGTTTCCTTGTGCGTAGGCGATGCTAAAGTATAATAATATTCACTGCCTACACCTGTAACACGCATGTTGGGTTCAAATACCAACCTGTGCCCTCCTGCTGCTCTTCCTCTCTGCTTCACAGCCCACTTCTGGACCCAAAGCACCGTAGCGCTGTTGAGGGTACAGGGCCGGGAGCCAGTAGGTGGCAATGTGTGACCAGACATGGGAAGCCACCGTTTGTTTTGGGGTTTTCGGTGTTTTGTAGGTTTTGGTTTTGTTTGTGTGGGGTTTGGGTTTGGTTTGTTGTTTTGTTTTTTGTTTGGGTGTTGTTTTTTTTTAGTCAGAAACTTCATTTTGATACTGCAAGAGCTGTTGTGGCACTTGTAAGTTAATGGTAATGATGGCAGTGGTAACTTCCAAGAGTTTGTTTGGGAAAGGCGTAACAGAGTACGCAACGACCTGTAGCTAGGTTCTGCAATGAGTTATTACTGCCATGCAGCAACCAAGTGCCTCATGTTCTAACAGAAGAGAAATCGGTCCTTCTCTAAGACGTATGTATTCCAAAGATAAAGCAAGATGCTCAGCTGGATCTCAGCCTGAGAGGGAGGAGAGGTGCACGGGAAGGAGGTGTGTTCACTGAAATTTTAGATCCCAGTGCCAAGGCCAGCTCCAGTCCATGAAGCAGAGAGGAGGTCTTCTAAAGAAAGAAGAGAGGGCACATTTCCCTCTGTTTGTTTACTTTTTTTGCTCCTTGTTTACTCAGGAAAAAGAACTCTTCCAGTTCCCATCTCATCTGACCTGAATAAACTGATGATCATGCAGTTGTGGGGCAGCAAGGAAATCAACACCGGGAAGAGGCTGGGAGGTGGAACAGAGTGATCTGTCTCTCTGGCGTCATGCAGCAAGACCCAGTAGCGGGTCCTCAGCACTTCCCTCCTTGTTCTGTTGAAAGAATGGCTGCCCTCGCTATAAATAGCTGGTAGAGATCTAGGGCTAGGAAAAGAAAGCACAGCAGGGACAGTGTGGGAAGAGGTGGAGGTGTTCCTTGGGACTTGGAGCCCCTTCTTATCGACAGCCATGTCTTTGGAGGAAGGTTCTGCAGCTTGGTGGGAGAGAAGCTCCTGTAATTCCAGCTTTCATGGGACAGGAAGGGGAAAAAGAAGAGTCAGGGAGGTTCAATGCCATAGAGCAGGTGCTTGCGTCTTGCTCAAAATTGAGAGTAAATCATCTTTAAGCCCTGATACAGAAGAAAAATTGTCAGCTCTTCCCTGTTGTCTTTTTTTTTTTTTAAGTTGGAACAAAGCCTGGAGTCCGAAGCATGTCGGAGCATCACATTTCTCAGAGAAGAGTATCTTAATGAATTTCAGCAGAGCTGAAAATGAAAAAAATAATTTGTGCAACTTAGAAGCCTGTTGGGGATGAGTAGTCTGTGCGCAGCTGCTGATTGTAACTGTGCTCGCAGGATTCCCCTGTGTCTTCTAATAGAAGTTAGAAAGCTGTGGGGTCTTTGTTGGTGAGCCCTGCTGGAGTTCTCTTTGTTTACCAATAACCGTTAGTCCAGCTTTTGGTTATTTGGTGGTCATCTCCCATCTTTCTATGTGGAGGTCATCTGCCAGTTGAAGTCTTGCTCCCCTAGGTGTAGGTCGCTGCAGTTGTAGCTGGAATATACATTTCCCTACATCTGTTATTTTGTGGAACTTCTCTCAAACTAGAAGGAGAAAATACTCGGCATACAGATAAGGCTTTTCTTTCTGTAATTGCTTCCAACAAGTATGCAATTCACGTGTGATTTCTTTCCCCCTACAGATACCCTGTGAACTTCCTACATACGACCTATGATATCTTCATAATATCTCAGTTTTTTACCTTGTCAGATTCACAAGCTCTCCGAGACTGGACCTTATCAAGGCTTGCTTAAGAGAAATGTGTGTTGCTGTGGGTAGCCCAGCACGCAGCGTGACACCTTGACTTGAGTTCTGTGCGACAGAGGGCGTGCCAGGGAGTGGAAGCTCCATCTTTCACATCAAATCTCACGGTGAAGTTCTGAACAAGAGAAAGCTTGAACCGGTGTATTACAACCATTGAGTAAAGGTTTATTAACCTTTATTAATCCCACTGATCAGCTGTGACCATTAAGAGGCCAACAGCAAGAACTGGAACAACAGTCCAGGTTTCCTTCAAAGATTACAGTAGAGGTATGTTCTCCCTAAGTCATAGCCCTCGTGTTTCAGTTTGATGTTCTCTGCTCTTTGGTATTTCCTCTTATAAAGTGCTAAACGGAGGAAGGTGCACTTTCTCAAAGTGGCCAGGTACCAGCAGTAATCAAAGACATTACGATACACAGTTTGGCTAGCAGCAACTATTTTAAGTACTGTATTGGGAATTGATAAGGTTCTAACAATAATAAAATCTATTTGCTGTGTTAAAAAAAACCCTGTTTCCTCCTGTTCTGAGACAAATCCATTGGAGTGTAAAAACTGTGACAATTAGTGAAATGGTTTGGCTGAAAGCAGAAGCTTCATGACTTCAGCCCACTTTGGAACAGCCTCCAAAGCACCATCTCTGTACTTCTTCACATCGCCACATGAGGGACGATGTGGTCTTGTCTCCTTGTAGCCATTCTAAATGTTTTGGATTATCAACATTTTGGATGAGATACTATTTTGATAGCAAGGAGCTTAAATGTTCCGTTCACTGGGACTGAGATTTTACCACGGACACTGGATCTGCTCACTCTGTCTGGTTTGACAGCATTTAGCTGGAGGTAACTTCACGTGTACAGTGCAGACTGAACAGAACCAGCCTTTCCAGCTCCCTTCAAAAGCAGTAATTGAACAAAGAAAGTTAATTTGAAGAGTTAAAGATAAGCACTAAAATAAACTGTCTTTTGCTGATACATAGCCGGACCAGCGAATATAGCGTATGGTGGGGTTTTTCCCCTCTTTAAGTTTGTACAGATGTTAAAGATTCCACAGTCTGTGCTGTGTGGCAATAAAAACTCTATTCCATTATCTCAGTTTATAGTGTTTAAGGGCACCCAGCTGTGAGAGATGCAGCCTGCCTTGGAGCTACATGACCCTATTTTTTTTGTTTTGGTTTGGTTTTTTCTTTAAAGATATATATGATTGTGTCCTGAGCTACCCTACCTGCAATGTGGAGCTTAGCACAGTAAGCTCCACATTTGTTTTCTTTGGATGTAGGCTTTAATTGTAGTTTCTAGTGAACCTGTTTAGTATTGCTTTCATTTTCTAGCTGACATCCTAAAACTAAGTGACCAAAATAGAGACCTGAAATATATGTGAACCTTGCTGAAATAAATGTCAGCCTTTCCACAGGAAGGGATGTAAGGTGGAATAGAGGCAGAAGGAGAGGACAGGAGGGAACCACGTTTCATTAATATTCTCTTTGGCATCTTGTGTCTCACTCCGGGTTATATTGGCTGTCCCCCTTTCAGACTGCACCGCTGTAACCTGCTGTATTTCAGAAGCCTTGCTGGACTGCGAGAGAGAGGATTCGCCCGAGGAAGCAGGTGCCTGGTTTATCTTTACCTTTTATTGTTCTGGTGACCCTCCCTTGGAGCAGTTGCTGCCTGATGGTGTTTGTTTAGAAGCTGTAGGCATACAGGCTCCGGTTGTAAATTGGCACTGAGCGGTGTTGAAGGCAGCCGCATCTCTCTTCCCTCTTGTGCAGCCCCGTGCTTGGGACTGGGGAGGGTCTGTCCCTTACAGAAACTCTCGCTGATGAAAACAGTAGGGTTTCACAGCGCGGGGAGCATGGGTTTACGGCTCTGTGTATGGTCTCACAAGGGAACACTGTTCAATAGGCTTCAAAGTGATTCAGCCATGGCATCACCGTGGCTGTGGCCACATGTAATATAGCCTGTAGCTCTTTAAAGAGGATTAGCCTTAGATCAGGGACAGCATTCATTGCTGGATTTCGTGTAAAGTAGAATATGCTAATGAAATGGAAATGTCTACAGCAAACATTGCATAATATTGTAAACCTCAAAATTGGGCATTGTGTCTTGATATCTCTGCTGGAAGTCAAACTTTCATATTCTGGTTGTTACTTGGAAAAAAAATTGAAGTTTGTAATATCACCACAAGCTCTCTATAGTAAATTAAGATCTAGTTTGCAGTTTTACTAGCAAAGTTAAAAAGTAAACAACAAACATTTGAAGGTAACTTTTCAAACAGTGTTGAATGCTTTAACGATGTCACAGCTCTCCAATAGAGACAAAATCATAAAATATCTTCATTTGGGTTTTCTGCAACAGGCATAGGCTTGGTTCGATCTTGCCTTCTCTCCCTGTCTGCCCTTCCGTTGCTTTAAACACCATGTTTGGGCTTACAAGAGTTTCAGCATCAGTCCTGCAGAGACACAGTATTTCTGACATGCATTTCTCAGCCAGTTCATCTTTTTAAGGCACCTTCTGTCTGTACATCAGCCTCAGTGGGCAGTCCAGTAGGCTTGATTTGGCTCTCCTATTCCAGTTTTATGCCAGTCTTTTGAATCCTTGAAGCGTAATATTGTATAGATGTAAAAAAAGCCCCCAAACTTCAGCGGGACCCACGATTCAAACTGTCTGACTTAAGATGTAAAGGATTTTATTTGCAGAAGGTGATGAACATCTCAGAAAACTGTTTTAGTGGGAGCACTGGGAAATCACTGGCCACTTCTGAAAGTGTTACTGTGTTTGATGCGTGTAAAGGAGCCCTTTCTTACTGTATTAATGGGCTGTATGTAGTTTATTAAACCTAGAATCATCTTTGTTTTTTATGTCGTGTATTTGTAAGCTTCACAGGAAATGTGTTACCCTGATGTGAAGCTGACTCCGTGCCTGGACTTGAAAGCTTTGCCCATGGAAGCGTTTAGACCTGCTCTGGGTGCTTTCCTCCTCGCACGAGTAAGCAGGCATTCACGGGAGGCTCCCTCTTACCAGCCCAGCGCTGCGTATTCGCGGCCTGGGGTTTGATGCCCACGCAGCACATTCGGACAAATGCTAGATATAAAATGCAGTGGTTGACATTGTGTACCCCGATGGGCCATTCTGCTTTTGTGTACTTACAAGCGATGACTTGAAGTGCCTCATCCCGGTCTGCTGGGGAATAAAAGCCCAAAGAGAGCCTTTGGGAAGAAGGTCCCTCTGGCTCCGTTTCTAAAACGTGCGCTTTCACTACTTAGTAGTGTTTTCTCTCCGCACAGCTCCATATCTTAAGATTTTGTTGTTCTTGGACTTATTTTTTTGTGGTGGTGGATAGGTTGGTGGGGTTTATTTTGTATTTTGCCATTTGGAAGGGTTTTTTTTTTTCTGTAGACGTGGAGGGTGGTGATACATATTCATGAAAGAGAGGTCTTTCCAGCCCTTGCTCGCATTGACAAAGACTTAGCTGTTTCACACAGCAAGCTGACTGGAATTGTGTGGGGCCTGCCTGACCAGATTAGAGCAAACAGCAAGCTTATTCCTCCAGTCGTCAGGCCTCCCCTTCCTAACAATTTCCCCAATTGTCATTTTGACAAGGCTGTCATTAGGTGATGGCTTCTTTTGGCCATTTTCAGATAAAGATAATTTCCTTAACTTCCATTTTATTTGACAACAAGTAGTTTGGGAGAGAAAGGAAGTGCTTCAGCAGTTTATGGATTAAGGGTTTGTCACTTCAAAGGCATCTTTGATCTAAAAATATGTGCTGTACCAAATTCATTATGTCTTTTCTTTTTTTTTTTGTTTAGAACTTTTTAATTTATTGATCTGCCCCTCAATTATTCCCTTTTTTTGCATCCCCTAGAAGTACATGAGATAGCCGTGGTGAGGGGACAGTGCCCAAATGGCCTCTCTGAAAAATCCTGACCAGGGCAAAACAACAGGTGCTTTTGTTTGGCACCCGGTGCCGACTCCATCACAGATCTGGTTTTAGCCAGAGGTCTTGCCTGCTCCTGCCAAGGGAGGGATGTGTAGAGCTCGCTTAAAAACTGGGGGACAGAGAGTATGCTTAGTAGGCAATGGCTTATTGTACATTTTGTATTTGTCTGTGTTGCTCCTCCGGTGTAATTGAACGGCCTGAAAACCTGGATCTCGGGCGGCGAGCATTTAGCAAACCAGAGTTTGTGTAGTTCGGTGATCAGTTTTGACTCCCCCATACCCCCTTCTCCCAGCTTCACGCGGTGGGCAGCGACCCTGTGGTTTTGGGTTATGTGGCTTTCTGTGGGTGATTGCCACCCCACTGAGACCCTACGCCCTGACTGCCCCTACAAAAGTGCTGGCAAACGACCTTCTCTGGTTAAGGGTAGCTTTGAAGCCAAGCTCTGGAGCTCCTCTTTTTCTTTTTTTCTTTTATTTTTTTTTAATAGGAGTAACTTTACTGAAGCTCTGTTTTGTGTCTGTGCTGCTACACTGAGAAATCCCAAACCTCGTTCTAGCAAACAAAATCAGAAAAGTTCTTTTCCTGCTGTGTTTGCAACTTAAATGCTCTTCCACAAAGCCCTAAGCTCAGCTTTGGAGCAGGCAGGTGCAGCAGCCATTGAGTCTGTTGCTTACCCGACCCCATCTCCCCGCAGAGGCACGCTGGGAGTTGCGCTTGATGATCCCGATGGGTCCCTTCCAACTCGATATATTCTGTGATTCCTAAGTGTAGGGCTGCATGGGCAGCGTTTCTCTTCGGGCACTTGGTTTGCACCGCTGCAGGGGGAGCGGGATGCGGTGGAGGTTTGAATATGGATCAAGAGCCGGGCTTTTGCAACGCCTGCCTTAGCTGTGTCGGGCACCGGGCTTCAGTTTGACCCTTCCTCTGCTTTTTAGCACTGACAAAACTCTATTCTCTCCTATAGCAGTGTAAATCCATCGTGGTAGCCCATTATGCTAGCCTTATTCAGGCTTAGCTCAGGCTGGGATTTGTTCTGTATTAATATTAATATCTGTTCTACCTAATTACTTCAGCTTCTTCTGTAACGTTACCTCCGTATTAGACCCAGTCGGCTAACCACCTCCTTGCTGCTGGAGGCTGTTCTTGATCCCATTTCTAAACAGAAGCACTTCTGCTTCAGCTCTGGCTGGGGTAGCTGTGCAGAGGCTGGCTTTTTTTTTTTCTTTTTTTTCCCCCCCCTTTTGCCTGCTAATTGGCTGAGACCACCAGAATTTGGAGGACACAGATGTCACTGATAGTTTGCCTAGGGAGCACATTCATGCCCATCTGTTGCAGTCTAGAAGGCTGTTCATATATCCACAAGGCCTTCATTTAATTCTTGTCAGAAAGTAATGTAAATCCAGTTTACCTCAGAGGTCACAGCCAAGATTTATGCCAATGAGCCCCCTGCAATTTACACACACTGTAGTTGTATAGGATGAAAAGAAAGCCTTTCATGTTGGTGCATATTAACAAGAAAGCTTGCCTTAGGAGAGGCTTTTTGATTGAGGTTCTTCCTTATTTTAATACAGCCAATGCCATTTGGTATATCCAGCTTTACCAAAAGAAAACATCTAATCTTTAAGCCAGAGAAGTAAACTAAATAAATAAATAGAGCCCCTAGCAAATCGATTTTTTTTTTTTTTTTCTTTTAAACCATCTTTTCTCTTTCATGTGGCAAAGCCTCCGCGTACTGAAAAGAAAGGTAAATGCTCTAGGAAAACACAAGCATGTGTGCATTGAATAGTCAGGAAACTGAATTTGCTTTCTGTGGAAGATGATATTAACTCAAATCACCGAAACCTCTGCTAAAGTATCGTAAGCATGTTTTCTTTTTGTGTGTGGTTTTTTTTTTCCCCCCGCAAGCTGCCAAATCTGAAACCAAAGTTGAACCTGTTATTTTTGACACATGCAATGGGAAGGACTCCAGAAAGCTTGTGCGCAAATCCGCAGGAGGGAGAGCAGCTGAGGGTGCCGTGCGATGTGCGTGCTTCCTGTTACCTGCTGAAGGGAAAAATACCGGCCTTGGTGTTCAATCACTCTTCTAGGGACAATCTTTTGCAATTTTTTCAGTGTCCTACAGAAAGCAAGGGGAGACAAAATATAATAGGGAGTGAAGAAGAAACCGTAAGTCGACCAGCTGCAGGAGGGGGTGCAGCGAGAATAGATCCAGTACTGCCTCTGTCATGATTTCACCCGTCCTCCTTATTTAGCAAGAGACTATACCGGCTTAAAAAGATCCCTCCAAAATTAACGTAGCTTCATTGACCTTAGTGAAGCTACGTGTGGATAGGCCATGGTACACCACGAGCTGCTGTGTGCAGGCTTCGTGTCGGGCAGTTAATTACTTGATTAGAACAAGGAAACCGAATTTCACAGAACTGGAAGCAAGGATTCCTACTCCAGCACGCACGAAAAATGCTGTCCCGCCACGTGGTGTTGGCATGCCTAAAACGTATGGGAAACCCTGCGGAATTAGACCAGAGGGAAAAGCTAGAAGTGTAAGTAGTGCAGAAACTTGAATTGAAAAATAGCTGTTAAAAAAGAAACACTCTTGAGTACTTTGGTGATGAAAATTGTTTGGAAGAGCAGGCAAAATAGCACACAATGATGGGTCAGGGTGTGCCAACAAGATTACAAGGGGGTTTCAGACTTGGGGACCTCTGCTTCCTTACGCCCGCTGTAGTTTGTGGGTGTTCCTTTCGTTTATGCTGGCTCTGCTCAGAGGCATCCTCCTCCCATTTCCTCCTTCCTTTTCCCTAGTTTGTCCGGCCAGTGGATTTTACCTTGGCAAACGTTTCCAAATGTTGTCGGCATGAAAATCAGTATCATTTGCACAGTATCATAATGACCGGAGTGGTTTGGGATTAGGAGGGAGGAGAACAAGGCATCAAAATGAAAACAGGGCTCAGATTCTAAGTTCCAGTGTAGCACTTAAAATAATTAAAATGTTTATTTGAAAGTCAAAACAGCCTCAGTCATAAATAACTATCCATTCCTCGATTGATTGTGTCGAGTCCCAACCGAGAGCTCTGGGAATAAGGTTTATTTGCTCCCTGTTGGGATTAATCCATAAATGTAGTCTCCGCATGGAACTCATCAGGTCTTTGCTTCCTCTTCATTAGTCTCCCTGGAACTGGAGGGTAGCCTGAATAAAATGAAAATTAGGATAATATATTTTCAGAGAGAAAAGGTCTGGCGATCTCTAATTTGTGTTTCAGGACCGTAATGCTGTGGAAAATTTCCCAAATGGGGTTGTCCGAGAAACCAATGCTTGTTATGCTTGCCGTATTTGAAGTTTGAATGCGGCAATTACATCTTCTTTTTCTTAAAGCCTCCAAAGCTAATTGTGGTCTTAAACTAGCTAGATTGACTCCCAGGCTTCCTTCTATCCACAGTGGAACTTAAAATTCTTTTCTCTTCACAGATCTTTTGGTCTTCTAGCCCAAGGGCTCTGAAATGTCACAGTATGGCCTATTTCTTGTTAAAGAGATCATTTCACTGTAGCTCACCGAAGTCCCTCCCTCCCTTCCTCTTGTTCTGAACCCCAGCTCTGATTAGAGGCCAACCATGGAAATATACTTTCTCATCCCCTGAGACCTTTGTAATTATTTTTTTTTCATCATATTTGTTGTAAGAAGTTATTTTAATCCAGACTCCAACCAGAAACTGCACAGATTTTTTTGCATCCTTTCTGTTTTAAAGTGTCTAACAACTACATCAACAATTTAAAAATACTCTGTGCCCAAAGCTGGAGTAAAGGGGCTGTGACCAAAAAATCCTTAGGTCCTCAGTGCAATGCAAAATTGTTTTTATTATGTGTTTTGAAAGCGGTAGCTACAGCATTTATTAGTGCATCCTCAGAAAGCATTTTTGTCTAGACAGTTTTGCAACATGTCAAGTTGCAGTTTTTATCACTTCTTAAAGTACTGTTCGTTAGGATTTAACGGTACTTTAAGAAAGCTAATTAATAAGCCTTGAGAAGGTTCCAAAAGCCCCTGAAGTTTTTGCGGGTTCTGCTGTTCGGCTTTAGTCTCAGGTCCTGCGTTTGCCCCGGGTCCGTAAGCTGCGTGCTTGGTTATTTTCGTGTCGCAGCTGTCATTCAATGCTACAGTTGTCACAAAACACAACTTAAAGTGGCATCTGTGTAAAGGATGCTGCTACAGTTTAAAAGCTCCTCGGTGCATTTTAAGCTGATTTTATGATGCGAGTCATTGCCCCTAGTGATGGGTCTCAAAAGGCTATCTTCCTTCTGAGTACTAATGTACAGTTTATTGCGCTTTTCTACATGGTTCCAGCACTTTGTTGTCGCTGCCGTTGTAAATCATTATTTATTACTCTAAGCGTCCTTGCTGTTTATTCAGTTCTTTGGAAAAATGTAGTTGAAGAAAAATTTCTGGCTTGCTGACACTCATATATCACTGTTATAGATCTGGCAGTTTCCCGGTGAGTTAAATCTTTACAATCCTAGGAAGCCAAGTGCTGTACTTCTACACTCATTTAAGCTTCCCCGCTAAGCCCCGTCAGGTCTTTGTGAGACTGGCAGTCTGGGTGGCTCACAAAGCCACGGGGCCCTCCTGCTTTGCAGTAAAGACCCAAGGTGATCGTCCAGGCTGCGGCACTCCAGCTCTCCAGCCTTTCCACGAGCCGGGTGTAAAAGACTAATTTTAGGCTCTGGACTGCAACACAGGTAGATAAGTTGGAGCGTGTCTGTAAGCTCCCTTGGATGCTCTTAATGCCATGTTACTTTTTGTAAAGGCAAGTGTCCCAGCACTTGTTTGCTTGAGTGCATATTCGTAGAAAATTGTGTTTCTGAACGTGTATTTACCAGGGCTGTGAGGTGGCAGGCTTTCTCCAGCATGCTTCTGCGTGCTCTTGAAGCAGTCTCCTCCGCTCGGTCGGACTAGTGTTCGCAGTGGATCTGAGCTAACGTGTACACGTGCGCGGCGGTTACTAGAAGGGGACTCCCACCAAAACAAGATTTTTGAGAAATCAATTACACAAAGGAATGGAGTCAGGGCCAGATGGCAGGGATGCTTCATCCCAACCTGGGAGGTACTCGTGGGACGGCCGCGCACTCCTTCCCACAGGGCTGGGTAATCAGATAAATCAATTAGCAGATGTCAGTGCAGTTAACGGAGCAAGCAACACTAGCATAGGTGTGTTAGTGTGATTATAGCAGAGGGGGCTGCTTTTCTATTATAGCAGAGGGGGCTGTTCCTCTTTTCCCCGATGGATAAGCAGCAACTGGATTGGCTTTTTTAGCCCTGGCAGGGTAGGAGGAGCGAGGACTCTGATTTTCCCCAGGGTCTGCTTTCTGTGTGTTGTCACCAGGTTCAGATGCATTTGTGGCCTTCTTACAACTCCTAAGCATGACAAAGTTAAATTCTTGGGCTGTGTTGATACTTGCACGTGCACCTGTTTTCTGAAAACACCTCTAAATCCTCTCACAGGAAGGCATTTAGAGTACAAAAGCGGTTGGAGAAAAGGAAGCTAGAAGCATCAACTTGGGCAGAGCTCAGTCTGACGCTGTACTCTTGAGACTCCCGGTACAGGGAGTTGGAATCGATGATCCTTAGGGGTCCCTTCCAGCTCAAGATATTCTGTGAGTCTATTCTGGGATTCTGATTCCTGCTAGAGGATGGTTTGTACCGTCCAGACCGTGAAGACTACAGTCTGCTTTTGCGGCTGGTTGAATACTGTTCCAGGACCTTCTCGCGCCGTGCTCCGGAGTACCGCTGGAGCAGAAGGAAGCCCTGCTGAGGTGCTGTACGGTGTGGGTTGCACAGAAAGAAGTGACACCAGCAAAACACCACTGCGATCACAAAGCCAAGCCTCAGGCGCTAGGAGATGTTGGGCGTTTAACAGAGTTAGTCTTGCCTGAGTTTTTATCCGTGGCTCTGCATCTAGCTCCTCTTTTGTTTGTCCACACTGCTCTCCAGTTGCTCTTAACGTGCCTGTGCTCCTGGCCTCAGTCTCCTTTTCGCAGCTACTTTTTTCGTTTCTTCTTTTTGTGACATTTGTCTGCAGAATCAGTCACAGCCCCGCTGACTCGTTCCTGCCTCCAGGCTCTTTGCTGATGAATCCCATCATTTGCCCTGCTCCACCTGCCCTTCCACGGCAGGCTCTCTGATCCTCTCTGCTTTCGCATGAGTGCATCTCTTTTGCCCTCTGCTTTTCAATCTGGCAGCTTGCTCTTACTTGGTGCCGTTGAGAACACAGGCTATCTGCCACCAGCTCCGGGATCCGGCGATCCCAGAGCTGCAACAGAAAGGAGAAAAAAAAAAAAAAAGTCTGGAAATCGAGCTGCTAAAATGTAAATCATTTCTGGCCAGCGGAGCAAACTGTGCCTGTATGTGTGTTGCTTTGCACTCCCCTTCCTCCTTCATAGCCTTACTGTTTCCCCAATTCTAGAAATGTTTTCACAGAGGCTGTTTCAGACTACATTGCTTCAAAAACTCGGGGATTAGTTCTCTAAGCAAGACCATCACCAAATTGGTGGGGAAAAAAAAACCCCAACGTATTTCTTTCCTGCTTCGTTTTTGATAGCTGGTTGACTGTTTTAGCAGGTGCTGATGGGATGGAAATTGTGGGTTTTTTTCTGCATTGCCATTGGCACCGTCCTAAGTACCTGGTTTGGTTGTGGGGGACCCGGTTGTGACAAAAATAAGCTTCGTGTATGTTTGATAAGATGGGCGAAAGCTCCGGTCCTTTCTGTCTGTCACAGAGCTGGTGATCAGCTCCAGCGCTCGTCCTGCGGATGAGCACTGTGGCTTTGTGCTGGGTGAGCTCCTGCTGCATGCTGCGCAGCATCAGCAAAAAGACTCTTCGTGCCTGTGGGCTCCTTCAAAAACTGTTTTTGCTCCATCCCCTCAACCGAACCATGGTAGGACACGGTGTTCTGTGGCAGGAGCGGGCCTAGCGTGAGAGGAGGTGAGAGAGCAATGTGCTCCTCTGCCCCACGGTGAAAGAGACGGCCCCTGTGGTCTGGTAAACGCACGCAGCGTGCTCTGCGAGTTGAGAGCGCGCGCGGCTCTGCCATTCAGTCCCGGCTAACAGTGTGCGACAGCCTGAGCCTCCCAGGTGCAAAGGGCTTCGGCACAGCCCGGCTAGTCACTTCCCTGCTTGGGGTTTCACGGCTCCATTGAAGAGCCCGTCCTTTCTGCCTGGCACCTCGGAGATGTTCGCCTCGCACAGTCTGTCACCGAGACCCTGCAGTAATTTCACACACTCCTCTAATAGAGTCCTCCGAGGCTGTCATGTATTTTCATGTATTTCCCCTATTATTTCTCCCTGCTTGAGCCTTTCAGATAATTGATGATACTTTAGTTAATCATTTTCCCCCTCCTTTGTTCGCCAGGTACCTCAGCCTTGAAGGGATCCTTTTCATTTAGAATCCGTGTCTTCTCTTAAGTAATTGATCACCGTGCACCCGGGGACACCCAATTCACAGCCGAGTGGG
Organism: Pluvialis apricaria; assembly: GCA_017639485.1. Classification (NCBI taxonomy): domain Eukaryota; kingdom Metazoa; phylum Chordata; class Aves; order Charadriiformes; family Charadriidae; genus Pluvialis; species Pluvialis apricaria. Next base: position 81,536,537 of record CM030010.1, read on the forward strand.
ATCAGCCTTCATGAATAATCAAAATGCCGTGGCCACGCTGCTGCAGGAGTGCAAGCAGGCTCTGGACGCGCTCCTGTCGGCGCAGGCTGACACGGGCGAGGAAGACGAGCGAGAATACCGGCGGTGCCAAGGTGAGGTCCCCAGGAAGAGGCGGCAGGACCACGGCAGCAGCCGCCAGTCCTCAGCCCTGCCCTATTTTTCTTCTCCCGGCAGATGAGTGTCAAGAGATGCCTGGATTTCAAGGCCATGAATGGGATGCGGGCTACAGGCAGGCAGGGAAAGAAGTCCACTTTGTTGCACTGAATTGCTGTCAGTTCTAATTTTAGGCTTCAGTAAACATGAGGCCGTAAGGAACAGTTTAGTTTGGGAAGAACAATGCCCAAAAGTTTGCTGATGCACATAAATTTCAGTTATTAAAAAAAAAGAAAGAAAGAAGGAAAAAAAAAAAGGATGCAACTTCTGAATAAGGGCACATATTTCCTCTCCTTTCATAGGAACTGGGGGAGGGCTTTTTCTGTTTGTTAGCTTTTCCTAATATATTAAAGAGCTCATTGCCTGAATCTTTATCTTGTAAAATGCGTGTGACCTCTATAAGTGGTGTCCAAAGAAAAAAAAAAAAAACTTGCAATATCCCTCTTGAAAGGAAAATCCATGCCGTATAGTGGCTCGAATAAATAACTGGAAAAGGAAGCAGTATTTAGCAAAAGCTGTAATAGAAGGGTTCTTCATTTGTCTTAATGCTGGCATTACCTGCTGGAAACCAGCATTTATTTTGGTGTTGCTGTGGCGCTTTGAGAGGGGTTTGTCAAAAAATGTATTATTTCTTAATTTCAGTGGAAATCCAGTTCATGTCAATCATTAAAGGATGTAATGCACTCGCTTCAGTTTTCTGTAGGTTCAGACTTTCTGAGGGCTACATAACTTCATCACTACAGCTTTATTTGTGAAGTAAAAGCCACATTTCAATTACTGACCTTGTTTGAATTACACCTTTTTGGTACAGGGTAGGAAGGTTATGTACTCCTTTTCACCACACAAAAAAATAACTTCAGCACGTACGGAAGAATGAAGGATGAAGGTGAAATTTCTGGGGAGAAAAACAAGGGCATTAGCAAAAAACCCACAAAAAAAATCTGTTTATGTGCGGGTTTTTCTTTGCATGACCCATCTGCAGTACTGTCCGTTTTCCTGTCTAGTGTTACTAATGTTTAGTTTTGCTTTGCATGAATGACTCGGCCATAATGTTAATTTGATCTTTAAAATCCTTTGTTTGTCTCGGAGCGCGGAGCCGTTGAGAATATGTTGTTCTGACCATCCTTGTTCTTGCTGGGAGGTCAGCTGCCTTTTTCTGAAGCACCTAAGTCTGTTTGTGGTGGAGGGTGGCGTATAGGTTTCTGTTATGGATACTGGAAGATTTTTCTCTTCTTTTTGTTTTCAACAAAGGGTACTTTGTTTCCTCATCACAAATTCTTTCAAGTTTTATTATGGCTCCTTAGAATAGGCTCTTGAACTCCTAATCAGGTAGAGCTTTTTTCCCCTCATCCTCCTCCCTCCTTTTCTCCTATTAAATACCACAAAAGTATGAGAAATAATCAGTTTAGTTCCAGATAAGGTAAATCAGTGCCCTGATAATCACTCGATTAGACATGGTCCTTCAGGTAAACTGCTTCAGGAAATAGGCGATCAGAGCCTGAAATGATGCTCGGGCTTTTCCGAGGACCGTGTTCCCATCAGCTGAAAGAAAAATACCCAGCAGCGGGGCAGTGACAGCGACATTAATAACTGCTGGGGCTCTCTGCCCGGGGAAGGCAGGGCCTCGCAGGTCTGCGGCTTTCGGCCTGGGGGGGGAACCCTCCCAGCGCAGAGGCGGAGGGGTTTTCTTTGCACCCCTCTCCTCCCGGGGCTGCTTTTGTTTGCCCCGGCTTCCTCAGACCGGGCGCAGGAGGAACTGAAAGCCAAATACATATAAACGGGGGGCAGAGGGGAGAGGAGGAGCGCATCCTTATCTGGCTTTAGTCGAGGGGGCGCAATCTGTGTTAGATGGGTCTGGATTGCTGTTTTATTTCTATTTAGACTAGAAACCGTTCCAGTCAACTTCTGTGCCAGCTCAACCTTCGTTAATTAATGAATTTATATTGCCTGCAATGAGAACAGCTATCTGTTACAAGAGTAAACTCTTGTCTTAGGATTTGGACTTTAGCTGAAAGCTGCAGCTGTGTTCGCACGAGCTCTCCAACTGGTGGGTGTGATTCTAGTGGATGTTCTTGCGATACAACATCATTTTATTGTCACTAACACTCTAATTGTGTTTATTTCCATGCGGTGACAACTAGACGCCACAGCAAGGCTCCAAGTGGTGTCCTGCTAGGCTTATGTGAACGTCCAACTCCAAAGATGACTGAAGGCTCCCAGATTGCCAAATCCTTCTGAAAAATGTTACCCGGGTTTCCTTTTCTAACCGGCTCAGCAAATTTAAAATTAATTTAAAATGCTCTTTAAAATTCAAAGTTCAATATTAAAGAATTTGGCCGTATTCTTTGTTCTTTAGCGCATCGAGTAGGAGGGGGATTAAGGTTTAATTAAGGATAACATGGGAAACAGGAACATGAGGACAGCGGTAATACCTTTATGCTTTAGAGACACTACCAACGTCCACATTATCCCAGTGATTATTTTTATAGTTGCTGATGCTATTATTTTTTCCTGTTTTAGTGTTATTTAAGTAAGCCTGAGTTCACGTGGGAAAGACAGAAGGAGGAGGTAGAGAAGGAGACAGAAAGGCTGTCTGTGTAAGCATCCTATTTCTCTTTCTCTAGATCCCTCCCCAAAACGTCAGTCCTATGGGATCATATGGGGAAACATGTGCTTCCTGTGACTGCCCTCAGGCCCCCCCATCTTCCTTTGGAAAAGGTTTTGGAAAGCTCGGTCTTCCCCCTTCTGCACAGGGGAATAAACCCCTCTGTCTGTCGCTTTGCGTTCCTCGTGATGAGATGGGTATCCCTGCTCCTGCACGGATCTCGCGGTGAGAGGTGTGAGGGTGGGAGCACGACCTCCTCTCCATCTCCGGCTCAGCCGCTTGGCCACACTGACGCCGCTTCAGAAGGGCGGGGAAACGTGGCTGTGTGTGAAGCTGGGATGTGTGATGGGAAGCGTGTCCGGAGCTGCAGCAACAAGTCACAAAACATGGGCTGGAAAAAGCGATAATCTTTTTAAAGGTGACTTTTTGGAAAAATGGCCCTAAATATACAACTTCCCACTTTTTCCTTGGAAAAAAAAAACCCGTACCAGTGAATGTATTGTAATATGAGCGTGAAACAGACTTTCTATGTATTGGGATCTCTTTTTTTTTTCTACAGTCACCTCTAAAGGATTGATTAAAAAATATGTAGTAATAGATTTATTGCATTGCCTCGTAGAAGCAATGGTGGTCTCTGAGCAGGGTTTTTTCTGGGGATTAATGGCCGGAATGGGCTAGATCTGCAGCTGATGATCGCCATTAACCCCATCTGGCCAATAATCCGTGTTAATCCACTTTTATTGGCCAGAGAGTCTGCCTGGCCAAGTGGTTAGCACAGCACGCTCAGGCTGCAGCTTCACCCCTGTTTCAAGGAAAATTAAAATGTGGGCTGCAGCTGAAAGGAAGGGGCAAATCCAAGCCCGGGTCTCTAGCTGTGCGCTCCCACTAGCAGTTGTGTCCTTAGTCGGGTCAGGTTGGAGATCTAACCGAAGCCGATGGTTATATGGGAAGAGCAGGGCATGGGCATGGGCCACGCTGCGCTCTTGCCTTGCGAGCTCTGGCACGTTGCTGGAGGATCAGGGGCCACGTGTGGGAGCTGGGAGCAATTTGCCCTCCTCCAAAAAAAAAAAAAAAAAAAATCTTTTGACTCCTTTGTGCTTGGCTTTTCCAGCTGGGAGTGAAGCTGTGCTTGGGGTAGGGTTTGGAAACCCTCGGGGGTGAGGACTGGGGATTCCGTGCTGGCTGTGCCTGGGTAGGAGCATGCCTGGACCAAGGGCACCTTCTCCTCTTAACTTCTTTTTAATGTCTGTCGCAAACCGCAAGAGGAATGTGGAAGCTCAGGCCCAGCTCCTCAGCTAGTGTGAATTACTTGGCTGAGCCGGCTTCAAAGAAGACGCATCAGTTTCCATCGGGGAATCTCATAGCAAGGCTTCAGCTGGTATCTGCCACGCATCTGTGGGCACTGCCACGTTAATAGCGGTTTAATAGTGGCTTAAACCCTTTTGTCTTGCTATAGCAGTGAGCTCTCGTGCTGAGGGAAAGCGTGTCCTGTAGTCTGTGGCTACTGCTTTGAGAGCAGGTTGAGTAACTCAGGCCAACAACATTTATTTTTATTTACTGAATTATCAGTCAAATACTCACTCTCAAGAGTATACGCTTGTTATTTATTATGTCCCTTTAGATCTTTGTCTAATTGCTTTATATTGTGCGGGTTTATCTCCCAGTTTGGATGTGGCTTTTCAAGCTGACTCTGCTGGTGTCACCAGCAAGCCCTGAGCAAGGGGGACAAGTCTACCGTGCTGTCGGCCCCTTTTGCTCTGCCAGGGGTCCTCTCATGTGGGGGGAACGGGTTTCTTCCTCTCTCTGTCTTGGAGTAGCTCTTCACGCCCAGCCAGCCGGTGTGACTTCCTGCTAAAAGCCTTTTTAATGGCTTATGGATCCCATTTACCCGGAGGGCAGAGCAGCCAAGGGTAACGGATGACAGGCGAGCTCACCTTCCCTCCCGGTGAGGCTGGTGGCAAGAGTTAAGAGCTGGTAGCAACTGGGAGAAGGTCTGAGAGGGAGGGGAGGTATGCTTTTTGCGGCGTCTGTGCTCTGTCGTAAGTGTTGCGGCTGAACCTGCTGCAATATCTTTACCTGCTCTTTGACCTTTTCAGCTTTGCTTCCTGAGGACTTGAGGACCCTTCTGGAGGAGGCAAAGGAAATGAAGTGGCCCTTTGTGCCGGAGAAGTGGCAATACAAACAAGACCTCGGCCCAGAAGACAAAACAAACCTGCAAGATATGATCAGCGTGAGGCTTCCCGATTTGCTGGTATGAAGTTCAGCACACCTGTTGTGTAAAATGTCCCGCTGAGGTGCTTGAGGGTACGCAGGTAGTATCACCCGTGGGTTCAGGGGCTTGTTTTTCTGCACGGTGGCAGCAGCAGGTGAGGAACTGCTTGGCGAGCCGCGGTGAGCGAGACTGTGTTGGGATGAGGCTGTTCACAAAGGCCACAGGGACAAAGTAGTGACTTTGATTTCTTTTGGTCTTCAGACAAGAGGGGGACCCAGAAGCTACATGTAGTTTCCAGCATTTTTTCACTAAAGTTGCTATGAAACAACGTGTGTGAATCACAGTTTTCTCCTCCTCGTGAGGTGGCTCATCTCTATGTCACCACGGCATCTCTCCAAGGGAAGGGAAGTCCTGCCCTCTGCTCCTACTGCGACCAAGCCAAGGTTGTGAGACCAGTGGGAGCTCTGCCTCGGCGTTAGGCTTCTGGTCTCTTGGCTACGTAGCTCCTGGCGGGTGGACGTGCAGCACCACGCAAGGCTGTTGGTTTGAGGTCTTCCCGGTACCTGCAGTTTTACGTGCTCTCCCAGTGCAGCGAAAACAAAATGGATTAAAGTCATAACGTTTTGAGTGTGCCCAGGGGTTTGGCTGCCGCTGTGCAAGGAAAAAAGTGCCTAGGTAGTAGTGGCAAAGACAGTGCAGAGCGCAGGGCACTGGCTCTGCCTTGTCTGGAAGCGATCCCAGAGGTGTATAGGGATTGTCCACGCGTTGAGCACCTTGCGGGACAACGGCCTCGTTCGCTGAAATGTGCAGCGATGGCTTTGGCTTTGACTGCCTTTATGCTGTTTCTGCTCGCTTTCGTCCTCAGCCCACGCTAATCTGGGCACTTGTTTTGTCCGTTCCTCTGGTGTCACAGGGGCAGTTCTGTTTCTGCTTCCACGAAGGTAATGTTTACCTCTTCCCTGAAGAGCTGGCATTATAATAAAACTAAAATGCTGAATTTTTACATAAAGGTTTTTAAGAAAATCACGAATTTGAAAAGAATGCTGTGCCTTGTTTAATTCAGCGCTGCTAGGAGGCACTGAGGATTACTCGCTTTAGTAGGGCTTGCACAATTCATCACCTGCTTTTCTTTTTTTCAAGAAAATTACTTGATAGGATCCCTTTGATGACCAAAGCTGGCCAAAACCTAGGCAGGAAAGGCAAGAATTTAATGCGACTTCTACTGTGAGTGAAGGGTACTTGGCTGTGTAAGGAGTGGCAGGATCCAAATGGTGCTTGGGGCCCTGATCCTGTAAGGTGATGAGTTTGAGCTCAAAGCTTGGACGGCGGCAAGAAACATGGATTGCTTTTTGCTTTTCTGGTTTTCTCAGCGGCATGCCAGTCGGGACTTAGAGCAGATAGAGGACTCCCTTTTCAGTGGTAAATGTAATAACTAGGCTAGCGAGTATCCCTTTGGCAGGACGGACATAAAGTAAAGATGAGGTTTGTGAGGATTTGGGGGTATTTTGGCTTTGAGTCGTGCGTGTCCGAAGCCAACACAGTCCCATTCCTCGTGGGAAAGGGCCGTCCAGCCTGAAAATCTGGGGGTTGGGGCAGCGACGTCTGGCCCTGCTGAAATCCCAGCTGCAAAACTGCTGTTAACTCCAAGGTGGCCAGGAGGTTTCACCTGCCTCAGAGACGGCCCTGCCCGAGTAAGGAGGACGAGTTTTGTTTGAGGATGACGATTATTTTGCATAGCAGTGAGCAATGAGAAGCTCAGAAAAGCCAACTGCAGGGCTGGGAGGTGTCAGCCCCAGCATCCCCTCGCCAGCATCCCGCGTCGCAGGGATCCTGAATTTGCTTGCGGAGGGGGGTGGGAGGCGGGGAGCGGCTGCTTCTTGGGTATTTATTTTCTTTTTCTCTTTGGTGTGTGTGGCCTTAGACAGAAATTTATGGCAGAGGTTGACCTCCTTTACAATCCCCGCGCAGCGCTCTAACTTTGGAGCGTTTGTCTGCTCTCTCCCAGGATAAACACCTGCAGTAAACTCCCTGAGAGACCTGGCTAGATGGGAGATTAATGTGGCTGTAATAGTGGAGCAGTGTTTGCAGCATTATGCCCTCTCCCCAGGTAGATGGATCTTTTCTGAGATGATACCAATTATTTATTGCCGAAACATCTGTTGATAACTGCAGCTGCCCTTGTTAAACAAAGCATATCATGGGGTCATAGACTATAGGGACCTAAAATCCTGCCGCATGCTAGTTTTAGACTATTCACCCACACCCCCTGAAGTCCATTGGTTACCGTTGTCTTCGATGTTTCATCCCGTGGTTGAAAATACTTTGTAAACGTTGCGCTGCCTTTCCCCATGTGCTTTGAAGTATTATTTCATCTTCATCGGTAATTTATATTCTAGTGCCATTGTACCATGGGAAAAAGGGAAAACCTTTTTTGTTTTCCATTTAATTGTAGATAGACTGACATTTTGACCTGTATTATTAGTATTAGTCAGGAATAGGGATTTTTTTTTCCCCTTCATCCATTCCTTCCCCCCCGCCCTTTTTATTTTTTTTTAAATAAAATTTCAAGGCAGAGCAAAGGCTGCTTCAGTTCTCTGAATAAAAAGCTGGGGGGGTGGGGGGGGAAATGAGGCTGAAGAGAAGTGATTACAGTGTGATGAGGGAAGATAAAAGTCTGAGCAACTTTTTTCTTCTTTTTTATTTTTTTGGGGCACATGAGGGACAGAAGGATAATTTAATTCCCTGGAGGGGAAAAAAAAAAAAAAGTCTTTGTTGATTTATTGTTCAGAAAAACCTTTAAAAATTTTCATCTCTGTTTATTTTAATTTGCCATGCTCAGAATAAGCTCATAAACCGTAATTCATTACATTTAAAAAGTGCTTTGAGATCCATGAATGAAAGGCATTTCATTATCATAACACACTGGTGGTGTTACGAGGAGGCAGAGCTGGCTACCGGGGCTCACCACGAGGATGTTTTACTCTGCGAGTAGGCTGAAAAGCTCCATGAGAGCAGCACAGTGAGTAAGCGGATTAGGCTTTGCCTTCAAGGGTTCGCCTTAGTGTTGCGCTTTAAAAAGTGGGATACCCGTTGCTGGCGGCTGCACGCTAGTTTGTCACATCAAGAAGGCAAAGCCACCTGCACCTGCAGCCTTTTAAAGTGCTCTTCTTCGCCTTTGCTGTGGGGTGCTCATTACTTCTGCACGCTGGCTGGAGCCGGAGGAAGGCATGGCAAAACCAGCTTGGGAGGGCAGGGGGTAGCGGCAAGCCAGACTTTCCTTGGCGCGCTCTCGCTGCAGCCTCAGTTCAATGGGAGCCGTGCTGCCGCCGGAGCAGGGCTCAGGGCAGATTTTGGCAACGTATGCAGACTTTTCTTTATTTTTTCCCCCCCTTCTCTCTCCACAATATCAACCTCCCTGGGGATTTTAAGGCAGAAGACTTACTGTAATCCTTGAGGCAAAGCAGCACTTTTGGTTTCACAAAATCTTTGCATCTTATAGAAGGTGTTTTGTGTTTTTTTTTTTTTTTTAGTTTGAGTTGGTGTTTTCTTTTCTTTTTCCTGCCAGGGATTCACCAACCACTACAACGGCCGCCCCAGTTCAACAGGTTCAACGTGCTGTTTTCCACGTTTTCCTAGCAGGTTTTAAGAGGGTTTCCCTGTCGGCTGCCATCGGCTGGCAAACCAAGCCCATCCTGCAGCCCCCGTCCCAGCCCAAGCGCCCCTTTGGTGGGAATCCGCAGTGGGGCTTGAAGGGCAATAACCAGCATCTGTATCCCAACCAAAAACTGGGAAGCACTGGGATTTTTGTTTTTAACAAATCAGAGCAAAATCAGAATTGTGACAGCATCCTTGCTGACAAGTAGAAATGAGGAGGGATTACTTTTTCCTCTCTAAATACCGCATGCGCTGTGGGGTTCGGCCTGGGGCTCTAGATCCAAAAGGGAGGCTGCCGGGGGTTACTCTTCCTGCAGATCTTTGCTATCCCAAGGGCTGGAAATAGCCTTACGCTCAGTAACCAGCCATTAGAGGGCAACATGCCCATGTACAGTAGGCTTCGATGCCACAAACCCTGGTGTGGGTTTCATTGAAGAACAACTCTGTGCGCACAAGTAGTTCTCTTGTGGGATGATTCATGCAACGTTAATATTTTAATTTTTTTTTTTTGCACGATCGGAGCCTGTTTGCAAGCCCATTGTGATGATGTGGGGCTTTACTTCATTTTTATCATACGTATCGATAGTTCCTGCATCCAGGCTCAGGCACGGAGCCATGGACCAGGGTCTGCTGCGACAGGTACAGCGCGAATACCAAAGAAAAGGCCCCCGAGAGCAGAGCTCCTGCAGGTCCCTCTGCACCCTGCTGTGCATGGGGGAGCGCGAATCCTGGCCCTGCTGGCGAAGGATCTCATGGGGAGTTAATGGGAATATTGAAAAGAGTAGAAAATAAGGCCCAGCATCCCTTGCCTGGGTCTTGGCTAATTACGTGCTGATGGATTGCCATTAGGGAAACCATTCTGAGGGAGGTGCCCTAACTACCCTTAGGTGTGTGTGTGGCACTTAAGAGCTGGGAGCCTTTGAAAAAGAACTAAAGAGGGGGCTGAGGATTTAGTTTTCTCCTCCTTCTAACTGTTGGTGTGGTAACAGGAGAATTAAAGCCCTAAATCGTAGCCCTGGGATCTTGGTTGTTCAGGCTGACCTTTTGCTACCTGCCTCGTAAGAGCTGCTCTTGGGTGATCCCAGTGAAACGGAGAGCGACGTAAGGAAGAGCTGTGGCTGTGGGCTGAATTCAGCCCGAGAGGGGATCCGTGGCACCCCAGCCTCCCTCACGCTGCGCAATCCCTGAAGCTTTGTAAACGAGAGGTGTCAGATCAGGTGCAGGCAGGAGAGCTTCAGCTGTCCAGGGTGACCACCCTGATGCTGCGGGTGTGCAACGCTGCAAAGCGCTCAGTCTTCTGCTGCCGATGTGGGCAAACTACAGCAGAATTTATGTGGATCACCAAATAAAAAATGGGAAGTCTGATCCTGGGTACCTGTAGGGCCATCAGTTCACTTTGCTGACGGGTAGGATTTCCCCTTCTCGGACACAGCTTCGGGGAGTGTTTCGTCCCTGGAAAAGACTTTAAATGTTGTATTGCTGAGATTGCGATGTTGTGTTTTCCTTCTGAATTAAACTGCTTCTCAAATGGATTGATTGATGTTTTGAGGACACCGATTTAGGAAAGAGACTCTTGGATTTTTAGCTGATTGTAATGGTCTTGATGCCACCCCCTTGGGGGCGTTCTGTCACTGGCACTTAGCTATTTTTAAGTATTAAAATATCCCCTTCAACATAGTATTTTAATGTACTACAGGGAATCGCCACAATAGTTTATAAATAGTTTAGAGCTTGAGCACAGCAGGACAAATCAGGGACGCAAAATGGTTGTCGCACCTATCCTTGGCCATAATTAAGAACAGGTACTCCTGCAGATGATTGCGGTCCCCCAAACCCCTGCTGCCTTGTCAGATACATCAGGCCGCCAGGCACTCCTCCTCGAGGAGCTTCCTCAGCACTTTATAGGGTTCTTCTTCCATCCTCGCCCCAAAACGCTGCCGTTCAGCAGCCTGAGCCGCCTGCTGCCTCCTGAGACTGCTCAAGTTCATCACGCGGATGGTTCTGCCGCTTGCCCCCATGGGTTAGGTGCACTCCCCTCGTTACCACGACGCAGTGCTGAGAGCTACGTGCCAACAGCAGCTTGATCAGGGCTGGTGCCTTCTCTGCTTTGTGGTGATGGGCTGTGGGAGGCTGTCCCCGTCCTGCAAGGGACAGAGCTGGTCCTGCCAGCGGGACTCTCCCGGCACTGCTCTGCTGGAGCTCTGATCCCTACAAACAGCAATGGCTCTCAAGTAGAGAGTGGAAGCCGAGAGCAGCGCGTGGAACATGCCAATAGCAGAAAAGTTCTATCAGTGGCAAGTTAAATTGCAAAAAAGGGGGGTTCTTGAGAAAAGCAGGGGTTACTCTTGCTCTAGTATAGTCTCAGTTGGTGAAGCAAGATGTGGTCGGTTGTAAAAAAAATCCTGACCCATTCTGTGGTGTTTTGAGCTGCTAATAATGGACCTAATGCTGCTCCCATTGAATAAACACCCAACTCTCCATTGCCTTCAGGATGAATAACTTGAGCTAATTAACAGCTCCAGAAGCTCAAAGCTGTTAAATGGGGTTCTCCGCTGCTCTGTGCAGCGAGGAAAGCATCCAGGAGCTGCTTATTCCTCAGTCTGCAGCTATTTACTGTGTGACTTGACTGTCCTGCGTTTCGAGCGTATCCGGCTGCACCTCACAGACGCGCTTTCTTCTGCCCATCACAGAGGTGGTAGGAGGCTTAATTCCTTGTTATTTGTCGAGTGGGCTCTGACTGCCAGCTGAAAGGCAGAGATTGATAGAGAAGTCCCGTGCGGTGACAGCGGCTTTGGTCTCTTGGAGAGACAGGCTTTGCTAACGGCGCGTGGGGTAAAAGGGTGAGAGACTTCAGCCAAATCCATTGGTGTTGTGACTCCGTGTTTAATCTGACAGGGGACGAACGTAGCGGGAAAGAAAACCGGGCAATTTGTCAGGGTTCAGTGAAGTGCTAACTAGGAGCAGCTCTTGGGAGATAACTGAAGCACCTGGAAGTACGTGCCACTGAAACTCCTGCCTTGTGCACAGAATTAGAAATTCTTTCTTGACTGCTCTTGGTTTTGGATGTGTTTTGGTTTGGTTTGTTTTGTTTTGGTTTTTTTAATATTCTAGACCTCAGCTGCAGTTGCAAATGAAACAGTCTGAGACGATTGGATGTAAGTAAAAACACAGAAATCCAGAGTGTCTGCAAAGCTGCAGGGACACTCTGAAAACAAAATGATTCCTGCCCCTGCTTTCTAACCTCACCGCTTGCAGAGGCGTTTTTCCAAATGGGACCCTCCTGAGCCCGCAGGCGGGGTGGGGAGGGTGTTGCCTCCAGGATCGTCGCTTTATAAAGAGGGCAGAGAGAGTGGATTAAATCAATATTTCATTTATTTGGGCTTGTAATTCCTCTTACATCAGCTGCCACATAAAGATTTTCCCCTATTTTCTTCCCCTCCTCCTCGTCCTCATTTACTATGCACCAATAATTTCCCTTTGACGCTTTCCTGCCAGTCCTAGTGCCAGATGGCCCCGGTTCTGAGCTTCTCCCCTCTCTTGGGAGCGGCCCCCATTGTCAATGCAAAGGAGGCGTCGTGGCTTTGAACCCAAAGCTGGGACCCAAACTTCAGCCCCGGCGTGAGGAGGAGCTAACCCTCTAATGCAGGAAACCATGCAAACAGCACACCCTCCCACTCATCACCATTAAGGAGAAAAAAAAAAAAAAAACCAACCAACCCTTCACTAAAGGCTGTTTTGCATTTCCCCCAATGGTCCGTGTATAGAAATCTGGTGCAAATTTAATTCTCTCACCACCTGATTCCCCTTCCCAGCCGCGAGGTTCCCTTTGTGTCATAAACTCAATTAGACGTATGCGTTTCACATCGTGGCCACAGATGTGAAAACAAAGTGCGCACGTACCTCGCTCGCTCGTGCTCTCTCTCTCTCTCTCTCTTTCTGTCTTTGTAGATGCGCCTATATCGGCTTTAAAGCGATAAAGAAAGTGAGTAAATCCATATAGGGCGCTAGCCCGCTCTGCAGAACAAAGTGTTGGGCCGCAGCGAGCGGTGCCAAGTTTCTGACTGTGTTGGGGTAAGCTGTGACATCTTGGAAGTCAGTAAGGTTTCCCTGGGTCTGGGCCGCGTGACAGGGAGCCGCTCCCCGCCGTTTCGTTTCGGCGTGGCACGGGGAGGGTCTTTGTGCGTGGTTTGGGTGCGTGCCCGGCACGCCGGTGCCTTAGCTGTAGGTGCTGAGGAATTTTCCAGCCACACGAGTTGGCAGGGAATGAAAGGAGCGGGTATTAATTTCTTGGTGTACTGCTCGGAACAGGGGGGACGTAATTGCAAAGCCTGACATCGAACCGTGTTTCTGTGTGCCACACAGCATGCAGCCCTGCCTTTTAAAAAAAAATAGCCGAGTTTCTCTCCCCTGGCTTGACTTTTCTACGTTTTGTGTCCATTTGGGTTTGGAGAGGGACACAAGAGGTTTCGGCATTGAGCGGAGAGTTAAATTATGCAGCTGCAAGACTGCCAAGCCCTTCAGAATAGGATGCTTCGTTTAGATTTTCCACAATGCTATTGAAGTGCTTATTTTCCTCCTGAAGAGACACAAACAGATGCAAACTTCTGTAAACACTTTAGAAATGAATTCAGTGAGTTTGGCCTCTCAGCAGTGCTCAATAGCTGACAGAAAAATGTCTAATTAGTGCAAGTGGAAATAATAGGGCCACTTGGATTCCTTCCATCCTCCTCCAAGTCTACTTTTCCTAGGAACTCAAAGGCCCTTTTGTTTGGCAGGTCACCCTCTCTCAGGCTTTTGTGCTCCGATCTATTAAAGGAAGAAGGGGAGGAAAAAAAAAAAATAGATTAGGCGATGCTCTGTGCTTAAATATATGGCCTGTTGATGAGCATTTCAAATGGCTGGTTTGCAGTGTCAGTTTACAGGTGCTTGGAGAGGGGGATTCCTCCATTGTTGGCCGGCACAAGCGGAGTTGTGCGTGCCTGGCTCCAGGAATCCTTTTCAAGTGCCATCCTCTTAGAAAATCCAACTCAGGCTCAGGGGGAAGAAAAAAAAAAAAAAAAAGAAAGAAAAAAGAAGGAAATTTGTACAAATCCGCCTCGCTGAACTGCAAACAAGCTAGCAAATACTTGCAACAGATTGGTGCTGCAAGCCGGCCTTCGTGCCGTGTGCCGTAGGCTCTTCTCCAACCGGTTTGACGTGGGCTTTCTCCTGCACACCTCAGACGGTGGTTGTGCTGCTCAAAATAAAGAAGGAGTTGTGCTGTCAGATTGTGGGGCTCTGAGCAAAAAGCAAAGAGGACAGAACTGAGGGTGGGGAGGAGTCCAAGGAGCCTGAGCGGTGTCCAAAGCAGCTCGTGGACGTTGCTGTCTCTCTGGCCCTGCCTGTCTGTTTACACAAGGAAGGCAAGGGAAGGAGACTGATGCTAGGACAGAAAATGGGAAATAGCTGCCAAACTTGGATGTTTTAGTGTGGATTTGGACCGTTTTCTTGGCAGTCTCTCATCCTCTGATGGTGCTGTGGGGCCTGATCCTCCCTCGCCTGTGTTGCTTTTACTCTGTCATGAGTAGAGTTGCTCGCTGACATGAACGAGATGAGAAATGCATCCTTTTTCTGAGGAGGCTTTGTATGGTTTAAGGCGTTTTCTGGTTTTTCTTTCCTCCCGTGATTGTCCGCGCCGCGAAGCAGTACTTGACCATTGCCAGCTCCCAGGTGTTCGAGCCAGGCTGGGCGGCAGGAAGCCGGGCTCTGCGTAGGCAGCGTGAGGCTGCTGAATGGCTGGTGGCCATGAAGACCAGACAGGTCAGGGCACGCGTGAGGCTCCATAGCTGCAGAGATGGGTCCTTCCTTCCAGCCGATGGCTGTACTTCAGGCAGGTGTTCCAGTGAAACGATGACTAGGTGCCCTCCTCCCTGTCCCGTGTGACAAACCTGTAAAAAGGGAATCACCTGGACGTCAGGGTGTGGAGCACCCCCTTGCTCCGCTGGGCTGGAGTGCCAACCCCTGCCCACCACGGGAAGGGGTCAATTTTCGGTAGATGTCCGCGTGGACTTCTGCAACCGCGATGAGGTTGTGTGCCTCCTCGTGGCTGTCTTTGCTGGCCTCCTGTCCCCTTAACAGCATGCTATCTCAGGAACTCCGGCTGATTCCTTGTGTTGGTGTGATGATTCAACTGCTGTGGGAATCCAAGAGTTCATACAAACTTAGTCGTCATTCAAGATGACCTGCAGGGGAAAGACGTCAGACTCCTGGACTGTTTGTGGTGTACAAAGGAGTGAGTGACTTGAGCTCCATCTGGGACAATGGCTGTAGCGAGCATTTCCAGTCTTTACAGACTCATGTCCCCCTTTTAAACTAATTGTTATTACTTCTAGTAATCTGTTGGGTTAATTTTAAGTCATTAACAGACCACCAAATTAGACGGTTCCAAATACTAAACCACAATTAGAAAGACCCCCCCAAAAATCAGGAATGATATCTGCAGCTCAAACAAAAGAAACAGCTGGAACCTTCCTATCATAAAAATTAAAATATGATCAGGAATAGTCATAATTATAGGCTATAATAAATCTGATTTGATCACTGCCACAAAGACTTCCTTTTCCAAAGACTATAATTGCTTAGGAACATAAGGATTGTAAGGCGAGTAGAAATTTTGAGACAGCCTTTTAATTGCTATTGAATATTTGCTTCTCGTACTGTTGGCTTGCTGTAAAACTGGGTAGCCGCCTTAGAGCAAATAACGAAGGATATCACGTCTGTTCTAAAATGGTACGTAGGGAGCACCGTTAGGCAGAGGGTTACTAAAGCCGAGTGTTTTCTGTAGACAGTGCACTGAGCCTTTGCCAGGTGAGTTTCTCCAAGGCTAACCTCATAGCGCTGGTGTTCTTCTCAGGTTTATTTGAAAGCCTCCATCATGGTCAAGGACTGCGTCACGGCGGCTGCTATTGTGTTCCTGATTGACCGGTTCCTGTACTGGATTGACGCCTCCAGCAAACTTCTCCAGATTGCCAAGGGTCTGCACAGGCTCCAGCCCACCACGCCCATCGGGCCTCAGGTGCTCATCCGGCAGGCTCGCCTCTCCGTCAACGCAGGTACCCGCTCCGTTTTCTCAGCTCCGGCCCAATTAGGAACTCCTTGACTTTGAAGAAGATACTTTGTCCCTCGCTGGGGCTGCCATGCTTACGGCCCCGGTGCCGTGTTTTCAAACGCACGGCCCACTCCCAGCCCCCTTGAGCCCTCCCAGCTCCTCTCACTGACACAAAGGGGCTGGTATAAAGGGTTTCAGAGCCAAAGCAGGAGAGAAAATTGTGAAAGGGTGTGGAAAATACTAATTGGAGCTTTTGTTCCTTAACAAATCTTCCCTGCTGGTTTCAAACAGGGATATGTGAATTGCTATACTTCTGACCAAGGGCCTTGAAAAAGTAAATTAGAATCCCGGCATTTTCTCTGCACTGTCCCAGCTGCTTTTTTTTCTTTTTTTTTTTTTTTTCTTTCAGTGGGCCCACTTGACTATGCAAACAATGCAGCTTACAACCCCTTGAGGATAAATTGATTTAAAAAAAATAAAATTCCATCATTCCTATAACATGGGCAACACCTGAAGGATTTTTAATGCATCTTCCCACTGGGGAGAAGAAACAAAGCCAGACAAACTTGCTCTGAAAAACCTCATTGAGGAATATTTTATTTGCAGATAAGAGAGCGATAAGTTCCCTGCATAGACATTTTTATTTGTGGCTGTGGATTTCTCATGCCGTGGTGTCTGGGCGCTGGCACGCTCCGATGGTTGGGCTAGTTCAGCCAGCACTTCCACTGCTCTGCTGGCTGGAGCCGCCGCCTTGAATTCAGCCGCACAATTGAGACAAAAAGCAAGGTTCGGCATGAGCAAAGCTGATCGAACCAGACCTCAAGGCGTCTCCTGCAGCCCACCAAGCCTTGCCACAGATGACTCCGGCCATGCGACAAAACCTCTGAGCCATATGACAGGGGGCGGAGAGGCAGAATCCCCACCTTGTGTTGCATGCTGCACCCTTTCTCTGTACTTCTTGGCTATATAGTCTGTGCTTAAGGTGGTTCTTAAAAGCTAGGTAGAGAGTGGCGGGGAGGTAGAATAGCCTGTGGCTACGCTTTCACACAGTATCACAGTATCGTCAGGGTTGGAAGGGACCTCTGGAGATCATCTAGGTCCAACCCCCTGCCACAGCAGGGACACCTCCAGCAGTTGCACAGGACGGCGTCCAGGCGGGTTTTGAATGTCTCCAGTGTGGGAGACTCCACAACCTCTCTGGGCAGCCTTTCTGAGGTGGGACGTCAAGTCAGCTGGCTCTGAGGTGCATCTGCAGAGCTTCCCCTCCTGGTGAACCTCTGCAGTGAGACCAAAACAGGTTTCCAAAACCCGTGTTTCTCTGGGACAGAAGGCAGCAGGTCAGTTGCTGAAGGAAGCAGGCCAGAGTACTTTCTTCTGCAAGAGCAACGAGAACAGGGAATCCCAACCGGTGAGGTGGCCAGCGGCTCAGTGCCTGCCCCGATCTTGTTGCCACCTCCCCTGCTTGGAATCCTGCAGCAGTCCAAGGCGTAGGAGGGAGCAGAGCGAGAAATGAGTGCCTGGAGCCACCTGCCTCCACGGCGGAGCTTGGGTTTACTCCAAAACCAAAGCGCAGCGTTAGCCTCCCTTGCAAAGGGGAGGTATCTGTTGTGTTCTCCTGGCGGTCGGTTTACTGATGCTGTGCTGTAGGAGGTAGACAGCATGCACAGAAGTTCAACAGAGATACCAGAGCTTGACTCGAGGAAGCCTTTCTCACGTTTTAAGATTAAGCGCTCTTCCAGGAACGTATAATACATTAAGTAAAACAGATATAGATGTAATTTCATCTTACTGTGCAGCCACATATTATAGAACGTAGTGCATGTACATATGTGACTACTGACAGCCATAAATCTATGTGCGGGTGATATTGGGATGTATCAGGTTAAATATCCTACAGCTTCGCGATGAGATTTTTTCTGAAGCAAGTATCTGGCTAGAAACAGTTGCCACATTAGCAGTTTTTTGCAATATTTGTTGTATACATGTGCGTATACACACATAGCCTGTGTCAAAGAGAGTCCTGAGCGTGAGGTAGCATCTGCAGCACGTATTTAATTGGAAAGTTTAGTCTAAGCGTGGACGCAATGACAGTGCTGGGAAGAAGAGGACAATTTGCAGGGGCTTTCACTGATGAATATTTTTGTTCACTTCATGCCACGGGATCCATTTTTATATTCATTTTCTATCTTTTTCATTTTTAATCAGGTAAACTTTTAAAAGCGGAATATATCCTAAGCAACCTTATTAATGACAATGGAGCAACAGGTACGTACATATTTCTTTTTCCAACTCCATAGTTGCTATTTTGGTGGGATTTTTGATACTAATTTTAACAGTCACACAAGCTTCAAATACAGCCAGTGTGACCTCCGTACATCGTGTTTATCTTTTTCTCACCATTCTTTGCTAAAATGTGAAAACTGCAACTTTGTTTTGAAGTTTACATAATCCATCCTTGGATACCTTCACTTGGATGGGAAAATATTCTGTATCGACAGCCTTCCTACTAATTTCTCTGCCCAGAGAATTTTAAAATGTGGACCAATTTCAGGCAGTTGGCTGATCTAGAAAACGAAGACAACTCCCTTACCCCCCAAAAATCCTCCATATTCATTTCACACTGATCCTACAAACAAAGTTTGTTATTCTAGGCCTGTAGCAGACTGCAGGGCAATTATTTAATATCTTTTGGGGTTAAGGAAAAAAAGAGTGAGTCCTGGTTCTCACAGCACTTTTTTCTATGGCTGGATAGACATGCAAAACTGTAAAAATGGGACCATTCCATAACGCATGATGATGTTTGTAGAAACTATTATTTTTTTTTTCCCCCCTTTCTGTTAAACAACTCTACTACTGGTCGTGCAGTTTGTTTCATATCTGGAGGGGTGTGTAGTATTTCTAGCGGTAAGAATTCATTCATTTTGACAGACATCCATGATTATTACTTATTTATGGCTTTGAGACAATATATTTTAGGGTTTTATATCTGTTCTCCATTTTCTTAGCCTTTGGGGTTTATTTAGTCAATGCATTCAGGTTTCTCTACAGCCACGAAACTTTAGAAGATTTAAGAAGCCTCTTCTGGGTTTTGTTGGTTTGTTTTTCACGTGAAACTGAGTTTCTCATACAAGAAGGGCCTTCATGCAAGAGGGCTTTCAGCAAACCACCACCTATCACTGTTAGAGCAGGATGGGTTGTGCAAAACACTGCATGTCATCTCTCTTACGGTTATGCTTTTCTTCTAAGATTATTTTCATAATATTCAATGATAATACTTGTTTGATTAATACTGAAGATGTGGTGCCGAACAGATACTTCATGCTGAGAATTGCAGTGAAATGTTCACAGTACTTAGGAAAGCTTAGTGATTTTATTTCATATTCTATTCTGAAATCCAACATGGATTTGATAATGAAAGACGTTGTGTAACTAATCATCCTGTGTTAACATGAAAACTTTTGTTTTAATCTTCATGGGATACCGATACCTAAAAATAAAACATGTTTTGCCGATGGTTAAAAATATGTTGCTCTGCTGTATATACTGGTGACAACAAAGATATTCCATATTAATCCTTTTAACTGGTTTTTAGTGGAACTCTGTACCATGCTTATATACAATAACTGTTGTTACCTCACAGAAGAGAGGTACCTTTCACTTCTTAGATTGTTTTTATGCTCTGTATAGCTGTCACTCAAGCCACATGCCCGTATAGCTGTCTACTTATATTCCTTAACGCGCTGTCACTTTGTCATCTATCTGACTGTAAGTCCTGGTTCAGACCAGCTGAATTCAATGGGGGAGAATCCTGGCAATTTACTGGGATTTAGGTTACCCTCAGGGGCTTAAAATGACAGCAGCATGTTTCATTCTCTACTGAGTTTGTCCATTCTTTCGGCAGGTACCTGGCGATACGCTAAGGAAAGCGATAGGATTCTCGTTCAGTCAGTCTGCTTGCAGATCAGAGGACAGATTCTGCAAAAGCTTGGTAAGGTGGTTTGGTTTTTTTTTTTTTTAAGCATCTGGTCACGGTTTCCCCCCTCCCCTTTTTTCTTTCTGTGTAGTCAAGCTTTAAAATGGTACATCTGGCATATGTCAAGAGCTTTAGCTTGTGTGGAACACCTGCCTGATGCCCAACACAGCCGTAGAAGATGAGTTGTGCATCCATCTCTTTGCAGCGAGGACCTAGAGCCATCTACCAAGCAAACGCATTTTAGAAATTGGCGTTTTGTTATTAATCTTACCAGAAGTTGAGGAGCTTTCTGAAATGTTGTTCCCTTTTTCCCTGTGCTGCTCTGTGTTTGCTGACACTTTTCCCAAATTTGCTCTTCCCAAAGGCACGCCGTAGTTGATGGCAGGTACATCACAGCAATTTCCTCTCTCGAGACAAGAAAATCCCTCGTTTTCAGCGTGCTGGACTTCTGTATTCAGGGCTTGGTACTTGAGGCCAACAGCCTTAATTTTATGCTTTTGATGTGACCTTTCATCTTCCTTGACTGTTGAGCTGAAGTCTTTTATGAACACAAAATGTGTGTTTATGCACAGCCAAAAGCTAACGGAAACTCATAAACGTTTGGTGTCACCAAAGCAAAAAGTGCCATGGTATAGTTTTATCCTGTTTTGAGAACTTCCGACTCAAGGAGGTGTAAAATAAACTGTTGAGAGCCATCTCTAGCAGTCATCTGCTTAGTGACTTTTTTTCTGATTTATTTCAGGGATGTGGTATGAGGCAGCAGAGTTGATTTGGGCTTCAGTTGTGGGATATTTCAAACTCCCTCAACCAGATAAAAAGGTAGTATTTCCTTTTCCCTCTGGATATCTTTGCCAATCTAATAATCATCACATTAGCTTCTGTTTACTTCAGAAAAGTCTTTTAGCAATAATGTTTCAGTTACGCACCTCAGACAAGGTTAACATGCAGGACCAATATTCTAGCCCAAGTCTGTGTTGCGCATTGTTTCCGCATGCATGCACAGACTTACAGACACCTTTTTTCCTGCAGGGGAATTAAAGTAACAGTTTTTCATTAAGCAGAATCAGCTGAAGTGAACCATCACTGAGGATGTCACGGGTGCCTCTGACAAGGACAGAATGCAGCCACAGACTTTATTTAATTGTCTACTTATTAGGACTAAGGCTAAATGTTTTTTTTTCCTAGTAACCAAGCATGTCTATTTGCTGGATTGTTCACAAGCTGCGCTACGCTGTCTGTTGTGGGTGATGGCTGTTCCCTGGTGCTGCAGAATCTGAACACCTTGCAACAGCTCCTGTATCTGTCTTTAACACCTTTGTGAGGCTGGGCTGCACTAATCGTGAAGCAACAGTCGCACCATGTGTCCGTAGCTAAACAGGAATGTGAAGCTAAGTCTTGCAAGTCCTAGGGTGATGCTTTAAGAAGTTTTTGTAATTGTACCCCGGCACAGGATATCCCACAAAAACAGACCTCGTCACCTCTCCTCTGCCATACCTTAAAGCTTGACCTCAATCTCAGAAAACACTTCTCTGGGAGCAAAGATGCGTAGTGAATTTGGCGGAAAGCATACAGATGCTTCCTGGCATTCTTAACTATTTAGGTGGGCAGATCCTTAGCTAGCATGTATAAATCAAATCTTCGAGAGGCAGATAATTAGTAAGTTCATAGATTTGTGTGTTACAGGTTCATGTCTTATTTTTTAATTGGTTCCATAGAACCAATTGCAAATTACCAAAACAATAAAATTAGAAATTGAGGATTAAATTAGCAGCAACAAGAATTCTTGACTTTTGTCCAACTCTGTTCGTTTGTTTTTTAATCAGTGCAATAAGTTGGGGAAGCATGTTAAAAAAGAGGCTTGTTTTCTTAGGCTATGCGTGATGAGCACTTATTACTTCTATCGTCTCTCTAGATACCTTCACCCTGAATTTTTTAGAAAGACTGGGATCAGCTGGCCAGTTCTTAAACATAACTTTTGGCTTTGTGTTGTCTTTTCTGAAAAACAGCGGTAAAACAGATTGAGTCGGTTTTCCGATAAGATTAGCCAAGGGCTTCCTGCAGCTTTTGGTGATACCATGAGACTTCGCTTTCATTGTCGCAAACAGCTCCTTGGGAAAATGCAATGCTAAGAAAAATGCAATGCTATTTAAGTTGAAACCTAGAGCTAGTGGTAATCAGGATAGCTGCCACTTGTGGAAACTCATACATACCCACCAGGCTACGCTTTCTGCAAGTGGAAAACCTGCCAAGATGAGGTCTCTGAATTTCTTAGCAGTGCTTCTCTTTGGATTGTGTTACATTGGTTGGTTTGGTTTTTTTCTGGTATGTTCTACATGGAACCTGCTTTATTGTGAGCAGTAAAATTCAAAATACAAGGGGAAAAACACTGTCGTAATTTTCCGTTTCTCTTTCAGGGAATTGCTACTTCCTTGGGTATTATGGCAGACATCTTTGCTTCCATGGATGAGAAGGATTATGTACGTTTTAAAACCAATGCGGAGCTTGACCTGGTAAGACTTGGTTTGGTATTGGTATTCGTGTATGTAGCTTCTTCAGTTGGACTGTATGTTGCTGTCCCAAATTCACCCGCGTTTTGTTCTTCCTCCCGTTCCTCTCCTGTTATGAGAGGGCTGAAGAAACTTCGATTGCTCCTGTTATAAAAGTTCATTAGCACCTAGATGGAAGGATGCCTTGCTTCTGGAAAAAGAAAGCGCTAGGAGTATTTACAGAGTGTGTGTGTGTGTCTGTGCAATATATAGAATATTTATAGGGTCAAAAAGTGACACGTTGGTGGTAAACCTGAGCAAAAAGGCTCCTGCAGAAACAGACCTGGCTGTAGTTGTTTAACATACCAAAGTCCTGCTCTAGTTTAAGATATGAAGTCCCGCTCTATCAAGGCTCAGAGGTCTCAGAATGCTCAGAGAACCTGCACCATACAAGAAACAAATCCCAAGCTGCCTTGCTTCAGTATAACAGGGTTGCTTACCAGGTAGACCCGTCTCTCTGAAAAGAAAGCCTTTGAGATGAGGTTTTCCCTCTCGCATTTTTTCATTTCACTAGAGCCTTCTCGGAGAGTTCAGTCATCGCTTATTATCAGCCGCCGAGGCCTGCAAACTAGCGGCAGCCTACAGCCAGTACACCCCGCTGTTTGTCCTCACGGCCGTGGTGAGTATTAGTCTTCGTTCTGAAAGTGCTATTTGTATAAGAGAAGAGTCCAGGCTATTAAATTTGGCTCTAATCCGGCTTTCAAGCATTGCGTCGTACAGGGTATTGTGTCTGTGTTGTGGGTATGATGCTAGATGTTGCTCTGAACTCCAATCAGGAGCTGAGCAGATGGGCAGAAAGCAGTATCTGTCCACAGACTGGGGATGGGCTTTTGAGCCCATCTGGGAATGCTGCTGCTTCTGTAATTACAGCTATGTTTCAAAGGAAGAAGAACAAGATTGTTTCCTCCAGGAAACAGCAGCAGGCAGTTAGAGATGATGTTTGCTTCAAATCATATAAGGGAAAGAAACATGTTTTTCCTCCCTTTGTTTCTCTCTACCAGAGGTCTAGGTTTTTAATTCCTTCGTTCCTCTTTTATCCCCTCCCAGAACATCCGTGGGGTGTGTTTGCTGTCCTATAGTCACTCCAAGGACTGTCCCCCAGAAAAGAGAAAGTTCTACTTGTCCGAAGCCAAAGAATCCTTTGAGATCGGCCTCCTCACCAAGAATAACAACAGTCCCATCACCAGCAAGCAGGAGCTCCATAGTTTTATTAAAGCGGCTTTCTGCCTCACAACCGTGCATCGATGGCTCTATGGAGAGAGTGAGAATCTCCACGAGGTGTGTCAACTATGTAAAGAAGCCATGGGAAAACTGCATTCCTACAGCACTTCATTTACAGAAGAGGAAGAGAAAGGACTGCTTGCCAAGGAGATCATGTCTCTGATCACGTCTGTGAAGAAGCGCCTGCGAGTGGAAAGCTTCCCTAATTCCGATGCTAGGTCTTATGTTCCAGACAGTTATAAAGGCACAGTGGAAAAACCTATCCTGCAACGGGAGGTCAGCTTTGAGAAAATCCTTGCCATGCATTCTCAGCATCATCTGTCAGTGTGCAAAGTGTTTGAAAATACTTGCAGGATTCATAAAACCGCACCGGGAGAAACCCAGGTGGGGGCTTGTATCACAACCTTAAGAACAGAGACCAAAAACATAGACACTGTGTGTACTACTGAAGAAAGAGCATACCAGAGGAAAGGCGCTGCGAAAATGCTGAGTTCACCAACAGCAGGAAGTGGCTCAGAGAGACTCAGTGGCCAAAGAAATAAATACATCGGTTCTGATGTGACGAAAATTTCCCTCGATGAAGAGATTGAGCCATTAGAAATAGAAGTAAATGATGAAAACGGTGTTTTCAGCAGATGGCAAAAGAGGAGTCAAACCACTACTTCAGAGAGCTCTTGGTGCAAGCTGTCGAAATCAAGTTACTCTTCCAGCTGGGAGGAACTGAATGGTAATAGCAGCAAAGAGTCTCCCAGGGATGGGCAGCAGCAGGAAAAGGGCTCAGCGGAGGAGCAGTGTTGCACAACGGAATCGGATGAAAATGGTGAGGCTGCATACTTGGGCTCGCTACCTCCCAGAGCCTGGCCCCCATCTCCTCGAGAACCTCTGCAGCGCTGTGGGGCGTCTCCTCAGCCTGCCTTAGAGGTAGCTGGGAGGCTGGTAGAGAAGGCGTCTCTTTGTGGAGAAGAGCTGCGGGAGGGAAGACGCTGCAGAAACAGGTCTTCAGAAAGGAAAGCAAAGGAGATGAACAACGAGGTTCTTTCCTTCTCCACCCCTTACTCTGTTCTTACCAGGCCAGAGGAGAAGAAGGAGGAGGAGGAGGAGAAGTCCTCCTCAGGGGCAGAGCTGGGCTGCAGCACCAAGGACAGCGGCAGGGAGGGCGGTGGGCCCCGGCGCCCGTTCATGTGTGTCCCCCCAGAAGGAGAGACTGCAGAGAGCACAGAGGATCCCTCCTTTGAGGCGCTTCCCCCCGCAAACGGAGGTGCTTCCGTACTATCAACGCGCATGGAGCCGAAAATGGCCAGCGACGACTCTGTGCGTGACTGGCTGAGGAAATCTGCCGTGGTGGGAAACAGATCTCTCAAAGTGCCTGAAGTTGACACGCAAGCAGAAACAGTAGATGACACTGAGTTTGATTTCATCAGTATTGGAGACCTAGTAACCAATTATCCCACGGCGTCTGTTCCAGAGCGTCAATCAACTCCCAGTGCACCAATGACTTTGTCCTCAGGGGGAAAGATATCCATAACTGAGCGCTTTGAGTGTGCCACTACTGAAGAGGATGAAGAAAAGTCTCAGGATGTGGTGAGCAGCAAGAGACCATCCAGTTCGTCTCAGAGTTCATGGTACAAGGCAGCACAGATGCCCAAGAGTTCCCCTGAAAGTCCATTTCTGAACCCAAGGGGAAGTGGTTTTAACTTCGTACCTGGGAGAACAAAGGAAGAAATCCTTGACGCTCGATTTCTGAGGGATGATGATTATGTGCAGCTTCTGGCAGGGGTAGAACATAATTGGCTTGTCCAGAGACTGATGCCTACTGGAATTTTTAAGTCTAAACAGCTTCGTAAAGCATACTGTAAGTTCCCACACAGCCATGGGCATTTTGACACAGCGACAGGTACTCCCACAGAGAACAGTCTTTTCAGACTCAGGCTTTTTCAACACAATGTTTTAGTCATCATTTATTAGGACTTAGTTCTGTGGTGTTTTATGAGGTTTTGTATAAGAATATTAGCCATGCGAGAACATTCCCTTGAACCATTTTCTCCTATTCCTCCTTACCCATTTGCGTATCAGTCACAGCTTCATGGAAACGGGCTCCGTCTCCGTGCCCACTCAGTCCGTCCTGCTTCAGTCCCTTTGTGCAAGCGGTAACTTAGGCTGCTTGAACTCCCTGTGCCAGTTCATCAAGCCCTTTCTATCCCATTACTTGAGTCTCTGGTTTTGTAGCCCGTTTAGATTCCATATTTCATCACTGCAAACTATTTAAGATAATGATTATTAAATGAATCGTAGGTAACAGCCATACCTTAGTATGCAGACACTTGATCAATATACTAAGAAATAGAGAAGCTAGGAGCAACACCGCTATAGGCTGCCTCATTGAGCTCATTAAGTAAAACATGCTTAGGGCTCATCCCATCTTGCACGTCTCAAGCCTGTCTAGCAATTTTTTGTCCTTATTGTAAAATATCCAACTCTGAACCTAGGTACCTCTTAGCATATATTTTATAGCCCCATACGTTGCTTTCAGAGGAGCCTGGGTATCTTCTGTCCTGGGTGCTGGTTATTTCATCCCTCAGCACGGGCTCAGAGCAGTCCTGTGGAATTGTCCATTCTATTTGTGGTGTTTTCTTTTTGTAGCTGCTCTTCTTTTAAAATACTCAAAGAAATCGGGCCTCTGGACAGGCCAAGAAACCGCTGTTTTCATTGGGGACTACCTGAACGTGGCAAAGGAAGGCAAACAGAGAAGTGCATTTTGGGTACACTTCCTGCACCAAGAAGAAAGCCTGGGAAGGTATTGACCAAACCAATTTCTCAAACAAAGCGTTTATCAATGTTACTTCTGTGTAAATAGGAATGAAAACTGTCTGATAAGATTAGTCTTACACCTATGGTTGGGCTAGTCCAGCGCCTTGTTAGACAGTAGCTTTTATCAAGTATTTTCAGAAGACAGTACAAGTCCCACCCTAGGATTTGGTTAATCAGTACAGCATTTTATGCCTGTAAGAGCTATAAAAGAAAAAAAACCCTTAATCACTACCATTTAAAATGCATCACCAACAGCTGGCTTTACTTCTGAACAGCCAAGCTCTGCTTTGTAGCGATGTTTCTGTATCACAAGCAGAGCTTCCCAAGTGCAGTCTGCTGCAAATCTGGCTACACCAAACACTTCTGTTTGTTTGTTTAGGTACGTTGGGAAAGAATATAAAGATGATAAAGGACTACTTCATCACTTCAGTGACGTGGAACGGCAAATGACTGCGCAGTACTACGTGACAGAATTCAACAAAAGGCTGTATGAGCAAAAGGTCCCTACCCAAATCTTTTATATCCCGTCTGCAGTACTTCTGGTAAGAACTGTCTTCTAAGCAATACAAAGGAATTGATGGGAAGAGTGTCTTAAGTCAATTTTGATTTTAAAATACTAGCAGTTAAGCCACCTCTAGATGACACTCTGTTGTTCATGTGCTCTTACCTGGTAGCTGCATTTGCTCGTTTCAGGACAGAAGACTGCAGAGCTACAAGTTCATGGCTGAACTGGCAGAAAAGGTGCCATGTGCTGTTAGAAGTCAGAAACTGATTTGCAAATGAAACCCAGGAGTTACCCAGCCTTTTCTGTCATCTCACAGTATATGAACATCTGTTTTCAGGCGTAGTTATGAAATCTGAACTGCTAAGTGACCTGTTCTGAGCACCACAAAAATGTCTAAACCTCACTAGAACCCAGCAAGCGAGGTTCTTGCAGACAAGTGGATTTGCTGCAGGACAACTTTGAGGCCTTTTCTGTATGATGCTGAATCTCAGGAACACAGGACTGGAAGGGACCTCCTCATGACTCATCCGGTCCAGCGCCCTGATATCACAGGCAACAACACTGCATAATCCCTTTTTTTACTCATTAAGCCCTATCTTAAAAGCAGACGTGTTGTGTTTTGTGGTCTTAAATATTGATGATCAGAATTGTACAGCGTTCCTCTGAGACCGCTCCACACCTTTTGCAGAGGCAATAGCAATCCTTACCCTTAGCGAGACCTGCGTTTGTCGTGGCCACATCACACTGGCAGTTCACTCATCCTTCAAATGGCCATCACAAAAAGCTCTTTTCCTCAATAACAGTCTCTTAGCGTAGAATAGGACACCTTTAAAGCACAGACACCTTTAAACCACAGTTCAGTTAACTTGTTGACACAACCTCACCCCTGTTCCAATGCCCTACAGCCTGTTCCTTTTCGCTTGTCCCTGATGGCACAACCGGTATCTCTCCATCTGTGTGGGCCGTACTCGGTCATGAGAAGGAGATTCCTGTTGCCTTCCCTGCAGCTGAGTGTGCGTGGACAGGTGAAGAAAGGCTGGTGGAACTGGCAGGGCCGTGAGCTTCAGCAAGGCCAGGGATCCGTTACACAGACCCGTCACCTCTCACTGAGGAGCATTTCTGTCCCTCCATCCCAACGGTCCAGCCTCAGAGATGGGCTGCGGAGAGCCACAAGGACCAAGTGGCTGAGAGCTGGCTGGGATGGGGAGTTACCTGAGAGAGCCTGGGAGGAAGGGGCAGCAAAGTCACAACAATTACTCTCTCTCGAGTGGGTTGAAAAAACAAGGTGCTTGAAGCTAGAAGTTTCAAGAAAAAGCACTTTGGGGTTATTCTCTTTAAACAACAAAAAGCAGCTGCTAAAATACCCACCACTCAACCAAAGCAACAGCCGCTTTTGATCATGGGAGATGCGTGTTTGCCCACGCAGTGCTGATCATGTGTAGTTTGAGGAGGCCGCGTTAGACATGCCCTCAAATCTTAACGCAGGGATCATACTGGCCGTATGTGTTTCAGGTAACTGTAGCCAGGACAGCTCTTGCTTCTGCCCTCTTTCCTTCTGCACGATGGTTGTGAGGACAGCATGCAGAGCTGTGAGGCAAACGGCCCTGCTGTGCCAGCACCCAGCCTGATGGGCAGAGGCAGGAGCCACCTCTGGGTGACCTGGCACAGAGGCGAAAGCTGACATCCAGCCCCCAGCGGGGACAGTAAAGGATCTCTTTTTCATTCTTAGGCTTAACTTTCCATTTGACTTGCCTTTCAAATATGGAGAGTTGCCCTCCACAGTAGAGTGCTGAACTCGCCTTTTCACTCGCTAATAAGGCCTGATGAGAGCTTGGCATCAGTCCTTACAAGTCTCTGAACGTAGAAATTACTTAAAAAAAAAAAACAAACCATAACCCAAACCCTCCTGTTAGTTATTTACACACTGGAGAAGGGTCAGGTGCAGGTTTATCCAAATCTTTTCAGCTTTCTCACTTATTCTTTAGACATAGTCTCCTGAAAGAAGTTTCCCGTTTGCTGGGCAAACTAGGGATGTCTAGAACTCGTGGCTCATGGAGTTTGCCCTGCCAGGCTGACTTTGTGTTGGATCTTAGAATCATAGAATAAGTGAGGTTGGAAGGGACCATTAAGATCATCAAGTCCAACCGTTAACCTACCCTGATTTAAACACACCCACTTCTAAACCATGTCCCTAAGCACCTCATCTACCCTTTTCTTAAACACCTCCAGGGATGGTGAATCCACCACCTCTCTGGGCAGCCCATTCCAATGTTTAATAACCCTTTGAGTGAAAAAATGCTTCCTAATATCCAATCTAAACCTGCCCTGACATAACTTGAACCCGTCTCCTCTTGTCCTATCACTTGCCACGTGGGAGAAGAGGTCAGCCCCCATCTCTCTAAAACCTCCCTTCAGGTAGTTGTAGAGGGTGATAAGGTCACCCCTCAGCCTCCTCCTCCCCAGGCTAAACAACCCCAGCTCCCTCAGTCGTTCCTCATAAGGCTTGTCCTCCAGACCCCTCACCAGCCTGGTAGCCCTTCTCTGGACACGCTCCAGCACCTCAATGTCCTTCTTGTAGTGAGGGGCCCAAAACTGAACACAGTACTCGAGGTGAGGCCTCACCAGTGCCGAGTACAGGGGGATGATTACTTCCCTACTCTGGCTCACCACACTATTCCTGATGCAGGCCAGGATGGTGTTGGCCTTCTTGGCCGCCTGGGCACACTGCTGGCTCATACTCAGCCGGCTGTCCACCAACACCCCCAGATCCTTCTCTGCCAGGCAGCTTTCGAGCCACTCCGCCCCCAGTCTGTAGCACTGCATGGGGTTGTTGTGACCCAAGTGCAGGACCCGACACTTGGCCTTGTTGAACCTCATACCATTGGCCTCAGCCCATCTGTCCAGCCTGTCCAGATCTCTCTGCAGAGCCAATCTACCCTCAAGCAGATCAACACGCCCCCCCAGTTTAGTGTCGTCTGCGAACTTACTGAGGGTGCACTCAATCCCCTCATCCAGATCATTAATAAAGATATTAAAGAGAACCGGTCCCAGCACGGATCCCTGGGGGACACCACTTGTCACTGGACACCAACTGGATTTAACTCCATTTATCACCACTCTCTGGGTACGGCCATCCAACCAGTTTTTTACCCAGCGAAGGGTACACCTGTCCAGGCCACGAGCAGCCAGTTTCTCCAGTAGAATGCTATGGGAAATGGTGTCAAAAGCCTTGCAAAAGTCCAGGTAGACAACATCCACAGCTTTTCCTTCATCCACTAAGCGGGTCACCTCATCATAGAAGGAGATCAGGTTTGACAGGCATGACCTGGCTTTCACAAACCTATGCTGACTGGGCCTGATCACCTTGTTCTCCTGCATGTGCCGTACATCTTGTACCACCCTTTGTTCTAATTAAATGTGAGTGCCTCATCTAAACAGCCTGTGTTTTGCATCAGCAGTGGGTTAACATGAAGACTCTTTCCATCCGTCTTGAGATGGAAAGTTCTTGGAGGAAAAAACAAGACTTGAGTTAGAGAAGCTGTAGCATCCTTATTTTCACCTGTGTCTGCATGACTGTCACGGATACTCTCTTTTCAGATACTGGAGGACAGAACTATCAAAGGTTGTGTGAGTGTGGAGCCCTACATCCTCGGGGAGTTCGTGAAGCTGTCCAATAACACGAAGGTAGTGAAGAATGAGTACAAAGCCACAGAGTATGGTCTGGCCTACGGCCATTTCTCCTACGAGTTCTCCAATGGCACGGACGTCGTCGTTGATCTACAAGGTTTGTATTACGGTGAACGTCATTTCTTGCGTGTCCTGTCACGGTGCAGAATGTGCTATAGAAAGGATGTGCTGTCTCTAAATGACGTAAAGTGAGGGAGGTATGTGCAGGAGTGTTTTTGCCTCGAGCAGTGCTCTTGTTCTCTGCTGCATCACAGCAAGAGCGTGCCACAGCTTCACGTCATGGTGTGATCTGCATCCAGTTAGACTAAAGCCGGTCGGCAAGGAACCATCCGAAGAAGAAGCACTAAAAGAGGCAGCGGGTTTTGTTGTGCTTTTTCCTTCCTAAAATTGGCAAGCCTAAAAAAAGGTCCCCTGTTCAGCTAATGGAGAATCGAGCTCTTTTGTTAAGAGCCAAGGATAAAACCTTTCAGACGCGACCTTTAGCGCGCAGGTATCTTTGGGATATTAATTTCATTAAATATTCATTAGTTACCTCTTAGTGTTCTGCTTTTGCTGACGTAGGCGCAAACTGGGAATCACTGAGGTGACATTAACGGAGCGTGGGCTGTGCCAGGCAGGCAGTCCTGAGCACGCTGATACAATGGCTGTGACGGTCGATACCTGGATGTGTCCTTCTTCCACAGGTTGGGTGACGGGTAACGGGAAAGGCCTCATCTACCTCACAGACCCCCAGATTCACTCCCTTAATAGCAAAGATGTTTCACGCTCCAACTTCGGGAAGAAAGGAATTTATTACTTCTTTAATAATCAACACGTGGAGTGCAATGAAATCTGCCGCTGCCTTTCTTTAGCAAGACCCTCGGTAGAGCTGCCAATGTAGACTCGCGCAAGGCAGTCACACGAAGAATGACCCATAAGATGGACTGGATTTTATCCTACGCACCTTTAGGAGCATATGATCTTTGTGAGGACAGAGCCACTGAGACGATACCCACGTGAGTTGGGTCAGTCATTACTTGCACGAGTTTGGCACGTTCTGGTCTTTGCATCCGGGTTGGTAATACCATGTTATCGCCTTGTGTACCATCTGAACCTCATGTTGTTATAGCCGTCTGTAAGAATTAACAGAAGAACATAAGAAGAGTAAAAAAACAGCCTCCCAAATTCAGCGAGAGGTGTACTACAAGGCTGTATAAACTTCTAGTCCATTCAGGCCCAGTAAGGGCAATAGGCACCACCTGCTCTTTGGAAATGGAATAGGAGATGGAGTGAGACAGAAGCAGAGAGTTGTATTTCAACTGTCTGTAAAATTTTCAAAAACTTGTGTAAATGCTTAAGGGAAGAAGTTGTAATGTTTTTGTTTGCTTCAAAAATAACAAAGTTTCTTTCAGAGGTGCGTATGTGTACGTGCATATGTGACCACACAACATCTAAGCGGGTGGAAACATGGTTTTAACTGGAACATCATGAAAACTCTACTGCTCTGCAAGGGAAAAAATAGTGTTCTTGAACCAAGAGATGCTTTGCATGAATGATTGAGGACCGCTCCATTTAACAAACTCTCAGAAGACCTTCCCAAGAGAAGAACAGTTCTCACTTAAGGACAGCTCAGCTCTTCTGCCTGTAATGAAACTGTGAGCCCCACAGATTTGGTGCCCGCTTCTGTAACTAATTCCTACAAATAATCTCACTGGACATGAGCGTAGCCCCTTGTACGAAGGAGCGGTTCTGGGGGGAGTCCAGCATCTAATTAGCACAGAGTAAGCAGCCTCAGTGCCAGTTTTGGTTCCAACTAGGCAGGCAGAGCACCCTCTCCTCTCGAGCCTCACGGAGCTGCGAGGCGGAGGGTGTTCAGGAAGGAGCGGTGCCTTTCTCAGCTGAGTCCCCGACAGCAGCAGACGGAAGGAGACTTGCAATTTGCTGCCCGTAGCGAGGACCATGCGTCCCATGGGTCGTGCCTCAGTGCTGGTGGAGACGCAGCCTGCAGAGCTTCCAGCCGGCTGCTCTTCAGGCATATCCCAGAAAATACATTTATGAAGGTAACAAAAATGTCTAATAATACTTAAGTGATATATTTACACACTGCCCACACGGAGACCCTGATCCTGCCACCCCACTCATACAGTCAAAGACTGAATTTGTACCTACACGATGGGGTGTAGCGGGGAACGATGGTTCCACCTGTGCTGGGAATGTGCTTTGCTGTCACCCACGCAAGCAGGTGCGACTTTGTCCTTTAACCGCAACATTTTAGCAGTATTTTTGTTATTGTTTGTGGTTGCTATCAAGCATTCTCAGAGAGCTCCCGATTTTTAACACCAGGACCGAACAGCCCCTGGCGTGTAGGCTGGCCACATGCTTCAGTAGTGCCTGCCTGGGTTAGAGACAGCTGCAGCCTTTTACTTTTTATGAAACAATCTTTTGTTTTGGTTTGGTTTTTTGTTGTTTTGCTGTGTTTTCTTTTTTTTTTTTTTTTTAAATAAGCTTGCAATTCATTCATGTGACCTCCTTTGACACCTAGAGCAGTTCACATACTGATAACCACTCACCTACCTCCAAGAGACACAGCGCATAGAGTTACTCTGTCACAGTAAATTTCAGAAGCGCTTGGGGGAAAGCGCTGCCCTCCCAACTGTGTGAATTCTAGCTCAACAGCTGAAATCTTGAGGGGTTTTCCCTGCACAGGCTGGTTAGCTGAAAAGAGTCAAACCTGGTATGGTCAGATAACGTATACATATGCTGTAGAGAAAACAGCTATAAAACAGAGGGGATGGGCACTCCTCACACAAAATGCTGCGCCCCTTCAGTGCTCAATGAAGCCAACTGGAGTGTCTGGTTCAAAGAAAACCCCCACAAAACTGTTGGCAATATATTACCCAAATTCAAACTATGATGAAAGAAGCATTTTCGAATCAGATATGCTGAGTAATGCGTTTTGTCCTAAAATACTCCAGGGTTCGTTTTACATCTGCTGTGGACAGGCTTTTAATGAGTTACCTGGCCAGGACGAGTGGGCTTCAACCTTCATTTCCAATGGGTGATTAACCTGCATGCGCCGACAGGAGGATGTTTGCTTCGGCCTCTGTCAGGGATGCATTGCAGATTTCAGTTAAAAGCAGACGATGTATCTTTGCATCTACAGGTTGATGCTGACTTTCTATTCCATAGGAGAAGGAAAGTGGTCTTGTATTCTTCCAGCACATCTTTCCTGATGTTATTAGACTAATCAGCACGCAGAAAAGCTACTTCTAGGGAAATTCAAGCAACAGTTATATGTATTCCCCTTAACAGTGCCACGTATGACTGGAATAATGCGCAGGACTGGAGCTAACGTTTGTTGCTGCCTCTCCAGCCGAAAGAAACTACAACGGGACCTAGATTTTACTCTTCCCAGACCATGCCAGCACCTCTAGGATACGCGTGTGGGCGCTCTCTCCATCAGCAGTGAAAAGCTGCCTTCATTTCAAATTCTCTTCTTCTGCTCCGAATCCCAGACGTCCCACTGCCCCCGAGCTCGAAGGCTGGGATGGTTCCTTTGGGCAGATTTTCTTGATGAGAAAGGGAACGCAGCTTCAAACTTCCACAAAAAGATGGGTCCCCAGCAGAGAGTTAGCTTTAACAAAACCATCCGCTTTTGTTTCTGCAGCCAGCAGCGATTTTTAGGCTTTTGTTCCTGCTTTTTAGCAATGCTATTGTTTTCTGGGTGATGTTTGTGCCGAGTTGTTTGGAAAGATGCCCTATCACTGCACTGACCGATTAGAACTAGGTGTAAAGAGGGAGAAGCAAGAGAAGAAGAAGAAGAAAAAAAAAAATTAAATCTCTTTATTATGGTGCATAAACCTTCAGTGTTGGGGAGCTGGGCAGCTGCGCAGGAAGAAAAATGCATTCAAAAATATAATGCTAGTGTGAATAATCCTTTCTCGAATGCTGCTTGCAGACTGCTTCAGCTTTGTCAGGTGAACTTGAACTGGGCCATCAGATTTGCTGCCGTTCCCATTGCACACTGTCTATCACCCCGGGGCATTCACCATCTTGACTGTTGTTAAAAGCGAGCAAACAATCCATCATTGAGCCGGGGAGTCACTCGCTCATAGAAAAGTAAAATCGGCATGTGACGGTACACTCGGCCCCAGTGTTTCGCAGATTAAAGTGATACATGAAAACTCACGTGTTACTGGGAAGATTAAGTCCGTTATCTTGTTCTGCAGCCAATAAAGGGCAGCCTTGTCTGCAGCAGTAGGGAAATGCCGCCTTTAACCAAGTGACAAACGCTGCGCATACATAGCTTCGTGCTCCGGCAAAAAGAGAGCGCCGAGCTCTGAAGAGGAAACAAAGCTAGTTAGCAAGATCTCGGGAATTAATAGGCAGCAGAGATGCTGTGTTAAAGCCTCTCGGCAGAGGCTTTCCCTTCTCTATAGAGACAATTAAAAGCAAAACAAAACCTCCCGGACAATCTCTGCAGAACAAAGTGTCCTAATGCGCTGCCAGCAGCCGGCCCCGCGATGTCTGCTGTGACAGCACATGCAGTTTCGAGACCCCTGAAAAGTAACGTCTTTTCCAGCTTATGTCTCTTGTTCAAAGAAAGGAAAAGAAAAAAAAAGAGTACTTAGATATGCTCCTGGATAAATCCATCTGTGGGAAATTTTCATATTTTGATTTCTTCCTCATATTTGCGTTTAGCGGCTGATTTCTTTTGTTGGTTTGCGGCATACATTTCACCCTCTCAGCCAAAGTTAGGGCTACTCCCTGGTAAAAGTTATTATCAAGTATCAGCTTGTCCAGTCCCCTGTTAAAACAGACATCATCCTGTTTAACCCCGTAGCTTCTCCTGGTCTTACTCTTTACAGGCTCGGGCACAAATTCGGAGGTATCAGTCTTTCACAAATGCAGGGACTCTGTCTTCATCCAGGGCTTGGATACGGGAAATCCTGGACTGAGGTGCTCTACAACCTCATCACCTGAAGAACTTAGACAAATGCATGGCCCAAAACACATAGAACTTAAATGATCGGTTCATATTTGTGGTGTAAAGAGATGATTATTGGGGGGAATAAATAGTTGACTCAGACTGGTGATGGAGCGTTTAATATTTTGGCTGGAAGTCTCATCTTAGAGCGACTGACCCAAAAAATTGCTGTTCTGCTATTTCCTCTGGTTTCAGAAGAAAGTCAATTGATTGAACCAACCAAGATTTAGGGAATACTTTTTTCTTTTTCTTTCTTTCTTTCTTTTTTTTTTTTTTTTTAAAGAAATTCCGTGGTTGATATTAAGTAACTTGCTACCAATGGTGCTTCTGGGGCTTGGTTAATTATAACACACTCCAAAGTCCAATGTAAGAGCTCCGTGTGACTATTAAAAGCCGATTGTCCTGTGGTCTCTCTCTACAAAATGAGCCAAACCGTGTTGTGCCGGTGCAGTGAAATATTATCGTCGACTGTAGGGACAGAAAGTCTGAAGAAACATTTCCTCCTCTCGCCTAAAGCAGCCAACTCAAGGACTTGAGTTGGACCCAGTGTGAGCGCTGCCGTAAGCCAGGCACAAAAACGTCCCGCTCTCGACAAGGTGATGACACACTCTCCTGTCCTTCAGCGAAGATATTTGGTTGAGGAGGATTTTCTCCCCCGCTACCTTTCATGGGTATGCAGGTGAAAGGCAGAGCTCTGGTTTGCTGCGTGTCATCCACTCGTGCATAAAAATTAGTAAATTTGCTGGCGAGGGGGAACAAGTGGATGCAACGGCAGGCAGAATGCTTTTTCTCACTTGTTTGCCAATACTTAACGAAGTAAGGGGCTTTGGGGAACTTCTCTTACAAAAGACGCAGCGTGAAAGGGAAGACCCTCGGCTATCCTGACAATACACGGCTGAGCCGGGCTTGCCTCCCGCCCTCTCCCTCCCAGCCGAGGCGGCAGCATCCTGGGCCATTAAGGCCAGTGGCGAGCGGGCGCGGGGTGACCCCTCCAGCTGTGAGGCAGCCCCCCGCACGCGAGGCAGCACGTCCCCGCTGCCACCGACCCGCTGTCAGCTGCCCCCAGAGCCCAGCTGCTGGATTTAGGCATCGCTCCCTTAACCAGAAAGAGCTATTCATGGGCACTGAGGGGAAAGCTTCACGTGAGCGAGCTCAGAGCGGCAGCCCGCGCTGCCAAATCTCTTCTGCTTGGCAAAATCCAGCGCTGATGCTGAACGCCAGCCTCCTCGGCGATGTCCTCCCCGCTGTGTGTCTCGGTAGCAGGGGTGGGATTGCTCTTCCAGGTACGGGACTGGCACCCAGCACGGGAGTTTTGCCAGCCCGTCCTGTCCCCCGGCTGGCAGAGCCACGGGGGGTCCCCACCGATGCTGGGGGAGCCCCCAGGAGCAGGGAAACCAAGCGCGCACCGCTGTATCTCCGGGCATTGCATGCGTGTCGGGAAAACCGCGCTATTTACAGGTGGTGTCATGTGAAATAACCAGAACGGAGGTATTTGCAGCGACGTTATCGACTGATAACTGCCACCGTCACCTGCTGCCTTGGAGGCAAGTCCCTGCGCCGGCACCCGGGTGCCTTCCCCAGCTGGGATGGGAAGGCAGCAGCCTGGGGACAGCCCCTCTCCCGGGAATGGCACGCACCACCCGCCTTTTTTTCCACTTGGATGGCATCGTCTCCCGTGTCCCTCTGCAGAGCGGGAGCAGATGGGGCTGTCGGCCCCCGCAGCCGCCCGCTGCCCCCCGGCTCGCCTGAGCCCGTGGTGCCTCCGGCGCCCCCCCCCAGCCTGCCCGCGGCGACGCTCCGAAGAGAACTTAATCCCATTCTTTAATCTTTAAAACGTCTCTGCCAAGCTATTTTTCAGACGGAGCGTATCTTTCATCGAAAGGCACCGAGTTACTGATAATTTGGTTGTTTCTCGATACTGCTCAACGCCTCCGCTCGAAGCAGTGTGTGCCACAGGACCGGAGCACCCGCAGCACCGAGGGCCGCCGTCCCGCTTCCCCTCCCCGCCAAGGGTGTGCAAGGAGGGGGGAGCACAGCCAGCACCCATGGGTGCCCGATGAAGAGCAGGATAACCCCGCCTGGCAGCGGGTGCTTTTTCTCCCTCCTTGGGAAACGGCCAAGGGAAGCCCAAACTGCCGTGCCGGCTACCGGGGCTGCCGTCCCCTCCGAGCGGGCCATCACGTTAATAGAGGTTGATTTGCAAACGGCGTCGCCCCCCCTCCTCCCCGATGCCCCCCTTTGCCTGACTCCCGCTTTTCTGCTCAATGGCACAGATGCTGCTTTGTGCTGCCCAGGACCAAGCAGCTATTAGCAGCAAATCCAGCGAGGGAAATTAATGAAGGCGACTACTAATAAAAGACAGCTCAGGACAGCCATACCAACTTGCTCCGAGCAGTAATTAACTTTTTTTTAAAACTCATGAAGGTAAATATGCCGTCAGCTTTGGTCCACTCTCTCTTCTTTTTAATAAAAGGAGGGGGAGGGGAGGCGAGGGAAAGGGGACGGCTGTGCGTCGCAGCCTCCCCAGCACCATCCGTGTTCCCTTCCCCGCACGCTGCCGGCCGCCGCGAAGGGCCGAGCAACCTTCCAGCACAGCCAGCAGTCCGAAGAACGGTTTTCTCCAAACGCTTTTGAAAGGCTTTATTTTAAATCTTAGCATTGCAGGATCACTACTTCCGTTTAATCAGAAATCGGGATTCGGTATGCGAAGTCACAAGGGACGAGAAGGTGGTCAGGGGTCTGCTGGACCTGCACAAATGTTGCAGCATCATAGGCTGAAGGCAGGATAGGTCCTAAAGTTGAAGCTTGTGAGCGCAAAAGAGTCTCTCTTAGACTTTAAGACACAAGGTTTGGCCCCGTAGTAAGACAACAACCTACACCGGGCGAAAAAAAATAACCCCACCAGGATTTCGGTTCATGCGAGTGGACTGCAGCGCTACGACCACTGCGTGAAAGATGGGTGCCTGAGATGGTTTTTTGCCCGTATGGTATGGGAATCGGGGCTGCGCGGGCCAAATCCACACACCATAAAGGCAAAATAAAGGTGAAGCAACCCCTTCCCGCCGCCGACCCGCCTGGATGTGCCGCTGGGCGCAGCTGCCCGAGCTGCTTGCTCTCCCACTAAGCTTTCTAGCCTGCCTTGGAAAAAAAAACCACCGGCTTAGTTTCATGTCACCGTTAGCCTTGCTCCTGGCTCACTTTTATTCCTTCACGCTGAGTTTATCTGATTACTCCGGCCGAGGGAAACAGACGGCCTGTTGACATCCCCGGTGAATGCTCCAAATGGCCTCCCCGGGCAGAGCGCAGCGTGCGGGACGAGCCGGCAGCGGGGGGACACCGAGCCGGCAGCGGGGGGACACCAGCGAGTCACAAGGGCTTCACTGCTTGCAGCGTAGCGCCCTGGTTTCTGCCGCAGGGCTGGGGGTGCGGGCAGCTGGCTGCAAAGTTTGGGGAGGTTTCCGAGCACTCACGTTGTCTCCAAGGGTTTGGACTTGGGATCTGGTTCTGGTCCTTTCCCAAAATGAGATTGGGATGAGCGCTTGGCCGGGCTCCCACGGCAGCCGAGCCCCTCGCTGGGGTGCGCTCCTGCCGGCGAGCGCAGGGTGGTTTGGGTGGGAAAGGGACCGTTAAAGGCCACCTTGTCCAACCCCCCCTGCCATAAGCAGGGACATCTCCAACTAGATCAGGCTGCTCCCCGCAACGCCGGGGTGACCTGCCGATGCGCCGCCCCTTCGGCGAGGCCAGGATCGCTCCCACACCCCCCCCCCCGGGCCCTTCCCGGCCCCCCCCAGGGCTGTGCCCCTCTCCGCCACCCCCTAACCGGCATCGCTTCTCCTGCCACCCATGTCC
This sequence comes from Pluvialis apricaria, assembly GCA_017639485.1. Taxonomy (NCBI): domain Eukaryota; kingdom Metazoa; phylum Chordata; class Aves; order Charadriiformes; family Charadriidae; genus Pluvialis; species Pluvialis apricaria. Next base: position 81,575,842 of record CM030010.1, read on the forward strand.
TCCAGTGCCTGGAGGACACGTGCTGTGTCACGTTCCCATGGGAGCATCGTGGGGAGAGTGAGCCGGGCACAAAACCAGCCATCCCCCGGCCACCTGCAGCCCCCCCCAGGCAGGACGGTGGCATCCCCCTCCCCGGGGGGCTCCCGCACCCCCAGGACGTCCCCTCGCCCCGTGGCTGGAGCCGCAGCTGCCGCCCGTGGCTCGAGCTAGTCACCCTCCCGACGCGTGTCCCCGCTGCCACCTCCCCGAGCCCCCCGGCCACCAAACCCCCCTCCCAACGGGGGCAAAAAAACCCCATCCCTTCCTTCTTGTTCCCTCTGCGTAGGTCAGGGCCCCACGAGGTGGCTGCGGACGCGGGACCTGCGGATGGTAACACCAAACCGGAGAGGGCAAGCGTGGGCAACGGGCCCCTCGGAGGCCGGAGGAGGGTCGGTGGCGATGGGAACCGAGCTGGTGACAGCCCTTCCCCCAGCGGCTGCTCTGAAATACTCCTGAAGCATCATAAAAATGAAAAAGGTATTGTTATGTGTTTATTTGCTTAAAAGCTCTTGGTGTATTTAACGGCATTAAATCAATTCAGTGAGGAGAGGCTGTGGCAGTCCGATCTGAGGAGTCGGAGCCCGAAATTTGAGGACTAGCCCCGCTGTGTGAAAGGCAAGCAAAGGAAACCACTGAAAGGCTGAGTCCCCGAGGAGAAAGTAGTGAAATGCCAAAAAAAAAAAAACCCCACCAACCCACCCAGCCCGTGGGGAAAGGCCCACCGAGGCGGGGCGGTGGGAAGGTGACTGTCCCCAGCCTGAGGAAAGGCAAAACCCTCCTCCTCTGCGATGGAAAGGAGAGCTTCGGGAAGGAGTTAAGGATGGAGAGGGGAGAGAGGGGAGCGGCAAAGATTGCGCGGGACCTTGCGTTTCGCCTGCGGAGAAACGCGTGCCCTTTCATACACAAAAATACGTCTTACATATACCTCGGGGTGTGCTGTCATTACCTTTCTTTGGGTTGCGTACAGAGTTTCTTACGGAAATAAGAAGTAACTGTTTAATAACCCAGATGATTGCTCCTTTCGGTTGAAACAACATTTTGCGATAACTAATGTATCCAGTGTTAGGGGGGGAAAAAAAATAAGCCAAGGGTGTGCTTAATTACTTAACATCATATACATTTCAATAACAAAGCCACTAGAGCGCACCATAGGATGCCCCGTAGCAGGTGAACCCTCATTGAGCTGTTTCCCAGCATAATGGCATCACTTCTTCACCGTCACGAAACCCAGGCCTCGCTGTGGCGATAAAATCATTTAACGAATAAAACCGGGGGAGCAGCGGACCCTGAACCCCCAACCTGAGGCACCCGAATAAGGAAATTTGGGTGGGTTTAGCTTCGTGCTGAGCCTAAATATCTCCAGATCCACCTAGAAAGCTACCAAAGTTAAATTTACAGTCCTCCCAGCTCTCCCACCTTCCTTTGGAACCCGGGCGAGCGTCCAGGGGCTGGGCAGGGAGGTGCCCGAGCCCGAAAGGCCGGATCCCTGCCTCGGCTCCGAGGTGTTCGCCCGGGAGGGAGGGCGAAAGCTGCGCTTCAGACCCGCCGGCCAGATGCGGGCCGGGCCGGGAACGTTCTTTTTAATTATGGCGATGCGTTGCGAGATTTATGTCTGCCATGAAAGCAAGCGCGCGCGCAAGCCCTTGGGGTGCGGCTGCTGTCGCACGGGCGCTAGTTTGGCTTCTTGTCGCTATTCTTATGCCAAGGAGGGCTGTAAACCCCCCTCGGGGGCCGTAGAGCTGCCCCTCTAGCTCTGACGGCGCGGAGAAGCTTTTATGCCAAAATACAATACACAGAAGGATCATAAACACATTTTTTTATGGCAAGGTGCTGCCATGGAAACTAACACACGCACACACAGAAGCATGGTTTTTCCACTTCATCCAAAGAGGTGCTTTCCCATCCTGCATCCCCCTGGGCCGCTTCCAGGTTCGCTGTAATTGCTTCTGTAATTTCCCGATGCTGCCGGGAGCCGTAGCTCCGGTGCGAGCTGGGACCTCCCGTCACCTCCAAAAATCAGCCTGCTGCGAGAAGAGAGGGAAATACAAGGAAAAATTAAAAAAAAAAAAAAAAGAAAGAGGCAAATGAACTCTTTCAAGTTTAGAGGGGGGGAGAGAGAGGGAAATGAACCGCGTTCAGAAGAGAAGTTGGGGCGTGGGTGAACGGGTTGGATAACGAATCCGGCCCTTCCGGCTCATCCTTTGCCAGCGCTTCCCTCTCCCCGCCTCCCCACCGTCTCCTTCGAGGGCATCTCCAGCCCTGCCGGCAGCCCTGCCCGGGGACCAGGGAAGGTTTGGCTTGAGTGACTCCCACCCCAAACCCTGCCAAAAAAAACCCTCTCCCAAATTCCCCCCCCCGCCCTTTCCATCCTCCAACGCTCCGTGTGCTTTTTCCCACCGTGGTGCCGGCGGCCGTAGCCCCGGTGGGCCGGGGCCGGGAGGGGATGCTCCTACTAACGGAGTCTCTACCTGGGATGGAAGGAAATACCTCCAGGGTGCCGAACCGGGCAAGAAGCAGCGTGTATCGCGGTGCTGAGCCACCCCGAGACATCCCTCCCGACTCCCGCGTGGCTCGCCGTGGAGAGAGGGACAGCGCATCCCAGCCATGCCGGCCTTTTGAAGAGCCGAAGGCACCTACTCCGGCGCCTCTTAAAAGTGGGAGAGAAACCGGGAAGGACAATGAGACCCGACCAGAAAAGACGGAGAGGGCGAGCGAGGCGCTAGCCTTCTTTTTTTTTTTTTTTTTTGGCATTCCTGGAGTTTAATCATTAAAAGGGATCGTTAAAAGAGAGCGAGAGTGAAAAACCCGCTCCCGACGGGCTGCCCCACACACCGCCAGCGGATTGAAAGGCTCCCTCTTGTTTTGTTCCTTCTGGCCCGTGGCAGATTTGGGGGGACACAGCTTCATCTTGCTGGCCACATCAAAGCGGTGATTATGCAAATGCCCCCATTTATTTTTTTTTTTTTTTTTAAGGAATTATTTATCACACAATAACCCCCCTGCCAGGGGGGGAAACAATAGATCAGGCTAGATCGCGCTGCTCGCCCGAGGCTGCGGGGCCGGGGGGCGGCGAACCCCCGCACGTTTTATTGGCCTAACCTAATTTCACTAATTCTCTTTTCACACGTTTTGGGGTAGTTTTTTTTTTTTTCTCTTCCCCTTCCCCCCCCTTCCCTCCTTTCAGGGACGTCGCTCCGAGGGCCGGGTTTCACGCTCCCAGGATCCGGGGGGCACTGGGGGGGGGGGGGTTCATGTGCCGCACACTTTATTTAATTAATACGTTCAGGCGCCTCTGCTGCTTTTTAATGATTTCCAGGTGTTTGTACCCAGAAGTCACAAAGCGCTCCCGGGTGCACGGGGGCAATGATTGAAGGGCCTCGGTGGCCTCCAGCATCCCCCCCTCCGCGGTGACATCCCTGGCCATGTGCTGTTGGTACCCCTGGGCAGCCGAGGGGTGCTCGGAGGCACTGACCCAACCCCTGGACTTGCCCGGGCCTTGGGTTTCGTCCGTCCCTCAGAGACACAGAAAAAGGAAATTCTTCGTCTTTAAACCCGTGCATTAATTTTTCTCGGTAACATTTATTTCCTCCGGCCTGCTCTGCGCAATCCAGGAGCCACCAGCCTGAAGAAGTGCGATAAACGCTTTCTCCATCCACGCATTCGCTGCGCAGCATCTTCTTTACCGGGAGGAAAACGTAAATGATCAGTAAACTTCCACCGAGCTTGCGTCACAGAATCACATTTTGCGTTGGAAGGGACTTTGAAGATCACCCCGTCCTACGCCCTGCCCTGGGCAGGGACACCTCCCCCCAGCCCAGGGTGCTCCCAGCCCCGTCCAACCTGGCCTGGAACACCTCCAGGGATGGGGCAGCCACAGCTTCTCGGGGCAGCCTGCGCCAGGGGCTCACCACCTGCGCAGTCAAGAATTTCTTCCAAATATCTCATCTCAGTCTCCCCTCTTTCAGTGTAAAACTGTTCCCCCTCATCTCATGGCTCCCCTCCCTGACGCAGAGTCCCTCCCCAGCTCTCCTGGAGCCCCTTTAGGCACTGGAAGGGGCTCTGAGGTCCCCCAGAGCCCTCTCTTCTCCAGGCTGAACACCCCCAACTCTCCCAGCCTCTCCTCACAGCAGCATCTCCCTGCCCTCCTCTGTCCCCGCTCCAACAGCTCCGTGTCCTCCTGCTGTTGGGACCCCCGAGGTGGGGGCAGCACCGCAGGGGGTTCTCTCTCCCCGGAGCGGAGCAGAGGGGCAGAATCCCCTCCCTCGCCCTTTGCGACGTTATCGGCTGCACGAGGAACCCACGAACAGAAATGAACCGCCATGAAGGGAGGCGGCGGCCGAGTGGAGCGCGTGGTTCTCATGGTGCCTGTCCCCTCTCGAACCACTCTGAGGCCTTCCTTGGCTGGAAAAAGAGGAGATTTCTCTTGGTTCGGACCCACTTCTCCTCGAGCAGCTTTTCACCCAAAATTTCCTCCCCCCAGCTGCACCCTGGGGCTAAGCTGACATCCCCGAGAGTTTAGTCGTCGTCGTCTTATTCTACAGGGAGAAAAAAGACAGGGGGGCTTTTCAAGAAGCAAAAGGAAATTTGGGGAATGGAAAAGCCCATCGGCCTGCCGGGAGCTACGCCAACTCGGGCGGCTCTGCCCACCGCGGGGACACCCGCGCTCGGCTGCGGTTCTGCCCGAAGAAGAAGCAGCAGCAGCAGCAGCTGTCACCCGCGTACCCCTGCGCGAGCGGCGTTTGTCACCCACAGGCCCCGCGAGCGCAGGCACCCTGGTGTCACCGGAGGTGAGGACAGGCGCCGGTCCCCCCCCGTCCCCCCGCCGAGTCCCGTAATTCCCGGCAGAAGGCACCGTGAAGCAGAAAAAGCAGCGACCCAGAAGCTACGAAAATTAGAGCTTTTTATTTATATTTTAGTCACGAGAACAATCCCTTTGCTCTTCGGCTGTAAATACATACTAGAATAAACTCTGTAAATTATACAAAAAAAATACATATTTTCCATGAAATCTTTCTTTATAATAAATAAATGTGAACACGTGTGCGGCTGATCGCTGTAATGTTCCGTGTCTGTTTAGGTTTTCACTCCGTTGATTTATTTTTAATCTCCTGAAAGAAGGGGGGAGTGCCTCGTCCCCTAAAGGTCGAAATAAATAATGCATGAGGGGGGGGCGCCCTCCCCCCCCAATTTCCCCACCGCCGCCACCCCCCCACCCCCGCCGCCTTTTCCTCCACATTTGATTTTTCCTTTTGATAGGAGAGTTCAGCCTAAATTTCCACGCTTGCATTCAGCCCGCACAAAGCCTACAAATTATACAATGACTTCTAACCCGGACCCCTACACAACAATTTATTTTGCGGTTTGTTTTTTTTTTTTTCCTCCCCCCACTCCCTTCCCCCACACCCCCCTCACCCCCCCCAATATAAATCATAAGGGACAGATGGCAAAAAGGGGACACACACACACACACAGACACAGACACACAAAAGCCCTGGGGGACAGAAACTGGCCAAAAGTGCACATCGGAGAGAGAGAAGAGCAAGTTTGGTTTGGCAGGTGCCGGTGTGTGTGTGTCCCTCCTCCTCCTCCTCCTCCTCCTCCCCCGGGGGAAACGGGCAGATGCCGCCGCCCCGGAGGAGGTGGTGGGGGGGACGGACGGACGGACGGACGGACGGGGCTTAGAGGCAACGGCGGGGTTGGGGAGGGGGGTGGCGGTGGCGGTGGGGGGACAACGACGACCCCGAAACGTCCCGGCCAGTGTTCGGCGTCCGAGGCGGAGCCGGCGGGGCTGGCGGGGGATAAAGTGCAGGCGTAGGGGGAGGCGGAGGGAGCGGGGCTGGCGGAGCCGCCGCTCCAGGAGGAGGCGGGCGAGGGGCTGCCCCCGCCGGCGCCGCTGCCCGCCGGTCCCCCCGCCGCCCCGTCGGGGCCCAAGCGCCCCGTGCCGGCCAACCGTAAGGTCTCGGTGAGGGCCCAGATGTAGTTGTGGGCGAAGCGGAGGGTCTCGATCTTGGTGAGCTTGGCGTCCTCGGGGAAGGTGGGCAGCACGTCGCGGAGGGCGTCCAGCGCCGCGTTCAGGTTGTGCATGCGGTTGCGTTCCCGGTTGTTGGCCTTCAGCCGCCGGTTCCGTTTGATGCGTTGAGCCGTCTCCGCCGTCCGAACCGTCCGCGCACCTCCCCGGTTCCGACCCGCCCGGCGCTTCAATCCCCGTCTGCCCGCGGCCGCCGGCGGGGCGGTCCGCAGCTCCTCCTCCTCTTCCTCCTCCTCCTCCTCCTCTTCCTCGGCGCTGGAGGGCAGCGAGGGCGAGGGGGCGGGCGACACCAGCCCCAGCAGCACCAGTTCGTCCTCGGCGGGAGGCGCCGGACCCTCCGCCTTCCCCAGCATCCCGGGCACCGGGGTGGGGTGGGGGGGTGTGTGCGCCGGGGCGGGCGGGGAAGGGGGGGGGGGGGGGGACGACACCGGAGGGGCCGAACGGGACGCGCTCCCCACTCTTTACAAAGCCGAAGGCCGAAACGACGGTTTAACGGTTCGATGAAGGAGGGGGGTGGGGGGGGGTGGGGGGAAAGGGGGGTGGGGGAGGGGGTGGGGGGGTTGGGGGGGGGAAATGCGAAGAAGGGAAAGGGGGGGGAGGGGGGGGGAAAGGACGATGGCACGCGCCCCGGGACGGCGGCGGAGCAAGCCCGGGGCCCGTCGGGCTGCGTGTCTGGCACACGACCCTCCTTAACACCCCTTATATACCCCGCGGGGAACAATCAAACCTACCCCCGGGGTCCCCCCTCTCCCCCCACCCCCCCCCCCTTACCCCCCCTCTATATCCCCCCCCCCCCCCTCCCCCCTCCTCCTTCTCCCGCGGCTTTTCCTTTACGGGGCCCCCCGCCATTGGTGCCTCGCGCTCGGCTGGAGCGTGCCGCTAATTTATTAATGAATGGGGAGAAAAGGGAAAGGGGGGGGGGTGTGGGAAAGGGAGGAGGGAGGGGGGGGGAGGGGGGGGGGGGGGGAGTGTCGTCGGGCGCTGTTGGCCAATCAGAGCGCCCCCCGCGCCACGCGCGCCCGAGCCGGGCTCCCTTTCAGCCGCTCATTGATGGGAGGCGGCGGCTTCGATACACCCCCACCCCCCCCCTCCACCCCCTTTTTTTTTGGGGGGGTATCGCCTTTTTGGGGTGAATCGAGGGAATTAAGGCGTTCTGCTGGGAGCACGCCTGCCGGGGTTTGCAGCCCCGGGGTTCCCCCGGGGCTGCAAACCCCGGCAGACGTGCTCCCAGCAGAGGTGGGTGCTGGTTTTGCCCTTTTTTTTTTCCTCCCATTTTCAGGAAGTTTTGCAAAGAGGGGGAAAAACCACACGCCTCTGACATCTGCCTTTCGGCAGGCCGAACTGGCTCCGTGCCGTCCAACGGCCGCAGCGTAGGCTCCCAAAACACAACCCCGCCGCTTGTCAATCCGCCAGAAAAAGCGTCTTCCACCCCTCCAACCACCACCACCCCCACCTCCCTCCTGCTTCTCTTCCAGACCACCCTCCAGGGCAGAAAGCCCCGGTGAATAGCCAGGCCTGGCGACATGCCCCCGGGGTCAACGGGCTCGTTCTGCCTGACCAGACCCACGGCGAGGCCGTACAAACCGAAAAAAACCCAAAAACCATAACGCAGCATCCTCCCCCCTACAGAAACTCCGTCGCCGAGGTGCTTTTGGGGGGAATCGGGCGTTGAAATAGAATTTTATTTCGCGACCGGTGGAAAAAGCCCCAAGTAGAGAGCGAAAACCTCAGCGCACGCCTCACCGGGCGCACCGCAAACACACAACTCAATCCCTCGCCCTCGCTGCCCGCTGAGTTCACGGCCCCCGTCTCGCTCCCTGCCGGAGCGGTGGCGGCCAGGTGGATGCCTCAAAAGGCCTTTGGTGTCCTCAAGCGTTGGCTTTCGCCGTCCGGCTCCGCGTCCTCCCCTCTGCCGAGGGCCGTGTCTGGATACAACCTCCTCTAAGAGCAGCGACTACGCGCTCGTTACGATTTACCCATCCATTAGAAACTCTCTGTCACTCTACCAAGAGATTGTAACGCTCCCCCCGCCGCCTTTTGCAAAAAATCTTTAGTTATCACGGGAGAGTGACACGAAGGCACTTTTCTTTCTTTTTCAGCACCTTAAAGTGCGGAGCGGGATCACCTGTGACTGGGCCAGCCCGTCCCTCCGTCCCCACCCTGCGATTTCTGTCCCTCCATCGCCGCTGCGAAAGCCACGGGGAGGTTAGGCGGAGGCAGTGAAGCGCGGGTGCTGGAGGGTGGCAGGAGGGCACAAGCCCAGATTTTTGCCAGACCTGGGGGGCGTGTAACCCATCGAGGTGCCTTTTTGGGGTTCGGCCCGATTCCGGCCACCAGTTCCCCCTTGCCCCGGTGCGGCGGTTTTCTCCGCAGAAGGTGACCGAGGCCGCGTTGGCTCCCGAGTCCTCGCAACCCTCCCAGCGTGGCAGGTCCAAGAGGCGCTTGTGTGGTCTGCGGCCGGCCCCGGCGGAGCCAGGGCTGCGGGGAGAGGGGGCGACATGGGGGGGGGAGGACAAGGGTTCGCTGCTGCTGCCCACCGCCTGAACTGTCCTCCAAGGGTCAAACTGTTCAACTTCAGCCCCTTTGCCAGACTCAATCCTACTTTACGGGAACAAAAGCCCAAAGTAGGCGACGATCAAGAAATGGGAGCACAATGATTTAAGCTTATCACACAGCCCAGAAATAAAGGACGCTGAGCTTGTGTGCGGGGAGAGGGGGAGACCTTCAGAAGGGCTTTGTTTGCTGTAAGAAGATTGAACTCTGAGGCGACCCGATAGCCCTAAAAGTTTAGGGTCTGTGTTGCTGAGAGACCTTTGGACGCAGCCCCGTCCACGCTTCGACCTCACAAGTTGCGAGCCGGCGTTAATGGCGGGTCTGGCCCAGGTGAACGGGGGTGCGACACCCCCTGGAGAAAGCGGGGGGGACGACGGGACGGGGGACACAAAGCTGCAGGGACAGGATGGCCTGTTCCCCCCCCCCTCCAAGCTCTGTCTCCCTCACACCCCACCACCGTTGGTCTCCTCAGGGTTTGGGGGACCAGGGCTGCCCCCACCAGGTTATCCGCCCCTTACACCCCCAATGCTGGGGTGCCCAGCCCTACGGCAGCACCCGAAAACTCCGCGAGTGGGATGGTTCTGCTTTTTAAACTGGGGGGGGTCAGAACACGTCCCCTCCCAGCAGGGTACCGGGATGCTCCGTGGAGGGCAGAAATTAGAGGCCGCTGTGGTCCTTCCTGACACCCCCCCCCACCGAGCACGCTGCTGGGATGGATGGGGACCAGCCCCCCCCCCGTGACTCCCAAGCCGCACTAGCAAATTTGGGGTTCGTTTGGGGATCAAGGCGAGGAGGGGGGGTGTCCTCCCCCCATCAGAGCGCTGCCCCGGCATCCTTCCCTGGGCGCCCCCCCCCCCCGGGGCGGACGAGCCCCTCGTCGGGGGCCGATTGTTCCCGGCAGATTTGCATGGCAGGTGCAGGCCTGCGGAGCGATTTTGCTGTCCCGAGCCGCTCCCCCCCCCCCCGCCAAAAAAGGCTTTGCCTCCCCCCCCCCCCCCCCCCCCCGACCACCCCACCCCACCCCACCCCCCCCCCCCTTGTGAAAAAAAAAAGGCCGCCGGTGCCTTCCTTTCCCATGAAGAAGAGAAGAAGCTTGAGGATGGCGTGAACACGCTTCAGTTTTCTTATTCTTTTCTATAGCTGTGGGGAAAAGAACAGCCGATTGTGTGAAAAACCCGGTGCCTGCAAAAAGGGACATTGGCCATCCAGGCGAAGGTGCGCGAGGGAGAGCACTAATCGCTGAACCAGGAGACAAATACGATTACCAGCTCCGAGCCTTGAGTCAGAAAGTCTCATAGACTTTAAGATGTTAATCCCCAACATAATCCTTCCTTTGGCGTGTAGGAATAGCGCAGCCACAAGAGTTGTTTTGTTATTTATATTGGCGTTTAATAAAACTCAGGCAGCGGTGAATGGGCTGCCCACTCTCCAATGGTAATTAATTCCCTATTTCAGTGACCCAATTGTGCTGGGATAGAGCAGTGGGACAGTCCCACTGCCCCAACCCGCCTTTGTGCAGCTACACAGCTCTCGTGCTTCAACAGCTATGGAAACTCATTCTTTTGATGTCATTCAATGAGTTTTCCTTGGGCATCTTCTAAACTTCAAGGACCCTTTTCTTTCTCCAACGCCTGAAAAGCAGGACTAGCTTGACCACCTCTGTAGAATTTAATGATTTGGTGAAAGAGCCTTTTTTTTGGGGGGGGGGTGGGTGTAAGGCAAGAGAGAAAGAAAATTTGGCAGGCTGCTATCAAACAGGGAGGGGGCTATCCAAACTGGAGCGCGCCGCACTCATTCAGCTCCTGATTTATACCGGTCTTAAAAGCCACTTTTCCTTACTCAAAATACTTCGGGGAGCTTCTCTAGGCCGAAGCGTTTCTAGAAGGGATGTGCTAGTAAGCAGGTAACGCGTGTTTCGCACAAATTCAAACCGGGCTGCGCATGAGTACAAACAAAATAAATCGTGTTTTAAGACGGCATTTCCAGCCGCCAAAGGGGAAGATAACAAGAGCCCCAGAATCGGTTGGTTTATGGTTAAAAAGCGCGTCGGGGGCTTTATCTTTTGGCCGTTGGGCAGAGCGGTAGCGGTGAAGCAGCAGCAGGAGTGTGTGAAACCAACACGTGAAGAACACGTAGTAACCCCTGGCAAAGTCGTCCCGGCACAGGCAGGCTCTTCTATGTCTTTATACACACTTCCAAAAAAAAAAAAAAAAACAACCCAGGAAAAAAACCCAAAACCCCTTCGCAAGTCACAAACAATTCAGGATTCAACTAAGAAAACACAGAGTGAACCATATGGCCGGGGTGGCTCGAGTTGGCTGCATTTTCCCCCAGACAAAGAAGGGATTGAGAGTTGAAGGAAAGGAGAAAAAAAACCCCCAACTTTCCGGCTGATGAAGCTGTTGTCTGGAGGCAATGATCCCAAATCTCAAGGCTTTATTCCAGGCTCCGACTGAGACGTGATATGTCATATGATTAGCATCTTTCATATTTACAAGAGTGGTACGGGCTGCCAGTCTTTAGAGAAAGGCGAGAGAAAGAAGGGGCATATGCTGAAATGGATTTAGCATTTGAAAGAGAGAAAAGAGAGCGGATAAATACACTTAAACGAGGATTTAGTTTTACTCCCGTTGAGTTCTAATGGGTTGTTGATTGAGATTTTTCGGGAGCTGGAACAGAGGTGTCAGCAGTAATTTAAAGGCGCTATTCAACCCTCCGCTGCTCCTTCTCTCTCCCGCCCCCCCCCCGCCCCGGCGCGGCTCCTACCCGCCTCTCGCCGCTCCTCCTCCGCAGCGAGCAGCGGGGGCGGCCCGGGGTCCCTCCCGGTGCTGATGTCCCCCCCCCCCCGGTGTCGGTGTCCCTCCCTGTGCCGATGTCCCCCCCGGGGCTGATTATGTCCCCCCCCCGGTGCCGCTGTCCCCCCCGCCGCGGGTCGGTGCCGGTGCGCGGTCTGATGGCGCCCCCTGGCGGCGGCGGGAGGCACCGTGCAGCCCCGGGGGAGTGTGTCGGAGCCACCCGGCAACGTTAAACCCGACAGTTCTGGATGTGTTTTTCACCTGTCAGCGGGGACCCCTCCCGCCAGCCCAGGGTGCTCCCAGCCCCGTCCAACCCGGCCTGGAACACCTCCAGGGATGGGGCAGCCACAGCTTCTCGGGGCAACCTGGGCCAGGGGCACACCGCCCTCACAGGGAAGAATTTCTTCCAAATATCTTATCTAAATCTCCCCTTTTCCAGTGTTAAACCGTTCCCCCTCATCCTATGGCTCCACTCCCTGACCCAGAGTCCCTCCCCAGCTCTCCTGGAGCCCCTTTAGGCACTGGAAGGGGCTCTGAGGTCTCCCCGGAGCCCTCTCTTCTCCAGGCTGAACACCCCCAACTCTCCCAGCCTCTCCTCACGGCAGAGGGCCTCCAGCCCTCGCAGCATCTCCGTGCCCTCCTCTGTCCCCGCTCCAACAGCTCCGTGTCCTCCTGATGCTGGGGCCCCACTGCAGGGGGGTCTCCCCAGAGCGCAGCAGAGGGCAGAGCCCCCCCCTCACCCTGCTGGCCGTGCTGCGGGGGATGCAGCCCGCAATGCCACTGACTTCCTTTTTTTTAATAGTTGCTCTAATAAAATACGAGCATAAAGCAACGGGCTCTGTTTCTCGAAGGCAGCCTCTGCAGACGCACCTGGGCAGCAGCCTGAAAAAGCCGTCGTAGACTGACAGAGGGTTTCAGGCAGATAATAAACGACATTTTGCTTTTCTTTCCAAACACAGCAATGGGGTGGTTTAGGGTTTAGCCCTTGCAGACAGTAGGTATGCAATTAACGCAGGGAAGCTGCCACACACATTTCTCTTGTTCCTACAGGTGACTGTTTTCACAGCCGTTGGTGGGACTTGCGGTTCAGTAAGAGCAGGAAGGCGTCAGTACTCCTCTGTCACAGGCATAAATTACATTTTCTCCCAGGGTAGGTATCAGCGCAGCCCCAGGAAACAACTGCCCCTCGGATCAAAACCATAACCATCTCTAATTTTATCATGTCCAAGCTGAGCCTGCTCCTCCCCCCCGTTCGCCCACTAACCCCTGAGCCTCCTCTATACACCTTCAAGACAACCGCAGTAAAGATGATGAACCTTTTTTTGTTGCGGGAGAGCTTCTGACCCAACAACCCTCTTTTTCCAAACCAAAATCATTCCACTTTTTTGTAGTTTCAAAACACAACTCAGTGATCTTATCCCGAAACCTGTAAAAAAGGCTGGATACAGGTCAAGCTGTTCACAGTGTGGTGTGTGACACCCACAGCTGCAACAGACCAAGGCCGTGTAATATTTCTTTGAAGCAATTACTCTGTGTTTTATTTTCCCTTTTAATTGTTTCAGCCACACTGCTTCCTAGATGTCACCCACCTGCAACTATGCACGATGACGGAATTGGTCTAAGATATGCTGTTAGGTGTACATCTAATCTGAAGAGTGACAAAACACTAATACTACAATTAGGGACTTGGTAAGTATAAAAGGATTTCAGTTATCAAGCAGATAAAGGTACTTTATTCATTTTTAGACATACAAACAAGGAGTTAAAAGAGAAGTATCAGTGCACTGAGACACAACAAAAATGTCCCACTTTGAATATAAATATTAAATTTACAATCATTCTGGTAATTTTTATAGACACACAGTTCATCTTTTATGAAGAAAGGAGGCGCATGTTTTATTTTTCCTTGTTCTGATTCTGTTCCTCCTCTTCCCGTTTCTCCAAATAACACTTCAGAATGTTGTTCAGCTGCTGCTCACACTGGCTTGCGTGTTGTAATCCATTTTCCCATCCTAAAAGCGGCAATAAACAGGATAATTACATCTCCCTTCCCACCTCCGTCACGCAGTTAGTCTGTGGTGATGCGAACATCTATTTCCCCAAACCTACCAAAGGGCTGTAATATTTTTACTTGGAAAATTGTTCTTCTTCAGAGTTTGACCATTAACGAGATGCTTTCTTTGACGGCAACCAAGTAGGTAAATAAAATAATTACTCTTTTGGCACCTATTCTTGCCAAATATGAAATTCTACTCCATGAAATGTAACTCAGGGTTGGAGATAGTCCCCTTTGAGACGGGACAGTTTCTAACTCAAGTGCCAGCGAAGGGAGAAACTACGACCTCTCCTTCCAAAACACACACGCCGCAGAGAGGGACGGGATCCACAGAACTAAGGGGCTGTTCAGGCATTTTAAACACCTTCTAGCAAAGTTGCGAGGGGTAGAGACAGGCGCCATAAGGCTTTTTTGCTTTGTTTTTCTTAAGCAGGATTAGCTTTCAGATATCTAAATACTTAGTTGCAGTAAATGTCACAGGAAACTGTAAAAAACCTGATTATCAAAAACTGTATTTCCCTGCGTGGTCCGATACAACAAACACGTGTATTCACGAGACAGTGCCCTGTGAACAAAGCAACGGGGAATTACTTGGCAGAGGTAACTCATCTCCAGCAGCGTCGTTATTTTTCTAGCAGCTTAAAATTTATTTTCTGAAAACCAGGGAGCCCCTAGTCGCAGAAAGACACTGCGCATTTTTCTTGAAGTACTGTCTATTCAGAAATACCGCTGTATAAAAAAAAATGTGGTTATAACTTTTTTCTGCCTGGGTCTTAACTAGGTAAAAGCAAACTGGGAAAGGACTGGAAATGCAGCAAGGGTTGTCAGCTGTGCCTACCAGCGTGCTCTTTGTGTGGCTTCTGATGGCATCAAAAGAAGAAAAAAGAAGTCCCATTACTGGTTAACAAATATCCTTCGAGTATAAAACCAGCGTGCAGGTAACACTGCAAACACGCAACTTGCACACTTGTAAATACTTTCGTTTTCCTGCAACGTACTATATTTTAAACGTAATAATTATACTGGTTTAATATAGGATGCACACTATGTACTTTATATATTATATAGTATGTATAATACATATAGTGTAACGTATAAAATTTATTATAGACAGTTTAATTAAAGAAGATGAGCCGCCGGGTTTCAAAAACACAGGGAAGGAAGACATTACCTTTGCAGTGCTGAATTACTCTTCCCCACAGTCTGTTCTTACTTAAACAGGCCAGATTCCCAACGATCAACAAATGCCTCTTTGCCCTCGTCAGCGCAACGTTCATTCTCTTCTCCGAGTCTATGAACCCAACTTGTCTCGTTCTCACGCACGACAGAACGACGATCTCCTTCTCAGCTCCTTGGAACGCGTCTACAGTGGAGACCTGGACGGCTTTGGCTTCAAAGGCCTCAGAGTGTATGCCGCTAAGCGAATTCTGAATCTGCAGACGAAGGAATACGGATGGTGCCGAGTTATGCCCCTCGCAATCTATCACTTGTCTTGAGCAAACACGCTCAACACGCCTGAGTGCGCACAAGATGCGAACGAAGAAACCGCAGAGCGCGCGGACAGCAAAACAGCTCATCGCAGGAAAACGCTACACGATGAAGCTGTTTTTGACAAAATCCAGGCGCCTTCAGCGCGGCAACCAGCGCTTTCGCTCCCTCATCACAGCAGCCCACGTCGTGCCTCGGATCGCTGGGTGAGGTGTAACTCCAGCCTTACGAAGCAGATGCCTCTGTCGCCTGTCCTCGTCACATGTACCAGTTTGGAACAGCCCCTAATTCATTCATGAAAGTTACGGACTATTCAATTTGCCAATTTTCTGAGTGTGCAAGTGGAAAGAAAACAAACAGAAAGATTTTTTTCTTTTTTAATCGTGTCTGAATTGAAAGATTTTGACACATTTTAGAGGGAAAACATATAATTTTTTTTATTTTTATAATAAGAAAGAGAAATTACAGTAAACTCTAGTTTACCTATCCAGCATTTGGTTCTCCCTTCTATTTGACTCTTCCTAGCTGAATTTGTTTAGAACAAACACATACATTTAAGAAAACTATTTAACTGATGATCGATTATACAAACCTTACACATCTGGGATTTATAAAGAGTAATGACACCAATTGCAGACCCTTCGATTCCACTTGCGATGAGAGCCTGGATGAGCTTGACTGTGAAGTGAACTTCCGCCACGTTGTAAAAGCTGGTGTCTCGTTCCATCTGGGAATAGGGAAGAGGATTCCCCATTTAGCTCTCACAAACAGCAGAATGCAAACGGCAATGCAACGGAGGAAAAACTACGATACTGACTTTCTATATAAGAAATGTTTAAAAACTTACTTGCTCTCCCCCGTTAACACTATAAAAACACAGCGTCGGAAGCCAATCCAATAAAGGACTTCTGTCTTTCTCGGAAACGCCATCTATCAGATGTCCTTCATAGAAGAGCTCGTTGGCTATGGCACTAATAGCAGGGTGACATCGGTACTGTGTCCGAAGAAGTATTGTTGTATGTCCCTAAAGAATTATGATATAGAAAGTGTGACTAGGAAGAAAAATTACTGAATATTTTGCAATACGTTTTTGCTAGGTCAAACAAGAGATAAGTGGAAACAATTCCTGCAGTAAGCTGGCTTAACCCTCATGCCTTCACTTCAACGCAACTTAGAACAAATACCGCAGCCCCTGATCCTTCTACCTGGATTGAAAACTGCACACAAAGATCAGAAGGCAGAATCGGTCATTGGTTTTCAATCCATTCTTGGTTTTTTTTTTACATTTGTTCCTCTCACAAATTTCCGTGCACTGTGGAAACAACATTTACAGAGGAATGCAGAGGATGGAATCTGCTTAATTAAAAACCAGGCTGAAACACCGATCCTCTGACATCTAAATCAGAACTCTTTTGGTGACTTCAGTGGACCTACAATTTCACCCTCCCATCTTTTGTGAAGACGTGGTTAGTAGGACCTACCATTAAGCAAAGCCGGTCAAAGAGAGTCTGCTCCAATCCCTTTTCATGAACACTCTCAGACCCTTGAATAGTTGGCGGTAACTGCTTCGGGTCTCCAACAAGGACCAGCTTTTCGCACTGAAACCTAAAGAAGAATAGTAAAAAATAAGAAAAGAAGTTGTAAAAAGGATGTCAGATTACTCGTAACGAAAGCATGCGCTGTGTTTATATGTATCACAGATTGCTTTCCACCAGGCTCCCTTCTCCATCGCTCTCTTTCCACAGTTAAAATAACACGGAAACTCACAAAGGCACCCCAGAATAGGCTTCGATTTAAAATTACTCTTCGTGCTTTCTAAGGTAAGACCTCGGAGTTCACGTTCTTAAAAAGACATGCAAGCGTGGCAATTATCTGAGGTTGTGTCACCGCTAACTACAAGTTATTTCTCCGCTGAAACACACAGGGAGAGCCGTACCTTGCGATAGGAAGGAGGGAGGCAGGTTCAGTCATCTGACTGCACTCATCCAGCATCACCACGGGAAACTTCAGAGTATTCAGAGAAGGGAACGGGCAGGCAGCACACGTCACTCCAACCACTCTAACCTTTGTTATTAGCGAGGGGAAAAACGGGTAGATAAAAAGTGAAAATTATTTAATAGTTCATCTCTGTGCAGTACGTGACTATAGCTTCGGCAGTAGAATACACCTAAACGCGTTTTTAGCAGTTCTACAGCACGCTGCGTCATACTCACTGGGGCTCACAAAATTCTGTTCTAACTTCCAGTAAAAGGCACTGTGTGCGCACGGAGATGGATCCAAGGTTACCATTTCTCATGCTTGGGGCGTTTATACGTTAGAATCATTCAAAGATGCGTGTATTTTAAGACCAAATCCGGTCAGGTACAGAGAGATTTCAGATTACACAATCCTCCAAAAAAATTCTGAGCCCCAGCGGCAAGAGTGGCAGCAATGACCGCCAGCAATAAGCACAAGAAACTAATTGCTCCGATCTGCTTTGTTGTTGCTCTACAACAAGCTGGGAATTTTTGAGTCTAGCACTCAGGAAAAAAGGCAAATAAGTGGAAAGACCAGAAATTGAGAAGATTTTTCTACAGGAAGCAGTAATCTTCATACTTTGATGAAAAGTTGCTTAAAATAGATTTGAAATCTTCTTGGCAGTTGCTACTCAGCTCTAGGATAGATGTAGCTCAGTCATTATCTTTTACCTTTGTGACTACATAAATCTTAGTTTCAAGGTGACAGTGCAGACTAGCTGTGCTCAGAAATGCTCTCTCCCCACCTTGGAAACTAGATCGGTAATATTAAATCAGATTGCAATAAAATTCAAAGAGGGTTTCTGTCTCATATCGCTGAACAGGAACTGCACGGGCAACTCGGAGAAGCCATACACAGGTGAGACACTAAGCTATACCTGTGGAATCAAACCCGTCCTAGCCCTAACCTTCGTTTTATTTTTCAAAACTCGAGGAGCTCAGCAGGCGTGAGAGGGGATTCCCGGTTTCCCTTTGCTGGGCCTTGTGGATAAAGCATAGCGAATCCCCGCTTTCCCATCCCGTCCCTTTGAAGTACCTGTTGCAGTATGGTTTTATTGGTCCCCAGTTTATGTTGCTCAATACTCTTCCTTACGTACATTTTTTCCACCGGAGTTAAGTCTTCTTTCATGAGAGCAAGCAGTTCTTTTAACTGCTCGTTTTCATTTCCCGAGCCAGCGTGTAAACTTGAAAAAGATTTTATAACGTGAATTACAGTGACTGACAATAACAGCGCTTTCGGTCTTCTGTGAACACCCAATATCGAAAAAATAATCCTACTTTATACGTAACAGTACTTTATAACAACGTACTGACCTACCCCGAATCCAGCTGAGAGAGACTACTACAATACTGGTGTAAAACGGAGGTTGTCCCCACCAGCTCGGACCCTACCACCCCAACCAGAGACAGACACGTAGCAAATGACTTCTCCCAGCACACGGCTGATTTCAGAGTGGAGAAGAATTGAGGAGAAGTTTTTCATTCTTGTCCCATTTTATACCCTTGGTACGCTACCGACAGCAAGGAATGAAAATTTCATCTTTATTCATCTTGAATTTTACTTCCTTCTCTCAAACTGTGTTGAAAGTTCTATGTAGATCGCTTACTTTTAAGTAGTTAAAGGACAAATCCCAGAACACTATAGCAGCGGTAAGGAGCACCAAATTCATGAGCTGTTACCGTTAATTCTCTGAACGTTAAATTTAACGATTCCTTCCTCGAAGTTCTTATCACAACAGCCGTACATATTTATTTCAAGGCTGTCTGTTTAGCTTTTCCCCCTTGTTTAAATTCCCAAATCTGTAACTGCCGTTATTTTCTTCTCCTCTACTACTTTCCATTTAAAAGCATGAACTTTATTCAGCAACAAGTGACGTTGCCAAATTGAGGTAAAATTTCCCCACTGTGCTGGGGGGAGGAAGAAAAACCCACCTGAGATAGGCATATTACAATCGCATTTTGAATGACTTCAAAAAAGTAATTTTACGGTACACATCCTATCACGAATCTTAGATTCGCTTCAGATCCCTCAAAGATTAAGATTCTTACCTATAGGGAAGAATTGCTTTGGTGATTTTCCTAATACTCCCCACCCTGATAAAATCCTCAAATCCAAGATCGAGTAGCCTTCAAAGAAAAAGAGACGATACACGTTAGAGAAATGGAAAAAGAAATCTTGAAAAATTTAAAAGTGGTTCTAAAAAGGCAAAGAGACACATCAGAACGTTGAAGAACACAAACTTCTGCAATTAACCGGATGAAGTAACTCGGGCCACAATTCAAGTAAATTGAAGTAAATCACCGCAGCGTGATTAGTCTCAAAAATCCTTAATGCCTTTATGATTCTCCTCTCACAAATAGTCTCCCATTTGTACTTTCCCTTCCTTTATCCTTCCAAACCGTGACTTTTATTTCATGTTAGCTTCATGCTGAAGCTTCCCGGGTCTGACTCTCTCTGCCCCTCCCTCTCTCTCCATCCCTTCTTCCCCTGCCGCTACTTCCCAAAGCTTCCTGAGCAGTCCTACTGTCTGTCATGATGGATTTTAACGGTAAATTTGTTGAGTAGGGCCCTTTTTTTTTTTTCCCTTCAGTCTTTTTGAAGTGTTATACTGGAAATATCAGCACTGTTATCTTTACCGTGCAAGTGCACTATCGTTTTTGGAACAATAATTTGTAGCAATCTCAGTAACGTACCCCAGCAGTATCCTGTCAACGGCAACGTTAGTGGAAGAAGCAATCAGAAGTTTCCACGGAGCTGACCTGGGACCCTCCGTAGCTTCACTGCTTTCGAAGAGTTGTACTAGGAACAGGACCACAACAGACAGCAGGTAGCTCTTTCCAGCTCCAAACACGCCTGGTAATTTGGAAGAAAAAGCCAACGTTACAAGCGAAAAACTTCTAGACAGTACATTTTTAATCAACAGTTGTAACTTAAGTTTATCTTCGGAAATATTGTGCTGTGATTCCTGTAAAAACATTGCATGCGCTTGCTTCAGCAGCTGTAAGTATCCAGGGGCAACAGTTAGCTTACACTTTGCATGTACTGCCTGCAATAAGTTTACAAAAAAAAATATACAAGAGGGGAAGCTAAGATATTTTTTCCTAAATTTGCTCGTTGAATACATGCACTGCTTGCTAAGGAGTCTCATCAATACATTAAACGAATACAAATATGAGTATGTGCATACACATCCCTCATACCATGTCCTCAGGTGCAGAATAAGGAATGTTGATGAGCGGTACATGCTGACGAGTGGTAAAACAAAGAGAGAAGGAAGTATAAAACAGCAAGGAATAATGCATTAAAAAAAAAAAATGTACGATACTTTAGCAAAGCTGATACGTGACAAAAAGTGGTTTTTAATAGGAAAAGAAATAAGGAGAAGGCACTGAACTCTGATTTTGTGTATAGATCTTGGTAGGAAAGAACTATGTTTATTTAAAATCCTGCAAAAAGCAAGATGCAAATCCAAGGAGCAAAAGCTCTGTGCTGATAGAATGGACGTTATAATGTCAAGGTCATTATCAGAGGGGTCTCACCCAAGAAATGAATTTTCAGGAAATGCATGAAGTAGGTGAGGACAGCAGCATTACAGAAGAGTTTAAAAGGATATTCCATACACAGAGGCAGTTTATTCAAGCTCATCTTCTGCTCCACGTTTAAAATAAGTCAACATTTACCTAACCATAAGAATCTCCCTTTAAATCTGCCTGGAACTGTAAGTATATGATTAAGGAAACAAGTCTACTGTTTCATCACTGAGAAATTTTAGGGATATTTCACTAATACTGTCATTACATATTAATTCGCATTTTTTGCAAAGCTACAATAGCAGCAGATTTCACAATTATTTGCTATATACCACGTATGATAGTGATCGGGAAGATCTGGCGTTCTTCCACTGGTTTGATGTTTTCACACGAGGTCATCATCTGAGCGACCCGAATCAGCGACGTAGCTTGATCTGGGTTCAACGAGAACGTTTGGATCATCTTTTTGGCTAACCCCATCGCCGCTTCAGTGCTGACAGGTCCATACATCATGGTACGTTTCAGGCTGACGGCAGGTGGAATAAATTTTCTTTTGTTGACTCGCTTGGTGGCATTTTCAGAATCAAAATTCCTAAGACAGACACAATGGTCAAAAGGTGCGGCATAGTACCACGTATGTATAATTTGTATCTCGTGGTACTGATTTTCTTACTCACCTGACATTGAAACGCTGAGGCTTTATGATTAACAGCTGAGAAAATTAAAAGTTGCTGCTCCCTGCACCCTGAGATACACCCGGGCTGTGTATTCCTGCCCCGTATTACTTCCCCGGGTGAAAGCCGGGTGATACCAAACAGGCTTTTGGGTTTTATCCTTTTTGCTGTATGCTCGCGCTTTCGATCTGACTTACTCCAAGGCAGCGAGACTGACAGAATCGAGAGCGGTAGAAGAACGTAGTCAGAGGTAGCAGGGATTCGTTTAATTACTTGTTTCATACAGTGAATCGTAAGGAGTCTTGGTAATATCGCTATATTGCTCCAAACCTCCAAGAAAATATTTTATTTTTAGGTTTTGTGTCAAGTAACTCTAAAAATTTGGAAGGAGAAACAGTTCCACTGAACCCCTGCGAAGCATGTACGTTAACTTGGTACAGTCACGGATTGATCTGTGCTATCAGTCCAACGGTCGTAATAACGCCCAATATTAATCTTTAGGTTGTAAAACATGGGCTGCAGGTAAGTGTTCAGAAAAAAAAACCTAAAAACAAACCACTTAAAATCCCCGAGTTCAAGTTAAGCAACGGATACATTTTACTCTCCACATAAATGAAAACTGCATTGTCAACTGTTCGTTCCTTGCACTGTTTTTCTGATTTTAGTTTTCCCCCTCTGCTTTTTAACAGGGCAAACTCAATGGTAGTTTTGTTGGGTTTTTTTCTCCTGTACCTATTGACATACTGTACGCTCCCAATATCACCGAAACAGTCACTTACCGAAACAGTCACTTACATTTTTAGTAGATATGGTATTAGCGGTAACGTAGATGGACTGAAGTGCTCCTCCATATTTCTTAGCGATGTAAGCTCACCGCTAGCGTTACAAACCAGCAAGGCATGAACCAACGCTGAAAAGGCAAAATTAGGGGGGGGGAAAAAAAAAAAAATGAAATTCACCAAAATTTCCGATCAGCTAGCTAAATGAATTACAAAATGCCAAAAGAGTAATTAGCCTCCTGTAACAGAAACCAAGGTAACCCAATTACCATGCCTGACTGAGTACTCCAGATGAGGAGAGACCTATTAGCCCTTCTTTTCAAGGTGCATTATTTTGAAGTATTTGCGATTCCAACATGAGGAACCCTCTGGGAAGGAAGGTTAGAGAAATATCCTTGCTCGTTTTAAAAACACTCGAGCTATTTAGAAGGCTTTGGAATTTAGGAGGTGAATTTTCTAAGTAAGCCCTCCGTATCACAACAGCTAAACAGATGTTTTCTTAAAAAAGACAAGACAGGAACATAAGAGCATCTCCAACAGGCCAGACCCAAGTTCTGCCTAGCCTGTTTCCAAAGCGTGGATGCCTAGGGGAGAGTGTAAGAACAGAACAAGTATTCAATTAGATTTTTCTGAATTCACTGCCAGTTTCCTAAGGTTCTGGGGCTCAGGGATTGCCCAAGTATTAGGTTTCTAATAAATTTAGTAATTTTAGTAACCCACATACATTTTGCTGCTGTTTATCACTGCCAACAACTATACATTACTTAAAGCTTTATTTTCATACAACTTAGGGGTTTAGTTTCGTACTGGTTACAGAATTATGAAATATTTTGTATTTATGATCACAAAGAAAGTTAGGACCAGAAATTTCCCAAGAAAAAAAAAATAAAATGCCGCAATTCATTGGCATTAAGACCCAAAAACTATTGCTCGAGAGATCCAGTCCTGCAATTCACACTCCGGGAACAAACAAAACCAAACCTCCCAATTGCAGTTGAAGCCCATGGTTTTGATAGGCTGTACGCTCACAAACAACTTGTGTGCCATTGGATTTTTTTTTTTCCTCTCTGTATTTTTTAGTCTTCTGAATGTAATTCAGAACAAGAATTTAATGTAGACTTACTGAATTGTGCTTTGCGGGAACTCTCTCCGTAATGATTACATAGAAAAACTTTTTTAAAGGCTTAAAAATCTTTTTAAGGCCAATTTGTTAACTGAGACCAATTTATCTGCTTAAGGTTAAGTAGTATGAGTAAAGCCTTTTGTGATCAAACACCCAATTTTCATATTGCATTAAAAAAAAGTAAGCAGAGGTACATTATTACGAGCTCCAGAATGACTACATAATGCATTCTTCACCTCTTTCTTTCACAAAAAAAACAAAACAAAACCAAAACTTTAGCTTAAGAGGAAAAATAAGAATCTTTTGCATCGCATTTGGCAGCACATTTGCCATTTTTCTGTGACATCTATAGCAGACCACACTGTTTCTCTCTGCACTTAAGGCCCACTAACTTTACCGTTTCCAAAACACTGATGACAAAAATATTAGAAAAACACCCCAAACAAAAACATTAAAACCAAAAAGAAGGATGGCTGCAGCTTACTTGGGAACAGCTTGCTAGAGAATAAAAAGGTCCGCAATTCATTAAAAACCATCAGTGCTAGGCTTAGTAACATTTTCTTTTTAAAATACAATTGATGAAAATAACTAAAACTGGACAGGTTTGGTTTTTCCGATTTTTGAAACACCAATTTTTTTAGTCATTCTAGACTGGAGCAACAAAGGCACAGAAAGCACTTCAGGACAGCCAAATGACAGATTTAATACATGGCTTTTTATATAAATATAAATTTTCCATAGGGAATTGTTTGGGGTTTCTGTGTGTTTGTTTTTCAAGGACAGGAACAACATATTCCTGTTCACTACACTCCAGCAGTCAATTTGCATTCTACACTATATTATTTACTATATTATTTATATTATCCTCATTCCTTCAT
Source organism: Pluvialis apricaria (assembly GCA_017639485.1). Classification (NCBI taxonomy): domain Eukaryota; kingdom Metazoa; phylum Chordata; class Aves; order Charadriiformes; family Charadriidae; genus Pluvialis; species Pluvialis apricaria. The sequence goes on from CM030010.1 coordinate 81,599,801, forward strand.
CACCCATGTAGAACTTCTTACCATCTACTTTGCAGATGTAATTGCATTAAGTACTGCATTCAAATGACGTATTCAAAGGTACAAGGAAAAAAGAAATACTGTGAGTAAAATCATGTATTAGGTTTGAGAAATTCTAATCTCATCTGTCATTGCTGGCCAGATTTTTCCCTCAGTAGTCATTTTGCACAATTCTGAATTATTTGGTGTACAACTTACTATTTGATCGCCAGTTGGAGGGGCAGTAGCCCTTCAGTGGTAGTAATTCCACTTCATTGTTGGAGGATGGTCCAAAGAAAGCACTACTTGCAATGAAAGTATCCAGGGGATCAAAGTTCAGAGTCTTCGACACAACCCAGATATCATCTGTCAAAAAAACCCACAGAGTTCTCGTAAGCTGCTGCTTCTGCTGTCTTTTAAAGAAAATGAAGCTGCACAGAATAGCCCGGTATTTACTATGCTGCAAATTAAACCACCGCTAACGTGATTGTAGGGCATACTAGAAAGTCCTAAATAAGTGTTAGTTCAGTTCTAAAAGAATGAATAAATAATTTGCTCTTCTTCTAGTACTTACTGCCCAAAATTGATGCTCACTGTCAAGTTCTCTCCTGGTGCACTTAGCACTTCTGACAAAAGTATTATCAATTTTCAGAGCGTATGGAACGAATCCCTGAAGTATACTACAAATGTAGTTAACCACTCTTTTGCCAAAGAACAGCAAGTACCGAAATACACATACGTTTCCCCTTCCCTTTCAAAACCAACACCTACTGGAGCCTGCAAGTGCTGTGTGTTATTTGGCACACCTGAGCAGACCAAAAGTGACTACGCTATTCTTATACCATATATTGCAGAAGACAGCAAGGGAGATTTCAAAGGTAGGAGCGTTATGGGTGCGTTATAGTTGTCTGTAACAAAAACGATCAAAAAATTATCATACACAAGTTTTGCCTATGCAGAGCTGCAGAAGTTAAAGTTACAGATCCCTAATTTGTCAGAACATTTCAGAGTCTGTACATAAAGTGTGTTATCAGCCAAGCGAACAAACTATGAAGATACGGGTATCAATTAAAAAATTACTCAAGTGAAATGAACCATTGAGGCAATCTGGATCAAACCACTGAATGTCCTCCAACTTCGTGACATTTCAATAATTTAGGAGAGATACACAACGAGTACCGAAACACCAATTTTTACATCAAGTTTTCCTTAAATAGCATCTATTCGAATACTGGGCTTTCCTGAAACGCCACCATTCACAGATTTAATAGACTCCAAACCCAAGGACATGGAATTTGTATTTTTCTAAGGTAGCTGAACATTTACAAGAAAAGATGAATTAATGAAATGCTTTGTTGCCCTTCTGGAATGAGAATGGAATTATCAGGGTTGTCAGGAGTTTAAAAATAGGATTCTGTTCTTCTCTTTAGATTACAAATTAAACCTTTAAAAAGGCACAACATGACATGGACAGTTCTTCTGAGGCTTAAGATTTGCTTACCTTTGCTATAGAGAGAATAATGCTCCTTTCTGTTCAGTTTGAGGTATAATTTGGTTTTGGAATCACCATCAAATCTGGCAGTTGTATTCATAAATTTCTTGAACTTACTACACCGCTGTGTTTGAATTTCAAAGGCTTTCCTGTAAAATTTTAATTTTAAGAAAAAGTATGTAAACAATGGGCGCATTTCGGATTCACCACCAAAAATAAGAAAGCTCCACAGACCGGACCAAATTCTACAGCGCAGATCTTGGTGGCTGCTCATCATCTTACACTACCGAGTTTTGAAAAACATTTATCTTGACTGCAAAATACTTCTCTCATATTCAGCCATGTTTCCCCTACAGTTAAGCAGCACAGAATAGCCTGCAATACAACTTCCAACATTAAAATTAGAATCACTAAGAGAATAAATGAAGTTCTCTTACGAAGGATTAAATGAACAGTGATTCAAATGCAACAATCATAAGGGATTTCATTAAGCAATCGATCAAGTTGCTCGTAAGCAGTTTTCATTCTTGCTTAAGAGCGGCGATCTGAAACATCATTGCTGTGAATATTATTCCTTCACTAATTTGGCTTTTATGTTTCTACGTAGAACTGTAGCCTCTTCAAGTGAAAGATAGTGAAAGTGTCTGTTAAATGCTACTGAAAACCAGAGCTACTGGAACATTCATAAATCCTGCCATTCACACAGCACTTGCGAAAAGAGCATAGCGCTTCAGAATACCTCACCAAAAGCTGGCATCCCTCATAGAGAGAAATCTTTTGACTTCTGAGGTACGTCCCAATACTTTTTACATCATGAAGCACTACACTAGGTCTGGATTTTAGCTGGGCGGGGTTCACGTCTTCCATCCACTTGAAAAACGAACACCGCTCAGCTTTTGGGGCATCACAGGTATAAAACAAACGACCCTAGGGAAGGGAGGGGAAGAAAAAAAGACAAAAAGACTATTAGGACATTAAAATAAACAAGCAAAAAAAAAGTGAAGCAATGGACCAGTACTCTGGGCGATAGAAATAATCAGATAAACACCTCTGCTTTCACTGTGTTTGGCTGAAAAACACAAGTGTGTTCTCAGAACTCTCAGCTTCTGAAGCCAGTGTGTGTAATCGTACCTTACGGAAATCCCATATAACCTAGCAAATTATAAAATCAGGTCTTTTTCTCTACATACCTAAAGCTGTTTCTGTACGGAGAAACTTACTACATCAACAATTCGGGACACTAATGGATACTACAACCGATTTTAAAAGCGATCTCTGTGAAACATTACTTTAACCTACAACTGTAAATCATACAGAATTGCCCTGTAATTGTTCGTGCAATAGTGTCTATAAGCCAAACAAACGCCCCAAACCATAAACAAACAAGGAATAAACAGCACCTTGTTTTGACCTTCTTTTTTAACCGTAACGAGCTTAGCAGGACGCGTGTGATTGCAGAGGGGAACGCAGCTTGCTTTGCTCTCACTTTGCCCATCTTTCAGTGACATGTAAAACGATATATCCACTTTCGAAAGAGCATTGTGTAATCTTTGCGACAACTCAAATAGCATTATGTTTAATTGCTCTTGACATAAAAAGGAGAATAAAAGAGGAATTAGCACAGCCTTAAAATGGTTACGTAAGGACACAAGATTCAAACAAATACATTTGCATTTGAAACTTTCAATCCCAAATCAACAAATTTAATCGAGTCCTAAAAGAAACGATGTGACCTGTAAAATTCACATATTGCACGTGCAATTAGTTTGTTCTAACTGCCTTACTTTCATTCAAATCCCATGTAAATATATGACTCCAAATGATCCAAACACTAAATAACTCTATGTAAAAAACTCAAAAGGAGCTTAAATAGGAAACTAAAGATTGGTAAACAGGCACAAGGTTACATAGTTGAATAGAAGTGCACCGGTCCTTTGGTTTGTCTTTGCAATTTTGGGTATAGACTGAATATGTTTGAGTAAATATACCCAAACCCAAATGCGCACAGTGGTTCCAACAGATGACGCTGACAATCTCTCTCCCTCTCACCCTGCTTTTGAAGCTTCAGAAATACACTGTTTAAAAATGACAGCATTTTACATCGCACGGTGTTAAACGTACCTGTCAGAGCAGCTTTAAAAACCTGTTTGTAGTGAACATAAGACTGAAACACAGTTGGTATGGAAATCTTTCTTTTCGGAAGATTAGCATATTTTACTTTATCCACACTAGGAAAAGACAACTCAGAAATTATTATGTCCTAAAAAACAGAAGAATAAACCATTAAAACTTGCAAAACCCTGAATGAAACGAATTTTGTTAAATGGCTACTGCACAGACATGCCAAAACCTATGACTTTTTTTTTTTCTCTTTTCCTTTTATATATCATGCTCTCATTAATAAGTACAATTAAATAGAAAAAAGCAGGGCCTCATTTCTGCAACCAGAAGTTTCAAGATGAAGACTGCCAATGAAGAATCGGTTCTCTAAAAGCAAAATACAAATCCCCTTCACCACAAGCGGTTGCGGACTTTGTTAACTGGAAGTGCAGGAGGATATATCCGATCCGACTGCCAAGAGGCATTAAACGAAGTACACCTGGAGCTACAGCACAGAGAGCTTGGACTGCCATTTAGGACGTACCACGAATTTCAAATTGCCTTTCTGACAAACAGCCTGCATTTATAATTACACAAGTAACACTTTCAAAGGCTTTAGAGTAAATGGCATAATTCAGAATCACATTATCAGCCCTAAACACGGGGAAGGAGTACATAAAGTCCATTTTTAACACTATTTTTGCACAGAAATAAATCCAAAAGATGAAGCTATAACAAAGGTAGTAGAAAGAAGGAAGAACCACGCTGGAGAGCTTTGGGGAAAGTGCACGTACCACAAGCTATCCCTGTTCCTGCCACCCCAGCTAGTCCTGAGCAGCTTCTTCCACCTACCTACGCTGCAGCGGGCATCATAATAACTCTCTTCATAAGCTTTTTAAAATCCAATATAGATGGATTTTATTTATATATATCTCTCTCTATACACAAGCACGCAGTATTTTTCCCCTTGTGTATATGAAATACACTAGTTATTTCCACATCTCTATGTCATATAAATTTTACTAGACAGTTTTAAAGAACTAGAAAACACAGCATACTAAGTTTGTGTCAAAAAAAAAAGGAAAAAATCTAACATTGTCATTAACTCTCAAACGTAGCCATCTAACAGCTTTTAAAACTTCACCTGTGGTTTGGGTTTTTTCCTCCCAGTTTACTCCATTTGTTTAAGACAGTCTACTGGTCACAAACAGCTGTGCTAATTTTTTTAGGTGCTTATTCAATGCCGCAAATTACTTGCTCACAATTAAAACTCAAGAAATGTCAAATATCTTAAAATCAGAGACTATGCTTTGAAGCAAGATACGGGTGTTCATTAAAACAATGCTGATTTCACAATTAGGAAAAAACCCTTCTTGACAACACATTCTTACCAATTACAGATGACAAAACAACTCAACAGCTTTTACTTCACCTTCTTGACGTCAACTTTCAGAATAAAAATCTAAATCTGGCACTGTGTGTGCCAAGGAATTACTTTTACAAAGGATTAGGCACAGCACTTAAAAAAAAATATATATATTGGCAGCTGCTGTTCCGTAGCTGAGACTCTTGTGTTACTATATACGTAGAAACATTTCCTCCAATCATACTGATAGTATCTTGCAGGAAATCAGATAAACGCAGTTACTTTGCCCAGAAAAAAAATGCGTTTCTGTCACTTATGACTGTATTTGCTTGAACAGTTACACACCTGGCCGTCTCCGGTTACAGCGTGGCAGCTCAGATGACTTAACACCTTTTGTGTTGCTTCAGCCAAAGGTGTCGGACTTAAGTGCAGAGAAAGTAACTTCCTCTCTGAAATCAAATCTTGGTCGCGGGTATTCGCACAGCATTTACCGGGCGCGCTCTTTGCTGGCAGTAGAGGTGCAGAGCCGGGAGCGCTTTTCCTCCCGGCGCTGCTCTCTCCTGTGTCACCCAGTGGCATTCCAAGGACGCTCTCAGCGCAGATGTCATCCGTCACATCCCCATCGTCGCTGTTTTGAGCGATCAAGTCACACTGAGCACTGTTTTGGTATTTTAGCCACTTGCTTTGTCTGTATTGTGAAGTCACATTAGGGAACACGGGTTGTACAGATTCCCTTTGTCTGTCTGCCATTTGTCTGTCTTCCGTACACTCTCCAAACACAAAGGGTTCAAAATTTCTGTCCTCGGGGCCAAAAGCACTAATAGGAAATACCGCTGTCTTGTTGCCTAAATGGACTACAGAAGAGCCGAAAGATTGCTGGACCTCCTCGCTGTCAGTTGGATAAACCACGTCAGGAATCTGCTCGGTGGCAGGGAGGGTGACAAACGGAGTGCGTGTTTTAACCGTGGGTTTGAATCTTGAGAGGTTGCATTCCTCTGGACAGCTGGATTTCTCCCGTCCTGTAGGGCAAATACATCTTAGAAGCAACTTGAAGCACTTAGGGACGGCACATTAACTCCAGACTGTACAAAAAACTAAGATAAGGAAAGAATTCTAAGTTCTTCCTTTTACATTCTGTCTTCTAGTTGGCAAGCTCTTTGTACCATGCCTGCGCAGTACCACACTAAATTTCCAGTACCACGCTAAATTTCCATACCACTTGAGTGATTTCAACTGTGATTCTTTTAATACATAAATCCCTATATTCAGAACACACGTCGGTAGACATGCTACTTGTATAAAAGAAAATGTTTGCTGGAAATTATTTAAACATTATTGTGTTCCGGAGGTCATTAATCCGATATTCTTGGTAGGTCAGTGACACCTGCCAACTGGAAAACAAAATGCTTAATATTTGCTCCTTTTTCCAATTAATAATTAATATTAAATTAATATTAACCAACGTAGATAAATAGGCTTCTCGTCCCACAAGCATCCTTTTGACTAAATTTACTACCAATAAGATATGACAGTCATTGATAGGTGTCAACTGGAATTGGGACAGAGGAGAGCTGAATGTGGAAGAAAACTAAAAGCAGGTAAATAGGTGAAAACATTAATATGAATTAGACGCTTAGCTTACAGTCTTCCCCCCAAAAAAAAAAACCCTAGCAGCTCATTTTTCTTCATAAAATCAAATCATTCTACTGAAGTCTCTTTCAGGAGAATATAATTGGGGGTGGGAGGCATGGAATTCAAGGCTAATTCAGCTGATTTGGAAAACATTGTTTAAAATCATGCTTAAAAAAAAAAGTAACATACAGCCCTACAAGAAATGTGTGACAAACACAAACCCAACTCTGCAGTTACCCAGACATATCTCAGTGTATTTCAGCACACAGGGTAACTGCCTATTATAGCGCAACTCGCTGTGCTTCAAAAACCCTCAGAGATTGTCGAGCAAAAATATTGTAAAGTGCAATTATAAACTATAATTTCTTACTGAAGAAGAAATCTGAATTTTCTGGTTCACTTGGCAAGATCCCGTCTACCAGGGGCTCCTGGATGTCTCCAATAGTTTCCTCACTTCTTGAATCTGGAGAAATTGTAGAATCTGGATCAAGTGTGGAAGTCAGTCCTACTGACGAAATCATCTACAGATGAAGAATTAACACGTCAAGTGAATGACTGGGGAAAAAAAAATTGATTATAGCTCTTTGGTCACTATTCTCTCTCTCACCATTCTAAACAGTTGAAATAAAACAGTTTCAAAAATGAGAAAATGCTACCATGAATACACAGGAAATAAAGCCAAAAAAGATCTAGAAGAGACAGTCAATTCACACCTTGTCAGGTTCCCATGAAGTCCACCGCTTTTGTCTCAAATCAGAACGTGAAGGTGAGCCTGACACTGTCCACGGTGGAACTTCAGAGTACGCATTCAATGCTAACGCTAGGAAAAATACGCGAAGGACAGGAGTCATGCAGAATAATTGTTCTGAGGCCTACCGCTGCCATTCTACTCTGACTTTCACTTACGGGACTCATCTATTCTTGACTCTGTAATCATTTTCTTCTTCTTTTGAAAATTCTCTTCTCTGATAAAGTTGATATCCTCATGAAGACTTCTTGAACCTGGAGACTTTACCAAAAAATGTAAGCAAAAACTTGTTGGGAAGTTAAACTGTTTATTCTCTACATAAATATTATCTTTGTGTGAATCTTATTTCTAAGTATCTTATTTCTAGATATAATATTTCAGTATCTCTAGCCCACTCTGGAATTAAAAAATGAAATATCAATTTTCATTTGGTATTGTAAATACTGAAATAGATACTGCACTAGACAGAAAATTTATATTTAACATTGCATGTCATGTTTCTTTGCATCCAGGAGGAACAGAATCGTAATTCAACACAGAAAGTTTTAACCCTTGCTTTGGAACTCTCTTAACAATTATATACCAAATTTCAGATCCAGCTGAGGTGAATATTATACTGCTAACACCGGGAAACAATCACTATGAGAGCCCTCTGCCACTTTTCTCTAGAAGAATTCTCTGTTTGATATCACACATTATGACCACGTACATTTTTTTAGTGAAGCTGATTAGAGGAAAAAAATCCCAACAAACCACGTTACATCTTGCAAATGCATAGTCCTATGACACAGATGAGTAAAAATAATTGTCTAACCGCAAAGTTTTAACCACAAAGCACTACTTTCGGTTCTACGCAATTTTAGTATGATTGTAGTATTCTAAAAATGAACTCTCTTTTATCCTAGATTCACAGGATACTGGCTTGCACTAAGGTTAGTAAGAATAACTTTGAAAAAAAATGTTTTACCTGTCTGAAGTCAGAAAGGACATAATTGCTTGAAAGCAAGGGTGACAAAAATCTCTTAGCTGCAAACTCCGCACTATCTGGGTACTGCTGCCATCCTAGCTGTGAGCAGGGAGCTCTCCACGTTATCTCACTAGCTGCTGATCCCTTTACTTGGTGCCCTTGAAACGCAACAGGCTATGCGATATATTGGAAATATCATTAACTGAAAATAAGTACTGTTCCGGAACTCTCTGCAGTCAATAAAGGTACTTTCCACACATACAACAAAAAATAACGCTGGGAACTGCAGAAGAGAAAAAAAACCCCTATGCTACTCTCTTTCTTTCTCTTGCACTCCTGCAACTCAGCAGCAACAAAGATTTTGCACAAAGCAGTCAACAGAAAATTGATATTCTGATGTAGTACATATAGCCTTATTTTTGTATGGTAAAATTTGAGTTTAAAACTCTCAGTGGAAAACTTCCCACAGACAAATGTACTAAAAACATGGTGAGAAGCCCATTATGAGACTGGTTAAATATTTATTAGGACTTCCTGTAATATATTGCAAATAGGAAACCATCGAATTGAAAGTTAAGAAATGGTACTCATTACACTTCCATTCCACAGAAATCGTACCTTTGGTTGGCAGTGAGATGTCCTAGGGGCTCTTTGGGCCGCTCCTATCGGTAGCATACATGCCTCTGTTTTCAAATTGTCCGCACATTTGGGCTGCATATAAAAGTAACAAAAGCTAATTAGTCTAACAATTTAATAGCCATTTAACATGAAAAGTTAAGCTAAGAAGTCTCTTGTATTAATACAAAAGAAAGCATTTTAAATCACAGCCTTTTTATTTGGAAGTGAGAACAATCATGATAGGATGAAAAACTACGTTTGTTTTTCAAATGGAAGACGGAAGAGAAGAATTTAATCTAAAAATCTTTCTTTCACTCCGGATGGGTTGAAAGAAAAAGACTAATGATAGCATTGGCCAAAAAAAAAACCCAAAAAACCAACCATCAATGTGAAGCATCAAGCACAAACAAATTTGCCAGTACATTTCAACCCAAGTGCTAAAATTCCTAGGAAAGCCATGCATTCAAAAAGATAGCGAAAGAAAAAATAGATGGTAAAAGAAGATGGGGTAGGGGAGAAGTAGCAGGCATACTAACGTGATATTAAACGTAACTAAAAATTACAATTTACATTAAGTTTCTCGTCGTACATTTAGCCTCCTGAATGTTTATTGGCAATAGGGTCTGCAAGAGGACATCTTCTGTTTACTATCAGCTGCTTAGTCGATGCCTCTAAGCAATTTCTAGCTCAAACTCCAGAGTTTTATAAACCAGGAATTTTATTCAAGAATTTTTCTTGTACAGATAGGTATACGTAGTCAAAAATTGGTTACCATAAGGCCAGAAGAATCAAAGTATGAACAGGAAGATGCCTGTATACTTTCTGAGTAAGGCATTTCTGTAAACTGTTTTATAGCTACAAGAGATGGAAAAGCATAATAAGTTACAGTTATAGTATTCTTTTTACATGAAAACATCTGAATATTTACTGGGCTTGCAAACCTTACCCACGCAAATAATGGCACAGTTAGGATTTAACTGAACTAAAGTGAAGAAAGACGCGGACCTGGAGCCCACATTGTTACTTTAAACACTAAAAATTGCGTGAGGGAACCTTCATAACACATCACTCCAAAAGTATGATTTCTGAAAAGGAATTGTCCAGCAGGAGAGATAAGAATACAGAAATCAAATAGCTACAGTCATACAGAATTTACTTTAAAATAGAAGCTGACCTAACCTTCATCTTTCACAAGGGGTTCAAACATCTCTTTAGAAGTCTCTGCTTCACATAATATGCTATTATTTTCCTCCATCTTTTGTAAGCTTTCTAATGCTGTGCTATGTTGAGTCAAAGCTCTTAGAAGAGCGATATTGTTTACCAAATCAGGAAGATCCGATGAAATTTCAGCCATTGCTGTGCATTTCAGGCAATCCGTTCCTATTCTTTCACCTTTGCGGGCTTCACGAAAGGCATTTACGGTCTCTACATTTTCAAACTCAGTTTCGCCTATTGCTGCTTTCTCTGGAGATGAATGGCCTCTTCCTAAAGGACAGAGAGAACTTCTGGAAATTACAGTACCTTCCTTAGGTGAAACGCCAAATACTTTTTCGTGGTCTTCTGCAATATATTGGAATGAGCCATAGCCAGGATCTGATTTTCCTGACAAAGCCAGCAAAGGACTAGCTGGTTTCATGTCATCACTTTTCGTACCCCAGAAGCTTTCTGAATCAACATCTGGGGATTTCACGCATCCAAGCTGTATAACATCATCTTCGGCCCTCTTCTCCATTGCAGAAATTATTCTGCTGGTAGAAACACATGGAACACTTTCAGTTTTCCCAAACAAACTGGTTATAGGGTGACATTCGTTAACATTTGTGTCACCAGGCAAAAGATCAGAGTGCTTGCTTTTTATCCACGACATGCCATTAACGGTATGCGCTGCACAGCCATCAAGATCCTTCTTACTGTTTGTGGCTCCAATACTTAATTGACTTTCATTCATCTCTTTTACGTTGTGTCCATCACCCCAAAGTTCCACTTCAATTCTGGTTTGGTTTACAGAGTCGTCTTCGGTTCTCCCTGTATCTCCGACATCGTTGTCACTAAGCTGAGATGGTACACCCTCAGCGCAGCGATTTCCATCATTCCCTTCCTCAAAAGTTGAACGTTCGCCTTCATTTTTATGGTGTGTCACTGCTTCACAGCAAGGATGAAGTCTCAGCGCAGCATTTTGCGCTACATCTTCTCCCTTTAAGCAATCCGGACTTTGTGAAAGGATGTCTCCTTCAGTGAGCTTATTCATATCTGTTTCACAGAGGTCTTCATTGTCTGTGTCATTAAAATCAAAAGCCTCCATTAGATTAAAGTTAACCTCCATCACCTGTTCATCTGGACCACAGTCTTTGCCATGCATACTTAATTCCTCCTTTACAATCCCAGTTTCTGTCAATGTTACATCCACAGAGAGCTCCAAGTCACTAGGCACTCTCTCCGAGTTTTGTCTTGGCTGAAGCTCACTCTGCAACTTCACAGATGAATTCTCCTTAAAACCGTTAGTCACCGAACGCTCCTTGTATTTGGAGAGATTTTCAAAGGTGATTTGACGCGCGGAAGGCGAAACGTCACCCGAGGATGCAACAAACTGACTGCCACTCATTCTAATGGTGGATTCAGGTAGGAAGTGACCAGTTGTATTGCAGGGATCTTGTAAGTCTTGACTTAAATTATTTGCCTTTTTGACATATGTCTGTCCTGTGACTTCTTTATTACAAGGCGGTTCAGCTGAATTTAGAAGCATTTCAGCATTCCATCCCTTTTTATCAGTTACAGTTCCCTTCGTAAAAGGCAGGTGCTGACTATTTTGAATGAGTCTTTTGGCAGGGTTGCCTGAAAAAGCAGGTAGGAGCGTGCTTTTTTGGTTATATAAACTGTCTGTGTTTTCCGATGCTTGAAACCTAGGAAGACATTCTGTGACTTCAGATGTCGTTTGCTCTCTGCATCCTTGGGTTGGTTTAGACTTCAAAAGAGCTATTATCTGTGCTGTGCTCCTGATGCTGTGTGACACTGCCCCGTGACCAGCTCTCTGACTGCTAGATGTGGCCTGCCCAGTAATTACAGGAGATTCTGGCTTCACGGGGGACTGGTCAGAGTTTTGCTTCTCTGTCTCCTCGTATCTGCCGAGAAACGGAACTGAAAGCAGGGAGGAGAGAGACAGGTGTTCTTTATCATTATCTGCACATGCGTCTTCATGAAAGTCTGTAGACGGATTTGTTTCTGCGTCCTTGTTGCAAATCGTGGAAAATAAGGGAGAGGTAACATAAAACTTGGATGGAAAAGGACCCTGACACTGCTTAGATAAAGGCAATATTGTTGGGTTTTCTCCATCTCCCATTGTTGATATTTTCTTTTCAACTTGGCGTGGCCCTTGGAAACCCTAGGAGAGAAATTTTAAATTAATTCTACTCAAAAACCAACTTCACAGTTTGTAATCAAGTATCGAAAACAGGGCACACTCCATAAAATACATTCTGATTGAGTAGCACGTGATAATCCCACAGGTGTATAGAATTCATCTCAGGCGGTTGCAATTTTCACTGCAGCCTTAGCAATAGCGATCCTGCTACAACAAACAGGTTTAGTAAGCTCTGGAAAAAACAGCTACCGGTAACACGTTCTGGCTTACAGTTCCAAAAAACTAGGAACACATTATCTACATATTTACCACTCATTAAAAGATGTGCCCTTTGTGTTTTAAAATGCATGTTAACATCAGACATCACTTTTGAAACAAAGACATACTGTAAACTTCCTTTTCAAGCCAACGGACAGATGTCTCGGAGGCAGAACACCAGGTTTTACACCATTTCTATCCACTGCCGGAGTTTCTGCTTTCCTCGTCTGATCTTCAACAGATTTTTCATTCGCTTTCACTGCTTCAACTGTAATCAAGTATCTTTCACTTTCTAAATTATCTCCAGCATTCACCTAGGAAAGAAAAAGCAGCAGCATGTACATAATAGTGCTATAAAAGAAACAATAACAGTCTTCTAAATATCGTCTTCTAAATACTTATATGGAAAAATTTTAGAAATTTACACCCAGTATATCGCAGCTGCCATACAAATACTTTGATTAAAATACACATATACTAAAATGCATTAGCACTTAGCTTCAAGTTGCACTTATTTAATACCTCACTGCGATAAACTGCTTTTACCCAAAAGAAATAAAATTTCATAAATCCTCTACAATGGTTCCGGAAAAACAGTAAGAGACTTATCAATAAACAGAAGCTGTTTCCGCTTTCGATTATTTGCATTGCAGCAGACTTTCATATCCATAATAAGCGCTACCTTCATTACCAAACAAGAGTTTGAAATGTTTCTTGAAACACAAACCACAATCGTAAGCAGAATTACAAAAACCTTCCCAGCAAAATATACCTGAGATTTTATAAAAATACTCTCCAAACATTGTCCTTTATCATCAAACAAGATAGCCTGCAATGAAAAAAGTAGAATTTTAAATACCTAATTTTATTTCACAGATCAACTAGATTGCCACTGACAGACCAGCAGTAGCAGATGATATTAAATCTAACAATATTAAATCTGAGTCATTCACCTTATTTCCGCCAGTTCTAATCCTCAGAATTCCATCTTGCCACGTCTTCGACTTTTTCATTTTTTGGTGAGTGTATAGTACCTGTTTGAAACACGTCAAATGTTGGAATGATAATAAGTGAGAAAATGTGTGAATAATACAGCAGCTATGTTGTCCTTTAATTTATTTCTACTTAATTGTACACAGTGTTAGAAATCACTTACGATAAATTCTTGAGAAGCCATTGCTTTGGCAAAACACTCATCCAACAGCTTATTTCACAAATATTCACATCTTCATACAGCCTGAGAGACAGGAAAATGTTCAGAATCCACCAGAGTCATGAAGGAAATGTATCAGTAAAAAAAATAGATGTCAGTTCAGTTTTTATTTTTTCTCAAAAGAGAGCTAGATACAAGATAACATGAAAACACTGGGGTATAGCCGATGCGAGCATTTTAAAAAGAAACCTTGAAAATAATCTAACAGAAAAACTACTGGTAAAAAATGGCTTTTTTATAGATGCCAACATATTTTCTAACTTTCAGAGGAATTCATTTATTTAAACTAATAGCTGGCAACTCTGAAGCCTCCAGTGACCATACTGCTATTCAGAAGTTTACCGACTCTGGACTCGGTCATGCACGTTTAATTCACGTTAAAAATAACTGACTCTCAAAATCAGTTACCCATGAAGTCAACCCTCTTTAAATATGTAAAGTTAGACAACAAGAACTTTTACAGCAGCCTTTGATGATGAAACCAAGAACAAATCATTATAAAAGCAACTCATGTCCAGAAATTGTGACTTACTGCTGTACATAGTGGAATATTCATTCAGTACTGCGATTTACATCCGTGTTTGAAGAGCTGCACTTGTGCCTTTAATTCAATCCATTAACAATACTGCAATGAAAATGATCACGAGACAAGGCAAGATTGTCAGCGCCTCTTATACCCCATATTAGTGAGAAACAGTTTATAGTATATAGAACTGTCTAGGTCAGACCTTTAAGATGATCGAGTCCAACCCTCAACCTAACACTGCCAAGCCCACCACTAAACCATGTCCCTCAGCACCGTGTCTACTCATCTTTTAAATACCTCCAGGGATGGCAATACATATATTCACGCTGTTTCTTACGGTTGCCACCTTCTTGGCAGTCCCCAGGTGTGAAAGCGAGGAAACACACACCCTTAAAGAACGCAGAACTACTACTAAAAGCAACTGGAGGAGCACCAACGCTTACTGTAATTCATTACGGAACAGCCAGGGGAACGGGGACGAAAAGGAACGCTGCCAGCACGCATTCACGCAGGTCCGCCGCGTCCGCGTTCCCCACGCAGCCCAGAGAGGCCCGGTGAGCCCTTTTTACCTCACCAGCCATAAGCATTTCCTTCAGCACGGCGGGGGTCGCTCCAAGGCCGCCTCCCCGGGGGCTCCGCCGACTCACAGCGGGCCGCCGCAGAGACAGAACCTGGCCCCGCGGGGGCACCCCCCGCCATTAGCCACCCCCCGACCCCCGGGAGCCTATCGCTCGGGCTGAGAGGCCCGACAGAGACCCCGGCCGGACCCACCTACCCCGGGCGGATCATGGCGGCAGCCGCAGCCGCGCTCCCCTTCCGCCTTCGAACTTCCCGCCGCAGCCCGCCTGACGTCACCGCGCCGCGACGCCAGGAGGAAATCACGTGCCCGGAGCCCGGCGCGCCCGCCGCCGCCTGTGCGCATGCGCCGCCGCCGCCGCGGGGGCTTTTCTCCCTGCGGGGGCCGCGCGTCGCGCCGGGATTGACGGTAACGGCAGACGGCGGTTGTGGTAGTGAGGGTGGGAGGGGGTAGGGCCCGCTGCGAGAGGCGGACGGCGCGGCCCGGTGTCCCCGCCGTGCGCGGCGGCAGGTTAGTGGGGGAGCGGCGGGGGGCGGCGGCGCAGGTAGGGGGCGCTACGACCTCCTCTCCCCCTAGACAGACGCGATGCCGCTGTGCGCATGCGCCGGGCGAGGGGGGGCGGCCGTTGGGCTGAGGGGGGCGGCCGTTGGGCTGAGGGGGGCGGCCGTTGGGCTGAGGGGGGCGGTGCGTGCCGCGCTCCTCAGGTGGAGGGCGGGCGGGAAGGAAGGAGTCGTTCTTTCAGGGCAGCGTCGCTCTCTGTGTGTCGCCTTTGGGTACCGCCACTCGTGCCCCTGAATCCTGCCCTTGTCTCATCTGTTGTGGTTCTCTGTTCCCCTCGTGGCTGGCTCCTGGGCATCCCGCCCTCCCGCTGCCCACTTCTCCTGAGGTGTGTGGCGCCTTCCTGGGGCTTTCTGACCGCTCCTGTCCCTCAGCGTCTCCCTGCGGCTCTGTGGTGACTTTGCCCACACAGGTCGTGGTGCTGGCTGGGGTGCCTTTGCGCAGGGTCAAGACCTAGGACCGGGCGTTGGAGGAAAAGGGCCCATGTTGGGGGGGGAACATGGGGAGCAGATGACTTTGGGCAAGCATGTGCTTTACTATTTTATGCATCTAAGCTCCATGAGCAGTCGCAGCAGCAGTGCTGAGACCTGTAGTGGTCAGTACCTGTGAAATTGGCAAAGGTATGGCAGTCAGCCTTCTCGGTAACTGGGGTTTAGCCAGTTGCTGTGTTGTCAAAGATTAAGTTGAGGCTAGAAAAATCTGTTTCACGTTGTGTTTTTCCCCTTTGGTTGAAGGGTAAAGAAGATGAGGTTTTCCTACAGTTGTGCAGTGGTGCTGGGCCAGTCTGCAGGCTGCTAATAGGGCACCAGAATGTCTTGCTTTTGTACCCACCTCTATCCTGCTCCCAAGTGCTTATTCCTGCTGCATCCCTTAATCAGCTCTGCTGATTATTCAGCTCCTTAATGAGTTGGTTTAACCCACTCAACCAGCAGGGAAGGACCAGAAAATAAAAAAAAACCCCAGAGTTTATCTGGCTTACCAGAGGGTGAGATGCTCTGAGTGAGGGAGGACTGTGTAACAACTAAGGTGAGATAGCTGGGCTGCTCTTTTGGTGTCAATGAACTGTTGGTTCATATAGCTGAATCCATCTAGGCATAGTCTCGTATTGCGTGCCTGCATTTTATTAAAAATCCAGTTTCTGCCTCCTGTGATGAGAGAGGAAAGGGTAACCGTGGCAGGACTGACACAGTGGGGTCTTACCCATATCTGGAAACAGTCTTAACACCTATCACTGTTGCACGGAGGCAAAGTCTTTTCTGTATGAGAGCCCACCAGTTTTGTGACATCTCTTGAATGCCTTAAATATGGATTTAAAATGATATATTAGTTTCATTGCTTAAAATGGGGGAAAAGCAGGAGGTTCTGTAGTTTTAGGTTAAGAAAATTGTGCTGGTCCCCAGGTATTAACGTCTATCCTTTCTTAGCTCATATTCCGTAGAGTGAAGTTACAAGGCAGGATAGAAACTGCTGCTGCTCTGCCTGTGCGTATATTAATGTAAGAATACCCAAGGTGGATGACAGAGTGTGTCTTTGAAAGTAGTGTCAGGTTTGCCAAATACTTGTTTGTATTGGAGTAAATGTCAGGAAGAGGAAGTGTTGCCACTGACTATATGGAAACATTTTCATAGTATAAAAAGTATTCTGAATGATTCTTTCTCCTCCCTTTGGCCCGTTTTACTATTTAAAATGCCCAAAGCAAGCAAGCATTTGCATCAATGCTTAATATAAAAGCATAAAGGATATTTTATAACTGTTTCTTCTAGGCCCTGGGTTACAGTTAAATTTGATTATGTTTTTCTAGATCTTTATAACAACAGAAGTTGGGTTTGGAACTTAGGTGTGTACAGGTTAACACCAACGTGTTTAATGTTTGCCTTTTAAAGGGTATAGATAAGTTACTGTAGATTTGTGTGGACCTGTATTATGTCGATTTCCAATATATTTTCTTGCTTAAAGTTCCGTCCCCCTGCTTAACTGTCCCTCCTTTTCCTGGTTTCACACTTGCACATAGAGACACTGATTTTATTTCATTTGAGGAAAGCTAAGGGATGGCAGCTGTTTTGCTTTAACAGAGTGAAGTTTTGACCCTGCTTTTGCTTTCTTCTGATTTTAATTGTTTATCGGAATAGTGCTTGCGGCTGTGAGGCCAGCAGTGTAAGAGTTGGCAAGTCAACAAAAATGCTGTGTATCTTATACCTTGGCACTGCAGCTTTCATTGATGAGTTGAAGTTTGCAAGACTGATTGCGAATGAAGAGAATACCAACAAAAAAAGCGAGTGCTATTAGTTACGGACGTGCTTACTTATAAACAGTATTTTCTTAAATCCTGAGGTTTAATCTAGTGTTGTCTCTGACTCTCTATTTCCAAGCTAGCTCATTGAAAGTAATTTTCTCAAAGGTTCATTTTGAAAGTGTGTAGCACAAAGTGATGGGTGTGGGGGGAAGCCCAGAATACAGCTTGCAGCCGTTTTTCTTTAACCTTGAATGAGAACCTCTGTCCTGGGAAGGAAGTCCCAAGGCTGAATGGCTCAAAACGCATGAAACACTTAGGTGGCTTCTTAAAATAAAGCTTTGCTGTACATAAGCTACATTGATTATATGTCAGTGTGGTCATTTAATACTGTTCAGCCACTAAAAGTATCCCCTAATGATGCTTTACCTTTAATGGCGCAACCAGCTATAGCCCTCAGCGAAGTAGTATGTTGTTCTGCTGATTATTAATATAAATATCTTGCTGAAGGGCCTGAGTGGAGCTTGAACTTCTGCTTAGGTTGGGAGTTTTACCTGGCTTATCTTTTCAAGGTAATTGTTGACCTTTCACTATCTTGAGTGGTCAGCTCACAGCAGGGAGAGAAACTGATATCCGGCTAAGGAAGCCTGATTTGCACAATAATTTGAAGACCATTTCCATTTTTGTCATCCTGTTGCAGAGGTGGGCTTCCTCTCTGATGGCTGCAGTCAGGTTTCCTTGTATGTTGCCTTGGCAGAGAGCTGAGAAGTCTTTCATATGGTGATTGCTACATTAATTACTTTAATTTTTGTGTTAATTTCATTTTCAAAAAGCTGTCTGCTTTTGGCAGTATCACTTTGGCTTGCCCCTGTAAAATGGAGTACTGTGGTGACTAGCAGGTTTGGTGGAGGACTGACTAGCTACAGTGAATTGAAATGTGAACAAAAAAAGAGGAATCGATGCATTAAAAAGTTGTTAAAATTTCTAAAGCAAATCTGTACGTTTAAGTCACTTCTGTCTAGTTAGTCCCTAATTTGTGGGGGCCTGATTCTGAGGTTCTGACAGAACTTGGTTTGCCATTCAAATCGGTGACAGTTGATGAAAGAGCCCTAACTAAAGAAAGGAAAAATGTCTAAGTGTAGCACGTACAGATTACTACAGGAACTTGCAAGTAAGAATGTGTTAAAACATACACAAAGACAGAATTGGAAGATTTTTGAATTCCTGCTCTTCAGTAGGTCCTTGGCAGTTTGCAGAGTGAGTGGTTTGCATTTTTGATATAACAAAGACAATTTTTAAAAACAAACTTGGCTATTACCGTACCTGTCATGAATATCAACTAGGTCTCGAAGTATATCTTCACATTGTATTTATTTCTAAGGATTAATAGATGCTTCTTGTTTGGAGGTTGTACCATAAATTTTTGCAGCGAGTTCTTCAGCTGCTGTAGGTGTGCCAGTGTGTAACCTGTTTGCAACCACTGGATTTACAATACATGCCTGCTGAGCACGGTCCTTCGGCCGGCCTCTTCAGAAGTCTTCTATATAATCCAGCTGCCTTTTTTTTTTTTTTTTCCTGCTTTGTCTTCTACATAAAAGGGTAATTTCTGAAGTGTGTAGTGCTCTGAGGGTTTTGTGTGTTCTTTCTAATGGTTTGTACTGGGAGATAAGGGGAGTGGAGAACAAATTATTTCTGTCTTTTTTTTCAGGTCTAAGAAAGTATGTTTATTGGGAGGGAAATTGTCTGCTTTTTAGATTTAGTTTTTGTAGGCTCTCATTAGCAAGTAGTTTGCTTTTCTGGTGACAGGGAACTTATGTACTATTAAAACACACTTCGTGACCTGCACAAGTGCTTTGAAGAATTTGCTTATATATATATATTTTTTTAATAGCGCTGCTTGTCTGATAAGTTGGGAAAGCAATTGGAACTGTGAATCCCATGACTGCTGCTGAAATTCAAAAGCTGCTGTTAGAAATCTAATGGGGAGGGTACACTGTTCACAAGGCATTCTGGATTAACACACAGTACAAATTTTAAATGAAAAGCCTGCAGTTTGGTACCACCTTGCCTCCAGTGAATCTCTGTGGCTAAAGGGCAGTAGTACTAGGTGCCATGAGATAAGAGTTTCAGCTTAGTCTTCACTGCACAGTTATTGTGTGACCTAATTTTACTCATCTTCTCTATGCTTTGTATTTTTCTACACTACAAATAATGAATGGCACATAGTCTCACAGGGGATGCTTGAAGTTTTTAATGTAAGGTAAAACAGGAATGTTTAATCCTTGAAATGAGAATATTTTGATTTTTCTCAAAGGTTGTATTTAACTTTCAGTTGACAGAATGACAGGAATGGAGACTGAAACGTCAAGGGACAAAGCCATGGAAGAAGAAAGCACTGAACAGAAAAAGGAGAGGGAGAAAAAGAAGAGGTCAAGGGTTAAACAGGTGCTCGCGGATATAGCAAAACAAGTGGATTTCTGGTTTGGCGATGTTAATCTCCACAAAGATAGATTTCTCCGAGAACAAATAGAAAAGTCCAGAGATGGGTGTAAGTTTATATTCACTATATTTCAGTAAGCAGATATGTTGAACTTTCTTGTTTACTGTATTGCTGGTGCCAGTTACAAGTTATTTTGAGGTGCATGTCTGCTCCTGGGGAAGGCAGTAGTTTCAAGCTGGAAACCAGCGTTAGGATTAGCAGCTCAGGAGGCAGAGCTGGGCACTAGTTTTTATAAATTGTATTTAGTGTTTGTCTTTTACTCCCCTTTACTACCAGCCATAAGTTAGAGGCATCTGCCAGAATAGAAATGACTGTTTGGGAGACCGGATTTTCTGTTTTTTTAACTTTGTATAATTTTAAGAACAAGCAAACAAACAAGGGCCATTTTGCCTTCGGAGGTACAGGACTTGACTTGTAGGGTAGATACATGCAGAAATTAAAATGTCGTTTGGATTTGCAGTTAGATATAGATTTTTTTGTGTGTGTGTGTTTTCTGCACAAGTTTGATACATGAGAAATTGTGTATTTGCATGTAGTGCTACTGTAGGTCTCTTCACAGTATCATCAGGGTTGGAAGGGACCTCTGGAGATCATCTCTTCCCTTTAGACAAGTTTTGACATGGTTAATTTGACTTCAGAGTAGGAAATTGAGCTTGGTTCTGAAACTATTTGCCACTTTCTCAAGAAGAAATTCATTTACACATTAACTGCAGTGACTAGTATACTTTTGCTTTAAAAAACAGTATATGTGTGGTAAATACAGTCTATCGGTATAATTGTTCACTTAACTGTGTTATGCCAGATGGACTAGAACTGTATGTCTGTATGAAAATGTGGCCCTTCTCCATCAAAACAAAACAAAAAAAAGCAGTTTCCACAAGTGTTTACGTATTTTTGTTTTCTTAAGGAGTCCATAAATATTTGAAGTGTAAATCACTGGTCCGGTTGCGTTATGTGAAAAGTCTAACCTTCCAACTGCTTGGTACGCTCCTCAATTATATTGAACTTCAAGACAGTTTTTGGTTTGGTTTTTTTTTTTTAAAAAAAAAAAGGCGCCTTCAGAGTAATAAAATCTACCCTAATTTTTCTAGAGATGCTGGAGCTTGGATGTCTTTAACTTTTTTATTAAGACTAATACTACATAATTTTCTGTCAAGGTTTTAGCAGCGTGACTCATTGCAACTGAAGTGCAAGCAGGGGCTCTTTTGTGTTGGGAAGGCTGGGTTAAACACTTAATTGAGTACTTGAAGGAGAGGCATGTTTTCAATGCAAATTGTTTTTGTGTTGTAAAACTACATCAGAAAGGGGGTTTTCTTCCTTTCTTTTCAGAGACAATAGTTATCAGTGGGGAGGTAAAAGAACAAAATTCCTTTTGATAAAGGTTAGCACAAAAGAAAATTAAATATAGGTTTACTTGAAACTTTAATTTTCGTGGTGAAAAATTTCTGTAAATCCTTGGCAGTGTGGTTACGTACTGCACTTAGGACTTGCACATTGTTTTACAAAAATGCTATCTGAGTCTTAATGTCAGATTAGAACGCATAACTTATGCTTTCTAGATTACCCTGATTTCACCATTTGCACCTTTTTTTATCCCTAGATGTGGACATATCACTCCTTGTTTCTTTCAACAAAATGAAAAAGTTGACTACTGATGGAAAATTGATAGCTCGAGCAGTTAAAAGTTCATCTGTTGTAGAGGTATGTAATATTTCAATTTTTGGAATTTGCTTATATTGGAGTAATAATGGTAGTCGTACTGAAGTAGCGGATAATCTCATTGAAAAATGCGTGTTCATTTCTTGTTACTTTTAGTTGGATTTAGAAGGAACTAGAATCAGAAGACGCCAACCCCTGGGTGAGCAACCAAAGGATGTGGATAGTCGTACAGTCTATGTGGTAAGGTTGTACTTGTGTATGCCTCATGTCTGGCAGAGTGCTCTATTTCTAACTATGGAAACTCTTTTAAACTTTCTTGCTTTTAATTCCTTAAGAGTGCAAACTCCACTGTGTGTCGTCCATGACAATCTAATTTTATAGTGTTACTTACTGTATTAAGAGCAACAAAACCAACATAAAGCAGCCATATAGTTTTATCAGAATAAGAAGGTAGATTTTTTGTTGAGAACATCATGGATTTAGTACAAGAAATGTTTACATAAAGTGTGAAAGCTAATAGAATTTGATTGTCTTTCAGGTTGTTTTTTTTTCCTTCCAAAAGAAAAGGACAGTGTGAGGGAGGGAAATGCATTACAGTGTACTGAACCTGTGATGCTAAGGCCCATGGAGAGGGGTTAATGTACATGTTTAATGCAGCAGATATTTTATGTATCGGAAATGTATCTGTGCATTGGTATTCATGTTAACACCGGGAGAGACTGGGTAGGTGGCTGACTACTGTTGCTTGTACAGTGTATGTAAGGAAAATAAATTAAGTAAAGGCAGGTGAGCGCTGGCAGTGACCATGGCAAGAAAGGGATTAGTTTGGTACACCACTTTCTTCTACCAGCGTAAATAATTCTAAATGATGAGCAGTGAGCTGCTTTGTATGCTAGTAAGAAAAGGTACGCTTTCATTTAACTGTTACTGCTTTCTATGTGCTTTTCTAGTTAATGCCATTAGAGGAGTGACACTGCTACGAAGAAGTTTTTAGATTACAGTGATGTAGTCAAAGCTTTATAGTAACTTTATTATTTTTATCAAACAGGATCTGGCTGAGTTTGCAAGATAATGAGGGGTACTTCAGAAAGTACAATCAGATTACAAAATCTGTTACGAACAAGTGCCTCTGGTTTTGTAGCACACAAATGTGGTTCTCTTAAAGGCCGAATGTACCTAAATTAGCTAGTTTTATTTTTAGGACGCTTTAAAAAAAATCCTCCTAAATCACGCTATCCTGTGGCTACCTTGATACTGAAATGATTCATTAATTTAAATGTAAACAGTTTGTGCTGCTGGAAAAACTCCGCATCTCAACATGATATTTCAGATGCGTCAGAGTGAAACAGTTGTTATCATATTGTTGAACCACTTAAGTGGTAGCATGGAAAGAGATCTGATGGACGGTCACTTACTTAAAATCCTGTGCAATTTTTAAACAGAATTGAAGCCAGCATGGAATTCCCTTCGTCTCTAAAGCAAGCTTTCGGTGGCTACTGTCAATTTAGGTCTATACCTGTAGCTGTTAGCAAATGAATTAGTAATTTCAAGCAGGCACCAAGATTTCTGTGATGAAGGTACGCAATAATCCAGCCGAAAATGCCAGCCCATCCAGCTAAAGAGAAGCTGGATTACCCTCATCATTAAGTTCTTTAACAAAAGCCCAGAAAAGGTTATTTGGGTTTTTTTAAGTACAACGTGCCAATCATGGTATTGCCCTAACATGATTCCAGGGACTGCTTAGAACTTCTCAAATACTTTGTCTATATAATTTTTGAAAAAGGTATTCCAGATTTAATGAGCTACATATTCTATACATAGTTTAATGGTTTTTAATGTTAAGCTTTTTCTGTAAGACCAAAATAGATAACTGGTTTGCTTTGTTAAGATACTGAATTCACAGAGATCTTATTTAGAGAATATGTAGCAACCAGTTATCTTCTCCTACTGCTACCAAAAAGAATGGGGTTTTTTTCCTTTTTAGAGAGTAGTGTGTGAGGTATCTGCCTTTTATACTGCAATTCCAGAAATGTTAAGCCATGTTAAATGACTGATACGTAGCAATGGGGGGCAGTAGAAGTAGTTGGTATTGGTAAGTTTGGTTTCATTCTGGACTAGGTGAGGGAAAGATTAATACAAAGGTTACAGGTAAAGCCTCCACTGTGAAGGATTGTCTCCAACAGTAATAGGTTTTCTGCATTTATGCAGGACGTGAAAGCTTCATTTCTGAATTGAGGCTTAAAGATGTGTTTCCTTAAGGAATAGTAACTTCATTACTTTATATTTTTACAATATAATTTAATTTAGGGGAGTTTTTCAATAAATTTCTCTGAAATAAATTTATGGTTAGTGATTTTTTTTTTTATATGCTTGAACATAAGCTACACTTTGATATACACTATTAATTTGTACTCATCCAATGACATTTTTAAAGCTTCAAGTAACTGGCTTTTCAACTTTCTATCAAAACCATAACGAAAGATTTTTCTGAGGCAGAAAAAAATCATGCAAAAATAGTTTTCTACCTGAATGTGGTAAATAATGTTTTCCTACAAGGGAAACCTTTTAGTGCAGCAACTTGCCATGAAAAAAAAATGAAGTATTGCTGACTCTCCGTTGTTATTTAGGCATGAGTTTGAGAACAGGGTTTTTAATGGTGTTCAGTTGGGTCTATTTAGAAATTGACATGACAGGATTTCTCTTGAAGTGGTGAACGGAAATACTCAGAAACTGAGACGTGATGTCTGCAAGCTGCTAAAATGCGTTGCTATATTAAAGAGTTTATAGAAATAAAAAAACAGAAGACAGTTTTATTATCCAAGAAGCTGACTAAAAGTTTCTGCTGCATCTCATCAACTAGGCCATGAGTGCTAACTGCTAAGCTTTAAAAGGTCAGCTACCAGCAGGAATTTATCACTTTGAGTAGTGACTCTTAGCTGACCTACAAGAATTCTTTCTGTGATACCTGGATTACCAACAATTAAAAAGAAATAATGAAATCCTTGTGCTTTGTAGTGGATAGTTTGAGACAGTGCAGAATTATGTTTGCTCAAAGGTCTTAAATTTACAAAGATATTTCATGTTGGAAAGTTACAGTTGAGGGTGAGGTCTTGGTATGTGTCACAGGAAGAAGGTAAACATCTAAATTAAATATATAATGTATTTGTTAGAGAGATACGAATGATTAGAGATCTGTTTCCAGATCATTGTTTTTACTGCCTAAACACTATGACCTCTTGAGAAGAATTACTGAAATAAAAAAAGTTTCTCAATGTTGTCACATCAAACAAATACATTTTGTTGTGACAACTCTTTTAATTACAAGATGTAGTAAGCCATCTGATATAATGGTAATACAGTAGTGAGAAAATGACAGTTCTTTCTTTCCTTTTTTTTTTAGGAGCTGCTTCCCAAAAATGTCAATCACAGTTGGATTGAGAGGGTGTTTGGGAAGTGTGGTAATGTGGTTTATGTCAGCATACCCCGGTATAAAACTAGTGGCGATCCAAAGGGATTTGCTTTTGTTGAATTTGAAACTAAAGAGCAAGCAGAGAAAGCTATTGAGGTGAGTAACGGTGCCTCTGGTCTGTTAACATTCTTCCCGATTGTCACTTTGTGATCTGGATGGTGTAGTCTTTACGAGTTCACCCACTGAATCTTAAGAGCAATTCCTAAAATATCATAATTTAAAAACTTACCTGAGCAGGAGTTATGTTCCTGACTCCTCGCCCCCCGGACTTCCAACCAATCCCACAATGCTTTAAAAGTGTAATTCTGTTAATAAGCTGGAGACTTAATAGAAGCATAGTGGGTATTTTTTGGAATAATTTGTTTGGCCACTCTTGGCATCTTTTATGGAAATAGAGATCTCTGTGTAACAGTACAATGGCTATTAAATTTCATCAGACAAGCATGGTCATACCTAATTTTCTGTATTTAAATGTGATTTGAAAGTTTAAAAACATTTTATCTTTCAATAGCATAATGGTAACAGATACATAAAGATATCACACCCGTAATGTGAAATTGAGCAAGCTCTGCACTTAAAAAGCAAATCCCAACAACAAACCCACAAAAACCACCACACCACTGAAAGTACGGAAGAACAGCGTATACCTCTGGAGTCATGAGGGCCTACGTCTTTCTTGAATTAATATAGGATTGCTGGTGTTTATTTGGATGGAGATTCTGTACAAAAGAAAATGTGATCATTTTTTTTAGTAATGTCTTGTGGATTTTAATATTTTTTTTTTTGTGAAGTTTTTGAATAATCCACCAGAAGAAGCGCCACGGAAGCCTGGGATTTTCCCCAAAACGGTAAAGAATAAGCCTGTTCCTGCACTGAATACAAGTAACAGCAGTGTAGTAGGTAAGTGTTTTTAAGTTAAAGGGATCAAGAAAGAAACTGGTTTGTGCCTTAACTTCTGAAGAGAGGATTTTGAACTGCTGTGTTACTGCAGTCTCATCTCACATTTCTTAAAAACTTTATAAAAATTAAAATGCATGTTGCTCTTTGTCGGCCAATGTAGGCTTAAGAATGAAAGTGTAAAACTAAAATATATAAACTTCTGCCTTTTTGTTTTCCTGCTTGATAATTAACTTAATTTCTTTTTTCCTCCATTGCCAGCTACCACCATTAGTCATTGTTAAGTGGGCAGAGCAGCTTTCAGACTGTACAATAAAGCATTATCTGAGCATTTAGCATTAGCAAAAGACAAATTTGACATAAATTGTTTTAAAAATATTTAGTGTTGAAGGGAAAGATACAGATGCAAGAGCAAATTATACTTAAACGTGAGTGCTGTACAGATGACTTTGTGATTATCTGACACATTTCAGAGCAAACCTTGTGGTATTCTTCTCTCTCCTGAAACTTTCTGGGAGAGAACCATGAAAACAGTGGATTTTTGCCTTTCTTCTTTGGAACTCTTGGTATTTGAGAAGAGCAGTTTATAGCATAATGCAGTTTTTACAGTGTGTTT
The DNA here is from genome assembly GCA_017639485.1 of Pluvialis apricaria. Lineage (NCBI taxonomy): Eukaryota > Metazoa > Chordata > Aves > Charadriiformes > Charadriidae > Pluvialis > Pluvialis apricaria. Next base: position 81,626,582 of record CM030010.1, read on the forward strand.
AGAAGTCCACTTACGTGATTTGTAATTACTCATTAAAAAAAAAAAAAAAAAGGAGGATATAGGCTGAGAAAAGAATCCTAAATTCAGCTGACCATGTTTCCAATGAATACTTTTTACTCTAACTTACACAGCAGCATGACAGGGTTATGTTGCACTTTTGATCACTGAAACATTTTTTTCTTGTTTCTGATGACATAATACAATTCCCCGGACTTCAGGTACGTTCCCATTTTTTTCATAAGTTTAATATTGAATCATATGTTATATTTCTCACTATTATCACAAATTTTTTGTTACACCAGTAACTATTACAACAAAAACAACACAGCAAAAAAATCATGCTTTTTAAACTATTCTTTCAACCCACTTAAGATACTCTCTACTGCTCCATACTGCATCCTGCCTTTGACAACTTTGCAGCAAGTAAAAAGATTTTTTTTTCAGATTGGTTAAGTAACATTCTATAGTTTAGTAGACAAATAGTTGTTCATTACATAGTGTCATAGATTCATTGGGCTGAGTATCTCCTTTTATTCTTAGCATACAAGTCATCGGCCTTTTTCTGTTTTCTTGGCCTTGTTGTTTGGTCTGGAAGGAGGAAGGTATCTCTTCTCAAAGACAAGTAAGGTGTGACATAACAAAATGGGCATTTGTTCAGGAGAAGCAAAGAAGTCTAGCTCCTTTCTTTTTAAGTTGAGAGTAAGTACTTCGGGAATCCTGTAGTCAAGCTGCCCTTGTGACCCAGAGGTCTTTCTCACTTTGTGAAACTAAGACTCTTATCTGTGGGTTTTTTTCCTCTTCTGCTTAAAATGCCTAGGAAGAACTTTGGGACACTGTATTGCATCTCTCCTGTAGTTAGACATGGCAAAGACAGGCGTTTCATTTAATATCCCAGATTATCATGACACGCGGTGTCATGATTGTTTACTTGGGTCAGTTAATCTAATCTAGTTTTCAATCACTGGCAGTTTTAAATATTATATTTTTAATACAGAAGAGAAGAAAAAGAAGAAAAAAAAGAAATCCAAAATCAAGAAAGAGAGCAGTGTACAGGCGGCTGTAGAGACAAAGGAATCAAACACGAACACTACAACAGAGCAAGTCCCCAAGTCAAAAAGACATAGGACTTCATCGGAGTGTTCAGAAATGGAAGGAACTGAGAGTCACAGGCAGCCCTCGAGGAGAGAGAAGAGAAAGTGGGACAGAACAGAAAGCTCAGAGGTATCTTGGGAAAGCAGGCCAGGGAAGAGAAAAAGAACCAGCTCTGGAGATGGTGAGACATCAACTCCCAAAGTCAAGAAGACTGCTCAAAAGGATGAAGCTCATCCTGTGAAAGAAGAACCAACAGAAGCTCCAAAGGATTCCAATGGTAAAGTTTGTTGCATGTCTTTTTAGTACTATGATTATTTAGATGCATAAATGAAATCAAATGGCAGATGTATCTCTTACAGCTAACAAACGGTGGGCTTAGCGATGAGAGAAAAGTCTAGATCAGGAGGAAAGCTTGAATTAAAAAAACTGTTCTTTGCAGTTAAGATTGTATTCATAGGGGCCTAAATTAAGTAATCCTCATATGCTAGAGGGTAACAAGCAAGTGTAGAAAGCAGGATTGCACAGAACATGACTGGAGAGCAACAAGAAATGTAACAACTGTCATCTGTGTAATACAAATGCATTAGTGAACTGACTTTTGGAGGCTGATAGATTTATTAGTTGGATTAATTATTGAGTAAACCTTTTAAGTACTGGTGAAAGATTCAGACACTGAAAATTTAACTGGTAAAAGGTGGTTCTGCTTGGGTCAGTAGGTGAAAAATGGTTGATATGGTGGAGGCATAACAAGGTCAGTTTAGGAATATGTGGTGTTCCCTGCAGTTAAGTTTAAACGTGGTAATGAGTCATTCCAGGGAGACAGACAGACTGCATGGAGAATAGGAATGAACTTTCAACACTGAACCAGGTAAATCTCATCAGAAGTAAAAATAGTTCACAAAGAAGTTAATATCAATAGAACTTCACTGAAGTAAAGTATGGATTAAACAGTCAGCCTAAGCAAATGGTGACAGTAGAAGAATCTAGATAAGATTAAAATACAAAAGAAAAAGCTGATGATCCTAGTTTCTTACATAAGATAAGAATAAAAGCAATAGATGGGATTATAAGGTGCATTGAAATCACATTTGGCTTGACAAGAATCTCTGATTAGAGGCTAAACTCGGGTAATTGAGAAAGTGGACTAGAAATAGGTAGTAGTGGCGTTTTGTGAAAGAGTCAAAGAACAAGTGTGCGTTAAACTATTTTTGTTATCAAAGTAGTAAACTCATTTTATGGAAATATTAATTCAGGCTGTATTGTATCTTTATTATGACACATACTTAAACTTTTCTTTTGCACTTTTTAATCTAGACATTTCTGCAGAAGATGACAAAGATAAAAAAGACACATCCCTTTCAAAATCTAAAAGGAAGCATAAGAAAAAACACAAAGAAAGACACAAAATGGGTGAAGAAGTCATTCCACTCAGAGTACTCTCCAAGTAAGTTATGAAAACGGATCCATGTGAATTTGTTTAGTTGCTTCGTAGCCTTTTTGTAGCAAAATGACCATCACATTTTCCATGGTTTCACTAAGCTAATTGATTATTTTTTTTCCTCAGCAGTACTAGGTACTTGCAGCAGGCAAGCAACTTTGCTCTGCTGCTTCTGAGAGCAAGGCTTACAATCCCAGCTTGTTCCATTTGATTTATCCACCACCTCCAGTCCAGGACCAGGCACAGGCTGGGTGGGCTCGGCTTCCTTGTTTGTTCACAAAGCATTGCAATATGTCTCAGTCTGCACTGAGTCTCTTGGCAGTAGAATTCTGCATGTAGGTTGTTTTTATTTTTAATTGCAAAAGGCAGTGAATGATTGGTAGCTATTTTTTTAACTAGCCGACCTTACCTTAGGAATTTGGAAGCATGTGGTACATTTTAAGTGTTTGTTAAGTATTTCCAGTATGCGGCTGTACAAATTTGTGTCAGTTACAGGAAACTTTTTCGAAGTCACAAGCTTTACAAACTATTTTTTTTTTATTTATTATAGATCATTTCTTAACGGGGTTGTGGACAATGACTTTAGTAATTCAAACCTTTGGAATAGTTTTAATTCAAACTTTTTAAATGTTTGTATGTCTGACAGTCCATCACCATTGCTAAAGTGCAATTCCAATTTTTATACAACAGAGTTGCATATTAGCAACAGTATTAGCCTGTAGCTGAAAAGGTTTAAATACCAGAGTTTTCAAGTCCGACTGAATTACTGCTGTGTAGAGTTCTGCCTGCAACAGTTCGATGTAACAGTAACTGCAAATAACCAGTGGTTATTCAGTAGTTGGAGCAAGCCATAGCGTTCAAGAAGCTCAACAAAAAATAATCAAGCCTTTAACTTTCGGGTTTTTAGGAGTCACCGCAACTAAAACATGGAAGCACTTACTTTTTAGGCATCCAGCAAGTACCTCCATGTTAAAGTAGAGGGGGTCCTCACCATGTTGTGCTATACTGTGGTGCAAAGTTGTGCTATTTTAACACGGATGCCACATGTGCGTTGCAAATATATTTCCTAGGAGGGAAGTATTTTCAGTTGAGGGAAAAAGGATTCACCATCACTAAAACATGGAAGCACTTACTGTTCAGGAGCAAAGCAAGTACATCCACATTTAAGTTGTGGGGGTCCTTAAGTGGAAAGATTAAAAACTACGAAAAAAAAACTAAACTGAAAAGCATGGTCTATACAGACTTCTGAATAAAAAAAAAAAACAAAAAAAAAAACAAAACAAACATGCACATAAATTACTCCAAGTAGGCTTCTTTGAGTTTTAGAACTTTTAAGAAATTAGGATCCACCGCCACTGAAACATGGAAGCACTTACTTTTTTAGGCAGCAGGTACCTCCATGTTAAAGCAGAGGTAGTCCTTTTAAAAATCAAAAATTGCTTCAAATTATTTTACAGCCCACCGAAAAATTGTCTTGTTCAGTAACACTTGATGCTTTTAGTTCTTGTTGGAGAACCATGCCTTCATCTGCTTACAGCCAAAATTCTTCTTTTTCCCGGATCTAAAAATCTTGCGACTGAAGTGTAGACAATAAAAGAAAAATCCTGGATGGTCTTTCAGTATTGCGATCAGGATTCACCTCTACTTAAACATGGAAGCACTTACTTTTTTCAAGTCACAGAAAGCACCTCCATGTTAAAGTAAAAGGGGTCCACAAAAACCAGTAGTTACGAACGGTGCTGGTCGTCTTCCACCAAGATTCTGAGTCTACTGCATCAAATACAGAGAAAGAGTTTTAAATTTTAGTGAGCTATAGCAAAGGAGGAGGATAAAGTTTTAAAAAAGAGCATAAGCATTGCAAATACTTGCCTGACTCAATCCCCATGGTCTTCTCTTCCTTCGAGTCAAGTTAACAAGTACCTCCTTGAGCTTGTATTTATACCATACCTTGCTGTGGAATGGTGTTGCCTTTTTATCTCTAAGAATCATTACGTGGGTCTTTTGTTATTTTAATGTCTTTGCTCTGTTGAGAATGTATGATCCTGGGTGAGTCTGGATGCTTTTTTGAAGTATACAGTTGTCAATGTTAACAGCTAAAACCATTACCACAAGATATCCTCCTCTTTAAAAATCCTCTATCAGCTTGTTTGATAGCACAGATTAGGGTAACAATGAGTCGTTCTCACAGTGGCACTATAGGCATTGTGTTTCTGTGGAGCAAAGCTCTAGCTGTTTGCAGAAACATCTCCATGTTAAATGTATGTAAATATATAAATTGCTTCCATGTGGTGGTATTTTTTAACCAAAATGCATTTGAATAGTAAGGAATGTTCTTATCTCAGTAGGTTTTTGGTGAGTTTAACCAGTTGTTGATTTTCCATCAATGATTTTTCTAGAAAATAAATGACCGATTCTTAATATAGTAACACAGGAGCGGGTTCACTGAACTAATTCAGTGAATTCAGAGTTCACTGTCTCTGAATTAGCTCTGAATTTAGTACCTCTGCTCTGTGTAGCTCCAGTAGAAAACACAGTTTGCCAAGCTGTTCTATATGCTTTTTAAATAAGTAAAACAAATTTGGGAGTCGTTCTATTTGACTGATAGGTTGATCTTGTTAGAACTTGCCTGGAATATTAAAATCTAAAGCAAAAAAAAAAAAAAGGGTAGGTATTGACAAGGCTTAATTTGATCTAAGTGCATGGAGATCTCTCACGGTGAGAATGGTCTGCACTGCTCACCAAGTTCGGCTTAAGCTATTTGTAAACTGTTTTGTCTTAAGTTATCGTTGAGTTTCCAAACGTTATTTTTTTTGTTTACAACTGACATCCTATGCCTGTGTTGCTGCTTATAGGACCGAATGGATGGATTTGAAGCAAGAGTATTTGGCCCTTCAAAAAGCCAGTATGGCCTCCTTAAAGAAAACAATGTCTCAAATCAAACCTGAGCCTGTGGGAGAGATGGAAACGGAGAATTGCGCACAGAAGAAGCCTCGATCTGAAAATGACAAATGTAATCCTGTTTGTGATGGCTTTTGTCTTGTTTTCTTCATGATTCTGGTCTACAAACATAAATGATTTAAGATACTGGTCGTCCAGAAGCACTGCAAAATGGCTCCATTTTCTTTTAATGCTGGAGCTTTCTCTGAATTTTAAATGTCATTAAAAGCAAACCCCCCTCATTTAGGTAGACTTGGGACTAAGGACTTGCATAAGCAAAGACTAAACAAGTAATTCCAGCATATTCCAATAGTGCTTCTTAAGTTTAACTAACTTTTTAGGTAATTTGAATTACAAAAGCCTCAGAGAGGTAAATCAATACTCAACTTTTTTGATGATGTAATTTGGGCCTGATTTGCTTAGGTTTAACTATACCTGCAGCAAGTTACAAAACAATTTCTCAAAGGCATTCAAAAGATGGCTTATAATTGGCTTTTATCAACTTTATGGTTAAAAGTAGCTTTTTAACTATGTCCTCCTAGTTAAATTTCTACATTTTTCAGAGAAAGAATTGCTCTTTTTTGCTCTGGGCACTCTGTACTTCGCTAACTTCAGTACTGACGTTGCAATGCCTGTCTGCTTATTTTTGATCACTCTAGAACTGAGAGTTCAACTACTACCTGTACTTAATAAAATATAAAATGTTCTTATGAGAGTACCATGTAGGCTGTAAAAACTTCTCTAAGACTCTTTTCTTGGACCTAGTTTCTTTTTCACTTTTTTCTTCACTCACATTGACTTTACCTTCTGAACAGCCTTGATCTTAGATTAAAAAAAAAAAAAAAAAAGACAGACTTAATCTGCAGTAGCAGCATTTGATGCCCCTTGTTTCATTTCTTGTGTATGTGATGGTTCGTATGTGCTTTCATAGCATCTTTAGTTTGTCAAACTAATAAATGTAAAATTTTTTCTTCCCCCTGCCCTCCTCTTTTCAAATTGACCAGCCACTAGTGAAGATTCTGCCCCTCCTGCCAAGGCGAACACAATGGGGCCCCAGTTCGTGAGTGGAGTAATTGTGAAGATCATTAGCACTGAGCCCCTGCCGGGCAGGAAGCAGATCAAGGTAATGCCTTTGTAACCTCAGGGTAGCTGTTAGCCTTTCCTTTTACTGCGCCCCCCAAATGTTTGAATATGGAATACCATTTAAACAAGTCTTACTGATTTCTTTTTTTATTTGTTTGGCCAGTAGCTGTGTACAGATTCTTCTCTAGTACCTGTTAATGGCAGATTTTACAATGGCAAAATAGGGTAAAAAGGATGTTTCTAAGGGAAAATAAGCCTTCAGAGTGCTTCGAGCAATGTCAAGTTTATAATGAAAATAATGACAAAAATAAATAATGCTGTAGAGGATGAGTAGCTCTTTCCAGTTTAAAAGGAGAAGTTGAAGACGAAGTGGGTGAAGTGTTCTGTATTTGTCACTGTTCCAGTCGTTCTGGCACCATTCAGAACAAGAAATCTGTAAGAGTATGTTGGGGGGTTTTACAATTAATAGGAATTTGTGGGCAAGAAAATGCGCTCTGCATGAGAAAACAACTGTCTCTTTTTCCAGTAATAAATTCCCAATTACAGAAATGCCAGTTCAGTGAGAGTGACCGCAGTAGATCTTGTCCAGTAATTCATTCACCCATTTCTTTTTGATTTTTTCCCCCCTATGGCAAGTGCTCTTTTTTTCCTTAATTTAATAAAAAAAGTGTTTAGAATAATTTAAATTTTGTTTCACGTCATGATATGAAAGTTACACATATTAAGTAGAATATTTTCTTTTAAGGAAAACAGCAGTTTTAAGCTGCATCCTGTCAAGTGGAAACATTAAAAGTTTTCCAAATGAAATAATGGGCTTTTTCCAGATACTGAATTTTCCATGAATGTGACACAGGACATTTTCTTTCACAAATTGCACTTTTGGATGAATAACAACTGGAAAGAATTTCAACAACTTTAACTCACGTTGGAATAAATATTCAGACCACTTAGGACAATGAGAGAAATGGTTCGAAATGTGAGTTCTGAGACGACTTCTCAAACTACCTATATTTGTAGCTGAGTAGTCCATTTGGAGTCACTGGCTGCTTGCAAGTGTTTGAAGTTTAGCGTGTGCATAAATCTAAGCAAGATGAGAGACGTCTCTCTCGCTGAAAACAAACTGATGATAGGGTTTCAAGTTAATCAGTCTTATCAGCCTGGGTATATTTGTAGGCAATTGTCTGAGTGCTGGAGACACTGAGAGAATGGAGCAGTTGTCACTGTAATGTTTGAGGGCCCCTTTGGCTGCAGTATGCACCGTACTGTGTTAATTTTGTGTCACAACTTAACGTACTGTGGTCAGGAGGTAAGCTGACTGCCCCCACAACAGCTGAAAACAAACTTAGTTTGGTATTCCCAGTTACGCTTTCGGTTTAGTTTTAGGGAAGTGTTTCGGGGAAAACTAATGCTTTATGAAAGTAAAGGGGGACAGAATAAGATTGAGGCGGCCTTTGCCGTTACTAGTCATGTCTTTATTTCCCATGAGTAGTACATAGGCAAAATATTTCACAAAATGTTAGCAAACAAGTAAGGCAAGGTTTTTAGAGAGACATGTAATTGCAGAATCCAACTGGAGTTGGAAGAAACAATAATCTCCAGGGTGCACCAGCTCTTTTAGCTCTTTCTCAGGTCAGCAGTGGCAGCTGCAAACTGTACTTGATGCTTACTGGATTTTTCTGGCCTTACTAGTTGCTTTTATGAAAGGCATTAATCTTTGACAAAACCTCGCTTTGCCTGTGTGCCTGGGCTGTCGTAGCTACAGCAAACACAGCCACAAAGCAATGCATCTAGGGTTTTTTATCTTAATAAACTTCCAGAATTGATCTGTATTTCAGATTTTGGCAGGCTTAATTAGTTCCACTCGCTGGGAAGATCTTTGCAGAGTAGTTTTAATATTGTTTTGATGCTGTAATTTTTTACCTCACTATGTGGATATTTTGCTATCGAGGCTCTGCTCAGATCATAACATTTGCCAACTCCAGTAAATTGTTTGGGTTGTTGCAGTTTTCCATGAAAGTGTGACTTTGGGATATCAGAATTAAGAGTGGAGAGTGGCTTTGGTTTGCTCTCAAATGATCTCAACGGTATCGGCACTTAAGCTTTGTTTTAAGGCTGTCCTTGGTAGTGGAGGGTTAAAAGCAGCGCGTAATTCTTGAATAGAAGCATCTTACTTGAGCTGCCTGCTGTGAACAAAATTGACCAGGAATGTGTGGTCTTAGTTAATTTCCCTAACAGCAGGTATTACAAGTGAAGTACTTCATCTGCAAGAGCATGTGTGACTCTTCTTCCTTCAGCTGTTAGTGATAATTTTCAGGCAGAGGTCACTCCATAAATATAGGAAGGGTTGTTTCACTACTACTCAATTCTCAAATAATCTGCCATGAATGAGCTTGCTTTTATATAATTCATGCATAGAATGAAGTTAGATATTTTTCTTTTGGAACGACATATATCAGTGTTATAGTACGCAAGTATTTTTTCTTTTTTAAAAAAGTCCATACAGATACAGTTTTGAAATAAATGGGTAACTACTGATGCTCCATTAGTAAAATTATTCTTATGCAAAAAAATAACATCTTTAGGAATTACTGCTTTAAATTGTTCTTGGGGGGCAGGGTGAGAGATAAATAGATGTTGTAGGCTCATCAATCAGAATTCAGTTATAACTTTCATGCGAAAATATATTAATTTGAAACTGTTTGACAAGAGATTCATTGATTAAATGATAAAGTTTAGTTATTGCCTTGTACCTCATGACCTTTTTGAAAATGTCAGTGACCTACAAATTGAATGGTCATAATGTCACTCTTTTTTATTTTGTTTTTTTCAAGTCTGGTTTATGGTCTGTGTTCTCTCACGTGCTTTGATAGGATGCTTTGGCAGTGCTGGCTGATGTTGCTTATGTTGACATGTTGGAGGGAGACACAGAATGTCATGTCCGTTTTAAAACTCCTGAGGATGCACAGATTGTCGTGAAATCATACAAAGAAATACAGATCAAAAACAACTGGAAATTTGAAGTTCTCACTGGTAAGACTTTTTTTTTTTAAATGGTGGTACAGGACAAGACTTAAGTACTGTGAAAAAGCTTGAATCAGACGGTAGCTTTATGGATATATTTAGATAACTTGGTCAGGGAAAAGACTGGATTTTATTTTTTTTTTTTGAGAGTCTTCTCATTTTGCTATTGTAGTGAAATCAGTAGAACATTAAGGATTTTAATGCCACTATTTAGAGCAAAATAATGATTTTGCTTGCCTTTGGAGATTCATTTGCATCACTTTTAGTGGCAGTAGACTATGTAACTTTATACATTTTGGCTTTATGACTATAGCATTCTGATGATGCAAAATCATTTTAAATGAAGATTTTCTTGAAAATACTAAACTTACGTGTGAAGTAACAGGACAAGAATCTGACAGCATGGATACATTTAGAGTGGTGTTAGCACTTACCTTCTAATTAATCTTTCTTTTTTTCAGGAAGTTGAATAACTTATGCCCACGTACTGCCTTTTTTAAATTGTATTTACACTAAAATTTTTATTGTTTACTTTGGAACTTTGTCTGAATGTGTGTTTTTTTCTGGAATTACTGTGTTCTAAATTCGTATCTTGTATTAGATTGGACTAGTCTTCCAAGTGCAGAGAAACCTCTTTATAGAAGTGAGGGGTAGAAGGAGGGGAGAGGGGGAAAGTCTCTCAAACTTTGTTACTGTATTCATAAAGGTTTTAAATTCTAGACATGCACTAAAAAGCCTAAACGCACAAGAAAAACCCAACAGATAAAACAATCCAGATGAGATTCTCTCATCTGAGTATTTAAATATTTTACCACGCTCCTGCACAGACCCTCGCCTAGGGCCCAGTTCCGTGCATGCAGGGATGTAAACCCCCAGAAACGTCAATTTAGGATTGCAGAAGGAAGAGCTATCATGGAAACATTAATCTTCATATCAAAGTTAATTAAAGTTTGAGACTCACTGAATGCTGCTAATGTCATTTGGAGATAGATTTGTCTCCAGAGCGTTCTGTGTTCCAGAGATCCAGAAACAACTTGAAATATGGCATTTCATAGCTGTGTGCTCTGTGTTTATTTGTCTCTGGTTTTGTATCCTTATACAAAAGAGCGTGGTAGAATATTGGGCGTGAGTACCACACTGTAGGAGCGTTCCATTCATAGTCTTAAGATTATTTTTTTTGTTTTCCAAACTGGCTCATTGAAATGAGAATGGAAAGGCTTCTGAAGAATGCAGAAGTGACTCACAGTAAGGATTTCAGCTTTTCTTGGTGACATAAGGTGAATACGGAGAATAAGAATAAGGAAGGAATCTCCTTAGGATGCTCCCTACTGCAGGCACTAAAACTTTCCCAGTAATATTTTACTTTTTAGAACTTGACTTTGCCTAGATGTCTTCAGCTTTTCATCTGACAAGATATTAAATATCTATGGTGTTGTTCAGATGTTGTGATGGAATGTATAAATAATGCTGGTAAAAAGTATGCAAAATTTATTCTCAGAATTATTAATTCTGTAACTTTTGCAGGAACCTTTTCCAAGATCACTTGGAAACTTACCTGTAACTGAAGATTTTCTATGAGACCATGCAACATTACATCACAAAATTCCCATCATGATAGTTACAGCACAAACCAGGGGAAACAGTGGCAAACTGCTTCTTACTGCAAAACAGCTGCTGAAAAAAGCTGCAAGATTATTTCCTCTCATATTTTCCCCCCCGTGTTAAATTATTCCTAGCTGCCTGTGAAGTCCTCAGAGTTTGCTTCTAACAATGGCTTTGATGAAACAAATAATATTGAACATTCTTACAGTAATTTTTTTTTCTGTTTGATAGTTGTTTTATATTAGTCAGAGGTTGAGTACATCAGTAAATCAAAGGGCCTCCAAAGTGCTATGGTGAAACTTTAGCTAAAACTGAGCTGCTTTGGATAATGACACGTGGAGAGTGGTGTTTGCATATTTCCTCAGTTGTTCTTGTTAAGTTTGTAAAACTCCTTGCTCAGGAAAACTTAGATACCTTGGCAGTCCAGTCCTAAAAGTTAATAAAATGCATAGGACCTTGATTCAGGTCCTGTCCAGCTGGTACAGAACAGAGACCTCAGTGTCAGCTTTAAGCTGCTTTGGACAGAGTTTTTCTTTTCTTTGTTCACCTTGGTGTGTGGTGGTCAGATGTTGCAATGCTGTGTGACTCCTCTGAGTATGAAATGTAAGACTGATGGGGAAATACTTGTTAGGTTTCCCTCACAGGTATTTTTGTTGTCCCGTCATTCTCACATGTGTTTACCTTAGAAAAGATTGCTCCTCATCACAGCTGAAAACACTGCATCCACTTGTGTTATACTTGTATTCATGTGCCGTAATGTTAATTTGTTTTTCAAGGTGATCATGAACAGCGTTACTGGCAGAAGATTTTAGTGGACAGACAAGCTAAACTTAACCAGCCTCGGGAAAAGAAGCGGGGTACTGAGAAGGTAATCTACAAGTCAGTTTTTTTCATGTACAGCCATGGTTGAAAATATAGCTGTTTCTGTGGCGGTCTGCAGTTTTGATATTTTAACGTATGGCTCTGTATTTAATCTGGTTAAATCACTTTCGACTGACTTTGCAGCAGGGCTTTACAGCTGCAAAATAGAGAACGTGTGGCTGTCCTGGTCCAATTGCCACTCGCGAAGCTTGTCTTTATGGAGACAATCGGAGAAAGTTAAGTCTCTGACTAAAGGCATGAAGTTAATTTGTAAGCTAGTTTTCCTTTAAAAAACTGTCTAGATGAACTCATTAAAAAGTTAAGCAGTCTTGATTTGGTCTAACATGATAAAGTAGTGCTTTATTCTTAATTCGCTAGTATGATTAAGAAAATGTTTTATTTCAAAATGAATCTCTCTGCATGATTTACACAATTTTTTTAGTGTACAGTTCTGTGCTGTGGCAAACGCTGGTGTGTTCCTAGTGTAGTCAAGAGTCTACACACCAGTGCGTCTGTGTCCTGATCCAGACAATTCTGAATGTTGCTGTAAGCATCCATAGTTAAGCAGCTTCCAGACCAAAACTGCCTCACATTTAGTGACGTTTCCCTCCAACCTTGACCTTGGTGTGCCTGTCAGGCCATGGTGTTGATGGAGCGTTGCAATGAACTTGCAGGCTGCAGTCTCCTCTCCTGCCCCAGAAGATCCTTCCAGGCATGAAGGGTTCTTGATTACGCCAGTCAGATCCTGTACCTGACTGAGAGGAGCCAGAGGGTATTTAGCAGACATTTTATTGCTGGGTTTACTTCACACAGGTTGCAGATAAGGTTTGTGAGTTGACTTTAACCTGAATCTCTATGCTGTCGCTTGCAAAACCTCAGAATCATCTGACCTTAATTATTTTCTGCTGACTTGGGAGACTTACTGTAATTTTTGTTTCCTAGACGCATCAGTGATGCACACAATACCAAAAATTTCCTAGTTGCTCAGTATATAATTGAAAAGAAATATTACATTGACCTAAAGAAACAGCAGTTGTGCAGGTCAAAACCTTGTCTTGTACAAGGCATATTTTGCATGTGTTACCATGTTAGTCTAAATGTTCTTTTGGAGATCCTGCCAACACATGAATCTAGTTCTTTGAAACAAAGGTGTCTGTAAAGAACTGCCCCAAATGACTGATTTAACTTCCTTAAAAGTATAAAAATGGCATTGGCTCTAGCCGTTGTTCTTTAATATAAGCAGTAAGGTAAGGTGAAACTTGTACAGCCTTTTACTGATTACTGAGACGTTTGTTCATTTATTTTTTTTTCAACGTACTTTTACTTTTTTAAACAAAAGGTGCCAGTGACACCTTTGACTTTACTTTGGACTGTAGATGCCCTGCTGTCAAGTTTCTATGCTTCATCTTTTGAAGATTGGTATTTGTTGACCAAACTGGTGTAAATTGGCCAGTAATGTACCTCATCTAGGCTTGCAAATATAAACTGTCTCAGTTCTGCCTAACAATAGCAGCAGCAAGGATGCAAACTCCCACTCCTCCCCCTTACCCATCACCTTGTAACACTGGGAGGTGTTAACTTCAAAGCTTAGTGAGTACTATTTAAATGCTAACACTGTTAAGCAAAACATCAAGTAAAGAATGCCTCGCTGTCCTCTATAGCTCTTAACCCTTTCGTTACTTTTTGACAGGCTGTATTCCAGAACGATAAACTGATAAGAAAAACAGTGTTTCTTTCTATGTTCATTAATATTATTTTAATCTTTTATTTGAAATTTCTTCCATAGTATTCACAAGTTGACTTCTTTGAAGGTCACAATAAAAGGAAAGGAAAAAGTAATGCAGTGATTCATATTTAAACATGTACAGCTGAATATGCCATTAGTGGATCTTTCTGGTAAAGATCCATTCTGTTAAAGGTTTTAAAATCCTTTACAAGGTCTCTTTCAAGATGAGCATTTGCCTATTAGCTGTTTTATCCTTACAATAAAGCCAGCATCATATACTTTCTTTCAGTTAGTGTTTAAATGTAGACTTAAAAGTTATATTCATATAAGCCTTATAGCTGCAGTGATGTCAATGTATTTATAGTAATAGTGAACATAGATACTGTATGGACTGAATCACATTACAGAGATGCTTTTGAGTGTAACTTTAGGCAGTTTGAGATTCCTCTTTTCCATGTGCTCTAAAAAATACAGGCTTGCTCGGCTTTCCTGCAATGGGTGCTGTGGCATGCCAGGGTAAGGGTTAATGATCACTTCAGCACAGGGGTCCCGAAAAAAAAAAAAAGTGGTAGAGATTTTACTTTCTCTGCCATATTTCTTATAATAAACTGAATGTCTGAAAGAGACTAGATATCCCAAGATTCCCCGGAACTTGTGAGTTAATGCCTAGCCATCCTTTGGAATTAAAAAGGTATTCGGTGTCAGGCTTTTTTGCCACACCAGGTCGTTCATTGTCACCTCTGTGGTCTCCTCTGCTGCCCCTTCCAAATCCATGTTCTCTTTAAGTCTGTTGTTCAACTGCCTCATAAAACAACCTCAGTGATTTAGTGATACAGATTAAAAACCTTCTTGCCAGAACTGTTTCTTTAGGGCAGTGCCGGTTTATGCTGACCTAAAGCAATTCATCAGTCTGTGGCCTTAAACTCTCTGGACTGATTAAAGTCTTCTGTTGCCAAAGCAAAGGCAGGAGTGCCTGCAAGCTTTCCGCTTGGGGCCTTGTCTTCTGGGGGGAGGTGCTGCTGAACCTCGTTTACACCTTGTATGTCCCCTTACACAGAAGGAAAGGAAGAAGTTTAAGAGGGTGGGAGTGGTGGTAGAAGTGAAAGGCATTTGGTGAGGAAGTGCGAATTGGGTATTTGGGAAGGGCGGAATAATTTGCGGAGGAGGGTGGAAATGCTTGGGCACAACCCACCCTATTCTCTTCTGATTATGCCTGGGGTCGGGGGCTGTGTCCTTGCAAGACTGACCGGTTCCCTGTCTGTGCTGGTGGGGAGAGGTCCCGTTCCAGAGCACAAATGAGCCCCTTTCCCTCCTTCTGTGATAGTTGGTATTTATGGAAGGGCTGGGTACCCATTTGGAGAGTGGTTGTGCTTAGAAATAGATGCTGGTACTGGATTGATTAGCTGAAAATGGGAATCTTTGAGGCCTCTTGCAAATTCTCCACCTCTGAGGTGCTGGTACAGAAACACTCACTGATATGAACTGGGCAGTTCACATCTTAAAGCTTTCCTTCCAGTGTTTGTGATACTCCATCCCACACATTGAATGAATAAGCTGCTCTACTCCTCGCTTCTTTTTAGAGTTTAACTCTTTTAATACATTTATCAGATACCAGAGAGTAGAAGTAACTCTTAGTTACATCTTTAGATCGATTTTATTTCTGGAGGATGATTGAGAAGGTCATCTACCACAACTTATTGTCTGATGCTGTTGAGAACCCATTAAGGATCACAATCAAGTTAAATGCTGCGGGGCACAGGGCGACATATCAGTAGAACTGTAATTCTTATACTGCAGCACAGCAAACAATGCGTGCATGCAACATTGGTATAGAGTGTAATTCCCGACTGCCATACTCAGCGCAGCGGCATACCTTACACTTGCAGGCTGTGTACAAGATGCAGTGTCTGCAGGATATAGCTGTCACTGCTGTCATATGGATAAGCAGTAAATAATTTCATTTATATGTGAAACTTGAAGTCTAGTGAACTCTTTACTGGGCTGTCTGGTTAGCAAGTGTCCCTTTACCTCAGCACCAGCTAATATGTTTTAGTAGTCTCCATCAGATAAGTTAATGTGGATTTATGCTGGTGTGTTACAGATTGTTTTCTAGTGGGAGGTGTCCCTGTCTATGGAAGGGGATTGGAACCCTGTGATCTTCAAGGTCCCTTCCGACCTAAACCATTCCATGATTCCGTGTGCCTAGATTCACAGGACTTTCCTGCTTTCTCACCCTATTCAGATAAGGCAGCCTGACTTGTTCCTTGTATTTTGTTTTCTTATTTATTTTTTTTCATCTTATTCATGTGGCAGTTGCCGCATGAGCTCTTGCTTACGGCTAAAGAATCTTAATGGGGCATCGCAGTAACAAAGCTTGTGCCTTTGCTTTTGGGTATTAGTATGACTTTGTTGCAGTACTGTGGTTAAAGCCGTGAATGTTGTAGTATGGATGCTTTAAAACCAAGTATGCTTTTAACGTTGTTCTCAGTGTTTTGTTTTCTGCCTGAAGACACAGTACACAGAAGCTGAAAATTAGCAGGTTATTTATGTTTCGCGGGAGCATTTCTCCTACATCTGTACTGGGAGCAGCTAACCAGGTACCCCAGTAATTTAGGCAATCTCCCTAAAACACAACTGGAAACAAACAAATCCCTGGTCAGACAGGGTTTTGAGTTAGGTGTTCCTAACACCGATGTTCCTCCAAACTGTACTGTTACTTCTTGAGATTAATTCTCAGCAGGGCTGAGAATATGCATTGTGCTGTTTTCTCAGCCTGAAGGATGGCCTCCATCTGGATTTCAGTGAGTTTTTTTTTCTTTGGTGAGTGTAGAAAATGAAACAGTATTCCTAAGGCATTTTTTTAATGGTCTGACCTTGTTTTTCTTACATCAGTAACAGCATGAATCCAATAAAAGGGCAGGGTTTTTTAACTTACTGTATGAGCTGGTGTTTTGGGATTTTTGAAGTTGCAATTTTGCTCTCTCCAACCACGTTGGGAGGAAGGATTGGAATGAAGGATGCTGCACTGTCCAGAGATTGAAGAGATGCCTTACTGGTTTTGATGGCTCTGAGGCAATACTGAAATAAATGATGTCAGTGCTGCTTTAACTTTTTTTGGTCAGATGGTCAAGTTAGCTCAGCTGTTCAAAGATAAGCTTTTTCTTATGAAGTTCGGTAAATCAGGGAATAATATATTCATGGTTGTGAGATAAAAATCATAACAATTTATTGTTCCTCTAATCTTTTCTACAATATTTTTCCTGTTTGCAGTTGATCGCTAAAGCTGAAAGAATGAGACTTGAAAAGACTCAACAAACAAGTAAACATATTCGCTTCACTGAAGATAACTAACCAAGACTGATTGCGATCTTGAAAGTGAACTAGGTATTAAAAAAAACACAACCCAACGGAAAACAAACCCCACAAACACCACTGCTAACATCAACTAAACCAGTTTTAAGAAGGCATCAAAACCTGGTCCGTTTGATTCATAATTCCGCAGACTGCAAGTATGAAGATTGTTTTCAATCCCATTTTTAAATAGGCTGAATGTTTACTGCTTCTGAGCCGTTAGGTAAAGCTTTCTGGAAAAAAAAATGTATTAAGAGATCTTGCTTTATTTCACTTCTGGTTTTGGTTTGGTTGGTTTTTTTTTTGTATGTTGATGTTTTATACACTAGGTTATGAAATAAAATGCTTGAGAAATTTTCAGTTGTGCATCTCTAATTCTTCAATCTGCTTTATGACACTATAAATAATAAATCTGGTTAATGCTAAATAAACCTCCCTAGGCCTCTGTTTAGTCCATTAGACTGTATTCAAAAATACAGTAGAATGACTCTGTAATCTTCCGTGAATTTTAAAGTGGCTAGGACTGTCAGAAAATCTGTCATTGAGAAGTCTGGAAGAAAATTTATTTGCATGAAGTGCACACTAAACTGAATTTAGACTCTCTTTTTTTAGAAGAATCCTCGAGGGAAGAAATAAGAAAACCTTTGTTTGTTACATCTGGTAACTCTAGCTCCAGAAGTAATTATCACTTACAGATAAGTGCTAAAAGTTGTGTAGTTCACAAGTTAAGGTGGTGATCTTAATGCGCTTTGAAGTAGTTAGTTGTAGACTGGCATTATTTAAAGAACAAAAACCAAGTCAAATTGGAATGATATAAAAGATGGAACTTATGTGTGACTAAGTCTACTGTTAAAGCTTTCTCCATTAATGTAAAGATAAATGCACATGTTTTTTTGTGAGATTGTTTTAGTGAATTTTATTGCAGGGCAAATAAGACAGTAGCACATTGGTTCATAAAAGTGTGAAACTTTTTTATAAATAGAAGGATGAGCAAGTTATTTTGAAACTAGAAGTACATTCCTAAAATACCATCAGAGGCTCTTGAAGGAAACTGTCAATGACAGTAGGTGTTTTTGTGGCTATAGATTTTGCTGGTGAGATTAACATTTTAAAATTCTATGCTATCAAATTACTGGAGCAGTGTGGGTATTTTAATGATACATATTGTAATAAAACAATGTTTGGTGACACTGGTATATTTTTGCTATCTAGGAAAAGAAACTGCATTATTTCTGCTGAATTCTTGAAAGCAGTGTTGGTATAATACCCACGGTGGCTTTGCAGTCAGGGAGAACAGGAGGCGAAGGAGGGAAAAAAAAAAAAAAGGAAAAAAAAAAAGTTTTTCAAGAGACCATAACAAAGCATATTAACTGTAATCAAACTACCCAAGGTGAGAATAGCGTAGAGAAGCAGCACGGTAAGAGCAGAGGAATGTTTATGGAGCACCATTTATGCGCTGCTACTTGTGATGCAGCGTAATGCAGCAGCAGTGGGAACTGTGTACTTGTACGGTCCATAGGTGGCTCGGGTACCACCAGCGTCCGTCTCCATCCTTTGCTCCCGTAAGACTCGGATTAGCATCCGAGCCACCAGCAGACGGCATCCCTCTCCTCAGGTGGCGAGTGAGGGAATGGAGAGCGTTACCACCTATCGATGGAGAGGGTATGGCGGTGATCAAACTGAAGATAGCAGAAAAACTGAGGGGGGAAAAGCACGAGATAAGGGACAAAGCAGGGGAGGGTGGGGGTGGAGGGGAAAAGCTTGCTAATGTTTCTTGGAAATTGTGTAAGGACAACTCCTCCCAGGGGCCTGCAGGGGAAGGGTGAGGGGAAGGCTAGGAACTAACCTGTATGCCAGGTGTTTGTGTGGATTTCCGCAGTATTCAGATTTTTAGTCCAATTGTAGGATTTTTTTAATTATTATTTAATTTTCAGCCCCTCTGTTACGCTAGGAGGATAGGATACTTGGTGACACAGCAGAGAGAACTGAGATACCTAGCTATGAAAAGAATTGATCAGTGAATGTTTTCTAGGCGTCCTGCCTAGAAGACAGGAGAATTATTTTTTTTCCATTTCTATGATGTGAAGGGGAGAAAAAAAACCCAACAGCCTACTCTGGGTAAAATGGTTTGGATTTTTTCTGCTGAAATTCATTTAAGTCAAAAATTTATCTGTGTTATAAATAATTCAGATCATAGATGATTCAGACTTTTTATGCTTTCTGGAGAGTGGAGCAGAATTACAAAAGCATAAGTTTTGGAGTTTTGCTCTTTTATTAATAATTTCTGACTTGAACACATAGCGAGGGAAGTCACCCTTCTGTTCCTTTCCATATTTATATAGGTTAAGTATTTACAATTAAGCATCAGTTTTCTTATTCTCCTTTTTCAAACTAGTGCAGAAATCTCCTTCAGCAAGGAAGGGTGGTGTTTAGTCCTTTCTGAAGAAGTTAATAATAGAATTTTTGTCACTTCTTTTAGAAGTCCTGTATGGAATGTATGGTCTATATGCTTTTACAAAAGAAGCTTGGATTCTTAAGTATGCCAGAATGGTTTATGTATTTATTTTCTGTCTTTAAGTACATATGACAGTTAATATCTGCTGCTGTTATCCTTCCTTATCAACATATGCTAACAAGAGGAGTCCATCTGCTGAGTTTTACCATCCCAAGAGTTGCACCCCTAAAGGTACTTTGTATTTAACCTTAGCAATGGAGGGTGCCTTTAGCGAAGTCTGGCACGTTTACCTGCAGTGGTTTGGGTTTTTGTTTACAATTAAATCTTCTGCTCTACTGTTTTTCTTTAGCTTTATCCACTCCTAGGAACTTTTACCTTTTTTCCTTCCTCCCCAAGAAATACTACGTTATTTAAAAATTCAGGGTGATACTATAAAATTACATGAATTCGTAACCTTGGACTGCTCATTTATTTTTACTGATTTTTCTGTCTCCCTTGACTGTTGAGTGTTTTGAAAGAACGTTATTATACATAAATCTGCCTGGAGCAAAACCCAGCATTGATTCTGTGCTTCATGACCCAGCATAGGGCTGAATCTGAAATTATTTTTAGCGCTCATATTTTTACCTCTCTTCCGCTAGTTGCAGACTCTGCATGGCAGCAGCAGAACTGTAACTCTGACCTATGTGAGGCCTTTGGTGCCAGCAGAACATTCGTAATTTGAGTCTTCAATTAAAGAGAGCGCTCTGTGTTTTAAAAAAAAAACCAACCCAAAACAAAGGAGAGAATAACGGTAATGTTTGAGTATTGTAGATCTTGTTGTCCATGATCTTGTCCCCCTGAAGGCTTCTTTGATTTCTCCTCCTCTCTCATTTCCAAGCTTTGAGATTGGCCTCGTGAGTACTATTGTCTCTTAGCCAGGACGGTTGCGGTTACCTTAGTGGTGCCAACTTGCAGCCTGGGACCAGGGCTCCGTTGCCTTGGGCTTTGTACAGATAAAGAGCTCGGAAGTAAGAGGGACATGAGGAAGGGGAGGAGGATGGGAATGGAGGTGTGCTGTGGTTGCTGTGATGGCAATGCAGAGTCATTTTTAACGAGCAAGCGGAGGACCTCAGCGGTGCAGAGAGAGCAGCAGGGCCTCCTTGCTCTCAGCCGCAAAGCCACTGCACGCCTGAAGGGACGCTCACGCTACCCGCATCTTCAGATATGTGTCCTCCTATTTCATGACTGCCTCCCACAGGCTGCATTTGTGCAGTGAAAGTGTTTGAAGGAAGAACATGATTTTAGCAAAACACTCGCGCTCAAAAGCAACAGCCTGATACTCCGTGATTACTGGGCCTTTGGATTTTCAGTAGCCGGCGGTCCGCAGTCAGTGCAGTATCCCATCATGGCACCATGCTTGTACACTGTTGCCCTTTCTACCTGTCCCTGCAGGATAGAAAAGCTTTTTTAGCTTTGATTTTGCACCTCATGTTAATTCATAAGTTTCTTGCTTGAGTGTCCTCAAGCTTACTGTCACCTGGAGCAAGCAAAAAGTCTGGGGAAACAAAGAATCCTGTAGCGAATGTGCACTGAATTACAGTTCCCGTGGGAGACTGGCATTATCATGAGATGCTGAAGTGTTCTTGTCTGGGGCGTGGGTGTCTGCAGTGAGAGAACTTCCTAAATCTTTATCTGCCTCCTCTGTTGACGTGCTGTATTGCCAAGGACTCTGCCCTTCTCTTTGTTAACTTTTAATTCTTTCACCTTTTTACCATCTGACCAAGTCTGATTTAACATTGCCTGTTCTATATGTTTTACCTTACACAGCTAATACTGGCATTCTGTACGGGTTTTTTTCCTAAGATGTACTGTGTATCCTAGTTTAAATCAGACTTTAAGGCAGTCCTTGAAAGCTAGCAGGTAAGTAAATTATCTTTTCTTCTAGAGAGGCTCTAAATCAAATTAGAAAATTACTTTGTGACAGATGACAAAGGCACTTGCCTGCTCAGGTTCCCTAGAACACAGGTCACTGTCGTAATTGCTTGCTTACGGTACCATAGTGTCTAATGATCTCAGCCGGGATTAAATCATGGGAATAATGCTGTAAAAAAATAATCAGATAAGGTATGCTTGGGTGACTTTGAAATGTGCCTGAGTGGGGGAGTAATATGGTTATCTTACCTATGAGTGATTAAGTTTCTGTGGATGGTGTTAAAGAAGTTGCTCTCTACCAAAAGTGGGATATTCTTCCTAACATTAAACAAGTTTTCTTCGTGTCATTTGTGGCTCTGTAATGGAGGAATACAGCTGGCTTACCTGTGACGTTCTGGCTGTGGACTACCTATATTTGTACCAGTGGTACTAAGGCATTGCATTCCTAATGCATTTCCTTCTCTTATAGCAGGTTAGGAGTTTGGGCCTGCAAGTATTGAAGAGCATTTATTTCAAATGCAAGCGCACAGCTGTCATGGTTTGGTTTTTTCACCTTTACTTTTTAAATATGCCAGTAGGTGTTTTGTCAGTGTGTCAGAGAAATGGTGGGGAGAACACACTTGATTAATTTTCCATAGGGGAAAAAAAAAGAAATAATTTTTAGCTGCTTTTCATTGTATTGCGAAGATGGCATTACCAGTCTGTCTCTTTGGCAGCAACGCTGGCCCAGGAGTTTGTCCCATCCCTCACCAGGAGCCGCTCGTGCCTGCCCCTGAGCCCGCGGGTCCTGCTGTGCAGCGGTCCGTGGGAGCCTGCTGTAAAGCATGCGACCCCAAGGATCGGGACAAATGAAGGTGGGAAATTTTAAGCTGACTTCATTGCTGAGGAAGACATTGTGTGTCAGCACACCCTAAGTGCCTGGCTGAAGCAGCTGCGCTGGACATACGTTGCCAGGCATTAACCAGAAGCGCCGCAAACGAGTACTCGCTGTGTAGTGTGGTGCTTGGGCTTTGCAGAAAGTCACTGTGTCCGAAATCGTTGATGTTCAGCTACTGGTTGAACGTGCAATTAAATCAACCATACAGATCTTCTAATTGCGCCTTCATCCCTAAAGGGTCGCTCTGTAATGGAGGTGTAAGTGGCAGAGAACTGCAAAACTGGGGGCTCTTGGACTTGTCTTCAGAGCGAGCGGTCGCTGTTACAGCGGTAGGAGAATCCTTTGAGCTCGGGAGCCGCCAGTGCGGAGAGGCCGGGCAATTCTCTGGGGAACTTGGCAACCCACGGGTTTTTGTTAGTTTACAAGCAGAGCCGGGCCAGCTCTCCTATTCATGCCTCCGTTTGCTGGAACCGGCATTGACGGCATACTTAGCATGCGTAGCTCTTATCCGAGCGACACCAATCGCTGCAAAACCAGGAGAAAACGAAGGCAGGAGAATATGGGAGAGCTTTGCTTCCCGTTGCTAAGGCAACTCGTTTTAAGCAAGATAAACACTCGCTCACCACTGCTGCGGTTTTATTGCCTTACGGCATTTTGAGTGGAACGGAACAAACACCCGAAGGTGAAAAAGAAGTGGGAGAAAGGCAGAGGGAAGGGATAAACCAGCCCTGGCGCTTGAAAGCAAACGATGGCTGCGTGGGCAGAAGGGCTGCCTGTGTTTCTGCAGCGGGGTTTGCATTTCCAACCTGTGTCGCAGCGCCCTGGCCCTGCGCACCCCTCGGTGGTAGCTGCCTGCCAGTAATCTCTGATGACAGTGTTCAGTCCTAATGATTTGTGCAAAAGGACGGACCTGGAATACAGTGAGGAAATGTGATGAGTCTGACGGGAAAAGCCTTCCAGTATGGTGTGATTTTACTTAAAGTCATTTAACTCGTCCCATTTCTCTCTCACCTTTTGCAGGGCTGGGGCAGAGCAGGGGACAGGGATTGCGGCTCCGTCAAATTTAGAAGTTTTCATTCTATTCATTTTTTTTAGACTTAGGTTCGTTTTTTCTAGACTTTTAGGTATGGCTGTTCCCAGCGAGGGGCTGCTACCCCCTTAGCTGACGGCATGCCGAGTCTCTTGCTGTATCTAATACTTGCTCTGCTGGCCTGGGGAAGGCTGGGGGCAGGGGGGGCAGCCCCGGGGGGTCCCTGTGGGGTAGGGGGACTCCCGGGGACCTCACAGAGGCTCTGGCCAGCAGAGGGCAAAGCTGCCACACACTGTCCTGTGCCGCAGGCAGAATGCAAAGCTTGGGACAGCTCTGCATCCAGTTACGCACCAGCTGATCGCAGAGGTGAAGCTATATACATAATTTTTGGGGAAAAAAGGTCTCCTGTGTTCCCAGGTAACCAGGGAGCCTGCAAAGTGGCCAGGTGCTGGGATGCAGGGTCCCCAGGAGAGGTTTTCATCAAGCTTAGGAAAATACTTCACTGAGGGTTGCTAAAACTACTTGCATCTGGGTTGAATACCACCCTGCCGTGCCTCGGATAGCAGAGTTATCCACAGAAATTCGGGTAGTTTGGCACTGAATGACCCTTCGCAGTCAGTAACAGACCAGATAAATGCAGAAGTTTCATCAACGCGGAGATCTCGGCTAGCTGGTGGTGGAAGCGTACATCGTGATACGTGGGATGCAGGTTACACACGTTCTTCCTTGTCCCCAAAAGCGAAAGAGCGGAATTAATATAAAAGTAGGAAGCTCCCCGATGCCTTGTCTCTGCAGAGGCAGCATGTTCCAGTTCTCCCACTCTCTGAATAATGTATGGAGCAGAGCTTTTTGCCTTTGTGCTTTGTGCAATTTTCTCCTTTGGTTTTCTTCCCGCCATGGCTGGTATTTCTGTTTGCTTTCCTTTCCCTTACTTGCTACACACTGAAATGTAGTTGTGTTATGAAAAGTGGCTTTTTGTTACCTAGGGTTTTGTGTAGTATTTGTTTGGTGAGTATTTTGGGAATACAGCTGCTCCCTCAGATCTTGCCCATCATATCTGGTGCCTCAGTAGATAAGTTTAGCCTGGAAGACCTCTTCCACGTGCACAGAAGCAAAGTGTACTTGACCTGTTGGCTCAGTTTAGTCAGACTAATATAATTTACAACCTTGGTTCAGAAATGGGCTATGCCGTCTGGTCTGAACTTCACACTTACCCAATTCTAAAACCAAACCCTCTGAATTTCCTCCTTTATGGCAAGTAATGTATATCAGTTATTCTTGTCTAAAAAGAAATTCACTCTTATTGCAAAGTAACTTCCAAGGTGGGCGTTTTCTCTCACTGATTGTAAGCTGAAGTGGCTTTTACCTGGCGTAGCTTCAAGAAAATGTGGCATTTTTCCAGTGCAGACACGTTCTTATGCGTGGAGGCGGGCAGAGGTGTGCTCAGCCACGCTGCGCCCTCGCTCCGGGGTCATCCACTGCTGTAAAACCAACGTGATCCGATCAGCACGGGCTGTCCTTTCGCCTCTTTTCCCTATCAGTGCAGAGTGTTAATGGGGGCCCGTGTTTGAGTACAGCTCCAAAAGCAACGTTCGGTCACTGTTAATGAAAAGGCAGAAGCCAGTTCCGTCTGCCTCCCTTTATGTCACGTTTTTGTTATTCTCTGTACTGTAGCTGTAGACTTTCTTGCTTCTAGTGTCTTACACTGTGGCACATACAGAAACATCTATCCATTAATTTGGCTAAAGTTGCTGGCCTAATTTCTTTCATACAATGCTGCGTAGATATTATAATTTTTTTTTTTATTCGGACATTTAACGCTCAAAACTGAAAGCCGAATTTTGAATCCACTGAAATTCCTTGACTTGCACGGAAACTTGCACTGCAAAGCTTTTTATTTATGCCACCCCAATTCATCCTTAAATAGTTTTGCCCCATCTTCTCCCAGCAATAGCTCCGAGGTGTTTTCTGGTCTGTGTTGGATTCACCGGTTGTGTCAGATGTGGAAAATTTAGGTTAAACTCTGTGCCTAGAGCAACAGAGAGATTAACAACCAACCACATCTGGATTTTCCACTCACCAGTGGTTTATTTTGCTCTTAAAAGAGCCAGATGACTGATACCAGCAGTTTTATGTTTTATGCTTTTTGATAAGGATTGGTCTTTGAGATGCTGGCGAGGGTCTCAGGCTGGCAGCTCTGGTCCCTGCCCCGATCCCGCTCCCTGCCCCAATTCCACTCTCTGTCCTGATCCCACTCCGTGCCCTGCCTGCGGCCACCTGTCTGCGCACCCAACCTCTGCATTGACACCAGAACTGCTCTTACACCAAAAATCACAACTATAGGAGAAAAAAAAAAAAAAAAAAAGGGCATCTCTTGAAAACTTTAAGCAAGAGGGAAATAATTTCCCTTTTCCTATCGATTCACACAATCTTCTTTACCTTTTTCCTTTCCTGTCCTTTTTTAATGCCCATTCCTTCTGTCTTTGTCACTGGTTTCCCGGATGCCAGGATTAAAGGTGAACTCCTTTCCCTTGAACGCTCCCATCACCTCCTTACCCCAAGCGTCTCTGAAACCCTGCTGCTCTCTGCCCAGTCCATTGCCGCGCTCTTACACTGATGGGAAAGGAAAAAAAAAAAGAATAATACAACTTGAATCGGGCACAAAATATTTAAAGTGATTTGGGTGTTGAAACAAGCAGCTGTGCAGCCTAATTGGGATTAGACTATATCTATTTTTATATATATTTATATATCTCTGTGCAACTATATATAGACACAGCCGCAGTGGGAGAATGGGTCATCTGCAGCTTCCAGCAGGGAGAGGCACACAGAGTCGTTCTGCAGTTTTTAAGCCTGAGTTTGGCACCGTCCCCTGTCTCGGATGCCCTGATTACGACTTCTGTGCTGTGGTTTGTACCCCATTTGTTGTCAAAAGTATTTTACCGCAGCTGGGTACACGTTGCTTGCAGCTGGGTTGGACTCTTTCCTTTGGGGAAACCTGACAATGTGGCCCATGCTTTTTAACTCCTACTTTTGTCCTTTGTTAGTGAGGTACTCCATGTTTATTTTGCCTGAAATTGTGTACGCTCGCTGCTTTCATGTGCAAAAGCAACAATTTTAAGGAATGTTCAAATACATTAAAGCAACTGGTAGCTGGTAGGCATTGAATGGTGCATGTAGAAGAGAGTGCCCTTCCTTTGGGAGCTTCCCAAGGAGTTTGTATCGGAAAGGAACGGCTGGAGCTTTCACAATGGGGAGGTGTGCCTGTGTTGGGTGACGCTGAGCGTAGTCACATCGTATACGGAGATAATAACTTGGCCTTTGGGTGTGAGGTGGCAATTTATATGGGGAAACAGAGGTATTCCTGCTTGAAAGCTTGTGGTAGGCGAGGCTGAGAGAAGCGTAGTGTTTCCTGCAACGTTAGACTGGCATCCCACGCTGGAAAAAGACAGCTTGCCCGCCTGGGAAAATGTTATTTCTCTCCACTAGCCCGGTGTGAAGGCTGCTGGATGGCAGGTGATGTGGGCAGACGTTAACCAAACTGTCTCGCGCCGGTTATTCTGCTATCAGTAATCGCCACTTTTCCAAATCGCGATGGCTGTCTCATCCGCTGCTTTGCCTCTTTGGGAAAGGCATGAACAGGCTTGGACAGAGGCGCGCTGCTGTCACTCCGAATGGAGTTAGAGTCAAGCAAGCTGTGTCAAAAATGAGACTGAGAAGCAGAGAGTTTGCGATGAGAAGTCGGCGTACCTGGCTTGAAACACTTTCTGAGTATAACGGCTTTTGCTGTCTCAGTGCAAGAGGTAGGAAAGCAAACGCTGTTGTTTCCGTTGTGTGTAGGTGGAGACCCAAACGCTGCAGGGAGCAGCACGTACGGGTTGAACTTGGCAGTAGCAGGAGCAGGAAGGATGAGGGAATGGGAGCTGCCGGCTGGCTGTGGATGGGAGGGGAGAAGCTGTTCCAGGGACACTACCAGGAGGTCCCAACCCAGGTTTGAAGGGTTAATTTTAAAAACAGTTTTTTCCTTGTGTCTCAGAATTGTCTGGGTTTAGCCATGATGGGAATTAGAAGTGACAACACACTGCGGGGGAGCTGTTCTCATGGGGTTTGTATCACGCCTAACACTGGACGTACCAGAAACCTCCCGAGAGAGGCTGCTCTGCCAAACCCTTGGACAACTCAGCCGACACCAGCCACGGTTTGGCCAAGCATCTCAACTTCCTTGAAAACAAGGAGTTTTCAAGTTTTTTTTTGGCGTTCACCTCTCTTAGCATACCAAGATGTTTTCTGAGCTAGATGTGATTGAGAGGGGCACGCTGGTGAGACAGGCTCCGCTTTTCCCTGGCAGAGGCAGTGCAATCCCTTCCTCCCTGGCCACGATCTCCTTGGAGAAACGTAGGGAAGGCATGACTCCCGGGGGAGCGCTGGGGCAGGCTTTCCTGGCCTCGGCAGCATCCCGGCGCCAAGGGAGGCCTCCTGTGTGAAGGAGCACCTGCAGATAAGGGGGATGACTTGAAGCAGAACTGCAACACCACACAGCTAGAGAGGGCAACACATAGCGTTGTGAAAAAAAAAAATAGAATAGTAATCTGGAGCATCTTTCATATGAGGAAAGGCTGAAGGACTTGGGTCTTTTTAGTCTGGAGAAGAGAAGACCGAGGGGGGTTCTCATCAATGCTTATAAATACTTAAAGGGAGAGTGCCAGGGGGATGGGAACAGTGGTACCCAGTGACAGGACAAGAGGGAACGGGCACAAACTTGACCATGGGAAGCTCCATCTTAACATGAGGAGAAACTTCTTTCCTTTGAGGGTGGCAGAGCCCTGACACAGCTGCCCAGAGAGGTGGGGGAGTCTCCCACTCTGGAGCCATCCCAAACCCGCCTGGACGCCGTCCTGTGCCACTGCTGGAGGTGTCCCTGCTGTGGCAGGGGGTTGGGCTGGGGGAGCTCCAGAGGGCCCTGCCAACCCTGACCAGTCTGTGATTCTATAATACCACCAAAAAAGCCCAATAGCTAGGACCCAACGAATATATTCCTACTGGCACTGTACTTCCCTGTTGTTTCCCATAGTCTTCTAGATCTACCTTACAAAAGAGGTGTGAACATCCTTAAGAAGAAGAGAGGTGACCTGGGATTCACGGTTGCGAGGTGCTGAGTGCTGTGAGCTGCTGCCGGCCCCTTGCACCAGGCAGGACAGGCCCTCCTGCAAGGCGGGGCTGCGCGCATGGCCGCAGGTCACGGAGAAGCTGAATAATATTCTTGGCCTCAGCAAGCTGACTCAGTTGCGTGACTGCAGTATCTCTTGGAAACCTCCCGTGTCTGCTGTGGAAAAGGCAAGGAGTAATTTTGTCAGAAAGTAAAGACGTTATTTTTCAACGACATCGCTCTGCTGTAGATGCTCACAGAATAGCTTGCAGACGTCTTTTGGACTGAATGGAAATGTGGAATGCATTGCTATGGCCAAATATAAGCAGGTATGTCCAAAGTAATATGGCTACTAAATAATTCTATGTGAGATAATAGCAATCTAAGAAGTACATCTGACAGAAAGCTAGTGAGACCAAATATTCGTTTTGGTGAAAATTTGATTCTTTTGGTCTGATTTTAAATGCGGGGATTCAAAAAGCATTTTTGTGGAGTGGAGAACTCTCTCTTGCTCTTTTGGAGCTTACCACAGCAAGCTGATAGAGATGCAGAAATATAGGTGTAGCTTCTTAAGTATGTCTTCTGCATAATACCAAAATCAAAACGAGGATTCTGATGGTAGGACAAGAGAAGAAGGAAGACTAAAGTTGCTGTGTGTCTTTCAATATCAAAATACAAAGCCCAGCATTACGTGACACTAATCTATGCATTACGATGGGCAGCTTGAGGCCCATCGGGTCCATCTGATGAGGTTCTGCCACCGTCCCATCTGTTCTGTATTCATCTGTCACTGAGACTCAGAGCCACCAGAGGGGAAAAAGAACCGGCAATGTCATGCAGTGGCTTTTCGACATCAGTACGAGCAGTGTGGGAATTGCTAGGGGTTGTTTCCTGGTATTTATCACGGGCGACAAAATGTAACGTGGAGGGGGAAAAACCCACAAGTTCTATAAATACCACATCGTCTCCCACATATGAATAAATACAATTGTCATTCTTCAAAATTTCTAGAGCGAAAGCTACAGTTACACCGCGTTTTGGCTGTTCCCTAACAGAAGGAAACAACGCGTGTCCGACTCGGCATGTCAACTTCATGCCAGTACAGTCGGAATCCTCCTGTAGGCTCTGCTATGGCGACTAGACAAAAAAGGTATGGTATGGACTCGGTTAGCTGGAATGAGCTGGTATTGCTCCATACGATTGTCTTAAAACAAAGTAGATCAAGATTTGGCTAATGGCAGACGTTAAAAGGAAGAACAGGTAAAAGCAGCCATATGCCCAGTGGGACTGAGGTTTCCTTTAGCTCGGCACCCCGTCTCCAGCAGCACCAGCCGTCGGTACCCAGGGAAGAGGAAAACAACATGGATAAACAGATGCTGAAAGGGCCCTGAAAGGGCCCCTGAGCCTCTAGAGTGCAAAGTACTACTTTTAACTCCTACTTTATTATCCCTTCTAGTAGGCTTTTTTCAGTCCTCGGAGACACCTACTAAAGAGTAAATGCTCTTTTTCTGTATTTCCCACGGGCTGCCCTACTTTGCATCATCACCTTGGAGATAGAAAACACAGTTCTGTCCAAAATCAGTATCTGCTTGTCCCGATTCCTGCTTTTCTTTGTTGGAGGCGAGGAAGCGAAGCCCTGACCCCTCTGAAATCCCTGGGGCAAGTTCACAGTTCAGCTCGGTGCGACGGGGGCTGCGGCTTTGGGAGGTGAAGGTCAAGGCAAGGAGAAGTACTTTGGGCCTGCCTGGCAGGTCATGGCACAGCTCGCCGTTTCTACCCTCTCTGCAGCGCCTTTGTTCTCCAGCAGTTTCCATGGTGCCCCTGCTTTGTCTGCAGACCTGTCTGCAGGCAGCACTCTTCTCCAACACGCCACACAAGATGATTTTCTGAGGCGGTGCATCGCGTTGCATGGCTGCGCTGCAAAGCCGTGGCGCAGCCTGCTAGGCATCGGCCGCCACAAATACCGTGCAGGCTGTCTCCCGGGCGCATCTTTAGAAAGTACGGATTGATGTTTTTTTTTAACTGAAGGGAGCGATATGGATGATGCTACCTGAG
Source organism: Pluvialis apricaria (assembly GCA_017639485.1). Classification (NCBI taxonomy): domain Eukaryota; kingdom Metazoa; phylum Chordata; class Aves; order Charadriiformes; family Charadriidae; genus Pluvialis; species Pluvialis apricaria. Next base: position 81,657,170 of record CM030010.1, read on the forward strand.
AATCCAGCTCAGCCTTTCGCCACTCACGTTTGGCAAATTAAAATAAGAAGAGGAGGGCTTTTATCCAAAAGGGTGATTGCTGACAATGTCGCCTTGCTGTAAAAAGCCCACAAGCAATAGAGGGCATAACAAGGAAGAGAAGCCGTGCTGCCTGCTGCAGCGCTCTGCAAATTTTATCTTCATCTGTCACGGGTGTGAAAGGAGATGATCTGTATATCTTAACACAGCATCGCTGCCCTCGCAGAGAGACTGGCAAGGATGAGGTCAAGCTCGTTTATCTCTTATCCAGCTGTTAATTCTCCACTAACTGTTCTGATGCTGGGGTGCCGACCCCCTGAACTGCTCTGGCAGGTGACAGGGAGCACCTCGGGGTCTCCCGTCAGCTACAAAGTCAGATGAGCTGAGTAACCTGCCCTCTGTTTTTTATGCCCAGGAATAATATCCCTCGAGAAACCCTGAGCTTTGAGGGGCAGAGGCTGTTCAGAGGATAACGATCGAGTGCTTATGGCCCAATACTTAGAAATATTTCAGGGAGAGGACGGGTTATATGAATCTTACAGGCTGTTCATCCCAAAAGAACTGGAGTGTAAAATCTCTGCCCATGTGAAAAAGCAGGCAAAAGGGCAAAGCTGTGCTAATGGAGGATTTTAACTCCCGGGCACAGCGGAGAGGACATTAAATGGTGGCAATAAGGCTGGAGGTCTGTTAGCAGGCTGTGTACGGGAATGCAATTTAATCCAGGACCTGCAGACATCAATAAGAAATGGAACAATATTAGAGGCAGTATCAAAGTAGAGAAAATGTCACCGAGGACACCGAGGGCAGCTTAGGAATAGTGATGTCCTAGTCAGAAAAACTCAATCCTTTGAGCAGAAAAGAGGTTCTCTTCATTAAGGTGAAGCTCGTACCGTGTGTTGGGATAGAACAGGCTGCTCCCCATAGCCGAATGTAAAAATTAATGGCTTGTAAGTCTTGGCAGAGGTTTTCAAAGATGCCTAGAAAATTATAATGCCCAATTAAATAGGAATTGGTCATCCAAGCCCCTTAGGCGGTCCTGAAAATCACAACCGCTCTGTACTGCATCTAATTTTCAGTCAGATTTTTCCCCTCTGCTTCTCTTCGCTTTCCTCTTCCAGCACCATCCCCAGCTCCCGCTGGCACGGACCTCTGGCTGCAGCCTGAGCCAAATCGCAGGGCTTTGACACACGGCATTCAGGCAGCCTCGGTGGGGACAGGGGAGAGGATCGTCCGTCCCTGCTGAGGCCGTTCAGAGCCGAGTCTGCGGCAGCCCTTATGCACCACCCAAATGCTATTTTTCCACCACACACCGCCCTCTCACTTTTGCTCCATTTTTGTACCTCTGAGGTGGAAACACGAAGCCGGATCAGCAGCGAAAAAGCAGGCTGTTGTCCAGTGAAGTTAAGAAGTGTGAGATCTAGTTTGAATGTTTTTTGTTTTGTTTTTTCTTGGCTGATGTTAGCATTTCTGTGCACCTGACCTGTTTGGGCTACAGCTTCTGGGCTACGCTTCACGTCTGGCAGAGATGGCAGGGATGTATGTCCTTCAAGCCGGATGACGCTTTGCGAAGGACCGTTAAACGAAGGACAGCGCGCGCTGAGCACATCCTGCAGAGCAGGGCATGTGGTACAGAAGGTGGGGCTGTGGAGAGGCAAGTCCCCAGCACACGTGATCCCCTGCTGAAGCAAGGTCCCTAAAGAGCTTTAATTGACGTAGATGAATGTCGTCCTTTTGTGTTCTCCTCAATTATTCCAAGCCGAGCGGCGCTGAATCACGACCTGCATCAGTATCAGTCTTCCTCTTCAAGCAGGGCACAGGCTGGCTGGGAAGCCATGCCCGAAGCACTGTCGCCGTAGGAAAGACAACAGGGGAATTAAGAAAATTGGATCATTCTTTATGTATCTGTATTGTTTCGCCCTGTACGTCAGAGCCTTGCACTGGTGACCAGCAGGACACAGGCTGGTTTCCTCCTTGCTGCTGGGAGGCACTAACTGCCGGCCAGAGCTTGCTCCGTTTTGCCTCTGGCTGCTTTTATGGTTGCAACAAATTTCTCAAAATTAGGGTAGGGTGCCTTGGGGCTCTTCTGGGCGGTCCCCATGGCCAAGGTTGAACATCTCTGGATTATTTGGGGTCAGGAGAGAGATTTTTCCACTACCAGCCAATGCTATGGGCCGTATCAGTAAAAGACCATGGGGAACTTCTCTGTGCTAGATGAACTTCCTAGGACCCCCTGGGAATTTTACGATGTCCGTGATTCTCTCCATCTGCCCCCAGCAACTCCATGCTGGGAACAGGCTGTACCCGAGCGCAGAGGTGAGGGAAGTCCTTCACCTGGCAAAGGCTTGGGAGAAAGGACAGGAGAAAAACCACCTTATTATTTTGGACATAAGTGGTAAAATAGACTTGCAAGAAAACAGGAGGGAAAACCAGCCCTGAATGTGAACAGGGTCACTGGTCTCATCTAAGCTAGGAACAGTGTCACAAGCTTCCCTTGGAGCCACCCTCCAACAGCACCTTTAAATACTGCAGACTTCAGACTGAAACTTGGTCATGACGAGAGTACTGCAGCCCTCTCGCCTCTCTCTTGGTTTTCCACTAATTCCCTCTACTCCACCCTTCTCATCCCAATTCCCACCACCAGTTATTATTGCCTCTCAGCCTTCCTTGTCCTCCAGATCCATCCAGTCTATCCACGGCTGCTGGAGTTCTCGAGCTCCCCTTCGAGCCTGCGGCAGGCTGGAAAAGTGCTGGTAGATCCCAGGAATGAACCTGTTTGATGTGTGCGAGGCGTTGTGGTGCCGGGAACCCCGGTGGGATCCAAGGAGGAGACGTGCTCTTGTGTGATGGAGGTGATGTGGGCAGGCGTTGCTTCTGGAGATGCTCGGAGCTGGAGAGCGGTAACAGAAGAAATACAGGTAAGCAGGATGACGGCTCTTGTAGTGAACAGAAAGGTTGTGTTTGGCTTGAGTTTTATGCTCCTCGAAGCCTGAACTTTGTTTTGTATGGGTTTGTAAAAATGTCATGTGCACCTGTGAAGTTCCACAAATGAGAAAGAACAGCTTTCCCCATTGAACTCGTGTTCAGTAAAGGACACGCCACGTGTTACAAAACGCTGTGGTCCGCCTTCCAAATCGGCGTGAACCGTTTCCAGTCTGCTCTGAAACACAAAGACTCTCTCAGCCTTCGTTAGGTGCTAGGTAATGCTCAACTGAAGGTTACGGCACAGAGCCACAGCCGATGAGCGAGGTAAAAAAATCAAGAACGAGTGAAATAGACGTGATACATATGCTGATTTGGGGAGAAATACACATGGAGCGATGGCTGGAAGACATACATTTATTTATTTATCTGTGGTTCTGACAAGAAGGGGCTGTGTCCTGTGTTCTTGTCTGTGCAGCACCCTCACACCTAACCGGGCGTGATAAGAACCTGAAATCAGTTTCCCGTTCGAAGGGAGGTTTTATTCTTCCCTGCGTGCCGGGGTCCTGCACTCTGGAGCAGGCTCTGGCGCCCGGGGCAGGGTGGCAGCCCGCGTTTTGCGGAGGGATGCTTTTCATTAGCGGTTTCCCCACACCTCGTATTAAAGAACAAAACGATTTTTAGGAAAGAAACTGGAGCGAAGCAGCGAATTTCTTCTCTGCTGAATAAGGTGATGGCTTTTTTTTTTTTTTTTTTTTTTTTAAATACGCTATGTAACTAGGCAGGTATTTTGGTGAGGATTTGTGACGTGCAGCCACACTTAAATTCAAGCGAGCGGAGGTTTCCTTGGCTAGGCAGGCAGAGGCGTAGCGAGCAGCTCCCGTGGCTAAAATCTGGAGAGAAGTGAGTATAATTAACCGTCGGAACCGCTTGCCTCGGGATATAATGGATTCGTTTTAACCTGGCGCTTTCAAGTTGTCTTTCTGACATGTACATTGTAGCTCCACCAGCTGCTTGGGGTTTGCTATAGGAGTCACCGGGGGAAAACTGCATTCCCAGAAATTCCTGTCTTCTTGCGGGGTGATCAGCCTCGCTGATTATAGGGTCCCTCGTGGCCTTAAAAGGTCTGTACGTAGGCACCAGGGATTGAATTCTTCCCCTTTCGTCTTCCAGCCAGAAAAAGGCCAAAAGCGTTGTAAAACCTCTCCCTGCCTTTGTGCGGAGCGGGCTGGGGCCAAATCCCACCTGAAAACAGCCGCAGCTTGGCAATTTTATTCCTTTATTTTGAAACCTACCGCTGAACCGGGGAAGGGGAGGGGGGAACCACCACCACAACCCCCCCTCAGCGTTTCACGTTCAGCCCGGGGGCTGTGTGCGTTGCGTGGGTGTGCTGGGGGGGGGGGGGGGATGTACAGAAGGACGAGGCGGGTCCTGCCCCCCTCTCCCTTCCCCTCCCCGGCAGCCGCCGAGCTGTCCGTGAGCTCATCGGGAGCCCGGCCCCCCCCTCCCCGCACACCCACCCACCCGCGCAGGGGCCGGGCGGTGCGGCCGCGCTGCAGCACGGCACCGCCGCCCCGGGAAGGTCACCCCCCACCCCCCCGGCAACCGCGGTCGGGGCCGGGCCGTGGGGAGCCCCCGGCGATGGTGGTGGTGGCGGCGGCGCCGGTGGGACGGCGGCGGCGGCCGCGGGGCTGAGAGGAGGAGGAGGAGGAGGAGGAGGGAGGCGGCGGGAAGGAGCCGCGGGGCGAGAAGATGGCTTCCCCCGCGCCGGGAGGTGGGTGCTCGCCCCCCGCCGGCCCGCCGCGCCTTCGCCAGGTGGGTGCGCGACACGCGTGGCCGCCACACGCGTGGGGTGGCGGTGGGGGACACACGACGCTCGGGCGGGGCTCGGTGGCCGGGAGCCAGCGGGGGGATTCCCCCTGCCCCGACCGCCCGTGGGGAGGGGGGAAACGGGACACCCCCCCCCCCCCCCCCGGACGGGAATACCATAAAGTACACGGGCAGAGGATGGATGTGTGGCTGTTCCGCTCGTCATTCAATTAAAAACGAACCCCCACAAGCCCTACGGCAACCCCAAAATGCTATGAGGCACCTGCGCAGGTGTGCCCCTGCGGTCACACGCGGAGGGGAGAGCGTGTGCCCACGCACACGTGTGTAACTTCCACGCGGCCGCGAGCCACGGTGCTGCAGCGCGGTGCGTGTCGTGGTGCATTACTGCCGTAGCGGAGCATATCGAAAGGCATGAATAAAATCTTAATTAATGTAATGCAGCAATTTCTCAAGCGGCCGTTCCCGCGCTCGCTGTACGCAACGCGTTTGTGCTGGCATGTCTCTTGCAAGGAGAGAGCTCTGGTTTTGCGGCGGCTGCTGCATTAATTTACATGTGGAACGGTGAAGTTGGTGGCAGGAGGTGTTTGACGTTCTCTGATACGGCCGAGCTGCTGGGGGGGTCCCGGGGGCTCCACGCCATGAGCACTTCGTGTCTCTGGAAAATGAGAGAGGCAGAAACGGAGGGAGGCAGTGCTGGTGCCTTCAATTTGCTCTTTTCCTCCTAAGGCTGTAGCGTTACCGTGGTGAGATTAATAAAGAAAAAGCTGTTGCAAAGGAGGATTCTCAAAGAGTAAGCAGATTAGCAGAGTATATATGTACTCAAACATAAATCCAAATATAAATCCCATTCTGTTCCTTTATTATTTTTTTTTTCATCATTTTCATGGAGAAGCTGGCGGTACCCTTCACCTGGGGGTCTGCAGTTGGGAAGGGCATGTGAAAGTTTGGGGGAGTATCTAAACCCCTTACGCGCTGGAAATTTGGGCTGGGTGACTTGGGCAAAAAGGCCTCTGTGTGGGTTTTGCTCCTGACCCCGGCTGGCAATGCCCCAAGAACAGCCGTCCCACTCACCCCCACGTATTTCAGCACTTCCCGTTCCCTTCCCCGCTGGAAACTGGAAGGAAAAGAAGTGTCCGATTTTAGTCGCTAGGTCAGGTTTCAGGAGGCAGAAAAATGAGTGGGGATCTCTCCAGTTTGTTGGCCGTCCGTGCTGGGTGCAATCGGCAGTACCAACAGGACAGATGAAGAGCGTTGGGGAAGGAAGAGAAGCTCCAGGTAGTAGAGGAAAGGCCCGGAGGCGAAAACCCCAAGCACTGGTTGGATCCTGGTGAAACCTGGCTTCTGTTTGCATAGAATTTATTCCGTGTGCTGCCTGGAACCGGGTAGGCAGCGTCCTTCCAAGCTGCGACCCGGACCCGCAGTGACAGCTCCTTCCCTGCCGTGATCCTGCTCGTTTCGAACCTCTGCTGTGCTCCTCAGCAGCATGGGAAACACGAGGTTGCCCGCTATTTATTTGTATATAATAAGCTTTTACCATCATTAATAATAGTGTTTAATTAATAGCGCTTAATAACAAGTGGTTGCCGCTAGTTGCCGATGGAGACGAAGGGAGAGGAAGCCCTGCTAGATCAGTAAGCTGCTTTTGGCTCGGTAGTTTCAAAATGCGGGGACAATTTGCTTTATTGAGAAGGTAATAGGGCAGCCAGGGGCAAAGCGGAGCATCCCCCGCCCCATCCTGGAATACACCGCCGAGGAAGGATCTGGCACGTCCAGCGGCAAACCCAGACCTGTGGAGCATTCCGAGTTGACTTCTCACAGGGTTATTTATTTTACAGGAGAAGAAAACGACAATGTAATATCCTGAATGCGTATGTGGAAATCGCTCATGAAAAAAATTGACTACTGCAGTTGTTTTACTGCCTCTCTATGCGTTTTGTCCCCTCTATATTTAGAATTTTTAATTGCATTTAGAAAGGAATCACTCGTCAGACATGTTTCTGAACTATGGCTGCGGTAGAGTCCTGTATTTATTTGAATGTTTGCTGCCCTTCAATAAGATAGCGTACATACAGCTTATTGGGTGACCTTCACAGGCATTTAAAACTCTGTGAACAAATGCCCAAAGCCACTCAAGACCAAGGTAAAGAACGCAACAATGGCTGAAGTGAATCAATTTTTCCATAAATCACTACCAACCTCCTGCTTTGCCAAGCGTCTCTTAGGAGGGAAGGAGAGTAGGCTTGGGAGAGTACAAAGCAAAATGGAATTCAACGCATCTGCTTCGAAACCATGGTACTGCCTATTTCATCATTGTGACGCACTCATCACGATCACCCTTGAGGAAAACAGAAATCGGCAACATGCTGAATTCCCGCTACACCGTGGCCTCTCCGAGGTCCTTGAGGCTCGTCCCATCTTGCGGCTTGATAGCGAAAGCCACTGAAGAAGCTGTTTGAACTGAAGATATATTTGAGGAGTTCTTTTACTGTGTCTTTCAGTTAATTTAAGAGATCTGTGAATCTGTCCTTCATGTTAAATATGTATTCAGGGGCGCATTGCAGAACTGAGGCCGTTATTTGCGTCTGTGAGCTGTGGACCTGTTTCAGCAAGAACTGTATTTCACCTTGAACGCCTGAGTTGCACTGTTTAAGTTGTGCTTAAAGTACCCCTTACTGAGCCAAGTATTGCAGTTGGGTACCAGCAAAATTTGTTACGTAAAGCTTAACGTACCGAACAAAAAGCAAAGCTGTTGTAAATTAAACCACTTGGAGACCATCGTGTTTGAAATAGGATGGATGTTGTTTCTCTTGTTAGCGGTCACATGAGTTATTTCCACTTTTTTTTCCTTCCAGTTGTCAAGGGTGCACGTCTGGTGTCTAAAGAAAATTTGAACATTTATCCTCACGTTAAAAAATACAACCGCGTTAATAAAATTTGCAAGCCGAGTACTAAATGTCTTGCATCAGAATCCTTGATCTGTAGAAGACACAAAGCAACACAAACAGTATCGAAGGGAAAGACCGGGATGCTGGGTTGATGTTGTGACATGGATGCAGGATTAAACGAACCCTTTTTATGGATCTCCCATTGCCCGTTTGGCAGGCAGGTTCTCTTCTTCCAGTCTCCATGGAAGCTATTCCAGTGTTGGAACTCCATATGCGTAGCAGGGCCCACCGCACCGCGCTCCTCAGCCACCACAAGGGTGTCAGTGAGGGGCACTGCCGTTTCTGATGACCCTCCACACCGTAAGATCAAATTGGCTTTGGAGGAACGGGTTCGGGTTACTGTATTAGGACCTGACTGATGGGTTAAAAGTTGTTCAGTGTAAGAAAGAAATGACTGTAGGTAGAAGAGCATGGAGGTGACGCTAGGGTTCAGTTCTGGTCCCTTGAACAACCAAAAGCTTTCGGTGAGGAATCTGATTTAGTTTGGCGTTGTGATTTTTTACATGAGTGTGTTTCTGTGAATAAAAGAAAGGAACCAGGGGTAAACCCCCCTCTTACTAATTGTTCCCTAGGAAATATTATTGAGCCATTGAAATTGCAAGCTGCCTAACTCATTAGCAGGGAAAACATACAGTAATAATGGTACTGTTTACAGAGCAACATAAAATTAAGGTAGTTTAGTGCTTTGGACTTGAGCTGAGTGTATGTCTGGTTAAAGAGAGACAGGCCAGCAATGCTAAAACTTGTGAATACTGTATTGAACAATGCTGGTTTTATGATTTAGTGAAGAATCTAAAGAATACCTTTACTAGAAGGGGCGGAGCATCCTCTCACTAATGTTGTGGATGCTTTGAAGGACTGAATTATATCTGACGACTTTGCTGTGTTCTACAGGGAAAAGTGAAAATTAAATTGAGTTACAGGTATTATATACAATAATGCAGGCATTTTTACACTGAATTACACTGTGCAAGCAGTTCAGCGTATAGATCGCTTGGAGATAACATCACATCAGCCGTAGGAATAAAGTCAATGGTAGAGTTAGGCAAGAAATAGTTTTTCAGTTTTGTGAAGGTATTAGGTGCTCCAGAGTTCTGCTGCGCCACACCAGGACAAATCTTTCAGCGTTTCCCATGAAATAAAGAGAAAGATGCATAAAAAAGGGGTTGCCCATCTTTCCTGGGCTGTGAGATATGCAGCTGTGAACACCCTTTCTGCCTTGTTTGGCGCGAGTGACCGAGACTGGGATTCCCGCGTCGCTAATCCTCAGGCTGTTCTGGGGTCCTTGCCTGAGACCTGGTCTCCTGTTGTACGTGTCCCACTCAGGGCTGTCTATCTGCCGTGGCACTCAGGTACTGCTGTCCTACCGCGCCTCTGAGCGTGCGTGAATAAATGGATGGTCTTCGTCTATTATCTGATACGAAAAGAAAGCGTGCAGGAGTGTCTTTTACTGTCATTTAACTGATGTCAGTCAAAGTTGTTGATCATGGAGCAATGCACAGCAGTCACACGGTAATTTTCCTGGTGTCATGCCATTATTGATCCCCCTGAAATCCCTTTATTCCCTATAATTCTTTTTTGGTAAAAGACCTGTCAGTAAAATTATGCCTGGAACTGGAATTCTCCTTTTCCTATTCAAGCTCTTTTTTTTTTTTTAATTTTTTTTTTTTTCCAAATATGGTTGGACCTATTTGGAAATCCAAATATGCCCAAAAGGACATAACGGATTCTGGGATGCTGAACTCATGGTTTGGAGTGAGGACCAAGACTGGAGAGAGAGGACCCACCATGGTGGTTAGAAGCGTGCTGGCGTGGACGTGGGAAGATGCAGAGCAGAGCTTTTGTCATTCTGTTTCTCCGGAGATGTTTCCACGGAAAAATGGTCCTGTATTGCAAATCTGCGAGACGGGACATTTGCCTGAGTACCTCAGAGAGTGGAATATGAGATCTTCAGGTTTTATTCCATACCTCGTTACTAGCAGAGCCAAAGTCACCACACGCAGTTGAGATCACTGGAAATGAGGAGTGTGTCTGCCCTTGTGTATTGTGCCAAACGTGCCTCTTGGATGCCATAGCAATTCATCTCTGTGCTCAAATTATACAGCTTTTCAGCCTATCAGGTTACATAAACTCTAACAGATGTGGTCTCATCGGTATGTGGTCTCCACCTGGGGCTTGACAAAAATCTGTTGCAGGGAACACTTCAATTGGTGTGTGGGAAGGCAGGAACTTGTTTTCTTCTTTTTATTTTCTCGAGGAGTTTCCCCCTGCAACTCTGCTCGATTTTGTCCTTTACTGGTTTATGTTTTTCTCCTGTGAAGGAGGAGAAAACAAAGCCTCCTAAAAACTTGTATGTTGCTGTGGTGTTAGAGGTCATCTTCTGGACCTTTCATACCACTGACTGTTCATATACTGCTGGGGGGCTTTGGTGCTGCATTTTGTAGCCCCCTCCATGGCCTTCTCTAACTGCAGGACGTTCTTTTTCCCCTACTAACGGTTGGTGGGGTTTGAGGACATTTGAAGCTTCTCTTCCATGGCTGGTTTAGACTGATGCCGCTCCCAGCCCACCGTTGCAGTAGCTTTGCTTTTGGACAGTATTTTGTTTGCCTTCACCTCTTTGCTGGCATGTGTTCTAGTTCCATAATTTCAAAAATTAGATGGGTTTGAATTCCCCGTTTTCGAGGTTTCTTTGAACTTTAATTTGATTCAAGCTTATTTTTTTTTTTAATTTTACCTTCTGCTACCGTGAAGGATTAGAAGCAATTTGTTCAAAACCAGAATGACTTGAAAATCAGCATAGCGAAGTACTCACTTCGGCGTCGCAGCACTGAGTGAAGACAACATCTATCAAAATGAACGTTGCTATTTCGGTGAACTGTGTATGCCATATCAAAGGGAGAAGGGTGCTAGAAAATGTCTTCTCGCTGATTTGAAACGATGAAACATAATGGATAATGAACCTGTTGCATAATAGATGTAGGCTAATGTAGGGAAAAGTAATTACAGTTAGTGTATAAATGACTACCTGTATCTGGATTACATATAAAAATTCTTACGCTGCAGTGTTATTTAGGTTGCAAAATCAAGCACTTCGTAGTTACAAGCTAATAGAATTAAGGATTGTGCAGTCTTAATTCTGTCCCCTTCTGTGTCTGTCCTTTACACTGAGTTGGGCTCTGGAGAAATGAAACAAAAAAAAAAAAGAAGGCTTCAGCGATCATATAATTAGAAACTGAATCACAATATATGATAACACACTGTAGAATAAGAAAGTTCTCCTGTCACCGTGGTTCTGGGCCTTAGCACATGGCTGGGCTGGGTGAAAATTACCTAAACCCCAGGGGAGAAGAGTGTGTGTATATATATATATATATATATATAAGGGAGGGGAAATCTTTTAAAATGCTGAATTTCTGTAGCGCTCAGCGAGGGAATTGCAAACGATCGTGCTGGGAAGAGGTATGTCACAATGGATTGCATGTGCCGGGGAGGATGGATGGGATGAACAACCAAAACTCGTTGCTGGTGCGGTGTAAAGCTGGGATTTGTGTAGAAAAAGCCTAAGAGGGATACTTTATAAAAGCAGACACAACCTCAGTTAGAAGGTCAGTCTGCCGCTTACAGTTCGGCTCAGTATTTGTGCTTCAGCCACCTGAATACTCTGAAAAAATCCGGAGGCAGGCAGTAGAGGTACTGGCGCTTTTTTAAAAAGTAGCAAAAATTCTCTGTAACAAAAAATTGGTATATGCAAAATTACAGTGATTCTTGGGTATTCAGTCCTGTTTCCATGACATAACAGTACCATAGAACCTGCAAGATGGCACGTTGGTTGCATTTAGTCAAAGAAGCACTCTGAAATCCTGGACATCTGCAGATTCTTTCGATCACACCTGAGACTCTAAAATGAAGGAACTATGGTGAATTGTCCCGCTTTATGCGGAAAACACTCGTGAAGATACACCACTTTAGTCTGAGCTCACATTTTTAGCCTGCAATGGAGAAGAAGAATTAAAGTTTTTTAATCCATTTATGTTCTAGTCAGGTCTTTTAATTACCTTTTGGCTGGCCTGGGCTGATACCTTACCCCTCAGAGCTGAGGGGGATAGAGAGCTGTGTGACTCCAGCCCAGCAGCCTCCTTCAGGGCCCTGGTAATTACACCCAGCTGGTGCTAATTGTTCACAATTAGTTCCATCACACAGAGGCCCTGTAACTCACCTGGCTCACCTTGTGATGTAATCAGGTGGAAAGTACTAGAAGCAGCCGAAAGCGTTACCTGAGGAGGGTTGCTATCTTATTGGTTGTGGGGGAGAGGCTGCTGGGTGGTGGTTACAGAGGTAAGAGTTTGTTTTATTTTTAATATAAGTGCTTAAGAAACAGGGGTTGAGCTAGAGGTTATAATTTGATGTTGTTTTTCATGTAGGTGTTAGATTGACTGTGTTTTTAATGTGCTGTGGTTGTTCTGAGGTTTCTTTGTGTGCTTCGTGGTTCTGTTGTGGTGCTGAGGGACCTGCCTTAGTGGTGGACAGGGCAGTGCTAGGTGAATGGTTGGACTCAATGATCTTAAAAGTCTTTTCCAACCTAAATGATTCTGTTTCCTAATTTATATGGGCATATCTTATGAAAAGAGTAGAGTGGTTGGGAGAGGCTTGGTCTAGTTTGGTTTTTCTGGTTTTTTTTTTTGTTTTTGTGGTTCGGGGTTGTTGGTGGCTTTTGTTTGGTGGTTGTTTGTTTGTTTTGTTTTTATTCCCCCCTGGGGTGTTCACTCCCTTACAACACTTGTATGCAATAGCGTTATAGAAGAGCTGACTTTCGGCTGTTGGTGTTAAGTTTTTATTTAAGGAGCCATGGCGAATGCCCCTTGCTCTGGGGGTTGGCTGGGCTGTGGGGCTGCCTGCCATTTTCATAGACTGGCTTGGGTTGGAAGGGACCTTGAAGATCATCCAGTTCCACCCCCCTGCCATGGACAGGGACACCTTCTACCAGCCCAGGTTGCTCCAAGCCCCGTCCAACCTGGCCTGGAACATCTCCAGGGATGGGGCAACCTGTGCCTGTGCCTCATCAGCCTCAGAGTGAAGAATTTCTTCCAAATATCTCACCTAAATTTACCCTGTTTCAGAATAAAACCGTTTCCCCTTGTCTTATGGCTCTTCTCTGTGACCAAGAGTCCCTCCCCAGCTTTTCTGTAGCCCTTTTAGGCACTGGAAGGGGCTCTGAGGTCTCCCCAGAGCCTTCTCTTCTTCAGGCTGAATGAACACCCCCAATTCTCTCAGCCTCTCCTCACAGCAGAAGGGCTGCCCGCCATTTTGTGGGGCTGCCTGCCCCACATTCAGCCACTTCCTCTGGTTGGGGTGTGCTGGGCCCGGAGTGGGAGCAAATACCACAGCTGGCTTTGGAAATAGCAGCTACTGAGTGTCCAAGAGGATTTGCTTCTTAACTTGGTTGTTAAATGTCGAAGGAATAGTGCTTTTTACCAGTCAGTAAGTAAAAGAGCGAAAGCTATCACCACCTCCAGCCCTCCGAATCCTCAGCATAAACTTTGTGAGCTTTTCTGCGCTAAATACTAATTGCTACAAATATGTTGTGGAAACACAACTTGTTGCTCTTAATATCTGTAGCTTTGTTGCCTCCCAAGGTTAGATCTTTGTAGAGTAATAGTAACGTTTGCTGTGGAGCACCAAAATGCTTGTGGTGAACGTGCTGTGTCTGCATTTAAGCTTTATTATGAAGTGTTTATTGTGAGGTTTTCTTTGTACAGGATTTTAGGCTTTATATTAAGGTGACTTGCTGCGTGACGCAGCGTGAGAAACCCCAATGAAGTGTTTGTGCTGAGAGAAATCTCTCCTGTATTTATAAACAGCAACTGGTAAATGGGCTTCGGAAGTCTCCTAGTTAACTGTCAATAAAGAACTGACTAAAGGAGTGGGGAAAATACTTGACTAAACACAATATGTTCTGTTCTGATGGCCCTCCTTTCTTTCCTTTTTTTTTTTTTATCCTTAAGTGCCTGATTGTCCTTACAGGGATGGTGAGTAAGCTGGGACTTAGAAACAACTGTCATATCTAGTGGGGCGTAGGCTTCAAGATGTCACCGTATTCTGCACTCTTCATTCACATCTTTCAAAAAATAAAAATATTTAAGTAAAGGGGGTGGTGGGGGAGGGAAGCTAGAAATTGCTGTTCGTTCCTCTGTGGAGGTTTATCACCTTGGGTGGGGAAAATAGGCAATATCCAGAATTTGTTGTAGATTCAGAGTTTTTTTTGTGTTTTTTGTTTTTTTAGAGCAGTGCAGGCGGATGAAACAATCTGCTAACATTTCTGTCAGAAAGCTTTAGAGCTGAAAGTGTCAGGAGTAATATTGTCCAGAAAATGGGTTAAAAGCGCGGTGCTGTGGACTTTCAGAACCGAGAACGCATAGAGGTGAAATTTTTTCTTTCAATTGAGCAAAAAGTATTCCTTTCCTGATCATAACTTTAATGATTTAGTGATTAAGTAATGTGGAGTGCTTGACGCGCTGACATTCTTACGGTAATTGGCTGAAGGTGCGGACTAGGCTAGTGGTTGTTAAACCCTCCGTGGACAGACAGCAGCAGTAGCACTGCAGCTTTGCTAATGAGATTATGGCAGTCGTGTCAGAGTCGTGCTTTGCTCTCCCTTTGCCTCAGAAGGCAAAATTACAACCCTGAGAGCTGAAGTGTTTGCAAAAGTCGCTTTGAGGAGTACTGTTTAAATACGTGCTTTCTGTAAGTTGTCTAATAATATCCTAGAATAATATTTGTATCTGTGTTTTCCCTCATTCTGTGCCATAACTGCTGGTAACAATTAGATGCAACTGCTCTGCATTTTTAGATTTAATCAAGTTAAAGCTCTGGTCAAGTTGTGAATAACATCAGAGATTCCCAACATGAAGAAAAATGGACTGTGGTGAGCTGTGGGACTGCACAGTACTTGCAGCACAATTATTTGCTTTCTCTGCTTGTACAGTTTGTTTGTGTTTTTGTTTGTTTTGGCTGTCTAGTCTTAAAATATTTTGATTTATCTGCAGAACTTGATTGCTCCTATAGAGTATTAAGAGTACAGTATGTAAAGGGGCAGTTACTTGAGACTTGGTATATTAAAGGGATCTTTGTTTATGCAACAAGGATTCATTCATCAATACCCTCCCCTCCCACAAAACATTTTGGAAAAGTGGTTTGTTAACTCTTTGTGTTCAGTTCTCCTGATGTGTATAAAATGACAGCTACAGGAGGTAAGGTTGCCGACTGCTTGCTTTTAGGGGTTCTCTCTCAACGGTGTTTTGAGCGTTGATAACCAAGGTGAGTTTCCACAAGTTACGTGCTGTGTTTGGCATTCAAGTTGCGCCTGCTGAAAACTGGTAAGAAGCTTTATGAAATGCATCCCTATCTTAATGTGAGCTTTATTTATAAGCTGCTTCAATAAGATAATCTGGGTGTTATAAGATGATGTATCTGGGGTAGGAAGAAGAGCGCAGCCCAAGAGGCCGCTGTCCTCCTGTGGAGCTTAGACATCTCCTGCTGTGGAAGTGACTGGTTCCTGTGTGCTAAGGTCCAAGCTGGTAACGGCATAACTGTTCTTCGTTGCTTTTAATATTTGGGCTTCTTTAGGCATCCAGTTAGTTTTGCTGAAATCCTTGCATCAGGTGTTAGGTTTGCTATTGTTTATTCTACACATGTCAAAGATCATGAATTAAATAAAAGTGGTAGCTGTGTTTCACAACTGGCTAAACTGGAGAAGCATTTGATCCCTCTGGTGATCGCTCTTTCCAAGGTGAGTTGAACACGTACATGAAGATATTCACACGACTGTTGTGAGAAGCCTGACTTCATGTGCGGCACAGACTCGTGAGGAAATGGTGTGTGACGTAAAGTCCTGGCAATCTTGGAAAAGGTGTGAGATGTCTTGACCTAAGTTGTATGTCCTGTTAGAGAACTTTGATCTCGTGGGACGTTTCCAAATATCTGATGGATGGGAATGTATTTCAAGCATTCAAACTGGCTGGATTCAAGCTAGTGAAACAGTGCTGTGAATACCCTTATTGTTTATGTTGGGTCTAACGGTGAAGTACTGCTTTATGAGCTTAGGTTGAGGGTATCCAGACTTAATTCATCTTCTCCTGCAATCTTTCTAAATGTTGCCATTCTTTTTTGCCTTAAGAAAAAAATAAGTAATCCTAGATTACTTACCTACCCATATCTGTATATTCAGAAAATATCAAACCGAGGGCAATTTCAATTTTATGCATCATTAGAAATAGCACGCACCCAAAATCTTTGGTTTAAAACAAAACAACACAAATGCTCTCTACCCCCAGGTGCACCCCCCACATATGGAACTCCAAGAGCAGCAACTAAACTTTGCAATTAATTCTGAACGAGGGTATTGTGTATATGATCTAAGCTAGTAACATGACCACAACTCTTCTGAAGTATCCTTTGTGCACTATTTTACTGTGCTACAGTTACATGAATCCGCCAAGACGTTTTTGTTTATTATTCTATCTTTGTAAAGATCTAGCTTTCCCTCCTCCTCCTCCTCCTGGGGTGGAATGGCTGCCAATACTTGGTCATCTGTGACCCTGGGCTGCCGCCGCTGCTCTCAGGAATGCAGGTTCCGTTCCAGGGGCGGTGGGTGACCGAGGCTGCGGTTCCCTCTGATGTTTCACTGTCCGTCTGGGTGGCGCGGGAGCTGCCAGGGAGAGGGGCAGGACTTTGGCATGGGTAGAACTGGCTCGTGACTGCGCAAGAGCTTTCTGGGAACTTGAACTTGCTCAGGCTGGATGCTAATATCCTGGCCTCCGTTCAAGACGGTATTTTCGTTCTTGCCGAGAGCAGCAGCTGGTCGGTGCACAGAAGCTAAAGCCTGTTGGTTCGCCCGGGATAGCAGACGGGAGCGTCACATGCTGCATGTACATCTCTTGTAACACTGTAAACTTTGAGAATTTTTAGATCTAGATCGTGTCACTAATAATTTAGTCTTAGATTTCCTACCAATAGCTTTCCGTCTCTGAACCTGCCCTGTAATGAGACCATTTCTGAGAATTACTTCTGTCGCAGTTGGAGACTTGTACTGGAAATGCTCTGCCTTGAATCACTGCTGGGTTCATTGTTGTCTTGGTATGCGTTCTCTGCTGTCTCCTGGCTGGTATTTCACAAGGTGGATGTTCCAAGCAGTTTTAGGACTCTCTGATATGGACAATATTGGAGTATGCTTGAAAACCAGAAAATAGGGCTGACGTCCCTCCTCCTGGTCTGAATTTCTATAACTTTGGTCCCTTATCAGGGGCCAGGAGCACACATGATTTTCCAGGTGACAATAATTGATGAAAAGATGCCATTGCAGTCCTATTTTTAGCTCCCCCCTCCAGGTGAGTATATGTCAGCACAACCTTCTTCAGACTTTCCTGAGAGCACGAAGGGGCCGTTCCTGAGGCCTGTAATGCGTAATACCCGCTGCTGGGTTAAAACAGCGCCTGAGCAAAGTGCAGTTCCAAGGCTGAAAGTTTCAGAATAGCCCGTTTGAATTGTGAGATCTGATTTTTTTGTGTGTATCTGTTTGCAAACAGGGATAGGATGTTAGGAAGGTCTTTAGAGCAAGAGCCCACGTTCCTGCTATTTGAGCAGTTGTCTCACTTGCGTTACAGGAATACTAAGCTGTTATGTGTGTGAGCTCACCATTAAAGGGGAAAACTTGTGTTCAGCAAACCTTTGTGTTATAGTAATCATCACAATGGATGACTTGCTGAAACAAACAAAAAACCAAAATAACAAACTGGATTTCCACTAATTCTTTTATGGTAATTATGAAGTTCTAAGCGTGCAATTGGAGCAAATTATTTATTCATAAAAAAGGGGGCAAGAACAACAGAGGATCTTAAGTTTCTGTGGCACTAAAATGCGAAAGGGGGAAGCCTTATGGTTCTCAGTGGCAACTGGATAAGTCAGAGCAAGTAATGAGCAAGAGGAGTTCGGTATAAATATTTAGAAGTAAAAGTACCTCTGCAAAACTCATGTTGGCTCCAGTGGCTGCTATTTTGCCTTCAGTTTGTTCAGCTCTAGGAAGAGAATCTATATTTAGGAAAGTAAATGTGTCGGAAATCTATGTAAAAGCATTTTGTCTGACACGTTTTGGATATGTTCTTAAGGTTTGGTAAGTCAATGGGCAGGCACTGTCAAAAATCGACCGATGCTCTATTTTTATGTAAAATTACGTACTCAGCATGGGCTAATGAGCGATAACCTCTTGCCACCCAGACTAGTACTGTTCCTGGCAGGTAATTTATTTGCTCCTGGTCTTGGCACCTGTGTCTGAACTGTGCCGTTGCAGCTCCCTTGAGGTTAAGGTTAAAGGCCTTAATTTCTCCAGCTGTTTGACCTTGGTCTTAGCATCTTCCTAAGGGCTCTGGAAGAGCACCGTGCTTGGAGTGCTGGGGAGTCCTTCATGGGGTGGGGGTGGAGGGGGTCTGACTCTTACTGTGTGCTTCTCACAATGTCTCTGGATGCTTTGGGTTATCCGTTCATGGTAGCACATGCATCTAGCAAGGCATGAGTTAACGCATCCCACCAGACAGCCCAGTGTTGTGTAGAGCCATATTTGCCTGTAAGTTGTTCAGGGCTCCATGGCTAAGGCCTCATCACTGGCTGGGCTTGGCTCTGCAGCTTTATAGTCGTCTTTTCAGGTGACAGCCACATGTACCAATGGATACAAAGGCCTAAGATGTCCTTGTCAAGGTTTAATGTTGTCAGCTGCATTTGATGAAACTGGGGTCTCCTTCGTCTGTAGTGATATTATACGGGGAATCTCCTCTTGGGGAGCCTGAAAGGCTACTCATAATACCATCGAGAGGTGATGCAGAGACTTTGCATCTACCAGTGTGGTGGTAGAAAGCTCTGGTTATCTGTAAGGTGACCTGACACAGCCTTCACTGCAACTAAACATAGTCTGGCATTCTCGGCACCTGTCAGCCTGCTGTTACTGTGCCCGTTTCGGAGGGGTGCGTCTAAACCTGGACCTTTACTTGGACTTAGCTTCCACATGTATGCAAGGTAGTTGGCTTGCCTTTTAAAGTTTTGCTAATGTGAAATTATGTAAACCCCTTGGAAGACCTGTCCTTTGAGGCATTTGGAAGCTGAGGAAATAGCCAACCTCTACTCCTTCCTTTCAGGTTTCCCCCAAGAGTATGTGTGTATTGCATCTGTGACTTCTTTTTTTTCTTCTTTTCATCAAAGTTTTGCAGAGTTAATGTAGAGATTCATTTCAGTCATAGGAAATTGCTGAGCAGCATCATAGTGTGGGTTTTTTTGATTAATAATAGAATGTCCTGATGACTCTGCTAATTATGATCAACCAATCTGAAGTACTAGAAATGCTGTGTACTGTAAAAACAAGTTTCCGGGTCAACTCTCTAGCTTCCTACAATATTATTGCTATGACAATCAAACCCCAGGACATAAACCAGTTATCTGTCCAGTCCTATTGCGATTTAACAAGGAATTGAGGAAGTTGGTCGCCTTAGTTTCAGCTACAGATTAAAATCCCTCATTAGTCTGTGCTGCTTCTGTAAAAGTCACAAAATCAGAATTGATTGAAGGGCAGCAAATTTCAGGGCTGCATAAAAAACATGTTATTAATGCTTTTTATTTAAGTTCTATGTGTGGAATACACTGCCAATGATTATTTAGAGTAAGTGATGTGACCTTATGTTGCAAAACACACCTTGATGTAAACTGAATCTACGTAAGCAGTTGGAGAGAGGCTAGTATATCAGTACTCATTTTGTCTGGAATTTGAATTCGGCTGGATTTCAAATGGAATTTCTAAGGCTGGTACGTACAACCTGAAGAATTAATTTGCAAGTGCATGGAGTGGCTCATTGTTGCAGAGTATGTAGTGGCTTTGTTAAACAATTCCTAAGGGAAATTATTTTGTAATAATAAATGTTCTGAAGCCAGCTATTTAAAACAGTGGCTCAGCTGTAGAATATACACTATCGTAAAAAAGGCCGTATCAGGTCTTATTCAAAAGAACGTAATGCTTTTTCTTGAAAGACAAAAGAATGTTTACTTGATCTGTACTTTTGCTTTGGTAACATATTTTGAAAGATCTAATAGGAAGCATATCTGCCGAAGACTTTAGTCTTAATGAGGACATTGCAGTGAACCCTCTAGACTTATTTTTCCTAGTGAAGTGGCTAGAGTAGCATAGAATGAGACACTTATTTGGAAGGAAAAAAATTGGAAAATACTGGCTTAAGGTACATTCTAAAGAGACTTTTTTCATATTGTGGAAAGGATTAAAGCAGAGAAAATAAAGTATTATAGTATTGTGAAATCAAAGATGAAAAAATCTTACTGTAAATATGTGATTTCTTAAATCTTTGTCTTAAACTCTTAGTATCTGCAGCTGTCATAATGTTATAACGACTGTAGCTGTCACAAAATAATCCTGACCTAAATGCAATTAGGAAGATAGATGTGTTTTCAGAAGTGCACTTTGATACAGGAATGACAAATTAAATCTTCTCATTTAGAGGTGATACAAATATGTATTTTTGGTCTCTGTTTGTAGGAAGATGGAATTATGTATGGCAGAACACTTACCATGGTAACGTAGATTATGACAGCTGAAGGGTTGACTTTTTTTTTAACTTAAGATCCAGTGGAAGTCAGGGAATAACTAAAAAGGTGATGTTTCTATTGGATTTTTAATTATGTTAATGACTATATTTCACTCAAAGCCCCTTTAATGTGTAATTACGGTAATCGTTTTTATGCAATTGAAGTGTCAAATTTAGAACATAAATATGCATATAGAAATCAGTATGCGTTTAGAGAAATTCTTCTCTTCTACCACATTAAGTACCGATTAATGGTTTGAACAGGGTATTTTATGTCAGTTTTACATACCTCCTGTAGATGGAAAACCTGTACAAACATAACTGGGGATACAATGTGGCCCTTGATTGTAATTAACTGTCTCCCTTGAAGATTAGGTTCTGCCAAAAGTGAAAGCAGCCTTGCATCTCTATGTATATTACTTGTATTAAATCACTCACTATACTAAAGACTTTTTCCCCTCTACTGTGGGACTGCAGAACTGATATCAAAATTTTAGTGGTGACCAGAACAGTTGGAAAGAAGGAATCGGGAAAGATGGGAATCTTCTCTTTTCGAAGCCTAAATGAAATGTTACAAATGGTAGGTGAGGTTGATTTTTTTTTTTTTTTTCTTGGTTTGGGCAGGTTGAGTGTGTTAATCTTTTTATTTGTCTGTATTATCCACAATAAAGGTGAGGTTGATTTTTTCTTTTTTTTTCTTGGTTTAGGCAGGTTGAGTGTGTTAATCTTTTTATTTGTCTGTATTATCCATAATAAAGGCTACAAGAAATGTAACTTTTTACAGGGCAGGCAAACATCTATGTCAATTTACAAAAAACGTATTTTAAGCAGTCTCTCTCAATTTTGATGAGGTGTCAATTTGAGATGAGGTGTCATCAATCATGATTCTCTGCCTGACGAAAACTCATGTCTTGCCTCCTTGAAGAAGGAACATTCAGTAATCATGTTTTACCTGACGACTGATCTGCTCAGCTGGCATCAAGCTGCTGCTCCATAGAGAACAGCACGCTAGGTGTCAAAACCAGCTCTGTACCGTGGGGGAGAGCAGCAAGTGCATCATCTGCTACCCCAATTGCAAGCTCCACGTAGGCCTGTATTGCTTTGGTTCACTTCTTTTTAAAACTGCAGTGATGAAAAACCAATTCGTGTTCCTCGGAATACAATTAAAAAAACACCCAAACGATAACCCCCCTGCCCCATGCTTGGTGTTGCTACCAGAACCCACAATTTGACTGTGTTGCCAGACAAAAATCCTATTGAAAGCCAGTTACTGGTGTATGTGATTTGACAAGACAAATACTTCACTTCTGATTCCAAATTTACATTATTGGGATTACTCGTGAGGAATTTGGACAGCAGTAGACATGGGAAATGTTTGTGTTTACCCAGATGCATGAACTTAAGGAGAAAAGTCGTAGAACTCCACTAGCCAAATATTTGAACAGTATGCACGCTTCAGATGTCCTGTGTATAAATGCGTTTGTGTATCGTAGACTGTCTTCTGTGCTTTCCTCAGGTTTTAAACTGCCCTTGGAAAAGACGGGCTGTAGTTAAACAGCTCTGTTGCATGATGAACCCTCTAGGCACGTGTGTAAGATTACTTTGTTCGTGTAGTTGGGCAGTCTCTGAAAAGATAAATCAATAGGAAGAAAGCCCCTTGTGTTCAGCCACCCATCTGCAGAATTATTACATGTGGCCCTAAGTGCTTTTTAATTTGATTTGTTTTGTATTTCCTTAGCTTTTTTCATATATTGGGTATCCCTATGGGAAGAAAAGTCTTCATTTACTGTAGCTTTGCCAGAGCCGGCAGGGGTTGAACTCTATGAGAAGATGGCTCAGATAATGAGATCTTGAAATTAGTGACATGTTCTTCATTGTTGTTTCTCTTTTAATCTTGTGAGGGGTTGAATTTATAGCTATTGGAAACCAGATCCTGATTTTGCATCTCTCTGTGAAAGCTTGTCAGGTAGCCTGCTGTCTTCTCACACAGAGGGAAAATTGCTGTAGCTGAGGTAAGAATATAGCTTTTGATTTCAAACATCTGCATCTCGGCTGTGCTGTATCCCTGCGCGCGCAGGTTTGTATCCTGCTCACCTCTGGAAGTCGCCCGGGTGTATTATCAGCTGTTTGCAGGCGCAGTTGTACTGGAAGCGTGGTTAACTTTCACGTGCCTCTTGTGAGATGGAAGTGTAAGGTTAAAAAAATTGAGGTTGCTTTTTTTTCCTGATATCATATGCCTTAATGCTTAAATCACTGAGATACAGGAGTAGTGCTGAAAATAGTAAGTCAGAGTTTTATAAACTAAGGGAAAACGACATGCACAACATCCAATAAGTCAGTAGCACCATTTCTGTATCGGTTGTGCTGCTGGAGCATTGCCTATTTCATAGCTTTGGTGTATTTGCTAGACATAACTGTGCTATTTGCAATGTTGCTAGATGATTACAAAACTTGAATGTTCAAATACTCTTAAAAAACCAAAATCGGGCAGTGGTTGAGAATGTGGATGGTAAATCCCAAGCGGTATTACTTGGAATGACTGATCTCCCCCACGGAGGAAGAAACAAACAAAATGCTTGGCTTGAATGGGCCTTGAAACCAAACCTGATTGTGTCAGCTCTTCAGCTTTGTGTTTGGAGTGAGTGTGGTTGTCTGTTTGGTCTATTTACCACTTGTGTTAGGACAGTGTTAGTGGCTGTTATGCAAATGTGTCCAGAGGATAAACTTTGTTTAACTGAAGATACTTCCAGTAATAATCTTGTTTTCTTGGAAGTGCCTGTCTGGCTGGGGTTTTTTCAAGGCTGGCTCTTAAATGGCTTATCGGATAAATCAAAACAGTTTTTGGAAAACGCACTTGAACTGTAGGCCGTGCCTCCATACATGCTTCCTCTCTTTCAGTCAGAATACGAGCAGAGGATCTGATCAAAGCACATTCATCTTGAAATACTTGATATTGTGGAAGATTAAATACAAAATTTCTGAAAGGGAATTATTATCAACTAGTAAGAACTGCTGAGGGAATGGAGCATATCTGTAACTCTTGACCTTAGTCTAATGGGAATCTATGGGAACGAGAGTCTCTAGACACACTTACTGTGGGAAACGGTTTACTCGGAGTTTTCTCTTTCTTGGACACCTAAGAATTAATTTCAGACAGTGTTTTTTCTGTACTGATTCTCTGAAGACTTGAGAGATGAACTCATGTTGCAAATTAAATGTAATTCAAATAATTCAGGCAGCTCCTAGAGCAATTCCAGTGGCTGCAAAACTGTAATTTTTTTTCCCCTCTCGTTTCTTTTTAATGCTTTAGCAGTGTAGATTGTGAGGCGCTTCACTTGGGGCACAGCCTTATGAGACGTGCCAGGCCAAGATGCTGATGTATTCTGACAGCCCAATTTTTCAAAATGGTTGTTTTTTTCAACTGATACTAAAACAGACCTGCGTTTTGTGAGCATCAGCTCAAATTGAAAGATTAGGGATTTGGAAGGTGTCAGCATGCTGATAGCTTCAGCAGACAGAATCTACTCCTGTTTGGAAAGCAGCAGCTCTTTGCCATGCTGGTATCATGGACAGGCAGGTGACTATTTTGCTTTGCCTGTAAAAGCATCCAAACTCTCCTGCTGCCTTCTCTTTTTCTGGCAGTGCCATAAGGAGGATGGGGACTTGGCAATGTAGAAAGCATCTGATTGTCATTGACCTCCAAAATGAGACTTCTGATGGGACAGCCTGTTAGCGTGTTCACCAACATGAGAGAGAAATCTAGGACTGGAAGAGCTTTGCAAACAGCTTTGGTGGCATTTGTCACACATCTAATACAAGTCCAAAACCTAGGAAATTATTCTTTAAAATAAGAAGTAATAGGTAAACCTTTTTTCCCTAAAATAAATGTTTTCTGGCTTCTTTTTGCACAGCCATGTGTGTTAAGAGGTTGCATATAAGCACTGATGAAGGCGATACTCTCTACAGAAGGAGCCATCTGTGAAAATGGCATTTAACTTAGAGCAGAAGCAAAAGGAAGAGAAGATAACTTTTGTACAGGGAGGTTGGGGAAGGCCCTTTTTTATGGGAATTGAAAGAAATGCGGGGGGAAGAGAGAAGAGGAAAACAAAACTGATAGAGTGGGAAAGTAGCAGAGGCAAGACCATGGATGGCATCAAAGAAATTGGCAATGGAAGCAGAACACTTTAAGCTTTGTCCAACAGCTCTACAAATTACAGCCCAAAATACCTTTCTCATGTGAAAGCACAAACACTTGTAGTTCTTTTATAAAATAACTTCGTGGTGGTGATGCTTTCCTAATGAACAAATATATGAGAATCAGAGTGGCTATTTCATTCACAAAAGGATTTCCTCCAATTATTTTTCAGTGGTGGAGAGCAAATGAAATTGTGGTGTTTTTTTTTTATGGGTGTTGCAAAGTATTTTTTGGAGATCACTGGATGAGTTGCAGAATGAAATTGTCAGAGAGAGAGAAAGGAATCAACAGTAATTTGCCCACTGGTAATTTTCTTACTGGTACTAGTGGTATCTGAGAAGAAGCAGGGCATGGGCTGTTCTGGCTGAGATTGCAAGGTTAGCTTTTCCTTAAGTAGTGTTTCAGAGTAGAACTATTAAGATTTTTCTCATTCAGTATTTGAAATCTGTACTCTCAATACATACTGCTGGGTGCAAATTTTTTGGGGGAAAAAAGCATAGGAATTAGATTTAGTGGGAAGGCTTTATCTTAAGCCTGTCCTACTATACCTCCAAAGGACAAATAGAGACGGTTCAGGAGAAAGAATGGTGCGGAAGTTATGAATTGCTAGCCCTTGTTTATTTCCTTAACGTAAATAGCACGTGTTTTCAATTTTTGCTGTTGCTTAATATAGACTTTCTGGCTGGGAATACAAAAGTAAAATAAATCAGATGTGTGAAATGTTTGCTGATACAGAAAGGATTTTCCCAGGGATAGGCAAAGTTGGCTCTGTGTGACTACTTGCCCTTCCTGCCAGCTTCCTGCATTGGTGAGCTTTGAACACATCCACAGCGCTTTACCTTCGAGTTGTGTCAGTGTGATGGACTTGGTGCGCCTTTAGGAGACACTTGAGCTAGTTTGGCCCTACAGCGCACTGTGTGCATTCTCACAGCTTCATTTCGCTCCCTTGCACAATTAGAGCCCGACAGTACATGCAATGGAGAGGGGAAAATCTGAGATTTATTGTGGAGTCAGAGTTTCTGTTTTTCCCCAAACAGGAGCTTTCTTTTAGTGGTATTCAGCAAGTTCCCTTTCTCACAGGAACTGTGCCAGAAGATGGCATTGCTGTACGCAGAGCGCTCATCTCCATTGCAACAAGTCATTAAGAGGAGTGGAAAAACTGCAGCTTGAAAGTCCATTAGACTGAGTCAGGCTGACTGGAAACGAATTTGCCTTCTTATCACAAGTCAAGGACGGTTCTGTTAAAATATATAATGTGCTGAGGAGGGGTTTTTTTGTTTTTTTTTAATTGTTGCTGTTTAACAAGAAGCTTGTGTTTAAAAGTACAGATTGATCTGTAGGCTGAGGGGGTGTATCTTGACACTAAGAACTTTTGGTTTTTTTTAAATGGAAATAGAAAAAGCCAGAAATTCTCCCCACTGCTCACACCACCTCCTGCCAGCATCTTACTCTTTGGCTTCAGGATCTGTTAATTTTCCTCGAAACACCTTCTCCCAGCCGTCCCTTAGGTGCATTGGAAGAAATATTCTTAATAAACTCTGGCAGTTTGGGTTTGCTGTGGTCTATGTGCAAGGGCAAGTAGCACTTGGCACACTCCAAAGGGTTCTGCATGTGTTTAATCCTGAAAGATAGTAAGCAGCCCTTTGGGGTAGGCGAAAGCCTGAGGAAGAGTTTTACTCAATTAGTAGAAATGTGGTTTTTGCAACTTTGTACTTTATAGCAAATTCTGTTATCTTGGAGATAAAGCACTGTAGCTCTGATTCCCACAGTCTGTAGGGTGAATTGATGTGATAACAGACTACAGCTTTTTTTTGTGGGGGGATAATAAATCAGAATGTAAGGGATACTGGGCATCACAGAGAATCCAGTCTGTGTGCTTGTAAGGATTACAATGTAGTCAGCTCTGGGCATGTTGGTGGAAGCTACCTGCTGTGGTTCCGGCTCCCCAGGGAATTGATAAGTTGGTTTGAAAGCTGCCCATTCCTGCCACGAGCTTTGGAAAATCTTTATGTTCCCTCATGCTGATGGCTGAACTGTAGGAACCACCTCCTTCAATTATGCCCCAAACACTAAACAGAGATACACAGAAACTTAATTAGATGGTCATAATGCTGGAAATGAACAAATACCAGAGAACTTCCTTTTGCTGACACTGTAAATGAAGTTAGATTCCCTTGCCAGTAAGGCTTTGAGGGGGAGGAGAGGCAAGGCAAGCAATAGTCAGGAATGGAAAGAGTACAGAACAATTCTTTCAAGTTACCCTTTCAACCAAAAAGTCAGTACCTGGCGTCCTTCTCTTGGTAATCTGGCCGTATTATGTTTCTTGATTCTCCTCCCTTCGAAGCCGCCCGGTTTTGGAAAAGGAAGCAAAGGATGTAAGTGCCATGTTTTTACTTGATGAAAGTGACTCCATGGGATTTGGTTTGGCGTTAGCGATGGATAGGTAAGGTAGGGACAGAATTGGCACCAGGAGGTGGATAATATTTTTTTGAGTGGACCAGGACCCAAATGGGTGGGTAGATGTCATCTTGATCTTTCTGCAGGTGCAGACTCCCCTGGGAAGAACATGAATCTGCTTCTCACATAAAACTTCTGATCCATCCCTTTAGCAGCAGTTCCTTTTGAGAGGGATCTCCTGGTTTGCTGTGGCCATTATCTTCATGAAGTTACTGTCATGAAAAATGGAACTTAAAAATAACAAAAAAACCCCAAACAAACAAAAAAAAACCCCAACAAATTTGCCTTCAAAATACCCGAGGCTCTGATCTACAGTAATTCACAGCTGTTACGTAGACATGGGCTAATGTGCGTTTGGCAAGTGCTTCTGGCAGTCTGTGGCTTGCTCTGCCAGGAAGGTGAAAATGGCCCCTCGCTTAGTGCTTTAGGAGATGGCACACGAACGGCTCTTCTCAGGGTTGGCTTTTTTTAGCTTATTTCTTGAAGGGATTGGTGCTGGAGAGAAGTATTTGGCTTTGCTGCAGTACCCTGTTACTATGCAGAAGAAAACTCTTTTATGTTATGGTGAAACCCTCAAAGCATTCTCTAGCCGGAGAAAATCGCTCCTCGTTCTGCTAGTACCAACTAGTACCAACAGACAGGTTGTTTTTGCCACTTTGTTAGTTAAGTTGCAATGTAAGAAAGAATTTAACTCCATGACGGGAAAGACATTCTAAAGTTCAGTGGATATGGGTGTTCTCCTTGAAATGTGTCTTTGGGTAGTAACCTGTTGGTTTGATTTTTTTTTTTTTTTTTGTTCACTTGTTTTGTTTTGGGTTTTTTTTTTAATATTTTCCTGAGCTGAATCACAAGTTACCAGCCTCAAAAGCACAGCCTCTGGCTTCGGCTCAATGGCGTGTTCCGTTCTGCTCATGGCAAGGCAGCTGCCGCTGAGGGGGACTGGACTGCTCAAACGGCAGAAAACGAAGCATGGAAGAACAGCTTTAATTAATGAACCCCAAGGGAGAGAGTCTCCTACTCAAGCTGCTTTGACACCCAACGCAGTCTACTAAGAAGCATTGAAACATTCTTGCTTTCCCCATCCTTTTTCAGAGCCCCGTGTGTGTATGTATCTATATATGTATCTACTTATTTAAAAACCCTATATGGCTATGCTGGGCCTGCTCCAGTGTTTCTTTTACACTTGGGATTTGCTCCTGTTTAATTCCGGAAGGGGTTAGATTTGAAAGGGGTGCAGCATTATGCTGAACTCCTGATGTGCTCAGAGCTAAAAGCATTATCGATTTCATTTGCTATGAATGAAACAACTTAGACGTATCTGGAAAATGAGAGAAAGAGGAATGGGGAAAAACAAATGAATGTTTCATGCCACGTATTTCAATGCAGCAATTTCTTAGCTTGCTTTATTCCTGGCTTCTTTCGTATTATCCTTGGTGCATGTTTTGTGCTGCAGGATTCAAAGTGCCCTGCCCCATCAGGCCGCACAAAGGATACTGCCGCTCGCTTTGGTCTCGGAATGAAGCTGTAGGTCACTTGAGTCGTTTTATGTCAGTGGTGTGGAAGCATAACACAATTAATTTAGAGGGGAGGGGAAAAGTACAGAAAGAGATGTTTATTAAAAAAAAAAAAAGATTCCAACATAAATATCTTTGTCTACAGTTTTAATGAAAGGAGTATTGAGAACTGTTAAAGCTTTCTCAGAATCAGTTCCAGATAGCACTGACCGGAGCGCGTGTTTACAGCATCACAGAACAGTTTATTTCTATTTTTGCATTTCTTCATGCTTCCTGTTCTCTTTAACCCTTGCTCCAATCTTCTGAGTTTGATAGCACATCAAAGCCTATCTTCTGTTACTTCTTCATGTGTGGGTTAATATTTTCTTACTGAAGTTATCAAACCTTATGAGGCTGAAACAATTCAGTTTTCAAGATCCATGTGCTTGCACTACAAGACTTTGTGTGCTTAGTATAAAGCTTTTTTTTTCTTAGTTAGCAAACTGCACAGCTAGGGAAAACACTTAGTCCCCTTCCATGTCAGATCCTATTATTGCATTGAGGAAGCCCTAAAATTGTAATAGCACTAAACTTTGTCCATCCTATGCTGAAGTGGCGATCTTTTAGAAGAAGAATGAGGAGCATTACCTGTCATCTTTGAACCATGCTGTAAATGATGTTATTTTGTGAAACCCCTTTAGAAAATAACTCCTAGTGTTGCTGGCCTAGAATATTTCCTTGTGTTTCACAGTGACCACTGCCTTGCTGACCTGCTCTGTTCGCCGCAGCGATGTCCTGCTGATTTATTGTCTGCTCAAAAAGGAGACTTGTAACATGAAGGGCTGGATAGAGTAGCAAACATGTTTGGAAACTCCTGTGGATGGCCGTATGTGTGGTTATGACAATGTGGCCCTCCGTTAAACCGGCAGGAAACCCACCCGCTTGCTTACCTGAGACCTGGTTAGGTCTTGAACTGAAGCTGACCTAAATCCTTGTGATCAAATTAGCTGCTGCTTGCCTGTATTAAACTTGTTCCTTAAAGCTCTTCAAGTTCATTGGGCAAAAACCAAAGTAGTAGGCAGGAAGACGTGGAGGGGGGGACCAAAAAAAAAAAAGCCACTTTATGAGACATTTATATCAAGTGACCTTATTGATACTTTATAAGCTTCAGTTCCCTTTTAATCTTGTGATAGTTACCTTTACAGGAAGCGAGCAAGCCCCTCGCGTAGTCTTACTCGGTTACCACCGTGTTGTGGGGTTTTCACAGCCAGCGCAGCCAAAGACGGCTCTTCAGCCCGTTTGAATGGCAGTGTGGAGAAATACGCCATGGAGCTGTTGAAGCGGGTGTCTCTGTGTTGCGTTGCGTTTTGCTGGTGGTGGGGACACGCCACTCGCTTTCTGCCAGCCCTGTCCCATGATGTGCCTTTCCTTCTGTCCCTGGTTCTCCCAGCCTTCCCTTTCCCAGGGGTTTGCCTTGGGATGCTACTTGGAAGTACTGGTGTGGACTGACTTTCTTTGCACCGTATTATTTTAGCAGCGCTGTAGTTGCACAAAGTGTACAATAATGCAGCAGTAAAGTGAACTTCGATGTCTTTTTAAACCAAACCAGCATCGTTTCTCAGCCGGCCAAACCCGGCTCGGCAAAACTGTTTTGAAGCAGCTGCTTTTCTCGGTTTCCCTCTTCCCCCCCACCCCTCCCTGCGCCCCAGCGCTGGGCACTGGTGCTGGCACTTCTGTAACTGGTCAGCCCCTGTCTGAAACGAAGTCAAGGTCGAACCCCATTCCCAGTCGGTGACGGGGAGGGTGAGTGGGTGGAATAAAAAGCAGCTGTGCGTGTCCGGGGTGTTTATAGCCTGTTGGACGCCGTTCCCTCCGCATCGCAGCGGCTCCCCGCGGTTCCCCTCTCCCTTCCCAGTAAGAACTGGGGGTGAGGGGGGCGGGCAGGAGCGGGCTGGCTGCCGTCCTGCCTGCTCGTGTTTGGGCTTTGGCGGGAGGTGGCTTTGACATCGCGGGAGGGGGGGGGAAGGGGAAGAGGGAGGGCTGTCCCCCGCTGTCGCTCGCCGGGAGCGGCGGGAGGCGGGCTGGCTGCGGCAGCCGGGCATCGCCGGCTCTGCCGGGGGAGGCTCGCTGGAACGCGGCGCTGAGAAAGGGACAGGCACCGGCGCGTAAGTTCCCCGGGGTCCCTCTCCCTCTGGAGCCCTTGTAAGGGTCTTCTGGTTGGTGGCTGTGCCTTGGGTGGGGGGTTTTTGGGGTGTTGCGGCGTTTCCCCCCCCCCCCCCCCCCTTTTGTCTCTCCCCATTGGCATTTGTGGATGACTAACCCCAGAACTTACACTGTGTAGGAAACCATTGAACTCCAAATAGCGAGAAGGGATAATGGCAACTTTAATTTTTTTTTTCTGCTTTATTATTTTTTTTTTCAGTAGGAAGAGGAAGTCTGCCTCCTGGCCAAGTAATACGTCAGGCAGATGGGGGGGCATGGGATAGCAAGCCCCTGTTTGAGTCGCTAGCTGCGCGGAGATTTTTCCGTGCCATCCCGGAGCAGTGTAGGGCTGGTAGAGGCAGGTGCTTGTGCTGCAGCTTTGGGAGAGCTGCGTGGAAGGGGGGCTTGCCTCGGCTGTGCCAAACTCTGCGTTTCTGCAGTCCTTGGGTGAGAATGATCGTTGCCATGAGTGGGAAGATGCAGAGTGAGATTTGTCAATAATTCCTGTATCCTCTGTGAAGAGTTGTTCACAAGATTTTACCGCTCAGTATGATGGGAGGGGGTTGCTGGAGGGCTTCTGAGCCTTCTGTTTAATGAACGAGGACTTGAGGGAAGCAAAATGTCCTCAGTCCCTGAGGTTTTCTTCCTTTCTTTCTTCTCAAGGGGCATGAATAGCAGACAAACACATTAAGTCCCCTGCTTCCTATTTAATTTCCCTCATAATGTGATCAAGCAACAGTAGTTAGTGTTTGTGATATTAAACAGCTGAACGGAGAGGCTGTTGGTGTGAGGCGCTTCACCAAACGATTGCCAGGCATAGGGCTTCGCTGGCAGCGGTGTACAGATCCTGACTGTACAGAAGCCGAGGATGGAGCGCTGAATTAAGGCCCTTGGGCGTGTCAGCTGTTCGAAATACAGATTGTTTTAACCTTTGCATTTGCTTCCAGTTTCTTATCTCTTCATACGGGGAATTACCGGTGATGTAAATGCGTCTTTCTTAATTTAGTCTTGGTTATATTTAACTAGCCACCTGATGTATTTTACACTTTTTCTTTCTGGTGGAGTGTTGAGGAGGGAAAACATATTGTAAGAACATGCTTAAACTGCCATGAGTGACTTTGTGTGGGGTTGTGTCTCTGAAATACTCCTGTTGCTCTTTGCTTCTCTTTTTTTTCTGCAAAATAGTCTTTATCTTTGTGGAGGTGTTACTGGAAGCTAAGTAACATGTTGTAGCTGCTGGAACAGGTATTTTGTGAGTCTATGTTGCACTTCTCGCTCAGGAACCTCTGCTTTTTTTGGTAGCATAAGGTGGAAGAGTTGGTTAGTATAGAAAATCAAGAAAACACAAATTAATAAGCTCTCTTGCCGATCTATGTTCTGTGCTACTTTGTTTTTGCATTGTGTATAATCCTTATTTCCTCATCTGTGTGCTTTCAAAAGGGCAGAGCCATGCAAGGGTTGGCACCTGATGGTAATTATCGCTTGAGTTTAAAGGATAAGGCAGTACTGGTCAGGTCAGCACTGGCAGTCTAGGGCTTGATCTGAAGGCTGCTATGACTGATAAAAAGCATTCCGTTGACCTGGATAGATTTTTGGATCGGCTCCCTAGCTGCCCATCTGGGCAATTAGCGACTGTGGATTCCAGCAGGGTGTCTTGGTAACGATTCCTGAACTTGTTTCTAAGCATTGAAAAATAATAACAACAAAAATCATATCTTACCTTCCTCTTATTTCACTAAAAACCAGTAAAAGCCAAGTACGTTGTTGTTATAAATCTTGTGCATGGTTTTGTGAGATTACTTCATTGGTTTGGAGCAATCTGCTTACCCTGGCAAGCTGGGGGTAGTTCAGTGGTCCGGATACAATCCTTGACTTGTCTCTTCAGCCTGCGCATTAAGCTACACTGATACGGTCAATGAATTACCGCTTCCAATGCTGCTTGGGTGTCCTGAGTGTAATTAGACCCCTCCTAGGCCCGCTACATTTGTAACCCTAAAGAAAAGCCTCTTGTTACTGGATGGTGTCCTCTCCCACCCAGTGATTTATTCCAGTACCTGCATGGCCGTGTGGACTCAGTAACGGGTTTAAACAGCCAAAAGAGCAGAATTTTCAGTGATTTTCCTGTCTTGCTGTCCAGCAGTTTAAATCAAGAGCAGCTTTGCTGTAATCTGTAGTCATACAGATGCAAGACTGGAGTCGGGTTAATCTATTTCGGAAGCGGCGGGAGTGGACCCAGTACCTAATGCTTTCTGAATCACCTTTTTTGTGAAGGTTTTGATGGTAGATCATGGCAAGTCCATGACTGGAAAAGGAAAAGGTGACTGTTGAACGGTAATGCTTTGAAGGAATAAATACCAGCTAAAGTTTACTAAATTTTGTCTTAGTGGGTAGTTCTAGTCTCATGCTGTAAAGTGTTCTGTAAGCCCTGTATTTGTCTCTCTTTAATTGATATCACTTAGGCATGGAACAGAAGCAGATATCTCATCTCATATAGTAAACAAAGCAGCAGATTTAAGTTAATGCTAATGTGTTTGCAGTCTGAGCCAAAAGCTTTTCAGGGTTATTATAACATGCTGGGCATACAGCCCATCTATCTAAGTGTCTGAAGGAGACAAAAGTTATGGATTGACTCATTGTACAAATCAGCTCATCTGAAAGTCAGATTCTGCTGTTTGTTGCCATCAGTAATTTAGTTGTATTAAGTATCGCTGAGGACGGATGGCGGTGTGGCCGGAATATTGAGAAGGGATTTTTGACATCCCAGGAGCCGTTCCCTGCATGGTCACAGATTTCCTGTGTGACCTGGGGCAAGTCACTAAATGTTTTGATAAAATAGTGTTGATGATAGTGCCTTCTTTTTCACAGGCTGCTGTGAAGATTAATGTGTTGCAACCATTTATAAGGGGACCATATAAATACACTGTCAAACAAAACATCGGAAGAGTGCGTGCCCCCCCCCCTCCCCCCCCATACACAACTAGATAATACCTGCTTTGTAAACCTGTCCTACAAATGTGCTTTGTCCTATAATATCCTTACATGTAAGGATGCACGGCTAACAGGGGTAAGTTTTCATTTTGGCAATAAATTCTGAATATTGATTTGGGACAGCTATGAGAAGAGTCTTTTTGTTCATTGTCATTTACGAACTAGTATTTGGAGAATGTTCCAGTTGTTAAATGTGACATTGAATTTTGTTGTGTCTTAGAATGACAAGATAATGCAGACTCTGACAAGGACTTAAATATGTAATTCCTATGCATTGGGGATAATGGCATGCAAATGTCTCCTCCTGTGATTGCTGCTATTGTAATCTAAAATTATCTAGGCGTTTAAGTTTGTGGAAGATTTATCTCCTGAAAGTAGTTCAGTCCCATTCATGAGAAGTGCCTGACCAAGTGGAAAGAGTTTGGTTATCTCAGACTATGTGAACTCTGATATTCAAATTAATACATATATACAAAGTTACATTTTAAACTTCATAACCCCAGCCCTTCCTTAGGAGAATAAACTGACAAGATAGTGTAGATCCCTCCTGGGACATCTGTCAGCTCGGAAGCAAAATATTTGTGTTTCGATAGAACAACTTGATGGAGGTTGGTTAATTAAACAGAACAGAAAGTTCTGAAACTCCATGCAGCAACTTTAATTATAAGTTAGGCCTCCTAAATGGGTCATGATGCACAGCAATTAGTCCTAGACTGTTTAAGGTACATTATTTCTTATTATCTTACGTCTAACATCTTATTATAGATGGTGTTAGAGTTTAATGATTGTACAAAATACATACCAGTCATGCAAATGTTTCTGTTGCTTTTTATTATCCATTGCTTTTCAGCATGTATTCCCACTTTTGCCACCAAGCTCAGCAATGTTGGCTGCGTGAAGCCTCGCCCTTGGCATGTTACTGTGTGCTGGGCGTTTGGAGCAGGGGTGGGGACGGACACGGCACTGTCCATCTGTGCGACTGCCGGGCTCTTGAAGTAGGATTCCAGCCCAGGCAGCGCTGGGGGCGCTGAGCTTTCCCAGCTCTCCTCAGCGGTGCTGGCTCTCCAGGGTCTTCCCCTCCTGACAGGCGTAAACTGTGTTTCCTTTCAGCCCAGTCTGTTATCATCATTTAGAATAAGTTTATTTTTTGATAGTTTGTACTTGAAAGAATATCAGTAATTTGTATAAGATACTTAGGGCTGCATGTTTTCCCTTGGCTAGCTATGCCATTTTTGCTTTTCAGCAGAACATCTGTTCTGCTTCCAGACATGAGCTTCTGCCTTCCTGCATGCCCCCCAGCATCTCTGCTCCATCCCATCTTCAACCTTTGTGGTGAAACTAGAAACTGTGCTCGTCGCTTCGCTGCCTTCCTGTGCTATTTCATTGACCTTTATCTGGGCCCACAGGTTAAATTTCACAGATACTTATATCAATTTTTTGTTGTTGTTTTAGGTTGCGGAAGTCTTTTCTTATTAAACTAGAGGCTTGAAAATGCTTTTCATATTGTTTCTAAAACTTCATTTCAACTTATTTTGGAATGTCTTCATCTTTTCCCACTCTCTTTTTTCCCTGACAAAAGTTTTCCCTTTAGACTTCTTCCCAACTTTGCAATGTGATTTAGAGAGAAGCAGCAAATAAGACTTAAAATATATATTTTTGTACATATATATATGTAAAATAGAAAATTTGACTCACCATCTCTTAGCTCACTCTGCAAATTCATTCTGGAAAGTAAAGGAGTGAACTTTTTAAAACAGGTTATGTATCTCATTTAAAAGAAAAACCACTGAATTTTGAACGCTTTCTACAAAACTCAGAAGTCTTGAAAACCTTGGTTATCAAGATGACTGTTATGAATCTAAAGGCATTTTTCATGTGTTAAGAAAGGCACAAAATGGTGAACCCCGAGGTTTATTTTGACCTATGGTACACTGATTCAACACACAGTGTTAGAAATAGATGAGCTCTATTGTGAATCTTTTTTATTTATTTAGTGGCTCAGCACAGCTTTGACGTTGTAGTAGTCCCATAGTCCTGTTCAAGTTCTTGAGCTTCACTGATGGCAGTATATATATTTTTTTGTACTTGCGTCAGAAACATCTCCACTAGATATTTTCCCATCTGCTGTTTGAAGTTCTGGAGAGAGAACCTAATGCTGTTTCTTTTTGGTTTTTCTGGAAAAGGCGTAGGGCAGTGGTGAGATTTTAACACATGCAGATTATTTAAAATAAATCAGTTATGGCTTACAATTTTAATCTACTTACAGGGCAATTACAAAATTAGCTGCAAAGGAATTTTGTGCCTTATATAGAAGATGTAGTTTTCAGGATGTCTTTTATATTAAACAGGAAGCACCTTTTTACAAGAGCTCCTATTTCTATTTATTTCTTGAACAGAAAGTTGATGAGTACTAGAAATAAGTATTTATCATTTTTTAAACAGACAAATTGATTCAAGTCAAGAGTTGGTTTGTAAGCAGAGAAATCAATGTTGTGATTTGAGCTGAAGTAAACATGGCATTATGTGCTCTTTTCATTTCTCGGTCTTTTTAAATAGTGACAGCAACTTAAAATCTTAATTGCCTGCAGTTAGAGAGAGGTTTTTATTTATACATCTGTGCTCTGACCTGCAGAACAGCTGGGCTGATTTCATATGCCGGGGTTTGCTCCGTGGTTCTGATCTGCTGATCATAAAGACAAAAAGGTACAACTGCTCGTACAGTCTGGCACCGAGTGCTCCGCAGCCAGCTGCTGCCCCTGGTGTGTATGTGTGTTGCAATTCTCCTCGCTGCGTGAAGCGCAGCCGCCGCCGGCTGTTCTGCGTGCTTCCTCGCTGTCACCGGTGGGAGCGAAGGGGGGCTGAATGCAACTGCTGAAGCCCGTGCTGCAGGGACACGGGTGTAGGTTGCATGCCTGGGGAGGAAGATGTTCGTTAGGATGCCTTCCAGGATGCTCCTCAGCTTTTATAGACGTTCTGCTTTGATTCAGAGAGACAGCAGAAGTCTTTATAAATACAATTAAATCCATTAATCAAAGTGCTTCTAGCATTGGTGAGTCTTGTTTCAGTAAGTCATCTTCACTGGCTCCCTCCTTTGCTCTTTCATTGCCCTGAGTGCTCGCTGCTCTCAGGAGTTTGCACACTTGTCGGCTTCCTACAGTTGATAAATTAGGTTCTTTGCTATACATTGCTTGGGAAGATAAAACATTTCAACTCTTTATTTTTTTCCATAAAATGGATTTTGAAGGATTGCTTGAAAGGCCATAGATGCAGTGCATACACTGATGAAACAAAATTATCATGTACCATGGAACAAATTATTTGGTTTAGTTGTGAAAATGTAGTTTTTTCTGGGAGGTGAACAGTGTTCAGCTGTTAGTGTTCTGTAATAACATCGGGTAACAGTGTACAGGCACTTAAAAGAAAAAGGTTTCTATTTCTGGTCTTTAAAATGACTCACTAATAATGTAGAGCTGCAGCAACTGGAATTCCTATGGCATAGTGTATGCCACTGCAGGAGATGTCTCCTTTTGTCCCAAAGGATACAAAAATATCCTGTCTCTTCGTCTGTGATTTCTATACGGCTCTGTACCTTGAGGGAGTATAAGGAGTGATTCCCTTTTCCATTACCCGCCCCGGTTCCCTGCTCTGTCCAGCGCAAAGCCTGAGCGTACTTTGGATGCCGGGGGCTGAGTTGGTACTGATATACTGGTGGTGGTTCTCTGGAAAGATCTTAGCATTGTCCAAGGGGTTTATCTTACAATTTCTCTTGGTTTTTTTTCCCCCCCTCATCAAAGGGGAAAAAACCCCATCAAAACGCTTTATATGTTGGGTATTTTCCCCACTCACCTGTATGAATTTACAGAATGATGGGGCATCTTATACTTAACTTCTACAAATTTTTAACCTGTGTCTGCGTGGTGATGGAATGGCTATAAATCAAATGACTGAGTTGTGTTACTGAAACCGCTTCTCAACAATCTTGAGTAAAATGTGTTGCACTGCCAATTAACACAAGCTATTATATTGGCTATAAGAAAAAAGTGAAAAGCCAGAGGCCCTTCTGTCTGAAGGAAGAGGAAGACGTGTGAGATGGGTGGCGAAGCTTCCAGTGCATTTGGTTAGTGACTGCAGCAACCCTCTGCTCTAATGGTGGTCAGAACGTTTTAGACTAAATGGATTTTCTTGAAAATCTGCCATTTTCACTAGCTGTCTGGCTTCCAAAGGAAACTTTTGAAGTCCAGGATGCTCTGGTCTCAGTGAAAGGCAGGGAAAATCTTTCGGCTATGATTCTCTTGATCTCCCTTTATTTTATGGAAGCAAAACTTGATTATGTCTGTGCATTGTTGCTGTCTAAAGGGTTTTAGTATCTGCTCAGTCCTCTGCTTGTCATACTTCTCCTGTGGCTGAGAACATATTGTCTCTGTGTCCTGTACCTTGAGTCTTAATTGCTGCAGCCTGAAGCAAAAGGAAGAATGGCTGCAAGTTTTATAGGCTACATGACACACACCCATCAAAGACTTGTTTTTGAAATCATGTAGTTAACAGCCTCTGGCAGCATATAGGTAGTTTCGCTGTTTTCCCACTTGGCTAAAGCAGGGGTTTCGTTTTGGTTTTAAAGGACTCCTTCCCCTCATTCCTGCTGTGAAGAATAAATTTGGACCATTTGATTGTAAGATCCTATGGGGAAAAACGATGACATAGAAACATGTTAAAACTAACTTGAAAAATTACTTGTAAGCTGGCCAGATCATAAGTGACTTGCATTCTTTCCCTACTTGTAGGATGGTAAGCGGAGAGAGTGGATGGATGACAAACTTGGTCGGTGATAACTTTAAAGGTTTCAAAACTTGGGTTTATTTTGTATTATCTTGTTTTTACTTCTTGCTGGTAACTCAGCACTAACCGAAGCTTGGTGGCAAAGGCAAGTGGCAATGGGACCATTTTTGCTGTTACCCCATATGGAGTTCAACTACACTGTCTCCACTTTCTTCTCAAGAAGAAAAATATATGTGTGTGTATATACATGCATATTATACATATTTTGTGTATATATATATATATGTGGGGCTGCAAGATGCAAAGGTGGCGTTTATTATCTTCTTGCCCCTTTTGCCTTATCTCCTGCTGACAGACTTTGTGTACATAGTTCATGCTTTTTGTTGCCATAAAGGGAATTTTATCAAATGGATCTGGAATTGCCTTTCTCTTACACAAACAGAAATGTTCATGCCTGCTACTCTCGTATGACCTACTTCTTGGAAATCACTGCAGTATTATATTTACAGTGTGCAATCTGTGAGATGTATTCCAATACTTATTTGTATTGTGCACAAAGTTACTGAATATTTGTAGAAAATTAACTTCTATTAAAAAGTAACATTATTGTGGCAACTCTCCATTTTTGAGGAAATGCAGGAGAGAAAAGATGAATATGATACAGAATGATATAATGGTATCAGTCCATCTTCCGGGTTGTCCTCATGGTCTGGGTGATACGCATGAATTGAGGCACTACCTTTTCTTTGTCACTTCAGCTTATCTTCATTCTTATTATTGCCACCTGCCCACTCTAAGCACTTGATGCGGATGTTGGGCTGGCTTCTAAACACAGAGAAGTGAAGCTAATCTCAGCTGGTTTATGACCAGAAGGGACTGTGTGTTTAAGTGTATGGAAGACTTTATTTTCATGAAATACTCTTTTATGTATGAGAAAGATACGTAGAATTTTAAGTTATTGTGAAATAGCTGACCTCTGCAGTGTAAGTTAGCATATGGATATACTGCGAACTATTTGGGGCATAACTATTCGAGGTGTGTTTTTGATCATGAGATTGTGGTCACTTCAGCAGAGAATACTAAAATGAAGCCTCCAAGAACTCGGAAAATATTACAGGTCAGGTCTTGAGGAAAAGAGCAAAGAGGGTGTATTTGGTAAAGATTTTAAGTTGTTCCTGCTGAAAATTAAAATGACTTCTGTAAAAACTGAATTTAGTATTCAGATTAAATGGCTGGGTGGATTTGATCATGCCAGGTAATGTCTAACACTAGCAGTAGAAGGCGAGTGTGAAATTGCAAAATGTTTTTTGTTTTCTTTTACTTGATGCTAGTTAAAAAAAAACAACCAACAACAAAAAGCAAAACACTGCAACACAGTATTGGATGTTATGTGTGATAAACAGAATTGGCTTTTGTTGATTGAGTTACTGGCAAATAACAGTAATTTCTTACGATTTCACAGCATAGTCTATTGTTGATCTATATCTTGGTAGTTCATGTCCATGTTAACTTAATTCTAACGGGCATGTTGGCAATGACCACTGTAGCACACCATATTAAAGCTCTTTTTTTACCCACACTTTTGATGTTCTGAAAAATTGCTTTCTATGCTTATTTCCCCCCACCCGTGTACTTGGATACTTACTTGCTTTTTTTGAACCATTTTCTGACTACAAAATGTGAGAATATTCTTAAATACAGGAGAATCTTTAGCCTTTCTTGAGAGCAAAGACAATGTGAGCTGTCTCTATTCTGCATTAGTTAAAATATTTTAGCTACTGTTTGCATATTTCCTTGCTGCAGTGATAATTAACATAGGAACCACTGAAGGCTGGAGTCTCTAAAACTTGATGCAAAGCTTCTGCCACTGATCAACAAGGTGCTCCTAGAGAAAGCCCTGAATGGGGGGAGATGGTTTGACACATCAGTTTATAAGCCGGTTAGGACGGTCGTGCTTACTTCATCAGACTGCTCAATTCTATGGTCTCTGTTGCAATTTACTGCCTTTGAGCTAGGTTGATGTCTTCTGCTTTAAACTATGACCCGTAGACAGCTGAAACATCAAGAATGGAACTTAAATTGGATAAAAGGAAGAAATCCTAATCAGCCCATCCTGTTTGTAAAAGACTGGTAATGTTAGTACGCTGACTCATAAAGTTTTGTGGGAAGGGGCAATATCTGCGAGGCGTCTTGAACGTTAGCAGTTCAGTTTCTAAATGTGCTGAGCTGCTCTTTCAACTTTAACTGCTTTTTCAGGCTGTTTTAGTCCTTCTAGTTGACTGTTAGGATGTATAGCATGCAAAGTCTCCAAACATGACTTTAAGTACTGTGCAGTGACAATTAGATTAACGTGTCATTTATTTAGGCCTTGTGAAATAAAATCACTTTCCCATGGAAAGGATTAAAGTTATCACTGGTTAAATGACAACCTTGATGTTTCAGAAATGTAGACCAAAGAATTTTTTTCAACGAAGAATGTGTTTGACGTTCAATAACTATTTTTTTTTGTTTAACTTTTTTTAAGTGTCTGTTATCTGTTTGGCTCTCCATATACCTGTCTGCTAAAAAATGTAAATATCTAGAACCATAGAACCATCTATGGCAATATGAAAGACGGTTTAAATTAAGTACTTGAATAGGTGGATTTTTTCCAAGATAAAGGCTGTTTGTATGTAAATAAACACCACCAATTGTTTTAACATCAGGGAAAGAACTTGTACCTGTCTTACCTTATGGTCTCAGCTGTTTAATGACCCAGCTTCCTTAAATCAGTCTGAATGACAGCACTGCTAGTACTCTGTTGCATCTCTAACAGCTTTAAAAGCTTTTTTTTTTTAAAAAAAAAAAAAAGAGGGGGTGGTGGTAGAAGGCTGAAAAAGATGCTGCTTTCTGAACTGATTAGACCAAAGGTGCCATTCAGAAATTTGCCTTTCATTTGCTTTATGTAGGTTGGACATCGGTTTTGCAGGTCAAAGTTGGTGAGGAGAAAGGAAAAACAAGTCAAGTGTTATAGCTTATGCAGAAATGAGACAGTTGTTTTTAAATTTTATTGTGCTCATATGTTTATAGAGCTTTGCAAAAGTAAGCATACTATACGGGGGGGATTTTTCTGTGGGTAGAAAACAAAGGACAATTGTAGCATCTTAAAAAAAAAAAAGCTGACTTCTGCTTTGAGAAAGAATTTTTTCAATTGTACATCAGAGAATCCGTTATCAATTTATTCCTCTAAACTTACTACTCTTAAACTGGGAATATCTTTCATAGAATAATGAAGTACTCCAAATTGCTTAAGAGATTCCGACATGCAATTTCTATTAATTTAAATGGGAGCTGTGTGGGCTCCATAATCACTTAAGTAGCTTTGAAAAAAAGAAATAATCGTCCTTAATGTATTATTTTTCTGTGCTATTCAATGTTTATAATCTGCTTTGTACAAGTTGAAAAATTCCTTTTATTGTAGTGAGAGCGTACCTGAGAGTGTAGAATTGCCCTTTTGTGATTAACAACAGAAATGTTCTGGAAAAAGTACCATATTCTTTAAAAGCAGTGTGAAATAGTCATCTAAAAATGTCAATAAATACTTAAAGGTGATGTGACGTTTTCATGCATCTTAAAGAGTAAAAAATAATTAAGAGGTTGTAAAGACTAAACTATAATAGCTAATAGAGTTGTACTAATATTTGTGAAATTTGTATCAGATTTTTGGTTTAATTTGGTGAAAAATGTGGAAAACATGGTGACTGCTTCTTAACCCCTTGGTTTCTGTAACCTAGGATTAGGACACTGCTTTAAAATGTGGAAGACCCAGCATTGCTTATCTCTTCGGATGGAACGGAAACTTCTTTTGGGTCCATAACTGAGGTCTCTCGTGTGTTAACCGATGTTTGAAATACCAGGACTCTCCTTTGGAATTCAGACCTGTCTCTGTGCAGAACGCAGGGATGGATTCCCTACCGTACACCTCTCTACCCAAACGTTGAAAGTCTTACGGTTGCTGGAAAGTAGCTTTGTCAGCCTTTCCCAGTCAGGGCTGTTTTGGGGCGTGGGTTGAGGAGAGAATAGTCTGCTTTTATTTAAGAACCTGTGTTCCAGTAGCTGCATGTGCCTCGGCGGCACGAAGACTAAAGCCTTTTGCCTTTGGAGTCACGGGGAGAGGGGAACAGGGAATCTTCGGAACAAGTGGAAAGCTCGGGGGCAGGTTTTCTGCTAATATACTTACTTCGCAGTGGAAAGCTATAGATATGACTGCAAGCCACTTGGGCTGGTTTCGGTTTAGGCAATATCTTACTACTTGATTTGCTCTTGGATGGCCTAAGACTTCTGACCGTGCTTGAATTTCCTCTGTGCTGTTTCAATGGGGTTTGTGCCTAAGCCATTCGCATGTCCTTTGTGTCCTGGTCTGTGTCACCTGCATCAAGTGATGCTTTGAAATACTCAGAGTGCGGGTGTTTGCTTCTTTTAACTGAAGTTTTGCATTATACTGTATTAGTGTTCCAAGGCCTGCAATGAGTTCTAAGTATCTTTAAGAAATATTTTGAAGTAGAAAGGTCGTGCGTGGCCTGGAAAGGTTCCTTGTCAGGGCAGAGGTGCCTGCATATCCTTGCTGATGTTCAGGTGCACGAAGGCTCCACATGGAGGGAGCACCAAGAGACTTCAGGAGAGTAGCATTGGATGCCAGAATGCCTGTACAGCCAGATACTACTACTGGGGTTGTAAATGCTGAAAGACAGAAGAGGAGGACATGGGAAGAGGCATATCTCTTATTAGATAAACTGGTAGAGGTTAAAAAAAAAAGCACACGAGCTTTGCCCTCCTGTCTTATCAGCAGTGAGAACTTTCAGAGGTGAAAATATTGACCTAGAAATAGACAGCTTCCATCCTGGATGCAGCTATGACAAACTTTTGTCCTGTGGCACCATTGTAGAACACAACTCTTTTTGGCATTTACAGTTTATTTTTAGAGCACTTGGAGTTCAGGTTCAGACTTCTGATATTAAAACCATTAAGGGCCATATGCCTCATAAGTTTCAAGCTGTGTTTACTCTTTTACACTGGTAAAATAAAAGGGATACACCGGCCCCAACAGTAGTGGAAGAGATACAGGGAGAAATGTGTATCTGTATTTACTAAGGGTTGATGGCTGAGATTGAGGGATAGATCTGGATAAGGAATGATTTTTTGTGACCTGAAAACCATGTGTCTTTCAACCATATGTTGAAGACCAAAGTGGAATAGACCCTGGAGACATTCCAGAGTACCAAAATAAAGGTAAAAATGAATCTTCCACACTAACAATTAAGTAACTGTTTCATCTACCGAGTTGCCTCTTTCTCTGTTGATGTCTTGAATGCATGCAACCATTCCCAAGCCTGTCAAGAAGGAATATGTGAGCTTGTCAAAACTGAAGAATGAGTTGAAGTTCTGCTAGTTTTAACAGATCTGATTTTTCCAGCTACTTTGTGGGAAAATTCTTGATCAATTGTAATGGAAGCTTCTTCTCAATGAACACTGAACACCGTTTAAGAAAGTTGGTTTAAATGTGAA
The DNA here is from genome assembly GCA_017639485.1 of Pluvialis apricaria. Taxonomy (NCBI): domain Eukaryota; kingdom Metazoa; phylum Chordata; class Aves; order Charadriiformes; family Charadriidae; genus Pluvialis; species Pluvialis apricaria. Next base: position 81,701,169 of record CM030010.1, read on the forward strand.
AGCAAAGCCATTGTTTGGTGTGAGAGATCAGGGTTTTCCTTTACTGACAATGGGGATGTTATCTAAAAGAGATGTTTGAGAGACATGGGTGTGTTTATTCTTTCTAAAAAACTACAGATGCCCTTTCAAAAGTTGACTGCGTGTCCTTCTTTGTGAGATAATCTTTTTGCATAATAGATTTGCGTGGCAAGCTGAGATATATGAATATATGTGCAGGGAAGCCTACAAAGGTGAAATTGTGGTGGATGCCCCAACGTTGGACACTTCTAAGATTCAGCTGGACAGGGTGCTGGGCCATCTTGTCTAGACTGTGATTTTGCTGAGAAAGGTTGGACCAGATGATCCCTGAGGTCCCTTCCAACCTGGTGTTCTATGATTGTGATTAAGAAAAGAATAATTAAGGAATTTAAAGGAAGCGATGTGCCTGAGAAGACAGATGAACAGTCATTCTTGTGTTTCTTTCAACTGGATAAAGAGGAGGTTTGATTATTTGGGTAGGTTTCCATGCCAATGTAGATCAGAAGTTTAATTTCTGAAACTCGAAGGAAAGCAGCTGTACTCTAAAGTCCCAGTGTTTTCTCACAGTGCTGAAAAAATATATAAAGGGAACTGAAGAATAAATACTGGGGAAAACGAGGAATGAGTTTTAGAGGAATGTTCTCCCATGTCATTTCTAAAAATCTATTATGAAATTGTGTTGTCAGTTTTATTTTTGTTTGCAGTATTAATGTTAGCTTAAGAAGGAGATCTATTAAGACTTATTCTGTAAGGGTGCTGAAAAGATTTTAAAAATGTGAAGTATAGTGCAGTTTTTTTGGGGGGAAGTGGAAAATAAAACGCTTGACACAAGTGAGTTTGAAGGTGCGGACACCTGGCGTGTGAGATGCAGCTGGTGGCTTAGGCGGAATTGCTCCTGCTTTTCATGTCTCAAGGGAAAATAAAGCATTGCCAGCTTTATTCCATTTTGGCCTGATACTGCTGTTCTTACCTTGGCCACCTTTGCTCCTTGGTTGCCATCCTTGCTTTTGGTCTTCCTTCGCATTGTTTTCCTCTGAGACTGCCCAGGGGCTGGCCCTGGGATTTGGCTACCCTTCCAAAGAGGCTTCTGAAACTCTGGTGTTGAGTCTGCAAAACCTGACCTGCTTGCAAATATTTAAATTACTGACAGAAGGAAAGCAAAATGTATCTTGGATGCTAAGGAAAGATGTGGTTGTAGTAGTTATTTACCTCACTGATATTATGCCTGCTCTCGTTGCTTCTTTCATCCCATGTCTCGTTTCACATGTTGGCCTATAAGGTGTTTAGACGTGAGCCTACTGCGTGTTTTGGTATTGGTGCCAATTTACCGATGATATAAAACATCTGAAAGAAATTCAGCTTTAGTTTTTCTGCTCACTAGGCTGGCTGCTATTGTCTTCTGGAAAAAAGCTCACTTTCAGAAGCATAAAAATTCATTATTAATGTAAGAACTTGATAAATTTTTATTGAGTTGGAAAAAAGGGGCTTACAAAGGACTGCTGGTTTATACTGCAGCAGAAGTGAAGGCTACTGTTCAAATACCAGTTCAGCAAAGCAAGCCATGAAAACTAATATCAGTTAAAATGATATGTTTTAATATTCTGTATTTGTTATGTAAATGTTGACTGTGTGAGTTTTGTTCACTGGTTATTTGTTATCTGCATTTTAAAGTGCAGATAAACTCAATTGTCTTAATGTTCAAATACAGCGTAACACTTTTAACTTGGAGAACATCAATGTAAAACAATGAAGAAAGTCTTTCTCATAAAGCGTAATTTTTGACTGTAAAGTTGTTATTGCAGGTGTAAAAATCAAGTAAATGGGGAATTGGATTGTTTTTCTATCTGAAGGCATTGAAATAAATTGTATTATGATTCTCATAACTTGCCAAGTATCCTAAATAAATGTAGTGGTTTGTGTACTGCGCTAATTACTGTAGAATGCTGCTTAATTAAAACAGGACAGAGACTGTGATGCAGGAGGGGATGCCTCTGACACGAGAACAGTGGTGAAAGGTTTCACCCGTTTCAGCAGGCGATGAAAGACAGCAGGAGACACGCCACTGAGGATGACAATGTCAGTGGCAAGAGGATCAGGCCCGCAGGCCTGTGCTACTGATCTTCTGCCTGGCCCGCTGTGCAGCTGAAATCCGGAGACACATGTGGCGCTGCTCAACCAGAAGCGCGGCAAGTGTTTTCCTTGGATGCAAATAAAGCATACCACGGTTACGGCGTCACACAAGAATGCAGACATCTGATTGCCACATTTCCTAAGTTAATTTTTAAAAATACCAGATTTTAGGTGGCTTTCTGGTCATTCAGGGTAAATGAAATGGGCAAGGCATTTCTGAAACGGTTCTGACGTTTCTTTTAAAATTCAATTTCTGTGGTTTGAAATCAAGAATAGACCTATAAAAGTTGCTGGGCCTGTTGCATTACAAATGTGAGCACTGCTTTGGTGGGCATGGGCTCCGAAGCTGAACAGTCTGCAGGTGCAGGGAGGTTCTAAACACTTAAATCCTGTATCGAGGCTTTCTAATGGATTTTTGTAAATGCGTGCTTTCTGCAAGGCACTTTGGAGGAGTTGCTTTGGGTACTGCCGTCTGCCTCAGTGTAGTTGAAGATGTGTCCGTGTGAAGTGTGTATCAGTCAAGGGAACGTACCTACAGAAGTGAGTTAGGGCTCTAACAAACCGCACATTCGTTGACTGTTGTATCTCCTGAATTAAGGACTAGATTTGGTCTAGATGGATATTCGTGCCTGTAGGCTGTCAAGTTAGAAAAAGGTTGTAAATGTTATTTAACTTCAGGAAATACTGGCCTGCTTAACTCTTACCTCCAAGAATCGGGTTGTATCTTTGCGCTGGATCAAAATATCCTGTACGTCTCCCTGACTTAGCAGAACTTCAGGACATGCTGCACCTTTCAAAAGGCCGTGCTTTGTTCCAGTGGCTCTAATTAGTGGGGAAAAAAAGCAAATGGGAAATTCCTTTAGCACAGTTGGAGTGAATGTTGAAACACTTCATGCGGGGCTGAATTCCAATTTGTTAATGTGCTGTAGGCAGCTTTCAATATAGTAATGCCAAAATCCAGGCTGTGTTGTGCCAAAGAACAGCTATACCAGCATGCTCTAAGCAAAATCCAGGCACCTCTTTCTCTGACCTTTGGCAGCCAGTTAATTAAACCTTGGGGAGATTTAAACTATCCCTTTAAAATGATGCAAGAGAGTATCAGTGCATCAAGGCAACGTTGTCAGTGTCCGCTCTCATGGCAACTAAAAACCTTGAGTTTCCTGTTCTCTCTCTGATGTGGGTGTAAAACTGAATCTTCGCATGAGGTTAGACAATGTTCATATAGAATATTCTGTAATTTGAGTGCCTTGTTCTTCAGGTTGTGTCTCACGGTCTAATTCTAAGAGAAGTTGTGTTTCTAGTCCTTCCATCCCAATTTGTAGCAGGTCAGAACCAGAACTTGACTTTGCAAATCATCGTAGTTGTGGGTCTCCTTCCTCTTGCACCAGCAACCTCTTAACAAGGTGTAGGACTTCATGATGAGACTGTATTAGGCTGCTGTAAATCAGCAAAGCTCCTGAGTTGGAGCTGTGAGTTTCTTCACTCACCATTGGGAGTTTGAACTGCTGCAAGCCTCCAACTTGATTTTTGCATATATGGGTTTATTATTTTTCTTCTGAACTGACTTTCCCCATGTAGGTCTTCTGGAATGACTCTATCGTCCAAAAGGATAAAAAGAGTAAAAAAAATAATAAAAAAAAATCTTATCTTGCTCGCTGTGCAAAATGATGAATACTTCCTTTATTTTAGTGGTGTGTTTGCTTTTTTATTTCATGTGGTCTCTGATGTATTAGCTAGAAGAAGTACAGTGTGTTTTGTTATGACTGCTAAGGAATGTGAAGTCCTAACAGAGTATTTTGGGAGATCATCTCTGCGGTTTGGGGTGTCCCATCCATTCTGATTAATTTTTTTGCAGTTTTATTGCTGGATGTGACCAGATATCAGGTGATTGCTTATTATTCTGGAAATATAATGATGTAGCAGTAGAGCGCGGAAGGTATCCTCCTCCATCTTAGTAACATTTGAAAGAGGGACATGAAGGCTGACTTTATGTTGTCAAAATTCTGACAATGGTGCTGTCAGCTGGCAGAAGCATCCTGCTGGTCACTTAAGAGGGGTTACTTTCTGGCTTAACGGTAATGAAAATATTCTCTTGCGTTCGTTTTCTTCTCCTCTTGAAATTCCCCCTTGTGTCTTCACAAAGATACACCGCTGCTCCCTGCCCGGACTCCCAAAGAGATAAATCCAGCTTTTGTTCTACCAAATTCTTTCAGCCTGACACTGACAACGCTAGTGGCCTCATCTGATTAAATCTACTTCACTGCCGTGCAACATGACAAATGCTTTTGGTTCAGGTTGAATGGTAAAGCTTTTGCAAACAGGAAAAACAGTTGTCAGCTGTCGCTGTTGTGGTACCAAACATGCATTGTGCTAGAACAAGCAGACAAAAAAGCCTATGAGGCGTACAGCAGATAAGATGGAAAGCCTACTCGGGGTACATCCAGTTCTATTAAGACTTGAGTGTATTTTTATCGAGACTTGTTTAACAACAGAGGGGAGAACATCTGTCAGCAATTCTTAATGTGGAAAAATGCTGTCTTTTTGCTCTCAAGAAAGGCTAGAAATTGTGTGCATGATACCGTATCATTTTCAAGATAGGGGGTTTTGAAATCTTAATTTGTTTTGCTTACAAATATAGCTTTTGACATAATTTTACTCAAAAAAAAAAAAAGTTTAAAAGAAAAAAGCTGTGCCGAGGAGCTCTGGAGAAAGCTATTTGGCTGCAGAGTGGTGGCTCTGCTTCAGAAATTAAGATATGAGAGTGAAATGGGGTTGAAAGTGATAACTGGGTATTTGGCGTGACCCTGGTTATTTGAGTTTCTTGTGCACGTGCACACACATTTTTAAGTTAGTAGACTTATCTAAGCAGATATATTTCTCTGGCTAATGCAAAAGATTTATTTCTCCAGTGTAACTAGTGCTTAGTCACACGTTCTCACACACTTCTGAAGTTCGGCTGCGGTAGTTAGCGGTACCATTGTGAAATCAAAGGTCTCTGGGAATGTTTCGTACTGTTCAGAACTCTGGACCAAATCTTTCCAGGTTCTCCATGTTCTTATTCTCCCCCATGCCCTTCGTTAAAGAAAGCGGTAAAGAAAGTTTGTTTATTACAGGACGTGGTACAAATCAGGATGTTTCTCAGTTACATTTCTCTGTGTGTGTTCTCTGCTCTAGTCTTGTTTTCTTTAAATTGATTAAAAAATGAGCAAATGCTAGCTTTTTGTTTTTCTTGAATGACATGCATTAAGAATAGGTGGCTTTTCAATTAGAGCTGGGTTTGAACTCTTTAATCTGGCATATTATAGGTCAGCCTCAATGCTATGCCAAATCTATGCTGAATCCTAAACCAGATGAGATTCAGTTGGACGCCTTATCCTTCGTGCAGGAAGTCCCGTGCATGGTACAGTGTGTGCTGGCATTTCCTTTTGGGGCTGTTCTTCTCAGAGGTCATTCATTCAATCATTTTTTTTAATGAAGTGCGAGCAAAGTCCGAATAGATCCGCTTTCAGTAGGAGTTTCTGTTTTAAAACAAAGTCCAACAGAATAAACTTCCCTGTGTCTGTTTTCCACCAGATTTTGGATTCAGCCATTTCATATCTGGAAGAGTGTGGGGGGGAGCAGCACCATCCTTGAATTATGGCCATCATTCTGACTTCGGCCAATTTAGATCTAAATATAGGCCCAGAAATTATCTGTGTAAATTGCTGTGCTAACCACTTTGCACGGGCAGACTGCGGGCACGTCCGCCTTGCCGTTTCCAGGCAGACCTGCCCGCTCGCTCCATTTCCCAGCCTGGCTGGCCACCAGCCAGTTCTGACCCACAGGCACGATGCGCCAGCTAATGTAATAAGCGTTGCTGAAAGCGTGGAGTAACCTAATGAAACCGGCGGGGCTTTCGGAGTGGAGCTTGTTCCTGCTGCAGCTGCGTCAAAACCAGGGGGAGGCAGGCAGAGTGCGGCAGACACGCTCCACCTTTAAATATGACAGCTAACAGGCAGGTTGTCTGAGGGGGGATGATAGCTCCTTTTTCTAGAAGGCCAAATGTAAGGAAAACATGTGGCCTTTGCTCAAGCAGATGATTCCGCTTTTGTTCTAAGAGATGGCTTTGAGGTTTTTCTGAAATTGTTTTTGGGGAAAAATGAAGGAGATGTTACCACTGCTCACTTATTCCTTCCCTTTTGCCCCTATTCTTGCTCCTCACCTCTGTCTTAGGAAAAGAGTTCATCCTTTTCGTGCTCTACGAGGAATAAAAAAAAATGAAAGAGCTGCTGCAGGTTTTAATCTGAATTTCTTACCCCTGTGCCTTTTTTTCCTTCTCATTATTGAAGGAAATAAGAGTTACTAGTGGCCTTTGGTGATCCCTTGTTTTTTCTAACTTACATAATAAAAATAATTATAAGATATTGAAAGAAAAATGACTCTGATTAAAACCAATAATAATTGTAATCTCTGTTTCTGCCCTATGGCACTTGCTCTTTACACCTCTCCAGGCTGTAAGGAAACTGTCCTTCGCCAGGCTTTTCGTACTGAACAAGGGAAATGTTGACCTGAAGGTCATCAGTGGCTTAATCCTCAAAACTGTGTTGTGTGGAGCCATCCTCATGGCTGTATTTCTATAATACGCTAATGGCTCAGTGGCTAGTGAGAGGAGTGAAATACCGATGCCTGTCAGCTAAAGTGCAGTAAAAGTCCTATTTGGTCCTTGATATAGCACGGATGTATCTTAATGACCGACTGGCACTCGTTCCTCCTCAGCTAGAGAGCTTTGTGACCTTCCATTCACTTTATTTTATATTACAGCTGTTCAGGAATTGCTAGAGCTATCAGCTTTGGGGCAATCGTATAACTGAAATAAAATAGTGATTTCTGCCATTGCCCCCTTTGCTTCATGGGGTGTCATCCCTCCCTGCTCCCCAATAATCTCTCATCATAAAGCAGGTAGTAACTTGCAAGAACTCAGTAAGGAAGATCTTTTTTTTTTTTTTCCCCAAACTACATTTATATTGTTCCTTTTTAAAAAAATTAGATCAGCATCTTAATTTTAATTAAATAAAAGACTGCTAGCTAAAGCTTCTTGAGCACGTAGCATAAAAAATAGGAAGGAAGCCAAACAAAATGTCTGCCGAGATAATTTCATCTCACAAGTAGGGGCCCCAACTGTGCGTCCTTCAGCTTAGTTTCCTAAACCATATATTGAAGTCCGAAGCTGCTTGGCACCCAGTGAATGTCACAGTAAGCCGGGCTGTCACCGTGGGGCTCAGGAGTTCCTTGTGATACCATGAGCATGGTCATCAGAGGACACCTGTCCTGAGAGAGCTGGTAAGAAAATCTTCTTGGGTCGCTTAGCAAGAAAGCTAGTGAGGTGTCTCAGAAAATGTGTCAAAATGTTAATGCTATAAACTAATTTATCAATAATTTGGAAGTGAATTAGCAGTCATTCCTGCTAAGAGTTTTTTCAAATGCTGTCAGCATTAATCTCTGTTCTCAGTGGAGGCAATGGTGTGTTTTTATGGTGGACAATTATCTAATTATTGGCCAGTAATGAGTATGTCTAGTCTCTGACCCTACTTGGTGACACAAGAAATGTCAGATTGATTAATTTTTTCCTCTTTATCTCTCATCTCCCCCTTGTTCAATATTACAGGCCAAATTCTGCACTATGTAGTGTAGGCAAGGAAAAAACACCATTGCACTCGCTGTTGCTGAAGATCTAGAACAACTTTCAGAGAATCCTCTCTGTGTGGGGGTTGTTTTCTGACGTGACTGCTCCGGTGCTGAAGCTGGTGTGATGCCAGCTGCTGCTTCGCTGTCAGGGATGGAAGTCAAGTGTGTTGGATCAGGACTGGAGCAGGAGAGGAAGACAGATGTGGTTTTTCACTACTGTGCGTTGGTACTGCCCCATCTTCCGTGACTGGGTAGCTTTGTGGAGATCCGCGTTTGGCTTCCTGTTCCGATGGTTATTAGCTTTGATGTAGCAAAGAATGAAGTCTGTATCTCTGGCATGTCGTTGTTGGAGAGAAGATGGCAGGTTTGAGGTTGTAATATTTCAAAGAAAAAAGATCTAACGGTCTGAGAAATAGCTGTCAGTTTTACGTAGTAGTCTTTTGAAACTGAGTATTGCATAACGTGGAGTCCCAAAAGGTATAGAAGACATCAAGGGATTTATAACGTCAGGTCTCCAGTCTGAACTGAAATACATCCTAGCTACTTCTAGACACCTTGTCCGTATTTGGATCGTCATATTTACCTGACTACAGCAGAGCTTTCACTACTTCTTCCTTTCCTCTTGAATGCCTCTACTCTTGATTATTTCCTTTTTTCCTGTAATAACTCAGTTATGCCTGTGACTTAAGCACATCTTGCGTTGGGGGTGGGCGTGTGTCTCTGTAGGTATGCCTCTTGGTGTCAGTCTGGACTTAAATGCATTTAACCCAGTTGCATGAGTAGAACCTGAATGCTCTGGATTTTTCTTGCAGGGCATTCCTGGCATGTGCCTTTCTTGGTTGTCCTCGCAGCTCTTGTTCAAGTTTTTAATCACGGTGGTGAATGCAATGGTTGTCTTTGCCAAAACTAGTCTTTTGGTGGAGTATGAAAGCAAAGTGTTAATGTGAAACTAACTCTACTCTGTTATTTTAATGTCTACTGGCTCCATTTTTTCCTCTAACATGGGATATAACAAGTATCACTTTTGGAGTTCTCCAGAGCTTCTTTTCTCCCCACTGCAAAACAATATAATTTGTTTACTTACTGTTGACTTTTCTCTTTAATCAGATCATAATATGAACTTACAATATTCATTCCCCTTCAAACAGATGCTTACAAATGTCTGTCTTCTGCTTTCCGTGTATGCAGATATGTGCAAAGCCATTTCTTTTTTTGGCCAGCATTCTTCTGATGGTGTTTTACCATGGTTTCTGACTATATTTTATGGTAATGTGTATTCAATCCTGTCTGTTTGTTATGATATCAAACAGTGCTGCCTCATTTCCTTGTACTTAGCTGTCACTGTCCTGTTCCAGTCTAGAATCAGTCCTGGATTCCAAGCTTCTGGAGCAGAGATGGTCTTCTATTGTGTCGGGCATGAGGATGTGTTGGTCCTTAAATAAAGCTTCTGGTGCAATGCTTGTAGAAATAGGATCAACTATAGCAAGTCTTGTCTATTGCATTAGTAAAAATCCCAAACCCAAACAAACAAAAAAAAACCCCAAAATATCTTCTCTTTGAGGCCTGTGAAATAACTCGTCCCGGGCAGGAAAAATAAGTGATTCAGAATGTGTTGTCCACTTCCGAAAGAGAACTCTGGAGGTGAGATGTTTCGGAAGCACCTTGGCAGCAAGCATCGGACTGAGAGCTAGCCTGAGCAAGGTCAGCGGGTACTGCCCCTTCACTAAGGAAAGGTTAACCCCGGGTGGAACTGCGTCATGCTGGAACTGTACTGCTATTATGCTACGTCTACTTGCATCAAAACAGACATCTTGTAATGGTTGACATCAGTATAGCATTTAAGGGGTTTCTAGGGTTTCTCATGAAATCTCTTTTGCTCATTGTATAGATTTCATTAAGCAAAACTTGGAATCAGTTAACTACCATTCTATGTGAGGAGCAGAAATTTCAAATTTTTTTTTTCATATAGAAGTTGCAAAAAGATGGTATGGCAGGAGAATTCAGAGCGCTGTACTGGAAAGAAAGATGTCATGAGCGCTTCTCTTGCTTGTTCTTTTTTATGTTGGAGGAGCAGAAATATTCAATCTCCCTTTCCCTAAAGGATTAAATGGGCTACTTTGCTGCTAATGCGTACATCTGCATCAGTAGGTACCACCGTGGATACTAGACTCTTGTACTTTAGAGATGACTGATGGATCTTTAGAGAAAAAGAAAAGACTGATGTAATCACAGTAAATGGGACAAAATGCAAAACACTGCACTATAGCTTTATGTGTGTGTATATATATATATAAAAAGTATATTGGCTTGCCACCACACCCTCAAGACCTAATTGGAATTTGCAAGACCATTAATTTGCTGTTAATACAAAACTTAATGTCATGCTCTAAGGTAGAGAGCTGAAGTACACGGTGAATTTAAACTACTCAATCTATTAAAATATCTTTGGTGATGCTTAGGGTTAGGAGGAAGAAGAGAGTAAATTACTATTTTGACACAGTTGCTACTTTTATAAATGGTACCAATGCCTTCAAAGAGTTTGCATAATTGGGCTCTGTAGTGTTAAAGCTCCAGTCAGACACAAGTGGTGGGGTTTGGTTTTTTTTTTAGGAATTTTTTTAACTGAAAAGGTTGAGAAGAGCTTTGGACTTTGAAAGCCTGTGTCAAAGTGAAGGAGTTCATGCTGTTGATGCTTTGAATACTGGGCATATTGTGCAATCCTCACTGGCCCTGACGGTATTGTGTCCATGAGCCTGGCTCTCGCTGCCTTCCAAGGGACCCGCACAAAGGCAGCGTTTGTTCTCCTTCTCTGTGACCCTGGTGACTCGGTGCCCTGCCAGGGTGAGGAAAACGTTGGCTACAGAAAAAAAGAAGCTGGCTGTGTAGAGCTCTTGAAGAGGAGGATGCAGAGGTGGTTGGTTTGGAAGTGTTTAAGCAGAAAAATAGGTAAATCTATTTTAATGCATCACTTCTGACATTTTAGGCAGTGTGTAATAGTCTCAAGGACACAAATTAAGATTTGTATTCATTGTTTACTATGCTGTAGGGTTTAATATTTCGCTTCATATGTTAGAAATGGTAACCAGGTGTGGATTTTAACCACTATGAGTGGGTGAAGAACTGAGCAACACTAAGTTAAATCTCACTGGCTATGTTTCTGTTTGGAAAATGTCAAGCAAAGGTTCTGACAGATAATGCACCCCTGCTCCTATGCATCTGATACCTATAAGAGAAGGCCTCCACACAAGAAGTCCACCAAGGACCATCCCTTCAGTATCAGGATGCTATATGTAATTTAAGATTACTCTGTCTCTTCTGGTAGGCCATTGTTTTGGCTTGCAACTTGCTCTGTGTTAATTGCTCTTTGGAGTGAGTCAAGTGCACCTCACGAGTTAAAAGTAAGATGAACTTGGGGAGTTCATGATTTCTGTAGTTGCTCCAAGTTTTGCTTGATGTGATCTTAGTGATTTGATGGGATTCGTACAACTTCCTGATGCATAACTCTTGGCGTTACTGTCACGAGTATAGGTCTGCAGTTTCTTTCTTGCTTCTTGCCTTTTCTGTCAATCTGTGCAGCTATCTAAAAGTCTAAGCTTAAGAGTAGTACAGTTTTTGGCTCTATGAACTAAGAGTGCTGTGATGAAACTTGGTCTAAAGGTGTTAAAACCATGTCCCCTTTCCAAGCTTGAGCTCATATGAGGCTGCACCATCTTTCAGGAGTCAGTATACCTGGATTGCTCCTGCTGGTGGGGGGAAAACCCTTTCTCTCCTGAATAATTATTTTTCTCTTTATTTTGTTTTCTTCCAAAGCTTGTGTTTTATTGTCTCTCAAAAGCTGAAAACTCCAAAGAGAGACCGAAAGATTTGAGTCTTCGTTTTCTGGTTTGATGTGTGCTTTTTGGTGCCTTTTCTGTGTGGAAAGGGCAAGAGTGAAACCAGCCAAGCCTGGAGAGGAGAGGGCAGTGATGTCCAAGTGCAGTGAACGCGTGTGATGTGTGAACTCCTGGCAGCTCTGCAATGTTCTCCACAGCTTCTCCCACAACCTGCCTATTCCTGCTGTCCTTCTCTCTCCCTGGCATCTGCTCTCTCTTCTTCCCTTCTCAGGAAGCCCGTGCTGATTATTAGTTCTCCATGCAGCTTTGGAGAGAAATGTGTAAAGGAATCCCACATATTGGTGTGCTAATAAGTATATTATCTCTTGTAGTGATTGCTTGCACATTCTTAACTTCTGCTCCTCAGAACTTTTCATTCTTGGGTTTTCTTGACCTCTTTTCTTATTCCTCCCACCCCCATAAACTTCTTCTCTGCCATCTTCAGTCTCTTGCCTGGGTACCTCCATCCTGAGTTTCCTTTTCCAGGCTTTCTTGTTGTCTAGTTCACGACACCTACGTCTCCAAGAGCAGGAAAATGTTCCTAGGCCGAGTCCCTGCTTCTCCCCGTCATCTGTCCTGTCTCTGTCCCAGTGGACGTATGCAGAACGTTAGGGTTTTAAGCACAGAGATGCTGCTTATAGAAATGTACCTAGAGGGATGCAGACATATCAGGTGATACCTAGTAGCTGGAGACTATTTCCAAAATGATTTAGGAACCTTCACACAGCTTTTTTTTTTTTTTTTTTTTTTTTCTTCATGGAAAATCTCCCGTAAGTCTGAAAAAACCCCACCAAACCACTGTGGAGAGCACCGTTCCGTTTCTTTCAAGCACCCAGGCAGAGCTATAGAGCTTTGTTTTCCAAGGTAAAACAATTTTTACCTCCTTTATATAGGAGAAACAAAATTATTCAGACAGATAACAGTGGTAAGTACCTTTTTCCACTTATTCTCCTTCCACACAGGAAAGCTGAGGTGAGCATTACGGTCATGCCAAGTGTGTGGTATATTTTGTTACTGGAGGAATATGAAATCTGATTTAATACAGCTTTTCGCAAGCTACTTTCTCAGTGGGTTGCAGGTATCAGGATAAAAAAAGTAAGGGAAGATGGATAAATCATTGCAGAAAAGAGGGAGCAAAAAATAACACCAAATTTCTTAAAAGATTAGTTCAGAATAAGATTTATAAACACAATCTGTGTTACAGTGAAGAATAAAAGCTACCAGGTTGGAAGAACGTGATTTTTAATCACATTCTGACTTGAAAAATGAAACAGAACAAACTGTAGTGTGTGCTTCTTGCATAAGGTGCTCTAAGCAGATGCAAGAACCTGGTGTGGAAACCAAAGAACACTTATTTGGTAGAGGTGGGATGAGCCACAGCAGTTGATCAGCGTAAGACAGTAGTACTTCACCAGCCTCTGCTGACTCCTGGCATGAGTACTTTGAAGGTAAGGCAGCTTCTTATTAATCTGATTTGAGGGACACAGATCCTGAAGGAAGGAGACTTGTCAATGTTTCACGGAGCGGAGGGCACATTTGGACTAAACTGCTGTTGTTTTAAGTCCTCTGCAGTAGTAGGAAAAAAATGATTTCAGTCTCATAGCTATATTTATGTCTGTAATTGCTGCTTAATACAATTCCGGTCAGAGTTTTTGGAAGATCATTTCTAATTGTTAGACAGACAAGAGACAGCTTCATCCATTAGGACTAATCCTGTTTCGCAAGAAGCTCAGTGTTTAAGCTGTTATACTGATTTCCCCCCTGATTCATAGCAACTATTGCATCTTTATCCGTCTCTAAAATTGGAGGAAGGTGTGGCTTAAAGTCTCATGGACAAAGGCAGTATTATGACACCTTGTAATGTGCTTGTTATTTCTTTCTCTACAGTGGATATCATATTTCTCTTAAAAATAAAAAATTACTGAAGAAGAAAGCTATGCTTATCCTTATCGTGTACAGTAACATTTCTGCCAGTCCTGTTTGTAATATGCCGGTGTGGTGCTGAGAAAGGGGGAGGAGGGAGTGTGAAAAGACACAATCAGCTCTTCATACAAATGGTGGAGCCTAACTTGCCGATTAGTCGTTTTAACATCTCTTACCAGCACTGCTAGATTCACTTCAAATGCCTAAGGAAACAGTAACACAGTTTTTAATGGCTTGTCAATTACTCTGATTTCTTCCCTGCTTTATAGAACATGTTATGCATTCTCTTTCCCCAACCCAATAAATATTTAACTATACGAAGTGGAGCAGCTCCACAGAAAAAAACCTGAGATGCCTATCCAGAATCAGTCAGAGCTCGGCGATCAGGAAGGATTCTTGCCTGGTGTGCTGGCATCATCAAGCTCAAATGCTTGTTTTACCAGATTCGGAGCAGGATCTTCACCATAGTCCCCCCAGCCTTGAGCCTACAGCCGAATCGGTACAGCCCCTACAGTACGAAATCTGTATTTGGCTTGTTTGGATACAGAATACTATCCAGGACCAAAGAAATATTTTTTTGGGGGGGGGAGAGTAGTGGGGGGAAGGAAGACTTCAAGACTTTTTAAGTGTTCTTGAAACAGATCTGTGGAGATCTACTGTGGGCTTTGGCACCGGTTGAGTTGCTGAGAGGTAGCTCTTCTGCAGGTTAATGCACAAAACAAGTTTTCAGAACTTTGGTCAAGCTTTCTTGAACATGTAGAGGTTTAAAACATGTCTATATCCTATCTAATCATATGCTTAAGCGCACAGAATTGGGTTACTTTCACAAGCTGAGCTCTTTAGCTATTGCTGTCAGTTAGAAGCAGTGACAATTGCAAAGCTCGGTAATAGCTGAGATGTAGGAATGAAGGAGCAGCCAGCAACACCTGCACTCAAGCAAGTGTGCCTTCAGCTTGAAGGTTGCTTGGTGTTCCCTGAAGGAAGCGGTTGAGATGCCAAACGAAGTCTTAACAGCTCATGTCCTGTATCTGCACTAAACAATTCCTGAGTCAGCACAGACTTTGATGCCTTGGGTTGCGAAGGTGCAAAATGAAGGCCACTGCATGAAAGAAATGGTGTGGGATTCATTATCTGCGTATGAGTCACCTCATTTGGAGTCTGTCTGATCGTTGTTTCTCTGCATAACTATTTTCACTGATAAAAGAGAAATGTACACCTCATTTGAGTGGAATGCTTGTGATCTGCAGCTACACTGGGCAAAGGACAGCTGAAGTATGTGCATTCTTGATGATTACTCTTAATGCACAACAAGGGGCGCTTGTCTTGATTTCAACTCTTCTGGTATAAGCCCCAGGCAATTGAATCAGCGTAACACTTGCCAAATGGCAAAGGACAAAGATACTTTTTCCACAGAAATAAGATTTAGCTGTCGTACTTGAAGCTTAATATGTACTTTTTGCGTGGGGCCCTCCCAACTTTTTAAACTGCAAAGAAAGCACTGTAAAAGAAGTCACTCATGTTCTTATTATCACTCAAAAATAGCAGTGGAATGGGTATGAGGGTCGTCATTGCAGGCAACTGTAGGAAATCTAGCAATGAGAGTGCCTGTGATTAAACAGGATTAATTTGTTTTCTCGCTAACCTTGAGAACTATGCTTCCTTTTAAAGGGAAAGGGGGGGAAGATTGAATCAAACCTAAAACCCAGTGCACTTCATCAGACAGTTCTAGTCAGATGGCAATAATATGTATTTTAAGGACAAAAGTATACAGTAGTACATCGTAAATCCAGCTAAGTCCATCTTGTAGTTAAGCACAATAACGTTATAAATTCTGAAATGGGCTTATACCCTGGAGAAGTATGAATTGTAGCTGGTAGCTACATTTCTCTTGAAAAAGACTAAACATGTGCGTGCATATGGACTAGAGGAGCAAAATTTTTCTGCTCTGAAAGGGGATGATAATATGAGTTCTGCCAGGAAAAAAAAAAGTGTTCATTCAGAGGCATTGCAGAGTAGGCTGACAGGAGGTGGAAGCAGCCGAACTTGTGCGGTAGATGTCTGAATTTGGCAGTGATTTAAAATTCAGTCTAAAATAAAGTTAGTTGAGTACAGGCAGAATTAATGTTGAGCCCGTACACTCTGTTCAGTGTGAGCACATTATGTGAAAAAGTGAAATTTCCATCTGAAATTTTTCAGGAAGCTTTGGCAAGAGTAGTGCTGCAAAGTATGGGGTTATGATTTAAAGAAATTCAGATGAGCTTTTGATCAAATATGGAAGCTATTTAGTTGTTATGGGTTTTGCCTATGTTTCTTATCATTTTCAACTTGTGGTATTGGTTAAGAAAACATCCAAAAAGGCAGCATATGGCAAAAGCGGTGGTGTGGGTGCAATATGAAATATTTTTCTTTTCAGAATCAGTGCTTGTAAAGATGTATTTTGGGTAGTTAAAGGATCATCTAAGACAATCACACCTTTTATAGGCGACGTTGTAAACGTCTAAAATTATTTTGAGTTTGAATATAGAAAAGAAATAATAAATGCAATTTAATCATAGAAGAGTGATGGATGATGTGTTAATGGGAGAAATAAGAGGTGAGATTCATTTGAGATTTGCAGATGTGGACACCTGTGGTTGTCTCCCCGTGTGGGTGCTGGAGAAGAACAGGCGCCGTCACCCGGATTTGAGCAAAGATGCTCTGCCTGCCTGGTGGTGCTGGGCACCTGCGGGTCTGTTCCAGGCTGCGCCGGAGGCTGTTCCCAGCTGGGTGCTCGGCTTCTGGGCAAGTGCTCCTGGGTGAGCAGGGGAGGATGGGACCTCTTAAGAGGTTCTGAGACCATGCCTGCCTGGTTTTCAGGGCTGGTTTGGAGAGGTCTTGTTGAAAACAGATGCAGTGTATGATGGCATAGAAAACCATCTTTCTGTGGAAGAGAACTGTGAGCTTGTCATGCATACAGTGTTCTCGCTGCTGCTGACTGAAGGGTTTAGGTCTGTTAGTGGTTTTGGGGGCTTGTACGTACTGTTGCTCCAGTGTCTTCCAGATTAAACTCGAATTTAGTGGTGCCAATAGTCATTGGTTTGCTGGGATTTCACCTAACAATTGATAAAACCGTTACAGCTCTTCCTCCCAGGAGTATATGCTTACATGACTGTTCCAGGTTTTAATTTTCAGATATGTTTTTAGTCCTTTTCCCTTAAGCAAAAGGCCTGAAAGACGTGATCCTCATGAAGCAAACAAAAAGCTAAAATAAAGAAATTCAAGTCCCCTCCTACCAAACCCAGGTTTATGAGTCCGTAAACCCAACTCCGTGTTTTGATGTGGAGGCAGGAGCCCAGTGGGAACTGCTGTTTGGGAAACAGTGTGTGCTGGTCAGTCTGTCTTTGTCGTTGTTCTATATTGCTTGCTAGTGTCACCAAGTACTCTTCAAAAGCTGTCTGTTCTGTCACAGAAGTTGTGCTTTAATTTGCAGTCACTTCCAAAAATGCTTTAGGACAGTAGTTAATGTTGTACGTAACCAAAACTGTTTCTATACAGCGTAGAAAATGACAGGGCTGCAGAATGGATTTATTTATTTTATCACTTGAACAAAGAGGAAGTAAAATTCCAATCCCTTGTGATAACTTCAGCATAACCACTTAGGAATTACAAAGTTTGGCTATTTCTAGATCGTGACACGGTTATCATTAAGAATTTGATGTTTGGATGGGAAAAGCTTTGAATACAACCATTCCTTTCTAAAAATGAAGTGTGATAAAGCAAGAAAAGAGCATTGACTTCAGAAATGGTTTTGATGGCTTGGGAGGAATAGGGAGGGCCAGTAAAGAGAATGAAATTATGGAGTTGCAAATGAGTGAAGAAGCAAACATGGTTGACAGCAAGTTTTTTTTTCTTCTTTCTCATTAGTAACTCAGACAGGCAGTGATACCTACTGTTATACACCCCTGTTTAATCTCCAAAGCCATGAGAGACTAACGACAGAACTGAAAAGAAAGTGGTTAAAATATGGGTTCTATGGACGTCGGTAGGAAAGCTGTGCCTGAGTTCATAGAACTAGTCTGTCAACTAGAGTCTCATGGCTTGCTGTCCTGTGCCCTGTCTGCTCAAAAGGTGTTTTCTTGCTCATAGCTGTACAAATTCCTGTACTAAAGACCGCATTGGGGTCATTCTGCTGAATGTTTTACATCTCCATTACTGTGACTGCAATAATGACCTTTTTTTTCCAGAGTAAATACACGGAATGTGGAAAACAAATTATTGAAGGCATAGAGGAGCTTTTATTTAGAAATCATTTACTGGGGAGGAAAAAAGCAATAATAAGGGGAAAAAAAAATAATTCTTAAATTCAATTACTGAATGCTTAGCTGAAGTAGAAGTGGAAACATGTCATCCAAACTAATAATATAACCAAAACCCATTACCCTAATAGTCTTGCCTAATCTATAACTACTGAAATCTTACTGGGGAGCAATGGAGACCAAGGTTATGTATTCATGATAGATTTGAGAATATGGAGAATTAATGTATTTTTACTTTTTTTTTTTTAGGTAAGTAACTGAAGGGGACATGAAGAATTGACTTTTAAATGGCCAGCATGTTGCAAAAGGTATTTCACTTTAGATTGAAGAGGAATGCATGAATAATTCATTTGAGTACATATTTAATGAATGTTTGCCTTTTTTTTCTAAAAAAAAATAAAAATTAAACCTTTTGTTCACTGAATGATTGAAAGAAGTAAAAATCAGCAAGCTTGTGCTTGGTGTTCATGCGATCCTTAAGTGACATCAGCATCTAATGGGAAATGGGATACCATTCCCTTAACTTTTAATCTGTGTAACCCATGCCAATCGACCAAATGCCAAGCTGTGGTAGTCCTTCTGCCTCTCTGGTTTGCAGTGACGCTATTGAGCGTGCAGGTAAAGTGTTTGTGGCGCTTCGGTAGCGGGTCACAGGTTATTTCAAGGTGACACTCACTGCACCATTCAGTAGAGGGAAGCAGCTGTGGGCAGGGAGTCTTGAGCTCTGCGTGCTGTCCCTGTACGGGGGTTTAATCCTTCTTCGCTGTCAAATGGTATCTACACTGGCAGGGGGTCCTCACTGTGTCATTGCAGAGAAGACTAAAGAACCTGGTTTTAGCTAGTCGGCTAAAATTATTTTATTTACTGTATGCTAAAAAAAGTAGTAGGAATAATATGATGAATGGAATATGTAAGTATCATGCCTGAAATCTTTTTCTCCCCCAGAGACTCTGCCTGAGGTCAGTTGAGGTGTTACTAATTTTGCTGTGGGTCACTGGAAGGTCTGTTTTAGGTGCTGATCATAACGTTGATAGATGTGTCACATCTGATTTTGAAGAGATGATGTCACTAAGCAACTTTTGAGAAAGCTAAACCGGTATCTGGTATCTTGCCAGCCAGATGGTTGTGTAGGTATGCGAGGGCTTACCACGCGTTGGGAAGCGGTATCTGTAAATATGCTGCTAACAAAATTCTTGAGCTTCTACTGATGACACCCACATATAAGCTTCAAAGCACACCCTACTATATTTTGTTTGCAATAGTTGTCCTACTGATTTTTTTTTCTTTTTTAAATCACTGATAATGGATTATAATTTTGTAGAACATTTGTTGTCAAATGCAGTAGTCTGTGAAATCCATCAGAAGAGTGTAGGTCGATGGGACAGCAATAGTTATGTGCAGGAATTCCAGTCAATACCTATTAGGGATGGTAACGCAAAGTTATTTGGAAGAATCTTCCGAAAGGCTGGTTAAAGAAAGAGAACTGTCTTATAAAAACGTCAGTGTTTTCTAATTATTTCCATTAGAATAAAAGTTATGCTTAATATTTTTGACAGAATTGCGGAAAGAGGAAGATAGATGTTTTGATTAGGCAGTATGTCTGGGATATGCAAGATAGACTCAATTTCTCATCTGACTAAGGCAGAACTGAGGTTTAACTCTGAATTTCCTGCTTCTGAAAAGACTACTGCGGTTTTGGCTGTTCTCCTTTGCTAGATTTTGAGTTAAAAAACCAAAGATATATGGGACACAAAAATTAAGTATTCTCTGACAAGATTCTCAGCTGGAAAATTCCAACTGGCTTTGCCTTTTGTAGACTTTCCACTATGGGCTGTATGTAACTACTTCATCATCTTTTTCTGCTGTTCGTCTTGATTTTTCTTTTCTCTCCACTGGGATTTTACTGACATAGAAATGTCACGGAGAAACAAAGCCTTACCTGAAGCTGATTTAGTGAACTGGAGTTTGGCAATATTTTAGCTTAAAAATCTGTCCAACTAAAACTTCGATTGCACTTGACTATTTTGATTTGCATTTTAAGCAAGAAGTATTTTGAAAAATAGGGTATAAATGTGTTGCAGCTAAGTAAGGAAATAAATAGAGGTTGTTTTCCTCTCCTTGAGCTTGCTGTAGTTCTACTAGCACAGAGATCCTTCTGAACAGAAGCACAGACATATCAATATGTAGAAGGTAGTGCTTATTACCAGTGAATAAATGCCTTTGTGGGAACAAAAAGCTCTTCTAAGTCCCTAGAGAACGCCACAACACTATTTTAGCCTTTTAAAAGAGAAATCACTGGGCTAGTATTTAAACAAAATGCTGCTAATTGTGGCTACTTGTGAAATTTTTTCAATTTGAGCAGCTAAACGTTAAGAAAACCTCGTTACGAATCAGAGGCAAAACTTTGAGTAACTGGGAAGGGTGGGTGGAGCCTGCAGTGCAGTCTGGCTGTTGCTTTCTGCAAGTGGGGTTCTGAGCACCCCAGATCATTCCCTTATTCTTCACATTTCCCTTCCCCAGTGTATGGACGCTGATGTGGGGGCCTGAGTACGCGAATGATACACCGTTGCTTAAAGCTGGGTTGAGGCTTTGAAGAGCGAAGGTTCCCTCTTTAAAGTTGATCCTTTCAGTAGGCTGAAAATGCATCCTGCTTAAGGGAGTGTCTCCCCTTTAGTCCCTGATATGAGCTTAGGATTCATAGTGTAGCAGAGACACACCTGAGTGGAAAATAGAGTACAACTTTTGCGTTACTGGGATTTTTCTTAAGCAGTTCTTTGGAACTGATAAAATCTGTATGAAAATCAACATTATTACTTGTGCACTAGTTTTATACACCAAGCAAAAATGTTAGATCTGATGCAGTGCTTACTGAATGCCTCATGTATTTGGTAAGTGTAAAATTAATACAAGTTAGTCCTGTATAGATTTATGTCTCATGGGCTACGTTAGGATACATTGTGGGGAAACAGATATAATGATAGAAAAAAAATGAAATTAGAATGATTTGTTTCAAGCAATTTAGTTTATCCCATTTGACATGTTATCAGGTCTCCGAAACATAACTAGAAGCTTTCTCTTGAAAACATGTCATGTCCTGTCTGTCTTAATGACCATCTGCAGTGCATTATTATGCCTTCATTGTAGCGATGTGCTTTCTACTAGAAGCCAGCAGAGACGCTGCTGCTGAGGAATACAAAATCTCTTTAGTTTTTACAGGAACAATAATCCAATTTTATATTATGCTTCTGAAAGTTTTCAGAGGTCATCTCAGTAAACCAGGCATCGTTCTATGAGCTGCATCATCACTATCTCAAGCAACCTGCCTTATTGGCTTTTGAAGTATAGATGCACGTTTTTTCCCCCCAGTGTCATGCATTATATTTTTGTCTGTCGACCCATATGCACAAGTTTGAGCTCTCAATGCAGGACTTCAGACATACTGAGATGGTACAGTTCATTTAGGTAAATGCCAAACATGCTAAGGTCAGGTATTTTCAAAAGTAGGTCGAAATCCTCTGTGATTTCAGACTCTCACTGTTGTCTGGTAATTTTGCCTTGCCTTTTAAAAACACAATATTGTAGCCTGTATGATTGTAGAGATGCCAGTGGAAACACGAACTGTGTCCACACTGACTTCCCCAGTGCTCAACTGAGCCTTTGTACTGCCTGAAATGAGGGAGGTGTTCTTTTCTTTTTCAAGACACTAAGGACTCGGCAATCAGACCCCCGTGTGTGTTTATGTATGTTATCACAGAACACGATGTGTCCGTGTGCTACTGGTGGGTAACACGGTGGCCAGGGTTGTGCTGAGCAGCAGGGAAACATCTGCCCTGTCTCTTACTCTTCAAGCTTTTGATAAAGGACACTTACTGGCTTTATGGCACGTGTTCTTCCCAGCTTTCCATGGAGCCAGGCAGCAGAACAGGCGTCACCCTTTCTTTCCTTGTCTCTGGCTCTGCTGTTAACAGCCACGTTTTTTTCTTGTGGGGTCATCCTGAACTGGGACAGTTGCTACGGCACCTGTTAAAATGCTGAGAGATGCAGTAATTTTATTTTTTTTTTTGAAAACTGAGTCAACTGGTGGGGTGTTCAACATCTGAAGGCACAGTCCTGGATTGCTAAAGACAGAAGTTACAGCTGTGTTTGTGTCTGCTTGTTTTCTGAAACATCTGGCAAATTCTGTAGCTTGACAGTATACTGCTTATGTACATGCCATTAAAGACTGATTTGGTGCTTTTAAGAATCACTGAGGTATTGAGATGTTTGGCAATTTACGTTTCTGTTTAATGCAAAGAACACGAAAGAATATTAGGTTAATACAACAGTAGTCACTATTGATATCTGTAAGCAATGTAGTATCATTTTTTGGGGCAAACCCCCACGCTTGTTAGATTCAGTTTCTGTGGAACTAAGAGGGTAATTCTGCACACTAAATTCAACTAATGTCATTGGAGAGGA
Source organism: Pluvialis apricaria (assembly GCA_017639485.1). Classification (NCBI taxonomy): domain Eukaryota; kingdom Metazoa; phylum Chordata; class Aves; order Charadriiformes; family Charadriidae; genus Pluvialis; species Pluvialis apricaria. The sequence continues at coordinate 81,723,529 of CM030010.1, forward strand.
GTCAATTTTTGGAACTGGAGAAAAGGGAGGATGTAGTTTTGTTTTCTGATATACGTCTGCCTGACTTAAAGTTGAGGAGGATCTGCTGGTGTGATTAGTTTAAAACTGACTCTGGTTACTCCTGATAACTAGACTTAAAAGCATTGGGAAAGATTTGGTGTAGTGACATGAATACGCAATTGGATCCTGCACTTTGTATCGGGAGGTTGAAAATTGGCCATGCTCTACAGCTTCACCTGGAGAATTGTGTTGATTAACTGTAATCTATAATGGGATGTTTCCATATTTTTATTTGTATATGTTGGAAGGCTTGTTTCATAGATGCTCAGTAACAAATGCAACACTATTTTTCCTCTTTACTTCGGCAAGTAGTGAAGGTCTTTGTTATACAGTACTCCGTTGCTTACCAGGACTGGTATTCTATCAGGTAATGGCGATACGTAGGTAAAGACATTATGTAATGAAAGGAAACTCGCTTTTCCACAATGTGAACAATTGATCTTCTTGATAAATATTTTGGAGCCTGAGGTGACCTTGAATCCAAGCTGATTGTGAGTTACCTACCTATTTGAGTGTGTCTCACGCTCTATTGGTGGTATTTCGTTTTAGATAACTTCATTGTCGTATTACTGAAAAAGGCTGTGAGCAGAGGACACAGGTACTTAAGATTTTTACAGTGAGCAATGGAAGTTTTAGAACTGACAGAAGGATCTGATGTCTGCACCTGATCTTTATTTGAGAATCTTTCCCTTTGATAATTTTTTTTCCTCTGATAATTTTTTCCTCCTTAAAAAGTGGATGCAGCACTTCAGGATTTCTTCTTTGTTTGTTTGTGTACATTAAAAGTTAAATAGTATCTTCTAAAGTCTGTGTCTGAAATGTCCATATGCACAAACACAATGCATAATGTCCCTGCCCGTGGCGGGGGGGGGGTTGGAGTTAGATTATCTTTGAAAGTTCCTTCCAACACAGACCAATCTGTGACTCGATGATTCTGTGAAAAGTCATAGCTCTAGCTGTACTCATCCTTTTCCTTCCAGTTGTGTTGCTGTACCTTAATGTTTGTTTTTGTGTTGTGCTTAACAATGGTACAAAATGCTTATCTTCAGATTCTGTCTATATATACAGTGATTCGAAGTTGTGACTATTATCTGCCTCTTTGAATTTTCGAAGAAACAGATATCTACATCTGAAAATAATGGCATAGCGTGTCACATGAAATGGTACGTTTGTTGGCAGCTTCAGGGGACATGAAGGTTTGAATGGGCGTAATGAATGAATTACCCTTTGACTTTAGACTGTTCCTTCAAAACAAGGATGAAATGGTGTATGGTGAGCTTGCGCTGCTTTTTGCCTTCTTGTATTTCTCTGTAGGTATGCAAGAGGCTCATTTTCTTCATGATTAATTTAATCCATCGTGATCTGCCCTGTGTTACAAAATGCAAGAAAAAGCATTTTTTTTTTTTATTCTAACCAAAATGAGCATGAAGCAGTCGTGGTTATTTTCTTTTGGTTTTCTTGGGCTGTGTGACTACAAAACAGGAGAAATTCCAGAGGCTCTATGAAGACTTAAAAGTATTTTGCTCTTGTGATTGATTTTTACATGGAATGCTTTCAGATGCTGGGGCAATTAGCAGCTAAGCCAAACGTAACCGGAGCGGGACGGCTCCATCACAAATTGAAGCTAATGGGCCATAAGGCACGAGGTTTGAACCCAAACTGCCACCAGAAGGAGTGGGAAGCTGGATATGTTGGCCAAGGAGGGGCTGAAAGATGCACTGTGAATGAGTATTAGCTGTTTTAAGATGTTGTGTAGCCATGCTTGAAAATAGCTTTCAGTTCAGTAGCTGGGAAGAAAATGGGGGCGGAAAGCATCTCTTGCTTGAGGCAGTCACTGTTTAATAAGCAGATTGTATAAGGGCCTTCTGTGGCTGGTTCTCTTCTAACTTGTTTTTTTTCATTTCTTTTTTCCTTGAGCATAAAAATAGAAGGAAGAAGCCACATCAGATAGGCTAAGATCTCCCAAAGTGACTTTGCTTTCTTTAAAAAAGAGCCCAAAGTATAAATCCTGACGAAGTATCTGATATGGTCCTAAGTCTTGCCATGGCTCGTTTTCCAGACATATAAAGTAAAACTTGACAGGTGAAGCATTGACATGTTGCGAAGAGCAGCAGGTTGGCCTCCATTTTTTTTAAATCTGTTTTATCCCTTTTGCCAAAATTGTATTTATATTCTTTTACTACAAGCATGGCAGTCAAAAGGGCATTATGTTTTTCCAGTGAGAGAATGGGTAGTTCCTATCAGCTAGCCAAATTTCTTATGTTCTGTTTATAAACACGTGTTGAGAAAACACTGTGTTCTCATGTAGTCTTTGCAGTTTCCTTATTGTGCCAGAAGAGATAAAAACGTAGGTCTGGCCACTTTTCAGGGCTACTTCTAAAGATATGCTTCTGGTTTGAATGTTTCAGATAATTACCAGTTGCCTTTTGTCCCCGCCGTCCCCCAGTCTGCACGCCCTTTCATGTATGCCAGTGTTACGTCAGGGGGTGGTGCTATTTTATTAAAATGTTATAAATGGGCACTTCTGGGTGAGACTTTGAACTGAATAAGAATAGGAAACTAAAGTTTCTCCAAATGCTCTGCCAAATTCATGGGATACCAGTAGCTGGCTTTTTGGCATTCTGTGTTTCCTTTATGCTTAAACAACAGCAGAGAGCCACCTTGACAACCAGTCCTGCAATCATACCATAATGCTTATCCAGCAGCATTACGGATTTTTTTACATACCTGTAGCACTAAACAGATGAGGTCGGTAAGTCAAGCAAGGATCATTCCTGGTGTCTTTTGGAAGTGGGAATTCAATTATTTTACATTGTTCTTGTCTCAAATTATCTTCTCTCCAGTTAGACAAAACCTTCTAGGAGACACTGCTATGTCTTCTGTGCAGTTCAGCCACTGTTGGCTTCGAGTAAAAGCTGGAACGTAGGTAGTAACATCCTTAAATGAAACAAAAATGCAGAATGCTCTTGCCTCAGCTTTTCTCCATCCATGTTCCAGTGCTATTTCTGGCCCAGGTAGAGGTTGAAGATGGGGCCAGGTTATACAATTATGTATTTAGGGGCCTATATACAATGTCAGGGTTTCAAACACCACCAAAGACTGGGGCTGTCCAAAGTCATCCTTTTAAGCTTGTGCCTGCCTTTAACTGTATTCGTGTACTGCAGAAGTTTCACTCTTTTGTCTTTAAGTGCCCCTTCAAAATGCACATCTAATCTTCTGTCAATCTGAGTGCTTCATGCATCTTCTCTCTGAAGATTGTTTCATTGGCTGTATTTCAAGAATCAATGCAAAATTGATTGAAATTGAGGTTTGTGTTTGTGTTGGATGTAAGTGTTAATGGAAGAAAGGTTTCCATTGACACATTTGAGGGTGAATGAGGTCAGTCTCGTCACTCTTCTTGAGTAGGAAGGAGAGTAGGGTTTTTTCTATCCGTTCCTTGAGAAGGAATGGATAGAGTAGGGTTTTTTCCTTCATAAAGTATCAGTGGCAGGTAGTTAATATCTCTGCCTTTACAAATCCTTGGCTTCCCTAGACTACTTGATGATGGCATGAAATAATAGTTAAAAAATTATAATACCCCCAAACTTCTCATCTATTGAAGGTGAGCAAGCTGAGGTAACAAACTACTGCCCCCAATGTATACCTCAGGTTAGGAACGCAAAGCTTTTAATGAACTATTAGATGAGCAATCAGTTTCCTGCCTCACAGAATCCATTCTCCAGACTTATTTGGGAAGGAGGGGAAGGGCTGACTGCCTATCGCGTGTATTTTTAAATTAACTGTGGCCCTGCTCTGTAGTTTTTATAACCACCTGTGGCTGTGGTGTCTATGGTTCAGAGGTCTGCATCGCTCCAGAGGTGGGAATGCAAAGGTAGTGGAGGTAATTCTTATTTTCTTTGTGTAGTCGGAGCCTTTTAGCTAAAGAAGCTGATGAGAGCTGGGCTGCCTCACTGTCTGCTCTTGTTTTGCTCAGACTGTAATGTCACAGCACTTTGTCTCATTAATTTGTAGCCATGAGAACAAATTATGATCTGCTGCAACGGTAATTATATTAACTAAAAAGGTCATAAAAATGATAGGGAGGAAGCGGTGTGTTCTAAATATCAAAGCTGTGCAATTAGTATTTTTTTCCCCAAAATGTTTTTAATTAAAAAAAAGGAAGTGTGTGTATATATACATGTGTGTGTATATATATGCGCATGTGAGTGGGTATAGAGTGTATATGTGTATGTTAAGCAAAACAAAGACCGTATTCATGGTTTGATAATAGCAAATCTTAATGTATCTCTATAAATTCTCAGAGGGGAGTCAGCTGACGTAGTTGATTTACAAACTCAAAGCACTTGGATAAAATCCTGCACAGCAGTAGGTAATACGCTGTCTGCTGCATTTTAGCTTGTTTCTGTAGCACTTAGACATAAACAGCCATTTTTTAGATGGAAACTGGCTATTTTCTAAAGAGTCTGTTTGCAGCTTGTTACAGAAAGAGGTTTTAACTGAATGCAAATAGCGGAATTTAAAAAAAACAACCAAGCAGTGCCTTTTGTAAGCAATGCAAACCGTAGGTCGGTGATTATGGAGTTGCTGGGAGCCTACAGCTGCCCCTCCTGACGGGAGAGATGGCTTGTGGGTGAACGGGAGGTAACGTGCAGCGGAAGGAGGTGCTGGGGTCCACATCTTAGTAACCCTTCAGAGAAAGCAGTAGGTGATTTTTGGACTGAGCCATTGGTCTTTGACAACTTGAAAATGGAGCAGCAGCTGGAAAACCTGAATTTTGCCTTGTGTTAAGAAGGGGACAAATACTAAAACAAAAGTCTGATGTAGGCTCATCTATAAATGATGTTTAACTTCGGACACCTCTCCTAAAACCTATCAGAAACAGAATAACGGAAACCCTCCAAGGAAGGCCAGTACCATCCAGGAGAGCACAGATTGGTGCTTTCAGAGGGAAGAGGAATAAATGATCCTCCCATTTAGGAAAAGGGTACGTGACAGTTCTAGCCGTATCTCCCTGCTAGGAGGGTTAGCTGGGAGCTGCCACTTGCTCTGCATCTTCTCATAACTCCACAACAGGAGTTTGTCTGGAGATTGACTTCTGTTGTGGCCAAAAATTTACAAAACCATCTACTTAGTTCTCATTCTTCTTTCTATTTTGTCAACTGACGTTTTTAAAATAGCTTTAGTGGTAGTGATAGTATTGAAACCGTAAATACTTTGTTAATGGATGAACTGTTGCTTGCCTTATTCTTCAGCCAGTCTGAAAGCATGCAATGAAATAAACTTTGTCTGGGCATCTGGATCCCTAACCGTGTTTGTTATCCATAAAAGCTGCATTTTAAAGATCAGACCCGAGGGGTCTGTGTTTCTCGGTGTTTTCTCCTCAATAATAGCCACAGCCCGGTGCTTGGGGAAGAGCAAGAGCAGGGCAAGCATATCCGATACTTCCCATGAATTATCTCCCAGCCTCCAGCTGTTTTCGGCTCAGGGAATTTCCTGAGCTGGATATTGTCTCTGTGTGTTTAATAACCCTCAATAGTTTTCTCTTTCACAAACTTTGTCCCTCCTTGAGCTGAAGTAAACCCCTTCCATCTGGCTAAATGAAGGGGAATTCCTGCCACCACCTCTGCTCCAGCCGCTGGGGTGGGACATGCGAAGCCTGCTGTCCTAGAGTATAGGATGAGTTCTGACATCTGCGGAGAGGGAATACAAGGGTTACAGAGGAAAATAGTGATGTTCGAAATATGGATAGTTATTGTTGAAGTACAAAGCTGAAATATTGTGCTGAATAAGAGCATATGATGAAGAACAAAACCGAAGCACTAAAAAAAGGATACCACGTACCAAAGACAAATCCTTATTCAAATGACTAGACATTTGAGTCTTTGCAGGAGCTGCTTGTCTTGTCAGTTCTCTTCCTCTCATAAGTATGTCTTTATTTATAAACTATTAGCTTTCAAAAGGAAGCCATCAGGAAATGAATAACTTTGTAGTCACAGCTGGGTTTAAAAAGTGGAGATAAAATAGCAAGCTTTTACCAAGGCGCTCTGTCCGTTTTGTGCGCTGGATGATGCAGGAGTTTTGTGAAAAAGCGTCTATTGATTCTGTAGCACAAGAAATTTATGTACTCTATTTTCATTTTTGGCATTACGTGTTGTTCCTGTCTTTCATTTCAAACATTGAAAATGATTTTTTTTTTAGCTTCCTGATTTTAAAATAATTTTGTTAAAGTGTAGAAACTTAGAAAACGCATCAAAAATGAGGGACAGAGCCTCATCCCATGGAGCCAAACTGGTTCGCTTTAGATGGGTCCCTGGCGAGGTAGGGGACTCCTCAGCAGTATTGCCCAGCTCTCTACCATCCGCACAAAGAGGACGCCCGGGAGCTCCGGGACACTTCCACCCCATCGGTGGCACTTGCCAGCTGCGTGCCTGCCTTGCCAAGGGGTGACACGGAGCGATTGGCACAGGCACAGTTCGATAGCCAGCAGGGTTGGAAGGGGGCAGATGATGCCGAACGAATCTGGGAGAAAATTATTATTTGCCTTTAAACTTCTGTTTAAAGAAGTGGCAAAATGATAGCAAAGTGCTCATTTCAATGTGCATCGAGAACTAGTGACAGAAAGCGCTATACACGGGAACAGCACTGTAACAGTAAATGTAAGCTGCGTTTTTAGCGGCATGGGACTTGTTCAGTGCGGGATGAATTTTCATGGGGGTGGCAGAAAGCTTATCCCTGACATGGCAGCCAGATTAAGTCTGTGCTCCAAAGCATGAATATTCAAGAGGTTTTCAGCAAAACGGTGGTAAGAATTTTCTTGAAATAATCTGTTCTGCGCACACAATTTATTTTTATATGGCTAGATTGTCAGCCTGAGATACCACTCGAAGTGCTGAAAGCGTTTTAAGTTTGGTATAATAACGAGCAACTCGCCCTTATCCTGTAAATTGTTAGGCAATCCGCAAACATTGCTCTCTGCAGCACAGCAGTAACATCTGTTAGTGTAAGAATTTAGTCTAGCTTGTCTAGTTCCTAGTCAGGAACTTTTAAGACAATGTTTTACTTTTCTTTAAACAGTTTCTGCTTTAATGTCAAGTGGGAGAAATTACGAAAACGCTGAGAGCTGAATAGATTTACTTGCATGATGGCGATTTTAGAAGGAAACCAAGCACAGTCCCGTTAGCCTTCATCCTGGCCTACTGGGCTGCAGCGTGTCCTCAACAGTAACAGTGCAAGTGCAGTAATGTGACTTTCAGCTGTGGATGAGATCTGATATTTTCTAGATTTCTGTGGCAGTGCTATAGAAGAACTAAGAGTTGCTCAAACGCCGCTGTTCATACGCCCTGTGGAGTCGTAATCTCATCCAGCAAAACAACAGGATGCTGGTGTTAGTAGGAAAAACTGCTCTAGTTTAAAGAGTTTGGCACATCGAAGTATTGCCAATTAAATTATTACCATTAAAATAAATATTGCTAAAAGGCCATCTGCATAATAACAGGAATGGAATTTGAGCCATATGCGACTGTAGCTTCAGTAAAATACAAGCTTCATATATTTACGTCAGTACCGTGCTGATGTGAGTTCGCTTCCGTCTGCTTTCACGTGTGTATTGAGTATAAAAGTTTTGACAGTTCTCCCATTACTGTTCCTTTGGAAGTCTTGCTATCAATGTTTGTGATATGGTCTCAAAGATGAGTTGATTTCTCCAAATGCATATGTCAGTTTATTTTATTTTATTTTTTTGTGATGTCAGTGGTACGAAATAAGCTTGAAAATGATGGTTTTCAAAGGTTTGGGGGGGGGGGGGGGGTTGTGGTGGTTGGTGATTACTAACTTTATTTTTGGGTGTGTGACAGTCTTTTTGTGGCATGCAAGTCAATTTTGACTTACTGAAGAGATATGGACACAGAGAATTAAGAAAAATATTGTTTAGGAGTTATGGGTTTTTTTTCCTTTTTTTAAAGGAAATGTCTTTCATACCTTTCTTAATCTTTTTCATTTTGTTTTAATTAGGTCATGCTATTTAATGTACTTTATAGTTACCAACCACCAAACCCCAAAATGTATCTTACTCATTGTTTCCCTTATTATGGCAATTATAGCATGTAACAAATGTCATTAATGCCCAAACTGTATCCAAGTCCATGTTTCAAGGGGAAGCCAAGTTATTTATATGGCACCGAAGTGTAACATTTCTCTGATAAAGGCCAGTGTTCAGGAATGAAGGTTAAATGGGAACGATGGTCCCCTGCCAGCCTGGCGGAGAGTTGGGGTCACGTAACGTTGTCACTAAGCCAGCCAGCAAGCCAGGGTAAGAAATAGCTTCTGAATAATTTTCTTTATCTGTTAACCAGTCAGGAAGCTGTAACTGTGATAGTAGCAAAGCTAAGTTATTTAAAAACACTGATAATTAAGAGATTAGTAAGTGTTGGTTGCTATGCTATGTAGCTTACCCTTTAACTATTTTTTTCAAGAAGATCGGACACTTTGTTTCCTGTTTTACATTTTAGTTGCTTCATTTTGCTCAGTAATAATAAGTTACTAATATTTTTGTTCAGAAAATGTCTACTAATAATGTTGTTATTTGCTGTTGGGGGGCGATCATTGTCCCATGATTAATTTTTTTAAACTCCTTAATCTCGATAGAAGAAGTGTGCACTGTTTGGAAGAGATTTTCAGCTCTATGATGAGAACGTGGTCTTGAAATTGCCTGTCTAATGATGTGAATAATATCATGTGACTAACTTGTCATAGCTTCCTGATGCATATGGGTTTGACTTTTTTTATGGGGATTTTAGTTCTCTGTTTCATGAAGAGAGGAAAAAAGAAAAGATGAAAGTATTTTACAGACTGATTGCAAAATTGGAAAGCTAGATTCATTCATAAAGAATGAATGTATGGAATGAATCTAGGATAAAAACCTGAATGTCTATGCTTTGGACCAAATTCCTGGAGCTATACTGATTTACAGCAGCTGCCTCCAACCTCCCCCCTTTTATCAGAAAAATGATATGCTTATAAATAAGTATAATCAGTCAGAAGACTGCAATGGGTTAATAGCAACTTAAGCGTTGAGGATACTGCTGTTGAAAAATAGTCTCTGAGGATGCCTTAAAAATGTGTTTTCACGTGTTTGAGTGCTCAGCAGTCCCAGTTTAGCTTGGAATTGTGAGGGGAGATGAGTGAGCATGCTGCCGGGGTCCCGGGCATCAGCACCGGGTGTGCGTGTGGACCTGTGTTCTTGGCTGCTTGGTGTTTGAGCTAGCTGAAATCCTACCTGCCAAGAGATATTTCTTTAATATTTTAGCAGAACATGTGCACGTGTGAGTACCTTACCGTGGCTTTTACATATGTTCCTTTTCCTACGGATCCTTGCTCTGCATGGCTTATCATGGCATTTAAACAGTCAATTTATGGATTTTGCACCCATATTAAAATACTGTTTTAAAGATTGCTTTCAGGTGTGTTAGGCAGCTGCACATCAATGCACTTAGATAATTATTCATTGAAAATCTTAATTAAGGATCTCTGTGCCACTTCAGTAACTTTTGCTAACATTGTGTTTAAGTCAGGTAGGCTTTTTTAGGATGTTAGATATTTTGACTTATTTCCACTGGTTTTGTTTTGATGGTTTTCTTAAATCTGATTTTTCACAGTGATGTGGTATGTTCCCGGGATCCTTTTTGTGGTGGATGAGCAGTGACCAAAGTCTGGGAATGTATTTATAGCTTGGTATTCACACAGATCTCCACCTGGCAGCGCTGGAGTGCTGATATACTCGCAGACCATTAGAGTTGTTGCCAGAACCGTTTGCTTAGCACACTGTAATTACTGTATAGACATGAAGATATTGTTGCTGCCCACTGTGCATCACTTCCCAGCTTCAGGTGATTGATTGTAAGGACCCGGACCAGACTGTCCCCAGCTGCAGTCATTGCTAATTAAACCAGGGAGAATTTCACTCACGCTTTGCTTCTTGGTTCCCCTCCGTTTGCTGTAGAGGTGGGAAGCTCAGCCACTGCCGTTTTTAATCAGGCTGCTTTCACATGCCCTCCTCGTCATGGCTGATACCGGCTGGTTGGCGTGTAGTAACGGTGGTGTACGTGCAAGGGGGAATAAATGCCCGTAAACTAAGATACGCTGCTTGGGTTTCAGCTCCCGGTGCCTGCAACCTTAGTGCTTAAACCTTAATTAATTGCTAGTAAGCATGGTTCTGGGGGATTGAATTTTGCGTGGCACTGCCGCCTGGTGGGCTCCAGCTGGGGAAGGCAGGGCACCGGCTCAGCGGCACTAAACAAATTTCTGTTTAATTGCCATGTTTATGTTAAGAACAACCTTTATTTCAAGAAGTTTGAAACCAGAAAACCTGTGCTGAGGTTCAAAATAAGAATGTCAACTGTAAGTGGTTAGGGAAGTCTTGTAATTATGTCAGCTACCCGAGGAAGAAGGTACTCTTCTTACATTTACTTCTACCCAAGAGTAATGTAGCTGTAAAATCTATTCCTAAATCGTGTTGCTTTTCAGTGTGATGTATGACCCGTGGATATGCGTGTGTTTTGTGGTGACAGCAAACATCTAATGATGAATAAAAAGTATACGGATTTTGATTTGATGCTCTATTGCCACCTTGTGCTCATACATCTTTCCACCACACACTGGCGATGCAGTAATATGTTGCAGTAGGGAACTTGCGTTAGAGGTGATATTTGATTAGCCAGCGTTTTAAGCAAGCGGTGCCAAAAGGAAATGTCAGTTCCTCTGCTGAATTCCTGTATGCAAAGCCCTGTTTAAATAATACACAGAAAATGTCTTCCGTAGGAAAAGAAACAATAGTTTTCATCATTTTGAAAACTGAGACGTAAGCCGTTTCTCTGACACAGAAGCGTAGTCTGACTTCGATTAGCTGAAACGCTCACGAATCACAAACTGAAGCAGAGAGTATTTGTGCATTGCGTTGTGAATTGTAGAATTTATGAGAGTAATTTAAACCTTTTGAACACTTTAATAGGGAATAGAAGCAATTGTAGAAGTAGTATTGACTACTTAAAGTGTATTGATTTGTTCCAAAGGTTTCTACTTGGTGGGCTCTGGAAAATATGCCCCTGAATGTTTATCCTGTCAGCATTTGTGACTTATTAGCTGGCCCAAACACTGACTTGGGCTCCTCCTTCTCCGTTAGGAACTCTGTTCAGGCAGAGGGAAATGGAAGATATCAACTACCTTGGGATATATTACTGGTTAAAATCGGTCCTTTATAAAATGCTGGACACAATGTGCAATTTAAATTATAGCTGAAAGGCATATTAATCCTGTGGTAAAATTCATGGTAGAGAGGGAACAGGTGAAACTTGATGGTGTTCCTAACAGGTACTTTTAGCCAGGAGAATTGGGTAGTAACAGAAGCAGCCTCAAAATTTCACGGATTCTGAGCTCCATGTGGAAGCAGGTGTATCATTATAAACCAGTTTCTTCTTCTTCCCCTCTTTTGGCATGGCTTACTTAGAAGTTACGCCGGTAGCAAATTCTTTTTGTCTGAACCTGCTCATCACCTGCGGTTTGTGAGGATGAAGAGAACTAGGAGAACTACATTGGTGGGAGAACTAAATCTGGCTAGCTAACAGTAAGTGCACTGTGGAGGATAGTGGGTCCCCAACTGCATTGTATTTTATCCATATTTATAAATAGTGCAACACAGGCTCTTCAAATTTAGAGAGACAAATGGGGTACATCTTGATTATAGCTTAAAGACCTGAATGTTAAAGGCTAGCGAGGAGATTTTCCTCATCTGTTACACTATGGTAAAAATTGCTGTGGCAGCTGAAGCCAGCTGGCTGCTGAGCTGCACGAGTACCTCCAGTAACTCAGTGGTGTGGGAAACATGCAGGCAGTCATTCCTTATTTCCTGACAACTTCTGGTTCAGTTTGCCATCATCCTTTTAAAAAAACCATAAATCTCTGTATCCACCTTGCTGTCATTTTACGTACGCAAGTCTTGAGGCATGGAAGCTCGGTGTAGAGCAAGAACCACGTTAAGCATCACATCTAACTTGCCCTGGCTTTTTATGTGCAGTAGGTGAGATTTTGAATGTGCTTACAGAGCAAGTTCTTTGCCTGCTCAGGACCATGCTTGCTTTTGCCTGGACCTAGTGTCTTGTGGCCCATAAAAAGGGCTGTAACGTGAGTAATGGCAGTTACTGATCTGTGGAACCTGTCCGGGGATGTGCCCAGGTGGGTATTGAGTTGTTTTGACTTGCTTACCACAGGCTACGAGAAGGGCAGTTACTGGTCTCGTATAGATTATAACTTGTTATCTCGTGGTAACTTTGTCCTCTGCTATAAAAGTGTTGTAAAGCAGTTTTAAATCTGTATGGTATCAGTTTATTTTAATTTGCTAATTTAAGTAAATGTAACCCGTTTAAAAAGTGTCTATACAAGCGCCCACACGTGGTCGTGGCTTCTGCTTCACTCTAGTGAAGGGTGGACTCTGGTTCCACTGGAACGCAAACAAACACTCTTGGACGTGTGGTTCTCTCTGAGTTATTTCCCCACAGGTGGGTTGCTTTTGCACAGCTTCATAACACTTTTTTTTTTCCTGAAATCAATTTATCAAGCAGATGCACTGAGGCACAGTTTAAAGTCACGTTTATCACTGCACACAGTTCACTGAAGCTTTGCTCGTCAGAGGATCCTTTGATAGATAGGGCTTGCTCGGTATGTGTCACTTTTAGTTTAAAGACCAAATCTCTTCAAAATTCAGATAAAGCCACAAAATATTTATTTCCCTGAAGGTGGATGTCCATGAGTAATATTATGTTGTAGCTAAAAATGAGGAGCATGTGCCTAGTTTTGCAGCATAGGTGGGATTTGATGGTATAGAATCTGTCTTGAGACAGACGCACCAGCTGTGTGATTAAATAGAGCGTGTGTGTACATAGGCGCAGTTAATCATAATCTGACCTCTTGAGTGGCCACAGTTCAGCCCACTTTGGCCCCACTAGTGTCCAGCTGCTCTTACTGGAAGGGTGGCATCCCACAGAGGAAAAGGGCAGTTGAGTTTCAGTGCCTCGGCGATGGCAGATGAATGGTACTTGTTACACATTGCTTGGACTTTGTATTTGTTCCATAGGAGCTGAAATGAGAGGATGAAGGTAGTGCTTAGGCTGCTGAGCATCTCAGCAATGGAGTAAGAGCATCTTGGCTGCGTGGTACACGTGGTTTTTTCCATTTTTTGTGGATTTTTCTTATTTTTCCCTGTTTTCACTTAAGGAAAAGATCATTTGCTGAGGACATGATAAATAAGTAATATCACATCCATAATAATTGCAGTAATACAAAACAAATAATATGTTTTGCAAAAGTTGTATGTTTACGCATCTGACTGTTGGCAATTGGTCTTGAACTTGTCTATAACTAAGAACTATTTGGGTTTATGTATTAGTTGTCAAAATATGACAGTAGCATTTTTTTCAGGGTTTCGTATTTTGTCTTTCATTGCCTTCCTCCTTCGGAAACTTAAGTTAGGTATTTCTTGCATTTCCACTTTTGTTGCTTTATTTTCGTTTGTAGCTCAGTAGAGAACAACCTCATAAGTATCTGGTCTTTACGGGTAAATTTTAATTTGAAATGCTGTTCTTAACATTTAAGAAATACAAATTAGGGTGAAGTTGTTGCAAAATGTAAAATAACTAGGGAATCCCAAAGAGTCCTTTCAGTTTCTGTCAGAATCTGGATTTTAGTCATATTATGTTTGGGGTTTTTTTACTATTTTTATTGGGTTTTAGTGTAGTATCAATGAAGATATTTAAAAATTGGCTCTCACTTGCAGCTATTCTTCAGGACACCATGTTAGAGTGTAATGAAATCTTGACATTTAGTCAAGCCTTTGACATTTTCTGTTAGACCAGCTTAAACCTTCCTTTGTGAAGGTGCATGTCAATAGAGTAGAAAATGGCAGTCAGAGGGTCACCTTTACTTCTGATGTAATGTCTGACGTCCAGGCAACAAAATAACATCAGAATCACAGAATCTCCTAGATTGGAAAAGATGTGTAAGATCATCTAGGCCAATCATTAACCCAACACTGACAGCCCACCACTAAACCATGTCCCTGAGCACTATATCTACACGACCCTTAAATCCCTCCAGGGATGGGGACTCCACCACTGCCCTGGGGAATGCGTTCCAGTGCCTGATGACCCTTTCAGTAAAGAAATTCTTCCTAATATCCAATCTAAACTTTCCTTGGTGCAACTTGAAGCCATTTCCTCTTGTTCTATCACCTGTTACTTGACAGAAAAGGTCAACTCCCACCGCTCTGCAACCTCCTTTCAGATAGATGTAGTGAGCAATAACGTCTCCCCTCAGCCTCCTCTCTCCAGGCTAAACAACCCCAGTTCCCTCAGCCGCTCCTCATAAGACTTGTGCTCCAGACCCCTCACCAGCTTTGCTGCCCTTCTTTGCACACGCTCCAGCACCTGAATGTCCTTCTTGTGGTGAGGGGCCCAAAACTGAACACAGTACTCGAGGTGGGGCCTCACCAGGGCCAAGTACAGGGCTAAAATCACCTCCCTGGTCCTGCTGGCTACACTATTCCTGATACACGCCAGGATGCTGTTGCCTTCATGGTCTCTATCTAGAGCTACAGGACGTGTCAAATGCCTTCATGGACTGAAACTCCAAAAAACCCTTTTACTTTTTGATTTTAGTGTAAAACTGAGTTCTAGCTGCGTGAATGCAATTAAATAGAAATAGTAATTTAATTACTATGTGTCCCTAATGTTCCTATCAAAGCTATGGAGAGAGTTCTTCAGTGTAGATCATGTTTCATTTTGTGTCATTGAATTAACTGGAGAAAGAAGGCCTGTCCTGATAGAAAACATCCACTGCTTGGAACGCAGCTGGGAATTGGCTCTGGGCAAATCTAAAACTATGACAACCCAAATCTTGGCTTGACAGCTTCTGCAGCTTGCAAGCCCTTCCACTCTTGTATCCTATATGTCTACACGTGGCTAATAACTTCCTTCCAGGCTCTACCTCTTTTTTTTTATCCTAAGATTAGGAGAAAGGTTTGAATTAGGATGCCTCTGAGTTACTTCTGGTTTTTAAAGGCTGTGTGTTAGAAATTATCTGCTGCTGCAAGTGGACAACCAGCAAAAAAAAAACATTCTCTGGGTATCTGAAAGGTAGCTTATCTGAGCACATGAATTTCTGTGTGTGACTGGTGATTGTTTCTTGGCCTTCATTGAAACCATCTGTATTTTTCACCAGGTTAACTCAATCTCTGTTGTGTGTATAGATGTGGCATATTGACGTGAATTCAAACACAACAGCATACTTTGTTCATCCATATAGTTTTCTGGATTTGCTTTACCTTCTTGCACATAGCTAGCTTCTGGCTGGGTGTGAAGAAACTTGAGTATTGTACCTCATAAAGCATAAGAAACATCAGACCAATGTCTGCTTCCCGTCAGTGCATTGAAAAGAAGAATCTTCCCAATTATCTGCCCAATGCATTGTGGTGGGCATGTTGTCTTCTGTTGCGCTCCTACAAGCACAATGTTTATGTCAAATTGTTTCATCAAAGTTGTCAGAAAACTAGATGAGGCCTCCTGTCCTTGTCTGCTTGGGCATGTCCACGGGTCATCTCTGAGTGAGTCTGGAAAACTCCCTTATGGCCACCTAGGCAGGACAACCGGGGATTTCAAGTTACAGAGTCTTTTTGTATTCTAGGAAAAAACCTAACCTATATTAAAATGAAATTCCACAAACTGTTTATGGATTAAGTTTTTGTTTAGGAAGCAGAGGAGGTGGGAGAAGCACTGATGAACTTTTGATGTATGGAAAACATGTATTTAACTTTTCTGTCTCAGTGTGTAGGATGCTCTTTTGTACTGTATTTGCTGTACAGATAAGCATAATTGGTTTCTGCTGTCTTGATGCCATAAGGAATGGAAGGAGTTAAGTGCATCTGATTGAGGCTGTTTTCATTCCCTCTTTATCACAGAGGGGCTGGATCACAGATGCATTTTTGTGCATAGAAAATCAAAAGGTCGCAGGAGGGCACGGTCTGTTTTTGCCAAAGGACTGCCTGTGATCTGCAAAACAAGATGGTTGTCTGCTCTTTGTGGGAACTGGAGTAAGGAGTTGTGCTGTTAAGAAAGAGAGGGCTGTTTAATGTCCTGGTGTTTAACACTGAGGAGTCGGGATCTAAAAGAAGAAACAGGCGTGTTGTTGGGTGACACTTGCGGAGGCTCTTCGGGAGGGGAACAAAGAAAAAGGCAGACGAGCAGAGGATTTCGCACATTCAGGGGCTGTATTTTTCTGGAGCTCTGGATTGAATGTCTTAACCCAGTTGTTTCTCAAATTCCCAGTGATAAAACTGGAGAAAGATGTCAAACTGCCCGCTAAGATTAAATTCATCAGTGTTGATGTAGAAGTAGATTTATTCTGCATGGAAAGTCTGCTTTGTGGCCTGTGTGTATCACTGTCTTCCCCGTTTTCCTTCTGGGCATCCTCTGCCCTGGGCGACACTCTGTATCAGTTGCAGAATAAAACATTTTCTTGGAGTTTCTGGATAAGCCAGTACTAAAATTAGGGCGAACTTTGGCCATTTGCTCAGGTTTTATTTTGGTGACCGTAATGTTTTCATCTGGAAATTGGGAGTATTTTCTTGGTGCTGATAAGCAGTGATGCAAGAAATCTTTAAAGGACTGCCTGTGTCTGATGTAGGAAGCTCTGTCAAGGGATGGGTTCGAACTACTGCTCGTTTCCTCTCATCTGTGCACTGGATGGCTCGTCGAGTCATCGCTGGGTTGGAAGATAAATGGCCATTAATGCTTCGGCTGTATCCTTGAACCTCCCTCTGTGGTTACCTGTTACGGAGCTGTTTGCGGGAACGGGCTCACTTTAATACGGCCCTGTCTTCTTTTGGCAAAGCAAGCTGCGAGGTGTGGGTAGCTACGTTAGAGCTGCGTGTGGCTTACCAGCGTGGAACTGGGAAACGAACTCATTTAGGAAAAGACAAGAACACCAGAAAAAGGAGGGGGAAAAAGGATGGGAGTGGGGTGGGTGTTGTGGGATGGGCTCAAACTGGGATGGGTGGGGAAGAGTGAGGGCAAGATAGGAGAAAAAGGAAGAAAGGAAAAAAGAGTTGGAAGACAGAAAAACGCTAGTCTAGGGCTTTCTATCTGAAACATAGTGAAAGATTGACCATGGTTTGTCGTGCTTACCAATGCGTTACATGAGGTGAGTTGAAGAGGAAGAGGGCCTAGATCCTTGGGCTAACTGTATACCTTATCCCGAAATGAGGAAGACAGAATCTAATTTATACTTTGGAATCGTTGCAGATTTGCTGTGGTACCTAGGTCTGCGTTCGTTAGAATGTTTTTTGAAGCTCTGTCACTGTAATGTTTACTTGACTGTGGATCAGTGCATCTCAGTTAAGTCCGTGTCTTCGTTGCACTAATAAATAGTAAACTTCCACTCTAATGTGCATCTTTGAGAAATGCGCACTATGGATAATAAATGAACAAAGGTCGATGGGAAAGTGACCACACCAAACACAGCTGCCATCAGCTGTTAGAGCGCGAACCTATTCCCTGATGTTTTAAAACAAGCACTCTTATTTTCCTTCTGTGTGAGGGAAGGTCAAGAAAATGGCTCCCTGATTTCACAGATGTGACTCCTGGATTGATTGGCAGGGTTGAAAATCATTGTTACGCTCTTCTAGGCAGTTACAGACATCCATTAGGAGGCCCTGTGTGTAATGGTGCTGTGTATGAATTCTCTTGGTTTTTTTTTTTTTATGGTATCCCAGTGGTCATTCCACATCTATACCTGTGAACTTGGTATATTTTCCAGAGATAGAGATACTGCAGTTAATTGCAAGTCTTAGCATCTGTTTGAATGTCAGTGTTTGCTGTTGTAGAGATCTAGTCTCTCTTCAGCCACGAGTGGGATTTTTCAGTACAGCGTTTTGAGCCCTAGATAGTTTCCCATGTTGTACTGCGGCTGTCAAAAGCGATGGTAATGAGTCTTGCAGCTAACTGAGGATCTGCCGACAGCAGGGGAAGAAAGGAGCTGCATAATTTCATTATCCTTTTGACTTGTAGAGAGCAAATGCTTTATAACCTCCTCTCTTCATTGATACTAATGCCTCTGGAATCCCTTTGTTATATTAAACCTCAGCCAGTTGAGGATACCCCTCTGAGGCTCTAGTAGCTCAAATCTGAGCCTGGCATAGAGCTATACATAATTTCAGGGGTCATTATCCCAACATATCTCTGCTATTCAATTTCCATTCAGTTCTTGTCTTTAATTGAAAAGGAAACATTTTATCCCTAATTGTACGATTGATGTTAGTTCTATCCTGTCCAAACAAAGTACAGTCCTTTCTTAGCAGTCTCAGCTTTTTGAATTAAAAAATGCTTGACTTCTCATTCCAGAAACTTAATTTTTAATGATTTTGGAGTTGCGTAAGCCAAGAACGCTTTCTGGGAAGTCATTGGCTTTCCATTCCTAACTTTATGCAACATAACTCAGATTATCACAAGGAATCTGATGAGACGGTGGCTTTGAGTATCCTGTGGAGTAATTTCTGCAAACAATATGGGGTCTGGTCCCACTTCATTTAGGTTAGCAGTGAAATTCCTGTCCACTTCAACAGGGTCATCGTGGGTTTTTCTTTGTGGGGGTTGTGGGTTTTGTTTATTTGTCTTCGTGTTTTTTACAAGCTTCTTTCCACTACTTTTTGTGTCATCTAGCCAATTCTACAAATGTCAATACAATATCTGCACTAAGATGTACAAGTACATATTTCAAACACTTTGTATTTTGTTTCTTACCACGGTGGATGGTAAATGCGGCATCTTTGTACTCAAACTGCTGTTCTGGCTGCTAGGCAATTGCTGTGTTGGAGTACAATGCCGTCCTGGTGAGGTTAACTTGTTGGTAGCTGTACTTAGAGGGAATGTTTAGTTGTCATCAGCCTACCTTCTAACAGCCTACGTGCCTGAAGAGTGGACTTGGAGAGGGCAAGGTTCCCCCAGCCAGCTTGATGTTGCGGCCACTGAATTTGCTGGTGGAGCTCCTGCTGGCATTAAAAATGCAGGGGCGAATCACAGAGTGGTAGGGGTTGGAAGGGACCTCTGGAGATCATCTAGTCCAACCCCCCTGCCAAAGCAGGTTCACCTGGAGCAGGTTGGACAGGAATGTATCTAGGTGGGTTTTGAATATCTCCAGAGAAGGAGACTCCACAGCCCCTCTGGGCAGCCTGGGCCAGTGCTCTGCCACTCTCAAAGTAAAGAAACTTTTCCTCGTGTTGAGATGGAACTTCCCGTGTTCCAGTTTGTGCCCGTTGCCCCTTGTCCTGTCGCTGGGCACCACTGAAAAGAGTCTGGCCCCATCCTCTTGGTTCCCATCCTTTAGATGTTGATAACCATTGATGAGATCTCCTCTCAGTCTTTTCTTCTCTAGGCTAAACAGCTCCAGGTCTCTTAGCTTTTCCTCATCAGAGGGGTTCCATTCCCTTGACCATCTTTGTAGCCCTCCGTTGGACTGTTTCCAGCAGTTTGTTGTCTTTCTTGAACTGGGGAGCCCAGAACTGGACACAGTGCTTCAGATGTGACCTCACCAGAGCAGAGTAGAGGCAGGAGGATGACCTCCCTCGACCTGCTGGCCACGCTTCTTTTAATGCACCCCCGGATACCATTGGCCTTCTTGGCCCCAAGGGCACATTGCTGGCTCATGGTCAACTGGTTGTCCACCAGGACTCCCAGGTCCCTCTCTGTGGAGCTGCTTTCCAGCAGGTCAACCCTTAACCTGTACTGGTGCATGTGTAACCCTTACACTTGCCCTTGTCGAACATCCTTCCCCCCACCCCAATAAGTGGAGAGATCAGCTTTTGTGGGACACCAGCCCTTTCCTCGACAGGCAAGTAGAGAGGGGGAGGCTACAGGGAGAGATGAGAGCCGAACCAGAGAAGTGTGACCTTCCAGCATGGAGTAATTCCTTGTCTGGACTGGGCTTGGCCCATGTAGCTGTGTGCTGTCCCTCACTAAGGGCAAATACTCCAAGAGGCAGCGCAGCTCGCTGCTGGTATGGAACCGGTGAATAACGTGCTGTATACCATATGAAACAACTTGATGGTAGGAAGTGGTGCCATCCAAGAACATTGAATCTTTCGCTTTCTCTAATTATGAATAGGTAGAATTGTTGGATTCGAATGGAAAACTTTATGAATATATTGAATTGAAGATACCAGAGGTTTACAGAAGTACGGAACATTCTATATATGTTAATTTGTAATTAAAATTCATTATTAATGAAATACTATATTAAAACCCCACACCTGTATTATTTTCTTTTTTTTTTAGAGATTGTTGTTAGACTATGAATGTATTTCTGAATAAACCTTGTGATTAGGAGCTTGCTTGCTTTATTATCTCTATTAAAGTTTATTAAGGAAAGATCTGCTTATTAGGGTTATTCAAGGACAATGTAGACTTAATTTTTCTTGGTTTCTAGTTGGGAGCAGAAGATGGCGTAGTAATTTTTCAAGTGTGTATGTATAAACCCTGACCCTTTATGATGCTGTCAGCTATTTGATAGAAGGATTAATTTACTCATAATATTTTGCACTATTAAGCATCCTGACACATTTTGCAGACGTTATCTTGGTTTTGTTCTGTGCTGTCTGCCTAATAGTGTCTCCAGTTAAGTAAGAAGAGAAGGATGAGGAGATGTGTCTGTATAGAATGAGGTTATTAGGCAAAAATACAAGAGCTTAATCATGTAGAATTGGTAATCAGTAACGCCAGTCTCTTTTTCTCTACACACACACACAAAAATCTAAAATTTGAGTATGTATTTTTCCCCCCTCTGTTTCCTAAGTAACGCATGGCACAACATGACTAAGTTGCAAACTATGAATCAGTGCATCATTTTGTCTGCGTTCTGAAGTGTTTCGCTGGTCAAGTTTTAGATGGGCAAGATCTACACCCAACAAAGAGGGTTGTCCCTAAATCCAGATACTTGTTTTGTCTCTGGATGCACGTAGGAGACCCCCTGAAGAGAAATTTTATCAAGGTGCTGGAATTCACTGGTCCCACTCCCTCTTTTGTCAGGTTGTACGTAGATGTCTGAGAATTATTCAAAGATGCGACCATAAGAAGGAATTTTTTTCCCCTTAAATGATATTTTTGAAAGGTGTAAGAATATCTCAAATATATGAAAATGTTTCAGTTGTGTTCAGTATGTGCCAGGAAGAAAAACAGATGCTTTTTTTTTTTCCTGTGGCAGCTGAGCTGAAGTCAGTGCTGACGTTCTTGTTTACAGCATGTCATCCTAGAAACAGGCTATTCAGAAGATTCCTTGTGTTCTTTAAAGTCTGATATTTGAAGTCCTTAATTGTCATGTTCTCCTGATTTTTCTAGGCTTGAGATAATGAAATTTAATACTGACATTGGGTGTTGGGGAGTACGATCCGAAGATGCTAATGAAGTCGCATACTGTAATTACTGGTTAGAAAATTATATGTTAAGTAGTCACTGACCAAAAAAGTCTGATGTATCGCTCGTTTGAAAAAGGGGTTATCTCTGCTATTTTTTTTTTTTCCTTTTGGCTTTTTATGAGCTTCAGATCTGTGTTTTTCAGTCCCACTCAGTTTGAATGCAAGATGCCTGCTGTGGGAGGAGGTAATGGGAAGAGACAATGGCATCTGCGTTAGTTGCTAATTTTAACCTCTAGCTATCTTTTTTCTCAGGGTGCACTGTGCAGACAAAAAAGCTCGTGGGCGCATAGGGAACAAATCATTTTCCCCCAAGTAAACTAATTACATGCCAGACAGAAATGATTCTGCCAAAATGACTGATCTTCCTTCAAAAATCATTCCAGAAGTCTTTTCAGCTTCCAAAACGGAGTAGGAGTCTGGTAGGTAGATGCTCGGTTCATGTAAGCTATGGCTGAATCCAAATAAATATGACAGGTGGGTGTATGGTATGTCAGACAGTGCCAAAGCCGCTCTGAATATATCATCTTATGGGAATCCGAAGTTCTTTATTACTAGACATTCCATGCTTTTTGGTACTCATTCCACATACAGAGTTCCTAAATTAAATTTACGTTTTGGGACAAGTGGATAAAACAAGGAATCGGTGCAAGGACTCACAGACGTCTCGTACCTCAGTTTCCAAGAGCCCTGGTTATATGAGTGATTATAGCTGAGGAAGACAATTTTCAGTAACAATTTGCCTGATGAATTAGCCTTCTTTCTTGATTGCAGATTGTCTGCAAACAGATTGCGATTTTAACAAACATGTTTGCTATTTATAATAACTTTGTGCATAAATTTTTTTCCTGAAAATTTCTGCTAGTGTTAAGATTTACTTTGTGGTCCTGAGAGAATACTGCGAGCAAACCCTTCCCATAAAACATCCGTGATAAACAAATAGAAAAATGTGGGAACACAGTTGGAGCAAAATCATACAGAAGTCACTGGGATGTTTGCATATCATTTTTCTCATTATTTGTTCAGCTGTAACAGTGAGTGGAAATCGACACCATCTGATAGTTATTCAGTAGTCTGTGTAAAATGAGTCTGATGGGCTCCGGGGAGCTCCCGGCAGACGTATCCCCATCTCTTGGATCACCTCCACAGTTCATATTAATTGACAACCTCATCGCTGCCAGCTGCAGAGAGACACGGCAGCGTGCGGCTCTGGGGTCGGAACAGTGTTTTCATGTAGGATTCAGTTCTTCTCAGAACTCACTGGGGAAATACCGCCGAAAGAGCACAGAAAGGTTTATGATAACACTTTTTCTACTGCACCTGCTATTATGTTCCTAAAAATGTTCTGGTCTTCATGAATATTAGTATGATATCTTTGATTCTCAACTCTTCCTACACATGCACTGTAATTTTATTTTGCTACATAGCTATTTTCTAGCCTGACCCAAACCACTGTCTTTTTTGTTAGGTTTGTTTGGTGGGCCTGGGGGAGGAAATACCTGCGATTAGGGTGAATTGAACAGCCATGAAGGTTTCTATCCACTAGGACAGCAGACGGCACTGGTACCAACTTCCTAGCTAGCTCTGACTTGGGAAAGCTATTAAAGAAGTGAAGAGGCCATTCGGGTCTCGTCTGATCTTCCTGCTAAGGTTGCTGACAAAGACCGTGTAGTTGTATTTCTTATGACACTTACTTGTCTTGGAGTAATTGGAAAGAGATCGCCAGCTTGTCACAGAATAATGACCCTGTCTCTGCATTGCTGAAGGAGCTTTGATCCAGTTATCCTATAGCCAGTTACCAATTTATCGAGCTATTGTACCTCTTACTAGAAAATATGTGAAACCTCTTATTAGAAAATAATAAAAAAATTGTATGAGAGCTGGATCTCATACAAAGGTACACAGGGAAACATTTTATTTCAGTTCCTTCATTCACAATTTGGGTCGCCATGACAGACAATATGAAGTGTAGGCTGGAAAGAGGCCAGGAGACCCATCTGCTAAAAAAGAGGTATCTTTCTAATTACAGTCTAGTAGGCAGAGCCTGGGGATAATGACATACCTTTTCTCCTATGAATATTTTCATGAACTTTGCCTGTCTCGGGAGATTCCCTCAGTGCTATGCTAAATTGGGTCAATCGTGTGTATACAAAAGAAAAGGACAAAAGATGGGTGTATATTTTGGTATTACCGTAAAAATTTTTATCTTCTCCTACCAATTAAGTAGTAAAGGGTTTGCTCCAATTTATGGGGTTGGTGCGGGTCAGGGCGTTTTCTTGTTCTATGCGGGTGTGTATTTTAATGCTCTGCAAATTGGATCTGAGAAAGGAAGCTTCTTGCTTTGGCTGCTGTTTTAAAGTTTGTAGTAACTGTACACAGGATCAAAAAGTATATTAAAACATGCAGTTGTGTCCATCCACCTGTTTATACATTTCCAATGTGTCCAGCTCAGTATGATCTCTTGGTCATATTTTAGTTTTGATTTTTAGTTTCAAGCAGTTTCATGGTTACAAAAGACATGCATTGGAGCAGTGGAGTCTTCCTGCGTGTTGGAAAACTACTCCAAATGGAGATATTTATTAAAAATAAACCAAAACGGGTATTGCAGTGCATATATCCAGGTCACCTCCAAACAAATTTGCAACAATTCTGTTTTAGTTCAGGACAAGAAAAATATCTGTAAAGATGCATGGTTGCATGCATTCGATAAAAACCAAACAAAAAGGAAAAACCCAACTGCTGTAACCTTGCAATCCTACCCTCTGTGACCTCCGTTTGTTGTAATTCTGACTGCCCCAATTCCCAATGCTCATAAATATTCTACTACAGCAGTGGCACAAAAGAAATTCCCTTGTAGCGTTTCACATAAAGACCAAGTTTCTTATTAATTTTGCATAAATATTCGTTCTCCTGATGATAGAAACTAAATGCAATGACTCCTAAGCATTGTTGTTTTGACTGGCTTTGTTGGTTTCCTTACTTTGTAACAGGACTACTGAGTGGGTTGACTACAGTGGTTCCTCCAGGTATTCCTGCATTAGTAGCAGCAGTTCTCTTTGTACTATTTTGCATTGTCACTTGCAGCTGAGCATGCAGGGATCAGTTAGAACTCAACCCAAAGTTTAAAAATAATAATTAAAAAAAAAAAGATAGAGCCACAGCTGTAGCAAAGCAGTTTCTAATGTTCATGTGCTAATAGATCGCACCTCTAGATGTAGAGCCAAAATAGTTAATCTGCCCTTGCAGCATGTGTCCTCTTGATATTTGCTGTGTTTCATGACTCTTCTGTGTTCATCTCTGGTCCTGCAAGATTACTTACGAGAAGTGTTTTGACAGGTTTCTGTTTTTTTCACTCTCGGTGTGGAGAACAATTAGAGTATGACTAAAATAAGAAAGTGATTAAAAACACATTTCGGAGACCTACCCTGAACTCTTCATCACTTTAATGTTGGATAGAAAGAATTTCCATTTCAACTCTAACCGTACAATTTTATTTTCATCTTTGTTCTTCTGTGTGGTATAATGCTGTCAATTTATGTTCTTTTGACTAATGTTTGCTTTGGTATTTTATAACTTTGGATTTTCTATTATATTTTTGTCTCATTTCATCATCATGTTGCAAATCACTGTAGAAAAGAGGTGATCAATAAGAAGAGTTCTAAACTATTTTTAGCTCTTGTGTTTTGAGGAAAAGTAGCATTTATTGCAAACTTTAAAGTAGACTTAAAAACTGTATTATATGCAGTTACATGTTTCTACTTGCAGAAATAATTAAAGGTGTTTAAGTTACATGTAGGTGATGAAGGGTGGTGAGATACATAAATAGCTGTCTGGGGTAACATAATGTAATAAGCAGAAGGGCTGACCTGTGTGAAGCTGGTGGCCTAGAGGATTAGTTTGGGGTTTTTTAGCCAGTCATGTTCAATAGCTTTTACTCAAGTAGTTCTATTGAAATGCTTTTCTTTAAAACAAACAAACAAAACAACAACAACAACAACCAGTATTCAGCGTTAATAACATGCAGCATCAGACTCTCCATATTACAGAAGCTACAACCATTTATTACTGATAAAGAAAATGAAGAAAGTGAGGAAGAGTTTTGCGCTGCTTGGTTCCTTTGCCATCCGTATTGCAAAAATGTTTTCTGACTACTTCAATTTTCACCGCTAAAAGAAGTAGTGAAGCCTTTGGGGCAGGAAGCACACCTTTCTCTTTACCCTATAGCTAGCAGCCTGCTAGTAGAGCTGTTGTAAGGAGACAGGGGTGAGCAGGTAAAGACCTTTGTATGTGCTTTTGGTTTTGTAGAAAGCAAATTAGTAGAAATGACAACTTTGGGTGACTAATTCATTGTGCGTCGCTATTTTCCAACAGCTGCGGTGAGCAGAGCTTAAGCAAATTTTAAACATGGTGTAGGCTTGTCCTTGTTCCTTAAGAGCACTCAGCTCCTTTCCCCACCCCCCATCTCTCCTGTGTCTCCTTCAAAAAAAAAAAAACCAACACCCCGAACAAACCCCAGCCAACCCACCAGCAAACCACCTGTGTCTATGAATGGTTTTGAAGAGGCGGAGTTTGGTGTGGAGAGGCAGCAATGCCTGTCCTCATGTTCCCATGGGTTGTTGATGGTGCGGAAGACATCTGGGCTGGCAGGCGGCTGAGCGCTGGTTCTCTGAGCTCTGCCGCTGGAGCAGAAATATCTCCTGAAGATGAGTGCAGCATGGCAACCACAGCATCAGCATCGCTGCTGTTTCACGGGGAACCGTCTCAAGCATCGCAGCTCTGCCCAGTAATGGCCGTAACGAGCTGGGGCAGTTTGTGTCCCTCCATCTGGGATGGCCATTTACTGTAGACGTCTATCAATAGAAATGAGCAGTTATGTATTGCTGTCCTACTTCTTGAAACGCCCACAAGAGCACGCCTCTGCTACTCATAACTATTGTTCTTACAAGGTTTTATATCTATTTTTTAGAATATTTGTCATTGGCCTCTTCAAAGAGGCGTGCTGCAGTTCCGTGCTGCTGTTGCAGTGAGAGGATACTTGTCCTGGAATGGAATGAGTCCCTTTTCCTGTAGACCCTCAGTGTTATTGCAAACCTATCTGGAGACCTTGTTGGAAGCCTTTCTTGTGTTATTTAGGCTTAGTTTAGATACCTGCTGAAAATAGGGTAAAGTAAAAGAAATCAAAACTGCATGTGTTCTAATAGGTCACTTGCTTGTTAGTAGCATGTAGTCTTAAAGAGACTTTAAAAAAATTATATGAAGATTTATTAAAAGTCAATTTTGCAAGTTTGTTACAATGTATTTTTTTGAAGGTTGATTAACGCTTCTTTAATTGGCAATTGAGTTGATGATCCGTGAGACTTCAGGTTGTCAATGTTCATAGACTAATGCATTTAAAGAAAGAAAAAAAAAATAGTAGTATGGTGATATTACAGTTTAATGAGATTCTGTCTTGTGTTGTAAATACTCAAGTTGACAGCTGATTGTTCCAGTCCACAATCACAAAGGGAAGAGCTCATGACCATGGGTTAGATCAGTTTTGTGGTTTGCCAAGTTCAGTTTGGGGATGTGAGGAAGGCAGGGAGGGTTTGATTGTATGAGTTTGTCCCTCCTGAGAGAGTGCCTTTGTCAACCAACTTCTCAGCTCTGTGGGTCTGCAAAACGAGCACGGTCTGAATGTTTTCGTTATCTTAAAGGACTGGGAATCTCTGATGAAATAACTTGTTTGGCATTTTCCATAACCAGTAGAGGAGGCCAGATGCACCAATTGCTTAAAGCAGACCCACAACCCCACTCAGCCCCACCGGTAATTCTAATTCTGAGGCAAATGAGTTCTCGTGGTTTGTGATTCTGAATTGCCAAAAAGTGATCTAAAGTATAAGTTTCAATACAGGTGGCATTGGGTTGAATTCCCTGTTCTATCACTTCAGCAGAGTTGTGGTTTTCTTTAATTGGGTTACACAGTAAGTAAGCGTAGGTATTGAAATGGAAATACAGAACAAACAGTTGTGCATATGGGAGGATCTACTTACGACATTATGACTTACCCTTCCTGCTATAAAAGCCCACCTCTTGAGTTCTTCAGATGCTTAAAGAACAAAACAGTATGATACTTTTAAATGCCCGGTGTCAGTAGAAAAAAATGCAGCTCTTAATCTGTGTCTGCCCTGGGAAAAATTCAATTGGTAGAAAGTGGTTAGTTTTGCTCAATTTAGCTGGATTTTAATGAGACTCTTTTCACCGTACATTCAGCTGTGCCATGAGGTGACTAGAAGAAAGCAAATAAGAGATCAGGGAGCTCTCCATTTGTTTTAATTTGGAACAGTAGAGCGGTCTAATATGCAAAAACTGAGCCCGAGTTTGACAGCCAAGAGAGAGAGATGTGTTAAAAGCAACACAGGAATGGCTAGATTGAACTATATCAATTCTGACTACTCCACAACATACCGGTGCTTTGTGTTGAACGTTATTTTTTTTAATTAATATGTGACATAAACTCTTAGTGCGGGATCCAATACTAATGTATAGGGCAGACATAAAACTGCTTTTTGGTACTCTTTATGCTTTTGTTAGATAAATGAAGAATTTGAGAAGGAAATTTAATAAATGTGCCTTTTTATTAGACTTTTCAATCTCGGTGTATCATAAAGCATCTCACTGTGGCACTTGAGTCAGGTTTTTGCAGTTATTTAAGCTCCGAACTACCATTCATTTCAACTGTCAATACAATATGTGCGCTGGCACATGTCCAATAAGTAGAAAGACAAGGCATGGAATTACAACCCAGTAGTTCCTAATGATTTTGTAGCTGAGTGCATTTACTCTGAGTGATTTATAACAATGCACCACCTTAAACATTAGGTCTGATGCGCAGAGCACACTGAATATTAAGATTGCCTATGAATAATACTTTGAATTCACATTGTGGCATGTCGTTTGATTAACATGGTTCAATATTGTTAGTATTAATTAAAATGACAGAAGAAGCATATTCTGTCACACCTCGTCTCCTCATTTTTGGTTTTGCAAGGCCATCTTTCAATTTGCAGAAAATCGAGGAGTCTTTTTACAGGAAATAAAATTTTTCTGTTTATTCAGAAAATCTACTTGAAGCCTAAGGAGCCCTCTGCTATGTTCTGTCATCTCACCGAACCAGTTTGGGTCAGTCACTGCATGATGAAATGTGGAAAAAGAATCATGGCATTGCTCATTAGCAGTCTTGCATCTGTAGGCATTACTTTTAATAGATTTTCAGGAACATTTTTGTAGTTCAGCAGAACGCTTCTGAAGCATCACTGAGGACAGATATCTGTGTATGTTAATTATGACTGCCTCAACCCACCAGTGAAAAATATTTAAAAAAAAAAACACAAACAAAACCACAAAAGTAAGATATGTTGTGGTATCTCAAACCAGGACAAGATAATACAGCGTAAGGTCAGTATAGACATTGTTCCAGTGGGACTTCAGGTGCCTTAACCTGCTAACTTTTTTTTGTCATAGGTCTGAAAGATTCAAGTCCAGGCTTCTAGCCTTAACCTTGTTGCATAAGTGTCGTCTCAGACATAGTACATCTTGTTCCGGGATGGAAGAACAGCTGCTTTATAAGTTTTGCTCTTCAAATCTTACCAGAGCTGCATAGAAAGTGGTAGAGTTCATCTTTCCAGTTTGCTGTAACACACTTGGGCCACGTAGAGTGCAGTGGTACAGGTACCAGGAGGACTTTGATTTGGCTCCCGCAGTAGCCTCTCTATCCTTTTCTTCTGCTTTGTTGATGGCACCGCTCATGTGGTACTGGGAAATGGGCAGACAGCAGTGGTGTTGTGCGACGGTATGCCCAGTCTCGGCAGCCCCACTGGTGAGTAGAGTTTCCTCCACTGACTGTGGGCATCTCCTCCTCTTCTCTCTGAGCAGATAGCAGGTCAGCGTCTGTGCCACCCTTCAGATGGTTCCTTGCAGAAGAAGAAAATTGTGTGTGTGAGAGAGTGAAGCAGAAGGCCAGAGGGAGCACGTGTGCGTTCGGGCCAGCTCTACAGGAGCATGCAGGCACCCTAAGCAGGACCATGGGGGACTCTGGGTACCCTATGGGAAGGTTTCACATACTCTGCAGTACTTCGCCCTCGTTGGCACCAAGCGGGCTCCCCCTTTGCGTGTGCCTTTTGGATTGCCTTTCCGATGTGACGCAACTACGTGCGGGTTGCTGTAGTGCTGAACTACGCGCAAGGCGTAGCTGGGCTCGCAGGACTCGTGTCCCCTCCGTGGAGCTGGCCCCACAGCGGGCAGGCACTGCTGTGTGCCCTGCAGTAACGGCGGAGAGGGAATGATGTCCGTTTGTAAAGGTATTGCGCTACAGATACCTGTTCTCAGACAGGTGTCATTACTGTGAGAAAGTACTTGATAGCTTAGCTTATATTTTCATGGATCTGGCATAAATTTTACTAAAAAAAAAAATCACTGGCATTAAGTGAATCTAGATTAGGAATGCGTATGGCTATATAAACTAGGTGATGGATATTTAGGCTAGATCCTCAACAGTAGTAATGATTAGCGGGGATTTTCTTACCTGATATTATCTGCCTCTACCAGTGGCAGTTATCTGGTTAAAACAAAAAAAAGCACAGCAGAAGGGTTTAGTGCTTTGAAAAACCTGAAAGCTTCTAGTCATATCTATATTGCCTTTCTCATATTCCTTCAGATACACTTACTGCTATTTATAGAGTGGAAGAAATAGGAGAGCCTAATAACATAATGATTTTTTTTTTTGTCCCACTGCGTACATATGTAACTGTTGCTGAAGATGGCATTACACTTGTCTGTCTCACAATAGATACTAGATAAGATGAGATTTAAGGTGGACTCTTCATACTGCTTGGCTCTTTGTTGAGGTCCAGTTTGGAGAGTCATACCATTTTCCAAATCCAATATTCTTTCTACTGCTGCCTCAATCTCCTGAATCCCCTGTAAAAATACAGATAAGAGGACTCATAGAACTCTAAAGACAAGTGATTTAATTACTTGCTTTCCTGCAAGCCTGCAGGAAAAGCAATGCGCTGCTTGGGGTGGAGGGGAACGGGAGGGGAGGCTTGCTGCTCCTGCCAGGTAAGTTGTCCCACTTTTGAGCTTATGTCTTACCGTGCTGCTTCTCTGATGTTATGTGCTGTTGATTCTGGCTGTGAAAAGGTGGAGGGACTTGCCAGGAACTGTAGATGCTAACAGCTACCTTGGTCTTCAAGGGGAACGTAGCAAAAAGACCACGCAGGCATGCTCTTTACAGGTATACCCTTCTCGCCATAGATACCAAAAGAAAGTACCAGGATTTGTCTCTTGAGCGGGAATTTAATTGAACACCCAGAAAGCACAAAGATGTAGACAAAAAGCACAAAGCACAAGTAAATAATGGGAGCTTCTCTGGGCCTTCTGTATAGAAAAGCCCCTCACTTCCAACCTCAAAGAATTGGTGCTGTGGGTTACTGGACATAGCTGGCTTGGAAGAAGAGTAAAACATTTCAGAGGGCGACCAGGATGAATGATAATGATAAATAATATTAGGCAATATGTAGTGGCATTGCATAAAAACTTTCTTTTTACTATTTGGTCTTGTTTTTTTGCAATTTGAAATATTGTGAATCTATTTACTTTTTCATATGCTGTACCTTTTTATTTTGTGTGTTGCTATTTTATGGGCTTATTGTCACTACAAACAAGCCTGCTGTTGTTCTCTTTTTATTATTTGTGGCAATAACATCTCTAGAAAATTAACTTGGACTTGCATAGTTTCTGACAAGCCTTTGAATTTTGGTATTAGCTATGCATTATTAATATTTCCAAGGCTTTTGTTGTTCTGGATTTTTTTTTTAACATTACCTTACGCATTTTACAGTGACGTTCATCACTTCATTCTTTTTCTTTCTCCTTTTGAGAGTTCTCAGGGTTGTGAACCTTTTGAAATAAAGACAGAGGAAGAGAAAGATGGATCTTTATACTTGCAGAATAGAATCATAGAATGGTTAGAGTTGGCAGGGACCTTTAAGTTCCACCCCCCTGCCCTGGGCAGGGACACCTCCCACCAGCCCAGGGTGCTCCCAGCCCCGTCCAACCTGGCCTGGAACACCTCCAGGGATGGGGCAGCCACAGCTTCTCTGGGCAGCCTGGGCCAGGGGTTCACCACCCTCACAGTGAAGAATTTCTTCCTCACGTCTCATCTAAATCTCTTCTCTTTCAGTTTAAAACAGTTGCCCTTCATCCTATTGCTACACACCCTGATGAAAAGTCCCTTCCCATCTTTCCTGTAGGGCCCTATTTTTTGCTTTTTATAGGTATATAGAATAGTTAAATTATTATTTTCATATAGATAATTAATATGTCATTCCAAAACAAATACTCATTTCTGGGAAGCTTGTGCAAACTCAAGTTACAACTGCTCTTAGTTTATGTAATTCTCTGGGTAAAGAAGTGTAAGTTCGTTCTTTTTACTGTGCATCAGGTTGACATGGAAACACACCAGGGCTCTTGATATTTGACTGTTTATACATACTGTGGAGTGGGGTATTTCCTATTTATATCTTTTAATGGATTTTCATTATATTGTTGTTGTGATTTACCTACTCTCGGCTTTAGTGGGGGTTGTTTTCCATTGCGTAGTGCCCACAATGCTTCCCTCGGTCACCAGAAAGCTCTGATGAACCGCTGCAGCCGCCAAGTATAACCTGACAACAGCAGATTTGGCTCTGAACAGCTCTGTGGGAGCAGGCACCAGCAAAGCACCACTGTTGCTTTGGTAGAGGTCTTCGTTTTATATGGAGCCACATCACGAATGTGGCGTGAGAGAATTCAGCTTTTATATGTAAATGTTTTTCAAGTACTACTTTGTCCTTTAGGCATGACAAGTATGAGGTTTACTGAAACTGGGGAATAAGTGGTTGGAATTTGTGTGTTATTTACTTCCACATCTTAGTGTCTGGTTTTAGTACGAATAAAAACTATTAGCAGCTTGCACTCAGCTATCTTCTTTGGGAGGAAAGAGCCATGGCAAAGCTTGTAGCATTCTGCGACGTAGCCAGTTTGGACAATGCTTTAATACTTAGAAGCTGGAATAAGGAATTAATTTTGACTAGTTACTCATTTTGCTAGAATTAATGAGTATTTTTAGTGTCAACTAAGTATTTCCTGGAACTGACCTTGGCTTATGTAGGTTTTTCCACTTCGTTTACCAACTAGAACCTAGAATCTGTTACTTGATTTTTTCATGAGGCTACTTGAGTTTGAAAGGTGCTGCTCAACTGAGTTACAGAATCTTTCTTATTAAGCTATCATAATCTAAAGGCAAATCAATAGCTATCGATTATGGCGTGGAGCCATAAGGCCGTCGGTGGATAACAAAACCGGGAACATTAAAGACGCTCTCTGTTTACAGAAGGGATCGTTCTGGCACAGAGCTGATCCGATGATCTCAGCTGTGTGCTGCTGCTTTCTGAGCGTCTTGGCTTTGGACTTTGAAGGAAATTTCAAAGTTAAATTAACTTGAGCTCGCAGGAGGCTAGAATGGCTGAAATGATGTTTCTCCCATAGACAGTAATATTTAAAGTAGAAAGTTTTGCGTGAAGATTGTTTACCGCTTTAATAGGGTAATTTTAAGTGGGTAAATTATATCCTTGACCTATTTCTGTGGAGCAATGCAAACTTCAGTTATGCAGTACATAACATTATTTTAATGTTACTTTGAACTTTAATTGTCAAAGTTTTAGCTGAAAATTGTTAGGCAGAGTACAACTAGATCAGTTTTCAGGTTTCCATGTAACGAAAGAATCCATCCTCTGACAACTGCCATCCCTAAGGATCAGTTCAGTTTGAAAGAGGGGGGGAGGGTGTGCCGGAGAGAGCATTCCTGCTTCCTTCTCAGGAGTTACTCTGTATTTTGGTGATAGGACAAAATTTTGCCCTGTTTTTTAACAGCATTTGCTTCCCTGCAGCAACTCAGTGGAAAGAATACATCAAAAACGAAAGGAATAACATTAATGTGAATCTCTGTCATCTTTAAAAACACCAGGAGTTCCCCATTAGTATGTAGATGTCACTTCAAGGGAAACGAAAATTTACTGAAGAAATCTTCTGACCCAGAGTCAAATCTCATGTGAACCAAAACCATATCACCCACTGGAGTGTATTTTCAAGAAGCCTTTTCAATGTCTTGAGAGAAATTAGAGTGGGAAGAGGAAACTGGGGGAAGGGAAAAGAGGGTCCTACACGCTTCCTGAATTTCATTTTTTTCTGCATAGTTCCTCAATAGAGCCATTAATCTTCGGGCAGGGTGGGGAGAAGATACTGTTTCTTCCCCCGTGGCAGAACTGTGATACCGTTAGCCACAATTAATACCTGCAAGTCAACTATTTTCACTTTTATTGACTTTTTGCAGTCAGTAATTAGAGCGAATGTGCCCCGGAAAGTCCGCTGGTTTAAACTAGTGGAGATTTGGTAGAAACTCTGGCTTGACAGTATGGGTCCAGGAGTGGAAGAGGTTTGATGTGCTGGGAGGGGAGGTCCCACGTCCTCCCTCGTTCCTCACTGTGCTGGGGATGCAGCGGTCGGGCCCTTCCTGACCCGTAACGCTGCGTTGGTTCTGCGAGCTTCTGCCTCCGCAGTAACCCAGCGCTGGCATCTCAGCAGGGTGTGCCTGTGGGGCACCCGACTAAATGAAGCACCGATGGTAAAATCACATCAAGATTCACTGGCTTTGTGACAGATTTTATGCTTTTCCTGCTTCAGTTCCAAGTAGAACAGCAGGCAGTTTCCTAGACACAGTAATATGATGTTTATATGATTCATGTGACCACATGATTAGCTACATAATTTATTGACTAATTTCCCTAAAGACGGTATTGTGCATAGTAACCAATTAAAATAATCAGGAACAGCAGTCTAGTATGAAGAAACAACAAATCCATCGTGAGGTTTTTAGTTGCTGTTAGATTTTTTTAGGTCATCTGAGTTACAGCATGCTGACATTGGTAACACTACTGTTGAATATTCTTATTACAAAATATTTTATAGCATAGCATTTATGTGGCTTTTGATTGCCTAGTGGGATTTTTCCATATAAAGAAAACTAAAGCCAATCTACTTTGGTTCCCTTTAATGCATTTTCTTAATAGTTTGAAGATTTAAAAAGATTGCTGAAGTGCTGAATTGTTGTTTGAACGTTTATATATAGTTACAGGTTAATAAGAGTGTAGCCGGTATCCTGAGAATACTGTGCACGTTGTCATTTCGTAACTGCTCTCTTCAGGATTAGTCTTTAAACTTCTTTTTTGCTTTGTAAACATCTCACTATTCCACCCGGTTATTTTTTTATTCTCTGATTTTCTTTGTTCTTCCAATAAGTCTTCCCACTCTTCACTCTCTGCTTCACCCCTGCTTGATGCGCCTGATGCTTTGGGTCCCAGCCCGCTCTTTTCTGTGCCGCGGCCGTGAGCGTTCCCGGTTCCCAGGCCAGGCAGCTCCCGTGGGAAGCAGGACTTGTCGCCCTCTTCCCCTGGCTCGGTGCCCTTTGGGTGGAGGTGGTTCCCCTGCGAGGCTCCCTCTTCATGGGCTCCAGCCCCGGTGCCACCTTGCGTGCAGAGTCGCGAGAAGGGTGCTAAGGTACAGGACCTTTTTAGTGTGTTCTGGCGATTTAATTCATTTTACCTCACGTCTCTGTTATCAAGCAGTTTTTAGCATAACTCAGCTAAACACGTATAAAATCTTGGCCTCTCTCAGCTATGTAGGCCATATCCCCAAAGGGTTTTTACAATAATCTTCCTGTGTTTGTGTATTTATTTATTTTCTTTGGGTTAGAGCTCAAGGCTTAACAGTTACTGAAAAACTGACATCTTGAAAAATTGAAATGTGCCGGGTAAAAGCCATTTAAAAACCTGGGGAAACCCCTGTCTCTTCCCTTTATTTCATTGTTCTGAGAAGTATATTCTGAAAATCGAGTATTAATCGGACACCGTGGGGCAGTGTTTTAGTTTGGTTCTTTTTTGCTCCTAAAGATCCAATACGTAGGTCACTTACTGTCTTTTTATGAACATGCAACTTCCAGAAATTAAATCTCGGGCTTCTGTCCAGTTCAAAAAATATTATTTCAAAGTGATAAGTCTGTGGAGAAATTAATATAAGCTCTATAGCTCTTATTTTATTACAGCTTAAGGTTTATGGTCATAGACGGCAAGACTTAAAAACCTAAATCTGTTTTGTTCCTTACTAATAACAGATGGAGCTAAACTTGCAAATGCATCTTCAAAGACAAAAGTGCAGAACTTTGCAGGTTTGCAGGATCAAACCCTAAACGTGCTCTCAGAATTAGGCAGTGACTGTCATGCGCGAAGCGCAATTGTGTATGCTCTTCATCTGCCCGGAGTTCACAATACATTCTCAAAGCAAGGATGGGAAACGTTTCTTCACGCAAGGGTAAAAGATTGTTGTGAGTTTGTGCTTGTGGCTGTCGGCCTCAGAGAGATGCCAGTAGTATGGCACGTGCGCTCTGCCGGTGAAGAAAGGGGATTTGCCTCTGATTTAAAGTAATCCAGTACGTAAAGGGATCTGCATGAATTTTGGGGGAAATGTCACTTAGTGACCGCATCTTAATTGTCTGTATTTTTTTTAACATTAATGCAACCCGTAGAATTTGAGACTACAAGAAAGCACCGTGGAGCTGTAATCTGGTCTAGTATGTAACGGAGGCCACGGAGTGCGGTTAAAGTGATGCTCAGCGTGAGGCCAGCGATTTGTAACTGAACGGGCACGTGTCCTTCACATCGTCTTCTCCTCACGCTGTACAGATAAATGCGATAGTTGGCTGTCTCTCTTGCAATATTGTTTCAACTGTTAGTGACCTTTGCTGTTAACATATATCCAGCCTGAATTTTTTCCAGCAGTGATTACGTACGCTGTGCACGTATCCAGTGTTAAATGGCATAAGGAGCTGGGTTTGCCGGATTCTTTTTCTAAAAAATGCCAAATAACTTTTAATGGGAACAGTACGTCTCACTGTATTGCACGTGAATTGCTGAAGGTTTGAGAATCCTCCCGCACTAACTTAGGAAGTTCTCTTTTTGCATGAATAAAATATGCCTTAAAAAACCCTTCAGGGGTACGCCTGATTTTGGCACCGATAAACGGGCTCACCTTTCAATGCAGCTCGAGGCAACCTGAGCGCATGAGCCATGTTTCCTCGGCCAGGGGGTTCCAGAAATCAAGTTGACTATTTTGCTTGACAGGCAGTGCACGTACTCTTTTTTTTTTTTTTTTAAATCTGCCATCCTTTTAGTTACAGTGCCTTAAAATTAAAGAACCGCTGAAAAATCTTTGTCTTTTATCTGTGAACAATGACTGTAACAGGTGAGAAGAATTCACTTTTTTCTTTGAGAGAGAACATATGTTAAAATAACCATTCTAGAGTTGGTGCCAGCTTTTCACAGCCAAGTAACTTATGCCATAGATTTATTTTTTATTTTTAACATAGTGCACCATTCAAATTGGTAAAAAAAACCAAAACAAACCCAACTAAAAAGAATGGGAAATGATTTGGCTGCTGGCAAGTAAGTTGTGATTTTTAAAAACAAACAAATCCAACCGATCCCCCAAACATCCACTGATCCAAAAAACCCAACAACAAAACAAAAGAAATCCCAAACCCTAAAATGTTTCTACTGCGCTCTCTGTGGCTTGCTAGGTATGACGGTAGCGTAGTTTCCTGACATCCCTCCTTGGTGTCGTTCCTAGCCGTGTGAAATGTGTGCCAATTATTCTTTATTTCTGGTGTTTTGCCATTTGTTTCTTGAGTGTCATCTTTGCCATTCGCGTAGGGAAAACTTGCCTACATTGTAGTTCTAGGAAAAATAAAAAGGAATAAATGTTGCTCTTCAGTTTCCTATGAAGAATCTTCAAGAAAGAATATATATGTCTTTGATTAGTACACGTTTGCACGTCTCCTTGGAACTTTCTGAGAGGATTTTTTTGCTTAGTAAGTGTTTCACTTTGGGTTGTGGAATTTGGCCTTAAGAAAATAAGGCTAAGGGGAGATGGTATTACTGCCTTCAGCTACTGAACAGGGAGGAGGAGACTGAGCCAGACTTCAGAGGCGCGCGGTGCTAAGACTAGGACAAGTGGCACGGGCAGGAGTTGCAACACAGTGAATCCTGATTATATACAGGGAGAAAATTTTTCTCCGTGAGACTGGCCAAGCGTTGGAGAAGTCTGCTTGGAGAGGCTGTGGCATCTCTGTCCTTGGGGATGTTCAGTATTTGACTGGATACTGTTGATGAGGAATGGGACTTGTTTTGAGTGGCGGGAGGTGAGCTCCACAAGATCTTTCCAACCTGAGTTATTCCACCCCTCTGTGGTTCCTTTGACTTAAGACCGAATTGTCTTTGCGTTTTCTTAGGTCAGAGGTTTAATTTTCCTTTACCTGAACTGCTGGAATAATTAGTTCTAATGAATCTAGAATCTGGCTGGAGATCTGGTTTTGTCCGATTTCGATCAGTGAAACGAGGCTGGAGTTTCTGCCTCTGAAACAGTTGCTGTGGTTCATTTGTGTTTAACGCTGTGTACGATTTGCACCACTCTAACAACTTGATTTCCAATACAGTGTGTTTCCACTGACCTCATGCAATTCAGATATTTGCAGATGTTTTGAAGTCGCCGTACGCAAGCTACATATCAGTTGTGATTGATTAAAAAAAAAAAGAGAGAAATTTCCTGCTGTGGCGCTAATGACTTGCGGAATCCATCAGGGTTCTTCCTGGAAGGATTGCTTTAAAGCTGCATGTGTGTAAACAGCCCTAGGAGTCATCCTAATGAGCTCTAAATCGGCTTGAGGTGAGGACTTTCTCAGGAGCCTCGTGCGTGGTTTCTTGGTGAGAGTTTCTATTGAAAATGAGCCTTTTAACATTATATCCAGACATTGTTGGGAGCGAGGGGCTACCTTCTGCTCCCCTGTAAGGTGGGAGTAGCCTTGCTCTGCGAACTGCAGCGACCTGCTGAGGCAGAAAAGAATAGGGCCAAAACCGGAGCGAAGAAATGGAGATTGGATGAGACGTCCCCTGATTACTGTGGGTTCTTACTGAAAAAAAATACCCTATTCCATGGTGTTGTGATACACAGTATCAATATACACAAAAGGGCAGATTTAAACTGTGTAATTCAAGCTTTCCTACTGTTTGAGCTTATCTATTTTCAAGCCTAACGTTCTTTTAGCACTGTTTCTTTTCAGTGTGGCATAAGTAAGTTTGTTTAATGCACCATATGCTGCTAATGGACAGGTTTTAATGTTTTGTCACCTTGAAAAATAGAGCTTTATAAGGAGATTACTGAAAGTAAGGAGGATAAATTGCATTGGGTAGATGGTGGCATCTTCAGTTTTTTTTAATTTATTAAAAACACTTTAAAAAGGTTAAAAAAGGAAAATTTGCCGTGCTTGCTATAGAATCTCTAAAATGTCTCTCTTCACCTATTCAGAATGAAAATGACCTGAATAAATAATGTAAGGGTTCCTAACATGATGGCTCTGGCTCAGCACCATCAAAGGGACATAACTGTGAAAGGTTGTCAATTGGCATTTCTTTGGTCTTTTTTAAAAAAAAAAAGCAAGCTTTGTGTGTATAAATTTGGATACCACAACATAAGCAGACTTTGCTTTGATTCTAGATGGAGAATATATTAAGCCCAGTGATTACTATGATATGCTGTGTGGAATCTCTTTTTTTTTTTTTTTTAATTTATGGATTAAATTGCAGATACGATAAGTTGGTAACCGACCTGAAGCACTGATATTTCTCCCGTTTCCCATCTGTAATTAATTTTGGAACAGAAAACAATGCATGGTAGTAGTCCGGTGTGTGGTCAGAGCACCTGCAACCACAGGATGCTGCTGCTTGTTCTTCACTGTGGGAGGAGATCTGCAACCAGGGCTTGCAGGCAACTGCTGAGAAGAAATCTGTGTCAGCTGTGATTTTCCTTTTCTAGGCTAGAAAGAAAAATAATCGGCTATATTTAGCACACTTGAAAGAAACCACAAAATCTGTCCAAGTAAATACAATATAGTTGGGCGCTTTGCAGCGCCATGTCTTGCATCGTCCCAGGGTCCCTCTGAACAGAAATATGCAGGAAATGAAAAAGTAAAGCATTAGCTGATATTTATCAAATTGTTTGTGTTATTAGATAAGCATCCGGCAGAATTCTGCTTAATTTCCACTTGATAAAAAGTAGCAAAGCTGAAATGTCAGGCCTAATCTTGGTTTTATTTATGCATATTGAGGTCAAGCTAATGTGATGGAGAAGCTGATGGAAGTTTCCTTTGGTACATGTTGGTATGGGGTCAAGATCAGGCTGTTTGCCAGGCTGTTGTTGTTCTGCTAGATTTCTTGAAAATTGCAAATTTCATGGTGTCAGACTGGGGGTGCTTATTAATTACAACAGGGAACATTCAGAGGTTTCCGTTCAGGAAGGCAGCCAGAAATTTCTCAGGAGCTTTCTTGCCCAGAAACACTGCAGTACCTCATTTAGTGACAGTCTCTTATTCCACGTTCATAGTGTTGGATGCGTTTTGGACCCTGATCTTAGTTGAAGCTTGCAATTGCTAGAGCAATAGAAAAGACTTTAACATGACTTTGAGAACATACTGTCGTGAAAATTATTGTTCTTTGGCTTTTGGAAATAGAGCTCAGAAGGCCTTCCAAATTATATTTCTTTGTAGTTTGGTTCTTCTATTTCAGAATGTGCAGTTAAGTAGTATTTTCTGTTTGTTTGCATCTGGCAAGCTTTGTATCTACCTTTGAAGAGACCTCCTTGAAGGTCTATTTTC
Organism: Pluvialis apricaria; assembly: GCA_017639485.1. Lineage (NCBI taxonomy): Eukaryota > Metazoa > Chordata > Aves > Charadriiformes > Charadriidae > Pluvialis > Pluvialis apricaria. The sequence continues at coordinate 81,763,926 of CM030010.1, forward strand.
AAGTGGTTTATCCGTAGTAATGCGTTACTTGTTTTGAGCAGATGCAGGTTTTTTTCTTTACTGCTGTTGTAAGTGATGTACGTAGTGAGCAGCTATCCAGACCAGAGCAGCTGGTCCGTCAGGCTTTGCGGTGCAGCTGTCTGTCAGTCACGTCACAGTCGCTGCTCTTGGCACTATCTAGTATTTCTAGTGGCAGCACATCCAGGGTTGGTAGTGAGTAGCAGGTCCAAATCTGGTTTTACATAGTAGCCACCCAATCCATTTCACTCCCCCCTCCGCCTCTACTACGAGTACTATTCTCTACTATTCCCCTTTGCATTCCCAGATGAAGCCCATAAAGCATCACCGGAGTGAAGAGATGTGAATCAGTCTGTCCTAAATCAAATCAGTGTGCAAACTTACATTTTATTTTGGGTCTGAGCGCTCCTATTTTTTGTCCCTGTTACACCGCGTGAGGGGTGGAGGGAAGCTCAGCCGTAAGCAGCAGTGGCAGCGTGCAGCCTCCGACAGGAATTGAAGGCGGTTGCCAAACACAGCATGTGCAGTTGGAGTAACATAGGTGGTGTGGTTTGCCAGTTCCTCATTTCTCTTCAGCTTGTTAATACAGTTTGCATAGTTCTGTGTGAGAGAGACAATTGTTAACTGCTTCGTCGCTGTACGGGATAAGACCCGAGATGATGTCTTGTGTGCATCTCCTTGTGATTTCAGTGATGCAACTTTTAGATTGACTTTATCTAATGTTACTGTAGCACAGAGGAGTGACGATGAACTAAGGATGTGTGTAAAAAGTAATAAGGTGGATTTTTATGGTCTTGGAATCCCACAGACCCTCAGTGCTCTCCTGTTTGTGTCCTGAGGATATGAACACATGAGCTGAACCAGCCCAGTGTGACTTTCCTTTCTCTTTCTTTGCGGCTGTCAGCGAGGGCCAGGGAAGTCCTGGCGGCAGAGGTCCTGCTCGTTCACCGTGGCCAGTTAATTGCTCTACACCCCCAGTGTAGAGCACATTGAATAGGGCAACACTGTGCTTCCTCTATGGTTCCAGCCGTCCTGTGCCACGCTGCCCAGCGCGTGCTACAGCCGCTAGCGAGCCCAGTCTGAGGGTCATCCCATTGCTCACCCAAGTATTGCAATTTATAGAATTAACAGTAAACGCTGGAAGACTTTCTCCAGCCCGTTAGAAGAGATGGCAGAACTGTAGGAGAAATACAATCAAAGAGAAAGCTAAGAAAAATTCTTGTTACATCGATATAAAGCTGGAATTGAATTACAGGATAGTAATAAGAAGTGACCCTACTAAAAAATAACAAATGTGTCGTGTCCATCCACGCAATTCCCGCAATGAACCAATGTGTTTAATTGGAAATATTCCGCCTGTGACTTCACGTAAGGATAATACACAGTGTTGTTCACAACGTTCACATAGTGCATGTAAGAATTTGAGTTTCACGTAAATGGCGTCTCTTTGACGATGCAATGACATTTAGGATCCCATGTCTGGAGAAGATAAATGCAAACTCCTCTTTTCCTGTGCTGTACCCAGAAGCCAAGCGTTCTTCCCGTGTCCTCCCATTTCCAAAGCGCGCTTTGTACAAGCGTATCAGATGGTATGTGTGGTATTTGTGGAGAAGGCACTTCAGTTCATGAGCTCATGCTACTCTAATCATTCTTCTGGTGATCGCTGGGGTTTTGGAAATGAGGTTATGCGGCTCAGCTTTGGAGGAACCCAGGGAACGCTGGGGATGGAGAGTTAGGAGCGGTTGCTAAGAATATCCGATCAGCCGGGATCGCTATGGCAACGGTGTTGCCAGGATGAAAAACTTTCACCGCAGTCAATCAGAATTCATAAGTGCTGCTGTTGTCTACCTATGTCGCATCGGAAAGTGAATTGAAATTTTCTAATCCGAAGCAAATCTTTTATTAAATCCTTTAAGATCCATGTTCTCTATTTGCTAAATAGTCTGGTACAGAGGTGAAGGAAAGCATCTGTGTCGAGCCAGAGAGAGCTGAAGGGGCCATGTCAGAGAGAGACATTTACAGACACAACCATATGAATAGTCAGATTGTATTTATGCTGTTCATTGGTTTGATGTTTACGTTTCTCTTTCTAGGTGATGAGATGAAGGTAAGTCTCTCTTGGTTTTGGAGCAAGGCTTGTTTCTAGCTGCAAATTCCTTCAGGTCCATTTTATTTTCAGTCTCCTTTATTAGTATAAGACTTGAGGGATTTGGATTGTGACCACCGGTGGGGACTAATTAATGAAAATAAGTACACAAACTATGACAAGTCCTGTTATTTCGACTTGAATTTTACTGCTCACCTCTGTTAACTGTTTTTAATGCCATTTAATTTCACAGACAAAATAGATTTAAGAGTGTCTAATGCTGTGTCTGCCAAAGGTTGGTTCACTTTTTTTGGATCTGATGTTCTACTTTCCAGGCTAAAGTTAGTCCTAGCTGATATTTATTAGTGAGTGTCCTTCAGATTAAACAGTTACATAACCGGCGAAACGCTTCACATTTTGTGATCAATGCACTCTCCTACTTTACGCCAGAGACCACAAACTTACTCTTCTGCAGCTCTCATAAACACATTGACATTAAAGTGATCCTCAGATATCTTTAGTTCGGGGGATGAGTGAATGATATGCACAACCTGAAAAGGTTTTTTCAGGTCAGGTCCGGTCCATCCACAGACGTTGACTTGGCTTGTGATATACATCATGTGGCTAACAGGAGATCTTATTTTAAAATGGACACATTCATTTGCATGAAGCTTTAATATTCACCTATCTGTGCATAGACCAAAGCCTGTTCTTAGCTTCTAGGAGCAGCTCTTTTCTGGTCAGTGTTGAAGACCATCATTGCTTTGAAAAAAGACTTTCAGCTGGGTTAAAACTTAATTTGCATTACCTGAGAAATTCTAAAGTAGTATGGTTTGTTGTTGTTATGAATTGGCACAAAATTGCTTAAAATTTTTTAACAAAGCAAGCAAAATAGCAGACCTGTTCTACTTTGATGGAAAAAATGCTAGCTTGATTCTGATTTGGATTCTTAATATAAACGTAATCTAGATATTACAGAATCACAGAATGGTCGGGGTTGGAAGGGACCTCTGGAGATCATCTAACTCCAACCCCCTGCCACAGCAGGGACACCTACAGCAGTGGCACAGGACGGCGTCCAGGCGGGTTTGGGATGGCTCCAGAGTGGGAGACTCCCCCACCTCTCTGGGCAGCTGTGCCAGCGCTCTGCCACCTGCAAAGGAAAGAAGTTCCTCCTCATGTTAAGATGGAACTTCCTATGCTCAAGTTTTTGCCCGTTCCCTCTTGTCCTATCACTGGGCAATGTTTATGCGTTATATATAATACATGTTGTATATATAAACAATCTAAATTTTATCAGCTTTAAAATTTGTCCTTTGCTGATAGTATGCTATCTGAATAGTTAATGTTTAAATTCAGTCCCCAGCAATTCCCAAACCAAGGGTTTGTTTCAACGGATTCTAAAAAAACCAAACCACCTGAAAACAAAACACCTTTTAATCAGAAGCCCTTAAAGTAATGACTGAGTGAGCTCTTCAGCCACACCTACATGTAACAGCATCTCTATCTCCGCCTCGCACACAGTAGAAATTTTCTTTTTCAAAGTAATTTCTTTTCTAGAAATATCCTTTTCAAATTGTAGATTGGGAATGGGTTGATGGAAACCTTGTGTGCGAGTCTCTAACTCCTCCAGTTTCTCTTAGTATTTACTGGTGCATATCCTCAAAACTGAGGATGCAGATACGTCTCTGATTTGTTGTTTTTGAACACTGATTTTTCTTACTGTGGTACTGTTTTTACCTGTTGGAGGGAGCCACCTTTCCAACAACGACAGAACGGTCCGATCTGCCCAGATGTGGTGGGTCAAGTCTGTACGATGCCTGTGTTCTGACCTCAACAGCAGAAAACTCTGAACAAACCAAGGAATTCCACCTAACTGTGGTGATACCTTTCTGTGCCAGCTCTCTGGTTTTGCTGCGAGTCATTTTGTTGTTTGGTGTCAACCACGAAGAATTGACACTCGTTTAGTCTAAAGAGGTGATTCAGGATTTATAGTGGGTAATATTGAAAGCTCTATAGCAAATATATAGTTTGGGGTACTGCAGCCTTTGGTGATGAATTGCTTGCCGGCGGTTTCAATGAATGTACAGGTCAAGACAAAGATTAGCTGTAGGCGAACGGCTCACTGTAGCAAAACATTTCATGAAATTAGCTTATTTACAGGTGACAGATGAAAACTGTTGTCCAGGGTTGATGAGGGATTGTTATAATTCCCTACCAAGTGTCAGTACCTCAAACCATAGCTAAAAGCACGGCATTTAGCCTGAAATTTAAAACTATTTTTGTTGGTTCTCTAAAGGCTCTGTGTTTGAGGTATAAAAAATAGCTTTTGTTGCAAGCGGATTTTCTTAGCCTGTTGACAGGGAAAGTAGGTGAAGTAATAACTTTGCCTTCACTCAGTTCTGTTGTGTATGTTAAGCTCGCTTCAAGCATCCTGTGTTTCGGGAAAAAGAGCAGCATCCTTTTACTGAGGTGTACTTTTTGATTGATGCTTACAGTTATCAACCCAGGAATTAAAGACAGAAATAACATAGGAAGTATTACAGTAAAACATCTCTCATCTGGAAGATAGCTGTGCATTATTTGTAATGAGGTTTCATGTGGCTTTGGGTGTTCTTCCTATTTCTGTCCTTGGGTATTTATCTTATATAGACACATCCAACTATTTACTTTATACTTACAATAATTCACAAGAATTGGTTCGAAAGAATTGTCTTAGCCATGTTTCATTACCCGGTAGAGAAGTGAGTATAATAGCAGAAAACACCGAAGAGAAATGTAAAAATTTCTGTTCTTTTCCCATTGATCTCTTCCATTGCAGCGTCTGTGGCACTTAGAGCCTTCAGTTGAAAAATCGCTAGCACGACTTACTTGTTCGTAATGAAATACAAATATTTTCCTTAATTTGGAGCTTCCTTCAAAGTCTGCAATATGGGATTTCCCTGCCTAAGGTGAAATACGTGCTCACGTTCTTAAGGCTATATTGCTGTTGGGTTATGCGGGTTTCTCAAAGCTGATGTGCGTGCATGTGAAGTAAAAGAAAAACAATCACAGGGATATGTATAGCGATATCTTTGGAAAAAAATATGTTTATTTACATTATTTAATTGTGGGGGAAAATGAAAGCTGGTGTGACTATTTTCCCTTATTAATTCTGCCAATGTACCTCTATTCCAACCCATAAATTATTCCTGCCTTCACGTTCAAGGCACCCGTTAGACACAAACTTGATGATGAAATTATATTTTTACGGACATGATGAAACAGTAGTGTTACTGCAATATGTAAAGCCTCGTTATGGTTTTCCCTTGGAAGCCTTGGGTCTAATTAGGGAGCAAAAAAAAAAAGGTTTGGTGACTTGTTTGGTGGAGAGATGCCCAGGCTCATTGTAACATTAATACTGTAGGAGCGGGGAGGGTTTCTTGCTGTGTTTTTGTTTCTTTATTAGATGAGTCATTATGAGAAGGTACCCTAACCATCAATTAATAAAGGGTGTAGATTAAACACTCCTGGGAATTCTTAGTTAACAGTCATTTGACCAGCCTAGTAGAAAGCTTGTTTTCACTAAAATCCTGAAACTGAAGAAGCGATGATGTAAGCCCTTCAAAGCTGGAGAACAAAAGGGGATTTTTTTTTTCCACCCTTTTAATGAAAAGAAGCTTTTGTTAGCGAAGGCAGAGCTCGGCGTGTCCTGCAGTGTCTGCGAGTGGGAACATGCCATTCTTTCCTCTTACCCCTGCCCCTCTGCCGGGGTTTGGGTCGTGGTAGCTCTTGCTCGATTTGCCTCACAAACTGCTGTGAAATTGCTGTGGACGGTAACAAGAATTGCACGTGTCACCTAAGAGAAGAGGGTACGTCGAGGGCCCTGATGGGAGTGCGTGCGTGTCGGTGGTGTAGGTGATGCTCTGTGCGGTGAGAGCGTCCAGGACCAATTTTGGTTGCTGCCATGCTTCTCTCGGAGCACGCGAGCCTGCCTTGCGCTGCCATCGGAATTGGTTGTAATTAAAATTGTGTAAACAGTATCTTTTTTTTTTTAATTTATAAAAAACACCAAACCCAAAACCACGGTGAAGTATTTCTAGTGTAAATGGCATCATTCCGAGTGGGTGTGTTTTCGACTGCTGGAAATCACAGGGTAACATTTGGTAGTAGCTGATTTAAAGCAAAGCTTTTCTACAGCAGTTTTATGTCAAACACACAGCTCTGCTTCATCATATATGCTGTTCACTGTATATTCAAAGGTGGTTGTAATTTTTACCTTAAGGATTTATTAGAGCGGTAAAGGCGTGCAAAGCAAAACAACAATCCAGAGATAAGAAAACCGAAAGCATTGATGAAGTTGTTATAATAATTAAGAATGGGGCTGTGTGTGCTAGGCACTGTACGAATTTAGAACAACAGGCAGTCCTTTTCCTGAAGAGTTTACTGCCGAAATGGATGATTCATGCACAGGGCAACAGAAGGCCTGGGACAAACAAGCTGTGGGAGGGTCGGTAAACAGTCACAGGGTATTATTATTACACATATATACACATACGGGTTCAATTTAAGTAAAAGGGAAATTGCTAAGGGGAAACACAAGGAGATAGAACGAGGGGAAGAAGGGAAGAGTCAATAGGGGAAAAAAATAGGACAGAAAAATTATACATAGGACAGGAGGAGTTAGACAAAAGTCAAAAGGGTTTAAATGACAGGCCTAGGGAGGAGTTGCAGCAAACGGCAGGGTACTATATTTCAGGGAAGAAATATCAAGATGGTTTTCCATCTTGTGGAAAGAGGATGGTGCTGGTTCCTGTATCCCCGCGGAAGCCCCTGGAGCTGCCTCGCTGCCCCCTTCTGCTGCCCCAATTTGTTTGAGCTCGGCTGCCCGCTCTTTTCTGGAGTCCGTGTTTTCGGAGTTCACAGAGGCTCATGAAAACGTGGTCGGGGAAGAACACGGGTTCTAGATTTGCCCTCCTAAGTCCCTGTGTGTCAGTGTGTACCGTGGGCACACCTCAGGTTCTCCCTTCTGCCCTCAGTAAAGCGATGCCTGTTGGAAGTGTACTTTCTTTCAGGCGTTCTTAAATCTGCTGAATTTCTAAATCCCTGGATCCATTCTTCCTAAAACACTGATCTTATGATCAGCTCGGCCTTTGCAGTTGCAGGCAGGGAGACATAATCTGGTTTACATTCTGAAGCATGCTATTGATTGGAGAGAACAACAACAAAAAGCGTCTCTCGAGGGAAGAAGTCCTGTTTTAATATAGAGCTGGACGTGGGAGACCTGGCTTGTCAGTGCTTTCTGTGTGAATTCGTTCCAGGCCTCTAATAATATCAGTAACATCTCAGTCTTTGATGTGGTTAAACTACTGTGTATTAAGATGCTTAAGTGAACAGATGAGAGAAATATGCAATAGCAATATTTTTCATCTATATTTAAGAATCCTTCTGCTTAAGGTGTTCTTAACGAAAGGACTCAAAGCTTAATTTTCTTCTTGTATTGAACGCTAGTCCCTGACTTCACTGAGATCATCTACCTTATGAAATCATACACGTATGAAAAATGCAGAGGCTGCCTTCATTTGTGCTCCATGCAACAGCCTCCGCTCAACCATAGGGATTGCTTAAAAGAAAAAAAGTAAATAAAAACCTTCATGAAGGCAATATTTAGTGGTGTTGTGGCCTGAAATTAACTTTATATTTAAATACACGCTTTCTGAAGTGAGTGCTTCTATTCCTATATTATAAACCATATGTGAGATGATTGTTTTTTTCCTGTTGATGTTAATGTATAACTGCAGTAATGCAGCAGTATGGGTTAAAACCCAAGCTGGTTTTATGTTTTTTGATTTAAAAATGAAATAAGTTGAATTCTATATTAAGAAATTGGGCTTACTTTTCACCATTTTTCCCCACAGCCTTTACTTCATTCAGATATGTTATCTAGGTTTCATAACAATGACAGCAGTGCAGACATTTGAATGAAATTGAGAAATAGAGTTAGAAAATTTACTTTCTAAATTTCTCAAATGTTATCAAAACACTGAGGGTTTTTCTCACATTACAAATACCGCAGGGAAGGAATAAAAACTGCATATCAAGTGAAAAATTAATGAAAGCTTTTCTGCTGAAACAAAATCTGTGTGTTTGACACAAACTTTTTTGATGTCTCTTGTTCATATTTTGGATAAAACTCTGTACCTGCGTATTTAGAATCTGAAAACAGTTGTATTGGCATCTCAGTAACGTTTGCCTACTGCGTTAGGAAGTGAATACCTCATTTGCCAACTGCCGAGGGTCATTAGTTGCGTAGGTGCTTGCACGGAACTGAAAGTCACTTTCTTGTACCGGCTCTTGATTCTCATCCCATGTAGTAAACAGTGAAAAACCTGCGTAAGATAAGATGTGCATCTGCTGTAGTAAGAGATTCACTTCGCAGAACCAAGAAACCTGAATCATCCAGTCGGTAAAACATGTCTGGACGGAGTATTGCGACTGTCGGCCAGGTGTGGGGCTACCTGAGGGCTTTTTTTCTACTGCCGCACCATGAAGGATCCTTTTCATTGGTTATATGGTGGTTGCCATAATGTGTTGATCATTGTGCTTTCAAGTGTGTTTTAGACCCTTCAAATATGAATTTAGGAAATTGTTAGTAGGTTCCTAAGTACGGCAAAAAGAAATACTGCTGAGTTTTCTTTCTATGAAAGGCTTATCACAAAGGAAATGAAAACCGATGGTTGCCACTATGTGCGCTGATTTGCAAAATAACTACAAACTGGACCGCCTCTCCTGTAGCTAACTGTTCCCAGCTGCTCTTTCACATTCCAAATTTTATGAATATTTTTACTGGCAACAGGAAAGATTTTTTTTTTTAAGTCTTTGCAGGATAAGACATCTATTTATTTTACATAAAATGTTTTGTTTATCTTTTCTGATTATTCTGCATGTGGAAACTTTATGTATGTTTCCAAAATGAAAATTTGCAATTACAGTTAGAGTTAAAAATAACCATTTTCCTAACTGTTATATTAGCTCTGTTTAAATCAGATTGGGTTTCAAAATTGTCTTTGCTATCGTAGCTGGTTTTCCAGGAAAGAAATGCTAAGGACATTTTATATTCCTTCTGTTCTCGTTAAGAGTCCTGACTTTAGTGCAGAAGAAAAAGAAGCCCTTATTAATAAGTCTGTCGTAAAAATGTGACAAAACATATACTAAATGTATGTTGCTTATTTCAGTGGAAGCTACTCATTAATATTATAACCCAGATTTATTTGCTACCTGTTGTGTCCTCCTTTTGTGTTAAATATTTCAGGCTTTGTCTCACCTAATGCATGTGTTCATTGCTGATCTGCAAGCGTCGTATTTATAACCCATAGTTTATAGACAAAATGTCTTCCTTCAGAGTTTCCTAGACTCACTCTAAGATTCCCTTCAACTCATTAATTTCATTAACTTCATTGTGTTTTATCAATTATATATAAGGGCAGAACTGTCTTTGGATTTTTTGCTTTCTCTCTCTCTTCCTCTCCATTTCATCCGTTTTCTTTGCACCAGTAGAAGATTTCTTGTTGTGCTTTGACCGATACGAGTACCTTCCACGCTTTTGTCTCCAGGTCAACTGGATCAGAGGTTCTTGTGGCTGCAGCAGAGCTGTCCCTGTGCCGTAAGGCCCCTCAGGTGGCCTTGTTCCCTCCCAGGCTCCACTTTTAGTGACCTTCCAAGTTGGACTTTTTACCATCTTATAACTTCACTGTCAAATACCGCCAGAATTGCAGCAAAATAGTTTCTATCCCGAAGTCATGTTTAAAGAAAAGCAGCTAGTACTTCAGAAGACAGATGTTTTGGGTTCATTTTAATTGATCAAAATATGGACCATTTACCAAGATACTTCTGGTGAATAGTGTATATTACCCAAAATGTTGTGGATTTTTTTAAACCCAAAATCTATTCATAAATGCATTGAATTTAGTAAATAGTCGTGGAGGGAGAGAAAAAACTTGGAATATGATGCACAAAAATAGGGGAAGGAGGTTGCCTTCCGTGCTCTTGAACTAACGTAAATCTCACTGAAGTTTACCTCCTGCTTCTGCAGGGAAATGTCCTATTTTCAGATGAAGGGTGGGTTCAACTTTGGGTTTAAACAGCAAACCAAAGGTTTGTTTGAAAGAATACTATGCTAGCATTTTTTTCCTGAGTCTGTCTTATTGCTGCTGCTGTGGAGTGAAAGGGTTTCTATCACACAACCAGGAATTTCTGAAGAGTGTTTCAAGCCTACTGTCTGAGAGTCAGCTCGGGTTTTATGCTGTCCTCCTCCGTTTCCCACAGCAGGTGGCTCAGACAACAAAGATTACTGGACTTCCCTTATGGGCAGGTTTCTCCTGTTCACATCTGCAAGACGACCTTTGTCTTTCAGAGCTTTGTCAGATTAACATTTCTCCAGCACTGTATTTCTATTTAAAAAACAAAAAACAACCCCCCAAAAAACAACACAAAACCAAAAAACCCACAAACTACTGAATTGAGCTCCTGGTGTGCAGCAGAGAAGCCTAACTTCCCTCTGGCCTATTTTACGCAAAAAGGAAAAGATTTCTTCCGATTGCCAAAAAGATCAGAGACAGTGAGTGAGTTTTGCCATGATACATCTGTCTTGAGTATTTGTGTGGGCAGCAATTGCACCAACAGAGCATTTATTGAGGAAGACGACATGAAAATCACCGGATCATAGAATAGTTTGGGTTGGAAGGCACCTTTAAAGATCACCCAGTCCAACCCCTCTGCAATGGGCAGGGACATCTTCAACTAGACGGTCTCCAGTTGGTGTGAGCAGCCGCTCTGGCCACTGCTGCCTCCCCAAAGCCGGCTGGTGGGCGTCCCTGCCGCCCCGCAGGCTTGGCTCCAGGGTAAACCACGCTCTGTCCTTGCTCTTCACTGCCAGAATTTCCCTGCTGAGACAGGGAGTTAAAAATAAATGCATTGGTTTCTTTATATGCTTTGGCTTAAGATACTGTAAACAGAAAAATTATTTGAAGATCAAACGTATTTGGGCCATTCACAGTAGAGCATATGAAGGAAAGACCTATTTTTAAGGCAGAAGAATATACAGCGTAGCCATTTTCCTTAACTTTTTTTTTTCCTTTCTTCTGTTGCTAGAATGATTCATCCTGTTACTCACTGTGGGAGTGTTAATTGCCACAGTGTAAGAGAAGTGCCATCTCCTTAAGGTGAATCCAAGAGAGCAGGGCTGCTATGTGCAGGGTACTAGCAATTTCTTTAGAGAGGAAGTGTCAGCTCTAAAAGATGGTCTCTTCCAGTGTGTTTCAAAAAAAAAAACCATGAGCTGTGTATTGGGAAGTACGCTCTGATTTTAAATCTAATGTTTATGCTTTATTCATCATTAATTTGATTATTAAATATTATTTACTTAAAAGTTGGTATATTTCATGAGCAAGTCCTGCCTATCCAGTGCAACTTAGAAAGTCTGTGACTACATTTTTTGAGAGAAAGGGCGGGATTATAAAATTAAAAAAAAAAAACAAACACATCAGTTTAGTAAGTGTCCATCATCTCTAGGAATGAACATCACCAGTTTCTTGCATATTTGAGAATTTTGAACTAAAGGATTTATTGTTTAAGGATGATTAAATGAGGTTAAAAAACGATACCGACCTGATTTTTCATTGTTTTACACATTAATTTGCAGGATAGGTCAGCCTACAGGCTGTTGTATAGGGTCATTTCATAATTTCACCACCCCAGCGTGCGTTTTAAGACCATCACAATACAGCAAAGCACTTAAACGTGATTAAATGCTTCACTGAATTGGAACGTCACTAGACGTTGTACTCGGTTGAGTACAGAGCTGTAAAAGGGCCATCTGAAACTCCAGTTCTTCTGTGTAATTTGCTGGGGTAACTCAGAGCAGCCTCTGAGACCTGGGGGGGTGTCTTTTTATTGACCACAGCTGATGGAGGCACATAGAGCTACAACAGCAACACATCCCACCACAGCCTGGCCCTGAGTTTGTCTTCCCTCTAGCGCTTCCGAGCAAAACCGAGGACCTGCTCCTATCTGTGCACCGAATGTCCTATCGGAACACAAAGAGAACATCTTATAAGTTGTATTTTCTCTAATATTTCAAAAATAACTACTTCCACGGTATTTTTTTATTTTTTTTACTAAGTGCAATACCTGTGGATGAAAAGAGGAAGTACTTCTGATTTTTTTTTAAATGTGTATTTCATTGAGTACATATTGGTACAGTTCCAAAGAGAATATTTTCTAACAAGATGGATTTTCAGTAGAAGAATGTCAGATTGATGTGCTGAAGTGTTCTTTTACAGCAAGGGAAGAATAAATTCTTTGTTAAACGTTACTCCAGTTTTTGTTGCTAAATATATAGTCATGCAATTTGTTTCTGGAAGCTGGAGGAAGCGTTGTTTCACTCAAGGCAAGAAACTGTCCCAGATATTTGACTAAAACACTTCAAAATGGAACATTGTGGCAGGAAAAAATGGGGTGCGGGAAGGTGCCGACATAGGCAGGCATAGAATGGGAAGCTTTTTAGGAGGGAGAGCCAGCATTCAAGGTCTTGGGTGTTTTCTGATACAGTGATTTCATTCGTTAGGAAGCATCGTGATTTTTGTCCTGTAGGCGTTAGGCCTTTGGAATGGTGGTTTGGAGGGGGAGGGCGCTGATGGCATGAGTGCTCAGATGCTTTCGGTCCCATTTACCACAGGGGCTTATAGGGTATTACCTCCTGGCTCTTGGGCCCAGAGAAACAGGGCTGGGGAATAGCTTGAAGGAATCTGTCATGTAATAATAATGGAAAATAAAAATCTCATGAAGAGCAGTAAAACTTGACAAAAGATGAACTGACTTAGCAGAACGTGTCCGCTGCTGTGCAGAGCTCGGTACTGTAAGTGGCTGCGTCGTGCGTCTGAATCATTTCCTTTGCTCGTGGGCGGACTCAAATGGCTGTTGTGTCCTCTGCTAATAATTCTCTTTCCAGTTTGTGAAATCCATTTGTAATGGGATGCGTTTAAGTTCTTCCCCTATGACTGTGTGGTGTTTCGTGGGGTTGGTGTAGGGAATTGAGCAGTTGGATACCGTAGCTTCAGAGCCAGTTGGTAATTTCCTAAGGTGTCAGGGGTTTGCTCTAGTAACGATTAATAAAAGCCAAAGGAAGTAAGTCAGAAGAGCTCATGGTTCCTCATCTTGCCTGTGGAATATGTATTTTCAGTTAATCAATGTTTTCTTTTCCTTCTGAAATAATTTTTGCTGGCCCTTTCCTGTTTTGAACAAGTTTCTAATGATGGATTTGATACTCTGAAGTAGAAGTTATGTACCTAAGACCAATCACTGAAAATGGCAGTGATTGTCAAATCAGAATGTCTCGCTCTCTGAGCCTGTATTATATTTGAATCCTTACTAATTTATATATACATATATATATACACACACACACTTAACTACGCTGAAAGGAGTTAACTGAGGGTGCAATGTTAGAAGATGCTCTGGCAACCTCTGTTTGGCTCAGTCATGTGTATATATCATGATACGGTCTTCAGTTACACATGCCCATAATACTTTTTCCACCAACTCCTGCTGTATTTGGCGCACAAAATAGATGATACGTGTTTAATGAACAGCTCTTCAATAGCTTGTTTCCTTCTGGTTGCTCGATTTGTGGCCCTAGGCCTTATTTACCACATATTGTTCAAACTCCCCCTTTGAAGACAGAATTATTATTCCCTTGGGGGCTCATCTATGGTGCTCATCAAATTAGTATCCAGAGTGCTGAAAAATAATTGATTAGTTTTCACTACATTTCTGTTAAGTGAAGTTATGCAATGATTCTTATTTAATAGATGAGATGCTGGAAGAGAGAGAGATAAATAACAGTTCAAAAGTTTTGACTATGTTTGGACACTTAGTTCAGGAAAACCGGGACTTTTGTTCTTCGGAGTAAGTGTATTTCATCTCACTGATTCCAGTTATCAGCTGTCCTCTTGACTTAGATTATGCCTGAAAGTTTTTAACCCTTTGAAGACAAGATCACAGGATGTCTGATAAGCATCCAGAAAATGAGAAACTTTCCTGTGAACAGCTTCTGTTTAAGCACCTGTCTTGGATTAAGCACTGTGTCAGGGACAGACGTAGCAGCATGAATCCTGTTATCTGGTGTGAAGTTCGGTTGTCCTGGCTGTGAAGCCGCCATCCTGTTCCTAGTCCTACAGTGCCCTAGACCATGTCTTCCAATTTATCTTAAAAAAAACCCAAAAAAACAACACACACAAACCCAAACCAGAACAAAAAAACCCCCAAACTAACAAAAAACCGCATCTGCAAATCAGATAAGAGATGCCCTTGCTTTGTGTCTTTTGTGAGCCAGGTGGTTCTAGTGAAATAACGGGTACGCAATGATACGATTAGGCTGTATAATCTATCATTACAGGTAGAATTAAGGTAATGTGAGTACTGTTGCTGTTTACTTTTCCTTACTTCTGGAACAGTAGGCAACCATCCTAAGTAATCCTTAGTAAACCATCCTCCTCCTTAGTAATAATGGCAGTAGCAGCCACTGCACAATTTGTCTTAAGAGTTTTAAAATATCTCCTGATTGTAGATCCTGACTTCCCTCCCAGTTTTGGAGGATGCTAGGCTTTAGGAAGCACTGACTCTTCTCTCCATTTCCCCTTTTTCAACCTCCCAGTGTAATTTCTCTGCTCCTCCTGTGCCACTGGTGCCGTTCCCAGATGCAGTCCTGGCGCCGCTGCCCCGGTGTTGGCAATCCTGTTACCCTTTTTGTGCCCTTTGATCCAAAGCACGTGGATGTAAAATCGTTAATAGCTGAACTCTTTCAGATGAACAGCTCAAGTTGGTTTTGAGGCACGGTGTAAACAAAAACCCCACAACTTCAAATCCAAGAGGTGGAGGTTTGATCAGAATATTTTACAAGACAATGAAGAGAGTGCCGAGGAAGAGAAGTTTGCATATAACTATCATAACTACCAGCTTATACCTACAATAATTTCAACCTTAGAGGTTCATCTGAGTACCTGACAAGAAAAAAACCACATCATTCTTTATTTTTTTACATTCTGCTGAAAATATGACACATTCCTATTGCAGTTTATGCATGTTCAATGATTACAAGGTACTGCGTTTTATAGAACTGATGACATAAACATTTCTTTTAATTTTGCTTTGTATTGTAACTGATTTCAGTTCTGGTAATCTTTACTTTCCCAGGTGACCACGAAAAAACCTCAACTCTTTCAAACCAAAACGTAAATAAACAGTTACCCAAAGAATAAAAATTCAAGGCGTAAAAGAAGAATGCTTCTAGCTAGAAAGTGTCCGTGGCAAATGTCTGGTTACTATGGCAATCGCCATGGTGCATGTGACCAGCATGATAATTGCAAGGTACTTAAGAGCCTTTTCTCTTGCATAAGTTTGATGTCTTCTAACCAGAGGTGTTATGTGAGGTCACATACCCTCGATTGTAACCACCAGATGGATGGATAATGCAAACGATCAATTTGCAGCTCCCACTGGGCAGAAAATGGTGTGTTCAGTTCATGGATTTTAATTTGTTTGATCTACAGCACACTATGAGTGCGAAGGGGAATTTCTTCTGTGTAGTCTAACGTTTTTTAAAATCTGCATTTTGACTCTGTTTGTACGTGAATCTTTGCCATGCGCGTGTTTTGTGGAGCATTTCAACCTATGCAGACAATCATACCTCCGCAAAACCTGGCTGGCAATTATAACGTAGATAATGCTGGAAATATTGTATAATCCCAGTAAATAGGAGGTGTTAATACTGAAGGACAAAGTAAGTTAGCGTTTCATTAAAATAAGCAATTATTTTAAAGTTAATTATTTCTTTAGACAATTTATTTGTCTAGTGAGTTTGGTGGCTTGACATTAATAATGCACTCTTTCTAGGAAAAAAAAGAAAAAAGATAGTGTCACATTTACATGCTGCATTGCTTACTTTTTAATTGGCATTTGAATAGGTAGTCTTACATTAATTCCAGCGTGTTGCACTGCTGATTTGGCTTTCATCAGTGTTTAAAGGCTGTTGAGGATCCCGTTTAAAAAACCTTAAATATTGATAGTTCCTTGCCATTTCCATGGAATGACACTTTTCTAGAGGATAGAAGCAAGAAAGAATAGAGCCAAGTGATTAAATATATGTATTATTTTTTAATCACATATACAAACTCAGATGTGAAATTTTCACAATTTGGAAATATTTCCTGTTGAAAGAAGAATCTTTTCTGTATTACACGTTTTCATTATTACTGCAGATCGTCAGCTACGGTATATTTTCCCGATGGTGAGAGGGAACTACATATTGTTGCTTTGCACCGAGAACACAGACAGATACCGTCTCTGTTTTCACATTGGTGCCAACAACAGATACTCCTCTGGGGAACTGAGTCACCCCAAGTGTATTTGCCACCTTTCTGCTGTGTGGCAACCAGCCGTGACGGGTTTGTGCTGTGCCAGTGTTAGGAGGCTCAAGAAAACACAGCGAGTGACCAGAATGCACCTCGAATGTGGCGCGGGGAAAGGGCCTTGGGGCCTACAGTTCTCCAGCCGGGGTCCCAAAGGCGGACACTAGAAGTAAAGTGGAGCTGGGATTTTTGATATGTTTTATTTTTATCGGTTTTCCTTTTCAAACATGACTTATTTAAAAGAATGGAAGTACGCATCGAGATGCATTCCTTGGAAAGGTGGCTTTATATTTCTTGGCTATCTTGAGAAGACTAATTACCAGGTCAATCATAGCTATCTGACAGAAATTCAGATTAAAGAAAGATCACTTGGTCGCGTGATTTAGATGCAAACTGATATTTCTTAAACACAACACAACAGGTTATTATTAATGGAAAACTGTGACACATCTGCTTATTAGGAGATTACAGCCAGAATTAGTAGAAGCAAACGCTGACCCACCTCTTTGGTCGTTGTGCCTTTTTTTCTGCACTTAGGGTATTTTTGAGAGTTAGAATTTGGGCTAGAAGCTCAATTTTTCTTCTTGCAACAACTGTTATTCTCTTCCTCTTCCCTGATCCTGTCCTCAACTAGGTATAAGAAAAAAAAGTAAGATTGCATCCAGAATTTTGCTTGAGGTAGCAAACATTTGAATGATGCGTCCTACTCAGGTGCCCTAGTGGAGCCTCAGCGGGTCGGGCACTCACTGGTCCCACACCTGAGGTCTCCGATTCAGGTCCTACTTGCGTTGACTATGGCTGCACGTCCTCGGTCAGACGCAGGTAGCCAAGGGTTTGTGGCCATATGGTTAATCTGCCGGCAGTGGTCACCGGCAAGTGGTTCAACCATTGGTCTTCCACAGCAGTTCTTTTCCTATGCTGACAATTGGAAGATATGCTGGGGAAAATGAAATGAAATTGATACGAGCTGACCAGTTATGTCTTTTTGTTGTTTCACCCCCTCTGTTTCTGTCAAGAAATGAATCCTTTCATACCAAGGAGCACTCAGAATTGAGTGAAGAAATTAGGTTGTATCCACTTTGCATTAAACAAAATAATAAACGTTTTCTGCAGTGTCTGGGTTAACTTTTGTGTATTAAAAGCCCTGCTTGCTTCTTGCATAAGGATGATCATTATATTAGCAGGAGACATTTTTTGTGTTTGAATGGCAATGGTTGGCTAGGCTGGATGAAGTCGACAATGCAGCTCCCCTTGTCTTTACCAGGGCCAGGATTTCGCTCAGAATTTTTACATAGAACAAATTATGGGGGGGCGGAAATAAAAATGTGCCTGTCAGGTTGAAAAGGAATAATTTGATTATCTGTTGAGCAAGATAAAAATGTTTTCCTTGGTCTCTTTGCTTCTTTTTCTTGCTTTGCACCTTTGTTTCTCTGCTACTGATTCCGTTTGTGCTGTATTCATTGAGGAGGGAACAAACAGGCAATGCTGATGTAACAGTGTGTAAAAATGCACATTTGTGAGAGATCTGTTATTTAACTTCATTCCATCATCATAAAAAAAACTTTGTTCAGAATTTTGGTGTAATGAAATAAACGCGTACTTTAACTCTTTCCTGTTACGGTTCGGTTTAATGATTTCAGTGGTAAACCATAGATGGCTTTTTCACCCACCTCTGATTCGCTCTATTGTTCTTCTCTTATCAGGGTGGGACAGATGGGAGCTGAGGGTTCAGCTCAAGGTAACCAGCAGAAACTGCTGTAGTGGCGAGTCGATAAAATCCCAGATGATCATCTGTGGCATACTGCTGAATAGATACAGAGCACTTACCGCACGTGACACAGATTTTTTTTTTTTTTTTTTTAAATAATGCTAAACATAGAAGCAACTGACAAGATAGAGGTGTCACCATTTTAAGAATGACAGTATTAGCAATTACTCAGATGGAACACCTGAGTGTTTTAATGCCTTTAACAACTGGTAAAAGCAATGCGCTCTTCAAACAGCTGCAGGATCAAGGCTGTGTACTTGGAGAACCACAGAACAGTGGAGGTGGGGAGGGGTCTCTGGAGATGGTCTCGCCCGATCCCTGTCTCACATCAGGGTCAGCGAGGACGGGTTGCCTAGGGCTGTGTCTGGTCAAGTTTTGAGTATTTCTAAGGACTGAGAATTCAGCCGATCTAAGTCATCTGTTCCTTTACATTTAAAAAAGGTTTTGTTACGTTTAAATGGAATTTCTTATATTTCAGTCTGTCCCCGTTGTCTCTTGTCGTGTCACTGGGCACTGCTGAGAAGAGCCTGGCTCAGTCTTCTTTCCTCTCTCCCACCAGGTATTTGTACACGTTGATAAGATCCCCCTGAGCCTTCAGTTTCCAAAATGTGGAACGTGGGAAGTGCTCTGACTTACTGACAAGGATTGTTTATTTACTTTTTTAAAGTATAGATAGCATAGGTGCAGAATATGAAGTAATGTCAAGGTGTGGAAAGAAGTCCTAGTTTAACTCAATGAAAATTAGAATCTTATCTTGGTTTGTTGCAAGGGTGGGATTTTAGACATCTTAAATGGAATGGATCTGCTGTGGTTGAATTCAGTGGGAACAGAGCTGGCCTTGTAGAATTTAATTTTTTTAATTGTGGAAGTAACCAGGAAAGATATCATAAGGAATGACTCCGGAAAAAGAAAAAAAATTATTTTCTACAAGGAAAGCATAACTTGTACGACAGAAAAGAGGAAGCTAGTGACGGCCTGACAGTGTGGACATGCCTGAGGTAGGCCGATGGCTTACACAGCAGCGGTGACCCAACTGCAGCATGGCAGAGCTCGGGGCAGCCGTGTGTCATCTGCCAACAGTTGCAAACAGGACATTCTTCTGGGGCTTTGGGTTACATGCCTACGTGAATGCATTTGGGAGCGAGGGTCCTAGGTCTGGAAAACACCCAAGCAAAACTCAGTGAGGAAGCCCTTCCAACTGACTGCACTTATCAAATTAAAGGGATTCATTTAATTTTGCTGCCATTACTGCTTATGTACAACAAGGAGCCGCTGGCAGTGCTTGCGGAGAGGCTCGCCAGCGCTTTGCTTGAAGAACTTTGAGAGTTGCTTCACGCTTTGGGTGCATGTTTTCTTCTCAGCTCCATAAAATAGATTTAAGCCGGGGTAGAATCCCCTTCACCAAAGCTGTATGGAGGGGAGGTAATTGTATGTTGTTAACCTGAAAGGTTGTTTACTGGGAATGTGATTCGGATGTCGGGTGAATTAAGGCACTTTTAGCTAAGCACCTGGACTTAGGTGTAATGAATACGGGCCTCGAAACAACATAACTGACAGGGTATATCCGTGGGAAGCTTCCACGCACTCATCTACCTGATCATCTGAACCCTCGTTCAAGGGAGCTGCCTGATCATAAATTACTAACCGTTGCTGCTGCCCTGGGTTCTGTGGGCTGATAGGTATGGGATGGAGATGCGATACCCCTTTTATGAACTGCTGAGGGGAGATCACGTATGTGACTGCAGCCCTCTTGTTTCAAGCGAGTTAAAAACTACTTCCTGTGCAATTCCCCATATTAGAAGTTTGATTATGGCTGCGTATTTTTTTTTCCAGCTAATAAATTTTGCTTTGGGAAGGAAATGTAATCCACTTGCCGTAATATATTTCTTTCTAACTGCTTTAAATGAAGAAGAATGCCTTCAGCAGTCTTGAATATTTAGGACTTACTGGGGTGTTTGGGCATGTCTTTGAGACGGTTTGTGTGGTTATTAGACCTGACCTTGTGCTGTTATTAGACTTCGTGTCAATTCACACCAGCCGTGATTCCCCGGTTGGTTCGGTTAGGGTGGTTGGGTTCCATGCTGGATTTCTGGGATTGTGGGAAATGAAGAGTACTGAGGTGTTCTCACTGAGCAAGAGCATTTGTTTTCTTTGCGCCTAAAACCGTGTTGCTGCAGGTGAATGCCCAGGGTCTGGGGACATAAGCTAAGGGCAGTGAAGGTTAATGAGGTGGTCGCCCTTCAGTAAACTTGCGAGTTTGTGCTGGTTTTGTAGCTCCCATCAATAGGTATTTGAGATACTTGTCACCATAGGCCTGTCCAGGATTTTATTTGTGGCCGCTGTTGCACTCTACACTGGATTTCACAGGGAGTGTGTGGCTGTGCAACTCTTGTGTACTGACAGCAAAAAAGAAAAGATGAAGTGAGAAATGTGTAGGTCCGCAATGGACAGTTACGGGCTGGTTTCGTAACGTGAGGGGTCCTACTCTGTTTGCAGTTTAGCTTTCTAGCTAACCACCACTTAATTCCCTCTGTTTTTGCCCTGGCATGGACTTCTGTGAGGATGGAGTACGAAGGACTGGAAAACTTACATCATGAAATTGAAAATCCTCAAACTGTGCTCTTTCTCTCTCCTTTCTTCCTCACACCTTCCTGGCTGCCTCCCAGGGGTGCCGGCCTTTTGCTGCTCACGGTGACTCCCAGCGACTTCTGCCTTTCACGAGGCAGCAAGCCTTCCATCACTAGAACCTCTCAGGAAAATCTGCTCCTCTTCCTGGCTGTCATGGATTTCTCCTGCAATTCTCTTTCCTTATTCTTTTCCAGCTTGAAGACCAAAATAATGATTCTGTAAATATAGAATTAAAAAGACAGTAGCAAGTCCCATCTCTTCTAGGGACAGAGGGACAAGCCGTGGATTTGATTGAGAGTGAGATGCTGTGTTCTTCACCCCATCGACATCACTGCACCGTCACCTCTGAGTTTTTGGAACTGTCATGTGTGATTTAATTTTTCTTCGTATTTACCTTCAGAAATATCAGTGATTTTTTTTTTTAATTTTGCAAGAAACTTTATTGTAAGAAGAAAATACACAGTACGTTGTCGCCACATACTTTGACAATCTGCTATAACCTAAGGATCACTTCTTAGCAGGGGAAAACCCAAATATCAGACAAAGACTGTAAAAGGCTTAGTTTTCTATGGAAAAAGGGCTGGGCAGGGGGATGAAATTGTGCAAAACTTGACTAAAATGCAAAAGGGGAGATGACCTCTTGCTTTAAAAAACAGCAGTTGTGTGCAGAGAGTAGGCTCGTTTGTAAATTAAAAGAATAACGACATCTTTACAGGTTTCACAAAGGATTGCCGTAAATGTCTGACACTGATAACAAATGACTGTTGTGCATCTTCCCCAAAATACTCACTGTGACTGTGATTGCAGCTCTAATTATGGCATAACAGATGCAGTGTTGTATAGCGCCCGCCTTCAAGATTTGCAGCTCCCTTTACTTTTACATGAGTTATTTTTCTTTTTAGTGTAGAATTTACTACTGCTAGCAGTAACAAAGAAGTCACTCTTAAAGTAAAAAAAAAAAAAAAAAAAAAGGATGTTCAGATTGTTACACTGCTCTCATTGTTTTTGTGCTGCAGATGTTCGCTGTGTTAGCAGCCAGCGCGATTGTGTGTGTGTGTGTGGGGAGTGTATTCATGCCTCGTTGGGTCCTTTCCACTTTCTCCAACCTCCCCTCTGCTGAGTAAGCAGTTAAAGTGACTTCTTTCTTTTGTTCCTGGGCCTTTGCTACTGTTTGAGAAGCAGAGCGAGTTACTTGGCTGGTTTGTTCAGTTGTAAGTGGAACGGTTTGTTTTGGTTTGGTTTTGTTTTGGTGTGGTTTTGTTTTGTTTTGTTTTTTTTTTTAAATGTATTCATCAGAAGAAATGGTGTTGTGATAGGGTGAGGGATCACAGGATGGTTAGAGTTGGAAAAGGGACCTTAAAAACCATCCAGTGCCACCCCCCTGCCCTGGGCAGGGACCCCTCCCCCCAGCCCAGGTTTCTCCAAGCCCCGTCCAACCTGGCCCTGAACACCTCCAGGGATGGGGCAGCCACAGCTTCTCGGGGCAGCCTGCGCCAGGGGCTCACCCCCACAGTGAAACATTTCTTCCTAATATCTCACCTAAATCTCCCCTCTTTTGGTTTAAAACTGTTCCCCCTCATTCCATTGCTCCCCTCCCTGACCCAGAGTCCCTCCCCAGCTCTCCTGCAGCCCCTTTAGGGACTGAAAAGACTCTGAGGTCTCCCTGGAGCCTTCTCTTCCCCAGGCTGAACACCCCCCCTCTCCCAGCCTCTCCTCACAGCAGAGGGGCTCAGCCCTCGCAGCATCTCCGTGCCCTCCTCTGGATCCACTCCACCACGTCCGTGTCCTTCTGCTGTTGGGGGCTCCAGAGCTGGGGGCAGCCCTGACGGGTGGAGCGTGTGTGCCTCATGAGAGCCCAGTAGAGGGGCAGAATGATTTTAAACTGAAAGAGGGGAGATTTAGATTTAGGAAGAAAAAGAGAAGCAGATTTAGGAAGAAGTTGTTGCCTGTGAGGGTGGTGAGCCCCTGGCCCAGGCTGCCCCGAGAAGCTGTGGCTGCCCCATCCCTGGAGGTGTTCCAGGCCAGGTTGGACGGGGCTGGGAGCACCCTGGGCTGGGGGGAGGGGTCCCTGCCCAGGGCAGGGGGGTGGCACTGGGTGACCATTAAGCTCCCTCAAACCCAAACCATCCTGTGAAGCAGAGGGACGCGTTCCCAATCCTCGCGGGCATCCGCAGGAGTTCTTTCCCGGTGTGTGTGGGGGGGTTATTTCGGCCGCGCCGCTCCCGCCGCTTCCCCCGCCGCCGCTCCATCACCCCTCGGCTGCGCCACCGGCGGCGGCCCAACGCCTCCGTCGCCCTGTGCGTGGCGGGGCCACGGCAACGCGGCTGGCCACGCCCCCTGCGGCCACGCCCCCTGCGGCCACGCCCCCTGCGGCCACGCCCCTGCCCGGCGGGCCACACCCTGGGGCGGGGCGGGGCGGGGCCGGGCGGCCGCAGCCCTGCATGGCGCGGCTCGGCGCCGCCAAACCCGCTCGCTAGCATGAACGAGGAGGCAGCCCAGAAGAGCGACGGCGGGGAGAAGTGTAACGGCGGCAATCAGAGAAGGAAGAGACCCAAGAAGGTGGGGACGGGGGGACAACGGGCACCGGGATCCGGCGGGGGCAGCGGTGCGGGCTCGGAGCGCGCCTCCTGCATCCTTCCCTCTCCCGGCTCTTGGCATAAAGCGAGGGCGGGGGGGGGTTTGGGGCGGGGGGAGGCTGATGGGTGATGGGAGGGGGGTGCGGTAGCCAAGGGGTGCTGGCCCGTGGCCACCTGGAGAGGGGTTTTACCGCTGGTGGTGGCAGGGGGGCTCGGTACCCCACCTGCCGGTACCCCACCTGCCGGTACCCCACCTGCCGGTACCCCGCAAGCGATGTGGAATTGATAATATTGCCATAAGCGAGCCGGATGGCTGAGCAAAGGGCTGTTTCTTTCTTTTCTTTTCATATTTTTTTTGTCTTTTTGAAACAGCTGTCTGTATTGTTCAGTTGAAGTTAGCCGCACCAGGCAGCGGATGCCTCTCGGCGCGGGTTTTCCTGGGCTCCCCCTTGAGAAAAAGGGCAGTTTGTTTTGACAGAAGAAATATCCAACCGGCACACGGTGGTGTTGACTTGATTTACGTGCTTTCTGTCCCTTTTTCTTCAAGCGGTACAGATGCAGGTTTATAAACCTTTAGTTTGCTTTTCCAGAGGTGTGTGTGAGATTGGTTATAAACGATCGTAGGGAGATGTGTTGGTGGCTTTTGTACCGACTGTGGTGATTCAGTGATGCTAATGAAAAATAATTGGGTAAAAATGTGAATTGTCCAGCCACACCCAGTTTCCAGGGCACTTTTTTCTGTGCGTCCAGTCTCTCGTTCATAAATGGTTAATTTGCAAGGTATAGCGTGCCCACTGCTTCGACCCCCTGCTTGAGGTAACCTCTTGTTAATGTCTTTAATTGTAGGCAACTGTTTATTTGTGTTTGGATTTTCTCTCTCCTTTAAGAGGAAAGATGTCAGTGGTTCTGCATAATTATGACATAAACAGGTTTACAGTTACACGCCCCACCCCACCCCCCTTCTTTAATCTTCATTGGTATAATGTGAGTTACCCCACTGAAATGTGTGGGACTTACTTGCGGGGTGAGGAATTACTCCGATACGGGGAAGAATTTAATCCGTGCAAAGTGTATTCGCTGATGAATTCTTCAGTCCCTCATTTTGCATAGGATTTGCATTTTAACCAACGTTGTGGATGAGCAAGACAAATTGCTACAAATGGGAACGATATATATAGGGCTGCAAACAGACACTTACTCAGGGACTTTTGCCAGGGCTTTTGACCTGAAGGAAAGCTGCTTTGCAATAGGTGACACTGTTAGGTCCCATTTTATCACAGAGGGAAGATTCTGTACGTATCCCCATAAAGGCATGAGATAATCCAGTCTAAGCAAGGAACTGAACAAAAACATCCTCACCCCACCCCATTGTGCTTGGAATATTGCCTGGATCTCCGCACAGTGGGGGATTTTATATAGCACGTTGGCCTTCTATTTAAGCATAGCTGCGCAGCAGAGGGAATATCTGCTTCATCTTACCTTTGAATTGGAAAGGTTTATTTGTGGGGGTATGTAAATCCATATGAGGAAGCAAAAATCAAACGGTTGAGCGCATACCCAGTGTTTTCATTTGACTGTGAGATAAGCTGGGAAGAATATCGTAATAGGGGGAAGGTTTTGAAGATCGAAGGAATCAAAGTGGGTGTTTCCATCTCTTCTTTTTTATGCGTGTATGTGGTTTCTCGTTTTGCCATTGTTTTCTCGGTAAAGTGGCCCAGAGCCTTTCAAGGTTGAAACGCAAGTCTATGCCCCTGCTGCCAAACGAATGCTTAGAAAGCATCTCTTGTGTTGAGTCTCTGACTTCAGAGCCTTCCAACAGCTAATGCACCTTCGTTTTTCAAAAAGCGTGATAAATGCTTGGGTATATTTTGAAAGCTATCTGTTACAACTAGAAAATATTAATCGGGCGTTTTCAATTGACAAATGTAAACAAAAAAAAATCCTTAATTGCGCAGTTTGGGTGCAATTGATGTTGGTGCCTCAGGTCTCATATTGGACTAGCTCTCCTGAAGGTTTACTCTTAGCAACTTCATGAAGAAATGCAGCTCCAGGCTTTAACATTCCTTTTAAAATTCTGAGAGTAATTTTCTTAAAATCTAAAAATAGATAATTTTCTGGATGAGAAAGAGACACCCTGGAATAGCCAAGAGTTACAAGAATTCTGTGTTGAATTCCTCTGCGTTTTCACTAGGTAGGCACAATTGCTTTTGGGAACAGAGATGAAAGCGCCATGTGCAAGAGCTCCAAAATCAAAAGTAACGCAGCCTGTTTTCGGGTCCTGAACTACTTTTGCTGAGCGAAGCTGCATTGCGCCATCCAACATGCCCTCTATCTGTTCCGTGGAAGTTGATCCCTTTTGTGTGGATAATTAAATATTAATTGAGCCAGATGAGTTTGATCTATGTATTGGGAGAGACAGAAGGAAACGTATCTCGGATACAGCATTCAGCTGGATCTTCTATATTGCAGGAGGGTGTCCTAGCTAGGAAGCTATGTAGGGTTTTCTCTAATTTTCAGCAGGTTTTTTTAGGCACACCTACTTTAAAATGAAAAGGCTTCAGTTTCATCCTAATACAGGATGGGAAAACCTGAATTTTTTCATAAAATGGAGAAAATGATTACCCACCCAAACCCAAATTTAATCCTTTGTGGTGAGTTTTGTGGCTTTGTGCGTTCGGGTGAGTCAGTGGGCTGCCTTAACAGGTTTGTGAATCCAGTGGTAGGGTTGCATCCAGTTTCCCTGTGGTACTTTGCCTCCACGTGATAACTGGAATATGGTGAAATTTGTGTTCCTGGGGGAGAAAATCATGCTAAATTTCTGTGTTCATCCAGTTCTAGTGTCAGAGAGCAGAGGGTGCGTTCTGCTGGCGGCAGAAGCAAACAGAATGGCCTCGTTCTGTTGCTGGTGTAACCGCATGGAAACCCAGCAAGAGTAGCACTTGGTGTGCGTTGGTCTTCTCGTCTTGGTAGCCGATGTACCTACCGTTTGTGTTGAAGGAGTAGCATAGCAAGTGAATAGAAATTTATAATACATTAGTTTTTTGAGGCCTCTTTCTGTATTTTGCTAAGTGTATTGTAAAGTGTCCAAGTACCAAATTCCTATAATTCCTCTCAAGGGTGTTTTTTTTCATTACAGAGTGTTTCAGATGAAAACCAACCTGTCTTTGTCATCACGTAGAAAATGAAGCATATTCCTCTATCTAGTACTAAAAGCTCTGATGGCTAAGGGCTTTCCAGAAACCACACGTTCTTACATCACTGATCATAAAGCACACACTATTGATGGATTGATGCAAAAATAATCCATTTTAGCTTATCGCAGAATTCCAGTCTTGTCACTCACGTTGCTCGTTCTTTAAGAGAAATTAAAAGCTTGGAGTCAGGCTCATGTTATAAAAGACTTGGAGGACGTTGTAGTGCTGATGTAAAGGAAGATAAGTGAGAAAAATCTTCTTTTCCTAACCTAAGCATCACCTCCTGTTTTAAATGTATCTATGGAAAAAATTAAATTCGGCATATTAGGTGAGGACACTTCCAGTGGAAGTTGTATACTGCCTAGTGGAATCATTACAGTGTACAAGCTAATGCTTTTGATTACTTTTGATTACTTAAGACTATTCATTCCATGCATGAGGTAATTGAGACCCATTTTGGAATACAAGTGCAATTTTGGCCACCTATGTTCAAGAACAAGAATCCAACAGTACGCAAAGCATGCGGAGAGGGATTGCGAAGAGCTGGGCTTTAGCGTGCTGGAGCAAAAGGCTATCTGAGGCGAAAAGGAAATGAGGCTCTTCGGCAGCCTTCGGATAGGTTTAATCAGGTAAAGACCCAAGAGAAGCTTGATTATGAACGAGCTGTGATTTCTCTAACGTGTCACTGGACTGGATTCAACTGAAGGAGGTCCCTCTCACGCCCGTGTTTTCACCTGAGTCATTTATGGTGCCGTAATAATACTACACAACACTTTAACTGTAAATGTGGATATTTAAGTCTTTTAAAATGTTTATTTCACTCTCCCGGCTACCAAATTTAGTGGAAAATTGAGCACCATCAGAAGAAAAGTATGAACGAGCGTTCATCTCTCACTAAAACCAGTACAGGGGCTTGTATGACAGCCGTTCCAATGTGCTGGGTGGCGTTCCCTCTAAATTGCCTTCATTTCACACTTGCGAAGTCCCACTTAGCCTTCTCTAGTCGCGGCTATCCCCATCGCTATCCCATTATTACTGGTGACAGACAAATAGCTGTAAAGTTTGATGATCCTGCTGAGATGAAGCCAGAGTATGGTTTGCCTCCTTTCCGAGAGAGATCACGTCCCCTAGTTTTAAAAGAAAGAAGGTTTCCTTCAGACGATACACAGTAAACTGAACAGGCAGAAAGAGCTGATGAGGGAAAAACAGAGTCTTTTCTTTCATTCAGGACTAAGACATCTAAAAGGCGCTTTATCAGAAAGCCAAAGTGGTAGTTTGAAGTTAACCCAACTCATTGGTGTTCAGTATTGATAATTTTACTGGTAACGCAGCTTCTGTGACTCTGGAAGGTTTTATTCTTCTTTCAGCTGAACTGGTTTTAGAGAACTGGAGCTGCCTTGCTTTCAGTTGAGTTAGTCAGGTTTGTGTGAAAGCAAAGCAGCAGAGAAAGGGCGCTAGAATTTGCACGGGAAAGAAGAGAATAGGTGGAGAAAAGGACAAACTTATTTTTAGGTCATGGAGGTAAGAGACAGGTTTGTAAAAAGACTGTTGAGGATCGAACCAGACGTATTCCTAAATGTCTCCGCTACATTTCAATGTAGTTTGCACCATCGTAAATCTGACGCAACTCCGCTGACATTCTCGCATTATCGAGATCAGATTTTGCTTGTTCCCTTTGCATTTCCTTCCTATCACAAGGCTTCCAGCACGTCTTGTGCCAGGTATAAAACTAACAACACAGCTACAAATGCTTTGACGTATTTTTCTTCTTCACTCCTTCCTTGCCTGTCCCCTTTAGCTTTAGTTGCTGTGTGTACTGGTAACAAACCAAAAATGATGTGTCTTTTCCCCACTATGAGATAAAGCGCCGTTCTTCTCTGTCCCTAGTTGCCACCGAGCAGCCATCACTTTTGATGATTGCATCAGCACAACGCCCTGTGCTTCTCTCGCGGCAGCCCCACGGTGGTTCACACTCTGGAGGACTAATTTCCATTTACTTAACGGCAATGAGACAGGGAAAATAATGACGGGCAACGGAGCTGAACGTTTGGACTTAGAGCCTTGTGTGTTGTCGGCGTGGTTGTTTCTCTAGCGTCGTAAAGCGTGTAAAACAGAGAGAGCACATCACGCAGGCCGCACGGCTGAGCCTGGCTTTTCTAGGTCTTTATGTTCTACTGTAACAGGATCGCGTCAAGCATCGTCGTGCTCTGTTCTGTTGATGGAACAAGCAACGAACAAGTCTTAGAATTGACACAACTTCTTATAAGGTTGCATTTAGTCATTGCGGGCTTTGAAGTTAATATATATATTGCTTCTAAAAATATTGATTGATTGTTTGTTTTATTAGAGTAATAGGAATCTGCAAAGGGCTGGAGTTATTTCAGTGTATTAGCAGATTTGTGCAAGTGCTACATTTCACAGATTAAATACTGTGGAGGAAATCATCTGGATAAGAGTGATGAATTTTATCCAGAAGCGCGTGACGTGTTGAGCCTGCATCCGCCTGCCACGCGTTCTGGGCTCCCGATTTCTCATTCGCAGCTCTTGCTCATTTTCACCAATGTTTGGCAAACATCAGTTGAGTCAGAGGAGCGAGTCCCTTTTTCCCCAGCCAGCTTCCCTTCCTCCCTGCGGGATGCCCGGGGCTGTCAAGCATCGCGCATATTGCATGGCATTCGCCCATCTCGCAGCCTGGTCACGCGTTCCTGCGGGCTGGTGGTGGCATAGGCGGAGGTGGCCTTTCAGGCGGCAGCTTCAAGCTGCCTTTCCCGGCTCTCTGGGGACATTGGGGTCCACGCCGGAGGCAGCCACGTGCTCTCTTGCAGCCTCCCCTCCCGCTGCTTATGGAAGAGCATCTGGAAGAGCGTTCGGCAAGATGCGTACGCGAGGTCTGGCGGTTGAGCTGCCTGGGGGAGGGATCGGCAGCCTCTCGTGTTCTCTGCCTCTCTTACCTGCCTGTCCCTATCAGAGATGACATGTTTCATGTCCCTGCCTCCACTGGGCATGCTGTGGTGACACTTCAGATGGCATTTCTGGCTAGGAAAGTTTTTTTTTTTCACTCTACAAATGGAGACTGACACGTGCAGCACGTAGATATTTAGGCTAGACACTAGGAGCCCCAGAGCTCTGAAATGCACGGAACAGAGGGAGGCCGAGAAAATAATAAGATGGCTAGGGGCTCTTACCTCCTCATTTAGTTGCAGGAATTAATTATTTCCAAATCTCTCCTAGCTGCTTAAGTGGGTTGCTTTTGTCTTGGTGACAGAAATTGCTGAGCTGAAAGTTTGAACTTACTGTTATTATTCCTACACTCTGTAGAAATAATTCAGTATTTCCATACTTCAGTAGAAATTTGCTGTACTGTTATTCATTCAGCGTGATCCTAGTAATTTTGCATTTTCTCATTTATTTCCACTTGATTTCATTGTGCTCTGGCACCAAATAAAGGAGGGATTTTTTTTTTTTATTTTTTTTTAAAGTAGATGGAGATGGGTCACTGTTTAAGGCTCCCTCAGAGTAGTTTCTAGAATTGCATGGGAGAGGCAGTGAATTGCTTCAGGTCACTTTTTTTGTAAACAATTTGCAGTTGAAAATACATGGAATTAATTTTGAAATTCATCTGTCTCTTTTGTAAGTGTGATTTTGGAGGATGGAAGCGTAGTGTTACATCTCTGCTCTTTAAACAAAAAGGCAGTGTATCCTTACAGGCGTTGCATGTCAAACGTGTGGGCATTGATCACTTTTCCCTAAACCTTCTTGAAATAAAAATGCTCCTTGACCACACAGCAATTTAGGGAGTAGAGGTAGATGCCAACCCATATTATATCACCTTTTCTGTGGCTGCTTCCAGCTAGCCCGAGGTTGGGTTACGTGCAGGTAAACCATTTTAACCTGCTTAATATTTTCTCTCAGTTTAGCGCGCGCACACACACACACACAAAATTTAGTCTGCGAATGAAGTGCTCTCTGGAGAATAGGATCGGCTCCAAAGAAGATGATAGAGTAAACAGCAGTAATTGCAGTTCAAAATTATTTTCTAGGTTAAACAGTATATGGGTTTCTGCCCCAGGCTAAGTATTTCGGAAGTGATTAGTTGCTTTTATTTGTTTCATCCAGTCTTGGGTGGCATGCGTTTATATTATGCTGTAGTACTGGATCTGAGCAACTGGAGCGTATAGATTTAAATTGGCACCAGGAACGCACAGATTCCTGCAACAATTTGGCTTCATGATCAATTAAATCTGCTAATTGTTCCACCACACTAGGCTTTCTTTATACAGGGGTGTTCGAAGTATGTGTCAACATAGCTGAGGCAGTGAGGAGTACTGGTGATAGTTTTGAAATGCGTAAGTGTAAGTGTGAACTGATGAAGTTTATAAACAATTTACACCCTTCTATAGCAGGTATGATTCTGAAACTTGTTTGTCTCTTACTGTGTTAAAAACTGTGCTGCTTTCCTGTGACCAAAAGACTCTTCCAGTCCCTCTTTTTTTTTTTTTTTTTTTTTTTAACATTTCAACTATCAAATACATCTGGCAGCTTTCAGTACCAGAGAGCAGATGTCAATGTATAAATGTCAAGAAACAGTGGCGGTTATTCATCGTGCGAACCATTAGAAACCTAATCTGACCGTCCTGGTTAGATCCATGGCTCCGATCCAATGAAAAAAAGGAATGAATAGGCAGAAACGTCAGGGGAAGCAGGCTGTGGGTGGTGTGTGGATGTATTTGGAGATGTGTTGTGATGCCCTATCTCGGCCTGTTTTGTGCATGTTTTTCCCCCCCCGGTGCGTGGCAACCGCGCAGAGCGGGCCGTCAGTCCCTGCTGGATGTCGGCGTAGCTTTGTTAGAGCCGGCGGGGGCTCTGCCAGCTCCCATCAGCTGAGGATCTGCTCTCTTGTTGCTGTGTACCTATGCAACGGAGCAGAGCGTGGGGAATATCAGAAAACAGAAGCGCTGGAACGGGCGCAGATTTTTCCAATCAATCTATGATTCATGCTCATTAGCTTTGAAACACTGAAGAAAGGCGCTTTATGAGCTGGCATTTCCATTTGCGCTTTAACCGCTTTACTCGCGCTGAAGGCAGAGTGATGACTACAGCGTTTGCAAAAAACAAGTGAAAGGAGAGGGATGGGAAACGCGTTCCGTGCCTTCTCCAAAGGTTGCTGCCCTGTCAAACACTTACTGCTCGGGTTAGAGATCGTGGCCTCCTGCCTGGCCCTCGGAACCACTGATACCGTGTTATTTAGTGTGGAACAGAAGTTAAACGGATTAAGCGTAGCGTGGAGTTACACCTTTCCTTCGGTGCACTTCAGAGGTGGGGAGGGAAGGTGGAAGTATGGACCTTGGGCTCCCCGCCTGAAAGGCGAGCGCAGCTTTTGGTGTTGCGTTTATTTTTAATTAACTGCTTCTAATGGCACAGAAGGTGTTTTCCAAGGAAGTCCTGTCTCTCGCAGAGCTCACGATCTCCGTGATTGTGTTTGGAGGTAGAAGCGTGGGGGGGCTTATGGTTAATTATATTTGACGCTGTGTATTTGTACACGCCTCTCTGCCCCCTGGTCGTCAGCGTAACTGCTTTTTTCATGGCAACATCACCAA
Source organism: Pluvialis apricaria (assembly GCA_017639485.1). Classification (NCBI taxonomy): domain Eukaryota; kingdom Metazoa; phylum Chordata; class Aves; order Charadriiformes; family Charadriidae; genus Pluvialis; species Pluvialis apricaria. The sequence goes on from CM030010.1 coordinate 81,796,237, forward strand.
CAGAAGCAGCGGGCGATGGCTTTCAATTGTAAAACAGCTGCCAGGAACTCATTATGCACTAATGTATACTTTAAGATGCAAGATTGTTCCTTTGCAGCGTATGCTTAGGAGCGTGGCCCATTTGAAATATAGTTGACAGCAATTAGGATAGTGATGTACAACATGCCTTTCCTAGAAATCATTGTTATAAACCAGTTGCTGCCTCTGAACAGAAATAATATAGTCTGGCTTATTATTTATACAGCGCTTACATGAATGGTATCTCAATCTTTTTAGTGAATGAGCAAAAACGTCCTGCTGGAAATCTCTTCTGCGCAACGTAGCTTCATCCAAATGGAAACCAGATATGTTTAAATAAAACAACAATCACTAAATGAAAGGGGTAAATACAAATAATAAAAGTCACCTTTTTGATTGATGTAATTGAAGTGACAAAGATATGGTTACGAACCAGTCAGGTATGAGTTACTGAAGTTTTACGCGTTGAATGTTGATGCTGGAGACCAGAGTTAATGGATCATTCACGTGGGTGAGTGAGGTTTGGACTGGGACCTTTGTTTATGTTCTCCCATCCATTCTTTTGGGAGGATTGATGTGGTGATGAATTTTTTAATTTTTTTTATTCTGAAGGAGTGAACAAATGGTTAACCTCTTGAGGGAACTTTCTGAGAAGACAGATGTAGTTGATCTCCCCAAAAGAGAAGCCCTGGTTCGTACAGAGAGAAACCGAACGCTTCCGATTGGGATAGTTCCCAGTCTACAAATGCCACAGCTGTGTTACAGACTTTGGAATCTTGGTTAGAGTCAGTTCTGCAACCGATAAGGTTAGGGGTTTGTGTTTCTCTGTTCCAAGCCTGAGGCCACAGTTGGACACATGGTGTAAGATGGGGCTGCCACCAGTTGAACTGGTCATGGCTTGTCCTTCCTGGGAGCCAGAGTAAGAGTGTGATCTGGGTTGGAGCTCCCTTCTTCCTTTCCGCAGAGGAGACAGGACAGGAAGGGATGGAAATGAGCAACCAGGAGGAGAGAGAAAGTGGAGCTGTTTTTTGTGTGGCAGTTTCAGTGCTCGAGTAGATCATCAGAGAGAAAATACTGGATCTTTTTCACTATTACGTACTTATAAAACCCCTTTATTGGAACAGTATGAAAAGCACATAATTGTTTGGTGCTTTTTTCTGTCTAAAATGTGATTTGTAGGCATACAAATGAAATGAGAGGGTGATTTACGTTACTGTAATGCATGGTTCAACCAACTGAGGAGATTGGGCTGCCATTCTAATAATGGAGATATTAATATACAGTTGTTTTCTCAAATAGCATTTCTCATCATTGCAGCTAATGTGCTTTATAGAATAAAACTGGTATTACTGCCTCGTGCTGCAGTCGCTTGCTGTGCAGTGGTGTGCTCAGGGCAGCCTCGGGCCACAAGTGCCAGAGCAAGGCTGAGAACCCAGCGATCCCCAGTTCTCCCACTGAGAACCCACTGGTCCCCAGTTCTCCTGCCTCTCTCCCACTGCTAGGGACCAGCTTCAAGGGCCTTTATTCCCCAGCCCGCTCCCCGCCTCTTCTCATTGCTCTCCGTGCTCCATACTTTTCACCTGAAGACCTTCTGAGCCCAAAGTCTTTTCTCAGAGATTACACAGAGTGTTCAGGGGCTCCTTCAGGTTGATTTTAACATTAATATCTTGAGATGTGGCCTGGAAAGCAAACCCTTAGTGGCGTTCAGACAAAACCCACAGCTCATTTTTCGAGCCTAAGTCAAAACTTGCTGAAGTTAATGGAAGGATTTATGTTGACTTGAGTAGTTTTATGGCCTTCAGTAATTTTGACTGCCTTTTAATGGCTTTGAGCTTCAGCCCGTCAGGAACGAGTTGAATATTTCCTTGTTTATCTTTGATGTTTATGGCATGTAGCTAGATTAATAGCTGAATAAGGGCTAATTTTCAGTGTGCTTAGAGCTCGGATTGATAAATTCCGGTGCCAAGTCTTTAATCCTTCTCTGGAAAATTTTTCCTTGTTACTTAGTAAAATTATCTGGATGGTTTTATTGCAATAGTAATGACGACCATTAGTATACATTGATGTTTGTGGAAAACATATGATACCGTCAGCTTGTGCCGTAGAATTCAGCAGATACCTGTAGGAACATAAAGATACTTATATTACTGAATTCACCTTTAAAATAGAAAAGTAGCGCTCAACTATGACCTACCTGTATCTCAGCAGTGAGGATTGAATAAGTCCATCAAGTATCGCCTTGAGGTGGTGAAATGTATGGGTGGATTATTTATTCCAGATGGCGTTAAAACAATTTCTTCTGAGGACAGTTGATTATTTTCACTGATTTTTTTTTTTTTTTTTTTAAATTGTTTTAAGAACAGTACATCAAACAGCAACTCTCACTTCTGACTGCCTATTGTCAAATTCTTTTGTGTTTCACTTTACGCCATTGTCAAGACCCAGGGATCTCGCTCCTTTTTGAAGTTGTTATTAAACTTGCAAGATATGGCAGCAGCTGAATTTTACTGAAGGTTGCCGGAGCTCTGGCTAATGATCAGTAAGAGGAAAGTTGGAATTAGATGCAAGCAGGCACATTAATTAGATGAGGCATTATTTTGCTGGAAATTCAGTTCTTTTGTTGCCTACTGTAGTATTGTCATCTTAATTATTGGTACTGAGGTCAATAGGTGAAAAATTAATTTTTCTAGCAGTAAGGAAAGTCTGTGTGGATTCGTAACAAACATTAAGATTAGCATGACATGATAATTTTAAGGTTAGCAGGAATGAAATATGAATGGAAATGTATGGGGATGTGGTGGTAAACACCAGACAAGAAAATAAGGGTCAAAGAATACCCTCTGTTGGTAATGCAGCAAAACGGAAAAATATGCTATTTAGGTCCAGGCCAGAAGGACCGGGCTGCGAAAAGCCCACTGCAAAGATCGCTTGGCCCCAGAAGACCCTGCATCCATCGACCGGAAGATAGCAAAAGAGTTGCTGGGTGTCATGTCTGCTGTTCCTCTTCTGTTAGCCCACGGGGAAGACGGACTTACATTTTAGACAGAAAAAAAGGAGAAACAGACAACAAGAGCAATGCTTTGATTTGTGGGGGCTAAAGTAAGCAAGGTTCTTACCGCCCTGTGACAATTGCTCGGCATCTAATGAGTATAAAACATCTTTCCAAAGCTCGTTCACTGTCACAAGAACAACTCCAGAGGTGGTGAAGTATCAGTAGCTGCCCTCCCTTGTCCTGTGTGTTGCAGGTGATGCTGTCCAGACCGTTCCGCACACCCACCTCGCTGTGTAAGAGTGCAAGGGAATGGAATTTGTAAGAGAATGAGTACAACTGGTAAAATCAACTTACACAAAGGTCTTGTAAAATAAAGATCAGGTTCCCCCTTTCTAACCTGGAGAGTTCTGTTTCAGGGTTTCCTACAAACCTCCCAGTGTTGCTGGAAATTCGGATGAGGTTTTGGAAAAGCAGACTGTGTGATTGTTTCCAAAATATGAAGTGAGGTCCCTACTTATTGTGCCTGAATTTGAAAATTCTGCTGCTGCCCTGTTAGGTGAGACAAAGCCCCCATCCTACGAGAGGTTTAGGGTGAATAGAGTTCTCAATTCTGGGAAGAAGCAAGGAAGGGGGTCAGCAGAACTGCCACCTTGGACTTCCGGAGGGCGGACTTTGGGCTCTTCAGGAGCCTGGTTGAAAAAGTCCCCTGGGAGGCAGTCCTCCAGGGCAAAGGAGCCCAGGAAGCCTGGATGTTTTTCAAGAAGGAAGTCCTAAAGGCGCAGGAGCAGGCTGTCCCCATGTGCCGGAAGACAAGCCGTCGGGGAAAAAGACCGGCCTGGCTAAGCAGGGAGCTAGTGTTGCAGCTTAGGGAAAAAAAGAGGATATATGGCCTTTGGAAAGAAGGGCAGGCCACTCAGGAGGACTACAAAGAGGTAGTGAGGCTATGTAGGGAAAAAATTAGGAAGGCCAAAGCCCAGCTAGAACTAAACCTGGCTTCTGTTGTCAAGGACAACAAAAAAAGTTTCTATAAATATATTGGCAATAAAAAGAGGACTAAGGATAATCTCTGTCCTCTAGTAGACCAGGCTGGTAACGTATTGACCAAGGACGAGGATAAGGCTGAGGTACTTAATGCCGTCTTTGCCTCAGTCTTCAGCAGTAGGACCAGTTGTTCCTTGAGTTCCCTAACCCCTGAGCTAGAATACGGGGATGGGGAGCAGAATGAAGCCCTTGTAATCCAAAGGGAAATGGTGAGGGACCTGCTTCAGCACCTGGAGGTGCACAAATCTATGGGGCCAGATGGGATCCACCCAAGGGTACTGAAGGAGCTGGCGGAAGCGCTCACCAGGCCACTCTGCATCATTTATGAACAGTCCTGGCTAACCGGGGAGGTCCCAGCTGACCGGAGGTTGGCAAATGTGACACCCATCCATAAGAAGGGCTGGAAGGAGGATCCGGGGAACTACAGGCCGGTCAGTCTGACCTCGGTGCCTGGGAAGGTGATAAAACAGATCATCCTCAGTGCCATTACACGGCACATGCAGGAGAACAGGGTGATCAGGCCCAGTCAGCATGGGTTTGTGAAAGGCAGGTCATGCCTGTCAAACCTGATCTCCTTCTATGATGAGGTGACCCGCTTAGTGGATGAAGGAAAAGCTGTGGATGTTGTCTACCTGGACTTTTGCAAGGCTTTTGACACCATTTCCCATAGCATTCTACTGGAGAAACTGGCTGCTCGTGGCCTGGACAGGTGTACCCTTCGCTGGGTAAAAAACTGGTTGGATGGCCGTACCCAGAGAGTGGTGATAAATGGAGTTAAATCCAGTTGGTGTCCAGTGACAAGTGGTGTCCCCCAGGGCTTGGTGCTGGGGCCGGTTCTCTTTAATATCTTTATTAATGATCTGGATGAGGGGATTGAGTGCACCCTCAGTAAGTTCGCAGACGACACTAAACTGGGGGGGCGTGTTGATCTGCTTGAGGGTAGATTGGCTCTGCAGAGGGATCTGGACAGGCTGGACAGATGGGCTGAGGCCAATGGTATGAGGTTCAACAAGGCCAAGTGTCGGGTCCTGCACTTGGGTCACAACAACCCCATGCAGTGCTACAGACTGGGGGCGGAGTGGCTCGAAAGCTGCCTGGCAGAGAAAGATCTGGGGGTGTTGGTGGACAGCCGGCTGAGTATGAGCCAGCAGTGTGCCCAGGCAGCCAAGAAGGCCAACACCATCCTGGCCTGCATCAGGAATAGTGTAGTGAGCCGGAGTAGGGAAGTAATCATCCCCCTGTACTCGGCACTGGTGAGGCCTCACCTCGAGTACTGTGTTCAGTTTTGGGCCCCTCACTACAAGAAGGACATTGAGGTGCTGGAGCGTGTCCAGAGAAGGGCTACCAGGCTGGTGAGGGGTCTGGAGGACAAGCCTTATGAGGAACGACTGAGAGAACTGGGGTTGTTTAGCCTGGGGAGGAGGAGGCTGAGGGGTGACCTTATCACCCTCTACAACTACCTGAAGGGAGGTTTTAGAGAGATGGGGGCTGACCTCTTCTCCCACGTGGCAAGTGATAGGACAAGAGGAGACGGGTTCAAGTTATGTCAGGGCAGGTTTAGACTGGATATTAGGAAGCATTTTTTCACTCAAAGGGTTATTAAACATTGGAATGGGCTGCCCAGAGAGGTGGTGGATTCACCATCCCTGGAGGTGTTTAAGAAAAGGGTAGATGAGGTGCTTAGGGACATGGTTTAGAAGTGGGTGTTTTTAAATCAGGGTAGGTTAACGGTTGGACTTGATGATCTTAATGGTCCCTTCCAACCTCACTTATTCTATGATTCTATGAATGGTCTGAGGAGTTTGTTTCACGCAGTCAGAAGGTGACTTCAGCAAAATTGTGACACCATTCTGCATTGTTGAAAGCCTTCATCAGGGTTTTTGGTGAACGGACATTGCAACCTTAAGGATGGTGTAAAATGTGGTACATAAATGCAGTGCTCCAAGGACGACAGGGAGAGCATGCTAATTGTGAGAATCTTTTGCAACAGCTTCACTTATGGCAGAGATTTCATTTTAAGACTGACAATGAGCTTCTCTCATTACAAGAGCAATGTCAAGGGATCTGGATGATGTTATTGGATGCTTGTGCTAACGGGGAATAGGACTTAATGTTTCTTTGTAGCTCCGATATGTTTTTCTGTGATGGGTGTCCAGAATTTCAATCTCCTGTTGGCTGCGGTTGAGAGTCGTGGGAAGGGCAATGCTAAAGGTTAGTGTTGGATGAGCGCGGCAGGGACGAGCTCTAGAGCTGCCCAGGGGCTGCATTTGCAGAGCGGGGTTCTGATGCAGAAGAACTAAACAAAATAATATAATAATAATAAAAAAATAAAATTGTAGGTGTGGAAAATCTTTACAAAGAACGGCAAGGATTATTTGGGAGCAGCGGTACCCAGTAAGGTTGTAAGGAATGAAAAACACTCTTAAGCAAATAAATCAAGGTACCAGTAATTTTACTTAGAAATGAGTAAATTCTTATTCTGGAGAGAATGCTGCCGTTTACAGAATTTGCTTGTATGCCAAAACTCACTCTACAGTCTTTGTTGTGAGAGCAGCAGAGAGAGAGTGTATGTTTCAGTGGTGTTTCAAAAAACTCTCAAGACCTTAGCAGGAAATGTCGAAGTACGATCCCTTCTGTCTTTCAATTTTTCTTTTTTTAAAGTATTGTTTTATTTTTTTTTTGGTGTCATGAATGCAACTATAAATATACACACTTATATATAAATATACAAATATAAATAAATATGGGTACTGCTGAACAAAATTTTTAAATTCTGTTTTAATTAAATTTTGTCTTACAAACGTATTTTCTTTACATTGATCTCCCTCGGCATCTGTTAAAGTTGACGTAAATCTTCAGGTTTGGCTGCAAACTAGGTTCAAACGATTGCCGAAGACCTTTGTCCACTCCAACCGTGCAACATGTCACTCCGTGTAGTGCTCAGTGTATTTTTTTGTCTTAGGTTGCTAAATGCCTTCAGTGTATCTGTCTGCTCAAATAAAGAAATATTTCTTCAGCTGTTCTAAATGAAGAAATGTTTCTGTAGCCTCTGGGAATTTACTAACCGCAGAGGTTTCGCAATTGGATTGCTGGGATGTAATATAATTTCAGTGAAATAAAATGGAGACCCACAGAAGACACAAATATGGAAGGGTTTTTAGGGAGGTAATTTGAAATCCAAAAAGCAACAACTCTTGGAAGATAATTTCATTTTGCTTCTAAAAAATACAGGGTTTTGTCAGCATCTCTCTGTTCTTCAGACATACTTATGAAAATAGCATTTATCACCCCCTTTTCTTTGTCTCTTCTCAGTATTTTTAAAGAATATGCCCAAAATCTCTGTCTTGCTTGACTCGGCTGCTAGCCAAGTATTTAGTTTGGAATTTATTCAAGCTTCTGTCCTTGTGCCAGTCGCGTTGTTACCCCCGTGCAGGTGCCGGGCTTGCTGAGAGCAGGTGGAACAGCCGGCGGCAGCGCTCTTGGGCATGAGCAGCGGCTCCTCCACCCAGCTTCACTCTGCAGCAGAAGAGGTTCCCTTCCCTCGCCTCATCCCCAGTCTTGTCTAAGACGACCTTTATAAATGTGAGATCTCTGCATACTGGATGCCACGTGTTGATGTATGCGTTTTTGTTACAGATCATGAAATTTTACACCATTCGTATAAAGCATGGTAGTTGTGAAGAGTTCAGCATTCATTCTAAGAAACATAGACGTAACATTTAGGCACTACTCTTAATTGTTCTTTAGCAGTCTTGACGTGTACAGAAACAACAGTAAAACTATTAGCAACTAAGTCATTCGGCTTTTATGATGGATGTGTCTCTGGCAACACCACAGTATTAAAGATTTCCTCTTAAAACGAGATGTAGGTGCCTTCCGTTTTGCCATAGTTATATTAACAAGGGGGAAGTGCCAAGGAGGCAGAACAGCGTGATGGCTTTTGTTACTTAAAGTTTCACTCAGTCTCTAAAATCACGGGTTGATCTAATATGATGCTGAGCACTTGCTTTCCCACTGAGAATACCAAGTTGTGGATTGGTTTTCAAACATATTTTGGGATAAAGGATTAATTGCCCCTGTCCCTCTTGGCATGTATATGAACTGTTCCTCGAAAGCAACGAGCTTCCAGCAGGGTATGAAAAGAGTTCTTGGGTTTCAGGGACATGAGCAAATATGATATTAAAAATGTGCGTGGGGGTTTCCCTCACCTTTTCAAGGCTTCAAAGTTAACCTTTTATGCAGGACTGTTGTGGTTTAGGCTGTTCCTCCAGCTGCAAATATTTTGAAGAAATGTCTCTTACTATATCCTAACCAGTTAGTACAGAAGGGACAGAAAAAAGTTGCAGAGTGTCACAGATGAGACCACCTCTCGTTCAGTGCTGTGCTGTCACGGGGATAGCCTCTGAGCAATTTTACATCTGTAACGCTCTCACTAATTATCAGAATTTATGTTCTGTTGCAATTATATATTTTAAAGTATCTTGTATTGTTTTAGAATATAAAGAAGAAATTAAAAACCAGTGGTTTGTGTAGTAAATTTTCAGAAGACTTTAGATGTGGGAACTCAAAGCTCTTGTTTCCTTCTGGCAGTTAGTGAGTGAGAGGGCGCAGGAACTGTGTCTGAGTTGACCTCTGGGTTTGGAAATCAAAATTCCCAGGACTTCCAACAGGAACCGTAGGCGTCTGAGTTGAACAACCACCATAGGAGATAGGAAGGAAAGGAGCAAGATTTGCCATTGTTTGAGTAGAAATCAATACAAATGGGATTTCTTTGATGGGGAAGTTCCCAATCAGCTCTGTCTATAACCCCTTTGACAATATAGACAGGTAAAGCACCGAAACATCTGTGCCTTCACGTTTAATCTTAATGTTTTTGCTGAGTCTGAGCAGAACTTACTTCAGTAAGGACCTGGCTGAAGCAGAGATGCTAGTGAGTTGTATTGGAAGGGAACCTGAGAGATAAGGCTGAACAAGAACACTGATGACTTCCTCAGAGTTTGACTTTTTTGGAAATATTTTCATTTTGACACTACAAATAAGAACTTGCTGATAAAAATCTTCAGGGCTGTGAAGGGTGGAACACGGGAAGAATGAATAGTGCTTGAGAGATGTTAGAGAAAAGGGATGAAAGGTATTAGTACAAAATATGAGATCATGCAGCGGTTGTGGCCTAATAAAATTTTCTGCTGCAGTCTTGGATCTTGGTGTTTTGTGGAAGTCAAAGGCGAGGAGGACCTTAATGTAATAGTTGATTGCAGGATAAAGATGAGCCACAAACTTGGTACAGCTATAAAAAGGCAATTCTGTGGTATTACCAAGTATAGTCTTTTCAGTAGAGATGGGTAATGTCAGTGGTGTTATACAAAACACTGCTGACATCTCATCTGTAATAATACGCAAAATTTGATAACCCAGACTTCACAGAGATGATCTCAAATTAGAACAGGGCAGAAAGGCCATTGAGGAGGCTTGGGAAAAGGAGTCTGTTTTGTAAGAGATGAAAATGGTGGCACAGACAGTAAATGGATATACATTTTCTGTGATTAGATTTAGGCCTGAAGTTAGACTGTTTGTAACCGTGTGATTAATGAGCTTTTGGAGGAATTCTCTGCTAGGAGAGTAGGGACAAGTAAGTTCTCTATTTTAGCATGCAGTTAAATAAACGTATGGCTAGGAGTGGATGATGTGTGGCTTGCGATATCGGGAGGCTGGACCTGAGGACCAGGGACACCCCGTGCGTGTGAAGTCAGAAATCTTCTGGGAACAAATAGATTAGGGCAGATCTTCCTGACCAGAAGACCTGTTGTTCTTCTTGTGACTGTGCACAGCCATCGTAGGCAACAGTGCTTTTATTTCTGCGCCCCCCCCCCCCAAGGTTTATCAGGAGACCTAATTCATTCATGTCTGTTGAGTCTGGATAGCATCAAAAGGAAATGTCTTCTTAGACCAACCACTTGAGATCAAGACCTTAATCTATGCCATAACCCAATACAGTTGAGGTCGTCTTCCTTTCCTACCTTTGCTGATATTTTTGCTTGACAGGATACGCTTGTTTTGTGTTATTTTTCTCAGCCTATCAGAAATCCTTTAGCAAGAGATTTTTTTTTTTTTTTCCCCCACTCTTATGGTCAAAGTTGCCTGTACTTCTTCCCCAGGGTTTTTTATGTTGAGGTATACCAATAGCATTTGAAATACATTCCTGTTTTACCAATTGTTTTCTCGGCGCAACCAGTGCCTAACACTTAGTCCTGCTTCTCTTTGCAAAAAGCCTGTTCGGATGTACTTTAACAGAGCGCTTGTATTTCTGTCACAGATTTGCAAAACCCAGTCTTCACCGACCTAAAAAGTAAAGTTCCAATCACTGTAGTTGTGGAAAGTTTGTCTTTTTAAATTTTTTTTTAAAGTGATACAGGTTGTTACTCTTTCTGTGGAGTACTTTACTTTGGGTTTTGATGTGCAGGAGGGAAAAACTGAGTAGAAATAGAAAACAGAACAGGAAAATTAAATGAAGCCGGGTTCCTTTGGGTAGAGCCCTAAACGCACGTACCTGCTGCGTGGCAGTGGTGGCTGTTGCGATGGTGGTGGCTGTCGCTCTGTTCTCCGGGCCAGGCCAGCTCCAGCAAATCGCCTCAGAAAAGAGGGATCGGATCATCTGTATTGATCCAAGTGCATGTTCTTCTGGGTTTGGTATTGTATTTCAGGTTGTCGTTTGGACTTGCAGTATTCGGAATAATACCGCTTGCTGTTTTTCAAAATCTCTTTCTCCTTCTGTCAAGAAGAGGTGGCTGTGTCTGGGGCAGGTCTAGACTTTCAGCTCCTCCGTAACGAGCGATATAATTTCAATGGTGCTTAATTAAGTCAGGTGGTGGTTTATTTGATGATACGCCAAACAGGGCAAAAATAGCATTTGAATTAATTCGGACCGCCTCTTTAAAAAAAAGGAAGGCTATAAAACAGCATGATATTTTATTTCTTTCAGTATTTAATGAGTAGATGGTTTGAAACGTATCTAATTCTCTCTCGGGGTCACTACTTTTCCATATTTCTGTATTGCAGCTAGCAAGACGTTATTGTTCGGAGTCGCTTAGGCATGACTTTTCAGCTTCTTATCGTCTGCTCTGTATTTGCATTTGTGTATTAATTTGAAACCCTATACATATTTAATTCTAGTGGTTTACAATAAAAAAAAATGGTAATTCCTATTTAAAAGCCCTAAGAGAGTTTTCAGAAGGGTTTGTATCAGTTTAGCTACATTTATTTAAATATTCCCTGGTAGCTCACTTGAAACGCATTTATGTGTGTACGTCATCTCAGAAACATATTGTTGAAGACACTGAGAATATTAAGTAAGGGTAACCTGCTAATCACACCAGGTTTCAAGGATCTTATGTCAGTGAGACTTTTCTTAAATCCCAGGCTGCAATCTTTTAATTCCCTTTGGTAAAATGATATTTAAGTGATTTTGCTATGCCATTTTAGCATGAGTGGTGCAGTTTTTGAAGTGTATCTTGGAGATAAACTCCATTCTCTGGTAATGGCTTTCATAGCGAGGTATGAACGTGCTGATTTTGGTTGTTATTTGCAGACAAGATGTGGAGGGGTTGACTTTGGATAGCTCTAATGGGCTGAAGAATAAGTCTGGATGTTGCACCTTAGTTTGTATCTCAGGTCTGCATTTCTCCCTCTCTTAATTAACATACCAGTGTGATGTTAATGTTAAAAGTATAACTTCGCAGGAGAAGATTTTGGGGTATATTCAATCCTATCTGCAAGTTCTTTAAATCCATGCCTTGCTTTCACTGCGACGGTGTCCGGAGGGGACGCTCACATCTGCTCCAGCTGTGGAGCATCGTTACCTGTAGCTCCTGTGGATGCTGGATGTCAGTCCTGGCCTTGGTGCTCTTGGATGGTTTAGCACTGCTTTAAGCATCCTTCACGTTATTATGAAAGTGTGGGTTTATATTTCTCAAATACGTCTTTAAAAGGATAAAATAGTGATAAGAAGTTGCTGCACAAACACTACCAATTAAAGCTAGAAGATAGTGATTCTTAAAAGCAAACCACCTTGTGATTCTGAGCAGCAAATGTTTTAGCAAAATAATTATGGAAAATCAAATAATTTCTGTTGTTCTAGAAATTACAATTGAATAACCCTTAAAAGAAGCTGTTTTCCTGTGACTCTCTATACACAGTGTATAACTTTGTTGCACATCAAATCTACTGTGAATTTACAGCCTGGCAGGCAATCTGGCTTGCAAATGAATTTAATTACTGGCCACAAATACTATTTGCACAGGTTTTATTGAACTCGGTTGGAGCTGAAGATGCTCACCTTCAGTGAAGGCAGCCGGTGCGTGCCCTGGCCAGGAGGAACTCTGCCGTGCCAGGGCAGAGGCGTGCGTGGGGAGGGCTTGTTTTTCTGTTGTTTTGTTTGGATTCCTTAACATGAATATTGGCGAAACATCAAATAAACAGTGCTTCTTGCCCACACTGGGCCATCCAAGCCTTTCAACGCCCTCTCCTACAGATTCTGCCGCAGCTGGTTCTTTCCTGTGAGCTGCTTCATGGGAGGTGCTGGATCTGTGGGGCTCCTGCCCACTGCCTGAGGCATTTTTAATTTTTGTAGAAGCATCTCTCTCTGCTCCGATTTTTGCACGAACATCAATAATATCAGCTACGTGGCTTACTGAGATAAATTACAAGGCATTTTAGTAACATGAACAGAATTTTCTGCTCGGTTGGCAAGAAACAAATAATTTTGTATAATTTGACTCAAGCATTATTTAAACCTCTTTTTTTCAGAAGAGGAAGACCCCCACTGTATCACTAGGCTTGTTAAAACAGTAACCCACTGCAAACGAACCAACCTCTGCAGCTGACTTTGTTACACCCTCTGTGTGTCAACAGAGGAACCAGAGTTTGTCAACAAAGTGACGGTCAGTTTTTGTGCTGTAGGTGCAAAAGATGCTTTAGACGGTTCCAAAATTCGCCTGATGGAAAATGATAGTTGGTGTATGAAAGCCACCAGTCCCCATTTTGCAATCCATGTAACGTAGAACTTCTAATGTTCTGACTGGAACTAAAGGAGGGAAAAAAACCCAAAGACAGAAATGTTAAAATTAATTTCGTCATTTGTCTTATCTATTATAATTTGTGTTTGTATGTTAATTTTCTTGAAACAAGTGTCCAGATCAAAGGCAAGTCTTCATAACTAAGACGTACACTGGAATTAGCATATCTGCAGCAGGCTTAGAATTTTTTCCTCTGATTATTTTCAGAGGAAGGCTTTTTATGCAAAACTAGGCAATGCTTTTGAAGAGACAAATGGAGTAAGAAGATATGTACGTTCTGTATTTGTGTTGGGAATATCAACTAATGAAATGAATAGATGACTGCATAAACACAACCAATTAAAGCAGAAGAATTTAGGAAATCTGAAGCATGGAGAAGATTGTCAGTGTCGAGCCGTAGTTCTGTATCATCTGTATTCGCAGAAAACCACAAAAACTCCACTGAGATGGGTAGAATTGTTGATTGATGTGTGCTTGCTTTAAAGAAACGTCTTTGTCTAATTCTGCCCAGTTCTGATTTTTGAAGTTTAAACCAGCAGTGCAGAAGTAGCTAAGATGTAGAAGCTCTTGAGAAATCGCCTACGGAGTCAGGTTTTTGGCAGTATGATGAATAGGGCAAATCTGATTCCATCCCTTCCTCTTCTGATGGAGCTCCCCACCTGTTTTAACCTTCCAAGCTGCTGAAATTTCTGCAAACTTGTAGCCTTTACTCAGGGATTCCCCGTGGTTTCTGGCACTGACCCTGGTCAGCCTTGAATTTGTGCTCATAAATTATAAGGGGGGGGGTCCTTGTCCAGGATTACAAAATCCTAATCCAAGTAAGATCACGGTACGACACGTGCTTGCTGGGTGTTGTCTTCCATTGCTGCTGCTGAGTAATTCCAGCCGAATTCAAATATCTCCCTTCAACAGTGACACAATTTGAGGGCTGTTGTTTTTGCCTAGAAAAATGCTCTGTTGCAGGTCTTCATGTCTGTTAGGAAGTCCTCAAGGTATGCAACTGTCGCATCCCTGGTGGATTTATTAATCGTCTCTCTTTTGCTCTGTTTACTCTGTTGTGAAACGGAGGTTGGGCACTGGATCCTGGGAACAAGAACCAGTTTTTGCAGAACTTTCCTTTTGAACTCTTTTGAAGCTAGCAGGTTGGTTCTAAATTGCGTAGTTTTGCTGAGCAGGTTAATCCGCTCCAGAAGCACGGTTATTTTTCCTGTTCTGTATTTAACTGGTATTTTGGACTTTAGTGTTACTGGATAAACAGGACTTTCTGTAGGTAACACAGGGTTATTACCTTTCAAATGGTTTGGAGGAATGATACAGCACTGTAATTTTCATATGCCAAAAAAATGTTGACTTACTCTCTGAAGGTTCAGAATTTCTGTGTGTGAGAGCCTCGTATGTGGCTGATGAAAGGTGTTTTCATCCAGTATCTCGTCTCCAGCATACATGGGTCAGAGCTGCATAGCAAAGCATGGTTTTATCTGTTCTGCTAGGAAGCAGCCTTATTTTTGTACTTTCATCTCTATCTATTCCATACCAGTTTGCTTATGAAGGTCCATTGGAAAGGCCTTATTAAAATAAAACGGCCCAAAAAATTGTAATTTATTTGACGTGATTAGTTCTTAACAAATTCACGTGGGCTGCTCCTTATGATCATTATTCCCTTTATGTCCGGGATGCTCTGTTGTTATTGAAGTCCTCTGGGTAATTTTGCGAAGGTTATCCAATTTTTCCTGAGATCCAGTCAGCTGTTTGCCAGTCCCAGTTCTGCTGAGCCACGCGGGCGTCATTAAATCAGCTTTGCAGCTGCCCGGGAGGCCAAGGGGACAATAAGATAGAGCAGGTCTTGCAGAAGTGTGACAGTCACCATGTGCTTGAGATTTCAAAGGGCAAAAATGCTTCATGGGTAGGTCAGCATATCCTTGCTCAAAATCCTTACAGTTTGGCTGTTTAGTAGGGTTTTAAAATATTTTTCTCCGTATCAAAATTTCGGCTGACCTGTCAGGAACTCTGGCTTCTCTGTTGTTATCTGAACTTGGTGCCTAAGTCTATTCTTTGTATTCCAGTAGTCACATTACTTAAAAATTGAGATAGCAATGGTTGCAGTTAATCATCTCTTCTGTCTTGCCTGGAAGAGGTCGCTTTCCATGGACGTGCGTCACCTTTGCCTGGGACTACACACAGGTATGTAGGCACCTGCATAATATTGTAGGAAGGTATTGTGTGTAGGAACCCAAGAGCTGACGCAGATTATTTCTGATTTCGGGCACAATGCTGGTTCTGGGAGGTTTTTCCTTAGTTTCTAGGACTTTGGTACAAATCGCTGATTCATACAGGTCAGATGACCAGATTGCCAATATTCAAGATTTGTTAAAGCAAAACTCCACCTTTGCTGAATTTTGTTGCTTTTGAATTGTAACGATGTTTTCCACGGCTTGGTTAGCAATCTATTTGACTCCTACTGGTATTTATACTATCTTGAACATACAAGAAATGTAGACAAAGGAAATAAACATTAGTTACAGCTGCTGGTACTGAGCGCACCCAGTTTATCAATATAAAGAGACTTTGTCCCTAAGCCTATTGTCACTCCGTCACCAGTTCCAGTCTCTTGAGATTTTGCCACATCAGTAACACTGCAGGAGATTATAGTAATTAGCCTGTTTTTTCAAAGAAAACTATTCAGCCTCCTAGAAAAGCTTGACCAAATCTTGGACGGGTGATGTTACTCCCCCTGGCTGGAAGAAAATTAAGGTGGTATAGCAGGGCAAAGTGTGGTTCATCAGAGATTTACAAAGAGCACAGTGGTGTTTC
Source organism: Pluvialis apricaria (assembly GCA_017639485.1). NCBI lineage: Eukaryota > Metazoa > Chordata > Aves > Charadriiformes > Charadriidae > Pluvialis > Pluvialis apricaria. The sequence goes on from CM030010.1 coordinate 81,812,170, forward strand.
TTCTGCGTTTATGCCACTTTGAGATGTGATCTAGTCCAGTGTCGAGATGTAACGGGGATTTTTCTGACAAGCACTTGGGCTATGGATGGAAGCTGAAGGGCTCGAAGAAGCTGGCTGTCAGTAGGTGACGCTTTCCCCCTTGGTAACCCACGCTGCTCCAGCACATCGTTGGTACAAGTGGTGAGGAGATGAACAAAATAATTCTGGCCACTTGTTGTAATCCCCAGTTTTATGGCTCTTCCGCAGGCGCAGGAGGTGGCTGGCTGGGGGCCAAGCAGTTAATCGCCCCGTTCATCTAACACCCCCTCCCCACTGCAGTAGTTTAGGCTGCTTTTTTACTTTTTGCTGCTCTGTGCTACTGCTTTCTGTGTTCTTGCTGGAGCTATTCAAAACCGAACCGTGGAACGTACTTGGGAACATACCGCAGGGAAAAGTCTTGAGTTGGCGAAGAGGGGAGGGCATGCCTTTGTTGGCAGCTGTCAGCACGTTAATCTGCAGAAATTGTGTCTGGCTCTGGAGCCCCCAACATAGGAAAGACATGGACCTGCTGGAGTGGGTCCAGAGGAGGCCACGAAGACGCTCCGAGGGCTGGAGCACCTTTGCTGTGAGGAGAGGCTGAGAGAGTTGGGGCTGTTCAGCCTGGAGAGGAGAAGGCTCTGGGGAGACCTTATTGCGGCCTTCCAGTACCTAAAGGGGGCCTACAGGAGAGCTGGGGAGGAACTTTTTACAAGGGCATGGAGTGATAGGATGAGGGGGAATGGCTTCAAACTGGAAGAGGGAAGACTTAGGTTAGATCTTAGGAAGCAATTTTTCACTGTGCAGGTGATGAGCCCCTGGCCCAGGTTGCCCCGAGAAGCTGTGGCTGCCCCATCCCTGGAGGTGTTCCAGGCCAGGTTGGACGGGGCTTGGAGCAACCTGGGCTGGTGGGAGGTGTCCCTGCCCATGGCAGGGGGGTGGAACTGGATGATCTTCAAGGTCCCTTCCAACCTAAATCATTCTATGAAATACAAACTGGAGGCCGAATGCAAAAAGTTTTCTTTTAAAATGATGCTAAAATAGATAGAGATCCACATTAATAACGATAGTCAAATATTGGGAGTGTTATATATATATGTAAAGATCTTAATTGTGTGATAAATATAAAAAATAGCTGTATGTTGCATCTCGGGATGTCTTGGCACGTTTATTGGTTTCTGTTGCACTTGGTTGGCCGCAGGGATTGAAACCAAACAGATTTTCATTTATCCTTTGTAGCCGGGGCTGCCAGCAGCACAGCACTGAGCAACTGACTCTTTTGCTATGCTTGATATCTTGAATATCTTGGCAATTAGTAGTGTAACACTGGCTTTGTAAATTGTTCTCCGTGAACGTAATTTGGCCCAACTCCTGCATAACTCGGCTTCCTTGAAATGAACAGGAAATCTGTTCCTACCAAGCGATCTTTTGTTTGCGCTGTGCTATGCGAGTAAACCTGCAATTGCTTTGCCCCATACGTGTTACCTCACCAAAAAGGACCCCCTCTGCTCCAACCCAGGAATAGCTATATTGCTTTTAGAAAGTAGTGTTTGCAGAAGCTGAACACATCTTGTTCCCACTGTCCTGCCTTAGTTCCTACAATACATCCGGACAGAGCAGCAAGGTTTAATTTTTAATAGAATGTATACCATTGTTGACATCTTGCAAACATTGGAAAAAAACCCCAAAACTATTATGACGCATGCATATTGAATTATTTTTTCAACATCATTGGAGCCAAACTCACTGTTGTCCATAATGCATATTTCTTGCCTGGTAATTCTGTGGAAGAGTGTGGGAACAGTGTTTAGGCTTATTTATAGAGAGACCCTGAGGCAAATCAAGGTAAAACAACACAAGTGATACCAAAACAGGTAACTGGGAGCAACCTGCTGATAAATAGACTCCCAGGTTGTGTGGCTGTTTATGCCCCAGTGAAGATGGCTCTGAGGAGTGCTGGGTAGTTCTGGAGATTGGTATCCAAATATAGTTTTTGCTTGGGGATTTTTTTGTTCCTCATTAATTTTGAGCCCTGGCTGGCAATGACTGCTGTTGTTGAAAATAATAATTTCCTCTGCAGAAATGTTTCAGCAGGGTGGAAGATATTTTTTTTGGTGCTATTCTCCCCCTCTTTTTTTTCTTTTTTTTTTTTTTTCTCCCCATCTGTAAGCAAGGCCAACTTTTTCAGTGGAAAATAAATTTTTTTTTGTGATCAATGCTACGATGCCTAATTAAGAGTGTTGTATTGACAAGCCATTTTTCCACCTGAAAAAGTTTCAGTCAGAATTTTTTATAACCACAGAGAGGTGTTTTAGATATGGAGGCACTGAAAGTTCTCTGAAAAAACCTTTGAGTTCCTGCGTGAAGTGATTTGATGATCTGATTGCACACAGTGTGCAAATACCCATCCCAAGCGCTAACACTTCACTTCTCCCCGGGCACCACAAGCCTCATCGCCCGGATTGCCTTTCTGCCTTTGTTAGAAGTGTCAGACTTGAGACAGGCTTGCGGAGCAGGATAGGAAAGCAATTATTTCAGATTCAGTTCTGAGAAGCGCTCATTTCTGTCTGTCTTTTGGATATAGGGTTGTCACTTTGTAGGGTTGCTGGTGCCTTTAACAAGCAGCACGATCTCTCGGATTAAAAATATTATTTTGCTATAACCTGCCTCTCATCAAGTCTTGATGCTGGGAAAACTGTGTGTTGTGTTCAGAAAAGGTGACCCCAGTAAAATGGATCGGAGTTGAGCATAAGTCGCGGTTATTTCATACCCACTGAAAACTCTGTTTGTTTTTCAACCCCTCTGGTTGCAGCCCAAGAGCCCCCCCCAAACACACACCCCCGTTCAGCGGGCTCTGGGGCGACTTGCAGCCGCTCTCACGTTCTGGGTGGGTTTCCGAGCAGTACAGAGACCCTGCCCCACGGAGTCTGGGCTTTGGGCTGAAGTTCCCGATGAGGACGCGGACATTTACAGAAGAGTTGTCACTCTGCTACTTTATGTACTTGCAAATACAGATTTGCTAGGAGACCATTAATATCTCGCTGACATACGATAATGGTGAAGATTACTGGAAAGAAACCCTTTACTTTAACACTGAAGAAGCACTTTGATAGTATTGAGAACAGTAGTAGCCCTAGAGTTCCACTTTTTCTGGACGGCAGCTTTTCGGCACCAAATCTGTCCCAGCTCCTCCCATCCAGCTTCCCGCTGCCTGCTTTCATACAGAGGATAAGGGTAACCTTGCAGCGGGGATAAACTGAAAAAAGCCTCCATTAAAAAAAAAAAACAAAAACCAATCCAAACTGACTTAATAGATTGCTTACTGCAACGAATTATTAGCGATTGTTATATATGTGCCACCCTTGTCATTGGGAAATTGGTGTGGTTAATTTGCGCTAAATGGAATAAATGATTTGAGCCCAATTCAGAGTAAAAGTTTGGGTGAGGTGTAAAGGTCTGCAAAGGCTCTTCCTTTCCACCAGAGTCACTTATTTGTGTAGGAGTTTCCAGAGCTGTTGACTGCTGAGGGAAGAGCCCCAGACCCAGTAGCAAATTTTGTCCCCAGATATGGAAATTTATTTGGAGCATCCCACAGTCTCTTCTCCACCTCCATGTGATTGACAGCTCAGTGTCCTGATGCTGGCTGCTATGAAATATTCCTGTAAATTAGGTATTTTTAATGAATTAACCAAAGTGCTGTCCCACCTGTTGTTATGAATATAATGTAAAATTCATGTGGACTACTTTTCTATTTATGGAGAGTATAAGAGATGTCTAGAATAATATTTCTTTTTTTAAAAGTGTTTTAAGGCTCTGGGTGGTTCTTTCAAAAAGCATAAGGTAAGAATGCATGTAGCCTGAAGACACAGGCATTTAAATTTTAATCCTGTTTCCTGTTCTGAAAATTGTACATGTGTGTCTGAGAACTTTTTTTTATTATTGACTTAAAGACAAAACTAAAATGGCTTGCATACAGTCGCAACGCAGAAATCCTGGAGAAACAGGGCATGGACACTGTTGGTAGAGCCTAATTAGCTGTCGCAGTGCTGGGCCATGTAGTCTATTGCAGTTAGGAAAAATTGTTGTCATGGTAAAAATGATTAATTTAATTTAATTTGCAAGACTATTTTAAGTCTTGATCTTTTTGTACTGAAGAATTGAGCCACGAGACGCTAACACTGAGGTCACCGAAGTGCATGTAGGTGTACTTGCATGAATGTTTAAGCTAAGTAGGCTCAGGCAGTGCGTATTTGTGTTAAGAAATGTTTACTATAAGCCAACTATTTTGGGCGGATTCTTTACACCAGGTGAGTGATGCGGCTGTGCAGTGTCAGTATTTGACCTAGCTGCCTTGGGATTGGCTTTAATTCATCCGTATGAGCTCCTGTGTCGTTAATGACTGTGAAACAGAGCTATCTTCTCACTTTTTGCTGCTTAGACTGAGCGAGCTGTCCTCCTCCACATACTCTTGGTATGCTCCACCCATGTTCACGGAGACTTTGCCACACACATTGGTTGTGTTCTTGTGTCGATTCACACAACGTCTTTGCTTAAAGCAGAAACATTTTGTGCTGCCTTTGGGCAACCCTTCTCTTCATCTGTGATGGCTCAGAAGAATTCTTCAGCAAAGTTCCCTGATGGAAATAACAGTTTAGTATAAACCCATCCGCAACAGTGAGTTTGCATTGTTACGGGTTTTCTTGCTCACACTTGGCCCTGTGAAAACCCTTCTAAAGGAAAATTCAGGAAATTTTCTCCTTGGTAAAACGTCAGTTTCTCATTTTTCCTTTACAAACATAGTTCTTGTTAGTGTTGGTGAAAATTATGGGGAGATTCTCCAAAGCCTTTCTAAGTCAATGGAAGCCTTTCTTTGACTTAGTCGGATTTTAATTCGTAAGCATGTAAAAGGGATAAGAAATCCCTAATTATAATTTACTAATGCGTTTTAAGAATCTTGTTACAGCAGGCTTCTGTAAAAAATATAGTTTAATGGAGCTGGTAAAGCTGCAAGAACTCATTTTCTTCTGGGTTGAGTGCTGGGTCAATTAGAAGTAAGCTGACTTGTCTATTGTTGTACTTGATGACAGCTCTCTACTCCAACTGTTCTTGTTCTTGAGACTCTTTCAAGATGATGCCCTTTGATGGATCTTTATCCATCAGAGCTTTTGCAGGATTGGGTATTTCAGTCTTTCGTTGGGTCTATGACATGAGAGTAGCAAGCTCCCTGCATTGATCAGCTGTCTATGGAGAACGGAACAGCTTAAGCCCGATAGGATATCCTTCAGAGGTTTCTGCATTGCTCCACTGCTTTCTTTTTTTATTTCTGGTCAGTGATTATTAGACACAGACTTGTAAGAATGGTATCATTTTGAAAGAGCGTGGGGATGTTGCCATGCTTTCATGATCTTTTATGTAAGAGCTAGGTGATAAACGATAGCTACTTTTTTTTGTGTAAAATGGGTTTCATTTAGCAGGTAGCCAGCATACATTTAATTGTTGATTACACATAGAATAGACCTCATTAATATTCTACACCATCTTATGTTAATTGGATTTGTTTTCTCAGAATCACAGAAAGTTGAGGTTGGAAGGGGCCTCTGGAGATCATCTAGTTGACTCGTTGCTCAAAGCAGAGCACAGTCCAAACAAAACTTAACTTTTGACTTAATGCGATTTGTGTGCGTGATGTTGGTATGAGGACGTGGAGGTGATCTGTTGACTCAGGGTCACGCTGGTGTGTTGTTTATTCTGGTTTCATATCGATATGGTTATTTTTTCAGCCAGGAGGGTTAAAAATGTCTTGAAAGCCTTGGTTCTTTCAACAAAAGATGAATTTCACAGCAAATCCTCTGGCCACAAAACACGCAGCCTGCCCGTTGTCATAGATGTCTTCCAGGTAACTGGACTGGGTTGTGTTTTTTTTTTCTTTATTCTGGCTCCATATTCCATTCTTCTCAATCTGCTTTAAATCTCAGTTGAGGTCTTTTTTTCTGTCTTTTTTCTAACAAGACTTTACTTCCTGTGATTGAATTGTATCCATCCTTGTGGCTTTGTCATCTAACATCAATGTTATATTTTCATGGTTGTTTATGAGAATCTAAAAATCTTAGTTCAGGACTTGAGTTTTAGGCCATTGTGGGTTTGGGACAGTAGTGACAACATTTGCACTTTGAGTAGTGCCTAATAAACTGCCAATCCACAATAAATAATTAATATTTTTTTAACAATTCCTTGTAGATCAACCTTGCTTGATGGAGCTTATTCATAAGCAGGTTTATATTCTGTTCCCGCGTATGAAATGCTTGGCTGTCTTCCACATGGCCGAGTGAAATGGAATAGAGCAGTTTAAAAAAGCGCAATGACTATAGAGATTGTCATAGCTAAAATGTTTATTAGTTTTATTTCACTGAGTTCATAGGGTTTTACGTGGCATGCAAAGCAGTTATTTAGCTAGGCTATTTCAGGAAATCATTAAAACTACCAAAATTCTTAAGATTAACTATTTGCCAGTGTGCACTGCTGGATGAGGGGCATCTTTGTGTTCTTTATTTTCTGCCAGCTGTTATTGTTTTCTTTATCTGCTGAGGAGTGAGCCACGTGATCCCATGTCATAGCCGACCAAATTATAACATGAACATTTTGCCTGATCCTTGATCAGGATTCTCTGCCTCTTATTCCAGACTGCCACAGAGTTCTGTTAATGCGGTGGGGCCTATTCATAGTGGTACGCTACTATTGTTCCTTGAATGCTGAATTTTATCCAAGTTTTTTCACATATATACATGTCTGTGTGTGTGGAGAGAGACAGAAACAGGCTTCTATGGGTAAAGAAACAAAATAATTTATATAGAATTTAAGGCAAGAGAATCTGAACTGCAAGTACATTTTAATTCAGTATATATTATACAGGAAGTTTTCTGTGACGTGCACGGCTTCTGTCAGGGGCAAAAAAAAAAAAAAAGTTCTGTGTTGTTATTCAGTATCAATGGAACAATTTTTTTGAACGATATAACAAAGAGAACCAGTTACATGGAAGCTCAGACTATTTACGAGCAAGGAGGCAAAGCAAAGGGAGAGAAAAATCGTAGCCAGTCTATACTGTCTATATAGTGCCGTAATGTTTGGGATGGCGTCGGACAGAGGGGAAAACCCGCTTTCTTCCCCGTACTTGTTGGAGAGTAGGTGGGGGGCAGCGGAGATTTGTACTAAAAAAATTAATCTGCCTAGTGGTAGGTGCATGGAACTTTAGTTTCCATTTTTATCTGTGTGCGTTAATATAACTACACATCTGCTGTCAGAAAGCTGTCTCTTACTTTTGTAGCCATGTTTATCTGCCGAAGTTATCAGAGCGCTTGGCAAAACCACAGAGAATGTATCATTCTATACATTTTCACAGAATTTCAATATGTTTTGCCTGAAGAAAAAGAGAAAATCAGATGAGCCAGAAATACCCTGCAAATGCCTGTTCCCTCTCCAGCTTCTGGACCACGGTCCCGCCGCGCTGCGTTTGGACTTCATACTATGCCAGTGTTTGCTGCGAGAGAGGCAGACGTGCAAAATCGGTAGGAGCGCCGCGTATTGGTGTAGCGAAGCATTTGTTACGCGGGGCCTTTCAGAAATTCGGTTTGGGAATCCTGCAGACCTCGTTCGGCTCTTCCCGTGTCAATCCAGCAGCGGGCACGAGGATGCATTTTGCCCAACTTCTGGCTTTCCGCATGCAAAATTAGAGGCTCTGTTGCTATGGAGACGGGGGCTCGCTGAAATAACGATCCGCACTAACTGGTATTAATGCTGCTGTGTAACCAGGGGCAGGGAATGGACGCGGCAGCCGGAACTGAGGCCCGTCACTGATCTCTGCTGAACCCATCTGCTGCTATCGACCGCAGCGAGTGAAGCGTGTCCTTGGCTCACATGCTCCTGCCTGTTGTCACCACGTTTGCGTGCTGCAGCAGCTGTGGCAGCCGCTCTGCAGGTCCCCGGGTGCCCTCACTGGAAATCCTTGTGTCTGTTGTGCTACGTGGCTGTTGTGGTTTCACCCCAGCCGGCAGCAAGGACTGCGCAGCCGCTCGCTCACCCCCCTGCCCCCCTCCCCTCCCAAAGAAGGGTGGGGAGAAGAGAAAGAAAAGGAGGGGAAAGGAAAAAAAACCAAACACTTGTGGGTTGAGATAATGACAGTTTAATAGGGCAATATCCAAAAAGGAAAATAATAACAATAATAATAATGACACAAGTCAGTCTCGCCACCCGGTGAATTGGCACCATCCCGAGCAGTGATTGTGCATTCCTGCCCCTCCCCGCCAACCCCCATTTATATATACTGAACATGACGTCTCTGGTATGGAATATTCCACTGGCTGTTCTAGTGTTCTGTCTATGCTCCTTTTCGGCGTTTATGGGAAGCTGAAATGAGTCCTTGAAAAGTATAAACATTGCTTAGCAACAACTAAAACAATATGCATTGTTGATGCTTCTTTCATACCAAATCTGAAACGCAGCAAACACAAACAAGAAAATTAACTCTTTCCAGCTGAAACCAGGACAAGGGTGCAGTGTGGTGTGCTGCTACCGGGAAGAGGGAAGGTGTTTGAATTCAGGAAGGGTGAGCCTAAGCAGGCTTGCTGCTGAGTTTTCTGATCTACAAAATAGCAAGTGCTGCCTGGAGGTGGATCCGTCAAAAGCCTGAGGGAGGGGATGGGACAGGGACACCCTGGGTGGAATAGGGCTAGAAGAAGGCGGTATGGGGGAAATACTGCTGTGTGGCAAGATTAAGGCATTGAAGAAGAGGTAAGATGAGACTGCCTGCCAAAAGGCATAAGGAGATGTCAATAGCTGACCCTTCAGTCCAGGAGCTTGTTTGGAAGGCAGTCAACGAACTGGCATTATGTACAGTGCTTACTGACAGGGGATTTTTGCTTGCGAGTTCAGAAATACTGAGAGGCACAGAGGAGCTTCAGGAGATTTGCTTGCTGCCAAACATATGAATAAAGAGAGGCTTAAACTAGGGAGACTTACATAGGATATGTGTCCTGTATCTAATGATGGGAATCTTAAATTTTCTCTCCGTTTGGATGAGGAAGATCCCTTCCTATGGAGATAGCTAACTGTTAATTAGGGGACGTTGTCTTCATCAGCGTATGCACTCTGTGCATATATCACAATGAGTAATGGGTTATCAGAGGAATCAAAAACATTTTCCCCTCTGTACTTTGACCCCACTAGCTGACTATGCAAGGGTAAAGCCCTGCGCAATTCTTGAACAGTACAAGCTCTTGCTATACAGACTCATTATTCCCTTTCTGGACTTTTTTTTTAAACTGTCTCGTCAAAGGAGGGTTCTGTATTTCAACAGTGGTTGTGTACCTGTGTACGTGTACCAACGGTAACACTGCTAATGCTGGCTAGTGTCACTGGAGCCCAACACTTCAGGTTTCAGGTGTGGCAGTGTTGCGAAGCATTCAGACGTTCCCAAGAGCAAGACTGAGGACAATTACGCATAAAGATTAAGAAGTGCCAGAAATAAGGGGTGTGTGTCTGTGTTCTCAGGAGCAGATTTCTGGTGATGGAGTTGTTGCTATTTTTCCATAACATCTTTGACTTTTTGAGGGCACAGACTAGACTTGAGTTACGCATGGATCAGAGTTGAATACTCAGGGGAGGGCAGCGTTCTTGCTTGGGTTATGTTAGAAATGGGATGTTTGTGCTAAGACATGGGATCATGGGGCAGAGGGGATAGCTGGCCATTTAGGAAATCGAGCGCTGCCCTGGAAACGGGGGTTCCAACTTTCTTCTTCTCGGAATTCCTGCGGGATGCTGCTCACATCAGAAAACTCATGTTTTCAAGGGCTGCCAGCAGTTATGTGTTCCCTCGTTTTATTTGACAGCTTGACTTGCAATTCATGGTCTACCTGTAGAAATACTGAGCAGCCATTATAGCAAATGAAGCCAATAGAAATGTCACTTTTGAATTACATATGCTATGTGTAACGTATATATCCTGGAAAATAAGATTCAAAGTGTTCCTGGTTGGTGCAGACAAAATTAAAGGATGCGTTTGGCCTTGTAAATGGAAGATTAAGTGCCTTTCATTTCACAAAGCTGTTACTGAAAATAAATGCATTAGTACTTATTACAGATATAAATATAACAGAGGGCTACAGAAAGGCCTATGAGCAAATTAATAACTTTGTCTTCAGAAATCGGGTTTATTGTGCAGAATAAAAGTCCTTCTGCCACCCATTGAGAGCATCAAGGAGGAAATAAGTGCTCAAAGCTCTTTCTTAAGTGGTGCTGCCTGGCCAACTCGCTGAAGGAGGCAGAGGTCCCATGAACGTGTAGTATGTGAACCTTAATTGCAGACTATCGCACAGTGCATGCACATAAGGAGGGCTGAAGAAAGATTATGGTCGTAATTGTGAATTTTTTAGGTTTTAAGTGCTTGTCTTTGCAACCTAAACGATCTTACCCTACATGCTGTTTCATGCACGTTAAGCTAAAGGGCAGGTGCTAAAAGTGCCAGTTTGTCATTGTAACACATTCTTTACAAAATTTGGTAGCCTGGCTTTCAGACTTCCCGTTCTGTGAGCGCCTCAGTGAGTCCAAATAGGCGGAATACACAGCAGAAGAGATTGCTATTACCAGCAAGCTCTTCTAGCAATGCCCTTCACAATAAAAAGGCGCACGTGGAATTTGGATCTGCTGTTCCTCAGGATTTCTGTCGTGCAGTTGACTCTTTGCACTTGCTGAAAGGCTCCCAAGAAAGAACAGCAAAGAGCAACTCTAGGAGGCTTGTCAAGGAGCCTCATCGCGCTCATTTTTCGCAGTGAACACCCGGTGTTCAGCTCCCAGAGCTCTGGGGTCGTTTTCCCGTTTGAGCCCGTAATGATGCAGAGATGGCACAAGAAAAATGGCTGTAGGCGTGCCTCTTTATGCTTCTTAAAATTAAGAGGATTTTGCATTGTTGCCCGTCTGATACCGTCTTCTTCCACAGCCCCCTCGCTCTTCTCCTAGGCTGCCATCTGCGTCTTCCCCCACATGTCTTACCTTTGTTGCTTTTCTATTGCGGTGTTAGGTTAAGTACATATTATGCCGTTTAAGATGTTGTAGGAGGTGAGACTATACGTAGAACACTGCCAAACATATTTTTGTTTCTGTTGCAGAAGTTCTTGCTGTTCCCAGCATAGGAACAGGTTAAAACAGCAATGATAAATGAATCGGGGAAAAGAAACTAAAGGGCAAAGCGCCAATAATGAGATTTCTTGTACTCTCCTGTACAAAACGACAGCTGAAGTGACTGTTCTGCACACGTGTGCAGGGAGATGTGTGATTAATTCGGCGATAGTCCCCTTATACATGACTACACAGCAGCAGCAAATTTGTAAAGCAAAAGACAGCAGGAGGCTTTTCACAGGTTACTGCAGTTTCTTCTCTGTCCTCGCTGGGCACTGTTTTCTCTCTGACTATGGGAGATGATTAGGTTGTGGAAAACACCACTCTTGGAGGCACCTGTGTTGGTGGCTAGAAAGAGGATATTTTGCATTTGAAAGGGGAAGTTTTGTCCTTCTTGTGTGTTAAAACACAGCATTTAATCCCGAATGCATTTCTGCTGATGATAGGCGAGAAACCCCGTGCTGTTCTCTCTCGTGTGGAAACCCTGGACTTTAATACTTCTCTAAATATTACGTGCTGAGTTACACTGTAGACTGTATGATATAACCTCCTTAATGCACTGGTGTTAAACTACACGCAGCAGCAAATTTGGAGAAATGTGGAAGGTACCATGGTGCAAAAAAGCAGGAGGCACTCAGCTCTTTCCTGAGTGGTACAGAGGGGCGGGGAAAGCCTAGTGGTTTATCTTAAATGTGATGTGAAATCGTATGTGTCAGGCTCATATGGCCTATTCGTGTTTGAGAGCATCTGTTACGCTAAAATTAACGTGGGGTTAATTTAAGAGGTGGCTGTGATGAGCAGCACGCTGAGTTGTGTTTGAAATACCTTGGGTGTCATCGTCAAGTCCTCTCCTTAGTTTTACGGTAGGCTTTCTGCGAGGAGGAACTCAGAATGGTTTGCTGTTTTCGTTTTTCTCTTCCTGCTTGCTTCAGGATGGGAGACAGGGAACGGAGAGCCTTTGCTGGGGGCATCCATCTGCTGGGGTTGTGGCTGGAGGGTGGCAGGGTCACAGCAGTTGTGGCAGTTACTGCGGGCAAACAGAATTGTCATTTCAATGCCCTGGAACCAGACAAGATGGAGGAGACCCTTGCCCAAGAGAAGTTTAAAATTAGTGAAAAAGTAGTTTACTCTTTGTTTCAAGTAGTAAAAAGCAGTTGCCCAGTGGACAACTTCTTGTGCTTCTAAACTGTATTAAATTGCAGTAATTGCCTGTTAATACAGTTCGAGCCAGGCTGAAATGCTGGCATCGGGAGATCAGGTCATCTGTCTGCTTTTCCTTAGACCATCCCAGCCTGGAGGTTGGAGACCGGTGAGGTGTGGCACTGGGGACAGCCGGGGCAGGAGTGCCACCGTGTGGTGCTCAGCAGGAGCTGGCCGCTCCGGTTACCAGCATTGACAACAGACTCTAAAATAATTTGATTTATTACCAACTAAAATAGATTCGAGGAGTGGGAAACAAAAAGACAAGCGTTAAAGCAAACGTTTCTTCCCCCTTGCCAGGCTCAACCTCCCTTCTTCACTCCTGAGCCCTCTGACCTCCTGGAGCAGCACAGGGGGGCGGTGGTGGTGTTACAGTCAGTGCGTAGCGGTTCCTCTCTGCCACTCCTTCCCTCTCTTATTTAAAAATCCACCTAATATACTGTTATATCTGGTAAAGCTGTAAGACCATTTCAAAATCTAATTTTCTTTACCCTAAGATATAGTATTCGTATATAAAATGCAACAGTTGAAACAGCATTGCTGTATATAATGCTGTTCTCTGCTGGGTTGCAATTCCCCTCTGCTTCTCTGTTTTAGTAATAATTCCATGAAATTATGTATGTGCAGGAATGGTGGAAATGATAAATCTTTCTGTTTTTTAAACCCAGTTTGGGGTGTAAACTATTAGGGGGAGGAACAAGGGATACCCGTGATATGCTCCTGCAATTTTAGTTATCATAAAAAACTCCGTAGACCCAGGTAAACCGTTCATCCTCACAAACCTCACCTCTTGAGGGCGTGCAAATTCTATTTTAGCTGTAGAAAGAGAGATGTGAAGCTTGCTTTTCCAGGACCAAAGACCACTTGGAAACTGTCATTTAGCTCCGTAGAGACAAGTGTGGATCCGAGACTAGAATTTTGCTCAGCTAGTGAAGTTCATACACCCCTTGTACCTACTTGAGATTGAGTTGCTTTCTTCTGCCCGGGTGGTCCTCTTGTCTTGATACAAATGCAACGCATCGAAGGGGATCTTAATATTGTGAGCTAGGCAGAAGAACACACGACAGCTGTGAAATGCCTGAGAACAGAATTGCCCTTGTTTAAGTTCACAGTAGTGCTTTTCTCTCTACCCAGACTTTTTTAACCTCTCTGAATTAAAAAGTATTTAGAATCTTCAGATCTTGTAGGATCTGAACCGATTACTATGAGAGAAACATAACATAGTACTACAGCATAGGCTTTATTGTTGTTTTGAATATTGCTCAGTGTTAGCGAAATACAAATCTCGGTCTCAGCTGATTAATTAAAGGCTGATTTTTTTATTAAGAAAGCACTTTGCTATCTGTCTCTGTGTCCTCAAAGGAAAGAGATGACAACTAAAGGAGTGGAAGGGACTGGTCAATCCTCTTTGCTGGCTGGTTGCCGTTATGGAGAGGTGAATCCTAGAGATTTTATTGTTTTGTTTAGGATTTTTGAAAAGTTTGCAAGTATTTCCTTCAGTGCAGAAAAGGTGATGTCTCAGGATTTCCCTGCATTGTGCCATGGTGGACAATGCGGTGACCTTCAAGCCAGCGCCGATAGAGACAAGATAAAGCATGTCAGCACATGGCTACAAATTAACTCAGCTAAAAGATGGGGCAGAAGGTGCTGACATGCCTTTCCTACGTTTACGCCTGACCAGCGTGCTGTACCATGCAGACGTGTTGGCTGACTCGGTACTTTGACAGCGCGCTCCATCGCAGGGTGTGGAGTGCCCATCCAAAGACTGGTGGTTAAGGCTTTACGTGGAGATTTTTGATTCAGAGAGGTTTCTGAAGTCCCAGAAGAATATATCAGTGCCTGACTAGTCTGTTTTTGGAACTGTTCTACTTTACATAAATAATAGTGTTTTAATTGGGCCGTTCATTCATTGAGGTGATAGGACACCTGGGATTTTGAATCTAGGTTTCTCACATCCCCAGTGATGTGCTAAACGTTAGCTAGCGTTTGTCTTCGTTATCTCTCACAGGAAAGTCCAGCTTCTGCCTTTTCACAGTATCACAGTATCGTCAGGGTTGGAAGGGCCCTCTGGAGATCATGTAAGTCCAACCCCCCTGCCACAGCAGGGACACCTACAGCACATTGCACAGGACGGCGTCCAGGCGGGTTTGGAATGTCTCCAGTGTGGGAGACTCCACAACCTCTCTGGGCAGCTGTGCCACTGCTCTGCCACCCTCAGAGTAAAGAAGTTCCTCCTCATGTTGAGATGAAACTTCCTGTGCTCCAGTTTGTGCCTGTTACCTCTAGTCCTATCACTGGGCACCACTGAAAAAATTTTCCATACAAGCCAGTTAACTCCCGCTTTGAAACTCGTCTTCTGTAATTGTTGGTGTCTTCAGAAGAACCTGCGTGTCTTGAAAGGTATTCTCAGTCTGGCAGCTCTGAACAGAAAGGAGGATAGCTTCTGTTCAGTGCTCTCCTCACAGGTGCTCCAGCAGTGCTAACATGGCAGAGTGCAATTAAAATGCTGCCTGTAAGCCAGCGCTGTATGGTGCGGAGATACAAACTTGTTTTGCTCTTTGCAAGAGCTTAAGGATGATAAATTGAGCTGTGAGGGAAAGCCTGGGATGAAGTATGTATTTGGTCTCGACCGAGACACTTGGAGTTCTTTTTGTCCTCCTTTTTAACCTGAAGTCTCTATTTGTTGCCTTTATTCCTTTACAATGTAGAGCGCAACCTTAAGCCACGTGAATAATCATCTGCCATTTTGCCACATATATGCAAACTGATATGGCCAGCTCCCGTTTGAACTGGTCTGGTAGCTGAGGGTCAGTTTTGCTGAGATTTTTGCAGAAATATTGCTCGTCCGTTCCAACGACAGTTCGCTATCAACTTTATGGTCAGACGGATGTCTGTTATTTTCAAAGAAGATTCTGTGTATGCTCTTGGGAGCATCCCATTCTACGCATTGCAAACTTCCAGGGCTCCAAGCGAGAGCATCCCGTTTTTGACTTTCAGAGTAAGGTCGAGGAAATGGATAGATTACCATACTCTTTATTCATCGTTTTTAATGCTACTGTCTTGATGAAATGTAAAATTGCTAAAAGTATATGGTGATAGTCAAGGGGGATCATTTGATGAATGCAGCTGAGTTACAGTAAGGCTTCCAAATACATCAGGCATGTCAAATTACAGTATACTTTTGCAAGGTTATATGGGGGTTTTTGGTAATGATCTCTGCAATGCATTTTCAAATCTCCGTAATAGCAAGAGGTTGTTTGGAAAAGTGGTTCAGACAGCTCCCTTTTTGTAAGGTCGTTATTCCCAGGGCTCCCAGGAAGTCACAAAGTGTTTTTCAGAAATTATTCCTTTCAGAAAGACCCTGCTTTTAAAGCGAAGATGATGATTAATCTAGACAGAGTGCTGCCTTTATTCTAGCTATGAATTTGGACCCGTTCTTGGTTAGTTGTTTGAGAAGAAAAGCTCTTCATCTTCCACAGGAATTAATGGAAATTAAAGGCACATCGGGAACAAATTCATGGTAACGCATGCCTTTCTATGTGTCAGACATATCTCTTGATTCTAGGGAATGCTTTGTTTCACATAACTGAAGGTGTACTGTTATGGAGAAGCCCTTTTACCTGGTGGGACAGGTTTCACAGTAAAACAAAAAGCTGTGCATCAACTATACCTTCCTGTATTTAGTTTGAGACATATAGTTGCCTCTGCAAATCAGCTTCAGATCTAGAATGTTTTTGTCTTAGTACAAATTCAGAAGCACACCAACCACTTCAATTCAAAGTGAACACAGTTCTGGCCTCGCGCACTTATGCACATCAGCGATACAATTGCCTGAATCATTGCAGTATGTCAGTGTAAGAAAAAAAATTTACTGAGGGCTGGGTTTGTGCTTCTCAAGCGCAGCACTGTGGAAGTGACCTGAAAGTCCTTTTGACAGGAAGCCAAGCTGCTTCTTGACAAACTGATTCCAGTAATCTTCCTAGATCTTCTCAGGTGCTCTCTGTAGAAATTCCTCAGCAGTCTGTATCTTTGGGCAACTAAGGATTTCACGATGTGTCTGAGAGAGGGAACATCTTACTCTGATCTATCCTATCCTAACTGGTAGTAGGACAGTGGAACGGAGGCAGAATCTGTACAGTAGGACATTTCTCTCTTGGAATTAGTCCTTTACCGCCTCTTTGTAGTCAGTGTCAGTGCGTTTCATCTTGTTTTCAGCAGGATGTTACCGCAGGGGAATTGATGAGTTCGTTAATTAAATCCTACCCAGCCTTTCTTGGCAAACTGTTTCAGACCCGTTCAGAAAGTTATATGGGAAATATGACTATGGATAAAGATTAGTGTTGGTGTCTGAAATGACTAAACACACGAACCCGGATGCTTACTGCAGCATTTGCACCTACAGCAATGGTGTGTTTTAGCCATCCCAAAACTTTGTGCTTGGGCTGCTGTAATGGTGAAATAACCGTCTTGAAATGTGAATCTGTCGCTGCCTTAGCATGACTTGACCAGGAGAGGGGGATCGTTTGCCATTAATTTCCTCAGGCACCCGTGATGGGAAATACAACACTGACTGTTTTGTGCTTCTCTTGACTCCATGTTTTCAACAGAAACAAGCATATGCCACAGTAATCAGATCTGGCTTTCTTGACTTTTGAAACCTGACTTTTCAGCTGTTCTAGCCCTAGGATTTTAGTCAAAATTTGTTATTTATTTTCAAGATCTAGCATTCACCGCTGATGAAAATATTTAATGGGAAATTTAAAGGTTCCTCGTGGTCTCTGTGGTCTTTGCTGCCCTTGCAGCATCCGAACAGAGGATTTCACAGGAGGTGAGCAGAAGCTCGGGGTCGTTGGCTCGGAGCAGCGTTGTGTGCCATCCGCACCATTGATTGCTGGCGCCCGCGTCAGATCCGAGATTGAACAGTTGGACAGCAGTTCCAAACGCACGCAAATATGCACGTGCAAAGGGGTCCAGCGTGTGTCCCCAACGGTTCCCCACTCTTTGGGCTTTTTTCTTTTTTGCATTCCTGATGCTTTCCTACGCGCCTCCGTGCTCCTCGCACCCTGGGTTGGGGAGACTGAGGGCACCCCGGCCCGGCGGGAGGCGGGCGGGCGCTCTCCGTGGTGCTGACCGGGCGCTCTCCGTGGTGCTGAGCTGACGCTCCCTGGGGTGTGCCCTGCTGCCGCGGTCACGGCTGCCTCCGCCGCGCTGTGTGTGAGGTCCCCCAAACGCACAAATACCCCTCTGCAATCGCTGCCGAAGGTGCCCGGGAGGAGCTCTGGGGGAGCAGGAAGCTGTCGTCCTTGGGATTTGCTCTGTAGTAAATCCCTTCCTACTTTTTTTTTCCTAGCCTTGCCAAATAACTGTGTGCTAAAAGTACAAGTTGACTGCAGGTCGGAGGAGTTCAGTACACCGTAGATTACAATGCTTTTCTATATATTGGTTTGGTCAGACATTGGGACCTGTGAAGTTATTTGGGTAGGGGGAAAGACTCCAAAAGTAAAGGAATCTCAACTATTTTTTTGTGTGCGTGTGCAGAAAAGGTGAAAAACATCTAGCTTAGAAGAAGGGTTTAATATGTTAATGTGTTTAATATGGTTGTTAGTTTGGGAGACTATCTAAAAATAGTATTTGAGAGCTCTTTGAGAATTCTTCATACAAAATTTTGTCCTATGCTTTTATAAACAAGTATCAGATAGTTCTGCTCTTATTATAAGCGGTGAGAAAACATACTTGAAAGACATCTTAAATGATACACGCCTTTGCTATAAGTATTCAATGAAGCAATGCATTATCTCACTCTTCTTTGTGTTTTTATTGCCTCAAACAAGCAAAAGAGAAAAGAAATAGCATTGTTGGCTTTAGAACAGGTATTCTACACTTCTGTAGGTTGTTACTTAAGGCACGTTATTGCTGGTGTATTTTAGAAATTGTATCGTTAAAATCTTTCTTATGATTGGTTATGTGTGGGCTACTATTGTGGCCTAAACATTCCGGCTCCAAGCCTGATTACAGGTGGGTAGGTGAAATCTAACCATATTATTAGTCCTGATGGTATGTCGGTGTTGTGGTTTAACCCCAGCCAGTAGCTAGAACCATGCAGCCAAGAGATTCAGAAGAGTAAAAGTGAGAGAAAACTTGTGGGTTGAGATAAAAGCAGTTTAAATAAAGTAAGAGCTGTGAATGTAAGCAAAGCAAAACAAGGAATTTGTTCACTGCATCCCATGGGCAGCCAGGTGTTCATCCATCTCCAGGAAAGCAGGACTCCATCATGCGTAACAGTTACTTGGGAAGACAAACACCATCACTCCAAATGTCCCTCGCTTCCTCCTTCTTTCCCCAGCTTTATATACTGAGCATGACATCACATGGTATGGAATAGCCCTTTGGTCAGTTGGGGTGAGCTGTCCTGGCTGTGCCCTCCCACCTTCTGCCCGGTTGCTGGCAGGGTGGTGTGAGCAGCAGAAAAGGCCTTGAGAGCTTAGCAACAACTAAAACCACCAGGGCACTGTCAAAAGTATTTCCCATCCCAAATCCAAAACATAGCACTATCCCAGCTGCTAATAAAAAACTTAACTCTATCCCAACTGAAGCTGTGGCAGTTGGTGATAGAAATGCCATTTTAGATAGCATGTATATAGTAGACAGAAACATAAAGTTGCATTACTTAGTCATACTCTCCTTCTTTTGTGGTTTACAAAGAAACAAACTGTGAAAGACAATTGTTTATTTTGTGGGTCGTCTTTAATTTTGGAAGGCTCCTTTTTTGGGTCAGATTGCTACATATACGAATACATATACGATAATATTTCTGTAAGTAGCAATCACTCAAGCCTTTGCTTTGATAGCTATGGACATGTAAACTTTTAATTCAAGGTAGATAGGACCCATTCAAGTGTAAATCCACATGACCTAGCCCAACGCTAAAGTGGGGGCACACTTTTACATGTAACAGTAAGGATGCTTAAGCAGAGCTGATTATGTGCAGCATCTAGGTTGCAACTGAAAGGATTTAAAGTGGATGAGATCTGGGTCATGTTGGCTTACATGCTTCCAACGCAGTGGCAACCAAGTCAGTTTTCCTGTTATATGCTCTTGTTGCCCAGGCATAATTATTTTTCATATCATTATCATTTGGATAGTTATTTTTATTTACATCACCCTGAAGCACTTAGCTTTGAGATAACAGAATTCTGTTTGGAAATCAACAAATGTTCCTGTTACATCAGTTATACTATGTGGAACACTGTAGTCCAGCCGCGGTGTTGTAACAGGATAATTTCTGAATGTAATGAACTATTACAGTCACTAAGTCAGTGAGGTTGGAATAAAGAGCCCTCCTTTTGACTCTTCAGACACCTCGATGGAAAGACTCCCCTGGTTTCTGGGAAAAGAAGTAATGGGACTTTTTAATCACGAGTGGTAGAATTGATCCGTCGGGGACACAAGTGAAATATATGCAAGTACCTTTCAGCGTATAACTTGCTTTCTGTGACTTTTTCCTCAGATAATTACCCTTGGGCTTGAAATATCCCCGGTCTCTCAGAGCTAGTGTAATTCAGCAGTATCTGGCTATAATGCAAATGCTCAGAAAAAAGGTGGAAAAAAAAGCCTTCTGAAAACAGGCCAGATCATTATATGGGAAGGCATTCAAGTAAAAAAAAACTTAAACCACTTACTTTTATCATAAAAATCAAAAGCTCTAAAGTCTTTGCCACTCCCTTCAGCTTTCTTGTCTTCCAGCTAGAGTGACTACGTCTGGTCACACAGAGGAGGAAAGTGTCTACCTCACAGCGATTAGAGAAGGAGCGTTCCCTCAGGGTGTCGGACCACTTGTCCGTGACACTAGATGGTAGCTAGGGAGCAGGCAGGATGAATGGAGACCCCAACATCTGCACTACTCTTGGCTGTGGGTGGCCTCTCTTGTGTTGTCAGCAGAGCAAAGACCAGCTTGGCAAGCTGCACCTGCAAAAGATGGGGCCCTGCACGGGCACGGGGCTGAGCCCCTTTGCTGCAGATCCAGCAGATGTAAGTGCAGTGACCAGGGAGTGCGAGGAAGGAGCCTGAGGAACACAGTGTGCAGTTTGGGAACCAGACGTGGCAGATCTGCAGCACCTTCAGGATGATCCCTCGCGTCCTTCTTTGCATTAATAGCAGCTTCTGTCCCCACAAGATCAAAACCAAACACCATAATCAAAGACAAAAGAAGGTAGGGCAGGAAGGCCAGGACAGGAAGGAAGATGAGATGGCACATTGCGGTGTTGAATTAAATGATTGTGGTCCTGATCCAAAGTCCGTTTAAATCAATAAGATGTCTGCTGTTGCCCTTAGTGAGCTATTGGGTCAGGCACGGTTTGACCTAGTTAAAATAGAATGTGACGTCAATATTTGCAATCAATATGAAAAATAAAATAAGCGGAGTGATATTTAGAATTAATGCAACTTAGCTGTCATCAGAAAACTGCAAAATGGGCACTCTTGCCAGAAATGTCTATCTCTAGTTTGTTTAGGATTCTGATGGAAAAAAAAAAATGGTTCTTGAATTGCTAACTTTGACGCAGCTGGAATGTCTTTACCTCATATTTGGGGTATTTATTTAAACCGGAGGCATCAGTCTCTGAAGGGCTTTTCTAAATCCTATTCTTGGTGTTCAGAAAGTTGGTGGTGTGTGCAAAGCATTGCTTTGTCATGGCACAGCTTGGACAGTAATAAAGGATGACTGCAAGGACTTCTGTGATTTGAGAACGGCAGTTATTTTATCTTGCCTTCTTTGCTGGTCTGTAAGCACTTGCCTGTGACTACGGTACTCTGAAGGTGTAGTTAAGCTGCAGAACTCTGCCTTAATATGTCATGGATGCTGGAAATTCAGAAAGTTTCAGACTCAACAAGTCCGTGGAAAACAGCCAGTGAGGATGACTACATAAACTGAAACAGCTGCCACTGATGTCCATCAGTCTGAAATAACCAGAAGCTGGGAGAGTACTTGAAAATATCATATGTGTTTGCCCTCTTCTGCCCTTTGCTAAGTATCCGATTTTTGGCCACTGGAGACAGAAGACTTTGGTCTCATCCCAAAGTGATTGCTCTTATGTTCTTAGGAGCAAACCTGTAACCATACTATCTCAGTTTCTTCATCTGTAATATATGAAAAAATGATTTTTATAAGAGGAGTAGAATATTTTCAGTAACTCTTTCAAGATGAAGGTAGTTAAGCAATATTTTTATTTCCTTGTGTCATTATTAATTACATTTGAAGTTTGTTAGTGTTGAACTGAACACCTTCAAGACAGAAACCCGCTGTGGGAGGGAGAGTACGGTATTGCAAATGCTACTGTGTCATCTGTAATATGTTTTTAGCACGGACCGCTAAACGTGGCAGTGCTGGGAATTATACCCAGGTGGTGTAACAGAAAAGAAGGGAAAGACATTAAGACTGGTCTGATTTATGTCTATTAATGTATGTGCCATAACTTGCCCTTTCTCATTTCCTCTTCTGTATTGCCTCTTTTCAATTAATAAAATAGTTGTGATCAAGGTACAGAAAAAAGCCAGAACATAGTTTTATATATCATCTTTTCCGTACCAGTTCAGTGACACTAATTTCCAGCCTAGAGCTTTCTGGAACACGATGTCTTCACATATTCAGTAACATGAGAATGAGAGCGTGTAGAGCCTTTTTTTAACCTTAACATGTTTTCTTTCAGGAAAATATAAAATGAAACCTACACAGTATGGATATGTGATTGCTAACTCACTTCCAGGGTTATTGTGCCTTTAGAATTGGGATAATTGCTACTGTGTGTGAGTAATAAATAAGAATGTGGATTAAACAATGGGTGAGACAGGAGGCAATTTATAAATGTAGCGTATACTTCCGTAGTTAGCTTTGTGCTTTTGCTTTCCACAAGAATTATTTTGCCTTTTTTTTTTCTAGGAATATGTAATTCTGTAGCTATTGAAATGGCTGAATATGCTAATACGCACAATCCATCTGAATAATTTTAAATAGTTGAATTAAGTACACTGTTACGCTGCTCTGGCACTCCAAATATTTTTGTCCCTGTCAAAAACATTCCGTTGTCTCCGTCGTCCTCCCTTAAGAGGAAGTGTTCAGAGAAGAGTTTCCGGACCAGAGGGACAGGGGTGCCTACCTCTGACATTTAACCCGGTAGAGTAACAACAGAGAGGGTAGGTTGGTGTCCGTGCTTGTGGGTGGAGGGGAGCTAATTCTGCGAGTCAGTGCTCTCCCGTTTCTAGGCCACTAAAAGCTTTGCGTGCACATCTCCAAGCCTGGTCTAACGTGTCCTGCCTTTTAGGGAGGAGAAGTTTGTTAAGGACAGACACAGTTCTTGTTGCATGGTTGCAAAATAACAGGTAGATGTCCTTGTTAGACGTTACGTACGAGTTAGGGAGTGCATCACTTTGGAGGGAACCTAATTCCCCTATAGAATTGTGATCTGCCTTGTCCAGAAGGGTCTTCCACAGCACCAGACAAGAAGTTGAACTGCCCAGCTTTTATCCCTACCAAACTATTGCCTGAGGCAGCCTTGTCCTGTTTTTAGCAGCTTGAAACCAATTTTGATTTCCAGCCTATTTCCTGACTGTGCTCGCAGCTTAGAACTGGAAAGAACAGTCTCCGTTCTGGCTTTGAGGGAGGGAAGGCTTTTCCCACTCCATCGCTGCCTCCCTTTTTTCTTTGTAACTCAGGGAAATGTTGCGAACAGATTTGAGTCACCTTTTTTTGGTGTTATTTCTAGGCTTGGTTTTAACTTTGGGTTTGCACTGCCCACATGATTGATGGGGAGAGAACCTCATCTTTATAAGATGGACCCCCTCTCAGTGGATATGCTTCGAGGAGGATAATCACTTGTTTACATGCTCTCCTCTTGTACTCAATTACTGTTGATTTTCATCCAGTAGGTTTCTATGGATGGAAAATGCTGATTTGCTCAGCAAATCATGTCTCTCTACCTGAAAGCTGGCAGTTAAACCCAAGTGCTGATCATAGCTGTGGCTAATAAAGCACTGCAGTGCAGGAGCTTATTGTCTCAGCTGGTGGGTCAGGTTAAAAAAAACTAAACCTGGAGACTGTGAAATTAGGAGATCGGGTCAGGAAGTTAATGATTTGTGCCAGGGTGTAAACCAGGCAGATAGGAGCTGTAACCCTAATTCAGCACGCACGCATCTGTGGATCTCATGGTGAGGTTAGTCCCTCAGAGCCTATTCGCAAATCACGCAGGACACTGTAGAGGTTGAAGTCTCGTAAGCTTTATTATCCCAAACGGGAATTGGCTGAATCTCACCAGGGATGTATTTCTGCTTTCAGAGCTAATGATGACAAATGCTTTTTGGAGAAAAACCACCCCGTTTCTGGTACTGTGTTCTTTTTATGTTATTGTGCATCTGCCCACTCTCCCACTCCCCTCCTACATACCGTTTGTGGCAGCATCGCTGTATATTCTGTTTTTCTTATGTAGCAGCTTCACAATACGTTTTCTATGTTTAGGGGGGAGTTGCTCAGTCTCCATTTTTACTGAACAGATCCTGAAAATTTAATCTCCAGACTGGTGTCTGCAGAAGGATTTCTTTTTGTTAAGATCTGCATACGCAGGGCAATGACAAGCCATTTTCTACTTTTTTTTAGGAAAATCTTTCTATCTTAAAACAGAACACTTCTTTCCTGCAGGGACATTAGCTGTGTCAAGTATTAAGTGATACATACTTGATGTTCTTCTCCCCAGATTGGATATGTTCTTTCCAAAATAATCTATGGAAAGTTACTTATTTTTTTTTTTCAGCCACACAATGATGAAACATTTTTATGTCTCTTTGAGGTTAAGGGAAAAACGTTTATGGGACATAATGGTGAACTCGAACTGATCTGAAGTTCTTCTTTGCCAGTGATGATCTAAAGAATATTTGCTATTTCATTTTGTCTTACTTGGCACCAGTCGTTCAATTCAAGTGTCTGATTTTTTTTTTCTTTTGTATAGCATGGGTTACAAAGTACATCAAGTCCCGTATTAACTTTTAAGTGAGTTTTCTGAAAGAATAATTATTTGAGACTGAGCTGACGAGCCTGCGCGTGTCAATCATCAAAAGGTGACAGATTGTTTAATAATCATGGCTCCTGTAAACCCTCCTGTGTATCAAACCCTATTGTGTGCACTACATATCAGGATTTAAGCATTTAGTGGCTTAAGGAAACAAACTGATGTGGGGAATTGAAACCAATTTTGATTTCCAGCCTGTTTCCTGACCGTGCTCAGGGAATCCTGGAAGACCAGGATTTTTAAGTATGGTGGCCTGTGTTTTGGTCGTCTTTTCACATTTCCTACTTAAGATCACCGGAAAAGGTTGGGAAGATGAATGCTTTGCCACTGTACGGGGAAGGCAGAGTTCTGGATTTCCAGCTGTTCCTTTCTGGTTCACAAGTGACGCCACCTGTGAGGTTCATACAATGTTAAGAAGGCAAGGCAGGCTACAGTCCTATTAAAGAATCCAATTTTCTCCTTTATTTTCTCTCTTTGGCTGCCTCCACCTGTCTCACTTTGCTGGTGGCTGTTGCTGCAGCTTGTGTTTTAGCCGTTCGTTTTGTGTAGCCTAGTTTCGCACAAAGAGGGACAACTGTGAGAAAACCAGCCTGTATGTAGAGAGGAGCCGGAAAAAAGGTTGGCTGGCACTCCGTACCCTGCTTCTTCTGATGTCTTCTTCCACTAGAGAAATAAATTTTTAATGGAATGCACAGATCGTTGGCTCAAACACAAAATAGATGCCTGTTTTAAAGATGCCTTTCTTGTGCTGCCTAGTTTTCATACGCAAGTACTTCGTGACAATTGGGTCCTTGAAATTTGTGAAATTCTCAAAGTGAAACCTTATAGTAAAAATCCAAGCCATCAATAATAATTAGTTCCACGGTGATAATAAATGGTCTTGGTCTACGTGAACTGAAAACAGCAGAGTTCCGTGGCTACAAAAATAAGGTGAGGTTGGGATTAGGCCTGGTCTACGAGCTCTTGTCACATCAAGGGCTCACAGGACATCTGTTACTGATTTGGTGGTGCTGCGTTAGAGTGAAATTCATGGTGCTCGGGTTTAGTGGCCCTTCAGTCACATTCAGCGTGAAGTCAAGGAATATATTGCAGAGGGAAGCCCGGCTAAGGGAAGTATTTCTTTGATTTGGTGATTTTTCGTGCTGCTGTCAGCAGGCTTCCGTACCCCTACCTTCTCTGGGGTGGCTAAGCCAGGGAGGCGAATGTCTCTGCTGCGTCGGAGCATCGTGGTCCTCCTCTCCCTCAGGACCCGGCTGGGAGAAGCCGGATTGGTGGTGTTGGAGGGAGCTGAAATGTGATCAGCTGTGTGTCGGGGACTGATGCGGAGGCTCTTTTTGTCTACGCGTGTCCTATTTTGATGAATAAATGCTTGACACTAATAGTGATAACAGTTACCCAGGGAGGCGGGAGAAGAGCTTTGATATGCTGGTTTTAGCAAGGGGATAAGCAGCGAGGGAATGACAGACCCATCTGTCTCTCATATTAGCGCTATAAATTAACGTCCCAAACCCAAATGATATTTGGAGGGGGGGCAGAAGGGGGAGACTAATTAACAACACGTCGTCCCTGTCTCTTTTGATCTCTGTCGGTCCACAGCTACGATCATTCTCCATCTTCAACATAGGGCTTCCTAAGTTGTCTTAGGGAGCGCCTGAAAGCAGCTCTTTTGGCGTTAAATATAAATGCACAGCACGCTCGGTGGTATTATTTTTACCTCGGCGGAGTTGGGCTGAGCGGGGCAGGCTGAGCCCAGATTACGCTGCGTGCTTCCCCCAGCAGCATCCCCCTCCTCGCTGCCTTTGGTTCGCTGCTTAATGCAGCTCTCCTGATGCAGCCTCACGTGGCTGCATAAAGGCACAATGAGGACTTGAATCTCCCAAGCTGTTTCCCGGCGGCTCTCCATGCTGCCTGCAGGTGAGCAGGCTGGGGCTGGTCTCTCCGAGCCCCGCAGCTTTTGCTCCCGGTTTCCTATCGACCAACTCGGCGGTAAGGGAAGCTCACGAGGAAGAGGAGAGCAGAAAAACCTACGCGGGGCTCCAGCACGGACCGTCGCAGCAGCAGCAGCAAGTCAGTAAGTCAGACTGCACCATTTTCTTCTCACCCCGCATAAAGGCGATGTGAGAAGCTGACGGGAGCTGCCTCCTCCCCCAGCTGGGGGTGATGCTGAAGTGGAGCCTTCCTCCCAGGCAGAAGACGCAGCCTATCTGGAGGAATCCCAGAAGACCTTTCCAATTTGGTGATGTGTGTTTAAAGGCCGGTTTTTTTTCCCTTTTTTTTTTTTTTTTTTTTTAACTCCTTAGCTAAGTCTGAAGCTTCTCTTCCCTTGCTGTCGCAGCCAAGCTGAAGCGGTTTCAGCCTGCTAGCAGATACTTGCTGGCTGCTCTCTGCCTGCGTGTGCGTGGCTGCGAGCACTTTGGCACATTGCGTGCGCGGACGTGGCTCTCGTGCTTCTGAGTTATGGGTGCTGCAGAGGCTGGAGCAGAGCTGTGACCTTTGCTGGGGTGCCGGAGGAGGAAGAGTGGATTACACCGGGAAGTTCTGGCTTGCAGCCAGCGCCCTTGCGGAAAAAATAAATCACCTGGATATCCGTGTGTGGTGGAAACGGCTTCCCTGGAGCTGGTGTTTTCCTCTCCAAAATGGCTCATGCAGCCGCTTCCATTAAAAAAGTTCGAGAGTCTGAACTCGAAGAGAGGGAGAGAAACCTTGAGAAGGAGAGGAAAAGGCAGCGGAAAATCTCTAGGGCAGATCGGAAGCGCAAGGTATGAGGGGAAAATCACCCCCCTTCTCCCTTTCTCCCCCATATCCTTTCTCTCTCTCTCTCTCTTCATGGGTGTTCATTGCCATTTGTAATGCTCTCCCCTTCATTTTCCGAACCTTTCATATCATGTTTCCCATTTGCATCCCTTCCCATCCTCTCCGAGCCCCGCGGTGGACCTAGCCCAGCTGCAGTGAGACTAAAGTGCTCCCAGTCATGGCAGCGCACAGCTACACAGGGAACATGCCAATAAAGCTGGCCATTGGCACACCAGCACTGCCCCTTCGTCCCCAAAAGGGCTGGAGATGCATGTCACCGCTCAGGAGCCAGGTGTTTCAACCCTCCGCCTGATGTGAAAAAGTTGTCAGGGAGGGAGGTGGCAGTGGTTGGGCTTTGCAGTGTGAAAGGTGCATTTCTGTACTTCACGACAGCATTTTCCTCCCCGTTTCCCATTATTATTATTATTATTTTTTTTTAGTTCCAGTTCCCGCATCAGCAGCAATGCTAAATGCTGCGTGTAGGACCCGACCTGCGGTGCTAGGCGGATCGTTCTGCAGTTAGGTGTCGGTGAGGGAGCCTGGGCTGGCAGCCGTGATTCAGTGTATTTACACTGCACACTGCAGGTGTATTTTTCTAGTTAGGGCCTGAAACACCAGTCTGCAATCTGTTGGGGGTTTTTTGTGTCTGTTGCTGATGGCAATCTTTGATTCTGTTAAGGTGTATCTATTTAGATGTTTCAGATTTAGGGGAGGTTTCTCCTAATTCATGGTTAACTATTGTTTTCCTTCTGTGTTAGAAACGAGGAATGACATCTCTGATTGCCTTGGGGGGGAAAAAAAAATATTAAAAAAAAAAAATCAATAGAGATGATTTATTTGCCAGATCACTGTAGTCTCCAAGGACACAAATAATAGATGTTACTGGAGAAAATAGTAAAAAACCTGAAGCTTCTGTTAAGGTTAGCTTTAGGACTATGTTACATTGGGAGTGCCTGTGTTAATGCTTCCTCATTCCCATTTCTTTTCTCCCATCTCCAGATTATGGTGTGCATTAACTCATTCACTGACACCATGTTTTGATCCATTCTTTATAAATTTCTTCTGGAAGGGATAATATCAAGAGATGTAATCTGTCCTTTTTTTGGTTTTTTTTTTTTTTTTTCCTTTTCTGCTACAATGCATGTAAACACAGATCTCTCTGTCAAAAGAAAAAGAGCCGAATCCAGCAATGTAACGTTTGAATTTACAGACCCTTTTGGCAAATCTCTAGGATTCAGAAGCCATCTGGTCCCTTGGCATACCTGGGAAATTTTGAATTCATTTTACATTCAACCTTACGGCTTTTCATATTCTGAACCGCATGACTTCAATAAAATTACTGAGTCTGCTTGATACCTTTGGGACTTTTGGATATGATCTCCCTGACTTTTAAAAGGCTCGCTTTGCGGAGTTCATTGAGTTGCGTTAGAATTCTCTTTATCAAAACACGAATGTAATTTCTCCTGTATGCAGTGGGTGGGATGCTGGGGCAGAGCTGCTTGGGGCAGATTGTCATTACTAACCTAATCCCCTAAATGGGACACTGCAGCATAAGGTAGTTTTTGTGATGACATGTTTGATATTGGAATTCTCTGCAAAATAGCCTTTTTTAAAAATTTATTTCGTGTGTGGATGTCCTTGCCGGAGGGTCTTTTTTACATGTTTGCCCAGCACCCATCTCAGTTAGTTCATCATGGCGGGTGTTGGGTTTTTTTTCCTGGTTTTCACATATCTTATTTCACTAACGTGTTTGATTCAAATGTGTATTCTAGAACTTTAATTAAAGCTGAATAGAATTGGTACTGCT
This sequence comes from Pluvialis apricaria, assembly GCA_017639485.1. Lineage (NCBI taxonomy): Eukaryota > Metazoa > Chordata > Aves > Charadriiformes > Charadriidae > Pluvialis > Pluvialis apricaria. Next base: position 81,841,204 of record CM030010.1, read on the forward strand.
CCTTCTGCTATCTCCGTTCCCAGAGTGCTGCATATCCCTGCCTGCAAGCAGACAGGCTCAGGCTGCGTCCGTGTTAGTAATACCGTATGGTGATGCAGGCTCCTAATCAGATTTTCAGATCTAGGAAACACCAGTAGTCTTTGCTTAGGAAACACGGAGAATACCTTAACGTTGTCTGCTTTTCTTCCTTTTTAATATTCAGCCACGGCCCTCCCTTTTACTGCGGCTGGACCTTGCTGTTACGTAAACAAGTGCTTGGCTGCACCCTAAACTTGCCTGCCGATGGCACGGGGAGGGGGGGTTAGGCTGGGCATCCTCCCTCTCGCTCCTTCTGCGTGAGCCACACAGCCACCCAAGTAGAAGCGTGTTTATGTTTGCACGTATACACGCTCGTACTGTGCAGAACGCGTAGTGCAGAGCAGATTGGATAGATGAATATATATACACGCACAATATGTATACATAATATATGCTATATATTACAATATTTGTATTTATTCATCAATTTAAGTGAGATATGTCTATCTGTGCGATAGACATATTTATATATGCGTCACTTAAACTGCTGAAGAAAAAGACATTGTTGTGCTGCAAAATGTGACTATCTCCTAGTAGGCGCAGAAGCCCTCTCAGATTTTGTTGACTTCCTTGGAAAATGGAGGCTATGAGGAAATGGGATGTGCGGGCCCTTGGGAGGCAAAATGTAAATGAATATTGTTTGGTTGCGCTCAGCACTTAAACTCTTTCTGCACAGGGGGAATACGATCCCAGCTTTGTGATTTATTTAAAAGCTATTGCACTGCAGCGCCTGGAGTTTCAGTAGGAGAGCGCTCCATTTTGTTTGTAGGAAGGATGGGGGGGGGGATACGCTAACGTAAGGAATTGTGAACTGTCTCTTCAGAACCTGGTTTGGATGCATGCCCCACACCGATACATGCTGTACGCGTGAAGCGCTGGTTTGGCCTTGGGATGGAAACTTTTTCTCTGACCCTGGAACATCCTGATTATGCAAAAGAAGATAACGAAGGGCCACGACTTTAGCTCTTCCCCTCTGCCAGCATGTTGGGCATTGTTAGTACTGTCCTGTGCTTCTCCTAGCTTCCAGGGATGCTGCAGGGTGGGGGATCTTTGTGGCTTTGCCTCTTCTCGTGAGTGTTTTGCTTAATGATTTGCAGCGTGATCATCATCTGTCTTGGTAGCGGCATTGCAAACTACGGCTGTAGCTGCTGTGCTTCTCCGGCAGGACCAGAATCTTCTTAAATGTCATCACGTCTGCTAGTTGACACAGCTCTGGACAATACCAACTCCCTGGCCATTAGCAGAGCTGGGAAAAGGGCCAGCATCGGCAGCGTTCTTGCTCAGAATGATGTCTTTGCAGTCCTTAGACATTTGTAGCTCTTTAGAGGTTAACAGAGTTATTCCCCACCCCAAAATTGGGAAAAGGTGTTGGCAGGCGGAAAGCAAATTTCAAGACCCTCTCCTGCATTCTTTCTGAGACCGACCTGATTGATTTTTAAAACCGGTTGACAGGAGTCAGCTCGGCTCATCTTGCATCCAGATGGGAAATTTTCACTTCTGTGCATGCAGTCTTTTCTTGCAACGTTGAAGAACACGTACTGATGTAAATACACGTATGTAAACAAGAAAGCCCCACGGTCTGAACAGTTGCGTGGATACCCGAGTGTATCAAGAGCATTAAACCAGATAGTAACAGAGGAAGTGAGCAGTTTAAAATATGTAGATTTTACTGAAATTTAGGCATGACTAATGCCATTATACCTAAATTCAGGATATGTAAGGCCCAGCTTCAGTGTCTTTTGAGATAGCTGAATATGGCTCATCTTTTGCAGAGGGAGGACAGGGAAACGGTGTGATTACGTGATGGTCACTCACTGAGTCAGCAGCAAAGCTGGAATTACAGCCTTGGAATCCAGCTTCTTAGCCCCTGGCAATATGTAACACGCGCTTGCTTTTCCGTGTCTAAAATAGTTTTCAAAGCAGACAGAGCTTCGTGTCTTTGCATGTGACAAGTGTTTAAAAGATTTTAGAAACCCTGCAAAAAATAAAACCCCAAACCAGAAAAGCTGTTACCAAAAATGGTTTTGCTGCCAAATAAAACTGATTTTTGAACGCGCAAATAAGGTAAGCTGATGCCTGTTACCCTTTTACCATCAGTGATGAGGACAGAGTTTGACCTCCGGGCTCTACTAGCAGTAAGTGGGTATTTATTTAGTATTTGAATACACAGTTTTAAAAAAGTTTTTTAAACTTTTGTACCTTTTTTTAAAGGCCAGCCTCACGGGTTCAGCATCCTTTTGAGCATGCTTTAGCATAAAATGTCCCACAGTATCTGGAACACACACCGTTGCTCACCAAGAGAGATTGGGAAACCATCGCATCTCAGTGAATTTTGTCCTTCACTTGACACCCAGAGCACTGTCAAAGCTCACACAGAGCTGCTGCTGCTGGGCAATATCTGCAGAAGGGCAAAAGTGGAGGGAGAAATAAAGAGCTGCTGCTGTCAGCAGAATTCAGGTGTGTACGGTGTGTTCCATCACGTAGCTGCAGAAGTCAGGGGCTGAGTTTCCTTTGTTTTCCTTCAACAGCAGACCTTTTCCCACATTACCAGCTCCTTTTTCACAAACTGAATATCTGAAAGAAATCTCGCGTTACAAAATTTGCAGAGAAGATGGTGTGATGTTTATCTCAGAACCGGGAGGAAAAGCCCATTTGAAATTGAAGCGTAGGTTCGGCAGGGGAAGTGGGTGTTTGTCACCTGGTACGTGGGCTGGTGGCCACGAAGTTCATTCCTTTGGAAAGGGCCACAGCCTCAGTGGGGAAGGTAGGAAATGGAGGCATTAATGAGTGCTTGGGCATGCTAAAGAAAGGTATCCCAAGGAGGAAGTAATGTGGAGGTATAGTTCTTCACTCTTGGTCACTTCTGCTTTGGTTCATGGATGCCAAACAGTATCTTCCTTGGTGTGGACGTGCTGCAGGATCAGTATAGAGTTTGTATTGGGCTAAGGAAGAGAAAGTAATTGTCTCTCACTGTTTAATCTCAGTATACTTGAAGCTTTCAAGGTTTATTGCAGCTTTAACCTTCTGTTTTTTCTTTAGCACTGAATATGTCTTATCTGTTCAATGTTGTGTTCGTTGCCTTGGCAAGCATCTTTGTGATTCACTAGAATTTCTAGATGTTTCAAATGCCTCTTCAGGCATGAAAAGAAATAATCTTTTTGGTGTTTCGTAACTGAGCGTTTGCGTAGGTGGTGCCTATTCTTGGTGGCCCTTTGAGCATTTACCTTCTGTATCTCAAACTTCTGTTTTCATGATGTCGATATTTCTTGGCGCGAAAATAATACCCCACTGCTCGCTTCCTTGTAAAATGGAGCTGCTTTTGATGACGTTGCATTTCATAATAGCTTGGTATTTGCTGCTTCGGTTTCTGGGTGTCCTATCTGAGGGGTGATACGGATGCGGCTGCGACAGTGCCAAAGCTTGCAAATACTCAGCTGTGCAGGCATGCTCCCTGTGTTTAACATGCGTGTCCTGTTCAGTCCATCTTCCTCAGGTGAGTTAGCTACCAAGTTCACTGTGGATTTAATCTAAACGAGGAAAACCAAGTGGGGCTCTAAAATGATGGCTGATTAAGCTCCCGTCACCCTTCTGCACATACAGAATGTTACTGTAGTGCCAAGTGTCATTCTTTCTCTACTCTTCTTTGAGACGTTCACACTGCTTGCCATAATTAAACTGGGAACAAATACACAATATTCTGAAATAAAGCAAGCCAGGGCTTGTAGTAAAGACTGGTGATCTCCAGTTCCCTTACTTCACACGGGAAAGGGGAAATCTCCACTACGAATTTAAATTTGCTCACCTTTATATGGTGTCTGACCATACCATGATTTATTTGTGGTTTTGAAATTTAATTTCCTTAGTAATTTTTGAAAGACAAGACTTATTTGGTCTTAATAAACTGTATGTAATCAGTATGTCAAAATACAGATTGTTTACCAAAGTGTATTTTTGGTATCTTGGGTAAATATGCCTCTTGACAGCTTTAAATTGAATTAGTCCATACCTGGAATACTGGAGAAAATCTTGTCTCAGTAGACAGGATTGTGGGGTAGGTTAGTAGATAGGTATCACGACATAAAGATAGCGGTGATACTTGCTTCTTGCGTATTTAGTGAAGAGAAGCGTGCTTGGTTCTTGGGTCTAGGGCTCATACAGCACACACATTGCACCCACTGGGACTTGGCCCCTCTGGCTCATCGGCATGACGGGCACGGAACTGCTCTGAATCAGAGATCCTCTCTCACTCCCCACTGCTTGTGCAGGAGGGCATGGGGTGAACGAGGGAAATCGAGCTCTATTATAATCCTTTCACAAAGGTTGTAATGGTTTTCCCGGTTGTTTCCCTCCCAAGAAGATGGGACAGGAGGAATACTTGGGTGGGAGACACCTGGTTTACTGGGGCCTCCAGAGGTGCCCCTTGGTAGGCAGCTTGCACACCACTCCTTGCTGGTACCTGGGGTTACAGTTCTTGTCTAGTCATGAAAAGACAGAGTGATATGCATATATATCCCTTTGCTTTTTTCCTCACCTTCCTTCCCCCACCCCCCATGGAGATGAACCATTGGGGTCTCAGCTCCATTGTACACAGGGGGAGGAAGATGTGTTCCTGGCACGCTCAAATCTGTCCTTTTGCGTTGTAAAGCTTGCTTGATGCAATCCAGTTTAATGGTGTACGCTTTGGATTTTATGGCTGGATTGACTTACGGTGTGATTGTTTCCATAAAGTCATGAAAGTAGTCAAAGTGATGAAGTTTTTATGTCTCACTCCATCTATTTCAGTATAAAGAACTCTTGCTGAACTTTAAAAAGAGCAACCAAGACAGGGGAGAAATGGCAGCACCTGCCTACGGTGACTCCACCTATCCTGGTCTCTACAAATTCAACAAGTGTGGATCCTACTTAGCAGGAACTATGATTTAAAAATTGAGAGCACATTTACACATTGAAGGAAGTTATCCCTGAATAAACTTTTATGGCTTTATGTTTGGTTTTGTTTACCTTCTCCTAAAATGTCTTATTATGGCCTTTAAATTGGTGACATTTTCTGCACCACTGGAAGAATTATTACATTGTGTTTGGGCGGTTTTGTGTTAAGCAATTAAAAAAAAAAGTGTCTAAAGGGAAATGTTACAAATGGAGGTCAAGAGCTAAAAAAGTAATGTAGATGTCAGATGTTAAACTGTGAAATGTCAAGCTTTTAGGAATCTGGCTTCTGGACTTCTGTCCCTCGGGCTTTTCCATTGAGCCTCCTGGGGAAAGTTTGGCACCTGAAGTAATAGTGGCATATGAGCATTGAGAGATCATACTTTAATGGCGAGATTTGGAGCCCTGCCCTGGCGTATATATTTGCCAACATATAGGACATCCAGAGCGTGGAGACAGTGAGTATGCCCGTAAGCAGTATAGTAGGATCATTGCCATTCAGGCAACAGTTCTCTCCCTGAGATGGTGCCCTCTCCAGCCAAAGACTCGCAGCCCAACCGGAGCGCGTTTCTTGGGGATCAGGAGTGTGGGGAAGCATCATGGGCTGCATCTGCCCCGGGGTAGAAATTGTTTTTCAGCCCTTTCTTTGCAAACGCACACATTAGTATTGCTTCAGAATTTAAACAAATGTGGGTTTATAAACATGTATTTCTTGATCAAGTGTCTATTTGTATTTCTTCCTATTTAGTCAATAAAGATGGAAAGATGTGTTCAACTTTGGGATGCTGTCTGATATTGAACTCTCGTATGATGACTTTAAAGCAGTTTTGAAGTTACTTGAGTGCTAATGCCTTATGAGTGCGTTATTGTGTAATTGGCGGTTAATGAGGTGACTGGCAGTCATCCCTTCAAGTCCTGGTCGTATTCAAATTAGAAAATACAAATTTAGGAAGTGATCTTCATTAGTCATACAGTGTCACTCTAAAGATATTGTGAAGAATAGGACTAAACAAAGCATAGATCTGCTATCAGTAATTAAGGGGTTTGTTGACCGATGTAACAGAAAACTTTCCCCTTTAAATATTTTTCCATACTCCTTTCCAGTCAAGATACAGAACACGTTCCAAAGCAGAGACCTGAACTCGTCTTTATTGAGAAAAAAGATCCTTTGATGTCAGAGAGAGTTGTCAGTTGTAGGTCAACAATATCAGTCCTGTAGCATTTTTCAGCGGGGGTGAAAAACCTTTGTTCCCCATAGGATCTATTCTTGTCGTACCAAAACGGTGTGCAAGTTCCTGAAGCTACTTTTAATTTTTAAGAAATATTTTGCATTTTTGTGAGCTTGTCATCGACTTTATCCAAACTTAATATTGTTTTTGCTTCTTCGGGATTTTAGCAAAATAATACGTCTGATAGTAAAACAGATTTGCGTAATTTATGGACTTGAGACTCTGTGCTCACAAAATATCTTCTGTGTTACTTTTTTGAGAACGTAGGTGTTACTTGAAGTTTTTTTTTTTTTACAAAAGAATTCCTGCTCTCTGCATTGATCCCAAGCAATTCCTTGTGTGCAGCCATTGTGGCGCTGGGTAGTTGTGTTTGGATGTCTGACAGGCTCTTCTTCCCTGCCTGGAAGCTGCTTCTTTAGGGGAAGATACACAGTTTGCAAGAACTGCTCTCCTCTACTTAACTACGTCTCGATGAACACTCCTGTTAGCAACCTGCTAGTAATTCTTCAACGTTAGACAGCTAAAATCAGCAGGTTTTTTTTCTTCGCCAGTCCGTGGAGTTGTCCAGAGTAAGAGTAGATATTCCACGCTGTTACACGATTATATACAGCATTAGAGCATATAATACTGAAACCTGACAACAGTAATGAAGTGAATTTCGGATGGTTCAGAGTTGGCACTGTACAAGGTGCTAACATGTTGGTGCTGTTCAAGGGTTTTCTCTCGGTAATTATTTATAAAAGTTCCATATACTGTAAATAGATTTAGTGTTTTACTGGTAGTTTTTCCAGAATTGCTTCAAAACCGCGTTAACACTCATTCCTGTGTGAAGACCTTCCATATATGGATCAATACAGATTAATTGCTAGCTGCCCTTTAACAAGTGACTGAAAATGAAGGCTGCAATTATAAAAAAAAGTCCATGATTACCATCTATCTGTTGATGCTAATGAAGAATTTAGCATGTTAACCTCTTCAAAATATAGCATGTTTATTAGCTGCGTAGGGCTTTGGAAAAGAGACGGTTTTAGGGAACTGAGCCTAAATTAGGTTTTCAGCGTATTTGGGAACTCTTCTATTTAAGGTCAGCTTCTCATCTTCTAGCAAAATTGCCACCGTAGCCGGTGGGGATTGTATTGCGCCCTCTGTTCCCTTCCTGATGGGGAGAGAGCAAGAAAGAACAGTAAGAGAAAGGCGAAGGAAAGTAACACTTGGAGTTAAAAACTTACCTTGTTTGCATGTGCACTGAAAAAGCCCTTTGAGACTAATTGTCTGCAAAAGAGATGGTTGGATCAGGTCATGAAATGCTCTGTGTTTCATATTTAGAAAATATTAATGTGCTGCTATTGTTGTACGTGACCTGAGGAAGGGTGTTGGATTTCTTTTTCCCTGATAATTTAGATCTGCGGTTTTTTTTGTTTCTGTATGTAAAATAAAGCCAGTGTTTGAGAACCAGCGTTCACCCAAAATGGATGTAGCTCTTATTTCCCCAGGCTGGTAGAAAAATGATTTCAGCCTATAGAACCATAATTACAAGCCTTTCTAGGTTGTTTTACGTTTAATAATTTAAGCTTATTTTGAATTATTTACTATTTCGGGCTTGCGCTATGTCAGGATGTCTAACAAAGACACGTCACTGCTCAAAACCAGTGAAGCTGACAATGCAACGGGAGACTCGAACAGAGAAAAGCTAGTTAGTGCCTCGCTGCTCAGGCCAGGATTTAGTCGGGAGCGGCTGGACCTTGGTGAGCCTTCGTACTCCCCTGCTTCATGGTTTTTTTAAAGGCGCCGAAGCAGCAGGGAGGAAAGAAATTAGATTCACCGTGTTGATAATACCGTCGCTGCTGTAGCAATAAGAGGCAGTAGTTCAGGTTTACCCAACGGAACTGATCCGCTAACGGAGAATAGTTATGCTCAGCAAGTATTTTTAATTTTTTGCTGATGAATGTGGTACTGGCCGTCAGAACTGCCTGGGGGAAAGGAATCGCTGCTGGCGCCCAAGTTTCCAGGTCAGGTAGACTCAATGCTTCTTAACTAAGTCAGGCAACAGTGTAAGTTATCTTTGGTTTCGCCTCTGGACTCCACTGATTTAACCACTCTTTAGCCGCTGTTGGAAAGAGGTTATTGAAATGAGACTGTTGATCTGTCTCATTATAAAAACTTACATTCTTGCACCAAATTAAAAAAAAAAAACAAACCCAAAACTTTACGTAAACAGTGAAAGAAAAAAAAAATCAGTCATTTTCTAAATAGTGCCTATTTCTTTTTACGTTGCTCATGGAAAAAATGACGTATGGATTAACACGTTTTGAAAGTGTTTTGGTAGAGCTTTGCAGGAGGAATTCAGTAAAATTTAAAACGCTGACACGAGCCTCAAATTGACAGGCCAAGCTGCTGTGCGCAAAGCAGGCTTGGCTTTAACGATTATGGAATCAGTTTGCAAAACGGCATTTGCTGAAGCCAAAAAAAGTGAATTAGAATTTTTTTTTTTTTTTTCTTAAAAAGAAGTTATTTTGACTGGTCAGTGGCGATAGCGACTGATCTATGGCGGCAAAATTGTTCTGAAGGAGTAGCACGGAGACTCCATAGCAACTAGATCAAATACGCGCTATATTCTAAACACTGTTGCTGTGTTTTGTGTGAAGAAGGCAGCCTTCACCCCCTGACACCGCACCCACGCTGTCGGCGCTGCTCAGCCTAATTGCGCTTGGCAAACGGCAACTTCAGCGAATGACCGCTGCGTCGGGGTTATTTTTAGGATGACGAAAAATTCCCCCGGGTCGTATTTTATTTCCTTTGCTTGATTATCCCAAGGAGAACACAAAGCCTGCAGCATTGTCTGAAAGGTAGATAAGCCACTCAGTCGCCGCTTTGGTAGTAATTTATTTACTGACTTCTCTTTCCACAGACACAGGCACTAGCAATATGTACTTTAATAGAGCCGTTTCCCCGACGTAGTGCATGGTTATTAGCCTGGTGAAACCTTGAAAAAGGTTTCCCAAACAAATGAAATCAGAAATAATTAATAGCCGTGCACAGAGCTAGCTCTGGAGCGGAGCTCTGCATTGCAGCAGGACTTCTCCCAGGCTTAAAGAAGTACGTGCTTGGCCGTCTTCCCCCTCTTGCGAAGGAAGCCGAGCCCTTCACCCCTTTGGTTTAGCAGTTGGTTATCCTTCCTGCGCCTACGGCGTGGCGTTGCTGATGCAGACGCCGTTAGGGAAGGAGTGCCGAGGTGAGGTGCCAGTACCGATGCAGGGCTGTGGCTCCTGCGCAGCTGCGAGTTACGGGGAGCGTTTGTCCCTGCATCATTTGTTTGTCGCTGTTGGTACAGTGCTCTGATGAAAAACCTTAGCCCGGTGCTTGGCTCCTTCATTAAAATGGAGGAACGAAAGGGGAAATTCTCTAAGGGCAGCTGAGGAGCAACCAAGGTATTGCTCCAGCTTATGAATGCGTAGGTAGTAGAAAAAGCTAATTATCTCAGTTTGGCTATTTTGTAAGTTATCTGGGTGGATTTAGCAGCACGTATTCCTTTATTTCGAGCAACAAACCATCGTTATTTTGTATTCTCTCTACCTAGTAGTAGTAACAATCGTTGGTCCAGGAGCCTGAAATACAGGAAGCGGGATTTGATCCTTCTTTTAACATAGCTGGTCAAACCAACTTCCATATACAACTTTAACATTACGAAAACAAAATGCTTGAGAGGAAGCAGCCACCTCCTGGAAAAGGGCTTTGAGATGACGAGGGTAATTTAGAGATAGGGAACTGTCATCAAAGGTTATAAAAGAACACTTGTTCTTATAACAATATAGAGTATAATCGTAACTCGTTGAAATCCCTGAAAGATTTGCTAATGATTTTGAGAGGTTTAGGATTTTTTCCAGGACATTGCGAACAGGAGATAATTCACCTCATATTACATAACCGTCTTAGTGCTTTGTGTTTTCCAGTGTAATTTGTGAACATTTGCTCAATTTCTGTAATACAGCTCTGTGGTGGAAAGAGATTATTTACGGTGGAAAAGAACGTTGAGCAAATATACCTTGAGGACCAAAATGTTCTTTGGATAAGTTCTGTGACCCGTCCTGTTCAAATCACCGTGCTGTTGGCAGGAGGAGAGCTTTGGTGTTCTGAAACTATTTGTAAACTTGATAGGTTTCTAAAGATAATGATTAAAATATTTAGAGAGGCAGAAAAAGCTTGAAAATTACAAGTGGAATTGGAGACAAATTTGCAGAGGCAGAGGGATAAAATCAAGGCAGTTTTTCCCAGCACCAGGAACTCGGGATGTTCATGTGCCATCAAGGTAATGCCTTTGGAAGAACGAGTATGTCTGCTTCAGCCTTGCCCAGGAGATAGAGCACTTCTAACCCATTTGAACATAAATTCTGAATATTATTCTCTTGTTTTACTTCTGAAAGTAATTTCCAGTAGTTGAGATCCTTCCAATCAATGGCCCTTTAAGTTTGCTTAGATAGTCCTTTCTGAACTGCTTAATAGAGTTATCTGAAATGTGGTTTGCTGCCTGTTGTAGCTTATCATCTCCTGTTTACTTCGTAATAGCGTATATGCGACTAAGAGGGATGCAGCCCCTACAATGGCAAGATGCTTGTTCCAGTTGTGCATGAGCTCCTGTGACAGTCATACTTTATACAGAAAGATAAATGCGATACACGTTTCAGTTCCTTTGTATGTGTGCTGAGGTTATATAAATTACAGCTTCTTAAATTGTTATGTAGTTTCTTATATCTTTGAATTCCTGGAGATTATTGATACAGACACTTGCTGGCACTGAAACCCCTCATGGTTTTGCTGGGCTGGGAGACCCTTATTGTCAGTGAGAAATAGGATCAGAGAATCAACAAAAATCTTCCCCTCCCTAAATAGTGCTTTAGGGCGTCTGTGGCTTTACCGAGGATATTTGTGCAAGTGTTTGAAAATCGGTACATCTTCACTGTGCGAAGATGATGCAGCGTCAGGTGGTGGTCACTGATGAAGCAGGAAGGAAGGGTCAAAGTTTCGCCATGTGTGGATAGTTTTTGTTTGACACGCGTACAGAATGTTGCTGTAGAAACCATCCTGCAGCGACCACACAGAAGAGTTACTTCAATATATATAAAATATTGCAACTCTTATTTTAAACAATACCTTTAGGTTTTTTTAAAATTTAGGTGAATATTCAAAGGAGCCATGGAGTTGTTGAAGTGTCCAGGAGAGGAATATTGGAAAAGCATTGGAAAAGTCATTTCAAAAAAGCAATGAAGAAATTGTGTACAAGCTTCTGTCCCGATAGCATGATGTTAAATACATATGTTAGGGGGGTGTTTAGCCCTTACGTGAACACAATTTCGGCTGTTTGGAGTGAAAGCTTGACTTCGCAGAGATTTGGAAAAAGTTACTATGTGTTCATCATTAGGAAAGGGGAAATATGGTTCTCGTACTCCAAAGCAACTGCATAGTCCCGCAAAATCAGAACGGCAGCCTTTTTCTTTTCAGAGTCGGGGAGAAGGGAGTTTTGGTTTTCTATTTGCAACATTTTCACTCCAAGTCTAAGAAAAACTCACCCCACAAATACTGAAGAATTGACTATTCAGTGGCAGGGTAATGTTACTTTCAATTTTTGATTATTTTTATACCTTTGCTTTCTTGCATTTTCTCCTGTTCTTCCACATAAAATATTCCGCCTTAGGAAACTGAAGGTTTTCCTCATGCTATGTTCTTCCTTCTGATGAATATGTGACTTTGCTTTGTACTCTATAGTTTATGGAGGGAGCTTAAGAAAAAGGGGAAAAAAAAAAAATCTCTGATTTAAAATGCGCTTTTAGAAGTAGTAATGTAGTGGGGGGGGGGAGGGGAAGAATAAAGCATGTATTGGAAACGTCCCACATAGGCAGAAATGTTGGTGGCCTCACAGCTTCCAGAAGGACTGTGGTTGCCCAACCATTGGTCAATGAGTCTGTGGGCTGGAGAGGAGCCAGCTGACAGAACTGCCACGGGGTTTTCTGTCCTTCGTTTTTGTCCTTGACAGTCTTTTAGTGCGAGAAGGGAGTTGGAGCAGTGACCACGAGAGGACCACCTGGCCAGGGATAAACCGATCCTGTTGAAATCCAAAGGCGAAAATCGTGTTGACTTCAGGAGGTGCTGGAGCAGGCTTAGGGAGAATGGATAAGAATAGCCAAATATTCGTTTAATCAGACAGCTGCTTCCCATGTATGTGGTGTTGATATCCTCCCATAAATGAGTCATCTTTGCAGTAATAAAAAAAGAATGTCTCTTGTCGCTTTGAATGCAGTAGGACTTTTCAGAACTCTCACGTAGGATCTGTGGTTTTTCACTTAATATCCATTTTGCCAGGGAAATGTTGGCCTCATTTTACAAAATCACTTTGGTTTAGAGTACTGATGCATAATATATGTACTTTTCTTATCTGGGGATTTTTTTGGCTATTGTTTAGCCTGCCATATAAATTTTTTTTCCTTTTTTTTTATTACTCATTTTGAATGTAAAATGCAAATTGAAGTGGGAATTGTAGTCTATGTGATGAAGACCTGGGGTTTGGGGCTTTGTCAGTGACCTCCTCCGTGACCTCAGGCTAAGGGCAGAACCTGACTGAAGTTTGCTTTCCATGTAGGTAAAATGGAACTATACTTATTCTACTTTGCAATATAATTAATCATCCTAAGACAAGTATTATGATTCTGTTGGAATGTTTATAAATATTTATTGTTATTAACCTCTATGAGACATTTTGCTTTGGAAAATAGCTGCTTTACCGGAAGTCTGGCAAATGGGGACTTGTCAAATGCGGAGAAATATTTGCATCTACCACTTCACTTTATCAGTGTTGATATAAATTATTCTACTACTGATTTATAGGCGTTTATATCTCAAATGTAGAACATATTTTGCTTTTATTCTGGAAGGTTGTCTGCATTGAGTTCCTGAAGGTCCAAGTTGCACAAGAAAGAATAAGTTTAGCGCGGTATTCTACAAAATAGGGAGTTGCTTCAAGTGAGACAGGAATCTTGGTTCCTCTTCTCTATTTCTTTTTTTACTTTTTTTTTTTTTTTTTTTTTTTTTAAATTAGTGTAATCTCATGTAGCAGGGAACATTATAAAGCACACCACCAACTTATTTTTTTCAGCCAATACAGTACAGGCTAAGGACCAGTTTAGCAATATTGGTTTTGTTGATAAGCGCTTAAATAAAGAAGTCCATAGGAGTTCCCTGCTCGGGTTGATGGTATGAAGAATTGCTCCTCTCTGAGAGGAAGGGTAGGGGAGGAAGGGCAGCAGGAGTTGGGACCGGCCAGATCGGAATCTATTTCTGAACCTGCCTATTAACAACTGTGCTTACCTAATTGGAAACATACTTATTTTCCATTGCGCATAATTGAAATTTTATGTGTCTCTGTCCCATTTGGTGTTTTAAGGATGCTGTCAGAGACAAAAATGCAGCGTTGAGAGAAGGCGTTGGAGAGGGGAGTGGTTTCTGGAGGCTTGTTGGCCTATTTTCTGTCTTGTAATTGCCTCTGGGCCAACCTTTGGTGCCCAGCCATGAAGTCCGAATAAATGAGCTGAAATAGTGACAGAGCGGGGCTGGAGAGATGTAATGCAGATGTGAAAAGATGCTTCAAAATGGAAGAGCGCTGGATGGCATGAGGGACGTAACTCGATTCGGGTGATGCTGCCCGCCCTGCCTCCGTCCGCTCCCACGATGGAGTCGTGGGGCTTCGTTAGGGCTAGGTGGGTGAGTGGTCATTGCGAAGGGTTTCCCCGGTTCTTGGGGACACTGTAAGATATGTAGTAACATGATTTATTTGGGTAATTATCAAATATTACAGTTATAGTGTAGCATAGAACTTAAAATGCTTACTAGCGCTTTCCTTGCCATAGGAGATTTTAATTTTGAAAGAAAAGCACAGGCTTTGTGAAAGGTCACTTTGTAGATTTTTCCATTTCTTGCTGGCAGTAAATCTCACTGTGGTTTTCTGTATGTTTGATTTTTGTGTGTGTGTGTTCATTTTAAGTGACGTTAATAGAGTTTACTAGCATCTAATTTTGGTTCTGTCCTATTTGATGAAACTATAACCCAGCCGTGACCCCTCAAGGACTGCACTGTGAAGGTAGCACAGGGCTTTTTTATATTTGCTTTAAGATCTGCAACCTGAGTTTGACCAAATGTAAAGCCAGTAAATCCGGAGGACAAAAATGTTATCTTACAAGGCAAGTTCAGTTTTGAAGGAACCTCACTCAAAGTAATGCACCTTACCTGTGTCCAAGATCAGAACTGGATTTTGAGGGTGATTAATTACCTGAAAGGCAAAAAGCCTGCTCGTCCAGCTGCTCTTAAACCTAGAAATAGTTGTAGATGGAGTGAGAGTATGCTGGTGGCGTGATTTTGGGAAAAGGAATGGGGTCTGTAGAGAGAAAGAGAAGGGGGTAACCCATGTTTGCAAGATGACTTACAAACCTGTACACCAAAACCTACTACTTTTTGTAGCAAGACAATCCCTAGAGAAGGAGAAGAATTTTGAAAGTACCTTAAATAGGATCATCATAGAATAGGTCTGTTTTATAGTGTCCTTCTATAGAGGCTGCCACCACCCTTAATATAGTACTGACATTTGGGGTTTTGTTGCTCTAAGAGGGCTCTTTTTGTGTGACGCCCATCTACGAGGTGCTACTCCTGAACTGCAGAGTACCTCTTAAGTTTCTCTTCTTTAGTAGTTCAGAATCTTGTGTTGTTGGCTTTTAGCAGGGGTTTTAGGTTTTTTTTGTGTGAAAGGTATTGTCCTCAATCTATGTTTATCTGAATTTGCTAATGCCGTGACTTCAAAAACTAATATTAAATCGATTGTCTCTTCCTCATGTGTTTTTCTCATAATAATGCAAAGTCATTCTTAAAATCTTGGGGTTTTTGCCTGATGTTTAATGGTCGTGGTATGTGCACCACTTGTGTTGTGCGTATCACAGCATCATGAATTATGAATGGCAACTGAAGAAAGCTTTACAGCATACTTTGGACTTTTCTAGAAATAAACTTCTCCGTTTTGTCATTGTGCCTTCTTTGGCTGTCTTTAATTTATAGACGCTACTGTTTTTAATAGTTCTGAGAGACTATAGTATACAAGAATTTGTCTTTGTCTCTTTTATGTTATTCATAATCAGTCCCATTCTCACCATTTTTAAATTATACATCATTCAGAATTACCACAGAATTTCTTTGATGAAGACTTGGTTACATATGATATGCTTTTCAGTATGTCCTTTGGTGTTTCTATTAATTGTGTGGAGGTTGTTTTCCTGGGTGGCGTATCTAACTAGCAGATAAAGTATGTGAAGATGTGTTTTCAATCACAAGAACTCAAAAGGTATATTTAGTGTGTTCAGTTACATAGCATACTTGTTTCTCGTGCTATTCTGTCCCTCGTTTGGATGATTTATATTACTGTAGGGCGCAAATTGCTGTTTACGTACAGAAACCAAGATTCTTGATTGTCCTCTGTTAAAACGCTTTTGATCGTAGAGCATTGCTTTTGGAAGATTGTCACCTTTTATTTATCATCTATTACTAACTACTACAGTGTGGGGAAAGAAAAAATGTTAGATAGGAATGATATAAACCCAAGCTTTCAAATGCTGTTTGTTGACATGCGATGAGTAGAGCATGTAACTTTTCATTTCGTGACTCACTCTTTCTTCAAAGGTTGGAAAAATAAGCCCTTTAGAGTTTGCTCCAAAAAGGATGTCTCTTCATCTGCACGGAAGCCGCATCAACTTGTTAAAGCCAGAGACAGTAATGCTGGATTCCGATTTGAGTCTTCAAGTACCTGGTGGTATGGTTGGTTGAGTACATATAACACAAGCTCTAAGATTACAGATCAGAAAAATTACAATGTTTTATGGTTGTAGTTCAACTAAACGTAAGTCCTTTTTGCACAGCCAGGTTGTTTTCAGCATCGATACAGAAATATTCAATGTGTGTGTGTATGTGTGTGCATATGTATATATATCGGTGTGCATTGACTCGTATTAGTGTGGGAATTTGGAGGGTTTAGGTATAGTTTTCTTTCAGTGGCACTAGATATTTTTGATTCTAGTTTAACCATAAAGAGCAATTTACTGAAACAAATAGCTTAATAATCAAGATAAAAGTATTTTCTTATGCAGATTAACAGAAGCACTTGTTATACCAGATGTATTTAATGGGCCCTGAGATAATAGGCAGGCACAGGATGCAAAAAAAAAAAAAAAAAAAAGAAACTGAGTAAATGAACTACTGGGATGTACTTAACAACCTATCTAATTATGTACGCCAGCAACCATTAATTATTACGGGGGAGTAAAAGCTAGCATCAGGGGTACAAAGCTAACCAAAATCGTATCATTCTTTGAGGATTCCCTAAGATTATGCTTTTTTTCCCCTCTTTAATTAACAAATATAGAAATGGAGAAAAATGTTGCGTATACATTACATCTGGTGCTCTTTCTTTTTTATACTTAAGCTGGTAGGCGACACTGAAACCTGTGTTTTCTGTATTCTGTTTTCAATTTCTTGAAGCATTTCTTGGGTATTGAAGGCCTCAGTCTATTTCTTTCTATTACCAGAATATACGCCCAGGCATACATATGCCCAGTAGTTGCCTTTGAGACAAGAGGATACTTCTCTACCCAGGAATTTCAAGCAGTATTTAGAAAGAATAGTTTTGCACAGGCACAATTTCAAAAAGTATTTAATACTCAAATAAGTTATGTTTTTTTTTTTTTTTTTAACAATAGCACTTTACAAATAAACTGATTTCCCCAGTTCCACAAAAGGTCTGATAAGACCGTATAACTTTCAATTACCAGCGATGACATTCTGCATATGTTAGACTATAAGTAGGTTTCATCATCCTGCCGAAGACAGAGCTCCAGGGAAGATAAGTTAGTTCCAGACTGTTTTTCTCTTTGAAGTTTCAGTGCAAAAATATTCAAAGCTTGTGATAGGGTAACTTTTTAAGGAAAAAAAAAAAACAACACAACTATTTTAAAACAGTACTGCTGTTTTCAGTATAAAGCGGTGTTTAATATGAGGAAATTTATCAGAACCTGCGTTTCTTTGTGTTGCAGATAGAAGATTCTGTGCTATTTAGTGGACATGCAGCATTTCTTGAAGAATTCTCACTCTTTCTCTTCCTTGCATGTTAGATTAGCTTATTAGCCGAATACTAAATCTCAGAGCAAAGCAGTTACCCTTGTCTCTGTTTCATATTGCTGTTTTGCTCTGTTTTACTATAATTGATTAACCTCTCGCTTCCCGTTACCAGCATTGCAGATACCACTGCTGCATAAACAAAAAATTGAAGGACAATTGATACTTAGACAGGAAAACATTTAGACTCCAGTAAATGTTGGGCATTATCCTGAACGTAGTCCATTTTAGTGAATGTCACTGACTGGCAAGATCCTTTGGAAAGGAAGAATTATGTATTTAACATTGTTACCTTTCATTCCTCATTGAATTAATTGATTCTTGTAAACTACAGGAAAACAAAAGATGCATCATGTGGAAAACTATGATGTATATTGTACACATACTTATCTGTATGAGACATGGTGTCTTTTATATGTTATATAGGAAATATATATTCCCCCGGCAAACTGATTGCACATGAAAATACGGAAGTTTTGTCTTCAAAAGTTGTATGAAATTTGTAAGAAATCAAACAGAAGTGAGACCTTCAGAAGCACATAGGAAAAGGGTGCGTGCAACGTTTCTTCTGATGCGATGGGAGTAACCAGCTGGCGCTTTTGGGGGGGAATGCACCCCAGTGGTACAGCGGTCTGTCGCGGGACTCTTTCTCTTCATTCTGCGTTTCAATAACGAGGACTTAAGAGACTGGGATTTTCCGAGAGCCAGCAGTGATCTCCTGCTGCTGTACTCAAAAGAGAAGATAGGATGATTATCTTAGAGAAGAGGATTGGGTATTCCAAATTCTGAACGAGATAGCTTCATGAAATCCTACAAGATGGCTTAAGGCAGAATTAGCATCCCGTCTGTGTTAAGGAACAAAAATTAGAGCTAATCAAAGGCCAGATATTTGATTTACGTTTAGACTGAACTGCCTAAGATAAATAGGTACCAATTAGAGCTTACTGCCACAGAGGGATATAAAAACAGGAAGTTGTCAAAAAAACACTTACTCTTCTTAAAAAGGAAAAATAAAAGGCTGTTTTGGGCACAAGAAGTGACAATATACTTGATAGTTATGTTGGCGTGGGTGGGGCTGAACTGCATTCTTAACTCTTTCCCCTGAGATCCATGTTTTGGTGCAGCGAGAGCTTTGCTGCATCACTGCTCTTAGATTATTGCTTCTTATCAGATCCCACCGTGTTAATCAAAGCCAAGTTGGGCTCGCACGACTGAATTGATCTAAATGCTTCTCTGTGTTGGCCAAGTGTGCTGCGAGTGGCTTTCCATCATTTCCTGCATAGACCGTCTTTATGCTGAATAGCATATTGGGTGCATTTTTTTAACTTAGTGACCAGCCGTAATCTTGTAACACAACTATTTTTCCGTATATATCAGCAAATACAAATATTGCTATGCGTTAAAAGTACTTCCTTTAATCTGCAAAACAAGGATGGCGAAGATACGAGTCCAAGAGTTGAAATCAATGGGGTATTAATTTCATAATTCACGGTCATGCTTAGATTCCAGCTGAAGAACTGCCCGTACAGTCCTGCAGGTTTTCTTGCCCTGGCTTGACCAAATGATGGTCAGCAAATTAAATAGATTAAGATCGTCTGATAAAATGATGTTGAATACTTCTCCTTCCACTGGTTGGACCCAGACTTTTAAAGTCAGTCATAAATTTTGCTAGGTTTGTGATTAGTCAACAATCCTTGTAATAATTCCTGCATGTTATTCAGTGTTTGACGTTAAGATGTATGTTTCATTGCTGATGAGTACTTCTCTTTGGAAAGTGAAAGATTGAAGCAGGGCTGAGAAGGAAAAGAAATACTGACTGTAATTTTTATGAGAAAACTAGGTACGTGATAACGTAAACTGCCGTGCCTGTGAGGGGTTCTCGATAAAGTAGACCGTGAAAATTTGTTTTGTTTTTTATCTTCCTGTGTCACAGCTCTCAGCCAAAAGAAAGCTTCCATAATTTTACAGATGCTGTGAAAGCGTTGCAGCAGCTCTGCAAAATAAGCACGTGCCGCGGTTTTTAACGTCTTGAGGGCCCAAGCCAAAATGAGAGGAGAGTGAGCTGAGGCCGTGCCGCAGGTGCCGAGTCTGGCTTCCAGGGGTGAATCCCACAGTGATGCCCCAGTAAACGCACTCTCTCTGCGCGATATGCTTTGCATTTTTCAAACAGGAAAAAAACCTGTTACATGCTCGTAAAAAAGCAACTTTGTTGGCAACTTGCATATTGAACGTTTGATAATCTGTAGAAGGGAAATGAACTTTTTTCCAAATTAATCTCAGAATTCATGTGAGACGTTTTCCCGCTCTGTGAATAGGTATGAAAACAAGCATGAGATAAACCAGTATGTAATGGTTTAGTTAATGTTGTATTTCTATAGATTACATATTTAAACACTATGAATACTGGAATAAAGAGATTACCTTTTGCACTTGCTTACACTCTAGCCAGTATATGAAGGCTCTATCAGGCAGTATGCTATATGGTTGCATTTGAATTATCCGCACTTTGAGTTTTCTTTTGTTTCTAAATTTTTTTTTTTTTTGTTCCATGTGTTTTATCTGTGGAAAGCTGGAGTCTCAGGTGGCTTGTGTTTGGAGGAAGGTCCCTGCGAATTCACTAGGGAGCCATAAGTATTTCAGAATGGCAGAGATTGCATAGCTTATTTCCTAAGTTATATATCTTATATACTTCTTTGTTAAACTTCCCTATCCATAGAACCATCATTTCCCAATTCTGTCACAGCTGTACCCCTTCAATACTGCAGGATCTGTAGCTGCGGTGATTAATAACCAGGTTATCTGTTTGCTCATTCTCATAGTGATACGAAAACATATGGTACTACTTGGATTAAGAGCTCTTTGTCGCTGTCCGGAGAGGATCGTTATGCTTAATGTGTTGAATGATTCACCATCTAAAGCATAGCAAAATGATTCATTCTCTTCAAAATGGCTCAGAATAGATTTTTGCAATTGATTGGACTCAAATTATTTAAGCTGAAAAGGATTTGCCTGTCTGTAAAGACTGCTTGGGTTTCAGGAATTATTTGTTGTGGCCTGTGTGACCCAATGTTCAGTAGATGCCAGAAGAAAGAAAAGGCTGAATTTTGGGGGAAATAACAATCACGCCACTGTCATTATTGTAAAACAGAAGGGGAGCATAAATGATATGAAATGATATAAAGGCATAAATCATCAGAATTGATAATTTGCATGAGCTCAATATCTGACCCAAAATAATTGCCAGAAACAGGTGAACCATGTTGTAGTTGACCTTCCTGTAGAAGAATCCCTAAGAGTGCAAGGCTTTGCATTTAGGAAACATTTCAAAGTTCAGGGAATCTCCTAGAATTATATAGGTCCCAGTACAGTCTCTTTTCTCACTTTTTTTTTTTAATTACTACATTTAACCATAAAAACATAATAGGAAATACCTCTTTGGGGAAAGATTTCACAATAATAAAGTTGGGGATTCGTATCACTAACAATATATAGGTTGTGATTTGCCTCGATACTGGGAACTCTTTCTCTCTCTCTCTTCATTTTTCCCTTTTCTCTTTGATTTTGCAACACAAGATATTTTTACGGTACCTCCTGAATTGTTATTTTAGCTACTGTGCTACATTAGGGCATAATTGAAACCTCTACTGACAAACTTAAGCTTTAGCAGTAATGGCAAAAAAAAGGATAAAGAAGCCTTCTTCATAGCAGCAGAGCAGTTTTGCTTTTGTAACTGAATGATGAACTGTATATCCTGTAACGAACGGACTGACGAGCGGTATATCCCGTAAAATTAAGTCTCCATCTGGAGATTAGATTACAGCTTTGATTTCGCTGCTTCTCACTTATTAGTCTCTGAGGTCTTAGTTGAGATTTTGCAAGTAGCAGCGAATGAGTGGGTTGACATTGCCCAGTTTGTCTTGCCTGGCCAGGAGTAGGAAAGTCCGAGTATTTAGCAATGACTTGATTTGCTGCAAGAATCTGTGGAAAAGTGAAAACAGGAACTGGTGGCAAAAGAAAGACTGCAATTAGGAGAGTAAGTTCTTCTTGGTGATGACATTATAATCACTATATGCTTATTTTTATTGTTGGTGGCATTATGCAGCAGAGTGCAGGCATAAGTATGATAAAAGGGAAATGTTACATGCGCAAAAACATTTCTTTCAATATTATTCAATATTATTTTGTCTTTAACATTCATCTTTTGGATGGTAAGGCTTCTTATTTTTTCACGTAGTGTTTTATACGGTCTTGAGGAATACTGTCCATGTTTCTCTTTGGGGTTTGTTTTCAATTTTTAACTTACAGGACTTCCCATGTGTATTTCATCCTTTGACTAGGTTCAATATTTGTAGATGTGGCAAACATCTACAAGATGTAAGAAGAATCACAACTAGATGCTGGTGTTTGCTGGCCAAAGGCTGTGGTAGTTGTTTTGTCAGAAGTCGTCCCGTGCTAACATTTAAACCAAGCCAGGTATATATCTGAGAAAAATATCTATAAAATGTCTGATGCTGTTCAGAAGAGGCATTATATAAATGGTAGACATCCCCCCTGTCAAAAAAAACAGCGTGTGGGGGCATTCTGATAAAATTTAAAAATGAATATCTTTACTTAGCTGTATTTAATTTTATCCACAGCTGTATCCCTTCTAATTGTCACCATTAGGAAAACTGTTTAAAGAAGTAGAAAGTGTAACAAAATAAGACTCCTGCAAATGTACAGGCTGTAATGGCCGATAGCATGAAATCTGAAGGTACGTTTTGCTGCGCTTAATGGGAAAAGATCTCGCAAGATGCAATTCCCAGAAGTCTGCCGAGGGCTTTGCCGGTTGTTTCGGGTACCGGCTTCGCATTGCTGAAAGGCTGATAATCCGAACTGCTTGGTTCAGGGGGTGGAACCAGAATGTTTCCCAAAGCCTGTAGCATGATTTGAACTAGAGAAGGCAACTGCTGGTAGTCCTCACGTGGCTCTATATTTTTTGCAGAGAGCCCGTTATACTGGTAGTGGTCTTTACCGAGGATTTTGAGCTTGCTGGTCTGCATTTTTTGGTTGATTCTGATCATTTTGTATTACTTGGGGGGATACAAAAGTGCAAAAGTTGTCAGGAGAAAATTCCCCATAGGGATGGAATTCTCTGCCAAGCGATAGCTAATGAAAGTGTTATAACGAGCCACCGTATCGCGTAAGAAAGATGCCAAGGGAAAGAGGGCTGTTCTGAGTGGTATCATGACAATTTTCAACAGATGAACTTGGGCAGTCCCTTGGTTGCTCTAACTAGTCCCACCGTTCTTTGATTTGTTCCTCGTTTTCTCAGTGTCAGACAGAATTTGATATGCAAAAACTCAAAAGTTTATCAGCAAAGAAGAAAGCTGGACATGTGGATAACTGGCGTTTCACTTGGGAAGGCAGGGGAGCAGGATGAAAGGAGTTTCGACAAGCACTTTACCAGAATGTTTCTCTTAAAAAATGAAAATCCCGACACAGTTAACGCTGCCATTTCACAAGGCTGACTTTGGGGAGAACCTGCTAAGGTGAACGAACCAGTTTGCACTTACCGCAAGTACTCTGGCAAACTTAAAATGCTCAAAATGAAGCACAGCGTGATGTTTTTCCTCCCCCACAAAAGCGTGAGGCTTGCATACATGCTTAAAGTGTGAGGCACAGATTGGAGCAAAAAGGTGGGTTTCTGGGGTACTGAGGTCTTCTCGTGTTTCTCCTGTATCATCAATGTTTTGGGGGATGAGGGGGATCCTAGCATCAATGCTTAAGTATAGTATAAGAGATGCTCTGCTCCCTTTCTTACCGGGCACTTTAAAGTGTTTCTGAAGGTTTTCTGTTAAGGATTGGAGTTAGTGTAGCAAATAGGTCTGTTGCGCTGCTGAGGAGTAAAGGGTATATTAAAGCGTGGGAAAAAAAGTGGATTCAGTGAATTACCTACAAGAGATCCTTTACAAAGGTCTGCTCCCCCATGGAGAGAGACGCGAGGTCGTGGGCTTCAGAGCAGTTCTGGCAGCATAACACAGAGCAGCAGGGTCCGACTTTTCTGAGCAGAGGGGAGGACTGAGATGCTTTGGTATGAGTTTTGTGCTTGAAAACCATGCCTTTGTGTTTTGGATTCTTCACCGCCGCCCAATGGGATCGATTTGCAGCCCAAACAACAGCAGCAAAAAAGAGCATGGGAACGTACAAAGATACCGCAACATGTTCCTCCACAAAGGCTTTGAATCCTGCACCATAAGATGTAGACTTTGTTAGAATATGATGTCCTAACTAAATTTGGCGAAACACGAACATGGTTGCTTTCTGAGTAATTTGCCCTAATGACTTTGAACCATTTCGACAAACAACAGTAATATTGTTAAAAGGCTCTGGCAGAAAGCTTATCCATTCCTCTCCATCAGATGTCTACACAGATTGTTGCTTTCTGCATTATTTCAAAGGAATGCATGCTACTCGCTTTGTGCCACCCTTTGCCCTTGAGCTGAGGCCTCGTTTCACAATCTTCTATGTTTGCTAGTAAGTTCATTTCACATTAAATAGATTGTTCTATCCAAAGATTTTTAGTTCTTTTTTATGTTGGAACCTTGGTTGTGTGAACTTTGGTCGAGTCAGGCATTTTGGTGGGATTCCTTTGTGCATCCTTTGCATCCTTTTGTTTTTATAACTATATGAAGAAGTTACAGCATTGTACATACACCTTACTGTCACAGGATAATGTCTTGGAAGAGTTGGAGAAAATCAGTGTCAGGTAATTACGGGAAGGCTACCCTTGCGTCAGAATGTCTGAAACGTCGTTGCAGTCAATTAAAGGCAGTGACTGCTCTCAGTGGTACAGAAACCAAAAGTCAAATGCTGTTGCAGCGGTCGGGACTATGGTCAGCTCGCATCCGAACCTGCCCGTAGCTAAGAAGTAATGTGTACGCATATTTTATTTTATTATTATAGTGTATAATTTTAATGTGAGCTGAGGCCTTTACTTGTTCATTAGTCATTTTATATTTGAAATTCAGGCTGTCCAAATGTAAGATTAAACATTCTGTCTCTTGTATTTGCCAATTGCTGGCAAAAATGTTGTTGTCGGGGACATTTTGTAGTTCGGGTTTCATTCCGTTCTGTACAAGTATATAATCACATGAGCAATAGCGACAGTGCATCGAACTGTTTTGTGCACGTGGCCGTCCAGCGTGTATTCGAGCTCATTACACATCATAGCGCCTGGGGCTTTTCAAAGGAGCTGAATGATCCCATCCTGGAGAAAGGAAAAATTATAGGGCCGTTTTAAATCTACCTCACAGTAATTAACACGAAAGAGAACCCTATATCGATCGATAATCCTTAAAAGGGGGCTGGGGAGAGCTTGTTCTCTCTGATTATAACTGACACTGCTGCGAAGGGGAACTGGGTAGAAATCAATGGGGCGCTATGGGCAGCTGCCTGCTGACGTGGTTTGCCGTACTAGCAATAGTTTGAAACCTCAAAGAGAAAAATGTTGGCTAGATAGAATCATGGAATCATTATGGCCGGAAAAGACCTTTAAGATCATCAAGTCCAACCGTTATCTAACTCTACCACTTCTAAACCATGTTCCTGAGTGCTGGATCTAGATGACTTTTAAATACATCCAAGGATGGCGATTCCACCACTTCCCTGGGCAGCCTCTTCCAGTCTTTGATAACCCTTTCAGTGTAGAAGTTACAATTCTTTGAGGATCCCTCTGTTTCTGAGGAATTTGGGGCTTAATTTTTCAAGTACCTGCCCAGCTCCACGTAGGGGTTGCGTGTGCGTTGTGATATATTCTGTGGGACTCTTACCTACAGATGTGCAGTCTGTCTCTGCGACCTCCAACTGTTCCCAAAGTACTCGCAAACTGCTAATTATTTCTGAGATAACTTTGTGAAGGTTTTGTTTTGTTTTGTTTTAATTCTGCAGTGGGCCTCTTCTGGGATAATGGGTGGATTCCAAAGTGCAATCCACAAAATGGTCTTTATCCTACGGGGTACAATCATGATAACCAACTCAAACCTAGAGGGAATATCCTTATTCTCAATTTTGGTGGGGTTTTTATTTGTTTGTTTTGCTTTAGTTTTTTGTTTTGTGTTCTTTTTCTAAAATAATTACTTTTCTAGCTAAAAAACCCCAACAACCCTAAACCAAAACAACAATAAAAACCCAAAACGAGATCCGACGTGACATAGACAAGAGCTAAAACAATCTAGTATCAGAGATTGTCCTTTTTTGGATGCCTTTGAGCTCCTCTGAAATCAAACCTGGGGGATATATCAACTCAAAAGTAAGCTCATCACAGTTATTATCTACATGAGCATGACATACCATGTGAATCATAGAATGGTTAAAGTCGGAAGGGACCTTAATGATCATCTAGTTCCAGCCCCCCTGGATGAATCACAGGACTGAAACGGTCATGAAATCTATACTCATACATTTTGTCTTGTTTGGTAAATATCAAATAGGTGCAACTTGAATTAATAATCTTTTTTTTTTTTTTTTTTGAGTGAGAAAGTCAGAAGGGGTAAGCAACACTCTGAAATACAGCGCTTTATGCAAACACAGCGAGCCCGAGCGCGGCAGGGAGGACAAAAAAAAACCCCAAATAATCAAAACATTCAAAGGCATGCAACTGAGGAATTCAATAACCCTCGTGTGTAGAGGCATTTCACGCAGTGGGACTTTAACTTTATGTGCTGGGCAGGCTGGCTGCGGGCTGGAAAGCAGTTCCCCCACCCCAATGCCATTTCCATGCATAGCTGGCCTGGTAGGTGTAAAAATAGACGGGCAGCGCCTGAATTGGAAATGGTCACCGACTGCTGCCCGCAGTTGCTGGGGTTTCGGGTTCTCCGGGACACAGGACGGCTCGGGGAAGGGAGCCTGGTACGAGGGGCTGGGAATCCTCCTCCTGGATCCGTCGGCTGTCCTTCGGGAACGCTGGGCAGTCTCGGCGGCGCAAGGGCAACCCCGCTTGTGGGAGTTAGCAGAACTGATATGGGCAATGCACCGATTTGCCAGGCTTGTCATTCCGGTAAGGGATTAAGAACACAAGGGAACATACAGGATTTGGATAAAACCCCGGACTATTATGGATGCAACAGCGAAGAAAGTAAAGATCCTGAAGCCCTGGTAAGTCTTGGCTGAAGAAAACGGGGCTCAAAGAGAAAAATCAAGATCGGGGCTGTGTATGTTAGATTTGAAAAGGATCTTTGCTCAGCCTGAATCTTACTTGATGGCTTGCTATATTAAGAGATGTGCTAAATGTGTCCGTGTTCAAGCTTTCTTTTGCTATTGTGACTGACTGCAATGAAAAATCAGCTGTCACTAAGCTGTGCAGTCACCTAGAAGTGGTGTCAGCCACCAGAAGGTTTAGGTATATGGAGAGAGACGACCACCAGTGAAACAAGTCCTTCAAATGAATGGATGGAATCAGTTTACACCACTGCTATAAATGATCCTGCATCGATCATTCTCAAAGCTTGAGCTCAGTGAGCTTGTTTTTTTAAGCTGTTGTCTGTCCGGTACACGATATTGTTTTCTGTGTTTGCGGCACAGCCAGAGCCCCGCAGATCTTTGCGCAGGTGAGGGTTACCGTGAGTGGGACCAGGCAGACGCGAGGGCTCACACCGCTGGCTGCAGGACTTGAGAGTTGGGCAGAAAGTGATTATAACAGCAATGTCAGCATTTCTTCTGCAAACCAGAAGAAAATCTTTGAGATGAGTACTTGTATATGTCTATGGCGAATGAAATGCCTCTTTTGTCTCTCCCTCCCCCCCCCCCTTTTTTTTTTTCTTCCTCCAGTAGGGAAAGTTGTTATTAAGTAGTTATTTCATTTAAAGGTGGCACTGAAAGGAGGTAGCGTCAAAAATTCTGGCAGAACAGGAGGATCGGAAAACCTTTAATGTCTAATAAATAATAATATCTAAATATTATGTTCTCCCGTATTGATCTAACATAAAATTGTTCTCAGGTTAATATTGTGCTTTGCACTTGCGTGAATTAGTGCAATGCATTATAGGAAATGTAGTTGAGATGAGTGGCAGCATTCGTAAGGGAAGAGACACTCCCAGCAGCAGCTCACAAGAAGTTCTGGTTTCTCCTAGAAAATAATTTTGATGCTGTCTTGCTTTTCTGGTAAGAATTTTTTTTTGGCTGAAGTATTCTGACCAGTTCTACTGCTTATTTCACTGACAACACAGTTGGGCCAGTTCGTCAGAAATAAAACTTTCTTCGAGCAAAAATGTGAAATTAAACTATTTCTTTGAGCTTTCAGACAATTTTTTTTTCTCTCTTGCCAAGCAGTTTTTGATTGAATTAACAAATAAACTCCATTTCTGGTGGGAAACACGAAGTCAGGGGGAGGGACGAAGCCAGCCGAGGTGGGAGGACAGGCTGCTTCCATTGCTGAATTTGTGGATTTCAGCAGGCGTTATAGTATTTCGCATAAGGTGAGTGGCCTGAAGCCATTCGCCAATGTATGGAAGTTCCCCGGCACACAAATAAGCGAGCTCTGAAGCAGTTCTCTCTGAACGTACGGTCTCCCAGCCGCCCTCCTGCGTAAGGGCAGGTCTCTGAGGAGGCAGCAGCGTGCCAGGAGATCGGGCGCTTTGATCGTGTGTTTGATACATTCGATTGTAAGATCTTGGCTTTATATGGCTCAGGGAGGGACTGACAGAGTTGCTTTAGAATATCTGTCTTGATTCAGATATTACGGTGCTTGGAGGATTACAAGGGGAATTTGTATTTCCCTGAGAAGGTTTACAGTCTCTCATTACGTTTATTGTTATGATTCCTTACAAAAAGGTTAAAAAAAAAAATTTTAAAAAAAAGTGTCTGTAAATTAAAAAAGCAGTTTTGTCCTGAAGGGGGAGAAATTGTATATTGTCTTCTTCCCAAACAGGAATATAGTATCCAGCACAATACTTTGTTAGCTATACGTTTCCTGTGCTTTTGTGTAGCTGTAGCCATGCTCGCTGTCTGGGCTTGTGGAAAAGACTGCCACATCAAGCTGAATATGACGACTCCACGAATCCTGTACTGGATAAAAGGTTCGGAATAATTCACTTGGTATCCAGCCAACTCAAATGGCAAAATTGCTTTGCGTAATGTAATCTTTTCTAAACTAAAACCAAGCACAGTCTGCTGCTTCGGGCCTGTCTTGCTGAAGAAATCAGGAAAAAATGTTGGTTTGACGATCCTGAATTGTCCATACGATGCCAATTAACTTCATCAAATGGGGAGTCAAATTTTGATACTGAGTTCATGTTTGAAATAACAGCAGCATTAAAAAAAAAACAACCCACAACCAAACTATTTCATAATCATATATTTATCGATTTAATTACTTTTTTTTTTAATGTGCTGAAACAAAGACGTCTCGGATGAGAAAACTCTGGGGTTTGTCGCATTCACTGTACATTAGCATTCCTCTTCACTTCGATATTTAATTGCCTTCATATTTACTCTTGAAAATACGTGATCCAGTCTTGCTTCATGCTGCTGGAGATGTGGCTGGATCGTGTTGTATTTCAGACTACCTAGGACAGACTGCTCATTGTGTCTATTTTAGACACCTTAAATTGGGACAAACTGCATTTAGGAAGTATCCCTTTTCCTTATTATTATTACTTGATGCCACAGGGAGCCTACGTGACCTGCTTGAATTAGGTGTGGTTTTTATACAGGTGAAGTTAGATGAAACTGGTTCCTCTCTGCTGCCCAGGGCTGAATTGTTTGAAATTTCAGCCCAGGATTACAGGAGTTTTGTTTAATAGGTCATGTTCAGCTGGGAATTAAGGGGGAAACGATAAGTGCTTAATATCATGACCAGTATACAAACAGCAAGCGTCACGGTTAATGAAGAGAAGGGTTTTGCGTGGTTTGGATGTGCTTCAAGTGTAACTCCTCAGTTGATTGGGGATAAATGAATGTGAAAAGGAAATTATCTGCGCTGGGTATGATGCTATTTGCGTGAATCCAAAAAAAAAAAGCAACTCCTAAATGAAACCTGGTTTCTTTCCAAAATGGACAAAATTAAAAATTCTTTGTGTACTACTTTGATATCCGTTTTACCTTTCTGTACGAGTAAGGTCTTTACAATGAGTCTTGCTGCCAGAACTGGCATGGAATTAGAAACTGCTGCATTTCACTAACACCCGTTTTGCGTCTATTTTAATCCATCTCAGAGAAACATGAAATAATTTTCTTTTTTTCTGTTTATGGTACTGGTAAGTTTGAATCAATAGGCAATCGGTTAATGGTGTTTTGGTAAGGAAAGCTGTTTGATTGTTTAGCGCTGATGGTGTTAGCACATTTCTTTTCTTAGGAAACGTCCTTTTGATGATAAGACAAGGGATGGAAGGGGATGAAAAATGAATGAGGGTGATAGAATTATCTGTCAACAGTCTGTCATAAGCTTCACTTACAGGCTGGATTTTTGTTAAGGCTAGTTATTATTCTGCTAGGTATGCTTGGAATGGCATCCTAATTCTTCCTAGAGGTGCTCTAGCATTATTACCTCTCCATTTTGGAACATCGTTAGCGATGGAAACTTCCCATGGAAACCCTTTAAATGTCTGCCAAGTTCTAAAGTTGTCCCTAACACCTCAAAATCTCAATGTATGGTGCCCAGAAATGATGCAGAAATATTTGTCCTTCCTTTAATATTATTCAATTCCTTCAGTGGAAATCTTGGTTCCATATCAGTATTTGAGAGACTTTGGTAAATGTGTGTGTCACGCAGGAGAACTAAGAGTGATCCTGTGGTTTATTTGAACACATCCTAAATCCTTCTTGTTTCAGGCAACAACTAAATGATACTTTCACTCAAATTCCAGCACAGGAAACTTTCCCATTAAACAATAGGATTATCCATTTCTATTTTTAGAGTAGTTAGTCTTAGTAAAGGAGTAAAGACTTAGTCTTTTACTACTTAGTAAAGTCTCAGTAAAAGACATGAAGATTTTTCTGGTTTTAAGGATTACTCAGACTGTGGTAAAAGCTTTCATTCTTTAAACCCAAATCCTTTGGATTTTGGTTTGGATGGTGGATTGGGGTTTTTTTGTGTGTGTGGTTTTTTTTTCTTCTTCTTTTTTTTTAAAAAAAAAATCCAGGCTATGTTTTCCAGGCACTTTTGAGATTCACTTTTTTAGATTCACACTGATGAGTAGAATTCTGACTTGCGCATACTGTTTCCAAGCTGGAATTTACACCAAAATGTTTGGTACGTGAATAACCCATTGGGACATCAGGGATTAAACATGCCTGAAGTTCAGCTAGTTCTGAAGTGCTGTTCTGGATTAGAACCCTATTATTAATGTTACTTTATATTTTAAAATCAGTATGGATTAAAATAACTTCTATCACTTCAAACGCTGTATTTGGAAGGAACGTGCAGCTGGCAAGAGACTTTTATTTTATTCTTTTTCATAGAAAACTATGCAGTTTTGCCTCAGTTCTCACAAATCCTTCATTGACATAGTCGAAGTCAGCTGGCAGCGAGTCCGGTATGTCATATTAATGAACGTAGTGGGAGGACTCCTACGGATGTCTGTGGCAGCTATGGATCATAAAGGGTTTATAGAAGACATTTGCTTCTTGGCTCAAGTAAGGGTTGATTTTTACAGTAGTTTTCTCTTCCTCTTTTGCTGCTGCTGTAGTTGCTAATATTGGCCCAAACTCAGGTACACGGTTAAGTGTGTATTTAAATCCAAGTAACTTAAACCTGTTCAATTTGAGATTGATTGGACCTAAAGAGGGGGGATAATAAAATACGTATATGCTGAAGTGTTTTGCCAAACGTAGCCCTTTATCTTCTTTATTATTCTCCTGGTTAAAAAGGAAGCAAACCGGATTAAACGTTTGTACATTCCAGTGGAAAGAAAAGAGTGGCTGGATGGCTGGTATCCTGAAAGCTCTGGAATTTCAAGGAGGAGTTTGCAAAAGAGTCGAAGGTGTCGAAATATAATAACCAGCATAAAATGAAAGTCATGCCTTACAAATAATTGGGAAATTTCCCATCAGTATCAAAAGACAGAATAGTTGAAGCCTGGCTTTTCCATTAGTAAAAATTACAAGGGTCCATAAGCGTGTAATAACTTCCAGTTGTGCCTGTCTGGAGCAGTCTTGTAGCAGGATCCTGGTGTTCAGATAAAGCTGTTAGTCAGGCATAGTTTTCTCCTCCTTGTGTTACTCAAAAATATACATTTGGGGTACTGTAACAGCAGTAAGAAACTTTCTAAATATCAGATGCAGCTTTCTGAGAGCGGTCTTTGACAGGAAACTACCCCAAAACTGTCATATGCAAATATTAAAAATTATTGTAAGAAGTCTTTCAATTCAACAGCTATTAAAAATATATTGGAATTATAATGCACATGCTATTTTGTAATGTGCATAAATCATAATGCGTTCCTCAACCGAGTTTTATTTTCTTAGCTGCTTTTTTGCAGTGGCTCTTTCCATCTCCAGTCGTACCAATGAAATTCATTTCTCAAGGGCGCTTTAAGTCTTGAATATTATTACGCATTCTATCTCCGTTGAGGTGCAGCCTCTGTGTCTAACATAAGAAAGATGTTTCTGGTATGTATAATAAATGCAAACTACATTAGTCTTCCCACCGACTTTGGCACTGCATGATTTTGGCTCCTATACCTCCTTTGGTAGATCTAATGAGAGAATAGTCATTCTGAGGAGCACAGGACATAGTGAAGGGGTCAATTCTGAATCCAGTCAGCTCCGTCACAGGTTTCTGTGTCAGGCAATCATTTTCTGTGTTTGAATATGTGCAAAGTAGTTTTGATTTGAAATCGCTGAATGTTTTAATCCTGGCTCATAGGTAGTATATAGCACAAAAGCTTTTTCTTTTCTTGTAGCTATTTCACCGTCTTGTTATTACACAATATTCTGTGCTGTAAATAGCAATAGCCTTTATGCCAAAGTGTGTGCCCGTGTTCATACTGTTTGTAAAATTATGGTGAGGGCAACTCCAGCCACAGTTCCAGCTCAATGCCGGTAAAAGTGGTGCCAACCTCTCGGTCTCCTTCATGGCATTCTATGATTAATTGGCCTAAATACTCAAAGCACCTTAAATGATTCAGATGCATAATATGTACTTAAAATAATATTTTTATTTTTCTGATTTGTAAACATCATCATCACCCTAGAGAAGATAGACCCCTGAAATTAAAATAATTAATCGTTAGATGGTATTAGCTACATCTTGGTAGAGAATATTTAACTTGCTAGTGATCTCTTGTCTCTGAAAGCTTGTCTTCCTCTTCACTCTTCAAAGATTCTATGATTCATCTTCTCATTTCTTAAAAAAAAATAATGTTAGTTTGCTCTAAGGTCAGTTATGTCTTTTTCCTGGAGAAGATGATGTGTTAGATTATGAGAAAGAGATGCTTGTTTCGTTAAGACGGCTATTTTAGAATGGCGGGCTTTTCGGGTCAACTGTTTATTAACAAGTTCTGTACAACCAAAAGTACGTAGCGGGATGAATTAGATCTGAAATGCCTCTATATGCTTGAATGGGAAAAGCTGTGTGATAAAAATACTTCTTTGAAATTGAAATAAGAAAATTAGGAACGTTGTTCATCCAGGAATTTAGATACTGAAATTTCTTTAAGATAGGCGATTTAATCCATCTTCCTTCATGTCTTCCAGTAAACTAATGGGAGGAAAACATACATTTTTATAAGCAAAGGAAATGGCTTTGAAAGTAAAGCACTGTTGCGTTTCTTTTCATTCAGAAGATGAATGTTATTTCATTAAAGGCCGGGAAAATATGTTTCCATTACAGCTGTTATTATCTCATTTTACTCATTCACCGGTGTTAGATTACTGAGCCTGTGCCATTGCAAGTGCAAGATGTAGCTCGCGTTCTGGCATGCGTATCAGCACTGCAGGCTGAGACTCTGCTGTGGTACTTTAATTAGCAAAAACTAAAAATCCTTTGCTGCCTTGCAGTCGTAGCTGCGTCTCAGGCTTGCGGTTCACAATGTCACCGTTGTTCTGTTGTGATGCCCTTTGGAGATGAGCAGCGCTTTCAGCTCAATAAAAAGAAATATGCAGGGTCCAAAAGATAAAATGTGAGCCGCTGAAAAACTAGCTGGCAAGGTTTACAGAAACTGTTCCGTGAGGAAGAAGCGTTCCTGTTGAAGTTGCATCTTTTACATTTGAATGCCGATCTGGAAAAAGCTACCACACTGGCAAAAAATACGTATGCGACAAATGAGTTGGGTAATGGTAACACCTCATCTCTGCCGCTTTTAGAGTTGCACCCAATTAAACGATGGCTGGTTTGACCAGATGGTTTCTGAAATCAGAGAATAACCAAGCCAACTGGGACAAAATTTAGCGGTTATCTCAAGGGTAGGAGCATCAATTGACACTCTAGAAGGTATGGCATAATAAAAATGTAATGGAATGTGTTTCCATAGCTGTCATTTCCCCCCTGTATCTTTTAAGTACTGAAAAACATCAAGAAGCCATGAAAACCTGAGTTTAGATGATGCAACTTTCCTTCTGCAGCGAGCTGAATTCTCAACTTCCAGGTATTACCTGAATATATTAATGTGATGAGCCAGCAGTCAATTAAGAGCTTTTTAATGAAGAGTTAACAAGCCAGCAGCATTTTACTAATTATAGAAACAGCTGTTGGACAAACACTGCCTCGCAACTCTGAAGTTTGTAAATGGCATTAACGCTGTCAGCTAACCCTGAGGACTGCCATACTGACAACTTCTGTCTTAATGCTGACTTTATGCGCAATAATAATGCGAGATTCCATTTAACATGAAGGGTTTTATAACTGCTAATGAGTTGAGATTCTTGATTTACATAAAGCATACAAGTTAATAGCAGGTTTTGCTCACCTCCTGACCAGGGCCAAGCTCTTCAAAACTTACTGCTAAATAAATTGTCTCCATAAAATCAAAGCAGTACATCCCAGAGTCGATGCTTGAGATGTAAGTTGAAAAGGGTTATTAGTATTCACATACAAACTAAAAATGTTAAATTAAGGTGCAAAACTACTATTTGCTGAATATACATCAGTTTTGAATTCTGTTTTTGCGGTCATTCAATTAATAAACTGTATTTAACGGATGAGAGTTGTTCAGTAGGCCTTGTTACGAGGCTCTGTTCTCCCATAGAGATATTTGGGACGATGGACAGGCTGGGGACATTCACTTTATTTGGAGGAGGAAAAAACCAAAGCCAACCTGCAGGAACAATTTTACTATATACGTGATTTCAAACAAGTATTTGGATGGCTTGGATAACATTATTATGAAAGCCGTCTTTTGAAAACTGAAGCCTCCCACTCCCCCAGTCTTTCCTTCTTAAGCATGAAGCTGGTTTTCAGCAGCAAATTTGAATATGTGGAGAAAATCCTATGAGTTTGCTACAGCATATGATTTCAACGCTGTGCATCACGATTTATTTTTGCACATCTCTCTAAAACGCCTTTGAGAACCAGGGGTGTGCGATGAGTGATGTGGGTATGCCATGAGACAGGAAAGGCAACCGGAGGGAGGACAGAGGAACCAGAAGGGAAAGTTTCCGAGGTTTTGAATAAAATACTGATTTCCATACATGATTTAATTGCTGAGATTCCCTAAGCTATATGTTTCAAATTCAGGCAAAATTCTGGCATTGCAATTAGCAAGAAAGTTGAATCCACAGCCTCTCAGTCATTTTTTAAAAAAACATATATTCGCTTGATCGTTTCTTATATTTTCTTATGCAATGACTGACAGCTCGCTACTTACAAAGAACACATTTGCATTCTGCTGTGAGTGTACTTAAGGTTACAGTGATTTTTATTTTTTTTTCACATTGTAGTTTATTTGTTCATAGCACTCTGAAAATTCTCATTTCTGGCTGAGATTATTTATCCTCAGTCAAAAGTTGAAGAAAAGTTAATTTAAAAGATTGGAGCTTTTTATAAGGTTCAATAACACCAAATATTCCTCACAAATCTATAGCACGTATTAGGATTGCATTGCAAACAGAGTTTTTAAAAAAAACTAGTTATCAAAGACTTGTAGACTGTGTGTGTATTGGAAGTTGGGTTTTTTTTACGGTGACCGTTGTCCTCCTCTTTGATCAATATTTGGTGTTTGTAGAACAGCAAGTAGATAGTCCAGATTCAATCACGATTGTAGCGAAAAGAAAAATTCTCTTTGGAGAAGAGTCCAATATTTGCATGAACTACTGTTAGTGGTGGATTTTTCATAGAGCAGGTTGGATGTCTCAGAGTAGGACATTAGAAAAAGCTTGTTAAATTCACAGGCTGGCGTTTGTCCCATACTGTAAAACACCAGCAAAGTATTCTTCAATCCTTCGCGCCTTATTCTAATAGCATGCTAATAATCGATAGAGTAGACTGCCCAGCCTTAGTGGCCACAAGCAAACAAAAGTGCTTAATTTGGCCTGAGCTGACCCTGTGGGTGGCATGTGGAAATGCCAGCGGAGATTTTGCAAATTAACGTGTTGGCATTGGCGTTTCCCTGATCGGAAGCCTCTCATGTTCACATGGTTGTTGGTAGCTGCTGAAGGCGTGCTCTTCTCTCGTCAGCCTTTCGTTTCCTTGTTGGTAGAGTGGTCACTTTAGAACCTGATCTGCATACATGTGTAAAACTCCTTAAAAAAAAAACCCCAAACCTCAGGGGTGTGTGCATAGGAAGAGATGACATGATACATATCATATGGTGCAAAGGACTCTGGCTCCATGTTTTTATCTTCTTTTTTGTAAAGGAAGTATCTTCAAATGACAGTTTGTTGGCCGTTTGTCTTCACCAGTCGACAAACTAGTGAGGATCAATGTGCCAGCTTCTGTGCTACTGAAACGCGTCATGAATTCAACCAAAAATCTACATGTAAGGAAACAAAGCGTTTCATGAGATTACTGAATCAATTGGAAAAGCCCACAGATCAAAAATCATCATTTCCTAGCATGGTAAGCCTACAGAAAACTGCTGCTGTTGACTACCGAGACAATTTTGTCAAAATGCATTTGAATTCGTAATGTGCTAAAGTGAGTAAATTTGCTGAGACAGTAGTACTGACAAAAATGCTTTTTAAACCTTGCAAGAATGGCGAAAAGGAGAAACTACTGATGACCTACTGAAAAATTAGAGCTGACAGACAAAACCAGGAAAGAAAATACAGATATGAGGAGTCCTGACTTCTAAGCTTGAAAACACAAGGCTGAATCTTTCGAGTATCTCATGGAAGCGCTCACGTGGTGTTTGTATGTGAATTTGTACATGAAGCAGCTGAATTGCTGCTTCATATCTTTTATTTGTGTGTTCAAGTTTGATTTAAATGAGAACATCAAGTCTGTAAGAAACTATTTTGAAATAGGAGAGGCCAGGCTATGAAGAGATGGGTACAATTATACTCATCTGAGATCAGTACATGTTACAGTGAGAAGGTTCATAAAAAGCCAAAGATCACGTAGGCTAGGATTTTCAAAGGCAGTTAAATAAAACATCAAGATCTCATTATGTTTCACTGCGTTTTTAGCAGTTTTGTTCCTTTTCTAGTCACGGTGAAGCACTGTGATTTCAGAGAGAGAACATACAGAGCGAGAGACGCTTCTGGAATAAAAGTGCCTGTGTGGGGAGTTAATCACAGAGTTAATTCATAATAACTCTTCGTGCAGACAAGAAGTTCGTATTTCTCACTGTGATCGATACTCAGGTGTATGTGATGTGCATTGCAGTAATTTAATTTTGAGATAGCGAAAGTATGAATCAAGGAAATGAGAATCTATTTTGAAAGCACTGCTTGCATCTCCTTGGCCAGAAACAAAGGGAGTATAGTCGTATGGTCTTGGCTACAATCTGAGCTTCCAGCACTAATGGAGACTTTAACATTTTTAGCCTTTCATGTTACTCTGTGTGAAAGAAAAACAAGCGATGATTGATTCATCCCTGATAAAACAGGAGTTGGGGATGTTCATTTGTTGCGTCATTCTCGCTTACCCTTTTTAAAAGTATAAAAACAGATGAGTGCAGTGTTGGCATGGTAAATTATTGTAGAAGTGGTAAAGCATGGGAAAAAATGGGGAAAAAGAAGGTAAAATGTGTGTCCTATCAAGGGCAAAGATGCTTTTCCCATTAATTTCAAGAGTGTCTTATTCTGGGTTAATGTTTTTACCCAGCCAGTTTATTTTTCGAGGACACTTAAACGTGAAAATACAATTTTGTGCCTTTTCGTGCACGTACGTGTGACAGGAGACGGTGCAGCCCTAATAGCTGTCCTTCCATCTTAAAAGGGATCTCTTTCAAGTCCCTGTCAGGGACCGCTCCTGTGTCAAGGCTCATCCAAATGCCGGCCTGGCCAAAGTCCGGAGCTCTGAAAGGGTTCTGTCAACGTGAATTCCTGCGCTACCTTGCCCGTCACCCCGCGGCCTCTTTAGAAAGATGCTCTGTTTTCTTAACAGTAAAAGATGTGGAAAATGTGCTGAAGTTCGCTGCAAGGACTTTAAAAGGAAATATTTTTGTCTTGGCATGGCAGCACAGTTGTAAGAAGAATCATTTTGATGACATCCATCTGTTGCGGATTAAAATAGGTTGGAATCGGGGATTGTGAAGTGAGTTAGTACAGCGTGATAAGTAGGGTGACCGAAAGAAATTGGGTGACGGAAATAAATTGCTTTGTCGATCGGGATTAATAAGCTGAAAGTGGGAGGCTTTTAGGGTATTCTCATGATGTGAAAGAACGGTTTTCACCCGGTGTTTCTGACAGGGAGAGGAAATTAGATGAGAAACGTGCTCCATCGGACGTGTTCCAGTGGAATGCCAAGTACCAGTCCAACAGTGGGCACATCCTCCTGCACCTCTCTAATCACATCCCCACAAAACAGGCTCTTACAGTTATTTATCTGCTTTTTGAAGTTCACTCTTACTGTATTTATTTATTTTAAGTATGAAAATTGTTGCTGTCTCTCTGCGCGTTCCCAAATGCTTATTCTTTTTAATCGTTACTTCTCTCGCACAACTTTGCTTTGCCTCCTGCGGTTGCATTAGCAGCTGATTTACCTGCGTGTAGGTTCGCACGTGGGTGAACATCGAAGTATGCGCTGGTTTCAAATAGCCAATATAATTTCACGTCGTGTTCGTAGAGAAAGGCGAGCGGGCCGACGCATTTCATGCTCCCTTGCTTAACAGTACATCCCACAACCTAGCTGAAAAATGAAAACATGGTTTTATTTGGTTGTGGGTTTTTTTTTTTTTTAAAGCTATAAATGCTAAGGGCTCTAAATTGGAAGGTATGAATGCGGGCGGTTTAGGAGCGAGCGTGTTTACAACGTTATCCTGGATTTAGATGCTGAGGTTTGAGTACTTCATCCGCTTTGTTCTATGGTTAGCTACACTTGTTGTGCTGCCCCGTTTTTTTGTGGGACTCTTTTTTTTTTTTTTTTTTTTTTGCCTTTAGCATGTCCCACTTCTGTGTCACAGGTGGTAAAATACAGCCATAGGGCTTTTTTGCTCTTGGATAGTATTTTTTTTCCTCCTCTCTGTACCTCTGTATTAAGCCAGTGTGTGTGCATGAATAGGCACCGTAGTCATGTATCTTTTTATACAAGTACAAATCCAAAGTCAATGTATATTTTCTTAAGTAGCATAGGCAATAACAGCATGAGTCAATTATTTTCCAGAGTTTTGAGGGGGTATATGTATATATATATATATATTAAAAAAAAAAATAATCAAACCGAAAACTATGGCTAGCAAGTTGATGCCTATTTTTTCCTCTTATTGCTAATATCAGTTACTATGATTTTGGTTTGATTATTTTTTTTTTCCTTTGGTTCTTGCTAAATTTTGAACTTCAATTATTGCACTATTTTGCTCACTCTGACAGGTCTGCAGTTCTTTTGCGCCTGGATTTAAGTATGTGTATGCTAATCAATGCAGATATAATTCAACGTCAGTTTTCTTCACAGTTTTATTCTCTTGCAGCATGAAACACAGAAACCTTTCACTGGTGGTGGTGGTGGTGGTGTGCTCTTTTTGAAGCAGGAGCTAACTTCAGATTTTTTTTTTTTTCTTCTCTTTTCACAGTCTGACAGCAATGCAAGCTTTCTCCGAGCTGCCAGAGCTGGCAATCTGGACAAAGTAGTGGAATACCTGAAAAGCGGAATCGACATTAACACATGTAACCAGGTAAGATAGTTGAAGGGCAGAAGTTTGCAAGAGCGAGTTGCGATAACAACCCTGCCGAAAACCCAGGTTTTTCAGGCTAGATGACTTTATAGAGATGGTTTGATTCACCTCAAGCTGTTTTCAGTCTCGTTTTTCAGTGGTATCTTTCTACAGGAAGCTGATAATGTCTATAAAACGGTGCTGCTGCTTTTAGTAAAGCTTTGTGTCAGCCTTTGTGGGCTCCTTTTTCTTGCCAGTGTCCTGCCAGTATGGATATACGTTAGTGAAGGACCTATAATCAAAACTGAAGGTATGCTTTGGTAGTCTTAACACTAACGGACCTGCTATTGTGAAGTTCCAGTTCAGGTGGAAACAGCGAGCACTAAATATTCAATGAAATACTCAAGTTATGCGGAAAAAAAAAATAATAAAAAAAAAATTAAATTCTAGTTGAGGAAGTTATTATGTAATATTCTTTGGATACAGGGAAATACCATGATAAAACATGCCTGGATATCAAGTTGAAGGTTCTTGGTAGTTCTGGTTGGTTTCTCTGTAGAAAGCTGCAGTTTGGATGTCCTGAGGCATCTGTGTTCAGCCAAACCTGCCTCGATCCAGGTCTGCATGGATTTGTGTTGCTGGGACAACAGTGGGCCCAGGTGGCCAAGAAGGCCAACAGCATCCTGGCTTGTGTCAGGAATAGCGTGGCCAGCAGGACGAGGACAGTGATCGTCCCCCTGTACTCGGTGCTGGTAAGGCCTCACCTTGAGTACTGTGTTCAGTTTTGGGCCCCTCACTACAGGAGGAACATTGAGGTGCTGGAGCGTGTCCAGCGAAGGGCAACGAAGCTGGTGAGGGGTCTGGAGCACAAGTCTTATGAGGAGAAGCTGAGGCAACTGGGGTTGTTCCTGGAGAAAAGGAGGCTGAGGGGACACCTTATCACTCTCTACAACTACCTGAAAGGAGGTTGTATTGTAGAGAGGTGGGGGTTAGTCTCTTCTCCCAATTAACAAGTGATAGGACAAAATGAAATGGCCTCACGTTACACCAGGGGAGGTTTAGATTGGATATTAGGAAATAGTTCTTCACTGAACGGGTTATCAAACACTGGAACAGGCTGCCTAGGGAAGTGGTGGAGTCGCCATCCATGGAGGTATTTAAAAGATGGGTAGATGCGGTGCTGAGGGACATGGCTTAGTGGTGGACTTGGCAGTGTTATGTTGGTGGTTGGACTCGATGATCTTCAAGGTCCCTTCCAACCTAGACGGTTCTGTGATTCCATGACAGTGAGATGGAACCCTGTCTGCACAGGAGACTTGGGAAGCTGAGGCCACGCGTTATCCAGTTTTCTTTCCCATACTGAGTGTCTCTCATTCTTTTGTTTGTCTGGAGAAGTGAGACTATGCCAACACTCATACTTTTTGCTCTGTCAGTTATTACTGTTTATGGTATCCGTTTATTAGTTGTAACGAGGCATGCCCATGTAACGGGTATTCCCCATGTTAATGAAAGATGCCTTTCTCCAGCAGATGTGCATTGCGAATGGGGGTTGACTAGCAATAGGTATTACAACAAACTGACAGATGAGTGGAGGATGGCAGTGAGATGACTGTGACTAATAAAGTCCATAGCATGCCAGCTGCCAGGTTCTGATTTTGGGTTGGGTTTTTTTATTTGTTTGTTTGTTTGTTTTTTTTTTTTTTTTTTAAATCTACTTTGAAGACCTCTTTTCTGGTGTCTTCATAGGTATTTAAGTTTAAAAGAAGGTTGCAAACATTTGTCTAAAGGACAGTGTGGACCGGCATCCTTGGCAGAGCCAAGGAAGAAGTTGAAAGCCACATATGAAAAATCGTATCCTCAGCTTACACGTGAAGACATTGCTTGGAAGTTTTAAAGTGAGGTGTGCTTGAAAGAGTAAGAGAAGTGAAGCTGATAGAGGCTAATTATGTTTTTCAGGCGACAGTTTGCAGAGATGAACGCAGTAGTGTTTAAGTGGATTTCAAAATTGAATTGCAAAACATTTTTCAGTTACCTAAAGCAGTTTCTTGTAAACATCCTTTTTTTTCCACATTCAGTGTATCATGTTTAAGCCCTGTAGCACAGGGACATTTTTAGAGTCTGGGGTTTCTATTATACCTAGAGCAAGAGTTCTCTTCCAGGACGCATTCTCATTCATATGATAGTAATAGCAATAACTTCAGAAAAGAAATTGCTGGTCTAAGTTTGTAACAACCTTTTTACTGTTCTTAAAGAAATTATCCTGGCCCTGTTTGCAACATATGTGATACATGTTTTTCCAAAATAAAGAAATATAGTCTGTGTTTTCAGTTTCATGCTTAGTTTTCAGGGCTTGTTATTGCTTGGCTTGCACGTTAAATTAATGTGAGTGCTGGGGCAATGGGATAGCAGTTGCATAATTCATACCAAAGAGAGCAGATATTAGCAAAATAAATGGGTAAATTTGACAATTATCTGTGGATTTTATTATTTTTTTTAATTCAGATTATTCAGTTAATAGTAAACAAACTTTAGGACTAAAATATTATTTGCTTGTACACAATACTCTATTCACATTAGGTTTTTCAAATTTTTTCTGTTTTGTGGTGAACAGAATCATCTAAGTATCACTAAATAACCTAAAGACAGAGAAATGATGGAAAATATTGTGCTTTACGGAAGAAAAGAAAGAGAATTCCATTGTGAATCTAATCTTCCCCCTGTCATTCATATTACTTTTACACTTGGATTTAATAAAAAATACTCCCTTTTTGGTGGAGTATGTTTCCAGATATAAGACGTTTGGAGCTTTTCTGTCCTTTGGGAAATGTGTAGGGATGGAATATACTAGTACCAGATAGTGGAAAAAAATTGAAGTAAAAAATATTATTTTAGTCTTTGTATGGAGAGAACACCCATATTGTCTGATCTCTTCTGATCGGTATTCAGATTAAAATCAGAAGTAATAAAATTTTCTTACTGTGTCCTGAGACAGTTGCGGCTCCTAGTGTAAATTGTGTCCAGGAGTTGAGCTGCTCGTTGCTGTGGACGTACCTATTATAAATAAATAAAATATTTAGGAAATAAAGCTTTGGAATTAGTGAGGAAATTATATTATGACTCCGTTAAGCTGTGACAGCTAATAAATTCCTCTCCAGGGCAGCTAGAAAAAGGCTGTAGAAACAGCATTTCTAATTAATTTTTTTTTTAACAGCTAGAGTGAAAGGTGCACATTTTCCAAGTCAATTTTCAGCCTGAAAGCTTGAGGTGTTTCTTGCTCTGATACAGAATCACAGAACGGTTTGGGTTGGAAGGGACCTTGAAGACCATCCAGTTCCAACCCCCCTGCCCTGGGCCGGGACACCTCCCACCAGCCCAGGGTGCTCCCAGCCCCATCCAACCTGGCCCTGAACACCTCCAGGGATGGGGCAGCCACAGCGTCTCTGGGCAACATGCGCCAGGGGCTCGCCAGCCTTAAAGTGAAAAATTTCTTCCTAATATTTAATTTAAATCTCTCCTCTTCCAGTTTGAAGCCATTCCCCCTCGTCCTGCCACTCCATGCCCTTGTAAAAAGTCCCTCCCCAGCTCTCCTGTAGGCCCTTTAGGCACTGGAAGACCACAATATAGTCTTCCCGGAGCTTTCTCTTCTCCAGGCTGAATAACCTCAACTCTCTCAGCCTCTCCTCACAGCAGAGATGCTCCAGCCCTCTCTATGAACATGGGCTTGAGAAGCCGTGGATTTCTTTGGTAGCAAGAGAAATAATCCCACATGAAATTGTAAATCTTCCTTTTTCTGAAAGAATTTTAAGCAAGTCATTGGGCAGCGTGCTCTGGAATGGTACCCTGCCAGCGGTGCTCGTGGCAAGTTCCCCTGGCTCTGGGATTTGGGTTGCAGTCGGTGTATCTCTGAACCCTCAGGGAAGAAATGAAACTTTTTTCTTCTTCTTTAATATCTGGAGGCCACTTGTATGAAAATTAATAGTAAATTGCTTCAGAAACCTGTAAGGGGATTAGTTTGGAGGGGCAGAAAGAGTTGTAACAAATTTTTCACAGGCAGTATTTAGACATCTTTTTCCTTTGGCTTACTTGTGGTATACCCTAAACCTATTATTATGAGGAAAAGCTTTGTATTGTTTTAGCCAGTCGCTTTTGCATTTCTGGTGCGTCTTTGACTTCAGTGATTCAGTTCTAATGAAGACTTTCTTGGTCTGTTGGTTGTCCAAATCCTATTTTGGCCTTCATAAAATTTTAGAAGGAATTTCTCACAGCTGTGTAGTTAGTGCACGACCTTGTGTATCTTGAGTGGGTTCTAAACCGCTTCTTCATTTTGAAGTTCAAAGGAAGCAGGAGGAGGTTTAGCACTCCACGGTGCCAGTCTCCTCCCTTAGGAGCAGTTGCTGGAACGGTAGAGGTGATTGTTTCACCAAGAGCAAATCCAATTCAAAATGTGCGCTCATATAGTAGAAAGAGCACTGAGCAGCCTGGGCATTATGGAGATATTATATACTACTTTATCACCCTGAACACAGTATGGTCAGCCAATTGATTTTCCTTCGCCATCCCACGCAAAGCGCCTGATCCTCTGTGACCCGAGGTGCGGAAGTCTGAGGTTTCTCTTGCTATTTTTGTGAGATCTCAGCCGGTAAGGAAACATTCAGTGGGTGGTATTTATAGCTGACGAGCTCACTTGTGTCCGAGCAGATTAAAATCGTGTAGCTCACTTGCATTAGCAATGCAATTCCGGTGACCCTCAGATGGTTTAGAGAGTTGCCGTAATTTTTTCACCTTGTTTCAGAAAGCTGTAAACTTAGATATGTTTTTATTGCTGGTCAATCTTATCTAGAACATAAATTGTTTTACATATTGTTATAAAGGGGTACTTAAATTTTCTGCTTAAAATACTACCTCTTCTTTCAGGAAAGTTATTA
Organism: Pluvialis apricaria; assembly: GCA_017639485.1. NCBI lineage: Eukaryota > Metazoa > Chordata > Aves > Charadriiformes > Charadriidae > Pluvialis > Pluvialis apricaria. Next base: position 81,885,724 of record CM030010.1, read on the forward strand.
CTGCTGTAAAAATACACTGTTAAAGTTTCACCGTTGATACGACTGCAATGTGATGGAATGTTTTAGCTTGGCTCTTTTGTAAGTCTGTCATATAAATCCAATTACTTTTGCTTCATAACCTAGGGACCTACATTTGCAATGCTTATTTAAGTGACTGCTACCATCAAATTTAATAGGACTGCAACCGTGACTTAAAATAAATATGCAAGTAAGCGTCTGCATCAGTCCTGAAACATGCCTTGACACTCTAGTGAAATCAGTGGCATTTCTCTGAAGGAGGACTTCAAAGCTCGGGCTGCGTGGTGCCCAGCTTTCCCCTAACTCGTAGCCAGGTGTAATCAAAATGACCACTGACTGGACAATGGCTGTGAATTTTGAAAGTAAAATCGCTTAAAGGTTGTTTTTAAACACCGTTAAAGTCAGTAAATCATTCAGTGGACCTGTTGCATAAGTTCAGCTTTGTGACTCGTGCATCATGACGTGGGCTAAAATTTCAGCGCAGCATCTGAACAGAAACTTCAAAGACCGTTCACCTCCATAGACTACAGCGTCAGGGTCCGCTTGTTGGCAGCACAGTTTATTCTGTTTGACTCCAGCAGTGGAAGAGCGGTAAAGAGGAAGAGTTCCTGGTGAAAAGACGTGGGTGTTCAGGGGAAGTTTGGGAGCAGAGAAGGCTCTGAACGTGCTGCCCCTGACATATGTTTCCTGCGCTATCTGTCTCGGGCAAAGGGTTCTGTGAATAACGATTGCTAATGAAAGGTGTCATTGGTGTGGCATCCCTGGTTATACTCCCATATCCCTGTGCGTAATAATTGTAAGAAAAAATCCCATGCTTTGGCTCTGTTTGGGAGTATAATGAATGTGCCTGCGCTGTTAAATGACCTGCCCTCTCCAGTTTCACCCCTGAGACCTGGTTCCCTAATCATCCGCGCTCTACGGGGGTTAGTTGGCTCTCAGGCTCCTTCTGGTTAAAGCAGCTGGTTTTCTCTCAGAATGAGACCTGGAAGCAGTTCCAGGGGATGCTCAGCGCAGGGACCTCTCCTCACGCAGCAGGGAAAGCTTGTGCTGGGGCTGCTGCTGCTCCTCAGGGTTCCCCAGTATGTCCAAGCAAACTGTGATCCCATTAAGCCTTGTCTCAGGCCATGAGCCACGTTGTACTCAACTTACTTGGGGCAAATATTTCAAAAAATCTCTCTTCTTTAATAGCCTGGGGTACAGAATTCATATTATTCTAAAAACTTTCACCCACAGAAAAGTAGCAAGCACACGCTGTGTCTTCAGGACATGGTCCTGTGGTCCCACCACATGGGACCAGAAGGTGGTGTGGGATGCCCAGGCTGCCACAGGGAGAACGTAGTGCCGACATCGCGTGAGCTGTGCTGTGTCACACACAGAGAGACAGCCCTGATATAGGAACCTAGGGTGTGAGGGATAGATTTTCAAAGTTTCTTGTTATTCTCCAGATCTCCAAGTCCTTAATTCCATGGAAAATTAGCTATGTGTTCAATTTTAAAACTACATTTAAATCCTAATTAATTTTATTTAAGTATGCAGCTAAGTGCTAGTCTGAAGAAGGATGTTTTCCTGAAGTGGAGCTTTATACTGTCCAAATCTTATTTATACCACTGAGAAAGCCTCCATAAAATTCCTTGCTCCTTTTCGGATAGCTATATGCTGACATTCAGACTGGAAAAATGTCAAAACTAATTAAAAACCCCATAAATGCGGCCACTATTTATTTTTTGGAGAAAAAAAAAAAGAGTAGATGGAAGAATAAGAAATGAAATAATCTAAAGTATTTTGATACGTTACCTTCCTTGCTGGAGAAGAGCTGCAGATGATCAGAGTAGGCATGTGTCAAATGGAAGTAAGGACACAAAAGTGAGAACAGTTCTGTTGCCTGTGCTAAGGAATTTAACGATAAGCGGGATAAGAACCGAGACTTTCCATGTGCTGCTTATTGAAAACATATAGAAAGAACCTCGTCTTTCTGTCTAGAAAAAAGTTTCCATTAAAAGACTGTACTGTCAAGAAAAAACTTGCCGAGTTATATGGGACACAACCTGGCAAACCTCAGGTTTCCCCAGTTAGGAGAGGGTAAATCTAGACTCAAGTTCTTATATTCAAACAGATCCAGCAAATTCTGTGTCTTGATTGTCAGCACCAAAGGATCACCCCCAGGACAGAGCAGTTAGTATGATAATTACTTGGAAACCTCGCAAGTTTTTTTCCCAAGTGTTCATATGCTTCTGCCTGCTCCGAGAAGAGTATGACTAGGGTCACAGAATCACAGATGGTCAGGGTTGGAAGGGACCTCTGGAGATCATCTACCCTGCCACAGCACGGGCACCAGGGTTGCTTCAGATTTATCTTCTGTGGCCAGGGCTTCCTATCCTGCAGCTGGCTGGCAAAGCTCTCGCGCTGGAGAGGTGAAATCAGAGCCAGATGAATGCAAATATCAGAATAGATATGCCGCATAATTTCTTAGTGGCTTGAAATAGATAAAGCGTTCCTGGATGATAGATGGCCACACCACCAACTTTCAGAATCTGTGAGTTTGCACTGTGGTTAAGATCAAAGCTGGACTTATACCTGTACTTATTAGGGTAAAAAAAAATAAATTGGTTGCCTAGTGTGCAAAATAGAAAAAAAACACATTAACATGATTTAATTAAATAATTTTGTCTGACCTCTGGGTTGAGTTAACTCAGGAGTTTTCTAGACTGTATGAAGTGTTTTGGTCTCTTGACAAACAGTAGAAAACAAAAAATGCTAAAATAACCCCTTCAGATCTATAAATAACATTAATGTCTAATTTGGATTGTCTCAGCCCTGTTAGCCAGGAAAAGCTTCTCTCTGCGCACTGGCTAATCTGATCCCTGAAGACATCGATTAGTCTAGGGGAGTTCCCAAGGGCAAAGGAGCTGAGATGGGCATCCTATGTCATCAGGACAAGTGAGCCCCATTTCACAGAATTACGAAATGGTTTGGGTTGGAAAGGACCTTAAAGATCATCTAGTTCCAGCCCCCCTGCCGTGGTGAAGGACACCTCCCACTAGACCAGGCTGCTCAGACCCTGTTTCATAGCCTTCACCATCCGTCGAGGGTGTACAGGCACTTCACCTTCTTGCAAACTCCAGTTCTGGTGCCATGTAAAATTGCTCGCAAAGCTTTTTGATAACACCCTCAACCTCTATTGATTAAGCATCACTGGTTTATTGTAAATTTTATTAGGAGTGGGAGCAGACCCCTCTTCTAGAGGTTAGGGAAGAGTGAATAAGCCGTGGCAGCTGCTACTACAGCATTAGAGTTCCTCCTCCTCTTCCTCCTCCTCCTCGGGGTTTGAATTGGGGTGTCTACGTGGTTGTGTGCTGTCTAAGGGGAAAATCTCACACACTCCATGCAAAACACAGGGAGGGTGTATTTTATTTTTAAGAGTGAGATATCTGAATGCTCTTTCGAAAAGAAGCCTCGTATGTGCGAGGATTTTTTTCTCAGTATAATACTATTTTTAGACTAGATCCCGTCTCAGAAAGCAGTACATAATGTTAAGAGTAATCTTTCCTGAACGGAGGTAGCACAAGAAGATGCTTTCTTCAGTTTTAGCGCTTGTTTCTCAGATCCCAAGTTTTCACAGAGATCTGGCTTTGTAAATAATAAAAGTATTTCCCTAATTTAACTGTTTCCAAAAATCTGACGGAAATTAATGTTTCTGGATATACTGAATATACGGATAAGTTCCAGTTCTTAATATAGTTAATAATTAGCTATTATTTAATTATGCTTTGTTGAATGTTACCTTCGTATCAAGTTAAATTATTATAGAATTCCTTACTTTAATCTGAATTCAAGCACCGTCATCTATTGTGAACATCATAAATCATTTCTATTTCTTTATTTCTGGAGAGAGTTAGAAATGCCAGGCAACAAAATCCTCCTGTTTTGAAAACAGTCACTTCAAAAAAATCTAATTATTGGTATTTTATAGGATGAAAAACTGATAGCCATTGGAAATCTCTCGTTTCTTTAAACCGATTTTCCTTATGTTACAAATGTAGTTATTTTAGGACGTGGTTGCTATTCCTAGTTAATGTAGCAAGAGAAGACAACTTGCTTCTGAACCAATGTGCAAAATGAACTTTGATTTTACAGTATGCATTTGTGCAGCCCATAGTTGTAGCAGAGGTTACACCCCAAAATCTGACCAGTCTAAGGGTTCGTCGGCTGTCTGCCATGTTTTGAAACAGAATTGGCAGTCCAAAAGGCAACGTAAAGTAACGTTTCCCCGTCTTGTCTTCAGAGGCTTGTCAGTTTTCGCGGTGATAGAGTTACTTTCTTGGAAGGAAAAACTTGATGGATTTTGGCATTTGTTTTGAAGAATTCTTCTGTGTTCACCAAGAATGTATGTGAAGTCTGATACCTTGAGCAGAACAGGATTCAAATATTAGGTAGTTTTAGGCGGTCCTCCAGCTCCGAGGCTCTTCAAAACTTAGATCTGTTTGGCTTTTGCTCTCGGTTTGTTGGTTTCTTTATGATTTGGTTGGTGTCTTTATTGCTTCAGTTACAGTGAGACAGAGCACCAGCTATTAATTACTCCCTCATTGAGTCCAAATGGAAAGCAGCTAACGCTCCCAGTGGTGCTAACTATAGCCTGAAGTAGCACTGGACTCATAATGAGGGCGACTGTATCACATGTTGATGTCACTCAGTAGGTTAATTCATTTTCATAAGTTCATAGGCTATAAAGCAACATAAAGGGAGAATTTTCATCATCTGAAATTATTTTTCTTCTTTCGACCGTCCACTTTATTTCTTTGTGATATTTTGGGGAAGACCTTCCACAAACTTTCCGACTTCAGAAGGTCGTGCCCAGCTCTCCAACGTGCCCTTTAGCAAATCCTTCTTGAAAAGAGGTTGACCACATGCGCTTCTTACTTTCCCTGAGAGATGTATTCAGAGGAGAGAATTTGCAGCAACCTTAGACTGACATTAATTAAAGAGATGGAGAAAAGTATTTGACTTTAACAAAGACTACGATACTGCTTTTCAGTCTGAGCCTCTACTGGTGAGTGCAGATGGCTCTGTAACTCTGGCAAAACGTGTCAAGGAGTTAACGTGACCATGCAGAGTTAGTCACAATGGCTTTTTAATTTTTATTGTCTTTGTAACTTATGCTTTGCTATTGGCCTGCTAGTACCTATATAAGCCTGTGAACACGGCATTGGTGGAAGGAACTTGGTAAAAGTGCGTTGCATGTCATGCTGCAACAGAGTCCTGAAACGTTAAAAAAATAGATTTTTGTATTGTTTTATTTCTGTTGACTTTCACAATGTTTTTTTTCTGGAAGTTGCTTAAATGCCATCCTAACCTTGTGCGACAAAGGCAAGAGTAACTAGAAACTCAAATGTTGGCAAATGTTCCTGGAAAGTTTTGCATCCCAACTTCCGTCAGAGTCGATGGGAGTTGTAAGGGGTCGGGCTCTTAGCGTAAAGGAAAGAGGGTTCATTTTGATAATGTACATTCTTGCTTCCTGACGTTCTTACAGATATTAAGTACTTAATGAATACCTTCAAACGGAAGTAAACTTCAGAGAAGTAGGAATCATTATATTTAATAAAGGTTGTTTGTTGCCAAGACCACTATATACTGAAGTAACACAAGCAAATGTTCACTTGTACAAATAATTTTCCCCCACTTCCTTCAAACAATCTTTCCCCTGTCTATGCATTTGTATGTTCCTCGTACTTCTCATTAAGTCGCACCAGCAGAAGGTGAGTAAAGCTTTCGAGGACTACCAGGTTATCGTCTATACCTGCCGCAGCTGAGCTTTGAGAGGAGGGTGTAAAAGCTCGCACGGTGCCCATGTTGTAGCTTTGCTATGTACGTTGTCAGCGAAGCTGCAGTAATGCTAGGCAGCTCCTGGGGCTGTATTTTCACTTTTTATTTTTTAATGAGTCGCTACCGCTACAGAAGAAGCGATGCCGGCCTTGCCTTTGTTTGGTGATCATGCTTCCATGCCGTGCTCTCTCCTGTGCTTGCAGAAGCCTGTGTGCAGCCTCCCACCAAAGGATTGAGGGACCTGATCTGCAGAGAGGTGGCTAGGGATAGAAACGAGCAGAGGGGAGGACAGGAGAAGCAGAAGCACTTCTGGTAGCAGCACTGACTTTGTAGATTTAAAATGTTCTTTGAACTACAGGTTGATCTGATGCTCTGCCAAGAAGTTGTGTTTCGGTGGGGTCAGTTTGCTTTGGCACAACAGGGTCAGGCAGGATTAATATAAGCCACTATTGCTGTTGGATGTCACAGCGATCTGTGTGATGTCCCAGAAGGAGTAAATCATAGAATCATGGAATGGTTTAGGTTGAAAGGGACCTTGAAGATCATCAAGTTCCAACCCCCCTGCTGTAGGCAGGGACACCTCCCACCAGCCCAGGTTGCTCAAAGCCCCATCCAGCCTGGCCTTGAACACCTCCAGGGGTGGAGCTTCCACAGCTTCCCTGGGCAACCTGGGCCAGGGGATCACCACCCTCAAAGGGAAAAATGTCTTCCTAATATCTAATCTAAATCTACCTTCTTCCAGTTTGAAGCCATTCCCCCTTGTCCTGTCACTATGTGCCCTACTAAAAAAGTCTTGCCCAGCTTTCCTGTAGGCCCCCTTTAGGTACTGGAAGGCCGCAATAAGGTCTCCCTGGAGCCTTCTCTTCTCCGGGCTGAACAACCCCAACTCTCTCAGCCTCTCCTCACAGCAGAGGTGCTCCAGCCCTCGGATCATCTTTGGCACAGCAGGATTGATGTTGAACTAGACAATGGCTGAAGAACTTCCATTCCATGAGGATCACTCCATGAGGCAACTGAATACAAAGGCAAAAGTAACATGGACTTCCTTGGGTGATTTTCAGACAATAGCAGTGAGACTTAATGCCTGTCTTACGGGGAAATAAGTGACTGTTTTTCCATTGGCTTAGAAGAGGTTAGCGATTTCTGTGATGTACAAGAAATCTGTGGGCTTTCCTGGTGTGGTGAAAATATGCAGGGTGACACTATAATGAGTGCTGCAAGTAGCAGTGGTACGGGTGTGCGTTTGTAGCACTCTACAGGATACAAAAGGTTGACGCCTCTAGCTCAGTGGTAGAGGAGGAAAAGAACTGAGGGAATGGGGCTCTGCAGGGAAACACTTGAAGAACCAAGCTTGGAAGGCTTAGTACTATGTTCTTTTATGAAAGAATTACAAATGAGCCTCTAAAAGAAGGGGTAGGTATGGTATACATCGGCTTTGTGGGGAGGAGCAGTCCCTATGCTGTACAGTTTTGCTTAGCAGACAACTAATTTCATCTACACCCCCCCCCCCCCCCCCCTCCACCCACCACTTTTTTGGTAGGCACAGGAGAGAAAAAGGGCAGTGCCAGAAACCTTTGTTGTTCAAAAATACAAGAAACCAGTTGACAGGAACGGAGGAGTTGCATTGATTAAATCTGAGCTTCCGTCGTCATAAGTAGCAGGGATCAGCCGTGTGGGTTGGGCAATAATTACAGCATTGGTTCTGATTACGGAGGAACAAAGCTTGCTTTAAGGCTTCGGTCGCGCTGGCCCTCAACATTTGAAGTGCAGTGTTTGCTTCTGCTACTGCTTGCACTGACTTAATTTATTTAAGGCAGTACAGAATTTGAATGTGTGTGGTGGGAACTGTAATTAGGCTATAGTTGCTTTCTGTAACCTTTTTACTTGACCTCACGTATTCATTTTGCTTATGCTTTACTGACTAAAAAAAAGTCATATGTTGCAAGGAAACTCACAATCTATACAATAATATTAACTTTCAGCTGCTTAATGTGTTATCATGAGGTATGTGTCTTAGAGGTACAAATACAGGTATTTTAAAAGATTGCTACTAATTAAGCCGTGGGACGAGTCTTGCTTTCTCCATGCTTTGGCACATGTTAAATTAAAAAAGAAGCTTGTCCTCAACGTTTTGCTTTCAGCGGCGCGTGCGTAATTCACACGGGCCGTGCAACATTGCAGTCTCTCTGCTGTCTGTGGACTTCAGCCCGCTCGGGAAGGGTGAAACAGGTTAATAACGCGTCATAGCAATGCATCAGCTGCGTGCAGCTGTAAGGAGTCAAAAGTTACCGCTCCTGCTCTCACAAAAAGTGTTGGTGACCGAATCTGTGAGATTAGGTATGAGAACAGGTCTTTGTTCTCGAACAATGGGAAGAACACTGCGTGTTTTCCCCACAAAATACTATTTTAAAGCTTTCAACCACTGTAGGTAGTAATTATGGTTATCTGATACTCAGATTGGATTAATAAACAAGGAAGATTAGAGCTTTCTGAAAGGTTTTCAGCCTGCAGAAAATTCACTGGCGTGTATGGTATTCCTCATCTTGGTGATTATGGTTAACCTCACCACATAATTCTGGCTAAAAACCTATCCTTGATCCAGGCGCTACTGCCACCCCTGGGCTCTGCAGCTCGGGAGTAAGAGCGTTCCTCTGGAATAAGGAAGATGTTGCTGCTGCTTTATCCACATAATGGGATTTGAAACTGCATTTTTCAGCAACGTTTCCTAACTACCAGGCTGCGTAAGGGCATTCTTCTTCTTTTGGCAGCTTGTGAATGTAGCCTGCCTTCAGTTCCTTTGGATTTCTCATGGTGGCACTTCTGAATTTGACCACAAAATCTGCCTGTGCTGCTTACGTGAAGGCAGAATTAAATGGAGTTACTTCAGAAATGTGTTTGGATTGCTGTGTCTGCAGCCATTGGACCCGCTCCCATTAAATGCCTCCTGCGAAGTGCTAAGTGCTTTAAAATCCTACTGGGAATTGCAAGCTTGAACACTGCCTCTGCGGATGGACAAATAAAAGACCGGAAAGCTGCTTGTTTTATTTTGCAATTTAAATGACTACGAACTGCTTAGAGACAAGTAAAGCGATAAAAATTACACAGCGCTCAACATGCTGCAAGTTACTCAGATACCTGAGTCGCGCTTATGATGCTTGCAGTATGGAAAAGAGGAGAATGCTTGAGGGCAGTGGCAGTATCTGCTGCTGTCACCTGCCTGATGTACTGTGAAAAATACCGTAGGATTGTGAAAAATAGGTTGGCGGTTCAGTTAAAATAGACTGTCGTTTTATGTTTTTCCCTTGGGTGGAATAGGCATACTGGGAAGAGGGAGATCCAGTTTCCATGGCTGGAATTTATAAGAGATAAAGTATCCTATTCCTATTTAATGTGAATTACCTGATTTATGTAAAATACCTATTTTAGTGGTAACTTGGCAGCGTTAGGTTAACGCTTGGTCTTGATGATCTTAAGGGTCTCTTCCAACCAAAACGATTCTATGAAAAGAATTTAGATTCTAACTTTCTTGGGTTGCTTTTTTTTTAAAATCTGAACTCTTATTTCATGAATTTTCTTTTCCTTTTTGAATGAGGTTACAAAACCTCAAAGTTTAGTGAAGACTTGCTCATCAGAAACCAGCAGAGCCAAGGATCAATATAATTTGCAAGCCATGTGTAATCGACAACCGTTTTGGTCCACTCCTGCCTTTGGTTTTCTGTTTGATACCAGTTATCCCAGAGGGAGAGTCCAGGGTTCAGGACAGCTACATCAGCCTGGAATAATCCTGATTGAATCGACACATCCTGTGTAAATTTGGCTAAGTCGTGTGATTTCTCTGGGTTGGTAATACCTCAGTGGGGCAAGATAAAGTTACAGTGAAGAGAAGGCAGATATGCACTCAGATTTTGAAATAATGGGCTCTGTGGAGATACCCAAGGTGATAGTCTGGGGAAACGCGAAACTATCAGAAAGGAAGGAATCTCATATGGATACTTGCAAAATATAGTTTGTTTTGAGGTCTTTGTTGCTATGAGAAAAATGTTATTGGAGAAGTTTGTCACACAGTGCCTTGGCTTAAATAGCCGAGTCCAAAATATCTGACTTATGTAGACAGTCAGCTAAGAGATGTAACAGTATTCCACCTACTAATCTTCTTCTTATACCAGGGTAAGGTAGGAATGTGTATCTTCAGAACTGATATTTGTAATTGATATGGCCCTTGTGTTTGCAGAATGGACTCAATGCTCTGCACCTGGCGGCTAAAGAAGGCCATGTGGGACTGGTACAAGAATTATTGGAAAGAGGGTCGGCTGTGGATTCTGCCACTAAGGTAATTCATGCACGTCTGTAGGTTTATTCACAAAAAAAGTTGTCAAATACATTGGAAAAACTTAGGAAAAAAAAATAAAATACAAAATAAGATAATAGCATAAGTGCCTCTCTGATATTTTAAATGTTATTTCTGCTGTGGCCTGTGAGTTTGTGTTCTTTGCTGAAGCTCATCGGTAGTAAATAAAGAGGTAAAGATTATTAATTGTACAATCTACAATCTGTTTACAGGGGAAGCATTAAAAGGTTTTAGCGATGCCAGATTTTTCATTATTTCCAATGACAGGTCCCCATTAGAGAGAGAGTGAATACACCTCACAATAGTAGATTTTTTTTCAAATCTGTGAAAATTGGTTATCGACTGTATCATGTCCAGAGTCTTTTCGCTCAAGGGCACAATGGAAGAAAAACCTGTGTGATAAGTAGTTTTGCCTTCAGCCTTTCCACAGGCTGGCACATGTGTATGTCCAAACCATTCCATCAGTAGGTTATTTGTCTACGGGTGGCAAATTCCTTGTGATGGGCCAGGTTTGTTGGCTTGAACGTTGTAACGTCTAGCTTGGCTGGCTGTGCTCAGCTTTTGCATTTAGTTACCACCAGTGTGTCCCTGCGGCACTCTCGTATTTTTTTATGATTTCTGATGCACAGGATCTCTATCAAGATTAACACTGGGAGAGCTTCTTGCCAAACTTGTGCTTTCCATCATTGATGGAAAAGCAGAAGTTCCCTCCTTCAGAAACATCTTGAGTCACGCCTCAGTGAAGCTGTTGGTAGAACAGTTCTAGATAGAACTCTGGAGTTTTATTCTGGTTTTATGAACCTTGATTCTTTAATAAATCCATTTAAATATTGCTCCCGGGATGAGAGGTTGGCCTGGAAATCTGGATTTGTGGACCTGAATGAAAACACCTGTTAGCCCGTACTAAACTTTGCCTAGAAGTTTGTCCTGTGCCCCAGTCCTATTCCATAATTTCACTGACAAAATTATGTTAGTGTTACACAACCATTCAAGAAATCATGGCTGCAACCACCAGTTCTGTCCCCTGTGATGTTTATGGAACATCATGGAACTGTAAGGTAAAATCATACTCAAAAAAATGAATGTTAGAAAGAACTGCTGGTTTGAAATTATTCCTGAACGAAGGGTAATGTCTTTAATTTTTTTCCTCCCTAATAACAGAAAGGGAATACAGCCCTGCACATTGCATCCTTAGCAGGACAAGCTGAAGTTGTCAAAGTTCTGGTGAAGGAAGGAGCCAATATTAATGCACAATCTCAGGTATGATGCTATTTTCCCTTCTCTCTTCTAAAAGTTATTTGGTGAGATTTTATAAGATAGATCTGAGATGTTACGCAGCGATTCCAAATGTCCAAGCCTGACGAATCAACCAAGTTGAAGCTTACATAGCATTCACTGGTAAGCAGAATAAAAGTAAATAACAAATTGAAGTCATTATATACTCATTGTGTGGTACAGGAACTCGCATTGTTGTTGACTGAAATCTTTTAGAAATTCCTAGTGTGCTTTAATAAATTGCTTCAGAAGTTTTTCTAAGTGTAGAAATATTACATTGTATATTTGAGTTGAATTTGGTGAAGGTAATTTCTCGAAGACTTGATTTATACCATTGCTTTTTACAGTTATTTGTTGGCTAACAATTTCCAGATAACTTAGTCCGGGCTTCTGAGCTCATTTTTTACACGATCAGAAAGAATTTAAATCAAAAATTTGGAATGTGCTTTTGAATGGGGGAAACTCACCTTGTCCTGGCGGGAAAACCAACTGTAAAAAGAGCCCCGTTATTTCCACTGACGTGAAGCTTGTCTGCTCTTCCAAAATGTACCAGAGAACATGGTGATGTTGGCAGAGACTGACTGATGGCCGGTTCTTCTCTCCCTGCTTTGGGCGAGGCTGTAGAGGCAGCTGCCTGCTGTGATTTCAGAGCTGCCGACACCATGTGCTAGATTCGCAGCCAATGACGTACCGCAAACTAGCCAGAATTGTTTATTTTCCCAGCTAACATCTCCCCATCTCCTCTGCCCCGTCAAGCAGACGCGCTATTAGCACCATAGATTAATTGACCAAGTTATCCTAACACATATTTGAGATACCTATTATTTCCTCTGTTTAGGAACAATTTATCAAATAAATAATTTGATTGATGTTTGTAAATGGTGCCTTATTTACGGTACCTGTCTGTAGCTATGAAGAATGGAACAGATGGTATAGATGAGGACTATATATGATAAAGAAACTGCATCTTTCTGAAGCATCTAGTCAGCTTGTGACATTCTCAAGGCAAATCATCAAGCTCACTAACAGTGTTCAAATTGAGTCCCAGTGCGTCATTCAGTGACCACAAATACCATTTTTGCAGTAATGGTGTAAGCTTAAGACGATGAGAAAAACAAGTCACGCTTCAGGGGTAGATTAATTTCAAATGAAATCTGCCTAGCACTTACTGTCTATAGGCAAGATAATGGCCCTTAGCGTAATCTTGCTGAGATAAGTGAGCAGAACAAGGAGTGATCTGATTTAACAGCACAGCGAGGAACTGCCTTGGTTGAAGAGAGTTTCAAGAAGTGTAGCTGGGTCTGTGGGAGATGCTTTTCTCAATCCTCTTCCATGGCGCATTCCCTGATCGTTAGGAACGCAGCCAAGTTTGTAAAAGGTTTTGATTTGTAAGAGTCCGTCCCAAGTCTGGCTAGCTCCACATCTTGCTTGCCCAGACCTGGGGAACTGGGACCTGGAGGGGTTTTTTGCTGTTGGATATTACAAACTTGCGATGGACAGAGTGTAAAGCAAGTAGAGAGAAGGAGATCAACAAATAGGTTTATAGAATGAATAGGTTTGTCTGTACCATCATTACATTTTAAAACAAGAGGGAGGAATTGAAAAGATCTTTAAGCTGCCTGACTCCAAGATTTTTTTTTAAAGTATTTTCTTTACTATGCTTTTTGTCCCAAAGTGACTGCTAAAGAGCTCTCTCAGGACAACTGATGGTCAATTACCCTCCATGCCCTACTTCCATTAAGGGTAGGAAATGTTGCGATTCCATTGCTCAAAAATTTAGCAAACTCCTTTCATAATGACCTAACTGAATTATTTCTTCATACGTTTATCGGCCTTTTCATATGTGTAAGAAGACAAAGTAATGTCTTTAATGTTGGGATTTTGAGCATCGTAAGAGAAATAATTGTAAAAATGATACTTTCCTGAAGCATTATCCCTCAAAAAGTCTTCGTACAGGCTTTTTGCTATGCTGGAAAAATAAATGAAGTTTTCTAAATTAAAAAAAATACCCTACCAGAATTGGAAATTGTTTTCATAGGTATTGTTTTATACAGGATTTTAGTTTTAAACACATTTATTATTAGCACTGGATGATCTGAGTAATGTACACAGACCTTTCAGCAGGCATTTGCTACTTGAATTAATGGAACGAATCTGATGGAGGATGTTTTCTCCCCAATACTGCTCACTGGTTGCCTCCAGACAGGATGATACATACTGCTGGAATATATACGTTCTGGATTTGTGCCATCTTGTCCGAATTAAACAAATCCCATTGACTTGAATGAGAGGGTGATTCCTTAACGCAGCATGATCCGGCTGTGGGGACCTTTGGGTTGGGTCTTTCTGGCGTGCTGCTCTTTGCCAGAAGAGATGGAAAATAGCTGCTTCAGGCAGGAGGAGATGTTCAGAGGCTCGTGAATATGAATAGGTTGTCTATATGATGGGTGGAAAGAACACATTATTTTTTCTAGTCAGGGCTCTGAGCAGACTCCTGAGCATTCGGTTCCAATAATCATTTGCCAGAGACTTCCCTTGGAAGATTAAATAAAAAAGTAATTTCTCTATGTCCCACAAATAGAATAAGGATAATGAACGCTGCCTTTCTACTCAAGATTGCATTGACGTGCTCAAGAATTGCATGTGTCACAGAAAATAGATAAGTTAGCAGAAAAGAGAGAAGAAAAACAGAAACTTCAAAATTAATAAAGAATAGTTTAATTGAGAAAGTCAGAAATGAATGAAAATACATATTAAAGTTAACTTTGAATAAAAAAGTGGGAAACTGTGACTGAAATGCTCAGTTTCTCTTTCTTTCATTTTACCTCAATTCCATTTTTAAAAATAGATGCCGTATTGTCACTCTTATGTCTTTTATGAACAGTTGTTGGTATTGAGGGTATATTACATTCTCTCCTCGGTATCTCTGTTATTTCACACTTTATTTTTTTTAGGCCCCTGTGAAATGCCATTTGCTGGTAGTGATTTAACGCCGGTGAAGTTACTCAGGTTGCTCCATAACTTCCTCTTTACAGGGCTTGGTATCTGTCAAGGTCGTTCTCATTTCCAGTGATGACGATTTGCCATAGTGACAAAATTACTTCTCTGATGATAAACTGATAGATAAAAGAGTATTCTCCACTCCAGCTTGTTCAATTTATTGTTTTTCCTTTCCTTTCTCCATTAAATTGCAGAAAAACACTGGCCTTTATCAAAACTTACCACCAGTGACATCTGAAACACCACACTCATTTCCCTGTTCCTTGCAACAACAAAATAACCGAATTATCTCAGAAAATGCTATTAAAAACATTGTAACCACTGAGATTACAGACCCCATCTGTGCTATTCAAGACTGTTAAGCATTCAGGACATTGTTTTTATGGATTTTGTTTTTTTGTATTATGTTACTTTGCTTTACCCTTCAGTTTCACGTTGGTCTTCAGAGCTGTTATCTTGTTCGTCTTCATCTTTCAAAACGTCTGTTCCTTTTGAGCTAATAAGTCATCACTGCTATTTCTAGAAAAGTAATTTCTATTTTGATACAAAGCCTAATTGCACAGTGATTACTAATTGAATGACTCTGCTTTCACCTGCATGCATATCATTTGAGAGCTGTCTTCTTCCTTGAAGAATGCTGAAATGAGGGCACACCCAGAAATGGCCAGAGAGATCGAGAAGTTGCTGGCCCTTTTTGGCATACCACCACCTAGAATTTGACAAGCATGCAATTGTTTGGCTCAATTAGAATCGCCTTTTGCTACAAGTATTGCAGGAGAAAATATATTTATACAATGAGTATCTGGAGAGGTGGGCTCGTGCCAACCTCATGCAGTTCAACAAGGCCAAGTGCAAGGTCCTACATCTGGGTCGGGGCAATCCCAAGCACAAATACAGGCTTGGCAGAGAATGGATTGAGAGCAGCCCTGAGGAGAAGGACCTGGGGATGCTGATTGATGAGAAGCTCAACGTGAACGGGCAATGTGCAGTTGCAGCCCAGAAGGCCAACCATATCCTGGGCTGCATCAGAAGAAGTGTGGCCAGCCGGTCAAGGGAGGTAATTCTGCCCCTCTACTCTGCTCTCGTGAGACCCCACCTGGAGTACTGCATCCAGCTCTGGAGCCCCCAACATGGGAAAGACATGGACCTGTTGGAGCGGGTCCAGAGGAGGGCCACAAAGATGCTCCAAGGGCTGGAGCCCCTCTGCTGTGAGGACAGGCTGAGAGGGTTGGGGTTGTTGAGCCTGGAGAAGAGAAGGCTCCAGGGAGACCTTGAAGCCCCTTTTAGTACCTACAGGAGAGCAGGGGAAGGACTTTTTATCAGGGCATGTAGTGATAGGACGAGGGGGAATGGCTTTAAACTGGAAAAGGGTAGATTTAGATGAGATATTAGGAAGAAATGTTTCACTCTGAGGGTGGTGAGGCACTGGAACAGGTTGGCTAGAGAAGTTGTGGAAACTCCACCCCTGGAGGTGTTCAAGGCCAGGTTGGACGGGGCTTTGAGTGATCTGGGCTGGTGGGAGGTGTCCCTGCCCATGGCAGCGGGGTTGGAACTGGATGATCTTCAAGGTCCCTTCCACCCTAAACCATTCTATGATAAACCATTCACTTGGTTGACTCTGCTTATAGTTCAGTGAGCAGATCTAGATAGGCGTCATCAAGTAAGAAAAATCAATTTCTATGATTTCCTTTCTTGATTTGACCGTGATATCTGGTCACGTGTAGATCTGACTAAGCTACGCTTACTGATAAAATATAAAAACTTTTCTGGGGACTGGATGGTACAAACTCTAAGGTAAAGTGGGTAATATATCTCCTGGGGTTTGTCCAGGCTATGCCTTTGAGCTTTGGATACATTTCCTTGCAGAGCAGAACAAGGTCATCCCTTGGAACGATGTAATCTTTTGCAGTACGTGTTCACTTGTGTGGATGATCCTCTAGGTACTTTGGAATTTCAGTGGGGAATTCAGAAAAAGTCCTCAGGAGGTATTGAAATCATAGAATGATAGAATCATAGAATGGTTTAGGTTGGAAGGGACCTTGAAGATCATCGAGTTCCAACCCCCCTGCCATAGGCAGGGACACCTCTCACTAGACCAGGTTGCCCAAGGCCACGTCCAGCCTGGCCTTGAACACAATGTTTCATTACGCGGGACCGTGGAAGTGGCGTTGGCCGCTCGTCACTCTCTCACACACACCCACCCATCACACACTGTCACTGAGCCCAGTGGTATCCTCCTTTCACAGCTGGATCACTTCTTTACCCCAAACATATTCTTAGTTGTTGCTTGTGCGTTAGAACAGTTATTCTTTTTTGTAATCTTCCTCTTAATGAGTGGCTACTTTTGCGACATATTAGGAATTCTTATGCCAATTCTTGATCTTTTTTCCAAGGTGGAAGAAACATCACCAGATTTAGTCAGTCCAACGCTTCCCTTTGATAAATTACCGTTTGTCTCTATTGCTTTTTCTTAAAGTCAGATTGTGTCATCTGACTCGTGTATATCTCGCGTGTATCTCTCGTGTCAGAGATGTCTGATAACTGGAATATGAGCCTGCCAAATGTGACGATACCCTGACTGCAATAATCTTAATAACTGAGTCCACCTATAGACTGTCCCCTGTGGCAATGATGCTGAGCTGTTCTGACCATGCATACCTTACGGGATGAGTTGCACCTCCGAGGGTGAGGTGATTTGACAAGTGTCAAGTGATCGAGGTACAAAGAGCTGAAAAGTAAAAGACGAAATGTGGAAGTAGAACTCACTCCTGTGCAGTAACTGTAAGGCAGCTATCTTATCCTGGAGTCACTTAAGAAAGAAATCGTTCCCTTCAATTGTAAAATTTCCGCAGCAGAGTTTAGAATGGACTGTGTTCCCCATTAGCTGCTGAGGTTGTGCTTTGACCACTGCTTCAGCTCAGGGCCCTCGCAAAAGGAGGAGCTACCTTTAATCATCGGATTATTTAAAGTGACCCAGATACAGAAAGCAAGGATTAGATAAATCAGTCCTCCCCCCAGCTGATCTTGTTATTTAAAAGCCCTCTGGTTTCCTTTCCTCTATATCCTGCCCTAAGCTCATTGCGAACACATTAGCCAAGAAATATTTTTGTTTAAATTTGCCCCCGTTATGGTTCCCGCTGCCTGTTCCAACACATCGGAGATGCTGTCGTGACTGCTAGAGTATTCTTATTCCGACTATTTGTCAAATTGAAGCAAGAGCAGCACAGAATTTCCAGCCTCAATACGCTTTCCCAAAACTGAGCTGTAAGAGCTTGTTGAATTGTCCATGTTTGGTGTCACCACAAAAGCAAAGGGGGGATTTATGGGATTCGCAGAGAAGCGATCGGCTTGTCTCTCTCGGGATGCCCTGGGATTTGCTCTGCCAGAGATTGCCCTCCCCGTGGGTCGTAAAGATAATCTTACCTTCAGAAGGGAGCATATTTTGCAGAGTATTTGCTACTCCATTATGACAAAAGGTTTTAATTCCACCAACTGGGTTTTCTGCTTTTATATCAGTATATTTAGAGAGCCGGATTTTTAGCTGCTGTATGTCAAGAGGAGTCATTTAGCTGCAGCTCATCATTGCTAATGTAATAAAGGATCAGGCCCGTTATCCCTTCACTGGAGGGGCATTAAAAAAAAAAGGAAGAAATGCCTTCTGGAGGATTATATGGATTTTGAGAGATGTAAACAAAAGTAATACATTAAGAATAATGAAAGAACAGATACATTTATTTATCCTGCCTTAAACAAGTCCGAGTTTCAGCTGCCTGTCTCTTACGGTGATTATCAGTTAATGATAAACAACCCTTATTCCTGATCTTGAAGTCTGGTCTCAGGCGACCGTGGACGTGGAGTTGAGTGGGGATGCCTGTGCGTGCGCGACTGAAGCGGTGCTTATGGATCGGCACAGACCACAGGATAACAGAGTGGGGACGGAAGATAATGGTGGTTTCTAGCAGTGCCTTCATGTGGGACTTTCCCATTTCCCCAAATAATTCATACGCTTAAAGGAAAAATAACCCTATGGGGATGCCCAGTCCGTGGTGTGACCCGCAGAAGAAGTGGCGTGGTGATGTGGAGATAGAGGACGGGTTGGCTTTCTCTCAGGCCCTGCTCTGAGGATCAGGCGCCCTTAAAGACCAGAGGAGGGTACCGAGCCACTTGGACGTGTGTCTCTGGGATCCCAGCTGCAGCCATAAAATAACTGAATGTGACAAGGTCTCGACCAACAAAGACTGAAAACAAATTGAAAATATTTGCAACCTCCGTCTTAGTCTATTTTGTTAAATTGCAGTCTCTGTTAAAGTGCTATAAAGCTACCAGTAGTCCAGGTTGAAAGATTTTCATTTAAACAAATAACGGGGTTTTTTTTTCAGATAATGATGTGATGCATGGCCTGTAATATTTATTCTTAAAATGCGTAAACTTTAGGAGCCTGCAATAAACCGATGTTACCAACATGCCCCATTTCATCCCTGCTGTAATGACACAACCTGAGACGACAAGAACCTGGCAGCGGCAGCGTTATCGGCGCGTATTTATGAGTGTAGGTATAACTGAGCCACAACTAAATAAACACGAGCATTTTATTTATCATTTTAGTGCAGTGTTATCTTCCTTCCAGCCCTTAACCATACACATAAAATCGATGTTTGCTTTCAGTACTGCTTTTCCTTTACCACCTTTGGAAGGCAAACCCCAAACGCTGTTTCGGATGACTGCCCAGAATTCAAACGGGAGACTCTGCCCCGGCTAAGCTTTTGGGCCCTAACCCATGCCCGGTATCAAGGTTATGTTTTCTTGCGCATGGCTAATCTCTTCTCTTCCCATTATTCTCCATCAGCTCATTTTCTATTACAGGTTCCCTCTTTGTAAAAAATGACATTTCCAAGGCACAGAACATCTTGATTTCTCTGCCTGCCTGTGTTTCCAGGCTCTGCTGTTGCTTTGCTGTCCTTGCGGAGAAAATCGTGATAGTTGAAGCTGCTAAAATAGAATGTTTGTGCTCTTTAAATTTGGCAGCTGAGCGAGGAAGTGACTTACAGTAAAACAGCCTTCCCAAGCGAGGGGTTTTTGTAACGGTGAGGCAGCAGGTGTCATATACATAGTGCTACAGTTGGAGTTCTCTGTCATCTCTCGTGAATGAACTTAGCGAGTTCATCACAAACCCAGACAACATCATTTATCCATAGGCTTTATAATTATTGCAGTGGTGTAAGTATAGAGTGGAAAATGCTATTTATATTACTAGGGAATTAGTGAGACAGCTGAAGGGGTGGTACTATTTTCAGTGTAGGCTTCGGTGTCACTCCATTTTTTTAAATTTATTTATTACAAATTAGTTTTATGATCCGTCATCTCAAAACAAGTTAACTTCTCTTTCATTGTTTTGTTTGTTTAACTGTTCAGCCTGACAAAGTAGAATCAGCAGCCTCCCTGAATCCAGTAATTCTGCCTTTTTTCCCTGAACGCTTCTCTCAGCTTTAATCTTTACGGTCTATGGGACCCTGCGGGCCTCAGTGTCTGCTGTCTGTAATGAATGTATGGATTGTCACCTAAATGATTAGCTGACGCTTGTTGGGGAATTTTACAGTAGGTCAGAATGGAGTAACTCTCCTGTGCCCAAACACATGTGCCATTTTACATCGAATAATTATCACAGAATCATAGACTGGTTTGGATTGGAAGGGACTGTTAAAGGCCATCTGGTCCAACCCCCCTGCCCTGGGCAGGGACACCTCCCACCAGCCCAGGGTGCTCCAAGCCCCGTCCAACCCGGCCTTGGACACCTCCAGGGATGGGGCAGCCACAGCTTCTCTGGGCAGCCTGCGCCAGGGGCTCACCGCCCTCGCAGGAAAGAATTTCTTCTTAATATCTCATCTAAATCTCCTCTCTTTCAGTTTAAAACTGTTCCCCCCTCGTCTTATGGCTCCCCTCCCTGACCAAGAGTCCCTCCCCAGCTTTCCTATGGCCCCTTTAGGTACTTGAAGGCTGCTATAAGGTCTCCCCAGAGCCTTCTCTTCTCCAGGCTGAACCATCCCAACTCTCTCAGCCTCTCCTCACAGCAGAGGGGCTCCAGCCCTCACAGCATCTTCGTTGCCATTCTGTGCTCTATTCGTCATCATTCTATGCTCACAAATGCTTACATCTAATCTGTGCGTCATCCTTTTTACAAGCTGTTTCCAGCTCTGTTATAAAAGGGAACAATACCGCAGGAAAATGAATGTATACTGACGTGCTGCTCATTTTGAAACTTGGCGGAAAGAGTCTCATGAGAAAACAGACGGTGCTTTCATCAATAACAGAAATGCACAGTATTTAATTTAGCTGGTTGTTGATGTATCCAGGAGATGATTTTATGGAATCTCTCATAACGTGAATATAGGACAAAACAAAAATTCCCTCCATGAAGGTGCTGTCAGCATCACAACAGTGCAGTCGGAGGGGCAGGAGGACAAGAGGGGAACAGCGTGCGTTTTCTTCTCAGTCTCCCGAGGCTGAGCCAGATGTGAAGCTGGAGCAAATCACTTTTCTCAGAGCAAGGGAAGAATCTTGGGTTGAATGATGTTTCTCAAAGGCAACATCTGTTTTTTTGCCCTGGTGTTGGTTCTGCGCTTCTCCTTGTGGTTGAAGTAGAATCAAACTCCCTGCGAGGGTCCCAAGGAGAACATACAGACAAATATCAGACTGTCTTCTGAGGATTGCAATGGCGCGTTTTGCACAAATAGATCTTCCTGTGATAAAGTACTTGAAGATAAAATCGAGCAGGATGCAGGTAGTACGCGTCGCACCTCGGCAGCGTTGATCTGAATGCTCGGTAGGCGTTAGTGCAGCAGTTTTCCCGGAGTTCTAGTTGTTTTCAGCTTGTGACAGCCTGCTGAAGTTAAAACATCAGTTTAAATGCAGTTGTTTATTAAAAAAAAAAAGTCTGGAATGTTTTTAAATGTATATAGTATTGTGCAGTTAACTAATAATTAGAGTTCCAGTTCTCATAGTAAACATGTTATTTCTAATCCCCTGTAGTCATAGATGTAATAAAGGATAGTTTTCTTCTGTCCACCTTTGCGTTCTCAATTTCATGCTGCTTAAACTGTCAGTTGAGGCAGATGGGCTCTTGATTTGAATATTCCCAATCTTTCTTTGGAGTAGCCCACCTTCCCTTGACTGTATGGCAAAATGAGCCTCCTTAGGCACCTTAAATTTGGCAACTTAAAATGAAATGCTGTGAATTTCCCTTTAGTGTATCTTTACGGATTTGACAATTGCATATTTGCTTGAATATAAATATAGGTGTGGTAGTCCAAATATTTCTGAGACTTTTTTCTTCAAAAAGAATATGGATTATAGGACTGTTTTATAGAAAATGTATTCTAATGGAAAATAAAGAGGAATGTACATAACTAGTAAAGTTACTGCTATATAAAACTTCCAGATTTTTATGTAAGCTAACAAAAAAAAAGAGACTTTTGAAAGTTAAAGTGAGTACCTTGATCTATCCTTAATTCACCCTTTTAGGCAGAGAATCTCTCCTGCTAAGATAAAATCCTCTTATGAAGAGCCTATTTTTAGACTAGCTGAAAATAATGCTCTGAGCATAATGCACAACAAAGTTCCCAGAACTGTGATATTGTTGGTTCTATCAAGATGCATGTTCTTAATTTAGCTTGCAGGGTTGCATTTCTTTGTAGCTCTCCTATTTCACTGATTAAAATTAATTAATTGCTTGGATTGTTAGAGGATCTTTCACTGAATCACAGAATGGTTGAAGTGGGAAGGTACCTCTGGAGGTCGTCCTGTCCAACCCCACTTCTCAAGCAGGGCCACCCACAGCAGCGCACCCAGGACCATGTCCAGGTGGCTTTTGAACGTCTCCAAGGGTGGAGACTCCACAGCCTCCCTGGGCAACTTCTGCCAGTGTGTGGTCACCCTCACAGTAAAAAAAGTGTTTCCTGATGTTCAGAGGGACCCTCCTGTGTTTCAGTTTGTGCCCATTGCCTCTGGTCCTCTTCCTTCCCTGCATAGCATTCTCGTATTCGAGAGGGAATAGCCTTTGCTGGAGTAGTTCTTTCCTCTCCCGTGGAGATTACTGGAGTTGGAGATAAAGAGAAACAGCGAACGAAGGTAGAGTTACCTTCTTTTAACTATTAAGGTGAGATGTAGATGTCATTGGTTTAGGCTAACATCTGTGGGAAAATAGGGAAACCAGGGAAGTGTATTGTATGGCGCTCAATAAAGATTAAAATCAGGAACTTACCATTCTTGTTGAAGTTGGGTAATACTCTGAAGAGTAGAAGAAAATCCTGAAACAGTTATTGAACTTAAAAGCCCCAGAAACAACCATGATCTTACTGCATAAAATGATATATTAACACATGACCATAAATCAGAGGATTTCTTCTGTGTGAGCTGTTTCATGAGTAATCTAAGCTTGTCTCAGCCTTGTCCCATCCTTTGTGCCCATATCTGTTCCTTTTGGGTGCTGGCTTCAGTTCTAACAAGTAGAAGGAGGAGGCACAGGGAGGAAGGAGAGCAATTTTATAAAGGCTTCTCTTAGGTTACGTTAAGCATTGGGCCGTATGAAGGAAACTCTAGAGTGACCCAAAGGAAACCGAGTTTTTATATGGACAGTATTTTGTGCACAGAATCTTCTCTGAATGCTGCCGGAGAAGCACAGTTGCAGAATTGTACTAAAGGTTGCAGAAAAAGCCGAACTGATTTGGTTTTCATTTCTGACCTTGAAAAAATAACTTTTTCGTTTCCTTGATACGAAGCAAAAGTCGGGGGAGAAGGCTACCGAAACGCCAACCCAAAAACCCTGGCAGTAAGATGGAAAGGCAGAGGAGGCAACTGGTCGGGGTCGGGCAATCCGCTGATTGCGTTGACCTTCTGACTGGTAATTACATCTTGAAGAGTAAGTAGGAATGAGCATTTGCTGTATGTAAACAATTGCATTAGATGTCAGTTGTCTCGTCTTCCCTAGTAATCTCGGTGATCTTCTAATACAATCTTAAACAGTTCCTGGAGGCCTTTAAGATAAAATAGATATGTTCATCTGGGTTTACATTAGGTATTTAAGTACAGGATACATTGCTGACTCTCGTGTGTCATCTTAAAAGAGGCAAACCGAGGGAAGAGATGATATATCTCTATTTTCTCTCTTTTCCTTATCAGTATGAATATAGGGAGAGATACACAGATATATGGTATATAGATGCTATAGGTATATAAGCACTAAAGGCCACGTCTTCACGGACGAGCATGGGTAGGCCAGCCATTCGAACGTGTTGGCTACCAGTCAGGGTTTGGAAGATGTGTGCTTCCGATCATTTGGTGCTGCCTGCAAAGGGTATGGTTGCTTGAAAGCCTGCCATAAAATGAAGCTCAACCAAGCTCTACGACTGTTTGTCTGGTTTTCCAAACGCTCTAATAATCCCCCTGCTTCTTCAAACTGTGTTCTTCATTAGGGCTTGGGCAAAATTTAACGATACAAATTCTGAGTCATATATAGACTTGCCAATTTGCATTAATAGCTTGAAGAATCATTGAGAGCTACTCATTTTCTCAAATTAGCAAGTAAATCAGTGACTGTGGTAGAAAGAATGGAGTATGAAATATACTCTATTTGTTTAGCGTTAATTTCTCATTATAACTTTATATTATAGCAGTAAACATCTTGCAGTATACATTTGTAAAGATAATGAAATCTGAGTACTCTGTCCTCACCACAAATACTCTGATGAAATCATTGTTTGAAAATGAATGTTATATATCATTACAAAATTAATGATGCACAAAATCTGAACATACAGACGTAACATAATTACACAGCCGGGTTTCAGAAAAAGCAAAATAAAGTGTATTTCTCCTTTTCCAGGTCACATTTTATGCCACAGTCAGTATTTTTACTTTAATTCTGGGCTGTGTTTATATAATATGGGATGATAAGCTGAAGGAAAACTTACTGAAATAAAGATTCCGCACCCCTGGCCCAATAAACCCACGTATCCTATTCCACATGCTAAAACAAGGAGGGGGAGAGGTCAGTCTCCTTTGCAATACGTCCGTGCAGAATCATTAATCACAATGTCGTGGGTTCAGTAGGAGACGCTTTGGGGTAGTGAAACAAAAGCCCAGAGAAAAACATGTTTTCTTCAATTTGCAGAGATCTGGGATCTTGAGTTTTGAAATATTTCTAGAAGCAGAACAGAGAAACCAAGTATTGACATGTAACTCTCTGAAACTAAAAGATGCAAAATTGGGAAGGGGATTTTAGATTAGCAGAAGCAAAAGAAACGAAGGGAAGGCTGTGCTTTTGTTGTGGGCATTTCCATTTAACGTCAGGACTGGCTGAGAGAGGCAGAAACATGCCATGTAGGAGACAGACAGACAGACACATCGTAGAAGCGGTTCAGGATGGGAGGAGGCGGGGATGCCCTGGGGTCCGGCGGACCAAAGGAGAAGGAAGAGCTCCGCCGAGGAGAGCGCTGATGTTGGGAATCCTAAAATAGGAGTTTCCTGGCCGAGAGCCAGGAGCGTTGAGGTCAGGAACGCTGCCATTAGTAGTTCTGAAACCAGTTCTTCGCTGAGAAAGCAGACCTCACCCTGCCAGTGGAAAAAAAAATTGGGCTTGACCTTGCTGCGGGGAGAAATTCGGGGGAAGCTTTTTCAGTGTGTCTGGTATAGGCAGTTTTTCATATAGACCTTGGCGTGCTGTTGCAATTTCCAAATAAGCCAGGTTTTAAGAAAATATATACAGTGGTTTTAAACTATAAATACAGCTTGAAGAAAAAAAAAACAACCCGAAAGGCTATGATTTTATGTGTGACAATTTCCCTACCCCTGATTGCTGTAGTTTCAGGTACGATTATAGATTATTGTATGATCAAGTTATCCTTGATAGAATGGGCACTCTTCTGTATCTCTGCATGGAAAAGCATTTAGTACTTCTTGGTACTAAATGGTCATGAAGTCATATGTGTATTGTTTATGGCCTCCTAATCCAGGATTTATTGTCCTGATCCTGTTCCAGAACTAGGGACTTGAGTTGATTAAAAAAAAAAAAAAAATTCTTCAAAGCTTTTAAACAAATTGATTTACTCTGGCTTGAAAATTCTCATATTCCCTAAATTTCCACTGCTCGGTGTGATCCTCAGAATCATAAAATTGTTTAGGTTGGAAAAGACCTTTAAAGATCATCAAGTCTGATGTTAACCTAATAATCCTTGTATTCATCCATGTACTATTTGGTGCTAGAAGGATTTTACAAATGGCACGTGTTACCATTTAAAAAACTGCTATATTAGACATTTAATATTAAAATACTGAGGAGGCGGGTGGAAAATTACTATTAGTTATACCTGACAGGTTGCCGCGTTGTTTCTTTCCGGAGTGGGAAGGAAAACCGAGACAGTGAGCCAACGCTGCAGTTTTCTCTATGCTCTTCTGTACAAGCGCAATCGAAAACAAACCAATCTGTTCCTCCTTCCCGCTGCCAGCTCAGTCCCGGGGCCTGGCAATCCCCTGCACCTTCCTAATTACGCGCTGAACAGCGTTGCTTCGTTTTACGCTGCGATGAGCTCTCTCATCTCCACTCCCCCCTTCCCCGTTAAAGACTTGGCCGAGGAGCAGCCAGCAGACCAGCATCCTCCCAGTCCCGGGGCGGACCTGGAAGAGCCCGGCTCGTTTGTGCTTCCAGTTTGCTGCCCGGTTTTGGCAGTGATCTGGGAGGAGGGAAGCTGCTCGTCAAAACGCGATGCCAGGCTGACCTTGCTGTTAAGAGGCCTTTCTTGATGTCTAACCTGAGTTTTCTCTCCAGCAGCCGTAGTGAACTGTGCGCTTTTCTATTTGTTTTAGTCATCGCGAACATGCAGAACAGACCTTTGCCCTCCTCTTTAAAGGCTGTTACCTTGTTTTCCTTCGGTTTTCCCTTTCCAGACAGAACGACGCTAATTGCTAGGCTTTTCTCAAAGAAAAATAGCTTCCCCGGGGAGATATATTTTTGCGCCACTGCAATGGCTGTCTTCATTACAGCAGAATGAGCTCATTGACCAGTAGCCCTCTGGTAGACCACTGTGACCTTCAGGTCCTTTTCTGCAGGATTCTTCTCTAACTCGTCATTCCCTGTTTCCGTAGTTTGTTTTTCCGGCTGTAGTGGAGAAACTTGTATGTGTCCTTCGTGAATTAACATTTCCAGCTCTTTTCTCCAAGGTAACAGAAACCTTTCAGATTATGGTCCTGTTGTGTGGTGTACTCGCAGACCGTCTTGTTCGTGCTGTCTCTAACTCTAATGAGAGCACTCTGTTCCGTCCTTCAAGTCGTTACTGAGAATATTGGATAACGCCCGCCAAAGACAGACCCCTGTGCAAAGCCACTCAAAATACATCCCACAGTTTTGGCATTGAACTGCCGTTAACTATTCTCCAGGTGCCATTTTTTAATTATATGTCCCAAGATTGTTGATGGAAGTACCAGAATATTATGCAAAAGCAGTATTAAAAGATTTCCTACAACAGATATGATATATATCATATGACACACGCACAACATAAATGACATTTGTTGCCTGAGCAATCGTCTCCATTTGTAAATGCAGAGGGGGGTTGTAAAGACATCAGTTCTACAATCAACTGTGCTATCGGGTGACTGAAAAACGAGATTTCAGTTCATTAGGAAATTACTGGAATGTTTCCACAGCAAGTTTGCTAGAAAGAATAATACTGGCTTCTCCGGACCGAGGTTCTTAGTTATCACAGTATTTGTACAAGTATCAGCACAAGCTTATCATTCATCGTGACGGCACTCAAGATTAAAAAAAAAAATAATAAAATTGCATGTTTGAAGTCTGGTTTGTGGTTTATGTTCTACCTACAAGCGTCGTTCCATGACAGAAAAATGTTTCCAGAAGTATAGGTGATTACGTCCTCATATGTTATGTGGTAATCTACGGTACAGTAAAGAATTTTCTAAGGCCTTTTTAACAATCCTAAAAACTCCTAGAAGAAAGTTATTAATCAGGCAGACAGCTCACTTCCATGCCTTTCTTTCGTAAGGGTTTTGTACCTAATTAATTAAAATTGTTTGCATTTAAGTATTTTAATGGGAAGAAAGGACTTAAGTTTCTAATGAATTTGCCTGTAGTTTGATTAACTTTGAAGATTATTTTTTTTTTAATTACTGTATTACCCAGAGCAGATTCTTTTAAGGACTCTAGGACATTTTAATGACTGTTTATAATTAAATGATAGACGAACTTACTGTATGGTCAGAAATGCAGTTGTTGCTTTGCAAGGTTGAGTTCCTTTATGTTTGATGATTTGCAATGTTTTATGTATTGTAAAATTTTATGCAGCGTGTTAAGCCTTTGTCATCTCTGCTTAGCTTGTCATGAGGTATGGACTTTATGGTCTCCAGGGAATGATGTCTTTGGTTAAGTTAATGTAATAAATGGAGGAAATTCTTGCTTTCCTGTCAGCTTTCATAAAACTGTATTGCCAGCTTTACAGTCCCTGAGCATTATCAGCAAGGAATTGCTGTATTATTAATTAGTGTGTCCATTACTTCCTTAAAATATGTGTCAAACGAAAGTGAGTGTGAAAGCATGTAGAGTTTTGTGGGTTTAAATGGCATTAAACATTACCATATAAAGCTAAAAAATACAAAGTTGTTCTACTTGCGCACTTAAAACATTTCAGTTAAAAAAGCACAAAAGCCGTGTATTTATTTGGGGTTCATTATTGTTGGTATAGTCCGTTTCCTCATGGCAATGTTTTCCCGTGTGTTCTTCCTAGAATGGCTTTACTCCTTTGTACATGGCAGCTCAAGAGAACCATATTGAAGTGGTGAAATATCTCCTGGAGAATGGAGCCAACCAAAGCACAGCTACTGAGGTGAGGTATATTGTTCTTTTTTTACACACACTATTATTTTACCTTACCTTTGTATTCAGATTGCTTGAAGTCGGAAGACTTTTTTTGAGAAATTTGACCCTTTCGTTTCAATGAGTTGTATTTATGAATATTATCCTTTCTTTCTACGCGCACAGAAGACAAAGGTGAACTGTTCTGGAAGTGGTGAAAAGGGATGAAATCCAGCCTGATAGCAAAAATTTCCCTTGACTTTAGCGAGCCCAGGATTTTCTCCTTTCATTTGTGCCCGTTTCTCCTATCACCTTCCAGGAGAACTTTCTGAAAAACGAATGAGGCTTTGAAGAGAGGTCCCTAGGGCTGTAGGAATTATAGAAGGCCAAGGTGGTGGTGTCACGGGGATGGAGCAAAGAGTAGATCGATCATAGGCGAAGTGGAGAGGTACAACATTTCATTTGAACAGATTTACGTCTCTGCCAAAGCCTGTGACACTCAAGCATTTGGGAGTGCCACGGCCTGAGCAGCAGGGCTATCTTTGTGCGGCTTTTCCATTTGCACTGTAAGATCCGGGCAAAAATTGGTGAATAGAATATTATAGGAGTCATCTCCCGCTCTTGGCTGCATAAAGGAGTCTTCTGGGGAGGGTGGTTTGGAGGCGTGCTTCTGCTTCTTCCTCAGCCGGCTGAGAAGCGTGTAGAACACAATGTGAATACCATAGTTTGAACTATGTGTATAGCGTAAAATGGTATAAAACCAGTTAGTATCAACAGTTAGTTGTTGACAAGCTTCCTTTTAGATATGCTCTTGAGATTTTAGGTGAGTTCAGAGTATTTTCTGTTTAGAAAGAGTGAGAAATAGGCAAGAAGTGGTGAGTGGAGTAGGCTGTCTGTGGTGCTGGGTTCACAGATATGCAGGTAGAAAGGGGCTTCTGGAGGTCACTTACTCCAAACTCCTGCTCCTGGTCCCCTAAGTGAGGAGCGATGGCGGTTGGACCTCCTTGACCAGCTAAGTTACTCTGATTCTGAGGCTTGTCTGCAACTTTGTGTAACCTATAAATATTCATTCTTGTCTGTGATTAGCATAAACTGGAAATCAAATGACTAACAAGGATCAATGAGCTCAGCAGGCAATGTGCCATTTTCTCCTTGGACACTTTATTTCTCCTGCCAGACCACGTGGGTATAAACATGCCGAAGGAGGGTATTACTCGCTGGGTTCTGGATGTAACTGCAGTGCTGTAAACCTGCAGTAACTTCAGCGCGAGCAGGGCAGGCACCAAATTAGGAGACGTGAGACTCCATCTCAAGAGGAACTGAATCGTAAGAACTTCCTTCTGTAAATGAGAGGATTTGAGGGCAACGAGGAAAAGGCCTAGGTCATGAGGACTGTGCTCATTCTGGTTCCTCCTCTTGTTCCTTTTCTGCTGAATGTTCTTTTATTCCAAGCCAAGGGGACGAGTGAACAGGCTCTGTGCTGCAAAGCGTGTCGGTTCCGTGGATATGGATGTGCCATGTGAAGCGGTAATAGGAAAGTTTCTCTCTTGTCAGAGCTTTTGCTCATGTTTATCGCTTTTCCTTAGCCTGTACAGAAACCTACCCCTTCTGCATCACCTTCACAAACGGATGAATTTGAAATGATGGCGCATTTATGCTCGCTTTCCTTCCCTTTAAACCGAACCGCTAGTGTTAACAGCTGCTTTACTGTCCCCTCTTTCAATGGATACTGTACCGTTTGATGACAGCTCCTAAAATAATCCTCTCGTGGCCTGCATATATGGCGATCACGTTACACGGCAGCTTTCTGAAACATGAAATCCCGTGTGATTGCCAGGCAACGTGGTAGAAACACACTTCTTGTGCAGGAGCCGAGTGGAGCTGTGGCTATTTGGGAGCCCGGCCCGGCTACAAGCCCGCAGGCACCTGCTTGCAGCTTTTCTCCCAGTAACATTTACTGGCCGTGATGATCAGGTACACTGGAAAGTCAGTCATTTGTTTACAGCAACTGCGAGGCCGGGATGGTTAATTAAATAAAATAAAATAAAATAAATTAAATGTGGCCTCTGCTTGAACGCAGATGTCCAAGCATCACTGGAACTCACAGTATAGTCTAGTTTTGGTGGTTTTCAGTTTTGGTTTTGTTTGTGTTTTTTTTTTAAAAAAGGCAGAGGGGAGGAAAAAAATCAAATGTCCCCCACGCTGAACCTGAGTCCAAGTCTGTCCTCTGCCACCAGAAAGATCAGCGCTCACTTTTGCGGCTTGGACAGTAAAGGCTGTCTACCCCCTTATCACTTAAAACGACAAATTTTGGGTTCAGGTCTTGCTGAGGTGATGGTTTCAGTGATACGAGCGTTTCTGAAGGATGGCCTGAGCCACTGTCCACTTCCACACGTGCCCCACACACATAGTCTCTTGAACAGACTGAAGAAGTGGTACGTTAAATAAGGTGGGGTGGCAGCCTGACCTGAGGATGCCACTGAAATACGTGGAGAAGGACCTTCTGTTTG
Source organism: Pluvialis apricaria (assembly GCA_017639485.1). NCBI lineage: Eukaryota > Metazoa > Chordata > Aves > Charadriiformes > Charadriidae > Pluvialis > Pluvialis apricaria. Next base: position 81,916,553 of record CM030010.1, read on the forward strand.
ACATCAAAGACTGCTGTCCTCATGTGGGGAGGTGGGGAAATGAGAAGCTTTCTCCGAGCTCCGGTCAGCCGTGCTTTCCAGAAGCAATAGGAGAGGAAATGCAGAAAGAGTTCCGTCCTTTAGAGAAGGGTGCAGGATGAAGTGGTGCAAATCAAATGGTTGACTTTGTCTTTGAAGCTGTGAAACTTGCACTGTCTTTGGATATATTTTGTTTCCTCTAACTCTGATATACGTATATATATACAAAATGAGAGTACGGGTGAGCTCAGTTTCACGGGGCCTCTAATCCAGGATTTGTTCTCATGTTCCCAGAGGCAAATGCATTAAGCCATTTCAACACCTAATGTAGCCCCAATCTCAGAATTATCTTTACAGTTCAGCTGTTTCATCAGCTGTTCACCCTTTTTTAATTCACTGTACAGAATTTAATCTCTATTACAAAAAGAAACCATAGTAGTATCGCTGTTACAACGCACCTACCCACAGTTCTACGCAAAAGGGAGTGAACGTTATTAGATTACTAAGGGGAAAAATTGCTTTGGCAATTCTTCAAATGTTTCCTTCAGCATATGTTAGCCCTCATTCCTTCCTAACTTGTCCTTTATTATTTTATCATCCTTCGATATTACTTTTCTAAATCAATTCTGTCTTGTTCCTATGCCTTTTACAACGTATTTAAATCCGTTTTCTCACTTTCTGGCTATAATCAACTTTTTAGCTGTTCCTTCTGACCTAGATGTAGAAGACCTTGTATTATTCCCTTCCCTTTTTCGTTGTCGTTATTCACCATGGCTCCGGTCACAGACTGCGAGAGCTGCTGGTGGTTCAGGTGCCCTCCGATCTAGCGAGTGGTTACAGCACAGATGTCCTTGGGCAGCGTGCAAGGCTGGACTAGATTCAGTTTTATAGTCAGAATAAAAGAGATGGGAGCAGGCAGCACTTCAGCTGAGATAGCACGTCGTGAGCCTGTGACGCACTGTAAAGCCCTGGCCATCCGAGGCATGTGTGGAGAGGAGCAAGACAATGCGACAATAATTTTGAAACTAAGCTAAAACTATGAATGAAAAGCAGAGAGATTTTTTCTGACTTTGTTTTTCCCAAAAGTACAAATAATCTAATGATTTCCTGCTACAAATTAGAATAAATTCCTAAACGTGATCTGGCTTTCTGGAGTCATAGTCCTTGTGTGCCTTAGAATGGGAAACAGCAGGAAATGCATCCGAAGATACACTTTCTTTTGTGAGATATTCAGAAACAGGTTCCCTGTCTATTTTTCACATCTACTTTGTTCAGTGCTCGCTAATCCTTACCAAAATATTGCTAAAAATACGCTTTGTGGTCTATTTTAAGATAAGTAATTAAGAGAGACATGTAGAATGATCCTTTGCTTGTACTTGACTCAAAAAAAGACTACTTTGAAGTGGGAAGAGCATGCCTCTGCCACGTTTGAAGTCATATCTGAGTTAAAATGTTGTGCCTCCAATGTCATTTCACTGGAGACAGTGGTGCAGAGGTAGAAAACAGCTGGTGATGTGCTTATCAAATTTCTGTGTGTGTGATCAGCGCTGTGCAAGTCACTGAAGCTGTATGTTCTTCAGCTTACTCAGCCTGGAGAAGAAGAGGCTTCAGGGAGACCTTAAGAGCCCCTTCCAGTCCCTAAAGGGGCTCCAGGAGAGCTGGGGAGGGACTCTTGATCAGGGAGGGGAGCCATAGGATGAGGGGGAACGCTTTTACACTGAAAGAAGGGAGATTTAGATGAGATATTAGGAAGAAATTATCTACTCTGAGGGTGGTGAGCCCCTGGCCCAGGTTGCCCAAAGAAGCTGTGGCTGCCCCATGCCTGGAGGTGTTCCAGGCCAGGTTGGACGGGGCTGGGAGCACCCTGGGCTGGTGGGAGGTGCCCCTGTCCGTGGCAGGGGGGTTGGAACTAGATGGTCTTCAAGGTCCCTTCCAACCTGAACCATTGTGTGATTCTATAATCTTTAAGGTCTCTTCCAACCCAAACCATCCTATGATTCTATGATCTTGTTTTCTTCTCTACCAGGATGGTTTCACTCCTCTAGCTGTTGCACTGCAACAAGGACACAACCAGGCGGTGGCCATCCTCCTGGAAAATGACACCAAGGGGAAAGTGAGATTACCAGCTCTGCATATTGCCGCTAGAAAAGACGACACCAAGTCAGCGGCGCTCTTGCTGCAGAACGACCATAATGCCGATGTGCAGTCCAAGGTAACATGATGCTGCCGTAGAGGTAACAGGGTAATCACGCGGCTGAGTGCCGATGGGCAACAAACTTTACTTCCCACATCTTAACGGTTAAAGGTAATTTTTTCTGTGGGGCAAGACAAGTTGCTCGACCAGTATCACCCCTAATATATCTACTTTTGCAGTGTTCAGCTACACAGTAATTACGAGCTACGCATCTTTTTGCTTTTTAGTTATACTCCCCGTTTCTTTGGTAACCAGCTTTCTCTCATTATTTATAAACCCGAAGAGACTGGACTGGAGGCAGAATCACTGCTTTCCTATTAAATAGGATACTGGTTTACTGCCTGCGGGAACATAGGTTGTATTTAAAGTTAATGCATGCTTGAATGGCTTTTCCCATAATTAACAGCATAACTCATTTCAAAAAGCAACATAGTTCTTCGTTTTGCGGCCAGTCTTTAATATTTTTCCTCTTTTTCCCAAACCATGCTGCATCAGATGATGGTGAATAGGACGACTGAGGTACCGAGATCAAACATTTTTAATTACTCTTTCTATTACTTATGATTATTTTCTCTGCTCTGTGGCAATATCTCTTTATTATTTAGCACTAAAAGTGAAGATATGACTCTCTTTTTTAATACATAGAAATTTGTGACTCAGCAAACCTATTTTTATTCATCCTTTGTCTTAGAATTTCTTTTTATTTGTGTCACTATCAAAGTAAACTTTTGAGAATTCCCATCAGTTCAAAGAAGTCGGAAGCGAGTAATGGAGCTGAGAGGATAAAGATACTTTTCTAGCTCAATTTCATTAATTATGAAAATGTACTCACTTGGCATAACTAAATTAAGGTGTCTGGTTCAGCCAGAATAATGGTAAAACTCATTTTCCTTCTTTTACAATAACAAATATAATCAAATCCTCCAAGGTAAAAATTTGTTCAGAGCATCTGCTTTTTTTTACTGTTGTTCTTATTATGATCTTTTCAATAAAGTTTTGAGAAGTCCCTAAGGGATAGCACATAATCAGAATTTATCTGCAGCAGATAACGTTACATTTCTCATAGGGATTCTGGAAATGCCGCCTCTCTTCCACTAAGAATCATGGGGCTGATTGGCTAGAACTGTGATTTCTCCCCTAAAGATTATTGACACGTTTAGGAAAAAGAATTCTTTCCAAGGCGGCGGTCGTTATTTGAATGCCTGCTTTCAAATAACAGAGTTTCTCTGTTAGATGAGGGGAATGAATTTTGAAAGCGGGACGTTGCCGTGAGGCAGGCGGCGATGGGAATTGAAACGGTGACAGCTTTTCCTTGCCGCCTGCCGGCAGGCACGTTCCTCACTACGGTACGCGTGAAGGGGGTTACCTCCCCTTCACCGACCGTTGCGGTACTCCTCAGTACCTTGCGTTTGTCACCAGGCGAGCATGTCCCTGAGAAGGTAGTTGTTAATGCAATATGCGTTCAATCTATAGCTTAACACAATATCGTATTTGTGTGCCTAAAATCCTCGGTAGACGCTTCCCTGGGAATTTATCCCAGCAAGAAGACTCTGAGTTTAATGAGTGTTTGGCTGTACTTTGACCAGGATCACCCGCAGGCTGACAAGGAAGTAAATGGAATTAGGGTAAAACAGTGGGCTGATTGCTGTATCTTTTGGGAATAAAGGTGGTTTCAGAGTGCGACGTCTGCCTACATTTCTTTATTCCATGAGTAGTTTAAAATGAGGGTTTGTACACTGAAAGAAATGAGACCTAGTTGAAAATACGGCACAGTCTGGAAGCCAAAAGTATTTCTGTCTTTCCATAACTAACTTAAGGATCTGATCAAATCAGCGCAAAGCTCTTCAGGGAAACCTCAAAAGCAAGGTGCTTTCTACTTGAATTACTTATGAGACTAAAAGCTTGCTCTGTGTCCTAGTTTCTGAAAAATTAATCTTTTTTTATGTTGTTATCGAGCAATTCTATATCTCGTAGCTGGAGCAGGTTTTACCCTCTAGTATTCGAGAGGCAATAAGTAAATTGTGGTTTTTCTGATGCATAGATGGCAAAGTTTCTTCAGCTCCTTTGAGATCCAAATTATATATAAATATAAATAATTGTGATTCTTATGACTCTTATACTGTGCTACTAAGGAGTTTCTCATGTACTCCAAATTCTTGGGTTGCACATTGAATAACCACTGCTTTTTCAAAAAAAAAGAAAAAAGGAAATATGTTGTCAACATTCCTAATTCTAAGAGCAGTAAACTAAAAATCCAACAACATTTGTGGTCACTTATTCAAACCCAGTACACAGATGCAGCCTAAAAGACCCATGTTGCTTCTGAATTGTAGTAAGGAAACTTCCTTTATTTTCTCTAAGAATGGCTAATGTATTAATATTTTCTACGATGAAAGCTACTCTTTTTATTGGCCGCTGATTCAGAACACTGAATCGGAGAATGAAAGAATAACACTTTTGATAACTTCTCATATGAAAACCACTCTGTCTGCCTGAAAGGCTGTGCTATGTTATAGGTGAACTGGATAAAACTGACACCATACGTGTGTTTGCCAGCTGCTTGTAAAATCAGGTTCTAGTTAAGCTGATTGTCTTGTATTAAATGATTTCTATAATAAGGGCTGTTTCCCTTTGTAGAGTGGCTTTACACCTTTGCACATAGCCGCGCACTATGGAAATGTCAATGTGGCAACGCTTCTGCTAAACCGAGGAGCTGCGGTCGATTTCACAGCAAGGGTACGGAGGAATTTCTTTCTCTTCTTTCCTTGTAAAGGCCTACAAAACTGGGAGTGTTTCTTTGTGTAATTCTTGGTCAAGAGTCAGGGAGGAGCGAGGTAACGCTGAAGTTCTGTTGTGTTCAAATCTGTCGGGTTTTTGCAGTAATTCTTAAAGGTTGCCTCCATGCAATGTGCCAGAGTCCTCGGGAGCGGAGTAGCGACCAGTAGTCCCAGTGGAAGGAGGCAGGCTCCTTTGACTAGCTCCAGAAAGCTGATACGCTGCTAATGTGTCACCTCACTTCAGCTTTTCTGTCAGTTAGACACGCTCCAGAAATACGTGTAGGATTTATTGGCGTTTTCAGCAGTCGGTATTCGCTATGTTACTTCAGTTTGATACTTTCACATATAAACGTGTTTTGAAAAAGTAAAGTAAGGCACAGCGCCGTTTTAGAAATGCAACAATCAAAGTACTAATTAATCATGACTACTTTTTTATGGTGAACAACTGCAGAGCTACATGATATAGCCTCTTTGCTGTTGTACTTTACGTAGTTTGAAGCACGGCGTCTGGGGCCATGGAAACCTCTGGTAATCTGCACCTCGGCATAGCCACCGGCTCACAAGTTTTCTATTTAATTTTGCCCGCCACGCTGTGAATTGCTTTAGGGTTCTGCCTTTCAGACTGCCTTCCTCCTGTTGCCAGTGTGGAGTAGCTGCTCATATAGCCTCTTCCCCTCACCCCAAAGCCTTTGCAAGGACTTTCAGCCTAAACAGGACCTACTCCTTTACACTAGTGGCATTATCGGTTCCTTTGTGTAGGAGTCACGCGTTTGTGTACTCTGTCTATGTTGCAGTGATTTAAATGCATCGGTGTTTTGTGAATATTGACTCATTGGGACCCTGATTTGTGTTTGTTTAGTTGTCTGACTCTGGGACTGTGATGTTTGCTGCTTTGGCAGATGCGCTTCTTCGTTTATTAAAAAAACCTCAGACGATAAATAAAGATTCTTGCTTAGAAAGGAATTACTAACTCTAGCTTATATGGTGTGTGCCCAGCTCTGATGCTCAAGTACATTTTTGTTTATTCTCTACAACGTGATGGTCTCTTTTTTTTTTTTTTTTTTGTGATCCGCACACAAATTCACCACCATTACACACCTTCAAATCCATCATGCTCATTGTTTGTTCTTTTCATGGTGTAGAATGGAATCACCCCACTGCATGTGGCTTCCAAAAGGGGGAACACAAACATGGTGAAGCTCTTGTTGGATCGCGGAGGGCAGATCGATGCCAAAACCAGGGTGAGTCTTTCTATTCCCTGAATGTGATGTTGTCCCTTCTTGGGAATGGATTGGGATTTTTCACTTGCTTGTTTCGGGTATTTTTTTTATTGTTTTCTGTTTTTTTAAGCTAAAGACTGGGAACAGTAAGATTCATAGCTTGGAATTCAGCTTCAGTAATTGTGTCTTGTTCTTTGTTCTTAAAATGAGACATTAGATGTGGCTGTTATAAATGACTCAAAAAAAAAGAAAAGAAAAAGATCTGCTCAACACAGCTCCAAAAACGTTAAGCATTTCCTCCTCATAAGTGTACTCTTTTTGAAACTTGGCCCAAATATAAATTGTGACTCCAACAATAATTAATAAAGAAATATTTTTGTACACTTTTAAAAAAAAAAAAAATCAGAATCCTACCTTTAGTTTTCAGATTGTTATTTGTTTTATGTAGACTGTTTTCTATGGTATCAGACTAAAGAATGGCAGGTAATGGTGATAGTCGGAGGCAGAAATACTATTTCCTTTAGTCTCCTGTATAATCTACCTACGTCATACCCGAAAAAGCTGATGAAACTGACCTTTTTGAGGAAATAAGCCTGTTAGTTGGTCCAGCTTCATGTGACACAAGAACCACGGGTGCTGCACAGCGATGGGAAGCGGAGGGTCTGGGCTTGGCTAAGCCTTTCACAGAATCACAGAATGGTAAGGGTTGGAAGAGACCTCTGGAGATCATCTGGTCCAACCCCTCTGCCAAAGCAGGTTCACCTGGAGCAGGCTGGACAGGAACACATCCAGGCAGGTTTTGAAGATCTCCAGAGAAGGAGTCTCCACAGCCTCTCTGGGCAGCCTGGGCCAGTGCTCTGCCACTCTCAAAGTAAAGAAGTTTTTCTTAATGTTGAGATGGAATTTCCCATGTTCCAGTTTGTGGCCATTGCCCTTTGTCCTGTTGCTGGGCACCACTGGAAAGAGTCTGGCCGCATCCTCTCCACACCCACCCTTTATATATTTGTAAGCAATGATGAGATCACCTCTGTCTTCTCTTCTCCAGGTTAAAGAGCTCCAGGTTTCTCAGCCTTTCCTCATAAGAGAGATGCTCCGTTCCCTTGAGCATCTTTGTAGCCCTCCGCTGGACTCTCTCCAGCAGTTTGTTGTCTTTCTTGAACTGGGGAGCCCAGAACTGGACACAGTGCTCCAGATGTGGCCTCACCAGGGCAGAGTAGAGGGGATGACCTCCCTTGACCTGCTGGCCATGCTCCTTTTAATGCACACCAAGAGATTGTTGGCCTTCTTGGCTGCAAGGGTGCTTTGGTGGCTCAAGGTCAACTGGTTGTCCACAGGACTCCCAGGTCCTTCCCACAGAGCTGCTTTCCAGCAGGTCAACCCCTAACCTGTATTGGTGCATGGGGTTCTTCCTCCCCAGCTGCAGGGAGTCAGTTCTCTGACTCCTAAATGTCTGTGCCAGTTGTAGTGAGCCTCATGAAAACTGCAGTAGTGGGCTGGGAGGACCTTTTTGTTGAAGAGCCAATACTGGGAAGAAGTAACCTATGCTGTGCCAGCAGCCACTCACCTCTTCCCTAGACTAACCACAGAAAATTAGGTGACTCTCACTGGCTTCCTCCTTCCAGTTGTCCTGTTGAAATGCCACACCAATACTCTGCTCTTTATTCATGGGTGATTTTGGCGTCATTCGGGACAAATCAATTTATATGGTCAGGGTTGATTGTTTCCAAAGGGATTTTGGAACCACCTAGGAAAATGTGGTTGTTTATGCGAACTGAACTGCAAAGGACTCGTTCTTGAAAGCTGCTGGTTTTCAAGCACTGATCTGCAAAATCATATCACCAAGTAACAGAGGGTTTTTTAGAGCACAGAGTTTAGAGCTGGACGTAACAGATTTTGTTTAGTGAGGTGGAAAGGTAGAGGATGTTGCAGTCAGCTACCCTTGTGGTTGGTTCAACCGCTGCAGTTACTTTGGTATTAATTACATCAACCATTTGTTGCTTCATAAGCTAGGAAGAGAATCGTGATTATTGTGTAACTCTATATGTGATTATTATTTTGATTTCTGATTACTTATGAAATGGTGTCTCTCTTGCCTTTTTTTTTTTCTTTTATTTAACTACTGATAATGGAAAATGCTGCCTCTTGAGAAGGTATGCAGTAAATCATCCCTGGTCAAGTTTTCCACAATAAGTGCCTAAAATCTCACGGTAAAGAGGCATGAAATGGTAGTAATACGCTGGAGTCAGGATATTCCACATACTTGTAAGCCCGGTAGTCACACAGAAATGGTCCCTTTGGCCTGTGGAATGACAGCATTGAATTCACCAATATCCTGTTCACTATTCAGATGCTTGTTTTAGACAAGTTGGCACAGATGATTGTAAAGGACGTCTTGGATTTTAAGAGGTCAAGGTGTATTCCCTTCCCTGCTCACCCGCAAAGACGGATGTGCAGTCGGGAATGAAACTGGAAGAACAGGACTTTGCCCAGCATAGGTGGAAGGTGCTAATTTTAGAGCCTTCTCATTGTCTGGGCTTCCTGCCCTTTGTCAGCTGCTCAAAGACCGTCAGCACAAAGACATCAGTGAAAACCTGTAAAGGTATCCAAAAGCACGCATATCCCGTTTTGCACAGGCTCAGCATCTTCCTCTTGCTTTCATCTTCTGCCTTCTCCCTGCTCAAAGGCACACGGCGGCGGTCGCCTGCCGGTACTTCACAGTGGGGGAGATTCCAGAGCTTTGGTTTTTGCTGTCCGTGTCTCCGTGACGTGATCTCGCCTTGGTGCCAGCTGTTTGTATCGTCTCGGTGTCTTTTTCTTTTCCCCTTGGCTTTGTCCGCGTGCTTTGTGTGCTTTGCTACGGCCGTATGTAGAGTATCGAAGAGGTAGGTTGTGTGTTGCATGCCATGCGCCCGTGTGTTTTGTACTTGAAAGGACAGACCTCTGCCTCCTCCACCTGGCTACTAACACGCTTGCCTTTCCATACTCGCCTTTTCATGTCTCCTGAGGAACACCCGCCTTCTTCCAGTAGGTGAGATTCACTGAAAAACAGTGGAATTAAACGTACTAGGATATTTTGTTGCTGGATAGCTTGGGCTTTTATTCCCGGGCTCCATACCACACCAAAATAAGCTTTTTGGTTAAAAAAGTACTCACTGCTTTCATTCAGTTTATTTTTAACTTGCTCTGTTGCATGGCATCTGATGATGCATAAATTAAGATGCAAAAACTGATTTTAACAGATTTTAGATGAGCCTCAGTACTTTAATTTTGCAGAATTAATCTGTGAAATCTTCTTAGGTTTTGAAAGTGTTCCATTGGAATGATCCATTAGGAGCCCCTGTATGGTCAGAAAAAAATATAAATATTAAAACGTACATTCTTCAAAGGGAGTAAATTATGCATGTGCCCTGCTTTTCTGTAGTTAATGTTGCATGTAGAGGAAAGCCCTGCTTACTGCAGGAATTACATATTTCTCTTTTTGATACATTTCATAACATATTTGCTGAAATTTTATGGCATTTCTTACTACACTATAAAGATGTAGAATTGCTAGGAAATCTGCTTGCTACACTTACGTATTTTAAAATCATATTTAAATTTTTTTGGCAAGTTTTACCATTTTTCTCAACAAACTACTAAAGAAGCTTTTAAAATGTGGAATTTCATTTCTGTCTAATATTGTATCTAAAGCAAAAATGTAAACTCCATTCCCAATGATATTAACAGGATACTTTTAGCAGTACTATTTGTTAATCTACGCTTGTGCTACTTCTGTTTACATAGAGGCCTTAGCTGGAGTTTTGCTTGCTAAGTAATTAACGGGTAAAATTTCTTATGCTAAAACATTTCATATTTCAAATCTTAGTCAGACTTATATTGTCTACAAGTTTACCTGAATTAAGAACTTCAATGACATATGTTTGTTTAAAATTTTAAAGTTTAGCTGAACTTCTGGCCTGTACAGCGATGGTAGAGGAGTGGAGTTGGCTTTCAGAAGCAATTGTGGGGACTGTGACTAGGAATCGGTGTGCAGAAACTTCTCTACAAGATGGAGGAAAGTTCATTTTATGATTACATCGATGCCACGTGGTCAAGAGTAACGTGGCAATTACCAATTCTTACTTTCAAAGAGGGAAAGCGTTTACAGCCTTCCTGAAACGTAATAAGGATTATTACACAGAATTACAGACTGGTCAGGGTTGGAAGGGACCTCTGGAGATCATCTAAGTCCAACCCCCTGCCACAGCAGGGTCACCTACAGCAGTTGCACAGGACAAATTATTTTAAGCAATTAAAAGCAGAGCAATTTCAGTATGGCCAAAATATATACATTTCTATTTTTAAAAAAAAGAAGTATTTTGATATAATGGAATAGTAACAGTTAAGGATATGTGGGATCTTGAAATGTTACTAACTATTAAAGGGTTTTAGGAGCATTCTTTACGAATGCAATTTTTGTGATATCTCTGTTTTTATCATCTCTCTATGAATTGTATAGGAAAAAAAAACAATAATATGAGGCTTTTTTAGGTTTTGTATACTTTTTTACTTTTAAAATACAGTGTTCTTCACAGGCCTTTGTCACCTTCCTGTTATTTCCATTTTTGTGGGACTACACAAACACCCTTAGAAGGGAGGGGGAAACATGTTCACCTGTCTCAGACATTGTCACACATTTTGTGTTCTTTCTATTGAATCTTGCTGACATTGTAAGTTTTTCTTGCTCTGGGACTTTTCTTTTGAGTCCTCTTGCAGGCTCTTGCCCAAAATATTTACAGTTGGAAAAAAAGAAAAATCCCTGGAATGAACCAGAGCATCTAGTCTTGGACTGGAAAGCTTGTTGTGTGGGAAATTAAACATGTTGTGTGCCTGGAGCGTGGCAGCTGGAGAGGGGAGGAGACTTGGTAATGGTGGGGAGAAGGTCTGGTGTGCCGTTTGGGTTGGAGAAGGGCCACGGAAAAGAAAGGAGGCTCAGCTGGAGCAGAAAGAAGCGGAAGGTTGGTTACGGAGCTGTATGATACCAACGGGAAAAGAGAAGGAAGGAAGCTGGGGGGGTGGAACTCGGATTTGTTTTGGTTTGGGTTGGGTTTTGTGTGGTGAATGTGCTTTGGACGCCCCTTAACACTCATTCGGGGAAACTGGTGAGATTGATGTGTAATTATGTCTCCTTTTGTGTATACGCATCCCGACAAAATAGGCACGGCGCTCTGCTATTTCCACCTGGTAGTGGGTTTCCCACCATAAAGCCGTTGTTCCGGGATCCCATCACTGTCTTGGCACTGTGCTGTGTTGACAGTGGATTTTTCCTGTGGTAACGCTGCTGTGGCATTTTCTCCTAGTCTTCACACATGCCCAGAGCAGTAATAATTCATTTTTGCCATTCCTAAAGCAATGTCAGATTATAAATATCTAATCACAATGCAGATATTTACTATAAAAAATTTAGTGGATTCATATAATGTTTACAAGGGAGCAGGAAGGGATGTTGTACAGATTATCCAAGCAAGCTGTATAGATAGTGACTATTATTTAGAATTAAGTTAATAAGTTATTATTCAAACAAATGCACGGTATATCTTTTGCTGTATTTTTAAAATTTGTACTTTGAATGGTAGACCTGGAGGAATACTTTAAAGCGTGTTTAATTATGCCAAGATTCTAAGAGCTTAGAGGAAGATGGCGACTTGCCTTGTTCATTTTTAAAGAGATGAGGTTTAGTAGTAATGAAAAATGAAGAAACGCAGAGGCCTTTATTTGGTGAGAAAATTTAGGCAATTTTGCACGTTTAACTTACAGAATACTAAAATTTGATTTCACCCTTATAAAAATGAGAATATGCAGTTGCAGTTTAAAAGAATTCTTCGATAATTTGGCCTTTTATGTTCATGTGCTGTCATCAGTCTCCCTTCGAATGAGCACTAATGCGGGCAACTGTCCTTCTGTTAAGATGCTGCCCATACCATTTCCCATTAAGACTCTCTCGTAAGCACAGCTTGTTTTTATCTCAGTCTCTCCGGTAAGCTGAAGTAAAGCATTTTAATCGCTGTGAAATGACCCGATAATTTGTCTCCCTGAGCCCTGCAGTTAGGAGTCACGCGCAGAATTCAGAATTAACTTTGCAGGTTAAAAAATGACCAGTGATTGATTTTCAAGGAAAAAAGGCAAATATTTACCTTTGATTTTGAGAGCCACTTAAGAGGAAATTGGGAGTGGTGGAATTTCGGGGCTTCCATGCCAACAGAGAGGATTGCAATGCATTCAGGCTCGGCAGAGAACGCACCGAGAGCTGCCCTGAGGAGAAGGACCTGGGGGTGCTGGCTGATGAGAAGCCCAACGTGAGCCGGCAATGCGTGATCACAGCCCAGAAGGCCAATTGTATGCTGGGCTGCATCAGAAGTGTGGCCAGCAGGTCAAGGGGGGTGATTCTGCCCCTCTACTCTGCTCTGGTGAGACCCCACCTGGAGTACTGCATCCAGCTCTGGAGCCCCCAACATGGGAAAGACATGGACCTGTTGGAGCGTGTCCAGAGGAGGGCCACAAAGATGCTTCAAGGGCTGGAGCCCCTCTGCTGGGAGGAGAGGCTGAGAGTGTTGGGGTTGTTCAGCCTGGAGAAGAGAAGGCTCCGGGGAGACATTATTGCGGCCTTCCAGTACCTAAAGGGGGCCTACAGGAGGGCTGGGGAGGGACTTTTTATCAGGGCATGTAGTGATAGGACGAGGGGGAATGGCTTCAAACTGGAAGAAGCTAGATTTAGATGAGATACTAGGAAGAAATGTTTCACTCTGAGGGTGGTGAGCCCCTGGCCCAGGTTGCCCCGAGAAGCTGTGGCTGCCCCATCCCTGGAGGTGTTCAAGGCCAGGTTGGACGGGGCTTGGAGCACCCTGGGCTGGTGCGAGGTGTCCCTGCCCATGGCAGCGGGGTTGGAACTGAATGATCTTCAAGGTCCCTTCCAACCTAAACCGTTCTGTGATTTCTCACAGTGCTCCAGCTATTGGTTACATCGCAAAGCCAGAGCTAGGAGAGTACCACGTACAGGAACAGCAGAATACCAGGGGCGGATTGTCCCTTGGAAGATGACGGCATTTGGCTCTACATTATGTACTATTTAGGATAAGATCAATATTGGCCTTCTTAAAATATAAAATTGCTGAATTTCTTGTCTCCCGGCATGGCAGCCTTTGTGTTTATGGGATATCCATTAGCTGTGCTTCAAAGTTTGTGTCTCATCGACCCGGTGTTGTTCGTCCTATCGAACGATGTGTTTCATATTTTGGCCAGTGTGTGTTCTTCAGTTTACGTGGTGTACCAATTAGCAATGGAATGATTAAAAAAGTACATGGGCAAACTCCTGCAGTAGATTTCAGAGCACTGACGTTCGTTGCACATAGATAAAGGTGCAAAAGAAAACTGATTTGGTACACCAGTGTGTCTCTTGATGTTGGCTAATGTCAGTTTGTTCTCATTCTTTTATGTACTAATTCTTCTACTACAGTAGTTCTCTCCTTGCAATTTCCCTCATCTTTGAAGAAAACATGTAAGCAAACATAGAATCTAAAGTATGAAATAGGCAATAATTTTAAAATATACATGCTGTTTTCCCCAGGGCAGAAAGAGGGAAGAGAAGAGGGTTGTATGGGAAGGCTGCAAAGCACATTCCTTCCTTCACCTACTGGAAAGTGCGCAGACAGTAAACGATGATGAATTTGTAAAAGCTATGACAGGATAGAATAGGATAGGTAGCAAATTATTATCTCTGCTTTCAGAGGGAATTACAGATAAGAACAGAGGAGAAATCATGCTTTTTAACGACTTAGTTCTTATTTTTGTTTTAGCTAGACTTTCTTGTGGAGTTGGTGTGGTTTTTTTAGCTTGTGTTTTCCTTCTTTTTCAAGGGTTCACACAATTCCACCTGTCTTTTGCTGTTCTATTAAATAGAATAACATCAAATCCACTATGCAGATGGGGAAAGCGAACCTCCCACATTGATTAAAAATGTAGAGCACAAAAGGCCAGAAACTGGAAAGACATACCAAATAAATACCTTTCCTAGAAATACATTTGGGACATCTTCTCACCTTAGTAATGCTACTGGGAATTATGTATATGAATCCCTCTGGTGGCGAGACGAAAATATGCCTCAGTTGTGCATATAAAGACTTGATTTAGGGGACTGTGAAGTTGCAACGCAGAAAAAAAACACCCCAACAGATAAGCTAGTTACACCAAATTCTTTTACATTGACCCAGTTTGCCAGGTGCTGAACAGCCTTGAGTTCTGGTTGCGGGTTGGATCTTGCCTCTGCTGAATTTCATTGCAGAGCTTCCATGGGATTTAGTGATGCCTCCGAGACAGTGAGCGTCAAGGCACACCTAAACCCTTCACGTGTTTCTGAAAAATCCCTGGAAACAGTAGATAAGCAAGGGGCGGGGGGGGGGAAGTTCCTCCCTGCAGACTTCGGTTCCTCCCCGCGGTGGAGCTTTGCTGCGCTGCTGACTCAGAAAGGTGCTGTGGGCTTTCCAAACCGAAGGCGAGGGAGGATCTACTGCTTGGAACGACCTTTTGTGGAGTATTACAGGGCTATGCTTGCGTGGCCAAAAATGATGTTGCAATTGCAATGGCACTGTGCAGTCTAGAGCTACTTTTAATTTTAAAAAAAAATAAAATATAGCAACGTATGCTTCCTCCAAATTCCAGGAAGGCAAGCAGTGTATCTGTGTATGAAGCAGGGTCACGAACTCCTACATAAGGCCGTGTTTTTGCATTTTTGCTACTTTTTTAACCTCTAAGTAATAGATCTATCTCCGAGCAGTGTATTCATCTTTTAATCATGCTGTTACTGGATTCTCCAGAAAGCACCCTAGAATAATCTACCTTGTCTAAGATGAGCAGTGTCTCTCAAAGGGAGAAGGCTTTTCTTGTGATTAAAAAATATTACCACTTCACCTTTATAAACTTGTTGAATGAGTATTGATGACTTCTCTGAGTGCAGACTTGAACAATATTGACATCTGATGAGATGAAAACTTGGGTTTCTATATCTTATACATTTTCTTTTTTCTGTCATTCAGCATCAGTATTCTTTTGCAACCATTTTCTTGCCTCATATTTCCTGTATTTTTCTGCATAAAGTCCAAACTGTAGCAGAGTTACCAAGAATGCATCCTCCTATCTGAATGTTTCATTGACACGTCTTCTGCTACCGCTGCTGTGGTCATTACTGACAAGCCCGAGCAAGTCTTTTGGTATAGGGTGGTGTTCTCCAATGGAAAAAATATTGGAGAGTTGGTGGTCTCACAGCCATTTTAGCAAAGAATTGTCAGCTATTCATTCACCACTCAGTCTGAGAAACAAAAGGGTTTGTTCTGTTTCTCTTTTTCTCTGTTTTGAAATCTTCTTTCTCCTTCTGCCTGTCTAAAGAAAAAAACAATTCTAGAGTAATTTTTCTAGTATGAACATTTCTTTTTTCATCCCTGCATCGAAAGCAATTCAAAGGACATGGGCTGATTAATGGAGCATCCTTGGCCCAGCACACATTATCCAGGGAGAGACAATACAATCTCAAAGCCGTGCAGAGGAGAAGGAGGGGAGGAGGCAATGCATGCTCACATTGTCCTCTTTGATAAGAGATTTCAACACAAAATGGGCTTCCTCTCTGAAATGGTAACCTTACGGTGTCCTTTACTGGTGCAAGGAAGAACAGGGATGAAACTTCATGTTGTGTGGAGCCACCTTCAGTTAGGAGTCAAAAAAAAAAAAAAAGGAGGTTTTACACACGCTTGTGGGGCTGCGTTCCTGGAAGGGTGTTCCTCAGCGTGCCGGGACGGACAGTTGGGGATGCGCTCATTTGTTTTCCCTCCTTTTACTTTAAGGATGGACTCACCCCACTCCACTGTGCTGCAAGAAGTGGACACGACCAAGTTGTGGAGCTGCTCCTGGAACGAGGTGCCCCGCTGCTTGCACGGACCAAGGTGTGTGTCTTATTAGAATACGTTAACAGCTCTGTGCAACTTTCAGCAGAATTTTCAATGTCGCTGAAAGGACAAGGAAGAAGATAGGAACATTGCCGTTCTCCCAAAGGAAATATATTAATGGGTAGAATGATCCAAAATAAGGTTTTCTTACATAATTAGGGACTATCCTTTCCAAATATATGAAACAGTATACACTTCTTTGCCCCTCACTGTGAGGATGAGACTAAACACATGATATACAGTGCTACTGCAAGCACTTCACGTTTGTTGCTTCCTGTGACCATAGGACACAGAGGTGGGCAAGCAGTCAGTCACTCCTGAGAGATGATTCCTGGTATATGTTTTCCAATCCTTCATATAATTTAACTAGGACCTGTGACTTACAGCTTCTCCTGACTGTTTTCATGGACTATTTCGTACTTGGAAAATGATTTCGGCGTGTTCTTGCTGATTTCTGAAAAGTGTACATCTGAGATTAATGCATTTCCTGCGTATGCTGTCCCTTTGGTCAAACAAATGAGAGGAGGGTACTTGTAGTATAATAAGGATAAATAAGCAAACTCCACTGAGCAGCACTTCACATCAGCAAATTTTGGAGTGCCTGGCCAATGTAGCTGGTATCATTAGTTGGAAAAACAGTGAAATAGAGTATAGCAATAATATGCTTGAGGTCCCCTGCAAGACCAGGAGGGACAAAGAATTTAAGTACTGTTTTCAGACCATTGCACTGTTTCCTGGGCCCCACTGCCTCAAAGATGGCTCAAGACAAGGCCAATTAATGTATTCTGTCATATAGTTACCCTCATCGGAGACTCAAGATTTTCTCTTGATAGTCTCCAGGAGGTTTTATCGCTGCATTGCAAGCATATCAAATAAGGATGTGCTCAACCTATGCATCCTTGATAGCACCAAGTAGTCCAGGTCATCTGTTTATGCAGGAGGCATCCATGCAGAGATGGGAATTGTAGCAAAAAGATTCCGTAGAGTTTCACCGATTCCTTTGGTGGGAGAAGGTGGTTAGCTGAACAGATCCTGCCATACGTATTGTGCACGCTTCAGGCAGGATTTCCAGATGTTGCCATTCAAAGGCAGATGTTGCCAGTCAGGACAAAATATCAGCATTGCTGTGACAGCACCTGGGATGTCCCCAGTGTGTTGAGGATTGAACAGAGCAGAACAGTCCAGTGAATAATTCCCAAATAAACAGTCAGTTTGACCATGCCAAGTCAGTTACCTGTTCAAGTCTATGTGTTTTAGTCTATCTTTAAACACGCAGTGGTTTTTAGGTACCTTATTGCATGTAAAATGAAATTAGACTTAAAGGCAACTTCCTCTTCTAACTTTCAACTGAAACAGGTGGTTCCAAACTGGAGACAAATACATAAATATTAAAACTATTTTTTTTTCTGAAAACAACTTGTTATACATATTAATAGCAACATTTCTCTTTCCTCTTAATTGTTTACCATGGACTTCAATATTTACAAAAAGATCTATTAAAGCCAGACAGGGCTATGAAACTCCTGCTTCCACTGCACTTCAACAGGTATAGTTTGAACAAAAGGTCCAGCCATGGTGATGGTTGAGAAATGTCATTTCCCAGAAGCTCAGGGGTCAGGTTTGCCAGTACAATTTGTTTTTTTCATTGAACATTTAAAGAAAAAATATAGGTTCCTTAGTAAATACAATGATGGCTAAGTAGGTGCTTTTCCTCTAATTACCTATGTCTTAGTGTTTTGATGAGTATCCCCAGAACTGTCGTTTAAGGTCAAGATATGTTTTATTAAATCACGAGGCAAGATCCTTAGATTCTTTTGCTTTGATTAAGTTCTGATTTTAGTTAATTATATGATGTTCCTCTAATTTTGCCTGTATTTGCTGGAAGGGGAAAGGTGGCTGTAGCTTTTTTCAGTTTTTCTTCCAGTCTGTAGCTGAGATGTGTCTCTGTTCCAGTGATGGGGGTACTCGGAAAGCTCATGATGGCATTCTTCTAATACGGGCCCCGATCTAAGTGAGAGTTACTACGAGTAACTGCTCTGTTTTCTTTTGCCGCAGAATGGACTCTCTCCGCTTCACATGGCAGCCCAGGGGGACCACGTGGAATGCGTCAAACACCTACTGCAGCACAAAGCTCCCGTGGACGACGTCACACTGGATTACCTGACCGCCCTCCATGTGGCCGCACACTGCGGCCACTATCGTGTCACCAAACTCCTTCTGGACAAGAGAGCAAATCCCAATGCTCGTGCCCTGGTAAACCTGTCCCACCTGTGTTGTGTAACAAAGCTATCCAGGGCAGATGAGTAGCTCTTACCAGTAAAGCTAAGTGAAAAGTCTGTCAACAAACTCCCAACAACCTTAAATAGTTGCGGTAACAACAGGGGTTGTCACACCTGCTGGTTACCAGTATTGTATCTCACATCGTTAAGCCTAGTTATGGACCGCAACCCGTGGCAGGTGGTTGTAGTATCAGGTCTGGAAGCTCTACAGGGTTCCTAAAATCAGAGCCGTTTCTAGCTGATGCGAACATATGCATTGGTATTTTACGGAATTAGTAGTTTGGTTTTCCATACCATATGATATGATGCACAGATAATTTCTAAGCTTTCAGCGGAATCAGTAAGTTAATTGGCATGGAGGAAAATATATTAAAAAGCTAGTATTTCTGCATTTATCAAATGATGACATTCCCCTCTATTAGGTGCCACTTTTATTCCTTTTCAAAAAACAGTTGTTCTGATGCTTATAGGAGAACAGGTATGGTTCCTTTCACTCACTGATCAGACCGTTATCCCCTAACTGAGAGAAAAACATCATGTTTGGCTTGGGGAACGTATAAAGCTTTCAAGAGTCTTTCATCTCTCCAAACCCAGACAAAATTCCAATTTTCTCTAGTAGGAAGCGTCCCCATGAACTGCTAGCTGGATGGAAGTTAAAATACCAGTATATTGCACCCTGGAGGGGAAAGACAGAGACACTGAACTCTCGAGATACTTCTGCACAGGAAGAAGTCTGCCGTTGCCTGCTGTGTTCAGTGCCCCCACAGAACTTCCACCGCAGGCCACTCTGATGTCTTCCCCGGCTTCCCGCCTTCAATACGACCCCGTGTTTTCCTGCGAAGGCTCCCCCTGTCCCTTACTTCCCTTACACCCTTGGAACTGACTTTTTATTGACGCAATTTTCTTCTGCCCTCTCAGTTTTCTTGGCCTCTCTATACCTGCAAATCCCATAACCCCTCTCGTTTCCTCTTCTTATGCTTTTCTTCTTTTGTCTTTCTCAGTATCATATTCACTTGGTTGATATTTTCAATGCTGTTTTCATCCTTTCTTGTTTTTCTTGCCAGTCTTCTGATTATCTTTAGCTGTGCATTCCTCGGCTACCCCTACATACACATTGTATGCGAGCCCCCACATCTTCTTTCTCTCCTTCTGTGACCAGAAATATACCTTCTGTTTCTCCTAGAGAAACATCTGAAATGAAAGGAGAACACCCTCAGGCCGCTGCCTCTCTGCTCCCTTCTCTCCAGAATGGGTTTTGGGTTTTTTTGTTCCTCTCCCGTCAGGGACTTGTCGCCTCTGGCTTGTTTATAGTATTTAATATATTAAATGATGCTCATAATTTCTGTTAGCGATACGCTTTTCCTGCTTTCTCCTCTCCCCCATCAGACTGTTCCTCACTTAAATAGAAGTAGCAAAACTGAATCAACTCAGGCGGTAAAATTAAGTGGAAGTATGGAAACTTCTGAAACGGCAAAGCTCCCTATGAAACATACTGAGAGATGTTGTGCGGGAGGTAAAATATCTAATGGGTTTGATTCCTTCTTTAGAAATTGGAGAAGGCTAATAGTAGTAATAATGTTCAGCAGAGTCCTGTGATGGAATAAATTTTACAAATAATTTATTTTCAGCTAGATTTTAAAAAAATAATTGTTAATGTTTGCAGAATGACTTGGGGATACAAGCACTATATGCGTTCTTAGCTTCTTTGATTTTGTGTATGCTTTAAAGCATCTTCAAATCAACTAGTAATTAACATTTCCCTTAACGGAAACCGACTGTAGAATAATCTGTCCCATATCTCTTTCCATGAGCTAAAATTTCACTGATAAGTCCTGTTTACTGCTAGTTGATTGTTTAGCAATACTGATCCTTTTCATTAGAAAATACAGCAATTTTTCAACATTATCGAAAAATGTTACCTGTGCTTTTCGCTAAAATGTTCACAAACGGTGAATAATGTGTTTGCTCAGCTTTAGGCACACGCTTAACCTGCATTAACTGTAATAGTGCGTAAGAAAAGCTTGAAGTCAAAGCATGTGTTACAGTATAGAGTATGAAGACATGCTTTGATTTGGGCCCCAATCTTACCGAATAAGCATTTCCAAAGAAAGGAATATGTGCTGATGGCAAGCACAGCGCTAAAACTATGGTCTGCCAATACGAAAGGTTAGGTTGCAGTCTTGATTGGAGATGTTCCCTTCCCCTGCTGCCTTTCATTCCTGTCCCTGCCCCATTTAATTTTAGTCTGGATGAGGGCTGATACGTTGCTTACAATGCTTTCTGACTCGGCAGGGCAGGAATAAAGGAAGGGGGGACCACAAATTTTTCGAGAATGAACACTTTGTATCGTGAAACCACGGCTGAAGTAGTGACTATGTATTTAAGATACCTCCCAGAATGCCCTCACACACAAACAGGAGTACGGTATACCACAGGCTGATGCATAAATATAAAAATAAGTACACGCAGATGCTTAGATTACAAGATAATCTAAAAAGACAAATGAAATAAGGTGGAATCTGGAAGAAGTACTCTGTTCTTTTCCTAGAGAGGTATAGAATATGCTTTACGTGCTTCAAAAGACACTAACTGACTTCAAAGTGATCGTTATCGTTTCTTATATTTTCCTTGTGTTAAGCAATCTTGGGAACCACTTTAAGTCGTCCTTACATATATATGTGTGCAGCCTTCGGATCCACATACATACATGCGCGCACGCAAACAAGTGAGAGGCAGAACGGGCCTGTGCGTTTCGATTTTTGGAGGTGGAAGTTCAGTTTCTCTCCGTTGCCTGAGAAGAAAGCAGCAGCACTGCTTTGTTCTGCCTCGGACTACTGGGAGATGTCTGTAATTCATAACCTGTTGTGCTTAAAGAACAATCGCTTCTGGTACTCTAACGCTTCTGCTCCCAGTGTGCCGGCATGGAGCTCTGTGGAAAGTGTAGCTGCATGTTTTTAACTAACATGACTGTCTTTTGCACAGAACGGTTTTACTCCACTGCACATTGCCTGCAAGAAAAATCGCATCAAAGTCATGGAACTCCTGGTGAAATATGGGGCTTCAATCCAGGCTATAACAGAGGTAGAAAAATGTTTCATGTCCTGAAGAAACATTCCTTCTCTCTCTCTCCCTTTTTGCTTCCTTTGTTCTCTCTCCTATCATGCCTCATTTTCACTGATCTTTTATTTAAACGAAGAAGCCCTTTCCCTACGCCCGTGCAGAGGAGTAAAACTGCTCTTGCTTTGTTTCGCAGTCGGGCCTCACACCAATACACGTGGCTGCGTTTATGGGCCACTTGAACATAGTCCTCCTTCTGCTGCAGAACGGAGCCTCTCCCGATGTCACTAACATTGTGAGTATGGCTTTGACTAGAATCCTTTGTGCGATACCTCCTCCGAAAAGGGTCTGGCCTACCACGTAGCTCAACCAAAGGTCACATTTTAATGATACTTTAGGACTTTATTGCGTTTCAGGACAAATTGTTCTAGCACCTTTAGTGAAGAGGGGAAAATGGTGATAGTATGTGCATTATTGCACCAGGGGAGGGTTAGATTGGATATTAGGAAAAATTTTTTCACCGAAAAGGTTGTCAAACATTGGAACAGGCTGCTCAGGGAAGTGGTGGAGTCGCCATCCCTGGAGGTATTTAAAAGACGGGTAGACGCAGTGCTGAGGGACAGGGTTTAGTGGTGGACTTGGCAGTGTGGGGTTAATGGTTGGACTCAATGATCTTCAAGGTCCCTTCCAACCTAGATGGTTCTGTGATTATAAGCCATCTGTGGTTTCACGTATTCTTCAACAGGGCTTGAGTAGGTAGAGTTTCCCTTAGAAACAGACAAAGCTCACCAAATACATCCAAACCTGATTGTAAGCCAAGTCACGGGGAAGACTGTGTTTCCGTTCTGAAGAATGAAATTTAAGTCCAAATGGCTCTAATTTCTGCTTGCTTGCCATGAAATTGTGTCATTTGTATCAGTGAAAGGGTATAAAATGCTTAAAACCTTACAATTAAACAAAAAGTGAAAATGTGAAACTCGAGATGTTCCTCTTCTACAGGAAATTCCAGGAACTGGTGCCTTTCAAAAGAACATGTTTAAATCTAGAAAATGTGACCTTTGGGAGATAACACAAAATGCAGAACCTGACTTACCATAGAAATCAGTGTTTGTATACCAATAGCCTAGTTACCAAGAAGAATAATAATCAAAAGAACATGGTAGTTTTCTGAGCTGTATTTCATAGATAACTTACTGTTCGAATTTGTCAGTATAAACAAATAATTCAACTTATGACCACGTGCACTTTGAAAGCAGCTTTTTACCAGTAAATAACATTATAGATAAGTGTTCCCAACAACAAAGTGATGACAAAAAATTAGTATTCTGGGTACACTGGGCTCATTGGTTTTTCCCGGTCAGAAAAATCTTACATGGAACTTGGTAAAAATGTTGAGCACACCGAGTTGTTTGCTTGAATCGTTGGAACAGACTTTTCTTGACAAAGTCTCTTACTGGTTTCATACTTCTTTATAGAAACAATTTTTATATAAAAACCTTGTTGATAATATGAAGGCCAACAAGAAATTGTGGAAGCGATTAAAAGTATTGTGTTACTGGACATTTGTGTGCAAAGTTTAACATTTTACAATTTATGCTACACAGGTGTCTTGGCTTTTAACTTGGTAAGCTGAAGTTCCCTGTTGAATTACTAACCGTTTCCAAAAGCTAAATTGCTTTGCTAATTCAAGTACAAAAAAAAAGGGTCTTTAAAGAAATTTGGTCTTTAGGGTGTGATAAACGTAAACCTTATTCACATTTTAAACAGCTCATTCTTCAGGTAGTAAAGTCTATATAGATGAAATTCTCTATTAAGATTTGTAGCTAAGGGTGTGGGATTTTGTTTGTTGCCTACTTTTACTGATCACAGCTGGTAATACAACGTAAATTTTAAAATGACGAGATAAATCAACTCCTGGTGAAGAGGGTTTGCTTTAATTAGAAGTTCGTAATAGTAGACAAGCTCAAGCTGCTTCTTTTCCTGTATCTAGACGAAGGACAAGAAGATGTGATTCCTCATTCTGATGCAAAAGATCTTGACCAGAGCCTTCATTTTGGCATTTGCAGTTTAACGTGATAGTCGCGGGGGTAAAAGCCTTGCGACAGAATATACTCCAGCTCTAGAGTAAGGAGAAGGAACAATTAACACAAAGAAGTGATCAGTCCTGCTGTGTTGTCATAACATAACAGATAAATACAGAGCTCCTGGTTGCGGAACTGTCCCAGTACCTGATGTACCAGATACTGGTGAGCTGCACAAGGACCGCAACAAGTCCACTTTAGGGCGGTGCACTCCAAGAACATTGGACAGTGCAGTATTAAGCTAGGAACACCATCGTCAAGGAACACGTGCTTTCAGTGTTCCTTTGCAAACCTGTGCAAAAAGTAAATGCTTTGAACGTATCGTCTGTACTTCATTATCCTGGTGTGAAATTCCACATCGCTCCAGTCAGCTTTCCAAAATTTCATATTCTCCTTCAAACTCTGTGGGCTACAAAAGGCTTGAAACGAGATTTATTGCGTAGCCTGCAAACCGAGCCACGCTGCTGAGCACAGGTTTTACATGTTTCGTATGCTGGCTCAGTTGTGCGCGGCCATTGCGAGGCCTTTTAATGCTGCCAGCTCCACACAGCGTGCAGGAAGAGACCATCTGGAAAAATATCCCCTTCCATCTTGAGGCTCGTGTGCCTCGCAATCCCTTGAGAGAGACAGGCACAATATACGCTTATCTCCTGTGCAGCACACAAGCTGATGCACTGTTATGTAGAAGGGTGAGGAACATACGTGACCAGGGGAGTTTATACTGGCTGAGAGAGTTGGGGTTGTTCAGCCTGGAGAAGAGAAGGCTCCGGGAAGACCTCAGAGCCCCTTCCAGTGCCTAAAGGGGCTATAGGAGAGCTGGGGAGGGACTCTTGGTCAGGGAGGGGAGCCATAGGATGAGGGGGAAAAATTTTAAACTGAAAGAGGGGAGATTTAGATGAAGATTAGGAAGGAATTCTTCCCTGTGAGGCTGGCGAGCCCCTGGCCCAGGTTGCCCCGAGAAGCTGTGGCTGCCCCATCCCTGGAGGTGTTCAAGGCCAGGTTGGATGGGGCTCGGAGCAGCCTGGACTGGTGGGAGGTGTCCCTGACCAGGGCAGGGGGGTTGGAACTGGGTGATCTTCAAGGTCCCTTCCAACTCTATAACCAGTCTATGATTCTATACGGCAGAATCTTCTATAAGCTGGGATTTTCAATTCTGACCCTCTGTAATGAGATCACCTTTGTCTGGGATCACCAAGTTTGCAAACCAAAGTGGACCCAGGCCCAGCAACATCTATACACACAACGCTTCTTCTGAACTGCCTGTTGCTGGGTCTGAAGCCAGGTTCTCAGCTGGTGGAAAGGCGGGTCCCTGCACGAGTTAACGTGGGTGGAATTCCCACCAGCGGAGCTCTTGTTTCTTCCTGGAGGTTTAGGACACTGAAACACTTTTGCTTTTCTGCAGCGTGGAGAAACTGCATTGCACATGGCGGCACGTGCTGGGCAGGTGGAAGTAGTTCGCTGCCTCCTGAGAAACGGAGCCCTGGTTGATGCCCGAGCCAGGGTAGGTGTTCTGCTTACAATTTTTCTTTTGCTTTCTCTTACTCAAAAAAATATAGCTGAAGCAGAGGAGCTAGGGAGGAGCAATTTCATTTTTATTTGACGTGCTGATTCAATATTAAGCACGCCTAAAACCAGTTCTGAAAGCAGTAACCAATATATGCATAGATCTTCTGAAGAGAATGTGTGTGGTGGGCTGGCCCCGGCCGGCAGCTCAGCCCTGCTCAGTCGTTCTCTTACTGCCCTTGCGGCAGGATGGGGGAGAGAATTGGAAGGGCAAAAGCAAGAAATTCTCGTGGGTTGAGACAAAGACAGTTTAACAGCTTAAAGAAAAAGAATAAAAGCCCACAAAACCAACCCCTTCCCCCCTGCAAGTGATGTGGATGCAGTCACTCGCCACCTCCCACAAGCAGACCGATGCCCAACAAGTCTCTGAGCAACAGCTCCTTTGGAAAAATTCGGCCCCTACTTTCATTGCTATCCATGACGTTACATGGTATGGATTGTCTCTTCATATGGATTGTCAATTTGGGCCAGCTGTCCTGGCTGTGTCCCTTCCCAACCTCTTGCCCACCCCAATCCTGTTCCCTCGGGGGGAGCAGAGGGAGAAACACAGAACGCCTTGGGGCTGTGTAAGCACTGTTTGGCAATAGCTAACACATTGGTGTGTTATCAACGCTGTTTTGGTCAGAAATGTAAAACAAAGCACCATACGGGCTGCTGTGATGAATATTAACTCCATCACGGCAAGACCCAGTACAATGTGCCTGATTCAGACCAGTAATAGCTATTCTATCTGGCCAAGGAGGTGCACAGCCATGTCCTAAAGCCAAACATCAAAGGGTTCTGGTAGCAGTTAGTGCCAGCTTTTGAAACCGAGGGGGCTGTTTGTCGAGCAAGGTACGGCTGTTGTAAAACAAAGTAAGAACACAAAGGGGAGCAAGTGATGCTCACAGTGATGTGCGCTATCTGCTTGATAAAAGGAAAAAACAAAGTTTTTCTTCATAGTTCTGTCTGTTCTAATAAGGCATTGCTGAAACTCATCACAAAAATTAACCCGTGAGCCCTCCATTACTGCCTTTTTTCATACTATTACTTCCTATGATTTTTGCAAGACAAATGCCTAGATAGATCTATTGGGATCAACCAGAACATTGTGTTCAGGGTGGTTCTACCTGCGCTAATTATCTACTCGATTTGAGTTGTAGGAAGAACAGACTCCACTGCACATTGCTTCTCGCTTGGGCAAAACGGAGATTGTCCAGCTTCTGCTGCAGCACATGGCCCACCCTGATGCCGCGACAACTAATGGGTACACTCCGCTGCACATCTCTGCCAGAGAGGGACAAGTTGATGTCGCATCCGTTCTCCTCGAGGCGGGTGCCTCGCACTCCATGTCCACCAAAGTAAGACAAAACGCTTTACGTCCGTGTTCCAGTGGCACAGGCAGCGCGCGCCTGTTCCGTGAGGATTGTACTTTCACACTGAGAAATTTAACTACTTTGGGTCTTTTGTTTTGTTCTTACTTAATCAACGGCGATCCAATAGGCTGAAGTCATGTATCAGAAGTTAATCAAATTTTGACACGTTTTGTTGTCATCTAGAGCTGGGAGTTTGGTTCCCACTGGAACCAAATGCAGATCATGATAAGTGCGTGGTCCCGACAGGTTTAAAATGTACACAAAATCCTTGTTTCTGTCTTTCCCATTGTTATGGGTAGGGCTTTTTTGGCCAAAATTTTAAAAAAAGAAAAGGGGCTGACGACGACACGTTTTTTTATGAACAGGCCTGCTTATTCTTCAGTACCTTGTGGATTTAAATAGTAACATAATTCTGGTCTCTGCTAGCTGAAGGGAATGTTCCTAAAACATACAAGTCAGCATCTGTCCAGTCACATGGAACGCTGAATCTATTTTCAGTGGCTCTGTAAATGAGGTGTCATATGACACAACAGGCCATTTTGTCTGGGGTCATAAAAGAAATAGTCTGCAGAACTGTTATTGTTTTGTTAGCCGAAAATGTTTACCAACAGATTCCTAACAGAGCGCTGAACGTGCAAGAAAATAGATAGCTGTGAGTAGAATCATGTGCTAAGATAACTTTTCCAAATTTATCGCATCTGGTTAAGTGAGAATCGCTAAATTTTCACTATTGTTTTAGGTCTTAAAAAATTACCCCTGATTTTACAGCTGGAGCTTAGAACATATTTTTCAACAATGGGATGTCTTCCAGGGTTTAGAAGACTAAACCAGCAATTTTCAAATTATGATCCCCTGATTACTGGGAATGCTGGCTGTTCTCCTTTTATCCAGCTGTTAAATCACATTAAAATGGCTAAAAATACACTAAATACTTTCCTAATTTCCCGTATTGCTTTATGGCAATTGCTTTAGTACTGCAGGAACATTCTGTAATTATGAATAGGATGTAGTCCACGAGATAATCTCTCTACAAACCTGTGATTCATGAACTGGAACTACTTGAGATTCCCTGACATAAACTCTTGTTGAGGTGGGATTAATGGAACAAGATGATAATGATAATAAACATCACACATCACTTATGTGCCAGGCAAATAGGTCATTGTAGCTCCCCGGAATTCCTGTCAGGGCAGCGGTGCAGTCTGCCACCTACTGTCTTCCATCCATGAGTTTTCTTTATCAACGTGTTTAATGTAATTTAAATTAACGTTAATTAAAATTAACGTAATTTAATAACTTAAATTTAACGTGATTTAAATTAAAAGAACAGGCAGAGAGCATGTTAGTTTGGCATAGGCCTTGCACCTGCGCTGTGCTGATGAGCATGATGAAAACAAACAGAAAAGGACTCTGTTTAAAGACAAGATTTTCAGTCTGGCCCCAGTGTGTGTCCAAAAGCACTGCCATTGAGTCAGGCCGGATTTTTATTTAGCTGTGGTTCAGAGGCTGCAGTGGAACTAAGTTGACTGTATGGCTACATGAGTCCGAATATAAATCATTCTTCAACAAACTCTAAAAGGAGGAGTACGAAGTTTGGAGCTTTTCTCACTGGATTTAGTTGGTGCTTCGTGGTTACTGGCAACAACTGATACAGGAAATGTTTCTAAAGCTGTCATCATGAAAATAAAAAGTGCAGCTGGTTTGGAGTAGAAACTGGAACAAGTGCCTTCCTTGCCCACACACACAGAGTGCATGTTGCTGGTAGAGTCTGTGTCAGATAAAATGTCTGCCAGTCTGACAGCACGTGTACATAGGAAAGATAATAAAAGGCAAAGTATTTCCTTGTATTTCATGCTCTTCAGAGTGCTTTCAAGAGACGATGCTCTTTCTAGGTATGGCTGTTGAGTCTGCGAATTAGAATATAGGTTGAAAAGGAAGCGCTTAATTCATAGTTCTTAAAAGAGAGGTGCCAGCATGACCTTTAATGCGAGCATCTACTTTTTTTATCTCCTGGAATTTCGCAGAAGGGATTCACGCCTTTGCATGTGGCGGCCAAATACGGGAGCCTGGAAGTGGCAAAACTCCTGCTGCAGCGTCGCGCCTCTCCCGATTCAGCTGGCAAGGTATGGACGAGAAAGAAAAACAAACAAACAAACAAAAAAGCCTTTTGGATTCTTCCTTAGGAAAGAACCGTGCGAAACATGCCCACAGAAGAAGGCTGCAGCCGCTTTCCCGTGGTGGCTGTGGCTTTGTTGGGGTGTCCTTACACCCCAGGGGGATGGTTTTGTGCACTCGGTGTGGGAGCCGTGCTGCCGAGCGTGTCGGGTTTGGGTCCCTGTCAAAATCCCGATGGATAAACCACCGGGGGGCAAGGCCTGGTTCCCCGCCATGCTGTGGGAATTGCTTAGCATGGGCTCTGGGGAGACAGAAACCTCCGGGCCGCCCCGATTCACCCTCCTGCACTGCTTCTCCCCTCCTGCTCATGGCCGCCCGCCATGCCTTGCCCTCCCGCCCCTCGCTCCCTGCCAGTCACCTCACGCACTAACCTCTCCCTCCCGCGGGCCCAGCCTAACGCCATAACCACCCTTACAGAACGGCCTCACCCCCCTCCACGTGGCGGCCCATTACGACAACCAGAAGGTGGCCATGCTGCTGCTGGAGAAGGGCGCCTCGCCCCACGCGACCGCCAAGGTGAGCTCCCGCCGCCCGTCTGAGGAACCCCGGCGAGAGAGAGGGCGGCCCGGCCTCCGCCTTGCCCACCCGGGGTCTCTCCCAGACCGTTATTCTGTTTGTGAGCTTTAGCTGTAGCTGGAAGTCACCTTAGTATTGCGTAATAGCAGTTAGCTCTGGGGCCCCCAACATCAGGAGGACACGGAGCTGTTGGAGCGGGTCCAGAGGAGGCCATGAAGACGCTCCGAGGGCTGGAGGCCCTCTGCTGTGAGGACAGGCAGAGAGAGTTGGGGGTGTTCAGCCTGGAGAAGAGAAGGCTCCGGGGAGACCTCAGAGCCCCTCCCAGTGCCTAAAGGGGCTCCAGGAGAGCTGGGGAGGGACTCTTGATCAGGGAGGGGAGCCATAGGACAAGGGGGAACGGTTTTACACTGAAAGAGGGGAGATTGAGATGAGATATGAGGAAGAAATTCTTTCCTGTGAGGGTGGTGAGCCCCTGGCCCAGGTTGCCCCGAGAAGCTGTGGCTGCCCCATCCCTGGAGGTGTTCCAGGCCGGGTTGGATGGGGCTTTGAGCACCCTGGGCTGGTGGGAGGTGTCCTTGCCCATGGCAGGGGGGGGTTGGAACTAGATGGTCTTTAAGGTCCTTTCCAACCTAAACTGATCTGTGATTTTAAAGGTGGGAATTCATCTTACTGCCAGAAAGTACCGTCAATGCCATTCTGCTTTGCTTAAATGGTTAATTTGATCAGAATAGCATTCCTCCCTATTGCTGTTTGCAGCCAGTGCCGTGACTGACACATATCAAAATTCCATATGCAAACGTACTTCTACCCACACGCTCCGAAAAAGCATAATGCAATGAAAAGTGTGCCCCCATCACTCACCACGGAGAATGTCACTCATCCATCAAAAGTGAATATTTACAATGTAGGTTATTCAAAATGTAGGATTCAGGCTCGGGATAGTTTGAAGGTATCAGCTGAACAGTCCTGCCCACCCTAGCGAGGGCTGGCTTTGTTCTAGTTTCGGTGGTGAAAATAACAGACGGACAAAGCAACACAGCAGCAGGGCCATGTAGGACATGTTCGGCCTCGAAAATGTAATGAACTCTCATCTCTAGTAATAAGGGGTAACATAAAATAATACTGTTTTGTGGTGTTTGACTTCTTAGGCTTACGGGGCTGTTGTCTTAACTTGATTCTCATTTTGTTTCCTGGCTGGTGTTAGAATGGATACACCCCTCTGCATATTGCTGCCAAGAAAAATCAGATGCAGATAGCTACCACTCTACTGAACTATGGGGCAGAGACCAACATTTTGACCAAGCAGGGAGTCACCCCACTTCATTTGGCTTCCCAGGAAGGTCACACTGACATGGTGACCTTGCTTTTGGAGAAAGGAGCCAATATCCATGTGGCAACAAAGGTAACTCACAACCGGAGACATGGTACTGTGGGTGGGAGTTTCCAGTAGGATGCAAAGCGCGGTGTAGGAATGATGTCTCATTGCCAGGAATTCTCAGCTTCTCTTCCTTACCCACATATTTGCAAGTCTGCAGAAGTGACAACAGGTGGGTGAGCAGTAAAAGTGAGAAGAGGATATCTAAGACTGGCGGAGGGATTGATCAGTTAACTTACATCATGTAATTAATAACCGGACTGGGGAGCGCACAGCAGGAGCTGCAGCTGGTTGCCGTGACCCGAGGAAAACGATGTAACACCTGGTAGAGAGGTGACAGGAGGAAAAGCAGACAGAGAGAAAATGGTTTCTGAGCGCTCAGGAAGGCAGGACTGCAGTGTTTTTGTTGTGCTGCAACACACAAGGCATACGCTCCTGAAGTTTTGCATACGCTCCTGAAGTTTTACATTAGATGCAAAGGAAGGGGAATGTAAAATTCCGGAGTTTGTGTGTCCGTGGATAGATTTAACAATGTGTATCAGAAACCTGAGAGCTACAGTGTAAAATAGTTCAGTTCTTGCCAGCAAAGATGCTTTTCCTCATCTTTCCCAAGCGGAAGAAAATGGCTTTTTCCCAAGCGGAAGAAATTGGCAGTGCTGGCAAATAACAAAACAACATTATTAGCAGAGTAGTGAGTAAGAAAAATCCTGTGGAGGACCTTGCCAATTTTTTTAAATTTTTTTGTGTGATTGTACGTGACAGCTTTTTCATAGAAAACAATTCCCTCTAAAAAAAACCCGTTACTTTAGATCTTCATAGGTCACATAGTTTTCATATGTAAGCCTTATTTACTTAAGGTTAAAAGCCTGCAACTTTTCTTCCAACAAGTCAAAATAGAAGGCTCAAATGATGTATTATGCTACCTAACCAGTGAGAAACAAGATGATTTTCATTTCTCTTACAAAATAATTTCCCTGCCTTGTTCACAGGCAGGTACTGTGTGCCTGATCGTAGTGAGCTTTTAGTTAAAGGCTGCATCCATTTCCTTGGCATCTTTGAATGGGATCTATTTCTGGAGTTATTTTCTTCATTCTGACTCGTGCCTGCAGTTGTCAAGGTTCCCTTTCCTGTCTGAGGAGTGGGAAGCACCGTGAATGTGCTTCCCTAATTTATTAATGGGCTCCTCAGCTTCCCGAGCAACATTATTGTATAAAATCCGAGCGTGATCATTGATGCCTGAAAGTTTTACTCTGTGGTTACGGTGATGTAATTGCTTCGGAGCTGTTTGTCAGCCGGAACAGGAGAAACATCAACTCTATTTTGTTTAAAAAAAACCACCCATACTTAGAAGCTATAGTTAGGATCTTTTCGTGTTTTAAAGATGAGAAGGTAGGAAAGTCTAGATTTCTTTCCTCATGTAAAGTAGGTTTTATTCTTATTTTTATCTTTATTTATTATTTTGTATATTCCACCTCCAGACTGGACTGACATCCTTACACCTTGCGGCTCAAGAGGATAAGGTGAACGTAGCTGAAATACTCACAAAACACGGTGCAAACCAAGATGCTCAGACAAAGGTAAATCATGGAGTGGCTACTGTCTCCAGCGTGCCAACAGATGTTACCACTGTAAAAGGAATGTTCCACTGAGCTTCCAGTTTTACTTCTTTGTTCTCTTATTGTAGCTGGGTTATACACCTTTAATTGTGGCGTGTCACTATGGAAACATCAAAATGGTGAATTTTCTTCTCAAGCAAGGAGCAAATGTCAATGCCAAAACCAAGGTGAGGAATTTTTCGTTGCTTGGTTTTTGCTCTTTGTTAGGAACCTGGTAACCAAGCACTATGAATACATACCATAGGTGCCTTTTCACTAGGAAACTGTAATTACTGCCTGGTAGGTGTCAGCGTTTGGTGACTCGTGGCTGTAGCGGAATGCCTTCTCTCTGCTGCATCTCGTTGTGTAGTGTTCACAAAAGAAAAGTCCGATAACTCTTTGGCCATCTGAAAGAAAGAGATAGAGAATAATGTTCTGTTGGTTTTTCTCTTTTTCTTTTTCCTTGCAAACTAACAAATGCGAGCTTGTTTCTGATCTTGTTTACACATGGATTACACCAGTATAATACCGGGGTGCTGCCAAACTAGTAAGGAACAATTCAGACTCTTTGAGGGTGATGCCAGGTTCTCTCCAATCTGCTGGGAGGAGAGTGGGAAGCATTACTGCTGATCAAAGTGTGGGCGGTATGACTGGGAGAGGAAACGGCTGTGGTGGGGGAATGCAGTTCACTGAAAACAGGTTTGGGGTTTGGGTTTTTTTGAGGGGAATCTGGGTACACTGTTACTGACCAGTTAGACTGAAAGGGACCTGAGTGCCTACAGCCAAAGCCTGAACAAAATCCACTGACTTCAGCGGTTTCTTCCAGTATAAACTGGTGGGCACAAGAGCTGAAGGTGATGTGTTTTGTAGCAAGGATTGTCTGTCTCCTGAGTTTACACAAGAGAGGTTCTGGTGACAGCAACGGTGTGTCGCATCCCAGATGTCATCACATCACCCTTATCAGAAAGAGAAGGCTAACCCAGGGGCAGCAAGGCTTCGGCTTGGTTAAAGCTGGCTTCAGGCAATGGCTGGCTACTGCCTTTAGATTGAATGTCTCGGGACCAAAGTCCATTGATATTTCTAGGGACGTACTTAGCATTTGTGAGATCCAGTGAAAATCACAGGGTTGTGATCTGCTGCTCCCTCTGGCCAGCTCCTCTGTCCCCAGCTGGGACCGATGGGATGGATTCGTTTCTCAAAGTAGCACGATTTCATCACAGTGGTCACAGCTCAGCCTGGTGAGAAACAGCAGAGTAAACAAATAAAAGATGCTGGCCCATCCCTCGTGAGATCACCCGAAATCCATGGGCATAACCCAAGGATTCCAAAGGAACAGGCAACACTACTAGAAAAACAGCTGATAAGAATTAATAAAGCAGACGCTAGCAGGATCCAAACGATAGCTGCCAAGACGTTCAGCTGAGGTGTGTGGAGGCTAACTAAAGGGACAGACATACAGTCTTTAGTATTAGGTCTCACTCTATGTCTAAGGAGCCACTGGGCCAGATTCTGATGCCATTTCCCCAGGTATTTCACTTATTTAGGATAATTTCATTAAAGTCGGCAAGGTTATATGAGAGTATGGGCAGTGGTTCTCCGAAATCTCACACCTAGGGACCAATAAAAATCCTGGCAATCTGTAAAAAAAAACCAAACAAACAACAACAAAAACTGGTACTGTGGCCTCAGTTTAAAGAGTAAATCCATCCTGGCCGGGTTCAGGATGGGCACGTTAAAGAATCAGTAACCTCTGTTGCAGCTTGGTCTTTAGCTAGAGAAAGCCTGCATGATGCTGTATGCCGTCTCCAGTGAAAAATGGTATGGCTGAATTCTGCTTTTGAAGGACTGCGCTAATATTTAAGTAAAGAGAGAGAATTTACTTTGCACTACAACCTACAGTAAAATCCTCCTTCGATTTCTTAGTGGTCCACGCACGCGAACTGTGAATATAAGAACTGTAACAGTTCTGAACTGTCACTATTTAATTAGTAGTACAAAGCATTGCTTGCATCTATTTGTTTGCAAAAGAGATAACGCTGAGAGTGTGTCTTTCAGAGCCTGCCCCCAGGCTTTACATAAGTGTACGGTGAGATCAACTTGGTGTTTTCTTCCAGTTTATTCTCTGCTTGCTTTCAAAGCCAATTGCAAATAATGTTGTAAATGAGTTGCTTGACTGGACTTACACAATACCATCTCTGATCAGTTATCTGAAGTACACTCTGGTTATGTTTCTGTATTGTGTAACATTAGAATGAATCACTGGAGCAGATAAATATATGGAGTTAAGCATGGTTAATACAGACATTGTGTACATGTTTTTAAGGGTAATTACAGCTTGGTCAAGCCTTTTGAAGGCAAAGTAAAGCTAAAATTGATTGACATTTATAATAGGTCTGTGGTATTCACCTTTTTAAAAGCCAACAGTCTCAAATCACTGCTGCTAAAAATTATGTATTTTTTAAATTGGCTCAAATATTTTAAAGGCAAATCTGGGGGCTTCTGTAGAAAACTAAGATGTGAGAGGAAGAAAAAAGTTCTCTGCCTCAGCTCTGATTCTATGTCCTTAGCATGCCACTTTAATTTTGCTGTTCCTCGTTGTTCCTCCCTCTGATTTAGGAAATGAGGAATTATCTATCTTTCCAGAGATTGCTTATATTGGGAAACAAAAGATGATTTGTGAATAAAAATGTTACCTTCCTTTATCTTTTCATTAATCTGTGGAAGAAGTATTACTATTATTACTGAAGATTTATTATCTTTGGGTCGATTGATGGCATAATTTCTTTTTGAAGTGTCTCAAAAGGAGCAGAAGGAAGCAAAGCAAAGTGTCTAATCTACTTACGGGTGGTTGTTGTTCTTTGTTTGTTTGTTGTTTTATCGTAACCACCGTGGACAACAGAATGGGTACACCCCTCTTCACCAAGCCGCTCAACAGGGCCACACTCACATCATTAACGTTCTTCTCCAACATGGGGCCAAGCCCAACGCCATCACCACTGTAAGTCTGAAGCGCCGGAGGGAACTGGTTTCCCTGGACGATTCTGTTCTTTCCTTCCTTAGGGCTTTGTTTTGGTGAGAGTATTCCTCCTACAGCTGGTTGTCAGATGTGTAAACCAACTTCTTCTTCTTTCCCTTATCCTCTTAAGGTGGTTCAGATCAGATCACACTCACTGAGCTAAATGTGAGGTGGGGAAACTCCTTTCCGAGCTGCAGGGTCAGGCCGGCCACAGCTAGCTGTGCTTGTTCCCTTGCCCCCTGCCTCAACACTTCCGTCTCTAAATTAATATCTCGATAAGGATTTTGCCATAAAAAATTAAGGGGAAATCACAACCTGCGCTCTTTCGAAGATTTAGACCCAAATTTCTGTCCTTCTGTCCACTGGATCTGTTCCAGGTTCTTACTGGGTTCACTGATGTTAATGTCTCCTCAAAGACCATCAGTAACCTCTGGCACAGCTCCTTCTCTGCAGTCAGCCAGGAACGCGACTGTCCTATTTCATGTTGATGTTGTTTATTAGTCACCTCTAATTGGGTAGTCTTTAAACTGCAGCCAAACTGTCCAAAACTGCTGTCATTCCCCAGAGTGGATCAAGTGTCCGTGTACATATATTGTGCGTGCTTAAATCAGCGCTGGCACCCTGTTTGGGCCTGGAACGATCGCATTGCATAATCTGCTGTGAAGTTATCCAAAATACCAGTTTATGCACCGGATCATCAAGCAAGACACCAGTTGCAGTCAGCTTTTGGGGCTGTAGGTACTATTGGGCATATTCAACCTAAAGGTCTCTTTACTTGCTTTCAGTCCTCGTGTCGGGCTGTCGTGCCAAAATCTCACCCAAATCCAAGCAGGGTCTCAAGGATGTGTCTTTACTGCACAGTTTGCATGCCTGCTCAGGTACTAACTCTGTTCCTGTCCACACATAGCAACCTCTAGCTTGAGATAAGAGAGGATTTCAACCTGAGACCCGTGGCAGGGGGATATGGGAGTGGGATATGAGCAGTTGCTGTGCAAGTGACAGTAACGGTCAAGTTATTTGTGCTGTGAAGATGCTAATCTATTCATTTTGTGCTGCTCATCTGCACTGTGTTGCTTCAGGATTGCTGAGCTCGACTAATGCAGAAGAACTTAAATTATAGATAACTAAAGCTGCTACTGAAGTAGAGGAGGCCCTCAGGCTGACATCCTGCACACACTGCGGTGGCGTCACAGGAGAAATAATTTCAGATGCAAAGAGCGGTACAGGGGCCTTCCATGACTCCCCCCCGTAGGCCAACACGTTATCCTTTGTTTCAGTGCAAAATGACATAAAACAATTCTGTGTTAGAGCTCTTTACAAAGAACCATAGAATCATAGAATGGTTTGGGTTGGAAGGGAACTTAGAGCTCATCCAGTTCCAACCCCCCTGCCATGGGCAGGGACACCTCCCACCAGCCCAGGTTGCTCCAAGCCCTGTTCAACCTGGCCTTGAACATCTCCAGGGATGGGGCCTGGAATCGCGGGGGGTCACGGAACGTGTCCCTTCCTCCCCGCACCAAGTTGAGTGACACGGGGGCCATGGACTGCCAATGTTCCAGGTGATGAGATGGATATAAGTAGGCCTAAACACTTACTAAATTACCATTTTAATGTCCACTTGTTGAGTGGCGCATCTATACATTTAAACTGCAAATAAATTTACTTAAATGGAAATTAATTCCCCACCTCCATAGGTTGTTTTTTTGTTTATTTTTATTGGACGCACATTTTTGTTGTAAGGAGACATAGAAATGTGTGGGGACAATACGGCTGTAATCTTGTATTCCCCCAAGAGGGAATTGTGCCTGATAAAGATTTAACAGTTTCAACTGGAAGTGAAACTGTAACATTTTAAAATACCTTTTTTTTTTTAGATGAGGATTTCTGCCATAGAGCCATTTATGCAAAATAAAACATGAACTTCTGCAGACGAGACACATTCTGTATAGTGAAACTCGAGCACTGAAGGGTTAAACCGTCCAGCACTTTTTTATTTAGCATAGCAGGCAGATGTAAGTGTGTTGTGTTGCCATGGTAATCGGGGCTATAGTCTTAAAGAAGTTACAAAGACGGAGTCAGATGTAATGGGGGGGAAAAAAAAAAGAAAAAGAAAAAACGGTGATTTTTCCTAGGCTGCGCCTTGTTTTGGATGGAAATGCTGGCTCATGCCGTGTGGAGGGTGAGCTCATTGGTTCACATCACAACCCTCCCTCTCAGCGCGCTCTCTCTCTCTCTCTCTCTCTCCCCCCCTTCTCTCTTTTTCTCTTCAGAATGGTAACACTGCCTTAGCCATTGCGAGGCGTCTGGGATATATCTCAGTGGTCGATACGCTGAAGGTTGTAACGGAGGAGATTACCACCACCACAACTGTGAGTCGCAGATGCATTAAAATGTCTCTCTTCTTTACTCAGATTGTTGTCTTTCTCTTCTCCCCTCAGACTCTCCATGTACCTCTTTCCTTTTCTTATTTTCTGGGTTTAACCCCCCCTCCCTTTGTGTTGGACTTCTGCAAAAGGTGCCACAGTGCTTTCAGTATATTTTTTAAGTGTGTGGAAGTGTGTGTAACACCACAGGCTTCACTGAGCTAGGGGACAAAATCGACGTGCACACAAACAACTATTCGAAAGCAGAGTAAAACTTCTTTGTAGACACAGGTCTGAGCTGCGAACCCAAACTTTCCAGAAGTTTGCACATTGCTGTTTAGATCCTGTCCTGTTTCTCTGTCTCTTTTTTCACCTCTCCTTTTCGGTCCATCCTTACCTTTCCGCACTTTGGACACCTACCGAGGCTCAATCCTTGCAGCACACCACAGCGAAGCTTCGTAGCGTTTGGACTGTACCAGCCGTGGGCCGGTGCCAAGCGTAATGATGCTCACTAGATGGCTCTGAATCGCATCCGTCATCTTCTTACTCAAGTTGCTTTCAGTTCAAAGAGATCCTGTTTTTCCAAAATACAAAAGACTCTTCCCTTACGTGCTCGGTCCTCTCAGTCCTCCACACTCTTGGGAGGCTGGAGTTTGACTCCAGGGTTTGTGAAAAGTATGTGCTGCGCATCAGCAAAGTGGTACTGTTGCTTTAAGCCAAGAAAAACGGATGTATTCTGACACTCTGGGGGGAAGGTTTTCTCTTTCTGGACTTTTACCTCCCATCTACAAACGTTTTAGCAGGCAGGAAGGGAGAACATTAGAAATAGTGCATCATTTAAGAAATTACTTGTAATTTCAATTTCCATTACTGCTTTTTATCTTGATACACTGTTGTAAGGTCATGCTTTTTTTTATTTTTATTTTTTTTAATGCAAGAAAGATTAGCAGTCTAGAAAACCTATCAGATGTAGATGTCATTTAGGAGCTCAGAGCCGTAAAAATCCACAGATTACTTAAAAGATGCCACTACTCAATCGGGGAGAGGGTTAGAGGAAGGGAAGGAATCCAGAGTCTCTTGTAAAGAAATGGGAAAACAATTTTGATTTTGTCTCATGCTGACAGCAAGCCCCACTGATATTAACCGAGGAAGGTGGAATAAAAGTAACATGGCATAAGGTTACAAATAGAGTGAGCCATAATTTATTAATGACCTGCAAAGATCAGACTGAGTCAGGTTTGGACAAGGAATTCCAGCGTAATTCTAGAAGTCTCTTAAGAAAGACTGTATGTTTTTGTTGTCATATATTTCCTGTTCTTGTTTAATCATATAGCACATCACACATGTATGTGTGTAAACACATCCGTGTCAGAGATCTAGCAAAATAAAACCTAGGTAAAATTTTCCATGAAGCTTCAGCTTTTTTCAAAAGGGTATTTTTTAGCCTCAGGTGACACCTTTGCTGTTCTCTGTGCTGTGTCCTGCCACACTTTTTTCCATTTATGGCTGATCTAAGTTGGAACTTCCTTTCTATCGTCCAGTGTGTTGCACTGTGGAGCCTTGTAGCTTCCCATGTGTAAGTACTAGATGCTTTGTAATAAGAGGGATTATGCTATGAAAAGACACCTGTGAGTTATTTATTTTGGAAAAATGTTTCTTTAAACTTTGGGAGCAATGGGTTTTTCTACCAGATACCAGGTGCTTGGGGTTTAGGACTGAATCAAGTACTGAACCTTGCTTGCATAGTTGACCTCTACTGCTTGCATATAAGAGAAATCTGAAATCTTGAACTGTCTCTGTGTACGAAGCACTGCTTTTAAAAGTCAGGTGGGAACCCTCCATAAACTCAGCAGATTTTTCAACTAGGAATTTGTCTGAATCTTGTACCTTAGGGGTGTATAGAATAGAAACCTCTGGTGGTGGTGGGTCATGGTGGGGAATGTTGATTAACTGTCATTTAGAACAAGTCCTGAAAAGGAGGGATAAATAACAGGCACTCCCTGCAATAAAATTCTCCAGATGGTGAGGTTGGTGTTGCCAAACCAGAACACAGCATTTAGCACTGAAAAAAAAAAAAAGGTGCTGTCACCATAGCTACTTCATTCTCTAAGGTTGTAGCTGAGTGATGCACAGAGGACGTTAGACAGGCGGATGCTTTATTGCTATTCAAGTCACCGGCGTTTGAGATGAGGAAAAGATCTCCAGTGCCAAAGCCTTTGGTCTAACTTTGAACAGATTTTCCTCTTACTTGCATTAGTGTTATTATCAGTGGAGCCACGTGACCGAAAAGCAGTAGAGAAAATAAAGTGCGCTTATTTTTACTCGCAGATCAGAGATGAACAGGAAAGAAATCAGAATAAGCTAGGCTTTCAAAGCTTTGCTATGCAATTAAGTTTTGGGGTGTTTATACAAACAGGCATAGTCTTCCTGTGGAGAAATGAATACATGAGGAGCTTTGAGGTTGTTTACAGTATACTGCTCTTGAGTAAGTAATCGCTGAAGGTACATATAGGTTTATACACCTGAAATATATATCTGAATTACTCTGTGCCACCAGATGAAAATCT
Organism: Pluvialis apricaria; assembly: GCA_017639485.1. Taxonomy (NCBI): domain Eukaryota; kingdom Metazoa; phylum Chordata; class Aves; order Charadriiformes; family Charadriidae; genus Pluvialis; species Pluvialis apricaria. The sequence goes on from CM030010.1 coordinate 81,956,675, forward strand.
GGCCTTACAATGAAAAGTCTTAAATACAGAAGCCTAAAGTAAAGTACATAGTTGAATTCTCAGTAGGGAGTTTGAGAAATATACACTGAGCAATTTTCAAAGTGGGCCATTCATGGGGTTAGATGCGGATTTGAAATTTTGAGTGTTTGACATTTCTAATGTGCCTATCGACTAAAAAAAAACCCTAGTATTGTATTAAAAGTTAATTTAAAAACATTAATTCACAGCTTCTTTTGGGAATTGATGTAGGTTTAATGTTTCTTGCAGAGTTCAGTGTTCCAGAGATAGCATTGCATAGTTTTTCTTCTTCTGAAACATGCGTGCACGCACACACTCTCTTGATTCCATTTTCCAAACTTTGTTTCAGTTGTTAAATTATGTAATAATTTTCCCTGACTGAAGGGAAAATCAGGAAGTAAATAAAGTATCATTACTGTTCTGTAAATAAATAATAATGTCTGAGAGCCTTAGTCAGAGACCAGATTGTTATTACAGAGGGGCCTGTAAAAACCTAATCTATGAATAAATTGATATCATGATAAATAAACCTTAGTTACTGGGCTCTGCAGATCTAAGTTGATAGAAAGAGAATATGGAATGTGCCTCCATCCCTGTAGCTTGTGGACTAGAGTACTGCAGCATCCTTTCACTTCTGCGTTCTTCTAATCAAAGGGATTTTGTACCTAAGCTGTGGTTGGGAACCACATTTTCTTCAATAAATTTTGGTCACACAGCAGAAATACAAAAACTAGCATTTGTGACTCCTAGGCAGACCCTTTCTTTCCCCTTTCTTCAGAATTTGGTCACCTCCTCCTGCCTTTGTTGTTTTTGCTGACTTTTTGGTTATTTTACGTGGGGAACATAGGAGCTGGCAGTAGAGAATTTGCAGTACGCTGTGCGTAGATGCAATTGCAACACCAATTACAATTACAATGCCAGCAAATTGGCACCCACATACAGCGCTTTCCAGTTCGCTTTAAAAATATACAGCCCCCTTTACCTGGGTTTAGTTCTTTAGCGCAGTGTCAGGGATTTTTTTCAAGAATTTACGATGCGTTTGTTAACTTACTGCTGTGTTGTTGAAGAGAGGAGGTCAACGTCACCTGAATGATGGCGTCCTCCCCATCTGTCATCATTGGGTTTTGTCATCCGACTGCTGCCTGACGTTTCTATCCTGCAGAGGGGAAAGGGCAGACATTGGTGGAGGCATTCGGGGAATAGAAACCAATTTTCAACACAGAAAGTGTTATGAAAAAACGCTGCAGAAATAACTAATTGCCTTGAATCGCGGGTAAGAGTGAATTTAGGAGGCCTAGTTGGGATTGCCATTTGAAGCGAAGGACATTGTTTTTTCCCTGTACCTCAGGAGGGTGAATTGAAAACTGCTGTCACAGTTAAATATCTTTCAAAAATGTGAAGCAGACTTTTAAAACAGATTTCCAACTTTGGTAACTTTTATAGAAGTGCAGTGTCTTATAATAATCGAGAATGCTGTCTTGCTCGGTTTGTTAGAAATAGAGAAGTATAAAACAGAATCGGGAAATACCTAGTAAGTTTTGCACGACAAAAAAACACTTTTTGCCTTCACTGCTTGATATCAACGGGCGTTTTCCCAAAAGCATATTGCATAAGGGACTCAGGATTTGCCTGACATTCATTATCTCCCTTTCACTACTTCTCCACGTGATGTTAATTTATGGTCGGTGGATCCCACCCGCGCTGGGGGGTGAGGCTCTGCCTCAGCGGGAGTTCCAGGAGATGCGTGGCCTCCTGCCGTTCCTCTCCATGCCAGAGGGACGCGTCTGCTCCTACCTACCTTCCAGCGCGACGACGGGTTGACTCCCCAGTTCAGCTGACTGGCTGACGGATCTGGGTGGAGCCAGGGCAAGACTGCTATTTTTGTTGCGACTAATGCTGTCTGGATCGCTGGTCTTTTTGGAAGTCCTTAGTATTTTGTCTCCTGTATCGTAACACACTGAAGCGTTTCCTGCAGGCAACTTTTTCACATGCTGCACTTCCTACGGTTGCTTTGATTACATTCATCTCCTTCTTCAGTGTGTGTCTTGATGCTAGAAGGATGTCCCTGTTCTTGATTCAGCACCCCTGAACATCTTCTGTTTCCAAAATCTTCCAGTGTCCTCCTACTCTATGCTCTCACGCTGAAGCAGTGTCCTCCCAGCAGTCCTTGGTCCACACTTGCCTTGGATCACAATATCACAATATTTTAAGCTTTTAGGGGCACAAAATATATCAGAATCTTCAAATAACTTTTTTTTTCCCCCCTGGATGTATACATGATTTGGGGGGAATGTACATGATTTATGAAAAAGATATCATTAATATGCAGTGTAGTCACTTTTGGAGGGGGGAAGAAAAGTTTCAAGTGATCTGTGTAAATCCTTCCCATCTTTTTTTAGTTGAAAAATTTCACATCATTCATAACTTCATTTCCAAATGCTTTACGATTTAATAATTTCCATATGCCCCATACAACTTTCTGAAGCTTTTCTGTAGACATTACCTAATGCATTTTAAAATCATCTTGGAAACATTGAGCTGAATTGTTCTACATGCACCATTTATAAATAAATTTGCAGAGAGCTTTCTTTTCTTTTCTTTTATTCCTCTGACCAGCTCATTAGCTTTATTTTCTGGGACTTTTCTGCAAGAATAAATGTTACCTTATACAGCACTGAGAATAGGAGCTTCCTGAGTAAATATGTAAGATAAATCTATGGGGAAGGGGAAACACGTTATAAAACGTTTCAGCAGATCCCGCTGCTGTGGCTGTTGAAAATATCCTGCTGTCAACTTTGCTGCTTCTTTTGGTGTTTAATTTGAGGATTGATGATTCTGTCTTTGCAGACTGTAACAGAGAAGCACAAGCTAAATGTACCTGAGACAATGACTGAGGTCCTGGATGTTTCAGATGAAGAAGGTGAGCAATTTTTTCTAAGTTCCTATTCCATATCACTTAGGGAACCTGTCATACAGGTTCAAGAGAGCCGCTTAAGTACTTTGACATCTTCATTTTGCAGTGCTTGGAATGAAGTTCTATGTAATGGCCTTTTTGTAAATGATGTAGTCATTATGGCATTTGAATACAGATGCCAAAAGTTCACCCAAACCCAAATCCCGGACCCTTACGTCTTTTTCAGAGAAAGTGTATTTGAACCAAATCCACAAATCATCATTCCCTCACTTCAGATCTTAACATTTAAATGTAGAGCTGTCCCAAAGCTGGGTGTGACCCTCCCATAAAGAGGAATTTGAGCAGGGAATTTTTTGGATCAACGCCACCTATTTCAGCTATGTACATCTAGGAGTTCTGCCTAATTGGAAACATTTGTGTAAGAAGATGCGCAAGGTGGAAGGTTGAGGAGACTGTTCCCTCAAGGGAGCTTTTGGTGCAGAGGGATTGCAGATACATATGGCATGACATAAAGTAACAACACGCTAATAAGTTTGGGGCTTTGGTTTCAGAGTCTATTGTGTGTACAGACAGGAGGAGTAATGATGTACTGCTGAGAGAAATCCCAAGGAAATTTCTGTGAAATTGTGGAGGGACTGATACGGTACCATGGTTTTATACAGCACAGAGTTAAGGAAATAGCTTAAAAACATCCCTTTCTAAAAGTTCACGGAGGACTTGTTACAAATTTTAATCACAATGGCATCTGATAAATATACGCGCATTTGCAAGAATTTTCTAAGTTCTTAGTTACTCTTGGCAGTGTTAATTAATATTACAGTATCTTACATATGCCATTTTATGGTTGTTATTATTTCCTGCAAATAATTTGTAGAGTCACTTAACTCCAGAAAGTCGTAGGGATTTAGGGACACGGGTTACAGGGTTGAGTTTTTGTCTTTTACAAAGAACACAAATGCACTTGTGGTTCTGAATGGTACTGGAGGTTAATGGCATTTATGTTCCTAAACAGCTTGTATTACTTTTTGAAATGGGATTTATGCTGATAAATGAGTTACACTATTGAGAAAATACGACGTTTAGGCTCCAGATGCTACTTTTTTTTTCTTTTCTTTTTTTTTTTTTTTTTAATGCTTGCAAAGCTGCAAGCGAAAGCAAACAATAATGATTGAAAAGAAATTATTTTCTGCTGCATCATGATCAGTGAAATTATTTCTCTTGGGCATGTTTTTGCTGCATTTTCTCTGTTTGAAAAACATTCAGCTACTTGTGTAATTATTGTGATAAACAGCCTTTAAATTGCTTTATAGCCTTATGGTCGCTTTGTTGAAGTCTCTCCCAATGTTTTGAACTACCGTTTAACCATCTTTAAATCCACAAAGCCTGGCATGTCTCTCTGCTTCTACAGGATTAATACAGGGTATTCCTTTTTCTCAACCCAATTTGTGTGTTGTACAGCTTTTAAACACTCTGACGATGAACGCTTCAGCGATGGTGAAGCATATAGTGGCACAGGGGCTGTTAGCAGGAGTTCGTGGAGTAAGACTTACAAGATTTCTCTTTTTGTTTAACTCGGATTGTTCGTTTTATTTCTTTTTTTTTTTTTTTTTTTGTGTTGAAGCAACATGAATTTGCTTAATGTGGGTGCCTAACACTGCTCCTTTTCATTACTTTTGGAGTGTGCCTGGGCGTGTGTTTCCTGAAAGGTGGGAGGAAGAAGGGAAGCCAGAAAATCCAAGATTTATTACCTGTATCTTGACTACGTTGGCAGAACTTGCTGTGGCCATCCAGCATGACTAATGCTCCCCAGCGCTTTGAATTAACGTTCTCTGCTTTCCCTTACTGCCTCACACCTCCTGTTTGTCGATGGCCAACAGATAGGACACAGTCACTCGGGCACATTGCCGCTCCAGGCTGGTACTCACAGCGCCTCTGCTGCAGGTTGCTGAGCAGGTTGCTCACAGTTAAAGCACTTTGCGCCGTTGTCCTTGGAAAAGCTGTTTCTCCAGGCAAAACAAGTCAGGATGTTGGGAAAATTCCTGATGGGGATGGGACTGAACTTAAAATAGCTGGGGGCAGGAAGGCAGCAAAACTTTTTTAATAAAGAGGGTGAACCTTTTAGTGATGGTGGAGTCTTTAGAAGAGGCTAGCAATAAGGTTTCTGTCGTGCTGTGCTCTTAGCTGCTTTAAAGTGACATAATATCTTCTGAAATGAATAAGTGTGACACGGTAAACCCCGCCAGCTGTAATTACATAGTTATAAAGGTGAACGTGAGAAGAGTACTTGAGCAAATAAGTGTTTCAGGTCCCATCGTGGAGCTCGTTCATCACTGGTCACAAGTATTATGCATTTTGCCTGGGAAGTGGTTATATTATATATTTTATATATATATAATCGTATGCTGTTACGTTAATAATGCGGTATTCATATTCCTAAAACAAATTCCAACAACAACATCCAGGCTTAGGAGTATAAAATAAAGGACCACACAGTCTATCAAATAGCTCGGCTTGGAATATAAGGTCCTGCTCTCTGTAGCCTGTCTTAAAATATTTTGAATGGACTGAGAGTCCTCCCTAATTCTTCTTTAATTTTCATACAGCATTTTTGTGTTCAACAATTGCATTATTATTCAGAATTCTTTACCTTTTACTGTAGCTGAAAAAAAAACCCAAACCTTTCCTTTGAACAGAACCAGATTATATTTTTTATTTAAAATTGCATTTGATTATTTTTTTTTAAACTAGATTTCTGGGTTTTGGATGATAAGTATCAGAATTAAGTACAGAAGCAGGTGTGCATTGTCAGGGAAAGAGAAACACCCGCGCCAATAACAGACTAGATGAAATTGGATTCATAAGCTTTTGTGCAAGGATGAAGGGAGAAGTGGGGAAAAAAGGGAAACTTCATAGGCTAGAAAAATCCTACTCCATCTGCTGTAAGCCTGTTACGTTGGTCCTACATGTATCAGATATTCCATGGTATTAAGTCTTTCCTACTTTGTGACCACCAGGGCCAAAGATGTATCAGCACAGTTTTATTAAGCAGTTTATTCATACACCGCGGAAATATGCACATGCACATGTGTGTTACTGCTACTTTTTCGCTGTTTGTGCTACAGTCTACCACGAAGACTGTGTAAGGATAATAATTCATTGTTATTTGCTCAGTGCAGATGTAATACAGCCCCTGTTCAGCCTGATCTTGCAAAAAAAAACGATGGAGAAGTGCTTCTCCTTGAGGGTGCAGATTCCCACGGGTCGCGCTGTTAGGTGAGATGGTTTCTGAAACACCCATCAACGCCAGCAGAAATGCTTTGTGTGGATGGAGTTGGGCTCAAAACCCCTGCGTTTTTATCATTGTGTCTGGCTTGGCTGTTCGTATTGCTACAAAGTTCAGTTCCTTTAAAGCCGTTGCCACAACAGCAGCAATTTGCACTTGAGGGATCTTTAATAGCGGTAAAGGGCAATTACCACAAAGCATCTTGTGAAATGTATTTTAGTGACATCTACAGAATTAGTGACGTTAAGCACAAGCAGATGTTTCTGTTAGGGCTGAGTCAGTGTAGACACGCAAGAAAATCTAGAAAAGGCAGGAACCTTTTTTAATTTTATTGTCCCGTATGTTAATAATATTATATTGAGGGGCATGTTGCTGCTCCTCTGTACTCATTCCATGCGTTATTTTTGTGGCGAAAGAGCTGTACAAACTGCTCATGGTTTATCTTTGTGACTCCCATCTGAGACAGTACCGTAAGTGTGGTGCCGTATATAGAGGAGACAAGACCAACCGGTGAAACTGGTTGTTGAAGAGCTCTCATTTGTGTCACTTTGGGCCTCCTCATCTCCTGCTCTCTTTTCAGTCCACTTAATTTTCAAAAGCTCTGGTTTCACTGTCTCCTTAGACTAAGTTCTGGCTGCTGCAAGAAGTTGTCATAGCTCTAATCGCACTTCCCCGCATCCTCCAGTATGTCAGCACAAGCGTTTCACCCTGCAGTGAACCAGCCCAGGGAACCGATCTGTCTGAAAATTCATCTCTTTTCTTTGTTCTGACAAGTTATTTTTCGGCTGGACTAGGTTTGCAGGCAGAAAGAAGGGAATAGAAAGGCTGAAGCAGAAGGTGAGACACCATTGTCAGAAGCAGTATGCCCCTGAGATGGCTACCGTAAAGGTCGGTTCACACATAGAGAAGGGACAGACAAAGTTGAGCGAACGATCATGTGCACATAGTCAACGGAGTCTCAAAAATCAGTTGGAATCACAATATCCAAAGAACAAAAATGAAGTCATCTTAAAAGGAAGGTGATTAGGACATTGGATTTGCTGAAGCGTTTCAAAAAATGGAAACGGCGTCAACATGTGTCCTTAAATAATTTATAAAATAAAATATGCATTAATGCCTACATACAACAATGACCCAATGTCAGATTGTTGCATTTTTCCTCTCGCAGAGTTGCTCATTTTTCTCCTTTTTAGTTTTAAAGCTTACTCAAAATTGTGATACTACATCATTCAAACATATTCACAGTAACAGTGTCAGTGTAAAAGTGGGGTTTGCGATCCCTTCGTAAATGTGCATCAGTGACAAGGTGGCATATCTGTGAACTACTGTGTTGCTTAAGGACATCAAATACGTAATCTTAGATTCCAGAAAGCAGTTCGCAGCTAATCCATGCCTGATTACATCAGATTTCTGATTAAAAAAGAAAAAAAAAAATCCTTTTTGTTGTTGAAAAAAGTTGTTTTCCGTGTAGACTATTTTTTCTAGCATATAGAAACCATCAAGAAAGAGAACTTCCAAACTGCCTAGTAAGTCTGGTTCAGACACAGGCTCACAAAGGACTGAGAAGTTACAACTTTACAGGCAGACACTCCAGTAGGGTTCAGTAATTTATTTCTGGCACTGTTAATGATTCCGAAATGACTCTGTGGAAGTCACCCCAATTATCTCATCTGCCAGTTGTCGAATGGGACAGTGATAAGCTGCTTTGCCTGGCGCGTGGGGAGTGGGGAAGAAAAGGCCACGTGGATCTGTTTACCTGCATTTGTAACTGCCTGCCTGGAACGACGTGGCCACATCGTTATTGTTATGAATGTTGTTATTATTAAATGATAATATTTGGGGTAACTGCAGCTTGCGCTTTGAGAAGCATTCTGAATTCCTTACTAGCATCTGTAACAGCAGTAATCGGTGCTAAAGCACAACCATGAATTTCCCGGGTGCCTCTGCGTCTGGCCTTAGAGTACACTAATCCTACGGCATACACGTGAGAAATGAGTGGTTAAGTCTGTGCAGAATTCATTGCTGTTGTACATGTACATCATTCCACTGAAGTAGTGGCTTAATTAGTTGAAAGACTTAGGAAAAACTCGCCTTAAGTAAACCTGGAAGTTCAAGTTGCAGCCAGTAACTGTTCTTGGTTAGGCTTAAGTTGATGTCGCTGCACGTTAAACCACTGTAAATTCAGAATACCACTGCTGAATTCATTCAAACTGTAAATTAAGCATCTTATAACCAGTAGTATAAAATGTAGCCAAAGATTGTTGATATAGAGAGGTAAATCAAAAGCTTTGTATTGAAAATTTAACTGAGCCTTTCTTTAATGAAAACAAATCTGTGCTCAGAAAGAAATAGCTGTTGAATAAGAGTTTATTCTTAAAACTTTCCTTATGCTAACGGGCACAGAAAATATGCCAATGTCTGCCTCCCATTTACTGCAAATTTGTATGTATAGGTGCCCTGTAAGGTTTGTTATGCAAAGAGTTTCTTGCTGGTACATTTTAACAAGGTCATCCAAGATAAAGGGAGATTCTGCTTTGGAAAGTTGCTTTTGTTTACATGATATTGTTGAGATTACTTAGATTTTTTTTTTCTTTTTTTTGCCTGAGCAAAATGAGAATTTTTTTTTCTTCTGAGTGCCAGATGTGCAAATGCAACCGAAAATCTGAAAATTGGTTGCCCTTTTTTTTTCATTCATGTGTTGTCAACACAAAAGGTTCTCAATATAATGGTTAGCTGCTTAATTTTTCTCTTATAACTTTATTGACATTGTTGCTAGGAATGCAGAGAAAAAAAAAAGAGGTTATAATAAAGTCTTACTTGGATTTTTTTTCACTGAAATCATTCCCAGAGAATATAACTTTGGGGTTTTTTTTAAATATCTGTTATTGTCATTAGAAAGAAATTGATTTTATTTTTGTTGGGGTAGAATTGCTAAAGATTGCTCAGTTGTCAAGCTTTTAGTAATGAAAAATAGGAAATTGTGGTTACGTCACAAAAAAAATTGGCAACAGTTTTAAAGAAAGTGCAGTTTTTCATTTGCCATCAGTGTTGTTGACAAAAAATAGAAGTGAGCAGATTAGCAATAATAAAGGCTGTCAGTGATATGTGTAGGCATGACCCAAACTACAGACATGCATTTGTTAGTGCAAGGAAAGAATAGCGCATGGGCATGACCAGGAGACACTACTATATTTACTTATACTTTATTTCCTGAATTGTTATTTTGCGAGCAATGTTGAGTGCTGAATTATTTTCTTCAGAGACTGAAGTTATGGGGGGGGGACCAACAATAGCTTGTTCATTGAAGTGAATCATAATCAGCACATTAAAAAGGGGAAATGTATTTTTGACTAGTCTTATCCATCTGATCTAAATCTGCCTTTAAACCTACTGGATATTATTCCCACTCATGATTGATAAGAACTGGTTGCTTTTACATTTACATTAACCTTAATTAGCTAAAGATATTATGGCTGCTGACAGTACCTACAGATATTTTGTAGTCGAAGTGAGCTGTCCCAGGCAGAGGAGCGTTACCTGCTCCGTGGGCAGCAGACCTCTGGGGCTGTTGTTCCCTGGAACAATGTGGCTCTGAAAGATTTGTGTGTCAGGGCATAACATTTTACAAATATTTTTTAAAAAGTGCTACATAAAAGAGCGGTACTTGCCATGTGAATTTCACTAAGGCAAAATTGGTAAATCCTTTGTATCCTTGGCAAAGAAGGCAAAGACTTTTTTTCCCTTCTTTTCACTTCAATGCATGTTGGGTCTTGGCTAGCAGGTTTGTTGGGAGTCACAGATATGTGTACTAGACCAAGCTTTCCTTCCTTAGTGCCCAACGTGTTCCACATTGTGAGGAAATCTCCTATTTGATAGGAAGTATTTACCCGGTTTAGGGTGACTTTTCCTCTTCCAGGAGAAGAAAGCAGTGTTCTGATGGAACAAATCAGTTCTCCATCACTTTCCCCAGTATATTCTTTTAATGTCATTTCCTGCCCATAATTCTTGGTGGGATCTGCTTTATTGCTCCTCTTGAAACAGAAGGACGTTGAGGTGCAGGAGAGGGTCCAGAGAAGGGCAGCGAAGCTGGTGAAGGGTCTTGAGAATACATCTTATGAGGAGTGGCTGAGGGACTTGGGGTTGTTTAGTCTGAAGAAAAGGAGGATGAAGGGAGACCTTATTGCTCTCTTCAGCTACCTGAAAGGAGGTTGTAGAGAGGTGAGGGTCGGTCTCTTCTCACAAGTTACAACCCCTAGGACAAGAGGAAATGGCCTCAAGTTGTGCCAGGGGAGGTTTAGGTTAGACATTAGGAAAAACTTCTACACTGAAAGGGTTATCAAAGACTGGAAGAGGCTGCCCAGGGAAGTGGTGGATTCACCATGCTTGGATGTATTTAAAAGCCGTCTAGATATGGCGCTCAGGGACATGGTTTAGAAGTGGGCCTGGTAGAGTTAGATAATGATTGGACTTGATGATCATGAAGGTCTTTTCCAGCCATAACGATTCTATGATTCTATGATCCAGAGAACTCATTCAAGTCCCAGTTTGACTGTACATGGCATAGTAGCCCCACCACACCTCAGACTTTTCAGCATGCCGGTTAGTATCGATGACCTTCTAAGGCGTCTGTGGCGTAGGGACATAGGGATAATTTGTTCTGGTCCAATGCTAAAAAGGTAGAGCCGTTATTCTTTGTTACCTAGATCCAACTTCATAAATACCATAGTAGCCACTTGTGAAATACTGCCGTTCATTTTGCAGCAGGTTCATTTGCGAGAAAACGAAATCAAGGCGTCTTCTCCTCCTCGCAGATCCTGGAGGGTAGACATGCAGGTTCTTTTATTTGCTTCACCTTCTGTCTTTCTGCAAGTGGTGCATTGAGCTGGCAGTAGCTGGCATGATGATTCATGTCAAGTCATGTATCAATATATGAAGCCATACGTGACACCTGCTTTCCTGACAGGCTAAAAATAAAGAAATTTAAAGCATTAGCCAAACTGTAATTCAGGGAAACTTCTAGCACGGGGGGCCCATTAAGTAGAGGATTGACTTTAGGGAAGTGAAAGGTGTCCGTGGAAGGCGTCAGAGAAAACTTTGTATTACGCATTCCTTTAAAGATGCTTCAGGACTTACATATTCCATAAAAAATTGTGCTTGCCATAGCTGTCCCTTCTCCATCTGTTACTTTTAAGGAGCAGCACTTATGTGGGGAGCTGTAGACTTATCTGCATGCCGCAGAGAAAACAGTAATTTTGGCAAACTCACATAACTGTATCTGGCTTTAAAAACATCTATTAAAAGCAATTTCTAGCAGTTTCTGTCACAGCCCTCTCTTTTTTTTTTTTTTTTTGGTAACTTTTGCCTATATTTTCTCTACGTTTTGTGAGAGACAATCCCAGAGCAATTCTCATACAGCAGTTGTGTTTTGTAATTCACTTGTGTAGCAGGAGAACTGTAGGAATGGCAGGAGCTGCCTTTGTTGGGGCTTCCCTAAACGAGTTGACTCTGTAGACGCGTATCCAGAGTGGCGCAGTGAAAACATTAGAACTGCTTACTTGATCAAACACAACATACAAGCGTATAAACTTGCATAGCTCCCTGATATCAGGGGATAATTTCGGGGGTGGGGGAGCCTAATCTGTTTTAGAAACATTAAAGCAACACTTCTCCTGGGGGCCAGTACTGATTTGCTAAGCTGAGAATCGCGTGTGGCAATTGCTGGGTGCCTCAAAGCTACCATCTTCGAAGTGTTGCTTTGTGTTTAAAACGACGTTTTTGATCTCAAAGCGGCTCATGATTGTTGCTTGATTTAATTGGTTATACAGGTAGGACATACCCTTTCGTAGAATTTAAGAAAGCTAAGATGGAAAGTGCAGCAATATCAGTGCGGGTCTCCGTTTCCGATGGTTTGGTAAAATCCCGTGTGTTCGGCCAAACTGTCACCGAAGGAGCAGATACGTGGTCTCAGCACACGGCCCGTTTCTCTCAGCAGTCCGTTCGGTGATTTATACTGCTCAAAACCTGTGTTCAAACACCTGAAATCATCAGTGTCAAAATTAGCTTTTTGTTTTCTCTCTACTACTGGGTTTAGAGTAAGGCAAATATTTACTGTCTGAGCGGCCAGTCCGATCTGTCCAGGGGCTTCCCTTCCTGCTAACAGCTATCTTAGAAATTAGCAATTGAGATCCATTGGTATATTTGGATAGTATGGGCTCATGATGCACAGAAATTATATGTGGTCAGCATAAAATGTTAAAAAAAAAGAAAAGAGGAGCAGACCGGTAAGAGTCATCGTATGAATATTGCTGACTTGAGCAAAAAGTTAATTACTTGTGGATTTTTGCACGTTGGCTCTATTTTAATGCAAACTTTCAAAACAGTTCTGTGTGGCTTGGGCAGTGACTGGCGATGGAGTTTACTCCTGTTTCCTGGTCCAGGCAAATGGGAAAAACTCCAGGCAGCTGCATTTTAAAGGGTTGTAGGGAAGGTTCCCGTTCACGCTTTGTCCATTCTTTGCCTAACTGACTGCACCATCCCTGGAAGGCGCAGCACCCACTGCTCCCTCAGAGGTTAAACCACAGCCGTCCTGCTTTGTGGTGGTGTGAGGTTCCGCCAAAGCCCACTGAAGCTCTGCAGAATGATGCCAGTGCTGCTATTTTAATTCCATTTCTGTGGCAGCAGTGTCTTAAAGGTTGAGGGTCTTCTGAGTCGGTGAGAGCCAGCCGTTCAGTTTTTCTGGAGTGCCTCTAGAGCACAGAAGAGCAGGGTGGAAGCCTGGAAGCCTCCCTTGTGCAGGGAAGCCTGCTCAGGCATGGCTTAAGAGCCCCTGCTGCGAGAGAGCTTGGTTGCTCAGGTCCAACACTGCGTCACCGTAGCTCTACTGCTTCTGGAGTGGCGTGTTCGCACAGATTCACCAACCCAAGAATCTCTGTGCCGCTCCTCGCTGCTTAAAATAGATACGTCTTTGCTTGGCATGGTTGTGACAAAGATTTAAAACTTGGTGTAAAGTGTTGCTAATGACCATCAAGGCAGTTTTCACTTGCCTGTTATGAAGTTCTGTCTCGGGCCTTCCTTGCCTTAAGCATAGTATTTAAATCTTAAATTTTGTTTAATCTTCCCATTCTGATTCTTGGGTTTACTGTCTCTCTCTTTCACCCCTCCGTTCCATTTTCATCCTTTCTTTCCCTCTCTTGGATCCTGCAAAGTGCTGGGTCGGCAGTTTTGCAGAAGGGGCCGCTTGATTTAATAGTTTTTGTAGGTGGCCAGCACGCCATAGAAATGTTTAGCAGCTTGTTTAGCAGGTCATAGAATCATAGAATGGTTTAGGTTGGAAGGGACCTTGGAGATAGAATCATAGAATTGCTGAGGTTGGAAGGGACCTTTAAGATCATCAAGTCCAACCATTAACCTACCGTGACAAAATCCACTTCTAAACCATGTCCCCAAGTACCACATCTACCCTTTTTTTTAAACACCTCCAGAGATGGAGAATCCACCACCTCCCTGGGCAGCCTATTCCAATGTTTAATAACATTGTGAAAATGTTTTTCTGTGAAAAAATGTTTCCTAATATCCAGTCTAAACCTCCCCTGACATAACTTAAACGCATTTCCTCTTGTCCTATCACTTGTCACCCAGGAGAAGAGGTCAGCCCCCACCTCTCTACACCCTCCTTTCAGGTAGTTGTAGAGGGTGATAAGGTCTCCCCTCAGCCTCCTCTTCTCCAGGCTGAACAACCCCAGTTCTCTCAGTCGTTCCTCATAAGATTTGTCCTCCAGACCCCTCATCAGCTTTGTAGCCCTTCTCTGGACACGCTCCAACACCTTAATGACCTTCTTGTAGTGAGGGGCCCAAAACTGAACGCAGTACTCGAGGTGGGGCCTCACCAGTGCCGAGTACAGGGGGATGATCACTTCCCTCGTCCGGCTCACCACACTGCTCCTGATGCAGGCCAGGATGCTGTTGGCCTTCTTGGCCGCCTGGGCACACTGCTGGCTCATACTCAGCCGGCTGTCCGCCAACACCCCCAGGGCCTTTTCTGCCAGGCAGCTTTCCAGCCACTCCGCCCCAATCCTGTAGCGCTGCATGGGGTTGTTGTGACCCAAATGCAGGACCCGACACTTGGCCTTTGTTGAACCTCATACCATTGGCCTCAGCCCATCGGTCCAGTCTGTCCAGATCCCTCTGCAGGGGCAGCCTACCCTCAAGCAGATCAACACGCCCGCCTAGTTTAGTGTCATCTGCGAACTTACTGAGGGTGCATTCGATCCCCTCATCCAGATCATTGATAAAGATATTAAAGAGAACCGGCCCCAGCACCAAGCCCTGGGGGACACCACCTGCAACCGGGCACCAGCTGGATTTAGCTCCATTTACCACCACTCTCTGGGCATGGCCATCCAGCCGGTTTTTTACCCAGCAAAGAGTACACCTGTCCAGGCCATGAGCTGCCAGTTTCTCCAGGAGAATGCTGTGGGAGACGGTGTCAAAAGCTTTGCAAAAATCCAGGTAGATAACATTCACAGCTTTTCCCTCATCCGCTAAGTGAGTCACCTTATCATAGAAGGAGAATCAGGTTTGTCAGGCATGACCTGCCTTTCACAAACCCATGCTGACTGGGCCTGATCACCCTGTTCTCCTGCATGTGCCGTGTAATGGCACTGAGGATGATCTGTTTTATCACCTTCCCAGGCACCGATGTCAGACTGACCGGCCTGTAGTTCCCCGGATCCTCCTTCCGGCCCTTCTTGTGGATGGGTGTCACATTTGCCAACCTCCGGTCGGCTGGGACCTCCCCGGTTAGCCAGGACTGCTCATGAATGATGCAGAGTGGCCTGGTGAGCACTTCCGCCAGCTCCTTCAGTACCCTTGGGTGGATCCCATCTGGCCCCATAGATTTGTGCACCTCCAGGTGCTGAAGCAGGTCCCTCACCATTTCCCTTTGGATTACAGGGGCTTCATTCTGCTCCCCATCCCCGTCTTCTAGCTCAGGGGTCTGGGTACTCAGGGAACACCTGGTCCTACTGCTGAAGGCTGAGGCAAAGGTGGCATTAAGTACCTCAGCATTTTCCTCATCCTTGGTCACTATGTTACCGGCCCCATCTACTAGAGGACAGAGATTATCCTTAGTCCTCTTCTTATTGCTAATATATTTATAGAAACTTTTTTTGTTGTCCTTGACAACAGAAGCCCCGTCCAACCTGGCCTTGAACACCTGAGGGATGGGGCCTCAACAACTTCTCTGGGCAGCCTGGGCCAGTGCCTCACCACTCTCAAAGTGAAACATTTCTTCCTAATGTTTAATCTAAACCTGCCCTCTTCCAGTTTGAAGCCATTCCCCGTCGTCCTATCCCTACATGCCTCTGTAAAAAGTCCTTCCCCAGCTCTCCTGTAGGCCCCCTTTAGGTACTGGAAGGCCGCAATAAGGTCTCCCCGGAGCCTTCTCTTCTTCAGGCTGAGCAACCATATTTTCTTCTCATTTTTTCCTAGTAACAGGCCTGGAACCTGCTGAACTTACTCTGTCCCCACAAGCTGGACCTTGCCAGTCCTACCCTTCAAGTGATCTCCTTTGATTTTTCTTCTGTGCCCCTTCTGAGCCGTAAAGAAGCAACCCCAAGTGTTGCAAACCGGTACAAAATGTGTGCTTTTGGTGGGTCTTGCGTCTTGTTCCAGGGCGTTAGTTTGGCCACTGGAAACAGATTAATGGATGAACCAGATCGTTGCCAAGAGTGCAGTGGGACTATCACGCCTTGTGTGTTACGGTCTGGAAAAGCTGCCCATCGCAGTGGGAGTTATTTGCACTCAGCAAAGGAAAAATTACAGCAGCAGCAAGTGCAGGGACTCAGCTATTGGTCACCTTTTGTTTGAACATAAATGGATTCCTAGGTTTGGGGATTTAAATTTTTTATTTTCTTTTTTTACTTTTTTTACTTCGTGTTCCAGTGTCCTTACTAGTAAAACTCCAGTGTTTCTTTTAAGAGAGTCCCAAGTAGTTGATACTCCCTTCCAGTGCATTTTATTTCCTTTCAAACCTGCCCTAAAGAAGATGACGTTATTCAGAAATGCAATTTGGATGAAATTTTAGAGATATTTGAGGGATGGGCAGTAGCAGTGGTGAGGCCAAGGCTGAAGGAGAATGCTTTAATTGGGGCACAGTGCAAGGTCACCCGGTGTTTTGTAGCATGTTTTCCCCTGTCAAGTAAACCTCTGAAAGTCTCTTGGTATCACTGAAGAAAGGAAGGCGTTCTTTCAAGTAAATAGAAGATAAATCACCAAGCGGGTTACTCTTTGAAATCCGCCAGTAAGTTCATAGATGGCCACTGCAAATCATGGAGCATCGGTGTCAAGGACTCCGTTTGTCACAAACTGCTTGGTAAGTGGGGAAAACATTACTGTCATTAATTTGATGGGGAATGTAATGGCAGATTAACCGTTTCTAGCATGATTAAAAAGGATTATTTCTTGTACCACCACAAAACCACTATCTGGTAAGATTTGCCGTGTAAAGAAGCCAAATACGTAATTTCTTCTCAGCAGACAACATGATTGTGTATGTTTGAATTGACCGAGACTCAGGAATATAGCTGTGTTAGATCTTTTAATGACAACACAATATTCCTGGCAGGATGAATGAGTGCTTGTTACACAGACTCGGAGTAATTCCCTTTGCATATGTGCCATTGCCCTGCAAAGTAGGAATTAAGACATTCGGGGAAACCGCAATTGTATGAAATGTTATGTTCCTAGACAATCATTCCTACAAAATACATATTTTTTTCTCTTTCATGTACTAGGAGGGGGGGCTACTTGTTTGGAGAGTTCGTCTCGTTAAGGAAAGATGGAAGGGCACAAGGGGTTGGCAGGGAATGACTTTAGCTTCTAGTTCACTCACTCAAGACTCATATGCTGGCAAGTAGGCTGTGTTACCAACAGATAAATGTTCTGAAGACGTTGTGAAATATTCATGGGTAGTCTTATTACTGTCTGCAGATGTTGACATCACATAAAATAGCTCGTGTTACTTAGAGCCGTTGTTGACAACTCTTAGATGGGACGCCAAAGCTGAAATAAGAGTAGAGTTTGGATATACTTTTTTTTTTTTAAAAAAACGTGGGTGTGATGAAAGTGGTGAAGATTTTGCCTTTGTTTCTATTATAGATGGAATGTCTAGCGTGATTAGAAGTGTCTCGTTTATTTGAAATATAAATTGAAATTCCTTTTAGTGTTTGATTAACAGCATTGCCTTAATATCTTCCAAGTTTTCACTAAGCCCCATGCTTTATAATGTGACATTCCCAGGAAACAGGAGGCATCGTCTGTCGGGAGACAGGAAACATGCAATGATTAAATGCATTTTATTGTTTTCTGTGAAACTGTGCCCAGTTTCTCCCTCTTAATGTGGGCAGATGGAATTTTCAAGAGCTTTTGTTATACTGGAAAGATTTAGGCCTCATTTTTACATATAATATTTGTGTATACAAAAAAATATTTTCAAAAGACCAAAGGTTACTTAGTTTTAGATGACAAATTAGAAATTATTTATTTCTTAGCTGAAACATCAAACTGGAAAAACTAGCTTGATTTCTTTCATGAAAACAAATATCAAGATTTCTTCCTTCCACTCCTATAGCTCATAATACTAATAACATTTTTTTGGGTGGGGGGAAGATACTTGACCAGAAATAGCAGCAGTAACAGTAATTATGTTTTGCAATTTTGCTATATTAAGACTTTAAACTGCACAAGTGGCAGCTGTCCTGATGCCCGAATGAATTCTGTTTGAAACAGTGTGGATACTGCTTAACTAACCTTTATGACCTTCGTGTTTCTCGGTATATTGGGGTGAATTTCTGCCGCTGGAACGTGTAGCCCCTGAAGACTGTTCCTCTATAGCAGTTGCAGTCTCCTTCGCATAACTGAGCTTCAGGTTCTTGATGTTTGCCCAAGAATCTTAGAAAATAAGAATGTTTGAAGATATCGGTGGTCTAGGGTTATGTTGTGCGGTTCTGCGGGCCACCCCAAGGCTCTGGCAGGCTCACAGGGTAGGAATTAACCATCGGGAAAGTGAGTGAAATCTCCAAGCTGAAACTGGGGAGAGAAACTGCGTTGCAAATGGGAATGAAAAGAAACATCTAGATGTCGCTTGGCAATGTAATCTGTTTTGTTAGTCTGCTGGGGAAAAGCAAACTGTGACTTCATATAGGCAGAATTTCCTGGGGAAAATAATTTTGGACCTAAGAAAAAATAATTAAACCCTGTTATTCAGAGTATATGCAAAAAGGTTACTGTGCCAGATAAACAATGATCATTTAGGCTTTGATGCATTATGAAATACTTCTCTGATTAATGATCATTGCTGTCTATGCACGTGAGCTTATTTCCAGTTTCTGGATATTGCCATGTTTTGGAAATAAGAATTTTTTTGCTGATCACAGAAGGATGTTGGAACATGGGTGAGACAGCCTCATATGATGTGGAGTTTGGACAATGGAGAATTTAAATTAGGATTTGGAACTATCAGGCATAAGGCCACAGAAAACACCTTTTCAGCTGAGAACACATAGTAATTGTATTTAATCATCAGCTGTCAGGCTGTGATACAGTATAGCTGTGACCAGAGAGCTGAAATGGATAAAGGAACAGAGAGACCATGCTTTAGAGAGTACCAAAGAAATTTGTCCCTTACCAGTATGTGCAACAGCAAAAATTAGATTAAATTTCATTGATTAATCACCTTGATTTCTTTTTTTTTTTTTTTTAAAATCTTGCTTGGTGTGCCGGTTTCATTAAATGCATTAATCGCTTGTGGTTTGCAGTGTTTCCTGAGTGGAAAATGCCTTCCTCTTTATTGTGCCATCCAGCCGTTAGATCCCAACATGTAACTGCAATCAAACTTGTGTGTTTGCTTATCTCTGTCCCTTCTGTCGTTGGTTTAAAGGTGATGACACAATGACAGGAGATGGAGGAGAGTATCTTAGGCCAGAAGACCTCAGAGAACTAGGAGATGACTCTTTACCGAGCAGCCAGTTCTTAGACGGTATGAACTACCTAAGGTACAGCTTGGAAGGAGGACGATCTGACAGGTATTTGCCTGGACACGTATCTTTTCTTATGATAATTCTGCACACGTTTTGTTAAAAATGTTTGAAATCCCTTTCTCGGGGTCTTTAACTCAAGGGAGACATGGGAGGCACTTGTCAACGTTTCTTTATTAGGTGTGTCAGCGCGGCAGTCGTCACTTTGTAGAAGGAAGGTGTGGTCAGGTGTGGTCATATTCCCTGACCAGTCCAGAAGTGAATACATTTGGCACTGATTCTGTACTCAGAGTCTAGTGAAGAACTTGTTTGTGATTCTTATTTGGTTCTTGAAAAGGCAGAGCTTGCTTTATTGTCTTTGTGGTCGGGCGAAGGAAGAAGAGCCCGGCTGTCTCCGGGAAGGGCTTCTGAATCGTCCCCATCACCTCCTGTCATGAGTCAGGGGATGGGTGGGCAGTTGGACATGGTGTTTTAGCATTAGTTGAGCCGACTTTTTAGAGTAGTTTGGCTATAGATAGAAGGAAAGGAGCAACGGACTTGGTCATTCCGCATTGGATTGGCACTGAGTATATTGTTAGCAAGCACATGGACTCTTTTTCATCATGGTTGATGAAAACCATGATGCAGGAAAGAGCAGGAAAGAGAATAATTTTCCTTCTACTGGCACAACGTGGTATTTAAGTTGTAAATAAAAAAAAAAAAGTAGAAAAAATGTGTTCAATCCAGAAAACTTACTGATTTGCTTATATCCAAGAAGATGAACTTAAGCCTAGATCTATTTGTGAAATAATAATGCCAGTAGCTTTAATTTTTTTATTATTATTTTAGAGAATGTCACTATAGTCTACAAAAAATACGGAGTTCACTTTTCAAAATGAGAGCCTTTACTAGTGAGCGTAAGTGTAGGCTCGAACTGGCAGATTAACACCCGCAGTTCGAGTTTAGAATAGGCTACCCAGGCGTTCCTGTTTGAAAATGCCAATGGCTAGTGTAAATCGGCACTGTCTCCAGACTTACTGCCTTTAGAATTGGGGTTCACTAAAGAGGGCCGGGGGGGAGTTGAGATCTTGGCAACAGAAGGAATTTTTAACCTAGCTCATTTTCCGGTCTTGATTGTTATTCTGGCAGCATTTTCTGAAGCTCAGTGAAATCAGTAGGATCCATTCTGTTTACTTGAGTAGGCTATGAATTTCTCCTGGGATAAAAGATGTCAGGAAACAGTTGGGTTTGCCTCACAGCATGTGTAAATCCCTCGTCATTCAGGTCTTCTAAGCTTGGAGTCTTTGTTGGTTTTTTAGACAGCTTCAGTGAATCCACTGAAAACAAAGTGACTGTGTGGCTTTTTAAGTCTCAGAGGATGTTTATGAACTACATCAGAATGCTTAAAAATCAAACCTTTTTATCACGCACATTAACGGTAACAAAGTTTTTATCTTTTTTAAATTGTAAGATGTTGTATAGAAAATGATCGTGCAGGCAAGTGTTAAGCCAGTTTCTGCTCCCATTTAGAATAGTTTAGCTTTTAAATACTGTCAATGGATTTCAGTAGATTTTCACTGGCATGTAATTATGCGTTTTGTTTTGTGTTGTGTGAAAATTATTTCACATCCTCTATCAAGCATGATTATATTGAAATGAGGCAAAATTATAATGGGAGAAAGAACGAAAGAAAAAGTACATCTTTCTAACTCCACGGTCTGTCACTGTCAGGTTACTGGTTGTAAGACTTTTCACAGAGACTGCTTAAATTACTTTGCTTTTGCTTTAATGTGATTTTTCCTTACGTTATACTGACTTTGGTTTCTCAAGAAATTCAGTAAAGCAAAATAGTATCAGCAGTCTAGACTCATGTAATCTTATGCATTAAACAATTTGATTTAAAAACATGTCTTTTTCTTTTATAACCATCTTTCCTATTTATTTTATTTCTCTCTCCCCTTCATTCTTTTTTTCATATGCTTTCATTAGCACCATGCCCAGGTAGGTATTACATAGCATGAAAACATGTTGTCTCTCTATCCTTTTATGGCTCCCGTCTCTCTTCATCCATTTTGGAGGCCTGCTGTATGCCGGAAGGTTGATTTGGAGAACCAAATGAACAACGCTACCGTTGGAGATAGTTATGGTCTCACATGAATATGATATGTAGGAGTGAATACTGATTCAGCAGTACTCTCTCTCTAGAAAGGTCACAGTATGACAGAGTCACTGTCCCACAGAAACTTCGATGATTCCAGTACAGATAGTGTTAGCAAGGGTCGGGGATGTTGCACTAGATCACGACAGCTGGTAGCCATTTTCCTTCTCTACGTGGAGAAACAGTGGTAGAATAAAAATTAAAGAGAATGGACTGCACTAGCTGGACTCTCCCTCAGGATATGGAGAGCCAGAACTGATTCGGGCCATGTCAGATCACCAGTGTTTGATAAGACTCCGTTTCATTGGAAGTCCCTTCCACTTTTCCAGTCTATGACAAGCATGAGGAAGGCTTTCAGTCTTTGAGTAGAGACACGTTTTCAAGGTTGATTTATATAGTTTTCAATGATGTCAGGTTCTTTTCCCAGCTTCTGAAACAACGTATACTTCCCGCAACAAGAGGAACACTCAACTGAACCTAGGGCTTGCGAAAGCTCCGTCTAGGCTGGCAGGTGGATGTGTCCTGCAACATGGTCTCCTGGTCATCCAGATTAGAAACTTGGCTAGAGTATGCTGCTCTTATTCTGGGTACCGCCTGGGCTTTATTCAGAGCTTAGAAGACCTGGGTGATACATGCCTGTGCAATTACCTAACACGGGCAAGACGTGCTTCTTATCTTCAGGAGCTTTGTAGCGTTCCTGGGTTCCACAGCTCGGTCTCTGGGGCTGAGTAGAGTGCTGTTGACCCCACGACCCCTGTGACTTTAAGATTTATCAACCAGATTTGGAAAGAATATTTAGATATTAGTTTTGTCTCTGTGATTTAGATTTGGGGTTTTTTTACAGGATTCCCAAAGACTTATTACAATAATAAACAATTGCTACTACACTTCCGTAATTGGACTGGCTTTTCATTTCTAAGTCTTAGAAGCACAGGCCTTTGAACCACTGGTTTGCTCTTTGTTTAGCTGGTACAGCTCACAGAAGAGGGGCAGTGTCCTCTGAACACTAGTTTTGAAATTAAGGGTAGCAGGAAATCTAAACTTCTAATCTCCTGCAGACCTCAGTCAGGCTTGTGCATATCTTGCCTGTAGATAACGTCCATAACCCTCAACGTATTGGATATTTACTGGAGCTTACGTACAGGTACTACATAGTGGATATGTACTGGGCTACTTGTAGTGGCGGTAGTAGCAGAGCTGGGTACTTGCAGGAGAATATAGACAAAATCACCGCACAGATAACCAGTCAAATCTAGTCCAAACTTCCCTTCATTCAGTATCTACCCAGGACATGACATGAGCTGAATAGCAGAACCTACAACTTGGATGGTGAACCTCTTGCAAGCATTGCATGGCGCGCAGCGAAGCAGTGCTGAAAGTGTCAACTGCTGAAATGAATAGAGGATAATGATGGCAAATGGGGTCTGCTGCTGAGGCTTATTTTTCAGCCAAAGAACAAATGTTCGCTGAAGCGCTCCTGTTACAAACAAGCAAGGTGTACTCTGCCTACCCATT
The DNA here is from genome assembly GCA_017639485.1 of Pluvialis apricaria. Classification (NCBI taxonomy): domain Eukaryota; kingdom Metazoa; phylum Chordata; class Aves; order Charadriiformes; family Charadriidae; genus Pluvialis; species Pluvialis apricaria. Next base: position 81,979,576 of record CM030010.1, read on the forward strand.
TCACACTAAAATGTTTCACCAAAATACTCTTCAGTTGAGGTTCCCTTTCATAATTTTTTTTCTGCAATGTTATACGCAGACAGTTAGGGTGGACTTCTGTCCCTATTGAAATTTTGTTGGTTGTTTTAATGGAATCAGAATTTTATTCCAGAAATGCGCAGTTCCAATAATACCAGCCCTACGTCTCTCACCTCTTCCGTGTGTCGGGGTGAAAGACATTTCATGACGTGTAAGAGAGATTATTTATTGTTGGTTTGTTTTTTTTCTCAAGACTTCCCTAAGGCTGGTACTTATGTAATAGCTATCTCTGCTTTCAGTTTTGTACGATCCATCTAGTATGCTAAATAGGCCATTGGTATAAGTCAATGATCAATAGCATTGATTAGTCTTCACTGTTATATATTTCTAATAAAAGTAAGAGAACCATTTGCTTCTAAAAATGCATCCAAAAAATTGTTGAGTGAATGTAGGTATTGTTAAAAAAGGCTGACTGGCCTGAATCAGATGGTAAAATATGATTTCCAACAAGATCTGCATTTAAAGCACTTGAATTTCTCGTCCATAATGTACACGACTTTTTTATTGCTAACTGCTGAAAATGAATTATCCCTTCAAAATCCATGTGTCTGGATAAATGGCCTATTGTTCTGATCCAGTGAGTTAGTCATTATGAGTACTACTCATGGATGTGTAAGCCATGGAAATAAAACTGCTTCCTTCAGTTACGTGTACTGTATTCCTCAAGATACAGAACAACGTCACGGAGTACACGTACAACATCTGAAGGTGGTTGATCCGTTTTTAAAAATCACTATTGTAACACTGCTGCTAGTAAATATTTAAAGGACAAAACTCCTGCTATTCGGTAGCAGAAACCCCATTTACCTCAATACGTCCTTCTGTGGTGTCTTATTTGTCTTTTTTTTTTTTTTTTTGCTTTTTGCTAGTGGATACTGCAGTTACATTCTGAGCCAGTGCTTGGAAGCAGCTTATTTACTGCCTTGCATCTCTCATTGCTACAGCAACCGGTTTTCTGTAGAGCTGCGTGTACTTACAAAGAAAACAGCGCTCGCATTCGGACTGCCTCTCTAAAGATGCTCTTGGCATACAGAGGGAGAATTTTGTTTTACACAGGAGCTTGCGGCTGCCCACAATTCACCTTGCTGTGTGTACCTTCCAGGGGACGACATCAAGCTTCCTTGTTTCCAGTTTTAATGGAAGAGGGTAGATCGTAACAAAGCTTCAGAAAGGGTCATTTCAGCTTTTCTTCAGGTGTTAACGTTCTGGTTTTCCATAGCCATTTGCTTGTGTGACGTAGGAGGAGAGAGAACTTCTCCAAAAGAGCCTTACTTAAATGAAATTCACGCTCTTTATTACAAGGAAACTGTGATGCCACAAAGCCAAGTATAAAGTATTTGTGAGTATAAAGTATTTGTGAGTATAAAATCATTTGTGAGTATGTCATCTAGATTAGTCTCTAGGTTCTGCATTTTGAAGCAAATAAGTCAGTCAAAAGACTTTGTGGCCCTCGGTGGGAAAGGTGGCATAACACAGATTTGTAAAGCTCTGTTTTTTCCCCCGTGACTGTTATCTACTCCCCCTGGAAGCTGCATCATATTGCTAATAGCACGCTTTTTTTTTCATTCTCCCACTCGCTCTTATCATGACACCTTTACAACATCATCTGTACTGCCGATATATTGCTATGGCATCCTACCAACCTCCCAGCCTGCGATCCTTCAGTTCCGACAGGTCCCACACGTTGAGCCATGCCTCCTACCTGAGGGACAGCGCCATGATTGACGATACGGTGGTAATCCCCAGCCAGCAGGTAAGCAAACGCTCTTAAGTTCACTTATTGGTTGGATAAATACAGAAGGATAAAAAGATTGCAGTTTAGATTGTATTAACGATGCCACGTCGTGTGTGCTGCTTTGTTTATTTGAATATAAATCTAATTTTCATTGAGATTTAATGGCAAATTATGCTGTGCAATATTAAACTCTACTCCAAAATAAAGGGATAAGCTGCGTGAATGTAGTACAGGGACTGTCTTTATAATGCTCTCAGTTTTAACTGATTTTTGAATGACGCTAGCAGCCATTGGGCTAAATATTCAGGTGATCTAATGAACTCAAGGCCATTGTTCTCAAAGATACTATCCTGAAGCACGCTTGTTGTTAATAAAAAAAAGATTTAGAAAATGCCACTTTGGTAAATCACAGCATTCTTTTCACTGGGACCACTAACATACTGTTGCTTTGAGCAAGTACAAAATGTCACAATAAGGGGTTTCTAAGATCTTAATGCTATTATTACTCTTTTGTTTTCTTTTTTTTTTTAAAAAAAGTTAAAACGCTTTAGGCACTACTATGCAAAATGCATCTTCTTATTGTTTGGTGGATGAATTGATTTTATTGTAGTAAAAAGGAGGGTTTTTTGCTTACCAAGGTAACAACTCTGGCCAAAGAAGCTGAAAGGAATTCATATCGCTTAAGCTGGGGCCCTGAAAACTTGGACAATGTGGCTCTTTCTTCCAGCCCTATTCATTCGGGGTGAGTGTATCAATTAGCATTATACTAAAAAAAAGCAAAACGGAATACCTGCAGTGGCAGCAGCTTTAACTAATGCTTAGCTGGGAGTTATATTTTAATCCATTGCCTCCTAGAGCTGTCAATAAATCGCTATGATCTCTTAAGCTCTGACAGTCAGGCGAGCCTGGGTGCCAAGACTATCCACTGAAATCAGTGCGCGTCAGTGAGCTTTCGGTCGAGTTCAAGAGGAATGAACGAGATAATTGACACATGCACATGTGCATTTGTGTGGATTTTATGCAGAAATAAACTTTTTAAAGCTAGTAATGATTGAGACCAAGGCCCTAGTCGCTCCAGATGGTGAGTGCTTCCTGTGCTCATGAAGTAGCTTAGGTATGCACCAACTCTAGTGTTTGTCACTAAAAAAAAAGGAAACCAAGGATTTTAAATTACATGAACCGTGTAACAGACAAACAACCTAAACCTCATGTGCTTTACACAGATTTGGCCACTCTGTTCCTGTATTCTCCCAACTGACTCTTTGTAGACACTTGCATTTAGGCGAGCTCATTGAAACCGAGTAAGACAGGTGAAAACGCAGGGGCAGCCAAATTCATACTTACAAAGCTTATCCTGGCTGCCCTCCAAATCTGTGAGTTCGTTTGTGTTAAGTGCTCTTACTTACCGTGTTCAAAGTAATTTTATTCTTTACACCATATTCTACGCTTGTGTCCTGCCGTCAGGTTTGATGAGGCACGCGCAGATGAAATCCGTACGAAACTGGTGTCACGAAGAAGCGTTTCATTTCTGTGCAGCTGTATTGTACGCAGCAGGGCAGGACATCACAAGGAGAAAGATTTTATATTTTTTTTTTTTTTTGGTTAATCTGAAATGAGTTTGCAACAATCTTACAGTCCGTATCTTTCAAAAAAATAGCACTGGAGTCCCATTTGGAATGACAGGCAATCCTGGTCTAGAAGAGGGAACAGTATTGTCATAACTGCGATTGCAAATTGGCTGATTTGTGACGTATCTGAGAAGTTTGTTAGCTGGTAGCGGGATATTTGGCTGTGACCAGCGTTGTTTGGATTTGCTTTTCTTGAGCTCTAAAACTAACAAATTAAATGAAAATACTCGATGTGTACAGTTTGTATGTGTTTATATATATGTCACTATGTGAGCTTTAAAATTGCTTTGGAGGTTTATTCTAACCCAAAATAGTTTACAGACTTTTTCCAAAGGATTTATCACTTTTCACTTTCAGAAAGGTAGGTCTTCCCAGGGATTGCGGAGGATGAACTAAATACTTTCTAGAAGAGTGGCATTTATTCCTTGGATGCGCAATCATTCTGTGTTTTTCTTTTAAAAAATATTAGTGATACTTAGATCTTTTTGGCTGACCAGAATGCTAGCGATAGGATAAGAATATCTGATTTTAGAGAGGAGCAATGCTCTCTGCAGCATTGTATGAGATGTGATGTTTAACACAACACAAATTCTGTTCTTCTTTTTATACCTACCGACTAACTTGCCACTAAATATTGTAATAAAGAAACCTATAATAATGATTGCTCAACCTTTGGAAAAGACTGTACAACACTTCGTTTTTATCTTGCTTAGATTTGTCCAGGTCATTAAGTTATCATAAACTGTTGCGGTGCATCCTGTTTACATCTCTTTTTTTAGGAAAACACATTGGCTCCTAGAGTTGAGGCCCTTCTTTTAGGACCTTTTAGGACCTTATTTTAAAGTGAACGGATTGTAGAAGTACTGTGCGCACAATTGTTGCATTCACTTATCTCGAACAACAACAAATATGTTTGTCTCGTCACCTACACTCTCCTTCATACACAGACACACACCATTACGAGGTTCTTAACGAACTAGAAACACTGCTGACGTTTCAGGTGCACGTGTTGAAGTCATATATATCTGTCATGAAAGAAAACTCTCTGTGTTTGAAAAGAAATCCTATATAAATATTGTTAGTGGCTTTAAGCAAGGGTATGGCCTTGGTTTTGCCCAAGACACTGGAAATGATATTGAATTCAGACCATGTTGTGATAAAGTAACACGTCAGCAATGTATTGAACAGTAATTAATTTGGCACGGATGATCTTAATGTTGTATTCTGTGCAATCTGAGGAAAAAAAAAATGACGCTGTGCTCTCCCTGCAGTACTTCAGTGGCTCACCCCAAATTGTTATTGGGTTCTCACTGATCTCCCATTGTAGGGAAGTGTTTCTGTGGATCACAGTGTAACACCCACAAGCAAAGGGATAAATTTATAGAGAGCTGTCCCCTCGGTGTGGAATTTCGCAGGCATATATTTCAGCCTTTGCATAATTAACCCAAACTCCTCCCCTGTCTGAAATTTCAGAAGGGGAAAATGTTTTAACCATCCGTTTAGAATTTAAATGTACCTGTTGTTTCAATACGTTGGTAATTTCATCAATAAGGAAAGAAAAGCAATATCTTTGATCAGAGTCTTTGACAGCCATTTTGAAAAGAAGAAAATAATTAGGTAATATTAGGGGATATTATGTATAATTACCTGCTGAAGCATTATGAGAGACACAACTAATGCCTACATAAATGCAAATGTGCTTCACAGTTTTCGTCTCATACCTCACAATATCCTGTTGTGGAAGAACACATATATTTTCATATAAGTTGGAAGGCAAAAAACCCACTGAACAAGATTTCACTTGCAGCATTTAGACATTGCTTGACAGTATCATACTCTTATGTCTCTATCACCCATAGCAGTTAAGTGTGAATGGTAAAAATAAGGCTGATTGTAAGATTTTAAAGTATAAATTACATGCAAAAAGGTGTTATTTTTGTACCTGAATTCTGGTGGTACAGTAAAAAAAAAAAAGCCACAATTTAGTTGTATAGATTATAATTCTAAGAATTTTCCTGGCAGATATGTAAAGGTACGGGAGATAAGGAGAGAGGCAAATCTGACATGCTGTCAGGAGCACGGCACTGTGAGGAAGGAGCTTGGAGCTGATGCTTTGATATTAACTTGCTTTTGTGTTCTAGAGCAAGATCTGTAGCAGCTCCGCAGTTTTTCCAACTATGACTTGCTCACAGCGAAAACTCCTTTTTAATGAAAGATATTGATTTATTTTTTTTTTAATATGATGTGATGAATAAGTGCCTATTTGACTAATAAATGATCCAAGTGTAGCAGTACTTGTATCTGACAAAATGAAACAGTTGGGATATTATTAGTGAATTTACCTTTCTGGAAGTTGTTGCTTCCATCAATGGAAAAGGGAGAAGGATGAGGGAGCGGGCAGCTCGAACTGTGACAAATAATGTGAATTATCATTCTTAGCTGCATGTCTGCAAAAAAGGAGGCTGGATCCTTGCTAACAAGGTAAACAAAATGTATTTCAAGTGTTGTATTTTGAATCCATAAAATTGTTTTCCCCAATGTGAGAATAGTTTCCTGGAAATAGTTACGGAAACAGGACCTGGCAGCGACCAGCTGATAGTCATGTCTAAAATCTGAAAGTCTGAATGATTTCAAATTATGCTTTAGCCTTTATGACCTTTACTCAGAAAGTTACAATAAGGAAAAACAGCAGGTGTGTTTCATTAAGAGCAAATTGCTGTTCATGTCGGTGGAAGAAAATGGCAATGGAGATACACATGTAATAAAAAGCGACATGAGAAAACTAACTGGCCAAGTGACACATTGCTAAGAGCCTAATCAGGTCAAACTGAATGTTTGAAATTGGTCATTCTGTAGCACGGAACAAAAGGAGGACAAGAAACATGTTGAAACGGAAGAAAGTGGAGGACATAATATGTTGATAGGAAATTTGAAGAGAAGAAAATCCTGATTTATCGTGTTATGAGAAACACTGGCTGGAATTACCTTAGACACCTTACCCTTTGGTATAGCGTGGTCCAAATTTTAGATGTGGATACCTAAACCAAGTAGCATTTTCCCTAATCTGGTTCTGAAAGATTTACTCAGAGTCTTAACTCCGCATTGTAGGTACCCGACTTCCAGTTTGAGGATGTATGTAGAGAAACCAGATCACTCTAGCATTACCGCTGTAGTAGTAGTAACCATTTGTAACCAAGGATGTTTATGTAGGCTGATTCTCCATACTCACTCCTACCTTCTCACGTGTAATGAATATGCATATATATGTTCATGTGTTTAATTTAGAAATCTGTTTCATTTTTCCAGTATTTCAGTATTTCATTTAACTCATTCTTTTTTTTCCCCTTTCTTTTCTTTTTTGATGTTAAATCATCTATTCTATTGCAGATGCTCTTCTCCATGTCTTGATCATGACAACAGCAGGTGAACTTCTGCATAATTTCTTTCTTTAATACATTGCACTTCTCACCCACCCTATTTACCCTCTTCTCTTACCTCACTTCAGGATGCTTTAGTGATTTGATACTGCTTGTTAGCCAAGAGAAAAAAAAAAATAAATCTACTCTGACTAGCGGTAATAGTTACACATGGCCCTATTTCTCTTCTTATACAGTAAGTGTCCACTTTCTCCCATCTGTTATGGCCTCTATAAGAAAAGAATACTGGTCACAGAATAAGTCCACTGCAAAAAAAATCTTAACAAAGCGCCTTAGATATTTGTAGATAGTTTTAACCATGCAATTAATTAAAAATACATTTTCTCTGTTGGTGGCATGGTTTAATATTATTAAAAGGAAGGAAAAAAACCCCGAACCAACCCACAAATAATCCAACACAAACCATTGTAGGCAGGTTTAGTTTCAACTGTTGTAATACAAAGTGGGCCTTTATCTCACTTGTCTATATAAAGAATATTGCAGAGCCATTGTCTAGGCCATATTTTCCAAATTGTGCCACCATATTGGATCTAGTAGAATACCAGCACAGACCCAGTATATTTAATTTTTCACGCCACGTGCATTTTTTGTGTGACCTTGGTTAATCGGTGGTTGAATCACCGGCACATTGCGGCCCCCACCGAACACCTTCCCAAAGGAGATTGTCTTCACTTGACAAACTGAGTGTTTATTGGCACTGTACCTCTTCATCTCCTTTAACATAACCATAGAAAGGTGAAAATCTTCTTAAATATTCACCTGTGCAAAATTATTAAATGGCTAAATAAAACCCCAAACTACAAACCCGTATTTTTAGGTCACGTCACTCAATCTCTCTGTAGCAGACTAACGCAGGGAAGAGAGTGTTACCATAAGTTAATTCTCTAGTGGTTTCCCATGTAGGATCATGTTTTTTGTCCTCCTGGAATGTATATTTTGCCTTGTTTATGTATGGCATACTTGCAGCCTGATGGAAAGCACCCTGAGGTAGTTGAATGACTTGCTGTTGACTTCAGCGGGAGCTGGATCGAGGCCTTTTTTCTGAATTCCAGATTCTCTATCAGTTTTCCTTCTCCAGCTGAACACTTTACAATGGCTGAAGCACCCTGATTGTTTGTTTCTGCTTCTTCACACTGCGACTAACGCTGAATGCTGCTATCTCCTTGTTTCCCAGTTTCTTTTACAACTTAAGATAACGTACGCAGAAAAGTTCTTAAATATCTCTACGATGTGTTAGAGCTTTTTACTGTTTCCTGCCACCCGATGAGAGCATGTGTGCCTGCCTTAGCTAGTTTGAAAGAATAATCATACCTGAACTGACCGTATGAAAGTGGAGCTGTATTGATTTTTGCCTCTCCTGGTGTTGTGTGCTCAAAGAACGGTTGCCTGTTCTAGAAAGACCCTTCTTGCTGCTAGGTTTGCATGGCTCTACCAATGGTTCTGCAGAATGAGAAGTGCGGTTTGAGTGCCAACATGCTTTTGCATTCGCAGCCCCCTGAAACTGGGACCCTTCTGCAAAGCTATTTACATAACAGGGATTCTTCACAAATAACAGACTAAGTATCTTCTCTCAACACCTGCCCCCCGCCAGTGTTGACACATCTATTTTTTATTTTATTTGTTCATCCTGCTATTATCTGTCAAGTGAGCGTAGATATAGAGTTAATTCCATATCAATAAATTCCATAGGAATAAAATCAGCAAAGGGAATAACTCAGGCTCAGATCTAAAATATAAATATTTCATGAAAATACACCACAACTTTTTGTCCTTGTAAGGTGGATAAATCCAATGCATATATATTTGTCTGTGTTTTGTTCACGTGGAACCAATAGGAAACCCATTGCTGTTTGCTCTGCTGTCGGTAGAAGGCCCGGAAACAGCCTGAAAGATTTGGGGGCCTTTTATGTATGTCCTCAACCAGAAGGATGCTGTAGCCAATGTTATTTGATATCGTTACCTTTCATATGGCAAGCATGTAGTTTTTAATTGCGCTAAAATTAACAAGAATGAAATGGCCCCTCTAATTTATGAGTAAGTATTGCTAAATTAGGGGAGAATGGATGATGCTTGATCTAACTGCTAACCATGCGTTTAACAGAAGCATGTATAGACTCCGCTGCAGTCTACAACTTGTTCCTAGAAAAGAACTGCTTTTGTTCTTTTTCTTTAAAAAAAAAAAAACAACCTGATTTCCCCTGTGTTCTCTTTAAAAGAGGGAAGGCAGTGATTTCCCAAAACCGAATTTGTTTCATTGATTTGGCTGTTGTATGGACTGCCGCCTGGCTAAAATCTCAGGGAAGCTCAGTATCAATCCAATTTGCAAGACTGTCAGGGTCACGTGTTTGTGTCGTGCATCATTTCTAACTGAACCTTTAAAACTGGCAGAAAATGAAAGTTACTCAAAGGCTGTCTTAGTTCTGAGAAAGATCATTTGTCTCAGTGTTACCCTTGATGCACACATTTTTACTTTGCTGCTTTAACCTGTAATCTGCTTTGACTTTATTGTCAAAGCAATGACAATTGAATCACCACTTAATTGAAATTTAAGGTCTTGCCATGGGTCTCCAAGATAAAACTGAAGTCAGTGCTAAAGAAAGATGCTTTCCCTAGATGTAGTTATAGGAAGGACATTTAAAACGCGTTCTGAAATAGACTTTTACTGATGGAAAGTACATGTAATTTTCATACATGGCTTGATCAATCAGTTTACTTAATTTGGCCACCTTTGTCTTAAATGGCTCATGAGAATGTTTTCCTACTTATCAGCTGTACAAAAGTCTTCTCCTATTTATATTGTTTTCCCTCTCCTCAGATTTACCTCATTTCTCCTAACCGTAGTTAGTCCCTGCTAAGGTTTACCTTCCCCTACTATGCCATTTTCAGCCCCTTCTGAAAATTGTATCTGTTACCTCTACACGGAGTTCCCGTAAGTTATTTTGGTTTCTTTTATGTTTTCTTTAATTTTTAATATTATAATAAATTATCATAGAAGCATATAGGGAATATTTATCAGCCTAATTTTTTAGGATGCTTCCTTCCTTCTCCTGTTCTAGTGACAACCTGTAAGAGCTTTCTAATTCCCTTTAATCCCTTTTATTAACATTTTTTTTCTTTCTTTTTTTTTTTTTCCTTTCTCTTGAACTCCTCACAGCTATTTGTGTTTCTCTTTAATGAGCCCTCTCCTCTTCATTCTCTGCACGTAGGTGGTTGGTAGCACTTCCTGCAGTTGGAACATGGAGTAAGCTCCGAGGTTCCTCCTTAGCCAAAAGTCACTTTTTACACCGTGCCGTTGGCATGAGCAGAGGGCGCCCAGTGCCCTTTGCAGAATGAGGATCTTATGAAGTCTTAAGTCAGAGCAGGGAAGACCGATGCAAAGATTTACCTCTCCTATTCCTGCTAGTTTCAGTCATTTGAGTACGATCTCCTCCTATCTCAGTCTTGTCGCTTCCCAACATCTGGCAAAAGAAACATTAGGGAGAGGAAAAATGACGAGTGTGTGCGTGGGCAGCAAAATAATCAATTTGCATTTTTCATTTCCTTTATATTAGTCATACAATTTTTTCACTTTCCTAAATGCACATCTTTCAGGAAGCATATTTTATGTCGCACGTTAGTTTTGTATGAATTATTTGGATATTGATATACAGAGTCCTTCAAAAGGGCAAAGCTTTTCTGGTCCTGGAATGGTAATGTCACCATCCAAATGCCCTATTGTGTAGCAAATAGGCAGAAAAAGAGGCTGCAGTGATTCAGAAGATGCTTTGTTATGAATTATTTGCTTGACTCTGTCGCATATCCAAAATTATGTGAAATGTGCTGATTTTAAAAAAAAAAAAGAGGTGAAAAGAAATTGGATTAAACAAGTGGATGAAGAACTTACTGTGGCAAAAGGTTGGGAATTAAATGGGGTGGTATGGGGAGAAGGGTATATTTTTCCATTCTGTGTCAGCTCCACAAATCCTGCATCAGCATACTGTCCTTCCAGACGTTTACACCACGGCTCTGGAGCTGAGGAATTTTCCCCTTCAGTTTCTTTCTTTTGCGCTGTATTCATACTAGTTCTCCAAAATTTGCTTTCTGGAAATTTCATAGTAGTACAGAGCGGGTTTTGTGAACCAGCTCCTCCGTATTTCGTGTGATAATTGGCACTAATCTCTCTGTGCTGTCCTCGTACTGTTCTCTGTTTGCCTGAACTTGCTGTCCAGCAGTTGAAGGGTCCTTGCGGTCTCTTGGGTGGTTTCAGACTCCTCCAGAAATCACAGAACCCATCAGGAATCTCCCGTTTCATCTGCAGGGTCTGTTTCAGGGATATGGCACAAACCTATTTTTTTTTTGTGGTGTGTACTCCTGTTTGCCAGATTGTGCCTCGTTATTTAGTTAATATATTAGATCTTCCTTACAATAGAAAGAGCTCCTTTTACAGTCAATAATAATAATGCCCTACTGTTTTTATCCTAACCACTGTTATCTTTGTGTCCACCTTCCACTGATACTTATCTTTTTGCCTGTTTTACCAGTCTTTAGAGCAATAGTTGCTTTCAGTGATAGATGACTGATAGACCCCACGGTAGATTCACTGACAGACCTTGCTCTGACCCACCAGGCGCATTCAGTGAACTTAAACTGAAAGAAAGAGTTGCAATTTTAAGGCCTGAACACAGACAGCTACCCCTTTGCATCTCGAGGGCTTCCGAGAGACAAATGCCACGCTCTGTTTTTAATCGATCTGTAGCAGATCCCAAGTTTTGCAGGTGTGGGACCACGGGGCTGTGACTGTGAGGTGAGATACCAGTTGGTTACGGATGGTCAAAATTAAAACCTACCCCTGGTACTTCATGTTCTGTGTTGGTTCTACGCCACAAGCTAGTTACCCTAATTGTGTAACATGTGCTCGATGAGAAGGCACTACCGTTTCAGCGCTCTACTGATCTTTTAGTTAGTCTGAAAGGGATTACTATGCGGAGAAGGAGCACCGTACTATTTTAGTAGCCATTATTGTGGTGAGAAGGAAGACTATCTGATTTGGACCCTTACCTTTTGTGTGTATGTGTATTCTCCTGGCAGTAAACAGTGGTTTTGGCACTGCTGAGACACATGGGGATATAAGCTAAGGAGACCATAAGACAGACAGAGATGACCTAGCACTAATATTTTGGTGACAGACAGCAAAAGAAGGTGATCCTGTTGTTAAAGTATACAATCTTGAGTATTGCATCAAGAATGAAGAGGATTGAATCCTGAAGACTTGTATTCATGACAGCTTACACAATGAAAAATGTGAATGCTCATTTAATTCAGTAAGAGCGCTCGTTAGCTTCTGGTAATTGTGGGGGTAGCATTTCTGTTGTTCATAGTATTAGCATCAAAATGTGAAACTCTTCTGCCAGCGCTCAGTGGTGTTAACTGCCTCTGTCGCACCCGTTATAAAAGAGACTCTGACCGATTCTCTGAAACGCAATTCAGAACCGCTTTGATAACACCGCTTAGTACAGTTAAAGGAAAATTGCAACGCAAACCGTAGAGCATTATTGCAACAATTGAGCGTTTAGTATCTCTCAAGCTCTTCTTTCGTCTGTGCTTCAAAATGTATAAAGTGTGTATTTTATGAAGGAAGATCCCATTTTCCTCAATTAACCCCCCGAGAATCAAAGCTGTAAAATGTTTTCATGTTCTTTTTTTCCCCCCTTGTTAAAACCACAGAAACACCACCCTCTAAGGAATGAGATAATGGTTGTACTACCCAGACTTTTACACTAAACAAAACCTAGAGGTATATGAATGGCAGTAGAATAGGAGACTGCATGTGTGAGAACGACTGGCATCCGTGGTGCATGGTGTGCTTCCGACTGGCGCTTGTGGCTCCTTTCCATCATCCATTTCTCTGACTTGCACGGTGTGTTGAGTGTTGTGTTTTTACAGCATGTGGAATTCCTTGTAGCTGTGCGGACAGAGAACGGAGGCAATGTTTGTTGCACAGAACGGGCAAGGGGGACGGTGGAAAACCACCTATATTTGTTACTCATGTTATAAGGGCTTTTCTCTATTGCAGGTCCTTCAGTAGCATTTCCGCGACTCCCCATGTGATGATTCTATTTTAGTGGGTAGAAGTAGGCCCGATACCGTTCTGTCTCATCTGCTGTTATTTTCACTTCCAGCAACCTGACATTCCCATCCCACATCAGGCATGATCCGAAGTCATAAACCAGTAAAACAATAAATGAAGTAGTTCCACACCTTTCCCAAGGACGTCCCCAATCCTTGTAACAAATCTGTCAAAATCTGCCTGTTGGTTATATATGGAACTATAAAAAGCTCAGCATAAAAGAAATCACATTAAATGTTTTTCTCCCTTTTAAAGAAAAAGAAATAAGTAAGATAATTTACCTTGTGCTAGAAGAGGGGTCCCTGTAGGTGGCTCTCTGCATCTGTAAGCTTTCCACTGGGACATTGTATTGCTGTGCAAAGTAACAGAGGAAAACAAAAATCCATAAGTAAACCTCTTATACAGTGACTGTAGCTATTGCCATCTCACGAAAATCCAAAATTTGTCTTAAAAAAATAATGACATGTTGGGTTTTTTGTATAAAGAGGTGCTAGCTCCACTGATGTATTACAAATTGTATCCACAGACTCCAGAATGAAATTTGATTATTTTTTTAATCCCAAACCATTTTTGTTAGAAATTAGTTTATCGAATAACTAGAAAATCATATCGCTAACCTAAGTAAACCCCTGACAGACCCTCCAATCAGAATTGGCTTTATATTCTTGAGTCACAAATAATTGTCTTCAATAAGACGTATTTGTTTGTAAAGTATTTAAAGAGTGCCGACTTTACAATATATAGATGCTTGCAGGTACAGAGTAGTGATATTTGCACTTGCCTTTGTCTCCAATAGGTACATACACATGTGCTCACACGTATTAGTGACTGCTGGTATTTTTACCAACAGCAGCACTGTAAGATAAGACTTTCCATGACGAACTCTTAGACAGCAGTTGTCAGTTTAATTAGTAAATGAGCTTCGCATGATTTGGTGCTTCACATGGGAGAAAGGCTTTTTCTAATTGTGCGTCTTGAGAAAGCGCTCTATTTATGCCCGTAGTTTGTTAACGTAGGGGGAACGTAACCAAAAGGAATGTCGATGTGGTTTGTATCTGATTGCTTTTTTCCTGATTTTTCAGCTTCCTGGTTAGTTTCATGGTGGACGCTCGTGGGGGTGCCATGAGGGGCTGCAGGCATAACGGGCTACGAATCATTATCCCTCCGCGGAAATGCACCGCTCCGACACGAGTGACTTGCCGGTTGGTGAAACGCCACCGCCTGGCCACCATGCCTCCCATGGTGGAAGGCGAAGGCCTGGCCAGCCGCCTGATTGAAGTTGGACCTTCTGGGGCTCAGTTTCTTGGGTAAGGGGTGCCGTGTGGCCTTGAAGGGAAACGTTCGGTCTGTTTTTGTCCGCTTGCAAGTTGCACTGAAATGGTTCCTTTTTTTGAGGCTTTGCGGGGGAAAAAAGAGAAAAAAGATGTGCGTAACATATGGTAACAGCCTGGTCCTGTGAAATACAAATCGGTTGTTAGTTAACAATTCACAAAGCTTTTCCGCCTTTTCCTTTGAAAACGGGTATTTTAACCAGTAGCGCTAAGGTTAATGTGCTTCCTTGGATATAATTAGTACTCAGTGTTGTGATATTATAGCTGGAAAAGACCCCTTTGGAGCCAGAAAAGGCAATTCATACTGTATTTTTAAAAAATCTACGTATAAGGCACGAATAGCGCAGCACTGATCTAAATCCCAAATGTAAAGCCTGCTTACGTATACAACACAAGTTACAGCTGCTTATTTTAGAGACTTGTGTTGTGTTATCAGTAATTTGGACTATCAGGGAAGCACAGTGCCTTTGATTTTTCTGGGGTTGAATTTGCTAAATTAAGCAATAGGACAACCCTGGATTTTTTTTCGGCCGTTTCTTTTGTCCTATGCTGCAAAACCCATAGAAAGATCAGATTTGTGTCTGCTGCTGAGCTTGTTTTAGCAATTTTCAGCCTAAAGCAGCAGTTACCCACACTTTTTTTTATTTGTTTTACCAATTTTTCTCCCTATCAACTGCGGCATCCAAAAGTGGATGATTGAAGGAACCCCTCCTATTACGATAAATAGCTTCATTCGGAAATTGCAAAAAAAAAGTGACGTTGTAAACAGCAATAGTTGAAATCCCTTTCGAAACAAATCAGTTGCTTTAAAAATCCTATTTTAACAGGTAGTCATCAAAGCCAATATCTTCGTTAGTTCTTTTTCTAACAATCCGATGGGTAATTTTTACCTGCCCGCTGCTTTTAAGTGGGGTGTGAAAGGAGAACGTACCCCAGACATGTTTCGGCTGCTTCGCTGTTGCTCTAATCCGGTGAAAAAGCGAGAGCAGTTCTGAAACGCTGCGAATGCGACGCGAAGAGCAAGCCCAACCGTTCCTTCTGACAGACAGGATACCTCTTTAATATCGCACGTAACAGCCAACAAGCTGGCTAATGAGATGCTTTGTCTCGCTTATTCTTTTCACATCTCGGTCGCTTTTAAAGAGAAGCAGAAAGAAATCTAAAGAGTGGAAGAAATATTGTCACAGTCAGTCTTCCCATTATCTTCTGTCACACACAAATGGACCTTAAGTATGTCGCCCGTTTTCTTTTTAATGGTTTCTCTATCTAATGAGAACGTCTCACCAGGATATAGCACGGTTTTATTCATTCTCGGGTCTTTGTGCCCTTCCTGCGAGCGTTTTTCTGGGTGTTGCACTGGCAGTGAAATCAGAAAATTACTGTACTGTTTGCGGAGATGCATTCTGAGGTCCAAATCCTGTTCCCATTGCGTTCGCTGCCAAAACTCCCCTCGTCTTCCCATAAGCGAGAAAAGATTCTAAATTAGCGAAACTAACGTTGCTGATTTTGATCACCAAATTGTCATCGCTAGGACGGAACCTTATTCAGTGTACAGCCTAATTCCACTCTGTGGACCAGACAGTGGCACTGGCGTTCTGGCACAAAAAATACATAAAGTTTATTTATGTTCTTTCTTTCACTGCTGCTTTGGATGTACTCAGTAAACTTCATCTGCCTACGGCTCCTCCCCCACTTAATGAGGGAGAAAGCTTGGTCAGCCGAATCCTTCAGCTGGGGCCTCCTGGGACCAAATTCCTTGGGTAGGAGAGACTTGAAACAAATTGATGGATGCTGACCTCCCCATTCTTCTCCTCCTTCTGCAATATGATTTTTTTATGTCATTATGCCCATGATATTATTGTCCCTTTCTATCATTTGAAATTTTGTATACCTAACCCTTAGTGGACCATTTCTCAACCCTTGTGGTCTGTGGTTTTGTTTTGGTGGTATGTTTGTATCTTTTTCTTAAAGTACTGTGGCCTTCATTTTCGTTTTGGCATGAAATCTTCCTAGTGATGTGCTTGATGTCTGTAGCAAAGCAACCTGGATTGGGACCAAAAAAAAAAAAAGGAATCTACTGTAAATTTTAAGATGTTTTTTGTATCAAGGACTGATTAATCAATAAGTTGTATGTTGGATACCACCAGTATGATAGAACACATGACATTTACTATGTACACAGTAACCCGAGTCCTCTAATTAGAGAAGTGTATATACAAATATATTTGTATTTGCTCTCTTATTTCTAAGAGTATGTTGTGTATATGTGTATATAAATATAGATATATTATATGTACACATATGTGTGGTATGTGTGTGTATATATATGGACTGATACATATATTGACATCTGCTTGTAAGGCAACAAGGCAAATTCTTATCTCCTATACTGAAATAGAAACCCAGATGATCTCAGACCTCCTTTATCTCTCCCAGAGTGCAAATCAGGAATAAATTCATTGGAATATATATACAATTGCAAGGAAGTAAAATTGGCACAGGACACAATTGCCCACTGATTGCAATGAAATTATTCTGATTTGCACTGGTATAAGTGAGATCAGAATTTGTCCCGCTATTTGTATATGTTACAGTAGATTCTCTTTGAAATGAAGTTGCACAGGTTAACCCAGACAGTAGTGACAACTAAAACGAGCGTGAGTTTTTTACGAATTTGCAAAACAATTGCCAAATTTCTGGCTAAGCACTATTATCTTACCAAATTATCACTCGCACTGTGGAAAGAGGTGAATGCACTTTTTAATCTGTCCTGCAGCATTTACTGGGTCCCTGCAAAAATCCAATCTGTGTTAGTGACCTCCTAGTTTAGGATCCTGCCAAAATATTCCAGCGAAATAGGTAGAATTCCAGGTCACTTTGTAGCAGACTGAATAGAGTTGCTGTTAATCCTGTTTCTTCCTCTCTCCCGTGTGCATTTAATGCGCTGTGTTGCTGTGCCAGGCCTGTGATTGTGGAGATTCCCCATTTTGCTGCTCTGCGTGGGAAGGAGAGAGAGCTGGTGATCCTGCGCAGCGAGAACGGGGACAGCTGGAAGGAGCACTTCTGTGAATACACTGAGGATGAGCTGAACGAAATCTTGAATGGGATGGATGAAGGTATCCGGTGTTGCTCTTTTATTTTTTCAATTCTGCTCCTACATTACTTCTGTAACTGGGGGTAATAGCTTTTTACCATTTATTCTGTTTAGTACCTCATGCTTGGTCCACCCTAGAATTTCTGACGCTACGTTCTTCACGTACTTCATTTCAGCCACATTGGAGCATCATCGTGTTCTCAGTACCGGAGCCAGCAGAAGCGCTGTGTACTTGGGCTTACTTCCTTTGCGTGGTCTGCTGAAGTAGACCGTGCCACTGGGAGAAACCAAAATTGTTTTGTTTTGTGGGACAAAACAAAATCTGCCGTCACGAAGTTGAGACTAGATGCTGAACTTATGTTTTCTACTGCTCCTTTTCAGAGTGTTAAGTGAAAAGCTTCCCTAGCAAACATCCTTCCAAAACAAGGCAATTATCATACTAATCCTTTCCGAGCAGCTACGTGTGTGGGAGGGAATGTCAGTCATGGGTACTCTTGTTTTCTGAGAGAACAGAATGGCCTTGGGCTGTCTAGGATCTGCAGTATTTGTTACGAATTTTGATGGCTTTAAAAAAAAAACAACCAACAAACAAACGCAAAAGCAAACGAGCCGACTCACAGACTTAAAGCTGAACTCATACTTTGATACTTTTTTGATTTGGAGTTTTGTTTCCTTGCCGCTCCTCTAGGCCATAGGGTAAACACGTGAAGTGGAAAGGGCTTTGGACCGACCCCTTTGCTGGTTCTCCTGCTGATTTGGGGATGTTGTCAACATGTTCTGAGTTTGCTGTCTTAAGCTCCCGTCAGTTAGTTGTTCTGTCTATTCCGTTCTTGATTTCTGTGTTTTAGTTACAATATCGGGGTACGTTTCCCTTTCGCCTTTGACTTCTAGATGAAATACTTCTGTAAATTGCAGTTAAGCTGTGAAAAGCTTGAACGCGTTTTGAAGTTCACTGTATTGTTTCTACGAAATTCCTGTCTTTTGACCGCCTTCTCTTTTGGCCTCAGTACTTGACACTCCAGAGGAGCTTGAGAAGAAACGTATCTGCCGCATCATCACCCGAGATTTCCCTCAGTACTTCGCGGTGGTTTCCCGGATCAAACAGGACAGCAACCTCATCGGACCCGAGGGAGGTGTGCTGAGCAGCACCGTTGTACCACAAGTGCAGGCGGTCTTCCCAGAAGGGGCTCTAACCAAACGGATTCGTGTTGGCCTCCAGGTACAATGAAACAATTTCAAGGCTTATCTCTTTCTTTTTTTCCCCCCCCCCCCTGTTTTTTTTTAAAGTGTAAAATCACCTTCTTTGAATGGAGAACCAACATAATCAGCTTATCATATTGTATGTTGTTGTCGAGAGCGCTTCTAGTAAAAATAATTAAGGGGAAAAAAAAAGATCCATGCAAAAGTCAAAGCAAGTGCTAAAGCTTTGGGTATTCCAGTTAATTCGAATTCCTGTCTGTTAACTGTCTATATGACCTTGGGAAAAGCACCTCATTTTGGTGATGATGACGGTGATATTAGTGCAGGGCGTAGAACCATTTCTTAAATACTTTTTACGAAAAGCATCAGAGAAGGACAAAGTGCTGTAATAACTGGGTCAAATGGACCGATTCTCAGCATGAAGCAAACCAGATGAACAATTCACTACTGAAGGAGGGGGAAGTGTTTCCTTTACCCCTGCCGCATGCATCCACAGCTTACCTTGGCCAGGAGACTGGGCTCGTTGAAATCCCCTGTGAATAGCTTGAATAGCTTACTAAAATAGCTCACAGCTTGTTCTAAGGGAAGAAGAAAGGTGACAAGGGAATCATTTGCTACTGGCTAAGTGAATTAAATCGATGCTGTAAAGCACCAAGAAAGGGGATAGGAAGAGGAGGAAGGCGTGGGAAAGTTGAAGAAGGGAGGTCTCCCCTTCTCACTGGCACTCAGTTCTTCTGGCTGCAGGTTTTCGGGGAGAATTCTGCCATTTAGTGTAAAAACGTAAGGATTGCGTGGCAACATACAGACCCAGTTCTTTACATACTCATTAAACTGTTCTCAAGGAACTATTCTGTTACTGTCTTTTGCTTTGGAAAGGCTCAACCTATGCATACCGAACTTATAAAGAAGATTTTAGGCAACAAGGCTACCTTCAGTCCTATAGTCACGCTGGAGCCCAGGAGAAGGAAGTTCCATAAACCCATCACGATGACGATTCCCGTCCCCAAGGCCTCCAGTGACGGGATCATGAACGGTTACGGAGGCGACACACCCACCTTAAGGTTACTATGCAGTATAACAGGTAGGATGCAAATACTAGAGCTTTTTATGTGCATCTTGAAACTGTCAGTCATCGTGGGCTGAATATGTTAAACTGATTATACACATGGAAAGCTTGGGGAAAACCTGACTGGGGGGAGAGGCTGTGAAAATAAAACTACTTTCCCAACAATTACTTTATAGCGGAAATCACATTTGTTGTTTGGACTAAGAAGAGATGTGTAATATAATCATAGGCTTCGGGTTTGAGGGTTTTTTTGCGTTTTCCATACGGTTTGTTTCTTGAGAAGCAACATACCTCTGCCTAGCAGAGCAAGTGTACTACAGACGTAGTGTAACAGTGTGTTTCAGAGGAAAATATCAGAGTTAAACATTTTATACTTGCCATAACTCCAAAGCGATTAGCGTCTCAGTTAAGAGGCAGAAATGAGCTGCGTGCATTTAGTCTGTTTAGAAGTTAGCATCTTTCTTAATTTTCAGACTGATTTCAAAAACTAACCCAATATGGGATGAATGACCCACTGAGATGTGCCAATGAGTCATTCCGGAGAACAGGTGCTTTTACAATTTTTTGATACAAAGGTGTTAGGGAGCTGCTGAAACACCGGGAAAAAAAATCTGGTCGGCAAAGAAGTATTTGCGTTTCCAAGAAAGTGACACAACGTTTATTTAAATAGAGAAGAACGGTCTCCTCTATAAAGAGGAATTTGAGTTAGTTTCTTGGAGAGATGTGCAAGGATCCTCTAGAAGACTTGAGAGGGGAAATTGGTTCCAAGAATGCTTCTCCGAAAGGAGGTGTTTCCTGAAAACTAGTATTCCTTTGCAGATACAGCTTGGTTTAAGGTTTGCATAAAGACTGCGCCACATGGTCAAATGGATACCTTGCAAATCAGCTGGATGTGAGAGGAGGGACAGGCACACGTTCTGACTTAGCCTTCGTTACATGTAGTTTTTCCTTTAGTTCTTGGTACGTGTTTTACAAATATTCGTGACTGCTGTTAAAAATAAGCACTGCTATTTCTGTTTTCTGTAAGCTCAGTGTGCTTTTAAGGTAACTGGAAAGCAACTGGGCATCCTTCACCAAAAGGTGAGGCGGGGACATATACTGAAGAACTTGAAAACTCAGCTGCGGGGTTTGTGCCTACGTTTTCAGCTGCCTGGGCCAAATAGGATGCCGGGAAGGTCTGTGACAGAGGGCCGGGAAGGTCCATGACAGAGGGCTGTAACACATAACAGACTGATAGGAGTCCAGAAGGCTAGGTTTTTGTACAGCATGATACGGTGGTAGACATTTCAACTGCAACATCTTCCAGGGAGCTTGTCGGACACAGGTTGTTTCATAGGTTTTCATAGCAACGTGCAGAAGAAATGTCGTAGTTATGTACACACTGGATCTGAATCTTTGCATTATTTGAAAAAGTAGATAATAGGAATCATAAATTGTACTTGTTACTATTAGTAACACTATTGTTGTTTCCCAAGCATAACAATATAGGTTTAACGATGCTGTATCTGGGGGCAGTTTTGCCCAACATATGTGAATAGTCTAGAATGAACGAAAGTAATTTCCAATAAATTACATCTCTCCCCTCAGAATTCTAGCCTCTTTTAAAATTTCTGGAGCTGTGCTACAGGGCTCATCATTTGAAAATCATTTGGGTGCTTTGTTTTCCCAGGGGAAACCCACACAATCCTTGCAGCATTAAGTCGAATAACATTGGACCTAAGGAGAAGGCACATCTGGGGTTATTAGTGGTGTCATAGCGATTGAAAACTCAGAAGAATTCAAAACATTTCTTAGAAGCAAGAAAGCTGCAGACTTGCTTGGTTTTAATTTTACTTTTTATTTTTTAAATCTTTATCATTTCAGGAGGAACCACCCCTGCCCAATGGGAAGACATCACTGGAACGACACCACTGACTTTTGTTAATGAATGTGTTTCCTTCACAACAAACGTGTCTGCCAGGTACCTATACAACAAAACATGAGTTTTACAATGTTACTTCCAAGGGCAGGTCTTTTTTTCAACAAATACTTCCTTTAAACTGTTTTAGTTTATATAGTAGAAGGAACGTAGGTATTTTGTCTGTGCTGTGAACCAATTGGTGAGGTATTTTGAAAGCGCTGAGCCTCCTCGCCCAGACAGAAGATGTACGACAGCTGTAAGCACTACAGTCCTTACCAGCTGCACAAAGAACTTGATGTTCTTGTCATTTTTGTCTTGGCCATTAGTCCTTTGCAATCAGGACCTGCTGTGATCCCAGAAATGAATTTGTGTCGTACTCCTGTTTCTGAAATAGTAATCTGAGGACAAGTTCAATTTTCAGGTAGTTAGAAAAGATCTGGGTTCATTTTGAATGCCTCTTCTCTCCCAGATGCAGAAATATGCAAATTTCCATGGAAACAGAAATCCCTTATTTGGGTAGCTCAGTATACATCTTGTAAGAGATGTTACTTCCACAATATCCAACAAATGAGAAACCATGCAGAAAGGCCTGTAGGTGTACTAAACCGTGATCTAGAAGAATCTCTTCCAACCATCTGTTCTTGTGATGAGATTCAACTGCTGTCTTTTTGAAAACAGAATTTCATATTAAAAACAATAATGATATATGTATGTATTTTAGTTTGTATACTGCCCATGATTTATACCACACAAATGCTCAAAAATCTCCTTCTCTGTAACAGGAGAGGCAGTCCATGACCTGGAAAGTATTAAATTTAGGGTGTGTAGTCTAGCAAGCAGTTCCAAAAACCTTGGATAACTTGCCCGTGAAAATGAGTTCATTTCCTTCAGTGCAAACGTTCAGTGTCCTGAGCAGTTCTTGCTTTTAGCTTAGGTTTGCTATTTAATGGAACAATTTATTCAATGTTAAAATAAGTTCAGCTCTTGCAGTCCAATCTACAATATAACTTTAATATTAGGTGAAATAAAGTATTATTTTTCTGTACTTTCTCAGTTCAGAAATGGCTTTCTTCCCATTAAGTTGGATGCTTTGCTCATGTACCTTTCTTTTCAGTTCAGCTAATTTTTCTTTAACAGCAACCACAAGAGGGAGACCTTAAAGTGTGTTTTAGCTCTCATCTGCCATCTGCAGCGCTCTGTTTAAAGGGATAAATTAAAGAGTAATGTAAGAACCAGATGTGGAGACTAGATGGCAAAGTTTGAGACGTCAAAGTCCCTAAAAATGTGAAGTCCCCAGCAGGGCTACACGTGAAATACAGCCAGAATGAGGGTGACAGTTTATGGAACTACAATCTCTATTAGCAGTGGATGTTTCCTTATCCTGCTGATGACGTTCAAATTAATTCTATTGCTAATGTTCTGTGATATAGACGGGGTCCCATGTAGAGTTTTTAATGGGTTGTACCTCTTCTTTTTAATTTAAATGAACATTCAACAGACTGCCTTAAGCCAAACATGGTTTTGAATGCTGTTAAAGTTAGAAAATGGGATTTTTTCATGCATTTACAGTCAGATGATTAGTTACCTTCTTTGCTGAAGGACAAGCTAACTTGAATTTCTTCACTTGTACCCTGGTCTAAACGTGCATCTACCCATGTGCCCTGCTGCGAACCAGCTGCTTCCTGACTGTCTGCTATCCGCAGTCACTTGTTTATATCTAGTTAAATCGTTAATGATGGAGAACGGTTTTCCCATTCATAAGGCTAATTCTGTCCAAAACGAGCTTGGGAAAGAGATACATTTGTCTAAATTACATGTGAATGAAGCTGCAGATTTTGAGGCATAGCTGTTTTCCATTTGCTGAGCTGCAGCTTTTTTAAAAATTTAGTGTCTGTTTGCGCTTTTTAGCCCCCGGTGTATGGCCGCAAATCATTTGAGCATATGGTGATTTCTCAGAGGATGTAGCCGCTCTCGTTTGAGTCCAGCATAGCATAATTCTCCCACACATGGAAAGGAAAGTATCGGTATGCAGAGCCTTTATGTACCAAACATGCTTTCTTTCAAATGTCACCAGCCTGTTTTTTAACCGGTGTGTTTGTTAAATGTTCTAAAGATAAGCACAGCATGAAATTCGCTATTATTCAGCTGCAGATGAGTAAGACCAGAGAAATCACACTTGAAAGGTATGCTTTGTGAGTTATAATACCGTGTAATCTACAGTAAGTAATAAGCCCCCTGTAGGTTATATCAGCTTTGAGGTGTGTCTTGACCTCTCGTGACTTCTGTCTCCATCCTACGGGTGTCAAACTCAAGCATGCTTTCCACCCACATAGTGAATTTTATTAAAAAGAAATGTCATCAGCTCCACAGAGAAACTAAATGAAGTGATATCTGAGAAAGAAGGCAATACATGTTACTCCTTGCAAAAGGCTTGGTGCGTTTCTGCTGTTAAATTTTAGGAGTAGAAGTGAAATTATTTTAAGTGAAAATTGTTGTCTTTGCAAGATTACAAGTCAGTTGTCCTGACAAAGGTATAAGGAAATTCTGTAAATTTTTATTACTGGGCAATGTTGCCCCTGCCTGAACGGCCCAAAGAAAAGGGTAAAGAACCTGTAGTTTTCAATAAAGAAGGAGGGTCGTTTTTGACACAAGAGGACCTGGTCTGGAAGCTGAAGTTCTAGACCTGAGTTGCAACATCCATGGTATGTCTTGGGTAACCGTGTATGTTTGATAAGTTTTGAGGTGCTTTGTTCCAATTTGCGTGCATTAGCGATACTTTGTAAGAGGTAGACATTCATTTGTAATAATTATGTTAGTGAAATCAGACAATTTATAACTTTACCCTGTAATCTTAAAGTATTTCCCTGTTGTGGTGGTACCTGAATGAGATAGCGGTGGCAGCTCCTGGCAACACACCGTGCAGAGGAAGTAATTTATTCCAGTAGTATTTGCCTGTTGCTTTGAACATGTTTGTGTTTGACTTGTGGTACGTGTGTCATAGACTGGGAACCACTGGTGTGGAAAAGTCAGCACGTGCATTAGAAAGATGCTGTCAGTAAAACGGCATGTTGGAAACCACACTGAAAAGTGAGTCAGCGGTGATCACAGTCTCTGGGAGGCAACGGTAGTAGGAATCAGATGTGGAAACATCTGCTTTCGGTGTCTTTAAAATATAAGATGGCTCAGATACAGAAATATATACATCGCTGGTCTTCAATATGCATAACAAAAACTTACGTCGTGGTTTGGGCCGGACTGGCCACTGGGAGGAATGACAGATGCTCTCCCCCACCTCAAACCAGGACAAGTTACCACAAAATCAAAGTTAAAAGTCCCGACTAAATTCACATAAGAATACTTTCTGATTTTGCCTGCAGTGTTACACAGTGGATAATTATTTACATTGACCTGAAGGCTCTCAGGTTTTGGTATTGTATGTGAGGAATGTACTGTTAACCTTTAAAAGTAGGTGGTAGAAGAAAACCAAGTGTTTTGGGCAAGGCAGCTTTATATTGCACCTGGTAGAGATGGAGGTCCAAGAACAGACTGAAAGATTAGCAGCACATGCCAAAAGCCGTTGCAGTCTCCTGTTCCTCATCAAGAAAATTCAGGAAACTTTCACCGCATCCCTGTCACATCAGAAGTTTGTAGACGGTCCGCTTAACACCCGAGCGTGGCATACTGGTGTGTCCAGCGCTTAACAAACAGGGAATTGGACAATGCCTGGGAAGATTTCAGGGGGCTAGAGAGAAAAGAATGAAATTGCCCGCTCTGTAGTTTAACAATTTAGTCATAACCTGGAAGAGAAACGACAGGCTCGGCGTATGACTAGCTACAAGCCATTTTAGTAAGACTTGTAAGGGACATTACTCTCTTCTGCATCGTCAGATGTTTAGCAGCAACCGGGTGTCAAAAAGAACCTGTATTTCTCTAGATGAAAGGTGCATTGCAGAGTTAAGGGGAAATCTGAACTCTACACTTCCAGTACACCCTTCTCTACTTATATTCTGCGTAGAAATCAAATAATGACATGTGATAAACTTAAGAACAAATTCAGAGACCTTTCGGGCAGCTCTAGAAGAACGGTGATAAGATCAATCACCGTTTCAAACGTCATCAGAAACTGTTGACCGTGATGGAAAGCAGAGACCCCTGAGCTTATTGTAGCAGAGATTTATTTCTTGGTAAAAGGCAAGAAACGTTGGATCGCATATTCCCACTGCAAGGAATCGCTTCAGGTGAAAACAAAGTTTAGGCCATAACCAACTTTTGAATAGAAGAAAAAACATTTATTGGGTACTGTGATGAATTTCCAGAATGTCTTTATTTTGGTCAGCCATCAATAATTGTTTAAATATTATAAACATCCTTATAAATGTCATATTAGATATTTTGTAAACACAAAAACATGAAAGGCTCATATATTTAAATATTCAGAGAAGGTGGATGAGACTGTCTGCCGCAGGACAAGTGAACTTCTTAAAGCCTTTAAAAGCCAGTCACGTGCCTGGAAGCAAATAAGCTTCCAGGCTGAGTGAGATCCTGTCAGAAAGGCCAACAGTGGCCTGGAATTTGAGGAGCAGGAGACACTGTGAAGGGTTTGCATCTGATATTTAGGAGAGTAAGTTCTGGTCCAGACGCTTTCCCCATTGATTTTGCTTCATGCTTCTAAATGCACAGAGGGTACCGTGAGCGTTCTTAGGCTATACTTCCCAAATGGTAACTATTTTTTTTTTCTTTTTACTTTATTCTGACTTGTCACATACAATTGGTGTGGTTACCAGCTAATGCTGCCAAGATGGGAAAACATACCATTTTCTTGCTTAAATCTTTCTGCGCTGATTACACAACTCTTCCTTTTCTGTTACAGGTTTTGGTTGATAGACTGCCGACAGACCCAAGAATCTGTTACTTTTGCTTCCCAAGTGTACAGAGAGATTATCTGTGTCCCCTACATGGCCAAATTTGTGGTGTTTGCCAAATCGCATGATCCCATCGAAGCACGGTTAAGATGTTTTTGCATGACAGATGACAAGGTGGATAAAACTCTAGAACAACAAGAAAATTTTGCGGAAGTTGCCAGGAGCAGGGATGTAGAGGTACTGTAGAAGAATCTTAAAGAGTTTTCTCCATTTTCTCATGCCTGTTTTTAAGCTAATATTTTCTGCCTTCTACCTGCCACAAGTACTGAAAAATAATAGTGCCAACAAATGCTGTCATGATGCAGCATCATGCATCATGGTAAGATGGAAACTTTGACTTTTGTCAGATGTACGGGGAAAGCAGCTGCCGAATTTGAGTGATGAAATCCTATTCCCGATGGGCAATTGCCGATGTCTTAGACCACAGGGCTCGTGGGCAGGTTAGCTGTATTGAGCTGACTGGATTTGGGTCTTACCGGATCCAGCTTACCACGGTGGAAGGTAATCGTGCGCTTCGCCCACAAGGGAATCCAGTCAGCTGGTTATCAGGAGGTAGAAAGTAATTCCCCATCTGACTTTGGTAATACCGTTTTTTGCTTTCTCCATAGCATTATCGGCATTCCAACGGGACATCCAGTGTGTTCTCAGGGCAGTCCTCAGCAATTAAAAAAAATAGGTAGCAGGAACCTTGAGCTGGATTCAAGGAGATAGTAAATACAGAAGTGGGCTGGTTCAGTCTGAGCTCGCTGTTATGGACTAAGGCTTAAAAAACCTCTGGGACAAAACTGAATGGAAATAATTTAGTTTCCCAAGATGCTTTTTTATGGCGGACCTGTTAAGCAGTTGTACTGAGAAACTGGGCTGGTTTTACGTTAGGAAATCAGGTAGTGAAATGAAGTTGGGAGTTACCATTTAGTTCAGCAGTTTCAGGTTCTTTTTCCTGCTTTTCTCTGGTGTCAGAGTCAGCATTTCTTTAATTCGCATTCCGAACTAGAGCAGCTGCTGCCAACTAAGTATTATGAAATCTGTTTGAGATTAAACAAAATGCAACAGTTTGTAAGAATTTCAGGAGCACAAGACTAAAGACTTAAGTCACTCAGCAGTGAGCGGAGAGGTGGCTGATAGGTGTTTTAAATGGACTTTCTCCTCAGTTAGCCTAAAATTAAGTTCTATGGATGCAGCTATCTAGCCCTAAGTTCAAGCCGGGTACCTCATACTCGTTTCTGTGGTGGTCCACAGTGATTACTTAGTTTTAATCAGCTTTCTCGCAAAGTGCCAGGAGACAACTTGAATTTTTTAGCTACTGACTTGATCGAAACTACTGTAGAATTATGCTTAAGAAGAAATCCTTACCACCTCACTGTGATTAATTGCTGCTTTGCTTCTTTTTCATTTCCAATAGGTATTAGAAGGAAAACCCATCTATGTTGACTGCTTTGGCAATTTGGTGCCGCTAACAAAGAGCGGGCAACATCATATATTCAGTTTTTTTGCCTTCAAGGAAAATAGACTTCCATTGTTTGTGAAGGTAATGTTATAACATGAACTGCAGATTGTATTTTTATTTTTTGTCTACTTCTGAGTTTGCAGTAAACTTAGCAGACTGAAGAATGGTTCCAAATTATTTTATGGTAATGGATTAAATGTTGACTTGGGTAGTCAAAACAACCAGAAGTGGCTACCTAAAATTTACCTGAAATTTTTCTCTAAATATAATTATCTGTGCCTGTGTTCTGCTATGTATGTATGTGTCCACAGCATTCTTTCAGACACCAAAATGGTAATTCCAGGAATCCTGTTCTCTAAAGAGCTGATAGAGTTTGATCTTGTTTGGTTTTCTGTATGGTGGTTCAATATATTGCAGGAAAAAAGGTGGAAACTGCAAAAAAGTGTCAGAAAGCAGTGTAGAATTGGCAGAAATCTATCAAAATCTTTGTACCCTACACTTGTAAATATGCATATGGCTGTAAATACAGATATAGCTGTTCTTCAACCAGTTATCTTCCCTTCAGCAGCAATGCAAAACTTCCTTGGGGCGTACAGTAAGAAAAGCATGGCTCCTTTTTGGATATTTCAGGTTATGGTTTTACCATGTTTTTGACAATAAAGGAAAAAGTAAGGAAGTAATTTTGATAAATTCCCAACTGTAACCTAATTTTATCCCTATAGTGCATATTACTGTACTATTCTATTTTAAAAAAATGTATGTGGGTAGGAAAGTTCGTAAAACAAAAGCCAAACCAAAAAAACCTCTGTTCATCCAAAATTCACTAAATGCTTTAGCCCTAGCTGTAGAGCCAGTGACTTAAACACCATGGTCCCACGGGGCTTATCTGCGTTGTTGGTGAGATCTGCAGGGAGCAATAGGTCATTAAAAAGGTACCTCTTACTGTGCTCACAGCAGAGAGGGCTGCTGTCACCGAGCCACCATCACCTCCTCTTCTGGAGCAAGAGATTCAGAGGGTACAGCAAACCTCTTCCCGCAAACTTTTCCTTCTACTGGGACACCCCGACTATGACGGAGTGTACTATAACCATTACATACATTTTAGAGAAATGTGTTAGGAATAGAAACTTCCAAAAAATGGAGAAAATCAACCCACTCCTTCATTGTATTAAATTTGCTGTGTGCTGCTAGACAACTTTTAAACACTGCCAGCGATATTTTGGGGTTTTATTGCTGGGCTTGTCTTGCAGCAATCTCTTTTCCGGAAATATTTTGTAAGTTTTTTTTAATTTAGAACTTTATCTAAGCCACCACCTACCTTTGGCTTTGCATATTTTTCCCCACGATGGATTTTCCAAAATACATTCAAAAACCACGTGTGTCTTCGCATCTAGTATTTTCAGTCTGATATAGTTAGTACACAGATACCTAATTGTAGCATTTTATCAGTTCAGATAAGAATGAGGTAATGCTTTCAGTTGTATTTCTTCTGTGATATCATCCTGACATTACGTACAAAAGCTAAAACTACATCACCAGTATCTCAAGTTCTAAGTGCTTCCACTTGTTTCCGCTAACAAAGAGATTTTTCTAAGATTCACTGCAAAATCTTGAAGTATGGCATGATGCAGTATCTTTTGTAGATAATAATGGTCACACCTATAAATTTACTCCAGCACATTTCTTCATTCTAAGACCAGGATTTTTCAATACGTTTGAGACAATGTTTTGCAAGAGAAGAAGTTTTAAGTGTAATCTTTCACTGTTTTCAGCCACTCAGCCAAAAGAGCAGCGGAATGAACAAACACAGTATTTAATGCTGAAATTTTGAGCAAAGAGTTATTGCTAACATCAACATAAATACGTATTCTTGCCATATGGGGGAAAATTACTTAGTTCCTTTTGTCGCCTAATGCAAAATGAGTCTCTGTTGTAGCCATAAAGTTTGGGGACCATGTCAGTGAAAAATGGGTATTGTAAGTTATCACAGGAGCCAAATCATACTGGAATGTCTCTTCTTTTAAGACTGTGTTCACAGTGTGAGGACTGCCTTCTGTAAATAAGTTTCTAATGTCCAAGCATGTACATGCTTGTGCCTTCTCTTGCTTTGACACACAAATACATCCGTACGTGCATTTACAAACCAACAGCGAAAAAAAAGAGAAAACATTATTTTTGCCTACATTGACTTTTTCTCCCACATCTAGCCTCGTTCTGCTAAATAGTTTTGAGTGGCAGAAGTACATACAGCAAAATAACAGATTAAATGCCTGCATGTTTGTTCCACCAGGTGCGAGATACCACTCAAGAACCCTGTGGACGATTATCGTTCATGAAGGAGCCAAAATCTACAAGAGGCCTCGTTCATCAAGCCATATGTAATTTAAACATCACTTTACCCGTTTACACAAAGGTACTGTGAAACTATACTGATCTATAGCCATCAGCATTGTAATATAAACAAGAAATGAGTAGAAGGGCAAAATAGTGTTAAAGCTTTGTAGTCAGGTATTTTAAAGAAGAATAAATATCACCCAAGGGCTTTCAGTTTCTTGGGGTTGGTACTCTCTACGCCAGCGTTTAAAGATGTTCTGGAATATTTTCTGAGGACTGGGAAGAGATGACAGAAGGGAGAGGAGAATCCAATTTGCACTACAATAGCGCCCATGGTTTCATTTGGTGTCGCACAAGACCTATGCTAATCTCATTTTATGCAGAAATTTTACCCAGCTGCTGCTCAGGGGTGAGACGGATCTGAGACTCAATGAGTACCTCTAGGTTCATTTGTTGTTTTACCAAAGACTTCCCCTGCTGTCTAACCATGTCTTGTGACGCCTCTCTGCAGGCGAAATTATCATTCATACCTGTTTCACAAAGCGTAAGCATAATGTCTCTAGATCATATGATGTTCTCAAGGTATGAAGTACAGGAGGACTGAAAATTACTTGTCATTTTTTTTCATTTGCCGATTTGAAAGTTAATAGGCTTTGCAATAGCGTTTTTTAGCTATAACTGCCTTGTTTAACTGTGGCGATAGCAATAAAAATGTAGCAGACTTGAGCTCTAGAATTTGGAAAGTTTATAGCAGCGCCGAAAATATTTTCTTAGACTAGATTTTAATATTACATTGACTTCTGATGCTGACTTTTCTTCCTACATCTGGTCAAATCTTTCAAGAATCTATGAATATGTCACATCGTGTAAACGGTCTTTCTTCAGACTATTGTTATAACAGTTATTAATGTACCTGGGGAAGAAAAAGGTCTGATATCAAGGGCAGAAAAAGGAGAGGAAAACTCTAGCACAAGTTAGTATTTATAAATAACAAGATTGAGACCAGTTGAATTCTCATAAATCATGGGAGGGCCCTTGATTTCTGCTTAAGTGAGATCAGATATTAAAAAGCACTTGTTTCCTTAGAGAGAGTCAGTTTATTGCTATTTTGTGATAACTCGGGTTTTTTACTGCCCGTGTCAAATTAGGAGCTGCATGCCTTTTAGGAATGTGTTAGGCTGTTTGCCCAAAATCATGCCTTTTGGTGTTCATTTTCTCAGCATTTTTAGCATATAATGTAATCGTTATTATAGCGTTTTTGTAGAATTTGAAAATAACACATCTCGACATATTTTTAACTTCAAACGGGTAACGTTCTTAACTATTTTAAGTATTTACTCATGCTAACTTAAGGGTGCAAAAGCATGTAAAAAATTTAAGTTTTGGTACAAATAAGGATCACTATAAGTCTAACACCCAAAAGCAACTTTCCTGTTTGTAATTTGCTTGACTCTGCAACCTTTTGTGTTTTAAGCTGACAGTTTAGTTCTGCCGCTTTTTGACATAAGACGTCAATTGCAGAAACGTACTGCGTTTTCTTCTTTTCTGTTAAATGTTGTCGGAAGTTATTTTTTCCTACTCTCTTCTTCTAAAAAAAATATTTGCATTTTGCCTGCTCTGTTTTCCCCTTCTCTTTTTGCATGGCATTTTGGAACTGAAAGGAATCAGAATCAGATCAAGAACAAGAAGAAGAGGTAATGTTGCTATAACAGCATGTTATTGCTTATGCGTACTACTAAAATACAACACTGGGAAGATTAAATCTGTAGTGAATCAAGCTTATCAATCATTAGATCCGTGCTACAAAAACAGTGAAGAGGAGCGCACTTAAAAGGATCTTGCAGAAAGCGCGCTTTTGGAATTTACTGATTTTAACTTTCCCTATGTTAAAATTGAAGTTTTACTGATTCAGATGCACTGGTTTTGGAGGTGTATAATAGTTCCTTTTGCTTTCAACACAGTTCCTTAATAATTTAAAAATTACTTTGCTCAAGAATAAGCCACACAAGTGTATTTCTTTAAGCTTTATTCTCTGCAGCACAAGAAAAGGGGAAATGGGATTAGTTTTTCTGATTCTGAGAAGCATCCCACATTCCCAACCCTGTTCTGGTAGTTATAGATGTTTCTTCTTAAGGTCTGACCCCTACACGAATGAGTAAGATTTAGAACAGCATCCCTGCATTTTGATGATGTTCAGGTGTTGGAAACAAGTAAGAGTGCCAGCACTGTGACAATAGCCAGCTCCCCAAAGACCATGGACATCTTTTCCATGAACCGCCAAACAGACTTCAGAAGTTTGGTTGCATGGATTGCAGTTTCCTGTTCTAATTCAAGAAATATTTACTATTTCAGTGCTGAAATATAGGCACTGTCAAGTGAAAACGTGGCCAAAGTTTCTAAGCTAATTCCCACGATATTCATTCAGCTGGTAACATTTCTTATCAGGTGATCATTCAATTTTGTACCAAAAGCATGAAACTAATTCTTTTACCTCTGTTTGTGCATTGCCAGTGAAGTCCCCAAAAGTTGTTTTTAACAAATCTATGCTCTGTAAAAGCGGTGTAAAGGATATTGGAAAACTATTTTTCCAAACATTGATGACTTCTTGTATTTTTAGATAAGAAACTAAAGCACAAAAAGACGAGCTCATCAATGGCTAAAAACACCTTCCATTTAAAATTATTGGTTTGTTTACTTTATTTTTTTATTATTTTATTTTTATGTTAATAATATTCATTAGTATGCTGACAGAATTCCAGACTGATTTGGAGGAACTTAAAGTAAGGGGAATTAAAGTATCCTAGGGATCCTAGGTTACCACGCAGGGTGATCTCTGCATCAGAGGAATTCTTACTATTATGGATCTTTAATACACACTGCTAAGTGTGGAGATTAATAATGTGAGCCTAAATGATTGCAAGGCGAGTGGGAACATGTAAGTGTTGCCAGTGATTTACTTGTATTCATTTTCAGCTTATGGAAAAGCAAGAATTGGTAACATCTTAACTGAGACAGTATATTGCATTTATCTTTACAAAGAATACTTTTAAACAAGTAAAACCTTTGCAACACTCACTAAAAAACTGTCTTGGGGGCTTTAGCACGCACAGTATATTGTATCAACAGTACTGCACCACTGAGTTTCATTCCTCATGGTCGTCCTACCACCACAAGTTTGTGTAAGAAATTAAATGTTTAGTGCTACTTCTAACTTTGCATATGTTTGCATATCCACATTTACACAGCAAAAATCTTTTTTTTGCTTGTGTGGACAAACGATTGTGCTAGCACAGCTGAAGAAAAGTCAAACTACAAGGCAACTTCAAAAATTGACTTCTCGAATTGTCATAGTCTGACATTGCTTTTTTTTAAAAAAATGGTTTTTCGGCAAGGGCTATGTTTTCTTTTGAGTAATGGTCAAATTGTATGGCTTTTTCAATTTCTACCCAAATACACTCTGAAAAATCAAAAAGATGGCCTCTGAGGGCCATCACTGCTTCCTTTTAGAGGTATCAATGGTGTTTGTGCCATCAAGTCCTAGCTCTTGGCTTAGCCATTTCTGCACCTGCTTCTCATCATCACAAAATACAGAGGCAAAAATGCAGACCACCATCTCAGAATGAATATGTACAATGAAGCTATGGATAAAGCATACTGGTTGCCTTCCAGATGGGATCTATGCCTTCAGGTGACCATAGTGGACTGTTTTGCTTTAGACGGGAAGAAAGAAATTAAGAACAATGCCACAACATACTCAGTGACACAGAAGTCTGGGTCCTCTATACTGCTAGTCGCATTTAAAGAAAATACATTGCAACATTTTGCATCTGCTATTGACCCATAACCAAAGCAAAGTAACCATTTTTCTGTCATTAGAAACACTAAATAAATTAAGCCATGCTTTTAGCATTATTGTAAATACATTCTTGGTTCATTTAAGTCAATGAGTCTGTGCATCTCCATACATCTAGTAGATGTGATTCAACCAGTGCTACTTCACTAGTGACTTTGTATGTATCAGTTATATTTGAACTTTTAAATTTCCTCCTTTTTTCTCTTCCAGATTGATATGACTTCAGAAAAAAGTAAGATTTTCTTTTTTTTTTTTTAAAGTGTTGTAAAGCAGTTTGTATGAAAGGTGGTTAAGAATAAAGATAAGCATGAAAGAGAGCTAAGCTTTAACTGCTATTGCTAATAACACCAATACTTTAAAAACGTAATAGAAAACAATTTAATACCAAAGCAGCTATCCAGTTAAATACATTTTAACGTATAAATTAACAAGTAATACAGTTTAAAACAGTTCATCTAAGCATTTACTTTCCTTTGACATCCCTAGTGATCCCGCTATTGCTATTTTGCTTGTATGAATGCTCATCCCTCCGTTTTTTTGTTTTGTCCATTTGTTGACGCACATTGTTGCCTCATATTTGAGATAAATGACAGTATCACTTTTAATGAAAACGTAATTAATGCTCCAGTATATTTCATTAAACTCCTGAACTACATCCATGCAAAAAAGTGATACTGTCCAAAGTAATCAGGCTGTTTAACCCTTCTCCCTCCCCCCGCCCTTTACTGTGGTGAAATATGACTGGAAATAGGACTGTTAAGCTTGGTACGGCATATATACCCTTTGTATATACAGAATCGGGCCATTAGTATTAGAAACCGAGTGTGAGTGGCTTACAATGCCCAAGATCTCCTTTAATGAAGATGCAAACCAAACAAACATACATTCAGTCTGAAGAGTATCTCTACTAAGAGCTGTTTTCAAGTGCAGTGATTTCTTAAACCTGTTTAGGAAAAAGTTCAAAGTGCAATTTCTTGCCCTTTTTTCTACATTGCATTTTAAGGGTTATTTATTCTTGATGTACTCTGTACGTTTTAATTGGAAAGAGAACTGCACCGTGATCCTGAAGGTCAAAGGGATGATCATCCCCCTGTAACCTCCTTTGTCTAAAGCAGAACTGCTTCATCTAGAGAATAAAAGACATCAGGGTGACAAAATAGCTAATAACGTGGTGGGAAATAGTATTCACCATGATTAACAACGTTATTAGTGTCAGATTTTTGCTCTAATTCATTATTATTTACACCAGGACAACCAATTTCATCGAGGTGGAAAAGACACACCATAGCATAGCCAGCAGAGTTGAATTTCAGTTGCCTCGTGACTCGCCATGGGAAATGGGAGGTGAATTCAACAGAACAGTAAAACATACAGGTGAAAAGGGGTTTGAACGCTCCCCTTGCCACATAATTATTTACTCAATGCAGTACACCCACCCTAAGGAAGGTGACGGGGTGCAGGTTTGGTGAGGTTACTCCGTTGCGGCTGTCACAGACGCATCTAAATTCAATATAGCGCAGAGCTGGAATTTTTGGTGACTCTTATGGTGGATGAATGAAAATACCAGTCAGGCAGCAATGTAGTTTTGCTGCTGGTTCTTTTGGCTTCATGGAGAATTAGTCTGAGAATTAGGTAGAACAGCTGCAAGCAGAAGAGCGAGAGAGAGAGAGACACTGTTCCCAGGAATCGTTAAAAGTATAATTAACAAACACGAAAGAGACCACCAAGTGCCTGCTTAAAGACCACTGAGATGGCTCAAATCGGGATAGCCAAATTGCTGGAAAATATACTTACAACCAAGCAACTTCTTTTCAGACAGTTAGCCCAGTTCCCTTATACTTCCGCTAATGTCATCTTTAGTTTAAGTAACTTTTAATTGCCATAAGTTAATATACAAGTGACTGATTTTTTGGCCCAGTAGTTGTACTGTTCAGTGAGAAGTAGGATTCACATGTGCATGTCCTTGGTTTGGGAGTAATTATTTACATAAAGGGAAATGGATCTGTGAGACAGCGCAGAAAATCTCACCCGTGTCAAAATACTGCCAAGTTCCCCATCATGAATAGACCTAAAAGCCTCAGCCAGAACCAGGATTGGAACTGGTGTTGCTGAAAAGTGTGTCCATAGAGTCAGTTCCTTCCTGGTTTGCAGAAGAGTTAATACAAGTAAACAGCTCTCATAAGAAGAATCCAAACAAACGAGGGCAAGCCAAGAACATGACCCAGAAGAGCTTAGCAGTTAGAGGCACTTAGTTTCAGGATCTGCTCGGCTGAATCCAAAACAATTTCCCACTGAGAAAAGAAACAAGTGATAAAAATCAAACAACAAAACCTCCAGAAGACTATAATAAACAGATTTTATCAGTGTCTTCTGTTTCAGCTGTTCTAATTCATCTAAGGAATTATTCTCAGAACCACACATTTCAAAGCTACGTAGAGAGACAAAGTGGCCACCAAGACAGTTGTGCCACACTCAACTTCCTTGGCGGAATGAAGAGCTTTGCGATAGAAGTTAGAAACGCTTCAGTGCAGGTTCGAAGGAGGCCAACCGCATCATATCCAAAACCCTGTAACATGGCAGGGAAGAGTGCTGATCTGGGCCATTAATGACTGCACTGCCTCTCCTGAAAGGTCCTTGTCCTGCACTCTACCAGCTGCATTTACTGACAGCTATTGACCGTTCCTGACAGCGTAGGAGTTCTCTTATTTTTCTCTAGTAGTAATTCTACCTCTGCTTCCTCGCTCTGCAAACTAGCTGGGCGACAGAGAAACCCAGCAACCGCACTGCTCGGGTAGTATTCATGGTTTTCTTCCCACTGGAGCTTCTTTGCTTCAGGCTAACTACCTTGACTTTGGCCAGTGAGAGAGTCATCCATTTGACATTTATGAAAATACGTATTGTAAATCTACAGCGTCACTAGATGGCATTTTGGTATGCAATGGATAGGTCCCACTGAAAACAGCAGCAGCAAAGCACCAAATTTTCGGCACCAAAATCACCCCCAGCAATCTGGTTATAATTAATGCACAGCACAAACATTTGGCATTCATTACACACAGGAGAATAGTGTAGCAAAATGGATATTTTTTATGAAGAAATTTAGATAATCATGTATTGCTGAGGTTCTCCTTATTTGCATTACTACTTTGGGGTCCGGACTTGTGTCAAGTTTTATGTGGTGTATTACCTTTAAAAGAAAAACATACAATTATCATTTCTAAGCATTGCATTCTGTTCATAAATTGCTTCAGTCATCCAATGTTTCATTCTGTTCAAGATACATTTTCTAGGAGTCCTTCCTGAAACTAATAATATTCCCAGCAGGCAGTTATGGCATAATGGGAATTACCTGCATCCAACTTACTGTATATTGATTGCACAGATTAGACAAATATTTCACCACAGTATGTTTTACCATATTTTCCTGTATCTTTAATTTATATGATTAATTTTTAGAGCTGTTGTTTTTTACCTGAAGCTACATACCCAGCAGCATTTCAACACCTTTGCTTTGCATGGAAATAACTTGCCTTACATGAATTGTACGTATGTGTCTAGTGTGACTGTCTCTGATTTTTGGTTGCCATACATTACATTTTTTAAAACTTTGAAATCACTTCTAAGTTGATTCACAGTTTTTTCTTATTATCTCTCCTTTTCTTCTGTCTTCTCTTTCCTCAGTCAATTCATTAGTTGTCAATGAGGATGTTCCAAGGAAAGGACCATGCCTCTTAAAACAAAAGAATGTTTGTTTCATTGTTTAGGTGTGAAATCCCCTTAGATGAAATGCCGGTTTGCAGCTGATTCAGATCTCTACATATTGGATCATATTTTAGATTACCGCAGAATTAATTACTTTTAACTTTTTATTTTGGTCATTAAGAAAAAAAAAATGTTAACGCAATGTTATTCTGACAGTTTGCTAACACTGGCTTTCTCTTAGAGGAAATCGACTTTCAATCAGTTCTAATGCTTTCCCCCTTTTTTCTTGTTTATTTTTATTTGAACATTGATCTGTAACATCTGAACAATCTTGAGATGCCTATCTTTGTGTAACTTCACTGTGTTTCTTCTGTTTTTAATTTTAAATTTTGTTGTTGTTGTTTTGGGTTTTTTTTAGTGGTGTCCTGATTTGGTTTGTTACAGCTTTGATAATGTATGTGTGGTTGTGCTATATTGATAAAGTCAAGCAAGTTATTTCCTGCCATTTTCCTTTTCAGTTTTTTTTTTCTCCCCCCTTTGTTAGCTTTGCTTTGCTCTTGTACCCTCAGATCTTGTGGATCCACCATTCCTGGCCCATTTTGTTGACCTTCCTACCACTGCAACCAAAGACTGTCATTTTCAGTCCTGATTACATTTTCCAATCTCTATTTTTGATTTCCATTTTACTTTCAATGTTTTTCATTCGCATCAAAGATGACGAGACAGAATCTACAGAAACTTCTATCCTGAAAAGCCATCTGGTTAATGAAGTCCCTGTACTAGCCAGTCCAGACCTGTTGTCTGAAGTTTCTGAGATGAAACAAGATTTGATCAAGATGACTGCCATCTTGACAACTGACCCTTCTGATAAATCAGGCTCCATTAAAGTGAAAGATCTTGGAAAACCCACTGAAGAAGAGCCAGGAGAGCCTTTTGAAATAGTTGAAAGAGTAAAGGAAGACTTAGAAAAAGTAAATGAAATCCTGAGAGGTGGATCCTATACCAGAGAAGAAGATGTTGTGCAGAAGTCCCTTTCCAAACAAGAACTTGTAGAAGAAGAATGGATCATTGTCAGTGATGAAGAAATTGAAGAGGCCAGAAGAAACGCTCCTTTAGAAGTCACTGAACCTACCTGTGTAGAAGTCAGGGTAGACAAAGGGACAACAAAAACAGAGAAGCCAGACATGACAGGAATGGTAGATTACCTTACGGAGGATTTAAAAACATACGTTTCTCTTCACGAGGTACAGCCACAAGCCTTACAAGAAGACTTAGTAGAAGAGAGATTTGAAGCTGTAGTGATAAGCAGGGATTCTGAAAAAGAAGGACAAGAATCTCCAACAACCGAAACACCGAGTCCGCAGGAGCAACACAAGCCAGCCTTAGAAATTAAAAAGCCAGTTAGGACAAAATTAAGAGACAAGCAAAAGCAAAAGGAAGGCAAGATGCAGAGCAGTGAAGAACAACAAGGACTAAGGAAGCTCACTCCAGTTGAATCACGAGGTGAGGAACCTGGCTTAACACCGACAGCTGCTCCTGAGGCTAAAGCTGTATCCCCTGTTATAGAGGAAACTCCTATTGGCTCAATAAAAGATAAAGTTAAAGCTCTGCAGAAACGAGTGGAAGATGAACAAAAAATACGGTCAAAACTACCTGTCAGAATTCAAACAAGAGAAGGCACTGCTGAAAAGGCTTCTAAAAGACCGGTCCAAGTCAAAAAACCGGCAGCGCACAAAGCACAACCCCCTGTTTCACCTTCTTCTAAGACAGAAAGACTTGAGGAGACCATGTCAGTTCGTGAACTGATGAAAGCCTTCCAGTCAGGTCAAGACCCATCCAAGAATATATCTGGACTGTTTGAGCACAAATCTGTCAAACAGAAGCAGCAGCTCCCTGAGAAGGAAACAACCCGGAGAAAAACAATTTCTTCACAAAGTGAAACGAGGCGAGTATCAAGCCACAAGGCAGAGAAACAGAAGGACAAACAAAGCACAACAGTAAAAGCAGAGAAAGAGCCACAATCAAAAAAAGGAAAAACTCAAATTTCCACTGTCGAAATTACCAAGAAAGCTGTAGGTAAAGACCAGGTAAAAGAGCAGAGCAGGAAAAAAACAGCTGAGCCTCTCCCTCCGGTATTTGATGAGGAAAGCGCCAAAGATACAGCGGTTGTGAAGGGCAGGACTTCTGATGACCAAGGAGATACTGACTTCCAGATCAGCCCTGACAGAAAAACCTCAACAGATTTTTCTGATGTCATTAAAGAAGAACTGGAGGATAATGACAAATATCAACAGTTCCGACACCTTTCAGTGACAGAGGAGGGAGAGCTTAACTTGGAGCAAGTCCTGACCAGTCCTTTCAGTGTTGCTTTTCCCACAGAGTATGTGAAAGATGGATTCCTTCCTGCTCTTTCTTTGCAAAGTGCTGCTTTTGATGGGAGCTCAGAGAGCCTTAAACACGAAGGTGTGGCTGATTCTCCAGGTAGTCTACTTGACGGAACCCCTCAGATCAGCTCTGAGGAAAGTTATAAGCATGAGGGTCTGGCAGAGACTCCAGAAACAAGCCCTGAAAGCCTTTCATTCTCACCAAAGAAAACTGATGGGCAAAATGAAGAAGCTAAAGGAGGAGCTAGAGCACACACAACAGCAGAAACATGTTCTCCAAAGGAACATTCTCCAAAGGAAGATGAAAAAGGTATTACTGAAAGACAGCTAGATGCTGTTACTGAGACTAGTAAGTCTCATTCTGACCATGTATCAGAAGAGCTTGTACCTACAGCCTCTGAAGAAGAGGCTGATAAACTTAAAGAAAGTAGCTCAGCTTCCATTATGGAAGATATTAGCAAGGATAAAGAATCCAGAACCACTGCACACTTAACTAAGTCTTCTGAAACACATGACACTGCTTTAGAGCAAGAAAAAGATATAACCTGTGAACGCTGTGTTGTGGTTAGAAGTCCCCAGAAATTGGAACTGTCACTTGCTAGCCATGATAGTGAAAGCTTTAGCCCAGTTGCAGATGACTCTTTGGCTATAAGTCATAAAGACTCACTGGAAGCAAGCCCAGTACTAGAAGATAACTCATCACACAAAACGCCTGATTCTTTGGAGCCCAGTCCTATGAAAGAGTCTCCCTGCCGTGATTCCCTTGAAAGTAGCCCTGTAGAACAAACAGTGAAGGCTGGTATTTTGGGGCAGGGTCCTCTTCAGTCTGTCCTTAGCAAAGGAGAAACCTGCCCAGAGCTGGCATCGGTGCGTTCCAGGATTCTCCGTGACCCTGAGGGAAGTGCTGACGATGACAGTCTAGAGCAAACGTCCCTTATGGAGAGTTCAGGGAAAAGTCCCCTTTCACCTGAAACTCCTAGTTCTGAAGAAATTAGCTATGAAATCACACCTAAAACAGCAGACTCACAGGCTCTGTCAAACATACCGAAGTCGGCCGTGATCCCTGAAGTCAGTGAAGAACCAGAGGATGATTGTGAAAGTGAACCAAAGAAGAGATTCACCCCTGAAGAGGAGATGTTTAAAATGGTGACCAAAATCAAAATGTTTGATGAATTAGAACAAGAAGCAAAACAGAAGAGGGATTACAAAAAGGATTGTAAGCAAGATGAATCTTCAGTAGCTGCTGATTCAGAAGCTGCATGTGAAGCTGAAGAACCAGAGTCAATGGCTGTGGAAGAAAAAGATATACCTACAGTGGTGACGTCTGCAGCCGAATCTAGGAAAAGTTCTTCCTCTTCAGAAAGCGAGCCAGAATTGACTCAGCTAAAAAAAGAAGCCGACTCAGGCCTCTTAATGGAGCCTGTGATCCGAGTGCAGCCACCCTCACCGTTATCATCCAGTATTGACCCCCGTTCTCGCCCCGATGAAGCAGGTTTTCAACCCATTGATTCGACACAATGCTCTATCGGGATAGGTGCAGTTAAAACAGAACAGGAGAAGCCAACAGCAGATGACAAAGAGGAACCCCTTATCCTTGGGGGCAGCTGTAAGGCTTCCACAAGAGAATCAGGCACTTGTCATTCTGACGGTTGTGCATCAGCAGAAACTGATGAATCAAAATGTGGCAGTAGAGATGGCAGTGAGACGGTTAGTCCCAATGCCCCAGTCACGCAATGTGGGGGTACCCTGTGTCATTCCCTTGGTGACAGTTCTCAAAAAGAAGTTCACGTTGAGTCTTCGCTAACACTACAGCAACATGAAAAAGATGTCAAAACCACTGTGGTGTTAACGCACGCAGATCTCGTTTCTACAGGAGCTGTGGCTGAGAAAGTAGATGGTAGTTCTTGTGGACACAGTACCACTGAGTACTCTGTACCACGAGATGGCAAACTGGCTGAAGATGATAGCACTGACCGTTCTGCTTTGGGAAGTGATTTGGGAAAAGCAGATACAGATTGTGAAACATCTCAGAGAGATACCCATGCTGAGGAACCCTTACCAGAGTATTCATCCCTTACCACTGAAACAGTGGAACTTGAAAGTTGTGTAGCAGATGCCGCTGAGAGTAGTGCTCCTTATATAGTAAGCCCTTATGAAAATGTGTCTTCTGAACGTTTCTTTACTGACTCTAGCAGTGAGGTAGGATCTGGTAGAAGTCTGCTATGTAGGGAAAACTGTTCTATTGAAGAAGGAAAAGATCAGACTGGTGGAGCTTTACTTAGCAGAGACACAGGTAGTGAATATCACTCTTCAGAGGAAGTATATATGGAAATAGAGCCAAAACCTGAGGATGCATTTCAGAAAAAGTCACAAGGGTCTTCTGCATCAGATTCCACAAAATTAGCTGAATCTGCCCTTGAGGATGTGACAGATGAAACAGAGAACTTGAT
Source organism: Pluvialis apricaria (assembly GCA_017639485.1). Taxonomy (NCBI): domain Eukaryota; kingdom Metazoa; phylum Chordata; class Aves; order Charadriiformes; family Charadriidae; genus Pluvialis; species Pluvialis apricaria. The sequence goes on from CM030010.1 coordinate 82,022,243, forward strand.
CAGTCAAGTTGTCATCACTAAAACTGATGTGGATTCTGATATGTGGAGTGAAATCCGTGAAGATGATGAAGCTTTTGAAGCTCGGGTGAAAGAAGAGGAACAAAAGATATTTGGGTTGATGGTAGACAGGCGATCACAAGGCACGACACCCGATACAACACCGGCCAGAACACCCACCGAAGAAGGGACACCACTTAGTGAACAAAATCCTTTTCTTTTTCAGGAGGGAAAGTTGTTTGAAATGACTAGAAGTGGAGCCATTGACATGACCAAAAGGAACTATCCAGATGAAAGCTTTCACTTCTTCCAAGTGGGGCAGCAGCCTCCTCAGGAAGAAGTTTCTTTATCTGAAGAAGTGAAAGAAGCAGCGGAGGTGGAATCTTCTAAGCTGAAGAGCTCACCAGATCCATTTTCCCCTTCAGAATCAGAGGACTCAGATATACAAGAAAAAGATACGTTGAAATATTCACCCCCAGCATCTGAGTCTAGTGATAAATCAGAAGAAATGACAGGTGAAGGTGTCAGCGTAGGCACCACAAAAGCAGATCTTAAATCCCGAATTCCGATTAAAATGGGTATTTCAGCTTCCTCAAAATCACCAAAGAAAGAAACTGCTGCCTCTGAAGCTGAGCCCCTCTCCAGAATGGAGACTGACATGGTTGATAGCAGTCAGGTGCCTTGCCCTATCTCTCCTGAGCAGTCTGTAGGAGAAGATGAAGTAGATTTTTCCAAAGTCACTAGATCACTTTGTTCTGAACAGGGTGATGAGTCCCCAGACTCTTCACCAGAGGAACAGAGATCTGTGATTGAAATCCCTACTGCTCTAATGGAGAGAGTGCCTTCTTGTGAAAGCAAATCCAAAATTCCTGTAAGAACAGCCGCTGCTGCATCGCAGTCCTTGCAACAATCGGATAACGAGAGCCTTCCCACAGATGACTTCCTAGACAGTTTGCAGTGTGATGGAAAAGATGACCAAGCAAAACCAAAGTCTAAAATTCCTGTCAAAGCAGCTTGCCAGAAAGCTGAACAACAATATACGTATGCAGACACATCTGTCCGCAAGCTAGAGTCACCCAAAGCTCTTGACATGACAAGCAAACTACCTACGAAACAAGATAACCGAAGTAAATCTGAATCTGATGCAAGTACTCCCGTGGACCCAAAGACCAAGCGTTCAATAAAAGCTAGGAGTTATGCTGAGGCAGAAGCAGAGACCAGGGAGAGGGAGAGAGAGATGAAGTTTGAGCTAGACTCAGATGAGGCAACAGCAGCAAGACCCAAGGTATTTTCATCACGGTTGCCAGTTAAAAGCAGAAGCACTACAGCCTCCCGCAGTGCTTTTAGTCCCACAAAAGAAAGTAAGGAACAGTTTTTTGACCTTTACAAAAACTCCATAGAATTCTTTGAAGAAATTAGCGATGAAGCTTCTAAATTAGTGGAAAGACTCACGCAGTCAGAGAGAGAACAAGAATTAGTTTCAGATGACGAAAGCAGTAGCGCCCTAGAAGTTTCAGTTATTGAAAATGTGCCATCCAGTGAGACCCAGCAGTCAGTTCCTGAAGACATCTTTGACACCAGACCCATTTGGGATGAGTCTGTAGAGACTCAGATTGAACGTATCCCTGATGAAAATGTCCATGACCATGCTGAAGGTATTTGCCAACGACTGGGATTCCCTGTGCGACGCATGTCATGAATTAAACTTTTTGGTTCTTTTGTTTCCTTTGGGGCGTGTGTGTGCGTGTATGTATGTTTGTATACACGTGGAATCTGTGTGCCCTTTTCTTTTAAGCTTTTGGTGATTAGCTGTGTATTTTTTTTTTACCCTGTGAGCTGCGTTTGTGTTTTTGTGTTGTGTCTGTATTTTTCTTGTCTGTGAAACAATCTCAAGATTGCAAACCATGAACGCTTATGGGAAGTGTTGCCTTAATAAACGAAAACACTTCTAAAAATACTTATTGTTTTGCCATTAAACTGATTGCTTAGGTCATGCACACTTTGGCTTTTGGCTTTCCCTGGCCCTATTCTTAACTATTAATTTTTACTAATAATGAAATATTTGGGCATTGCTTGAAACTGAGATGGGCAAATTAATTTTCTTTTGAGGTGTTACACAAAGAAATCTGCAGAAGTTTTAAACAATTAAGTTTTTCAGGTTCCTTTGTTTCTTTTGATGATCTGTGTCTCAAGAAAATTCTGTGCCACCAGTAACTTTAGTACAAGTTTTCTGGTGTTTGGTTTTCCTCTCACCTACTTGTGTACTGCTACCGTGTAGCCGTGATGGAAAGCCATTAGCTAAAATGAAACATGCCTATATCATTAACCCTAAGCAAGTTTCTGAATCTGAGATACCGTGATCCATGTGTGCATTCAGGGAAAATCAAAACTCAAATTCTGCCATCCTCAAATTAGCTTTGGGGATGGGAGGAACAGTCGGTCTCGCTGTTACTGAAATAAATGAAGGCTGGTGAATGAGCATCTGATTTTTTTCCTTGCCTTCATTGTAAGTATTTCGTATCGCTCCCTAGTGGAAAGGGTCAAAGACACTTAAATTAACAATATCTCAAATGCAAACCATAATACGAAGTGCCATATGGACTGTTGGAACAAAACTTTCACTACAACAGAAAGAACGTAATTAGAAGCACCAGTTCAGATTAATTTTTCAACGTTGGCATTTACTAAGGAGGCATGGAAAATTACAGCTCTTGACCTAGTTAAAATCTTCAATGTAATGATAGAATGGCGTTTTAGAATAAAATGCTTGGCCAAAATAGGCACAGTAGGCACTTCAGTCCTTCTTTAGATTTTCTCACGAAAGCCTGATTTTCAAGTAGACAATGTAGATAGTCCTGTAGTCCTGTGCTTTTTGAAAAATCAAGCTTTTTGTTATAGGTTTGGGTTTTTTTTAACCTGGGGATTTACAGTCCTCACTTTAGTTACCCAGTTGTAGCAGCCACATTTAGATTACAGCAGTTAGTTAGAAAAAAAAAAAGCACTTTCCCTTCTTGGGCTATATCACCTGTGAAATCAGTTTTTAACTTGTAAAAGGCAACTTGTGGCTCTCTTTGACCTTTAGATCAACAGGATGATCAGGAAAGGACAGAGGAAAGACTGGCCCACATTGCCGATCATCTTGGCTTCAGCTGGACAGGTAAAATGCATGTTGTCTACGCCAGAGAGAGCGGAGGGGAGCATTCCTCCCTTTTTTCATGTTTCTTTCTGATGATTTCACGATTATCTACAGATGTTTTATAGAAATATTTCAGTAGCTCACTGTCTTCTGGTTACTAAGATTCCTATAGCCTTTTAGGTAAGAACTCGGATGCAGAGGTGAGGCCTCTGCACTTGCTGTGGCATCTCCGGAGGGAAAACACCTCGGACGAGAGAGTGACAAAGAGCTGGCATATGTTACCTTACTCTTTCTTGCAAAATGCAGCAACTCTAGCTAAAAGATATATGAATACGTGAATAAACATCATCTGTGTTCTGGAACTCCTGAGCTGGAAGGCCACTGTAGGGATAAATGACATCAGCTTCTTTTCTACACAACTGTGCTGAGGAGAAAGGGATAAAAAGGACCTATTTGTAACAATCACTTTAATATTATGGATTTAATAGAGCTGAGACCGTTGACATTACTTGGAGACAAGTGAAAGTAACACAGAATGAAATGCAGATGTCTATCACTGTAAATCAGCTTGAAAGCGTTTACCAAAACACAGAGCTGCGCAGAAATCTGTGTTGTGTCAAACTGTGCAATACAACAAAAAATTGCTGCAAAAAAGAATTTAAATCAGGTCTACACTTTTTTGAATCTATCCCTAGAGCAATACCACGCTCCTGAAAACAAGCAAGGCTCTAGGAGCTAAATAAGAGTTGTATACCAGAGAAAAAAATGAATGACTCCTTGGTAATGAAGTTTGTGCTTTATACTGGTTTTATAAGGGTCTTCAGAGTATACGCAAAATATCACTGATACTTTTGCTTATGTTCCTCACCTCTTCCTTTCCTGTCCTCTATTTCAATGCGTGGAGAAGACCGGGACCGTATGTCACTCATCCCAACATGGATTATTTTGAAGTCAGTAGGACCTGCGATGTAACAGATTAGGAATCTGCTGCGTGTGCTCTGTAAATGAATAGACAATTCTGAAAACACAATTAGAAAAAATGGATGCTCATCCAAATAGACATCAATGTTTTCTAGCATTTTAGAGGGCAGGGTAATACACCCGCATAAATATTCCTGTCATCTATTATGGTAAAGAGTGATTATAGTAAAGATTACTGTGTTAAATGTTACTTTGGGGGATAAAATAGTGGTGGTTTTCTGTCCAAACTTATTTGACAACCTAAGATTTGAATCTAATGTGTAGTTACTGTATATTTGCTGAAGTTTGCAGTTTACAAGCTGGCCTGGAAATAAGGTTATCTGGGGTTTGCGGTTAGGGTTCCCTCCACCCTGTTGAAACAGGACACCCTCCAAAATCAAGTCCCTGCCGCTGTAGCGATAATGACAGTGGAATAGAATATGAATCCTCCTTTGTGAAAGAAGCAGGAATCTGGAGACCAGGAATAACAGCAAGAATCTCACAAATCCTCCGTGGCTTTAACTCATTTGATGACCTGTTTCAACAGTTGCGTCTTAGTTTGGTGATGGCAGAAAGCTGCTTCTGATTCTGGATAGATTAAAGGTGTTACAGACTATTAAACCTTTTTTTCTTTTCTGGACTGCAGTCTGAGCCTATGCTACATCAGAAAGGCATTGGTTATTCTTAGTTCCACATTTCCAGTTTTTGGTTTTCGACTGTAATTCATAGACATTTACTTTTCGTTAAATGAAACAAGTCCAGGGGAGTAGGAGTATTATGCTTCAATCTGGCCCCACAAAATGCCATTACTTAAAATGAATTCTTTTACTAGATTTTGATCAAAGTTTCCGAAATGTTCAACATTCCAGAGGGTAGAGTCTGCTGAGCAGGGTTCTCTGTAGCTAGAAATATTTTCGTATGTTCGTGTGCTATTTCAGCAACTGCATTCTGTTTGACGGCTGCTAAATTGCTGTCAGTAATAAATCGCTGCTAAATTTTGTCAGTAGCGTTGTGCCTCTGAGAACAGGGAATGGTAGACACAAGAAAGAAAAGCTCCCACAGACCCATCGCTTCTAGGTGTAACGCATTTCTGTCTTTGTCATGAATTTGCTGTTTTAACAACGTCTCTAAATATAACACAAGGTACATAGAAGCAAAGAGAAATTGGTTTCCGAAAAGTTTGTAATCCCCTTGGCCACAGAATATATGTCGGGCAGGGAGAAAGAAAAAGACATCTTTACAGAGAGGGATTTCTTTTTCAGAGCTGGCAAGAGAACTGGATTTCACAGAAGAGCAAATTCACCAGATCCGAATTGAAAATCCTAATTCACTTCAAGACCAGAGCCATGCACTCCTCAAATACTGGCTTGAAAGGGATGGGAAACATGCAACAGGTTCGTTTCCAGATATAGGACATATAACTGTCTCCAGTTTGCTCGTTGAGGTGACAGATGTATGTTATAATCACAAAAAAGAAAATTTGGGTAAAATTTAGGCTATAGAAAGAATGACCATAGATTGTACTTAATTTTTTTTTTGTAAGCTTGTCTGTATAACATGCCGTATCAGAGGATTCGCGGAGAAAATAGTTTAATCCTGTTTATTTGAGGGCAAGGCAGAACATCTTACAGCGAAGAAGTGGAAAAACACTGAGGCCTCTTTTTCCTAAAATGAAAAATGTTTGGGGAAACTAAACAAATGTGTTAGAGGAAAAAACAAAATGAGTAGTAATTTTTATAGGCAGCCCTTCAGTTGATTTTAGATTTTACATAGCAATGCTTCTAAATGCATCTGTATTTTATACGTGATGTTATATTGCTTGGTATCCTATATATGTCCTTCATGCGGAAAATAGAAGGGAGAGAGCACATGAAATTCTTAACTCAGCTACATGGTGTCGTTCTAATGCCACAGATACAAATCTTACCCAGTGTCTTACAAAAATCAACCGAATGGATATCGTTCACCTGATGGAGACCAGCGGCATAGACTCCATGCAGGTCCACGGCACTCGCACCTACGCAGAAATTGAACAAACAATAGGACTGGACCACAGCGAAGGTAAAACGCCTCCTGATCCAGACTGCCCAGGTTTTTATCCTCTAAGCGCTAGCTTCTGTTCTGAAACGTTTGACTAGGATAATCTGTTAACTGTATCCAGGCTATTGTAATTCTGCTATGATGCCGTGGGATTTCTTAAGTTGAAAAGTTCTGTAGCTGAGATCAGTGGTTGTAAACTAAAGAAAGGCCTCCAAATTCTGTGAAATAAAATTCTCTTTTCTGGAAGCGATACTTTTACATCCTTAACTTAGTATTGAATCAGTAGCTTGGTAAAGTATCAGACAGCTGCAAACGTCCCATCTTTAGGAAAATGTAGGAATAGAAGCTTGGTTGCTATAAATAGCATTCTGATATTACAACCGATTAGTTTTAGAATGCTAACTTCCACGTCCAGCTCCAATTCGGTACAAGCGGTTATGTTTTCCCCCGAGCGATTCTCCAGAGATCAGTTAGGTTCCTAGTTAACGTGGCTAGTAAGGAAAATCAGAAGCCCAAACTTGTGACTTGTAGCCTGTGGAACAGAATAAACGCATGTGTTGTTTTACATTTTTTGCAGAATGAGAGCCCTTGCTTTGGGATTAGGGGCTGGGGATGGGTGGATGTGTTTATATGCTTGGAAGCACATGAAATAGCTACTTCTTGCACCTAGTCCTGTATGAATTTCCTTGTCCGTAATTGTGTAGTTATTTTTTCCATAATCAGAAAAATAATGGAGGTGGGGGGAAGTTTTAGTGACTGATCTGCTGGAAAAAAACCTGTTGTGAATCTTCTTTTGTACTTTGAGGGTTTCAAGCTTAATTACTCTAGGTAAATTTCTGGGTAAATTTTATTTTGCCTGGATTCCCTGTTTGGCAAGAGTAATGGTAATCTGCTGTTCCTTCAGCTACTTGGAGAGGTTGTGTCCCCTCCCACTCAAGATGCCTAAAAACGTCAGGTAATGCGTCCCATCCGGGGAGTTTAAATGCACGTGGGGAGTGAAAAGGATTTCCTGCATTCTTGCGAGACTTGTAATGGCATTTCTCGTCTCTCTGTTTTTTAAAGGGTTTTCTGCACTGCCAGAAGAACTGTACAGTTCAAGACATAAGCAAGAAGAACAACACAGAATATCTAAAGACAGTGAGCCAACTGAACACCCTCCTATTGTCTCTGAGGAAGACGTGTCTGTCAGTTATTCTCCTTTTCAGGACAGTACTCCCAGGAGTGAGGCAGAAGTGTCAATGGCTGAGCTCCTGAGACAAGCACATAAGGAACAAGTAGAAGCTGAATTCTCAGGGAAACCCCAAGATGTGCCAGAAAAACCATCTGCTTCACAGCGTGAATATTTGTAAGTGTCAAAAGACCGAAATGAAACCGATGGGGAATGGATTATCTCTTCTCCGTGTAATACGATTTTACTGTTTTCTTTGAAACGTATGAACTCACTAGAATTTTCCTCCAATTGCGCGCACCAGTTCATTGGTTCTTATCGCAGGTTTGACTTTTTAATCCATGTGCAGGAAGCCTTAAGGGTTAGGCGAGAAAGTGAGTTTGTCACTGTGAACACAAAGCAATAATCTAGTCTAGTACATATGAAAGAAAAGAGGGATAATGTAGAGGTGGGGTTGGGGTTTTTTTTGCAGATCGTGTATATTTTTCATGTGTTGAATGGCGAGTAATGTTAAACTTAACAGAATTAACACTAATGGAATTAACTTCAGGATGGCTTTTTCAATTGAGGTAAAAATTTTCCGAGTTAATCATTACTTACAAAACTCATAACCACATATTAGGAATTAGATTTTTTTAAAATAAATGTCAGATGGCCAAAGGAACAGAAATGGGTTTTTATACAGACAAGACAAAAGTTCTTAAGGGGACAAGCCATGATAAAGTATAGATTTAGAAGACCTGCAGAGCAAAGCCTTGAATTCTGATTTGGGGCTGTCAGTGGGGTTGGTTTCATTTGGAAAGGAACTTGAAAAGGATCATGTTTCTTTCTTCCCACCATCCCAAATCAGTTTTGATATTCTGGCTTGTCAGGCCACACAGGGAATACTGTGTTCAGTTTTGGTCCCCGCTATGCAAAAAAGATGTGGACAGGCTGGAGAAGGTCCAGAGAAGGGCCACCAAGATGATCAAAGGACTGGGAAGTCCCCTGTGTGAGGAAAGGCTGAGAGAACTGGGTTTGTTCGGCCATGAGAAAAGAAGGCTCAGGGGAGACCTTATCACCACGTTCCAGTATTTACAGTGTGGCTACAAAGAAGATGGAGACTCCCTTTTTACAAGGAGTCACATGGAAAAGACATGGGGTGATGGGTACAAGTTAGTCCTGGGGACATTCCAACTGGACACAAGAGGAAAATTTTTCCCAATGAGAACAATCAGTCATTGGAATAATCTCCCCGGGGAAGGGGTGGATTCGTCAACGTTGGACACTTTTTAACGTTCGGCTGAACAGGGTGCTGGGCCGTCGTGTATAGACCGTGCTTTTGCCAAGAAAGGTTGGACCAGATGATCCTTGAGGTCCCTTCCAACCTGGTGTTCTATGATTCTATGATACAAGAAAAGAGAAAAGTCAGCCTCAAAAGAAGATTCTAGGTGGTGAAGCGGGTAACGTTTTCACAGTTAGTGCAAATCAGAAGTAAATTTTTCAAGCTAGCATCAGAGTGATAAGGTTACTTGATAAAACTCAGTTAGATGAGAGTTGGCTTCATATCTGAAGTCACTATTATTCACCCATGTGCAACAGAAAAGTATTACATGTACGTATGCTTTAATATATGTATTACCTTTATATACATTACACAGTAACATATGTAATAATATGCTTAAATAACTTGTGGCAGCAATTAAATCATAGCAGTGTTCAACAGGGAGAATAACATTACAAACAAAATAAGATTCTCTACTAAATTTCTGTTTGGTAAGGCTCCAGAATTCTACATAAAAGTTGGTCTCTCCTCACCTGCAGCTGTATAGCTTGTAGTTAACGTAGTAGTTGCTTCACATCCCTCTGTAGTGATCCAGTCTCTTTCCCCAGAAAAAGAATAGGTAATATGTAGATTTGTGAGGGCACAAGTGACAGCAAAGCTCCCATAAATCCTTTACAAAGACCAAATTCTGCAGAATTGGCTGCAGCGTTTTGACATCTACTTGGAGATTTTCTTGGGTCAGAAAGATGAGAGGGATTCCTAGCCAGATTGCTCTGTAGTTATTGTCTAGGAGTATCAGTTATTTCTAGACTTCGCTAGATGACAGACGACATAACGATATTTAATCAGTGCGTAATGTTCCATTTATGGAGATTGGAAGGCACTGCATAGTAGTAACTTCCCTTGAACTTGTCATCCACAGTGTCACAACCCCAGGAACAGAGCAGTCCACAGCACCAGTAACGGGAAAAGCAGCAAGCGAAAAATCTGCACACTTCAGTGCGGCAAAGGAAGAGAGAGAAAAACCATCCCCACGGCCCCCATCATCCACTCAGAGAGGTGACTCTCCCATCATCCAAGAGCCTGAGGATCCCCAACTCCAGCAGGGTGACCTCTCTCCAAGGAGAACTAGTCTAGTGATAGTGGAGTCAACTGACGAGCAGACAGAAAAGTTTGGAAGAGGCTATGAAGAGGAGTCTTTAGAAAAGGTAAACAACAGCTTTGTCTCAAAGTAAGTGACACAAAAGAAACAAGTTTTATGTCTCGCTCATTCCTTAAGATGAGAATATTTTTAATTGGCCTCATTAATCCTCATTTGCAACTGAGTTTTTTCTCCTTTCCCCCGTGGCTATAAGGGCGATAGTCATTTGTATACAGGTTTCCAAACCTGAAGCGAAACCCAGATCCTAAAGCCCAGACTGTAATTCTGGTTCTGCCACCCTTATTTGTCCTTTGGTCTGCGACAGTTATGTCCATGCATGTGAGAGAGAATTAGCGTAAAATAGAGGTGCAGAAACAAACCATGTGCAAGTGGAGTATTGTATGCAGTTCCGGGCTCCCCGGGTCAAGAAGGACAGGGAACTGCTGGAGAGGGTCCAGCAAAGGGCTACAAAGATGATGAGGGGATTGGAGCATCTTTCTGATGAGGAGAAAGGCTGAGGGACTTGGGGCTTTTTAGTCTGGAGAAAAGACGACTAAGGGGGATCTCATCAATGCTTATAAATACTCAAAGGGAGGGTGCCAGGGGGATGGGAACAGTCTTTTTTCAGTGGTGCCCAGTGACGGGACAAGAGGGAACGGGCACAAACTTGAACACAGGAAGTTCCATCTAAACACGAGGAGAAACTTCTTTCCTGTGAGGGTGGCAGAGCAGTGGCACAGCTGCCCAGAGAGGTGGGGGAGTCTCCCACTCTGGAGCCATCCCAAACCCGCCTGGACGCCGTCCTGTGCCACTGCTGGAGGTGACCCTGCTGTGGCAGGGGGTTGGACCGGGTGATCTCCAGAGGTCCCTTCCAACCCTGACCAGTCTGTGATTCTGTGAAAGCTGAAAAACAGATGTGACAAAAGACAAAGTAATAATGTTAAAAGCTTACGAAGAAAGGCAAGGCAAGACTAGCCCAGCCCGGCATGAAGAATGACATGAAAAATACTGTAAAGCGAATTAGATGGAAAAGAGGCAGTGAGATGTACGTTGCAGAATACTAAGGATGTACTGGAAGAAAAGAATGTGAGAATGGTGTTTATGTAGCAGGCGGGCAGTAAAGGGAAATGGAGAGAGGAGATGGAAGAGAAGAACAAAATCTGTGTGAGGTAGGTCATTGGTTGAGTAAGACAAAGGAACCTTTTTGCAATGTTTGTAGAGGGGGAAGGCGTCAAGAGGCAATGAAAGAAAGCAACTATATGGCTTTTAGTGGGGAATTTAAACTACTTGGCAGATGAAGGTTTAAGAATAAACAGCTCGCTTTGCCTGTTCTAAGTGGAAGAAAAGGAGAAGACATAATTGGGCAGGAAATTAGTTTTATTGGTGAAGTTAGAGCAGAGAAAGCGCAGTTCTGCTTAAGCAGAAATTGTTTCCTGTTTTGACATTCATCTGGAAACAGGCTCTTCTGTCTTTGCTGTTTACATTGCCAAATGTACTACCTCTGGAATGACGAGTTTCAGAGCTCTGCCTCTGGGATCTGAGAAAAAGGTTGAATATAAGATGCGTAGGATAACTCAGATGTTGAAAGATTAGCTACAGTAGGACCCAACACAACGGCTGCTGTAGGGAAGGCTACCCTCAGAAATAATGCACTTCTTTTTCCCTCCAGCTCTTTTATCAAAGTAAAACAACAACAACCAGCACCACCAAAAAGAAACAACCCCCCCCGTCCCTTATTTGTTTTCCTCTTTATCCTTTTACACTGCTGATATTTCCCAAGCAGTTCTTTTCAGCTTCCCTTTGCCTCCTGACTTCGTCATTTAATTTTTTAATTCTTTCCTGTGAAGGAGAGAGAAGAACTCAACACTTGGTGCTAACTTTTCTTGATCTCCAGTGCCAAGGCTATCGATACTTTGTCCTCTAGTTAAAACTGTTCAGTCCTACTGCCTATATGCTGCACTATGTACTTCCCGGTATGGAGGATTAAAAGGCTTTCATATAATTTTCTGTGTAATTAGTAGAGAAACCACATGCAATATGTATGAATTCCAGCGCTGGTGTTAGTAATACCTTGTAGTCCACCTGCAATGATGTCACGCCACAATTTTCAGGCTTGTTCCTGGCAACCTTAAGAGCACTAAGAGCATCCTATAGAATTAATACCACAAAGGTTCATCCTTCTTTTTTCAATATGCTAATGAAAAGCTAATGTATAATCAAGTGGCCAAAGCCTCTCATCCCACATCAGTGTGTCACAGCTTAAAGTCAGGTAAGAGGCCAAAATCCTAAAAGCAAAAATTTTCAGAAGGGAAGATGGTTTTAGATGAAAACAAGACAGAACCTGTAAGTACTGCTAGCACCAGATACAACAGAGCACTGCTTCCATGCTTCCACCAGGAGCTAGCAGAGGAGTTAGGTGGGCTGGAGACCAGCTCGGACGAGGACGAGATGGTCACTACCAGGGTCGTTCGTCGCCGGGTGATTATTCAGGTACTGAGTGTTGAACGATTGCACGAGCCTGTGGTGACTGTGCCCCAGTAACACCTTTAGGCATGCTGCTGAGACAACCACTTGGCTGGTGTTGCACCTCAAGCTGGAATGCTCCTGAGTAACGCATGGGCATTGGACAAGCCATTCCAATACCTTTTCTTGAAGGGAAGGAGTCTAGTAATACTGCTAACCCAACTCTAAATTCTGTCAGATGCCTCAGTAGGAGGAGGACAAAGACTTCTCAACCCCATGCACAACACGGTCAACTAACATATATTTGCCTGTGCATTGTGGCACAACTTTTCTTTGCTTGCCTTTCTAAGTATTTATTTGCAGAACAATTTTTTTTTTTTTAACATTTCTCAATTATTTTTTTTTTCATTCTTTAACCAATTAACCAATTTTAAAATCGCTTATTTAAACTCACCTACATGAAGGCCTTGCTTCATAAAACTTTGTTCTTTGTCATACAGGCTGATAGTATGCCTGAAATGCCACCAGAAACAGTCACAGAAGAGCAGTATACAGATGAACATGGCCACACAGTGGTGAAGAAGGTATTGTCAGTTATGCCCCTTACTACCTTCTTACAAAAGGAAGGATAAATACATCCACATACGGGCTAAATTTTCTTTTGTAAAGGGGTGTCGTGGTTTCGGTCCTCATACCAGGACAAGGGGCATGATTTTTAAGAGTAGAGCGTGGAAGGAACCAGAATTTCCATTCATGAGAGATTCCAGAGTTTGAAGAATTATTTCGATTCACAAGATCATTCTGTGTTACAGTTTAGAACTTAACATCATGTATTTTGTTAATCTTCCCACTTAAAGCCACTGAAAATTCTGCATAGATCCACATTTCTGAGGAAAAGGTGGGGTTTTTTTTTTAAAAAAACCAACACACCACCACAATTTTATCTAAGATCATGTGTGCTTGTATTAATGAAGCTAATGGAAGGCTGGGTCTGCAAGAGTCATCTAAATCCAGACTTCAGATCTTCAAAATCTCCACTCAGCTGCGCCTGACCAGGTTCTGAAAATTCTGTCTGTACATGCAGTTCAGTTTTTATGGCACAAAGAATATAGAAAGTACTTATTTGTGTGATGGCCTCGTAAAATAAGCATTTTCAGACCATGCTTATAAAAGTGAATTCTGCGCAGCATGGAAATGGAAGAGGAACTTCTGTGCTCCTTGCTTCATCTGACAACTCAGTGCTTAGAGAATTGGTCTAGGACTTGGCTGAATTCTGTGGGAGGCAAACTCCACCTTCTATCTCCCAAGAAAACACCATAGACCCTCAGCTGGATAGCTTGTCTCTGGAAGCTGTTTGAATTCATCTTAAAATAAACAACCTCAGCCAAATACTTCTGGGCACGTTGTGCAAGAGTGAGCATGACTGTATTCTTCTGGGTAGGTCCGTGCCTGGGAGGCCGTTACCCCCACCTCTGTGCCTCGTAAATATACGTGACACAGTCTGATTGAGCATCGCAGCAAATAAGGTTTTGGAAAAAGCGGGAGGTAACTGCTTAATGTCACCTTGTCAAAAGGGGCTGGAAAGGCGTACGAAAATGTAGAGCTCCAGGTCATCCCCAGAGGGATGCCTACCCATCCTCCTGAGAGATTTAACTCCTCTTGAACCCTATTGTTCTCTTCTGCTCCTCTTTGTTTGGCCTGCCAATGCCTAGAAAGCGTAAGCACCAGACTAGTCTCTTAGGTGAGTTAATTTTAGCTCACTGCTTCAGAAGTGGTTAGTGCCATGGGTGTTAGAATGTGATGTCCGAGTCCCTCTGTGAATCTGGTTCTAAGCAGTCGATAGCCAAGCTGCTGACCTCTTACTTTGGGAAGCCTTTTTGAAAATGCCAGTCTGAAAACGTGTTCTAGCGGTAGTGCGGTTGTAAAGTACGTTTTCTCTCTAAAATACTACACCTCTTTCCCTAATGATAGCTACTGCTTTAGAGAGTCATTGCAATACCTATATTGTGAAGGAAGCTTACGGAAGCTTTGCTGTGTGGTAACCTAAGTAGGGCAAATGCATCAACATGCAGGTTGTTTTCAGTATATGTCTTAAAGACTTAAACAATGAACCATTTATGTAGGTTTTTCTATGTAGGAAAGAATGCACTTTGAGTAGAAAATACTACGTAGATAATAAGGAATGTGTTATTGTTATTTCTTTTGGGACAAAGCTCTATTTCATTCCTTCAGGTCACCAGAAAGATCATCCGGCGATACGTTTCTCCAGATGGCGCAGAAAAAGAGGAAGTCCTAATGCAAGGAGCACCACAAAAACCTGTCACTGTCGAAGAAGGAGATGGCTATTCCAAAGTAGTAAAACGGGTTGTGCTGAAGAGCGACAGTGAACAGTCAGAGGTCAGATCTTCTGCTTTCCTCGCGATGGTACAAAGCAGCAGTACGCCAACAGCGTACTTAGTAACTACATCTTACTCATGCCAACAACATTCAGTTTTGAATGGTACTTTAAAAAGTTTTCTTGCAGATTGAAAGGCCTCAGAATAAAGACAGGGAGAAGACAGGGGGTGGGGAAGAAGGGCAGGGAAAGAGGACAGTGTTCTCTGAAAATAAGTCAGGATACAGATTCTGTGATTTACGAGAAGTACGAAATTCATAAAGAAAGCAGCTTTGTACAAAGATAAATGGCAAATCTGTGTTTGCTATTATACCCTCTTACTCTAATAAGAAAATTAGTGAATGTTGTAATGAAATGATCTGATGTTCTCTAGGTTTCTACAACTAAGCCCTTCTAAAACTATACAATTATATTAGGTTTAACTTACTGGTTTGTTCTTTGCTTTGAAGAGGCTAAAAAAAAATTAAATATTTACTTTCATGAAAACTGTTTGTAAAGCCAGGTAATTAAAAAGAAAAAACAACCTGTAAAGGTAAGTGCTTTCCAGTTTATCTTTTCCTGTCTTAGTTCCCCATGTAGCCCTACAGACATTTATAACGGCAAAATTAAGGTTGTGACAGAGGGGCAGCAGCTAGTAATAGGGCTTCCTTTCAGCAGCGCTGCAGCTGAAAGCAACATTGAACAAGCAGTCATTAGAAATGCAAAGAAAGCAATTCCCATTCTCTCTTACCAGAATTAATCATCAGAATTAATTCTCTAAGAGTAAGGTAACAAGAAAACAAGGTAACTGACCGTACCAGAGCTACTCTTTATCATATGGAACCCATATACATTAAATTCATATTTTGCCAATTAAAGTGGTGTTTGTCACTTTCCCGTGGCATTCGAATATTTTGGGCTGTTGCTCCTGTAAGAGTTCCCTGGTTTTACAAGTATGACTCGCCTCTCAGAAGCGTATCTTAAAACTGAGATATGGGCTGATACCCCTAATTCTTACTACCTGGGTGAATCCAGCAAGGATGCACAGTGAGAGGTCCGCCTGTTACTTGGTGTAACTCCAGTGGCCTTGGCAGGTAAGCCAGTAGGGCAGCCTGTGGTGTGGTGGAGGGTGGCAATATCCCCGCTGCCCTCAGGCTAGTTCAGGTTCCGGAAGCAGTTTCCACCCTGCCAGCGTAAAGCTTCTCCGCAGAATAAATTATCCAGGGCTGTTTCTGTTGTCTGAACTGGCACTTCTCTTAGAACGTCTCGTTCCGGAGCTGTAAAGCAGGTGATAAAATATATGCTCGCTATTTTGATGCGTACACATAGAAAGTGAGACGCTTCTTATATTCTTGTTCTCTATGGCAATGATTAAGAAAGAATGATGGAGTAACTAACAGCTTTGTTAGTATCCATTCTGTAATTCACAGCCAGTATACTTCTGCTTTCTAACCTTATAGGTGACCCTGTCTGAACCTGCGGTTTTGCCTAGTGCCTCCAAATTCCAGTCTGAACCAGTGGAAGGCCGGAAGGTCAGCAAAGTCATAAAGACCACTGTAGTGCAAGGAGAGAGAACGGAGAAACACCTGGGGGATGCTAGCTTAGCTACTGATCTTCCGTCAGCCAAAGAGGACTTCGAAGAGGTAAGAAATGCCTTTTTAAATATAAAGATTAAAACAAGTGTCACAACATATCTGGGAATGAATTTTACTCTATTGAAAGTTTTGGGGTGGAGCATCATACTCGTCCACTGAGTATAAACCTCTGTTGTTATACTCGGCCATGTTATAAAAGGATTAGTATATAAAGTGTGTGTATGTGTGGGAAGCTAACATGACAGAATTGGCTACAAAACTTTTTAAGATTCTAAAAAAAAACCCCATGGAGGCTTTAAGTACAGTTGTTAGAAATCATGGGTGTGGTTACTGTTAAAGAAAAAATTCGTTTATATGTTACCCCTCATGGAGCTGATTTTAGAAATTGATACAGTTAAGTCTGCTTGCTAGGTAAGCTGATGTATTTGCCCTTGAAAGAAATAGCTACCAAGCTAATTAGCACCTTTCTTGGTTTTATGCTTTTTCTGATCAGTTTAGACATTTCAGTCATAGAAAAGTGATACTGAATGAATATAGCTTTTTCTATAAAGAACCTATCGCACTTCACTCGTAATCCATCTTCTTGTCCCTTTGAATAACACCTTTAAAACACATCTTAAAGATTCACATGGATAAAAGTTTTGTGTCATTAGATGCAACATAAGTACTTTGTTTTTTTCAATTTAACAAAATATCATGTAAAAATGTAGCTGCAACAACGTTGTGGTCTGGCTGTTTTCTGCCGTACAATGGTTATGACAGCTTGCAGGAAGGCAATAAGCGCTAAACTATTAGATTGAGATGCCAAATTTCCCGTTACGGACATAGACCCAGCAGTCCGATCCCTCTCTCCGGACAATAACAAAACAAGCAGCAAAAGCCATCACGGAGAGGTTCAAAGAAATGGCTTGGGAAATAGCACTTTTTTTCCCCAGCTTGCAGCTTCTAGTGTAGCAAATTAAGAAGCCTGCGGAAGATGCCGCAGACAAACCCATATCCAGGCAGAAGGAAAATAAAAACGCTGCCTTTTTTGTTCTGTTTTTCTGGTTTCTATAAAAGTATTAGCAAGGGCAGATATTCTGTGGAAAAGTTTGCCGGGCTCCGTTCCCTGCTTCTCCCGTTCCAGTCCAGTCGGGGCTTAGAAGTATCACCCGTCCTTTCTGTGTACACCCTCTCCGTACTGCCAGCGCTGAGAACGGGCAAATGGGAGCAGCTCCAAAAGAAAGAGTTATTTTCTGTGACGGGAAAAAGGTCGCTGTAGCAGCTGTCGTCAATAGATAGAAGGGATGAGTTTTGCAAGTGTGGTACTGCAAGGCTTTGAGTTGTTGGGCTACTTCAGAATTGAAAAGAAGGTACCAAGACATCCTTCAGTACATTTATTAGTAAAATGAAACTGTCGTATACAATAAATTGTAACTGATCTATACATTTGAGGAATATTTGAAAGGATGCAAATGGCGGGCAGATGCTTATTTGTCTATTCAGTATTTCCTCAGCGTTCAACTTCATTAATATAAAGCACTAAGGTGCAAAGAGCAATTATCTCGTGTCCTAGATTTTGGGGGTTTGTTTTTAATTTGAAGCTTATGTTTTAATTTGAGGCTTTGAGCTATACAGGTAACCAAATGAAAGTCCAGCTTCCTGCTTTAGTAGAGAAAGAAATCCTGAAAGAGGACGGATCAATTATTAAAAGGTTTGGCTTGGCATGTCAATGAACTGCTACTAGAAAAGGATTAACAAACTCATAATAAATGAGTGGATTTAAGTGAGTGTCTGCAGTGAAACCGCTGGTGGCAGCATCTAAAGCTTTATTTGCAAAAGTACTAAAGAATATTACTAACATTCTGTTACAGAAAGGGATATATGCACTGGGAAGGTCTACTTTCACTTGGAAAGACTTAATAAGCAAAGGGAAGAACAAGCAAACAAGTGATGCAAAGGCAATCACTCGCCACCTCCCACAAAGCAGACCAGTTGCCGAGCGCTGGTCACCTTGGAAAACAGAACCCCCCAACCCCTCAGCTTCTTTTACCCCCAGTTTTTATTGCTGAGCATGGTTCTGTATAGCACAGCATATCCCTTGGGCTGGTCCGGGTCGGCTGTCCTGAGCGTGTGCCCTCCCAGTCTCTTGCCCACCCCCCAACCTACTCACTGAAAGGGGCCAGTGGGGAAAAAAGGAGAAACTGTCGATGTAAGAAAGCACTGTTCAGCAGTAGGCGAAGCATTGGACAGTGGTCAGCACTGGTTTAGACCCTAACGGAACACAGGGCACCACACAGGCCGCTGTGAAGAAAGTTAACTGCGTCCTGGCTAGAGCCAGCGCAAAGGGGTATCGCTGCCGAGCTGATTTTATAGGGCGCGATACAAGAGCAACAGCATGATTTGCAGTTAACAACGTTAACCAAGGTTACCTCAAAGATGTTTTTTTCAGAACGGTTGACACTGTGATTGTTGGATAATTTGAACATAATCAAAATAGATGCGAGGATAAATGGAGATAGATAGATAGACAGACAGACAGACAGACGCATGTGACAGTTGAGCCTTATGAAGAACGAGGCAGGGCAGATAGATAGATAGATATTTGGAAGGAAGAAAAAAGCTACTGTAGGACAGCAAGTGTTTTCATTCCTACCACACACAACTTGAGCCGAGGTGGCTACAGGCCAGGTATCTTTTGCACACCTTTTCTTTCAGCTCATTTGAATTGATAGCGGCCATTGGGGTGGTAAAGCCAACGTTAGCATCTGAAAGAACATCCTGACCCAGCTGTCCCTGTAATGATAACAAGCTGGAAAACCAGTTTCAGTTAGTGGGATGGTGTCAGGAGGACACACTGAGAGCCAGAGGACCTGCTGCCTCTGCTTTTGGATGAAGGGTGAACATTCTTGTCAAAGCGCTCCATCTAAGGGAGCGACCTTTTTGATCATTCAGATCAAATTAAGAAGTGTCAGCTGTCTGATAAAAATCGAGCTATTCCTGGCTGAGCACACAGGGATTTCCAAGTGTGCTTGGCTTCCCATGGTCCTCTCTCAAGGACGGTGACCAAAATTTGGGCTTCTGGGTAGGGCTAAGCAGGAGACATCCAGCTGTCCTACGACAATTACATTTATTTGCCAAGATCTGGCAGGGACGCGGTGAGGTTTAAGGTTGTGACTAGTAGGGCAAGATGGTTAATGAGTAATAAACAGAATAGTTTAGGACACTAGATCAGCACAAAAGTAGTTTTACTGGCTGTCAGAAGACTTGTTCAGAAGTAAGTGTTCAAGAAATTAGTCGGTTTAAATTACCATTGTACAGGACAACTCTGTATGTTGACGTTAGATACAGCAAATAGGAAGGTCTTGTGTGAATTTCAACATATGTCGCATGTCTGTGTGTTACAGCATGTTTTTGCTGGGCATCTAAAACTGTATGCTTAATCAGCGTATACAGATTAATTGCTATTAGTTTATATTAAAGCGGCGGCATGTGTTGTAGTCAGAATGCATAATGAATATCTCACCTCAGTAGCTGGCTTCACCTGCCAGCTACAGTTCTTCTCATGGTATTTTAAATTAAAAAGCCTGAAAACCACAGCTGAGAAGGAGCATTTTTTAAAACCTTCAGGAACTGAAGGTTTTAAGAGAGTTTTCTCATTTATTTTGGTTTTTAAGACGGTTTTCTCATTTATTTTGCTTTAGGACAACACTGAATAAAGCCAGCACGCAGAAGAGGACTGTGATGAAGGATCGGTATGGAAAACATGTTCACATAGAAGAGCTGGAAGACACGCCAGAAGCACTACCACAGGATGACCTCCAACATGACCTCCAGCAGCTTCTTAGACACTTCTGCAAAGAGGACTGGAAACAGGAGGCGAAGTGAGAAGCTGCCATCCCTCAACAACACCACATAACCATCCATCCCGTATGCAGCATTCATCTCCTCTAGGTGTAGACATTATTACCTACATAATCACTGGAAGACACTGCCATTTCTACTTGTGCAGATGCAGTGAATTCATTTCTCCCCCCCCACCCCTTCCCCTCCCGTATTTGATTTTGGGTTTTTGTTATTTTTCACCCCGTAAGCTAATTTGTGACCAAAGATAGCATCCTTCATTCAGGATGATTTATCCACCGAATCGTCGTCTTTGTGCTGTACTGGGAATTTGTCAGCGTCGCCACTCCTCGCTGTTCCTTTGCTTCTGCACTAGCTTCATGAAATTGCATTTGTCAAGCCAACTTCATCTACAGGCCTCTTCAAGTGACTATGTACATGCGTCATAAAAAAAGGGAGTTAACGTGTAAACTGTATATAGCAAGAGTATTTGGACTTACAAGACTGCAGAAAACACACTGCCTACGACTACAATTAGCATCGTGGATTACAAGGTCTATTGACACTGCTGAACAGCGATTAATAACGTAACGTTAACGCAATCGACTGCAAACACAGACTGAGTGAGGAGGAAGCACTGCAGATCTACTGCATCCATAAGACTTCCAGTTTAGGGATCTGTTATGGTTAAAGGCTCTAAGAGTCAGGCTAAAAACCTGGAAATTCAGCTGTTCTCCTGAAGTGACAGCTGACTGTGGCCATTAATACGTCTAAGACCTTCGGACAGCCACTTAAAGATTTCCAGAAAAAGAAAAGAAAAAGAAAAAAAAAATAAAAAAAAGAGTACCCAATTAGGTAACCAACTTGCTAGCAGCTATATCTATGGCACATTTGCATACGGTATTAAAATCTTTTAGATCTGGACATGTGGCAGGGTGTATTAAACAATTATAACTACAGTAGTTTCCTGTTTTCATCACTGCTTAGCGAACCACACTGTCTTCTTGGTGGTACTTCTGCTGGCCACTGCACTGTAGATAACTATGGGAGAAAGACTTACCCCACTATACAAGGAGAATAATTAATTCACCGTGTTTTATCGAGATTGCCTCTTATCCGATACATGCATGTGGCATTTGAAGGTCAAAACCAAACCCTCCTATAATCATGTCAGCTTGTTGGCCCTCTTAGCACTGAGCGAGCAGTTTTTATCTTCCAATCAAGTGTTTTTTAAAGAGAAAGTGCTCACAATCCTTGAAAGCCAGTTTCTGTTCATATTTTGTTATCTATCTATATATATAATATATATATTTCTAAACCAACCCTCTGAAAACCGTGATAGCATGTCTGCACTTTTATTTTCAAAAAAAGGGAACATAGAGAACCGACGTTTTGGGTGTTCTATACCTTAAGATTTAAGGGAGGGAGATGTGTAGTGGTTTAGCACGCGTAATACACACAAACACGCTAACTAAATGTTTTTAAACAGCGATTTGATTTTTTTAATAGTATGCTCAAAACCAGAGTCAAACAAACCCTCTCCTCTAGGAGTAATAGTTTTTCCAAGCTTATCTGGCCTTCTACGATTCCAGGGTGGTTTGGTTTTTTTTAATGACTCACTCAGTGCTCAGAACAAGGGCACTTCCTCACGAAGGTAATGATGCCAAAAGCACGAAAACATCTCGGGAGTTCTGCCTTCCTGCAGGCAAAAGAACCCGAGGTGCCATGCTAACACTTTTTTGGCAGGCAGGGGAAAAAAAAAAACAACAAAAAAACCCACAAACCAACAAAAATAAACAAAACAAAACAAAACCAAAAAGTGTTTTGGCAGCCAAACCGAATGAGACCCATGATGAACCATTTCACAACGCATCATGGCTTTCTTACCGTCAGAGACAGCACCGGATGATCTTCAAGGATGGGGCTCTAAAGAAATGCATTTCTGTTGTGTTATTTGCGGTGCAGATGATGTTCTGTGTAACAACATAATGGTTATTCACCTCTTATTTTGATTTTTTGCTGTGTTATCAAAGAACTTGAATACTGTGAGAAGAAGTGAATTTTAAGTTGACGAATCAGCATCTTGTTCCCATGGTGATAACACTAATTGAATATATCTATGAGGGCATGTATTAGTTAAAAAATTTAAAAAAAAAAATACAACACTAACAATACATAGCTGCAATGTGTACAATGGCTGATTTAACTAAATAAAAATGTACAAGTGTTAAATGTAGAAATAACGGCTCGCTCTCTTTTACCGCCAGTGCAGCATAAAAAGGAACAGCATGCGTTTGGGTACCTTAACTGAACTAGCATAATTATAACTCCTCTGCACCCAGCTCCCTAAGATACTTTTTTGTTTGTCTTTTTAATTTTTCTATTCAGCGCTGATTGGTAAGCGTCAGTCTGTTATAACAGTCAGATAGAATTTTTTAAGAAATCAATGTTAATGGTTTTTTTAACAGGGTATCTAGCCGTGTTTTCTTGTTATTTTATTAGGCCTGAAATTGCGGATTTTTCCTTCAAATATGACCCAGACTGTGTGTTACAGTCAATTAGTTTTTCAGTGCCCACTACTGGGAGTTTCTCAACCCAAGGAAAGATAGGGAAGGAAAATGTAGGGTGAAATTCTGTCACCTCTCGCATCCTTGTAAGGCACAGGAGATATTGGGAAGAGTCTGTTTTTGTTGCCAGTTTAAATTTATTCAGTATAAACGCACACTGAATGTCACCCCATCAAATCAACGTCCTTCTTGGTCAGACTTAGGCTTTTTTTTTTTTTTTTTTGATGAATCTGACACCAGCTTTCTCTATTTACTAAATCAATACCCGAGTGATCATTACACGAGCCCAGACGTTGCTGGTGCTGAGCTCAAGGATGAAAACTGAGTGCCCCGATCAACCCAATTCCCCATAATTACGGGGTACGAATCTAGAAATGGCTCATCGCTTAAACACGCATATTTGAAGCACCAGCACCTGCTATCAGCTGCAATGCGTCGGAACGCACGGCGTGCTCAAAACCGGCCAGATTTATGGTGCAACGCCACGGCTTTCCCTGAACTAATACAGTTGGAGTAGTAAATACAGAGACCTCGCAGAGAAGGCAAGGGCAAAAACGTTAAGTTTGGTCAGGTGACGCTCAACTTGTCTACAGCTGAAGGGTAAAGATCCAACAAGGATCCAACAACTCTACCCTACCTCAAAATATAACGAAAAAAAAAGATTTAAAGAAGAGCAAAGAAACACACAGAGAAATATCTCGGTCCAATCCATTACCTCGTGTTTGTGCTTCGCTCTTCGTGTTTCAGCAGGTGACTGTGAGCATTCTCTCTTCCTCTTTGTAATGCTACAGTTTCAGCTTCGCGTTCTTATGTCAGAATAATGGGATTAAATAGAAAAAAAGGCGGCTGTAACAGGCTCCAGCAGTGCTGAAGATCAGGCGTTCCTCATAGGTGCTTTAGAGCTTCCCTTTGCATCTTTGGGAAACGCGATGTTGACTAGTTGGTTGAAAGGTAGGAGGCAACATCCAGAAGCCACCCCACAAGCCACCACGTCCTCCTCTTGTCTCTGAGCCCAGAAACAGGCAACTGAGCAGTGGGGGAAAAAACCCAAACCCTTCCACTTGGCTTTGTTATTGCAGGAGGGACCGTAATGTCACATGCCGGACACGGAAGTGGGATATAAGGTGCGGAAGACCCCTTCCTAGCATTCTGCCCGGGCCGAGTGATAAAACACAACCCTTTCACACAGGCCATCAGGAGGAAGGTGGATCTTAGCGGGAGCAGCGAGCAGGGCTGGGTCACGCTGTCGTAGCTGTGCAGGAACATCCATACGGTGGGACACAATGACCAGAACATCATAGCAAAACGCTCGCTCACATTACAGGGATGCTAAACCTATCCTGGTGCCCTGAGAGGACAACTGTGCCTGACAGAAAGCAGAGCAGAGCAACAGAGACACCTCAGGGCCATAAAACATCCTGCGATCAGATCAGGAATGATGCTTCGCATCAGCGGATGCGGGTCCAAGCCAGCATCGCCCTCTTTCTCAATACAGAACGGACTCCTGGTGCGTTTTTATCTTCAGTAGCTTCTTTCGCACAGCTGAGACATCCCTTGGCCAGGAAGGCTCCGTTGGTGGGAGGTGGGAGCTGGCTTCCAGCCCATGTTTCAGCCTGACGAAACACTGATTCATCCACGGCTGGATGGCCAAGGGACCAGTTTGGTCCTGGCTCCAGACAAGACAACGAGCACAAGGGAGAAGTTATGTTTCCCCATCCCAGTTTTCAGAAAGCCAAACAGAAAATATCAGAATTACATCACTGGCTTCAACAGTAGCAGAAGTTTTGGAGAGGACGTGGGAAAAGCGTTATCCTGGAGACAACCCATCGACAGAGGAAGGGAGGAGAGATCATGGAAGCGATACCCTGAGTGATGAAGAGAACAGGAGCCGGTGCTTAGTGGAGGAACATCTCACTACAGCGCTTGTGTTGGCGCGTGCTTTTCTCATGTGGTGTGTCCAAAGCGCGTATTCCCCCGACAGTCAGATGAGAGACAGCCTGTTCGTTTTCGAGGCATATTTTAAAATGCTATAGAAACAAACGCGATAGCTGCAGAGCCCCTCCGAGCTTTCGTCAATGCAGTTATTTCTTGACAAGGCAGTAAAATGACTTTTCAGTTGTTCATGCCAGGACACAGGCTGCACCCAGTCCCCCCGGCTCTACGGGATGCTATTTGCAATTGCAGTTGTAGCGAGCAGACAGTAAAGATGCTTACATGAGTCTGAGAGGTTGTTTCATCAGAGAAACTGTTTGCTAAACGGATTTTAAGGTCTGGAAGTCATTGACCTACTGAGAAAGCTGAGTTGGAGGCTATTGAGGTGAAGGAAAAGAGATCTAGAGGAATATATGAATCCAAGGCACTTAAAGGACTCTTCCGTGAAATAATGCAAAGAAGGGGAGTCAGTCTCAGCCTTTTTCTCATTCACCAACAGTCTTATGTTTTGCAATAAAAAAGAATAATAAAAATAAATGCCAAAACCCCAACCCCTCCATCCCCGGTCAAACCAAACACACAGAGGAGAACGCGAGGAGCATCTGGAGGACCACGTCATCTCCCTAACCCTGCCCAGCAGGCTGCGGTCACCGCAGGAGCAGGGTCTGTCCTCGGCCACAGCCCGGCAGGACCCTCCTCCAGCCATGTCAACACAATGCCATTCCCAAAGGGGCAGGAGATACCAGCCACACCTCTGCAGGCTTCTTGACACACTCGGCTTCATGTCTCCTATTGCTAGCAGAGAAGGATTTACTACCTCCGGTGCTACCTGCACAAACGGGCACAAGTAAAATACAATAAACCGTATAAAAGCTGGTTGAACCTTTCTGAGGCCAGACAGAATTAACCTCCACCCAGCTTTCGCTGAGCAGTCGCTGGCATTGCACAAGACCTTTATTAAATAGCCGCTAGAGTGCAGCAACTTGTAAGTTTTTAACAGAAAAAAACACAGGAAAACCCCCACAAGTTTTTGAAGTCAAATCCTCCAGTATTGACAAGAAACTCCCTGCCCCTTATTCCAAATTTTAGAATTTAACCTGTGTATTCTATTCACATACATACACACGCAGAGTTCTCCCCTGCGATAGCAGGGGGAAAGCCAGGCAAAACAAGGTTTTGATGAGGAGATCAGAATACTGCAGAAATATTAAAATTTATTTGCTTAAACAGCATTTACATCCCTTCATTGTTTTCGTTCCGTGGGTACAGAAGCAGACGGCTCCTTGGCAGCACCCAGAGTGCCGCGATTGAGAGACCAACAAGTTCCAACACCAGAGCACACACATTTCACGGGGGAGAACTAAAGCACGTTTAGTACTTGCCCATGCAACTTTTCCCATCTTTCTAAGATTCTAAGAATAATGGCCACAGGGCATAAACACGCTGTGCAGCCACTGCTTCCAGACAGACCAGAGCAAAACGGATGCGGGTTCCTTTCCTTTTTTTTTTCTTTCCTCCTCCTTTTTAAATTTCAAATACTTTCTTCCTGAGCTGTAAAGCACAAAAATTGTTCTCCGATTTAAATCATTTATAGCCAGGAATTTTTTTTTTTTTTCTGGGCAACCAACATCATTTAAATAAAAGAAAGGAAAAAAGAAAAAAGCAACCAAGAGGTCAAATGTACCTGCCCTTCTATTTACCCCTTCGATGATTAAGCCCAGAGAAGGTTTTAAAGGGAAGAGCCCCGGCTGTACCCCACCTGGCTCTTAGCCCAAGCCCACTGAATCCAGCCCGACACTTCAGAAGGTTTTGGATCAGGCAAAATTAGTGAAACCTCACTGGGAAATGGAAGTTAACGGTCACTTCCTAATGCCTCCCTATTCAAAGCCTTTCAGTGGTTCTGAAAGTTGAAACATCTGACAATTTTATCAAAACTGCTATCCAGATCCAGAATAATCCTGTGACCTTTTTATCGCTATACTTGCCGTGTTTATTCCTCCCTCCGAGCACGCAGGTTTGCCCTCGTCGATGCTACTCTCCAGCTTCAGCCAGTCCTGCGGCGGGGGGGCCGGGGGAAAGCGGTGCCTGCGCCAAGCACGCAGGCAGCCAACGATAAACGAGGGAACTGAAAACACATTTTTTTAGAGCCCTACTACATCGCTGTAGGCTTAGGAACAGACACGCTTCCTGTCAGCTTTTAAAACAACATCTCTGCTACACAAGCGCTGCAAAACTCTGCATTCCCACACAGGCACCCGCTCTAAGAGCATCTCCTCCTGCTGTCTCGCCACGGTTCTTTAC
This sequence comes from Pluvialis apricaria, assembly GCA_017639485.1. NCBI lineage: Eukaryota > Metazoa > Chordata > Aves > Charadriiformes > Charadriidae > Pluvialis > Pluvialis apricaria. Next base: position 82,049,003 of record CM030010.1, read on the forward strand.
CCAGAGTGATTTTTGGTGACTGAGGACTCCTGACCTGCTCTAAATTACATCAGTGTCATGGTTTCATATCATAGCAGTGCAGGTTCTGGTTTAAAATCCAATTGCCTGTATATTGTTACCCTCTGCTCCCTACACAGAAGTCATTACAAACTAATAAAGTTGCTGAGGACCACTGATGAAGTCAGGGTACAACACGGACAGTACTCAATAAACAATTATTCTTTTTAGCCTTGTTTCCTTAGGAAAATGGGCAGTGATCAGGCATAACCCTACTTTCAACCAGGAGTTTAGAGCAAGACTCCGCTGTCGCAAAGACACTTTCTGTTGTTGCTTTTTCTATGGCTTTCTACATTGATAACCAAGTTCTCCACAAATGTTACCTTCACAAAGTCGCGCAGAATGAGAAATAGATAGGAAGAAAGGCGGTACAGCCCTGAGGGGTCTCTGTTGCTCTAACCCGTTGAGTACAGTTGTCCTCTCCCAGGAACAGGATAGTTTTTTACCATCCCTGTTCCCTTCGGAGTCAAGCCAAAACCCGCACGCCAGGGATGCTCGCAGCACTTGGACCTGACCACAGTTTCAAAAGAATTTGGCCAGCCTCACACCGAGCAAACTTCAAACCCGGAGCGGGCCGGGGGGGGGGGGGGATGGATGAGGAGAGGGGTCACTGGGTGAGACAAACCAGGACACCTGGGGCAGAACTGGAGAGGGGACGCCTGGGACGCTGCTGAAGGAGACGCAGTAGTTCAGGATGAGTAAAAGCCTGTATCGGTGTTAATTTTATGGGGGTTTACGGCATTTCTTTTGGGTACAACACACAATATCTTAGCCTGTTACTTGTACCATTGTTGCACATTGTAAGGGAAGTGCAAAACCCTTTGGAATCTGATGGGCGATCGATCCAACTGTACACAGCTGTGAAAGAACAGTGATTTACTCGGTAGGGAAGAGTCACAGCTACTCCTTTCCCTCCTTTTAGGATGACTGCTTTGCATTTGACATTAAAAATGCACGGGTATTCATGAAATAAAGATTATAATACCACATTTAAATAAATGAATTTTATGTGTTTCATAGTACGGAGGTCCTGGACCCAAATACCAACACTTCTACACTATGGTCACCCTCAAAAGGGTGCAAGAGGAGCTCCTACATTCTAGTACCAATCCCAAACTGCTTAAACCACCTCTACAGAATCTAAGGAAAGTGATACACTTTCCTACGCTCAATTTGTCCCAAACCATTGCTACAAAGCTGTGAGAGTCTAGAGCACACACCACTTTCCATGTGAGAGCTGCTCTATGAGACAACACTCTTCCCATAGCAATTCAAACACATTTTAATAACAAAATTAATGGAAAAAAAAAAAAAAAAGCCTAAAGTAGCAACATGGAGTTGTCCTCCTTTTATTTCCTGGGAAACGTAGTGCGCGGGGACAGGCACATGGGAACAGACTGACCATGGGATCTCCTTTCTGGCTGTGGTCAGTAATGGCCACTTAAAGAAAGAATAGACGAGCCGGGGAGGCAGAGGACGGCTGTCTCTTCCCTGGCAGCCGTCTCCCTCCGTCCGCACCGTATTCACAGCCCACGGCAAAACTCTCGTTATTTAGACTGAACAAATCTGAAAATGCAGGGCCAGATTCTCGTTCCCCGGTGGTTTCACATCACGGACGCCTTAGATCCGACCCCAGCGCAGGCGGCTCGAGTGATTTCAGTGCCAGCGGAGGAGGTTTCTGCTCCTGAGGAAAAGTGATTGCTTTCGACGTGCCTTTCTCTGGCAGATGGTTATGTTTAACAGGCCTCCAGGTTCCTGTGACTTGGGGAAGAGGTACGACTCTCAGTCACTGACAGCAGCATAGGAAATCTGTTAAACAGCGACGAGTGCTTTCTGAGCCCAAGTAAATGCATTTTGGAAGTCCTCAGTGGCTTTTGTCATCTCCCTTTTGCAGTGGACGGGAATCACTCAGATGTTTCCAAAGCGTCCTGATGTGATTATCGCGGGGAATGGGTCATTAGCGGAGGGGATAAAAGTGAAGTTATTCAAAGCAAGCTCCCTTACGAGAAACACATCGGCCGCTCACCCAACCCTCTGTGGGCAAATGCCAAAAGTTCTCCCACTTGAAATAAAAAGCATGCATGAAAGGCCAAAAGCATTTTTACGGGGGCCTCAGCCTTTGCTTTTTAGGTGCTGCAAAAAACACATGTGTGGAAGCAGAGATAACAGCATCTTGGTAAACAGATCTTGTCTGCCGATGTGGCGTTCTCTCTTTTTTACGCATGAAAGGCATGGCACACGCAGGTGAAAATAAGTAATGAGAAAATAGACCCGTAATTGGAATAGTTTATGCTGCTGGAAGAAATCTCCCATTCAGATTGAACAATAAAACGCATTCACTCTGCATTATGTGCACATTTCCTCACTAACTTGTTAGTTTCCACAAAAAGATCTATAAAACTACGCAGTAACATTTATAAAGCACTGAGTTAAAAAGCACAGCTAAAAGCACCTGGCCTGAAAGTATTCCTGATGCTGTGAGGATACTGAGCAAAGCATCGCAGTTTGCCTTTCTGTGGGTAAAGGGCTTGAAGAAGAGCCAGCATCACCCTTGCTGAGTGGGATCCTGCCCGAAGGCGTAAAAATGCCGCACACAGTCTGCCCGACAGCGTCGTCAGGATTTGACGAACATTCCACTGAGGATGGAGAGACTCTCTCATCCTTTCAAAACAATACGGTCTCTGGGTGGTCACCTGGGGGGGGAAAATAATCCAAGGTTAGATAGTTGAGTTCAGCTTGAATAAAAACAGGTAAGAGGCAGCAGCCAAGGGCTGGCTTGAGCAAGGCGCCCACCCCACCACAATCCTGGTTCCGCGGTTGATATGCAAATATGAGTAAAAGTCAATCATCTCGCCCCCCATAAATAGCGACCGGCCCAAGAGCCCTTGGAGCTCTCCTGCAGGGCAGCGGGCTGCACGCCAGGATCTCCCCTGGGCAGCGATGCTGCTCGAGGTTACGCCTCGAGGTTCGGAGGCTCCTGGTCACAGCAGATCCTCAGTAAGTGACTAACAGCATGGTAAACTTTGAAATCTTAGCTAAGGGATATGAAAGATCGGCTGCGCGTATAAAATTCATTAGTCACAAAGTGTTGACCAAGTCTGGGATGAGGACTGGACCCAGCTGCACCCAGATGCCTCCCTGAGAAGGAGGTTTGAAAGCCCCAGGGGGGAGTCCAGCCTGACCTCGACTCAACGGGAGGGTCTCTCTGGCCGTCCTGTCTGGCCCTGTCCTCCGTGTGGTAAATAACCAAGTGTGCCTCGCCATTGGATGTTGATAAAACAGTCGTGTTTACCACCACCCTCTGTTAAATCCCTGTTTTCCATCAATAAACATATCGCTGCCTCTCTCCGCGAGCGAAGCACATCACGTCATCGGCGGTGGATGGGCGCCGGGGCAGCACATCTGCGTGGGCGGAGGGGGACGGACGGACACGACTCTGGGTTTGCTGCAGTCAGACCCGTTGTGGGAGCGAAGGGGCACTGGGTCATATAGGTGGCAGCTGTATATATGTACATTGATATGTATATATAGAATTCACACACCCCCCCCAACCCCCCTGTGTCTCTGCCCCAGCAGTGGGGTGATGGGGGGGCGCTGTGGACAGGGGTTACACACACCACCCCCAGGGTCAGTGCTGGGGGGGGGGGCGATGCTGCCTCCCCCCAGTCCCTGGGAGCCCCGAGGGCCCCTCGCTCTGCCGCGGGGTGGGGGGGGGGGGGTGCTCAGCACCGCCTGTCCCGGGGCAGGGGCTGCCCGGGGCACTGGGGATGGGGGGATGGGGTGGGGGACAAATTCTGCACTGCTTTTTGCGTCTGTTGCCTATCAGCAGCTCAGTGGGCTTTGCTGCTGCTTTTCTCCTTTTCTTTTCTTTTTTTGGCATGCTTTGTTTGTGGGATCTGGGATTTTTTGGTTGGTTTTGGGTGGTGTTGTTTTTTTTTTTTTTTTTTTTTTCCCTTAGCCGGGCCTTTGCAGGGTCAGTTTTGCTGATCCACCAGCTTTTTCCCCATCACCGGCTGCCCACGGGCTGGGGCAGATGGGTCCACTTCTTTGGCACCTCCACTTTTTATTTTTATCCTTTTTTTATTTTATTAGTTTTCTTTATTTTTCTTTTATCTTGGTTTTTTTTTCTGTTTTTTTTTTTATTATTATTCTTTTCGGTTTTTTTTTTTAAATATATTTTTTCTGGATTTTTTCATTATTTCTTCCCCCCCCTCCCGTTTTTTAATACTTTTTTTTCTCTATTCTTCTTTTTTTTTATCTTTTTCTTGGTGATTTTTTCTTTTTTCCCTTTTTCCCCTCTATCTTTATTTCCTTTTTTTTTTCTTATTCCTTTTTTTTTTTTTTTCCCCCTGCACTACTGCCACCAGTCTGGCACAGGTGTGGGCCCTCCCCAGCTGATGGGAAATGACCCGCACCTGGGGTGGGCTTGGCTGGGGGCGGAGAGGGGGAGGGGATGTGATGGTGGGTGCTTTTGGGTAGGGGGGGGGCGCAGGGAGGGGGTTGGGTGCTGCTGAGCCCCCCCAGGGTTTGGGTTTTACTGCTGCCCTCCCTTGCCCCGGGCTGCCCGCAGCCCCGGCGTCTCTCGGTGGCAGGGGTGGCCGTCCCCGGGGCAGCGGGTCCCCGGCCACGGCTTTGGGGGTCCCCGTGCGGCCGTGGGGAGCCCCCCCGCGCCCCGCCGTGGGGCTGCAGCTGCCGGCCCGGCCGTGCCGCTGGCGTGCGGCCCCGCAGAGGGGCTGTGGGGAGCCCGGCCGTGCTGAGGAGAACAGCCCCGCTCCCTGTGGCGGTGCCCGACGGGGCTCGGGGTGCCCCGACCTCCCCGGGAGCGTCCCCGGGGATTGGGAGCCTCCTTTTCTGTCTTGGGCTGCACTGCGGGTACGATGCAAAGGAAAGAGCCACAAAATCCCTATTCCTATTCCAACTATAACTATTCCTATTCCGGACCTCCTGAGTTATCAGTGTCAAAAATGATGCCATAAACGTAAGGGGGAGTTATTTCCCCTGATTTTTTTTCCCCCCTCCTTCGGCTGTTCCCGACCCCTCCGACGCCGCTTCTCGGGGGTGGTGGGGGGGGGGGGGTGACTGATGGCGCTGCGGTGACAACGGGACGCCACGGGCCTGGGGACGAGCGGGCGGGCGGGCGGTAGGACCCGGGGCGGCCCCGGTGGGCGGGGCGATGCCTATAAAAGGAGGGGGGCAGGAAAAGGGGCGGGGCGGGTCTACGTCAGATGGCAGGTGAGCGCCATGTCTATAAAAGGAGTGGGCGGGGCTGTGGCGGCGCGGCGCGGGGCCCGGCCCGGCGGGGCCCGGGAACGGGGTATGGCGGTATGGGGGTATGGGGGTATGGGGCTCCGGGGGTATGGGGCTCTGGGCGTGCAGCCGAGAGCGAGTCCCGCGTTCCCGGCCGGGACGGCGGCTCCGGAACGGCCCCAGCGCTGCCGGGGCGGGGGGGGGCCGGGAGCGGCGCGGTGGCGCGGCGCGGGGTCCGGCGGGACGGAGCGCGCTTCCTCCCGGCAGCGGCCGGGCCCGGGGTCAGTGCAGGAACGGCGCCGGCGGGAGGGCCGCGCCGGCCGGGGGGGCACGGGAACGGCCCGGCCCGGGGACGGGGCAGCGCTGCCCGGGGCCGAGAGCCGCGGGTGTCGCGGCGCTGTACCGTGTATATGGTTGTACCGCTGTTATTGTTTTTCGTTCCGTTCCTGTGCCATTAAACTGTCTTTATCCCAACCCACGAGTTCTCCCCCTTTTTCTCCCCGCCCTACCGGGGTGCGGGGGGCAGTGAGCGAGCGGCTGCGGCCAAACCCCGAGCGGAGCCCGAGCCCTGCGCTGGGCAGAGCCGGAGCCGGGCGCAGCGGCGGGGTTGGGGCGCAGAAACAGCCCCCGAATCCTGCGGGTTTGGGGCTCCGGCACACGGAGCTGGGAGCCACTGGGAACCATGGTAAAATCTGGGACACAGACACAAGTCCTGCATTTTGGGGCTCAGAAAGAGCAACCAAGCCCTGTGCGTTTGGGGGTCTGAAACCAGACCCACTTGGTCAAGTTTGGGGCTCACAAGGAGCGACTCAGCGCTGTGTTTTGGGGGCTCAAAACCAGGCCCATTTGGCCAATGCTGGAGCTGAGAAACACAGACCGAGTCCTGCATGTTTAGGGCTCCAAACCGGGCTCCTTGGGCAAGGGTCGGAACTGAGACACGGAGTCCTGCGTTTTAGGGGTGTGAAACCAGGTGCATTTAGCTCACAAAGAGAGACTAAAAGTCCTGCATTTTGGGGGGGTCGAAATGAGGCCCATTTGGCCAGCCTTAGTCTCCGTTTCTAAGGCAAGTCCTGCGTTTGTTTTGCCCTTCAAAACCAAAGTCCTCCTCGGGTGGGGGTGGCTTGTAATCAGGCCCATTTGGGGCTCAGAGACACTAAAAGTTCTGCGTTTTGGGGAGCTCAAAACAAGGCTTTAGGTGGAGACTAAGTCCTGCATTTTGGGGGACTGAAGCAGAGACCAAGTCTTGTGTGTTTGGGTTCACAAAAAGAGAGACTAAGTGCTGCGTTTTGGAGTGTTGAAACTAGGCTCAGAAACAAGTCCTATGTTTTGGGGTCTTGCAAGCAGGGTCACTAAGCCAGTGTTGGGGCTCAGAAAGGGCAGCCAAGTGCTGCAGTGAGGGGTGCTTGAATCAAGGCTCGTACGGCCAGTGTGGGGGCTCAGAGAGAGTGGAAGTGCTGTGTTCTGGGGGACTGAAGCAGACATCACGTTCATTCTGTTTGGGCTCAGAAACAGAGACTAAGTCTTGTATATTGGAGTCCCAAAATCACAGACATGAAAACAGTTTTGGGGCTCAGAAAGAGAGATTAAGGGCTGTGTCTGGGGGGTTGAAACCAGGCTCATTGGGCCCGTGTTGGAGCCGAGGAACAGAGACCGAGTGTTGTGTTTTGGGGATTGAAACGGGGCTCATGCGGGCAGGTGCAGGGCTCAGGCACAGAGCCCCGGGGCTGCGCTGTGGGGGCCTGAAGCAGAGACCCAGCCCCGGGTGCTTGGGGGGAGGCACAGAGGCCGGGTCAGGGCTGCGCTTTGGGGCCAGAGCCCGGGCTCGTTTGCCCACTCGCGGGGCTCACACCCGCAGCCCCGGGCCCGCGTTCGGGGCCGCAGCCCGGGCTCCCATGGCCACCTCGGGGCTCCCCCGACAGCCCCGGCCCGGCCTCTCCGGGCTCAGACCGGGACCCGCGGCTGCTCCTGGGTCCCCCCCGGGGAAGGGCAGCGCCCGCAGCCCCTCTCCGGCCCCGGGTCGGACGGGGCAGCCGGAGCCCCGCACCCGGGGCGGCCCCGGGCTGGGCCCAGAGACACGGGCAGCCCCCGACTCGACACCATTTACAGCCTTTATTCACCGACCGCACGAAGCCGCCGCCGCCACTGTTACCCGGTGACCAGCACCGGCAGCGCCCCGGCTCCCCCCAGCCCCAAGCGGAGCGCGGGACTTGAGTCCCAGACCCCGGCCACGGAGCGCGGCTGCTCCTGCCCGCCGCGCAGGACGGAGACGAAGCCCAAGCCCCGCCGCGGTTCTCCGCCCCATGACCCGCTCCCCGCCCGCCCGGGAAGAAGCGGACAACGACCGGAAACACCCCGCAGGCCCCAGAAAGACCCCGACTCCCCACGCCCGCGAGACCGAGACGCCCAGGTCCCCAGACCCACCTCGGCGCAGCCCCAGGTGAAGCCTTCAGGCCACTACCCCATTCCCGCGCGGCGCTGCGCCCCACACTCCCTCCCGCCCCGGTACCGACCTCCGCCGCATTCGGAATCGGCGCCGCTCTGGCGGCGGAAGAAGCGGCGCGTGCGCGGGGCGGGGCGGAAGGGGCGGGGCGGAAGCGGCGCCTGCGCAGGGTGGGGCCCGGCACAGGTGCGCGGGGCGGGGCCTCGTGGCGCATGCGCGGGGCGGGGCCGGCCCAGGTGCGCGGGGCGGGGCGGGGGGCGGTGCCCCAGGGCGCGTGCGCGGGGCGGGGCCGAGGGCATTTGGGCCCCGGCGGCCGCCGTCCGCCCCTCTCCGCGCGTTCCTCTCCCCGGCAGCGCCGCCCGCGGCCCCGGGGCTCAGCGGCCGGGCCGGGCTCCCCCGGCGGGGCCCGGTGAGGCGCGGGGAGCGCGGCCCGCGGCCGGGAGCGGCGGTGTCGGGGCCGGTGAGTGCCGGTGGCCGCAGGGCCGCGCTGGCGGTGGCTCCGCGGAGGAGGCGGCGGGGCTCGGGGCGGCGGCGAATAAAGCCCGGAGGGCCGGAGCCCGGCGCCCCCAGCCCTCGCCCGAGCCGCCCGCGGGCAGCCGGGGCCGGGCCCGCCCCGCGGGTGCCCCCGGCCGGCACCGTCCGGGCCCGCGCGGGGCAGGGGGGGGTTGGGGGCGGTGCGGGGCTGCGGGGAGCGGAGAGCCGGGGCCGGGGCTGGGGCTGAGCGGGGGGTGCGGGGGCCGGGAGCCCCGGGCCGGGCCGGTTGTGGGGCTCGGAGCGGCACCGGGGGTGTTCGGGGCTCAGCAGCGGGCAGCGGGGCAGGTTCGGGGCTCAGAACCAGGAACCGGGGCAGGTTTGGGCTCAGGACCTGGTTCGGGGCTCAGCACCGGGCACCCGGGCAGGTGTAGGCACACGTCTGGGTTTCAGGCTCAGAACCACACACCGGGGCAGATTTGGGGCTCAGGGCCACACACCGGGGCAGGTTCATGGTTCACACGGGGCCCAGCCAGGGGTTGAGAAGCAGTTTTGGGGTGCAGGGGCAGAGCCCGGGGATTCTGAAGCTCAGACAAAGGCTCAGTTGTGTATTTTCAGTGCTTGAAAACGCCGGCGGAGCCCTGTGGTTCTGGGGCTCAGACAAACAACTCAGTGCTGCATTTTTGGGACTTGGAAACGGAGGCTCTGTCGGCCGTTTTCAGCCCCCAAACCAGTGGCTGGGGGGGACTGTGGGTGGTGGGAGATGGGGGTGGGTGGGAGGGCGTTGGGGTGCAGGGAGGGGGTGGGGGGAGGGTGTTTGGGTGCGGTGCGTGGGGGGGGAGGGGGGCAGAGTGCGTGGGCCCCCACCGGAGGTGGGGGTCCGGTCGCGTTGGTCCCCGAACTTAGGGAGGCCGGCATGCACCAGGCCGAATTAAACGTCTGAGATAGTCTCTGGGCGAAAAAGCACTTTTCCCACTCTCCGTGTGTCCAACTCTTTATTCAAGGGGGGGTACAACCACCGGAATAGTTATTGTACAATAAACTAATTAGTCACCGTGTGTACAATTATGACAGTTCATATTCATACACAAGTTATGACAGTGATTGATTTATGACCTCGGCTAAAGCCAAGAGCCTTTTAACAAGCACGAGCTGTAATCGGCTGGAACCCAGGAGGAGCTGGGGCAGGAACAATCAAACTGGAACCATGCAGGAGCAGGAGCTGGAGCTGGAGCCGGAGCCGGAGCCGCAGCCAAACTGGAACCGAAGATGCGCTGAAGCAGCAAACTGAGCTGGAGCCGTCCAGGAGCAGGACCTGGAGAAAAATGAGTGCAGAAAGTGCTGTGGTTCAGCCTGGCAGCAGCTGAGCCCCACACAGCCCTTCGCTCACCCCAGTGGGACAAAAAATAATAACAGAATATACAAAACCAGGTGATGCCCAATGCAATTGCTCATCCCCCACTGTGCAAGCGCTGCTCAGCAAAAGCTAAACCATCCCTGTGTGTCACCAACACTGGTTCCAGCACAAACCCAAACCACAGCCCCGTACAAACCACTGTGAACAAAATTAACTCTACCCCAGCCGAAACCAGGACAGAAACAATGACCTGGAGCTGCCAACGAGCTGGAACCATGTGTGAGCTGTATCAGAAACAAAACAGGGACAGAAATAACTAACCCGAAGCCACAAATGAACTGGTGCCACAACGAAGAGGAGCTGAAAGGAGCCAGAGCCGTCCATCAGCTGGACTGAAACCGGAGCAGAAACCAACGGGAGCCAAAACTGAACTGGAGCCGTGCAGGAGCCGGACCTGAAACAAACAGGAGCCTGAACCCACAAATGAAAGCAAGTGGGAGCCCAAACCAAGGCGGACCTGAAACAAATTGGGGCACAAACAACTGACCCGAAGCTGTGCTGAGCGGGAGCTGTGCAGCCCTCACAGGGTCTCCGGGCGCGCACAGGCCGGGCTGTCCCCTGTCCCTTGTCCCCAGCCAGGCACGGGGCAGGCGGCAGCGTCGGCCTCGGCGCAGGCAGCCCGGCTCCTTCCTGGGGCTCCACACCCCACGCGGGTCCCAGCGTGGCTGGGGCTCCTCCGTCTGTCTGTCCATCCGTCCCTGCACGGGAGAGAGGTGGGACAATCAGCGCCCGGTGGCACTGCACGGCCCAGAGAGCCCCCAGAGCTGCCGCCCCGCAGACCTGCGGCCGCCTGGGCACGGGCAGCTCTGCCGGAACCCTCGGCAGCAGCACCGCAGCACCACACACCCGAGAGGGGACAGGACACCAGAAACGTCCCCTTTGTGCCCAGAAGGGTGGGCGAGAGCCAGGATGTGGCTGAAAACCCACCTACGCAGCAGCGGCACAGACCGACTCCAGGAGCCCCAGGCTGGGACCAGGTGCCAGCGGGGTCTGGGCCGGAGTCCTACAGCGCCTGCTCCCACCTCCCCAAACGCCCCTCGCACCCGCCCTCCCTGTCCACCGGCGCCGAGCACCCCGGGCCCCCCACGCAGCTCCAGCTCCGCTCCCCGCTGCCCCGGGGCACTCACCTCACCGGGCTCCTCGCCCGCGCGCCGGGATGAGCCTTCCCCACGCGTGGGCACCGTCACGGGCACCGTCTGAGCCACCGGGATGGCCGTCGCTCCCCGTGCCTGGCCAGGCCAGCTTCACCATCCACCGACGAGACTGCAGGAGCCAGTACGTGTCTCTGCAGTGGCCTCTGGTCCCTCCGCAACACATTATGAGCTGAAAAAGAAGGTTTTTGGTAAAACCACAGCTCCAAACAGAGCTCAGAGCCACCCCAACGCCTCACTGCGGCAGAGCCCTAATGCTGCCTGCTCCGGTACTCCGGCATGTGCCTGCGAGGATGACACCAGGCAGGGCCGAAGGGCTGAACCCCAGTGGAAACCAGTTCCCCTGGTCCGAGCTCTCCCGGGCTCGGCGGAGCCCGTGCCGGGCTGGAGGGGTTTGTTCTCCCGACAGCTGCTCTGGAGAAGAGCTGTGGAGAAGACACCATCCGGTAACTGCGCCAGGATGGGGGAGCCCGGTGGCAGGAGGGGTCACCGGCCACCCCAGGAGACCCCCAGCCCCGCCGAGTCCCCTTCTGCCCCGAGGACACGGCTGGGAGACAGGCCCAGGGGCCACTGGCGTCACCGAGCGGGGATTGATCCCATGGTGGAAATCAGGAGCTGCCGGGGTCCCCAGGCCCCACCGGCTGAGCCGCAGGCGCTGCCCCCCAAGATGGGACCCCAGAGGGTCGGTGCGAAACCCGCCCAGAACGTCACCGGGCCCGGCCGGGCACCCACGGGGATCCCACACCGGGGGAGAGGGAAACGGAGCACTCGCCCGCGGCCGCTCTGCGTGCCGGCCCCGGAGCGGAGGAGCGGAGCAGGGCCCAGCACCCGGCCCGTGCCCGCCGAGGAGAGAGGCTGCGACGCGCACTGCAGACTCACCGCAGGAAACACTCGCTCATGCGCCTGAGGCGTCCCACCCAAACCGGGGCACCCCAACCGCGGGGTCACCCGGGGCTCCCGCACCCGTCAGACATGCAGGTCCAACGCGGTTTGACTCCTCACTGGCACCCGCACTGCCGGTTACCGATCACGGAAAAACCTGGCACAGCAACTCCATTTCTGCAGCATCTGTGCTGCTCATCTGGGCATCCAGCCGTCCCCGGAGTCCGTCCGGCCACAGTCACCTCTCTGTGACACCAGCCGACACCAGGAGGGCTTCAAAGCAGCGTCAGAGGGGCTGGGATGCCGGCGGCACCTCAGATGTCCCAGGGTGTCCTTTATCCTTCAGGGACAGCTCTCAGCTTCCACACAGCAAAGTCCTCATGTCCAGGGCCGGGCCGTCCTTTAGTCTGTTTTACTTCAGCACAAACATCACCCACGTCTCCAGTAAAACACTGTGGTGTAGAACAGGAACTAGAAAAGATTAGCAAATTTAACATGCTTTCATACAATAAAGACCAACTGATGTCATCGTTGGGGAAGGGCATTTTCTTAACACACCCCAGGCAGGGGGGCACATGCAGCACATGTCGCTACCTGGAGCTGCCCCCAGGGCTCCCTTGAGGCCACTTGAATTGTGTCCTGCAGGGAGGAGTCAGCCCCTGGGACTTCATCTGAGGGATCTGTGGTGGCTCCAGACCCCCACGAGTTCCCTCTGCTCCTCCACCCCGAGCAAAGTCCCCAGAGCTGCCACCAAAGTCCCCACTCACCAGCAGTGGGAGCAGTCACGGCGTCAGCTGGTTCCCCCAATGCTGGCAGCCCTTGTGAGCGAGCGGCCGTCGTGCCCGGCACGCAACAGAGCCCTGCGGAGTTGCCAGAGTGCAGGCAGCACCGTGACGGCAGCTCCTGCAGCCGGGAAACATCACGGGCAGCAGCCAGCGCCGAGTCTGCCCACGGTCACTTGTGGGCTCCTGGCAGAAACCCAGCAGCCAAGAGACTGCAGGGTCAGGCACACAGACGAGAAGGGCTTGGAGATGGATGTGGACAATAAAGCACTGCATTTCCTGGGGGGGAAAGAAAAGCGTGGTAGAAATGACTGCACAAATACATAAAGTCAAAAGTTTAACCTTTACTCTTAACCATAACCCACAGCCAGCAAACACACACTTGCTAAGCTAGTGAACAGCTGCTTAAACACATTCGCTAATAAACTGTGCTAACTGAAAGAAAACAAAAATGTATTTAATTACACCCTCAATCTCATCATAAACTCCTACAGAAAGGCTGTTCTTGTTCTGCAGAACCGCTGCAGCAGTTCTCATCCCAGCCCTGCTGCCCCCAGCAGCGCAGGGGACATGTTCCCCCCTCCCTCCAGCCCCAGCCCTGCTGGGAACCAGCTGCAGCTCTGGGGGTTTTGCAGGAAGGAACAAAACCCATTCTTCAAAGCAACAGACAACACCCGAAGCTGAGAACCAGAATAAACTGTAGAGAAACCCAGGGAACAGCAGCCAGGTGGAGCCAATTCAGGTGCCTCCAGCTCTCGGTGGCTCTCCTCCTGCCTCCCGGTACTCACCGTGATGAGGGCAGTAACGAGCGTCTCTGCTCCCCCTCTGTGGAGAACCCCAGGAAATTCTGAGAGTCCATCGGCCATCCCGTCCATGGGTCTGGGTGCCGAGGCCATGCCATGGTACAGGGAACACTCCGCCTGTGCAGCCCAAACCATGCTGGCCTCTCCGGGGCTGGAAACGGGCGCAGCCCAGAGCATTCCAGACAAAACGTCTCATTTTGGGATCTTGGCAAATCCGGCAGTACCTGCATTACACGGGGACCACGAAACCCGCACCAAAAACGCATGAAGTCCCCCAAAGGAGACCTCGGCCGCGGCTGCAGCAGTGCTGCGGAGCCCGTGCCCACCCGTGCCCGCCCCGCCGAGAGCCCTCCCGGCCGCGGCCCCCACCCCAGAGCCCCCCCCCGTCCCCGGAGCCCGCGGGGGGACGGCGCCGTCCCCGGGCCGCTTTGGCCCCCGGCGGGGGTGCGCGGCGGCAGTGGGGCTGTGCGCAGGGGAGGGCCACCCCCCGGGCCCCGCACCCCCCGGGGCTGCTCCGGCACAGAGCCGCCCCCCCCCCACAGCGCCCCAACCCGGGGGGGCCCAAACATCCCGGGCCCCACAGCCCGCCCAGGCCCCGACACCCCCCACCCCCGGGCACCCCCTCGCAACCCCGAGAAGCCGCGGACGGGCCCGACCGCCCCCGGCCCTGACCGGGCCCGGGCCCGGCCCCGGGCCCGGCCCCCCCCCCCGCCCCGCCGCTCCCCGGCGGCAGCGCCCCCTGGCGGCGGCGCGCGGGACCGCGCCCCGGGGCTTCTTGTAGCCTCGGGGGCCGTCAGCACGCGCCTGCCGGGAGGGGGCGGCCCCCCCCGCCCGGCGCCCACCAATCAGCGGGGGCGGCGCCCCGCGGGAACGGCCAATGGCGCGGCGGGGCGGGGCCGGGAGCGGGCCCCCGGCGGTGGCGCCGCCTGGCGGAGGAGCAGCCGCACCGCCGCACCGCCGCACCGCCGCCCGCGGCGGAGGGGTCCGCCCCGAAGGCCCCAATTCTCGGGGGTTTCCCCTCGGAAGGAGGGAGCGAAGCAGCCGCCGCCCGGCCCCCTCTGTCCCGGGAGAGGCGGGAGGGCACCCGACGGCCTCAAGGACGCGGGGGCTAATGGCATCGCGGCGCGGTGGCCCAGTGTGGGCAACGCCTGTGGGTACCGGAGCTGAAGTTGTCATTAACGAGCCCAAAACCGGCAGAAGGGGCGGCGTTGCCACCCTGACAGCCCCTTGGCCACCGCAGCCTCGCAGGTTGTTGCCCACACCCAACCGAGAGGTGGCACCTGGGGAGCTGTTGCCCGCGGCCCTTCCCGGCCCGAGGAGCAGCGTCCGGCGGCCGTCCCCGGGGGGACGGCAATGTGTGACACGGGGAGCGGGGAGCACAGCAGCCCCCGGCTGCTGCTCCGGGCCCAGCAGAGCCAGTGGCTAGCAGGAGCGAGGACACGCGAGTCCGAGCCCGCCGGGCATTAATTACCCGCCCCGGGGCAGGCGGCTGCACCGCACTGCCACCTCTGTCCCAGGGACGGTGGGAGCGTGCGGAGGGAAGCGGTGCTGTGCCGGGAGCGAGGGGCTGCGAGAACACCGTCTCGGCACTGCCCGCGGCGCCCGGGAGCCAAACTGCTGTCAGTTCTGCGGGAAACTGAGCGGCCCTCGCCCTCCAGCAAGGGCGCAGCAGCGGAAGGAGATACGGAGAAGCGGGGTTGGGACTGACTGAGGGGAGAACAGGAGATGGACACCTCGGGGACGGGAGCGTCCGTCCCGCAGATAAGAGAAAGCCAATAAAAGACAGGATCTCCAGATCGGTGTCAGTCTGCCCCAAGTGAGGTTAAGCACAGAAATGAACCCGAAAGATGGGTTTGCAATCATAGCACGCTTCAGCTTTGTCTGCAGTTGTTCCCTTCCAAGCCACAGTAAAACATCTTTCACAGTGAGAAATTAAGGCAGGCGTGAATCCATTCCCACGGGATTTCCGGCAACAGCAGCGCTCCCGTGGCTGTTCAGGCTGAAGCCCAGCTGGTTTTTAAGATGCTACGTTCGGAAACACACTCAGAAGCATCCAGGGCTTACCTGCCCCTCTGATGTAGTCTCCCTGCAGCCGAAACGCGGTTTTCAAGGCTGTCCAGCATAACGCCACGTGCGGGTAAAGAAGTCAAATGCTGAAGGTCCCGAGCGTCTCAGACCAAACTCCTCCGCTGTTCTGCGGTCGCGCTACGTCGTCCATCCCAAATGCACGTATATGCGCACAGCTGAGCCGCATCAGATTCTGAACTCTTCTCCTAGGAGTAATGTTTCCCTCATTTCTCCCCCCGCCAAAAAAAGTCCGTACGCCCCAGGCACCAACAAATCCATCCCGGGCCCATTTCCCTCAAACCCTGAGCAGCCCCTCTGACTCAGAATAAATCTCACTATTGTCACTGGCTAGAGAAAATTATTGTGGTCAAAAATAGTTGCCTTTTAAATTCTCATCTAATAAAAGACGGAGAGAAAGGGCCGCCGTGCCACACCGGGAGGACGGAGAGCGTGAAGTGTCAAAGCCGGCCGGTTTAGGTTTTGAAATGCCATTCGAGAAACCTCTCCCAGCGCTCTCGCTCTTTTCTTGCCTGCGCGGGTCGGAGCGTTATTTGCTCACACCCGGCGAATCTCCCCGTGTCGGGGTGGCTGCCCGGGGTCTCACTGCCCTCTCTGGGTGTTCAGAATTCGCCAGGGAGCATTTCTTTCAAGCTGAAAAAAATCCCATATCAAAAACATTCGGGGGTAGTTGTTGCGATGGAAAAGCTTTCTCATTTCCTACCTGAATTTGCTCGTTGCCGGCTTCTACCCAATAGGTACACTTCCGATACTTTCTTGTAGCTGAACGTGTTGGGTTTGTTCCCTGGTATTTACACTGCTGAGACTCAAGACCAGGGAAAAGGCGATGCTGCCTCAGCACGTGCTGCACGGGCTGCGCAGCGGGGAGCTCTTTGCAGCGTCTCTGCTACAAAGGGCGTCCTCTCCCAGCCCTGTGGCAGCACCGCTGTGATTTGGTTTTAAATTAACCTTTCCTGAACGTGTGGGCTTTGACTAATCCAGACTGTTCCAGGTGAAGGCTTTCTAACGCTCCGGGGAACTTTCAAAGCCCTCACCTCCATCCGAAATCCTCCGTGTCGCATTGTCCTGAGATCCCACAGAGTTACGAACTCGCTCTCGCTTTCCTCGGGTTAATAACCGCAGAGCTTCCCTCTGCCCTGGGGCTTCTCGCTGACGAGCTCCCGGACCCAACAGCCAGAAATCATTGCTGCGATGTGAATCCTGGCCCCGCGCTCAGCGTGCAGTCGGGTACCGTGTTTGTTATCTGAGGGGCCGAGGCCATCCTGCCCTCTCGGGCAGTCCTGCGGCAGTAGGTACCGGTGGCACACGTGCCCGAGACACTGCGGAGCCCCCTCTCACAGGGGCAGTGGCAGACAGAAAGCGGGCAAGCTGCCCCTCGCGCACGTGAACGCGTTATCTGAAGGTAAAATCAAAAGCGCTCACCCGGAGCCGGATATCTTTTGGGAAGGGTCGCCCCGGTACACAGAGGAGAGGGGATTCGTTACCCACCGAGGCCATCCCAAGCGTCTGCAGTGCGGTCCCACGCCACAGCGCTGTCACAGGCTGCTTCGGGACCTACACGGACAACACCGCGTCTATAAGCACGAGCCCAAGCACGGTTCCTCTCCTGCACAGTGACTTCCCCTCTAACAACGAAAAGATTTCCCAGTTAGGAGAAGCAATCAGAGCCCGAGACAGCCCCACGGTGCGTTCTAAGGAGAAGCAAGCCGACATTGGCACCGTCCCACCCGTGAGCAGCTCCCCGGGGACGCCACTGTGAATCCTGCTCTGCTGGGTGCAGACGCCCACCCGCGAGGCAGCAGCACGGCTCCGTGTCCGCGCACACACACGCAACCAGCGCTTCCAGCTCAACGGGCGCCGCTCAATTTTTCCCTGGTGGCCTCTTTCGAGTGAGGTGTTTCAAATTGCAGATGATCTTTTTCCTTCGTCAGGCCAGGCGGGACTGTTACGAGCCTCGCGATGTATTCCGAGGCGTGTAACAAAACATGCATCCCGAATCTAAGCGTGAGATGGATGCTCTCGGCAGAATCCATAGAGACCGTCTCGCTTCTGCTGCGGCCATCTGCGCTGCCGGCCCCAAATCCTGACAGCCTGGGACTTGCACTTAACGCAGTGCTGGGGACGGGTGCGGGATCTGGAAAAGCTGAAAATGTTTCTGCCTTGTCTGTCTGTCCCCACATTTATGATTTTAAATGGGTCTTTGTAATTTCAACCGTTGTTGACTGATTTGACGGACATTCGGCACATTGAGCAGTAAACGTTCAGTTCACAGTCTGTGCCCAGCAATTGTTTTCCTCCTTTCATGACAAAAAATAAAGGAGCGAACTCATCCCATCGCCAGATCTACTGACACGGAGCACAGAGAGCACTGTGTGTAGGGTCACTCTGTTAACAGCGTGTAGAGCACACGCGCGCTTCTCACCGCTTGCCCTGGCGGCGCGGCGCTGCAGAGAGGACGCTGCGACCCATCCTAAACGGAGGCGATGTGTCCGTCTCCCCCTTCGCTCGGAAGGATGCTGCCAGCCCTGCCGGAGAGGCAGCCCTGGGCATGGCAGGGGAGATGTCAGTGCTGCGTGGGGTCAGGCGCTGAGGGAGCCCTCCCAGTGCCCCCCAGGTCCCCATCACCCCGACGGCCTCACCTGGGGCCCCCACGCCCACACCCCCTCCCCATTGGCCCCAGCCCTGCATTTAAGCTCCGGCCAGGGGGCTTGTTTTCCATTGCAGGGCTGGCTGTGGTGTAGTCTTCATGTGTTATTGCTGTCTGTATTTGATGTTTTGGGTTGGGTAGGGTCAGGTCAACTTTTGGGCTCCTGCATAGGGACTGTACATTTTGGGGGTGTCTCTGGGCTCCTGTCAGGAGGGTTCAGTTTGTGTGCGTTCCATTTTCATTGTCGTGTGTAGGATTTACCAGAGTTAGTAGTAGGAGGTGGCAAAATGCTTGTTGACTTTTTCTGGCTGATGAAATACGGCTGGAGTGTGTTCTTTTTCAAACATGCCTATGAACTTTTGCATTATTTCTTACACTGAGAAGTGTTCTAGTTACTTAATGCATTCTGGCAGAACTCCTTATTCTTCTGGTTTCTGGTAAGACTTTTATCACCCCTTTAAGCCGAAGCAGCTGGGAGGGCTGTTCTGTTCACCTGTGCCCATGGAGTGGCCCTGTGGGGAAACCCCTGAGAGGGGGACACTTTTGCCAGTTTTAGGCAGAGCCCTGGAGCTTTTTCCATGGCTCTGGGGGTGGAGATGTAAGCTGGGCCTGGAGCAGGCGTTGGGTTCCCTGGAATTCCCTTCCTCCAGCCTTTAGCTGTAGGAGGAGGGAGAGAACTCCCAGTGACTGCAGTGGGATGAATATTCCCAACTCTGGCTAGGGGGTCTGGGTGGGAGTTGGGTTTTGGGGAAGCAGAAACAGGCAAGGCAAAAACTGTGACTGCAGGTACCTGTTCTTCTTTCCCTGGCTCCTGCTGGTGATTTCAGAGCTGCGGTGTCCCCAGAGAGGCTGGATGTAAGTGCTGTCGCTCAGCGTGCAGGACGAGAGCCTGGGAATCGCAGGCTGTGCTGGGGAGCGCTGGGTGTGCTGGGGAAGGCTCTGGAGTGCTGCTCCCCCAGCTGTAGTGGCCGGGGGGGGGTCAGAGGGCTGGCATCTGCAGGGGGAACTGTTAGTCCCTGCCAAGAAGCTTCCTAAAGCCAAGGGCTGCCTCCAAAAGAGTGGACGGGGGAGGCTTTAGAAGGAAATCTCTGTGAGGAAGGCAGCCCTGATGGGCACAGCGGGCATCCCCCTCCAGCCCAGGCCGGGGGTGGCTGCAGGTGACAGCCCCCCAGCCCCAAGGGCTGGGCAGCCTGGCTTTGGGCTGTGCTCTCCGGTCCCTCCTTCCTCCCCCTCTCCCTCCTCCCTGCATCAGGCGGGAGCCGCGGGGTCTCTTCCCTCTCTGCTGCGCCGGGGGCTGCAGCCTTCCTCTTCGCCACGCTGAAGAAGCGGCTGCTGCGGAGCTGTGGCCCCTGTAAGTGGGGGTACCCCGCGGGAGTGGGGTGGGGGGGCTGCTTTTGCCTTGGCTTGGGCTGTTCCTCCCTCTCGGCTGTGGCCGGGAGCTGAGCTAAACCTGCAGGTGCTTTGGCAGCAACAGGTTTTGGCAGGGGTGCATGTGAAGGGGGATGCTGATCCTGCTGCTCTGAGGTGGGGGGGGTGCCCCAAATTACTTGGGGCTGTCGCACCGCCTGTGTGGGGCTCGGGGCGATGCCGCGTTTCCCCCCTGGTGAGCGGCTCCCCCGCTGCGTGCTGCACAAGTGGGTCCCGGGGAGCGCAGGGCTGCAGTACTGACCAGTTCTTGCACTGGGGGGGATATGGGGTGGCAGGAGATGCCTCCGACCCAAATGGCTCTGTGGCTCAGAAACTGGGGAGGTGGGGATCACCAGAGAAGGCTTTCCCCCCCCCAGCAGGGACAAGGCAGCTGCGTGGCCAGTGAGGACCAGTGTGTGCGATGGGGGCAGAGCATCTGTGCTGGTGCTGCTGAAAGGGCCGCTCTCGATGGGGTGGGGGCTTCACCCCTGCGCACAGCCCCAGGATGGGATCCCAAAAAGCCTGTTGGCAGGGAGAGCGCTGCTGTGAAGAGGGGTGAGTAGAGCCGTGTGTGCAACGCGTTCTGCTTTTTCTGTCCCCGATTGACTCTACAAATGGCTGTCAATTGAAGAGGGCTGCAACAGTGTTTTAAGGGTCAGCAGTCAAATGCTGCTCGTTAATGCATTTGCCCTGCTGAGTCTGGGGAATTTATATGCCAGGAGTTAGAGTTGGGTTAATTCTGTTGTGAATGAAGGTGTGGAAAGCCCAGTGCTGTATTTTAGAGTGAGTTCTGTGTGGGTTCTACCTCTAATAGTCCATGCTGTATTCCTGTTCACGCAAGGGGTGTAATTGTGTTCCAATTAAATGCCAAGTGTGCACAGGCATACAGGGGAGAATTCAACCTGTATTTAAATGTTACTTTGAAGGGAATCAACATCAAAACTCTCATTAAAAATACACCAGGGATGCTTTAGGTAAAGGATAACCCCTTTCAGTCAGTGAACAACTAGTTTCAATCAGAATGCCTCTCCAAGGGGTGACTGGGTCATTTTTTTCCCCAGTGACTTAGTAAAGTTTTACACACTCTGATTTTGCCATTGTATCAACAGCAGAGTGCCTCCAGTAGGAGGAAAGTACCTGGAGCTTGAAGTACCTTTTGTTATCTCGCACTCTGCACAGAAGTATAGTGCCTTGTTCTTTAAACCTGAACCGTACTGGGGCAGTGTGAAGTACAGAACGCAGCTGGATTACTTTCAAGTATTTTGGTGGATAAAGGGTAATTAACTGAATGTAACTCACTGCAAAGAAGAACCATTTCTTGGGGCTTGCAGTTAATACTTGTAAGGTGGCAACTCAAACCTACGGACCTGTGCTGCTGCTTTTCTCAAAAGGAGAGTCTCAGCGAGGAGAACTGGTTTACAGCCCTTGCTGCTGGAGGCAGAACAGCCATCTGATGGCTTCCCCTCAGGGCTATTGCATGTCCCAAATCCTGGCTTAGCCTACCCCAATGCCTATTGCACGTATTAAATCATCTGTTGTGTTGATGTTGATCTTTTTCATGAGCATCTTAGTGGAGCTTATTTGCTTCCACTGAAGTGTAAGAATCCTGAAGGTTAAAAGTTAAATTTGTGTACCATGTGAGATTTGGTAAACAAGAGACTTGTGTAGAGCTTAGACTAAAGCGTATAGCCCATAGATCCTCATCTCGTGGGCTGCTGTTGCCCTCATTAGCTTTGTTTGCATCTGTACTTACACTTTTGGTGCATGCACTGGGGCTGATGGTATGTATGGTGATGTACAGCAGCGGTGAAGGCCAAGGGACTCCCAGGCTTGCGGAGAGAGCAGCGGGCAGTAAACTGTCCAGGGTGGTGCGGCTATTGCTGCGGTGTGCGCTTGCAGAGCTCTGTAAAGGAAGAACAAAAGGTGGGGACAAGACTGATACGAAGCTGCAAGGTAACTGAGCTGAGTGAGCTGCTTCCACGGCATTGCTCTGGTCATCTGGTGAGCTGTGACCTGACCTCATCGAGCTGCAGCAATGGGTTGTTCCTCTGTGCATCACTGTGGGTGAGAAAACCACCCCTGAACTTGCAGTTCCTCACTGGGTGAGGATGTCTGTGTTCCAGAGCCACTGCCGCTGAGGGAACAGAACGGGACTGTCCGCACTGGCTGTCACTGCTCGTGGCACTGAGGTACCTCAGGGGGACACGGAATGTAGGGTGAGTCCAACAGGGTCATGGCCAACAGGACATGTGTGCCTTGAGCCACCGACCCGCTCGGCAACCTGAAGGCAGGGCTTCACGTGTACTGGGTGAGAACTGCATTCCTCATGTCAGAGTTGAGCAGTTGGTAGCTTGGTAGGAGCTGATGCAGTATTGCATGTGCTGATGCCCTTAAACGAGGAGAGGGGATTAAATCTATAATGATAGATGACTCTGTAGACTAAAATAACTTCCCACATGGCATTAAAATCAAAACATATGTTTTTTTGGAAAACTTTGGCCTGACCTCTCCTTGTATGTATTGCAAACCTGTTGAGAAGTTCTGGCTTTCTGGCATGGTAAATGAAAGGTACCAAGAGTGCTGCACTGACAGAAAAGCAGTTGTCTCTCGAGGGAAATCATTAAGTCTCTCTCTAAGGGAAGAGTTACTGTACTGTTTGTTTTCAATGGTCACTAAAATTGAAGCCTTAAATCCTGAGGCTGAGGGTTTCATGAAGATTCTACTGGTCGTTAGGCGACCCTGGTCACTATGGGTAGAGGGTGCTTGCTTTTTCATTGCTTTCTGGCGGATAAAATCCTGTTGTTAGAGCAACTTGTTGGAAGCAGTGTTATGATATGGCTGGAACAGGTTGTTATTTAAGGTACATAATCAAACTAACAGATGAAGACAGCTTAATGGCCTATCAAATATATACATTTCTCAGCATAAGCTGCTTTGAGTACAGAAGCAAATGCTGTCAGGAACAACAGTTTCAGCCCTCGCTTGTGGAGCAGAATTGATCTGAGGGGAGTGGAGAGAGCTTGGTTCAACATGTGAACTCGGGTTTGCTGGGATGGAGACCTCAGAGTGCAGGTGCAAAATAGAATGAACCTTCTTGGAGCAGAAATGCACATGCGTGGATAATCTGCAATAGGTGCATGCAAGGGTCATTTCCAGCAGCTATTTTCATTGAGGTCTCAGAGTGGTGGTAACCTGGTGAAATAATGCTTACTGCCAGTCGGTGACAAAAGGGATCCTTGGGAAAGAGGGGGTGACAAAGCAGGAGAGCTTACCATGCCACTGGAACTGCGGGGTTCGTTCACATCACTACTGCTGTGTGCCGCTCTCCCCTTCTCCCTGACGGGATGCAGCGTACCTGGAAAAACACAGGAAAGGGGACAGGAATGACTGTGGGTAATAGCCTATGTTTGGGCAGAAAACGACTGCAAACTCAGCAGCTGAAGCCCACAGGGTGCTGAGAGGTAACATCCGAGTATGGCAGGAGTATATCAAATTTCTGACCTCTGTTAGAGGTACCATCAATGTCATCCAGGTGCAGTGGTAATTGCTCAGTGCATAATGAGAACCAAGTCACTGAGGCAGTAAATGGGAATTCGAGAGTGTTAAATGCATTCAAATGATGAGGGCAGCTCAGGGAATGGGTGGATTCGTCTGTCAGTGAATATTGAACTGTGCAGGCGCTGGTGTGCCAAGGCAGTGAAAGGAAACACAGAGCGAATGGGACAGTACAGGAAGAGTCCATTCCACTTTGCTCTTCTACAGTCCTCCTACAAACTAATAGTTCTTCTGAGAGATATGGTACTGTGCAGGTTAACCCCTTGCTATAACCTTTATAGACAGTTTTTTCTTCTGTTCTGTCTGCACAGGATTTTAGGATGAAAGGTGTTGCCTCTGGAGAAATCTGACCTTTGGCTGTGGTGAAGCGTTACGGATTCAACACTGACTTGATGCACAGTGGTCCACCCAGTGTGCCCTTAGTCAAGGCAGAGGGTTCTGCTTCACTTCTAGTGAAGCCTCATTGATATTCCGCTACCTGGGAACTTGGGTGAGGAGGTAAAATGCTCTTTAATTGGAATAAGCTTTAAGTAGCGATTTCTGCTGTGAAAAGACAACCAGGTAAACCCTGCAACTAGTTTGATGTTAGGAGTGCAGCTGGCTGGGTTTGAACTAGGACATACTGCCGTGGTATAGAGGGTGAAAGGGTGTATTTTTGAGCTATGTTCCCCAAAGCAATGTCAGTATTGTTAGGCTGTAGGTATTAATTGTGTGTGACAGTAACTGCCCCCCAGAAGCAGCGTTACATTTAGCCCTGGCTGAGAACAAGCAGGGCTTGTACCTGTCATTCCAAGACTTCC
The DNA here is from genome assembly GCA_017639485.1 of Pluvialis apricaria. Lineage (NCBI taxonomy): Eukaryota > Metazoa > Chordata > Aves > Charadriiformes > Charadriidae > Pluvialis > Pluvialis apricaria. The sequence continues at coordinate 82,072,747 of CM030010.1, forward strand.
TTCCAGTTGGAGCAGACCGGGTTTTTTGGTGTGGGGAAACACCTGATTCTTTTCCAATAGTACTTCACACACCCCTTTACTTGAGTGTAATTACAGCAACTATCTGGAAGGGGGGTGTTGGTCTCATAACTCCAGACCTGTTACTGTGGTTTGTGTCAAAAATGGATGCTTATTGGGTCGCATCGTCTGGTTTTGAGGTATATATTCACTCACCTTCCCCTTGATTGGTAAAGAAAATACTCGTGTTCTCTTGTATGTAGACCAAGTAGAGCTTTTCAACATAAGTATAGTATTGAGGTGGGTCTTCCAACTAAGGAGAAGAAATTAATATATTCCAGATCATGGGCTGTCTGCTTTGATGCCTGTCTTGTACTGGGCAATAACACTTCCATGCTAAAATAGATTTAAATCAAATAATTATATGTCTCTTGCTCATTTTTCACAACAAGCATAGATACCATCTAGTGCAAAGAACCCTTGTGATGTGCTGTTTGCATTGGTATTGTTCTGGTTCAGGCTGCTGGCAGCTCGCCTATTGTTAGGTTGGAGAAAGGAGGCTGGGGAGGAGCAGAGAAATTCATTCCACTTCAACAATTCTAGACAGAAACTAATTTTCCGGGTAAAATGAATAAAATAAAAAATCCACACCCTCCTGAGATGTTTTTTATAATGTTATAGAAGACATGGAGCAGGTTATGTTGTAAGCACTGCCAAGTTCTATTGTTCAAGCCCTCAGTTCCAGGAAGAAGTGCTCTTCTGTTTGTCTTGAAGTGTTGGTGTTGTGATGGCTGTGATGTTGTGGTGGCTGAGGACAGCACCTCAGGAAGCTGTCACAGGCACACTACTTTGTGACTTTAGTTCTCTTAAGTTATGCTTGTACAGTTGTTCTCTGCCTTAATGCTGTTTCTGTACTCACTTTGCCGTAGCGAGTATAACTTTTTGATAGCTGGGCAGATCTCCGGAGTTTTGAATGCTGAACCCCACCAGGAGGGATGGCTGCAATAATCTCTACCCACATTTGCAGTTCCTGTTCTGCTGCCATGGATCTTGTCAGCTCTTATTGCCCACACAGCAGTACCTGTGTGACAGTAGCTTCTGTAGTGACCTTAAAATACTACATTAACTTGGACAAAACCCAACATGAATTAAGGCTTAACATCAGACAGAGTTTTTTGTGTTACTGTCAAAATGAAAGTCATGTTGCCATTGTGTCTGTTTGATCCAAGGAGCGCTCTGACCACCCGAGAAAATTGTTCTGTGTTGACCTGAGCTGTTTGCACTGCTCCCAGCTCTGCCAGGGGCTTTGCCTGTAAGGTCTGGGGGCTCTTCAGCCCCCAGGGCAGCTGACTGCGGGGAAAGGGTGGATGGGCGAGTGGGCTAACCTGCTTAATTATGAGCCTCTCTTCCTGCCAGCATCACCCCAGCTTGCTGCAGAGGACACAACGGAGCAGATGGGTTTGCCACAGCTCTTGGCAGTCTGCAGCTCTGTGGTGGACTAAAGACCAAACCTGTCCATGCCATGTTTCTGTATGGACTAAGAACTTGTTGTCAGTGTACCTCGGGTTGAGCTCTGGTCTTCTGCTCTGCAGCGATTCCAGGATCCTCTGTGCTCCCTCAGTATTTTTTGAGGGGGCATGAATTACATCATGACAGTGTCTGCTTCTCTGTACCTGGTGAATTAGCCTGCGATGTGACAGAGGCGCTCCTGAACTGCTTATTTTGTTCGCCAAGTTTATTATCTACTGGGACTATATCATGATCGTCCCACCTTTCAGCTTCTGCCTAAACTATGATTGCACTTGCTTCCTCCTTCTACTCATTCCCCCAATTACTCTGTCCGCTTTCAATACTCCAAATGACATGGCTGTCATCTCCACCTGAGTGCTCTGACGAGGAGTGACTCATGTACAGAGCCTTAACCTGCACAGAAGATGGGATGATTCGGCTTTGTTCCCACCATCCAGCCAATATTGAAGTACTGGGGATGGTAAAAATTGGCTGCTGTGCCGGAAGGTGGCAATTTAGGAGGCTCATCTCCCATTAGTGAGGAATTCAGTGCTGCAAAAAGCCTGGCAGCGATCTTTTTTTAACTGTTCCTGTAGCTTAATCCAAAACACTTACTGCTAAGTGCTGACTGGAGTATCTCTCCGGTGGAAAAAAGCTCAGACTAGTTCAAGTGAGATTTAGTGGGGTCCCTGGCCACTTTCCCAGGGTGGATGGGAAGCTGCTGCTTACGGCTTGCATCTGGGGAGAACTTCATTAAAATAGTTTTGCTCTACTGAAAGCTTCTCAACAAGGGACTTGTTTCTCCTGCTGGATTCAAGCAATGTGTTATTTAAAATGGACAAATGCAAGCAGAGTATGAGGGAGTTGAGTCGCAGAGGGCACCGAGAGCGTCACGCTCGGTGTCTGGCTCACAGGAGTAGTGGACGTAGGAGAGAGAGATCTGCCAGCCTGCTTTCAAAACACTGCTGGTGCTGCTGCACGCTGGCTCTGGGCACCAGGGAGAGTGCTGCTCTTGCTCTATGAGCTTGTCTTCTACAGTGCTTTATCTGATGTTTTACTGCTCGGCCACAAAGATCCACTTAATGTAATGAGAAGCTCATCACTTCTCTGCTGAATGCATGTCTGAATAGCAAAGGCAACATGAAACGAGTGTACTCTGCTTTCTGCGCGGTTCTGGCTTGTACAGCACCCACTCCTTGACTGTAGCAAGCCCAGTGCCAGCTCTTGACAGCGCTGGACTATGCGGTGGGGTGGGTGAGCCCTCTAAAGGGAGGGTACCGCAAGTATTGATGACTTTGAAAGCATCTGAAGCACCAGGTAAATCGCACTAACTTATAAAAGGATATTTCTCAGACTCCTTGAGTTTCCGGTACAGTAATACAACACAGGGACAAGGATGCTATCGGGTGGAATAACCGAACACACGGGAAGAATGTTTCAATACCGTAACAGCCTCGGTAAGAATTACGATGGCTTTCAATTAGGTATTGTGCAACTTCTAACCAGATGTTCTCTCTCATACATGCTAGGTTTCCGACTTGGCAGCTATTAATTTGAGGCTTGGTTGTAAGGCCCTGTTATGACAAGGGTAAGCCTTGTATAATTTTCTTGCCTTCTACTCAAGTGAATGCCTTAGGATTATTTTCCCCCATGCTGCTGACATTAGTGGCAGTACCACGCGTGTTTCTTTGCTTGCTGCCTGCTGAGAGGACTAAAACTAAAAAGACTCCTTAGATTCCAGTTGCAAAAAGGCCACTAAGAGATGCAAAATTTTGAGACTTGGGTTGTCAGGGGTCTTAGGGGAATTCTTGTGAAGATGACAAAAAGCCATTTCCCAATATCAGGGAGCTAAAATCTTATGACTTGCTAGGCTGCTTAATAAAGTGGCTGGATAAGAGTGCCTGTGTGTGGAAATCTTACTTTAACCTTATTTCAGGGAACATTTGGCTGAGATTTTAGTTAAAATTTAAAACAGCCTGTGACAGATGGAATAGAAAAACTTTAAGTTCAGAGGCTGAAAGGTTGACTAAGCGTTAGGCAAAAAAAAAAGAGTATAATGACAAGCACTAGGTAAGCAGTCTGAGCTCTAATTCTCCAAGCCCTCATGTATGTTATAGCTATCACAGAATGGTCTAGGTTGGAAGGGACATTTAGATCATTAACCTAACACTGCCAGAAACCACCCCTAAACCATCTCCCTCAGCACCACATCTACCTGTCTTTTAAATCCCTCCAGGCATCGCGATTCCACCACTTCCCTGGGCAGTCTGTTCCAATGTTTGATAATCATAATAAACATGCGTGCAGAAAACATTTTCTGTTTCTTTGCTACCAAAGTGTTGGGCAACTTCCATTTTACTGTGTAACCGAGGACTTGCTCAGCTCATGTTAAAAACCCTGCCTCTCTATTTGTTTATGCTCTCAATCTCTGTTCTCCTTGTGCAGTGTGTCCTGCAGCTTCATGATGGATAAAAAGCCAAAACAAATAGCTGACAGACTTTCACCTCATACTCGACTATTAGCCAAAAGGGATACTTCAGATTTGGAATATTTCTGGGCAAACTGGTAGGAGCCACGTATGTGCTTGCAAGGATAAAATTCATACGTGGTCAACTAATAGTAGATGGCAGAAAAAGCTCAGCTATAACAAGATTTTGCTATGGTAAATTTTCAGCTTTGCTTTCCCTCACTTAGTGTGGTATTGAAAATCAAGGTTTGACTTGAAAACTGCATGATATTATTTGAATGTCAGAAGAATGAAGCAGGGTGGAAAAAAATCATATATTCTAGAAAAATGTAACAAATGCGCTGTGAATGCCTCACCTGCCATTAGCATTTTCTGATTTACATTTGAAGTTTGGTTTTTGAGCAAGATGTTTTATTTTCCTAGCTCAAGTAGATGAGTAATCTGCAACTACGACTTGTTTTGTTTATTATAGCCATCCTACTCATAGTGTTGTTCTCTGTAATTAGACAGGATAGGAAAAGTTTAAGATCTTTAACAAAAAAACCCCAACCTTTGAGAACATATTTTCTGTGGTCCCAGCTCAGACTACCCAGATAAATGTCTGTAAGGGGAGGATAAACAGTTTAAGTCTGTTCATAAGAGCTCTGCATGCAACTTCAAGATTGGTACGTCTCCCTGGGATTGCCCATTTAAAAATGAGAAATTTGCTTCTCATTGTATACTTGTTTTTCTTCATGGAAGTAAATGTCAGTAAGAAAAGATTTTTATTGCAACTTGCTATTTTTAGTGTGGCTTTTCTTTCACAGCTCCTTTCTCACAGATGAAAGCCAACCGTTTCCAAGTGATGTTCAGTGCTTATTTTGAGATAAGACGCTCCTAGGTATTTCATCTAAAATATCGTGGCAATTCTGATGTATGAAAAAGTAAAAATACTTTAAAAGTAAGTTCTACCTCAATTCATAATTATCCTCAGAGTTTGTACTTTGCAGTTCAAGCCTTGTGTTGTACAGACTGAACGCTTCTGCTTAAAACTGACAATAAGTGCAAAAGGGAGTTAATACATACCTTAAAACAATTTCCAAAGAGTTAATGATACTCTAATGAAATCTTGGCTTGGGAGAAGGCTGTCTTGCCTGTGGCATTTATCTTGGCAAATCCAGGTGCTCTGTTTAGTCAGTAACAGTTTCTGCACTTCTGCTTGTCCCATATGTGAGCTTCAGTGCGGAACTCGGTGTTTGGCTGTTCCTGAAGCCTCGCTCTTTTGCTGGAAGAGAAAGCAACGATGAGCTCCGCTTACAGTGAGCAGCAGACATAAGTCCTTCATCTCTAACTTTCTGAAGCGTATGATGCTATGATAAAGTATTTCTCACATTTTGCTGTAAACTTCAGAACATATTGCCACACTTCATATTTTTAGATGAAATGACCCCTTATCTTACAATATTTCCCTGTCAGTCATGCTTTTGAGCCTCTGATCTTTGCTGTGACTTCCTGCACTTGGTCTAATGCTGTGTTGAATTAAATCGGCCAGAACTAAATGCAACAAATGAAACGAGCCCTGAGTACTGAACAACACGGAGGTATTTCTGTGCACTATGGTCCTGCTTACACGCTATAACGGTGCCTGCCATTTTTGTATGTCATGCTGCTGTTGCCTCCCGTTCAGTTGGTGACTTGGTACAAACCCCACATCCATGTCCATAGTACTACCACAGTCAGTGGCTCCCCTGTTTTTTCCTGCCTCGCTGCATATCGCTGTGCAGTGTATCCCTGTTCAACAGCATTTTGGTTTTAAGCTGGTTTCCATAGGAAATGCTCTTTTGCAACCAAAGTTTTTTCCAGGCAAAAACCAATCTGTTTATCTTGGTCAAGAGCTTTTCCTGATCCATTGAGTCCCAGGATAATCCATGCATTTGTCTCTTATTTATTTCTAAGGCACTTAAAGAATGAGGTAATGCTACTTTAGCCATCCCGCAGTGGCTGGATTTTGCAAGCAGGATTTTCTAACTTTTCAGCAGAAGAGAGATGCTATCATTTTCCAAGGTCTCCAGGAAATTTCTGTAGTTGAGCCATTAGTGGGTATAGAGCTCAGGACAAGGGAAGAACAAATTTTTTACCACTTACCGCATTAAATTTTCTTTTTCCGCAAAAACATGCTTCTGTTCTTCACATCTCTGAAGGTTTCTTATCTTTGTTTTGGCTTCTAAAGTCTCAGAGGATTCTGTAAGGAGACTTCACACACACAAAAACCAAGATAACACAACCAGATGGTTGTGCACAAGGGTGAAGCAGCGGTGGCTGGCTCCAGGGGCTACCAGATTTCCTCCATGTGGCCAACATAAAAATAATTGCATTCACTTCATAATTACCTTCAACAGTTACTGTAAACATGGAAAAATTAATTTTCCATATCCAGTGGCATGCGAATGTCTTGGTTATGCTATGACACTTTATGCTGCATAATTGTGTATGGGTGGTGTTACTGGGATTTCAACCGTGCGTGAGCCTCGTGTGTTTAAATACCCAGTGTGTGGGACTGGGCAGTTTTTCACTCGCAGAGGCTCTTGCTTTACTGCTTTGCAGATTTTCCTCTGGTCTATTAAATTAAGTAGAGAGGCCATGCCCTTATCAAATTACCATGTGGAAGCAAATTACTTTTATTTATCATCTTGTAATATTTATGCATTGCATTATTTTTCCCCTTTTCTTAGATGACTCATGTTTCTGTCTTCTGTGCCTCTCTCGATTATCCATCACTGTCTGTTTTAGCTGGTAAGTACCTTGTGAAAAGCCAAGGCACTGCCTTCCTTTTTACTTCCAGCCAATCCTTTTCCACCTCAGTTTCAATATAATAAAAATCTGTGTACCTTTTCCATTTCCTGTAAGGTACGGTATTTGTGTGGCAAATTCACTCTTTGCTACAGCCACAACAATACAAAATTTCATTAGCGCAACTGTGATGAGACTATGCAAGACAGACACAGCTTCAGTTTTGCCTTGAGGCTGTTTGCAACTTCTTGTTTATCAGTTACAAAAACTATTCCAGAGTTCATTACTGAGAAGATTGAAAGCTGTTGCTTTACAATACAGCGTCAGAAAGTGAAAATCCAAGATAGGTACCCCAAAAATAATAATAATAAAATGATTCCTCCTGCTTTCAGTGTGATAAGGTATTATTTCAGTTGTCTTAATGAACAGAATTCTAAGTAATCAATTCACTAGAATACTGTTATTGCACAGGAATGACCCACAAGGGTTTGTACTCCTGGGACAAAAGTCTCTTATTAGCACTACCTGCGTGATAATTTGTACTTGTAAAAAGCCTAGCACAAGCCTGTGTAGCCTAAGAACAGTTGTGTATATAAGGTGCAAAGCAGCAATAAAATCCGAACCATAGATATTCCTTCTCTGTTCTCGCACAGAGGAACAATGCTCCTCTATCGTGGAATGACGAAGAGTCCCTTGTACCATGAGAGACAGCTCAAAAAGCCAAACTACCGCAGGCAAGGAACGAAAGCCACCTCTGCCTCATCTGCAGGGCTGCTCGTGACAGCTCAGGTCCTGTCGGTCATGGGGACGCAGCATGAGGCAAAAGCCATCTTCCCCACGGTGGAGTGTCATTCTTAAAGCACTGCTTCTGGGAAACAAAGGATTACAGGAGAAAATTAGTGTTAGTTTACAATAATAATAAAAATGAATACATTTGTGGCTGTCCTACTTGCAGAGAAATGCTGGAGAGCACAAACTTAGGGGGCACCTTAGAGAAGCCAAAACAGAGGAGCCAAATCCGTGTTTATTTTTGTTAGAGGATAAGAAGGGGCAGAGGGCCTGACTTTTTCCAGACTCTGGGGATTGGGTGTATTACCAGTCTCAGCCAAAATTTTCAGAACCAGATAAGAAACCAGGAGCACAAATCCTGCGCTTGCTCTGCACGGAGCAGAACTCCCATTTTCTCGCACCAGCTGCACTTACTGGTTGAAATGCAGCAATTAGTCTGGGGTGCTCTATCCCTTGCCTTGTTTGCTCCAAACACGTAACGAGTCTCAGATTACTGGCACCCTCTGCTCCAGTTCTTGCTTTTTCACTTCCCCTGTGTTAACCCAAGCTCCTTGCTTACTCTCATCACTAGCCAGAGCCCTCACGTTTCTAACCTGATTAACAGCGTTGGCTGGCAGCCTCAGAAGGGACTTGGAGCAACAGAGCAAACCGTGGCGCATTATATTCTTTGTTAAAGGTTTGTTACGGCCTTTCCCAGTGAAGGAAGCTCCCATGGTAAGCTCTGCTCCTCGTCCAGATGGTCATCTCCCTGGGCAGGGAGTGCTTGGGCTACCTGGAGAGCGGCTGGGGGAAGACAAGGAACACAAGCAGCAATAAGTCCATTTCTTGTCACGAGCCAAAAGGGAGCACGAGAGATGCTGAGCTTTACATGGGGTTTTAGTGACACAGCATCTCCTGGGATTAATAAAGCACAGCTCCGGATCTGTGATTAAAGGAACGGTGTAAACTACTGTTGTCAAATATCTATATTTGAATTACGCCAACAGTCTTCATCTCGGGCATGTTTGTATGCAAGCACACCAGTGCCTGCTATCCTGAGTGAATAATAATAGCAGCATTAAAACACTCCACAGCAGTTGACTCTGATCTCTGGCTAGTTAAAGCGTTTGGCACATCGTATGTTTGAATAAAAATATTTTCCATTACTTCCAATAGATTTTGAATAAACCCAGTAAAGATAAATAAACAGGCTTTCTCCACAAGGACGGGCAAAGAGGATATACAACCATTGCAACCAACAGCCGCTTTGTTAAACACACAAGCAGCCATATTTTTGCAAGACATTTCACATTCTCGTCTACCTATCTTAATGTGGTGACAATTTAATGAATATGTGAAAATACAGACCCATTACAAACATATTGCTGTTGGCTTCTAAAAAGCTAGAAGACACCCGAAAATGATGTTTTTTTCACTACTCTGCTTGTTCCAAACCTGAGGCACATCAGAATAAATATTTTTTGCTGCACTTGCTACCCGAAACACTTGCAAAGGCTTTGATGTTATTGAATTTCCTTGCCAAGCAAAATATAGAAAAGCTGCAATGCTTTCCTGAGAATTACGTGTGAGTAAATACATCAGGGAACAACGGGCAGAGACAGAAAGTAAATTAGAAAGTCTTAAGTAAAACCCAGCAAGAAGAATGAAGAAAAACCACCTTTCCTTTTAGCGTTGGTACCTAACACTCATTTTCTTTTCCTGGGGAGAGGGCTGCCCCTAAGCGGAGTGACAACGGAACATCACCTTCCATCGTTACTCCACGGATACAGCAAACCGGCACGTGCCTCGTCACCGGGGGCCTGGGGAGGCAGCCGAAACGGTAGCTGCACAAAAAAGAGCTGGCTCCCAGTTCCATTTCGTAAGGAAAGAGGCATAGCCAGCACTTTCCTTCCCTCACATACAAGCTCCTCGGGATTTGGATGCTTGTGCCTTCATTTAAATTCCATTTATATTAAGGAATTTGTAAGTGTCCTAAAGGCACCTGCACTCATACGTTAAATTTATGCCTTCTGCCCCCGATTAGTTTTGCTGTTCTAAGTTAGGAACACTCCATCCCCCTGGCTGCTTAGGCTTCTATATACATATGCCTGTTAGAGAAATATAATCCCAAAGCCCATTTTTATCAAGCGTTATCTGACAGCCATCTTGCTGGCAGTATCAGCAGACAGCAATCTGATCATTTTCCCTGCTCCCTTTACCTAAGTTTCCAAGTCTCCCTCTGGTAGACAAAACAAAAGCAGAAAAGACATTTGAATGTTGCTTCCAAGTCAAGTTATCTGGTGTCAGCTGTAAATGTCCAGCTGCCAGTGTTGGCCTGGTATGGAGACTGATACCATTTCTATCTGAGTTGTATAATATACTTGTTTAAAATTTGTCACGATTAAGATGTGATTTAGAATTTTGGTGCAGCATCTCATATAACTATCGGTCCTATAGGGCAAGAAAATGGATTGTGGCCTACGAAGTTAATCTCAATCAGTTACATTTCAAAGTAAGTAAGTTTGGGGCATAGAAATTCAGTACCTGCCTTAAATTGATTCTTTCACCTCCATCAAGCAGTCGAATAAGTCTCGCATGCCTTATCTTCAAACCATCACGCCAGTAAAAGCATTGCTACTACAACACAGCAGACATAGATATTTGTAGCTTGAAACAGCGATGATACAATATCAAGGAGGTTCAGACTTGAAAAAAAGTCTCTCAGAAAAAGCTTGTATTTTTTGCCAACAGTAATCTAATAAAACATAAAACGGGAGAATTTCCTTTAGCGTGTGAGTAAACGACATAGGAAAAGTATTACTCACATTTTATAGCAGGAAAACCACAACACGGAGGGATTACAAATTCCCCAATATCACACGGGAATTCCGCGGCAGAGGTAGGAAACGCATCCAGCTGTCCTGTACTTCAGTGTGTTTTGAACATAGTGTAAATCCTTGCAGACTCATCTCCTGATCTTTGTAGCTCTTGCAGACTCATCTCCTGATCTTTGTAGCTCTTGCAGACTCATCTCCTGATCTTTGTAGCTTGGAAGCAGGGAAGTAAAATCGACCGCGGTCTAATACCAACTGTACACAAAAGTCTTTCATTTTCAAGGAAACGGGTTTGGATTTGGATACACTCAGGCAGAAGGTTTGTGCCGCTTCAGAGAGCTTTAGTTTAACCACTGCTTTTCATGGCTGAGCAACCTCACTGTTGCCTAAGTGCCGGATTACTCGAGCTGTTGAGTAAATAGACTTCTCAAGAATTCTGATTTTTTTTTTCTTCTCAAAACAAACTGTTCAGGTGGTTGGTTTGTTTACTCAACACTACACACTAGGCCAGTTTACACCCTGTCTGGGTTTCCTCTCCCTTGGGAAAGGAAGGACCTAATTTATGGAGTCTGCAAAAGGAGGAAAACTCTCATCAGGATTATTGGTCAGCTTTGTATGCCTGTGTTGTAAAATCAAACGCACAGTATTTGTTGCTTTTCCTGTCTGGGGAGGCTCAGAGCACGGGCTGTTAAAGTAAGCCGTGGAGGAATGTGTATACATGAGCTTTACCTGTATTTCAGCACATGGTATATCCAAACTAGCCACATTTCTTCAAATCAATTTCACGCATACTAAAATGAGCTTTTTAAAAATATCTTTTAAGGCACATTACAACACGAGTGAGAAAATGGACTCAAACTCTTCATTCGATTGGCCTCACACACCGAATTACAACGGGACGTACAAGTACCTCTACTTAGAAGGCAATGTCTCCTATGTGGACTTCTACCTTCATCAGCCTTCAGTGGCAGCTGTCTTCATCGTCTCTTACCTCCTCATCTTCCTGCTCTGTATGGTTGGCAACGGAGTGGTTTGCTTTATTATCCTGAGGAGCAAACATATGCGTACAGTCACAAACCTTTTCATCTTAAACCTGGCCATCAGCGATTTACTCGTGGGAATCTTCTGCATGCCCACCACCCTCCTGGACAACATCATTGCAGGTAGGCTGGTTCGCACGGCGTGGCAGAAAGAGCTCGAGGGGGACTCGCCTGCATTTCTGGGTGCTGGCCTCCCTAGGGACCCTGAAAGAATCCTAAAGGTCTGCTGCAACCATAACGATTCTATGAAAGCCGGGTGCGCGTGACAGTAATGCGCGCACATTGCTCCTTACCTCTGTCCATGGCATAGAGAAGCCAACTGCCTTGAGAAAGCTTGGGGCAAATTTGGAGCCCTCATTTTGCATGCTCCCTAACCCCTGCTACGGCCTGAGAGAGCAAAAGAAATTTAGTGGTTCTGCGGCAGATATTTCATTTTATGCATATAAGCATAGTGCTGCAGTGAGAGAGCAGCAATTTCAATGGCCCGTTTCCTTCCAGGATGGCCGTTTGGGAGTCTGGTTTGCAAGATGAGCGGGATGGTCCAAGGAATCTCCGTTTCTGCCTCTGTCTTCACTCTGGTTGCTATTGCCGTGGACAGGTAAGATGATGCAGAGGCCGTGAGCTGTCGCTGTCATCTCCCTCTGGCCACCTGACCGTGCTGAGGCCAATTTGTTAATCCACGCAACACTGCAATAAATTAGATGTATTTCGCTCCTAAAGCTGTGGAGCAAAACAAAACGTGGCGGGGTCTAAAGAGCAGCCAGAGCAATTTGCTCCTCCACTGGTGTCTCTGAAAGGCGGTACAGCTGGGCTACAGCTGGCTGCCTAGAATTGGGTTGTTCCTTAGCTGTTAAGCTAGAGTGCAGAGGCAGGAGTACCTGCTTTGGTTAAATGAAGCAGGGGAAGCAGCAGGCTGATACTGAGACAGACCCAAACGAGGAAATTTTGACAGCAAATTTGACGTTCTTTTCAAGATTGTTTTTACCAACACAGCTCTTAAACGGAGCAACTAAATGCAACTCCCCTGTTCTATGCAGCATAAGGACATGATTCCATCTCTACTTTGTAAAAAAACATACAATTTACAACGCGTGCATATGCTTGCCTGTTCGATTAAGCGTTCCTTCAATGGCTTCTCCACAAATGTCCCCGGGTGTCTTTGCCGCAGGTTTCGATGCATCGTTTATCCATTTAAGCAGAAGCTGACCATTCCGACTGCAGTCGTCATTATAGCGGTCATCTGGATCCTGGCCGTCGCCATCATGTGCCCTTCTGCAGTCATGCTGCAGGTACAAGAAGAGAAGCATTTCAGGGTGGTCCTCGGCTACGGCAACGAAACCCGCCCTGTCTACTGGTGCCGGGAGGACTGGCCTCACCCAGGAATGAGAAAGATCTATACGACGGTTCTGTTTGCCAACATCTATCTGGCTCCCTTGTCACTCATTGTTATCATGTACGCCAGGATAAGCATTGCTCTCTTCAACACAGCAATGCCCGTAGTGGGAAAACACAGCCAGGAGCAGCGGCACAGCGTGTCTAAGAAGAAACAAAAAGTCATCAAAATGCTCGTTATCGTGGCTTTGCTTTTCACCCTGTCCTGGCTTCCCTTGTGGACTCTGATGATGCTCTCCGACTACGCCAACCTTTCGGATATCCAGTTGCAGATCATCAACATTTACATCTACCCCTTTGCTCACTGGCTGGCCTTCTTCAACAGCAGCGTCAACCCCATCATCTACGGTTTCTTTAACGAAAACTTTCGCCGAGGCTTTCAGGCAGCTTTTAAACTTCAGCTCTGCTTCAGGGAGACGGTTCACAGGGAGGTGTACTCTCAGCGAGGCCAAAGCAATGCCGTTTTGCCAGCTGCCGGCTACCAGACACCCCAGGGTCAAGCTTGTCAAAACGCTAAGGAGGAGGAGAAGGCAGTTAAGAAAGGGAATTGGGTGAATAACGAGCAGGATTTGATAATGGAAGATCTAGAAGAGCCCTGCAACGATGGGATTAAGTGAAAAAGGCTGTGAACTAGCTAAGTGATTTACGCCTCGCAGAGCTGATTGTTTGTGTTCTGAAACTCATGCTCTGCGAGCCCTGTCTGACAAAAACGTCGAGATGTTTCTGTTTTGGAGGTACGCAACTTGCATCATATCTGAACGGTTGATATAAGTAGGAAACCAAATTCAGCCCTTGGTGTTACCAGCTTAAACCAGTGGCGAGTCCCCTGCAGTCAGTGATGACTCACTGTTCTTGAACCGGGCTGGAGCAAAGACGTGATTAAAATTACCTTCCATTACTGTGACATAAGAAAAAAAGAGAACTACGAGTATTGACTCAGATACAATTACTCCAGATCCTCACCGAGGAAGAGGAGAACGCTCATTCATTGCCCTCTGTGAATCTCAGAGCAGCTCAAACAGGGTTGCTTGGACCATGTTTACGGTAATATTTCAGCACGTAAAGCTAGTTGTTGTTAACAGCTACGATTTTTTTCTGATATCAGACAACAAAAGCATCACTGCGGTTTGTAGCATCCAGCTAGACTGCGGAACTGGAAGGAGGAGGCAATCACGAGACTTGCCAGGGCCCTGAGCGTAAGCCCCCTCCCGGGGGTTCGACCCCGGGGGCTCAGGGCAGCTCCGAGCCAGCGCGGCAGAGGATGCCCCCCTTGTTTCATCAAGAAGTAATTATATCTGTAGAGCAAAATACCTGCTGATGAGAGTTATAAAAAAAGTCCTCCCCTAAAAACAAGACTAATCCAATAAACTCACTTCTTGATTTATCATAAATTCTCTTTGTTCAGCACCGGCTCCTCGGCACTCCTCTCTTAGCTTATTCTGTGAAGGATATGCCTGTTCCTCGAACTTGTCAGTTCGTTATTCTATAACTCGCAGTAACTGAAATACTGGAGATACAGTCTGAATATTTGAACTGAACTCACCAGTTCCTGGGTCTTCTTGTGGTTGCACCCGTGTAGCTTCTGCCCGGACACTCTGAACACCAACCGGTTCCTACCCAAGTGGCAAAAAGTAAGAATCTTCAGTCACGTTCCATTCAGTCACCTTTCTGGTTGCCTCCCTTGTTAATTCTGTGATATTAATTATTGTTGCAGCTAAAGAAATCAATAGGAGTGAAAACTTGAGAACTAAAGAATAAAAAAAGGCGTTTATGGTACATTTTTGGGGAGAACTCAGTTCTGTTTTGGGGGGGATATAAGTCACCTAAAAAGACTGCAATTTCAGTAGTAGCAGGAGATAACACACCTTTAGGGCCCATCCAGTCTGACAGAGCTCAGCATGAACAGAGAGCAACCTTGGAGGCATCTCCCAGAGGCTCCTGAAATCAGGGAGGAAGGCAGGTCGGTGCAAGGACCAGCCTACACGGTCTGCCACGGGATTACAGCATCACCACGTCTTATCCCGTGAGGGTCTACAGGGGCCAAATACCAGGTAGGGTCATTCCCCAGTGCAGTCCTCCTTCAGGTGGACTGGGGTATCTTTCAGATTATGACCTATTTGCACAATTAAGGAAAACTGACAACTTTTCAAGCTGCACCAACCCAAATTACATTCCTTTTGAAATACCAGAAAATAAGGAAAACACCTGGGGAGTAATGGGAAGAAATGCTGCCAGAACAGCTCTGATTTCACAGATGGCTTTTATAATGTGTTTTATCTAGTCTCGGGTTTTTGAAGGATCAAATCAAATATGTATCCCTGATGCTGTCACGCTGTGTTGAAAACCCCACCACAAAGGGCTTTCACAGCTGCAGATACTCTACACTTCCGTCCAGCCCTTGGTCCTTCACTTGTACTTTGAGAAGCGAGACCCATTTCGCCTGTCAAAGTTGGCCTTGCCTGGATTCCCAAAGCTCATTGCTGTGTCTGTACTGGGACCAACACCATTTAATATCTTCATCAGTGACATCGACTGTGGGTTTGAGCGCACCCTCAGGGAGTTTGCTGATGACCCCCCCATAGAGAGGTACGGTTGATGCTGTGGATACCTCGTGAAGTTCAACAAGGCCAAGTGCAAGGTCCTGCACCTGCGCTGGGGCAATCCCCAGTACCAGTACAGATGGGGGGAACGCGTGGAGCGAGAGGAGCCCTGCAGAGAAGGACTCGGGGATAGCGGTGGATGTTAAGTCGGATGGGAGCTGGGAACACGCGCCTGCTGCCCAGAAAGCCAACAGGATCCTGGGCTGCAGAGACGCAGCGCTGCTATATCTCTTGCAAGACATGCTGTGTATTGATTTTGGAATATTTAATATGCTCAATACTGGAGACAGCCTCTTGTTGCTGTAGGCGGTGATGTTTTTTTTTTTTTACCTCAAGAAGCCTTTGCTAGAGATGTATTTTTGTGGTTAAGACCAAAGACCAGATGAACTGCAGAGTCTCTGTCAAACCTGTATCACTTTGTGCTTTCAAGTGATTCAGCAATGTGTCAAGAATATTTTAAAGTGTAAGATATGCTCTTGTTTATTCCAATTCAGGAAAACACTCTAGAAGGCACATGTACTCAAAGCGAGTTGAGGAAGACATAAAAATGCCCTGTAGTATATGGCTCAAGCTGCTGATTTCAAGACATGCTTAACATCACTCTGCAGAACCCGGGCCTGGGCTAAACGCAGCAGTTATGCTAGTAAGACAGCTTCAAGATTGAGGAGTTCTGCTTTTTAAAATTGAATTTCAGAATGTTGTCTGAGTGCCACCCCAAAACAAACCCCACTGTGACAGATCTGAATCTGTCTGTAACGAAGTGCTAAAAAGTTGTAAAAATTTTTTAAAAAGAATCATTTAAAACCCAACATTTCATTCTGAAAACACTGTCTGATGAAGTAATTAGCCTTTGTGAAAGGGACTGAAGGGACACTGATAAAAGGAGAAAATTCTCAGTCTGACAGAATTTCAAAGCATTTCCATTTTCTTAGGAGTACACTTGCTAGTTGGACACATAGCCATCAACATTTTACCATTTGCCCTATAGAAAAGGCACATTTGTAACCCAACATCAGTGCACACAGCTTCTCCTCTGGATTCCTGAGAATCCTTGCCACAATGAGATAGTTATTTCATGTACCGCTTTTTCTTTTGTGATTGCAGGAGCACTAATGAAAAGTCAGCATGTTTGGTTATGTGATTTACCACCACGCAACCATTTAGATGTCAGTGCACTTTCAACAGGCACCTGCGAGTTTAACCATTCAAAACCCAAGGTTTACCAAACTGAGTTGTTTTCAGGAGATGCCCTTATTTCCTCTCATTTCATGAGCACAGAACAAGTCCCACTAGGAGCAATTTATGGTTATTCTAACATCTGACCCCACCTTAACGTTCTCCAAGTCTGCTTTACATCTGTTCAAGCCCCAAGGTTCTCTAATAACCGATTTATTTCACAAAAGCAGGAGCAGGCCTAGGTCTCTGCTTAGGTTTCTACCATTCATGCCCAGGATGCTTCAAGTAGGCTTTGAAGACATACCTAAATGACTTTTTCAGCAGCACTGACCCATTCAAAAACTCGAGTATCTAGTACTCCATTAGATGCTTGCTTTTGGCAGAGGATTTGTACAGGGAACTTCATGCCACTTGCTTGTCCTCGAGACCAGGAGCATTCATGAGTTACAACCCACAGCTCAGAGGACCACAGACCTCAAAGCATAACACATCCAATTATCTTATATCCACAAAAACCAAGTGATAAACACATGCCTTCCACTCCCAAACTGAATGAGGATCAAACATCCTTTGCCACGAGTAAGGTAACAAGTTTCCAGAGTCTCATATGTTTTATAGCCTGCCTGATCACATTACTCCTAAATGTTAATTCCCACACATTAAGCATCCCCGTTAGCCTAAACGCCATCGATTCCTCTTCTTGTGCTGCTCTGCTTTAGACAAACACCTCAAATGATTGTTAAATAACTTGGAAATCCAAGTCAACAACTCACTATGCAATCTGCAAACATACTTCTTGCTCTACATTTGGGCTGGCAGCATTTTAAAAATAGGCTCTGAATGCAAATACACTTGAGTTTGTTCAAATGAATAGCATGTTTAAATTGTTATGAATACATTGCTATTTTTTGTGTTTTACTGGACATTGATGTGCTACCTACAGATGTAATACAGCAGAGCAAGCCAGCTATGACACTGTTGTCACCAAATTTGATACTGCCGTACAGGCTCTAGAAGCTGAGGTGAAGCTTCTTTCCGCTTCTGCCACCCTCTGCAGCCACCATCATTTAGGCAGAATAATCAATTGTGGTATCTGTGCTCTGACTCCCTGCAGTGGCAGTCCTCCCACAGAACGTACGTTTGGACTGTATTCAGGATCAATAAAACTTCAAACACATGGAACTACATGAACATCTCCTTGGGAAAAAACAAGAATAAAGATGTATAAGAGAGTCGGTAGTTACTGAAAGAGACAATAGTCTCAAAGGAAAACTTTTCCTACGACAAAGAATGATATCAAACCAATACCGGTTGTGTCAAGAGTGCTTTATTGATGTCAAAAAGAAATTGCCCAGAATAGGAAAAAGACCATGCTAAAAATCAAGATTGATTAGGAAGCTGAGGCGTATTACTAAATAGGGAAGTAAAATACATAGATGACAGGGATACAGTTAAAATCCTCAATATATTGTGTTGCTTCAGTTTTACTTTAAAGAAAGGTTAAGCGCATCCTCAGACAGGACACAATGGACACGAAAAGACTAAGATCATTACGCAGCCATTACAACCTGCAGCTTGCTGTCTCCTGCAGCCGAAATACTCACATTATTGATTGTCTGGCAGCCTCTTCAGAATCCACTAACTTACAGAGATGGTGAAGACCTAACTCACAAACTGAGAGGTATAAATACATCAGCTTTTTTGAAAGGTTTCTGAAGCAGACCTCCTTGTATGGGAGGTCCCTGCCCCGCTGTCAGCCTTGGGTCCTGGTTTGCCTCCCATGTGGCACAGTCTGCCCCTGCTCCTCCCTGCATATTAAAGTAAAAAGAAAAGTTATGTATAAACTGTGTTGGGAAGAGTATGCATTTTACAGTGTTTTGTTTACTTTAATGAACTAAGGAACAGTGGTATGAAGGAAATCACTTTACATCAGTGAAAGGTGACACTGACTCAAAAACTGTATTCAAAACTTACTTAACAGTCATACATTCTCAGTGGAAGATCCTTCAACTTGTGATCAGTCTGTCCGAGGTCAAACCTACTAAAATGTAATTTTACAAATTACACTGTTCATGAAAAATATCCTCTTCACTATAGAAGTGATTAAGTCCTGAAAATATTTTACTATTTGTAAGAACAAGTAATGATTATTATTTTGAACAACACAAGCTTTAGGGGATGGCACAATGTCTGTTCTCGAAGACAGAAATTGTCCAAAATCAGCAAGGCTTAGGTGTTGCATGGAAGATGGCCAACCAAAATGTAAGAATACAAAGTGGGATTACTCTATACAACAATATTGCAAAAATAGTTTTGATCCCACATAAGAGAAAACTAAGCAAGACTGAACTGTACTTACTGGATCAATCTAACTGATTCTTCATAGTCCATCAGCTCATCAAAAATAAAGTTACTTTCTGTCTAAAGGTTTGATTCTGCAGATCAGATGACACACCATATTACTGTAGAACACCGAAGTCCTAAATCCCATCAAAAACGTGAAGGATTTCCTGCCACATAGCAGACTTGACCTAGAAGAATTGCCCAAGTCAAACAGAACAGAGAAGAAATCTCTTTGCACCCGCTAAACACACTGCTTTAGAACTGCCAAATTCCAAGTCCTTAAAACATGAATTCTTTATAACTTCACTGATGTGAACTTCTCCAGTCATACTGGAGAAGTTTATGTCCGTGACAATGCACCCCCAAGTTTTTTTTTCAAGTGATAAGTGTCGGGCATTGGTTTGAGACTCCCGGCAGGCTCCAAAAGCGTGGAGGCAGCCTAGCCACAAGTCAGTTTTGAAAATCTTGTCAGGAATTCACAACCGCTGCTCTTCATGGGAACAGAAGTCCAGTGTCAACTGTCAGCAAAGCCAGAAGAGTTCTGTTATGCCACTTCGGCACTGGCAGGATTGCCAGACAGCAAATTTATAACCAATTGCAGTATCCCTCCTCCTCTTCTTGCCCTCTTCAGTGAGAGCAAACTGGTTTGAGTTACTTTATTTCCTGCAGTTTTCACTTGCCTGTGGCAATGAGAGACAACACAGGACCTTTTCTCAAAATCCCTGTCAGGCACATCTTCAGAAGGCTCCTCTGATGCAGAGAATGTCTCGATTTCAGCATTCCTCCCACAGAGAGCTCAATGAGTTCCCTTTTTATCGGTGCCTGAAAACACAGTACAGTAATAAGCAATTGACTGCAAGGCTGTAGCAGAACGCTCGTGGCCTAAGTTCAGATCTTGTCTTTTTCAGCATAGCTCTGCTGTTGTCCTTACATACAACCACCAGTTTGATTGAGATACTAAACCATTTGCGAACTGTTCCTGGAAAAGGCACTCAGTATGCTCCATAAACTGCTGTAGGGTCACAGCAAGGCTTGCAGATGCTTAGTCCCACTGAGCATGTTGGTGCCGATGCCTCATACAAACAGTCATACAGTATTTGCCAAAGGTGAGGAGATCCAAGCTGACAGCTTCCATAAAAATAAAGATGTTGGTCCACCACCTTTCATCTTTTGAATGCTAATTATAGAAATCACTGTCTAAAGAGGAAAAAAATCTCAGATGACTGGGAAAAAGCACACATCTGTCAGCACAACTTCTCCAATGAATGGGGCATGGAAGTAACAGCTGTATTTACATTTCTCTAACCTCCTGCTTTCTTACCACAGTATATTTTAGACTTGGCATCAGGCAAGCTTCAGTTCCCAGGGATGAATCAACATGGTTTTTATACCAGCTTGGACTAAACAGAACTAAACACTATGTACATTGTGACATTACACACTGCATAGCACTCTGGTCTGAATTTGCAGTAGCAGCTGACAAGCAGAAAGAACTGCCTGAAAACTATAAAAACCCATTTGCCCCACCATGGGCAAGGAGCTTTCTTACAGTGTTCAGTATCAAAGATGACCACAGACATGTTTTCTATGAAAGAAGAGAATAGAACAAGGGAAGAAAAGAATTTTTCTACAGCTATGCTATCTCTTCACAATTTTAATAAAGAAGCTTTTGAAAACTCATGAGCAGATGTGGTTTAACCACACTGTAAAAATTCCCGTGCTGCGGTTTAATAAACACTTTCAGTTGGCAAATAGTGAGGCTCCCCAACAGCTGTTGGGCTCCAAAGACAGAATCATTGGCTGTTCTGGAGACTGTAGCAACAGCACACCCACCTCCCAAAAACATGAATTAATTTTGGTGTCTCCAAACATCCAGTGCCACGATACACATCCTTGTCTTACTCAGGACCGCCCTGAAACAACTCACATTTGCTAACACTTCCCCTGAGCTTTGATTTAATCAACAGCTCCCCTGCAACCCCTCTTCCCGCCCCTCACCGCACACCCACTGCTCCTGCCCTCTGGATATGCTGGAGCGGGGGCCGGCAGAGGTGGAGCAGGGAGCTCAGCGGAAGAGCAGCACCTCGTGTTCCCTCACCGTGTCTCACTCCCAAACCGCTGCTCCACAACGGAGGTCCTTCCGGACTGTCACACAGGGACTGTCATGGTCAAGACAGACCTTTAGAAGAGCTGAAGAGACTCGCCCTTTCTGAAGGCAGAGAAAGCCTCCAGGTAAGTGTTTTTGCTCGAATCTGGTAGGCAATGCTTACAGGTGTTAAAAACCTGGTAAGTGCCATCACTCACTCCTGGCTATTTGATTAACAAGAAATGGAGGCTTCAGCCACCTGTGCCAGACTAGCAGATGCCACATAGCAATGACTCTCTAACCCCCCCTTCGGAGCTCTCAGCAGCATGCTATTTTTCACTGAGGAAATAATGAATGTTTCCCCTCACTGGATACGTGCCTCCGACGCTGTCAGCACCCTGGCTCCGTAAACAGAAGGAAAGCATCTGTCCCCACAGCTCAGCCAAGGGTTCAGACTGCATTTCTGGCCCTTTACTTCAATCCCCATCTCCAACTGCTCCATGCAGTAATAGAAATTTTCTTCTGTCCCACACTCTGGACTTCCCACAAACAGTCACGGCAGGCAGCAACGGACAAAGGTCACACAAAGGCGGTACTGCCTGCTTTCTTTAGCATACGAGGAACAGCAGTACGCAGACAGACGGCAGAGTCCTGCTGGTAGAATGGCTCTCATTTCATTTGCCCAAGGGACTGCGGGAGCACCAGACAGCAGCGGACACCACAGATGGTAAATCATATCCTCGGCCACTTGTTTGGCACGCTCCCACACGCGTTTGCTCTGTGGCACTGTCACTGCTCGACCCTAACAGCCAAGTTACACGGAAATGTGTGAGAGGAAGACTTAGGGAACAAACATGGCATTTGCAGAATGTAAGTTATTTCCAATCCATTGTAAGGCTTTCTCTCCCAAAGCAGTAGGAAACACTTCTCCCTATGCCCATTGACCGAGACAACTTTCTGCACTGTGCCAGAGCTCCAGGCTCAGGACACTTGCTTAGAAACAGAAGGACAAATTGCAGCAAACAGCCTGTAGCAAAGCTAAAATATCTCTACAAAGGATTTTTATTGTTACGCACCCTGTTCCTAACATCTCATTCAGGGCCCTGCGGATACTGCTGTCAGCAGTGACTTCGAGGACTCGCTACAGACGCCACCTTTGACTTACCCTGCTGCCCCACCACTGCAGACCTCGGACTCGGCTCTCTCTTCACTGCAGAAATGAGCTGCCCCTATTTCTTCTCTTTTCTAAGGTTTTCTTCTTCTCAGTCTCACAAGCAGCTGAGGACTTGCACTCACTTGGCATCATTTTCTGTCTAAACCCATGCCATAAAAATAACATCCAGCATTCACATGTACTCTACACAAGATTCCACCCTGCCTTTTCAAGCTTATCACAACCTCTGCCACCTTCATTTCACTGTCACTGTTCAGCAACTTCTTCATAACTTGAGGTTAAACAGGGTGAGACAATGTCTTTTCACCATGCTTTTCAATTGCTGGTAAAAGGTAATCCCTTCAGGAAACTTACAGTGCTTTGGCTTTTTCCTCACAGAGTTTTTAAAACTGCAGATTAGGGCTGTTAGTACCAATGGTTTCTTTTATAGCTATCCTAGAAGGCATCTCTAAATTCTGCCTCCCTAAAGAAGAGAGCTGTGTTGTTCCACTCGGCACAGGAGACCCAACCTGGTGGCATCCATCCGAGAACCATATAACCCAAGTCAAGCGCTGCAGGGAGGTGGGGAGCTGCCTGTTTGCCAGCAGGAAAGCGGGACAGCCTGGAGACAGTCTCGTACCATTCACACAAGTTTTAAGGACAGTAGATCATCAGCAAGCTCTACGAACCACACCGTGCCTCACTACTTCTGGATGGAGGGAGAAAACATATAAACCTGAGCTAATAAAGGATGAAAACTATCCTCTTTCAGTGAAAAAAATCGTATCAGGACTCTGGCCTAGGCTCCAAGATACACTTTGATTCTCCTTACCGAAGCTCTTGAAGCACAGAAAGGGCTTCCCAGTGCAAACACAATGTCTCCTAAGTTTCTGTTCTGTAGCACTAAAACTGAAGTTGGAGCAGCTCCAAGGGGGCAGGGACTCTGCTTCTGACCTGTATGGGACCTGTAACAAGAGAAGCAGCAGTTATCACAGTGAAGGGGCTGCACCATGTGGAGGGGCACAGCCACATTATGACACCGTGGACACTTGCTGCATCAATTAGGGGTGTCGCAGGGCATGCGGACTGAAAGATGCATGTGGACAAAGTCACAACTGAAGGATTAACATGACCAGGACACATTTGTGGACCTCCAAAAATTACTTGAGTCCAAGTATCCTATCACTTCTGCGTTCTTCACTATGTCACATCTCTGGGACTCCTATTAAAATGTCTCGCTTTACACATGTCCCAGTGCAAGAAGTAGTTCAAAGCAAGGGTACTTTTAAAAGCCCAAAATCCAAAAGGCAAATCCAAAGAACTCAATGCTGCTTCATTTTCCAGAGGGATTGACTGAGGTTTTCTCAACATTCCTGGGCTTTCTCTCTGGTACTCTTCATCACCTGTAGCCTTTCCATTGCCAGTTATAGGTGCAAGGACTATTTCTGATTAAGCATCTGTACACTGCCAAGTGAAAGAGGTCCTCTTTCACACATGACATTGGTAGGTGCACTGTTAATATATACTAACAACTAACTCATCACTATACCACTAAGAATTAAGGGACAATTTTTCCATCCTCTGAAAATAGATTACTTCATTGCCTGTCTCATTTGAAAAATAAGCAGAACCCGTCATAGGCATTTATATTAAAACCACATGATTCAAAACCACTTGGCAAGCACCCTGCAAATCTAGAAACCTTAAGAAATCCATGGTTCTCCATTTAGACACTTCTTGCTCTCCCATTCTGCTGACCATAAGAAGCAAACAGCTAAAGTTTCTGCCATAAGGTAAAGTTAAAAAATTAAGCTGATCAAAAAGAGAGAAGCTAATTGGCAGAATTACACTGACAATGAAAGTAAAAATTGTTGCTGGAGAGTGAAAAAAACAGGTCATTAAAATGGAATAATCCAAAGACAGCAGAATATCAATTGGGTAAAGCAAATTATGCAGTAATAAATGTGTCAAAATCCTTAGCAAGAATGCCGCTGTGTTCTGTTTGCCTTTCCACTGCTTGTTTTTGTTAACCAAATTAATAAATTTTTTTCCTCTCTATTACAATTAGACAACATCGATTTCTTTACAAGCTCTTAACTTCAAAAGAAAAACAAATTGCACTGAAGCCTGGCTTTGTAAGCTGCTCTTATTGATTTTTAAACTCCTTTCTAAATTAAAAAAGTGCAAAAAGAATCTTCAAAACCAACAATGTTGGCAATTGTCAACCAATTCCTGCAGGGAAGGTGAAGAGAAAAATCGGATACAAACCATGTCACTTGAGGTACCCAGAGAATACCTAAGCAAGAGCAGCAATGAGAAAATTGTAAAGAGAAGATAATGAAAAGCTAATTGCAGTACAGACTGTTTGAATTTACACTGGTGTAGTGGAAATTCTGTGCTTTAAGGTAAATTCAAGTTTCTCCCTTAAAATCAGTACATGTTATCTATACGTTTTACAAACCTAATGCATTGTCTTTTGGGGGGGGTGTTGGTATAGTTGGAAGGAAAATTCAGTTTTCACTGAAAAAACCCAACTTCTAGAAAAATTTAGCCTTTTTGTCAAGTGAATCTCAGTGTTACGTTAGCTCTCATAATTCCTCTGTCAAGATTCAGCTACATGCTGCGCTAACGTCTTCTCTGAAGGACAGATTACAATCTACCATCCCACCTCCAGAAACATTTGGGGAAGCAGATATACGTGTATTTACATAGTTCCTTTAATGCTAAAGGAATCTGTAACAGTTCAATTTACACACTGACCATTGCGTCTAGGGTGGAAGAAGGAACAAACAGCCTCTTTGTCCTGGCTGGGGACCTCTCACATCAAGTCACTGGAAGAAGGTTGATAATAAGCTCTCTGGTGGTTCGGCTGCACAAATGCTGTCTGAGCATTTCTAGCTGTCTTGCTGTCATCTGCGATTGCAATAATTTATTAAAAAACCAACCACTAAGCAGTTGCTCATTATAGTCAGTTACCAACATTATAACACATGTCCACATCCATGTCCAAAATTCCTGCTAGAAAACTCTCATGTGTGCATGTGAATGCAAACACCATGGCGTGGATGCAAAATGACTCCTCCTAGCTGCGAATAAAAGTCATTAACTGACACTAGTCATCTCTGCAGACACTGCATTTCAAAGGCCAAAGAGGCCTCAGTCTCAACTGAGCAGGGAAAAAAGGGCTGTCAGCTTTCAGCTCACCCTGGTACAGGCTCACAGGATCCGTGCTAGCTGGGAATGGCAACAGCACTGGGAGAGAGTACACTCAAAGGACTCATCCAGGACAATTTTCATAGCAAAGGAGAGCTTTTGTAAATAAAGTATTTGCTTCATTTGACTTCATTTTGCAGAAATTGCTAACCACACCCCATCTGTAGTCACAAGCGATCATTCCCAACAAGGGCAGACAGCTTCCGCACTGGGGGAGATGCACTCATGCGGGAACTTGGCCTCAAGAAGGAACCGAGGGCCACGAGAGTCCCACGTTGTAGTTCTCATGGCATGGGAATTTGAAGCCCTCTGAATTTTGCTCAGCTGCTTACTGCTCCAAACACACAGAATAGCATTTGCTACCCTGACTACCCCACACCAGTTTTGGGCATGAGAAAGCTTTACCTGTTTGCGAAACTCTGCTCTTTCATAACTGAACTGGAAATTTGGGCTGGAAATTTGTGGATCAACAATCTGACACAGTAAGTGCCAGACGGGGGCACTAAGTGATACCTGAGACAGACCAATATGCTGCACCAAGAAACAGAATCACAGCCTTAGTAAAGATCTCTAACATCTGGGAGGAAAAACCACAGTACTTACACAGAAAAATGTTTCATAGCCTGGATGACCTTCATGCAGATGACAAAACATTAATGAGCTTCATGTACTGAAGTCCAGATGCACACTGGATATGTTACTGTTTATTATACCTGTTTCAAAAGACAAACAGGAAAGTAGTAGGTAATTGGGACTCACTCAGAAACCCTGGACTAGATATCCAGCAGCACTAGTCCATTGTCAGGAAAGGAAGTCAGACTAGCTTAAAATAATTGGCTTGCTATAACGCGTGTTAAATAGAAGAGGAAAGTCCATTTTAATACCAACCATAAGCTAGGAGCTGTAAGGAATTCATGCAGCAGGTGAAATAACATAAGCAAACACCTGTAAATTCAAAGACAGAAACAGAAGATCTATCAGCAGAAAGGCAGAAAAAGGGAAAGTTCTCAAAAAAACATTTCTGCAATCTAATTAAGAATTATTTTCACTCTTCCACATAAGGAGAATACTAACTGGCAGCTATTAAGGCTTTACTTTAAGATTCAAATAATTTGTACTAATGAGTTTTAGGACAGATGAAGCACTGTCTAAGTTGCCAAGAACGTTGCTCAGATACATTTGAGAGAAGTCGAGCAGGAGCCAAGCACCAGTTTGAGAAGGAGAGCATACCCGAGAAGGCTCTTTGCCTGAAGGAGTGACATTATGGACTGCTGGACTTCAGGAGGCATTGGCTGCAAAAGGACAGAGAACATCAGGCTCCAGCACAGACTGACCTTATTCCAGGAGATTATTCAGTGGTTTAACACAACTGTCTCTACAGCCACGCTCTTACCCAGCAACTCCACTCCTGTGAAGCGTACTCCTGTCAGCTGTGTTCAGGTCTTAGCCTAGTCCTGATCCTCGTCTACCTTTCCTTTCTTTGCTTTTGCTTTTCTAGTCACTTTTACTTTACGGCTTTGATGCTTCTTGGAAATCTGAGCAGGATTTGCAACTGGCAAGGACAGAAAACTGTTGTCCTCGCAGAAGGAGCTGGTGGTCTGTGCAACCATAGGCATCTCTGCACACCTTTAGCTAGCAGTGCCCAGAAATCGACTGAGGCACCTAGGTGGCCAAGAGGGCAAAAATAGTAATAAATCTGTGTCTTTGAGGGGTTTTTTTATGCCTTTTTCAGGAGTGAGGTGGTGGTTGCACCGGCTCTGCACCCCAAACCAGGCAGCTCAGTTTCTGTGTCACTGGCCCACTGCGCCTCTATGTCACAAAGCAAGCAGAAATCCCTGTAGGTGCAAGGAAGATGCTGGAACTAGCCCCAAATCACAGTAGCCCCCTAACTGCTAGTTAAACTAGTTTTACACCTCGGGGTTAAACTACCAGACACATCAATGATCACACATATTTGTACTGAGAGGAATAAACATGTACATATGGCTGCATACAGATATCTTCGCTTGAAAACATGATCTAGTACTATGAGAGCAAGCAGAAAAAATTCCTGGCCTAGTACTTCCTTGCCTGACTTCTTTTGCCAACCAGCTGTCAAACAGAAAGAAACAATCAGGAACAGGAATGGCTCAGTCATATGCTCTACCATGGCTTAATTTTTTAAACTGCAACCCATTCGAGACCCAACATGACTCTTATCATCCTATGGCAGTTTGAAGACCTGCAGTTGAGCAGATTGACAGTCCGTTGCAGCAAGAACTAAGCATGCTTCCAGAGGGGCAACTTCATTATCTGAAAAAAAAAATGAGGAAAAAGGGGATTTCTTTTATTTTAATGTTATTTCAAGTTATTCAATCCAAAACATTAACTTTTCATTTCTCTTAGGGGAATAGTGAGTGGTGGGCACGGGTCATGTATTTTGGTGGACAGATTTCACACTGATCAGCGTCTCCAGCCAGAATGATGGGTAAAACCCTCATGTTTACAGGGAACTTAGGAAAGACCCATGTGCCCAGCTGATGCCTCAACCTGGGAGGCGAGTCATTGGGGGATTTTCCGCAGTGCCCGATTGCCTCCAGCTCCCCTGCACGACACACACCATGTCATGTGTTGGTCCTGCTGTACTTCAGCCTCTCCAGAGAGGCGGCTCTCCCACAGCTTGTCAGGCCACGCTCCGGTCTAGTTCAATCACACAGCAGTAGGGTTGATAAATGATTAATTTATGCAGCCCGTGTTATTCCACAGGAAGACAGACTGGATGCTCAAAAGGGTTTCTCTGGCTGTGAGAGTTTCTTCTAGTCTGTCTAGATTAAGCACTGAAGTGTAGGAAGTTTTGGAGGATTTTTTTTTGTCTGCGGACTCAATCAAGCTTTTAACATGCTCATCGTGTAAGCAGAAGGTTAATCCACTAGCCCCGCTTTACAGTAGCTGATTTTGCAACTGAATATGAAAAGGCAGTGTCTCAGATTAAAAAGCACAGTTGTACTTGGAAAAGAGTCTTTGTGTACAGCATGGTATCGCCAGATTAACGGGGAAAGTGAAAAAGACCATTTGCGTGCGCCGAGATGAATTCTCTAAATAAACTCAAACTCTACAGCTTTAGTCTTTGAGGGACTCTGTTCCTAGAGCTAAGCAGTATTTTTGTCTAAATTCACCACACATGTTCTGTTAAGGTTGACATATTTCATTAAAAAAATGCCGTTTGAATGATTCTTTTTAGGGCAAGACTAACTGATTTTCTAAGTGGTCTGCCTGGCCAATTTCTGAAAGGTAAACATTTTTACATTATTTTATTGCATTAAGGATTGAAAATAAGATTTGCATTCTGATATAATTCAAAAGCAGATTACAAAAATTGATAAATTGTTACCAAGTGGAAAATATAGCCCCAAAGCAGCCTGGTCCATGGGTGTGTTACTGATCTCCTGATCTCAAAGCTATTGGCAAATAACAACCACAGGGTTTTTTCCTCCCATTTTCCCCACTTGTCACTCTAAAATTTTAAAACACCAGTGAGAAAAAGACAGCTATGTATACTTTGAAAATAATCCAAACAATCATCTGAAAACTGAAAAGATTTGAAGCAAATCTCTGATGTTTGGTGACTGATTGACAAATTGGAAAACCTCTTCAATAAATTAATTTTGTTTTATCTAATAATATTTGACTAGTCTTCTCATAGGCTGTGCGGATATTGCAATACTTAGGTTGCACAGGCAGACTAATCTGTCAGCACTATCTGCTCAAAACTAAATTACAGTCGTCTTTTCAAACTGCCCATGTAATTTGGTTTTCCCAAAGAGAAATTAAGAAATTGCTCATGGCAGTTTGGAGATTAAGCTATCACAAAGGAAAGTAAAGAATAAATATTCATGTAATAGCCTTTGTGACCTGCTGGGCTGAATTTAGAAGGTTAAATTATCCACACTACAAGCAGACGAGAACTTCAACTCAAAAACAAAGACTGTCAAATGGTGTATGAAAGCACTTTTCAAAGGAAAGTTTTAAGATGACAAGCCTAAACTTTCAACAATACTCCATCCTGCCAGTCTGGAACAATGAGAATATTCACACAGATGATGCATTTAAAGCACATTCCCAGGAAACACTCAGAGACACTATAGAAGGCACACGTGTAGGCTTGTGTTTCAGGCCACAAATAGCTGCAACTACACAACTCCCCAAGTGAGGTGGCATTTGCAGTGACAGCAGCTCAACTTGTCTCCGAGCAAGAAAGCGTTAAGCAGCACGAACAGAGCACAGTTACATTTTCCATGGCCTTAAATGACATGCTTACAAAAAAAGAATTCCAAGCAAGAAGGGCAACATCGGGGGTTGTTTTGCTACTCTTCCAAATAACTACCGCCAGACTTGTGAACAGAAAATCACATCTCTTCAGGTAGCTAAATAGGTATTGGGTGCAGTTAATCAAATTAGACTAATGCACTTACCTTCCTTGTGAAATAAAAGGTTCTATTCATCTGAAAGTTTGGCCAGCAGAATAGTAGACAAGACCCTAATAATAAGTGAAAGCTTGGTGTAAAACTGTAGCATGATCAGCTTTGTTTTAGTATGATCAATGAGAAAGGCTTTAATCTAGGTATAATACACAGTACGACCTTCACTTTTTAAACCTGTGTGAGCAATGAGCTAAAGTGACTGTACACAGTACACTCAATCCATGAGATTTGAGTCTGATTATTAACCTATGGACTTCTTGAACTCAAACTCCAGAAAAATGAATGTTTATACCCTGTTGATTCAGCTCATCTGAAGGTGCAAAGCAGCTCCAGAAATAGTCTGTGTTTTAGATTCACAGAGCAATGGCAAAATGAGCAGGAGAAAAAGCCTTGTGTTATGATGTTTCAGTGACTCAATAAGCTCCCAACATTCCTTAAGACATGCTTGCTGTTTTAGACATTTGTTAAAGAATAGTATTGTTAAAGTTACTTGTACTTTTAAACTGGGCAAGTTGGGAAGTTTCAGGGGTGATGGTTGCTGCTTTTGCATATACATGGCCAAAAATGCCTTATCTTGGACAAACATGACAACAGCCATTGATTCCGTTTCAAAACACCACATCCTTCAGCAGCAGAAAAAGGAGACAGCTGTGACCGCTGTTGACCATCGCACAGGATCCACACTGAGGAACAGCCCATTCAGCGCCACTGGCAGAAGAACCTCCCGCACCCGACCCGGCCTGTGCCTGCACACGCCGGGCACCCCCTCCCGCAGTCCTTCTCCACTCTTCACCTACTGCAGTGCTCCGCTTGATTTTCCAGGGCACTGGACACACATGGAAATCACACGCTTGGTGTCTTTCTGCCTATACTGCACTGTCCTGTTCACATCCACAGGAACAATGGTCCCATGAAATTAAGTGGCATAGACGGAAGTAGTTTTCAGGGAAGAACACCAAAGGCACTGGAACCATATATATATTTTCATGTGCTTTACCACATAATCCCATTTGTCACTGGACTGCTGACTTCTTGCCTGGTTTAAAATACTGGGAGGCCAACTAATTCCTGTTTAACTTCTATAGAAGTCAGTGAAGTCCTGCCAGAGATAAATTATGTTCTACACAGGCTTCTGAATAGCAGAATACCTTGTTGCTAAGTCTGAAATCAAGTCCATCTAATTTCTGAGAAAGCCGCAATTTACCTGGAAAAAGATAGTTTCACAGCAGCACAGCTCTCTTTTGGATGTAGTAATTTTTGTGCTTACACTGTCTAGGAATGCACAACCGAAATCAATCGCGCATTTGATTGTATCTGTAGCCATGAATTCGATACATATCAATGTGACACATTCTATTTTACCCTTTGTCCCACAGGGACAAAGAACAGAGATGGCAAAAGGAGCTTTGCCTTGTAAGAAGCTTTTGGAAGCCTCATGTGATTTGTGAAGGTTGGTTTGAAAAAAAAGTGTTTGGCTGTGGGCTTTTGCATTCAAAGGTTTAGTTCTTCCTTCTCAACCAAAAAAACTTGCCAATTTTGGGAGGGGAAGGGACCTAAATATTCACACTCAGATGTCTGAAGAGAAAGTACTTCATAACATCCCCACCAGGCCAGATTTTTAAGTGGTACTGGCGGTCTCTCCAATGTCTCGAGAGAGAGCAGAGAGACAAGGTTCTGCTCCCAAAAAATCCCAACACGGGCTGCAACAGCAGCCACTGCCCAGATGCCCCCCAAAGGGAGAACAGGGCTCCTGCCTGCCAATGCCCTCAGGCACACAGCAAGAGTAGGGCCTTACCCAAGGTCACAAGCAGCCTAACCACTGAAGAAAGAACAAGTACATTTACTGTTCCCCACAACTGACTGCACAGCACCACCAGGACTACAAAAACTACATTTATGGCACTGTTTGTATTTCCAATGTCTATTACACATTCACACAATGTAACTATTTCATAGGAGGAAGGGAAATCGCTTTCCCTGATTTTTTTACATATATACACTTCAGCAGCCGCAACAGAATTTGGCAACAGAAAACTTGCCCAGTATTTCCAGCCTTATTTTGCAAGGAGTTATCAGCCCTCCGTAAACTCAACAAAAAGAAGACTTAAGCCAGTCTTGGACCTGAGCTGGTCACATGCCACAGAACAACCAGGGTATGTTTGGCACTTTCCAAATACACAATTACGCATTCAAGTCAAAGTGCCTTGATACAGTAATTACAAATAAACAGCAATACATTTTGCTGCTCTGCAGGCTCAGCAGCAGATGCTAAGCCTCTAAGAAACAGTTGAGCCTTCCCACTGCCCCACTGGGGGCTTTGGAACAGGTCTCTATTATCTGCCTCACAGACACCTCTTCCTTGCATTACTTAACCAATCCAAAGAGATTTCTCTGATAAAAGCTGCAGCACTTATTTCCTCTGAGTTTATAGCTGCTACTGTTACTAGGCAAAGTTAGGCAGATAGCATTTATGACACAGCACGTGTTTTTAAGTGAACAACACAGGAAAAAAAGGATGGTACCCTTTCAGGCTTAAGACATGAAAAATATCATGCTGCTTCCCTTTTCCCTGCTCTCACACAGCAGTATATTAGATTAACTGTATATTGTTTCCAATGGCAGCTGACACATCATCCTGTGTTGCCAGCCAAACAGTCTGGAAAAAAGGAGAAGGACAGGAACACGGAGAGATACAGACAGAGTGAGCACAAGATTATTCTTCTCAGGTGAGAGAAGATGCCATCAAGCCCTAAAACTAGTTCAACTCAGCTTTTGCCAGCACCCTTTTTAGCAATCAGCCTTCAGAAATGAGCCATGCAGGCAGGAATCGGTGCTGTGTCCATTGCAGTGCTGGAACAGAGAGCGGGAACAGTACAATTTCTGGAGGTGCTGCGACAGTCTAACATGACAGTCTGATGTGACAGGCAAACAACTGGGTACCATGACACACCAGGAGAGCAGAGGGACTGCGGGAAGACTATGCACTAATTTTAGCAGCTGACAAAGCTCACCGCACATGGTAAAAGGTGCCAGTGACCATTTTCTTGCCAAGAGGAAAAACACAACCTAACAAGCCCCAAAGCCCATAGAGCCCTGTCCGGAAGCAGTAATGAAGGAACTAATTCTTATCACCACCCTGTGGGTGGTTAAACTTATCATGCAGATGGTGGGCGACCACGAATGTAAACACAGCTAGAAAAATAAAGAAAATCCATTAAGAAGAAACATGCTGAGCGCATTAGCAGTGTGAAGTAGAAAACACCAAACATATGTTATTCAGGAGTGCACACTACAATACCAATGTGAAATTAACAGCTCCTGAAGAGGTAACTTCTGAAGAAACACTGAATAAGTGATATATCATTTTTCACAAAGACTGTTTTGCAGCTAAGGGTCACCTTCTTCACCTCATGACCTACGCTCAGTTCTTTATGGGAGTCTATGAAAACTGATCCTGAAATGCTGAAGTTGCCAGCCAAGCTGGGGACATAACTAACACAAGAGCAAATCTCCTACCCAGCTAACAGAGCACACGCTAATTCCCCTCTGGACCCATGTCTAAAACAGACATAAAGAAAATATTAAATTCGGCATTGCTTTTTACTCACTGCTTACTTTTGGCAATCCAGCCCCACTGCAACTCCTGGTACTTGATACTCAAACTACTGAAATACTGACAACACGGAGCAATACTGTTGCACAGACAGCACTCAGGAGTGAGCAGTGTAATCCACAGCTAACAGCAGCATTAGGAAGGAGTACAGCCAGCTCTGCTAAGCATTTCATTGCACAACTCAACTATGCATGTTTAACCTTCCCTGCATTCTGTGGAGAGAAGATCATGCTGTTGTGGGAAGGTTGCCTGTGGTTTACCGCAGCAGGGTTTACAGCCTCTCCTCTCCAGGAGTTGGAACTAACTGCTGCCGGACACAGAGTACGGGGCTGAAAGGGTCATTACGTGCTCAGGTGTGGGACCTGAGGGTAGGCAGCTCCTTTGTTGTCTTCCCGAAGACACACACACACTTTGCAAAGCACTTTGGCCTATGCTATCAAAGGGGAGCCCAAACACCCTGTCCCATGTGCACAAACCTTGAGGATTCAGAACCCATCCGACTCCACCCGTTTCTAGCTTTGCACATAGTTCCCATCCTCCTTCACTCATCTTATTCTTTGTCTGTAAAAATCCTGTGCTTCTCATTGGCCAAAATTTCCACTATAACCTGTAAGCAATCACCGAAACCTCATTATTACAACAATTAGGCTGTAGCAGACACTACTGAAGACATACATATGGTACACAAGATACATAATGATCAAATTCAAAGATGGCGCATCCACAACTAAGTCCAAACACTTTAAAACTTCTTGGTTTATGGACCCTACAGCAGAGGTCCCTCTCTCCTAATGTCAAACTGAACCTACTGTCAAGGCACTGCCTGTGCTTAGTTACCTTTCATTGATGCACAAGGAGCTCCCAAACCTCCAGGTACCCAGAGAGCACAGATGTAAGTCAAAGCTGTGCTCTTCAAAAGCTTATTTTTACTGCAAGACGCATTTGGAATCTTAAAAGTTGTTTAGAATCACACTGTGAGAAGGCAGAAATAATCAGTCTCAGTTTTACTGATGGAGAACTCAAATGCTGAACACTACTGTGGACACACCAACATCTACGCTGGAACAAGAACAAAAGCTACACAACACCCAAGTTGCATGACAAACCTTTCTCAGAAGGACAAGAACAAGGAGAAGGGACAGGAAAGCAGACAGACTTTCAGGGGGAAAAAAAGGTCCAATGTCTTATTTATCACCTCTGCAGTCCCGGCTGAACTCTACAATTGCTCATTTAAAGCTGTCTTTGCCTCCTCCAGGCTGTTCAGTTGTAGCCCAGCAGTACCACAGAGGAGTCTTGTACCACACAGGCACACAGAACATCAGATAAGACTGAACACATTGCACCTCTGTGCAAAGTCAGCTCGGTCTGGCCCCAACACTGCTGGCTCCATACACAAACCCCAGAACCTTCTCCCAGCATGACAGAGGTGTAGCCAAGCTGACATGCCTTGACACCAGCAATGCGATTTTGAGTTTAGGGCCTTTCTCAACTAAGCAACACGTTTCAAGCACGTGCAGTCTGAAGAAAGCTGAACCTTTCTCCCATCTGATAGCTGTGAAAAGCTTGACTTGTCTCAGTCCTTTTTCCACTGAAATGCATAGCATGCGAGACACCCTCAGAGGTGCCAATCCCCTGATCATCGCAAGGTGGACAGTGACAGACAGGCAAGCTAAGACAGCTTGCTTCAACTCCCAGCCTTTCCCCTGTCAGCGTGGGACAGCAATTCACTCCCTCATCCCGTTGTTTGTTTGAACCGCAGGATCCTCAGAACAGGGGCTGTTTTCGCACTGACAGACACACAGTGCCTACACTGTCTGTCTCAGCTGTAAGAATATGCAGAGATACTACTGATCCCAGTTGGAGTTTTTGCCTCGCCTGGAAATACAATTACCTTCCCACAGCCTGGGAAGTGGTTTCTGCAACTCAGCCAGGGCACTGCAGAGCAGCTGAGCTGCATGTGTTCCTATAATGATAGCCAGGGCTGAGCAGCAAGACCGATCTCCTCCACAGCGCCTTCCCCAAACATTCCTGACAAATTCATCTGCAAAGAATAAGCAAGCCCATAAATCAGCACAGCTACTTCCTTCCTCTGCAAATCAAATACATATTCTGTACATTTTTCCCTACTTTCCTTACAAATGATGTAAATATTCATCTCCTCATTAAGAGGCCCTGAAGAAAGCCTGCACTTGAATAATGACATTCTCATTGACTTCAAATGCATACTAATCCTTTTGTACTCCTTCGGGCTCAGTAGCCCAAAGGTTCAGATGATTGTGAGAAGCTAATTATTTTCTATTTTGACATCAAGCATTTACAAGAAAGGCAATCTGCGCACACTGTATTTTTCAAACTGACTGATATGATATGGTATTCTCTTAATGACACTCTGCATCAGACCTTAAGGTAAGAGCTTAAGAAAAAAGCCACATTAGCAGCACAAATTTCAGACAAGTTAATGAGAGCTAGCTTTAATCAAAAGAATCCGTGATGACACTCTGCTTCCATAAGCAAATTACCAAGTACCTAAATCTCACTCTGGGCAATAGCAGCTGAGAGTACCCTAAGGAGGGAAGCAGCAGAAGGAATTTCCTGAGTTTCACAGCAGCAACGACCTCCAGAACTGGAGTTACCGCAGCATCTCTTCAACTTCTGACAAAGTTTCTAGGAGGAGTTGACCTTGAACTCATCCAAAGACTGATTTCAAGATTTCAACACTTAAGTCATCAGTTTTCCTTCAAAAGAAAATGGAAGGATTCTACCCCCCTCCAAACAGACCGTGGGCTGCAGGGTTCAATGTACAGCATCACAGTGCTTTGAAGAGTGCTGACCTACACTCAGGCCTGCTGTTCCATCCCGTTTCAAGTTATGGAAGTTGAGCTCCCCTCCAAATAAATGGTAAGGGTTTCTGTTTAAGCATCAGGCTTCTTTAGATATCAGGGATCCGCTTTGGCTTCTTTTGTCAATGAACAGAGGGACCAATTCCCAGTAGAGCAACCACCCCGCAGGCAAAAGAATGCTTCCTGGACGCGTTCAGAAGGAAGGGAGAAGAAGCACACACACCCTGCTATGGCAAAGACTTTCGCCTCCTGACACATGGACCAGTGCACATGAAGTCTCTGCAGCTCACCAGCCAGAAACAGGGCAAAAGGCAAAGGGCAAGTAAATACACCTAGAATTTATGAGCAGGTCTGGGAGTAAAAAGAAAAGACACCACAGTTTGTAGCAGAGACTGTTACAGGGTGCATCCAACCACATTGATTATCCTGCACTTCAGGGAAAAGCTTTCATTTGCTCCTACCTAACCAGCACTCACTGCACGGACTGCTCTTCCCCTTTTTGTTGGAAGCACATTAAGTCAGAAAAATCAGGGGATGCAAAAAGGGCATAGTCAACCCCTAATAACTCCAGACCGTCTCCCTTGAGCTATACGTGCTATAACCCTGCCTACTGACACAAGTCAAGCTAGTTTTCTCTATCACTTTAGATGCACTGAATAAGTCTTCATTGATGTCTAATTATTCATTTTTCTGATTGCCCTTTTACAGCACATGTGCTCAGATGAACTTTTCTGCCCACCATTAAAATCCTGCTTTGAATGTGTATGCATCCATTTCTGCCAGCTTTCTGGTAGCAAGCAGCGCACCATCCAACCGCTTGATCAGCATTAATTATTTCATGCTCACAGGGTTCTTCCATAGCTTGGGAGCCAAAGCACAGCAGTAGCAGTATTACACATGCACACTAGTTGAAGTATCCGGAGAAGTGCCTGTAGTCTTTTTCTTTAGAGGAGACTCATTCTTTCAGCAGCTTAGAGTGTATCCACTGAATTTCAGCTGTGACTGCTCTTCCCAGCTGTCAGTCAGACCACAGAGTGTTTGCTCAGACACTTCGGAAGGGACAAGTGTGTTGCCACCGAATACCTGCCAAGTTAGCAAGAGCTGCCCAACATCAGATGAAGGCCACAGAGGAACAGGTCTACTTCATCATCCTGATCAGCTTCTGCTTTCCATAAGAACAAGGCACACTGGACACATCCCTTGCTAGTTTGAGGACAGTTTTAGGACGCCCTTTTACCCGGAGGGAGCAAAAGCCAAGTCTCAGGTGACTGCATTCATATCATTTGGGCTTTTTCTCACCATAGTTTGCTTTCTCACTCACATTTTGAGCATCTTTTTTCTGTTAAGACATTCTCTGCTGCTATTTATTTTTAACATAGGCAGCATTAAGTTCTTGTGCATAAAGGCATCCACACACACTGAGGAACTTAGAAATGGTTTAATGAAAGGAATTGCACTAAGTCTTCAAAGCTATATCTTGAAAGATGCACTGAGAAAAAGTGGTAGTTCTCAAAAGGCAGATCAACTGGTTTTTGGTAACCTCACCTGACCCAGTAATTGCCACACCACCTACTGCACTCATTACTGCAGAGCAGACATTTGAGTTCCAACACCATAGCCAAGGGGAACATGGCAGCTTTCAGACTACAAATATTTTCCTCTTTTCTACTTGCACAATTACTGTTGAGAAGCAGTAAAGGACAAATTTAGTGATTCAAAGCATCTTTACTCATCAATACTAGCAGCATCAACTGCAAACCACTACCTTCCTTGTGAGCTAAAACCACACATTACTGCCTAGCACTGACCAAAGCTATCCGATACGTACATGTCCATCACATTTACCAATACGAGCTTGCACCTTTTGCCCTGCCACGGCAGTAGCTGCCTCTCACTGTTCACCGCCTCCTTACTCGTCTCACCTGCAGAAGTTTCTCAAATGGAACACGAACAGAAGTCAGCGTCTGGATTTCCCAGCATGTTTCACTTAATTTTACTGTGTCAGCCCACGCGCTGAAGAGCACCCCTTCGATCTGGGCCTAAGGTACCGGGACCTTCAGATGCAGAGACAGAAGCCACAGCTGTGTTGCTGCTCCCACCAGGGCTGGCTCAGTGGCAGAGGCGCAGTACAGCAGACAGCTCTGCTCGGACCCCTTCATCCTGGTCAAAGCCCTCCATATCCAAAACTGCAAGCATAAAAGGCGAGTTTAGGGCTACACGGTTCAACAGGAGAGGGTTCATTTGTCAGTCCGAGCTGGGGAGGAGAAGCACATGCTTGCAGCAGTGCTGGAGGGCGTCTTGCCACACTGCCCAGATTATGTCCAAGGCTGCCCAGATGCCTGATGTGCCTTGTAATCAGGAAAATAAAGGGCTGTTTGCAGGCCAGTGCAGTTAATGGCTGACCCAGTTAAATCACATTAAAACCTCAAATGGGGCCTCTTCTGCAACAGTGAAAATGTACATTCTAAGCATGAGAGGACATATATTTCCCTTCCCACATTTACCAAGCATAAGACAAGTTGGATTTGCTTTCTTCACATGTGTAACTGGACATCACAAGAAATCCTCTGCCGTCTTTCCCCCATACTGTTTAAACCCCATT
This sequence comes from Pluvialis apricaria, assembly GCA_017639485.1. Classification (NCBI taxonomy): domain Eukaryota; kingdom Metazoa; phylum Chordata; class Aves; order Charadriiformes; family Charadriidae; genus Pluvialis; species Pluvialis apricaria. The sequence goes on from CM030010.1 coordinate 82,111,609, forward strand.
AAGCTGGTGAGGGTTAAAAGCATATCTCCATACTCAGGGAATATGCTAACTTCCACTTTTTTGCATTATAAAGCATTGCTATTTCCATATTTTTTTTTTATTAGAGTTTAAGGCAAATGGGCTCACATGGATGCTAAGCATGACAACCGGAAATCCCAAAGTATCCAATTTACTGGCCAAGGAAACTTCACAACCCCACCTCCTTGCCATGCAAGATTTAAAGAGATTTGTTTGCTTCAACTCCTGTAGAATTTTACTAGGAGCTTTTCCAATGGAGGAAGTACAGGTATGCAAAGATACAAACTCTTCCTGTGCCTTTTTGTTCTGCTTAAGAGCCTGCCAGCAGAGCGACCCCAGCTCACAATTAAGTACAACTGCTTCCCTGCTAAGTTTTCGTTTGGTAAAAGCTGAAGTTCAGTTGCATTGCCCGACTCTTGCATCTTCCATAAAGCCCAAACACACTTGTGGGTTTGGGTGCTGGGGTTGGAAACTGCAATTTGGATTTGAACACTGGGAAAGTTGCCCAAATCCCTTGTTCTGTAGCAGAGCTTTTTTTACCTGGCAGCCAGCTCTCCATCCCAATCCTCTTAAACACAGACCAACCTGCCTCTCATGTGTATCTATCATATTAAAGATTTCTGCACAGGGGAAATAATTTTCTTTCAGACCAGTTTAATTTTCCTCTAAAAGTAGTGGTATTTCTTTTGAGAGCTGTTTCTAATTTCTTTATTTTTCAGCAGTACATTTTTCCCAGAGCAAATCGCCCACAGATGGCAAAACAAGAGAAAAACGCCAGCAATGCCCACATAACGTCCAGGTCCACCTTCTGTTCACTTAGATGCAAACATCATCCTCCACAACAGCTATATATCAGGTCAAGTCTCAAGGTGAGATATAAAATCTCAGGAAGCAATAAAATGCAGCTGTTTGCCTGAGTCAGCTTCTCCATTAAAAAACTACCTCCAAACTCATCCAGCAGATAAAACAAATACCCATTCTTAGACTCAACAGCATGAGCAACAGTATGAGGTGGGGGGGAAGAAGAGGGGGAAGAAACATTTTTGAAAACTACAATTTGGAAGAAGTATAAACAGCAGCCTGACTGCTAAGGCATACCATGTCACACCCTTGCACCACTGCAATCGAAACCAAGGGACCCTTGCTGACACCTTGCAGAGTGACAAGCCGACCCCTCTGTGCCGATGTGGTACCACATGTTAGTTGGAGACTCGTCTATAAACTACACATTTATTATGCCCCAAGTCAAACGAGAAGCAGTGTCTGTCCTTGGCTCCAAATGTTGAAAACATTTATTTCCTTATTGTTGTTTGTGGTTTTCTAATTTCCAAAGCAATTATTTGGTTAATACCCCTCATCCTAATACTGTTTCACATCAGCATGTGGACCCAAATCTTAAACCTACAGTTAAACATTGGTTCAGTTAAGGATCAATCTTAAATACAGCACAGTCACTTCTATCAACACAAACCTTTACTTACATGTGAACACAACAGTCACAGGAGCCACATATTTCTGCTAATACCAGCATTATAAAGTCCTCATGCACCTAAAGATGGTACCTCAATTCCTGCTTGAGTAAAACCTAAGCCTATACCTTAAACTAGTCCTGGGCTTAAATCCTGGCCAGCCTGCACACAGCCCACCAAAACCCACTCGGTTCCATCTCTATCCAGGAAGAGGAAAAACCCAACACACCAATAGCTCACCATAATTGCAGCCCTAATTCCGATCTCAAAGATAGTCCTGAGAGTTACACCAAATTAATTAGAAGGCAGTAAAGGCCACTTTGGTGCTATCCCTTTCTCTCTAGGCTTTATGGACTGCAGCAACCAAGGCGCTTCAGCATGTATAGCCTGAAACCAGAACAAATCTCTACACTGAAACCCTGTATTAGCAGTACACCAGTTACAACTGCAAAAAAAAAGCTATCAGAAACCATCAGCCTTTGTGGCTACTACTTCATTTTAATCACATCAATCATGCAAAATTTTGCAATGCAGCCTCTCAGTCCCTCTTACCATGAAAACAAGTTCTGACTCCAAGTGAGATCCTAGTCTTTAATCCAAATAACAGCGCTGAAATACCCACAGCAAAGCTAGAAAAAAGGGAGCTCATCACTTGGCAAGCTCTATTAATACAGAACAAGCATTCTCCTTTAGGAACAGCGGATTCCACCAGCAACCTTGCTGCACATCTGTCATTATGACTAATGTGTACTCAACAAAACACACAAAAGTAATAGTTTTGTGCTACTTTTACAAGCCTTTACCTCAGCTTTGCAAAAATTAAGAGCTGCGCCGTCCCTGCTTTCCAGAATGCCGGCCATGAGTTACCTCCGGTTTCCTGGAAAACCCGCCCCAGCCACAGAACACAGCAGTTACAGCCGCAGCTCAGCTGACCAGAAGGCATTAGGCTGTACTAGTAATAAACCTCACCTGATGGCTGCTATTTGAGTGAGATCCCACTACAAATGGAGCTCTTGAAATACTAAAGATATTCTATAATCGTACCTTTAAAATAAAGAAATGGCTCAAAATTGCAACAACTCAATCACAGCTTGGTAGCTGCGAGAGTCCTTGTCCTGATCCTGGAAGACTTACGTACACACATAAATAAGTGGTGATGCAGTCCTTGTTTTCAGATTTCCTAACCCAAAGCCTTGCCTTTCCCGCCTGTAGCTGCAGGAAAACTTGACATAATATTAAGAAATAACCTTCGCTGAGAGCAGTCATCACTCCGGTGCTTTAGGCTTTGCAAGTTATAGTGAACAGCCCCAAATTTCCAAGCACCAAACTCTAATCCTATATCTAAATTTCTACCAAGTTTGGCAATATACACGTACCCCATAATTTGTCACGAATTACATCACATCACCAAAATAAGCATTTGTTTTAGTGAAGCAGACTTTCCAAGAGGTACCAGAAAAGAGGACTCCCAAGTTCTAGGACTTGCAGCCACTGACTCCAATTCTAAAACAAGATCCAGCCACGACAGAGTAAACAGGACTGTGGCACGGCCCAGAGTCCCTCCTAGCGCTACAGGTATTACAAGATACACTGGTAAATACACATATTAACTTGTTGCTTTTACAAAAACTACTCCTAGGTCAAATTTTTTTTTGTAGAGTCTGGAGATACAGGGAGAGGTCAAAGTTTGCCACGAACCAGAGATCTTTGTGGGGACCAGCCTTTACCGAAGGGTTACAGTCCTTGCAAACCAACCTTACAATCCTACTTTCCCTTGGCCTCCTCAGCAATCTAGGTAAGCACAAATACACCAAACCCCAATATGAATATTTTTTTCCCCACCATTAACTAGTCATTGCTGAGAACAAGTTCTCCAGAGTCCTGAAGCTTCCCAAGAAATAGCAAAGAAGAGAGACTCATTTCTAAATCTTCACCCACAGCAAAAATCACTCACGGATTCTAATACTCACTCCACTAGCATCTGTCAGGTCTTTAACGTGCTGGGTAGTGAGAGCTCATCTTTTCTTTCCTTACTATATTTTAACTCTAATCCTTGCCTTCTGCAAAGCTTGAAATACATCCAGCCTTACAAGAGGTGTCTCTTCCTTTTGCTGCCGCAATTGATATATTAACAAATAACTGTGCTCTTTAGGCCTCCTTATCTGCACTCTGACCATATCCATCAGCTGAGCACAGCACCAGACCTCACCCTACCCACCTAAGGCATGATATTTGCAGTGATGAGCAATAACCATCCACTGCCCCCACAAAACAACCCCGAACTCCAGTCTTCAGCTTGCTACAGAGCCTCTAACTCATCATTCTACAATGTTAGTAGCTAATGCAAAATTAGTTCTGTCTCTAGATCTCTACACCCACATCAGCTCTTGTTCACTTTTCCCCCCAACCTCTGAGTCTAGCTTTAACAGGGACAATAGAGCAGCGATGAATCAGTAACCCAAAACAGTCATTGCGTCACAACATGCCCTCATCTTGGTCCTGCAAGTCTTAGATCCCTGCAAGAAACATTGCTCCCTTTGTAGTCCTAAAACTGTTGAACCTTGGTGGGTATTTTTACATGATTAAACAAAGCATGATTGCAATAGTGTTTCAACTCTTCACTTTTAAGACTACAAAATAAGTTTAAAACCAATAAAGAGAAAAGGTTTCACTTCAACATTCGGGCTAATTTAATTTTTTCTTCCCCATTATTTTAACATTACTTTAACCAATTAAGTGCAACAAACCAAGAAGCAGCAGCTATTGTGAGAGTTTTTGGCCAGAAACAGATTTCTTACCATGCCACCAGAGAGAGATGCCAAAGACAGCTTGAAAAGAAAACAAGGACATATTAACAAAAAAATCTTGACAGTAAATCATACAACATAAATAAAAGACTGCACAATGAATAACAGCAATTCTTCCATGGCCATTAGTTGGCTTGCCTGAAAACAGAAAAAATACTAATTTTGAACATGAGAGTAACATTAATTCTCTAACAGGTAGTGATACCACATTGCATATAGGAGAGCCAGAACAGTCAGAAAAATGAGGATTTTCTTGTTAACCGAGAAAATATACAGATTTAACTCATTAAATTTTGACACTAAATTCCTAAATTTCACAGCCCTCCCAGCTCTGGAGCTGTTATTGTGTTTGTAAATGCATCAGTGAAAGGCACTAAACCAGTTGTCTTTCCCACACAGTGTCCTGGTGCTATTTTTCTAAGTGCAAGGGAAGCAGACATTGCACAGGAGCCTGGGAGCAAATACTCATCTCAGGCTCAAGAGGGAAAAAGGGAAGAAAGAAGCTTTGATCAAATAATCCACAAGACATTTCCATAGGTTTCTGCTTCAGAGTTTCCAATTTCAGAAGAATTAACAAGCCCTCAGGTGCTCCAGAGCCCTGCTGACTATATTGAATTAACAGGACTACTGCCATGAAACCAGACACAGCCAAAGCTCCCCGAGTCATTTCCAAACGCTCTGGTGTGGAAGCGTGAGGGTCACAAAATCAGGCAAAGCGGAGAAGTGGCTGACTAGTGAAAAATCCTTCCTTGCCTACCCAACCTCCAAAAGATACAAGGAGACAATTGTTTTTCCTGCTGAAAGGAAGCAGGTGGCAAAATTACAAATAGTACAGCAGTGCCAAGAGACTGGCAGGAGGTAATTGATGATTTTAATGAGACAGCTAGATTTGCTATTTCGTGCCTTATTAGAGCCCTAGCTGCACATCTCCTCTCGCACTTTCAGTGCATTCACTTTCTTCCTCGGTCATCTTCTGTTCCTTTCTTTCCTCATAAGTCTCCAACTGTGGGACTGAATCTTTGCAATCAAGTGACAATAGAGTTATTAATACTCTCAAACATATTGTTCAGAGAACCGTGCTACCACCGAGCTAGTCGCATATGCCTCGAGTGATTATCAGGAGGAGCAAGACAACAGCCCACTTCTGTTTGGAAAGATTCAAGATAATGTAAATTAATTTCACTTATCTCTATTTGACCCAGAATCAACACAGTGTAGAACAACACTGACTGTTCATGGAAGGCCACATTAAAGATGGACAGTAATGTTTAAAAAGCAAAGGGCAGAATATCAAACTGCATAAACCAGCATAAATCCACTGAAAACAACACAACCAAATTACTTATTCAGAGTGAAGGCTATTATGAAAATCTGGGAAAACATTATCACTTGCCACTTAGGAAAAGAACAGCAAACAAAAAATGACATGAAAGCGCACCAGAAGCCAGCAATACAAGCTGATGTTCCGAGTGCCAGGCGCTGCTCAAGGGAGTCTGACAAATGGGAAGCAATCACCTGGCAGGAGCTGACAGTGCTAATCAAACACTAATGAACGAGGTGCAAAGGCTGCTACCTCCAAGACTACCCAATGTCTCACTGCCACCTGCCGTGGGGCTGCCGAAACTTCCCACATGCAGGACACCGAACCTTCTTGTGAAAAATTGTGTTCAACAGGGTATCTTCAATGATAAACCCAGGCATTCATAGGAATAGGGGGTTTTTGGCCACTTGTAAATACCTCAGACTCCCACAATCCCCAAAGTCCTGATTCAGTTGGGGGGAGGGGGGGGGAGAAACCCAACCAAACCAACACCCCCCCCCCCCCCCCCAATTGACACTAAAAATACACTTATTTAACTTGAGCATACAAAACTAATTTAAGCCAGAGAGGAAATTACAAGCCAGAAAAAAGCAAAAAGAATTGGAAGGAAAAAAGTTCTACTGAACACCCCAGGAAAACAACAAACAGTTATTTTGCCACAGACTCTTCCTAACAGCTCCTTTTATACATTGACTCAAACACTGTGTGTTGAAACACTTCCTTGTTGACAATTACAAAGGAAATTAACTACATGTCACAAGCAATTACTAATAATTTCCTGTTAAATAAGTAATGACTTTGTTTTCTGTTGATGTGTTTGACACATCCATTTCGGTTTTGGGGGGTTGGTTGGTGTTTTTTCAGCTAATAATGACAGGCCTAGACCAAACCCAACCACCAACATCACTGTTCCACAGCACATTTGGGCAAAATGTTTATATAGTTTTATAAATACTCCCCTTTCATGCTACTCAGTCCTTATTGCACAACTTAGTTTATTCTCCTCTTGGCTTTATATGTTAACTTTCTTTTCAGACATTTACTGGCCATGTTTGACTTTCGCAGCTCTTGCTCATACCTGCGATTGAGCACATGAGATATCCCGTAGCTGGCTGTTCAGGCCTTCGTAACCATTCCCAGCCCCTTTTCTCCAAGCTCCCACCCTTCAACGCAGGAGACCCCCATTTCAGTCCTTTGCAGAAGCAGCTGCTGCTAAATGAAACTGTTTGGCTCCTGCATACCTTCTCCCACAGGAGCTCTCAGCAGCACCCGCACGCAGCTCAATTGCTCCAAACCAACAGACAGGGAAAGCGGAGAAAAGGGATCATCAGCAGAACCAGCCTCGCCTGACAAGCGCACATTCTCAACAGAACCCCCACCAAGTCCTTCATCAGGGAAACCCCTACGATAGACAGCTGGATAACAACTGTGCTTATTGCTTCTCTGGAGGTAGCCTGCTTCCCTAGCGCTGCACGCGTTGAGTGACGATGGCTCTTCTCGATTCCCTGTGATTGTGACCCTGTCAGGAAAGAAGCTTCACCAGAAAAATTGAAAATTAAGAGAAAGCTAAGCTGTAAAGCTTCTGAAACGCATTTGGAGTGTCAGTCCCTCCAGCGCGTCACTGCAATGCTGCTACTCATCCAACATTCACATACCTATGGTCTCACTCAGTGATAAAGTAATCGATCAAAGTAGAACTGATAAAACACAAGTCGATAGTTAACACTAAAAAATTAATCCTAAATTAACCCTAGCTGTAATGCCCTCAGATCCATGCATGCAACACTAATTGCAGCCAGATTCTCCTTCAAATAACTAATTTTCCCCATACATGCTTCACAAACACAGGCAGTAGCTGACACGTGCAGTGTCTGCCATATAAGAAAGAAACTACAATGCCAGTTTTAAATTTAACAAAGATAACCTGGTGACGTGAATACTACTGAGTTACAAGCTGGTTGCTTGACGTGACCAGCATGGATTCTTCTCCCAGAGGCATTACAAAGTCACAGAGCAGATTTACTCCGTCCTTTGTACCCAAGCAGCCTCCCTCCAGCCCAAGTTCTATTTCTCACAAACTCAACTCAACTAAGGCAATTGTTCCAATCAGCACCTGGAACTAGAGTTCCCTGTTACCTTGATTGTTCATCAAAACCCTCAGAGCAATCTTAACAGTCCAGAGACCTCTATCTTAAACAGAAAATGCAACCTGATAAAACACAGTCCCAGCACCAGATTTTCTCATTTCTGGTGCCGTGGAAACACAGAGATAAACCCAATGTCTCAGATCTTGCATCCTTACACACAGCTGCTAAATACAATGCTAACTTGAGTTTTCATGAGATGCCAGTAACCTGTAAACCTGCTTTAAAATAAGGACAAGCCAATCACTTAATCCAGCACCATCACTCATTCTTCTCCAATAAGTGTTCAGTGGTCTCACAAATAATGGTGTTCTGTCCTGCTTCTTTCCAGAAGCTAACCCCAAATCCTCCCCAAACCTTAACTCCATCTGTTTTCCCATGACCAGCACTTGCACCAAGCCCAACTTAAAGGCTGTCAAACATTCTGGCATTAGCTGTCGTCCAGGTGATACTTGCCTCAAAATTTCCCCTTTCCCCTAGCAGGGGGTACCTGAAGTTCAGGTCTGCTTGTTCAGCCAGCAGGATTGGAAAGGTTTTGACGGAGGACAGACAGGGTAGGTTCAGTGAGGGACCTGTGGGTATACCTGTTAGCAGTCAACATGTCAGGGAGGTGCTGGAAGTCCTGAGTCTAACTAAGCGGGAAAAGAGAGGATCTTGCGAGCCAGCAAGGCTGTACACAAGTCAGACTCTTGACCTGACTGAAGAAGGTATCAGAATATAATTATCACCACTGGGGAGAGGCGTAATCTGATGCTACCACTACTTTCAGTAAGACCCTTCATTTCATTACTAATGACCCACATAACTGAATTTTCCTTAAACACCCACCAAGAAACCACAAAGAACAAATCATCCTGTGGGACTGGTGCAAAGCAGACCGCGCCTCGGGCCAAAAGGGGTCTGCAGAACTGAAGAGGTAAAAAGCAACTAGCTAAAATTCCTACCTTGCCCCAGTAGGTAGAGCTCCATTATAGACAGGTACTGGTGTATGAAACACTTAAAGTAGACCCATGCCGAGCATACACTAAGAGGAAGCTTATTCCTGCTGTTAGGTGAACAAGTACTATTGATAGTAAGAACAAACACTGCTTCTGAATGTGTTGGACAGGTAAATCTGTGTAATGTTACTTAACTAACTCCAAAAGTTTTGTCTCACATAAAATACACACGGAAGTTCTAAAGTCATTTTGCTCTTGAAAGCTTTCCAACCAGCGTCATCCTCTGGACAGATGTGATACAGTCAGGCAAGCTATAATGCAAATTGTGTTGCTACCGCATCCTTCATCCGTAACTGAGCAGCCTCTATCAAAATGCAAAGAGCAGAGCAGCTCTGATGTCATTATGCTGCTGTGTCTCAATGAGGTCTCTTTCATAGCTGCTCTTTCTGATGCCTTTAAAGCTGCCTCCAGGCAGTGGTTTGGAATAAGCTGTACTGTATCACTAGCTTTCTACATTCTGAAAGCTTTTGTCAATTCTCAACTGGAGGCAGTGAAGCGTAAAAAGCAGAGAAACTGAAAATGGAAGTTTGACAGGAGGGAAACGTTAAAAGATGAGGAGAGGACAGAGACTCTCGTTCAGGGGGTCATGAAGTCCCCTTGAACATTTTTGAGGTCGATCAGCTGATGTAAGTGATGTCAAGCTCATTAAAATAATGACACTACAGAAGTTTACATGGCCAAAGGATCCGACTCATCCCTCTGTTTGAGCTGCAAATATGTACAATACACCACATCTGTAATTGACTTATTGAAGCATGCTTTTCTGTAGAACTATTCCAATAGTATTATACCCAAAATTAACTTCATCATATGCATCTTAATTTCTACCTTTTTTCAGCAGACACAGAGTTCAGAAGAAGTCATCAGATCAAGTTAACCGTAAACAAAGAGGAAAATACAAACATATCCAGTAAAAGCTTTCCTCTAAGTTAATCCATACCATTGCTAGAACTTGATGCCATTTCAGTGCAGTCGGGGCAGGGAGGATGCTGGGTTTTGCTGATCAAACACCTAAGTATTTGGCAGAGCTGCGCCAACTTAAATGATTTTTCCTGTCCTGAAAGAGAGGGGAAAAATAAAACTGAAGTCACATACACTGCAGAAATCAAAGGATCCTGGTTTTAACACTTCTGTTCTGATTTCTTGCTATAGGTTTTTTTCATAAGACGACCTCACAGCCAAGTAAAATATAAAAACATCCTATTTACATTTTGATTCCTACCTCTTTCAGGCATGAAAAGCATGCTACATTTTATTATTGTATTTTTAACCTAATTTTAACAAGACTATTTCATTATATATGCCACCTTGTTAATTATTTAATCCTTTGCTATCTTACTTTGAACAAAGTAACAGATATCTAGTCCGCTAGACCACAAGGAATGCTCAACAAGAGCTGAACTGCCACATCACATGCTGCAATAGTCTGAGCTGTCAGAAACAAGAGAAGATGAAACCAATGAGCAGAGCACAAGTCAAAAATTCTCCCCCGGTAAGCGATGACAAAAAGCTTGCTACAAATGCTTTCAAGTCCTTTAAAACACCCATATTTGATTTCTCTCTAGTTGGCCACAGAGCTGTGCTACAAGAAGCATCGAAGTATTTTCCCCTCCTTCTGCAGAGGTCTTTCCATCAGGGACTTTCTACATCATATGGCAGTAAGGGAACAAAAGCACTTTCTCAGTGAAACAGATAACGCATCTCTCTACAATCAACTCAATTTAACAAACACCCCAGACTTGTGTTTGAATCTTTTCTGTCCAAATCATTCAAGACCATGAGGCTCAGAAAAAACCCAAACACACACCTGTGATAGAATCCACCACATAGACTACAGGGGGAAATCACTAAGAGAAACATCTCAGAAACGTGACGAAGAAAGGTTTCAAGACATTTCAGAGAAGAGAAATACATTTGTGCCTTGCCAGTCCACACCAATCCTGCTGTGTCAAATCCATCTGACCTGTGCAGATAAGGCACATGCTCAACTTCCTCTGGTGTAAATACTGTATAATCACATGGACCCTGATCCTGGACAGCACCTATAAAGAGCCTTTTAAACACAAAATTAAAGTGACGTCTCCTGTTTGAAAATGGGTGTTCAAAATTAGCCTTTCAGAAATCTTGGACCAGTTTAATAACATCACTTTCACATGATAACCACAGGCTGAGCATGTCTCTCCAGCACAGCTGCTAACAGGCAGGGTAACTAAAGGAAATGCATGTAAACCCAGCCAGTTATTTACACTTATTTCCTAAAGAGCTCTCTACAGTTGTATGCTCTTTGCATTTTCCCCCTCATTGAATGGATTCATCACTGAATTGTGATCAAATTAGCTATTACACTGAAGAAGTTATTTGCTTCTCTCAAAAGAGTTTGGTACAAAGGCCCATGAACAAAGGAGAAAATGATTAATCAAAGCAAGGACAGGGATCATGGCCCAGATACATCTAGTACCACATGTTTTCAAAGCATGACATAAATAAAGAAATCAGACAAGAAGTACATTCTTGCTTTCTTTTTATACCAACAAAGAACAATCTAGAAAATACAATAGCTCTCCATTAACATTTTTCAACTCTCCCCTCAGAATTCACCTAATATGATACGTAACACCCTAAGGCAATGCATCTGCAGAGCTCCAATTTGTGTACTAACATCCACATTGCTGTTACCTTTCTGGCTCATCATCTCTTTCCCATCTTGTGCTGGTTTTATGTAAAAAAAAAATCAGGGCCTGAGATTTTTAGTGGAGATGCTGGACAGCAACACCACCATTCGTTCAGAAAAAAGAAAAACCCACAGCCCTATCTCCAGAATCAGTTACAAAACAGCACAAAAAAAGAAGGTATAAGCTGTAACACACTGGCTTGTAAACACCTTTGAATCTGTGAACAGTTTCAGAGGTCACTGAGGACATAACTATAAGAGGATTATTTGTGTGCCTTGCTGTTTCAGAATTAAGCCTTAAATGTAGTGCCAACTGAAAACAGCAACCAAAGGAACAACTGTGGCAAGCAACACAGTTCCATCCTTACATGCACTCCCTTAGTGCATGAGGAGCGGTCCAAGTCCCAGCCTCTTGCACAGTGCTAAGGACACAGGTGAGCCAGCCCTAAGCCAACCCTTCTGACCACTGGTGCTTTTGTTCAGTACCAGCATTTGCTGCAGCAGTTTCTCACAACACACAGATTAGGTGATGTGGTCTCAACTGTACTACACAAAAAGTAGTGTTTGAGCATCCTTTGATTTTCATTTATAAAACCATACCTATTTCTTTTAATCTCTTGCTTCTTGAGGAGTTTCAACTGCAGGTTTGTGTATCAAGCTGCTGGCCAGTCAAGTGAAACAGTCCTTCCCCTCTCTTTTTCCTTTCACAGTGAGCCTTGATCAGGTGTACTACCCCTGACTCACTTAAAAAGTCTTCATCCTACACCTAAATAACTTAGCCTATTAGAGACACAAGACAAACATTAGCCTCTACCCATCTTATTAAATAGGATTGAGACTACAGTAAATAGTCTTTTATGTCATAGAAATCATATATAGATCAACTGCGTGGATACTGTTACTGTCCAGTGAGTAGCAACAGTTGTAGTATTACCCCATTTTTTGGACCAAAACTAAACAGAAAACAAAGGGTGTGCGAGGGAATAGTTTAGAGAATTGCCATAGTAGAGAAGCAGATAGTTTTACTGCATATAAAGATCACACACAATGAACACTGAAATTGACTCTATTGAGCTGCAACACAGAGGGTCATCACAGTAGGCAACTGCCAGAGTTAAACTACAGAAATAGCACCTGGGGATTGGAAGAGTAAAATCTTGTCATGTTATGGAGGCAGGGACTGCATTTGGGAAACTAGGCCTTGCTGACTGGAACGAACTCATGCATCAGCACTAACAGTCTGCAACAAAAGTCCTGCTAACCCAGGAAGTGTATTCAGGCAATTTATCAATGTAAAGGAGTGGGACTTTCCGCCTCTTACTCAAATGTCTTTGAGGGCTGAAGCTTCAGTTCACCTCCAAGGTCCCTGCATGACCACCACCCCCTGCCCCAATCCCATCAGTGAGGACTCTCTACTCAACCTTTCACCAAATCTGACAGCTGCCCATCTGGCCACCACACTGAAGAACAAGCCATCAGCAGCAATGAGACAACAATATTGGACCAGTCCTCCAAAAAAAAAACCAAACACCAAGAAGCAAACACTCTGCTTGGCATAGGCATACTTGCATCACAGTCAAGGCATTTTCTTCGTTTTCATTCTTTCAAAGCAATTATTCTGGCAATGAACCTTTTAAATAAGTCTATACAACAGGAAAATATTGCCTGGAACAGATCCTCCAAGTAAATTTGAACTACAGAAAAACTTATTTACACATTTAGAAAGCCTTAAGCTAGGACCTAGAAAATGCAAGTGTTGTATATAATTATTTGGAGTCACAAGCAACTGAGGTTAAGGTTGTAAACAAAAGGGCAGTATACAGCTTCACCTGCTTGTCACTCTTGAGGCTTCAGCAAGTAGAGCTTTCCTGGAATTTCAAGTCAAGTATGTCTTAAGCTCAAGAGCTGAGCAAACAAACAAGTAGTCCAAGATTTATTTCCTTTGTACTTCAAGTAGCACAGACCCACCAGGAAGAATTACAATCAAGGGGTAGTTCTAAAACTGTCTTCCTACCTGCTGCTCTCCACACATTTTCTTCTTCAGGTAATATGTGGGTCGTATTTGGCAGAGGCAGGAAAACTGCCTTTCCATGCATTACAAAGCTTAAGACAAGGATGCCAAGGTCCAGCAGCCATTGTCCTTTGTGTTTCTGCTTACGTGTTTTACTTCTGCTTTGATTCACAGGTTTTCTGCCAATCTCATTTCTGCCTTTTCTTTATCTTGAAAAATGTTCTAGCCTAGTTGAGTTTGTGTTAACTGTCACCACCATCTAGAGAAACAGAACTGATCCTAAACCATTCAATGTCTAATACAAATTAGGTCTGATCTGTGGAAACAACACCCACAAGATAAATAGGGGTAACTTCCACAAGGCTTCTAATCTGCAACAGGATTTCCATGTTTGAGGTGTTAAAAATACCATTTGCTGGTCTTTTAAACAGAACTCATTAAGTAAGGCTGCTTCTCTTAAGTTTAGGGGAGAGAAATTAGCTCCTTGGTAATCCATTCCAAAAGAGCAGAATGACCCCATTGCACAGCTAAGATCCCTGTTCACCCACACATGTGCTGGAGAAGAATATGAAGGGTAAGTGCTTCAAGACAAACAGAAAACCTTCTGGCTACCAAAAGGTCAGCCTCCTTCCACTGTTTCATTTCAGACTACAGAACTCATCAACTAGCTCTCAGAAATGAAGCATGAAAACAACTTGGTGGAACCACACTGTGCCAACAAACTGAATTAGTCCAGATTAATTGCTCCCCTCCCAAAGGCTGAGTGCTCTCAGGCAAGGTCAAAGTAGCAGTGACCAGCTGTCAGATCATACTTGTAAACATGATGAGCAAAGTTGTCTTCAACTCAAGTGTCTTCCCCTGGAAACAGAAACCAAGGTATACTTACAGACCTGTGAGATTTTTAACAGACTCAGACTCTGCAGACTCCCATAAGGCCTCAGAGGGAGGGCCACAAAGTGCCCAATGAAGAGTATGCAGCCAGACAGGAATGAACCAACCCTCTCCAGCACCCATGCGGTGACAGCAACGCAGCAGCCCCATCACCACTGAGGAGCAGATTGGAAAGGCAAGGACACTATCTGTAAAAATCCTTCCTCAGCCTGCGCACCTTACCAGACTTACCTAGAAGTGGTAAACTTTCATTAGAGGATAGACTCAGATTAAGGATATGAATACTATGATTAAAGCAATATAGAATTATCTTAACTCGATACAAGTAGAACAAAAAAGGCAGTAGTCCCATATATTCTTGTTGGGATGCCTGCATTTTGGCATGACAATTGTTTAAAAGATTACGAACTTATGGTTCCCTGATGTTTTCAAAGCCATTAGTTAATACCAAATCATTCCTCTGAAGCTAAAACCTTTTTATTTTTTTCTCAGAAAGGCACATTCAAATGCAGTTGTTGAAATACACTACAATTGCAAAGTCTTGTGTTACTACAGTTGCCATGCTCCTTTTGGCAAGTAAAACCTTGCAGATTGCCCCAAGCCTTTGCATCCAATTTTCTTTCCTACCCAAGTTGGAGTATTTTGATATCCTTTCAAAGAGCAAAATATTAACTTAAGCACTATGACCTGTTGTGCAAGATCAGCATACCATATAAAAGGATTAGTAAATAGTGTTTCTGAAGCCACGACACCCCTGGCCTTGCTTTTCCAGTGAATATTTTGTTAGCTGTGCAACTAAGGCCCCTTCAGTACTTTGCAAGTGTCAACCAGGGAGTCCAAAATATCACCCTGTCAGTAAGGGCTGCCTGTGCAACATGAAGACGACGCCAAGCCTGTCACTGCCAATGCTTTGCTTCTGAAAACAGGTCAAACTGCATGAGATCCGTTGTGTAAGAGGAGAGTGTCAGGCAGACCAGCAATGTCACTTAAGCACAAGCATGGACAGCCCAGGAGAAGGCTCTGCCTTGGGGATATTCCAGCTAAGAAATTGCTTCTACCACAGAAAGCATTATAAACCCTGCATCCACCACTGATCTGCCATTGCAGGATTAAATGCTAGTTTTAGAAACACCACGAGTCATCTATAAGGCATCACTGGAATTGTATCTACAGTACAAGCTGTGAGAAGCAGTTAAAAACATGACCTTACAGGTAAATTAAGGGCACCCATTCATCCAACAGCAGCTCAAACAAAGACACTGAGGAAACACCTCATCAAAACTAGATTAAAAGAAATGCTAACACCTTTAGCAGCATTTCATTTTTTATTTTAAAGCAAAAACAAAAAAGCTTTTCAAACACATTGGAGTAGTTCATCCCAATTTAACAAGATTATAGGGCTTGTTTGCAGCCTCCTGATATTCATTCATTTCTCTTCTCAACTTGCACATCGCTGCCAGCATTAGAGCTAGTTCTACAAACAAATACAGCTTGCCTGCAACTTGTCATTTCATCAGTCCTTGTGAACTGATTGAACTCCATGTATGCATTTTTAAGTACAAGTTTCATGCCTATAGATGAAAGACAAGATACAGCAATACCACAAAGCTAAATTCCAAGAGAGGACCAGAGCCAGTACACTGCTTGACACATATGCCAAATATCTAATTGATAAGGAACAAGCTCTTAAGCTTATCCAAATAGAAAATGAAATAATCCTGTAAATACTAAGCCCACTCAAATGTCAGCATATACACCTTGGGAACAGCCTTGTACCAGCAGTTTACACAGCATGTCTGGCAGTAGAAAGACAGCATAGGGCCACTCACTGCTTTTTCAAGGCTGTGTTTGTGCCAGTCAGCAGAGTGTCACGAGGATCACCCTGGGAAGGCCAGGGAGCCCACACGAGAGCTACCTGCAGCCTAGGGCACCATCTTTCCCCCTCATTCAGGCAAATCCAGGGGGCACCAACTCAATAGCTATACAGAAGTTCATTACCACCCTCTTCCTCTACTGGTAAGCTTACCCTTCCACCACCCCCTGGATTCTGATGTCATTGACTTAAATTGGGAAACAGGTTATCCCAAGCTAATGGTGTTCAACCCTTTGCCAGCAGGATGTGATGTAGGTAGCATCTTCCCCCTTCTCTGTGCACTTTGGGCTATCTGCATACATTTAAGACACTTCTTGCTCCTTAATTATCTTCCAGCCCACAACAAACAAAACCAGCAGGGATCTATTACGCATTCTCCTTTTTCTCTTTCAAACTCCTGAAGCTGTTTTGCCCAGCTCCCAAATTTACATTTCTTTGACTATTGGAGTTGTTTATAGCCCCAAGGTTTCAAGCATCATCCTCTGCCTCTTCCTTAACAGCCCTGTACTCCACACTCCTTCATATATCTTGTCTTTCAAGGCCTCTGCTATCACACCCAACTTGTCTTCTACACTATAGGAAGAAGTACCAAAAATGTCACTCTAAACAGTAATAAAACATTTGACTGCAGCCAGGATGAAAACAGTTACACTTAATTTACAGAAAGGTAAAACCAAAGTTACAGATAAGAAACAGCAGCTGGTCATTAAAAAGCTGCAGTTTCTATTGCTTGTTACAATTGAACCAACACCTGCTCCACAGACCAAGACAATTTAGAGTAGAAATGTCCATGACAGGCCTGAAGCCTTGCAAAGCCCATACTAGGTCAGTGGCCTCTTACTAGTCATGCTGAAAGACTATCTTTCTTACCACTAAATCAAGCAAGCACTCTATAAAGCTGTTGGGATCTAGAGGACTGAAGTTGTCCCTGCTACCTCTGTCTCCTTGCCTGGGAAACACTCTTTCCAGCTGCCTGCACCCCACTTATCTCCTTTAAATTAAAAAAAATAATCAAGTTTCACCAGGATCCTCCCTGTTCTGTGCAGCTCCCATACCTCAGCAAGTGGATGCCAAATTGAAGAGTGCAGGTGACAGTGATAAATCACTGGGGCTCACCCTGATGCTGAGACACCTTAGGGCTACATTCTTCTATTTGCAACACAAGAAACATTTGAGCAGGCATGTTTTTCAGCTACAAGGAAACAAAATTGACCAAAACAATGAAGAGTAGGAAGGAATATCCAAAGTATGAAGGACTCTTGATTCTAGCTATTACTATTGCAAGACATGAAGTGGAAGAGAAGTTCCAAATGATACATTCCTTTCTGGAAGGTATAGGCCGTGAGTGAGCTGCAGACCTGATGCAGCATCCCCTGGCCTGACTTTGATCTGATCAGCAAGCTCCTGGATTAAGCATGACCTGCTCTGATGCAATGGCCAGTGAATAGAGACAGAGCTTCGGTCCCAAACTGAAACTGAGGGGCACAGCTCAAACGTAACTGGGCCAGCTACATGGAGGCCGGGACACCCCAGCATTGAAAACTGCAGAGTCTCTAGCTGCTGCGCAGACTTGTGGCCAGATAGGACCCAAACCTGCAAGAACACAGCAAGCCTTTATTTCGGTCCAGCTGCTCATTTCCGATCATGACCCAACATCCACATGCAAGAGTCTTCAACCCACAACTCCCCTCTGCCCTGAGGCACTGTAAATCACAGCAGCATGTTACCACCTATGGATTAAGTAGCCACAAACCCATAATGTCAAGATCAAATTTGTCTGCTCACCTAGTCCTACACCAAGGACAGCCCAAACAGGAGGAATATTTCTCCCATGCTCCGAGCACCAAGACCTCCTCACTTCAGCATCCAGTTCACATAACATCAATTTAGTCCTGGACTGTGGAACTAGAGATTGACAAGAAACACCTAAAAGTCCCCCCTGCCTCAAGCATGTCCAGGCCTGGGAGAAAGCCCTTCCCACCACAATCTCTGCATTTCCCTTCTCTGTCACTTCACTCTGCTTCCATTTTTGCAGGGGCTTATCTCAAGCTGCATTTCATTTCTGTTCAGCAAAGACATCTGGTGGTCAAGCTGGTGATGGCAACTTAACAGCAGTACTGGTCAGACTAGTGTTCACTAGCCACTCAAAAACAGCTGGTGCGGTTTGTCAGCTCATCTCAGCAGGGATGCCAAGTCTTTTCCCCTTACAGCTGCAACTAGTGGTAGAAAAAGATTTAGGCATTAATGATGTGTTACCTAATCTTTCTCCCTCTACCTCAACTCATTACTTCTCTTCCTCAGGCTTCAGGGACTTGCTAGTCCCCAGTCTTCAGCAGATTCAGTGTTGAGTGGGTGGTATACCCAGACTCAGTTACTCCTGTAAACGCATATCAAACCCAGGAAAAAACAGGCTGGGAATTCACATGCATACAATACTGCACAACCCCACGTAACATCAGCTCCAAAAATGCTCTGTATAGCAATTAACAGCCTCAGTCAACCAGGCATCATAAAGCAAAGTAGTTTTTTTCCCCCCCTCTTCCCACTAAGAGAGGAAAATGAGCTGGCAGCAAGTACTGTTTCCAGCTGACCTGGCCCTCATGGGCAGCTGCAGTCCCTGAAAGGGGTAATTCATAATGCCTTACTCTATTAATGTAAGCTACTGCAAGCCCTGTGGCACTAGGATTTGAAAACTACATTTACATCAGCAAAAAGGTCTCTAGGGGGTACAATTAACTGCTAGATCCTGAAATATGTTTCTAAGTGTGTAAAAACCTAAAGGAAAAGGTGTGAGCACACTGGAGTTAAACCTACTTCAAGCACAGGTTACCTAGCATACTGGCAAATGGTCCTCAGTCTGGCTTTTGACTGCTGCCCTCCCCCCCAACACAGAATCCCAGACTGGTCAGGGTTGGAAGGGACCTCCAGAGATCATCTAAGCCCAACCCCCCTGCCACAGCAGGGTCACCTACAGCAGTTACACAGGAGAGCATCCAGGTGGGTTTTGGATGTCTCCAGGGTGGGAGACTCCCCCACCTCTCTGGGCAGCCTGTGCCAGCGCTCTGCCACCCTCACAGGAACGAAGTTCCTCCTCATGTTAAGATGGAACTTCCTATGTTCAAGTTTGTGCCCATTACCTCTTGTCCCATCACTGGGCACCACTGAAAACAAGACACTTCTCATCTACCTGGCACCCTCCCTTTAAGTATTTATAAGTATTGATAAGATTCCCCCCTCAGTCTTCTTAAGTCTAGACTAAAAAGCCCAAAGGCCCTCAGCCTTCCCTCATAAGAAAGATGCTCCAATCCCCTCATCATCTCCGTAGCCCTTTGCTGGACCCTCTCCAGCAGTTCCCTGTCCTTCTTGAACCAGGGAGCCCAGAACTGGACACAGTGCTCCAGATGCAGCCTCCCCAGGGCAGAGCAGAGGGGGAGGATGCCCTCCCTCGCCCTGCTGGCCACACTCTGCTGGGTGCACCCCAGGATGCCATTGGCCCTCTTGGCCACCAGGGCACATTGCTGGCTCATGGTCACCCTGTTGGCCACCAGTACTCCCAGGTCCCTTTCCACAGAGCTGCTCTCCAGGAGGTCAGCCCCTAACCTGTACTGATGCATGGGGTTATTCCTCCCCAGATGCAGGACCCTACAGTTGCCCTTGTTGAATTGCATAAGGTTCCACTGTGCCCAACTCTCCAGCCTGTCCAGGTCACGCTTTCCACAGCAACTATCCTTTCTGGCTAGGTCAGAAAGAAGGAAGGGGTATTACACCCTGTGAACCCCTAGTTCCACGTTCTGTGTCCAATAACACTTTTAGTGTCTGTAGCAATCACCTGAGTTCATGTCATTCAGTAGATTGTCTCATGAGACATCTAGTGAAGTGACCTAGCTGCACACAGACAAGCACAGAAAGCTCTAACACAGACATTATATCGGCATTAGCCTTAGTACTTCAGGATATAATTGAGAGAATGCAGACAGCAGGAAAATTACTAAATCATATCATTTATCTCTAAGTGTTTTTGAAGTGGTACATTAACACTATGTCATTGCAATTTTGAGAGCTTCAAGAAGAGAAACAAGCTACCAAAGTTGACGATTTTGCTACATACCTGTCATTGAACTTCTCCCGAGCAGGTTTTCTGTAGCAACCTTAAATATCTGTGCATTTCAGGAACTACGCACTTGTAAAGCTGTCACTTAGAAAGATGAATCTTACCACCCATGTTTGTCTGCTAGTCTCCAATTTGTACTTTCAACACATTTAAAAGCACTTCAAATCACAATGAGGTTATTTGGTGGCAGAACAGCATTAGATCAGGAACACAAAAGACTCTACAGAAAATATTCATTGTGGACTATCCGTTCCCATCACACTATCTTTAGCATCCATTTTTTAATTTTAATTGAAGTATTTCAATCACAAAAAACGCTGTTCCTTTGACTGCTGCTAGCAGAAGCAAGTCACCAAATTGATTTTTACCACCTGCAAATAGGCAAGACCTATAAAGGACAGCTGCTTTCACAGAAATAATCAATAGCATTATGATGGTCAAACATCTTTATCCACAAGTGTTTCATTTTTTAAGTTTCCATCTATAAAAAGGAGTCTAAAACCTCCACAATATGCACGTCCTCCATGAGCATATATGCAACACAAATGGTATCTCCGTTAAAGGAAACCAAGACTCTTAACTCCTGTTCCAGAGTCAAACAAGATACACACTCCTAATCTAAGATAAGCTTCAGTGCATTTTTCATGAAGAGAAGTTACCAATATATTTTAGATGGTTTTGTGATAAACAGGTGGTGTGATTTGGACAGGCCTAGGAAACTAAACTTTCTCGTTACCCTTGGAAGCATTACAGCATGTAATTCACAATTCTGCCTACACCGAGTCATGACTCTCCACACCACAGGGATCCTAAGCTTTCCCAAAAATCTGGTTCCCCATATTGCACAGCACTCATAGCCCAACTACACAGTTAACAGCAAAGTACAAAAAAGTGAAACACAGCAAAAATTCATACAGGTGGCTTAGATCCAAAAGCCAAGTATAGCACTGATAGCCACTCACAAGACAAATATTACGTGACAAAAAAAGTAGCTCTTTGCTTTTTTCAGTTTATTTTTCAGCTACACTGCTTAGGAAGTGCATGATGTACTCTCACAGCCGCAGCCTGTTTTAAAAGCACCACACAAGCTAAGTACCCTACAGACCAATTTTACAAGTCTCTAAGTAGTCCACTGGGAGACAGACAGGAAGCTCTGCCTTGGTACTCCACATCTGTTCTGAAATGCCTCCAAGCGGTTTAACTACAGCTTTTTCAATCTGCCCATTTCCACTTCTCTGACCAGCAGCACTAATACCACAACAGCTGAACACCCTGAAAATCTGAGTTCTGGTCAGACAGAGGCTTACCATTTTTTACATAGCTTATTATGTTTCTGGACTTCAGTTCTAACTTTCTTAGGTATAACTTCACTTAAGTTTAACCTAATAAGAATCATCAGGCAAAAATTAATATTAACCCAGAAGTTCCAGTGCATGATCTGTGTATTGTCTCAATAAGTTCCATTAGTCTTCACAGAATCATAGAGTGGTTTAGATTGGAATGGACCTTGAAGATCATCGAGTTCCAACCCCCCTGCCACAGGCAGGGACATCTCCCACTAGACCAGGTTGCCCAAGGCCATGTCTAGTCTGGCCTTGAACACCTCCAGGGATGGGGCTTCAACAACCTCTCTGGGCAACCTGTTCCAGTGCCTTACTGCTCTTGAAGTGGAAAACTTCTTCCTAATGTTTAATCTAAACCTGCCCTCTTCCAGCTTAAAGCCATTCCCCCTCGTCCTATCACTACACGCCCTTGTAAAAAGTCCTTCCCCAGCTCTCCTGTAGGCCCCCTTTAGGTACTGGAAGGCCGCAATAAGGTCTCCCCGGAGCCTTCTCTTCTCCAGGCTGAACAGCCCCAACTCTCTCAGCCTTTCCTCATAGGAGAGGTGCTCCAGCCCTCTGATCATCCTCGTGGCTCTCCTCTGGACACGCTCCAGCAGGTCTATGTCCTTCTTATGTTGGGGACTCCACAGCTGGATGCAGTACTCCATGTGGAGTCTCACCAGAGCAGAGTAGAGGGGCAGAATCACCTCCCTTGACCGGCTGGCCACACTTCTGATGCAGCCCAGGATACAGTTGGCCTTCTGGGCTGCGATCGCACATTGCTGGCTTATGTCAAGCTTCTCATCAATCAGCACCCACAGGTCCCTCTCCACAGGGCTGCTCTCCAGCCTTTCCCCACTGAGCCTGTATTTGTGCATATATACATGATAGCCAAAGCTGAACAACAGACCCACAACTCCATCCTACCTTGGCACAGCCAACCCACTTCTACCAGTAAGAACAACTCACATTCCAGCTGCTAAATTAAATAAGAAAAAGCAGTATATGCAAAGCAATATAGAAGGCACCTACTGTAAGTACATGCTCCTACTAAGTTTAATAGCATTTTTACAAGCTAAGCACACTTCCTCCTTTGAAATTAAATCCAGGATTTCATCTACAGGCCTTAAAAGCCCTGTCTCCACCTGTGAGCACCTGGGGCAGGTACAACAGAAAAACCCCAGCATTTGAGAGCAGGAGTAAGAAACACCAATCTCATAACAGGAGTGCAACAAAGCAGCAGCACCACAGACACTTCAGTGCAACTTGTGGAGGCCACTACCCCTTGTAAAGAACATGGAGCTCACAGGCCACATTGCACAACACAGCACTTGCCAGTTCAGCCCTGTCAGCACCAAGCAAACTGAAGTGGTCATACTTACAATACTATCATAAAACTGACTCCAACCAGGGCTAGAGAGCACAGCTGAAACAGTTCAGCAAAGTATAGTATTAACATAAGGACTTACTCCCTAAAACACCCCTTACTTCATTGAAGCTCAGCATTAAACCTCATAGGTACTGCACAGTCCACACCAGGTATCCCATCCAGTTAAAAGAAAGCGATGCTTTAATGAAGTGTTTTGGAAACACTCTGACATCACAGTAGTTCTAGGAAGTGTTCAATGTAGTGATAGGGGATTTATTTAAGTAAAAACAATGTAAGTGCTTATAATACTTTTTTGTATGTGTTTTCACACATTTATAGTGTGTTTTTTTATAACAGCATTTGAACCAGCTTTAAACACAACACAAATTCTGTTCCCTGTTGTGCTACCAAACCTAAATAATAGCTTGGATGTTATCACCCTTCCCAAAATTTATTTATAAAGTTTTACTACTAATGAAAAGAGATAAATAGTTAATAGAATTAAAGCAAGATAAGCTCTCTGTCTCCTATCACACAGCAAACAAATACCCACTCCTCATTGTGAGAAGGAGCCCTGCTCTTAATGAAAACTTGAAAACATTGGATACTTGTACTTCACAGAAAAATTTACCAAGGAAGGTATTTCCCTCACAACAGCAACTATGCTTAGCACAGAGCCTTGCACAAAAAAAAGGCCATGAGTACACATAACAGCAGCACTTTAACATACCCACAGACAGTAACTTACATACCCAACTGTGACAGGAAATTGAAGCACAACAGGAGAAAAACCTTAATTAAGCC
The DNA here is from genome assembly GCA_017639485.1 of Pluvialis apricaria. Taxonomy (NCBI): domain Eukaryota; kingdom Metazoa; phylum Chordata; class Aves; order Charadriiformes; family Charadriidae; genus Pluvialis; species Pluvialis apricaria. The sequence goes on from CM030010.1 coordinate 82,135,418, forward strand.
AACAAAATATTAAGTAAGTAAATATTAAAGCAATCTTTACATTCATAAGGCTACACACAGATAAGCTTTAGACTAACAAGGCAAATCCATTCCCCTGAAAAACCCCACAGAAAAGGGTCCCCCTCAGCCCACCCACAGCTCTGCCCGGGCCTATCTGCACCTGGGCACATCCCTCACCATAACACAGCTCCGGGCGCTAAAAAAAAACAACAAAAAACAAATTAAAACCTCCTACCCCCACCGGCAGGCGGGAGCCGTTAAACTGCTGACAGACACTGCCAGAAACATACAAGGAACGCACCGCCTCGCGACGCCGACCGTTATGTACTCCCGCCCTGGCTCACGATTGGCCGCCCCCGCGTGACGCTCGCAGCCTGGATTGGGCAGCGGGAGCCGGGCCCCGCCCCCGGCCCCGCCCCGGCGGCACGTGCGCGGCGGCCCCCCCGAGGCTACAAGAAGCCCCGGCGGGGGCGGGAGGCGCTGTAGTACCGAGCGCCGCCGCCAGGGGGCGCCAAGGCGGAGCGCACCGGGCGGGGCGCGGCGCGGCGGGGCCGGGTGAGGGCTTGCGGGGGTTCGCGTACTGTGGGGGGCCCCTGACTGGAGACGGGGGTGTCCCTGACTGGAGGGGAGGGCCCTGCTGGCCCCGGGGCTCGTCTCCGGGCCACCTGGCGGCCCCGCCGTGCCCCTGGCGAACCCCAGGCCCCGGCGGGGTGTGACGGGGTGCCCAGGGGTGCGGGGTGTCCGGGCCAGGGCGGGCCGTGGGGGCTGTGGGGCTCGGGGCGGGGGGTGTTCGGCCCCCCCTGGGTTGGGGCGCTGTGGGGGGGCGGCTCTGTGCCGGAGCAGCCCCGGGGGGGCTCGGGCGGGGGTGCGGGGTCCCCGTGCGCAGGGAGGGACCCGGGGTGCGGGGCCCGGGGGGTGGCTGTGGGTGACCGTCCCCTGCGAACACCCCCGTGGGGGTCCGGGGGGGGGGCGCCTGTGCCCCGCTATCTCCCCCCGGAGCTCCTGCTGCCCCTCTCGGGCACTCGGGAGCTTCCCAGTTGGTGTCAGCCCTGCTTGTGTTTCTGGCCGAGGAGTTCTGTCTCCTGTTTGTCCCAGTGGGGTGTTCTGTGGGTCTGTGTTCTGGTGGGGTCCCCAACCTGCCCATGGGGTCATAAGGCCTATCCCTGCACTGTACGGCATTTTGGGGGGTCGGTAGCAACTTTGTGGGGGCCATGACCGGGAGGGCTCTCAGGGGCTTGTGGGTATGAGTGGGCACAGGCTTTGCAGCAATGCTGAAGCCGTGTCTGAGGTCTCCTTTGGTGGAGTTAATGCATTTTTGGTGCGGGTTTCGTGGTCCCCGTGTAATGCAGGTACTGCCGGATTTGCCAAGATCTCAAAATGAGACGTTTTGTCTGGAATGCTCTGGGCTGTGCCCGTTTCCAGCCCCGGAGAGGCCAGGATGGTTTGGGCTGCACAGGCGGAGTGTTCCCTGCACACTATGGCATGGCCTCGGCACCCAGACCCATGGACGGGATGGCCGATGGACTCTCAGAATTTCCTGGGGTTCTCCATAGAGGGGGAGCAGAGACGCTCGTTACTGCCCTCATCACGGTGAGTACCGGGAGGCAGGAGGACAGCCACCAAGAGCTGGAGGCACCTGAATTGGCTCCACCTGGCTGCTGTTCTCTGGGTTTCTCCACAGTTTCTTCTGGTTCTCAGCTTCGGGTGTTGTCTGTTGTTTTGAAGAATGGGTTTTGTTCCTTCCTGCAAAACCCCCAGAGCTGCAGCTGGTTCCCAGCAGGGCTGGGGCTGGAGGTGGGGGAACATGTCCCCTGCGCTGCTGGGGGCAGCAGGGCTGGGATGAGAACTGCTGCAGCAGTTCTGCAGGTCACCCAAACAAGAAGAGCCTTTGTGTCAGGTGAAGAGTAAAGTCAGGACCCTGAATTTTAGGAAAGTGTCGTAGTTTGAGCAACACAGAATTAGTTTCTCTTTCAGTAATTTTACTTTTGGGTAAGGTGTCTTCTAATACTTGGGGAAATTGCATTTATAGAAGACTGTCCTGTCTGAATTTGTGAAAATATTTACTTCGTAGCCAGCTATGGTATGCAGGTTTCAAGGTCTTGGTGTTTTTGAGCTCGCCAGGTGCAGGGACGAGGAGTGAGACCCGGGCACTTGACCCAAGCTGCCCAACAGGATTGTTTCATACTATGAACGTCACATTCAATATAAATTAGAAAGTTTGCTGAGGAGTCTCTCTCTCCCTCGATGTCAGCGACCCAGAGAACTTCCTGCCCCTGTGCTGAAGCCCTGAGCCTCTCCCTTCCTCCCAAAGCTGCAGCGCTCGCAGTGCCCTGCGTTTGCTGTCCTCTTCTGGGAGTGCCCAGCTTCCTACTGGTAGAATTGGTTGAGTATAATCCTCATTTTATGTTGGTATTGGGATCAATATTGGTTCTTCAGTGTTATTAATGTTAATTATTTAGTATTACTCTATCAAATCTGTTTATATTTCAACCCTCAGGTTTGCTTTTTTGTTTTTTCCCCCAATTCCCCTTCCTGGATGGGGAGAGGTCATTGGGTGATAGGATTATTGTCTAAATGAAAATAAATTGTTGTGGGTACTTCAAACCGTAACAGAAAGCAAATTTCCAGCTCTTCAAGGAGTTTGTCAATAGGACCCCCTGGGAAACTGCCTTCAGGGACAAAGGGAGCCGAACAGAGCTGGCAGATCTTCAAGGATGCTTTCCATAGAGTGCAAGAGCTCCTGAACCCTAGATGTAAGGAATCAGGAAAGGAAGGCAAGAGACTGGCATGGCAGAGTCAAGACCTGTTGGTCAAACTAACGGGCGAGGAAGAGACGCACGGGCAGTGGCAGCAGGGATGGGTATCCTGGGAAGCCTATAGAGATGGGCTCAGGAAGGCCGATGTGCAGCTGGAGCTGAACTTGCTGAGGGACGGAAGGAATAATCAGAAGGGCTTCTACAGGTATGTCAGCCAGAAAAGAAGGTCCGAGAAAGCGTACTCCACCCCGAAGAGCAAAGCTGGCAAACTGCGAACAATGGAGAAGGAGAAGGCTGAGGAACTCAAGAACTTTTTTGCCGCAGTCTTCACTGGCAATGTCTCTCCCCACACCTCTCGAGTGGATGGACTGCAAGTCAGGGACTGGGGGAGCAAAGTCCCTCCCGCTGTAAGAGAAGATCAGGTTTGTGACCACCTGAGGAACCGAACCTGAACATAACAGAAGTCTGTGGGAGCTGATGAGGTGCATCCCGGAGTCCTGAGGGAATGGGCCGATGTTGCTGCCAAGGCACTCCATGATATTTGAAAAGTCACAGCAGTCAGGCGAAGTCCCCGGTGACTGGAAAAAGGGGAACATGGCACCCATTTTTAACAAGGGTAGTGTCCCAGTTTGAGGTAAAACAGAACCCGTTTTCTGTTTTGTAATTTTATTTTGCAGCTAAGCCTCTTCTAACTAACTGAACTTTCTGAAATTAACAGCACATGGTGTAGAAATTGTTCGCTCTCAGAGTGGTAAGACCCGTTTAGTTCTAATTTATGCTAAGGAATGGTATGCAGAGACGCTCTTGCTTATACTTATTGCTGTAACACCCAAGGACGGTTGGGCTTACTTATTGCTGTAACTGCCAGTTAGCTGCCCCGTTGGAGGGTCGGAAGCGGAAAAGCGTAAAGGGGTCCCACCTGTGGGGAGGAGTGGACAGGACAGGTGACCCAAAACTAACCAACAGGGTATTCCATCCCTTCTGCCTTACGCTCAGTACAAAAACTGAGGGATCGAAGGGTCAGCCCTCTTTCTTCAGTGGCTGGCATCCGAGGAGGACTCTGTTCGTCTGCCTTAGATCCCAATCCGTGCATTCCTGCATCCAGATCCGGAATCCAGCTCCTGTCCGTTGCTGAGTCTTGTCTGGGACTTTCCCCGTACCTGTCAGTGATGCAATCATCATCCTGGGAGCTTGATACGGTTTTGTATATGTTGTATATGTTTCATTATTTTTATCATTATTGTTTTATTAATTTATTAATATTTTCATTAAAGTAGTTTAGTTTTTTTCTAAACGCAAGTGTCCCTCCCCCTCCCCCTCCCCCTCCCCCTCCCCCTCCCCCCTCCCCCTCCCCTCCTTGGAGAGAGAGGTGGGTGAGGGCATCTGTCGTTAGCTTCAGTGGCCAGTCTGGCCCAAACCACAACAGGTAGACAGGAGGACCCCGTGAACTACTGACCTGTCAGCCTCACCTCTCTGCCTGGGAAGATCATGGAACAGATCCTCCCGGAAGCAGTGCTAAGGCATGTGGAGGACGGGGAGGTGATTCGAGACAGCCAGCGTGGCTTCACCAAGGGCAAGTCCTGCCTGGCCAACCTAGTAGCCTTCTATGATGGAGTGACTCCATCAGTGGCCAAGGGAAGAGCTGTGGATGTCGTCTGTATGAAATTCTGTAAGGCCTTTGATACACTCCCGCACAACGTCCTCTCTAAATTGGAGAGATACGGATTTTATGGGTGAACTGTTCGGTGGATCAGGAATTGCTTGGGTGGTCAGATCCAGAGGGTAGCGGTCAACGGCTCAATGTGCAGATGGAGGTTGGTGACAAGCGGTGCCCATCAGGGGTCCATACTGGGACCAGAACTGTTCAATATCTTCATTAATGACATAGTGGGATCGAGTGCACCCTCAGCAAGTTTGCGGACAACACCAAGCTGAGGGGTGTGGTTGACATGCCTGAGGGACGGGATGCCATCCAGAGGGACCTGGACAAGCTTGAGAAGCGGGCCCGTGTGAACATCATGAGGTTCAACAAGGCCAGGTGCAGGGTCCTGAACCTGGGCTGGGGCAGCCCCTGGTATCAGTACAGTCTGCAGGATGAAGGTATTGAGAGCAGCCCTGCTGAGAAGGACCTGGGGGATACTGGTGGATGAAAAGCTGGATGGGAGCTGGCAATGTGCTCTGGCAGCCCAGAAAGCCAGCTGGATGCTGGGCTGCATCCCCAGCAGTGCGGCCAGCAGGCTGGCCGAGGGGATTCTGGCCCTCTGCTCCGCTCTGGGAAGACCCCACCTGACTACTGCATCCCGCTCTGAGGCCCCCAGCATCGGAAGGACACGGACCTGTTGGAGCAAGTCCAGAGGAGGCCATAAAGATGCTCTGAGGGCTGGAGCCCCTCTGCCGTGAGGAGAGGCTGAGAGAGTTGGGGGTGTTCAGCCTGGAGAAGAGAAGGCTCCGGGGAGACCTCAGAGCCCCTTCCAGTGCCTAAAGGGGCTCCAGGAGAGCTGGGGAGGGACTCTGGATCAGGGAGGGGAGCAATAGGATGAGGGGGAACCGTTTTAACTGAAAGAGGGAAGATTTAGACTAGGTATTAGTAAGAAATTATTTCCTGTGAGTGTGGCCCAGGTTGCCCAGAAAAGCTGTGGCTGCCCCATCCCTGGAAACATTCCAGGCCAGGTTGGATGGGGCTTGGAGCAACCTGATCTAGCTGAAGACGTCCCTGCTCATGGCAGAGGGGCTGGACGAGGTGGCCTTTAAAGGTCCCTTCCCACCCAAACTATTCCAGGATTCTGTAGGAGTTTCTGATGAGATCAAGGGTGCAATTAAATGCACTTTTGTTTCATTTTGGTTAAAGCAGTTTATTAGCTGTACAGTTAAAACTTACGATTAAAGGTTAAAGTTCTGACTTCACACAGCAGTTGTTGTATGTGTGCATTGATTCTTACCACACTTTTCTTTTCCCCCCAGGAGATGGAGTGTTTTGCTGTCCCCGTCCCTCCCTGAGCCCTTCCCGTCCGTGTGCCTGACCCCGTGGGCTCTCAGCAGGTCGGTGTTTGCCAGGGCCCCGGGAGCGACCATGGGCAGAGGCAGTGCTGGCTGTGACGTTCCCTGCTGCGGGAGCTGCCGTTGCTGTGCTGCCTGCGCTCTGGCGGCTCCGCGGGGCTCTGCTGCGTGCCGGACACGACGGCCGCTCGCTTGCAGCTGGTGAGTGGGGACGTTGGTGGCGGCTGCGGGAGCGGAGGGAACTCGTGGGGGTCTGGGGCCACTGCAGATCCCCCGGGTGAAGTCCCAGGGGCTGACGCCTCCCTGCAGGACTCGCTCCAAGCGGCCTCGGGGGAGCCCCGGGGGCGACTCCAGGCAGTGGTGTGTGCTGCGTGTGCCTTCTGCCTGGGGTGTGTTAAGAAAATGCCCTTTCCTAATGGTGACATCGGTTGGTCTTTATCGTGTGAAAGTGTATTCACTTTGCTAATCTGTTCCAGTTCCCATTCTACACCGCAGCGCAATGAGGTGGTGGTTTGACTGGAAACTGTGGGAAGCTTTTTGGAAAGCAACGGACGCGTTGAACTGATGAGCTCCTGAACTGTGTCCAACAGAAGAGAAGGTCGACGTGACCGAGGTACGGAACCGGTTAGTACAGTCTGAAGGCCGACATGAAGGAGGAATTCACACGCTGACACTGAAACTGCTGCTACGCCTAAATAGATAAATAGTAACAAAGCGTAGAGAATAAGGTACGGCTGTGTTTAACCAATAACAGTTTGTGCGTATATGTTTAGAAGCCAGTGAGCACAGGCCGTGGGGCTAACCCACGTTGTAGTAAAGGTATATAACGGCTCACGTATTTTTAATAAAGGGCTCCAGCACGATCACATTGGTCTGCGTCTGAGTCCCACCGCAAATGGTGCCCAACGCGGGGCGGGGGCACCACGCAATTTCTTACTGAAATTCACAGTTTGCGATTTAAGAAGAAGAAACTGGCTGAGACGAGAAGCTTTTGTTATTGTGGCCACGAAAGAAGGTGAGCAGCCGAACGCGTTTTGGGTCATACGCTATCATGGGTAATAATCTAAGCTATGAAGAGCAAGCTATCTTGAAGCTTTTGCAACATTTCCTCTCTACGAGAGGACTTAAGTTATGACCCTGATATCTTAAAGAAATTGCTTTTATGGGCAAAAGAAACAGGCATAGTAAAGGAAGCCCCAGACATTTTCCAGATGGCAATAGGGGATAAGCCTTGGACAAGAATTATGGAAAGATATCTCGTCTGGGAAAAAGGATCTGTTGCCTCTAGCAACGTTATGGAAACTGCTTAAAGATACAGTAGCAAGTATGCGAGCGGAGAAAAATGTGACATTACAAGTGTGTGCAGCTTTTTCGGATACCGGGCAAGACCAGGACGGGGCAAGGGATGTACAAAAAGTAATGCGCCGTAAGGTCCGCATGTTTGATGACCCCCTCTGCCCCCCGTGCCTATGCCCGCGCCACCACCGCCGCCTCAGGCTCCTCCTGTACAAGGGAAAGAGTCGTCTATGCAGCTGCCCGATCCTCTGCCAGAACCATCGGCACCTCCGTTGGAGGGTTTTCCTGACCATACTCCGGAGGCATATCCTCCGCCGCCTCCCTCTGTAGACCTTTTGGAAGAAGAGTTGCGTACTCCGGTTTCAAATGAGGACATAACTAGGCGGCTGATAAACTGACAGTGACGCTTAGAACGATTGGCGACGCCACAACAAAAGGACGTTGATCCCTGCAATGTTCCATGGCCTGATGATTGACCTCTGCCATCAACGGGAACACCGTCGGCAGATGACGCTGCTGCCCGGCGCTGGAAAGGAGTTATAAAGGAAGCTATGCTAGATGGGGCTCTTCTACCTCTTGACTTGCCTCGGGCTTTTCCAGTGATAGTTAATGCTCATGGGGAAAGGGCATGGCAGGCTTTAGACTGGAAGACTCTAAAGGAACTGAAAAGTGCTATCGCACAATATGGGTTGACATCTAATTATACACAGCAAATGCTTGGTTCGATGTTTTCTAGTACAGTTTTGCTGCCCAATGATTGTTATCATTTAGCTGATATTTTGCTTACTCCTTCCCAAGCGTTACATTTTAAAAGTGCCTTTGAAACTTTGGCGGATCGCGCCGCAGATGACAACGCAAATTGCGGGGTAAACAATCCGTTATCTGGAGTTCCCTTTGACATGTTGGTGGGTCGGGGTCGGTTTAGTTCAGAAAATGCACAAATGTACATGGCTCTTGAAGTTTTGCAGCGATCTCAGGAGCTTGCTTTGGCAGCTTTTAAAGCAGTTCCTGAAGCTGGAAAACCTACTCCATCTTATGTTTCGGTTAAGCAAGGACCGAATGAATTGTATGTGCAATTTATTGATCGGCTTACTACGGCTATTGAGAGAAATGTGGATCTGGCCCCCGGAGCAAGGGAGTCAGCGTTGATGTCACTTGCAGTAGAAAATGCTAATCCAATTTGTAAGCGTATTTTGCAGGCTTTGCCGAAATCGGCGGCATTGCAAGACATGATGGACACGTGCAAAAGTAGGAACAGCTGAAGAGAAGGCTGGGTATCTTGCCAATGCATTTGCCGCTGCTGTTAAGCTGCTGCTTAATTCAGGGAGAGGAGTCACAGGATCCTCCTCTAATGTACGCTGTTACAATTGTGGTAAGATGGGGCACCTGGAAGTGCTGGCGTGGACGTGGCAACAGCAGTAGATTTTACTCTTCCTGATACCTCTGTGCATTGTATTCCATCTGTTCTCCAGGGTCCTTTAGGTCACAACCTCTGCGCGTATTTACTTGGTTGATCATCCACATCTCGAAAAGGGATTTTTGTATTACCCGGAGTTACTGACGCTGATTATACAGGTACAATTGTCATTGTGGTACAAACGTGTTCTCCACCTGTAAATATTCCAAAGAGATCAAAAATTGCTCAACTAATACCCTTTGAGGCAAAAGTGCCTAAAAGTGATCTGAGAATTAGAGGAAATCAAGGATGGGGATCTATGGGAATGCCCCAAATAAATTTTGCTGTGGATATCTTGAAAAACAAACCAGAGGTTAAAGTCACCCTTCAAGGACGTGGAGACGAGACTATGTCTTTGTCTGTGTTAATTGATACTGGTGCTGATGTTACTATCGTCCCGCATGAGAAGTGGCCGAAGACATGGCCCTTGACGACACCAGACAGCGGGGTAATGGGTGTTGGAGGAGTTCAGATTACTCAAGTCAGTAGGCATCTGATTAAAGTAATTTTATCAGATGGCAATGTAGCCGGCGTAAGACCCTGTATCCTTCGCACCACTATTGCTCTATTGGGCCGAAATGCTGAGTCAGCTCGGGTTGAAATTAACAGATGAGCATTTTTAGTGGCGGCCACTGGGGGACGGCCAGCCTGTAAGCTACAATGGCTAACGGATAAGCCGGTATGGGTTGAGCAATGGCCGCTCGCTGAAGAGAAGCTGTCCCATATCCATCAACTAATTGAAGAACAACAATTGGCTGGGCACATCAGGCCATCTAATAGTCCCTGGAATCCACCAATATTTACTGTACCTAAAAAGTCGGGGAAGTGGAGGTTGTTGCATGACCTCAGAGCAGTAAATGCGGGAACGAAGGATATGGGAGCCTTGCAGCCGGGACTACCCAGTCTGGTCATGATACCAAAGGAATGGAATGTGTTGATAATTGATTTGAAAGATTGCTTTTTGACCATACCACTACATCCAGATGACTCTGAAAAATTTGCCTTTTCAGTACCAGCTATTAACAAAAGTGAGCCATCAAAGAGATATGAGTGGGTAGTATTACCTCAAGGGATGAAGAACTCTCCTACCATGTCAGCTATATGTTTCTTGGGCTCTGCAGCCGCTACGGAAACGATTTAGTACCGTTGTGATTTATCATTATATGGATGACATTTTAATTGCGGGAAAAGAGTTAAATCCTAACATTGTTGTGCCTATTTTTCAGCAGTAGCTAGCAAAGGCTGGATTGGTTATCGCTCCAGAAAAGGTGTGGCAACAATCACCATGGAAATATTTAGGTTGGATCATATCTGGAACTACGGTTACTCCACAAAAAGTAACTCTAAATGAGAAAATAGAAACACCATCTGATGTCCCAAAATTGATTGGTGATATCCAATGGGTGCGCGCAATATGTGGTATCACTAATGATGACCTTGCACCACTTATGCCTTTGCTAAAGGGGTCTCCTGATGGGGGAGAACCTCGACAGTTGTCCCTAGTGCAGAAAACGGCATTACAAAATATTGTAGATAAAATCTGTATGTCCAAAGCCAGCCAGTGGAACCCTGAGGTACCAATTCAAGCTTTTGTTTTTAATGGTGGTGTTCAGCCGTTTGCTGTCTTGGCACAATGGGATGAAGAACAGGTTGATCCTTTATGTATCATGGAATGGATATTTTTGCCATATCAATTATCAAAAACCATTGTGACTAAGGTGGAAGCTATTGCCCAAGTTATCATCCGTTTAAGAAAACGATGTCGAGAGAGAGCTGGTTTTGACCCTGCGATTATCTATGTCCCTATTATAGCGGAATACTTTAATTGGCTATTGCAAAACGACCTTGTGTTAGCCCTGGCCTTGAATGCCTTTATTGGGGATCTTACCATTAATTACCCAGCTCACCGACTAATAAAGTTTTTACTCCATTATGGTTTTGAAATTATTCCCAATTTTTCTAGGAGACCGGTTAACGGACTGACCGTTTTTACAGATGCTAGTAAGAATAGTCATAAGGCCGGATATGTGTGGCATCACAATGGGCAATGGCATTCACAACGCTTGACAGGTGAAGTTACTGATTCCCTTCAAACGTTGGAATTGTATGCCGTTCTTGAAGTATTTAGGAATTGGTCAGCAGAGCCTGTTAATGTTGTTTGTGATTCTTTGTATGTTGTTGGCATAGTGCAACGATTAGAACGCGCTAGCTTGAAAGAGAATAATCGTCGACTTGAGTCAACTTTTAACTGAGTTATGGCAACTGCTAAGTTGCCATAAGCGTGAGTATTTTATCATCCACATTCGTAGCCATTCTGGCCTTCCTGGTAGTTTAGTGGAAGGTAATGAGCGTGCCGATCAACTGGTGGCCGCTGCATGGAATGGTCCGCCTCCTAATGCATTCCAGCAGGCTCGAAACTCACATATGTTTTTCCGTCAGGCTCCAAAAATGTTAATTCGACATTTTGACATTCCATTATCAGACGCTAAAGGAATTGTTCAAGCTTGCCCTGACTGTCAAGGACAAGTGTTAGGGGTGGGCGTAGGAGTCCAGCCCCGGGGCCTATGGCCGTTACAGCTTTGGCAGGTGGATGTTACCCACGTATCCAGTTTTGGCCGTTTGAAATATGTACATGTTACAGTGGATACCTTTTCTCACGCTGTTTGGGCTACCCCTTTGTCTGGCGAAACAGCTCGACATGTAATGCTACATTTACGCGGATGTTTTGCTGCACTAGGAGTTCCTCTTGAAATTAAAACAGACAACAGTCCTGCTTATACTTCGCAAGCCTTGCAGCGATTTATGAACCTCTGGGGAGTTAAACATGTTCCAGGTATTCATCATTCCCCCACAGGACAGGCGATTGTAGAACGCGTGCATCAAGTAATCAAACAGTTACTGTTAAAACAAAGAGGGGGACAGGAGAAGAATTTGTCTCCTGTAGCAGGAATACAGAAGGTAATATATGTGATGAATTTTTTACGGTTAGTGGGAACCGACACTGAGCCCCCCGCAGTGATTCACAGTCAAGCTTTGGGCTCGGGACATAAAGAACAGAACCGAGGTATTTTGGTCCAGTATAGGGATCCTGAAACTGGAGCATGGAAAGGTCCCGCTGAACTGCGATATCGTGGCCGAGGGTATGTTTGTATCGCTGCAAAAAGAGGTCCTCGCTGGATTCCAGCCAGGTGGGTCAGGCCATGGAAGGGTCTGGCTGAAGACCCGGTCGTCCAGGAGCAAGACAAGGAATAGCTAGCCAAACCTATCGTGGAGTATGAAGCAATTTAATCTTACCTCGGATATCATTAGCGCATTATTAACAGATGTAGATAGTGTTAAGCATGCTGTGTTGCAAAATCCCGCTGCTATTGATTTTTTGCTTTTAGCGCAAGGTCATGGCTGTGAGGAATTTGACGGTATGTGTTGTATGAATCTTTCTGACCATTCGACTTCGATTCATAAGCAATTAGACCAGCTAAGAGCTAACGTGCGTAAGTTAACGACTGATCACTTGTGGCTTGATGAATTGTTTGAGAAATGGAGATTAACAGGGTGGTTGAAAGGGATCTTAAAACAAGGACTATTGGTTATCCTTATAGTGTTGATAATTTTGATACGTGTGCCATGTATAACATCTTGTGTAAAGCGATCGATACAGAAATCTTTAGAGGAAGTTTGGGCTGCCGAGCTAAAACAAAAAGGGGGAATTGTGGGAAGCTTTTTGGAAAGCAACGGACGTGTTGAACTGATGAGCTCCTGAACTGTGTCCAACAGAAGAGAAGGTCGACGTGACCGAGGTACGGAACCGGTTAGTACAGTCTGAAGGCCGACATGAAGGAGGAATTCACACGCTGACACTGAAACTGCTGCTACGCCTAAATAGATAAATAGTAACAAAGCGTAGAGAATAAGGTACGGCTGTGTTTAACCAATAACAGTTTGTGCGTATATGTTTAGAAGCCAGTGAGCACAGGCTGTGGGGCTAACCCACGTTGTAGTAAAGGTATATAACGGCTCATGTATTTTTAATAAAGGGCTCCAGCACGATCACATTGGTCTGCGTCTGAGTCCCACCGCAGGAGATGTGGGTGATGTTCGTGCTGAAGTAAAACAAATTAAAGGACGGCTCAGCCCTGGACATGAGGACTTTGCTGTGTGGAAGCTGAGAGCTGTCCCTGAAGGATAAAGGACACCCCGGGACATCTGAGGTAACGCCTCAGATGGCATCCCAGCCCCTCTGACGCTGCTTTGAAGCCCTCCTGGTGTCGGCTGGTGTCACAGAGAGGTGACTGTGGCCGGACGGACTCCGGGGACGGCTGGATGCCCAGACGAGCAGCACAGATGATGCAGAAATGGAGTTGCTGTGCCAGGTTTTTCCGTGATCGGTAACCGGCAGTGCGGGTGCCAGTGAGGAGTCAAACCGCGTTGGACCTGCATGTCTGACGGGTGCGGGAGCCCCGGGTGACCCCGCGGTTGGGGTGCCCCGGTTTGGCTGGGACGCCTCACACGCATGAGTGTGTGTTTCCTGCGGTGAGTCTGCAGTGCGCGTCGCAGCCTCTCTCCTCGGCGGGCACGGGCCGGGTGCGCGTGCACAGACGGGTGCTGGGCCCTGCTCCGCTCCTCCGCTCCGGGGCCGGCACGCAGAGCGGCCGCGGGCGAGTGCTCCGTTTCCCTCTCCCCCGGTGCAGGGGGCCACAGCAAGGCCTTGGGGTGGCTCTGAGCTGTTTGAAGCCGTTGTTTTACCGAAAACCTTTTTCAGCTCAAAATGTGCTGCAGAGAGAGCAGAGGCCACTGCAGGGACGCACACCAGCTCCTGCAGTCTCGTCGGTGGATGGTGAAGCTGGCCTGGCCAGGCACGGGGAGCGACGGCCGTCCCGGTGGCTCAGACGGTGCCCGTGGCTGTGCCCACGCGTGGGGAAGGCTCATCCCGGCGCGCGGGCGAGGAGCCCGGTGAGGTGAGTGCCCCGGGGCAGCGGGGAGCGGAGCTGGAGCTGCGTGGGGGGCCCAGGGTGCTCGGCGCCGGTGGACAGGGAGGGCGGGTGCGAGGGGCGTTTGGGGAGGTGGGAGCAGGCGCTGTAGGACTCCGGCCCAGACCCCGCTGGCACCTGGTCCCAGCCTGGGGCTCCTGGAGTCGGTCTGTGCCGCTGCTGCGTAGGTGGGTTTTCAGCCACATCCTGGCTCTCGCCCACCCTTCTGGGCACAAAGGGGACGGTTCTGGTGTCCTGTCCCCTCTCGGGTGTGTGGTGCTGCGGTGCTGCTGCCGAGGGTTCCGGCAGAGCTGCCCGTGCCCAGGCGGCCGCAGGTTTGCGGGGCGGCAGCTCTGGGGGCTCTCTGGGCCGTGCAGTGCCACCGGGCGCTGATTGTCCCACCTCTCTCCCGTGCAGGGACGGATGGACAGACAGACGGAGGAGCCCCAGCCACGCCAGGACCCGCGTGGGGTGTGGAGCCCCAGGAAGGAGCCGGGCTGCCTGCGCTGAGGCCGACGCTGCCGCCTGCCCCGTGCCTGGCTGGGGACAAGGGACAGGGGACAGCCCGGCCTGTGCGCGCCCGGAGACCCTGTGAGGGCTGCACAGCTCCCGCTCAGCACAGCTTCGGGTCAGTTGTTTGTGCCCCGATTTGTTTCAGGTCCGCCTTGGTTTGGGCTCCCACTTGCTTTCATTTGTGGATTCAGGCTCCTGTTTGTTTCAGGTCCGGCTCCTGCACGGCTCCAGTTCAGTTTTGGCTCCCGTTGGTTTCTGCTCTGGTTTCAGTCCAGCTGGTGGACGGCTCTGGCTCGTTTCAGCTCCTCTTCGTTGTGGCACCAGTTCATTTGTGGCTTCAGGTTAGTTGTTTCTGTCCCTGTTTTGTTTCTGATGCAGCTCACGCATGGTTCCAGCTCGTTGGCAGCTCCAGGTCATTGTTTCTGTCCTGGTTTCAGCTGGGGTAGAGTTAATTTTGTTCACAGTGGTTTGTACAGGGCTGTGGTTTGGGTTTGTGCTGGAACCAGTGTTGGTGACACACAGGGATGGTTTAGCTTTTGCTGAGCAGCGCTTGCACAGCGGGGGATGAGCAATTGCATTGGGCATCACCTGGTTTTGTATATTCTATTATTAGTAGTATTTTCTGTGCTATTTATGTCCTGTCTTTATTTCAAACCATGACTTTAAGGTGTTTTTTTCCCTGTCCCACTGGGGTGAGCGAAGGGCTGTGCGGGGCTCAGCTGCTGCCGGGCTGAACCACAGCGCTTTCTGCACTCATTTTTTCTCAGCTCCAGCTCCTGGACGGCTCCAGCTTGGTTTCATCTCCAGGGCAGTTCTGGCTCCACCTCAGTTTGCTGCTTCAGTGCATCTTCAGTTCCAGTTTGGCTGTGGCTCCAGCTCCTGGATGGCTCCAGTTTGTTTCTGCTCCAGTTTCAGTCCAGCCGACGGATGGCTCTGGCTCCTTTCAGCCCCTCTTCATTGTGGCTCCAGCTCGTTTACATCTTCAGGTTAGTTGTTTCTGTCCCTGTTTTGTTTCTGATGCAGCTCACGCATGGTTCCAGCTCGTTGGCAGCTCCAGGTCATTGTTTCTGTCCTGGTTTCGGCTGGGGTAGAGTTAATTTTGTTCACAGTGGTTTGTACGGGGCTGTGGTTTGGGTTTGTGCTGGAACCAGTGTTGGTGACACACAGGGATGGTTTGGCTTTTGCTGAGCAGTGCTTGCACAGCGGGGGATGAGCAATTGCACTGTGCATCACCTGGTTTTGTATATTCTATTATTATTTTTTGTCCCACTGGGGTGAGCGAAGGGCTGTGTGGGGCTCAGCTGCTGCCGGGCTGAACCACAGCGCTTTCTGCACCCATTTTTTTCCAGGTCCTGCTCCTGGACGGCTCCAGCTCAGTTTGCTGCTTCAGTGCATCTTCAGTTCCAGTTTGGCTGCGGCTGCACCTCCGCCTCCGCCTCCTGCATGGCTCCAGTTTGATTGTTCCTGCCCCAGCTCCTCCTGGGTTCCAGCTGATTACAGCTTGTGCTTGTTAAAAGGCTCTTGGCTTTAGCCGAGGTCGTAAATCAATCACTGTCATAACTTGTATATGAATATGAACTGTCATAATTGTACACACGGTAACTAATTAGTTTATTGTACAATAACTATTCCGGTGGTTGTACCCCCCCTTGAATAAAGAGTTGGACACACGGACAGTGGGAAAAGTGCTTTTTCGCCCAGAGACTATCTCAGACGTTTAATTCGGCCTGGTGCATGCCAGCCTCCCTAAGTTCGGGGACCAACGCGACCGGACCCCCACCTCCGGTGGGGGCCCACGCACTCTGCCCCCCTCCCCCCACGCGCCGCACCCAAACACCCTCCCCCTACCTACCACCACCCACAGTCCCCCCCAGCCACTGGTTTGGGGGCTGAAAACGGCCGACAGAGCCTCCGTTTCCAAGTCCCAAAAATGCAGCACTGAGTTGTTTGTCTGAGCCCCAGAACCACAGGGCTCCGCCGGCATTTTCAAGCACTGAAAATACACAACTGAGCCTTTGTCTGAGCTTCAGAATCCCCGGGCTCTGCCCCTGCACCCCAAAACTGCCCCTCACTCCCCCGCTGGGCCCGATGTGAGCCCTGAACCTGCCCTGGTGTGTGGTCCTGAGCCCCAAATCTGCCCCGGTGTGTGGTCATGAGACCCAAATATGAATGTGAGCCCCAAACCCATTCATGGTCCTGTACCTAAACCTGCCCGGGTGCCCGGTCCTGAGCCCCGAACCAGGTCCTGAGCCCAAACCTGCCCCAGTTCCTGGTTCTGAGCCCTGAACCTGCCCTGGTGCCCGGGCCTGAGCCCCAAGCCGGCTCCTGTTCCCAAAACCATTCCCGGTCCTGAGCCCCAAACCCGGTCCTGAGCCTAAACCTGCCCCACTGCTGAGCCCCGAGCCCCCCCGGTGCCGCTCCGAGCCCCACAACCGGCCCGGCCCGGGGCTCCCGACCCCCGCACCCCCCGCTCAGCCCCAGCCCCGGCCCCGGCTCTCCGCTCCCCGCACCGCCCCCACCCCCCATGCCCCGCGCGGGCTCGGACGGGCCCGGACGGTGCCGGCCGGGGGGACCCGCGGGGCGGGCCCGGCCCCGGCTGCCCGCGGGCGGCTCGGGCGAGGGCTGGGGGCGCCGGGCTCCGGCCCTCCGGGCTTTATTCGCCGCCGCCCCGAGCCCCGCCGCCTCCTCCGCGGAGCCACCGCCAGCGCGGCCCTGCGGCCACCGGCACTCACCGGCCCCGACACCGCCGCTCCCGGCCGCGGGCCGCGCTCCCCCGCGCCTCACCGGGCCCCGCCGCGGGAGCCCGGCCCGGCCGCTGAGCCCCGGGGCCGCGGGCGGCGCTGCCGGGAGAGAACGCGCGGAGAGGGGGCGGACGGCGGCCGCCGGGGCCCAAATGCCCTCGGCCCCGCCCCGCGCACGCGCCCTGGGGCACCGCCCCCCGCCCCGCCCCGCGCACCTGGGTCGGCACCGCCCTGCGCATGCGCCACGAGGCCCCGCCCCGCGCACCTGTGCCGGGCCCCGCTCCGCGCAGGCGCGCCGCTTCCGCCCCGCCCCTTCCGGCCCGCCCCGCGCACGCGCCGCTTCTTCCGCCGCCAGAGCGGCGCCGCCTTCGAACGCGGCGGAGGTCGGTACCGGGGGCGGGGCGTGACACGCGGATGGAGCCCCGGGCTTTACCTGGGGTTGTGTAGCGCTGGGGGCGGTGAGGTGGGCCGGGGTTTGTGTTTGGCCTGGGGGTGGGCCTCGCGGGCGCGGGGAGCCGCAGCCCTGCTGGGGCTGGTGGGGGGGGGGGTCTCGGTCGGTGTCGGCCTCTCCCCAAGCGGGTCCTGGGCTGTAGGGCCGCGCTGGGCCCGGGCCCGTACCGGTCTCACCTGAGGGTGCCGAGCCCGGCCTGACCCCCCCCGTCCCGGCGTCGCGAGCATGAAGAGCCGCGCTCCGGGGCCGGGCCCGGGCGGGGAGCGGCCGCGGGGCCCGAGTCCGTCGCTGCCCGCTCCTGCCTGCGTGGGGCCGGGGGTGTCCGCCGGGCTCCCGGCATGGCCCCGCGGGCAACCGGGGCGCTGCCGGTGGCGGAGTAACGGCGGCGGTTCGTTGCGGGCGGTGAATAAAGTCTGTGAGGGGGGGCGGGGACTGAGAGTGGGCCTCTCCCGGGGCAGCCACAGGTGCGGGGCTGCAGCCCGGCTCTCGCCTGGCCGGGGCAGCGCGGCCTCCCGGGAGTGGAGAGGGGCTGCAGGCGCTGCCGCCCCCGGGGGGACCCTGGAACAGCCGCGGGGCCGGGGCTGGCGGGGGGAGCCCCGAAGTGGCCGCGGGAGCCCGGGCAGCAGCCCTAAACACGGGGCCGGGGCTGTGCCCTGAGCCACCATAGGCGGGACCGGGGCTGTGCTCCGCAGCGCTGATAGGGGCTGAATGAGCCCCGGCTTGAGGAGTGCCGAATGCGGGACTTGATGCCTCCTCCCGAGCCCCCAAACCGGCCACATGAGCCTTGCTTCGAGCCCCCCACACACGCAGGGCTGGGGCTCTGCTTCCAGCCCCCAAACGCAGCACTCAGGCTCTGCTTCTCCACACTGTCACTGCCCAAATGAGCCTGCGTTCAAGCCCCCAAATGCAGGACTTGATCTCTTGTGTGCGAGCTCTCAAAGTGGCCATACAAACCAGGTTTCACACCCCAAAACACAGCACTTGGTCTCTGTTTCTCAGCCCAGGCACGCAGTGCTTGGTCTCTGTTTCAAGCCCCCAAACGCAGCATTGAGTCTCTCTTGGTGAGCCCAAAACCTGGCTGAGTGACCCTGGTTTCGAGCCCTCAAAACGCAAGACTTGGTCTCTGTTTCTCAGCCTGGCCGAGTGACCCTGGTTTTGACACACACACCCAAAACGCAGCACTTAGTCCCTGTTTGTGAGCCTAAGCACACCAGATTTGGTCTCTCTTTCAAGCCCCCAAAACGCAGGACTTAGTCTCTGTTTCTAAGCCTGGCCAAATGACCCTGCTTTTGACACACACACCCAAAACGCAGCACTTTTAGTCTGTTTCTCAGCACGAAGCCTGGCCAGGTGACTGTGCTTTTAGCATGCAGCACTCAGTCTCTGTTTCTGAACCCCAAAACACAGCACTTAACTAGTCTCTCTGAGCCCCGTTTCAAGGACCACCCCCCCCCCCAACAGGACTTAGTTTCTTGGTTTGAGCTGCAAAACGCAGCACTTTTTCTCTGTTTCCAATCCTGCCCCGCTGAGGCCGGTTTCGAGCCCCAAGCACACACAGGACTTTGTCTCTTTTTCTGAGGCTGCAGGATTGTGTGCCTTTGTAAGCCCAAAAACTGCCCCAGTGAGTGTGATTTCCAGCCCCCAAAACCCCAAAAGACTTGGTCTCCACTCCCGAGCCCTCAGTGTGGCCACCTGACCCTTGTTTGGAGCCCCCGAAACGCAGGATGCGGTCTCTCTGAGCCCTGCTCTGGTGAAACAGAGCCGGGTTTCGAGCCCCCCCCCCCCCCAAATGCAGGACTCGGTCTCTGCTTCTCCGCGCTGACAGTGGCCGAATGAGCCCAGTTTGAAGCCCCCCCAAATGCAGGACGTGGCTTCTGTGTCCCAGCCTTGAGCCCCAAACCCGCAGGATTCGGGGGCTGTTTCTGCGCCCCAACCCCGCCGCTGCGCCCGGCTCCGGCTCTGCCCAGCGCAGGGCTCGGGCTCCGCTCAGGGTTTGGCCGCAGCCGCTCGCTCACTGCCCCCCGGGGTAGGGAAAAGAGGGAGAAAACGCTCGTGGGTGGCGGCACAGACAGTTTAATGGCACCGGGACGGGAGAGAAAACAGTAACGATAACAGCGGTACAACCATATACACGGTACAGCGACGCGACACCCGCGGCTCCCACCCCCCGGGGAGCGCTGCCCCGTCCCCGCCCCGGCCACCCCCGCGCCTGTCGCGTCCCCGGGCCGGGCCGTTCCCGCGCCCCCCCCGTCCGGTGCGGCCCTCCCCCCGGCGCCGTTCCCGTACTGACCCCGGGCCCGGCCGCTGCCGGGAGGAAGGGCGCTCCGTCCCGCCGGACCCCGCGCCGCGCCGCCCCCGGCCCGGCTCGGGCTGTTCCGGAGCCGCCGCAGCCCGGACGCGGCTCCCGAGCCCCGCGGGGGCCGGGGCGGCCCCGGGAGCCCCGGCGGCGGCGCCGGGCGGTGCTCGGGACCGGGGCGGCGGCCGCCATGCTGCCTTGGCTGCGCCCCGCCCCGCGCCCCGCCCACTCCTTTTATGGGCATCGCCCCGCCCCTCTCCCGCGGCGGCGGCCGCCCCGGGTCCCGCTGCCCGCCCGCCCGCGGGACGTGGGGGCGGCTCTGCCCGGGGGGACACCGGGACAGCGGCCCCCGTCCGCGGCGGGGGCGGGACACCCCGGGGGGGTCTCCGGCAGCGCTTCCCCCCCGCTCCTCCCGGGTGAGGGACCGGAGCGGGGCTCCACGGCACCGTGATGGCGTCATTTGTGACACCGAGAACTCCGAAACGGGGCGGGAAGAGAGGAAAAATAGAAAACAGAGGAGAAATAGGAATACAAATAGAGGAGAAATGGGAAATAGAAGAAGAGCAATAGGAAATAGAAGAGCAATAGGAAACCAGACAGAAGAGAAACAGGAAAATGAATAGAGGAGAAATAGGAATACAAATAGAGGAGAAATAAGAAATAGAAGAGAAATAGGAAAACAAATAGAGCAGAAGTCGGAAACAGAGGAGATGGTGGCGGCGCTCTCCTCGGCCCCGTCCCCGCAGTGCCACCCGGGACACAAAAGGAGGTTCCCACACACCTCACAAGATGCAAACCCTTCCAGGCTGGTCAGGAAATAAGTGTTTTTCCTTGCGAACGCCACTAAACCCTGCCATTTTGGGGGAAGACATCAGCCTCTGGTGCGTCCCTGGCCCGGGCAGGGTTGGAAGGAGACACTCTGGAGTGTCCCTCCCATCCCAGGCCATTGCGTGATGCCCTGAGCCCGTCCCTCCTGCCCCCGCGGGGGGCAAACCTCGGGGCCGGAGGCCACCTCAGCCGCTGGAGTCGCTGCCGTGCCATGGCCAGCGTGGCAGCGGGGACTCCCCATCGCCTTCAGGGGCCTTTAACCGCCTGATTTCGGCCCCCGGGTGGCTCCCCACTGCTCCGCTGCGGAGCCCTGCGGGGATGCGGGTGCTGCTGCCCACGGCAGCTCCACTGGTTGGGAAACCCATCCCAACGCGTCCCGGGAACAGCTCTGCTCTGTCCCTCGGGTAGAGCATCGTCACTGCTCCTGGAAAGGCCACACGCGCTTTATGCCACACAACACTATTGCAGAGAGCCCGAAGCAGCAGAGTGGGCTACGAACGAGCCCCACAGGGCCAGTGGGGCCACCGGCTGCGGTGACGCATGACACGCTGCCGTCCCTGTGCCGGCCCGTCCCCGTGCCGCCACCCAGAGCACTCGCCTCAGCTTCTCTCTTCCCGCGCGACAGACGGGAGAAAGCGGCACATTTCCCGGGCAGAGGGTTGCGGTTTGGGAGGCCGACGCTACGCCGCACACACAGCCACGGCCCCGATTCACTCCCAGCTCCATCAGCCAGCAGGGGGGAGCCACGGGGGGCTCTGGGTTTGTTGGTTTTTCATTGTTTTTTTTTTTTTTTTTCCACCTGGCCTCTGTTTATACATCCAATAAATAAACCCATTTTTGCATTCCAGGCCTGAAAATGCACTGCTCTTCTCTGGGGAAGGAGACAGAGGTGCGCTCCATCTTCCCTGGGCAGTTTCGGCACACTGTCCCCCTTCCTTCCCCGCCACATCACCCTCTGCCCGCACACGTAAATATATACATATGTATAAATAAAAGCTTCGGTAGCCTTTGGGCAACACCAACCCCACTCTGGCTGTGTGTCCATCTCTGCCTTGTGCTCATCCACACCCATTCCTTACCAGGCTAGGGGTAATTAGCTAACGACCCGGCCAGGACAGCGCGTCCCCAGCGCAGAGCCATCCCTGCCCAGGCAGGAGTGGGGTCACGGCCCAGGGGACGGACCCTCCATGTCCCGCAGTGGGGGCCCACGGCAGCCCCCCCCCAGCCCGCGCCGCCCCTCACCGTGCTGCGGGGAGCGGTGCGGTGCAATGGCGCCGCCGCTCTCTGCCGGGGGCCGCCGCAGCGCTGGGGGGGCCGGGGAGCAGGAGGGACCCCCGAAGCCCAGCCCGCCCCCCGGGCTGAGCCCTGAGCGGGCTCACAGGAGCCACCGCCATGTGGGGCGAGCCCAAAAATGAGCCCTAAGAGGCCACTACTGCAGTTAAGGAAGAGTTGAGGCAACTCCTGAGGAGGTGCCTGATGTGCGTGGTGCTGTGGCACAGGGAAAGCCCCGTCATCCCCGAAAGGAAAAGCTGTCCCCCTGCTTTGGGGGTGCCCGGGCTGGTGGTGCCGGCACAGCGCCAACACGGCAGAGGGCGGCGAGGAAGGGTGAGAAACTCTTCTCCCCCAGAAGTGTCCCCAGAGGTCTCTGGGGAGGCCCCCGGGGCGGTGCGGCCCCCACGCGCCCTTCGCCCGCTGGGATCCTGGCGCAGCGAGCGGCGGCAGCCCGGCCGGTCCCCGCTCCCACAGCTCCTCAGGGGGTCCCGGGGGGAAATCCGGCGCCGGGGAGCGCCATGTGCCCCAGGAGCATCCCCGGGGAAGGGGCCGGGGCGGCCATCACTGCTTGGGGCAGCGCTCCCCAGCCCAGGAGCGAGCGCTCTGCCCGGATTCGCTCCCCGCCGGAGGAACCGCTCCTCTCATGGCGTTTGGGTTGACACGAGGCGATGCTCTCCATGGCCAATGCTCCCAGCGAGGCGCCGGGCTCACCCCGAGGCTGCTCCCACGGCCCCAACACGCAGCCCAGCGGCTCGGGGTGGCCCGGGGCACATCCCCTCAGCGAGGCACGAGCCCCACCAGCCCCGGGGACGCTCCCAGAGAGGTCGGGGCACCCCGAGCCCCGTCGGGCACCGCCACAGGGAGCGGGGCTGTTCTCCTCAGCACGGCCGGGCTCCCCACAGCCCCTCTGCGGGGCCGCACGCCAGCGGCACGGCCGGGCCGGCAGCTGCAGCCCCACGGAGGGGCGCGGGGGGCTCCCCACGGCCGCACGGGGAACCCCAAAGCCGTGGCCGGGGACCCGCTGCCCCGGGGACGGCCGCAGGGGACTGCCACCCCTGCCACCGAGAGACGCCGGGGCTGCGGGCAGCCCGGGGCGAAGGAGAGCAGCAGTAAAACCCAAACCCTGGGGGGGCTCAGCAGCACCTAACTCCCTCCATGCACCCCCCTGCCCAAAAGCCCCCCTCCCCCCCCTCCGTCCCCCGCCAAACCCACCCCAGGTGTGGGTCCTTTCTCATCAGAGTGGGAGGGCCCACACCTGTGGGGCTGCCCCAGCTGCTGCTGGGCGTGAAATATTAAAGAAAAATGCAGGGGGAAAAAAAAAGAAAAAAGCAAAAAAGATAGAAAAAATATTAAAAAATTTAAAAATCCAGGAAAAGAAACAGATTAAAAAAAAGAAAAAAGAGGGACAAAAGGAAGAACCCGGGGGGTGGGGGGGGGGAAACCAGAAAAAAAAAAGAAAAAAAAGGAAAAATTATAGAAAAAAGGAAAAAAATTTAAAAATCCAGAAAAAAAAAAACCAGATTAAAAAGAGGGAAAAAAAGGGAAAAAGGGGAAAAAAGAAGAACCCAGGGAAAAAAAAAAGGCAGAAAGAAAAAGGAAAAAAAATGAGGAAAAAGACGATTAAAACCCCAGAAAAAAAAACCAAACCAAACAATAAAATAAAAAAGTACAATAATAAAAAGTAGAGGTGCAAAAGAAGGGGAATGAACATCAGAGCCCCCCCCACCCCGTGGGCAGCCGGTGGTGGGGAAAAAGCCGGTGAAGCCACAAAAGTGACCCCGCAGAGCCCCTGCTGGGGGGGGGGGGGGGGGGGGGGGGGGGGGGGGGTGCAAAAGCAATCAAAACACCAAAATACCCCAAACTAACCATGCCCAAACACACAACCAAACAAGCCAAAACAGAAAAGCAAGAGAGCAGCAGCAGCAGAGCTGGGACATATCCCCCCCCGGGGAGGGCTCTGGCAGTGGGATGACCCCAGAGACGCTGAGCGCTGCTGGAAACCCTTTGGCGACCACCGACCCCCCCCCACCCCACCCCCGACTGAGGCCAAGGGCTTTCGGGAACAGAAACGGGGCGCCGTGGGGGGAGAACCGGAGCCCCCCCCCGTCCCTGAGGAGCCCCTGCGGACGGGCGGTTGGGGCTCTCGGCCCATTCTCCCCTCCCACAGCCCCTCCAGCGCGTCCCGTCCCCGGGGCCGGGGGTGATTTGGGCCGGGGGGTGCTCGGTGGGGCCGGTGTGGGGGGGGGCCCGGGGAAAACCACCGAACCACAACCCCACCAAATAGGCCCCAAACTGGAAAATTGAGCAGCGGTGAACGGCAGTTTTTATACCTGCCAAAAAGAGAGTCGTTCCTCCCAATGCTGCTGAGCACATGGGGGGGGGGGGGGGGGGGGGACGGACACGACACCCACCGGCCCAGGTGGGACTTTGGGGCTGCTCTTCCCCATGGAGATGGGGTTGGGGGGGCGAGGAGCAGCCCAGGCCCCTCGCCCCAGCGAATGCCCGGGTGAGACGGGAGCGGGGGTCAGGGGTTTCTTCGCCACTGGGCTGCCGAAGGCTGGGGGGTGGTCCTCGGGCAGGCGGCAGCCAGTGGCCAGGACTCCCCTGCACATCAGGATGCTGATGGCGTGGTTATGGTGCCCTCCTCCTCCTCCTCATCCTCCTCTGCATCTGAGATCGGTGACCTGGGGGGGAGCAGAGCTGTCTGTGACTCCCCTGCCCTGCCACCCCCCCCATTGCTGGTGTCCCCTGGACACCCCTGTGGTGTTTGGGGACATGTGTCGACCCCCCCTTTCACCCCCCACCTGGGCCTCGTCGCCTCCGGCCATGGGGCGGCCGCTGCCGCCCGGTGCCGGGCTGCTGGGGGTGGCTGCACGGGGTCCCCTGCAGTGGGGGCTGCGGCCGCACTGGTACCCGGCCATGGCTGCCGAGGGCCTCGGCCTCGGGGGGGGCTCCGCCGCGGCGGATAGAGAAGGTGGGTGGGTTTGATGGGCGATGGCATCACAGCGCTGGGTGGTGATGCAAGGGGGCGGGGGCCATCCCTCCAGCCATCCGTCCATCCTTCCATACCTCCCTCCATCCCTCAATCCATCTGCACTCCATTCGTTCCTCCATCCGTCCCTCCATCCCTCCAGCCCTCCATCCATGCCTCCATCCATCCCTCAATCCATCCCTCCCTCCATCCCTCCCTCCCTCCATCCTTCTGTCCCTCCCTCAATCCATTCCTCCCTCCCTCCATCCCTCAATTCATCTGTCCCTCCATCTGTCCCTCCGTCCATCCCTCCCTCACTCCGTCCCTCCCTCCCTCCATCCCTCCCTCCCTCCCTCAACCCATCCCTCCCTCCGTTCCTCCATCCATCCCTCCCTCCCTCCCTCAACCCATCCCTCCCTCCGTTCCTCCATCCATCCCTCCCTCCCTCCCTCAACCCATCCCTCCCTCCGTTCCTCCATCCATCCCTCACTCCCTCTGTCCATCCCTCCATCCATTAATCCCTCCATCCCTGGGGGAGGGGACGGAGGGGCTTTGCCCCAGTAACCCGCCCCAGTGCCGTTCTCCCCCCAGCAGCGCAGGGAGCCGGCCCCAGCCCCTGCCCCCACCCCCACCCCCAAACTGTGTTCCAAGTGCTTTGTTCCAGTAAATATTTTTGGAGAGTTGACCGGTGCTATCTACAGATATTTTCGCGGGCACTGACACGTTAGTGAGGAAACACACACATAACGCAGAGTGATTGCGTTTTATTGCTTAATATGAACGGGAGGGTTCTTCCAGTAGCGTAGACTGCTCCCATCACATGCTGATTTCCCAATTATTTTCATGACTTCACGTGCTGATTTTCCAGTTGTTTTCACCTGCGTGTGCCGTGCCTTTCCTGCATAAACCAGAGCGTGCACCGCGTCGGCAGGCAAGACCTGTTCCCCGAGACACCGTCCTCTCTGCTTCCGCATGCTGCGGAGCGTAACGGTGCTCCACATACGCGGCAGCGGGGAACGAGCGCGCCGGAACCCGGCGTACCGCAGACTGCAGAGGTTGTGTCCGACGCTGCCCTGAGCCACACCGCTCCAGGACATCTCGCTGCGCTCCGCACGGCGACGACTTTATTGTGAAGAGGGAAATGAACCGCGCTAATCTGTATTGCGCAGAAATCTGCCTGAAACCGATGGGAACTGATTCCTGCGTCACCAGTGCGGCTCTCGGACATCATGTGGGCAAGTCGACAGGACCGGGGCTGCAAAGCACAGTTATGGCATCATTTGTGACACCGGGAGCTCAGAAATGGGGTGGAAGAGAATAAGAATAGGAATAGGAATGGGAATGGGAATGGGAATGGGAATGGGACAGAAATTGGAATACGAGAGAAGAGTTTTGACACTTTCCATCACCCCGTACCTGCAGTGCCAGGACATAAAAGGAGGTTCCCACACACCTCGCAAGACTCAAACCCTTCCAGGTTGGTAAGGAAATAAATATTTTTCCTTATTAACACTAATAAACCTTACCCTTTCGGGGGAAGAAATCAGCCTCTGGCGCGTCCCTGGCCCAGGCAGGGTTGGAAGGAGATGGTCGGGAATGTCCCTCCCATCCCAGGCCATTGCGTGATGCCCTGAGCCCGTCCCTCCTGCCCCTGCGGGGGACAAACCCTGGGGCCAGGGGCCACCTCAGCTGCTTGGGTCACTGTGCTCATTCTCATTTCCACTTCCCTCTCCTTTTCCTTGCTCTTAAGGCAAAACACACTGTCGCAGTCCTCAAACCAGGACACACACAAAGTGGGGAGTTGTGGGGGTGGGGGAAATGCCAAGTACAAAAAAACCCGAAAACCCAGGAAAAGCTAGTTTTTACACTGATTTCAATCAGGACTACTCAGTCGTTCTTATTTAAACTGAGGAGGCAGGACCAATTTCCTGGCGAGTATACAGCATTTTGTCACTCTGCGTGGGTGTTTATATCTACACTTGAGTTTTGGCTGATGTGCTGCTCATTAGAGAGGGATTTCCCCCCTCTCTAATTCTTCGTTAACTTCGCCTGCTGAAAAGATGACAGAAAAAAAACCAACTGGAGAGAGGGGAAGTCTTGTACGTGGTGCATCTTATATACATACCTTATATATGCACATCTCCTGTAACTGGGCATCGCCTTCCAGAAGCATCCGAGCGCAGGTGAGCGTGGCCACACGCACCCCCTTACAGAGAGGCAGCTCGCAGAACCCAAATCCTGTGGGATTGGGGCGCAGAGGGCTGGGGAAGGCAGCTTCTCCCCCCAGAAGGGCTGGATTTGGGAAGGGGGGGACAGGACATAAACAGGAGGCCACCGCCTTGCCCGGGTGAGGAGGGCTGGTTTCACCCTGGCACACGCGCACACCGGTTGCCGTGATTTTTCACTTCCCGCCGCAGTGGCTGGCGAGGTGTTAAGCATCCCCCCCCCGATTTTCCCATATTTGGAAAAATTCCCATTTTTCCCCATAAGGGACCCCATATTTGTGTTTATACCCAAACAGCCCTCTACCCGGGTTTATTCCACGAGCATGGCGTAATCAAACCCTCCTATGATCTCTCACGGCCCTGAATCCTCCCA
The DNA here is from genome assembly GCA_017639485.1 of Pluvialis apricaria. NCBI lineage: Eukaryota > Metazoa > Chordata > Aves > Charadriiformes > Charadriidae > Pluvialis > Pluvialis apricaria. The sequence goes on from CM030010.1 coordinate 82,162,560, forward strand.
AGCAGCCACGCTATGCCGCTGCTGCCGTTTTTATTAATTCCCTGGGGTCTAAAAAACATTGGTGCCCGTACCCAAAGAGCATCTCAGCTGACACATTGACTTCCGCGGGGCTGCTCGCAGGGGAAAAGCGCTTTTATTGCCAGTAAAAGCAAAGGAAACCCCCACCTCCCGGCACATCTGGATGCGCACGCAACCCCGGTCGCTTCGGGTTTAAAGCCAGAGCCACCCCTAGACCACAGCTACCGCAGGACCGTGCCACGAAACGCGCCCCACCGCTGCGAGGGTTGGAGGGTGGCCCGAGACTAGCAGCACCCAGCTCGAATGCCGCTTGCCCCGAACATCTACGGGGCGATATTTGCTTGGTATTTATTTTGCCGCAGCCTCGGGCCGTGATGCCCACCGGCTGCCTGCCTTAGCCTGAATAAATACGCTGCTCCCGGCCCCGGTTGCTCCGTGGTCCCCTCCCGTTGGGAAGGGGGAGGCTCTGCTATCAGCCCAAGGAGGGGAAAAGAGCAATGGGCGCTCTCGGAAAGCAGCAAACTTTTTGGGCAGGTGCCCGCGTGACACCCGACCATGGGGTCATTTTGGCTGGGAGTCAGCCTGACCCGGCACAACGCGGTCACGGCGGAGCGGGGCACCGCGTTGGGTGCCATCACCTCTGCCGAGCAGATGTCCCCACCCTCACCGCCGCCCTGGGAGACTTTTGGGGTGCTCACACCCCCAAAAAGCGGCACCTCCTGCCTTGCACAGGGCTGGGAGGGCCGTTTCTCAGCCCGACCGCAACGCGGCTTCGCACCCGCCGTCCGTCACGGGCAGGAGGACCCCGCCTGAGGTCCCACGGCAGCGCATCCCCGGTTTTGCTGAGTTAATGATTAAAATCGGGCCGATTTTGGAGGCGCCGGTACCCGGGCTATGGCAGGCAGGCCAAGGATGCTCGCCCTCTGCCCTGCCGCCGGGATTAATCATTCACCCAACAATGGGCGCTACCACCCTATAAACACCGGGATGGGTTTCCCAGCGCCACTTTTCGGCAGGAGGAGGGAAACCAGCCCCAAAATGAGGGCAGCTCTCGCCCTGCTGCTGCTTTTAGCCGCCGCACATGCCGAGCACCGAGGTAAGGGCATTCCTCCGGCGCCTGGGGCTTTGCTCTCCCCCAGGGACGAGGAGGGACGAGGCTGGGGTCCATCAGCTCCGGCAGTTTTCGGCGGCCTCCCCTCTCCTCAGCCCGCTGCCAAATCGCTGGGCAGGACTCAGAGAGAGGAATCGGGGAAGGGGTGGGATGATGTTTTGGTACCCGGGCTGTGCCTTTGGGGTGATGCTGGAGGAGCTGGGAGGGGAAGAGGCTGGGCTGGGCTGGGGGGGCAGAGGGAGGAGGAGCGGACAGTGTGGCAGAGTGCGGCTTCTTCACTTTGCGGGGGAAAACGAGATTTTTCCGACCCCCTTCGCAAGCACCGTTTCACTGTAAAACCCACCCCTGGGATGGAAACGATGCTCTGTGCCGCCCTTTGCTGCCTTCCCAGCTCCACCTGCCAAAAAAAAAAACCAACCCACCCCCTCAAAACTTACTTCTCCCATACCGCTTCATGGAAACGAGAAGAAACGCAGCAGGTTGGCCCTTAGAGCAGGACCCACGGCCGCGATTCCTGCAAGGAAAGAGAATTGCCTTCTACAACCGCTTCCCCTTTTTTCCCCAGAGCCACCAGCCTCGCAAAAGCACACCCACCCCCCCATCGCCTCTTTCTTTCCCACCGCAGCAATGTGACCTTCAAGTGTCATGGCACATAACCCCCTCGGGTTTTGGGGAGGTGACCCAGCTCCGTACTGTAATACCAGTAAATACTGGTATCAGTATTTACCCTGCCGGTACCAAAGTCTAACCCACACGGTTTGTAGCGAAAATCGATAGCGGTTTTTTTTGCAGGGATGGGAGAGTCGTGGGGGATGTCTGCACTGCTGGGTGCTCCTGTCTTCCATGGTCCTCTCTCCAGAGCTCCCAGCCCTCGTGGTCTCCAAACCCTGCCAGAAAAAAACCCAGCATCATGTATTTCAAAGGCACAGAAAAGTCCGTTTGGACTTTTTTTTTCCCCACCTCTGCCCCTTGCGTTGACTGTAGAGCCGGAGCAGCAGCCTGGGGACGGACCAGAGGTGCTTCTCGGAGCCTGGCAGCGCAGCGGCAGCCTTTGCTGCTCTGCAGCACCGTGACAGCATCTCCCCTGGGCCCACCACCAAATCCGACTGGAGAAAAGACGCAACCCTGTGAAAAAAAGAACAATCCTCAAGTGAATAAAGCGAGAGCCCCGCAGCCTCCGGATGGCGTTTCGTGGTGGTGTAGCATCCTTCATTCCCACGCTGCCGCCGGGGAGGGAAAGCGAGAGCGAAATAGGGGCCAGGCTCTTCCCCAAACAATTGTTTTCCCTGGCAAAAAAAAAAAAGCAAAAGACCTGAGTTATTTTCCGTAGGAGACTCAATTAAGCAGAGCCGTGCTGCTTGGGGTCACCACCCAGGCAGCACCCGAGCAAGCCGAGGCAGAAATCCTGCTCACAAATCCTCCTTTTTCTGCACTTACAGGTAAAGCTTATGTCCGGGACAAAGTCTGCCAGGAGTTCAAGACACTGGGGAAGGAGAATTTCCGAACCCTGTAGGTACCTCCTGCCGCATTTGCCCTCCCGGGACACGCAGCAGCTAAGCCAAGATGGGGGTGGGGGGGGGAACTAAAATTAAATAAAAATAGACTTAGAAAGGGGAAGATTTATTCACTCCCGCAAATGAGGACTCTGCTCTGAACAGGAGAAAAGTTGGCTTCGTTGTTGAACTCCTCGAAACCAATTAGGTGCCTAAATAATGAGGAAACCCAACGGAGCTGGTGCGCCATCCCCTGAAAAGGGCAGCCCCCAGCCCGAGACCCGCTCCGGGTCTTTCCCGGCTCTTTTCCAAGGAATATGCTGGTATTTCTTGCAGCGCTGCAGCTGCTCCTCTCTGGCTGATGGGGTTACACCCCGTTTTGGCAGAACGATGCTGCGACGTGATTTTTTTTTGGTTATTTTTTTGGAGGGGGGAGAGAGGGGGAAACGCGCCCGCCAGCTCACCTTCTCCTTGCTCCCCGCTCCCAGGACCATCATCGCCAACAGCAGGAAATACTCCAACGCCACCTTCGAGGAGATCGGCCACCTCGTCCACGAAATCGTCTCCCTGGCTGAAACCTGCTGCGCCGAAGGCGCCGACCCCTCCTGCTACGATGCCGGGGTGAGGCTGCCCGAAAATGGATGATGCAGCCCCAAAACCAGGCTGTAGCGTGTGGGGAGGGATGGGATGGGATGGGATGGGGTGGGATGGGGTGGGATGGGGTGGGATGGGGTGGGGAGGGATGGGGTGTCTCCCCAGCACGTAACCTCTTCTCCCTCCTTGCAGTCCTCTGCTCTGTCAGCCAAATCCTGCGGCAAGAGCTCGCCCTTCCCGGCCCACGCCGGCACCGCCGGCTGCTGCGCCCAGGAGGGGCTGGAGCAGAAGCTGTGCCTGGCCGCCCTGCGGCACCCACCCCAGCAGCTGCCCCGTTACCTCCAGCCCTCCAACGAAGAGCTCTGCCAGGCCTTCAAGAAGGACCCCAAGGACTTCGCAGACAGGTAAGCCGGCTTGGGGATGGCGCTTGGTATCACCGATAGCGCCTGGTTGAGTCCAGCCGAAGGTTGGCGTCGCCTGACGTGCCCACCGAGCAAACCTCTCCCGGTCTCGGCCCCTCTCTGCCATCGCTGCTCTTGGTGGCCGTGAGGCTACCGGGGCATCAGAGTCAAAGGTTGGGGTGTTCCGCCTTCACACAGACACCGGGAATAGGATTTTACCGAAAGGATGAAGGGTGGCATCGCCTGTGCGAGCGGCTGGAGAGGGGCCACCAGCCCGCTCGGTGGCTTGGTGCAATAAGCCGGCAGCACGGGGTGGCACCAGGAGAGGGCTCCCATCCCCGGGGCAGCCCTAACACCCCCCCCCACCCCCCCCCCCCCATCTCCTGCACCCTGGCACCCAATCCCGGGGTGCCGGGTCTTTCTCCGCCCCAGGTTTCTGCACGAGTACGCCAGCAGCTACGGCCAAGCGCCCCTGCCCGTGCTCCTGGGCTCCACCAGGACCTTCCTCTCCATGGTCTCCACCTGCTGCATCTCCCCCGCGCCCACCGCCTGCTTCCTGAAGGAGGTGAGGCCCTTTGGACCACCCAGCTCATCGCGGTCTTCCCTCCCCGGGGAGCCCAGCGAGCAGCGTCGCGATGGCCCCAGGAGGGGTGGGTGGGAAAGGCTTGCGTGTGCCTGGGGCGACCCCTCCGTCTCCTTTCTGTGGCAGAAACTGGAAAGGAAGACCCTCTCCCTCCTCACCCTGATGTCAAACCGGGCTTGCTCCCGCTTCACGGCCTACGGGAAGGACAAAGTCACCGTCAGGTAAGAGAGGGGAAAAATGGCCTTTTCCCTCCTTGGTCCTGGCTGGGGCTGGGAGCCCGTTCCCATCTCAAGCCCCTGTTGGCGGGCAGCCTTCGCAAAGACGAGTTAATTAAGACGTGAAAACAAGCGTGCCGCAGGGGCAGAGCGAGCCCCGGGGCTCCCCACCATCTCCCCCCACCCCACCGCATTTCTACGCGGCGAAACCCCTTTCTGGGGGCTGTGGAGAGGGGAAGGGGGAGCTGAGCACCACCCCCCGAGCCCCCCGTACGCCCTGTCCCTGCCCAGCTACCTCACCTCGCTCGCCCAGAAGATACCCAGCGCTTCCTTCGAGGACCTTTTCCCCCTGGCAGAAGACGCTGCCGAGGTGTTTTCCCAGTGCTGCGACTCGGTGGCCGAGGACTGCATGGAGAAGAAGGTAGGACACCCAGCAGCCCACCCCCAAAAAAACCACCTCCCGAACGGCAGCGAACCCCACTTTAGGGGAGGCGGGCGCCGAGCCCTGCACACCCTCCGCTCCCCTCTTCGCAGTTATCGGAGCACACGGCCAAAGCCTGCGGCGCGCTGGCGGCCCACGACGAAAGGTTCGCCGACTGCTGCAAGGGGAAAAACCTCGTGCAGAACTACTTCTGCATCTCGGCCTTGCCGCCGGCCCCCGCCGCCCCCAAACTGCCGGAGGTGCAGAAGCCCATGAAGGCGCAGCTCTGCGGCGAGGAGGGGCCTCGCCACGCCAAGAGGTGAGCGGTACCAGCAGCGGGCAGGCTGCTGACCCTGCCCTTCTCCTCGTTACAGGGTTTGGTTATTACGGGGATAAGCAGGGGAGCGTCCCCTCTTCCCTCAGGGCTGGGATCCCACCCCAGGGGTTGCACAAAGATGCCCAGAGCAGCGCCCGTCCCACGCTGAGCAGGTCGTAAAGCACAATTTCTCCTGCGGAGAGGCAGCTGCAGGGTTCGCGCCTGCAGGAGATGATGGAATCCTGTTTCCGCGCAATGCTCAGAGCGGAGAAAAACTTTCTCAGCTTCGCGACCACCCCTCCCACCCCCACAAAATTACAGCTGTAGCTACATCAGACGCTCCCGAAAAAAAAAAAAAAGCAAAAAAAAAAAAAAGCTTGACATTTAAATGGGGAAAAACTCATACGACTCAAAATGGTCATAAAAACACATACGGTGACTCGTTTTTCCCTGCTCCAGGTACCTGTTTGAGCTGGCGCGGAGGCACACCAGCGTCCCCGATGCCTTCCTCGGCAAGCTATACGACGCCTCCGAAAAAGTCCGGGGGGAGTGCTGCTTTGCCAAGGACACCCCCGCCTGCCTGGACAGCAAGGTGAGGGGCAGGGACGGCTCCCTTGGCTCACCCTGCTATACCCCCTCCCCCCCAAAACCCCACGTCCTCCCCCCCAAAATGCCACAGAGGCTTTTCCCAGCCTGGTCACAGCCACCTTTCGCCACCCAGAGCCTGCTGATGGGAGAAGAGCTGCCCCCCTTCCTGGAAAAAGCCGACCAGCTCTGCGGGCAGTACGCCCAGTTAAATTTCCTTGACTTCAAGAAGCGGTAAGCCTTTGCCACCCCCACCCCCACCCCAAACTGGATCAGCGGGGTGGGTGCATCGGCCAAAATTTTGAGGACGCACAAAGGGTTACAAGCCCAAGCCGCGGGGGAAATATGGGGAGGCACAAAACACATCCCTTGCAGGGCATCCAGCCCCGCTCCCGCTGCCATCCGCGGGTGCTTCCCTCTCCCACCCCCCTAAAAATGTGCCATATGGGTATGTAATGCCCCCGGATCCCCGCTAAAACCCGCCGGTGCCCACGCCGCAGGCTGCGGGAGAGCTTGGTGCAGAAGATGCCGCAGGCCAGCCCCGAGCTGCTGGGGCGGCTGGTGGAGCAGCGAGCCGAATTCGCCTCCACCTGCTGCCCCTCCAACTCACCCCCGCTCTACTGCGCCGACAAGGTAAGGCCGTGACACCCACTCCCCCCAAAAAAACCACCCCGTGCTGTGCTGGCAGCCGGACACCCGCACCCGGGGCTGCCCTTTGGTTCTTTTTCCCCCCCACCTCTTTCTTTCGCAGGTGAGCTCGGAGCTGGGAGAGGCGTGCGATGGGGGGTCCTGCCTGCTGGGATAGGGTGCCCAGAGGTGGGCGGCTGTGGGTCCGGCACGCCGGCATCGGGGACCGCTTCTCTGCTCATGCCTGGATGGAGCAGGGGGGGTGGTAGTTATGGGGCTGGGGAAAGGGGTCGTGGCCATGCACCCGGGGATTTTCCTCGTACCGGGAGGTGCCACCGAGCCCGCGGCTCCCTGCCCACCCGTCGGCGGCACCACCGATGTATTCCACAATAAAGATTTTAAAAAGCACCCTCGCTGCAGCTTGAAATGCTTTCTGCACCCCCGGGGTGGTGGGGAGGGCTGGGAAGGGCCACGGCACCGGCTCCGCAGGCGGGAGTGAGGACCCAGCTCTAGCCCTAGGAGATAACAGTCCAAAAAAGTGAAGCAAGAACAGCAAAAACGCTTGTCAAGTGCCCCCAAAGGTGGCTCTCTGCCAGTATTTGAATATCCAGCAAGCTGGAGGCATGAGCCCATCACCTGAGATGGGGCCTCTGGGCACCCCTGCACCCTGCTCCAAGCACCCGCTGAGTTTTGGGGGTGCTGCGGGCACAGCACCCTGGGGTGGGAGGCAGAAGGATGGTAAAACCCAGCCGGGAAAACGACAGGAAAATACCCGGAGCCCAAATTTGGCAGGTGTGGTTTTGTTTTGTTTTGTTTTGCAGGAGAACGAGACCAAAATATAGCAAGGAGAGCAAATAACGACACCTTGGTGTGCAGAGCCATGCTGGGCAAAGCTAAACCAGCCAAATTAAACCAGCCCGCGCTGTACCAATAAAACGCAGAGGAGCTGAGGCAGCAGTGAAAAGAGAGCGGTAAACGAAATAAAGTGATGGCAAAGGAGCAATGGCCTCACCAACGGGTCAGAGGGGCTCCGTCCCCAAAGGGAAAGCTCTGCGAGGGGCAGAGGATTGATGGGCAGCAGCGGGGGAAATCAGTTTAAAGCTAATTAAGGTCCCAGAGTAATTATTTTGCGGACAGCGTTAGCAGTCAAGAGTTGCCACCCTCACCAGACCCGACCTTAGGCAAAAACAAGAAGAAACCCGTTCATGGTGGTTCCTCTCTGCACGGAGAGCATCAGTGTCCCCCAGGTTTGCGCTCGCTTGCGTGTGACCCCCCCTTTGACCACGGTTACCTTTGCACCGTGCCACCCCCCTGCTTTGGGGTCACTGAGACCCCCCAAAACCCAATGCTGCCTGTGTTGTGACCAGGACAGAATTAGAAAGAAAGGATAACTTGGGTGAGGGTTTTTTGTGCAAAGCACATGCGACTGGGCAAGACGAACAGCCTTTCCCTCCATCAGCGTCCGTAGAATCACAGAATCACTGAGGTTGGAAGGGACCTTTAGGATCATCAAGTCCAGCCATTAACCTACCCTGACAAAACCACCTCTAAACCACATCCCCAAGTACCCTGGCTGCCCGTTTTTTAAACACCTCCAGAGATGGAGAATCCACCACCTCCCTGGGCAGCCTATTCCAATGTTTAATAACCCTTTCCATGAAAAAATTTTTCCTGATATCCAATCTAAACCTCGTCTGGCATCGCTTGAACCCATTTCCTCTCATCTTATCACTTGTCACTGAGGAGAAGAGGTCAGCCCCCACCTCTCAACACCCTCCTTTCAGGTTGTTGTAGAGAGTGATAAAGTCTCCCCTCAGCCTCCTCTTCTCCATGCTAAACAACGCCAGTTCCCTCAGCCGCTCCTCACAAGATGTCCTCCAGACCCCTCATCAGCTTTGTAGCCCTTCTCTGGACGCGCTCCAACACCTCAATGTCCCTCCTGTAGTGAGGGGCCCAAAACTGAACGCAGTACTCGAGGTGGGGCCTCACCAGTGCCGAGTGCAGGGAGATGATCACTGTCCTTGTCCCGCTGGCGACACTATTCCTGATGCGGGCCAGGGTGCTGTTGGCCTTCTCAGCCACCTGGGCACACTGCTGGCTCGTATCCAGCCAGATGTGGAGCTCGCTCTCAAGGCACTCACCGCTCACCTGGGACTGGACCCCATCACTTTGTGGCAGCCAAAACACAGAGACAGCAGTTCCACCCACCCACCACCGCGTCACGTTGTGCTTTTTGTCTTTATTTCCCAGAACAATTAACAATTGCTTTCTTATCATCTTCTGTTACGGGGAGCGACCCACATTTCATTCACATATTTGGCGTTGCCATCAAATCCTCTCACCCCCCCCAGGGACATCACTGTCTATGTAGATGTGTTTCCATCTCAGCTTCTCACCCCAGGTGGTACCCAAAGCAGCAGCTCTGGGCACCAACAACGGTCACCACCGCACATCGAGTCCTGCCCGGACAGAGGGCTCTATCCCACCACTCCCCTAAAAGCCATTTAGTCTCCGTCAGATCAAAGGCATTAGTGACCGGCCTGAGCTTTCACTCCCTTCCAGCATCGTGTTTGCATCCGTCACGTTCAGGATGCGCATGGGAAGGGCGAACAACCACAGCGACCTTCCGGATTTCCAAGAAAAACTGGAGAAACACAATCAAGTAAGCCAAGAACATCTCCTCTGCTGTGCGCCTGTTTCTAAGAAATGTGCTGATAGAGAGAGATATATATTAAAAAAAAACACCCAAAACCCAACCAGCAGTGCTTATTATTATTGCAGCTTTCCGGACGAGACACGCGTGCTGTGGTACCCCAAGGGTATTTCCTAATGCTGAAAGCCCTGGAGAGAGCGGAAAGCCAAGGCCAGGCTCTCTCCGGAGCAGCCGCCGTCACTCGCCCCTTCACACCCGGACCACAAAACTTCTGGCAAGGGCTTTGCTCTACACGTTTTGGGGGAGCGGGCATTGCTCGGTGCTGTGGCGTCTCAGCCTCGTGGCTCTCAGGGGCTTAAAAAGCCTGGAGCCCCACCAGCAATCAGCTGGTGAAGCCAAAGGGCCTAAAAAAAAGCACCCAAAAGAAAGCCCGGGGTATCTCCTGGGACCACGAGCAACCTCAGCAGGCACAAACCGCCGGCATAGGAGCATCCCATCTCTGCTGGTGCGGTGGCCGGGCAGGGATTTTGATCCCCAGCTCTAAAAACACGTGAGAAGATGCTGCCTACACCTCGGCAGGAGGCTTTGGGCAGCGACGCACGTGCTCTGTATTTATTTACTGAGCATGTTTATTATCATTGGTGTTTGGGCTCCCGTCAGCTTTAATTATGAAGGGGAAAGTCCAATTCTGCCTCATCTTTCTCCCCGCCGACTAATCAGGCAGGCGATGGTGCCGAGCCGGTGAAGAGGTCGCATCCATTATTAAGGATTTCATTTTAGCAATGGGCCACCTCTCTGAAACAGCTCTCAGGACCTTTTCCCCCCACTCCGTGTCCGTCCTCGTGCCGACAGCCCCCTCCGTCCCAACCCGGCACCGGGGACACGTCCCCTTTGCTTTGCACCAGAAGGTGCCCACAGTCACCTGAGGACGGAGGAGCTCTGTGTTGTGTCGCACCAGCAGAGGGAAAAAAAAAAAAAAAAAAAAAAATCGGGAAATCCCCCGAGCCCCTATCCCGCCTGGGGAAAACAAAACCCGCGCCGGCAGCGGCCCCCACAGCGCCCGGCGAGGGCTCCCGGGGAGGTCGCAGGAGGCAAATGAGCCCCGTGACGGCAAAGCCTCCACCACCGTCACTGCTTACGTGGGGACCTCGTGTAGGGGAGGGGGAAAAACTGACCCAAAAAATGATCAAATGCTGTTTAAAAAAAAAAAAACAAAACAACAAAACAATTTATTTTTTTTTTTTATTGAAAACATTCAATTTCTGGGAAAGCCCAGGCTGGCCGGTACAGCGGCACGGCTGCTTTCAGCTGGGGACAACCGGGAGCGCCAACTCGGCCAGCGAATCCCGAGGGATTCCCATCCAGCCCTCCGCCAGCCCGGGCAGAAACCACCATCCTTTTCTACTCTCCATTGCAGTGGGGCTTTTGGTTCGGTTTTAATTTTAATTTTATTATCTGGGTCTCTTTCCTCCCGCCCTCAGCGCTGCAAGGGGCACGAGGCACATTTGCCTCCTGCAATTTTATCCCGGCAGGTCTCTAGCCTATTTCCAAAGAAGCAGTAAAGTCCCTGTTTTGGTGTTTTTTTGTTTTTTTTTTTTTAAAAAGACATCCTTGTTGCTCACACCAACCCTTCCTGGCCTTCTGTCCGCTCATCGCCCAAACCTCAGGATGCCCGGCAAACCTCAGCCCACCTTGCAAAGCCTGAGACAGACTGTACCCAGAGGCTGGAACAGGCAATGCGACAAAGACAGATCCAAAAAAAACCCAACCCCAAAACCCAACCAAATACCTCTGCTGGGCAGATACCGTTCCCAACCGCAGCTGGAACGGCAGTAATTAAGCAGCAATGGCACGGTGGCAGGGGGGGAGTAACATCGTTAAAAGCTTCCAACCCAGGAGAACGGGGCTGCGATGGGAAAAGCGTGATGCGAACCCCTCGAGGCGCTAAAATCCAGCGGCGCTGAATAAAACACCTCCCAACATTTACCTCGCCCGTGCTCGCAGCCCGTCCAGCGATGCCCGTGCTCCTGCGGAAGGGAAAGCACAGAAGTGTTTATTCGTTGACATGTGGCAGGGGTGGTTTTTCCTAAAAACGGGGCAAAGCCCCTCCCATCTCGCCACGGCCAGCCCGCCGCCTGGCCTGGGCTCTCGGTGGATGGCAGGGTGCTTTCTGTCCCCCTGCCTAACGCTGGGGACAAGAGATTTGTTCCTCAAGAGCAGGTCAACCCCTACAGAAGTAATTAAGTTGACCAACTTCTGCCCCTGCGTTTTGCTTTTTTTTTTTTAATCAATTACTAGATCCATAAACACATTAAAAAAAAAAGCTTAAAAGTATTCATTTATTCTGCCTCCGAGACCCAGGGGGCTGTTTGTTTTCCCAGTGACTCCTTTCCCCAGCGCTTCAGGCCAGAGTTTGCTTTTTTGGGCCAGCGGCATCCCTGCCATGAACCTCGACTACACAAAATCCCAGCAAGCAAACGGTCTCATACCTTCATTTAATTTTATTTTCCTTTCGTACTGCATACAGTGCATCCCTAAAAGGCACAGCAAGCGGTTTCATTTTTGTCTTGACAGCCCAAACACCCACAAGGACCAAACTCAGCAAAGGTTTCTGGCCAGCTAGCAGCAGCCAAACAGCAATTTATGAAGGAGGGGAGCAGCTCACAGGTGATGCTCATGCCCAGCTCACACCCAGGGCTTCCACCAGCTGCAAGGAATAAGTGATTTATTGCCCCAGGGCATAATCCCGATAGAGAAACAGCCACCCAAAAACATAGCAGAGTCCCAAAATGCCACAAAACACTTTCCACGCTGACAAAATGGGAGAGGTGCTGGATGACACACGGCTTTCGGCCACAGTCTAAGAGCGCAGCGCTCGGTGCTGGCCAAACGCAGCCTGCCAGGTCAGGTACGGGAGGGGAGAAGGCTTTGGGGACCTGCAGCTTGGTCCAGCACTGCCACCGCATCAACAAGACATGACCAACCCACGTTTCTTACTAAACAGTTAGCTCAAAATACCCATCTAAGTGTTTTAATGACCCTGTCTCCTCCTGTGGCATGAAGGGACAGGGTTTCGGGAGAAGCAGGTGCCCCATTACAATTCTTTGTCATGGGGATGACCGCTCGGAACGCTGGTGGAGCCGGAGAGGTGGTGGTGGTTGATGAACCCCCACCCCACGCCCTCACTGATGGTTACTCCTGGCCAAGAAACAAGGAGCGCAAAAAAGCCAAGTTTGATCACAACAAGTCTCAGCCCAGAAAGCAGAGTTTTCCTGGAGGAGCTCAGGCCACTCTGGGCTCACCCTTACCTGTCTGCTGGTGGCAGAGGTGGGCAAGGAGATGCTGTGTTGCTCCGGAGCCTCCTGGCCACCCTTCAGATCCTCCCTCAGGCAAGGGGCATCACCCAAAGCCCAGGGTCACGTTGCCCACCAAAGGATGGGGTGAGACAGCACCACGATGGAGCGCTCCGAGGCAGGGGCTCGCATGGCTGAGGCTCTGCTGCGCTGGTCCTCGGCAAACATCTCTTCTGGCTTGGTTTCACCTTGCCTAACTCAGAATGGCAAAGTGCCCACCCCCAGGAGAGCCGGGAAGGGCAAATCAAGCCCCAAATGTGCCCAGCTGAGGAGGTAACCCTGGGTGTCCCTGGGCTGCCAACCCTCCCCTGGTGCTCTCCAGGGGAGGGCAGGAGTGGGACCCACAGACCACCCCAGGGCTGGACTGCCGGGGCTCCCCATGCCTGCTCCCTACGGTAGAATCATGGAATCTGGAGGGAGAAGGCTCCGGGAAGACCTCAGAGCCCCTCCCAGTCCCTAAAGGGGCTCCAAGAAAGCTGCAGAGGGACTCAATCAGGGAGGGGAGCCATAGGACGAAGGCGAACAGTTTTAAACTGGAAGAAGGGAGATTGAGATATTAGGAAGAAATTCTTGCCTGTGAGGGTGGTGAGCCCCTGGCGCAGGCTGCCCAGAGAAGCTGTGGCTGCCCCATCCCTGGAGGTGTTCCAGGCCGGGGTGGACGGGGCTGGGAGCACCCTGGGCTGGGGGGAGGGGTCCCTGCCCAGGGCAGGGGGGTGGAACGGGATGATCTTCAAGGTCTGTTCCAACCCAAACCATTCTATGTTTCTATGACACAATCTAAGCTCCTTTATGGTTTATTAAAAGACTTTCCCTACATTTTTCACATGTATTTGTGGGACCTTTCCAAAGCATTCTCTCCCCTGGAGAGCTGCTGAGCATATTCCCTTGGAAATGGTGATTGCGACAACAGCGATACCGGGATCTTGATTCAATCAAACATGACTGACTATATAACGAGGAAAAGCAAACACACAAGCTCTCCAATAAATGCATAAAGTTACTTTATTTTCAGTATACATTTAATTTTGAAAAATATAAATGCTAAAATATCTCATCATCTTCATCTTTTGATTCCATAAAAGTCACAATAGAAAGCTTCATAAAACTGTAAAATACTATAATGTTATAAGGAATTTCATGGTTTATATTACTGGAAAAAAAAATCATTTTAATATATTGAAATGTTTTCTGCTTTTTTTTCCTTTTTGTTCCACCATCTTGATCCACTTCATTTTATCCTAAGTTTTTATTCTTTCCTCCAAAGCAAATAAAGACTTACGAGAATTAAAAACAATAATAAAAGTATCTGAAAGTGCGTGTTGATTCAAAAAAAAAAAAAAAAGAAAAACAAAAAAAACAAAGACGTTATCGGCCACGATGACAAAGAAGCGTGGGCTACAGAGGCAGACGGCCACCACGTTCCTGGGGCCGGGACAAAGCTGGCTGCAGCTGGGTGGTTGTCACAGTGTCCCACCACGAGGTGGGACCTGGCATGGTTTTGCTCTGGGCAGTGCATTTCTTACGGCCGCCTCCAATTTCAGAGGGCTTTGGGTCAGCCTCCACCCTTATTCCCAGAAGCGATCACCCAGGCTTTTCCCACACAATACCCAATTCTGATTAAAAAGTGTTATTTTCAAAGGTCTACGAAGAGTAGTGACACTTTCCTTGCGACGCCCGCAGGCTCTTTTCCCGGCTCGTTGGCTCCTGGTGCCAACAGAGCTCTTGGTTGCTCTCCCTTGTGTTGGGTTTTGTTTTGTTATTTTAACGGAAAAACCAACAAAAGAGACACAACCACCAAGGAAGCGCTAGTGTCAGGCACCAGGAAAGGAAACCCTTCCAGCTCCTGTCACCACAGTTGTGTGTTTTTCATGGAAAGCTACAGAAAACTTTGTCCCGTCCCTCCAGCAACGTTACCCTCTGTACAACAGCTCCCTTGGGTTAAAATATAAAATAAAAAATAAAAAAAAAATAGAGAGAGAAAGTTCTAGATCAGCAGTCAATACATTTCAAGTACATTTAACACGGTTCGAAAGTGGAAGACCTCATTTTTGGGGAGACCCATCACCAGGTGCCAGCAGACGGGGGGTGTGTGTGTGTATGGGTGGGTGCAGTGCCCCGCCCATGGAGCAGGAAAGCCGCTTCTCTCTCATTCATCGGGTTCCATCTTTCCTCCCTCAGTTGCTGGGATTCCTACAAACCAAAGGTCTGGGCAAAACACAACATAGCTCCCGCGTTCTCCGTAGGCGATGCTCAAGTCCATTTCTTCTTTGGGAGCCAGGGACACGTGTCCACCAAGGGATGGAAAACCTTGGTTGAAGCCGGCGTTGCACATCCCAGGTTATCTGTCCTCCAGCTCGCGGGGCCACCACAGAGCTCCTCCTTTCCTGGCTGTTTCCGATGTCTCCCCAGCCTTTCCGAAGCAGGTCTGGGCTGGGTTCCCGGGATGCCAATCTCAGAGTTGACATACATTCCATGGGAGCCAAAACCAAGAGCCCTGGAGAACGAGCAGGGGAATGTATGGAGGTGTGTGCACGTGCGTGTGCGCTGCGTGGGTGCCTCTGCGGCTCCATTGTCTTCCTGCAGCCATGACCGCTTCCAGCAGGTCAAGCTCAAACTGTCACAGTCCCTATCAACTCATCCTTCAACCTTAGGGTTGATGACCAGCTGCTTCTACAGCGCGGCTGGGAAAGCAAAGAATAGCCCTATTTTGCACCTCCCCTTGCCGATATGGCTACTACGAGTGAGCAGATGCTAAAATTTGGCATATAAGGTCTCAGCACCATCGTGAAACTCCGTTTACTCAACCAACGCAGACTTTGGTTTCGCAAGGACAAAAGCGGCAGCAACGTGCCTGTCCTCTGCAGTGGGATTTTTCTCCATTGGGGAATTAGCTGGGCTTTTTTTTATTTCCTTTTTTTTTTTTTTTCCTTTTTTCCATCAAGCTTTTAGTGTGCTAGAGATAGCCCTCACGTTTCCTCAAAGAAATTCCTTGGCGAAGCCCCGTTTCCCAAATGCACGTGTCCATGCGCACACAAGTACATCCTCATACGTGCTACGGAGAGAAAATCATCTCTCCCAAGGTGGTATTTGCTCACTTGGTTTAAAACCAAAAGCCCGGGCATGCCCGTGCCCATGCCCAGCCTGCTTGGGATTGACGCATCGCCCCGGACAGACAGACAGGTCTAGGACTGGGCAGTCAAGATTTAGGGTAAATTCTGTAGATTATGGTAAACTGATGTGGGATGCTAGAGGATGCAGATGTTGGTGAGCCTGGCGAATACGAAGGTCGGGATGAGCATCCCCGTGGGCCATCTTCAGCCGTCCTTCTCCTCCGTTGCGTCGTCACCGTGCCTGAAGCGCACCCGGGGTCTTCTCATGCGTACACATACACACACGCGCACGCACCAGGGTTTCCAAAGACATAACCGGAACAATACCGCGTAGGAAATCAACAACATGAATACAATCAGCATCTGTCCACTGACGTGGGTAGCTGGTCACGCTTTTTTTTTGCGCTTACCACTATTACATTTAAGACTCTTCCTAAATTACAAGAGATTTAAGTTACATCCCCTCTCCTTCATAGTAAAGTTAGATTATTTATTTAAAAAAAAAAAAAAAAAAAGAAAACAACATAATCCTAAGTAAAACAGATGCTTCAGAGTAGAAGGTGTTAATCAAACTGATCCAGCCCTATGCCATGTCCTGGAGATTGTGGTGTGGTGTCGTGGTTTTGTTTGTTGGTTTGTTTTTGTTTTTTTTTTTTGTAAAAATCACATTATATATGGTACAATACATTTTTTTTACAGAAAGCCTGGCATCTAGAAATAAGAGGTAGAACTACTCATAACTATATGTTTCCTGCTGCAGGAAAAATTCATTTTTCTTTACAGTAATTAAAAAAAGGTTAAAAAAATTGACAAAAAAAAAAAAAAGTCGTAGGTTAGGCCCCCATAATTTAAACAAAATAATCTAGGAAAATAACACTCTTCAATGTACCTGACGGATTAAGTCCATTAAAGTGTTTCTTTAAAAAAAATTGCATAGGAAAGGGACATTTCAAAACACATGCTACAACGATGGCAATGGTTTGTCTGTGCTGGGAGTGAAGTACCTTTTCCTTTTCCTTCCTGCGTTAACTACGAGTACAGGCTGTAAGAGCGAGTTAGTATTAGCAGCACTTTCCAGCATCTTCGAGCAGTGTAAGCAAGACATCGGATTAGCCTGGAGGTCAGCTTTGTTCCGCCAGACGACACACAGACAAGCGAAGGAACACTGATACCCAACTAGGGTCACGCCAGTCCCCGACATCTCCCACAGGGACATGGTATCCTCAATACTTCTGCCCTCTGCTTGCAAACGAGCGAGACGCGTGCATGTCGAAGCGACAGAGAAGGCAAACCGAGTCTTGGTCAGCGTGGGAAAACGGGGTGAGGAGGGAGGAGAGGAGATCTGCAGGGGCAAGGATGTCTCATTTACCTATGCAGGCGGGGAGCAGAGAGCATTTTAATATTTGGCTAGTGACAAAATAAATTCCGTAAAAGATTCAACAGACAGACAAATTACAAAGTAGTTTCTGTTCCCTTGCTCCTCCAGAAATAACCATTGTCTTCAGGCTCAAGTTCTATTCTAATTTGAGGCACAACTTTTACTGGAGTTCGTGGAGGGCTGCGAAGAAAGAGAAAGACACGGTTAAGTGCAGGCGTCTGCCGTGCCCAGGGTTTCCACTAGCACAGCCTTCCACTGACCAAATCCTGGGAAAAAAATAACGACCTACAATTCACAAGAGAAAAATGGCATTTCACAAACAAAACAGAGGGGCAACCGGCGGAAAGCGGGATAACTGCAGATCCTGGGACTCACTGGGACACCCAACAGACATCTAGAAAGGGAACGAATGCTCGACTCCCAGCATCGGTTCTTTGCATTAGCTCATACCACACAGCCGTCTGAAACTGGCAGCACGCAGATCCCGAGTAAATAAACCCGACAGGCAGTGGCGATACACAGCCCGGCTTGAAATAAGGCCCCGCAACATCACATAAGATAATCTTAATGAGTTGGTCTAAAGACTGCTTGTCTCAGGAGGGAAAGCCACCGATTTCATTGACTGAGGAGCTTCAAGCACCCAGCACTTGTGCTTCACACCGCGCTGCGGCAACACTCGTAAACTGCCGTTGAAATAATCTGGTTATAGGCATTGAGATTAATTTCGCACCCTCTCTAACACCTGAAGGCGTAGGTACTCCTCAGACATTTCAGAGGACTATTGCTGCTTTGGTCTAGATCCGACTCCTGGCGCCGGTAGGTCCAAGGTAGCCCCAAGGCGCTGAGCCGTGGTTGAGCTCTGAGAAATTGTTACTTAACTCTTCCTCGCTGCAATTTAAGGGTATTATCTACTCTCTTCTCCACCACAGACATGGGAAAATGGATTACTTCCGCTTCGCAACATCCTGTTACGTGACTGAAGGAAAGCGTAACAGCAATTTTCTCTCACCGTCTGTCTCTTTTTTTTTTTTTTTTTTTTGAGGCTAAACTGTCACAATTGATTTATTTTTCCCCCTGTAGATGTATTTTCCAGACTCCTCCCCGTTGTTCTGCACTTTTCTTATGGTTTAGACCCCAGAGCAGCCGTGGGTACTGCAACTGGGGTCTAAGCAATGCCGGTGGAGCCCGCAGGCTCTCTGCTCCCCGTCCCAAGCCCTGTAGGGCCGTGTTGGCAATCAACTCCGGATGGATATTAGGAAAAATTTCTTCACCGAAAGGGTTGTCAAGCATTGGAAGAGCCTGCCCAGGGAAGTGGTTGAATCACCATCCCTGGAAGTATTTAAAAGCTGGGTAGACATGGTGCTTATGGTTTAGTAGTGGGTTTGGCAGTTTTGGGTTAACAGTTGGACTTGACGATCTTAAAGGTCCCTTCCAACTGAGATGATTCTACGCTGCAACCCTACGTGGGGAATTTTCTCAAAGTGCTTTTTAAGAGTTTCCTACGGGGGACAAAAACTTTCCCTCGCTGACTTTCGGTACACCGAGGGGTGGCCGAGAGGCTTCTGAGGAATCATTACAAAGCGCATTTTTTGGGGTCGCTTACCTTGGCATGGTGCGTGACCGAAGGAAAGGAATTGTATCAGCACGACGTATGGCGTTCAAGGAATGTTGGTGATTTGTCTCCTGTCGGAGAGAGTGAAGAAAGTCTCGTTTGTCGCTGCCTGCAGCACTGATGGCTTCTCAAGCCCGGCCTCAGTTTCTCCGCTACACTCTTGTCTATTTGGCAATGCTTTTTTTCCTGCTGACTGCCTGCCAGATGAATTTCACGGCTTGTAAATAAAAATACTCCTTTTCTCTCTCCCTCTCCTCCGAGATAAAAACCCTCAATCTGCCAACACCACCAAAAGACTCATTTCCCAAGACATTTCCCCACCTTCAGGTCTTGACACTTACCTTTCGCCTACACCTCTTTGGTTACCCTGTGCTCCTCACTGTCGCACCCAACCTCCTGGCGAGGAAAGAGGCGGCGTGGGGCCCGTAACGGCTTTCCTTTCCTGACCCAGCATGGGGAAGCGTACTCTCTGTTAATAACAATCTTATTCTTGCTATTGCTGAAGGAAAGCTAACATTAGTAGCATTATGAGTAATATACTTTGAAGTGCAGAACACAGTTGTATTCAAGGACAACCACAGCGTTGCTGGATTCCAGCTACTTTTTCTAGTCCAAGGGCCTGATTGTTTTATTTTGTTTTATTTTTTGCATTGTTTCTAATTAAAAAAAAACCCAGCAAATTAATTACTGGATTATAAAAATGTACCAATATGCAAACCATCTACTGCTCGGCTCACGGGCGATTTACCCTGCGTTGTCTCTAAGGGCATTCCAACAAAGAGGTTTGTGGCAGAATTCACTTTTTCCATAACTGTTTCAGCCTTAAAGACGTTGAAAACGGTGCTTCTGAGGATAAAATCCTGTGTTATGACATTTCGGATGCAGTGTGCTTTTAGCACGCCAGGGCGGTTTCGCAGGAAAATGAGGAGGATGTGTTTGTTTGTCTCAAGCTGACATTACTCCCTTATCAACGAAACACTGAGACTATCTAAATAGTCAGGGAAATGTCTCTTTCTCTTTGGCTTTGTTTTATAATGCCAATCTCTAAGTGTTCCTGTAGTCTAAGGACCTAAAGATCTGTGGGTTTAGGTCCCACTCCTAGAAACCCCCAGCCTTGCAGCAGGACTAATTTATTACTATCATTCGCATTTCTCCCCTCCCGTCTCACGACAAAAGAGCCTAATTTCTCTCCAGATGGCACCCCTCGCTCACAGTATTTTTAAAAAGTCAGCGCAAAAGCGAAAAACAGCTAAGGTCAGTCGTTATTCCCGATTCCTCACTTAAAAGACTATAATATGGAAAGTGAAAATGACTGAAAATGAAGATCGTCAGAATCATCTACGGGTATTAACGTACGAAATCAAAAAGAAAGAGAACAGCACAAAAGCAAATCACCTAAGAAGGGAAATATGTTAATGGTCAACTGATCGCTGCCTTGTCAGTTTAATGCGCAATGCGGAGCAATGACGCGCTTAATTACGCTTTTAAGCGCTGATTTTTGCAACTGCTTGGCACCTAAGGAAACAAACAGTAACGGGACAGCGATGCAGTTTAGACATGCTGCAAATCCAGAACACCAGGCTCAGAGGGGGAAAAAAATAATAAATAAATCAAACCATCAGCAGAGTTAACACAAACTGGGAAAAGTCAGGAAAGTGAGGAGGAGAGAGTGAGCGGCCAAGAGACCTGTTAGTAGCGGGATAAAAGCACTTAAAGCTGGAGGCACCGGAAGGAATGACATCAAGTTTTGTAACAAGCAAAGAAAAAAAGCTCACAAAACCCAACATCTGCCATAAATCAGAAGCCTGGAAATTAAAAAAGAGGGGGGAGGGGAAGAACAAGACAAAGTACTTCTCAAGTAATAGGAACGGTGGTTTTTTTTTTTTCATTAAAAAAATCAGTCTAAATATATATATATATATTTTTGTACTGCAAGTCAGAGTCAAGCAGGCATGCAAGAGGTTAGTTCTACTCACTGTCGGCAGGTTTGCTATCACTTAGGAAAGGTTCCTGCTCCATGATGTCCATTGGTATTTTAATACTTGGGACTTTTTCTGAGTAGGGGCAGTCAGACTGTGAAAGAAACGTGTAAAAGATCTTAGAATATTTTCACTGCGCTCTCTCTTATCGTCTCCCGCAAATTAAAATTATCCTTCACATAGTTTCTGTAGGAACGAGGAAAAGAAAAGAAGAAAAAAAAGATAAAAAAGCATGGTCCAGCTTAGTTGCCTGCTGCTTTCCATGGGTTCCCTGCTGCACCCCCCCTTTCCCTCTTCCTTCACACTACGAAAATAAAACAGATCGGAGAAATGACCTTGCGGAATTGTCGTCTTCCCCTTTCCCACCTCACCAGCTCCTTTCCCACCAGCTTATAAGACACCATCCAATTCAGCTTGGAGTTGGCTGCAGGAAACACAGATGGAAAACCCATTCGGAGGCAGAAAGAGCAGCGCGCTGGCTTCCGTGAAACCTCATCAAGACGTTTTATCCCGCTGCCATTTCCCTAAAACCCCTTTTTCCTTCCCAATTGCTCTACAGGGACGAGGGCCAGACACGCTACGGCAGAGGTTCTGTAAGCCGGGCTGTCTCAACTCCCCCCTTTATTGAAGTCGACTCAAAACCAGTCTCAATGACAGTAAAAATTACAGTAAAATTACATCAAATCCAGGGCCCTTGTAGGAATTCAGCACTCCCAGCCGGCCAGGAGCAACACCAAACCGGTCAAGAAGAGGCACAAGTGCAGAGCGAAGCCACACACGGGGTGCCCCAGCGCGATTTGTACTCCACTGGCTTCAATAATCCACCAGCTTATGCTCACTAGAAGGTACTTGGAATTATTTAGCTTTTTTTTTTTTTTTTTTTTAAATAAAAGTAACTTCTTGCAACCCAGGAAAGGCTGATATTGCATAACCGGGCAAAGGAATTACGGTGATATTTGCCAGAAACGTTAATACATCTTTGTTGCTGGAGAGAACGAGACACAGCACTGAGTGTAACGCTGGGGTGGAGGGAGGGAGACCTCCAAATCAGAGCAGGAAAACACGACAGAGGCCAGAGAATCGCTCTCCCTGGATATTTTTTTTTTGTTTTTTAGATTAGTTTTTAACAGAAGTGACAACCAGCGCAGTATTTCATACTCCAATAGCAAAACGCTTCCTCAGGAGTACTTTTACAAAGCTGAGAGCTAAGCACAGCTCAAATCAGAGCCTGACAGCTGGGTAACCCCCCACAACGTGTCACCGTTTCAGTGCTAATAATGTTAAGGGGTCTGTGGGACGGCAACGCTGATGCTCAGGGTCTGCTTTAAACTTCACCATCTAAAATGAACAGAGAGACTGAGAAAGTATCTGCAGTTGGCAAAAATGCCCTGAAGGGGAGAAAAAACCATCACACAGCACTTCTGATCTGAAACTAAACATACTAGCCCAAGATTATTATTTTTTTTACAAAAATTGTCTGGTCTTTCTTGGGTCGTGCATTTTTTGACATAAAATCTGAGAGAAAACCGAGGCGCTTGAGTTTTCCTGAGGCAAATGCCGCAATTAGTTGCGCTAATTCATACTTCGTAAAGAAACGCCGGAGGGAAAAGCGGGGAGATTACTGAAAATCGTTCTTTGCAGCTCCTTTTTTGCTGCCCCTGATTGCTAGCAAAGCCCCAGGGAGAACTTCAGGTGAGTCCTAACTGGTGCCGAGAGCGGTCTCCGTGGACACCAGGCTGTGCCGTACTCGTTCCTCTAACACTGCTTGCCTTAGCAATTCCCTTTGCTCAACTCTGATGGGTGTACCACCCACCAAATCCCACCAGACTAACTTGGTGGGGGCATATTTCTGGAAGGGAAAGGGTGAAAATAATCAAAGCGATAATGCCAAGTGCTTTACATTCGGGAAGCTGGTAAAAGCAAGTGCTGAAAAAAAAACCCAAAACCAAACCAACAAGAGTTAAGAACCAACATTTTGCATAAATTCTCTTACCCATTAGACCAATTACTGTACCTGAAATTTAATGAAAAGCCTGAAAAGAGAAGAGATAGCTTAAAACATACCGGAGATATGGAAGCCACGGCTCAGGATACGAGGCTGCTGGATTCAAATCAGTGAGGAGGAGGGGATGGTGTCAAACCTCTGCTGACTATCCGCTACGTACAGGCATTTTCTCTCATTTTGGGAAAGGGGAGCTTGCGGTCTCAAATAAGAGCCCATCTTCCCAGCTGGGATCCAGCCTGATTTACCAAAGCGTGGATCCAGGCGACCTCCTGCAACGCTGCACCCTCACCTCAGAAATGCCTAGTTTTGTCTCTGGCAGTGCACACCGCTTTGAGGACATGTACATGTTCTACTTGAGACAGCGTACGTTCTTTAGAGAAACGCCTTTGCGCATTTTCTCATCGGAAAAGCCTGACTTTGTTGCCTCGAGCACAGACCTGCAGAGGTGTTATATAGCTCTCACGTAAAGGACTTGGCTTCTAGCTTGTCCTCCACCAGGAGCAAGATGGCCTCTTCTGTCCGCCCAACCTTGAGCAAGATCAGGCATGGGGGTGGTCTGGGGGAACTCCTGGAGCTGCCACCTTCCTCTTGAAGACACCAGATGTATTATCTAACCCACAAGGAGAGACGATTTGGTAGATACGCTCAGTGGAGAAAGGCTGCAAGACGATACCCAGCAGAAATCCTCCAAACACACAGTGAGGCACCACCACCCCACCGTGACTTCTGCCTACACCAGAGGAAAAACCCTTCTTCATGAACCCTGGACGGCTACGTGAGCAGAACAAGTGACACCGTGCTTAGTACTCTCCACGTAGCCTGAAATTATTAAAGCCAGGGTCCCTTTTCACCTTGCAAAAGGCTCTCCGACGGCAGTTCACACTTGCTATACAAACTTGCTATACATAACCGGGGTGTTTAGCACTTCGATATAAATTTATAGGATTCGAGTTCATGCTACACCTGGGTAGGAGAATGTTTAAAGGCATGAGGACTGCTTTTCTTATTATACGTACAGTAAAAAAATAGAACAGTCTAAGACACGTGGATCTGGTCTAGTCAGGTCACCGCGCTTAGTAAGGACACAAGCGGCTACGTTTCACTATTTTAGGGCATGCCGCAAGCTGAGGTAGGACCAAAGAGTACACTTTGTATGTATGTGTTGAAAATATTGAGGGTCATGAGTATCATCAACAGAAAGCAGACTTTCCTGCAATACGACAAGTCACATCTTTTTGTGCTTTTAAAAAGAGTAATTAAAAAAAATACCCCAATAGAAAACCAGAATGTATTCAAGAAGTAACAGAGCTGCTGGCGAAAACCATCCTCCTCCTAAAATGTAAAAGACAATGAGGGGGAGAAAGGCGGAGGAGTGAAAGATAAACAAGGCAGGGTGATGAAAGGCGTTCTAGCAGAGGGCATGACATCTCAGCAGGTACCTAGTGCTCTTGTGGGAAGTGTGATTTCATTCTTGGCAACGCAAGTACCACCTACCACAGCCTGGTGACGTCTGGAAAAGGGAAGGCAATGCAGAAAAGAAGTTTTGTTTGGGGCCGATTTGCTGCAGTAGCAAAAGAAGGAGCCGGTGGGCTTCAAAAGAGGCTGGGAAATCCCCAGCTCCAGAGCTGAGGAGGGGCACAGACCATCCCTGGGGATTAGCTAGCTAGAAAGGAGTAACTTGACAAGAGCAGAAAGCTCCTTACATCATCATTGTCACTGTCCATACTGCCCTTCTTCTTTTTCTTCTTCTTCTCGTCCTCTTTCTTTTTCTTGTCCTTTTCTGGAATGACGTCGTCGAGAAAGCTTAAGTCATGCTGGGAGAAGAGGTAGTCCATGGCTTTTCTGACTGCTACGAGTGCCAGGATCTGAAACAGCAGAGAGGGACTTCTCAGTCACGTTTTACCTTTAATCGGGGACACTCCATGCATTCCTCTTGACACTGCTTCTTGATGCCACACACTTCAATTCTAGTTGTAAATGAACACACAGAGAACAAGGAGAACACCTGGGATATCTTTATCAACTTGAAAGTCTGAACTGTGACTAGTTCATGTGAGAATAAACAGGAGCAGTGTACAAAAAACCAAAGTATTTAATCACTTAACGCTCCTGTAGAGACACAGGTCATCTTTAACATCCAACCGATAGGCATCAGGCAAAATTAAAAAGAAACAAAAAAAGAGTATTTTAATTTATTTTTGGATTCAGCCTACGTGTGCAGGTTCACAGGGGCAGCCCGAGTAACCATCTTTACTTTTTTCTCATTACTCCCCCAGATGTAAGAACTCTTTAGAAATTAAACGAGGGCCAAACTGTGCCCTCTGAGGTTGCAGAAGTAAGTTTACTGGGATTGTGGCTGCATGAAACTGGAGGAAAAGCTTTTTCTCTGCAAGACTGCAATCCAAGGCATTGGGAAAAAAAGAAGGGATGCGTCTGAAATAGGTGTTTACATCGACGCTGGGTTTAACATGACCGCCAGATGCCTACCAAGATCACATGTACGCTATACCAAAGGGTACACCAACAGACTGAAAGCTCGACTTGGCTACTAAAAGTTATAACTCATTCCCGACAACTGAAGGCTGCCCTTAAGATGAAGAGTTTGTTCCAAGCAATGATGCTCAACGGCACAAACAATTCCCAGGAAAGGATCTCAAGTTTTGACTTGCGTAACTTAAGACGTGATTACAGTAGTGAGAAACTACTCAGGGGGTGGAAAGATGCCACGCAGACACCTGTGATTATCCCATTATGAATTACTTCTGTATTAAAAGTGCTTTTCCTTCAAATAAACACAGGCTTGCATCAATTGGCCGGATCTTCACAAATTGGAAGTTTATAGTCTTTTTGTTCCTGAGTGCAAATAACTGAGGTTTTGTCATCAGATCCAGCTCCATCTAAGCTGTGACTGTACCTTCGCTGAGTTTGCACTGTTATAACAAACTCAGGGTTCACTCAGACTCTCTCTATTATGGGCAAAGAGAAAGAGTGTCTGTCCGCATCTCAGATTCAGCTTTCAACAGCAGTACAAGGCAATGGAAAGGCGCGTCAGTGGGAACTGCTGATTTTTAACGCCTTTACATACGAGCATGTGTCCCAGCAAGAACATTTGGAGGATTTTTTTACTTGCCTCATCCTTTCTCATTTCACCAGCATCAGAGAACAAACACTTGTCCTCATTCTGTTTTCTGCTTTCTCTCCTTCTCTCCCTTAAATAGGCACTGCAGTTCGTAACTGCACCCACAACTGAAATTGTACTTGTCCATAAGCCTGGAACTAGGTGACTTTGGGCCCAGATTTCTTCAGGGAGTTTCATAAAGCTTTGACTTAGCTTTATGGGTCAGTCTGACCCATCTCCAAGCCAGAGACGAGACTCGGCAGAATCTCTGTGCGTGCAGCTACGGTCCCATTGGATCCACGCTCGATCCACGTGGCCCCATATATACATATAAAGTCCCCTTAACGCTTCTTTGGTTTTTTATTTGGTATTAGTGCCTAGTTGTGTCTACAGCTCTAGTCATAATCTAAATGCAGAGAAAGCTGTTTCACTATTCCCCTTCCCTGATGTAGAAATACGGTATCAGACTGACTGCACAGTCTATATTTAAGAAACATTTTTTTCTGGGTGATGAACATTCGATCTCTCAACAACCCAAATAAGTTTTAACGTGATTCTGATATGCATTATTAGAAAGAGAACATGCATCCTACAAGCTTACACATCACCCTCCAATGTGAAACACATGAATCAACATCATTGTGTTTTTACTGAAGTTCAAGGAAAAAGACATTCTTTTTTCTTTGCTCTCGATTTAGCCAATCCTTTCCCTCCATTTGGCACACCTCTTAGCAGTGACCCTCGTTCTTGATTTTGTCAATTAATGCCATTTAAAAGCAAGGGAGACATTTTCTGTACGGTAATTAGTGTGGACTAAAAAAGGAAAACTATGCAGCTCTCATTCGTTCCTGCAGCTCAAGGACAAAACACGGCAAATGTGACCTTGGCAGCCAGGAACGGTCAAAACTAACTACACCTTTCTGGAAAAAAATTAACTTTCCAGGCTCGTTTTCCTCCAGAGGATTGATGTAAAGGCTGCCACGGCAACATTGACCCCGTGTAGTTGCACATCAGTGCCATGAATGGAGGCAGAGCCCCGAGCTAGGGATTTGAGAGGGAGAGGCTGGATTTGCCTGTTTTTGGGAGGGTATGGCCATGGGTAGAAGGCGCAGGCTGTGGAAGGGAGGGATGGGAAGGAGAATGTCACCTACCATGACAGGGAATATAATAGCAGCCACGGTTGACTTGAGGATCCAGAGGAGGGCCAGGCACACCACCTGCAGGAAGGTGAAGAGATGGACCCTGCGCAGCGGGACGTGGCGCAGGTAGATGAAGTCAGGCTGGTGTTTTAGAGGCATCAAGAGCAGCTTCAGACGATCCATGAACTGAAAAGGAAAAGAAACAGAGATTTAAATGAAACGCAGCAAACACAAAAAAAAAAAAAAAAAGAGATACAAAAGCATGAAGTGTGACCTTGAATCAACTTGCTTTCCATCCATAAAAGAAACACGGTAGAAAACGCAGCACACCTCCTCTATCCTGACTGACTTGGGCTTAACGCAGGGTGGGCCAACCTTGCTAACTCGGTTGTCTCAAGTGAGGTTCTAGGTCTACACCGTATTTGGCAACTGAACAGGGACACGGGAGCAAAACATCTCTCAACGCAAGGCCTTGAGGTGCCTTTATCTTACGGAGCAGGACTCCATGTGCTCTGGTGATCAGTGTGTAAACCAAGGAACAAAGGTGTCGGTGGAAATTGCTCCTCTGGCTTCGAAACAATGGGCCTGATCTGCTGCGGCTGTGGACACAGGGCATTTTCTCTTGAAGGGTGCACTTCATTACCCACAAAACAGAGAAAATAAAGTGAATGCCCAAATTACAGTCAGCATCAAACTCTGGGTCACTTCTGCCACTCTCCCCTGCCCCGCTCCTGCCAAGGAAAGACATTCAGCATTTAAAACCACTTTTTTTTCTTTTTCCCAAATAAATTGGGAATAGAGGTCAACAGAGGTGAGGGCAGACATCATGTTACCAGAGAGCAGAAAGGCAGCTAACCGACGACTGAGGAAGACGGGCAGCTTTTCCGGCAGCGTGCCTTGCCCCGTGCTGGACTTGGAGTTAAACCAAAATCGGGCTTTCTCATCGAGTGAAAAACATCCTTGCTCAGGGGAAAACAAGCTGCCCAGTCCCCTGACCACCTGGGCCAGGAAGCCGGAGAAATCCCCTCCAGAAGAACCAACCCCAGGGTGAACATTACAATCCCCTCGTTGTCCCCTGCCCTAACGCGGGCTCGTTGCCCGCTGCTGAGACCAGATGGATGTCCCACCAGGGAATGAAAGCCGGGGCCATTCTAAAGAACACCCAAGGAAATTCTCATGGTGCTCACAGAACAGGCAGTCTTTTCCCCTCAGAGCACAACCAAGCACTAAAAAGAAAGGCCACAATTAATAGGGTGCCAGAAAGCAACAAAACCACTTCCAGCCTCCTAGAGCCAACGACAGATGCCGCACTGTGGGAAAGGCTCTTGATGGAATATTTCCTCAACGACAAAGAAAGGGGCTTGGCTTCCCCTCCCCGGCAAAACAGCAATGTTCCCGCTCGTTAACATTGCAGAACAACCCCGTCCCCATCAATCATCTGCCCTTGTTTTCCTTCAGTCTGTGACAGACGCCCCGAACCACCCCGGGAGGGAGCCTGGGGCCTCTGCAGGCGTACGGTGCCCTCAGAATCACTGAGCTTTTCAGGGTGGTGGGAAGATGGACCCCGGATCTTCACAAAGCACCCCCATCGCTTACAGGGCCCAGGCTTGGCTGCTCTCCTGCTGAGCAGATGGCTCCCCTTTGGTCTGGATGTCAGGACAGCCAGCCCGTGGCAATGTTTGTAAACAGTTGCTACCCTCCCCGGGCTTCTTGGGAAGGAAAAGGAGGTGGTGAAGGAGAAGGGAAAGGGCGGAGGGTTGTGAAAGAAACCACACACTGATTAGTGATTGCCATCTTCTGGAGAAGGCCCAGCCTTGGAGGGACTCATAGAACCATAGTTGGTTGGAAGGGACCTTAAAAGACCATCCAGATCCAACCCCCCTGCCCTGGGCAGGGACACCTCCCACCAGCCCAGGCTGCTCCAAGCCCCGTCCAACCTGGCCTTGGACACCTCCAGGGATGGGGCAGCCACAGCTTCTCTGGCAAACCTGGGCCAGCGACTTACCTGCACGCCGTTGAGGGAAGCGACACCCATGTAGAGGAAGACGCCGTAGAGCACGGGCATGGGAATGAACTGTGGGGGAAGAGCAGGAGAAACTGAGTGAACAACCTCCCCATACACAATGCATCGGTAACACGCGAGGGGACATAATTCCTAGCCTGTGATCAACTCAGAAAGCAATCCTTCTGCTGTGTTTTAAGAGCTGAAAGAACATTTGTGCAATCACTGGAGGGCTGAGGAGCAGGCCAGCGGCCGGACGAGCCTTGGGCTCTCCCACGTCACTGGGACTTGGACGTCTCTCCAAGAACAAAAAGGAACGGAGCCATCCAGTCAGCAAATTAAAGACGAGGTGGAGTAAATGTGTTCCAGTAAGCTTCAAACTGCCTTTCACCTCTTGGTTTCTGGTAAGACGAGAAGAAGAAGATAGAAAAGAAGAAAAGGCAGCACGCTCCTGTGGTACGTCCAGCTCAGTAAGCTGTGGAATTCCACCCAGAAAGGCTCTTCTCTGGAGTCCCACCTCAGCAGTGACAGTCATGCCAACCAAATCTCTGACCGCTCCATCTTTCACTCACATTAATCCGTAACTATTCACAAACACAGGACTGTGAGTTACTTTCTTCACTGCTGGGAACTGTCCCTCCAAACATCAATTTCTGCCCCCTCAAATGCTAAGTGCTGCCCATCCCTCCATCACTGGTCCTGCCATCAGGGACATCATCCTTCGGAAGCGAGGAAGGCGCAGGGCAACACCACACACGCTCCCCAGAGTGAGCATCCGTCCCTCCAAGCTGAAGCACAAAGCTCTCCACGGCAAAAGCCACCGTGCCGCTGCCAAGGGGGAACCGTTCCTCGGCCCCACCACACAACTGCGCGCAGCCAGCCTGGCGTGACCTGAATGGGAATACTTAGGCACAAACCACAAAGGGGAGCCTTTGTGTGATTGATTTCAACCCAAGAAGGTCGGGAAGAGCTCTGCCGCCGTCGCTGAAGGAAAGCCTTCGTGCAGTGACAGGCGGCTGCCACTGAACGGCAGCCGCAGCACAGCCAAGGCTCCCACGGAGGGACATGTGCCTTCCAGTCTGTGCATGGGACTCACTAAAGTGGCAAATAACAGGGCAGTTATTCAGTGTTTTGCCATATTCCCCACATTATTCATCGTTTACTGGGTCAAAAACAGTGCCACGCACATATCCCCGGAGGCCTTGATCCCGAACGCATGCATTTCACTCAGGGCACAGGAGCACCGAAGTCACCGGGCCACATGCCACCCGAGACCAAAGCTTCCCTGCCTACATTTCCCCCTTCCCTTCCCTGAGTCTCATTCCCTATCACCTCCTCCGAGCTTCTTGATTGCCAATTCATCCTTCTATTGGATTTATTTGCTTCCTTGAGTGAGCCGCGTTGATATTTCCCATTAAAAGCCACATGTTTTTTTCCACAGCTGGGGTTCGACAGTCTGCCATCACCGTGTGCTGTCGCGGGGAGGGACGGGGAACCAGCGTGGGGTTCACATAGCTGCGGGTGTCCAAGAGATTCAAAGCCCTCATTGGATCTGAAGGATAAGACGAGGCATGATAATACCTCCTCCGGCAAGTTGGGTAGGGGGACTTTAGCTTTCAGAGTTTAGCTTTCTAGTTCATTGACATGGCTCTCTTTCCCTCCCCTTCTATTTCTTTCTGGGTTGGTTTTTTTTTTTTTTTTTAAAAAAAAAGAGAAACGTCCAAATATTATTTCACCATTCCACGGTAATTAATCCTGTAAATCATCCCCAGGTGAAACTTCAGTATATTATCCTGCAGAGTAGCAAGCGGTGCTTTCATTTTGGAAGACTCTCTTCTGGCAAACCGTTCGCTAACGAAGGGGTTGCTGGCTTAGGCACTCCGAGCAAACCTGCTGCGAGCCAACAGAATTAAAAATGTATTTATAGGAAAGTGCCTGTCATTCTCCTAGCAGGGCCGAGGATGTTTCTGTGGAGATCTGCCATAACCGAGCAGAAACATCAGTGACGTTCGAAACCAGCACAAACACCGCAAAACCCACAAAAAACAAAGATGAGATTACTCTGCGGACTGCCTGTTTTATTGAATTTGGGATCGTTAGCGTTCAATTTGCCGCTGGCACGAGAAGACTTAAATGTTCTGCAATGCATTTAGCAAAGCAGCTCTCTGGAGCAGGAGACCCTGCCACTGGAGTTTGTTAAAGGTCCTGAAACGCTGCCAGGGACTTCTCGCTGGCACGTGGGCGAGGAGCGTGCCGATTTATCCTCAGGCGTCCTCCCGCCAGGACCTTCCCCATACACGTTCTTTGGGGAAGCACAGACAAATAATTAATGAATGAAGCAATAACAGGGAAAATAATAGACCCCAGTGGAACAGAGGAAGAGAGATCTTGCAGGGAAAGGTCACATGAACTAACAGAGTTATTACAATCAGGCATTAAATTAAGGGCGCGGAAATGCCTGTTTGTGCAGAGGAGGAAACTGTTACCAAGACACAAAAAGTTGCTAGTTGTAAAAACAACCTTAAAAATCAAGAACAGGAACACCCTGACTTTGTAAAGCCACTTGCTCCACTTGATACACAGGCGGCATCATTGCTCTCTGCCTGCCACTTCAAGCTCACATAGAACCATAGAACGGTTTGGGTTGGGACTTCAAAGCCCATCTCGTTCCACCCCCCTGCCCTGGGCAGGGACACCTCCCACCAGCCCAGGTTGCTCCAAGCCCCGTCCAACCTGGCCTTGAACACCTCCAGGGATGGGGTAGCCACAGCTTCTCTAGAAGCTATTTTCATCAGAACCAGTCTTCATATCACCAGAGTTACGGATGACGGCAAATTTAACTGTCCCTCACACCCCCACGGCTTCCAACCTCCTCGTGACCAAAAACTCCTTTGCATCCTCCAGAAACACTTCTCCAGACATCTGTGTGCTCCGTCACAGAGTTATGATGCACGGTGTCACTGTTTCAGTGCGTATGTTCCTGTTCTGATATCTTCGGCTCATACCATGGGTCTACAGATCCATGGAGCGGGACTTCTGCAGCTGACATCTCCTGTTGTGCAGTATCCCTGCGCTCGGCACCACTGAAATCCTCATCCCCGGAGAAGGCAGCATCCTCCACAAGACATGGATAAGCAGGTTTTCCAGCTTCATTCTATGATCTGATGATCCACCAAGGACGTGTTTCTCTGTGGCTATGTGCCAACACATTTCAGGCCCTGGAAAATCACTCCCTACCTAGATTAAATGGTACCTCAGCAGAACATCCGTCCAGAGCCTTGGCTAAACTCACAAGACAAAAGAATTCAGGAGATTAAGAAACTACATTTAATTGCACTGCTTCCTCCAGCAACACGTTTTCCATACTGCTAAGCTGGGCATCGCGTCTGAGAGATAAGGGATGCGCTATTTTAGGAGGATCCAGCCCGAAAGAGTGAAAATCTGCTGAGGTGTGTGCCTTGGGTAACGCCTCCTCTCAGTAGGCCACACACACAGCTTGTGAGCACCAAAGGAAGATTCTCTCCAGGTACACGTGTTCAGATGTGTGCACGCTCAAAGAGAAGCAAATGTACTTTTAAAACTATGTATCCGTCCGTTAACCCGTGCCTTCTGCAGAGTCGCTCTACCGCATTGCCAACCATCCTTCCATCACGCCACCAGTAGGCTCTCAAGCGTCACCCGCGATATATTTTCCGTAAAACACAGGCGCAGCAGAAGTACAAGAGCGCAAAATAAGAGGAAACAAAACTTTACACAAACATGGAAGAAAAATCTTATAATGAAAAAAAAAAACCCACAGCCCCAAACTTTGTCACTATTCCTATTTGGCGCACTACAACATCTTATTTTTTCCTTCCAAAAGGAAGCTTCCGGAAAATTGTACAACAGCATCAGTAACTCTCACTCATCTCCTTTTCTGCACTTCAATGATGAGCTTTTTCAGTAGCATAAAACTAGCCTGAGAGTCGCTGCGGCCCTCCTTCGGCTGTGCGGGCAGAAGGAAGCAGAAAAGGCGACGTCCTTACCTTCAGGATGGGAGCCATAAAGACAGACACACCGGTCAGAATGAAAACGATGACCCCGGTGACTCTCTGCTCCCTGAAACAAAAACCACCGGGTGAGCGGCACAGCTTCAGCTTTCGCTCCGGTTTTATTCTCTCTCTCAGAGCACTCAAAACCAACATAAAGCCTGAAAACTGGTTTTTGCAGCCCCAGTTTCAAGGCAGACTGGCGATTACAAGCCAGCAGCGCCAGGCAGGTATCTCCATCCTGACCCGGCCTCGTAAATCTCTTTTTTCAAACACCAGCTCAGTGTTTGTACGCTGCCTTAGCTCCGCTGTTTGGGGATCAACAGAGCGCTGCTACTGAGTAAGGAGGAGTGTGTTTACGTGTTAAACATTAGAAACCGTTAACTAGCAATTCAAATTCTCTGCACGGCAGTATTTACAGCGTGCAAATAGGTCATAAATCATTAGCTCTCCACTCTTAGATTAGCAGCATATTTTGAGTCCTGCTCATAGTACTCCAGCAGCTGGATAAATGGTCCAGTGCCTTCGTGGGGTGCTGAACGCGTGCCTTCATCGGCACCCGCAGCCGCTCCCTACATCCAAAAATACTTTCCCCAGTAATAGTTCAGAGTACTGAAAGTTAGGCCATTAAATTTCCATTTAGTCACCTAAACAAGCGGCCTGATTTCCAGAAGTGCTCCTACTGAAAGCACTTCAGACCACTTAATTAAGGCGACCAAATACAGAAAAAATTGCTCAATTAAGTAGAGCGGATTGCTCTAGGCATGACAGGTTTATATTTTTTACCATTATGTTTGCTAATGAATGCCCATTCGATTTCCATGGATAAAGAAATCTGCAGTAAATTTACGTCCTTTCCCAAACACTGGAAAACTGCGTCTGATCTGGCCGAAAAAGCTTTTGAGGAGTTAGTGCGGGGATTTGTCCGAGGTATTGCCAGAGACCCGCGCTCCTAAATCTCACAGCTGGGTTTGGAAATATGAAGAAAGCAGCATGAAATTCTTCACGACCGCTTTGCAGTGTCCCATGGGCACCAGAGCTCACTATGGAAAGCCCTGTGTGTCCTGGGGGGGGCGTCACTGTGCGTGCCCCAAGCAGATGAAGAAAAGGTCTAAGCCCCGGGGCGAAGTTTCCTTCCCCTCCTCCCTTCGCCCAGGCCTCTCCCCCATCCTACAGGCACGCACGTAGTACAATGGTTTTCTTCCTTTTCAAGAACGGGTATTTGCGAAGGGGCTACGCCAGATAAACTTCTAACTGGATATATCCTCCGCAGACAAAAAAAAAAGCTGTAAGAAAGCACAGCTGATCTGAAGATTTACAGCAAATCTAAGAGCTATTCCCCCTGAACCTCTGCACGTGTCCTGCTCGAAGCGAGACCATTTATAGTACAAACTGATCTGTGCAGGCAAACAAGGCAATTAAGGCCTTTCTGGTTTGACATACCTCACTCCCAAAAACTTGGGCTGTTCTCCAGGGGCTGAAGTTTCCGTCTCCATCTTCAAGCTGTCGATATGAGCAATGGAGATCACGGTAGCAGCAACGTACCAGGGCAGACCCATAAAGGAGCACACGATCATCAGAATGGCCACCCAGAACAAATCCAGATGATATCCAGCACCTTTCTGTGAAGGGAGACAGACAACCTTCAGCTTAATTATTCGAAATCTCTACGGAACGGCCAGGGCTCTGCCCTGGGGCAGGGGCACACCAAAAAGCAGCATCTCCTTCTACAGCATCTTTTGGCCAACAGAAGTTGTCATAAGAAAGAGAAGAGTTGGAGACATTGCTCTTTAAGGGATGAATTCCCCGCCTATGCAGGGAAAACGGGTAAGTGTTACGGTTCTGGCAAGCTCTGAAAATGACAGCGTAGAGTAAGCAGAGGAGAGCAGCAGATCTGCAAGCAGTCTGGCAGAAGACCAAGCCCCTTGGATACGCTACATAGCGTGTGGGGGTCCGGTTGGTACAAGCCAAGCCCCGCAACCAAAGAGCTCTTTACAGAGGGACTTGAGACAGCAGACCATGAGTTAAAGATGACCAGAGAGCACCACCTTCACCAAAAAATAATTACTGAGATACACATCGTATCTTGTAAGCAAGCAAGCTCCCAATGTATCTCTCTATATTTTTAAAATATATATATACACACACATTTATCTTGGTTATAATGGGTTTATAGTGTTCTGAAGGAGCTCTGCGTTGCCTCTTAAAAAGCTAAAATGAAACCCCATTATGAAGTGCTATTTTTATAACCATAGAATCATAGAATGATTTAGGTTGGAAGGGACCTTGAAGATCATCGTGTTCCAACCCCCCTGCCCTGGGCAGGGACACCTCCCACCAGCCCAGGTTGCTCCAAGCCCCGTCCAGCCTGGCCTTGAACACCTCCAGGGATGGAGCAGCGACAGCTTCTCTGGGCAACCTGCGCCAGGGGTTCACCACCCTTAAAGTGAAAAATTTTTTCCGAATGTTTAATCTAAATCTCCCTCTTCCAGTTTGAAGCCATTCCCCCTTGTCCTGTCACTTGTAAAAAGTCCTTCCCCAGCCGTCCTGTAAGCCCCCTTTAGGTACTGGAAGGCCGCAATAAGGTCTCCCTGGAGGTCTCATACATTCTCATAATATGTTCTCTTTTTTTTTCTCCTGAGAACACAGTGACAACCAATCCAACGCCCAGCACCATCCCATCCCCTGCTGCCTCCCCGCAGTGCATGCGAAACCCTGACAGCCCATTTTCACAGCACAAGATGGTTAGGGCAGCAAGAGAGTTCGGAGAGGGCAAGCGGACGGAGGATGGTCTGCAAAGCAGGAGAGCGGCTTGCGATGGTGGGAACCAACCGTTGGTCCTCCTGCTCTGTGACAGGACTTCTTCTGCCTCGGTGAGAGGCCAGAATGGGTAACTTTGCACGCCAAGTCATCTCACGTCTGTGTAAGCGACAGCTTGGATGTGTACAGAGCTTTAAACACCCAAACCACCTTCTAAAACCAGCCCAAAGCCTAGTGTTAGTTTTAAGCAGCTGTTGTAAAATAAATCTCAGTGTAATGACTTCACGAAGTCTACCTGAAAGCAGTCTTACAGACACAGGGTGCCTGCCCAAAGGTGCCATTTGCCGTCTCAGAGGGAAGTCAGAACTCCTGTATTTGGGATAGGAAGCAACTGCGAGATGTCACAGTCAGGACTTCACCGCTGGTTTGAGCCCTGCTGGTCATGCCGGGTGCTGGAGGCACCTTCCTCAATGCCCAACCCTACGCTCTCTTGGGGAGAGCAGCAAGAACAGCTGATGGGCTCATACCCTACCGACAGGAGAAAGTTGCCCTCACTCTTTACTCCTTTCTGAAGACCCCTGATCTTCTCTTTTTTAAATCCTTTCATGAACTAACACAGGAAATCCACCACTCACAAGTGCCAAGAGAAGAAGAAACAAAAGAGCCACCAAAGAAAGGGATCTTCAGAAAAACACTCGACAAATCTCTAGGGTTTGCTATTTTAAAGAAGATTAATCTTTTTTTAATCCTGTTCCATTTGATTTTATTGGAAAGAACAAATGATCTGGACCTACTTGGTGACCCAGGAGGGAAACCAACCCAGCTCGTCTTGAATAGCCCTCATTGTTTTCCTCGTACGTGCGCTGCTTACCTTGGCTGGCTGGCAGCATGGGGACGGACACTCAATGACACCCTGCCAACACTTTAGCAAGGCACTAGCAGAAAAAAAAAACCCCATCCTTCTTTTGCCCTACACTAGATTTCGTGTACGGAGGTGTTTTTTGGTGCACAGTAGCAGGATCAGGCTTGAGAACCCCCAATCACACAAAAGCACATGCTCACAACCATAACAAAGGAAAAAGAAAAGAAATTTTTTATATTAAACAGTATTTTGCTGGAGTGTTTATACTTAGTTACTAGAAAAGTACAGCCAGTGCTGATAGCTTAACCACCTTCAGTGCCTATAAGCTGAAGAGATGAGGGACCTCTCCTTCATGGGGAAAGAACCGTGAATATATTCTTCCAGCGATTAAGAAAATTATACATCTGCTGAGTTAGGTGCAGGAGACAGATCTAAACCCGAGATCGTGTCAATGATTAGCCTTCCCCCGAGGAGGGTGTGGGCACAGCATTGAATATATCTGCCCGGATCCAGATGGCAAAAAGCGATGTTCTGAGGGATTTTTTTTAAACCATTCCCTAAGACCATCAGCCAGCACTCATCACTGCGCGCAACAAACCTTTCCCATTCCCTGTTACTCTTTCTCCTCCAAATCAGGCTCAAGACAGTCTTAAATGACATGTCCGTTGTCTAACGTCCACAGCGGCCATATGAACTGAAACATCCTCCCCTTTCCAACTAAAAGCTCCATTCCCATTTCCAACAGCTCTCAATATAACCGACGAAGCAGGTATCTAAATAATGACTCAGCACTACCCATATTTTGAGGGAGTCTTTACTCTCACGGGTTAGACCACTTGAAACATGTCTCACCAGCAGGAAGGGAGAGTCTTCTTTTACAGGAATTTAATATTTTTCAATAGAACTGACCGTGCAGGGAAAGGAAAAACCCTACAGGCATGAAAAACTGCATAGCACCGGTCTGGAAAGTTTATTTTAAAAATATTACTACATCCGAGGCTGTTATATGTCAGCGGATATAAAGCTCTTCTTTAAATAACATCCAACTGTGGTTATGCCCTTGGTATGTCCCAAATCTCTTCAGCTTATTGCTAGTATTTTCCAGCGCTGCATGGCCAATACAGCTGTCATACTTGGGCCATCTCTAGCCATACCCACCACAGGAGGGGTCCCTGCCATCGTCCCGGCACCCCAAAACCTCCTTCAGAGCGGGTGACAGCCACGGCGCCGTGCCGTGACCACTCAGGGATGGCCGCCACACAAAGAGACCTTGTTCTGCTGATGGCTGAGAACATCCGCCAGTGATCGTTTTACACGATAAACACAGCAACAGGGGCTTGTCCGACCCAGAGAAACTTTGCCCGTTCTGATAAGGTGAGAGAGATTTTGGCTTGGATGCAGTAATGCATTGCTGTGCAATTTAAAATTAGGTCCCGGCTCAGGTTAAAGCAGAGCTCCTGAGAGAGACAGCCCTTCCAAGCTGACGGCCTCTCCCCACCGCGAGCCTGAGCTCCCAAAAATGGGCACTCTCTGCAGAACCATGCACGATCTGCTGGACCCACTCTGGCCACCCTCGTTTTCCTTTCCACGCTGATGCATCAGACTGATGAAGTCTCCCCTTATAGTCTACGACAGGAGTGCAGGAGGAAAGCTGACCACAATGACAAAGCACCTTTCTCTCCTTAAAACCAGCAGCAGATGATAGGGAATAGGCCCGTGCTGTTGAGGGAGGAAGGTGGTAGGAAGGAAATTAGATGTTAAGAGTCATCTGATGCCAGAGGAGAGGTTTGAGTTAGCCGGACTTGAGTTTGGGGCTAGTTTCTCTAGCAGACTAGAGTCTGTGAAGTGAACGGCCATGTGGAAGCACCAGCACTACCAAGACCCAGCAGTTCTGCACATCAGCTGGAAGGCAGCGAGCGATCAGATCCTTCTGCTGGCCCCAATCATCTTCCTGAACACCTTGTTGAAAAAAACGCCAGAAAGAACCTCTGCCAAGCCTCCTCACAGGAGAGCACCCTACCCTTCCTAGGTGTTCCTCAACATCAGACCCATGGACTTGTTTTAAAGGAACGAATGGGTTTGGTAGTATGTATAACCACATCCGCTGGGCACGGTAGGCAGCATGAGTTTACCCTACGCAAGCAAACACTGAGAATGACAGGCATCAACCAGTTTCTGGCTGCATTTAATTTAACGATTTCTTATCTCCTGCTGGAAAAGCAGAGCATGCCAGGTGGGCGCGTGAAGTGCACGAGCATGTAACTTTATGTTTCCTTTTCTAATTCTTCAAACGCTGGAGTCTTGCAGAATTACCTGGACAAATGATACCCCTGAGGTCAGGGCTAGTAGATTCTGAAACAAACTTCATCCAGCCCTCTGCTAAGGTAGACAGTACTACTTAAGGTAGACACTAAGGTAGACCACTAAGTAGACACTAAGTCTACTAAGGTAGACAGTACTACTACCACCAACAG
The DNA here is from genome assembly GCA_017639485.1 of Pluvialis apricaria. Taxonomy (NCBI): domain Eukaryota; kingdom Metazoa; phylum Chordata; class Aves; order Charadriiformes; family Charadriidae; genus Pluvialis; species Pluvialis apricaria. The sequence continues at coordinate 82,201,397 of CM030010.1, forward strand.
ATGCAGGGGTTATGGTTATGAAGGCAGCTAGATGCTGTTGACATGAGTCTTCTTTACAAGACAAGCTTTGACTAACCTATACTTAGAAGTTTCCTTTGCCGTTCTCCAATGTTTACAGGTGGAGAGTGAAGCTCTTGCAAGGTAAGATCAAAATATTGTCAAGATTTTAAGAAACTTTTTGGGTTTATCTTGACATGAAAAGGGGCTTTAAACAAAAGTTCTGTTTCTCAAAGGAGGGCCACTCTAATTTCTTCCAGCTCTAGCCACGTCTTTGCCAGACCAGCAGGGGTTAGGATGTGATGGGTCTACGTCCTTTCCTTCCCCTAGAAGGGAAGGGGTAGCTGGCTGGTTTTGTGAAACTCGACTACTTCTGGCACAGGACCTCTTTGTGAAGGAAAAGGGAGGGGAGCAATCCCAAGGCTTCTCATGTGGGAATGCTTCAGGCTGCACGATGGTGAAGCCAATCAAAATTAGTAAGTGCTTACTGAACGAGACATTGTGAGTTGGCCCTGCGCAGGATTCTTGCTTTAGGTGGAAGGCAAACGCTGCTCGCGCAACACTCGAGACTTTTCAACTGAGTCAGTGGCTTTCCTGGCAAAAACTCTACGCTGGTCAACAACATAAATATTGTTGTTCAACACCAGCAATGACGTTTCTGAGGCGGCGTGTATGTTCAACGCTGCCACCAGCCCTCCGCCCTCTCTAGCACAGAAAAAACACCGGGCAGCTCTCCGTACACGTGCAAGACACAAAGCACACCCACCTTCAGCTTATGCTCCTTCCTGTTGACGATGACGGCTGTGATTTGCTGGTCCATGAAGATGAGGATAGTCACCAGCAGTGCAGGGATGGCCGCTGCCAGGTATACCCACCATGGGTTCCCTCCAAAAGGTGGGATAAACCAACCCCTGTTGGGACTGGTTGGCTTTTGAGGGTAAGGAAAGGAAAGCTTGCATTAGAGCCGCAACATAGGAGTGATGACATCCCAAATAAACTTGTACTTCCAGCAATGGGGCTACAGGGAGACACTTGAGGTTTGTTACAAGGTCATCCTTCCCATTAACAGCAACAAAATTAACCTTTTGGAGTATGGAGGCAGGATTTACGAGATAACCAAAACGATGCTAATAAAAAAGATGCTGTCTGAGTGAAACGGTCCTTTTTCAGATAGCTGACTACTCTCCTGTTTTGAGGGCAAATCATTTTATACGGGGCAGATGGGTGGAAAAGGGAACATCTTCCAAAGGTGACCACACAAGCCAACAATGACGTACCTTGAATTCACTTGGCACAATTAGTTTTGGTGTGTCCACACCTACCAGGGCATCTATTCCACAGAAAATCAAAATGGACAAGATAATGGCAAAGTCACTGATGAGCTTCCGGGCCTGAAAGAGAAGTTGATATCATAACAGTAGTTAGCACTATGAAACACCATTTCACCCATGCTTGAGTTTCTACGTGATATTCCAGGCTTGCATTTGGTGGCAATACAAGCTCATCGTTTCTTCTTTCGTAGAGATGAAAGGGCGCATTGTCATGCCTGGTGCCGTTTGCCGAAATGCGCCTCGGTACTTTATTGCGTTGTCTGAAAGCCAAACAATTAAGCCTAAATGGAAGTATGAAAACAAGCCGAAGGAAAAAGAAAACTGCTATTCTAAGAAACTCCCACATGAATTCTGCAAGGCAGTCTCACTGATGTTACGTTCGACAGCAGCCAACAACCACTGGTACAGAGACCCAGCTCCTCTGCAGCAGTGTCTGAAGAGACTTTTCACGATCAGCTTCCAATATTAACAGATAGGAACACTTACAAAGAAACTTAAAAAAAAAAAGTGCCTTTTTTAGACATTTAAAGTATATTTTCCTTCTGCTTGCCTTCCAATCTCTGATTCTTTAGGGCCCACATAGTCGTGATTTTTCTGTGCAGGGCCAGAGATGGCTTTTTTGACACGAGTCAAGCTTCTCGTGTTATCACAGGATTCATAAGGTACGTGGCTATAACAAAAAACACTGTGTTATCCCCAGACTCCATTCTATTAATCTGACTGATTTTGCAATGCAGATGAAAAAAAAAAAACAAATGGGAAAGGGAAGAAATGGTATTTTATACCAGACAATGGAAACAGTCACAAACTTCCCTTTAGAAGATGAAAAGACTCAAACTTCCAAGACAGATGAGATGTTCTGTATGACTGGCAGAGATTACGCTGCTTTCTGTTCAAGTAATACATCAACCTAAACAGACAGGAAAACAAACTAGACTTCTCAGGGAAATCCTCAACATGCCCTAAGAGTGCAACTCTCTTCAAGTCACGGGAATATGACAACTTAAAGCTGCCAGACCCCCAGATTTAACTGGGCAGGACCCACCGTGCTTGTCTGTAACTGTAGGATCTTTTCAGAGCTGCTGTTCCTTCCAGGCTTCCTGGGTTCACATGGTTACACATAAATTGAGCTGCATTCCAGCCTGGATGGAATTTGTTTCCTTTTTATTAAAAATAATGGAGGTTCAATTGTAACACAGCAGAACAGTAAACATCCATGCGGGATAAATCCCCATGTGCAAGAATGCCAAAAAGGGGGGGAGGCGGACAGGTCTTGGAGAGAAATGTGGCTTTGATACACACAGAAACCACCAGCTTGCACGTGTGTCGCAGTGATTTTACTTGGGGAAACAAAACAAGCAGACGCACGGGAGAGGTGCACGTAAGCTGGCTGTAACCCTGAGCAAAATCTTGTCTAAAGGGTTTTTCAGCTCATCCTTATTTTGCATCTGATCCTCAGAGAAGAAAGGGAATTTCTGCTTTAGGTCCGTACCGTAACAGGTAGTAGACCAAGCATGGACTGTAGTCGAGTTCAGCATTTTTGCGCTGATTTCTTGGTATTTCAAACGCTCCGTGGTAATATCAAAGATGCGCCTCTGTTCTCCTCTTCTATACGGACAGCTCGCTTACTCACTTTACTCGGGGACAAAGCAAAGGGCTTCTTTTGTCCTCCCCAAATACTCCCTCTGGCTGTAAGCGGGGAGACTTCTGGCATATGATTAACGGCCCCTTTTGGTTGTTTGACCTGTGTCAAACAGCTGTGCATCCTACCCCAGAGCCAGTACATCACACAAAGCTGTGCATGCGACACTGAAAATGGCCGGCTGAAACTATATATTCCTGAAGGACTCGTCCAATTTCTTAAGGCCAATAAACTATATCGTTGCCTAGCTCAGCTTGGAAGTGTTGTCATCAGCACCTTTAAAATCACTGCCGCGTGTCCATGACAGATTGTGGCTCGTTTTGGCTCTTCTGCTGCCTTACCCGTGCCCTCCAGAAACATCCAGAGAGTGACAGCAAAGCAATCCCAGACGTACAGAATCGCAGAATGGTCAGGGTTGGAAGGGACCTCTGGAGATCATCTAGTCCAACCCCATACCTTGGTTAACCATGTTTTGATCTCAATCAATGCAACCTGGCTTTCCCGCAGAGCATTTCTCCCTCTGTGGGTGACAGCAACGCCAAAAGGGAGGCTGAAAGAGTAAACAAACAGCCTGCTAGGGTGAAAGGAGAAACTTACGGTGGTTGGAAAATAGCGACTGGTCTTGAACTTCTTCAGGGCCATGGAGCAGGTGTAAGTGCCAAAAAAGAGGATGAAAGACATGAGGGTGATGTCAGGGACGTAGTCGCAGTTGTTGCCCACAAGTCGCCCTCCGTATTTCAAGCACTCCTTTGTTGTCAGAGATGACCAGTCAATGGTGGTGTTGTACTGCAGGAAATAAAGAGAACATTTCCATAAGGCTGCACTCACGCAAACGCTGCTCGTGCTAGGACAGGAACGGGGACAGAGCATCAGGGAAAACACTGGGAGGGAAACAGAGGCACGGAGCAGAGGCTAAAAAATCCCTGTGCTTGCGGGCGGGCAGAATGGAGTTTAACCCAGACAGAGGATGGTGTTACCTGGGAACTGAGGACAGGCTGGGCTTTGGGAAGAAGACAGAGATCTTTCGATCACTGCTGTGGTCTGCCACACATGCTCCGCATGTTCCCCAGTGGCAAGGCAATGTTGGAAACCTCATGCAGAAGCTGGAGTGGCCTGAGACCACCTCTACATCCACTCCCCACTGCTCCTTCACTGCGAGCAACACCAAACCCAAACCTGCTTCTCTCGGATCCAGACCAGCACTGCTTCCACAGCAGGAAAATCTCCCTCTTTGCCCTTTCTAGAAACAAAGCTGGAGCTCGCCTAATGCCCACCGGCGTCAGGAGGCTTCGGCACACACAGTGCCGCACCACGCCGCAGGTACTGGGCATCCTTCTGACTTGCTCTGAGCACCTCCACTGTGCAGAGCCAGTCGCCCTGCGCTAACAGATGGGGTGCTACACTGGTGAAGGCTGAGCAACCATGCACAGGACACAGCCCGGCCGCTGAACGAGCTGGTCCGGTCTTGGGGTGCATAGAGAACTCAAGTCTGGGATCCTCCTGTGTATCTTGTAAAAGCCATGGGTTTATCAGTGCCTGCAGAATGCCGGACATGCAAAGAAAAAGCCGGCGCAGACTGTAAATGAGGCCACAGCTGGAGCACCGTGTCCAGTTCTGGGCTCCCCAGTTGAAGAAAGACAAGAAACTACTGGAGAGAGTCCAGCAGAGGCTATGGAGATGATGAAGGGACTGGAGCACCTCTCTGATGAAGAAAGGCAGAGGGAGCCGGGGCTGTGCAGCCTGGAGAGGAGAAGGCTGAGAGGGGATCCCATCAACGCTTATTGATACCTAAAGGGCGGGTGTGGAGGGGATGGGGCCAGACTCTTCTCAGTGGTGCCCGGCGACAGGACAAGGGGCAACAGGCACAAGCTGGAACACAGGGAATGCCACCTCAACACGAGGAAAAACTTCTTTACTGGGGGAAAAACTTCTTTACTGGGGGGAAAAAAACTTCTTCACCATGAGGGTGCCAGTCTGGGGAGTTTTAGAATCACGTTGTCTCCGCTCCTCCCTTTCTGCATGAAAACCCCAATGAAGGAAAACAAAGTCCTGGGAACCATGAGATCAGAAAGAAGGAATGTTTTAAAATAACTTGATATGGATAAAACCATAGGGAGGAAATAGTATTTTTCTCCAAATAGTGCAGTTATAGACAACTTACCACAAATGTGGGTACTGACTAATTCAGACCAACAAGCAATTTATCAGAAAAAGGATGTTCCTTAGGCAAAAGTGCAAGGCACAAAATATGCTTTTGTTTATAAGTGACATTTTCAAGTAAGAAAAAAAAACCCCAAACCCTAACCTATGTTAGAAATCTTGAAAATATTTAAGGTACTCGCTGAAGGCAAAAAGTTCATAGCCTCATGCTGCGTCTATTAGTATCTTGTTCATGTGGGTACGTCAAAAAATACATCACATATGCCTCCAAGCTGGATGCTTATAAAGTTGTGGTCTGAAGCCACACGTAATAAACTGCAGCTGCCACAGCAAGCGCATCCCACGAGCTGAACCGAGGCGTGATCCTGCTGACACCGACGGCGGTGACAGGGGAAAAAAGAACCCCACAACAACAAAACCTCAGCTCTGTGCTGTTGTTTGACAAGGCGCTGGCAACTTTTGCTCTCTCTGGTGCTCTCTCACTCCGTGGCATCTAGCAGCAGCGCTTTGTCCTTCTTCAACAGGATTTCTGCAGATCTGCCCTGCCTCAGGATGGCAACAGAGGGGAGAGCGAACGCGGCTTTCAAAGCAGGGAGATAAACTAAAAAACCCCACCTATTTGGGGGCATATTTTACATTTTGCGACTTTCAATCTACAGAAATAAGCACCGCAGAGTGTTCAACAGGTAAGGTTACCACCTGTGGTATCAGAAAGCAAGAAGAGGAGAGCATCCCTCTTCTTTGGGAGACCGCCCAATGCGATTTTGCTTCATCTCCCTGCCAAATGCCTGGCAGGATTTGTACCGGGGCTGCTCTTCCCCTTCCCAACACCCCCGGCACGTGTCCCTGGACATCTGTTTTGCTTTGAAACTCTAAGGCACCCATAAAGGGGTCCGGACACAGAGCTAAGCCCTGCGGCCCGGGCTGGCTGCCCTGGTGGGGACCAGGGCTAAGGCAGAGCATCCTATGGGGAGGGCATGGCCTCCCCTTGGCTCTTCTCAAAACTGGGCAGGGAGACAGAGTCCCCTCTGGCCCCACCGCCTTGCAGGAAGGGTGGTGCAAAGGAGGGTTTTCGGGGAGGAGGGCTGAGATGCCGAGATGACTGTTCCGAGGACGGACTGCCTGCAAATGCAACTCCTTGGGTGGTTTTCAGTGTCTCCGGGTCTCAGGTCAGTTGGAATCATAGAATCCTAGAATTGTCTAGGTTGGAAGGGACCTTTTAAGATTATCAAATCCAACCACCAACCTAACATGGCCAAAACCCCCACTAAACCATGTCCCTCAGCACCACGTCTACCCGGCTTTTAAATACATCCAGGGATGGTGACTCCACAACTTCCCTGGGCAGCCCGTTCCAATGCTTGACAACCCTTTTGATGAAGAACTTTTTCCTAATATGCAATTTAAACCTCCCCTAGTGCAACTTGAAGCCGTTTCCTCTCGTCTTATCTCCTGTCACCTGGGAGAAGAGGTCAGCCCCCACCTCTCGACACCCTCCTTTCAGATAGTTGTAGAGAGTGAGAAGGTCTCCCCTCAGCCTCCTTTTCTCCAGGCTGAACAACCCCACATCCCTCAGCCGCTCCTCATCAGACGTGTGCTCCAGAATCCTCATCAGCTTTGCTGCCCTTCTCTGGACACGCTCCAGCCCCTCAATGTCTTGTAGTGAGGGGCCCAAAACTGAACACAGTATTCGAGGTGGGGCCTCATCAATGCCGAGTACAGGGGGATGATCATTTCACTAGTCCTGCTGGCCACACTAGTTCTTCACCTTCCTCTGCGTCACGGCTCCCTTCTCCCGAGACTGACCATCAAATGCTAAACCCACAAAACCCAAGAAGAGTTCTTCTTGTTAACGGAACAGAAGCAGCAATGGGAACTCATCTCCTGATGGGTAGGTTGTGCTGGAGCTGGGGTCACTCCGTGCTTCCCCATGCATTTTCTGCAATGGGCAGCTGGGGAAGAAGGTCCTCATCTCCAGCCCTTCCAGAGGCAGCCAACTGAGGTGCCCAGGGACCGCAGCCAGCCAACGGAGGTGGGCAAGGAGCAGTAATGGGCATACGAGGTGCAGCCTGGCCATCAGGAGACCTCGTTGCTATTTCTTCACCCTGCCACCAAACCCTTCGGGCACCTTGGGCAATGCTCTTGCTTTCTTGGGCTCCTACTGCCTGCAGACAGGGCCCAGCTCAGAAACCATTCCCTTCTTGCCGGGCCACCTGATACCACACAAGAGTGGCCACCATATGAAAAGAAACACAGACAGGTAAGATCTGTATTTTTCAGCAGAAAGTTGTTTTTCTGTCTCTCAACTTACTTCCCCTGCATCAAACACAAACACATCTGACCCCGTCAAGCTCCATTTCTTTCTCATCATCCTCCAAAGCTCATCACTGGAGCAAAGTGTGGAAAAGCCAGGGTTAGCTACAGAAAAATCAAAGAATGGGGTGGAAACAGGACCTTCCAAAGGATGGGCTGGCCACTACACTCCTACCATTACAGCCCTGGGCACAAGGATCCCACTGAACCCCCGGGAGAACCACTTGCATCCTGCCAACACGCACAGATCAGACTGCAAGAAAGTGGCCACCATTAGCAAGTAATTAATACTATCAAATTGTGCACACAGTGTTCTGTATACAGGACCACGAGAAATCCTCGGAGGACCAAGCGGACACGCCAAAGGGAACAGTGTCGCGTTTTCACGGTGTCCGCATGAGGGTTTTCTCCATGCGATCAATTCCTGATCTACTGACACGGCATCTACAGACTTCTGAGCCCAGATAATCCCTGCCCTCGCAAAGGGCACTCACCATCTCAGAAGAGGAATAGAACAGCTCATCGGCTGACGGCACCGTTGTCCCGTTAAATAACGAGCTATTAACTGCAAGAGAGGACAGAAAAAAAGGAATACTGTCAGCGTGGTGCCGAAACAGCTTGGGAGGAAAGCAAATTTCATCGATCAAATCATTTGTTAACTCCATCGAACTGTTTGCAATCTCTTTGCTCAAGTGAAGTGGGTCCAAAGTACTGTTTCAGACTGACTCAAAGGCATCAATCATCAATCACTTAAAAAAACGGAAAGAAAAGCCTAAGTGAAACATAACTCAAACCTAACTGGGGTTTTTTTGGAGTTCATTGCAAAAAAAAAAAAAAATAGAAAACCAGGCAGACAATATAATATTTCATGGGTTTTGCAGTATTTTTCTAACAATTTCTGGATTAAAATAAATATCCACAGAACACTCCTAATTATTAATTTAAAACTGATGCACAACCTCAAAGATACCCAGGAAAGCAAAATGCATTTTAGAATCCAGCACAAACACATTTTTTGAGTTAAAAAAAAAAAAAAAAAGGAAATCAGCAGGATGGAGGTAATTTCTTTGAAAAAAGGGGCAGCACTCCCTGTGACAACGATACATGTTTTCTTTCTGTTTTCATGGGATTATAAATCATTTATTTGAAATTTCATTTAGAAATGCAATCCCTCCTGAAAATAGGCTTGTCAACTACGTCCTCGTGTTTTATTTAGGTTTCGCATGTACTCTAAAGTCTGATGAGAATATTTAAGTTGTATTAAAATGTTGCACAGCTCACATTTGTTTAGTTGGAGAAAGAGTTCAGTGCGTTTGTCTTTTCTGCTGCTGAAATCACATGAGGGTCTAAATTAATAGTCGGACATCTTTACACGTAGGCAATCTTTGCCGGGGCCCTTGGCAAGTAAGATCTCATGACTCTTGTCAAGACATGGGTTTTGCTGTGCCTCGAAGCATTATTGCAGATTTTGCTGCCGGTGTTTTCCTGGTGCTGGTGGTGATCTCCTTGGGAGGCCCAGAGCAGCTCCTGAACCCTTCCCACTGCCCTGGCGCGTTGCTTCGGGCTGAGCAGCAGCTGCATGGATGCCCGTGCTCCTGCGGTAGGTGGAGCGTGGGTCTGGCTGCTGGTTTGGCCTTTTTTAACTTCTTGACCCAATGGTGCGCGTTAGCTCAGAGACACAGACGGGAGGTGCAAGGATGAAAGAGAAGTCCCCACGGGACATACAAAATAATTATTGCCAGAGCACCCACAAATCCTGCTGGCGATTGCATAGAATCATAGACTGGTTTGGGTTGGAAGAGACCTTGAAGACCATCTACTCCAACCCCCCTGCCCTGGGCAGGGCCACCTCCCACCAGCCCAGGGTGCTCCAAGCCCCATCCAACCTGGCCTTGAACACCTCCAGGGATGGGGCAGCCACAGCTTCTCGGGGCAACCTGGGCCAGGGGCTCACCACCCTCACAGGCAAGAATTCCTTCCTCATATTTCATCGAAATCTCCCCTCTTCCAGTTTAAAACCATCACCCCTTGTCCTATGGCCCCCCTCCCTGACCCAGAGTCCCTCCCCAGCTCTCCTGGAGCCCCTTTAGGCACTGGAAGGGGCTCTGAGGTCTCCCCGGAGCCTTCTCTTCTCCAGGCTGAACCACCCCAACTCTCTCAGCCTCTCCTCACAGCAGAGGGGCTCCAGCCCTCCCAGCATCTCCGTAGCCCTCAGAGGTGTCATTTTAGGGTCCTGCAGCAAGCGTGGTGGGGCTGATGAGAGGCTGCTCCCGAGCAAATGCAAGCTAAGGGCTGATCCACCAGCTCTGGAGCCAAACCTTAACGACACAGAGATTAAAACCAACAGTAAAAAGCCTGAATCAGAGCACGAGAGAAGAAGAGTCAGCTTCACCCGTGGCGTGACAAAAAAAAAAAAAAAAAAAAATCCATAACCTGCACTTCGTTTGGAAAAAAGCAAAGGAATCTTCCTGCTTCTCCAGCACAAACCCCGACAGCTTATCAAGCTCTGCTTAAACACCCCAACAGCAGCAGGTGTCATCTGCCCTAGAGGAACACCACTACACCACTGGAACAAAAGCGGCGGGTACTGCATTACGCTTTGCTTCCCAGAACCAGGCATCCCCTTCTGCCAATCTGTGCATTTTTATTCAGTTTCCCAAAGCACGAGAGAAAGCGTCCAGCGTTCAGGAAGGAAACGTTCGCGTAAAGTGTAATTGATGTCCCAGTGCTCTCTTGGTGTCTACTTACAAAATCTGCTGCCGCAAGAGCTTACAGTCTGAAGCTTTGTTTCCAAGGCGTTCGCTCCGCCGCTGGGATCACAGCCTGCTTTGGGTTCAGCTTGCATCTCCTCGGAAGGAGCAAGGGATGAGAACAGCCAAAGGACCCCATTAGCTTCTCCGTTCCCAGGCAGTTTGGTGTCTCCAATCTTCTCTCTCAACTTCGGCAGCTTCTGAAGCGCCTTATGCCCGAGGATGCCGCAGATCCATGCTGGAGAGCTTGGTGTGGCTGGAGGGTTACCTGGAGAGACTGCTGTCACCACCTCCAGTACTGCCTGGTCACTCCTCCTATTCAAGGTTTGTTCAACACTACTTGAAAAACTAAGGAAGAAGCATTTGGAGATGATGACGATAAGGTCACCTTCACCCTCTGAAACAAACATCTGGCGAAGGGGCGAATAGGATGAGAAGAGAACCGTGGCAGTGAAGGTTTGTGAGCTTCACCAAACCACACGTGCTGATCCTCCTCCTGCATGCTTGCAAAGGTAAAGACCGGCATCGTATTTCCAGCCACAAATCTCTTATGAAATAAGGTGTGGGCTTCTGCCACACACTCCGTTTCCTCTACACATCCCAGCTGTACCACCACGTTTGCCCTGGGTGCTGCGTCTGTCCCGGAGGCATTGGATGGGAAGAGGAGACTTTCAATTCGGCATTGACCACTGTCTGAACTCCAAAAAAGAAAACACCCCGCCGTTCGAACGGACGCAGAACTAGACCGACATCCAAGTGCTTGCAGAGATCCTACGTTCTGTAACTAACGTAAGCACGCAGCTCCTCGGGGTCCGGTTCCCGATGCCTTTTGCGCAGAGGCAGCTAGCAGCAACCAGAAGCTTTTCCTGTTCGACAGGTACGTCGAGATAACCTGAAGTTTACTTTGAGCACAAACCAAGTTTCTTACTCACTCCTCATTGTTTGAGGGATCCTAGGAGTGGTCACAGCTGCCCTAATGGTACGAGCCAGCATACTTCTGGGTTTTGTAACCTTTTGTTCCCGGTTGCGTTGGCAGATCTGTACGTAGTCTGACTATACCGACCTTGCAGCCCACGCTCTAGCGATAGACTGAGCTGTTGGATATGCTTCCCTTCCGCTCCAGCGAGGAACTGTTTGTGCTTTTCCACTCATACACGCAGCCAGGAGGTGGAAAACCACCTGTGTTTGGGTAACGCCCTGAATAAATCCGCCTCCTGCGCTTGACAAAACGACATGGCGGATACCAGGAGTGACCCGAGCACCATGGCAGTGACCTGGCCACCGCTTCTGGCCCTGCACAGCCTTCTCAGAAGGATGGCACTCCGAATTAATAGCCACGGGGACACAAGGAGACTCGGGTACAGAGACAGCTTCTCCGCTGGCAGTGATGCTCACATCAGGAATCCCAGGAAGGTCAGCTATAAAGATATTCCAGTTGGCACATGGGTGAAATTCACCCCTCAGCTTCAAAATAAAGCTAAGATAAGGTATCTGAAGAAGGATTAACACACCTGTTTCTTACCTGGGCTGCAGCACAATAGAAAAAGAAAGCAAACGCAATCTCCTATCTGCAAATCGGAGAGCTAATTAAACATTCTCTTACCTGGATCTAATGGTTCACAGGCACAAGAGTAATGCGTGATATAGTCCACCTTGAACTCTGAGTTGATCGGGTAATGATCAGCCAGCTTGATCATCTTCTTGAAAGCATCGTAAATGAAGATGAAGCTAATAAGGGAGGAAAAACCTTCTTCGGTGAAGCGGGTGAAGTACTTGACCAGGAAGCTGGCGTCGGTGGCGACGAGAATGAGACACTGGAAGGCTGACCAAAGGCCGATCCAGAGACGAAACTCCAGGTAGTCAAAATCATTGTCTCTACAAGACAGGGGTGGCAAGAAGGGAAAATATCGGGGTTAGATAAATGCAGGCAGGACCGTGACTTCCCTGTGAGAAGCAGTGAGTGTGCAGCCCCTGGGACCCGTGCTCGTTTAGATTCAGTGAGAGCATCCCCAAGAGCTGGGCTTTCCATTTTCAGCCAGCCAGCTCCATAAGGGCAGCTTAATAGCCGAGGTGGCTGAAAACCACGCAGAAGTAATCAGTCTTGCTTACGCCTCCACTGATAAATGTCACCGGTGAAGTCAGTCCAGCTCTTTCTAGGCTTCCCAGTAAAAAAAACTCCCTTGGCAAACACGCACAGAGCTGCAAAGGACCAAACATTCAGCTGTCCAGACCAAGAGCAGCTCAACGCTGACAGCCTTCCACCAGCTGAAGGCATAACCACAGTTTACAAATCTCCTCCTCCTGCCAAGCCTCGCACTCAGGAGCCAGCATCTCCATCTCTCAGGCTATCATTTCTGCGCTATCTGCAGAAATCAGAGCAGGAGAAGACCCAGAAGCACAAAGCAGAAGACAACGAAGCCTGGTGCCACGATGTGGCAGGCTGCGGAGGACGATGGAGTGAACTGTATCGTTCCATCCCGGGAAGTTTGTTTGCCCCTTGAGGCTGCCATGCCCTGATGGCACAGAGTCCCAAAGGAGGGACTCTTAGGACCAAAGAAATGCGAAAAGCGAACGCCAGAGCAGATAAGTTCTTGCCGGGGAGGTGACCGCCTGCTCTGGTGAAAGGAGTGGGAGGTGGTGCAGCTGGCAGCCCCAGCCAGCCGGTTTTCCCTGGAAGCCAGGAGCTCTGCAGTGTTGACGGATGGAGGAGGAAGGGTGGTTTCTGCGGAAGGTTTCAGAGCAAAGTCTCTAACAGCATTCGGAAAGCTCTGGGGAGAGGACAGGGCCCAGGAGTTCATCCCTTCCTTCCCCCCACTACATCAAGAAAGTAAGAAAAGTAAGTAAAGTAAGAAAAAGTGAGCATCTCTCCCGGTGAGCCTGCTTTTAAACAAAAAACAGCAAAAGCCATCTTCAAGACACTTGAATGTCTTCAAGACACCTGAGTGTCTTCAAGACATGCTGTCTTCAAGACACCTGAGTGTCTTCAAGATACCTTAGGAACACAGGCTACACCAGATAACCACAGAATCACAGAAGGGTCAGGGTTGGAAGGAACCTCTGGAGCTCCCCCAGTCCAACCCCCTGCCACAGCAGGGACAACTCCAGCAGTGGCACAGGACGGCGTCCAGGCGGGTTTGGGATGGCTCCAGAGTGGGAGACTCCCCCACCTCTCTGGGCAGCTGTGCCACTGCTCTGCCACCCTCACAGGAACGAAGTTCCTCCTCATGTTAAGATGGAACTTCCTATGCTCAGGTTTGTGCCCGTTCCCTCTTGTCCTGTCACTGGGCACCAGTGAGAAAAGACTGTTCCCATCCCCCTGGCACCCTCCCCTTAAGTATTTATAAGTATTGATAAGATCCCCCCTCAGTCTTCTCTACTCCAGACTGAAAAGCCCCAAGGCCCTCAGCCTTTCCTCATAAGGAAGATGTTCCAATCCCCTCATCATCTTTGTAGCCCTTTGCTGGACCCTCTCCAGCAGTTCCCCGTCCTTCTTGAACTGGGGAGGATGACCTCCCCCACCCGCAGCTCTAAAATGTAATAGCAGAAAAGCATCTTCAGGTGCCTCTCCGAGGCAGGAGGGAGATGAAGGTTGCCAGATTGCCCCACAGCACAACCCCTCCAGGCCTGTCTGCGGCGAGAGGACAGCACCGGCTCCTCCAGAGAACTGCGCGTGCCTCGGAGAGGGCTGAGCTCCGAGCACCAGGGGTGGTTTTAGCTCAGACGGCAAAACACTTGGTAGGGTGCTTGCAATCTGGCAAAACTGGACACCTACAGAGCCGGCTATGGGCTGGTCCCACCATTTACTCAGGTCCCCACTGCAGATGGACTCCCTCAAACCTTGTGTAGCAACATGTCTTTGCGTCTCCCACGTACCTGGTTTTCTGCGCTATTTCCAGGCGGACACAGTGCGCTGTTACACACCTCTACCCTTTGTCAGCATTCACCCGCAGGCGGCAAACTTTGCAGCAATTCCACGCGGGGCACCCCAAGCACCCACCCCACCACCAGCAGAAATCCCGGCCAACGGCAGGGTGCGAGGGCAATTTTGTCGTGCGTGGTATGAAACCGCGGAACAGAGACTAAAAGAGCACCTCAACGGTGGGGGAACGCCAACCTCGTGACCGTAAAATGGGCAAAAAGGCTGCAGAGAAGGCAGGGTGCCAGTTAAAGGCTTGCTGCTGGGCAGCGTCACGCGTTCCCGTACAGAGCCTGGGTCACATCTCAGGTAGGTTCAGAAAGGGTCGGGCATGGGCATTCAACCCAAATCTCTGCAGGGCTTTCTCCTCACTGTAGACAAACATCTCAGGGAGGGCTGCAGCCTTCTCACACTGAGAGTCTGACCTGGAAAGAGGGGTAAGGAGCTAGGAAGAAACAAAGTGATGATTTAGAAAAAAGAGAAGGGGAAAAAAAAATTTAATAATAATAATAAAAGACCCCAGTGACAGCTCTCTGAAACATTCGGAGTCAGTGCCTCAGAGAGCAGGAGCTGCCATCCATCTGACCGAGCGTGGAGAAGACAGCTGGCAGGAGCCCAGATGGCATCCTGACTGCGCACCATTGGAAAACTTCAAAAGGTTTTAAACTAAATTGGTTTTTTGTTGGTTTTTTTTGTTGGGTTTTTTTTTTTTTTTTCCCCACCCCTCAAGGTCCTGCAGCACTTCTGAAGCTCACAGAGCAAATGAAAAAGCACAGGACGTTTCGCATACCCGATACAACAGCCTCAGTACTTCTACCATGATTACTTTTCTTTCCAAGCTCTCCGGAGGTGAATCTTTCCCGACAGCCTGCTTTTGGGGCTAGGGTCCTGCTTTCCTGGGGAGCCCAGCGCCTCGCTGCCCGCTCAGAAACCCACGCCGGGGTTCACAACTGGCATCGGAGAGACTCTGCGCGGGAGCCGAAATGACCAGCGCAGGATGCAGCTTTACCCGGGGTGTCCTGCATCATCCACCCACCCTGCCGCCAACGCGGCCAACGCCGCTCCCGCAGGCACCCAAAGCTAAATGCACGGCTGAGTACCTGACGCTTTTTTAGGTCTCTCTCTGTACACACACACACACACACAGAGTCAAACTTTAAATGCGTCAGTAGATGGGAAGTCTTTCTAATTTTGCTCCCAGCAGGGAACAGGGTGTTGTGAATACGAACAACCACAAACGCGTTATTGAAAAATCACAGTACTTGATTCCAATTTCCTTGTGAGAAAGATTCCCTCGAAAAATCCTGCCATTCTGCTCCGGCAGGTTGCGAGGACAATAGCTTTTATAACCACCACCTCCTCCTTGGGTTAAAAATAACCACCTTCTCCCTCCCAAAAACCATACCAAGTGTTTTTCCATCTTGCTTTTTTTCCTTCCGCGTGCTGCACCTGGGCTTTGACCTGCCCGTCAGATGCAAATAGCGTGTCTGTTCCTGATTTTATGCATTTATTCCAGGCCAAGAAAGAAAACAAAGGTGCCCCCCCCTCCAGCTCTGCTGCGGAGCTCTCACTAGTCGGCAACTTCTAATTTTCCTCCCCGGGCTAGTCTAATTTTCTGTCCATTTTTTCCAGCCTCCATCCCTCCCTGCCTATGCTCCTGTAGCGGAAAGAGACAGGCGGGAGGTCCATCTCCTCTGCCCCTCTTCGGCAAAGCTGAGCAGACCCGGGGCCAGGCAGGAGGGGACTACACCGCATTTGGAAGGTCAGATCATATCTCCATGGCATCCTCGGCTCCAAGATGAACTTCTCCCCGGCTTGGCATGAATACGGCTCCGTCTAACTGCGGTCAGAGCGCGCTGTGAGGCCGTTTGGGCTTCAAACCCCGGTTATAAAATAACACCGACTTCAACAAGGCAGTGGGAGAATCAGACCCTGCCCATTTCATCCCGCCCGGTGCTATTTTCACAGCCACGAGTATCATCAAGTAACCAAACGAAACCATCTCACTCCAGAAGCGTCCAGCGTAGCGCTGTCTAGGTGGGATCACGTGTAAATCCACCGCCTGCCTCAGCAGAACCTCCCTACCTCAAAAGACTTCTCCAACACGTGGGGTATTCACAAGAAAGATGTGATTATACGCTCTCAATTATTTCGCAGCAACTACCCGCAGAGATTAAATATAATGAGGAAGGAGATAGAATTAAACAGCCAAACATATACCGTGTCTCCTGCCTTATTGCAACCTGCAGCCGTGTCCAGCTTAATAATTCAATAGACCTTTTCTAAAAATAACTGCCAACGGCCAAAGAGCTGTTCCACATCACGGGCGACTGCTTTTGAAAGGGAGCCCAGTAACGCCTTAACCCCGAAAGCTCTTGGTTTTGTGCACTGAAACACACGTCTTTCGCAACTCGCGCCGCCGCGAACACTCCCTGATGGGGGAAGGGAGGGCTACAAGCGATTTGGGGCGTTTTCTGTGTAACCCACAACGATTTCCTTGCAAAACCACCATCCAAAGTGTCGGTAGTCCTACATGTAACATCACCGATGAATATGCTGATTCTTTTATATTTTGCCAGCATTGCAGGTGTGGGAATACGAACTGAGAACATCTCACAGACTGGGCTGGCCTTTACCTCTGGGTGTCAGCTATCGTCACCGCATCAACGTTAACGTGGCGGGGAGGGAGCAGAACCTCCTTACACCAGTTAAAAGGAGAAAAAAAATACCAAAACAAACCAAGAGCATTTAATGCAGCAAAGCTCCAGCGAGGAATTCTGGGGACAAGCAGAGATCGATAGCTGTTTCGATCATAGGTACTTTTGCTTTTATAAGTCATAGCGATTGTTTCAAATGAGTACTGATGTAAGGGCAAATTTTCGGTAACCTTGAGACCTGCGGGATTTTGTTAGTGAAACCACCATGAGTTGGATGCCGTTCTTTGCTCCCACGGGAAATACACAGCAGCCAGGGAAACCCACGTGGCAGCCGGGGAGGAAGAGCACGCTCTTACCTCTCACGACTGTAACCTTCTCGTCGAGGACAGACCTGGCCAAGAACTTCCACGAGACCCCGAGGAGATACGTACCCGGGCACCGGGCAGCGCTCTGGGACATGCGTGCCTGGGAAAATCCCCAACGCAATCTCAACAAGGAACAAAGAGATGTTTCATTTCATGCGCTAAATCCTCTCCTTCCCCACCGCTAGCCATCTCATTCCCTAGCTAGGATTTCATTAGTGCGAGACATTCCTCCCCTCCTCCCTCCTTCCCCCCTGGTACTTACTTGCTGAAATTAAAGAGAAGCCGTTCAAAGACAAGGACGGGTCCTGTGCTGCTCAAAATGGTGAGTGGCTGACCAGCAAGAAGGCAAAATATCGCACCAGTGACTGCCGTGCCCAGAAAGCTCTCCAACACGCCCTACGGTAGACACAGGGGAGAAGTGAGTTCTACTGAAAACCCCTTTCTATTAGTACTGTTGTGAGAAAACGAGTAGTTACGTCAGTGGCCGGTTGCGTGCTGTACGCCGGTATGTCCAAGACTAAGGGAAGACCATCTTCTGCCCCTCTCCTGCAGCTGCGCGCAGAGGTGCGTTCGTCCCACACGATTCAGTTACTCAGGATAACCACCAACCCCCCTGCTTATTTCTGAGGCCCGGAGTTTAATAACAATACAATTTAAAAGGATTAAATTTTCTATTTGGCAAGGGGAAGGGAGTGTTTTCAAAGACCACTGAAAGGATTTGAGAACTCCTTGAACACCTCCCGTGTCTGTGACAGTAATGACACGCGTTTGCAGGGCTCCTCAAACAGACACGGCCAGGGGACAGCGCTGACATCCTCCGGGACAACGCAGGGTGAGGGTTGGTTTTTTTTTAGTTTCTCCAATTGAGCAGACACTCTCGATAAACAAGATGCCTCTCTTTCAAGTAACTGTTTTAGCAAGTGAGACACAAACCAAACAAGGCTACTTCATCCAGCTGTCATGTTGAGACCCAAGTTCATCAAATGTCACCAGCAAGTAATAAATTCCGTATTTAACGAGCTCTACAACTACCTTTGGCATGTGTGGCAAAACAGCTTCGCTGGAGAAGGATAAAAGAGCATGCTTGACACATTCTTTGATTTTCATGTCCAACTATAGGCTGAACAACATCTAATTTTAAAATGCAAAATGTGGATGAAATATAAATGGCAATAAAATGTGATTATTGACTGAGCGTGCATCCTTCTACAAAAACGGCAGAACTCGCTGGACCTTACCTCGTTTGCTCTTACGGAAACTAATCTGTTTACACTCGATTGAGTTTTAAAGGAACAACAAGAGCATCATCTTCTACTAAGACGCGCAGCCGCCAGCATCGCCCTCCCCAGGAATACTTACCCACCAACCAGGGGCAGATTTAAGCACAGGCTCATGTGCTTGCTCGTAGCTGCAGCTGAACCAGCAGCCTCATTAATACCGCACGTGCTGAGCAACCAGCAATTAACGGCACATGCAGATCCTTCTTTCCACCCATGACAAACAGCAGGGCCGGGGCTGCAGCTTTTCTGACTTATCAGCGGTAACGGGAAGAATTTAAATTAAGTTTTGCGGCTGTCTTTCTTGGAAAGACCCAAGTCCCTGTTTACACTGAGGAAAGTATATTCATACTGTCATATGTCAAACCGGTATGTTACTATGTAGAGCAGAACATTATTTTTTTTTTATCTACTAAATCACTAGCAGAACTTTCTCTAAAGCACTCATAAACCATTTTTCTGGCCACAAACACGATCTCCAAATACCAGTGGTCAAACTGGGTTATTGCTGGGTAATTAAAGCAGCAGCACGACGGGTGCGCAGAGAAGCAAAAGGTAAGGAAGGTTTAAAAACCACCCGTTCCGACCCACACTCCGTCACTCATCAATCTAGACGAGCTGCTGTAGAGGGGACACAAACAGCCTCGCCTCGGCAGGAGGTGACATCCTCGGTCCTCTCTGCTTCTCAGTGATATTGGCAATGCCCATTGCTCAGCCCAGGCCCTTGCAAGGGAGATCTGCTTGCTGTGACACCCTGCAGCCCGCGTACACGGACCACACACAACCCCAGACTGGTCAGGGTTGGAAGGAACCTTTGGAGACCATCTAGTCCAACCCCCCCTGCCGGAGCAGGGTCACCTCCAGCAGGTTGGACAGGAACACGTCTTGAGTATCTCCAGAGAAGGAGACTCTGCCACAGGTTTTGACAGGGGACACGGACGGGAGCCCACGAGCATTTGCTGCTGCCTTTGGGGGACCGGTGAGGATGAGACAATCGCTCTCGGGGGAAGGAACGGCATCTGCACAGCTGATCCCCTTCGCTCCTCCCGCATTACTCATGGAGAGGGCTCTCGCGGCCAGCGCATCTGGAATCTCTTTTCCCTGCATTCTTCCACGTGTCTGTAGCTAAGAATAGTGTCTTTTCTCAGAAACATAAAACTCTGAAGTGAGCTTTTAAAGAAACGTTGGCCGTGTCAGGCTCTCCGGGGCAGGCAGCGCGGGACGGGCAATTTTTAGTGCCTGACCCAACGGTTGTCACATAATTGTTTACAAAAAACAAGAAGCATAGACCGTGACGTGGTAGCCCCAAAACTACTTTCTATGAGGACAGAATGCCTGGGGGAAAAACTTCTAGGTGCTGCTCCTCCACATTTCTGAGTATCAAGATTCAGCACAGCTTGTGCTCTTCCATGTCTTCCAAAAACACACGCTTCCAAACGCTTTCCCACCGTGGGAATGTGCAGCAGTTTGAGCAACACTTGACGTGAAGACCTGGACTCCGATCCCACTGAGCTGGTCCCTGGAGCTCTGGGATGCTTCGCTCCGGCTCTGACGATACAGGAGCAAAGAATGCACAATTTTGCTCAACCTGCAGTCGAAACCCTTTCCACGCTCCCGCAGCCACCAAGAGACCTAAATGCCTTTTTCAAAGAAGGACAGGGAATGAAGGTTTGTTGAAGGGAGATGGCAAAAGAAAAGCCAGTTGTGCCCAAACTCTCTAAAGCTCTGATCCTCCGATGAACTGTTCAGAGAAACTGCTGTACTTCAATTTTAAATCAGTACATAAATAAAACCCAGTAAACTGAAGCGGTCATTGTATGCGAGAAGGAAGTAAGTGTTGAAGTGCACTAATTAGAAAATAATAGACACCGAGCCTTGGCTATGTTATGAACTGACTGGAGGGATTTGGGTTTTTCTAGCAACTCGGTGATGACTTTCCCGCACTTCACGCCACTTCTGTGAACTCCAGTTTAACACCAAACTGGCTACGGGGAGGGGGCGACCGGGGGGCACATCCACAGACCCCCTCCTTGCTGTCAGTGCTCTTCTCTGCCTACACCCCCAACTCCCTTCCTACTGGAGTTTTTGCCGTTAACGGCTACGCTGTCTTTCTATTTGCTGCAGAGCTTCCCTGTCACCAAAGCTGTGTTCTTACCTGCAGAACATCAGTGCTTTCCCTTTGCAACACGGAGAATAAATCACTGAGCTCCAAACAGACTGTTCCCACAGCTTTTGTCATTCTAGGGACTTTTTTTTTTCTCCGAGCAATAGGAAAACTCAGACTGGCTTTTATCTACTGCAGAGAAAACCACTAAAGGCAACCTGTGTTTTCTCTTCCCGCTGTCTTTGCCCCGCGTTGTGTCTCCCCTCCTATGCGGCTCACAGTCTCAGATGTACTTTGGCGAATCACTTTCAACAAACGAATACCATTTTAAATCAGAAGAAGGCTGCACACTCAGATATAATCCCGTCGAGAGAGTTCGTGAGGTTCTTGGAAGAATAATCTCGGCCCAGCATGAGAGGTATTAAACAAAACACATTTATGCATCAGCCCCTGGCAGGGAGCAGACAGAAGAGGGGTCCCCCAGGAGCACAGGGATTATGGGCTCTTCTCCTGGAGGTCTAACTTCTCTTATCACCCCCTTAACTTCCCAAAACGCAAGGGGTTTCTTTTTTTAAAAATGAGCAAATTTATTTTTTGGTGAGCATTAAGAATGACTACACTGTCAGGTCCAGTGGCAAAAGAATATTTTTCTACTTGATGATAAATGTTCACGGGATACAAAGGTAACAGAAAGGACTTTTGAGCACAATAAACTGATCATGTGCGCTAAATTTGGAATCAGGTAACACTTCCCCTTCCTCCCGCTACTCGGAAGACTGTACCTCGCACAGACGCAGAGCAGACGGACTTTGCTCTGCCTCTGACTGACAGAAGCGTGATGCTCGCTGGTGGATCCTGGGGGCTTTCCCATTCTCTACTGCCATTTGCTGTTATTTCTTTTTAACGTTGCGCATCTGTTCGCACCACTGCTGCGGAGCTGAGTTTCGGAAGAGGTAAACTCTATTTGTACAGGGGAGAGGGAAGTTTGGCACTCCACCAGCTACTGAATCTTATTCTAGTCTGTAGTTTATCATCGGGAAGCGCAGAGCTCCGGATAGCTGTCCCCTTTCTCTATGTTTGGTTTAATTAAACCTGCAGAAATTAATAATTCAGACATTGTCAGTACGAGCTTAATTATTGTTCGGAGATTCAACGTGGCCGCACTGAAACTATCTAAATACAACCTCCTATGTTCTTTTCCTCTTCAAAAAGCCAAAGGAATACTAAAGTGCACCGCTGGAGCGTAATTCTGCTCCAGTCAAGCACAAAGGACCTACAGCAGTGTCAATACACAATCCCTTTCCTTTAGACATCGTCTAAGACTGATCCATCCTTTGAAGCCCCTATTTTTGTCTCCGACGCTGATCCAGCCTCTCTCTGGATGTGCAAAATGCTTCTCAGGATCTCATCTTCCACTATTACGAAATTTGCCTTTCTCCAGAACTTGCATTTTTCTCCTGCGTCACATCTCCTGATTTACTCGCTTTCCTATGAATCTCAGGATTTCCCGTTCACCGGAGAGGCAGAAGTCCAGGGCTTGTACGAGTCACGCAGAGGATACAGTGCTGTGCTCTGACGACATGGAAAGTCTGAATCAGACTGCGTAAACGTAACTGGACTGAAACAGTGCAACCGAGACACAAACACAGAGAGCAGATCAGAGGAACTTCTCCATACAGAAGGAGCGAGGACCTTCTCTGTCAGCTGGCCATGTTTCCAACACCATTTAAGGTAACTGCTTGTACAGTTTTGCAAAGGACAGCTGTCCAACAGCAGAGAAAGCAAGCCAACTTTCAGCAGAAACACAAGATACCTCCATTAATTGTACCCAGAATTCAAGCTTTGTCAGTGGCCGAACACCCCTTCTGACCATAGACAGCAAAAGACAAATGACATATGTGTTGCTTTGAAAAGCTCTTGCTGACCTGCATGTTTTCCGTCGCGTCACCAAGCAATCCTCCAAAAGTGATAGCGTTGGTCACTGTGGCCAGGTAGATGAAAAGAATGGCTGAAAGGGCTTGGATATTTAAAGCATCGTAGAAGTCGCTGGCGAAGAACGGTGCTTTCCTCTTTATGTCTTTGATTAAGCCACCACAGAATCTGAAAAGACAAGCAAGAGAAGACTCGTGCAAAATGTTTCGCTGCCAAAGTCGCCAAGATAAGTAATCAAAAACATCGCCCGAAACCGAAGTATTATCTGAAAGGAGTGAGATCATCGCATTACATAATAGTCTTATCGCAGCTGTGAGGGTCCAGGGATATTGCTGAGATAATGCTGTGAAGAAAGATAATATCTTGAACACGTGATGCTGCTGGAAAGGGATAAATTTCAGGAACACAAGCCCTACTTCAGCTGAAACAGACCACTAAACTTTGCAGTTCAGGAAGCTTATCTGGTGGGGTGAGTTTTTTCCCAACTCTATTGGTTGATGGAATAAAATACATTAACTCTAGTCTAAATCCCTGTCTAAATTTCTCCACGTGGCAGACGCAACGGCTGGGTGAGCCAAACGCTCTGCTAAATGGAAAAATGCTTCAAACTGTTAACCAGAAAAAGAACTAGAAACAAAAATGCAAGTAAGTGAAATCGTCTTGGAGAACAACAGAGCTCCACTTGCAGATGTATCCTTTTTGTACAATCACAGTATTTAACTCTCATAAACTCCATGTGGCTCTGACAATGCCAACATGAAAAATGTTCCTGTTTTGTCTCTTCTTCCCGTGCACAGAGTTCACCACCACCGCCAGGACCGTTCACACACTCTGTACGCAGAGAGGTATGTGGCAGATAGGCACACATTACTTTCTCCCCCAGAATCAGGACGCTATTGACTGCCTTGTACACACCAATGTGTAATTTCAAACTTTCCTCCTAGAATTTAGATATTCTACTAGGACTTAAAAAAACAAATACAGAGTGGGAGGGAGGGAGGGCACAATGCCACCACAAAAACCTGTGTATTGGCTCTGAAATGCTCAGCACACTGTTTTATGGCCACCTGAACTGCATTCCCATTGTAGTGGACTTTTATGTGGCATATAAGCAGAGTAATAAAGCAGAGAGTAAGGCCTCGGGCTCTGTTACCTTCTGTATTTCTACCCCATAAAAGCCTTCATCTGTGCAATTCAACTACAACAGGAATGTCTGGAAAAGGGAACGGCTCTGCTTTTGGCTAAAGCACTTCCAGCAATCCGAATGGAAACTGTAGCTGTACCCGCCACGTTTACATCCCATACGGTTCATCTGACTTCACAGACCTTCAACAGCCAACACCTACCTGGGCCTTCTTTCATTTTTGAGTGCCTCATTTAAGACACGTTGTCATTTGCTGAGGCTGGGTGTCCAGAACCCTTCCGACAGCCTCAAGCCGGGCACTAAAAACCCCAGGACACGTGTCGTGTTCACAGCTCAACCTCTCAAATACTATGGTGGGATGGAAAGGGGAAGGGGTGAAACGGGTTGCCACCTTGCTTGCATCACACCAGATCCATCACGCTGAGCGGTACGTTACCAACCTGCCAGTTCGTTGCAGTTCTTCACAGTCCCCGTGGCCCCCGCCGCCATGTCCTCCATCATGAGGGGTGTCTCCATTCATCTGTAGATTCTCTCCACCGGAGTACATGTTTTTCCTAGGCAAGAAGGCAAGCCAAACTGAGGCTCACTGCATTGCCCGATGGCTCCACAAAACACAATCTGCACACAGTTCCTCCAAACGGGCGTTACGCAGCCTTTCCTGAAGCCGTGTTGTACAACGCAAACCAGGAGGCTGACACCCACTGGCAGCCAGAGTGGAACGCAGCGTGTTAGAAAGCCTAAGCAGAACCCCAAAGAGCCCGGATAACCACTATGTGTGTTATTATATGCCTACATCACCCTAAAGGGCTCAGAATTGCAAGAACATCCTCCCTCCAGCTATTAAGAAGGACCTGAAGGTCTCTCCAGCAAGTTCTAAATACAGACAGATAGATGCACGTCACTCTGCAGAAGCTCAATAAACCTGGTGGACCCCCAGCACCGTGTCTTCCCATCATCTTTTCGGAACTGATGCACACTGTCCTTCATCACAGAGCTAAACCCGTCTGTCTCTTGCTGTTACCTTTTATCTGAAGAAGGAAGAGACTTGGGGGGCTCTATCCTGATGGCTGGATCCCATTCCCCTGGGGGGAGCACAATGACTTCATCCAGAAACTCATCGATGCCAGCGATCAGGTCCTGCCGGTCCTTGGCTTTATAGGCAATGTCGTGGAATACCTGCAAGGACAAGAGAGACTCCAAGTAGAAAAGGTTTGCATGTTCTGTATCTCAGGCTCTAGATGCAGCTACCGAGTTTTATTCTACAGAAACAACTTATTCATTCTCAAAAACCTCTCAGAAAGTTATCAGGACACATGGCACAAGGGTGTGTGAACCTCAGGACATCCCTCTCCTTTGGTTGGTCATTCAATGATAGAGATTCTTTTCTTGCAGGCATAGTTCTAATTTTTAGCAAAATACACGTTTCTAACCTTTTTTTTTTAAATGCTACTAAAGCGATTATCCATTTCTTTTATCTAATAGAAGAGTTTTCCTATCAATAAGGAGTTTTGATTATACTCTGAAAAGACATTTTTACAAAGCCACAAAAAAGTGTTGATCTTCTTTTCCTACCTACTTCAGTCTACCAAAAAACAGGTTAGTTTTCAACCCTGTGACACAGAAACGATGACAATATTTACTCAAGAATAATTTCAAGGAGCACAAACTAGTTTTACTGAAAAGCCTGTCATTACTGACGAAAAGCAAAGGAAAGAAGAGAGGAAAAAGAGCATTAATGCTGAATTTTACAGAAATCTTGTGGACTCCTTGGAGCAAAGGTGGCTCAGCAAAATGATGGAATTAATAAGAACAGTCACAGAATCCCAGACTGGTCAGGGTTGGAAGGGACCTCTGGAGATCATCCAGTCCAGCCCCCTGCCACAGCAGGGTCACCTACAGCAGTTGCACAGGACGGCGTCCAGGCGGGTTTGGAATGTCTCCAGGGTGGGACACTCCCCCACCTCTATGGGCAGCCTCTGCCACTCTCTGCCACCTTCGAAGGAAAGAAGTTTCTCCTCGTGTTTAGATGGAACTTCCTATGTTCAAGTTTGTGCCCGTTACCTCCTGTCCTAGGTGGTAGGACTTTGTCCTACCTCTTGTCAGTGGTAGGACGGGAGGACTTTGGGGCTATGGAAACGAGACCATTGCTCCAAGCAGTGGACTGACAGAAAACAGAAGAGCTGAGACCAGGCGAGCGGTAATTAAGGGAATCGTACGAGAGCAGAAGAACATAAGGAGAAAGCAAGAAACAAACATAACGTAGATCAGCCCGGACGTGCAGAGCCCAAGGGACACTGGAAGAAAGAAGCTGTAAACGAATACTGAAAGCCCAGTCATCTCAACGAGGTGTATGACAGCGAGTAATTGCTAGCTACTCATGGATAATATATAAACGGTGCCTCTGGGATACAGAGCAACACCCAACAGTCTGTCCTGGGTGTAACCATTTCTGCGGTAATTACCTGGAGCGTAGCTGCGGGTTACCGTGACGGTGGAGTGTGACATGAGGCGACAAGATTAATTCACAGATTAATTCATAGTCTATCTGAAAGAGTGATTGCTAGCAGGAAAATAAACGTGATGGACAAAAACTTCCTATACATAGTCACAGTTTTACAAAAACATGAAGCCAGATGAAATAATTACATGAACAGACGGGACTAGGAGGTTATATTTGGGTATCTTAGCTTTATGTGCATCCCACCCACGTCCCCATTCCAGTTGACTATGCTGGAGGAAAGGACATCATTATTAGCTAATGAAGTGAAACCTGGGAGAACCCATTTCACTTAGGAGATGCCAACACACCTACCTCATCTGACATCAGAGTGGCGATGGCTCGGCCAATCTCATGATAGGACTTTGCTTTGCCCTTCGGTCCCAGCAGAATGAAGAGAAATCTGATAAAACAAGCAGATTGTTCCCATTTAGGACTGCAAAATGGATTGCTTATACTTATGCAATATTTAGACAGAAATTCAACTTTAAAAAGCTGTGGCCCTTGTTAGAGATCCAGAGGCTGCCACCAGCCTCCAGCCAACTTGGGAGTAGAGGTTACACCCCGCAGCCCATCATGCTCACTTTGCCAAGCAAGACGCTACTCTGAGTTTTTCTCCCCAAAACCCTTAAAAGTAGCCTTGAGACCACTACAGCCAAATGCTATCAGAGCCCTAGGCAGAAGTCGCTACCATCCAGCAGCCTGGACTTCAGGATGAGCTGAAGGAAGGACATTCTTCCAATGCCCAACACCTGGAAGGGAATTATGCAGGATGGATGCAGCTCCAGCCCACAGCGGTTGAGAATCCATGCCCTGTGCACCACAGAAAGCCCATCCGCCTCCACGGTGACCTACTTGATCGTACGTTAGCAGCTCTTTGTAGCTGTTCAATCCTCGTATAAGATTATCTGTGTTAAACATGTCCCTACTGCTACTGCAGTGCCGTTTACGTGACAATAGCAGGAGGGGACAAGAAGATTTTAGGACTGCTCACTCGACACAGCTCCCAGGGCAGTGACACACCTGAGCACCCTCTGTGCACAGGACGGACCCAGCGGGGCCAGCGCAGCAGCGGGCACAGAGGGAAGATACTCTTAACTATCCCCAACGCTCACCGCAAACTACATCGCTCCCCCGAGCTATCAGATAGCACTCCGCCTGCTTATTAATGCTCTGCTGGGGCCGAGATCTCCGTTACGGTTCAGCACCCACATGTGAAGGGAAACCATTAATCTAAAATAGGGCTTTAGCTATAAATAATGAAGCCCAACTCGTACGCCCTGACTTTCAGCTCCGGGTGTACAATACGTAGCAGAGACCTGTAAGCCCATCCGATGGCTTCATAGTCGCAGCGTAATTCTTAAGCAGGCAACTTAAGGTGTTAATCTATTCCTGTGGAAGGCACCATCAGCGAGGGTGACTACATCTACACAGTATTAGGAGTTAATTTCTTATATGATCTCTTTGGGCAGCAACTATATCCAAGTCACTGTTAATGAGTTTGAAAAACACCACGATACGAAACATTTGGAGATGGGAAATTACTGCTCTTCCCCCCCCTCCCCCATCCTTGCTTTTGTCAGTGCTAACGTGCTTTGAATGAGCCTACATGACATTATGTTCTAATGAGACTCCTTAATGGAAAAGGCCACGCATGGAAAATGGATGCTTCTGCTAATCATATTGCCTAGCGGTTGTGCCAGAATAACGGGAACGCTGGGGAAAGGTGCCTGGGTTTTCCAACCTCTTAATTGACACTCATTAGAAAAAGTTTTAAGTATGGCCTCAGGGTTGGATCTTCAAAGGTACCTAGATCCTCCTGGCCTGGAAGAAAAAGTTTCAAAAAAAAAATTACCACCGTTCAAATAATACTTAATTCAGGAAAGACTTAAGCCTTATCTTAGACACTCCCAGTTCCTAAACTAAGTTTGATATGCAAGGCCGAGGTGTCAATGCTGAAATGGTAAAAGCCATTACCTCCTGTAGAAATACTCTCGCTTTAAAGTTCATTTCATGCTGTAGACAGGTGCCAAGCTGGCAGCGACTTACTCACGCAGCATCTACAGCCTTGGCTTTAGGACCACAAGCTTCCTATAAATCCCCTGTTCAGATTCGTCCCAGAAAAAAAGACTTGGTTCACGGCTATGGCATGAAAACACATCTGTCTTCATGCTCACCTCTTCACCTTGCACGTTGGCTTGTTGAGAAAGCCCTGTCACTTCTGTTGGCCATCTCACGCAGTGGCCAACATTCCATGGCCTGTGGGATTTCAATGGAGACCATCATGCCGGTGAGACGGTGTCGTTACAGTCCTGACCTGGACTCTAACTAGCGACCTTGAGATAAAAGTCTCTCTCTCTCTCTCTCTCGCACATCAACTCATCCTTGCAATTAGCAACAAAAGAAGTCACATGGCAGGAGACCAACTTCTCCATTTCACCTAATTTAGCAAAGACTGGGAATTATTGGGGCAATTTTCAGCAAGCTCAAACAGAAACACTAATAGCTGCTCAAAACAACTTTAAAGCTTCCTGAATTGAGCTTTTTTCCAATTACAGTCCTACCTTTCAACCAGTAATGGAAAATAAACACACTATAACCTTGGGTAAGTTGTCTCATCTAAAACCTTTTGCATTACTTGCAGTGTGAATTTGTGTTGGCTTCAACTTCCAGTCATAAATTTCCATTGTCTCTCATCGGTAGATTGAAGAACACTCAATAATTACATTCCTTTAAATATCCTCCCCTATCAATCCTGTCACCCGTAGCCATCTGTCAGTTAGGATGAGCCATTTGAGGCTTTTCTTCTCTCTTTAGTCACTTTGACAGCGCTTCTGTGAACCTTCCCTGATGTATCAATGTCTTCCTCAGGGAAATTACCCAAGGGCTGGCAGTTTTGTCAGTGCAAACATATAGATGAAATAACCTATGGCTACTCAGGAACTTTATGTGAGCCTGCTTTCCTGAGAAAATGAAGGTAGGAGCATTGAGTCAGGGGACAGGACTTCACGTATGGACAAGCACAGGAACCCTTAGGAAACACAGTAGGGTGACGGGGAGAGCTGGAATTATTGCCGTGGTGGAGGGAAGGGACATGGGACATACTTCTGGGAAACCAGGTTTCAACGGTCCCAGCACTGATGGAACCATCTGCTATACCCAGGGATGGTCCCAGCCCTTCACCTACACCATCACCCAGAGAAAAGTGGGACTCGGAGCACAGGTCTTCCACCCACGCTCTCCATCCCTAGAAGGAGAAGTTGACTTGAGGCCAAGTTAAAGCACTGATGACTGGATTGCTCTGGGCCATGGAGACACTCTCTTTGTTATTTGTCAACCTTCACTATGTCAACTACACATTTTCTCAAAAGCTGCTGATAAAACATGAAACACAACAGGGTTGAGAGGGGTGACACCTCACCAGAAGTACTTCTCCCCTTAGAAGCTCTGTATGAAGTATTATTTTAGCTTCTTAAATCAACAAATCATAAGGTACTAAGTCAAATGTCTTATAAGGTATACTATATCTAAACAAGTGCTTTCTATTTAAAAAAATCTAGTCATATAAAAAAAATCAAGTTAGTAGGACAGGATCCATAAGTACATATTAATTGGCATTTCTAACAGTAACACTTCCTAATCACGTTCTTCATGAGGCTTTCAAGTGTTTTACTTAAGGTTCACAGGGAGGTGAGTAAGTCGTACACGCCTAGGTCATGTCCTCTGCTCTCCTCCCACCTCCTGGAACTTTCCCCTGTTTGACGAGTTACTACAAAACAACGTTAA
This sequence comes from Pluvialis apricaria, assembly GCA_017639485.1. Classification (NCBI taxonomy): domain Eukaryota; kingdom Metazoa; phylum Chordata; class Aves; order Charadriiformes; family Charadriidae; genus Pluvialis; species Pluvialis apricaria. The sequence continues at coordinate 82,231,268 of CM030010.1, forward strand.
AGACAAACTGTTCCTCAGCTAACTCTTCTAAACCTCTGGGATGCAAATTATCCAAATATACTAATTTTTTTTAAAAAAGTTCGTAACTTCAGGAGTTGCTGCCTGGCATTCTCCTGGTTTTCCAGAGGAACGAGACATTTTCTAACCATCTTCTGAAATAATTACATCAGCTGGCTCTCTTCCGATGCAGAACAGAGGTACCTGAATGCTCCTGCCTTTACTAAGACGTTCTTGAAAACAAGCAGTAGAATTCCTCTCTGCTGCACACAACACGTGCTGAGTCAGCAAATGTCTGTTTCTGATGCTTAACATTGCTAAGGATGCTTCAATGCAGAGAATGCGAGGTTTCACCTCACACCACTTATCTCAAAGGCTCTACCAAGCAGGAACAAAATTGAATGTTTCTCCCAAATGCCCGGGGCAACAGCTTACAGACCGTGCTGACGGCCCTCACACCCAGGACACCTGGTCTTGAACATTGTATGAGTACTCCAAATCCTTTGCTTCCAAGCTGATAATGACCCAGAAACTCAGTAATTTATTATTCTGTTTTACCTAAAGCACTATTTCTCCTGTTGGTTTTGCACGCTTTATCCTTCTTCAGCAAAAGATGACCACCGACTATGTATGATTCACCTTTTAATCATATGGACTATGCCACCAAACCCAACAAGAATAAATTAATTTTCACAGATGAGTAATTCCAATTTGAAATGGACAAATGTGCCCTGACCAGTGCACTGTAAATCCTGCCAATGAACACAGAAGATCTAAAGGTAGCACCAATGGCAATACCATGTACAAGCCCACTAACTTGGGGTTATGGACCAAACGACCTGCTATGAGCAAACACAAACCTCCTGGACCTCGGCGGGAGGTGACACCAGAGACCGTGGGGCAGAATTTCAATCTAGTTTGCCCAAGGAGGCAACAAGGCTTTACGTGCTGTGCTTATGAGAAATTTGGCTAGAAATCTCCATGAAATCACATGAAGAGCACACTTACGCGGTGGGGAGTGAATACAACGCAGACAGGCTCCAAAGTCAGTGCAGCGCTAATATTTTGCCATCCATTTGGGACATCCTGCAAGCAATCCGTAATGCCCGTGACTATCAAGTTCCCATATGGGGTAAGGGTCATGGCGAAAACTGTCCCAGGACCAAGCCTCACCATGGTCCCTTTGCAAGGTGACCACACAGGAGACAAGGTCATCCTGTGTCCTGTCCCCAGCCTCCAAAAGAAAAATAATTAAAAAAGAAAAAGAGGAAGAGCAACTAAACCAAGATTCAAGTTCAGCCTGCTCATCCATGCCTCTCTCTCAAATCTGGAGCAAGCAAGAGCAGCAACTCCATAAAGGTTAAAGGTACCTACACCAAGGAAACTCAGTAAGGTCCTGGCGAAAATGTTTTTATTTTTGAGAGGGGTGGGGGGAAGCAGTCCTTCCACTGTTGGACACCATGTGAGATGCCTGCAAAGCATCCAGCATTCCCAGTAGAGATACGTGTTGATGGACCCAATGGCTGAAAGAACAACCTCTTGATGTCTTTTTCCAGCAGAATCTATGGCTTGGACTGCTGATGAAAGGAGCACAACTTGAGACTGCAGTAACAAAAGGAGGTGGTGAAGTGTTTGGTCTGTCTTCTATTTCACACGTGATCCTTCAAGTTTTGGGCAACGTACCAACTTTGCAAGCTTCTCACATGGTGTCCAACACATGAACACAGAGCGAGCTCCGATTTCCCAGAGCAAGTCCTTCTGCTGAAAAGGCTGCTAAAGGACACAGCCCTGAAAACCATTTCAGCGCTGTAATTAATGAGCAAGACACACATTTCATCCTCGCCTACAAAGAAGAAAAGATGCCTTTGCAGTTAAAAGCTTAAGTTAGGAGACAAGGGAGGAGAATTTGACTCCTGGTTCTGCCACATGCTTCCTAAGTGACCTTTGGGCAAGTTGCTTCATTTCATTTGAGACTTGCAGACACAGGCAATTTCCCAGCGCTACATATTAGACTGTACAAGTCTGTACAGCTTATCTCCAAAAAAATCTTTCCCTTGCTCATTCTTCATCTTTTTTTCCCCGTCAACATTACCTTAATGCAGCAGACCTGAACACATAATTGCACATTTCTTTTATGAAAATAAAAAGCTAACCATCTATAGCACTGTCCAGAGGAGAAGCAGCCATACCCAAGCCATGGTGCAAGCACAGTAGTCAAGTGCTGGCCAAAACGAGGAGTTCACAGCACTGTGGAATTAAATTCAACATGAGAAAACCAAAGTCCTTAAACGTTTTTTTGATCTGATCGGTAAAAAGAAAGCTCAGCTCAGTTTAAGGCTGGGGTCTCTCTATACCCATTTCAGATCCCTGATTTTTGTTCCGAGGGCTGTATGAAAACATCCTGCTGGGAAACTTTTCCTGGAAAGTTCATCAGATTTTGCTGGTTTCTTTTAAGTAAAAATTTACTTTTAAGTAAAGGAAATACTTAAAATACTTAGCAAGGAAGCGTGACGGAAAAAATATATAGACAATTTATGTATCCAAGGAAGAGTAATTTCTACACAGGAAATCTTACTCCTACAAAGCATCCAAAATTCTGTAACTTACAAGAAAACCCCAAGCCAAAGAATGTGTGGAAGAAGGAAAAAAAATATCAGCAGAAATAAGTAACCCATTTATCTGTAAGTCTACACGTTGAATACTGTCTACCTTACACACACAACAATCCTTTTTCTTCCTTCAGTACTAGGTCAACATGAATCAACCAAAACAGGGCAGGGACTATAGATACCACGAGCCTTTCACCTCTCCAGGGCTTGGTGTCACATTTGCTTCTCTATCACGAGACGGAGGTGATGCCTTACTTGTCCAGCTCAGGGATGCAGTGGATACCCGGATTCTCATCCAGCCTAACGAAAGCTACCGCTGCCCTCTCCCTCCAAACCCTGCCCGGTTAGCGCTCTGGAAAGCAAAATATCGAGATGGCTTCACACCTTTCTGCCAGCTGTGTGACACCGTGTTACGGCTGGGAATGCTTCCTCCCTTCTCCCAGCCCCTCGGGAGGGCTTTCCCCATCCCTCTGTCCCCGATCCCACAAGCCCTGTGACCATCGCCTCCTTAGGGCAAGGCACTTCTCTGGCTCCTGGGACGCAATCAGTATATCTGTCGTTGCTAAAGAGCGTGAAATTTTCACCAGATGCAGAAACGCAACCCAGATTGCTGTGCAAAGGCACCTCCAGCTGTGCGTGTCACCCTGGGAATAAACAGCCATGTAAAAGCCACCTCCCCTCCAGACCAGCATGCTCACAGCCCTGTGCCGAAACCTGGGTGGTTTAATCCCCCGCCTGCCCCACACGAGAACAACCTGCTGCTTTCTAAATAGAGAGAGAGATGCAGAGATGCGGGAAAGAGAGAAAGAGAGATGCGGGAAAGAGAGAAAGAGAGATGCGGGAAAGAGAGAAAGAAAGATGCGGGAAAGAGAGAAAGAGAGATGCGGGAAAGAGAGAAAGAGAGATGCGGGAAAGAGAGAAAGAGATGCAGGAAAGAGAAAGAGAGATGCAGAGATGCAGGAAAGAAAGCGAGAGTGATGCAGAGATATGGGAAAGAGAGAGGGATGCGGGAAAGAGAGATATAGAGATGCAGAGATGCGGGAGAGAGAGATATAGAGATGCGGGAAAGAGAGATATAGAGATGCAGGAAAGAGAGATACAGAGATGCAGGAAAGAGAGATACAGAGATGCAGGAAAGAGAGATACAGAGATGCAGGAAAGAGAGATACAGAGATGCAGAGATGCAGGTCCTGCTGCGGTTCCTCGATAGACCCGGACCACCATACTCGGTGCCGAAACATTGCTTCATGCTCATTTAGAAGCCCGAGGGGGGTTTTGCACTGCCAAGCTCTGATGGCGCGGTTTTGACAATTTTACCAGGAACTTGATACCTTAACAAAATAAAAGGAGAAGCGCCAAGGGAGAGAAGGGCAGGGGGAACGCCGAAGGCTCCAGCTCTGGCATCTTGCGGAGCCTGCGGGCTGTTAAGTGCACATCCATGACAGGGACGCCTGCCACATGAGACGGCCCAGGCTCGGCGCTGCCCGAGGAGACGCTCCATCAGAGCTCGTCTGGGCCCCGATGGGATTTCCTTGATTGGATTTCACAGGATGCAGCCATTGCAAATGGCTCTTCATTACTCAGGAAAGCCATCTAATGAGCCTCCCTGCTTTGATTAGGGCTAGAATTTGGTTTGGAGGACAGCAAAGGGATAATACTATTTCCTGGAAAAAATGTTGGCATGGAAGGACATATTGTCTTGATTAATGCTATTGAGTAATGACGTCGTTCAGCAATCGTAGATCTAACTTCCTGGCTCCCACTACCAAAACAAACAATACCTAATTTTACGTCTGCTGAAAAGCATTCGGAAATGGGGTTTAAAAAAAAAAAAAAAAAAAAAAAAAAGAGGAGTAAGTGGGATTAGACTTGGAAACCGAAATACTGAAGTATACAGAGCTCAGTAATGCTGAGGAATGATGAATAACCTTTTATAAAACCAAGCTGCTTTTATCCCCCTGTACTCCTACCAGAACACCCGGTGTGTGCAAACAGTTGTCGATGTGGTTACTGCAAGGAGCTGCTTAATGAAACTCCAAGAAATCCAAACACTGCTGCATTACTAGAAGGCGATTAAACAATTAGCAACACTAGCTCATCTTTTTCCTTTGTTTTGCACGTGGAAATAAGGTATGGATTATAATAACCATATAACTTTCATTCCACACAATGGCTGCGACTCATTCCAGCATCAGCAATGCAGCAGCCGTGTGCTTTTGTCGTGGTACTACGTCTCTTCTCACAAAATATTACTTGATGCAGCCTCAAACCCTCTAGGCATTATCCAAATTCCAACTTTTACTCCGTACTGAAAGCCCTTGAAACCATTCACATAAAATATGGATTTGCTCATTAGTGATGTGAAAGGTGCAATCTGAACTCCGCAATTAGAAGGCAAATGCAAAGCGAACCCTTCGTAAGCTGACAGCAAACGCACGCTGGAGCGCAGACGCGGAGCTGAGGGGCGACATTGCGGACCTGCTGCTGCTTCCCCACCTCCAGCCTCTCTGGACCTTCTCCAAACTCTGCTCCGCTCCATTCCTGGTGCCCTTCAGTACCTTTTAATACTTGTAATTTTTACAGTTCTTACCTTGGCGGTATACTACTACGCAATGCTCACGCACAGCAGATGTTCTGGATGTTTATAGTGATAGTTCTTCGCTACTGCGTCACACGATAAACGATACGCAATTGTATAACTAAGGGTAATACTGCTAAGAATTCAACCAGGACTTCAGCTTTGCCATTCTGGTAGATACATGCATTCCCTGTACAGACAGTTATGCATATTCAAGCAGCGAATTCAAATATTTAAGCACGTAAGATATTTGTGAGACTCAATTTACAACACGAGTCGCAATAAATAAAATATTTCTATGACATTTTTGTCTGAACCGTTATGCATTACAAAGCAACATGCAGTGTGATCATCCCTGATGGAAATGTATCCCCCAGTTTACCGACTTTTTTTTTTTTTTCCCACCCCAGCAGGGCCAGAATTGCATCCTTCATCTGCTGGGAGTCTTTAAGAGGAAAAAAATATGTACCGCAAAAATGTGCAGAGGGAACCTGAGGTATGTACAGTGTGTGTTGAGGGGGAATCATAAGGGGGCAGGAAAAAAGCCCCAGTAGTTAAATTTCACATTGATAGTGCCCTTTACTGCGCAGTCATTAAGTCAGTGTGTTTGCGTATTTTACAGCTTGTATCCTATAACCAATTAAGCAGCTACAGTGAGTTTTGTTACTTTAAACCAATAATCCTGACATCACATGATGGAAAGCAATGGGGAACGTCTTCTCCTGGCCTGGTGTTTTCATTTTAAACGGTGGAAAATCTCTTACCGGGTAGGTACGGGGACTTCAGTCAGAGCACCCAACATGACCGCCTGCTGCAGCCGGACAAAGGCAATGAAAGGACTCTCCAAGAAGTCTACCTCCCCCACCAGCACGTTGGAGGCCTCAGCATCACGGGGCAATTTCTTCATGAATTTATTCTTCAGCTGCATCAGTGAAAGAGGAAGGAAAAGAAAATTAAGTCTTGTTAGGCATGCAAACAGGAATGTGCAATAAAATTTACCCAGTTTTCACCCACATTTCCTCCTTGGTCGGAATATACCTTTGGCCAGTATGTATCATCCCCACAGAGCCTACTGAGATACAAACACTAAGATGATCAGCCTCAGAAGAACAACGTTGATATTGGTGCTTGGAGCCAAGATGATGTGGAGAAGGTCATGCCTCTTGGACCTGCTGTTTCTGCTTACAGACCCAAAATGGTATTATTTGGGGGAGAAAAAGGTGTGAAACACTGAGGAAGATGACTAGATCTGGGCAGGGTTTTGGGACGAAGCACCGCGCCACCTTGCTACCTGGCCATCCGCACGCCGGGGAAGGGCACTTTTTACGGGTGAAAGTGCAACTCCACGACCTGCGGTTGCCACTACAGAAACGACCGGCCCGAGGAAAGCTAACCCTGAAGGATGGTCACCAGGAGCTGGGCACCTGCATTTTGCTGTGTACGTAGGGTTAGGAGAATCTCCTATCAATTTTTGCGGCCTGATAAGTAAGAAAAGCACATGGGAACATAGATATTTTTCACCATGTTTGGAGTTTACATCTTCAGTCATGGCAAGCCCACTGTTACCTGTAGCTCTAAACTTGGTGTGCACGTGGCTTCTCCAACACCATGACACCGGAACTGCGACGCACAGCAGTCAACACCGTGTCACCTACGGCAGCCCGTCACTGCGGAGTGGCAACGAGCTCCGTGCGTTTGATCTGGAGATCACCACCCCAGTTCCTGCCTCGGGATGTGCATGGAGCCATCTCCTGGCTTGAAAAAAGGGAGACCGCCCAGAGCGAAACATCCTGGTCCCTACACCATGGGTCCTTCTGGGGGCTGGCCTCAAGTCTGGGAGCAGAATCCACCAGCAAGGAAAGCCCCATTGAAACTTCCCTCACGATATAAGTAGTGCTTCTAGAAAGGCAGCACAGCATCCGTTGTGTTACTGAACAGTACGGCTCAAAACTGCAGGAAAATGAGCTAAGAAGATGACCTATAAAGCTGTATTTATTCATTTCCAATCCTTCTCAAGGCATCCAAATGGTATCCGAGATCCAGTTCTGCGCTCATCACCATTAAAGCAGGGTGCCGGAAGAAATCCACTGACCAGCACCGTTCCCATCAGCTGGCTACCAGGGTTACTCTCGTTTATACGTCTTCTGCCAAAGTGTAGTTATAGCTTCACGCTAAAAGTAGTTCCTTACAGCCCCAAGGTTATTCTTCTCAGCTCTGCACCTATGTTTGCACCACACCCTGGGTGATTTTTGGCGATGCTCTGCGTTTGTCCGGCTGAGGGCGAATGGCGAGGGAGGATGTACTACCAGAAACACCAACAGCATGGCGGGGGTGAACGCTCAACTGGGCTACAAACCCGCAACCAGCTTTGCCAGGTGACTCAAGGAAGTAGAAAAAAATGGAAAAAGTCTCATGAAAAAGGTATGAATTATTGATTCGGCAGGAAGAAAACTGCTGGAACCATCTGACTCCTGCACACTTCGGTCAGGATTACACTCAGAGAAAATATTAAATAAGCATCAAGAAGCTCTGCGGAGGAAGCCTGGAAAAGTGCTACCAGTTCTTCCATTAATAGTGTTTTGGAGGACACTGGAGACAAAAAAAAATATATAACGGGAAGGTGGCAAATCCCCAATGAACGTTCAACTTTGTTGAACAGGTTGGTTGCGCGCTTGCGTGCATCTCTGAACAAACACAGCGTTGGCCCAAAGGCCGGTAGGTGCCTTTCTGAACCGGAACCCACCAGCAGGAGCTCAAGTCAAAACAGCACAGCTCGTTTTGAAGACCTATCATTACCGCATTTTTTTTTTGCTCCAAATGAGTCTTGCAGCACTGCTTGCCGCTTTCTTAAATGATTTATCAGCTAGGTGATGGGAAGGGTGCGGTCAGCACTTAGAACCCATTTCTGAACCATTCCCTGAAAAAGCTTCGGAAAGATTCGAGTTCTCGGCAGCACCTGAGAGCGGGGAGGGAGGGAGAGAGGGGGCACAGCTGAAGTCACTATATTCATTTTTCCCCCGCACTCTGCTAAATTGCACATCCTTCCAACCCGACCGCCAACGTTATGTTAAAGGCCACAGATCTCCGACCCTGTTCTTGCAAAAAAGCACGGCAAGCTGAAAATCGCAATTTCCCTCAACGCATTGTAATGCTCCCTTATCATCGGCATCACTTAAGATTTATCGGAAACGAAAGCGATTCCGAAGTCCACACACCTTTTATCACCGCTGTTCCTTGGCTCTCGGGCATGTCACTGTGCTGCAGACCTCACAAATGCTGCCCCCGCGGCAGAGGACACTGCTGCACAGCTCCCAACCCCACCGTTTCCAGCCCAAAATGAAGGCGTAAAGGAAAGGCAGGTGGTGTGGGAAGGAGCAATGGCAGTCACCGGGGAACGAGAGAGCACCCAGGGGAGTTACGTGGCCCTGGACCTCCTGGCAAGATGTTCAAAAACAACCTACGGGACCAAGTCAGACTGATTTTCCTAAATCACTCAGCATCACAAACGTTTTGTAAATGATGAAATGCTTCTTCATTTCATTCAGGAGCACCAAGCACAACCAAGAGCGCGGCTGCCCGACAGCCTGGAGCAAGAGAAGGTGAAAAGGAGCGCTCGGCTGAGTGAACGCCCAGCTCCTGCCTGGGACCCCTGGCATGCTCTGCACAGGAGTCTACAGGCTTGGCCAAGGCAAAAGAACACCCAAGGCAAGTGGAAACTCCATTAAACGAGTCATTAGCCGAAGCATCGGAAACACAAAGCTATCAAACCCCCATGATACAGCGCTAAAATCATAACTAGATAAGCTCTTTAGGTAGTCGCGTTGCTGCAATGATGCTCCAGCCTTTGCAGAACAACCTGCAAGGACGGCGTAGGCACTGCTCTCAGGAAGAATCTGCCCTTACGTGTCGTAGCGGTATTTGATCACCTCCAGCCTAAAGAAGAGTTACCCAACAAAAACCTCTGTTCAAGCTGGAGTTCAGGTAAAGCGCACCACCTGCTCAGCAACGGCCTCCTCTGAAATGCAGGTTTATAATCCCAGGAGAGCTTGAAATGGATTGGTTTTTGGGACTGGAGCTCTGCAGTGTGCCAGACAGCATCAACAGCTACCCCTGCCTTTGCACGGGACCCCACAGCGCACAGAGCGTGGCCATCAATGCCTCGGACAGGGGCTGCTCACCCCATCGGCATCGCTGGCATTGAAATGCCAGTTGCGTGGAGAGAGTGGTCCCACTTAACTGAGATGGGACACAGCCGCTGCGTGCAGTTCACGTGCCACCTTATACCTGTTTTACACCCTGTTTGAAAAGTCAGCCCTAAGCAAAAGGAGGGCTGGGAGGAAAGAAAACCTGTTGGTGAAGTGCGAGGCCGCGACTCGTGAGCTTTTCTGCTACGGGTAGAGCTGCTGCCTTCCCAGGCCACCGCCACTGTCCTCACCTGAGAGCGCCTGCCCAGTTTGCAGCAGGGAAGCCCCATGTGCTTACAGCAAAAGGAATCATGGAATCTTCAGAGTTGGAAGGGACCTCTGGAGATCATCTAGTCCAACTCCCCTGCTAAAGCAGGATTGCCTAGAGCACGTTACTCAGGACTGCATCCAGGCGGGTCTTGAAAACCTCCAGAGAAGGGGACTCCCCAGCCTCCCCGGGCAGCCTGTGCCAGGGCTCTGCCACCCTAACCGGAAAGTTTTTCCGTGTATTTGAACGGAACTTCCTATGTTCCAATTTATGCCCGTTGCCCCTCGTCCTGTCACTGGGAACCACTGAAAAGAGTCTGGCTCCATCCTCCTTCACCCCACCCTGTAGATACTTGTACACCATAATAAGGTCCCTTCTCAGCCTTCTCTTCTCCAGGCTAAAGAGTCCCAGCTCGCTCAGCCTTTCCTCAGAAGGGAGATGCTCCAATCCCTCAATCATCTTAGTTGCCCCACGCTGGACCCTCTCCAGTAGTTCCCTGTCTCTCTTGAACTGGGGAGCCCAGAACTGCACACAGTATTCCAGTTGTGGCCTCACCAGTGCAGAGTAGAGGGGGAGGATGACCTCCCTCGCCCTGCTGGCCACACTCTTCCCTATGCACCCCAAGATTCCATTGGCCTTCCTGGCGACAAGGGCACATTGCTGGCTCTTGGATAATTTCCTATCTACCAGGACCCCCACATCCTTCTCCTCAGAACTGCTTTCCAGCAGGTCCACCCCTGCTGGAATCAAAGAAAAATGTTATTCCGGTTTAATGCCATTACATGGATACAGTAGGTAACTAATAATTCTTGTCTCATCCTTCCAATAACAATATTAACAAAACAAAATCGGAACGAAAGGGCCGTCCACCGGCTTCACCTAAGGAAGCAATGAAAAGGCACTAACGTCGTCACCTGCCTTCCTCCAGCTGCGCAGGATCCGAAGGGCAAGCTTGAATTCCCCTTCCCATTAGCAGCATTTCGTTGCTATCGTCAGTGGAATTGAGCGACCAAAGCAAACACCACTGGCATGAGAAACGGAGAATGCTATCTACCTGGCAAATATCAAAAGAGAGAGTTTTCAGGCGGCTTTTGGCAGTCCCGCTCTGGGAAAGTGAAGCTCCCAAGGTTATCCCATCCAGTGGGGAAAATGTTCCACATCTCCTCTTCTTCTTTATGACCTCCATCATTTTACAAATCTCCCTCCTCTTCCCCATGCCGCACTTTTTCAATCTGACGGCCCCGAGATTATATTTACGGTCTCCAACAGAGAGTCCATTCCAACCCGCTCTTTTTCACTCGACTGCATATTAAGTTCTCTACCTTCAGCAACCTCCAACATTGCACTCCTAAAAACAGCCGGTGCTTGATACGGGGACAAAGAGGGGAGGAACCCACGTGAAGGCTAGGGTACACTTTGGCTGCAGGCTCCAGCTCCTCCGTAGCTCGCGGGTGCAGCACAACTCAAACCCACAAAATGCAGCTCTTCCCCCCTCGAAGTACGGCAAAACCCCAATGTCCAAAATCAATGGGGATGGTACAGATGACCATCACAAGTCTAACTGCGCACGCGGTGCTTTGGGTAACTAAAGGAAGGCTTAATGGCCCCTGATGACAGGGAGAAGGGATCCAGTTCCCCAAATTCCCGTTACATCAAAGCTAAGCGCAGTACGGGGGACCTGCCAGCCCCGCTGGTGGCACCGGGCTGCCCGAGAGCGCGACTGAAGGCTTGGGGAACAAACCCCTCCCCCGAGACGGGGGGGAAGAAGAGGTGAAGGTTGCATTATTTAACTGAGGCCATTTAAAAATTCACTCTATCTTCTGTTTACTCTGCGTAGGGGTATGTGTGCTCACCTCATCACAGCATCATTTTTCATCACTGGGTTCCCATGCTGGAGCGCAGACACACAGAGCTTTTGTACTGCGGAAAGGTTAATTCCCCCAGGAACCTCAATCTGCCTCTGTCCCTCTGTTGTTCTGTATCTGTTCATACATACGTTTAAGATTACCTTCCCATAAATTACCCCGTGAATGTTTACCTCAAGGGATACCTTCACCGCTCTGCGTTTTGTCTATGTGCAGAACCCCACTACCCAGGAATGCGTCAGACGTGCGCTGCCGATGCACTGCGGGGAGAAACGAGGCCAGCTAAACTGCTCCCCGCATCAAGAAAAAAGGCCAAAGTCAAGGAAATCCCAGTTAACGAAACTTCCTAGAAACTTTTCCTTGCCTTCAGAAAGGTGGCAGTGATCTGTACTGGGAGACAGTCATTTTCATCGGAGCTCCATGGAGTGAAAGTAGGTCATCCAGGCGGACAGACCTAAAAATTGGCAATTCCTGCTTGCGACTGCGGAGATGAGGAGACGCTGTTCAAAGAGGAAAAGCAGCCAATGACTCCCACCATTAATCACTGGACTTCACTGCCAACAGTAGGATCCCACCGGCGCCCTCCCCGTCCATCGGTCCCCCAGGAACGGCAGGAGGGTTTCTCTCAACAAGGCCAGTTTCTTTTTTAACTTCAGAGCTGGCTTTGGCACAGATTCCCTGTTGATATGGAAACACCGGTTTGAATAAACAGTGCACACACCACAACAAATAAGAAGGGTTTTGTGCCTCTCTCTGACTGACCATATTCATTCAGAGCCGGTGTTTGTCCCATATACATCCTTTCAGAAGTGGAGATAACGCCAGGTCAGCAAACTCCCCTTATATCAACATATATTCATTTTCTATATGCTGTTGCATCAGCTCACTAATAACAGGTCCCCAAGAGAAGAGATTTTCTTTAAGTGCCCCCTTTATTTTTTATCTTGGGCAGCAAAGAAGTCCTAGCGACTCAGCCATTCGGAGCTGCCAAGGACATTTTAACAGAGCATGACCAAAGGATTTCTCAGGGGAAGAGGGACAGAAGTGGCAAAGAGTGGGAACTTCCCCAGCTTCCTACAGTCCGCTTGCACTGGGGCAACAAAGGGGCTGACAAAGGCTGCACTCGACTCTTCCCAACCACCTTCATTCACAGATGAAGCTAAAATTGTAAATGTTTTCAAATTATTAAGGCTACATGAATCAAGAGCTAACTTCCAACCCTGGCTCTAACACCACAAATGACTAACTGTCCTCTGGGCACTGCAAAGAGGATCGAAGCCTTGTCCTCCCCAAAAGGTTGCTCAAACGGAGAAGGGACGGGGCTGCAGGCACGCTGCGGTTTGAGACGTCTCGCGTGGGACAAGCGGAGTGAAACTCCATGCTACATTGCCAAAGGAGAGCTCAGCCCAACAGGCCTTAAGCAATGCTAAGTATAAGCAAGGTCACGAATATTTCCACAGATGAACCATGTGAGGCCGCTTTTATAAAACGTCTCCTGAAGCACTTGTGACTCAGATACTGCAACTGTAGGCCAGCGTGTGGCAGCGCAGTTTGAAACCGGCTAGAAAGCTGAAAACCGCACAGAAAAACCTCTTTTGATGTGCACCAAAAATAAGAGAGAATGGAAAAGTACCACTACCAAAACACCCTGGCAGCATCGGGCAAGCGGCTGCTGTTATCTGCACTGGCAGAGGAACAGATGGACGGTGGAGAGCCGGGCGACCAGGAGCACAACGCCAACCTTCCTGAGGTAGGCATCACCCACGTGTAGAAGTTTCACCGGTGTAGCCACATCAGCGGCCTACGTGAAAAACCCCCTCAATCTCTTGGCGTACGCAGCTCGTAGCAGCAAAAGGATGACTTCTCCTCGGTACAGGTCACCCAGGTAGGGGGTTCCATGGGGCAGAGGCTGTGGGTCTGCCACACGACCTTGCCGGCACGGCATAATTGCATTGGCAATCCCTTTGACCTGCAGATGAGCCTTCAATAAAAAGGAAATCAGACAGGAGTGTAGGATGCCACCAGCAACAAAGAGCGAAGGTTGGGATGACCCAACTGTTGCCACTGCCCAGCGGTCTTCTTCCATACCCTGCTCTGGGCACCCTCGGGGACAAAAGGCTACTGGCAAGGTGGCAGGAGTTCAGATGAGAGCAATCCAAAGCAGGAAGTGGCCGAGAGACACAAATATATCAAACATGCTTATTTACATTAAATGTATGTAGAAGATGTATAAATTCTACACCTAAACCAGCAGACGCGTTAGATCTTTTCCAACTGTATCTGGTCAAACAACCTACATGTACCTAGACGTGTACATCCCCCTCGCCTTGCCCAGGTTTGCTGGACAGCCCACCAGAAGCACCTGCTTTTTCTAGACCCATCCCTGCTGTGGACCAGATTAGGGTCAACCACAAGGTTCTCTTTTTTGACAGCTCGAGAAACCTTCATTAGGTCTTTCAGTTTGGTGTTATTCAAGATGCTGTTAGAGAAAAACTTGAGCAAATAGGTCGCCCTTCGAGAGCTGGAGGAATTCTCCTGCTGTGAGAAGTCCTGGGCTTCCAGACACCGGTCCGGTACTACTGATGTATCTGGCAAGCGAGAGCTCAGAACCCAGGAGAGAGCGGGAAGCCTAGACGCTGATTTATTAATTGGAAAACAGAAAAGAAAAATAAATTGCCCAAAAGTGCCGCCGCCTCTGCTAGTCTATCTAGATGCAAATGACCAGTACATTAACTGCAGCCAACACCTCATAAAATAAGACAAATGAAGGCAAATCACTGCTCCGCACTGCTACCTCCGAAGCAGTGTTCTGCCAACACAAATACAACGAAAGGGAACACACCTCCTCTTCCCTAATTATCCTTCTAAACTGCCAAAACATCAAGCGAGCCCAAAGCAAAAACACGATAAAACAGCAGAATCAGAATTCAGTGGCCTTTACTGAAGCTATTTATCATCAGAGAGGTTTGAGTCAGGGCCCTGGCGTCTTCTGCAAGACGCTCGGGATGCCGAACCAGTCCCTTTCGCAACCTCAGTGTGATACAGGACAATGAATCAAGCCGTCCCTCCCGTGGCAAAGGAGCCAGCTCATGCAAATTACCTGACTTCAATATTTATAATTAATACACTCCGAACCACGCATAGCTGTTTGGGTGCTCAGCACTGCCGACAGATAGGAGGAATGAATCAAAAGCCTTTCGACTAGCTACAGGGCAAGCTTCCCACGCAGGCTGGAAGCAGAAAAGGAAGACTTCCTTTGGAGCTCCCCTGGTTTTTTTTCCGTTTATTGAGCGTGGCGGTGAAAATGGGAAGAAAAGCTTTTCCCCCCCCCTCTTCAGTTCTTCCCCCACAAACCTTCACCTCTTGCAGACATCAATAAATAGCCCGTTACGGTTTTTTATCCCACGAGCTCAGCTGGGATCATCACTTTGGTGATCGTCAGCAGATCCCAATGCCCAAAAATAATAAGAGTAGATCAAGGCTGAACGTCTGTCAGAGAAAATACACATACTTTTGCTCAACCAGACAGTCCGGCTCGCTGCTGCCTGCGCATCCTCTCTACAACCTGTTCTCTGCGGGCAAACCCTAGACCGACGGCACAGCCGCTTCGGCAAAGCTTTGGTGTCCACACACAGTGCTGCCACCGACTCTGCACTATCAAAATAAACAATAAACTGCTTTCCCATTAATTTCCCTTTCCACAGACCACCAGGCGTGACAACCAGCCCCGCAATCGAGGTAGGGGGGCACTGTGTTTTGTCTGCCGCAGGCACACGCAATCCAAATCAATATTATCGATGCGACTTTTGTGATGAGTAATCCACAGTTAAAGATTTTCTGCAAACTCCACGTTTCGGTAATTGGCCCTTCCACTTATTTCAGCTTTAAAATAATTTGCTTGCCATAAATTAAAGGGGGAAAAAAAGAGTAACACGACATTTTTAATTTAGTAGACATCCCAAGCTTACAAGGGACCCAGGACTTTATTACTTTCAGATTTCCACATTGTTTTATGATTTCATGCCGTCTTGTTCTGGCGGCAAAATTATTTCATCCAGTCTCAGATATAAGGAGGAGAACGACACCCTTCCTCTCTGGCGGATGGCTCTTTGCCCTGGCAATTAAGGAACGGGCAGCCCTTTTTCAGCTGGTCCTTTGGAAAAGGCCTGAGTGTCCTCTGTCCTTTCCTGACTCCAGCCTTTTCCAAGTGGGATTCTAAGTTCATTTTCTTTGTGAAAGAGCTTAATGGTTACCCAGTAAGAAGATTAACTCTGAAAAGTGTATTAAGAAGGCAAAGAGTATGAGAAAAACAAAACAAAAGCAAGATCAAAGTAAATCCAAAGAAAGGATAAAACCAGCCCTTCCCTGAGGGTGGAGGAGCCAACCTCGCAATGTTTCATACAGGTAAATCTGAGTGCAATCTGGGATTTTGATAAAACTGTATCACCTGTTGTTATTACCACTGGCTATACTCGTGTCAGTGTGCCTTGGGACCCAAGGCGTCCCAGTCATGCCCCTGCAAATATCGTCCCTCATCCTCAGTGCTGTCTGTCTTCTAACTCATCTTGCGATCTGCGAGAAAGCCACCGAGCTGGACGGGACGTCTCACCAGGTCCAGCATCCGCGTAGCGAAGCAAAGCTCAGCTCCTCGTGATAGAGTCACGGGGAAACTGAGGGTTCTTGTCTTCTCTCACTCCTCTGGATTGCTTATTGTTTCGCTGTCCCCGGAGGAGGCCAGGCCAACCGTCACCACCTCCGCCGGGCATTCGCCTTTGAACGTCGGCACCTTTCCTGCTGTCTCCGCAGGACAGGACAAAGCAGGCCCTTGCAAACCTCAGGGAGGCCATCCTCTGGAAGGATTCTCTGACAGATCTTCAGGGAAAACCTAAGCACGTCCAGCGCTCTCCAGTACACTCCAGCGCCGTGCCCTCAGCTAGATCTCAAGCAGTTTTAACACCTCTCCATCCTGCTGTGACAGAAGAACCCACCTCACCCAGGTGCTGCTGTGGCACAGGTGTATGAAAGCATAAATGCATCTGTCCTAGCTTAAGGATCTTCACGGTTGTCTATGCTAGCAGGGCTTCTGCAGATAGCAAGGCAATTGTCCAAAAGGCAACCAGCCCACCTGAACACTGAACCGACTCTGCAATTCCAGCTCTCTGCAGGCACTGAAAAATAAGCTCAGGAGACCAGGCTGGACAACGGGCACCTCCAAGAAGTGCCTATGTTTGGAGGGATCAGTCTGGGCTTTTGCCTTTGTAGCTGAAGTCCCAGCTGCTTACTGCGCCTTAATTGGATCATCTAAAAAAAAACACCACAACCCAAGCCACCTGAGAGCCGCCTGGCACAGGTGACCATGCTCAAGCACCACTGCCAATAACAGCTCTAAGAGGACAGAGAAGTGGCCAAGTGTATTAGATAACACGCCAACACACGCCACTCTTTGCATAGAGCCTTCCCCCTCCCAGAGTGTCCTCTTCTGACCTCCTCCAGGCTTGTCTTGTTGCCTCTAACCTCAAAAGCTATCCTTGGAAACCACCAGTTGCTGCAAGCATGGAATTGAATGGAAGAATTCGGTACTCAGTAGTGGTGAGGCAACCCCAGTATGCCAAGAGATCTGCTCCGTGTTTGGCTCCGCAGGGATTGATCCCAAACAAAGAATTATCAGGGTTGTACAATGGGAGACATCAGTTTTCAACTTGGACCTTACAACATCAAAGGGAAAGGAGAAGGGGAGCCACAGGTGATGCCTAGGACCCGCCTGCTTTTCCAAAAGTACGCGAGGGAACTGTCGCTAAGCAGAAACGGAGCATCTCAGGATGGAGATCACTGGGGTTGGAGGTTGGTAGTTGGGTGAGAAGACATTCCCAGGTAGGCTGAAAGTACTGGAAGGTACGGCTGCTACAAAATGTCACAGCTGCTTCCACCTAGATGAGCGTACAGGGCAAGGGCTGTCCTGAGGCATGGTCCTGTCTCGCTCTGCACGTTGTCATGTGGATAACAATCACAAATGACAACCCACCCTGCCAACCTAAAAAAGGGAGGGCTAGAGGTCATGCTGCAACCGCAAAGCGCTGGCCACCAGCACTGCTCCATGAAGAGAAAGAGATAGAGACGGAAACAAAAAGAAATAAAAGGGCAAAATCTTCTGAGGAGCACATTTCAGAATTTGAAGACAGAGCATCCAGAACCTCTACGTTAATTTCACTTAGGTGTCTTTCTGCTCAGTCAGAGCCCACCAAAACACCGATTAAAGGAGTATTCCGGCTATAATATCGCTACGCTGTTAACCACACCATTCCAATTAGCACTAAAGGTTGCAGAACTGAAAATTAAGGATGTAGGTAGGCAGGAGAGTTATTGCAGGTAAACAGAAGTCTGTTCAAAGCCTTTCTTCCTTTAAAACACAGGCACACAATACTCTCCTTTATCTTTGCAAAAACAGCGATCCATGAAAGAGCTTAGACCCCAGCCCTGCTCCAAGCAACTGTTATAAACTGACTTCAGCCTGTTCTTATACACACACAAACAAATAAAAGCCCGAATAGCCTCTTTCTCCAGCAGCCTCAGACCTCGCTACACGACCTCATTAACTGTCAAGCTTCCAGATGGGATACCAAAATAATGAAAGCCAGTCCCTCTGCTGTCAAGGCAAGAAAATCTCTTCTCTTTCCAGCTCCTGTTGTCGGAACGTGATGGATTATTCCCTTGCTTCCTGTACGGCATGCGAAGTTCTGCTCAAGAAAGCTGCTGGTCACCACAGTCTCACAAACTTTATCAAGACAGGAGTTTCAGTCAATCAGTAACGAAAACCGAGATCTAAGGTGATTTCTCAGGCCAGCTTTGAAAGGCGTGCGGTACAAGGGTTCCATTGTGCAGAGTTCATCAGCAGGACACGGGCTAATTAACTAAGCGGCTTTTTGGAACTAGTTAGTTCTCAAGTAATGGTTTTCACTACAAACAGTCAGGCATTATCTACACTGAAAGTTAAAAACTCTGGAGCGCACATCCAAAGTGGGTTTTTTAAACCGACTTCACTATTAGCACTACCGAAACATCTATTTCTATACCCAATTCTACACAAAAAAAAGTCTATTATCCGTATGCGTCCAGAGACGTTTCAGCAGGAGGGGCAACTGAGACTGTTTGTACTCCTGAGACCTACAAAGCCCCCTGCAGCATTCAGACCTAGTTTTCTGCTAGTCTGTCTATAAGACCCCAATTATAATGTCATTAAAAATATAACGCATAGCAGCCTTTCCAATGGAAAAAAAAAAAGATATTTTACAATCCTACTCTTTCCCCAGGCGTGGCTGCACAAATTAGAGGCAACAGATATTTCGCCAAACCGACCAACCAATACAGATGTACGCTACAACTCTGAGTGACGCTCAATGCAAAACACGTTGCCCCCCTCCTCTTTCTGTGAAAGTACATTCATTTGTATAAATACATATTTCTTTTTCAAATCTTTAATTACTCCGAACTCACTTTTCTACGCCGATTCTGTTGCTGTGCCCCTTTAAGGCAGAGTTGCGATTACAGAAGATTGCAACCAGCCATCATTTGAAGGACTGGAGCCGTCTGCAGCCAGCCAGCATCACTGCCTTACCCTAATCATTTCCCAAAGTAACTCTCATTTGCATTCAGAATAACCAGAATAACCCAGAATAATAATTCATGGGACTAGAGAATGCTGAAAGACACCAGGGGAAAAAAACCAAAAAATAATTCTCCGAAAGAAACAGTCACGCTTTGAGAATAACCCACTTTTTGAAGCAAGACAAAAGGTTTTTTGAAATTTGCACAGAGCCCTTATTCAGACAGCAGTTTTCTAAGAGTCGAAATAAACTCATACCCTTCAGACTCTTCAACCCTCAGAAAGGACGAGAACACGCACAAAGACAGCCCGTATGATACACGGCAAACATTACCCTAATCTAAAAAACTGGTCAAATTTGTGGAGACTTGGCACTAAAGGCCAATTTTAACTTAATTACTACTCTCCGTTTTGGAGCTGTTCTTCCACGGTTTCCTGTCAGCACAGTCGCCTTTCCGAAGCGCTGGAAATGATGGCACAAGGTGAGGTGGCATCTTCTGTTCCATCAGCTGCTGCAGTGGGGATGTTCCCCTGAACGGTCCTGATCTACCCTGTGGCCCTCGCGGACGCACACCCTGGATGCTGCAGGACCTTAGTTCCTCTGCAGGTCCTCGCTGTAACCCCTGAAGAACCTCTTCTCAGCAGGAAGAGGATCCAAAATACATCAATATCGGGATATTCTCCCTCCTTTCTCATGGGTATCAGCAAGATGCCATGTAGGCGGTGTCACTTGCTTCAGGCCTTGCAAGAGTTTAACCGTCTGTTTTCAAGGGCTGGTGCTTACAAAGTGGAGGATCCAGCCCCAGGACTCGGAAATACTCTACTCACCTGGTTCAGCCTCTTCTTCTGCTTCAGTTTTATGGCACAGAGCTTCTTTCCCCAACACCCAGCTCCTAACCGCACACATGACCAAGCGGAGTCTGAATCTGAAGCTTACCTGATCTTTCTCAGGCTTGTCAGAGATGTCGTTCAGACTGGTGGAAGTCAGGTTTCTGTGAGTCATGGCTGGGCTGCCTGTAAGAACAATGTCGACACCAATTAAAGCGCCTGTTTTGATCCGGTCAGAAGAACACAGAGGCTCAGGCTACAGCAACACCCTTCCTTGCACAAGGCAGGTCCATGTGGGGAATTTAAGGCCCTGACAGGCTGCTTTCTGTGACTTGATGTGGCACATGGGATATTAAGATGCTAATGCTCGGTTATCTCTGACCCACAGCGTTCCCCCAACACTTAGGACACCAAAAGAATCTAAGAACTTTCCATAATTCCTTCCTATGGGAGAAAAAGCAAAGCAGCAAGAGGCTGCGGAGCCTGATGCTGCTGGATCACCCCAGACCCAGTCACAAACCCATTCCTCGAGAGGGCTGGGACCCTTGTGGTCACTCTGACCTGCAAACCCCTTGCCTTAGCTCTCCTACGTAGATGGCATCTGCCCTGGCCTCCTCAGCATCCCCGACTTGGGTAGGCAGCTCACGCAGCGAGGGAGGTTGGCAGCTCTTGGTCCCGCAAAACAGCCAATAATAAAAATCTACCTTTCTTCAAGAAAGCTCCCGAACCTTAAGCATTTGACGGATTAAAACAACGTGTGCACCACACCGACAGCACAAAAGTCACCAATTCCTGACAGCAGACACCCCAGAGAGATGAAGAACACCCCCAGAGACAAAGAGCTGAAGCAGCTCACCTCCATTTCTTTTTTGAAGACCAACTGCCCCGTCTGTAATCCCGACCCGCGGGCAGTCAAGCACTGCAGAACAGCGAGTATGGACCTGCTCGCTCCATTATGGACTACTTATCCATCTTACTCTTGTGTTCTCAGAGACCAGCAGAACATATGGAAACAGTTCTAAAGGACTTGGAAAAAAGCCCCACGATTTCAGAATTCAGTTCTACAATCCCACTAAAAGCATCTGTAGTTGAAACTGAAGAAACCCAGAAATAGCCATCATTGTAGAAGAAAAATAATTTAATTTAAAAAAAAAAAAGGAAAAAAAGGCTTCTGGGATGGATACAGTATGATAAACCACAGCAGTCAGTATGCATTTTTTTAATTATTCTGAAATTTCCCCATCCCTTCTCACCCACGCTCGCAGGAACCAGAAGCACAGCAACAGGAACTGTTATCACAGCGTTTCTGACCATGAACGGAACGGGAAAGACAGAAAATACTCAAAAAAAGAATTGGCACTGGGGCATTTCCCAACTTAGCCTATGTTACGAGACAGTATTGATTAAACTTACGCTTTGATATTCATACCGAAATGAAAGTTCAAGTTTTTCTGCGTTCATCAGCTCCCAGTGTAAATGAGCTCTGTAATAAATCAACACACCCAGAAAGAAAAAAAAAAAAAAAAAAAAGGAGTGGGAAGAGAAAGATGTGGACTCCCACAGTTGGGTTTTCTTTCCAACATATTCAACCTACGTGGAGATAGACTTCAAGCATCCGTTGCTGTGAGCCACCTGGAATCACAATATAGCTGCTGTGCGTTACTGCCGCATCCAGGAACATCAACACAGCAAAAGCCACGCACAATTAGATAAATTAGATATTATAAAAGAGGGATCCCCCAGCTTTTCCTCTTCCTGCTGTTCTTGCGAGCCAGCTTGAAGACCCCACCTATCTTTACAAAGTTTTTACAAATACGTTTACTCAGTAGAGTGAGAAATGCCACTTGGAAGACTGGTTTAAGCGATACATATTAGTAACCATTCTCCTAATTAATTATTAGGAAGCCAGACTTAGAAATGTCTGCAAATTTTGATTGAATGTTTGATATGAATCTGTAGGCAGGAGATAACCACATAAACAAAGCAGGAAAAAACTGATGAAACTTGCTGACCTATGTTGTGTCTGTTACGTGGCATAGACATTGCTTTGTTCCTAACACCTTCTGTGATGCGGCTATTTAATAAACATTTCTATTTAGTATAAAGCAAAGCTGGACAAAAACCCCCCAAAATAAACCCAGGTTATTGTAATCCTGAAACCCGTTATTGAAACTCAGGGCTCCTTTATCTTGTATGGTGCGATTAATTATTTTCTAAAGGTTGCACAGACACTGCCAGTTCTGGGAAATCTTTGATGAGTGTATCTTGTACTCATAAATTAAAATGAAAGATTGAAGCTCGATGAAGAGATACACAGGGCTGCTTTGCAAATCTGAGCCGATAACATCAAATAAAGAATCAGAGAAGCGCTTTCTTTAAAATGCGAAGCTTGTTGAGGCTGATAATTGGTGTCCCGCAGCTCGGTGAGTGGAAGCAAAGTTTCTATCACCCGAGTGCTACCGAGGGAGAGAAATTAAACAAGAAAGTCTTCAGTAAAGTTAAACAGACCTGGAGAAGTTCTGAGACCCGCAGAGCTAGGAATACCGGCGGGCTGCTCTCGGAGCTGGGTATCCCACCCTGCCCAAGGTCGCTCGTGGGTTTGGGAAAGCTGCTGCCCTGCTGCGGACAGTGAGACGGCATTGCAGAGACTGAGTCCTCTCCTTCAAGCCCTACTGTGAGACCTCTGAGCCCTGGCACGGCTAATGACTCCCAACTGAGAAGGAAATAGGTATGGCTTCCAAAAAGCTTTGAGCAAGGGTAGAAAATACTAGGGATTTTATTTTATACAGTTGTTTAACACTGTTTCAATGCATTTTATTCAGGAGAGCTGTGCTACGCAGCTGAAGAGAAAGGCATCTGCTGAAGGTAGATCTTCATTTTCTGCAGACTGCTTTGGTGGTTTTCCAAATTTCTAGGTCCAGTTCTGGGGTAAACAGGCTAAAATCAGGGCCCACAGCTTTCACAGCTGATATTTTTCCAGATTACATTTGTTTGCTTTGTTTATGAGATGTCCAAGGCTCAATGACCCTTTGGAGATAATTACCCTTCTTTCCAGAGGAAGCGGCTAATGATTTTATCGCCTCTTGCTAGTAGCCTCTTTCTCCCAACACGATCAATATAACCACATCAAACTCACAGCAGCTCTTCTCAAGGCATCCCGCATTTATTCCTGACGTGGACAGCCCCACGTGCCAAAACACTTGTCTGCCTTTTCCAGTTGAACCCCTTGATTTAATAAACACCACACGTGCCTACAAAAAACATGACCTTGACTATAGATCAATGGTTTGGGTGGGAAGGGACCTTGAAGATCATCCAGTTTCAACCCCCTGCCATAAGCAGGAACACCTCCCACCAGCTCAGGTTGCTCCAAGCCCCGTCCAACCCGGCCTTGAACACCTCCAGGGATGGGGCAGCCACAGCTTCTCGGGGCAACCTGGGCCAGGGGCCCACCACCCTCACAGTGAAACATTTCTTCCTAATATCGAATCTAAATCTCCCCTTTTCCAGTTTAAAACCGTTCCCCCTCGTCCCATTGCTCCCCTCCCTGACCAAGAGTCCCTCCCCAGCTCTCCTGGAGCCCCTTTAGGGACTGGAAGGGGCTTTAAGGTCTCTCCAGACCCTTCTCTTCTGTGTCTCCAAAACCATCACAGCTACAGCAGCACTACCACTACAAGGCTGAGCGCAGACAAGCACATTGGAGCCTTGAAGTGAGGGACATCAGACAAAACCCGGTACAACAAGACGCGTGAACCTCTTGGCAGAGGGCTCGCAGGAAACTCCTTCTGTCACAGTTAGAGCACTTCGGATGACGAATGTTTCCCTCCTGCCCCTAAATCCCTCGCTGGCAACTCAGCACCGCTCTGATATTTTCTCTGAAGAAACTGCATGTGTGACAGCACTCCTATTGCAGTCAGAGACAGAGCTCCTACCAGGAAGGAGGATCTGGGCCCGAGAAGAAAGCCAGCCTGCACCTGCATGCGTTTCCGAGAGTTATCCCTGCGAAAAGCTGTGAGCACGTTACCCACAGCTCCAACTTCTTGGCACAACGCACAGACCTCATTCACCCCCTTTTGCCGTCAGACTGGCCTTGCATTAAGCTCTGAGCACCAAAACTTTACAACGTGCTCTTTGTTCTTTGGAGGTAGAAAGCATCTCATAAACCCAATTTAAATAGGGCTCTCGCAGGCTAAGACGATTCTTATCTCCCTGCAAGAAATTTTACGCTTAATGCTGACAGCCAAAACCTCTTGAGCATGTAACGTGACTGTTCTCCCCTAAAGTTTGGTGCCTGTGCATCCCATCTTTTGATGATGCCTTACAAGGTCCTCAAGTTCAGACTAGTCCCGCTCCACACTGACTCTGACGATCTCTAGGGCACAGACTGGAAACCACAAGCTTCACCTTTTACCAGCTTTGCTGACCTAAGGAACTCAACAGTATCCCAGCCTGCATTAAGTTTTCCCCAGATCCCGGGATTGATCTTGGCTGCGAAGCAAAGTCGCTAATGGAAAAATGCTGCTAGAAATGCAAGATGCAACACGTGCAACGTTGGCTCAAAAGCCACTTGGCTTTGTGGACACTGCGGCTGAAATCTGTACAGCCTAAATCCCTTCTGACTCAGGTTCCTAATGGTCATGCACCTTTGAAGACCCAAAGCGAGGAAGGACGTGTCCAATACTCATTTTTTAATGTTCGTATAACAAGCCTGCTCATGAGAGCAACTCCCTGCAGAGACTCAACCACTGGGAGGTTACAGGGGACCAAGGTAATCTCAGTCTCTGGGGTAAGCCTAGTGACACCGCTTCTGGGAAAGACCTCAAAGTGGGGGGAAAAAAGCCAACCTTAAAATCTTGGGCGCCCTCGGGTGAGCAGCTTCTCTGAATCAAGAGGAACCGTGGGGGCAGAAGGAAAACAAGAAGCCTCTCAGCCTCCAGGCTCTCAGAGTCCCCAGCAAACCAACGGAGTGAAAAGTTCCCACTGCCCAGACCTCAGCCAAAGACTTCAGCTCACGATGTTCACCCTTACGCAGTTTGCTAACTAAGGATAATTTCCTGATTGGGGCCTAATTTACATTACTCTCTCTCTGGCAAAGGCGACGTGAGCCTCTCCTTGGCTGCGTTCAGCCAGGCGCTGGTGCAAGAAGTAAGGTCCAAACCCCTCTGTGTTATTACCTCATCCTACTAATAGGCTCGATAGTCATCCTTCACGGGGAATATCCTGAAATTCAGATTTCTGTAGATCGCTATGACCTATTAAGAACGTCTCTGTGCCATCAGTGCAATAATGCCTTCCTGGGGGAACAGCACGCTCCTCTGCCACCACGCCAGGCTCCCGATGAGCAATGTTCTACAAAGCAGAATCAGAGAAATGGGACCTGAGAAAGGCCCAGCTCCTCACCGAGGGATAAAGCTGGCGGGGCCTGCTAGCTGTGTGACAAAAGGGAGCTTAGTTTTGCATTTAATTGATATGGAAATGGAAATATTTAAGCTGCACTGGTGGCAAAATTCACGAAGCCCTTTTAAGGGCCAAAGGCTACTTCAATAGATGGCAGAAATGTCACCCTGTGGCTTATGGAAGGGAGGCCACCGCCTGACAGGCGGCGCAGGCTGACCTACCTCTTTCATCCCAGATGAAGGAGACAGAAAAAAAAAAAAACAACCAGCAAACCAGAGTGAAATCAAGCAGCGGGAGGGGATAGTGGGGGTAACACGGAGAGCCAGAGCAGCGGCCGTGCCACGGTCTCCCCGCTGTTAATGCAGCAGCAAGCGTTAGGGGACCGGCTGGTGGGAGTCTGCCCGTTCCTCTCCTCTCCTCTCCCCCAGCCCGCCCGCCCGCCCCCTGCCCGCACTTACTGAGCCATCCCACGCTGGGGCTGCGCCGCACTCCCATTTCATCGTCCAACGTGCGGGTCGCAAGGCAGGGCACGGAGCTCTCGAGCGGGCTGCGTGCTTGTGCGGTGCAAGCAGGAGACAGTAGCAGCGGCAAAGAGGAGGAAGAGAGCAAAGTTGAACAAGTCAAAGGCGGAAACAAAATAAAAAAAATAATTTAAAAAAAAAAAAAAAAAAGGGGCAAGAAAGAAACGCTCAAGCAATCGCACAAGCAAGCCGGGGAGGAGACAGGGTGTTGGAACAGTCGCAGTTACACACAAGTGCACCTTTCTGCATAGTTCGGGGACCAAAGTGGGAAGCCCGCTCATTCGGAGCACGACATCTCCTCCGTAGCTGCAGCTTCCAGCGATCAGTTGGCAGGTCTGGAACCAGCTTCCCAGCCCCGCTGCCTAAAATTGAGGATTTCAACAACTGAGTGCCGGTTGTGCTGAGCTGTCCCCAGCTGCGGCACGGGCAATGAGAATGGCAGACACACAGTGCTTTTGAATAAAAAAAACCCAACTGGTCACGTCCCTGTAGGAGCCAACTTGGAGCATCCTGACCGTGCAGGTACGCCGGCGCCCCAATTTGGGCTTGGAAACGCGTACCTTATTCTGCGGTGCTTCAAATAATGTGAACAGCTAAATATGTTGGTGGGGTTTTTCAAGCGTCCCTTGAAAACCCCCGATTTCTGACTTGAACTACTCTCCTCCTGTGCTGCTGCGATTCAGCTGACGCCATCGTTCAACTCTCTAAAGCGACCGAGGATGCAATTTGTACGAAAAACACTTCAACTGAATAAAGCTGAATCCTTAACGTAGAATGCAAACGGGAGAGGAGAAAAGTTGTCGTCTGTTGCTAACTATCCATCTCTCAGCGCATCAGCCAACGCGCTGCGGACAGCCTAAGTATTATTTTAACCGCTTCCAAACTACGCTGTCGGCGCCGCGAAAATAAATGATATTCCGGAGGTGTTTGGGCAGCGCAGACACCATCCGCGGGGTGACGGGCAGCATGCCGTTATTGACGGTGGTTAAACACTCACACTTCGAGGCGTCACAGTTTTCTACAGCCTCTGCCAGCTTGGTTTTAGTACGACTCGACCGCTTCTCTTCCACACTTTCGCCAAAGGCTCTCGCGGGTGTTAAATTATACAAAATGCCAGCAGGCAGGGAAGCTTTGAAACAAAAATGTCAGCAACGCGTAGCAAATGTCACCGCCGAAGCACTGGCAAACACTGATGAGAGAGTCCTCAGGCACCTGCATACGGAACGGTGACCGCGGTTCTCATTTTATAGAGCGGCAAAGCCTCGGCAGAGCCACGGTACAGCCCAAAGGTGTGCCAGCCGGAGAGCCGCCAGCGGACACGGGATTTATTGCAGGGGCTTCACGTCCAGGGCTGTACCCTGTGCCAGGAAAGGACACAAAGAACTCTTAGAAAGCCGGTCGGCACAGCAAGACACATGCACACACATACACACACAAAAAAATGCTGTCAAAAAAAACAACCCTGCAGGAGTTCAATTGAAATGTAAAATCGCAACTTCTTTGTTGAAGGCGTCGTATGGCCCAACCTTCCATCAACAAAAGCAACAAAAAGGGCAGCGTCTTTGTAAGGTAACTTTGAGTAATTACTCGGTGCAGCTCTGTCTGCTCGCCTTTTTGATAATCATCTTCTTCCTGCTGAATGGACAGCAAAGGGGTGCTTTGATTTATCCTCCTCCATCCGGTGCCACACAAGAAATTACCATCTTTTGCCCAATTTCTTTCCCAAGAGCAAAGGGATTTCTGAGAAGACGTCCTCCCACAAGCACGATCTCAACGTCAATCCTTATGACGCAGCAGTGAACAAAAGGCACTCAAGCGCGCACCTTCGCTGCTCAAAAGTTGCGTGTTTCTGCCAACCTCATTGCTCCTAAGCCTTATCTTCAAAAAGAGGAGTGAAATGCGGGATGGGGCGGAGGACGGCTCCGCTGCCGGGGCTCACAGAGCCACGGCCGCCCTGGTGAGGGAGATGCTGGAGATGCTCCGGCAGCACTCCTGGCAGCGGGAGCGTGGGAGGCAAAGCACCATTTTTAGGGCGCTGAATTTCTATATGCGTTTCCCGTAACTGCTCAGGGCTCAGTCATCTCAGGAAAAGGGAATAAGGACGCGGCAATAGCCACAGACTGGGGTGCTTTATAGGGAAATTCACAACAATACGCAACGGAGTGAAAACACATTAATTTTCACAGGCTGAGTCTTAGCTACTTCTGCTCATTCAATTTTTTTTTTCCTGCTTTATGCATAAAGAATATCTCAGGACACATGTAAAAGTTTTAATTATGGTTGAATGTAATACCAGAACAGGAGTTTGTACAAGCTTATCATGAAGCTAAGGCAGATGTAGAAAATTTTAGAGCCCCTAAGAGTTATTTAAGTGCTCTGAAATACATGAGATCAAGGCACCTCAATATATTTGAGAATCATGGCCCAGGGGATATTTCCAGATTTTCTATCTAAGAAATTTGTCATTATTTAATTTGGGTTTTAAGTCTAACTGCCCTGGAAAAAAAAGGATGACGGAAAACCATGGGCAGAACTCATGCTAATGACATTATCATAGAACGGTTTGGGTGGGAAGGGACCTTGAAGATCATCCAGTTCCAACCCTGCTGCCCTGGGCAGGGACACCTCCCACCAGCCCAGGGTGCTCCAAGCCCCGTCCAACCTGGCCTTGAACACCTCCAGGGATGGGGCAGTCACAGCTTCTCTGGGCATCCTGCGCCAGGGGCTCACCACCCTCACAGTGAAACATTTCTTCTTAATATCTATTCTAAATCTCCCCTCTTCCCTTTTGAAGCTGTTACTCCTCGTCCTATCACTACATGACCTTATAAAGAGTCCTTCCCCAAGGACTATGTTAAAGTGCTTCCTAAAGAAATGTTTTTGAAAGTAATTTAATACAATTAGGCACCTATCAAAATCATAGGTTCCAAACCAATTGTGATTGCCCAGTAAGAGCCAGTAAGTCGCGTAATATTTTTATACATAACCCACAGCAGGCTCTGGTGCAGCTTCAGTAGAGGTGGTTTCGTTAACAACCCTTAAGGAACACCCAACAACCGTGTCCATTAAATGAGCGGGGTGCTTTGCCGTTTACATTAACGTGTTTTATGGGTAGACTAGAGAGAAGTTGCCCCTGTTACCGGTGGCAGTAAGGGTCAGCGGAGCCAAAAGCTCGACTGATGCACCAGATACCCCAGTCCGCAAACCCTACTGCGCAGAGGCAAGAAGTAAGCGATGCGCAGAGGAGCTGCTGTGCTCACGGACCTGGTGGCGGCATCAATATTGCATGAAGGTTTCGCTGACGCCGAAATGAAAGGTAGATGCTGAAAGGAAATACCTACTTGGAAAGCAGCTCCAGGGAAATTTAGGAGCGCTGGGGGCTGGTGGCACTTTCATTATTGTGATTAGCCATGTTGAGAGGCAGCTGCACTCCTGTTGGCCTCATTAAATTTTTATCTGTCTAAAGGACAAACTCTGCCTTTAGAAGCACATGAGAGGCGCTCACTGAACTCCGGGGAGCGTGGTATAACTCAATCAAATACATTCTGGAGTTACTTTTTCATTAAAGTGTAAATAATAAATAACAGTAACAGCTATTCACAAAGTATTTCCCTTTGTATCTCCCTCCTTAAGTCTCAAAGCACTTGCACTGTCGGGGAACATAATGCATTATATATTCCAGTAACACCTAAACATCCCAGGTGGGGAAACAGAGGCAAAACAGCACGAGAGGGGCGGCTGAAAGTCAGCCAGCGGGCTAAGCAGAGCCAGGAACGAATTTCTTGAGAATTGGTCCAACTGAGACAGGACCCGCACAGCCCCTTCCAACGGGAAAAAGAAATTTATGAAAAATTAAGTCACCTAGGATCCGAGTAAAGGATGCCCTTGGGCCAGGAAAAATAAGCAGGGGCTGGAGTGAGGACTTAGACGAACACCCTTCGTCAGCATCGTCCTCCCAGGAAGAGCGTGCCATTATTTTCTCTTTAACCGGCCCTGCAAGTCTAACTTCCCGGGGCGAAGAGACAGGGCTTGCTGGCTGAGGCAGAGTTAAATAACGCACTGGGCATCATTCACCTTCAAACCTCCCAAGTAAGTTTTCGTTTAAACACCTTGAGGTTTTGATGGCTCCTCAAGGAACGACTTTAACTGCAGAAAGGAAGAATTTGACGTTCACCAGCTGCTGGAAAAAAGAGGTGGCTGTTACAAGCATATGGTGCAGTAAAAATAGATGCAATACCGAGGTGGAAGGTGAATGTACGCTGTAGACAGAGCACATTTTAACCCTTCGGTTATACTCTCGTTGTGTCCAAAGGAGGCACTACTCATAGCAATGCTATACAGTCAATCCTAAAGCTTTCTTTATGTTCCTACGCCTTAGGACCTCACCGAGACAGGTACTCGGAATAAAACACTAAGCTTGTTCAACCATAAGACAGGAAAAAGCGTATCATTGCCCAAACGCAGAGGCACTCCCAACAGTCAGGAGTGTACCCGCTCGTCTGCAACACGACATGAGAGTGGTCAGGTCTGACTACGGAATGCCACGCGTACTGTGGGCCAGGCTGGAAACATCTCCCCATGCTGCCCTACCCCCTGGGTGTCGCAGTGACTACCTGCAGGAAGGGGGTTTGGGGCTGGAGCCGAGAACCATGGGCATCCCCTACGCCACGCACCCGGGCGACATGTGCTAAAGATATGTCCATCTTATGTTTTGCCTTCCATACAGCTCAGCTGCAGTCCAGAATCCTTCTCCTCAAAGCAAACCTGTTCATCTTTTCAAAGGTCATAAAAGAGTAG
Source organism: Pluvialis apricaria (assembly GCA_017639485.1). Taxonomy (NCBI): domain Eukaryota; kingdom Metazoa; phylum Chordata; class Aves; order Charadriiformes; family Charadriidae; genus Pluvialis; species Pluvialis apricaria. The sequence goes on from CM030010.1 coordinate 82,261,912, forward strand.
TTGTGGCGGAGGTGGTAACCGATATCTATAGACACCACCACAAATAATGCTGATGCATTTCACCTGCAACAGCTGTGTCCTTCTTTGAAGAGAAAGTTCCCACACAAACAGTGGGGAGAACACAATGGAAAGTGGGGAGGACATGATGGAAAGCCCCAGAGCACGTGCTGGAAAGAATGTAATTTCTCAATTCCAACTGAAAACAAACAGGAGTTACTCGCTGGATGACATGACCGAGGCATCCTCCTGGGATCTGAAGGGCCTGGCTGATTTAAGGGCAAAAAAAATGAGGCACCTACAAATTTTATGCCTGAGGCTAATGGGAAATGAGCAGAGGGGCCTGAGGAGCAACAGTTTAGCTAGAGCTCCTGACCAGCACCTCTCTCGGACCTGGCCCTCCACAGGCACTCCTACCTGTGTGTATTATCCAGTTTTAGGTGTCTCCTCAAGGCTGGTGGGGATTTGCAGGCCAAAAGCAAAGCTAGGTGATCACAGGACGGTTTGGGTTGGAAGGGAACTTAAACCTCATCCAGTTCCACCCCCTGCCCTGGGCAGGGACACCTCCCACCAGCCCAGGGTGCTCCAAGCCCCGTCCAACCTGGCCCTGAACATCTCCAGGGATGGGGCAGCCACAACTTGATGCCCTGGAGAACCCTTCCCCTCCCTGCAGCGTGCTCTGGCGGAGACTCCCCCATCTTTAGCACGCTCCGACCACCTCATCTGGCCACGCTGAGCTCCTTCCCCACAACTGGAATTTCTTGACAGCGCTCTCCAGAGCACAGTCCCGCTCGTTGCTCCATTGGACTCCTGCAGGGACAGTCACCACAAAGCTGCACGCCCAGGACGTTCCCTTCATTCACGTTACTGTGCCTTTGTGTTATTCCCTTAATCACCGCGTTATCGAGGCACTCGTACATGACAAGATGCACCACCCAGAGCAATGAATATTCTTCACATGCACACACATACCCCCGCTGCAAAAGCAAAGGATGATAAAAGAAGCAGGAAATATTAATGAAGTATGATAATAGGTTAGGGAAAAACGTTAGGGTGAGTTTTAGAAGCAGGACACAGAAAGCTAAGAGGCCTTAAATGGAGCAAGAAGAATATAATAATTCTTTGCTTCCTTTCATTTCTGGGTATTTTAAAATAGCAACTTTAAGACAAATTTCTGGACCGCAACAGGAGGCAGCCGACAGAACTCTATGACATGACAACAGGCTTAAACCTCCTCTTTTTTGCTTACCGTCAGTAAGACACCTGCAAATCTCAATGTTTGGCTAAGTCCAGAGTCACTGCCAAGGCCTCTATAGCTCTCTGCATCGACGCGCACACACACATTTACAGACACCTCTATAGACATGGCACTATCTATTACGGCATTTTTAGAGACAGAGAGACACATATTCACAACGTACACCACAAAACAACTTTAGGATGAATAAAGCAAGATGGAAATCGGCTTTACCCGCACTGGACAATGATTGTATGGCAATAAAATGCAAGCTAGATGTTAACCATCACCTAATTTCTGATTAAGAGTGCCATCGACACCATCTGTTATAGAAAGTGAACACGCACAAAAGCTTCGCCTCTGCCCAAACGTTTCGGGTGATCGGCCTTTTAGGTTCAGGCACGGTTGGAGGTTCTTTTTGTGAATCTCTCTTTCCTGTTGCTGTTCCTACGTCATCTCCTGCCCGCCAGCTGCGAGAGCATCTCCCTGCCTCCCCCTGTGCCTGCCGCAGCCTGCCTGCCCCCTTCCCCTCCCCTCCTCTCCCACCCGGTCCAGTGGAGATACGGTTAGAGCGATGTGCCACGGCCAAAGCAGCCTGCAGAGCCCACCACTGATGTGTTATCAGTATGGCTCTTGCTACGCTAATCGTGGGTTAGAAAAGCATTGTCAAGGCAACGCAGTTAGTTTTTTGGCGGGCGAGTTTGGTGGGTTGCTTTAAAAAGGGAAGGCTATAGCCAGTTAGCCTCTGCATTACCATTATCGGGGTTGGTAAACATCCTACTTGCACTGGAGACGGTCTTTCCAATGTCAGCCAGGGAGCGCAGGTTGGACTTCTTGGTCTGGTGCCGGTGCTTCCTGAGCAGCGTGTAGGTGACTTTGTCCTTCAGTTCTGCCTTCAAAAGCCCCGTCTCGATCTGATTGTCAACGATCATTTCTGTTGCATGCAAAGAAAGGGGGGGAGGGAGAGGAGAGGACGATTAATCACAACACACAAAACGCAGCCGCACCAAGGGAGAGCAGGAGGAGAGAGTCGGATCGTTTTCACCCTACCTTTTTGAAGGTTTTCCTTCCCATCTCAAAACCACCCCCGGATTTCACCATCTTATTTTTTAAGGGAGTCTCTCTTAGACATTTCTTTGGAAAGGGCACATAAGCGTTTCCATCCAGCAAAACCCATCGGCCACCAACACGTACCTATTGCACCGTGACTCCCTTCTGTTACTTGCATACACCGCCCCCCCGAGCCTATTTCAAACCAACTGCACCTAGGATGAGACGGTTCTCAGTTCAGAAAGGCAATCTGTAATTCTGTGAACAAGCCACAGCTATTTTGCGAGTTCCTGTACGCTCCCAAAAATAACACGGCAAAACTTCTATCAGATTCAACGAGGCCCGAGTTCACCTCGCAGGCCCCCAATAAAACCTAATCTAATGACAGGGAAAAGTCCTGGGGATGAGTAACTAATTAAATCACTCTCAGAACTGAAGTAAAATGACGGCAACTACAAAAGGCAGAACTTGCTCCAGTTGTCACGGCACGTATTATGTGGCTTTGCCTGTAACTGCAGCACCAGGAAAAAAGGCTCCCAGACCGCTCACTTTCCATCAATCCTCTCCTTTCTGCTCTCCTCTCCCACGGGAGAACGATAAAAAAAAAAAAGGTAGCCAGATTTATTAAGAATCTCTCTTGTGCATTAAATCGCACATTAAGTTGTTCCCTTGATTACTTCAGTTAACGTGCTGTCCCCCAAGGGAAAGTGGCAGCTCTTATTTGTCTACCGGTAACTTTTATTTGCGCTAATAATAAAAGTTATGGGAAAGGGGTGGCAGAACACGCATCGCATTTGCTAACTCAGTGAGTCAGAAAGTCACTCTCTATACGCTGCCCGAGAATTAATGCCTCTTCAAATCACCAGGGAAAAACGCCTCATCCTTCCACCCAAACGCAGAAAAGGATTATGGTATGCACGTAGGTACGGTCACACAAAACACTTAGCAAAAGGTTTATTTTTGCCAAGTGCCATTTCTCTGTAAGCTTCTGTTGTTCGCGTGTATGTTTTGTTCGTGATTTTTGGAATACTTCCTTCAGAACAACATGTCTGTCTTCATCAAGTTTATCCTTCTCCATCTGGCAAGTATTTCTTCCCTTCTGTGTTTCTCATATAACACAAATGAACAATGAGAGCTCCCTTGAGTTTTTCTTTTACCACGTGTCACTACCAGACAGCAACCAAGTGATCATGATTAAATAATTCTGGAAACCAAATCTGCAGGCTTCTTGGACATCCCTATCTATCTGATTAGGGATCTGGACCAGCAAAAACACCCCTCTCAGGACAGCGCTACAGCAACAGCAGCCACCGATTTGTAATTTAATCTCCCAGGAATTAGATTTAATTTGGGTGTTGAAGAAGGACATTGAAGGTGACATCTCAAAGCGACTTCAAAAAGAAATTTAATGTTTGAAGGTTAAGGTTTTGGACTGCTGACACCGGCTGCTATCTTCTGAAGCACGTTTGGCTTCAGCATAAAACTTCAGAAGTTTTTGGTTGTTTTCTTTTTTGAAGTTAGTAAAGCTGTGCATTTGGATCCACAGACACAAAAATCAAGGAAGATAAGGATAAGTGCCCCACACACACGCACCGACAAAACTAAACTCAAAACTCCGTAGATAACATCAGAAGCCGCTTTAGTAATTCCAAGTTTACAAACTAGTGCAGCACCTGATGTTTGATAACTTCATGCCAGGACAATTTTGAGCCTGCTTCCTGTGAATAGAATTCAAAGCACTGAGTTTGGGGGGGGGGGTGGGGTGGGAGATGTATTTCATTCTGCTCTTCGATACCTCTTCGCATAATGGTTTCTAAACTCAGTGCTTTGGTTAAAGGTACCTCCGCTGGATGGATGGCTTTGAAAATTTATTTTTGTATACCTTCTCACCCATGGTGGGGAACACGGTATAGCTCTCAGCAATGTCACCAAGTGTCATCCCGGGCCATGGCTATTTTGACTGCAAAAAAATGGCCATCGCTTTCAGCAGAGTGAAGCATCAGCTGGTGCTGGGGCTGCTCGCCGTGGCTGGAGGGGAACATCCCAGCCTGAACAGAGCCCTCAGCCGAAAGCAGTCCAGGGGCTGAGCGCGCCAGCCAAAACCTGCCGCCGTTCTGCACAAAGCGGTGCTGGCTGGGTGTCTCTCCTGAGAGAGCTGACCTTTTGCATGTTACTTTTCTGATAGCAAACGTAAATTAAGGTAGTGTATGCTATTCCTTTCACACACACTTAGTGCTACCTTCAGATATCTCCTTCAGGATCCAAATGATTCTATGTAATGACCAAAAAGCAGTTCTAGGTAAGCATTAATTATCACTGAGGTTGAATCTTTGACTCTTCTTCCTTAACTAAGAAGAACTCTTTTCATTTATCCGTTACCCCTCTCCACGTACTTTCTAGTTTTCCTAAGCCCCGTCCCTGGAGGTGTTCAAGGCCAGGCTGGATGGGGCCTTGGGCAACCTGGGCTGGTGGGAGGTGTCCCTGCCCATGGCAGGGGATTGGAACTCGATGACCTTTAAGGTCCCTTCCAACTCTAACTGTTCTATGATCATTTCTTTATTTTCATCTTTTATTGAAAAAACAGTGCTCTCTCATTAAAACCATCACTGAAACCATTGTCAGGGTTAATAAAACTTTGTAGGGAAGAGTTGAGGGAAAGAGCTGAGGCAGCTTTACTTACCCACCACCTGCGGGAGAGAAGAGGCCTCCATATCCAGCATTATCGAGCCTTTCTCTATACATGTCCTCAACTCAAACAAGCTGTGCAGGGACAAGGTGGCCACGTGAGGTTTGCTCCATCGCTCCCCACCTTGTTCTACCTTCTCCTCAAACTTGATCCACCTACGAGAGGGCAGAGCAATGAGACTGTGTTAGAGCTGGGGGCTCCGTGCAGACAGATGTCTCTGAAAGATGAACCATCACGGCATACCGACAAGTTCGAGCACATGCATTTTCCCACACGTCTCCGATCCACAAATCCACGATCAAGTTGCAAAGGCGTAATGAATTGCTATGTGTCAGCCGAGCGGCGATAATGCTCTGCCTGCTTGTAAACTATTGCAAACGCGAGGTAAAACATGTTATCTTTAATAGCTTTCACCAAGATTTCAACTAGTACCCTTTAGCTGATGTTTGCTCCAGGCCAGGAGGACAGAGGCAGCTCCAGCGACCCAGCTGAGACCCAGTCAGTTTGCACAGCCAGTTCCTAACCCACCTCAAGGGAGAAGAGCCGAGCACAACAGCTCCACAGAAAGGATGGAGGAACAAGAAAAAAAAAAAAACCACAGCATTTTGGGAAATAAGGTGACTTGTATTCCAGTATTCAAATCCTGACAATAACATCTGAAAACTTCAGCCGCTGCCAAAACTCAGCAGCGCAGAATACTGCTGCCCCATAGCCGCCAGCTGGGCTGCGGCAAAGGGTGGAGGAGAGGAGCCCATCCCAACCAGATGTGAAGATGTTCTTAGCAGAACAAGTGGGCCACCAAAGGAAAAGACACAAATGAGGGGCTCCTTCTTTCCCTCTGCTGTCTAGCTGTCGTTTAATGATTTAACAAAGCAGGTCTGAAAAAAAAACACAGAAAGCTCATCTCTAGTTGAAGATTAGAGCAAAGGTTAAATCCCGTTCTGTGCAAAATACTCTTTACACCCCTAAACCCATGTCCTAACAGCTGGCGAGAAGGTCTCATCCCGCGCCCTGGGGCTGCAGCCCACCTCCACGCCACGGCTTGACCGTGCCCTTGGCCCCGCTGCACCCAGCCGGCCACGGCTTTGGTACAGGCTCGGGGCAAGGAAAGCCATTTAATATAGCCTAATTGCAAAGCAAGAAGGGCTTTTTTTCATCCTGCCTTGAGATACCGTTTTAATAGATGTGGAAAATGAAAATTCCAGTGACTAATATAAGGGGATTATTAAGACAAAAAAGACACACGTAAAGGTAAGGAAGCTCATAAACTGGTTCAAAAGAGTATTATTAACACCAAGTGAAATTATATTTAATCCTGAAAAATGTATTACTTGGGGATTAATCAATTATGCTTTTCAATTGCAATAATCTCTTTTTGAGACTTTTTTTTTTTTTTAAAAGCTGCTTTTTAACTCAAGCTAAAAGACTGAGTTTGATCTCAAATTAATAAGGTTCTATTTAGTTCCCAAACCCCCGGTATTTCCTAGGACACCCAAGGGACTTGAGCAGCTGCAAACCTGCGAATTTCAAAGGTTATACGTTACGTGTGACTGAGACGCAGTTTACCCTGCAACAGCGCAAAGGCTGCAAATTGCAAAGCGTTTGTCTTTTCAGTGGGAGTGTGTTGTTCTCCACTATCGATATTTGCTTTCTGTTCATTCTTCTTACCATAATGCACAACCCAAATACAACAAAACAAATACCAACTTGCAAACCTGTTTGAGCCATCACCCGCCCTCTTCAGCGCCATCCCCAGAATGACTCTTTTCCTGGGGTGCGCTCCCGCCCCCCGTTTCGGGGGGGGAGGACCCGCGGACAACCAAGGACCTTCCAAACACTCTGCAGCACCTTCACACACTTGGTTCTACGTCCCCTCTCCAGCCTTGACGCACACCATCTCCTACACAAACCAACGCGGGTACTCAGTTAAGCGCAGCTATCCACGTGGCTTTGCATACATTTAACAAATTCTGTGTTCTTTATGGTTTTGGGGTGGTTTTTTTTTTTAAAAAATCTGCTTCTGCAGAACAGCTCACCCGCAACTAGAAGCCGCACGGGCAGCTGCTGAGCACGGGAAAAATGTGCTGGACTTTCAGGGTGGAGGAGAGTGGAGAGGGCAAAAGAGAGAGCCGCGGGGTTAATGCTTCCTCTCGCGTGAATATAGAATTGCACCGCTCCCAACAGAGCTCCCCCAGTGCCGAAAGCAACGCTGCCTGCAGCCCAGCAGCCCCTTTGCAGGGCAAAAGATTATCTCCACTGTTGTTTGAGAAAACAAACAATCAAATTACCTTCCTCATCTCCATCCTGCTCCGTTCTTGGCACCTACGTATTCTTCTTGTCTGCCAGCTGTACTTGCAATAGGCAGCAAACACTCCCACGACCGCAACAGAGAAGCGGCAAGGTGCGACACAAACCTCCCACGTTCTGCTATGCCTCTTGGAAACTACGCTGATGGCTCCAGCAAGGCTCTCCTGGCACTGGGGATTTGGGAATTCAGGTACCTGTCAGCATCCTTGGCTCCAAAGGGCTGAGACTCGTGAGAAGAATCTGCCACCGGCCCACTTGGTTGCCTCCCGAATAACAAACGCGTGTTCGGGAGCTGATGGTATAGTCAGCATCCGCATACCGTGAAGACAGCTAGAATCTCTGCTAACCAAGATGCAGGAGCCATCTTTATTTCTTTTATTTTTTTTAGCATTTCAAAAAGGATTGCGTAGAAGGTGTGTTAATATTATAATGTGTAAAAGGGTGAAAGATGTAAACATATTGCCTGACAGAGCTTATACAATTAAAAAAGGCCATAATAGAAGATTAAAAAAACCTATCCACCACCCCACAGTCCTTTCATTCCTTTTCTCTACAATCTCATGACCTTTCTACCATCTCCCTGCCTTGTCGAATGACAATCCCCACGCTGCGGTGGACACATCCTGGTCCCCAAATGTACCGTACTGAGCCTCAAAACAGACTTGGTGGCCTCCACCTGCTTCAGGTCTTTTCCCTTTCCTAGTTTGCTCTGTATCCTGTACCTACTGCTGAAACGCAAACACTTGCCTCTTAGTGCAAGAACTTGTCCATCCGCACGAGGTAAATCGATTACGAGCTCCAACAAAACGATCAAGGAGCGCCCAGTGACCCAAATCTTCAGGTTACCTTTTAACAGCAATAAACCTTCCCTTTTACTGCTTTATTTCTAATGCACCCACAGGGCTTCGCCGCAAAACCCTCTGCACGCTAAGGACTTTTTTCCAAATTGGCCCTTTGCGGTGAACCACGGCTCAACAGCGCGATGTGCTAACAGGCAACGGGACTGCACCAAGGAACATGACATCCTCCAGCCCTGGTTGTGGGCTGATCTTACCTACTGTCAGAAACATCACCATGTGCAGGGGGACCAGTGTAGCCCATTTATACTGGGGCTGCCACACGGACAGCTGAACTCGCGTGAATCAAGAACTGGGATGGGCAACTCATGGTTTCCATCTTTCCATCAGTCGCTTTAAGGTTCCTGCGATAAATTTTCCGTGACATGCACCGGTTATTTTCCTATTGACCAGAACAGCTCTGGAAGGGATGGTATCATTTGCTAAACCCTTTTAATACAAACATCCTTTCCTGACAGGTTCTTTCAAGCCTTAGACGGAAGGGCTGCAGCAAGCGGCATCGCTGGCAGGTCCTCTGCCTGCGCGAGAACAGAGCTGGCCAGCTCTGGCTGCTGCGTCCCGCAGCAGGAGCCGCTCAGTAGCTTACAGCAGGTTTTGTCGTGCGAGATTAAGTCATTTCAGGAAGATACCGAAACATCCTGAGCAATCGTACGCTGCGCAAGATCGCTATCAACAAAACAGGATGCAAGTCAGGAGGTTGGGGCAAGTTTAAGAATGACACAGTGCCCCAGCGAGGTGCTTAAAACACGTGATGTATATTTTAAAGAGAGGGAATCATATATACAGCTCCATCTCGCACTTCTACCGAAGACGTGTGTAAACACATAAACCCAGAAATCATTTGCCAGGGAAGAAGAAAACCTCCCTTTTTCCCCTGCAGCCACCTGAGAGTGCGAAGCGCGCGGGCATACCCCTCTGCAAGGTCCTTCGTGCGTGAGAGCGGAGCGCTCCTGACAAACATCCCTCAAGAACCACAGCGCTTTGCGATCTGCCCCGCCAGACACGGGGCACCTCTCTTCTGAAGGCTGACATCTGTGGACTGAAGGAAGGCAGAGCTTCCCAATATTCATACTATAAAGGAGAGGCCAAAGAGAGTGCTCGATAAGAAATACCACGCTAAGGTCTGAATTGTGAAAAAGCTTTACCAAATTGTCATTAAAACCCCCTCCCAAAGACCTCTGCGTGGACAGAGGAACGCATAATTGTTGTGAAAAGCAGAGGTGGGCAGTAGAGATGATAACATGCAAGTACTGAGCTAATGATAAGAGGGAAGAAAAGCAATAAAGGGAGAAAAGGATGACCAACACGTAAGAAGTTAAAGAGTAAAAGGTGAAAAGTCTTTAAATAGGCTCTCCAAGTGACCGAGAAGTAAAAATAAAGATAGATAAGGGGGTAAAGGGGTAGGTGGTGGAGCAGTTCATTAAATTGCAGGTAAAGAAGATTAAGGTAACCAAACAACACGGGCGAACTACGAGCACGGTAGGTGCCCTTAAGACTGGAAGGTGGGGAAAGAGCTTAGCACAGCCACAATAAAGGAAAACGAAAAGCCCCAAGTTAAGCGAGGGATTGGGAATAGGGAAGGTAGAGCCCCGGACTGTTCTCCGGCTGGGTGAGCACCTCTTTCTAGTGGGACGTTCCAGGCCTTCACAACAACCAGACTGCAATTAGGGGTTTACCTTTTAAGGCAAACCCAAGAAAAATATTTTTACTGTATAAAAAAAAAAAAAAAAAAAATCAAAACTCTATAAAGCTAGAGGCTAAACAGCAGCCTTTAGACCCAATCCAACAGCTCTTTCGGTGGTGTTCAGAAATAAACTATGTGTAACTCGTGTCGACCAGATCAAAAAAACACACCATTTTTTTGGCATGTTTTTTTGCCCATGGTTTTGGCATGGTTTTTTGACCAAACCAACAGCAGCATCAAAGAAACAGGCAGAGAACTTAACCGAGAAACTCAAAGCAGGCAACCCCATCCAGCATTTAACACACACCTTGAATCATTTCCTCTAAAGAAAAAAAAAACTTTGGTTTTTTTTTTGCCTATTTAAATTGAATTTCATCAGTAACTCGCTAGGAGAGGGACACAGTCAAAACGTCCCATCTTCTGGTGTGCGCTGGGGTCAGGCTCAAATATACTTTTGGGCAACAGAATTGAAGGATTTTTGAGACATGTGCAGAAGCTTTATTCAGGCACTGACTTCTGACAGCTCTGGCCAAGACTCTTTTGTTCTTTGCAAAGACCCAAGTTCTTTGCAAAGCACTGAGAAGCCCACACGTCTGTTGGCTCTCCATAGGAAACTATTCAAATAAACTTGGCCCCCTATTTTTTCTAGTTTTTGTTTTAACAGAACATTTAAACAAATCCTCAAATTCTCTCGTTTATCGAAGAGAGGCAATTTGAACTGTACAGGCTCCTTTCTGTGGCTTCCCCAAGCCATCCCGTAGCACAGATATTACCCCAACTGAACGCTAAAAAGGAATTTCCCACCGGGGTCCTGGGCAGCTGCCCTTCGCTTTCAGGGTAAAGGAAAACCAACCCACCTTGCAGTCTCCTTCCATTCCATCTCTTGTCCGTCGACGGCCAGAAGTTCATCCAGCTCTGTGAAGAGCTGTGGGGGCGCCGGGCTGTCATCTTCCTCTCCGAGGATGAAGCGGACACGTTCGGCAGCGGGGGAGACTGCAGAGGTGAAAATACTGCGGTTAACAGCCTGAGAGATGACCAGGGACGTGCGGCTCCTCTCCTTCCCCTGCTCCCCAAAGCCATTCAGCTGTTTCTCCAGGCTGTCTTGTCCATTTGACATCCTAGTCGCTGCGGACGGAGGGGCGTGAGCGAGGGTACGTCTATCTCCCTCTCTCCCCTTCCTTGCCTCTCCCTTAGCTTCTTAAAAGTTCAAGCTGGGAGTAAAGTTCAGGAAAACTTGCCTCTTCCTACAGTCCTTAACTATGTCACAGCAATTTGCAGCCCTTGTAAAAAAAAAAAGTGCTATCAAGCTCAAAACCAATATGCTCTATGGTGCGTGCCCAGGGACCTTTCGCACTCTGATCAGCCGAGATCCTTCGCCCCCTTTTTTATATGACGTAAAACCAGTTCCAGCCAAACCATTTTTGGGCTTGCTGTGACAGCATCCCATAGCTGGCTTTCCCCTCCCTGCCGCCAAGGCTCGGGCTCCCATTGGCCTCCAAGGCAGGCTGTAACCTCCCCAGACCCACCGCTGGAACACACAGGAATATTTAACAGAAAGGTTGTCTCATCTATACATGAAGAATGCGACCCAACGCATTTAGTCAGGCACCAATGCACTGAAAAAAAACAACCGTTCCCATTGGGAAAAGACTGCCCATTTAGGCAAAGGAAACTGTTCAACACGTGCTCTTTTGATAGCGCGAGCACAGTTCATTTGCATTATTAGCTCAAGAAAAATTAGCCCAAGAAAAAATTAGCAGAAACCCTGTTCTGGTTAAGGAACACGGGTGATTCAGAATTAAAACCCGAGGACATCACTGTCCACATGCCAAGACCTAAGGGCATCTCCCAAAGGCAGCTGGAGCTCATGCCACGAGACACGTTGCTGGAGGACTTCTTGGGGTCTCCAGGTTTTTTCTGATCATATCACCTTAAAACGAAGGTGCGATCATGTGAAATTTTAAGACAGACCCCCTTCCTGCTGAATGTTTATTAGCATTAGAGTTAAAGAGCAGACTATGAACTTTGAACGGTTCTGCTAAAAACTCCTTTCTTTTCAAAAGATCAGCTGTCTGTCTGTTGCAAAATAATTAATTACACCAGGTGTCCAATCACCATTGATTTTTCCAGGGTAAACAAAGTCTCAATTTGTAATGTGAAAAAAGGAACCAGTAAGAAACACGCCCTTTCCTCCCCCCACTTTTTTTTTTTTTTTTAAAAGAAACTTTCATAGCTTTCTTCTTTAATTACTCAGCAAAGGTTGATGCAAACTTATTTCTTCACCGGTTAGGGTGATGATGCTTTCATAATATAAACCAGATTTCTATTGAGAGTATATTTGCAGCCATAAACACCCCTGCCCTTCCCCGGCAGCCACAGACATCGCCCCACGGCTCCGGAAGGAGGGATAACGCCACACATCTGGAAACCCCCGTAGCACTCAGCCCAGGACGGTATCGAGAGTACGGGTTGTTGGGCACCAAGGCACCGTCCAGTCTTTTGGCTTTAAATGTTTATAGAGGAGCCCGTGTCCCTTCTTCAAAACCCCAACCCAGCGCCAGAGATGAAGAGGTCTTCAGAGTACCGCCTGTCCCGCTAAACGGGCTGGAAAGGGATTTCCTTCTCTCACTTCAACGGGTGCAGGGACATCTACACACTCCTCCTTTCTCCCGTCACCGAGTCCTCAGCAGCATTGCCTTCCATCACGGAAACACAGCCCCATTAAGGAAACCCATAAAAGCCAAAAGGTATGGACGTAACTGTCCATCTCCCCCCTCCCCCGCCAGATTGCTGCACCAATCCCCGTTTCCCGACAGTACCGTTGGATCTGCATGGCTGCAACCCACCCAGGCTCCACAAACTGGTGCTGGTCCAGACCTGTTTCCAGAACCCCCCATCTACTATCCCCCACCATTTCCACCTAAGCCCCACGTTGCCCATCGTGGAGTAAAATTCCCAGACGGGCTACACAAAGGCTTTCCCATCAGTCCTTCCTTTGAGAAAATCCATCACCTCCCACAGAAACAAAAGCTGGTCTTTGCTATGCTCCTAACAGGAGAGAAAAATGTCGCTAAGCTGAATTTACAGACATTTACTCACAGAAAAATACACATTAACCCTCTTGGTAATTAGCACTTTTATGTAATCATGGCTTCCTACAGAATTTATCTTTTCTTCTCACATATATTTCTCAGAGCCTGCGAGGTACATAATGAGTATTTGATTGTTTGACTTGGATGTAACAGATGCACTTTGCAGAACGGTTCCAAAATATATCCGCAAACCCGTAACCCTACACACAAAAAAATTATCCTTGCAATTAGAAAAGCAATTTGGACTAAGAAATCTGCATCTAAAACGCATTTAAAACAAACATTAGTATAAATAATTGAGATTATCCTATTCTAAAAATGCAATTAGGCGTAACGCTTGAGCTCATCTTTACACAGCCAGCCCCGATCTACCACTGGTGCCAGAAGCCTGGGCTGGAACCCATGCGCCCGCGCGCCAGGGTTCAACTTCCCTCCCGTGCTTCAGGGTAAGAGACCTCTTACCAGGCGTACATAGGAAAAAAATATCTATTCAAAGAGGCCAAAGATTCAGCTAAAGCCTTTAAATACAGAGAATTAAAAGACGACGCCTGGCCAAGAGAACGCAAACCAGCTCATGGCAAGAGCCTGCAGACTTCCACGACCTCCTTTCTGGTTGGTTTGGATTCAGCTGAGGGCCACCACCACCGAGCTGGTTGCCACGCTCCAGCCGTTGGGTGGTTTCACCGCGGTGAAAGGCCTGGGGAATTTAAACTGGGCAACTACAGCGCGTGGCGGACGGCGTCGGAACTCTGCCATCACCCTCCCGACCGAGAGCGAGACCTGCCTGCAGGTCTCTCTACACCCGTGTAGCACGTGTGTTCCACCATCTTCCCCCTCAATCTGCACCAGTGGCTCTCTGTGTACTTTCATGTTCCGAACGGAATTTAAATATCACAGCTAGAGAAGCAATGAAGTGAATTTACCTCCTGTTGCTTCAAAAAGCAACACGGAGCACAGCAAGGGGCTGATGCATGGAACAGCCTGTAAGAGAAGTGACTGCAGAGCTTCTAGGGGTGCTGAAGGCAACGGTGGCAGCCGATGTCCCTCTTTTCAGTCATTTTGAAGTGGTTTTATTACATGGAAGCGTTACCCCGATACTCCATCCCGTAACACTGTAATTCCACACCTACCCACAACATTTTGCTCACTGAACTGCCTCAGGAGGAGGAATTATAGAAATGCTCCCACCAAACCTGGACGTGCGTCATACTTCACCCCTTCTTTCTTTTCTTCTTTCTTTTGTTTTTGCTAATTTCCTATTAGCTGCATTTAGCACAGATGATAAGGTTCAAAATCCAATTAAGGAATTTGCTGGGTCACAGGTCTCCTATGGCTTGCTTTACCACATGTTCTTTATTGCGATTTTGTAGGTTAATGGGCCGTTTATGGGTTGTTTATGTGCTCTCTTTAGCAAGGAGAACATATTTTCATCTTAATCTCCGGAGCGAACACTGTGTGCTCAGTGCGGGGTGGACAGCTGAGCATCAGGCTTAAGGACTGGAGAGCAATTAACCTGGGGGGTGAACTCTGCAGACCTCCCCCTGCCCGACCTTTGAGCACCAACCCCGCCAGCCTGCCCCAGCCTTGACCATCACCTTCGCTTCGACCTACTCCGTCCAGTTTAGGAGCTGCTGGAACCAGCACCACGAACGACAGGACCGGCCGTCGCCGCCGCTACTGAGTCTTTTCGCATTTTATTTTCCTTGCTATCTCATACAAGAAACAACCTGCTGACCGACAGACACATGTGGCAGACAAAATGCTAATCCACAGATTTAGATGGATCGTATTTTTCCCCTGAATGGGGAGAGGAATTAAGGTATTAATTGCAGATGGTAAAACGTTCCAACGCAACATTTAAACAGAGGTATTGCCACCAGTAAGAGACAGCCCTTCCCTCCCCCTTTTCCCTCTCCTGTTCTCGCGTTCGGTAGCAAGCGGTCCACGAGGTGGCTTATAAAATACATCACTTGCAGAAGAGAATGAACACATCAGCAGTTTCTCCCAGTTCAGTTGAGGCCAATTACAAGTACAATTTATACCCTCGGGTCCCCAAAGGCAAAATCAATCTCCATCAACAGAGAGAACTCTCAGGGAGCTCAGAAATAAAGAGAGAGACATTTCCAGCACGACAACCTCAAATCAGCCCCAGCTGAGCTTCCCAGCCCGACGTCAGTCCCACTCCCACAGCTGCTGGCTCTGGTGGGGAGCCTTCCCTCGCCACCCGGCACGATGGAAGAGCAGCCGCGGTGCCTGCGGGGCTCCCGGACATCCAGGGAGATGCCGGGGGGCTTCGTCGGATCGGTGAGTATCCTAAAGTCACCTTCAGTGCCGAGTTACAAGTGCTTCGCTTGTCGCGGGTGGGAGATGGTCATAACTTGGTTCTCCAGGTGTACCATGCTGCCTTGGGATGGGGACGCTCATTTGTGTTGGCGTACAAGTGAAACAGCCTCTTCTCCAACCAACCGATGCAATTTTCCTCCAGGTTTTTCAGCCTGCTGTTACCAGTCACCCCTGGGACCCGCACCTCCGTCAACTGCTTCCTCCATTCCAGGCCAAAGAGACCATCTAACAAGAAGTTCTCTCTGAAGCACATCAGCAGCTACAAAAATCCCCAAGAGACCTGGCATGAATCCTTCCTCAAAGTCTACGGTAACATTATGAAGCAAGGCTATTTGTCAGACATGCTTTCCAAATACGCTTATTAAAACGGGACACAATTATAGTCCCGTTACTTTCTGGGGTTGCCCTCACTCAGCCAAAACGCGGTTCAAATCCACCAGAAGTCTGAGCAAGCCAGTCAGATGAAACACCTGTGCAGACACTTTTATCAGATTTAAAGTCGTTTTTTTTCTAGCTTAGCTGACTTCACTTCCAAAATTAACCCATTACCCAAGCCAATTTTAATTGTGTGTTAATGTCGATACAAGATCTTATGCAGTTTAATCATTTCCCTTACGATGTACACCTCTGACCAACTGCCATTCATTTCCCTGACCGTTCTTGCACAGACAAGCCCCAGAGTTTGAGCGTTTTTAGATGCAATTCAAGGCACCATCTGGGGGGAAGTTTCTGCTAAGGATAATTGGTGAGAAAACCCCCCTGGTCCAGTTGGCATGACCAACGAGAGCTGCAAAGTGGGCACTTTAAATGTCCTAATCCCCCTGACAGCAACGACCCCTTCCCTATCTAGGCTTCATGCCTTGGGCACCACAAGCACAGAGCTCTGCAGATACAGACAGCGCAAAACTGCTCCTAAGGATGGGAGACTAAGGAAAAACAAAGAATTAAAACTCACTTTAATTTTGATTCTCCCTTCGTACAACCTTCAGCTGCAGGGCAGACTGTGGACTCTCACTATCTCCCCTCGATCCCCTTTCACAACAGGGACGTCACCAGAAGCAGCAGTAACCTGGACCAGTGCTGATTACACGTCGCTGATAAGACCAGAATTCACGCTATCTTGATTTCGCAGCGAGATTCTCGCTCTGCAAGAACTGATTAAGATAGGCGAGAGCTAGTTCAGTTACTCAGGTTGGCAAAAACTGCGGAGGAAAGCTTCTGAATCAAGACCAAGGTAAGATGTGACAGGGAGAATGGGAGATGCGACTTACGAGCTCCATCAAAAAGCAAGCAGGGAAAAGGCTTTTACGGCTCACGGTTTTACCAGCTTCCTTGAAAGACTAACCCAAACAGAGTCACACCTAACACCAGGAGTCACTAAAAATCATCATCTTGGACGTCTTCATGTACAGCATCCAACCCGTTGAGCCAAGGCCACAGGGTAAGGCAAAGGACGGTATCTCAGTTAACTGCAATCCTGTTCAGCACTTCTGGAGCACTGCTCCCATTACAGTGCAGCACGTAGACTCCCCGGGCTATTCTTGCACCTTTATGGGTAAGGACGATTATTCCCGTTATGGAAGAGGTAACAGTCAAACTAGGTAATCCCAATTCCTGCCCAACAACCCAGGTGAGAACCGATTTCCCGATTCCCCAAGCACTCTATCAAGTGAAAGCATCCTGGAGTGCCACTGAAGAAGTCAACTACACGAAGATTTGCAGGTGACATCTGCTTTGCAGAAACGCTCGCAGCTGAAAACATTGCTTGGGGAGGGTCTCGCCAAACCCACCTCTGGATGGTCCAACTCTCCAGCTAATCACTCTAAGCAAGCGTGAGAATTTCTTGTTTTCTCATTTTGTTTTCTTTGCTTCTGGAGAAGGATGACTTTTCGACCCTGCACTCGGTGCTGGCTGGTTGTAAGGCAGATTAGACTTTTCCACGGGCAGAACTTGGCAGCCGGCAGGGAACACTCGCCACCCTACCCAGATCCCATCCTGGGCCGATTCTCTCACGGCTATGGGGTGCAAAAGCGAAGAAATGCTACTCAAGCTGCTTGATCCATCTTGAAGCAAATATCCCCCATCCCTCGATCGTGACCCTTTCCAGCACATAATGAATAGCATTGACTGCCTCTTAAATAATCCATTTTTTTTCCACTCGACTATTGTACTGCATGGTTGTACACGTTCTACCGTAAGCTCCTCTGCAGCATGTGGCATATATTAAGTCTTTGATCTGCAAAAAATCTTCAGTATTAGACAAATGCTTACTAATAACATATTCTCTCGAGTGCCAGAAGAATGGCAGCTTTTACGTAACGATTTGCCGAGCATTCTCAGCTCCCCTTTGTCTCCGGGGCTGTTGAGATCCCGTACAGAAGTTTTGTTTACGGATATTTTATTGAAACATTCCTTGGAGATACAGGGACAGAAAAAAAAAGGCCCTGCTTCCAAAACTGTCTCAAATCTACTCATCTACAGCAGACAGCTCAGGTGGACAAGGTGCGCAATGTGGACAATCAGTCTGGCAACCTTTTAAACAAAACCAGCATCCTCTAAGGCAAAGGTCGCTCAGCCTTAACGTAAAAGGCACTGCCTATAAAAGAAGTGAGACTGCTAATTCCAACTCCATGGTTACGACAGAGATCACTGCATGCTGTACCTCAAGCCTAATTATGAACTTTTCCCAACATTGTTCAACTCGAGAGAGACTGTCGATAACTGTCTTCAAAAATTGTCTGGTTTTTTCAGCTGCAGACAATAACAATAATATCTATATAACGCGTCAGGAGAAGATGCAGCTGCATATTCCAAATGAAATGCATTATTGATAGCCTCCCACAGAGACCCCATTAGCAAGTTGAGTCAGACAGAATATTTAACGTATTAACAACCCGAGCCTCTGACTGCTCAAATCAATGCGAGGTTCCACCGCTTTCGCGGGTGCGGAATCGGGCGTACATGGACCACGCAATTCTCCGTGGGTATGCTGTAGCTAGATGCTAATCGGCAGTGACTAGCTTCCCAACTGCTAGAAAAACAGGAAATTTCTCTTCCTCTATCACTTTTTCTTAAATTTTCTAGATTCACCCAGTGCCATTTTTAATCACATCAAAGGCAGCGATGCCTCTGACATGTATTTTTGCTAAACAAGTAGCCCATGCTTCTGCACCGTAGCCTGTGCCCTGCACCGAACCATACTGTTTATGAGCCCTGGCACGATACAAACTCCCTAACAAGCAATTCATTACAAAATACGGATAACAACGGTATTTTTTGACTAGTCCTGGAGGTCAGCCATCTTAACTTCAAGTTGTGTGAAACTGCTACAGCAGCACATTTTTAAGGAGCTATTACTGAGTCGTTGCCAAAAAGACTTTAATAAAGAAAAAGCAGCATCTAGAGAAAGGCTGGCTTTTTTTTCTGAGCTTTGTAACATTTCCCACCATCACACAGATACGGGATGCTGCCTGGCACCACACCTCCCTTGGACCTGAATAGCAGTCAAGTCTCCAGTTAAACCATTTAAGGCTGCCATATATAACAAAGTTCAAAAACTGCTCCCTAATGCTCAGTGTTTTTCTTTTTCGTTGGCTTTTCTCTGTTTTCCTTTCCAAAGCAGTACGGCTTTTGCAGTCTTTTGCAGAAAGGTGTGCTGTTTACCTCTCTGGAATCCTGCTGGGGTCCTATTCTAGTATCTTAAATGCGTTAATCACATTAACGATCAGGCACAACTCCCCTCCGCGTCTTTCCACCACACCGGCATCAACAGCACACCGTGGGCACGAAGCAACTGCTCAACACAGGCACAAGAGAAAATTCCTGTTCCTCTGGTGAGCAAAAAAAAAAAAAAAGCTATCATTTTCTTTTCCAACACTGTACCAGGGCTCCCTCAAAGACGATTTTAAAGCTGTTTTGGTGTGACGCAGCCCCTGATTAACTGTTGTCATACCCTTGGCACCAGTGACAAGTCCTCCTACCAAACTATATCAGTTCAGGTTACCACCGATCGTTTACCTGCACCCCCTTTTTTAGGGAACGGTGAGAGTGCAGTGACATTTTTAAGGACACGGCTATAACAACTCTGGGTTCTTTTTCTGAATTTAAGCTTCCATGCAGTGTCAAGAAGAAACTTCCTCTCCCTCTCTGTGCTTTAAAACCAGCCCTCCGGCTGCAATAGACAATTTTATGCCTATTAAGCTCTTCTCACAAGCAGGGTTTCATCATTGTCTATTTGTCCCGTTCAATCAAACTCCACATCAGCTCGGACCATCTCAGCCCTTCTACAAGTCTTCTTCAGCTAGGGCTTGACAGAAAAGACCGACCCGCAGAGGAAGGACGCCCAGCGCAGGCGTGCGAGGGTTTTCATCTTTTATTCCTGCAGCTCCAGTGTGTGCCGAGCCCTTTGTCTCCTGTGCTTTTCAGCCACTGTCTCCGGCTGAAACGGAGCCCATCTCTGTTGCCAGGCAGTATTTCAAGGAGTACTGAATGTCTCTGGCATCCAACACTTTTCGCTTTCAACTCTTTTCATTCTGCCCCCTCCGTTTTAAATGTCGCCAAATACCTCGTCCACTGCAGGCAGGGAGAGAAAAGCGCATTATTATTCCTTACAGTTGTTGTGGCAGACCAACCGGTGCATGCGAGCAAAACACACGCACCAAGAGGGTTCTGCAGGTTGTTGCTTCTTTGTGATCACTTGCCCCGCTTCAAACAGAGAGGGACTCGAAAGCTGGAGGGGGACTCGAAAGCTGGAGAAGGACTTTTTACAAGGTCATGTCGTGATAGGACGAGGAGTAATAGCTTCAAAATGGAAGAGGGGAGATTTAGAATAGATATTAAGAAGAAATTTTTCACTCTGAGAGTGGTGAGCCCCTGGCCCAGGTTGCCCCGAGAAGCTGTGGCTGCCCCATCCCTGGAGGTGTTCAAGACCAGGTTGGACGGGGCTTGGAGCACCCTGGGCTGGTGGGAAGCGTCCCTGTCCAGGGCAGGGGTGGAACTGGATGATCTTTAAGGTCCCTTCCCACCCAAACCATTCTGTGATTTTATGATATTTCTGCATCCATGTGAGAAGAAAGTCATTCTCCAACTTGTTGGAGTTGAATTCTTGTCATGTGAGGGTCTGCTCCTTCTATCCCTGCCAAGGTGCAATTCTTTTTGCCTACCCTGCTGCCAAATGGAACATGAAAAGGAATAACCTGCCTTGCATGGCTTCAGAAAAGGAGATCCTGTATGAAGCCTGCTGTCATTCTCCAGGGGTTTCCAACAGTTCCCAACAGTTCCAACCCCCCGCCCTGGGCAGGGACACCTCCCACCAGCCCAGGTTGCTCCAAGCCCCGTCCAACCTGGCCTTGAACACCTCCAGCGATGGGGCAGCCACGGCTTCTCTGGGCAACCTGGGCCAGTGGTTGGACCACCCTCACAGTCAAGAATTTCTTCCTAATATCTCATCTCAATCTCCCCTCTTCCAGTGTAAAAACTGTTCCCCCTCATCCTATCACTCCCCTCCCTGACCCAGAGTCCCTCCCCAGCTCTCCTGGAGCCCCTTTAGGGACTGGAAGGGGCTCTAAGGTCTCCGTGGAGCCTTCTCTTCTCCAGGCTGAACACCCCCAACTCTCTCAGCCTGTCCTCACAGCAGAGGTGCTCCAGTCCTCGATCATCTTCGTGGCCTCCTCTGGCCCCGCACTAACTATAAGCATTACTGTTTGAATTCGGTAGCCTACATCCATTTGGAGCTCAAGGAGGCCACCTCACCTCGAATATCAGCAGCAGTAAGGCGCCAACCTCCTTTGAGATGCTTTGAAAAAGCTCCGCTTCTCTTTTTTTTCCATCACCTTCTGAAAAGCTTCATTCAGTGACAAACCGCCCTTTTGGCTCTTAAAGGTTAACAGCCACTTATCTAAAAAGCTGCAAATCCAGCGTGAGAATTCAGACAATGCTTTCATTGACTTGGAGAGCAGCAGGATTTGGCCTGACGGAGCGGTTACAAAACCAGTTAGTTTCACATTTGGATGTTGGTTTTCCTCATGCTTCCCTGCTGCAGCAAAGCAAGTTCGATCAAGTAGATCCATCTCTTCAGACCTGCACTTTGGGTGACTGCACCTATTCTGTATTTCAAAGCCTGATAAAAGCCCATCCTCAGCACTTCCCTCACTTGGCATCCCTGGATGTGTTATGACCATCCTGATGAAACTGTCACCGTCTGTTAGTAGTGTGGCAAAGCAAAGCTTTTGGTGGATAAATCACTTCTCTGAGGGCTTTTTCTTTTTCTCTCTGAGTCAAAACAATTCAGAAAAAGGCTCTTGCAATGGTATTTCAGTAGCAGAAAGACCCTATTGAGATACAGACACAATAACCAGCTTCGTTCCTGCCTTTAAAAATTAACCACCATTAACTTCAGGCTCAGAGCGGCTCCAGGCTGCCAGCAGCGCGCTCCTTCCAACTGGCTTCCCAGAAAGAAACTCCTGATTCAACTTGTTCTCAAAAGCCTGCTGACATTTCTGCAGCTCTTGCTCTTCACCGGTTTCCCCTTGCAACAGCAAGTAGAGTTCAAGCTTCTGCCTCCTTTTACTCATAGCTTCACAGACTCACTCCCCACCTCCTCCAAGAGCACTAAACCTCCCCAGAACACGATTATGCTGGGAAAAAACAGGCTCGTCGGTTCACGGACAAGGTCTGCGCCTTCAGACGTGCCCCACTGCTCTGAAGCAGAACCCAGACAGCCCAAGACCTGCAAACCCATCCCTCCACAGAAGAAAAACTCAGCTCCTTGGTGTCTCTCGCGCAGCCAACTTGGAAGGTTGCACAGCTACATCAGGTGCTGACAAGAGGAGCGCATGGGTCCATGTTTTGAGCCACCTTATTTAAGCTCCCAAAGGGCAGATGATGTCTCACGAGAGACAGGCAGGGAGGTAAATCAGTGGAGTATCACGTAGCAGGTATTTTACCTAATGTCAACAGCAAAACCCAATGTTGGAGAAAGAAAAATGAGTTGAGATAAAAGAAGTTTGTAAAAAATTTTAAAAAATTAAAAAAAAAAAAAATAAATCAAGAGCAGGCGAATGAAATGTTCCCGAGAAGCGATGTCAGGCTAGCAATGTATACCCCTCCTTGGCTGCACGTCAACTGGCCAGATTTTGCAGTTGACCTTGGCCTCTACCGCGCAGAAGAGGAAAGTGCTATTCTCACCAGACTCCAAAGGGCAAGAAGGAAAATTGACTCAGGCCAGGCAAGAGCTTCAGCGGGTTCGCTAAGGACTTGCAGTTCTACTGCTTTAAGCAAATTTCTGTAATTCAATCAACCAAATATAAGTATAAAATATTTCTACTTCGGGGAAAAGAATACAACCAGGATCTATACTAGTAAAATTGTGTGCAAGAAAAAGAATAGGCCATTATCCAGTGTATTTATACAGTGAAACTAAGCACAGGCCAGCTTTCAGTAAGTGACTGTACTGTAATTAAGATCAATATACTTAGGAAATGGATACTGCCAAAACTGAGGAAAGAAGAAAGCTAATTCAAACAAACCTTTTTTTTTTTTCCTCACTGAAAAATGAGAAATTCGATATCTAGAGACGCATTTGGAGACTACTTACGGAACGCAAAGCAAGCCACACAGAGATATACTTTTACCGGAACAACAGAGAAGCTCAAAAGCAGTAAGGAAGCACAAATATACAGAATAAGGAGTCAAAGCCCCACTTCACTGCACCGTTTATGAACATCTTAGTCCAGCACAAGCCTTGGTCAAAGCAAAACTAGCAAACATGAAACATAAGGAAGATTCAAACAAAAACTGGCGAGTAAGTACACAAGGCGTACAAGGAAAATGAATTATTTAAGAACATTAGCAGCAGTAGCTTGAGAACCGGTGGGTGAACCAGACCACCTCGGAGAGAGACAGCCAATTAAGAGGATTAAAGGTTTTGCAGAAAAGCAAACCAGCTTCTTCGTGTGAAACTTCACTGCATAGGTGGGTGGAAAGACCCTGAACCTTTTTCAAAGGCTAACGCGCGAGGCAGCTCAGACGTGAAGGTGTCTGCGGAAAGAGGAAGAAGAGACGGAGATGAAACGCAAAAGCAGTAAGCGGCCAAGACGCCTTGCGTTCACACCTCCCAAGACCCCGTCCAGCCCCGAGGTCTTAACGAGGTCTGGAACATCTCGTACAGCCTGAAACCGAAGAAAACAATAATCAGTCCCTGAAATCACCAGGAACTGGTACCCAGCTAATTTAACACACTTTACCACGGGATACCACCTACTGCAGCAGAAACAAATTATTTTATCTGATTTCCACTTCTTTCTAGACCTCCCTTTGGAGGTTTTCTACCACTTTTCAACCACATTGAGGTTTCAAAAAGCGCACAAGGTTAGCACGCCTTTATTTTTCTTCCACTACTAAAAACCCAGTGAATCTGAGCCGCCACAGCCTGTTCGGACTTACACAGACCGGGGCTGCCGTAGTTAAAAACAAAACCATTAGCAGAGTTCTCGGAACCAAAGCGCTACTTAAGCAGATTTTTTTCTTTCTTTCTTTTAAGCTCCTAAATGCAACTTTAGCAATTACTGGTTTATGTAATTGCCTAACATTTAATGTTTACAGCAACATTTTACAACTAATTTACATGTAGTTCACTAAAAGCTTTAGGGTTAATTGGTCTTTTGTCGTGCATTAAGTAGCTTGTTAATTATTAGACAGTTGGAAGGAAAAAAACACAAGTAGGAGGTCAGTTTGAGGATGGCTTGGACTGAACGGCGTGGCTGCTCGTAATTAGTAAAATGCACGGGGGGGTGATTTTTGCAGAAGCATTGACCTTCGTAGTGGCCGACCCCACGCTTAGCCCCAAAGCAGGCAAGCCGTGAGCGAATGGTGTATTTTACAGGATCGCATCGTCTCCTTGGTTCCACCTATGAGGAGGGGAATACAACAGGACTCATCGACTGACTTGACCGCTTACGGTGCGTGCGTGTGAGGCACACATGGAACCAGAGGAGAAGAGAGAGAGAGAAGACACGATTCCTTGTGCTTGGCATGAAGAACGTAACAGGGAAGACTGACGTTTTTAAACATACTTCAGACAAAATGGGTGGGACAAGGAAAGTAAGGAGGATCCAGAGGGATGTTTCCCTGCGCCATCCCCAGATGACCAACATCAAGCACCCACATCTCCCAGTTCCTTGATTAGAGCACACCCAGGCCATATCTCAATACCATATTGTGGCAAGAATAATTTTGTACCACCCGTGCTAAAAGGGAGCCCCAGGACATCTAAGCGTTCTCGGCTCTGAGCACCATCAGCCCAGATGCATCCAAAGATATCACAATGATTCCAGAGGAAAAAACAGAGGGGGGGGGGGGGGGGAATAAAAATAAATCAGTGTGCCTCCTTGGGGCTCTATTCCACCTGCACTTCTATCTAACCAAAGAGCGCTTTGGACACGATATCATAACTCAGAAACCAACATTAATAACTTAATTACCAAGTTGGCCCTGCTTTGATCAGAGGTTTGGACCAGATGACCTCCACAGGTGCCTTCCAACCTAATTTATTCTATTCCATTAGTGAACTCCACGTATAGCTATTCTCCACTCCAGTTATCACATCCGCTGCCCAAACATGAGCGCTTTGCCAGGTTTTCAGAACAGCTTTTGGTAATGAAGAGAGCCTGGAAAGCCCATACCGGTTTTAATGATCTGCTTGGCATCGTGGTCTGGAAGTTGAGATAAGAAACTGAAGTACCAAGAAGGCAACTTTGTACATTAGAAGCATTTGCAAAAAAAAAAAAACGCATCCAACTTGAAAAATTTATGTGCTGTCTTTTCCATGCAAAGCTTTCCCATGGCTTCTTCTCACCAAGTGCCTCAACTCCAACTTCTTTGGTTTTAAGTAAGATGGAGCTATTACTAACCACGTCTCCTGCGGCAGCCCAAAACATTTCGTTCAGGAGTCCCCACCCAAATTACTCTGGATGCCGTACAGACGTACTGAAGTAGGCTGAACGGAGACACCAGAAGCAATTAAACCAAATTGACTGGAGGCTTGGGTTTAAAATGCATTAGAGAAATCACATCGGTTTCTTGCATGGACTTTCTCATTCAGAATTGAAGTGACCTTTATCAGATACACCCTGACTGGAGTTATTACATGCTTAATTCCAAAAAAGATTTTTTTGTTTTTTCAGGATCCTCTATGTTAACTCTTTGCAAACACCAAGGGCTGCCCCAGCACAACCTGTTTGACTCCACATGCTGTCCCTCAAGACCAGCAAAATAACTGCAAAACAACACCACTTCCTCTGTGTTTGGGGACTTGACCTTGACCAACTCAACACGGAGTCAAACTCTACCTGTACTTCTTGAAGCCCTCCTCAAGCACAAAAAAGTGGCCTCATCTGCAAAAGCACTGAGCACTCAGCAGCACAGTTGGCCTTCAGCAATGTTCAGGACTTAAAAAACAAACGAGGTGGGGGAGGTGGAGAACAAATCAGCCAGGTACTAGTAATAATCTTTTAAACACCTTGGGATGGAAGGGGCAAATGTGAAATGAGCAGTATTATCCAAAACTTACTCCAGCAAAACAGCGTTTCTTCAAACGTAAATCATTTTATAAGTGCTGGCCTCCCTAGAGTCGTGAAATGCTATCTTTATTTCTTTTTAATTGGTCCCACTGCATTTTAAATCGCTTTTTGAAAGTATAGTAGAAGTATAAAAACATGATGTGTTGAAATACCGAACTGTTAAAATACAGGAATTAAACTTAAAAATTGTGTAGTTTTACTGTTGCTCAAATTTCATTACCCAGAAATAAGGAACGTACTTGGTTTATTTTTTTTTTAAAAAAAAGACTTGATTATTAAGAAAGTCAGTTTGTGGCAAGTTTCTGCAAATGATTAATTATTGTAACTCAGCAAGGGGTACTGCTGCTTTCCTTCTGACCCCAGGAAAACACACATGCTCCGGGTTGGTTTAAGAATAGCAACAGGGAAACGTCACCCTTCCTCAGCTTTAACGCTGTTTTGCTCCCAGAGCTTCAGCCACTGGTTCCCCCTTCCCCACTGGCATCAGTGATACGGGCTCGGATGAGTCCGTTTTGCAGATTCAGCTTAGCACATGGTTGCAAAACCAGTTAGATGGCTCCAAAACCAGTTAGATGGCCGCGAAACCAAGTAAGATGACCACAGAGCCAAGCTAGATGACCACAACAGCGAGGGCAGGCGCTGCTGTCGGAAAGGTAGATAGGAGTCGAGGCGCAATGGGAGCCTCACACCGGAGACGTGCCCCCAACAGAAACATGAAGTTAAAATTCTAAACCACCCAGCAGAAGCGCGCCGTGCAGTTAAGCGACCTCGAGCTGCGCTGTCGAAAGTTCACAGCCCGGCAGCTGGGCAGGGCTCAGTTAATACGGAGATTCAAAGGACCCTGTCCCGGTGCCAAGCACGCAGTTCGTATGACAAGGGTCGCTTTGTCTCGCATCCCCCTCCACCTCCCAGCACATGGGAAACTTCAGAAATTCTCTTGCCGAGGAGAACAACTAAGCTGAGTAACTTGGAATTACAGGCTTTCAAGGTTAGTTCGCTGCTGGAGCCAAGACATATTTCCAGTGCTTCTCAGGACTGAAAACAACCTTCTACTTTTAATGACTTGCCTTTTATCTTTAATAAGGGATTAGGAGTTATTTTTCCAGCTAATACCTTAAAATCCAGATAATCATAAAAGCAATCAGTAATACCCAATATATGTTAATTACTCATTTTCTTCTCGTCTCTCGTTGGCGTGCTGTCACTCATGTACGTTAATTTGTCTATAATAAGGCTGCAAATCAAAATCAACAAAAGGCTTCAGGTCCTCTGAGGAGTCACAGGTTTAGACTTGGGGGGATTAACAACAGATTATATCTGCGACGACAGTGAAGAAAACAACATTATGGCCAAAGACGGGCTGAACTACCCAACCAAGCTCTTTACCTACGCCTGGACTTGCGATCTCCCTGGACTTCCCACCGGAGTCAAGCAAAGCACAAGGCTGCTGTAAGATAAGCTAACGAGGCACTGGACAAACCTTTCAGCTAGATGGCAATAAGGGGAGACAAGGTCGTGCTTGCCAAGTTATTCCCAGGGAAATGTGACCCTGAAATAATCTGAAGTTTTCCGTAACAGGCTACGCTGGCTTTTCCAAAGAGAATCTACAGGAATAGCAAGTCTAGAAGCTTTACGTTCAAGATCAGATGGTGGCAGAGGGAAAAGCTGAAGGTGCTGGAATAACAGCATGGAATAAGAGCACGTTGCTCAGACAGGTTAATACGTACGACTGCAAAAGATGTGAATGGATAAGATGTCATTAAAAGACAATGTCGGGCTACCTGTACCCTCTTGAGGACACAGAAATGCAAGGAGCCAGGCTTCTACTCATCTTCTACCAAGGCTGATGAAAATGCTGGACCAAATGCTGCTGCTGACACTTCCCGCCCTGCTGTCTCGGCTCAGGAAGGTCCATCCGGCAAGTACCGGAGAGCACCAAGGCAAGGAGATGCTTCTGCCAGAGGAGGGGAGGGATGTCCCCCAGACGGCTGAGCTCCAGATAAAACCCTCAGCTCACAGTCACGTTGCGTGATGATCCCAGAAGGTGCGCAGGTAGTCCTGCGGGTCAAAAGCTTGGCTTTTCTTCCAATCATGACTTAAAGTTATCACCTGCTACTCAGAAACCTTGCTTTAGCCACCACGCTGGCCAAAGAGCTTTTTGTGTGCAAAGATCTTTTGTCTATATATAAACGCAGCCCACAGGCAGATTTGGTGAGGTTTTTGAAGAGCTGTCAGCTGGAGCCAATATCTGCCTCCCTTGAAATCACAGCATTTTTCAAAGAGTCAAAGTAAAATGTTTGAAAATCCCCCCCCTTTTGCTAGAAATTATATCATTGCCCTTGAAAAAATGCTGTCAAGAGATACTGAAACTCAACCTTTTAAACCAAGGAGTAGTACAATAGCCTATCTACCCACGCCTTTCTTGGCACAAAAAAAAAGTTTCTAAATTAGAAATACGCTTTGTGACAAAGGAGACACCCAGAAATGAGACACTTGCACCTCTGAACCCAACTACAGGAATACAATGCAAGACCAAAGGGAAAATATGCATTTCACAGAAACCTTCCCATAGCACAAAATTAAGAGGCAAAGATCTTGGTGGGCAAAAGAAACCCAAGACCCTACCACAGCACAGATACTGTAACACAGCAACAGCTTTCATTGCTCACAGCAATAGCACCTCTGTCATAAATTACTAGTCAAATCCTTCTCTTGCAGATTTTCACCTGCAAACCACAGAATTATAGACGAGCCTAGGTTGGAAGAAACGTCTGCTCCAACTTGGTGCCAAAAGCAGGGCCTTCGATTAGGTACCCAGGACCCCATCAAGCCGAATCTTCAATGCTTCCAGCCAAGGAAATTACACCACTTCTCGCTCCAATCTTTGTTCTCACGGTGAAGAACATTTCTCTCATACCCAGGTGGAATTCCCCCTGGAGCAGCTCATGCTTGTTCCCTCTGATCCCATCACCGTGCAACTTCCTGAGGGCCTCTGTACATTGGAGGGACGATGAGCTTCACTTACAGCTCTCCTAAGAGCACCACAACCGCACGGACACAGCCGATGCAGGCTAAGTTTCAGGACTGCCCTTTCCCGCCCAGTGAAAACCTAAATCCGCATTATTTTCTTCTTCCTATCCCAGCGACGTGCACGAAGGTCACAATGAGGTGGTTGTCCTGCGTCCGGAGCAAGTTCAGTTAAATCCCTGCTCCTTACACTCAGGCTTTGGGCAGGAAACATCGAGGCGAGTCCCTAACGTGGATCAGGACTTTGGATGCAGGCTGCACCCCTGCCAGGGAACTTCAAAAGGCTTGAGAGGCTTCAGCTATGTAAGTCAAAGGCCCTTCTACTACACGTGTACACGTAGGTTTTCACAAAGCTTAGACTTTTGGGTAGTTTGGACACATTTTCACCTGGGCAACGACTGGCAGACAAAGCCAACTGGTTTCATTTCAAGTGTCTGATGTAAAACACAGGTGGGATCTAGTTTCCAGAAATGGGCATCACTAGAATTTATTTTTTTTGTTGTTGTTAGGTTCTCTGAAACCTTTTCTAGAATTGTAAATAGAAATTTATCCCTGCTTTCCTTCCTCCTCTTCTTCCCCAGAAGAAAGGCGAGCTCAAGGTAGATACCTAAATGGAAAATTCAAGTCCTAACAATTACATTTTGGCAAAGGCACAAGCCAGGACCTTAGATTCTCCATCTCAACTGTCTGCGTGCTATCGCACAACTATAAGAAAATTGTTAAGAAACTATTTTAGTATTATGTTTAATGTATAGGTGGCTAAGATGCGAGTAATCTACCATCCAAATGCTTCAATATTCTGATTGCCTTTGCTATGACTTCATGGTCCTGGTGAGTTTATTTTCAACAGTGCTACAAGTATCTGAGTGCACGTTTCCCTTTTCACAAAGAGTATTGCACTAACAATTCATAGCTCACTGGATGCCATGACTTTGGAGAATTTCCTGGATGTATCAGACCATGATTTGGGTGGCAAGGAAAAATACGCAGTAGCAAGTACAGATGTAATTGTAATTACATATAGCATTAAGTTCTGCCCTCTGTGCAGTAATTTCTTCAATTGCTCGAGTCCCGAGTAGCTTAAAACCAACTGCTTTCATTCAGCTTGCTTTGCAATTCTAAAACTATACATCATGAAATTTGTGCGGAGGGAAAGAGCAAACCATGCCCTTCAAAATTTTTTTTCATATTGCCCTGAAACTTACCCTATGGAAACTGAAGCACTTGGTGAACTTACAAGGGAATTTTTGGAAAAATCATCAGTAACGGCTTTAAAAGTCAACATAGATGAGACTGCCGGCATCCACCTTTTCTACCCTACAGCAGCAATAAAGCCTTATCAGAAATAAATGCTCAAAACCAGATTGCTGACCAGCTTTCCATTGGACTTCTTGGGCGTTACAGCATTGCTAAGAGCATAGCCCAGGTGAGACGCTTAGCCAACGACTCATACCACAGCTACAAATGTATGGGTATTGACAGCGTGCGCTACCAACCTCCATGGGAAACAAGTTCTGATGTGCCGGGTTTGCCTTTTACGTGCCTGACGAACATCAGCAAGTCTCCAAGTCCCCAAAGCAGGAGTTTAATAAAATACTGAGAAGCAGTGACTACACACCAAGTGCATGCATAAGCGCTGCGCTACCCAGAAATGAGCTTAATTAGCTTGTACATCAAAACCAAACTCTCTCCATCATATTCGTGTATGGTTTGAGGTTAACGCATCTTTCAGTTCCAAGATGATAGTATTTAAAATCCCAGCTCTCTCACCAACACGCACATCTCGTAGAGTTCATCTCCCGATACCTCAAAATACCTCTCGCCGTAATCTCCGGAGTCAGCACTCACGTAACGCTGGGAATCATCTGGTTCTCCACTCTATGAATAGCGACTCTGCCTGTAGACAGTGACGGTGGCCGGGGCAGCACCTCGGGCCACATAACACCCTGCGTGTGTCCTCTCTGTGGAGCATCATGTGGGGACGCCTGCATCTGCCTGGCCCGTACAAGCCAGGGATCGTAAGCCCAGGTGCGAGACGTCCGCAGCTATGGCTTTCCAAAGGAGAAAAACCATCATCAGCTCAAAAAGTAAAGACTTGGCCCTTTTCTGCACTAATGCCATTGTTGAGATATATATATACACACACACACACAAGGGCAGATGAAAGGAAACAAAACCAGCTCCTGTTTTCAATCGCAGGTGACTGTCCCTCACCCGAAACTACAATTACACTCTCAGTGCCTTCAGAGCCATCACAGCCTTGGACACAGCGGGGCTTTTGTACAGGTGACAACTCCACACATCCATTTTAAGGTGCCTAAACAGACCTTGCTTTTAAAACACATCTAATTCGTATACAGGCTAATTTTTACGGTTCAAATGATCTCAGTCTTACCAATTCAACTTATACTTTAGCATAGTTATCTTACAGCTCTTGCCCGTAGCTGCTAACGCATCAGCCTCCTGCACTATGACCAGACAGTTCCTATTTTCTTCAGGCCCTTACTCACCATGTTCACCGTTTCTTTCTCATTTCCTTGGAGCTGACGGAACATTTGGTAACTGTGGCAACGCAAATTCTACAGGGCAAGTCCCAGCATACGCTTATAAGCCCCGCACTAAAATAAAAAAAAGCAAAACCCAAGGAACTTTTTCAAGCATCTCTACATCACAGCCACTGAACGCATACAGTAAAATCAACCGGAGGGCTGAAAACCAGGGAGACGCTGGCAAAGCACTGGAGAAGGCCAGGCTGTTCTTTGATAGATTTGTGACTAACACACAATTTTGGAAGGAAGCGGACAATGGGAGAGGTAAACTGGCCAAGATCACCCAGAGGGTTGTTAGTGACAGGGAGCCAAAAATGCAGCTTGGCTTGCCCGACACCACTGCAGTGTCCTCCCCGTGAGATGATATTGCCTATTACAGAGCCGTGGTATGCTGATCCTCGTCTCTTGCCTGGAACATGGCTGAGCACAGGGCCCAAAATGAATTCATGCCCTATTGAGTTAAGGATGAGGAAAAGTGGAATGTACTAGGGGAGGAACAAGACTTAGCAATTTTTTTAATCTTTTTTTGTGTTTGTTTGTCAGTGTCATAGAGATCGTTGGTAGGAAGGCAACTTGTTATTTATCTATTTGTGTCCTTTTCTTGGAAGTTCATTATATTTTTAATTGGAGCAGGCGATTTTAGGGACAGATACAAAAAACAGAAGTGGTTTTCGCAGCACTGAAAAGCTTCGGACCTTCCCCTTTCATTTCAGAGAACTGTAGGAAACCCCTGGAGAATGACAGCAGTCTTCATACAGGATCTCCTCTTTCTGAAGCCATGCAAGGCAGGTTATTCCTTCTCATATTCCATTTGACAACAGGGTAGGCAAAAAAAATTGCACCTTGGCAGGGATAGAAGCAGCAGACTCTCACACTACAAGAATTCAACTCTCTAGCATGTCAGAGAATGATTTTGTTCTCACGTGCAGGCAGAAGAATCATAGAATGGGTAGAGCTAGAAGGGACCTTAAAGATCATCTGGTTCCAACCCCCCTGCCCTGGGCAGAGACCCCTCCCACCAGCCCAGGGTGCTCCAAGCCCCATCCAACCCGGCCTTGAACACCTCCAGGGATGGGGCAGCCACAGCTTCTCGGGGCAACCTGGGCCAGGGGCTCACCGCCCTCACAGCAAAGAATTTCTTCCTGATATCTCATCTAAATCTCCCCTCTTCCAGTTTGAAGCCATTACCCCTCATCTTATCACGCCCCTCCCTGACGCAGAGTCCCTCCCCAGCTGTCCTGGAGCCCCTTTAGGCACTGGAAGGGGCTCTGAGGTCTTGCCAGAGCCTTCTCTTCTTCAGGCTGAACACCCCCAACTCTCCCAGCCTGCCCTCACAGCAGAGGGGCTCCAGCCCTTGCAGCATCTCCGTGGCCTCCTCTGGACATCACAAGAGGCATCGCAAAGTGAAGCTTTTCTTCACAGCCCCGCAAGGTATGCCCTGTTCCGACAGGGTAAGGTCCACTACAAGGGCTGCGCAGTCAGCCCAAAGACCAAAGGACTTCTGCAGCCATCCCGCACTCCTGCTGTCGCTACAGAGCCCACACGTCTCTCCGCTGCCTCCCCGACCACCATGTAACCCTTTCATTATTTTGGAAAGTCACTTGTGATGCCACAGGACCAGAGCAACAAATCATTACTTTTTCAAAACAGCGATACAAAACTTTGTTCCTATTTTTGTCCAATCATTTGCTTCTAAATACTGTTTCAATAAACTAATTGAAAGACTAACAAATGAAATTAAGATCTGAACTGTAACGTAATCTACCAAGAAGATGAAAACTAATAAGATAGCACTGAATAAAGAGCAGAAAGTATGTGTTTGATTCCAAAAAATAGGGCAAGTCAAATTGGTTAATCCAAGTCAGAATCACTAACAAATCATCTCTGCCGAGACTATGCAAATGTACTAAACTAGCTTTTGACAGCGCTATCTTCTATAGTGCAAAAAGAATATTACTGTCAGTTTACTTAATTAAATTATTCAACTCATTAAAGAAATTAAAAGGGAGGTGACAAAATAGAAAAGGTTGTTTATTTCTTTCCGAGCTAAAAAGAAGGGGTAGGAAGATGAGATCTAAGGAGAACGGGGAACTCCACTAGCTCATTAGCTCAGATAATACTTCCCTTGATTCCTAAAGTGATTTCAACTGGGGAAAAAAAAAACCAAACCAAACACCAAAAAGCCTCGGGTAGCTGCACCCATACAAATAAAGGTGGCCTGCCCCTTGCGTTTTTTGGTTTGTTTTTTTTTAATTTCCACCCACACAGAATTTGACAGAGATGATATAAAAAGGTAGTCCTCTCCATCTCCCGCCGGATAGCAGCGTGAACACCTGAACCTGCACATCTTCAGGCCACGTTTGCATGCAAGCAGCATGCACCAGCTGTGAGGAGAGCCCAACCAGGAGAAGGAGGAGTAGAGGCAGCAATTCGGCTGAGCAGCCAGAAGGTGCTTCAGGGGCTGTCGAATCCCTCCCGGACTTGACTGTGCAAGTCAACTGCATCTCCAGTGACCATCACCGCAATTTCTAAACATCCGTGGACACCCACCCAGAGATGCCTAAATGCAGGTGTTTGTGTTCTGCCTCTAGTCACTAAAAAAAATGCATTTGGTTAATTTTTGTGCGTTACAAAGTAGTAAGATGCTGCATATCTGTAGATTACATCACCAAATTACAACCACTATGTATAAGTGTGACTTGGCGACCAAAATGGAATGATAGATTCCATCTGAAAGAAATGTTAACAGTGAATCCATCATCAGGAATCAACCTCCCGTTAGGAAATCATGAAAATCATCTAGCCAGATTAAAATCCATTATTTAAATTCAAGTTTCCCACTCACGGATTCAAATCACTGATGACACCAAGATTTTATTTTTATTTTTATTTTTTTAATTTTTCTTTTTTAAGTCAAACCAGGCTCCCCGATGAACTGTCTCATACGCTATTTTGGCTACCAACTTAAATTCCGCAGAGCGAGGTGCGCATTTTCTCGGCTCCAGGAAAAAAAGCAGCATTACCCCAACCACGAAGGGAAGGAGCAGTCTGCAAGCGAGAGGCAGCAGTGAAGCTGCAGAGTGGAAAGGAATTCGCTGAGAATGTGTAACACATATGCCAAGACACACATGCATCCATCTCAGCCATTTCAGATTGCAGAATTTTAACAGGTTTATTTGTGCATGCGAATACAGACACAGAGAAGGGATTTTTTTAAAAGAAAAAAAAAAAAAAAGCTTGGCTTAAAGCCTACTGAACTTGCAAGAGACAGGAAAATTCTGTTAAGAAACCCGCAGTTGATTTTTCAGGGAAATTAAATTCCCCACCTCTCTCTGCCCCCCAGTTCAAAGCATTTGCTTAAAGATGTCTGTAAGAGCAAGCGGCTGCAGAGAGAGAGAGAAATCTCATCGTTCCCCCAGTCCTCTCCACCAAAGTGCTGGGCAAACCTTGCTGGGGATACAGCAACCACAGATAGGTGCCACCGAAATCCCCTTTCCAGGAGCCATCGCCCCTTCACGCCGAAGAAGTTTTGAAGAAGGAAAATGAACTTGTTGGGGGGGCTTCATTTCTTCCAGAGCAAGTGAGAACAGCAGTTTGGGGCCACCATCAAACCCACAGACCCTTGAGACAGCAGCGACTGAAAAAGCAGCCTCGGTTCTTAACCTGAACATCATCTCCGTGCAGCGGAGACGTTACCAAGCCTTCGTTGCTTTTAAAAGAAGAGTTAAAAGACTTTTGAAGCCTTGACTGCTGCAGTAGCACGTGCAAAGTCAAACTGAGGACAGCACATGTGCTCATACATCAACATCCATCTGTCTCTGCTCCTGAGATTTTGGTAAGTGGATTTCATGCAGCACCAAACCCAGTAAAATAATAATAATAAAAAAGGCAATAAAATAAACCTGCCAGCAACCTGCTGTGCATTAACTGCTGTGTTTAGACTGCACCAGCACCTCTTCCACCCACGGGCTGCAATAAACACTGTGCACCGCGCAATATCCCAACCTTATCCGACACCCTAAGGACAACTCCATCACGTGGAAAAGTAACTTCAGAAGAAACAGGCAGGGACTATGTTTCCATCGAATGCATTAAAGAAAAGCATATGTAGAAAAAATAAAAGTCAGGAGCTGTTTTCCACGTGTTTCTCTAACTTTGTGGTAGTCAAGAAGCCAGAGAGAAGCAGGCAGCTCTTTCAGATACCTGTTCCCTCAACCACAACCCAGGTTCTTCTGCTTGATTTTGAGACAAAGTCAAGCATCTGCCAACAACATCACGTCAAAGACCGGAATGCTTCGATTCGCTGCAGGGTCACAGACAAAGGAGGACCTGGTCTTGATAAAAAAAAGCTTTTCTTCAAAACACGTTTGCTTTTTATCCCCCAAAGAGACAGGAAATTGTGAGCAATAAACCTCAAGGATTTCTTTTCTAAGATTACTGCATTTGAAAGCTGTCCTCAACTCAAGATTCCCATTTTAAGCACATGCTTTGCATAACTGAAGGAAAATACGTGACCTTGATAGGAAGCAAAATATTTCTTGCAAAACATTTACTCTTCCTCTTGCTATGTAAAATCTGTCTGTTCTTCCTAAATGAAGGACACCAAACCCACACTGCTCACAAAAATGTCACACTGAATTTCATCGGAAGAGGATGTTTTTACAATAAGTTAAGCACTGACCATGGGCTTCCAAGGACAGAGCATCTGTTCTTCTGCACCAAGCGGCGTCTTGGCTGTGTGGGCTTTCAACAGGCGCTCCCTGACCGGTGTCAGGACAGAGGAAGGCACCTCTGCAGTTGGACTTGGACAAGCACCACCGAGCTCTCCACATATCGGAAGAGGACAGTTCAGGATCACCAGCCAGATGTGCAAGGGACCGTCTGGCTCACCACATCAGCCATGGCCCCAAGACCTCGGGGAGGCCACCAGATACCCCCAGCACTGTCCTAGCTCATCCCAGTCAGCTTAAGAATGAAGCTGTCATTGACTGCAAGAGCAACATACCTCCAGCAACACCAAGTTTGGCTCGAAACGAACCTAGCTAGAGCTAAAGGCTTCAATGGCCCAAGAAAGAAGGCCCACATGAAGCTGCTCTGGTGTGAGCCAGAAAACCCACCTCACCTCCCGCCCGTGCCTAAGAACGCAGCTGGTACACTCTGGGAAATATATCTTTCCCTTTTTTTCCTGCAAGGAAAACTTTCCCCCACCAGAAAGGATTGTAGAGATATTAAAAAAAAAAAAAACAAAACAAACCAACACAAAACAAACCCAAAAACACGACCACCACAACAAAGGAAAAAAAGGAAGGAAAAACCTAAAGCCCAGAATTGCACTCTGCAAATGACTGCCTGATGGCAGAAATGAGATTTATCAAAAACCGAAAAAACGTATACATGCATCGGAGCAGCACGAAAATGCGTTGCAAGCATACTGCCTGGGCAGCGCATACGTAAAGCTGATTAATTTCTGCATGCCTACAGCTAAATCCACAGGCAGGGCTTGGGAAACCTGGGACCGCTCTTCACTCCGTGCGCCAGGAGAAACAGAGTGCTGCTCCCCCCACGAGTCATGGCAAACGTGGTCTGGTCTTCAGAGAAGTTGCCATTCTGACTTCCTTGCTTTCCATGCCATGGATACGTCCTGGGTTTACATGTTTTTGTTCTTTTAAGAAATAACACACTTCTCAGTGCAAAAACCTGAAGCCGGCAGATAACCCTCTTAGATAAGCACAGCAACAAGTATGCGTGCTGCCTTACTTCTGGGACGTTTCCCAAGTTCAGAAACACTAGTGTTAGGATTTTGTCTCCAAGATACTATTTGTCAAACAAAGCGCTGCTCGCTCCCCGCTAAAACACCGTACCTCCCTTGCCAACAGGCAGAGCTTTGGATAACCCCCCCCGAACTGCTGTCTCCTCTTTGCTCCTCCTACAGACCAACCCAAGAGAGACCGTAAGTCCCTCCTGAGACTCTCAGCAGGTGCACCACTTCTCTTTTCCCCAAAGGCACGCGCTGATTCCACAGCAGATGGATCACCTGCAGAATCCACGGCTACGATAGCAAGAAAGGCAGGAGCTACCAGCACCCTTTCCTGCACAAGTCCCTCGGCATGATGTTCTTTCACAGGTATCACCACTTCTACATCAAGTGCACCAAATACCACTTAACGCTGTCCTACGCCTGCAAAAAGGTCTCAAGATCTCTTCAAACTTGTACCTAAGGCCTCTCCTCTTACAACCTGAAGCTACGGTGGTAGCAGTGTCCAACCCCTGCCAGAAATGAGTCATTGACAGCAGCGGCTCCTACACATTCCGTGTCCAAAAGAAAGCTGACCAGGCAAAAACCTTCAGTCTTTCCATTTCTTACATGCGCCGAGTTGAAACACTTGCATAACAAAACCCCAAAAACCACGGCGTCACCCCCACTTCCAAAGGCTTGAGACAAGTACAGGCAGCAAGAGAAACCGCTTGCAATAAATACCATAAGCCTGACCCACAGTCAAAAAAAGATGTGAAATTGCAGAAGATAATCAAAGGCGAGGCCCGTGGCTACGCATGCCGTGATCTCAGACTCAAACAGTCGCCATTTAGAAAGGCACAAAACAGTTCATAAATGTTATTCTCACCAAAAAGGACTAATAAATAAATAAATAAATAAATTGCTGGCCATGAAAACTAGAAGGAGCTTTAAACACTCCTAAAAAGCTGCATTTGCTAGTAAATACTTCACCAGTAGGAAAACATAGGTCATTAAAATGCAACATCTGTTCACGCTAGTGAAAAGCAAAACCATACTGATTTTTGT
This sequence comes from Pluvialis apricaria, assembly GCA_017639485.1. Lineage (NCBI taxonomy): Eukaryota > Metazoa > Chordata > Aves > Charadriiformes > Charadriidae > Pluvialis > Pluvialis apricaria. The sequence continues at coordinate 82,300,120 of CM030010.1, forward strand.
ACCAGCGGTTCAACCAAAGGAGAAAGTCATGCCGACAAGCGTTAAGTCTTGAGCGAAGTCATTGAGTGGGTGGGTGACTTGATTTCGGCAGTCTCTCAAGCTCTCACTGCCAACTTCACCGAGGCCAGAGGTGAACCCCAAACCCTCAGGGCCTCCAGAGCTCTCCCCGTGGGACCTCACTTCCAGACGAAACCTCAAAGCAAATCAAAATACTTCTTTCCAAAATGTGCTGGAGACCAGGTAGGCTTCAGCCTAAAAGGAACTCAACTTCTGCAGTCTCCAAATTTCAAAGTAACCCAAGAGTAAATACTGTATTTGCCATTTAAAGAAAACGGGTGAAAAGAAATACAAACGCCTTTTCTGGTCAGTCCCAGCCTCACAATCCCAAAAGCTGTTGTAAAACAAATCATTACCAGGGGTTCCAAAATACAGAGGCAATATAAGCATGTATCGACGGAGCATTTACACCTTCGTTAGATGAAGCACTCGGAGCATTCCTGCGATGTGCAAACACGCAAATCCCTCCTCTCCTCTCCCGGAAAGCCATCTTGTCTGTAACTCGTTACATGTGCATATTAGTATTACTTCATCTTTTGATACTTCTTTCTATCTTCAAAGCCCTTCAATTTGATTAAAGCAGCCACATTCCCTTTTGACAACAGGAATGAACAGGTTCTTCCCCCGAGCATTACACCTTCCATTTCTCTGCCCTGCTTGCTTCTCTGCCAAATTCCTTGGCAAAAATGGCTATAAACACAAGGCACTTTGATCAATAGGGTTTGAGCCATTAAAAGTATGCAATAACTGCGGCGGAATGATGAGGCAAATACCGTAGTATTTTTCCATTTTTAAAAAAAGTGCACACTTATGTGAACAAATGACAAAACTGAGATTAGTCACAGGACAGTACTGACAACAGTCAAGTCACAAACCTTAGGTTAGCTGTAGATGTAAAGAAGCCAAACTAATTATTCTCCCAACCCCAAAAATAACATTCAGTCGCACTTGAGGGATATCTACGGTCTTCCAAAGCCTTCAGAATTAGCCTCAGAGAGAGAATTATGTCGCCTAGAGGAACTGGCGAACTGCTGCAGAACGACAGTTTGGGAAAAATCTAAGAAATGGATCCACCAGGCTATTTTTTACCGCAAACAATCTATATCTTCCCCAAACGGGCAAAGAAAAACCCCTTACTTTGTTAAGAGGTATTGTATCCACTTTCAGAAAAGGAAAGGAAAGAAAACATTTCCACAGCTTCCCAAGCAGTGCCAAGTTTCAGTTACGAGCCTACAGCACGGACTGTTGTGAAATATGGGATGTCCCGAAAGCCAACACTTTCCGCGGATGGTACCAGCTGCAAGCTGTTAACAGCGTTCAAGTCCTCCGCAGGACTTGGCTTCTCGGGAAGGAATTAACGAGGATACAGTTCGCTAAAATCTATTTTGCTCTAGTGACCGAAGCACATTGCGCAGAAGCTGCGTAACACGACCTTCATTAGCAAACCTTACCCAGCTGCTGTCTTTATCAGCTTCTTAATATTTAACCTTCCAATAATAAAGAAGCTGAACTCACTCCATGAGTGGGGAAAAACGCTTTATGTTCTGCAGGCACAGCGTTCGGACAAAAATCCACTTTCACATGGCAAAAAGAGCGTATTTTGAGATTGGAAATGAAAACTAAACACGGAGGAAATGTTTGCTGAAGTGGGATGGACACAGCTGTCCGAGGCAGCTCTAGCCAAAAGGGTCAGCAGTGACCACCACCAGCTCCTGCTGGGCATTTTCCACGTCGGATGGAGTCCAGCAACAGGTGGGGAGAAGCTTGGCCGGCTTGTGACTCGGGGAGAAGGTCAGCAACTGCAGCACCGCTTTCCAAGGGGAACTCGGAGCTGCTCGTCACCCTGACTTTGTCCGACCGGAGAAAGATCCCAGCCCACAGGGATCTGGCCGCTAGATCGCCATTATTTACAAACCCTTCTTTTCCCCAACACCAGGGAGAAACTATGAAAAGCGATCAATTTAGTGACAGCGGACCTGGCATTAAGACAGGTAAAAATAATAGGGAAAACGAGAACGTTCCTCGTTAGCAATGCTGGGAGAAGAAAGCAAGCCCTTTCACATTACTCTACTCGCGAAGGGAGAGCACGGTGAGCTATATAGAGCACGCTGGAAACTTTTCAGGGAAGAGACAGCCCTGCTCATCCTCCCAGGATCAGTTTACAGTAAACTCCGTCGAGGGGAGGGGGGAAGCTCTCAGCAGAACCCCGCTTCTGGAACCCACACAACTCCCCGGTCATCCGGGGTGGTGGGGAGGAGGCAGGGAACCGACAGTCAAACTCCGGTCCCAATTGTGCCCCGTTTCTCCCACTTGTGACAAAGGATAATTCTTGTTGGGTTCTAAAACCCCGCGCTCGTTAGAAAGCGAGCTGAAGAGAAGGCGAAAGGAGAGGGAGAATCTATACCAGAAATAGTCATCTGGCAAAGCCACGCTGCCCGCATCATCCCAACGCCGCAGAGCAGCCGACAGCGCTCCCCGAAATCTAGCCCGCTCCTAGGCTTCCCCACAGAGACAGAGCAGCTCCAGCCCGGCAAACTATTTATATCAGCAATCTGCACAGCACTTCAACAGATGCTTAACTTTAAATATGGATTTAAATCTTCTTGAAAACAGCCGGGCTAAATATACGCTTTAGGTTAAATTTGTTCCTCGGTGCCGTCCTAAATCACAGCTCTGTGTCTGCCCGCGCTGTTCCTGTAGGTGCTGGCAGAAGATGTACCGGCAGCCGGTGCCCGTACTGCTCCCGTCCCTCCGACCCTTACGGCACAGCACCACCAAACCCCAGGAGACAACAGTGCTGGCATGTGAGCCCTCTTTCCGTAACGAGAGGTCCAACAAACGCTCCCGTTCAACCCCAAGTGCGGTTTTGTCTGCAGTTGGAAGCTTCTTATTTATTGCCAAAGCATTAAAAGAACCCACAAGACAGAGAGCAATCTCATTTCGAAGGCAAACAATTAATTAAAAAACACTGCCTGCTTTACATATATATTTTCAGCAGACCGGGTAAAAGAATTGGAAATCTTCCCTTTTCGCCACTGAATAAAAGTCACAGTGATACAGCCAGAATGAAAATCAGATTCAGGTTAAAAGACTATGGCACATTTCTTTGTACAAACCCCAAGGTTCACCCCCCAGATCTTTAGCGGTTACCCCGTTACTCCTTCGTACGGTGCCGCTCTTTGGCTATCCACGCACAACACGCATCGCTCCTGGGAGCTGCAAGAAGCTACACGAACCCTTGTGGCCAAGGCCAAAGGAAAATCACCAAAATGTCCCACTGAAAGGGGACATTGCAGTGATTGCTCTCAATTAGGAGCATAGAGCCTGAACTCGATTTCTGAACTATACAGCAGACAAAATTTACCTCTAAAAAAAAAACCCCCACGTGAATAATTTAAATCGGCGTATTCTGTGGTTACGTAGCTGTTGCTTTTGCCTCCAATTAGCGAATGTGATTCTACAAGCCATAATGGTCATTCCTCTGAAACAGTCCATCCCCAAATAATCCCCATTTCTTGAAGCAGACATGAAACAACTGTTCTGGATGGCACTACTTTCTGCCACTAGGAATGCGGAGTATGTTTCAGCCCAGCTTTAATGCAAAGCCGAGACTAATCCCCCTAGAGAGCCTTAGCTAGGCTTTGCCAAAGGAACAATTGTTGCCATTAAATAAGTTTATACTGTTTGGTGGTGAGCATTTTCTTTCTGCAGAGTGAGCTCCTATTCCCACGATGAAATGCATGCTGGAATGAAGTCACTTGACTACATTTTTTTTTTTTTTTTTTTTTTTCTATAGACTCATCCTTCTGAAGTTTCCCATCCTAGGCAATTTACATAGGAACAGGCTGGAACAAGAAAGCCATGATATACAAAGTAGGCAGAACAAGTCCCAGACAGATAAAGGGAAACCCAAATAAGAGCAAGTCCAACAAAACGGGGTCAGACATGTTCTCTAGGAATACCCAAAGCGCAAGGAAGAGTCCGTGCCCAGCGGAGCACTCAAGTCGGCACGCCACCTGCAAGCGAGCAGTAGGAAGCAGACCTCCTCTTCTTTTTAGCCTCTGGAGCCCAACAGATTTTCAAGATGCCCCAGAAAGCCTTGAGAGGCCCCAAACGGCCCAAAGTCACACATGGAAATCCTCCCACATTCAGGAAACTCTTTCCTAGCCTCAAAGGTGCCGTTGTCCTCATGGACTTGTGCAACTTGTAGAAGCACATCTCCTCATCGGGAGCAGACCTACTCCAGCCACACAACTGCCTCCCAAAACTTTGGGGATCTATTATTTGCCATCTCCCAAGTTTATTCTTTCCAGGCAGCGGTGATGAGCAGGTCTCACCATCACCCACAGACCACAGTAACCACAAAGTGTTTGACTCCGAAATGCAATGGCTCCCACAGGACACGGTTACCACCCTCCTACTGAGACACAACCAGTCACCTTGCACACCACGTTCAGCCCTTTCAGTGTGAATTAAGGTGCAATGTCACTGCAAGGACATCTGCCACAGTGCTGTCTGTCCCGAACTCTTCAGGCCCGTCTTTATTTCAGACGGGGAATTCACTGACGCGCCTCACCCTCCGCTCCCGTACAGTTTGTGGAGCAAGACTCACTCATCTGGACTGCAGGCCATGGCAAAACCTTAACTTAGCCTCTCCCGGTCTGTGTGACACCTTGGTAGGTGGCTTGATATCTAAATCTTCTGTTTTCAGTACAGCTTTCCTGACCTCCCTGCACAAAAAGCCACGCACACCGAGTTTCACCACCGACAGGGAACTCCTCCTGATTGCTCTTTGCACTGAGTGGTGTTATTTAGTGTGTGTGCTTTTTTCCTGACTGATGATTCTCATCGAGGTTGTGGAGTCTCCCACACTGGAGACATTCCAAACCTGCCTGGACACCGTCCTGTGCCACTGCTGGAGGTGACACTGTTCTGGCAGTGGGGTTGGACCGGGTGAGCTCCAGAGGTCCCTTCCAACCCTGACCATTCTGTGATTCTGTAAGAGCTACTTATCCACTTTAAAACCAAAAATAACCGTATCGCCCCAAACCCACAATGCTATCAGTGCTCTACAGCCAAGGACCACACTGTCGCCGTAGCACTGTAAACTTCTGCAATTGTTTCCTGTACCGCGTACATGAAGTCAATCTGTCATCTGTACCATCTCTCCCCCCTGTCAGACCGTATTTGCCCAGCTCCCACGGGGCCAGGCACTCCGAGACATACTTCGGGATGTTCTGGCTGAACCTACGAGCTGACTCACGGCAGAGCTCGGCTCTTCCCTTCTGCGTGCAAACAGGTTTTGACACCTATGCTTTCTGCTTCTGTTTCAACCTTCCAGCATCCTTCTGCTCGCCGCTGCTTTGAAATGGGGAAAATCATTTGGTTCCAAGGAAGCGAAAGTGCAGATTTAACAGCTGCAGCCTTCTGCTGCCGATCCCCGGTGCCCCTTGCAGAAGCGCAAGTACAAAATAAGGACACACGCTTCACCTGGCAAAAAAAACCCCAACCCTCAACGCAGAAGAGCCAAGTTATTAATCAGAGCCTGAAATCCAAGCCTAGTAAGTCAAATCGTTATGAAACTGCTCTTGGAGCACGAACGCGACAGAGTAACTGCTGAGGTCTCCACAGACCAGGATGCTCAAAATACCTCTCCTTTCCTGCACAGCCATGCGATTCGCAGGGTATTATATACCCATAGCTCAGAGCTAAATCAAACACCCCTCCTCAGCTGGATGAACTCAGTTCCCATTACTATATTTAAATATCAAGGTCTCCGGTTGGAAGCAAGACTTGAACGCCAGCCCAATACCACATTCAGGTTGCGACTAGTCCATTCATATGTTTCTTTACAAACAGAAGGACAGGCTCTGCTGATTTATGCATAGTTTTATTTCCATTTAACTGCTGAGGTCTACACTACTCTTCCAGGGAGTATATAAACCATAAGGCAAAACGTACCAAAAGGGATCTGCCTTTTTATAGACATAAATCTGGCGACACAAGCACAAACACATCTATAAAGAATCGCTTACATTTCAGTTAACATCTGCTTTCCTCTTCAGCTTTCAGATGACCGAGCTCTTCCCTCCACGTAACTGTGATGTACTTAATATCATTATTTTAAAGTTCACTCAGTGGGTAAGAAATCAGCAAATAAATCCTAACAAAGACTCTCCCCTGCTTGAACAGATGTTGGATCAGGATTCAAAGCTGAGCAGAATAGCCCACAGCTCTCAAAGCTTTCGTTTCACATATCATACAGATTTATTTTTAATGAATATACCGTTTTTCTGGGAAACGGCTGAGGCGAACAAAGAAGAAAGGAAATCATTTGCAGTGATTAACGTACCAGGGCTGAGGCCTTTTCCACCCTATCATGTTTATTCTCCAGGTTTATGACACTGAAATTTCAGCGTTGTTCAATTTCCATTTCCTTTGGTGGTGGTTCTTTGGCTTCCAGTCCTTCAAGTCACAAGTGAAAAAGTTCATTTCGACTTATCAGAAAGTCAGAGAGAGTCAGAAGAGATAAAAGAAAGGCAGTTCTTGCCTCTCGGTAAGTTGTTGTTTCCTCAAGGCATGAACACATTCACAACACAGCACCTGCTCCAACGGAACAGAAACGGCAAGTTCACCATCCCTAAAATAACCTCGGCAGAGCGAGAAGCCCAGGAGTAGGTCCTTGGACAAGACCCACAGCTGCAGAAGACACAGCCTGAATAGAAAGCTTTCCTCAAAAGCGTTGGTAAGGCTATAACGAGGCTTTTTTTTTGGTGAACGATTACAGAAATGTGTTTATTTTAGGGTTCCCATTTATGCAAGCTAGAGCTCCAGCAAAGCACACGCTGGAGCGACATTCGGTAGGGAGGTAGGAAGACCTCTGCTATCAGCACGCTATTCTGTACACGATTGATTTACTTTTATTAATGCTCCCATTTTGTCATACCAACCCACTGGCATCCGAGTAAAACAGACGTTTGGCCTCGAGATCTCTGGTTCGCCCTCCACACGGTTCTTAATCATCTAATTCCCTAACAGCTTCCTTGTGCAATCAAAATTATCCGCATTATCTTTGCGCCAGCCCGATTTGGAGGAGGAGATAAAAGGGAGGGGGTTGCCAAGAGGAGGGAACGAGCCCCGAAACGACTGGTGTTAGGGAGAAGGGAGCAGCACTGCAGCTCTACAGACATCCCTACACCGCTCGCCACGATTTTGCTAAAACGTCGATTGATCCTACTCGTTAGATCAGCAGCATCTGCTGCCATCTGTGCACTCATTTCCCAAACCCACAATCCCAACTGGAGGAGGTTAGTAGGTCACGGGCATAATTCTCTGCACCTCCCGGGATGAGAGGAGGCTGCACGCCATGTCTCCAAACACTCGGCGAGCCCCTCGTTGACCCATCCCGACCCTCTAACACTTCCCCTGCCAGCTGATCTCAGTCCTTTCGTCCCTCCACGAGCAGCTAACCTGCCGCCTTCCTCCTGCTGAAGCAAGAAGTCATAGCCAATTCTACAATAGCTCTGCTGACGGATAAGCAGATTTCAGAGTGTGAAAAGGAAAATTAAAAAAAAAAAAAACACAAAACAAAGAACACCAGCTTCAAGAATAACTAGACTGAGGATCAACATTTTAAATGATCGCAATAGAATAGTTCAATGCAATTCACAAAAGCCAAGAGAAAACACCAAGTAGGGCTTAGAGAAGAAAATCCAGATGTTAGTTATATTTACATTAGAGGATTTTGCACAGAGCCTACATCAAGACTTGCTAAGAACGAAGCAGTGATTTTCAGTTGTCACAGGGAACGAGATCTTTCCAGCTCACGGCTCTATTTCCAACGTTCCCCGCAGTGAGAGACGCCGAGCCTGCCTCGTGCCTCCCTCCATCTCAACTTCAGGACCCGCGGTCATCGGAAGCCCCTTCTTTCTCTAAGTCTCTCTGGAAACCAAGCTAAGTGGAGAACTTGTAACTCGCCTCATCAACTCCTACTCCAGCCAGTCACTTCTCTCTCTGGGGCGAGAATGGTTCGACAGTGACAGCAGAGAACACCTAATACACAACATTTCCCCCAAGTTCGTAAGGATCTCCACGACAGCTACTTCTCCTCTCTTACTACAGCGCTTGCCAGCCAAGAGCGTTCAACGCCAAACAGCATCCATCCTACGCACACCTACGAAATAAATATACAAGTGCGATGTGACACCGGTGCTGAGCCTCATGTGAATGAAACCCTGATTTCTGGTAAAACCTGAGTCAGAAAACCCACTGTATGGAACGTGGTGTATGAAACCTAAGGGGAATGTTGAAATAGCTGCCAGGCTGAGCGGACAGGGCCAGCGTAAACACTTTGAAGCGTTTCAAACTCTCATTTAGGCATACACAGAGAGAAACCCAGAGCTTTGGGATGGCTTGTTCCCACACCGTCCAACAGATTTGCATAGAGTTTAATCCAAAAAGGGGCAGCTTTACGGTACCAACCATCATCTACACAATTCAGTCCTTCTCAGCTATAAGAAATATCTTCGGCTTAAAATCAAAATGCTTCTAAATGAGATTTTTTTTTTCCCCCCACATGGTAAATTCCTTAGACTTTTCTGTCCCTTAGCAGTTTCACGTGAATGCAGAGAACAGAATTAGGAAAAGAATTAAGGTGGCTTAGGTAATTATAGCGGCACATGCTATCAGTTCAAGACAGAAGATTAGCACAGCGAGCTTCCAGTTAAAGGAGGTCTTCTCCCCAGTACTGTGAAAGGAACTGGCCTCTTTTTTGCTTTGGCTATCTAAAACATGAACAGTGTACCACATTCAAAGCAGCGATATATACCCCAGAAAATCTTCCCAGAGACACTTTTTCTGGTACTTAAAAAACCAAAGAAGTTTCAAGACAAAGTTGAAGAACCACTTTAAATCCACCAAGCAGACAGCTGCGCACCCCATGGCTTTAAACCCAATGTAAAGTTTATATTGAATTATTGTCCTCTACGTTTAACGTGACTAATTGTGTCACCTTTGGCCAAGGCAGATTTCTAATAAAAACTGCCTGGTAAAGAAAAAAGCAGCAAAGACCATTCTTAATCAAGAATGGCTTGCTTGTAAAGCTGCGAGCAAACATGCATTTAATCAAGGCAGAAGTGACCAGTAAACAAAAATGCTCTGTATCACTCATACCTACCACAAGACCAAGGTGTTCTGAGACCGATTCATCACTTCACATTGCAGCTCATTTTCTCTGTTCTGCCCACACCACATTTACCAAACATACAATGCTCAATTCTTACTATTTTATCTCAAGCTTTACAACAATTAATTCAGTATTAACCAGATGGGGTTTATCATTTGAACTCCCCTCTCAAGGGGAATTTAAAGCTATAGAAGCAGCTTAACTTTCACCTAACCAAAAAATATTTATATCAGTTCTTCAGGCTGTAGAGAAAACTTACAAGTATGGCAGGAGTGCGACAGCGTTAGGGTGTCAAAACCAGAAGGCCAGCTGAAACAACGCTATTTTTGTATTTGTACTTCGTATTCAAATTCATTTTCTTATTTCAAGGTCACGGATTTCAAACACTTAAAGGTGACAATAACCCAAGGTGACAATAACCCAAGTGAAACTGCTCAACAGCTCTACCATCTCTATCAGTGTAATTACCGTGGCAACTTTTGTGGTTTGTTTTTTTAAATGATGAAAAGAGTGGAGGCGGGTTTTAAAAAAATACCAGGAGAAATGACACTGTGCCTTTAAATGCACTGCCCCTGGACATAATCCTCATCAAAAGCCCATTATCATTTCTCTTGAGAAGAAAATGATCGCATTCCTTCCCCCCCCTTTCTTCCACTGCAGTGGCTGCTCCGCTCAGACACATCCAGAAATCTCTGAAAGTAGAATTCAGATCCGAACAATTTTATCCCGGTGGAGAATCCTCTCCCATATATTCATGTTATTCCAGGCCCAGGCATTTGCGGTGGTTTCATGCGTGCACATTATAATGCTGATTTTTTTTAAAAAAAACCCACAACTATTTTTCAAACCAGAATCGCTTCTCTGCACCAGTCTGACTGCATCACGACCAAAGGAACACTGAAATCCTAGAAACACAAGATGCTTTCTAAGGACCCACCCCTAAGTCCCTTCAATGACCCTTTCTAATCTCTGCTGAAGGACCTACCAGCATCCAGGCAGTCAAAGGCGACTATCACAAACACCGAAGGACATGAACCACTGGCTGAAACACAATACACAAGCAAGAAGCAAGTAAAGCTTCAGTATGTAATATCAGTCTAATTTCTTTTGAGGAACCACACGCCATGGCAAAGACGGGGCCGGGTTGGTTTGCATCCCTAAACAGCTCTTCCGTTCCTAACGACACTTTGGTGGCACTTCAGAGACTGGGGAATGCGTGGAAAAAAACTTAAAAGAAACGTTGCCAGAAAGGAGAAAAAGTTACTGCTATTGGGGAAAGGAGAAGGATGTTGGAAGCAAGCAGAGATGCTGCGGCAGGGAAAGCCCTCGGTGCGCAGACCCTTGTGCCCGCAGCAGCCTGCACGGTGCCCTCAGCACCTGGGACAAGAGGAAACCCAAGAGACGGAGCTTTTACAGAATCACAGAACGGTCAGGGTTAGAAAAGACCTCCAGAGATCATCCAGTCCAACCCCCTGCCACAGCAGGGTCACCTCCAGCAGTGGCACAGGACGGTATCCAGGCGGGTTTGGGATGGCTCCAGAGTGGGAGACTCCCCCACCTCTCTGGGCAGCTGTGCCACTGCTCTGCCACCCGCACAGGGAAGAAGTTCCTCCTCATGTTTAGGTGGAACTTCCTATGGTCAAGTTTGTGCCCGTTCCCTCTTGTCCCGTCACTGGGCATCACTGAAAAAAAGACCATTCCCGTCTACCTGGCACTCTCCCTTTAAGTATTTATAAACATTGATAAGATCCCCCCTCAGCCTTGTCTTCTCCAGACTAAAAGCCCCAAGGCCCTCAGCCTTTCCTCATAAGAAAGATGCTCCGATCCCCTCATCATCTTTGTCGCCCTTTGCTGGACCCTCTCCAGCAGTTCCCTTGGCTTTCAGTCCCCCATCCTCAGACCCCGGTATGAAGCGGGAGCCTGGTGGGGAGAGCTTCAGATGTCACAGCAGAGGAAGAGAGAAGGTAAAATTCAGGGAGCAGAGTCTGGAGCTTCCCTTAGGCAGAGCGGCTTTCTCCAAGCAAAGGACTTGCCAGAGCGAGGTGCAAAACTCTGCCTATGAAGAGTGCCAACCAGAGAGGATAACGTGGGAAATGCTGTTACATCAGGATGAGATTTATTTTCACTCACAGGAGATCCCTGACATAACTGTCCCTTTGAAGACTTTCAACACCAGGCTTTCGGGACTTGCCAAAGGCTCAGAGGGCAGCTGGTGGCAGGGCGAGGCTCCGGCGCCACGTGTCGCGTCCAAACAGGTATGCACACGCGTACCTCCTATGGTTACTCCACCGATGCCCGAATTTAACCAGACCTAACATCCACATAACTTATTCAGGGACAACTGCTTCTTTTCCCCAACCCTTACTCTCAAAAACAACTTCAGAAATGACCCTAAAAGGGAAAAAATCACAACGCCCATACCTTTCCGGACAGGACAAGAACACATCCTCTGCACCAGGGGTACCCAGTATTTGCCTTAACGACCAGCAGCGCCAGGAAAGATCACTTTTTGTTATTGTGCGTGAGAGTCTCAGTACACACCTACCGAGGGAGGAACAGTTTAGCCCTACCTTTTAGCACACCTACCCAAAATCTGGACTTTGCAAGGGAATTAAAAAAAAAAAATCATCCAAAACTTAGCTCCTTTCTTAGCTGTCACAAGCAAGGAATGAAAGATGCAAGAGTTTTGCTCTCTGTCAGATATTAAAAACACACTTTTAATAATTTATTTTATAAAACATATGAAAAGGGGGGAAGGGGAAAGCATAACATGGAGGAGGGTTGCATGCAAGAGCTGCACAGCAAAGGCAAACCAAGAGCACCAGGCGGGTTAGCACCGTTCTGCGCTGTAAGCCCAGTTCCAGCCATGCCTTTACCTAAACAAAGCAGATGTTACGTGTAAGGGAAGTACAAACTGTTTTAAACGAAGCTAAGCGTTCCCAAAAAGCCCGTATGCGATGGGCATATGCACAAGTCAAGTTTAAAAAGAAAAAAAAAAAAAAAGCCAATGCTTCAGTCAAGAGGTGTTGCAAAGAAAGCAATTTTTTTAATTAGCTGTCTGAGAAAAAACCCTGTGCTCCTGCCAAGAAGAAAAAGGAAGCCTTTGCCCAGGGTGACGGTTCACACGGAGACCCAACCTCATGTCACCACGTGCCTTCCTCCTATCCCGCTGCCTCAGAGGGAGCCGTGAGTCTTTGCAGTTAGAAGGGAGCCGCAGGAACGAGAGAAACACCATCCAGACCATCTTCTCTGTCCCTCCCACACCAACAAGAAGTCCTCCTAACTGCCAGTCAACTGCGTCTTCGAGTAAGCTCTCCTTACACCTCCCTTCCCCATCTTTCCTCTGGGTTTTTTGAGGTCACAGCCTCTTCGCTGAACCCACCCATAGACCCAAAAATAGCCATCTTGAAACCTAACGCAACCCCAGGTTCGTATTCCCCGCAGTGAAAGGCAAGAGACCTTCCTCACCCCACAACATGAGCCAACCTGCCTGGGACGAAAGGCGTCCTGCCTTAGAGGAGCCTGACCCACTAGAAGAAGGTCCCTAACCAAATATTCAAGGCCAGGACGCAGCTGGCTTTACCCCACGTGCCCAGCCCAGGTAATTTGCGGTCTCTCCCTGCTTTATGCAATCTCTCCTTCAAAGAGCGAGAGCCGAGAGGAGGGTTGTGTCCTCCTCACCGGCACCCTTCCATCCCCTTCCCCGTGTACTCGGCCAGCTGCACCCCAGCAGCCTCTCTGACGGCCCCCAGCTACGCAGAGGGCATGTTTGCAACTGAAGCGGTAATTACTGCTGCTTTTACCTCTGCAGTTGCACTGCGTGTCACCTAAATACGCTGCTTCCAGTGTTGAAGATCAGAGGGGCATTCTTCAGTGGACTCCACCTCCTCCATCCACTGGCCGGCTGCGCAGTTCTTGAAGAGCAAAATACCAAAGATTCCCTTACATTTATGAGAAAGTCTCCCTGACCATCTTCCCTATGTAAAATATATATATATAAAAAAAAAAAATTTGAGCTATTTGGTCGTCCTGCCTGGTATTTTTCAAAGGCTCTCAACGCTGGTCTGCCGTTGCTCTTACTGCGGTGAGCTAAAAGCTTTTGGAAAATCCCATCCCACATCTCGAAGAGCCAGGAAAGAAATTGGATTGCTGAAAAATCCCACAACACTAATAAAAAGAGGACTCTTGGCACACTCCTGACTGCACTGCATCTGCTCTGCTAAGTAGGTACATTTATTTCAATCCTGTAGCTGTCGCTTGCTATTTATAGCTGCTGGCTTAATGAACTTTCAGGGTAGACACCAAGGCTGAGCCTTCCTAAACTGATGTTTAAATATCTTTGTTGAATTAATTTGATCTCAGTATGGACAGACCGTTCCACGGTTGGACAGGCAACTTCCACTCCTCGCTGGAAATCAGCTGGGACATTCTCCGTAGTACTGCATTTCCTCCCGCAAGGCGGGCGGCACTCTGAGGTGGGAAGCAATACCAGAAATCTACTTCATAGTAACCCAGACCGCACATCAAGAGGTCGGAAGACCGTTTAAGAACAGCCGAAGAGATCACAAATGCATTTTTTTTAAGTGACATACAATTAAATAGTCACCTCACGCTCAACTTGAGGACAAAGAGGAGCCACTCTGTAAGTGTCCCGTGCAGAGGTGCGTTGACCAGCATCCTGTGCCTCGGGTGGCAGGCAGGCGTACCGACAGAACAAGCATGTCGTATTCGTCGCCAGCTGCCGTACCACCGCAGTAACCCCGCAGGCAACTTGCTTCTCACCTTGTGCAAAAGTGCTCCTGAGAAGAGGCGATTTTGCACTCTTCGTAAGGAGAGGCCTGTCACAGAAAGCCGGGAAAATCCCTGCCGAATGCATCGCCGATGTCAAACGGGTGGCATTGCCAACTAGAAAGAGATGGTTTCCACGCCGTTGGGCTCAAAAGAGTTCAAATAGAGCCTTCTCTTTGTTTGGAGGCAGTGCCAGGGACAGAGCCTTCTGCCTGTCCGCCTTCTGTACCTTGGGCTGCATCAGTAGTGTGGCCAGCAGGTCCAGGGAGGTGATTCTGCCCCTCCACTCTGCTCTGGTGAGACCCCACCTGGAGTACTGTGTCCAGCTCTGGAGTCCCCAAGATACGAAAGACACGGACCTGTTGGAGTGGGGCCAGAGGAGGGCCACAAAGATGATCAGAGGACTGAACCACTTCTCCTGTGAGGACAGGTTGAGTTGGGGTTGTTCAGCCTGGAGAAGAGAAGGCTCCAGCGAGACCTCATTGCGGCCTTCCAGTACCTAAAGGCGGCCTACAGGAGTGCTGGGGAAGGACATTTTACAAGGGCATGGAGTGATAGGATGAGGGGGAATGGCTTCAAACTGGAAGAAGGTAGATTTAGATTAGATATTACAAAGAAATTTTCCCCTGTGAGGGTGGTGAGGCCCTGGCCCAGGTTGCCCCGAGAAGCTGTGGCTGCCCCATCCCTCGAGGTGTTCCAGGCCAGGTTGGACGGGGCTTGGAGCAACCTGGGCCGGTGGGAGGTGTCCCTGCCTATGGCAGGGGGGTTGGAACCAGATTATCTCCAAGGTCCCTTCCAACCTAAACCATTCTATGATTCTATTCCTCAGCTGATGCCATGAGCTCCCTGGACATGAAGGCTGGAGACTCTGTCCCCACGGGAGACTCTGTCCCCACAAGTGTTTGCCAGCACAGCCCTCAGCACACTGCTCTGCAGATTCCACCGACCGCATTTACAAGAGAAAGACTTCCCTGCTTCCATGCCCCGTTTAAGATATGAAACGTTCTCTCAAGTCTTGTGTCAGCAAACCGTTCACAAGCATTGATACCGAGCGAAGGGGCAGACACACATCAAAACATGATGGTTCTCAAGAAACATGAAGCATGAGCTGAACAGACTGTAACTGAGGTGGGACAGGCAGAAATACCTGCCTGCATGCTCAGGTCTTCTAGATTTCAGCAGGAATTACGGGTGTGATGAAAAATCAAGAGCACAACGGAATCAATGGGCGTTTCACCCCCATGGGTGGACTTTCTTTGCTGATGAAGATCATGTTGGTAAGCGAGACAACACAGCAAAATAGCAGAGTAGCTCAACCTCCAGGGACACCTGGCTAGCACAGTTCAGAGGTACTGCACACAACAGAGGTTAGAAAACTACTTCTATGCACACACACCCCACCACCATCTTATCTAGGCACTCAGACCCACTGGAAGATCAGAAGAACCTGAAAGGACCAAAAAATGTATTTGTTCTGCAAGAAGCCAACTATAACATCAAGGAAACTAAGGATACTAATGCCATCAACTCCAGGTTGTTCCACATTAACCAGAAGCAACAGAGAAAGTGCGGTACTTGGATTAAAAATGAAAAAGCCTCTGCTTAAACCAATCAGGGTGGTGAATTCATGCTACAAGATTGCTCACCACAACATCTTTTATGTCGCTAAGCATCTCGATAAACCAAGCGTTGATTAACTAGCTTTCATTAAAACAAACGGTGCCAACCGATGTCGCAGGATCTCTCAGGTTCAGACAATCTGTTAGAGATAATTACAGGTCTCTCCACCTCAGACATCCTCCCGAGCACGACTTAAATGCGGGTATTCAGCAGCAAAGTCTTAGCACGCATACCCAACACCAACAGCAAGCTTCAAGCAAGCAGGAGGCTCTGGAGTTCCAGCTTTCCGAGCCCCAGAGGACACAGAACTTACTTTTGAGAGACGGCTGCATTTTAAATCAGCGTTGTTAAAAGGTACATAGCGAGGGATGACACCTGGCGATCATCGCAGAGGGACACAGCGGTTGCCCCTGTAGCAAATGTGATGCGTCCAGAGCAAAGCTCACCTCCACCGGCAGAGATGCGCTCCATCCAGAATGACAGCATGAGCCTCAAACAGCGCCTTAATGAAATGACTCCGCGGCAAACGTTTTCTCTCTCAGCAAAATGCTCCTCCTAACCCACATCTGAGGGCTCAAGAGAGGGCTTTTTTTTTTTTTTTTCCTCACTAAAACCTTCAAGAAGTACTGCTGGTGGGTGGAAGAGGAATTTCTCTAAGCAAACTGCAAACCTTTACAAACCTTTGATGGGATGACATATCATCCCTTCCCTCTCTCTTGCAGTACGGGTCCTCTAGAAACCACTCCAACAGACAGATCCAGATTTTCAACTTCTTTTCCCCGTTTCTGGTTTGGTGTCCCGTAACCAGGATCACAGTCACACCCTTCAACTGGCAAAGAAAACCTTCAGTAAGCTTAGCCCACGTGTGACCATAGGCAGAAGAGCTGCAAGGAACAGTACAACATGAAAGATGGCCTCAGCTCACAACCACTTATCCCTTCTTGAAGGTTTTCCAAAATTTAGAGTCTGCAGTTGTATTTACCCACCTGTCAACCTTTCGACTCCTGCCAAAAATCAGGTTTTACTCTCTTCACGGATGCAAGCGCTAAGAAAATTCTATTACAACATGCAGTTTATTAGTTTCATGGGCCCTTCGTTACTGCTTGCTGCTTTTGGGTGCCAGCACCCTTCTGGATCCGCTGCCGGACCGGGGCATTACAGAGGTTTCTGAAGCCCAGCGCCGCGTGGGGCAGAGCGCCCTGAATGCCCATTTCCAGTAAACGATGAACACTGAATTTCCTTTCCTCCCACTCTGTTTTCTTAAGCGTTATGCTGAGTTTAGACCAATCTTTCGCTTCGGCAACAACAGTTTGTCAGACCTGCAAGTGGTTTTAAGACCAGGCAGTGAACCACATGGTATTGCAGCAAGGCTCTACGCCCCATAACCCATTGAATAAAACCTTTACACTTGAGAAATTTTCCCATAGCAATATAATCAAAGGAAAAATCTAATCGTATGGCCCTTCAGCGAAGGGAACTCCCGAAGAACCCCTCTTGGTCTTTAAAGGCAGGGCATTTACACGTACAAGTGTGTGTTCACATGCATGGGAACTACTACACTTAGGAGAAGGATGAAGATGTCCCATGTTTATGACTGAAGAGTCGTGTCAGCAGCCAGCTTACCGCCCCATCAAAGCAAACTCCTTTATCCTTTTTCCACGTTGAAAACCCTTCTTCATCCTTTTTCCATGTAACGTTGTTAGCAATGAAAGCAGAAAGAGGCTAAAGTCAGGCGGCCAAAGCGACTCAGAGGAGAAAGGCCTCAAGAACACAAGATGCTGCGATCCACTTGCCTATTGCCTTCTTCCCATAAATGGGGAACGAAGGCTCGCGTCCTCCGCAGACCTGCGGGCTGCATTAACAGCTCTGCAAAGCGTTACCGAGCAGAGGAGTCAGCATCGCTCTGCAGCAACGCGGGGCACAGAAGTGCCGTGCCCACACCTTCTCACCCCTACTTTTTAAACCGAGAAAAAGAGAAATTAGAAAGCAAGTGACGCCTCTAAGTTAACTTCCCGAAAACAAGGTCTGAGGGTGTTTATGGCCAGATAGCTTTAAAATCACTCAGAAGAACAGAGAATGTTCAATCTTTTATTACCTATGTTACTCACATTATTTTTGTGATTACTTGGTGTGAAGTGCCTTAGGGCTTGAATGGGGTGCAGTATTGCGAGTCATTACTCTATAGCTTATACTGCTCGTCCTTGACTACACATGAAATTCCCCAAGACATTTCAGAAAGGGACAGTTATTTTATATTTTGGGCTTCTTGCTCTCCGTTTGCTTGGAATCACCTTTGCCTACAGAAGGACTTTTACCCCAGCCACTGAATTCAGAGTCACAAATCCACACAGGCAGTTTCTTACCTCCCAGAAACCACAGGCCACGCACAGACCAACCCAACAAAGATGAGAATTTCCATTCTGTGAACGAATCATAGATTTTTCTGCTTGTGTTTCTTCTGACATGGTAATGGCTCACATCAGCCCAAGTCTGTACCCCATATTTCGAGCACTTCTGTTCTAAACACCCTACCAGAGTTTCGGAATAGAGATTTGTATCTTTGTGAATGTGTACCTTCTGCACACGCTGTGTGTCTAAGGGGCACGGAGCTGGGCCAGCCTGAGGACAACCCAAGCAAGTTCTGCACAAGCAGAGGCATCTCCGCGGAGCACCTCGTACTGCTGCGTACGTCAACGCGGTGCCTGCACGCTGCCTGCTACGACAGCGCTTACTGAGAGACATGATTGCATTGGGTCTGAGCCAGGGAGGCGAGCCAAATTAACTTGGAGGGCAACCAGACCACGAGAAGAAACCCCTTCCCAGATCGAGCCCAGATGCATTTCCTCATGGGAAAATCTCCACACGTCTGTAGTAAAGAATGAGGAAGAGGGAAACTGATTCAGATCGCAGCCTGTCCCAAATAAGAAGCTTAAAATTCGCTTTCCTTGTTCCTCCCTTGTCTCATCCCTTACAAGTAACGGCGAACTATACCATCCACTTCATCCCGAGATAAGCAATCGGCCAACCTGCGAAGGCAGAACCAGGCTCGACACCTCTGCCCTGTGGCTTTCCGCCACCAGCTCTCTTCTCTGGCCACCTGAGTCTTTCCTTCACCCCACGAAATGTGTTAACCCTAGTTCATCCCCAACCAACTGAATATGCCCAAAAGACTAGCAGGTCACTACTCCAGCCATTAGCACTACAAAAATAATCACTAAACCTTCCCTCTGAAAGCTCCATTCTACTCATCGCCTCTCAATTTGCTACCCTTCCCCTTCTGCAGTGTTCTAACAGCATGAACCTTCATCTGTTTTCCAACTCTTACATGTGTTTTAGGCAGATTAGAAGAGGGTATTTAAAGCCCACTTACTAGTAATGCAATTATTATTTTATTATTTTTTTTAACCTCAAAAATAATTGTATGCCAGCTTCCTGGATGGCGCAGAATAACAGCTGCTAAAAAGTGTTTCCTTCTTACCAGCTGTAAGTGGAAACCAGGGCCAGGCTGGTTACAGGAGATGCGTTTAGAAATAAGGCGCTGGTATGCTTCATCTGGAACGGGGATGTGTAATAGTCTGCGGTTCGAGGAAGCCGCGTCCCAGCGAGTGCCGGTGTCAGCAGTTTTCTCCCCGAGCGCAGAGACAGCCCTGCAGGCCTGGAATATACTGAAAGGGCTCTGCGGAGGGAACATCGCCTTCGAGCCTCCTCCTCCGTGTATCAGAGAACATCCCTGCCTAGGTTTTTGAAGAAGGCATCTTTCCCAAGCAATAATTTACTTAGGATAAAACATATCCGTACACGTTCAACTTCCCGAACTCTCGCCGGATGGGAAAGCTGAAGGTTGTTTATGAACTACCAGAGTTTGCTTTGTTTGACTGAACTGGACACAGATTAAAAAAAAAAAAAAAAAAAGAAAGGAGGATTGACATTTCCAGACTGCACCAATTCCCAAGTACAGAAGCGCAGCTAGACCGGTTTCGAACTGGAACAAAACATTTATGGGGAAGGTTTGCATTTCTGGACCTGTTTGCTCTCCTGCCCATATCCACAGGCATGTTTCATCAGGTTCGTTTGTTGTGGGACAAGCAGCTTGACCTGGTGAGTCAAATCCAGATTTTGGTCAAAATCTGGCTGCACGGTTTTCACCAAAGAAGCTGAGAAATCCTCTTCAGGTAAGATATCTAGGTTTAAGCTTCAAGGTCCTTAGGGACAGACCAAGAAACAGACGTGATGTATCGAATCAAAGCTGGCTTAAGCTGTCCACTCAGTAAAGACAAAGCTCTCAGTATAACCGAGACAATCAAGTCATTTCCTAAACTTCTAGGAACTATTTTCACTACGTTATTAAAGATTTTGCAAGTCAAACTTTGTATGCTCCTCCTTCTATCTGAAGATGAAATAAACTACGAATTATATATAAGCTGAACTGACAGTGTCTAATAATTGGCCAAGTTAAAAACTGCAAAAATACACAACAAGAAGGAACTAGGTAAATTCTTGATTTTATAGACAGAGATGCGCTGTACCTTTCCTTAAGATGTTTGGGGTTTCTTCATCTAAAATTGGGTTTTGCTTATTTTAAAACACGGTTAACAAAGCAGAATATATGAATCCCAAAACCTTCCAATGCTAAGGAGGAGACTGAAATGTCATCAATTTCTGTCCCTTCATCTCATCATTAACTAAATCAACAGCACTTTCACTTTATTATCTCATTAAACTCCCTCTGCAGCCCTTCGGAAGGCAGTGTCCTACATGTTATCTTCACAGCACAGGACTCATCGAGCCTCAGTCGCTGACGGGTACCTGCAGCGTTGTGTGAATCCCATCCCCGGTTTTAGCGGTGAGCACAGTCCCTGGTACAGCCGCCCGTCATGCCAAGCGATGCTTGTCATCCAAAGGTCATTAACACAGCTGGTGTTACGCAAAGGTCATTAACGGAGCTGGCCCTTCATCCTGGGGACTGCAACACTCTTGTTGTTCTGATCCTGGGTCGCTTCACCAGAGAGGCGCCGAGCTGCCGAAGAGGGCACAGCGGGCTCGGGATTTCCTCTTTCCTTGGTGTCCAGCACTTCTTTTTCTCCTCTTCTTCTGATGACGGGGAAGCACTGTGTACCCACATGCATATCCAGCGTGCCTCATAGCCCCTTTAGCGTCATCCATCCCTCTAAAACGACCTCAGGCACATTAGGCTAACGCTCCCTCGCTGGCTGTCTCCACGCTCTGCATTTCACGTCTCGCTCAGTTTCTGTTATTTTTCCCCCTTCAAAGATGAAAAGCAAAACCCAAAGCGCCCTCTTTCCCGGCCACAACGCAGTCACCATTTCTCCATTGGCCAGCTGGCAAGCATCTTCACCCGGCCCTGCTCCACGAAACCACTGGGTCCAGACCCAACAGATACTTCAGCTTCGTATGCCACATACTCTGCTGACAGCTGTCTCAACTACATGTACGATATTTCATTTCAGCTTTCTCCCAACTCCATTAAAATTAAAATTAAAATTGCTGTTCAAAATTCCCCAATTCTGTTTTTAATATTCTTAGCGCTCTTTTGAAACTGAATTTGAGCCACGTACCCCTACTCTTTTATGATTAACAGATGAAGATTAAAAACACAGGGTTATAACCGAGATTTCTTGCCGTGATGGCCAGTAACGAGTATCAGACCAAGCTGGTGAGGCACGTTTTTCTTCGCCTGAAGAGAACTGGTCTTCTCTTGGACGCACTTGCCACAACTAAGAGTGAACATAGCAGCCGGACACATGGCACATATAAGCCAAAAAAGACCCTCAAGAAGCCTCATCAAAGCTCCGGTAAGAAATATCTCAAGCTGGCACAGTCTGAACATCCAACAACCGTCTAAGAGACAGAAACCGAAATGGAAACAAAGAGCCATTTATAAATGATGGAGAAGGTCAAAAGCGGAACAGCAGAGATTTCTGAAGGAAGCCTGGTGTTACTACGTAGATGGAACTAGAGAAGAAAGGGTTGTTTAGCAAGCAAAAAAAGTGTAGGAAACAAGTCATTCAGGTCAGCTATGAGGACAAGAGTTTCAGAAAGGAAAAAAACCTGGGGATATGAGGCAACATGTAATTCAATGTTTGGAAATTCAAGACAGTAATCTGAACTACTCCTATCCTTTACGGTGTTCTAAATTAACTGCGCCAGCTCGTAAAAAGATCTGGCCACCAGTGCAAAAGAGCAAGTCCCTGCAAGAATCTGGTCAAGTATCTGGATACATGAGACAGTGAACAATACTGAGAAAGTTAGAAATGTAGTATTAATGCTACTGCATGGGACACCTGGAATATCGCATGGTATTTAAGTGATCCTGCTCAAAAAATACGTAGTACAAAGAGATCAGGGTGGAAAAGACTACAGGAAAATTCTCAGAGAGAAATGAAAATATTGTACATTTTTACATGCAGATCAAGAGTAGACAAGAACATACTAAACTGTAGAAACAACAGAGGAAAAAATACCATTAACCCTTTCTCAAATGACACAAAACAGAAACAACGAGGAACAAAACAAAAGGCAGAAAATCAAAACCTGATGGAAGTAACAGGTTTTCAAGCATGGGCACCGATTAGCCTGTGGAAACGATTCCCCTAGGACAGCGATACATCCAGCAGCCAAAAGGGAATGTCTACAGATCTGGTCACCTGCACGCCAAAGAAGAACAGAGGTGTAAATATAAAAACTAAACTTCAAATACCTAGAGTTCTTGAGACCAGGTAATTATGTCTTTCGGTGTAAAACCAACTCCTGATTTTTGAGCATTAACAAGAGAACTTCCTTGGGACAACCAGGGAACTACAGCTACAAAGAACAAATGGACTTGGTGACTTGCCTTCCTTTCTAGCTGCTGCTCTCTGAACTACCTGCACGACCGAGAACAACAGGCCCCGGGCTAAAGACAGGACTGATCTGATCCCATGTTACTGTCTTTCTATGCAGCAACTATCCAACAACATAATTTCAAAATGAAAAATTCACGTATTTCTCCAATCAAAGATCAGGTCGTATGACCCCTGCTTGCTCCTCCTGCTCTCACATGCGCAGGAAGCATTCTCCCACTTACAGTTCTTTAATGAGACTCCGACCATCCAGAATTAGCCTCAATCATCTGAGCTGTATCACATCCTGGGCCGTTCTCCTATATTCCAACCTTGTGAGCACGTTCCCATTTCAGCAGGCTGTCACCATCCCTCTCCCACTTCTATTTAAACAGCAGATTACAGACCAAGCTTGTGGCCAACAGAGAAGACAGCAAGAGGAATGGCACTTTATGAGTCTCCTACGACGGTACTGAAGCGACAGCACAGTGATGACACTAGATAAACATCTCTCCCCTCTGGTTGACAATTTCAGTACCAATGGAGGTAGAGGGCATCCAAACCAGACCTCATCTGCCTATCAAAATTCAGATATTCAACTCTTATAGATACTCAAGGATACAGTAATGCTACATTTTATTCTTGGTTTTGTTTGCAAAACTTAAAACTGGTTAATTACTGAAGGGAAAAGATTTATTAGCACCACAAGTTATTGATAGAACGAAGCCAAATCCCAAGTGGGTACGTTTCTCACAGTCTATAGCTGTGGTCGTGGTGCTTCTCATCAACCTGCTCCTGTGAGGAACTGAAACCATGGGGTGCTTGAATTCTAGAGAGGGCGCACGTCCTGAGAGCCAGGGCCGGAGCTGCAAGAGATCCGTCCGGGGCATCTACTCAGTCTTTGCGTTTCCTTGCTATCTCTTTACACGCAGCGTCAAATTGCTTTTTAAAATTTGGCCTGTTCCTGGCTGGCATCAGCCCAGGAGTCAACTCAGGTGACAGAGAGGGATGAAACGTCTGCTCCAGCCTCCGCCTCCTCCAAGCCACAGCAACCGATTAAGGCTACTCCGACCCTGCAACACGAGATGACTGTTTTCCTGGATCCAGTTTCCCCCTCCGCGATCAGATCAGGAGCAGATCTCTAGACAACAGACCATTGTAGCGAGCAACAAGTGAAACCAGTACTTACTGAGCGGTTTAAGGATGCTGCTGCTTGTCTCATCAGCGTTTTCTACGTCTGATTTGTCGGAGTAGTTCTCAGAGATTTTCTCCTTTTCTTTCTTTTCTTTGTGCCCAGGTCTTCTTCTATGACGCCTCCTTCTCCTATAGCTCTTCGGCACGTGGACCCCAATGTAAATGGTGTGATGACCTAGGGAACACAAGCACAGCAAACGTTAACTTCCACTGCGGATAGTTTGTGCATCGGTGGCCGGCGCTGTTCATGCTGCATTTCATGCAAATAGGCGAGCAAAAGTATCTTGCTTTGCTGGCCTGACATTAATTAGTATTATGTTTTCTTCTCTGCAAACGGGAGCCAGGAGCTCTTTAGCTACCACTTGGAAAAGTATTTTTTGTACAGTCATTCCTGGGAGCGCATGCCACTGCAGACTCCCTGATTATTATTCTGTCCCTGTGACTCATTTTAAAAATAAAAATAAAAACCACAGAAGGCCATCGTACTAATTTTGCAATACAGAATACAGCGCTCCTCAACAACATTCTACCTTAATTTTTCCATTTGTTTTACCAAACACATTGGCTGGACTTAACACCTACCTTGTGCAAACTGACCCAGCCTAACTGAAGAGCTTAGAGCAACAAAATTTCCATCACTGACTATGTCGTCCACTGTATAACAAGTGTCAAAGTACCGTTAGGGTACCGTTAAAACACAGAAGATGAGGACGGACTACTAACATAAGTGACTGTAAACTTCTAAGTCCTCGACACTTTGCAAAATAAAAATTAAGTAATGAAAGAGTAAGTGCCAAATTTCATACCCTGACTGTAAACACAAAGTAATGCCCTTCGCCGTTCATACAGACTTTCATTTCAAACTAAAGCACTTCAACTGCATTTGCCAATTGTTATGTCTTTTTGATAAGTTTGATAGAAATGTTTTATTTTCAGGGCTTCCTGCACTTCTACCAACTTGGGGTAAATATCTTTCCTTGTGCTTAGAGAAAACATCCACGCATCATTTTCTCTGCCCAGATAATTCAGAGATCTTCCTGCAAGCTCTAAAAACAGCTCCTTCAGATTTAACTCTTGATAAATAACTGTATTCTATGCTTTTGACCAAATTTGGTTTCCCCAGTGATGCCTCGGTGCAGCCCAGCAGAGTTTCAGATAAACACACACGACGAACGGACATTTATCTGAATGAAATGAGCCACAAACACACGTGAGGACGAGTGTATTTCTCTGTAGGTACAGACATTTTCTCCTGCCCACGGCGGAGCGTTTCTGCAGAGCTCTCCCTCTGCGGGGCCGCTCTTTTGGTCACCTCATGTCCATCAATTCATAGCGTACGCCTACACCTTGTGCGCATGCATGGCTATCAATTAAGTGAAGCGAGTCACAAAAATCAGGCTTTGCTTGATAAAAGCAGCACGCACTTGAGAAAGCTCGAGAGAAAACCGGCCCTTGCCCCTGACCCATCTCCACCAATTTTCCCTCGTTAGAGCACGCGTTGCTCTTCCCTTTCCCCTGCACCGATGATTACTGCGGGCTTCTCAGCAGCGTTAGCAGGTTCCAGATGCAGCACCTATTTGTAAGACAGGGGGAAGATGCTCTGGAAACACCAGTGCGACAGTGAAGCCAGAGTCTGCAGCCACCGGTTAACATCACCACTAAGCACGCACCTCTAATTCCTTGTTAGGACAAATCCAATCTTTCAGACTCACCAACTGAAAATTTAGGCACAAAATACCCGATTTCCGTAACTGAGTGACTTTTCAAGCGGAAAAACAACCCCGCGTCTCCCGTTTCGAATTCCGCAGGCTCTTGGGGCCAGCTGTGAAGGCTGCAGAGCCCTTCACCTTTTTTTTTTAGCATGCGCATTTCCATACTGAAAGCACCCGAGGCCTTTTAAAAAGCTGCTTGACCAGAGCGGCCCTCCTTGATAGCAACTTCAAAATAGCTAACCGAGCTCCCCGAGGGGCTCTGCAAATACCGCAGCGATGGGCTGTACGCAGGGATGGGGCCAGAAGCTCATGAAAAGAGCTCGTGCCCTACGCATATCACACCGTCTCGCGCATCCGCAGCCCAGCGAGGCTATGGAGGCGTACAGATCTCTAGCAGCAGCTCCCTGGAACAGCAAACACGGACGACAAATTAGAATTTTTAAATGCAGGCTGTTGTTGAGTTAACGTAAGGATAAAAAAAAAAAAAAAAAAAAAAAAAAAGAAAGCACCTGAAAAAGGCTTCTTAAATACTGCACTCTGAATTCTCAAAGACCAACAAAACGAAAACAAAAGATGAAAATAAAAAACTTGTTTTCCAATACGATCACTTGAAAAAAAATGTTGATCCCCAGACCGGCACTAAGTGTGATACATTTTGGCTCCAAAGTAATTTCTTATGTGGGAATCGTAACAGGAAGCAGAGGCTTATAAAGAAATTCCCTTCTCACTCCCAGACACGACGGTGGGACAGCGCCTGGGATGGCCCTGACACGGATCACATCTTCGTTCCGGTGGCCGCTGTGCTACAGCAACCTCAAGGTTACGGACGAGCAATAAGAATGCAGAAGACCATACTAAACAAATAAAACAGATACACGGACGTAAAGATATATAGTGCCCGTGATACCAAGATATAAACTAACAGCTATAAAGAGTTAGTGAAAAATCTCTCGGAGTGAAGTTAGGGTTTCTTTTTAGGCAGCGATACCCAGGCTGAGATATTAAAAGTTCATGGTTACACGGGCATCTCCTGCTGCTGCCGGGCGCCCACAGCTGTCCAGCTGTTTGGTACCGTACCAGACACTAATAACTTGCCATCCCAGGGAGTTGGACAAAAAAAGAAACAGAAATCTGGGGCTGAGCAAGCTCCAAACTCAGGCAGCACAACAGCAGCAGCAGAAAAGGGACCTGTATCCGCTCCAGCCCGGCGCCGCTGGCTTTGGGAAAGGGGCTCGCACCACGGAGGGACTGGGCAGAGCCACCGTGCCAAAGCTGGAGATGTCTGCAGTGATAATGTACAGACCGACACCTGGAGATATGATTTAGCTCGAGCGTGTCGAGAGAAACCAGGAAAGTTGCTCCAGCAACTGGAACCATCAGCTTTACCATGGCAGATGGCATACCCGCTGCACAGGGACGGAGAAGGGGCAATCTGCTCCGAGCCAAGCAGGAGCCGTGGGGTGGTTCCGGGACAGAGAGGGCAGCGGCAGCCGCTCCCAAGGCGCTCTTACAGCCGAGATCGCAGCCAGAAGCCAGATGCAAAAGGACGGGGCGATTCCAGGGTCTATATTAAAGACAGCGTCCTCCTTTGAATCACTTTAATTCGGCGGTCAGCTTGATAATAGAAACACATCATAGTAAGCCTGTAGTCTTAATACTTTAATATGCTGCCAACAGAACTGGACAATCTCTTTAATCTTTTGATCACGTGTGCGCAGTACAGATTTTGGTAATATGAAACTAAATTGTATACACGCAGGCAAACATCTGCGTTACTTAGCTGCTTTTCCCTCTTCTGCTGGGGAGAGACTTACTTCAGGCTGCTTTTTGTCGCCCCAACCGCCCCCTCCGCCACCGCCGCCTCCCAGGCTGCGCAGGGAGGCCGAGCAAGACGTTTTCCTTTTCTGCGTACTTGAAGTGCTTGGCATCTGTTTATATTGTTCTAAACGCTGAGATAAACTTCTAGGCTCCCTTCCCAAAGCGCCTGGAAGGAAACAATTGACACGTACTCTCAAAGCACGGGGTTTCTGAGACATTTCCTACTCACCGGGGTAACGGCGCCTTTCCCATGAGAACCGTCGACGGCAAATGGTAATGCCTGAGAAATTTAACGCGGCACACACGCACCACGCTGTTTGGGAAGCACAGAGCCCAGAGCTAAACTTCTCCCGGCAATCCAGGTCCCGCTCAGCCAGAACTTTCTCGCCCGGCATGGGCTAATTGCCACTTTCCTCCCATGGTCTGTACCGCAGTCACAGCCTTTTCTGGGGGCTGCTCCCCTCGCCCGCCCCGCTCCCCCCCCCCGGAAGACTATTAGCTTCTGTGTGCACCTCATTAATTTTCAGGGCTGTTTCGGTTGACCAGAGGCACGTATTTCACAACCCTAAAAGCCCGCGGGTGAGATGTGCAGCAAGACCTGCAGGACCAAGTGGCACCTTTTCCGTTCCGAAGGAGCGCGGTGGGTCGCGGCTCCCGGGAACTTACACCCGCTCTACCTAAAACTTTCCGAGTTAGCTTCTTGTGCCGCAGGAGAAACTTCACTGTACATCGAATTCAGCGCAAAATCATTTCAACTGATGATTAATAAAGCAGGTCATGATCAGAGAGGTATTTTTTTTCCCCCCCAGAAAAAATTTTGGTTGAAACCACATCTTCTGCTTTATTAAGAGCTATTAAAGAATAGCGGCTCGTGATTCAGAGTCCAGATTTAGAGTTTGGGCACGGGAGACTCTCTGAGTCAGTTTTACTGGTGAAAAGCCACTCGATGTATTACCAAATCTAAGTTCCGTAAAATGCAGCGTTCCCTCCCTGCCTGCAAGAGTTATCTGTTCATCTCCTGGCTCCATCCTGGCCAAGCGTGCTCCTGTTGACCTCCTGGGAGTGAAAATATCTGCATCTCAAGTTGTGCACGCCGCACCAGCTCTGACAGCATGCACCAAAGCAAGCAGCTCCAGACACCCTGCCCTAACGAGTCAGGCCCCCAAGCATACCACCGTGCTATTTACTCAATCACAGAATGGTTTGGGTTGGAAGGGACCTTAAATATCATCCAGTTCCAAGCCCCTGCCCTGGGCTGGGACACCTTCCACTAGACCAGGTTGCTCCAAGCCCCATCCATTTATTTTCTGAGTTATTCCATTTAAGGCAACATCGGGGCTAAAGAAACATAGAAATAGGAGGAAAAAAAAAAGTGTACTGAAAAATAAAAACAGTAAGAAATCTTCATTACTACTAACGGCCACGGTAGTCATCCAAATGTAGGGTACTAGCAGAAAACCTGTGTTACAGGAAACGCAAACTGAAATCATCACCTGAGCATGAGGGGGGGGGGAAAAAAGAAGTAAAAAGGGGGAAAAAAAGGTAAATCAGCAGATATGATTAGATTATCTAAGTGTGGTGGTACCTTTTGTGCCTGAGGTCTCTGCATTTGTCTGGACCCTGAGCTGAGCCTACGGCTTTCTGCAATCTTAGTCCATGGCCAAGTGCAGACTTTAAGCCTGACACTGCGTAAGCCGGAAATTCTTTTTTCATTCCAGATATCTACAGCCAAACAAACAAGCAGGAAGAGATCACTTCATTTATGATCCGCCCCGTTTTTAAGCTCTAACCCTTTTAAGAAAATGGTGACAGTGGCATGGCTTTTGCTTGGCAAACCCAAAACTTGGTCGTTTGGAGGAAGGAGCTGAAAGTTCCAGGATCAAAGGATAAAGTCTGCCTGGTGCATAATATCCAGGAAGGAATCCCTTCCACATGACCGAGGTTGTTGAGGGTTAGAGCCTGGTCCGACTAGACCATGAAGAACCTCGGACTGGCGCCTTAAAAGGAAACAAGATCAAAACCTAATATTAAAAATGTATAAAGCAATGAAAATGAGCTGAGTATTAGCAGTTTTTCACCTGGCCCTCGTTTTCCTTTCAAGGCTCCTTTCCAAAGATCAGGGAGAGTCACATTAAGCCCCATCAGGCTCGGACAGGCTCATGTGGTTACAACCGACACGTCTACACAGCCAACCTCTTCTCCAGGAGCTCCGGCCACGCGTGCCTCCTGCCCGGGGCAGCCCTGCGTGCCCAGGCTCTCGGAGAAGACTGGGATGCGTATCTCAGACCGCTGGAGCGAAGGGCTTCGCTCAGGATGCCCCAGCCATTTCACACGGCGGCATGGCTGACCTAGAATAGGATGCAGGCGGTGGAGGTGTGCCCTTCGCTGCCCGTCTCCATCCCATAGCTATCGGCCTCGTACCTGGCTGGATTTAAAGCACAGCACACCCCCAGGGCGGGGAAGCTTTACGTGTTGATGTGGCTTTTGGCACATCTCGGGAGCGTACGGCTTTCACTCCTACCACTAACAAGTCGCTAACTTCATGAGAACTCGCTCCGTAGTGATGTCCGACGTCTAGGGACCTCCACCTACCGCAGCTCCAAGGTCCCACGAGATGGGCAGGGGATGCAGAAGATGGCACAGCATGCCTTTGTGGCCAAAAGGAGGTGTCGGTGTAGCACCAGGCACCCAGCGAGACGTGGCAGTAGCCAACACGCCGCCGGGATGACAGCCGGGCTAGCCCAGCTTTTAGCAGCTGCGCTTCAGATCCAGGGCGGGGTGGTGGTGGTGGTGGCAGCAGAAGGGGAACTCCTCCTTTTGTGGGAGAATGGAAGGAACGAAATGACATAAAAAGCTGACGGCCCAGAAGGACAAATAAATCGCAGGGATGATCCATTTTAAAGGGGAGATACTAAAAGTAGCACTAAGCAAGTCCCAAACTAAGCCCTGCTTAGTTTCAAATCAGCTCAAGAAATAAGAACAAAAGGCCACAGCGTCACGTGCCCGGTGCCCTTAACTCTACCTGGTTCTCAAGGGGCTGCAGGTGCTGGCGGTGGCAGAGGAGCTGGCGCAGGGTGTCCACCCTGATCAGCCCCCCTGGCACGCAGGGGACGGGACCCACCGCCTGCCCGACACCCCGCTGCAGGGAACACTTCCCACCAGAGATGGCTCTCCCGCTCCCTCTGCCACAGTCGTCGTGTTTCACCCCAAAACTTGCCAGGAGTGATGTGAAAGAGCATTGACTTCCACACAGGTGACAACACAGGCCACAAAAACACCAGGAAAAGGGGAATATTTTCAGTGATGTAAATTCTGAGTAGGAGAAAAGACATGGAAATGCACAGGACCTGTCAGTGAACGCAGCTGGTTCCTGCACTGGAAAGAAGGAACGTGATGATGTCCCCGAGCACTGGGGAAGAGCGAAGTACTGTTCCCATTAACGCATACGAACACAGATACCGAAACTCCAAAGAAAACAAAACCAAACCCTCACCAATCCTCTAGACAGACTGACCGGGCATAATCCCAGGCTCCCTAGCCGCTCCCCATTGGGGGTTCAGAGCATCCTGATATCCACGTGGCTGATTTTCCAGGCGAGTAAAAACTTCTCAATCAGGTAAACAGCAGAAGGATTCACTGACCACTCGCTTTGGTGAAATCTGGGTGAAATCTAAGCAAGCTAACGTACCAGTTGGAGATAAATCAGATCCAAATCCCTCCCCCACAGCAAAATAGCCCCGTCAAGCAGCAGAACCTCAGAAAAGACGCGTTTCCCTCCAAAGGGAGGGCAGCCCGCATGACTGGAACAGGCTTGGCTCTTTGTGCCGCAGTTATGATATTATTAGTGCAGAAACATGCACTTACGTCTTACAGCAGTGATGCCCGGGCACAAAAACTACCTCTCTGCAAGAGGTTCCCATGAAGGGAAGGCAAGATCTTTGGAGGGACCAAGTGTCACAGGACCAGCAATAGCAGGAGGACACCTGGAGTTGGACAAAGGATGCCGGGGAAGAGACCGGCCAGGAGAAGCAGAAGAAATCACGTCTGTATGGAAAAGACTGGAATAAAGTAGCACAAGTCTGTAACCAGGTAGCTGGAAAAAAAAACACCACCCCGAGATCAGGAAGGCCCTCAGGGATAAGAGCCTTTAAAACTATAGTGGTATGCAATAAACCAATTTTTCCCACGGTATGTGGCCCTTGGCCAAAGAAAAGGGTCAGTGTGAATCCGGGACCAAACACTCGTAAAAGGACAGCCCATAAGGTTGAGTAGGGGGTTCACAACCTAAGAAATGTCGTCGGAACAGCCTGCAATGAGAGAGACGCAGTTAAGGGCAAAAAAGAAAACCGAGGCTCCGAGAGAGACAAAACCCAAGCTACTACACAACGGGCAGATGAAATAGGAAGGGACAAGATTAGGAACAACAGGGCTCCGATTCTACCAGAACCCCGAATTCACGGTTAACAGGAAACTATTGAAGAGAGGACCCAATGAAGATGCAGTTAACTCAATCGAGCAGGGAACTTGTCCAAAGACCATTTTACGCATTTGTATTACCACACTTCACATCTTAATACGCAGTCCTTTCCTGAAATCACGACAAGGAGCAGGGAACTGAGCTGTGTAGGGGAAGACAGCACGTAAATCAGAGAATATTTTTTTTCTTCAGGCTTCTAGAACTTCAACATCTTCAAAAGGTCAGTTTAATCTTTACGTAAAGTGACCTGTGCAGTCTTTAAAAAAAGGTTCCCACGTAACAACACTATAGTTAGCCAGAAGGAAAGTCTTCCTGACCATCTGTCTAAAGCTTGCACGTCTCAATTTCAAACTTGCGCTCGCTCCCTACCCATCGATGACCCAGACTTGAACTGCCAGATTCCTAACGAGATTCAGAGGCTGCTCCAGCGAAGCATGTCTAAAAGGTGAGTTAGCATTGTGCCCTGAAGAACGGCATGGCTCCAACAGACGGAGCTCACATAAAGCCACGTCAAGAATATCTGAAGAGGAAAAGAAAATATGAAATGAGGTCTTCATTTGACTTCTTGAAGATCCTACAAACCCTGTTTGTTTGGAAGGAGCAGACCAAGTCGGTCACCAAAAACTACGCGAGGAACTGCTAGGAAAGGATCAGAAGATGAAGCCCAGAAGACACACGTTGATGACGGCTACAAGGTACTGCTCCGTGACAGAAAATATAAGGAAGTTGGCAATGAATTAACAGGTGGACATTGTTTAGACAGAACAATAAACATGTGTTTGGGGTATTCTCACTGAGCTTTATATAAGCCATTGCGAGACTCTTACCCACAACCCCATAAGCTGCTTTTCTTTCTCTCTTCTTGGGAGCTGTGAGAGGTTACAGAAGCCACCGAACCTGTCCTGCTGTGATCTGATCTAATCTGGTCAGTACCGCTTGGATTCCACAGGAACAAAAAGAAAGACTGTAAAAACGCGCAGCTCTGGGGCACGGGGCAGAGGAGGGGAGCCATGCTGAACTGTTTGATTTAATTTTTAGGCCAAGCTGTTCGGTAGCATGGTACCTTTGAGTCTTCGTGAATTCATGGTTCCTTTGAATTTCCTGGCATCTGCCTTGAGCACTCACCACAGTTCCTTACAAATTATGTCCCCTTCCGAAATGCCCCAAATGACCACCCAAAATAGCCCATGTTGGCTGAAAAGCTTGGCCTCATTTTCCATATTTCCATCTCATTAATTACCAAATGAATACCAAGCTATCCTTGGCACTATCGAGTTCATAGATGCAGGTAGGTTTTAGACCACCCAATGTAGGTAAGAGCTGTGGTATACTGACTAAGGCATCCAACCGCTGCCCCCACTTCCGAGAAAGAACCTCAAATTGCCTTCTAGGTGCCAGAGGTTGGCTGCTGCTTCACCACTTCTGCATGAGGACCAGGAAGACATGCCGCTGAAATTCGCACTCCAAACTCTGAAGCAACCACCATGGGGTCTTTTCAGAGCCCGAACTCCTAATCCCCGCCAACAACTCCATGGAGTAGCACATTGTCCAAAGCCTGGAGGACAAACAGGCTGAGTACCGGGTAGCAACAAAACCGTGGTATACCACTGCACTGTGCCAGGTGGAGATCTACCTCAACCACCGTCCTGCTTCCTTGGGTTTGCGACGTGCTAAGCAGCTCATGGGAAGTCCTCCTCATAAGTGTCCGACTCCGCAGCACCGCATCAGTAGGAAATCAGCCCCGCTGCAAGCGAACCTCAATTCCAAGGCTGCAGTTATAATTAAACACACAGAGGCTGTGGTGTGTTTAATGAACGGCTGCAGGGCACCGCCAAGGAATGCAAACAACATGGTGCTCGCCGACGGGAGCCCCATTCACACAAAGGCCTCCGGACACCTCTCCAGTGGCACAACTCTTCCTTCAAGGAAGCACCAGAGTTTCCTATGTCTCTTCTCAGTCCCTTTTCATTGCTAAGGGAGTTCTCACAGCGTTGTGCAACCAGATTCAGAGTATCACCCAAAGGGACAGACCTTCACGAAGGCTGAGATGATGACTGCATTACAGACTGCGCTTGTCCAAGCAAGCTACAGCAACAGCCCTCGCATCAGTCTCCGGATTAAGCCCAATTCCACCAGTTCTGGGCACACAGATGAGAGAGGGAAGGACACTCCAGTGGTTCCCTAGCTACACGAAGGCTGTTGCTGTTTGACATGGCCAAGCTTGAAGGAACCCAACACTGACACAGAATCAGATATCTTCCACTTTCTGCCTCGGTATCACTCCCTGTTTGCCGAGTGTTCTGTCATTCACCTTCACTATTTCTCTATGCTTTGATTCACGGCATGGAGGACACCTCCTAAAAATCTGTCCATTCAGTGAACAGGCAAAAACCACGGCAGAGTTTGCTAAATACAGCCAAAGAGAGCAAACACTGGCATTACACATTTTAAAACTGGGACTGGGCCTCCCCAATATATTTTGTGCCACCTCTTAATTTTAAATGTCCCTGAAAAATGCAGGCAGGGTCATCAGCTTATCTGGGACTCACACCTGAAAACTGAGCAAAGGCTGTATCGGTTCTTCATTCTCCATCCTGAACTGTCATATCCAGTATTATCGTACCTTAAAAAAGTGCTGTTGGGCAGAGGAAGGTCTATACAATGGCTTGGAGAAGACAGTCAAACAAAGTCTAGATTTGAACCCTAACTTACGTGACCCAGGAGAGGACCAAACCATCATGTAACCAGCAGGTGCACAACCACAACCACCAGCCTGCATGTACACTGATGCTAGGCAGCGTCTACAGAAGCTGAAGCACAAAACAAGACAGGACTTATCAAGTGACCTTTGTGGAGTCACTACCATGAGCAGACTGAGGCAACGGAGGGCCACGTCACTGGACTGGACTGCTCTGCACCGCCTAAGTGCCCGCTCTCTCTGGGTAGGGACCAGCGGCTTCAGGATGGCTCCAGTAACTCAAAACAGCCACTCAGAGGAGTTGCTCCCATCAAAGGCTCGAAGGTGCCACGCGAGGCCCACCTTTCTAACTAGCACGGCCCTCAGCAAAGTGTTTCACCGCCAGGTCAGAGCGCCGATGATTGTTTCTAAACCCACCAGAGATGGAAAAAGCCGGTCACCGTCAGAACGGCATGGAAACACCTCCCTTCGCTGCCACGTACCTTACGCTCATACTATGTGTCAGTGCAAAACTTATCATCGCTTAAAAGAAAACACAACCTTTCCTTCGCAACGGGCAAACCACACCATATATTGACTCAGCTGTTCTTACAACACTTTCTCTATTTCTCCTGCGTGCGCGGCCAACTTATCACCACCTTATGTAAAGGCAGTTTATCATCATCTGAACTCGATTGCAGTTTTTCTCACAGGGCTTGGAGTAGGCGGGCATCGACACCTTCTCACACAACCCGAGGAACCTTAAAGCTAACGCTGATTCCTGACAACAGATGAAACGTCTGCAACCACCAGAAGGACATCCCATGCGATGATGGGCAACACAGACACCTGCTGGGAATTGCCAATAGTAAGCACGCTCATAGATTTACCCGCATCAGGCTAACAGATGACTGTAAAGTGATATTGTCTTCACTACAAAAAATGTTGAGCAACCCACTTCGTGAGCGATTCATATTTCACAGACCTCACAGCATTTGTGCTATTGACTTAATTAATATACACACACAAAAACCGCTCCCAACTTTTCCATAGGGATTCACCATATTAACCAAAGTCTGCAGCGAAATCATAGCCCTAGAGCTTTTCATTTACGACAAACCAGGTAACAGCACATCTCAGTATCCTGCAAAGCA
The DNA here is from genome assembly GCA_017639485.1 of Pluvialis apricaria. NCBI lineage: Eukaryota > Metazoa > Chordata > Aves > Charadriiformes > Charadriidae > Pluvialis > Pluvialis apricaria. Next base: position 82,335,640 of record CM030010.1, read on the forward strand.
TCATGGAGAATTAAAGCAGGAGACGATCTGAGACCTTTCTTCCAGATACTTCGAAGTTGGGAAGATCCAAACCACCCATCTTGTTTTTACTAGCTGTGTTTGGGCAGCGTTTAGGTCCCAATCTGTGCCCGCCGTTCCCGAACTGTGCCGGCTGCTGTACAGAAAGAGAGCGAAAAGGCAGGGCCCGAGTCCTCATCGCTTCGCTTCTGCACGAGCAGAGCCTGAGTCACTTTTACCAAAGCAAAATACAGCCGGCTCTATGCCCTGCATATAAATTAAAGGTACCAAAGAAAATTAATTAAGTACATTCTGCACCGAGATTTTATCTGATTAATTTTTTAATCATATTTATTTCAGAAGCAATTAAAAACTCTAGCTGATATGAAGCAGGTCTTCTGGTTATTTCTGAAGACAGAGAAGGTCTGCCTACAGTCAGTGAGCAAAAACTGAGGGCGGCGATGAGAGAAGAACAAGAAAACGAAGTAAATGGGTAAATACAGCTAGTTTCTCCTACTTTCTGCCGGCTGTTAATAAAGGTCAAGATTTACACACTTATCTTTGCCCTTGCAACCCCTCTCTAAGCAATTATCTCAGGCTTCTGGCATCACACAGCTTTCTAACCAGCAAAGTGCAATGACACAACAGGGTCGAGAATAGAAAGCAAGGAGGAGGGAAGTGTGGGGAGCAGTCAGCTAAAATGGAAAAAGTAGTCAGTGAAAGTTGTTACAAAACCCCCTTCTGAGGCTCTCTATACAGCAAATCCCATAATGATAACGGGATGCACGAAAAAGTTTCCACTGTAACAGCACTTTTTCCTGAATTTGCTCCCACAAGAGTGGTATCGAAGAGGCCCTTAATCAGTTGGAACGCAGGACGAAACCCCTGCGAGGGGTGCTGGTCCCCTAAAACCCGCAGCCAGAGTGCTCCTGGGGCCTCCCAGCAACAGTTGTCAGACCTGAAATTAGGCATCCTCCTCCCCAGCACCGAAGCAGGGCGGCAGCAAGCCCGGGGGAAGTTACGCTGAAAGAGCCAAGAATACCTTATCTCAAAGGATAAGGTGGAGCTTTACTTTTCCCCTCTTGCAAAATTGGTTATTAAGTAATCTGTTTATGTCACACATACCAGCACTCCTAACAGTGGCATTACAGCAATATGTCATTACCTTCAAGGAAAGGAACGTGCAGTGCTTGAAATGAATGGGAATGGTTTTCTCGCACAGGAGGTTCAGCTTAGGGCAGCGCCTCTTCCTGATTTTCCCCCAAGAAAACCTACGTTTTCACACTTGCTTTCCTTTCCACGCTCTGAACCCGACCCAGGATCCCTCGTCTCGCCAAGGGACATTTCTGGGCACATTTATGTGGCAAGGTGAGCGATGGCCAGCAAAGCAGCGCTTCGTAACGGAGGCATGCTGAATTAATCAATGGAGCCCTCCCACCGATAGAGATGGTAGGGGGTGAGCTGCAAGGGAATAGTTTTCGTATGTCAACAGCTGATATCACTAATAAAAGAGCAACGCATTCCAGCGTAGGACCAGACCCAGGTGCCATCTCAGAGAAGCATTAAACAACCTCTGGAACCAGGCCAGGGGGACATATTTCTCTCAGATATGAATGGTTTCCATTAACGTTACATTTGCTCAGCAAGGGCACGACCAGCAATTGCCCCAAGCTCAAAGTATCTCAACATCCTACCGACCAGAAATGCCTGTTTTTCCCCCTCTCCTTAAAAAGCCAAGTCCTTCCCTCTCCCCCACACCGCTACATAACCAAATTAGCGAGCGACGTGGTAATTCAGAGCTGCTGTCTCCATCTCATAGCCGTAACGCCAGGCCATCGCCTACCAGTGAAAGGACACCACGCCGTTTCTCTCTTCGTGCAAAAGAGGGATGCTCAAAACAACAACTGTAACCTTCTGTCTTCACCTGTTTGAAATCAAACCCACTCAACAAGCAACAAAAGCAGACCGCTTTCTAATCGTGTTGTAACATTTCGCAGTAGGGTTTTCCCATTCCCTCCTGCGAACCCCCACAAGCTGGGGAATCCCCAGGGCCCCCTGCCCTAACACTACCCTGCCGGCTCTCTTCTCATTGAGGTTACAGTTACCCTTTCCCTAGCAGAGGGAAAAGAAAACCGTCTCTCCTCTCTGCTCAGTTGGTTGGTGTTTTTTTTCCTACAAGTCTGGTGAAATTCAGAGTAGCTTTGAAGAGCCTTCCTGAAAAGTTTGATCGAAATTGCCTCCTAGGTGAAAAAATTATTGGGAGAGGAAGAGAGAAGAGGCTAGAGAGGCAACCAACAGTAAGATACGTATGTTATTTCCTCATTGAAAGCAGGCTAAAAATAAAAACTACCAGAAAAAATAAAATACATCTGGAGGTAACAATTCCACTCACTGTTACCTTCTTCTACAGAGGATACAACTACTGTAAGCCTTTTAGGGAATTTATAACTATACCACGAAAGCGTCTGAAGTAATGGAGAGCACTTCAGAGCTCACACCATCAGGTCTCTAGACAAACGCTCTCCTTGAAACCACTCCACCTGCAGTGCAGAAACCCAGCAGAGAGACTTAAAAGCATCTGCACCAAGTGTCAGCCCAAGGTCTTCAAGCTGATGGTTTAGCCCTTCCATCACTAAACTGAAAGAGGGGAGATTTAGATGAGATACCGTGAAGAAATTCTTTGCTGTGAGGACAGTGAGCCCCTGGCCCAGGTTGCCCCGAGAAGCCGTGGCTGTCCCATCCCTGGAGGTGTCCAAGGCCAGGTTGGACGGGGCTTGGAGCACCCTGGGCTGGTGGGAGGTGTCCCTGCCCAGGGCAGGGGAAGATCTTTAAAAGGTTCCTTCAAACCCAAACCATTCTGTGAGTGTACAACTCATTCTATAAACGCAGGCTATGACTGAACATGTGGTGCGCGCATGCATATTACGTGCGCTGATGTACAGGGCCCATATCTGTGCAGAGCGTGAGATGTAGCTGAGGACGTGCTGTTTCCCCTCTATGCCAAAGAAGACCCCTTCAAAGTGCCAAAGCCTTTAACGACGACTTGCACCGTGGTAACGCCCCAGATTTGCCAGGCACGCTATGGATTCAAGGCTGTCCCACTCCAGACGAGTGGAGCAGGTGAGCAGCAACTCACCGACCGCGTCGTACAGGCGCTGTACATGCGCAGGGACACCAACAGATGCTACAGCGTCAGCACTGGCCCCGCCACAGACAGCACCTCCTTTCGGGATTTAGCTAGGTCATTCACAGAAGGCTGGCGAGAATAGAGGCGCTGCCTTCAGCGCGAACGAGGGAATGAGTCGGTTACACAGCTCCGCGTCTCTCCGGAGGCTCAGACAAGCGGCTGCAGTTCTCGGAGGTGGGTCGTGTGCAATTAGAATATGTGTTTCACCTCCTCTTCTCCTTACCCCAGCGAGATGAAACTGCAACTGGTCTGTTCACCCAGCTAAACCAAACGAGGGTATCTACATTGAAAGACGGAGATAAACACACCGCACCTACAAATGTGACTTCAAGCGTTAACCACCGCCTTTTCCGCAGCACCTGCGGACAGCTGAAAGGATGTTCCCGCACTGCTCTTCACAAACAACTATTTCTATTATATCCCTGGAGCGTCACATACGGGCAATACACACCACAAGAGCACGTGGCAACATTGAAGACAGTAAAATATAAGAAATGTTCTCCCTCTCCTCCCTCTCAAATGTCTCTGCAGTGCCAAAGTATCAATTATTCTACCAGCAGAAGGCTAATAATGAAACCCCTCTCATTCCGACCCTGCAGACAGCAAATGGCTTAATTAAACCCAACACGATGATTTAGAGCTACTGAGCAGAGATTACTTCACACGAGGGAGGAAGAAAAAACAGCCTTTTTCATGGAAATGACTGCTTTGATTTGCTGGAAGTGTCCTAATCCATCTTTTTGGAGATTATTTTCTTTCATACTGCTTGATCCTTTACCGTCCTTTACCAGTGACACCGACAGGGCTGTAACCCTACGCCTTTCAAAGCATTTTAAACCAAAAAGCCACAGGCATTTGTTTGCAAATAAAGAAATTAGAATAAAATTATACACCTAAGTCAAGAGGGAAGGATAGCACCAGGAGGTGAAATTCTGGCCTCCTTTCCCATCTCGGTAGAGTACGTACCCTATCGTCCTTTCCTCCTTCTTCCCCACTCGCTTATCAAGCACACGGTCAACTGATCCTCATAAAACAAGAAAAACAGAATTTCCTGCAAATAATTCATTCCTATCAGCTTAATAATTTTCCGCAAACAACCTTCAGCTTAACTCCTTAAAATTCCTTTTACCTTCGGGATTTCACAACATTTTTGGCTAGAGAGAAAATGAAAAACACTTTCAAGGGAGTCTCCTCTTTTCCTAAAAAGTGAAGAAACTATTTGCTCTATTAAAAAGTTCCTCTTCAAGGGCAAAACCTTCTCTTCATGCCTCCTAAGCTAACAGGATAACCCAGGCTAACGTCCACTTGCTGCCTTGCATCCACCCCAGACACTCGGTACAAATTCTGCTGGTTTTTCCAGTTTTCTTCTCCACCTGCGGCACCTGCCACCGTATTCCAGCACTTCCAAGTGCAGTGGTGACACGTGAGCGTTGCCAAAACTGTACTCATAGAAGAAAGAAAAACCAATAGCCCCGATATTTCACAGCCGCTCTGCAAGACGCGGCAAACACGGTTTTGCGGGAAGTGGCAATGTGTGCCAGCAGCACGTAACAGCATTCCCTCCTGAACTGAAAAAAAAGAGGATTTCTTTAAAAAGTCAGTTTTGCCCCGATCAAGCTTACCGGCGTTTCAGTCTGGTTTAGGATTAATTACTCGGCAAAACAAAGGCGCCCTTTTTCTCCGCTCTCTGACTGTGCCGCTCTTACACCCAAACACAAATTGCGAAGGAACCCTTTCTCCCCAGCGGTCCAAGGTCTCTTACCTTCCACTTCTTCTTCATCACATACATGTTTAAGGAAGGAAGCCCCTCTATCCAGTACTGCCTCGTCCTCCATCCTATAGTAATAGAAAAGAAAAAAGGAATGCTCAGACTTCTCCTGGAGCGAGCTGTTGGAACCAGCCCAGGTCCTGGGCAGGTTAACGTGCAAGCTGTTGTTCATGTTCTTGTGGGCACCGCTGCTCTCCTTCCAGCGCCTGCCGTTCCTTCATAGAGCTCCTTGCAAATGGCGTTTGGTTTAAGCTGGCCTCACGTAGCTCCAATTCTAACCTTGAGAGGACATCAGTGGTGACAGGTGTGAGAAAGGTAATCCCGGCTAGAAGTCTTTGGGGTTTTTTTTTTTCCTGTTTCTTGTTTTGTTTTGTTCTTTTTTCCCTCTCCACCTTTTTTCCTTTTTTCTAAAAAGGACATACATACACACACACACACACACACACAGAGAGGCAAGTTTGGGACTGTCTACGCAACAGCCAAGGGTTTGTGGAATTCCAGTTTCCCTTTAAAGTTCTTCTCAAAGATGCTGGCTGCAGAACCACATACACAAGCAAGCACACGTACTACACACAGACAGACACACAGACACACGCGCGCGTGCGAATGCACCGTGGGAGACCGGCCTCCTGCCAGCCTCTTAATACCAGCACAGCACACTTGTCCCTTGGGAGGCGAGCCGTGTGTCACATGCTGGCCTTACAGAAAGCTGACATACGAGGATTATCCCGAGACCCAGCTACAGTTAAGTCAGCCCATCACAGCCCTCATTTATGTGTGTCACCCATTCATTCATCCATTTGGGGACGGGTTTTAGTAGTCGCCTTCTTTCCCCTCCCCTTTTCTCTCCACCTCTCGTCTGCTTCTCCGTACAGAAGAGATTCCTAATTCTGCGCCTCCGCCACCGAATTCCTCCTGTGGCGCTGCCCAGAACCGCCGCTGCTGTATTTCACCCCCAAAATAAGACCCTGCACGCTTTCCAAGGGTTCATCCACAAATGCACTTTTGACAAGGAAATGCTAAAATAACAAAAAAAAAAAATCTAGCTGTGTTAAATAATCTCCTTTCATGTTGCGTAGAGGCTAAGCACACATTTGCTGCTCACTGCTGGACGGCCACGGGGGAAGCTTTCTCTCTTAGTACAACTGCAGACCGAGCTGGGAACCCGTTTTCCTATCGATGGGGAGAAAAAGGTATATGTGGGTAACAATCAAAAAACAACACCTTTTCTTTATATTCCCTCGGATGGAATAGGGAAAAATTTGGTACAGGAAGAGACAAAGGTTTCAAAACTTCTTCACATCCATCTCGCTTCCACTTGCGATCCCGCAAGATCTTCCAAGTGCAGTAGCAGCAACCACTTAATAGAGTTTTTTAAGTGCACATTCAAATTCAGGAGAGTATGAAAACTGAGCAGGTGAACATCAAGTAATCAAAGTGTCTTAGGATATCTACCTTGCATGTCAGCGCCTACCTGAACAAAAAAAAAACCAATGCCAAACCCAATAAACCCCACTTCAGCCACAAAGGAAAGTACCAGAGCCCTCATTTTGTGAAAGCAGCAGCACAGCAGCCCTTCTCCCATCTTTGCCAAGTTTTCCTCCGCCTCAAGCCCCGTTACGAACACACCATCGGCCTCATCCTTGGTTCTCAGTGCACAGCTCAGCTCCCACGAACAAGTCTCAAACACGTCACAGATCAAAAAGAACACAGCAAAACAGGTCAGATTCAAAAAAACACTAAGTCAGCAGATGGAAATACCCATTTTTTCCTTTGGATTATGGGATGACGGGAACCCATACAGCACCGTACCCCGAAACGAACATGAGCATCAGCTCCTAAGTTTCGGTCCAAGCCGGGCATTTGGAACCAAGCCCACCTCGCCGTCACACAGGCTGCGGCTGCCCGCGCTGCCTGCCAGAGACCCAGGAGCTGGAGGATTTGAAGAACACGTTTCCCTGCCTTCAAAAAAAGGTCCCGTTTCCCAAGCGGCTGCTGCCCAGCGCAACGGGGTTGGGACGTGCTTCTCACCATCCCAACACACAACGCCAGCACTCGGGCACGCAGGCAGAAAGCTCCAGTTCTTCATTAAATTATTCAAGACTATTTACTCATCTTTTCTAAGGCAACAAAAGGGAACATATTGCACAGATGCTCTTGCCCGTTTGCAACGCTTGTGAAGGCACACCCCATTTTTTTTTCTATTTTATTTTATTCCCCCCTCCACCTCCCCGAAGCAGCACAGTAGCTACTTGCTATAAACACAACTGAAAACATCTGGAACAGATGGGACTGGATTTCCAGACCAAACACAAACCGCACGCGCTTTATTACTCCGTAAAGTCCGTTCTTACAGTTTCGCACGTGGCGTGCCCCGGCATTTCCCTCTGTTCCCCGAGCACCGTGGCGTTGGGGGTTCTCGGCATGCCTGTATGTGTGCACCCACAGCCACGCATCCCACGGCCCCTGAGCAAACACCGCTTGCCAAATCCCATCTCCGGCAGCATCAGTCCAGGCGCGCAGCAACCGGAGAGGGAGAGGAGGGAAAGGAGGGAGAAATTCCCACTGCCTCGTGAGGAAAATTCCCTGGGTGCCCTCCACCTAGTAAAACGGTTGCTCAAAATCCCCCGCCGTGGCAGTGCATCCCCCTTCCCCAGCATCACCCCTGCCCACTATCAGCGCCCACGGCAGCACAGAATCTCCCAGAGTGGAAAAGACCTGTAAGATCATCTAGGCCAATCATTAACCCAACACTGACAGCCCACCGCTAAACCAGGTCCTGAAGCACTATACCTACACGACCCTTAAATACCTCCAGGACCTCGCTGCGGGCGGCGGGGACGGACCCCTACGCTCCCCCCTCCCACTAAGGGCACCTCTCCTCCCCGGGATGTGGTTATCACGTTTAACAGCCGCACTTTCTCGCTGCAGAGGGTTGGAAAACTGCTTACGCCACATGGCAAGGCCGATGCTTTCCCCAAAATGTGCACGGTGGGGGATCCGAAGGAACTGGCGGGGGGGGTTAAGGGGCCAGGAATAGAGCTTGGGTCGCCTTGGCACGGCGCCCCGACGCTAATCCGTAGGAGTTTAGGGATTAGACTCCCAAGCGCCACCTCCCTTGACTTGGTCTTTTCTGCCCTTCTCAGATTACCGCAGGATTTCTTCAGGCCAAAATCTAGCAAAAATAAAAACCCTGCATCCTTTATGAATTTGCACGCAGGGGGTAAATCTTTCAGCCCCCTGGAATTTTTCAAATAACATGAAATGGGAGTTGCAGAAATTAAATTTAAAAAAAATAATAATAAAAAAAAAAAATCACGTGTAACAACAGAATCTTCACTTCAGAGTAAAAACTGGCAGAGCCCTATCAGTGAAGCATCGCAGCAACAAAAGGTATTTTCACTGTCCTGTGGAGGAGACGCACATAGAATATAGAAGAAGGGACAAAATTTTTTGGGGTGCCTCTGAACAGAATCATGCCTTAGTTTAAGGCTGTTTTACTAGCTCCTTGCAGTAAATTAAAAAGCATGGGACGTTCAGGCACTTTTTATCTAGGTCCACATCCTCATTACTGCTAAAGCAAAGTTTTGGAAACAACGTGAAAAAATTCATTAAAAAAAAATATCGGGTGTCGATTTTCAGGGTCTAGAGCTGTGCAAGTCACGTACCTCTGACAGAACATCCTCAAGTGAAAAAATATGAGCTGCTTGAGTAATTGGCCTCTCTGGGCAGATAATGAGGTCAGTACCAAACATTTTTAGAAGTGACATTATGTGTCAATAGGATTTTAACAAGAGTCACACATAGCCTACCCATCACAGCATGCAACTCCAACCGCAATTTGCAGCCCACTCGCAGATACAGCTCGCGGAAATACTCTGCCAGACTATTCAGAGAACAAACCCAATTTAACACTAACAGGGATCCCGGACTTCATAATGGACAGAAAAGTGAGTATAAAATGGGAAAAAGTGAAGGAAACCAAATAGCGCAAAGCAGAAAAGAAGACGGAAAGTCTCTTCTCCAGCGAGCAAAGCCCACCCTAAGAAAGAAGCGTGTCCGTCTGCCCCCGCTGTGGGGAATTTGGGAGGTAAGAGCGTTTCTGAGCGTTCAGGGTTAGCACAGCAAACCCGATTTGGCTTCCAGAGCCAAGCGCTGTGGCTCAAAACCAAATTATTTGTGATAGACTTAAAAAAAAAAAAAAAAAAGACCCCAATTACTTCAAACTCCTTGAATCCTTCCTGTTGGCTACACTTATCTGACTATCCCTTTTGCTCATCACATTATAAATTCTTCCTGCAGGTCTCCTTGTTGTAGCACCGAGCACTGGCAACGCGTCTTCAAAGTGGTCTAAAGCAGCGGGTCACCTCGGCTTCCCCGTCCCCTGTCCCAAAGCAACAGGTCACCTCGGCTTCCCTGTCCCAAAGCCGGTCCCCATCCCTTCCTCCATCCCTCTTCTCCCTCCACCCCAAGCGCTGGCGGACGGAGTGCTGCCACCGCCCGGCCACCAAGCCTTGGGGACACCGCCTGCTGAACACCATCCACGCCAGCACTTTTATAACGGTGTGATTTATGGCAGGAGGAGAGGGAAACCGGTGTTTGGCATAAATAAAGCTGAAGGGCCGATGTGGCAACGCGAGCTGTCGCATGGAGATACAACTGGCCCGAGCGAGTAGACGTGTTAACGTAGCCGGGGAAGCAAGAAACAAGAATTATTACTTGCTGATAAGCTTTTACGATTCCGCCCATTTCAAACGTCTTTTGCAATCAGGAAGGAACTCCAGCAAACTCTGGACTGAACAAATTAAAAAAACCCCGAGCCAGTTCTAACTGAAACAGCGTAACGCAGAGTCCGTGTGAAAGTCCCATTTAAAGAGCGACCCCTTTGCAATAAGCCGTGGTGCAGAGCGTGTCAGCAGCTCCGGGGAGGAGAGAGGGTTGCCAACGTTGGGTCACGGAGCAGTGTGGCCTGCAGCCCTGACAGCCGCGGGACAGACCTGCCGACTGCAGCGTTGGCCACCCCGTCACGCAGCCCCCCGCATCCCGCAGGCAGGCGTGGGGATACTGGCTGCATTCCTGGGAAAGGGCAAGGGAAATAACATCTTCCCAAGCGTGCAGAACCAACCACCCTCTTTTGCTTCTCAGAGGCCGGCACCGTTCACCTGGCAAGACGTTTCCACCAGAAAAAAAATTGCTATCCACAAAGCAGAGTGGAAGCACAACGGGTGGAGACGTTGGGGAGAAGAAAGCAGAACGGACAACCACCCCTGACTGCTTGGATTTGCTTGGATACTCCACCACCCACAGGACTCCTGCACCTCTGCAACCCCTCCCTGCACCGCTAGGAACAAACTCGGAGTGACCCACGTGCACATACCCATCGGCTGCGGTTGCTGCTGGTCATCACGACCAGAGCTGGCAAGAGAAACGCAACATGGCTTGCAAGGAACAGCCCCAGCTCCACCACTCTCCACAAAGCGTAAGAAGAACCCTCCTCACAACAACCAAGCTGGCACTCGGAGTCCTTCCCAGGACGCAGGCATGTTCTCCACCACCAAAACTGACAAGCAACATCATTCAACCTTCAACAGCAGATGGAACAACGCACCCATCGGCCAGACCTGGAGGCTCTCATCAGATGGGATGCACAGGGTCTGGATCTGAGCAGGGAGAAGAGCCACCAAAGGCTTCCCTGCCAGGGACAACCAGTGCCTTCACCAACACCCAAGGTAGATGCCGTGTGTGTGTGTATGTGTGCATGTATCCCAAAGATAACGCATCAATAAACCTAACTGGCTTCTTCCACCAACAGGCTGAGTAGAGACAGAGAGAGTGTCATTTCTTTTCTCTGCAACCTGTGAAGCATTGGGATACGGCGATGACAGTGGCCAAGGGAACGGGAAACTCGGAAGGAGACTTGGTCCCAATTGATGCTCTCACAGCCCATACGTGAACGCTTGAATAAACAGACCTCGTAGACAGATTCCTTTTTAGGGGCTAGATGCGTTTTGTTTTTCTCACATACTTGCATATGGGCTCTATCACACAGAAAAATGAGCTTCTGACTGCACTCAGCCCGGTCTGGTTGATGCACTTTTAGAACAAATTGCCAAATTTATCTTGGATGCATTTTCCCCTGTCAGCTCTAAACCAGCCTTTATTTACATGCTTTCTCAGCAAAAGGTTGTACTCACCAGGAGCAGAAGAGGACAGAAGCCTCTGCTGTCTGCAGAAAGAACTTGCCCTGTAATATTTTTAAATCCAAACATAAACCCAGCTTCTTTTAAAATAACATTCGATAATCAAGAGGGAACTAATCCCCAAGACGACTGCTTTGCACAGCGAGCAGAGCAGACGCAGAAAGGCTCATCTCAGCTCTTCCCCCCCCCCTGCAGACCCCTCGTCTGAGCCGAGAACGCCGCCTGAGCAGAGCAACGCCCATCATCTCCGGCACAGAACCCTGAGACTTCTACAAACGCTCCAAGACTAAAATCCGTACATGCACGCAAGATGCTAAAGCGCCCTTTTTTTTCTGACAATGCAGGACACGTAGGAAAAGGCTGGAACGTACACAACCTCGAAGGCGGTTGACTGTTCATTTGGTTTGGGCTGTGCTTTTCCTTTTTGCAGTACCGACTCCCGTTTCCCAGTTGCAATGATCTGCCAGCACGTGTCGGACCACGACACAGGCAACGCGGCTGCTGATGAATTGCACGCAGGAGGAGGAAACAAGGAGGAAGCAAAAAGTAAGAAATCTTCGCAAGTTTACCATCTTACTACTAACTTACAAGCAACTGCACGTGCTGAATTACTCGACTTTGAGAGGCACGTGAAAACTCAAAGGTTCGCTGGTGCTTGGTCGTGTCTCTCAAGCACAACAGTGACATAAGCCTTTCATTACTGGAGACTGAAGCACGCTTCTTAAAGGGCTTTGGAGCAAGGAGGAGCAAACCACAGGGTAGATATGTCCCTCAACGGCCCGCACAAATCACTGAGCTCCCCGTCTTCTGCTCCCTTGAGGTCCTTTCAGGGAAGTCCTCCCAGGTGAGAGTTCTGAGGAGATGGCACGCACGGCAAACAAGCCACTGGCCCAACCTGACACGCTTCTGCCCAGCGTGACCAGCACAGTGCCCATGCCACCGGCATGGCTTTGTACAGCAGAACACACCCTGCACCCACCGGTATGCGAACACACTCTCTGTGGATGGCCACAAGGCTGCTGGTCAGATTTCATGCCATTTCACCTTTTTTTTGGTTGGTTGGTAGGTTGTTTTTTAAAAACCACCCTCACCATGTTCTTGAGAATCAACCATTGAAATAGACACGTTCTCTGAGAAACCTCCTTCCCGAGCCGTTGCCTCCCCATCAGCGTTTCGGACGGTGGTTTCTGCAAGCAGCCATTTGCCTTGACACTTCGGCCCCTTCAATTGACCCAAACATGGTCCCCGTCCACCGAGGCTGTGGTCTTCTCAGCCGGCTGTGAAGCCCCAGAGGAAACCACAGACCAAGGCGATGGTGCCCGGTTGCTCAGAGGCACCCATCAAGTAGAACCCAAACTTCAAGACAGGTTATTTGCTTGAAACGTCTCAGTTATGTGGATTTCACTCCAGAACACACAGCCCGTCCGTTCAGTGGTACTGTGTCACGCTATTCTGACTACTAAAAGGGATTTTAGTATTAATGAGATGGTTTTTGAGAACTGGGAGGTATGAGGGGAGGGACTTTTACTGGTTTTAGTTTTTAATAACTCCCAATTAATTCATCTAATTGTTACGTGAAATGTTTCACTCGACGGAGGTGTTCTCAGGGATTGCAATCAAGTCCCATTATAGGATTTAAACATGAGTCTCAGTTCTTGACCAAATCTTGTTTTCGAAAACCCTTACCGCCTGGAACGTCAAGAACTCTAAAGGTTTATCTCAACTCACAGGTGAAGGCTCTGAGAGCACCGTCCTGAAACCAAGGTAAGAGTTACTTGAATTTATTTCGACAAAGTAAGTTCTATCATTTGGATTTCAATTTAAATCTCCGTCAACTTCGGGAGAACTGTTCAACTTGGATACGCTCCAAGAATGAAATAGCTACTAGGAAAAAGAGTTCGGAGTGAATGAAATGGAAGCTTTCTTCTGCACAAACAAGAAAGTAACATTATCAAAACACAGGGAAATACAAGGGGAGATACTGGCACTGGCCCCTAGGGTAGGTGTAGCAGTTGAAGCCATTGTTTTATTATGTTTAGATTGCTTACCACAAAATGACACCACTCTATAAAAACTGATAAAGTCAGCTGCCTGTTTGTTTTCGTTTCCTTCTCTTAAAGGAACCCACGGAGACATACCAGCAAGGAGAAGCCCCCATTTCATTCCAGCTTGATCTGAACCTGGCAGCACCTCAGTTCAAGCCCTCTCTCCAGCAGGACGAGGCGAACCTCTGCAGCTGAGAACCAATTCCCGATATCTTGCACATACGTCTGCTGTATTTAATGTAGTTAGAGCCAGGAAGGGGTATAGAGGCACTCCAAAAGGAATTCAGGATTTCACTGACGTACGAGACTTACGAGATGAGCCAACCAACGGGAAGGAGGGATTTCTGACTGCAAATATTATGAATATATCTGTTTGAGGCTAACATAAACCAGACATTTTTGTAGCTTCATTTTCTGCAAAAGCATGACACAAATCACAAAAACGTTTTCTCTAGAGGCAGAACGGTGTCAGGTTTTAAACCCACAAGAAGTAGCGGATTTTTCCTAAAAATCATTATTTCAAGACAGCCTGTGGGATCTGATTTTTCCTTTTTTTTTTTTTTTGCCATTTATTACCGTGACAATGTCATGTCCCGCAATATTTTTTGCTACAGTTTTATGCCTTACGGGCAACTTCTTACTCGACTGTGTTTTACGCATCCAGCTGGCTATCCCTACATGATTTTTCAGTTTTGCATACGAATGGAAAAAAGGACAAGAGTTCCATTTTGGCATGAAAAAGTTCCTAAAATATCCCCCACCTGCTTCAAAACACGTGCTTGGAAAGAAAAGACAAAAAAAAAAAAGGCGGTTACCAAATTCTTAGGAGTAGTTCAAAAATGGGAAAGCTGCAAGAGGAGAGAGCGCATTTCAGGAGCGGAGTAATCAAGAAGGCTAACGTGGGAAGACGACTTCAGGACATACAGCATATGTTTGCCCCGCTTTAAGAAAAAAAGGCAGCATACAACAGATTCATAATGTAGCGCGTGACTTGAGGCTCAATAAACCTTAGAGGAAACTGCTCCAGAGGGCTGATATAGGAGAGTGTTTTCATGTGCTCTTCAACTAAACCCGTGTCTATTTAAAAACAGTCCTGTTTTATAAAGTAGTTGCTCTTTGTTCAAGCCTCGTGTAAGAGCTCTTGTCGAGAAATCCAGACCTGAGCGTGTTGTGTCACAGGACCGGGTACCACGGGCTCAGCGCTGCCTGCAATATTACAAGGATGTATTTTACATCAGCTCAGCGCACAACTTTAACATGGGTGCAAGACTTTGAAAGAACAGAATAGACAGGGGATCTGTCTACACCTATATATAAATGCACACAGATGTATAACCTACCCAAAGAAACAGCAAATGTGGGAAATTTTTCCAGCACCTGCTGCACATTGCTGACACGGAGCGCCAAAAAGCAAGGGGTGGGTAGCTGGGACCTCACCCAGCGTCTCCTACCTATAGACCAGGATGTTCAAGCGGGCGTCTCAGTCTTGCCAGACCGCCTTTTAACAAGACGGCGGTTATCTGAAATGGGAGTTCCTCGGTTTAAGTCCATTTCCCACTCAGCAAAAGCGCAGGCAGTGTGTACAATGCCGGGTGGGGCCGTGCACCCAGTGGCACCAGTAACCCAGATCTGGTTTTCTCCAGGGAAAACAATCCAGCACTCAGTCCTGGCTTCCCAGCAAGCAGCTCCTGCACTCGTCCTCCCACGGGGACTGTCTTGTGGGTGGGGGGAAAGTCTCTTCTCGTTACCAATGACCCCCAGCACACAAAATATCCCCACTAACACAAAATGTGAGACTGGTTTATATCTTCATGTCGCTTCTGTAATTACAGTTTGGAACTTTTCCCTTCCTTCAGGCTTCACACTTTCAAATGCACAACTCCGAGCTGCACGTTCCCACCCCCCATCACCTTCCCAAGCATCTCCGAGATGCTGAAGGCATTCTAAAAGCATCACAAAACTCTGGACCACCAATATGAGTATCGGTCCTGAGCCAGGGCAGGTCCCAGCCAGGCACGGCGTGCAGAACATATGCCGGCTTTCTGCTTGGAGGAGGACAGACACTACCTGATGCAGCACAAAGCTCGACTGGCAGAGGCAGAAAGCCCGGCTGTATAAAACGTTTTGGACATTTCTGAAGCAGCCAAGGGAGCTAATGCACTTTCAGCACTTTGCAGAGTGCAGTCACAGCATTTCTGATCCAATTCTCGGCGTTCTGAAGCTATAAGCAGTTTCCACGATATGCTGGTTTCAAAAACATAATCCAGCATAAAGGATATTTTTAACATGGGTGATTTCAGTAATCTGCTTCGGTGCTCGACCTCGCACACAGTCCCTGCGGCACAGCTGAGCAGCACAGGACGGCGTTACACGAGCAGGAGCTTCTTGGAGCGTGCTTATGCCCAAAATCCTCGTGAAACTTTGGCGTGTGCTGTCCAACTATAGATTGAGACCTGGAGAAAGCGCGTGACCGAGAACCATCAGTGTGTCAAGAGGTTTTTCTGATTTCTAAACAGTAGAGGCTGGGGGCAGGGGAAAAAGAAGGAGGAAAAAAAAAATCCAAATCAATCTCTGCAAACTTTACCTTGTTACTAGGTAAAAGTGCCCGTAAGATTACGCAATTCCTACACGTTAGACAAGTTACTCAAAAGTAAGAAGGGATGTGATACCATTCGAGATCACATCACAAGGAGCGTGATCAGAGCACACAGCTATAAAACTAAGACAGAAGAAGCAAAGTCTCCCAATCCGAACGTCAGCATACAGACATAATCCAGGCGGAATGAAAGGCAACTCCTCCAAAAATATCAGACAAGCAGGGAAACCAGTGGGCTTTCAGAGCCTCAAGTGCTCCAAGCTAACCTCATCCTCACTGGAGTGACAACTGCTTGTCCGGAAGGCTTTATAGCGACCACTCCCCAGGGGAGATGAGACAAAAATCTCTACTGAAGGTGGTCACCGGCATCGGTCCCAGTGCGTGCATAAAATGCTAATCCAATAATAGTCAATCAAAACTCATGCAGACCCGACAGCTTGAAAAATGCAAACAGCCAATTTTCAAAGAAAATGCCCTTTTTGCCTGCACCAGCTGCACTGGGAGGAAAAACCAAAAAAACAAAACCAACCAAAAAAATCCCCCAAAACACAAAAACACAAACCAGTGCAAGTTTACTGAAGATGAAGAAACAACATTTCCAGAGAGAAGAGGAGAAAAGGGAGAGAAATGCAAAACCAAGTTATTTTAGAGCCGTCTGAGAATAAACTGAAATAAAGAAGAATTTCATCACTTCCACCAATTTAAGCTCCAGTCAGAACAACAGAAGAAAATAAGTCACAGCCCACAGCACCGTGAACCCAGGGAGCCGTTCTGTCTCTCAGGAGCGCCAAGCGCTTCGCAAAACACCGATGATGCCAGCGCAAGCCCCAGAACCCGGAGGATGCAGGTCCCTTATGAATGACACGCATGAGGATCATTCAGCAGAAACGTCGCCGCAAGTAACAATTCCTTTCCGCCTCGCCACAGCAGACTCGCGACCCTGTCCAAGGAGAGCGGTTTACTCAAAATTCCCCATCGTGGTATCAGAGGGGCAGGTTCATGTGTGGTTTTGCCAATATTATCAAAGAAAATAGCTGTCAGGGAGCACCAGCGGCCACTGGGATAGAAGACAGTCTGGGGGAACCCCACTGCCACAACCAGTAGCCTCCCAAAAGAGCTCATCCGCACGTTCGCTCCCTCGGCAGCACCTGCAAACGAAAGCAAAGGGAGGTTTTTGTACGCTTCACCATAAAATTCCCTGCAGCAGGTCAGCGGGGCACGGAGCAGAAGCACTACCTTTGGGCGCCCCTCGCCCTTCTGCGTGGCTCAGCTGATAGAGCCATGAGAGCAACGCACCGCCGGGACCCACTTCCTACCTGGACTTCCACGCGTGGTGCCAGTGAAGAGCAGACCAAGCCTGTGATCTTTAAACTCGGACCCGCAGATTATCAATTAGCCATTAATAAAGAGTTTGGCGCAGGCCAGGCAGGGGCACATGATTGCGTTTTTGCTGCATTAGTCAGCGAACAAAGCGATACGGGTTCTTTCGCCACCAGGACACCAACTTGAACAGAAAGAACATGACGCAGCATAAAAGCGGAGCAGTATAAGCAGACAACGCATGATCCTGCATAAAGTCAATCCATTTAGAAACGTTAAACTCACTTTACCAGCAAAATGAGTTTGCTCCTGGATTGGCATTTTGCTTCATGGGAGAGTAATGTTCTTAATTTGGTTCTAAAGTGCCCTAAAGCTGGATTTACTGTATCCTCCAACCACGGCCAAGAGCGCATAACTGAACTGCTGAGCAGGCAACTCCCAAGTTTTAACAAGACTGTCCTCTAGATGACATCCATTTAAGGGCAGCCCAAAATAGACTTACTCATATCAGCCTAAAACAAGACTGAGAACAAAACAATAACCCAGAGCTGAAGAGCAGTTTCTTGCCAGAAAGCGTTCGTAGCTACTTCTTACAAACTGCCTTCTAGTGACCCATTGCCATGGAAGAACACCTTGCAGGAAAAAACTGGTAGGAACACAGAGATGCTGATAAGCAGCACTGGTGTTGGAGGTCCTGAGTCCTCCAAAGGAACCTATGACGAAGGCGCTTGTCCAGAAAACTGAGCAGATGTCTGGTAGAGAGGAGAAAATGTGACTTTAGCATAGGTATTTCTTTCCATGTCTGAAAAACCTCATCCGCTCTAGAAATGCACTTCGGGGGGGGGGGGGGGGGGGAATAATTTGTAAGGATAGAGACAGTCTAAAAAATTAAGACCACTTGCATCTTCCTTGACCGAGGGAAGGCTGCTCATGCCACTCCGACTCCTGTAGCGCTTTCACAGCCACTCGAGCAAGTCTGTCACAAGAATGAGTTCCTCTCCCTGGCTCCTTCTCACTCCAGTAACACAACAGAGCACTAGTCCATAAACGCCAACTTCCCAGACATCCCTAAAATGTTCTCTTCAGAAAGGAAAGATTTCCAGGTTCCTGTGCACCTCAGCCCTTCATCAATGAGACTTTCAAGCCATGGCATTTTAACACCGGCAAGATATATAAAAATATCTTATGGCTCCCTCGTTCTTTTTCCTCTTCTTCCTGAACTCTGTAAAGTAAGAGTTCCTACTTCAGCTTTACAAACTATAAACTCAAAAGCATCTTTAAGAGCCACAGTTAACGTTAACGCACTCCACGTGATATACAGCCTACAACAAAACAAGGTCGATTTTCAGTACAGCACGAGAATTTGTGTGTGGTTCCCACGAGAGTCAAGTTATGAAGGTAAAAGGCCAGGAATTGCACGCTAAGATCTGCTACACAAGCATATTGGACCAGGCTTATCTGCTCAAGTTGCTCACCCACGATCTGCTTTCATCCTCTTTTTCACATGCATCTGCCTAAAAAACTGGAGGCAGACATTCTTTGGGAAGAAACCTCAGAAAACCAAATTTCTATAACAGGTCAAACGGTTGTTTTGCTTTGGTAATATATACTTATAAAAGCACCACAGGATAACCACTTCTTTTTAGGCCAGCAGGGCCAAGGAAATGTTTTACTGACCTACTGATTTTAAGAAACTAACTAAATAAAAGACGACAAGCACTTTTGTGGTTTGGAGTATCAGGTGTGGCCAAAAAGCAAGCCAGCGTGTCTGGGGATGGAGAGGGTAACGCAAGGCGACACGCGTGGTCAGCACCCATTCAGCATAACCTGCCCAACTTGGTCACCACCCGACCTCTCTGTGGCTGTTCGCATTCATCCCCAACTCAACCGAAATCCTTCCGACCAGGATTCCTGGGTACCGGAATATATACAAGTTGGGATACATACAATATTATGCAAGTCGGTGCCCGCAAATTTCAGCCTTCGTGTTCAAATGGAAATCTCCATTCCAGAAGAGGGTCCAACGGTGGCCAACTCCAGCTAATTTTCAGCAGAGTTTGGATCCGAAGCTGCCGTTTGTCCTTATGGTGCCAAGGGCCTCGGTACAGAAAGGAGAGAAAAGGTACTCTGCAGTGACTCTGGCCGAGTCACACGTGTCTTATCCATCAATGGCAGGCACTTTCTTAAAGACAGGGTATAACCGCCTATCACCGAACCCAGCTTGTAAATGTTCACGTAATCACAAATTTCTCGGAGATAGCTGTTAACGAAGAACAGCTTTATGCCCAGCGCCTAATTGCAACATGGCTGTTTAAAGGTAAAAGGAAAATAATCTACAGTAATATTGAATCGCAGTTATCTGCACCCATTATCTTGCATTTTTTTTTTATTGCTAAGCGGAATGATTGGTCCGGGAACAGAGCCAGAAAAGTTGGTCTGATACCACAGTTCATGACTTCATAGACATTACTGAGAATTTCAAATTAAGGGTCATATCCAGAAGCGTACTAACCTCTTTGCGAAAAAGACTAAGTACCTTTCCTGAGTTACAAACCAAGGCTCCCCAGGAAAATACTAAACTGTTCGTAACCCAAGGCATTATTGTACCAGGAATACTTAACGCAAAGGTATCTTACTCATCATTTAGAATTGAAAAGGCAGAAACAGGTTCAAGAAAGATGCCTGCATTTGTAGAATAGTAATTACAGAAACTTTTAGAGTTCACAGAAATCCCTCTGCACTCCCACATTTCCCCGTGTCAGAGGACATTCAGGTTGCTTGCCGAGAGATATATTTTGAGCACGATGAGCTTAAAGTTGGTTTTGCAATGCTTTTTAATAAATTAAGTTTGATACCTAATGTTCAGTGAACTGCGTTGGCTCTGGGCTCTTCTAGCTTGATCTTTAATTTGAGTAGTTATTTTAAAAGCTGGAGACATGATCTCCCTTTATTTGGTGTCTGGAGAGGACTCTGACACTGTAAGATACAGTTGGGGTTTCCACAGAGTTGTTTTGCAGCATATTCCCTTTCGATAAAAATTATACATCGCATTTTTGGCAAAGGGAAGAGATGGGTGATCCAAACAAAACTTACAAAATAAGGAGCTTTTTCTTTTGCAGCAATTCCTGCTGTCTCACTGTTTTCTTCACAGGTCCAGAGTGTCCATCCCACTTTAAACTACAGTATGATGACCACAGTTACGTGCCCGCTCCTTGGATTTATACTGCAAATAGGACTAAGCCATGAAACGGAGCAGTCGGAGCATCCTGGTTGTAGTTCGGTGCCCACAACAGTCAAGGAAGGGTGCCTGGGCTTGCCTACGTTGCCAGTGAAGCACGGGCCCAAGCTGACACTCAAGCCCAGACTTGCTCACATTCTTTCCATGCTAGCAGGCTCTCAGGCTTAGCTTCAGAGCACCTCTAAAACAAAAAAATTCAAGGCCTACCACAAAGCCCAGCAGATCCGACTTCTCCTCCTTGCCACCTGACACCAGCAAAGTCCCAGGTCCAAGCCAGCGGTCTCCAGTGCGGGGATGGCAAGCCAGTCTTCGGCAGCACGGTGCAGGGATGCTCCGAGCCGTCGGGCTTTGCACACCGAAGCCTACTCGCAGCCCCGTGCTTCGAGGGCGATAGTGACATTGCCAGGGAGAAGGAGAGCTTGGGGCAGTAGAGATCCCTCCCCGGCAGCCCATTTGGACCGTGGCTCTCACACGTCCTCGGTCACACATCCGAGTGTCACAAGTCATCTGCTCAGCTTCGCTGGGTACTCAGCCTTCATCTTGCTTTCAAGGCTCGGCTAAACTTTCTTCAAATGGTTCTTATGCTTTCATCCATACAACACACGATTTAAGAGAGCACTCTTTTTCAATGGACGTATTTTCATTTTAAGTCATAGAATGGTTTAGGTTGGAAGGGACCTTGAAGATTGTCAAGTTCCAACCCCCCCCGTCACAGACAGGAACACTGTGTTTCACAAAATGCTTCACAAACATATCACAAAACTTTATTTAGCTCTTTTTACCATTCCACAAGCTATCGTCATTAAGCCGAGAGAAGTATCAGGCAGACTAATTAATGAGAGGAAGGCTTTTCCAAATTCAAAACCTAGAAAAGGCACACGCTCACCTTTTCCTCTACTAAGCTCACTGAAACAGTTCTTTTGTCTGACAGGAGAGAGCATACTCAGGGCTCTGATTTACCCTAAGAAGGTGTCAAAATCCACTTCCCCGGGCAGGGTTAAGTGTAACACCCTCCGCTGAAGGCCACAGAAAGCATTCTTAAAGCCTGCATGACATGGAAGGCATACGTTGTGGGAGACAGACCGCCCCTCCTCCTAAAAATCCAACTGCGGCTTTTCTACACATAAACTGGTCATTTACCGTTCATAAAGGGGTAGAAAACGTCAAACACTATTTTATCCTGAGCAAGAAGCATTTACAGAGTTATGGGAAAAATCTTTGCATATATCACATTCCTGCAGAAGTACTTCTTGCTCTTAAGCGAGAATAATCTTTTCTTTCCAAGCACATTTTGGTGATGTATGTGTCAGTCATACACCGGAGACGTAAACTAACTCTGCAATGGAAAGCGTTTAAAGTTAACGCTCTGCTAACAACATCTGTCTATTCAAGATGCGTTTTCAACAAAATTAGTGATGCCATCTGACAGGGCTACAGGTGAACTGTGCCCACAAACACAACCTAGGCAGCTGGACTAGACGATCATTGTAGGACCCTTCCAACTCAAGTATTCTATTCTGTTCTAAATACACTCTTCTACAACCTCTCTCTAACACCACCCTTCAAGTCCCTATCAAAGATGCACTGAAGACTTTGCACTGGTCTTCAACTGATTTCCAACCCCACCCCGCGAGTAGCTTTCGGTTCCAGCCTAGACTTTGTTCCTGCGCCCCTCCGGCCCCGTTCGATCGGCTCTCTCCACTCACCCTACTATCTCACCACGCGTTTCTCCTCTTCATACCGGCGGAGCTACTCCCACAGGACTCAATCCAGCACAGCCCTTCAGCGTGGCCATAAAGGGCAATCGGTTGAATTGCTTCAAGGCCAGAAGGCACCTGTGCGATAAAGTGCTTCGCGG
Source organism: Pluvialis apricaria (assembly GCA_017639485.1). Classification (NCBI taxonomy): domain Eukaryota; kingdom Metazoa; phylum Chordata; class Aves; order Charadriiformes; family Charadriidae; genus Pluvialis; species Pluvialis apricaria. The sequence goes on from CM030010.1 coordinate 82,357,849, forward strand.
GATGAAGGCAGCGGCCCCGCAGAAATGAACATCCCATGAATTCTAAGGAAGGGACCAAAATCAGAGCCCACCGCACTGTCAACACGGATGTAAACCGTGCTGTGGCACTCCGATGGCACTGCTCTGGATTCCAGAGCTTTCTCCGTGCACCGATGCAGATGCTTACTGCACTGAAACTCCATTTATCTCTGTGCCTTTCTAAGCTTACCTATCAGCAGCATCATAAAGGCTTCTGGAACTGCTTGTGTAGAACGCCACATTCGCACTTTGCTCCTCAAACTTGGTTATTATCACAAACCCAAGCCTAATCGATCATGAGATGTTAAACAATTTCCGTGGAACTACTCCCAGGTCACTATACGCTGTGTTCTTGTGTCATTAAGGCTTGGGAACGAAGCTTCGCTGGGGACAGCAGAGAACAAAGTGCCCATCTATCGTTTCATTGCGATTATTGTTTCTGCCTAGAAAGGCACACGGGCTGCTCTATTGAACAGGGCTACTGTTCTTTAGCTGTGCTCTTTGTCTGCTGACCGCAGGCACCGTCAGACGTGGAAGTGATATCAGACTATTCAAATTTAACGAGAATTTGGGTAAAATCCACTTCACAAGCACCAAATTTGCCAACTGTGAGACCTAAGCTAAGTTTGCATGTACAGTTCCCGTCTATGAGAAACATACTTTTCATTCCTTTCCAGCGCAACAAAGTGGGTTTAATACGCTCAAACGCTACTTTTCCTTGCGCTCCTGAGCCACTATTTCCCAACCTCATTCCAAACACAGAGCATTCTCATCTTTAGCAACCTTGATGAAAGATCTTTACGCTTACGTATAAGGCCTGACAATGCATCTGAAGTGTTATATAGTCACAGGTACAATAAAAGCAGTTAACTTTTGCAACCTTCTGTTCAAGGTTAAGAGTTGAAATGAGAGACTCAGGTCAGTAAACCTTCGAGAGGTGATTACAACTAAGTAAAAACTTTAAGGAAAACTTAAGGTGAAAATACCCCAACCCTCAAGTTGCACGCATCATTGAAAAATACAGGCAAGTTCTGGTTCTGCATCTGCTATACAAAATAGACTAAACATGAAAATTTTAATAACGATGATTACTTGGCATGCAAAACTCCAGTTTTCTTATTCGACTTAAGATCACGCACCCGCATAGTCATCAAAATCAAAAAGTTTGCATGTTTTGCTCGGTTAACAGCAGCAGAAAAAGACAGAGCATACCACAGGAGTAAATTTTAAGTGAAAAAAGCAAAAAATTTGTTGCGCCTGCAAACCCACTAGGATTTCTTGCACGTTGTCACAACTTATAAAAGAAAAAAAAATTTAAAACAATCGCCTGTTTCATTAATTCCACAGATGAGCAGCAGTCACCTTTCCCAGGTTAAAAAAAGAGGAACCATTCCCACCACAGCCCCCATAGTTTTGAGCAGAGTTTTCCACCCCCAATTATTTGTGCCCACAGCCGGGCAGATCAAGGAAACATCCAAGTTCCAGATTTAGCGGCAGGAACACTCAAACAGAACAAAACCACCCTCAAAAATACCTATAGCAAAGAAATGCATAGCTAATGGAAGTGATAATAATAACCGAGTAAGCTGAAAAAAAACAGTCCTTGAAATAAGTTTAAAAAAAGAGCAGAGACAAACCTGCTCCAGCTTATAAAGAAATGCAATTTGTTTCACAGTCTCTGGCTGGATCCAAGCTTTTCTGCTCTGAAATCCAGACAAAATATTCACTGTGGATGGCACCTTGCAGAAATAATTTGTTTACAAGGCGAGGAAAATTATATAATTCATCAAAGCAACAGTTTGTAATTCAGAATATTTTTAAATATTGTCATTTATTATGGCAACAATAGAATTGACTGAAGCAATTTTCATAATTATCATTAATAACAGAATAAAGTGATTTTAGTAATCCTCGGTCTTAAAAGAAGTCATTCGAATCATTCCCACCACCAAATTCAATTTTTCAAGACTTGCTCTGAGATGCGAGACGTATGGATCAGTACTTACAGAAGGCCAATTAAGGCTTATTTCAAGTCAGATTTAATACAGACTATTTAGCAAGCATATCTTATATAGTAGCAAAATAGAAATATGACCCTATTCCCCTATAAATGTCATTATATAATAAAGCTAGGATTTGAAATGCTGTGACTTGGAAGATTTCTCCCCCTTAAAGGATCTTCCAAGAGTACTAAATGCATAGATGAGCTGTATTCTCTCTCTCTCTTTCTAGACACACATTTGTATATATAAATAAAACACACACATTTAAAAAAATAAATAACAAAATCCCCCTTCAGGCTTTGTTTTACAGCAGAATTAGCTCTGCTAAGAGCACACATTTCTGAAATTTGGATGTTGAAAGTTCGTTTGAGCCACAAATTAAAAGGATTACGATTTTGGTGACGTCAAATCATCTCTTCTGATCTTTCTGGAGAGCAAATCTGTTAAAAATAGGGCCATTTGCAATTTCCTCTGATGCGCTCAGCAGGATCAGTCAAACAGTACGGATCACAGCTGACTAGTGTATGGTCTGAGTCCTGCTCTGCTTTTATTTACACGGCTGTAAATTTGGACAGAAATCCACAATTCCAAACCAAACAGAACCAAACGCCAAGATCTGAGATGTAGGTTCCCCTGATTTTCTGCCACTTCTCCCATAAAACTCATGCAAATTCTCCCCACTGATAGCCCTTGTGGCAACTTCCCAAGTTCCTTATGTGAAAAGCCAAGAACTGCAGGAGAGAAATTCAGAGACATTTCTGTCTCTTTGGTTAATGCAATTCCGCAGTTGAAAAACCAAGAGGCCGAGGATACCACAGGGCGTTCCGGCTCGGCCGCTCGCCACGCAGCCCCTCAGGTTAGAGACACCCGACTCAATGGAGAGCTTGCGTCCTCCTAGAGCCCCAACGGCTACCGCACCGTCCTGTGCTAAACGCTCTCCTTTTAGAGGAGGTATTTGCATCGTAACTAAAATAATACGCTGATTTTCAAGGCTTAACAGCTAACTCCACGTCATAATATCTTTGAGCTCCATCTCCATGCAAGCTTTGACCTGAAAATGGCCACTCCTTGAAGCCACTATTCCATATTGAGTCATCAAGGTCTGGAGAGAGGACGGTAGAGACTTACCCGAGAGCGAGCGCTCCGGCAGGCTGCGGTACGGATTCAACCAAGTATTTCTAAAGTTCTGCAGCTTTTCACTTACGCCACGCAGTTTTATCACCCAATTATGGGTGTCATAATTGTCTTCAACACTGTCCAATAGCAACAAAAAGCATTCCTGCCACAAACTGCAGACAATCCTGAGCAAACTCAGCAGAAACGAGATGCTACGGCAGCTCAAAGTTCAAGGGCAGGCAGGCTTTGAACGGTTGTAGGACTTCGCTGCAACCTTGGTAATTTTATTGCCGTATTGTCATTTCAAGCCACACAGTGAAACATAGGTAAGAGCAAAAGCTCTACCTTCCCATTCCAGTTCTGTTACTTAGAGAAAACATAAAAGAGAAGCCTTCCTTCCACCAGAAGGAGCACAATGACAGAGACGCGCTCCTTTATCAATATTAACCGTAACCTGCTATTACCGGATTTTCAAAGAGCACTCCCTTTTGAGCCTTCTAAATGGATTTGAAGGCGGAAGCAGCTAATTGACTTGGAACGAGAAAACCTGATAGTAGTTATCAGAACCCTTTTAATTTGCTCAAAGCAAGAGTTCAAATTCTAACTCTCATGCACAAAGAAAAGTATGTGAAAGGCAGGTCACTGGAGCGTGACAAGGATGCTATCTCGCTACGGCAATGAAGTAATTTCTAGCAGCGCCACAGAGGAAACGACCCGATGCCGTAGCATCCATGATCAGAATGCTGTGAACGCTGTTTTCAACGGGGCGTCTTTAAACCCAGCCTGAAGTCCTCCGGTGCTCCCAATCCATAGGGCAGTCGAGTGCAAACCAGTAAAAGCTATGCTGGTTTTGACAGGGACATGTATAGCAACGTAATAATGTAAAATTAAAAATACTAAATTAAAAAAAAAATAATCAGAAGACTAGCAAATCCACTCTAACGGACCGGCACAAAGGTACACAGGAGCATCACTTTTGGTACCCAATACTTATTCTTACAGGAATAAGAGTTTTCACACATCCACCTTCCCAAAACACGTATTTTATCCAGTATATCTTTGCCCAATCGAGGCATCACTTCCCTTTGCGATTACTTCTCTCTGGCAGGACAGCAACTCCGACTCTAAGAACTGGTGCCTGAAAACAGCTGTTTGCAGACTTAGCGGCAGTAAAGTAAGCGTAGGTTTTCTCTTTACTCTCTCGCACAGCAATTTTCATTCACAACCTTGCGCAAAACACCTCTTGTTATTTATTACGGCTCTTCAAGGTGGCAGCGCAGCTATAAATTCTTCAGAGAGAAACACGAACTTCTCCACCGTTGCTGGAAGAACACTGTACGTGAGCAAGGCGCCCTCTCTGATAAGCAGGTAGATCACAAAACAAAAGGAGTTACAGCCTTTCCCTTCTCACAGAGGTGTTTTTCTTTGAAGTGCACTTTGTGCACAAATCGAACCTTTTCTTATCAACATAAGCCATCAGTGACCGAAGCATTCACCCTACACCCACAGCAGGACTGGGAAAACACATTTTGAAAGATCCTCTACAAAACTCCTTTTATAAACCTACTGTGATGAATACCACAGTAAGATGAGGGTGTTTTCTGACTGCGGAGGAGTTTCAAGATTTGAAATCGTGACATGGAAGTTTAAAGGAAAAAAAAAAAAAAATCTTCCCAGTTAGGAGCCGCAGAAGAACCTGCCGGCCCTCGCTGGGAGGTGGACGGACGTGTACAGGGTGTTCACTTGCTAGGAATGCCCTGTGCACAGAAATGAAAACTTCATCCCTCCTCCCCCCAACAAGGAAAAGGAGAAAAAAAAAAAAAAAAAAAAAAGAAAAAGCCAATCTATAATTCCTTCTCACCCCACTTTCAACTCTGGACAGAAGCAACACACCCCACTGCCGGTTCCTCCAAGGCTCTCGGTGATTCCTCTGCGGTTCCCGGCCCCTTGAAATCTTGGAAATGCAGCTTAGAGTAGCCTCTTCCTTAAAGTCTGGGCACTGCTTTTACAAAGATGAAGTTCACGCTCAGCAGGAGTGAAGGATGATTTACAAGCAAATCCTTCCCGTGGTATTTTTTTGGAAACTTAAAAGTCTGGGTTTACTTCACGTTGGCATCGAACGGCGGGGAGGGAATCGCAGGCAAAGCATCACTGCAGATTGAACTAACATTCGTCCTTCAGACCACACTGACACTCACAGGCAGGTGAAGTTACTGAGAACTGAAACGACCAGCTGAAATACAGCCTCGCAAAACTCAACTCTGCGATCTGACATGACAGAAGTCACTCGGAAAGGTCTTTCAGCCCCTGCTTCAGCACGGAACGGCAGGCCAGAGAGGCAAGGGCACAGACGGTGACAAATCAGTTCACATACGCGCGAGCGTGTGAACCAGCACACACACAGACGCAAACAATCCCCTTTGATCGTTCTGCCTGTGATTGGAAACTACTATGACAAAATTAAGCCTATCGTGAAATAGTTGCTGGGGTTTGGGAGCCTTAAGTCTTGGGGTTCTTTTGGTTGGGGGGGGTCTCTGTACCTCGCTCTCAATGCACAATTTCCTTTTGATTACCAAGTCAAATAAGAACCAGGCGTATTCCTGCAGACTATCACATCAGCAATTACTAAGTACCAGATTCTATTACAACACTCAATATGCAACTCTGCACATTTTGTTAAAGCCAGCTAGCCAACGTTCTTCTTCTTTTTTTTTTTTTTTAAAAAAAAAAAATGGAAAATATGTACATTTCAGGAACAATAAAGCCACTACGTTGCCAGCAGCCAAAGCACAGAGCCACGTTTAAACGCACGGTAAACCGCACCTCCCTGGAAGCAAAAGACAGCAAAGATCTCCAGCACATGGAGCAGTTCTCGGCGGAGCTGTTACCGTTGGGATTTGCCCAAGGGCCCAACCTTGTTCGTGCACCTAACTTGAGATAGAGGAGCAGCTCCGCAGAATGATTACATAGAGCTCCTGCCGCCCGCAGAGCCTGGCTCACGCTCGTCCCACACCGCGCAGCGCCAGGAACATCTCCGCACCTTCAAGTCCACCAGCTCCTCCTAAATGCAAGGGGACTGAAAGGATGCACTTCTAACGAAGGGAAAAGTCATTAATAATTAACATCACTGTAAAAAAAAAAAAAAAAAAGAAAAGAATAATGCAACAACTGAAGGTATGCGAACAAAAGGATGATTAAATTCTCATTTCCATGTTTGCTCTGGACCGCAGCACTTCGCAGGAAGCTGACAAAAGGGAAAACAAGAAGCCAGGAGCTCTTCTCGGCCGGTTTAAGGCAAGGAAAATATCCCCGTGTTCCACGTACCAGGTGGAACACTAAAAACTTGGGAGGAAACAGGATTTCCTTCGACCGGCTGCTGCTGACAGCTTACTAAAAGCGAAGGAAAAATGAAACCGTAAAAGTTTTCAGACACCGTGAAACATTTTTAAAGTCACCACCACCTAACGAACGCCAGACAAGGGCACCTATAGAAACACGTTCTGTAGGAGAGAAGCCGAGAGGGGGAGAAACCTGCGGGTGTTCCCGCTCCCCGCGGAGCTACAAGTGCTGGGGGAAGGTGGGGGGGACACCCGCCGCTGCCCTCTCCGCCCTCCCGGCGCCGGTTGGGATGCTGATGGCCGAAGGCACCGGCCGGGCAGGTATGTCGGGTCCCCCTCCGAGCCCTTCCCGGTCCCTCCCGGTTCTCCCCCCCCCCCCCCGCTCACCTCCGGGGCTCGGGTTTGCGGCGCTCCGGCTCCAGCGCGGCGGCGGGCGGGGGCTGCGGGGCAGCCGCGGGGCGGGCGGGGAGCGGCTTCAGCGGGGCATGGCCGAGCACCCCCGCCTGTAGCTATACCTGTCCGCCTCTCTATACGGTCTATATGCCCCAACACCACCCCCCCTGCCTCCTCCTCCTCCTCCTGCCTGCCGACCGACCCGCTGGCGGCTGCGTTCCGGCGAGGCGGAGCGGCTGTGCTGGCGGCGCCCGCCCCGGCCGGCATTTAAAGCCGTCGGTAGGCTCGGACGTCCCCTCGCCCGCTCCCATCCCATCCCGTCCCATCCCATTAACACCCCCCCACTCGTTCGGCCGCCGTCACGGGGCCCCGGGGCGGGGAGAACGGAGGAGGAGTCTCCCGAGCGGCTGGGGCTACCGGCCAGCCCGCCTCGCTAGCCCCGAGCCCCGCCGGCCGGGGCAGGTGCTCCGCCGGGCAGCGGTGCGGGGACCCGCGGCCCCGTGGGAACCCCCCCAGCCCCTCCGTCTCCCCCCCCCCGTCCCGGAGTGCTGGCCCCGCTGGCAAGCTCCCCCACCCCCACCCCAAAGTCACCTCATGTCACTTTTTTTCCATCACTTCTTCACTTAAAGGGTTTTAGAGACGCCCCTCCACGCACCTTTCCACGGCCACCCTCTATCCTCAGCCCCGGGGGGTGCCAAAACGCACCACCGAGGGAGCATCTTGGCCAAAAGCACCTACTGCAGAGCAAAAGGACCGGGGACATGTAGAAAAACATGGTTATAATTTTGCAAAGAAATAATATCTATCTTGGTGGTCCTGCTTGGCTTCCAGCATGACATGGACCTGTTGGAGCGGGTCCAGAGGAGGGCCACGGAGATGCTGCAAGGGCTGGAGCCCCTCTGCTGTGAGGACAGGCTGGGAGGGTTGGGGCTGTTCAGCCTGGGGAAGAGAAGGCTCCGGGGAGACCTTATTGTGGCCTTCCAGTACCTAAAGGGGGCCTACAGGAGAGCTGGGGAGGGACTATTTACAAGGGCATGGAGTGATAGGACGAGGGGGAATGACTTCAAACTGGAAGAAGGTAGATTTAGATTAGATATTAGGAAGAAATTTTTCACTTTAAGGGTGGTGAGCCCCTGGCGCAGGCTGCCCAGAGAAGCTGTGGCTGCCCCATCCCTGGAGGTGTTCAAGGCCAGGTTGGACAGGGCTCGGAGCAACCTGGGATGGTGGGAGATGTCCCTGCCCAGGGCAGGGGGGTGGAACTGGGTGATGTTCAAGGTCCCTTCCAACCTAAACCATTCTATGAGTCTATGACAAGGCTCCCGTATCACGCACGTGTAGGCTTAGTCGCCCTCTCTCTCTCTTACACACGCTTACTTCTATTTGCACTAATTACTTTCAAAAAGTTTGTTCCAGAGCGGGGCTGGAAGACAGCACTAATACCCATATCCCAAATTTTGTTCGGTAAGCTGCAGCTCTTGTGCTCAGCATTCCCATCCAGGCCAAGGTGACGAGATCCATAAAATATTTTTTTAAACAGGGGGGCTCTGCAAACGGCTCACAATTAACACAGCAGAACAGCAATCCATCAGCCGAAAGGACACGGACGCTCGGGGGAACAAAGGAGACTATTGTAGCTCCCTAGAGGAAAAACTCCACTTCTCCAGCAAGGTTTAGGATTACCACGCGGCAACTGCCTCTTCAGGTTCTCCTCCACTACCAAGCTCCAATTCTGTCACCCGTCCAAATTCTGTCTTCGGGCAGAATACGCAATCTATCGGAGCGGCAAAAAAGCAGCGGCAACAGAAACCACAGCACCTGCCAACTGGATCTCCCTGCTGAATTCCCCCTCTCCCGTCACCTCTGCGCTTTCGCCAGCCCCTGAGAACAAGTGATTGTCTCTAAGCCACAGTCTCTTCACCCCCTTTTTAATGTTTCCCTGAAAGATCTCAGGCCTATCCTCTGCACATGAGGTGGCCAGGGCTTGAGCTACCCTGCTGCCTTTAATCAATCACATTCCTTATGAATGTCATTAAACAATCAATGGGTTTCCAATGGGTCACTGACAGCATAGCCATCGCTTTCATCCCTTCGAGCTGGATTTCATTTGAACTAACGACAGCCCCTCTATTCACAACAGCAAAGCACTGACTCAGTTGAGAAGCTTTGTATAGGCGAGTCCTAACCCCAAAAACGACACAACTTCCCCTCTTCCCCAGGCTCAGAATCGAGGCAACGGCTCAGAATCACGGCCCACTCTCTCCACCCTTCAACTCCCAAGGACATCCCAAGTTGGTTTGTACCTCCAACTCCTCTTCTATTTATTAATGACCTGGGGAGCTCCTGAAGATGCGACGCGTTAGCTGCTTCGGGAGATTGCCATTGCTTCTTGCCACTTAGACAACTAATGGGGGTTTTAGGATGCCCCCCGAGGGGTTAGATCCCTCAGTGAAAGCACCTCTCGGATGGTCCTCAGCAGCTGGCTCCTAGCTCCCTATTTCAGTAACAAAGCTAAATACCTCCCATACCAATTCCGTTTCCTCACAATTCATTGTAACTTAAAACACTGTCATCTTAAACCTAGGCAGTTAATTTTCTGGCTAAAAAATGTTTTGATGTTCAGACGCATGATTTTAAGTCAGTCTTTAAATACACCATCACTACATTTAATGATTTAAAACCCTACCAAAACCACTTCCAGGAGTCCTTAAATCAAGAGCCAAGGCAGTTACCCCGGCCAAGTTTGAAAATGAGTACACTCCAGGTACAAACACCCAAGGAAAATGACCTAATAATCCTGTCTGTCACTGTCACTGTGATTGACAACACAGAAAACCATCAGCTAGAGCCGACTTGTCCGACGTGCTCTATCTATGTCCCTTTTGGCATTACTTACACGCTTTGGCCCACGTATTCCCTCTGAAATATTACCCAGTTGTTTCCAGTATTTTCTCCTGTTTGGTTTAATAACCGGAGATAAGCTCGTCACTCAGGGCTCAAGCCCGCTAGCTCTCGGTTCACAGGACCATGAAGAAACCCTTTTGTTCAGGAAGCCTTCGGCTGTCTGTTTAAACCTGCCTTTCGAGTCCGCTGCCTTCGGCCCTGCGCACAAAGACTTTGGGGAAAAAATAAATAAAAAAAGGTGTGCCGCCAGCCTGCGCTAAAGCCAGCCTCCCACTCATGACCACGGCAATAAAACCTGCCTCAACCACGGCATGGCACGCCACGCTCAACTACACGTCCCCCGATACACAAAAGTCATTTTTCAGCCTTCTCATCCAGCGCACAACTTTCCGGCGAGGTTGCACAAGGTATCCTTGTCAACGACAGCATCTAATGTGTATACGGATGGTGCGAACAGCCCAAGTTATGATGGTAAAAGATTCGAGAATGCATAAACGCACATGCTCAGTGGAACTGGTAGGGTAAAACTTTCCCCGTGGGCAGGTTATTCCATAAATATATCTTGCAGCATTTCTGGTAGATTCCTGGGAAGCCGCTATGCTGACCACAGCGTTGTCAGAGACAAACTAGATGGAAACTGGCAGCTCCTGCACTGCCCGGGTTTTGTGCAGACTACCCAGTGATAAAATATTTGCGTTGGATTAAGCCAGGAGTAATTGAGTCTAAGTCAGGAAGTTTCAGAGGATAAAACTATTTCAATAAAAAGAACGAGGTGCAGAGAGACCACACTTGTACTTGTCCAAGAGGCTTTTTGTATCTTTTTCCTGTGTTGACAACCGATCAGTTCCAAGTCATTATTTACAGTCACAGAAGGGTTTGGGTGGGAAAGGACCTTAAAGCTCATCCAGTTCCAGCCACCCCCCCTGCCCCGGGCAGGGACACCTTCCTCGAGACCAGGCTGCTCAAAAAGCAACTCAGGCTCAACCCCGAAAACACTTGTGCATGAACGTAATCCTCTTTACATCAACAAAATCAGTAATGCTTATTTTCAGGACTCAATCCTTGATCGTGGCTATTCCTAAGGGTTTGCTTTTGATATTTTGGGTTGTTTTCTTTTTCACAAGATAGAGGTATGCAGCTCATTCTATAGCTGTTGAACTCAATAGAACTAATTCCTCCGTTACATTCCTTAGTATTCCAGCTGAATTAGTCCAATAGCACTGATTTCTAAGGGCAACAATTCTGTAGCTCTCGTATTTGTAGTCCCTACTTACGTCACATCAGGACCTGCCACATCCAGGACACATCCCAGGAATCTAGCCAGAACTCACCGTCTCAGCCAGCGTTACCTGACAGCCGGTTATTAAAGGTCTCGTGTAAGGAAACCTATTGGCTTTTGAAACTTGATTAGCAGGTTCTGCATTTTCCAGTTAGCTGCGAAAACAACATTCAATGGAGAGCTGACTTTTCCGACTCCTTAAGAGTCCTAATTCAGCCCCTGACTGAGCGCCTGCCCACTCACTGGGAATCCACGCGTACAGCCCAAAGCAGCACACCGTCAAATTCCCCTCGGCCTCCCCTGCACTGGCGCAACACTTTTCATCTTTTGAAGGAGGCAGAACCAGGAGGTGCTGAAAAACGTAAAGCTGAGGTAAGACAGAATTCAATGCTGGAAGCTTAAGGTTGTTGCAGGGTTTTTTTCTTTGCAATGCCTGCTTGATATGCTTATCATGAATAATACATCACGTCTGCTCGAGAGCAATGAGCAATCCTGGAACCCTTAGATAGCCATATAGAATCATAGAATGATTTGGGTTGGAAGGGACCTTAAAGATCATCCAGTTCCACCCCCTGCCCTGGGCAGGGACACCTCCCACCAGCCCAGGGTGCTCCCAGCCCCGTCCAACCTGGCCTGGAACACCTCCAGGGATGGGGCAGCCACAGCGTCTCTGGGCAACCTGGGCCAGGGGCTCACCGCCCTCAGAGTGAAAACATAGGCCACAACAGTCTCTTTATTCACACCAAAAGGAGAAGAGAGCGATGGGGATTTCATAGCCTGGGTCAATTGCTTCTGGTACTTTCCAGTACTCCTGATCACTTCTGATAGCCCAGTGTACTCGCCTCAAAAGCTTTTCCAGTAGACCTCCAGTTAAGGCTGGAAGGTTAAACACTTGGAGATCAGAATATATGAAAATACGCATTGTGTTCCAAGTGTCTGGGAAGCAACACAAGTTTGCGCTTTGTGCAGATCTGTAAGCAAGACCCGCCAGTCTCTACTTCCAGGATTGCATTTTCCAAAACGCTCCTATTTCCTTGCAAAAACATCCCTTATCTTTCCAGCGAGAGTAACCCCTCCACGCACGGCATTGCCGCGCCTGTCGCACGCATCCAGAGCCAGGCTGCGAGGAGCCCCGGAGCTGCTCAGGGCCAGGAGAGGCAAGGAGCCCGCGGCGCTGCTCGGGGGCCCTCTGCTGGGAACCTTACCCCCCCTTCCCGGCCACGGGCACCCCAGACCAGCCTGAGAGGGGTGAGCGGCTGGGGTCCCCCCTTTACAGCACGCTGGGCATCCTGCGGAACGGCTGGAGCGCCCCAACCTCGGGCAGCGGCGGAGAAAGCCGATTTCATATGCCTCAAGTTGTGTCCTGCTCTGTGCTAGAGGGCGAGAAGCCAAACCAGTCAAAGAGCCAAAAACACAGGGCTTTGTTAAAATAAAGAAAGTGTGTTTGTTTACACACCCACAAAAACCACCAGGGCATAGGATGCCGAAACACGCGCTTCCGCCACCTACAACCGTTGGGATATTGAAACAAGAAATGCTCATCCCTCTCGAACGAGTAGAGGAGGAGAGGGCTAAAGAAGAACGGAGCAGCCCAGCTGTCTGGAGCGCTTCTGTGCTTTCAAACTCATCGCCTCTTCCCCACTTCACAGCGAGCCCATGCAGAGAGCAGGTCAGAAGGGACAAAGATTTATTCTTTTTTTTTTTTTTTTCCATGTCTCAGGACAGGAGAGAAATCATTGGCAAAAGTCAACCCCCGTTAGCTCAAGACTAATTGTATCTACATGGAAATGGGGTACAGAACTGGAAGCAGCTCTCTGCTGTATGATAAAGATGGGCAGACTGCTAAGGACGGGGCAGTATTTACATTGGGAGGATTTCTTCTTTCCCCAGTTTCTCCCCAGCTGTCATTTAGATGAGTTTCTTTCTCTTCCTCATTCCTCAGCTATTGGCACCCTGAGCTTAAAAAAAAAAATATCAAATTTCTGAGACACAGGCCAACACGCCCTCCAGTCCTTTCATATAGCACCTGCACTGTGTTCCACACCAATTCTTCTCAGCACCAAATCCTTATAAAATATTAACCATCATCTATCAAAATCCTTCTCACTGTGCTCAGGAAAGCTTCTAAAATTTTATCGCTGACTGGAAGGACACGGAGAAATCTCACCCACTCTCAGTGTAAGGCCAAGTCCACCAACATGACCAGCATAAACAAAACTTGCTACTTCGCATCAAAAATGAGCAGCTGCCTCAACAAGCTGGTTGAGGATACCTTCCAATAAGCAGCTGGTGATAGGCATTAGAGTTAGGAGGCAATGCATGTCAGGAGAACAAACCCTGTCCGGTTCTCTAAAATTGAGTCCTTGCCTCTCCTACACTGATGGCATCTGGTCTCCCGCACTGAATATCCTGCCAGGAAGAGCAGCAGATCACTGTGAGCCACTTAACTCAAGACTACATCTTTTCCTGATGCAAAAAAAATCCCACCGGGATACATAACTACCAAGCCCCCAAAAGGTGGAACACGGTAAGGCGACTCTGAAACAGAACTTTCCTTCCAATGCGATTGTTGACACGAGACAGAGGGTAGCTCCAGGCTTAGCTAACGGATTCCAGTTAACAGCTTTCCAGCTGGTAACACCCAAGATCAGATATTACAGTCTTCTTCAAAAAGGTGTCCTGTTTCTGACAGCCTCCATCAAGATGAAATGTTCTCCAGACATCTCTACAGGGTTTGGGAGATGCCAAGCAGCAGCAGCGGGAAATCCGAAATAGAGCATGCCACAGTAAAAACCAACTTCCTCGTGAAATCCCTCCTGCTGGGGAGCGCTCTCCTCACCAGGCCAACACATCCAGGACTACGCCACGGGATCAGAAAGGCTTTGCTTCTGGCTGAATCTAGTGAAACGGAACCAAACTTTTTGGATGGAATAAGCCACAAATGGAATATTTATAGGAAATGCCTTTGATAAATGTGTTTGGTGTCTCTACAACCAGGAAGTCAAGATACGGGTGGCTCCCTTTTATTCTAAAGGCAGCATCAGTAACACAGGTACTGTACTGATCAATTAACAACTTTACCTAATCCAACCACGTATACACCGGAGCGTCCTTCTCAGGTGATGTCTTGTGATGGATATTTAAAAAAGAAAAAAACCCAACCAAAAAAAAAACCCCAAAACCCCAACAATATAACTATCACAACAGGACACTACATAGTAAAGTCCATGGAGATCTATATTGCTTAGCTCCAGACAATTAATCATTAATTGATTTCCAGTACTGTTTGAGTTATTGTTCTTGGAACATTGTTTTTCCCTTCCTTAGCCAATTTAAACAACAGATATTCATCTAAATGTTTCTTCTTCTCAGGTCATCTCAGCTCTTCGCCTGTAACCATTTTGCTATTTTAATAATACAGACTCTTTATTTCCAGTGAAGAGCAGCATTCCCACTGATCAGCTTTTAAAATGTTGCTTATTTTTCCCTCTCCCAGGGGTGGGGGGGGAGGCTCTTTGATAGGGAGAAAAAGGCTGCACATGAACAAGTGGTACCTGCAATGAAGTTGAAGTAACTCCATCGTATTTTCCCTTCTGTTATTTCATTTCTAAACTCCAGGTCATTTTTATGCGGGACACAATTTATAATGCTACAACCAAAGGTTGGTTCATTGTTGTTTTGCTTCCCTTTGGGAAGGGCTTCAGTGTGTTATTCCACTGTCTATTGTGGGTCATCAGAAAAGTTTGCTTTTCTTTTCAAATAATTAAACAGCGATATTATCATTCAGCGCTTTGGATTTTCACATCTCTTGCTCTTCCTCTATTCTTTTATATAAATATATCCTAAACCAAACATTTCTAAGCAAACATTGGCTGGTCGTATTTAGCCAGAAATTTGTGCCCTATAAATAAAGCTTTGAGAACATAATGATTTTTAAATTATTTGTTTGGTAATTGCAATAGAAACAGACTGTTTTACAGCAAACAACAATTCCTCAGCAGCACACATAAGTTCAAAAGGTCTTTGCCATTTTGGGACAGTCTGAAGAGCAAAGCGTCCTAGGAGAAACACAAGTGGTGTGAAAGTGAAACTGGAGAAGTGTGTTGTGCAAGCCAAAACAACGGGGGGAAAAAAAAAAGAAACAAAAAGAAGCCCCACATAGAATGCTTTTTCCTCTTTTTCACTCACAGATTACGCACAATCACCACTGTTACTAGCCCTGCCCCTCTGGGGCAAGCCAAGGCTGCGCCCCAGCAGCCACGACGCCTTTGCGGCTGTCACAGACAGCATGCCTACAAGAAGCTTTAGAGGTGCCAGGGGATGACTTTTATAATGGGAAAATCCTGACAAAACCCCGCTTCCAACAGCTTCCCTCTCTCATCGGAGCGTTTTGTACTGTGAGAGCCCTTCTCCCATCACAACACTGTTTTGAGAAACACGGACACAAGGGAAGGGAAGCAGAACATGAGGCTGCCTGGGAGGTGACTGCTCAAAAGCCACGAGGCTACAACGGAAAAAGCATCGCTGAGAACTGACTGCTCTTTCAACGCTCTTCCCGGCCAGCAGCCTTCTGCGAGCTCGGGCAGATGAGCCCCCCGTGTGCGGCCCCAGATCCTATGAGGAGAGGCTGAGAGAGTTGGGGGTGTTCAGCCTGGAGAAGAGAAGGCTCCGGGGAGACCTTAGAGCCCCTCCCAGTCCCTAAAGGGGCTCCAGGAGAGCTGGGGAGGGACTCTGGGTCAGGGAGGTGAGTGATGGGACGAGGGGGAACGGTTTTACCCTGAAAGAGGGAAGATTGAGATGAGATATTAGGAAGAAATGTTTCACTGTGAGGGTGGTGAGCCCCTGGCGCAGGTTGCCCCGAGAAGCTGTGGCTGCCCCATCCCTGGAGGTGTTCAAGGCCAGGTTGGACGGGGCTTGGAGCACCCTGGGCTGGGGGGAGGTGTCCCTGCCCAGGGCAGCGGGGTTGGAACTGGATGATCATATGAGTCCCTTCTAACCGAAACCATTCTGTGATTCTATGATCTTAGGGATTCATCCCAAAGGAAGTGAGAAGCAACCTGAGTTGAAGTCACCCAAAGGCAATATGCTCCATCTGAAGACCTTTTGATAGATACCTTTAGGTACTAAAACCCTCCCCAACACTCTGACCGTTGTTCCCAGTGTTCAGCAATAGCTGAGCTCTGCGCTTCACGTAAGGCAACACCAGCGAGTTCAGAGGAACTGCACCGAGGAGAACTCTACCCACAAGACCTGTTGTTGAAACCACCTATTTAAATACCTCTTGCGGTTACCTCCAGCAGCAGTCCCTCCAGAAGGCTGCAGCAACCAGCCCACATCAGAGCAAACCCCTATCTCCTCTTCAGGGGAAGGAGGCAATTTGTTGAGCAGAAGTTCAAGGGCAAGGACTGCCTGGTGCTCTGCAAGAAAGGGCATGGGCACGCAGCGGAGCCTTGTTGTGAAGCTCCTTGGAAGCACTCATCTGTAAGAACGACTCAGGGGACCAGGCTGCCACGTACAAGAGAGATGAAGTACGCGATCGGCCTCAACTTCTACAGGCTCCCAGTAAGCAAAACAAAGTCGAGGCACATCATCAGCTTAAGACTAATAGAAATTAAGGCACTGTATGAAGTAAAAATGTGCAGAAACAATATCTTCTGCCTTAAAAACTAATAAACTCAAGCTTCACCTCAACATTTATGTAGCAACAGGAGACGACTGTCTTGAGACAACATTCTGTTCTGTGTGCTTTATGGGACTCGGGGCACGACAGAGTATTGACAGATGTGAAGGGACAGCATGTTCTGGTGGAGCATTTTAAGAAAATAGTAGTGCTGTCAAAGGGCAAGCTTTCATTTTATGCTTACACAACACCAGAATAAAATATTTCCTTTGGAGAATCTCACGTATCATTTTATTAGTCCAAACAGACAAGGAATATCTCCATCTCTCTGAGCCTTGAACTTCTCACCTGCGTTTCCCCCCGCACATTGACCGTCCCATCTGAAAGGTCCCATCCTTCCCCACCAAGAGAAAGGACATCCTCAAGGCACTCTACCAGGTGGTCCTCTGAGACTAGAGCATTTTCCTACAAAGCTAGTATCTGCAGTGGAGCAGCAAAGAGTTGCCTTCCAGGGCATGATTTTGTCTCCATTTTCAGCCTTGATTTTGGGGGGAAAATGCAGCCCAGGTCACTAACATCCTCTCCTTCTCTGCTGCAGCACAGCCAGCGTAACACATGTCCAACCACCAGTGGTATTGTGCCACTACTCCAGGTGCCACCTATGCCCTAGAAGTAGCATTAGCTCAACGCTTTTTCTCCCTGGAATGTATTAGCACTTAACATATATTACGGTGAAATCCCAGAAGAGCGAGGGTTCCACTGCGGTTCCAAGTGTACAAATGCGGAAACAAACTCTCCACCTGGAGCATCCCGCTTCTGGGACGTCCTCCTTGACACAATCCAATGGACAACCCAGCTCAGAGAGAGCCCGGTGGCTGCCAAAGCCAGGTGAAACACACAGAAACGAGAGCAAAGACACCACCAGGCTGTGAGCGGACCACTGGGTTCAACCAGGAAGGCATGGCAATGGCCCCCATGTGTCAAGGAGGCCCCAAACACGCTCCACCACCACATTTCTGACTAACCTCTCCTGCCAGCGCACAGCTGCTTCCCGGTGGCCCTCAACGAGTGTTTTACAATTCCCTGCCCCAAAGGAACAGGGACTGTCACTTGGGCCAGGTCCGGGCCACCTCCCGATCCAGGATGGCACCAGGAGCAGTGAGAACGCTGATGCAGCAGAAGTCGGGGAAACTGTATTCCCATCACTCAGGACAACGTCTTCTGGTCTCTTCTGTCTACTTTGCTGCCTATCTTCATTTTGTGAGGTTAAATTCCAACTTCCTTCTCACACCAAGACTTCTTACTGAGTTGATGGGGAGATTCCAGGGGATATTAATTGCTGTTTGAAATAACTTCAAAGGACCTTTCCCCCCCTTCTTGTATTAATAGCCGGAATGAGGAAATTGGTTTGGATTTCATACTTACATCTGCTCCCCAAGTCTTTACTCATTTCAAAAACCCATCTTAAACCAAGCCTGTTTCTATTAAAAGGCTCCTACTCGACACAAGCGCTCACGCCCATTCCTTTCCACTTCCACACGTATCTATAGCCCCGCGTTCCAACTGGCAGCCCGAGGTGCCAGAAATAACCACAAGAAAGGCTGCCACGAAATCTCCAGCCAAGTTTTGAAAATCCAGGCACTTTACACAAGCATCTATGCTTAGAGTACTTCATCTAAAGTCAACCTGAACTCGGTCTTGAAAGTTTTGCGTGTCATGGATCAAACATCAAAAAATGCAAACGCAATTACTCACCAACCCCCCCCATAAAAACACGCAGGGTAACAGTTGTTCTACAAGCCTGTTAGCGCATACTTCTAGCAGGCTGCTGATGTTCCTGCCCCACTGGCACTAGCTAATGGCTGCGTTTCATTCTTAAGTGGTTTCCCCCTCCCACCTCCTTCAAAGTCTCTGCTACAGTGATTTTGGAAACTGGGTCAAAATGCAATTACTACATTCCCATGCTTTGGGGTGGGGAAAGAAAATAAAAGGAGGAAGAACGGTAAGAAGAAACATCATGGGCTGTAAGCCAGCGTTACGGCTTCTCGCATTCTCACCTGCGCTGCAGCCCAGAGCCGCCCTGAGCGCTCCCAGCCCAAGCTGTTCTTTTCCCAGCAAGGACGGCAGGGAAGAGCACGCTTTGTCCCGAGGCAGGGTTTGCTGCCCAGACCCCACCGCCTCTGTCCTCCCCATCTGGGCTGGAGGACGGGGACAGGCACGGGATGCAGCGGATGACAGGGGGAAGACCCAGGGTGAGGAACAGCAGCTCCCGCGGAGGACAAGCCAGGTTTTCTCAGCCAGCGGCAGTCGCTGCCCTGTGACTCTCGGTGCCGCAGGGGAAGCCGTAGCAGCCAGCTCACGTCTCCAAAGCTCTACCCCGCCCCCCCTCTTGCCATCCCCGTCTTTGCCTTTCCTGCGGCATAAGTGACATATCCCAGTACTTGGTTGCCCCACGCCACTGAGAAGCAGTTCACCGGTCCCAAATGGCACGTGGGCCTTCTCGAATCGGGAACTAACCGTCAACTCCTTCCTGCGTGACCTCGCTCCTCGCTGACTTGCGTTTTGCAGAGTCACTCACCTTCTTGCACGAGCAAATTATATTACTTTTTCAGAGATATCAATGGACTTGCTGCATTTTTCCTCTCACCTGTAAGTTCGCACAAACCAACTATTCATTTACTTATGACAAGAAACCAGCTTTACTAGAAGCATCTGCTTTTGGTGTCATCACCTACTACTTCGGCTGACAAAACCTAGACTCTGCTTTCATGTGTAAACATTTTCCACAGGAGAAGGAAAACATGCGCTGTGTGTTTAGACATGCCCTTATTATTGTCACACTTATAACACAATCTATCATACCTTATCAAATTGCACATCTTCGGCATGCAGATGGTTTGTGACGACACGTTTCGGAGGCTTTCACACATGGAGAAGGGAATGACTCAAAGACTTATTTATTCCACATCTTCCTAACTAGGTCTTGCTGAGACACACAGAGCCCATTATGCACGTCCCCTCTCCTCCTCTGTCTCTCATTGTTTCTCGTACACGCAGTTATCACAAACCGATGCCCTTTGCTGCTTCGCTCCCCAGCTTTGTTTTCCACAATTCTCAGAATATCAGTTCCAACTCCGCAGCATTTGCTGGCTCTGCTCCCAGTTAATAATTGCAGGTTAGAGTTGGGTAGTTATAGCTGCAGATTAAGGCCTAAAAGCATTCAACAGTTTCCGAGAGACACAGACAGACATACAACCTTTCTTTTCCTAACACCGAACACCGGTTATCTTGCTATCACAACGTTCCAGGGAGATGTTATGCCACTTATCTTAACGATTTAAGCAGATCAAAAAGTTGGCTCGGCAAGAGCATTTGCCACTGACAAGAAACCACAACACTGATGTTATCCAAGAAGTAACTGTAATATGCTAGCACGGGCTAGACAGATCATACACAGGATGAAAAAAAAAAAAAAAAGAATTTCCATGAAATGGCTCTGTAATCATCCACATAGCATCAATTAAACAAGCCATAACAGAAGGCAAACTGGACAGGTTTCCAGTGGACGTTTGTATTCCTTCTAATGTGTTGCAAGGCAGAGCATTTCATACCCACTCGAGAAAACCCGAGAGTTTCCTTTCAGAGGACTCCCCAGCTGCTAAGACTGTCTAGAAAGCTCTCCTGGGTGACGATAACAGAACCTGGTGCAGAAGACCTTGCACCTGAAAAGCGCCTTATACCGGCCGTGTCCTGTATCAACAGGAAAAACTCTCTGAAATACCAAGTCTGCCACAGGGAGCAAAGGAAGCGTTAGGCTTTCAGACTGGAAGTCACTGCATCCCTCCTGAAGGCTTCTGCCTCTCGGCGTCCAGTCCCTGGGGCAAGGCTGCCCAGACCTACCTCCAGTCCGTCCACAGGGCCAGCTGTTCCATCGGGTTCCTTTAGCAGGAGGAGAAACAGTGGTTTGCAGCGGCTCCCCTTCCACATTCGTTCCAGCTCAAAGAGAGAGGCAGAGCCCAGCAAACATTGTCCAAGCTTGGAGGAACACTTCTTAACTTCAGGTCTGTTATGACATTTACTATGGCCCCCTGCTTCCCTCCCCTCTGCCCCCCCAGTGAAAGGGATCAAAATAGTTCCCCTCTGTGACATTTTGCTTCATTTGACCAATCGACGGTGGGAGCGTCTCGTTAAAGCCACCGAAAGGCACGGAAGAGCAGCAATGCCAGCCACCATCGAGGTGACCACAAAAGCAGGGGCAACACCGTGAAAACCTAACCTTTCTGCTGCCAGCAAAGAGGGCATGGGGTCCAGAACAAACAGGAATATCCCACTACTACGATTCGCTTTGCATACGCCTTCGGCGTAAGCTGAGCCCGTCACCTAGTGACATTGAAACTAATACGTGTCAGCTATCTGTCTGTGGTCCAACCTGTCCATCTTGGGGCTGACTGGAGCTAGGCTGGCCTTCTCCCTGCCTCCGGGAGCCTTACTCCAAGCACCCGACCCTTCACCCCGCTCACCTCACTTAATCCCTTTCCTCATCTATTTCTCCGGGAAGCAGGGTCCCTCAAGAAGCCAACTACACTTACTTTTATCCGAGCCCTTACCCGTGCTCCTGCCGGGGGACCCCCTCGCCTTACAGCAGCACCTGCACACATGTATGAGGGCACAGAACACAGAGTCAGCTCCGGGCTGCCAAGAAGCGCAAGCAACGATTAGTTTTGCCACGCTGAGAAGGAAGAGCCATGTCCAGCTCCAGATGAAAACCAGATCGCACCTGCCATCAAAAAAAAAGAAAGAAGGGAACGAAGCAGAGCTGGGATGGGGAGGGCAGGAGAGCTGAGGTGACTAGTTCCCTTGCTGAAGGAGGAAGAAGCACCTTGGAGGTCAGGAACAGCCATCCCATACCAGGTTTGCCACCCCCAGCTGCCTGCTGCAGTACATATCTTCATGTCTTAGACCTTCGCATGCATGTTTCCATTCTAGGAGGAACGGAGAAAGAGTCTTCACAACCAAGGAGGGGCAAGCAAGAGGACAGACCCTCCTTACTTTCTTGATGTACAGAAGTGTTGAAGACATCGGCAACCTCCGGGATCAGCGATGAACTCCACAGCGCTGCTCTCTTACATTGCTTCGCTTATTCTTCATTATTCTTCATGGCATCTATACTTGCCTTCCTCCTGGTTCTGTACCCAAAAGCAAGGACTTGACTACTCACTCAAAACGCAAGATGTGCCTCCACAAAAATCGTATCGTAGAGTCTAAGATGGGTAAGATTTTTCTAAGGACATTAACTCCCCGCAGCCAGCTCTCTCAGAACAGAGTGCACCTTACTTCCACTTCTACGTACATCCATCACATACCTTACTTTGAAGTTACTTCTCCGGGTAGACAAGCAAACAGCACATTCGCCTTCCTTTTCAAGACAAGTGTATGACATCAAATACAAAACTCAAAAGCTGTTCCCAAGGAACTCCCTTCTCCCCTCCGTCTTGGACACTGCAAGTCTTCTGGAAAGTATTTCATCTCCAGCATGAATCAGCTCAGATCCTGTATAGCTGCAATACCTTTTTTTCTTCTCTTTTTTGTTTCTCCTTCTTTTTGTTTTTAAGTTGTTGCAGCAAGCGTAGCTGTGGTAATGACAGCTTTGACTATAGCATTTGGATATTATTGCGCAGAAGTTGCCAGCACCCTGCTTGGACTGAGACTCTGCCGTGCCATACACAGACAGGCTCGGAGACAGCCTCCGCTCCAAAATGTTTAGTATCTGAGTGGACCAGGCACACAGAGGAGGTGCTATCATCTGTCATTTACAGATGGAGGGACAAAGAGGAACGGACTTACTCATCTGCAGCACAGAGGGAACAAAACCGGCTTCAGCCCAGCTCCAGCGCCTTACCCATTTTCTTCTCATCCCAACATACCTCCAGGCAATGGAAACTCATTATTAGCCTCCAGTTAAGCCTCAGAAGAGATTTTCCTTCCATCATTAACTCTTCACAACATTTACTTTTTCTTGCTGCCTTCTTGCTAGGACTTTCGGGAAACAGCCAAAACAAGTTCTAAACCTTTTTAAAATGTTTTTGATTTAAAGAATGTCAATAAGTGATAGAAATAAGATTCAAACCAGCATGTTAACTGTGCAGTGCAGAAAACTTTGCCAGTTTTCTGTCTCTAGAAGTTAACCAATGGATAGTTTCTGCAAGAGGAGAAAAAATCACCAGGTCTGAACGCTGTGATGGGCAGCCTTTTATTTACGAAGCCACCTAATAGGTAGCTCCCCGAAGCGGTGGCAGAACCAAACAAGGAGACAGCTTTTGTGCTTGCAGGTTCCAGTGTCTTTCAGACAGTACCCAACACAGAGAAGCTTTCTTTCTCAACCTCACAGGGCGACCCCACCTATCTCCCAGCCGATCGCCTTCTGACCGCCTTCTCTCTGTTACACTGGCACTTCTGCTGTCTTCTTTGCAGACAGTCCCAACCCTTCTCTTGTCTCATTTCGGCTGTTTATTAGGCCAGTCGCCACATGCGTTCTCTGAGCCATTCCAGCTCCCCTCCAAGCCTGGATGCGCAGCTGTAGCCCCCCAGAAGTCTTTCTCATCTCCCACAGCCTACTCGCATCACAAAGTTTAACAGGGTCCTTACACGAATCTCAAGTCTCATGCAGCTCTCAACATTCATCCCCTTCCTTCAAGAAGGTTTCTCCCAACCCTATTGCTACATCTTCCCACTTGAAGCTCTCCAAGTAAAACTGCCCAACTTGTCACTGTAAGAATAAATGAGGAATAGAAGTTGCAGTACCAAAAATCCGGCAAGCCTGGTTTTAGGAAGTGTCGCAGCAGAACAAGAACTCCACAGCCACACAGTGCAAAGCAGCAGACGGCACAAGCTCACCCTGCCGAGGCAAGATTTTCAGCATTTTATGGAACAGTGTTTATGACTGACTAGATAGCATCTCTTCTGCCACAGCCAGCTCGGGTACCGTAGGCTCTAATGTATTGCGGTTTATGAAACAGAAACACGGCTGTGTTTTCATACCTGGTCCAAATGAAGTCGGTACTGCCAAATTATCTGATAACACACAAGTCTGATAGACCTGAACACGTAACCACAGCCCGACAACTAGCCTGTCAGGTTATTCTGTTGGGTTTTTTTTTTTTTTGATTTGGAAAGCTGGAATGGCACCCTTACGTTAACTTGTACTTAGGAACAAAGCCAAAGCAATACAGCTACCAGTCCAAGAACACCTAATGACGAATTGAATTGTGTTCAATTCAAACGTACAAGAAAAAGGAAAAAGAATGAAAAAACATAGAAGAAGAACACAGCAGGGTATTCAGAGGTTATCTCTCCTCTAAGACATAACAGTTTGTAAGGATTTCGGTACATTGGAAGGAACTTACTGTTGATGTCATTAAAACTCTGCCTGAAAGGGGTAATATTCCACATTCAGTGTGCAGCCATCACAGAAACCAAGAGAATTTAAAATTCTTCAGCTCCATGGAAATTAATACCAGGTAGGGGGAGGGTGCTTTAAAACAAACAAAGCTATTTTTAACTGCATATTAAAAGGTACATTTCTGGCTTCTGCAGCCAGCACAGTTTTCAGACAAGTAACAGGGCATACTACAGCACGCTGAGGCACTGAACGCTTGAGATATGCCTTTAAAGATAAATTGCAGAAGGAGATACAAAGGTTAAGTGAAAGCCAATTCCTTCTCTTGAGAGCCTGCTCTGCCGCACAGGACACACAAAACCTGTCCCCGCTGAGGCAGGGCATACACCAAGTGCCAGGGTAGGTATGTAAAGCAACGGCGGGAGTATGCTCCGGAGGAGTTGATCACCAAAAGATGTCTTTGAAAACCAAGGTAGAACTGCTGATATAGCAGTTCGCCTGCTCTGCGTTCGGTAAATTCAAGACACGGCAAACAGTTTCTCTTTCTTACCTACAAGGGACAAGAAGGGAAGCGGTGCCAGGCACTCCTTTTCATAAATACACAGGTAGACTCCCCCAACTCAGCCGCCTGTCTTCAGCAACAGCAGATGCCAGGAACAGCAGCCCTCAGCCTCCCTCTTGGCTACTCCCTTTGAGAACCGCTTCTTTCTGCTCCTCTCAACGTCAGCAGTCCATCACTGCCATCCTGCAGAGACAGGAGCAGGTCGCCCTGCCCCGTCGCGAAGACCAAGCAGTGCTAGCCTCTAACCCATGCTCCGTGCCCCGTTCCGCGCTCCTTTCTCCAAGGCCCCCTTTGGGAAGAGGGGAGGAAGCTCTTGGTACCACCCCATCTTGCCAAGCCTCTGGGCACCCTACCAGAGGGCTTCCGACCTCTCTCATCGGGATGGAAGGCTGGAGTCACACCACTGCTCCAGCCAGCTCCACCCCAGGCTACTCGCTTTCACCGCGTGTCAGCATCACCCTCTAAATTCCTACTGAAAACACGAGGAAGCAGAACATTTGCTTGGGAAAGATCCAGTTCGGTC
Organism: Pluvialis apricaria; assembly: GCA_017639485.1. Lineage (NCBI taxonomy): Eukaryota > Metazoa > Chordata > Aves > Charadriiformes > Charadriidae > Pluvialis > Pluvialis apricaria. Next base: position 82,382,998 of record CM030010.1, read on the forward strand.
CCAAACATATTTGTTTAGAAGTGTTTCAAAAAGAAAAAGAAAAAAAATAATCTATTTCATCTGTTGTAATTGCCAAGGTAGCATTGAGAATGTCTTTAAAACGCACTATTGCATCCATATGTTACAAAATTACTCATTTATATATACCCTGTCTGCAAGTCTGAAGACTTGTACCATGCACTTACTGAACGTATTTTATTCATCTGATTTTTGGTCAGTATTAAGGGAAGACTTGTCAAGAGCTCTAAAGAGGACCTGTCACCATTCCTGCTGGATCAGAGACAGGTAATCTAAAATGACTTCGAGGGATGCAGAGTTAGGCTATTAGAGATGACGCGGAGGCCCCCAGTGAGTCCCACTACAGTAGTGAAGAAGATCTGAAGGAAGCAGTGGGGAGGAGAGAAAGCAAGGATATAAGGCTGCATATAATACTGGTGAGGAAAGGAGGAGAAAATGCTATTCAGAGAAATGGACAAAAGAACATCTATGCTATAAGTCACAGCTGCTGCTCGCCAAAGGGGGATACTCGTCCCAACCCTTCAGAAACACCAAAATCCCCTGTCGGCTATAGGGCTTGCTCTAGTTCCCATTAGGGTCAGGCATCTGCAGCTTGTATTTATAGAAATGCGTTGTCCTCACCGCACTGGCTCTTGTATAATATTGCGCGCATTGCTTCCCTCTGCTTCCATTATCTCAGATTACATGCAGGCAGTGCAACGTGATGCGCTGCGGAGAACGACGCTTTGCCCAGCTAGCATGCTACCGGCGCTGCCAATTAGTCCCCTCGGATCCTGCCGAGCGATGACAAGCTGCTTACACAAGTGTGGTGTCGCAGGGGATGGCAGAGGCGCCTAGTGGCTAGGGCACTCATCTGGAACAGAAAGGATGTGCAATTTATTCCGCAGGATGCCACTAACCTGCTAAATGGCCCGAGCAATGGCATTTTGTTACATATGGCCCCAGTTTCCCTGTCTGTAGAATGAGGATAAAGATCCGAAACTCATTTTATAAGGCATTTTGAGAACCACAGAAGCAAGGAACGCATTTATTTGTGTTATTAATACTAAGGAAGTGCAGAAAGCTGCCCCTCGCCATCGTGTTGCCAGTAGGACCTGGATTTCACTCAAAGGCCCGGACTTGAAATTCAGCAAACAACGCTGACTTGCCCAGAAACCCTCAGCAAGCGTCTTGAACTTCTCTATGCTTTAGTTTGCACGTCCGAGAAGCAAGGAGGGCTTCCTTCGCTGACAGTCTGAGAATGAACACACACAAAAGCGCAGCGACCCAGCAGTGGAGGGAGGGTACTCCCAGCCACGCATTTTGGCCAGCCTGGAAGCAAAGCTGTGCTCAGCCTTAAAGCTGCACGTTTATTGCCTGAAAAACTTAACATAATTGATTGATTTACAAGCTCAAGGCTTTCAAAAGGAACCCTTTAGGAATTTTCCTGTTAACATTTTTTTTTTCCTCCTTGCTTTGTTTTTAGAATGCTTGAAGAGTCTAAGGCATCAAGTAGTAAACAAAACTCAAGATTTATTTTTTTTTTTAAAGTAACTTGGAAAAGCTGAAAGCAAAAAAGCTTATATTTGTCAGCATGTTATGGTCACTGCAGATTTTAAACAAGCTACAGTAGACAGCAGATAAAAACAACCTGACAAACCTAATGCATCAAGTTAATATCATCAAAACTCAGGTTTTGAGAACCTTTGAGCTTGTTTTTTCACAAGGAAGAGGAAGGCACACTTTCAAAGCAATCAGCTGTGCTGACACAGGGCTCCGGCCAGGGAGACAGCAAACGCGTCACGGTCATTTGTCGGTCTGAAGGACTGTCCCAGCTGAACTCGTAGTCCTGTTGTGCCTTGGGTGGGAGAACCCTTGTCTTGAAGAGCTTGTAGACAAACCAAATCTCAACAGGGAAGTGAGAGGAAAGGGACCAACGACGAGAAGGGATAAAGCATCATGTATAAGAAGCTTCAGTGTTCCACAAAGATCAGATCCCCTCATTTTTCTTCCGTCAGTACTCTGTCCACACCACCAAGTATCCAAGAGAATTTTTACCACTTGAAAGCGCTTATTAATTTCTAGTTATCTTTTGCCATTTGCTCTTCTGACACATTGGAAACCATGCGGTTTAACAACAAATCATCCAGTTATGTACTTACAAGATGATTTTTTTTAAGCACTTTGTGATAGAGAGCATCACAGGCAGAAAAGACACAGCCAACCAGATCTCAATACGTAATGTCCAAAACCTGCCTCTTGCAGGATAACACCACTGGCTCCTGTTGCTGATGTTACAGGACGCACGTGATGACACCTCGTTTAAGCAGGTCATATTGAGAGACATTTTTACATAACGGTTTTCTAAGTTTTCTATTTCACATTCAGGACATAGCATGGCCGTTTGAAATGCTTCACACTCCTGTGCGACCAGAAATTATGTCAAAAATTCCTGCTTTGTTAGCTACTGCACCAAGTTCCCAAGCATCAGCAGAACACTTGCACGTCTACTTATTTCAAGACTTCTTTGTGCATAGCTTTGTAGGAGGGCATTAGGGTTTAAGGACCATTTCTACACGCTCTCTGCCGCAGAGACAGGTGGCATTTTGTGATCCGATTGTAAAACGGCACCAAATTCACAGACCGCGTGCATCATTCACTTGAACCAAAGAGAAACCATCTATATTCAGGCTAAATAACCACAACACCCCCAACCCCTATTTAAATGCCTATCAATCCATATGCCTAGTTCGGCAGACCTTTGCTACCAAATATGGAAAAAAAAAAAAAAAAACCAAGATATGTTTTACTAAGGTAGCAGTGCTTTTCCACCATTGCCATCCATCTTCTTCCATCATCCCTCCTCCAACAACCAACGACCTGATCACTGTTTTAACCGCACTTTGCTCTCCAGCTGCGGGCACAGAAACGGGATAAAAAAGGAAGCCCAGATCCTACTAGTTTCTTGCAAGAAATTCCCTCTTTCCAGTTCTTACAGCCTTCCTGCAATGCTAGGAGCAGAAGCAGCCTACCAGGCTGCCGAGGGGATATGGTACAACACAGCTGTTAAGAAGGCCTGAGCATCGGAGATGGAAGGGCAGGGAGGGAAGGGAGGGAACACAACCATGAAATAATCTGCAAGGGATGACTTCCCTTTTCATGCCGATGTAAGGAATCACATCATCAAAAGCTGCAGGCCTCCCTGCTTTTTCCTGTGTCTGTCCTCCTCGCCAGGGAACGGATGGCAACTCGCAAGCTGCGCAGAGAACGCTCGCACTGACACTCTCTCCTTGATTAAGCATGGCACATACATGATTATGCAGGAAGAGCTGGACAGAAACGGTACCTCCTGGGCTGCAAATTACGAGCCGGTCTCCTGTCTTCTGCATATTCTGTCCCTATCAAATTCCTGCAGTGCTCTACGCCCAAGCATCTTCTCTTTCCATCTTTGTTTCCTCTTCCCTTCCAGCTACATGTACAAAGTTTCAACTCTGTCCTTGCTGGTATCATATTTTTTCATATCCTTAAAATTTATTGCAGGAATTGCTGCAGGATCTAATTAAAAGTGATTATAGTTAGGCTCTGTAGTATTTCTTCTCACACTTGAACAACTAAAGGCACCAAAAATTCAAAACACAAGGGAATTTATCTGTGAAGTGAAGACATAAAAAAGGCTGCCTCCTCTCTGAGCTGACACCCAGTTGTCACATTTGTAGAATTGTCACCAGAACACTGTAAAATGTTACGTGCCACAAATGTCACTGGCTGAAGTAGCGCAGCTTCAGAAAACAGCTTTCATTTTTCTGAAGCCAAGGAACTTGACCACTGCTACTTTCAGTCCTGCTGTGCATTATTAAAAGGTCACCAGAAACAAGAGCTCTGAAACGGTCTCCGCAGTTCTTTTTAACGGGATCTTTCTCCTCCTCGTATTGAAAAGCAGCAAAGTTTAACTCAATTTAGTAAGCATGATCTCCGAGTCCGAGTTGGCACCCAGTAAAGGAAATGGGGGAATTCACGTCTCCTGAAATCACTTGAAATTCTTTTCTAACTCAGGCAAGCACCAGGTTGAAAAACCTGCCAAAGCTTTTCCTCACTAATCAACCAAAGAGTTTAGATTACTTCCTCTTACTTCAGTTTGAGTGGCCAGACATTTTCAGCGGTGATTTAGCAGCTTGCTGGAAAATCGTCTCTCTTCTGTCAACCTGCCAGGCTCTCCGTTTGTTGACCCCGAGAACACAGTACAAAGCTAATCTATTTACCAAAGCACTTTGCCCAGTGTGGGATGGGGTAAGGTGCGTCTGGAAGAAGAAGAAGAATAGGCAGTTAAGCAACGAAGGAGCCCTGCTGCAGGCATGAGTGGTTTATCTTCTGTTTGATCTCTTCTGCTAAGGGAAGACAAGAATGGACGTAATAAATCTGCATAAATACATGAAAGAAACAAACAACTGTCAGGAGTCTGGGGTGATTTGGGAAACGAAGACAACTGTTGTTAGCTGGCTGCTCTGACACAGTGAAAAACTCACATTATAAAAAGCAGTCATCACAAAGGGAGTGATCATCTTTTTAAAATGAAAAAGCATCTAATTAAACAACAAGGTACAATAAAGTAAGAAAAATTATTCAACTTTAAAAAAATAACCAAAACAAATATTTTTGTGGGAATATATCCTGAGGAAGCTCTCCAGACTGCTTTGCATGGGAAGGAGAAGAAATCCTTTTAAGATAGCATGGGATCAAAAAAAAGGTGCCACGTGTGGAGATTCCTATAAGAATTTTTGCCAGTATTTTACCTCAGATGTCTCTTCCTTCCTGCCCACGCAGCTTTAATGCTATGGCATCCTCACTCTTCCTCCATTGTCAAGGTTCTTCATCCACCTCTATTTTTCTCCCTGGCACTTGGCATTTCTGAGACTGTTCTCCAGCCTCAGATCTCTACCCCTCCCCAAATGTCTACCAATGCCACAGTTCCATCCCGTACCTATATACGTTACTTGATCTCTTTGATGAGTTATGCAATGTTTATCCACCATTTGATCTTCTCTGATTGTATCGTAGCAACAGACAACAGTTTATGGAGGATATTATGTGAACGCTCTCCAACAGAACATGACTCTGAGTCCTGCTGGTTTCTTGAGTGATGTTACGCTCTCTGAAACAATAACACTAGTCAACAAGTTATCTTAATTTTATGCTAAAATTAGAGTGGTTGAACATTATTTATTTCGAGTCCACTGGTTTTATTGAATACCAGGAAGCAGTGATAATGTGTCACAAGCATTACAACCCATAGAATTTCATCTATGACATTTGTGCAATACCCTTTGAAAATTGGAGCAGTAGGAATAGAAAACACTACATGGTGACCACACCAAGTAAAATCTAAACGTGCTCACCACACTCCTTTGACTAAATACATTTGTAAAAGGGAGATCTAAAACCTTTGAATTTGGATTCAGAAGAACTTCTCCGAGTCTTAAAGAAAACCATGTTCAAAGACCCCGAAAGTACTACAGGAAAACATAAACAATCTTTCCTGTCCCTGGATAATTTGATAAAAGCTATACCACCACCTACATTCAGCTATCGCACTAAGATGGGTAGCTATAGGCACATTACTCACTGTCCGTGTGTCAGCACCCTTGCCACAGGAATAGGGATGACTCAAGTGTCCAGCCCTCTCAAAACCTTCCACAAGTTGTTATCATAAACACCGCAAAACTAATCTATAACACTAGCAGAGCTGTACAAGCATGAGAAGTAGCAGATAAAAAAAACCCAGGTTTCAAAGGAACTTAAGCAAGGGAGAGGCGATTCTTGCTTTTTAGGGAGATTGACCTCAATCCGTCACTTCACCACACTGCAGTGTTCTACAAGAGGAGGACTGCAACTGTCCCATGAGGTCCCAACAGGGAACCCATACACCCTAGACATTAATACTCCTGCAGGCTCAAGAACTATAGGTATCTTCTCCTACACATCAAAAAAAAAAATCCAAATACGTTCAGGTGACTTTATAAAGTGGAAAACAAATCTGGACAGCTCTTGGAAAGAATCCTTTCATCCCCATCATCCTTCTGCATATGCATTTCCCACGTTGTGCTACCAACCAATTTACAAGAGAAATAGATTTTAATTAGGCCTGAGGGAGGATCTCTCAAAACTTCAAGGAAAAACAGGAAGCAAGGTTTATAATGTGGCAGCCCTGTTTTCCTTTGGGTTGCTCTGAGCACACTTCGTGTCATTACCCAATATCACAGATCGTGAGTCAGTCTACTCCTCAGGCAGCTACATTTCTCCAAAGGCAGTTTTGGTCACCAGTGAAACAGTCTCTCTTAAAGCTACCCAAGTGCCGTGTAATGAAATAGCACCGAAGACAGCCCCCCAACAGACAACGGCGTAGCGCTGGAGTCACAGTCCTATACCGAGGACTGCACTGCAGCTATACAAATCCCTCCAGTTAAGTCCCAAACGGCTGCAGTTGTGGTGGCTGCTGAGCGAGCTCAGCGCGTCTCCCAGAACAGGCTGCATTCTAACAGCACGCAGAACAATCACACATTTCTTACCAAATCAGTCAGGCAGGTATAATGCTTAAGTAATGTTTAGCATTCACATTTATTTTGTGACCAAGCATTCCTGGAAGTGTTACAACAACAGCCTGTCTTTGGCTTTATCTGGAGAGGTGCCTAAAATGACAAAAGTATTCAGACTTCGCAGTTTTCTAACCTTTGCTGGTAAAGTTCCATCGACTGCTAAGCAGCATATTCACTCTCCCTCGGCAATTGAACCACGTTCTTTGTAATCCTTGCAAGAGTCCCTGCTTACAGAAGCAGTCCCAGTATCTCTCCTGCAGGTTCTAGGAGAGATCCTGAACCTTGGCTTCATAATCCAGTGTTCTCCCTTATTCTTTAAGGGCCCGCTTACATCTGGCCTCTCTTTACTGACTTCTCCTCTGCCTGCCCTGGGCAGAACGGAAAACCTGATTATAGTTTTCAGGCTTTAACCTTTTCCTGTGTGCCTTCATCTGGCCAGACCTGTATATTCCATCCAGTACTACAGAGACCCAAGTCTCATCCACCGTACCTTGTCTCCAGTGGTATTCTGTTCTGCTTCTCTGGCCGGCTCTTCTGATCCTCAACTCCTCCCTAAGAAACCATCACCGACTCTTGTTGACAGGTTGTTCCTATTTAATCACTTGTCACACCATAACAGTCATTGTGCACACAGCACCAGAAAAGGAAATTTAACAATGAACAAGAAGTTATATGCGGTCTCTTGTCAGTAAATATCAAATCCCTCCCCGCTCCATTCCTTTGCCAATTAATAAATCGACGGTGACTTAATGGAGCAGACAAAGAGGAAAACAGTTCTTCAACCCTAAAAGACTAACTTCTTCTCCAACTCTACGTGCTTTAAAGCTTCTACCATTGTTGTGCACACCAACTTTGAGTACTGCTTGGGGGGGGGCTTGAAATCAGATCCAAAACTCACTCAGCGTGGTGAGCCTTGTGAAAAAGCAGGCTTTTCTTTTTCTGCCCCAGCATCCTAACAGTAACACAAATAAGATATATCTGCAGTACAGGAGACAGAAAAGAAAAATACAAGTTGTTCATTCATTCCACCAGTGCCTGACTCGCTCAGGGTACCATAGGAATAACCCGCAGAGTACCAGGCACTGACCTACAGCTTTTATCACCTTGGTTTACTGCATGATACTGCAGACAGTGTGCCTGCAGCAGCCAAAAATGTGTTATAATCACATGATTATAACATATTTTATAGCATTATAACAAACAACTGATAAATATCCACCAATATCCTCAGCCAACTTTCAGCTATCCTTCTGCGAAGGAGGAATTCACGTTATTAGCAGGAAAGAGTTTTATTGCACTCAAACCTTCTGTCCTGTGTTGTCCAAGCCCACTGAGGACAGAGGTAACCAAACCTACTGTATTCTACATATTTGGCTGCACAGCCAGTTGAGTCAAAAAAAAAAAAATCAAAAACGGCAAAACAACAACCCAAATAATCTGAAATCAGATTTCTAAACTGAAGACCTTTTCCAATTTACACATCATTAGTAATTTTCTCATGTCCAACAGGAGTAGTGAAGGTTTTGCAATAACACGTTGCATTAGTATATTCAGGTTTCCTGCTGTTACTTAATTTTACTTGCTCGAATAGGTCACTGACTTCTATATATATCATCTATATTTCAAATCAAAATGTAGTGCTCTCAATTAATTTTCAAATTAGCTGCTAATATTTTAAAACAGAAGGGCCCAAACATACGAAATACCCAGGCACGGATACACACTTATCCATTTAGTTTTTTCAACTCACACTTTCTTCATGGTGTATGGCTAACAATGGGATTCTTGATTTCTTTTGTTTTCTTCAGTATGGCTACGCACACAAAGCAAAAAACATACTTCTGACCATTTTACAAATAGTTTTATAGATTTCTGTGTCCACTGCATCATCATGATATTTTATAATGTGCAATATCCTTTCAAAATTATGTTTTAGCACCCCAATATTTATGATTTAATTCCTTACAAGGTAACAAAGTGCCCTCAAAAGCAATACTTCCAAAGGTGTACTGGACCTCAGATTTGGTCACTACCAATAAAAATAACCTCTCGAAACTATACCGAGGGCAGGAAGGGAAGGAACAAGAACTATGAAGCTTAGACCCAACTTACCCTGCACCCCCCACACAGCAGCGCAGTGGGGAAGGGGGCAGAAATGCGCTGCTAGGGTCAGGGTGAAACTGTCCTTTTTGGCAACGGTGTAATCTTAGATCAGGAATATTCCATACCCCTTCCCATCCTCCTCGCTAAGATCACATGCCATCAGCACACAAAAGAGGACGGAAAGGTACTAAGTGTTCAGATGCATTAACTCCTTTTTACGGGATAAGCCATGGAGTTTCAGACCGTGTAAATAAATACCTGACTGTTACAGAAGAGCAAGGACCAGAAACAGGTTGGCTGACCCATTCTAGAAATAAACACGGCTGTTCCATCCCCGTTATCAGACGTACCTGATCTGAGTCTCAGCAGGGTCCACTTTTCTAAGCAAGCAACGTCACGTCTCAGGATGACAGAGCCCTCATGACCTTTATTGTTATCACTGTTATCAAGGACATCAAAAAATGGTGTTCCTTGGAAGCTCAATTTGGCTTTGATTTGCTACTGGAGCAAGGATTTCGTTTTTCCTTTTAATTGTTTATTGTTGTAGGGATTGGCCCTTTTAAGGTGTTTCATGTTATGACTTTTACACAGAAATAGATGCTGACTCACTGGAAGAAGACAAAAGATGAAGAATCCAAACCCACCGCTGTTAGTATGACTAGCTAAGCCTGCACCACCACAGTCTACAGATGTGGAATCCTAAGCCCTGGAAATACTTGTTTTTAAGATGTCAGTAACCCCTTACTTTCCACATAACTTAACAGGCATCCCAAACACATTCAGTCCTTCAAACCAATAAATACATGGGAAAAAGATGAATTTCCTTCTCCACCGCAAACAGGTAAAAACTCAAGGATAGAAATGCAGTTCCGGTGCTAAGGATACGTTAGCTGCATCGTTCCTCCCATTAGAAGACTTCACTCTGAACTCCCAAAACAACTCTTAAGAGACACATTTTCCAAGCAAGCAATTGCACATTTGCTCAAAAGGTCTTTTAGATACTCGTTTTCCTACGCTGTGAGAATAAACACCAACTACGTTCCAAACCTTCAGCATGTTTAAATGACACCCACCAGGAACGCATCACTTCTTGATAAACCGTGCTCCAGGTGAAACCTCTGCTCAAGGATCTACCATCTGCTTGGCAAGGTCGCCTCAGGTAGAAGGAAAAGGTATTCCCACCATGACTCCGGGACTTTTAAACATGTCACCAGAGAGGCGGAGGGATGGCTATGCTCCGGATCAGCACTCTGACGACGGGTGTCTCGTCTCCCAGTGACTCCCAGGAGTAGAAGGCTGTCCAGACCAACTGTCCAGGGGTCTGCCCTTCCTGACCAGGGCCAGTGCCGGGGCCATGCCCATGGAGAGGGCACGGGGGGAGCGTGGCTGGGCTGGGCGCCCAGGCTGGGCAGAGCCAAGGGCGTTCTGGTCTCTGCCAGTTCCAGTGCTTCTGTGTGAGGCGTGTGATAACAAATCAAACGTTATAGGTAACGCCAAGATGGTCTTAAAACCTCATTTCCATGTGCCGTAAGTAACAGAGTTTCCCAGATTTGTTTTAAGGTGTTGTCCTAGATCTGCTTGAAGTTATTTTTTTCAACTTAACAGTACTAAAGGATGTGTTAAATGTTGAATTGGATGTAACAGGCCTTAAATATTTACGGGCTTTGTATTTATTACAGAACCTAGGCCTCCTATACATATGTGCCAGCTTCACCATTTAATGATAAACTTTATCAGCATTCAGACACGAAGAGTTTATAGCTACCTCAAATTAATACATTAAATTACATATAATTATAAGTTTCTCTCTGTTTTAATGGGGTTTTAGAATATTATGCAAGGAAGACAAATTTCATATTGCTAAGTTGGGGAGTTTATCTACTTAAACAGTCACTAAATACCACATTAGAAAGAGATCATTCTTAAATGTAGTTGCCATAAATTAAACAACACAATTACCAGGAAATTCCAACAGTTTGGTGAGAATACGCTGCATCACACTTACATAAACAGATTTAAGCTTGTATTTCAATGTGCCAGTCATTCTCAAAAACAGGCAGTTACTATGTCTTCATTGTGTAAGTAAATTCAAAGTTAACTCTGGGATGAGTAAAAAACAGAAAGCTAAATCAGCTATTAGTATTGAAATTCACTTTCACCACTGTATTTTCATATTTGTTGTCTACCTTTTGGGCTGTAATTTCGTATTAGAGGATACCGGCTGCTGACAAGCATGCTTCAGCATAGTACTTTGTCCTTCCTAAGCCCATCCTGCTGCTCATTCCCTGGAGAGCACTCTCATGCTTTCTCTTCGCTATTCTTGCGGTGAAAGCTCAGCAAGCAAGCAGGAAGTCGGGCAGAAGAATTTTCCTGCATGCAGCTTACGCTGCAGAAACACCCGCGTTAACCTTCCCAACAACCCTCATATGCACCTAGGCATAGCAGAGTTAGATTCCCAGCTATGTTATTTCTATTCCGCTTTGCCCAAGTGTTTACTAATTTGGGAGAGCCAGGCCAGCACTGGCAGAAGCAGAGCAATGCCTGTTCTGGGTAGCCACCAGGTCTGCAGACACCTGCCTGGCAACAATCCCTGTCCTGCACGGTTGGCATCGCACCCCTTTCCCTAGTTGGGATTAGTATGTCATTTGTCTGTGCATCAGTTCTTCCCACCCAGCGTCTCCGGGCAGCTGTCAGTGGCTCTTCCCACCCAGGAGGCAGATTGCTCTGCTGCTGGGATGACTTATCTAATGATAGGCGCTCGCAGTTGGCAAGCTGTTGGAATCCCACAACAGAGCTATAATAAGCCCGGGGCATGACTAAACCTGAAGCGCTGTCTTACTTTTCCAGTGGCATCGTGCCATAACCCATATGTGATCAAGAATTTTAAAAAAATGTGACCCACATCCTCTTTCAATTCCTTACCCCTCTTACCAAGCAGCATCTCGTCACCCACACAGCTCCCTCCAGCCAGCAACCCAAGTGGCTTTGGGAAGCCGTGTCCTGCAGCACGGATGCCCCCCTTGCCAGGACAGGGAGACAGAAATGCGCGGCCCACGACCAGCGTATCACGACGCGCTCTGGCTGAGAAGGGAAAGGAGAGGGGCAAGGAAAGCAGGTTTACTTTCTCACTGTTGTCTTTCATGCTCTAACTAAACGTGAGACAACTTGAAACTCCATCACTAGAAGCTACAGTGAGCTCATTGCTATATAGTTGATCCTGCCCCAATGTGAAATCAGCATTTCTGCTTGGCTGAGCAGAACCTTTATTATCCCACTGCCACTCTGAACGCACCACATTTCAAACTTGTTCCCACAGCAATTTTAAGGCACTCTCTCCCAGTTAGACATGCTGACTTCATTTGCAAGGTCACTGAAGGCATAGCGACAAGAACACACGCAGCCAAAGTTTCTCATTTGAGAACGGAGAAAACAAAACCAGTCGATAAGTAACAAAACAATACTGCTCATACCACTAAGCACTGCTCTCTTGGAGGGGAATAAGCCATTTTTCGTCTAAACTCCACCAGGCAGGCAATATAGCTGGCAGCACAGTCTAAAAAGCATAAAGAGAGTGACACCTTGCACCATCTAATCGTTTACTTTCAGCTATATTGTCAGCCCTCTGGCTATCACTAGCTCCTAATAACTTTCCTAAATCTTTGCACAGACATGAACAAGGAAAGAGTAGTCAGTGAGGAATTTTAAACGAGGAATGCCAGGACGGGGAGCTGAAAAGGCAGAGTTAGCTCTTCCCCGAGTGCCAGGGGGCAAAACAGCCACATGTGACATCCTCGACAGCTTTTGCCGAGAAAACAAAGCGCTGGAAGCATTAACTGCATCTGAAGCACTCCGTCTCAGGCGATGAGCTAGCCCCAGATTCCTGCAGTAAATGCTTAACCCTCCATCTTTCTCAGCTTTCATACTCTTTGGATTCAAGGAATTTGCAAATAGTTAGCACAAACAGATTATTGGGGGATAAAAAAAAAAATAAAAAGAGGAGGCAAGCCAGTCCTTAACCCAATGCATTCTGCGATTTGATTTTATAATCCAGAGGTCGCAAAAGCCAGCATCCTAAAACTTCACACAAAGTGGTGATGAAACATGCACACGCACGTACGTAGGCATATATACACAGACACACGCTCTTTTTATGGAAACAGCAACAAAACGAAGGAAGAAATCGTTCCTTTCTGAAGTCACACACAGTTTATTAAAACTGGATTTTGGAAGCAGTCCAATTCTAATCTCTTCCCCTGAAAGAACTCCATGCCTTAAACGTATACAGTATGTCATAAACACTGTTTCACTTTTCCTTTTAACTCCTGACCAGGCAGGCAACTAGCAATGACCCTATTTTATACGCATGGTAAAAGGCAGATAAAATGACATAAAAACGTCCCATTTAAGTTCAAGCAAGCCCGAAGGTCGTCAAAGAGTACATTGAATTTGCTTCTTTTTTTTTTTTAAAAACATCACTAGGTTTTGAAGAAGTGTCTTCCCCTTATTCACTTCCAGAAAGAAAAAAAGACAGACACTTTAAGCCACCTCAGATTCTGTGCCTGAAAGCAGTGGTACTCAAGAACACTAATCATACTAAAAAACCCTGTTACCAACATCTTTGCCACAACGCTAGAGCAAACTAAATTATGAAAACTTTCTGCTAAAAAGCACTTTCCTTGAGGACACGGCTTCCAACCATCACCTAGAGCCAAATACAATCACATGGCCGTCTGCCTTTGAACCCTCACTCCGTGCAATCCCTGATCCCAACAGCGTTTGCCTCAGCAGATCTGAGGCTCAGACTTCCCAATTCTGCTCCTCTAGGCCAACAACGGGAATGAAGTTGGACCATGCAAGTCTTCACAGAGCACGGTACTGCATTTCTCCAAAATGCTTCTGTTTCAACCTCAGTAAGTACACAAGCTGTACGTACACGTAGCTTTTCTTCTGTATTTATTACCCCTTACCTCTGGAAAAGTCTGTGCATAGACTCCCTCCTCCAGTGCACAGATACACATTCTCACTCATGTTCTTTGGGATAAACTGTCTTCCTAAAACAACTTTTGACTTCTTCCTTTTTAACTCTTCATTGCTCTTTTGATTTTCAGGTGAGCAGCCTATTTGAAATAAAAATTTACAGCTTCGCGAAAGCTCAAAGACATCGGTTTAGACCAAATCCTTCCCTACCACCTTTCAGACTTGGGGTTTTTACCCAGCTAGCTGGTGGTGCTTATTTGTTTGCTCACCATTCTATAGCCTTTATGAATATGGTCTCCCAAATGCTCACAACTAGCCACGCTACTTTAACTTTCCCTTCTTGACCAGGAGACATAAATTTCTCTTAAAAGGATATAACGTTATCACACATCACCATCATGCTTGTCAGTCTTGAAAGCCTGACCCTTACCTTCTAAAAAGACTAGTTTTCCAGTGGAATTCCTTAACAGTACAGGCCATGCCTCTTAAGTAACTAGTTTTTATGCTGGCCAACCACAAGACAACAGCACCATCCAGTGGCCCCTTCTTCAGCCAACCCTTTCAAGAGCTATGAATTCATTCCGAGTACTTCTCCAGGGGTACATACCTTGTTGAGGCACTTTCAGTGACACCAAGGTACTTCAGCTCCCTCAGTTTCAATCGTTCAGGTTATTTTCCCAAGAACGTGAGACTTTGTTTCCAAAGGGGATAAATCCCAAAACCACAAATAACCATAAAGGATGGTCATTTCTGACATTTTAGGAGCCTCTTGTTTCCAGACAACATTGAGATTGCTTTCCACAGATATACCTTAGATATTATCGTGTGGCTGAGATCTTCAAACCAGTACTTAATACAGGTCATTCTAACAAGAAGTTCCTATAGCTAAGAGCTGGCACGCTTCCTCAGCAGTCTCCAAGCAAGAGTTTTGAAGAGAACCACGTATGAGTCTGTGACAGTGGTGTTTCATGTTCTTTGAGAAAAATACCAGGAACAGTGAGGCAATGTAGTCAAATGCCGGTGAGCCACCTGCAATTGGTAGTGGGGCTGCATATCAATACGACCCATTATTAAACTATGTGTAAACGAAAAGTTTTGGGGAAAACGACTATCATTTAAGTGAAGCTATGCATTAATAGTTGTTTAGATTTTAAAAAAAAACAAAAAAACACCAACAAATCATTCAACGTTAGGCATCTCCTCATATTGCACAATTCCACAGCTGGAAGTTTTATAGAATCCAGCCTGACTGACAAAGAACCTAAGCCCGTGTTAAAATATGCATTCACAACAACTAGAAATTAAGTTAAGAAAACAGCAAACCAGACCGCTTCCAACAGTTCCGAGGTGTCAACCGCTCCCTTCATCATTGAAGGCCCCTGGTCTGAAACCTGTTGGTGACCAAGGGATCTTCCACATTGGTTAAGAGCTAAAGGGCACCTGAAATACGGAATTTCCAATCTGCTGGTCCCAGAGTGCTTCACACCACAGAAGATCTTAACCAGTCTCGTCTCAAGACAGAGAGAAACACTAATTTTCAGATGACACTCCTGTGTCCACTGTCTGTGGGTATAGGCTGTTCCTTTTTCAGTGTGGGACAGTACTGTCTTTTGGGATCAGTCTTATTAGGACATTGAATGCTAAGGAGTCTGCATCCGAGCTCTGGTCATTCATGAGTCGTTTGGATCACAGCTAGCATTACAGCACAGCTTAGCTGTGACCTGAAACCATAGTAGGAAGGGGCATTTTAAACAGCAGCATGACTTTTGGAGCTATCACTGTTTCTACCTCACTAGGTGGTCTCAGGAGACACCCTATGCTTAAGTAGAACCAGTCTGTTTCTAGGACTTTTTTTGTTCCAAAGCTTGGACTTCATCAGTGGGACACCTCCTTTCTCCAAGAAGCACCTTTCATCTGACGTCATCCAGTCCTCACCCTAGCAAACCCACACAAGGTTTTTGCAAAATAGCGATTCCAGGTTGCTTGTGCTGCTCTACTTTCTGTAATTTACTTAGGACAAAGGGTTATCTCTCTGATCTGTTCATGGGTTATGTAATAACATGTTGAAGGACCATCACTGTTAGACTAAATTCCTCCCAGGTGCCTTATAATTATAAGGCAACAGTCACAGGGCTGTAGTAATAAAAGAAGAGAGGTTAGCTTTAGTTAGTTGAGCCAAAGGACATTAAAAAAAAAAAAAGAAAACAAGAAAAAAAATCAAATGGCAGTTGTATAAAGAGCAGGAATAAACACTGTACACCCTTGTTACGGAAAGAACTGGCATGATCTCATCTCAAAAGGGATTTAGGTGCTTAATTGCCCCCACAAACCAATTCAAACACTCAAAATCCCTGAGCCTGTGAAGGTAAGAGCAGATTTAATAATAAAATGTTCTTTTACCTACAAGAAACACTGTTTTAAAAGTCAACTGTAATTAAATGCTGACAGGTCTCTGAGCTAAAACCTTTTGTAACAGTAGCATGGACACAGTGTCCCATTGTTAACCCTACCTTTTACGCTCCGCAGGGACCAGTTTGCCTTTCCTTCTGTGGCATTACTCAGGCATGGAACAACCCCACACTCTAATCCCACTTTCCCTTAGGGTCACAGGACCGCAGAGGTTCTTCCCACAAAATATTTTCCCACTGGTTTACAACCCAGGGCACACTGGCTCAGCCCACAGCCAAATCCCAAACGCACTGGAGCATGGCTGTTTACCTTGACATTAGACAACCAGTGTGTGTTTTTCCTCTCTTCCCATCATATAACCGCAAGCTGGAAGCCCCCAACCAAAACGCTAAGTCATGCGTACAGCTGAGGCGTACACTGGCTGTGGGTTGGGCAGAAAGAAACGACCGCAGCCGTCGTTGCAAACTTCCTCCATTACCTTTGATGCATTTCTGCTCTCTCTTTGTACTCCTGGAATAAGTCACCTTTCAGCTTTACAGCAGCACACGCTGGAGGATTGCAAGAGTCTCAGATACTGCCAGCCATACCAGGAACTGTACAGGTGCCTACAACAAATAAAAGAGACTATTTATCTTGTGCCCTGAGGCCTCTGAAAGGGCCCAGGGCCAAACTGCAGAAAAAAAAAAAACCCAAAAAAAAAAGAACTGTTAGTTGCCAGGTGAAACAGTCAGGAGCCTGGCTGAGCCAGGCTTCAGCTAAACACTCTTCTCAATTAGCTGTGCAGCCCCTGGGGCTCTGCTGAAGGTGGATTCCCATCAGCACACCAGACCAGCTTATTATCACAGAGCAAGAAGGTTTTTTTCCTCTCTGCGGCCAAGACAAGAAACTGTGGGACGTGATGAAGGCAGGTAGAGCCTTATTGTATCACAAGCATTGGGCTTCTGCTCCCACCTTGTACAGTAAACTACACACACACACACACCCACACTCACCCCCTTTCCTAACAAGTAGGAAAGGGAGGAAGGACTCTCAAGGAGACAGATGAAATCAGGTGGTTTGTGCTGCTATAACTTCAAGAGCGACCAGGGAGACCAAGGCTATTTTGGCCATCGTTAAAGCATCAGATTAGCCAGACTATTCGTAAACCGCACTCATCGGAGAGGAGGAAGTAAAAGCAAAAGACAAGGCCTAAAGCTGTCGGAGCCAACTGGAACAACAAGAACCCACCACAACACGTGGTCTCACACCCAAAACTGTTCAATCTGGGAAATCCAGAAGCACCAAGGACAATTTTCAGAAGGATGAGCACATCAGTATGGGGCTGATTTTCAGGAGTTCGCCTCCCTGCACCCAGAGCACACTCTGATGGCCCTTCCCCACATGAGCCCAGCTCTCCGAGGCTACAGAGAGCGAGAACACCCTGTCGCCCACCTCCAGTATCCTCACCAAACAACATTTGGCCGTAAGGCCCAATTTGCCGAGTCTCTCAAATGCTTGCTTGAGGAGCGACCACCAACCAAAACCAAGAGCTATCTTCTGGTTTAGGAGTTACTACCAGGCTTCCCAATCTCACTGCCTTCCTCAAGCTCCCCCTCCTAAAGCCCAGCTTCCCCATCCCCGCCTGCTACGCACAGCACGCGGGGCCGGCTGCCTGGCAAGCTCCAGGTACCTTACCTTCCGTCCTGGTCTATAGGTGAAGCCTTACAGCATACAAAGCAGGGGAGAAAAGAGGGATGCAAACGTTTAACCATGATTGCAGAGCCAAAAAGATAGCACGCATCACTGTAGCTCACCGGAGAATAAGAATGGAAAGTGTTTGGCAGCACTACCATGGAAATGAGCACAAACAGTCCAGCATTCAAAAAACCCACAAGATTTATGTCTTAGGTTAGGACTGAGCGAACACGAACGTGCAGATCCAGCCTCCTTAACTTGGCACAACGCAGCTCCAGAGCTTGATAATCGATTCACACAGCAAGTGAATGAAGACATCCGTAGCCCAAACGGGAGGTGCAGGGCGGCTGCAAAGGGGCACGACTGACACCCTCCACAGTTTGGCACAGTGGATGTTCTTGCAATTCGCTGAGCACTTTTGAGGCTTTCGACTCAGGGGGCCTGCAGTAAACAGCTTAGCTTGCTTTCCATTTTTCCTTTTCACCTTGGGATATCTCAAACTCAGTTTGATAAACCCCAAAGCTCTAAACAGCTCCAGAACGACTCTTTACTTCAGTGACCTCCTGTTGCAATGGCCTGGGTACACAGCCGTGCTTTTCCTACTATGCTGGCCACCCTCACTACCGCTCTTCCAAATCTCCTAAGTGAAACTGTCTCTACATAACAGCTTTTTTCTCACCAGTGCCGGTAGAGTGGAGGGGTATAGCTGACTCTCAGGCTACCTGTGCATGTGTGGATGGCACCGTAGGAAGGTCGGGGCAGCTTGCTGCCTCAGCAGGAGAGAGACGGCACAGAGAACAGATGTGTGCAATGACACCCGCCGGGTCTCAGTCATCTGGGACGGACAGGAGTTGGCCAGATTTCTATGTAGAAAACGTTCAGAGAATCTTTCTCCCTAAGAAAACCAAAACCCAGACCCCGTGGTACTAAGAGATTACAGGAAAGGCAACCATGAGACAGCAAAAACTGAAACCATAATTAGCTGTAATGATTACTGAGTAGTAACTATGCTGCGTGTGGTTACAGAGCAATACTCCATGTTTGGAATCACTGACTGACTACACGCTCTGCCTAGCTGCTGCAGGCGCATTTTTTCCACAAACACTACAACACCTAGAAGTTCCTTCTAAAGCCCATGCAGAATGTGGCCAAATCCGTGAGGGGCTTAACAGGCACCGCTGGGCAGGAAGCATTTCTGAAAGCCCAGGAGACTTCACTTTACGTGCTCACACAGAAGCTAAGCTCCTTTGCAAATCTGAGCATGGCTGAGAAAACAGACAGAGAGTTTACAGACAGAGGTGTCAAGGGAGTTAGGTGACATCCCCTGATGATGAAGGGGCACAGGATTAAACCCAATCACACACAGTCCTCGAGTAAGAGTAAAGAATGATCCTGGACTGTGCTAGGTTAGGTGGAGTCAGAGAGAGAAATGAAATGAAGCGTGTTAACACAGGCTGCATTTTTCTTCTAAGACAGATAAGGAGAGTGCCAGAGGGCTCTCAGCAGGGAAAGAATACAGTTGGCTTCGAAAAGTTGTGAAATCTTTGCCTATTTCCAACCAGCTGCTTCAGTGATGGGAAAGGATGAGCAATTGTTCCTGGACTGGGAGGAAAAAATAATCAGCTTTCCCAAATCATTATGGAAAATAAACCCAACAATAAGTCATATAAAAACACAAGCTGCCCCACAAACCTCAAACGACATGGTAAACTCGATGAGAATCCAGTGGAAGGAGGAAGCCCTTTTTGCTGCTTTCTAGCTGGTACCCAAACATCTAATAGAGTTGATGGGGAATTACCGAGACCAAATTACACCATTTTATCTGCAGCAAGGAAAAGGAAAAAAAATCTTTTGCGAGGAGAGCTCAGTAAGTTTCTTGGCAGAGTCCCCACCTGATCCCACCAAATAGAACCCCTTCAATTCCAGAAGGCCAAATTTCATGAAGATGTCGAGCAAAACAAAGAAAATGCTGAAGGCTTCAGGAGGACGGAGTTGCAGAAAAAGATTACAAAGACCACCTTTGTAATAAAAGAGACAAGGAAAATTCGAACTTCTTAACAAATACAATTCTCTACAAATAGTACATTCTGTGCTACAAACGTATGAGAAACACTCGCACCAATCCGTGATCAGGCCAAAATACTACTAGTGACTGTTTTGATGGAGCCTGTTCTATCAAAAGAAATCCACAGTTCAGCGAAGCTACTTTTAAGTTCTTAAATTATCTTTTAACGACTCTCTACTGCCTCCGAACTTGTTCTTTCAGCCACTCGAAAGACATTTATCTAAGTCACACAGCATTCAGCTTTAAACAAACAACTAGATGAACACCAATAAACAATTTAATTAGAATACTGCTGTAAATCACTGGAGATGGGGGTTGTGCAACACCGTGCCAGGGGCGACGAGCACACTGCTGCGGTAAGCAATTTGTAACAGTAGTTAGGACAACAGAAGAAATCAGAAATGGGGCTGAGGTGGAGATTTTCACTAGCCTCTAGAAAGACTCCCTGCTCGGTGTGAATTATAATCAAATCCATTAATTTTCAGGTAGTCATCATGCCCTTATCCTTTTCTGTGTAACATCTAACCACACCCAATTACCTACCGACAGAAGACAAAGAGCTCTAGGGTAAAACTGATCTCTAAATACTATAGCAATGTTCATTTCAGAAACAAAGGCAATTTGTCTCCACATTATTTATATTTGCAGTATATTTTTCATGTTAGTATCTCAACAATACTGTTTTCACATTCCTAAAGAATTTTTTTCAAAACCAGTAAGAGTCAGCCCAATTCTGCCCCTCGTGATGTCACTTCTGCTGGAGCAGAATATGCCTGGGGGGGAAACCACCTTTCTCGCTCCGCAGTTTAGACACATGGTCTCTTCAAGAAGCTGTGCTGTGTGTTAAACATCTCATTTCTCCATCTCCCATCAGTGATTTATCAAAACTGAATACACTTATTCTCAAACACAGCAGAATTAAAAGACCAAGAAGGAAAAAAAGAGAAAAAACACACAACTCATCCAAAGCACAATACATATACTTCAAATTGTACGAGTGTTGAAGCAAATCACCACTCTAACCCCTGTCATTAAACATTTACAGAGAGCTCATCTGCATATCTCAATCTCAAGCAAACAAACCGAAGTTTGGAGCGGGTGTGTTTAGCTGGATTAGAGATCACTTTCCCTCTCCCCCCAGCAAATTAAAGGCATGAAATAGAGATAAGAGAGCCTCAAAAAACCTGTCAAGTTTGGGACCAAAAATGACTCTTCTCCAAGTCCTTTCTGAGCATGTTCTCCTAACTGGGAGGTGCTATTTCAAATTAAAAAAAAAAAAACACCACAACAAACCAAACAAAACCCCCAGACACTAACTTGATGGGTTCCTCTTTGACAACATACTACATGCCAGGGGAAAAAAAAGAACCATCAAACCCTCGTGCTCTTACAACATGTGCTTAACTAAGACCCAGTTCAAATAAACTGCCTTGCCCAGACCTTTACACTGCGGCCAGGTCTGTGCTGCGAGGTAACTGTCATAGGGCTATACCGTGCCTCAGGCCAGCACAGGGCTTGTAGGCAGAGTATTGCCTGGGGAAAATGCCTTCTTGCTACACGAACGTAACTCCAGTCCTCCCAGGCCAAACTGGCACTGACGGAAAGCTCTTTTTAACCAGAATAACTGCGCCAGCATAAGATATTAAGACAAAATACCCCTCCAGATTTGTAATGGCCTTCTTCATTCTTTAACCTATGTTTATTTGGCAGAGAAAAAATATCAGCAGAGGCCCTTCAAAGCAGCTCTTACTCACTGTGAGGGGTGTAAGCGCCTGACCCTACCACCACCACCGGAGCATCCAGCGCCATTAAAACCGCTTCTTCCTACTCGCATTACCCTCTCGTGGCAGCACTGTCCTATCATCTCCATCGTCTACATATGGAACAGGTATGGCAGAGCGCGACTAACTTCATCGTCACTGCAGGCTTACAGCAAGCCTCCTTAGCCCCATCAGCATCATCTACAAGGAGCAAATCACAGAACGCTTCCCTTGGTAAGCAGCCCAGGGCATACAAACCTACACAGGCAGACAGAGAGAGAAAAGCAAGGATATTAAAATTCCTCAAGGGACTTAGTCTTCCAGTTTCTTTCTTATATTGTTGCTGCCTCAATTGTCTAGCACACAGGAGCCAGAACCGAGGTTTTGCTGTGTCACCGGCAAGGCAGGAGCTCAGCACCCACCTGCCCTCGGAATGCTGAAGCTTTGGCAATTGCTCAAGGTGACAGAGGTTAGCAGCATAGATCATTCCAGCCGTAGCAGTACCGCGATTACATTAAACTGCACTCTGTCCCTGTTTCCTTCTATCAGGTACGGCATGTAAACTTGATATACCGTAGTAGCTCTTCAAGCATGTCTTTAAGTGGCATTTTCCACTTATTTGTACAGTTGTCTTCTACAGAAAAGCAGGTCAATCGAGCAATCCTTCTCTTCTTTAGCAACAACAAACCACCTCACTGCTGAAGAGACCTTTCAGCATTGTACTTCCAAACCTGGAAGTAAAAGTCCATCAAACAATTTCCTTCTAACATCCATAAACCTACTTGATCTAGTCTCTGCTCGATTCATTCACTCAGTGCGTTACGTGACGTGTTTGCTTTATCCAGGTCAGTGCCCATTCCCACCCCTCGCTCAGCCCTTTCAATAAGGAACGCAGTATAGTCCAAAGCAAGAGTTCAAGTCCAAAACAGATTTGTTCCCATCTCTGATGTCCAAGGTCACGCAGGATATGGACAATCCATTCCACACTCCATCTGAACTCAGTCCTCCCAAAAAAGGGGAATAATACTACTTCTATTTGTCATGTACTGCCACGTTAGTTGATGGCAGTCTTAGGAACTCCTTAATTTCGTTTTCAAAAAACCTTGATGTAGGTTTCAAAACCCTTTTTTGAACTCCGCTTTGTTACTGTAATAAAATATCATACTCCCTTTACAAATACATGAAACATCTCCTAATTCATGTAACGCATGTTTCATTGGTAATCTAGATAGGCAACGTGTAGGTGCTACACCTGGCTTACTTGGACTGCAGCATTTCACTGTTCCTTGGAACACCTTTGGGGCATTAAAATAAGACATTCCAAAAGTATTTACTTTCCCCATTTGTGGTTTAAGGGTCATATAATTTTTCCATGTGCATGTAAAAATATCTACTAACTCCATCACTTTCGACACAACTAGCTCCTCCTCCAGAAAACGCCAAACCAGTCGTAATTAACTGCAACACTAACTCCAAGCTGTGAGCTGCAGACTCCTGAAGCCAAGGGCCAAAGGTAACAGAGAAAGCAAAAGATTTGCAAAAAGGTAACAGAGAAAGCAAGCCTTCTCTCAGGAACTTTACATTAGTTCCATAAAAACATATCACACCTGTAAAAGTGGTCTAAACCAGCGCTAAGAGTCCACAAGTTCCAAATCTGCCAGGCATCACGGGCCTCTCAAAAAAGCCAAGAACCTTCATTTTGTCTGCTGAAGGACCGAAAAACACCACCCCGTGGATGCGATTCTCCTCTCTCATCACTTGTGCAAAGCAGAAGCAAGTTGATGAAATCTTGCTGTTCGGCGAAAAAAATGTCCACATCGTACAGGCTGTCGCTGAAGCAGAACCAGTGTTTATTTTACTGCTGAAGGCATAGCCCCGCTAGCCCCAAACGGTGTGTCCTAGGAGTCTCGATGGATTTTGCGTGCTACAGAGATCTTAATGGATTCCATTTAGCAATAGCCTGCTTCAAAGCTAGCCTACAAATACCTAATCGCACCCTGGATTCCAGCATCGCTATTTCCCGTAAGGACAGAAAGCTTCTCCGTCTCTATTTATGACCCGTTTCTTGGTTTGATTTCTCTGAAACTCTTTTGAAACGAAGCTTCAGTAATGACCATAAGCCAAAGGTTTAGTCCAGGGCATCTCACTCTCTCTCATATCCTGCCAGACAAATAAAACTGTAAAAGCCATATCAGTAAGAGGAGAATCGGCTCTACCATATGAGTATCTCCCTCTCCAACATCTGTCTGCCTCTCCAGCTGGTGGGATCAAACAGGAGCACTTTTAGCAGGATTGTCCCTGGACCATTTGTCAGTCTCTGTGATATCAGCAAATTTGTCTCTCTAGGTCTACAGATTTTCACATAGAAATCAATATATGAAATACCTGGCCTAGCACAATTAAGGCTGTACCTTAGCGGGCACATGGGATTTGTTGAATACCATGGAGATAGTCTAGATTTACAATGCGTCAGGACAAAATCGGATTAATCGCAAAATATTCTAAACCTAGCAGGTTTCTTGTGTTAGCTTATTTAACTTCAGCCTGAGCCAGACTCATTTTCTGATTTATCCTTAGCGATAGCCAATACCGCAGACTAAAGGCTTTGTTTCCCTCTCCCCTGCACTCAGCTTTCTCTCACTCCATCCTTCTTGTTAAATAGTTACCAACCTTTTTATTACCCACCCTGCTTCTGCTGCACCAAAACTCTTCAACTACAGGTTATTCTTCAACTCATACATTCTCCATCATCCCCTTTTTTGTGCGGGAGCAGGTGTTGTCATCCACCAGGTATCAGCAGCAAACATCTCCTGGCCACTAGGTTACTTGAACAAAGACTGACAGCTCCTGATCGTTGCTATGTGAACGCCCTGCTACCGGGGCTGAGCACTTTCTCAACTCCCAGGGGTCCTACATTTGTAGTCTGTCTCCATTGCCACAGGCAGGAGTTTGTAGAAATCGTATTAGTAGAACTTTTAAGTGCGGTTCCCTTTTTGCATATCGTTTGACAACTCCCGTGCAAATATTTCCACCCTTTACATTTCCCAGATGCCTATTTTTTGCAGTATCAAGCATGGTTTACAGAGACCACATCCTGGCTCCTGCTAGCATTACATCTCAGTTGGGTAAAAAGTTACACTCTACTCATGCGTTATCTGTTTACATCTTACTTTTTGTTTCAGGTATATCTATGCATTAATTATGTCCAGATTCATAGGGAAATTTCTTTCCCTTAACGTCTGCCTCAAGTCCCTCTCTCTGAAAAACAGCAGCTAAGAACTTCCCTCTAGCTCCTTCTGTCCTCCCCAACCATTCATACAGCAGTTAAACGGTTAAAAATACAGAACAAACCTTAAGACACTCCTTGCTATCTGCAGTACTGCGCTACATACGAGTCATGCTCAGGAAAGCAAAACCTGTCCAAGACCACATCTACCACAACAGTCACAACTAGAACCAAGGACCTTCAAACACTAACGCTTTTGTTATTATTTCGGATTAGAGCTAATTTTACCAAAATCCCACAGTCCCCTTAAAAAACCCAACCAAAAATAGTAAACCCAAACTACATACAGTCATAATAGCCATTGTTTAACCAGTACTGTGATCTCGCAACTATTAACCCAGGTCAGAGGCAGCACTGGAAATCAAAGGTGGCAGTGACACTGGGGGTAGCACCAGCTCCCACATGGATGGTGTGGCTGAAGAAGCCTGCAGGGCAGGAGCGCACAATCTAAAGCACAGTATTTTCATTTTCACGCACACCTCTAGGAAGCTACGCTGCAGCTGAGGTCTTCTGGTATGTAAGGAAAGCCAACTGCATTTTATATGGAGTCCTAACGCGCTATTCAGTGTACGATACACAAAATACACTGGCAGCTCATTAAGGTAATGGGTTTCACAACAACTGACTTCGAGAAACACAGCAGAAAGGCAGGATGTTAGGAAAAACCTTGCTAGTAACATTAGCTGCTAGGCTTTCTTGCCTAGAAATGCATACAACCGAGTTGGCCACAGGAGATAAAAATCAAAGACATAAAGCCACCTTCTATCTCAAATAAGGGGGGAGGGGGGGGAATCCAGGCACTTTGCATGGTGTAATGCCCTGAAATAAAATCAAATTACATGCCTTGTTCAATGAACACAGTGCTCCCTAAAAAAAAAACACCTATAAATACTTTTAGTAAAACACACCAACAAACAAAAACCCCCAAACCCTAACGCCCTGAAATGAAGAAGCAGAAGTGGAAATCAGTACTTACATTAAGAGGCTGAGAATCCTAGTATCTACATCTAATTTCAAGACCCTGTGTATTTCCTAGTGAAAGACAAGATCATTCCACGGACATACTATTCCAGCCAGCAGGAAACGTTGTAGGACAGATCTAATCCCCTACAGAAATGTCTTCCAAGAGCTAAAGCAACTACAGCTATCCAAGAGGAGGATCCGTATGCTAACAGCCAGGGGTGTAGCCTAAGTGTACAGGCTCCGGCGGCAGGAGCTCAGGAGGCAGAATGACGGAGCAGCGCGGGTATGGCCATCCAGTGCACGTGGCGTTGGAGTGAAGTGAAATGCAAAGGGTTCAGACCCTGGGTAGCAGCGTGACAGATGCAGAAGGAGAATCAGGTTATATTCCAGTGCTCGAGCCAAGCAGAGTAGAACAGGCAAACAAAAACCCCTCAAAGACAGCACAACGAATGCGGAGACACAGAAAATTCCAGACAAAAAGTGACCAAAAGGAGCGTTCTGCAGAGGGACTTCAACAGATCCTGAGACCTTCAGTCCACGCTCCACAGCAAGCAGAGAGAGAATTGCTACATTTTCAGCAATGCTTTCTGACCTACTGCCAATATGATCCCAGCTGGATTGTAAAGGCAATCCCAGAAGCAATGCTAACAGCAGTATTTAAAGCCAAAAGTGCAACCAGATGCTGGAGATTTCTTCATCTGAGAGCAACGGGCAAGTGCAGACCGTCAATAAAACATAAAACTAAGATGCATTATCACTTTGAGTGTATCATGGGTGAACAACCTTGGGAGAAAAGGAAGTTTTCAGACAGAAGGAGTTAGTGACTCATCTCTGGCATGGACAAATTCTACCAGCCCCACCGCATGCATAGACCAACTATAGATCATTAACAGATAGCATGAAAAGCCATTACTTACATGAGCTAAATAATAAATAACTACAAACGCAATCAAGATTCTAGCTGTATCATACAAGTTTACGTATGCAATATAGCCATAAGACTTGGCAGATACCATTAGAAATCATTTCTAGACTGTAGCATGCCATAGCATCACCAAAGATCAGTCCTGCCCATATTAAAATGCTGAACAGGATGGGAAGCCACCAGCAGCAGAACAATCCTCCACTACAACCATAAACATCACGCTGTCCTCCGAGGAAAAGGCAGTCTTCTGCATAAGCTGTGATTACATTCAAAGGGGACAGAGAGTAAATCTCAGCAGGTAAGAGCTGAAACCGTGAGATCAATATGTACTTCACAGCTGAATGTCTAAGAATAGTAGGGGCACTCATTAGCTACAAAAACCCAATTGTAAGCATAGGCACAATAGCATGAGGCACGCTGAACATTGAGAATGCCCAAGAAAAGGAGGGCTCCCAACCTCAAGAAAGCTCAGTTAACTCTCCAAGACCTAAAACTGCTCAATTCCACCAAACGGAGCTACATTCCTTTGTCACAATACACGGCAGGTCCACCGTTCAGAAACCAGAATGTTTAAAGCACGCTCCAGGAAGAACTGCAATGAAAGCAGGCCATAAAAACTACGGCGTCCTAACAAGCCATCGTCAGGCTGTGGCCACAGTACACCACAACACAAACCCCACTTGAACAAGCTTTTAGTTAGTTGACATGATGGCTATTCCCTAGCTAATAATAAAGCGGAGACAGCAAAGAAACTGTTGACAAGGACAAGCACACATGAAATACCTACCCCAACTACGCTGGACCATTGCAATAAACCCCCACAAAACAAGCAGAGGAGCAGACGAGGAACAGATACCTAAAAAAGTCAAATCCTGCTTTCTATGACAGTGGGTCTTCTCCTCCCGAGGCACAGCACAGACAGGACCCAGACTGCCAATCCAGCCCAACAGTCTGCTGCAACAAAGCAGTCAATGACCTGAGGCCACTGCACGCTGCCGAGAGGGTGAGGGTAAAGGCCATGAGCTATCCTCACAGAGAGGACAGAGCCAAAGGTGTCCTGGAACCTTAGCAGACAGCAATAACTATGGTTTTAAGAAACTAGCAGAGGCAAATCTGAACATAATTATGAAAAAAAGCGCATGCTGTCAGCGTACATCCATAGACAGCACAGAAGCCAGGAGGAGTTCGCAAGAGCCCCAGCAATCAGGCAGGGAAACACAGGAGGATTGCTCAGAAAAGAGGACTAGAAAGCCTAAGATACCAAACTGGGAGAGAGGCAGACGCCACATCCTCAAGCAGGCTGCATACGAGTCAAATTTTGGCTTTAACAAGTCTGTTACAACTTGTACTAGATCATATTTTTAGTTTTTAAAAGACAAGTCACAGCAACTTTGAAGGAAATTGGAGAGAAAAGCACAAAATGCAGGACAGAAAAGTCTGGAGAAAGCGCAGGAACGTACTCTGAACAAACTGCACTGGCAACTTCTTTGTAAGTAACTCTCAGGAACCGACAGCCTTTTTCTAAGTCGGTAGGTACTATTAGCCAGCAAACATACATGGTGCAAGCTGGACTACCGGGACATTCTGGAGATACAGATATGTAACGTACCCCCTGCCCAAGACGTTGGGAAGAGCAGTCAGCAGAAAGCCAAGAAACGGGCAATAGCCTACATTCTAATTTAGCATGCACTATACTCTTATTTACGCTGCTGTCACATTATTTATACCCACGGATTGAAACCTAGACCTAAGAACAAGAGTCACCTACACACAACAGTGTAGACTTTTAGGCTCTGCACATTGCACTGATTTTACAGCCACGCTGAATACCAACCAAAGGTACAATAAACCACTTCACCACTTACTCCCAGTAAGTAATCCACGTGCCTTGTCGCTACTGGATTTCAATCAGAATTTCAGTTGAGCCGTACCCAGTTCAGTCTTATATTTGGCACGTGAAGTACTGTGCGTGCCTACACTTAGTAGAATTCATAATTGCTTTATTTTCCCAGCACGCTGCCAGCTTTAGTACCGCTCCCCATCTGCATTGGGGCCCGATGGCTCAGCACTGTTAGACTGTTATCACTCGGCCACACCAGGATTAGTGTTATCCACACGCTAATATTCACTCACGGAACAGAAACAGCTGGTGGCTGCACGGAAGACCTTCTGGTGTCAAAACCCCTCCCATTAGCTCAGCCTTTTCTAGTCTTTCACTTAATCCAACGGGGCTTGCTTAATTCCCCTCCCTCCAGATCAAGATTTATCTCATTCAGTAGAGTATTTACTCCTCAGTTTAATGGTTTTGCTCCAGCAAAGCGAGGAAGAGACCTCTTCCTTCTTTACCTTTCCCAAAGCCATTCACTGCTGAAACACTAATGCTCTTCTCGCAGCCAGCTCAGCGAGAACTGGGGACACGATGACCTCGTGTGGCAGATCCTGCACGCAGCCTCATGGACTGCGGCACCGCTCTTGCCATCAATTTCTAGTTCAAGATTAAACTTGTCTAAGTTTCCTTTCCTCACAAATGGTGACAGTTTTTAGTGGTTATGTTTTTCAGTGAGCTAACTTCAACATAATTGACATTGCACCGATGGCTTTTAATATCTTTTAAAACAAATAAATAATTTCTATTGGCCATGAATCTGGGCCAGTGACTCCTTTCATGAGGACATCAAAACATCCCAGTGAAAAACCTAAAAACTGGGCTGCCTTCATTCTCAATTATTTAACAGAGCACTTCAGACCTACAAAACAGCACATCAATATTAACTAACTAATCCTCCCAGCCTTCGAAAAACATAGGGAGATATCAATATTTTAAAGATGAAAAGACTGAGAAGCAAAGAGTGATTTACTCACAGTCACGCAGCAAGTCTAAACGGGAGCTGGGAAAACAACCTTGGAGTCCCTACACCCAGCTATGCTGAAACCTCTTGGAAATGGCAATTGCACGCTGTTTTTTCCTAAGGTATAACTTAATTATTACTATATACATTCTTCCCTGGTCTATACTTAACCGTTTATGGTGAATTTCTCTTGCGTCATTTTTATTACACAAATAGATTCCTGGAGTCTTTAATTACTGCAGAAAGAAGAAAATAATCTCAACACTAATCACATTTCATTTATAATTCCATTATTAAGAAGTCTGCTTAAATAAACAGAAAATAGTAGAAATAAGTAACTGGCACACAATTATAGAAAATTAAGGTCTACATACAAAATTGGTTGCTGCTCAAATAAGCATTTCTATTAGGAGAACTTAAAATCCACTATACAGAAAACAACTACAAGGACTGAAAATAAAATGAGGCAATATTATGTCCATTGCTCACACATGTACATGCACACCAATTAAAACACTGCCAATCAATAGTTGAATCTGTATCCTAACTGGAAAAAACTTTACCAAACCCACATACCGATTTTGTTTCCCGATCGTGATGACGCTTGATTGAAACAAGCGAGCGTTTCTAGCCAGTTCCATCAAAGTATCTCTCGCCCGAGAGAAAAGGACGCACCACTCAAAGACTGAAGAAACATCATCGCCAAAGAGTAGGTATCCGTCCAGAAACCTTTCGTATCTTTAACAGGCAAAAAAATAACACAGCAATACTGTTTTGTGGTAGCCTAGGAACACATTTAAGCAACAAAAAGAACACTGACAAATGTAAAAGTCTGAGGTACTGTTAGAGCCATGAGGGCTAAGCTGACGCACAGGCAGAACAGTCTAAGGACATCTCCGCTTCTCTTTACGCTGCCTTTGTCCTACACACACAGAACTGTAGGGAGATCCAAAGCCCTGAGAAGCTTGGGGGCGAGTGGGATGTGTGTTTTGGTTCTGTTGTTGTTTTTTTTTTTCTCCACAGCAATTAAAAACATTCTAATAATTGGTTGTGACTCTGCTCCTTCAAACCCAAACTTGGCAGACAGAGATTTTGTAAAGCTTTCTGGAACGGGATGCAGATAACCTGCCACAGAATTTCTGCGTGCTCTGTGATGGGTTGAAAAAGAAGTCTTTATTAGAACTCAGACTTGTTTACTCCCTGCAATGAGCACTGTCATTCCAATTCCTGTAATTAAATCCACAATTTTGACAGCTGAAACTGTAGGAATAATTGCACTGTTAGTCAAAATAAGTTGTTACTGTTCAGACTGTTGCCAAGAATGTTTTAAAGGCTTCTACTATGTGTTTCAAGTAAATCTGAACTGAATCTTCATCCATTCCACCTCACTTCATTTCTGGAGCAAAGATCTTAAAAATCTTTCCTTTTACTAGGCAAACTGGAAGTCCAAACCAAGATTTTCCACCATACTGTTGCTACGTTCCACCACAACATAAATACTATACAAAACACTTCCACTGATCAGTCAGTTGTGCATATATTTTATATAATCACGTCTCTATCCCCTAAGATCATTTTCCACACATGAAAACAATCTGAAGCCAGTCAGTGTTTCAGAAATCTTGAGAACTCGTACACCAAATACACTGAGAATACATCATCTGAAATTCATCCATCGTACCAGTATCTCGTACCAGCAATCTACAATGTTATTTCTTTCATGAGACAAGGGAGCCAACACTACGAGGTGTTGAAGAAGTCTTTCCAACCACTTTTATTTTTCAGTGAACGGTTAGAGAACGCCAGCATGATTCCAACCACAAAAGATGTAGTTTCATCTCAAATTAGCAGGTAACACAGGCACCATAGTAGACAATAAAATGCTTTACAAGAAAATTTTGCATTCAAAGGCCAACTGTGCAATCATTCACAAGTGTTTAAAGCAGAACAAAGCAGTTCATAAAACACAGTACTTGAGATGCGTACCCTGGGTACTTTATATTTTCTGCACCTGAAACAAAAGTGGCTCAGTTAATACAACAAGATGCACTAAAACAGCAGCTACTCCACAAAGGTCTCTCCTTCTTACTGCACGAAGATGAGAAAGGACAGCCTACGTCAAACATTGCGGTATCCTGTATAAGCACCCAGAAGGTCCAGGTAACAAACGGAGAAGCCGGAACAAAAGCAGGAAGCCACCTCTGACATCCAAAAGGTGATTAAGGAAAGGTTTACAAACACGTCATTTGCAGAGGCCATCTGCAAAATTTTCTTCTTCCTTTTACAGTACCCATCAAGTAAACATACTCCTCCACAGGGAAAGAGGACCTGCCAACGACCAAAACCAGGTCTCTTTTATTAAGAACTTAAAAACCAGAAAGAGGGGGAACCCCCCCCACACCAAACATGCTAAAAAACAGAAAGCCTCTTAATATCCTAGTTTGCAGTGCACAATGAAAACAGATATAAAAACTAATTTGAGATCTACAAAATTTCAGCCATATTTGGATTTGTTTTAATTCAGCATATTCCGTGAAGAGCTTCATCTATCAAAATTGTCAGATGACTTTTTTTAATATACTTTACAATATAAAACTCCAGGTTATATTCAAATTCCCTCAACAGCAAAAACGCTCTTTACTTTTTTCTTCCTCAGAACAGTGAGACATCCATTACAAATCAATTCCACTAAAAAACCCACTACCTTCCTGAAAATTAAATAGCTACTGGGCACAAAATAAATTAAAAAAATACCATAAAATACTCCAGAACTTATTGGTCTGATTAGAAACAGGCGCAACATTTGGGAACTCTCAGAATTCTAGTATCTTCAGAATATGTGTGTGTTACTTAATATAATACTGAACAGACCTACTGATTTATTTAATAATTTCGCTATTCACAACGTTTGTTTGTTCCTCACAATTAAATCAAGAGGATTGAGTCCTGCCTCTCCAGAGGCCTTCTATAAAAGCGGAAGCTGTACTTCAGACTTTGATCGCACAGATGTTTGGAACAGTTTGACTCTGCCTGTGCTTCAAAGAGGATTATAAGGTGCTCAAAAATTCTTTGACCTGCAAAAAGAAACAAATATTGTCAATCAAACTAAGTATTTATCAACAGAAATATACAGCACCTACAGTTACCTCTCCATTTCTTAATGCTTTACTACAGCCTACAGGAACTGGGGAAAACAATCTTAGGCTCAGCTATGCCATTTCTTATCCATCAAGAACTTTTTCACCTATGGTACCTGTAATTTAGCAGGTGCGGAGAGATGCATTGGAATGATGCTCATTCCTCCCATGATCCTAAACTACAGCCCTACGTCTTAAAGGCAGGTCTAACCTAAACACGAGGAAGATAATAACCACCTCAAAACATCTGTCATTTGGAAAACACCAAGTCACACCCACTACCAGAACAGTGTTCATATTTAATGTCAACGAACAACCCAATGCATCTAATTAGTATGTTCCTTGGAATTTGAGGTTGGCAAACAAAACCTAACAAAACTATAGCACTTGAAAAAAAATCCGATTCTGTAGAAAAATACCATAAATAGTTCAGCTGCTGTCAAACTCCATTTCCAATATTTGAAGAGTGGCTCAAATGGCTACAGCTACCTAAAAATTAGCAGACATTCTGGCCCATAGAATGTTATCTAGAACCCTGAGTCAGAAATCCACGATCCTACACAGAGCACCAAGACCCAGTACAGCATCTCAAATAATCCACGCAGTTGCATGAGGACTGGATCCAAAACAGGCAGCGTGCCAAGCAGCGGCCTAGCATTACTCTTCAGTGTGGTCACTTAAGACAACATCTTAAATTCAGGTCAGTACCAAAGGTTGCAGGAAGACAACGTGCTGAGAAGGCGCCTCTTGCCACAGGTATGCGTGCCTTTTTTGTCGTGCCCCCTCCACTCCTCCTTTCCAAACGGAAAGGAGTCATTACTCCCTCCCTTTAAATAAGCACAGGGGTAGGAAGAGGTTGTAGCGAGGGCCGCGTCACCTTTTTTAAAAGCCAACGACCCAGCGGATACCAGAGCCAAGGAATCCAGGGCCTAGGCACACGACTCCCATCTCTCAGTTCCACGAGCATCCTAGCAACTCCGCTGTGATAGAGCCCAAGCTGGGAGCTCAAGCTAGACTACGGCATAGAAAGGAATCAACAATTCGCTGGAGAACATGGTATTATTCTTTTGGCAGCGGCTCTTGTACACAGAGCCATCTGTAAACGTTTTGTACAAATTCTTGATGTGAAATGGAAACAGATCTTGAATCGCATTCTGCAGCTGTGACCCCTCCCTTCCTAGGTCAGGGCTCAAGGAGGTGGAAAAAAAAAAGGAAAAAAAGAGGTCAAATCCCCTCACTTAGAGAAGGGAACAAATAACTGTGCCGATACTCTGACTTGAAGAAAGGTATCACAAGAGTCACCCTCCACTTTATAAAGTAGCAACAGTAATACTGCACGATGAACCTGATCACAACTTACACACTGGGCACAGTTTCAAGACGGGTCTCTGAAAGCGAGCGTTGCAACAGAGGGGAGAAGGAAGAGTACAGGGTTTGGGTCCCCGCTGGACATAAGCGTGCACTAGAGGCCAAAGCACCCAGCCTCATAAAGAGTATAGCAGGTCCGGGACTCCACTTTGGATATGCCAAAAAATAAGGTGAACACGGGGCTTCAGCTGTTCCCAGATAACCCGACAGCTACACAGCACTAAACTCGTCTGAAATCCCAATTTAGGTGCCTCAGTTTGGCCTTATCTCATGGTGCAGATGGGAAGCATATTCACTCCACAGCTGCCATGTCCAGTCATTCCATCAATTAACAAGCTTTTAAAGAGCAAATATGATGAAGGCTGCTTTTAATCAGGTGAACAGTTCTACGTCCCAGTGGATAAACTGAGATCAAAGGACAAAGCTGCTTTTCTCATGAGGTAAACAATTTATTTCCAAAGAGCGGAAAAATGTGCACATACCACTACTAAGGTCTGCAACCCATTGCAACTACTCAAATAAAAGTCTAGTTGTCCTCAGCTGAATCTCATCATGATTCAAATAACAGACACCTGAGCAGTTAAAAATGTTGATGGTTTGGCCTAGCTTTAAAATTACACCTTTTTGTGCTAAGGATTAGATCTTCTTCATGCAAACAGAAACCTCAACTTGAATTCTTTTTATATCAAATAGACTTTTTTTCCATGCTTTGAAATAAATCTAAAAAATACTTCAGATACATATTTAGCATTACTTCCTGAACAAAATAAAAAGCTACGTTTGAAAAGCACTCCCTGAAGTTTCAGACCACTGCTTTTGAGCAGGATTTTGAATAACACTTTAATAAACACAACTGAAGGGAAAAACTTCAACAATAGCGCCAGTTTAATAAACAAGACTAAAAATAAGCAGTAACGCAGCAGGCTAAAAGACTGTTCATTATCAGAATGTAACTCCATCATTTAAATATTTTAGAAGGATGATTATACAGTGAAATACGTTTTTAGAGCAAAGGATCCTTATTTGTAGTAGCTGTACTGCCCTTTGCTGTGACACACTAACCAGAAGAGAGGATAACCCATCCTCTCTCTCATTTAGCTAGAAATATCTGCAGAACTTAAAATGGTTTGCCTTTGGCTCACTGCTTTGGGTCAAAATTCGGCTGCAGGTTCAGCAAACTCTTCCTTCCATTTTCTGTTGAAACAGTTTTGTACTGTATTTTCAGAGTATCTGGAACCAAAACTCTTTTATTGTCCAGCACTGGAGGTTCAACACTTTCACACCTCATACAAGGAAGACTTTACCCCAGACATCCAACTCAGACCTGTGTAGCATTCGTGCCCTCCCTCATCAGCCACCCTCATCACGTTTCTTAGGACACCTGCACAATGTTAGAGGCAGGACGTAGCAAATAACAGTTCTTTTAAACAGTTGAGGGTTACTTAAATTAGAAATTATATTTGCAAACAAAGCTACAAGTGAAAGTCTTCTCAAACAAGCCTGGAATATTTCCTTCCTTTTTTTTTTTTCTTTTTCTTTTTTAAAGGAAAATTAATGTAGGAAATAACATGAAGAAACACAGATTCTAAGTCTAGTCTGACTTCAAAGAACGGTCTACTTGGAGACGCAAGAAGTATCCTGAATTAATTTTGACATGCTGGCAATAAACGCAAGTTGTCAGTTTGTTCTGCTTGTGAAATTTTACCTTTTCAGTCATGTGATCATGTCTGTCCTTTTTGCCTTTGAAGTCTTCATTAACATCTAATGTTAATATAGGTACTTCCTGTAGATATTCAAAATCCGTTCTGTATTGGGATAAGAATAAAGAAACTATTACTGGTTGAAAGCAGTATACATCATTCAAGTCTTTGTCAGCATTTTCATTGTTAAGAATCCCATGAAAAGAACTGCATATGTGAATTACAGCTGCGAATTCTGAATATAAAGCAGCTTGAATTTATAGGGTGGCTCCTAAGATATGTTATTGATTCTCAAACATTCTGTTCCCCCAGCACCTGAAGTTAAATTCAACTGTGTATTAAAATTAGTTCAGCTGAATCGTCTGCTATTCAGAGCTCTGGGTGAAGAGAACTCAAGGCACGTTGCACATCCTAGCACTAATTAACATGCTGTAAAGCCAATACTCCTAAGGAAGTACAGATAGAAATATTCCTGGAGTTTGACTTTACATATCATACGAAAAGCAGTAGTTTCACTGTTGGAAAAAGCATTACGGAACACCCTTACAAAGATTCATCCATCTTTAAGTCACCATTAAACAAACCCTACCGCAGTGTCCTATGCTGAAGCCAACTCTCGTGTTTGTAGTGAAGCTTCTCCAGATATTCAATGGGAATGTCTTGCTCTTCCTCTCTTCCACGTAAGTAAATCCTATTTAAGCATTTCTGAAGGCAAAAGACATAAAAAAAATTGTGGATTTTTTTTGCAGACCTACAGAGGAAGTCTAGTTTGCTGAAGTGTTTCTTTTCGCCAACACTTCCTACTGTGCTCAATATGCCACTCTCTGCCAAAAATGAATATTCCACTTGCTATCTTATGAGCACAGAAACATTATGCCACGTTCAGCTGATGGAGAGCACAGACTACACACAAAATCAAAGGAGGACCCAAGGAAATGTATCGCATTATTTCTCCACTACAAGGAAAAGTCTCACATAAGCTCTTTATTAAAAGGGGTAGCGGTGTATTACATGAAAAGAGCACAGAAACATCCATTTAACATTGCAGACAGGCATTTCAAAATCTCATTACATAGTTCTGTCTCTTCAGAACCCAGTTTTCAAAGGTAGTAAATCATTTGTTCCTGTCCCGACCGCATCCAAAGCCTCAATAACAAGCCAATCAAAACTATTCAAAACTATTGTACTTCATAATTTAAATATACATTCTTGACTTAAAGAAAAAAAAAAAGCCCTCAACAACGAGCCTAGTAAAAAAGCCCTCAGAGAAACTCTAGCATGTTACATTACACAGTTGTTTATAACACCCCTTTTTTTGTTTAGTTCCAGTGGCATCTTCTGGTTTGCTCTTGTCTTATATTCTGTTTTTCTAATTAGGAAATCATTATCATCAAATTTTATTTAAAAATACACAGGCTACCTTTGAAAGAACATTCTTTGTTTAAGTATTTCCAGACTGCATTAGTCATAACGCAAGTATTATAGTCTTCAGGGGAATACTACAATCTGAGCTGAATACTAATCAGTGAAAGATACGGGTTTTTCAAGATTTTGAGAAGACTACATTGCAAGGAGAATTTCTCAACTGGTTGCTTGCCCGAGACATTCAAAGCAATCGCTAAAACAAAGACACAGTGGTATGCAATGACACGCAATTCTGACATTACTGGAGTTGACTGCAAGCATATTATTCTTTCATCGTAAGAAAGGTGTAGAATCATAGTTAAACCCTATATTAAAAAAAATAATACCATGGAAGCATAGACAAAGATCAAATTTTACAGCCTAGGCACAGAACATGTACTCTCATTCTCTGCGCGGTCATAAATTTTTATTCCTCACCTCAGGAGTGGCTCTGAGATAAATGATCCCATCCAGCGCCAGGCTTTGACCAAACTGCTTATTCATCCAGTCATGCCAGTCTTGGTAAATGGTCCATTCAGTTTCATTCATGCAATCCGACTCATACAAATTAGCTGCAAAGATATATCTGTGAACACAAAATAGTTACGTAAACAAAAATAAGCTTGAACACAGTTATCACTTTGTTTGCCCTAAGTACTACAGAGTAACTAGAAAAGAAACTGGGCATAGTAATCCTGTAACTTCTTTGAAGTATGCTTGGACTGGAAATGAACTGTTGGTATCCCCATCCTCTGCCTACGTCCGTGGCAGCTGCCCGTAGCAGCATCCACAACAAGCAGTGACATCTGCAGCTCGGGCATATGTTCAGCAACAATCGACAAACCACCACTGGTTTGTACGCTGTGGTCATTTATTTACAATATATTAGAACACAGTGAACGCCTAAGGATTATGTGATGGGATTTAGTTATCAAATCTAGCCTTCCGAATCCAGAAACACAGGGTACGGCAAAGTGAAATAGCTAGGCCCCTTTCAAGATGCATAAAAGAAAACAAGACTAAGCGACAAAGAAAGAAATTGCTCGACTCTTCTTGATGCCTTCTCCCCTCTTTTCTTTGAAGGGAAACGTGCACGCACAAATCATAAAAAAAACTAACCAAAAAGAATGAGAAACTACACATAGTTAATCAGGGTTATACAACAAAACTATAAACCCTCAAACCGGTAATTTAATTCGCTGTCAACACCAACAAGTGAAAGGTAACAAACCACTTATTGAGGTTATTGTGATTCACCAGTACCAAAACTATGCCGAAAGGAGGTACAAAACTCAGTCATGCTCTGCTTTTTATTTATTTGTGCATTTTACTTCGGAGAATTTTGATCTTCACTTTAAGGACTTCGGTCCATCATACCTGTCACTGTAGACAGATCGCTCGAAGAAGACCACAGGATTCTCCGCCTCTCTGAGTTTGCCATCAAGGGATCTGAGCTGAGCCCGGATCCTGCTGAGACACGCGTATGTCTGGAAAGTGAAAGACCACCTCTCTGGCTTCTCATACATCATCCGAAGCACATTTCCGCCACTCTTCTGTGATGCAGTCAGCTCCTGGTTTTAAACACATACAGTGACCCTTTAAGTTGAGGAAACAGACGATTAAGGTAAACCAGAATTGCTCTACTACATTGAAGCTGTTCAGCCTTTATTTCAGCTTACAGTTGCATCATTTACCTCTCAACCCTATTTGTAATACAAGGCGTAAATGCCAGTAATGTTATTCCTCCTATGGCACTGAGCTGAACAAGCGACTCTCTGCAATGTACAATGTCAAAATGCTCAAGTACCAAAGCACTTTGATCACTACTTACAAGCTTTAATCAAAGAACAACACCCTATCAGTACAAAAAGTCAACAACATGGTAGAAAAATTCATGCTCCTTTTACTCTGACAAGTCTCAGTTTAAAGTTGGGCTCATTTTGTTTTTCCTTCTATTAATCACAGTTCCTATGTTAACAGCTGCTGATGCAGCATCCTAAGATATGTTTATGCTCTCATCTTACCTGGGAGGTTCAGAACAGACTCCAGGCCGAAGATGTGCCTCAGCCCGCGAGGGAGATCAAACACCTCGTGACAGCCACTAAAGCTCACAGAAACAGAAAGCTGCGTGCCTCAGTTTTACTGGAAAACACAGCCTACCAAAGGTGACTGCTTCTGTCCAAATCTTTTCGCTACGTTAACACCAAATCCAAATATTGACATATTCTCAAAAATCTAGAGACAGAGGTCAGCACCTAGCTGATAGCAATTAAGATTCTAGAATTGCAGGTTTCATCCTCATCTCTAATTCCCTGCAACCATAACTACACCCTGGTAAACCAAACACGCCCAGCACCACGCTCTGACACTGTGGCCAAGCAGCGCACAAGAGCAATATCCATCGCACTGAGCTTTCCAAGCCTTCAAAAGGAGGTAGCTACACGCCACGCACTTTCGGCAGAGTCCCTGGGCTGTCCTACTGCCCCAACTGTGCCTAGCAAGGGCTTGGAAGGGTCCTAGCTGGCACAGGGCAGAAGTCTGTTAGGGACAGGGGACACGGCCTGGTTCCGCTAGCCAGGATAGGCCCCTCTACTCTGTAATCAAGTAGAAAAGCTGCAGCTACAGTGACCTTTCACAAGTCAGAAGACCCTTATTTATCAGTTTCACCAGTAAGAAATAAAAGATATAGCACTATCGTCTAGAAAGGATTCCAATATCTTTGAAAAACATTGTATGAAAAAGCACAGTACTAAGCCAACTGAATTACCTCAGGTGCAAGTTTCATAAGAACTAACAACTACAAAAGCAGGAAGACACACCTCTTTCGATGAACACACACACACATACAAATGAACTTCCTGTATCTTCTTTTTTTTCCCCTGGTACTGTGGGATAATGAAAGCACCAGCTTTCTTCAAGATGGAAAAGTAAAAGTCTACTTTTTGGTATTAAACTATATTAAAAAAGCAATAAGATCTTTAATGCTGATAACTGTTCTCAGCAAAGGGAAGAAAGACAGGAAAAAATAGGCAAAGGCTCTCTCTAACTCTGAAAAAAAAATGTAGCTGAGGAAAAGTTAGAAAAAACACACCTCCATTAAAAGTTTACTTTTAGTTAACTAAAGTACATTATACTTTTGCCAGATCTAAAAAGAAAAACCTTCTACGGTTCATCAAAAGCTGTCTACACAGTGATGACTTTGGCCACTAGGTAGAAGCTGGATTGCCAACAGAATTACAGGTAGCTGAAAGAAAAAACACCACTATAAACAATTTAGCAGTACTTCATTATTTCCTAGACATTTTGGAGGACACCTTCGAGGTCACCTGGGCAACCCTCTGCTCTCACCTGGTTAGTTCACAGTTGCTAAAAGTAACTTCTGCCTAACTTTTTTCCCCTCCCTTGCTTTTACACATGAAATAGAACAGGCTTTTACTGCTTTTGTAACTTGCATCCTGATGTTGAGTAACATTTATTCTATAATATGCAGAGCAGACTGGAAAACAGGAACTCAAATATTACAATAAGAATCAGCAAAAATGTTGCTATCACATATATTTTCTAAACTACCTAATCTATCAGATATATTGGTCTTCTGAAATTAGAAGATTTGACTGGCTGTGTTTCGAGGTTTGGGTTTTTTTTTTTTATTTTAAAAGTTTCATTTCAGTTTCTTTCACCATACCTCACAATCCTCTTCGGAGTTTTGCTGAACATTGCACCATCTAGCTACAGGCTCATGAACAACTTCCCATTCCTCATCAGCTTGCTTGAGAATATTCACAAACGTCGATTTCCCTGCAGCTGTAGAAAAAGCGTTCAGGAAGAATAGCAGTCAAAAAACACCCATAGTGTCATCATTTAAATACTACACAACTCTGGTTTCAAGTCCCATAAATGAGTCTCCCACACCCATGTACTTTTGACTTCATGACAAGCATCAATCACAGACCATTGTGTACCACAGATCATCAATTAAATGAGCAACAGGGGGTTTCTTTATTATTTTGTACCACACCACACCAATACCAAGTTTAACAAAAAAAAAAATAAAAAAATCAATGCTGACAAACAGTCTCAGCCCACATCAATTATATAAATTCTAGAAAGTTACAGCTGCAATTAGAACACCAATTGTTAATTTATTTGAAGATACTTAGTGATCCAGTCTCAGGCATGAAGTTGCTATCTTCCTAAGTTACTTTAAGAAGGAAAATTAAAAAAAAAAGCAAGCAATGACAAAACAAACGTAAAGCAGAAGTGATAACTTCTCAAATGTAGATAAAAAGATGCATTACTAGTTATTTCCTACAGCACAGAAGTCATCGAGCTGCTGCCAATCAAAAAAAAAAAAGCTCAGGAAGTTTTTAAAAGAGACACTTAAACCTGAGAGAAGCCAGCCAGTTGGCTATCAACCACCAAAGTAAGTATCGGGAAACAAACTGACACCCTGCCAACTCCTATCCTCCATTTTAAGCACAGCTTCTTGCCAAAAAAAAAAAAAAAAAAAAACAAACCCAAAAAACCCCAAAACCCCAATAAAACAAAACACAGAAAACAACAACCCCCCAAAAGAAGAATACCTCCCTAGGAACAGCCAATAACTTTTCCTGCTCTTTACAACAGTTAAGCAGGCTTCTCTTGTTAATTACATGACAAGTTTCACCTGACAGCCTGCATTTGCACAGGTGTTTTACACTACAATCAGGAGAGGCATGGAACAAGTCTCATCCAGGAATTCAGGGCAAAAAAGTAAGTTAAAAAGCGTAATAGAAAGCTTTTCCTCCCCGACCTCATCATTTTTATAGCATTAATTCCTGCGGTGTCAGGGTAAAGTTTCTGAAGTTATTGACACAATCCCAGACTGGCGGGGGTCAGAAGGGACCTCTGGAGATCATCTAGTTCACCCCCCTGCCACAGCAGGGTCACCCACAGCAGGATGGGCAGGAACGCGTCCAGGCGGGTTTGGAATATCTCTAGAGTGGGAGACTCCACCACCTCTCCGGGCAGCTGTGCCACTGCTCTGCCACCCGCAAAGGAAAGAAATTTTTCCTCATGTTGCGATAGCATTCCCTGTGCTCCAGTTGGTGCCCGTTACCGGGTCACCAGGCACCACTGAGAAGAGTCTGGCCCCGTCCTCTCCACACCCGCCCTTTAGATATCGATAAGCGTTCGGACAAGAAGGAATGGACACAAACTTGACCATAGGAAGTTCCATCTTAACACGAGGAGAAACTTCTTTCCTGTGAGGGTGTCAGAGCCCTGGCACAGCTGCCCAGAGAGGTGGGGGAGTCTCCCACTCTGGAGACATTCCAAACCCGTCCTGTGCAACTGCTGTAGGTGTCCCTGCTGTGGCAGCGGGGTTGGACTGGATGATCTCCAGAGGTCCCTTCCAACCCCGACCATTCTGTGATTCCGAGAGATCCCCTCTCAGCCTTCTCCCCCCAAGGCTGCACAGCCCCGGCTCTCTCCGCCTCTCCTCACAACAGAGGTGCTCCGCTCCCTTCATCTCCGTAGCCCTCCGCCGTTTTACTAATCGGCTCGCTCGCAGCACGCAGCCCGCCTGGCTCCCTCCCGCCCTGACTGAAAGCGGGAAAAAGGTGCGGGAACCCCGGTGCCGGCGGCCGCCGAGCGCCGCCAGAAGGGCCCGAGCAGCCGGGGCCCGGCTCCGACTCACCGATGTTGCCCTCCACGGCCACCTTCTTGATCCTGCCCTCCAGCCGCCCGCGCTTCGGAGGGGTAGCCATGGCGGCGGCGGGAAACGGCCCCAACGGAAATTAACCGCCGCCCTCGCGCCCGCCTTCGAATTTGGCGCCCCTGACGTACGGGCGGCCGCGAGGCACAGAGACGGGGGGGCCGGGGGGGGAGAGGCCGCGGGGAGCGGAAGGGCGCGGGGCGGGCAGGGCGGGCGGTCGAGCCCAGAGCTGCCGATCCAGGCGGCGGTGCGGTACGCGGAGCACATCGATGGGCGGGCGCCACCCCTGCGGCGCGTTGCTCGGTTCTGGGCCGCGGTGCCCCACGCCCGAGGGCGAAGGACGCGCAGGGCAGCGACAAGGCCTCCCGAGCAACCGCTTGCGTAAAAAAAATCGTCCAGAAATACCTTAAAAGCGAGTGGCAGGCGGGGTTTAAAGGAGATCGAGGCCGCTTGTGTCGATGGTTATGGCTGAAGACCCCCAAAACAGCCACCGAAGCCACCCCTGACAACACGGTTCCCAAAACACCGTCACAGCGTACGACCCTTTGGGTTCGTGAAGGACCGAGTAAAATTGGGGAAAAAAAATCCTGAGATGGATGAAAGGGGCTGAGCGTGGCAGCCCTGGCCAAGGCATGCTCCGGTGTTCCAGCTGCGCACGCCGGCTGGGACCCGGCTCCCTTTGCGCCGACCCTCAGCCACGCCGGCGTTTGGGATTGAAGGAAAAACCCGGGGTTTGAACCCTCTTTGAGCCCGTCCGGCCGCACGCCAGAGCCGACTTACCACGAGCGGAGAAGGCGGAGTAGGGCAGGCGGAGGGCATTGGAAGCGGACGGGAGGGCAGGAAAGCCGGAGCGCTGCGGATGTCGGGAGTCCCAGGAGGCTTTTAGGAAAAAGAAAGAAAGAAAACCAAGAAAAAGGCACCTCCGCTGCTGTGGTGGGTTTCGTGGAGAGCGGGTGCCCAGGAGGGGCTCCTGGTAGCCACGCTCTCCGAAGCCCCCCCGGTTAACGGCATGCCGAAGGTGATTCCGCTCCGGGAATCCCACAGCCGGCTCCGTCCCTACTAAATACAGTCAGGTCACCAAACACGGAAAGGAAAAGGGTATCAGGGTGTTTTATTGCTATTGTGTCTGCCTGCAATACAAAGATTCACAAATTCAGACAAGGCGATTACAAAAAAAAAAAAAAAAAAAAAATCTAATTTGTATGTGGAACAATGTACAGGGGAAAAAAAAAATAATCTATCTACAAGTAGAAGATAATTTAGAAACAAGTTCAAGAAGGAAATAAAGACAATCATGGTCAAACATAGCTATTTATTTTCTCTTATAAACAGCCTTCAGTTTCTTATTGAAAAAAAAAATCTAGAATTTAAATATTTTGTCCCATCACATACAACAATCTGTATACATTATTTACAACTCTCAAATAAACAT
The DNA here is from genome assembly GCA_017639485.1 of Pluvialis apricaria. NCBI lineage: Eukaryota > Metazoa > Chordata > Aves > Charadriiformes > Charadriidae > Pluvialis > Pluvialis apricaria. The sequence continues at coordinate 82,427,332 of CM030010.1, forward strand.
GTTGCAGATTTTCAGACATTCAACTTTTTTTTTTTTTTAATCAAAAGCTGTTCTCATTTAAAACTAAAATATCAATCAGTGACTACAAACCGAAGCAATATTGGCACAGTTAGCTTACAGTAAGGGTTCTCATCTCGCATTTTGTATTTTACACCACATTTTCTCCCATATATTTTAGGATTCTAAAGGAGAAGGAAAGGTTAGTGTTGCTTTTGTAATATCTTTTTTTTTTTTCTCCCTTCAAAAATGGCCTTTTATTGAGGCCTCGTTCACTTTTATTGCATTCTTCTCTCTCCTCCATTGCACATGAAGGACTGTGCTTCGAGGTACTACGCAACACAACCACAGCACACCCGAGTAGTAAAACAGCCTTGAAAATAAGTGTTCCCTCCGCGACACGGCTCTGAAAAATGTCAGAAGTTGCAAACGTACAAAAATAATGAGTATAGTTTAGTGGCTATAAAAATTAATTTCCCCTAAAAATACAATACTCTATGAACAATTTCGGGAATTGGTTCTTCAAACAAAAACGTCATCTGGTATTTACCTAGACTGTGATCTTCACCTGGCAAGAGGAAATGGGAAGAAAAGCAGGAAAATAAAAAGGTTTGATGCTTAAAATAACCGACGTTAGTCTCGTCTTAAAAAGAGAAGAAGATATCCAGGAAAAGATGACAGGCATCCGGAAAACTGCTAGTGATTTTAGTAGTGCAGTTTGGAAAAACGACAACCGAGCCCAGCAGTGAAGGAAACGAGACCCAGCGCACCAGGGAATCTTCTCGTGAAAGGAAAGCAAGGAGTCTGTGTTCCTGCTGCGGCTTTTTTAAATAGTCCAGCTAAAAGGGGGTGGGTTATATACAGTAATACAGCACTCTGGCAGGTAGGAAGGGGGCAGAGGGCAGCAAGAAAGAGAACGACTATCCAAAAAGGATGTGTTTATAGTAAAATTGTGTCTGGTGAGTCAAGAGAAAGGGAAGGGGGGGGTGAGAAACCAGAAGGAACAGTCGGAAAGGGAAGTCAAGTCCATAGCAGCAAATAGGTATCCTTACCTGTTCAGTGAGTGTCAGGGAGACTGGGAGAGCGTTCAGTTCCTAAATACTGAATCAGGACAGTGCTCCTCTACGTCTTAAAGTCAAAGCGAAAGTTCAAAGCTCTACATTGCATAGTAAGCAGGAAAAGAAACTCGACACTTGCAGACGGGCCACCTGCCCCTTGAAACCTGTTTTCTCCCTTCCGCTACCATTCAGCTACCGGCAACAGCAGAACGTGGCGTTTTTATTTTCTACTTGCACGATTAACTTGTATCCCTGACTTGAATTTGACAGGCTTGAACAATGATGTCTGCGAACGTTAACGCACCGGCACCACCCAAGCGGTGCCAACACGCGCGCCGCTGGCTGAACTCAGCAGAGTCTGCCCCATCCCGTCTCGAGGTAGATGACCTCCTGAAGCCACCGCCCAAATCACTACGGCCACGGTCTAACGCGCTGGTAGCTGAAAAACACCACAATCTACAGAATTTAAGGGCCCTCTTACACTGGAAGGCCTCAGCCAGCACTGGCGGCCCAGTCTGGTTTAACCCCGCTCCCAGCGACCACAGAGCGGAGAGTTTTTGTCTCAAAGCGCTCGTGACACACCGCGGAGTCCGTCTGTAAGGTGGGCGTAGAGCAGCACGGGGGTTTGTTCAGGGTTCGTTGCTCTGGGGTTGATTTGGGGGGGGCTGAGGGGGTTGTCCTCCCCCTTCCCCCCAGCAAATGCACTATTTCAGAAACACATTCACTCCATCCAGATTCAGTTTGTACAACACGGCAACTTTTTGTTTCGCATTTCAGTGTGCCCTTACTTCAAGAATGTAAACGCACGTCAACTTCTGGTCCCACATCTTTTTGAAGCAAAAAGAAACAATTAAAAGCTGCAAATATAAACAGCATAGGGATACTAAATCCCAAACACTGCATACATATCTTTAATGTTGTTATTTTCAAGTGTTGTATAATTAAACAATGTGTTCATACAGCTGTCAGGCAAATCATGATCTCCAAGCTTTTATTACATGCCTAGAAACTATCCTGTCAAAGTGTTTTCTACTGCCCGATACTAAACACAAAGAATACACTATCCACAGAAGACTAATTATTTTTTTATGTAACACATTCTAATTCTGATTGGCTGAACTGCAGCAGATGCCTCTGAATTTCTAGAATTGGCTATTTAAAAAAAAAACAAAAGCCTTCCCGAGCAGAAGTATGCCAAAAAAGAGAACTACCGCACTGCTATCACTCCAAGGAAATCCTCACTTCTAAGTATTTTTCTTTTGGCTTTCTTGCTGGTACACGATGCTAAACCAATGAGGCAGCTTGAAATCCAGTGGAGGATATCTCCTATTTAGCACCTTGGCGCCGGCTTGTGCCGTTCTCGCTCTCGTGTCTCGCTGCCACGAGCTAACCCGAGCTCTGGCGCTGGTTAAATGGCTCCTCTCCAGGACGCATTCCCCGCACGCCGAACATACACGCGCAGCCTCCAGAGCAGCACTGACTCCACTCAGCAGAGAGGTTTTCACTGGCAAGTTTACAGGACTTTTACTATCAAACTGCATCTGCGGCACTCTTCACGCCTCTGTCGCTGCAAATTTTCAGTCATTAAACACTCCTCAGATAGAAGCAAGCATGGAAGACTGTGTGTGTCTAAGACCACGTTCTTAAATTCGGCTTCCTGCATGACTGAAACCTGCTTAAAATAGTGCAGCTCAAATTTGGGACTTACGCTGCTTTTGCATAGTCAGGTGGATGCTGAGTGCTCCCGTAACTCTGAAAAAACGAGAGTCTTCTGTGTTATTCAGCCCTGAACTAAGAGAGCCCTCCACTGCTGCACTGCCATCCTCCTGCTCCCAAACCGGGCTTCCGTAGTCATGTCCAGATGATGTCTCAGGGATGCTACTCAGTTCAGAACAATCCTGCAGCTGCAAAGCCATCACAAACGATGCGCGCAGTCCGTAGTAGTAATGCATCCCCAGCTACCTCGTCACACATACCCTACAGCACACAGAAAGGAATGCCTTTTCCCCTACTGTTCAACTGGAGAGTACTCGCCCAGTCCAACACATGGGACATTCTGCCCACGGGAGCTCCGTCTTTCTTATTAGCCCCTTCCTCGACTCCACACAGCAGCATTTAGCTGCTACAGCACTGACTGACTCTTCCACCGGCCAACAGAACTGCACGGGGAAATCCAAAGTTTGCCAGGCCAGCCGTGTCCTACGAACAGAAGGACTGACAAAAGCACTGGGGTGAACACTGCAGTCACAGGCGACTTGCCAAAGGAAAGGAAATTGTGCTCATGCTTCGTGTTTGCTTTTGCCTCCGATTTTCTTACGCTTTGTGCATATTTTTCGAATGCCCAACTCCCTGAAGAGGTAACAGACATTGAATATCTGCCCTCTTTTCCCTCCATGTGTGCGTATGCACATGGGACGGTCACAATCCTTAGGGCTGAGAAGGGATAAGACCTTAGTCCATCTTTTTAAAACTACAAGTTTGTTAAACATCTGAGGGAGAGCTCTCTTTGCATCGTCAGCTTGACTCCGCGTGGATGGTGGTAACTGCAGTCCAATCCCTACACTCAATGTTAAGAAAAACACAATACAGAAGTCCTTTCCCTTGACATCCACACACTAAGAAAACTTGGTAATTCTGTATGATGTAAAGGAAGCCGAAACATAAGGATAACTGAAAATTTCACTTGTCCTTTAAGCAAATTATAATGGGCAACGACATTGATCTGCAACGGAGCCAAATGCATTCTACCTTTTCCTGAACTGTAATGACGCTTTGAATGAAACCAGGGAGTGTCTTAATGACAAATGCTAAACTGCAGGTGTTTTGCAAGCAGCCTCTCTATCACACATTAGTGTGGCCAAACCTAACTTCAGTACGAACATCACTGCATGACCATTCAGAGAGACAGAAGAGGCACCAAAACATTAAATTGCTTCTCCAGGAAGGGAAGGAAATTTAACTCCACTGAAGAGAACATAGTTCTTAAAATAACCTTCAGGTGCTTCTGAAATACATCATTTTAACTCAGTAGTGATTCTAGTCTCCCAGATGAGTACATTATTACTGTGCTTAGATGTTTATTAGCTGGCTATACAAATGGCCACTTACATATTTTACAGGCTGCTGCACAGCGTTTTCCACTTTACTCAGCATTTTCAGTCAAGCCAAGGCACACAAAATGTAAGCTCAACTCTTCTGTCGCATGCTAACCTTGGCTTCACCTGTAAGTTTCAGAGGTACAAGGGCCAGCCTAGCGTACATCAATCAGCAAAGGTCTTCATGTACTTCAGGTCTAAAAAATGGTGGTTTTGCAGAGCCACAATCTAGCAAAGCCTGACAACATTAACCTCTCAGTGTACTGTATTTGGCAAATAGTGATATCACGGGACAGCACACTGCAGAACCTAATACAGGTTTCTTTGAATCCAAAATACAACAGCTTTGACAAAATCCGTAAATGAACAAAAGAGCTAGTCGTACTGGCTTCTGCAATGGGAAACCTGCCTGCTGCCGCTGCAGCAGCAATTTCCAAGTCACCGTCTGTGGATCACCCCAGAGGCTAACTTCTCACAGGCGATTCTCATTCCTGCTTTGAGAAAACTCAAGGCTAGAGAGGCAAAGAGACTAAGCCAGCTGGGGGAAAGCCAGATTTTGATCAGATTTTCTCAGAAACAGAAGACGTGCTTACCAAATTACAAACCACTACAAATTCACTAGTATGTCCCTATTACTTTTCCCAACCGCTGCAGTTCCTCGAAGATGGGCTGTGATTTTAAAATGGGGCAGAACCCCATCACGCTAACATAAATCCAAAGTGGTCCATGAAATCATATTCCCTCCGAGACACATTTCCTACCACAGAAAAACACTGGCCACCAGAGCTCCTCCACAGAGCTAGGCTTTTCAGTCCTAACTTACAAACATCATTTCACTAGTTATTTTTCAAGCCAGATTTTTGTTATTATTACCCCAGTGCGTTTTTTATATTGAGTATCTTCCCTAACTATATTTGTGCAAACTAACCATTCATTTGGCAAATACTAGAAAACAAGCAAAGTGACTGACCCAGGTTGATGCTTCCCTGTTTAAAAAAATAAAAGCAACTATGAAAAGCCAAAACCAATGGCAACAGACACGCTACTACTTGCTAAGCGCAGGTTCTTTGTCATTTTGACACCACTTTCATCGTTTCAGTTTAGCGACTAGAACTTCACCATCGCTTTTCTTTATAAGCAAGATCTAGTTTTGAGAAATTCTATATTAATCTCTAAAAAAATAAGACAAATATTTGTATTAAAAGCTGGAGATCATTGATTTCAGTAAGTTATGGCTTTTTTTTTTAGTGTAAGCATATATATATATTTTTCTAAAAGAAGTATCAGTAAGTGTCCTGGGTGTTAGTTCATATTTTCTGTTCCAGCAATGTTCAGTATTGTATGTGCTTTGCACCTCAGAAGTGAGTCTGCCAAGGCACTTAGAGAATGTAAGCAAGTCTTTTAGGGACTTCATGAGAATGGGCAACCACTGACACAATACAAGAACCCATCCACCGGCAGAGTCAATCCCCCAACCAAGCATGTTTCCTTTATAAACACTCAGCACCTGCTAAAATTCCACAATGAATAACAACAATTGGGAAAAAAAAAAGCTATTTACCACGTGTCACTAACAGATAAAAGATTTCCCCTAATAAAAGCACAGAAAGTAGATCTTGGCTGTCATTAGTAACAGCACAGGTTTTTGTTTTGTTTTTTAAAAAAAAACAAATGAACAAAAAACAAATACCACACGCTCGCTTAAAGAAACAAGTGACTTCAAGAAAGCCTCTTCCTTTTATCTGTCCTTAGAGGTGAGTTTTTCAATCAGTTCTTGAAGTGGTGCAAGTTCTCTTCTATCAATAAGGTTGAATTCCTGTAACAAGGATGAGGAGAAAGACATAGATAGAGAGTTTAATATATGCAGCTCAGGTGAGAAGTCTTATTCAGACAGAAGTTATTTGGTAGTAGACTCTTCCAGTCCAGGCTTAGCGCCTACAGCATTTTCTGCCTGTCTGCCATTAGCTGAATAGAATCACAGAATCATAGAATTGCTGAGGTTGGAAGGGACCTTTAGGATCATCGAGTCCAACCACCAACCTACCCTGACAAAACCACCTCTAAACCACGTCCCCAAGTACCACATCTACCCTTTTTTTAAACACCTCCAGAGATGGCGAATCCACCACCTCCTTGGGCAGTCTATTCCAATGTTTAATAACCCTTTCCGTGAAAAAATGTATAGCCGTGTTCAAGTGCCTAAAGCTTCCTCCCCACCCCGCAAAGGGAAGAAGTGTAAGAAGATGCTCTTTTTCTATAAGGGGAGGGGCAATGCAGCTTTGAAGCAAGCACACTCTTTCTGATCTACCTTCAGATGCCGTTCTCCCTCCTTTCTTTTGTTAGCAATTAGTGTTCTGTTGAATTATTTGGTAGGGAACACTTTTCCGTATTCAATTTTGTAGCAAACAAATACTTTGTTGAAAACTTTTTTGTTCCTGGAATGCTTCTAGCAGTAAATACACATACAACTGCAGTAAGACACTCTCTTGGGGTCCTGGGGGTGTTGACTCTCTTACAAACACACCAGCTGTTAAGAAACTGAAGGTCCATTACTCCAATGTGTTACTTTTTCCAGACTGTAATTGTAACCATCATGCTCCCGCCACGCTTACCTGAACAAAAAATATAAAGTGCTTGAAAGAAGTGTTAAGGTGTGCCTCTTCCTGTAGCTGGATCACTGGATCAAAGTGCTGGTGATAAATGTGAGCATAAACTCTGAAGAGACGCTTTAAAATTGTCTTTGCCACTGACATGAAATTCTTTGGGAACGGTACACCTAGAAATAAGAAAACAGAGGGCTTGTTTTTAAATGCCCACGCCACGCTCATGTATTTTGAAAGCCACTATAACCCAACCCTCTCTCTTGCACAAGAAGGGCTGTTTTGTTTCCCTCAGAAATTCCGTCTATAAATCACGCAATGTACCTAGGCTGAAGCACAATGACAAGCTCATTAAAAGACTGGAGGAGAGGTTTCCTTTCCTTGAGTAGACCAGTGGCTCCAAGACAAATCTGACTACGATTCTACGCTGAACCCTCCTAACTTCAGCTTCCAGCTACTAAATCTTGTTATACCTCAGTATAGTTCCCTGAAGAGCCTTCTCTGACTGAGAATCTTCTTCCCTTCTGGTAGGATTCAGATACCCAAACACAGAGATCTAATCCGCTTATAGACGTGCCCTCAGTACCTGCCTGGCCTCTGACTGCCCATGCAGAAACGGGCAAGCCTCCTGCAGGCTCCGAGTCTCACCAATAGCTCTGTGCACGTGTCCAAGATCCCACGGGGTACTCCAAGGGACACCAGATACCTTTGGGTAGGTAACTGAAACCACCTTTGGTAGCAGCCATCGAGTTTTACACTTCTCTCGGCTAAAGCAAAATCAGAAATAGGCTCTCTTCCACCTGCCTCGTGCCCAGCAAAAAGACTCCCGTTTCCATCCTGCTCATCACCATCCCTTAGCCAGAGGCCACTGCTTTCTTAACTGCCTGCTGAAGTACTGTGAAACACACTCCTTTCAGTCATTTCAGTGAAAATGACCCAGGACAAGTAAAATCAGTTTCAACAGCAGACCTTTGTCAGTGCACAAGTTTATTAAAATTGTTTAGGGAACAGCAACCAGCTACTGGGAGCAATAATCTCTTTAGTCGACACATCCGCAGGCTAAAAAAAGATAGGTATCAACCATGTAAAAAGATTAAACCTGTCTAGCTTCTCATCACGTAGCAGTCTTCCCAGTCAGCTCAGTTGTTTTGCAGCCTTCCCAGCCGCTGAAGCCCTGTCTGAAGGCCACAGGCCCAAGCTGGATGCTGCAGCCCAATCATGATCTCACCAAGGCTTTAAAACCCGAGCAATAAAATTTTCATACTCCTACTTAAGCTTTCCCTGCTTATACATACATCACATTTCCTTCCTTGGCTACTGCATCACAGGGGAAGTTCATAATTAGTTGGTTATCCACTGTGGCCTTTAAGTCTCTTTCTGAATCGCTACCTTTCAAAATTACATCATATTAAAAGAAAAAACTCTTCAGCAAAGTATATGCTGCAGTTAAAGAAAGATCAAAACCCGATGTAGTCTTGTGAACACAACTTTAATATTAACTGTAACTATTTAATACCATTCCCGTTAGTAGTGGACTTCTACCCCAGCTCTGAACTCTACCCTGAAACACTAAAACGAATGCTGTAGTATGTGAAGATAATATGCTCACATCTATTAAGCAGGGAAGATTTAGCTTTTTGTCACTTCTTCCCAAACTAAGCAGCCTTCTCTGCCTATTTGCTTAACTGTAAGTAAAAACAAATGCCACTTGATTCTGACAGGTGGCCCTGTTTCTCTGAAGAGGCTTATTGAAAACATGTCAAATGCTTCAGAAACTGTTCACAAAATAAAAGCAATTAAGAGATCTCCCTTCCTCTTTTCACAATGGAACATAAGCTTATAAGTAGCGGTGTACTGGAAAACTGCCAATTAGGAGCTTTAGAACAAATAGTCCTTCCTGCCTCTAGAAGCAGGGTTTTCTTCTTCTTACCATTTCCAAACTAGTGGTTGTTATTATTTTCCCCCTGCTTTTCTGAAAGAAACCTCTTAAAAACATATATCTTTCATCTTCACTTGAAAAGAAAAACTGTCTTTAAGATCAAAGATGCAATTCAGCTTCTTTGCAGGTAATGCCTAGAAGTTCCTCATGAGGATCAAGCATCTTTCCTGTATCAAAAAGCTGCCAGTTTGCACCAATTACTGGTCCTAAGCTATTGAGACCCTTATTTATAAGGAAACAACCCACTGTTCAAAATGAAAAACACCATCAGATTTGATCAACACAGTTACTAAACAGAAACAGTACTTCCTGCATTCAAAATTGTGATAGATGTTATATTAAGAGTATTAACACATGGATCAGAGTTCATGTACTAACACATACATTTTATCTTAAGAGATAAAAACGCCTTTATACATATAATGCAACCCTTTAAATTTACCCTACTTCAGTCTGTCATTTAGGAGACCTTTTAATGCTGTAAGACTTGAATATTCCTGTACAACTGTAATCCAAATACATTGTTCAATTTTACTTATTTACTTTACCTATTTTAGAAGGAAATAGCGTTTCATCATCCAGCTGATCCTGGACCCAAGTCATCAGGTAATCAATGTACTTTGGTGCAGAGCACTTAATTGGTTTCTTTATGTTTGTCCCATCTGCCCAGTGGTACTCATATCTGGGTTGGGACGACAACAAGAAGACATTTCTTAACACAAAATGAATCATTCATATCAAGGTCTGGCAGCTGCTCTTCCTGCTCTGCTCCCCGTACTCCCACACCTTCCCACAGCCCCTCCTCGAAACCGAAGTCCAAATGCTCCCGGGTCATCTCCAGCTGCTCTGTACCCGGTCTCCCCGCCACCCTGCTTTAGCTGGACTCTCTTCTGCAGTCCGTGAACACCTTCATAAGCTTCGTCCATTATAGCACAACTCATTCCCCCTCAGTTGCTAAAATGTACGTGGCAGCCTGCGGTCAAACCTCCATCCCTGTACATCAAGACATGCTGCACGAGTAGGCTTCCAAACCTCGAAAGTCCAATAGCTACTTGTTCTTTTTTAAAGCTTTTTTTTCCCCCCCGCCTCCAAAAAAAACCCATTGCAGACAGTTCAAGAGAAACATCAAAAAGATTCTCACACAAGTAAAAGCTAAGCTCCGGGGCTCAAATCGGTGAAGGCACCTGACTGACTGAAGAACTGTAAAGCGACTGGCAGTGCTCAACACCTGCAGCAGCTGCCAGCCTGACACAGTACACCCCTAACGTTTATGGAATTTCTTTACGTTTGAAAATATTCTTACAGATTTTGCATAACTGAAGACCAAACTACATTGGCTCTTGCCAGAGATCCCAAATTCTGATTGTATTAGAGACACGGAACGGATTCAGAGGTAGGTTAACGCCATTACAGAACTGGAAGCAGGTATAAAGTGCCTTTCAGCTAACAGAAAAAAAGCTTCTAGACTAAACAGCTCTCCTTAGAAAAGGTTCATATCCGAAGGTCTAGCGCTACCATGTACCGCACCAAGATCCAGAAAAATCTCAGTCTCCAGTAATACCACTGACCCACGTGACAGCTGCAGGCCCGCAACAGCTTAATTCTTCCACCTGCAAATAGGGTAATATCACACCTTTACAAACCACTGACACGACTATGCAACGGTAAAGCGTGTGCTCTTCTCATCCTTTTCCACACAAAGAGCTAGTAACATTGACATCTTTTATGTAGCACATTTAATGAGTTGATTGCAGCGTCATTCATTTTACAGCTGTCATCTTAACACCAGCAATTTAAAAACACACGGAAAAATGCATTAAACAGCATCCATTTGCATGCACAACCAGGCAGAAACAAGTCCTCATGAAATTAGAATGGAACAGGTATTTTGACCACCTTGGGGAATGCAAGTTACACAAGTTCAGACCCAGGAGAAGATGGCTAATCTTGAAAATATAAAGCTTAAGAAATAAAAAAAAAAAACAAACCCAAACAAACACATTTAACATTGGGAGTCTGACAATACCAGCTTTCAGGTGAACCCCAGTCTTTCTTTCTATACCTTGCTGAGTACAAATGCATATATCTTAATATTTTTTGCCTATCTGTAACATGTGAGCGGTTTCTGCTCAGCAGCGCAGAGCCCTCTCTTTTAGAGCAGAGCAGAACATCATCTCCCACCTCGGTTTTAAATCAGGCAGCCTTGCTCAGGCAACCGGCACTGCTCCAGAACGGCGACCCGTGGGGTGAGCCTGCTGCCGAGCCAGAAGCGAAAAGGACTGCTGAGCTCTGCGGCTCTGAAATCCTCCCGCAGAAACAAATGAATAATGATTCACACTAGCTGCAACACTCCTCTTTTAAAAATACAAAATTAAAAAAAAACAAAAAACAAAAAAAACCAAAACAAAATATACAAGGATAATGATGTCAGCTCAGTCATGCTTTTACAGGAAACACACCCACTTCATCTACAAGTTTTATCTCAGTTCTTTTTAAAAGAATTACAAGAGATGTTAGTAATGGTTAATATTTCTTCTTTTCACAGAGGACAGGGTGCTCAATTTGATTGTTATTTCTTAGTACAGCAGTAGCATACCACAACATCTGGGCTGCAACCACCACTGTTTAAACTTTCCCTTACTATCTCCAACCGTGCGGACACTGGAGAAGGGCTTCTATTTTAAAAATGATACACATCATTTTATGCAAAGCTTAACTGTATCTGATAAATCTGGCTTCTAATTTTGTTTAACAAATTCAGTTTTGTCAGAACAGTAACTGGGAGAACATTTTCACAATAAATGAATTTTACAAGTGATTACGAGCATGCTGCTCCCAATGGGATATAAAGATCCCATTTTTATAACGGCAACAAATCAGAGGGTCTGAAAGCATTTTAAAATTCTGTGTCAAAACCCATGCAAAAATTCCATACGTGCTGAATGGACCAAAACTTGTCTGGATTTCTAAAAAATTAGTATTCCTCTCCACCCAGTATGATTTAAGTGATATTAACATAGAACAAACACCAACACTTAGCTGAGGTGCCAGGTTCAGTCTGGAGACAGAGTAAAACAACAAACTAAATTACATGTTAAAATCTCATCCAAATAACATACATCCATGGCATGCCTGCCTCCCTCCCCACTCCCCAACACTATGGGTTAATTCTGCATTTTTTTAGAGGAAAGAATGCCATAGAATGACGCTTTAAGTAATACAGCTCTTAAGAAACAACAGATACATCCTGACAAAAACAGTCATATAAAGAATCTGAAAGTATTCCAGCAAATACCCCATGCTCCATGCAGTTGGCGTAATGTTCACGGTTGCTCCTAAGCTGTCAAAAGGCTTGGGGCTCACAAGGGAGGAGAAAAACAAAAATAAAACAAAACACACACACACAAAAAATTCCCACATATTAGAATCATTTGCACAGCTACAGGAAATGAAGTGCAAAAATCACATTTTTAGCTCAAGCTTGTGAGCAAACACCTACAGCTCCGGTGATAGAAACAGATTAACTTTATCATGATAGGTAGTTCCTCTACAGAAAATCCATTTTTAGAAACCTCGACAGTTTAGTAGAGGTTTTTAAGGGCAAAACAATATGTGAAGGATAGAGCAGGAACTGTACAGTTCACTTCAGCAAGTGCAGGGGAAAAGCTAAGAATCCCTAACGACTCTGCTAGAAATCCCTCATGTTAATAAACACAAGTTATTTGACACCTATAAACAGACAATCCAACTGTGCATCTCACACTAGAAAATATCCCTAAGTATAAACAACCATAGGACGAGCTCCTCTACAGCCCAATTACATGCACATGGCCTACAAGAAAACAAAACAAAACAACCAGCCACCAGGTTGACTAAAATTAAAGCTGTTACCTTGTCCAAGAGCAATAAAAATGCAGTGGCTCAGCAACACCTTTTGAAAGATTCTCGGACATTTATTTGGCCCTATCATTTCTAAATCTCAGCAAAACCGTATTCCATCAAGACTGCCGAAAAATGCTTTTTCTGTTTTGTCATCAAGGGACACAGGCACAGAGTGGAGCGTCACAGAAAGGCAAAGGGATTGATATTGCTGAGAGACACAGTGTATTTCAAAGTCCTGATTACATGATTTTTTTTTTTATTATTTCTTTTTCTGCAGAAGGCAGCATGCAAATATTCAGTTACACAGTATTACGCCCATGTAGGATTTATGGGAGGTGTCCGATTTGGAGCACCCAGCTATCCCAATTTGAACGTATGTTGGCACCACAGGCCAACAAACCTCAGGAAAATCAGAAGGATCTCACCGCCATTAAGAGCAAGCGTAGTGTCCTCACACAAATGCTTAATATGGATTTCTAGAGCCCCAGTTCAGACATCCAGCTTTGAAAAATGCAGCAGCCACGTCCCTCCTTTATGTTCTTCTTGAAGACTTACAACCAGACAGGAAAATAAAGAAAAAAACCCCTCACCCAATGCTGGTTACTAAACGTATTACTTCCATGCAGGTTCTTAACTTGTTATCGTGCCCGTTGCACTGACGGTGATGCTGCAACTGATACAAAAATAGCAAGTGATAACCAGCTCGGGTTTGTTTGAGTAAGAATTGGTTGGTCGTTGCTGAAGTGAAAAGAATGGAACATTACCATGAGTAATCCTATGTTTTGGAACAAGATAAACCAATACTTTTTTCACATTGTTAGACAGTGAGCTGTGCAGCAGGAGAGGGAGATGTGCTCTTGAACTTTACGTCAATCCCTAACTAACTCCATGTCCTAACACCCTGATACAAGCTAAGTCAGATAGCCTTACAACAAAGTCCAAAACAAACAAAAGCGATCCCACAACACACAAAAATTTACTTGCCTCAGCTAAGCCCTTCTGTTTAAGATCACTACCGAAAGAACCAGTGGGCTGCAGAGGCAGCCATACAGCCCCAAGCATTTGTTTGAAGATAGCCCTTTAGAGAAGATAACCCTCCCTATTATAAAAAATAAAACACACACCCCCCAGACGTGAACCTAGGTGACCTGTCTGTTGCCAAGGGTTTTTTGTTGGGTTTTTTTTTTTTTTTCCTTTAAAGGGGTTTTCAAGACAAAACACTGGTACCAAGCAGTGGATAAAGGAAACATCACACTTCTGCTCTAGTTACCCTCTCACCTCAGATGTCCGGTTGAATTCTTCCATAGACTGCTACGAGTTTAACAGTTGTGCTAAGAAAACTGTGACCGAGCCACGACGAGTTCTAAACAGCTACCTATGTGGGCACCAGCATCTTACAACCCCTTTTAAACGTATGGGCCATAAACAGTTTTCCAGTGGGAACACAAAAAAATCAGACTTTATAGCCATAGAGCGCTTGCTGCTTTTTGGTTCTCTCCAGCTCCTCATGCTGGGGCTGCCTAACCTGTTTCAAATGACCTTATGCAAGTTGTTTCAGCTAACTCGTACTCTTCTGTCTGCGACGGCTGAGGATGCAATACCGGTGGCAGCTCAGCCACGGACCTCAGCAGACAGCAACCTTCAGCCCAGAAGCACTAATAAGCACCTAAGACTCAATGCCTCTTCAACTAATATAGCCTGAGCCAGAAGAGAACGGGAAACAGATAAAAAACAGAAAAAAAAAAATATCTGTAAGTATCAGTGCTTCCATGCTGATAGGTTTTCCAGCAGAACTTCCCTGAAAAAAAATTTGCAGACCACCTTTTAAGTGAAAGCAAGCCACACTCAAACTAAACCCACTGTATACGCTCTACTGCCGGGCACTGCCAGCCTGCCGAATCACCCGTCCCTGCCGCTGCCCGCCCTCGGCCCCTGACACGCACACACGCTTCTGGTCCTTCCGCAAAACCCACCCCTGAGCGCACGTAGGGGCTGCAGTTCGGGGAATGCTCTACAAATCCTACAGATGAGATGGCCTAATTTAAACCTTGGCAGAACGCATGTTGTAACCTCTAGCATTTCTTTTCTGCCCCGCCTCGTAACTATTGGAGTACAATATAAATTTCTGTCCATGGTTATTGGTCTCTTTGGAGAGAAATAAACTGTTTACTCTGGCAACCAGACAGATAAGCTTTTAATAATTAACCTCCACACCCAAATTACTGCTACTCAGCAGACAAACAATAAAGCAAAGAAATATTTTCATGCTCTTATTTAATAAATAAGAGTCTGTTCTGTGTGCCGAAGCACAAAGCACACAATGGGCCATGTTATTGCACAAGCTTATCCCAATGTTCTTTTGCATAATGGTAAACTTCTATTCCTTTTGTATTTTCACCCCTCCCCGCTTTGCAGCAGCAGGTCTGCCTGCCCACACTGGTTTGGGCATTCAGCAGTGTCCATTTTTAGTTTAAGAACGTAGTGCCAAAGCTTTTCTTGGTCCGCCTGGCTGCTTTCGCCTTGTCTGCCCAGCTGCACCCTTCTGCACGTCCTCAGCTCTCCACCGCACCGGCTGGCAATGACCGGCTTCAGACAGTACCAACAAATGTCACGATAAAGGAGGAGGAAGTGGAGGAGAGGATTGGTTTTCTTTATTGTTTACTTAAGATTTTTCAGTAATTTAAAAGGAAGCAGTGCCCTCCCTCGCCACCGGCTTAGAAATGCAGGTATTTTCCTCTTCAGAACACACTAATCAGCTGGAGAGCAAGCACAAACACAAACATGGGGCATCTGCACAAAAGCATAACCAAGAATCAAAGAAGTGAAACTCTACTGAGGGACAGGGTAGGGGATTCTCATTCAGAGTACTCAAAACCATAGCCAAGTTTATTTCTATAATACCTACTCAAATACCTAAAAAAAAAAAAAAAAAAAAAAAGAGACTTTGGTAAGCCCTAATTGAACACTTGCATATAAAAACTTCCAATCTTAATTTAAGAAGCCCTCATTAACATTAAAAAAAAATAAAGGAAAAAAAGTTTTGATAGTCAGTTTACTTCGCAGGCTAAAGAAAAAATAAAAAACAAGATGAAACCCAAACCCCCACCCCCTTAACAAAGGTTCGAATTTTTTTCCCCACCAGGTAACACTAGAAGACATCCTCTCCACCCACAGATGTTACCTTATCTTCGGCACTCAACTGAGCTAGTCTCGATCTTTCAAATGCAAAATAATCTCAAAAATTGCACACTGTCAAGAACGTGTGAAAAATAATCTTACTTTGGGCCAGCAGACATCACGGGGCAGCTCTCCTCTGTGCAGAAGTCCGTAATGGTTCCATAAAGCATATTGATCTGGTTGAAGAAGTCAACAGCTGTAAAGGATTTAAACCATCAATTAACACGCAGCAGTGTAACACAAAGCTTCCTACAGTCTTAACTGTCAAGTGCACACTGCTGAAGAGAGACCTGGAGTATTTTTTGTGGGAAAAAAAAAATAAAAAGCTCATAGTTATTGCTTTTTAAGATGTATTATAAAGGAGATGCAACTTTCTAGAACAGCCTTTAGCAAGAACTATTTAATTGTTCCTGCAGCAAAGGCTTCATTTGAAAGAAGAAAAGGGAAAGAGAAAGCGGAGTTATTTCCTTTCCTGAAAGTTTGATGCTGTTTATCAGAATCCCACATTCTACTGGCCAGTCTGGAATAAAACAAAGATTTTTTTCAATCTAAACTTTCCAACTAGAGAGAACTGTTACCCATTAGCTGATGCTGACATCCCTCAGGTTTTGTATTCCAAAAGACTATCTTTTCAAGGAACATTTCACAGAATCATAGACTGGTTTAGGGTGGAAGGGACCTTTTAAGATCACCTAGTCCAACCCCCCTGCCCTGGGCAGGGACCCCTCCCACCAGCCCAGGGTGCTCCCAGCCCCGTCCAACCTGGCCTGGAACACCTCCAGGGATGGGGCAACCACAGCTTCTCTGGGCAACCTGGGCCAGGGGCTCACCACCCACACAGGGAAGAATTTCTTCCCGATATCTCATCTAGATGTCCCCTCTCAGTTATGCTATGGGTCTTCGGAACTGTGGTCACTGTAATGCGGTTATAAAAGCCACTTCATCTCCCCTTAATGAACGCCCCCCCTCCTTGCATCTGTTGGGGAGCACAGCTTATTACCAAGGTATCAGTAAGTAAGTTTATCTTTGCAAAACGTCTTTCAGACAACAGATGTAATGAGTGAAAAACGAGAGGTGACCAATATCAAGCATTAAGAAATAAAATTTTAAGTAGGCTAGGTTAAATCCTTACAACTAAGTGCATGATGTGGTTCCAGAATAACGGTTTTACTACATATTCCTCTCTCCCTTATCCTGAAACTGTTACTGTGAATTGTGCTCCTGGATGAACCCAATACAAGCATACGGGAACTTAAGACTTGTTGGACTAACTTTGGTGTCCTTATTCATCCATTTTTACGCATGGATGAAATTCAGCAATCATATGAAAACCCAAATCAAGTGTGGTGGAGTTCAACTCCTTCCATCTAAGCACAGTGCTTTGCAAATTTAACTATTTCACCCACACACCTTTACCCTGAGAGGAAGCATATATAACATGTAAACAAGATATAACGTCCCAGTGCTCAGTCCAGGCTCCATGGCTTCTCGTGCTAAGAGCAGTGGGCCTGCCGCCTCTGACAGCGGGAGCCTTTACAGCTAGAAACTTCATTTAGGAATCCCAGGTACCAAAACAGGGAAGCAAATAAAAAAAACTGGTATGGCATGCGCCTGGCACAGCTCATCTCCAGTAATAAAATCTTTTTTTTTTTTTTTTTTTTTTTTCCCCCTGCAGAGCAAAACAACATTGGGAAAGGTTGATAAAAAAAGTTACAGAGGATGAGGAGGACCCTAAAGCTTGTTTGGGCAGGGGGAGGACGCAGTTAATACTGAAGGCAGCAAGGAGTGGTTATATACAGCCCTTGTTTCTTAAGTGTACACATGAATTGTTAATTAAGTTTCCATTCCCTGCTCCCAGTAGAAACCACAGCCCAATGTTTGCTTCAAGGCAAGCATGTTCAAAAAACCCACACAGACTTCGACAAGATGACCGATTATTGTGAATCCCGCACTTGCAAGTCTCAAAAGGCTATGAGACACACCACCCATCCACCACCGCCAGCAGCGTCTGACAAACAAGAAAAACCCAAGAACCTCCTTCCCAACATATGTAAAGCTGTACAGTGCCTCTGCATATTTTCATTTCCTCTTTTTATTCATTGTTCTTAAGTTTTGAGGGCTTGGTTTATTCTTTTCCAAGTGCTTTTCTGCTCAAAATGCACAGTGCCTGGTGTTCTATTACAAAGATAGAGGCAAGATGTACTTCCGAAATTATTTTTTAATATTTTCAAATCAAGGAGATTTCGAATGAAACTCAAAACAAACATTGTACACTTGCCACCTTTTGATTTTTTTATTTGAAAAACATACTCGAAAAATCTAGATATGCGTCAACCCATTACCATAAGACATCAGTGAGGCTGAAAGTTGAGCAAGAAGTAGCACATTTGTTCTGTGCTCTCGCTATTGCACAGGGCAAAACCAACGGCATTAAGTCACGTATTTTATTTCCTCATTAGATATCTCCATCAACAGAAGGGGCTCACAGCTACCATTAACTGGTACTAGGTGTGGTAGAGGGATGCTGTAAATGAAGGGAGCGCCTAATCAGTTAATCTCTTCTAGACAAAAAAAATAAACATCACAGCCCCACTGTGCTGCAGGAGGGATGGAAAAGGCCCATTTCCAAAAAGGCAGCTCCCACTCTTTTGTCAAGTGCTTGTGTGCCTTTTGCCACACAGCTAATTTAGCAGTTAAGTCATTTGGGAGGGGAAAAACACCGCTGCCACGCAGGACAGAAGAGACATGGAGTGGAGGAACAACCAAAAGGGAAGGATGCCAGCAATGTATGAAGCATCTTTAGTAATGCTTACTCATAAAAATGGGCTGGCTTTTTTTTCTAGACAGTTTTGCAATACAGCGTGACTAAAGAATGGTGTCAGCAGTTTCAACATTCCCTGGAAGCAGTGGCAAATCATATTCCAGAGCACAGTGTGGCTAATTAAGAACCGGAAGGTTGAAGTCAGTGTGACGGTTTCACTTCCCAAGCATGTCAAAGAGCAAGAAGAAACAGACAGAACCACATAAACCCTTAGAAGACATTTATCTTGAGCATAACTTCCACTGCGCTGCAGTGCACAATCCATACCGTACAATCACAGAAGCACACCGAGCCAAAGACACAGAAGGTGAGGAGATACCCAGACAGGGCACAGAGTCTGTGGCAGCCAAAACTCTGCATGGGCTATGCAGCATGATAGGACTTGGTTAATCCATTCGTTGGGAGGAGAAGGCAGGCAGCAAATTCATGCAGCAGGGAGAGGAAGGAGGAGGAAACATGGTCAAGCAATCAGAAAACACTAATTTGGGCATCATTGTTTGGCCTGACCTGGCGTGAAAGGAGAGAGCTAGGACAAACAGCTTTAGAGGAAGTTAAAATAATGACATCAGAGACTTACCAGAGCAAAGGCTCACAACTTGGTAGAAACAAAAGGACGTAACTAACCTCAGGAAAATTACAATGATCTACCTCTGGGTTTGTTACAGGCAAAAGGAAATGCAGGCCATACACGTGACCTCAGCCTTTAACATCTTTTAGACCTGGCCATCACACTTAACGAATTAAGGTTTTACGCTTAGCATGCAGAGGCTTGATGGTACCGTTGGGTAACAGCCCTAGCTGAAAAAGAGCTAGATTAAACATATGAAGACAGCACTGACAGGCTACTTTCTAAAAACAGCAGTGACATTTCTCCTTCAGCGCTTGTTTGTGATCAAGTCCGCAGACTAAGAATAAGAATTATTTTGTTAACGGGAACATATTTTTGGCACAAGGAGATTAAGGAGTTTTTGTCTCGGTGAGTCGCTCTGCATCTGTCAGCTCTCAATGACACCGCATTCACCTCTCCCAACGGCAGCAGAGCGGTGCACACAGGACAGAAGAGCCTACCCCACTCCAAAGGAGTACGCAGTTGTCCTCCCATGAGTGCCAGTCCACGTTCCACGCCCCCCTTATGAAAAAAAGGTTAGCCGACTTACTGTTAACTGCAACCCATTCATTTAAGTCTTCACCCTCTGGAAGCATAACAGCCATCCGGAGATTACCGCTTCCAAGCGTGGCTTCGGCATGTTTTAGCAGCTCATACTGGTGAGAACCCTCCGGAATGTTCTTCTTTGGTTTGAAGGTTTTGGAAGAGCGACTACCACTGCAAACGGGAGAGGAAATGTTTAGAGAACTTGTGGAATGGGAAGGGAAAAAGAAAGGAGCAGACAAGTAACACGTAAGCACAAAATTAACAATAAATGCTTTCCCCACTCCCATATTTTCATGTCAAAAAAAATAGTTAACAAAAAACTGGGATGCAAAAGTAACAGGTACTTTGACCTGTTGTTTTAAACAATTAAATGATTCTCCACTACCCTGCCTTCTCATCTGCTCGCTCGACTGTTAAGCCAGCCGGGCAATTGGGAACGCTCAGACTCCCTTTCCTCTCTCAGCAAACCGGATCATGGGCAAGACGAGACCGAAAGTATCTCCTACCCCAGAAATTGGACAGCCACATATCAATGCTAGCAGCCCAGCCAAACACAAACCTTTACTCTGAATAGTCATGAAGCTTTCACAGTAATTAAAGATACTATTTATTTAACAGAATAAAACATGTTCTTTTTCTAACACGCACCTTCATGAGACATGAAATGTCATCACACCTGCATAAGTGTAATAAGAAGGTAGAGACAGCTTGTTCAGACCCCTGTCTTTTCAAATCAGGTATGATGTGTTAAGTAGTTACTGTTAATTACTCAAAAACAAGCTGCTGTTACTTAGGAAAGCGTACTTTCTGCAGGTCTAATTGATTCCGAATACTATTTTAGCTACAAACATTTAAAAAAAAAAAAACAACCTTTTTCAGTATCTGGTACTGTTTAGGAATTTAAGTTTTTAAAATATAGTTGCTCAAAAATAAACTAACACTTTAGCTGAAGACTGATAAAAGTCCACATTTTCCACAAACTTTCTATGTCCTTTTCCCCTGCTTTCACAGCATACAGACCTTTCAGATGCCAGTCAGGCAAGAAATAAGGATGACAACTTTTACAACTTTCATATAAATCATTTCCTTACCTATAATCTTGGTTGAAAAAACATGGACTGACTTAGAAAGAAGCTTAGACATTTGAATTTTAAATGATGGCACTGAGCCTGGCAGTTAACCCCTAACATGTCAGAAGCACGACGCGTAAAGTTAAATATTTGCAGAAAAGTGTCAAATAAGCCAATATTTGTGAATGTTTCAGTGTATAAGCTGAGAAAAGATTTCTGTCGGAAAACTGAGCTCTGAATTCCAATGACAGAAAGTGGAAAGATGTGAAAGCCAGACAGACGAGTTTTCATTACAAATGTTATCCAGTTCTCACTTCTTTATATAAAAGACTTCGCCAATTTTTCACCGTCTCTTTACAGGACCAAACAGAAATTTTTGTTAGTAGGTTGTAAGGGTTCTCCCCGGCTCACTAAATATTTAAACTGCATGTTTGAACACACAAGGGTTGTAGCTTATCTTTGTGGCAATGCTAGTGTAGCTGCACTGTCACACAGAAGCACTCTAAGGAACGTAATTCTGCATCTCATTTTCCCACACCACATCCATCAATAGAAAATAAAACTAAGATCACTCCTTTCTACAATCCTGACTGCCAACAGCTCTAGCAGAGACACAAATGCACACCAAAGAACACCACCAAAATTTTTCTTTCCAAAACACATAATGACAGGTGATCGAGAACATGTCATTTGCCAAGCATGCGACAAAACCGCCTAACAGTTCATTAAGTCTCAGTGTAGCCCTGAACAAGAGCAATGGAAGAAGAAAATACACTGAGTTCCCCAAATTCTCACAGGCAGGTTAACAACATCTTTGCAGGTGCATCTTTGGTACTGAACAGATCCCACAAGTCTGGCTGGTTAGAGATTTACATGGTCCCGGTCCTGCTCTGACTCTGCCGATTCCCAAAGGAGCCGCAGCATCCTCCCCCTCCCACAGGCCTCCAGAGTAATCCTGATTTCTAACCCTCGGCAAGAACCACCTGGCTGGACTAATAGGGATTGGGGGATGATACAGTCGAACAGGGCATGTACATTCACACCCACACCAGAACAATATTAACGCAGTCAGCTACAAAATGCAACTAAGAGCCAGAAATTGGAAGAGGAAACTTATGGCTTCCATGTATTCTGTTACAGGACACTTCTAACATGCACCTAAATTTGCATTTCACCCTAAGCAAGGATACCAGATTCAAATCTTAAATAAAATAATTGCCTCCCAGTGGGAGTGAGAAGCTTCTGCGGCTCAGGGAGTTCCCTTCACCTCCCACCCCTCCAGCCACCTGCCTTTGCTGCCAGGCCGAGTTCAAACCAATGCTGAAGAAAAAGCAATTGAAAAAAAAAATAACACACCAAACAAAAAACTAAGTCTTTTAACTGACTACTTAAAAGATCCAAGTTTTTCTCTTCAGGAACATACCCGCTTTATAGCCACTATGCCAAGACAGTGGGTAAAAACGCAACTTAAAACATCTGGCAATTGCTTTGGTGTCTGGCTGTATGGACAGGGCTGACGCAAGGTAATGGTGACAACAACTGAAGAGCAAGAGAGACGGGTATCGTTATCTTTCCACGCGTGTCAGTGTAAGCAGAAGAGAAACAGCTCATGCTAAACGCACGCACAGCACTTCCTAACTTGCTCACAAGATTTTGTTCTCGCTCCGTCGTAACTAGACGATACGAGAAACCAACTCCTAATACTTTGATGAAAAGCAAACCAAAGGTTTCCACAGATTTATCACCGCTCCAAAGCTCAGGTCATTCATTCATGACAAATGCAAAGGGAAAATAAGAGATTCCTCCCTTCTGTGCACCAACATAGAGTCCCCAATTCCTAAAGCCTACGTCCTCCTCTCACCATGGTTCAAAACCTAACATACATCAGCTTCTCTTTTGCAATACCGTCATTTTCATACAATCAGGAAGACTGAAACGCTTAACTGCTGTAACTGGTCTGGTGCAGTTGCCCGCGGGAAGATCTACAAGCTCATTACAGAGATTGCTACTGCGTGCGTGGAGCTCCCCGAGCGCGAGGAGGAAAGCTCCATCTGGACAGAGGGAGCACTTACCAAAAGGATTCAGATCACAAAGGGCAGCACTCCACTTACCCCTTCAGCAGAAAATCTTTGTTTGGAAGGAGAGGATGGTATAGAAACGTATGAAGCGGTAACTGGAAAAAGGTTATGAAATAACTAAACCAAGAAACTGTTTGGATTTTAGCAAAAAGGGTAAGCCACCAGAAGGCACGAGGGTTTGAGAACAAGGCACAAGGAAAGCATGGCGAAGGAACTCCCTAAATAAAATAGTCTAGTTTGAGAAAACCCTGGGTAGGAATTCACACCGTATCTACCCCAGACTGGGAGCTTGCGAGGTAAGAAACCAAGTCACTGCAGATCTGTTGAATACTCAGCAGAGATATTCTATGGTCAAGGAAGCAGAGAACGCACACCACACTGGAAAACCATTAGGTATCACTTAGTCCCTGCTACCCCCTTCCCAGAAATGGGGGGGTTCTTCCCATAAGCTGGCAGAAGCTGTAACAAGACGATACGCAATGATTTGGTCTCACCAACTGTTCTAAATACGCCATTCCCTATTTGCCTCTGCTACCTTTCCCATCACCGCATCTCAAATTCAGCGCACCCACCCTAAGAGAGCAGGAAACGGCCTCACACGAAAGGCAGGCAGGCATCCAAAAGGAAAAGCAATTAGGATAAATGCAGGCTGCTAGTCGTCGCGTGCTATGGAAATATCTGCCGTTTTGGCAAAAAATTATCAGAATTCCATGCATTTATGCAGCTCACCATACGTGAAACCAGTTAACTGCGTGCACGGTCATACACTCCTTGACACAAACAAAAGTTCAGGTACTCAACAACCGTATACAGTTTGTCTAAGCCAAAACCCTTCTAGGACACATTTGCTCTTGGGAAGTCTAGTTGTAAATGTTGCTGTAAACATTATTTCAACTACCTTATTAGTTCAGAAGCTCTCCTATTATTTAACCAAAAACCATCGTAATTTACTTATGCCTTAGCACCATCAGTTAACTGCCCAGGCATGGTTACCTTACTAAGTAATCCTGCTTCTTCCCTAAGCCCTGAGCACAGCAGCATCTTATTCCTGCTATCCTACATTATGATTCCCAATGCTTGAGCTGAAAGCATCTTAAAAAAACAGAACAAATAATTTTTTTTTTTTTCGTATATGTCTATGTAAAGTCTTCTTGCTCCAGATCTACTTCCTCAACTCCTGGAGTATTCAGTGAGAAAAGTAACTTTAAAGACTTGTGTCTGGTGGCCAACACTACACACAATAATAGATGTCTTGATCAAGTATGACATTTTATTTTCAGCTACATTCCATAATAGAATTAGCTATATCTGTGAGCCATTTCTCCTGAGATTTTAAAACGCTCCGAGCTAGTAGGCAGCACCTGCCTTTCCCTGTTAAGAGTCTCTGAACTCTCCTTCAGTTTTGAAACATCACATTAATGCAGAAGTGAAGGGGGACAGAGACACTCTCAAAAATGCCACACTGAAGATTCCATTCTGCTTGGACATAAAAAAAGTCATGGAATGGGGAACACATTGCATCATCCCCACTATTTGTCACAACCAATTTCTAGTCTCCCAAGAACAACTGCCTCCTCAAAAAAATCTGGCAATTCCAAGGACATTTTGCTCACTTCACTCCCACATCCAACATTTCTAGCAAATTATGCCCTTCTATTTTTATAGGTAAGTACAGCTACAGCAGTGCCAGATGCAGTTCCACCTAGCGCTAAATCAGGAAACGTGTTTAAAGCAATTGCCTCCCTGAGCCGGATGAGTCTGGAAGCCTGGCTAGGAAGCCAACACCTCCGAGCCACGCACAGCTCTTCCCACTGTCAGAAGCCCACACGCCACTTGGCCTCACAAAGACGTCACAACTTGCTTGCAAGCAAGAACACCAAATTTCCTCCAAAGCTGTAATTTTATCGAGTCATCTGCTGACAGAGAGGCTTTTTAATGATGCGGATTCTGCAGGCTGTTCTGTCTTAGGTTGGCAAGATGATGTTTCCAGAAGAAAGGAAAATTTTTAGGCATCCTGTTTACACCACACGTACTGAGCTGCCTCAACAGCCCACTTCAGCTTCAAACACAGCACTGGCAGATCTTTTACAATCAAAGGAGCTAAACATTCAGCCTAAACTTTTTGATACACGTCTTGTTAACTGGCAGGAAAGAGGCCACTTAAACCTTCGCACTCCTAAGAGAAGCACCTTGGCTGGCCTGGCTTAGACCTCCCCAACTATTTGTACACTGGAGTCTTTCAGTTGAGCTTTTTATCTATTTCTGTCAAGCCTGCTGCATATCCAGGGAAACCTGAATGAAAACAGAAAAGTTTAGGCTCCTTATGCATAAAACTTAAGACTTCACAGCTTGTTCTTACCACAGAACTAACCTCAAGCTCTTACCGACTGTTGTGTCTAACACAACTCAAACTGACAAGCAAAAAACCTTGCCCTGAATCTAGCGTGCTTTGCAATCAGACATACGGATGCAAATCAAAGCCCAAATCCTGCCTCTACCCAGGCTGCCAACCTATCCATTTTGCTGCGGCGCCGCAACCTAAACCACTGAAACACTGACAGTGTTCCAAAGTCTTCCTCAAATTCCTCTTGAGTGAAAAAGACCAGAGCGAGTTATCCCATCATCCAGTAACAATTCATTACAGCATCTTAAACTAATGCAGTACTTATGAAGTACATGATTACTACGCTATTGGCTAAACAGAAGAAGTAAAAGAGGAGACGCCACCCTGGAGAAGATGTGAGAATCTGAAAACCTTTTTTTTCCCCCTGCACACCTACTTGCACATCACATACCAAACCGACATGCTTTACAGGAAATTAAGATTTTATTTCAAAATATCACAAGCATTCAACTTCCACGGATGATACAGAGAGCACTGCTCCTCCAATCTGTTTCAGGCTACCCGTAGGCTCAAGAAGACAGTGCTGCAATTACCTTAAGTCATTTCATACAGGACTCATCAGTGGACCGTTTGAGCAAACACTGTAGAGGACAGAAACTTGCTCTGGGGAAAAATAAATAGCAAACACTGCAGTGGCACCGTTTTCAGGATACACCTGCCACCTATGTTCTTCTGACTGGTATGTATTGCCGAGGCCGTGGGATATCATCTTTCTTTCCTTGGGAGAACGTGCGAGTAAATAACCTCTGCAAGTACAGCTGTACCACTCAGTGTCTCCCCAAAAGCGTTCACCACAATGGTCCAACCGAAATAAGCCCTTCAAAATATTTGTAAGTGCTCAAGAGATCCTGAAAAAGCCGTACTCAAGACAGCGCACAGAACATTTACCTGGGGCATGGAAACTTTTTATATTTCAACTCGTGCTTTTACATCTTCAAAGGCCTTTGCAAGCGTTAATGAATCCTCACAAAGTATCTTTGAAGTAGGCATCGTTAGCTTCTTGTTAGACCCAGGGAAACTGAGGCAGCAACCCACTGCCAAAGGCCATCGAGTTAATTTATCAGTGAAGCCCCCGAGCCTTCGTTCTCTAACTCCTTGTCTCTTTTCTCCTGCTGCGCCTCTTTTTAAACTCTGATACAGAGAAACACTGTAAGGGGAAAACCAAATTCCAGAAAAGCAAACATTTCAAGCCTTCAAACAATAACATGGGGCTTCAAATGACAACATCCAGCTAAGAATAGACACATCAGAGTATGATGATGTTCGCTTCCAATAGCCAACACATCAACACACAAATTAAAATAAAAGCTCAAGCTCCTTTTTGGAAATCAAATCAATAGTTGCAGCATTGAAACACGTTTTCCCTGTGACAATCACAGCATCAGAAGGACAGCAGGTAAAATTAAGTTGTACATGTTCAAAATCTGTACTGACAAGCTTTAACTTGAGCATTTCTATTTATAAAACTGAGTAGTCACAACAGTTCTGTTCTGAAGAGACGTGTGCGAGCCAGGCATTACTTTTTTCAGCTCTTACAATACCAAAAAGTCAATTATTTTCCAGTCAAATTCACACTCATTAAAAAAGCCCGTCTCGGTCAGTTCCCTTTAATTTGCTGGTAACAAATCCGATGTAATAATTCAGAAAGCAACCATGCCACAACCTTGTGTTCCTTCGACGTCCCGCCATGCAGCAGGTCTGAAGACAAATAAAGTAACCAACTCGGGACAGAGAAAGATGGCCAAGGAAGCTTCAGTCCCACCCTTAGAGGTTACAGGTGCAAGGGGCCAGAGAAACGAGCGCTTCTGCCAGGCTCTGGGGCAGGATGAGAAACCCCAGAGTCCAGCTATTGAAGAGCTATAGACAATTTTGCCAATGCTGTTCTGCTCCCCGATATTACTTCCCATGAAGATGACCATGAGACCCCTTGAACAGAGCGGGCTAATGGTTTGAAATGAGACACGGTGCTATCAGCCCAGCCAGCTCGAATTCAGAAGACTGAAGTGCTCCAGGACAGTACAATACTGGTTTGCAACTCAACATCGAGAGGTATTTGAAGGCTGTTCAACACAGTCTGAGAGTTAAAAGCCAGCAAGCATATGAGTAAGTAGAGATTCTGAAGTGCACCAGCTGATAGCTCTCACCTCGAAAAATGTCCCCCTGTGTAAATTCTTCAGATGCAGCCACTGTATTATTCTGAACACTAATAAAAGCAACACACTTCAAAGAGCCCTCCCATCTAACAAAATAAACGTTCACAAACATTAAGCTGTAAAAAGCATAATTCTCTTCAGATGGAGGGAAACACAGACTCTGGCAAGATCACTAAGCAAACCGAAGCAGCCTGTCTGGGAAAGAGTTAAGAGCTGCCAATTCCTTACACAACTTAGCTGCTCTCCCAAAAGGTAAGGCAGTGCTTAGGAAAGCAATTCCAGGCCCAGGGTTTTTGTTTTGTTTTGTTTCTTTGGTTTTTTTAAGGAAGAATCAGTTGCACTGACTTGAAAAATTGCAACAGACACATGGTCATTCCTATAGAAACAGAATACATGTTGAACATTGTTTATACACTCTATTGTAGGAAACAATAACTGAAAATATTTAGATCACTGGCACACAGGTCAAGTTCTCCAGTGTAGCTAGCTTGAGATATAAGAATAACCTAAATTGTCTACTACACCGAGTCCTTGAAATCAGAAATATCAGCTAAAAATGCTGAAAGTAAGGGCACCTAAGAAATGATTCTTCCCAAAGCTAACTCTGCACTTGGTAACCAAGAGGCCTCCACTTCACAAGGAATGTCTTTGTGTGATTAACTCACCTATCGCCCGCCCAAGCCACAGCCAGTTGCCAAGGCTACCAGAGACCGGTGCCAGGCTTTACAACCCAAGGAGTCAGAGCCAAGTTACTTCTTTCCAGATTTCAGCATGCTCCTTCTGCAGCACCGTCATCAGGAAAGCTGCGTGGAACATCTTCAGGAATAAGTACTCGATTCTGCCAAAGTAACAATTAGGCTTCCAGACATTTCTGTGCAAACCCGGCACCTCCTGCCCGCGCCCAAGGCCTCTCCGGGGGGAGGCAGGCGCTGAGCACGGCAAAGCTGCCCATGGCAGCCACTTCACCACAGAGCTCTCTGGCGGCTTTTTCCCCCCAAAAGCCCCTGGTCCTGGGAGCTTAGCAGCGTAACAAGAAACTCAGATTTAAAAATGAATAAGTGAACCCCAAGGTAACAGATAAAAAACACAACTTTCCACAAAAGGCAGGGGGTCCTTTCAGAAGAGAAAGGAAGGAAAAAGCTTAGTTCCAAGCACTATTCTTTTAAGTATTGAACATCACACTTACAAAATAATAAAAAAAAAAAAGGTACCAGGAAATATGAATCAAAAAGTTTCCTCATCTAAAAAAAAAAAGTATCATAGACCAGGGGAATTCCAAACAATGTTTCAGCCCATGGAACTGACAAGGATGGCAATACAACACAGGTTATTCCTAAAAGAAAAGCTTCTTCAGATGTCTAGATGTGGAATAAATACAAATCCAGACAAAACCCCAAATCCCACTCCCACTTTTTTCTTTTCAGTGAAACACTGTTATCCATCCTTCTTCATCTCACCCTTTTTCTTTGCCACGCCCTGGAATAAGTTCAATTTTCTGTCGGCTTTTCAAGCTGAACATGCTTCCCAAGTAGTACAGTGACTGTTATCATTACAACCGATTTGAAATAGTGCCTCCTTCTGCCAAAGTACTGACAGTGAAATAGGTATTTTTACAAGATTTTTAATTCTCTACCCATCGAGGCAGGGACTAAAATCTGGCTCCCCCTTCTTGGAAAAACAGCTGTCTTCCTAGACTGAAGTTCCACACAGGATAGGATGAGAGGAGGCAGATGAAAAAGTCATCATCTCCTCGATAGCTCTTAAAAAATACAGGTACCATTATACACAAGACTCTACATGTTAGAAGAGCAGAAGTTTATCAGATGATTCACATCCAGTAAGAAGAAAGTTATTTAAGGTAGCCTTAAGGAATGGTTTTCCTTTTGCCTGTCCCAACCATCACCACCCAGTGTTGAAACCTGTCATAACATGTACACGTCCACATTCTTAAAATACACTTTTTTTTTTCTTCTATGCATACACGTTTTAAAGTCAGTGAAAGCAAGCAGATGCGAGACTCATCCAGCAGAAGTCAGGTGCTCTCACATGCACCAGCACACAGCTGAAGACAAACTTTTGCTGGCTGAGCTATGACCAGGGGACATGGGACTGGCCCTTGGAAACTGGCCATTTAACCCTTCCTCTGACACATGGCCTCGCTTGCCCTGCAGCGGCACACTTGGTGCCAAATCCACAAAGATGTTAGGTGGCCACAAACCGTTTTCTAGCCGAGCCAGGCACCTACGCTTCCCCGCGTCTCTCCGCCTCCGTTTTTCTGTCTGCAAGCTCAGAATGTGCCTGTAAACAAGGGGGAGGTGTTATGCTCAACACTCATGTCTACTACAACCCCACCCATGTAGGTGGCAATGGTGTTCCTGCTGTTCACCCAGTTGGACGCAACCCTTCTCCCAAGTAATCACAATTCCTAGTGCAAGGAACAAGGAAGCATCCAGAACACCATCCCATAACCAGGAAATCATCATCAGTTCACTATGCTCACACACAAAATAAATTCCCTTGTTTCGTTTACAACATGTTAATTTAATACGCTTTCATCTCCCAGAAAATCCTCAAAATAAACAAAGCAAGTCACAGTTGCTCTCACTGGATACTACTAGAGCTCGCTCTGTGCACTCAAAAACACAATTAAACTAATTCCCAGAGCAGCCAACAGTTGCGGAAGTGACTCAACTTTTCAAGCGTTGTCCTCTGTAGGACTAACGGCAGGGCCGGGCAACACACGGAGAGGGACAGGCCAGAGACAGAAAAAGGAGTATACAAGAGAAAAACATAAATGAAAAAATAAAGACCACCGCATTCAGCCAAGCATGCCTCACTGCCTTGCAGAGACAAGCAGGCAGCCATGCAGAGGAATCCGAACACGTCCGCGGTATAAAATCCAGAGCCTCCCAAAAGGCTCACTCTGCATGGTTTTTTATGAGTGTCACTGCACTGCTGCTCCCAAGTTTCTCCACAGACATTCCTCAAGACCTGTAAGACCACCAAACATCACTTGAAACAAGTTTTCACTCCCGTTTGCAACAAAAAGGCTTTTAGCAGAGACCCGAGTATCCCCTCACGTTCTCCTCTGGCATACCATTTGAAATCCTGTTACACGAACGGAATCAAGACTGTCCAGAATGTTTCGCTGCGCGCTCCCAGGTATCCACGGACTACCCCGAGACAAACGCAACGCTGCCTTCGCTCACAACATTTCTGCCTTATTACAAACAGAGGGTAGATTTTTAAGAGAGCTGAGGACTGGTCTTTGCTGTTTTGTTGGGTTCTTTCAACCAGATCCAAGTTCCTTGACTATTTTAATGCTAACACCGTGTACGTATACGCACGCATATCATGGAACTATAATGCACAATCAAAACCAGATGTATTTCCGCAGATTCTAATATCCTAATACTCATGTACTACTTCTTTAAAAGCTACTAGCAGCTTTGAAGAAGGTAAGAAGTATTCCTTCCTCTCCAACTGCTTTGTTTTTTCCTATGGGCCACTGAGATGAAGTTCAGTACCTTTACTATTTCGGTCACTAATTAAGCTCTCTGCAAACTAAATAGCACTATTTTCTCGCTAATGTTCCCCTCTTTTCCCAGGAAACCCTTGTTTCTGTCAATTAGCATTAGCACACTTAAAAGGCAGGGCACAGCTTGAATTCAAGCAGAAGTTAGAACTTCACCCAGTTTGCCTCAAAGTTTGGTTTCCACGAAGGTTCAAACCACAGTTTACTGCATGGATGTACTAATAAATCATTCAGTAGACATAAAAACTACACTTCTTTTGTAAAACCTACCCTTTCCCATACATAAGACTTGGCACTAGGAAGCCATTTGAACACTTACTCCTGCTGTACATAAGTGTATGGCACAGTTTCCTTTGAAGAAAGAGGACTCAATCAGGCTGTAAATAGCAGGCTACTGAAAGAAGCTGAAAGGCTGCTGAAAAGGATGCCATGGGCACCCTGCAGCAAGGACTGCTGTACAAGAACTCACGCCACAACGAATGCAGTTCTGCCCAGTGGCAAGCAAATTCAGAAACAACAATGTCAAATGCCTGTGACAGAAGATAACCTAACATCTGTTAACAAAAGTATACCGATGCGCTCCATACTCATCGAAACCTGCGGAAAGACTCAACCCTGTAAAGTCTGAAGTCCAAACTACCTCGAACAGTCTCCCTCTGATTTGTCATAAGCATCCTGAAGACACAGACCCGAGAGCAAAGGCAGGAACAAGAACATTTGCGTATTTTTGACAAGTTCTTAAAACCTGTCACTCAGATGTTTCCAAAAAATTGTGACATTCTAAAGGAAAACAATTACACAGAGGGAAAACGCTTGGTAACACATGTGGGAGTGAGGATGACACAGCGCGCATTATGCAGACGCATGGAAACATGAAAACCAGCATCAGACAACTCAAACGTCATGCAGAACGTAAAGGAACTGGATAATTATTACTATTTTTTTCTTTTTAAGAGGGAAGCAGTAACATTCAAGTCCTGGCCTGGCAGTCAAAGTATACACCAACAAGAGAGGGAAACAAAGCAACCACACAATATGAGCACCCGCAGACCATCAGAGATCAAAACTAGAGAGTAGCGTTACCAATGCGACTAAGCAAATTATAAAAGAAATACAAGAAAATATATAAAGCTACAAGTCTGGATTATTTCTTTCAATAACGCAGCTGATTGTGTTGAAAGAAAAGCTACTGGAAACGTTAATCAAGAAAAAAGGTTTACTAAATCATTTTAGCAGGCAGGAAGGAGTTCAAGATTTTCAACGAGGACCTGAAAATACCACGAAGTGGCTGGAGCGCTGCAGCTTGCCCGGGGCAGCCTCGCACACCGCCAGTCCCATAGAGCATCACCCGCCCTATGGGGCAGGAGGAAAGGGGGGGGCGTGTCACATAAATAAAGCAAGTGATTAACAGTATTTGCCTACCTATGATTTCTTTACTGTAGAACTTTTTCAATTCATTAAACTAAGCACAAACGTGTCTCATACAAAAGGTATACGCTGCCTTCCATAGCAAATTATCCCTCCTGCTACAGAGACTTCCTTACATTCAGCTAAATTCTCTTGATGTCTTTACATTGTTAATGCTCTCTGCATCCTAAACCCGATCTGCTGGTACTAGTCACACCCTTTAAATACATTTAAGAAAGTAGGAAGCAGAGCTTTACAGAAAGTGATCTACAAGCCGTTGAGGATGATAAATTGCAGCAATAAAAGCTTGGCTCTAGAATCAAATTAGATCCTTACTTACGCACCAAATATAGCGCTTGGAGAACATGCCTCAGAATATGGATGGTTTCCCAAAATGCTGATCAGTGCTTTTAAAAACCAATGCTTTATGAATGACTAAAGCAAATCTAGTCATACAACCTAAGAAATCACAGCAGGGCATTTAAAAAAAAAAAAGAAAGAAAGAAAAAAATAGCTGAACAGATTAAGATAGTCTTCAATCCTTTTAAACACAATAAAAAGAACAATCTGTTAACGTGTTTAGGAAGAAGGCAAAGTTAAACAAGGAGAAACTTAATTAAATTTGAATGGGGGAGGAATGACTTTAGGACTTTGTAAAAGGCCATATTACTGTAACCCCTTTGCAAAACAGGCTGATGGTATGAACATGGCAAATGAGGAATTCTCGGCAACTTCCCAACAGAAGACCTCAAAGCACATACAGAAGATTACACTTACACTTTGATTAATAGGTAAAATGGGGACTGAATTCAGGAAATAACAGAACAATCATTAGAGGCAAGAAATACCACAGGGAACAACAGGAAGAAGACACGGACAGGAGGCAGTAATGAATAATCTAACAGCTTTCTAAAAATACACTGCGTTATCTCATCAACAAGGATTTCTTAGACACCCCCCATATTTAATACAATCTTGGATGTGCTGCGTATAACTATCTTCAGTAAAAGTTGCTTATATTTTTTAAAGTATCATATCAGGAAAATCCACCTTTCTGAAGCATCTGAGGGGGAACAATAGCTCCTACATACACAGAACATTTATTTTGAAATTATTTAAGCTTGTGCATTTGACAAGCGAGTCCACAGTCAGTTTAACTGTTCTATGGTGAATTTAAAGATACAGATTTTTTTCTTCTTTTCCACTCACACTGCAGCAAGAAGTTTTAACACAATATGTCAACCACAGGAGTTAACAGGACATCAGAGACACTGGATTTTTTAATAAAGTTACACTTCAGCATTAGGAAAAACAGTATTTTGTTGCCACAAAGTATGACAAGTAAAAGAAACAGTAATGCCATTTTGATTCCTGAATCTAGAACACTCAGCAAGTCCCTACAACAATTACTCCATTCAAGCAAAACCAGGACTGGACTACCGAAGCTGGTAAAAATACAATTAAAATACCAGCTAGCAAAACAAAATATGGTTTGTTTTATTAAGGTCAACATAGGAAACCCACCCAATCATTATTCGGGTCGAAATTATTTCCACATCAAAAATCAGATGTCTCAATTTTTAGCAAAAGATGAATTACCAAAGCTTACTTAAGCTTATTTATTCTCTTTGTCATAAGGAAAGGAATTAGACTTCTGATAAAGGTAACAAATCCAAGCATTACGAGTTCTTATCTGCAAGATGATGTTCTTCACTGAGTAGGGGATTAAGACTTTGTACGTCAGGAGCGCACGTCAAGAGTGCTCCTATCTCTAGGACACAAGCAATTAACTCTGAAGGTAAGCTACCAAATTTAAAGCTGAAGTGCAACGATAGACAACCAAAAAAACCCAAGTATGTGGCAAAGAAGAAAACTTCAAATAAAACTCAACTGAAATATGGGTAGGATCATAGGAGGTATGGAGGACTAACAAAAGGAATGGATTCCTGCCAAGGAACAGCTGTGAACCGGACAAGGAAGAGAGGAGAGGGTGAACAAGACAGAAGTGTCTCCACAAAAAAGCAAAGTTGGTACAAGAAGCTAAGGCTGCAATTGGCTTTCAAGATGAACGGGAAAAGACAAAACAAAGGAAGGAAGACCATTTACATTTGCAACTTATATCACAGCAGACGCACCTTATCCTTTATCCTTAGCTTTCTCCTGAAGAAAAACAGAAAAAATGCAAGAGAAAAGTGAATGAATTCACTTCCAAGCATTGCTTTTAAAAGTTTCAAGATATATTTGCAAGGGAAAAACTACTGCTACCTTCATGAATTCACAGTGGGGGACTGTCTTCTTATTAACACAAAATTACCATCTCTTACGCATGAATTTACCGTCTGCTGACTCAGACTACATATCTGAAATGGGAAGCAAAGACACTTGAATTCAGCAGAACACGGCTGAGATGTGCAACGCATTTTACTACACTGCACGAAACTGGGTATCAGGTCCTGGCAGGCATACACCTACTAAGCTAACTAAGAAATCATTTCAAACTTGTTATCAAAGAACGAAACCTGGATACATGCCTCTCCAGACAGCCAATCCCCACCTCTCATTCCCTTCTTCCGAATCCCGTCCCCGAAATACTGACCCAGGCAACAGCGCCCTGGGAAAGCATCCGACAGATCTACACGCAGACTGACCACCCCGCTGGCTCTGGGGAATTATTTGAAAAATTATAGAATGAACTTTGTCGTTACTTATTTATGATCTGCTTTAAACTGATCCAGAATAGCTGCACACACATGGGTTTAGATAACCTAGTCAGAAGGTACTGTAACTCTGGAGAGAAATTTATAGCACCCTGCCCAATTTTAAAATTCAGTGTATTTCCTTCCAGAAAAGCTAAATACAACAGATGTCTTCCTCTGGAAGACAGCCCCCTAAAAACTCAAAGAAAAATAATTTTCTTGCCCTTAGTTGTCTCGTAGAGACTCCAAAAATAACTTTTCCAAACGCTTTCAGCATCATTCACCTGCTGACCTTCCTACAGCACAGCGTGGTCCTTCACATCAGTAAAAATATTGCCATCACTACCTCTCTTCAGCAACGTTCACGTATCATGCAGCAGGTGAACTTCCAATACTGACAGCCAACATCACACCAGTGCCACAGAAGTGCTATAAAAGTGAAAGGGAAGGAAAGGTCACATTTAAAAAAGCAACACACACAGAGATGACAAAGCAAAGCACTGGATCCTCAGAATCCCACCTCATGAAATTTACAGGCTAGAAAAAATTTACAAAGTCTGTGAAAAGCAGCTAAGTTATATTTAGTTAAAGCTGAAAACAGATTCTACAGCATCTGAATACATAATGCACAATCTCCCTCTCTGTCTCCTTTAAATAAATAAATTTTAAAAAAAGACAGAAACCAAACAGCAAGTTCATTGTAGCTCAACACTAATAGGAAGTGGCTTAGTTTACAAATGCTAAAAGCATCGCAAAGCATATCCTGCGGTTTAGGTTGATTTGTGGGTCAAAGGCTCATTGATAGCTTTGGCAGAAATATCTTTCTTACTGCTTACTATGGAAGACTTCAAGCGGTGTAATTAAATGCAGCTATTTACTTCTCTACGAAAATCAAGCAGCTTCATTCTGTCAGCCCTGGGCATGAAAACACACTACCAGACTTGCAACTCTTAAGTCATCCCTCCGTGGACAAATGCTTCTAATATTTAATCCTTTTTTCAAACAAGATAATAAAAGACCATGTATCGCTCAGGACACATACAGCGTAAGACCTAACTGTGACCCCTGGTTGTCTGTTGTCATGAAGAGGTCCTAAATCCAAAAACTTGACAGAAAATTATCAAATGCTTTTGGCACCTTTTCAAGATTAAAAACCAAGCCACTTTACCCGTGCACAAATCCCCTGAAAGTGATCCTTGTTCCACCACTATTCTCATCTGACAAATGTAAATAGCTAATTGCATAGGTTCGCTTACATTGCAAACACAAAGAGAGAAGGACAAACAAGGGAAAACAATCATGGCATAAAAGCAAACAATTAGGAAGCAATTAAGACCGGACATCACTGCAATGTAGTAAACACAACTTTCACACTGAACAATGCCTTTCTTCGCATGGGTTGCTTGGGGTTTTTTTTCATTCCAAACTAAATGCTTCTATACTGAGAAAGGAGCATCTGAGAAGATTTAGAAGTGCCAGTCGCTCACTTCATCAATTACATGTTCCCCAAAACAGAAGATTAGCAGCAAAAGTTTTTTTCAAATGCAATTCCAAGCTCAGATATCTTACAGCCTGGTCTGCACAGCTCTGCTATCCCGAGGCAGACTCATTCTTTCTGAAATACAAACCAGGCAGCAGCGTAAACTCAGCTCCGCAGCCCTCTACCTCCAACCTTACTGATAACACGGCAGCACTCATGCATTACTGGCTACAATTTATTTCCATTTCATCGTACACAAATTTGATTAGCTACTTTTTGAAAGCATATGCGCTAGTTCACCACATTTCAAACTCACCAAGAAAGAAGTCTCTGACATGGGAATGGCAAGAACTCAATTAACTAACCAGGTAGTAACACACACACAACGCCAACTGAAGTTTGAAGGCCTGGGTTGGCGACACAGCCAAACTTATTCCATTGCAGGTCTGCACAGAAAAAGGAAGATGTCTCCTCCCTGTCTTCTGCCATGCTGATATTCCTGCTGCTTCCATTATTCCAACACCATCCCTCATGTCACTACACAATGACACCAAGTAACCAAATTAGCAAAAAACTAATCCCACCAAAGAGGAATTAAGTTTTCTGCTGGTTTAGCTTCTTCAGCCACTCATTAGAAGGATGAGAAGTGCCTCAGTACCTTGAAAGTGCGAGACCAGCTGCCAGCCGAGGGGCAAATCTTTTGACAGCAGGCATTCCAAAACAGGAATTAAACACCGAGTTAACACTACAAGTGAAGTGGTGTGCTTCAACAACATTAAACACAAACTTTAGGTAAAAGCATATGTTTCTACAGCCAATAACTCAACGAATCGTAGAATCATTTAGGTTAGAAAAGACCCTTGAGATCACCGAGTCCAACCATTAACCCAGCACTACCAAGGAAATCTCTAAGCAGCTAA
The DNA here is from genome assembly GCA_017639485.1 of Pluvialis apricaria. Classification (NCBI taxonomy): domain Eukaryota; kingdom Metazoa; phylum Chordata; class Aves; order Charadriiformes; family Charadriidae; genus Pluvialis; species Pluvialis apricaria. The sequence goes on from CM030010.1 coordinate 82,464,797, forward strand.
AAAAAAGGGGAAAAAAAAAAGTTTTACTTTCTGTGAACTTCATTGTCAGAGCTGACTCCATATAAACTCTAAGGAACCCTTTTGCTTTCCTCAAGACTCAAAATTACTGTTACCAAGACTCAAAAAAAAACCAAAAAACCCCAAAACTTAAAAAAGTAGGCAATAACTTGGCAGTTGTCTCTCCAATTTACTCATAGGCAAACTCAAGGGACTTTTAATTCCCGGTACTCTTGGAAAAAAAAAAAAGAAACTGAATGCATCAGTAACAGTACTGGTTAAACAACAGATTTTTGCCATAAAGTAAGTAATACATTCATTTGTCAAGAGCCTCTACCCTGATCTCTGCTCTAGGAACACAGCCTGCACAGCAGTGTTACACTTATCAACCTAAAACTGAAGAAAACCAGTAATTTAAAATACAGGGAGAAAAAAATCTGATTGTTCGACAAGCATATATTTCCCATTTCTAAGTTTGTAAATGCCTACACGTTGATTTTCAATGATAAAAATTCCAGTTTACTTAGTGCCTAACAGTCTTCTGTGGGAGTCCTTGATAAAGAAGACAAAAATACGTCTCCAACTTTTAACTACAGAAGGAGCACTCACAAGGCACTCAGTTGCTCTCCAGCTAAAGCAAGGCAAAAATCACTGCCCACTTTAGAAACAGCTTTCATACGGTAAGTAGCAGCGACTCAGCATCTAGGAAAGCTGAAGGAAAGGAAACAACAAATAGCCATGATATTCTTCAAGAGCAGGAACAGACTGGGAAATCAGGAAGGCCGCAACGCTTATTAATCTGGAAACAAAACGCACCAGCTCTGATTTTGGTATTTCTCTGCAAGAGACTTAAAGAAAAAAAAAAAAGTCACATTCCACTGCACCTTCCACACATACATATACACACAAACTATGATTTTAATTAAATTAAAAAAAAATATATTAACCCACGTGCACCATCAGAAGCAGGTGCTAGGCTCTGCCGTGCTGTATAACAAGACAGAGAAGGAAGCACGTATCTTTCCCCCAATTTGCTTTACAAGTTAACTTTGGATGGATTCATAAACATACGCATCCCAAACAACAGCTACTCATCCTCACCCTTACTTGCTGCTTCCAGCAGCTCCTAGTCTTTCAAAGTCTCATCAGTTACGACTACTTATATGAACCTCATTTAAAAAAAATAATATATATATATATATGCTGGAAATTTCTGAGAGGGATTTACTAATACATAGGTTGCTTTGCTTTTTTTTTTTTTTTTAAGAAAAGACAACTTCATAACTTCAATAATAAAAATGAATCTTTTCCTTTTAAAACTAAATGGTTCTCATCTAGCTTCTTTTTTACGTAAGTTTTGCCAGCGTAGGATAACACAAGCATGTTACCATATGGCACGCCTACCAGAACTATCTTTAATTTTTTTCCTTGGAGATGTAAGCTAAAGTACCTGCAACTATGTTGTAATTTCCTTTTCAAGAGAACTTATCAAGCTGATTTTTTTTTTTGAACGGAAGCTACTTTCTAGTCCAATTGCCATTTTTAAATTTTTTTTTAAAGATTCAGGATAACCTATGCAACCATCGGAGAGGTTTATAAAGTCTTTTCAGAAAGGAAGAAACAGATCAGAAAGAGAAAATAGCGGCGCTGAAAATAACAATTGCTGTCAAAACTGAATTGTATTAATGCAGTGACTTGTCTCACAAGACACTCTTTTTATAATGTTACCCATATCGAGAGAAGACAATGGTTTCCCTTGATTTTTCCCCCCCTGTGTAGCTTTATATGTCACTGGCCCTAGCAACAGCAAAGAATAGCAATGGATTTGTCAGCGGACAAGGACCGTGCAACGGGTCCGCGAGGGGGGCCCCAAGCACCCTGTGTTATCCAAGCACAATCGCCCTGTTATTTGACAACAAGCAAGTCTGCAAGCAGAACACGGCTTCCGATATCGCACTTGAGTGTCAAACTGACAAACTACAGCCAAGTTACTGACGATAAACCTGCCAGGTTCACTGTAATTTAGAAAACGTTTCTAGTCTCAGTGCACAAGGACAATCTTCATCCACCACATCTTTATTGCGAGGTCGAAATTGTGAGTCAGTTCACAAAAAGACAACAGTATCGTGGATGCAGAGAAAACAGCACAGGCAAACAATCAACTTTGCTACCTCCGTAACGAGGAAACTCGCTGAAAAAGGGGGTGAAAAAGTACTATGAAAAACGATGCTAAAAGTACTGTGAAAATGGAGGGGCGGGGCTGCAGTCCAAAATACAAGTTTGTACTACGAAATCTGTAAAACTGTAAAGACATCCAACCACTATCTTTGAATAACTCTACCGGGTTAACATGAAATTCAAGCTTGACAAAAGGTGATGCTAACTTTCTGGATACTTAAATAAAAAACAAAACAAAACACAACACAACACAACCACTTAACTAATTGCCAGTAACAAAGAAAGTTTCCCTGATCTCCCTGACGCCTACCAGCCATATTTTATAATTACTTTTTTAAATCCATTTCTAGGCTGCAGATGAGCAGATTAGGTGCCGTCTACAACACTCTGCCAACAACAGCTGAGACAGCTTTGCCAACACTCCCAGCTTTGCCATGCAATAACTTCAGTTTCCATTTCTACATTTCATCCAGCAGGACCGTTTGAAACAATGGAGGTGGGGGTAAAGGTTTGCTTTCCTAGGTTTCAGAAGGGTCTGGAAAAACAAACAAGCATCTCATTATCGCCTGTGACAGAGGGTGGAGGGTTTCGTGCTTTTCTGTTACCAGTTAGCCAAATGCCATGGAGCGGGAGGCTCTCTAATTTGCAAACCAGACTCCCAGGACACCACCATACTCGAAATCCTGTCCCCCCCTTCTCCGTTGCAGCAGCTGAGAATTATGAAGGAGGGGGACAGCTGGGCTTCTCATTAGGAGCACCGAGCCTGAATCCACAGACGGACATTCGTGCCCACCTCCCATTTGCAGCTTCCACGCCGCAGCTGATAGGTGTCTCTCAAAATCTCTCTGGGGGTAAGGCAGCATCAGCGCAACGACAGGCGAGCTGAGTTGGTACGGCAGAGTTAAAAGATAAACTCAACAGAGAGATTTAGAAGGAAGCCAGCATCGGTGTTATTTGTCTCCATGAGAACACAACTTACTAGAACGCTCCGGTTCCCAAGATAAAGTACCTTCTCTAAAAGCAGGCTACATATACATCTGTTGGTTATCAATATAAGCCTCTAGCAACTGTCAGATATTATGGCAACGGTCCCGCTAACTGCTCGCACGTAACTCCGAATGCACAAGAAAACTCAGCGGGGCAAAGGCCTTAATGGAGCTTGGCTCTGCGAGGGCGCCTTTTTCAGCGGCTTGGATTTCCCTTCTTTCCCTAGAGCACATCTTCACTTTAATTAATAGGTCACTGAACCGGTTTATGTTAATTGTCAGAAGTACCTCGTCTTTGTTCCCAAGGGGAGGGACCAAAGTTCATTCGGTTGTTGTCTACGAAGCAAAATTGCAAAATGTAAGGTTTTGCACACACCTAAATTGCCACCAATTCCTAAGGGAGCTTTTTTTTTTTTTTTTCTTTCTCCTTTCTTTAATGCCGCAGCAAACAATTGCCTTCTCATTAGCAAGATGCACCCTGCCAGCCACCCCTCGCTCGCTGTGCTCGTCCCACACCACCATCCCTCATCTGCGCAACCATGACCCCAGCCTGGAATTAACTTTTAAACGCTGCTGCTGCCCAAACCTGCGCCAAGGCCAGCCGGGCTGAACTTAGCTACCGCAGAGAACGCTTACGGCCGCCAACTCCCGCCCCTACCGTGCCGGGGATGAGTGGAAAAAAGGTTAAATAAGATATTATTAAGGAAAAAAAAAGAAAAAAAAAAAAAAAGCAGACCTCCAGCAGATGGCCGGGTTGCCCCTCAGGCTGCCCTCCCCAGCGCTGCCCCTCTCGGCTCGCTCTCCCCCGGCCCCCCGCCCCAGTTCAGGGGATTTATTGGCCCCGTGTGGTTAGTTTATAAATTCACCCGTCTCCCCGCTGCCGGAGCCGCCCGGCCGATAAGGAAGGAGCGAACCCGGCTCCCGGGGCCCGCTGCCGCCCTCCAAACGCCCTCGCCGGCCCCCGGCGGCCCTTAACGGCTCCCGCCGCTGAGGGGAGGGAGGAAGGCGGGGAGGGGGGGGCGGCCGCTACAGCCGTTAGCGCGGCCGGGGCTCCCCCCGGGGGGACCGGGGCACAAAGGGAGAGAGCGGGCAGGGCGCTGGTCCGCCGCCGGAGAGGAGAGGGAGAGCGTGAGGGTGAGGAGAGGGAAAAGAGCGCCATTGCCGGCGGGAAGCGGCCGCTCCGCTCCCTCAGGGCGGCGGGTGGCGGCCGCGTCCCCTTCAGCGGGCTGCCCTGCCCGGCGGGACGGGATAGAGGAGGAAAGAAGGGAACCCTTCTCCCTCCTCAAGCAGGAGAGACGGCCGGGGCAGGGGCAACCTCCTCCCCACACGCCGCCGTGAGCCCTCCGCGGTTACTCACAACAAGAAGCTCATGGCGATGGCGGCGGGAGCGGGACCGGCGGCTGCCTGTGGGCTCGGGGCGGCTCGGCTCGGCTCGGCGCTGCTCGGCTCCCAATGGCAGCGGCGGCGGCGGCGGCGCAGGGCGGGCGGTGCGGGGAGAGCGCCGCGGGGCGGGGACACGGCCCGCCGCCTCCCGCCGCCCGCCGCCGCCCGCCCGGCCGCCATCGCCCCCCGCCTCCCCTCAGGGCCGCGGCCCGGCCCCGGGCACGGCTATCCCCGTGTCCCCTCTGGTGCCTCAGAACCCTTGAGATAGGCATCCCCCTGTCCCTCCAAATATCCCGCTCTGCCCCCCAGACACCTCCCGGCAGCGGACTCAGCTCCAGGGGGTCCCTGGAACCGTTTCCCCCTCCCCGCCCCGGGTAACCCGAAGGGGACAGCGAGCAGGTCATGGCCTCCTTGGGTAAAAAAAACCACCTCCGCACGGCTCCAGGCCGCAGTGTCACAGCTGACACTGGGCCATACTTCTTGGGCACATAAAGTGACAGCCTTTAGGTAGTCCTGGCAGTGAAATCCCCGACCAAATGTCACAGGGTAACCGTGAAAAGTGCCTGAGCAATAGCACGGCCCAGACGGTATTAATCCATCTTCTACCCCAAACTGTCTGCTGTGGAGCAAGGCCGCGGGGTACAGGAACACAGCAGCGTGCTTTGCTTTAGCATGTCATGCCAGGGACTCATAAACGCATTACAATTTCATTATTTATGTCATCCAGGCCTCCTTAGGCAGTCTGTCCTCCTTCTTCAGGTGCATGACAAAGCGGTTCAGGTACGCAACCCATAGATAACCACCACAGTCATAAAAAAAAAAATGAGGAGAGCTTAACTGGCATTTCTGCCTTCCTCACTCCACAGCCTGACTCTTTTTTTAATGAAATGTGTCAAAATGGCTTCTAATATTTCAACGCAAAAGTCAGATTTGTGAGCAACTTTTAACTCAGCTGGCTAGGGCGAGCAGTCAGCCAAGAAAGGACATACCTCAGAAGTGAAGATATGGGCACCTGCAAATTAATGAGGTAAAAAAAAAATAATCCCTTTTTTCTTACAAATCCTTGGCAAGTCCTTCACCTGACCTCTGCCCTGAACCACCTCGCTTTGTGTGAGCATGGTTACAAACACCATGTCCTCACATTTGTGGAAATTTCATGTGCAGCATAGTCAGAGTATCATTTCAGCATTAAGTTTTCAAATAGGCACAATCACATCTTTGCTGGCAACGATACAGACAGGCAAGAGGGCTGTTGCGTGAAGCGCAAACCAAGGGTGCGCAGTGCATTGCGAAAGATGTCCGGCAGCTCATTCAACACCAGATGATGGCTGCAGGCTGAGTTATTGGGGTCTGGGAATCCCTACCTCCCATCCCCAAACCAGGAACAATGCTCTTAACTTTGGGGTTTGTCTCAGTCAGTTTATACGTGCCAGGGGAGACAAAGATAAAGAGCAGCATCCAGAATGCTTCAAAAGAAAATGTTATATGCACATCAAACAAGGACCACATATTCCACTGTAGACTTAGCCACATCCAAGTGCCACCTCTTTATGGCAGAAATTACAATCCCAAAGTGTAATTTCATGTGAAAATCTGCCTCTGTTTAGGTCAGTAAGAAGCCAGCTGGATTGTGGAGAGGGGAGAGGACAGGCAGCAACGACCCCCAGAGATTCCCCCCCACCCCAGGGGGATTCTGCGAGCCCTGGCAACCCCACAGAGCCCACGCTGCTGCAGGTAGGCCGGCGGAAAACCCGGTAACTTTCAGATTCCTTATTGGCAAATTCAGTACATCGAAGTGCGCTACGCTCCCACACAGCATTAAATTTCTGTACAGCATGTAAGGGGTGTCAGCTATAATGCCTTACGTGGCAACATTGACAGTGTCTGCTTCTCTCGTGTTTTTAAATGCTGAAACTGCATTTCTACTTTTCTGGCTCTGTCCTTCAGATCAAGTCAGAATGCCAGGTCAGTGCATTTCTAAGTAAATTAAAATTACGCTTCTGTTTTTAGGACACTTTTAAAATCAAGTGTTTTACTGGGCAGCGAAGGCATAATTAAAAAGCATTTCATGACGTCTGCAGTCTTCCTTTTGGATGTATTAGTAAAAGCAGGCATGAAACGGGTCTCGGGGCACTTTTTAACAGACGCTGTCCGACTAAGTTAGCCACGTAAATCAAACTCAAAAAAAAAATATTGCTGCTCTTTCTAGCATATTCACGTTGGGACACGAATAACCTCCATTCTCTGTTCCCACCCGTACGCTTCCTTCTACCCACAGAATGTTTTATTTTAGCGGCAAGTTAAAATTAAATGTCTGTTACTGCAACAGTCAGTAGGAAATACTCGGCCTGGGCGGCTGTCAGGAGAAACGGTTACGCAATGTGTACATTTTATGTCTCACATTAATATTGGTCTGTTCGGGATGGCTAAGGGTCAGATGAAGTGCTCGCTTTAGACGCTGCCGACACAAGGGACTGGCAGCGTGCTGCAGCCTTACGTAAGAGTCGAACAGCTCAGTTGCTCCAGGAAAGGCACAGTGAATGCACCCGTGGCCTCACGACTGTCATTTTGGTTTATGCATTATACCGTAGAGCTTAAAGAATTACTCTGAAAGGGCCCTCAAGCTGACAAAGTGCTTCGGTCCTCAACTGAAGTTTCCAGCTTTTGCAGCGCAGCTTGGTAAACACAGAACATTCCAGCTGAAGAAAAGTTCAAAAATTAAGATCACAAAACTTGAGATGCATGTTATCGGGAATATAAAAAAACGAAACAAAGTTTTGTTTTGAAATGTAAATAATACAGTATGTAAATACTAAGCTCTGTAAACATTCTCCCAACATTCTAGAGTAAACCGATAGCATCCGTCCATTTTTTAATTGCATACTTGTTTGTGCATTAAGGTAGGGGATTTGATTTGTGAACAAACAATACCTAGGAGACTAATGATATAAATGTAGTGAAGCATTTTATGTATAAATATCATCGAACCTGTGCTATGTACGTGTAATTATTCTCTACAAAAAATGCCACGCATGAAGAAGTTACAGGAAAGATGAGGTTATTATACAGCTGTCCTGAGAGTCACCATAATTCTGGAGCTGGCATAGTACAACTCATCAGCCTTGAGAGAACAACAAATTTGGCCCTCTGTTGCCTTCAGCGCTGTTACAGCGCTCAGTTATGTGTCATGCCTGCTACAATGTTCATACACTGTAGTAATAATGTCTCAGAAATAAACTATTTGTGTAGGACCTGCTCCACAAATCTCAACAGTATTTACTGTGTGGACGCTGTCTACAAGGGGGTTCATGATACTGAAATTTCTCCATGCAGAATACGGTCTCCTTTCTGTTTTCCAGAGTTGGTGGGCTCGCTCAGGCTAAGCACGCTATCTCCGGCTGAATGCTGAGGCAGTTGCAGATGAGCGATTGTGTAACAGGCTCATCTTTCACACGAAACGGTGGAAACCCCACTGCTCAAATAACTTCTAGCTAAATGAATAATTTTGGAAAATACCGCAAGAGAATACAGGGTCAGTTTTTCTTCATGACAGATTACGCAGAGCGATAAGTAATGTTTCCCAATACAAGAGAAGCATTTGTTTTAGTACCAACTCAGAAGATTTTTATTTTCCCTCTGATCAAATTAAAGAATAGCTGGTATTAGTTATTCTTAACAATAACCTGTTTAACATTAGGTCTTGAAAAAGGCATCTTCCAAGGCAGATGATAAATTTAACTTCTTGGTCAACAGCAGTACGGAGGAACATCTCCCAAATCTTTTAATTTTTACTTATGGTAACAGATTTCCTCACATAAGTAGATCTCATTCAACACGAGTTCTCTCGAGGGGAAAAAAGGCAAATTCTATTATCCTCGGATGATTTTTTTTTTCTGATCATAGGTGCAGAGGCTTTGATCCCTCACATTTGCTAAGGAAGCTCCGAGATTGCCGAAAACTTCAGTGCCAACGGATGCCCAACAAAATGGTGCCCTCTAAAGGTAATTCGCACACACTGACAAGATAGGAGCCAAAGTGCAGGGGGATATTTTTGACTGTACTTGGGAAGCTAATATATTGAAGGAAAAATGGGTGGAAAACGTGTATCTCTTAAAAAGACTCTTCCTTGCTCTCTGCTTAGTTCACAGGAGAAGAATGCATGTAACATTCCCTCGGTCCGTAAGATTCAGGCATTTGCTTACTCAATTAAACTTAAGGCACGAAAGCCAATCTAGAAAAAGATAAGCGTTCAAGAGGAATTCCTACAGTTATCTTCATTTTTTGCTCCTATAAAATCTGCTTGCTTATTTAAAGAAGGTTTTGAAGAGAAACCCAACATGTAGACTAGGAAAAACTGGAATGTGAACCCCTTGAGCACTGAAGTCAACATTCCTTTGAAAATGTGTATAATATGTGATTTACCTTGAAAATTTGAAAGAGATTGAGAGTGCTATTGTCAAGAGACTGTGCCATTATAAGGTAATAGTCTGTCACGTGAAAGTTTGTTAGAAGAAATAGTTTATAAAAGCAAAAGCTGGCAACAACGAGATGACCTAAAATAGCTTGTTAACATTTTCAAAACGGTGATAAGAAACATTGGAGGCTTCTGAGAAATTAATGGGTTGGCAGTACTACAAACTGAAGGACTTCTGTTGACAAACTCAAGACCATATTTTGAGTGATAGGCTGCAATGGCGCGAGGTGGCAGCTCTTACCTGGCGATCCCAAGACCAGAACTTCAGGATGCTGGAGAGAAGAGGAAAGTCCTCCCTGTTGTAGCTGTCACCGTCTTCCTGACCCTGTGGTCCACATGCCAGGACGGTCTGCCACATCCTCTTTACGAACAACTGCTTGGAGACCTGCCTGCACACCCTGGATCTGAGCCTCCACACTCTCCATTGGCTTCCTCCAGTGTTGGGTTTGGTTTGGGTTTTTTTTGGGGGGGGTGAGGGGTGTCTTTGTTTTTTTTGGCTTGGCTTTTCTCTTCCTGCTTTTTGCTTCATCCTATTTTTCCTTCTCCTGAGTTCTGCGTGACCTACCTTCCCCATGTCTGCCCTTACAAGAAGCTGGTGCCGGCTTTTTCCCCCTTCTCCCTCTTAGATGCAGCAATAACAGCAGGACTGTTTTCCCAGATCATCTGAAAGGCGTTATGTCCTCACAAACAGGCTCAGCCTGTACTGCCTCTAAGCTAGGATGGGAGCGAGGGGAAGAAAATCAGCTCTAACAGGGAAGGGGTATAAAAGGGTTGTCGTGTGTAAGTCTGACTTAAAACTTTACATTGCAAATATACTGTGGGGGAAAAAAAATAATGTTGGTTGCAATAGAAACTCTAAATGGGCATCTTGAGGGCCACGGAGATGCTGCGAGGGCTGGAGGCCCTCTGCCGTGAGGACAGGCTGGGAGAGTTGGGGGTGTTCAGCCTGGAGAAGAGAGGGCTCCGGGGAGACCTCAGAGCCCCTTCCAGTGCCTAAAGGGGCTCCAGGAGAGCTGGGGAGGGACTCTTGGTCAGGGAGGGGAGCCATAGGATGAGGGCAGATGGTTTTACATTGAAAGAGGGGAGATTCAGATGAGATATTTGGAAGAAATTCTTCCCTTTGAGGGTGGTGAGCCCCTGGCCCAGGCTGCCCCGAGAAGCTGTGGCTGCCCCATCCCTGGAGGTGTTCCAGGCCGGGTTGGACGGGGCTGGGAGCACCCTGGGCTGGCGGGAGGTGTCCCTGCCCAGGGCAGGGGGGTGGAACCAGATGGTCTTTAAGGTCCCTTCCAACTGTAACCATCCCGTGACTCTATAAACCAGCAGTAACTGGTCGCGAATCCCTGACCACGCTTCTCCCTGCCACCCCGTCACCTCACACGCGTTTCACTCGCAACCCTGCAGCGCCTGAAGGCCCCTTTGCTCCGCACCGCGGCAGCGGGACGCGCTCCCGCCGCCTCCTTCCACGCCTCGGCCCGCAGGGAGCCCCGACCAGCGGCCCCCCCTTGCCCTCTCACCCCCTCACCCTCCGGGACGCGGGGAGGGGACGGTCCGCCCCGCTCCGCCGGCGCCTCCTGGGAAGGGGAGGCGGAGCGCCCGAGCCCCCGCCCGTCGCTCATGGCCGCCGCAGCGCGCCGCGGCCTGGCCGCCCTCTTGCTCGGCCGCCGCCCGCCGCTCTGGCTGCGCCCGCCGCCCGCCCGCAGCCTCCTCAGCGCCGCCGCCCTCGGGCCGGGGCCGGGCGTGCCGCGGCTTCCCGCTCCCCTCTGCGCTGCCCTCCGCCGCTACAGCCAGGTAGGGGCCCGCCGCCACGCCGCCTAAAATGGCGGCGCCGCGCGGCCGGGGCGGACGGAGGGGGACCGCGGAGGGGACCCCCACGGGCCGCTGCCCGGGAGGGAGCGGGACGGTCCCCCGCCGCCTTGGGGTGGCGGGGCCCGGGGACGCGGGGCCTTTCCCCACACCGTTGGTGGGGCGGCTGTAGCGGGTGGCCCTCGGTCTTCCCTGTCCTTCCCGCCCCCACGCGGCCCCGTTACCGCCGTGCTGCCCACAGAGCTGAGCTGAGGTGGGCCCCGCTGCCGAAAGCCCTGTGCTTCCACTTCTTCATTTGGCTTTTTTTTTTTTTCTTCTGTTTTTTGTTTGATGGCAGGTTACAGATGCACCATCCCACGAAGGTCACCTCTCCCAGCAGGAGCCGGAGTCACCCAGGGCGGAAAGTGACAATGTCTTTCTCATCAGGGCGCAAGGATTCCCCTTCTCCTGCACCGAGGAAGACGTCCTTACCTTTTTTGATAGTACGGGCGTTAATTTTCCCGCGTAACTGTTCAGCGTGGCTTTATTGCACCCAGGAGTTAATGATTAGTTAACGCAAGGAAAATGTAAAGATCATTAGACAGAGAAAGATGAGTTTTTAGTATCGCTGCAAAATTATTCATCATGTACACATATACAACAAATAACGCCCAAAATGCTGGACAATAACTAGTAAAACTTGTCTGTAGGGCATTTTATATTTAATTGAGCAAGTCTTAGTCGGCATCTCCACAGTAAAGGCAATCCAGAACAACGCGATTCCTTTTAAGACCATTACGGTTGGCTTTTTTCCCCCCCCAACTGCCCTCTTTTAAACAAACTGGTGTGGTTTTTACTTACCAGTTTAAACTTTAGTGTTGCTTTCTGATCCTGTTTAATGGGTTTGTGCATACCTTTGCAGGGCTCATCCCTCTGTACTAGGATATGATGATGCGTCCTTCCAGAGTAGGCTAGATTAACAGATCTGTTTTTAAATGGTTTAATAACCAACCAAACTAAATTAAGTCAGTCAGTTTGAAGTCCGATGGGAAAGGAGCATAGAGCAGGCAGAGTATAGCTATAGACACCAGAAGACTTTGGTTTTGATTTCAAATAACTCAGAAACAATTAAGTTCACCAACAAAATGAGAATGCACATTATCCAGTTATACAGATGTAGAAGCTGGTGGATGTCAAATCAGTTTCATAGCTGTGATAAGCATCGTGTGTTAGAGTTAAGGTTAGAAACAGGAGTTGCCTATGCTGTGTTTCAAGACAGTATTTTGCACTGATGAGGGGCGTAGCTCTGTGCAGGATATTCAGTTTTCATCTGCAATCAAAAGACCCCCATGTTTGATGCCATTGCGTATGTTTCTGTATCGTGTGTTCCTTGATTTCTAGGCTGTAGAATTCGCAATGGTGAGAACGGCATACACTTCCTCTTAAACAGGGATGGGAGACGCAGGGGGGATGCCCTGATCGAGCTAGAGTCAAAAGCGGATGTCCAGAGGGCCTTGGAAAAGCATCTGAGGTATATGGGCCCACGCTATGTGAAAGGTGGGTTTGAAATGACAGAAGTTATAATGGAAGAGAACTCATGATAAAGCGAATAAGAACTGCTTAAAGAAAAGTGGGCTGGTGCAGAGAGGTGCAGGATGCAAAACAGAGCAGCAAATTAACCAACGATGTGCCATGAAGCCAAAACTTCCTAGGCTGGACAGGAAAAGCCAAGTGGCTTCTGTAGCGAGGGGCACCATTGGAGGACCAGAGGGTATGGGGTTGGGGGGGAAACAAAGTTTGGGGCTGAGGGGAGGGAAAGCTGCCTTGAAGAATGCCTGCGGAGTGCCACCTTCTGTATACCATGAGGGAAAACTTCCTTTGTGCCTGTATTCCTTGCAGTTTTTGAAGTACACGATAGTGATGTAGAGGGCTTACTACGAAGTCTGCGGGATGAGTCACAAGCCATAAATGATGGAGTTGTACTACTCAGAGGCCTTCCCTTCAGCTCCACTGAGGAGGATATCGCAGATTTTTTCTCAGGTAACTCAGCCTAGTCTGTCCTTTTTGCTTGTGAGACGTTTACTTGTCCAAGTTGATGCTTAGCCAGGCTATCGTTCCTCTAAGTGAAAAGAAAAAACTCAAAAAGCACATGCAGCCTTGAACACCTGGAACAGGACAAGGAGTTGCTGTCCCCCTGCAGCTAGAAGTAACTAAAGCTGCTGAGCAAACTTTTGGCCCCAGGGCTTTCTTCCACCTTTGCCTTTCTGCAGGTCTAACCTAGGATCAGCACTTGCAGCACTCTTACGGAGGCGGGGGAAGGAAAGAGAGAAACAACCTCGATCCTATTACCTGCAATTGGATTGCTACCAGTGCATAATTTGGCAAAGTTAAGAGGGGGAAAAATGCTTTTATGATAATTAAAATACAAGTGAATGCAGCACAGGTATTCACAGATGTATAATCATGACATTTAGATCTTGGATATCACTGCTAAAACTGTTAACAGCATTTTTTTTTTAATTGCCCGCTTGTTAACGGTTGTGAGAGTTAACTGCAGGAGTTCTCAGCTGAGGTCGTATTGCACAGTGTGTGTGTGTGCACTCACGTCCCACGCTGAGTGCTAGAGCAATCCAGGTGCTTGCTGCCTGCATTCATTAGGAAAGAAGCCTTTCTAGGTTTTACAAAATAAATTGACATTTCCTGAGGTAGAGTTTAAGTTGGAGACTAGGCCCAAACCAGTTCTTCCCCCCAACTTCTTCCACTCCAGAGAGGCACGCACAGAGTCCCGTAGCACTGAGACTCACAGTAACCACCATCGTGCCAAAAGCAAAGGCCACCGATAGCAAAGTTTTCAATCGATAACCAGTAGTTCAATGTGTTTGAAGGCATCTAGTAGCGGAGTTATCCCAATTAGCTGACTAGGGCAGCGTTGTGGAGCAAGTATTTCTGTTTTTCTTAGGAGCTTGGGCAGACCGTTTGAGAAACTAACAAGGCACAAAAAGGTATTCCTGAAAAAATAAGTGCAGGAGCTCAGCCAGTATGCACTCTGTATCCTGTCAGACAGAGCTGGTTAGTGGAGTACAGGCTCCCCAAGAAGATAACGCAGAACAAAAATTGAAGTTCAGTGAATTTGAGCTGGGTTTTAAACAGATGGGAAAAATTTACCATAATAAGAAGAGAAAATGTCAAGAACGCTTGTGTTCTGACTTGCTTGTTGTCTAGAACTTGGATTCATTTGTTTTCATAGTTACTTGAAGCCTCAAGTTGATTCGTTATTGGCAGTTAAACCTTCTGTGAAAACTAACCTAAACAAATACACTAAATTTGAGTTAAAAAAAGTTTTTAAAAAAAGGTATGCAGGCCAGCATGAGCAGTTGTTTCAGAACTATTTAACTGCCCAAATAGCTTGTCAAAAACCAGAAGGCTAATGAAAAAAAGATACGTCTCTGAGCTATGGCACAAGTTCCTGACTTTATAAATGCCTTTTTCTCCCCACCCTTCCATAGGTTTGAAAATTAGTGACATAGCTTTCGTTTACCGGGGAGAAAGAAGAACAGGAGAAGCTTTTGTGCAGTTTGCAGCTCCTGACATGGCAGCTAAAGCCCTGTTACGACACCGGGAATATATGGGAAGTAGGTAAGTGCTTCACTGGGGTTCCCAAGGGTAGAAGAACATGGTACGAAGCATGCTGTGTGACTTACCGCTTGCTTCCTACCAGGTGAAGCAGCTAATCTTAGGCTATTCCATACTCACATTATTATTAAGGAAGCTTCTACCGTTATTACCCTTAAATCTTAGAACTCTGATTTTAGATTCAAAGTTTCAGTAGAAAACATAGCTAAATCTTTCTCATCATGGTGTCAGACTGTTACTTTGTAGCTTAAAACATTTCATTTTTAATAGCACCCTCTGAAATACTCTGTGTAACCCAAGTGTTGCCTCCTCCAGTGAGGCTTTCTTTAGAACCTTGACAAAACCAAAGAAAAGAAGATGAAGCCTTTTGCAGGCTTTTGTGCGCTGCAGAGGCACCTCCAGCGCTCATAGCTTAGGGGAGTTTGGGGCCTCTCAGAGAAAGTCTCAGTTTTAAGTATTCCTGAGGGGATTCTCATCCCAACAAAAATGGGGTGATGGCATTTGGAGCAGGGAACACTTCATAGACACCACCTACCCAGTCACAAGTGCATGGGGATCCTGTGTCTCCTACAGCCGTTTGCCCCTGCCAGGTTTCCACCGGATTCCCTGGTGCTTTCCACAGTTTTGGCAACCCTCCCCCTTCCCTTCGTTCTCCCCTTGGAGAGTACATCGTACGAAGCACAGCTACCACTCACCTCTGGGCTGAGTCCACTGCCCCGCTGACTGCTGGCCGACACCGCGCAGTCGCATGCCTCTCTGGTGGCCACATCCACCCACGCTGTCCTCCTTCCTCAGGAATACAGGTTTAACCATTTTCTTCCGGAGCACAGCCCGATACCCCACAACTCTCTCGCAAGAGCCTCTCTTTCTCAAGCACAAACATACCACTTTTTCCCATAACACTGAGCTGCAGTCAAGGAAAAAAACCCCAAACTGAGATTGCTTTTAACCTGCTGAGGTCTCTGATTTTTCTTTAATAACCCCCTGAGTTCTCTTTCTGAAAATACCAAGTAGCAAAAGACTTTTCCAAACCTTATCACTTCTCCTACACAGCACCTACTTCCTTTCTCCCATTTCCTTATTTCCTGTTCCCGGTTTACATTTCCTTGTGCTTATCCCCCCACCCATATTAATAGAAAACGGCTGCTCTGTAGGTGTGCCCAATAATTGAATTAACTGACACGCTTCCCCACCTTCCAGTAGCGATTAATTAATTCTCAGTCTGCCATTAATTTTTGCTTCGTCACCATGGAACAAGAGCCGATCTGACTCATCTGCCTGAGCTCATACACCTCTGCTCCTGTGGGATGAGCCGAGAAACTGAGTGGTTTCCAAACCTGCTGTCACCTTGCTCTCGTTCATTCCTCCGGGGCGACGAGCTGTAGCCAGAAAGGGCCTTCAGCTGCGCACAGCAGCGAGCGTGGGTTCCTGGGGGCTGAGCTGTAACCTCTGTCAGCCTCTACAGGGGGTTACATCCCTTACTGGAGCTTCTTCATCTCGTTATTCCTTCAGTGCTGTGGAAGTTGCCGTGTTTAACACTGCTAGGGACCTTTGTGCCGCCCAGCTGGCAGCGTGGCCAGCACTCTGAAAGATGAGCACAGGCAGCTCTGCGTTACAGGGGCTGGGGCGGGCAGACAGAAATAAAGGCGCTACGGTGTTGTACTTCCACTAAACCTCCAAATAGGCGTTTGTTGTTTCTTTCTCTTCTTTCTGTGGTGTAAGCTGAATCTTGCTAGAGTGGCATTCCGTGCTGGGGTGCTGTCCCCTGACTTCCACCACCACCACCCCTGGTCACATTTTACCCCATCAGTTTCATAGCCGTATCTTAACATCTTCATAAAATCTTGCGGCTCCACTGAAGTCTTCAGTATGACCCTGTGTGCCTGCCAGTTGCAGTAGCCTGTTTTGGGGTTGGGTGTTAATTTTTAATTTGGAGTTTGTAGAGCGGGGTATAGTGCACTTTGCAGAGAGGCAGTGAGGGGAAAGGAGCCTCGCGTACAGGGCTGCTCAGAGGGCATGCATACTACTGAAAGAACTAGAAAGCATTTTTTTTTAGAGGAAATAAATCTGTATTTCTGTGACAGAACAGAATTTTGGCTTGTAAGCATTGGATACCTTCCACAAGAACTGTGTAGGGCTGTAAACTAAAGACTACGTCCAGACCAAATCGGTGGTGTCGCACAATATGTGGGTTTATACTGGAGAGTGGCTGTCACTGCAAGTTGAAAAGGGCTTTTATAAACATAACTGTGCAATTTAAATGCATTAATTATTCCAGACCGTTGCTTGCCGTACCATGGCTCTCACACCCACTACGTGAGCAGAGCTGAGATTGGAGAACGTCCCAAAGTAATGGTGCTTTTGCAAAACCTTGAGTCCTTTGCAGAGGTGCCAGGTGTGCCAAGTAATGTCTTCCTTTGAATTTTAGATATATAGAAGTGTACGTAAGTAGAAAGCATCATATGCAAAGGCACGTGCCTTACGACAAGCAGATGGTGACCTACTCCAGAGCGAGAAGAGAATACGAAGCCATTTCTGAAGAAAGGGGGTTGAGGAACACAGGAGGTTCCGATGCTGAAAAAGAAAGTAGTGAGTCCCTCCCCGTTGTGTGCGTTCTTTGAGGCCCCTTCGGTTTACTCTCACTGTCTGCTGTGAATGTGGCCCCGCACGTCTACAGCTTTCACGTGAGGGAGGTGATAATGGCAAGCACTAATGGTGTTTTTTTTCTTCTGTTCTACAGAATTGAGCAGGGAAGGAACAGAAAGTTCCGGGTCCGTTTTAGAATCTCGGAACATCTCATCACCGCTGCACTTTGTCCACGTGAGGGGTTTTCCTACCCGGACTAGTGCCCAAGACATCATAGATGTGAGTAACAGTAAAACTATGAATGAAATTAACAATGCAAATCCTTGATTAAGTGTTACAGATGAAGTGACTTCAAATTTTTATTTATCGTGTCTGTGTTTGCCCTCAGTGCTGCGTGGTTTCAGGCTGAGTGTGTTCGGAAGCTGCGCTTGCTGAGGGTCACGGGCTGCCCGGGGTGGCACAGCAGCGATACGCTCGCCTCCGTAAATAAGAATGGAGTAAAGCTTGCTGGGCTGTCTTAATAGCCGTCACTTTGACTCGAGTCACCGTTTATAATCTTAGCTAGACTTCAGAGTAGCTGAGTGTACAAAAATGAATTTCAGAATCTTTTTAGCATCAATTTTACTTCATTTTAATAGCATACAGCATCACAGAGCGAATGTACCTGCACATAGTGCCTTTGATGTGTACGGAACACGTGTGCCGTGTCAGGATTTTTGTTCCTGACAAGAATTCCTCTGCCAGGAGGTTGCAGAGGGCGGGAGGCTGCGCAGCGTGGGATGGGGCACTTGGGTGTCCCTGGGCTTCATCCTGATGACGAAGGGGGTGTTTTGCTTCCCAAGAGCTCAGACACCCCCCCCAGAGCTGGACCGGCTTTCTCAGTAACAAAATTTTAAGTTTCTCGGTAATAGGGTGCATCGTCGTTCTGTTGTTTCTTTCTCACCAAACTCTGGGGTTGGTTTTTTTCCCTCTTTTTTTAGTTTTTTGCGCCGCTGAAGCCCACAAGGATCATGGTAGAATACAACTCCCACGGAGATGCCACAGGAGAAGCGGATGTGCATTTTGCGAGCCAAGAGGATGCAGTGGCTGCGATGGCCAAGGAGGGGACACACCTGCGTAAGTACAGGGCGGGGATCTTACAACTCCCAGACTCAGCTCCTGAGGTAGCTTGGCACAGGCTGTCCTGCTGCTGTTAAGACCCTGTGCAAAAGGACTGTCTTAAGTGTAGCTTTCCAAATTACCCTATATTGTGGCATGGGCGTTGCACACAAAAAGAAAAATGTAACCCATGCAAGTCACTGAACCCCGACTGCCTCTCTCCACTTCTTCCCCAGAGTGCAGTGCCATTGAATTATTCCTGAATAAACATCCGGAGGCAAAACAAGACTGCTAGTGGCAGTGGCACCGTCTCAGAGTTGGTAAGTGCAGCCTTCTCTCTTGTTCCTGTTCCATTTTTAGCCATGTGTGCCTCAGTCCTGCTGTTTCTGATATTTGGGCTGTCAGCTAGCTTAAATGCCGGCATTTGGAGTGGCCGAAGGGGCTCGTCACCGCTCAGGTGAGGTCAGGCACCGAGCGCGGCCACGCGGGCCCGCCAGTCCCCAGTGCAGCGGCGTGCAGGGCTGTGGGCAAGGGGGCAGCAGCTCCTCCCTGCCGCCGCTGGCAGAGCGCGCTGCGCCGCCCAGGCACCGCGCAGCCACGCAGCAGCTCGCCCTTGCCCAGCTGAGGCTGGCTGCAGCACGCGAGACAGGGTTTGTTTTTCCATTTCCCTCCTCCCCTTAAAACGCTGCCAGCGTGAGTGATGAACGGTGCTGCCGGGGTTGTATTCCCCGGCACGGAAGAGGACACGTGGCTAACCACGTAACTGGTCTCGTGGCTGAGGGGGATATCGCTTACCTTACAGGCAGTGGAGTTTGAGAAAATCACAGTCTTCAGGTAATTTTTTGTTGCTGTTTTTAATCCATCCCCTGTCTCACAGCTCGGTGCACGAGGCAGCCTGTTCTCAATGCAGACAGGTTGGAATGTTTTCCCACAGCGTTAACAAGAGGGATGGTTTCCTGTGCCAGGACCGTTTTTGGGGTTTTTGAGTTTGTTTTTTTTTGGTGGTGTGGGGTTGGTTCCCTCACCCCCCCCAAGAAGCTGTGTACCCGTCCTGGCCCTGTACAAGGGAAAACCTGCGGCCGTGCTGGGTGTAAGCCTGAGGGAGGCGGCGCTTCCGCGGTGTGCAGTGCGGTGTGGCAGTTCTGGCTGCTGTCGCGCCATCGTGTCGCACTCCTTAGCGAAAGCACGCGGCAGCCCTCCCTCCCCGCTGCAAAAGGAGCGTTTCCCAGCGCTACCGTGGCCTTTATGGACAGCCCTCACCGCATTGTAGCGCTTCTGTGAATTCCCTTCGGAAGTGGGGGGGGCGATGGTCGCTGCTCCCCGAGTTCCTGCCCCCCAGCTCCGGGTTTGCATTCCAGGCCGGGGATCGGCTCCCGGGGCAGACTCACGGGACCGGGGACATCCACAACAGTTTGTGGCCCCTGCGCTGGGACTCGCCCAAGTGGGATGAACCCCCCCTGCACACCGTGTGTGTGTGTGTGTGTGAGAAACCATCTCACCTGGTGTAGCTGTTTGCTTTACCTTACCTTTTCTTGGTGAGATCTTTTATTTAGTACTGCCGAATTCTACTATTCTATTATTGGAGACCATAATTTGGAGTAAAATGCAGCAGTGCGTGTGAAAAAAGGAAAGCAGCAAGCTGCAGCGCGGTAGTAATTTTTCTTTTTCCTCTTCCTTTTCTTTTTAGGCCAAAGCGAACACATTCCGTGGGTATGAGCGTAAAGATCGAGTACGAGTGTCGCTGCTCAATAACAAGGATAAACTGTATAAAATTTTAGTTTAGCATTGTGTAAAAGCATGTAATAAATTGTATTGCCATACATACTTTGGAAAGGCTGTCTGTTGGAAAAGCAGAAGCAGCTGTAGCGGAGGAGCTGGGAATGCTGCGGGATGGAGCAGTTGTAGTCTCCCACTGCGTCATGGTGCGCAAAGCATTACTAAAACACCAATATTCGCGCTTTAACAGAACCAGAGCGCTTCAACATTCTCACACCTGCCTCAGCAGGCGCCAGTGCCTCACCCCTCGTACCGCGCTTCTCTCAGTCTGGCATCCGTTACCCATTCTGAAATACTTCCACGCGTGTGGCCAAAGCAGCGTGGGACGGAAAGACCACTCAGGACGCGGGACACGGGTGATCAAGTTTTTATTATCGTGTGGAACAAAATTAACATCAGAAAAAAAAACTGCCCCGCGCTCCCCCAACCCCAACGGCCGGGTGTCAGCCCGCACGCCAGCTTTACAAGCAGCACCTCAGCAAACGCGCCTTGAGCGTTTGCAGGATCGCGAAGCGCAACATCCCGTACTTCCAGGCAGGCAGAGACATTCCCGGGAGCCTCCACCGCCAGGAAAGCGGCCAGTGCTGGCGCAGAGAGCTGGCAGCGAGCGGTGTCTCCCTCTGACCTTGCCAAGCAGCCGCAGCGCTGTATGCCGAAGGTTTCAGCTGCCTCCCTGCGCGTCCCTAGCGAGCTCGTGTCGCTGCGGAGGACCCGCTCAAGAGCTGTCCTGCTTTTCACGTGAACAACAGCCGCAGCCTTCACCTGGAGCAGGCAGAGCGGCAGCCGCTGCTGCCCAACAGTCCCAAATAATCGCTCGCTCCGGCGCTGCACCGTGCGGGACACAGCAGCAGTAATATTTACAGTAAGTGCCCGGGTTCCAGTTTAATCCGCTAACACGGAAATGGCGTGGGTCTCCCTTTCTCCTTGGGGGATGAGTCACGCTGGGTTTGGGTGCAGGGCCTTCAAATCTCATCAATGTGTACAGTTTGTACACAAAACAACACTAAATTCACCATCTCCATCTCTGGTGTCTCACCCCTGCAAAGCGGTGCGCCCACACCCGAGCTCCAGGCTTTTCGTATGTAACACTGCTTACAACTACCCATCTCCTTGGTGGGACAGCAGCAAGGAAATGCCTCTGGTAACTACCCTGAGGGGGGGGAAAAAAAAAAGAGCAGAAAAAGAAAATCTATTTGAAGTTGCCCCCTGTGAAGCGCTCTGGCTCTGAGGGGCGCTACGGGAGTCGGAGAACTTGGGCGGCTGAACACGCCGAGGCCTGGAGGGAACCGGGAGAGAGAAATCCCTGGTACAAACCAGCGCCAGCCACGTAAATGACCCCAGCTCTGACACGCTTTTTCAGGCGGTAGCAGCCAGTGTCATGAATAGAAAATCCCCTCTGCGCAATTAAACCACCAACCCCTCATCAAATTTGTACAAAACCAAAAGCATTTGCCACATACAAATACACCAGTTGTCTATGGACTACAAAACATTCTGTGGTCTTAAAGAGTGAAGTAGGCTTCCAGGATAAACCAGACCCAACACAACGGTGACACGCTGCGTGCTTCGTCAGCCACCACTGCTTTCTGGAGTAACACAAAACTCCTTGAGGTAACGGCAACAACGAATGATGTAGCATGAAGTGTGAAACCTCTTTATGCTGTGTTTCAAATTGGAATTTGTTGTCGGTGAGAAGCATTCCCCTTCCATCTCACCTTCATTTTGATTAACAACAACAAAAAGTGAAATGCCGGGTTTATTACAACCATTTTTTCATGTGCATAAGGGGGAGGGGTGGCTCAAAGTGGCCCTAAACCTCCTGTGTCAGCACGAGGATTTGGTATCTGAACGCTGGGGGATCCCAACTCCTCCAGGTCCCACAGTGAGACTGGAAGTGCGGTGCCACCCTTCACTTTGTGGCCACACCGCGGTGGTCAAAGTCACAGTGAGGGTCTCCCAGAGGAAGGTCCGAGATGCCTCAAGGCCCCTCCACGCCAGATCAGTGCAGGTCGTCAGTTCTCGCATCGTGCACGCCTCGCAACCCCCTACACCCACCCCGCTCCCTAAACCACCCAAAGAGAACTTTCACAGCTTGGTTTGCTTTTTCCATGCTGCTCTGCAGAGCAAGGCCACGGCCAGAGGGCTGAGCCCAGGAGACGAAGCTCTACGTGTTTGTTGGCCTCTTGCACCTGGCACTGATGTACCACGGTTGATCGTCAAAGGCCATCGGGACAGGGACGCGGTATTTCAAGCGCAGCCGGACACGAGGATTCAAAACGCTCCCGGTCTGCTTTCAGTGCGCCTTTTGCTTAGCAGCAGCACGCTTCCACGCCACGCGTTTGAGGACGAGAGCGTTCCCGACTCGCACCCGCAGACACACGCGCACACACACAGAGCTCGTTTTGGGGCGAGGGCGCTCTGTTCTCGCTGCGCCCCGCGGCTGCTTTGGGCACCCCTCGGGACGGTCCCAACGCCCTTCTCCCGAGCACAGGCTCAGCGCCGAGAGCAGGCAGATTTCAGTACAGGGAAGGCTCAGACTGTTTTTAGTCCCAAGAGACCGTAAACACCATGAAGCTGCTTCCCCCTCTGACCTCCAAAGAACACAGGCAAGTGTCTCCTCTTCACATTCCCCCCAAACAACTCTAGAAATCATCATCAGCTACAACCATTTTGTGGTCACCTCTCTCTGCAACGCGTGCCCTACAAGGGGCTGGTGGAGTACTGCTGGATGAGCCGCTTGTGACAGGGATCGCAGACGCGCTCGGGGTTAATGCTAGACGGGAGGGGCAGCTCATTCGCTGAACAGGCTTCACAGAAGATGCCGCCACAGTTCTTGCAGACGTTCTGGAACGCAGGAGGAGGACAGAAAAATGAAGGAGATGCTCAAGACGCAGGCAACACAAAGAAACTCAGTGTTTTCGTTCATTACCATGCCCTCAGCCCAAATCCTCCACTGGGGTAGGGAAAGACACCCCGAAACTCCACTCTTGTCCCCTCTGAAGACCAGAACTTTTCTCCTGTGCTCAGGACCAGTTTATAGCAAAGCTCCTTAGGTCAAATGAGAGTAGGTGAAGGCTTGTAGTAAAGCAGGTGAGAGTTACCAGTAACGAGCTGTTCAGGTTCTAATTGCTTCCATCTACAAGAGCGTTTTGTCACAAGAGGTGCACGTGTGTATTTTATAAAATATAAATACATTGGAACAACACGTCGTGCCCGAGACCAGAGTTTAAACGTGCACAGGCGTTTGGAAATGTATCAGGGTCGGAGATAAAGCTGTGTGGCATTTGCTTTGCTTTGAACTCGCATGTTTTCTCAACCACAGGAATGGGAAAGACCAGAAATCCTACGCAGGGCTCCCCCACGTGAACAGGAGAGGTTCACGGGGTCAATGGGGGGACAATCAGCCCCCCCCCCCCCCCGCCTCTTCTAAGCATCATGGTCCTGCAGCGCTGGGGAGCAGAGGAATGCCATCCTCGCGGGCGCTGCGGAGCGTGCCGGCTCAGGAGCAGCTCTTTACTCTGGCGAAATGCCTAACTGCCAGCGCTGCCTGTGCGCCGGGCAGCGCCGCAATCCCGGCTGCAGCGGGGAGCCCCTGCCCCAGAGAGCAGCAAGTCGTCACCGGTCACTTGGCCAGAGACAGCCTCTGCCTGAGCCTGAACGCCTCCGCATCAGGTAACCTCGCTGTGCTCACCAGTCCCCCCCAAAAAAATTTCCCAAGACCTATTTGGAACCGAGGTAGCGGTTCGTCTTTACCCGGGGGTGGAGGTGAGAGCCCTGCACGCCGCGTGCCGGGGAGCCGGCGCTGCCGAGAGCGCTCCTCCCTGCTCCGCAACCGCCTTTTGGTTGAGGTCTTGGCAGATCAACTGGGGGAACGCACAACCCAACGCCGCCTTCCAGCTCCCCCCTGCAGCACTCGCAGCGGCGGGACCAGGACGCCTGCTGCACTGACAGCAGTTGTAGCAGCGCCTTGACTTGTTTCCTTGCAAACCGCTCCTGCTCCTCACCATCGGTGGAGGGAAGTATGTGGACGAAGGCAGCGCTCCCACTGAACGCCCTTTTCGGTAACCCTCACATCAACCCTTTAGATTCAGACTGTAAAGCAGTGAGGAAAGCAAGAGGGGCTTAGCCACAAAAAAAAGAGTAAAAATAACAGAAAAAGGCAAGGTACCCTAAGTGGAGAAATAACACAAGTGTCAACACCTCCTATTCTCACTTCTGATTGATCCCAGAAAAAAAAAGGAAAGAAGCTGCTAAGGGGAAGGAAAACCAACCCACTGAACACAGCAGAGCGGGGAACCCTCCGGCGACCACCGTTTAACACGGTTAAGGCTAAAGTGGACTTCAGAAAAGGCTTTGTTTTTCGTCCCAAGTCACCAGCAGGGCATCTGTGCTGTTCGAAAACGAAAACCAGGGGAAACGCGCGTTCACCAGATGACAGAGTTGACAGTACAAGTCTTGGGAGTTACCTTCTTTTTGCTTCGGCTGCTTTCTTCCTGGCAGAGCTGGCAGATCTCGGCGTTTCCAGGTCCTGACAGCTGTTCCTAAACCCCAAGTGAAAACCAAGCCATTCTGCTTTACACGCTTCTTCACACGGCACCTGTATCAGAGCTCTGCGCCTGATCCCCACCTTACAACGGGGAGGAACATCTCCCACGGTTGTGTCTTTAACCCCTCTCTGTCCACAGCACACCGTGCAGCCACACAGGACCACCGAGCATTTGCAGGATGCAGCCTGCAGGATTTGCAGGCTACACCACAGGGCAGAGAAGGGGGAAGCACAGCACGGCTGCGTGAACCGAGGACCACGCAGCTCCGTTTTCAGGCTAAGCTCAAGCCTGCTGGCCCAGCAACGAGGTGGGACCTAAGTAGCTTTTTCACTGCGAAAAAGAGCTGACAGATGCAGAAATTCCCCGCAGACGGGACGCAACACCAATGTTGCAGCATCCCGTTGACGGTTGGGGTCTAGCCGTGCTTTGCCAGGCACCCGGAGGGGGAGAAAGAATGGATTCTGGTCAATTTGACATGGAAAAAACAAAACAAACCAACGGACTGAAACAGTCCTTCCTTCTAGCCTACAGAGCAACTGGCAAAGCCCTAGCCCACACCACGGAGGTTATACACCACCATGGAGGCTGAACAGCACCATTTTCACAAACACCACATTTTATTATGCTTCCGTTGTTCTTTTTAGACACACCAACCCGGGAAAGGCATGGGGCAAAGGAGTAACAAAAAGGGTTAATATTCATTTAAAAACCAACACGGCTGTGCTGAGGAGGCAAAATGAACTCATGTAGGCGCAGCACGGCCAACTAAAAGCCTTTCTAATGAGATAAGCAGCACTTTTCCACCAGGGAACGATTGCTGCTACTGACTCTACCGACAAATCCTCAAGGCAAAAGCTGAAGGACAAACTTCAGGGTATTCGGGCAGAGAAGATGCTGCAGTGACCCAGGAGCTCCCTCCGTACCCTTGCCCTTCAGCATTTCAATGTAAAAACCAATCACCAACCTGCTCGTCCTGTGTGCCGCCCAGTGACCTGCAAGAGAACAACATCGTCACTTGGAGCAGGCGCTTCAGTCACCGCATCATTTAAGAAAACCACCTGGACTGTTAGAGAATTCCCTCGGCCTGTTTTTGAAATCCCACCCATACAGATTTTTGGGTTTGTTGCTTTAAAACCACGCTGCCACGTCTGCTCGCATGAGAGACGAGGCCATCACAAGCATTGGCAGCCAGCGAAGCAAAGAGGCAGATGTGACTGGTGCCGTTCAGACACGCAGCACTCCCGGCTAAATGGGACGAGCAGGAGAAAAACCTGCAAAGCACCTTCAGAAGAGCAGAGGAAAGGGAGCACGAACATAAAAAAGACGGTTTACATCACACAAACACAGTTTAAAACCAGCTTTAAACACATTACTGCAAAACATTTGATGCCCTAAGACATCTGTGAACAGACAGCAATAATGCGTTTTGAGGCCTTCCCGATATGTCAGCAGCCTGATGCCTGCACTGCTTAAACAGAATCACAGAATGGTCAGGGTTGGAAGGGCCCTCTGGAGCTGCCCCAGTCCCACCCCCTGCCACAGCAGGGACACCTCCAGCAGTGGCACAGGACGGTGTCCAGGCGGGTTTGGGATGGCTCCAGAGTGGGAGACTCCCCCACCTCTCTGGGCAGCTGTGCCACTGCTCTGCCACCCGCACAGGAAAGAAGTCCCTCCTCATGTTAAGATGGAACTGCCTATGGTCAAGTTTGTGCCCGTTCCCTCTTGTCCTGTCACTGGGCACCGCTGAGAAAAGACTGTTCCCATCCCCCTGGCACCCTCCCCTTAAGTATTTATAAGTACTGATAAGATTCCCCCTCAGTCTTCTCTTTTCTAGACTAAAAAGCCCCAAGGCCCTCAGCCTTTCCTCATAACGAAGATGTTCCAATGCCCTCATCATCTCTGTAGCCCTTTGCTGGACCCTCTCCAGCAGTTCCCTGTCCTTCTTGAACCAGGGAGCCCAGAACTGCACACAGTGCTCCGGCTGCGGCCTCCCCAGGGCAGAGCAGAGGGGGAGGATGCCCTCCCTCGCCCTGCTGGCCACACTCTGCTGGGTGCCCCCCAGGGTGCCATTGGCCTTCTTGGCCCCCAGGGCACATTGCTGGCTCATGGGCATCCTGTTGGCCCCCAGGACTCCCAGGTCCCTTTCCACTCAAGGTGAAATGGGGGTAAACAGCATCTGAGGTCTGGAAGGTTTTTAATATCTGGTAAAGCAGATTTGAATTGAGCTTATGCTATTTTTAAGACAATACTTTTCTGATTAACTTTGTATCGGCACTCAGCGCACTGTGTCAGAGCCCTGTGTTTTTCCACTGACACTGAGAGTACTTCAGATAGGCTGTCCCCACCTCCAAGCAAGATCCTCATTACAGAGCTGTTCCCTGGGGCTTTTACATCATCTTTTCACATTTAAAACCAAATCTGAATTTCAGCTTTCAAATACTAAACAAATCCTACAACAAGAATCCCCCCTTCTAACACTGACTTTAGAAACACACTCCCTGAACTGCCTTTTTATACAACCATCTCCTTGAAATACTGTTTCAAGTTCTCTTTCTCCAACAGCTTCTCTTCGTGTCCAGAAGCTGCCCCAAATGCCATTGATCCACCAACCTTCTCCTTTCCCTCACCAACAAAGATGCCTTTCTTTGGACACAAGTACCAAAGGTCCCAGCTCTCTGCAGCATTTGGCTTGTACAGGTTCATTAAGTAAGAAAAATTAGGAAACAGCAGATTTACATAGAACAAAATTCAAAGGTAAATGGGAGAGAGGCAGAGCTTTTCAGATCCAGAAACCCTGATGGCAAGCAGTAGAACCTCCTTCCCTTTGACAGCTACGAAAAAGCAGCAGAGAGACCTCAGCAAAGGGCATTAGGCTGAAAAAAATCTTTCTTTGAAAGGGAAGTCACACTATTCTGAACTTCAGCAAAGAAATCAGAGAAGGGGAAGCAGGACTTAGGAAAAGGAGAAGGCAAAAATGAGATTTCTTTTCTTCCGTACTTGTGTGGCGGGACGCTGTTCTCCTCTCTCAGCGGCTGTTTCAGTTTAGCGTTTTCTTCCTGGATTTTGAGCTTCCCGTCCTGCCAAAAGGAGACATTTACCCATCAGTGGAGCTATATGGAGACTCCCGTTTCACCCCTGCCACGCTGCCGAGGGAGAATTTACACTGATGCTTCGGGAATAGTGATCTGCCCCTTCTTGGCACCGAGGGGTATTTGGCCACGTGAAAGCATACCAACACTGATCCGCCCTAGGAGCAGCTCGACATGCTTTCCTTTTGCTGCGAACATAAAGTTGACTTCACATTTTAGAGATGGACTCTTAAACATGTCCCGTGGTCTCCTTTTACTAGAAGGTACAAGAAACTTCACAGGCACCATTTTTCATTTTAACAGCAGAGGTGGAAGAGGTAGACGGGCTGAATTGGCTTTTTAAAGACTGATCAGCGAGACAAATCCTCTCAGCCAGGAAAGGAAAGAAATCTCCTCCTCCTCCCCAGGTAAGCCCCGGGTCACAGCCGAGCCACGCATCTCCGTAACACCACTGGAACACGACTGTCAAAAAACAGCCGCACACCCGCACAGGCAGCGCTGGCAGAGTCACCCACGCGTGCACCACGCTCACGTTGCGACTACAATCTCAGCGGAGCTCTTCAATTTCTGCAAATGCAAAACTTCCACCCGATCAAGCACCACTTCCAAGTTTTGTTGCCAAAAAAAAAAAAAAAAAAAAAATTGAAGGAGGCCATTCTGAAATGGCTTTCTTTGCACGTTGGCCCATTCGTTCCTGGCGGGAGCGCCCCACTGACGCTGCAGCGCTCGCCTACTGAGCAAAGGAGGGGAAGCCCACGCAGGCTCAAAGCCAGCGACAGGCTGTCAGCTAAGCAGCGAAGAAAACCAACCGCTCTGCCTTCCGGAGAGCCAACCAACCTTCGCTGCACGGGTCAGACTGCCCACTTCTGGGGTTGCTTGTTTGCATTTTCACTGGCCAACTGCACCGCACGTAACTCCCGATTCCTTCTACTGATTTATAGCTGTTCTGCTACAGCAAACATGACTTTGTGATAAACGAATGATGACGTGTAAATAGCTTCACTGAAATGATGTGTAATATTGGTAAAAAAAAGAAAACTGGCCCAGGGGAGCCCAGCGAAGGCGACTCGCAAGTGCAGCAGCACACGTGGGAATTGCAGAAACAACCTCTATCACTTCACAGTTCTCATACTTACAGGTTTTGTTCTCCAAAACAACTGTTTCACTGCCAATTCCCAGCAAAAGAGCCTGTTTCATTTTACAGAAAAAGCCGCAGAGCAGATTTTCACTTTCAAAGGCAAATTTACTGCTAAAAAGGGAGTTTCACTTGGGGACTATGAGTTTTATTCTCAAGATGAACACAACACTTTGCTTTAAAAAACACTGAATTCACTAATGCGCAGCACTAAAAGAACACCGAAAGTGACTTGGGACGCCCTCAAAAAATAATTTTGTCTTCCAAGTTTTACTGTTTGCCTCTTTCAGGAGAATATCCCCTATTACGATGCGAGAAATAAAACCGAGCAAGTTTGCTTGTCATAAGACGTAATGTTTACAGCATCCCTCCTGCTGTATTACACTTGGTTTTATTGAACTAGCGATGGAAAATCACAACCGCTGTCAAGATTTTGTCAGGTCCCCAGCTTGGAAGACAAAATCAGCGTTCTGCAATGACATGTAATACTTGGAATATTTTTCTGAGGGTCGACTCAATAAACCACCTATTTAGTGCATGTAAAAAAAACGTTCCAAAGCTCATTTTGCGGTGGCACATCAACAATACGTATTTATTGCTTAACAAAGCTCAGGAAAAGCCAATGAGCAAAATGAAACCGTATTTCAAACACCAGGCAAGAAAGAGAAAAGTCGCATTACCTGTCTCAGCCAATTCTTTGCGCCTTTTTTGTTTTCTTGGCTGCGTTGGTGACTCTGTGACCATCTGTCTCTCTCCCGCTTCAGTTCCAGTTCAAGGTGGCTCCTAGAATACAGGGTGGAAGTGTGAATAAAGGCTATGGCTTTGTAACACACGACATCAAGAGCAAATGAGCTGTTTGTTTAACCCTCTCTTTACACTGAAGCAATTGAACCCCAACTCAAGAGCTGAAAACTGCCTCTTTGAATAAGAGGTTGTCTCCCAGGGTGTTAAGCCATAATATGTCAGCATGGAAAAAACTAAAAATTCTTCACCTAATTCTAGCACAATTTTGCGGGAAAGAAACCTGCTGACTATGTCTACAAGTCCTTAAAAGTATTTAGTTATTCATCTATTACAGAACTGTTGATCAGTGCGCTGTTTGAAAGGCGTTCTTCAGCACGCCAGCTGCTCCGGGACAGGCTCTGACGCCAAAGCCAGCGTCCCTGACCGCTTCCCAAAGGCATCCGCACAGCACGGATGGACTGTCCCTTCCTGAGAGCTGTGGCAATTCTTCTGACACCTCACCTGGAAGTGGGGCTTGGTCCTCATGGAGCAACCGAGGGCTCCGGCCGAGGGCTCCTCCCCGGGAGAACCTGCTCTGCTATTGCCCTCGGCTGAGGAACAGCACACAAGCAGGTCAGTACGCGGGCTGGAACAGGAGAGGTGAGCCCAGTGGGCTGAAAACAGCATGCATATGCTCTTTTACGGACTGCAGTCAACTCCCTGCTCGACCCTAATGAAGGGATGGCAGATGCTCCTTCAAGACCGCTAAGCAGCTGAGCCACGGAGCTGCATCGGTACCGCAGCCGAGGCTCCGGTGTCAGTGCCATGCGGCGCGTGCTGCAGTACATCGAGCCGCAGAGAACAGAGACAGGGCTGAGTGCAGCACATTGATATTCAGGAGGACAACTAATCAGCGGGTCAAGGACAGATGAAGAAGCCTATCTGAGGTCCCTGATGTAGCCCGAAGCAGGTGGAAGAGCAGCACGACTCTAAGTCTAGGTGTGGATCGCAAACCCTTTACTCTGGGGCACCGGAAAGCTCAGCGCCTCCACGACTGCAGCCTGCCTGCGCACAACAGCCACAAAGCTCTTAGAGCAGGGACCAAAGTGCCAGAAACTCCATTTTCTGAAATCACAACAAATAAAATACAGTAGCTGCCGTGGGGAACAATGCCTTCACCAAAATCAAAGCCTAGAAACTGAGTATCTGCTGGTATAATTAGTGGCAAGACTTGTACTATAAAACATCCTCATTGCTATTAAAACCAACATTATCCATTATCACCCTCGTTAGCCTCCATAGCGCTCCAACAGTTTTTTAAACAGCTCGTTATGACTACAGCCTCATTAATTACATAGCCTGACTGAAGTGAGTAAAGCTGGTGGAGACTTCGATCCAGAAATGAATCCCCGCCTGTGTTGACATTTAAAAATCAAACCAGCTGAGGGAATTCTTGTTTATAACATGATTCAAAAACGCCACCACCACAAAGCGCCCCATTTCCTCTTTAAGGAATATAATTCGAGCCACACTACCCACCACCCACTGCAGCACTCCAACAACTCCCTGCTTCACAACCCAGTTAAATAAAGCAGTACAGCCTCCCAGTAAAAGAGGCTCAACCGTTTCCATACTGTCACCTTGATTTAGCCTGAGCGAGGAAGGCATGAGAGAGAGTCCAACTCATGCAAAAATAAATCAATTTGCAAGCGTCCTCCCTGGGTCGCTCCACTAACCAAGTTCAACTGGCGCAGTGTAAGGCGCACACGCAGAGAAGATGCGTTCCCCATTTCTACCCCGGACCATGGCTAAGCTCACCCACGCACACCCAGGACCTCGCACGCATTTCTGACAAAAGCCATTTGCTGGCTTTGCGGGTGCCCTCTGTAACTTTTGAAAAAAAGGAAACAAAAAGCTGTGCCAGGAGGGGAAGAGAGGACAAAATAAAAAATTAAAAAAAATGCATCAAGCGATGCTTTCACACAATTCCTTGCAGTGACTTTGCAACAAACAAAAGATGCGTCATGGCTGCAGAAGGGGAGATGCTCTTCTATTTTAAGATAAGAGGATTTCTCTGTTTTCCTGATGCTGGTAAACTGATGACACTGCAGGGCGAAATATGACAGCTCTCGCCAAGTTCTCTAGATTTGGTTTCCAGCTTTTTGGTTGCCTCCCAGCAAAACTGAGACCAGTTTCAGCTGGGGGGGAAAAAAAAAAATCTAAATAAAAATCACAGCGCCGTTTGTCAGACTGACAACCAGGAGCGACATCCCTTGCTCCAAACTCTTCAGTGCTTGGAATCTAAAGCTGACAGTAAAAGCAAATGATGCGATTACAGTGGGAGCCTGATGCAACGCTGGATGTTGGAGAGGTCTACGGTGCTATCAGAGACCTGACTGCGCATTGAAGCACACGTCCAGCTCCCTCTCATTCCCTAGAGCAGGCTAATGCACCACGCGACCTCAGTGCGGGCTGAGCATCTACGGAGCGTCCCAAACAGGTTTTGCAGCTTGTGGTGATCTCTGTCCTGCATCTCTAACGCTGCAGGTTTCCAAAAGATGTGGTTATCGGCAGACGCCCAACAGATCTACCTGCAGTGCAGAAAGCCCCCAAGGACATTTCCGTATTCAGAGAAATATCCTGACATTTCATTTCCACCCATGAGATGTTCTGCAACCTGCTTCTCATATTCCACCACCACGTAAGGTCTGTACTTTCGCTGGTGGTTTCTGCTGACCATGTAGTTCTACTGCATTTTCTTCCAATCTGCTTTTTCTAGTTGTAACTAGAGTCACACATGTTAAAAGATTTGCCGTCTCGCAAAGCTTTTCACCTCCCCAGAGCGAATGCCTGCTTGGCATCTCAAACGCCACTTGTCTCTCCAACCCCTACTTGCTTTCGCGACGGCCCTGCCTGCTTTCTCCTATCCACAGCCCAGAAAACAGATTAGAAAAGGATCTCTTCACCGCTGCCTGGAGAGCTCTTCCACTTCCAGCTGGAGGCTGTTGATTTTGTCCCCAAACTCCTGCTTGAAGAGGCGGTTGTCCTGCTGCGCCAGCTGACGGTCCTTCTCTGCCTGTCGCAATCTGGATTTGAGCCACATGAACTTGTGATAAAAAACAAAAGCCATGGTGGGGAGGAAGACCGAGTTTAAGCAACAAATAAAAAAAAACCCAGTGAAAAGGTAAAGCCAAAAAAAAGGAATGGTAAAAACAATGGAGAGGAGGAAAATATTTTAAAGAAAAGCAAAATGTAGGTGAACCAGGCAGAAGCTCTGCTTTTCAATAGTTTTTATTCTATTACTACAGTTTACAGCCAGTAGATGGAAAACATAAAACATCACTTTTATCCAGATTCAAAGCAAACCTCAAGTACACAGAATTTTAAGTCAAATTTGATTTTAATGTACGTTACATTTCAGCTTTACACATGTAACTGGAACTTGCAACAAAGGTTAGCTACTATATTGGGAATTAGTGCATTTTCCTGGTCTCTTCCACAGGCTGACACATTGGCTCAAGCACCCAGGCTTTACCACACTGAAGCGTTTCCGCTTCGGGCCTGAAATCAGAAATGGCTAAATCCTTAATTCTGCCTTATTTTAGCGTTACTCTGACAGCAAACAAACCCAGCCCAACCCCTATTTCTACGGAAGAAATCTGGGGAGGGGCAGGGGAGTTAACCCTTCTAACTAGCGATCGGGACACCTTGAGGAAAGCTTCCATCTTTTTATTGTTATTTTATTTTTCTCCAGGTAGTTAAAATGAGTTTCTAGTAAAAGGTTACTGAAGGTTAAGTTTATACTCTCAAGCATGCGGCTTGGGCACGGCGTAGAGGTTTAAAAGGGGTCTCCAAGCCTGCTTGTGTGCGGGAGTCCACTGAACAAGCTAAGCGGTGGTACAACGCCTGCGCACAGGAGGACTGGGCTGAGCCTCCCGGATTTCGGAACGTACCTAGTGAGAATCAGTAGGTGCCCTTTCCCCAGCTGCGTTTCAGTCACGTTCGCCACCCACTGCCCCGAGGAGCGCAAAGGGAGAACTGGCACCAAAGAATTCCTACAGGCGTTCTCACCAGAGCAAAAAAAACCCTCATTCAACACAGAAACCCCCCAAATGTGATCTTCTTGAAAGTAAAGAAATAAATCTCAAGGAGCACTTATAACCTAAAGCCTGTGACGGGCCAGCACGGTGAACTTGTGCGGCCACAGGGAAGAGGATATTAGTTTATAATAGTCCAAGCTACAGTTACCTAAAGTTTTGCACTGGGGTGTTAAATTGGCAATTATTTTTCTTACTCAGAGCTGTTTCCGAGCTTTAGCTGTTCATTCATTAGCAAATTCCATTTGTATTGAGCAAAAGAAACTCAGAAGCAAATGAAAGAAGTGTAATAGTGAAAGGCAACTCTTCCTTTTAAACCACTAACTACTCAGACAAGGAATGGTCAAGTACCAAATTACCATTTCCACTCCCCACCACTGCACATTTTGTTCCTTTTCCTTTTTGTTTTTGTTTCTTTTAAACGCTAGAGTATAAAGATCAGATTTTTTTTTTTTTTTGTAAAACGTGTAACTTCCCTTTCTAGAAAGAGGAGAGACCTACCGAAACACCTCTCCTCAGCTCCCTTCGCTCGGGAAGAACCGCAACGTATGTCTAGAGGGATTCATGGCAGAGGTAGAAGGCAATGCAAAGATAAGGAGGTTTCCACTGAACTTACCACTCTATCATGTTACTCTAAGACACCTAGCTACTAATTCTGGACACATGAAGTTTAAAGGAATAAGGATAAGTCATTAGTCCCCCCAGCCTCCCACCAAGTCACTAAGGCAAAATCGTTGCAAGCGGTCTCGGTTACGAGAGGGCTGGTCTTGACGGTGATGAGCTCGCGAGTCGCGCCCCTTTGCCTCGGACACGGGGCTGAACCCACAGAACAGAAGAGAATGGGTAACGGCTTGGGGTACGCACACAACTACTTTCAACAACTTCCAGGGATGCATTTTTTTTTTCGTCTACTTCACAAAAAGGGTAACACAGAAAACTAGTTGACTTTCCAGAGCTGGCCAATCTGGTATCGGCTGGACCAACGCACCTACTATCCGTAAATGTTGAAGACTTGTGCTGCTGTATACGGTATGCATCACCGGGATGTACAGAGCCACATATCTGCCATTCCTGATGCTTTTCTGGTGTGTTTATTGGCCAACTCATCGGTACTTTAACACGGTTTAAATGGCAAAGGTAGGGATTTTTATACCCGACTCTAAATCTCTGAAGAAAAACTCACTGATTTTAAAAATTCAGCAAATTCCAAATCAACTTTAGGTGACAATTAACATTTTAACAGTTGCTTTTAGCAATTCTTAAGTTCTCCCCCTCATAAATGAGTTCTGATGTCAGAGCTGTGAGGTGACCAGACATAAAAATGTCTAATGATGCTTCTGGATCAGTTTGTTTGCTGCACTATTTAAGGTTTTTGCCTGTTTCACCAAATCCTTTTCACTGTATAAGTAAGTCAGAATGAGGATGATGAAAAAAAATGGAAAAATAAGAACAGCAAGAGAAAAAGAGCAAATCAATTAGCTGAGTAGGTATCATAAAACATTTTAAAATACAAGTTTTCTACAAACAAACCAAACTTTTTTATAAAGAATCATTCAGAATATATACGCTAAACCGAGAACGTTAATTTAGCACATTGACCTTCTCATTAAGCCCCACACGTGTTGCTGAGAGCTATGCTTTCCCCCGATTTTCTCGGAGCAATTCGCAGAGACTGAAGTTCTGAACTTTTAGCCAAAGCACCGCAAAAAAAGCCTGGCTTTAAGAACGAGACAAAAGGGAAAAAAGAACGCTGCTCCTTCTCAAATCCATCTGACTTCGATGCCGAGGCCCTCCTAATTTCATGAAGGTTAGTAATGTGAGAGCCACACAGCCGTTAGGATGGAACCTGGCCCGGTCCAAATGGACGCTATACCTACGGGCTATCTTTATCAGCTTCTAGCGACAGCCAGGCTCCCTCACGTCTTCCTCCGTTTACTTCACGTGAGGATTTTTTCAAGCTCATCTCCCTCAGAAAGTACAAGGCTGTCCATCAAGAAAATGCTTCAATTGTTTTTTTGGGTTTTTTTTCAAAACAGTACGAGAAAGATGTGGAATAACCACGCATCTCTGAGCCTCTGCTGCACGCTCATCCTTCCCGCTCCCACCGTAATACTGTCATTAACAGTCAAGCACTTCTCTAAGTTCATATTTACATTTTTTAATCAGTGCTGTCAGAGATGGTAATTTGACTCGTAATGACTGGGTAACATACAGTGCAGCTGATGTAGATAAACAAAGCTGCTATGTTAATTACTGGTTTAGTAGTACAGTCGTTTCTTACAGAAGCCCTCCTGAGCACGCAAAACACTTCTCCTAACAGCATCTCAAAAATTATAGCTCTCCTCACATAGCGCTGTTGAGCAGCGGCTAAGCAGAGCGCTCGGGCTCTCGCCTGCTCCATTCAGGGTCAGTGGGACGCTACCACTAGAACACATGCGTGACTTTATAATTGTAAGAGTTTCATTTTTTACCTTTGTTCAAGCTGTTTGATGGTGGCAGCCATCTGATTTGTTTTTTCTTCCAAACGGCTGTTTAATTCACTCTTCTGTTTCACTCCCATGTCTGAACTCTGCAAAAAGTAGTATTGGGGTTTTTTGTAAGTAGCAGTGAAACCAAAATAAGCCACAATAAATCATGTGGCATGTGAAACAAAAGGGGCAGAAGCCAAAGAGGCCAGAGAAGCTGCTCAGAAAGCAACTGCCAGGTGAATATTACAAGGACAAACATCTCGCCATACAGGTGCAGGCTACATCTGGACCCCGCAAAAGGGCAGTACCATAATCAATTAAGCTTCCAGTATAATACATATTACTGCAGTACCTGCTGATAACATTCCACTGTTTTGCACAGGATGATTGGCTCAAACCAGGACAGGAGAGCAGAGGCAACTCTTTCCTGTTCTAAAGTTTATTCTAGAATTTCTTTTCAAGTTTTTTTGTGTTGCTCCTTGTCTTAAGAGTCTACTTTAGTCATCACACAGTAATATCTGTAATTACACCATACACCTTCAAATACGAGATTGTACTGGAGCAGGAGCTACTGTGGCTCACTTTTTATACCACAAAAACACAGAAGAGGCTTCCCCAGTCAAACACACACATTTCCGGATCATCGTGAATTTTTCTTCAGAAGCAACTGCATTTTCCTTTAACCCCCAACACATTGAATTGTTCACATACTACAGCTTTCTTGCAGGAAGGCCGAAGTATGCTACACAGCCTGTAACCCTCCCAACACCTAGCACCTTTTATAAATAGACAGAGGGGGAAAAAAAGAAGAGCTATCAGTTTGATCTGGAATTCACTGCATTTAATTATTTCCCTACCTGCAGCTTGAAAGACAGTTCATGCTTTAGGGCCCTGAGGTCATCCAGTTGCTGTCTGAGTGCCACCAGCGCATCTTGCTTCTCGCAAACGTCTTTCTCCAGCATCTTCATGGCTAGCTCCATCTCCTGTCGCATCCCGATCTGCACCTCCAGCTCTTTCTCCACATCCTGGAACATCCGGATCAGTCAGCGTTACCAGCCAGCTTTCCTCACCACCCGCGAGATAACCACCCTTAACTGCTGCTCCTGCCAACGCAGGCACGACCTAGAAGCGTGCTGCATCGCCACAGCGTCACAGTTACAGATCCGACCCATCAAAGAGAAATAAGGACAATAGATTCACGTTTTCAGTCCAGTATTAAAGCAACGTAATTACCAGCAGAGAGTCAGAAAGCACCATATAGGCCCATCTGCCTGATGGGGGGGACTAGGGAAAAGCTGGCAGACTTCTTATTTCCTAAAAAAGTTCTGCTCAGGCATTTTTCTCCCCACCAGCTGAACACACTATGTTGAATAAGAGTTCAGATAGTGGCGATATCCTTACCTGCAAGGGGGCTATGTCACACCCAGAAACGCAAGCGCACCGCTCATTTTGAGAAACAGACCTCAAACTGATCAATTGAGCCACAAAATTAACATCGCTTCTGACAAGACTGTCACGGATCAGGCAGAAGCAGGCAGGAATGAAAAAAATCCCCTGACCAAACATTTTCAAAAGTGATTGTCTGGAGTTATTATGTGAAAAAGCCATTTGCAGTGAGCTCCAAGCTCAGACAGCCCTTACCAGCCGCAGCTGAGTCTCCTCCTTTAACTGTTTTCGTGCTTCAGTCAGTGCATGTCCATCAGCAGTTCTGTCTTTAGTGACCTAAGTTAATGAAGACACCCAATTAAATTGTCAATATATACTACTAACCCTCACATTTGCCGACTATTTGCTTTTCCCGCCACTTCGAAAACAAATTCTGCAACTATCGAAACTCTGAGCTCCAGTCAGTTAACGCAGCACGCAGCTTCCATGTGAAATGACTCGGTCTCCCGGTTTCCCCAAGTGCTCCCCGCACTTCAACGGGTATGAATTAAATGCACAGACTGTCCGTCTTCAGAACTTTCACAATACACTAAGTACGGTTACAAAACCTCAGAAAAAGATCTTACGGGTTTCAAAACTAAAACCAGATTCTGCCACAGTTAGTAGCATTTTCAATAAATCAACAAAAAAAAGATTATAGTTCCTGCCCCCTGATTTACAGAAAGGGTAACGTCTCAGGCCAAAAAAGCAGAAATCCTACATCCAAATGTTTTTGCCATCCCCTCAGTGAATCCTCCTCCCTCCTGTCCCTCCTGACACCTCCGCCCAGCGAGCCAGGAACACGCTGTGTCGGCTCTCGGCTCCGCGCACGCTCACAGTTCCATCAGCTACGCCAGGCAGGATTTACTGTGGCCGAGCTCCATCTGTTACCTCTGCGGAGGACCCACCTGGAGTCACTCTTCTTCCATGGCAGTTTTTGTGAGAGATACATAAGGAAATAAAGTCTCTTCCAAACACCTGCTTATCGGTTGAGTTTGAGCTTATTGGTTGAGTACTGAACCCAAAAGGTTCAGTAATCGTTCACACACACCAACCTTACGATTGGACTCTAAGATATAAGAACTTTCTTCTTTAACCCGTTCCATCTCTTCTTGCAGTGTAATAATCCTGTTGTTTGCAACCGCAAGCTGTGAACAAAACAGAACAGTAACATATCAAAAACATACTTGACCTTTTTCTTCCCCCCTCTCTAGGGACATTTTCTGTACTCATTTTTTACAGTCACTGTTGAGAAAAAAAATAGATATTTGGAGAGGTAAAAGACAACTCTGCCTCCACCACAGAGAAAGACTATCTGAAAAGCATCAATTAGTGCCGGTGTGATGGGCTAAAACACTATTGGCTACAACAGATACTTCCCAACCTATTTTGCTTCCTGTCTTTTAGTAAAGTTACTGGCTTTTTCAGGTCTCTACCTGCTAGACTCTGCATAATGTGCTTAGTGCAGCTCAACAGAAGTCCTCACTCCATTCCCCTTCCCTTGCCAAAGACAGCAGAAAGGAAAAATGTGAGCACGTGGCAGCTAGGTTTTGTTGACTTCTGGCAAGTGAAATATATTACCAGAGAAGAAATACTCGGACCAGTTTGCTAAAGCGTCAGTAGTTTGTGTACGCTGCTAGGCAGAGCACGTGAGATCTAAGATGCTCAAGCATTTGGGCAGGAGGAGCTCCTCAGAGGAGGAGGATTTGGCGGGAAACAGAGGATCAGTAGCACACACCACCCTCACGCGACAGGACATCTGCCTCAGAGGAAATCCCAGTGAAGATATCATGGCAGACTAACAGATTACTTCGAGTATGCAAAGACCAAAATAACTTCAGAAAACTCCGGGCTTTGTAAATCCTAACTTACCTCAGCCTTGCACACAAGCAAAGCTCAGTGACGTTCCAAGAGGTCAGCAATGTTATTAAGTGACAAACCCAAATAGAAATTACCCTGATAGACACGTGAGTCTTAGGTACAGCTCAAGCCAAATACACAAATTGATGTGACATGTGACGCAGTTCATTAACTACACCCTGCAAACAGCCCTGCTTGGCACAATGTGTTCCAGTGTCACTTAAATTCATACTTTGAACTGCACGCAGACTTTGCTTGGACACAAGCATGTGAATTATTAAAAAATAAAAAAATACTTCAGTCAACATTACAATTAATCTCATGGGTACCATCCCTAATGGGCACAGCACTCATACTCTGCAGGTAATAAATCAAAAGCCACTTACTATAGTAGCACTGAGAAACGCAGCCTCTACTGCCGACTGCCTTTTTAAAATAAAAATTTTAATTGTAAAAAACATTTCTTACTCCTTAATTGCAAGAGTGGATAAACTTATTTCCCTCGCTAAAGCTTCTCATCGTTTGGAACACATCCATTAGAGTAAATGTTCAATAACCAGACACACAGACCTCCTTTAATGAGGGTGACCAAGCAAAAAAGAATTTCTATTTCATATTTGTACTGCAAGAGCACTGAAGCATCCCAATCAAAATCATTCTGCTGAGCTAAGTGACACGTGGACAGAGATACTGTAAAACCGTTAGGATGAGACCTACTATCACCCATTTGCCAGGGAACTCACCCCAAAAGATTTTATTACATTTATGCCATTACTAATGAACTGCAAGACCAATTTTAAAACACAGGTTACACCTATGATGAACGCACCAACCATTTTTCATGCTTAGACGGAACTTTTTATCTATAATGATAACTTTCCCTTTATTTCTTGCAAATTGTGACATCTAGAGAAAAAGTTATCTTACTGTCTTTACACTGTGGTAAACTTCTGCACCTGCCAAAATAAACAGACATTTAAAAGTCTGTCGTGTCTGGACATCTCCTA
Organism: Pluvialis apricaria; assembly: GCA_017639485.1. NCBI lineage: Eukaryota > Metazoa > Chordata > Aves > Charadriiformes > Charadriidae > Pluvialis > Pluvialis apricaria. Next base: position 82,505,041 of record CM030010.1, read on the forward strand.
ACCTACATCAGCTGTACGGCATTCAAAACCGTATCCACCATACAATTTATTCTAAGACATTTTCCAAAAATCAGAAAGCACTCCAAGATTTCAGAGGGATAAAGTGTATTCAACAGCTTTTGGTTTTTAACATAAACATTCAGTTGTTTCTCCACCTCATGCTTAGTTAGTAGCAACAGCCAGTGTAATTCCCGGTCAGTTATTCCAGTTCCATCATTAAACACTCATCATTCTGTACACCAGAAGTCTGAAAATAACTCCTCCCGTACCTTTAAACCCCAATTCCAAAAGGCCAAAACATCAGATAATTCTCTATTACACTTACCTCCTCAGTCAGTTTAGTGTTGGATTTTTCTAAGGCATCCACTTTGGCCTGCAGGTTGTTTACAGTAGCACTGTTGAAGAGAAAAAAAAACCCTTACAGTAATCCCTTCTTTTTTAAAAGTCAGTTTGCTATTTTGCTATACTATATAATAAAGAATAAATAAATCATGCCTTACCTTAAATGTCTATTGAGTTCTTCCACATAGTTCTTCTGGTCCAAAATAGCAGTTATCTGACCATCTCTGGAAAACAGAAATACCATTCAGCTCAGCCGTTGGGATTCGAAGCACCAAGAGACACCATTAAAGGTCTAAGAGGAAACGTGGTGACACAGCCCGCGTACCCAGCATGCCAATGCCCCAGGTCCGGACGAGTCTATGTGAGGCGCGTAAAATAGCAAAGCCAAGTTATACGCTACACCTTTATAATCAGTCACTGTCCCCTGACTTCTCAGGAGCTGCAACTGCTACAGTCACCCGGATGACATTTGGGCATTTGGTGACGCTCAGACCAGAACAATTAAGGCAGACGACATTTCAAAGAGTACAGCAGTATTTCAAAGAAAAAAAATACCTGGTTTTGCACTACATTTATATCAGACCAGAGTTCCATTCAAGGAAATCTGTCAACAAATGCATGTTTTGCATGCGCTTCCAGCAGGAAACCTCAACTAAAGAATGTTCTAAAACTGAAAATACAGATATAATAACTGCGATCAAAACACCCGATCCTCAGGGATAATGATTAAAGAGATGTCTGAAATCAAAGTAGCAGGACCTCCTTAGAAGGAAGACGTACTCTTGGAGAACCTCAGAAAACCACAACACCTGATCAGTATGTCGGTGTCCTCACACTTGTTTTCAACCTCTTGCTCTGAATGTTGCCCAGCTCAATTCGTGTATGCTGGCGCAAGCACTTTGGGCTATTATTACAGTTATAGTCTTTTCCAATTGGAGAATTTTTTTTTTTTCCTAAGGACGCTATGGTGCCAAAAATCAACTACTATGCTGCTAGCCGTACAACTGGCAAAGGCTACAAAGCTGCTTACCGACCAGGCTTTAAAGACTGGCAGACCTAACTCAGCAGAGGGTCACTTTCAAAATATTTTTATCTTCAATTGCCAGTTAAGGAAGAATATACAGAATTTCTGTGAGACTCTCCTTTTCCCCTGCACCCTCCCAATACTTCCAGTACCTTATTTATATGTTATGATTTATCATAGAAGAACAATTCAGTCTAAGTTGCTTTTTAATTAAAAAATGTAACCGCTTGCAAGGCAACCGGGAATACGTGAATACAAGTTACCAAGAGCTAAGAAGCAGAAGAATTGCGCGTGTACTTACCCTTCACTGCCTTTTGTGCTGTTCCCATCTTTCAAATACATTGAGAAATCGATAACTCCAACCTAGAAAAATTTGCATTTTACATTAAATACTTTTTCTAAAACTAAACACCGTCCACAGTTATGCAAGTTTAGAGCCATTCAGTTGGAACATCAGTACATGTATTACAGCAAGGATTCATTATGCCAGTAATGTATCAAAGATTAATGAAAACATGGCATATTTTAAGCATAGGTATACTTGGACAAGCAGCAAGTTGGCAAGCAAGTCTTAGGACATAAGGACAAACATTACCATCACCCTATCTGTACATACACTGCTTATGCAAGCTGGAACATAAGCGCATACAGGCTCATTTTCTTTTGTTTAACAGCTACAATGATCTCATCACACAGCGTGAGTGAATTAACAATTCTGCCCATCTCTCCCCTCATTTTGGCTATGACCTTCCCCGTTTTCACCTCCTTTTTCATTTACTACATTTCACTCCACAGTGACCTGCATGCAGACCATAGCAATGCATAACAGCAAAGAGAAACCCAAAATCCTGACCTCAGCGCCGCCAGCTAACTGAAGACCACAGTCACAGTAACTAGCTTATATTAGTCTTATATTCCACATAGTAACAAACTAGCATCTCGGTTGAATAAAGTCCTCTACAACAGGAAATTCTTCCAATTAAAATAAGCAGAATTAACTGAATAGCCAGTACCTGTGAGTCCAGGTCTTCTCCTTTCATGCAGAAGTTTGCATCAATGACGTTCAAACCTACTAGGAGGCCAGCGATGATCGCACCTTCTTCTTCCATCATCAGTGCATTGGGCTCATAAAACTCACTGCAGGACGCACAGCAAGAGAAGACCAAGTGTTACATCTTTAAAAGTCAACTAAAATGATGTCAACTAGCACGGGATCCCTGCTATTTCAGACGCCAATAACTGCACTCCTACCTACTACCCATGTACTCCCGCTCTGACTGAACAAAGCCCTCTTAGCTCAGTAAGTTTTTAGGTGAGGCAAAGACTCAGTAAGTAGAGACCTGGTCCCTCAGCTGTCGAGAGGTGATGGAAAGCAAGCATGATTCTTGAGTAATGGGTACAGCACATTGAAGATTTAAGACTTGGGCTTGATATCAGATTTTTTTTAGGTAGCATACTTCTGCTACTCTATTACATCCTTTTATTAACACAAGCCACCGCCACATTTTCCAGTGGACAATACCAAGTTCTCCTTTCTAACCCCAAGTCGGCTATGGATTTACATGGACAGCCAACAAAAACCTATATGTTTGAGTAAAGAAACACCAACATATTTATTAAATCTACTTACGCAGACATAGTAGTTCAAATCTGTGGACTTTCAATTAAACTACAAAATTATTGCTGCTTTATGAGGGCGAAGCAGAGATACGGAGAAGTGAAGTGACTTGTTCCAATTCAGATGGTAATGAATTGACAAAGTCAGAAATACATCCAGGGCCAAGATTTCTCAGAGAATACTGTAACCCCTCTGTAGGATATTGCACCCAAATCATCTCTTTGGAACTAAAATTTGTGTTTATTCTAATGGATATTTGAGACAAAGTGGAGAAATAACAGCTTCTGAATTAATAAGGAATACTAAGCATTTTTAACCCCTCAGAGGAAGCTCTGCATTTCACAAATACTACCATTTCTCAAAAAAAAAGTACACATATACTTCACTATTTGGGTGTAAAATACTGTAAAGATCTTACAAAAGGGCAGAAGTGAACCTAACCTAACCTGAGAGCGAGCTCAGCCCTCACCTTAGAAGATCCTTTCTGTTGATCAAGGCTTTCATGTATTCTGAAAGTTTCTTCTGCATTAGAGCCAGGCGAAGCCAAGCTCTTCCTCTACCCACAGGTGTCCTACAAAGGCCAGAAACAAAACAGTTACAGACATGCTGCAATGCACATTCACAAACTGATTTAATAATCCTTTTCTATCTAAAGTTTCTGCGTCTCAAAGATAGAGCTGGCACTGATGAAAACAAGGAAATACAAGGTATTTAAGCGCAAATAGTTACAGACAAGTTTATCTAAGCAATCACTGCTTCTCGCTCTGTATTTGTTGCTATACTAAAAATATTTCCCTGACTTTACCCCTGCTGGCTGCATAGGCAGAGATCAGCTGCTTCAACACGTCACCTTCTAATTCAAAACCAGTTTTGCATAAGGCAAGTCAGAACAGCACGTGTACACTTCCGTTCAGCACAGACGCCCAAGCACCACTCCTTCAGGTAGGTGTTAAGTTGGGTGAGAATCCACCAAGCCAACTGAAAACACAAATTCAGTACTGTTCTCTTCAACTATTTGGCTCATTAAGACACTCACAGGATGCAATAGGTTATAGTCACAGTCCTTCCCCCTCTGTTTCTCCTGGCAATCTGAAGCTCGCAGCTTTAAAAATAAGCTAGCTGATACGCTGCGTCACAGCTCTGGCTCATCCACCCCGGCGTGCTGGCCAGGAGCCAGCACCAGATGCTCCGAAGGAAGGTGTAAGTCTCCCGTGTTGAGCAGGATTCCGATTAGAAGGAAATCTCTTTTGCACTCCAGCAGTCAGTCAGCTCTCTTACACCAAACAGCATGTGGGGTACTTTATTGTCTAACCTTCACTAGTATGAGCAGCAACTGCCCATGAAAGTCATCTTCGTTACTCCCTATTCTTGACCTCAGTAATACACGATGTGACATTTCCCAAGGGTCAGTATGAACACAAAGCTGAGGCTTAAAAGCAGTACATGCTTAGTGGTTTTTTTCCTCTCCTCTTTCACATAAGCTAGTAAGGTCTCCAACTTTGTGGCTGAGCCTCCTTTTACACAACCTTTACAAGTTTGCCTGAATTTATTTAAAAGAAAAATTACATCTATCAGCCTCAAAACTATTTAACCTGTCAACACCTTCCTTCCAATTTCCTTCCTCTTCAGGCTGACTTCGGAAAGACAGTCCGTAAAAGTTGTTCCCGTTCCTGAGACACACCGTCAGTCATTTAGTGCTACCAATAAACGCACTATTGTCCATAACGTCCCGTGAGCTTAACACAGAAATAATATACCCTATCCTCTCCTTCTGCAGTTCCTTGATTGAGAATAAGAGTAATGATCCATTTTTATCAGCAGAAGGTGGCAGATGTATCCCTGAAGGCTATGTTTGCCCTTCCTTCTCTTCCTCAGGATCCTTCTTACAATAAAAAACACATTATGTACTTGCGCAGTAAAAGACTGTACTTACTTCAGCCCTGGGAGATCCTTAACGCTTGCTGTAATTTCTGCAGCTTCAGGAACAAGTTTTTCTACTAGTTCTAGAGGTCCCCAAAATGACTTATTTTGCCCAAGAAAAGTCTTTTTGGCTAGAAAAGAGAAAGATATACAATGAGCCTGTTAGGCTTGTGCTGACTAAATACATTCTCAAACACAGTCAGAACTCAAGGAACAGTAGACAAAAACTGCCAGAAAGATTCTTCTGGGACTGCTGCTGGGCAAGTACAAAAGATTACTTTTTACGCCCACGTGTGGCAATTACTGATATCATTTAAATAAGGCAACAGGAGCTTGAGACAGATGCCAGAATATATTCCATACAACCCCAATATGCCAAAACAACACCACCTGGTGATAACCAGCAACTTAAATTCAACTTAGAGGTCAAAATTTCTACTAGGATGCTGTCGCTGCCCCTAAGTTACACTTGATGTGTGCATAGTAATATTTTCGTGCTGACCATCCCATTACAAGGAAAAGGACCACACCACTTTGAACCCGCTCCTTCTCCATAGGTGCCAGGGGCTTCTCTGTGCATCCTTTCCTCCTTCAGAGGAGCTTCCTAGTGACCCGGAGGTACTAAAGCTGGAAATGCATTTTCTTCTTCCATAGTTCTTACTGCTACTTCACAGCGGCAGTGAGAAGACCCAGAACTCTGTTAACTTCAAACTCATGACCAGCAGCAGGGACACCGGTGAACGGATAGACAAAGAAGCTGAAGAACAGGAACGCTTCTCCCTTGCACAATGTTACCTTAACCAGCACAGCAATCCTTTCTTCTGCACGCAACGCTGAACATGACTATTAAAGAAGCACCGCGGGGTGTATGTATGGGTGCTGAGAGGGCACTTCATATCCTCTGCTTTTCATCTTGAGTTACTATCACGCGAGGGCGGCACATCGAGAAAAACAGCCTGGTACTTGGCAATTTTAGTTGTGACTCCGTATTATATAGCTAATTTTACACTCTGCTTGCTCTTTTAGAAATCAGCTTACAAGACGTTAGCTGCACAAAGCCAAAATCCTCAGTTTTGATAGAAGTATTGCGAAAGGACCCCCCTGTAGCAGTTCCTCTTCCAGCAAAAGGACCGTTGCATCCTAACCCATGAGGAAGTGCAGAAAAGAAGGGAGTCATGAGTTTGCCAAGGAGCTAATTTTGTCACTGATCACTTCGCTATACTCAAGTCATCTGAAAAGCTGTTCAAAAACCAGCAAGCACCTGCAACAACGGTCAACTTTTCTCCTGTAGTGTTATACCTTCAGCAGATGTTTTCCCTTCCTGCGGCCCATCAAGTATACCGTGATCACAGCAGTGACCCCGCTCAGCCTCTCTTTACTCTACTGTATATTATAAAACTAGATTTTTAAAACAAGCTTGGTCTTTCTTGCTCCTACGCTACGACAAACAGCCCCAGAAGACTCCTCTCATGCAAGGTTACCTTTCAAGCCGTGTTTAAGGCAATGTTCCATCACAACAAAGAACTGCTGAAGAGGTGCATAGTCGGAGTCCAGCGTCCTGCCCAGATTAAGCGCCGATTCAATCAACCCCTTGATACTCAGTTTCGCCATGTTCATCAGGTTCATGCGTTCATTAGCCATGAGATAATTAGGATCTATTAAAAAAAGGAAGAAAAATACTGTTGAGTAACAAAAGCTATTTTTAATACAGTAAGACATCCCATATCTCCCTCTTTCTGTGTCTCAGCTTTGAGGACCTTTTTAAGGGCAGCCACAGTTTCATGTGAGACACTCTCTTCAGGCGTTTTGTTGAGAAAAATCAAAATTAACTGGCATTTTATGGCCAAAGCCACAACGACATGGGAATAGGCGATGTATCACATTAAGGGTGCCTCACTACTTCAAATAAGCCCAAACTGGATGGGGCTTTGAGAACCTGGTCTGGTGGGAGGTGTCCCTACCCATGGCAGGGGGTTGGAACTAGATTGTCTTCAAGGTCCCTTCCAACCTAAACCATTCTGTGATTCTATGGTAACCACAAAAGCTTTAAATTTTCAAGAAAGAAGTTTGAAGACAGCTGTTAATAGCGCGCTTTACATCTTAACAACACTTTACTGAATGCTACGGCCGTCACTTGCTCCAACCCAGATCCCCAGCTGCGTCCAGCAATGACAAACTGGTAAGAATTCTCTACTTGCGATTTGTTCTTCCATCTAAAGATCACCATGAATCCTCCACTTGCGATTTGTTCTTACATCTAAAAATAACCACAAATCCTCTCATACTTAATCCATTCATGTGCCCCTCTACCCCACCCTGCATCTTTCCTTCGCATGACTTTTTATTTTTAAAAAAAAACAAACTTGGATGTAACATGGAGCCAATTCCCACCTCTCTCTCCATTTTCTCAACACTACTGTTTTTTACCACTGACAATAAGGAGCTGATCTTCATGCCTCCCCCGACAGCTCGCTTTAAGTCCCAACACGCTCAGGTCTTCCAAGACTATATTCTTCCTCTACCATAATATTAATATTCAGACCTTTATACTTGCCAGTAGTAAGAAACAAATACAGACACTCATTTTCCAAGCGACACTCTGCCCGCGGGCCTCCTGCTCCCTGACCTGCGTAACGTGCCCGTGCCAACGCCCATCCTTTCACCCAGTGCCTCTCTTCCCAAATACCACCACTGTGTTTCCAATACCTCAAGAACCCAACTCGTTCACAACAGTACTGTCCTGTAACTAGAGTGAAATTGTCCTACAGCCACAACAAATAAAGTGGGCTTAAGCTCTGGGCCTGGAGATACACAGTAATAGAGAGAAATTCTTGTTATGAAAATGATGCTGCATCAGTTGCAAGTTTTCTGTTTGTACCTGTTCCACCTGCAATCTCACAGCCCATTTTTGAGCTACAGTTCTTTGGCACAAGCAGTTTCACACCTGTAAGGCACATTTATTCTAGGACTGCTGTGAACAGCCATGGACCCTCGAACCAATCTGCCAGCTTCGCGGGTGAATTTACTACACCTAGCAGCAGAAACGTGACCAGAGGACACCTAAGACTACATATCTAAGCACGGGGTACACATTTTATCTGCTATACTGACAAAGTACGCTTGCATTTAACAAGCAAGTAAATATCAGAGACTAAAAACCTTCAATTAGAACAAAAGGACATCTATTTCTATTTAAATTGCAGGGGAAGACGTCGCTAAGTTTGATGAAAGAAGTCATAAAAATATCTAAAAATCTAAGCTGCGGAAGAACGGCTGTTCCTGTGGGCTCTGTGCAGTACCACCACCCACACCCACGCAGCAACGCTCACCACCATCAGGATGTTCTCAAGCTCTTTTTGACTGTTGGGAGGCTCCGTCACTTCAACATACAGACAACTGAGATACGTTCTTACGTCTCTCCTTAAAACACCTCTCATGGTGAAGGAGGAGGGGAGGATGCAACCCTCATCCCCAGTGGATCCAGTCCCTACGTGAAGCCTTGCAGAAGTTTGGGGTTGTATGCAGCGAGTTTGCCACTGAGTAAACATCAAATCCCTACTGGGCTCTCCTAGGACTTGAGCTGTCTGGATGGCTAACAGTCCTCATCCTCTTGTCAACACAACCGTGAAGAACAATTACTTGCAATTGAAAATGCAACAACTGAGCCAGAAGAGGCCAAGGGGTATATTCTTCTGAGACTACTGCAGTCCCCTACAGGATGTGTCCTGACGATGCAAGTCCTCATCCTGCTTCATCACGATGCTGATAATGACAAGTCCAGTTACTCGAATACACACTCCTTGTCATCTCAAATGTGCTGCCACTGCAATGAGTCATCTTGTCACCACCCACAAGCCAAAAAGAGAGCAAGGAACAAGACTTTATAGAACCACAGAATAATGAAAAATCACATCATTCCCACTTCCAATCTTGGGTATCTCCCGCCGGTTGCGAAGCACTGCAGGCCCAGCAGCACGTAGCTCACAGGAGTAATATTTGATTTCAGTAACCTACGGCTGAATCCAAACCAGGCAAGAGGAGGAGCAAGTGCTACTGTGCCATTGAGACTCCTTATGCCAGACAGGAGACACTGAAAGGCACCTCGGGGTTGGGAGACGAAAAGCAACTACTGCAGCAGAGACACAAACACCCTCAACCAAAGAACCTGAGAAATTATGAAAGGGAATCAAAAGAGAGCACTTGTGAAAGCTGGGAAGAAAGGCGGGTTTGCTGAACCTGCCTCTGAAGCACGCCACGGTCAGGTTCCCACGGCTCCAAGGCTAGCTGGCACCCCGGCTGGTGAGGTCTCCTCACCGCTGCTTGGTTTCGGGCGGCCTGTCTGCCCAGGGCCAGGCTGCTTTTAACGGGGATGCTTCTGCTGACTCCGAGCAATCCTCAGACCTCGCGATGTGGCAGTCGCACTAGCAATACTCGAGTCCCCCTCATCAAAGGGGAGCTAAGCAATGCCAGCTGGAATTGCCATGGATCAGCAGCCACCGGTCTAGTCATGCTCCTGCCACAGACAAATGCCACCTTGTTCAGAGAAGTGGCAAGCAAGTCCAGTTGTTCCTGCATCTCCACCCAACCTTCTACTGTTGAGGCACAAAGCGATCAAAACTCCCTGAGAGTTCTGTTTTACTAACTCCTCAAGCCCTGGCTGTCTTGGCTCACATCTTATAAAAAGGCTGAGATGAGGCATTCATAATTTATTTTCATAGTTTAGAAAACTCCACAGTACTCACTTAGGAATGCAATTCTCATAGCAGCATTGGACTGCAGTAAAGTTTCATTTAGCGGGTGATTTTTATTGCTGAGCTACTACTACTATTTTAAGCTGACAGATGTGGCATGTAAATTGAGCGGATCACCTGTTTTGTGGTTTGCAATCCATTTGATGATTTGCAACATAGCTAACAGTCACCATTACAAGGAACGCAGGCTCAGGAAAAAAGGTCAGACATAATATTACACGCGATTGCAAAAACTAATTTTGTACGTGCAATTAAAAACATGTGCTGTATATTTTCTTCTGTGTACTTCTGCATAAAGCTAATGAACACCACCTCCGACAGCATCCATCCCAGTTGCCCTTTAAGAGTGTAAGAACACAACTACAGCATTTGCTCCTACTGCAGACAACTATTGTCACAAAATTGTGCTTTGCTTCGGTACCGTGATTCAAGATCCGCTCAGAACAAGCTTATCTGGTAAAAAAAAATAAAAATCAACCCGCTTCGTCAATACGTCTGGTAGCACAACTCCACCTACAGTATAGCTATGCTTCTGACCAAGGCAGATCAACCAGCAGAAATCTCTACTTGGTTTGAGTTCTCTAAGGCAATTTTTAATCACACCCTTTAAAAGAGTATGGTGTTATGCTAAAAGAAACAAACAGGCTTTTTAAAAATAATTTAAATACCTTTTCAAGCCTGGGTTGAACACGATTATTTGCCTGTTCAGACTCTGAACAGAAACTCCTATGCATGCGCGTGCATGGGAAATGTTACTTTGGCTACAGTTATTAGCTAATTTGAATTATGGCAGAGTCCAAGGACGCTGCTCAGAATTAGGGTCCTACTCCCATATATACTCACAGGAAGTCACGCACACGTCTCAAAGAGTATCGAGAGCTGCTGCCTCACAGAGACCTATGCTGGGGTCAAGGGTACCGTACGGTTTTTGAGGCAAGGCGCATGGTTTTCCACAACTCTGAGAAGTCCGTGACTGCTGTGTGTTAACTGGGGTCAATACTATCCCAATTAAAAAAATAACACAAATGAGAATAATAGAGGGGGTATATGAAGCACGTTCCAGACAACTAGATTCTTTCAACACTTTTAAGGGCTAATGAACATCTGGGCTGATGAAAGCACTTAGGAAAAAAAGAAAAAGCAGGGCTATGCTTTCATTTAAGACTAAAATGTGCAGTCACAGTCCAAAGAACCGAAAAAATGTTTTTAATCACATTAACTAATTAAGGGTTACTGCTTCATTACCCTGTTGCGAACGATGGTGCTCTGCATATGCAGCTTATCCAAGAGTCTCATCTTGCAAACCAATTAACTGTTATATAGCATGAAACTAGATAAAATTCCAAAGATTTATTCAAAAAATTAAATCCTAAGTAATTTATACCATTGTTATATAGGCTGCAACATATACACCTTTTAAATTGAGCCTAGAAGAGCAGGGTGAATAAGCAAAGCTGACTTTTACACAGTAAGATCACCCGGCTGGCTTTAAGTCAACCCAGACACTTTCTGCTTTGACAGTCTGACCCTGACGTGTGATTGAGATTCTCTGTTTGAATCAGTATCTTCTGCAACTTTCTCTTTCTGCCTCTAACTGCAAGAACTCTGTGTGCCATGTCGTAAACCTTAAAAAGTAAAATCTTGGCCCTTAAACTTTGCCTTTCAATGTGCTTTGGATTTCAATTGAAGTAATCTTGATTTCTCAAGACGCTTTGCTATTTAAGTATTGTAGCTTCTACAGAACAGGCGGGTTTTCTAACCAGCAACCTTGCACGTGGGCTGGAAGTGGTCATGACTGAACTGGACTTGCATCCTACTAGAATGACAGGGTAAAATGATCAGCTCCTCTGACTCTTCCTTAAAACACCGACCTTCCCAGTTTCTGAAGAGGTAATAACACTACACCACAATCATTCACAACACTAACAGCACGAAAAGCAAAGGGTTCCTGAGAAGCTTCCACAAAGACGACATTTTCAAAAGCATCCCAGAACCTCGGGGACCCTGTGATTTGTTTGGAAGTTAAAATATGTACTCAGGAACCCAAAAGTCAAGAAAAAAGTCAATGCAATACTGGATCTCAAAGGGTTAAGCTGCGATTGTGGTCTAAATACTTCTCACCTGGTGACAATAAATGTTATCATTCCTCATACTGAATTACCCTAAAAGAATGAAGAAGAAACTAAAATAAAGCTAGAACTTTGCTCACACACAGGTAGTCATGGAACACTGTAGATTTGAACTAATCTGCTCAAGTTAATGCCAATTAGTTAGTACTTCAGCTGCGTTCTGCATGTACTGAATCCATACCAAATCAGGAATCCAAACTTAGAGCAACCTGAAATTTAGAAAGGCTGCTTCTGTGTGTGGAAGAGAAATGGCATCCCGCAGAGTCCATACTGTGTTCAGATTAACTGAGGTACGTTAATGGTGAAACACTTGCTCTCCAAACAAACCAGCCAGCTATCCACAGCGCGCTGAGTTTCAGTTAAGCAAATTCACATTCGGAAAGGCATTAGTTCCGGCTGCTCAGACTATGAAATCATGAACACATGTATAATTTCGAATAAATGCGGAAAGCAAATCCCTAGATAAATTAAGGACTTTCATCATTTAAACTGGAGTTCAACATCATTATGTATTTTTTTAAGCTTCTTGTATTTCAGTTGAAGCTTTCCTGACACTCCTCCACATTCAAATGCCTCCTCTGCCCTCCAGCAACGTGAGCCCCTGACTGCCATCACAAGGAAGAGGCGATACACGTTCTGTGTGTCTTGCAAATGCTCTCTTACAGGTAAGCAGCGATGAAAATAAAAATGACATGACTATTCACAAGTGAAAAGCAGAGGCGTGTCTGTTTCCACAGAAAGATGTTTTATTCTACTAACTTTTTGCTTCTATATTCAAAATTCAACCTGTCTACTCTGTGGGACTGTGGATAAAGTGGAAGGCAACTGCACTAATGCCACCTTACCAAAAATGAAACCTCGTTTCCTAAGAGAGGAGACATTTTCACAGAGAGTTTAAAAGGTTTCTTCATTTGTTCTTGCTATTATGTCCTTAATGGTAACTTTTGAGGGGGAAAGCACACTCCCCGTCAAGCATCCATCAGTCTCTGATCGATTGCCAAGGAGGACAGCGTCCCGCACACACCAGGCATGGAAGAGTTTCAAAAAGACAGAAGAGTGGTGGTGGTGATGGAAAACAAAGATGCAAGTGCAAACAGGCAAGAAACACATCTCAAATGTATCCCACACTGACAAAACTCAATGCAAAAAGTCTGTACAATGTTTAATGGGGGGGAAAAAAAGTCTCAACTTTTTCCCCTTTTTTTTTTTTTCTTCTTCCTTAAAGACTACCTGGGATCTGCCCTCGGCTGGAGCTGCCGGGGAGGCAGCGTTAGCTGTTGTGCCAGCAGAGAGAACATCCCCCACGGTGGATGAGAAGGCTGCTGTGCTGCCGAGGCCACCAGGCAGAAGCCCAGGCACGTATCCAAACACAACAGCTAAAAAAGGCACCATCCAGGGAAGATGGTCAGCACGAGATCGGTGTAGTTAATGCAGCATCGAAACTAGTTTTTGTGTACAACACACCCTCTTTAAAAATATTTATGCCATCTGAGGTTCCAAATATAAATAAAAGGATGTTTTGCTATGTCACGGCTGATTTTGCTTTTTCCTTTTGCCAGAAACATGCTTAAAACAATTCGCATTGGAAGGTTTTTCCTAAGTGAGTCCCAAACCCAGCTGCATCCGTGCTACCCTTAAAATATGTAGCTACGATTATTACTAAAATAATAAATGATAGTTAAGACAGACATATCCTTCATGGTGTTGCTCGTACTTTACCCTCTATTTCTAACTCTGAGTCCGTAACATAAATGTGTTTAACTTAATTTCACAATTTTGCTTCCCAAGTTTCACATTTAAATTGCTTAACTGTGCCATAAAGAAACAGAAGCAGCTTTTGGTTAACATCCTACCAGTGAGAATTAGACCAAAACTGAATAAAACACTGGTAAGAAAACCACCACTGTGGGATCTGCGACCCGTAACACCTTTGAAAAAACTCAATGAGCAAATTGGCAAAAAGAGCTGAAATGTACCTGCTGACTTCATAATAACAGGACTTACGCTCATAAATCTTCTAGATTTCAAGAACCCTTAGCCTTCTAACTTGAGATTGCCATTTTAAAATAATTTGACCTGTATAAATACCGCTAACCATCCTTCTACACTGAAACTTATATTGTTCCTGATGAGCAGTTAAAACTTCTCAGCCACAAAAGGAAAATTCCCTTATTCCCTCACCTCCAAAAGATCCCTTAGCCTTTCCTGCTGCAAACGCTTTCACCCCAAGCACGAACAGTTGCATTTAGTCATCAAGTGATAAATTTACTTGAGTGCACTGCTGAATTGGGAATTCCACTATTTCACGCCTGCACCATTTTAACAATCAAGTAAGAAGCACTATACAAAAAAATCTCTTTTAGGACTTCACAAGTTTTAATCAAAATTTGCAATACAAGTTTTAGAGTCACTTTTGCAAAGTCACAAGTTAATAAATAGAAATACTTCAGAAAATCTGAAGCTTCAGGGCGATTTCTGAAGTAGGTTTAAAATTTAGCTTCCAGATATTGCTGCAACCTTTTAAGCTTTGGTTATATCAGGCTCAGGAAATAATTGCCTCAGAATGCATTTAATATAAGTGAAGCAGCCCCTTGTTGGTTCACCTTTTCTACCCCGACTTGAAGTAAAAATATCCCAAAATTTTTGAAGCATTTTTTTAAGCAGCGCTGTATTTTCAAAAAAGAAATCAGTAAGAATTTTCGAGACCAAAATTGACCACATGGAACCCCTGAAGGGGTTGATAAAATTTATAAGAAAGGCCTTCACAATATGCATTTTAAATGTAAATCAAGGCAATTGCAAGAGCAATACGTACACCCGAGTGATCAAAGACATTTTCTTTAACAGGCTGACAGCAGAAACCAAACATCCACGCAGCGTGCAACTAGTACAGCATGTTCTGGCTGCGAACCTGGTTCAACCAGACCAGCGCGTTCAGAAAGCCCCAGCGACCGGCACTGGAAAGGAAAACTGTCTTTTGCACTCGGACTCAAAATAAGAAGTCAAAAGCCAATCATTAGTGGAAATAATAGCTGAAAGATGTTGGTGTGGCACGCACCTTCAGTATCATCACGCAATTGCTCCACCACATCTGTCAAATCCTCCCAAGAGTCTTTGCAAACAGCAAAAAGAAAGGAAAAGAAAGAAAATGTCATGCAAGCCATGATGTAAAGGAAAGATTCAAAATCAAGGTATAAGAAAAGGATAACTGAAAGGGAGATTTGCATAATACAAGACTTAATTCATAGTGGGGAGAAATTTGCAAGGCAAAAGGGTTTATTAGTCTGCACAAAGCAATACAGCAAAGCGGTTTTTTTCCTTTGAGAGTCAAATTAAGGTAGGCTTCAGTAAAGCTTTAGAAGCTTTGCTTCTTGCTGCATTAAGACAAGCAACGTTTTTGTAAAGCACATCCTAAAAAGAAAAGCAAGAAAAGGGTTATTTTGTTTGTAAGATCAAAGTACTGAACTTTTGATATTTACGCAACGTCAGCGTTTGCTTCAGTTTCTTCATACCAAGCCCCCAAAAGCACGCCCCCCAACAGGGAAATACAGCCACACATGGAAAGCAAGGACATTTCAGGAAAAGGACATGCTGAGGACATTTTAAATCAGGTTAAACAGAGCTTTAACTCCGTTATGATTGTCACTGCGAATGAAGAGTGTTGCCGAGGTGATCCAGCTGAGCCTGGACGCGGGTCACGGGTTTTATTTCACATCATCGTTCCGATGATGCGGCACTAAGGCCTCGATGAGGGAAACCCCTCCAGCTCCTTGCCGGGAGCCTGCAGAGGGCTGACAGGCACGGCGCGGAGGTTAGGCATGATGGCAGAGGAGCAGGCAGGACAAGAACAACACCTTCCAGCACGCCCACTAATTCCCTGGTTTCAGACCCAGAAAACAAAGGCAGACGAAGCCGCAGAGGGTCTGAACCCTGCGGGATTTCCACCTCCCGACTTACGTGCCCCGCTGTCCCCAGCGCTAATTTGCAATCGGTTGAACAGCCGAAGCGCAAGAAAGGCTCGATCCCCCTTTACAGGCCAACGGTGCCAAAGTCCTGAGCAAAGTACACATACTACTAGGACCTCCTCCCTCCCACGGAAAAGCTATCAGCACCTCCTCCTGCCCCAGGAGCCAGCGCTGGCTAGCAAACAGCACAGTCACCACATTTAAAGAAAAGAAAAAAAAAAAAAGTGTAAATACCAGCACGACTAACAATTCCACTGATCGCCAATTCCTTCGCTGGAATACCACTGACCAATCTTCTCATCCTTTCAAACTGCTCTACTCACGGAGCTGGTTTTCAGCCATCAGTTTTCTTCATAAACTTCATAATTTCACTTCTTCCCCTACAGCTGAACATTACCAAGAAGAGAAGCAAACCACCACCACTTGGGTCCTGCCCGTGGACCCAGGCTGAAGTGATTGACCCCCTGCGATTCAGCAGGGATTCCTCCTCTCCCTGTCGGGGGTGACAAGGGAGGGAGGAAGGGAGGGACACAATGAGGTTCACCTGCCTTTGCTCGCTGGGAGCAACAGGGAGTTTCGCTTGAGAAATTCCCTGCTATTGCGAGAACAAAGCCCTGGTGATGCTCTCCCCCTCCACCAGGTTACCCCACGCACTACACTTACAGCTTTTGGACCTTTTTTTACAGGTGCTAAGAGCTTTCTGTAGGTTCAGAAGACTTTCAGTAGCTCGCAGCGCAGTGGTGGACTGACACATCTCCGAGACTTTCTTGGACCCTGCTGTGCTCTTACCTTGGAGCGCTACAAATTGGATCCTGCGACTCAAGGATCACTTTCATCCCTTTTTTTTTTCAGGACTTAAAACACAGATATTAGCGTGATTGAGAAATTCAGTATTTGTAGGAAACACTTTGTGTAACAACACTACATTAACAATCTAATACGGCTAGTGTTTCCTAGCTGCATTTCTGGAAACGAATCAGATGAGAACCCAGCTGCACATGCAATGAGCTATTTAATAGCAGTTTCCATCCCATGCAAAGACCAGAACCAGCTTCTGATCATCCCAGAACCCCTACCTGCACACTCACACTGAAGCCACACAGCATCACAGAACGGTCTGTTGTCTAATACTGAGGCTTTGGGGTTTTTGCCTTAATCTGAAGTGTAAACAGTGAAGAACATGTCCACCACAGAGAGATTTACAATTAGCTTGGTAATGGGGGCAGAGAAAACTGTCAGGCTTCACGCCTGATCTTTAACGTGATCTTTCTCACCTTGATTTTGCCACTTCGACCTCCTCCCTACACGCACCACAGAGCCTCCAATTATTTAAGGTCTCTACTCCTCCAAGCCTCTTTCGCTGCTCAGCTCCATACCCCAAACACACCCAATATCTCCAACCTGCTATGGCAGCTGTGAACAACAGGTAGCGAGGCTTATACTCAGAACACCAGGTTCTGCTTTCTCATCACTTTGATTTTTATTATTTTATTTATTTTTTTTTTTTAAATCAGCATAGGAAATGGCTTACCTGCGTTGGGTCAGCACAGTCCCAGCAGTCCAGGACCCCACCTCACATCACCTCTGGGCTACGTTTCACAGAACGGTGCGGGACACTTCCCACGGCTGCGCTGGCTCTACCTGGGCAATCGCTACCCACTTCACCCGAAAGGATTAAGGCCTTTTGGTTTGTTTTATTTTAACCCTTAAGCAAGCGATTCATGTAAACCTTACAGACAAACGTCCAGTGGAGTCACAAGTATTTCCTTCTATTATATCCCTACAGGCAATAATCCTATCCTCTTTCTAGCAAGAAATGCTTGCAAGAATTGCGTGAATTTACGTTGGCATAGGGGCACTGTGGGATTTGTACAGATTTAGTGGCAAAAGCACACATTTAACGAGCACTTTCTTTCGTATTTTCGTTCATTTCTTCATGCATCTTACTGTGGCTTGCAAACATTTCATTTCTTCTTTCACATTGTACAGTTTTTCTCACTTGTCTGGAATTTCCATTGAACGACAGCCGGGGCGGGGGAATCAAGACGTGCACACACACACAAAAATTAAATAATTAAGTAAATCACAAAGATCTGCAACTTGCTAGTGTCCATGCCCCTTACTGTGGTACGTATAAGAGAAACTGAATATTTTTGATTATTATGGAAAAATATTAAAGCCTGCAACTGGTGCGTACCAAGTTCCGAAAACAGGATGGCCGAGACTTTTAAGTCTTCATAAAACGATTACCTCATTCCAACTAGATTCCCAGGAAGATTAGTATTATGGAATTGAATATCCCACTGGAATAAACACACAAGCAAGTTCTTTACAAAGGAACTGGAGTGCTTATTACCACTAATACTCCCCATGAAAATCCCATCCGTTATTTCAACAAGGTTTTTTCGACCTTCCTCTCCCTTCTGCTTGGCTGACACAGCAGCATTCTCAACTGCTTTGACAACGAGCGGCAGCCCCGCAGCAGCACGGGGTTCGGTTTGGGCTGGTTTACCCAGTTTAGCACTGGGGCGAGAAACCCCTTACAGCCTCAGGGACTTCAGCTGCCGCGGAGCTGTGCCCGTTTAGACTCTCTCACCACCAGCCACAAGGTCTTCCAAATCCCACGTCAAACACGGTTTACCATTTTATCTTCTGTTAACAATTAAGAATAACAGTAATACAAAACCACCTTAATGAGCGGGGATACCAATGTACATGCCAAAGCAGCTTCTCTGCGTTACGACTTTATTCCCGCTAATAATACTTTACGAGAGGTGGCAGTTAAAGAATAGTGAATGATTACATGCAGTAAGAAAGCTAACAAAAACTTTCCCTCCTAATTTTATCTTCCTGCATTTGCTCATATCTTAATTTTTGGTTCTCACAGACATAGGCAATACCTAACAGTTACATCGAAATTTGGAGCAACTCGCGCAGCAATAAGGGATATTGCCAGCGGATACGCCTTCCCATGCAAATAAAAGCTTTTAAAAATAAACCCTGGGAGAACGTACCAGCATAAAAATTATTTCACACTGCTATTAAACAGAAAGAGTGCTTCATTATTTTGGTTTTGGGTTTTTTTGTTTGGGCATTTAGTTTTGGGTTGTTGGGGTTTTGGTTTTTGTGTTTTGGTTTTTGTTTTTTGTTTGTTTGTGTTTTTTTTTTTAAAGATTGACGTTATTAGACTAAAGCAGGGTTCGGAGCAAACACCTTTGTGAATATTCTAAATTACCACCGTACCTCTCTGACTCCCATCCAGCTGTGCGCTGCAATACTGTGCTCCTCCACCGCCTGGAAGCCCCTAAAATGGTGGTGGAAAAGTTCAAGTCCAAGGGCAACGCTGGTAAGCCGTGAGCTGCCACGCTGCAGCACTGAGAAAACACGCTACATGCAAAAGCTGAGTGCATGAAGGGGAAGTCAAGATTGCGGCTTCTCACACTGTGGGCAGGACGGGGATAAAAACGGCATCCGATTCATGTTATGGGGTTTTTGAACAGGTGTCTCATGAGCAGAAACCAGCAAATCTACAGCAGAGGTATCCCTGTAACATTTTAAATAAAGCTGAACGAGCGCTGAGTATGTGCCCTTTACTAAACACTGAGACATTCCCGTAGTCCGGAGCTGCACAAAACCCTACGTATTGCCCTCAAACTGCCAATACAGAAAGCATTCACTAAGAAATAACGCGCATGAACATTATCACCTCATCACACAGCATCTTGGCCCACACTGGGATGCCACCTACAAGTAGGCTCCCACCATTTGCAGTAAGCCCAGCAGCCGGACTGCCAGTTCCCCGACACGCAACAGCTTCCCAGGCCACCCATTTTCTGTCTACCTACTCTTGACTTTTATTACGAAATACCGTGCAAGTGCAACTGGGAGGATGGAACGCTCCGAACTTCGTATATAGCGACGGCATTTTTTCTTGTGGAAAGACGGACTCGCAGAACAAACCAATGGATCCACATGCCCTTTTTGTAGCTTCCAAGCCCAATACGAGAATCAAGTTCCTCCAAAGACAGACTAAATGGGTCAGGATCTGGTCATCTGGGGTTTTTTGGTTTTGTTTTTGGTTGTTGTTTGAGGGGTTTTTTTAATTATAGAAGTTCTTAGCAAATGATGTGTAAGGAGAAGCTGACAAATCAGTAAAATAACCAAAAAAAACCCCCACCAGCACCAATTTTGGGAAGTGAGAACGGAGCCCGGTACGGAAAGTCCTCAGCAGCAGTGCCATGTCAGTTGTGCTGCTTTGGCAGCTATGAAAGGCTCAGCACAAACCTCTTAGGGTTTATACAGCCGCTTACAGAAAACATTAACTCTGTTGAAGAGTTATAAACAAACAAAACCCTAAAAAGGCCAGGGTCCATATGGTCTGTTTACTTATCAGGAAAGGGGTTATTTTTTAAGCTCGCCCACAACAGCACTCGAGATAAACACTAAGCACGTCGGGAGCTGAACGGCAGTACCAGGGAAGACAACTGGAGCGCACTCAGTCAAGGCACTACTGCCAAAGCCCCTCCGCTCCTGCCTGGTCATCTGCCATGACCGACAGAAGTTCTGAGGAAAACCGGAAAAAACAACCGACACATTTAAAATAAGACCTAGGAACGTGCTGACGAGTTGGTAAGGACTGAACAAGCAAGGCAGGAATCGGGATGACGATCAAGTGAACCCAATCAAACCAAACTGCAAACAAAAATGCCAAGCAACAAGGGTGGCCTCCTCCCAGTCCCCCTTTTTCACTCAACATCTTGCTTTTATCTAAGCCCTAATATTCAAATACTCCAGGAACTCCTTCTTTTTCCTCCAGACAGGACAGACAAGACCACTCCTCCACCCCTGCATCCGAGTGCCCAAAGTTCTGGCAGTGCTTCTCACCTTTGCTCCAAGGCACTTTCCAGTCTAACTGGAAGTGAAATTCTACAGCGCCCACCTGGATAACTGCAACCAAGAGTTTCCCTCACAGTTATACCTCATTATGCCCTAAAATGTACCGGCCGTGTCTTAGAGAAGGATGCTAATGGAAGAAATGTGCTCTTTAGAAGGTTAATTATAGGATTATTTGCCTGATTTTAACATTCGGTCTGCTGCTTTAACCACTTGCTGTTCTTTTTTGGGCCGAAGCATCCCACAACACAAGGGAAAGTTGGAAGAGCTTGCTGAGAAATACTGAATTTGCATGATGAATTGCAGTCACGTCACTTTTTTTTCTTTAAGCACATTCTCCTTCATTGTATGGACAAACACTATCATGAAACGGAAATATGTAGTCACACTATTATATTTATTTAAATTGCATTATCTCATATTTGTTGCCTTAGGAACGATAAATACATTTAATATGAAATAATTGAAGTGGTCAAGAAAGAAATTTAAGTGGATGCTGCTAATACCATCAGAGGTATGTAATGAATTTTTTTAAGATTAGATTTGCAAAACAGGTGGATCATGAAGCGTCAACAAAGAAGAGGGACTGGCAAAGGGAGTTTCAGCATCACGTTCAAACACCTTGTAACCTAAAAATCGAGGAAGCGACCAGACAGCCTGCAGCCTGGACTGCCAGGAACAATCTATTCAGAACTTACAAAGTAGCTTAATAAAAAACATTTTAAACAACCTAAAAATCCCGTCTCTAAATACATATGTATATAGAGCGAGCCTTGCATAAAGAAGAAAAAAATAGGTCCATTCACATCACCCTGCAACTTCTGTCCGGGAAAGCCATTTTCAAATCAGAAAGGGTGAAGAATGGATTCTAAAAAACGCTCAACACACATATTCTCCCACACGGGTACCGCTGTGCCAAGATGCAGGGGAGCACCGAGTGCTTCGGTACCGCTGCTGCCTTGGGGACCCCCCCGCTCTCCCCTGTCGCCTACAGCTGCACTTTGCTGATGCTACCGACCTTGGCAGTATCCGCTCCCTGCAGATAACAGTTAATTTTATCTATTTCCCCTGACCACACCACGCACATCGATTCAATCCCCGCACCCACCTTTTTTGTTCTCCCAGTTAATGCATCCCTACCCAGCACCCAACTGCCCGGAACTGCTTTACCTCCCGTTACAGCACCAACGCCTTGTGCTTTCATTGTGAGAATCCACCACAATATTTTTAGTGTAAAACTTGTACAAGATTTATTTTTTTTTTTTTTACAAGGCCGTTGTCATCACTCTTGTTTTGACACATGCTACTACACCTCACTTGGCAGCATCAGGGTCACAGACCGACACCACCACCGCTTTTCCCACGCCACGGACATTTTGACGTAAGTTAAGGCTTGCACTGCAAAAAAAAGCAAAGTCACAGATCTGCAGCAAACTGGGAGGAGATAAAAAGGAAGAAAACGCAGGTACAGGGGACTCAGGAAATGCAAGTCCGCTCTGCACTACACGCGCGGGACAAGTAAAGAGCAAATGTACATCACATTTATTAATGGTGTAATCCCCCCTCTAAGTTCTATTCCTGTCTCCGCGCGATGACCATCAGACATCTCTCTATGCTGCAGCTGTGGGGAGCTGCATGGAATGTTTCTCCACAACCAGCCTCTTTCCAGAGGGAAATACCTGAGTAACTGCTATGGGAAATTTCTCGTTGTATTTTGGCACCCGATAGTTTGCACAAAGAAAGGAAAAAAAACCCCAAACCTACTGTTGGGTTTTTTTTCCCCACCTTTCACTTCCCATCTCAGTTGACACCTAAGAGGTTTCTCTGCGTCACTTTTGATTCATGATGTCTGTGAGAAAAAAAGCTGCCCCACGTTTCCCAGATCTGACTTCACTCAGACTGAACAAGCTTAAAAGAGCTAAGGAAACAACTCTTGATTCGAATTCCTTAATTACAGCATTGAAAATATTTACAAAAGTTTAAAGTTTAAAACAAAATTAGAGTAGCCCTGACGTGGGACTCACCCTAACCTTACAGGGCACTCGCTCCCTCTCCTTCTCTGAATTGCTTCGTACCAACTGGAGGGCTGGCACATCGTCCTAATCGTTCCGAGGAGCTTTTTAAAGCCTAATCTGCCCTCCCCTTCGGTCCAGGGTCAAGCGTTCACCTTCTCTTGATCATTTCCCTTTCCTCCCGGCTCGTGATGGGATTCAGTGCAAACACAGTAAGCAGGACGTCTCCTCATCCCTGGGGAGATGACCATCTTTATCATCTTACTTTTCAGTACATGCTGTCTGGATTACATGACCTAACTGCTATTCAAAAGATTTATGACCATTAACACGTTGTAATTCATTTATCTTGAATATTCTAGACTTCACATTTGTTTTACTAAATCTGGTCTCCAGCTCCTTCAAACTTTTCACCTGTCTAGGGGTTTCTGCCACCATGCATGTTCTAAGTAGTACTTTCTAACGAGAGAGTGATCTCACGCAGTTTCTGTCAACACGTGGAAGGTCCCTGCTACTCTCAGTACAGTGTTTACAGCAGATTTGGTTTGTAACGGGAAAGGCACAATCCATGAAGCACCTGCACCTCTCCCAAAAGTTTGCTTTTCCTATTCCACAGTGCTAGAGAAAACCTAAACGTAATTCTTTATTTGCTATGGTTGTCCTCTCCTTCTTTGTGCTATAATTTCCCTTTCTTTCTTTTGCCCTATATTCTCTTCTTCATCATGCTCCTCTTTCCTCCCTGAACCTACTAATACAAACTAATAACCACTCAACGTAAGAGTTACCAGGGTTTCCTCCTACATGCGCTTCGTTCGCTGCAGACCGATGGGGCTTTATAAGGACCGCAGTTCGCCCAGCAGCACAGCCCAGTACAGCCGAAGAGCCCTCGTGTCACAACGCTCCCTCTCAACTCATGGCTCTGTAGCTCCCTCGCCAAAAATAAGGAGATTCTCGCCCCCTCCACGCAAACTTAAGTTCCAAGACGGCTGCCAGTTTGCAGAACAAAAATATAATGAATAAGGTCATGCTGCTTCCGCAAGCCACTTTGAAGTGTGCAAAGAAACACGGAAAAATACGTGAACAAAAAACAGAGAGAAAAAGTACAATCTGAAGGATAATTCCATAAACAGTGCAGTAGATGAATGGGGAAGAGGTGTTTGAGTGTTGAGAAGAGCATTTGCTTTTCCCAAGAGCTGTACAACCTCTGCTCAGGGCAATTTACACAAGCACACATCTGAAAGTCAAACTTTTAAATTACTGGTCAAACAAGAAAAAAGAAATCTGACCTTAGCTACCAAAAATTATACTATGGAAAAGAGAATTTCATCTTTGCATGTTACAAACATACCACTCTATTCCCCATTTTAGTGCAAATAGAACAGGGTTTGAAAAAAACAACCTGTACTTCTTGACAGTTGTAAGTAAATACAGATCATAGTTATCACGTGTACTCCTTCTGTTCTCAATTATAAGCTGATCCCATGAGGATTAAAATTTCCATTGCTCTAACATGAAGCTCCTCCTGATTATCCAAAGTAGAAATTTACCATCCAGTAAAACCATGCAAGGCCATTTTGCATGTCGTAACTTCTCCCAGAAGTTGAGCTCAGTGTTCGATCCTGTATACACACACGCTCTTGAACGTGCAACAGAAATACAACCAAGACTTTTTTCACACCTCAGTCCCTAAAGATGCCTCAATGATCATTATACATATTGCAAACAAACAAGAGCTTAATGGCCACTAGTGTCACATTTCATGTTGTGATGCCTGCATAGCACAGTGAAGTTCTCATTACCTAATTAGGAACCACTGTTTGTTTTTTTTAAAAAAAAAAAACAAAAACCCCTCATTTTCTAAGCCAAGCAGACTTGCAGGATATAGCAAAATCAGCTTATTTTCATACACACAGAATTGTTCCAAACAGTTGAAAATTAATTGCTTTCATTGTTAAATTGAGCATCCACATTACATGCTATATTGAATACATACAGTTGCAAGAAACTCCTCAACTACAGTAATCCATCTACCCTTTTGCTACGTGCTACTCCTAAATGCAACTAAATTTAAGTTTTGCTCAGAGTTACACTCAAACTTCCACTGTGTGGCAGGAATGGAAGTACTCCAAACTTACACTGTTTCATCTCAGATCAGAATCCGCCTCCCCAAGCATAGTGCCTTTGGCTTAAGCAGTAGCAGAATTGGGCTTGATTCTACTAGAAAACATCACCCGCACAGGAGGATACCTATTGCTTTTAAACATCAATGAGTAAGGCCATGACTACCCCTACGCCCTGACACTACCAGCTCCCTCCCTGTCCCTCCAGCTCCTATCACAAAAATGGCCTCAAGTGGGATTATTCCGGAGAAGTCTCTGGCAAACAGACTCCCGAGGAGAGGGCTGACAGCAGGTCTGGCCTCAGGAATAATAAGCACCATCTGCAGTTACTGCCTCTCTGCTTGGGAGCCCTTGGAGCACAATCAGGAAGCACAGCAACCTGCCTCTAGCTCCCCAAAAGACCCCAATTCCAAGATTTGGCACCATTAAAACTCTTCTTCCGACGCTTCTCTCTCACTGGAATTAAAACACAGTGTTCTGGTGAGGGATATGAAGCCAGAGCAGGTAAGAATCATTTACATTGGCCTCCTCCTGTATGCTTAGATTGTCATTCCTAAGTAATCAGCTTTAAAAGAAAATCAACAACAACAAAAAAAGAGAAACAATAAAACTAACCGCTATTAACAAACCACTTTCATTGGAAAGAAAAAGAAGTATTGCAGCGCAACTCAGTTTTCTCAGAGAGTTTACTTTCTTTGTCCCAACCTTTGGTATAGGTACATGAAAAAAAAGGCAACTGCAAAACCAGCAAAGCGGAAGCTCACACTATGGCCAACTTTACGAAGCCAAGCTTGAAGGTGTAAGGCCTGTAAGACAACTCAGCTGAACAAGCTGAGAACCCAGATGAGGAGAAGCTGGGGACCACAAGTCTCACATACAATTTAACACACGAGCAGGCCAGCAGAAGCGTACGGCAGTCAAAATTCTCGAGACTAAAAATCTTATTTTCCCCATCGCATTCTATACCTTCCCCATCCTGCCTGCTGTTCTGGACCTTCTGTCTTCTCTTCTTACTTCCTTGCTGCCCAGAACCGCTCTCTTCCTCTGCTCGCTGTGACACTGTGGGCTGGCTGGCAGTTCTGGGACGCAAGGATGGGTGCGGACACCTACGATGCCAGGCTGGGAGCACAGCTTCTGTTCATCCTCAGCACGACGGATGCATGGGGAGGAGGAGGCGGAGGAGGAAGGCAGGATGGCTGCTGGTGGGCTGGGGGCATAGCAGATCACAGAGTGAAGAGAGGCCAGAGGCAGAACACTCTCCAAAAGCAGCAAGAGCCGAGGGACAGCAACTGAAGGCTTCAAATCCTTGTTTCAGCAAGCTGGTGCATTTGCTACTGCAATAGATTATTTTTCACAATGTCTTGTTTAGTATGGAAAAAAAGGCATCCTTCTTTGGCACACCTCCAGAACCTTTTGGGGCTTTTTTTCTTCTTCTTCTTTTTCATAATCCCTCCCTTTCCACATCAGTTCTATGGAGATGTTACAAGACACACCAGCCCCAGCTCCTGGGTCTCCTGCTCTTCCCCTCAGAGGAGCACTGGGTGCCTGCAAGCCACATCATCCTGCCCCCTCAATCCGCGGAAACACCGAGGCACAGCAGCAGTGCTGATGCAGTAGCACCAGCTCGAACACGAGGGATAAAGCTGTGTCAGCTTTTCTATTATCTACACTTTTTCCTGACCTTATCTCTCTGTTAAAAATATGACTTGTGTCCAAAACCCCCCCGGAAAACAACCATTCTTTCTGCCTCCCTACAAGCAACCTTAATTTATGAATGTATGAACATCTCCATAAAGGTCGTTATGATACAGTTCTCTTTTTTTTTTTTTAATCCATTTTTGACACGAGTTTAATAACATGGCAATGAAATGAGCAAGTACTATTTTCTATCTGGTTCTGGTACTTGCAAGAGAGTGACTGTAATTACAGCTTTAAAACCAATTATTTTTCTAGTTTTGGGAAACGGTTAGTCTAGTATTAGTGTTTGAATTGTTGACGTAGGCAGGCAAGAGCGCAATCTAAATAGGGATCTAAGGAACTGACTCACAGTGGGACTGAAAGGTTTTCTGGGCTGTGCAATGAGAAGAGCCCTAGATTGCTTCGAAGGTCATTTACTGACTACAACGTGACAAGTCAAAGGAGAAGTTACTATTTATGAGAGAAAGAGATGGAGAGAACATATAAAAAAAAAAAAAAAAAAATCAATCCACCTATGCTAGAACGTACTGTTAAAAAAAACAAAGCACTGAAGAGTCCGCAACCATACGAGTAAGACTGAGCAAGGTCTGAACAGGCCTGTGCCACAGACAAAAACGTGGGAATTGGAAGATGGCTGAAGTACTGCACCCTTGGCTGACCCTCTCAGGTTCCACTTTCCTGAGCCTGCAGCACCTCTCCAAAACCCTGCGACATACTTCGGAGGGAGCAGTAGTCTCTGCTTTTGAAACCTCTGTCTAGTATCCCACTGAGTGACTAAGTATTTGGCAAGCAAATCCAAACCCAAGGGCTGCTACCACTGAAAGCAGCTGTCAAATGGAAATTATCACCTGTGAATTAATTTTAAAGCTCAAATCGTCACCACAAGTTAAGTTGCCTCATCCAGCAAGACATTAGTGACCTGACAAGCCAGCATCAAACGGGTCAGGCAAGATTACTTGGTGGAATCGCACTTCAGTAGTTACTGGAAAAGGGTCAGGCGCAAAAAGATGGAGTCCCCTCGCTGTAAGCCCGAGAGATGCTCGGCATCCACTCAGGGGTACTCAGAACCTGGCCATGTTGGTGACCACGGGGGCACTGGCAACTGTGCAACATTCCTGCAGAAATTCATCATGTCGTCTTCTTCCCTGCTTCTCTTATTGGTGGAGCAATGTGTGGATGTCCTCTCGTGGTTTTTGTACTCACAAAGCATTCAATCCTCATTTTACATGACCCAGTATTAAACTGTTTTCACCACCAACCCAGATCACAAATCCTTTTTCAAAAAGAAAGCAAGACGTGTTCCCCCTCCACTTTTCAGGCTTCCACGCCATTATAAACAACAGCACGCTCAACAGAAGCGAACTGGAAGACTTGTGATGCTATTAGCACCTGACAATAGGCATAACTGCCTAATCACTTGGGGCTTTCCAAAAACTACCCACTGACTGTACACACAGACACACGTCCGTGTTTTGCCAGCGTGCTCCGTTTGTAAAAGCTGACAGCTGACTAACAGAGCTATAAGCCCCATTTGAGGACTACAATCATGATTAATTGTATCACTGAGCACACACAGCGGTATCTTCCTTCCCAAGACATACAAACCTGATCTTTCCAGATACATCTTAAAAAGATAATAATAATCAAGTACAAATCTGTCTCAAAAGGGTGGATTACAAAAGACGCAGCAAATTCTAAGGGCAATGTGAAGCACAGATTTGGCTTTCTAATAGGCGTCCAGGTTCTGCAGGCAGGACAAGAGCATCTCGTCCCGGAGACACCCCCTCCCGACTCGTGCAGCGGTTGGAACAATGCAGGGATGCCGAGGCATGGAACCGGACCGTACCTTCGTGGGTAGGCTCTGGGTCGGGTGTCAGCGAGATGTCGTCCAGCTCGCGCAAGCAGAGCCATTCTCCATCCATCGACACTCGGAATTTGCAAAGATAGATGGTCTCCATGGCAGCCTGAGTGATCTTGTCTGTGGTGGGGGTTGGCATGTCGCTTTGAGGCGTCAGAGCAGACATGATGACTCAGCTGGTACAACAACAACGGGGGGGAAAAAAAATAAGAACTGAAAAGAAAAGCTTTCTGAAGAAGAAAATAAGAAATACCTTGCTATTAAAGGGCAGATATGCTCAGGATCGCACAGACCGCTCTGGCCTTTTCATATATAAAGCAAGGTAAAAGCGCTGCTCCGTCACGCTCCTCTCTTCCCCCCTCCTTTCCACCAACTGTCGTCGTCTTCAGCTATGCTAGAGGCTATTGATCCTAAACGACCAAAGAAAACCTGTCTTCTGCATCAAAAACAGGAGGAAAGGAAAAAAAAATTTAAAAAAAAATTAAAAAAAAAAAAAAAGCAGAAGGAAAAGGAACAGCTTCCTCTGATGATTACCCAAGCAAAAACAAAGGGAGAGCGCAGAGACAGATATCCAGGTCCGCTGAAATCAAACTGCTGGTCCCCTTTCTTCCCGGAGAAGCCAGGGCGGCGAGTGCCGACAGGATTGGTTGTGCGCAGTAAGCAGGGTGTCGACCAAAATGGCTGACTAATGAACTGAACTGAAAATTCAGGCTCATGTGACCAGCTGCTCCGAGCGCCGGGCGAGCAATTCCCAGGATGCTCCCGAGATGCTGCTGATGCAGGGACGGCAATTAGGCTCCCATCATCCGCAGCACCTCCTCATCAGGCTGTGCCAGGCAATTTGTGAGCAAGCACAACGCACCACGCGGATGGCTCGTCGGTCGCCCCCACACTACAAAGGAGCACAGACTAGCAGCGCGAGGAATACAAAGGCACATCTGTATTCCTTTCACGTGCCTGGATGTCACTACGCGAATTAAATAAGTAGCTTTGTTTTCACCGTAGGTGTACGAGTTGCAATTTATGCTTTATTCGCTGTGCGACCTTCTCAAAGGGTACCCCTGAGCTAATATTTCCCACACGCAAAAAAAAAAAAAAATAATGTTAGGATGGATTTATCCTCTCTGGGAAACCATGAGGAAAAAAAGATCTGGCTCTAAGCACTCCAGGGATGGAGGATTAAGCTCTTTTCGGAAGGCACGTGCACATGGAAGAACAATGAAGGAGAACACCACAGACATGTACAGCAACAACCTCATCTGCAAACCAGTACTGCTGAGGTGAGGCTGATGAAGGAGTATTCCCTCCCAGCAGGCAAACAGGCTTTCGATCTCTCGAGAATGAGATGACAGCGCTGTGTTGCCCTGTCCCTTCCCGGCCGGCTCAATCTCCTCCGTGTCCCCAGCCCACGCAGCGCCTCCTCTAGGGGACAAGAGGTCCCCGGTCAACAGACACCCTTCTTATTCCCTTAGCTTATTTTACTGTATTCCTGAGCAGCTCCAGTAGATTTGTGGAGAGCACCTATCTGACATGGATGCCTAGTCCCCCTCCCATGTAAATTCGGAGAAGGCTGACTGTTCACCAAAAAACTGCATTGATGGGAATGTATGAATGATTAATGCATGGGACCTTAATTATTCTCTGTACTTTTTCCTCCTTGAAGACATACCCTAAAGGATGCGCATCTATTTCTTAGGGACATGAAATACAGCAACTGATCACTTGAGATGGAATTCTGCATGCCACGGCATATAGCTTTTTGAAGAAAAAAAAAAAAAGCACCCATTATATAAAAACCTCATAAAACTGGAAAAAGGGGTTAAGAGCTGTTATTTCTAACAGGCAAGAGGAAGCAGTTATGTTCAGTGAAAACTTCCTTCTTGGCGCATAACATTTTGACTCAGCAAACCTTCCCCCCCTCCCCATTAGACTAAAACAAAGAGCCATGCAACGTATTATCACAGTGGTGCAAAGGAGAATTACTTCACAAACAACAACCGTTACTATTGTTCCTTCTCCCTAAGAATGGGGTTTATAAACAGTGCCGACCGCATTTTAACTCATATGATATTTATACATCCTTTCATCAATGACAACCTCTAGTTTGAGCATTCTCATTGCACCACTCAAAGCCAGTGAAAGTCGCCACATACCAACAGCTCCAGGAGAACAGCCCTTCACTTCGCTCTTGCTCACCTGTTGAAAGGGTCTAAACAAACAGCAAACAATCAAAATAAACCCTTGAGAATCAACAAAGTACCATAAGCTGTTGTGCAAGCTATTATCCAGCATATCTAATGAGCAGACAGTTTAAGTTTTTTGTTTTGAAACAATTAGAAATACAAACAGGATTAGGTGTAACCCCGCAGCCCCCATTTCACAACACAGGTCTTCAACTGAGTTCAGCACCGGCAAGTGACCCACATACCAGGATCACAGCGGAGGTTTGTTAAAAAGTTAAGTAACCGTTCAACTTCAACTGGTTTTCTTTTATGCTGTTTGCTGCTTCTTAATGTGAAGAAATAAAAGGAGCTGGTCTGCCCCTTCCAGCTCAGTTGTATTTTCAGGTTCCTTAACGCAACTTTCCTGCTGCAAATACTCTAAGAGGATATTTAAAGTACTTGAAAAGTGTTTTTCAGCTTTGATTAATTTCAGTTTATTAGTATACTTTGCCCAAAACAAAGCTTTGGACACAATATACAGATTTTGAACAATCGCCACCTTAAAAGAAACTGAGCTACTTCACCTCTGTGAAACTGTACCTTTTACTCCTCTAAGGAACAAAAATGATAAATCCGGAATTTATTTTTCAGGCTGACTTGTTTTTTCTTGCAGAGTTTTGATATGGGTATTTGAAGACCTAAGAACTCTTCAACTGTCCAGAGGAGACGGTAATCTCCAGGTTCCAGTACATGGCTCAGTTTACACCTACAGTATAAAAATAAACAATTTGCCTTCCCAATACAGCTTTCAGGGTAAGCTAAGGCAAGCAGCAAAACCGTAAGAGAAGCGGATAATGTCCATACATCACCTACAGTACTATGGGAAAATAAAAACTCTACTCAGAAAAGGAAAACAAACAACAAAAAAAAAGACACAGAAGAAAACCAAAAATCCCAAACAGGAACTATCCTATGACTTACTGGCCCACGAGCCTTTTATCACCACCAGGAAAACACAAGACAAACCCTCCGCTACCCACATCCTACGCCTCAAAGTGATAAAGCAATACAGCACCTTATGAAGAAACATAAGAAAGGTATCAAATACTTGTATTTTCACAAAGCCTTTGATGAAACTACCATACAACTTAAGGCCAAGTGATAAAGCTCCATCAGGGTTCAATGAGTAGTGAAAGGACAAAAGAAAACTAAGTGTAGATACAAGGGAAGAAGAGGTTATTAACGTAGTATCACTTTCTCAATCTCAAACGAGTCTGACAGCCTCAACTGGTCTTACAAAACACTCTCATTAGTCACACTTTGGCAAAAGTGGATAGAGGCTTTGGCTACATTATGAAACAAGGCGGATTTTCACAAAAAAGTTTTCAAGATAAAAGAATTAGAAGTGGACTGTGTTGGAAATTTAAGACTAACCATCTGAAAGGAAAGCACCGCATCAGCCACTAGTATTTGAAAGCTCAGCTGTACTGGAAAGTATTTTTAGTTTCAAGAGGTGAAAAAATTAGAACCACCTAAGCAATAAAACACAAACAAATTCCCAAACAACCTTTTGGACTCCATGGGGCACCTTTGGGTGGAGTTTTCCTTCCAGTGCCAGCAAGCCCAGCCGGCAAGCAAGCCGAGTTTCAATCGTGAAGAGAAAACTCTCCCCGATCACTGTGTAGGGATTGCAAAGCAGCCATAGAGCCAAGTGGCAAAGTTGGCAGATGAGATTATTGCTCCAGATGACTGCGCTGCTGCTGGTTATTTAAAATCGCAGGAGACCACAGAACCATAAAAAAGCCACCAATACTACACAAACGGGAACCACTGCCGAAGGAAACTGTCTGACGGTAACAGCTCAGATGCACCGCTGAGCTCTAAAATAGCTGCTCGGCACGTCTGAGAGAGACTACCATGCCAGAGGTAACTCCACGCGAATAGGGTAAGAATTATGAAGAAACACAAGCCTTTACATCACAGTTTAAGACAAGCATGAATCACGAGCAAGTTCTGGCAAGTTTTCTTAGAGCCTGTAGCCTGTTTGTGGCTGCTGTAGCAGATTAGGCAGCCTGACAGTCTGGTCCAGTAAGGCAGCTCCCACGTTTCCAAGTGAAACAATTCTGATCTTCCTATTTCATGCCCGTGCTCTTGCTCGACATGTGAAAACCTCTTACCAGCAAACCTACGAACATGACTTCTGCTCTCATGCCCTCTCTTTCTTTCACTTCCGCTTCAACTCTGCTTCAACGTGCCGTCCAACTGCCCGTTCGTCCTCTCAACAGCTGCACCAGTTGTGATGACTAGGACAACAGGGTTATGCCCCGTTCTAGAGCCAAGGGTGCTGCTATTCCACAAAGCACACGCTCACACTCTTCCAACAGCCTCCCTCCAGACAATCTCTTACGTGGAACATCATCTGAAAAGATAAAATCAGCAACAAAGCACCTACGTTGCAAAGTCTGTTTCTGACTCTTCTGCCAGCACAGATATGTACATTACTTCAATGTACAAACAGTGGCGCTTTGAACGCTGCATGCTAAAAACACGAGTGGGCAAAAGAAAGTTTAACCCGAAAACCTGTGGCACAATTTCTTAATTCCTGGAATAACTGGCAAACTGGTTTTTGGCTACCTACTGTGAAATATAGAGATGTTATTTAAGGATTCAAGTAACTCCTGTAATTAAGAGTACAATTAAAAAAGGGGAGCGAAAAGTCTACTTGAAGTATCATGATACCTGCTAGGCTTTCAGTGAGAGCAAGGAATGCTTTGGGGGTGATCTGTGATTTCTCTTAGTTTTACAAGGAAGAAGGGGTTTTTTTTGTTTTGCTTTGTTCAGGTGGTTTGTTTTTTATGACAGCATAATCAAGTGGCTTTTACTGTATGTAAAAAGTGTTCTAAGGATTTACTGCAGCTCAGCATGCTTAAATGAATCTTCTTCCTTCTGTCTGGAGTCATCTGTATCAAAAAAGCAGGGGCTGTTGGCACAAAACAGCCTTCCCTTAGCAGCTCTCACCTTCATCTGACATTTGGAATCATCTCTCTTACCTCATCAACAAGAAAACTTGGAAAAAAGGGAGAAAGATTAGTTAGAGGGAAAAAAAATACGTCTGAGAGAAAAATCTGTAAAGAAACCAAAGCTGTAATAGAGACACAATCTTTGGTTCTCATTCTTTGTTACCACATGTTCTTCACTTGTCTCTGGGCTTCACCACTACAGGGCTTGCTCCACTGGCCTGAGAACACCAGCACCATGCCTCCACCTGGCTGCGAATAACCCTGGCCTTGACTTCTACAGCTGGAAGCCACAGTTGCACGCAGCATCCCCTCAAAGTCACCACTCCCCAGGAAAACCCTAACGCGGAGCTACGAAGGTTGACATTAGATCACGAGCACCAAACACACTTTTCCAGATTTTCAAACATAAAATTAAACAGCTGCACCCAACCTCTCTCGGGAGAATGGTTTAATGATTCCCATCATAACAGGGGGGAAGAGGGGAAGACTACTTCAACTAAAACTCAAAAATATTCTGAAATATTGACTTTTTGGTATATTGATCACTACCTCCACTATAACGGATGTCAACAGGGAGCAATTATTGTCATTACTACCCATGGAAAGGACAGCCTTCAGGCACTGAAGGGAGGAACTTATGATCCATCTGGAAACACCCTTCCCCAAAATTGCTGCCTTCTGTTTACAGCTATGTAGTGAGGGATCGGTATTCATAGAATATATCACTTTTTTTTTCTTTTTAATACATGCACAAGATGCAAAAATAGCCTTCTACACACTCCTCAGCTTATCTTAACTCTAAAAATAACTCCAGCACTGGAGAATCAAGGGAAGCAGATGTGAACAATCACTTCAGGTACTATTGCAGAACAAGGAGAAGCAGATCAAGAACAGTCGATGCTGAGCTGTTACAAGTCATGGCAACCTAAATTCGTGATAGCTGAGAAGAGCCTGTGAAACAGGGCTCCACAGGCCACCAATGGGTCTCCCCAGCGATACCAACACAGACTTGACAATCTTTATAACCCGGACCCTGATCAACACCGCCGCACCTCAAAGCTGCGCAGAGTAACGGCCATTTAGGGGAGATGCAAGAAGCGATGACACCTTCAAAGCCACATGCTCTACAGCTAGCCAAGATTAAATTCAGCAGTTAAACACACAACATCCTTTCCGTGCCAGAGTGAAGTTCTACCCGCTGCTTTCACAACAATCCCAACGCAGCCGGGGAACACGGAAAACTCTGCAGCAGAATCCACTGCTCCCGCTGCTCAGTGCTGAATGAATGAAATACACTTTTTCAGATATGAGAACTGCGGAAAACAAACAAACAAAAGACACCAACAACCAAACCCAAACAAACCAGGGATTTGGAAAAAAACTGATTTACAGACAGAGTTTGCCCCAGGAGAAACAGAGTCCAAGACACCATGCAAATAGATTATGATTCCTGTTCCCTTCAGACACTGCTGTCACTTCATCTGTCACTCAGCGGGCTTTGACATACAGTATTGCACAGGCAGCTATGACTCCTGAGACTGAAAAGAACAAGGGAACTTTAATACGCATTTTATAAGGCTTTTTCGCAAAGCTCACCTGAATAGCCACTGCACAGTAAGGCAGAGGGGAAAAAAGCATTGCTCAACCGGTGAGTTTCCACATTAACTCCTTGTGAACAAACATGCTCATCTCAATGCCTCAGTTTCGCCACATCTACACAGAAGCCTTCTTACAGCAAAGTTTGAACAGTAAAAGCGCGTTGGCTAAGATTAAATGTGTTTCTTAAAAGCTTCTTTTCCGTCAGAGATAGCTCAGTCCCTCGCACGCACATCACAGGACTAGAGTGGGTGAGGATTTCCTGATTACGGACACAAAAAAACCCACGTAAAAATGAAGGTTTTGACAAGAAGCTACCAGTTTAAACAACTCATTGGGAAGGGAGTTCTGGACTGTGGACAAAAGTTTGCAGTCAGAGACAGCCCTTCACATGGCTCAAAACAAAGGCGGGTCATTTCATCTGCTCTTGGCATTACAGAAATTGACTTCTTACCTCACTGGTTGCAGCTCTGCTGAGTAATGGCTTAAATAAAGTACATTAGCTGATTGTTTTGGGGTGCGTATTTTTTTTTTCCTTTTTTTTTTTTCTCCTCCTTCTTGAAGCTAATGTGTGAGCGAATGCTCACCTGGGACACAGGCAGAAGAAGCCAAAGCGAAGGCAAACAGCTCCATCACCCACACCCTGGCCCAAGCCCAGAAGATGAAGCTCGTGGCTCTTTTCAAGACGGGTGGAAAAGGGAATATCTGTTCTATCAG
Source organism: Pluvialis apricaria (assembly GCA_017639485.1). Classification (NCBI taxonomy): domain Eukaryota; kingdom Metazoa; phylum Chordata; class Aves; order Charadriiformes; family Charadriidae; genus Pluvialis; species Pluvialis apricaria. The sequence goes on from CM030010.1 coordinate 82,540,866, forward strand.
CACCCACAAGCATCGGTTTTGTTTGTTTTTAAAGCACACGCAACAACCGCTTCTTGGTACTCCGGCTTACCCAAACACACTGCAAGAAGGTTACGCAGAACACGGAATCACGCAGAATGGTCAACGTTATGGAGCATTAGGGAGCAGAACGCTATTCCCCACCCAACGCCCCGCCATGCCCCTCACCCTCGGTACGAGGAAGCCCGAGCAGGCAATTCCCACCCCAGATACATCCCAAACCAAGCAGAGCTGGTGGGATTCCAGACAAACTCTTCCCAAAGGCTCCCGAAAGCGGAGACACCTCCGTCGTGCTGCGCTTGTGGGTCAGCACTGCTCACCAACACAACGTACACGCTGCCCCTTCTCCTGCCGCCTCACACACACCTCCCCTGCCCTCAGGGGAGCCGCCGGGCCACCATGACACCCCCTTTCCCGCCGGCTCAAGGTGGAATTTTGGGGAGAACACCCCCGTTTCCCAGGAGCCGCGGGTCGCACCGCGGCGCTCCCCTCATGGCGGGCTGCCCTCACACCGCTCCCTCGGGCGGGGGCAGCGGCAGCGGCGTCCGGGGCCCTGCCACGACACCTCCCGGCCCCGCCGCGCCCCGGGAGGCCCCGAGCCGCCGCCCCGGCGTCTCCCCCCCTCCCCTCCCCGCCGGAGGGAGGCTCCCGACCCGGGGAGGAGCCCCGCGGCTACTCACGGCTGCCGGAGCCGCCGGCTCCGTCCGGCCCCGGGTAGCTCAGCACCAGCACGGGCAGGGCGGCCCCGCCGCGGGCCGCCGGGGGTCTCCACACGGCGGGCGGCGCGGCGGCGCCTCCATGGCCGGGGTAGAGGAGGAAGAAAGGCGGCGAGGCGGGGGGCGCCTCGTCCTCCTCCTCCTCTTCTGCCACGGCCGCCGCCGCCGCCTCCTCCTCCTCGGGCTCGTCCCGCCGCTCCATGGAGGGGGGCAGCTCCGCGCCGGCCCCGTCCCGGGAACTTTCCGGCGGCGGCGGCGGCAGAAGCGGCGGCCGCTCCGCCTCCGCCATCGCCTCCCCGGGCCCCGCCCCGGCCGGGAAGCAGGGCCGCGGCCGGCCTCGGCCTCCGCCCCCCGCTGCGGGGACTGGGCTGGGGTGGGGGGGGGGACACGATGGTGTGGGGTTCTCCCGCCGAGCCCCTTTCCCCTCAGGAACCCCCCCACATACACCCCGCCACAGCGCCATACCTGTCGCGGGGCCCGGGCGGGCCGGGACGGCGGTGGCGGCGGCTCTCACCCGGCCCGGCCCTGCTCCGCTCCGGGGGAGCGGCTCTACCCCGGCCCGCGGCCACCGCTCCCCCACCCCCGGGCCGGGGCCACCCGACGGATGGATGAGGGAAGGCTGAGGGGAAACGGATCCCCACACGCCTGTGGGCAGAGGGGCTCCGGGCGGCACCTTGTTTCCACTCCTCTTCTGAGGGGAGCTGAGGTGTTTTGTTTTTTCCTCCAGCCTCCCACTCTTAACCAATTCGCCTTCCTCTCGCACTTTTCAGAGGGGAAAAAAAAAAAAAAAAAAACCCCAACAAACTAAAGGCAAGCCATCTTGTAGCACAAAGCTTCCCAGCCCTGCTACCTGGCTGTGGAGATGCAGCTTGAAATAAGCTGCTCTTCCATCGTGGGGTTTGTTTTTTGGGTTTTTTTGGTCTGTTTCTACGCCAAGGCCACGGGAAGGAGGCAGCAGCCCCTCCGCCTGTGGAGTGGCCTTGGCGGGACCAGAGCCCGTGTGGGGAAAAACACGGATTTTCATATTCATGCGGGCGAAGCCACGACGCATCTCCTGCCTCCCCCTGAGGCAGCGCTTTCAGATCCTCTGGCAAAAGATGACAATACAAGGTCCAAACGTACTCCTTACTGTTAAAACTAACAAATAGGCCGCACCAAGGGGAATGTCACTTAAAGGGATTGTCTTTCTGCGGACAGTAATACAGACTTCTCGTTAAGGCAGGGCAATCAATGTGCACTGCAGCGTTATCAAAAGATAGGGAGAAAGAACATAAATCCGCCAATTTTTAAAGAATATCCTGCATTCAGTGCCCTGTCACTTCTTTCTTTTTGCATCTCACATAAAACTTGCGAATGCAAAGCTGTGAAGGCAACTGATTTCTGGAGCCCGCTTTTTCCAGCGCTGCCCCAAGTCACGCAGTGTGTTGCAACTCATTTAACAGGCGCCTTAATCCATCTTACAAATCTCCAAGCTGAACGTTTGAATTTCTATTTGCCAGTGCTAACAAAAGTAAAACAACGTCCAGACGGTTGCTGATAGAATATTATGGAAGACAACTAGCAAAGCCTTGACAAAAATTAAGGCAGCAACAGATGTATTTCCATGTGAGTTATTCAATATATTTTCCTTACCCGGTATAAATAGACATTTCAGGTCATGATGCAGAAAGCATTGTCCACCTCTGTGCCACCGTACGTTTTCTGCCCAAGCTTCCAAAGGCAAGCCAGGCGTACTTTGAATGCTTATCACCCACCAAGGATTATGTTTTGCAGGTGTAAAAGAAAATAACAGAGCGGCTCCTACCTCTCCTTAGAGCTTTCTACACACCACCTATGTGCTGCTGCAATACGAATCATTTACGTGCAAGCACGCATGGGACTGACTGTCTCTTGAATTACCATGTTCCAAGCGAGCGGAGGGAGAGGACCCGGGGGCAGATATCTCCCCGGCCGTGCGGGGCGATTCAGGTGCGACATGGCTGTTGCCTGAGCCCGTAAGTCCTAACCTGCATTGGGCGCTGCTGAGGCAGACCCCACCACCGGTGCTTTCCGAGCAGGGCAGCCGGCACTTGCCAAGCAGGAGCCTGGTGAGGACAAGTGCCATCCCATGGTTGAAGCTCCTCGCTTGGCAGGGTCAGTGCTTTCTCCAGAAACGCTACTGGAAGAAGGAAAAAAAACCCCAACAAAACAGCATTTACCATTACCTTGCTCCACTTCTCACTTGTCCTGACCATCATCTGTGAACCTTCCTCTATTTTGCATGTGTCCATTTTCATAGGAATCTTCAAAACCTATTTACCATCAGGGATTACCCTTCAGCACAAAACATCCCTCTAAGAAGCATTTCTTACAGCAACATTACAGTGTCCGCCCTCCCATGGTGTTAATAATCACGGCCTTCCCATGATCACTCATACATAAAAACCATACAGGAAAGAACTATTTATGGCTTTGTCCAATCTCTGAACTAACCAACTGAACATAATGCCGCGTTTAATCTTCATTAAAACGGGTTGTCGCAGCGGTCCGGGGAGACGTGCTGTGCCATCTGCTGGCTGCCTGTGTGTTCCCTCTTGCCTTCAGCCTTCATCCCAACGTTTCTGGGGAGCACGTCTGTGATAGCGCACTAATTTTTTATTCCTCTTAGTTATTGCTCAGATGGAAGCTGCCAGAATTTTGCCTGCCTAAAGCTTTTCAAGGGAACACAAGGCCACCTTGGATGCTTACAGCTTGCCTACAGATCTAGGAAAGGTCTTCAGCCCTTCGCTTTTGCACAAAGTGTGAAACGTGCGTGAGCAGGCGCTGCAGTAATGCGATCAGTTCGCATCTCTGTTGGATATTTTCCGCATCCCATGTGATGCCTGTTACACAACCCCATTCCTTCCCAGAAAAAGCACCTAAGCTGCTTTTTTTTTTTTTCCCCCAGCACGTTACCTTTTACTGACCTCTTCGCAAAGCCTCAGGGGCATAGCTCAGCATTATCAGTGGTGGCCTCCATCGTGATCCCCGTGCAGAGTTAATACAAGGCGTAGAGTCGAGAAAAGCTCTAGTTCCCTCCTTGGTAAAAAGACGAAAAGCCACGCGGCGTTTCTCACTAGGAAGAGCAGGCGGCTGGCACTGTCCATGGCTGCTCAGGGTAAGGGAGGATGAGTAAGCACAGGTGAAGGACATCTGTATCCCCACATCTAATAGGTTACACATCTCACCTGAGGCCACCAGGTTGCAGACAGCATTGCTCACAACAAGATGTATTCGGTGACCTCTTCAAGCAAGCCTCTCTTTTGCCTCCCCGACCCAGGCAATTTCATGGACAGGATCAATTCCCAAGGCTTTGTAGCCTGTTTCTGTGGAGCCTTTTTTTTTTTTTTAATGCAGCATTTAACTGCTGTTTGGCCTGTCAGCAGCAGGGGGCAAACAAATGCAGGGCCATCAAAGTCAGCAGAACTTGTCATTTCACTATTTTGTCCTATACGTCTACCTGCCATACCAGAATCCCCTCCAAAATCACCATGCACAGCTCCACATCCCACGGATCCGGGGCATTTCAGGACTACAAAAAGACTCCTTACTTCTGTTCTCATCTGTCCAGCTTAAGTTTAGTGTTTTTCTGTCTCTCCCTTTAACAATCAGCTTTGAAAAGTAACACAATATTCTCGAGCCAGCAATTAACAGCATGTTCCTGGCAGAAACAGGCCTGGGGTGTAAAGGTTTACATCAAAACCTACGGAAGCATGTTGAAATGAGCAGAGCACCCGCGTGTTTGAATTACAGCATCTAGTCTGTCACAGGTTCAAGAACGCAGGCTCGTATTTTGGCTTCCCCCAAGACAAAAAACAACCCTGAAATAAAAACCACCCCAAACCAACCACCTCGGTACACTAGTGCTTCCGTAACATGAAATAGCATTTCTTGACAAGACAAAAATTATTGCCCTTAAGTGACTGCACATGGGAAACAGACAATAGTGCCTTTCAGATGCTACCGGTACCCAAACCAAGGCACAGGCTCCCCAAAACCTGTCCCAGACACAAGTGCAGGTCTTTCCTGAGACAGTGTTTAAGGAAAATTAATTGGTCATTCCTCTTTTACAGCCTGCACTGGAAGTGGCCGCTTCGAGCAAGAACTTCAGTGTGGGGCTATATGTTTTCCCACCAGAAGGCAAGGAAGTCAGCAAACCATTTTGAAAGTTTACCTTCAAACGGAAGGTAACCTTCCCTCTTACCTGTTTGTCCTGTAACAGCAGACAACAGTTAACATATTGATCATAGATGAAGCGGATCTATTTGTCACATATATAAACAACTATGAAATCCAGTGAAGTCCTTGCTTTGCCACTCGCTGAATTCAGGAGGGGAAACAGTATCTCAGGACACACGGGATTTAAGTAATAGCTTTCTGCTCAGTTACAAAATTAACAAGATTTAAACAAGCCTGAAAGTAGTTCATTCTTAAACATACGAACACAAGGAGTTAATCAGAACAAGAATTAGAGAAAATATCATAACCACACGTATCTCATTCTGCAGCTCAACACAGAAAAAGGATGGACCAGAACAAGACAGTAGAAAAGAGAAGGCAGTGACAGCTACAGGAACCCCATCCTCACCCTCCCACCTGAGGTCCCTCCATCCCACCCCCATCTCCCCATCAGTCCCACACAACCCGTTTCATTCCCCCCACTTGACACAGCCCTCGCTGCCTCTCACAGCCAGTATTTACAGTACGGCAAGACGACAGCATCGCAATAGAGGAAAACACCTTGATGCACCGGCCAGGTGAGGAAAGGGCCTGGTTCTACTTTTAGAGGTGGCACCTTCTGAAAAGCACCCTCAAAAAAACCCAAAACCAAATACCACCCTACCCTCAGTTTTCTTAAGGATAAAAACCACAGTATCTTTTATAAAATTTTTATTGGATTCAGTAGCACTACTCGCAGCTGTCACAAACAGAGAAAAATAAGTATCACTGAAGCTTCCTGCTTTTCTTAACTCCTGCACGAATGCCAGACAGTTCCCCGGCATATCTGTGCAATTCCCTCCGAACTTCACGGACCTGGCCCTTGCGGCGAATCTTGGCCCGCCGAAACTTCTCCCGATGCTTGACCCTGGGGTTGCGATCGATCTTCTTCCTTCTGGGAGTGAGGCCTTTGTTCTTGATCATCTGATACGTCACGCCTCTCTTTTTATTTGGATCCTCTCCTTCCAACACCTCTTCTTCTTCAAGCGCATCTTGGTCTTCAGTTCTCTTCCTCTTGAGTTTCAACTTCTCCTCCATCATCTTATAGTATTTTAAGGCAGCCTCTTCATCCAGGTCCGACTCATCTGATGCTTCACCAGCAATAGCCCGGCCATTAGCAAGCGCAGGAGCACGTTTTGATTTGTTTTTCCTGACATCCAGCGGGAGAAACACCGCAAACTTCTTCTCTTTCCGTAATTTCTCTTCCTTCTTATCATAATAGTTTTTCAAAAGCATACGAACTTGCGAGGATAACTTTTGATCTATAACAGCTAGGTCATTGATTATGTTTCTATAAGCAACCAGCCGTTCGATAACGGGGTGACTGTGAACCGGCATCCTCTTGGACTTCAAAACCAAGTAGAAACTGATGTTGGCACAATAATTCAGGTAGAGATGGTACTTGGTCTGCAAATAGCGACTGCCTTTCCCTTGCGGGATCGTGCCGTTTTTGACCATTTGCAGCAGCGGGTGCAGCTCATCCTTGAGCTCCATTAGCTTGACTTCAAAGTCCTCAATCAGCTGCAGGAGCTCAGGGGACTCCTGCTTCAGTAGCTTCAGCTGCTCCTTCTTGGGAAGGGCCTGCAGATCCTTGTCAATCTTCTGGCCCTTGCTATCCTGAGTTTTCCGCTGCTCAGCCACATAGCCCTGGATCATATCCAGCCCGTAATCATCTTCCCCCAAGTCTTGCACCAACCGCCTCTGGATGACTTGAGCCTCCTGCTCCTCTTCTTCCTCCTCAGCATCGACTTCTTGCTGGCTACGCTTGCCCTTGGCCTGGGCATCGCTCCCGTAGTCCGTGTCGTAGTAGACCTGCTTGCGTTGGCCCCAGGAGAGCTCGTGGGGGAGCTTGGTGTCCCGACGGCGCTCCTCCAAGTCGCTTTCCATGGAGAGGTCCCCATCTTCATCTTCACCCTCATCTTCCTCCTCCCCTTCCTCTTCCTCCTCACCTCCGTCCTCCTCTGCGCTGTGCTCTATGTAAAGACCCACCCCCTGTTCTTCTTCCTCCTCCTCCTCCTCACCGTCTTCCTCCTCGCTCTCCTCGGGCAGCTGCAGCCCCAGCACTTCTTCCTCCTCCTCCTCCTCGCTGTCCCCGGCCTCCTCCCCGCTCTCCAGGGCCGCCATCACCGCCCGGAACCGCGCCTCCTGCAACGCCTCCTCCACCTCCGTCTCGCCGACCGCCTCCTCTCCGCCATCCTCCTCCTCCTCCTCGGCGGGGTCGAGCGGCGGCGGCCGCCGCAGGACGGTACCGCGGCGGGTCCTCATGGCTGCGCTCCTGCTCTGCCGCCGCGCTTCCGCCGCGCCGCACTTCCGCTTCCGCCCCCCCCTTCCGCTTCCGGCCGCGCGCGCCGCCGGAAGAGCCCTCCTTTCTGCCCGGGGAGGCGCTGCGGCGGCCGGCGGGGGTCGGGGCGGGGGTCGGGGCGGGGGGGGGGGGGGGAGCCCCCCCCCAGGGCGGAGTTGGGCCCTTCGCGTTCCGCGGGTGGTTTATGGGTGAAATGGCTGCAGCGCCGCAGCACGAGCGAGTTTCCGTCTCCTATTCCTTTATTTCCCCTCTCCCGTTATTTCCCCTATTCCCTTATTTCCCCTATTCCCTTATTTCCCCTCTCCCGTTCCATCATTTCCGCTATTCCATTTCTGATGGAGCAATGCGGACTCGTAAGGAGGGCGGCCACAATGTATTTCCACCGTGGCAGGTACCGGCAACGAATAATCTCACACAGAAAAAAAAACAGTACCTTTTTTTCCTCCTTTAGGGATTTTTTTTTTTTCAGGCCAGGCACATACAAATGCTGTCTGCTTAATAATCTTGCAGCAAGAGGAAAAAAAAAATCGTGATAGAAAGCGCACCTGACATCTGTCCCCATGTTAACCGAAACTTCTCGTTACTCAGTTCCCTACAACCAGACCAAAGTTTCAGAGAGATAAAGGAGTATTTGAAAACCTCCCTGGACACATCTGAAGTACGTACAGGAAACTCTCCTGAGTGTTTCCCTCCACCAAATCACATCTTTAGAGGGACGCGGGCATCTCCCGCCCGGAGCCCGGCCGTCCCCGGGGGCTGCGGCTCGGCTGTGGGGCCGCAAGGCGAAGGCAGGCTGCAGAGCGGGGCTGCTCCCGCTTCCCCCTCCGCTGCTCCTTGGCTCCCGGCTCACAAACCCGCAGGCCGGTAAATTAGGCAGCCAGCGGCCCCAGCAAGAGGAGTTCTGCATAGAACAAGCGCAGGTGTCTTTTTCTCACCGCAGAACAGGTGCAGTTTTATTTATAAGCACTCCCGTCCCACCTTCTTGTGGAAAAAGGCATGTCAAGCAAATATTAAAGTTAACTGAAACAGAGCAGGGGGGGAGCCACAACTTTACTCCCTTTTTAGTGATTGATTTGGATTCTGGTAGATCTGATGGCAGACCAGTCTCACTTGTGAGCCTTTTTTTTTTTTTTTTTGCCACACTCACCTTCTGCACATAGGCACCTCTGGGTCAAAGTTTTCCATATTTGCTCTTGCACCAGAGATTTGTTTTGCTTCAGACTAAGACACTTTTTCCAAAGTCGTCCATGCCGATTTTCAGATACTCACCTCCCCTGGGTACAGGCCTGTATGAGAGAGCAACAGGAATAACTTGGGTTTGGTCAGCGAGCCATGGCATCCTTTCAATTCGTTCGCCACACGTCAGTGGAAGTTCTCACTTTACACTAAAATACAGCCATTTCTGCCGATCAGGCTTTGAAATCTTTCTGCTTAATGCTACTGGGTTTTGTGTGAAGCCCATGCAGAGAAGTCTGCAGCCAATTTCTGCAGGGTTAAAATTCCAGATCACTTTTGCTAGTGTGACTTACAGCAACCCAGGCCTTCCGCATGCCCCTCACCCTGACCGTTTCCATCCAACTGCTCTCAAAATGTAGGATCCTCTTATTTATTTTTTTTTAAACCTGTCCTTTCAAAATTCAGTGCTGTAAAACCAGGCCAACTTCCACTTAGACTCCCAGTGATTTAAATGGAATTGACACGTTTTCTCTCAATCCAATCTTAATTTCTAAGAGCAGGAAAGAAATAGCATCTACAGATGTTTGAACCTCCTCCAGGACTCACTGAAAACATCATCCACTTCTGGTGAAGCTGGAGATGACCTCCAACATGAGTCAGTTCATCCAGGTATAAGGAACTGCTCAAGCCGAACCACAGCAGTTTGCTGTAAGCATCACTGCAGCCGATACGATAATCAGTGACTGCCGCAGGTCTGATTTAACCCACCATTTTCTCTGCTTCTGAGTGAGAAATGAGGAGAAAAGCAAGCCGTAGGACAGCCTGCTAGAGAATGGTGGGTTATCTGGAGACACCCCGTGCCCCGGTACGGCTGTCCTCCTCTCCACTCCTCACCCAGCGTAGCAAGGATACACAAAGATGACACAACTATTTTGCCTCCCTTCATCCAGGCACCTTCCCAGCTTCTTACCTGGAAAATCCTGGCTCAGCATGTCCAGGGCCAACTGGAGGCACAGGTCAAGAGCAGGAAGACTGAGACTACAAGGCTGGGCCCCATTTATTTTTGAATTCTCAATTATTCCTCCTCTAGCCTCTGCCTCGCGGTGAGGTTGGGAATCTAGCTCCCTACTCAGCCCCTAATTTAAGCCCGGGGTGATGGTTCGCCAGCCGCCTGCCAAACTGCTACAGTTCCTTAACTCCTGCTTCCCCAGGTAATTTTCTGGTAATTCAACATGTCACACAATAAAAAGGGGATATTCCATAAAAGTAACAGTCCGTAAAACAAATCTTGCCCTGAAGAGCTAGCATTCTAGATAGAAATCCTCAGAGACGTGCAGGTGGCTGCATGGGCCTAAAAATAGCTCTCGCGGCACCACGTACAGACCGAAGGGACTGCATGCAGACATGTAGATTTAGCAACCGAAATTCAGATACGCTGAGCACCAGCAGTCAGGGAAAACCACCGAAATCAACAGAATCACACAGAACATCCTTCTGCTCAGTCTCCCCCTTTGGGTTTGAAAACATCCATGGATGCCTCTGCTCAGATTTTACCAGTGCTGTATTTTTATCAGTGCAGTGTGGCAAAAAGAGACCAGAATTAGCCTATTTCACAAAAGTGCTTTGTTCTGCTGCCTCCGTCCCTCCTTGATTATTTCTAGAAAATCTCCTATTTTGTTACAAAAAAAGGTGACTGAAACAAATAATGCTGTAGAAAGACACCACTACCGCCCCATGGTTAGCCAGGTTTATTTTTAACCTTCTGCAAAAGCTGGTGCACAGGGAACATCTTGCTGCTGCTTCAGAAAAGAGCTCCGTATAAAACCCTTGCCAATACTGTCTGGGGAGGGGGAGAGGAAACAAAAACAAATTTCTCCCTCTAAAGATGAAGCCCTAGTGAGAAAATAAGGTTTGTAAATAAGAATTATGGCATAACCTGATACTCTGCTCAGAGCTGGGCTTGCACCCATCACCCCCCGCCACCTCCAAGGAGAAACCTCCTGCGCGAGCACCGCTGATGCAACACAACAGCTCATTGCATCATGCAACTGCTCCATGGGATGTTCACGCTAGGAGAAAAAGCTCAGGACACAGATTTTGGGGTCTTTGAACAGCTCTAGGGTTAGGGACCCAGGCAGAAAGGTCTGCAGAAAGGGAAGACAACCTGTAAGGTGACAAGCAGCCCTTTCAGGGACCGCGATGCCTGGCAGGCTTGCCTGATGGCTTTAGCTTCTTGAGAAGATGGCAAGAGCAACCAACCCCAGGGAGCCAAGGGTGGCACGGGCTGCATGAAAAACCTGTGTCTGGCCACAGGGCTGCTGCTCCGCTGCCCGAGGAAAAGCTGGGGAACACGGGGAGATTTACCACATGCTGCTCACTTTAACAGAAAGAAAGTAGCAGAAATTCAGGATGCACCGGTGCAATAATCCTGGCTCGGAACAGGCCTGCCAGCATCATACTTTGCTCTGCCTCCACTTCTGATCCCTGATGTAGGTGTTTGGAGGCCCTTGCTAAAAAGCAGTATTGACGCTGGGCTTCCCTTTAAAAAGTGTCCTTTCCTGTGCAAGAGGCACACACGAGCTACAGAGACAGGTCTGGTCATTGCAGGTTACATTGCAATGTTTGTTTCTCAGAGTTACACGGGTGATCCCAAATCTGGGACAAAAAAAGCCCAGGTCCTCTCCAGTACTCCCCTCCTTCAGGAAAAGTTTGCTTCCCAGTACCTGAGGGAGTTTGCCTGGGACCTGACTCTGACCACAAATCCTATGGAGGCCCTTTTCCATTCAATAAGAAAACGAACTCCTCGATGCAGCAGGCAGAGCTGGAGGAAGAGCTCAGCTTTGCCACAGACCTGTTGTTGCTTTACACCTCTTTTACCCCTCCCCTCTCTCATCTTCTCTGTTCTGACTGCACACTCTTTGGGGGCAGGTCAAGCCCTTCATACAAGTTTGCAGAGGATCTGGTGCAAACAAGATTCTGATCTTGAAGCCTGAAGTGGTTTTATAATATAAGTCAAATGAACTTTAAGTCCAGTTTCTCCAAAGTCGGAGCCAGAGCTGTGACCCTTTGGCTATCTGAACGCTTTCTTCCCTCACACTCCTCGCCCCCAGGTGGGACAGTGCCGCTGGCCCTGGTGGTAAGATGTCCCCTAAGGACCAGGGTGGTTTTGCGCTCCCTTGCACTCAGCAGCTTCATTGCTTGTTGGTGATGAACAGAACAAAAACGCGCAGTAAGAGCGCAACCCCCTGCCCCCCCTTCACCTTTGAAAGCTGGAGGTTTCTGTGCATTAAACATGCCTGGTTTCAGTCCCCGGCCACATTTTCCACAGTGTCAGTTCTAACTGGCTGAGCCGTTTATTTTAGGAAACGAAGAGCTGTATCATTTGCACACGCCCTTATAGGCAGGCACGGGCGCTCCACTTGTGTTCTTCAAAAGAAGGGACGGCAAGATGAAGAGCTCTTTGTTGCTGTGCGTGGCCTTGGCCATCTCCTTGGGGTTCGTCCTTGTGTCAGGTAGGTGAGCAATGAAGAGCACGGGAAAACTGCTTAAGGTATCAGTGACAGGTTGTGTAATCAGCCATTAATTATGTTAACAGTGAAAAAAAAAATCCAACCTCAAAGCCTGCTCAAGCAGTCGTGCCTCAGGGGTGCTTGGACACCTCTGTGTCTTTCTGCATCATAGAGCTGTGCGGTTTTAATTGCTGCCTTGAGGCTAAAGAAGCGATGACTAGCTGCAAATTTAAGACTTAATGATTAGCCATTTTTGATTGGGTTTCTGAAGCAACAAGCCGCAAACATGCATGCTCGCTTTTCTGCAGTGCTAGGAAGCTTGCAAGACTCTTACCTGCTAGATTTAAAGGGTTCTAAAGTCTTCCTGGTAATCTTGTCATATGGCTACAGCCAACTTATTTCTGATTAAACTGTAGTTTATCATGTAACTCCATTGAATTTCTGGAGACTCTTGGTTTAGAGCGAGATCAGGCTGTCATGCCAGCACACTCCTCAGCGTGGTTCACAGGTAACAGGAACTGACTGTACCAATGCCAGATCTCTGTATGACAGTCTAAAGTCACCCTCACTCACGTGGTGGATCTGGCCTGCAGGATTAAATCCACGCTGAAGGATAACCATTACAGCAGCATGGGCAACGGCATTGCTGCATTTCCTCCAACTTTCAGGAAAGGGCATCTTATCGCCTAACAAGGCGAGTCCTTGGAAAGTACAGCTTGCTAATATAAGTGACCAGCTGTATAATCCATTAGCTGAAAAGGCAGAAAACAAAGGCAGAAAAATACCATGTCAGTATTTTTACAGAGCCCAGTCTGGTTTTCCCCATTCATACACATCGCTTAAGATACAGATACACACGTAAGCAGCTTAGAGGGGAAGTCAAATCTGAGTTACACACACCTACAAGAATGCTGGTTTTACCACTTATGTTGAAATTAATGTATTTTTGGGCTACTTGAGCCTCTTCCTACTTTAATAAAGTAGCCACTTGCATCTGCAGCAGAGTTTAAACAGATATTTTTGGAATGCATTTGCTGCAGCTGAGTTCTGTTGGGCTTTACAGTGTAGTACGGGACAACCCGATACTGAAAGATGAGAAATTTTGTCAAAATAATCTGAGTGTTGAGAAGGAAGGGAACACCATATCGCAATACACCATGCACCAGAAAATCCAACCAGCAGACATTTAGAAGGACATTAGGAGAATTTTTGTTTAACTACCCTCTCCCCAAAGGGACTTGACTGGGTGAGACATGGAAACATTGCTGATGAAACTATCTTTTTTTCAGCTTTGTAATTTTACTTTCAAAAAAATATATGGATTTATGGTTATTGAAGCCAGGAGTATTACACAAAGAATTTAAATCAGGACAATATTTTTAGAGTACAGTCAAAACCCCCCTGCCTATTCATAAAAGAGCATATTAATGTAATTTTATAAGATGAATTAAAGCCTGCTCCCAAAGGTTTTGGGACAAATCCCAAAGCCAGTAAGATCTGACTTGAACATTGGCTTTGGATTAAGGGCTTAGAAAGAATTGCACACAACATTATGTAGACTACAGTGACAGGCATCAGAGGAAGCTGCATGTGAAAGACAAGAAGCCAGAGAATTTCCATAAGAAAAAATGAAGGGCAAGACTCAAGGAGGCAGAGACTCAAGAGGCTGTTCTAGTAAGCTTCTGCTTCAGAGGGAAACGTTCACATTGAATGATGAGTTGGCAGAGAGGAAGCAAGCAGAGCAAGAGAGCTTGGAATAAGAGGTGTGAAGAGACAAGCACCATTAAACTCCAAATAATGACCATCCCCGTGTGTCAGATGTGATTATGTATTTCTGTCTGGGCGGGGCGCACACGCTGTGATCGGAGGCATGACTGGACTTACGCTTTATGCGCACATTTTGCAGCGGTGTTTTTACAGCTGGCCAGTTGTGCTGGATGCTATACGGGGAAATGCTAAAAGCCAGGGCTCAGTGGGCACACGGTATAGTGGGATGTGCTGTAGAGGGATAAAGAAAACCATGAGAGCAGTATGAAGGGCAACATCTCCTACATGCCTGTAGCAGCTTGCTCCACTGCCAAAAGCAAGGGAGCGAACTAATTCCCTTCCCAATTGGGAAAGTGCACAGTAAACCCTTTTCAAAAGGTATTCTGCTGCCAGTTGTCACAAAAACAGCATTTGTAAGCAGCAGGTGAATTGTACGGTCACAATGAGGAATCATTTTACATAATTTTGGTGCATTTTTTACAGCTATGGGGCCTGTAGGGATCTTGGAAAATAACCCAGTGGAATGGAAGCAGATTAAACCAGCATATTGTAGGGGCAGGAAGGAAGCTCTTAGAAGCCTTAAATAGAAAACCTGAAATGCTATTTTCATTACATTGTATGGAGTAGATAGTTGGGGGGCTCTGCCAATCAGTACTGTCCTTGTTCGGTATTGCAGAGTTTTATGTGACATTTAAGCTGCTGCTTAATTGCAGCTAACAATCAGAGAACTTGCAGTACAGCTCAGAGTCCCTGTGCTGCTCCTGGATCCCAGCATCACTATCGCTCCCACAGGCTTTGAGCACTGTCCTTTTCACCCCATAGCAACAGGGTCTGTTCATAAAACCCAGCAGCTTTGGACATGGAAAGAAAAAAAAACCAGATAGGAGCTTATGCAGTGTGTTCCCTTCTTTACTGATCAATGCTTTGATAACTCAAAGATATCCAGCTGTTAGGACCAAAGCCTAAAAGTGAAGTCAAAGTGACTCTAAAATCCTCCGTAAACATGATGGACACAGACATTTTTGGCGTTTCTTCTTTCTCTCCACGATTAAACCGATGGACAAGCCAGGTAGGCGAGTCCCCAGAACTGAAGTCCACCTGAGCCCAATATTAACTATCTCCATCTTACAAAAATCACTGGGTTTGGTACTTCGAAGCAAGCTGAAGGTGCTGTAGGAAGAGCGATGCTGCAAAGTGTTGGCCGTGAACTTGATTTTAGCAGCATTTAGAAATGCAGAGAGATGTAAAAACAACCACTTAAGAAAGGTCTGACTGTGTGTGCATATAAAAGCAAGGCTGGCTTGTTACGGGTGAAGAGACCAGAGGTTCTGGGTTGGGGAAAACCAACTAGCAAAACCCAAGCTATTTCAAATCCATCTACTTGCACGGTAAGTAGGCATTGCATGCCATCAGGAACATTCAAAAAGCCTCTGGGTGACAGATGGGGTGTTTTACCCCGTTTTGACCGAGTTTCATATTGAATAACATGCAAAAAGTATGGGAGACAGAGGCAAGCTGGTTCTTCTCTATTTGAGTAAGGTCCTCAGCTGCCAAACTCAACTTCAGTGTGAACAGAAGACCAGAAAAATCAGGACTGGCATTTTCCCTGCCAACTACAACCATCACAAACGCCACTTTTCATTGCCAGGTCACTGGGCTTCCTTCTTGTGGGGTCCTGTAGTGCTTTGTGGCACCTCTTCCCTCAGGGACCTGAAGGACAACATATCACTCAAGGAAAACTGACACATCTGCCACATTGGCAAGGTCAGAGACATTTATTTAAAAGCCAGATCCTCGGATTTGGACTGTCCTAGTGCATGATAGAGGAATTGGGTCACCTCCCCTGTTAGGGTAAAAGCAGTGCTCCAGCTGCCAGGTATAGCTCAAAGCCTGCGAGGGGACTTTATTCCCACTTCATGAGAAACCCTTGCATGTTTGCCCCTCTCTCCAGCAACACGGTGTCCAGGCTCATTGTTTTCTCCTTCCCATTCCCACCACCCCCGCGTACAAAAGCATACTGTAGACCGAGCAGGGAAGGCAGCTGAACACAATTTTGCCAAGAGACTCATTTGTTGAAACCTGGAGTCTTATCAATCCAGATGCCATGAGGGTGCATTTCTGGCATTCTCATCACTTGGCTTTCTGCTAGAGCAGGTTTCAAGGTCTTTCTTCCTGACCCTGGGATTGTATATCCTGTGCTTGCAGGTTATCCACGGGACCCCGGGGACGAGGAGTATGTGCTGGTCAATAACAAGTGTCAGTGTGTAACAGTGACCTCAAAGTTCGTCCCCTCCAAGGAAAATCCTGATGAAGAAATCCTGGAGAGAAACATACGCATCCTGTAAGTGGCAGACAAGTACTACATGGAGATGGTGAACAGGAGATGAAATGTTACAGGAGTTCCCTTTTCTTTGCATTGCTTCCCATGTTCTGGCATTGAAGTTAACTTTTTCCTGTGGGCTTTCTGTGGTATCCTGGAATATTTCCTTTTGCTTCATGTTTTTCTAGCTCACATGAAGCTCCCTGGTGTTTGTCGCTTCAGATACAAAAAAGCATCTCCATGTTTTTAAGTGGTCCAGGAGTAACTTTACAAAATAGACTGGGGAAGTTGGGTGTAACATTTCTACAGCTGATCTAATCCAAAACCAAATTGGGCCCACCACACTGGATTCATTTACCAATCTGATAGCAAGGCACGCCTGCTATTTTATAGGCTGTTAGAGTTTATTAACTATAGCATTATAGTTAATGCCTGACTTATCAGAAAAGGTTAAGCCTATGAGGCAGATCTCAGTTCAAGAGTAGGATTTTGGTCTCTTTATTGACACAAACCTTACAGATGTGTCTCACTCTCGGAAACATGGACCAAGTTCAGGCTCAGAGCTGTAGGAGTTCTGGCAGAGTTCACAACAGGAGAGACACTAATAAAACATCTCTGTCAATATCCTACAAGTCTCTCTGTGATCTGCCAGCTCAGACTTTAAAAGAAAAAAAATTATCAGCACTGTTACCTTGAAAGTGGCACTTCCAGAAATTGCTGCAGTCCTCTCGGACAGGGTTGTTTCCTTTGGGGGCACAGAAGGGCCAAGATCTGCCGTTCCTGAGCTTTGCTACGGAGAAGGGCTGGAATGCAAATAACCTGAAGAACAAGATGAGAATTGAGGCTTGTTCACGGCAGAGTACTCCCCTGTTTAATAAGCAGCATTCCTGAGAGCAATTCTCTTCCTTCATTTGCAGAGTGCCCCTGAAGGCTCGGGAGAACATCTCTGACCCCATGTCCCCACTCAGAACCACTTTTGTCTACCGCATGACTGAACTGTAAGTAATTTTATTTACTAAGTTAATTTCCCAATACTTAACCTCCCCTGCAACATTGCCCACAACAGCTCAAAAACATGCTCGAAGGCCAGTAGAGAAGGTGAAGCAGAGTCACAGAGGGACGTTTCCCCCAAGGAACCAAGCTTTCGTATTCTGTTGCAAGCCAAGAAATTGTTATCTCCATGATTAATTCACATGAAAAGGTCGCACATTTAGAGGGAACGTTTTGTTCTGACCCCTGTTCATCTCAAATGACTAAAATATCAGCAAATTACACATTGCCTGTTTAACCCTCTCTTTTAGTGACCAGTCTTGCCAATCGCAGTTTGACAACACTAAAAGCATCTGGGTGGGAGTTCCAATGTAAAACCCAGAAAGGCCAGAGTACTCTCTAGCTACAGCTGCAGATCAGCAAGAAAGATTTGGGTTTTTACCAGGGGTATCTTTTCATCACAGCTCTTAACACTGACTCTACTCTCTGTCTCTTCTAGCTGCAAAAAATGCGATCCCGTAGAAGTTGAGCTGGGTGGTGAGATATACCAGGCCCAGCAGAGCACCTCCTGCAACGAACCTGAAACCTGCTATACCTATGACAGGGACAAGTGCTACACCACAACCTTCCCATTCCTCTACCACGGGGTGACGAAAAACGTTCAAGCAGTTCTGACGCCAGCATCCTGCTACGCTGATTAGCTCAATCCACTGCTCTTCTAATGCCTTGTCATAGTCAGTGTTCCTAGCTGTATAGCCCCATAGTACCTGGACAACAGTGTCCAAAATATCAGCTCCCAGAGTAATGCCAACTTGCCTCTTCATATTCTTTTACTATCAGACTAGTGCCATCTCCCAAGAGCAGCCACTGGTTGCCATAGACTCCGTTCTCATATCCCTGGCACATATCTGCAGTGCCATTGTTATACGTCCCAGACGTTATCACCATATAGACCAGATCCTCAGTAGATGTAAATCAGTAGTTCCCTTGAAGTCAAGGGAACTACAGCCATTTACAACACTGGGCAACCTGTCTTTTTGTCAGTCTTCCATCGGTCTTCGTCTGAGGAAGGCTGCCATGGACATCAGCATGAATGTCCGTGTACTTCCCTCCCCGAGTGATCTAAAGCAAACCTCCGCACAACCTTTATACCAGACCCTTTGATTACATTAGCAGAATCTGTGCTATTACTAGAAGGCTGTAGAACAATCATATTTGAGAGAAAAGAAGAAAGAGACTGAGAATTCAGATTTCCAAGTTACTTCACAATTGGGTATTCTAGACCCTTCTAGCACTTTGACAACTGCAAGCTTCTAGTTCACACGTACATTTAGCGAAGATCAAAAGATGCCGCTACCCTGAAGTGTTTTGCAAAGTTGCCAGGACCTCAGCTGTGCCAGGAATAGTAAACTCTTCTAGGACATGTTGGGTATTTCACTTTCCATGCTTCTTTACTGATATTGCTGCCTTCTTCCAATTCTGCTCCCAGTTCAACTGATTAAAAAAAGGGCTCAAATTGGCTCAAGTTTATTTTATTTCTCATTAGGCTTCAAGAAATTATGAAGGTGAGCCAATTGCTAGAGCAGGACCCTGGTTAAGGATTAATTCCTTCTTTCAACAGTAGTCTTTGTTTCTTCATACAGGAAACTCTCCCCAAATAAAGGAGCTGATTCTGTATTGCACCTTGCATTTAAATGCATTACACCTGGTATTGCCCACAGAGACATGATGTATAGGAGTGCATAAGGTATCCAGCATTACATTTGGGATGGCTGGTATGTTTCTCACTGTTGTCAGAAGTTGATTGTAAAACCTGTAGCCTTTCTGACAAGTCCTTATCTGGCTTCACACATAATTGGAATAATCAAACAGCAAAAACCTCATTCCCATAATTGTAGCTTTGTTAGTGAAACATTAAATAAACTTTTTTCTGCAGCAGTCTGTGTGTTATATTCCAGTTCAATAAGAATCATAAGAAAAAGCCAACTCTATGACCATATTCTTTCCTTCTTCACAGTGAAGTAAGATCTTCCTAAATAACTTCTTATACTTACATGCAAAGCCTCCTGAAATACTGGGATAGAAATATTATAATGCATCTGCAGAAACTGTGACAGATTGAGGCTGAACTGGTTTATGATTTGCGGATCAGCTCCGCATCACTGAGCTGCTTCAAGGTCCTGTGAGTCAGTGCAGGTTCGGAGTTTAAAAATCCAAACATCCCCTAAATCACTCTTGAAATTGCAGTCCGCAGAGCAGATATTTACCTCACCAGTGAAAAAAGTGCCTTTAAGACAGGTCTGTCAGGGGCTAGTCATTCATATGCAAGGCATCTGTCCTGAGGATAAAACAATCTGGGGAGGGGGCTCAAATTTTGAAGAGCAAAAGGGTAAAGAGGCCTGAGACAAATTATTCTTATGTTACATGCGAGTTATGACAAATGAACCCTTTTCCAAGCAGCTGCAAACAATTACTTGTTTAGATGATCTTGGGCTGAGCAAACAGCCACTGGGAAACAAGACGCAGCATTCAGCAAGCTCCCCATGTGCTATTCAGCTTTATGGTAAGTCAAGACTCATTCCCCCATCTTTTCTGAGAGGGAGAAGCCTACATCGACTGCCCTGGCCACCCCTTGGTACTTGACTGTGTTAACCACATTTTAAGTAACTCAAAGCAACACAGCAAGTTAAATCAAGCTCTGAATCCTTACCTGAAAGACCAGGACAGTAAAATAGGAGCAGGTGAGGTCTGCTTGTCCCTGAGAGCATACCGGGGAGGGTCTGGGACCTTCTAGCCAGGGGAAGAGGTGCTGACAGACAACAGAAATTCCCCTTGCTGTGTGTTGTCTTTGATGCGCTGACAAAACCATGTCCTGCTTTGAAAGATTTGTTTCTCAGACTGTGTGGTCAGTGCTTCAGGGTGAGATTTTTTGGCAAGTCCTGATGTTGGGGGTAAGAATGCCCCCCTTGGTGTGCACTCCTCTGTTTTGTTGTAAAGTGACTACAGTGGGACAAGGCTTCCCACTTGGAGTTGCAATACTTTACTGCAAGCTCCCTCTTTTTCTTCACAGGCCAGATTGGTTCTATAGCTGCATTTCACTTTTCTTGAATAGTTTGTCTTAGTGCATTTAAGCAAAGTTAATTTTGTTGCAGACTTGTAGGAATACATTTCGATTTTATCTCCTCACAGACTCCTTCTAGGCGTAGTTCTTCCCAGGCCTGTCCTCCTTGCCTACAATACTGTTCTGTTGCTTATGCAATATTGAGTTAAAGAAGGATTTCTCGCTAGGTTTCTTTAAAAGTTTTTTAAAGCATGGGAATGTATCCTCATAATCCTGTTTCCAGTTTGACAAAAAAGTTTAATTAGCAGCAATAACTACAGCACATACTGAAGCTGAGCAAAACAAATCCCTAAGCTCAAAGATGTTGTTTTACAGTAGGGAATTCCGCAAAGAAAGCAGCTTATGACCATAACGAACCAGGCAAAGCTGCAGTTTAACTCACAAATAGGCCAAAGGGCTACGGGACAGCCCAGTTCCTGCGCTGTAAAGGCTTCGGCTGGCTTTATTAGGTATTTTTGGTGTAGTAATAGATAACAGGCTATGATTTTTAGTGGCCTCGCTATATTAAGTCTGCTTTTGTCAGCGCAAGGTTTGTTCACAGTGGTGTCTTTCTGTAGAAGAATACTGCTTTGTACACTCTCAGGTGGAAGGTTTCATGTTTTCAGTAGGTATATAGATTGCAGCCAGTTAGGTCTTAGAGAATTCAGGGATTACGTATTTATATTCTGTAGGGTAGTAAGCACAATGTGGGTGCTTAAAAAAGAGCAAGTTTGTGGACTAGGATCTTTGACTGAGCCAGCATGTTACAGCACACATCATCATCAATGCCTTCTAGCCAAGCCCAAGCACTGCTAAGCTAGCCAAGTCGTTTGCGCCTGAAATTTGGCAGTCCAATTCTAATCTTCAAACTATTCTGCCATTTCAGAAGTGACTCAGAAGTACCTTTAAGTTTATTCTAATTTAAGAATATTCTTTTTGGAGCAGCTCAGCTACTAGCTTCCACTCATTTTAAGACTAATTAGAAATTTGTATTAATTCATGGTCGTGAAAGAACCTTCTCTTGTTTTTTCATCTCTCTTTTAGATATTTTCTTGCAAGCTTTGGATGTCTCCTCTGGAGCTCTACTATCATTTCCGCCAGCCAGCATTTTCAGTAGGAACTGAAACAAAAGATGAAACATAAGCATGATTAACAGCCTCAAATGACACTTAGAGTGATTGAAGAGAAAGAAAAATATGCAAAGAGAAAGGGTCAAAATCCAGTGGACATATTGCTCAGTTGCAGCTGTTGCTTATGATACAAGATCAAATTCAGTGAAGTCTTTTCTTGGGCATTCAGAGGTTGAAGTCTGTTTTGCACCCACAGTTAACAGGTAGCACTGGCTTCTGCATGTACCGGTGACCCATGAGAACATCAGCCACACAAACTGTGAAGCTATGCGAGTCCCAAGTGTACATCACTTGCTCCCAGGACAGCACTTAGTACTGGTCCTTCACGCTAAGCCTGAACAGGGGGATCCCAGCACCGCTTTCAAGACCCCTGCTGAACTGAGCCCCAGCTCCTTCTGAAGCCCCATTTGCAATTACACCAGTTCTTCCCCTCCAAAATCTCCAACAGATAGAAACGAAGAACTGGAGGTCCCTGATCTAGTTTGTTTTACAACCAGGACCTTGGAACAACCCATCAATACTCAGAAGAACATCAAGATAGGAACACTGACAACACCCTCAGCAGATTCTCATGACTCACCCGAGGTTTTCTGTAGCCCTTTCTTTCCAGGAATTCCTTAAAGGCCTGTGTGCTGTGGAGCTGTGTGACTTCCATCTCCTGAATTAATATCACAGTATATTAAAATAAAACATTCCAATTATCATTTTTATATACAAGTTCCACATGCCTAAAGAAACCACTCAGCATGTATCCATCCAGCTCTCATGAAAAACTTATCAATCAATAAATATTTTAATTGCTAACAGCTTTAACTAGTTCAAATTTCATTTTTTTCTTTTCCAAAAGCTGAGGTTGCTTCATGAACTTGAAGTTGTTTTTAGCACATTACAACCTATAGTCCTGTCATCTGATGTCTTGTGCTACACCGAGTCATTTCCCCCATCATCTTTGATAAGGAAGGCAGGAAGAATTATTCTTCATCATCCAAGGAAGCACGCCTAACCTTGATTAGCTGCAGTCTGTCTCAAAATGAGGTGGATTATCGCTTAACTGTAAGTTTTGCCTTTATTTTTAGGCAGTTTTAATAAAACCCTAACCTTTGCCGTTGTGTTTTAAGCTCAGCTGTCCTCAGGCATCCTCTCTGCAAAACTTACTCCTTTGTTTTACGGACAGTGTTTCATCATAAAATAGGAGTGACACTTGTCGTTCAGCTCACTAGCTCTTTGCATGTGGCATGATTTCAGTCACATGCAACTCCTCAGCTTTGCCTTTGGGGGGACTGCCCTCTAGAGCACAAACAACGTCTTCTCTTTTACTTTGTAAAAAGCGTCAAGATGGAGTAGATTTTATTTTTTTTTTATAAAAAGGAAACTAAACCTACATCTAAGTAAACCCAGTAATTGAAGAACCTGCTAGCTCTTCAAACTCCTCCTAATAACACCTTGTACCACAGCTGAATCCAGCGCCTTGCCAAGATAGGTACCGCAGTGAAACAAAACCAAGATAAAAACACCCTAAACCCTTCTGGGCTGCCAATTGCATATGAACACGTTTGGGCCACATTCAATACCTAAAGCATTCAAGGAACTAGATTTACAACAGTTACTTCAACAAAATCTTGATTTGTGCTTATTTGCCTTCTGGAGCTATTGTCCACATATAGGTGCCGTGAAGCCACAGCATCATCCAAGTGAATGAGCCTGTTTAACCACAGTTATCCCAGCTTGGATAACACGGTCTGTTCCACATCTATTTGTGGCCAAAGACAAAACAGTGCCCAGAGACATTCCCGTCAAAATAATCTCATAGCTGTGTCACAGAAGAATGATACCACTTTTCACTTTCACAGTACCTTCTCAGACCCATTCTTTGCATTCCCGAGGCTGTTGATTGCTACCTGCAGAGCTTTTAATGTTTCATTGGCTTTCTGTTTCCTCCACATTGCGGGATCGAGATACCATGCTCCATATCCAATGTTCTCTGATTTTGTTTGGGGAGGGACCTGCAAAAACACTGCCACAGCGTTCTTTTGTCATGTTGGCATTTGTCCCTCATGCCATAGGCAGGACAGACACTGTCCCAGAACCTGAATACCACCTCTGAAGGGTCTACCAGGAACGACCTTATACCCTACAACTGTGCAATATAAAGGTGATGGCTGATGAGAATGACTAGCAACTCTTTCTCCCTTTTCCCCACAAAGGCAAAGAGCATTAAAAGCTGCTCCTGGGAATCCCTACCCTCAAGTCATCTGACCATTTTTTTTTTTTTTAAACTGGTTTTTGTGACAACCTGGAAAGGAAGTCTGTGAGGTTCATACTTTGGGAGTTAGAGGTTGAATAAATGTTTTTCTATTTCAAAATTGAATTTGTGAACATGGAAAAAAAACCCTACTTACAGGATTGAGAAATGCAAACCTTCAGTTAAGCCAGAACTGACCCAGCTTCAATCTCTTACCCAATATCCTCCAGCAAACATTTTCCCTAAAATCCTCCTTCAGTTTTGACCTCAGTCATATATGGCCACTGATTATGCATTCAATGATCAAAAGAAAATACAGCAAGAAAAGCAGGTAATGGGAAAAGTAGGGACCAGAAGGTCACTGCCCTGCGCTTCAGCTTCTTCTAGTTGTTGACACCTCCACCAGTCCCCCTACCCTCCTACGTCAGTGCCACGGACACACTTGGGACTGAGGACTTCTTGAAGCTCTAACTGTAGCATCTAACAAACCACGTCTTGAGTTGGGTCAGACATGATGCCTTTCACCTAATCCAAAGCTCATACAGCACTCAACCATGTTTTTCTGTTGATTTCACTGGCTTTGGAAATCAGCAAAATTGCTGAGAATCCTCTACAGTTTAACCAGCAAAAAGACATTTGAGCCTTAAATAATACTCTTCGGTGTCATTCCTCTATTTTACTGCTCTGCTGCATGTAAAAAGTAACCATTATTGAAAATTCCCTTTTCCAACCACACTCTGGATCCTTAAGATAAAGTAATAGAGAAATATCAAGTGGTCCTTAGATAAAACAGGCTCATTTCTCATCTCCAATGGGCACCCTGCCCCACAAACCATCCAAAACAATTAGACTTTTGCAAATGTACATGTGGGCTCTTTTACCTTAACCAGGCAGGGCAGGCTCCTTAGGTGATGAGAACTCCTGACAGCTAACTGGGGAGGTGAAATCTCCTGGCTCTTTGACTGCTCTGCTTCCACATTGTTGAATTCCCCAGCAGGGAAAGGTGAAGGGACAGTGGCCTCCCTTTCACAGCTGGTGTTGAACAAGCTCATGAGGGTATTTTCATCAATATTGCAGTTCCCTCCTCCCTGGAGCAACATCGCCAGGACAGCATCAGAATGGGGAAGAAAGCAACATCTCATTACTAGTATTTTCTTGCATACATTTCCCCCCCATCACATTTATAGTACTATTAAACTCAGCATCACACTTTCAGCTGATCTACGGGTACGCTTGCATTAGGATCATCACAGGGATGAGGCAAGTGCAAAGACAGTTTGGAACCAACACGTGAATCAGTGTATTTATTTCAGATATAAGAGGACTGTTCCAAGGTGAGGCAGTTAAATAGTCATTTGGACATGGATGACTTCCCTGGAAACAAAAAAAAAAGCTTTCTGAAACAAATTTACTTAGCAGTATTTTTGTATAATGATACTTACTCATTGCTTTACATTTTAGTGGGCTGAGCCCTATTAGTCACAACAGGACATCTGAGCTAAGAGTCAAACAAGAAATCTTGGGGGTTTTTTTGACTTTGACTTTCAGATTCACACATCTAAAGCCACATTTTTACTTCTTAATTCGAAACACATTTAGCCTAAATGAAGTAGTTATGTTTCTAACATTAAAGAGAAAAGGTGGTGGCAGCTTTGGTTTACTTACCAAAGTTGTAACCCAGTCACAAAAGTGCTTGGTTGCTTGCTTTACACGTTCATCAGGGGGAACCAAGTCAGTCAGCGTGGCCTCCTTTTCTCTTCCTGCTACCTTCTTCTTGGAAAGCAGTGTACATGGGTTTTTGTATTGAGACTCCTTGCCCCTGCAGGTATTAATTCAATACAATCTGGATCACCCTTTGATTAGCTGCAGTGATAGCATCACCACCCAGTCCGTATTAGACAACAGCCTAAATCTGGATCCTGTGTTTGCCCATATGCCTTTGGATCACAGATACTGCAACTGACCACCAGACAAGGCATGTTATTTCCAAGGAATAGCTTCAGTAGTTTGAGCCAGTTGCGAAGACCACCTTCACAAAGAGAGCGAAGGGCTGCACGTGCTACACTGAACAGCACAGACCCAAGGTTCGGATGCAACGCTTGAAATAACCTGCCACCTTCAAAATAGAAAACCCTAAAAAGTTGAAGCTCAGAGCTGTATGTGCCCATCACTATGCCTTTCTTTCGTTATTAAAAGGGCTTAGGGAAGAATAAAGCGACACCACTTATTTCGCCTTAGCTAATTCAGCCTTTAATACTAACCACCAGTGAGGCCGTCTCCTTGTGGTTTTGGATCACTCAGAACTAATCCTGACTGGTCCCTGAGCAAGAGGCTGGATATCAATTAATTTATCAGTATCATTAAGGAAGGCAGAGGACCCTATCTTTTAATGAAAACTACTCTCAGAGCCATTTGTGGGGTTGTCTTCATCTTGTCCTGTACTCACTGTACTCCTGTCTTGGAAGCTGTTACTTTGCTTTGCGTGTCCTCCACATGATGCAGCAGCTCCTGAAGGGGTTGGTTTTCTTGTTCAGAGACACTGTAGCCAGCCTTGCTCTTCGAAAGCATTTCAGGACCCAGGACTCCAGCATCCTCTCTCCAGATCTGCAAACCAAGCAAAAAGACAGCCTGTGTTCAAAAATAACCTCACTGGAGGAAGTCTTCTTGGGTGCTGTGTGAAGGACTGCCCAACATGCAAGTCTCCTCAAGTCTACTAACAGTTAAGGCAGTTCATAGTCCAGAAGCTTCAATTTACGGACTTTTTTCAAGAATCTCTAAAGCATTAATTGCAACTCAGGCTGCTTGCTAGATCTGCGAATCACACTGAAATTCTGGTCTCTGCCATCTTCTATAACAATCTGCTGTACCACATGTGAAATTTTCCTTCAGCTGCTTTTAACTTTCCTTCCTTTCACTACAGTCCCTTGTTTCATGATCCCACCGCCCCAGTTAATATCAGCCTGGGATCAGGGAGAACTCTGCTGTTGCCTGGTCTCACAGAACAGAGACCAAAGTCCCTTTTCTGAATTTCTAAGGCTTCTCCTAGTGAACCCATCCATCCTCTTAATGCATCCAAGCCTTAGAATAGGTCATCTTCTGTAGCGTGAAGCTTGTCCCTTTCAAAAGTCTCCTAGCTCTCCGCTGTTCCTTTTGAGAGGCACGAGGAACAAAAAGCTTTATTTTCCAACTATATTTTGTCACTGTTCTCCACCTGCAATGTGGAGACAAGCACATTCCACAAGTTCCCAGCCACACAAGAGACAAGAACCTGTTGGCTTTGGCTCGCATGAAGCAGAGAAAGTTGAAGAACTGGAGACTGGGAGAAGAGGGATGATTCTGTAAACAGGCTGAGAAATAAATGTAATGAGATATCGTCTGCTATCTTGGGCATACTCCTAACTTCTCAATTCTGATTAGATTCTCTGCCTGCTCTGTAATGTCCATTTGTACCAGTGCCTGGTGATAGCTTCACAGATAATGCATTCTCTGTTGGCAGTCATGGCAGGCAATAGATTTCTCCATTAGCCCATTTGTAAGACTGTTCCACAAATTACTTGCTGACAATTTGGACTTATCTAAATCTAAGTTACATTAATACAAATTGTCTTGTTTTTTCTTTGGAAAGAAACAGAAGTTGCTGTGTTTTTCTAAATTTACAATAGTAGTTGCATGCTAGATAAGTTTCCTGTTCCAACTCTCTGAAGAAACAGTGTTTAATCAGGATTACAAAATCATTACCTTTGGGGAGACACTTTTTTCCAAGAGTGGGTAGAACACTGAGGGACGCTGGTTCAGACAGCACTCTATGCGTGCAACATAATCCCTCCTGGCTTGCTGCAGCAGACTGAGCTTGGAAAGGCAGACCTGTGTTTGGGCACACTTCTTCCATAGAGCTGTGGACGAAGATTTCAGTGTGCTGTTTTGAAGGGTAATTGAGACAGACCGCTCTTTACCATACACAACCAAGTTATCAGATGAAGGAGGAAAGCCATCTCTGAAATCATCCAGACCTTTTTTCAGGAATATCCAGCGCTGACCATTAAGGGAGTCCGAGAACCTCAGCCTGCTTTCTCGGAAGTTCTTACAAGACATTTTCTCCCTTCTGTAAGCAAATTACATTAAGCAGAGTTTAAAGGCTGTGTTCTAATGAAAAAGACTGGAGTACATTTAGAGAACAAGTGGATATTCAGCTCTGAGCGTGTTTACCCACACTGGCCAGCAGTTTGCTGCTACTCAGCTTTTGAGAAAAGCTTATAAAACTCTTGACTTAATCTGCATGAAGGACACCCAGCGAAACCCACCATATTTCCAGCTCACAGAGAATCCTGGCATTTCAAAAATTTGTTTTTAAAATAAAAAATTGATAATGTTATAGAGCTTCTGTTTCAAGACATATTTCTTTTAGACATATGTATATTGCTTCACTGACAAAAATTTTACAACTGTACATTCAAGATCACCAATATTCCTCACAAATGCCTCATTTCAGTTGACCACAACTTTTCCAGCTTTCAGCCACTCCACATTTCATTTGTGGCCCACCTAATTAGTTTAACATTTCAAGCAAAATAGCTTCGGCAGTTTCAGAGAATGACTTAGGAGTTGGTAGTTGAACTAACCTTCACTTTCCAGAGCTCACAGATAAAGCATCCAACCTCAGTTTCCAAGGTGGTTCAGGCTGTTGGAGGGGACACTGGTAGGAGGGTGGCCATGGCAGCCCCAAGCAAGCAAAATGGAAAAGACAACCCTGACTGCTGAAAAGGTCAGAGGCTGAATTAACTCCCAGGTGGCAGCAATTTTGATCTCCAAACACTATCTGAGGAACTCCACAGTAACAGAGCAATTTACAGTTATGAAACTCATTTAAGTCCTCTTTGATCTGTAGGCATTAAATGCTGGACAACAAAGTAGTGACTTAATACTTGCTGTCTTGACCAGATGGACATCATCTATGCTAGGGGAAGATGAAGACTCTGCTACAAAGCTAATCGCAAAAACCAAGACAGGCATCACGAAACCCCAACCATCCTGCATTTTGCACATACCAGGTATTGATGGAGAAATGTGTGTAGTGACCCTACTTTAGTTTTACTATTTCATGCTAAATATATTATCACCCTAGTTTGCTCTGCTTCACTTCTTTGGATGCTAGCAGGGCATTTATTTTTTCTGCCAAATCATTCAGCAGCAGCTGGGAAGTCTCGTCTATTTACAGTAAGCACCAAGATGCTGCTACAAAGCAATGCACAAGCTACTTTAAATTCCTCTCTTGGGATACAAAGCCAGATCCAGAGATTTTCAGCTATACAGCACAGGTGGGTAGTTTTTCACAGATGCTCCAGGTCCACATGTTAAGCAGATCCTCCAAATCCCTGCTGCAGAAAATGCCGCTGCAGCCACCTCTGCAGAAGCAGCCAGGCCTAGGAAGGGCAGCGCACGCATCCCTATTGCGTGGTCTTTGCCTTTTCCTCTGTGTGCATTTACGTCAACGCAGCACTGCCCCAGACCCTGCGAAACATCTGGTCAAGGCTTTATCTGTTTCCATACAAACAGGAGCTAATACTCAGTCCTAATGGCCACTACAGCCCTGACAATACCTTGGTCTTTGCTGTATCACTGGAGGCATACAAAGGTTCTGGAAGCACAGCACAAGTTCTTGGGTTCTCTGTGGCTCCTTGTCTACAAGACTGTTATATCCCCACTCTTCTCCTCTTTTAAATGATTTTACAGTCACAAATGCCTTTTAATTAACGGACTTCCACTTCTTAATATCCCCTCCAGGGCTTGGAGCACCTGCCTGACTTAAAACAGAGACCAAACTGATACTCAGACAAAAATATCTGCTGTGGCTTCAGCCCAGCCTGCCCATGTTCTGATCTGCTGTTACGCACTCTTCACTTACTCTCACATCCACACAATTCACTACTCCCACCTAGATTGCACAGTTTAAGCTGTACATGGTAATACCAGGTCAGACTGCTCACCATGCTTGTGTAATTAATTTATTTTCAAATCTATTGTCTTAAATTATTAAGTAGCAACTGACAGACAACTTTAATTGCTACTTTTAGTGCCTTAGCAATGCTAAATTGATTGCTAAAACATAACAAAAATGAATAACTCAAGAAGTTTGCTTTAGAGCTGATCATCATACTTGCAATATCAAATATTGCAAAATCTGTACTTGCAATATCAAATGCCTCTGAATTAAGCAATTCCTGAATAACTGCGTATAATATGTGTTCTAAGAAGGAATTCTTAAGAACTGTAAACAGATAAGTACATACCTGATATTTTACAACTCTGACAGTGAAGACGCCATAGGGGAAAAATAACATCTTATTCTGCATTAACTGATGTACAGAAAGTTACCTCCATGGCTTTCTGCAAGAAAATGTCTAGAAAACCTGAAAAAATCTGCAAGAAAATCTGCAGAAACTAACACTTCAGCAGTGTTGCTTCAGACAAGGAAGGCATTAGTTTTAAGTCCCTACTGGCATGAAACACTAGGCATGTTTGCAGTTGGTTGTTGTGGAAACCAGATTCAAAACTCATTATCTGCCTAGAGCAAAGGCTTTCTTCACACACAGAAACATGGGGAGAACTCCCAGGAGCTGTGGAGCAAAATAATGGAATTAAAGCAGAATTTTGTTCTGCCACAACACACAACCTTCTTTTGAACACCAGCACTTATTTATGACCGAACAACCGAAGTCTTTGCTGCTGCTGCAAGACGATGCAGTATACTGTTCAATGTGCCTAATAACACTAAGTGTTATTTAACATTGTTCTCCAAAAAAAACCAGCCCCATGTGTCAGGTGTGGTGTTATCTCTTAACTTCTTGTGGGTTTGAATGATGACATGGACTGGTAGATCAATTTGAAAGGAATGACTTGGGATATCTGGAGTACACTGGAGTAGCTCTCCTTAGCAGCTTGTGGAATACATTCTGCTAATTCCTCATCCGGTTCTCATTGCAGTGCTTACATATGTTGGGTAATTTACGAGAACACTGGTAGCTCAAATGAAAGAATTTACCGAGGTGGTATCCCAGTACCTGTAGACACTGGGTTGATATTCTACTACAAGTATAAAAAGCAAATCTGTGAGGAAGGGTGAATGGTTATCACTTCCTTAATCAAGTGATCAGTTTGTTTGGCCTCAAGAAAACACACAGGAAAAGAGAGACTAGATAAAAAAAGCTGGGATTGTCTGGCACATTATACACAAACACATACAGTTAATATACGTATTTACTGGGTAGGTGGGAGAAACAATGACTCTCAGTTCTCAGGAGTGAAATCCCAGCATGCCAGCTCCTAGTTAAATGAGTATTTCATATACTTATATCTAGCTATATATACGTAGTTCAGTATACTGAAATATTTCTCTAGCCTACTTAGTTAACACTGGATTATTTCAGGCAGAGGACAGAAGAGACAGGAGGAGATTTACCTTAAAATATACCAGAACTGCATGGCTCACAGACTGGGGTGTCACTTCACTTGCCTAAACACAGCCATCTAATGCTCACAAGGACACTGCACAGAGCCAGCAGGCACAGAACAGGCACCAGGAGACATCTGGGCCACCCTGCTCCAGCTGCAATAAGCCCGGTGGGACACCCGCAGATACCCGAGGTGTGGAAAACCACTGAAAACAGAAAGGATTTGCAATTGCTTGGCTACAACTTAGAAACCTGTCACTTCAGCACTGTTTATACTAATGTTGGCTAGTTTTTCTCAACATTTTTGGTTTTGTAAATCAAAGGCTTAAAAATCAGCTATGAAGTATAGCCTGAGAAGGAAGAGTTAGAGTTGTTTTCCACTTCTACTCTAAACATCATAAGACATTAAAAGGCATTTGTTTGAAGAAATACTTTTGGGGTATTTAAGTAACCTTTAGAAAACCAGTTTGTTATTTCAAACAAGTCTTTGCTGTTCAGTTACTCTCCAGGACATAGTAATTTTGACCTTCAAAAATTGATTTGCAAAAAAAAATTACTCCTTCATATGATTCAATGCAGTGATACATTTGTTCTGCAAGCAAAGGAATGCGACTGCATGCAGAGCTGAGGCTGAAAATCCTCTAGTGCCACATAGATTGCCTTACAACAGCAGAATCAACCGGGATTGCTGTTCTCCCACTGCAAACGACTGAGCATTTATCAAGACTAATACTCTAACATCTAACTTTGTTGAACAACAAGACACAGTTACTATGTCTCAGTTGGCAAATAATTAATGAGTCTGTACCATAACCCAGAAATAAGTATTTGTATTGTGCTTTGAGACTTGCCTTTTTTTAAGGAAAAGGGCACTGAGCCTCTTCTCAATTACAAAAATACAATAATTAAGTGAAAACAAATTCATTACAACAGCTGAAAATCAGGAATTAATATACAATTTAAATGAGAAGTGAGCCATCAAATGCACTTTATGAATTTAAGTAAAACCTCCCAAACCTTCTGAAAACTATGCTCAAACTGTGCAGCTCTTGATAGGATGGAAAAAGATAGGAGCTGACTAAAACAAGGTAAGTTTTATTTTTCTGCTTCTCCAGTTGTTGCAGTGTAGTACAAAAGTGCTTTTCTAAATCCATCTAAGAGCTGACAGGCTCTGCTCCTCACAAAAGCAGCCACGCAGCTTAAGAGCTTGCTTGAAGCGAAAGTGCCAGAGTATTCGTTACTGACATAACCACAGCCCTGGGTAACCTGCTAAAACAGAAAAATCTAGGGCCAGGCAAAACAGAGCCAGTAACTGCTCACCTCAAAAATCCCAACCTGTTATCAGATTAAGTTTTATTCCATCCATGAACACTGCAACCCCAAATTCTGCTTAATTTATTGAAGACAATAGTAAAAAATAATCTGTAGGGAAACATCTTAGTGCCTTAATAGCAACCTAGGAAACACCATTCCTTCTTTACTTTAGTTTCTAATGGAATTTAATTCTTTGGTTTACCATAAGTACAGAAGACACTTGAAACGCAGGTTTAGAATCTTTTTTGGAGGAAGATACTTAACCCACACATGAATTATGCACAAAAAAAAATGTTCAAAAAATTATTATCAAAGAGTTTACAGTAACACTTTAGATTTTTTTCCCATACTTAAAAAGAATTAAAACAAAAAAAAGAAGATAACCATAAGTTTTCTCTCTAGGATCCCAACAACAACTACACTCAGAATTAGAAGCTTTATATAAAAAAAGTAAGTATTATTTAAAAAGCAGTTTGTGTTGCATTAAATACACAGCCACAAAAACCCCTTAGCTCATAATCCTTTAATATAATCCTCTAAAAAACCTTGAAACTTAATAAACACATATGCAACTCAGAAAATAACTCAAAATAAACAAAGCAATTTGGTTTTTTACCTTCTAATATTACATCTGATCCATGCAGCAGGATTTCTTACCTATTACATTAATTAAACAATCCTATTCACAGGAAATATATGATATGCTCTCTAATGTCTTCCAACAAGTCCACAAAAGGTAAAACTTACACTTCTTTATTTATAAAACAATTAGTTTCATGGAATAAAAACCCAGCACCAACAGACAAGAAAAAACAGGCCTGTGCCCTGGGAATTTAAGCATTCCTGGCTTGATTAGCTCCTGGAAATCAGACCAATGAGTGAGCAGGAGGGAAAGGGCTTAGGATATAAATGCTCACCCTGGGCAATTTACTGTGTAAATGCTTTCTTTTTCTTTAAAGCAGTTGAGAAAATAGTAGAGAAGATTTTGCTTTTCTTTCAATATGAACAGGTTTTTTTGAATTTGTGCTGTATTTTATGGTAGTTTAAAGTAAGTGTGTAGAAGGCATTTTGGATGTTTTCTATTGTTGTGAGATAACTTGAAAGTATTACCTTATTTAATTTTATCTTTTTAACTTTTTTATTTGTTTAAAAAATTAAAGTTGTTATAAAATAAATGAGTTCTTTTTCATTGAAGCCATTGTACCTGAGAAGTTTTATGTTAGTTGCTTAAGCATAAATATTTTTAATGTGAAAAGCACTTGATATCTAAATGACTCTTCAACCTGACTGTTTTACAGTTACTGTAAATCTATGTAACTAGAAAGTTATGGGTTTCTTTAGCTCCTTATAAGAAACACAAGCTATGATACTGTCTTTACAGATACATTGGGAGTAACTTAATAGTTTAATCTGTGAACATGTTATGATGTCAATAATAAGTTCCTTCTAAGAACATAATTGCTCCTCAACTTTCCTGAAAGTGTTATAATTTGGTAAGTCATTGACTTAAATCTATGTTCAAGTGCATCAGTATTTTTATCTGTTTTTCTGATTATTAGTTTAGGGATCATCTGTGTAGTTTAGTTCTTGTTTGTTCTTGTGAAAGTTGGATCTATGATGAGATATGAGCTAAGGGTGCTGAGATGAGGACTTTCCAGAGAAGTGCAGGACCGACCAGGTTATTTGATGTGTTCTTTTTGGTGCTATGCTGAAGTCTTCAATAGAGCAAAGATGCTTTGACACAGAAACTAAGCATATCAAGATGCTAATGAAAATAATTGGAAAAATTTGAAGATTAATGTATAAGAGACTACAATACTTCTTCAGAGAGTAGAGAGCTTGGTTTTGCTTTATTGAGGTAGTAACAGCCTGCATACAGGTTCAGCTCTTAAATTTCAGTCTTTTCTAATTTAAACTAAAGCAAAACCCAATTTCTTGGTAGCTATGCAAGCATGTAAGGGATGATATATTGTCTATACTTGAATTCATGTAACTGAGGTACAGCCTAACCTACTGTTCTGGCTTAGACTGTCACTTTTAAAATTGGCTCTATCAGTGTTTGGGGAGAAAAGCAGACGATTGATAGAAAACAGAAGATTTTCTTTTCTTATTTAGAGAAATAAGCTCCTTAATTTTGAGGTTCTGAGTGTTGCCAGATGGGGACCTCTGCATGCAGCAGCACTAGGCAGTCATGGAAAGAAAGCTCTTCAGGGAGGGCTGGTTGGGAACTTGGTAGTTATACTCCTACTGATTACTCCCAATGGCAGCATCCAGCCCTTCAGGCTTTGACTGTGCTCCAGCAAGTGACTGTGCTTGATGTAAGTGAAAATGTGTGGATTGTCCTGTAAATGGAGATTGAAAAGAAATTATTAAATCTGTTATGTATATTTTTGCGCTAGGACTGTGAGTGACCAGAAGAGATGTTAGACTGCCATCACAGATCTACAGTGTTCCTGCCAGCAGCAAATGAGCACTTGTTTCCCAACCAGCTCTGCACTGCTTTCTGACCAAATGCTGAGGATGTACTTCATTTTCAGTACTAAGATGCTCCTGGTACCTGCAACATCAGTGGTGCCTTGCAGCTGGAGCATGTTTCAGCTGGGTTTGTGCATGGATGTGCTGCCTTACACAGGAACCCAACTGTTTTAAGGGTTTCAGGAAAGCCAGAACTAACCTGCACCAGTAGCTTCAGGTTGCCACTGGCAATTTGTTAGTGAATATGT
Source organism: Pluvialis apricaria (assembly GCA_017639485.1). Lineage (NCBI taxonomy): Eukaryota > Metazoa > Chordata > Aves > Charadriiformes > Charadriidae > Pluvialis > Pluvialis apricaria. The sequence continues at coordinate 82,575,857 of CM030010.1, forward strand.
GCTTAGGTGGTTACAGCTGGCTGTGATACTCTTACTGTCATAATGAAAAGCCTTTTAGTGAGGAAAGCCTTGGCTCACTTTATATGAGGAGGAATATTAATAATTTTGAACCCCAAACAATTGTGTTTAATACTTAATTTTACTTTGATAGTCAATATCTGGCTGTATATAGGACTAATTATTGGATAGAAGCTATTTAGTAATAATTTATAAGTATACTATATAAAATAATACTGTAAATCTCTTTTCTATGGTGCAATAAGCAGTTGCCTAAAAAGATAATAAGCTATACCATTTAAGAGCTAAGCTTTCTAATGCCTTGTTTTAAAGGTAAACTAATAAAAGAGAAGGAACTAAATTTTTTTTGTCTTTGTTGAGGCTTCACACTTAATGCTGACCATTTCTGTACATTCATCACTTGAGATATATGTGACAACATTGCCCTGGAAACAGGAGGTGGGGGAGTAGCACTTCTAAGGAACTTTAGATGCTGTCCTCTTGCATAACTCAAGCCAGAATGTGCCCTCCCTTGCCCTGCATCAGAAGGGCCTGAGGAAAATAACCTGTGGCTGCTGATTAGATGGTGAAGATCTGGGGGGGGGGGGTGTGGTGGTGGAAGAGCGCATGTGTGAGCTGTTGGCATTCACTGCTCCTTGTTAGAGTGAGGGTGGCTGGGAGCCTTTGCCCATGTCTTATGGGTCAGGAAGAGGTAAGGTCTGTGGGGGATAAGCAGCACTGTGTAACACAAATGAGGTTTTTAGTTCTTGCTCCTATTGCTCTGTGTTTGGTTAAATCAATCAGGGGGTATAGCTCTCATCAGCTGTCCTGAGCCCTAACAGTGGTTGAGCACTGTTCACACAGAAGAATAGTCCTCCTTGCTCGATTTAAGCTGACTTAACTTGCATCTGGCCCACCGAAGCTGACCCCTTGCCCAAATCCTCCCATCTTTTTCCCAGGGAGTATGCTGCGGGTGGAGCAACATCCCCATCTCTTGCGTGTTGCTGCACACTTCTGCCAAACCCTTCCCCTGTCTACTGTCGGCTCCTGCTGTGTGTGTCTGGCCTTAAGATGGGGAAAGCAAGGATCTGTCATCTTCACTGAAAAGATTTGATACACCTCACCCCTTGTTTCAGGCTGCGTCTGTAGACCCAGGTTTGTCAATGCCCTCATGGCTCAGCGCACCAGGGTGAATGCGATCTAACCCCTCCTGATGGGAAGGAGGCTCAGGGTGCAGATCTCCCTGTGTCTTTGTGAAATCAGAGAAATCCCTGATTGCACTGTGGAGGCTGTGCAGTGCTCAGCTGTTGGCAACCGCTGTCTATTTTTTCCCCCCATCAAATGGGTTCATGTAAGATTGCAGTCACTTATTTAGCAAGAGCGCCTCTGGTTTGTTTCTCCTCTGGCAGAGTGGCTATTAAAACTGTTCTTGCCTTGAAGCCAGGCGTGTACTTAAGTAGCTTAACTGGAGCTTGGTGCAAAGTATTTGATATCAATAATGTTATTACCATTTTAAGTATGATTGCTAAGTTTTGCTAGGATCAAGAAACTGTCTCCTGCATGACTTGGCACTTTGCAGGATTTGGAATAGTAATACCAGTGTCAGCATAATTTCATTCATATTCCTGGCATGCACATGACACTTGGGGTTTTATTTAGCTTGGTGTCACTGAAATGGAGTAAGTATGTCTCTCAAAGCCCTTAAAAGCCAGCTATTTAGAGACCTAGCAACACTTTATGCTTTCACAGCAACCCCAGGCCAGTTGTGTTAGGCCATCGCTTCAAGGGAAGAGGTAGTGACTCTTCCCAATGGCTGGGTGAATCCCTTCTCCCGGCAGCCCACTGCCCGGGGAAATGGCCTCATCTCACCACACACGAAGCACTCTCTGGTGTGCAAAGGCACTACTGTTCCTACAGATGAGTGTCACCCTGTCTTGGGGTTTTAAACTGTAGGGGAACTGTTAGCAGTGAGCACGGACCATGTGTGTACACGCTTAGTACTTAAACATGCTTTGGTTCTTGATCTTCAGTATATTTCAACACCCAATGAAAGCAAGTACACAAACATACAGAAGAGCTGACTAAACAGTTCTTGTTTCTTTTTGTTCCTCTTCCACAGGCAGTGATGAGTTGAGTATTTACTAGCAATATTTCTTTCCAGCTAATTTCTTCCCTGAGTCCCTCTGCACAGCTCTGCTTGCTGCCTGAACAGGCGATGGAAATTGCACCCTTCCTAAACAATATGGAAAGTAAGAGTTCAGCCTGCGTTTCGGTTTTGATGGTGTTTTTTTTTTTTTAATGACAAGTGAGCAACTTGATTGAAAAGGAAAAGGGAATTGATGAGGTGAGCTGTCTACCAGGATTTCTTCTCAGACTGTGAAGTCCCTGCTCCATTTGGCTGGTAGAAATTACCCCAGACCTATAAGTATGGAGTAGGGGAAAAAAGTTTAGAATGGAAATATAAGCTGGAAAGTATCTCTACAGGTGTGTTTTTTTCCTGATTCTGGGAGATGTTCAAGAATACTACAGAAAAACTTTTAATCTGACCACCATGAATAAAATGTTCTTGTTCTCTGCTCCATGCTTGTGATTTTCAGTGCAATTCAATGTAAGAGAAGATAATTTGGTGTATTTGCAACACTTATCAAGGCTAGTTTGTATTTACTCATGATGCTTTATAGAGCTGTAAAGTTTAGTTAAATAAAGAATGACATATAAATGAAGAATTAATAGTTCACTACAGGGTCTAAAGCTGTGGTTTCATGTAATGATTCCTAGGTCAAGAAAGCAGGTTAATGAGGTGCTTACTTCCTCACCCCACTCATTGGCTCTTATTAGTTCCTTGCCCCACCTCCTCCCCCATATGTAACTTGATTGCTTGGTCAGTCTGTGAGTTTGTTTCTGTAAGAAGACACAGAAATGCAGAGCTGATGGTAGGGTGAGACATTGTGATTTAAAACTACCTTGTCTAAGGAGCTATAACTTTAAAGCATAACTTATGTTTTAAAAAAAGTATTGTTTGTCATGTTATTTTTTCTGTGCATCTAGGCACCTGGGGAAAAGGCAGGGCACCTGCCTCATTAGCCATGAATCTGGAGTAAGGTATGCTTTCCAACTGCTTCTGTTCTCTGGAACAAGATAAGGCCTCTGGGGTTTGTCTTTTCTGGGGAACTTGTATTCCCAGGGAGGAGAGTGCTTCTACATTGAGAGAGGTTCCAGCTGAAGTTCTTATAAAAAAATTGGCCTGTTTCTCAGCAGCACTACCTGTGAACATATTGAGATGATGTGAGTACAGACGTGACCTCTTCAACTGCATGAATTGCATAAGAAGTGTTGAACATGTTATCTGGTTTAGAAAAACAACCCCTAAAGGCTGGAGTTTAAAACTACTGGGATGTAGCTGTGTTAGAACTGAAAAAGCATTAACAGGACTTGATATTTTGTCATTAAATAGTTATTCTTTCATCAGGGAACTTGTTATGTAGTTGGAGCCTCAAGGCTCTGTCTCAAATCACTGATATGCTGAATATGACCTGCCAATACCTAGCACAGGACTTAAGTTCTTTGGTTTGATCATTTTAGAGCAACAATGAAGTGAACAGGAAGGAAAAGCTGCTTTTGAACACCAATTCTAGGCAGGTAAAGTCCTACTGAAGGCTTTCTTCATACATAGGTAAGGCTTTTTTTTCATTTTTTTTTTTTAAAAAGTCTACTCTTATTGGTTTCTGGCTCACTTGAAGAGTTCACTTTTTCTTTATGTGCCAAAGACCTGCTCTAGACTGCGGAAGACCTGTGGGCTGCAGCTGGAGATCATAGTTTGAGCACAAACCTACCCAGGCTGCGGGCATACCCACGGGGAGCAGTGGATAGACCATGCTGCATGGTCCTTGCGCACGCTACTCACAGCTGGCGAGTCAAAACACTGCACCGCTTTAAAGCGTTGGAGCGGGGATGGTGTTCTTTGCCTTGCACGCTTCGGTCTTGGCAGCTTGACAATAATGTGTATTTATGGCACCTCTCATGAGCAATATGACTGTTAAGGGCCAGATTCAGTGCATCAGTAGTGTTGCTGCATCGCTGGCAGCGCTTAGTGTTTGAAAGCTGCCTTTTCCCCCACCAAATGATGTGATGCTGGAGCGACACGATGCTAGTGAGGGGGAGACACGGAGCCGCAGAGGAGACTGTTATGGTGACTAAATGTGACCGGTATAGCGCTGAACCGTGCCGGGGGTGCCCAAAAGCCCCCGGAGGGAGCGATGCCGGCAAGAAACCGCCTTGATGGCGGGGAGCGCCGCCGCGGCAGCAGGGGGCGCTGTGGGGAGGAGGCGCCTCTGGGGGAAGTTTGTCCCTCGGCGGCGCCCGTCGGCGGCGGGGGCGGGCCAAGATGGCGGCGCCCGGCTGGTAGCTCACGTGTGCCGGGAGGCGGCGGCGGTGGTGGTGGTTCGCCGGGGGTTGATGCCGCCATGTCGGGCCGTCAGGGAAACAAACTGCCCAGCAACCTGCCCCAGCTGCAGAACCTCATCAAGCGGGACCCCACCTCCTACACCGAGGAGGTAAGGAGGCGAGCGGGCCGGCCCGGGGGGCGGCGGGAGGAGGCGGGGTGGCGGTGGGCTGTGGCGGGAGGAAGCGTTGCATGTCCCGCTCACCAGCCGCCCCTGTGCGTGTTCAGTTCCTCCAGCAGTACCACCACTACCAGTCCCATGTGGAGATCTTCACCTTCCAGCCGGACAAGCCCAGTAAGGAGCTGGCGGAACTGGTGATGTTCCTGGCGCAGGTAAGGCCGGCAGCCCCCCCGCCCCCCCGGCCAGCCGCGGGGGCTCTGCCCGGGGCGCAGTGGCCGTGCCGGGTCGCCTTTCCCCGGGTTGTGCTGCCGTAGCCACGACGGAGTCGCCCTAAAACGGCGCCTTGACCAAGATTTCTGCAGCTGTATTGTCCTTTCGCAGGAACGCAAGGTTTTTTGGGGGGGCTTCAGACAGTTTTTTTTAAAAGGAGTTTTTAATTGCAGCATACTTATTACATCTACGTATCCATAATAGAGTCATGGAATAGTTTGGGTTGGGAGGGACCTTCAAGACCATCTGGTTCCACCCCCCTGCCCTGGGCAGGGACACCTCCCGCCAGCCCAGGGTGCTCCCAGCCCCGTCCAACCTGGCCTTGAACACCTCCAGGGATGGGGCAGCCACAGCTTCTCTGGGCAGCCTGCGCCAGGGGCTCGACACCCTCACAGTCAACAATTTCATCCTAATATTTCATCTAAATCTCCCCACTTTCGGTTTAAAACCGTTTCCCCTCGTCCTGTGGCTCCCCTCCCTGATCAAGAGTCCCTCCCCGGCTTTCCTGGAGCTCCTTTAGGCACTGGGAGGCTTCAAGTTATTTTTATACAACTTGAAGCCGTTATTATACAGGCAATTATTATTTTAGTGGTTGCTTACGCTATCTCGCGCCTTCCCAGGGTTAGGCGGTGACCCAGGGCTCTCTCTAGAGATCTGAGCTGGCTCTGTCTCTGCCCAGGTTGCCCACTGCTACCCGGAACACATGGCCAGCTTTCCCCAGCAGCTGAAGGAGCTGCTCTCCTACCACCACACGGTGCTGGATGCAGACCTGCGCATGGTAAGACCCACACCGAAAGGCGTTTTGGGCAGATGGCGGCCTGTGGTTAAATTATGTCCCTTGCATGCGAGATCAGTGCTTACGATTTGCTTTTTAATTTTTTTAATAACGATGGAGCACTGTGAAATTTCGGTTCTGATTGCCTGTTTCTCTCTCGCAGACGTTCTGTAAGGCTTTGATCTTGTTAAGGAACAAGAATCTGATAAATCCGACGAGTTTGCTGGAGCTCTTCTTTCAGCTGCTGCGGTGTCACGATAAGCTTCTACGCAAAGTAAGCCCTGCTTACAAAAACCGCTCTTCGTTTCCACTGGGTTTTGACCAACTTGCCAGAAGTAACGCAGCGCTGGCAGGCAGCTGCTCTCCTTCCTTTGGTTGGGAAATAAGAAGGTGTAAGCGAGCTCTGGTTTTTCAGCAGTTGGCAGTGCCAGAGGCACGACTGGAGCTGTGTGTTTGATTGGGAATGAAGCGTGAAGATGGAAACGCGTTGACCGCGCGATTGCAGGCTGCGGGCCTGCCCTGCGTTTGGGAATGGGCAGCGTGGATGTGTCTGCAGATGAAAACCATAAATACGCTGCTGTCCGCACAGGCCTTACTGAATTCTTTGTGAGAACTTCTGAGTAAAACAACCACAACCAAACCGGCAGCCGGTTAAAGCAGTTATTTCAGGTTTGCTGCCACAGAAGTGGAAATACTTGCTCTCTGCCACCAGAATTACTAAACTGCCTGTCAGAATGTGCCTGAATGAGACAGGGTGGGAGTTCTTAAGCTGTACTTCATGCTGTTCGTTTTCCTGCCTCGCTGTTTGTACTGTAAATTAAGTATGCTTTTCAGATACATAAAATGCACGAGACTTGACAGGGTTCTTGTTTTTCCAACTGTAACGTAAAAGAGAAAATATTCTCGGTGGTGATCAGTTTGGACTCATTTTAGTACTCGGAGACTTTAGGGGAATGCTAATGCGTCTGCGTTGTTCTCTGCATGGCTTGTGTAGGTCACCCTCTGTTCTCTCTCCATTTACAGACTCTGTATACTCACATCGTGTCGGACATCAAGAATGTCAATGCCAAACACAAAAACAATAAAGTAAACACAGTAAGTATTTTAGCTTTCAGATATACTTCTGTTAAACCTCTTGATATTGTGAAGACTTATATATAAAACAAATGCTTCTAAACTTTTTTCTCAGACGCTGCAGAACTTCATGTACACGATGCTGAGGGACAGCAATCCCACTGCTGCCAAGATATCCCTGGACGTGATGATTGAGCTTTACAGAAGGAATATTTGGTAGGTCTGGCAGGATTGTATTGATTCCCCATTTACCGTGGGGCAGCTGCCCTGGCATCCCTCGGGGTGTGCAGTGCAAAATGTAATGCTGGGAGGCTGTCACTTTAATATATTAATCTTCTTTGCATTCCAGTGGGGCTGTGTTTTGCGGAATGTAATTTAACTGAGAAGAAATACTGTCTTGCATGAAGTCTCAGCATTATTTAGGTTGAATCTCTGGCATTTTAGTTGAAAATGGTATATAAATTATGTGTATTGCAGTTGAAACAGCAGATGTGTGCAGCTCAGTTTCGTGAGCTGGTGCACATGAGAGCTGCTGCTATGAGCATACAGCCTGTGATGCACATTGCAAAGAGGAATTTTGGGTTTTTCCTTGTTTTAAGTCTGTAAGTTCATTCTAGATGACGAATCTAACAGGAGCTTTGAGTTTTGGTGGGATTTTTTTTGTGGAGTTATATTATAACTCCTATTTTTAGCAGATAGCAGCGTGAAAAGTTGTTTCCTAGATAAGTATTGCAAGGAGTAAAAGCACACGGAGTAGTCAGTTGCTGTCTTGTGCCTAATACGTTGCGGAAGACTTCTGTTGTGTTACAAAATGCCGGAGCAGGTGTAAACTGCACGAGAAGACGGTAGGCTGTTCACTGCCGCTTGGTTCTTGACTGTAAAAGCATGTTAAAGGCTTTTAAGCAGTCCTTTGCCCTCCTCGGTTCTTGCACAGACATGACCTGTGCGGAGATACAAATGCAGGAAGCGATACTGCCGCTGAGCAGCATGTCTGCTGCCTGGGTATCTCCAAAACAGATGAGTGGCAGAGTGCCGATGGTGCAGCTCTTGCATTTCTTAGTCAGGCGGAGTTCCCAGCAATTTCTGCACGAGTTACGCTGGGGTATGAATGGTGATACTGCTCTTCTCACATATTGCAGAGAAACCGCAGCCGGTGGTCAGGATATGGTACAAGGGCGTATTTGGGCATAAGGAGCTTTGATGTGGAGTGTTCAAGGAAATATTGTCTGTTCTGTGGCACAAATAAAAATGTCTCGGCAGCTTCGTTAAGATTTGTTTTTGTATAGCAGTGACAAGGGAGAGAAACAGAATGCTGAAAAATAGTGTTGCTGAAAGGTGAATCTTTGTAATTTTATTAAGTAGGTTTGTAAGTATGTGAGACTGGGTATGAAATCAAATTAATTCCTGCGGCTTTATTTCTTACGAACATTTATTTTCAGAGCATAGTTTATTTTAAAACTATCTAGTTGATTTTATAATAAAAGAATGAAAGTTAGAATTCTGCACTGATTTTTTTTACATGGCAGGCAGGTTGTTTTCTTTTTATCAATGGAAAAAGCAGTAGTCTGTCTTCATTTACTTACCTGGAGATAATTCTTTCTGTCCTTTCAGTCACAGCGTGAACTACATGGAACATAAGGGTCTGTTTATTTAGATAAAGCCACTGCTATGTTAGAAGGATTAAATAAAATAACAGAAGCTTAATTTTGTTTACTAATCTATTTGGAGCATTGAGAGACTTGATTCTAATGAAGCTTCCTGCTTGTTAGGGGTCCCGTTTCATGAGACTTAATTTTCTGAGAATCTTGAAATGGCCAAACTTGAAGTAAAAGATGTTTTGTTGTATTCCAGGAATGACGCCAAAACGGTCAACGTCATCACTACTGCGTGCTTTTCCAAAGTGACAAAGGTGAGAACAGAAGATACTTGACGAAACTAGATGTTACCTAAGCTAACCTAAGATGTGGACATAGGGCTGTTGTAAATACTCCTGTCAGCTCATCCTGTCCTACATGAACTTACGTTGCTTTTCAGGTATTAGTTGCTAGTTTGAAGTTCTTTCTTGGGAAAGACGAAGATGAGAAACAAGACAGTGACTCAGAATCTGAGGTGGGTGTTGCGATTAAATCTTCTCCTCTATGTTATTCAGACTCTAATAGGTCTTTCATCCGCGTGGCCCTGGCTCTGCCAATCTGTCTGCTTCTCTGTTACTTAGTTTTCCATCTTGTTTACTCCAGACGTTTCTACGCTCCACAAAAAAAAGTTCAGTGTTTCTGACAGCTGGTCCCAGCTGATAGCAGGATGCCTTTGCTGTCTGTCTGAAGACGTACTCAGAGCTCCTTTGCTTTCCTTTTGTCCTTGTGAAGGAAGCAATTCCCTTTGAAGACCTGGGCAGGGGCTGGTCAGTCTGGTTTGTGAAGACGTGAATTGCTAGGTGTGTAATGTAGAGTTGTGGGAAGAGGCTTTCACCCGGTGTAGTGGAAGCTGCTTTAATTTTTTAGCTGTCTGTTTTTCTTCAGTTCTCTTTTGTGCTCTATTTCCCATTTATGTACAAAGGAACATAATTTAGATAGCTTGGGAAGGCTGATAACCTAACAGGAGTTCAGCTTAGAACCTCCTACTATAGGATATCGTTATTTGTCTGTGACTGAATAATACTGTGTAATTAACTGGCTGTAAAAACTACTGTGTTGATGTGCTGTGAAGTGTTTGTGCTCTCTCTTGCATGTAGGTATGTGGCTAGCTTTATGGAATCAGGATTTTAAATGCTAGTATCTCTGTATGATGAAACAGAGGAAGAGGGATAGTTTTCAGATATAGTATGTGATCCTGAAAAGTATTGATACCTTTTATTTCTCTGATTCCCATTTGAAGCCTGATTTCACCTGATTGCCTTTCATTCTTTCCCAAGGATGATGTTCCTACAGCCAGAGATCTGATAATGCGCTATGCAACTAACAAGAAAAACACTAAGCGCAAGAAGAAACTGGAAAAAGCGATGAAGGTTCTCAAGGTGAGGAGGGTGGTGTCTGACTTGACAGCGTTTTAGGTGAATCTTTCAAGTGTGGAAATCTTGTTGTTGCCGCTGTTGACTTAGCTACCTTTTGCCATCTTCTCTAGGTAGAGGTCCTCAGGTGTTCTAGCACCTGTTGGCCAGGCATAGGCCATGTTTGCCTGGAAGAGAGCTGTTTTGAAACAGGCTTAGTCTAAGCTGTGGATTAGTTCTGCTCTAGGTACCCTTTGTGTGGTCTATGTTAAAGCACGAGGTGTCTCGATAAGTACTTCTTAATGCAGCTCCTGTTGCCTCTTAGGTCAGGCGGTAGAAAATTCCACACAGTTGAAAAGAGTGATAGTTTACCTGTTCAAATCAAAGTGCCTCTTTTTGAAGTGAAGAATGGTAAATAACGGCTTTTAGCATCAGCCTGAAACTGGAGGACTTGGAGCTTTTTCATGGAAAGAAAAAAAATGTCTCTTGCTCTTTTTGCCATGCAGAAACAGAAGACGAAGAGCAAGCCAGAGGTGTTCAACTTCTCTGCTATTCACTTGATTCATGATCCCCAAGGTAGCGTGCATTGTGTTTTGTCTTTTTTCAAGTGGTGTTAATCACAGACACTGAAGCTTAAACATCTCCGCAAGGAGAATGAGAGTGACAATGTGATACTCGTCTTGTGCTTTATCCTAGAGTTTCATACCATTTAAAAAAAAAAAAAGAAATCAATCCTCTTGTGCTTGTTGTAGTGAGCACTTGCAGATAGTCAGACAAGGAAGGAGCAATATTCCTTCATTCGCTTCAGGTTGCTGCAGTTCAGGATGTGGTGCTCCACCTCTTTCTTGTATGTGTAAAGGTCATAATTTATGTGAATGGGGGGTAGATCGTCTACTACAGCTTCTTCAGCTTACCCCCCTTCAAAAATCTATTCCTGTTACTAGTCTGATATCACTCAACTTGGTCTTAGTCTGATCTAGTGAGCCTCTGGGGATTTTGTTTTTCAGATGAACCTAAAATGTATCTAAAAAAAAATCTAGCTTTTAATACTGACCCTGTGCTTAGGATGTTGTGGAACTTCTGCCAGTTTTCCTCTCTGCTGAACCTGTGCACAGCCTTAGACTTTCTATGCACGGGAGAAGAAAAATAACCTATTTGGCGAAATGCTCTGGCCGCCTTTAATTTCTCCTGTGCGAGGACACTGGGCTTGAAAGACTCCAAACCAAACTGACTGCCTTTTTTAACCTAAACCCAGCTTAGTTCTGCATTGTGCTTTTTAAGTCTACCACAAACCTGTTATTGCTTCTTCTAGACTTTGCGGAGAAACTGCTGAAGCAGCTGGAGAACTGCAAGGAACGATTTGAAGTGAAGATGATGCTCATGGACCTAATATCTAGGCTAGTTGGAATACATGAGGTATACACTGACAATTTTGTAACGGTCTGATGGTAGCCAGCCTGGTTTGGGTGGTGGCATGCTCCGGCCTTCTGCGTCTGGAAAATGAGGTTTAATTTTGCTGGATGTTGAAAAGTGCAGGTGTGTGGTCAGGTAGTTGCCAGTGGGCCTCACGGAATGGTGCAGTAGTGTAGAAGTGAGCTCTGCTTTGTCTCTAACAAATAGAGGAGAATATGTTTTTGTTTTTTTTTTTTTCCAAGACCTGCATGCTCCTGGGCGGGTCTTGAAAGGCCAAAGGCTTTCCAAAGGAGTCCAGCAATTGCATATGCACTCTTTGATGCACAGCCAAAGTCTCTGGAGACCGGAGTCTCTTCCTGTTTTGGGAGGGAAGATTGTGTCCCTGAGGTGAAGGGAAGTGGCACACAGTAGGACTGTGCTGCAGAGTGCCCTAACTGGAATTCTGTGCAGTCTCACAAGAACCATTTTCTGGATTTCACAGAGCTTGGGATTGGGCCTTGTATTTCCTTTGTACAAGTCATTTCCTTATTCCCACATATATCAAGCTCAGGATAGGAGAATGTGTCATGCGATGAAATCCAAGGCATTTGAGGAGCAAGCTGTGTAGGATCATTGTTTTACAGCACATCGACCTGTGAAGGTGATCTCGTGTTAAAAGACAAGAAGCTAATCTGTTACAACTTATTTCTTTCCTGCAGCTTTTTCTTTTTAATTTCTACCCCTTCGTTCAGAGATTCCTGCAGCCCCATCAGAGAGGTAAGTAGCTACTAGTAGATAACGCTGCCAGTCCGTCATGTCACATGTACGGTCAGTTCTTAGAAGTGGTGCTGGAAATTAATAGGTAGCGCTAGCTTCGTAAGAAGTAGGAATAGTCCAGAGAGTGTCGATGAAGGGAGTAAAAGGTCCTGACTGCCAGCAGTGCAGAGTGATTTGGACACTTTTGGAAGCTGTGTGCACTCGGTGCTCCTTACCCAAGCATTTGAGAAACTCCAGCGATGCAATAAAATGTATCTGCTGAGTTCCTAGCTCCTTGCAAATCCTGACTAGTTGGGCAAAGCATGACTGCCTTTTGCTGCCTTTACAGGTCTTCCACTCTAGTTGTAGAGCGTTCCTTTTTGTCTTAGCTGGCTGTTAATGGCCTGCACTGCTGCTGGGGTGGAGACCAAGTGAGTTCCTGGTGCTTGGTGGGAGAGGAGAAATAGTTGTCCCAAATAACTTCAGACTGAAATGGCTTTGACACTTAGACTGAGCGGCTTGTTGAGTTGGGTGGTTTTGGGGACGCGTTTATTGGCCAAAGTAAGCTGCAGCAATACTCTGACATCATCTTCCCCCTTTTCTTTTCTTCCAGAAGTGACAAAGATTCTTCTGTTTGCCGCACAAGCTTCACATCAGCTAGTACCACCCGAGGTCAGTACTTCCTCTGTCTTTGGTGAGAGTAAGAATGGACGGCAGGCCAGCATGGACATATAACTGAGTGCTTTCGTGGGGAGAGGGAAAAAGGAATCTGGTCAGACCCTTTGTCTTGAAAAGCTTATGGTAATTTTGGCTACTTCTGCAAGTTCCAAGGGATTATTTTGTATAAAGGGAAAAAAACACCCCTGTCTCTCTGCAAGAGAATTTGTCTAGAACTGATTTGCAGGCTATAGTGACAAGTCCTGAGCTCTGTCTTTTTGTGAAAAGGACTTTGTATGTTAATAATATATAATAATTTTCACTATGTAATCATTTCTTATTTTCAGATTATCCAGTCAGTGTTAATGACCATTGCCAACAACTTTGTCACAGACAAGAATTCTGGGGAGGTCATGACCGTAGGGTGGGTACAGAATCTTATAAAAACTGGAAAACTCTCTGAATGCAGAAAAATTTTTACTTTTTTAAACCACCTGCAGCTTATTCCTGTCATTCATACTATGCTTTCAAGAACCTGCTTGAATAAAACCAAGTTACGACAGTATCTCAGTATAAACTTCCCTTAATTTTGGTGGTGGTGTTTTAAATTCCCCAGAATGATGGGTTTCTGTGCTTAGTGCTGGGACTTAACTTTTCTGGATGTCACAATGGTGCTTTTTTTTTTTCTGTTCTTGTTTGGTCTTGGGTTTTTCTTCCTTCCTAGATATTGTTATTTCTGCTTTGAGGGCAGACCTCTTGTCTGTGAATTAATATATCTGTATATAGTTCAGGATTCTTAACTTTGATGTTTTGTGGATGCAATTTCACTACTGACAACAAATTTCAATGTTGCTGTTAGTGTAGCTGTAATGTATATTCTTTGACTATTTAAGAGGGGTCTTTCTGAAAGCTGTGGTGTAAGTGGAGTAGAGAATGATCGGTAAATGCAGGAGAGCTGAACTGTCCTTGAAGATGAAGCACTCAACAGGGACAGACTATTGTGTTTAGACATGCTGTGAATATTTTGTGAGCTACTCCTTTTCTTCTTGGCATGGTTTTAATCCAGGTAGTTAGTGTACTAAGTGTGTGCGTCAAGACGGAAACTTGTGTGAGCCCATGGACTTCTGTTATATTGTCCTTAGCCTGTTCATGGTTAATTTCATAACTGTTGCTTGATTATTTTTTTAATCTTTTTTTCTTGGCTTGGTGATTATTTGGCTGCTTTTCCTGTCTGCTTGGACCCAGACTTCAATTGCAAAATCCTGAGGCCTAGGATCAGACAAAATCATAGCTGGAGAGTACAGTACGGGCCAAAGATGGAGGGTTTTGGAGAACCATGGCACTGAGAGCTCCTTGTGATGTTCTCTGTTGCCCTAAATGCTGTATGAGGTTCTTGAGGTTCCAGATAATTCAGTCTATTACTTGGGCCAGTGCGAGTCTCTCCCAACTGTTGTGTTCAGAAAATAATTAAATTAAAATTTTTCAGAATCAATGCGATAAAAGAAATCACTGCGAGATGTCCGTTAGCCATGACTGAAGATCTGCTCCAAGACCTTGTTCAGTACAAGACTCATAAAAATAAAAGTAAGTGTGTTGCATGCTTATGACTTTTAAAGCTTTTTTTTCTCCTGTATCATCTGGTCCTCCATTGTTATAGCCTTCCTAATGGGGATGTCTTAATTGTTTTTATGTGGACTGAGAGGTATTGTTATGTCTGTTGCATTTCTCTGTATTTTGAGTGTTATACATAGGAGACAAAACAGGTGAGGGTAGTTATAGCAGGAGAACTAATTAACAAAACTGAAGAAGTGCGATGGCTTGCTAAGAAAGATTTAGCCCTAAGGAAGAGCTGGATATTGCACTGGAGAAATCAGAGGGAGCTATAACTTTAGAAAATGCATGAGGCGGCTGTAAATACTGCTTAACTGAGTGGGCTTTCAGTTTGCTCAGAATTCCACTTCTCTGTATTTATTCCTGACTTTTTTTTTTTGTCTGGGTAGATGTGATGATGTCTGCAAGAACTCTGATACACCTCTTCCGTTCTCTGAATCCAGAGATGCTGCAGAAGAAATTCAGGGTAACCATTATTTTCTGTGTGTTTCGTTCACCATAAACATAGGCTCATGCGCTCAAAAATGAGAACTGGTCTCATAGCGTCCTGAGAATGAGGTGGAATCACGCCTGTGTTCTTCCCTGCCTGCTCCCTTGCTGCCTTTTGATGTGGCGTGCTCTTACTTCAAGATTCCCTTAGTTTAAATTTATCAAACTCATTGACAGAAGGATTGTGCTACAGAAGCTTGACTGTCATCTTACAGTTTAAGTTTTTAGTAATTCAGTATCTTATTTCATCAGGCAGAATCTAACTTTTCCACCCGCAACCTCCTCTGCCCCAGATTTCTTCACGGATTTGGATGCATTAAAATAGCAGCCTGCTTAACTGAGTTTTTTGTTAATTTACAGGGTAAGCCTACTGAGGCCTCGTTGGAAGCCAGGATTCACGAATATGGAGAACTGGATGCCAAAGATTATATTCCAGGAGCCGAAGTACTGGATGTTGAGAGTCAAAAGGAAAAAGGAGGAAATCAAGAGGGAGGTTGGCCTTTTTTTTTTTTTTTTTTTCCTTTCCTTTACCACTTCTATTTTGAGCATCATTGTCACTAAGATTTTATCTGGACCTAAAACTTGGTGTCAGTGCATTTCATTTGCTGCTGTCACATGCCGCATGGCTCGTGCATGTCTGTATTTGTCCGGTAAGAAGCACTGATACAAGCCTTGAGCAAGTGCAATTTATTCAGTGAGGTTTGTTACTGTGTGTTGGTTTGTACGACAGCCACTGAGGGATGGAAAAGCAGAGGAATTAACATTGTACACTGTGAAACTGTCATGTGTTGAGCCCTTCCTAAAGAAAAGGTTTTGTTGTGTATTATGAAACACTGAAATAGTACTTTGAAATAGCACTTGGCTGCTTTAATTCACTTCCTGTGTAAATGCTCCACATGATCTGAAAGTTCTGCCTGAATTGGGGCAGTGGGGGAAGATGGGGAGGGATGTGAAAATCAAGCCAGAAGAGTTTGGGAAAATCAAGCCTTAGGACGTTGGGGATATTGCAGTGGAGATGTACTGCGGGAATAAATGCCCTCATATGTCACACTTCTTACACATGCGAATGCAGCGATTAGTAGAACAATTCCTTTGCTTTGGTTTCTGAAGCTGATAACTTCAGCACATCAGTCAGTTTGAATGGCAGTGAAGAAAAGCAATGCATATACCGTAGAAAGTAACTTAGCTATTAATTGCATTGCTTCCCTCCTTGGTTTAGCTGGCAGGGAACAGAGACCACCATTACTGACAGTGTAATAATTAGCATCTGTAAGCTCCTGTGTTTCTTCAGAGACTGTCCCAAATGCACTTTGTTTAGAGGATCTTTAACTTCAGATGAGAGTTAAGCTTTGCAAAGCATAGCATTATGGTACAGCTTGCTGCAACACTGACTTGTTGCAAGCTGCTTTGGGTATTTTCTACGGGTGGCTTCGTTTTGAGTGAATGAGGTGTATGTAAACGCTTTTCCTGTAAAGGCTGTGATCACCACTGTTTCAGGTTTTATGAAAGCTTGTATTAAAGTGACTGCAGCTCACAGCAATGAAGAAATACACCAGCTGTTTTAAGCAGTCTGTTGTTGGGCAGTGTGTGCATGTGTTTTCAAAGCTCTCACACTGCCATATGCAGTTATGACTATAAAACCAGCGTCCATAACTGAATGTGCACGTGATGCGGGTGCGCTAAGAAATGAAAGCTGAGGTTTTTTGCACGGCTCTGAATCAGCTTGCAAGCCAGATGGAATTTGGTAGTTGAACTTTGCCGGTGGGAAAGCATGGGAGCTGCTGGTCTGTTCAACTGTGGATGTCTTCTAAAGATCACTAACAAATATGGATCAGATGTATGGAGTATCTTAAGTCTTTCTAATGTCTACGTAGTTCTACGGCTGGGATGCTGAAACCCTGCAGCTCGCCTGTTTGGCAAGCATGTCCCTGGGCATAAAGGAAGTTAGCTGAGAGGTAGTGAAAGGGAGTGGAAGCTTGCTATCCAATCTTAAATTATTTCAAAGTTAAGCTGAATCTTTATTAACAGCTCTGTGTACTTTTTCCCCTGGGCAGATGGATGGGAAAGTGCTAGTCTGAGCGAGGAAGAAGATAATGAAGACGGAGAATGGATTGATGTGCATCACTCCTCCGATGAGGAGCAGCGAGAAGTAGTGAGTTCTAAAAGTCTTCTATCCCAAATACAAATGAGTGTTGTTAATAGCAGATGCAGATCAGATTCTCTTCCTCTGTACCTTGACGTAGCTGCTCAAACATAACTGCACAGGGTTGTGGAGTAACTTGACTAGAATCAGTGAGGTTGAAGTACTATTTAGGACCTGTGCTGAAGTACGCGTGTTGTTCAGGTGAGGAGAGAGATGGGGGAATTCTATCCCAGTGCTAAATTCCTTCAAAGCTGTGATACTTACAGGAGTGCTTCTATTCACTCTGAAATACGGAGTGGATGTCTGTCTTAATTCTGATACTGCATGTTGCATATAAGACTTATGAAGAACTCTACCAGCTGGTTGTAGCATTTCCCAATGATATTGCCCCTACATAAGTATTTGGGAGGCCTGGGTTATGGATTGCAGCACAGAAATGGTTTGCGAAGCCCTGGATGATTCTTCTTTTGTCTCTTTCTTCAAAAGGCAGAGAAGGTGAAAAGCATGCCCATAGAGGAACGAAAAGCCAAAGCTGCGGCAGTCAGTACAAGCAGGCTGCTAACTCAAGAAGAATTCCACAAAATACGTCTTGCCCAACTTTCCAAAGAACTTAACTCTGCACCTGGCAAAGCTGCCAAGAGGAAACACATTGAAATAGACGAAGAGGAGGAGAGCAGGTGGGATATGGACTACTGATGAGTGTTCTCTCTTGCCTATAATCCGGTGATACAGCTCTTAGTTGCAGCAGGGCACAGACCTCTGCTGTTGGCCAGTATCCCCTGGTGACCGATGGCCAAGAGCCACACAGCCTAGAACGGATCCTGGCCTGGGGTGTTTCTTTATATCTGGGAGAAAAGACATGAGGGACCGATGGGAACTATGGGACTGTTTTGCTTGTTCGAACAATACATGTTTTTTTTAGCAGTAGTTGCATGAAGTAAAACTCCAGAGTTCCTTCGAGTCTGTGGTTAGAGAAGGACTTGGAAAACAGTAATGAGAGACTTTTGTAAGGTTGTTCCAAGCACGAGGAGTAGCCTGAGAGAAAGAAAAAGAAGCGCTTGTGTGAAAGTTTATATATAGGAAAGCAATGGTGTGAGAGACAAAGGGTCAGGAGGGCATCTTGGTTTTCTTGCCAGATGAAGTTTATGTGCGTTGATGGCCTTTTGTTGGATTTTTGTGTGTGTAGGGGAGAGTTGCTTTCACTCAGAGATATTGAACATCTGCACAAGAAGCCTAAATCGGACAAGGAGACCAGATTGGCAACTGCAATGGTGAGCAACATGGCTATTTCATATCCTCTGTCTTTCTAGATTTGGGGTTGTGTTTTTGTCTCCTGCAGAAGGAGGAGGTGGTGGGGTTGCATCTGTAAGACAGGTGCCCAGCTGCATTTTGGGAAATGTTTTGTATAGTTTTTTGCTGTTGCATCTTGGCTGTAACAGATAAACAGCCTCTTGCTGGTCACAGGTGACAATGAAAATAGACGCACCCAATTTTGACTGTGACTTAAAGAATTACAGCCAGCATGGAAGAATGTATGTGACATGCAGAAAGTTATACTCAACCTGGATTTATTGTTACTGCCATAGAACTTGTCACCTTAGTAGCTGACGTTAACTGTAGGGAAAGGAAAATGACCCCTGTTGTTATATTACGTTGTCTATTCTAGGCTGGAAAAACAGACAGAAAAGAATTTGTGAAAAAGAAAACAAGAATTAACCCGTTTGCCAGCTCTTCCAACAAAGAAAAGCAGAAGCACAAGAACTTCATGATGATGAGATACAGCCATAGTGTCCGGACAAAAAATAAGCGTTCTTTCAGGGAAAAACAGGTAATATTTAATGTTGAAAATAGAGGGGGCAGTATGAACAATAAACTTGTAATACAGGTGAAGTGCTGTCTATTCTGTGCCCTAAGTCATTGCTGTTTCCTTTGGTGGTTTAGTTGCTGGAAAGGACTGTGGGCTAGGTGGCTTCCCTCGAATCCTGCCCAGAGGATCCTGTCAGAGATTGCCTTGGTGAAGAAAGCTTTTATCAGTTTCTTTTCTTTAATACGCATTGAGGACCAAGTCCTGTTGCAAAGTCATGTGTAGGTTAGGAAGGCACTGATAACAGGGTTTGTTTTCATTCATATAAATTCAAGAAGATCATATTAAAACCCTGTCTATAATCCTGTGATAGAAGAAATGTTTCCTTGATATGGAGGAGTTTGTTTTTCAAGACAATCTTTTAGTGTGTTTCTTCACTCTCCGTATACTTTCTTTGACCTTTCTCCTGTTACCATCACATTATGGACTTGTCTGTCCTGGCCTCGAGGTCACCTAATAGCTTGTCACAAATGTACTTAAAGCACAGACGTAAATGCTCTTTATTACCTATTGGAAACTGTATAGAAAAAAAGGAATTGCTTCAATTTAGCCTGCCACAGTAGTTTCACAATACGCTGCTCTCATTGGTGAAGCTCCTGCCCTCTGCTGCTTCCTCAGCTGTAAGCCTGGCCACAGGGCTGATCGGGATTCAGACAGCCCGTGTGAAAGGATATACAAACTACAAACGTGTATTTGGCAGTCGGGTTACTGCGTGTTCCCGCAGGCAGCAGTGCCAAGGGTAGCTGAAGGGACATCTAAAAGGCAAGGCAGAAATTTCGGGGGATGACTTTGCTCCTGAAGGCATTGGGCAGGGAGCCCACGTAGCTCCCCCAGGTGACTGGCGAGAATGGAGCGCGGCCAGGGAGCCCCCCTGCTCCTGTGATGCACTCAGCCGTGTGGCAGTTGTTGCCAGAACACTGGTGCAGGCACATTGCCTTGCCCTTCTGTGTGTCACCTTGGCAGGGTAAGTCTGTGCTAGCAACAAATATCTGCCTTAAAATCCTTTTATCTAACCTGGCAGATGGCCAGTCTAGGGTTTTGCAGGGTGTTATAAAATGGAACTCCTTTGATCATGTTCCAAGAAAAACTTCTAGAATAATCCAATTATGCAGGAGTCTTGTTTCTGTGTGGTGTTAATATTAGTGTTTTCTTGCTAGGTTCTGTCTTGTGCATTCAGATGCTTATTTTACAAACCCTCCTTTGTGAGTTGTGTCCAGGATCATCTTATCATTACAGTAATGTATATTTGTCTGCAATTTGTTGCCTTAAGAGCAGCTAGACTGAAACTGTTTACAGACTCAATAGAGAGAACATGCCTTAAGTGTTTCTGTTATACAGGAAGACTTGGACTAATATCCTCTGTAGTATTTTTATTTGCTGTCATTCTGCTTCACCCCAAATAATGCTGGCCATGTTAACCCAGCTCTCAAAATACAAAAAAATATAAAATTGCAAACAAACAATCCAGGCATTTTCAGGAAACTGCTGTTCACAATGATTCTTACACTTGGCTCACTTCTTCTAAAAAGCCATCTTGAATGGTTTCAGTCCTTACTCTCCTGATTCATGTTTCATGTTTAAATGTAACAACTAAACTGTGAAAGAAGAATTTCTTCATATTTTTTCACTAAAGTTTTTTTTTGGCCAGGGAAGGTTGGACCAGATGATCTTTGAGATCCCTTCCAACCTGGTATTCTACGATTATATAAAGTTAGGGCACGGCATCAGTTCTGTTGACCGTGATTCGGAAATACTTGTTAAAAGCATGGGATCCTGTGTGCTGCTGCCCTCTTTGGTGGTAGAATAAAACAGACTTTTGTCTATAGCCCAGAGCTAAATCCCCTTACCAACTAAAACATGTCTAAAATACACAACTAAGTCCCTTTTGAGTGATATGGCACTTGTAAAAATTCTAGTATCCCTCCTTCCCCCTTGAAAAGCAGCTTCGTAATACTCTCTCAAAAAATGCCATTTAGTCCTACATACGTCTCAGCTGGACTGAAGTTGTTTCTTGATCTCTTCTAGTTGAATATGAGTCAGTGGAAGAACAGTTTACGTTAGTCTCATCTTTATCATTATATAGGATCTGATGATGATGTAACAAAACACTCTTTTTGAAACCCAACTTTCTTTAATTTTACTACTGAGTTTAGTTAAATAACCACAGCGTTTCTGCCCTGTAATCGTTAGCATTTGCCAGTTACTGCTCCCAGATTTAGCTGATAAACTATTAGTGTTTTTCTCTAAGGTTGAAGAAATTGAAGAGGGTTGTTAATGTGATAGTGTTGTTGTCCCCATACTTAATATTCTCCTTACCTGAATATCCCATTCTTGTTTCATATTTAGCTGGCTCTTCGAGATGCACTTCTGAAAAAGAGAAAACGGCTGCTGAAATAACAAAACAGTAATGGAGAGGAGTACTTAATCACCTGTAACGAAATAGCCCTGGAAATGCTTATTTCCACCCACCACCACCCCAAAGGAAAAAAGGGACTGAAACGCCTCATGGATTTATCTCTATTCTGTTTAGAATTACAAATTGACCACTTCTAAGCTGTTGGATATTGCATCTACAGGATAGATGGAAGAGGCCTTAATCCTTGCAGGATTTTTATTTTTGAAAGCATTCTAGGGAAGAAGGCAATTATCTTTTATTGAATATAATTTACTTACAGCTGGTTTTGTATGTGTAAGTATTAAAACATACAACCTTATTGTAAAAATATTTTACTTGAAGCAATTAATGAATAAGTAAATGGAAGGAAAAAGAGTATTCTGGCTCAGTCTCTGAAGTGTGCGTATATAGTGTCTGTGCTGGTCTTAGGGATGTGATTTTACAGACTAAGGCATTTTCTAAGCAGCTGTTTTTTACCTGTTTAATAAAAGAAACCCCAACAGTTTATTGAAATACAGGTAAGTTCAAGTGAAGTGTTAAGGGGAAGATCAGTTTCATTATGGTTTATGAAGAAAACAAGAATAAAACGAGTATATGGGAGACTGTTTTTGTATTGCCATTTAAATAGAAAGGTGCATCACACGCAAGAGAACTAAGTAATCTTATTTTCCTGTATCAGTGCATCTCGTGGTGGGACTTGCTGGTGTGTGATTTTGCATGGGAATCCACGTGGATCTGTGGATTCTTAATGTCAAAGGCTGAACTCTTGCTTCAACCTTGACCTCTGCTGGGACCATTAATGGATTTGTACTGTGCCCACACCCCTGTTTCAATGGAAACTTGAGGGAGTGATTTATACCACCCTCGGTCAAATTCTGTTTGAAATGGATTTCCTTGTGGGGCAGAAAGAGGTGCCACAGGCACAGTATAATGGAAAAGCATTGGGTGGGGTGGTTGTTTCCTTTCTTCTTAGGAAACTAGGTTAATGTTTATATCCCACATTGGTAATTCACTCAGCTTAGGTATGTTTGTTATGTTGAATGTGCAATTGTATTCGTTTCAATTCCTGTTATTATTTTGTGTGTGTGTTTGTAGGCACATCTTGCTTCCTAAAGCAAAACAAGCTTAGGGAGGCTGCAGAGAGATAGGAGGGAAGAACAAAGTAGAAACTTTGTACAACTTTGAATGTTACATTCAAGTTCAATGCTCCTCCTGAGGGAAAGGCAGGGATTGCCGCTTGGGAATGACAGCAATGTGCAGGAGGGAGCCGGAGAGGCCAAGGGGGTGCAGAGGAGCTGTATTGGGATGGGGATGGAGTGTGGAGCAGGGGCTGAAGACTGCAGCAAGGGGAAGAAATGTACAATATGCGCTTAGTTAAAACTCCCTTTCCCCCATTCATCTTTTCCTCTTTATGTGCATGTGTCCAAAAATTAACAACTTCTGAGGCTGAAAGGGGGAGGCAATTAATTTTTTTGTAGTGTTTGAGTTTAGAATTGGTGCTTTGTTTCCTGTCTTGCCTTCTCCCCCTCACACAGCCTAGGGGTGAGGTTTAGCAAGCTGAGAGCTGTGCCTGGTTGCTGCCAGGTGTGTGTGCCTGTTTCCCCTCCCCTACTCCCCAAAATCAGAGTGTGGGCCTGCCTTTTTTTTTTTTTAACTATTTGCCAAAATGAAACGTGGATGCTTACCCTTTTTTTTTTTTTTTTTGCCCCCCCCCTTGTGTTTTCATCTCTCTGCCTGTCGTGTCCTACCTCCAGTCCCTGCTGAGGCGATGGCGGCGGTTGCCGGGGGAGGGTGGCGGTGAGGGCTGGCAGGGAAGGAGCGGGCCGGCCCAGCCGCCGCCGTTCCCCCGGGGCCAGGGTGGAGGACGGCCGCGGGGCGGGTGTGTGAGGAGGGCGGTCCCCGCCGGCAGCGCCCCGGCATCGCCGCCATGTCGCGGCCCTTCCCCTTGGGCCGCCCCTGCTCGGCGGGGAGGGCTGGGGCCGCGGCTGCCCGCCGGCGGCTGCCTCCGGCGCCATGGGGCGGGGGTGCCGGTTGTGGGGGCTGCTGGCGCTGCTGTGCGGGGCGGTAGCGGCGGGTGCGGTTCCCCCGGCGGCCGCCCCGCTGCGGTGTAACGTGAGCCTGGACAGCCCCGCTGAGGAGAGGTGGCTGCCGGTGCTGCGGCACTTCGATCCCGCCTTCCTGCGGGCCGCCGTCGCACGGGTCATCGAGTGAGTGCGGGGCGGGGGTGGGGGGGGGTCCTCGGGACGGGGCGGCCCTGAGGTGTGTGAAATGGCGGCGGGTGGGGCGCAGGGAGCGGGGCCGGGCTCGGCGGGCCGTCAGGCAGCGCTGCCTCCCCGGTGGGGCGGCCCCGGTCCCCGCCGCGGAGCCCTTGTCACCCCTTGTCACCCCAGACCTGCCGCTGCGGGGTCTGAAGGAAAATGGTGAAGGGGTGGTGGTGGGCTTCTCTGAACTCGGCAATTCGGGGGGTTAAACTGAAAGAAGGGAAATTGAGATATGGGGAAGGAATTCTTCCCTGTGAGGGCGGTGAGCCCCTGGCGCAGGCTGCCCAGAGAAGCTGCGGCTGCCCCATCCCTGGAGGTGTTCCAGGCCAGGTTGGACGGGGCTGGGAGCACCCTGGGCTGGGGGGAGGTGTCCCTGCCCATGGCAGGGGGGTGGAACGAGATGATCTTCAAGGTCCCTTCCAACCCAAACCATTCTATGATTGCACACTTAGGAACCTGTCAGAGGACAGACTGGGGGAGATGCCTGGTAGGAATGAAAAAAAACCCCAAAAACTCACAAGTAGGCAACCTGTGCGGGCTGTTTTGCTAGGGTTGTGCGGGGCTGCTCTGGGGACACACAGAGGGCGAGGAGGTTCGGCGAGGGATAGGATGCAGGGATGGGGATGGGATGATGGGATGTATCACCCGGGACAGGCCGGCGGGAGAAGTGGCAGGCTCCTTGAGCATCCCGCTGCCAGGCGTAAGTTGCCAACCTTTTTGTCTGTCTCAGCTAATGCCTCGAGCGTATTTTGCAGTGAAAGCGTACCCAAATGGGTCCACGAAGTTATTCGGCCGATCGCAGCGGAACTGGAATTCTTTATGCCTCAGCCCTTCGCGAGGGAAATTCTGGGACTGTGCAAAGCACTGGGAATAAGTCTTGGAGATGGAGTCCTGCTTAACTTCGCCTATGAGTCTACTGCGTAAGTGTCCGGTACTTACAGAATCTGGTAGAAACGGATGTAGAGCTTCGTTTTAGTTCAGTGTGGGAGAACGCACAAAAAGGCAGGTGAAGACACATGGCAGGTGATTCACACTGTTAGTTTTTGTTTCATACGTTCAGCTG
This sequence comes from Pluvialis apricaria, assembly GCA_017639485.1. NCBI lineage: Eukaryota > Metazoa > Chordata > Aves > Charadriiformes > Charadriidae > Pluvialis > Pluvialis apricaria. The sequence continues at coordinate 82,600,152 of CM030010.1, forward strand.
GCAGGTTTTCTTCTCATTAGGCAGTTTGCATCCTGAATTGAATGAGAAATGCAGAGCAGTATTTTTATTAAAGGTGACACGTAGCTGTGTGTCTGTATATCTGTATAAATTTATAAAAGCCTGAAAATTATTTCTGCTAATAAGGCAGGGCCATCCGTTCAAAGTATTTGGCTTCATTTATCTTAGTGGGTCATGCAATGTACTCTTTTGTCATTTAAATTGTCATATTTTACCAAAAAAGAAACTAGAAGAATTAGTTGCCATCTAATCGTTAACCATTTATCTGAGATAAGGTTGCTTCCAAACCATTTTCTGGATGAATATTCACAACGACTATATAATGTAATATTTGATTTGCATAATGGAAGATGGATGTATTGTCTTTACGACAGCAAGCAAAACCTCAGTGGAAAAAATACTCAGTTTCATTGTCTTTTTTTCTGCCATAGAAGCATGCGCAGGAGAAGAATAAACACTTGGTGTTGCCTGTGAGGATCCTAAAAATTCTTCTCCGTATAGGTTTTGATAAAAACAGGTGCATGCAGCCACTTGTATGTATTTTGATTATTATTTCCTTAATGTGTGGCATTCAGTTTAAGTGGTCTTTTTATTTAATAAGGATTATTATCAGATAAGACATTCAAATGCTAGCTTTCTTAGTATTTCACAGAGGATACTTACCGTTCTTAGCCCTGGTAAGGCCTGTGAATTTTTAAGTTTTTCAGCTCTAACGATACTAAAGAAAAAACATTAACCAGGAACAAACTACTTGTCTGCAAAATTTTTTACCTTTACAGTTTTGGAAGACAGTGCTATGTATCACTGGGATGACAAACTGAAAACTCCAGAGAAAAAATTCCCTGCTAATTTAATATACTTCATAAAAAAGCCTGTTTCAATGAAAGTGAAACTTATTAAAAAAGGAATTTCAGCACACTTCCTGTTCTAGAGGAGGTTAGACTATTATTGAAATGGCTCACACTTTAACAACAACAGATGTTTTCAGTTTCAAAGGACTTGCTTTGAACTTTTTACCTAGTTGTGATTAAAAATATAAATGGGGTCCAAATTGAAATAAAACCTGTAATTGTCAAAAGGCAATCTAGAAAATTTCAGACTGATACTTTGTAGACGTTTTTAGATGTCAGCTTTTCATCTTGATTTAGAAAAGAAATGAAATGAAACGATGATGTTTTTCCCAAGTGGAAATGCTGCTTCCTACCTGGTCTGTAATAATCTCTCCTGATGCGGACGTAGCACGGTTTTTGACTTTCTGAGCCATGTGGGACCTGATAATTTTTGTACCATTTTGTACGTTAGACTCTGGGAAAGGACTTTCCCTTGTGGATATTGTGTATAAGTCCTATAGGACACTGTAGCGTTGTGTAGTTACACAGAGCTTCAGTCAAACCATTCTGTCCCTTTTTTTTTTTCTTCTGAATTTGAAAATAAAACCTGTTTTGTCAAAAAGTATAGGATGAGACTATTGTCTCAGCTTGGGAAGTGTAAGTGTTAATGATATAATGCAAACTGCTATTTGTATGCTTACGTTAGTAAAATACTTTGCAGAAGATAAACTCAGTTACTCCTTCTGAAATGTTGAGCTGTAATATGGAAAAGCTGTCAGAGCTTTTTCTTAAATCATTCTTTCTCTGTTTTGTTTTTGAAGGTTCTGTACTAGTATTGTCGCTCAGGATGACCAAGGAAACATTTACCATGGTCGGAACCTGGATTACGATTTTGTCGATATATTAAGCAAGATCACAATTGATGTGCAGTTCATCAAAAATGGGCAGGTACGATCTGTGGTTGACATGGCGGGGTGGTATTCGGTGAAGGAACGGGGTATGGTCATACACCGGCCTAGTGGGATTTAGTGTAGGAATGTGGATCCCATCCCAAAGTTACTGGATTGTTAGAGCACCAGAGTCACTCCCTTCAGGAACGGGGGATGAATGCTGGTGGTATTTGCTTTCTGGGGGTCCAGTTTGTGGTGATAAACCGGAACAAATAGAAGAGCATAATCTAGTATCTCAAGATCATTACTTGGAAGGAGATGTTGAAAGAAGGAAATGTTGAGATAGCAAAAAAGAAAAGAAATATGAGAGAATATACGAAAGAGATCAGTTTTGGCAGGGACTGATTCTAAGGCTTTTTTTCTAAGGCCTCGTAAATTCTTGTGACCAATGCGTGTGTTAGATGAAAATTTCCAAAAATGAGCTAGTTGCTAGTGCAGTCCCCATTAGTGTGTTTTTCTTAATATTCATCAGTCTGTTTTACAAATGGAGAATTCTTTGTTTCTTGCTTGGCTACTTGCTAACTTAAACTTCTGTAGCAGTTGGAGATCATCAATAAATTAAGTGCAGTGAATTTTGGTCCTCAGTCTTTTTATAATTTACTTCACAAGTTTTACTGGTATTTAAGGCAAAGTGTTTTATAGCAGCTTATGTATGAAAGTCACAGGAGAAAGTACAGAATGCTGCTTCAGAACATTGCCTATATTGTAAGTGGGGTTCTGTTCCAGAATGCTGAAATGCTGCATGTTTCCTGGTTTCAGGTAGCATATCAAGGCACCACGTTTCTTGGTTACGTAGGCTTATGGACTGGACAAAGTCCACACAAGTTCACGATCTCCGGTGATGAACGAGGTAAAATAAATCTGTCTTCCACACTTATGTCTACTATTTCAGTTGATTGTTGCCTGCTCTGGCCCTTCTTTCACGTTCTCCCAGAGGGGAAAATATGAATAAGATTGGCCAGGAAGGAGATGAAATTGATTGACTTCTGTGGTCCTCAGGGGGTGAAAGCACACAATTTTTGGCTGCTGCACAGCAGAAAGGCCTTCGTTTGTCAGCACAGCATCATTTCAGCTTGAAAAGTGTCAAAAGGAGACAGACAACCTTGGGGAAAGGCTTAAGAGACACATTCATGTAGTCTGTTCAGGAGACGTGGTTGGAGATGGCAGAGTAGGGGTTGAGATAAGATGAAGTCATACATCGCAAATAAATGGCTGCCCTCCTAGTTCTCTGTCCCTTCCTCTGTGTTCCCTGTTTCTTTGTCCCCATAAAGCAGCTTGAAATAGAGGATGAGAAGAGTAAGACTGAGAAATGTGGGGGAAAGGCAGCAGTGTGTGAGAGAATGCATGGAGAGACTCGAAAGGTGGCCGAGGAGAGATCTGGTAGTAGAGGAAAGTTGAGAGATGTCACTACTGAGAGCTAGAACTTGACGATAGCAGGGCTTGTAATGGTCAGGAAGGCAGAGGAAAGGTCACTGCCTTTTCCATCAGCTCTTGAGTTTCACAGATATTGATAGGCAAGTCCAACTCAGAGCTTGGGTTTGCCTCTTTGGTCCCTTCCCCTCTCTTTTTTCTTTCCTTTCCTTTTTTCCTTTCTTTTTAAGAAGCAGCCACTTTTTGCTGTTTTTCATTAGCAGTTCATTAGAACTAGAAGCAATGTAGTCTGAGTTGGAACCAACATCTAAAATAAATGTTTACTTTTCACTTGTGATTGTGGTAAGCAATTTTTCTTTTTCTTTTTAAACTTTTAATTAGCCAACCTTTTGTTTTTGAACTTTTTTTAGATATTATGCAAACACTATTCACTGTATATGTTATATTCATTATCTCTATGAGTAGGAGTTCTGCTGTGGAGCACAGGCACCTGTTGATTCGCTTCCTTTGTTAATACTGCCTTGTTGCATTCACTAGATTGTTTCTACAGTTTACACTTACATTTTTTTACGAGCCTGCTTCTGATGCATCCTGGGGTGATACCAGGAGACATAAACTGCTTTTAGTTCATACTAACATCAGATTGGAAGTAAAGTCTTAAGTGTATTGAGTCTTTGCAAAAGGCTTGATTTAGAAAATGATGTAGTCCTATGTCTGTGAACAGGCACAGTCTTGGGACAAAACCAGTGCCGTCCTGTTCTCCCTGCTGTTTCTCAGCAGCGTGCTTCAACCCTCAGTGTAAGGGTTATCTGAGACAACAGTGAGGTGGCTTAGTCCGTGCACAAACCTGTTCTGTTCTCCTGATTCTGACAGAGGAACCAAGTGCTGCAGGCTTTAGTGTGTGATGGGCCCCTCTTGTCATCAGGAGCTGATGTGCTGTCATCCACCTGTGTGCCTCGACTTGAGTCACTTCTTAACTACAGACAGTAGTCATTCAGTCAGTGCATGCTGAGTTCCTGTAAATCAGCTGCTGCTGTCGGCTTGCTGCTTTATCTGTCGCTGTACAACTGAACTAAAAATTGAGGGAAATGAGCATGTGAACTATAGCTGGAAAGGGGGATGACTTTAAATTAGGGTAAAGGTCTATCAAGTGACAAGCATATTGTTTCTGCTGGCTTTTTCTGGTTTTGGCATATGAATAATTATAAACTTGACCTTCTGTTTTTCTTAGTTCTCCTAATTTTCTCCAGTAACCCAGAAATACCATTGCTACCTCTTTTTTAGCTGTTTCATGATTTCTGTGTAATTCTTCCCATTGTTGTAATATTTCAGTAAGATGAATAATGAGGCGATTAATGCTGACAGATGTAGACTACTATGTCATATGAACAGACCTGCAGTCCTCTTGGAAATGTGTGTTACAAAGTGCTAGCCCCTGTTACAGTCACCTTTGACTCCTCATTGCTTATCATTCAGCTATGAATAAAATGGTTTAAAAACTGAGCAGCTAGCCAGTTATCTATACTGAAAGGAATGTGATTGTTTCTGATTGAGATTGCTAGCACTGGCAAGTTCTCAGAGATACTGTGTATTCTCTGTACGGTGCTGAACGCTGTAGTCTTTATTGCCCACTGTACCTCACATCCCTACCATTTTACGGCACCCTCTTAGCGTACTGGTCACAGGAATATAGCACCTTTCAGAAGACACCAAAAAGCGAAGATAATGAACACTTTTGGCATTACAGGTCTGAGATGCTTTCTGGAAAGCAGGGGTGTTAATCCAGCTGCCCTGGTTGAACTTCAGTTGGGATTATGTTGTCTATTTATATTTCACCTGTAGTTTCAGCTAAATGTTATGCTCTTTGTTAGCCCTTCCCCTGAAACGTTGACACTTTATGCTGATATGTAGCCATCCTGTTTCACTGAGGATTTAGCTTTCTGTGGTACTTCAAACTGAGCATTTGAAAGACAAATTTTGTAAAATGAGGGCTTGTCAGGGTATGTTAGCCTGGTTACGCAGCACGTCCTGCATATTTTATGTATAGACATCAGTAAAGTAATACACAGGAAAAGGAGCACTATCAACATTCAGTGTTCTAAACAGTGTTGATAAGATAGTACAGAGGCTCCGATTGCTTTGAGACGGTGTGTGCTTTGTCAGTTCGGTATAAGCTGCCTAACTTCTTGTTTTTATGGTAGTGGTATAATTAGAGAATTAAAGAATTTATTGCACCGCTCTTTAGTAATGCAGCAGAGGGAAAGATTGCAGAGCTAGAGATGGGACATGGAGAAGAAAGGAAAGTGGGAGGATAGATTACATAGAGTGTACGTCGCACGCATGTGTAGTAATTTCTTTTCTTTTTGTTTCCAGCGGGTGGTAGATGGTGGGAAAATGCAATCGCTGCTTTTCTTAATCGGAATTACCCCGTCAGCTGGCTCGTCCGAGATGTAAGTGCACGGAGTTATTTTCTGATATTTCACAGTCATGTCATTTGTATTTACAAGCTCATAGTAAATTTGATGTTCCAACTTTTACTTTCACAGAAAATTCATTAAGCAAATGCATTTCATAAGAGGGGATAAGTATTGTCCCCAGATTGTCAGCAGTGTGTATGAGAGGCATTTCCAGTTCTTCAGGGGGGAAATCTAATCAATGCCAGAAGTCTTTGAGAAGCTGTGCAAAAGCGTCCTTGCTAGGGACTATTTCAGCTAGCTGTGATTTGTAGTTTAACAAATTGAGGCAGCTGCACCCTTAGATGGTCAGTATCTCACCCAGTGGTTATTTTACACTACATTTGATATGTTACCATGTGAAAAATGCAGAGCTCGCTGGTGAGCGGAAGAAGTTAGACTGGTATTTTGTGCAGCATGTTTTATGAATATTGTGTTAGGGTACCACGAAGATAAAGCGGGTCTGGTGCTTCTCAGATTCTTGAATTACAGTAAACACGAATGATAATGTTTGTAGGTAAACTCCCTGCAGAACTGGCATGTCTACTGGAGACTTTCTTAATACTTTTTGAGTTTGAGATGTGACTTGAGGCTGTGACTAGAAACTACTCGCTGCAGTGTTGCTGTCAGAAATAATTGATTTTTCTCCAGGACTTTCCTCACCTTTCTGAACAATTTTGTTTGATGCGTGTTCTCCGTATTTGTTTTTAGTTCCCGCACAGCATTCATTTTTAGGGATGTGCTTTAGTAGGTTGTGGCCCTACGCCAGAAAATAGTAGCTTCATTGGCTGCGGTGGAACTGTCAGTTTGTGCTGTTAGTCACCTGGTTATGGCAGAAGCCAGGCTTGCTGTAAGCAATGCCTCTGCCTTATTCACCATTGTTATCTAAATCCTCTTAACTATTGGCAAGATGAAGACGTGGAGTGTTGTTTTCCCTGCCCCCTTCATCCACTTTCATCTGTCCCATTGTTCGCAAAGAAAGACTGTGCTGAGGGTTGAATTTGCAGAGTACGGACATGCCTCCGTCTTTTGAATAGCAGATTTCTTAACTTTTTTCACTTTTCACCATATACATATGTGTGTGCATTATGTGTATGCATATTTACTGTTTTCTTTGCTTATTTGCAAAGCTGGGATTAATGAGTTCATTTACGAGTCATATGCATTTCATATTCAGATGCTAGTCAGTATGGAAAACTATTTTCAGAGAAATATTTTTCCAGTAGCACTTTGCAGTCAATTGCCTTTTTGAAAGAAGCGGGACCTTTTCTTCTTTTTAAGATGCCTCAGTGCTCATTTTTGTGCTTGACGGTGCTCTGTGATCTTTGTCTCACTGTGATCTCCTTTTTGCATTAGACCCTGAGCAGAGCAGAGGACTTTCAGTCAGCTGTTCTCAGACTAGCTGGCGTTCCCATCATTGCTGAAGTTTACTATATTGTAGGAGGTGTATCGCCCAAAGAAGGCATGGTCATAACAAGGAATAGAAGAGGGCCAGCAGATCTCTGGCCTCTCGATCCTTTAGGTGGAGCGTAAGTAGAAAAAACAATCTTTTTTGTTTTTTTCATATTTCCTCCAGAGTGATAGGCAGGGTTAGTAACACAACTGTCTTGAGAGATCCACGGCAGTTCTTACTGATGCTTACAGCTGGACAGGGAGAGCTTGAAAGCCCCTGAAAGAAACCCCAGTTCCTTCTCTTTGAGAAGGAATCGCATCACCTTGTCAGCTTGGGGCAGTCCAGAGGGTCAAGGGTGGAAAAAGCATCTGTATATGTTTATTTTTTTAGTCAAATTCCAAAGGAGGCAAGACTCCAAGGCTTTTCTTGTCTGTCTGCCAAGTGTTGCACCAGTAAATTCAGCACTTGCAAATTAGTTTTGTCCTAATGTGGTAGAAAGGTTGAAGGCTCAAAAATAACTGTTCCTATCGGTTTTGTGAAATCAGCAGCTTAATATATGAAGGAGATCTTAAATAGTTGCCCTGCGGTGACAAATGGGACTTAATGCATACAGTCAGCTAGTAGTAAGTACTGGCTTGGCAACAGCCATGTGGCCTGTGGCTGTGTACTCCAGACTGAATGCCGCAGGCTGCATCATATGCATGCCATAATCTTTTCTCTGATCATCTCGTTCAAAGTCTGATCTCGCTTTTATTGTAGTCAGTAGCATTGTCACTGATGCCAGCAGGACTTCAGAGGTAGCTCCTTTTTCATTTGTGTTCAGTAGTTTATGGTAAAGGCTGCCCTGTGTATCAACACAGGATCCCTTGGGATTGCAAGAGACACAGGAAAGAGGCTTTTGAGGGAGGTTTGTTTCTTTTTGGCAATACAGAGATACTGATTCTTGGCCTTTGTTAATTACCTACTGATTCGCCTTTTCTTTGCTTTCATGTTTGTGTGGTGTTATAGATGGTTTCGTGTGGAGACAAACTATGACCATTGGACTACTCCTCCTCCTTTTGATGATCGAAGGTAAATTTAGTTTGGAGTCTGTGGTGAGACTAACACTTTTATTTTGAAAAAGCTTAGAGACTTGGGTGTTTTCTTCTCTGAGCAGGTGTTAGCTTGTTGAGCAGGCACCTGGTCCAGTTTCTGTAATGCCACTCAAAAGGGAACAGATAAGGTAAGGAGAGATAGTCATATATGCCAGAGGAAAATCTGTGTGGCATTGAATGGCATAAAAGATGAGAAATTGCAAGGATGAGGCATGTACAAAAAATTTCTATATAAAGCAAAGTTTACTAAAAGTTACAGGATTTGGATTCACAGTGAAAAAGTATTTGATGGTGCTAGGAAGACGCTTGCAGACATCATAGAGTCTTCAGGCTGGGTAGTATGCAAAAAGCTGTTGGCAGATTCCCTGTTGGTCTGTACTCAATGGCGCAGTAATAGAGTAGCTTCAGCAGTGGGAGACTAGATTCGGTCACCCAGAACTCTGCAGTATTCTCAGCCAAAGCAAGCATTTTAATGCAAAGGCATTTAGTGAGAAATTTTTCACATTGGTGCCTTGTAGCCTTTGGAACACTAAAGTGTGTTTAATAATACTGTGTTGTTTGCCTGCAGAACTCCAGCCATCAAAGCCCTCAATGCTACTGGACAGCACAACATCAATTTGGATACACTCTTTAAGGTATTCCTTTTAAATTCTGCATTGTGGCATGTAGGCTTTGACTTAAAATTCTTTTTCGAAGCGGAAACGCAGTTGCATTTTTGTCAGGGTTTTAAAAGCTGTGCAAGGAAGGCATGGTGAAAAAGGTGTACTGCACAGTCATGTCTGGAGAGTTTAAGACTGGTAAGTCTGTTTGTTAAAATGTTGCTGAACTCCCTTGCACCGGCATTTCGTAATAGTCTGCCAGTCCAAGTCGAAAGTAAAAGAGGTGAATCCCATCACCATTGTCTTTGTGCGGTTCCTTATTTCAAGCACAATTATAAATTGTGCAGGCACATAAAGTGTTAGACATGAGTGATACTTACCAGTTAGTTTTGAGAACTTAAATGTTGCATATTTCAGAGGGCTTTTAAAAAATATTTTTGTAAAGTGGTCTGATGTTTAAAAAAAAACAACGAAATAACAATCAGCAAGAGGAATCCTTGACTCTACATTATTCCTTTTCATAACCTCATCCTACTGCTGTTACTAAATAGCCTTTTAATTCCCTCTTCACTTACCAAAATGACAACTCTTCAAACTTTCTGTACAGGTGTTGTCAGTGAAGCCAGTCTTAAACAAGTAAGTATTAGATTCAGAGATGTTAATCAGTGCCTCCTGCCATGCCTCAGGCCACTTAAGTCAATCACAAACTTCTGTAGGATCTTCCTATGCGTCTGTCTGTCCCAGCTTAGATTTCTGCTTGTGCACGTGGCACTCTGTTTTCACTTCCACAGCACCCTTCCTCTTTGGTCTGCCACTCTAGCCCAGAAACTACACTTTGTTAGGCTCGGTCTCGTACTGGGAAGTTCCTTTGTAGTAGTGAAACAAATGACTGCTTAGAGGAGCAGCTGGACTTCCTGCTGAGTCATTTGTGCCTTTCACTTTTGGAACCTTTGGCTTTGTGTTAACACTGAAAATAGCTTTCTCTGGAGTTTCTGATGTAGCTCTGCTTGATGTGTAATGAGGAAAAAAAATAGTAAATCGGGTCATAGCTTTTAGGTACCATTTACTGGATTTTTGAGAGATCAGTTTCAGTGTACCATTGTTGTTCTGCATTGTTCAACAAATTGCACCTTTGCAGGTTGTTCTGTTTTGTTTTACTTTTATATGGAGCTCAGTATATTCTCTGCATCAGTCATTCGCATGAGAGCTTGGCAATAGCTTCTTCAAAGCTCATACCAGGACTTCCTGACCTCTGTCTTACAATTGTGAGGAAACTTGGAGAGGAAAAGATTGCATCTGTGTCACTGCTAAGATTAGCAATACTGATTTTTTGTTTTTTTAATATAGTGATCAAATGTATGTTGAAGTACAGTTCCTTTGCTGTACTAAGTGTGGAAAAAAATACTAAAAATTTGTGCCAGCAGCTTTCATTTTTATCAGTCTCTTTCCCACTGTTTCTAACCCTTCTGTACGTAAGTAGAACGTTTTTTTCCACTAAAATTTGTTGTGCTGCTTTGCTAGTTTTAGAAATTAATCTTCTTGCCTTTGGAATGTGACTCACCCACTCTTTTCCTCTTTCTCTACCAGTAACACAGTGTATACCACAGTAATGAGCGCTGCGCTTCCAGATAAGTACCAGACGTGGATCAGAACTGTGAAGTGAAGAGGTGTAAGTAGCATGCTGGTACTCCTAGCTGCTTGTACTTAAATAGAAACTTCAGCTGAAGAGTTATTGAGGGACAAAGCACTGCAGTGGCATTCAAGTGACCTAGTCTGAATTCCTTGTTCTCCCCTTGGTTTGCTTATTGACCTTGGGTAAATACCTTCCCGTGTTGTTTTAGAGAGAGTTAAGCATTGAGTTTCTTTGCAAAATCCTTGGAGATGACCTTAGGAGAAGTGCTTTATCAGAGAGGAAGGCGTGTGCGTCGTTGCAACCTAAAGGTAGAGGTTCCCTCTATGAATGTTTTAGCGGTTGTTTTTACCAGTCCCACTACTGCGGTGCATTTCACCTGTCTCCAGGTGGTTGACTATGAGAGGAAGCCCTGCCAGAGTGAACTGAGTCCCAGCAAGAGGGGGTGGTGCCCTGGACACCAAGAAAGATCAAGCTTAATTTGCGACAGCCGCTCACAGGCAACTGAACATGAGCATCCTTTGAGGGTTTTGTCCTGTGAACTTGCAGAAAAAGTCCGAGTGCTTGAACTCACAAGGTGCCTCACGTGGTAGCTGTAACGTGTTCAGAGAAAGATATTAAGTTACGCTTATTTCTATTCCAGGAAACTGGTTGCATGGTCTTGGCAGGAGCACAAGAAGCTGTGTTGAGTAGTTTTTTAAAGTATTACTAGTATTATATTTGTAGCAGTTATATCGGACACTTGATTTTAGCAAGAGTAATTCCTTTCTTTTAGAGTTTCTGAAGAGTTTCTTTCTTAACTCTGTACAAATCTGTGCTCTCTTATTTATATGTTTTTCTTTTTTTTTTTTTTTTTTTAACAGACACAATGAGTGAAAAGCTGAAGCTTTCCAAGACGGGCATATGCTTTTAAAATCACTCTCACAAGCAGTACAGTTGTTTTGGCTTATTAATTATGTGAACCTTTCAGGAAATAATGGCTTGTTAATACTTTGAAGTTGTTGCAGATGACACTGTTAATGAACTGTAATGGAAATTTGGTTCATTTTATTGTAATTACATTGATGTTCCAGCAGATGTTGATGGTTGAAAATTGCTTTTACTGTTTTTGGAAAGAGCTGTGCAACTTGAATGTACTTATGTGCTGACTAATAAATAAAAATGTCATATATTTTACCTGGCCTGTAGGCCTGAAAATAACTAAATAAAAATTGTAGAATCGTAGAAGGGTTTCAGTTTGAAAGGACCTAGATGATCATCTCCTTCCACGCCCCTGCCATGGGCAGGGACACCTCCCCCCAGCCCAGGCTGCTCCAAGCCCCGTCCAACCCGGCCTGGAACACCTCCAGGGATGGGGCAGCCACAGCTTCTCGGGGCAGCCTGCGCCAGGGGCTCACCACCCTCACAGTGAAAAATTTCTTTCTTATATCTAATCTAAATCTACCTTCTTCCAGTTTGAAGCCATTCCCCCTCGTCCTATCACTACACGCCCTTGCAAAAAGTCCCTCCCCAGCTGTCCTGGAGCCCCTTTAGGGACTGGAAGGCCGCAATAAGGTCTCCCTGGAGCCTTCTCTTCTCCAGGCTGAACACCCCCACCTCTCCCAGCCTGTCCTCCCAGCAGAGGGGCTCCAGCCCTCGGATCATCTTTGTGGCCCTCCTCTGGCCCTGCTCCAACAGGTCCATGTCTTTCCTATGCTGGGGGCTCCAGAGCTGGGGGCAGTACTCAGGTGGGGTTATCATAGTGAAATTGACATAAATTAGGAAAATGAAATGTAAAGTGTAACTGAAGCAACCAAGGAACCCTGCTGCTGCTCAAGTCCTCTATACTCCCCCAACCCTATTTAATTATTTACCTAATATTAAAATAGAGAAATAGTAACTAGACATTATTTATCTAAGATTCAGTTAAGAAACTAACCACCAGCCAATGTAGCATTGTTGATAAGCAGGGTATTCCTGCCAGGAGAGTGATGAACTGTGGGCCTGGTCAGAAACAACCTGTTGGAACTGCCAAGATCAGAGGAGAAGTAGGTAAAAGGTAATTCCAGCATGGGAAGATCACAACCACCGACTCATTGACCACCTCCCCACATGATACCACCTACTCAGAACAATGGAAGAAGAAGACAGAGTCTGCGTACTAATTTATATGGGAAGCAAAGAAATCGTGACCAATCATTAAAGAGAATAACAATGAATATGTATTAATTGTTTGAATATGTAATAATCAGTGCATAAAAATGGAGATTTTTGAAACTAACACGTGCTCCTGTTTTGGCATGAACACCCCATTTCTGCGCAATAATGGAATAAACTTGGAAATACCCCTGCACACCAGGTAAAGAACCCAGATTTGGTACAACAGGGTCTCACCAGAGCAGAGTAGAGGGGCAGAATCACCTCCTTTGACCTGCTGGCCACACTTCTGATGGAGCCCAGAATACAGTTGGTCGTCTGGGCTGCGATCGCGTATTGCCAGCTCACGTTGAGCTTCTCCTCAATAAGCAGCTGATTACTTGATTTATGAAGACCTGTCGCGTTACTCCTAATGTGTCATCCTCCTTTTCCTTGATCCGTGAGGGGCTTGTGATTATGAACCTAGCAGGGTCAGATGCAGCAGTTAGCTGCATGTGTAGCTGTAGACTATGGTGATTTTATTCATCAGAAATCAGGAGCTGTTTTAGGAGGTGTGATAATACAGACTTTTCCCCCCTAGTAGATGAGAGAAGCTTGTGATGGGATAGCAGGGAGGTTAGAAAAGGGATGGTTTCCTTTTCTGTATTAGAAAGTTGCCTTCAATAGAAAGTTTACAACTAATTTCTGTAGCGCAGAGGGGCGAGTTGGTTTTTTTGTCTGTCGGGTTGTGCTACGACTGCATACTGAATTCAGGCACTTCTTGGGAGCACCACAGAAATACTGAAGGATTGAAAAGAGTCCAGAACCAGTGGATACCTTCACATAAAGCTTAAAGGTCCCGTTCTTCACTGGACAAAATTCCTGCTAATGCCAGTGAGAATTTTACCTGAGAGAAGAAGGTGTGATGAGAGCGTTAGGTCAGAGCACCATGTCCAGATACATGCAACGTTGCCTGCAGTCATTTGTGCACCGGTTATGCAAACTGTTCCTGAGAGCCTTCTGGAGCTGTGGGCCCTTTATCTCCTTGCGCTGAGTCTGGCCGAGTGTCACAACCTACTTACCTGCATCCTCTACTTCTGCCTGGATAAATGCGCTGCAAGCTTTGCCTTGACCCAGTTTGTACAATGATGTTAGCAGTCGTATGCCAGAATGATAAATTTGAAAAACAGAGTTCCTGGAGGAAGCTGCAAATAACAGCAGTCACGGTATCTTTTGAGATTTCAGAATTACATTGCTTTAAGTCACAGAGCAGACACTGTCTCATGATCCCAGCAGGTTTTCTTTATGTAACAGTCACCCACAAGTAAAGGCAAAAGGATCCTTACAGGTGTAACTTCACAGTCCTCTTGAGCTCAGCAGTGTTAGGCTGCTTATCTTCTGGCAGTGCTGTGCCCGCATTCTCAGTGGTATATAAATTTAATCAAATGTATTTGTTTCAATGGGTACAAACAGATCTGAATTGTATAAATATTTGGTATCCATGAATATTCAGGAAACAATTGTCTGCTCCTGTCCTGTTTATGTCTCCTCAGCTGTTCAGAACTTGCTCGGGCCCAGCCACAGAGCAGATCATGGAAACGTGCGTTTTTCTGAGGTTTAAACAAGAAAGGAAGCTAGATTTAAAGAAGTCTGATTTTATTTTCTTTTGCCTTTTTCTATTTTCTTTTCCTTTTTTCTTTTAAATATTTTAAAGAAAGCCTTGCATTTCATCCATTTATAAACGTACGGACATCCTGACTGATTGCCAACAAAATAAAGCCTTTATGCCAACTTGAATCCTTTTCTTTCTTTGCTAACCAAAAGGATATGTAACTTAGTTCAATGACAAGCTAAAAATATAAACACTAAGAAAGCGATAAATGACACGTCTTACAAGCTAGATGCTTTAATCTGTGAAATGTGTTGAGCTGCTTTTGCGTAAGAATTGAAATTTTATAAAAATGCAGAGAGACAAGATTGTTAATACTTCAAATAAAACCATCTTAACACTGCTGGAAACACTAAAATGTAGCGCTGAGTGCTTTTGGAGGGTTTGGGTGTTTTGTGGAATCCTGTTTGTTTTTTAAAAAAGGAGGATCATTAGCACTTGTTTGAGTTGCTTGCTCAGCGTCCTGTTTGAGATTTCATCTGCTTTGTGTGTCCACTTTTTAACGAATGGGAAGTAAAATAACTTTTCTGCTTTGTCAAGTCTGGTTGGATTCATGACTTAGAACTGTTAAGTAATTAAATAGAACTAAATTAAATAAATACATTATCCTTGCTTCTTCTATCCTTTCATTTCTGCAGTACAGATTCCCGAGCTAAAAAGCCCAAAGATTTTTCAGCCCAACACAGGGAATGGGTGAAACCTTTAATTCTTTCTCCTCCAGAAATCTGCGTTTAGCAAAAGGCAACCTGAAAGAGTGTAAGAGCTGACCCTTTAAGATGAGAGAGGCCAACATACTGTATTTCTCATTCATAATCCTCTCCAGTAATCCTAATCCATTTCAGATCTGTAGCCTTTCTTAAGCATCACATGGGAGAGGATTCTGAAGGCTGCTCAAAACAGCCCTGCAGCAAATAAATCGAAGGGTCTGCGCGTGTGGCAGAACGGCGCACACATTCTATATTGCAGGTGCTGAAAGACATGGCACTTTCTGCTGCGTGCCCAAGGGAACAGCTTACTTGATTATTTAGAGGAGGAGCTTCTGAAGCTGTAATTGAGCAAATCGCTTCAGAGATTATTGACCACTTTGGGTACTGAATAGAAACAAAAATTTAAACAGCGGAGAGCTTCTATTGTGTTTATCTTAATAAATCCATAAATTAGAAATTGGTGTCAAGGTAAGTTCAGTTTTTCTTTTCATTTCTCTGTAGCAATGTTTTGCGTTCAGAAGTAGTTACTCGGCACCCACAGTTTGACGTGAAATATTCTTTGTATATGCCAGGATGTATAAAACTGTAGCTGGGAGTTTTCTATCTGAAATTCTCTTTTTTGGCACTGCAGTAACTGTGCCGGTGTAGAGGTCAGTGCATGTGTAAAATTAAACAAGCTTCACCACCTCGTCTCGTCCAGCTACGAGATGTGCCGAGTCTGATGTACACGTGGGACATACATGGGTATTTACTCTAGGAGGGCAAGGCAGGATCATCACTTTCCCTAGTGCTAGCTAGCATTTTTATTCTTGGGAGAAGTACTTGCACTTTTTTTTTAATTCATCCGTAGCGCTTAAGCAACCCGCTGCTTTTTTATTTTAGAACTTAACATTTCTGTTTCCCTCTGACATCTCTTTCAGTTTTTTCCCTAGTAAACTTTCAGTAAGTTTTGTATCCTCCCGTTGCCTTCCAGATTCTGCTCATCTCTTCCCTCAGTTGTCCAAATGTCTGTCAGTGGGGATTCAGTTGTGCGTGTGATGATAGGTGAAGTGTGTCCTCTTCCCCAGGAGTGCTGTTGTTTTGGAGTTAGCATCACGTTAGCTTCAGTGTTCCTTGCAGAAAGCCTTTGATTCACGTGGGTGGAGCACCAAATTCTGCACAGATCTCTATTGTGGACAAGCTCAGCGATGTGACAGAGTGCGCAGGACTTGACTCATAATGCTGTCAGTTGCTCTGGTTTTGAAGGAGTTAAAATAATATTTGTGGTAAGCCAGGAGATTTACCTTGCTTTTGTTGTTCATGTTTTGGGGTGGTTGACACAAACGGATTTGTGCAGGTTTTTCTTTAATGAATTTTTTGTGGTATTATACGGTATCATTAAACGAGTCAGCAGCTTGTGTTTTAAGAGTTGCAAAAATGGGTATGTTATCCATTGGCTTGGGGGGTACATGTGGAGTCTGGCTGCTACAGGATTCTCTTACCTTTAGAATGCTAACTGGTTAACAGGGAATGTGCATCTTTTCTACGTGTTTCTGGGCTTCTGCTGAGGCACTGAACTTTGTTCTGTCAGTTGTCTATGTTCATGTGCGTGAGTCCATGGTTTAGTTCTGCCCCGGTGTAAGTGCATACAGCGGGTTTTACCCCCTTGCTTCACTTAGCATGCGTGTTTGCTAGCAGGTGCTCTATACAGCAGCGCATACCAAGGGAGAGCCTCATACGAACGTGTTGCAGCTTCTCAGAAAGCACGGGGAAAGCCTGGTGTAGGGACCTTCTGGCTGCACCAGAGAAAACGTCAACACCTCCGCAGGAGGTGAATGTTGGCCAAGAGCAAGATGAGGAAGGAGCAGTCGGTAGCTGGCTATTTCCTAGCTGCATCAGTTTGTCTCACCTGGTTGTTTAACACAGGCTGTATTTGAGATGACGCCACTGTGGAACTCCATCAGGTCTTCCAGGCTGCGTCTTTATGGGCCCCTGTTCCTCTTCTTTTTCTTGGGTACAGGACTTTAGGAAGGGGAGGGGTGTGTGTCACTGTTGGGTGGATGAGGAAGGATCAGAGGTGCTAAGCAGCTGGACTGGCTCTATTTCTTTCTCGCTCCTCCCACACTTGAAACAGGTTTGCTTCCACTGGAATCTCTGGTTTATTGCTGTGCCCTCCTTTGCTCAGGCTGTGGCCCTCAGAAAAAGCTGAGGGTAACGAAGTGAAAAAATTTGCAGCTCCAGGAATTGCTTGGGAGAGACCTGTTGACAAGACGGTTCACGATAAGATAAATAGGTAGGTGCTGTTGCCTGTGCTTGCTCTCTGCAGGTGCTCCTAGGGCACGCTAATACTAAACAATCCCTTGGTATGCATGGGCAACATTTATGTTTAAAGTAGGGCTGTCTAAATAACAAATGCTTGTTTGTTTTGCAGGGAAGGAGGGAAATGAGGAAAAGTTTTATTCTGTGTCTTCAAAGGTGATCTCAAATCCAAGGTCACACTTTATCAAAACAGATGGGCAGTACCTCTGAACGCATCCTAAGCAAGCAAAATACCTCACTCTGTACTTAAAGCGCTTGCTTCAAACCTGTTCTCCGTTTTTTAAAAGTGATCTCGAAGTGTTCCAGTTCCTGAAAAAGGATGTTTTTCCTCACGTTTTCCTTTTTAAGGTTATCTTTAAAGGCACTCACCTATTCCAAAAAGCTGAAGCACACATCTTCCTTTGAAGCTGGTACTGTCAGGTTCCTAAGCGGCACTGAAGATAGAGCTAGGCACGCAGGCTGTGTTGACCTCCAGTGTGGAGGAACACATGTCTACACTAACCACGTTTCAGGGATTTTTGTTGGGACTGGCTTCAGTCCGGTCCTATGGCCTGAACCCCCATTAGGAGCTGGCGTGCGTCTTCTGGTGTCATTTCTTCTGAAAGGAACCAGCGTCACGCTGTTTCAGACTGCCCTGCCGGGTTACACCAGAATGCAGCAACCGGAGGTGCTTGGGGACGATTGTTTCTAAAGCAAGCTCCCCATACAGAGTCAATCATTCATATCATTCTCCGGATAGTTAATACTTGCTGAAATCATCAGATTTGTGTCTTTGAATAGAAATTTTTGTTTGGATAGCCAGGTGGGAGTTAAAAGTCTACGCTGAGGAATTCTCAGCTTGAAAATGTGGTTTTCCTGAAATGGGATTTGCCTTGTACAGGAGGTTACAGATAAGAGCCTTTAATGCTAGGGGTTTTGATTTTTGTGTGCAACTGTCCATTTGAGTAGTTGATAATCTGAAAAGTTATCAGAGGACTTGCATTATTTCAGCACAAACGCCATAAAGCACTGGATGTAACTGGGCATAATTCAGCAGTGATTTCAGGTCATTTTTGACACAGATATGAAATAATGTTGTTAGAGTAAAACTAGAGTGACTGGTATTTTGTTGAGAGCATTGCTACATGTCCTCCTGTTGCGTCACCCAGTTACTGTGAAGATGCCATTGTGCAATTCGGCATCCTGGGCAAGGTAGAGAATTTCAGCGTTTCATCTGCCTTAGAAACCTTCCATGCTGAAACGTTGCTTAGCACGGCTCATCTTCCCGAGCAAACACGGCGCACACACACCTTATACAACACCGGACGTGTTCCTTCAATTAGCGTTTGTGCAGATCTGTAGCTATTTTGAGAGGAAAGACGTGGGCTAGGTGGAAAGAGATTGAAGGAGGCAAAAGGACTGCAAGAAGTGTGAAAAGGAGGACTTTTCCCTCTGCTGGGGAGAAGCGCCTCCGTAGTCACACTGTCCTGACCCTTTGAAATCCTTTGAGCTGTGGTCTCCTGCTAGCATCAGGGTTAACATTTTCACAGGTGTTTATTTCCTTCCCTCCCTGACTCACCTTTCTCCTCCCCTGGTTCCAGGTTAGAATAAAAATCTGTATAATTCTTATGCGATGCAGCCTGGGACTGCTTTGGCAGTAGTACGTGATCGGGGTTTTTCTTCCAGAGGAAACATGTCTGATTGTGAACAACATTCTGGTTGTCCTCAAAGTGAGAGATTTCAGAATTTGACCTAATAGGAGGCGTTTGCTCTGACCGGAGCTTTCTGCAGCAGTGAGGTTACAAAAGTCTGGCTGTCCTGTCCTTTTATACCGGCCAGGATGCGAGCAACTGATGGTATAATATGCTCCCACACTCAAGCAGATCCACGAGGTGAAGGAAAGCAGTGTTTAACAAAGCTGATTATTTTCTTATGATAGCTGATTGTTATTTTAGACTTACCTCCCCTCTAGCTGTTGTACTGCAAATAGATTTAAATACCATCTGTGGGTTCATCCCTCATAATGAGGGTTATCCTTCACAGATGGCTATATGTGTGAATATTTGTCTGCATATACTGACTGTTAAGGAATCAACTTAATGACTTTTATGGCCCCTGATCAGTACTGGAAAACTTCTTTTTTTTCTATACAGTGTACGACACGCCTCCCACATGCAGTCATTTAGCACCTTCAGGCAGGTGCTTCGGCTATGCGTGAGGAAGGGGGGAGGTAGCACGAGGATTCACAGATGTAGTCTGCTCTCAGAGCTCAATCAAGATGATTTTATTGTAGTGTCTGAAATGAAGGCGCAGGTCAAAGACTGCTGTATTGCTAAGAGATAGGAGACTAAAATCAGGCATTGTTGAGAGTACGCGAATGCCTGATTTATACATCTACCATACCATTGCAGTACCTAGATATGCAATCTCTCGCTATTTTTATACAATTCAGAAAGATGCTGAAATGATTCCTATTCATACAGCTGACATGAAATTTAGAACAGAGAGAAGGAAATCCTCATCTCAGATTGTCTAGAAGACAACAAAGTAGCTGGAAAAACCCGGGAGTGGAAGATGTACTTGGGCAACAGACAGGCCGTCTGCTTGTTGATCTTAAGTGTTAATATATTCAATTATAGATTCTCGGCACTGTGGGACATGTGGCAGCTGTTTTGATTCTGACCGAATGGTCTTTTCTGCATCTCCCTCCTGGTTTTGGTGATACTGGGCCAGTCTGCAACGTTCTAGGAGCACTGGTTGGAGAACATGGGATCTGGTAGTTCTGTAAATGCCAACTACAAGTACTCCCTGCAGAAGTCTGAAAATGGTGAGTGATTCTTTGAAAAGTAATCTTTTCCTTTCTGCCCCTGCGCATGCCGTTGGGAGGCTGCAGGGGATGTGTTTCTTTTCTGAGTTACCTGGGTTTTTTTCTTGTAGTATTGAGGCAAGGTTATGTCTTTCGGTACCCTGTGACAAGGAGCCTCAGCTGTCAGGCAGAAGACTAACAGGCTTGAGAAAATAACAGCTATTTAGACCAGGATTAGATTAAAATCAATCAAAACCAGACCAGAGATGAGCCGCAAAAAGCATTTCTGCTAGAAATAACCTCCGATGGATTAATCAGCTGCTGGCAAATGCATGTGTTGTCATGTGCTGACAGCGGGAGAGGTGGTATCACCCTGCTGCTTCTGGCGGACTCTGTTTTTAAAGACCGTGTTAGTGGTGCAGGACTGATAAAGCAGAAGCATTAGCAAAGCCAAAATAAATCTGGTTCTTAAGAAGGTAAGATGGTGTGGCTAAGAAAAACTGAAAAGCAAAAAGTGTGCTTTTTTCTAATTCCGTCAGCGCAATGCTCTTAATGTCTGCTAATAACCTAGACTTTTTTTATGGCTCTCAAAGCTGTAATGATTTATTTTTATGAAACCCTCTGTACGATAGTATCAATTTTCTGGGTGTGTGCTTAGGTCTGCTATGGAACAAAGGGAGTTTATGAGTGAGACTTTACACATAAGGAAACGTGAAAAAGTAAACAGATGATTACTTTGTTGTTTGAATCATTCAGTCATCAGCATTGGCAGAACTGCAGTGTGGTGCAAACTGTTCACGAGTGCTTTGAAAGGCAAAATAGGGATTGCATTCAGAAATAAAGCAAGGAGGGATACCGTTGTGACTCAGCCTTTTTTGTTTATAAATTTTCTTTGTTGAAAAACTCCACCTTTTTTTTAAGTAAGTTAGACTTGTCTATTGCTTGTAGTGCCAGAGAACCACGGACTTTCCCAAAAAGTTCAGGGCTATTTTATGATAATGGCTTGTCTATAACAAAGAAAGTGTAACATAAAACTAATTACTTATTTGAAACTCTGCATTACATCTGATCTCTCATCAGCAGTTTCCCAAGACAGCAAAACCTCTCGGAATCCCTTACATCTTGTTCTCAAAATCCTTCAGACCTGCTCATCTGCAGATGTGGAGCTGCTTAGGACTTTCCACCCAAGTATAACGTGCCAGGCGGTGTCCTGTCCCCCTTGTACAAGGCCCAGGGGCTGTTGCCTGTGGAAAGTGTAGCCAGCAGAGCCCTGTTAAACCAGCCCTGCACTTGAGCGAAGAAGGGGATGGGCAACCCGAGAGAGGGTGCCGACTCCCTCCTATAAGCTGATTTGTGAACTATACTGCGAGCATGAACAGGCATATTTTGATGGGAGTGCTACCACTTTGGCATGCTTTCAGTAGTTTGTATCCTCATAAAATGTGGATAAATCTCTTTTTCTTCCTTTTTTATTGTTTTTCTCTAAACTAGTACAAACACTGCCAGATGAAACTCACCCAGGGAAGCTGGTAAATTAGAATACCTGGCTTTTTCAGTTGCAGAGTTAGTGTCTGTAAAAGTAGCATAAAAAAACCAATGCCCTGCCCATCTGGAGCTTAAAATGCTGTGGATGGTGGTATATATGCCCATTGTGTGCTTGATAACAGTCTTTCAGAGATTTTATTTTTCATGTTTCAAAGGATCTAGTTTTCATTGGTATATGTGGAGTCATGACTATGAATTTCCGCTCAGGGTTCAGTTGAAATACATCTGACTCCTACCACAGTAACTGGGCATTTATCCACTCCTAGGGGAATGCAAGATATTTAGAAGTTGTTTATTTTAGAGAGTGATTGTGACTGTGATTCTGGTTACATGCCAGCCAAATTATTGTACGGGGCGTAAGGCAGCTATTTCGGTGTCTGTTAGAAAGGTGACTTGAAGAGGTAACATAAGGAGCACCAAACTGCAGAAAAAAAAGTCAGCCTCTTTTATTTTTTCATAGCCCAGCTGATTGGTAAGCATTTTCTCAACAAGATATAAGGCTCAGGCAAAGAATACCTAAGTTATTCTTAAATTAAGGCTAGCCAAGTCTTACCTTCTTGCCATGACTTCACCGTGACTTCGTTCCCCAGCTGCACAACAGCAGTAGTTCTTCCCTTTTTGTGCTCTGCGGCTCCTAGTGCTGTAACCGTAACACAATTTACAGGGATTATTATTTTCAATACATAAGCCATCAGGATATCTTCTTTAGGTAAAGGTCAATGTTTCCTGCTGAAGTACGTGGAGGGTGGTTTATGTTCTATAATTAATGCAAGCTAATTGAATTAATGTGATCTTTTTGTGGTTGTCCCCCCTCAGCTAAAGATGACGCAGAGAAGCATTGTTAGAAAATGTTTTAAATATAGGGCTCTAGGGTAGAGCTCCAGAAATGAACAGGAAGGGACACGGAGCATAATCAAAAGAGAGATGCCAAGTAGCAGAGCTGGTTGGCAAGGGGCTGTAAAGTAACCAGGCAGTACAAATGGGGTCAAGGCCAGCTCAGGAGGATGGAAGAGTTTCTAGAGGTACGTAAAGTTCTGTGGCAGAACTTGAAAAAGGAAATGGGAAACTGCACCAATGTACTTCACTTCAAATATGCACACACCTCATCTGAAATTATCTCTTAATGAAAAACACTGGAATTAGGGAAATGCCGAGGAATGGTTATGTTTTAGACCCAGGAAAGCAGCCATCATTTGGAGGGAAGAGCCTGGTGCCGGTGCTGGCTGTGGATTGAACCATAACCAGGCACCTGGAAATTCCCGACGTTTCGTTCATTCTGTGTCATTAAGTGGCCAAAGATCTGTCTCTCTCTTTTCACTGTGGGTGTTAATTTTGTCTTTATTTTATGCCAAGGTAATGTTATGTTAACATTTATGCTAGAATAGATCCCTTCTGAAGTTTGTCCAGAACTGCATCAGTTGAGGTATTTATTTGGCTTCGAGGAAGACAGACAAACCCCGTATTTTTAAGGCTCTGAAAAAGGACTCGGTGCCTTGTTTTTCCCCAGCTCCTTGTCTGGCCTCAGTCAAATCTCTGTTTTCCTGAAGCCCCAGTACATATAGACTGCAAGACAGACATGAAAGTGATCAAGGTAGACAGAAAGGGAGGAAATTGTCTATTAACACTGAAGCATGTGTTTGGATCTTTAGGCCCTAATAAGTTGTCGTTAACGCTGGTGCTGAGGAGCCAGCAGCGACAGTTTCAAATTGCTTCAGAGGTTTCTGGTCAGGCAGGGTCAGATCAACCTCTTGCAATATGGTGAAAAGAAGTGGGTGTTTTGTTATCCTTAAAATTTAGGCATCAGAACACCTTTCCTGCAAACTTGCTCCTGAAAAAGAAAGGTCCCTCTTCAATTTTCAGGGTCGGGAAAGGAGCGGCAGCAGGGTGGCTCAGCTGCGGCCGCTGCAGCTCAGCAGGTTGGGTCTGCTTTTGTCTCCTAGCTTTCAAGGCAGCCGTCTTGATCCAACGGTGGTATCGGCGCTATGTTGCTCGGCTGGAAATGCGCCGACGCTGCACATGGAGAATTTTTCAATCCATTGAGTATGCTTGCGAGCAGGATCAGATCAAGGTAAGGTGCCAAGGAAAAACAATATGTAGGAAAATACATAGGAGGGTGGTTTCTGTGCCACAGACTCACTCGTTTCTGGCTACCGGCTGGTAACCCTGTAAGTGCTTCAGTGGGCTGAGGACCGGGCTTCCTGCCCCTTTTCAGCCTATTGATTTCCTGGCTACTTATGTCTGATGAAACCCTACGTAATGAGCCTTGAAAGAAAGCCATAAGGACCATTTAACATTGCTTTTCCCGAGTCTGAACACAATAGGCAAGCCTAATTGGTTTGTTATACTTTAATTTTGATTAATATTCTCTTATATGGTTGCCTTGCTGTCAGGCAGGGAGAGGGAGGGCTTATAGGCGTATTTCTGTCTGTATGGCTGACGGTGAAGCTGCTTTTTTGACTTCATCACAAGATATTCAAAACTAGAATTGGTACAGTATGATTTGTTGTACGTACCAGACAACACGAGAAGGGCACAGATAATACTTCCAGAAAGAAGATCACGTTAAGCTGCCATTCTGCAGAATTTGATTCCAGGGTGAATGATGACAGGCTCTCTCTCTTCTTGCAGCTTCACAACTTCTTCAGTTACCTCATGGACCACTTCACACCAAGCAGCAGTAAAGAGAGTAAGTTTCTACGTGCCGGTTGTAGATGTGGCACCAGCAGCTCGGAAGACTGCACCCTTTATTGTTTTGTTGCCTAATGGTGGCCCTTCAGGATGGCAAAGGGGGCCATGAGAGTCTACAGAGCGATGGTATCAGGGCTTTGGATAGGGAGTGTATTGTCTGGAGACTGTCAGAGCTGTGTGAGGGATGTGGGGCAATTCCTGCTCTGTAAGGAGCTGGAAGGGGGAATAAATGCTCAGCATGTTTCCGAAGAGCAGTATTAGAAAGCTGCAGTTTTTTCAACGATCCCTGGTAACTATGGCTTTGCAGAGACCGTTTCTCAAGTGAGAGAATCCATCTTTAGGGAACTGTGCTCTAGGGTATCTACTTTTTTTATATTTAGTCTCTCAGTTATAATTGGGGCAGCGGGGGAGGGATAAGTGCTGTCGGAACCAATACAGTTTTCCTGAATCTGCAGAGAGCACTGTATGTTATTTCTTAGTGCTGGGAACTTGCTAATGAGCTTAGCTCTGAAATCTGATGGTACTAAGTCATAATTAACTATTTACTTTGCTCACTATAACTTGCTGAAGTCCCCTTTCAAACTGCTACCCTTTTTTCTCAACACCTCCCCACATATTTTACAGCAAAGCTCTGTTGAGGAAGATTTTTTTTTCAGTGTCTGTATAAAACAGGACCATAATGTCTTGTTCCTTGAGTTGCGCTCTGAGATGTTCCAGCAATAAAAAAATAATGCATATTTATACAAATTTTGTGCAACACTGAGAATGTAAATGCAAGCTTAGAAAAAACAGTGGGGCATAGGAGACAGTTCCTTTTGCATGTTGTTGAAAATAAGATTTCAATTAGCCATGGCAACCAACGTCCATCTGGCTCTACCAGAGTTTTACAGAAACTAGCGTAGCTGCCAGCACTGCCTGACACATAGCACATGGAAACTTGTCCCTGCAGCCTTTTCCCCACTGCAAATTCTGTAGCGGTGTCAAACTAGGAGCTAGCCTCCGCTGCTGCTGTTGCTTATAAGCTCTAGCCTAACCAAAGAGCTTTTCTTTAGCAAATTACTAGACTGGTGTATTGAGCCAACTTACCTTTTTCTTGTCTCTTTCTCTTTTTAAAAAAACAATCAAACTGACCGATCTGCCATCCAGGGGATTTTATCAGTCGCATGTTCATAAGTGGGGAAAGCTTCAAAGAGGCTGAGCTGGAAAAATACTGTGACTATGAATCCATGGAGGTGCCAGACTCCTACACTGGACCCCGTCTCTCTTTCCCACTCCTTCCTGACCATGCGACTGCCTTGCTGGAAGCTTTCAAACAGAAACAAGTAAGAATCCCAAAAGGAACCACCCTTTCCCCTTCTCTGCGCAGGGATGTAGGATAGATAATTTGGTTTTAGCCTTCCTAACAAGCTAAGCTGATTGGAGTACAATGAGCTGGCAGGCTCTTAAGCAAAGGGGGATGGAAATGATATGGTATTTCCCCCTGCCATAGGAACTTTTTTCCTTTCTCAAAATGCAGTTCTGACAAAACTGAAAACTTCTTGTAGGAGTGCGCCAATATTAACCTGAATTTCATTTTAAAAGGAAAAAACCCCACAACAGTCCATGTTGAAACATTCTGTCATTTTTTTGTTGCAAATCCTCAATTTGTAAAAAAGTATAGGATGGCCCAGATGGAAACAGCCGATTAAAATGATGTTTCATGCCATGCAACTTTGATTTGTATTTAAAATGTGATTTTTTCGATGAGGAAGTGCCAATTCATCAGCGCTAACATGACAAGTCCTCATACATTTGCAGTGTTCTGCTGCCACCCCTCAGTCAAGGTGCTGAACTGCAAAATGGGCCAAAGCATCCCTTCTCCAAACAAAAGAACTTCTAAAACAAAGGTCTCTAGTGTCTTGCCTGATATTAAATGCCTACACGCTGGCTTTGAGCGAGCCTATTTCTGCAGGACACGTGGCAGCTCATGGCCTGGCTTAATGTGGAAAAGGCTAAGAAAGACCTAGAGGAGCAGCTTCTTACCTGTGATGCTGGGCTGGAAGTTCTGCTGCTCTAGGAGGCGGTGTTGCCTAGCAGACACAGCTCTGACCACAAGCTTTTGGGTTCTCTTGCCAGCACTGCCAGTGCTGAGGCTGGGCTGCTTTGAGTGAGTCTCTCCCACCCTGCTGCTGTCCAGTATTTGTCTCATTTTGTTTGTCAAACGTAGGTCAGCACTGAGTGTCGTCCCAGTGAGAGTTTCTGCCATCCAGGCTATGGTGGTGGGTCGCTGGGGCCTTTGCAGATAGCGCTGCATTGTTGCTCAGAGCTCACTGATTTCCTGCTTTAATCCCTTCGCTTTCTCCTAGTAGCAGCTCCACGCTCGCTATGTCTTAAACCTTCTGCATGAGACCAGGAAGCACCTCAAGCAGTTGCCAAACATCAGTCATGTCTCCACCTGCTACAGCGAGGAGGTCACTGTATGCGGTACGTCTGGGTGGGAGGGCACTGCGCGGTCTCTGGGGCAGAACGCTCACGTGGATGGGGTGGGAAAGATATAAAATGGTAGCGTGAGCATGATGCCCTTCTCTGTACCGAGTATGGAACACAAACGCAGTCCATAAGCAAAATGTGCGTTGGGTTGAAGCAACTGGGGTTATCTAAAATAGCTGGGTGTACCCTATGATACTGTACTTGAGCTGCTGCGAAGACTAGCCTGAAGACTGAAGAGAGCATGGCTGCATCGTGGCCCTTTTTCTGCTTGGTCTGGAATGAGATACAGGTGTTGAGGGAAGGTGGTTTGTCTGTTTGTAGTCTGCGTTTGGCTTCCATGAGAGATTTTGGGATACATCATTAACAAACCCAGCCCCTAGACAGTAGCATTCAGCTTGCAGAGCCTGCCGTAGCAGTGGTGCTGTCACGGCGATTATAAAAATGCAAGGAGAGGAGAAATATGATATAAAGATATACACTTGTCTAAGGAGAGATGAAGGGTGATAATGATAGCCTGTGGCTCTTAAAATTGTTATCCATTACAGCAAAGATTTAAAGAATTTTTCAACTAGATTCAGATTCACATGTCTACGTTCTGTCACCCCAAACTTGGAGTCATTTTACTAAATCAAAGAAACTGCACCCCATCAAGGACTTGCCTCAAAACACAGTCATTTTCTGTCCTGTTCTGTGGCCTGGGATTATTTAAACAACCAAGTCCTGGAGCTGTTTTGGCTGAACCTTCATTAGCAGCAGTTTATGCATTTGGATCCAGGACACTAACATGTCTTCGAGTCCTACAGAGTAAACTGGAAAGAGACACAGCTTTTCACCATTATTTTCCTACTCTAGGACTGACATTCAAACTTTGAGATACTCCTGAAAAATATGTACTTAGCACAGACTTTTGTGTGCAGTCAGTGTCCGGAAAACAAATCTCTCTCCCCAGTATCATGCTAAATGAGAATTACGCTTGATTATTGTTTTGTATGCAAAGCTTTCTCCGATGTAATGATCAAAGTCAGATTCTTGTGCCGTGTTGTAAGAGATGATAAATGAACAAAGCTTCTGAATCGGTCTTCAGAAGCTGGTGTATGTTTTTCGCTGTCCTTCTCAGGCTTTGGTTCAAGCCTCTACATCATGTCGTTTTTCCTTCGGGCACATTGCCTCAGCGTAAGGAAACTTGTACCCTGAACTTCACAAAATATTTCAGTGGTCAATAGTTTATAGAGATACTTCATAGGAAGTTATTTATTGGTGTTTTTTTAAGTTGAATGTAAACATACTGTGACTTATCTTTTTGTGCCTGTTAGGAGACTTGCACGGCCAGCTGGATGACTTGTTCCTCATCTTTTATAAGGTAGGTATGTATTTGCAGAGGGAGGCTGGCCAAGCATTGTGAGAGGTATCGCGTGGGTAACGCTGAGAAGTGTTTGCAAAACTGGGCCCCTCACGTGCAGTTCTCCAGGTCATTTTGATCGGTTTTAAAGGGGTTCACAAAGCAGCAGCTTGTTCCCCTGCTGACTTAGCAAATCTGACATACATGTACATTTGGGAAGTGCCAGTGGACATTTTTGTAAGTGCTGATACCATTGGCAACTGTTCCTGACTGCCAGCTTTCACTTTGCAGTGCATTTGCCACTGGGAGCCTACAGGATAAAAATAAGAGTCAGGATCTATTGTATAAGGCAACCTGGGGCAGGAATAAGAGAATGTGCAGCTGGGGCAGGGTGATATATGGAGATCATGGGGAGATATATGGCGATCACGTGGAGGCCGCCCTTGTAATATCTGTCTGTTCCTTGCTTTTACAGAATGGCCTTCCTTCCCCTTCCAAGTCGTACGTGTTCAACGGGGACTTTGTAGACAGAGGCAAACAGTCCCTCGAGATCCTCATCATCCTCTTTACCTTCCTCTTGATCTACCCGAAGGAGGTTCATCTCAACCGAGGGAACCATGAGGACCACATGGTCAACTTACGGTACGGGTTCTGTGCGGGGCTAATTGTGATGTCAAGGGGGTCGCTGCAAATCCCACTGAACTTCCTTTCTCCTGTTCCTTTAGCTATGGTTTTGCAAAGGAAGTAATGCAGAAATACAAGGTAGGCATACGTTTGTGTCTCCTTTACCACGAGAGATGTGGACTTTGCAGGCTTGATGCTTCATCTTTTCCCTTCTGACCTGTCCTCCTAGGCGCATGGGAAGAAAATCTTGAAGATGATTCAGAATGTTTTCTGCTGGCTCCCCCTGGCCACCCTGATTGATCAGAAAGTCCTCATTATACATGGGGGCATCTCTGACACCACTGACCTGGACATGCTTGAGAAAATTCAAAGGAACAAAGTAGGTTTCATCTCCTAGGTATCGCAAGAGACAACAGTGTTGCTGATTTGTGGTGAGGAGCTTATTTCTACATGCCAGCCGGGCTGTTGACAAGACAAATCTAAAGGCTGGTCTTCCTAGACAAACTGTGTTTAGGTACAGGGTTGGAGTGGATCGCTTTGGTTTAATAGTATGTGTGCAGGAGGTGTGAAGGGAAGAAGCATTCTTGGCTTTTGGAGGATGTAGTGATCGTAGCCAGGGAAGTGGTGGGTAATGGCATGGGTAAATAGATGTGCTGGTGCTGACTGCAAAAACACAGCGGTGATGAGACTTTGTCCCACAGTTCTTTAGCCTGTTTTTCCCCCTAGATTTCCAGAAGGATTTTGATAAGTCATTTAACTTGTCTCTGCCTCACTTTCGAGTTGAGAAATACTACTTCCCTTCTCCAAACCTAAAGACAAGCACTTGCATTAGTCATTATTTCTTCCCTCATTCTACCATCTAGTTCCCATTGCAGATTAAATCCATGTACTCTACCTTTTGTGACATGTCTGAGCAGCGTAAAGTCAATGGAGAAGAGAGAGATCTGTAGTCAGGATGGATGTGGGGCCCCAGCTGTAAACCACGAATGGCACATCTGAGAGGACGGCACTACTAATTTCACACAATTAATCAGTGTTTGACGGCAGCAAAGGGAATTGAAGCTCGGAGGGTTGGGTCACTTGACAGTCTGCCGATGGAAGATGTTAGAACTGGAGATGTAGGTTTCCAAGCAGTGTGACCATCTCTCTTTTCTCTCTGACCTCTTTCAGTTTATTTCTGTATTAAGAGGGAAGAAAAGAAAGGAGTCAAATAGAAACGTGGAAATACAGGAAATAAATGGGGAGAGCAAAGCAGAGGATGACCCAGAAGGGAGCGAGGCAGCCCTCAGTTTATGTCCTCAGCCCCGGCCGACCAAGGCTCCCAGCATGGCCAACAGGCTGGAGTTCTCCAAGTGGGTCCGGCAGACAGTGCAGGAGCAAATCGAGTGGTGCCGCCGGCTGGTGGACATCAGCGAGTCGGAGGACGAGGAGCTCACCTATTCCAGTGTGGTCTCCTTGACGGATTTGGATGGGCCGTGCTGGACTCGCCAGGAGGAGTGGAAGCAGGTGAGTAGTCTCAGCGGGGCCCTGAGCTCTGCAGGCTATGGGTGTCTCCTGCAAGTTTGTTCTCTGTTATGAGGAATCTCAGTATAAAATATGTGGGTCAGTGCACAGACCTCTCTGCAGGGAGATTTTTGCTGCTTCGTATAGTGGAGTTAAGGAGCAACTCAGTGTTGAAGTGGCAGCGGGCAGGCAAATGGGGTTTGTGCTATTTTGTACCTCCTGCTCTGTTCCCCAAGACAGCCTGACGTTGATCATTCAATGGTGAGTGGTCAGGAAGGGCTGTACGGTAAGCATGTCATCTCTGCTGCTTTGGGATGTTTCGTTAGATACCTGTACTACATCCAGCCCAGCCTGTGGCATCGCTGCCTAGCAGTTGAAGATCTGTGTGGGAGAGTCACATAGGAGAATTCAGGCTGTGTGCAAGATTGGTGCTAGCTGCCGTTCTGCTGGTGCCTTTCTCCTACCCTTGCGAGTCAGCCTCTTCACCGGGCTTTCGGCTTTCTGCACTCAAGGCTCTGTCCCAGTGTCCACCCCTAGCACAGCACTCATTCATTGTTGTATAAATAAAACTGCTGCTCAGGCATGGAGTGGGGCAACACGTTTTCTTCATTCACTGCAGGCGAGAGAAGTAACAGAAAGGACTGATCGTAGAGCCCAGTGTATGTGGGGTATCTGAAGTCAGCTCTGTAGGTAATGAAGGAGCACGTCATTTCCTAATGAGCGAGTCGTGATCTTGGGCACTAAGAGCAGACTGCATTTGTATTTTCAGCTGGGCTGCACTGCGAGTAGATTGCTAGGCTGGCCAGAGCCTGGGAACTTGGTTTCCGGTTTGTGTTAGACCAGACTGTCTGTAAGACCCTTCTGTGCGCTCCAAGACCATCGTTACATTACATATGATATCCTGCCACTGCACACCTTATCAGCATAAAGCTGTATATTGAGGTCAGGGTTAAAGAGATTAAACTTTAATCCAAATAGTGGTCACTGAGTCAGTACGTACTTACATTACTGGAGGCTGCAGAATGTCCTGGGTAGAGAGCAAAGGAGTTTAATACTAAGCCTGCTCATGGTCTTGGGATCTGCTGGATGTTCTTGCCCTAGGACCTGCGTTTTGGGATGCAGGAGGACAGGCAAGGCTCTTTTTGAAATCTTAGAGGCAGCAAAGGGAAAGCTTGTATCAGGCCTTATTTATGGACATCCCGAGGCACTTTGGATGTGCCTCTAGCTCCAGGCCAACAATATTGTCACCTCTGTGGTGGACCAGGTCTGTGATAGTCCTGCAGAACAGTACGGTGGTTCAGCTGCGATGCTGGAAACGTCTGTTTCCCTGCCCTATGGTAACAGCAGCAGTCCAGGGAGGGATTCAGAGATACAGCTGTATTTCCTTAGTAAGCTTTGATGGGTGGTATCTGCCGAATCCACTTTATTCAGTGAACTTTTCCAATCCTTCCAGATTTTAGACATTCTCTGGAGCGACCCCATGCCTCAGGAGGGCTGCAGAGTAAATACGGTGCGAGGTGGTGGCTGCTACTTTGGGCCTGATGTGACAGGGAAGATCCTTGAGAAGTACAACTTGCAGTTCCTCATCCGCTCCCACGAGTGCAAGCAAGAGGGCTACGAGTTCTGTCACAACCGGAAGGTTGGTAAGGGGGACGGTGTGTAGGATACTTGGGTTTACATCCTGCCAGGGTGGGCGTTCTGTGGTGGCTTGTCTCAGCTTTGTGTTGCTTCCAACAGGGCTTTGTTAAGTACATACAAAATCATTGAACAGCCTTATTGGGAGTTACTGAAGTGTGTTCCCAGCTGAGGTCTTCAGTCAGGACAGTCTGGAGTCACCTACTCTGTTGAGGGCATCTGCTGTGCAGGCAAAGCACATCCTTGCACACGGCAGCTGAGAAAAGATCTGAACTCATATCACTTCAGTGACTTCAACAGGAGCACTTTTGACTCCGCTCACTGCAGTGGAGAGCAGAAGTTTGTCAGGAGAGTACAGTGAAATCGCAGAAGGCCCAGCGTGTGGCCAGATCCATGTGAGACCAGTGCCACCATCGAGGAACTCACACCTGTAAGGCTTCCAGGCTAGCTGCTACCTTGCTGTTCCTTTTCCACCTAAAATATGGTGGTTTCACAATCTGTTGACTCCAGATGGGATCGGTTGTGTTGTTTTCACTAATATGTGTATATACAAAAGAGGATGTACGTACTGACTGTAAATGCCTCTCTTTTTTGGGGGTTAGGTGCTGACCATATTTTCAGCCTCAAACTACTATGAGATTGGCAGCAACAGGGGAGCCTACGTGAAGCTGGGACCGGACCTCGTCCCCCATTTTGTTCAGTACCAAGCAAACAAGACAGCCCATACTCTCACAATGACCCAAAGGCAAGGCTTTCCAGTTGCTCTGTATTCACCAAGTCAAAATTCCAAAAGGGAAAACTTTGGGAGCTTTGAGAAAGTTTAACTCCGGAGCTGAACATTCACAGCTTGATTTACTAAATAATAGTGCTAGAAGAAGAGTCAAGCTTTGAGCAGACATTACTGAGGGAGGCTCAAGGGTTGAGGAGGGAGCGTTACAAGATCAGAAGGGGAGTCTTTTTTACAGACTGATGATTTTCCAGCTTCTCTTTTCAATGTAAAGTTTTTATTTTTGACCCTCACTGAGATGCCCTTCTGCTTTGTTACTTCACAAACTGATGCAAGGATTCACTGCATCAGCTGCGGGGAGCTGTGTTCCAGGCATGCAGTGCCTTGTCACAAGCTGTAGCCGCGCAGAGCAGTTGTGCAAGGGTCTGGGCAATCCATTGACAGGCCAGAGGACTGGGAAGGTGCAACTTCTCTTGCACTTCGTGGCAAGTACTTAATGATGGGCTTCTCTCTTTTCTGCATCCTCCAGAATCAGCAGAGTAGAGGAGTCAGCCTTTCGAGCCTTGCGGGAAAAGCTCTTTGCTCACACCTCAGCCCTCATCAGCGCATTCAAGGCCTACGATAAGGACAATACAGGTAAATCTGAGCCGAGGGATGCTTAGGTTAATTCCCTGGTAGGACAGGATTGAAGCAGCTGAGTGTGTCGCTGGTTAGAAGGCTCCGCACTGCTCATTGTCAGTGACTGTCACAGGGGAAGGCTGTGTCAGACCTTGCCACAGCGTTGGTCTCATTCGCTGTGTTCAGTGTCTCTGTTGGGAAACCCCTTAATGCCTCAGAGTGGCATTATAACCAGGGTGTCGGAGAAGCAAGAGGTGATTAGCTTGATGTGTAGCAGTTTAGGCTTGGCAATAGGAGAACCCTTTGGAACAGGCGTATCGACGAAGCATTGGAAAAGATGACCTGGAACATGTCTGTCACGTGTCACTTGGGAAGGGCTGGGTGGTCTCTAGAGCCCCTTCCTCCCTGGCGTCTGAAATCACTGGGAAGAGGAAAGTGAGGGATGTCCTCCATGGCAGCTGCCTCTGTCCAAGCCTTAAGGAAGGAGCTGAGAGTTGGTAATTCTCTGGCTGCCAGGACTGCTCTGCTGGTGCAGCGACCGAGACGTGTTGCTGAGATCTGTCCATTTGTGGGCCGGTGGAGAAAAGGGACACAGCGGTTGGCAGAACTGCTTTCTTGCTTTCTTCCCTGGCAGCAAAATTGTTCACGAAAGTCCAGTTCAGCTGTTACAGCAGCTGCTAAACTAGGGGTTTTTCCATGTTCCTGGGTTACTGAGGAAGTACTAGTGCAGTTGTGCAGGCCGTTATCTACAGGGTGACCCTGGCTGTAGGTCACAAATTTATAATGAAATATCCAAAGTTAGTGTCTTCCCGCTGTTCAGATGTTTGCAGGCCCATGGCCCTGATTTGTTGCAATGACCAAAAGCTTGCTGAGGCTGGGGGGAGCAGCGAGTGCACTTGTGCCTGCAGTGGCTGATGTCTGTACAGCCATGTAGGGTTTGTTCTTGTACCAAAGTGCTCAAGTGTGCCATGGAGAAATTACATTTTCTGACATCTGCTGTCACCAGCACGGTAGACTGGTTATGCGTACTGCTCTAGGCTTTTTACTTCGCCTTCGTGTGCTTTCAGCTGCCTGTCCCTCAGAGGTCTCCATGGCTCTCGCTTTTCTTTACAGGAAGGATCACGCTGAGCAACTGGGCAACGGCAGTGGAGTCAGTCTTGCACCTGGGATTGCCCTGGCGAATGCTGAGACCGCAGCTGGTGCGCAGCACTGCGGACGGCATGCTGGAGTACAAGTCCTGGCTGGACGACTTGGCCATGGAGCAGCGGAGCCAAGAGGTAAGGAACCACCCTCTGCCAGGGTGCAAAGCAGCTCACAAGAACTCCAGGATGTGGAACCAAGCATGGTACTAATGGAGAACAGATGGTTCCAGTTCCTGTGCAATCCAAAATTCACACGGAAGTCAATTCAAAAGCTTTCATGAATTCAAGTAGTCAAGAGGTGTTCAGTCCGTTGTGGAAATAGATGATGCGTGTGCAAGCAAAACCTAGAGGTAGTTTTTGATGCAGGCTTTTAAGTAGGAAAACTATCTGGCGCTGTCTGAGTCTCAGTTTCTTAGTTACAACCAGCAAAACCAACTCTGCAGTGGTTAAAAAACATAGCCCCAGTCACTATCATCTTCTCTGTTAGCCAGGGAAAGCTGTTTGGAAATGATATGTTGCTCATGTGCTATAATGCAGAGCTGCACAGGGGGTCCAGTCATCATAAACCTGTTTCATAAGTCACACCCCATGCAAATTGCATTGCTGGCAAAGTCTTGAGAGCAGTAAACATTTTTATTTATGGGAAGGTCCACAGTAACTGTTCAGAGAAGGCAGAGTGCTGTCAGAAAGGGTAGAAGGAGTGTGACCCTGCTGTCTTTCAGCACATCCAGTCAAGCTTGCTGGAAGTCATTTATCGGAACAGATCCAACTTGGAGACCATATTCAGGATCATAGACAGAGATCATTCAGGTAAGCAGATGTACAGGGGGGTGTCGGTCACTGCATTGTGTTTCATTCTACTGTTGGGCTCCCCTTAGTATGTACAAAGGCATTTTTATTCAATGGTTTAAGGCCTTTCTCCTCCCGCAATCAGGGTTGTTGCCTCCAGAGCTTCTCAAATGTCATTGCAAGTTTCCACAAACATGATGCATTTTGAAGGACTGTGTGCAGTCCAGGTAGGGAATCAATAATTATTTGTTCTGGAGGAGTTCAGCAGAATAAAAATTATGATGCGAGCAATGACAGTAACACAGCGTACTCAGGATCTTGAACATTACCTGCTTTCAAGCAGTCATCTCCATCAAATTACTTTGGGAAAGAGAAAATAGAACAGTCTTTCCCTTCTCTTGTTGTCCCACATTGTACTACACCTCTTTACTCCTATAAGTTGTATTTTAGGCAGTGTTCCACACACTAGGAAATTTAGTTGCAGCACGTGAAATTAAGATTATAAGTAGTTTTGTTCCTTCCTTTAGGGTAAGTAGGCAGCAGGTGTGGGATGACAGATCAAAACCAATCAATCCAGGGTCCCTCCTGGCGTGCCGAGCAGGCTGACTGGCAGCAGCGCCCGTGGTGACCTTGCGCTGAGGTGGCTGTGCCTTCCTTCTCCACAGGTCTCATCTCATTTGAGGAATTCCACCAAACCTGGAAGCTGTTCAGCTCCCACATGAACATTGAACTCACGGATGATGGCATCAATGACTTGGTTCGCAGCATTGATTTCAATAAGGACGGAAACATCGACTTCAACGAGTTCCTAGAAGCCTTCCGCCTTGTTAAACAGTCACAGTAGCGAGAAGCTGGTGAGGGTTGCCATGACCAATGCCTTGACTGTCTGCGAAGCCAGGGGGACCGCTTCCTACCTAAGCGCAGAGCGTGCCTGCAGATGCCAAGCAGGGAAAGGGAAGGCAGGTACCTGTAGCACTTATTTGTTCAAAACAGTGACTGCCGTAGCCAACAGCTGTGATCCACTTGGGGAAGGTAACGGGTAAAATAGTTAAGCTGCACTTCAGTTCTGGCCATTTTTGAAAAGGAGCTGCGTTTGGAGTAGAAAATCATGCTCAAACGGAAGAGGCAACTTAGATTCAACTTGTCAATGCACGTGATGAAATGTTATAGTAAAATGGAAGTAAACGTATTTCTTGTAAGCAGTGTTGTAATGAGGTAGCAACTGCTAGAGCACAGCTTTCCTTTTAATAAACATTTTTTTCTAGATCACTGGTTCTGGGCTGTTCATGCTTTCTCTAGTTGTCAGCTCTGTTAGCAGCAGTGCTGTTTTGGTGATAATACCGCTGTTGTTCCTTTGCTGCGATAGGTTTTCTGTCAAAATGTTGCTCCACTGCATGTACTTAGTAGCTTCAAACTTATAGAACAAACTTATCTGAAACACGCAAAACTCTCTAGCACGGGGGCTTTTTTAAGAAATCTATTCAGACCAGTTCTTTTTCAAAGGTCAGGGTAGTAGATCAGGTAGCCCCCTGCTAGACTGCCTCTGCTGCATCTTCAACATATTTTCAAATCACGGTACAATTGCAAATTAAAAAGCAGGGAGGGCGTTGAAATGTTTGAGAAGGAAAAAAACCCACTTACTTAGCTGGAATATGCAGCATAGTCACTCCAGTAGTGGCACTATGGTAAAGATTTCACTTCACTTAGACTGCTACCCTGGCCCTTGAAAAAGACAATTCTAGCCTCAGTCAATTTCTTGGTAGGGCCCATATTGCATGTTTGAGGTATTTCATGAATTGTAACCATGCTTCCAGAAACAAACTAATCCTTTTCCCCCATAATTACAGTTACACATCAACTTTTTTCAACCCTAACAGGACCATGCTTCCAAAAATAAACTGACAAATGAACACCACAGGCTCTAGCATGCTGACGCTCTATTACTATTTTTCTATATTTTTAAAGTTATGAATGGATTTTTTTTTTGTTTGTGGCTAATGAACAAAATGATTCTGTCTCTATCGTGTTTTGAGTTTGTTTCTGCTGCACAAACTCCTATTGCAGAGAATAATGTATTTTATTTTCAGGGACTTTTGTAACCGGGGGGGTGGGAAGCTCTCTCTCCAGTGCGTGTAGTAGCCACCTGCTCTGCAGCCCTTGATACCCGGTAGGATCTAAGGAACATGACTTTGTATTTTAGTTTGAAGACTGAGGCCACCAAGCAGCTCTGCAGCATCAGGTTGGATAGCCTGTTACCTGCAGGGCCTGGAGGGGAGTGAAGTGCATTAAGCTGGAGTTGTTAGCAGTTTCACTTCTTTGCTGATGTAGCTGAGAAAGAGCCAACACCATCCACAAGTTACTACAAAGTCAAACTGAATTTATTACTCTCTGTCAATTAAAAAAAGGCAGAAGACAGTGCCTAGACATTCTGTTGTTATTTACGGGGCAGCAAAGCTTTGTATAATTCACATACATGAAGTGACAAAACCATAACCTTCAGATCCTTGCAGTCCAAAGGAAGGAGAGAAACTGGAAACATCAGCTTCCTGCAGCTTGCCCCAGTAAACTACTGGTATTGCAGAGACAGACATAGTTACAGCAACATACATATCTGTAATGATTTAAATTAGCTGTTTACATAATGATGTTACTTGATTGTTTTGACAAAAACATTGAAGCAGGCTA
The DNA here is from genome assembly GCA_017639485.1 of Pluvialis apricaria. Classification (NCBI taxonomy): domain Eukaryota; kingdom Metazoa; phylum Chordata; class Aves; order Charadriiformes; family Charadriidae; genus Pluvialis; species Pluvialis apricaria. The sequence goes on from CM030010.1 coordinate 82,637,828, forward strand.
AGCTTTCCACAAATCAAGTCACAGGTGGAGCAACTCCCCCAGCACTGCATTTCTAGGACAATGCCATTGTAAAAAAATGAAAAGAAAAAAAAAGAAAAAATGTACAATAGTACATAGGTTTATAGTAAAACAGTATCTGAACAGATTCAGTTTTCCTTCTTTTATTAAAGCATATACAGCTTTATAAAATATAAACCTTCCAAAGGTCAAGTTCAAAAGCTTTGAAGAGGCTTTGCTAATTCTAAACATAAGAGCCAAAATACCATTGCTCGTAGAAGATGCGTGTTTTATTTTACCTCAACAGTTTTAGCCTTGGAAGGTGAACCACCAACTTGAGTAACATGTTCTGTGTAAGCCCAGCAGCAGCATCCACCACGTCAACTGAAGACTCCTCCTCTGATGGGAATGCTCTCATTCAGCCCATGTTCTATAAGTTTGATGTCCTCCAAGTCATCCTTTATAATGCTAATTAGGTGACTCAGACCTTCTTGCTGCTGCTTCAGATGCTGCAGATAGTTTGAAAACCAGCATGAGCATAGTTCAACTTCACAGATTTTAAGTAATATTTCTCAAAGCTGTCACATTTGGTGGCCTTGGTACATTGAAAAGCGTGGCATAATTTCTTTGGAAGAAGGAAAAACAGCATTTTCTGCACTAATAGCTTAACTGCATAGCATGGTTTTGTACAACACCTTGATGCACTGTCACTGAGAACAATAAAAAGGACTTAATCACAAAGCAATTACTAAAACATGACATTCTAGAAGCATCTCGCAAGTTAGTGTGTAGCTGGCTTAAATTATGAAGTTCAAAGATTATCCCACGATTCTACCAGTAACACTTACTTGCTTGATTTCCCTTAAGAGGTCTGCATCTATGTAATAGCGCTCTTCAGCCCGCACCGCTCCAAAGTGGTTTTGCATCCTGATCTGGGACATGAGCTCATTCAGTCTGCCCTGAGAAGAGAAACAGGCTTAAATCAAATGCAAGTCACGTACATCTATCAGAGCTACAGCATGTACCACTCCTCAAGTCATCAGGGCAGGAAGCATTGCGGTTCATTCCATTTTTTTTTTTTTTTTTCCCCCCCAAGATATGCAAAGAGCAAGCAACTCCAATACTTCTAAGAACTCAAAAATACTTAAATACCTATCAGTCATGCAGCAAAGAACTTGATGCTACAACCAAGTAACACGACTGGACTTCTCTTCCGAAAGCTTTCCACAGTGAATACGTATGCACCATTTGGTAAACTTACATTCTTTTGTGTAGAAAAAAAACCAAGAGTTCTTGGCAAAGTTCTGTTAACTACTCACCTTGAACTGCGTAGGTGCGTTAAGTTCACACTGAATTGTATCTAACTGCACACGAAGCTGCTCTTCGTCTGCTTGAATGGCATAACCGCTTTTCCTTTGGATCTCCTGCTTTATTAACACCTACAAAAGAAGCCTTTGAGGTTCATTAGAGAAGACTTTGCCCACCTCTTTCCCCACTAGCCCATCCATGTCTTTCTGCCCTTCCTCCAGCATGTCTCTCATCAGATTTGTTCCGTCGCTTAGCCTGCTGCTCTGAGACCTCAGGGCAGTCCCACAAGCTCCTGAGTAAGTGAGAGGGAAGGTTCCCAAAGCAGTAAGACGTGCTGCGCACCTGAAGCTTTCCCGACACCTCTGCCTGTTACTTAAAGCAATACCATTTAGATGAAGTCAGGATTTCATTTTCAACATGGGCCACGCACAAGATGGCACAGGTCATCCTGCCCCCTCTCAGTTTGCCTTCGGGCACTAGGCTGTGTGTCAGAACCAGTTATTCAGACTATCCATGTTACCTGTAACGTTCTGTGAGAAAGCGCCATCAGTTTCCTTTTGTACTGTGCAATTTTTGCCATAGTTGTCGTTTGGTTTTTCTGCAGCTCGCTGATATCTTCTGATATTATCTGCAGAGGAGATGCAGTTAGTTGGAAGTCGTAAGAGTTTCCGATAACAGAACACATTAGTCCTGATTTGAAACTGGGAGTTTCAAAACAGTACTTAGTCCAGCAACTTAGCATCCTCGCCAAAGATGCTTTCAGAAAGCTTTTCACTAGACCTCTACTGTTCTGCTTTCTATTTATTTTCATATGCAACTGGGATTTTCAGAAGGCATTCGAAAACTGGGTGCCCAAATTCAAGTCTGTGCCAGTGCAACTTAATTCAGCTGGTTTTAATCAGCCTATAACAACACAGCAAGCTTGAACCTGAAAAAAATGAAAGCCAAAACATACTGCTTGGCTTTTGACCAAGAGATATAATTAAGGAATGTATTAAGAAATAGCAATAAAGAGTCACAGCCCCATGCACATGGTCCCAGTTTCAATTTTCTACACACAGGGGGGAGGCACATTTAATAGCACACCCTTTGTCAACAGCAAGCAGTCATGACAAAGATGAGAAACCTTACGTCTAATCGAGTTTGATGCTGTTTGGTCATCTGATCTTGGACCTTCAATCTTCTCAACAGTTCTTTGAAACCCACCATTGGCACAGGAATAAGCCTACAAGCATACAAATATTTCTTACAACACATTTTTACATTAGACATGTGGTGTGGATTAATAATTATGAATATAATGTAAAGTTACAGATGATCTTGGCCTATTATAAATTAAGATAATACATAAGCATATCTTGTTTTGCAAAGTTCTACAGTCCTCGCTACTCCTAACAGCCTATTCCTTTTTCAGAAAGAAATCAGCCAAAGTTCTCTGTAACTACTGGAGAGTACAAGGGTACATTGCTTTCACCTGCAGGAATAAAGACAAAAAAAAACGTAACGGTTGCAAAAAAAAAATAAAAGTCACAATAACTAGTCCAGAGAATGGAGGACACCAGAACTCGGAGTAATGCAAGTAAGGCTCTTTATCTTGACAACCCATAAGCGCCTAAATGGGTAAAGGGATTAGACAGGCATTTCTAGTAATCCTCACTGCCTCAAGTAAGATGAGCACTTGACAAAGTTATTCTCTAATAAGTTTCTTACAAGCTACCTGAAGGGCACTACACAATATTATATATTTTTCCCCTTTCCAAGTCTTTTTGTAATACTCAGACAGACTACTAGACTTACTTGTCAGGATCAGGATTGTCAACTTTGGCTTGTTCCCATATAATAGGATCAACACCTTAAAAAAAAAAAAAAATCAAACCAACAAGTTTTTAGTATGGGTAGATCTGAATAGATATCACATCCTATAGCTGTTAAGCAGGAAAAATACTAGGAAATACACAAATCCTATGAACTACGCTAACCTGAATGACTCCTATACAAACTAAGGTTTATTAAACAGGGGTAGTTCTTTCTACTAGTAGGGAGCAACTGCTTCTCCCCAGTGCAGCTGGAAAACACTGCTGCTTGTCTCTGGTTTTTCTGCAAGAGTAGGCCAACTTCGTTTTGCAATCCAGGTATCATAAACTTTGCTGTGTTTTTAGACGCTATGGTCTTACTGAACATGCTAGATGTCATCTGCTGGAAACCACAGGATGCTTTCCCTGACCCACTGCAGGAAGTTCACTGCAAGTACTACATGTGATAACGTACAGAATAAGCTACAATTATTCTATGAAATGACAGGAACAGCACTTAACTGCTTTAAAACAAAGCTGTATACATCCTATCTGTGGCCACATATACAGGCTAAGTGACCCCCCCTGAAATTTAGGAAGTGAATATAGGACATGATTATTCTGATATTTAACTTCTTTTTTTTAACTGGACAAGTTGAAGTGATTTATGATGGCTAAATCATATAGTATGGTGGTGTGTAGCACATTACTGATAAATCGTAACTGCCTTGGTGGACTACATTGCACTTCACTGGGAAAACTGGCTGTCATTAAAACCACTACGTCAGTATGTCAGAGAGCCTTGGAAACTCCTGTAGTTTTAAGAGGTGTTTTCCAGTGGGCCGACACCTGCATTTTTACCACAAAAGCCAAAAGAGCCAAAAAAGCCCCAGCAGAGGCCCAGCCGTGCCCTTGCGCAGCCCCAGCCACATACCGGCAGGAGGGTTCTGCAGGAGCTGTTTGACTTGTGCCGGGGACAGCTCCGTTCTGGCCATGGAGAGGGTGACCCCCAGCTGCTGCAGGGATGATTTTATGTTGGCTTGTTCAAAGTGGGCGTAGAGGGTCGTTGCGGGAACTCTCCTCGAAGTACCGTTGGGTGAGCGCTCAACAACATAAATGATCACTTCTGTCCTGCGCAAGACAAAACGCATACTGTCAGGAAAAGGTCAGCAGCATACAGAAACTAACACAATAAAGAACAACCCTAAATCAAAGTTACCACTTCTCCCAGCTGACTCTTAACTTCTTTAGCTAACTGAGATGTAAAGTACCAGTAAATGCAGGGTTGAACACAGCAAGGCAGAAAGAGAAAAGCTGTAAATACCCTACAAAATCGTATTTTGCCCCCCACCAGTTTTAACAACCATATTATATGGTGATGCTAGTACTACATTAAGAATAACCTAATACCTTTGGTCTTTAAAACAGAATGAACAAACTGTGGGAAAGTAAGGAGAACTGTCAATGTGCTGAAACACTTCAGGCAGACTAGACTGAGGCCCCCAAAAAAGTCAAAGCAGACAGCACTCCGACATGACGCATGCAGAACAAAGCAGCTCACCTAGCCTTGTAACAGCACTCCCCGTGAAACAAATGTTTGGGATACGAAACACTGCAAAGATCCTATTACTATACACCCCGATGCCCTTCCACTTTACACATGACCAAGTGAAGAATACCTCATAGCTCCTAAAATACTAAGTATTTATCCCACCCTCATGGTTAGCGTCTTTATATCCAATTTTTGCTGCAGAGCAGGGTCTGAAGAAGCCAATTTCCTGACCTCAGTGAGCTGAGGTCCTCAGCTGTGCACTCCAGCAAAAGCAAGAAACATACACAGGAAAGATACTGGACTTAATGCCTCAAGAAAAAGCAACATGAAGGAATGAGAAGATGTAAAATCAAATTCAGGACGAACACATCTAAAATCAAGGATAAAGGAAGACAGAGTAGACTATGTGCCAACCCTTTATAACATGCAGTACTGGCTAAAAATCCAAAACCATGTAAAGTTCACATACTGGTCATCTGGCATCGTTTTAACACCTTCTACGTTGACAGTGAGGGTCTGGTTTCCTCCCAGAATTTTGTGCAGTGATTCTACAAGCTGCTGCTGCTGACTTCGAATATCTGTTTCTTTTCTGTTAAAGACCAAGACCACGAAGCCATCTTCATCTTTGTTGTTGGGCATTAAACTGTAACCCACAGCCTGCAAATGAACAATGGGGTTATATTACTTAGCAAAAGCATATCTATGTGGCAAGAAGGGGAGGGGCAAAACCCCTCAATTTTTAGAGCAACTGGTTCAAAATAGAAGTTACAACATATTCAGAAATTGAGAAAGATAATATCAATCCCCCTCTAAAATGTTCTCTCACAAGGCCACCAGTACAGTAGCTTTTGAAACAGTTCGGATTTTTACAAAAGGTTTGTAAGTACACATTCCCCATCTTAAAAATAAACAAACAAAAAGCTATGGATTGGGAGACGGCAGCTCAGCAGGATATTTATGCTACTTCAGAGCTGATATCCATCAGGAACATTTTACAAATTCACACTTTTTTGAAGTTGCAAAAGGAACTAGAGGACCAGGCTTCAATACAGGAAAGTTACTAGAGTTCCAGATGAGTTTTACAGCATTACATTTCCAGGTGTCTGAATGAAAAACTGTTACTGACACAACCTAGTTGAAAGACAAGGCAACCATCAATCTTTATGGATTTCCTAGCTTTTTCCTACTGTAGATCTGGACAATTTGCCCGGCAGTACGTCTCAAAAAATGGACACGGAATATTTCTACTAGCTAAGACATGCATCAAGTAAGGGTCTCCACGCAAGAATTTGGGAACGCCAATTTTCTTTGTGTTAGCAAGTGTCACGGTTTCTTTGTACAACTGCTTATAAAATTTAATGTTATCTTTATCCTTGCTGTGATAAAGCTGTAGTAAGGTTATATGTTTAATTCAACATCATAATCTAATACAGGAACATGTGAGGCCATCTGTGCTAAGTAACAGCGTGCTTTCCCCATTTCAGAAAGAACCCTGTTGGCTCCAGTGTAAACTCCACATGACTTGTAAGAGAGACCTAAACTGTTAACTCATTATAAGCAAAAGCAGAGCCACAGTTTTCATCTCATCTTGCCTATGAACTGTGTGAATCAACATATCACCGGTGACATGTTGGACAGCGGGTGCTTTTTAAGGCCCTGCTGCTGTACGTGGGTGGGTGACTTGCGCCGTTCCCCTTGTGCAAGTTCAGCTGAAGAGAGAAATGAGGTAGGGATGTGCCCAAGAGCCTGGTCTCTGTCAGCAGAAGGTCATTCCCTGTGACGGTGAGCCTCAGAGAATCAGCCTCCTTTGGTTGGGCCATCCTGTAATGGAGCACGACAGTGACAAGCTAAGGAAGAATTTGGTTTTAAGCACATCCCTTTCACTTTCATAGGTGTGAAAGGGGCCCACACTGTTGGGAAAGACTTGCCAGTACATGGAAGACTAAATCTCATTATGTGCAAAGTAGTACTAAGACCACACAGACATGACTCCTCCGGTATTTGTTTAAAATACATAAATCTTTCACAATTTCTTTATGCAATTATTTTCAAACTGTAACAGATGTTTTACTTCATTGTGGTCCTTCACATGACAGCCTGTATCACATACCTTACAAGCACACTTTTGGTTCTGCGTGCTTCTCATTTGCTCTAGAGCTGGAATTGTGTACAAGTGGATTCCTTGAACACCTGTGAAACCCTTCAGGTAATGCTTCATTCTCATCAGATGCCTGGTGCTTACAGAGGCAACAAACCAAACTAGCTTACGATGCTTTGCTCTCATACCCGTGTTACCAACTTCTCCTCTATTTTTCTTAGGCATCTGCCATTGCTGGCATACATCGAACTTTTCAGTATTCCACTTAAGGTACGTGAATTCATAATGGCATTAGTAATACTCGAGTCACAGGGTCAAAAGTAAACCTAGCACGTTGCATTGTCTAACTTGAAAGGAAAACTTCTCCTTTTAGTAAATGAAGTTCTAAAATAACTGATTTTGCATCACATGCCTTATACTTTGCAATTTTTCAAACCCCAGAAATCTCTAAAGCCATTTCAGTCAACAACTTACAAGAATGTAAGCTTTCAGGTGCACTATCAACAAAATATTCAAGGTAACACTAAAAAAGATAATGCAACAGAAGCCAAACATTTGTTATGCAGGCACTCAGTTGCTGCAAGGACTTTATAAAGGTGTTGTGATGTGTATAATCAAAACTAGTCTTAATTAGGTATTAACCTACATTCAGGTTAGAAAGTTTGCACTTCAAAGAATCAGCTTGGGAAAGGAGGGTATCACCATGCCTGACCCAAATCCACTTTCAAGACTTTCAAGCCTGAAGCTTAGCAAGAAAGTCAGCAGGCACAAGATTTGCGGAGGATGAAGAGCTACACGTTCTTTGTTGACTTGAGAAACAAGATCTGGAACTGCTGACGATATCATACAAGGCATGCAGTCAGCTTTGGCACTGGCAAGGATAAGGCAGAAGAAAGCTGCAGGCCAGTGTATTTCATATGGTATGCACAGTTCACAGAGGGTTTTTCTAGTGTAGGCAAAACAATGAAGAAAGACCCTGAAGTTCTTATTCCAGATGTTAACAATTTCTTTCAGATGTGAAGGTTATTTTAAATAGTTTCTCTAATATTGTAACCTAAACAAATATACAGTAAAATTCATTTCCATAGATCTGCTCCAACCACATACGCACTAATCTGAATGCTATCATAGAAAAAGGTTAGTTTCATGATCCACATATGCACTTATTACCTAATTCCTCAACAACATCCAGACTTCCAGCACCTATACATCTTCAAACCTTTTAATTAGCATACATCAGAATCCCATACATTACCTGGAAAAATGCTCTTTCAGAATACTCTTAACAGTAACTAAATCTGATTTAACACTCACGAGACACTCAGCAAGCAGAGTAACTGCTTCAGGACTGTTTGTGGGCAGCTGAACAATTCCATACCTTAAACCTGCAAAAGGGGTTTTCCTGCGTGAACTCCACTGGAGCAATGTTATTGTTGAAGTACCCTTTGCCTGTGCCCCAGAAAGCCTGAAGCTGGTTCCATTTTGCCAAAATAGCATCTCTCTCATCTCCTAAGAGTGTCGGAGCCGAGAGGGCGCTGGCTGTATTGATGAGCTGGTTCGACTGGGCAGGTGTCTGAGCAGGCTGGCTGAACAAGCCGCTTCCTAACGCTGTGTTGGGTGAAGAAAAACAAATAAACGCCTTTACCAACCAAGACAGATTCGCTTGTTAACACATTCGATCTGCGTATCATTGGTATCATGCCTTTTCACACTTTGAGAAGCAAAATAAATGCACAGAATAAATAAATCAGCATCAGATCATGTTTTTTAAAAGTGTCTTTTTACGCCCAATCTTCATAAGCAACAGAAGTTCCTAAATGCTCAATTAGAATAAAAGATTTGTTCTTTAAATAAGACTTCTATATTCACCCACGACATCCTCTGGCACCTTCAGTTCTAAATCTGAAGGGTACATTTGTTATTATAAATTCAGTGGACTCAGAGCCTGCAGCCGATCATTATCTAACTCAGATTTAAACTAAACTCAACACTGTTTTTCACCCCCTCCTAGTAATGCCATGACCGCCAACGTTAATTCCGTAACTACTCTTTCTACCACTGCCAAACCAAGAGGGTGAATATTGTTGTTGGAAACTCAAGGGTGAAGCTCAGAAACTGGCTTGAGCTATAGTTTTAGAAAAAGCCAAGGGCTGCAAACGTAGGCATTTCAAAAGCCAAATCTCTGACAGTCTCCATCAATCAAGAGAAAAGTGTAACAGCCTCCTCTTGTAACATACTTCTGTCCCACTGCTTGTGCGCCTGTTGCAATCGTATGCTTTCGTTGCTAAGGAAGGGGTAAATCAAGAGAAGGCCATACTTACTGGTCTGTTGCTGCTGGGTACCAAAGCCTCCAAAGCCTAGCCCAGTTCCCAGCCCACTACCCAAGCCAGTTCCAGTTCCTGTGCCAAAACTAGTACCAAATCCAAAGCCTTTGTTCTGGGTAGCCCCAAAGAGCCCTGGGGAAATAAGCAAAGAATTGTTGAGAAAGACAGGAGAACAGAACCTGTGAGATGCAAAACATTATTGTGAAGGGCTGATGCCCTACGGTTTGTTCTAAAGCAAACACTTTCAGGCTTGTGCTCTCTTACCGCTGGTGCCTGTATTGGTGGGAGCAGAAAAACTAAATGCTGGTGCCGCAGTGGTGGTAGTCGTCCCAAATCCTCCAAACGCACCTAACAAACAAAGTTGGCAAGTAAGGATGACGGCATGTCGTGAGCGGCAGCTGTGCATAGCATGACAATAAACTGCACGCTTCAAGGGGTGTTATGAGAAGAGATGTTGACAGATGGATATATTATGTTACAAGCATGTAGTTCACATTGACCATGGGTATCGAGTTCATTGTCTGAGGAAATGGGGGAGAAAACATGAACCAGAAAGCCAATACATCGAGAAAACAAATAAAAAAGCAGCAGTTAACTAACATCCTCTACCAGCATGACATGCTTTCCTTAGTGAAAGACACAATTAATAACAGTATTTTAGATTCATTCTCAGGAATACTCCTAGCCAATGTTGTTGCCAACTGTCTAATAAACAATCTGATGCTTTGTGAGCTTTTTAAACATTCCTAGCCTCCTTAGAGCAAAAATAGAAATAGATCAAGTAAAGCCTCAGGCTAGGGTGCATATCATTGCTGTGCCTACATGGGAGTGCTGTCACAGCAACGCTTTCTTTCTACACACAGGTAAAATTCTACAAGGTCTTTTTTTTTGTTAACCTAGTTTCCCTATCACCCTCCACATTAAATCTCATTTTGAGGTTTAACCACTATCAGAGGAAGACAGATGCAAAAGCAATCAGCATTCCACATATCTTCAGGAAAACCAGTCACTGCCTAGCAGGAGGAGACCTAAGTGAAGGCCTGAGCTCCACCATGCCAGAGAAAGCCCCAAGAAACCCATCTTCCCATTTTCTGCTTTAGAAGAGATGCCCCGATACAGGGCAGCTACCGGCCTGGACAGCCTCCAGCACATGAGGCAGCACACCTGCTGGACATCACCCCACCATCTCTTTGCTATGGTGGTGCCAATGCACCACTGGCCCAAGCTGCAGCCTGCGGACACCTGACTAGCCCTGGAGAACTAAGTTTTCTCTGTTTCAAACTGTTTATATGTGTATTCAAATGAAGAAAGACAGTCTGCTACAAAGGATTGGTCAAAAAGATGCTGCCACTGCTAACTCACATGTCAATAGCAAAAGAAAAAAAAAAAGTCTCTTTAGACCTACTACACTTACCACCCTCTAGTATACATACAAAATAAAAAGCTTGAACCAAAGTTAACATGCAATTATGTTTTATTTTCATTCAGCAAACATCTTAATGCGAGTGGATATAAGAAGTTGCTCCCTGTAACACTCAAGTTTCAGTCCTACCAGCAAGTGAGAAACGCTAGTAGGAGTACCATCAGATGTCACAATTTTTAGGTAGTTTTGTACTCACAGCAATTTAGACATCCTTTCCTGCAAAAGAATCCAAGAGTGCAAATTGCTAAACAAAATTATGTATCCAAGTTCTCTTCTGGAGCAGATCAAATTCAGTTACGTAAATACAGTCCAAGAGTGTTCATACCAAATAAAACCAAACCCAGATCGCTCGAGTGCACAAAACAGGTAAGAGTATGTTAACACAGGGAGCAATGACACTGTGGAATGAATATAATTCCTATACGAGCAGCGGCAACAAGACCCCACGGGCTAACTCTACACGAGTAAAAGCATTAGCAATCCATACAGTTAATCATTTTTATATGAAACAGAAAAGATTTAACTTGAAATTATATCAGCTGATTGCTCAGAACTGATGGATCTACATGGGGCCATGAACAGTTTTCTTAATACCCAGCGCACACATCAGGAACAAGACTCTTCCAGAAGCGTAGAGACTCTCTTAACGAGAGCCTGGGATGTGTTCTACTTCAGGGTGCAGAACTGCATTTAGGAAACAGAGATCACGGCTGTTCATTTTGTGCTGATCGTATAAAATTTGTTTCTCCACAGAAACTATTGAGGTGTAGTGCATTCATGACAGCCAACGGAAGGCCAATGAGGAGACACAGGGGAAGATGAAAAACATGACTGCAGTAGTCCAAGAATCTCATGTCAGGAAACGTGGTGTTAGGGACCAGCCCCTGCAATTGTTCATGATTGTCCGGTTCTGAACGGAGAATTGACGTTGCCATTTTGCTAGGCAATCGAGGCTCAATTTTAGACTGGGTCAGACTGGTAGGTTACCACCACTCATTTCCATTTCAGAGACTGAGTATTTGGTACACGGTTATTTTTTCTCAACAGCCATTTCTCGAGAACAGGCAAAAAACCCTACAAGCCTATAGTTCTCAAACCCGTTCCACTTTCAGAGCTTTTATCTCCAGTCCTCACCGGATATGAAGATTAGTACTAAACACAGATTCTCAGTTAGGAATGTAATTCTTGGACCCCTGCTATTAACATTTATGACAGAACAAGTATTTACGCATTATCTACCTGCACTTGCCAGACTGTTACCAAAATTGAATGGTGGAGTTGAGGTAGTGGAAACACCGAAATTCCCAATATTAAAATTCACTGCAGGATTAGCAGTTAATCCGAAACCCCCAAAATTAAACCCACTGGCAGTGGAGTTTGTAGTTTCAAGCCCACCAAATCCTGACAAGCGGGAAGCAGAAAAAGAGCAAGGTAACATTAGTTCTAAGTAAAAATTAGGTTCAGGAAAAAAAAAGCTAAAATATTCTTCCATCACCACAGACAAGACAGGCATAGTTAAAAACACTAGTAAGATATTAATTGGCATTAAACATTATGTATTGAATACAAGGAGGACAATTAGAAGCTTTCTGTTTAACCCACTCCCCCTACACCACTGCTGCGAGCGTGTTGTTTTTCCAACTAAAGCAGCTAACGTTTTTCCTGTCTTATTTCAAAGCTACACATGAAAATATCCATGTGATTCAACATTCCCATTAAGAGTAATTTTTAACCGCCTAAGATAGCTCAATACAGCTGTATCTGTACTAATGTAACTGATAGTAACATAGTTATTTTATAAGCTACCAGGAAGGCAAGAATAAACCATCTTCATGCTAATATCACACGTGCATATGAGCAGCAATAGCAGAATAACCACAACATACAATTCCAGCAGCTGAGGCACCATGCGTACCTCAAATACTCCAGGGTGCACTTATGCAAGTTATATTCACAAAATCTGTCGTCTCCAGCAGCTGCTGGTGTCTTACCTGATGCCTCCAAGGTTTTTCAGTCTTAAGAAAAATGGGCTAATACAGCAGCTCCCTGATTCCCTCCCCAGGAGTAGCTGAGGCCAGGTTCACGTTAGACAGACAAATAACGGGAAGTCCTGGGGTGTGAATCCAGAATTCCCTCTAATATTGGCCTGCGAGCACAATAAACCTTGTGACAGTGTCCAAGCAGTACAAGATTATCTTTTATTTTAAGATGGGGCCAGAAAGCCTGCATCTAAACCAGCCAGAGTCAGAGTGAATGCCCACACAGTACAGCCCAGGCCAACTGCAGTGAAGATGAGGCCTGTCCAAAGGACTTATTCAGGCTGTCCGCTCTAAGAGCCAATAAAGAATTATTTTACTAAGTCAGAGTAAGGAAGGCTGTGGCTTCCATTTCACCAAGACTGACAAGACAATTGACAGCAGCAAAACAGTAACAGGGAAAAAGTCTTTCTGCCTTTAGAAGTTAACCACTGTCTTTTACACTGCTCAAAAACTAACTTCCGAGAGCATTTTCATCCAAAGAGGAACACTACCGCCATCGAAAGCCATAATGATGAGCTGGGAGCGTGAACCAGGCACCGCCGTGCATCACCACAACCGCTCTCAGAGCGACCGACTCTTCTTTCGGCGGGATCAAGCCCTGGACGCCTCCCGACGCGGACCCGCCACCACTGCCCAGGAGCTGTTCAGGCGGGAAGAAGGGGAAAAAAAAACCCCCAAACGAACAAAACCCGGCGGGTACGGTGGGGACAGCGTTTGACCGAAGGCGAGCGGGAGAAAGCGACGGGGGGAGCTCGTATCTCACCGGCTCCGCCGAGAACTAGACGGTCAAAGCCTCACCGAGGGCAGCTCCGGAGGGCAGCCCCCACCACGCTCCGGGACCAACGGAGGGGACCGGCGGCCACCGAGCTCCCGCCCGCCGCTGAGGGGCCGCGGACAGCGCTGAGGGGAGGCACGCGCGCCCCACCGCCGCTGAGGCGCGGCGGAGCTCATTGGTGGGGGGGCACGCGCGCCGGGCCGCCGCTGAGGCGCCGCGGAGCTCATTGGCGGGGGGGCACGCGCGCCGGGCCGCCGCTGAGGCGCCGCGGAGCTCATTGGCGGGGGGGCACGCGCGCCGGGCCGCCGCTGAGGCGCCGCGGAGCTCATTGGCGGGGGGGGCACGCGCGCCGGGCCGCCGCGGAGCTCATTGGCGGGGGGGGGGCACGCGCGCCCCGCCGCCCTTAAGGCTCGGCTACCACGCCGCGCGCAACAGGCTCCATACCGCACGCCCGCCCGGTCCCCTCCGCGCTCACCGGTGGGGTTGGCGGCCCCGGCGCCCGCCGTCGCCCCGAAGTTGAAAGCCATGAGTTGCTCGTTGGCGGAGCCGGGGATAGATTCGGGGCGGGGGGGGGGTTGGCGGGAAGCGGGCGCAACGCCGCCGGGTCCGACCAGAAACAAACCGCCGCCGCTTCCGGCCCGCTGACGCCAAAGCACTTCCGGGTGGCGCCACCTCCCCGCAGGCAGGGGAGCGCTGCGGGCTGTACCACTACGCGCGGTGTTTGGGGGGGGGACACGCCCAGCAGCGAGCGCCCACCCGCGGGGGACAGTTACAGGAACGGGATAAGAATCCTCAAATTGCTCTTCTCTTTGCACCGGGAGAAGAAAAGGCTGTGTTTCGGCGCGGCTCCGCGGCGGTACGGGGCGGAGAGCAGCACCCGGGCGGGCCGGGGTCTCCCCACGGCCGCAGTGCGCCGTGCCGCGCGGGGAGCGGCGGCTCCGGTACCGGCGGAGCAGAGACGGTCCCTGAGGTGTTTTTACAGAGTGTCGCTTTCAGCCCACCCGCCTGGAAAACAACTTTTATTTATTTACTTATTTATTTTAAGGGGGGAACGGAGAAAGTGGTGACCGTCTGAGCCCCCGAGGTGGAACCGGAGGGGTTTCTCCTTCTGTGGGGCTTCCCGGGGCCGCAGTCCCGCTCCCGGGCCGAGGTCTGCGGCGCCACAGGAGGGAAAGGCACGGAAGAGGCAAAGCGGCGAGGCTGAGGCCGTGGCGGGCGCTTTTAGCTCATCCGGATAATAAATGATTGCAGTCACCCTGAAAACTTCTTGGGAACGGGCTCCAGGGAACAAAACTGTTGAAGAAACCACCAGCTAGGGAAAAACAAACAAAAAAAAACCACCCCCAAAAAACCAAACCAAACCAAAAAACCCAAACCAAAGCAATGCAAAAACCAACGCCTCTATTTAGAAGACAGTAATACATTTTTTAAAAAACACGTTTCACTATCTAGATCCGACGGAAACACTTCTCCATGAGAATAATCTTTTAATTGGGGCAAAAAAAATACTCTTGTGATTTTTAAAACAAGTCTCCACTTGACAAGTTAAAAAAAGGGTTACGACGACTTCTCAAGGCCCGACACATCCCTTATGGTGGAGGTGTGCTTTTACCCCAAACGGTCAATGTAACTGCCAGGTCCGCGTTCGCGTTGAACCACACGGCTGATACCTGTGACACAAATGCCAGAGCAAAAAAAAAGAACACCGTTTTTGTACCCTCCGCCATCCAGAACAATGTCGTGTTGTGGTTTGGTTTTTTTACGTTGGGAAAAAAAACCCCACCCCGAAAGCTTTAAGGATAAATGCATCGCTAACATGCAGTGGGATCCAGTGCAGAGTTAGAGCAGTTGAGAGGTCTGTACGGAAAAGCATTTCGATTCATCGGCTTCTTTTTTACCTGGTAACTACAGACGCTTAACGAAGTTTTGCTCGATGTTTTGGATTAGTTGTACAAATCAGTTTTGTGAAAAGACCAACGACATTAATAATAAACAGTCAGTGCATACTGGTAATAAGTAGCGCGCAACACTTTACAGAAAAGACAATACTAGGCCTACAGCCAAAATCGTCCGTTGTTCCTGGGCGATGCCGGAGCCTGCTGTGTTGCCGGAAGGATACTTCGCAGCCCACACTCCTAAGGCCATTTTCAAATTTTACCCGTGTCGTTCCTGTAACAAATCAGGCCATTTTATTTTTTCGCTGATACAGTGGTTTTTGATCGTCCATGGCTGTCGGTGCAGGTACAAAGAGAGTGTGTGGTTGGAAAAAAAAAAGCAGGATCTCAAGCAGTTTTAAAATGTAGTTTGAAAGTTGTAACTTAGCTGGTAAGAAAAGTCTCCTCCCTTGATGACAGTGCAGATTCTCTTCCATCTCCACCACAAAAAGTTACGCGTGACACGATCGTTTCTCCACAGTGGACAACGCTGGGTAGTGGTAGTTGGTATTAGGTCGGCTCTAATAGTTTATTCTCCAAGCTCACATGTTAAAGAAAATCTCCTAAGACGTCCTGATGAGTGGGGACCTTTCATCTTCAGTACTCTGAAGGAAAAAAAAATCGCAACACAGCAAAGTTAAATGTGGCATGTTAGAGAGCTTCCAGGGTGGGGAAGTCTGGATTGCCAAGACTCCAAACAGGAAAGGAAAAAGCTCTTGGCTCCTACTTCTAAGTACAATTTGCTGTAAGAGAACCAGCACTGCGCTAAAAAAGCGCCAGAGGGTGGACTGACAGCTCGGGCAGGGACCTTGGGCTCGCTGCGGCACCGTACCGGTGATGGCAGGCCATAACCACCCTGGTGGGAGGGGGATCGCGAGGAGAGCTGTAACTAGCTGAATTACTTTTGCTTGCAGGAAAAGCAACAAAAGCAACATGGAATTTCGGTGTCCCTTTGTCATTTTAATCCCTGTGCAGTGTTGAAGAACACCCAAGAGAGCTGGGATGAAGCTATACATGTAGGGTAGGGCAGGAATGCCGGGGACAGGGGCCTGAGGCAATGGGACAGTTTTGACTCTGGAGCTGAGGTGGCCACTAACACAGGCGGGCTCAAAAACTCCAAGGCGAAAGTACCAGGCTCTCTTGTAAAGGAACCTGAAGTACGGTCCTGAGAGCATCTGCTCATTTTCTCTTCCCGGTACCCAGTGAGAAAATCAAGAACGAAGCCAGGAGTGCCAAAGATCAGCTGCTTGAAGCCACTGCTTGAGGAGAGGAGGCTGCAGACCTCCCCGCCAAGGTGCCGCCAACTGCTGGCGCTACCGTCCCACCCTTAGTCCCACTGGAGATGTGACGGGAGTGGGACCCACTGAGCCAGATGGGTCCCCCTGAGACCAAGCACATGCACGGTGTGGCGGGGTGCTCTGGAGGCGGGCGTGAGGGCACAACCTTACAACGGTGTGAGAAAGCATTTAGGAGACAACACACAAGCAAGGCTACACTAGGACCACAGCAGCTAGAAGGAGAAAACAGCCTACTAGAGTACCCGGTCTATTTCTCTAACCAAAGGGGCCATAGTTTCTCTTGTCAGAACTCGACTGCCTTGTCTGTTAGGGTGAAAATTTGGCATCAGCTTCCAATGTGACTCGTAACATTAATGCCAGCATGTCATTTTGTGACAGAACTTTTCATAAACGGATGTGCAAACCGCTGCTGTCTGGACAAAACTTTCTGCGTGCTGTTGTCTGTAAAATTCATCTGTTCTTTGGTCATAAATTTGCATGATGATTCCAAAAAATAATCAATTGGTACAACACAATTGTTTCTACTGAGAACACTGTCAGATTGTCGCTGACTCAATCTGTCCATCAAATATGGTGGAATTTTTGCATCTTATCCTTCAGGGTCCTCTAGACAGGCTGATTTGGTTTTCTACTACTGTTGGCAAGGGAATGAGGCACAGAAGATAGGACCTGCCTTACCACGTTTCTTATATTAGCTCCATTCCTTTGTTTTGGTGCATTTATTCTGAGTCTATTAAAACTTCCCTTCCCTAGAAAGGTCATTTTAAACAAAAACAACATATAAAAATGTTTGTGTGCAGAAAGACAATGAACAGGTAAAATCAATGAAAAGAAAATCAAATACAGGCAGATGTACAGTAAGGAAGGTCGAATTCAACCGCTACTCACCTCTTCGCTTATCCCCCGGGACCTGCACACGAGCACAATAAAAACAATCCCAAAAACAATTCCTAGAGCCATGATTACAAAGGGGATTCCAGTTACAACACTGGCTTCCAGCAGGACATGCTTGAGTTTGTTGGCAGATACTTCATCAATCAGAACACTCTGGAGCAGAGAAAGAGATGAAGAGGAAAAGAAAAGATTTATTTCTCTTCTTGCTTGATATTAGACTGCTTTACTTTTGTGAAGGGTAGGGAGACAACACTCCCACAACTCTCCACTTGTGCTTCATTGCTTCTTGATGTACTTTCCCTCTAAGAATTCTTAGCTCTCCTCACGTGGCCAGAGGGATCATGTAGTCTGCATTTCAAAAGAAAGTAGTAATTTTTAACTCTCAGTTTAGGCATGGAAAAATATAGGCCTGGAATAATGGCGTACATCATCGAAACTAGTCCCCTAGAGTCCTCCCTGACTCCAACGAATTCAGCGATCCAGCTACAGCCCAGGAATATCCACAAAAGGCAACTCAAAAAAAGAGATGTGATCTTGTGAACTCTTGCCTCCTCGTCTGAGCAGCCCTTTTCCTCATGGCCAATACCTTTGAAATTAAAAGGACTGTCTGACTGAGAGTGTTTTGCAGGGCTGAACTTAATGCCATGGTCAACGAGCAGCAGGAGGATGTTAGTTAAGAAACGGCAACAGCTTCCTACCTATCACTGTACAAAACAACAAGAAAAACAGTATTTTCTTTTCTGGTTAGCTCAAAGACACTATTTTTTTTCAAGCATAAATATACCCCAATGCTGCAAAGAAATAACAAAAATATTTACCTCGTTTATATACATCACTGGGAAAACTAGTGTTCGGATGTTGCCTGTTTCACTGTGTAAAAAAAAAAAAAAAATTACGGGTTTGCAACTTTTCAACTTGAGGGTTTTGAAGATGGATTATAATAGAACAATGAACGAGGAAACTGTCCCTAAAAAACCTCTGGCCTGTTCCTTTTTATTGTCAATTTTCACTTCCCTACTGGAGTAGGACAATCTCAATCTCCAAGAGGAATAATAAATTCTGTTTTGGGAAAAATGGCTTATTTTGGGACTTGGTGGGGAGAGAAAGAGAGGGATCCATAAGAGGCTCATTAATAACTGACTGAATGACAGATTTGTGCCAGTCAGCAGGAACGCTAAACTAAGCTGACCTTGAAAGTTACTCATATTTGTAAAACAGAGAAACTATTGTCCAAGCAACATGCGCGTAACAGCAAACCCCCCCTAACATTTGGCACACATGAAGTAACAGCTTAGTCCTAAGTTGTGTTAATGTAACAGCTCCGGGGCACTAGAGAACAAGGTGGTGCTATTGCGAAGATACATCACCAGCTCTCCCAAGAGGATCTGGCAGATAAAATGCGTCTTTTTTTAGTTATAATATATAGCAAAGCTGTGCCAATAAACATCAGCTCAGAAGCTGAGTAGGAAGAATAGCTACCACACAGCTTTGGTGATGAGTAAATCGCCATGTCACAAAGACGCAAGATGAAAGGAATGGTATTTCTGCACAACTGAGCTGCAGTTTGGGGACATTCCCCTCAAACGGGAACACCCAGAAAACCAGGCAGAACCCACTTGCAACAAAGAAGGAACGGGGCATTTTCCTCACACGTTACTTGGGGTTGTACACTGTTCCCATTTGCAGGGTTGTACTGAGTGCCAAAGTTGAGGTACAAAGATTTCTCTTTACCATACCAGTGCAGTCACAGTCAGACCAGGGCAAAACTGCCCTCCAGCCGATCAAACGAGATCTCCCTCCCGAGTTTTAGAAGTTGCCTGCCTTTGTGAGACGTACCACTTGGTCTACTTTTTGTGCTTGTTGGGGAGAGGCATGGGCAGCCCTGTCTGGGGTAACGCCTTCTCATTTGGTTTTCATGTGACCACTGCTGAGAAATTATGGTAACTGCAATATTTTTGTCTCCTAAAAGCTGTGAAGATTAGGATGGCATGTCCTCACTGAGGTGAGTAGCCGCTCTCCGAGTTCTAGCTGCACTCCACTGTGGCAGACATTCTTTCTGGGCTGGACAAACCAGGGGGATATGACTGATGGCATCACAAGCACCTCGTGGAACATGTCCATAACATCTTGCTTTTCTTGAATACTGTCTTTATTCTGCAGATGGAACTGCAAAATTTGCTTGGTCTGTGAGAAGAGAGGATACTGCCACTTGCAATTGAGATTTGACTGGATTTCTCTCTCTCACTTGCTCTCTCCAACCAATATTCCATCTAAACACTGCAGACAAATTAATTTTGAATATCAAATCAGACCTGCGATATCCACCTGGCAGCAGAGAACACTTACAAAAATTCAGGTAATTTTCTGACGTGAACATTGATCTGCATCCGCTTGGCCGCTCGCAGGACAAGCCCTGTCAGCTGGGGAATAAAAGAAATCAGTGTCAAAAAAAAAACCCAAAAGAAAAGAGTAAACACGAAATAATAGGAACTGGGAAAATACAACCTAGTATTTACACCGGTGTGGACTTGACAAGGCAAGACAAGACCCACTTAGTGTTATTATTTATTTTCCTTCACCGATATACTCTTGTAACTCATACACCTACATTCCAGTCTGCCTTTTAATGAAGGAGATATGAAGTGGCTGCAACAGAGATAAGGGTGCCATCACGCTGTGGAAACTTAAGACTTGGGCTACAGAGAGATCCCTTTTCTTCCAGATCCAGCTGTAGGTTTGGAAAAGGCTACCACCTACAGCGCTCTGTCCTGGTTTCTGAGTATTGTTGCAGAGACTCTGCAATCTCAGCCACAAGACAAACTTTTCTTTCTACAGGGTGAAAAACAGACACGGACCACAGTCCATGGGAGTGTGCGGCCACAGAGATAACGAATGTGAAACACCTCTCAAAGTAACACCACCACTACAGGAAGAGCTGCAATTGGATGCACAGGAATATTTTCCTCATTCAAGCAGCAAAATTCAGTCTGGAGAGTGGGTGGGACGGGGGAGGCGCACAGCTCATTTTATCGGAGCACAAAAAAGCTGGGTAAGTAGGAGCAGGGTAACAGGAAGAACCTGGCACCAAAGCACCAGACCTTAAGAGAGGAACTATGCAATTTCCTCCTGCTTTAGCTACACATAGCAGCTTGATGAGTCAGAGTACTCTGTTTCTGTAAACTAGGCGGGTCATGATTTTGCTCTTTCCCTCGACCTACATTCATATGTGTGGATGTGGAGATCAGTGTTGTACTGCTTTTAGCCTGGATAGAATTATTTTTCTTCATAGTAGCTGCTACCAGGCTATGTTTTGGAATTGTGATAACAGTGTTGATAACACACAGAGGTTTTAGTTATTGCTGAACAGTGCTTACACAGCCTTAAGGCTGCCAGTGAGTAAGCTGGGGGTGGGCAAGGAGCTGGGAGGGGACACAGCCAGGACAGCTGACCCAAACCGGCCAAAGGGATACCCCCTACCATACAACATCATGCTCAGCCATGAAAAACTGGGAGCAAAGTTTGCCAGAGCTGCTGCTCCTCGAGAACTGGCTGGTGGGGACCAACTGGGATTTTTTTGCATCACTTGTTTTTCTTAATTTTGTCTTCTTTTTTTTTTTTCTTTCTTTTTTACTTATTAAAGCGTCTTTATCTCAGCCTGAGTTTTCTCACTTTTACCCTTCTGATTACCTCCCCCATCCTGCTTGGGGGGAGTGAGTGAGCAGCTGTGTGGTGCTCAGCTGCCTACTGGGGTTATACCACAAGTGTAAAACCACAGACCAGCAGTTGCAAACTCCCTTTATTTCTGACATTTCACGGTGAGAATATCAACAACTGTGTAAAATTCCATGAAAAACATAATCACTATGCTTCTGTAACTCCCCTCATGACTCCATGCTATCTAAATTGAGTCCAGCATCCCCTGAACCTTTATTGACTTGCTCTCTTGGTCCACATACCCAGCTCCTTCAACTTGGGGAAAACACAGTCAAGATAATACTCAGATGGTTGGGACGGCAGGGCAAACAGGAAAAGCAGCCTCATCTGCTTCTAAGAAATATTTTAACCCCTTCATCTCATCATTACCAGTCTGATGGCATCTCTAATTGCAAAAGCACAATGGGAAAAGTATTTTAATTCTTATTATCCAGCAAAGTTTGCTCTATACAAGCAAATACAAATAGATCCGTTCCACATAAACTAGTACAGCTTCCTTGAGGTCAATGGAAATACGTTGATACACACCATCCTAGAAGGTGATCTAAACCCACATGCTCGGATTCACCTACATAACCCCTTAAAAAAGGCTGCACTTACAGGATTGATGTCCAGAAACGTCTCATGATATTCCTTTTGGGGATGCATGCCCTCTACATCCTCTACAAACTTCTGATCTGCTTGGTAAAAATGTGGAGCTGATAGAAATATTGGAGCACCTGGAATATGAGAACATAGAAAGTCACCACCTTAAAAAGGCAGAGCAGGATTCGAGGAAGTCTTTGAGGACCTCAAAACGCTTCCCACTGTGCCATTTACAGTGGAAGGAAAAGTCCATTCTGGAGCTACAGAATCAACACTCTGACTCCCCGTCTTCAGAATAAGCCAAATTTTCCCTTGTGCAGCATCAGTGCGCCTTCATGTCTCAAGCTTGCATGCTCGTCTTTTGCACTATTTTCATTCAACTATAAGATGTGACAGCCACTTGGATAAGAGCAGAGGATAAATGCGCGAGCTGTTCAGTATGGATCCTGGTACTTCCTTCTGATTCCTTGATTTAAATCATTGCTGGAGCAGACAGCATCTGACAGGAACAGCCCCTCAGATCACTACTGCATTTTACAACCAAACAATCACTTGTTGGTGGCTGAGCACAGTCATAACCCTACCGGCCTCACCAAACTGTTCTCATATATTTCAGATAGAAAGGAGAAATATATTCCCCTGATGTCCTCCCAGTCTGCTTTCACCGCCTGGCAGCATACCTTGCTTGCAGATGCTCACGTTGAGGACACCAGTGCCGGGGCAGTTTCCTGGTGGCACGCAGAATCCAGCATTGTCTGGGTTAACCGTTGTGTTGGCAAATACCATAGCGGAGGGCACAAAGCGGTAGGTTGGGATGCCTGAAACCATTCCTGAGCTGTCGTACACCAGGTAAAGAGATCTGCAAGGAAAAAAAGCCAGACCCAAATTTGTAAGTCTTGAGCACACACTGACACCTGCTGCAGATGTCTCTTTGCTAATCCCCGTGTATCAACTTAAATTTCCAGTAAGCTAGAGGTTTGGTTTAAGCCCAACGATCTTCTGTATTAAATTTAATAGGCTTTTGATCAGCAAATACACAGCTCATCATTCTGCTGCTGCACAAAATAGACGATCCTGTGCCAACTGTGCTTCTGCAGGGACACTGATGCCCGCCTTCAGCATGTCAGGGGCTCACTCTGGTCCCCGTGTTGCTATTGCGTGTTGTGTGAAACAGTGCTGGTACATGCTACTGAGAGAGATAAGGAAAGGAACGCAGTTGTGGAACACAGACCTTTGGCAAGTCCCGAATTTAGTGTAACACACATCTGTATTGATCTAAATAGGGAATTTCAGATTGGTTTTGTTTTTCACAGATCAGGAAATGGGCAAAGAAGGAGACAGGGTGGAACATAAGGAAGGAAACACCAAGATTTTCTGCATCCTGTTGCATTTGAAACAACATTATTTCGAGTCATGAATCTCTGAAGAGGGCAATCTGGGTTCTCTAAAAAGCAGGGCACGAAGACAGACTTTGGAGGAAAGAAGCTTCAGGCAAGGTTCATATAAATCCTTCCACTCCCCTCATTACCAGCCTTGCAAGGCAGTCCGGTCTGTCTTTCCAGTCATCTTCCAAATTTTACTTTTATCTTTATTTTGAAATAGCACATTTTTAACTTGAGGGTTTTTTTGGTGTAACTCTCTCATCCTTCACACCATGAATAAATGCAGAGCACTTGTACTGTTAAATGAAATCATGGGAGGAAAAACACCAGCCTAAACACGAAACCTCAAGAGGAATGGACGTAAATGCTCTGCTTTAAAGTCTGAGTGACATTTTCTTCTCCTTACCTGCAGAAATCAGAAGAAAAGATATAAATGTTCTCATCTTTGCTAATCAGTGGGTGAAAGGATGTCCCATCTGTTCCGTTGATCATGTTACATTCCTCTGTTGTCCACCAGCTCAATGACCTGAAGCAAACGAAGCAGAGAGTAAGGGTTAAGAGATCTTTGAGCAGTGATCAGGTGATGACAGCTCATGGTCTAAGTAAATGAGAATCAAACTTGTACAGTACTAAATCCTCTTGCCTCAGCTCCGCTAACAAAAAAGGGGATTAAAATGGGTTTAAATTGCATCTATAGTCTCCTTAAACTGGCGCCAGGCAAGCAAGAATATGTCTGCGAGAATTCTTCCCATATATGTCATTGCTGGCAGATGTTTTGTTTAATGGGAGAGGGATGCTTTAGGTAGTTCATCTTTGGCTTCTTTGTAACACACGCTGCCCACTGAGGAGGTGTGAGACACCCAGGCACCAGCTGGCTCTGGGTACAGAGCGGTAAGGAACCGTGGTGCCTGGGAACACTGCCTGTGTAGGTGCGGGAAGACCGTCCCCGCAGGTGGCGGGGATGGGTGTCCTAGAGGAGGGAGTGGAGGGAGGGTCACCTCTGCCAAGGGGCAGTCAGGGGTTCAGAAGTGAGTATCCGCAGCAGTCTGCTCTCTAAGGGCCGGGGGCTGTCTTCCTTTCATAGTTATACGACACATGCCAAAATACCGGGGGTGGGCCTGGTCTGAAGCTACAGCTGCTATGAGCTACCACCATCCTCAGAAGAAAAGGACCCTTTTTTTGGTAAATAATGCTTACGTTCATCCAAAATGTGAAAAGGGGCAGATTTTGACAGAGGCCACAACACGCTGAAAAACTTACTCTTTTCCTTTCCATTCCACAATCCTTGAGAAGTTAAGGTAGTTCGTTTCCCCACTTAGGAAAACATATTCTCCATCATCGGTTCCATTCATCTGCAAACAGATACATGAATTTTTAATCACTCGGCTCATTCTGTAACACCTGGCTGGTAACTACAACAGGGCGGCAGGAGTTTAAGCCGTCATCGCTTCAAATCCACCCTAGGAGTGATGGACTCCCCCTGAGGTAAGTGCAATTCATTAAACCCCACTTTGAATATAAATTATTTAGAAATGACTGGACTAGATTCTTACACCTCCCAAGTGAAGGAAATATAACATTAGATTAGCCTTTTTTTCCTTTGAAATTTGCCACTGAAGAAACAGCCCTTAGCAAAATAAAAAATAAACGGATAGAAAATAACCTGAGTGCTGCAGATGATCTCCAAGACGCAAGGAGTCCCCACCGCCCAAAATGACGGGCAACCAGAAACACTATGAAAGCCAGTAGTGGCTCCAGCACAGAAATAACATGCAATTTCAATCAATTACTAAGGAAATTGGTCAGGAATTTTTTCTAGTAGTTTACACAAAGCCCATGTAATTCAAGTGAGCACAGCCAACAGGGGAGTGGTTTATATCCAGCCTTGGAACGCTTATCTGTTCCTGATAAAGGGAAGTCAGATAAAACACTCACAGCTCTGCTGCCAGCCAGTGCCTAGACACAGCCCAGCTGGAGAGGGAACATCCTTTTCCTATCCCCGCCGCCTACCTGGCGGCCTCAGCCCAGGCACGGCTTTCTCAACTGCCTGGCAATGACAGTCCAAACTCTGCAGCAACGACATCGTTCCCCATCTAAAGCGTCAGAAAGCCTTGCATACCAGTTACCTTATTAAAGAAACCAAATACTGGATCGATCTCAGGATGCAAAAGATGAATGGTTGACAGGAGCCTGTCTTTGTAGCCCCACAGTAATTCATGCACGGTGCGAATCGTAAACAGGGATTCTTGGTACAGGAGCAGCAGCACCTCCGTGGCAAACTGAAGAGGGGTTGACCTGGTCCACTCCATCGCAGTCTGCCAGGGGATTGCAATAAGGGAGGAATGGTCAGATTTAGTGCAGAATAAATAATACCAGCTGCACACAAACATTTCAACATTGCACACGTTTCAACTGTATTTTCAGTTTCATTATTTCCACTCGCGGGAAGTAATGTGCTGGCTAACAGGTTCTTCGGCTTTTCTCCCTCAGGGATGTGCTCTTGCAGATTCCCATTCAGCCTGGCGCTGGCACACAACCAGCTCAGTTCCATGCCATTAACTACCACAGTCTTAAGAATGGATTTTAAGTGAAACGTGCAAAACCGCTTTCTAAACAGCCTGAATTTCACAAGTATGTTACAGCTGGAGATGTGCTTTGAATTTCACCCTTAAGAAGTTATGGTTTACATTTTTAAAACCCATTTTTAAAAAACAGCCATTTCTCCAAAATGCAAACAATACCAAAATTTACTTCCTTTCTAGCTGACAAGTGATTGTACAATGTCTTTAAAAAAGCAAAACCAAGGGAATATTCCTTGGGTGAACCAACCTGTAGTTCTAGTACTGCCTGTTACAATACATCAGAGTCAAAAATCTGAAGAAGAGATAATACTTACCACCACTCAAATGCCTGGGAGGAATTGTACATACAGTGACTGCATTGTTCGCAACTTTTAGTAAGCTGAGCCCTATCTACTACTATATACACTGCATTTATGTATTCATTCATAAAATCAGACAAGACGTTTTTGGAAACGCTGGGGAAAAAGTAGAAATTAATGTTCCCTGTAACTGAAGTCAATTAAACTAGTACAGGGAGTAAAGGCTCAGTGATACAACCAACAAGTATCTTAGTGCAGTCTAATTTCCTTTGCAAGGTATGACAGCTTTAGATCTGCTTGTTCTCATACTATCCCTGTATGAGACCGAATACAATGGACTGCCTCTGATCACCAAAATGAGACTTTCTTTGCAGAGCAGTTTCACCTAACACAGTTTGGGGGTGCGCGTTTTACATTTAATTTTATTCTGAGGGCGGCTTTTCATTCAGCTGTATCTGAAACTCCTCTGCTATATTTTTTTATTGTGCAGTCTGAGATGCAGGTTTGGAGGGAATTTTTGCAATTTCGACAGAACTCCAGACATCCCAAACTTTCCCATTCCAAAGTCAGAGTTCCTCCTATGCATCTGACGTCACTAATTCCCTAGTTTCACTTACTCATGAAAACCCCCCAAGCCTGATTTCTCTCACCTCTGGAGCGTGTCGGCTCTCAGCACAAGGGTGAGGCACTAACGCTGCAGAGGCGTATGGCGAGGGAGGATCATAACACAAAAACCCCACGACAGTCCAAACCAAACCTGAATGCAGTATCTGCCTCAGACATAAAGCTGCCTCGCTCGTTCTTCAATCACCTTTATCTACCACATGGGGAGAGACAGTATGAAGCAACAAGCTGCTAGTTATAAAGCGTGTTGGGACGATTGCCAAGCAGAAATAAAAGAGAACTCACCACTGCAGGAATATTAATTGTTCTAATCAGGTCCACTTCAGGGTCTCCAACTGACTTCTGAGGTTCAAATACATACGTCTTTGGATTCAGAGCAGACACTTTGGTACCGTTGTCCAAAAACTGAACATGCACTCTTGGCCTGTACTCTCTGAAAGACAAGAGAGTTTGTTCTCTAATCAAGTTAAACAAGTACACATAACATTAATTGCAATTAACTTACGGCTATTCTACTGCTTTAAGCACGTAAAGGGTGGGGTTTTCAGTTCAGTAGGACTAGATTCATTTTTGCTACCGCTGCTGTCAGCGCCAGAACTCCCCTTTGTGTCAGTGTAAGCTGAATCAGACCTCACAGGGTGCTCCCAAAAATGCCACCCCACATGTTAATTGCACTCCATATTTTTGCCTCGTCTTTAAAAACCTCCAAGGAAAGAGAACAATTTCAGACAGAGCAGGAGGATTTAGAGGCTTTATATACGGGGCTGCCCTTTAAGTACAATTTGAAAACAAAAACTTTTGCCTCTTTGCTGCACGCAAAATTCACTCCCAGGCAGAACCAGGTGTAGGCTTCATGCAAGTCTCATTAACCTGACCTAAGAACCTACCAGAATCTTTCTGCTGGCTTCAAAGGACTTTGCACTAGGACTTCTGGGCTTACATGTGACACAACCAAAGAACAAGCCTCATTTTAGCTCTTCTCCTTTAATTCTCAGGCAGGAATCCTGGACACGACAGAAATTCAGCTGAATTTTTGCCGTCAACTGCTCATGGCCTGGGAGGTTGCTCGTGTTACTGTCTAAGCACTCAGACAACCAGCACGAAACTCGGGATTGCTGACAAACAAGCGCAATTGGCAAGTAACGTCAAAGGCTACCTGCTGGCCTGATGAGGAAGCCAGATCTTAATTACCCTGAAACACATCTCATAACCATAATTCAGTCCACTGCCACTACCATTTTACAAAGAAACATACAATTCTGCAGAACTGGCTGGCTCAGGCTAAAAAGGAGCTACATGCGTGTCTTTAGCACACCCAAAAAGGGAAATGGCAGGTTGTCTGCTCATGGCACGATCCTTTTGGCGTGCTCATTAAGTGAAATGCGCTCTATTTCATAAGTCTACGTTCACTTAAGAGTTTGTTGACTTTTACATCGCTTTGCTTCCTGTGTAAATTTTAAGTCCCAAGATGTGAAGGTGAATTATTCTGCAAGACCCTGTGCTATGATGTTTTTCATTCATTTCGGATCCTAGATCCTATCCTGGCTGCACTAGAACCATCAATGCAGCTTCACGACGGGCTGTATTACTCTGGTTCAGTCTTTCAAAGTTAAAGCAAACTGGAAAGGCCCATGAAACTATTTTTGTTAGAAACCAACCATTTCCCATCTGCCTTACACAACCAGCGTATCTACCACTCTTCGGCATCCCTACCACCTAGGAACGTTTCGGTCTGGCAACACTTCCAGCTTGATTTGGCAAAAGCCTCTTGTACAGCCATCTACTTTACACCCTAGGGCTTGAACCGAGGGGATGGAAACGGACAGTTGTGAAGCACCTTCCCTAAAATAGGCCAGAGTTAACCCGAGAAGCCTCTTCAACTCGAAGCGGCTGGAGAAGAAAATAATACTCCCTGATTAGGGATACGAGTAGGAGCATCTCAGATGTTAAAGACAAAAAGCTGTAAATGTGTGCAAGACCAGACAATATTCAAGTGTGCTTTGGGACTCGGCAGGCTTGGGCAGATAAGCAGCTTGCACTTTATAATTTATTATTTTATATGCTGCAAATTCAACTTCCAGGATTTGAAAACACAAGGACTACTACATTTCTGTTACAGAATCTAACTCTGTGCCAACTGGGCTTACAATGAATGTTGGTTAAAACTATGAACTGCAGGAAGAATATGCCGGAAGAGATTGTATTTAGCTGGCCCACCTCCTCTCTGTCACTCATAAGATTTTTTTCCTCTGCTTGTCTGGGCCAGTTCACTTCCAGCTTTCCTCCCCAATACTCTGTTTTATAAAAACACTGAGCCATGCACTTTGCGTTAGGGCATTTTAGGTGTTCTGCCACATGCTAAACCTAAATGAGTCCTTAATGCTTTGCTACGTGGGGCCTGTGAGGCAAACTTGGTATTTATTCTCTGGCTCGAGCATGCGGTGTATCTGCAACATCCCTCCCTTCTCCCTCTCCTCCCACGCGCCTCCTCTCTTCCCCCACCCACCGCAGACAGCCTGGTACAGTCGGCAGTGACAGCTAGGCAAGGATTAAAGAATCTGTGGGAAAAGAGCACTCCACTTTCTAACTTTCCTCTTTCTTCTATCAGACAGAGCACAGCACAATCGAATCCTGTTCAGACACGTCAAAACCAGGCTAACCAAACAAGCCAGAAGCAACTGAAACACGCAGCGCTGGAACGCGCGGCCTCCCTCCCTCGCACAGCAATAAACAGCTGAGGGAGAGCCGGCGTCGGCCGACCCGCTCACAGCCAGCCCGTGGCGCGCGTTGCAGGGGAAGGCTCTCCCACCAAACCATAAACCAGCAGCTCGGGCTGGGCCTCCCCTCGGGCACAGACCAACCCAGCCAGCTACACCACCAGCCCTCTCCATCCCGCCGCGCTCGAATGGATGAGGCGCAGCTTCACAAACCGGGCTGCGCGTGACACCCAGAAGACACTCGGAGCTAAGGAAGGAGAAAAAAAGAAGCTAGCGAAGGGGACTGAGTACCAGGGTGCAGAAGAACACGGGCCTGTGTGGTTTCATGTAGCTCTATTACATCGAGAGCTGGCCCTATCTATCTTCCTGACAGACAGTATGCACTGCTGACTAATTATCAGCATTATACTGCAGAGACCTGAAGAGAAGCTTGGGAACTTGACAGCTTATGTATCTTTTCTCCAGCTCTGCTGGTTTATCTAATACAACGTATTTTGCCAAAGTACCACATGTAGTTTGCCAAGGCTAAACAGGCCCAGTATGGAAATACAGAGGAGACAGGAAAACATTGATGGCAGAGAGCGAAGCAAAGCTGAGGTGTGGGTGGAAAGAAACAGAAAGGCGAGACACAGCAGAGACCAAGGCTACCGCAAAGGCTCTCCCTTTTATTCTCCAGTAGTTTTTTTTCAAGTACTAACAACCGGATTCTGATCATTTTGCAGCTTAGGTAAAGACAACTCCTTCTGGCACTGAGCCGGTGCCCGGTCTGAATGAGAGTGTGTGACCAGAAGCGAGACTGACAACGAGAAATCACCCTTTTTGCCGTGGTTCTCATACCTCCACGACTTCAAAACCTGTAATGCTTCCTGCCACAGGACTGCTCCTGGTTTGCACTGCTGCATACAGCAGAGCAGAATGAAGCTCTAAAGGAAAACTCATTTGTAAGGGGACTTTAAAATCTCTCCACGTGCAGCAGACTCAGACTGTTCAGTGTGTAGCCGTACCACGCCGAAGAAGAGCTCAAGAGGCTGGACAAGCTCCAACACTGCACATGGCCTTAGTAAGTCGGGCTGTCTGTAAAAAGGGTAGATATGTCTGAATCTAAGTAAGTTTTATAGTGAGGGTTGGCTGAGGGAGATCCCTGTAGTACCACTCTCTAACTGGTTTTCTGGCCACATTTTTACCAATGTAAATTGTGCAACTTACACTAGGAACTCATTTCTGAGCGAACGCATGAATCACGCTTTTATGCAACGCTCCTCTCCCCAGACTCTCAAAGCTCACCCAACCAGTCACTGTTTTTTCTCTCATAAGACAGTAGGACAGAATGCGAACAACTTCCTTTGTGTTCAGCAGCTGAGGAACAGCAGCACACAAGCAAAATCTTGCCCAAAATCTGATAGAAGTTACTGGCTTCATTGGAAACTGATTGCAGGTCCTCCAAGCATCAGTCTAGTTGTCCTGTCTGGGTAGTGTATGACCGTGCTCCCTTTTATTCATGCATTAACAGCTACGTTTTCTCCCAGAATGAGATCCCAAGCGTTCTGGATCCCGCTTTTTAGCTTCCTCACACACACCAGGTTTAGAGAACTGTGAAAACAGTGAAATGGTCCTACCGGTAGGTGTACGGCCCTATTTCCTCTACAAGAGGAGTATCGCCTTGAAGCACTTCTAAAGGATTTGTCACATTGAAAAAGTAGAACTGCATGTAGACGGGTGGAGGAGGATCCTCCCAGGCTTCAAACGTTTCCGTGCCATTTTTCAATACTGTTCCCTGAAACAAGAGAAAGACGGATTAGCTGTTAATGATAGACGCTGTATGATATTTATAGGAAAGAGAGGAAATCTATGCCCTCGGAACAAGCCCAGGCAACAGGATTCGAGATGCCAGTTCTGCAGACGTTTATAGGTGTGTTTTACTTCGAAGCATCTCAATAAATATCAGCAAGATCAGACACATGCTACAATGGCTTGCAGGCTAGGGGCATAGTTTTGTTGGGGTTGTTGTTCCATTTCTTCCCACAAACATTTCTTTTTCACAATGAAGACTTATCAGCGATTACACTGTTGCCTTTCCCATGTCAGCAAAAACCTAACCTGGTGTAAGATACCATAAAACATGCCCACGTTAGAGATAAGCGTCGAACTCAACAGCGGGAGGCCAAGAGGTCCTAAGAGAGACCCCTTAGGAGGTACAAGGC
Organism: Pluvialis apricaria; assembly: GCA_017639485.1. Taxonomy (NCBI): domain Eukaryota; kingdom Metazoa; phylum Chordata; class Aves; order Charadriiformes; family Charadriidae; genus Pluvialis; species Pluvialis apricaria. The sequence goes on from CM030010.1 coordinate 82,669,367, forward strand.
CAGAAAAGCAGCTCAGACTCCTTATGTTTATGATTTCTTTGCCTAAGAATGTCAGATTCCAGTACAGCTGCGAGATTCTGTCTCCAAAGCGTTTCTCAGTGCCCCGTGAGGGAAACCTGCAAGGGACAGAAACTGCTTTCATGTAGGCATACTGGGATTTGTGCCTTTCTGAGGTCTCTGAGTAGGGCAAAGATTCTTTGCCCTCTGCCTTTAATTACTTTCCTACAGCAATGACAGCGCGTGCATCTCCAGACCCATGGAACGTCAGTTTGTTTTGTAACCAATAAAACACGGACCTACAAAAGACCAGCTACAAATCGTTATTTTTATGGCAGAAGCACTTAAGTAATGAATCAGTACTTCCTTTAGTTACCAGAACATACATGTTATAAGGAAAGTCACAACGGTACCTCTACATAGCTCCATTAGGAACATGTAATACAGGTCTGGACCCCTCATTTTATTACCATTTCATTTTAGATAAAATTCACCCCAACTATAAAAGCATCCCCGCCAACACTACCAAAATCAAGGCCTTTCAAATAGTTATAACACTGGTACTGCTACTGCGGTAGTAAAGAGAAATCCGGCTTGCAGAGTGGAGTTTCCAGGAATAAGCACAAAGAAAAGTATATCTTTGAAAACCGTTATCACCTGTAGGCGGAAGAAGGCGGGGGGGGGGGGAGTAATTTGCAATTAAATGGGTCTCATCAACACTTGCTCTTTTCATTCTTCTGAGAAAACAAGTCAAATATTGTAAGTGCAAGCTCAAAAGCAGGGCAGACTGGACAGCTGCCATTTCTTGGTCACTGTTTATGGGGTCTTAACTTCATCAGCCGTGGTTGCCTCAGGCCTCATTCTTGGCCTTCCCACTTAAGGAGCTGTTTTCTCTCCCTGTAGATTTTCATTCTGAATGATTAGATAAAGAGAAGACTGTTTCAAAGAAAAACTTGTTGGCAGGAGCCTGGAATGGCAGCAGTATTGCTGGATGGCAATGAAAGCCAACCCAGCTGGTAGCACTTTGCAGTTGCAGACTGCTTTCCTCTGAGAATTTCAAACCATGTATTTGGTGCGCACCACCAGAAAAAATTGTATTTTAGACCTGCTTCAGGAGCTTTGTGCGTTCCTTTGGAACTGCCAGTACCTCATAGGTACCATTTCCTACACAGCCCAATGCTTTTGATCCTGTTTTCTTGAGAACTGTGCCAAGGAGGCTCATCCCTGTATTCAGACAGAGCCCTCCTGAAGTTGGTTTGTAGGATCAGGAACAGAAAATCTCCCCAAATCAGGCATACCATTTCCACGATGCCACCATAAAGGGCTGGGAGCGAGGCAGCAATGTATTTAAGACACCTACAGATGACCGTGACAACTTTTCCCCGTATGCATGTAACTACATTACAAAGTCAATTATTTCAGAGGTGGTGGTGCAGTGAACTACTGATGTCTGCTCCCTTCCTAAGTTGTGCAAAGCTCACAACTCTCACGTGCACGTAGTGCAATGAGTATAAGCTTGACACTGATAACCAGAGTAATCATTGCCTGTCCTGACCTTAACCATCCATACGGAGAAATTTGAACTGTTCCCTCACAACTACTAAGCATATTCAGGACACCCACCTATTGCTCAAATGTCTCTATATGAGGCAACTAAAATGAGAGATTATTACTCAGTCTAAATGTACAACGTTTAAAAAAACAAGTGCACCCTGGTCATATTCACTCCAGTTTTACTCTCCAGACTATCCTTTATGACAGAGGGATCACATTTACGATGCGCAGGGAGGCCACGTCCCCACCCTCCTGAGCCAGACTGAAAACAAGAAGCTCCCCAACTCGATGTAGCATCTACCATGCTCTCTCTAGATACACATATGCACCAGATTACACACAAAGAGCATTAAAAAGGAAGAAATGAAGGAGACTTTCCCTAGCAGGTTGGTTTAAATACAGGCTCTTGAGATGTTGAAATCATAAGCGATCCCTTGGGAGATGGGCTACAGAGCAAAATGGTGGTGAAACTAAGTCATCTGGTGATTTTTTTCCTGGATCTGCATGACACCGTTTGGATCTCCCACAGAAATGGCATGTCTATTTATAGCTCTGTCCAGTGACAGCCCCACTGGTAAACCCAGATTCACAAACTTCGGAGCTAGATTCAGATATACTCCCACAAAACTGTCAAATAATAAACGATGGTAAGCTCTCTTCTCTTTTTCACCAAATGTTACCAGGGATATTTGGGTCTATCACATGATACTACACAGCCTAGACCTGAGAGAAAAATATGAGCACCTATTTTTGAGCAAAACATATGCCCACGTCCCTCAGCTGATGGCATTCAAGTTTAGCTCTGCTGACTTCCCTCCACGCCAGAGTAGGACCTGATGTTACAGAACTGGGATTGCTTGGGGTTTTTTTTGTCAGAGCTTGCGTTCGCGATTAGGTTGGGCAGACTACAAGACATTAAATCACAGGACTGCTCTTTAATCTAAAATATGTGAAAGATACAGGTCCGCTGTAGTTATGGCTGCTGTACTGCGCAAGGCCAGAGATTCGGACCTTTCCTCTCCCTACGCTTGCATGCAAGAACAAGAGACACAACTTAAAGTATTCAGAACCCTCAAGTCAAACACTAGTCCTGCAGGCAGTAGCCAAGAGGGGCCTCAGACTCAGAGATCCTGTCTCAGGGAGATGCAAGGGCGTACCTACTGCAAGGTCACGTCCTAAAACCACTGGACAATCAGATCTCCTCTCTTCATGCAGAAGCGCAGCAGGGGTTCTCCTTTCCAAGTGGAGTCCACGCTCATTTCAAGTGTACTGAAGCACCCTTCCCACTGACTTTATTTACCATGCCAGTCCTGAATTTGCAGCTGTGTCATTCTTTGGTGTTTCCTCGTCTCGACCGCGCTGCACACAAAGGAAATAGAAAGGGAGCTTCCCCTCCCGAATGTATCTGTTACTGGCAGTGATAGTGGGGGTGGGAAACGATACTGAACATTTTTGGAACCTACACAGAAAATTAAATTTCTTTTTTATTCCCTGGAACTGCAAAATGTTCTAATTCCAAGACATAGTTTTATGTGTTCACCTATCACAGAATTTAATTGCAACTTTTCAGACAAGTCACAGGGTAAACTTTCAGACCAACAAGAGCAGACTTCTCTGACTGCACCTTGGGAACAGTCTCCTCAAAAGGAGCATCTCAACTAATCCTTCATCTAAGCCTCCGCACTAAAATGTGCTGAGAGCTCTAGTACTTCACATTAAACAACAACAACAACAACAAAAAAATCAACATATAAACTAAATCAAGGGAAAAAAATGTCTTCCCTGTCCTTTTGGGTCCTAAACGCTCCAGGCAATGCAGCTCTAGAGGAGGCTGGCAACAACAGTCAGGTGACATTTCAAGGGGTTAAAAGACAAAATGTTTTCTAAAATTATCGGCGTAAGGTATGGGGCATAAAGAAAACACTTGAGGTAAAGGACTGATTGCCCAAGTTTGGAATTAGGTGCACAGACCAAAGGTTGTTATATTCATAAACTGCACCAGGCATAAGGCAAACACTGCTAGCAGCTAGGAAGGCTCTTCTCCTGTGGGCAGCTCATTTATTCTTGTTCATTAGGTTTTTTGCCCTTCTTTGATGGGGTTTCAGGTGCTAGCCCCTGACAACGTACAGGCATCGGACAAGTCAGACATCTGATCCGGCATGGCACTCTAATTCACAAAAAGCCACTCAGACCGGCAAATAAGGCAGCGAATAAGTTGCCAAGATTTGAATGCCTTCCAGGGAAAGGTGCTCCCACTGTCCTTGTCGCTACACATCTGCCCGCTGATTTTCAAGGGGATGTGAGGTCTGACACCGGACCGGATTCCCCACTCCTCCCAGCCCTCCTCTGGATCCAAGGTCCCTGCCTTTGGCTTGAAAGAATGCAGCACACGAACCCCCTACTGAGAGCCGATCCACCCTCAGCGGTTCACACGTCCCGGGTTTGGACACACGGGCGCTTCAGCTGCTCCAAAATGCGGTTCTTCCATTTCAGCTGTAGTGGAGACTGCAAAGACAGCTCTTCGCTGCGAGTCAGCTCTGTTTCGGGACCGCTGGAAAGCCCTCAGACCTGTCGTAAGGGCAACCTCTTGCCCCTTCCACAAGTCCTCCGATGACAGGGAGGTTGAGGAGGCAAAGAAGGGCCAGAGTGCAAAGATAACATTTCACATCCAATGTCCTGGACTGCAGAGAGCTGGAAAAGCTCACGTCTTGCCACATTTCAAAGGCAAATTGAGATTTGTCTATTTGCACAAGATTTTCTAGGCTGCACACGTGGTTACACAAGAGATAGCAACTTTGTAGACTACACACAAATGAGAAAAAGCTCATGTGGGATAAAGCACATGTGGAAAGCAGCCAAATCAGCAGAGTGATTGGGAGGACACTGCTTTTGGGGCACAGTTGGTGTGTGTGGCTGCTGGAGAAGGCCAGGAGGGAGGCAGCGGCTAGAGCAGGGAGCAGGAGCCTTGATTCTGCATGATCCAGATGTACGCTAGCACGAGCTCAAGAGCGGTAAGCAGGAAAAGACTGAGCTCTGGAAACTTTATCCTGCATTACCGAAAGCCCTGCTGAGCGAATACCAACTTACTCTTACATAATCGACCATTAAGGGTAAGGAGCATGTAGCCAAGAGATAATACGTGTAAGGAGGATCACGCCTAATTCCTGACAGTCCCACACTCTCCCGCCAAACCATTTTTTTTTTTTACCCCACTGCTCTTTTGTTAAGAGCACGAAACAGACTTGAAACCGGAACTTCTGCTGCGATGCAGAGGATGACAAGACTCCTTTCCAAAGAGACCTAAGATCTGGGAGATGGAACTGCACATGCCTGTGCAAAGCTGTACTGATTTGGCTTGGTTTGCATACGACTTTGCATACATTAACACTCATATCACTTCACACCTGGCTTGCAGACTGCCTAGAAAAGGTACGGGCTGACGATCAACTGACTTCAGGATAAACCATCCATTACTCATGCTACGCTCCAGCACGGCAGAGGCGCGTACCTGAGAACAAACACTGTAGGAGTCGCCGTACGAGCAGTTCCTCAAGAGCAGCTGACACACCGGCAGGCTGCACGACAGCTTACCCTACGGTAGCCTTTTTTTTTTTTTTTTTTGGCTATCCCCCGAAGTTTACTGGCACATTTCAAAGTGCCACAACCTGCTTTAAGCTGGCTGCCAACCTAAAATTGCACTCGTTAAACCGAACTGATTCAAGTTAAGACAATACAGCTTCTATGTTAGGAAATGCTGCCTGTCAATACCCCAAAGAAAGGAACATCCCAGGGGATCAGCAGACTTTGTGCACCGGTTAGACAATAGCACTGGTCACATCCCTCCATTTGTCAGCACTCTTGGTTTCTCTGTCAGTACAACAGAGAGGATGACATTCCTCAGAACAGGTAAATAATCGTTCATTTACATGCTTCACAGGTGTTTTAAGGGAGTTACTAACACTAACACAGTTGACCCTTCGCACCGGACCACCGAATAAATGCAAAGAGCCAGTATGAGAGAGGAACAAAAGCTCGGGCAGACCACGAACAGCAAAGGGCTCCACATTCTTGACAATGCCAGGACGGGCGTCCCCGAAGTGTGCTACAAGCAGCCTTTAACAGCAGGGTGAAATGCCCCGCTGTCATCACCCAGACTGGGAAACTACCACGTGTTTCAGCCCATCGCACCTCTGGCCATGCTCCAGAGGCAGCAGTAACTGGAGCAGCAGAACAAGCTGCTGTATGAAAGCTGCAAGAAATCTATGATAGGCACGGCAAAACAGGAGGGGTGCTTTAGGTGTTCCCCGCTCACCTCTTGTGCTGCTGCTCTGGAGAGGGCTCCGCGCTACAGCTGCTGCCCCGCAGCCAGTAAAGCTGCCTGAAGAGAACTGATTTTTACACATATTTACCCAATTTTTACCCAGCCCAGGCCCAGGGCAGCCTGAGCTCCATCCTGAGCCCCAGCCTAGCCGGGCGGTGCAGTGCAGGGGGGGTTCCCTGCCCAGGGATGCTCCCGCCCTCTCCCAACCACAGCTGGCGCAAGCAGGGTGCCAGCCCCCCGCCACCCGCCAGCCCCCTCCCTCCCCGGGTTATTTTGAGAGGGAATAAACCGGTCGGCAGGGATTTGGGGTTGGGAATCGGGCCGTGCTCTCACCTGCTTCACTTGCAAGTCCACCACTCTCTGGAAGACGTGTGCCACCAGCAAGGAGATGCTGGCGATGAGCAGCGTCATGGCCAAGACCCCCACGGTGACAAGGCAAAGCGATTTCATGGCTGCTGCCGAAGAGGGACACAACCGGCGGTGTCACAGCCGCCGCCGGGCTCCGGGCCGGGCGCAGGGGGGGCGGGCGGCCGCCTGGCTCCGCCTGCCGACGGACCGGGAGGAGCCGCCGGTACCGCCCGCCCCGCAAGGCCCGGAGGGTCCCGCCGCCGGGGGAGCCGCTTCTCCGCGGCCGCGGGTGGGAGCGAGGGGAGGGACAGAGCCTCTGCCGGGGGAGAGGGGGGGTGTTTGGTGACCCCAGGGCCGGCAGGCCCTTGCTCAGGGCGTCAGGTTGGTCACCCGCTTACCGGGAAAGAGAGGAATCTACCCGAAAATAATTTGGGTTTTGTTCCTGCTTGCAAGACGGGCTGCGGCTGGCACGGCCGAAATCTTCCTGCCTGCTGTGGGTGGATCTGCTAGCGCACGTCTCTCCATGCAGCTGGCATCTTTGAAAGGTCTTCTGGAAAACAAGCAGAAAGGCAGCTATTATTCTTCGTAGAATCGTAGAATGGTTGGAGCTGGAAGGGACCTTCAAGGTCGTTTTTCAGCAAGATGATTAGGGAAAAACTTGCAGGGAACACGAACTGCCCCTAGACTGAATTAAGCTTCACAGGGATCAGATTCTACCCTCGTTTTTAGCAGGGCCTCTTACGATAGGACGAGGGGACAATGGCTTTAAACTAAAAGAGGGAAGATTTAGATTAGGTATTAGGGAGAAATTGTTTACGTTGAGGGTGGTGAGGCACTGGCCCAGGTTGCCCCGAGAGCTGGCGGATGCCCCATCCCTGGAAACATTCCAGGCCAGGTTGGACGGGGCTCTGAGCGACCTGATCTAGTTGAAGATGTCCCTGCTTATGGTAGAGGGGTTGGACGAGGTGGCCTTTAAAGGTCCCTTCCCACCCAAACCATTCTGTGATTCTGTGATAATTCAATACAGTTCAGCTTCCACTAACACAGTTAAGCCACTCCTAAAAAATAATGTAATTGACATACTCATTTCTCCTTTAAAAGACAGTGGGCACTATTGCGCCAGTTTCCCACCCATCATCGCCTCCTGGTACGCTGCTGGCAGGAGGGAAAGATACCTGCAACGGGGGCTTTCTCCGCCATGGACATTGTGCTAATTGCTTTCCATCACAGCCTTCCTACTGCACAAAAGGAAGGAAAAGCCTCTGCGATACAGGGCTCCTGTCCCATAACCATAACCAAGCTGCCAGCACCCCTGGCGTTTCCAAAGTCGTGAGTCAGTGTCCTCTCCTCTTGCCCTTCCAAACCACGAGGCTGGCAGCTCGCCATCATCAGCCTGATCCAAATAACGCCTTCCCTAGACGAGAGCAAGTCTAGGGACTTACAATCTAGGGACTAGATTATTTACTCTGCAAATCCATCAGGTGGATTTCCTGCTAAGGTGGACTGCAGCATTTTCCTTTATAAATACTACTTCCCGTAATTGTAATTGCAGTAATAGTGTTGTGTTACTATGTGCATTTTAATTTTGCTTATGAAAGGTTATGAGGTCACATTTCACAGTTGTTTGGAAAACTCGAACTTTTGTGGTTCCACCCATGCAATAAAAAAAAAAAAAAAAAGATTGTTCTGGCAGATTGTTTTCATTTAGATTCCCACTCCGAAGTGGCGTTTTTAGATCTGTTTCATCATCATCTCTCCAAAAAGCAAGCAACAGAGTAAATAATTAGAATCCCTTTTCGAAGGCTAATTTAAATACAGCAATAGAATTCTTACCCCTGGAAAAAATCTGCCATGGGAATTCTCTCTCTGAAACCATAAACCTTCCCTTACAGCATAAAATGTTGGCCTTTGATGGGGACCAGCTGTAGTGACAATTTTTACAAGAAGATGCCTCCTCCTGCAGCGCATTAAACATATTTTCTATTGCTGCTGAAGCAGTGGAAGGGAGACCTCTTTCTCATCTCACCTAAAGTAGTTCAACTGCTTTGTGACTTCCATTTTTTAGTGAGGATGTCCTGATGCACGCACTCCAGTGTCAGTAAGAAGCCGACCAGGTCCTTTGTCTCTGACTTAGAGATAAATACAGAAGAAAAAGAATAGATAGCAATTCTCTCGTTATGCAAAGCCTTTTTTATCATTACTACTCTTCACAGCCATGAAGCATTTTTTATTCATGATGTTAAAGAACATGCTGTTTTATCTGAGCACTGAAACCCTGGAAAATCAAAAGAAAGGCAGGAATATTTAAGGAATTCCAGCAAGCTGAGGTATCTTAGATGGGAGAAACATTTTTTTTTCAAAGGCTAAATTTGTTTTGCTACCTCAATGGATAAAGGATTCTTGCAGCCCACGGTACCACTGAAATTCTTTTAGCTGAACCCTGGCATGAATATTTATAGATCAAGCAATGATTTCTGCAGAGTTTTGGTTTTGCTTAATTCAGTGTGTTGGCTTATTTTTTCATAAAAATCTGCCCATGTGATGCACAGAACCACACTGCTTCCCCATACAGATTTTCTAGATTCTCAGGGTGAATTACTTTCTTTTTTTGGCAAATTACTTTACCTTTGGAAGTCAAGAGACTGCTTACAGGCAATGATACATCTAAATCATTCCCATGAAGAGCGACTCCACCTCTGAACTGCAGCATGGGAATGCAGTGGGTGCACCGCTGGCTCAAGGCACAATACTGTGTCATAATTACAGATCCCTGAAACAAGCAGAGGCATATCTTCCCCTTCCAATTTCACAACGACGTTACAAGGGGAAAAGGCAGATAAGGCCCACATTCAGGAAAATATGTAAATGTGCTTACCCAAAGAAGACTTTGCGTCCTCATTCTTTTTCCTTTCTTACCCCTTCCACTAATCTTTCCTCTCCCCACTCCTTTTGCTTTTTTACTATTTAATTTCCCATTCCCAAGAATCTCCACCACTTAAATTGACAGTGTTTACAGAAGTGCATGACAGCTACTCTGCTCATGGGCTACACCGTTGTCTTACCTCCTTGGTAAACTCGTGGCACTGCTTTTTCCTTTTTCTGTTATTGTACAGAACTCATCACAACTGGGATCCCAGCCGTGGTGGGCGCCTTGCACTAACACCATAAAGATGGTGAAAATAATAGGCAAATCCTACTCTGTAAAACATGCCAGGTGCCAGCTCCCATGCTGGGGCTTCACTGACAATCGCTTAGCGAAAAAGCAAAAGGCAAATTGATACCTGGGGCAGATTTTCCTTTCCCTGTTGAGTACCATTCCTCAGGCTCGATGGCAGACGCACCAGGCCTGCATGCACGACGTCGGGTTCTGTAGGAGAGACGCACGTCAAAATGGATGCATGTTGCCAGGAGGATCCCTTTGGAAATGTAAAGTTGCAAGGGGTGCGGCGGGCAGGTAAATCAGAGAACATGGAGTTGTTAGGGTCTGGAGGAACCCAACTGTAGGAGAACAGTCATGGAGTCTGCCACAGAAAGATGCTGTCTCTTGTTCTGCCCCATCACCCACGTACACTGCTGGGCTACCCTAGATTTGCAGTGTCTCACGACGAAACGGGCAAGCTTCATGCTCCCAGGGGCATAGTTCAGGGCCTTTCCTGATGATTTCCGTGCGGTAAAATGATTTGAGAACCTTTTTTAAAAACTAACCCATGGATGAAATAGTCCTGTCCCATGCACTGGGAAAATCTTTAAGAAATAGAAGAAGTCATTACTTACTGAGGTCGTCAATGCGGCTTCTTCAGTTCGTGTAACACTTGGCTCCTCGGGGTCTACGTAAGGAAGGAAAAGGCTTGTCAAGGAAGGAATTAGGAAATCATACAGCACAGTATCAGGCAAATCAGAACAGATCCCAGAAATCCTTAATCCTATTCCTGCCATTTAGTAACTATTAGACCATTAGTGAATGTTTTATTTTGGCCACAACAGAGGGGTGGAAACAGCAGATAGGAGGGGTAGGATATTTTTCGTTGTCTCTTTGTGTGCATCCATGTGACTTCATGGATCTCTGGTCTACGCCATCCAAGATAGGAATCATACTTGTCTTTACTTCAGGCTTCGGTGCTACAATCATCTGTCACTGTTGCCAGACCTGTTCACACCAGGTCTAACTGGATCCAAATCTTGCATTGCTTCCTTTAGCAGATGTGACCTGAAGGCAAACAGAGACATGAAACAGCCTTTCCAGAACCAAGCGTAGATTCATCTCCACAGTGAGAATGCAATTGTAACTAGAAAAGTGTTTTACTTAATAAATACTCTACCAGTTTCTGTCTTACCTAAAATTTTGGTAGACTTGTGCACTCATCTCCTTCTGCTGCATAATGTTTGCGGTCTGCTTTCATCTGTGTATCTGTGGTGCTCTGCTGACTTCCACCTCCGTCATCACATTTCTGAATCTTACCTGTATTTTCCTCTGGAATATACAGCAGAAGAAATTCAGATGTAAATATTACAAGGACTGACATCTCCTAGTTACCAAGAATGGTGCTTTTATGAAGGTGGGGCATCCCTCTCTGTTGGGTACTGTCAGGAATTTAACCCCCGGCTGCCGTTTAACTCAGCCCAGCTCATCAACAGAACATAAAACATATTACAGGTAACTTGCAGGTCCTTAACATTTCAAGTTTCCTGACAGCTCACCACAAAGAGCCTCTGCTGGCTGGATGTTTCACAGCATGGGTCGAGGAGGACCCAAACTTCGCCTTGAACCTCAGCAGCCCCTCTCCTCTTCTCCCCACCGCATCGAGCACCGATCCACACTAAGTCCTCTGTACTCAGTTGCACATCTCGTTTTCACCGCTGCCTCGAAGCAATCCTAGAGCCCTCGCTGCTGAGCTAGGGCACTCTCAAGCTGAATGTGGCCAAGGAGCCGTGCTAGGGGATGGGGGATGGAGGAAATATGTTGTGGGGTGGGAGAATGTCCCTTGTGGCTGCGTAAGATACGCTGTGGCTTGCACTAAGCTGTGAAACAGAGATCTTGCTAGGAAAGGAAGGAGAGGAAGCTGCAGGGCATGCACTGGAATGTATGGGAGACTCTGGCATGTGGCACTGTCTGGATAACCCAGGCAGCTCACAAGTTTGCTGAGGACCTGGCTTGCAGTGCCAAGCCCATGTAATCACTACATCTCCTGCTCTCCAAGCTTCACTACCTTAAATCAAGTTCTAGCTGCTAGACTGCATATTCCTCCAATGCAGATTGCAACAGTCAACAGCCAAGCGCTTGATCTCAGACTCTTGCACATTAAGTCCTGCTCTCCACCCGCTTTCTTCCCCGAGGACACCTCAGGTCTTGGGAGGAGCCATTATGGGTTAGACAGCTAAAGCCCAGGGAGACCGACAGAACCTTTCCAAGCCCTCAGCTTTCTATACGGTCCTGAAGCAGCTCCAAGACCAAGCAGGTTCGCTTGTTCTGTTGCTGATAAGCACTGCAAACAGCCCCGGACTACTGGGAACACCCTCTGCACGCCAAGGGACAAGCACAAATGCGGCAGCACCCAGGGAGGAACCGAGAGCACAGCTGAGATGTGCCCATGCTGTTCACAGCAGTAGAGCAAAGGAGAACCTGGCTGTGCTGACACGGGAAGAGGCTAGCCGTTATTCGGCTCAGCTTTCTTATCTGCAACAGCAATGAAGGCAATGTGTCACCTGGCAGGGCTCCCAGCAGACCTATTGAGCGTGGGGACAGGCAAGAGGAGTGTGTGGGGCACGTGTCCCAAGGACAGGGCAGAGAAAACAGAGAGAGCTTGGGGATGAGCTACGTGACCGAGAGCCTCTCTTGGCCCTGCAGGTGGTTCTGGCTGCAGTCTCCTAGCGACACAGCGTCCCCAAGCTCTGCCCTTCTGCTCCGGGCAGCCGGGCAGGGAGTTCTGGTGAGGCCCTTGCGCTCCTTCATTCATCCGTCTCTCCTTCTGGCATCTTCACTCTTCCTGAAGCTCCGGCTGCAGTAGACCCATACCCATCAGGCACAGCAGGGTTGGGACCTGGGTTTTTCTCTCTTAAATGTATTCATGGGAAAACAGGCAAATCACTTTTCTCTGCCCCTGGCTTGTACCCCAGTCCCTCGCTGGGCTTCTGAATGTCAGCATCTAGCACAGCTCCTTTCTCACACCCTGAGATCTTGGAGCCTGAATGGTCCTGCATGTTCGGTCCTCAGCTTTGACACCAACCAGAGAACTCCCCTGCCATGTGCCTGTTTCACACAGGGCAAACAGTGGAGCTAAACTGTCACAGCACAGGCCAGATGTGGTGAGCCTTTTACTCCTGCTTTCTTAATACAAGCAGAGTAACTTTTAAAAGACACTTCTTTATAAAGGCAGTACTTCCTGCACTAACTGGACGCTTTTGGTTTCAGGTACAAGGAAAAGCTGTCACCAAGACGCTTGCCAGCACGCAGCACCAAATAGAGGTTCTCAGATTCGCTTAATGGCCACCGCTGGCGGTTCTTAAAAAGAGGTCTGGATGATTTCAGAAATGGCTCCCCTCCTCCGTGTGAGAACATCATCATCCATAGCCCATAGGGGCTTTCCCCCATCCTGCTACAGAGTGGATCCCACCTGGGTCAACAAAAGGCACGGAAAACACATGCTAAACCCAACTGCAAGCAGCAGGAAGCCAGGAAGGATTTCGCGAAGGACATGGACTGCCACCTAAGCCATTTCACTCTCATTCGAAAGATAGCATCTTTCCAGAGGTAAAGACAATACAGTTGTTACTATTCTTCCTTGAAGTGAGCATCCATCCAGCACTGGAAATTCAAAACCAGTCCAGGATTGTGTTCCCTCTTGCCTTGTAAACCCCCTGCCCCTCATTATTACTTCCAAACAGGAAGCCAACAAAGCCTGAATCACCACAAAAATATGTATCTCCGATCTTACTGCAGGGAAAGCTATAAGGAGCTGGCAGGTTGCTGAGGCACCTTGCCAACATGGTCAGATTAGTCACCCAGGTCAGTTACTGAAGCTGTCCCACACTTCCCCATCAATATAAGACACTGGAGAGCAGAGGCTTTACTCTCCAGCCTTGAAAACATCTTGTGATAACCCTGAACGCGCCAGAAATAGTAAAGAATCTCTCAAACAGAATAAATGGTGATCATAGATTTTTTTCCTACATTATGACACATATGGCTCCTAAAAAAGTGAGGACTACGGTCTACAACTGTCAGTGGGACTTCAGGGCCCAAATCCCAGAGCAGTGGATGAAAACTCTGGCCCCTGACCCAAGCCCTCTGATTTGACAGGAGCTTTGTACATCGAGAGTGCCAAAATGCAAAGCAAATCACAAGTCAATTTATTCTGTAGCGCTGCCAAGTGCATCTGTTTACTTTGGCATTTGCTGGCGGGAAGGGAGGGGACAGAGAGAGAGACCTGTTCTGTTTATTTGCCTCATTTTGGATTCAGCCTGACTGAGCACAGTTTCAACAATCCATACCCAGTTTTAAGTGAACTGTACTACAGAGGGCACGTTTAAAATTAGCAAACCAATGGCCCACATTTCCCTGACCCGTGAGTCATCCTCCACATGAATGCCACTCCGACATGACAAAGGTGAAGGATGCTCCACTGGAATATGATAGGACAGGCTCTGGGGAAGCAGATTTGAAATGTGTTGTTGCCATATCCATGCTCCGTGCTCCACATCATTCTTACTTTGAAGTCAAAGACAAACTTTCCCTACGCTTCTGAGGGACCAGGTGACTCAGTACTTTTGACAATCCCATTGCGATGCTCTAGGGGTCTTGGTTTTTTCTTTTCTCAGCCTATGCTCAACTTACCGAGCTGAAAGAATTCAAGAGCAGATTCTGGAGCTTAAAATGCATGCTGCTGCATTAAAATCTAGATGCACGCTACCTCAACATACAATTTTACTGACTAGAAGTGGAGGTCTTGCATAATAAGCAAGGGATTTTTACAGTCTCTGGTAACTGCATTCGACTGTGCCTGTGCATTTGAGTGAGACTGCGGACCTACAATCAGTGTCTGCTTTGTTTTGAGCCTGTCTTATGTCACAGGCTGGTATCTTCCCTTGTTCCTGGAATAAACATAGGTATCGAAGGCTGCAATTAGACGATTTTGCTCGCCTGCATTACATTATTATTTACTCAGGCCATCAACTAACTCTAATTAAAATTCTGAAATCTAAGTCTCTTTTAGCAGGGGGCATCAGCGGAGCGAGAGCGGCACAGCTGACCTCTCGGGAGTCTTAGCATGCCCAAATCCTGCAGTCTCAGTCCTTAAGTGCACAGCACTTATTGGCACAGATGAGGAAAGAGACCAAAATGGCTCACACGGGGAGTCTCTTCCCGATTCCCAATGCCTATTGCACTTAAATGCGTGCTTGGTAGGCCCAGAAATAAGGCCAGAATGAGTCATTCTTAGCCCCTTGCCCTCGTCCCAGCTAGTCGGCGGCAGCCGGTAGTAAACAAATGCTTTATATGTCAGCCTTGATACAAATAGCTCGTGTCTACCAGCTTATACAATGAGGCTGTGTGTGTGACAGCCCTCGGCTCCTGTCCTCCTCGGCGCAGGGCAACACTAGCTAAAGGCATGATAGGCACCAGCTTCCCTGGAAACGTGCCGGGCAGCGGAGGTCTTAAGTGACCAGTGCAGGAAAAGGACGGGGAAATGATATTCAAAGAGCCGAAACCAGGGAGTGAAAGAAACGAGGGAGCTCCTAGGGGACTAATCCTTCCCAGGGTTATGCCTATGGCATCTCCTTCCTGTGGGTCCTTTAGGATCTGCGCACATGCACAGGTCCGGAACACACTGTCCCCTTCGGTGGATGTAGTGCGTCTCCCAGCCCCATTCGAGGGGCTGCAGAGACATGCTGCAGAAGGTCAGTGGCTCAGAATCACTGCCTCTCAGTCCGCCTGCTGAACGCAAAGCTTTGGCACCACGATGTGACAAGCACCCGCGCTTAGCAGCATTTTATTCTAGTACAGTAAACAAAGTTCACCAACTGTTTGGACGGGCAGGTCGCCAGCCTCCCTCTAGGAGTACAACTGTCCACAGCTGCTGAAGGCCATGCTGCCTTCAATTATTTGCACCATTTTTTCAACACAAAAGCGCCACTGAGAAAAAAAACACCGGTGGGGAGGGCAGCGCGAATGCTGCCCAAGAACCTACTGCACTCCCTGTCCACCTCCACCTTCCTCAGGAAGGCAAACGACCCAGCACACTTTTGCTATTTCTAGGCCCACGCATCTTGCAGAATCCAGCTCATCTGTGCCCATTCCTTGTCAGACCCTGGGCAGCAGCCCCAGTGCAGTGTTGCACTTTGTTGTGCCTGACAGCTTCAATTTTGAGTATTTAATATCTTGTGGCCAAAACCAGTGCTGGTCCCTAGGATGGGAACCATTAAGCTAGACCTTCAGCACAGTCTGCGATACCTTGTACAGGTTAGCTGTATTCCTTGATGCCGCAGCCAGCGCAAAGCAGGGAATACTTTGGGGAAGCAAAAAAGATCACACCCCTGGTTGGTTCTAGCATGTGATCTGGGTCTCAGGACGGAGTGACTGCCTCAAGTTCTGGCTTGTTAAGCACAAATTACAATCTCATGTCTTGCCTTTTCCTCTAACATGACTGGGTGGCAAAGGACTTTATGCTTTCTTCTGTCATCAGACCAAAGCAGCACATGACTAAGCGACCAATGACATCCTCCTTCAAACTTTTAAGTCGGGAAAGAGGAACTTGCGGCATCAGTTTCAGAAGAGGGCACGCAGATTTGATGTCAGCAAAACTGTATGTCAAGGCACACAGGAGATTCCTACTGCTGCCTTATTTATACCCCTGCCCTCTTATTACAGGGAGGAGAAATACGTGACACCAATGAAGATACCCCCGTCCGACTCTGTGAAGATAAACACTCTACCACCAGAGCTTATAGCCCACTTGGGAGAATCCTTTCCCAAGAGAGCTGTAGAGTCCTTGTGTGGTAAGCAGCAAGGCAACACAGAAAAACAGGAGATTTCAGGCAATTGAGAGCTTCATTTTGAATTCGATCATGTGATTTACAAAACAATCTAATTGGTTGCAGCTTTCAGGAAAGCATCGTCTAAACAAAGGGGGCACAAACACCTATATTCAGAAATTCTATAAAGGTTTGGCCTAAGTCACCTGCTGAAGATAAAGAGTATCTTAACCTCCTGAGAATGAAATACCTGCACTCAGCGATACATGCAGAAGCACGAAAGAATATATAGCCACGCTGGGGGTGAGAAAAGTGCTCATCCAAAGAAAGCAATCTCCCCTGGAGCCCTCTGTGACTTATTTCTGTTCCAGTCCTCTACATGTCCTCGGCTCATGTGATACTTCATTTAGACAAACTTCAGACAAAGCTGAACAAAATTCTTCCGAAGAAAGGCAGATTGTTATGCCTGGCACTGAATCCAAGGGAATATTTAAGACCATGTAAAAGCCATATTTCTATCAGCCTGCTGGTGACACCAGTGACGTGGCTCTAAAGGCTCCTTCAATTACGACAAAAAGCTTCATTTCACAGTAATTAAACATCACAGCTGGGCTAAGAGAATACATGTGGCATGTTCCAGCTGAAAAAAAAAGTCGTTTGCTGTAAAGCTTGCAAACACGGGTAACATGCTGTAAAAAAAAAGCGTAAAACGATACCAAACTCTACAGCAGCTCCCTGCGGAGTGTCCTCTCAGAAGCTGTTCTCTCCCAGAAGCTAAAACCACATTTCTGGTATTTTGTCAGAATCAACTGTTTTCTATCTCCAGCTTAGAAGATAATACCTGTCAGCTACAAACACAGATGTCCTTTTTTTTTTTTATCACAAAACTCAAGCTTGTATTTGTTTTCTCAGTGCTCTTCAGACTGTGGACTTTGATAAATTTCTCTGGTAAAAGTTGTTTCAAAATAAATATTTGGATGTCTTTTATGCTGCATTTTTCTATGGGCCTGACAACATAAAGAATCTACATGGAAGTCAAAGCATAATGTCTCCAGGATGTTGGACAACCACGAGAGTCTAGCAGCATGAATTTGCTGGAACATTTTATTTATGATTCAATTTGTAAGAGCTACTGGGGCACCACAACTCCAGTGAACTCTGAGATGAGCTTGAGACACTTTACATTTCAGAGAATTTAGCCAAAGATGTTGTATGATGTTTTATGCTTTGGGGTCTCTGCTGCTCCCCATCACTGGCAAAATAACATAATATAAAGAAATAATGTCATATTATTGTTTCAGCCTATTCCTGTACAGTATACCGACCCTGGTGCTCTGCTGCATGCAGAACTTCCACTGAAGAACAAAGGCAGTTTTGGGGCATTTCTCATTATCTGTAAAGAGTGCAGAGATTAAAATATTGTGCACAGGGGAATACTTAATTGAGCAAGATCTATGGATCTGCAGCTCTGATCCCTTGCTACTGGGCTCCAAGAGGAGATTTTTACGGGTTCAGTATTTTTTTTTCTCTGCCTTGCAGTGTCTTGTATTTTCTCCCTCCTCCATCAAATCCTTAGAAGGGATCTGATTCTAACCTAGGAGGAAGGTAAAAAGCATCAGGCACCCATCATGAAACGGCATATGAAATGCAACTGTACCGCCTACAGAAAAGGAGAATGGAGAACAACAAAACAGAAAGCATGACTTTCAAAGAGAGTGATTAATTAAATGAAAAAAAACTGGCAAATAATGGCTTATGGGAAACAAATCTACGAGGAAAAGGGATTTAGGGAAAGATGTCATTCCTTGATATTACTGGCACAGTACAGAAGTCCAAAGAAAGCACAGGAAATGCAGTAAGAGACTGGCCTGGGTAAGCAATAATTTCTACCTCAAACCCAAGAAGGAATTCCAAGTAAGATTGTTATGCTTACGTAGGAAAGAGCAGCATTAGACCTGTTAGATGTTTTGAGTCAGCTAAGCGAGAATGAAATGCATTATAATATGGAAAAATAGTAGAACAAACACAGAATCACAGGCTATTTCCTTGAAAATTAATGGAAAACCTGTGTACTTCCAAAGAATCTATTCAATTTGCAGATGACACCCAGTTAGAAAACACTACAAAGGTGATGAAGGGCTTCAAATGGATTCAAAATGATCCTGACATGTTGGACAAAACCTGGAAAATAAAAGAGTGGGAAAAAAAAAGAACTGAATGACTTCTCCCAAGCAGAACTTCTCAGCTGCACAAATACCGAATGAGGAACAACTGGCTAGGCGGGAGTTCAGCAAGGGAATGACACAGGGATTTTAGTAGACTGTAAATGTCAGCAACGTCCTGGTTGTGCAAAAAAAAAAAAAAAAAAAAGGAAGCATTTTGTCATGAGAACAAAGACAAACAGGAGATAACTCTCTGTACTTCTCAGTCTGGGTGAGACCACCTCCGGGGGTGACATCTGTGTCCAGGTTTGGTTACTGTTCTTTATGAAAGATGTAAACTCAAAAGAAAACGGGGAGAGCTACAGGAATGATTACACACCTATGACCAACATGCCAAGATGGAGCAAACTGAGTTCCTAATACAGATAAGAGATAACTGAGGATATGCATAAGGAGCTCCAATTAAGTACAAGGGTGATAAAAAGAAACTGGAAATACTTTGCTTCCCATGTTTCTTTGGGACAAGGTAAGTCAGTTCAGGGGGAGCGGACAGGTATAGGTTAAAAACTAGCGATGATTTTCTGACAGAAAGGACAGTTAAGTAATGAAATACATCATCCTGAAGGCTCTGGTTTATCCCTCTTTCAAGATCAGCTTACACATTCATCAGCAGGTTGGTGCTGTGTTATGGCACAAGGGTAAAACAGACAAGCACTTCTTGACTGTTAAGATAAAAAGCTTTTTAGAAGAGAATCTACAGACTCTCTTGTGTTTTACAATTACTTTGGTGGCTATGAAGAAAAAAGCTGTTAAGATATAGCTAAGCTTTACTGTCTTACAATACTTTGATTTTACTATTAGAATTATAAACATTTGAATTTGGAAGTGGGAGCAGTTGGGAACCTGTGCCTGCTGGCAGGCAGAAACACATTTGCCATCCATGTGGGTGTTGGAGGGGAGGAGGTTAAAAATAAATGCATTCATGGATGACCTCCGGGCCACCAGCAGCCTGCAGACACCAGCCCGAAACTGGTGCCTATTTCAGGCACCTATTTCAGCCTATTGCCTTTGATTCTTGGTGAACAATCTAAGGCAGAAGGTATGGAAAACATTGCTCTTCAAAAGGTGATAGTACGCATGAGAAACCATCTCTCCTCACTGCCTGGAAACGAAGAGCTTTTACTGTCAGACATACTCCCCATGTGCCACCTGCTGGCTCCTGTGAAATGTTGCACAGAGAAGAGCATCCAGTGTTCAGGTCCGAGATACTTGCAATTCACATGGGAAAAGGATGGTACAGAAAGACAGTCAGGGTTACGGTTTCTTCTCGGAGTGTGATTCAGGTCCAAAGTATATGAATACTTTGCCCTTCCCATTTTTCTACCTGGCTGGGTGGGGACCCAACGCAGAAAATGTCAAGCAACTGCCAAGAAAACCTCCGTGGCAGCAGAGTCTTGAATTTAAGATTTTAACCTGGTGTTGAGGGAAAGCTACTTTAGACTAAGTTTTGTTAGCTATGGGTAAGACATCTATGAGATGATGTTGTTCCTTTTCCCATCTCCTTTTAGCTCTGCCTTTGGGCACATCTTGTCCCTGGGGACAGCAAGAAGAGATGAACAAAAGACCTTACTTCTGTACTTGCTTCTACAGCTCCACCTGTGCTCCTCCCTTCTCACTACATCCCCTGCTTGCCTTCCTCCACTCTCCTGCGCATCCTCTTTTACTACAGAGGTATATTCCCAAGCGAATTTGACCGTTTCCAGTTAAACTATCTAGTCCTTTGGCTGCAAAGAAAAAACAACTCAATAATAATAATCCACGGTGCTGAACACGATTATACTTTACTACTACTGCAAGGGGTAACTACCAAAGCACACTTGCTCAGCACTAGCACTTGGTATCTGCTCTATCAATAGGAAATATGATTAAGAGAGTTACTACACATTTATTCTATATTTTTCAGGAATCACACCAGCCCAAAGTTGTTAAGGGCAGATATGGTGCCTGGCACCTTGACCCTAAAACATGGAAAAAGCAGAATGTGCGTGAACCTTTAGTGGATCCGAAAGAAACAGGCAATGGTGTTCACAGTTTTACGACACCACCCGTTAAGAAGGTACCATAAGCACTGTGTACCACTGCCACTGAGCCCAGCGAGTTAATGGCTACAGGGCACGCAGCTCATGGGAACGTGCCTGTGCACCATCTGCAGCGAGAGGCATAAGGTCTCTTACTATTCACCCGGCCGGTGACAATGACTGCTTGGCTTTTCACTGGGTGACAGTGAGAATCCGCAGTGCAAGGCCTGGCAATGAGCAAACACCGACAGCTCTTATTATCAGAGAGCTGCTACCTGCCTCCAAGCTCACCTGTGACCTGTTCTCCTTTCCTTCCTCAGCAGAGCTTCACAAAAGCACCACTGGGTTTTTTTTACACATGCTGTCCTTGTGCTCAGGAAGAGCCCTCTCCAAACCTCCATAAAGCTTCTCCTGCCAAACTCCCATTCTCATGTTGGCTGTGGAACTTCCAGATGCCCGGATAGCACCGCCACAGGGAATAACAGGGCTCCTTGATTTATATTTCTTTTGTAATCGTTCACGTTTCCATTTTGTTCTATTACAAAAGTAAAACTGGAAGAAGTACTGTACATACACAAGGCCTGTTTAAGAGCAGTACTCTCCGACATCCCTAGTACAGCAGCTCCGGATACCACGGGATCAGACACAAGCCAGGCTCCAAAGCGCTCCCTAAATAGCATCCCCTACTGCCACGGTGAGAGCCAGAACAGTGAGACAGACACACCACAGGTCTGATTCAGCAGGGCATTTCCCACTCGCTCTCAAGCTACAGCCGAGATTCCCCGTCACCACACTAGATGGCACAGCTTACAGAACAAAATTCAGAAAGTTCATTTGAGAGAGCGCACGCGGGCCAGGACTTCCTAATAACAGCTGTGGCTGTGGAGCTGTTTGCCGAATTGTAATAGTAAATATCCACCCTACTATTTTGGTTTCTGAAACGTGAAAAGGTGGCAGTCTTGAGGCTCCTGAGCTCAGGCCGCACAGCTGGCTGGTAATTCTGCAGTCACATGGAGCTCTTCAAAATATGGTCCAGCAACTGCTATCGCATTTACTGAATAAACAATGGTGCAATGAAGCCTCAGTGTTCACAGAACACTAACTTCCTGACTAACACCACATCAGAAATGACCGCAGGCACAAACTAAAATCTTCGATTAATTAGAAACAGAATTGGTAGTATCCTTGAGACTTTGAGAAACTGTTTCCTTGCCCCTTTATCATACTGTTGCTTTGTTTGGTGCCAATGAAAGATTTACAAAAATACAAGATATATTTTGGAGCATTTCTGCTAATCTGCTTTGGAGATTTTGTTAGGAGGCAGAGGTCTCCATGTTCTACGGGTTGTGAGCATTTAAAGAATTCCTAGAGAGGAAGGGCTACCAAAAAACAGGGGTAAGTTACCGTCTGCAATGTTCTCTGCATTTGCTTCAGAACAGAAACCTCAGTGCTCAGCATCCTATGAGTTCTTGGGCCATCACTCTTCTCACTTCTCTCCTGTCCAGAGTCTCTGCTTCTAACCCTCGGTAAGTGATCAGTGACTCAGAAATTTTCGCCTTAGTATTCGCCAAGACCCCTGTTTTAAAAAAAGGAAACAGAAAATAAATTATAGACATCCTAAGGAGTTCCAAAGCACAAATTCACTGCTACCTGGACAGGGTATCATTGTTACAACCATGATTGAACCACCTAAAACTAGTTACATCCAGCATAAATACACATTGCCTCTGAAAGGCAAAGGTCTGCCTTTCCTTTAGCCACCCATTCCTGTTTTCTCCCCTCCGTTGGCGCAAGTATTTGTGTGGTTGAAGAGAAACATTTTTTTAATTTTCTGTGTTATTTTTCAGCTGGATCAGTTACCTCATCTGACCCACTTCAATGGTCACATGAAAGCAAAGTCCTGCACAGAACAGGCAGGAGGACAGGGGAGCTGAAAGGTCGGACAACTTTTCTGCAACAGTGTGGACTTCTGCTGTACTAAAGTGCAATCCTACCAGGAGGTCTGCAAATTAGAAAGCCTTTCCAGGTCCTTCCACCCACATGCAGCCACCGCACGCACCTAATCATTGGTAAAGCCGAACCCCTTGCTCACAAAACCCTCCCTCACCTCTGAACCGTGTCTGTTCCACAGCAGATTACAAGGATGGCCCTGGTCTAGGAGACCACAGCACTCAAAGTGCATTTGCATCAGTGGATGCTGATGGCACCTGGAAGCGACTGGGCAAAAATAGCACGTGCCCTCTGGGAACTACGTAGGACTTGCATGAAAATCTGGGATGTGGGTTGCAGAACTGTCCTTCCCTGCCTGGCTGTGCAGCAGGCTTGTCTCTGGTAGCACCTGGGTCCTTTGTGACTCCCTCTTTTTGTAATCATTCAGATGCTTTACTAGTAACAACAACTACTCTCTGAGCACTCAAAGCAATCTGTGTGCTTTGCTTTAGTTTCTTCTGCAGATACTGGATGAAAGAGAGTCTGGCAACAGAAGAGATTTGTATGAGCCTGGAAGATGAATAAAACCAGGGGAGACCTTTGCTCTGTTCTTGCTCATTAAAACAGCACCCTGCCTTTCACCCTGTGCATTTTTGTGTCGTCAAAATAAACTGTTCCTTAAGGATTTCTGTCATAGTCACTTCTAAGCTGTGTTAGTTTGGTGTCTCTTCCTAAACTGTTTCATCAAATGTATTTAAGAAAAGAAATACTGGGATTAGCAGCTCCAAACTACCTCTTCGTCTGTGCTGACGGCTGGCAGAAGGATATTCTTTTAGCATAATGATACAATCATTAATGATTTTTGTCTGCTGTGCTTCAGGGAGATGACCAGGAATTTTAAATTGCAGTACACACATACTACCTAATGAACAGTAGTACGTGGGTGCCCTAACTGATAATCCCAGCTGAGCAAGGCGGTGTACACATACGGAGCACGGGACTGTCTCTGTTTTGAGGGCTAGAAATAAAGAATAGGAGTAAACTGCGAAAATATCATCTATTATGCAAAGAGTTTCAGCAGTTAACACAAGTCATTGCTGTCAAGTGTCTGTTTTACACCGCAAGGCTAAGCTGCATCCTGAAGCGTCAACAGGGGTAAAAGAGAGCGCACCCAAAGCCACCTCAACTGAGAAAGTGCCCAGGCAGGTGCTTCTCAGCTCTTTTCTTTCACTCTATTACTGAGCAGAAGATCTGAGCAGTGCATGTTTAGCACGCGCCTGAACGCATCCCACACATCAAAGTACAAAAATAGATATTTTCACTTAAACACAAGCTCAGCACTTTGCTGGAGGAGGGCTTCAGAGAAGGTGGCTTAGCTACTGTGGTAAGCAAAGCAAGGCAAAATATTTAGATCATGAATTCTGTGTATTCGCACAGGCCACCATACACCGTATCAGTCAGGGAACTTCACCGCAAAGACTGCACACTTGTGCTTCTATAAATTCGAATGACATTTACTGTCCTGTTAAGCTGAGGCAGCACTGCTCTAAATGACACTGAAAGATTAAGAAGTTCACACACTGGAAATAGACTTATTGGGACATCCACTTAGCCATTCTTTTTTCTAATGAGATAGTGGATAAAGTCTCATCAGTGGGCTTTAGAAATCAAGTAACAACACCGCCTTTGTTCACATAAAGAGAATGGATTTAAAAAAAGACAGCCGTCAAAATTGAGTGGAACCGCCTCCCTAACTCCTTCTCTGGTGTTAATCTTTGGTGTTAATAATCTACACTGATAAACATTTTCATAGTTAGTCACTCCAGCATTACCAATTCAAATACAAAGTTACAAGTTGCATTTACTAAATTTCTTTGGTTTCTAGTAAGATTTATCTGTATAACCTTTTAATTTTGAAGCAGAATTTTACATCATCACTTAAAGAGGGAAACCGGGCAGTAAAATGAAGTTAAATTAAAATATACATCAAATACGCTCTGCACTAATGGGCTCTGAAGTCCCGGTAGTCCAAAAAAAGCTTCCTGAACATAACACGGAAGACAGGAGAACAGGACAATGCTAAGAAATCCAATTGTAGTCATTAGAGTATGATGCAGAAGTTACAAAATCAACAGTAAATTCATCCCACTTCTCAGGGATCCCAGAGAAAGCCTGATTTTCATCAGTACAAGCATGAAAAGTACAAGCAAATCAGTCACTCTCAGCACACCCCTGTGAGAGCACACAAATGTAAGCTCGCCGGTACTGCTAAAATTAAAGTTCATAAATCTCTACAGACACTACAGCTCCAATGCTTTCACTCAAGCAAAAATAGGGAAGAAACTCAAGCATTCAGCCCTCAACTGCCCGCCGTCTCCCTTCCCCTTCACTTTTGCATTATCTGGAGTTTAAACCCCCTGCAGCGCAGCCACCTTGTGCAGAGCGCCGAGCTGCGGAGACCAAACGAGGAAAGAGAAGGGGGAAAAAAAAAAGGGAGAAAAGGTGGTGGCGGCGGTGGGTTGGAGGAAGAGAAAGCAAGCCTTTCAACTTTTCCTCACCTAACTTGTGCCTTTATTTATTTTTTTTTTTTATTATTCTGCCCTGCCTTTTCCCCTCCCTTCAGCCCCCCTCTCCCGCCAGGCGCCACGGGGAGCCTCCTCCCGCCCCCGGGGGCACGGCTCCTCCCCGCGGGCCGGGACTCGCCTTAAAGCGGCGCCGGGGAAGGGGAGGGAAGGGGGGGCTGCGGCGGCTCCGCTGCTCCGCTGCCAGCGCCCGCTCATGGCCCGCGATCGCGGCCCTCCGGTGCTGCGGCAGCCCGCCGCCCCGCCGCGCTTCCCCGCCGCCGCTCTGCCCGCCGAGGCCCGCGGCTGGGGCTGGCTGTGGCCGGGGCTGTGGCCGGCGCTGGTGGTGGGGCTGCTGGCCGCCCTCGTCGCCTGGTTGTGGTACGGCGGAGGTGACGGGAGAGGAGAGGAGGCAGGCGGCGAGGGGTCCCCGCGGGCCAGGGGCGAAGCGGCGGCCGCAGGTACCGGGCGGGGAGCACCGGGGACGGAGCCGGGGGTCGGTGTGCCCGAGTCGGGCTCGGGTGTGCCGCTGCTGAGCTTCTCCGCCCTGCTTAAACCGTTCCTGGTTGGTTTCTATGTCGTTTTTAGGCGATGCGCTGGCGAGCGGTGAGCGGGCGCTGCTGGAGGGCACAGCTGCTGCCCAGTCCAGCCCGCGGAAGACTGGAGAGGAACCGGCGGTTGGACCGAGGAAAGAGCTCAACCATGTTCCAGGTGTTGGAGTTTCAGGTGAACATCTGGAGACGGAGCAGCTGGTCCCGAAGCTGGGTGCCGCCGAGCGCAGGGAGCATCCAGCCGATATTCACGGCAGCCAGGCAGGCAAGTTGAGAGCACAGACGGGACAGGCAAGTGATGGATGGTGCGTGATGAACTTGGCAGGAGCCTCTGGTGATGTTTGTAAGGACAGAAGCGAGGAGCAGCCGGGTCAGCCAGCTGAGAGTAGGGACTTGGACCACGAAGAGTGGGAAGTGGTTTCTGAGCACCTGGCCTGGGGAGAGGCTGGCAAGAACAGCAGCGTGGAAGACCCCGACAGCAAGGAATGGGAACAAGGAGACTGCCCTGATGGGGACTTGAAAGCAAAGAGAGTTGCAGCCGTGCCCCCCATGTTTCAAAATATCCACGTGACTTTCCGCGTACACTACATCACCCACTCTGACGCACAGCTGGTCGGTGTTACCGGTGACCATGAGTGTCTTGGCCAGTGGCACAGCTATGTTCCCCTCAAGTACGACAAGGATGGCTTCTGGTCTGAATCCGTGAGTCTGCCAGTAGACACCAAAGTGGAGTGGAAATTTATCCTGGTGGAGAACGAGAAGGTCAGACGTTGGGAAGAATGTGGTAATAGGACCCTGGTGACTGAACATGAAGATAAAATTGTTCATCGGTGGTGGGGACACCATTAATGGGATTTTGGAAGCTGCTTATCTCATGGCAAACCTGCTTAGATTAACTGCAGAGCCCCAAAACTTTAGCCCTTCTTCAGCAGGAGACCTCAAGCGCAGAGCTCTGCAAATCCCATATCAAACCCGGTGAAACTGCGTGAGCAGCAGATCTCTGACATCCCCTTTAGGAAATCATTGGGCAACGTGAAAAATCAACTTCCAACGCGTTCTGAAGATGTGCAAGGTAGGCTGTGAAGGCGTGAGCAGCATTCCAAAGCAGCTGCCCGTCTAGGTAAATCCGGACCCTGGACTTGAGTTTGTGTTGCTTTGAGTGGGGCTACGGGATGCATCTGTACTGACCGCTTAGGGCTTTTGAAGCATACAAGGAAGTGTGGTTACCTACACTGCAGTAGGAACTGAAGTGTTTTAACTTATGTAATGTGTTAAGTAAACAATAAACACTTTCAGACTGACGGTCTGTTACAACTGGACCAGTGAACTGACTCATTTTAATAACTCGGGGTGGAAGTGAGTTACTTGACCCGCAATCTAAAGCGCCAAAGGATTCCTGAAAAGTGCCCGGCATTCTTTGGAGTAACAAAGGTTTAACCCCAAAGTATTTTGTTCTCTACCTCCTACTCTCCAGGCAGCCCCTCGGCTCAAGCCAAGGCTTGGCACATGGGTCCCTTTTAGTCAGATCGTCCTGCCGAGAGGAGAGCAAAGGTCAGAAAGGGCTCTCTGGGCTTAATGAATTACTCTGTCGGGGTGGGAGCAGGCTTTAAAAAAACCCGGACTGCTGTGACGGCCGGGGAATAGGATTGTTCCTGAAACAGAGTTCAGTGGCACATTCTGCCTACCTAGGAACAATACCCCCGTATTGTTAGCAACAACTTAGCTTAAAATTGTGTGCTTTGTTTGTTTGGTGTTGTGTTTGTGGTGGTGTTTTTTTTTTCCCAAGACTAGGCTTTTCAACACATATTTGTTTTAAGTTGTGGCTTTCTCGTAAGCCAGATAGAGGAGAATACTTCCAGCTTCAACCAGTTGGCATTTTTTATACGACAGAAGCAGAAAGCTGCTCTGCTTGCCTGCGTTTTGTATTTTTTGGTTACAAGTACATGTTGCCACTTGAGCAAGCTCTTCGTTCCATAATGAGGAACCTCGCTCAAGCTTGCGGATATCACTTCCCTGGGCGAACGTCATCTGAAGAGCATAGTTTTGTAGTTCTGGAAGTGCATAACTTAGCACTTTGGTTTGGAATGTTTCCTTCAAAAGCACATTGCTGATCTAATTGCCTCTGCTAATTCTCTCCTGCTTTGCACGGTGGAGCAGTCTGAATATGTGAAAAAGAATGGATTTTGGTGACAGATTGGGAGATGAGCTTCAGAAGCTTACCTCCTGCACCTAGTGGGTAGTGGACATCCAGTTGGTAGGACAATACTAGAGCTGCCGTGAAGAACAAGTGTCTGAAATGTTGTTACTGGGACGTCAGTACCAGCTGTTTCATGAAACAAACCCATTGCGAGAGGGCTGGGCACAGCCACAAATAGCTAAAGAAAATCTTGGGGGGGTGTCGAGGGGAGGGTGAAAAGGGACAGAGACTAAGGCGAAGGAACAACTGCATTCGCAAATTGGAGTTTTGATGTTCTCATGCAAAACATGCCCCTCCCAGCTGTTGCTACATGACAGAGCAACCTGTTCTGTGGGTCAGTTACTTCTCCCGATGCTAGATTTGCTCTCTGCTTGTCTCGAGCAACCTACAGATTCAGGTGAATAAAATTCATTTCCTTCCCGAAGCCTTTTATAGAAGAGAACAAGTTGGGTGGGAGCTAAACTCAAGGCTGGCCGTAAGCTTTTTTGTTAACTGCTTGTCCAGGATGACAAGTATCCCTGCACCTACTTCTGGGTGAGAGGAATTGCAGGTCTGGAAAGGACGCGGTGTCATTTCTGACAACTGTCTTCAGAGGGAGAGGATGGCGCTGACAATTCAGCAGGTGGCTGATGCTGCCTGAGTGCTCTTAAAGACATGTGGATGCGCGCACACTAGTCCTCAACTCTCTCAGCTAATACGGGACTCCAATTACTTACTACATGAACTTAAAAGGAAAAGAGGACATAGTTAGCATGCCCGGGGTTGAAAAATAAATATTAACATGAGGCTTATTTCATTTTTTGGGGCTACTGCTTCACTGTAACAAATATTTCTACTGTTTAAGTAAGACTATGCTTATTGTGTATAAACAGAAAGCTCTTAAGTTCTGTCCCTGCGCACCACCACTGAATACACAAAACATTTGTGCGGGTTTCAGTCAGTAACTTACAGTTTTAACTGAATGGATAAAATCATGCTGGAACTAATGGCTTTGCACCTTAATTGCATTTTTTTGCATGTAGCTTTTCTAACAATAAATTTAAGTGAACAATATATCTGAGGTACAGTTGGAATAGAAGATGATCTTCCACAATCACTGAAGTCAAAGCAAAACGTGTTCTTTCAAGCTGTTTACAATTCTTTTTCCCATTAATGCAAGCTCTTCAAACAGTGAGATCTCGCCAACTTAAAAAGCACTTGTCCAACAGTCACTGCCATTTGAGTGTATTTATACATGCGTTGTCTGAGAAGATTAACTGTGGTATGAGATTAAGATATTCACTAGAAAGCCACTTAACCTACACTAGAATAGATTCTCTAATGCAATGCTGAACATGTTTCAAACAGACTAACCCTGAGAAGTCTCTGAAATTAAGAACAATTTTTTTTTCATTAAACAAACTGCACTTTGATCCCACAGACAACGCGTGTAGTCCTCACGATTGCATCATCTTGCTGAACGATCACGCAAGGTTTCTACAAAGACCTGCATAGCGCTTTTGCTATAACCTCTAAATTATTACGCTGTTCACATCACTGCTTGCCCAGCAGGGCCTATGCTATGTAAATTAAATGTTATTTGTACGGTGAAAGCAAGAACTCTGGATTTCAGTATTACTGGAGGAGCTGATTAGTATTTTCTCCAAGTTTAGAGAGGTGATTTCTCATTATGGAACAATCTATTCATGCAAATGTGAAGGTGGATTTAAACAACATCGTGTCGCTGCATAAAAATGATTACTCGAGAATGGGGTGGTATGCCTACGGTGTCCTGGCTGTGAGATTAGGGAAGCTACACGTGAGAAACAAGTTCTTGTTGACATTCCTACGTGGATGTAACAGCCTAGCAGCCAGCGGCTCAGGATATCTAAAAGTAAATAATAAACTGTCTGACTTACAGCTTGGCAAAGCCAAAAGATTGCAACCAAAGATCTCCCTTTTAAGTTCACCGGCTCATACCGCTGACAACAAACTTCTGACAAATTAGACAATGGGATTACTTTCAGGTGAAATGCGACCTACTCCTGCTTGTGAAGTCGTTTGGTGTCCAAATGCTAAATGCTGCACCTGGACGGTAAGCGGAGCAGGCGGCTTGAGGCTGCAATGGGTACTGGGCACAGACCAGTTTAAAAGTCACACATAGAAACTTGCATTGCAACTTGTTTGCTTTTTATTCACTTATCCAGGTGCCTTTGCACAAACCGTGCCCATCCCACCTTCTCTCTGGGAGTTAAAACTTACTGTTTGGAGCCTCTCCACATGATCCATTCAAAAATACTAGACTGGCAGGAGGTTTTCTCTCTAGGGGGCCGGCGGCCATCTGCGGTGTCCTGCTGTGGTCAAGATTTGCCTATCAGTCCTCCTGTCCATTCTGTCCTGCACCTGTGTGACATGGAATAACAAAGTGCTATTTGTGCTGCAAGGCCCAGGATGTACAGAGCTGCTCTGGGGCCCACGAGTCTATGACCCTTTCAGCTCCCCAGCACAATTTTCCCTTCTGCTAGTGGCAGGGAGGAAGCCCAGACCCATTCCCAAATCCTCTGCATTCCAGCACAAGGATGATAAGCCACCTTTTTGCTTGGCAAATCTCCCTTCTCTCTGGCTATTTGTACCTCTCCACCTGCTCCCTTCCGTTCTCACAGGGCTGCAGTCTTTTCAAACTCTTTTTAGCTTGGCTCCTTGAACTCAACTGAGAGTGCACTTTTCCTTGACCTTTCCCAGCCTGCTGGGCTACCGGGTGAATACGTGCTCTCCTTCTCTACACCTCACCATTTTCTTATGAAAACTTTGATTGAAAGTTTGACTTTGAAAACTATGAAAACTAGATCTGTGAAATACTTGTAACAAGTCCAAAGTGTGATACACCACCCACCTAAAATGATCCTTTCATTTTCAATGGAACTGATTCCTAGGAGGGCGAGATGTCTTTATTAACATTTTGACTACATTTGCAACACTGTTGCAAAAAATGACAAAATCAGTGGGGAAAAAATACTAAGAAATACAGAAGATCACCTGAAATCATGACTGAACCAAAACAGTGTTGACAATAACCGAGGACAGCTTAGGAACAACTCACTAATCTCTTCTTCCCATACAAGAAGACCTCAAACTAAAAAAACCTCAGAGACTCGATCTACTTCAAATATAGTTCGGTTGCTTTAAAGTCAACAAAACCCAGCTTGTATCTGCACGGCTTGTGCTCACGAAGCTACTTTTGCTGAGCCGTAGCTACAAATCACTTGGTTTGGACAAAATCACCAGTTAACCCCCTTGAATTCAAGCATGGCATTCCATGCTGCCACAGATCCAAGGCAGTAATTGCTTTTCAGAAAGCAGATAATGAGGAGTAACAGTAATGCTAGCGAAGCTGCCCCACTGGCACCTCCTGCTGACCCTGGGGACAGTCTAATTATCTCTGCTTGGGTACTGATTTACTGTGGAGAGCCATCTTGCCCCTTGTTTTGTTAGTACCATTTGTTAGCAAGGACTCCCCTGCTACCAAGCCTGCAGCTTCTGTGACCAGCTTCTCAGCCAGCCTTGCTAGACTGAAGGGGCAGCACTATGAATCTGCTCTTCACGAACAGTTCCCAAACAAAAAAAAAGTAAAATCAAATGGCCAATTCTGGAAAAGTACCCAATTTTGGATGAGTACAAAGTTCTTCCTCCCCTGTCTTTTTTTCAACAAATATCTTGTTCCCTGAGATACCGTCAAACACTAATGACACTTCAAACATCAATCTGGTATTTTAGTGATCCTGTTCAACTTACTACTTCGAAGTTGTTTTTAGCATTGGATAGTTTTTCAACTCTTAAATGCAAGAAGTCATGTGCCCGCTGCTGCAAAATCCTCAAATGTCACAAGACACAGAAGGTTTTAAAGTAAATTCCTGTATGCCAGGTCTGCTCAACATGCCTTCCTGTTTATTACTAAATCTTACACTAGGAATGGCCTTTGACATTATTCTTAGGCACTCGTATGAAGGGAAGGTTGTCTGTATTGGCGACTCAACTGAAGTGCATTTTGGAGATTAACTTAAAGTAGTATGCCCAGCTATTTTAGCAAACTTCTTAATACAGGTGAAGGAGCCTGGTATTTAAGTCATACTAGACTATCACAAGAAAAAAAGTCAGTACAGACTCAATATGTATTTTTTTCTGCCAAAATTTCAGCAAATTTCGTTTTTATAGAGGCACATGGATTGAAGAAGAACAAAAAGTCCCAAACTCAGAACATACATGCCCTCAGCCGTAAGTCAAAATACCAAGTGCTATGCTTACAAAGCTAATCCCAAAGCAGACTGTGGACCCTCCGTTTGTACAATCCATCAAGCCAAACACCTCAACAAGCAGTGAACATTACATGAGAAATACCACTTGATGAGTCGATTCTGGCTAATGGAATCATGGCATAGAATGAAATCTGTGCGGTCTTGCAGTTGCAGGTATGTGGTTCAATGCTTTATCTCAACGTTAACAAGAGCCACGGGCAGGTTTCTTGCTTTTATTGGAAATACTTGGCAGTTCTGGGACATCCACATGAATCAGAATTTACTGAAGTAATAGCATGAAGTATGGAGGGAGGGGAAACCAATTATTTATTTTAGAATAAAAAAAAAAGGAGCCCAACAAACCATTTCAGAACTAGCTCTCTAAAAAACAGGACCTGAAACAGTGTGCAAGATCCAGAACACACGGAAGAAATACTGGAAGTTGAAGCAATCAGCAGTGCCCCGTGCCAGCGTCCCTCACAGCACACAGCTATTGAAAATGTATGCCAGTCAAAGAGTATGTATTTACATGTATTTTTATTCCTCTGTACTTCCCACTCATTTAAAAGTGAAAACCGTAGAGAGTGTCATGGTTCCAGGCAAGAAGTACAAAACTTTAAGAACTTTTATTATTAATCTTTGAAAATATAACATATTTTAAACACAATGTACATACGTGAAAGTAATCAGTAATGTATACGGTGTCTTCACTTTGACAGCTTTTTCTTCTTTTCTTTTGCTTTCTCTATCTTCATTTCCTGAGTTCTGATCATTGACGACATGGCTGAAAATAGCAGCGAGAACTGATTATCTGAACACCACCTTATGGTAAAGTGATTGAGGCCTCATGTCTAGACACCTAAAGCTTTCTAATATCCTCCCGCACGTTATACTGTACTTATCAAGCCCTTACACATATAACTTAGGTTTGCAATTCTTTACATGCAGGGCCTTAACAGAAAAGATAAACCTAGTTATAAACAGGCACCACCTCATCTGCTTTGTGAAGCCAAAGCACTAAATGCTGGAGTAGTTGCGAAATGCTATTGATTTCGGAATCTCTCTTATGTGGTGGTGTGAAATCAATACCTTCGGTTCAATGCTCATGGAAACCAGTTTACTTAGTGTGTACATAAAAGGCCTTCCCCCTTCCTCTTTTATATAGCAACTCTTGATACATTACAGCTATGAATATGTATTTTTATGTGGATACAGAAAACAGGTAAACTGAAGATGTTAATGGATGGCAAAGAATAAAAATGAGAACACTCACATCAAATATAAATAATTTTATTAGCTTTAGTTAAATCAGGTCACTTATATGTCCCTGACACGTGTGCACTGTATGATGCAGGGAAATAATAATTTCCAAAATCTATGCAGTGAGACTTAAAGGGGCAAAGGGGAAGCAACTGGAACACACCATAAAAAAAAAAAAACCACTCCAGAGAAAAGAAATCCCATCTCACTTGGCATCCTGCCACCACAGGAGCTCATAAGCATTTTACCAGTGACTTCAAAGGGGGCAGGAAGAGAACCTGAAAAGTTATTCATTGTCACAGTGGTCATCTCAAACTTACAGAAAAAAAATAATTGAGGAGAACAGGATATGCTTTTGAGGCCACTGCTGGAAAACTATGTTTTTTGGAGTCTACTGCTGTCACAGTATCTTTCAGTTTCCATGAAAGAGTCATCAGCTTGTTAAAAGTTTCATTTAATTGGATACGACAGCACATGAGGGTACCCCTGACCAGCTGCCATGTTTGAAATGTTAAGGATCTTGAAGCTTATTAGAGTTAAGGGGCTGAGCAACAGTGCATTGTGGAGTTAATCTAATTACTCTCCTAGGAGCAGGATAATGTAGAAGTGGGTACTGCTAGTAAGACAGGCACATCTAAACTGACCTCGTGCAAAACCACAGGTAGTGCTTTGGCAGGTAACAAGAACAGTTTCTGGAAAGTATGGGTATTTTAAGTAAAATAGGAATATTTTTGGTAAATTCTGGCACCTTGTTTTTTTAGCTGCAATGATTCCACCAGGTTTTGCAGGCTTTCTATCTTGTTCTGTAGTCTCCTCGGTGTATTCCCACTAGTTTCCATGGGCTGAGAAGCTAGTCAGAAAATTATTCATCAATATGTTATCACAGATTAAAAAAAAATAAAGGTAATTCTAAATTATTTAAACATTCTGTTTAAAGTAAACTTTTTAGAAAACAAAGTTTCAAACAAAAAAAAATTCCAGTAGCAAAGAAAACAAGTAAAAAGACAAGGTTATTAACCGAAATGTATACTTCAGTGGTTTTTCTATTCAAGTAAAATTACAACCACATTTCTATTTTGCCTATAAATTACCCCACTTGGGGAATGAAGAAAAAGTACTTTATGTTACTAAAATAGTATTTATGCCCACAATTTATAAGTCCCTCTTTCCCAGTAAAACTGCAAGCGTTGCACAAAGGAAAGCAGTAGTGTCAGTTGCATTTTACAGATAGAAAATTAAGGTACAGAAAGATGTAACTTACTAATGCCAGGAATAAAATCTGAAACTCCACGTCTTTGAAGACCCAGACCAGTGCAGAATTCAATAGGCATTGTGCCTGTCTGACTGAGCACGAACACCCACAGACTGGCACGGTAACACCAGTACTTTACAAACAATTAGTCTCCTGGAGCCTCTTCTGACCAGAACTAGCACTGTTTTATTTTTGCTAACCTCATCAATCCTCAAATAAAAAGAGGCAAAAAAAAAAAAAGAAAAAAAGGGAGCCAGAGATGGAGGTAACTGACTGATCAAATTAACAAACCAACAACAAAAAAAACCAAAACACACACACACAAAAAAAGAGCGATGCCACTTATCTTTCTCTTTGAACTGAGCAATGACTGGCAACTGACTGAAAGGCACAGTTGTGACCTCCTACATCTCCTGTGGTCTACATGGAAACAATTTGGGGTTTATGTCCAACTGCAGAGATATCCACACTACTAAGTCAGGCACAATCCAGAGCTGAGGCTCACTGCAGGGACAGTTGTGTTGCTCTACAAGTTCAGAAATTTGCACGTATTCACTCGCATAGCCAGTTCAGTGCTTTGACGGGGAAATGCCACGCACGTTTGTGCTCTGCTTACAAACAGGCATTTCTTAGTTGTTAAACATGCATTAAAAATACAGATTAGCTAACAAATACGCAGTTCATCTTTGCACAGCCAGACAGCTGGGGGAAGCAAAGGTCAACGAGCAACAGTGTTCATGTTCTAGTCAGGATGACTGCTCAGCCCCCCTGTTTTAGATACCACCCTGCATAGAGAGAAGATCCTTATGGTTTAAAATGCAAAAGATAAAGTGACTGAGAAGTCTGCATTAATAAAATAACACAATACAGACGTGCTCAAGTTAGGTTGAAACTACAAAAAAATCCCACCTGAGAAGCAGGAAACATTGGTCCTTTTGAGCTCCTTGGAGCTATGGTTAGATTTTTGCCTGTAACAGTGCTAGTTTAGAGCTAGGTGTGCAACATCTCTGTTACACTCCTACCCACAGTGCTTACGCGCCCTTTAAGAGAAATTATATTTTCAGACCTTGCAAAATAGAGGAATGGAATGTTTAAATATGATATTTGGTAAGTATTATTTGAAAATTTAGTTGCTTCCTTGTTGCATTTACTCATTTTGGGGTCTTTCTGCCACTTGAACATAATAAAGCAGTCCTGACAGCCTAGCTTGCTGGCAAGTAATTAATAGACTACCTTGAAAGTGTTCATCATCCTCACACATATTTTGTGACACAGGAAAGCTTATTTTTATCACTTAAGAGCTACATAGACACAGCCTAACATCAATATTTTCTGTAAACACTAGAACTTTTCTAAATGTGTTACAGGAATCACAACAACTATTATAAATATTAATAATAGGCAACTGTGTTGCCTGCTACTGCAAATATTGGTGTTACGCATCTCTACAGTCTATTTACCTGAATAAAGCAATTCACCCGTTCTTAAATTTAGTGGTGTATGGAACGTATCTTCTCTTCTCTTTGTGTAATACATTAATTAGCTGCTAGATTTTACTCACAATTCATTTATGACAGAAAAAACCTTCTACTTGAACAGAACTGTGACAGGGCAAAGGCAGTCTGATATAAGTAAGAACAGGTCACTTTTAGCTAAGTGGGCCAGAACCACTAG
Source organism: Pluvialis apricaria (assembly GCA_017639485.1). NCBI lineage: Eukaryota > Metazoa > Chordata > Aves > Charadriiformes > Charadriidae > Pluvialis > Pluvialis apricaria. The sequence goes on from CM030010.1 coordinate 82,705,488, forward strand.
AGCTGTGCTTTAAAACGAAGCATCAGAAAATTATGTTTCAATACAGTGTGATTACAGCATGCAAATTTAATCACAAACAGAAGATCAATCCCGTGTCAGCCCTGTACATTTGAAAATCACTACTGTTTACCTTCAGCAAGGTGAATGGATTCCCTAAGTGACTTATTACAAAAGTGCATAAAAAAATAAATGCAGTATGGAGTACAGGTACCACAATCATAGCCTGTAAGAGAGTGTATCAGTAAATGACGGTGGGACTCCACTGGTTTCTACAGAACTGCTGAGTGGCTGAATTTAACCTGCAGTTTGTAACTCCCTTACCATACTGGCTGGGAAGGGGCCCAGCCAAGCTCTTTGGATGAGTAAACGGGACCAGACTTACTTCTCTGGGGGACTGTGGCTGCACCCTCTGGAGAGCCACCCTTCCTTGCAGACGGTCTGTGCTCTGGTGAGGCGCTGGGGCCAGCTGCAAGGTGATCGGGTGGAGAGGTTAGCAGCAAGTGTACTGGAGACCTTTCTCTGTATCTCTCCTCCTGAGAGACCCTCTTGGGGGAGAACGTACAACAAGGAGCTGCCGAGAAGACGGATGTACTTCCTAGGAGATATCCAAGCACAAAGCAGTGAGCACATACCTGAAGAGAAACCCACATACCACCTTTGATGTTATCTTTGCAACAGTTATAGGGTTGGGTTCCCTTCGTTGCACTCTTTCATCCTTTCCACTCCTTATTAGTAGCCAAGCAGGAGACTATAGCCTCTTTGCAAAAACACGCTTGTTCCTGTTAAAGCAATTGTCATGTGAAGAATGGCCAGTAGCCCTGCCGGGGAGAAAGTAGGGCCTGCTTTGTTCTGCTGGCTACTCACTCTGTGTTTGCTTCCAAACCAGTCTGATGGGAGCATCACAGCTACTAACAACCCCAAGGCTCCCCGTACGCTACTGCTGCCTTGGATCTCATTACTTAGGTATAAGAAGCAGGAAAAAACAGTGTTGCTTACACAGGTCTGCCATTTCCCTCCTTTCCAATAACTGATTGATAGGCTTTGAATTCCTGGCAGAAAGAGAGTCATAAGGAAGAGAGACAAGATATGGATAGAAATATGCAATCAACAGATTATGTAACATATTTTCTTATGTATGGCACACAGTGTGTGTGTGCAAAGAAAAAAAAAGTTTGCATGCAACTAATGAGGGGAAGATTTACTACAATTCTTCTCTTTTTCTTCCCACAGTCTGTTTTCTTACTCCTAACGCCCCTCCTGAGTTGTCTTGAAAAACAATTTGAGGGGTTTCTAATGAACTCCCCTTGTTCAGCTACTTCTCCAGTCTTCTACGTAAAAAGTGCTCCTTGCTGCTATTTTGGAAGGTAGGAAAAATCCCAGGATGTTGCAGCAGGTTTGCTAGAAGGCTGACAGTAACCACCCAGGAGACTAATACTCAGAAATATAAAAAGAGGAGCCATGGTACTTACTCCTCAGGACAAACAGAGGAGTTCTAGCCTATCGCTGAAGCACAGTGGCTTATGTAATAATGGAGAACAATTAAATATATCAGCACCTGCAGGCAGTTTTCACAGAAAATTCACAGAATGGATAATCTACGGGCAAGAAAACAGAAGGCGGCTAAGACTAGTATCTTCAAATCCTGACGCTCAAAGCCATATGCTTGTATTTCTGTTTAGGTTACTAAACTCACATCACCACATTTTAAAAAGGTACTGACCACCCAGTACTTGGAAGGAAATCAACGGAATTTGTAATGACCCGATTCCTCTCAAAAGCACACCCGTATTTAGATACCTGAATACAGAATTCAAGAGCCTAAATTCAGGCACCAGAAGTTTGACAATATTATCCATGCTAATAACTACAGTAGAAGATATCCGTTCTAGGCGTGCTGGTTATCAGCCCCCATGAAGCTGGTTTGCAACAAGATAGAGATTCTGCAGTAAGTGCAATAGAGACTTTGTAATAGCACCTGCTAGGAGGTATTTGAGTAAACTACCTAGGAAAGTGTACTGTATTTGGACTACATTTGTAATATTCTGTAGCGTTCCAGTTCGACACCGATAGGGCACATTCATCCTCAAATGCGGCCAGGGAAAACTTACCAAGGGATGTAAAGGGCAGGGTTACATCTCTGGACTGAAGACCTGCGGTATGTAAGCATGAAGGATCCCTGCAAGCAAAACAATGGCAATACTGGAAGTATTATGCTAGATTTGGTAATGCCAGCTAGCCTCCACAGTGAGAACGTGAAGCTCTCATATGTAAACTCCACATCTTATACGTGTAAATTAAAAGCAAGCAATGTAAATAAGTTCCAGAGCTCGCTCTTAGAGGGATCAAAGTAACATCACAGCTTTGTTTTGTAATTCCCAGGAAGTTTTGAGCATTATGAATAAAACAATATGAACAAGCTCAGGACTGATGCTGTATTAAAAAAGCCTTAGAAACTGAATCGCAAACGAGTACTTTAAGAAGGAGGTTACTCAGCTAAGGGAAAGCACTCCTCACCGTCCAGAAGTATCCTTTTCCACAAGGCTTTCAGTAGCACAGGCTCCAGCTGCAGTCTCCCTGCATGGAAAAACAGCGCTGTCAAAATCACAGCAAAAGCCATGCCAGTAGGATTGCTACGTTTCACATTTTTACAAGATAAGCTTGTTTTTTTAGCAGAGTGCAATGGCAGCCACATTCTAATAGTGAAGAAAAGGCATCGTAAAATTGTTATACGAGTACACAAAAAAAAGTCTATTAGAGTGGGAGTGAATTTAGACAACTGAAGTAATGGATATCTTTGGGAAATAAAGGACTAGATTCATTATGAACTCCCGGTAGTCATAGAGATGGAAAAAAGACAAACTTCTGCTGTAGACAACTAATGCCATTGCAATCTTCCTTCTGGTTACTCACAAAACAGGGCGTCTGTTTAGCTTCTTCAGACCAGCTTCCAATTATTAGGTACTTTTTAGCCCATAGTTCACCTAATAGCATCAGATGACCACCGTAACATGAATTCTTGCCTTTTCCAGGTTTGGACCTATGCTTTTTCTCAGGGAATGTAAATTCTGAAGAGTACAGTGGTATTTGACAAAATAATGGAAATGGATCACGGATTAATTTCCAAGAACAGCTACACTCATTTTAAGTATGACCACTGAGAGACACTTGGAAGTGTTCCAGAGAAGTAAAATCTTGCTGAATTTAATGTTGACCTTTTGTAGAAATGCTCCATTTCCACCAGCAGCTCTGCTATTCCATCTGTATCTACACAACATCCCCCTGGCTAAGCAGGCTTGAAGCATATGAAGTGCTATCTTTCTTTATCATACAAAACCTTCTTGCTCTACGTCAGGCTTTTTGTGACAACCTCAGCTTTGGAATAGGCAAGGAAAAAATAAATCAAGTAAAATTTTATAGCAAATATAACTTGCCATTTGGCATCTTGGGCACTGGGAACAAAATAAAATAAGATAATTGAGCTTCATCTCAGTTTTCATAGGAGGCAATCAACAAACTCTTAGCTCTGCTGAAGCTATCTAGAAGCATCGTGTTCCAGCTTTCCATATACCACTTTTGTATGTTTTGGTAAAGGTCCTATACTTAATTAATAAAATATCTATTTTAAAGGAAATTCATTAGCTTCTATGGACTTCAGCAATGCCCTGTGCATGTCATTACCACATTTTTCTTTACAGAGATGCCAAGGTGATGAATGCCTTTTGGTAATCCTTCTCACTTGTTTAACACCAATCCCATGGTATGTAGAAACATGAGCTTTGGAAATTAAGGACAGAAACCAGGTCGATCGATCTTATACATCACTACTTCATTGAGCTATCTCAAAATTTTGATCTAACAGGAAACTTCTAGTCTTTACTAAATATAAACAATTATTTTCTTCCCAACTTTTAAATCCATTTAGTACAACTCTCTATGTCGCAAAGTGTTGTCTGTGTCATCCCTACTGTATTCACTCCATCAACATCTGTATTTGTATTGTCCGTGACCTTTTCAGAAAGGCGATTTCTCACCTCTTGCAAGGATCTGATCGTAGGCTGAAGACAGCAGTGCATCCTCTACTTGCACCATCCCTGTGTAGCAGGATGTAGACAGACAACATCAGAACTAGCAGTACCAATAGCACCGAGACAGTCATGTACTTTGACAGACAGATTTGTATACTGAGGGATGATTAGGTGTAGGATTCTCCCATTCTCATTTCAGCTCTGCATGAGAATGCTGTTGCAAGGGAGTAAAATTCTCATAGAATCCACATGGTCTGAACCATAAAAGCTTGCCAACTATATGTAGAAAAGAACAGTTTGTCCTGCTATCACCATAAACAGAACATATGCAATAATTATATAATACAGGCTGGCAAAGGACACTGTTTATTGTTGTGCCTCCAAAGGACTCTATCTACGACAGGCAAAGTCAGGCTAGGAAAAGGTAGTATATTTACTACTTTAAAAAAAAAATTAATCAGACAGATTAACTTCTGCGTATGAATCCTTTTTCCGCTTGTGAAATAGGAGCTTCTATATTTAAGCCATCAAAAATTTGCATGTTGCTAACAGGCAGATCTTTTGTTCAATAAAAATACCCGGGAAGAGCTGAAAAACCCAGAATACATAGGAGAGTGGGACCGATGCAATTTTGTTCCACCAGTATGTATTATGGGAGAAGCATCATTGTTTAAATAAATTTGATCCTAGTCAAAGCCCATGAATTATATTTTCCTTTATGAAGTATCCTTACGTTCTGGATCAGAAACATCAGAACTTATGCTGTATTGATTTTTCAACTTCATGTACCACTGTCATTACCATTTTTTTGGTAAAAAAAATAATTGCCTGCTTCAACAATAAGAGAAGGGGTGTTTAGGTAAGGCAGAAAAAGTAGAACTCTAAATGAAAAGAAAAGCAAAAATGCTAAAAGGTAAGCAATAAAGGGAAATTATGTAGTCACCTACTATTTCCCTACCACCTAAAGCACCTCAGGAACCTGGCAAGCAGCTTTGGAAGCTGTCAGATTATCTCGAGCTAACTCATAAAGCCAATATTCTTGCAAAAAGGCATCCTATACTGCTCCTGAAGCACCTGAATGGCCAGATCCTAGTTTTAGAAGGCAATACAAGTACACAGCACACAACAGAAATAGCAGTGTATTATTCTTACACTGTATTCCTCATGGTTGCTAAAGGTGATTTTCTCCCACCATTGCTGTCGTCCTTGCCAAGATCCACAGAGGGAATGTCATTGTCTGAGCTTGTTAGTTCTTGAAGAATCCTCTTTAGATCCTGCAACGGTTCCTCCTTCAAAAAGCCTGGCTTGGAAGGCATCTGAAACAAAATCATTCAGTTACAAGTATTTATCAAGGCACTCTCTTTTTCATTTCTTACCTACAGTCATCCAAAGTCACATGTTCCCCCCCCCGCCCCACCTTCTCTTGCCTTACCAGTTAGAAACAGGGCAGATTTTTTGTAATTGCAGTTAAGTGCCAGAGGCTACATCAAGATAACTTTCAGACTGTCAAAATACTTTCTGAATATGATTGCACTCCTGACTGGAAAGTTGTCTGACAGAAATGTATAAAGCAACTAAATATGATTGAGGGAGAACACAGCTAACATTTGCATTCTGAATAAACGTTGTAGAACGGTTATGACTACTGTTTCGAGGTCAAAAACATTAAAATAAGCCTTCAATTATGAAAGCTTTCCCTCCACTTGATACAATCATGACCTTTTTCAGTACTCAGAACCAATAATCTTTGCTTATGCGGCAACTCTGTTTTCTCCTTTTTAACCTGTGACCCCAGGTATTACTGTACAGTACACAAACACAGCTCTGAAGACAGAAATACCAGCATATCAGGGCGTTTTATAGGCGCTTATTTCTGTAACACCTGAGTTGTCTGCAAATATAAACCCCTTCATTGTCATGGCCGTACCCCGAGATGAACTGCAATATTATTCTCATTTTACTGATCAGGACTTGAGGCAAAGGCCTGGTTCAAAGAATCATTCCTTCTTTGAAGAACTGGATTTTTCAGACTACTCAGCACTTAACATGTTCAAAGCACTGATCCCACTGACTTACACTTCATCCGTGGATGGAACTGGCTAGAAACATTTTGCTAACACGTTTTAATTGAAAAAAATGTAATTTCCAACGGGAACACACTAATTTCAGCAGAGAACAAATCCTAAGCTTCATAATAGGTCAATGTGATACTGAGTCAGACCAAATCCTTCTTTCCCACATTCTGGCTAAGAAACCAGGCTATCGACCAGGTAGGGTTTCTGTCTCAAGTGTCGGAGCTGCTTCATTTTGTACTATAACTAATCAGGCAGGAACCAAGAAAATTCAAGTAGACCTTGAATCAAATTCTCCTACAACCTGTTAGGTCCTCACCATAGCACATTAAAATTCGGCCCTTTTTCCTCTCTATCCTCAGAATTAAAAATTGATTAACTCTAAGAAAAGAAAATGGGAGTGCCTGATGCTGCAGGGAATTCACAGAATTAACTATCCTTTGTTCCTTGATGTAAATGTTTGCCACCACATCAGAAAGTAAAATATAAAATATTACTGAAAGATATCTGCACTAACTTGTAGTCTCCTACGGATTTTGACCTAAAAATTAATGAAAAGATCTCTACCAATTCCTGTGTGAGATACATCAGGTCCCTTTCGAAGAATTATACACAAAATCTGTACAGAAAATATCAAAAGATTTTTCTTTTTTGCACAAGAGACTTGAGTCGATGCTTTCTGTACCAAAAACTTAGAACACTAGCATCTAATTAAAATCTAAATGTAGATGTACAAAAATGAAAGGAAGGAGGGGCAATGATGTGTCTTTTAGCATAAGATTGGTCAAGATCAGCGAAGGCCAGCTCAGAGAAAGATGTAAGTATTAAAAGCTACTACAGGTCAATCAGGTGATGAAATTTATCAGGCAATATGTACAAGTCTATTTTCACTGCCAAATGTAATGCATTTACAGCAAGTAAAGTACCAGCAAAAAAAATTGTGAAAACCAAACTGCTTACAGATCAGTACCTTAAACTTAACAGTTTCTAAGTGTTATTGGTGATAGAGGTGAGATAAATTCCTATTACAATCTATCAAGATTTTCACTGTCCGGTTGGGTTTTACAAGCGTTTCGGAAATGGAAAAAAAGAAACCTGAAAGGCCATAATGTACAAGAAGCTCCAGAAAATGCTTTCATCTTTGGCGTTAAGAATTCCCACTTGGACACTACTAAACAAGATGCTCTCCTATTTAGAAATTACATCTTATTTTTAATTTTTGGAACATCCCCGTATCCTGTGCGGTCTCCCATTTTGAGGGAGGTACTCACATGAGGGGCACAGCTGGCCAAGTTCAGGGAAGGTGGCACGAGAGCAGAATGCAGGTGGGAAAGAGGCACTATGTGCCGCAGCTTGCCTGAAGTGGAACATGATGAGTAGCCTGGGCCCTGCAGCTCCTGCGGAAAAACATTAGTCAAGCATCATAAACAGAATAAATAGATACAGACAGCATGCCCTCTATAACAGGAGATCTCTTTTAGTCAATATGCAGCACTGAATTCTCAAAACGCTTCCTACCGTTTATTAGATGTGCTCAGACATTAGGTGCGCTCAACTCTTAGTGACTGAACTGGGTGCAAGAGCAGCAGTTTCATTTATTTTCAGGATTGGAACACATGCTCTGGAACCACTCGAGGGAAGGACATCACAGTGCCACCACAAAATTAAACTGTCCCTAAGTTCTTGTACCATTTTTTCACCACTTGCATGAGAATTTATTTCACTGGAATATGACATTTCCCCACCTTTGCCGTTGTTCATGTGAAGTACTTTTTGTATTGCCTATATAGATTTCTATTTTGAATATAAGATTTTGTTTCTTGCTCAAAACTAGCAACTGGGATGGGTCACTAAAATTAACGACAATTTCTTATGACAACTACTGTTCAAATCATGCCATTCATTTATAGTGATAGTTTCATTGCAGCTTTAATAGTCTATGGTTATAAATAAAGCAAAAGTAAATAATATTCTCTACTAAACTCATTAATAAGGACAGAGCTTGGACTAAATCTACTGGGCAACAAAAATTCTGGGCTCTTGGTACAGATATTGCTTTTATATTACTGCACTATTTTCCCTATACCCTATCTTTCACTAATGCTATGTAGCCCCACAGATGTCAATTACATGTCTTCCTTTTTCTGTCCCAGACACCTCATAACCGTATTTCCTTTCCCCTTGCTAACATCTCTCTTTGCTTCTTAAAAATGAATGGCTTTTTTTTGTGCTGCCTAACTAATCAGCCTGATCCAATTAAACTCAGAGCCCTTGTTTCCAGACTGTATGTAGCTTTAAGGTTGGTGATTTTATTTCAGGCCTGAAGAAGGATGTGGGTGCCCAAAAGCTTGTTAATGCTTTCTGTCTCTGAAAGTAACACTAGTAAATGGCATCCCTACAGACCTTGTCTAATTAATTTTTCATAATAATGCGACGAACGTTTCTAGCTTTTATTTGCCCAGGGTCACAAGAAAATCCTGAAGTGTGACTGAAACCAAAGCTTAGCAGCTGAAGCATATGGTCCAGTATCCCTCTAACTGTTTCATTTTTTTGTTGCACTTACTGTAAATAGTACTTCAAAGTAACTGAAATTATGGACATGACTTGTGCAGCAATGAGGTATTCCACTTAGAAAAAGGTTTCAGAACACAAACTTTTTAGAATACTTCGCAATAAACAGGGTTAAACCTAAAGTTAGGACACAAAGTAAACCCATCTAACTTTATACCCATGCTTCCCAGTAACGTTCTTACTTTTACATCTAAAGTATGCTGCAGTCTGAAGCGCATAGCTTCTTGCTCTTGACACTGGATTATGCACTGACATTCTGCAAATTGCATGGATGCCTGTAAGAGAGAGCAGAAGAGGCATAAATTAATTTTGCTAACTTTCTGTGGATTACAGTCTTTCCTGTTTTCTTTCCCATAAAGAAATAACAAGGCACACACACAGATGCTGTATTTATCTACTGCTGCCATTATAAATTCTGCAATATGACCAGATGCCTTTCCTGATAGGCTTACAAAAGCAACTGACTGGTTATATGATCCCAGTAGCCGTAATATGCACACCATAATATCACAGAAGGGAGCCAATCTTGTCAGGGACAGTCCTAGATCTACCAAACACCTCTGGGATTAGAAAATTCAACTGCGCTAACGAGGCAACATTATACTCAAAGTTTTAAAATGGTCGGCTGTAACTTTGTTGACCTTTGTTGTTATATACTCTCTGTTCTTTAAAAAGTTTACTCTGAAAAGGTGTGAGATCACCTAATAAGGTAGCTATTTTTCATTGAGTGCTTATCAGCATAGCAAGAAGAGAAAAAGCCCTAAACCAAAGCACTAAAAGAGAGAGAGATATCTTGACAAACCAGAGTGCTTTTATCCCTGTAGCAGAGTTCCCTATTTGGTTTTAAAACAAAACCTGGCTCTTTCTGTGCTTCTGTATGACCACTACCAAGGCACAGGCAGGCTCCCTGAGGCACTGTGGATGCACGGTTACCAGCAGCAGGTTTTCAAACATTTAACTCCAAATCATTAATGATGAACAAGGTGGCCAAATACACTTTATGACATTTATACAATGGATGCTCTGCAATGGTATACACTAACACCCTGTGAGACGACACAGTACAACCTTTACTAATTTCTAAGAATTGTTATTTAGTGTACTGTATGTGCTAGTTTTCAGTGAGCATCTGCTTCCACTGTGTCTCAACTTCCCTATCCATGCTGTACTGCGGCTACTACCGTGCACAATGGTATGTATGACAAAGAAAGTTCAGTTTCCAGCATCAAGCATTTAAAGTAAGAAACGCCACACTTCAGAGAAGGTATCACAATTACTTTCATTTTATTTTTTAAATTAATAAAGCAATTTGAGAATGACACCTTACATGGAAATTTACACCCTGAAAAACTAGAATTCTGAGCAGCTAAAAAAAAAAAGTCTCTTCCTTCTGGAAGAGCAGCAGCCTACCTGTAGGGCACCTGGGATTTATGTGCTAGTCAGACCAAAATGTAGAACCTAGCCTTAATAGTCAGGTATGTCAGCAACAGAAACCTCGACTAGAAGAGGCAAATGAAACAACACGATCTTCTTAAAAATTTCCCTCACCCTGAGGGACCCACAGCTGGCTAATGAAGGTCCCAGAAAGGGCTGGGCATGGACAAGTGTGTTGAGTCAGCGCCCACACTCAGTTCCAGTGGAGCCTTTGTTTTGAGTAAGTCTCTCTCACCAGGGAAAGGAGCCGTGCCAAGAGCCGGTGGCACGTCTGGAAGGTCAATCTGCTTTAAATTCCCCACAGCTTGTATTTCTCTGAGCTAGTAAGGAGTAAATCAAGAAGTCTCTTAATGAAAATAGAAGCCTTTTACCATTAAAACACCAGAAGACAGTCTTAACTATAGACATCTCGTCAGGTAAGTATCTTCCAGCACATGTGAACAGGACATACTAAATACAACCCAGGCAAGAGGTCAGACATTTTCTCTCCCCAAATGACTGTAGAGCAAAGCATCCAGAAACCTCACCTAAAATTACCTTATCAAGGGCTGTTTCCATCTTAGATATTTTTTCTTTCAGACGTCTGTCTTGTGACCTCAGAATCTCCAGTTCCCCAGCAACCTTGGTATTTTCTGCTGTAATATAGCTCAATTCTTGACTTAGTTTACTATTTTCTTCTCTGAGATAACACTTCTCCTGAATTCAAGATAAGAACAACAAAGTAGGAGTCAAGAATTTGTAACTACCTACTTTATACATACTTGCTTTCTGCAACTTTTTTTCTCTTTGAAAGATCTGAATTAACCCTTTCAGAAGCTTAGCTATTGCATCTTGCAGAAAGATGAAGTTTTAGATCCATTTTTAAACTCGGATTCTAAGCTTCAGGATCCACAAGATCCAAAGCCAGTAAACAAGGAGGACAGGTTATAGTGAACAGCTATAAATGATCATTCAGTAAACTCCAGCTATTGGTAACAGAATGATTTCTTTGTCACAAAAAATGCTAGAAAGATCTCACTCTGCTAGACAGACCTTGACATACAGAGGATACAGCCAGAACCGCGAAGAACTGCCTCAGAAAACAAAGAGGGGAAGCACTGTGGGCTAAATTCAGAAGGATACAGAGTGCATTAGTTAACATTTTGAAAAAGAACTGATACACAAGAGCTCGATTCTCATTGAAACAAGGACTGTTCTTTCATGGAGAACAAACACAAATTAAAACCTGTCTCTATGCAGAAGGCTAATTTATGTGGTGGAGATATTCCCTGATACATGCTACCAGGAGGACAGGGAAGGTGCCCATTACATCAAGTAGAACTCTCTTTGGTCCTTCTTGGGCCAATTGTGGTTTTGGCCATGCATTTCTCTGAAGAAAAATTTCTCTAGATACAGTTAAATACTTTTACATTGAGCTCTTGTGACCTTAGCTGCATTTGTCATTGCCTCTTGCAAGAATTTGATCTTGATCTGTAACGCATCTATCTGTCCTCTCTTGGCTGTGATCTGCTTCTGCATTCCCACTGCAACTTTCACAGCTGTAAAAGACAAGGTTAATTCTCAATTAACAACATAAATTTCGCATTCTGAGTTCTGACAACAGACTCTGGCAGTTATTTATCAGCAAAATGTTAGAATAAGGAAACTGAACCAGGATCCCATTGTCACTTATGTGTGCAAACCACCCGTTAGAATCAGCTGGAGTTTTGTCCAAGGTAAAGGTACCAGACCCATCACACACACAAGACAAGATGACAGCATTCCCTGGAAAGATGTATAAAGATCCCCTGAGAAAACTCAACTAATGGTTTAAGTTTTACAGTATGCAGTAAATGGTAAAAAACATTTTGTCATCTGCAATATTGTTATTTATTTCACATAATATCTGGAATATTATTATACGTCTACTGAGGGATCAATACTTACAAAAAGCTTCTTGTTCAAAGACAAATGTGTGTGATTTTTGGGAAGGTCAATCCATAATTACCATGGCCATCAGATCCCTCCATTGTCTTTAGAGCTGTCCTGGTCTGTTCCAGTTCAACTTGGGTGGATTTCAACTGCATTTTCAGTCTGTTTGCAGTATTTTCCATCTCCTTGATTTTATCCTGGTAATCCCTCTTCAAATCTTCAAATCCCTCTGGTCAAAGTGAAGATTGAAATTATAGTTAACAAAAATGATCATTCTTCTAGGCTAAGATTACTGATCTGTTGCTTACTCTTTTTAAAGGTGTATTAGATATGCAGGGAGCTAAGACATAAAGCGAGTAACATCAACTGCTAACAAACACACAGCTAGTAGTTCTTTATCCTGTATGTCAGGAAAAGCTGCTGTTTCACCAGAAACAAATGTGTTCTTTGGTGGCTTGACAAAGCAACAGTTCAAGAAAGTGATTTAAATCCACATTTCTGAGTTCCTGCAGCTAAAACCAACTGCATATTGTGAAAGTCAATGGTATTAGCGAGACAGCATTTTGCCACAGTCATTCTTCTCTTCAGCCACACTTATAACTGGACTTAGGTTGGAACTTGCGTGATTTGTCCAGTATTGCCACGCAACTCCGCTTCTCAGTCCTGTTTCTTACATCTCTCCAACTCCTCCACTCCAAGTCAGCCAGCTGTGTGCTCAGACTCTGTCAACAGCTTGGCCCTAATTCCTCTGTGGTCATTCACTCCAAAAAGCCTTTCTTATACCTCATTCACCCCGATAGTACCATACAAATCTATGACAGACCTTTCGCGGAAAATCACAGCATCTGTTTAATTCTTACAAAACTTAAGGAGTATAGAAGTATAGCCGAGTTGTGAAGAAATAAATGTTACCAATGGGTATTTTCTGTGAGTACAGGGTGCGTAGAGAGCAAAGCACCTGAACAGTATCATCTGTCTGGCTGCAGTACAGATTTAACAGCGGATCTCCCTGGATTTTGATGGTTGCCTTGGGTCCAGCCCCTAAGTTTTTAGTTTTTAAATACCACCTTGATCAGCTTCCCCACACCTTAGCTGTGAAAACAGTGCTTGGAGTTAGAAGGTAATCTTTTAAAAAACATTGCAGCAAAACTACAACAAAACAGAAACAAAGTTCCACTGTAATTTGACCATGGATGGTTAATAGTGCTCTTAATGAAAGCTCCACTAGTCCTCTTCAATGAAAAGGTGGTCAAGTCTCTATTCTGTAATTACTAGATCTGCTTCTTTGGTCTCCAGAGTCAGGCAGTTTAAGTATTTTTGCTCAGAGTATTTAGAGATTGCCATAAAGACTGTATTCCCATCACTCTGTGCCAAAATCCCAAACCGTGACTTAGCTCTCTGAAGCAATCTGACCACCTCATGCTGGTAGGGAACCTTCTGCTCTATCAGCAACCATATTTGGATTCAGCAAGCAAGCTGCTCTTCTATTTATAACACCAGCCCAATTTAGCAGCTATCAGAGCTGAGCTAAGTCGAGGATCCCTACCTGCAAGGCCAGCTAGCTCCCTCCGACCGGCTTGGAGTTCATTCATTAGCTGGTCTTTTTCCAGTTTCATATCATTAAGGGCATGGAGCCTCTCGCTGCATGTGTTTACCAGTTTAGCCTTTTCCAGTTCCAGCTCACTCAGTCTGGCCTTCATTTCATGTATACTGGCTTCTTTCTCATCCTTTGCAATCTACTTACACACACACAAAAAAATAGTAATTATGTGTAATATATATAATTATATAAAATAACCACAAAGATGTGCAGACAGCATCATAACTTGAAGTCTCAGTTGTCAGAGTTCGGGGTAAGAAAGACAGAGAGAGTAAAATAAACAAATTACTTTTATGAAAATTACTATTCCAGGCAAAAAGGGTACAACAGAATCTGATGCGATGGCTTCACGGCATGTTTAACCTTACCAGGTTTATATGAAAATTATTCACATCCTCTTGTAGCACTACCTCCATATTCACTCCTAATGCTCAACTGTCTTCTCACGGAAGAGGATGAAATTCCCTACCTGGAGCGAATTTTTTCTGAAGATGCTGACCTGCATAAGACTACCATGCCCCGTAATTCTTGTCTGCTAAATAACTGGTTATAAACGGCGTCCTCAGTTTGCAATTCTGAGGGCTCACTGTCTCTTATTTCTCAGTAACACTTTGTATTGCCAACTCTGTTACTGGTGTGGACAGTTCTGTCACTGAGGACAGCACATCATATTCCAGCTTTCACAAACCTTTCGGCAACACCTTTGCACCCGTGAATTATTAATTTTTGGTGGTAATGCCATGATATTATTCTTGTCTGCCCAGTAACTTTTCTAGTGCTGTTGCGATTCAATGTGCATTGTCTGACCTGCTTTAAAATCACAGTATTAGCCCATTAAGGTACAGATTTAAAAACAGAAAACACATACTGCCTTACAGAGACATAAATACAGCATCATTTGCACACCTTAAGGTCTTCTACTTTAAGTTTCCAGTCATTTATTTCTCTTATAAGCTGAGATTTCTCAGTTTCCATTGCGCCAGCAGTTCGACTGTGCTGGCCCACAATCTGGGTCATGTTATCAATTTGCTTCTGGAAGATCTCAATAATCCTTTCCTTCTCTAACAGCTGCAGTTTCAGCGTTTCACACTCGGACTGTACATTGTATAAACAGTCCTCTTCATTCTTTAGATGCTGGAGCTCCTGCATCCTACTGCCAAGTTGTGAATGTAGCTTCTTGATTTCCTTATTGGTAACCTCAAGGGCTCTCTCTTTCTCCTGCAGACGGGCAGTCAGATTTGACACTATTTTCTCAGCAGTCTCCAAATCGATCTGTTTGGTTGTAAGATCTTCTTTAACTTTACAGAGTGTTTCCTTGGTTGACTCCAGCTGGACAATCAAAGAAGAGATTCTTCCAATGCTTTCATTTTTTTCCTTAATTGCAGCCATCTGAATAATAGCAATATAAGGATCAACCAAGAGAAATGTTTATTTCTACCTTTAGAATTTCCTGTCACATTGCTGTTTTTCTATAGTTCATCTTAAACATCTGAGTTTTACAGAAAAATTAGGTCTGCACGGTCTGGTCCACAGTGACTGTATGGCTCTTCTGGGTTGTTTTTCCTCTTTCTCCATTTTAATAAATGAAGTATTGCTTAGAATATTGGTTTTATAATTGTAGAAAATGAAAAATGTTAAACCAATATTAAAAAAATTAATAAACTGGCAATGTTAGTGTATAATTTAGAGCAGTTGAGGCTTAAGAACTGTAAGCGTTAAAACTCGACTGACTGCACTGTAAGTTGGGAAAAGAAAGTATGTACATGAATAATTTATTATTAATTTTATTCCTACAGGCAGCAATGTGCACCATGTAAAGCACAAAGTACTGTGATTCAGGAACTGCCAACAGTGCAAAATAGAAACAAAATAAAAGAATGAACTTTCTGGTGGAAGGATTTTAAAGGAAAAATAATGGATTGAGAAAATGTAGAAGAATGTGTGAGGTAGCACAAGCCTGTGGTTTGGCAGAAAATAATTAATTAATTCCATCTTTACCCCTAATACAAAGTGGGTTACCTAATTACAGCTCATTTTTGAGGGGCTGAAGCCTTGAAGATAGGGAAATGTACTACAAGTCACTGTGTAGGAATCTGCTTTGTCAGAAGTAATTCCTTCTGACATAGCGCTGCATTCAGCTTACGGTCATAAACACAAACTTCATTATGCTTTCACTAAGCACTGTATGAAGGCCTTTAATCTACTAATTATTCTTACAGAAGTACTCACTACTGAAAATACTACCTTCAATGGTTTGTTACGTCTGGCAGCATCAAACTTTCTGGAAATTTACAAAATGTTGTTTTGAAGGTTTACATTCCAAACCAAACACACTATCAGCAAAAGATTCATTTTCTCTTAAGTCTAGTATGTCAAAAATCAAAATTAAAAATAATGCTTCTAATTCCTCATCAGTAAAGAGAAATGAAGAGTGGACTGGTCAGATGATTAATAGAAAAAAAAAAAAAGCAAATTCTGACTGTCATGTATCTGCATCTTTGGAAGGAAAATGTTGGCACATGAGCTCCAGATGCCTCCCAACCACAGTAACCAGAGTTACATATTTCTATCTGAAGTACAGCCCCCAGCCGGTGCACTTTCTATCCTGAACACTAACACGCTGCAGTTGCTCACTAACCTGGCTCTCCATTTGTCTGTGACATTCAGTCTTCATTTCCTTCACTGTGTTTTCCATGCGCTGCAATTCCATGTTCTTGTTGTCTAGCTCTCTCCTTAGATGGTCAATGGTGATGCTGTTGTCTGTGTTCCGATCCCAAAATCGTTTGTTCTGCTCTTTTTCTAGACTTAGCTCTATCTCTTTTTTATGAAGTTCAGTCTACAAGAAATTAATTTCCCTCCTTGAATCACATTTAGGATTTTTTGTTCTTTCTCTTAACATTAGCAACACTCAATTATGCAGTTACCTATCTGAACAGGGACTAGTGCATGGATTTACACTTAGCAAAAGACAGGAACATTGGCTAAACGAGTCTGACACCTCCTACATGTTTTCTTCCAACAAAGCAGTAACTTTCAACTTTATATATTGCTGCTTTAATTATTTTGAAGTGTGTAACACCTCAACGCTGAAGTCTTTCATGTCACTTATATGTATCCCAAACTCACTACAAGCCACAAAATGAAAAAAGATTATATTGTGTCAACATCAAATGAAAAACAATGAAGCAGTACATTACGTGCCAAGGAAGGCTGCTCTTGATAAATACCTAGCTTTACCATTACTAAGAATTGTTCATTGCTTGTTTCATTTCATGCAGTAGTTTGTCACGCCTTCTCCAGATCTTATATCTTTCCCACCCGAGACATAATCCTAACAGTACATAATTTATATTACAAGTGACAATTTAAAATGTAAATAATACTAAAAGTGCTGACACACACATTTCAGAGCTACTAATTTCAAAAATATGAATTTAAAGTGTGCCCACACTGAATTATCAATAGGCATTTCTGCTAATCATAACTTTTGCTATTGTTAGCTATCTGCATTTTGTTAAAGCTAAAGTAGAGAACTAAGTAGGAACCTCACAGAATGGCAGAACGACAACATGAGCTGAAAACACAGCAACAAAAGGAATCCTAAAATTAGACTCCTAACCTTCAATTACGCAATGATTATTCTGACTCCAGTCTTCTCTAGAGCTATGTACAATCTGCAGGAAGAGATTTACACTAACATATTCTTGAATACGAGAACACCATATGGAATTAAATAATTTCAACCTCTCCTTCAGAAGCACCGTGACAATAACTGGGCAAACAATCCTAATGAAACCACGCAATATCCCAAAATTCAGTCATTAAGGAATAATCTTCTGTCAGAAGAAAAGCAAAACTAATTATAGTACATGAAGGCAGTTGTGATGAAACCAAACCTATGTGGCAAAATTTTACTATACTGTATGTTCAACTTGTGATTATTCTCAAGCAGTTACAAAGGAATGTTTAGCGCTGTTAGGAAAATCCTGGTTACGTCTTGCAAAATATGTGTTAAGGGACCGAGGTTCCTTAACACAGGGATCTAAATTTTGAGGTTAAAGTGAAGGTGGCTCAGCATCTTTAATATGATATGCATAGGATTCAAGGATTTTGAATGTATGACAAAGTTAATCTTAACTCTCAATGTCCTGCATTGCTAATGGCAAAGGCCTTTGGGAAACCTCCTTCACAGCTAATGCAAATTTTTAGGAAAAAATAATCCTCCTCAAAATTAATTATAAGGGGGGTGCTACCCTTTGGAAACAAGCACTGTGCAAATGTGAACATCAGCAGTAAGGTGACACTTCTAGAAAGCACGATTTTTATCAATACTATCACTCGTTCTTACCAACAATTGATGAATCCGCTCATTCAGATTTCCAGATCCTCGACTGTGTTGATCCTGTTCTGTCTGAGCTTCTGCTATCTCAGAATGAGCTAGGTGCAACTGCTTCTCAAGATCTTTGACCTAGAATAAAGACATTCATTAAGAATTACCTTAACGTATTCTATTTTAAATAGCACATTGGATTTCTTCTAGTTTTCTTCTAGGATCTACTGGAAAGAAGTCCAAATGTCATCTTCTGGCTCAGCAGTTATTCCCTAGCTGTATTTATAATTGCGTTGTCTTCTTTTAGAGATTAAGCTCAATTTCATTGCAGAGCATTGCATTCCCGAGAATGAACTGCCTTCCACCCTGATCCACAGCTCTTCAAAATTCCTTACCTACAATGTAAACATTGAACGGAATAGGGAAAAGACATTTTAGAAAAAAAGCTCAAGCTCCTCCCTTGACTTGTAGTTACTAGTTAGAAAAGCCAATATAATGCAAGTGTAAGTAAAACACAATTTATATGTAATCATTCAGTGAGAATATACACAAAATCTCCTACAGTGCTCTTCTAATGAACACGCCAGGATCTGCAATCTCTTTTTTGGCTAACACCAGAATACGAGCATTTCTTTTCTACTTTCTTAAAAATGTTTCTTCAGTTTGAGACAAGACAAATTAATCTCTTCCCTTCTTCTGCCCGCCACCCCCTCTTTCATTCATCCAATTATAATGATGATGTAATTCTTTTCAATTAGTAACAGGCCATTTATACAGGGCCAGTCCCAAAACTGCACATTCATCACCAAATGGGGGCTGGGAACATCAGGATGATATGACAAGTTGTTGTCAAGGAAAGTTCTGAAGATCTTTTGAGGTCGTCCGTCCGTCCCCCCCCCCCAAATCAAATAAAATCAGTAATCTGCTCTTCCTAGAGTTCCAAAGCCTAAGCAGCAGAAGGACATCACCAGGGCCTTTTTTTCCTGTAATTGCCCCAGGCCCTTTTTGAAAGGAGTTTCTCATCTTATGGAGCCCTCCATCAGAAGGAGAAATCTCAGTAAATCCCAGATTACTTCTCCCTGAAACCCTCCTTACACTACTACTCCATATTTCCACAGCAAATCTAAGCTTGAATTACAGCCTCCACAGAGCTCAAGGACTGTGTATAACATCATCAATAGGGCTTTCACAAACAGCAACAGAAAGAGCTGTCCTCACACAGGGCCCTTCCTTGTACAATTAAATTAGTTCAGGGCAAATTTGGTCCCACCCATATATTCAGCCATATTCCCTTTGTATTTAATGATACAGTGAAGTTCTTCAGACACACCTAGGCCTAACAGCCGGTTTTATGTAGCCAAGGCAGGGAGGTATATACCTTCTCTATGAATACATTAAGAAATATACTGGCAAACATGTTTTGCTCCAAGTAGTAGTCACTTTCTCTGAAAGGAGACAACTTCTGGCAGTGTATGAGATGACGGACCAGTCTACAACACTTTCTCATAAAGGTATTAACATAGGCATATCCAAACAGAACATTTACATATTTACATTTCTATCCACTAAGTTGAGGACCAGATTTTCTGACTGCTGAAACTCTGATACCAACAGCTTACACTGGCTTTAGTTTTCACATACTCCAACAACTTACACTGGCTTTAGTTTTCACGTACTCCCTTGAAAATTTTAGTTGCTAAGGTGTTTTCATACCAGAGAAGCTGCAGGGAAATGTTTGTCATATGAGAGAAACATACAGTTGTAAAAGCTTTATTTAGAGTCTCTCTCACACCTTCCCAGGAATGACTCCACGTCACAGCCTGAGATCAATGCTCTCCAGCTACCAACTTATCTCTCACTGAAGTCTACCTTAGCAATTCAGTGTATTACACTTCCTATTCAAAAAGCAATTTTTACTGGACCAAGTAGTATATTCTTTTATAGATATAGAAACCCGGCATTTTCTGAAGTTGGTAGACTGTGAAAAATAGCCTTAAATTGATTCCCAGTTTCCAATTTTACATCTGTTATGAGGTAAACATTACCAAAGGGAACATGCCTAAGGAATATACACTACAGTTATAGCTATGTATGTGATATGACCTTACGCTGTGCACTGCATGACTTAAAGCAAAAGAATTCGGGAAAATAGACCTAACATGAAAAGCATACCATATATTGTACTCTCCCCCTTGAGGATAAATTCCAGTAATGGAGATCAAGGTACAAATTCTCCATAGATTAGTTACAATGCTGTCAAAAGGCACTTTTGGAATTGACTAGTGTGAGTTTTGGTACACGTGAATCAATAGAATTGATAGAAGTGGACACTTACAGAAATGATAAAACACCACGTCCCTCCTGCTCTGCTTTATGGTGCAAGCACATGTACAGCATGGCTCCACAGGCTTGATCTGCACATCCCTGCCATTCCATTCTCAGACCTTTCTGGATCAGAGACTATCAGCTCTGCCAAACTTCACGGCACTCCTGTGACCTGAACTTTCCCTTTCCAACAGTATGTAGGAGAAGGATGCCTAAATCCTCATGACTTGTAATCTAAGCTGGATTTGGATCTATCAAGCATTTCTGCATGGGTCAGCTCTACTAATTTTTAAAGGGAATGCACAGCTGCCGTTTTCAGGGCATTTTCTAAGGAAAACATGAGTTATCGTTCACCAAAAATAAGAAATAAATTAAACATATTAAAATTGTTTATAAAACTGGAATGCAAACCAGCAAAATAGGCGAAAGATGCAGCGGGTGTAATACGGAAACAGGATATAAAATGCTGCAGTTAGTGACATGGCAGAGATTCTGCGCTGGGACTTTAACAAGTTCTCTCCATTTGTCTGTAGCAATTCCCAGCTGTACTACCTGGAAAGAAGTTGGTCTTTGGGGAGAAGCGTGGTTAAAAATAGTTTGTCGAGACTAATGTTTTCTAATGGGATTAAGAAGCGGTTTGAATACACAGGTGCTGGGCAGCC
Source organism: Pluvialis apricaria (assembly GCA_017639485.1). NCBI lineage: Eukaryota > Metazoa > Chordata > Aves > Charadriiformes > Charadriidae > Pluvialis > Pluvialis apricaria. The sequence continues at coordinate 82,726,418 of CM030010.1, forward strand.
TGTCTTTTTTGCCTACATTATATCCTGCCTTTGGATTTCAATGATTGTTAAAGATTCTTAACTCACAATGGGGCACCTCTGGGCACCTGAATGCTTCTCAAGTGCTGCTGTAATCTCTTATGTTCTCCCACGCTTGCGCTCCCCAAGACAAAGTTACCAAAGAATTTTTCTAGATGGGTCGACTTAAATAAGAAGCTATTTTTACCGCCTGTCTTTCGCTGATATATTCCCTAGTGCTACAGCGGAACAATGTTCTTATCCTGCATGTGCAAACGATGTTTGTAGTGCAGAATCGTTTTATGCGTTTCCAGAAGGCATCATTTATGGTATGTTCTCACTACATTTTGGCAAAACTATTTTGTGTTCAGTAAGTTTTGCAAAGCTATTTTGTCTTAGATAACTTGTTCTTTAAAATGATACAAACAAATAGAGTTAAGGACAACATAATTTATGTTATTGTCCACAAAGTTTTTCTGAAGCAATCCCTTATCGAAAGAATTTCCTTATATATCCGGAACATTTCAGATATCCACACATCCAGTTTCATTGGCACTAACACTAACACACAAGTCCATACATACCTTGTCTTCATACATCCTCTTAGCTTCTCGTAATTCAGAACGCAGCTGAGAAACTGTAGATTCCAGGTGACTAACTTGATGTGCGTGCACTGAATTTTGGTTTCTTGTTTGTTCTCTAAGAAAAGTTTTAGGTGGAGAAATTAGGAACTGTAACCACGGAAGCAAGAAACATTTGTGGTTGTTTTCACTGCAATCAGTATGGCCACTAAAATTTACTGCTTTGAAGTATAATTATCATTCAAAGTGGGAGCACATAAAAATTGTACCTTCTTACTGGTTAGATTTGCTCTCTGAAATCTCTCTCACATAAAATGAGATAAATTGAAATCTCAATGCTCTTTATTCCTGACAGCAACTCATTTATTCTCAAGCAAGTTGTAAGAAAGCTAAGTCTGCTTTCAAATACACCCCAACAATTCTACAAGCAGAACTGAGAAGCATTTTGCTATCAGCTATTCAGTCTCAAATATGCAAGTCAGGTGTTAATGCATACTGACATTTAAATCTCATCTTATGTTTGCAACGCTGCATGGTACATCCTCATTTTTTTAACCGATATATTAAGCACTGATTTGTGAGTCACCGAATGGCTGGTGAGAATTAGTGTCTTTTTATTCTCACACAATTATTACCAAAGTCAACCCTTTCTTTAAAATTCCCTTTCATTACTATTTGTACACATGTGCAAACAACCCAACTGTTTACTCATTTTTGTTTGTGATTCAACCAGCAATGCTGATGGAAATTAATTTTGTATCCAAATCCACAGAACATTTAGAAGGCAAAGGTCACAGTGCAACACAGCCACCTAAAACTGCACTCAGCCACAGGTCTTAGCCTACATACTCTTTCATCCCTTACCCCCCGCCATGTACTCTGCAGAAACTGTTCCCAACTCAGAAAACAGAGGTTTGTCATTACAAAAGCTGATGGCAAGAACAGAGCTGAGGGCTCGAGCCAGTTTGAGCTTCCGCTGACTTTGCTGGTCTTACTCTTCTGAGGAGCAGCAGTCCGAGAAGAGAACCAGCCCAAGTCTCCCAATTCTCAGAGTCTGCCTAATGCACAGCTATTTTGCCTCTCCTCTATACAGCATGGTTTAATGTTTCTTTTGTTTGTTTGTTTTTTCCCTTTTTTAATTCCAGGACTGCTTAACTCTTTAAACAAAGACACAAAGAAACCAAAAGCGTAGGGCAGAGAGCACAGTACACTAGCAGCATAAGCTTTCTCTCAAATTAAGGTTACTCAACGTTTTCTATACTGTAATTGAAAAACACACTGAATCCCCTCCATCTGGCTTTGGATACTATTTGCATAGCTGTGTGCACTGGTAGCTTTATCAGTTAGTGCTGCCACCTCCTGTTCATGCTCACTTATTAGCTGCTCAATCCTGTTTTGAAAAGACAATACTGGTTATAATTTTAGTCTTGGCAAATACTAACTTCTCCACTGAAGAGATTTCTGACTTTCAGTAGTCAAAAATGTAGTCATTTTGATATTCTCTTGTGAATGAATATATTATGTATAGAGCTATTGACCCTTTTATTTTGAACAAGTTACTGTATAATTCGGTGGATAGCGGGGAAACTAGGACTTCTTGAACAACTAAGGACAAAGCTCTTAAAGAAATTAGTAAGAAAAAGCTGATGTAACCACTGAACTGATTCTTTCAATCTTTTCTTTTAACGGTGGAACTAGTCTCCCACGAAATTCTAGGTGTCCACCTGATTGACCAATTACACTTACAAAAGTAAGGTGTAGAGATTCTTCCAATATAATATTTTTGAGGCAGTGAATAAAACAGGAAATTGTCAGCAGGGAAAGAAAAGGCAACAGAAAGTCAAGAGCAAATAAACATCTGGAGTGCAACAATTATTAAGTACTCAAAAACACTGTTTGCTGCCCCTCAGCCACTCCCTCCCCTAATATTATCAACAGAAAAGAATTATCTAAACATCTATTTATGTTTTATGAATAAATAAATGGAGAACAGGTACCTATTTTGATGTTGTTCAAGCAGAAGTTGTTTTTGGGTCTGTGAATCTTTTTTCAATGACTCAAGTTCTTCTTCCACCTATTGTAAACAGATGATAATGCTAACCTTAAAGAAAAGACGGTCTAAACAGTAGTTTTCAAAGTGTAATTTCATTCCTTTTGCTGGGATTTAACCTGTATTACGCACACTGTGACAGTTCAAGGTGGAAGCAATAAACCCAACCTCAAGTTGGCGACAGTGTAAGAGGCTGGTGTACAAGCACCTGCCGTCTTAACTGCAAAGCAGCATTTGTACCTCTTTATGCCATAACCATTTCCTTAAGCCAGTTTAGACAGGAGCTGATGGAGTTTTCAAAAATATTCTCCAAAAAACAGAACAAGAGTGTTGGAAAGAAAAGTAGCACTTCCTTCACATACCAGGACAACCTTTTCTTTGAGGTATGACACCTCTGAGTCTAAATCTCGCAGGACGTCAGCAAAGGCTGTGCTCAGGTTGTGGATGTGTAGGCTAGTAATAGTCTCATGCCCACAGAGTTTCTTGCCTGTGCTGTCTTCGTAGTCCATTAGGATGCCATGTAGTTCCAGAAGTACTTCCTCATGGCTGTGTACCATCTTTTTCAGATGCTCAGTTTGGCTGTCAGCCTCCCTCAGCATCTCCTCCTGCAACTGGTTGGCAGCTTCCAGCTCCTGAATAGTATTTTTTAGCTGTACTTTTACATTCTCTTGGCTCTGCGATTCCTTTTGTCTGAATTTGGAAACCAAAGAAACAATTTAAAAAACAGGATTCACAACATGGATTTTTATCCTGACCAATAGGTATAATACTTATGTTGATTAACTGATGTTTTTTACAACTACATAATAAGCTGTTTTCTAAACCCAGGTGCCATAGTCTCATTGTCTTCATTCCTGAGGGCAAGTTTCTCACTTAGGAGATCTGGCGTGCCTCTCAAAGCCCACATATACACATTGCAGAACACATCTGTCTCGGCCTCCATACCTGGTATCCTGAAGCGCATCTCTTTCCAATTGCGCTTCCATCAGTTTGGTCTGTAAATCAGCAATGATCAGTCTTAAATCGATTTTCTGTTGCTTATGTAGCTCAGTAGTCTAACAGAGAAAAAGAACAACCAACCAAGCTAAACCAAACAAAACACTGAATACATAACCAAAAAAACAAATGAGACTGAGAGCAGCACAGCTATGGGAATTAAGAAGTTATTTTACCTTCTTTTCTTTTTTCTTTCTCTTTTAAAAATATTTCTTAGTTAACCAGCTAGTCACGCTGTGCTGTGGTGGACTGACTATGCATGGAACACCATTACAGGGATTGTGCCAACAACATTATCACCCCTTGCCTATTTCTGTCTGTCAAATGACATGTGGGAATCATGATGGCCAAGTACAATTTACAGCAGCCAAGAGGCTGCTCAAAATAGCACTGGCGAAACTGTCCAAAGACTCAGTAACGACAAAAAGAACAAAAGCTCATCTATATTTAAGAAGCTGCCCCAAATTTGCACTCACTTCATTCAGCCTCTGCTCCACATCTCTACCTTTCTGCGAGTACTCTTCCAGAACGTTTTCCATGTGTTCTCTGCCAGCACCACTCATGGTTTTTTCCACAGAATCAGTATGTATTTCTTTTTCAGAACAGAAGATGCTATTGGCTGAACTGCTACCAGTACTAGAAGAGGCTGGGTTGTCCATCACTGTGCTGAGAATGGAGGAAGCTAAAACATTCTGGTTGCCGAGAAATGGGCTAGGAGCACCTGAAAAGCAGATGAATTTAAGCATTGAAACAAGAGTCCTTACATCAGAATAAACAGTCATCCATACAAACTGGGCCTTAGTGCCTCTCAGTTTCTATCTATCAATAGTCAAACCCAAGAATCATCTTTTCTAAGGAGAACGAACCCAACCAATTCTACCGTTGTTCAATGGGTGAGGAATATCAGTGTCCAGAGGAGAACACTTCAAAATTGCTCTGCCTTTACCTTGGGCTTGTGTCAACAAGAGCTGTTCAAGACGCAGGGCCTAAAGAGGATTCAACATGAAACATGAACTTATGAGCACCCTTCTAAATCATCTAATAGTCTGAGATGTGCATAGTGATTTACTCCCAAATCCTGTTCTGAAATCTGTTTAATACTTGTCCACGCAAAGCACATTGCCACTTGGTAAAGACTCCTCATGACTCAAAGAATGTATCATTGATTTCACTGGGAATTTGGTGGCTTCTTCCTGGAGCTTCAGAGCCTCTTTTGTCTGTCTTTCCAGTGCCTCCCTGCAGAACAGCACACAGAAACATTTGCTGAAAAGGCAGGACTAAGTACAGATGAGTATCCGACTGCACTGCATCACAAATGCAACTTGAAATGAATAACTGAAAAAAAGAAGTGAAACCAAAGAATTTGTTTCGTAATGCTGCTGTATTTTCCTGGTTTGCACTTGTATTTGGCAATACAGTGCCACATCTTCAACTGTTGCACTTCCACTGCAGTCAACTGAACTATTGTGTTTTGCCATTAGCAGGCATAATGTATAAAAGTCCAAACGAGTAAAATAACACTTCAAACAAACAGAAATAAATTGGTTTATCTTCTGTAAAGGGATTTCCTTTTATTTCTATATATTTTTCTTCTAGCCGGCCAGCAAAATGCTGCATTACTGACACAAAACTGTAACTGTATGGACAAACACACACAAATCTGTCAAATACTTTATTTGCAGGCATAATAAGAAACATCTCAGAAAACTTGTCAAACCAGAGAAGTGTTTGGTTACGTAAAACCTCGAGCACAGAAGAAAAGAAGCCTGTGCCAATTCATACCATCTTATTTTATTGGAATTGAGCAGGCAACAGATCATTCGCTACATTCCTGGGGAGGGGGGAATGTGTGTGTACAGAGAAATTAGACAGATAAAGTAAAAAAAAAGTACAAAATTATTTTTTCTGACCAAAAGAGAAGAAATCCAGTCTAAGTGACAGTAAGTTTTGGCAGTTCACCTTTAAGCTGTAAATAGAAGAAAGCTAAGAGAAAACATGAAGAAAAACCAGTTGATGGACAAAGAGGAATCTGAAATTCTGGAAAAATATTTTAAGCGGCAAGTCTACAGGTGAGGGAGGAATGAGAGATCAGGGAGAGCAGCTCCCTGCCATTTAGCGTCAGTACTGCTGTGTGTGCATGGCAGGACTGTGACATTCACAAATGACCCAATTACAACACGCACAGCTGATTTCTGTCCACACAGCGCTTTTTTTTCCACAACGCAACAAGTCCCTGTGTCCGTGCACCACACTTGCTATGCTGCCTCTCTGCATCTGTATTATCGCATTCTGATAAACCTGGATTTTCATTCTATAACATTACTGATAAAAAAAAGATTAGAGGATACAGATGCAAACAGAGCTGCAGAGCATGGGGAAAGGCATCCTGAGGAGTCTGTTAACCTGAAAGCGGGAAGAAAGGGCATCAGCTACAGGCAAGGGTCGAAGTTCTATCAACACTGCCCTGTTATTGTGGAGTATAACCTAAATGCATAAACAGGTAAAAAAATGACTAGACAAATCCCCAGGACTAACAAATTTGACAGCTGGGACAGACATTCAGATTCAGTAAGTCTTTACATTCTAATTCCCTGGACACTGAGATACTAAGGTATACTAAGTGAAAATATCAGTTTTTCCTAACCATTTTTCTATGGATGTGCTACTACACACTGTTGCAATATGCACTGCGGTGAGATGATGCTTCTGTTTGATCCATCAGAGTCTGAGTGACTAAGTAAATCAAAGTTTTAGAAAGAAAAATACCATCCCCGCTCTTCTCAGTTGGCCATTAATTTTCAAACTCATTAAGGATCCTTCTTTGGGAGGAACTTTCAAATATTAGACACACAACCACATATAAAAAACACTAAATCCAAGCACCACCTTCTGGGGAAAAAGAAATAAATCACCCCCAACAGTCAAACCACCAAATTTCACAAGTATCACTTTTCCAGCGCTGAATGATTCTGCACCTAATAGTAGGCAGAATCCTGGACCCCTGGAAATTCACTGTCAAAGGGTAGCACTATATCCTGCTATTTGTGCAGAAATCCCATTGCCAGCGGAAGACCTTGTTCCATCGCATATAGAAATTAAGCTATTATCCTGGCACACATATTACAATGATCAGTGTAATTCATCCTTCACAGTAGAGTGCCTTGGGCACTCATACCCTTAAATTTTGTGTTCACATCTTTCCTGTCACACCAGTATTACAGATCACACCTTAGAAATCTGTTGGCTTCCATTTTCAGTGAGTGTGCTGTTTACTGTAATGACAGATAGCAAGTACAGGAATTTCCCTAATAACAAACAAACCCTGTGTACTACCACAATTCCTGGATGTTCTCACTCATTATAACACCACCGGTGAAGAAAAAGACCTGTCTTCATTTTCTAATATATTAAGAATTGACTTTATGCAATAAAAAATGAATTTTGCCCATCTAATTTTAATACTGTGGGAGGAATGAAAGGATATTGAGGGAGACAGTTTATCTCCTTTTTAAAGTCTTTTGCTTTGTTTTGTCAGGGTGAACACAGAAGCAGGTGTTTATAAGTACTTGTTAGCATCACCTGTTAAGCTTTGCCACAACAGCTAAGTGGCAAATCATAGACACTACCACTTCCCTATGATGTTTCCACACACAGAATTTTTCTACAAGAAATGCTGAAGACCAGATTTCTATAAACATCTGCCTTGATCTCATCAACAAATGTGGATCCCAATCTGCTTGATCAAAGCCAAGTGGAGTTTTTCCTCACAAAAGTGCTTTCAGAGGTATGCCCAAAGGAAAACTGAAGTCTGGGGTGAGCCCAAGGTGGGCAATTCTAGACTTGTACGCCTTCAGTTTTGGGAATGTGATCATTATTAACAGCCCTTGGGGAACAAGTTTGTGAACCTTTTTCTCTGGGGGAGAAAAAAAAAAAAGAAAAAAACCCAGGGAAATGAAGAAGAACATATTGCTTAGGCACTGCTTTGAGCTGGATGGTATTTGATGGGATTTTATTTGTGTTATTTGGATTTTGCTGCGTGACTGGTCCTCTGGAAGGCAAGGGACTACACTGTACATCAAGAGGTAGCTGCACTAGCCGTTTCCATACCATGGACAATTTGACACTTTCAATATACCCATTTGACTGCAAAAGAGAAACGTGGGTGCTTCCTAAGGGCACACAACAGAGACACACAACAGAGAAAAGCCCTCTATCCCAGACCCCGAGCACCAGAAACGCTTCCTTAACGTGCAAACATTGTCTTCGACGCTCACGGAGCAGCCCCTGAAAGTTCAACTGTGCCACGACGATGGGACCATTTTTCCCAAACCAGGAACCCCTGTCACCCCCTCCCCGGCCCGGCGAAGGAGGGCGAGGCCGGCGGTGACAGTGGCACAGCTCCCGCCGAGCACCCACAAAATGTCCGCCGCATGCAGCCACCTGCGTTTCCTTGGCGGGAAACGAGGGAGCCCCTGGGCGCCCCGACCGGCCTCTCCCGCCTGCGCAGGTCTGTCCCGAAGTCCTTCCAGCTTCTATAAACCCTCCATACCTCTGCTCCGAGGGGCTTTTTACCTCACCAGGGTGCGCACCCGCTATTGCCTCCCCAGAGGGGCTGCTCCCTCACGCTGAGGAGAACCGTCCCGCCCGTTCTCCGGCTTCCTCCCCGGGAAGGGGCCCTCCCGCGGCTGCGACCCCATCCTCCATGAACAGCCTGCTTCATCTCAGCTTGGCCTCGGGGAAGTTGTGGTGTGGAAGCCATCGTGTCCCGTCCCCGCCTCGGCTTTCCCGCGCAGCCCGGCCGCTGTCCCCCCTCCCTCCCAGCCCAGCCCTCAGCCCCAACATGGCCGCTCCCGTCTGCCCCCTTCAGGCTGCGGCACAGGAGCTAAGGCGCCCTCACGGCCGCCGGATTGTGATGGCAGGTGATTTAATGATGCCCTGCTTGAGACTGGAGAAAAAAATCCTCTCATACAGGGCCGGGGGAGCGCCTGGGTCAGCTTCGTGGTGGTATGTGGCCAGTAAGGTAGCACATTTGGCGGGGGTGACTATGAGCTGACTGAAGGCAGAAGGGGTGAGGTTTTCTCCTGCCAGAGAAAAGGGCAGAGGGCCAAAAGCATCTTCCAAAAAATCCCATCTGTAAATAAAAGTTAAAGTCTCCTGATTTTTACACCAATTTCTTCAGAAATGAAATGGTTTTGAATTCCCAAAGGTGACTGCCTGAGTGGTATTTTCAATTCTCAGCGGGACAGTGGGTACAGAGTCAAGAGACAACAGCTTTATTTCAGCAAAGAAAATGATGGGGCTGCCTGTCCCATTCCAGATCTTTATTTCAGGAGTGAACATGCAAATACCAACAAGCTGTACCGCTTTTCAAGTTATTCAAAATAACTAATAGACACACCATGTTACAAGTTTCCAAGAACAGCTGTGTGACCTGGGCCCAAACCAAAATCACCAGAGAGACCAAGAACTTAAGTTGGAAGAAACTGAGGAGACAAATGTGTATGTTTATGTATTTAAATACTTGACTAAGAAGAAAAACACATAAACATTCCTCAGAGAACACATAATTTTAATTTACAGGAGAAAAAAAAAACATTTACCTGCTGCTGAAAGAGAAACTTGAGGACAAAGGAAGAAAAGCAGTTTTACATGGACTACTGCAGACTAAGCAAAGAAAAGTAAGAATTAACCAGCTGAAAACAGACCTCTGGTCTCCCCTCTCCAGAATTGTCAGTGCATCAATAGCAAAAGACACACACCAAGGATGGGAAACTGCTCAAGGAAAAGAGAACTTTCTATTGCACCACCAGGCAAAAAGAAAGTAGCACCGAAAAAAAATACATTTTTCTTCTATCTAGAGAGAAAAAGAGATGAAGGAGTTTATCAGTAAGTATGCTATACAGTATCCTAAAGCCAGACTTCAATGCTCAAAGGGCCTCAGTTGTTCGCAAAGCGTGAAAGCCCATCCGGGGGGCGGCCCGCACCTACCTCCGACAACACCGGTGAGGTTTGTTTCTCCTGTATTTTGGACGGTGTACTGAGGTTCTAACCCTCGCTGTATGGCTGGGAAAGAAAGAAGGAACTGATCATCTTCCTCCTGCTTTTACCGGGCCGAACACCCAGCTCCCAAACCCCTCCGGAGCCGTTAGGCACCACCTGCCCCCTTACCCCAGCCTTTTATGCCCGACTCGGTAGCCTTGGGAACAAACTCCTCCTCTGGAGCTGATCATGTGCGTGAGGGAGAGCCAATAAAGGCCGCATCCAGTGTTTGACTTCTCTGCTAAGTGTCACTCCAAGTTCGGCTTCAGCGGGAAACTTGGTAGCTTGTCCCCATCAGGGCTGCGGCGGGGTGCTTTCTTTGGAGCATCGCCTCTCCTGGCAGCAGGTGCCTTTTTTTTTTTTTGGTCTGGTGATTCGTGGGAGTTTAGGTGGTCCTGAGTACCCTAGCCCCTTTGCTGCTTCCCTGAAACACTAATTACACCTGAGGGACGGAATAACTCTTTTAAGATGTAATTCCTGAATAGCTTTTCTCCTGTTTTGGGAATATCTCTGGGAAGAGAAATCTAAGAATTACCATAGGTTTGCCAGCAAGATGCAAATATAAACTTCTTGTGTTTAAAATAATTCATTCCTCTTACAGAGAGGACTATGAGCTGTGCAGGGGGGATATAGCTTCAGGGGAAGGTAATCGAGTAATGTATGCTAGCAGAGACTCTACTTCTAAAGTAACTGGGCCATGCCCACCTGCCACTTCAGATTTGGTTAAAGGTGTTAATAATGGCTTTAACTGTTAAACAATAATCTTATTTTTGGGGGGACCACCTCCCCTGGGAAATTAATCTGTCTGAACTTCCCGTGTTTCTTCATATGCCACATATCGGACATAAACGCTTACAGAATTTGCCCTGCTCTTTATCATCGCAGCTTGCTGTGATGACTGGCCTTACAACAAGAGGGCCTGGCTGTGGTGCCTCAGGTGACTTCAACTGTAATCCATCTTGCAGGACACAATTGCAAGAAATAGCTCAGCACAGAAACCTCTGATACGGGCAGATGGCTATATCTAAAAGCTGTCCAATGGGTATGCAGCCTGCTAAGGCAGAGATAAATACTACAAAACTGTTCAATTAAGTGAGGTGATGGCTGCCCTGAGCATTTTGTGTTTCTCTCTTATTTTTAAAGTGTGTAACTTAGTCTCAACATGGGAAACCCCTTCAGGTATTGCATAATAATACAGGATAATTCTGGGTAATCATGGACTATTTTATTAATTTAGTGTTAGAATGAGGACTTATCTTTTATGTCCCTGCTTTTTTTCATCTTGGTAAGTTATTCCATTTAGAGTGCAAAATGGCCCTTTCTCTGGAAGGGCTTACAGTAATATATAGGAAATCAAGGATTGTTATTGTTGAAGTCGCCTCAGCAATATAATACAGTTGTCTCAGCATAATACAGTTATAGTGCTTTTATAACAATAACATATATGTTGTAAGGTTTTGGTGTTGTACTGTGATGGCTCTTTTTTGATTCCTAGTTCCTGATTCGAACTCTTGTTTCAGCAGGGTGGTTCTCTGTGCATTACATCAAATAGGTGAAAATTCAGATGCAGAGAGAAAATCTTCAATTCTGAATTCAGATACCCTGAATTCTCCTCCTTCATTTGTGACTGCACTTGTACTCTCCTTAGAGGGATGGGTCTATTCCTCCCCTTGGCTTGTTGCTTTTCAGTTTGCTTTGAGTAACTGAGGGACCTAGAGCAATTTTGTGCCAGAGGCAATATTATATGGAGAGGCTTTTTTATGTTCACCAAATAAAATTCTCTCATTTCAGACTTCAAAGACAAGTACCGTTTCCAACACAAAAAGTATGCAGATTCATGGATTTTGCAGCTTACTTCTGTTTCTCAGCTTTTTTCTTTCCTTTCGCTGTCAGATCTCTGTCTTTCCCTTTCCCTGTCTGATTTTTCATATTTTACCTCAGGCCTGTCCAGAAAGGCAGGCTTATTTTGTAGCTTGGAAGGAAGATGAAGTCATATCCAACCTGAAATCTGAGCAGAGCTTCCCTGCGTAGCCCTAGGAATGTCTATATAGAAATAAATTTTGAACATTGATAGTTGATTTCAATCCCTCTGAGGCCATACAGAGTTTTAACGTGTGTTCCTTCTTGTAATTTCTTCTTCTAGATGCAAGACTGACATTTTATAAAATTGAGTGGATGGATATGCTATGGTCAGCCCAAGCTGATTGGAGGTAAGTATACAAAAGCCATATTTTCTATTTGCTTGTTTCTAATTTCTTTATGTAATAAACCTTCGGAGGAATTGTTACCTCAAGTAGGAACGATTCGCTTCTTAAGGGATCCTGGGCTGATTCAGGAGGGTTGTGTCTTTTGACATTTGTGTTTTGTTCCGTCCTACTGCAGATTTAGGTGAATGGCTTCAGTACTTGGGGAGACGAAGAAGCTGGGGTGGGCACTAGTCCTTGAAGGTGTCTATTATTGTTTAAAATTCTTGAAGCTCTTTAGCTTATACAGACTCCTGTCTGGGAGAAAAAGAGAAGTTGTTCTGTGATAAAACCAGTGAGCTAGGAAAAAGAAGCACTGCTTTCATTTTGCAGCTTTCTCATTCTTCACATATGACCATAAGCAAGTCACCCCTTCCCTCTGGTTGTATCTGTCAAAGGTATGAAGACCCACATTTCTACCCCTTCTTGCCCCTTTACCCTTTTTGGGTAATCAGTTAAAATTCTGCTTTTCTGATGTCCAACTCTGAGCCATTTTGGTGTATTACTCCCCCTCAGAAGTCCCTTCAGTACAGATGAGGTCTGCTTTATTTTGTAACACTTCTCTTTAGAGAGAAGTTGTGAATTTGCTTCCTCTGAACTTACAGGATATACCTAAACAGTAGGTAGATTTGAACTAAGCATAATGTTTAATTCCCCAGCCAAAAAGGCAGTTACAGATGTGAACAAAATTTAGGAGCTTAATTTCCTTTTTTTATTTCTAGGTTTACGTTTAATCTGACCTCATGACTTGCCAGCTCAGGGACCCAGATAAGATCAATAACACCACTCTGAATACTTAGTAAAGATTCTGCTTCCTTTCTGAAAGGGAAAAGTAGCAAATGCCTATTAACTAAACTGTGAAATGTTTGCATTTAAATCAACTTAAACTGTGACAACTGAAACTGCCAGCAGATGGCGGCAGTACTGTTCTGATGAACTTCATTTGCAAAAGAAACTTGGACTATTTGAAGGAATTTAGGAAAAGTCAGAGCAGCCGCCAGCAAGGAGGCAGTACCTTTATTGATGATAAATGTAGGGTTTGATTGTGAATTCTGAAAAGTGAAATCCGTGGTAATTTCTCCTGCTTTAGCAGTGTAGTACTTGACCATTGAGGGAAAGGGTTCTGACATGACTCTGTTTCGAATTTATTTTCTCTCACACTGAAACTGTGCAAAATTTTAATTGAAAGATATTTTTGTGTGCGCACAGCACTTTTCTGAACCCATGTGTCTTCTATTGCACCACAACAGAGAGTGTCTCAGCTCTGTCCTGATAGGAACTCCTCGTGGAAGAATTCCTTTCTCGTAGAAAACAGTACTAAGATACTTGTGCTATTTGAGGTTCTTGCCAGAGGCAAGATGACAAAAAAGTTTGTATTTAATCCTTTGAAATGTTTATGTGTAGGTGAATGGTGAATACTGCGTTAATTGTATTCAGCACTGAAACCTATTTCTTGGAAAAATCAGTTTTCAGCTAAAGCACAGCGGTGCTCATCTGCATGTTGTTAATCGCACTTTCTTCATCAATAGTTGCTGTATGTTAATAAGTTATATCTTGCACTGGTTTTGTTTGCATTGTGTCTGGCAGGAAGTTAAAGCCCATGTGTGTGGCCTGCAGTTGCTGCTGTCACTAGCATTCAAAAAATAATTTGAAAATTAAATTAAATTAAAAAATTTCTTTGGGCATCATCAGGAGGTTAGCATTGTGAGGATGGCCCAGACAGTTTTCTCGATGAGAAATGTACTGGTAACACAGGTGGGAACTGGGTTCTAGGAGCACCTGGCAGATTTTTAACCCCTGTGTAGAATAAGAGCCTGCTGAGAAAGCGGCACAGTATCTGCCAGCCCTTTTTGGCCGATTGGTCAGACCTTTTTCCTTAGCTGGTCATGGGTCTCTGATCTATGGAAACACCCTTATGTGACCTTTTTAGAGCTGGATTAACAGTATAAAGGACTAGCAAATCTGGAGGTAGTAGGGGGAAAAAATTATGTGCTTGCAACGGTGACAAATTTGATGGAGTTATTGGCAAAAATGATGTTGGATTCAGCACCTGAAATGAATTGCAGCGCTGGGGTAGAAGAAAAACTGTACTTAAGAAATTATGTTGATAACTGTTAATCATAGGCCACTGTAGGCACTGTGAGAAACATAGCTCTTATTTAAATTCTTGTGTCTGTAGTCATTAGGTATAGTGAACAACATTTTGTATTGGAAATAGATACAATCCGAAGAAGTACCTTGGCTTGTTAACAGGTTGGCATGTTCTTAACACGGTCTTAAATAGTCCTGATGGCTACGGATAGGAGGATGTATGGCCCCAAGAGACAGCTCCCGGAGCCTGTGCCTGTCTGTTGAAGGCCTGTTGAGGGACAGAAATGAATTGCTCTTTGTGGTGACTTGGAATGAAGGTTTTTACAGTGAAACACTAGGAGTTTTAACTAGAGAAATCTGATTTGAGTCAGGCTAAAGGGTGAGTTCTGGATAAAAGCAATCTGTGAGCCTGACCAGGATGTGAAGCTAATGAAAACTCAGCCCCTGGGAGGGAAGCAGAGGGGACAAAGCTCAATATAAGCAAGGATTGAGAATCGTCTACCATGAAAAATAAAGGGAGGGGCCTCTTTTCTGCATTCCTCTTCATGGTTATTGGGAATGAGAGCTGGGACACATGGGGCAAATAGAAGGCTCTGGGGAAACTGTAACATCTTAAAGGGCATGGGAATGGGGTGGCGTGAAGGGCTTGAACAAATGTAAAGATTTCTGGTTTTAGAGTCGCAGCTCCAAAGCTTTTCCCCCACAGTTCATTATGGGTTTGTTAACACAAGATCTTCACAGCTTTCAAAGTCTGAAGGAGAAATAACACACATCCCAGGCACTGTAAGATCAAAAGCGCAGGCACCTCAGAGGCATAGGCGCTACTCTTTGTTTACTCAGCTATGCCAGCAGGAGAGGGAGTGGTCTGTGGGCTATGTTCTCTATCATTCTGTTAAGAGCCAATTAAAAAACAGAAAAAAATTTAACAGTTTCAGTGATATATGCTGTCGACACCTGTTTGAGCGATGAGTAAAATGCCTAAGTATGTGCATATATGCAAGAACAGATGCATGCATATCGATAAGTTGTGCAGTCATCATTGGCGACTGCCTACATTAATAAAAGTACCCTAAGTTCTTAGTGTTGTTTCTTATTCTGTATATTGGGAAAGCATTGACCTTTTATGACAATGTAAATGGGCGAAAAAAATATGTCCAGGGAAGTTGGTAGTCTCCATGCAGAGGAAAAGCACTTTGAGAGCAAAATTATTAGCAGCGCTCCACTGTGCTGATTTGGAACAGGGCCATTGTATTTTCAGCAACTGGCAGTTTGGATTGTTACGATTCCTTGGCAAGTACAATAGAAAGATGGTGGTTTCCGGGGGCATAATAAAAGGGTGAGTCCCAGCTTTTGCACACTGCATTTTATAATTGCATGCTTGATGTGCACAATTGGGCAGCACTGCCTTACTTGCCTTAATCCACCTCTCTCTCTCGCTCTCTCACTTCCTCACCCTCCCTCATAGCAGCAGTAGCTGCCGCAGCTTTGGCAGATCGTCGGGGAGAGCACAGAAAATGAAAAGAGCTCGGCTATCATCTTAACATTTTTCCCAAAAGATTAATTTCACCTGCTTCTCCAGTTTTCGTGATAGACTTTTTTGTGCTTTTTAAACCAATAAGTGCAGGGTTATTTCACGTTTTAAGCCCCTCTAAATAGTTTTAGGAATGGACTTTCTCTCTCCTCCTCCCCCAGCCTTTTTTTTTTTTTTTCTGACAAGTCAGAAAATTGTGAAGTAAGCGGACAGAGTAACTGAGAGCGCGAGAGGGAGAAGACGCTTCCATTCTTTTAGTGCAGTGGGCTGAGGCAAAAAGGCCATTGTAATGGTAAATCGCATGCAGAAAGGAAGAAAAGACTGATAATCAATCACAAATGAAGCATTCGTTTGGATTTTGGCAATTTGCTGGCCAGGGGCTTTTAAATCTATAAAGTTTTTTGGTTTTTTTTTCTTTTTTTGCCCACATCTTTAAAGCACAAGTTTGATATACCGAAGACAGGAAGATAAATCTTTTCAAAGCTATCATACCCAAAATACCTGGGAATGGGGGAAGCGCAGTGCTGAAACGCCAGTAAAACCTCGCAATTCTGAAGGAGAAACAGCATGCTGAAATGTTGGTGGGAATCATTTTAAACCCATCACCTCAGACTCCAGCTCTGAAGAAAAATTTTCCATCTCAGACTCTTCTCGTTTCACGTGTTCAGGGATGACTTGTGGTGGGCTTCTGGGGAGTTTAATGTGCAACTTCGTTGTTCTGTGATTGCCTGAGTTGGTTTTGTATTTGACTGAGTATGTGATAGGACAGATGAGGATGTTAGACAATATTAACACCAGCATATCATCTTCAGAGTCCAGCATTACTCATAAAGGAAGATATATCTACCTGGAGGCACTGCTTCAAGGAGGCGCTCCATGGGGATTCACGCTGAAAGGCGGATTGGAGCACGGGGAGCCATTAATCATCTCAAAGGTATTTTTCTTATTTAAAATGAAATGCAAACAAGTTAGGAGGTGTGCCCGATTTAAAGGGCAAGAGTTGTAAAATAACACTGAAATGTTATATTTGACACTGTATTTGGCTTGGTTTTGAAAAATGTTGAGCACCTATTCAAGTCAGTAGCTTTGCTCGGGAGCTATGTATTTGAGCAACACGTGAGAGCTCTTGGCATTATTTAACTATCAAAGTGAAGTTTTTGTCCCACAGGAAGTGTCTTGGCTTGCAGAAATTGGCTCTATTTATTTCACTGCTATCCATGGGAGTGAGTAGGGGACTCTCATGAGGTGATCTTGTGTCACGAATTCATAGCATATCTGAGCACGTTCAGTAATCCATCCCCACCTCTTCTGAAGAGAAAAGAAAGTAAGTGCTTTAAGTCACATGATGTGATGTTGGCTAACTAGAAGTGTGTGTGGAGAAACAGAATAATAAATACTTGTACCTATTTGGTGTGTGTATATATTATGCTATGTTAGCAGTTTTCTCACCCTACGTACTCTCTACTTATTAAATATCTATTAAGTATGGTATGCCTTCAAGATGTTTATTATTTTAATTCATGATTGAGTATTGTCAACAGGCAACTAGTAGTATAGCTCATAAAGGCATTTTGAAGGAAAAAAGAAATGGGAGAAAGAGTTCCTCACTGTCATCAGAACCGAGCTATTAAAAGTACCCAGGTACCTCAAGATGTAGATACTGAAGACAATGGATTTTCAAAACCATCAGATTTAATCTGTGAATATCTAAAAGATGTTTGCTCTATGTCCCTAAAACTGTTTTGAAAATAGGATTTAGGTAATTCTGCAATTTTACCTCTTAACCATATTTCTCTTCTGTGTCACCTGTCTGGTGTGTTCTGCTTGTTTATAGTAAGCATTTATTTAGCAAGCTGCTAGGTGCATGTATGTACTCATGTGTAATCTTACTCCCTGGTGTAAACTGGGGTGTATGTGGGCAATTCAAAGGATCGGAACCAACGCTGGCTAAAAGAAAATGCTGATGCTCAAAATCCGTTATTCAAATTCTGCAACTCACTGTGCAAACACATTCACATGAAGGCTGTCAGTCACTTGAATAGTTCACCTGAAATAAATTATTTGTAATTAGTGCATCTACATGTTGAAAGTAAAAAACAGGGACTTACATAAAAGTTCTTTCATCATAAAGGTATTTTAGAAATCTTGATACACGATCATCTTTCTTGCAGACCCTTCTTGGAGATAGTTTGGCATAGCCACATAAAGCAAAACTAGCCTCACTGAAACGGTGTTATATTTTTCCATGTTATAGACATGAGGGACTAAAATGCCAGGCAGGTTGTGCACTTTTATTGACAGTGTTCTGCATTTGTGAGGAAAAAGTTTCTTTTTGCTTTGACATTCTTCTGTGATGTAAAAAGCACCACTGGTTTTTTTGTTTTTTTTTTTAATTGGGGGCAGGGAGGCAGAGAGGAAGAGAGATGGCTCTGGCTGCTGAACATTAATTAATCTATGGGATTTGGTTTCCACAACAACCAGGCCCCTTAATGTCAAACATGCCTGGAGTGTGCATAGTGCCACTGGGAGCTGTATGACTTGTGCCTGCCTTCTGTGAAACAACACTGCAAAAATGTGGTGGAGTTTTTTTGCTGGGGTTTTTTGTTGGTTTCTTTTTTTTTTAGACTTGTAGCTGCTGCTTGGTTTGTGCTATCAATGTTAGCATTTCATTGTTTTGCTCATGCATTGGTGATGCAGAGCTGGAGAACGGCTTGTGTGTGAAAGCTGCGCTTTCTGGAATTCATGCAGCACCTATAGCTGTTCTCTGGTTTCCAGTTGTAGCTGAGAAATTCCTCTTGTGTTTGAACTCACTATGTCCTCTTCAGAATTAATTGCATATTAGTCATTTAGCTAATTCAGTATTTTTCTTCTCTAAAGGAATGTCATACTTCTGTAAAGTAATTACTGTAAGTAATGAGGAACTGTGGAGAAATGATAAATTGAATCATGTCACAGGTAAAATTCTGTACTTGCACAAGAGTACTTATAGAATCATAGAATGGTTTGGGTTGGAAGGGACCATTAAAGATCACACTACTCATGTAGGTACGCACTAGGAATGATCCAATAACAGCTCTAGATGATAATATTACTTATAAATATGAGAAAATGTGGGTGTCAAGTTTTCATTTCTGATTATTCATAATTAATTTATTTCTGTTTCAGCTTCCTATTTTGTTTTGGCAAAGACATTATATTTATGTCCACTTAACTGTTCTGTTTGTGTTGACAGAGTGGTGTTAAGTGGCCTTAGTGTAAATAAAAATGTAGATTTCAGCAAATATTTAAGCTGGTACCCATGAAAGCTTGCAACATGAATTAAAACAGTCAAAGTAACACTGACGTATTGTTACAGAATACTAGGCAGATAGTGTATCTGTTTGAATGCAGTTGTTCTTTCTAGCCATCAGGATCTGATGCTCATTTGGGACCGAAGAGTATTGGCCTGTCTCAGCGTCAGACCAAAGGCTGTGACAGAAGTTAAAAACCAAGATGACTGAATTTACAAAAGGCCCAGGTGCATGAAAACTGATTCTCGCAGCCCTGTGCAGGCAAGACAGATTTTCCCACCAATAATATTCCAAGAAATCACCCAAAAGCAATGGGAGCAACAGCTGGGAATGTAAGTTGCAAAAAGCAGACCTATATCCTCAGCTGGTAGAAAGTGCTGTTTTAGAGATCTGATTACCGTAGGTTTTGTGTCACCTTCAAAATAAGAACAAGGTATCTATCGCTGTTCAGTCAAAGTCCCTTTGCTGTGTAGGTATATTGCTGTGCTTCTGTGCAACAAGACGGGCTGCTTTCTCAGTGTGTGTGTTTGAGTGCACAGATAGGCACACTTACAGTTAAACACACTAGTAAACGCGTTGCTGAATCAGCCATGATGCTCAGCACATCATGCAACCAAGTCTAAATCAACTTGTCAGAACTGTTGGTTGTGCAGCTAACATGAATTTAGGTAGTTAAAACAGATGACCTCTTTATGCTAACGCTGTTCTTTTTTCCCCTGTGGAAAGACAGACCTACGCTGAAGCTGTTTCGTGGCAGCTAATTTGAAGTCCTCAACACAGGTCTCTTCATAATATGTTTTGCGGGATGTGAGGGCAGACCATAAACAAATGTATTAGATCTGACCCACGTTTCCCCCTCTCTGCAAAGGAAGCTGCTTTGACATTCCGTCTAGTCAGCTTTTGTCTATCTTGTTTCTGGACTGACTGTATACAACTCATCACGTGTTATGATTCTGGCTGCGTAGGACATTTAAAAGAACATACTGATTTTCAAGGAAAAGAAATTCGGAAATGCTAACAAATGACTGTCCTAGAGCAGCACTTAGCCATCTTGGGAACATAAGGAAGTTCTGGAGCTGCCTGTTGGACCACAGCGCTTTAGGATTGTGCGTGGTATTCCTGGTCTGCCACCTCAGCACAAGCTTGTGAGGGAGCCTCAGAAATAAGCTTTGTGGAGTCTTCCACAAATTAATTTTTGTTGTACCAAAAGGAAAGGAATGGAAGAATGGGCAAAAAGTAGTGAGTGCACGTTCCTTTACCTCTGTGCCTTAAGGGAACGTCCAAAAATCAGTACCTAAATTGGCACCGGAATGTCACTGGTTAGCAATGGGACAGTGCCAAAAAGACAAATCATAGGCTGCAAATTAACAAAACGTATTTTCCCTTTATGTATTGATTCTGTGGTATAAAACGTGTTGTCAATGAGGAGCGTAGGTGAGAGTTTGAAAGGCGGCTATAGTCTTAACATTCTTCCTGGGAAAGAATTTCTCATTTATGTGAGCTTAGACAATAGCTGTCAGTCAAATTCTTCACTTAGAACTGTTCACAGTTTCTCCCTGTGTTTTCAACTAGATAAATAGTGGCCGAAGTAAAGTGTCTCTCTAGAATGAGCATGTTATGCTAATTTTTTCTAAGCTGAGATAACTTTGCAAGTTTGTAGACCTCAAAGAATCCAGCCTACATCTCCAGAAATGTGCTACTCATGGTTATCAAATACTCCTTTGGCAAGAAGGTTCTCAAGTTTTCGATTACTTTCCTTTTTTTAAACATCAGTTTTCTTCTTTTGTCCATTAGTGTTTACAAGGTAACTTGTTATCATAAATGTGTCACTAATACCTCAGAAACAGTAGAAGTCAAATTCTCTCTAGTGACCTCCACTTCTCTGTTTTCATATCCTGGGTCATATCGTTCAACTTCCATTTCTTTATTATATCTGTTTAGTAATTTAGAACCATATGATTTTGGGCTAGATTTGGGGAGATTTGCTCACAGTGGTAATCTCATTAAATAAGTGCTTTCTTCACCTGGAACTAGAAATTTCATGAGAAATGCAACAGTGATTGCAGGTGATACCAAATGTTTAACTGGAACCTGATTTCCTTTGGCCTCAAAACCACAATAATACCTGGAAGAAAACTGAGATTTTCATTTACATATTACTTTTTTGGCTCATCCTGAGCTGTAAGATCGATATTGCAGGAATTAAAGCCCTCACTGTTCTAGGCAGTAAAGGCAAACTGGTAACAGAAGCGTTCGTTCCCTCTTGATTTCCTTTAAGAATTTTTAATTTAAGGTAAATAACATTATTTGGACTCAACCTTTTTGGAGCCAGGCAAACTATTTCTGCAGTCTATTTCTTATTGCTACACACAAACCTTTGGAATAGTTTTAGCTGTTGTAGGGCCCATGAAATGCCCTTTTATTTTGAGCTCCATGTTGATGATACTAACAAAAGAGTTGTTTCTCTTGCCTAGGAATTAAAGCATCTAAAGCGTTCTTTCTCAGATAGCGGCTATGTGGGAACACTTTTCACATGCTGTGCTGTAGTTCATCGGTTCCCTTAACTCAAAAGGGTAGGTCATTTACAGGGACCTCATGCCAGAAGCATGACACAAACTCAGAGGTTTACCTCTCAGCAGGGATGTAGGAAGCAATAAAGGTTTAATCATAATAGGAATAGCTTGTGACGGAGCCTGAGAAATAATCCTGAATTCTTGTAAGGTGGTTAGACCTTGTTAGGAGCCTGATCCAGCTTCTGGTAACGGAATAGCCCTCTAGCAATCGGTGCTTACAGGAACTGGATCAGGCTGTCTTCCGCAAGGCTCCTGCGCCTGTGCTACTTCTCTAATATTTTTGACTATGATGGCTTGTTTACCTCACTTGAGTGAGCTCATAGAGCAGTTAGTGACATGTAATGAGAATTGTTCCACCATTCTTGGCAAAACAAAACCCAAAAGGCCGTTCTGGGCCTCAGCTGGCCCACAGACACTTATCGCTGTCTCTGCCTCTGATCAAAACACTCGGGAGTCAGTGTTCTCCCCTTAGGTCAGTACCAGGAGCCCATTGCTTTCGCCACTCGAATGCCCAGAGTCCCCATAAACAAAATTGAATTAGCTTATGCACTGACGGGCAAAGTTTCTTTGCATCCATTCCCCATATCTCTGTGTGTGACAAATGGCAATTTAGAAACTGTTAACCTTTTTGTAGGACCGCCAGCACAAAAAAGATGGCCGATGCTTGCATTAGAGAGGCTTGTCTGAAGTTGGCAGAGTCACGATAGACTTATTGGCCTGGGCATGAGGATGTGAAACTGAGCCAAAGGCATGGTGATTTCTTCCGTGATTATTTTTTTAAAATTATTTTTTCTTTGAAAGTTTCCATGCTTGTTCTTGTCTGGTTAGAGATGGCCTTTATTTTTCTCCTCACTGCTTGGGGCCTCACTGTTGTTAACGTTTAAAAAAAATACCCCTTTTTACTATTGCTCTTCCAATATACTGTGAGTGGGCTGATGAAGGTTTCCATTTCAAAGCCATTGTTATGCTCGTGACTTCTTGCAGAGCATTTTCTGCACTGGTTATGCATTTAGGGCCATAGATATGGATGTTGTGTATAATACGGCAGGTCCTCAGAAACATTTTTTTTCTTGCGTTAAGAACAGAACAAGAATAGTATATAAGAATCACCTGAGTGCTGAGGGCTTACTATTTAACTACATCAGCTTACGGGACTGATGGAGGGTCAGCACGTTTGTTATTTCTTCACTTCTTGTATTCAGTGGGGAAAGTTGTAAGTGTACAGTAAGTGGGCAGTAATTCATCTGGGACGAAACCATAATGTAATTGCGTGTGCTTGCTCTCCGTCCAGAGGCAGGTGAAAAGGTGTGCCTGGGAGCAAAAAGAAGTACAGAGCTGCACTGACTAGCATCGTGTCTGGGTTGTAGTAAAATATCAAGGACCAAACCAGCCTGGTCAACAGAAATTATTTCTTCCCGATTCCCCTCTCCCTGCCCCCCAGTACTTCTTTTAGGTTTAGCACTGGAGAAAGGTGTGCTCTGCCTGCTGATGAGCTAAGGGGTTCATTGTGCAAAATCATCTGCCTGCACATCTGACTCTTGTTGCTGGACTGCAGCAACACACAAGGCAGATGCCTGATCCCAGACGACAAGGAAATCTGGATGATGCAGACCTTTGCTTTCAAAGATGCAGAAGGCAACTGATGCTGTAATTGTTTCAGAAAGCGGAGGGGCAGTTCCTCACCACTCTTCCTTGTTTCTCAGGGCTCAGATTAGGGCCTCACGAAAGACTGCTGATGCCAGCACAAGGGACAGGATCATCTACCTTTTCTTAAAGCTAGGGAGTTGCTTGATGAAAAGGCTTCTATTGTCAGCCCTCTCCATTAGGCTGCCGATCGTTCTCTAGCACAAAAAGACTTCTGTTCCCTTCCACAGCACTGAATTAGCAATTGCAGACAAACTGACTGACTGACGTGAGCAGTGGCTTGCAGGGCATTGCTGCTGCACCAGCAAAGGCAGTAGGAGCTTTTCATACTGCAGATAGGCTGTGTGAAGGGGTAGTGCCAATTGGTCTGTGGTGCATCGCGATGAGCCTATCTACCCGGAATACCTTGGTTATCGTTATTAACAAAGACCGGCACAGATGAATCCCAAGGTGCACAGATAACTCAGTGACAGAACATTTATGAACGGGCATGTGGAAGGAAATTAGCCTTGAAAAAAGTCATGCCTCTGCTGACGAGGGGTGGGGATGATGACTGACAGGTGTCATTTGAGCAGTCATGCTTTAGTTATCTCCTTACTAGAGATAGACCCAAGCTGTGAAGTTTTGGTCCAAATCTACACAGATAGCTGCTCTGAGAGATCAGGTCTCCACCACTGTATTGCAACCATGTGAGTTAGAGGACTATATGCAGTGTAATGTCCTTCAAAGTCACAAAAAGGTGTAACAGAAGAAATATTTTCTTCTCATGTTCTTGGACAAAGAGGAATCCTGTGTGATTGAACGCAACATGTAATCCTTAGGGTCAATAAATGGAGCCTTTGTAAATCCTGCCCTGGCTTTAGCTTACATGACATAAATTAGACAGAAAAATGCCACCTAAAATCCATGTTCGCTTGGCTGTAGCAGGTGTAACCAGAGTTAAGGTTTACACTGACCATAGAGTGAGAACCAGAGAATGCACTCTTTAAATCAGTGTTTGTTCAGAATAGATGATTGCTTGTGAAAGCCTCTACTACATTCAGCCTTTCCCACGCTTCTGGGGAGCCCAAGGCATAGGAAGAAAAACCATCATCGATAATAGAGCTGGAGCTGAGCTGAGCTAATCTCATCTCAAATTTCATCAGTGTTTGCCTTCAGGATCTTTTGATGAAGCTCAAAACTGTGGAGCATGAATCCAGCATGAATTTATTGTGCGTGAACTACTCAGACTTTGGGAGGGATCTTTGAAAGTGAAAATGAAATGAGCTGTAATTTGCTTGCCAACAAACATCGGTAGTCAAAGCAAAAAGGTCCAGAGGCCTTTGAAAATAGACTGCTAAACCACAAAGTCTTTGTCACTTATTTGTGTATTTGCAAAGCCTCGAGTGGATCACCATGTGGTGGCAGCAGAGAGCATCCAAGACGGCTGTCAGAAAACCCTGAAATGCGTTGGTATCCATCAGCCCAGGAGCAAAATCTCTCCCCCACTTGAGAGTTGAGGCAGTAGACTTTACCTTTGAGCACGGACAAGAGAACCTGATGGGCGTTTTGCCATTATTCTGGAGTCTTCGGGCTGCATTTCTGATCCTGCCTAGGAGGGGCTTGCTTTCCCTGTCTGACCCAAACCTGCCCTTATGCTTAGAACAGGGAATATCCAGTTAATAATAGAAAATTGCAATTCATCATCAGGGCTAGCTTGTCTGCAGGAAGATTTGGCATCCTCTAGCTGCCTAGCAGCCAGCCCATCAACCTCACATCTTGGACTTCTTTCTGTGAAGTCAACAGTGTGGTGTACATTATGAACGCCTGCCAGTGTGGGTGCTGAACAGGACCAAGCCTGCTTAGTACACGTGAGATGTGGAAATCAGACCCTTGGGTAGCCCCGACTATCACACACCAGTGATGGAGCAAGGATTGCAAGATATTTGGAGGTTCCCTGAAAACTTGGCATGGCTGGAGCAGGGTATTGGTCATTGCTGTGTGTCAGATGAACATAATTTAGGAAGTGTAGATTTTAAGTGCAATAATTATGTTTCTTCTTTTCCTTATAATCAGATAGGTTGCCATATCTGTGTTTGTGTTTCACCCAAAGGGTTCCTGCCTTCTTTGTAGATCCACTTAAAACCCTCAGCTTTGGCTCACTTACTAGATCTTTGTTTCTGGAGGAGATCTGGACTGTGTACTTCAGATGGACTTGCCAGAACCCTGGCTCTTTAAAGAGACTCCAGTCAAAATTTGTTAAATGCCAGGAAGTATCTTTCCCCTGTGGAAATATAGCCTGTGTATCACACTTAGTACTCCGAGTGAAAAAACATATTCCTAAATATTGTAAGTTTGTTTTAAGTAAGAGAGAGCTTGTATAGATTCATTCACATGGCTGAGCTGGAAATGGAGTTCTGGTCTTCCCATTTTCAGCCTGACACTACCTAAATCTATTTCCACAACTCTTGTTACTTTGCCATGAATTTAAAAAAAAAAAACCCAAACAAATAAATTATTTCAGTTTCTTGGTCAATTGAATAGGAAAAGGACAACAGGAACAGCCAAGGCCAGCTTATCCAGGGCAGAGCTTGTTAACATCCTAACTGGTATTCAAGCATAATATTAATTTTTCACACTTGCATTAAAAAATCCCACCCAAAAAAAAATCACACCTCAGTGAAGAATGATTCCTGCTGATAAGAAAATCACTGTGCTTAAATTCGTTAATAGAATATGCTGTGGGATACATTTCAAAGCACGGGGTGAGAAATAAGCTCCCAAATCCCATTAAGAAATAACAGGATTTATGTGCATTCCTCCCATATATTAACTTTCCCCTCTGGAAACGTCTTGTGCTGAGTTGGTGCCATTTTTTCAGGCAGGTGCAATGTTTTGCAGTTCCCACAGACCTCTCCAGATAATCTGCCAGCCTGAAAGCCATTCCCTATTCTCACTCAAGAATGGGGATTTTCCGATGCACGGATGAATGACGAGTTTGGCTGACAAATGTCATAGCTCCATGTTCTACTGGGATTCAGTCACACATTCTGCAGTGATGCTGTAAGCAGTTTTGTCTTGTCCATATCAGCAGTTAAAAGGTTTTAAGCACCAGCCAACAGAGATAGAAGAGATAGCGTTTTTTAATAGCCGTTATCAGTAGTGGGTCATTTTCTGAACATGACTTGACATATAGAGGTACGATTTGTGATGCTGAAGTCTTCGGGGAACTGGTTTGTATTGTCAGCGGGATCAGTTTTTATTAGCACTGTTAGAGGCTTTTCACCCTTTTATTGAAGGCAAGTTTTGAAAAATATGCCAGATCTTCACATTTGCCATTACTTATAAGAGTTTTCATGACTTTTATCCTTTTAAAGGCATGGATTAATGTCAAATGTTAATTCACATAAAAATAGAGATAAAAGCGTTACGGAAATATTTGCCAAAGAAATGGCAAACAGATCCACTTCAAAAAGTGGAAACAGTTTCACGAGACAGAAGGAGGCCGGGGGGTCTCCAGGATCCCCGAAGAAGATAGTTGTTGTGGTAAGAGGTGTTTATTTCAGAAGAATTGAAAGAACATACAGTCCACTACATGTTGCAGAAAATATCCTAACACCTATAGAGAACTACTGACTTCCCAATAAAGAGTGTTTACCATTGTCATATGGAAGTATTTTTCTGGGGTTTCTGTTCACCTTGTAATCGGTATTTATTTTTTCTGTCATGGTAGAGCCAGCAGGTCACAGTTGAAAATGACAACCCCTTTATGCTGTTTATGAGTGTAATAAAATATCTGCTTCCAGGCGTTCAGAATTTATAGGTGTGATACAATCACAAGATGTAAATATGAAAAACCAACTGTGACAATGGGTGAAGAGTGAATCAAGGGTGAGTCTGCAAATGCACCGGTGAATTTACTACCTCGTATAATAATGACGTTGCATGGAGTTTATGCGTTATTTAACGTTGGATTTTAAGATGTTTACAATGGCACATAATCGCCAGAATAATTGTGTCCTTGAAAACTTGCAGTAGTGCTGGATCCATTATTGCTATTTTTTTATTTTTCTGTAAAAAAATTCATTATTTAAACGAACGCTTCGTTTAGAAAATTGGATTGGTCCCTCATGTCAGACCTCATGTTTTTACACATTGATTGATGACCAGTCTTGCAGTGGACTAAGAGAGATCCACATTTCTCAAATGCAGTCTCATAGAAACTGGGAAATGAGCTGATGGAATTCAGACCAAAGATCTGGCTGTTTTCCAGGAGCAAATACATGGCAAGACACATTGCCAGTTTCAAGAGAGAGGCTTGAAATGGAGAAAGAAATGCGAAACATTTGGACAGAGAGGGGTGGGGTCGTAGGGGGAATCTTCATTTTATCAATGATCCCACTCCCCTCCCTCCTGCCCTGATCCATTTCTTGTTTGCTTAAAAGCAGTTGCCAGTGTTTGTTGAATAGTGTCGGCACAGAAGGGATGCAGCCACTGACCTGACTATAAGGCAACAGCAAAAGGTTAGTAGAATTAGTCTTGTACTGCAGACTTGTATTAATAGTTGTATTGTGGTGGTGTTGGCACAAACTCTGCAATTAAATAAGTTGTTGGCACTCTTCCCTAGGTTAAATTACTACTACTGTTCCCCCTGCTTACAAGTCAATGAATACAACACTTTTGGGGAGGCAAGTTCAAACATTTTTGTTCTTTTGGGATTCTGCACATTTCTGATTTCAAGCTAAGAGGTTTCTGCTGGCTTTCCAAGTAGACCTCTGTTGTTGTTCTGTCCCTGCAAACAGCCTGTGCAAACTAATGCTGGAATAACCAAGCAGGGAAGGAGGTGGGTGAGGGGGAAAGACACAACAAAAGACTGATGTGGAAACAAATGCCCTTAGAAGGGGTCCTCGCTTTCTCTCATGCCTGGACCCGTGGATGTTTCTTAGCGCTGGGCTATTGTTATAGAGGATTAGGTTTCCATCACAGCTTCATCAGGGGCAACTTACCCTTTTTATCAGCCCAGAAAGACAGCCACAGACATGGGGGGAGTATCCCCACCTATCCTTGCCCAAAAGTGTAAAGCAGCCACTTTTTCCAGCCCGAGGCCCTCTTCCCGCTCCTGCTTTAGTCTACGGCAATTGGGTTTGGCCCAGGGGCCCACGCACCACTCTGTGCTGTTCTGCAGGGGCCACTCAGCAATACAACTCCCCAGTCGTGCTTGCCAGAAAACTTTGTATTTCCAATTTATTAATGGTTCCTTTTACTTTGGGAAAAGGATTCCTTGTGCTCCTTCCCAAGTCCCTGTCTAAGTTAGCAACAGATGTTGGCTTAACAGACAGCGCCTATATCTTCACCTGTTCAGTAGGGGGTAGATCTGAAAATCACTCTTCCCTGGCATATCATAGCTTTGTTTTTCCACAGTGTTTTCAGAAAAGCCAGGGAGCCAACTTCAGTCTGACTTCCTGACCCACATTAAGACTAAGACTAAGACACAGTCCAGTCCTTTGGGGTAGCTAACTGTAAACATCAGATGCAAAGAACTGGAAGTAATTCAGGCTCTGTTTCCCTGTGGCCAGTGTTGAAATGCAGCAAGACTTTACGTAGACTGTGCTACTTACAGCATGAGTTGAGAAACTCGTACATATGTGGTTTTCTGAGAAACTGGTGGTATACAGAAAAATATCTGGGGAGAGTCTTAGTCTGTGGTTTCCTTAAGACTGGCTGTTATTTAGTCAATCATCAGATGTTAATAACAAACTTTATTTAGAGGTTTCCCTGTCTACCAATGACATGATCTATGGCTTATATCAATGTTTAATGGAGATTGATAGAGAGTGGGCCACTAGCACATCAATAGAAGTTGGAGGTTAGGAGAAAGGAGTAAGCAGAAACAAAAGTAAGTGCGCTTGAGTAACTCTGTGTCTCTATGACTTCTTGCGTATCTCATCAGCTGCTAAAACAAAAGGTTCCTCTGCTAGATGGAGCTGAAGAGAACCAGGGTGAGCATCTATTGTTCTATATGTTTTATTATTCTCGGGCTGTGATCTTGTCTGCTCTCATTAGCTTAACAGGTTGGACTGTGTCACTTCTTGGATGGGAGACTTTGAAAGGCAATGAGGAATGACACAAAGTGGTTCAGTCCATAGCCCTGCTCCCTCCGAGTCAGTGTTGAATCGCTGACCCATCAGAGTTTGAGGTGGAGAGGGTGTGATAGTGCTGCGCTATAAGACGTTCTGCCGTTGATGATGAGATATTATAGAAGGTCAGTCGGTGGCATATTTTACCAGAAAAAAAAAAAGAGCCAAATTCTGTTTGAGGTAAATTGCATACCAACACCAGCACCATCATCTTAATTTTTTCTTGCTCTAGAGCAGCTAAGAGTTGCAGGTAGCTGTTGTGAGATGGTTTGGTAGCAGATGGCAGTGCCTGCAGTGAAATAGTCGTATTTTTTTATATATATATATGTGTGTGTGTGTGTGTCTCAGCTGAGGGTGCATATAGTTTGTAATCCCATAAAGTAACGGGATGAAAAAAAATCATGCTTTTAAGATGAGTCAGAATACACGCTGGAATATAGAACGGAAAGGTTTTGAACTGAAACTGGATTTGGAGGGGTCCAAGTACACCAATTGCATACTCTTCTCTTGGCTTAAATCAGTGTTTTATAGACAGTGAAAGAGAACTAGCCATTAGCACGGAAAACAGAGATGTGAGAGTTAGGGGGAAAGGAGTAAATACAAAAATTCAATGCTTGTGTAATAAGCTTATGACATTTTGATGGTGACAACATACAACTGGCGCTAGTTAAGAGGTCCAATCTATGCATCCAATCATCTCAGTTTTAAGCCCTCTTTATAATTCACAGGGGGTTGTAGTCTGCCCTTAGGCCTTTGGTGACCAGTTGTAGACCAAGCACAATACTCAGTCGAATGTCTTTGGTTGGTTGGTGAGTACTCAGCACTCAAGAGTGAGTCTGCTTTTCTTTAGGGTAATTTGAAAACGGTCGTAGTATCCTGCCATTTTCAATAAAAGCATTATCTTCCATCATGCCCATGGCTGTGGCATTTACAAATGACCTAAACGGCACAAATGACTCCAATGGCAATTGAATCTGAGTGCTGGTGTTGCGAGGCTCCCTACAATTGTGGAATATCATTGGCCATCTTCAGTAGCCATAGCTAGAAATCTGCAAGGCAAATTTATTGTGCCAGAGCAGGAGGTCAAAGTATTTCCTAACAAAGTAGTTCAAGGTATGAATGCATACACGTTCTAAAAGTTCGTAATGTGGAAACTAGGTAAGGAAGCCAAAATTAGAAAGACACCTCTCTGCGCGTGAAAGACTGTGCCTTTCAAACTCTGCATATATCCCTGCAAACTCCCTACCCAGAAAAACCCCAAAACCAGGGAAGGGAAAAAAGATGGCCAAAAGGAAAGTGTGGTTGTCTCGTAGCTGCTCAACAGGCAACTCTCAGATCCTTCTGGCCAGATCAACTGAAGCTGAATTTGTCGTTGTTTGGCTTGTCTTACCCAGCTGGTCGGGTCAGAGAGCTTCTCTGACCTGAGTCCCCAAGTGATGGACAGGTCTGTAGAGGGCATTATCACAACATAATCACATGGAATGAAAGGAAAACCGTGTGTGCCTTTCTTAACTTTTTTCCCCCCTGATCTCCAAATCTTTAGGATAATACATCTTTTCTTATTTTACTCTGAATCTGTTAATGCTTCTGTTATGTATTAAGGTTTTCACAGCAAAATATGGCCTGGAGAGTAGTAAATGGAGCAGTTCCAAGGATCCACAAAGATCTGCAAAGATTCTGTTCCACTGCTAAAGAAAGCATTAATCATGGTCAGAAATATTTCCTGCTGGGTTGTAGTGTGCTCTCTGGTTTCCTCTGTCCCTCAGGCATTAGTGGAAATTCCAACTGACATGGAGGTGTGGTGTTCTCTGTTGGTTTTTTTTGTTTTTGGTTTTTTTTTTTCTGATTTAGGTTGGCTAAATCAGTTTTGGAATAGAACAGAGGGTCTGTAAGTTCTTAGTGGTATTTACTGCTCTTGCCAAAACCGAGAGCATCCAAGAAGAAAAATGCTGGAAACCCAAAGACCCTGGTCAGGAGGACACCAGAGGAAGATTTCTGTTGGCCTGGGGACTTTGAAATTCCTTTTATCTTTTTGTATATCTGTATATATGTGTGTTGCTGGGCTGGGGGGAGTTTAGGAGGAGACATGCATTTGAACCAGGCGATGTCAGGAGTTTGGTTGTTCACTTGGATTTACAGGTTTTATTTAGTCGCAGCATATTGACCACGGCGTGAAAATTAATTTTTAATGCATTAAAAGCTTAAAGAACATAGAACTATGAAATATTCTTGGTTTGATGGCCTGTCTAAAGAGACTAGTTCTTGTGGGCCCTGAACCAAAATTGCAGCAAGACAGAAAGAACAGAAAAAAATTAGAGTTTGTGTGGAACTGAAAAGTTTTGTTTGACCCTGTAAAATAAATGCAGGTGACCTTTGAAATGAAAATAATAACTGAAAACAAATCCAAAATACTCTGCTTTAAAAATGTCAAAATTAAAAGTTTCAACCCTTTAAAATCATTCTTTCTTCCCAGTCTGTTAGGGATCAATACCGTTTACCGCATTTAACTTGCATGTGGAAGCAGCCTTGCTCTTGCCACTCAAAATCACACTATAGCTAAATAACGATGCCTCGGTCGTGTCAAAATGCAAAATATTCATTCAAAATAGAGCTCTGTTTGAACATGGGGCAATTTAGGCTGCATACAACCTATTGAATGACATTCCTTATTATCTTTGTGGCTTATTTTAACCTTTTGTCTTGTGGTGAAATAGAGCTGAAACTTGCCAGAATCCTCCTTTAAGACCTTTCTTAGTAGTACAAGAGATATATTAAGCTCCGAGGAAAATTTAGGCAGTGATGTAGAATTTTCATGAAGGAATGGGTATGGTAACACCCCTGGATAATATCCCTTTGCATTTCATACTTCTAATGCAATTTTGATGCTTCAAAACACATCTTTTATAGGAGTATGTAATGATATCCACCAATTTGCGTGGTTACTCTTTTTCCTGTTGTGTACAGGAGCAGTAAGGGTGGACCGGAATCACCCTGTGCTGTACAGTCTGAGCAACAGTAGTTGCCGAGACAGGAACTGGAGGAAACGTGTCTCAGATGAGCAGTTCTCAAACACGTTCGTGAACGCATCAAGAGCTGGCACAGTGCATCAGCACGCGCTGGTATTCTGCTGCTCTTACAGCTCCCCATATCTCCTCTGAGCACAGCATTGCACGGCCATAATGAGCACTCAGATAGTGGCTGGCAATGAGACACAGGACCTGTGGCTAAAGGCTGTGTAAAATTAATAATAGGAGAGGGAGTGGCAGTCAGGAAAAGCAATACTGGCTGACAAATGCAGATTTAGTTTTGCTATGCTAGTGTTATTGCAGTGTGAGAGGTGTCAACAGAAGAATCCCAAAACAGAGTCATTCAGAACTGTGGGTTACTTCCATACAAAGAGTTTTCATACAAAGAGCTATTTTTTTTTTTCTCTAAGAGCTTCATATTTCTGCTTGCAAGAAATACCAATTCATTTCATCCTTGGCTACTGACACAGTTTTACAATGGATAACAAAAAATGTTTTATGGGCCCCTCGATCCACTGCAGGCTATGGAGTAATGTGAATCAAGCAAGGGTTGGTCAGCAGGTCAGGGATGCAGGTGAATGAATCCTTTGTTATTCTTAGACTTGTGAAATCAGGGTTCCACTCACATTAAGGAGAATATAACTTTTAATATTTTTCAATTACCAGGGATTCTGGAAAAGACAGTCTAAGCTCTTCTGCGTGGCACGTTATTTGAAAGAAAAGGCATCTCCACATGAGTACTGGCTTCATGATCAGATGTTATTCATAAATAATAATATTGACAGGATAAATATTTATTGATTTACATTTGGGCTGTATATGCTGTGTGCTGCTTAGAAAAGCATTCTACACTGGTAGCCATTATCCTCTCTGGCTGATGTACTCATAGCAAGCCAGAGACTGGAAATGGCTTGTTTGATGTCAAACAGTCAGTGTCAGCTTCTCTAATCCTTAGGCGTGTTTGCAATTGAATACCTGCTGGCAGAGATCCATACACCAAGTCCCTGTTTAGAGACTCAGTGCTTAACGTGGGAGATACTTATTTTTGCCTTTTACCAAGCACCAGTGGGTTGCAATTTTCCCTTCAAATGTACCCAGGAAAACATCTCTGAAAATAACACTGAGCAATGGCACAAATGAGTAAATGCATTTTTTTGGAGGCTGTGACAATCTCTGATGCAGAAGAGTGTGATAGGTATTGGGATGTACAAAATGATGTTACACATCCCAAAAGTGCATTGCCGCCTAAATACAGGACTGATGTGCTTTCGGTCTTTTTGTATTGGGCACTTTGTCTGCCTGGTGAGTTGAACAGAGTTGATGTTATTGTATAACCTCTTTTTCTGATGTAAACTAATGAATCTAGTCAACTTTCTCTGGGATTACATATACTTCTTACTGGTGTAGTATGTATTGTGTGAAGTCTTAGATGAACCACAGGTGTGAAAAAGTTAAGATTACTTATGAAAATAATTGTTCCATGTTTCCTCATCTATTTGAAGTGAACAGAGATTTTATTGCTGTGTGGGGAAATAAATGCTATAGCAAAGGCCTACAGTCTTTGTACCTTAGTCTTATACCTGAACGGGGTTGCTTTTTACACTTCTGACTCGCCTGACACCTTCAGGGCACGTACTGGAGGAAAGATCTGTGTGCCCTGTTGTCTTTTCTTCCTATATCCTGAGTAAGGAAGAAAAACATGCACTGTCTTATACCCAGCTGTCTATAGCTTTTTGCTGTAAACAGTGTGGCATTGTCACGCACGCTTGGGAAAGATCAAGCAAAAGAACAAGACTGCAAAGCAGCTGTGGTATTATTCCACTTCCTTGTGTACGAAATGCATTTTTATCAGCCCTTCTCTATCTTATACACATCCATGAAAATTATTTCTGTAGCATAGTCATCTGAGGCTCTCCTTGGCTGTCTGTGAAACACTGGCCAGATGTAATGCCTGTCCTGTCCCTATATTGCATTGCCAGTAAGTAGCGCTGCCAAAAATCTGTAGGGAAGGTAGGGGAGAAAGATATTTCTCTTTCTTTATTATTATTGGTAACTGAAGCTGAGTGAAAAACAGATTTTCAGGTCACTGGATGTTAAAAAAATATTTGCACTTGATCCAGATGGTTTGTTTCAATAACAGTTTTAGTTTTGACAATTCACATAAATAACTTCCAACTTCTAAAGTCAAAACAGATAATGAAATTTGAATTTAAACTGGAAAATTGAATCTTTTTGTTCTAAACATGGTGAACTTCAGGGTGTTTTCTTTTTAATGAATATCTTACCAGAATCAGTATGTGTTTGGAAAATGTTCCCACTACTAACATGTCACCAATTGGACTTAATCACCTAAGGCACATAGGCATTAGAAAAGTTGATGAGCAATCTTTAAAGCAAAGTAGATGAGAACTGGATTTGCGGGAACGCTTAGTGTCCACGGAAGTTCCCCTGGTTCTTAGTTGTAGTACTGAATACTCTTAAAAAATCTGACTTTCTCACTCAAGTTCCCTGTTGGCTACTGCTGTTATTTATTGAAACTCAGAAGCTCTCACCCATGATGCCTTTCTGCCGAGAAGGGATACTGTGGCCCTTTGCCCACGAATACTGCGGAGGAGAGAGGCAGGGGAAAAGAGTACTGTGAGGTTACTCTGTTGTGATGACCATCGTCCCCAGGACTGGTGAGGGGACCTCCGCAGGAGAACAGAAGTTCCTGCTGCCTGAGCTAAAAAGCTCAGCTCTGAGCAGAAGGTTGTGAAGAACTGGATAAGGCCAAGAAGACGATGCTGTGTGCTCAACGTTAGTGCTTAACCTCCCCCTACAGCCTGAGCTGCCAAAATATTGTTATTTCAACTATTCCAAATAACTTCTGAGATTTGTCTCTAAATCCAGGGGTAGCACTAATCCAGGGGAAGAGGTTTTGGTAGTGTAAGGCCTTGTCAGTAGAGCAGCTTGTGAGAGTGAGCTAGCTTTTCTTAAAGCTGGCGTGTGTACACCAGCCTAGTACTTCTGTTCCAGTGTCAGCTGTTGACTTTGCACTAGATTTACCTGTGTAGGCTCCATTTGTGGTGGCGCCATGTGTGTGCGTTAGAGTGGCGCCGACATCCCTAGCCCAAACAGGACCTGTAACTCTCCCACGGCTGAGACTGAAGGTTAGACAACTGACACTTTGTCATGTGTTTCGCCATTCTTTGCTCAGTTTTGCATGACCTGCACCTCAGCCACTTAGCTCTGTCTCTGGCTGCACTGTGCACTTCATGTTTGGCATCTAACTGCACATTGCTGGTTTCTATCAGCCTGGTGGAGCATGCCATGGGACTGGGAGCTACCTGGGGGCTGGTGCTCAACATGACCCTCTAGCAGCCCACAGCAACGTCAGCTGGAAGGTCATGAGACGTGGTGTTTCTGCCCAACCTTGTTCTCAGTTAAATATTGAGATGGCTGTAATTCCCAGCACATGAGTTGTTGCCCTCAAGAGCTGCCTAACTCCCCAGGGCCTGCCTTGGCTGAGGAGTCATGGTGTTTAACCGACTGGGCCAGCTCTAAGGTTAACTGAGGACAGCTGTTGTACGCAGGACGCTGGCTTGCTTCACGCCGGCCTCATGCATCCCCTCCCCACGTGAAACACGGGAACAGTCAGAACGGTATTTGAGAGGAGGATGGGAGCGCAAGCCAGACCTCTCTGGGATCTGTGCATGTGTGTGCTAATGAGGCCCAGAGGTGATGCCAGCCAGCTATCTCAAAGTGTAGTTTGCACATGAGTGCACCAAGAATGCACCAGCTATTCAACGATAATAAGTTTTTATAAGCACACGTTTCTGACCATGTCAAATTTTGTACTCATTCAGCTGCTAAAATCCATGGAATTTGACACTGGGGAAACAATCACATTTGAGAAGAGCTTGTACAAAGGGGAACTCACATTGCTTCCCAGCTAAAGCCTGAGCAGTTGATTGGCTTTTCTAACACAATATCACACATTTATTCCTAAAGCAAGATTAACACTTTAGAAGAAGAAAGATTAGTCAGCAAGATTAGAATAGAAAACATTCTTAGAGAGTTATATTAACCATAAAGAACCATCTGCTCTCCACAACTGCAAAAGCAAAAGGAGATTTTTCTTCCACAGTTTTGGATGGTAGAGTTCTACAAAGACACAAATGGGGCCTAGTCTGTTCTCAGCTCAGAAATCCCATTTTTTTCTCTAACATTACTTATGTGGATAAAGTAAAATGTGCTTGAGGGTGTGAAGAAGCTGAGCAAACAGAAAAGAATCATGTTCCTAGAGACCTTGGTGTCCGAATACCCAGACAACACCAGAAGATGCTGATGTGCCTAAAGGGTGCTCAACACTGAAATGAGAGGGGAACGCAATATCTTCTCCATTAGAAAAAAATGCTGGAAGTTAAATCATTCCTGCTGTAGAAAATCACTGGCGAGAGAGACTCGGTAGCATCAAGTAGAGACAATGGAAAGAAATGGAGCCTGGGTATGAAGAGAGAATGGGGATCAGGATGATGCTAAAAAAAGAAAGGAAAACAAGAAGCAAAACTGCTTGGATAACTTTTCACTTACTTTAGTTAAAGTTGACATGCCAAAGGCACAAGAATTTCCCACTCCGGTGGGATGAACAGGCTGTGTCAGGTTTGAGCTGGTGTAAATCAGCATAATTTCATTGATGTCAGGAGGCTCACCCTCAAGTACATCACCTCTTCCTACTTTTTAAGACTATTCTACAACTCCCATTCCCTCTCAGTACTGTCCATTCCTTAGTTTAAACAGTAATATTGCTGGTGTTAAGTAGTTCCCTGATTCCGGGGTCATCATCATTGCACTAGCAACAAGGTGTCATCCTTCTTAAAGAGAAAAAAGCTCTTAGATTGACTCTTTTTTGTCCATGTTGCCTTCCTGAATGAAGTATTGAAGTACAGGAGGCGAATGCAGCGAAATCTCGTTTCCCACACTGCTACTCTGATATCAGTTTACCACAATAACGGCTCTCTGGAAAAATAAACATTAGCTCAGAAGAAGGCAAACTATAAAATACAAAGAGATGAAATATTAAGGAAATGGTGAGCAGTCACTTGAGCTTGTACAGTAGCACTTAACTTTCTCACCCTAAGGTCTCAAGTGAGGTGAACAGAGTTACTGAAACTCATTAACCATGAATCTATTGTTCATTTTAAGCTTTTTCTATGGGGTGATCGATACTTCAAAAACTGCGTGGGAACTGAAGGGAGATTAGGAACAAATAATAAAAGTGAAACCAGATTACAGGTCTGATGCTTTCTCCACTGTGGTTTTGTGCAGTTTAATGCCTGGGCAGTGAGGGCAGCAGTATGGTTCAAGAGAAGTGGCCCTGCGGGAGGAACAAGGAACTGCTGCTTAAAATCTGATTCCATCTTCGGTCCCCACTCACTCCATCTTTTGTCTTACTTTGGTTTTGGGGCCAGAAGAGACTCTAGCAGGCTGTTGAGGGTGAAATAAAATTTTAAACTCATGCCATGACAAACTTTCTGTCTTTAACAGTGGCTGTGTACAGTGCCTGCAAGCAGTAAGGTGTGTAAATTGTCAGGTCACGTTTTTCAATAACCTGTGGTTTGTATGGAGTCATTTTTTGTGATGCAAAACACTGCTAACCCCTTCCTCCCCCAATATTACACCACCAGATCAAACTGCTATGGGACAGTACACAGTTGTCAGGCCAAGAATTTGGATCAGCAGCGCAGATATCACCAGTTCAGGACAAAAATGCTGTAGGAAAATACTCGTGCTTGAGCTCAGCCCCCTGACATGTGGGAGATGCCTGACAAGAGCAGACCCTTTCAGTGGTAGCGGGTAATGCAGTAATAGTTGCAGGCGATAGGCCGTGAGACTAAAATGGACGCAGGGAGCATTTTGAAGTGTTGCACAACAAGGTCTTTAAAAGTAGGACTGCTGAAAGCATCTGTGAGAGGCACAATGAACTCTCAGGATGGAAAACGGCTCTTGAAATTGTCCTGTGGTAAACCTGGAAAGAGTCAGTGAAATGTCAGTGGTATTTCTTCTGCTGCACGCTGACGTAACTGTAGCAGAATTTGGTTCTAGCTATTTAAGTGTGATGGATGAGGATTATTATCTGCCTGGAGAAACTGAGACATGATGGCAAAGTCAACTGAGGACAGCCCTTGGGAGTTGGCCAATATCCCAAATCTGTGCTATGGCATCAAAAGACAGCATTTTTTTCATCTGGGCTGCTTCTCTTCCAGCAGCAGGGGAAATAACCTCTTTCTTGTCTGATACACCTTTGCTTCACGCCTCCCCTGTCATCTCCAGGCCACAGCTGGACTTTGAATTAGCTGGTGGTGGGAGAAAGAGGATTGGGAGCTGTGCCTGAGCTATGAAGAGGGGACTTTTCATAGGACAGAGAGGCCAGGACTTGTGAAAAGGTCTGTCTCATCTGGGATGGGATTTAAATGACCTTACTCCCTCTCAGAGTTAAAAGGAGCTGATTTGAGCTTATTCAGCGCGCTGAGACTTCCCTTTCCCTAGGCGAAGACAGTGACTGAGCCCTGAATGGTTGGATAGGAACTCGAGCAAAGTGATTAGAGCTGGAAACAGGGAAAATTATGGAGTGATTTCACAGCCAGTGAGAGGGCATTCTCACAGGATCATGCTGTCTGGGGAAAAATAAAAAAAATAAAAAGAGGGAGGAATTGTGTGGATAAAGTAGAATTCATTACTGCTACAGAAGTAAAATATGGTGGCCTTTTCCTTTGAGTTCTGAAGAAAAATGTGTATGATGCTGAATAACCATGTGACTTTTTTATTAGATCCTGGATCAATTTTGCCTCCTCCATCACTCCCACAAAAGCTACCTGTTTCATCAAATCCATCAAATATAATGCACATAGGAATGATTTCCCGAGGCCAGTGCTTTAGCTGATGTAAATCAACACATTGATCCTACTGGAATGACACCAGGGTCTCAGCTGAAAAATTGGCCTGTGTTTTTCTTTCACCTTTTCTTTCTCTGGAGTGAATAATGTGTCCCTAAGGTACAAAACTAATTACTGTAGGCATATTGCTCTCTCACAAAGGAAAGACTCAGGAATTCAGGTAGGCAGGGTTAGGCATAAAGCTCAGGCACAACGTTCAGCAATGTTTTGAGAGAAAATAATTTTCCAGCTGTCTTTCAGACTAGTTATTTTGGAAAATTCACTTGCAATAGTTGCAGTGGGATTTTCCTGCCTTACCCTGCTCTCTGAGGAAGGATGCCAGCAAGACCAGAGTAGGGTGCCCCATTATATTTGTTCTTAGAAAGCTGGCTTTTGGGATAGAAATTCAGCAGAAGGAAAGCAAGCGTAGAAGTGAAGCGATCTTGTAATAGAATTTCATGTACTGCTTCAGCAGTACATTCAACCTCTGAACTGACATTTGAGAGAGGAGGAGATAGGAAAAAAAATGCAGAGAAACTAATAAACACATCAAGTCATTCAGTTGAGTGAGTTCTTTTGCTACCCAAATAAAGAGCCACACAGGTTTTCTTCAGCGAGGAGTATTTCCCTTGAGAGGGCAGGTTTGGCACGGAGCACTTCTCATCATCGTCCCAAGTAAGAAAGAAGAAATATCTGTTGGCTGACATTTGCTTAAAGATCAGCCACTTCCATGTTTGCTTGTGAGATTGGAAGGGATCACAAAAGAATTTGATTAAGCAACAGCGTGGATACTTACATTCCAAATGTTCCAAAACTGTAAGTTTCGTAGACTGTACTATGGATGGGGTGTCTATACATTGCAAAAAGCTGCTGTAAAGAATGGTATTGGACAAGAATATTTTGTAAGATCCAGTGCTATTGAATGGACTGAGATTCTGGTTTGTACAATGAAACATGGTAATTAAAGTAAAGTCATTGTTTGTGCTATTCAGCTCTTGATGTTTCATGCACTTTTTATTCTTAACATTGAGAAGAAAAACCAATAGGTTGTATATTTCAACTCTAGCCTCTCTTCTGCTGTATTGATTCTGAATGCCCAGATAATTTATAGGGACTCTCAGCCTCTTGTTTCTGCTTGCATCTGCTTTATCCTTAACAAAGGGCAATTTGATCATATAAATCTCACATTTGTGTATGCCTGTGTGTCTTAAGTCATTCCTCTCAGGATTTGTGTATGTGTAAACGTGCGTGATGCTTAATAGAGTATTTGAAACCTGATTATAATAACTGCTTGTGGTCTGCTTTATTAGCAGACAGTGTTCATCTATGATTCTTTCTCCTCCGTGTGAGAAGGTGAACAAGCAGTATCAAGTATGAGCGTTAGCATTTATTCTACCTACTGTACATCTTAGCCTGACGCTTCAGACAAAAAGATGGAATTGCCAAATGCGTCAGCTTTCTCCCGAGGCCTTTAAGTGCTGGAAAGGCTGTTGGTGGGGTTGTGCAGAAAGCAGGTAGTAGGGGATGAGGGTGTGTGTGGAGGTGAAATGGCAGTTGCGGGGTGTTCCTTTGCATTTCATCTTTGTCCTTGAGCATTTGTGAAAGCTACTGAGTAAATATCATCTGGGAGAAGCAGAATCCAGGCTCCACAAAAGGTGTTTGTAAATCGTAATTTCATGGTGCTCAGAGAATAACAGCGGGAGAATGAAGCTAGCAGGAGCTTGTGCTTTCTGATGAGAGAAGGAGGTGGTTTGCTGGGTAACTGAGATCACTGGAACTGGCAAATTCTCTTTTGGTTCTTTTTCTTAGCTTTGTACCAACTTGGCTGGTACTGGATTTCTTCTTCGCTGATTGCAAGCTACCAAGGATGTCAAATGCTGCTGTAATGTTTGCTGTTGTGGCATAGTGTTCGGTCTCTGAGGGCATGGGAAAACCTAATCTGCTGAAAGCAGTTGCAGTTTCTTTTTATATATGAGGTTCAAACATGCCAAGAAAAGGAGCTGGGTGGTTGTACAGATACATTTCTGGCCTAAGGGAACCAGAATAGCTCCAATGCCTTCAAAGTCCTGTTAACATGACCCGGGGAGCTCAACCCTGTATGCTGTATGACTTTAGTTCCCTGAACCCATTTGAATATAGTGAATCCTATGGCCAACTTCTGAACCTTCTGATGAGGTAATGGAGCTAGACAATGCAAGAACCACTAGATTTTAAAACGTGGCCCATGTTTCTGGACTGACAAGGAAAATGTTTTGTTAACTGGTTTTAATGCATTTTCCTATTAGGTTAGGTGATCTGGATGCATTTGTTTCTTCCTTGTGAATCAGATAGTCAAATTCTGATTTTAGAAATGTGTTTGGTTCTCATAGGACTTTAAGATCTGTAAGACAATACATATACATGTAGTATTTTGGTGCTTAACTCCAAACTGATGTCACCTGCATCCATTTGGGGACCTGCGCCTTTATACTGCTCTGCATTGATTTCTTCTCTTCCTGAATGAAAGAAGCATTTATGAGAATATGAGATACTACAGTATCTCCAAAGGTAGCAGACACCTAAACATTCTGTGAGTATTTGGGCAAAAGCCATTGTTTTAAATGATAGTTTTTAAACCAAAGCACTAGGGTTGCAGTTTTGCCAGTCTTAATTTTTTATTGGGCCAGGGAAAAGCCATATTTGAAGTTGTAATAAACCTACAGGTTATCTGGCTGTATTTCAGTCTGCCTTATCAGCCCAACTGGCATTTGTCTTCCAGTTCCATAAATGTTGTTTTGATGATGATGTGTGAAATGGAAATAAGACAATTAGTGTTTCAGACATGCCAAACTGGCACTCGAACCGACTTTAACTCAAAGGGAACAGATCTGACATGGAAACCATTCAGCGTAAACAGCAGCTACAAAAGAGCAGTATGCCTTTATTTTCTGATCACGGCAGGTCAACAACTGCTTGTTAGTCCCAAGGTGTTTTCTCCTTCCCCAAGTCCATTACTTTGGAAAAGAAATGGGTCTCGCCCTTATTACTGAAATTAAGATTTTTGATCATGAATCTCAGTAAGTGGTGAAGCATGTATTACGAGCTATTAAAGCTTTGTTGGCAAGTGTCAGGGCAAAATTGTTTAGAGGCTGTGAGCACAGGAATGGATAAGAGTCTTTTTATTTATTAATCACTTTAGTTCACATCTGAAACTCAGCCAGCTGAAAAATAATCAGCTCTGGAGAAGGGACACATAGAGCAGAACACGGTCAGCTCATGCTCGTAGCTTGGTCGTGACATCTGCATTTTACTACTTGTACTTTAGGTGGCTATGCCACGTTTAATGACTCCTGACAATGCTGACAAAGTGTTCATTATATGTGGAAGTTTATTAGATTAACTTACTAGGAGACATTTTGTGGAGAACTTCAGTGAGACACTGCCAATCCTGATACGTCATGTTTTAAAATTGCATATTAAGTGTTTTCAGTTTAACTACAAAAAATACATCACCAGTAGTTGGACGCCGAAGCTAAAAGGTATGATTAGAAACAAGGGGTAGCTTCTTCTTTGTGAAGGGATATTTACCAGTGAAACAATTTACTGAGCGTCTACCACTGCATCTGCTTAATTCTTGGAAATTTTAAACTGAAGGTCGAATTTTATTTTTTTTTTTTTTTTAAAGTTTCAGATTGGTTTATGCAGGGATTAATTAATCATGAACCTGCGTTATTATGATGAATGTTAGCAACTGCTTTTTCTGGCATCATAATCTAGACATTTATCTCATGGGGTTTATGGGGTTTACAGACTTGACCAACAAACTGCAGGAAAATTGTAGGAGTCATTTACATCCTTGCAGAAGTTGTTACAAGCTCACAAAGCAAACATGATAAGCCTATAAATACTTTCTCAGGGTCACAGATCTTAAAATCTTAGAATGGTGTTACTTCAAAGACTTTCTGTGGACAAATTTCCGAGTGATTTGCACTCACAAGTGATTTGTGCTTGCAATATTTTCTAAGAGTTGTTCAGCACTCACCTTACTAGTACTTCTGGGCAGGAAGGTGATGAGTTGTGAGATCACCAGGATTCAGTGTTTATCACTGCCAGGTATGGTTGGACTTTTTCTGACAAAACCTGCTGTAAAGTATTTGTTCTTAGAAACCGAATCAGATTCTTTTCTGGCTTCCTACCGTCCCTCTAGCTATCTTGGGATTGATAATGTCTGCTTTCAGTATCTTGCAGAAAAAGGAAGGTAAGATCAGGAATCAAACTGTTAGTCTGTTTGAGAGGTGAAATCGGAAACGTTTAAAAAAATTCTTATTGCACGCTCACATTTAATTTATGAAACTATGAGCACAGTGTCAAGGTGGCTGTATTTAGTGCTATGACTGTTAGTGCTAAGAGAGCGCTTGCTCTCGGGAGAGCAGAAGGGAGCATGATTTGCTCTCTGGAGCATCTTACTCTAGGCATAACTGAGGCACACAGCAAGAGACAGTCCTGATTGCAAAGAATATATCACTTAACCGGAGGGATGGAAGAGAAAAGCAGACCCAGGAAGTAATGCTGTTTGGTTTGTAACAGAGCTCATTTGATATCAATTTCATAGTGTCAGCCTCTGGATGATTCAGTTCCTTACGCAAGGTGGGTGTATTCAGGGGTCTAGGCTAGACAGAGTTGCTGGAGGTTTTAACAGCTGGACTGTACTCTTGATTTGCCAATATCTGAGACTTATTTGTTTGAGGGTCAATAGAAATAGCTGTGATTGCTTTTAACACCTTTTTAGCTGTCAGAGCCTATATCTGAGTTCTAGAAGTCTTCAAGACTTAAATCCCCTGTAGCCCATGGAGATGGAGGCGGCAATAGATGTCTTTGATAGACTGATGGACCGGATAGCTGATGCCGTGAAGCACGTGAACTCCGACAACCTAGCAGGAGGAATATGTTCATGTGGGGAGAGGAGTGCATTTGCAATCACATTCAAGAAAACAGTTGACAGATACTGATCAGCCACATACAGCTGTCCTTGTACTAAGGTTACCCTTGCTGCTACTTGGAGTGCAGGGAGAAGGAGAGGATTTAAAACATTTTTGTTCATTAAAGTATGACAAAAGACCTTATTCTGCCCAGGCATACAGCCCGCAAAGCTGTTTAGAGACTGAAAGAATCAATTGAGGCGATCCAGCGGTAGCAGAACAAAAGATCTCGGCCAGTGTAATTAGCTAAGTACTACGTGCTGTTCCTTCAGCCCCCACTTAGTTA
Source organism: Pluvialis apricaria (assembly GCA_017639485.1). Classification (NCBI taxonomy): domain Eukaryota; kingdom Metazoa; phylum Chordata; class Aves; order Charadriiformes; family Charadriidae; genus Pluvialis; species Pluvialis apricaria. The sequence goes on from CM030010.1 coordinate 82,770,753, forward strand.
ATCAATCAGGACACTGAGTGACGATACGTATTTCAGGCCGTCGGCTGAGTGAAAAACATCTCTTCCTTTGATAGGCAGGCTGAGATCGTACACTGGCCACAAACACCTGGGCTCCTCTGAAAGCCACGTCTGCGTTGTGCTCTTCATATGCGTACATTTTATCAATAATTGAAACCAACTTCCCAATAGATGGACATCCAAACCGAAGGCAGTTCTCGTGACAAATGGTGACAACACAAGTGGCAAGTGTAGAGGACCGGTTTCGCAAGGGCTCTGTAGCCAGTGGAAGTCCCTGTGAAGTGAGGGGTGCCTCAGTGGTTTATGCCGGCTGAGGTGCTGCCTGGGGGAGACTGATGGCTGAAATGTAGTCACTTCAAAGGACCCTTGTAAAAGGAGTAGGGAAAAAGGAAGCGTTTCCTAAAAGGTAAGTTGGAGTGAGCTATCAGGAACAGTTCTAGTCCCTCAGGGTGCAGCAAAAGCACTCAAAAATGTGGACTACCTCAGTACTTAGATAGATAGCACAAAGCTGAGCACTGTAGCACACATCCTCACGTGCCTCTGTTAGGCGTTCAGGTCAACATCGCTGTGCAGCTGCACCAGTTATCCCATTGCAGCAATCGTGAGCTGGTGGCAGTGGAGAGCACGAGCGCTGCAAGAAACTTAATTCCTTGTCCCCAGAGCTGCTGGTTAAGCAAGCCTGACTCTGGTGCAACAAGGCCTATTAGAATGCATCTCTTTGTCTTACTGATTTTGGGAGGAATTCTAGTAAGGAAGGGAGGAGGGCAAGTTTATTATATCTAGCTTCTCTTCCACCAAGACTGGGATTCCTGAGTGAATTTCTAAGGCAAAGGAAAGATAAGCAAAAGGGCAAACTGGAAGCTAAACATCGGGCTAGGACTGAGGAATGTCTTGGTTCAGTTTTGGGGTCTTTAGTTTTATACAGTCAGCAAATCCCTCAATCTCTCCACGCTTTCACCTGAGAAATGGACAGCATAGCACTGCATCTCTGTCTATGCTTTGCATGTTTTTTAGCTCTGTGAAGCCATACACAAGCATACTATTGCAGCTGTAATTTTGGTAGGGATCTCTAGGATCCACTGTTGTGCCAACAGTAACGGTCAAGAGGTCACCACTGTCACTGTGCCGTTTTCATACATAGTGAGAAACTCTGTATTTTGGCTATCCACGTGATTAAGGCATTAATCCTTGCCCCAGTAAGGGCCAAAATGCAGGAGAGAATCGAACTGCTAAGCCTTTGTTCAAATCTGGGGGTCTGTCCTGTCAGCAAAAGGGAGATTCAACAAAAAGAGGGTCAGCTGGCTCTGGTCCTAATTCAGCTTGAGGAACAGATGCTGGGATTTTTACTGTAACTGTTGCTCTGTGCAGCTTTTCAAAGGGCCAGCACTGTACATTTTTAATTATTATGTTGGCAAGGGTGAGAGTAAACAGCAGCAGTTCAATATTAGTGATCACAAAAGTCTCTGCTGGGACAGCTGGGAAGTCCGACTGGCAGCCCAAAGGTTTGTTGTCCCATTTCCTTGGGGCTTTGCTCTTCTCCTGCCAGGCCCTTTGAACGTGATCTGAAGTCTTTAAAGCTCATCCAAGCTTTTCACATGTTCAACACAGTCTGCTTCGATACAGACTAGACAGTGCCTGTTTTTAACTTACTAGGTTAAAGACACTTCCTCTGAGAGAGGGGGTATCTTTAAAAATTATCCCCTCCATGAAACATCCTGCCGTCGACCTAGTGGATACAAGGCCAGGGTCATGTCACAGGCCTTGCTGCTCTCACTCTGCACAGTACCTTGCTCTCTGGGTAGCGCTGGTGGAGGAACCATTGAAGGGCTGTGGTGGTGCTTGGTGTGAAGAAAACTGGGGAAAAGTCTTTCCCAGAATGTAGATCATCATTTAAGTTCTGGAGGTTTTTAATGCATAGGGGCAGTGGCACAGCTGACAGCAATAGAGTTAGACTTGGGAATCGCTGCTCACTGCTTGTAGGATTAAGCCAGGCCTAGCACGGACAGGGGTTGCTTTCTGCGGCAGTGGATCGGGCTGTTACAGAGAGGAGGTTGCAAATTTCAGGGTTCAAAGTGTGGGTTTGCTTTGGGTTTGGAAGCCTTGAGGAACGGTTGTTGCTGGCCATCGTTAGTCACAGAGAAATACCCATTCCAAGCCCTTTTACAGTGGGAAGACTTTTTACCTGAAAAATACTTCTGTATAGGCTTCATCCAAACCCCATTAAATGGAAAAGACATATATTGAATTTAGCGATGCTTGGTCAAGTCCCCAGAAGGATATTAGTTAAACTAATTCCAAACAGCCCGAGCAGTGTCTGCCACAATATTTCTGCCTTGGGGTTTCAAGTGTACTTTTTGTTCTTTCCTCTTAGAACTTTTACGCAATCTTAAAGTTTTCTGCAGCTTGTTTGACTCAAAGCTGTTGTTGCAAACTTGTTTGCCAGAAGGGACATTTTCATCATTCGCAGGACCTATTTTTAAATTCCACAAAGATTCCTGAAGTGAGAATGATATCCCGGAGAACTGTACAGGATGCTGTGGGTATGGCAGCTGATCTCAGGGACGCTGCGGAGCGCCTTGGAGCTGAAACAATTGACCATATTCATTGAAGCGACGGGGAGACCATAGGGAAACAGAATGTAGTTACCTTCACTGGAATTTGGCCAGCGTCCCAGCTGCCACTAATGCCTCTGCTCTTACAGGAATGTCCTGGGATTTTCATTAATGTATGATTCAGCTTATAAAAACATGTGCCTGCTGCCTTAGCCCCTGGAGCTATGGCAATTAAAGAAATGCGATTTAGCCAATGTGTAACGACTGGCTTTAGCAGGCACATTCCCTTCCTTTCTAGTTGTTTCTGCTCCCCTCCCTTTCTTTCTCCTCCCCATCCCCAAGATGCAAGAGTAAAGTTTCCAGTGCATTGAGTAAATAGCACACGTGGTGAGCCCCTGTGCCCCATTCAGGCAGCATTTTGAGCGCACAGTCTTTGCGTAGCTGCACAGTCACAAAAGCGTGCTCTATAAAATCAATTGAATGGGTTTCAGAGAGGAACCATCTCTGAGAAGGCCTGATGCTGACTGCCGGAGTGACTTACCTTCTGCCAGGGAATGAGGCCCCCATGGATGCTCTTGACTGCTCCCATTGTTTGTGAAGCAGGAATATGGTTCTTTGGTGCTTAAGACTGGAATCAAGAAAATGGAAAAGGTTGTGCAATATTCAGATGTACAGTGATCCCTGTGCCTGGTCCAGCTAAGCTCATACACATTCATACCTCACCTTATGTCTTTAATGCTGATACCTCCGGGACCCAACACTACGTGCAAGAATAGCGGACACTAGCAAGTCGAAGGGGACTTCTCACGGTGCAGGAGTTAGGTCACTTTTTGTGCACTGCCCTAGTTTAGGTATAAAACTGGAGTAAGCCTAGCAGTACTCATGGAAAACATGCCTTTGTAATCCAATTCTTTCCTGAGATCAAGGGCCTTTCGCTGCCGATGGCCAAACAGGTCATTTCACATTGCCCTTGTTAGTGGGAATCTTGTAGTTGTTTGTCCTATCAGTTTATTTTCAGTGACATTTTTGGAAACGGGAGAGCAGCAAAAAAATTGGAGAACTGTGAGAAACCAGGAAATGGTACCAAGTGGAGGAGAAGGCAGGAAGGGAATGCACATTTTCAGTTTGTATTTGAGATACTTGCGGTGGACTTTTCCCTGGCACATACGGCAGAACGAGAATTTGAAACCCTTACTCTAGAAAGGCATTTACATGTCATACTGGTGGGTATAAGCCCTGCATTTTAGATGCAGGGCCAGGTGTAAATATAAGCTTCCACAAAGTTAGCAGCCATCTGGAGTGAATATTGAGGTTTATTTTCACACAGAAAACAGTTTCAAAAGACCAGCTTAAGAACAAGAGCTCTCTGGCATGCAGGAAGGAGGAAGACAGTGGGCAATGTGCCTGGTGTTTTTACAGGTATGTTTGCCTCATCCATCTCCATGGCACCCGACAGCATCACTGGCTCTGAAAACTTGGACATGCCTAAACCTGAACTGCAGCTAAATTCATTTATGTGTCTACTGCAGCTAAAAATAGTTCAACCAAAAAGTGTTTGGCTTGATAAATGAATAAGCTTGGAAACACGACTATAAATCCCTTTCCCTAAAAGAGGGGCTTGATAAGACAGTTCCAAGAAAGATGTGGCTACTTCAGAGGATTCAAGCAGGAAGAAGGATAGGTGCTGTGCGCATATCTTAATGAACTTCAGTGCTGCTAATACAGCTGGGACAGGACAAAATAGAGCAGAGCCTTACTGCCTGAGCTGTTAACTTGATTTTCTGGAGCATATTCTGGAATCTGAGCTCCATGCTCTGCCCTGCACATCCATATGAGCTGCAGCCGTTCAAGGAGCTTGTGTCTGCTGAGAGCTGTTGAGCTGGGGGATAAACTGCTTCCTTCTTGAGAGGATAAAGGCTGGACCTTAGGAAAATAGACATTGTACTTTATAAGGACAAGGAGCTCTTCCCATGCATCATCTGTCAGGATACCTGTAAAAGAAACAGAGAGCAGGCAGTAGCATCTTTGCTCTTACTGCTGTGAGAGTGGTTTCAGGGAGTACCTTTCCCTGTCACTCACATCTGAAGGGATTTTTTGAAAGTAGAAGAGAATAAATGTGCTTCCTTGCATACCCCAGCAATTTTTATTAGTGTCCACCTCTGCAGTGTAAAATTAACAGGAAAGTTCCTGGATTGCTGTGAAATGCCTTGCTAATCACTAGCTAAGCCTGCTCTTATCGTCTTACTTTCAAAATTGCTCCTGCATTTTCTTGAGCTGGCGAAAAACCCTCCCTGCGCAGGTTGAAGACATTTAAGCTGACACGTGGGCAGGGGATTTGGGGGTGCACTTGGCTCCTTGGCCACTGGTTAAAGAATTGACATGGAGCACAAACAAACTTAATTCAGTGCTTATTAAAATGATGTTGTCTAATGTTTAGTAGCCTAAGGTGCTTTCAGGACAAACTGATAGGGAACATGCTCAGAACCGCAAGGTTAAGGGTGCTGTCAGCAAAAATGTTAGAGAGCTGCAGAGCAGAGAGACCACAGAGATCATGGCTGGTGGAGCGGGAAGGATTGAAAGATACCAGCCAGACAGGCTGAAGAGGTCAGGACCCCCTTTCTCTCATTTGGTAATTAAACAGAGGACTGCAGCCTTCCCTAGTGAGTCTGACTGGGTTTTCAATATCTAAATTAAGAAATAAGGTAAATGCCACTGTTTAGCAGTTTATTCTTGCTTTTACACACCTTAAAATTTATTCATGTGTCTGCCTTTGAACCTTTAAGATGTTTGCTCTGGCTTAAGTGCAGCAACCACTCTGTTTTCACAAGAACAGTAATAATTGAATGGCCTTTAAGAGTAATGTGCTGCTTATGCATAACTCATGTTACTGAGAAAAGAACTACCCATAGGTTTGAAGGGTGAAATTCAAATTTAGGACTGAGCATACAGGGTTTCATTCCTCTTCTCAATAACGCTACATGAGCTGCTCGTTTAGCCGATCATTAGAAAAGCATCCCTCACAGTTGAGTCCCACCAGCTACAACCGAGATAGTGGTGCAGAGAAAAGCAGCTGTTCTTTGAATTTCGAACTGCCGCAGGGTGGCAGCAGGGGACAAGGATAGTGACTGCAGGGTGAGGGATTTGAACAAATCCACCAAAGCTGTGTATCTCCCTCGCAGAGTCTATTGCTCCATCTCCCTGCTGCTCCCAGTAAGACCACGAAGCCCTGCAAGACAGCCACAAGGCCTGAGCAAGGACAGGCTTTTCAGTTCCCGTGCTCTGTTATGCTTGGGTAGCCTGGTAGGACCCTGTTTAGGAAAATGCTCACACACAGCTAAGACTGCACACTTTCACGTGGATTTGTGGGGAGTAGGTTCTCAAACACTCAGCCAGCCTGTCCTGGCACAAGGTCACGGGATCGTGTGCGTGTGCAAGTAGGTGTACACAGCAGTAGTTGGATGGTTGTCAGAGGTACATGGACACTTTGATCTTTAAGGTATTAATTCTTCCTGTATGAAGTTGAAACTGATTAGCTTCACTCCCTCATGTGTTTTCAACCATTTTTGAGTATTTGATTATGATTCTTTACTATTTGGAGGTTACGGTAGTGTCACAGAAAATGCTGCCAGGGAGTTCTTTTCATGGGTCGATTTGGGGCGAGAAGACTCTCATAGATGGTGGCATGAAGTGGTCTTCACGTGAACACTAGTCTTGCAGATAGCCACGCCTCTGTACGGTGTGCTCCCATGCTCCAGTGCATGGGGGACCAGAAGCAATACATTCTGCCGCACAAATGCCCATTTTTTAAAAATAGCTGCTGCGCTTGGAACTGTGGAGCTGACCATCTCAGCAGCAGCACTGAGGATCTCGGAGAAATAGTCTTGCTTTTGTCTCCAAGCGGCTCTTCCTTCAAGAAAGCACTAAAACACACTGGAGGTGCAGTGAGCAGAAGGGGGCAGGCAGGAAGTTTGACAAGCTGATCTGTAGGCAAGGAAAATGAATCTCCAGGGCTGTGAGCCTGGCATCTTTCATGGGCACTAAATTCACTTGAGAAGACTTTTTAATAATTATAGAAGGCTGGGGGAATAAAGAAAGGGTTTGCCAAGTGTGATGTGATGACAATGGCTTGGACCATAAAATTCCTCTTTTGTACTGGCACCGTCACTCCAAGCCGCACGCTGTTGCCATTATCTGGTCCGAGGGGAGTTCTCGCTGCGTTATTGTGGAGTGTGTGTGACCTGGCAGTGAGTCAAAAAACATCGAGCTGCCGCGCTGTGATGAACCAGCCCAGCTACTTCTGGAGAGTCCGTTAGCATTTCCTTCTCATTACCTAGGGATGCCATTGGTACTCTCTTGCCCTAAAGGACACATCTCCTGATGTTGAGCTGTGTTTTAATTGCTGTTGGCTGCTCTAAGCTTCGATCTTCAAAGAGTCCCTAAAAATTTTGATGTCTGATTCTCATTAAAATGAGCAAGAAGTGAATACCTAAATCCCTTAGGCAGTTATTGAATGTCTGGCAAGAGCTCCAGTCGGTCGGTTCATCAAACATTGCTCTGCTGCATCATCTGTTTTTTTCCCTCCCAGATACAGACCATTTAGTGGTTATTAGTTTGTGTTAGTAGGCTCAGGGAGGAAAGAGGAGCATGATGAAGAAGACAATATAGGGCAAAAAAAAGAAAGGGAAGTTATAGCACAAAGAGGGAGAGGACAACCATAGCAAATAAAGAAGAATGAAAACTACGGAGACAAGCAGGGAACCAGAAATATAGATGGAGGAACATCCAAGAGCAGTTCCTCTTGGTTGCAGAACAGGGAAAATTGCCGTGAGAGAAAATGGCTCAATGCTGGGGACATGGTAGAAGTATTAAGGGGGGGGGAGTCTCATTTGGCATCAGTACAGCGTGACCTGGCAGTCAGAGCAGAGAGTGCAACTCCAGCGCTAATGTGTGATTCTTTCTGTGACCCTGGAAAAGTTACACAAACATTGCTTCTGTTTTTATTCCTCTCTAATTTAGGAACAATACTTCCTGCTGTCTTCCCATGCTGTTGAAAGGTCAAATTAGCTAATGGAAGGAAAGTTCTTGACGATCATTACACTGTTGTCATTACTATTATTACTGCTATTTATATCAGGTATAATGGAAGTGTTAATATTGGGGAAGGGAAATAAGGGAAAGAGAAGTGGCAAAGATCAAAAGCAGTAACTGGCCATGCTGGGGCCAAGGATCTGTCTCCAGGAGAGATAAGTACTACCGGTTCCAGTAGCCAGAAAATCCCATAGTTTTAGGTTTACCTAATTTATGGAATTATCTGATTGCCGGGCAGATTTTCTTGACATTTCTGTTTTGAATTCATGTGAGCAATATGCCAAGGCAGGAAGTTCACTGTCTAATCATGTGATGAAAAAAACCCTCAACAACTGTACTTTGAGAGCCCGCTGGCTGTCTTCTTTCTTCTCCAAACCGGCCACAGGTGCACACATCTCAGCTGTATTTTCTTATGTGGAAATATTTTCCAGTTATCCCAAAAAGACACAACCAAAAGAAAGTCTCCTGGCAGTTGGTCACCCTGTCAAGCTACAGCCTTTAGGGGTTATGGCAATATAGGTCAGAAGAGCAAGTATAGAAAAGTAGTACAAAAGTCTGGGAAGAGCTGTAAAGCATCCTGTAAAAAAGGGCACAAGGCAGTGGTCTACAACAAGGATTGAAAGGGCCATTTCAAATGTTGTCATTTGCTCCGTGTTTTGAGAACAGACGGGAGGGAGATTAAAGAAGTAACTAGATTTCCTGCTATGGCAGTTCCTGTGATGCTAGGTTTGGCTTTCCCCAGGCTTGAAAAATTGTCCTTGGAGTAGGTAACAAATACAATTTTGCAGACACATCTCCAACTGGTTTGTTTTCCTAGATGGCAAGGACAGGAGGAGGGAGGGTACATAAGGTCATGCTGTGAGAAGAAAGTATGCAAAGCAAAAGAAACTGCCAACAGCAAAGAAATGATGACATGTTCCTGTGCCTATCCATTTGCACTCAGTGCAAAAGGTGACGTTTCTTGAGGTGGGTCAGTCCTTGCACATTTTACATTTTGGTTTGTGAGGGAATGTTGGTCCATGACATCCCGCAGTTTGAGGGATACACTGCAACCACCAAGAAGGGCTGTCTGGAGCTGGTATGGGGGACCTGTATAGGTGCCTATGGTAAGGATTAGGGAGCAGTAGATGTAATTGACTGAAAATCCTCGGGTTTGCAGGGTTCGAGCAGTCCCTTAACAGTACCATACCTCAGTTTTAATAATTACAACTGTTATACTGGGAACACGACAGCAGAGTGGCTGGGGAATGGGAGGGTATGAGACCTGGGTTTGCCGATGATCCTCAGCTGCCACACTCTTCCAAGCTGCACCGCTGCGATGAACTCAGTAGCCGTGCAGTGGCTTTGAGGCAGTGGTCTCTCATACGTTGGGTGGCCACATGTTTGATAGCCCCCTGCCTAGACTGTAATGGGCTCACTCTCTAAATGTCATAGGAACTGGGTTTTTAATTATTGAAACCTTGTGAGAAATGTGAGAAAGGACTGTGAAGTTGGGGGCAGGATGGCAAAGCAGGGTGAAAAAAGGAGCCTTGAGTGCGGAAACCTTGGGTGTGTTTGGGGCAGAGCAGAAGACCTTTTCAGCAGACTCTTTGACAAACAGCTATTTTTAACTCTCACATTGCAAAGCAAATATTAACTCTCAGACATGTGCAGTCACTGGCTTTGTGTGCTCTGGAGAGGGGCGAGCTGTATCAGATACAACAGGGTAACAGGGAATGAGTTCTTGTAGCCCCTTGAGCTGATATCGCCCTGATAATCGCTGCAGACCAAACAGGATCAAGTTAACGTGCTCCAGGCCCCAGTATTTGTATCACCTGGTAATATACCCTCTGTGGCATGCATGGAATGGATTGTTTGCAAAAACCAAACAGCGAACAAAGAAGTAAGGCTCTCTGGTTCCCACATGCACGGGCAGGGTGTGTACTGCAGGCAAGGCTCTGCTGGGATAAAAGCTGGCCTTGCGAAGGAAAGGGAGAAAGAGCAAGAAAAAGCAATCCCTCAAGTTTTAATGCTGAAAAGGGCGAGCACTACTCTGCAGCTGCACAGGCATTGCTTTTCCATTGTTGCTGTCTGTGACTCAAATGCACATTGGTGATTCTTTCCTTGCCTTGCCAGGTTGTTGTGTGTTGTGAACAGGAGGGAAAGGTAGGAAGAAGTGCTAATGATGTTTGAGATATTGGGTCCCCAGCTACCCTGACACAGAGCAGCAGGCAGCCGAGTGCTGGGAGAGCCAGGAAAGAAGCCGTCTCCTGTCCTCTAGCCACCTTTTTCCTGACTCTCTGGGCTAGCAGGAGAAGGACTGTTTGCTGCCACTGTAAAGCATGTCAGAATGTCATTTTGCAGTTGTTCCCCGTACACATCACAGCTAGTTTTATGCCGGCTGAAAACAAGCTGATTTTTCCCCTGTCCTGCAGGTGCTCTTGATTCTCCTTGCCTCTAGGTTCAGTCCACATGTTGCAAATGTCATCCTGTAGCTGAGAGCGGGCTTCGCCGCTGTCTTTCTGCTTGCCGTTGTCACAGCTTTTCCACGTCTCTGTTTCCTGTCCGTCTGTTTGTCTAACCTGTCCATTTATACTGTAGGGCTTGGGGCAAGAACTGTCCATGATAACGTGTTTGTACCATGCCTCTGAAAGAGGGACCTGATACGGCTCGAGGCGTTACCTTAGAGCAAACACAGATTAGTTCCTTGTCCTGTATATATGGCGAGGGGTGGAGAAAATGTATTGTTAGTTTTGCCTCTTGTTACAGAAAAGATCCTGGAGGCTTCTTGAAGGCCTGAATCAAAGCTGTAGCGTAGGTCCATCTTTCTTTGTGCATTAATTGAAAGAAGACTTGATTTTCCCTGCCCCGTCCACTATTAAATGTAAAAATCTCTGTGGGAGCCTAACAGTTCTGTGCTTAAGAAGGTGGAAAATTATCTTAAGAGCTAAGCCTTCTTTCCTCCGCTGGCTTAGGAATTTAGAGTCACCAAGAGGAGTTAGATGCAAACTCATCCAAGCATGTCTTCTTATCTCTTGTAGCTGAAGCCAGCGATCTGTTTTCCATTCACTTCTTGCCACTTTTTGCTGAGGGCCTGACTGCTGAGATTAACCTCGCTCCCAGGACAGGAAACAATCACGCAGGAAATGGAAAGGTGTGGAAGTGTTGGAGCCCACAGGGTAGTCTTAGGAATGACCTTGAATCCTTGCCACTTCTCAGGAACTTGCATCCACCCTGCGTACATCACAGTGGCATTTCTGCAGCTGGATTGCTGCTTTGGTGCCCACAGCCACTTCGCTTTGGTGCCTGCCCTCCGTAAATTATACTAGAAAAGATCTTGGTCCTTCAGGGAGCTTCTGTCTGCACTGGCGCAGGGGCACTCCAGTATATTGCCTGCACTCCTGGTTTCCACATCATCTGGGTTTGGAGACTACGGGAAAGCAGTCTGCTTACTCCTTTGCTCCTGGCCTGGGTTTTCCCCTGAAGCGGAGGCAGTGTGGTGTGCAGCCAGGCTCCGTAAATGGCGCAGGGTCGGTGATGCTCTCTGCTGGCCTGGGGTAGTGCAGGTGCAGGCGGGGAGAGGAGGGGCTGTAGAGAAGGGGTGGTGCTCAGTCATCGAGGGGCAGCAGGTTTCCATCTGGATCTCTAGCACTTGGCGGGGAACAGGCAACACTGCTGGTGCATGTGCTCCATTTTGGCTTTTGGGAATACCTGTAAAAGGTCAGGTCCTGGTCCCCTTTGTATCAGAGGCTCTGTACCATTTTCACTCAGCATCCTGGACAGACTTCTGTTTGGGTAAATGCAACTTGCTTGCCTGAAATCCCTCCTCTGCAAAAAATATGAGCAGTTCCTGCTCATTTCAGCTTTCATCAGGCCCAGCCTTAGGCACAGACAAAATAAGGATTGCCTCAGGCAGCAGAACAGGGGAACAGGAGAGGAGTAAAGCCGCAGGGACTGGATGTGATTTCTCCAGACAGGTCTTGAAGGAAGCTCGTCTGCCCCAGCGAGGGATGGATGGCCTTTCTCTCTGAGCAGCTCCTACCTTAGGCCACCTGGAAGCGGGGAAAGGAGCTCTGGCAGCAGCAGTGCACCCAGCCGTGGGGAGGGGAGAGGAAAGGGGCCGGGGGCTGGCTGTGCTCCTTGGTACCCCGCTTTCCTCAGGACTAGCTGCGCCACTTTATCCGTAGCCAAGCGCACCTGGAGCTGGCAAAAGAGCTGAGAGAGGATGGGGAGCTCTCGCTGTCTCGGTCTCCTCAGCTACCTGGGGAGAGCGCCGCAGTGGGGAAAGCTGTCTGTCACAGCCTTGACATTGAATTTCGCCACTTCTGAGAATCAAGACAGCGTATTCTACATACCCTTAGAGCATGAGCTGATGAATTCGGTGGAGGGGCAGGTGATTTTGTCCTGACAGGAAGGAAAGAAATGAATCTGCCTATCCCCAGAGACACATACACACATGTTGCATGGAAGCCGTGAGCTGTCTGTGACAGTCTGGTGCAGCCCTGAGCTTGTGACTCTTCTCTGTATGGGGTCAAATACTGCTGAGTTTCTCTGATATCGGCCACAATGCTAAAATCAGAGCTGGTGACTGTCACTGCTAACATGGGGAGTACATGTCCCTCTAGATTTACAGCCTTTCTGATGTACTATCTGGAAAATAAGCGTAGGGGTGCCAGAACTGTTGTGAACGGTAGGGGCTGGAGTTTTCCTTGCTTGGTGTCTTGCTCCAAGCCAAGTAAGTATATTCATTAACATGTTTCAGGCTGAGTGTGGGAGAAAATATGTTGTTTTGCCTGTGTTAAATAACAGATACTCTTTTTTGAAGTGTCATAAAGATTTCATAGCACTTCTACCCCTTCAAAACTGTGTAGTTTAACTTGTTCTTTTACTGAATAGAGTTCAGCCTCTCAAGGTGAATTCATTCTACCTGAACCTTGTATGACTACCTGGAATAAATTAGTCTCTCCACTACTATGCTTTGTACTTGGGAGCAGAAATGTTACTATAGAACAATCTAGAGCACTATGAGAAAAAATCCCTTCCTTGCTTCTCTGCAGAGTAAAACAATAACTAATTTGGAAACGCTTTCTCTGGCTTGGAGTAAATGTCAATAGCTGAATTCTCTCGAGATGCATGTCTGCATCAGGGCTGGGGAAATCCAGCAGAGACAAGGCTCCAGGGGGAGACCTTTGACTTAACTGTTTTTTGATTGAATTGTCTTAACTGCTCTGTCATGCTGACACAGAGATTGGGGACAATGGGGAAGAATTTCTGTCTGCTGCATGGGAAACACTCTCTGCCCCCAAGTTGTGGCATGGCATTAAGTCTGAACGAGGGGAGCAGCATATTCTCTGGAGTTATTCAGCAGCTCTGAAACTTTGTTTTTAGGTCTGAGAACCATCTCTGAACTCCCCAGGGGCTTAAAAATCACCATTCCCAACATGATGCCTAAATCAATCAACTACTCAATGAGTTTACTGAGCAAGCCAAATTAGGCCCAGTGGGCCTCTGTGCGCAGAGAGGTGCAATACGCGACTGGTCTGGTGTGGCTGTATTACGCCTAATAGTGGACAGGTAAATGAAAGACCCCGGTCTTACCTGTTTGGTGTTCCGGTCTGGGCACTGAGAAGTGACTAAAACCTTGACTGTTGAATTTAGAAATGGATACAGTTGGTTTTCCTGTGTTTACCCTCAAATGCACAGCTGGTTTAACCCTTTCCCACAAGTTGCACCAGTGCTAATGACCTCGTGAGGGGCAAGGAAGAGGTGCACCCCAGATTCACTGGAAACACATCGTTCCACTGGAAAGAATACAAATGGTTCCAGTAAAATATCTGAAAAGAAGAGTCTAAAGCAGGTAACGTTTTTCTGTAATGCTTCTCCTGGGCGAGTCCCGGACTCCTTGCAGCAGAGGAAGCTACCTCTCTCAGTTCCTTCGTGGAGCAAAATTTCTTCCTCTCTCACCCTGTCAGTTCCTATAAAATCTTTTTCAGCAGCTCAGGAATTCTGGACAGCCATCTCCAGCAGTTCATTTGTGAAGCTTCCCTTCCCATCATTATAATATCTGACACGAAAAGGGCAGTAGTTTGTCATTGCAATTGCTGCTGCTTCTGTCAACACCCAGCTATGCTGGCTTACTGTTTTTTCCAGAGCATCTCCTGGTGGCACTCAGCAGTTGTATTAACCTGCTGCGTGGCACAGCTCTCGCTTGTGTAACTGCGTACATTGTGCATACATATTTGCTTGCTTCCTTCTTTTTTTTTTTTATTGAGAAACTTCAGCAAGTATGTTTACAGTTTAGGAATCACATGCACCATTCGTACTGTAAAGGACACAAAGATGGAATAATCCATCTTAAAAGCTACAGAGAATTTGTTGTTACAAAAGCTCCTCAAAGAAAGAGAAGAAAAAGGAGGAATAAATAAAGAAAACTTCTTTAAAATAATCAAGAAAGGATCTCAGTTAGACAGCATTCTCTGAACCTACAGTAACCATAGCGAACCAGACAAAAGACAGTAGTAATAAGTCTTATGTATCCTTGGTGATCTGCTTAAGCAACTTCTTGCTTTTACAGTAAGCCAAAAAAAGGGAGAACAGATGGGTTCAAAGTCTGCTGCAGGATCTGTTGAATGACAAGAAGCCTCCTCTAATGCAAGAAAATGGACTGGAGTGTTAATGCAAAGCAGGACCAGGGGTGGCCTTTGGGATTTTCAGGAAAGGGCAGTGGGCATGGAAGGCTTTACTGCATTAAAGACAACTGAAGGGACTTGAGTTTGCGTCAGCCCGAGGAGACTATTGAGGTGTTTTGAAGTGGGTGTATTTCAGGAGAGGCCAGCTTGGCAGAGAAGATCTTGTTCTCTCCTTTTGAAAGAACCTGAAAGAATCAGCTAGATGTGTTTGTGGAAAACAGAAGAAAGAAAGAGGTGTGGGGGAGATACTGAAATCACGGAAGTTTGATGGGATTTCACAGGAAGTAGGAGCCATCTTGTAGATGGTTGGTGGAACACCCTTTGCAAAGGGATGTTGCCTGGTTCTAGTTGGCACAGACTGTGCCAGGGTCAGGGCCTGTGAGTGAGGGACTTGCAGAGACAACCCCTGGAATGAGCACCAAAATTTGGATCACCGTCACCCACAGAGACAGACAGGACAGACATAGGTAGCAACGATTGTGTGCTTTTTACAGGTGGGAAACTGAGCTGCGGAAACCAAGAGTCTTTATGCTATTGACAGATGTTTTGCTGTACGGATGCTCCTGCTGATTTCAAGGAGAGGGGTTCTTCTCCCCACTTGGCAGTGCCTGGGCAGCTGACTCTACTCATGGCACAGGCAGTAAGACCAGCCATTGAACCCAGCCCTCTAGGGTTTAGCCCAGCACATGAAGTTCAAAACCAGCCTGTTTTTTAGGTATTCCTCCACCCTGTGCTTGTGAGAGTCCCCTCTCATAACTCAACTTGGCAGAGCAGTTGGCTCAATCTAGCCGAAAGGAGAAAAACTTCAGTCCCTGGCCGGTTCCTGCTGGCTCCTCCTGCTCCTGACGGATGAGCGACAATCCTACACCCAGAAGGTTTGCTGGCTGCATATCACCTTGTTTTTCTCAGCTTAAATAAACCATAAGAGGTCTTACTGGCTATTGATTGACCTCTTACACTAGGTCCTGTAACTTACGGCGATTGCTTTTTGGGCACAAGTGACTGTTGAGGGTGATTTTGACAATGCTGTGGCTGCTCAAAGTACTCCAACACAACTTGCACACTTAAGACAACAGACTGTATTGCTGGCTCTGCCCTTGCTGACTGACAGCACTTAGAACCACTTGAGATTTAGAGAACAGTTGAAGGCTTGCCTTCTCATTTCCTCTCACTTGGGACCTGGTCCACAGGGTGAAACAGGCTGTTCAGAGAAGGTAACCATGCGCAGACGTGGCCTGCCTGCGTATTATTTGTCCACTGTGGCGTGCATAGCTTTGCAAGCATCTTCCTTGACTGCTGAGTGCATCACAGACCCAGCAGAGTCCCATCCTTGACTTTGTTTAGCCTTGTCCAGTGAAGCAGATGTTCATTTAAATAGGTTACATGTACACTGAGGTTTGTTTGCTTTGTTGATAATTGTTACACTGGGTAGAGATAGAGCTTTGTGTTTATAGTGCAGCTTGTTTTGTTTGAATCATTCAGTCCTTTCCTTGAAATATCACCACTCCTTAAACACAAATATTTTCAGAGGTATTCAGAGAGAAGAAATGAACGTGGAGCATTTGAGCCTTGCCCTGGGAGACAGTGCCTTGTTTCTGGACTTTTGGTGGAAACTTGGGAGTCTTTTTGCCTCTTTTGACTCTCTGAATGGTAGTGCCAGGCCACGGGCCTGTTGTGAATGTTTTCCTCCAGGAACTTTAAGGAATTTGCATCCAGGGAACCCCAGCCAAATAGATGACACAACCGTACCTAAGCAATAGACAGATGAGAAGTCTAACAGATTATTAATAGATGAGATAACTATGTAATCCATATCTCCATTTATATTCTTTCTAGGTGCATAAGTGGTAAGGTTTTGATGCTGCTGTCAACAGCTTCTAACCACAAAAAGTGGGTCTTGTTTTAGGTCTTGCTCCTGGATAGTTTAAGTACACAGGAGCAAAGCAGACCATTCTCAGCCTCTGGAGTTACTTGCAGATGACTCTGTGCTCATGCTAGCAAACTTTCCTTAAAGGCATTCTTTACTGTGGTACTGTGGCTGGCTACGTGGCCTCCCAAGCTGCAGTTTAAGAGCCCTTGACATAGGCGTAAGCTGGAACGCATCAGGATTTGAAGAAAGATTTCTTTCAAAGCTGTTCTTAATGTTAGCAGCCTTATCAGAAGTATTGTGGGGTTTAATCTTTCCTTAAGGTCTTTGATTTCACGTTATTTATAAAGGTGATTGTAGAAGAATCCACATTTCCATTTTCACCAAAAAATAAGAGAAAAAGAAATGTCTAGCCCACATGGTTGCAAAGAAAACCTTAAAGAAGTGATCCTGTGGAGTGAAAAAAACCTAAAATATATGAATACAATTTGGATTATTAGAGGATAAAGCATGGATCACAATTTTGTTGGTTTTTTAAGGTCAGGGTTCATCAAGGCCAAAGTTAATACAAACGCTTCTGATGAGTATCTTGCCTTTGAAGTAGTTACTATTTGTTACATGAGCTATTTTTGCAAGAATGTCTTTTCTTCATTATATGTCATCTAACATCACAAAGCAAAAACAAACAAAAATCCCTTCTATTGACTATATCCCAAGTTAATCTAACGCATAGTATCCCACTCTATTGTATTTCATTGAAATAATACCCACCTGTTTTCCTTTACAGCAGCAAAAAACTGGAGCAATACTGCATTTTTAGCTTGTTATTTATTTACGCTGGCAGCAAGGTCTAATGTTTCATCTCTCACGCTTCCTGGTAATTGTGATACAAGGCTCTTTATATGAAGTCTCATTCCTGTGGTTTTATCCATTCTTAAGAAGAAAAGAAAAAACTCATTCATCAGTGGAATGACTTCCTGGTAGGATGAATGACAATGATTTTTACCTACCTTTGTAGGGGTTCAGGGAATTTATTAGCTAATGTTTGTGGAAGTCAGATTTTAAGTTTTAGAAGGTACATGAGCTGGAATACTATTGTTCAGAAGAACAGACTGGCTTCACCTGTGAGAAATCACCATTCAGTACTGAAACTGATGTTCTGGTAAAAATCTGGGTAATAGGTCTACGTGTGCCGAGTTACATGTCTGGGTTATGGCTCAATTACACTCTGCCTGGCATGACTTGAAATAAAAGTAACTTCCAGAAGCGTGCATGCAATTTCACTGCTCAGAAAGTGGTGCCCCTGCAAATAGCAGCCCTTCCCCTGGTTGGATCAGAGTGTTAATTCGATTCAGATGCATTTCTTTGTCTCAATGTGATGTCTGGGAAGGTGAGGGTCTGAAGGAAGAGATACTTCTAATGTGCCATGAGATGTTATACTTAAATGAGAGTCACATGACAATTGCCAACACAGGTCACAGCTTCTGTTGAACAGGGACTGCCAGGTGCTTTGAATATCAGATTTTGTGGTGGCAAGTTTTGTAATAAAAGCTGTATGAGATGCACTCCGAACTGGTGGCGCTCCTGAGTCTCCAGAAACTCAGGATTTGCAGTGCATTAACCCACATACAACCTTGCCCTCTGCTGTGCTAATATGCCTTTGCAGAGAGGCAGTGCGTTAGGGCACAAGGCTGAGATTCAGAGATTCTGGGTCAAACTTTCTTGTCCTCTGCCTTGTCACTTACTTCTTTGCAAACTTGGTGTATTTCTGCTGGCACACGGATGGAGAATCAATGTGCATAAAGGACTATACAGTGTATATGATGGGCCATGTAAAACAGAGGAAGGTGCTCTAGGATTCTCCTTCTAGCGTTGCCACTATATAGCCTTAGGCAGGCTTCTTACTTTCTCATAAAATTAAAATAATTGTCTACTTTCTTTAAATCCCTAGCTGAAAAACTCTACACAGGTGCTGCTTGTTATTAACTACATACACCTATGTGCATCTGCTTTGTTGCTGCCCAGTAAGCAAGAGGCTGTTGTTAATCTCCCAGCTAGATCACAAAGAGGAGCTTGAACGAAAAAATCACATCCACGCTCTTCTAATCCTGGCTTTGCCCTTGGGCTTGCCTGGGTGCTCTTACCGGGAGGCATTCCATGGCCGTTTTGCTGGTGTTTACTGCTTCCAAATACCAAAGACTTTTCGGGCTTATTCAAAACAATGCTTCTTGGCAGAATAAATTTGGCTGCTGATCCCCAGCTTCCATTTATGTGAAATGGAAGGGAGGCAAGCACAGACCTTTGAGCAAGCTGGCTGGCAAAGGGAGACAACGTTACTTAGAGAGCTGAGTTTGGGGCTGGTAGACCTAGTTCTTTCAACACAAATGCATGCTCAGCTCTGCACGTGATAGGCGAACTGTGGCAGGCATGTCTCACCCTTTCTTTCTCCTCTCTTTCCTGCGCAGATTGAAGAGGGAGGTAAAGCGGACTCCCTGCCTTCCAAGCTGCAGGCTGGTGACGAAGTGGTGAACATCAATGAGGTGGAACTGAGCAGCTCCAGGAGAGAGGCCATCTCCCTGGTTAAAGGGTCCTATAAGAAACTGAAGCTAGTGGTCCGCAGGTAGGCAAGATCCAACACTCCTTCCCTCCCTCTCTCCTGCCCTGCAGGGTGGCACAGCCGTTCCCCTCACATCTCCAGCCTAAAGCCTATGACTTGGCCTGATCTTACCAAAAGCCTAGTTTTAAGTACACAGGCGTAAGCCCAAGGGCAAATGTTTATTCTTTTCAGCCAACATTTCTATGACTCCTTTGCCACTTATACATCCAAGCATGCAAAATACTTATCCAAATCTCTTCGGCTGCTCCCCTGCCACATGACAATCCGGGATTCCTGTTCAGTGATTTACAAGCAGTCCTGTCTTCCTTCAAAGTGCTCGGGACCCCCTGTGAAAGGGTGGCAGTTCTGTACATAGCTCTCGCCTCATTTGCTGCATGTTATCACTGTTGCTGTGGCAGCAGAAAGATTTCCACTGGCCTCAGCAAGATTTGGAGCTGTTTCACGTTCTGCAGGTGAGTGATAGAGGGGCTGTGTTGACCGAGAGCAGTCTGACCAATGTTGTACTCAGGATGTGATCTAGAGGGAAGAGCTGCCACTTTCCCTGCATCTTTTGAACCACGGCGTCTGTGCTACCACTGAATGAGTACAGTCTCACGTGTGCTATAGCGCTGTTTCCCTGGCTGCCAAAGGCCTTGTGACAAGTAGTGATGCCGGGTTGGATGGTGTGCTGAGCATAACTCAGCTAAACAAATTGTGGTGATCCTCTTTGGTGACACGAATAATAAATATGGTTGTCTTAGGGTCAGGACACAGAACTTGAATCTTGATGCACGTTTTGAGTCAGAGATGTTTGGGTCTGGAATTTGTATCGGAGGGTAGTGGTTTAAGACCTTAATAGAGATGCTTCCTGTATGTTTTTTACTGCGGGCATGTCCAAACAGTTTTTTCTGTGCCAGTTAGCTGATAGATGGTATCACTTTATGGAGTGCTCTCTCCTGAATTTCCACACTTAGCCAGAGAGGAATCTGGGTCAAGATCAGCATAGCTAAGGAGCTGTCATTAGCCAAACAAAAGGCGTCAGCTTGGGTCACTAATTTGGAACAACTGACGAACATCCGAGCGGTGATGTCTGAGTAGGGCAGGCATGAACGGCTTAGACACCCTTCTGCTCTCTGGAGTATGTTCTGTGTTTTTACTGTCTATATTCTGGTTTTCACCTAAACCAGCTTTAGGTACTGATGATGACCTTATGACAAATTCTGGATATTCATATACAGAACTGTTAGATCGTTTATGTAGCCATTAGGAGGATATTTGCAAAAGTAGTTCATTGTGATTTGAGTATTTTCCAAAAATAAATGGCTTTTATTGAAGGCCCATGTAGATTGTAGTCCAACTGTATTAACTGAACAAAATGTTTAATTCAAACTAAGTCAGCAAAATTGTCAAAATAGAACCCTCTTGTCACATTTTAATTTAATTTTGCCAAGATGAACTAGTGAAATAACTGGCTCTGTTTGGTGTAGATTGAGAATTGTTTCTGGCATTTGGTCTGTCCACCTAAGAGGTAAAAAGAAAAGCAAAGAGAAAAGGATGAACAAGCAAAGCCTGGAGTCCCATTGCAGTTGTTTCGTCCCAGGCTTCTTCCTCTCCACTCACTAAAGTATTTTCATTAGCAGCATTTCTCTGGTGGAGACTAAAACCTGCCCGTGTTGTGAAAAGCCCTTTTGCAGCCTACAAACTGGAAAAAGTGCATTGGGAAGATTGGTTCCTGTGTGTCTTAAACTGGGCACCAGGGGTGAATAAGCACTCTCTCTCTGCCTCGATATGTATGCACACACACATATACATAAGAGCACACATGTACATATATGTATGTGTGTGTGCATATGCATCTTTATACACGGAGGAGTGATGTACTCAAGGTCAGCAGTGTCATAGCCACGCCAAAATTCAGCAGTTCCTAATATTTCCTTGGGAGATGCCTTAATCACGGAACCACGCCTCTTAGAAAGCTTTGAGGCCTCTCTCTTTATGCTAAAAGAGAAAATGAGCAACTTTTTAATTTCCTTGACTAGTTTTTCACGTGCAGTAGGAATTATGAGAGGCAGAGCAATCCCAATGGACATCGATCACATGGTTCTCATTACAGTTAATGAGTTATTGAAAGAGGAGGTGATCCATCTCTGAAAAAATCGGGTCAGCAGTGGTTTATGTTCCAAAATTACACTTCACAGTGTAACATAATAGTTTCTCTCTCCATTATTTTTAAGTTCCCAAGACCTCTTCACCTTTTCTTCTTTTTAATGAGTATGCAAGGGTATTTGATGTTTTCCTCATTTGGAATACTGTAGTGAACTTGAAGAAAATTTAGTTCGGAGCCTTTCATGGTTTTGTTTCATCACCACTAGAAAGATCAAGCACATTAACTTTAACAGGTATTACATTCACATACTATTCCCTTGCCAAGGTACTTTAAGCCCTTCGTGCATATTTAAAGCTCAGTGACAATCCATAAACTTAGAACTGAAAAATTGCAATTAAGAGCTAAGAGCCCAGCCTTCAGTTCAGGTAATTTGACACAGTCCCAGCTGACCCTGCTGGCACGTGCTGGCATGAAAGCAGCAAAAGAACAAAAATGTGAGGTCCTGACTGCTTTGTGGGCAGTGGGTCACAAGTTGTTCTGAATTCTCTCTGTCACCAAAGGTGGCAAGACACAGCGCTCTGGCCAGCTGGTGGCAAGGTAGAAGATAAAGATTTTGTCTTCAGTGATAGAAGGAGAGTGGATGAGAAGGGATAGAAGAGGGATCCCAGAGCACAATGGTGAGAAAGGAAAGCAGCAAGGGAAAAGTGAGTTTCTGCACTAAATAAAAGCTTCCAACAATATGAAATTAAATGAGGCAAGGTGCAAAAGTAACAAATTAAGGAAAGCAGCTCAGTAGAGATCATGAGCCTTCATCTCAGTTAGGGGGATGCTGCTGGGCAGGCAGCATATCTGTACGAGGAAATGTGAACACAGAAAGGTTTGCAAGTCAGACTTGAGGTAAAGCTACAGCACCAAGGATGTGCTGATTATCTTTACCTCAGACATAATGAGTTTATCTATTAAGACTCATAAAGGAAGCGCTAGTGTGCTTCCCAGTTGCGACTGTTTTCTGTTGTGTGGACAAGAAGATGATGTTTTGCAGTACTACATCATCTGAAAATAAATTATTTTTGGAGTGCTTGAGATGCTGATTTTTGTAAATTGAATTAATGAATTAATTGAAGTGCATTAGGGTTGCTTGCTGCAAATACCAGCGGTCATTTATGACCTGAGTTTTTAGTCTGTGATTTCAGTTTTCGTGAGGGCTGTTACTTAGGAGGGACACAAACTCACACTTACATGGACTTTACCCCTTAAAAGTTATATGCAAACAATAGCAAAGCCTGCTTGGTGTGTGTGGTTTTGGTTCTTTCCAAAGCATATTCAAGGTCAGCATGTTTTTGAAGGTTTGATTGTTTGTTTTGCAAATTAAAAACTCAGGAGCTCTCTATAGCAGCACGATGGTGACACCAGACTTCACAATGAACAGAAAGCGCAGATTTTTTTGTTCAGATGTAGTGTAGTGAGACCATCAAACAGAGGACCAACAGAATACATTCGACCCACTCTGTACCTTCGTGTAGCCCACGTAGCATACTCAGACTGCTATTTAATCTTGGTTTTTATTTTAGGACAAAGGTAAGCAGTGGCAGCAGAGTGAGCCTCTACTTGTGTTACTAAGCAAAAATTGGCATTACACCACCTTGCTAGGTCTGTAGACAAGCTGATGCGATGATGTGTTCTCTCCTTCGGGATGCCATCTGCAGAGCTCAGTACTGCTGCATCATTGTCAGTCTTCATGAGTCTGTTATTGATCACTTTAATGGAGGAAAAGAGTGGGAATAGTTTCAATGAAGGGTATAGTTTCAATGTGAAGGGAAAACCAGAGAAAATTCAGTATGAGAGGAAAGATTGAAATAAACAGAGATGAGAAAAGTTACCTATCTCACAAGGATACTTAATATTAATAAATATGAATGGTTGTACATAAATAACCAGTACCAGAGTAGAAAGTACATGAGGACTGTAGTCTGCCTTTCATTCCTGTGCAAATGTCCTGCTGACATCAGGGAGGAACTTGCAGTGGGAGAGGCATGCAAATTGTGAATTTATTACTTCCCTGCTCATTGACTTACAGTAGGGCAGAGGCAGAGAAAGACCAAATGAACCCTAATGTTAAGTAAATACTGTGTCCATTCCCTAAAACAATTCTTATTTGGGAGATAACTGTTAAATGATTTTTCACTGATGCTCTCTAGCTGCATTTTGTTTGTCTCATTCTCAGCTCAGGAGCCTTCAATGGCAGTTTTCAAATGTTCAGCTTTCTCTGCTTCTTTAACAGGGCCGCTCATATCTAACTTGTTTAAAAGGCTGTGCCCAAAGCCAGTTCCTTTCTTTCTGCCCATTCCTTGCTACCTCCCTGGGTTTGTTTTTTCCATTCATTTCCAGGACAATAGACTCAGACATGTATGTATTTGTTCATTCCTGTAGACCTCTGGTCTGCAACTGGTGTGCTATGAGGAAGCTTGCTGATACTTCACACTTCATTGTGCTGAAGTCAGAATCAGCCAGAGTAAGAGCTACTCTGCATCGAAGGGAATTACAGAGCCTTATTGAGTGTACCTTAGGTGTACTTTCCAGTCTCTGCTAAGCTGAGTTGCGATTTCCTGCCTCACATACCCTGCTGCTCGTATCTTTTGTGTGCTTGCCGCTGGCAAGGTGGATTTAGCTTGGTGGTCCATTCTAGTCCTTTTTGTGCCATCTAATTCTTAAGACGTTTAGAATTGCACAACAAAATGACCTATTTTCTCCTCCCCTGCTTTTTAATACAGGGCTTTTCAGGACACTTTCCTCTGCTGGCCCAGAAGAAAGCACATTCATTTCATTCTGATATATTTCATACCTGAGCAATCAGGCAAAAAGCATACCGCTGCTTGAGTGTTCTGCTAGCCAGATCAAATTGCCACAGGTAAACGGAGTGAGCCTTTAAAATGATCACTGGGCAAAGAGACAAGATAGCAGTGTGCTACAGAGAAGAACGAACAAGTATCACTCCACTGGTGACAGACTATGGGAGTGAGCCAAGAAGATAGGTCCTCTCAGGAGAGAGGTCTCCACAAGTATTTCCTGTGATAGTCTTCAGTATGTCTGTATCACTGCTGGGGACAAATCACTGTAGGTAGGAGCAGAACCAGTTCCATCAAGCCTGAAGAATCCACAGGCTGACACTGGGGAGGTCTTTTTGCTCATGGTTTGCCAATTTGGGAACAGTAGGTGTGAATCACTATGAGAAACTGGAGAGACCAGTTTGTTTAATTTTGTAGCGGGAGGCTTGCCTACTGTCCTCAGCAAACTATCTTAGATAGTTTTTGAAACTCAGTTGATCTTTAACCAGCCGGAGGAGACTGAGTGTTTGAAAGCTAAAGCTACAAGCCACAGAAATAAGGCTTAGTTTTTTAATTGTGAAAGACAGGTTATTTTTTCCAACTTGTTTTTTTCTGTTGCTTCCTCTCCAACTTTAGCGTCTAAGCGGAGGTGGGTGCAATTAAAAAAAAAACCAGGCCTTGTCAGTGGTATCAGTTCGATCTGATTGTGTTGTGCATGCTTGTATCGACTGAAGGTAAAGCTCAAAATGTGGGCATTGCCTTGTCTACTTTGCAGCAACCACAGTGGCCTACAGCAGTTGCCAAAAATAGACTTTTCCACAGGTCAGTAAGCAAGAATGGCTGTCAGAGCGTCACACTGTTTACATAGTTTTACATTCAACGTGTTGGTAACAGCAGCAATTAGATCACTGAGGCATGATGGCAAATGTAACTGTTCTGCGAATATCACGCTGAAGGGAACCACAGTCACAGGGACAACAACTCTCAGACACCCTTTCTAACACAAACACTGTTTGAACTAAGGCCTCCTACAAGCCATTCCTTAGAGTTGCTGTGGCATTCACTGTTGCCTGGTGCAGGGAGGGCAGAGGTGAAAACATGAAGTCATTCTTGTTGAAAACGACAGTATGTTGTGAAGGGAGCTTGCCACGGGCAGTTTGGTCCATGTTCTTGGCGGGTGTAAAGCAGCTCCGTTGGCTTGAATGGAGTTCAGATGACTTACCTCAGGTCAGAATTTGGTCCTTTGATTCTATAAACTCTTGGATCCAGCGTCAGTCTTGGTTAATGAATGCAAAGCTCTATTAAAATTTGCTAGTGGAACAGCAGGTAAAAATTTCCTGCAGTGAATTACCAGTGCTTTAGGCCCTTACTCTGCACATGCTGACATGCAGGAGTCCTGCAAAGCTCTTCTGGGGTATTGTTTTTAGGGTTCAGGCCGGCACATAGGTTCTGGCTTGGGTTGTGAGGGGCTCTGAAGGTGACACTTGCTTTTGGAGAGCCAGTGAGATCGCGTGAAGCATGAATCTTGGAAGAGCTGTGGTTTACAGCAAAACTGCATATCCCCAAGATGCACAACGTATGTATTCTTAGTGTATACCCGATCATACAGATATGAGCGACCATAGGAAGCTTGTTGAAGTATTATGTATGTAGTATGTGCAGTATTATATCAAAGATGAAGTCCGTTCAGTTGCTGTAGCATATACTTGCCCTAACATCTTGTTGCACTCTTGAGGCTCAAGGCACGCAAACTTAGCGCTTCTGAGACCACACCAGTAAAAGCCACCCCTCAGCCTTGTTCTTCTCCAAAACCACCCATGAGCGAATCCTCTGCTCATGCAAATCAGCAGTAGCTTGAATGGGGATCTGATCTTTTGGGCTTGGTGCTAGCTCTCACCGTCGAGATAGATGCAGCAATTAAAGTATGTGGCTGCCGCTGCTCCTGGTACCTACTAACAGCTTTACTAACAGCTCTACCTGTCCCAGGGGTGTGCGTTTGCCCAGTTCTCAAAGTATGTTTTACGTAGAGGACATTAAACTGTATCATCTCACTTTCTGGGGCAGGTCTGTAGTGAGGTGGAAGTAAACAAAGAGGTGCAAACATAGCAAAGATCAGTATTCAAGGCAGTTGATTTTCTGTTTTCAGTGTTAGTGGTTTGTGGTTTGTGTCTGCCTCAAGCTTAGCAGTGCCTGCAATTCTTTTCCATCTCAAAGAGCTTTAGGCTAAAAATACAATTCAAATAAAGGAGGAGTGGGGATAGAAAACTTTATCCTCATTTTCCTGTTGTGCTAAAAACTGTACAAAAAGAAAGGATTAAGCTTATCCTTGGCTATAACCGTAATCTGCGTGTTCATTTTCATGCTTCCCTACAGATTCCCTGCATCACTTGGGTTATTCAGCTTATTCTCTTGGCACATCCCTGTCTCCGGACCCCCTTGTCTGAATGATGAGACCTGGGGGAGATGCTGGGAGGAGAAGTACGCTACAGTCCTGAGACCGTGAGTGTCAGAGGGAAGCTGGCTATTTCAGGCACTGAGCAGGCTGAGAATTCACCCCGGGATACACCCCCTGGAGACATCAGTCCCATGGGGGACAAAAACCTGCTGCTAAATGCCAGGGGCCCCTCTTACGCTTACGCAGTCACTGCGCTGCAAACTGCTGGGGCTGGGAGGATGTTGGACGTGTGGGTATATTAGTTCTGCTCTTATCCTCCTCTTGACGTGTCTGCTTGCAGGCGCTGGGCTACATGGGCCTCTGCTCTGCCACAGCATGGCCAATGTTATGTTTTCAGACAAATCTGGCTCTAATCAACTAATTTAAAGTTAACTTTAACTCATTTAACTCATTGCTACCTCTGTGGCAAAATCAGGAATTAAACCCAGACATCCTGAATACTTACACCTATGCCATAGCTACAAAGTTTTTCTTCTTTCGGCAGCAAATTGCTATAACTAAGGCTTTAAAAAAAAGGAAATAAAAGTCTTCCACTCAACCTGATAAATGACCCTATCGAAGTGTTGAAGTGTGGGAGGAAGATGTCAGTACGACTGACATCTGAGGCTCAGAGCCGATTCGAGCCCATGGAAATTGGTGGAAAGATTCCCACAGACTCAGAAAGGCTTTGGCTCAGCCCCTCACTGAGCAGTGATTTCCCCCAGAGAGAGGGGAAGCTGCTGGCATTTTTACAAAAAGCCAAGTGCCAACACAATTCTTCAAAGAACTCTGTGGACTAATCCTTTCCTCTTATGACACTAATGTAATTTTGCGTCGCATTTGACAGCGTGCCAAAAAATTGCATCGAATAAATCCAAGTTTTGTGAATGAAATTAATTAGTATAGGCACTGGCTCACACCCCGCTCTGTAGCAATGCAGGAGCATGTTTCCAAAGAGCTGCTATGTGGTGCGGTTATTTTTTTCCAGTGATGATGACTGGGGGAATGGGAGAAAGGAAGGTTTAGTGCACATGGAAGTTTTCAGACTGACAGCTTGAGAGGCCAAAGCTGGCATTAACTCTGGCAGAGGGCTGGCAGGGTGGTCCTGTGGCTAGCACTGTTGTATGTTCGGTTGCGGACTCCTCCAGGGCTTTCCAGCGTGTCCTTGGTCATGCCTCCTTGTTTCTCAGCTCCCCGTCTTCCAGGTGTCACTGATGCTCTGTTGTGTGAGATCTTGGGACAGGGAGGGGATCTTTTAAAGTGCATCTTTTTAACATTTTAAAAAAAAGTGACCCTTCAGTTGGAGTCTTACACGAAGAGACAGCTTCTCGGCTGATGCCAAGGGGTGCAACCAGCCAAAGCCCATCCGGCTCCTGCCCCGTTGCTTGTACAGTCTTTCCGAGGTCTGTACAGCCTGTTCCCAGGTAAGTAAAGGCTTTAAAATTTGCTTGTGTGTTGGATCAAACTGGTAAGTCTTTAACTGTCTCAAGCATCAGCATTTTCATTAGAGGAGTTTTCTGTGCATTCATCAAAATGTTTGCAGTTCCTATCTCATTAAGGAGGGTCAATGCGAAACACGGGGCAGACAGCGAAGGGGTGAACAGAATTTAATTTTGAAATCACTGGCAACAGGCTTACTGTCTAGGATTTAATTAGCTACAGCTTAGGACTGCCAGGCTTTTAGGAAATTTCCCACAGTGAGTAGTAAATATGAAGAAGATCTAGATAGGATTTTTGAAAAAAAAAAATAAAATATATATATATTTAGGCCACTGATGGGGACAGTGAGAAAACGCCTTGGAAAAAAAAAATGTCAGCCACCATAATGTGTTATCCTATATAGGACATTAAAGACTGACCCCTCACCTGGAACCGCATTAGAAACACAGCAATTTCTAGTCACTGCCACTCTGCATTAGCTGCTGCTTTCAGCGAGTGCATTTGGATTAGTTTGCCTTCTTCAGGCAATAATCAAACTGGGGTTTGATTTGTCAGAAAGTGACACTGGAAAAGCTGGGAAATCTCTGCCAGCGCTGCACAAAGTGCTTTTTAGGGTGTGAATCTCCTTCTTTTGGAATTTCCTGAGGATTAAGTTGGAGCTGGATCAGCTCACGATAGTATGAAAACTCGAACAAACAAGCATGTGTTCTCCGACTGATCTGTGCCTCGCCTCTGTATTTGTGATGGTGTCCGGGCTGACCTTTAGCCGACAGGGCAAATACCTGGACTTGTGTGAGGTTCTGGTTACCTGCACAGGTGCGAAGGACTGCAGGATGACAGCTTCACAGGGCAGCTGCAGGGGGAGCACTGGGAATAACTGAATTTCATCACCTTGATTGTAAGAAACTCCAGTTGCATGGCTTTAATTTCAAGAGCTGACTATAAATATTCATTTGTAAGGGGTTCGGAAGTTGTGTGGCATTGATATATGTGATATATGCTGATGTATAAGTATCCTTAGTCGGGTTAAATATTAATTTTGCTCAGCTACACTAGTTACCCAAGAATATAAAACAATTTCTCAGTAACTTTTCCATGCTTTTCCTGCTTCATCCAAGGTTTTCTTTGAAAGGGAGGTGGGGTCAGGAAAGGCTAACAAATGCTAGCATAGTCCTCCTGATATAAATGGAGTTTGCCTGGATTTAATTCAGTAAAACAGATGTTAAAGTGGTCACTGTAACTGCTTTACATTTTTTCATGAATGGGCTTGTATGGGTCATCCAAATCCCATGGTATTGTTTCTCCCTTGTGGCTGGATGAATGGAATATCTCAGTCAAAAGAATAATGAAGATCAGAAACTGCGCACACAGTATCAAATGGTATTTTATATGCATGAATCTTCCTGTCTGTAGCGAAAGGGAGCCTCACTCACGCGCACAAATGCAGGTGGACAAACAGCACCTGGCCTAAACACTGGCTATGCCAATAGCTCTAGAATATAGAACTTTTTTTTCCCCCAATACCCTTTTCCTCAGCTTTCTGCCTGCTTTGACTTTGGCATTAGAAGGGAGACAGAGTCGGTCTTCAATACATATATGTAAAATATTTTCATGGAGGTTATACCTGCATAAGTACACCACAAATTTTTTTTGGTATTAAAGAATGCCTAAGCCAATTAAAATCAGAAATATTGGTTAAACAATGTGTCTTTCAGGTGCTGAAAAAAGCCAGTTAACTCAGCTCAGAGTTACCTCTTAGACTTCTGTGTTTACCAGGCTTTTAAAAATTATTGCTATCGTAAGGTGAAATTGCAAGAGGAAAATGGAGGCAGTAAGTGCCATCCCCTGTACTGGGGAGACAGGAAACTCCTCCAGTATGCTGGTGGTGGGCCTGGGGCACTGGGTTTGGTTCCTCCTGCTCTTAGATATTTTTATGTGGTGTTACTCCTTATACTCGCCTCCCTTGTAAAAGGGAGATACGGCTCTCCTGCCTGTAGGGTGTTAGGAGGTTAAATACATTGAAGAGGATGAAGTATTCGGACTCTGGAAGTAAAGGGGACATTGAAGTTGGAGAAAGTATGGTAAAAAGTATCGGCGAGATTGTGAATAATGTGTGTTTTGGTCTAACAGCCAAACTGGGAAAAAAAAATATTTAGGGTGAGATAGAAGGGAAATTGTGTGTTCCATTTGGCCTGAAATGAAACATTTTGCTCCCTGTAGGAAAAGCAGGTTAATTTAATATATGTAACATATTTAATGTATGTTTTCAGCATTCTCTTGGATGCTAAGGCAGCCTGGCTGGGTAGAGGGTAACTGAACCTACCGGGCCACGTCAGGCTGACAATCCTCTGTGTCAGGATGGGTCCAGTGTGTTGAGGGCCATGTACTTTCCTGCGATATTTCCATGGACTTTGTGCAGAACCACGTGCCCACAGTGTCCTCCTCTGCCGGGGCTCAGGGCTGGGGCTTTGGCGCAGGAGAAGAGGCAGTGGGACCCACAGAGCTGGCAACTGGCACAAGGGAACCATGGTGGGCGTCTTTTTCAACGCCCAACCTGCAGTGGGATTCCTGTGCCCTGACTTGTGGGCCAGTGAGCAACAGAGACCGGTGTCCCTGTTACACCTCTCCTCCACGGTGGGATTTTGTCCCCCACTCTCACTTCTAATAACTTTTTTCAAATTGAATGGTGAATTTCAAGAGAAACAAGAAATAATTCCTGACTGGCTGAAAACACTTCTTCAATTGAATTTAGTCTCTTTTCTCCTCTCTCCCCCCCAAATCCCAGTGTTAATTATAAAAGGGGGCAAACCACCAGTCTGCTGGGAGTCATGACAGAGCTGACTGGCACTTTCACTCAGCAAATTTCCCCTTTCCTCACGGTCTCTGCTCCTGTCTGTCAGGCCTGCTGACGACTGCTTGGTAGGAGGGCAGTAATCTGAGCTGCCTCTGCTGAGCAAACCTCCTGCTTTTTACTGCAGGATTAGTCCTGAGGTGCCTCTGCGCACAGCACCTGTATCTGCAACTTGTTATCTTAATCGCTATGCTCCTGTTTCTCCCCTTTCTGAGGCGGTAGTGCCATTCCCTCCTCCGAGGACTGCACTCACCAAATGGCAGGCTGCCTCCGCCGCAAGGATGGGAATACCTGAGGCTTGGTCTTGTGTCTCAAAAGGTAAGCAGCCTCTCAACAGCTACAGCAAAGCAATCCGGGCACGGCTTTGTGCCTGCGGAGGCGGTCAGACCTCGCGGCAGGGCTTTGGGAGAGGGAGGACAGGAGTCTTAAGGATCCTGTTGGTCCTAAACGTCAGGAGCATCATAAACTTAAGCACAAATGAGTGTCCAGGCAGTGCCATGAGGGATTTTTCAGCTGCTGTTGTAAATGATCTGGCAGCAAACAGGGAGCCAGTGCTGCGCCGCTGCTCAGGTTCTGTCACTGGGGAAGCTGTTGAGTGGTATAAGCAAAAGAAGCGCGCAGGAGAGGTGAACTTCTGAGAGCCTCCAGAGTTGTACAGCATGTTGAAGGCCATTCCCTCCCTTGGTGTCGAAGGTTGCTAATAATAATGCCACGCACTTGGGAAGCTGAGTCTCATGAGCGGGGAGGATCTGACTGACATACACACCGGGATGTGTCAGGTGCATTGAGCAGTTTTATAGTCTGGAAGAGTCTCTGCAAGTAAGTGGCAGTCTTTTTGGCCTTCGCCTTTTATAAGTGGGTGTCAAACCAGGCCAACGCTTGGCTTCGATGTTTAGTACAGATGGGCTAGCTGTACAGTCTGGGATACAGTCGTGTTTGATTAATACAGTAACATTGCAGAGAGCAGAAAGAGAATGTGAAAGAGACTGGGTCTTAAGAGCTGGCAATCAGTATAGCTCCAGTGTGGGCCCGCACAAATTTACGTTAATCGAAGACCTGTTGTATATTATACACACCTGTACGCCCTTTTAGATTGGTTGTGAATCATAAAACTAAGTTCATTGAACTTTGATTTTTGTTATTTCCCGAGGCATTAACTCCTTTAGTAAACCCATTAACTAATCTTTAAACTCATTACCTGCTTCATTGCTATTAGGATATCTTTAACTTTCGGTTTGTTTGAGGGGGGCGGGTTGAATATGGGCCAAACCTTTAGCTGTGCGCTTCGGCTGAAATGGTTATAACACTGTGGCTTTTCTACAATATGACGATACAGTCCATTTAGTGAAGGTTGGCGGTGCGGGTGAAAGCAAATTGAAGTGGTGTTAGAGGAATATTGGGGTCTGTGTCCATGTCTGATGAAACGGAGTATTTTTTGGCTGTAGATTATGTGCTTAAGAAAAACAACTTGAAACTGCCTGTTCTGAAGTACATACAGATGCAGCCCCAGCTTGTGAGTGCAGCACACTGTCTTGCCTGATAGGCACTCATTATTCCAATATTTAAAGAGCAGGGAGATTTTGACAATAAAACTAAAACTGATTATAGTAGCAAATTCCCAGTCACTTTAGATTGCCCCAAATTTCCTCCTTTTGCCTTCCCTAAGACAGTTCTTTAAAACCAAATTCAAAGAAGCATCTGGCTGGGGCAAGACTGTCCATGTGCTGTCAGCTGCAGTCCTTGGAGCAGCCCACTGGCTTCTCACAGGGCAGCTGTCCCATCCAAGGAAGACGTGCATGGTGAGCATGTGTATGTTCCTGCCTGCGTACGTTTGCCTGCTCTCAGGAGCACACATTTGCTTAAGTACGTGCCATCGAGGGCAAAACTAGTCAGGATGTGAGTAGCCGTAGAGATTCCTGAGGCGGTGGAGCTGACAGAGATTCTCAGCATGTAGGAAGAGGCTGTTTTACAGCGCGGATCCCATCACCCTGAGGTGTGGCCTGATGCCCGCACGGATGGGCATGTTCCCAGGCTGCAGTGATGTGAGGAACCTCCTGTCTTTCACTGGAGGACCCATGTATGTACATTGTGAGGCTGCAGGGAGCTCGGCAAACGACAGCGTCGCCTCTTCCCGGCTTGCATCTCTCACGTGCCATGACTTTTTCCTGAGGGGGACTGCGGGCAGACAGTATTGCAAACAAAATGCTCGGCTATAAATTAGTGTGGACAATCATGTACGGGTAAGAGATTAGCTTGGGTCTTAATCCACTACCTGCCTGAGTGATCTGACATCTCCTGTGGTCTTCATACCAGGTTGTAGATGAGCCAGACATATATTTCTTCTCTGTTCCTGGGAACAATTTGGGAAGAGTGATTCAGTGCTCTGCAGTACAGAATGTAAAGAAAGATGATGTACGTAGTATCTGAAATTTGAAGAGATGCCTGAATTAAAGAGATTTGGTGGTTGCCTCCTTCAAGTGAATTGAAAAAGTCATCTAGGGGTGATGTTACTGTTTTCTCCGGTCTGTTTTATAGTCTCTTAAAGAGAAGTCTTTCTGAAGCCTTCAAAGGGTTAAAGGCAATACCTCAAAGAAACCCAAGTGGCTGAAGAAATACCAGATATTAACATTTACCTCAGTTGCCAAAGCCTGGATGTTTCTTTCTGCTTTTTAGAAATTACAGCCTGCAGGGACCATTTAACAATAATTCGTAGCAACTTGGCTGTTATAGGGCGACCCATGTGCACAGGCACTTAAGGGCTGTGCCAGCGTCTCCTTTGTTCAATAAAAGTAACAGCAGGAATTTGATTAAAGACTGATAGAAAAGAGAGGGAGAGAGAGGGAGAAACATAGGAAAGATTAAAGAAAGAAAGAGCCACCTGGAAACTTCATTCCTCCTTTATTTCTAACTTAAGCTCATAAATACCAAATCTAAACCATTGTGTGTGTGAGAGGGAGGGAAAATTTCCTGCATGCCTGCACAGTAAAGACTGCACATGCAGTTGCACAAACCGACTTTTAGCAAAAGTCATACTCTTTTCTCAAACTTAATGCTTGCTCCTTGTCTGCATCGGAAGAAAAATGATCCAGAAAATAACTTTATCCCCTGGTGCTTTGGAAGGACAGCATTTAGGAGGGTCAGGCAAGTCACAGCCATAAAGGAGAGTGGCAAAGAATTTTGGTTGAACCTGCCGACGAGCAGCAAGCGCATTTCCCAGGCTGCCTCGGAGCAGCCCTGCAGCTCAGCACAATGCAAATGGCCAGCTGCACCGTCCAGCGCCACTCTTCGTGGACAGCCTACAGCGTCTGCCGCTTTGTCTCCATCATTGTTGTAACCCCCCCCTCCCTCCCCAAAAAAAGAAGAAAAAAACAGTGACTCCAGCAGCCAAATGCAAATAAGCCCCAAAGAGCCCTCTTATGTGTGATCAGCAAGCGACAGGCAAATCACATTCAAATTCCTTACTGCAGAGCCAACACGTCTGTTGTTTGGGTTTAGGAGACCAGAACGGTACGATTAAGTGTCAACCGTGCATGCGGGAGCGATGGCGGATTGACTTTTCTTCAGCCTGGTTGTGCCCCGGGAGCTGGGAAGGCTTTGCTGTGCGGTCGGAGGCAGGCTTTGGTTCTCGGGCAGGATTTTGCAGGGTGCAGTAAGGAAGTCTGAGACCATGAACTCCCCAGCAGCAGGGACTTCTCAGCAGGGTTTTGCACATTTGGGGGGCTATTGCAGGTAATCTCGCCCTATGCTAGACTAGATGGAGCAGCAAGGCAGGATGCTGTACCTGGGGTTTGTTGCTGCTGCTTCTGGTGTCTCTCTTCTTTAAACCGTTATCTTAGCTGCTTAAATCATGCTTTTCCCCACCTGGTACTTCTGTTACTCCATCTTTACATTGATTTTCCTCTGCCCACTCTCTCTTACACTTTTTAGCTGTTAATAACACCTGTTAGGCAGTGACCTTGGCTCTGACCGGTGCTCCTCTGAAGTGTTTTAGATGTGATGATGTCCTCTACAGCAAAGAGGATGTCTCTGCTGCAGTCCAGCCTGCCTCCCCTCAAACTGTTATCCTGAAGGCTGCTGCATCCTCCATCCAGGGAGCAGGAAGATGCACAGCCCTGGTCTGGATCAGGCCCTAAGGGGCTGTTTTCTCTCTTGTCCTGATTCAGACCAGTGCGAGGATGCAGGAATCGGCAGTGTCCAGGACTGAGTGTCCAGTTAACAAACTGCTTTCTCCCAGTGATTCAAACTCTCAAAAGATAAAAGTATTGAAAATACGTATCACAACTCAGTTGTGAGAAAATGCAGCGATGGAGAGGGATGGTGAAAAGCAGAGGGGGTGGGAAGACCGAATGTCAGCCCGCTGCTTGCATCCCGGCCCTGCGGTTTGGCGCAGGCACCTCGAGGAGAGAGGTCTGCGGGGCGTCGAGGGGGACAGGCCGCCCTGTGCCGAAGGGCCGGAGGTATGTGGGGAATGCGAATGGTATGCTTGAGTGGACAGCTTCAGAGCGAGGCGCAGGGATGGCTCTCACTGCCATCTGTTGTGAACCCCGCAGGCCCATAGCAACAGCGTCTCAGGAATGGGGCTGCTTTTTTCTTTTTTTTTTTTTTTTTCATAAAGAAATTCTTCCTTGCCCCCTTCCCCGCTCCTGCATACGCATACTCATGAATAAGCGGGAACTGGGCTGGGATTCCTGCTACAGAGTGATGTGTGCTAAAGGAGGAACGGGTCTTTTAGAGCTCAGCTTGTGTTTGGTTTGGGGAGGTGTTTTCTTTTCTGAGCTGTGACATTCTAGGAACATGAGCCGATGTGTGTGATTTATTGTTAATTGCCAAAATCTTGTTCTATTCAAATCAATAGTGGATCTGTATTTGCCATGAGGTATATTCACTAAAGTCTCCAGTGGATGTGTAGCCTGACAATGTCCTTCTTGGTAAAACAGAGACCACTTCTGCCTTATTATTACAGATGCCAAGGTTATAACTGGTGCAAATAACCCCAATGTATTGATTTGTTCTGCCTATCATTTTCCTCAGGCCCTGGAGCACTTTTGTTGTAGCTAAGGGGCTTTGCTGCATAGTGAAGGGGTGGGACCAGGTTCTCAGAGGTTATAGGTAGCTCACCATCACTGGTATTACTGAGAGATGCAAACTTTTACACCAGGGACCATTTTGCCATGTAAAAACTCTGCTTCCTAAAGACAACAGTGTTGAGATGGCATGCCGCCGGGAAGGGTTAATGCTGAAAGAGCCTTTATTCAGGCAGCAGGGGTAGGAACTGTCTGTCTGTCTGTCTGTCTGAGTGAATGACTTTACTCCTTCCTTTCCCCTGGAAATTCACTGCTGAAATGCAGACTTCTTTTCTCCCCACACCATAACTTGTCAAGTAACTGTGGCCTCGTTCCTGCAAATTGCTCAACCTCTTGCAAAATGGATTGGTTTTAAGCAAGTGTTTTAATTCCTTTAAGACAAAGAATTATATGCTGTAATTTTACGTGAGAGTTTCAAGAGGTTTGAGGTAAGACATTCAGAAATTAGGGCTATTTAACTTTTCCAAACAGTATATTGATTTCTTTAGTATTTCTACGCCTAACAGCCTGTGATAATTACAGAAATTTGCAGAGAAGCCCCCATAGACAAGAGGGAGTCAGGGAACTGGCAAACCGAAACAAATCTCTCAAACGTTTCATGCCATTTGTGAAGAGATGTCATGCAAGAGGAGAGAGAAGGAAAACCAGCAGATGCTCCCCGGCAGTGCTCAAGGCTGCGTTTGAAGCTGGGCACACAGCAATAGTGGCTTGATCACAGGGAGGAGGGTATAATTTCAGTGAAAGCTGATAGGTACATGGGGGGGATGAAACTCTCCCTATTACAGGTATTTATTATCACTTGACGGCTGTCAGTTTGCAGTAGGTGATTGTCTTCCTGTCAGCTCTCTGAGAACTAGGTATATTTGCCTAAGGTTGTAGAGAAGGGTAAAAATCCTGCTTTCAAGTGCAGGTATCATTTAACCGTGATAAGAAGGCAGGTAAAGCATTTCTTCTGCAAGACGGCTGTGGAGAACAGGGAAGTAAAGTCTTTCTGGTCCTACCAAGATGGGAAAAAACAAGTCATTAAAATCTGATACCTACCTGCTTTTAATGAGAGAAACGTTGTTCGAAGAAATAATCTCAGCCCTATCACCACCAAACTATTTTCAGGAGCCATTAGCCTTTCACCTCCTCATATGTTTTCCCTTTTACTTTTGATCTCGTTCAGAGAAAGCGGCAGTGCTTCTGCAACAAGAGATTTGGGCTTTAGCTTTAATCAGGAGCTTACTCGGTCATAACCATGCTCTTACAATCTTTCCTTTCCAGTAAATGATCTGCAGAAGAACTAGGGGAGTAAGGCGTAGAAAAAAATACTTGAAATCTACTACCTGGTGCCTTTAGTCATGCTTATTTTTCAGTGAGCCAGTATGGGTATTTTTATGGGTTCTGCAATGCTCCCTTCATCCTTAGTCCCTTCTTCCTCTCCAGAAGCATTTTTTCAGCGGCTGGGGACCGTGGTCTGTTAGTCGTCAGCTTGAACTACAGTTACAAGGCTGTTAGCATTCCTGGCCGAGCTGGAAAAAGCAAAGAACAAGAGCAAGCTGCGAATGGATGTTCGGAGCTGCACTGAGTAGACACAAAATCTGACTCAATTTGACTTTACCTTAGCATCTACTTATACCTTTCATTTCTTTGGTTTGTGGTATTCTCTGCTTCAAAGGTGTTGTAATGTAGAATAAGATCCTTCATCTGTGCATGGATGCTCCCACAATCCCCCAGCTGTAAGGAACAGGAGTGAAGTTGAGTTGTTTTATTTTTGGACGGTGGGATCAGTAAAGGGAGGTTGTAGGTGACTGAGGGCTGTTAAGGTGCAATCTCATTCTTTCTCTTCAGTGTTTATTACAGAGCTTTGTACTTTGCACTATTCTGAAGAACATTTTAAAATGAAACCAGAAATGCAGGCTTGATTGTTTATTGAGACAGAGCGCTGTTGCCAGTTTATGTGACACACAACACTTGCTTTAAAGCTCCAGCTCCTGACCCAGGAGATTTGTGAAGCTCCCTGCTTTTCAAGTTTCTAGCTCTCATGATTCAAAGCCTAGAAGACAAGTCAAAATTGTGCATATACTAATTGTGACAAGTAGATGACTTTTAACCCACTCATGTGATTTTGGGGACTATTCATGCTTTTACACGGTTGAAGCATAATGGCTCAGCATAATGCAAGGGGCAGAGACTTTTTGTGATATTCAGGTTTCTCCTTCATGTAAAGATCACTCGCTCCCATGATGGCTCCTGGCACCGTGTGACACCTGAAAATCCAGCCCGTGGCATCAGGAGACCATCCGCTCATCTCAGTTTTGCGTGAGGCTGTTCCAGCAAAAATCTGTCATTTTGCAGTAGTACAGCAACATTTATCATTGCATTATAATAACTTCTTTGGGGATGGGGGAGGAAGGAAAATGAATCGTTTCCTTTGGCATCATTTCATTACACTCTTCCACCCTGAAAAGCATCAAAGTTTTGAGAGTGGAGAGGAGAAACGCCTGCAGAAGAGTAACTGTCTAATGAAGTCCTCTGCTGAAGGGGGAGTTCTCCCTCACTGTCAATCTGCCTTTCTTCACACCACAAGGAGCTGGCCACAGAAGTTGTTAAATCTTGAGAAAATTTAAAGCCTCTGATCTGCTCAGTTCTAGGAACAGCTGCTGATTGGTTCAGTGAAGAGGCTGTGGAAGTTGCCTGTTCCTTGTGTCTGACCTCCCCAGAGATGTTTCCCAATCCCTAGCTTCGTAAGGCATCATGTAATACTGGACTATCCTATTGATTCACCCAATTTGAGATCTTGCTTCGGCCAGTGGCCGGTAGAGGAGGTTCGGAAAACAGCCCCTTGACACACTGACTTGGACAACACCCTTGTGACAGGAAAAGGCATGGTGATTCCACGTAGAGACTGGCTCCAGGGTAGGAGAACTGCTGGTCCAAACTTCCAAGTCTTTCCTAGCTGATGCAGCTGGAGATGCTGTGGACCATGACTATCACATGGTCTGTGTTAGTCTTCCTCTAGCGGCTCTGTCCCATCCAAGAGTTTACCCACCATCTGTATTTAAACACAGACACCGTGCCTCTAGCTTGAGATGAGAAGACGAGCTGTCTGTATCCTCTGTCTCATGTTGCCCAGGAGTCCATTTCCCTGTATAAAATTTAGCTGCTGTTGTTGCTGTTCCTGCATCACCGCAGGTCACCAGAATCCTTAACGTTCTTGAATATTTTCCGCCTCAGCCCCAACATGTAGCATTAGATGGTCTTTGATGCTGATTTTTTTTCCCCTGCATTTGTTTAATTCAAACTGGGATCTATTTTAGTTCCAACCCAGTTTTATTTCAAAAGTTATCCATCATGAGTACACGAGGAAAGTTTCTTTGCTAAAGACAAGGGAGTGAAAAAGAATGTGAATTATAAATGAGATAAAATATATACACATTTATTTTAGTGCTGGTTGTCTGTATTTCTTTCTTTCTTTTTCTGCCTTTTATCTATGGATAACAAAAAGCAAAAAAATGCCAAGAATGTCCCATCCCATAGAAGTTATACTGACAGTATATTCAGAGCAATCCACGGCAACAGCTGTATTGCCCATATATCTTCAAGCAGAAAATTGTACATCATCTCAGACAATGGAACGCATTACAGACCTACACAAGGGCCACATTGCAGTCACGGTGGGAACCATCACTCGAGCCCCCTGGTTTGTTTGTGTGCACAAGAATCATGCTTATAATATTGCTGTAACATAGCACTTTGCATCTAATTTAAGCAATACTGGGGCTTTTGTTTGTCTTACAAGGTCTAACCTAAAGACAAAAGATGTAGTCCAGCCTGAAGTTTATGAGACGTTACCAGACATTCATGTTCACACATACACGCTCCGTCAGAGGAATTTATGGCCATTACGATGTTCTCTAATGAGTACAAAATGAGACCGTTACATATTCACTTAATTAGTTTGACAGATTTTCATTTAAATATAAAAAGACTTCTAGTCTTTAGAGAACAAAAGGAGGGCTTTGTTTCCAAGTGCAGTTTTTGACTCTGCTTTGCTGGAGCAGGAGGTTGGGGGTGACAACTGAAGGGCGACGATTTAGTGTGAATAATTCTCATCTTTTGATTTCATGTTGCCATTTCTTTGCTGCTTTTCCAGTTCCCCTGGAGCACCTTGAGGAGAGCTGTGTGATGCGGCCCTTTCAGTTGCAGCCAGGAAAGCCGGAGTGAGAACTTGGCTTTTCCAAAACATGATGGATGCTTTGAGATTTGGGGGATGGGGAGAACTCTAAGAATATGAGAGAGCCTCTGTGAGCCTCGAGTGAACTTCAGTCTCCAAACCTATTAGCTCACTCTGTGTCCCTATTGGTCTAGTTCTTTGGCCTAGCTTACATCCCATAGTATCAATGTAGGTGACTCCTGCTTTGATAAAAGTTGGGAAATGGCATTATAAGCTTGCTTGCAGTTTTATTATGCCCTCTTAACAGGTCCGTGCATTACAAAGAGTTCCAAAGTACACACAAACCTTGACACACAGCAGACAAGTAATGCTGGGACTTGATCTTTGCGGGAGCCCATTCATTTGTGCTCTTTAATTGAAAATGTTTTCTC
The DNA here is from genome assembly GCA_017639485.1 of Pluvialis apricaria. Classification (NCBI taxonomy): domain Eukaryota; kingdom Metazoa; phylum Chordata; class Aves; order Charadriiformes; family Charadriidae; genus Pluvialis; species Pluvialis apricaria. Next base: position 82,810,873 of record CM030010.1, read on the forward strand.
AAATGCCTGCTTTTGAAGATTGACTGTGATTCCATGTCTCATAGGATGAAGTGGGAGAGAGCGTCATACTCCGGTTTCTTTGTATCCTGGAGCGAGCAATGTATTGGTGTGGGCCCTGGAGCTCATAAGCTCTTTTCTCATCTTTGTGGCTGTCCCCTGAGAGCATAAAAAGCAAGGTGAAGTTGCTGTGGGCTCACAGCCATCACTGTAACATATTCTAGCCTGGACTCTTCTCAAACCTTTCCAAAAAAACTAATGCTTGCCTGCTGTAAGCTTAGTGACATGTCTCCAGTGTCTTTACCCATCTGCTAGGCAGGATCAGACAATGCATTGGTAAATAAATGCTATTGTCTGAAAGTGTGTTAGCAATACAAACTCTGTCACACTTGAAGTTGCCCATGTGCCACAGGAGCAGAAAACTTTTGGAGAAAATGTGCTGCAAAATCAGCTGCTATCCATGCAGAAATATGTTGATGTTTCAGTAAAATCTCATTTTTAACCTGTTTTGGAAAGAGAGGTGTGTTTCGTTCATGGTTATCACTAAGAGCGGGGGGGAGCTTGTAGGCTAACAAGGGACATGTCTTCTTTCCCTCTCTGCCTGTCTTTTCTACTCACTGCTGCCATTTCGCTCCACACAGATGGATCACGTGCAACCTGAGGCAGTACAGCACTGAGCGCTCAGCAGCAGTGGGTCTCTCCACCTATTTTTTTCTGCTCTGGATTTAGCAAAGAAAGTGTCTAATCCTTGCATTGTGGACTTGAAGATTTCCCCTTTGTCTCTCACTTACATGCAGGCATGATAGCATGAAAAGAGGCAGATAGCTGCCCAGACACACCCAACTTTCTGCTTTTTATGGTATTTCCTGAATAGGACAGCTCTGGCAGTCTAAATTCTTCAGGGGGGAAAGCCCCTGTGATCATATGACTCTGCAGATTTCTGTAGGCTGAGTGAGCAGTTCTGGCCGGCAAAACCAGCTTGCAGAAATGTCTGTTCAAATTTCAGAGATACAGGAGTTGCACAGTAGTGTCTCTAAGCCTCCTTCTTAGCGTGATTGCACTCCGTATGAGTGGAAAGATGAGGCTTCCAGAGCAGCAGCTTTTGTGAGCTACTTGTGGCTCGCTCTCCCTCTCGGGCTGCTCTCCCTCACATGTTTGCGTGTATGCACCATGTTATTTTCTCTCTGGCCCAAACACGCCTGCTTTGCACTGCTCTGGAAGCCTCATCTTTCCAATACACCGAGGAAGGTATTAGCAGAGGAAGTTACTCTCACAACTCCAAGGAATCATTTGAGGTTGATGTAAGCTAAGAGTAGATGGTCCCTTTTTATTATGTCACATTTTGATGTGGGGACAAATTTGTTTGCGGAATTACTTCATTAAAGGGGTGAGCTTAGCCTCAGGAAATTACACAGTTCACAGCATGTTATTTAGCAGAAATACAAAGTGTACCATCTCTTCTTTGGAGGGGAGCTGAAGGAATGTGTCCTTGTTCCTCAAGCTGTGAGTCTACGTCAGATACTGCAGTGACTGTTGATGGGAATACAATGACATTGATTAGAGATTTTTTTCACCTTAGTAACTTTAACCACCTGGAACAACATAAACTTCACCGCTGAAGCCATTCAGCGTACGACCCCAGCTCTCCAGAGCACCAGCCACACTGAGGCTTGTCACAGGCATCCCCCTCGCTGTGCTCACCGCAGGTAGTGGCACCCTAAGGCATGTTCTCCATTTGCACCCAACTTCCCCTATCTTCATAGGAGAGCCCAGGTGATGAATAGCAGGTTTGTGATACCTTGGATGTTATCATGGGCCACCTTCAGATAACGCTCAGTACCTCCTTTCCCAAGTCCCTTACCAGCTTTGTTTCTTCCCAACTTAGCAACTAGTTAATCTTAAACAACCTGGGGCTGGGGCTGGGCCTGGGCCTGACAAACGTCTTCACTGAGTTTGCATAACAGAGACTTTCTAAAATACAAATCAGTTTGAAGGTTAATAGTATTTTAGCAACATATGAATGACCCTTTCCAAGAAGATCAGTATTCCTTTTAACCTAGCATTTTCTCTAGTGTCACTGAACAAAGGGAGCTTCAGAGTACAGAGAATTGGCTCCTTTCAGTAATGTGCCTGGCAAGCAGTACGCCCTGGAGATTGATTCTTTGAGTCTTGTTTCAGTCTTGCATTTTTTAGGATTTTTTCATCATCCTGCAGCAGCAAGTTCTGTTTCTGGGGTATTTGGGGATCAGAGAAAAAGAGGTAGTTTGTTTTTTTTTTATTTTAGTTATAGTGCTTTCTCTTTGGAACGGTTAGCAACAGCTGTACCAGCTTGCTCCGTACGTTTTTCCACGCCTTTTTCACATCTCTTCTGTCTACGGTCATTTGTCCATCAGTTTATTCATCCTTTTGTATTCCGTATGCTCTTTTGGCATCACTTCTGCTGTGGTTTTTATTCCTAAATTGGTTGGGATATGCAGCTTTTTCAGTAATTCATAAAGGAATACTTGCTTAATTTTGGTTCTATTTTTCAGAGGCTATGTGTTAGCCTGGTCATTGAACACTAAACATAACATTTTCCAAGGACATTTCTGTACTGACTAGCAGGAATTCTGCAAAGTCAACATGAGGAGTCCCCCAAAGGCTCATGTGTGCATCCAGCATATCCGAACCAAAACTCCTTGGATTTTGGTAGATTTGGATTGCTTTAGGCTGGGATTACCCACCTCAAATCTGCCATCTAGTAGAACAGGTTAGTGCCCTTAAACCATTTAAAGGGTTTCTTTGGTTCATAACATGCCATCCGTGGGGCCACTCACCTTTGTGTAACCAGCCTGTATCCTTATCAGAGCTGACAAAGTTTGTTCCTGCACAGGGGTTACACGCTGGGAGCCAGGACTAAGCACACAGCTACTTTATTTACACGTCTAAGTGCCTCTTGGATGATGCTGGTAAATTCATGGATGCTTGAGGTTTCCTGTGACATTTTAATAAACAGCTTTTGCGCTAGAAAATCTCGCACAAAATACATACTGGCTCAGCCGTTGTGACACTTCCCACACCGCTTTTCTTTAACCATTTAGAGCTCGTGGCCCAGTTGTCCTTTGGTTTACTATGAACGTCCCATCCCAGGATGTGCCTCCCATATATTGTGTCCAACTGAGAGGAGGAAAAGTTTTATTCACGGGTCATGCGTGCCCACAATCTGGAAATAGAGCTGTGAAATGTAGAGAGAGCACAAGGTGTTTTGCCACTGTCATGTGCTAAAACCTCAGCGGTGCCCGATGTTTATGCTCAGCTGCTAGCACACCTGGGAAGTCCCCCTGCCTTGTCCTTCCTGGAGACTGCCAGGTTGGCTGCTGATGTCAGGTGAGAACTGACCTTTTCCCCAACCGAATGCAAACACAGCACTTTTCAGGTTTCATTTGGAATCCAGGTGCTTTTATTCCATCTTGTTTAGCTCTGTCTGCCTTGCCTGGCGTAGGCTTTTTAAAATGATTTATTGAAAAGGAGTTTGGGCCTAATAATGAATTAGTGCTATTGGAATTTGAACTGCTCGTGTTTTTTCAAGTTATTCTTGTCAGAAAGGCCATGCTTCTGGAAGAGGAACAGAGGCTGCTTCTTTTAGTAAAGCTGACAAAGCAGGAAATGCTCAGCCAGCCCTTGACAAAATCATAACTGAACATTTACTTTGAGCAACACTGGGAGAGACCCAGACTCGTCTATCAATCTATTAAGCCTTCAGGCACGAGTTTTTGGAACCTCCTAGGCATTTCTTTTTTTCTGCTGCTGATAAGAAGCCTTTTAAGGGCGCAAGCTCCATGATATCATTAAGGACAAGAGCAAGTGATGTTGCTCCAGGCCTGGAATCAAGGCAGTGAGTGACCTTACCCCTCTAGAAACAAGTATGAGCAACTTCAGCTCTGTGTATTTATTATACATAAACACAAATTGAAGTGAGGTACCAGTTTATCAGGAAGGAGAGATGGCCATGTCTGTGTGCAAGAGCTAAAATTCCCTGAATCGTTTTAAGAAGGTACGTTGAAGGAATCAGACCCTCTCACAGCTGGGTGAATAAGTGATTCCAAAACACACAAACAAATGCATTGAATGAATGTGGCCTTTCCTCCCCTCCCCTTAAGAACATCAAAGCAGATTCTGATCAATCATAAAATTATCTCTTTTTTAAGTGATCTTGATTGATACTGTCAGCTAACCTTTTTCAGACCATGACTGTTTTCCAGGAACAACTAGCAGAGGTAGCAGTATGCAGTGTAAGTAGCCAGAGGTGTTGGCTGCGGGGTGTCCCCCAGCAGCTTAGCTTTCATTGTGGTGTAGGACACAGCCTCTTAGATCTCTACCTGCTGCTGCTTCGGCTTCTTGGAGGGATGTGGGGACCATGACTGTCCCGTTTTTCTTCCTGAATTACTAGCAAGGTGCGTACAGAAATGTCAGGAAACATCCCCCCTCTGCCAGCCTCTTTGAAGAGGGTCTCTCTGTGACCCTGCTCTCCCTCGTGCTACTCATGCGGCCGGGAGCTCCGTGCTGCCTTTTATTGCAGAGCCTGAAGGTTGCGCCTCGCCAGAGTGAGTGGCTGAGTGGGAAGCGTCTGTCATCTTTTTGCAGTTCGATTCTACATCGTGGAAGACAGGAGGCATTTTGGTGTGTCTGAAATTGAGCCCTTCGATAAGACCTGTGTGCAGTCTCAGTACATGTGCGTATCTGGTGCTCTGCAAAGAGACAGCAAGCCTTCATGTGAGTGTTTAGGGGCAAAGAAAAATACAAACCGTCAGCACTTGGCATCATTCAAATTTGGGAGTAAGGCAGCTAGTATTATTCTTCAGCGTTTAACCAGGTCTAATCCCCTTGGAAGCTTAAGGAAAGAATAATTAACCAATATCTACTTCTAAAAAACCAGCAGTATACCTCTTTCCTCATAGTAAATATTAACGTGAGGGCCTGTAGTTACATTGTATAAAGTCTGATTACTAGGTGTACAATTTCAGACTCTTGTTGGATTGCTATAATGACGGGTAACTGTTTCCTCTTGGGGCAATTTTGTGCAACTTGGTGTTTTGCTGTGTGCAGGCATTGGCTAGAAGCAAAGAGGCAGCGCACAGGCACCTTAGCAATGCCACTGGGCTGGTCCTCCTCTAGCAAATGGGTTGGCAATCTTGTGACTTGGGTGAAGTGATGTCCATTTAACCTGGAGTAAAATGCTGGTCAGCATTCTTCCTTTTGTCTCACATTTTCCATCAAAATAACGTAGGAGCTTAGCAGTCAGGGAAAGGACTAGACTGTTGGTCTTTGTCAGGTTGCGTGAAACTGCCGAGGGAGAAATATAAATGGTGGCTCCTCAAGAAAGAGGGAGGTCTGTAAAAAAATCCCATCACTCCCCAGTCAACTTCCGTTACTCTGGAAAGGAACCCACTGCTCAGAAAAGCAATTGCTCAGTCCATAAACAGGCCTTTGATGATAAATGGGCCCTAGAGTTGCAGAGAAACCTGTATCTTACCCAGCGAGCTGGCTGGCCTGCAAACTGACAGTCTCTTTCTCCCTTCGGAACAGGTCTTGTATCAGCCTGAATTTTTTAGCAATGTGTTACTGACTCCTCTCTGTTTAGGCTGGAGCACCTGCAGAGCTGAAGGGACAGTCTTGTCTCTGTGCCCTCTGCTCTCAGCCTCTGTGCTCGCCTGGCTGGCCGGTAGGAGAGCAGTAGAATAGGAACCAGATTGTCGCTGCTGAGCAGAAAAAGAGTTTTCTCCTTTATTTGGAGGTGTCAGGGAAAGATCACCTCAAATATTGGAGGGCCAGGATGGCTGGGTTTCATTTCTGCCTGTGCCACGCATCCACTGTGAGATGAGAGGCAAGATGTTTACTTTTGCGTATTTGCATTTCTCTGCCCAGGCAGTGTGTTTGACAGTGCTTCCTAAGGTGAGGGATGTTATGAGGCTTAATTACCATGTGCAAAGCACTTTGCAAAATACATTGCACAGCTGAAGGTATGAAATGGCAATTAAGAGGGAAAAAATAAGGTCTTTCTCTCTAATTTTCAGAGGAATGTCTTTGTACTTTGACTTGGTTGCTGTAACCGCAGCCCAGGAGATTTTCCTGCTAAGTAGATGGTGAGAACTGCTTCTTAGCAAAAGAAAAATGTAGCCTTCCTCAGCCTCAGTCACCCAAGAACGAGCCTTTCGAAGCTAAAAAGAGAACCAGGTTCTTCGTCATTCTCTCTCCCATCCAGCCTGTGGGAGCCCCCGGGTCTCTTCAGCCCCACAGGCCCAGGAGCAGGAAGATGCCGGTTATAGGGAAGGGCACGCAGGACGTTGCTGGTGGTGGTGAGAAGTCGTGTTTGAACTTCACGTAGCTGGACGGATGCCGTGATTGCAGTGCCAGACAGGTAGTTGTGATGTCTCTCCAGGGCTGGGAAGATGGGGACTCTGGTCACAGGGCCAGTGTACGACCTTTACCTTCCTGCTTCCCCTCATCCCCGTTGCCTAACTTGTTGTCTTTGTGGAGGGGCTGGCACCACGAGCACTGCAAACTTGGCTGTACTTCCAGTATCTCCCAGTCTGCTCCCTGCCATCCCAGTAGGTCGTGATATTAGTTGAAAGTGTTGCCTCTTAACTCAGGATGTCTGCTGAAAATCACGTTTATGCTTATAATTCTGCCGTTTCCCTACCTCTGAAGATTCTGTAGTGCTTCAGCTCTCGCAGGGATCACCAGCAATGAAGAACATATGACTAGACACAGGAGGTACCATAAAGCAATTCTGCCACAGAGGAGAAGCCAGGAAAACACAGGGTTGTACCTTCCTTTACGTATATCATTGTTTGTTTGAAGTTGAAGATAAATCATAAGCCACGGGGCTGGAAGCCATTTTACAGCTCATGGTGTGGGAATGGGCGTGGGTGGGTGTGGGCGCACACATTGCTTCAGAGTAAACCAAAAGCGAGCCGTATTTGTTTTGCACGCTTGTTTAAGGGAGCTCTGCTGGGAGACAAACGGTGAGCAACAACAGGGAGTTTAGTTTTGCTCTGTGAATTGTCCGTATGTCTTTTGGGGTATTTCAGTCGTTACATGCTTTACATACATGAGTGCAGCTAGTCACTCAAAGCAGGTTGCGGGTGAGATTTACCCTTCGATGGAAGCAGTGAAGCAGGAGGCTCTTCTACACGTGCTGTTTAAGGAGGCAGCAGTAAGTGCTGGACCGACCCTGTGGGTTGTTGGGCAGACTGAACAGAACTGAACAGCCTGAGCAGCTGATGGATCTCTAACATGGAGTTGGAACAGCTCTTGTAAACGGCTTTTCCTGCAATATATTTGTTACTCCCAGCCTCTCCTAAGGGTGTTTCTATGTCTTTACATCTCCTGTGCGCACCTATGTGATGCAATGCCACACGATGACATTGCTACCCAGCCTGCGATGTGTGTGGGCCACCAGGAAACCGCCCGCAGTTCTTTTCAAGGGCTTTTGCCTCACTGACAAAGACAAATACTAGAGGAAAAGAAAGAGGAAAAACAAAGGGATGGACTGGGAAATGTGGAAAAGTTACAACAGAAGAAGGGGCTGCAAAAATACCGCCATGTATGTCCCGGCACAGTTTCCATTGCTAAGGCCTCTTCTCCTCCTTCTGCAGGTTTACACGGGCACCCCCTCCCCTCATGACTGCAGTGGGACTAATCAGACAATAAGGATTACTCATGTGAGTAAAAGCTTGCAGGCCTGAACTGCCAAGTTTTGCCCACACTCACGTTTGTTCTTCCCAGCATTGACTGCACCCTGGGAGATGGGCAGAGGGGTTTTTTCCAGGGCCCTGAACTTTTTAGCAGCAGTTGCAAGGTTAATTTGAGCTGTCTTACGACCTTCTGACCCTCAACGTGCTCTGGGGTGAAAGGTGCTTTGTTCCTTGTCCCAGTTTTGTCTGAGCATCTGAGGAACGGACAGTCTGAGGAGCTAACCTGCTGTCCAGATAATGGAGAAAGGTCCAGCAATGTCAGCGTTAATGACTGATCCTGAATTTCTGTTTTAGCAGATGCTGGGGTGGAGCAGCTCCTTTGCAGTGTCCTATATCTTTTTTTTTTTATAAATGGCTTGGTCAACTTCATGACCTGGTTCCTATCCAATGTACGCTTTGGATCGGGTCTGATCCGGCAATGCTGTGTTGAAAAGAGGTAGCTGGAATGAGGGGATTAAGACAAAACATTTTTCAAATAACCGAACAATCCCCTGTATGTGAGCTGGAGGCAGTGAGGTGTGCTTGATACAGCGCTGCCCTTGGAATCAGGACACTGGCTTCTAATTATTGCTGGTTGTTATCTATATTGTTGTATCTCGTATGAGCCCTGCTTGTGGATAAGGAACCGACAGTGCTTGCTGCCATAAAAGCAGAGCAAAAGGCAGAGTCAGGCCCGCAGGCAGCAGAAATCTCCAAGTGTGCCCTATGGTATCAGGTAGTTCTCATCAGCCCAAAGGGCGTTACGGCCGTGGTTGCGGCACTGCAGCCTTCAGGCCTGATTCAGCAGGTCATGTTTATTTGTGACAGAAGTGTATTGCCTGTGAAGTTACAGCGTGGAGTTATTTGGCCCAAATACGTTTATTTTGATAGTGATATTTGGTGCAAAGTTTTTATGCTTGAAAAGCACTGAGTGGCATTGTGGTGTGGCTGGTCCGAGAGCTGCTTTGAAAGAGGCCATTGCAGCCTTGAACTGTTCAAAAGATTTGTCGTGTGAAATAGATGAGCTTTACCAAATGCTTTCCGTCCTCTGTAAGACTCTTCTTCTTGTTTCTCTTTCATGATCAGAAGCAAATGTGACGTTCGAATGTTTTTGTGATGATTGCACTTTTCATGTCATTTCCAAAGAACTAATTCACAAATGAAGAGATGCCATTTTAGCAACCTCATTAGGTAGGAATGCGGCTCTTTTTGAATGTATGGTGTCACTTGTGCCTATTAGGTATGTGAGGTTAGTTCTCAAAGCAACACTCAGCAGCAGAAAGTCATGTGGTTTCTTTCTTATGCATTTATGCGCTGAGCTGCGTTCTCTTAATCCCGTCTGCATCAATAGATTGGTGTTATGGAAAAGCAGTAATTTCTTTTGAGAAATCATTCCCAGCAGCAGGACATGAAGCAGCACTAGTTGTTACTGAGAACAGTTCTGAAAATTGCAATTTTGCAAAGTCTGCTGTTTGGTGAGAAACATCAGTTCTGTACTTGTCAGGGGCGGTGTAACTGATCCTTGCAGCCCTCCTCTGCTGTACAATGATTGTTCATCTTTCCATTAGGTTCAGACACATGAGACCCGTTCCACTGCCAGCTCTGCCACTCGTCTCCAGGGTGGCACTGGATTTGTGCTTTACCTTTTCCTGAAGAAAAGACCTAAGAGCTAAGCGTTATTTTTTCAGAGTTCAAGTGTACGTAAGAGGATCTCACTTTAATTTCAAAGTCATTAAAATGTTTCCTGTCATGGAACTTAACTGGCAGACATCTTTCATCTGACTGACTTACCCCTGGGCGGGGGGGGGGACGGGACACACTTATGAGAGTTTTTAACAAACGTCTTTTTTAAAGAATGAATAAGGGATCATAGTTACAATAAGCTGCCTAAGAATTCTGAAGGATCTTATCTTTTTAATGAAAATGACTCAAGTGTAAATCTTATGCCAGCTCTGAGTTCACACTGTCCCATTTCAGGTTCCTTACCCATGCTTGCTCTTAGGGGCTAGCGTTCAAAGACGGATTCACCAAGGATAAAATTTGCTTGATGAGATGATTTTTATTTTTCAGTGTCGCTGCCATTTCAGCTTCCCTCCAGGGCAATTGCTTGCTGGCGGAACAAAGCAATCGTAGTTTGTGCGGGAGGGAGATGGTACATGGCTATGTTTCTGTAAGGCAGGAATGAGTAAACTTTGTAAGAGTATTCCAGGAAAAGCATTAACTGATTACCTTTAGGAAGATTTCACTGTGAATGGTGCGCAGCAGTGGTGCCCTTCCCAGTTCCTGAGCTCTGCCGCTGGCTCTGGTGACTCATCCTTCTCCTTTAGGCAGATACCCAACATCTTGCTCAGTTCTTTCTTCTGGAGAAATAGAGAGGAATGGGGTAGAGGCTGGAAAGAGGGTCCTTGGGAATTGTCCCCACATCTTAACGCCGCTGCCTCAAAAAGAAAAAAGCAACTACTTGACTGTTAGCCCGTGTGTTTTAAGGTTAAGCCAAGAGGATTCCTGATGTCTCAGGGCCTAATCTCGAAGAGCCATACATATAGATCACCTACCTTTATCACCTGACGAGTTGTAGGACCGGAGGTCGGCGGTGATGTCTGTTCCCTAAAAGCAGGGGCAAGATTTGTTTCTGAGGTCAAGGGACCAGCTTGCCTCTTTGCCAGATTGGAAGCGCAACCTTTCCAACCAGTTTGTCAGCTCAATTATTTAGCAACCTGCTTTGTTTATGCTATAAAACCTGGCTCCTGCATTAAATGTGGATTGCCAGAGGGCACAGGAACAACAGTGTGAGTTGCTTGAAATCCTGTGCCTAAACTACATCAGGCCTTAGAGATGTAAAGAGGAGGTTTCTCTCTAGCTGATAGATTTATTCTCAGTCACATTCCTGCGAACCTGGTGGAGGAAACAGGCTGAGCAAATGGGGCAGAATACAGCTCATGCAATGTGGTTAGAATACCGAGAGCCCCGGAGCAAAGACCGAAACGCATTCTGCACCGCTGGGGGATTAAAGTCAGGCTGACAGACAATAGGGGCTTTAACTCCCTGCGGATCTTTCACCTGACATTGCCTTTAAACCCATTTGGGCTCGAACAGAAATGAAGGTGAATTAGAGGGAGATTTTCCTTGAAACCTAAGTTGAAGAGTCTTGAAGATGTTAATACTCACCTTGGGCTCAAGACCTGCGAAATGCCTTTCATGGTGAGTTCCCACACGTTCAGTGAGCTGCTCCAGGCCTGGAGGTCACAAAGTTTTCTTTACTCGCTTTACTCACAAGTACTGACGTAGTTAAAGGCAAGCCAAAAACGCATGATTTACGCTTCAGTCTGGCTCTGACCCGTTCCAGAGTTTGGAAATTGCTCCACTCATAATTTCATTGCCTTTGTCACTTACTGGGGATGCTTGTTGGGCTGCTCGAGCGAAAGGGCATGTTGCCCGCAATCAGGAGTTTATAGTGCAATGCAAAGCGCACGCAAATCACTTCAGAAGTGCCTTTTGCATGCACTGCTACTGGGAAGGTGATCAGCAGACCTGATAGGAAAGCTCAACAAAATGAGTGGTTCCCGAGTGACTCGGTCCCGTGCACTGCCAAATATTCCGGTTTGATCCAGCAAAGCTTTTAAGATCATGATCAGCTTTAAGAATGTGAGTAGTTCCACTGAAATGATCTGGATTACCCCCATGCTGGCGTGGGGACAGCACACACAGCCTTGCGGGATCAAGCCCTTGGATAGAGAGGCCATGTGCTGGAGGAAGGGAGGGAGGTGACTGCCGGCACTCCTGTCACAGAGTAGCACCCTGGAATTTAGGGCAAAAGCACATTGGACTTTCCTGTTTAATGCCAATCTGCCTCAAGTCCTCAAACTGTGCAAGCCGAGATCAACAAAGGAGGCTAAAACCTCTAACACCAGTTTCTTTTATTTGCTGACAGCAATGTCAGGCACAAAATCAAATTCTTTCTGGGTGTCAGGTAAGTCAAAGACTGCAGAGTGCCCCAGAAGGGGATTCTTGGGGATTTATGTTCCATCAACAAGAAGAGTGATAATTAAGGCCTGAATATTTCAGCTAAGCTGGGAAACAAAAAAGAACCGTCTTAATTCCTTAAATTCCTCATGCCAGGCTGTAAAATATATTCCATTCATGCCTGTGTCTTGCTGCTTGTTCTCTCTGTGCCTCTTTCTTTAGTATTCAGCCACCTGTTTGTAACCAGTGTCCTGCAGGTTCTCAGGGCGCTTTCTTCTCCGCTCTCCCTGCCCTTGGTCTTGTTGCTTTGACACTGAGGCCTTGTTGTCTGCGAGAGACAGTACGTTAGGGCTCCCTGGCTTGCCCGGCTCCCATAACTTCATTCTTGGAAAGTTTCTGAGTTTCCCGGGTGATAAAACATGAGCAACATTTGCTCTGACCTGAATCATTTCTGAAGGCATTCAGCCCTGTTTTGTTATGAAGGTTGCTCAGGGTGGGTGGTGGGGCATGATAATTCCCAGTGATGGCAATTCCTGAAAAGTGTCAGAAAGTCGCTGTCTGCACCTTTGACGCTGCAGGATTGTTTTGATTAGGTTTTTAGGGTATGCTGAAAAGCGCATCTGACACACTGGAGGGTGAGAGACACCAGCAGAACAAATCAGCCCGTTACAAGATTGGCTGTCGCTGCCTTCCCCCAGCGCTCACCAAAAGAAAAAAGAAGAAAAAAAAAGAAAAAGGAGAAAAGTATAAAAATCCAAGCCTCAGCTCTGTATATATAGCAGCTATCAAACTGTCACAGATCACTACTGTTATATCTTGGGTTAGAATAATATAATAGCGGAGTGTTTGCTAGACTTGTAAAAGCCTCCAATTATTCACTGGAGACCAAACTAATGAATCAAGCAGGACAGTGTTTAAAAGTGTTAAAAAACCTATAAAATGACAAAATGCCCCCCTCAGTAAACAGCACTGGAATGTTGTGGGTTGACTGCATGGGATTTCTTTTTTCTTTGCTCTGCATTATTTATCTCCTTAAAATTAATACCGTATGCACAATGGGTGGCTGAGGGCTTTACAGAGACTTACAGAGCAAGTTCACGAACAGTTCTCAAGCAATTGCTTTGGAGTCTGATTCTGTTCTCATTTATTCTGGAATATATGGGAAATAATTGTGTGTGCTGCATGTCTATTTCCCTTGATATAGTATACGCTAGGGAATAATCCCTTGCACGCCTGGCCTTTGCAAAGAGAGTTCCAGGCCACTCCAAATACTCTCCAGTCATTTGATCTAGTTTTTACTACATTTGTTGTACAGAAGGATCTCCTGCTAGCATCCGTGTGTTGCCTTCAGTGATGACATGCTGCATTTCTGCTCCAGCCCCAGCTCACGAGACCAGCAAACTTGCATTTTCACATTTTTATTCTTGTAAGCGTTATTTACCTATAACCGACAGCGTATCAGTAGTAATGTTGGTGGGACTAGCAGTCCAGAACGCAGCTGGCAAAACAAGACACCCTGTCTGGATCTCTGTGACAGACCTACTGAAAACTGTCCTGTCGACCCTTTGAGAAGGAAAAAAAAAAAAAAAAGATGTGGAAGTTTAAAGGCTTAAAACCAAAGTATTTCCATTCTAGGTGACTTGCTTTTCCACTCTCCTTAGAAGCCTGGGCTGGCTTCTTGATGGGATGTTATGGCACACATTTCACCACAGTTTATGTGCCTGGAGAGAAGAGGTAGGCCATCACGAGAGATGTTGCCTGACCAAAGCTGGTAACTGAACAGCAATCTTCACAGGACGGTGTGGTGTCATTTCCGAGCCCCATGACAGCAGTTGGATGGCACTGGCTTTCTTCATGAAAATAATCATAATTTTCTGCTCGAAACAAAGCATTTACTTTTTAGTTTAAAACTTCATTTCTTCTTAGAAACACATGAAAACTTTGGAAGGGGATCATTTATCGGCCAGGCTCCCGTCATAGACATCGGCTTTGCCTTTCGTGAACCTTACCAGCACTTTGGCAGCTCCTGCCAGTGTGACCGAAGGTCATTCTGCAGCATCTCTGCCATCAGGAAACAGGAAGGTTCATAGCTAATATTATGCCAAATTAACAGGCAGGGTTTTAATGCAACATCGGTTATGCATGAATACTTGCAGAAGGAATCATGGTCCTGCTGTAAGCAAAGCTCCTGGGCATGCACTTCACATTAACATGAGTACAAGTGCTTTCTTGTGTTGTGTCTTGGAAGTGATGAATGCCAAGTTGCCTTCCTTTTTCCGTGAACTTGCTGTAAACGTAAAAAAAATTGACTGTGACAGGTAACTTGGAACCTTTTCCTGCATAAATTTTGTCATGATGGCAGTAAGGCAGACCGAAGAAAGCCGCCAAAGAAATCTTAGCAGGAGTTTTACAGTATGATATCCAATGAACATGTGAAGAACTTAACTTGATGTGACATTGTGAAGCTTCACATTTCATTATTAAACGTCTCCAAGAGGTGAAGGAGCCTGCAGAGATCTGTCACTGTTTTAAACAAAATACATCATCCAGGTAGACAGTTTTGCGGGAGAAAGATTTATGTGAGATCTAGTGACTAAAGAAAACTCTGGTTCTGATCTTTGGAAGTAACAAGTTGCTTGCCACTGAGATGCCCTCCTTTCAGAAGTCATTTTGCCTCCAAAGAATGACGATTTTACTGTGCCGCTACTGGAAAGAGGTAAAATGTTAGATGGGAACATTTGAGCCCTCTCAGCAAACATTTTATTTTCTTTTAGAAGGAAAAATATGATTTTCCATCTGGTTATGATTTGTGGGCTGCCGAACCCAGTTTGCTGAGTGGATTCCCATACAAAGAAAGTTGGGTCGCGGTCCTTTTCAGTCAGACAGACACCTTGGCCACCTGCATTCAGGAAAGCACGTACGCCTCTCTGTCACACCAAGCCTGCGTGTGAGTCTTATTATAGTGGACTTCAGATCATCCTGCAAATTAAACATGTGCACAGAACGTAGGGACGTGCTCAGCAGCCACTGCCGGCTTCAAGCACCCTCCCGAATTAGGGTTCAAAAGTAGAAGCTGATAGTTCTTTCCATGTTCAGGGTGACAGGGTGTCGGAGGAGGCTGATAAGAAAGATCATGCTCCTGTCCTGTGCTGCATCAAAATTAGAAATGGGATTTATCTACACAAGGATCCCGAGTGCTGGGCGAGAGTAAACTACTTTGCATGTAGGATAACTGAGTGAAAAGTTGTGTTAAAAATATGTCCTTTTTTCTTTCGAATTATGGAGGTTCTCAACTATCACAATTTGCATAATTTGAGTTTCCCTCAAAGTTCTCTGTTTATGAAGCCATTGAGTCAGTATCTTTGGTGAAATCCTCCAAGAGGAGCTGTTTCTGCAGCCAGTCCTATGCTCGTGAAAACCCCGTGACCAAGGTGAAAGGCGTTTCTGAGGGACCTATGCCCAGCTGGAAGAAGCTGGTCACCCAAGACCTGCTGGCCATCGGTCTGCAGGCAGTGATCTGCTCTGTATTGAGAAGCCTTTTGCTTTAGGATTACAAGTAAGGGGGTGGCTGAAAGTTTTGTAATTAACACAGCTTTCTTTCATAGCGGGTCAGAGTTTCTGGACAATTTGTGTCTTCTGTTTGGTCAGGTAATTTGAATGCTAGCAGTATTTCTAATAACCCATGCTTTACCCGTTAAGCAATAGAAAGGTTTCAGCTGGGTGTAGAATACTGATAAAGGTGCTCACTGATATATTTCCCTAAGTGGGATATGGTTCTGAAAAAGAGGTGTCACAGCGTTTATAAGAGATCATGGTCTCGTTTTCTTACCGTGAGAAGTGTCTGAATCAGAGCCTGACCATGTTTTCTGCAGGCAGAATAATTCAGATTAAGCAGCTAAATGCAGCTTTTATGTTGCAATAAAAGGAAGTTTGCATTGCCTTAAAATGTTCTGCCGCCTTTCGTGTGGTTGGAGTGCTTTTGCTTCAATCATTGTTAACTGGCTTTATTTAATTCCTTGGAGGGACACAATGCATTTCCTTGGCATGTCACGTGTATCAAGACCCGCACTTTATTTTCAGCATCATGGTTACCTTTGCAACTGCTTCTTGCTTGACGTCATTCATAAGGGTTTCTCTACTATAATAGAAGTGATGGCTTGATGAACTTTGAAGAGTGGCATGTGCTCAGAAATGCCCAATATTAGCATCACCCTGCCCGCTTACCTGAACTGAAGCCAGTGGCAGAGACAAGTCCTGCTTTTCCTCCCACGTTTTATGGGAGTTTGCAAATTCTGACCATGGAGCAAGAATTAGAGGACATTTCACTCTGCTGTCGGGAGTACTGTTGATAAGGGTTTATATTTGAGATACGAGATGTGAATGAATACCCCGCCATTTCTGCCCTGTCGTGTCTTACCATATAATTACAGCATTACAGAGAGCCCCTGTGGGGTCTCACGAGTGCGTGGCCGGATGATGTTAATCCAATCAAGACACATTCTAAGACAAAATCTTTTAATGCCGGCAGTGTTTGATGAGAGCGCATCCAGCAAACCATCTTGTGAAGTATTAGCAAGGCCATGGTTGGCATCCACAGTGATCTTTAATCCGGGGTGTAGCTGCTTTCAGCGTTAGCATCTTCAGAGATGTAGACGATGAGGAGGGAGGAACCATATTTGGATAATTTGACAGAGCAATTGGCTACCTGGCAGTCTAGCGACCAAATGTAATTAAAAACATTCCTGTCTCCAGCACAAGGCTCGTGAATCTGTCCTGGCTGTCTGTAATTAGAGATGTTGAGTAGATATATTGGTTTTGGAGTGAGTTTATTGGTACTTTCCTTGCTTCTGGTCCTCCTGTTTTATGGTGGCATGTTCTTTGGGACGTCCGGAGGAGTTCAGTATCAGAAGTGGTCAGGGAAGGGGCAGAGCAGGAAGCGGTGTGAGCAGGTTGAAGATCAAAGGAGAGCGCTGCCCTGCTGCTTGTGTACTCTTTAAAGAAAACACGTTGAATTTCAGCACATCGTTAATGAAGCTCAAGGTAGACTGATCTCCTGTTACTGATACAGTGAGAAGACATAGACCTCTTGCATGGGGAGGGGAAAATAACCGTAAATTTAGCAAATACACACCGTACCAGGGCAGCGAGAGGGCAGGGCAGGGCTCAGTTGGGAAAACTAGCACGTTCCCCCCAAAGCAAGCACAGTGAGTTACAGTAAACTGATGGATTACAGCGAGCTCCCGCACCGAGCCTGTAATGTGCTTGCGCCTTCATTTTGCTCAGCCCTGTTTCCCATCCCAACCCTGACCTACAGGCCAAGCTTCCAATCAAAAGGGATCCTTATCTTTTTCCTTCTTTTCCAAACCCGTGCGAACGGCTGAGCACAACTCCGAAGTCAGTCTGCCAACCACTCAGTGCTTTTGAAACTCAGGCCATGAATTTAGGCACCTGCTTTTTAAAAATCTTTATCTATAAATTTAGCAGTGCTTCAGCTTCCCTGTCTATATGACAGGTCAAATAAATCCTGCTTTCTTCAGGGTCTGAAACAGGGAGAGCGAGGCAAAAATGCACTTGTCTTACAAGGAAATCTTCTTTAACTTAATGTGGATGGCTACCTGATGGACCGGACTGAGCCACCATCTTTCAGAATAGAATAAGGAACTAAATCCTTTTCATAAATGTTTTATAGTACCCTCTATGAGAAAATTAATGATTTAATTTGATAGGATGGCATAAAATAAGCAAAGAAAGGTTATAATGTGTGATTCAGTAAAGTGCCCTTTTCTCATAAGGATTCCGTTGTCTGCCTTTCTCTGGATTTCTTTTTCTCGGTGGTTTCTCTCTCATTTCCTTTTGGGTTCCCTTATTAATTTCATCATACCACTCCCTGCCTTTTTCATCTCTTTCTCTTCCCCTCCAGGGAAGGTGAGAAGCAGCAGAGAAGGAGGAGAGGGACCTGTGGGGCAACAGCTTTTCCCCAGTTTTCAGCCCTGCAGTATCACTCTGCAGTACAGGGAAGCAAAGGACTTTCCCAGGACTGGTTCTCATTGCTAGAGGAGAAAAGGCAGTATCTGAAGAGGCAGTATCGGAGCCAAGAAAGACCAGCCTATTACCCAACCGCGGCCTTTAGTTCCCAACGTAAGGGCTGGGTTGAGAGCACCTGTAGGTGTGGTTGTGAAACTGGCAGTAAAAGTTGTTTCCAATCTCTCTTTGTGAGTATTAGCGATCACACAGGGTAATTGATCAAAACCAGAAAAGATGTGAGAACTGCTGGTATTGCCACTGTTTCTTTTTATTATCATTTCCCCAGGAGCCGTGACTCCACTGTGAAACTGAAATAGGAGCTTTTATAGTTATTTATAAGAACATTTCAGGCTCTGAAGAAAGTGTCAGCGTGGGGCTGGGGTAAATCATCACTCCTTTGCGCAGGTCTGTGAAGCAGCGCTGGTCTGTTTGAGCTTTGACAGCTCAGGATCACTAAAACACAGAGGCCTGCCCTGAGCTTCGTAGTGGATGGCAATGGTTTTCTAAGGGGTAACAAAAAAGTCAGTTTCTCCCTCTTGCATCCCTTCTGCTTTTCCTTCCCTGTTTAATCACCTCGCTCTCCTTTACTCTTGTCTCACCAGCTCAGTGCCTGCAGCAATGGCAATTACTGCAATGTGAGCATACAACAAGCTATGGCTGTCTGACTGCTGGCGAGCGGAGCTCTGTCATTATTACTGCCTGCTCGTTAAAAGGGTGAGCAAGGCTGCCTCCTTCTCCCTTCCTGCCCCTGGCCTGCCTTCCCATGCGCTGCCTCACCTTCCCCATCACAACCTGCAGCGCCGATGGTGAAGGCACTTTACCCTCCTCGCTGAGAACAGCCTCCTGGCAGAGCTCACGATGCAGTCAAATCTGCATGCGCTTAAGAAGATCCTGGCCTTCTGGACCGCATCGCGACGGTGCGTACCCCAGCTCCGCG
The DNA here is from genome assembly GCA_017639485.1 of Pluvialis apricaria. Taxonomy (NCBI): domain Eukaryota; kingdom Metazoa; phylum Chordata; class Aves; order Charadriiformes; family Charadriidae; genus Pluvialis; species Pluvialis apricaria. The sequence goes on from CM030010.1 coordinate 82,829,509, forward strand.
GGTTTGATGAGCTTGTGCAATTTGTACAGTCCATTTGGCGTTTTACACCCCGCTCAGGCACACCGGATCTTTTGCGAAGCGTTCCCTGGCCGGCCTTTTGCTGTGGGTTCCTCATCTATCCTGAAAACTTTTGCTCCCTTTGGTGACAGTTGAAGGCAATTCACTGCTATTTGTTTTGTCTGTCTCATTTTGTCAGGGCTTGGACACTCAGAGACATGGTGAGCTGGGACGCTGAATTTTGCTGTCCCCTCTCATTCTGTTTCATGTTGTTTTCTTCTTCTTTTAAGCATGAGGCTGTATAGGTGACGTGGTTTGAGGCTGAATCTGTTACGCTGGTACATCCAGCTGTGCTTAGGAAATGGCATCTTCCTGTGAAGCAGTTCCAGCCTACCCCAGGCCCACTAGCAGCAACCTGTGAATGGGGCTGTCAAGGGCTGGTTTGCTTTCTTCATTTGTCTCGTGCTCAGTCCCTGCAAAGACTCCATACTGTCTCCATATTGTGACAGTGTATGTTTCTGTCGTTGAATGTATTGTTGTAGATGATGACGAGTTGATCAGAATAGCGTCATATCGCCCTAGGAGCTTCATCGCAGGTGGGCATGGTGTCATTCAGACAAGTCCTGCGTCGCTTGGTTTGCATGTTTGATCAGCAGTCATATGAAGTGCATAATATTTGCTCCTTTTCTGTTGGTTGGTTTATTCAGGGGCTGGATATGAGGTTCAGTAGTTAGCTGAAGTACTGGAGACTGCAGAGAGATCTACTTTCCAGACCCAACACTGAATTTGCAGTCTTCCGCATTCAATTCCAGAAAACAATCATCTGCTTTGTCTTTGCTCAGATGCAGAAATGACCACGGTGGCACTGAGTATTTTCGCCCAACAAGAGTTAGAACCTAGCGATACCAGGCGTGGAACAGCCTTGCCTTATAGCAACAACGTAGCTTATAATTTAATCGTGACCTAATAAAATGAGCGTACACCTTCCTTTTCTGTCAGGGCACTCTCCCTGCCAGTGTCACCACACTCAGTGCAAATTGCTCTGGGGTATTTTGTAGGGTGGACTCTCTCTTCTTGAGAGTGGGTTGAGGGCACGGGCTCGTTTTCTGTGGCTGCTGATCAGCTATTCAATGGTCACTCTTTCAGTGCTCTGTTATCAGATAGTCCAGTTACTATGATTCCTGAAGACATCACTGTTGAAGTGATTGCTTTTCTTGGGGTCTAAGTGTTTGAGAATTAAAATGTAACTGGCTTGGCTTTTCGGAAATACTTAATATTTGTGACAATCCCAAGGAAATCATCATGAGTTGCAGCTTAGACATACTTAAATCTAGGCATTTTCATTTAGATGTCTTAAGATTTTAGGTGTTTTACCCAACTCTAGATTCAGTCATTCTCTACCACTTAGAGATTCAAGGGTTTCTTTTTTGTTATTTACTTTAAGTGTTAAGTGTGAATTCCTCTGCTTGGCCACTTCCAATGTGAATAAACCACAATTTATTTTAGTGGTGGAAGCTAACAAGAGTTTAATTGTATGACAGCACAGGGCAACTGACATGACGGTATCACGGCATCGGTGTTGCGATGCTGAGTGGCTGTAGCAGAGGGCTTTTCCCTCTGCCAAAGCTGTCAGACCACAGGGCTGAATAACAGAGAAAGTGGAAAATGGCAGCGGAGGTTCTCAAAGTGCTGTTGCAAAACATCTGAAAAAATCCATCAGCACAAAGTGGCAAGACCTGTAACTGCTCCTGAGGGACTGATGCTAAAGGAAACAGTTTCCTTCCACTGAACTGAGCCTTGGCCTTTTTTTTGCAGGGTGTTAGCCACATCCTTATTATTTTCCTTTGGCAATTTTGAGCTCACGCCTCCCACCCGTGGATGAAACAGCCCAGGAAGGACAGTTGCTCAGTGGCAACCATGTAATGCTGAACATCTGCACGGTGCTCAGAGCGTGGGGCCAGCTCTTCCGTGGGATGCCCGGGAAGAACAGAAGGAAATTGTTTCTAGCCATGCCTTGTTGTGCCACCTGGGACAGCGTTGGTGGGAAGAAAGCCTGCAAGCCAGGCTTCACCAATTAATGCTGGCCTAATTAGGAGCAGAAATAAACCCTTATGTATACATGTTGCAAGTGACATTTGGCACGTGCCAAATTCTCGATCCCTCAGTCTGGAAAAGCAACTGAACAAATTCTGTTCTTCACCGATTCAACGATAACGTGTAAGCACACGATTTATACATGATACTGTATTCATAAGCACTGGGGAGAGTTTTTTAGACCTGTTGACTTGCAGATAGTGACTTGATTCGTACAGGGGAAGCAAAACTTTATCCAACTGTAAAAGGGAATGTAGGGACTGAAAATTTTAGTCCGGAGGTTTTGAAAGTTAAAAAAATAAAGGTTAATTTAAGTGTGCCTTTACACGTATGGTAAGTATAGTTCTCATTTCAAGAAATAATTGATAAGATGTCTCATAGACGACTAATAACAGGGTAGAGCAGACAGAGTCATCGTTCTGTGAAATAGTTCTGTGTCCTCAGAGTGGGCATAAACAGTAACTACCAGCAGTGCATGGCAGGCTTTACCACCGGCTTGTGTCTGTTTATTACAAATAGGCAACCCACAGGGTTCCTGCTCTCGGGAGAGACATAAATGAGCTCAGCCTATTCGGAGACAGAGCAAGAAAACTTTCCTAAGGGATCTCACAGGAAAACAAATTAATTAATTTCATCAGCATCTTGAAAACGTCTCAGCCCAAGTTCGTTGCTGGAGAGCAGACCGGAGTAATGTGTTTCGGTGGTTCTGTGCAGTTGGCCAGTGGCAACTGGCTAATCTTTTTTGAAAGCATACTTGGCCTCCAAACCTGGGGATGATAATTTGCAGGTCTGAATCTACCTTTGCTAGCTTAGAGGTTTTCACTTCTGTGGCTCGTAGCTGCACTGCGCTCCTGTTGCTAAATTATTTGCAGTTGAGGTTCCCTTTTTGGTTTTATTGGTTTGCATAGTGGTTACTTGTGAAACAGCATGGGAAAGATACCGAATTATTCTTTTTACCATGACTTTGAGGGATCCCAAGTGTCTTTTGGCATCCAGACCTATTAAATTTGGGCAAGCCTCAGGCACTTGTCTTTCCCTATCGATTAAATAACATTCTTCCCGTCAGAAAACAAATTCCAGTTGACTTGAACCCTTGTCACAAAGGTAGGGTCTGTGTATACCTGGGGCAACCGAGATCACAGCTCCCACATTTTGACAGAATTAGATCTGGATCAGAAGCTTCACACTCCTGATACCTTTTGGAGCCTTTTTCTTTGTTTTCTCTCACGCCATTCAAAACTTTTCTCTCTATTTTTGGGTGACTTCATGGTGACCCCGCTGGCCTGGTGGTCAGGGTGCTCGGATCCTGCCAAAAGCTACAGAAGGGGTGGAGACCTCATCATCATAAGCTTACATCAGAGTTGTGCAAGCTGTATTTAATTGCAAATTACTAGGTGATAAGAGTCAGTGCTCCTTACTTGCTCCTAAGTGAGATTACACACCTCTTAGTGAGTTTGATGGAGAGGGTGGAAGAGGTGGCAGCAGCAAAAACATGCTTATAAAGGAGAGCAACTCTTAGGCAGAGAAAACCAAGAGGGCCTGTTACGTGTGGAACATAACTCAGTGTGTATAACAAATATGAGCCCACAGAGGTTGTGAGAAGATGGCTATATCAGATAGGTTAACGTTTCAGGAGTTTTCATCAGCAGGACACAGGCCGTGGACTCACAGAGGGTTTATGAGAGGCAGCTCTGCTTGTGAGCAGCTCGCGGTGTGACTGCCCCAAACAAGCAGCTGCGACTTAAAACAGTTGGAGGCTGGGTGCTGTGTTTGATGGGGCTGTTTGCAGACCTGTATCTTTCCTCACCTTGATGATGTTATAAGGGCAAATGCATAAGGATGGGACATATTCTCTGTGCTCTGCCTTTCTCTGCTGGTTTCCCTGAGCTTTGTCAGTAATTCAGTGTAAATTATCCTGTGTTGAAACAGCAAGAATCAACTGAAAGCCATCTCATTAAATGTTGGGCTACTGACTTGCACATAAGAATGCCAGCAAAAACTCCATTTGTTTCTTAAACCTTTATAAAGCCATTAAAGTAGTAGTGACCACTGACCTAGAAATACGGCAGCTGCATCTCCGGCAATCACTAAAATAGCCTCTTGGTGACCTAGTTTCTCCTAGCAGTGAGCATAGTGCCGCACAAACGTGAATCCTTCCTAGTAAACTAATCAACAAATGCTTCTTGCCAACAAACGCTGAGGTTTTGGAGGGGTTGCAAATGAAGTGGTAAAATGGGAGGAACCGTGAGGCTTATAACCGCTTGGAAAAATCTGGCTGTAGATAAGCTTTGAAGGCAAAAATCATTCAGTCATGAGTGAAATTTTTCTAAATGCCTGAACGGCTGCTTCGGATTCGAATGACCAAGTCTGAGTTTTCAGACATAGCCCAAAATACGCAGGACCCGTTAAAATTGTGAACCCCCGAGTTAGCAGATGTTTTGGGAAATGTGACCTTGTATCTGCTGTTTAATCCCAGAGTTGCTGTGCAGTTTGCTCTTCCAACCACAGAAATATTGCAAGGGAGCGCGTACTGTAGGCTTTCAAGATGCAAACTCCAAATAAAAAACTCTCCTGGTTTTCAGCCTTTGGGGCAATTTCTCGATGTTTCCTCCCACTTAGGCTGCACTTTGCAGAAGTGATGGAGTGTGGAGCAGAGCAGAAGTTAATAGCCTGCCTGCTATGCAAGCCCTGTCTGTCTGTACACGGATGTCTCTGATTTCCATTCTGCAGCTTTGTTAGCCTTGGTAATAGCCTTCCTTTTTTACACATAGCTATTAGCCTGACCTTATCTCTGTAGTTAACAGTATGATACGTTAGACATGCACTTACAAAGCCCCTGAAGAAGCGTTCCAACCTCACCGGCACACAGCAGGTTAGAGCATATTAAATGTAAGTGCTTGGGAACTCTCTCCGATAAGATTATTCTGTTTTAATTATCTTTTTTTGCTTTCCCATTTTGGTTTATGTAGAGCAACAGTGACATCCATTGGCCTATTAAGCTAATCAAAAGTACTGTACACACAACATGTATTTACTCAAGGTGGAGGGATGTACTGGAGGCCTCCAGCGCTACAGTTTCTCATTTAAATAGCAGCTACTTGCTCTGCAAAACAGGAGCCTCTCTCCTCCTGTAGCAACCTGTTTGCATCTTCGTTTCAGATACTGACTCTTCATTCCTGCTAGGATGCTTAAAACATACTTTTTAAGATGTAGCTTAAAGCTAGGACTCCCTTTTCTTGAGAGAGACCGAGGCACATAGAGGCAAAGCTGCAGTTATCCTGGAAGCAGAATTGTGGCAGCTCAGAGCTGGCGCGGTGACCTTTCAGCGTGTGCCTTGCACGTGAGAGATTATAAAATGCTGAATTCTTTGAATAATTTTCAGCACTGCAGAACCAACCCAGGTAGGAAAAAGTAGGAACTGACAGCCGGAGGGTTGTAAAAAAAACCAGTGAATGAAAGACTCAGTCTGAAATAGATAGATGATTCAGTGACAAAACGGAAAACAAAGCAAATAATTCATCTGAGAGGGAGATCTGGAGGATTCCGATTTCATTCCAAAAAAGCTGAAAACAGTTCAATTTATTTTTAACCTTGTAAGTAAATCAGTAGATGTTTCCTGCAAACATTTCATTGAACAGAACCAGTGGCAGCTGTAAATTTTTGACCAGTTATAGTTACAATCCCATCTCAAGGTCAAACAACCTGTCTCTGAAAGGGAGCCTATTTGAGAAGGAGGATTGAACTCGTAAGCCTGCGGGCCCGTTTTCGTTGCCCTGTAGCACCGTGCAGCTATTGCGGTTTGTGTCTGCAACGAGGTCCAGCCTCTCCCTCGTGACTGGGGCAACTGGAACTTTACCCAGCAATGTCAGCACAGGGTTTTTCCCTTCCAGCATCACCAGAGATAGAGGAAAAAAGAAGTTACGCTGATTCATGCCATCTGATTTGGAGTGTAGTTCATGACTCTTAATTACAAAGGAAATTGTTAGTGCTGTGGATCCTTCTTTGGAGCAGTCATAACTGAGGTGAGCTAGAGGTGCTCAGCAAAAGGTCTTCCATTTCAGCAGCTTTGGACCGGGCATCATGTCCACAGCACCTGAGAAAAGGCATCTTCCCTTTATTTAGATGATCATTTCCAGTGGGAGAGCCCAGGAAACATTTCCAGGTGATGTTCAGTGTATTGGGGAATTTGAGACTGCACTTTGTGGATGTGTGCACGGTGAGCAGGAGGGAAACTCATGAAGAAGCTTTTCCTCCTGTCCCTCCAAACTGCAACGTACTGGAAATGCTTTCATCCAGCTTACGTGATTTTAGCCCTTAGATTTAGCCTTGCATGCCTCTTGCATTGCCACTTTGCAATGGTCTCACAGCTTGTAAATCTTTCTGCTGGATATTTTAGGTACTGCCATCTTACACAGCTCAATCCAGCCAGTCTGTTCCCTTTTGATGCCCTCTCTTCTCCCCACCTGACTTCGGGGACTTCTTTGCTGTGATTTGCTGATGCTTTCCTTGCTTTCCCACCTCCCTCTGAAGTGCTTTCGTGCCTCTACATGGATGCATGTCTGTAGCTGATGCCAGTGCACTATTGCTATGCTTTCACGGACCCAAGGGAGAGCGCATCATTTCTTTTTTCAGCTCCCTTACTCATTCTCTGGCTGATTTCTCTCTCTCGCACACACAGCCGCTTTGCATGTCAGCTACATACAGCGTTTGGGTTTGCAGGGGCTGATCTTCCCGAGCCATTACCAAACGCTGGAATTTCCCTGGGTGTTGACTTTTTGATGCCTGTTGAGCTCCTTCTCTCATTCCTGCAGTATGTGGTTTCACGGGGAGTGGCTGTCTGCTGGCTCAAGTTTCTTTGACTATACCTTGTATACATTTTCCATGATCAGGGACCACGACCAAGCACCGGATAAAATCCTGCCGTCTGCGGATAACAATGGATAACATTGTTGTGCTAACAGACATTTGCATAAGAGATATGAAAACAGCCCCATTCATACCCTTCTGTGACCGTGCTGGGTCTTACAACTGCTTTGAAATTTGAGGTGAGTTGTTGCTTGATTGCATGAGGCAACTGGCATTTCCACAGCTTTCCGCAGGCTGCAGGTGCGCTGGACTTATCTGTCCTGAGTCAGCCTGCCAGCAGCGGGAGGATAAGGACAGCATTCCTGCCACTGCTGCAAAGCTCCCGGCATCCCGGGGGAAACTACAGACTGCTTAGCTGTGTCTCGTCTACAGACTTCAAAAGATGGAAGGGAAAATACCATATTTGCGCTCCAGGGCAGGCTTAGCCCCGTTCTTAACCATAAAGTAGGGATGATTTAGCAAAAAAAAACCCACCCAATGCCTTTTGGTAATGAATAATCCAAAAGGTGGTCTTCTTTCCTGAGAAAATATTGACATTTCATCGATAAACAGAATACCCCGAAAAGTGCAATTGCATACACATACGTGGCAAAGACTGCACCAACCAGTTGTTGTACCTGTGAGACCTGCATTTATTCAGCCTTTCCGGTGAAGACAAACAGGGTTATCATTCTCGAGTGTGCTTGTAGCCTGCAATGAAAGGAAGGCTTTCTTTCCCGTTGCTGAGAGGAACCAGGGTTGATGCTCTCCTATCACATAGGCACCTTGTTCTCTCTGTTTGTCCCTAATTAATAACATCCTGTGCTGATTACTGGTGTCACACAGTAGCTTCCAGTACTGCCCACTCAGGTACTTTATTTTGCTAGAGCTGCTACACCAAACTGACAAAATGCAGTAGATTTGAGGTAGCAAGGAAACTTTAATGTGGAAAATAAGCTCTTGCATGGGATTCTGCTAGGAGCTCCTTTAAGACTTGCACGGGTGTCTTAAGGTGGTGTGATGTGCCCATTTCTCCGCCCTGCCTGGGATGCCCCTGTGGTTATGGCAGGGACGAGTCCCTGTCGTGGGCTCTCATGGCTCTGCTGTAGCGAAGAGGAACTGGATGTTTTCTCTTTTGCTGAGCTCCCAGCGCTTCCATGGTCTCACGTGCAGGAGCTGTTTGCATGTTTTCAGCAAATATTGCTTTATTACCGTCTTGGTGAAAGGAGGAAGGCAAAATTAAAAAAAAAAGAGAGAGAGAGAACATCTTGTGAACCTGCTGTTCTCAGATCTCTCTGATAAGGACAGTTCCAAGTGCGTGAGAAGTTTCGTACTCTGAGATTTATTTACTTCTGAAAGAAAAGCCACCTTCATCTCATTATTTTATTTTCAATACAGGTTTTAATTTGGTGAGAAAATATCTTCCCCATAAAGAACCTATTCTGCTTCATTAACTCCTATAAAAAGCATCCCCCCCAAGCCTGAAATGTTAAAAGAAGCATAAATTAAGGCTAAGTTTGTTGTTTGCCGCTTTAATCAACAAACAACCTTAAAAAGAGACCCACAAAAGGTTCTATAAACTAAATTTATTAGTGAGGAGGAAAACAGGCCTTCAGCTGCAGCTTCCTCCCCTTCCCAGCCCCCTGTATTTGGAGGGGGGTGGGTTTTCGGAGTGCCTGGTTTTGTTTACAGAGTCTCACTCTCTCAGGCAGGTTGCTGCGGTCCCATGGATCTGTCAGACTTTTGTGATGCAGCTGAACTGAAGTGACTTGGGACAGAGTCTGTTAATTAAGTCTTCAAAGCCTCCTCCTTTTTTCTTCGCTGTACAAATGTCCTTTTTTCCTCTTCTTTTCCCTAAATCTGCTTGTCAGTAGCTCAGAAGGAAAGAGGTTTTTCAGAGCAAGAGAAAACTGCCATTCTATCTGCCTTCCTTTCACCTCTCCAGGATGCTAGAGGAAAAGTAGATGCATGTCTATTTTCTCCCCTTTTCCTCTCCCTGATGTGTTTAAGAACCCTTCTTCTGTTTCCTCTTTGTGCTATCATCATTGGTATCTCAGGGATATCTCCACTCACAGAGTGGTGCTCACAGTGGCTGCGGTACCAAGAACTGGGGAAAAGCTTAAGGACATAATCTGGAAAGTTTCAGTGCAGAGGACAGGATAGTTGGATAAAAACATTAAGAATTAACTTTCCTGAGCTGACACATGTGAATATGTTACTTCTTTCCAAATCCCCCTTGACATAACAGCGAACTTCCTTACAGACCTCTTGCAATCAATTTCATTTCAATCTTAAACCGATTTTCACTGGTTTTATTTGGGAGAAGTCTCCATGAGAAAATTTAATAATGGATTTTGTTCATTGCTGCAGGGTTCGGACTTCCTCGCTTCTTAATTTTTTTTACAGCTATCTTAAGTTTAGTCTGAGATATGCAGTGTAAGAGAGATCCAAGAAAAATCACTTTTGTTCGCTGGAAAAATGGCCTCGGTCCATTAGAGAGCGGTTTCTGATATTTATCTGAACACCTCCTCACCTTCCAGGAGTTAATTTGAATTGGAGATGAGCCAAAATGGGGAGTTTCTCTAAACTTCCCCGAGCTTTACGGGCTTGGATTCAAACAGTCCTGGCTCCGAATGACTTGCGGTTCAGGTTTGCAAAATCGAAAGGCGACTGGGCATGTTCTGCAAAACCTGAACCTCCCCTGGAGTTTTGCCCTCCTCTGATTGATAACCCCGGCTCCAGCGCCTCCTTGCTCTCGCTCTTCATGGTCTGTGGGTAGGTCAGCGTTGCAAACAACTCCTCAAAGGAAATCATCCTTCTTCGGTGCAGCCCATGTCTTATTTCAAAAACTAATTTCCTCTGTCCATCCCACGCCTTCCCTTCCTCCACCAGCAAATGTGACACAGGTCTCGCATTTCGCACCAGCTGCCTGAGCAAATGCACAAACCGGTCCAAATTTACTGTAGCCTGGCATCTGCGTTGGCCAGCGAGCCAGTGACATAAATTACAGGCACAAGACAGTTTCCTTTTGGGGCGTTTGACGTTGTCCTTTCATCCTTCAAATAGGACCTTTTTTCCATTTCTGTGAAGCAGCTGTAGCCCAGCTCTGTGTCCAGCAGCTCCTATTGCGAGAAACAAGAGGACGGGAGACAGGGGGGCGCAGGACGAGGGGGAGCGCAGCGCTCCGAGGCTCTGTGCCCTTCCAACGCCACACCGTTTTTCCAGTGCCATCGCTAGAGCACGCAGGTGTGTGGCTCTCCCCCATCTCGCAGGAGACATCGCAGGTTTATTTAAGCAGGAAGAAGGAAGTTTTCTCAGTTATCAAGTGTCTTGGGAGCACGCTGTTCATTGAGCAAGGCAGTACCTGGCATCCAGGCGCCAGGGAGCCTGGAGCCAGGGAGGTGGAGAACGGGAGCACTCCCGCTGGCTCCAGCACTGTGCAGCGTTGCGGCGGTGCAGGGCCCAGGTGCATCAGGGTGAAAACAGCCTCCTAAAAATGCCCTCGGCGTTCACGTTCTCTGTGATACCCGGGCTTTCTCATTCTGCCAGTTAGTTTTTGTCCTTCTTTAATTTGCTCTTGGTCCTCTGATGAGTCTCTTAATATTTATTTCCCTTTGGGTTTTTTTGCTGTTCATTTGGGGGTTTGGAGGGTTTTTTGGTGGCAATTAGAAAAAAGTGAAAGAGAAAAAACTCCCAGATGAATGTTTGAGTCCTTTGTTTCCCCTCAGCACAGGTATTCCTGTCATCTCTGGTGAAATGCATGGAGAAGGGGAGGTATGTGGAGTTACTCATGGCATCAAATTGAAAAATGGGATTGAGTGCTTTGCAGGTCTAGGGCAGTTGGAGCCACTTACCGTTGATCCTGCTAATACGCAATGGCCTCAGCTCGAGGAAACATGCTGTGTTTATTCTTCCAGCTCCATTACCAAGTCCATCGGTGACATGAGCTGAAGCAGGCAATAGCTTGAAAGCCCCCATGACCCTTAGAAACGCCCCTAGTCTGCATTTGGCAAGGTGTGCAGCTCGTGTTGTGTGGTCCGCTGACCTGAATGCTAGATTTTATTTCAAAGTGGCCACTGACAGTGGACAAATGGATGTCCCGCAAAGTGGGCTGCTGTAACCTGACCCTCAGGTCATCACGACCATGGGGCGACTCTCCCCTTACCATCCAGAGCTCTAGGCGTGATGATGGCTCCTGCAACTGATTCCCAACAATTATTTGCCAGAACGGTGCAAACATAGCCCTAGGGCGTCTTCATCTACTCCCAAAGGCAAACATAGCAAACACATGTCAAGGTGGTGTGTACACAAGTTTGTCTCAGGCTATCTCCCCCTGCTCCAGATCCAGCTGGCAGGCTCCAGGGCTGATGACAGCAGCGTACACGTTAGCTGTTCGCTGTGATGTGGGAGCTAAAATGAAACTGTCTGCCTGCTTTCGATCTGACTCCCAGCGTCGCCGGGTGGGAAGGGGCAGTGAGATGGGCAAGGTCTTCGCTGCACCCGTTGAACACACACTTGTATCCATCTCTGCCATACTTCACTCAGCTTCTGATGCAACTTGTTACAGTTGGGAGAAACGCATCGGGAAGTCATCTGGGCACTGGAGAGTCCGTTTTTTTCAGTTAAAGGGCATACGTTTTCAAAGGCAGTGAAAACCCCAGTAGGACTGAGGAAAATCCGCTATATCCATGATTGTAGTTTGTTGAGGGAGACTGTATGACCTCTACTTCTTATGCTTAAATAGCATTAAACTGCCATCAGAAGCAAACACCAAGCAAGAAACCAAAATCCTGCAAAAGAAATGTTAACAACAACCCTCTGAGTCCTCTCCCTGATTCTTACTCCTTGCAGGATATATCATTCGATACTGGTGTCACAAGAGTCAGCTGGTGGAGAAACCACACTTTGTTATATATTTTTCATTTGTTTGCCTGAAAGAACTTTCCTGTCTAGAATAAGCACTGAAGGGCTCGGCACTGAGCCCGGTCCCTGTTGGAAAAAGCTATGGAGGTAGTTCAGAGGGAGCTGAGCTGTGCTGGAGAGGTGTCCCCGCTCTCTGCCGGCTGGCCTGCACGCAGACTGCCCTGTGACGCAGCAGCTGCTTACGCACGTACAGGACGGCACGCCATCCAGGGCTGCTCCAACCGAACGGTGAAAAATCCCTTTTCTGTTGAAGCAGGATGAGGAGAGAATTGCACAAAGGCCAAAGTGCAATTTTCCAAGCTGGTAGTTGGCAGAAGGAGCGGGTATCACCCGGCAAGCCCTGAACGTGGCTTTAGATGTGAGCAGAATGTGTTTAGTCGTGTAAGGCCAGTGAGGCATCCCGGCTAGGGCACTGCCACCACCGCTCAGCAGGGCGCTGGTCCAGTGATGGTACTGGGGGTCAGCACATTCCCCTACAGCCTGGCTGTATCCTGCAGGCGAACGGTCCATGCGTTTTAGCAAGATATAGCTGTCTGACCCAAAATAGAAGTAGCGTCGCTGATGCAGGAGAGAGGCAAGGTGAGCTGTGGACACTGAGCACCTTCTAGATGTGGCTGCCCGTCACCCAGAGCTTCCTGCAGCACCTCAGCTCCCCGGCCTGGATGTTTGCCTGACCCACGCCTGTTTAGCCTAGAAGGGAAGCTGTGGTCATCACTCCAGGGCAGGACGGCTGGAAGTTGTGTTGAAGGTTTCCTTTTGTCAGCAGTGTGTGCTTGTTGTGATCCCTCGTAGTTAATTCCCACTTGGACTAGCTGCCTGTCATCTCCTCAGGGTGAGTACCTGCGCTATCATAAGTACATAATGCTTAAATAAATACTCCAAGGTTACGGGGAGCCTCAGGTTTATGCTATGGGTGGAAATTTTTTTGTTGTTGTTTTTATCACAGAAGGACAAATGTTCGTGAGCTTTTATGGTCACATCCCAAAAAAGGACTTTGTTTCATTGCCTGGTGACTTCTGGGAAACCGTTTACCACTCGGTATCTCTCGGAGTTGCTGGCCAAGATGCAAAGTACACTTAAAGTCTTTAAAATCTCAACAAAACCACCCGGAATCATTTAATGAAGCAAATTATTGCAGGTCCATCTGGCTCCTAATGGCACGATCTGGACTGGGTGACATACACTGCATATGCTAGTGTGGGAAAATACAGCGTTCCACGTAGCTTTCCGGTCAGAGAGAGAAATCACACTCGGGAGAGGTGATTGATAGACTTCAGTCATTAACTGAATGACTTTTGGAAGCGGGAGCTCTGCTGGTAGCAAGTAGCCCCACTTGGTTCTGGATAAAGCGCTCGGGTTTTCAGCTGGGCGGTGATGGGAGTGTTTGGTTCAGATCAGAAAGGGACCCTTGCCCGGGACACAAACCGCAGAGCAGGCGTCACTGGAGTCATCCTCCCTCACCATTACTACCCGGCTGTTTAATCCTGTTTCCAAAAGCTGACCTTTCATGTCGTAAGACAGCGATTTAGAGCTGTTGAACTTAGTAACCCGTTTTGGTGGCACGTCCCCCTAGGCACGTGCACAGGAGGACTATGTTGTCCCCCGATGGAAAACTGACCGTGGTGGCCATGCTGACTGCGTAGCATGCTCAAAGACATCACAAACCGGGGCGGTATCCGGCTGTGTGAGAGCACGCCGGATTTTATAGGGATGAGTATTTTTCACTAGGAAGCACAAGTGGAAAACATACGGGAAATGGTACTTCCTCTGCTGCGAGAGGTGCCGCGTCGTGATGGGTGTCATAATTAAGACTCACAGCTAACGCTTACTGCCTTTATAACGTCTCCTCAAGTGTTTCTTCCCCGTCTCTTGTTCTGGTTTATCCCAGGCTCTGTGGTTTATGCATCTTGTTAAAGATTAAGCATTTTAGGCTGGTGATTATGAGTGAGCAGATAGAGAAAGAGATGTCAGCATGAAAAGTAGCACTGGTGGAGCATAATTGAACCTGATACAGATGCGCCCGTGCAAAAGGCCATTAAGCCACTTTTATTATTTTGGGGCAGTGGAATATTTTAGTTCAAATAAGACCGACAGGAACCATTTTAAGCTAAGACAGAATAAGTTACTTATGAACTGAAATAAATCTATCCGCCTAACCTTTTACGATAGCGTAATGGGGGGTGAATGAACGGCTTCAGGGAAGCCTCTTTCTTGTGAAGAGCACATTGGGGACTGGGATCCTTTCCCACTCAAATTAAGGGCGCATCCCTTTTCCTCCCTCTATAAAATATTAATTTCTCCCCCTATAACATAGGGATACTTTGGGATGACATTCCTGCATAAAAGCTCCACTGTGGGCCAGATACTCATGTTGTGGAGAGCAGCTTTGCCAGCATCTCCTTCAGGCACCTTTTTGGGGTCAAAAGGTATTTTCTTCCCGTCAGTGAATGTGTGTCACATTCCCCCCACGGACTTGCCATCTTCCTTCTGCACGGCGGTCTGGTGGTAAAGGCCATAGTGTCAGGAGCGGGTGCCGTATTCCCATCCGCGCGCAAAACCAAAGAACGAGAGTGAACGTTGGAGCAACCTCTCGGGAGGAAATAGCTATGGGATAAAAACCCAGGAGTCCTAAAGGAGAATGCAGGGCAGGAAGGGAGAGGAAGGTGTTAGGCGTCAAAAGGGCAGGAAGGTGGATGGCGAGCGGCAGGGAGGGAAAGCAGAAACTAATTTCATTTCACCTGCAAAATCTGTCGTCACTGGGAACGGGACAGGGAAATCCTCCACTCCTCAGGAAAGAGGACTTACACGGCACGAGGTCTGGCCGCTTTAGTTCCTAGACAGAAACCAGCACCGCTCAGTAATAGCACTGTGCTCGTTTTATCCCAGCCAAGAACGGGGCACTAGAAGTAAAAATTCCTGCTTTAAACTTTAACTCCTTCCCCTGTGCGTAACACGAATCATTCCATGGTTTGAAAGGTGGGGTTTTTTTACTTATTCACAGCAAAAAATGAGAAGGGTTTATTTATCTTGTGTCTGCCCATCATCTTCCTTCCCAAGATACAACAGTTAATTCGCTGATTAAATGTCCTGTACGAGACAAACCTAGCAGGTGACAGCCGATGCTGTTGAAGCCCCCCGTGCATCAACACGGCCGGCGGACTCGCTCTCGGGGACCGCGGGGCTGCGATGCTGCGGGGTCGGCGTGCCCTCAGGGACACCGGGGCAGCCACACGGGGCTCTCAATTACGGCGTGGCGGCACCCGCCTTTTACCGGGACGGCTCACGGAGAGGACCGGCGGTGCTGCGGCGGGATCCCAGCTCCCTGAGGTCACCGGGGCCGGCGGGGCGGTGCCGGGGGCGGGCTGCCCTCCGCGGCACCTGCCGGGGGCGGCCGCGGGCGCTGCCGCCGGCTACCGGCGCCCTCCCCCGGGGCTGTGAGCGCGGCGCCGCCGCCGGGAGCTGCCGGCTCCCCCGCAGCACGGTGAGTGCGGCCGCTGCCGGCGGAGAACCGGGCTGCGGACCGGGGCTGGGGAGGCCGGGGCCGGGGGGGGGGACGGCGCGGTGCTCGGCGGCCCGGCATGGATGGGGAGCGGGGAGCGCAGGGCGGAGAGCCGGGGGACCGGGGGGGGGACCGGGGTCCCGCTGCCAGGGCAGAGGCGGCGGGGGCGGGCAGGGCAGGGCGGGCGAACAAAGGGCGGCGGCCCCGGAGCCCGGCTGGCACCGGCGGAACCTCCCCGGGGAGGGCGGACGGGAGGCGGCCGCCCCCATCCCCTTCCAGGTGCCGTCTTCTTGGTTGGGGTTTTTGGAGCCTCCGGACGCAGGGAGGGAAGCGGTGTAGGGTCAGCCCCCGCCGTGCTGTGCTTCCCTCTGTCCACGTGTGAAAGCTGATTACTCGGAGGGGATTCTCCAGGTGTGATTTAAAACCCATCTTTTGGCTCTTGATTGCACGGACCCCTCTAGGACCACGTCATGCGACTGTCCTGTCTGTCCACCCTGCGGCTGGGTGAGGGCTGCGGTGTTTGACGGGGCCCTTACAGCTCTTTCTCTAGAGAAAATCGCTGGGCATCCGAACAGCAGGAGGTTTCTTGTTTGCGCGCGCCAGTGGCTGTTGCATGTTTTAGTAAGTCGTGTAGTGTTCTTGGAGGTAGTTCTGCTGGCACGCACCTTGCAACAAGATACTGGGACAGAAGTGGAGAAATTTTATCACCTGGTTGGAATGACCCACAGACTCCTTAAAATGGCTAAGAACAGAATTCTATTCCAGTGCAACATTATCAGCCGGCATCTTTCTTTGTAAATTTGGGAGGAATGTGACCCACAGACCTCATTTGCCCATCTGCCTTCACTCCAATTTTCTCCTCTGCTTCTTCTGCCCAGAAGGTCCACAGAGGTGTTTTTCTCATTCCCTGATATAATGCCTTTTTAAGAGCAATCTCTGCATGTTCTTCTGACTACACCCAGCCTTAAATTTCCTATCCCTTCAGTGCTCCCTACCCATTAGGTGACACCAGCAGCACCCATTGGAACGTGTGCAATTTTTGTCCCAAACCTTGCTCATGTTTTGCCTTCTTTTGCCTGGCAAGCAGGGGGGTGAATCTCAGCAGCCCTGTGTATTTTCTCAGCGGTGGGGGCCTAACTCAGGTCTCGCCAGGCGCTCATGGAGATTTTCCTCAACTGCAGCAGCAATCAGTGTCCTAAAACTCCTTTGACTAAGAGAGGTGAAGTCCAGGCCAGCCCACGCTGGTGAGAGAGAAGAGTGCTCCTGCAGGTCCATAATACGGGGATTCGGAGGATTGAGAGCTTGTTGGCCCATGTGGAATGGTGCTTGGCACCTGTAGTTATTAAATTGAAGAGGGAAGTTCAGTTTGACTGAAATAAGGATTCCTGTAATTTTTATTGGAAAATTCTGACTGCCATTTAATAATCCCAGAGGCTTTTCTTCCAGAGATCAGCAGGCCAGAAGTTTAGGTATAAAACATTGCTGAGAAGCCGGCGACTGCATACGCGGTCAGGTCCAGCCTCCCTGGCATCGCTCTGCAGAGACGGCTGCTATCGCGACGGGTGGGAGTCCTGCCTCTGGGAGATAGGCAAGCTGTGATTCCGCAGCAGCCAAAAGCCTTGTCAGATGTCCCCGTGCTCAGTAGATGGCAAACAAACAGACCCTGGATTTTATATGAGAAGAAAAGCAGTGTGATGTAGAGCCCTTCTGCCTCTGCGTAGTGGCCTAGCTCTTGGCAGCAACACGAGGAAAGCTGTGCTCGTCGTAGTAGGATACGGTCGACATCAGTGAGCAGATGGACAAGAGAAGCGTGCTGAGGGAACAGCAGTGACGGGGAAAACAACCTTCCCGTGTTTGTTTAGTTAGGGAGGACCCTACTTTAATGGTAAGCCCTCTGGGTGAGCAATCACCCTTCACCATGGTGTTTGCAGAGCATCTGGCACAGTGGGGCCTGGTCCATTCCAGGGCTTCCTCGCCTCGGTGGCACTATAAGTAAATAAATAAGCGGGATATGACATCAAACGGGGTATTTTATAATGCCACTCTTCCCTAGCCCTGCGTGATTCCCACCAGAATTTCTAGCTTGGCTAACATTTGGTTAGACAAAGAGTTATCGTGGCCGGTGTTCGGTAACCATGGCTCAGTGTCTGGCCTTTGGACATCCAGGTGAAGACTGCAGTACCTCTGCTTCTGGGACGGCGTTACGGGTGTAGGAGAAGGGGTGAAGACGGGTGAACCCCTGTTTTGAGGGCCCTGATTCAACACACACTCAATTTTAAACCCGGGGTAGGCTGACTTGACTCTTAGCATGAGTTTCAGCAGAACTAATGTGATGAGTTCTCAGTGCTCACAGCGGCAAGCTGGCTGACTTTAATGGATGTGGGAGTAGAGAATGGCTTATGGTCAGCAGGATCAGGCCTGCTGTAGCCACACTGTGTATAACATCAGCGTTTCAGATGCTCAAGTCACTGGGAAGGAAAACCTGTTATCAACGTGGAAACGGAATGAAGCCGATTTTTGCTAGCTGCAGAGCTAGCCCCAAATCTGTGACAGCTCAGACATTTGAAATTAAGTACTAATTGCCCATTACGAATGCTTATTCATGAATGTCCCCAAGTGGAAGCTTATTTGTGCTCTGGATTCCTGTAAGAGTGCAGTTGGGAGTCTTGAGTCTCACCACACAAAGGCTACCTTTATATCACCGGGCATACACGCAAGCTGCGCAGTGGGGAGAAAGCGTATTGCCTTGAATGAACAATACCGAGAGCTCGGCTAAACTCCTGTAAACCAGAGGAGAGACAATGCCAGTGTTTCCCTAATTTTTGTACCAATTTTAGACGAGCCCTGACTCCACTCCAAAAGTAGGATTTCACAGCCTTCCGCTGTCTCAGCCGTCCTGTCTGACACTCTCCGGGATGGCACCGTCCCTCATTTTGACAGTGGCAATCAAGCAGAGGGTGGCTCACCCTTCTCCTGTCACGGTGGCTGCCTCTCTCTTGTGGATGCGACAGGGATGTTCCCTGAGGGTCATCTGTCCTGCGGAGGAGACCGAGAAGGATGCAGACTGTCGATTTGCATGCTCGCCTTTGCAAGCATTTCCCTTTTCTTGGCAAGTGCTCTGTGGAAAATAGACGATTCACTCCAAAGAACCCAAGGTTGCAAGAAGATACAAATACCTAAAACTTTGTGATTCCCCAAGTGGAAAGAAGAGACACATAAGAAAAGACTATGGATGTTTGAAAGCGATGATTTACGGGGGTTGTTACCAAGTTTAACTTGGGTGAAAAGCTTGGCTAACCGTGATGTGATGCATGCTTGCCTGTATTCGGATGAGAGCCACTTCTCTAATCCTTTACATTCTAGTTGTACCAGGGCTTGAATTAGTGTCACTGTCCTTTGGGTTTAAATAAACATGAAGAATTTCAATCATCAGTTGTTCTTGAGGGAAAAGGGTTGGGCAGGGTTTTTTTGATGTGGTATGGCCAAACTGCTGTATCGGCTCAGTGCTAGTGGTAGGGAGAAGGATCAGAAGGGTAAATTTATGCCTTTGAAAGAGGAATCTGATGAAAACGAAACCAGCCCACTTCACCCTGATTAGATTTCATCATGTTGTGAGTAGAGAATGCCTTCAGCATCCTGGCAACAAGCGCAAAGATTTGAGAAATGTCCAAAAGTTCAAAGGACACGGTTCCTATGGATTATCAGTGTATCTGTGTTTTGTTTTTTTTTTTTTTAAAAAAAATCTCATCTTTACTGCTCTTTCAGCACTTAAAACAGTGTTGAAGAAAAGTATTCCGCCAGACAATAAAAATAGCCAGGCCAAGTGCTCTCCAGCAGTGAACTGATCCCGTCTCGTGTGTTACGGAGGGCACGGATTCCTCTGCAGTTACAAACAGGCTCCAGGCTGGAGACAGACTCCATTTCAGACTAATTTAAGCAAAGTACGTGATGATAACTGATGGCCAGGGCAGAGTACAGTTATAGTGGGGACAGGGCCCCCCGTGCAAGGTGGCTGCATC
This sequence comes from Pluvialis apricaria, assembly GCA_017639485.1. Classification (NCBI taxonomy): domain Eukaryota; kingdom Metazoa; phylum Chordata; class Aves; order Charadriiformes; family Charadriidae; genus Pluvialis; species Pluvialis apricaria. The sequence goes on from CM030010.1 coordinate 82,848,886, forward strand.
CTAATCGTGCTATGGCAGCTTAAGTTTCCCTGGATAGATGGGAGCAAATCTGTGCGGTACGGCATAGCTCTCAAAACTAAGCTACAGCCCTGATGGAAAGATCAAGCCTGGAGTGTGTTTGTCTTAATATTGTGTTTTCCCACCTAGACAGGGAGAAGGAAACCATATTGTTACACAGCTCACAAGTTCTTTTTAAGCAGATTTCCCAACATTTTGTCTGCTAAGGGTACGTATTGGTCCTGGCTGTTCCAGGCAGATTGTTAGATCCCAGGTACAGAAGATGAGGAAGACGGTAGCAAGCATTTTAAAAAGAAACAAGAAAATGCAGGGGTAAAAGAAGGGCTAGCAGCAGCATATAAACAAGCCGAAAATCTTGCCTGTGTCTCACGCGAGGGGCACATAGAAATCCAAATATCTTCACTGAGCTACATCAGTCAAAAGACCTGGCACGATCATTGTGTTTCACCCAACGCAAACTCCTTTTCGTGGCGATGACGCGGAGGAAAGCTGGGTCTCTTTCGGGGCTCTGGCACAGGCATCTTCGGCAGAGTCATCTGGCGGAAGTTAAGCTGGGCTGGTCCCCTTCGCTGATTTGCGGGGCGGCTGCACGCGTGGTGCTGTTAGCACACCCGATGAGACGGTGTACACCACCGCCCAGGGGCAGGAATGGTCTGCGGGGAGAAGGAGAAGCTGCGAGATTTGAAGTGGCTCTTGCGGCCAAAGAGTTTGCCTTGTGAAATCATCGTTCTATTTGTTTGTCTTCCTGTGCAGACACATCTTCTGCCTGGGAGCTGTCTTACTCTGTGTTAATTTGACTGCTTAACGCAGTGCAGTCCAGACCTCAGGATGGTGCAGTTAAGCCAGCAAAGCCTCTCCAGACCAGAGAGAGGTGTGTGTTGAGAGGTAGATTGAAAGGAAAAGATTTTTATAGGCCCCGGTGGCTTTGTTGTGAAGGATGCCAAACCTTCAGGCTGGAAACTGTGGGCTATCACTGTGCGAAGCAAAAAAGGAGCTTAGTTTCTAAGTGGCTAATGAGTTTACTACCTTGTTTCTGTCAAGGGTTTTGCAGGGGTGATGCTGATTAATGTCACGTCCTTTCCCCAAGGCTATCCCCTTCCTCTTCCATCTCACCAGGCTCGGTCTGACACCAATTATTAGGCTACTTGTCCCCGATTTGTGAGGAATAAATATTGACACTGATGGCTGCTTAATAGGATTTGGGTTTGCTGTTCACTCTGTGAAAGAGTTTGGCACTTCTGACTCAAATGACAATTTGTGTTTGGGACTGGCTCCACCAAGACTTAATTTTGGAGTTTGTTAGGGTTTTTTTTAACGAGGATGGTAACAGCATGTCCTGTGTACGAGGAGGGGCTGAGATTGGGGTTATGTATCGCTCCCCTTTTTCCTATTGACACGCAGAGCAGAGATTTCCAGACTGTGACTACAGATCACTGCATGGTCCTGGCAAAGGTGCGGCTTCCTTTGGGAGGGTGCTGCTGGCCACACTGGCGAATAATAATTTCTCATGTGAGCTGTCTTTCCTTAACTTGTAACCAGCTTTCTACTTAGCTGTGGAGGGTCTCAAGTCAGGCTGCCAGTTGGCACTGCAGTGGGTGGTGATCTCCTCTGTGCTTTCTTAATGTGCTTGGAGCTGCTCGAAGGAAAAGCAGTTCATACGGTCTCAAACCGAGTCATTTTGGGTGGATTTTTACCATGTGCGTTAAGTGACTTGCGAGGAAAGTCCTGTTAAAAGTTGATAGGCATTTAGGCTAAGTGGCGTTTTCTGCATTTCCCAAGAGCAGGGAAAGGTTCTTTATCTACAGCGTAGCACCTTCATGTTCCCGGGAACCCAGCAGAATTTGAGACATTACCCTGGAAATCAAAGCCATATGCTGATCCGCAGTGTAATTTCTCTTAACTGTTCCTGGAGGTGCTTTGCCCCATTGGTTCTCAAGGGCAGCACCACCACCAGGGAAGACCCTGAGCTCATCCAGGTGAGAACATGAGCTTCCCCCAGCCTCCACAGGTGCTAATCCAGCCCTGCAGTGCACGCAGTGAAACATCCAAAGTGCCAGCTTCAGGTCTTGCTTTGAGCCCAAGGGATGATTTGGGTCTGGACTCGGGATCATCAGACCAAAACACGGTAGGCAAGGTGAGGGGGAAGAGTTTTCCTGTTGGCAGGGAGCATAGAAGAGCTCCCACACGTAGGGCTGTGTACAGGAAAGATGCTTGTAGTATCTTTTCAGCAGGAGGAAGGCAGAGGTCTATTTATGCCGCGTAACAATAGAGCGTAGTCCTAAATGGCCTGAAATTTCTACATTCCCCAGTCCTGTGACTGAAAGAAAAATGTTCATGACTTCTTTACCCTTAGCAGTTGTTCACATATCAGTGATGATGTTACTAATCCTGTTTCTAATGTAGGCTGTATAAAGACTTCATTATGTAGACAGAGATGAGTTAACTCTTTACTTAGCTGTGCCATGCAGAGACAGCCAGCGTCCCACCAGGGGCTGAGACCTGGCTGCTGGCAACTACGAAGGTTTCTGTGGCTCCGGTGTTAGTTTCTCATCTATCTCTGTTCAGCGCTAATCATGAGACTCGAGCCCACTTGTCTTTTCCACCCTTACAATGCTTCCCCAGCCCGCTGAAACTGGAATAATTGCTTTATTGTCGCTTACAGTCCTCCCTATTCTTCACCTCCCTCCCGCTTCTTTTTGAAAATCAGCTGCTTTGTGCGCGTCCCCCGAGCGTGCCCCTCTCCGCTGGCGGCAGGAATGTGCGGTGGGGCAGCGGGGCTGCCTTTCCCGCCCCGCCGACACCGGGCTGGGGGTGGCCGGCCCCCCACCGCCCTGCACTCCAGCTGGCTTCGCAGGGCAGGGGTAGGTGGCCAGCCCTTGCCTTTGTTGGAGGAGCCGCAGGTGCCGGGGGCCTCCGTGGCCGGCGGGAGGGAGTGGAGTCGGGAAGGTCGGTTCCTCCTTTGAGGTGGTTTGTGTGAGCACAGTGGGGATGCACTGAGGCATAGCACCGGGCGAGAGGGGCCAAGGGTTCCTCTCTCATCTGATGTGTCTCGTCATAGCTGCAGTCCTCATCCTTTTCCAAACTCTTGTCAGATAGCTCTCATCTCCGCCGGACTGACAGATGCTAAAAATAATTTGAGTGACAAACAGATTTATTTATTATTTTTTTAGCTTAGCGGCCAGCGTTTCTGTATCTCACCTTGAGTGCTGTCATCAAAAGTCAAAGAATCACAAAATGCCCAGAGGGCAGAGCCTTAGCCTGGGCGCACTGTTGTAACTAGAATGGCTTTACTTCTGTGGGTTTTGATGCCCACATTGATTTATAGCTGCATTTATGGCTGAAGTTATAAAAAAGCTGTGATAGCACTGTTGCAGGGGGGCAGTAACCACAGCAAAAACATCATACTCTTTAAAAATAAAAATGCGAGGAGGTGATCAGGCAGATTGCAATTCTGCTGTATTCAGCAGGCTTTTGTTTGCTCTGTGCTTATACCACACTCTGTAGACTCTTTCTATACCTGAAAAGCTCAAGTCCTTCTGCTGTTGCCAGGCTATTTTTGTGCCCTCCCTAGACTAGTACATTGGTTTTCCACTGGACCTGTCCAGTTAATGTGGTGCAGAGGAGGTATGATGAACCAAAGATAGCATTTCTTGCCTCAGGGATGGATGGACAACTAACAAACAGGCATACCTGGGTCCTGTAGTAACCGTATCTTTCTCTTTGCTTTTCTATACTACGGTCCCTGAGAGCTACAGGTGTAGCTGTAGAATTTTGTGATTCTTTGTTACGCTGTGCAAAGTGATGCTGCAGGTGCTGCAGCGATTGTGTTTTGTAAAGCAGCTGGACAAATCCTTATGGCCTTACTCAATCTGTACTCATTTCTCACTTGAGCAAATCTGCTGAAGTCCTGAGGAAGTAAATGGATGCTGTGTTGAGTAAGGGATTCAGGAATTTGTCCAGGAAGAGGTGGGTGAGTGGGATGGAGAAGCAGCTCATAAGAAATAGCTCATGTTCTGGGGATTAGGCATTGCTACACCTGCAAAGGTGATTTAGGCCTGTAAAATACACTCCACCCCTCAACTTACTGCAATTAAAAGCTGGCATACCAGGAAACACTGCAAAATAATCCGGTTAGAGAGCAGAGAGACAACTCAGCTGCAGACGTGAGTCGATTCATGTCGACCATGCCTGTGACAAATGTGAATTTGAGGCTTTCTTCTGCCTCCTCTGAACAGATGCTCAGATTGTCACTCGCCCAGTGCCAACCACTGAGACCAGTTTTTGAAAAAACAGCTGAGCTACTGTTCCAGTGCTTCGGTAACATCCATATTTTCAAAGGAGAGCTGCTAGGGTAAAATTTCAGGCCACGTTCTTTAAAGTGCAATGTGTATGTAAGCCAGGGAGAGAGATCCAGCTGTGCTGGCGGAAGAGATTAATGTCCTCGCTTGCTCATCAGTGCCAGAGATCTCATCCATCTGCCACTGGAACAGTTCGTGTAAGCACTCCCTTAATCTTTAGCTTTAAACCATTTAAATTGTTCGTCTGAACTGACCTAGTTTGCTTTGCCTTTAACATATTAGGAAGTGCTCACGCAAACCACTGCACCAGCACATCGAGTCTGGCCCCAGCTCCTACGCGCTGTTGGCAAAGTTTCCCGGTGTGGGCTAGACTTACCTTCAGGTCTCGGGTCTGCACCCCGTGGCCAGGTCCCAGGCGGGACACGTCTTGCCTGACATTCAGCCCCCTCCCTAGGACGGCCCTTTCGTATCTGGAAAATATCACTGTTCTGAAGGGTGAGTGTAAAAAGAGTAATTCTGGGAAAATATCTTCTGCTTATTGAATCTCTCTCTGTGAGCATAACTATTTTTTCAGCATGGAGGGCTTGTAGTCTTTTCCCCTGGAATCACTTTAATTCTGTAATCCTAAGATGGAAACCAGTCCTTATTTTATATGGGTATGACTTTTGCTTCCTTCTTATGGCTGCCTTTCTTTGTAGGAACTGCAATTTTTTTTTTTTTTTTCATTTACACTTGTTCTTTAGAGCCGGCTTATGCTTTGTTTTGTGTTATGTAAGAAAATGTAAATGTTGTAATTTGTACAGAATGACTTTTGATCAGCATGATTCAGCATTGGGGTACCCCAGAACCTGTAAAGATAACATTATCGTTTTACCGGTGTGCGGCAATCACGGTCCTTAAAGGGACAGATGTGTTGATCCTCCTGCTTACATGAGCTCTGCAGTACATCATCTTCATTTTGGGCACAGCTGACTAACAGATCTGAGCACTTCTGCACCTCAGAGCGAGTTGATCCCAGCCTTTTTATGGCCAGGTTCCTAGTGGCCTCCTGGTTCTGAACAGCCCGTGGAGAGGGGTGACGCTCTGATTTCCCCAGCAAATCCCACAGCGTCCCCAAAGGCCAGTGTGACTTGTTGTCACTGAAAAAACTCAAGAGACTGTCAATAATGGTCAAGAGCAAGCAAGTCTATAGATAGTCCTGTTAGTCCTGGGGTAGAATAGAATGAAAATGTCATTTCTCTGTATTTTTACTTTGTTATGACACAATAAGCAGGTAGACCTGTTTTCTAAAGGGGGTAAAACTCTCTGAGTACAAGGTGCAGGAAAGCATTTCACTCACAAGTAAAGCTGGGGTGCAGGGCAGATTGGACTCCACTTTTTTGTGGTGGTACCATTTGACAGACCAAGACAGTTGTAACCTCTCAAGTCTCACCTCCTGAGAAGGTGAGAGCTCCCCTGAGCGGGCAGAGTGCTGCTCAAGTCGTTACTAATTTACACCAGCTGAAGATGAGAGTCCTTTACTTCCATTGAACTGCATCCTGAATTACTACTTTATAGAATTAAGGCACAATCCTGGAAAGATTTGGGCCAGAGAGGCACAGAGCACACGTCACCTGCGTGGGAACATCAGTAGGCTGTGAAGGCTCCTGACCTTGATGGGTAGAGCGAAATCATGGCCAGCGACAAACCCACCATGTGCACAGATAACCACAGCGGTAAAAGCCCAGCTGTGCACGGAGTTGGTGGTGCGGCGCTGGGCATTTGGAGTTATTATAGGAATTATTATTCCTATAATAAAAGGAACGACCTTTTATTACATACCAGCGTGTACAACGCGGGGATGGTGGGCTCCAGTGCCTGACCAGGCAGGCTCTCTGGGTGGTACTGTGGCACAAACAGTAAGCTATAATTGAGTATAACCGTAAACTTCTATTACAAAAAGCCAGGAATTGACTGGGGATAAAAGCTGATTTCTCAGCCCTACAGGTTCATCCTTCCAGCTAGGGTCCAGGTCTTTTTGGCAGGGCCACACAGGGAACCGTGCACTCCAACCGCCGGCTCGGCAGCACAAGAAAGGACTCTGGTCTTCAGGGCTGCGTGCCCAGCTGCCTGCCTGCACGCTGAATTCACACGCGCTGTCTGAGGGCGAACTACTCATGCAAAGCAGGGGAAGGCCCACATTTCAGAAAGCGTCGATTTAGGGTGTCTTTAAAAGGGTGGCAGTCTCTGGGGTCGAGTTCTGGGTGCAGTGGAATGCCTATTGTCAAACCTAAAGACCAAAGCAAGCGCTACATATTGTGGACCCAAATGCAGCTGGCACGAACCAAAAATGTGCATGTGAGTGCCTTTCTAAGTACCCAGTAATCCTCCAGGGCAAAACGAGGATTAGGTCTCTCTCACAGACAAAGAGAGAGTTCATTTTCTCAAAGATCCCTTGGCCAATACCAAATGAAGTGAGGAACCCAAATGAATGCGAATACTCCTTTCAGATGCCTGCTTGCAAACAGGTACGGCGCCGAAGCAGCTTGTTTGTGCGTTTTTGTGGGTCTGTGCAAACACAGCTCAGCCAGATTGTGGGATTGAGGTCAGGTCAAGTAAAACCCATCCAATCTCAGAGAAAAGGGAAAGCCAGAAAAACACTGGACAAGTGGGACTAGATGGTATTGCACAGGCAAAACTCAGTCTCCTTTCTCCCGATGTTTTCTCGGTGGACCTGAAGGTCAGTGCTCATTGAAGTTGTTTAAGTTGGAGTTGTCTAGGTGAAGAGCCCTCCTAGAAGGAAAGCTGTGAGTCTGAATTAATTCCAAGTGACTTCTCGGCCTCTGTGTTTCTTTGCCCTGAAATACCGCGTGCTCGGCGTGACCACGTAGGAGCCGTTAGATTGAAAGTGACGGCTGCTTGAATGTGGGATGTATCCATCTAAAATTCGCCATCCCAAGACAGCTCCGTGATTTCTTAGCCCTTTGATTTGCCTTCAAGCAGTGGCCTGTGCGTTTAGAAAAGCCCAAGCCGCCTCTGCACTGTTCCTGGAAAATGTCTTCTTTTCCCTTTTGGTGATTGGCTTATGGCACAGAGGTCAGCTCTACTAATCCCGTCTTAACAGATAGCAGCATGGATGTACCTGCGATGCATACAAAAGAATTTGTATTAAATAGTCCCGTTTCTTAGAAGCAGCAGCCAGCAGCACTCTGAATGGGTTTGGGTTGTGTGTTTTTTTTTTCCCTGAGCTTTACTGACCCATGTGAATCCAAGACGTGGATATTATTGTTTCTACTTGAGACGTGGATCTTGCTGCAGAGCTCTGGGAAGAATACCTAATTCAGTCCCAAGCATGCTCGATGAGCTTGACTGAGATTTCAAAACTTGTCTTGCTCTGCGTTAGGATGAAAAAGTCCTTCCAGGGATTTTCACAGGTGGAGCCTGTTGCGTTTTGAGGTGCCCATGAAACAGCCTTGAATTCCTTATCTGCCTCGTTAGGCTGTGAACTTGAACTGGGCTCTTGCCCATCTCATGTGAGTGTCCTAAGTGGCAGACTGGGCATTTTACCCGGGAACTGAGAGACTTTTCACAGCAAAAGCTTTAGTCCAAATCGCATGGCCTCCAAAGAAGAGTTTCGGTTCAATTTACGAGAATTTTTCTGATGAAAAAATGTGTTTTGTCCATGTATTTCCAGCTGGTCCTGGCTCTTTGTCTGCCTCGGGGGTCCCGTGAGCACAGACTGACAAACCTGGGCAGACGTTGCCGCTACCAGCGGAGACCCACATGTGCTCTATCCAGGAGAGGGCCTGGGCCTTTGTGCTCTGACACACAGGGCACTTCCACTTCGGCTAAAGGAGATTCTGTGAGCGTGACAGATATGTGGATTACGGGCTATTTCTGGACCAGCCACAGGAGGTAACAAAATAAGAAATACGTAAGCAATCCAGTCTTTTCACTTCAGGCGGAGCGGGAGGATCTGCAAAGCAGCATGCCCACCGGCGAGTGTGAGGTCGGTGCCCGGGATGAGCGTGGTCTCTCTCCCCTTCTGCAGCCCTGTCCGGGGGAGCCCTCTCCTTAACAGCCCGGAGGAGGCAGGAAGGCTCACTGTTTGCCGAGAAATGGGGGACTGCCGTGGAGGTGGCGTTTTCATTCACAAGGAGACGTAATTCCAGCTCGTCAGCTGCTGAGAGCTTGCCCGTAGCCTGCAGGATGAGGATAGCCAGAGGTGAAGCTGCCGAACTCTCCTTATGTCACTCGGCTGAGCTGGGGATCTCAGGATGCCCTGTGACATTGTGTAACGCGGGGTGCTGTAAGGATAAACCCGCAGCCTTAACTCCTTCGTCTCCCTCCTTGCAGGGTTGTCGGGGCCGAGTTCTGCTTTGTTGCTTCTCCTTATTTTTGTGTCTGTGCTGTGCTGTTGGCTGTTTCTGTGGTGGAGGAGGGTTGCCTCTTACGTTCTGGTGTAAGACAAAGGGAAAAAAAATATCGGGAAATGCCTACAAATCACTGTAGAACTTGGAAGAGGAGTTCCTTGCTTTAATCTCAGTTTCAGAAGCATCAGTGTGTGATCAGTTATTTTTCTAGGAAAGCTTTTAATTCTCATAGTGGTTATAAACACTTCTGTCGATCCCGAATGATTTAAAAATCAGAATTTAAGCTCAATCCTCTTTTCTAGGAATAACATTGGGCCTAGAAGTAATGAGACATTAAAAATTACTAAACCTATTAACATTTGGGGATTTGATCCTCTAGGACTTAGGTCTTCTGTTACTGTGGCAGCAAACCTGGTGTTAGTTTAAAATAAGTAATCGTGACTCCAAGAGGTGGAACCATTAGAAAAATACCCATTATGAAATTAAAAAAAAACCCAAAACTCTCATCATTTTTAAACATAGTTCCAGGTGCTGTTTATGGATGATCTCCGCTGTATCCTAGGCTCGTACCTGGAACTGCAGACAGCTAAGCAGAAAAGCAGAGTACGGGATGGTATTGCAGACAGAAGTGTAAGGCTGATGTGCTGGAAAATAAATGCTATGAGCAGACAAAACTTCAGAAGTTTGGTTTTATATGGCTTCCCTGGGTAGAATCTCTCTCCTCTCTGGGAATTGTAGCAGCTGAGCTCACACCGCAGCATTTCCTCAGTGAGAGCAATGATTTATGCTGCTCCCATTACTCAGGGAACTATTTTTATGAAACATTAAGTTTAATTCATTGAGAATAATGTCTCTGCAGAGCCTGGCTGAAGTTGGTCAGCCAGTTCAGACTTAATTGTTGGGGAATCTGCTGGGCAGAGGCGTGCACCCCCACTCATTATCTAGGCTTGATTTAGGAAACCAATCTGTACTGGAATGTGGAGATCATAAATAAGGATAAGGAAGACTGAAGAAAGTGAGAAAGAAGAGCCAAGAGCCCAAAAGGTTAAGATAAATGGCACGTAACGTTTCAAGTACGCGGGTAACGGGAGGTCAGCACAGGGGGCAGATAAGGCGGCCAGAGGAGGTCAGAGTTGTCTATGGTCAGAAGCAAAGGATCTCCCTAGACCAGCGAATGAGTTCTGCAAGGATTGTGGTGGCTAGGGAAGGATGGCATCGGATGCAGGAACAGGCAAGCCAGCCTTGTAGGGAGCTGCTTAATATAAAATAAGGGCACCCGTGCTTTCTTGTAGAGCTCTGAAGAGGGTAGTAAAACACAGGGAAACAGTGCTGGATGTGCAGAGGAGATATTGCTGGGGGGGTCGAGAGGTGCTGTCTCTGTCTTCTGGCACCCGGTGCTCTCTGCACAAGGCAGAGGGAACCGAGCTGGGGGACAGTGTAACTTCTGAGGAGCAGGCTTTTCTTTAAAAAAGGCTCAAATCGATACGACTGTATTCTTTTTCTGTTTGTCGAGCAAGCATCAAGAAAAAAATCCTAACAGGCCGTATTTTTAGATGAGGGAAAAGTTGAGCAGAGTGTCTTTGTCCAGCTACTCATTAACATGTGTGGTATTAAATACCAAAGGCACCATGGAAGCAGCAAGTATAAATAACAATTCATAATTAAACATGAACTTTGCAGAAAAGGAAAGATTTCGGAGGCAGCTGCCAGCCTCAGGTGGGAGGTAAAGGAGTTTTAAATAGACTGTGCTAGGTTTCCTGTCTCCCGTTTGCAAGCTTTAGAAACAAAACGGTAACAAAAAGAACAACTGCAGGCCACTCCTTGCCCGGAATATGTTTTAGCTATGCAATTGTGAGGAGGCACTTCGCAGCATCCCGAAATAAAATGCAGCCCCGACCTTAAAGAGCATCCCAGCGGGCCGGGTGCTGTTGCAGAGAGCCATCAGGCCGTGCCGCCCTGGGGGCAGCTCAGGCTTTCGGAGAACGGTCGCTCTAAGGAGCGGGCGTGAGTGGCGACAGTCAAGACACAAGGTAGGCCCTCAACGTCTTTGCACTAGGGTGGCTGTTTCCATGTTACAGCTGAAGAAATATCTTTATAAGAGATTAGCATGCTACTGGTCTGCCTTAGAAAATGATTTAGAAATGCCTTAGAAAATCCTCCAGGATCAGCGTCAGGTCTCTTGACTGAGTGTGAGGCAGAAAGCTGCAAGGGGAGAGAAGGTGCTGGGTTTGTGGGTCCTGTTTTGGGGAGGTCTCCACCTCCAGGAGCTGCAGCCCTGATGCTGATCCCAGGGGTTTTCCCTGCTCAGCCAGCTGTGCTCTCGCTGGAGGCACCCCTGTGTGGCCATCGTCCTCTCTGGCAAAGCACCCGGCAGCGGCCGCTGCTGAAAAGCGGCTCTGCTCCATCCCTGATGTGTGTGTGCTACACTGGTGGAAGGATCCTCATCTCTTGTGTTCCCCACTGCGCTTGATTAATGGTGTTATTTATAGACTGGCTGATTAGTTTTCAATGTCTTATTGAGCCCACCGTTCCACACAGAGCTCAGTAATTATAGTTTTTTAAGAGGCTCGGGGAAAAAACCCATTGCATTTCCTTCTTACCCTCAAACAACAACCCCAGAGCCCATGCAGACACTAATTAACGTTTCATTGTCTCTGTGAGGTAAACCCCAAAGTTATGCATGCTGGCGAGCACGGGCTTCTCACTGTGCGAGGGGGAACACCCAGGCTGCTTCCCCTCCCGCTGCTTGTAGCTGCCGATTGTGAGGGTCGGATCTGTGTGGATCCATATGGGAACGCTTGGAGGTGACTTACTCGGGAAGCTCTGCTTGCGGCGGAGTTCAGGGTCTGTGGTGTCTCTGGCTTTCTTCACGTGTTTCGAAAACAGTTTCTCAAGCAAAAAAAAAAGAAAAAAGGACCCTAAGTGCTGAAAGATCACGAGGCTGTGGTGCCCAGGAAGCTGTAGGCACTTACTCCTTTCTATCAGTTTCTCAGGCTGCTGATGACTCTTTTAAATGTATTTGGCACAGGGGCAATTCCCCAGTCCTAAATATTGTTACTGGCTACTTCGGAGATAGCTGACCGGAGAGAAGACACGAGCAGCTTTACTCACTGCAGCACAGCTATTGTGTGGCCTGGGCGAGCCAAAGTCTGCTATTTAGGAAACGAATTGGGAAGGTTCCGACTGAGCACTGCCAGAGGTGCGTTAGGAAAAGTCATTGCTGATCCGAGGCGTCTCCTATGAACGTGGCAAAGGTCTTCTTCTACTGTGTCAGTATCTGCTTTCAAACAAGTTGAAACCACACTCTGAGAATTGTTTCAGAGAAATCGCCTTGGCTTTGTAAGTGTTTTGGTGTTGTGATGAGGGTTATAGCGCCGTGGCAGTTGGCAGACCTTCAGGACATCCAGATGCCTTTGCCAAAAGGGCTCAGCACCTCCATCGCCCCTGAAAATCATCAGGAGCCACAGGCAACAGCACTTCTGCAAATAAGGCTGCTGGGCCAGCCCCCAGTAGTGACCCGGCAGTCCTGACTCGTGCAAGGGTTACCCCGAATCGATGAGGTACGGTCACAGCCCAGTGCCTGTTCTCCCTTTAAACTAAGGTCGTGTCACCCCAACATAGTACTTACTGCCTGCGAAGGATCTTCAGGCAAACTGTGTCTTCTCTTCACGGCCCCATTAGCAAACTGGGGAGGTGTAAGGGGTGCCAGTTCCCTGTGTGGGAAGCGAGTCCTGAGTAGGGAGGTCAGGATTTGCCCCAGAGTTAAGACAAGTGCCTCTGCTGGGATCCTTTCCCCTCTAATGGGATCCTGCCACGACGCTGTCAGCGAGACACCTCATTAGGCTTCAGCGTGATACGCAGCAGCCTCGCCACGAATTCGAGCGGTGCTTAAACGCTCCCAGGGGGCTGGTGGGGCCCCTTGTCACAGAAATACAGAAATCGTTCAGGGGCGGTGTTGTAGGGGCAGAAGTGCGGTTCTTTGTGGCTGGGACCATCTCTCTGGTGTTTCCATACAAAGCCATAAATAGAAGACTTTGTCCTATGAACACCATAACTGTAAATATATTTTGCTTACAAAATTGTATACTTATTTATATGGGTAAATTGTTTATGTACAATCTTTTAAACCCTAATCTGTGGCCAGCCTTCTGTCCTTTCTCTATCTTGCAGTGAAATCTCCTCTAAAAATTAGTAATTTTTCACGGTAAACTGGATAAGCAAAGAGAATTGGAGCCGCTAGCGGTATTGGCACGTCACAGGGCTGCAGCAAAGGCGGTTGTGCTCCCGGTATACATAGCAAGGCTGGTACAGGAGCAGGGAGGGCGATCCTTCTAGTGCGATGAGAGGCTTGACATCATCTCAGAGGAGAGGGGTGGCAGAGACAAAGCAGAACGGGATTTGGCACACGGAAAGAAAAGGCAGCTAAGGCAGGATTTGGGGTAAAATTTGGATGGAGATAAGCAGGGCGAGCAAAAAGGCCGTTCCGGACCAGTCGCTTTCCCTAATCTAGGTGAAAGTGCTGCTGCGCTTCCCTGGTATATCTCATCCGCAATGTGAGGCTTAACATTCCTGCCTGGCACGTGGGGGCTTGGGGAGAGAGCGTGGGGGAGGACCGAGCCGGACACAAAGACGGCTGGCCTCTCACCGGAATGGCATCCAAGCCATCTCAGCTATCCAAAGCCCCAGATGCCGGCATGTGCGCTCAGCCTGCAGCGCGCTAAGCACACAACAAGAGGCAATTACTGCGCACCTCGGGCCAGGGCCCGCTGCAGGCCGAGGGAGGCGCGGAGGGGGTCCTTTCAGCCGCGCTTTTATTCAGCGTGGGGGTTCCTTGAGCAAGCAGAAATTTCAAATCTCTCCAGCGTTTCAGTGCTAAAAATGGGAGCGAGGGGGAATACTGCATCGTTTCAGGCTCTCCTGTGCCTGGGAGAAGGAAGGAGCTCAAGTGATGGTTACATGGTGTTTGTGTGACTTCTGCATGCGTGTGATGAAGCGGGGTAAATATTTGTTTGCTAACTTTGTGGAAGTAGCAGTGGAGTGGGGGGGATAGGCTTCTCTTTCTTCCTCTCACTGTGTGGACCTTTCTCTCAGCTTTTCTCTTGTGTGTTCAGAGCGTTCCCTGAGCTCTCGTAAGGTGGTTTCATGTGGAAAGGGCATATCCCACAATGGGACCCCCGAAAGCCACACTTAGGGATTTAGAGTCCCAAAATGCAGATATAGGATAATGAGTTTTGTGCCGTGGGTGCTGCAGCTGATCTCACTCCTGTGTGCTGAGAAGCAGTGCTGCGGTATTGTGCAGCTCCTCCAAAACAGTTGTGAGGGGCACTCGCAGGGGCTGAGCACTGCCTAGGTGTAAAGGACAGCAAAATCTCACTCTTACAGCCTTCCTGGGCAACGACATAGAGAAGAAAAGGGATACGCGTGGCTTTCTGTGACATTGTCTTTGCACTTTTTAAAAACTCAGCTGATGCCCCCGCCTTGTCCCCTGTGTCTGTGTATTACCTTCTTTCCTAAAATCCTTATTAAATGTAGGATACAAGGGCTGAGGTCTTTGTGTCTTGATGTTTACATGTCCTTGGTTTCTTTTGACAGGGACACACATGCAGCAAAGGGATGCACCAACCTGTCTCCCAGCCCGCTCAATCCGGACTGCGTGACCACTGACTTTCAGCCCAGCAAAACCACGTGGTCGGGAGGAGTTAAATTACGGCTGAAGACCAGGTAAGAATGCGTGTGTCTGTGTCCCTACCTGCCGTGTGTGTTGTGTGGCCGCTGTTCTTGGAGAGTGGCTGGCAAACCTCATAGATTTTTGTGTCTCAGTCTTCTGAGATTTGCACCGTGAAGTCAAAGCAGTGACTTTTATTGGCGACGTTGCGTTCAGGCCAGACTTTGACTTATTTGAAGTCAAGAACCTACACTGACTTCCTATAGCTGGAGGAAATGTGGCCCCGCGCCTGTCAGCGAGCAGCTGAGAAGGGAACGCGACCCATGGAGTCATGTTCTGATCTTATCAGCGAGGATGCACTTCTGGAGCAAACTCACTGACCTTAGTGGAGTTGCTCCAGCTTTTAGCCGCTGCGAACAGTTATGGATGCTGACCCTGCGCAGCCTGGGTGGCTGCAAAAGGAGGAGAAAGGGCTCAGCTCTTCCACCAGTGTTCGTGTGTGGAACCTCACCAAATTTGTGTTGCTGTCCTCCAGGTGAGGATTTGCATTATAAATTATCTCCCTCTTGGATGGAGCAGATTTTAGAGGCTGAAATCTCTCCTCAAGCTAGTTTTATCAGGGAGAGATTTATCTCTGACTGGAGTGTGGGACTCTGCAGATGCTGAGGTATGTGACCCACAGCGAATTTGGGAAAGGAGCTCCCATACGTCCACCGCCTTCCTATAGCAATGAGTTATTCAGCGTTTGCCCTCTGTAAATCCCACTTGCCTGTTGATCTAGTAGCAGATCTTCGCAGAAGCTCCACAGTTCAGTATTTCACTTGGATTAATTTGTCTTTGGATGCAGAGCCAATGTTTTGCTTTACTTTTCCGGCAGTGTCGGAGGCTGTGTCTCCATATCTCACTTCAACTCGGGCTGAAGCTTCGGTCAGAAACAGGAAGTTGCTTTAATGTATAAGAATTTGAGTGTGGGAGGGTATTTCAGACTCGGCAGCCTTTGTTTTGGCTCGAGCACCGGGTGCAATTCCCCTGCTTGTTTACTTTCCCCAGACTCACCCTGGGTGATGAAGGCGACGGGCTGTCAGCAGTCCCGATCGGTTCCTGAAATTTGGGGTGATGAATGAATGTCCTCAGTCAAAGGGGAGATCCAGAGCTCAGGACCGGTTTCTCAGGTGTTGCAGTTGAGCATCTCTGGAGAGGAGCAGCACAGCACCAGCCGGCAGTTCACCCTCCCGAGTGTACGCTCAATGATTGCTCACCGAAGCTTGCCTCGTTTCCTCCGCTGCGCAGAATAAGCAAGGCCAAGGTGGTATTGCCAGCCAGTGCAGCGCCGTTACTACAGCCCTACCCATCAGCAAAGAGCAATCCGAGACAAGAAGGAGGGAAGAATTAGGTCTAGAAATCCAGAGGCAGGGGTGTCTTTCATCAAAAAAATGTGTATTACCGAAGTGATTTAAAGTCTCCCTGAGGGAGCGGACAGGTTCGTTAGCCGTTCTGTGGCTTGGGTTGTGTTAGATCACTGCAGATTTGCTGTTTCCCTCACCCCACTGGTCCCAGTGATATACTCAAGGATGGCCACCTATCCCACCCGCTCCCTGCAGGAACAGTGGGAAGGTGAATTCCCAGCTAGGAGTAAATCACGAGTTCACCTGACTAGCTAAAAGTTTAGACTCCTCTTGGTACCCTTTGCCTTTTTTTTTCCTCACAGTACGTCAGCAAGCAGTTTGTTTGTGAACAGATCCCCCCCCTCAATGTGTGTATATATGTACACACATTCAGTGCACGCACCCTGAAAGAGCACCTTCTTCCCTCCCATTTATCATTTCTACATTTGCACTTTGGTGTTGAGTTTCTTAGCGTTGCCTGTGATTTGTAGCCCTGTAACTCAGAGGAGAACCCAGCTACTGTCTGAAACGCTTGCCCTGAAAATCCCCTTGGTTACCTGCCGTGACTCATTGTCCAATTTACGTTTGGATAATCAGGCTCACAGGGCAGCAGTTTCTGCTGCCAGCCACCGAGTTCCTCCTAAGCACCGAACGAGACTGGGAAAACACATTCCTTCCATTGTTTCTAAGTCTCTCCTGTTGCAAGTTGCTGTGTGTTTGATATCAGGGTACGAAAGAATCTAAGCTATGCTTGTTTTTCTGTCTTTTTAACTAATTTACCGACTGGAGAAGAATGAGGAAAAATTATTTGAATTAAGCCCGTTGGGCCAATTCATCAGTATCGATAAATCAATGCAGTTCTGTGACTTGTGCAAAGCCACGGGCAGGGGAAGCCACTGTAGGGTCTGGCTGGTGAGATTTTCTGCCCGTGCTCTGAGAGGCGATGTGAATGCCTGGAGAAGACAGGAAAAATAGAGTCCTTCTCAAAGACTGTAAGTTAGTTAGCTGTCTCTTTTCCGTGTCTGTTCTTTCTTCCTTTTTTTTTTCCAGCAAAGGAAACAGAGTAAAATTGTAGCAAGAAGAGGAAAGTTGCAGAGGGTCTTTAATCCAGCGCTCACCAGCTCCTCATTATAGCCTACCCATGCTCTAAGTACCAGGCAGGAGCCTGTCTTTGCTTCCACATGTCTACGCCGCAGTCCTGCGCGAACGGCGCAGATGGGCTGTCCTGGCGGCAAGTACTTTCTCAAAACAGAGATCTGAAATACTCTTTATTTTGCAACTTAAATCATACTTATCGTGTTGCTTGATAATGCTTTCTTTAAAAAAGCAAGCTGTCAGAAGATCCCGGTGGGACAAAGTCCTTGAATCCAGTAATCAACAAGAATGAAGCTTGTATACATCACCTGTCCTGCTAATAACCAAAGCCCCGCCGTTCCTGTTCAAGTCTGTCGTCTGGTTCATGTCAGGGAATGTCAGTGGGACCCTTTCTTTGTGGAGGGCAAAGTCAATCTAAGTATCGCCTGTCAGACATATGCTTGGGCAGAGGGAAAACGAAGCAGCAGCGCACAGCCCGGCTCCTGGCACTGCGCTCTGCGGTAGGCTGATTTTACCTAAGTCACTTCACCTCCTGAGGCCTTTGTTTCCTTTTCTGGAAAATGGATAAATGCCTCTTTCTTGGATAAGGCAACCTGGAGGTTACCAAAGAAGTGCGATAACACAGAGGTGTGATGTGCAAGACCAATAATCATTAATTACACTGTTTGACTGTTCCTGAGTTCAACTAAGGAGCGACCGTTGCTCACAGCTGCCATCACCTCTGAGTGATCCCAGCACTTCCTTCTGCAGTCTGGGGCAGAGAGCATTTCTTCCAAGAAAAGCCATCTTTGGTCTCCTGCAAACTGGCAAATTTTGCTGCAGCACTTGACGCTTTCGCGTATCCTCAGCGACGCACGCCTTGTCTCTTACCAGAGGCAGCATGATGAACATTGCTGTGTCCTTGATCATTCCCGTGCACAAAATAATCTTTCTGCACCTTTTTTCTCTGCCTGCTTTTGGTGCCAGGGAGAGAAGAAGAGGAAGAGAGACAAGCCGTTTCCTGCATGTGGAGTTGAGAAGAACAGTAGAAAATATCTGTATGTACATCCACATACGTGGTTGTCCTCTCTGCTTTCACACAGGGCTTTTCTTTCCAGTGGTATGTGTGGCAGGGAGTTTTTCCTGAAGAGCTGGCGATGGTAATGGCAGGAAATCTGAGCAGAAGCCTCTGATTCTCTGCTTCCTCGCCCCAGAGAGACTTCAGGCAGCTTGGTACCTGTCTCCCGGTTCTGACGTGGCATTTGGGGCCTGGTCTGATGCAACCCAGACATCCCAAGTGACACTTGTCAAAGGGAAAAAACAAATAGCATCTGACATGTCAACTGGAAACAACATGCAGGCACGACATCTGCCTGCGCCACTGGGAGAGGGGCCGGAGGCAGAAATGAGGCCGGACTCGGCTGGGGTAGAGCCCTGAACTTGGCTGGGGTATTTTTCTCAAGTTTTTGTCTTTTTTTTTTTTTTTTTGTTTAAGACTGAGACTGCTAAAACCTGTGAGGTAGTCTGAAGGGAATACCTGGGTGGGGAGTTGTGCTCTAGAAGTTGCAGAGATTAATATATTGTGGGAAAGCAGGTTGTGTACTGGTATGAGAATATTCGCACACTTCACCTGAGTATTCAGAAGCGAGGGGGTTTTCAGTGTGTTTTTTACTTAGGGAAAGTTTTGATCTGAGCATAAAGAGGGGTGGAGGGGGGTGACTCTCCCTTTCCTTTATGGGTGAGGAGACACTCTTGCCCAAGATTCATGACATGAAATACTATTTCATATACTTCAGGTCTTTCTAACAAGTTCTCCTTCTTTTTAGTCAAAACTGTGAAGGGGCAGAGTTCACTCCAGATCTCTCCTGCCCCAGAATTTACCAGAAGGGCTCTGTGAGCCTAAAAGGACAGATTCAGTGAAAGACACATCAAGCTGACGCCATTATGGTCCGACTTCTTTCTAATTGGCCTCGTCTGTTATGCTTATTTTTAGAACCATGACTGAACCTTAATTAAGAGCGACGTTGCTTTGAGTAGATTGTGGCCTCGCTCTGTCGAAATCCTAATAGGCTTCAGAGTGCTTTAGTTTTTCCTTCATCTCCTGCTTAATAGCTAGGCATAGGGACCGCAGCAGCGCGTTAGGATGTCTGTAGAACCTATTCTTGTTATGCGAGCGCTCCTTTCAGATGTGGCCTTCTTGGAGACAGGTCCACAGCGGTGAAAGTTCAGATTGTTGTTTATGCTTTGTGTTTATGCAGGTACACAGTCGCCCTGGGAGGGTACACACAAATCGCTATGGTCAGAGTCTCTCTGTGTAGAAACGGCCCACTGCTCCGTGCAGCAGGGTACGGCTCAGGACATCCTACCTCTGCCACATACTTTTTGTTAGTTTAGAAATATCACTAGTTTGAAATCTTACCCACTGCACGGATGACGTGGTAAGGATGGGCAGCTGCCTTCTTGGCTTCCTCTCTTGAGCCTCGGTGCCTGGGATTGGATCCGAGAGACACAAGCTTTGCACTTGCATCCAAATCTTTCTTCTTTTCTACAGGAGGAGGGTCTCAGCTGCGGGGCCCGTGTCCCTTTGCACCTCCCCAGATGAAGAGGCCAGGCCATGGCTATCCCTTCCAGCTCCAACAACCTCCCACACAACCACCTGGGCCACACGGCTGTTGGGGGAAAGCACATCCACAGGGATTGCAGTTGTCTGTGATGGCACAGAGTGACCCTCTTGGCCTTAGGTCTCTTCTCTATTTCTTCCCATCTTTCCTGGGCACGTTAACACCAGTAGCTGGTCAAAACCATCCCTGCAGGTCATGGAGAATGTGTCCCAGTGACTACTGCTCCTGCCTGGATCAGCAGATGGATTCTGCTCCTTGGGGAGAGATGCTTTTCTTGAAAGGTTTTGCTGCCTTTATCTTCAGTGTTGCCCGTCTCTGCTGAGGAGGTTTCTGAAGCTTGCTGGGACAGAGAAAAAGTGAGCACAAGGTCAGCGGTAGAAGAATTGTTCACAAATGGTCTCTATTCAGCCATCTTGGATGATGTGTTTGCCAGCCGTGAGACTGATGAAAACTGAACTCCCTGCAAGCTCTGTGGGTGTGTTGCAGTAGGAATAGATCAGTTTATTGGGGCATTGATGACTTTGAGTTGCTAACGGGTCAGCCGCAACATCCCCTCCCCAGATTTCACTCCTCAGCTTTCTAAAAGGCTGAGTTACATACTGTTATTGTCTGCGAGGGTAAAATTCAGTCTGAGTTTCCTATGACAATGTACTTTCCTTGTGAAATCCTTCTCTTTGAGCTTCAGCAGCTTGCTTTGATATTCTCATGCTATGTCTAATCTGCACAGCAAGTACCTCCCGTGATGCGCCCCGGGATCCTGCTCCGTGAAAGACTAGGATATGGCAGGTGGAGGGAGGGAACTGCTTCCTTCCTGCTTCTCCTCCCAAGGTCCCATAAATTGGGCGTAAGAGTACACCTGCAGTTCGTGTTGTTGCAACAGCAGCGGTGGGTATTGCTGTATTGCTGTGCTCCTTGACCTCAGCCAAAGCGTGCTGCCGGCGGCTGGCAACCTGGAGGCTGCAGTCAGAAACCTGGAGCGGAGGAGTCTGCAGGGTTTATTTGAGCATCCTCTTCTTTTCTTCCAAAGCTGCTCCACTTGGAGGTTTAGGAAAAGGGAAACTTTTCTAACCAAATGTAGGAAAAAATGATAAAGGGCAATTTGAAGAGGCTAGGTTGTTTGCTTTGGTTAAAGATGGGCCTTTTTACACAGAAGTATCTGTGTGCTCTTGGAGGACACTGGGCTGGAGTACGTTTGAATTGCAGGTTGTGCATGTGCTCTGGCATCGGTAAGGAACAGTATGTAAAGAACGGAAATGAGATTGAATACATTGCTCTGGGTGGTTTTAGTTTGCAACCTTAGGAAAAAAAAATAAATCAGCCTTTCAGTTATACTGCGAAGCAAGTTTCATATGGCTGTTCTATAAATGCTGATTCTTTTGTAGAGTTAGTGCCAAGGTATCTTTATAAAGTTCCATTGCTGTTTTGCATACAAAGCATAAAAATAATCTACAGAGATTACCGAGAAGAACATGCTCAGCTCTTCCTAATAAGAGAGAGCTACAGAGCTATTAATGGTAAAGGGCCTCAGAAATGTCAGTATGGTCCGTCCTCGCAGCCCAGACTGCATCAAGCCTTTGCCAGAATGCGTTAGAGGAGACCGCTAATGTGCCGGTCACGTTTCTGTCTGAAAATGCTGTGCCTAGCATAGCAACAAGCAGCACCCAGATAACAGCAGCTGGACAAGATTAAAGACTATTCTTTTCCCTTTGGTTTTCCAGTTTACGGTGTGAATTTGGCAGTATCTGGTATGTAATCAGTGTTACAGCTGCCGTGGAGCCAATTTAGATGCCAGCACGGCATCAAGGTCCACTGACTTCTTCGGGTATCTTCACTCGGAGGCATTTTGTTGTGATGCCAACCTGACCTGGATGCCCAAATTATCTGATCACTGGAGGTGTCTGTGAGGAACCGGGAGTCTCTTTTCCAGCCTTGGCATTTACAACAGAAGGATCACTTTCTCCATTTATCTGAAGTGGAGGATTTTTTAGTAATAAGATTGTGCAGACGCTGTCGCAAGCATGGTACAGGTGCAGCCCTTGAGGAGCTAGTATAAAGGATAAGGGGATGAGGTCGTTTTGTTATTGTTGTTGTTTTTATTATTATTATTACAGTTCTGCATTTTGAAATCCTACAACCTCCTGGAGCAAAGTGTCAGCTGTCGCTCCGGGTTTTGTTCAAGGCAACTGGGCTACGCCCAATTTATACCAGTTAGAGGTCTAATGATTTATTTGTCTTCACTCAAGTCGGGAATTAGCTGCTGCATTTGCAAGTTTCATCAGTCAGCCAGTTTGTCTGGGATGAATCAGGATCTGACGTTGTGGGCTTTACAAAAACAGTTCTGCCCCACTTGCCAAAAAGAGTTTAATCTTGCATTTTTATTGCTTCCTGGAAGTCGTGCTCTGCAGTAAAGCAAGTGTAACCAAAAGCTGTTGCAAAATTGGCAGGTTAACCGTGTTCAGCTCCCCCTCCATCCGTAACAGGAGATAGCAGTTCTCCTGTAGACGCTGTGGTGCTCACTGTCGTATTGCACTCCAGTTCCAGTCCTTTTCCCTGATTAGGCAATGAGAATTATAAAGTAAGCTTAAGGAAGTAGGGTGAAGCAAGGTGCTATTTTCAGGTGTTACAGAAGGCTGAAGCTAGGAAATTCTTGGCGTTCCCTGAACGCCTACACACAGGCACTGGCAGCATCGGCTATGCCTTTCTTGTACAGCCTACGAGCTCCGTCTCAAGGAGAGCCTTTTGGCTGATTCCATGGGGACTGGATCAGCCGCCCCGTTCTCCGCCTTTCGGTGCACGCGTGTGCGCAGAGACCCTCCACACTTCCATCCTGCCGCCTCCTCAGAGATCACCTGCGGGAGTCTGCAACATGAGCTGGAGATCATGTGTACCGCAGCGCTTCCTCTCTTGGCTTAAGCCTGGCTAAGATTCGGTTACCCTTAATCCACATTTCCAGGATCAGGTAGGTGTGGAAACAATGCAAGGTTATTCCTGCACTGAGCTGGTACGGCATGTCTTCTGACTTAAATTCACAGCTTCGCTGTCCACGTGTTGTATTATTACAAGGATATCGATGGAAAGGGTTTAAAATACCTGTGGCTCCCTTGCAGCATTTTACTCATCAAATCAAGGGATAACGTGCTTTGCGTGTGATCATTCAGCGTGCTTTCCCAAGCAAAACAATAATGCTGGGGGCTTGTACTACTTGAAAGTACAAAGAGAGAGTCTTTAAATCTCTGCAATGGAAAAGGCAAGAAGGCGGGTTATTCTTAATAAACAGTTTTGTCAACTTCCCATCCGGCCCTGTTCAGCTTCCTTGTTTCTCCGGGCAAGGAGCTTAACAAAAGGGCTCTGTTTTAAACACACCTACACATGTAATGGTAAAACAGTGTTTGGTTCAGCTCTCCCTCTGTAAACTTCCAGTTCAGCTTTCCCTAAGACAATCCTGTCACAATGTTAAAAGGAAAAGAATGTCCCTTTTTCTTTCTTCTTTTAGCTGATGATGAGAGAATGACCTGTGCTTCTGAAATCTGTATGGAAAACCCACTGGTGAAATGGTTCTACCTCTCACTTTCTGCCAATGCTTTTCCATGTCATACAACATCAGCCGGTGCCAAAGTTAACTTGGCCAGCTAGTAAAGGGTCTGACCCTAACGATCATTTTTTACTTTGTACATTTTCCTGTATTGTTTCTTTTCACAATCTCAGGCAGTACTAGGAAAGTCCTTTCTCGGTGTCTGGTTTACATCTGTCGAGTGCGTTTTAATCTATTTACTGACTTATTCAGGACATGCTGTACTGTGAAATCCTGAGTGAGACGAAGACTTTAAAGATGTGTCATATCCTCCTCTTGCATTTATGCTTTATAGGTAGTCAAGGCGGTCCTGCAGGCTGTCACATTTGGGACTTCAGTGGTACACAGGTCCAGTGCTGCTCCTCTTTCTCAAAGGAAGAGGTAGAAACTGTGGAGATGAGTGCTAGCGCAGGGGGAGAGATCCCCCATGGAAAGCAGAGGGAGGATTAAGGACAAGCCCAAAAGCTGGGGCGAAGGAGAGTCTGTGCAGCACGTTCGGGGTACTTGATTGCTAATCCCCTGCTTTGACTTTCCACTGCACCATTATGTGCTTTAAATAAGGTTGTCGGTGGTGGTTTTCTCCTAAGAGCTGATGGAGGCCTTCCTTAGCGTTGGTGACTGAAGCAACCGGAGGCCAGCCGTGCCATGCCTGGGGACGCGCCCAGGCTCACGTGCTGCAGGGGGACAGCTGGCTGGCTGCAAGGTCTTGGGGGATGCGAGGGACACACATTGCTGGCATTTGGTCATCACATCTCTTCCTGCATTTTTACCGGCACCGAGAAGAGATCAAAACAGCACTGTGCAGGCTTCCACCCCCTCCTGGTATTTAATTCTTCAGATGACTTTGCCAACCATCTCTTTAAAACGAAGGGAAGCTTTTGAGAAAAGCGCTCCTTCAGCATCCGTAAGAATCACATGCAGCCGCTCTGCTTGGTGCCTGGTGTGGGAGTCCACACGCCGCGCAGCCGGTAAACTGACCCCTGTGGATGGGCCCCCAGGCCGGTCCCCCAGGGGTAAGGCTGCTGGCTGGGAGGTGGAGGGGAAGACCCCCCGCATTCAGTGATAACCCCATGTTTGTCTGCCCGTGCCTGTTGCCTTGCAAATATTAGGGGGAGCGTGTTGTGCGAATGTCAGAAACGGTGCGTGATTGCTGCTTGATTTGCTTGAATGAGACGAGAACATAGCAGTGAAAGAGAAGGGAGCACGAGCAATTTTAATTGTGGTTGTTGGTGTTACTTCACATTCATCCTCCTTGGAAGAGCTGGCCTGTTGCTGATGTGCAAAATCCTTCTGCTTTTACCTAGGCGGAGTGAAACTCCAGGCCGACCTCACTCCTGGCATTCAACCAAATTTGCGGAGAACCAACCCGATCCCAGCATGATGCAAATATCTCAGGGTACGCTTGGCACCCCTTGGCATCAGTCCTACCACTCCAGGTAAGCACCGCACAGCTGTGGTCCTGTGCTGCGTAGGCAGAGATGTAAAGCAGTGTGCGTTTCTAATTTAGTATCATTTATCCTGTTTTCATGTATCTACCACGGGTGTAGCAATGAGGCTCTCGAGCTAGCTTGCCTTTAAACTAGGCCCCCAGTCCTATGTCCTCCTTGATTCCAGCGTCCTGCTGGCTTCAGGGAAGCTCTGCCTCATGCCCAAGGATGTGTCTTGACAGTACTGACTTCAAGATCAGAGCCTAAGTCTAGAGCACCGGAGTGAAGGAAGAGGAAAAAAAAGATGTGGTGGAAAAATGTTACCAGTCGCCTCCATACTGCTGGACAGATTTACAAACAGCCAAGGTTAGGATTAGAGCTAGGAAGGCTTTGGTTCCTGTTTGGTTACCCAGGTAAAATGACTGTGTTTTCCTCCTTTAAGTGCTCTGTGAGGTCATTAACAGCTAGGAAATTAATTGCTTTAAAAATCCCCCTTCCTAACAAGATGAGAGCGCACTGTCAGGACGTTAATGCAGCTTTCTGTGGTTTCGGGTGCGGGAGCTGGAGTCCTGCTCTGCATCCTGTGGAGTGCTCCCATGTAGAAACGCAGGATGGTTGTTTCCCCAGCAAAGGAAAAGAGATTAAAAGTCAAAATCAGCCTATTAAAAAAATAAAAGGGGGGGTGGGGGAAGAAAAGGGTGTAGGTAGCAGGGCAAGCGTGCCCGTCAGCAGAAGCGAGCTGCTCTCAGGAGCAGCCGACAGCACCGACGATACTCCCAGGGTGAGAAGTTCAGCGAGGGATTTCCTGGTTTTGACAGTCACCCCTGCACAATTCTGCAGGAGTCAGCTTTACCATACGTCTGTGTCCATGGCTGTTTCTCTAAGAAGTTAGTGCGGTGTTTCACCAGTCCCCAAAACACTAAACTAGTAACCTTAGTGCTGTTGAAAGAAGGTGGTATGAGGCACCTTTGGTTTTGGCCGTGGACTGTGGCCGAGGCAGATTGGAAGCAGTGATGTGGTCCCAGCAAGTTGGGGCTGTTTCTGTGAGGCCGCGTGTGTGGCGAGCACGGGCAGGAGACATGCCTGGGGCAGACGTATCCCTCAGCTACCCTGAGCAGCCCCAAAAAGTACTTGGTGGTAAGCCCTGGGGCAGCTTGAGGGGGGACAAGTGTAAATTCTGCCCTTGGAGGACTTTCCCTGGAAAGGCAGAGGGTTTCAGGAGCAGGAAACTCTCCTTATAGCCACTGGGATTTAAATGTCGTTTCTTCTGCAGGTGAGACTGAGCCTTGGCAGAGGGGAGGAAAAAGAAAAGAGAGCATTAAAAAAAGTGAGGAGATGATTGCAGAAAAAAATGTAGGTTCGTCTCTGGCCTTCAGCACAGATCAGGCTGTAGCATATTCATTTCCCACCCGAGGGCTTTGCTTCCCAGCCACAGCTCCTGGCAGAGCCTTTGGCAGCGCGGCTCCGTCTCCTGAGTGCTTGAAGAGGAGCACGGGGAACATCTAGTGGCCAGCTGGCCAGGGCTGCGCTGGGCATTGCCAGGGAGATGCTTATTTTAACCTAAATTAGAGTGCTGCATTTAAATGAGTAAACGAGCTTTATCCTGAGATTTGCCGTATTGCTCTCGGCCTGTCTCTGTGTTCCCCTGCATCTCTCTGCAGAGCTGCTGCTTTTCGCCTCGCAGGCAGGTTTCCTGCTGCCTTTCCTCATCCTTAGCTGCCATCTCCCCCCCGTCTGTCCTTTGGGCGCGTGGGTGTTAATCCAGCAGGGTAGAAGTGAGTGCGGCCGGGATATGATCGGAAGGAAGCTTTAGGTTCTTCAGCAGACACTTGTTAGGGAGGGGGCTGTTACCAAACACACTCGCTGCCTCCTTGATTCCCAGGCTGCTGTGCATCCCCAGCTCCCCCGCTGCGGGGAGCAGGTTTGGTTTTGTTATCCCGGTGGAGCAAAGCGCGCAGAAATGGAGCTTCCCTTTCCCTCTGCCAGCTGAGGCTGCAGCTTGCACCCTGCAAACCCAGGCTCCTCTCCGCTCCTGCTTCCAGCTCTGAGCCTCGTCCTGCCGCCCTTCGCGTGGGACAGCAGTCTTTCCTTTCCTGGTGCTTTCCTGTAGCTCTGCGATATCTAAGGGAGGGGAGCTGGGAACAGCGGGAAGAAAAGGGAAATCCTCAGGCTACTCTCCCCAATCTTCAGTGTGTTTGCTTGAATCTGGGAGGAGAGATTAGCCAGGCGAAACTCCACATAAATTTGTGATATCCCCATGTAAGGTGTAAAAAGAACGGTGGCCAGCACGAGGAGGTCCCTTCCCACTGATAGAAAGATCTCTGAATATGCCTTCTTTTTGAACACAGCTCTGGTGGCCACGAGTCCTCTTTCGACACACGTGTGTCTCAGAGCAGGTGCCAAGGTGTACCTGCAGCTGCTGAGCTGCATGAGGAGGCGAAGACTTCCTGGGGCATCCTCAGACTGCTTCTGTTGTTGCACCCCCACTTGCCTCCACGCACAAACACATGCATCTCTTCTCTGTCTTGTCAGTTTAGTTTTCTCGCAGCAAACAAACTATCCTTGGGACAGCTGAATTTCCAGGAAGCCTGCCAGGGCATAGCCTTCATCTCCATAAAAAGAAATGAAATGGGAAAAAAAGAAAGAGATTAGATTCCCCCCAGAACGCCTCTCGTGCTCCTCTCCTCCTCCTCGGTGGCGTCGGTGCTCATTCAGCTTTCCAAGTGCTTTGGATAGGTTTGATGGGTGGGGTTGATCCTCCCTGGCTCCAGAGATGCACTGTCTTTCTGTCTGCGTATCCCTCCCACCCTTCTGTGGTAAATAAGAGCCATGTGTTGCAATGTCAAGCAGTTCCTCTTTGTGAACTGGGATGACTGCAAACAGGGGATGGAGTAAGGCCCAAATATGGGTTTTCATCTGCACTTCTCAAAACTAAACATCATGCTTCTGAGCTCTCTTATAAGTTGTTGTGCCTCTCCGCTGCTGACAGTGGGTTTTTACTCTTCTCTCGCTCTTCCCCAGCTCCTCAACCAGCGATCTCTCTGGCTATGAGCATGGCTATCTGAGGAGAAGTCCTGACCAGTACAGTTCCCGGGGCAGCATGGAGAGCTTGGACCACTCCTCCCCTGGTTACCACCCTTGTCACCTGTCCCCGGCCAAATCCACCAACAGCATCGATCAGCTCTCCCACCTCCACAGCAAGAGAGACTCTGCCTACAGCTCCTTCTCCACCAACTCTAGCATCCCTGAGTATCCTGCTCCTCTGTTCAGCAAGGAGCACTCCTGCTCCACAGACAGCGTGCAGTCCCGAGGTGGCCTGCAGGAGGGGATGAGGCAAGCTGACATCAGGTATGTCAAGACAGTCTACGACGCCCAGCGAGGGATCTCTGAGGAGTATGAGGTGAAGTCCTCCGCCTTGCTTCCGAGCTGCGAGGCCCGGGCCTTGCTGGACGGTCGCGGCCATGGCAGGCTCCACGGCTTCAGCCGGCACAACGCATCTCCCTCGTGGACGCAGCCAGGCCAGGGCTCCTCGGACAGCAAGAACCAGCCCCCCAAGGGACCTCCCTTGCCTCCCACTCGCAGCGACAGCTACGCAGCCATCAGGCATCACGAGAGGCCCAGCTCGTGTGCTGGCCTTGATCTGAACAAGCCTGGTCGAACCCAGCCCAAAGGGGCCTGGCCTCCGCTTGTCAGCACCCTATCCCAGGGACCGCTGCTGAAAACCCCCTTTGGAGAAGGGCATCTGCACACCGTGGTGGAGAGGAGCCCGGAGAGCAGCCCCACCGTGAAGCCCAAGCAGAGCTATTCCCAGCCAGCCCAGCCGGGGCAGCCCCTGCTGCCCACTGGTGTCTACCCAGTACCTTCCCCAGAGCCACACTACGCCCAGGTGCCCCAGCCTTCTGCAAGCAATAACGGGACACTTTATCCAGCTCTGGCCAAAGAAAGTGGGTACTCTCCACCTCTTCCAGTCTCTTACGACAAGGCCGTAGCCAGCAGAACTCTGGGCTTTGAGGAAAATGGAAACCAAAGTGCTACAAACAGATCAACCATCTTCTACCAGCCCCCAGCAGCTGAGAGAAAGCACGATGCTGCAGCAAAACTTCTCCAGCAAAAATCTCCGAGCACGGCAGGCCCAGAAGTCTGCCTGAGCACGTCGAGAAAGGAGGAGTTGTTACCCCCCTTACAAGGTAGCACACAGCAACCAAGAGACTGCAAATACTGCCCAGGCCTCCAAACACAGTTTTCAAGCTCCGCAGCCCCAGCCGAGGGATGCTAGTGAGAGAAAAACACATTACCAGCCCAAAGAGGACTGGACGGCTGAATCCCAGGAGGACAAAAATGGCAACGCACAGACAAACGAGAGAGACGCTGCTGCTCATCAGCAGTGGGGTCATAGCAAGGCCAAGCAGTATGGCTTCTCCTCCTTGCAGAACATCCCAGAGAGCTCCCGGAGGCAAAGCAGCTCCGAGCTAAAAGAGATGCAACCAGGCGAGGGTTATTCCAGCACCAAACTGTCCTTCTTCAACAGCAGCGGTAAAGAAGAGAAGGATCACAGGGGACAGGGGCACAAACATTGGAGTGATGTGGACCCACAGGCCTTTGCAAGGCAGGAGGAGGAGGGCACGAGTGTGACTCCATTCCACGCTGCTGAGCCGAAGTGCGAAGAGTCCCCTTCTCCGCAGCACCCAAAGACCTCTGATTTCGGGAGGAACCGGCTCAGCTCTAGCAGCACCCAAAGCTTTCCCTATGGCAAACCAGATGCTGGCAAGCCCCGCTGCTCGGTGCTGGAGAAGGTCAGCAAGTTTGAGCAGCGAGAGCAAAGCACTCAGCGGCCCCAGAGTGCTGGGATTCCCAGCTTCGGCCAGCACTACGGGCCAAGCAGGACGAGCCAGCCCTCCAGCGCGAGGTGCTCTCTGAACAGCCTGGAGGACATGAAGAGCAAGCTCCGCGAGCCCAGCCAGCTGCCCAGTGAGCCGGGCAGGGTCTCCAGCCCCTCCGTCAGGAACGGGAAGCTGGAAGAGGCTGACTGGCGCCCCATAGAACTGCAGATGGTGGCTTCGGCAAAGCAGGCAAGACCTAGTGAATACTACAGCCTATGTCCTGAAAATGAGGTGCAAATAAGGGCAGCTCAGCTACCGAGGAGTAAAAGCACATTCCAGCTGGGAGGTGAGCCTGAGAAGGAGATCCTCTGGAAGGATAATGTCCAGGATGCGCACGGGTCCCAGCTGGACACACCGTTTAACAGGGCCTACAGGAACAGCATTAAAGATGCTCAGTCCAGGGTGCTGAGGGCCACTTCCTTCCGTCGCATCAGCCCTCCATTCGGGAGCACACCCAAGAGGACAACCCAGAGGCCTGCCTCGGCCCACGTGGGCATGAGGAGCACGGCGGCATCTCCCCACACCCCAAAGGAGAGGCACAGCGTCACACCGACAGAAGGCAGCCTCTCCGCCCTGGACTACGCCAAGACACAGCACGTCTTGCGCATTGGGGGCCGAAAGCGGCTGACGGCAGAGCAGAAGAAGCGGTCTTACTCAGAACCGGAGAAGATGAATGAGGTGGGCATCTCTGATGGGGAGCCATCGCCTTTCTCCTTCCAGAAGAAAAGCATCCATTTTGTCTTCCCAGAGAATACGGTGGCTGACCGGCGTAAGATCTTCGAAAGGGATGGCAAAGCTTCTTCCACAGCCAGCCTCTCCAAGCCAGAGCTCAAGCAACTCCAGCAGAACGCCCTCGCCGAGTACATCGAGCGCAAAACAGGGAGACGGCCGTCCTCGCAAGATGTCGGGCTGCTGAGGGAGCGCTCCCACAGCTCCTACCTACAGGCAGGTGGCCCAGACAGCCAAAGCCTTTCATCCGCCTCCAGCATGAATTCCCTCCAGGACCAGAACCTTTACCGCCGGAGAGAGTCTGTAGAGCGGATATCCAGGACGAGGCGGATATCTTCTACCCTTCCTCCTGGGCTGATGAGCTGCTCTGACACGAGTGGAGACGAGAAGAAAGGGCGCCAGGACAGCTTGGTCACGAGCCGACCAAAAACAGAGAGGTGCCGGGATTACAGAGCCAAAACAGAGCTCACCAAAGGCACGCAGACAGACCCCCTGGGCATGCAGGGCCAGCCTTGCTACGGGAAGCAGGAGCAGGTCTTGGAAGCAGCCTCCTCTGCCAGGAAATCTGGGAAATCAGTGTCTGTGGAAGACTTGCTCGATAGGTATGACAATCAGACAGTCCCTGTGCACGTACGTTCCAGATCGTCTCCCACGGCGGATAAGAAACACCAGGTATGTGGAAACGGGATCATGCGTGCAGGTGAGCAGGGCTCTCTGAACCAGGGAAAGAGGGGGAATATCGGAGGGCAAGCTGATACTCAGCCATCGCAAGTATTCTATTGGTTAAATGCATAGTGAGATACAGACCATTTATTGTGTTTAAATTACCGGGATGCTGCTTTAAATGCTTGCCAGTGGGGTACTGCTTCTGTTCAGCTTTCTTACTGCTGGGGCTATTTCAGGGATCTCAGAGATGCTGGGATTTCAGTGCATACGCTGGTAGCGTTCTTGTGTTCTTGCTGCTCCTCACATCCCATCTGTGGTGTCCTGTTCTTACCTGCCGGCATCACCGGAGAAGCACTGACCGCCTGTCTGGTGGGGTCTACCATTAAGGTGGTGATACGCTGTTGCTGCTGTTCTGCCTTAGCCCACTTTCGTGGTGCGAAGTAGAGAGGATTGGAGGCTGCTTGAAATTGCCCTGGCTCCCGCTGTGCCTGACAGTGCCGGGAAACGCTCGGCAGAGGCACTGCCAAGTAACCATTATGTTTTGCCTCCAGCCCTGGAGGGAAACATTGCAAAGAAAACGTAGCGGAGACCCTGGCCGGTCTTTCCATGTCCCCTGCTTGGCGGTTGGGAACATTGCACTGATGTCACAAATGGGGAATTCGACTGACTCTGATGATGGTAAATAGTAGAAACAGGCTAACTTCTTAAAGAACAACTGCCCAGGCCAGCTCTTCAGCTGGCTGAAATCTGTTCAGACCTATTTAGGTAACTGCAGCTGGTTAAGCCACACGGATTTACAGCAGCAGTGGATCTGCTGCCCCATCCCGTTTCCACGCCAGGCTCCCTTCGTCACGGGGAGAGGGAGAAAACAACAAAAATGCGTGGACAGGCTCCTCACTCCACATACTCTGAGTGTTTGGACAGTTTTGCATATTTACGGAGAAGCTGAGATGCAGAACATCTCCTTCTACTCTTGCACTTGCTGCTGGCCCAGAATCGATAATCTAGGTGCAACGAAGTGGTACTGGGTCAAGTAACGTCAACGAGGCTCTGGGCAGCACCTCGGGAGCAGGAGAACCCGGAGTGCGGGGGAAGGAGCTGTCC
Source organism: Pluvialis apricaria (assembly GCA_017639485.1). Taxonomy (NCBI): domain Eukaryota; kingdom Metazoa; phylum Chordata; class Aves; order Charadriiformes; family Charadriidae; genus Pluvialis; species Pluvialis apricaria. Next base: position 82,880,676 of record CM030010.1, read on the forward strand.
TCCCAAACTCCTTGTGTACTTCATTCTAAACGTCCTCCCTCGACAGACCTCAGATCCCACGCTGCGTTTTTAAATAGAGGGAATTAAAAAAGCAGCTTGTGAATATCAAGTGACTGGAATGCATTTCCACAACTGCTGCTGTCTCATCCCATCATCAGTATTTTTCCACACCGGCCAGGCTCATCTGTGCAATTTTGTCACACTTGCCGATCGTGAGGTCTTGCATTCAGTAAGAGAACAGTCCTTAAGAAATGTAGGGTGAAGGCCAAGTGGTGACTCTTTCTCTGCCTCCTGGCACAGTCAGAACAGCAACAAAAACAGGCATCCAGAAAGAGAAAAATCACCAAAATGTACTTTTAATGACAGGTCGGACCACAATCAGCCCTTGTTCGTTTTCACCCAGCCCCCTCTCTTGGGCAGGAGACATACAGGGTAGTTCTTAAGTTCTTTATCTCCCCCTTGTCGGCTCATTGGTAATCTTGTGTACGTTCAGCAGCCGAACCAGAGTTTCTGCCTGTTGGAAGCTGACTGGAGGAAGATGATGAACAGCAGCGCAGACCTGCTCAGAGGGTCTTAGTTCAAGTGTAGAAGAAGAGAGAGCCCTTACTGCTGTTTCGCAGAGTGATTTCGCTGTATCCGCTTCGGGAATGAGGATTTAGTCCCATAGGCAGCAAGGCACTCAGGAAAGCCCTGTTCTTAAATCCTAATTCAAGAAAGAATGTTTGACTTCAAATATATACACCAATCTGTAAGAGTCTGTTTGAAAGGGAAGTATATGTTTAAGTGCTCTTAATTAGCTTTGTTTCTGATCTGCCTCCAATACAAAACCACAGCTGTAAAAGTGGGGGACAAAGCCAAAGCAACAGGGTGGTTATTTTATTTTTATTTTTAATTTTTTTTTTTTGGTGTTTTCAGATTTTTTTGGTAGGAAATGTTTATTTCCAGTTTAGCAGCAGACTCCTGCCTCACGGTATGTTTTTCGGGGCCCTGTGTACAGTGTCGACTGTTCCTTTCAGGCTGCATATAAATCACATTGCAATGTCACCGGAGGAATTTGTTTAAAGAGATAGGGAAATTGATAGCCATGTGGAATTATTAGCTCTCAGTCTTCAGAACGCATTCTCAGCCTTCCTTCCTCTCTGCTTTTTTAGCCTGTCTCAGCCCGCATATCTCCCAGCTCCCAGACTCCTAAATCAAGATCTGCACTTACCCTCCCTCTGCAGAGACACTGCCCAAAAAAGCAAATTACTAAGGGTGTGGGGAAGGGGGTAACTGAAATGCTCTCTGCTGGAAAGATTGTAGGGGAGAAAATACGAACCTCTTCAAAAGCAGGCTTAGCATTTGCTTTCATGTCTCATAATAGCCTGGTGTCCTATGGTGGGAGCTCTAGGGCAGAGAGAGTCAGATTCCCAAAGGCGTTTCAGCTGCGAAATTTCTCTGGTTTTAGATGACATAAATACCTAAAGAGGAGATAGTTCCTGCACTTTTAGTTTTCAAAAGAAGCAAATGCCAGACTTTGTGATGTTTTTCAGCACCTCTGCCTGTGGCTGGAGGTTCCAACCTTTGTGGCATTCAGCATCTCCGCGGCGTTTTAGTCCTGGTTTGGCACTGGGCTTGGGCACGGACTGCTCACTGTTTAGCTACCCTGGCTAAGGCTGCTTCAGTGGTGTCTCAGCTTCTTGCTTGCATGTAAAACAGAGGTGAAAGCCCAGGTCCCACTGGCACCATTGAGCATGTTTTTAGAAGAGGCAAGTACTTGCTGAGAGGTTTTAAAAAACATTTCTCTGAATAAGTCTGCCTGTTGGTCCACAATCCACCCAGAAAAAGGCAGAGAGGTCCTCTAAGCCGAAGTAGGGTGCTGGAGAGTGGTACGCCACGCTAGAGTTTTCCTCCCAGCTGTATATGGCACATGCTGCGCTCTCTTCTTACAAGGGAGCATCAGTATTTTGCTATTTTGTTTTGCTTTCTGTTTGCTGCTAATGCTGTCTTTGCACTCCAGGACCGGCTGAGAAGAGAAAGCAGTGAATTTGGCCCCATGGTGAGAGATCCTTTCTATGTGGTCAGCGCAGGAGCCAGGTAAGTATATGTTAATGTCCCCTTTGTCACCGCAAGGTCAGCTCTTGCCATCCTGCTGCCAGCAGCAGTTGTCATGTGTTCTCTATGTGAACAGATGGATCGTGACAAACTAGAGAAAACATCTGCACGGACACAGTTCTGGGTGTGCTGTGCCCAGCAGAGTTAGGAGGAGTAAGTTGCTGTGAGCTTTTTTTTTCACTGTAGGCATTAATTCACTGTCGAGTCCTCCTCATGTTGTCCTGGACCGTGTTTCTGCGGCAAATCTCCAGTTACATAACTTCCAAATTGCATTTGATCTGCTGTTGGAACTCACATCCAGGTGCTATCGTAACTGAAGGATTTGAAAGGAAAAAATACCTTGATGTCCCTCTCTGTCTGGTTTTCTCCGGTCCAGGGTGCTGCTTCCCCAAAAGCAAGTGAACATTTGCGTAGACTAAAACCGGGAGATTTCATTTATCCGGCTGAATTGGGAGCTTGCGTTTAGGCTGCTTTCCTCTGTGCAGGCAGGATATTTTGCTCAGCAACAGGGGAGAGAGAAATGTTTTTAAAAATAGAAAAGTGTAATCAGAAAACTCATAATATTAGGACTTATGTAACTATCCACTTAGCAGTGGATTGTTTTGAAGTTAACTAGAACTGAAGTTGATCTTGCTGTATTTACATTTAAATAATAAATAGATGCTTGCCCTAAGCTCTGAGTGCCCGAACAGCTAACTCATATTACAGTAAAAACCATCAAGAGGGACTCAAAGAATTATTCACAAAGGAGCTCTGTTTCTCACAAACTTGCAGTAAATGTCAGCCCCACTGTTGTCACAGTGGGAGTTAACGCTGCTGTCTCCAAAGGTTTCCCCAGCAGCTCTGGGTCAGGGAGCGACAGCTAGAATTTGAAGAAGGCTCCTCGTCTAGCTGGATCTTGCTTCTGACTGGCTGGCCATTTTTGCCGCTAAGAAGACATAAAAGTTGTTTTAGAGGGCTTCAATCTGCCTTCAGGCACATCCTTTTGTAATTATTTAAAACACACCCGTTTACTTTGATTTGGAATAACTTTTTCCTTTTTTTTTTTCCTAAGAGAAAAAATACAGCTGTTTTAGTTCATCCTGCCTCCCCATTTCTTCTAGAGATGGCATTTCATCATTCTTCTCAATAACTACTTGCTGCTTCCTTTTTTTTTTCTCCCCAACCTATTTTCCAAGTAAGGGAATTGAACACCCAGACTGAAAACAAGTTTATTGGGGCACGAAATGTAGGTTTCTCATCTTCATGCTTCACTGCACAAAGATTATTGGTATTAACTTAACAGTCTTATGATGTGTCTGCTGCGTAGGCATTCTGCCTGCTCTGCGAGCACATTTCTTCTGGGAGATGTGAGGTCGCTTTCCCTTCTTGATCAGAATTGGATTTCCCAAAAGATAGAACGAAAGGCTGGGAGAAGACAGGAAAAAGCCCTTGGCTCTGAGGACACAGCGTCCCACTACACAGGCTGCAAATCACTCCCGATGAGCCTGAGTGATTTTTCTTACATTACTGCGCCTGAACTGACCTGAAGGAGAATGGGCATGAGTTTTGGAAGCCAGAGGGCTCTGATCGTGCACTGCTTGACGCCGGTGGAAGTTTTACATTTAACTCTCAGTGAGAACGAGACCTGAATCCTCCATAGACTGAAAGGGACAGGCAGACCAGGACCTTACCTATGTGTCAGTGATTCACAGAAGGCATTCCACTGTTTAGGATACTGTTGAACGTTCCCCTGCCCCAGTGTGAGTATTTCACAGTCTGGTTCGTGTAGGATCATTGTAGTGTCTTTAATCCATCCTTTAAGAGATGCAGTCGTTGTCTGTCCTGTGGTTGTCAGCCCAAAATAACTGGTTTTCTAGCCAGTCCTCTCGCATCTAACTGTCACATCCTATTGCTGTCTGCAGCATACTCCACGCACGGACCCTTCAGGGAAGGCGATAGGAAATGCTTCTAGGTTTCCTTGGGACGCAGCTCTGTAATGCGCTGGAGAGGAGATGGGACCATCCCTGCCACCTCTCTTGCTCAAGGAGGAAAACTGTCAAATGGTGACGTTGCGGAAACGCTGGTCAGCAATCACTTGGTCCCATCGCACATGCTCCATGACTTACGCTTGTGCTACTCCCCAGGTGTCATACAATAGCTGTCTCGTCAGCACTGTTGGGGACGGTTGTTGCTCCACCAGTTTTAGAATCCACAATTGCTTCCACAGTAGGAGAGATCTTTCAATTAGAGAATGACCATCTGGCATTTCTGACAAATAGTGAGCATCTGAAAAGAATACACATTGCTACTGTCCAGGAACCACAGACAATACCAAGAGCAGTCTGTCTGGGAAGTTTCCCCACCCCCCAGGCAAAGGCTGCCAAATTCTATTCTCAGTCACACCAGAATAAAGCCAGAAGGACCCATGTCTGTGACAGAGTTATTCTTAATTTGTACCAGTACATCTGAGAGCAAATTTGGGGCCCAAGTCTCAAACATCACAGATTGGCAGTGTTGGATTATTTGAACAATGAATCTCAAGAACAGAAAATATATTGGCAGTAGAGCTTTATTGTATTTTATTGTGTTATGGTATGGCCTCATGTTTTTAGGCCATCTTCTTTTGCATCTGCTAGTGCTATTATTACTGCTCATTTTGTTTTCCGGCTAAATACCCGTACGGGAAAGTAGGTTTGGGTATGTATTCTGAGCAGGATCCTCATTTCAAAGGCCAGACACTTTTTCTCAGGCTTACATGAGAACATCTTAAAAGATCTGGAAGGAATAATTTAATCTGCTGGCTTTGCAGCCTTAACATCCGTTTGCAGCTGACGTGTATTGGCTTTGGTTTTTGTGACACCTGCCTATCTGAGCAGGCTCTTTTTTCTAACAGGATTCCAAGGTTGTAAGAGCTTTTTTTAATTTTTTTCCGCAGTCAAAATAGTGCATTTTTTGGCCTGGCTTTGTTCTCAGAGACAGTTGAATCATTTTAATGGCACCTTTCCAAAAGGAGCAGATAACGTTATGGGAATTTTTGGCCCATCAAGCTGAAATTCTTAAAATTGTCAGCAATTGAGAAAGGAGTTTGATGGTAGATAATGTCGAGTAGTCTTTCTTACAGCAGTCACTACCAGCCCCATCTGTAACAAACAAAATTCAAAGCAAGACAGGAAAAGAAGCCATGACCTCAGTTTCTCCTAATTTTTTTTTTCTATTGTTATTGCTGTGATGATTGCTACGTGTGTGCACGTGTGTTTGTGTGACCTAGCCCACACCGAAAATGCTGGGAGATGGCGAGTGGGTATGGATCTGGCTCTGTGGCCCTAGAAGTAGCAGGCTGGATCTTACTACCAGTTTCAAAGCACAGTTGCACCTCACCTAGATCAGCAGTCACTGACCCAGGCCTCTGATATGGTTGCCTAATTTGCTTGTTAAGGAGGTGCGCAATAGCTTTTCTTGCTCACTGATTAATTATTAGTCTTATCATGGTCTGCCTCTTGGTTTTTAGGTCTTTCAGCAAGCAAGAAAGAAGCCACTCAGAAAAAACGGCGTTCACAAGTTATTATCCCCATCCTCACCACAGCAGCGAGGTTGTGACGGGGTCCACCACACTGACCGAGAACCACAAGCTCTCAGAACTTTCCAGGCCAGAAAGCAGGACTTCTGCATTTGTTCCATCCCCAACAGAGGCAAGGAGTCACTATCCTGAGCAAAAGCAAGGCTTTAAACCCTTGTTCCTTAACCTTACTCCTTCTGGATCTGGCCAGTCCTCCCCTAGTACGCCCACTCAGACTCCCTCAGACTTCCAGAGTGCGGGTGATGAGCAGGCTCTGAGACAGCACCACGCCAAACGAGATGCTATTCCCCCTGAGGGCAACGGTAACATTCAGGTACAGCCTTTGGACGCTGTCCAGAATAGATCCCCTGAGACTCCCACGGAAGAAATGATGTGGAGAAGGAAAGCTGGGCTGCCTCACCGATCCCTCCCACCCAAAGTGGTGTGGGCTCATTCGGTTAAAGACAACAGCTATCCAAGGGCTATGGTGTCTCCCCCAGCGGCTGGGCCAAAGTTCTCCCAGAGGTGGCAGTCCCTGCTGGCACAGAGCAGCACTTCTTCTGACCCAGAAACTCCTTCTCCCCAGGGTACAACTCATCTCCGGATCTCGGAGTCGGGCCTGCAGCTCACACCCCCACCATTGCTGCAGGACGATGAAGACGATGAGGTGTTTGTCATGCCTTCCCAGCCCAGCGTCGTCGCTCCAGCCTTCTCACCCCCACTGCCATCCCGTCCTCTTCCCGAGCTGAACTCTTGCACTTCTGCAAACGGCACGGAGGAATTCCCACCTCCTCCCCCACCGTCGGTGCTCGAGGGGAATGGGGCAGCTGGAGACAAATCCACCAGGCTCACAGAGGAGGCCAAAGCGAGGTAAGGGAGCGCTGTAACGCAGCCTCTCGGGCGTTGTAGGGCCATATACAGTAAAATGTGCGGGGCTCCAGACAAATGTGACTGACCTCCGCAGGTCTGCACGCTGCGACGACCAACCCACAGCTGCTAGCTGAGCGGGAAGCTTGCAGAGGAGGGCACACGATGTAAGGGGGGAGGGACAGACAGACAGACTTGCTGCTGCTATGCCAAAAGCGTTGTCAGATGATGTGGCCAGGGCAGGGCACAAAGAAAGAAGGCAAAAAGCTTTGTGGCCCATCAGCAGATGCACTGACAGGTGCTAAGTAAGCAAGGCAAAGGGGGTTATGGGTGAGAAACTATCCTGTGTCGTTCCCCCTGCAATTACTGTATGGATTTTAGTGGAGTTTCTTCTTACTCACTCCAGCATGAAGAGTTAAAATGGCTGCTGACTCCTTCCAGTTACTGTTTTTTGAGAGAGAACTATGAAAATCCATAACAGTTTTTCCCAACAGTCAGGGTTTCCCAGAATACATTTTGGACCTGGCACAAAATAATGCTGTTATGAAACAGTGACCATCTGCCAAGAAGTGGCAACACAAATATGTCACAGTAACGCTGTATAGTGAATTTTTCCTGAAGGATAGGACTTCAGGCTAGGTGCCCAGCTGGTTTCACTCGGCACAGCTTCCCTCGCTCCCAAGGAGCTGCTCTTATTTCCGTCCGGGAAGAGTCTGGCCGGGGCTGTGGTAGTGATTGGTTTTTCCAACACGAAAAGAAGAAATGAGTGTAGGCTGCTCAGAATGGTACTCCCAGGGGGTGAGACGCAACGTCCCCTGCCTGTGAGCAGGAAACAAATTGACTTGTCGCCCACTAGTTCCTTCTGTGTGGGAATGACAAAACAGCAGTGTCCAGGTTGATGGGACAATATGCTTCTGGTGCCAGTAGCTTCATACTGTGGGTCTTTCCATGTCGGAGTGAGAAGTAAGAGACAAAAATAAGCAAGAGAGAAGCAAAACTTAACTTGTCTTAGGCCTGCACCATGTGTTCACAATGGTCCTGTGCGGTAAGTTTATCTTCATCTCACGGAATTTTTCTGTCCATACTAGCTTCAAAAGCTTTCCCAAAGCCCTGGCTGAGAGGGAGGTAACGGAGTTGGGCACCAGTATCGGTGAAAATAATTGGCCCCTCTCCCCACCTGTGTCAAAGAGGACTAGCTCTCCGTCTGCTGTGGATAAGCAGCACCAGTCACCTGCTTCTTCTGAAGGGCCTCAAAGCACTGATAGACAGCCCATAACTCAAACTGAAGGCAACCACAGAGAGCCAGCAGTCGTCACCGGAGAGTCAGAAAACGGCAACCTGGACTCCGGGACACCTCCAGCAAAGACAAAGCAAAAGACCCCAGAAGATATTAAGTCAGAGGCTCTAGCAAAAGAAATTGTCCATAAAGACAAGTCTCTGGCTGATATCCTGGATCCAGATTCCAAAATGAAGACAACCATGGACTTAATGGAAGGGCTTTTCCCCAGCGGAACCAGCTTGCTGAAAGAGAACAACATGAAAAGGAAGATGTCGCAGAAGCAAGCTAGCAGGATGGCAGTGGAAGATGACACGTAAGCACTGCTTGTTTGGGTTGTGGGCTCGTGTCGCAGCAGAACTTGCTGCTTGCTTGCTCTTAAGGACAAGCTTCTGCTGAATTTTTCCGCATCTGTGTAGTTGGATGCTGGCAGAGAGTGAGTTCCTCGGTTCCCAGGCGCGAGGACTGGCAGGGCGTTTCTGAATGCCTTTTCTCCTGAGCTCAGCTGTACGTGTGGCCTTTGAGCTCACCTCTCCGGGCTGTGTAGAAAACGATGCTGAGCTTGGTAACGGGGCAGGAAATGAACCACCCCTGGAGATGGTATTTGATTTTGCAATTTTAACCTTTGTAATCTGAAGCAGTTCAGTCCAAAGCACAGTAACAGAGATACGAGAGTAAAATCAAGACCAAAACAGCGGCAGGCAGAAAGCTAATGAGAGGCCAAATTTTGGAAGGATGGATGGGGGCACCTTCTGACTGCAGGGGGATGCAAAGATCAGCGCAAGTCCTTCAGTGTGGTTTTATTAAGATAGAGACTCCCAAGTGACAGCTGGAGAACCGTATAGAAATAAGTTGTAATGCACCTTGCTGGATAAGATGGTCAGTCTCGCCATCACCAGCTGAGCTGCGCTGATTTGCCTTCAGCGAGGATCTGATCCCGTATAGAGTTGTTAACCGGTCAACATTTTAACAGAGCAGCTGCGCTGTTCTGCGCAGGGGAGAGAGCTGAAAGCAGCTGACATGCACCCTCTGATGGCGGAACCTGCCATGTCTTTTGTGGTTAATAACGCTGGGAAGGTAGCACAGAGGGAGTGCTGGAAAACCATGGATCCAGGCATGGGAAAAAGTCAGGCTCAGACTGAACTCCTCCTTTTTCTTCACTGTGGTGTAGGAGAGAAGAGAAGGAAGCTCCTGTAACCCTGGTCACCTGTCCTGCTTATTACAGCGTTTCAGCACCCAAAGCAGAACTGCTGAATAAAATTAAGGACTTGCCAGAAGAAGTAGGTGAGGAAGAGGAGCTGCTGGACATCAATGAGAAGAAGGTAAATTAAGCACGCACCACCATTTGCTGGTTACATTCCTGAAATAATAATAAGCCCTAAAGTAAAGTGCATTTCTATTTGATGTCATCTTTTGGCAGTCCCAAGTTGCATGGGGGCTGGGTGCATTTAGGCTACCTGTGAAGCTCCATTAGTGTGGCCCAGATTGAACGAAGAGAACTAATCTGAGTACTCTCTGCAAATTTGAGTACAAATCTTGCACAACCCTGAGGCGGGCCTGTATTACGCCAAATGCTGAGCGTACAGGTTGTAAGAGGCGGTCCCTGTCCCATACCAAGGAAGGAAATTGGAGAGGTGAAGTGGCTTGAGCAAGGACAGCTCGGGTTAGGAACAGGAATCCAGCTAGTGACTGCACTGTCTGAGTGCATGAGGTTTCGCCCTAGGATTTTCTTCTTCAGTGAAGCCGATTTACCCATTTTACCTGCTGTCTGCATTCACTGCCTGAAAAGAAACATTGGTGACACCTTTTCCCAACACTCTATAGTTTCACTGACCTGCTGAAAGCCACGTGTGCCTCAGCAGCTCAGTCAGCACAACCTCGATGCCTTGACTTGGATGGGAGGAAAGGAGGACAGGAGAGGAGGAAACATTTTCCTCTGAAATGTGGCTACATTTCAGCGAGGAACAGCCCCTGCAGTTCTTGCTGTAGGCTTGGGTGCTCTGTCTTCCAGGCTTTTGCAGGGCCTTCTAATTTGCCCCTGTGGTTGTCTCACATTGGTTACCCGATAATTACAGACATGTTACGAAGCTCACAAATCCCAAGGAGCCACAGGCAGGTACTTGCCTGTCTGTGCCTCCCTTCACACACCTACTACTTTCGTGTCAAAAGCAGCTGTGCCTGCCCGCCTGTAAATTTAAAACATCCTACATTGCACTGGACAGAGTAGCGCAGCCTATATTTTGTGCTCTTTGTACAACAGCAGAGTTTAAACATGCTGAAGGATACAAATATTTGTGTGAGTCCCATATTCTGCAAACATAGTACTTAATTCTTCCTGCACTGAAATCAGGCGTGGATTTAAAGAAAGGCTCCGAAACTCAGCCTGTCTGTCAAAGTACAGAGAATTGTCTCTGGCACAGCTCCCCATTTTCTCTCTGGGTCCTCATCCCCATGCCAAGTGTTAAAAAGCGGAGAGAAGATGCGATGCTGAGTGATGTTTGTGAGTATGCAATTTGTCCTGCAGCCCTGACTTGGAGAGCTCACCTCTTTTTCTTACTGTTTCTATTCTCAGCTTTTATCCGCTAAGCAAAATCTGCTCCCTACTGGGCTTTAACACAATGACAGCTAGAATGGGACCTCCATCACAGGGCTGTGTAACAAAAATTATGAGTACTAAGTGAGCAGAGTAGCCCTATTTTATGGAGCGTTTGAGGTGCAAGTGGGACCCTGTCGAGTCTTTAGGAGCTGTCATACCACGCAACTGGAATGGGTTAGAGACGCTCGCCGTGTCTGCCATCTCTTATTTCTGTAGTCTTACACAGATTCTGAGTAGAAAGTCTGCACGGACAGATCATGCGTGTGTTGCTAATCACAAGCATTTGCCTAAGGCCTTTGCAGCTTTAATTATCTGTCCCAAGCCATCGGTTGTAGAGCACCCAGCTTCAAAGGTAATCACAGCTCCTGCCACGTCTGTAGCATTCAATCGATTCTTGGGGTGCTGTTCACTTCAAAGCCGACTGCCGGCTTATACCAACGGGAAAGGTAGGCAGTGATTAAACAAGATCAGGGTGATGCTCCAAGGAGTCGGTGGACATGCTGCAAGCATCTGACAAGCTCGCAAGTAGATGCGAGCCTGCCATGGAGGACAAGGCGCAGGCCTCAAAGGTTACATTTGCATGGAAAAACAGAAATAGATGGGAGTGATTAGGCCCAGACAGCAATATCTGCCTGGCATGTTTGTTCGTGGTCTGTGTGAAACAACATTTGCATAGGCATTATCTGAGAAGGCAGCTACTCTGAGAGGTCGTTTGGATAAACCAAGCTCATTTCCATTGTAAGTATGAAAAGGAGCTATATTGGTTGGCATTTGGGATCGCAGGAGAGTCACTGATTAATGAACACAAAGCAAGTATTTCACAGTCCCCATCCAGCTTCCATGCCTTCAGCACAAAGGTACGTCGCTCCCAGCAGTCCCGTAGCCTCCTGCTACAGTCGGAGGGCAGGTCTGCACCTTGAGCAAAGCTCCCAGAGCAGGGAGCCAGTTCTGAGCAGCTCCCTCCTCCTGAAAACCTGTCGAGGTTCATGCTGGACTCCAGCCCATAAAGTCCTCCTGTAGAGCTTTTCCCCCCCTGGCATCGTAATCATTGAAAACGGATCCCTTCTTTAGCTCCTGGGGATTTGGTCCAGCAATCAGCTGGTGAGAACCTCAGCTCTTTCTTTTGAAGGTGGCATCAGCGTCATAGGCACAGGGAAGGGCAAGTGTTGTCTCTGGGTGCTACCTGGCCTGCTGAGGGGAGAATCCAAGGAAAAGAGTTTTGGTTGTCCCTTACCCTAGCAGGTGGGATTTAGTACCACCTTTGCTCTCCCCTCCTCCTGAACTACCCTGCTAACAAACGGCGTGGCTTAGCAGTTGTTCCACCGTAAGCCTGATAGCTGACCTTCGTTTTAAGAGAATATTACATGCATTTTATTGAGCCTTTGCATACATGTGGAAGCTGACAGTAGATTGTAGTGCAGCCACAAACCCACGCGCTCCAGAGGATGCACGCAAAGTGTACCATCTAGTGGTGTCTGCCTAAACAGTGCTGTAACTTCCCGGCTGCCAAACCAGCCTTTTAAACCCCGCTCTGCCAGGCCACCCCTGGGGATAAGGGCCAATTCAGAGCAACCCCCAGCCTGACCTGGGTTTGAAGATCCTTTCTCCTTTGAAGCAGGCTGTCGTCCTACTTGAAATGACCATCAGTTTTGATGGAAAGACGACTGTTATGGTTTGAGAGACCCATAACAATTTATTGTCATTTAGACAACCGTTCTATCACCGGATGACCCCTCTCCACCCGGGAAAGGGAATTGGGAAGAACAAGGAAACCCGGGAGTTGAAGTATAAGCAGATTTAATAGAGTAAGATTAGATAATTAACATTAATAACACTAAAAAAACACTATTAATCCCAATACTAATACAGAATATGCAAAGATTATACTCAGCCAATTCTATCAGTAGGAAGCTGTGCGCTCCAAGCAGTGGACAGCAAATGTGGGACACTGCGAGCGCTACGGCTTCAGGAGAAAGGGAAGGGCTCAGGGATCCGGCACCAGGGCACGAGGTTCTCAGGATGGCAGCCATCAAGGGAAAGAGAGAACTTCGCAGCAAACTTCCTAATTTATAGTGAACATGACACTGATGGTGTGAAATAATCCTGTTGGCCAGCTTGGGTCAAGCGCCCGGGTCTCGCTCCTCCTCATCTCTGCACCTGGCGAGCTCGAAAACACCGAGACCTTGAAACCCACACACCATAGCTGGCTAGAAAGTAAATATTTTCACAAATTCAGACACCAGAGTCTTCTAAAACTGCAGTCTTCCCAAGTATTAGAAGAGAAATTAGTCCCGTGTTGCTCAAACCAGGACAACAACTTTGAAAGAATATTTTCAGGCAACCGCGTGATTTACTTCTGTTCCATCGTGCAGTATTTATATGCAGAGTAGATTAACATCCATGTAATGGTGCTTCAGCAATGCATAAACTGAAGAGACGGAAAATACCCAGCCCTTGTATGAAGAGCTTTTCCTGCTCTCCGCGCTCTCAGTTCTGAGTAAATGGCAGCAAGAATTGCAAGCCCCGGGCCATAGACTTGTGCTTTTGCATATGTCTTTCCCCTAAATCCTAACAGAAATTAGGATCTCCAGCACATGTGCAGCACTGCTGTTTCTGGAGTAACTGAGCCCTGGGGGCCTCCTTTTCTTCGGCAGTGAAACAGTTGGCAGCATTTTCACAAAACGGGTGTGTGCTCTCCATCTCTTTGCTCAGGCACGAAGTAAATGTAGAGCATCTTTGGTGTAAATGGTTGCTTGATGTCTTTCTGTGTGAGGGAGGGCCTGCACAGTCAGGGAATTTTGGTCACGGTTGAATTTGTGGCTTGCACCGCAACACTGAGGCGTCCAAGTAAGGAACAGTCAGTAGGTTCAGGGCACTATAGGAGGGGGAAATATGTAGCAATCCCTTCTTTCTTGATACGCCATATGTAATTTGTGTCAGCTCAGCCTCCTTTCATGTCGTTGGTACAGCTTAAATTCATTTTTCTGCCAGTTGGTTTGTACAGTTCTGGGTTGTAAAACAATATAACATCCAAACAAGAAAATTCAGGCTGGGGCAGGGGGTGGGGAACGTGCAAGAGATGTGGCTGTAGCTGTTTTCACTCGGAGACTTATCTATATCTTTCAGATGTAAGTAGCTGGGTATCACAAGATGGTACACCAAATCTGATGTCTCTTTTGTAAAATGTTCATTGATGGTGGAACAAATATATCTTTGTGGAATCTGATCAGGTACTCCGATTGTCGCCAAGATGTGGAATTTTGGAGTTTTCTCTGTTTCCTCCTTAATGTCTTCTTTGTCAGCTGTTGCTGACTTGACCCTGCTCCTCAGGAACTGTAGCCATAGCCTCTTGTTTTTGTCATCCATATGACCCGGGTGATCATGGTAACGGCCGATGTGGCAATGTGTTTCCCTTCCGACAGGCTGAGCTCATCGGGAGCTTGACCCACAAACTGGAAATCCTGAAGGAAGCCAAGGAGGGCCTGCTTGCAGACATTAAGATGAACAATGCTCTTGGAGAGGAGGTGGAGCTGTTGATCAGCAAGCTATGCAAACCTAACGAGTTTGACAAGTACAAGATGTTCATTGGCGATTTGGATAAGGTGGTGAACCTCTTGCTCTCCCTCTCGGGACGCCTGGCCCGCGTAGAGAATGTTCTGAGTAGTCTGGGGGAAAATGCCAACAGTGAAGAGCGGGTACGTATCTGCACAACCGTAGCATCTTGGCTTTTTTTGGGCTGAGGGACAGCTGCAGTCACAAGAAAGTGCTTGTATAAGCTAGGACCTCTGAAGGCTCACAGGAAGGCAGGTGTCTTAGTGCTTATGTATAAGCCGTAGCAAACGCAGTTCTGTCCCTGGGAACATTTGTCCCGGTTTGTATGTATGTCTCAGATCCTGCAGCTTTTCTCTCAAAACAGAATGGCCGTGTTCGGGACAGCATGCCTGTGACCCACGGCTGGAGGAAAGGCTGCATGGTGGTGTGCATCGGGGAACAACCCACTGCCTTTTGTGCGTTTTAACATTCTTTGGGTGGTTGTGAGCAACAAAGCCAGATTTTCCTGGTAGTTGTTGCTTTCAAGCAAGTTTTACTGACTTTCTTGGAGCACTTGCTGCCCCCCATTGACTAGAACATGTCTAGAACTAGAGTCTGATTCAGTGGGATTCACAGTCAATCCATAATGAGGAACTCATCCTCCTCCCCCAGGCTTTTGACAGTCTGTCTGGGAGCGTAGCAGCCATCCCGCCTCCCCTAGAGGTGTCAAACATGGCATTGGGAGGAAGGAGAGGGGGGATCAGTGAGTTTGGTGCTGCTGATACTGAAGCGCTCTCTCTGGTGTGTGCAGAGTTCGCTGAACGAGAAGAGGAAACTGCTGGCTGGCCAGCACGAAGATGCCCGGGAACTGAAGGAAAACCTTGACCGTCGAGAACGGGTTGTCTTGGAGATCCTGGGCAACTACCTCTCTGAGGAACAGCTCCAGGATTACCAGCACTTTGTAAAGATGAAGTCCGCGCTCCTCATAGAGCAGCGAGAGCTAGACGATAAAATCAAACTGGGTCAGGAACAGCTCAAGTGCCTGATGGAAAGCCTCCCCACAGACTTCACGCCCAGGGATGCAACAGCAGCAGCTGCCCTAGCTGCAGCACTTGCTACCTCCGCTGGGGTCGATGGTAAAACACCTCCAGCAGTCTCTTCCTCACTCTAACCTTTCCCAGGCGGACCCGGGATAAAGTCCTCCTGCTCGAGTCTTTTTAATCCACGTACTTGGCAGATGGTTCTCTACAAAGACAATGAATGGAGACAGGTTTAAAACAAGATTTTAATGAAGGACAAAAATAGTGATAATAAAGGTTTTATTTTCCTTTCCTTCCACCTCTGCTTCCTGGAAACTTAAATCAGTATGGAGGGAAATCTCCTCCTGCCAGAGATGAGGAAAAGTCTCATGAGAATGAAACACATTACCTTTAATAAAAAAACATGACCTCCTCTCTTCCCTCCCTTTCCTGGTACCTGGCACCTCATTAAATAATGAAGGATCTATAAGAATGAAGCCTTAAAAATAAAACCAACCCATTCTACTGAACATTATTGATATTTATATTTTTTAAAGAACAAGACAGAACGTGTAAGTTTTTGTACATACTCTAATCAGTTACTTGATTCTACTTTGTTCTGTATGTAGAAAAGACATTTAATTTTGTATTTTGTGAAAACCTTAACAAAAAGAGGGAACCCCAAAGATAGTTATGCATTAGCTTGCAACATCTCTTCGTGGTTTTGTTGCTGTTGTTGTTGTTGTTTTTTAATATAATAAAAGGCTACCAGAAGAAGCTTCAACCTGTTTCAACACACGCTAAATATACCATTCAGTGGCCTTGTGGAGGAGATTTTGACCAGAAAAATAGAATCTTTCCTCTTCTGGATCTTGTGATCCTCTGATTCTGGAATTTAAACATGCTTTTATGAGAACCTGCATCTCAGGAGTCCAAGTCAGCATGAAGTAACGAACTCAGGTCTGGACTCACTGCGGGAGCACGGGGGGAGTCTGTCTTTGTTTTGAATAATCTAAGTCGTGATCTTTGTTACTCTTGCAGCCTGAATGCATTTCTGTGAGACATGAGAGGAATCTCTAATGAGATTTTATAGGCCTGTTTTTGTGAATGGATGATGTACACTGGAACTTTTTTCATACAGCAAGTACCTCATTTGTCTGAACTCACTTCATCAGAAATTATTTTACAAGCTAGAAGAGGCATTAACGCGAAATCCAATATTCTCTTCCTACCCACAGAAATCATGTACATGTAATGGTAATGCTGTGCGCCCTGGTTAGATAGACAAGGGCCTACCGCAAAGACTATTGGATTATTTCCCAGTCGGGGCCACCTGCAGTAACTAAATTTGCCTGACTGAACTTTACCACATCAGTTTACCAAGTGCTGGAGGATTGCTGCCAGTTTGCAGTCAGCCAAGCAGATTGGGGCAGACTCCCTTTTTCTCTACAGAACGTGCTTTTCTCTCTAACGAGCTGCATCGCCGTTTAAACGAAATGCCTACAAGCTGCACGAACAAATTACCACGCTGGCTGGTGAGCCAGATGGGGGTTGCCTCTCTTCTAACCTTGCAGAGGTTTTCTGAATCTGAAATTTTTCTTGAATCTGCAGCAGCGATTCAAGCTTCTCCTTTCTCCAGGGTGTTGCCCTGTTCGTCCCATCCTATCTTACCACCAGGACCAGAGCAGAGATTTTAGTCATGTAGTTTTTACGTCCATTTGTCTTGAATTTCAACTCTAGTATGTGACTGAAAATGACAACATTCGTTGCTTTCAGTGCTGATTTTAAAACCCCCTTTTTTTTAATAGCTCATGTCATAGCTCTTCCCCAGGCAGCTTGGCAGACTAAAGAAAACGCCAGTGCCCTTCTGTCAGATCAAGCATCAATTCTCCAATACCCAAAAGAAAATCTACCCGGTTTTGTAATGCTTTTAGAAGCAGCAAGCCAATTACCTGTGATGACAGCAAACATATCCTTTTCATTACTTCTGAGCTTCAACGCTGTTCAGGCTCATACAGCATTTCATGTGAACCCTAAGCAGGGGAACTGATTTTTATGCCTTAAGCAATGCTGAATCAAAAACAAAATTGGAGGGGAAAATATTTTTGGAGTCACTCAGGAATAATTATTTGTTTGAGCGGAATTTCAGGAAAACAGTGGGGGGAGCTGTTTCGAGGCAATCAAAACATTTAATTTGTCCTAAAAAAAAAATAATCCTACACAGTACTTCAGTTTAGTTCATTATATTTAAAAGTTGGTTTAATTTAGATTTTTTTTTGCAGCCACCCTTCCACCCTACACTTACCAAAACAAAAAGACTTGGCAAATCTGGCAGGCCTTTGTGAACAGCCGGAGACCGGCCCACAGTGCATTTTCCATTTAGTAAGTTCTTTCCTGAAAAGGAAAGTCCTGCAGTCTACCGTCAGGTCAGGAAGAGCCTCCCATCCAAACAGGGTCTGCGTGTTTGCTCCGGGAAGCAGCACTGACCTCAGGGGGAACACCTTGGGCTGCGCACGCTGCGAGGTCCAGCCGCCTTCGCCCACACGGGATTGCACGATTGACAGCAATCGTCACTCTGCGTGCTGGCATCCCGCTGCAAGTCAAGTGTTTCCAAGTGGCGGGCAGTCGGCCAGCCTTGTGGTGGTGGTATATACTAAATAGTGCGTAAAACAGTTTCTTTTGTCTGTTTTCCAGCTAAAAAATTTGAGGTTAAGGGTTCATGGTGGTTTACAGGAAATTCAGATGTTTAGCATGACTCTGCGCTCCAGCAAGTTTGGGGGTTGATGATGAAAGTCCTGCGTGTGCTCCCACTGCACACACAGGCATCAGCTAATGAGGCAAGCCATAATTGCTTACGTTTTTATAACAGCTTAGATCTTCAGGTGAAAAATTAGTTAAAGCCCATATTTCTGTTATAAGTGCTGGTAAGTTTATCATTAGGGAAACTGTCTTTGCACAACCTAATTGTTCAAAACTTGCTCTCCTAACTGCAAGGTTCGCTGAGTGTAGTAGAAGCGCATCTTGACACGCATTTAAAAGTAATTAAACCTTGGTCAAGCCAGTAGATTTACTTCTCGGAGCCTTTGGCAAAGAGGGGAACCTACTCATTGCTCCTTATCCCACCTTGCTTTTCTCTTGCGTTTTTAAAACTAGAGTATAATGGAAACTCATTTCCCAGAGTGATGACATGATTTCATGGGACAGGAATACCCCGGACAGAATTTTACACTTATTGTCTAGTCCCTGTAAACTTACTGAAACAAATCTGAATTTTTTGTCTGGCTACATGAGATTTTTAGATCTGAACCCGTAGTTATGTGGTTGCAGTGGAGAAAGCCATAAGCTATATACAGTGAGCATCTACCCCTTCCCCAAAACGCAGTGTCATGTGCTAAAGGGGCTAAACATTACAGCACATTAAAAACAAATGATTCAAAACACATATTGCAACAAACAGCAGTTCTCAGCAGGTGGGCATTTTTGCTAAAAATGAGCCTTATTTTTATAATTGAAGCATCTGTTTGGAATATTGGAATGAAATACCGTACCTCCCACCCTGCCGCGGGGACAGCCGCACTGGCTGAGTTTGCCGGTGGCCTCCCTCTGTAGGTGACAGCGGGTGACACTGCTCGCCAAGTCAGTTCAGAGTACCTGAGTGAAGCGCCTTCTCCAAAGCTGTCTCTGAAGAAGTCCGTCACCTGCGGAAGGATCCTGCGGCAGCTCCCTGGCTCACTTAGCTGGCTGCAGTCGCTGCCTAGCACAGGGTGAAGTGTGCACTCTCACTTCACTAGCTGGAGGAAAAATCCTAGTAAGGACAAAGCAGTTGTTACACTTTAGACATACATTACCAGTTCAAAGTCAAAACTACTTGTACAAAATCAACGAGGTGCCTCATTGCCTGTTATGTTACGTTGCGTTTGCACATTACAGTTAGGAACATAGCATTTTTTCCTGAGTCAGCATTCCTTAAATTATGATCTTTAATTTCCAGCCAATTTCTGAGGGACCTCTTAGGAAAAAGGCATCACTCCCCAACCTCCTGCTCAGGCTGTAGCCTTGGCACTAGAGAGACGGGGTGCGCTTTTCCTAGGCTTTGAAAGCAGTCAAACCGCACTGCTGCCATAGCGCCCAGACCTACAGAACAGAAAAAGATGGAGGCATGCACTTGCACAGTGATGCGGGATATTGTGTGGGATATTGAAGCAGGTCTTTTTAAGCCTAGCTCTCGGTAAGTCCTCACGTGCTTTTAGCAACATGCTGCGCCTACAGTCTGGTCTGCTGTGCCGTGCCACGTGATATAAGCACCATGAAAATCTAGTCATCCGACTTACAATTTGCTTTTTTTTTATCAGAGCCCCTGGGCAATTGATGGTCACAAGGAATTCACATCAGACACTTTCCTCAAGACTAAATCCAAGGAATAATGTTTACATGCTAGGGTCTGTTGGTTGTGAGTTTATACACAAGATCTTTAATGAAGGTTACCTATAAAATTGGTCAAACACAGAGCACCAAAACAGTTTATGTGTCAGGCCTGATCCATCACCTCTACAACTCAGCCGCTGTCATGGTCGTTTAGACTGGTAATTAGGAGAAGCAAGCAAACCAAACTGGATGGCATTTCATACTCACTCCACACAAATCCTGAATACGATCATGAATAGTGATTTGTCATTTGCAAAAAGGGAAACAGAGTGAGCTTTTCATAGGAGAGCCCGTGCTTTAAGTGGGTTTGAGCAAACGAGGGGCATATCTACAGACCCAATCCCCAGGTTTCTCCGTGCCTTATTCAGCCATCCACCAAGACAGTGTTTACATCTGGGCTTGATTCATGAAAGAGCCATTTCTTCCTTTATATGCCTTCAAGAGGGGATGTATGGTGACCGTGGCACGGCATTATGGTTTGCCTGTGTTCCTACAAGACTTGCTCGTGTCTCTGCATGAAAAAACAAGTGTCGTACACCTCTCGTGTATTACAGGGTTCTAGCAATGCGTTACTGAACAAATATCATTTGCGTTGTGCAACTGAATGTATTTATGTGGCCAGGGTGGTCTCAGTCTAGGAGACGGTCCTTTCCTGCCTGGTTTGGCCAGACTTCGCTGTCCCTTTTCAACACAAACCGCAGAAATAGGCTGAATTCAGGGTGCCAAGTAGTCCAGAGGGTGCTTGCCAGACACATACGCACACAGCTGATACTGTTGTTTGTGGGCATACAGTAATACAACCTCTACAGCTGCAGCTCTGGCTTTTTTGCAGCTTGCTGCACGTTAAGTGCTAAAAATTCTTGCAAAAATCTGCTTTCTCCTTGCCTGTTGCAAGATGGAGGGGGAGCTGGAGGCGGTCAGGTGGGGAGTGTCAGTGGGGCTCTGCCTGGATGGGGATTTGGGATGAGGAAAAAGGGCTCATTTTCTGCTACACCTTAAAGAAAACATAGCACATATGAGCCAGGCAGTTTTTTCCTCTGTGATTTGCAGCTTGAGACCATGTCTTTCCCCTGAGGTTGCTCTGTGAGCGGATAGCCTTCAAACGAAACACGAAAAGCCAGCAGTACTTCTTTCGTTCATGTTAGCACTAAATGAATTTTTAGGACTGAAATGCAAAGAAAAAACCAAACAAAAAAGCCCCAACAAATACAAAATTCAGCTGAGGAGAATAAAAGCTGGTGAAAGCGTGACCAAACACTGAGGAAACGGCTTATGAGGGACCTGCTTCTTTTGCACAGCTTGTGCTGCAGGTGTTTTGCTGAGCTAAAATAAGATTGTGATTAAAAAAAAAAAAAAGGATCCGAGCAAGCTTAGCGAGGATGGCATTTGAGAAGGAGAAGCCATGGCGGGAGGTTTTGGAGGAGCCAGCCCCAAGCTGGCTTTGCGGCAGGCGCCATTTTACCTCACGAAGGGGCCAGGCGGGGCTGCGCCAGCCGCCATTTTCTGCAGGCTGCTGAAGGGAGTGCTGCGCAGCAAGGAGGGGGGACACCAGGACACCCCCCCCCAGCACCACCCCCTCACCAAAACCTCCAAAATGGATAGCAGAGTTTGCTGCCCACCCCTCCAGGTGTGTTTTTACAGCTAGCACCTGTGGGGTAATCAGGGCTAATGAGGGACAGCGGGACTCGGGCACAGCCAGCCATGAGCCCACACACAAGCCACTGCAGGAGGACACACACCTCAGCCTGAAGCCTGCTGAGGAAAGGTGAGTATATATATATTTTTATACATTTTTTTTCCTTCCTGTGGGAAGTGTGTGTCTGCTTGCACACACTGTGGAGCAGCTGGGTTGGGGTTGAGGGGGAAAAACATCCTGGCTTGTTGGAAAGCAGGGGCGTTGGGGGTTTGGTTTCCACAGGGGTCTCCTCAGAAGGAGAGCCCCAGCATATGAGGATTTGCAGACATCCAGGGGACCTCAGCATGGCAGGCAGGCCCAGTGGCATCCCCCAGTCATATGGCAGGACTTGTCCTTATGCTTTATACCTGTCTGAGCCTGGGGGCCCCCACACCAGCAGCATCCAGCCTTGTGCTCAGACCTCCATCACGCTACATGAGAGGGGGAATTGTGTGGTTAAGGTTTCCCCTGTTCTGCACTGGAACAGGGGGCTAGTTATCAGGTAACACAGCTTACGGTTTGAGGCTGACTTTCTGAAAGTAAGTGACAAAGTTCCCTTTGGTTTCTAAGTGTTGAAGCTGCGGCCAAGGGAGCAGGAGGTGAGGAGACAAAGGGAGATCATGAGTGTCAGCAGCACAGTGAGTGCTCTTGCAACGGAGGCAGGTGGTCGCTTTTTCATTTTGTACAACAGATGTCGGTTAATTTCTTGTGTGTACTGTTTGGAAGAAACTGTCTTGCACCATTTTGCTTGTAAATTCCAGTGGAAAGTGACTCAGGTGGCTTCCCATGCTCCCCCGCCCCAACCTGGCTCAGCCCATCAGCTTCCCTAGCATCTCCTTCCACACGCTGCACATACTTACACCATGCACAGTTTCTGGGTGCACAGTGTCCCGCAACTGTCTTTTGAGGCTGTGCTGAACAGCGTCACATGCCTGCTTGTGTAGCTACAGAGTCATTTGGATGGCCTATTTCTGTCAAGTGAAGTTAATGTGAACTGCTCAGGGAGAAGTTATTTTTTGAGAAGACAAAGCTGCTGGTCTGTCTTATCCATCACGCCTGTTTTAGGTCCTGCATGAGACTTAATTCTGTCACATTTACTGTTCCCAACTAATCTCTTCTGCAATTGAGTGTTTGTTCTCTTCGTAGACATGAGGTGATAACATACACCACTTAACTTGTGTTCATAGAATCATTTAGGTTGGAAAAGACCCTTTAGATCATCGAGTCCAACTAAGTCCACCACTAAGCTATGTCCCTAAGTGCCACATCTACCCGTTTTTTAAATACCTCCAGGGTTGGCAATTTAACCATTTCCCTGGGCAGCCTGTTCCAATGCTTGACAACCCTGAAGAAATTTTTCCTAATATCCAATCCGAACCGCCATGCTGTAACACAAAGCATCACAGCTGTTTTGCAGGGTTTTCAAGGTCTAATTTTCCCTTGCCATGATGCTGTAAGGAAATGAAGTGGTGCAGTTTTGGTTCCTGGTGAATAACCAGGGATGGAGGATGACTACAGTTTAGCAAACTTGCAGGATTCGGCAAATCCATCCCCCTCAACAGGGACGAGTATTGTTTCCCCCCACATCCCAGTCTTGGTGTTCAGGCAACCAAGGGGCAGATTTTTTCCTGTAGGCTCTTCACTCCTGTAGGGATGTGTTACTGGATTGCAAAACTGACTACACACTACGCAGGATCTAAATAAAAGAAAAAGAAAAAAAGAAAAACCACACCCTTAGGCCATCCTGTGATGCTTTCTCCTCCTCCCCAAAGCAAGCAGGACTCAGGGTCCTCCCCGAGATACCGACAAGCTAAGGTCCCCATGCCCTTCCAGGACAGCATACTTGGCAGGGACTAGCCCTGCTTTTACATGCACTGTGACCCTCTGCCTGCAGCAGGGCATAGCGTTCTTGCTTTCGTGATCGCTCTAGCAGAAAAGAAGTCTCCTCATCGCTTTAGGAGCCAGCCACGGCATGCTGCATTTACTCTGCCTGTTTACCATTGTCACTTATAGGAACAGGAGTATTTATAGCTCTGGGACACGGGAGAACAAAACACAAGAGGCAGGAAGTGCTGGCAAAGGCACGCTTCCTTCCTACCCTTTCTCCTGTTTTGTGGTCTCCTTAGTGGTAGCTGCCAGTGTTAGAAAGCAGGAAAAGTCTAATTAACTCTGGTGGAAAGTACAAGAGGCTGGTAGTCCCCACGAAGGTACTGTTTGTACCCTGAGCATAGCCATCAGGAAAACTTGTGGCTAACCTACCTAGAAATCAGGACTGCCAGCTTAGCAGGCAAAAATGCTATCAGCTTTACTCTTGTCAGTGCTGAGACATATACTTCACTTAATCAGGGGCAGCCAGGAACAGAAACAGCAGAGGGACCAGCTGTAATCTATCCTGTGCCTCTGCAACATGTACTGCCTTGTACTTCTCAAGTGCTTGTACACTTGATCATTTAGCTTACCTTCAGTCAGATAATGAAACACAGGAACAGAAGGGGAAACAAGACAAAAGCCATCGTCTTTTCCCCAAACCCCCACCCCAAGTGCAAATAGCCTTCAAAAAAAAAAAAAATCAAGACAGACTTGACAAGGCAAAACATCAGCAAGACTTGTCTCATGCTTTGCCTAGTAAATGCATCATATCCTTTAAAAATTAACATCCTATCCTATAAATTATGTAGTATACACAGGACAGGAGTCATAAACACCATTATGTTCGCCCCATCCCTGTCAAATCAGGTAGTCCTGCAGCATGGCCAGCCACGTGCCACGAGGGGTGCATGCTATCTCTGTCCTGCTCCCACACAGGAGATAAGTTACAGCAACCCCTTCCCCACTCTCCCAGCAGGCGCATCGTGGAAACTTGCTGAACTTCAACACAGCAGCAGAGCCTTTTGGTGCTCCCCAGACACACATACCTCCCCAGAGGGACAGGCGCTCAGAAAGCCTCCTGCTGATTTGCACACCAAGTCCCATGTTACCATTAGCTGCATCAGCTCTGGAGAACAGAGAGGAAAAGCCCTGTCTATCCATGGTCACCATGTCTGTGCCCACAGGGTGACTGGCAAGGCACAGCTACAACTCATGCCCTTCTGGCAGAGCTACAAGAAGGCCCCCATAACATGGGTTATCAGACAGCAGAGAGAAAAGGACACGGGTAAAGCAGGAGGGTCCACCCTCCAAAGCAAATTCCCCCATCATTCATGGGGATGCCCAGCTCTGGAGCAGCTGCTGCAGTACAGATCCAGACAGTGTTAGTGCCCTGCAGCACTTGTTACCTTCTGGTGAGCACAACAGGCTTGCAGCCTGTCAGCCTCTCCATAAAAAAAGCTTTCAAATGGCTGAAATACTTTGCAGAGTGGTACTGCCCCTACCCAAGCAGCTGGCCTAACTGCTCAGCTGTTCAAAGGAGCAGCAAATGCAGCTCTAGTCTAGAACAGCCCTGCTGAGAGAGATTAGCCAACAGGAGTCAAATTCCACCTCTTCAGCAGCATTTGGCTAAGACAGACCTTGCCAGCAGAGTCAGTTACCATCTGAGCTGCACTGGGGCAGCCCTGTTGTAGCTTCAGCAGCCACAGAGCCAGCCCCCAGCCCTGGGCAGCCTGCCCAGGCTCCCAGCTCTCCACAGCACGAAGGGCTTCTTTACCTTTCATCAGGTCCTCGAATGCTGCAGCAGTCCCAGCTCGAGCCCTGTCTTGGGGTAGGCATGGCTAGCAGGCAGCTGGGGAATAGCAGCAGCAGACACACTCCAAGGCATTGCATGAGAAGAGCAGAGAGGTTGTAAGCAGAAGAGGCTGTTTACTAAGCTATTTTCTTTTTGCTCTGCCTAACTGCAAATCGTTATGCTTGGTTCACTCAGGATTTAATTCCTCTAGTAACCTTGTTCACTACAGCCCTCGGATTGCATCTGGAGCTTAGCAGCTGATCCACAGGCTGCTACGTGGCTTGTCACCCATACCTGACATGTTACTAAGCCACTGAGTTCACGGTAAAACATGATACTGGGTCTCCGACTGTGCCAAGACCTCAGTTCATGAAGCACCACAGCCAGCCTGGATCCTCTCAGGACTTCACTCCTGAGCTTTCTGTCAGGCTTCACCCTTCACTCCACATCTTTTCACCTAGCAAGTGCAGTTAGCCTGACTTTCCTGCTCTTCTCCACTCCTTAAATGCACTAGTGCCAGCCTGCAATGCACCCAACTGCTGAGCAGGTTCTTGGAAAGCAAAGCTATTTGCAAGAGCACGAGCCATGCCCTGTTCCCTGTCAGTCTCCCACCCCCAGCAAGGAGATGTGAGCAGCACTTCTTGGTCAGCGATAGCACAATGCATGCCCAACATTTACTTGTTTGAGCTTCTCTGGGTGGGGCTAGTCCCAGAGGCTAGAAACCAAACAGCCAGGGACCGCTCACTGCAGCAAACAGGGTCAAGGGAGCAACTATGCTAAGGTAGCTTTATTTGCAGTAAATCATGCTTTGCCTGGCACATGGTCTAACTCAGTACCAGCTGCAAGGCCGCAGCGTGAGTAGGCACATAGATCGATACATACCCCTTCCCACCCCTGTAGCACACACAGGAGCAAGCAGATTAGAGCAGAAAACAGCAGAGGAAGCAGCCATTGCAAATTTGGGTTTATTTCACTATGCAGGAGCAAGAAAACAAAACAAACCAAGCTATAGCTGTTCGCTGAACTTAATGGCTTTGACTTTGAAGTCCCCCTCCACAGCCAGATACTCAATTTTCTCCATGCCCAGACGATTAGGGAACTGGAACTCCGCCTCGGGCAGCTTCACCGTTACCTCCATTTCATTGAAGGAGATGCAAATCTGTAGAGAGCCACAAGAAGGAAGGCTAACACATCACAGCTCACAAGCCTCGCTCCCCACTCCCTCCAGTAGTGTTCAGGACAGATGAGGTGGCCACTGGTGCTAAGGCTATGCTCACTATCTCAGCCTCCTTCTTGCCCCGCAGAAGCACGGAGGGGAGGAAGCTTGTTTGCTCTGCCCCAAGGTCAGCTCCAGGCTTCGAAGGGATGGGACAGACCCAGTCTGAATCTCCGGTCAGTGTTTTAATTGCTCTTACTTGTGTGGCTTGCAAAGGAAGGCCAGAGTGGAGCACTTAACACATCTGAGCTGCTGGGCATTGAGTTGAGCAGAGCACGTCTAGAGAACAGAGCTCTTTAGCTGCAAGACTCTTCCCCTATTGTTTAGTCCCCTTCCCATGGCTGCTCTTTCTCCACCAGAGGTACAAAGCAGCATTAAAAAGCTGTGCCCCTGGCCCATGAGTAGCCTGTGCCAAGGCCTTACACACACCCCTGGGGCCTCACCTCGATCTTGTCACCATGCTGGAAGGGAAAGTCAGCCTTCCTGTCCTCCTCACCCCACGTGCCATCCTCCTTCGAATTGCACACAATGGTGTTGACATCGCCGTGGCAGTCGAAGCGAGGGTTGAAATGCAGCATGAGGGTGCTGCTGTCCTTCCCTACATTCACAGCAAACCTGGGGAAACAGAGAGGCAGTGCAAAGGGGGTGCCCGCGCAGCAGCTCCAGCTGCTCAGTGCTGCTGACAAGCTGAACGCAGCAGGAGCTCAGGCTTTCCCCAGCACCACAGCAATCCATTCATCACCTCCTCACTCACCCTTTGGCATCAGACAGGATCTTCCCTTTGACCTTGATGCACTCACCAGGCTGGATGTCCAGCTGAGTAACGACCAGGCCCTGCAGAGCCAAACCACAGGAGTTAGTCCATCCCAAGGCAAGCTTACCAGCCCTGCTTGGGTGAAGGCACAAAGCAGCTCAGGCAGACCCAAACGCATTTGCGGTTTTGTGCTAGAGGAAGGGTTGGGGCAGGCCAGTTGCCTGCCTCAGCCCTCTGCCAGGGAATCCAAGTTCACAGCCACCACCCCGCTAAGCAACATAAGCTGACAAGGAGGTGATTCAAGCCCATGTAACAGGAGGAAGGTACAGGCACTGATTTACCAGCTGTTACAGAAGACATCCTTGCAAGCAAGCTTGCACCTACAAGTCAGTAGCAGCCAGAGCTATTAGCATAGGATTAAGGTTTGTTACAGAGTTTTTCTAACACTAGGACCATCCCCCTTGCCTAGGTGGGTCTCCACACTACAGGAGCCACCGAAAAGGTTTCTTGTCTTAACTTAAAGCAGCCTGCACACAGGGAGAGGGGTCAGTGGAACCCACTTCTGGCTGTAGCCCAGTAAAGCAGAACAAACAGCACCCCTGAGAAGCTCCTGCTTCAAAGAGCGCTTGAGCCTTCCCTCAGAGCCAGGTTATTCACTCCCCCAGTCACATACCCCCAAAATAGCACTTAACATCACCAGCCTCCCTCAGCTAAGAGAAAGATGCTGTTTGGTGATGTCAGGCATCATTCAAATCACGCTCTGCTGCTTCTGCTCCAGGCCCAAGCTCAATGATGCTGAGCTCCACATAACCACATGCCAGGGAGGCAGGGAGACTAATTTCAAATCAGATATATTATTCAGTGGGGCTAGTTCTCCCTGCCTGGCTTAGGCAGGCCCATGCCCAGCAGCTGCCGGCCGCTCTGGAGCCCAGTACTCCTCTAGGACTGCCACCCAGTCCCAACTGTGCTTGTCCTCGTGCCTACTCCCTGCTCTGCCCAGGGCACAGACCGCTAAGGTCAGGTTTCCCCCAGTCACTAAACTGCTTATCATCACAGCACTAACACTGCTTTCTGACTCTATTTCTAGTACGCCGCTGGAGCGCAGCCTGGAACACAGCCCAGGGGGTCTTTCGAGGAAAGGAGAGTTAGGGGGGCAGGGGTAGGTCAGAATGCACTGCCATCCTGCATTCCTCTGCTGTTGTGTTAAGAGTTAGCCCAGTCCTGTACCCAAAAGGCATTTTTCCAGAAAGAAAATACAAAGTTTAGGGGAAAAAAAGTTATAAAGGATATTCAAACAGTAGAGTTGCAAATGGTCCCAACCCTTTAGAGTACTCAAAGATATAAACATGCACTAGAACAGCTTCCCCACTTAGATAACACACTAGAGAAGAAGAAAAACGGCTGGTCAGCCCTAACTATTCCTCCCACAGCCATATATCAGTCTAGCATTTCCTCTCAGCTAATCCCTTTCTCCTCCTACCTCTGGCACCAAGCCCAAAACCCACACGCAACCAAACCCCAGTCCTGCTTGGCACACGAGTCCAGCTCGAAGGCGGCACTCACTTGCTCCATGCTGCGGACACCAGCCCCGCCAGGCAGCGCACCCCCGAGCCCCTGCTCCGCAGCCCAGCGTGACTCAGCGCTCAGCTCCCGCAGCTTAAATCGCTTGGGCAGGACCATCACATGATGGAGGGGGGGGTGAAGAAGGGGATCAATTGCAGCTGTTCGGGGCTGGAGCTTTCCCAGCCATTTAAAGTGGGCAGCAGGAGATCTCTATCGATATTGTTCTTTGCAGGCAGGACGTGTACGATTTTAAAAGCTAGCGATTGTTTGCTTCTGCGTGATCCTAGAAATCCTTACTGTAAGCTCTTCTAGCTGCTATGCAGTGTATGTTGGCGCTTATCCCGGGAGCCTGAGTGTGGCTCTGTGCCTGCAGCGAGGTGGCTGCTTTTTGTTAAGTGATCCCTGTCTAAAATCAGGGTTGGAGTCCTCGTGTTACTGCTGCAGAGTGACTGCCTCCGAGAATCTGTGTGTGCGCATCCTCCCAGCCCAGCCTCGTGTCTGCAAGGAGCCTGGACTGACAGGAGCCCCCGGGTACAAAGCATCACTACTTGCACTTAAATGAAACCCAAAGGTTTGTTATAGTCTATGCCAGCATTTAAAAAGTGCCTGAAAGTCAAGGTTGTTTGTGTGGGGCACAACCAGATGTGAGGATCCAGGCTACAGCTTTTGAAATGTAGCATGATCTCGCTGGTTCCATTCCAGTTGCAAAAGACTCCAGAGGGAAAAGAGAAATGCTTTGTTAACAGAGGAAGAGGCCGGGCAGGGCTGAGAGCAGCCGGTAAGAAAGGAGGCTGCTTTCCCAGCTAGTCCCCCGCTTTCCCCCTTTACTATGTCCCTTAAAAGTGCACAGCGTCGCTGCCCTGAGGGCATTTGCAGGGAGGGGAAGGTGGGAGCAGCTGGTGCTTTGTGGGTCTGTGTGACTGGATCAGTTGAGTGCTGCCTGTAGCTTTGGATTGGCTTTAGCAGGGTCCTCAGGCCTCCGTGACTCAGTTTCCCTTGTACATACGAAGTGACGTTTAATGACATGCAGCTTCACAATCCCAGTCAGAGCTGCTATACACATGCAGCGTGCTACTTGGTTAAGCCACAACTAGCCTGTGAGATACCTGTCTGCAGATAACTTTAGGAAGGGCTAAACAGGGCAGCTTGCAAAACAGCGCTGGAATTTATGGCTAGATAGCAGGAAGAAACATGCTGCTGGAACTTCATTAGAGCGCGCTGGCTGTTATACGAACAGCATCCTGACTCCTGGCACCATCCTTTGCCCCTCATCTCCCCCACACCCGTTTCTGAACATTCACATGGCATTTCAGCATCCCATATGACTCTGGGTGAATCAAAGCCGAGCTGCGTTTGAACGAGAGAGTCACAAGCCTGAATTGGAGCCCTGTGACTGCGTTGTATAAAAGAGGGCAAAACGCTGACTGGAAGTGCTACAGGGAAAATCCCACACATGCTCTGGCCTCCCACTAACTCCCTGGCCGTCCTACGCATACACAAGAGCCGTGCTGGAGTCAGGAGTTAACTGCAGGAGAAGAGATGGCGCGGGTAGCAAACGCCGCTGAGAGCAGGCCCCTCCACGGACAGTTCGGAGAAAACCCAAGTAATTCCACCTTAAGTTTGCCCTAGTATCTAGGATGATGTTAGCTGGAATCACGTGTTATAGATAGGCTTTAGGCGCCTGCTTTCTGTGCGCTTGAGTTACTGTGCAGTTGTTCCCCGCCACGTGTGAGGGGTTGAGCAAATTCTGTTTGGTCGGTTGGGTTTTTGTATTTGTTTTCCATTCAGCTCTGTGAAATCCCTGGAGAATTCTCTCCTCCTTTCAGTGCAGTAGTATTTCTGGAGACATTGCTGCTGGCAGGGGAGCTGCGGTGCCAGGGGCCGTGCAGGGTCATAGCATTGCCCACTCAGACTCCTCTTCTGACACATACATTTCCCGTGAGCTGCTTTTCTGGCCTCAAGTCTCCTCCTCTGACCTTTCCCTTCAGACGGGGAAATACCTTTCTAATAATATGTGGAGACTGTACTGTTTGTTTTACTCGAGTGTCCTGCACTGGCAGTCTAGTTGGTTTAGCAACGAACCCCTTAGTCTTGGCCCCTGATTTAAAGCACTCCTGGTCTTAAGCGCTGTGAAATCAGTAAAGTGTTTATTCTCAGGCTACAATGCTGAGATACGCGACTGCCTTCCATTTTTCCTCGGGATTACAGCCAGCAGTGGGGAGGCAGAAGAACAAACATATTCCCTTTTGCAGCCTCCGGTGGGAAGAAGTGGGAAAAAATTCCCTAGGGGGTCTCCTTCCCTTTCAGAGGGTTTGGAGGAGGAGACAGGCTGCAAAGAAAGGCCATGTGTCCCAGTGCCACCCCATCAAGGGTGACCCCAGCCCCTCTGCACGACACAGGGAGAGAACACTTTGCACTGCCCGCAGAGAAGGGGCTCAGCCCTGACACACTCCGCTTCCTGGGATGGGAGTTTTGTGCCTAAAGAAAAACATAAAGCTCCCAGCAGGCAGAGGATGAGAGTATGCTTCAAAGGTCAGGGGAGGGAGGGAAGAGAGGTGCTGCCCAGCGCAAGCATACTCGGGGACCAGTAAGTGATATTCCAAGAAGAAACCCTGGGCAGGAGACAGAACGCAAACAAGAGCCCAAGTTAGCTTTATCTGGCTCGTAGCAAAGGACCACAATAGGCACAGGCCCTGAGTGTGTAGTTAGGGTGCATACAGCGTACACATTCCCATTTCCAGGAGTTACTGCGCTCTCGCATGCTTTTGGGGAAGAGCCTTGCACCCACCCAGCAGCTCTGGCAGAAGCAGGGAGAGAAGAGACATCTCCTGCTCATCCAGACAGTGAGGTCCAGAGGAATTTTCCCCGTGGGGAAAATTAAGGGTGCCCTCCCAGCACCTGGCCTTACAGGCTTGCTTGAGGGCATGGGGCCCTGCCCAGCACCAGGTCCACAGCCCAAACTCTTAATTCAGCCCTTGATTTGCACAGACTGAAGTCAGACAACTGGTCAGTCTGATTTTCTTGTAACTCTTTAGAAAAATGTAAATAGCAAAAGGATGTAGCATGCTGATTGTTACTCTTTTTAATCTGCAAGAGAAAACACACCCCAGCCCATGGCAAGTCATATCCCCAGCTAGTCACTCCTGTCATTAGAAATGGCTGACCCCTGGTTTTGGAAGGTCTAAGAACACACCTCTACCAGTGGTTAACTCAAAGACTGTGGTATATTATCTAGCCTGCATGACACAGGGTGCAGAGGCCGGCGCTGCTGGCTCTGTGGTATCTGCGCCTGGTTTGTCTTGTGCTGAACCCACACACACTGGTAGCTGTTGATGCTGCATATCACAAATTACTCGTTGCTGTAGCTGAGAAAGAGGCCCCACTTCTTGCTGAAAGAGCAAATAGTTGCTTTCTCCTCCTTTGGAGATGGTATCTGGCTTCGGCTCCAGCACAGCAGTACTGTACACGTGCTTCCCTGGGAGGGCACCACTGCTTCAGCCACTGCACCAGTGGGAACACACACCCAAAACACTTAGGCTGGCCAGGGAAGGAGGAAAAGTGCTCTGATTAATTTTTCACTAGTGCAAAGATTATAGTGGTGAAATACTGACAAGAAACACTCCTCACTCTGTTCTAGTGTGAGCTAAAGCTTACAGTTTGCTGTAAGTCAGCGGGTTTTTTGCACTTTCTTTAGGGAAGATTTGTTCTTGTCTGCATAAGTTCATTCTCAGTTCATCAAGCAAAGACAGCATCTTTCTCATGCACTGTCTTTAGGCAATACTTGTGTGAAAACTGTCTGGATGGCATCCTGGTCTCAGCAATAATCCCTGGTCACTCTCGCAATCTGAATAGTATGCTGTTACGGCATAATAGATATACACATTGTATATACGTGTATATACACACACAAAGGCTGTTCTCTACCTTGTAGGGTATCTGGGGACTTTAGCTTAAGCAATCCTCTGCTACTGCTGTTGATATGTCTGATTCTTCCTGTTTCTCCTGTAGCACGTTAGTGTCTCATCCAAGAAGTTTCTGCCTTTTTGCTTGAGTAGTCATAATGCCCTGAAGGGTTTTGTTGCACACAGCTTCTCCGGACCATTCAGCGCAAAAGGTCCCACGCATGGCTGGCTAAAACAATGCTTTTACCACCATAGCGTCTTCCAGCCCTTTGCGCTCCATGGGGGAAACTTCAGGGTTGGTCTGGAGACCACAGGGGAATAGAGACAGACTCCCAAGAAAAATCCTTTGCCTGCTCCTGAAAGACAAAGAATGACTCTGGAGCCACAGTCCAATTTGGCAGGACATTGAGAGGCCCTCCCAAAGCCTGCAGGCACTGAGCTTCCCAAAGCACTGCTTCAGAGGGAAGCTTGTGCCAGGAAAAAGGGCTGAAGGTCCAGGCTACCCTGGATGCCAGCTGGGGCTGCATGGCCACATGACACTACAGCGTTTTTATCCCAGAGGGTTTCCTCATTTCAGCCTTCCCTACATTAAAAGGGAAGCACCTCTATTCCAGGTTAATTATAAATTAAAGTAATTATGAAGAACTTCTTGCACTATCTCAAAGTGATGAAAGGAGTTAGCTGATCCCTTCAGTGGGATTTAAATTATGTCTCATCATTTTATTGCCCTCATTAACACTGACCCAAGCTGACAATCCCTGTGTTTCTCTCATCTCTCAGTGGATTAGATTTAACTAGAGCAAATTGTTAACTAACCAGAACTGGGGCTTCATTATTTTGGACTCATTTAACTTCAGCACCTCTCCCCATACCTTTTAAATTTGCAGGTGGCAAACACCTCTCCTCAGTTTATTGCGTCATCTCAAAGGAGCTGTTTCCCTTTGCTCCTCATTGGAGGTCACCACTACTTATGAATCCAGGTACATCTTTTCCTCCTCTTTGCTGCTCACCAGACAGCAGGAAGATTAGTCTCTCCTCTGAAGTCTTCATAGAATGGTTTAGGTTGGAAAGGACCTTGAAGATCGAGTTCCAACCCCCCTGCCATAGGCAGGGACACCTCCCACTAGACCAGGTTGCCCAAGGCCACGTCCAGCCTGGCCTTGAACACCTTCAGGGACAGGGCCTCAACAACCTCTCTGGGCAACCTGTGCCAGTGCCTTACCACCCTTAAAGTGAAAAACTTCTTCCTAATGTTTAATCTAAACCTGCCCTCTTCCAGCTTAAAGCCGTTCCCCCTCGTCCTATCACTCCATGCCCGTGTAAAAAGTCCTTCCCCAGCTCTCCTGTAGGCCCCCTTTAGGTACTGGAAGGCCGCAATAAGGTCTCCCCGGAGCCTTCTCTTCTGCAAGATGAACAGCCCCAACTCTTTCAGCCTTTCCTCATAGGAGATGCTCATGCTTGCAAGAAAGGAGTAAAAAGCAGTGTGCTGCCCTGCTGCTGTACACTGCCATGCTGCACCTCCACCTGCCAGGCCACTCCTTTTACCTTTCCTTACCATGCTAGAGTGTGAGACCCATGTCACCTGGGACAGACCTGCCCTCGTTCTCCTGTGACACCATGCCCCAAACAGCAAGATCTTGCCCTGGAGCTGAATGCTATAGCAACTACTGCACTATAAATTCATTGCAGAACCACAGGTTACAGACCCTTCGAGTGCATGTTTTCTGGAGGTCTGTCAACTGTAGCACTTTTAATTATTTATTTTCCTTAACAACATTGTTGTTTACTCTACATTTATGACCACATTGCAAACTTCTGCAACAGGGAACAGACCCCAGAACACTTGTCACTGGGATAGCACAGTAGGATAGCAGCACTTACCCAGCCTTATATATTCCTGTGGTCTAGCTCCAGGCAAGCTGGGTTTGATTTTTAACTCCCGATCAGCTACAAAGGCACTTGGGGCAGGGGGGGAGGGAGATGGGGAACTATGCTTTTCCCTACCCTTAACCAGCTGAATAAAATCTGTACAGGCCTTGAAGTTGTTTACATGGTGTGCAAGAGGTGAGGAAAGCTAGAAGGGAGTGCATCCACGTTGCCCTCCCCAAGGTACTGGGGCAGCAGAGCTGGTTAGCTGGGTCTGGACCCTGTGTGAGTGGGACAAGAGAAAGATGGCAAGTAACATAGCCAGTTCTGGTTAAGAATCAAAGGAAGGGTGTCTATGGAGAAGGATCATCACTGCAGCTTTTAGCAGAAGGTAGCTTTTGTATTGAATTATGGTGACTGCACACAGGTTGGGGGTCTAGCCTTTGTTTCATTTCCTATTCACAAATTAGCTTTCACCACTTAGTGCCATCCACAAAGTTAAAGCTCCCAGGTTTTGCCAAGAAACCTGCAATGCGCTTCTGAAAGATAACTGTATGTTTGCCCCATTCCGGGCCACAGGACTGAATCTGTGTTGTCACAGTAGACACAGCAGGAACCATTACTTCCTCTGTTATTGTCTGACACAGCAGTGGCTTCAGCAGGGCTGGAAGGCAGAAGCAGCACTGCACTGCTCAGGTTGAAATGCCTTACTTAGTCTTGATGAAGTCAGGAAAAGGGAATACAGGACTTGCAAGGTGTCAGATGTGTTCCAGGGACCTCCAAGGCATCTGCAAATGCAAAAGCCATCTTTGGAAGGAGATGGCTCAAACTGCTTCCGAGGTGCATGGTCACCAGCAGCAGAGGCCAGCATCACTTACCTGCTCTGCACAACATGCTGTACTCAAAGCTGAAGAGCCATCTGCTCTGCCAGTGTGGCTAATCGCAGGCCCATTTGTGGTACAGTGACACTGCCAGGACTGTGCACCCTCAAGTTGTCACAAGAGCTGCAGGGAAACCTGAATTACTGATAACAGCAGTACTCAAGTTACCCTTCCCACCTTCTCCATATAACAGACATGCAGAGGGTTCCAGCTGTGTGTTTCCACACCCCCACAGCAGCTGACAAATAATATCTGTTGGTCCTTTTCTATTTTCTCCTTATGAGTTTAAGGGTTGATTTTCCTTACATCACTCTCATTATGCAAAACTCGCAAGGCAGAGGTCTCCCTTGTATTGAAGAACTGTGAAGTAGTTTCTGGGTTTGGAGCTTTGCTCCTCAAATCAACAGGGGAAAACAATGACTTTGAGTAGAGTGGGACCAAGCGTTCTGCATCAGCTCAGAGTCCACAAAAGCATTCCAGCAACCTTAAGCTGAACCAATTCAGAAGAGCTCTCCTCTAACCTGACATATAGCACATACAACATGCCAGGATGGTTTAGAAACTGAAGCCATCTGGAGTTCTTCCCCACAAAAACATGTGTGTGCCAGAATTTGTCTCCTTTGAGCCACCCACAGTGAGAAGGGATTGTATTGAAGCTGGCTTAAAATACTCAAATTCAATTTTAGGCAAAAGAAAATTGTCAATAAGTATTTGGAAAATGCCTTGGAAAGAGCAAGCTGATTAAAAACGTAACAAACTTAGAAGATACATTAACCCTGTCCATTCTGAGCCCCAAGATACTGAAGGGCCTTCAAAATTATGCTACCTGGGGTGAAGTTGTTTACCCTTCCTTCCACCTTCTCCTTCAGTGCTTTACCAGCCAGATTTACAGTTTACCTGAAATGATTCCTGGGTCACGAGGGCTCCCTTGCTTCAGAAACAAGCTCTGATCTTCTCTAGGTTTTCAAGTGCAATAAACAAAGATACACTCAGGTTTAAGACTAACATTACTGGATCCCTTTAATACAACAGCTGTAAATCAATATCAAATTCAGGCAGGTAATTTGATTGTCTTCCATTATTGACAAGAGGCCATTTCTCAGGTAACTGGAACATGAGGTCTCCGCTGATAGCTAAAGAAGAAAGAGCCAGTTAGAAAAACACATGCACACACATTGAGAAGTACACTTGCAAGTGGGAGTTCAGTGAGTTCTGCTTGGAAGCAAGAGCATCATTACCCAGCACTGTGGGCAGATCAGAAACGCTGCTCCTAAATCCCCTGAAGGCTGTGGTCCTCTTGCTCAGAGCTCTTGGGTGGTTCCATGAGAAGATTCTGGCCACAGCGTGATGAAATGAGGCAGTGGTGGGGAGCCCTGGGCACTGCAGGATGCAAGGGAAAAGGAGGGCAGATGGGATTTCTCACGCTGACAAGCAGCAGGAAATTGGCAGTGCGTGACTCATGCCAAAGGCCTCAGCCATGACTCAGGACATGCAGCGTGCCCTCAGGTCCCAAGGGAGAGCACAAACACAACTGACTACCTTAATGCCGCCACCACCACATTAGTCAGCAAAAGGTGGCAGACTCCACGGAGGCACAGTCTAAGGCACTGCCCTCCCATGGTAAATAAGAGTCAGCAGCAAGGTGGGCCCAGCACCAGAGCCGAAACAGTCAGCGGTCTGACGGAGCCTGACTGCATATAATCCCACAGCACCTTCAGAAATCTCAGCCCAAGGACAGGCAAACAGCACACCTGCCAAAGTCCACAATATCTCAAAAATCCAAGGGATTCCAGTACATCCGCCCTCCCCTTTGGCCACAGGCAGGAAAAATAGGACTTACTAGATGCTATGTCTGATGCGTGGGCATGCAGATCCATGACTGGCTGCTGCTCATCTCCTGCACAGACCATCCAGCAGGTAAAAAGCCCTTCAACATTAAATAAATAGGTGAGCACTATGAGGAATAGCAATCTTGCGCTTGATGTGAGGCAGCAATGAGAAACCAAGGAGGGAGGAGGGTTGCAAGATGTTTGCTTAAATCATCTATTCAGTATTTATAAAGCAAAGAAACAAAAAATCCAAATCACATGCAAATAACTCCCGAACTGAAAGATCTGCATTTCCCTTGAGCATGCCGTTCAGCAGATGACTCAACCAGTTCTATTGTTTATGCAAAGAAAAATGTGCAACTTCCCTTGACTATGCCGATCTGTGTGTCTTAACCTGGAGGCAAGACTGCCAGGCTTACTGACCTCCCATAGATGCTATTTATTAAAGCCACTTGCCTGGAAGCTGCCCTGCCTTGGCAAGAGCATTTCCTTGCTTCCCCCCCTCCCAAAACACTTAAGCCCTATCTAGTCAACGAGATGTACAACATAGTACAGTGCCATGCAGCGGCTCATCTTTTTCTGGAAACAGATGTGTTTTGACATATATGTACTATATGTTACAAAACAATGTTGCTCATCCTCCCTCTCCAGAAAAGAGGCTTTATACATACAGATTTCTGATGGGTTTTTGTCAGCTTCTTGTGCTTGCTGTAAACTGGCGTCTCCTCGTGCTGTGGTACGTTCTTGCCTTTGCCTATGGACTGTAACAAGCAGGACTCAGATGGGGAGGAAAAAATACAACTTAACAGGCTGGTGGCTTATAAACCTCCAGCAAAAAAAAAAAACAAGAAAACCGCTAAAACAAGATTCAGGCTTTACCTTGTCACTGGTGTTATGACTCAGAGCTGGAAACTCAGCTGATGAAGTATTTTAATACAAGAAGCTATCTAGGAAGGAAAAGAACAAGATTATTTCCTAATGCACCTGCACTGTTTTATACAGGGTTTATTTGTTTTCTCCTCTAAGAGTTAATCCCCTTCTAGCCTTTGTGTGGATTTGCATTTCGCACTCTTCAGTAACATTCATCACATGCATAGAGAAGGTCTTTCTGCCGCTGGGGTGACTTGCTGCCCCTCGGCAGGAGCACAGAGACTGGGGAAGGGACAGGGCCTCACTCAGACACAGGATGTAGGGCCATTTTGGGGAGCAAGTCAGTGTCACAGCACCAGGTCCCACCATGGTTATGCAGCCTGCGTACACGGATGCATGTGTGGGCTGAACCAGAGGCGCTAGCACAGCCAGGCAGGGATATGAAGCAATCCACAGCGACAGGCAGGCTTTCCCTTGGGTAAAGTCACAGGGAGACTGAAGCTGCAAGAGGGAGCCGGTGATGGTACAGGGGAGGGACTGTTGCTGCCCCCAAGCTCTGCATCGCCTCTACCGAAGCCCTGCAGGTTGCAAGCGAGCAGCAGCATTTCCTTTCCCCTTGGGCTTTCGCTGCAGAGCCCCACTGTCTTCCCTAGCCACCAGCAGGCTTGCAAACCACCTGGCTCTGAGGACAAGCCCTGCCCTCATCCTTATCAGCTCCTCTTTTTTCCCAGGGCCAGGAGAAGAGACAAACCACAGTACTACGTGCTGGCTCCTGGTGGCCAAGGACAGGGTGCCAAAACAGCAAGGCTGCTGTCAGGCCTTTAAACAAAGGGAGCAGCCCCATGCACTCATTTACCTCTGATAAGAGGGCAGCCCAAATCCTCGCACTTTAGATACCGCCACCAGGCAGTGCGAGAAACACGAGGGAGATAAGGAGGGTGAAGTGCTTGTTATGGGAGAGAGCGCAGCTCCCCATCCCTGTGGCAATAACACTCCCCATTAAAGCCTGAGAGGCTCTCTGTAAGCAAGACTCAAGACCTTCCCATTTCCCCTAAACAATCTCTTCTATTTACCAGTGGCATGCAACTCCCATGCGGACTTTGGACAACCTGTGATAACGCCTGCTTTGTGCTTGGCTGTGCAAAGCTATTTGTCCCCTGTGACATTATTAAGGGACTTCAGGCTGAAGACACACACTAATACAAATTCTTCTCATTCCCACTTTCACTGGAATATTCTGGGCTTCGTTAAAGACCATAAAATACCTACGTTAGCATCAAATTAATCAGAACATTCCTGGAGTCTAGAGCTGTGTCTCAGGAAAACTAAATGAAAGATGTAAACAAAAAACCATTTTGCCAGAGGCCCAACAGCAAGGGCAAAGCTACTGTAATGTGCCTTGAAGGGTTTCAGTTATTGGCAGCATTAGAAATGCAAACCAAGGCCAGGCCCCACAGACTGACATACTTACATGGAGGAACTTGTGAATAGTTTTGATGGGTGTTTCCTTCACAACAGAAACTATGACTTCTCAAAAAAATTCATTTTAAATAGCTTGTGGCCTTTCAACACATGGAACACATCTTCCTAGGAAACACTATCACCCAGAGACAAAACCATCAGAAACCTCATCAGACCAATCTGCCATGAGCAGTTTTGTCCTTTCCTTCAGTGCCACCAGAGCTAAGAGTATTAACAGCAGGGTAAAGGTGGATCCCACAAACCCACATTTTGTTCTGCTTGTATTTTATGGACAGGCTATACAGTAGGAAAGTCCTGATGGACATTCAGAGCTTCACTGTCTTGACTTTGCCAAAATCCAATACAGACAAAGTATTATGAGCCTTAGGCTTATTTAAACCACCCAGAGACAGGTTTGCTCCACCAGGTTAAATTAACTGCTCTAACAATAAAATCCATAACCTATAAAAGATGACCTCTTTGTATCTTTGTAGACAGCCTATTGCACCAGAAGTTGCTGTGCCTGGTTCAATATATAACGCAACAGTGCCTCAGCACAAAGCCTCCTGTCCACAGCACTTAGTGTACCAAACCACTAACCTGCATAAGACTGCAACACTTCTCCCACAGTCAGCCAAAACCAACCTTTAGGTCATACAAGGGACTGCATAATTTTTTTCCCCACTCACCACCTCTTAAGTGAAACTGAAGGTTTTTTCTTCTGTTTTTCTGTCCTTTGTAATACCTTTCTTTACTTGCTGCCCTTCTAGCTTTTGCAGTCTTCCTCTCCTTTTTGCTGTTTTTTTTCTTTAAATCAAAAGATAAACGCTTTGCTTTAGAAATCTCCTACCCCCACATCTCTCTTTAAGGTTCTACTAAAAGTAAAATAAAAGCGTTAGATGTTTCTGTAAAGTTTTTCAGTTATTTAAGTTACCACAATTAAAACACAACTGTATTACCTCAAAGATAAAACACCACCCAGAAAATGACCTAGCATTTCTGTCTTCTGACTTGGCCATCTTGCTGCTCACCAGCTAAACACCAACGAGCCTCTACCCCCAGAAGCAAACCACTATAGATGATAAGGGCAAAGCTGTTCCCAGCCTCCTTTTATGCAGGTCTCGCCCAGCACTGAGGCTATATAAGGGGATAGGAGCCATTATTTTATTCAGGTGTGGGGGCTATACCTGTGACTGGGCATGTGTAGGCTAGGCCACAACAGTCTTAGGTACTCTTACAAGTTTTTGAGATCAAACTATTATTGTTTGTTTTGATGATTTTTATTTCTGAAGTCAGACAATTTAATAAGTTTTTTCACATGTGTTGAAGAAGTATTTTAGTAGCTTGCTTTGATATGTTATCATGAAATATTTTTGTTATATTAGTTTAAGTACATATCTTAAAATTTTTTTTTACTTTTTATTAATAATAAAACAAGTTTTGTTTGCTTCAATAGCCTCATGTTTGGGATGAGGAATATTACTTTATTTAAACTGAGAATTCAACTT
Organism: Pluvialis apricaria; assembly: GCA_017639485.1. NCBI lineage: Eukaryota > Metazoa > Chordata > Aves > Charadriiformes > Charadriidae > Pluvialis > Pluvialis apricaria. Next base: position 82,921,208 of record CM030010.1, read on the forward strand.
TTAGTGCTTTCCAGTGTGACTCGGTTTCCAAAGACAATATTTTTTCCCCCTGAAGGGCTAACAAATTTCATTTTAACGGGGAAATTTAGGCTGGAGAAAATTGTATAGTTAATTGGAGGGTTTTATTCTTGTAAAACCGACTCTGCTTACTTGCCATCTGGTACTACTTATAGTAAATGTAGTCATGAGAAATTCTAGCTTTAACAAGATTTAGTAGCAATTGGGGTTGTCTCATTACTTGTTAAAAGTGTGCAAGACATTATTCTCACTGTGGAGTTGTATATAAACTATTTAAGTCAAATGGTATTTGTCACAGAAGAAAAAAGTGCATTGTGTGCGATGGACTCTGCGTTTGTTTTCTTTAATTCTACAAGTTCTTTCTCACTGCCTCAGAAAGTGTTGATACAAAGGATGTCATGGCCATTAGCTTAAGTTAGTAATGTTCTGCTGTATTCCTTGTCTGCTTGGCCCAAGAACACTTTTTCAATTGTATGAAAGGCTCTTTGGTTATTTGAGCTGGAATCCCATTGTTGCTCTGGTCCTTGTCCAGTGGCTTGTAAAAAACCAAAACTGAAACACGGCGATGTGTTACAAGCTTGCTGCTCTCAGACTGGGAAGCTTAGTGTATGTTCGGTGTGTTTGTAAATGGGAAGCTTTGATTTGCTGGGTGGGAGGAGCTTTATGTCTTCAAAGAATTGCTCTGCCACAAAATTGGACTCAAATTAACACACTCCCCTTTCTGTGCTGAGTTTACCCCATTTGGCATAAACGATTGCTAGTTTAAGTGCTAGGGTTGCAACCTGCTGTGGTTTGAGAATCCATTCTATTACCTTAACTGACAAAGACCCTATAGGTAAAGGGCAGTTGGTGACTAACTTCATTAATAGCTGAGCAATCGCGTCAGACTGCCAGCTCACCCGTGCAACTTCTGTTAGTAAAAGCTTCAGCACAAGTCGAATCAGAGCCACAATTTGGGAATGTAATTGACAGCTTAACAGAAGCGGCATGAATCAAGATCAACATCCAGCTCTGCTGTGCTGTCTGCTCTTAGCAATCTAATAAGTGGGTGTGAAAGCATGTGCCCCGGGAGCAGGGAGGTGGTGAGAAGTGGGGGACTGTGCTTTCGGGGTTGCCTTTATCATAACTTTGTAAGGCTCAGAGTTTGCGGGCTTGTCAGTATGCGATGGGCAAAGGCTACTGCCAGAAAAAACACTCCGCTCCTTTGAAGGACGTGGCTTTCGGAGGACGCAGCAGTTGGTTAGAGATAATCATTGGAGAGCAGAGGGGTGGACTTTAAAATCATCAGCCGTCAAGTGGGAGGTGTGTTTTCAAAAGCGATGAGAGGAGAGGGCAGAGTCCTGCTGTGCATTAATCCATGACATGTCCTGTGTTTCAGGGTGGTGCAGAATCAGATGCCTGGATTGGGTGTGAGGCAAGCAGCCACGTCCACCTGCAATGAGGAAACGGCAGCGTGCACAGGTGTGGAAGGGGCCAGGCAGGCTGAGGAGTAAGTAGCAAGGAGGTCAGGAGAGCTTTGAAATGAAGATGCTCAGGCTGCATGTGTGTGTATCCAGGGGTGGATTATTCCTGGGGGACTGGACCTACGATGCCCGCATTGCCCTGCCTGCTTCACACTCCAGGGAGGCAGTGTGGTTCCTCCAGGCACGGCTGATGAAAAATCTGGCCCTGCCTTCCCCAGTGGGCTGGACATGGGTTTCCCCCGTCCATTTCACCAGCAGGAAACTTGGAGGATGAGGCTTCCTGTGGGTTAAAAGATTGGTTATTCCCACAAGCAGTGACTGACCGCTTTTAAAAAGTGTGGTGTAGGAGCTGTGCGGTATTACCAATGCTAACAGTCCAAGAAATCTTAAGTAATGCCGGAGTGATAGATCAGAGTGAGTGAACGGATCTAGTAGGAAAAGGATGTTTTGCAGTTTCAGAACTTCCTAAGGGTTGCTTTATAATTTAAAAATTGGAGAAAGCAGCTTGTCTGTGTCATCTCAACAGGCGAGCAAACAGTGGTCCCACAATGATTCCACAGCTCGTTGTTAGGCTGCTGAACTAAATACTGCTAGGGAGAGAAAACTGCTCTGAAGAAGATGACAGACAAGGTCTGCAATAGCATGCAGGAAAAAAAAAAAAAAGAGCTACTTAGATTTGCGTCATGGAGAAAGGTCATGGAAAGGCTGTAAAATGAGAATCCCAAGGTAGAACTGTCCTCCTCATTCTTTGTCTTAGCAACACTGGAGATAGTAAGGGGAAAACCTTATTCTTTGGAAGTTGTAGATGACTGTGGAGCAAAAGTATGCTCCCCACCAGACAGCTTTAGTCAGCTCACAAACTTCTTTCATTTGGGATTTCTTCCCTGAAGCTCGCTGTACGTGGTGGCATCCCTGATATTCCCTGTCAACAGGTTGCTTTTAAGAGCTTCTAGCCGAGGTTCACGGAAGGTTTTAGCAAGCCCTTTCCTGAGGGAGCCAGGTGCATGATGTGAATTGTGTCAGTGGCTCTGAATGTGGTGGAAGACTTCAGCGTTTTAGCAGGCAACAGCCACTTTGCATGTTGGTGCTGATGTAGGCTCTAACCCCTACCTGGATCTAAGAGGAGGGGAGATACATCGGATTCCTCCTGCTGTGAGGGAGTCCTGGAGGGCCCTCCAGGTGCCCATGCCAATGGCTCAGAGGCCACATCAGAGTTGAATTTCTCATGAGTTCAAGCTTGTGTTGTCCTCTCAGAAGGGAACGATCATTCACAGGATGCTGCCTTGGTTTACTGGGCTCTTTCGCCTGTAAAAGGAGAAAACCAGGCTGGGAAAAGGCCACAACCTTTTGTGGCCACTGAGTCAGGCAGAGTAGCTTCCCTTCTGCAGGAAAGAGTTCCTCCCTCAAATAAACCTCAAGCAGAGCGGAGACCTCAATTAGTGCTTAAGCAAGGACTCGAGGCATTCCCCAGCAGGCCTGTTATGCAAGGGTCAGGTTCTGCTGCCCTGATTCCCGTTCCTCCCTGAAACTGCAGGCATTTAGGCACATGCCTCAAATACATGAGCAGTCCCACCTCCTGTACTGGTCTGCCCCAAAGCATCGCTGGGCTTATATCTGGGGTCACCCAGCAGCAGAAGCATCAACCAGGCAGTGATGTACCCCTGTCTCGTGTATCTTAGCTCTCTTCCTGCCTTCATAAGGATCTATAGGAGAGCCAAATTAGGTGCAAGATTAACCTATTGCATTTTTTGTCTGTATAGAAGCTCATTTATGCTAGACTAGAGAGCAGTGTATATTATAGATCGCATGTAATCCCGTGAGATTCCTAAAGTCATCTTGTCATTTGTAAACTCTCAGGAATGACTGCAGTGGACATCTCTTCCCCGCACCTGGACCCCCAATCCCACCCACTCCAATCACAGAAACACCTATGGGGCAATCTGGGGCTGGGGTCTCTAACGAAATGCATCTCAGGTTAAGAAACTCCCTTCCCCCTACAAGCTTGGGACCCGTATCGCAGTACAGCTCCTTTTCTGCCCGACTCAGATTCCTACAGCAACGCTTTCCATCCCCAGGCGTGGGAATGGAGCTCTAGCCACAATGCGGGTACCGCTTCCTAGTCCTGTGGTGCGAGGGAAGGGAGCGGAGGTGCAGGATGGAGGGGGCGGTATCGGTGCTGCCGGGCAGCCCGGGGCAGCCGTGGGGAGGAGCCGGGCTGCAGCGCTGCCCTGCATTCCTTTCTGCATGGGCTGGTGGGCAAGAAGGGCTGAGAAATGGAGTGGGTGTGTTACGCCCTCCCCTACTCGGGGCTCTCGGGCTGCCGCCCTCTGCCACAACTAGTCGCTGAGGACTTGCTGGAAGGCTAGACCTTGATCAGCTGCATTTTTAAAAGCAGGACTGGTCCTTAATCTGTTGGGATTAAAAAGGGACGCAGTTTTAGCTACTCCCCAGAATTTAGGCGGTGTAAACAAGTGTTTTGCAAACCCCAGGACTAACAACAATCTGCTGCTGTAAGCAAAAGCAAGCACTCCGCCCTGGTTGGGGCCAGGCTGTGAGCTTCACCCGGGAGCTGGAGACCCCAGACCCACGGTCCCACTAACGCTGGTGACCGTGGCTGCACCCAGCAGCTGGTGCCTGCCCGGTGGAGCATGTAGGACTTGCCTACTAAGGTTTCAGATGTGCTTCCAGCAGAGTTGTCGTATCCTTTCACTGGTAGAAAAGCAACAAATGCGAGGCAGGGCAGAGAGGCTCAGACAACGGTTCATTGGATTAATTTAAAAGTACATTCTTCAATAGGTTCAATCTGTTTCACAGCTTTTTTCTGCCTGCCTGGCTTCCTCTTGGGGGATGGCCACCAAGGTCCCGTCTCCGCTGGCAGGGGATGCCAGGGAGCTATCTCTCAGTCACTCTCGCTGCTGGTTCGGTGGGATGCTGCCCCACGGCCGTGCTGTGGCCTGAGGCAGGCCGGCAGCGCTGCCCTGCCAGCAGACAGCGAGACCTTGCTGACAGAGGAGACGCTGCGGGCCAGGGGCTGTGTGGGAAACATGATCGTGCCTCGGGGTGCCTCCAGGAGCTGCCAGATCTCCCCCGAGGTGGAGCTGCCCAGATACTCCCAGGGCCGGCGCCCGCTGCTGTCCCGCACTTGGACCTGGCACCCCAGCTGCAGCACGAGCACCTTGATGACGAGCTGGTGGCCGTGTATGGCAGCCAGGTGCAGCGGAGTGTACCCGCAGCCCGAGCGGGCATCCACGTCCAGGGCCAGCCCGGCCTGCCGTGCCGCTGCTGCCAGCTCCTGCAGGCCTGGCCCATCGCCGTGCTTGGCCAGCCAGTGAAGGACTGTGAAGCCTGACATGAAGTCCCGCTGCAGGGCCAGCTCCGGCTCTTCCAGGAACAGCCCCCGCACTTGAGCCCAGCGCCCTGCTGACACCGCCACCAGCCAGGCGTGCTCCCGCTGCCCCAGCGGCACTGCCAGCCCCCGGCTTGTGATGTTCCTAGAGTAACTTTTGGAGGGCATGGGGCGGGGCTGCCGCCCACAGTCATCTGGCAGCGATGGGGGGATGCCCTGCACCTCCAGCAAAGCAAGCTGGCACCTGATGCTCCTGAAGACAGGCAGCGGGGCTGGGGGGCTGCGCTCTGGGGGCTGGGGCCCCGTGGGGCCCTGTGCTGGCAGCAAGGACTGGGAGGGGGGTGGCTGGGTGGGGGACTGTGGTGGGGATTGGGATGGGGATGGTCTCATAGGGGGCAGCACCCCAGGACCTGAGGGCAGTGGCAGGGCTTGGTATGGGTGCAGCAGCAGGGCTTGAGATTGGGTTGGTCCGTTTGGGTTGAGCACCCTGGATCCCCTCGGCGGGGATGGGGACGGTCTGGTGGGGAGTTGCTGCAGGGACCTGGACTGCGATGGGGGCAGCCTGGTGGAGGGCAGCACCTCTGGGCCTGGAAAAAGCGGCGGGGATGGGGAGCGGCTGGCGGGGAGCGCCTGCAGGGACCTGGACAGGGGCAGCGCTCCGGGGGCAGACAGCAATGGTAGTGACCGGGCTGGGGGCGGCTCGGCGAGGGGTGGCTGTGGGGACCGGGATAGGGGCACTTCGGTGGGGGACAGCACCCTGGGCCCTGATGACAGCAGTGGGGACTGGGATACTCCGGTGGGGGGGCGCCCCCCTGGGCCTGCTGAGGGTCGTGGGGCCCTCAGCAGGGACATCCCCATGAGGGGTTGTGGCGGAGACCGGGGATGAGGCAGTCTGTTGGGGTGCAACACCCCGGGGCCCGACGGCAGTGGCCGGGACTGGGCTGGGGGTGGCCCTCGAGGGCGTTGCGGTGGTGGGGACCCGAACGGCGTTGACCCGGTGGGCTGCAGCACCCCGGGCCCCGGCGGCAGCGGTGGGGACGGGGACCGGGACGGTCTGACAGAGGACGGCCGCAGGGTCTGGTACGGGGGCGGCCCGGCGGGAGGCTGCGCTCCAGGACCCGACGGCAGCGGCGGGGGCCGGGAGCGGGGTGTCCTGTCGGGGTGAAGCCCCCAGGTGCCCGAGGACAGCGGCTGGGTCCGGTACGGGGGTGGCTGCGCGGGGGGCGGCGGCGGGGAGCGGGAGCGGGGCGGCCCGGCGGGGGGCAGCGGCGCCCCGGGGCCCGGCGGGGGAGCGGCGGCAGCGCGGCGCGCCCGGCGGCACTCGCAGCAGAGACCGCCGCGGCCCCGGGCGGCGCAGCCCCCCGCGACGGCGGCCCCCGGGGGCTGCCCCCCGTCGGGTCGCCCCTTCGCCGCCGCCCGGCAGCCGGGGTCGCGTCGGGGCGGCAGCAGCGGCTCCTTCTCTTTCTCCTCCTGCTGTTCCTCCGACGGCGGCAGCTCCTCATCGAGGAGGTCGCGGTACCTGCGGCGGAGGACGATGTCCTTGGAGGCGCCGGGGGCGGCGGCGGGGTGGACGGTGGCCAGGGAATTGACGAGGCTCTTGAAGTATTCGCGGCGCTCCCGCCGCTGCTGCTCCGTCAGCGCCGGGTCGCGGAGGAAGCTCTGGAAGTGGCGGAGCAGCGCCGTGTTGGGCACTCGGCCCCCGGCCCCCCAGAGGAAGTCCAGCACGGCCTCCTGGCTCAGCTCCCGCGCCATGCTCCGGGCTCGCCGGCTCTCGGTGCTCGGCGCTGTACTCAGGTGCGCGGCGCTGTACCCGGGGAAACCCGCCTCCTGCCGCGCCGGGCCTCTCTGCCTCCTCCTCCTCCTCCTCCTCCTCCTTCGCAGCCGGGCCACCACCCCCCCCGGTTGCCTTTGCCCCGGGTGGCGGCCCGTGGGGCTGCGCAGTTGGGGTGACAGCAGTGAGAAACGGCACCGGTGAGGGAGGGAAGCAGAGCAGGGGGGCTGGACAGCCGTGCTAGCGATCTGGGAAGTGCGAGGTTAATTTGCTGGGATGCGGTGAGGAGAAAGAGCTCTTTATCTGTCATTATGTCAATGAAGGGACAGGAGACAATGGGCACAAATCGAAATGCAAGAAATTCCTCTTGTGTGTGAGGAGGAACTCTTTTACAGTGAGGGTGGTCAAGTACTGGAGCAGGTTGCCTGGAGAGTTTGTGGTCTCTGTCCTCAGAGACATTCAAAGCTCCGTTGGATGCAATCCTGCTCTGTGTGACCCCGTCTGAGCAGGGGCTGGACCAGACCATCTCTGGAGGTGCCTTCCAACCCGACCCGCTCTGCGATTCTGTGACCTAGCCAATACAGATACATGAATGTGATGTGGTTCAGGGTAGCTGTTATTACAAGCGTGTGGGATTGTACCCATGTACAACAACCGCACACAAATACCAAGAGTGCCTGAAGTCAAAGTATATCTCGTATCATCTCTGCACTGTGTGGCTGAGGTAGGTTGGACACACATTGCACTATAGTAGGGATCTAATGTTGTTCTGTATTGCCAATGTTATCATCACATCTGTACATTACAGCTGAGAGGGATGCATAAAATCAGTGCCCCGGTGGGCAACGTGCCCTGTACACATGAAACAAATGACAGCCCCTGCCCCAAGGAATTTGGGGAGTGAATAGTGGGTGGAAAGTATGGGAGAGAGGGTGTGCTGCTTTTTTCTGCCTTACAGTCAGGGAACGGAAGCGTGGTGGGACTGAGCTCAACATAGCCTCACTGGCTTTAAAGAGGTCTGGATCAGGCCCTAAGTCACGCTCCAGAAATCATCTCTACTGCAGGCTCCCGGGTATCCATAAATATTTTTAGCTGCCTGTCATCTAGGCAGCTGGAATGTCCTCCAGCTTGCTGGAAACCCAGAAGTGCGTGCAACCTTCACACACCCCGGGCAGAGATTGCAATAGATGGTGTGTACAGGCTTGTGATTTCTGTTCCGGTAACACAAAACCTTAGGACAACTTGTAAGGTTTAGACCCTGTGAACACATGCAAGAGTGGATGCATGCAGCGGTGTTGCTCTCGAGTAAGCAAGCTACACAGGTCTGTGCTTTCCGATTGCTGACTCTGAAGCGTGTCTTTCTGCCGCAGTACATTATCATGCTATTTTGCAGCATAAATTGCGCTGTGCAGCCGCAGGACTGCTAAACTGTAACCTCTGGGGTGGTGGGAGCTTCCCTAAAAGAAACTTTCAAGATTCTAGCTTAGAAGTTACAGTTTAGGCAATGTTATCAGACAAGTCTTCTGGTGTGCCAAGATTTGGGTTGCCTGGCTGGCACAGCAAGAGAAAGTGCACTACACGCTCTGCCGCATCTTGCTTTTGCCTTTCCCCGTGGTGTATATTGTAGGCGAGTGTGGCACCCATCAGTGGTGTTCATCTGGGTAGGGTGCAGGTGCTGCGAAAAGGCTAATGCTCATGTTAGTATTTTATCATTTTGCACATGCTTTTGGTACAGTTCTTTAAGGCATAAATACTTTTCTCCCTCTTCTGATGAGCCCTGAAGTGCAGTCACAACTCTGTGATAGCAGCACGCTCTCGGCGGAAGCGGTTGAGATGAAATGAATGGAGCATAATGATATAATTGTGATCACAAATAAGAGAGGAGGGTAGATTGTGAAGATAAAAAATCTGAGTAAATAACAGTGGCAAATGACAACACTACTATGAAAGTGTTGTTTTGGTTTAGTGGACTAAGGCATAAGCAGGAGGCTTTCCGTGATACCGTATTTTCATTTTTAACACCCTTAGCGGTATTATCTTGTTTACTAGAAGTTTAGCTTTGACTAAAAAAATGTAAGTTTTTCTCCAGGGAAATGTCAGCTCTCACCCTCTAAACTTATTTCTTGAAGTTAGTGAAACACACTCGGGTAACATTAAGCGTTACCTGAAGTACCTGCAGGACTAAGACCGGCACTGAACACTGATGCTTTTGCATTGCTGAGGTGGGAAGAGCCTCACTGAGCTCGTTCGAGTGAAATGGGTTGAACTAACACGTGTCATTTGACAGTCACTACTGGCTGGGAGCGTGTGGCTTTCAGGATAGCTCAGGTGATGGACAGTAACACAGAGTTGGTCGTAACCCGTTTGGTTATGGCTGTCTGTTGATACCCTTCGTAGGCACGTGCAAAAAAGTCTGCTGAAAGAGTAGCTCACGTTGCTTCAGAGGCGGACCAAATGCTGGCACGCGTCTCCTCCCTTACAGCCTGAGCTGCAAATCACATTTTGGGATTAAGGGGGTATAATGCTGCATGCAGGCACGAAGTGCAGCCCTGCTACCTGGAGTTGCTTCATCGCCTGCTTCACGCTACGAGGTTTAGAGAGACTCTTGTTTCCCCTTATGCTCTAATGATTTACCCTGTCTGCAAATTGGTCATTTTTGGTTGTGGGTAGGAGACTTCAGAATGGCTGAATTTACCCTGGGCTTGCCCTCTTTGGGAGTGCTGGACACAGCAGGTCTCTTGATTCTTTGGCTGAAATTTGAGTAAGTTGTGCGTAGTGCTAATCACAAAAAGGAGGCAGGATCAAGCATTACTTCAACATTAAAAAAAAAATAAGCTGACACTTAGTCTTGTAGTTTCTTGTCGTCATGCAAGAAAATGTTGTCTTTAGGGGGCTATATACCTGTGTTTGTTTTTAAACAGGAGGTAAGTTAACCCAAGTTCTGTGTCTCCTTGCGTGTTTTCTCATCCCACGTCATCTGACATCTTGCCCCGCAGCTGACACAAAAGGTTGTTAAAGCATTGATGTGCCGTATCTGCAGAATGATGCAAAACAGCTTTGGAAAAATGGGAACAGTTGCCGCAGGGTCTCTGGAATGAGGGACTGGTAGTTCCCTTTGCACGGGTACCGATTTGTTAGCAGCAGTTACGAAAGTTTCAGGAGCGAGGGGTCTGCTTCTTCCCGCTGAACACTAGGAATGCAAGGAACTATGCTAGATGACATCTAGAAAGACCGCAGAACATTTCTTTGTCTTGATGCGGTTGTTTTCCCCCCTCTGCTCTTTCAGCATGAAGAGCCATACCCAGGAAGGTCTGAATGCATGAGTATCGCGGAGAAACCTCAGCCACGACTCTCCCAGCTTCGGGCCAAGGAAGGACTCGGTGAGTCACGTTAAGCTTTTGCAAACGCAGAAGATCTTTGCGTTAGTTAAGTTACGCTGATGCAGGAGTATCATGCATGCCTCTAATTCAGACAAGGCGAAGCTATGTCTGCCTCACCCACAGGTGCGACGAGGGCAACTCTTTAGATATGATCATCATCAGGTTTCCACTAGAGGCTGCACTGGTCCGAGCACATTTCCCAGTACAGGCGCGCTCAGCACCTCCTCACCTGGAGCCATGCGTGCAGGAGGAATTTGCTGCAAGAGCAAGAACATGTGTCTAATATAGCAGCCTCCCTAGGATATTAGCAGTAACGCCTAACGCGTTCGTGTAATAAAAGCACCGCGTCAACTATGCTTGCAAAATTTTACTGGTAGAAACCTCATTCGCATTTTTTTGGTGTAGCAGCTAATAATGGCTGCACCCGTGCCCAGTTAAGGGCTGCTGCCCCAGGTGCATGTCCTCAGCCCCAGGTGAGGAGCAGTGCCAGGGAGTGCTCATGAGCTTCCCTTCGGCCCTCTTCAGTCTGGGGGCTGTGGGAACAGGTGGTGCTCTCAAATACCAACTCCTGAGTCCTTTTGTGATAAAAGGAGCTGCAGGAAGGAAATGTCTCGACTCTGTAGCCCTCTGCAAACAGACATGTTTCTTCATAATGGTATAAAAATGGCTTTTGGCATGAAAAGGTAACGGCTTTAGGTGGAAGCATGTACAAACGGTAAGTGTATTGCTGAGGTCTATTTACTTACTACCCTGGGTCATTTACTTGCAGGAGGTGTTTTCATATTTTATCTTTTTGGCTTATTTGTTTTGATTCTGTGATGTTCACATACGGGCGTAGCTCTGGTATGTCTGTAATTCATCGTCTTTTGTATGTGTGGTGAATCGGGTCCCTGTTTTTTGTAGCCTGTTGGATTTTTACATCTTGCAAAAAACACTGTGGGACTTGACCCAGCAGGGCTTTTCCTTCGTTGGTGCCTTGGTTGAAAACTCGTGAGCAGACGTGTTGAGCTTAGCCCTAAGACTCCCACCTTTGCAGGTAAAGGAGTATCATGTTTAACATCAGGATGTGGAGCATTTTGCCAGCTGGGGCAGCAAGAAGCTGTGCTTTGCTTCATCTCTGGAAATCGCTTACTGGAGTGGGAGAGTGACGGGCCACCACGGCTGCTATTTGGTATAGCCAGTTTGTTTAAAAATGGAGTGTGGGGGTGTTTGGTAGGAGGGGAAAGCTCAGAGAAACACGAGGAGTGAGGTCCCTGCGTAGTTATAGAGGTGCATTAGGGGCTCCGGTTGGCAAATAGCCCCAGCTGTGGGAGCTCCTGTCTGACTCCCCGTTACAAATACCTCTTCGCTGAATCCCCATCCTCCTCCTTAACCAAACTGGTAGCAGGAGGACCTTTCCAGCCGCTCTTGTAAGGGTCCCTGGAGCGGATGGGTGTCTTTGCTTTCAGCTGTCCCCCCATGGCTGTGGGGCTGTCAGAGTGGGCGAGAGGGGACCCTTTCAGGGCATGGGTCCAGGCTGGGGGGCAGCCGGGCTCCCCCTCCCCGGCCGGGCTGTGGGGCGGAGGAGCGCGGCCCCTCCCGGGAGGGCTCTGCAAGAGAAGGATTCATTGCGATTACCGCTGGGGATTGCCCGCAGCCCCCCGGGGGCTCCGGCCCGCTGTCGGGGTTCCCCGAGCGGTGGCCGGGGCGGCGCCGGGGGAGGGCCGGGGGGGTCCCGCCTCGCCGCCCGGCCCCTTCGCGTTGCGCATGGGCCCTCCCCCGCCGGGTGGCCATGTTGCAGCCCTAGCAGGCAGCGCAGAGGCGGCGGCGGGCCGGCGAGCGCAGCGCACTGCACCGGGATGGCCGTGGCCGTGGGGAGACCGGCGGTGGGTGCGGCGGCGGCGGAGGTGGGGGGGAAGCGGTGCCGGGGACTGCGGTGCCGGAGGGGCGCAATGCGGTGTCAGGGGCGCGGTGCTGGGGGTGAATCGCCCCGGTACGGCGGCGTGCAGTGCCCGGGGGTGGTAGGGGTGCAGTGCCGGGGATGCCGTGCCGGGCATTGGAGGGGTGTAACGCGGGGATGCGATGCCCGAGGGGACGGCGGGGTCCCCGGGGCGGTGTGCCGGGGCGCCGCCGGCTCTGCCCGTTCACGGGGCCGAGGTTGGGGGGGGGGGGCGCGCAAAACTTTTTCACCCCGGTTTGGGGCCGCGGCTCTTTGTTGCAGCGGGGCCGGGCCCGGCGGCGGGCAGCTCCCCCCGGAGCCCTTCGCTTAGAGCTGCAGCGGGGAAGACAGCGGGGCTGCTCCCGCCGGGGCCGCGGTTGGTGGCTTGCCGCGGGTGTTTCTGCCCCGCCGGTTCCCGTGGATGGGGAAACTCGGGAGTGGGGGGGGCTGCGCCTCCTCCAGGGTGGGCAGCCGGGCGGGCCGGGAGGTGCCCGCAGCCCCTGGGGAGAGGCTTTGGGCGCTGCGCTGCGGCGGGCAACGGTCGTGGAAACGCCGGCGGTGAAAGTCTTGAGAGGGACACGCGTGTTTCGCATCTTCCAGCGTAACCGTTTTTCTGGGGATGTGGTGGCCGGGAGGTTTTTTTTTTTTTACATCCACGTTGTGAAAGACAAAAGATTTCCCCTTTACAGAGAGAAAGGAAAAAAAAAACAACACCCAAACCCACAAAAACTAACAGATGCTGTTCCCGGGGAGGCGGGGGGAAGTCTCTCTTGCATCCAGCTTGCAGAAACGTGAATGAAACTCCACCATGACCAGACTGAATGCACTATTGTGCATGGTCGGCCGGGGGAGAGAGAGAGACTTGACCGCCTTCCCGGTAACTTTTTCAGTGCTTGCGAGTAAAACAGATGTTGCCCATGAGCGGAGGACTTGAATGTGGCTCCTTTTCATAATAAGAAAATGGTCTGCATTCAAGATGTCACTAGGATGAGACAGTTTCTTTTTGCATTTATTATGCGCTTATGGATCTGCGGGGGCTATATGGTTCCTCTGATGTGGCAAAGCAAATGTATGAAGATGGAGTTAATGGTGTTACTGGAGGTGGGGAAGTTATGCTGCTAAGCAAAATAAGAGCTGATGTTTGTTAACAGAATGTGTAAAGCTTCTTCTGAAATGATTCCTTGATGTTGAGGTCTAAAGCACGCTTGGAAATTGACGTTTGTCTTTCATTGTAAGATGATGCATTGAAATAGCTACTTTAGCTGGTTTTTAGGCAGGCTGAAGGGTATTGCCAAGCAGAGCTGTTTTGCTTTGTGTAGAGTAGCAACCTCGTAACATAAATAGGTTCAGGAACATGGCTTATTACAAGAAGTGATTGCCGTTTGTTCTCGTGTATGTGTTTTGCTTTATTGTTCTTTACATTCTTTTCATTACATTAAACTGATGCCACTACTCAGCCTCTTGCGTTTTTGGTTGTTCAAAGTCCAGCAGCAATCCCAAACCAGCATCCACAGAGGGTTTTGCGCTAGTTAAACTAAATTCATATCTGTGTGCCACTGAGTCCAGCCCAGCGGGACTGACAGAATAGAGCATCCTTCAGTGTGAGAAGCGTGTGCGTGTGGGAGAGGGAAGGATGAGGGCACTCAGCTTGCTCATAAGCAGCTGGCGGCCAGATCGGTCGTCCTCTGGAATCGGTGCTTTTTGGAGTTGTTTTATCTTGGGGTGATAAGAGAAGAAAGGACAGTGGGCTGGTATTCAATAGATGTTGGGGGTGTTTTGTCTCGTATACCTTCTTATCTATTCCTTTCTGCTACCACTCTGCATGCTGCTGTTGTGTTGCTGGGGGGTGGGAAGGAGTTTGAAGAAATAGTTAATTATACGGTAGAGCAAGGCAAGGCTGATGAACATTTACCTATGAAGCTTTCAACGTACTAATCATATTTTATAAGGGCCCTGAGTGGCGTGTGTCTTGTTGGAAGGAGCATGGGGGTAGAATTAAAGGAAGGGGGAAAGAAAAGAAAAGGAATGAAACAAAAAGCAAGTCAGTTTGACTTAAAACTATGATAACATTCCTGAGTCACAACCTTTTACGTCCTGGCAGGATGTGACATTATGTTAATTGTAAAAGCATGCATAAAAAGTAACTTCAGCGAGCTGCTCTGAAGTGTCTGTGTTTAATTGTAGCCGAGCAGGGTGTGTTTTGGTAAGATGAGCGGCTTTCATTTTAAGGCCCTGATCCCACAGATGTGAAGGCACATGTGTAATGCGCTGCCTGTAATTTCATTTGACTTAATAGAGACTGGTCTGGCTATGTAAATGTAAAGGCATGCATAAGCAAAGTTTTGGCAGGATTGGTGTTAGGAGCTGCCATGAGACCTCTCAGCTGATGAAAGCCATGCATATGCTTAACCATACATCAGGGTGGAAGGGTGCATGTGGTCATCTGGGCTCAGTGTGAGCTAAGCCACTTGCAGTCTGGAAACGCTTGAGATGTGCTAGATAGGTACACTGTTCCTTCTCCTGGGTTAATTCCCAGCATCTTGACCTGTGCTGGATGGCTTCTCAGTAGTTCAGAGCGTGGAAGAGGGCTCTGGCCTCCCTACCCTTCTCTTTATTTGTTTATCCTAAATGTTTACAGAATCATAGCTTGGTCTAGTTAAAGGAGCAAAACTAACGTTTGCTCATATGTATACACTAATGTATACTCCAAGTCAAACAAATTGATGGAAAATTAATCTGGAATACAAATTTTACATGGGAACCATGGAAAACGTTATCTGGGATACTAATACAGCACAATGTATTCTTCCATCTGTTTTAAAAATACTTGATAATGAGAGACTGCCAGTTTCCATGGAGGGGAGGGAATGAAAGAGAGACGAGAAGGTAGCAGGACTAATGGAGCTGAGGACAGTGTTCTTTGTCTTTCTCTGAGCAGCAGATCTATCGACACCCACGGGGGTCAGCAAAAGTGGTGAGGCAGTGTCTTTGGAAAGCAACGTCCATGTGGGTTGGAGCAGGGCCACCGTGACCACTGATTGTAGACAGTGAGATGAGCTCTGAGAAGGGGGATACACTTTTGTCTCTGTGAGCGTGTATGCTCTTGTTAGCTAAGTGTCTGGTCAACTTTGCTGACAAAGGTGCGACTGGGTGGGAGAAGAGCTATTGCAGGTGGAGAGCTGAGACTGAGAGGCTGGGGGACAGGGTGGGTCAGGGATGGACCCTATGGTAGGGAGAGGATTGTCACTCTCCAGGCACAGGGCAGCAGTGCCCTGGCTACTTCTCAGCTTGCTGCTTTCTGAGCTAACTGCAAGGTTGCGCCGTCCCTACTGTTGGATATCCTCCAGCGAGCATTGTGGGGCTGTGGACTTTCCTCTCAGCGAACGTGGTGGTGTTGTGGACTTGGGTGGCGCTGCTGACATGGCCAGCGGCATGGGTTTTGGCTTCCTTGCCTGCTTTCAGCTGCGAAGTGTGACTTTTTGGGCCTGGCCTGGCTCAGCTGCATGTGCCAGGGAAGCAGACCTGGGTGGTGCACGTAGGACTGTATTTTAGTTGGTGAACTCTTCGTTTCCTTTGTTCACCTCTGTGCCTTGTCTGCAGTAGGAAATTCTTTCAGACAATTCTTGTTGCTCTTGTTGATGTTAACAATGGTGGGAACCTGCCTCCTCCTTGCCTTGTTTTCAGCACAGCCTCAGTTTTGGGGCAGGTTTTGTGTCCAGCCCACCACAAGCTCAGGGCCTTGAGATTTTCCAGCATGAAGTGAGCTGACCTGCAGTCAGGATCTGATGGAGATACTTGGAAAATCCTTATTTTGTGTAGATGAGATCATGAGGAATCAATTTTAGTGTCTGAGTAGGGCCTCTGAAAAAATGATGGGGATTGATTAAGTAAGCAGCATGAATCTGAGAAGTAAAATATTTACTCAGTGCTGAGGCATGTTTTATATGTCCCCTTCCCACCCCTGCAGCCGCCGAGAGAGATGGCTTTACTGGCTGGCTGCCGGCTCTGGAGAGATTTGAGGGTTGTGACTCTTTTTGTGCCCTTGGTGTGCCTCTTCCTCTCGAGGTAATGCCGAGGGCGTGGGCATGAGGCTGCTCGGTAGCCTGTGGCTTGCTTGGCAGGAGACATGCCAAGGGGGTAGGGTCTCTTGTTGGCTTGACAAATGCTTCTGCCTTGTCCGACCTCTCTGGCTTGGTTTGGCTGTAGGCTTCAGTCCTATAAGCTATGGTGGCTTTCACAGGAAAAGATACTGAGGCAGTTTCAGCTCAGAACAGTTGGGTGCAAGCAGGTGACTTAAAAAAATAAAGCCCCACAATAGTACTTCAGGCTTTTTTTAGGTACGCTATCTAGCTGCCTTTGCTTCCAGCTCTGTGAACAGCTCTCCAGCCTACTGTAATAAGTGATGCGTAATAATGGTTCAGACAAACACCACGGTGCTGTTAGTGTTCAGCATTAATACTGGTGAATACTGCTCACATCAGAGGCAGAAAACCAAGTTTAGGGTCTTGCTGTCTTAGTCAAGAGCAGTGGTAACCAAAATTTACTCCAAATCATCTTTTTTTCTCCCTATAAGTGCTAGTTTGCATGCTGCAAAGGGGTGCATTTGGTGAGATGGGAATAAGAGATGTTCTTCCTTGGCTGCTACATTACATGTGGATGCCTTTCCCCTCTCTACACAGTGGTGCTTGGTTTTGATGTATGTGGGCCAGGATTTGCAGGGGTAGCCAGAGCTGTTTTACTGCACAGCTCGGGCAGGTGTGATTGATGCGGGTGTAGGCATTGCACGAGGTGGTGGAGAAAGAGCTGTGAGAAGGAGGAAAAGCTCCTCGTGGCTTTCCATTAGCAGTAGCCAGCCCTTCTGCAAGCTTTCTCCCAGTGGCTGCACTCTCAGTTTGTCTAATATAAGTGATACCCACTGCTGGTGTGAAACACATAGTCCAAAGGCTCTTATTGCCATTTCGCTAGTAGGATAAATGTTTTGCTCAGCTCGGCAATTAAAAAGTCTTGAGCTATCTTTGAGACTCCTTATTTAAAAATACAGACTGTGCATGTGTTTAGAGAAGTGGCTAAGTAGCCTTAGGATCTGAATTTGCAATTAGAGCTTTCAAAGTTGCTGGAAATACGGAGGACCTGAATCTTTCTTGCAAGCTTAGGCTTTTAGTTTTCTTTAGTAGCATCCTACATAAGGTGATGGCAAAGAGCAGCCTACTACTGGGTTTTGGGGTGGGGTTTTTCTTTGTTTGTTTTGGGATTTTTTTTTCCCCTCATCTGAGTTTATAGCTTCTTTAGATCTTTGTATTATCTAATTAGATTTTCTGTTACTGTTTCTGCATCCCAGGTATATTTTCAGATGGAATTTAGTTGCTGGAAATATGTTATTGAAGTACTGTAGTTATGAGGTGGGTTTTTTTGCCGTATCTGGTAAAGAATACTTGGCACAAGCTAGTAGAAAAAGACTTGTTATAGAAACGTTTTGGTTTTGCCACAGATATCACCTGCTTTGCCAGCAGCTCCTGAGAACTGATTCTTGTGCGCAGTGGTAGTTCTAATAGGATTTTGTTTCTGGAAATCTGCATGCATCTCATGTATATCACTCAAAAATTAAAATAACCTCTCTCACATGACAGTAATGGAAGAGGGGAGAAATAGTGTTTTGAATCCCGAGGGGGGTCTTTGTAAGTGATTTGCAGGACTGTTTGGGGCTGTCTGTGAACCTGAAGGTGTTCTGCAAAGTCTGTGGGTGTTTTGCTGGGGGGTTAACTGGGTGCAATTTAAAGTATGATGTCCCGTGTAAGCAACAGAGTCGACAGAATCAATTTGCCAGACGTGTGTTGAATGCACCAAGTGTGCTAAATGCTTTACTTAAGCACATTACCGAGGCTTGAATTAAGTTTCTGACAGTCTGGTGGTGGCAGCCTCTGTTTTGTCTGTAAACAAAATTAAGGTGGGAGAGGAGCAAATTTGTTAGATGGCTTTCTTGGCTCGCTCGATGACAGCGTGAGCTCGTATTTCCCTCTTCCATAGGGCAGCGCGGTGACTGATCCCCAGTGAAGTACAAGAGCGCAAACTGCATTAGAGCTCAAATTGCGAGTCTGCTTTTATTCTTTCAGATGGAGGTTCCTGCTTGTAGCCGCAGCCAAATCTTTGCGTTTTAAAGCACACAAATCATCCCCTTTCAGACCCTATGAAAACCCATCTCCTCCAATCTGAGTCAGTCTAGGCGCTTTTGGCAGCTTTCAGATGAGTGAGGAATAGCAGGGTGACAGTCCTGGCTTTATTTTTCCAGGACAAAATTTGGCAGGCAGCAGCCTAGCTTGGAAATAAGAAATGTGCAACCTGGAAAGGTGAAGGTATCTGGTTATCATTGACACTCGTTCTTGGCATCTCTCTGCAGTAACATGGATTTCCCCACATCCTCCAGATGTGTG
Source organism: Pluvialis apricaria (assembly GCA_017639485.1). Classification (NCBI taxonomy): domain Eukaryota; kingdom Metazoa; phylum Chordata; class Aves; order Charadriiformes; family Charadriidae; genus Pluvialis; species Pluvialis apricaria. The sequence goes on from CM030010.1 coordinate 82,939,532, forward strand.
TAGGAAATGTACAGGGTTGCCAATAAAGAGGTTGTTCCTAAAAGTAGTTGGGTTTTCTTTTTCGTGCTTCTTGGTATGATTAAAGGTTTTTATTTGTTGACTGCTTTTGTTTTAATCAGTAGAATTAAATTTCTTGGATATCTACAGAATGAACTTAGAAACAGCATGGTTAGTGGTATTTCAATTGTCTCTATTTTTTTGTTCAGAGTTTGAGATGTCAAGACAGATATTTTCAGAAATGGCTGAATGAAATAACTAGAAACTGTTCTCACTTATTCTCGGCTTTCACGGCTAAAAGATTAGGTCGTCGTATTGTGAGCAGGTATATTGCTAGCTGTAAATGCTCGCAGTGATTATAAGGCTTAACGCAGCTGTCTGGGACTGAACGTGTGCACGGTTTTCAAATCTTCATGTCAAGACCCCAAGAGGAGCAGGGATTTTACTAGATCATCCGGTGACTTGCTCTAGTGGTAAATCACACCGCTTAACCACCACATCCGTTGGCTGCTGCTTTTTCCTCCCTCAAATCTGTTTCATGTCCAGGTTGAGCTATAGCAGGTCTCATTGTGGCTTTTCTTTCTTGGTCAGTCATGGAGTTCTGTGCTCTGAAATTTTTTTTGCCTGTGTGTAGGTGCATGGGTGTAGGCACAAGTTGTTGCTGTTGTTGGTTTTAACAGAAGAAACAATGAATCAATGATTATGCCTTTGTTAGCTTCTAGAATCGGAAGATTAAGTTTTTAGTTACATTTGAAAATGGTTTCCTTTTTTTTTCCTGTATACTGCATGTAATTTCCGAGCCAAGAAAAATCCTTAATGCTTTTCAATAAATGCTTTTCTGCCACAAAGTATCTTTTATCACAGAAAATGCCAACCTAGTCTCATTGTGTTTCATCTATCTCATTAATATTGAATACATGGCACTCTAATATGGCAGCCGAAGCAAAGCAGGGAATTTCAGCTAATATCTGACAACGGCAAGCTGAGATTAAATGACATCCGAGTGCAATCTGCTATATATAAAGTAATTGGCATTTTCCAGGAGCATTTGACCTAATTTATGCTGTTTTTTTTTCTCCCCCTGCCCCCTCAAATCTGTCTTCAGAGGTTGGTTAGTCATCAGGATTTCTGAGCCTTCAGCCTGCTTTTGAGAAGGTGCTTGGTGCCTGCCAGTCCTCTGAGCACTCGTGGAGGTGAGATGTGCTAAGCATCTTCGGGGAGCAGGTTGGCGGGGGCCTCAGGGTGCTCCCTGCTGTGCGGGGGGGTTCCTGGAGGGACTGGGCACAAGAAGTGTTGGAGTTACTGTGCTGCCTCTGCACCAGCCCCTGCACCTGGAAGATGCTATTTCACTCAGCCAAACCCATTTCAGAAGTCACAAAATGAGTCCTTGCCCGGAGTCTGGAGGCAGCTCTCCTTCCCAGCTTTGAGTGAGCTTTTGCAGACCGCTCCTGTCTTTCTTGTAGGCCTAATAAACGTACAGGTCTTGTGAGGGGAGTGGGCCGTTTTGGTGACCGCAGCACAAGTCCCTGGTGTCTAGCGGAGGTCACAAGTGGCGCTAGATCTGGGACGTGCTTCACACCGGGGAAAATGTGCCTGTGAAGTCTCTGCTTTGGCCCTGGGCCAGCTCCTCAGAGAAGCAGCGGTAAACCCTTCCTGATGCTCTGAATTACAAAGAAGCTGCATTGAAAGTTGAAACTAAACAACTTCTCGAAGTGCCTTACCTTCTGGGATACGCAGTTGATGGTCACTGAATGATTTAGTTTGGTTTCTGATATATAATTGGCAAAAAGTAGTAGTGTCAGGGGACCTTGAGTTTTGTGTTTCCAGGTAGCTGAATATTGATCCTGCTGAAGAGCACTTTTGCTATTCAGCATTTGGAGTTACGCAATTATTCGTTGTTAGATCATTAATTGAGAGCCATGTGTGATTAGAGCTTGTGTGGTTGGCATGCTGTGAGCGTTTCAGCTCCTGATTTGCTGGGTCGTCTTGGGCAAATACCTCCATTTTTCGTATGCCTTTGTTTTCTCCAGCTGTAAAGTAGACAGTTATTCCTTTGTTTTGTGAGGCGCAAGGCTGTGATCAATGGATTAATAGCGTGGCCATAGTCACCTTTACAAACAACCTAGCCCTATTGCACCAAATCTAGTGAGATCTTGTGGCATGGAAACATTACCAGACTAATGCTTTTAATTAAAAACACTTCCAAGAAAATAAGTATTTAAATAGGGTAATATGCAAGTTATGTTTTCAAGGAGAGTTAACAAGTAATTTCAATAAGGAAGAAGGCTTTAAAAGTGAGCAGTGTGAGTAGCTCCACTGACCTTGTTTCTCTGGGTTTCTGTAAATACATTTGAGGGCAATTTTCATGTAGAGCATTCCTGAGACACGGTGAGTTTCTCTGTTGTAGGCCAGAACCACTTAAACATCAAAGTCAGAGGTGTTTAGGTTTTGTTGTTTAAACAAAAACATTATTTGAAATTGTAGTCTGACGCGTGACTACTGTCTCTCACTGAACACAGCCACATTTCCCCCAGGTTTGGCCTCGCCAGGAATGGACCTCAGAGAAGCAGTTTTTCCATGGAAAATGATTGATATAACCTAAGGAAAGCAGTATTTTTTTTTATATAGCCTAACCAGGTAACATGATGACTTCTTCCAGTGGGACAAGCCAGAAAGCTAGAAGTATAAATCCAGGCAGGCTAGCTGTGATACAGCTTACATGCAATGAAGGGAAGTATAAAGTTCACACAGGCTAAAAAACGGTTGACGTTTCTGGCATGAAACAGGTGGTTGATCCCTATGTAAAATGCACGGTAAGAAGTCCCAAGAGAAGAGCATGCAGGTGCTGTCCCCATCCACATTAATTGCAGTAAATGTGTCTCTTTCTGGACGGTGTATGCTGAAGTATCTTGGCAATTGAAAGCTGTTTGGGGCAGGGGACCTGGTGTTTCTGGTCTGATGCAGTCTCTTGCAGAGGAGGGTCATGGCCTGGCGTGTCAGGGTTCAGTGGTGCTGAATGGTAGGAGGCATGATGGCAATGGGTGCTGTCCTCCTGGCTCTTATACGGGTAGGAGGACTGTGCAAGTCTGTTTCTGAGGTTTATCCTCCAGTTTATACCTTTAGGTGCTACTGAGAGGCCCATGGAGATGCAAGTAAAATCATGCATCCAAGAAAGGGCTGGTTTCCTGCCTACGCCGACTCTCCTGGGGTCAACGTGCACTGGCCCTGCCACAGGACCGGGCTCTTGTGCACGCCACGGTACCAGCACAGCACAGAGTGGGAGCCTCGATGCTGCATGTACAAACCCAGCTCTTTCTCTTGGACAGTCATGAGAGGAAGGGAGAAAGAGCTGGGCATTAGCCTTCTTCTTTGAAGGCTTGCCAGGTTCCCGGAGCAGTTATTTACCTGCCAGACCCCGGCTGCTCCAGGGTGTAAGCAACCCATGCAGTGCTGTTTGTGGCTTCACGCATTACCTACCGCTTTGAGCGATGCAGAGGTGGAGACTGCTGCATCTCCAGCCTTTGCAGTGTTAATAAGGAATGTGCGGCAGCAGATCGCTTGCTTTGGTATCTCATTAAATAACTCGAGCCAAGGGCAACAACATGCACCGCGCTTGGGAATTGTGCCCCAGTTTTGGGATAGGCAGGGCTGCAGCACTTGGGAGTTGTAGAGCGTGTCAGAGCAGGAAGCTCCTTCATGTGAACTAATCTTGCCTAGTCCTCTGCCGGAAACGCTTGTTCAGAGCGGGCTGAATTTGCCTTTGGGTATGTTTGTCTTCCCGAATCCTTAGGTTTGGCTCCATAAAGTTGTGACAGGATTTACCTGCTCTGTCAGGCCTTTAAAGCCGTGCTGCTGCAGAGAGATGAAGTGCGGTGCGGTGGAGCCTGCTCGCTCGGCAGCACCCCTGCTCATCTGTCACAGTCGTTCTTGCTCTGCTGTCGACTTGTGCTCAGCTCTTACGTGGTACGTGCTGGCACAGTTAGTTGGCCAAGCTAAACAGTTCAGTGCTTTGCTTACAGAGGGATACCTGACGTGTCCTGGTGCTTCCAGGAAAAAAAAAAAGGAATTGAGATTGAGCCTGGAAAATGGCATCGAGTATGGGCAGCCTGTGACCTGTGTGGGACCCTAGCTGACCCGGCAGTCTGCCTTTGCGAATCTCGCTGCAGCAGAGCAGCCTGTAGTGAGCTGCTTCTGTGCTGTCTTACCACGGCAGTGGGATGAGAGGGGGCTGCCAGACCTGGGTACTAGATCACACTTCTTTGGCGTGACACTTCCTAAGGGAAAAAGAGGATGAGAAATCTGAGTAATGTGAGTATACGAAGCTACAGCAAAAACTAACTGCAGGACTTCCAAGCTAATGGCAAATCCTTGTGCTTATTATTGTTATTCAGAGAAGCGGCCTTGCAAAATGTTCCATTCTTCCCTTCCAAAAGTTGTCCTTGAGATATGTATTTCAACTAAGTGGAGTGCAATGTGTTGTTTGTACTCATAATGTTGCAAGACTTTGAATTATACCAGGTACGTGTTTAGCTTGACAGTCTGGGAGAAGCCCGAGCAGCTGGGCTGTTCAGATGGGTAGTACGCTACAGAATTTGTCCTGTTCGCTTTTGGGGTGTATCAAGGAGTAACACTGAAAGCATGGGTTTAATTTAACACTAGTGTGTTACGAGCAGTGGCGTGGATTGCTGCAGCACGAGTCTTCACGGGAGTGTAGAAATTGTAAGTCTGGATCTGACTGCTTTTGCTTTCCTTTAAAGCACAAACATGACTGGGGTGGACAATCGAAGCAGAATGTGGTGGCCAACAGTAATTGATCTGCGGGGGTGGATGCTGGCTTTAGTTTAACCTTTCAGCAGACCTCCATCGACAGCTAATGGACGTTGCAGTGGTCCGTGTGGGGAATAATTTATGAATTTGGAAGCACACAATTCCAGCGAGCACGTGGGTAAATGCCAGCGGTTTGCAAATCTCTGCCAATGGTCTTGTGAGCAGTGACCTGCTGCAGGAGAAATAACAATGGATTAGCTCAGGGTGATGTTTGGAAGTGTCACACTTAGTTCCTGAAGACTGGCCCTTCTGCAGAGCAGCACTGTGCTCTAGGCAGGATATTCTGAAGTAAGCAGAAATGTAGTAAATGTGAGTATTCTTCATGCATCAAACAAGAACTGGGAAGTAACACAGGGAGAGATTTTTGCCTGCCGGCTTTTCCCAAGCAGCCTTTGCAATATTTTTGTTGTTTGGTAAGACAATCCCCTTGTTTCAAGTACACAGTCTGTCTGGGCAAATGCCAGGTGGCTTAATCTCGCAACTCCAAGGCAGCTCGGTACCATTATGGATGTGCTATGTGGCTCTGGAGCTTGGTGTTGGGCGCCTTTTCTGCGGGTGAAGAAATGGAAGCCTTGCCTCAGCACCAAACTCTAGAGCCAGATGTGAAACCAGTACTCCCCTGCCTGTTTCCAGCTTTTCAGCCTCCTGCTTTCAATTAAACTGTCACGACACTGCAGAAGGAGGAGGACCGAGATACCAAAGCCGAAGGTCTATCTCACAAAGGCGTTTGGGAGCCGTGGTATGAGGATGGGAAGCCTTCGACAGTGTGTAGGGCAGGGTCAGTGCCTGCCTCCCACTAATTGTGGTTTATTTGCTCTCTGCTCATCCAGCCACTCCGTGGCAGGGCTGAGAACACCATTGAAGTCTGGCAATTTCCCCTCATGTTGGTTTTAATTACAAAGTGTATCCTCACACCTGAGGAGGACCATAGATGATAGCTACCTCTCTGCGAGCCCTCCAAGTGTCTCACTCTTGCTTTGCAAAAGTTCACGTGTGCGGTTTAGCTGTGAAGGTCGTTGCTGCTTTGAGAATAATTACAGAAGGCTACAAGGAGACTTGCTGTAGTTAATCTGTGTTACCTGGTGTGTGTTTGCACCTTATGCCTCCAGATGTGGTCACACGACAGAGCAGTGCTTGCATCTAAGCAGCTGGAGTGGTTGCTTTCTGCAGGGGTGTTTTGGTGGTGTAGGGGCTCATCACCTGAGCTGCTGGATGGAGGAGGCATGGCCTTTAGACAGGAGGGTGAAACTCCTGTGTCTGATTTGTTCGTGGAGGTTGGGCTGCTGCATCAGATATGGAAACTTGACCAGCAGGAACTCCTCAAAGACCCACAGGGGCTGGCAGGGTGTTATTCCCTGAGAGTGGGCGGCAATTTTGTAGCTCAGCCTGTAGTTGTCACCTGTAGGGAAATGGCCAGCGCAGCGTGCTCCCTGCCTTACCCTGGGGCTGCTGGAGCTCTGCGGAGGCCGTGCCGGTGGTGCGAGCTCACTGCTGAAGCAGTGGGGACCTCTGCGTTGCCAGTATCGGGGGGGGGTCAGTGACCAGCTCAAATGCAAGTTCACTGTTCTACAGTTAAAGAACCCATGTTCCCATAAAGCACGCAATGTTGTAACAAAGTGTTGGCTCTAATGCACAGGGTCTACTAGTTTTTTGAGGGACTGATAACCTAATGGTGTTCTGGAACTTTGACTTATACCATGAGATCACTGGACACACAGCTCTGCCAGGGACCATGTTGGAACAGAGCTTTGGGGAAAAAATACCTATAGGAAGGCTGTTTCTGGAACCATTGCAGGGGGAGCAAACACAAAGCCCCCTTCCTGATGGTAATAGGTGTGGGGGGAGAAAAATCCAGTGACTAGAAAGTAAGTTTCCTTCATTTTAGAGATGGAAGTCTCCATACTTCGATCAGGTCAAAAGGTACACAGCTGTATGTTCTATTTTGTAACAGATTCTAAGGAGACTTCTGTGTGATGTCCGGAGCTCAGAATTACCCAATGAGAACTTTGCTTGCTAATTTACATTGCTTCTGAGTGCCAGCCAAAGGCCATCAGGCCCTTTCTCTTAAGCAACCGGGAAATGGCAAATCACTGGTACAGACCATAGGACTACAGGCCTTGATGGTGAACCTGCTGCTAAGTTACAGATGGACATTGTTTTATCAGAGGGATATCAGAATAGTCATGGGAAACCATGCAGAGCATAGCTGTGTCTATTAGACAGTTATTCATCATTAAGTGAATTAATTTGATTAAGTGTATATGGTAGTGTTAATACATGGCTGCTTCCGCCCCGAGTATATGAATCGGTTTGCTCTTCTGTGCCGTGAAGTATGTGACTGCGACGTCTTTCATCAGCTTACTGCATGGGTGATGCTGGATGTGTTCTTGGAGAGCGCAGTAGGGGCCGATTCCCCTTGCTGACATGAGAGGAAATTCGAGAATAAGCCCACAGAAGACAGAGCCCTTTCCTTTCCTGCCAGTGTACCCTGGAACTATTTTCTGAGAAAAGACTTGCTGACCACAGGACTCATAATACTGGAAAACCTTTGTGTGTTTTGTCAGGTTAGTGTGCAATATGTTTTCTGAGGCTACAGGGGATTTTTTGCCTTTTTCTTGTTTGGTTGGGGTTTTTTTTGTTTTCCTGGTGGAATAAACTTTATATGGCTGGAGCAGTGGGCCCTCTAAAGTTGATAGTAGGTTTTGGAACAAGGTCTCAGTATTATTTGAAGTAAGAAAAGGATTTTATGGTTACAGGATGCATGTAATTAGTGTCTGGAGTTTAGCCACCAGTGAGAGTTTGTTTATAGAAATGCTGTTAGTGTTTTCCTGTAGAAGTTTGTTTTCTACATGTAGTTGTTCAAAATAACACTTAGTGTTAATAAAACTTAGCAACAGTAAAAGAAAAATATTTTTCTCTCGCTTATTTCCTTATGTTGGGCACTTATACACTGTTCCCATTGGGCTTTTTTTGTTTTGAGGTATGTATGTTGTGTTTTCTAGAGCAAAAACTTAAATTGTTGGCCAAGAAAAGCTGAGCTTATGAAAACATACCAGTTGGCTGAAGGTTCGGGGGCTGGTAGCATCTAAACCTACTTGTATGAAGGGGAAGGGTGGGAACTTGATGTTTTACTTACTTGGTTTTCATTTCATGTTGGACAGTCTTGAAGAGCTTTCCCCCTTCCCAGCCCCAGGAATTTAATGTGGCGCTTTGTCTTTTCATGACTGCTGATGCATAGCTGGTGTTTGTGGGAAGTTGAATGCGGGATGAGTCTCATCTCTTAAAGAATGAGCTTCCTCCGCCGAAACCTAGATATGCTTCTTAGAAGCTTGCTGAGGGTATTCACTAACAGTGCTGAGCTTGAGATATGGGCAAGCAGATTGTAGGGTGTAAAATGGGAAACTGCCTGGAGCAAACGCAACTTCTAACGATGGTTGGTGTCTACCAGGTCTGGCGTAGCAATGCTATGGTGCTGTGCTTCATGCCCAGAGCACCTGAGCCTCCTGTGCGCTCTGCAGTGGCAAGGAGTTAGGTTTGGCTGTGAGCAAGCAGCTGCGTGGGCCATGAGATGCTTTGGTCTCTCCTTGCATATGCCAGTCTCCCCTCCAAATCCTTCAGCTGGCAGTAATCAGTGTCCTTTGTGAGCAGGATCCTAACCGGTGGTAGTCTGACCCCAGCGAGTGGGATGAGGAAAAGAAAGCTGGAGTGACTCGGGGGTATCACTTGAGCCTCCAAAGCCCTTGCTCTTAACGGGGGGACTTGCAGCCTCTCTGTCAGGGACTGAATTTTAAGAGAGAAGAAACTCTAGCCCCTGAAGGTATATCCCTGCATGCAAACATGGAGTTAGGTCTCGAGTGCTACGATATCCAGCTGGATACAAGTGCAGAAGCACCTTTATTGGGAGGGCAATGAGAGCAGAGTTACTGGAATGGCACCTGTGCCAGCCTTGTCCTCCTCTCACACCCAGCCTGGTAGCACCGAGCTGGCTCAGTTCCCAGAGAACGGGGAAGGAGGGAAGGGGTAACTGTACAGGCTCGTGCTTCATTGAGAGATTCGTGAAGGGGGGTCATGGGCAGGTTTTTCCACATGTAGCGACTTATGCCAGTTCTGCATCTGGCTTTATTTGCATTATTAGGATTAAACTAATAAATCCGCTTGAAATCCTTGATGATGGGAAATTGCTGTTTGCCAGTGCTGTCTTGTGGAGGAAAGGCTTTCTCCAGGCTGCATGTCTGGTCTGCACGACAGATTATAAAGCTTGTACTGCACACTCGTACTCTCTCGTTCTTTTCCTAGTGGGTTATCACCCGTGACTTAGCTTTTTATATTAAGCCTGATGTTTGCCTTTATTACAGGCTATAGAGACTTCTGTAGTACAGTGCCCGGTATAAAACAGGTAGTTTGGGGGGGACTTTGCATAGATTTCAGTAAGAAGTTGTTCTGTTGCCTTGCATTTGTATACAGCCAATGTTATTTACAGTGTTGAGCTTGGCCTCGCAGCAAAGGCAGTGTCTTGTTCTCTGGATTCCCGGGGGAGACTGGGGAAGGGCTAGTCTCGAGGCTGCCCTTGAACTATGTATGACTACATGACGGCTTGTCTCTTGCCAGTGGTTGGGACCCCAACTGGGTGAATGCCCCTCAACACACACACACATACACGCTGAGTTGTGTCTTCCCCACAGACACTGAGGCAGTGTGCTGTATTGTCTCCTCTCCAAGTTTTGCACGGTCAGTGGGCAAGGGACTGGGTGCTGTTGCAGAAGAGAGCGATGGCTTCCTAGTTAAGTACCATCACTGAAGAACACTACTCCTCAATCTTTGAAATGTGCTGTTACATGGTGTTAGGGTTTTTTTTTTTAAGTGGCAGCTGGCAGACAGTCTTCAGATGTCCAAAACTGTGCATGTGTTTGCTTGGAGACCACAGAAATATACAGGAGACTGAAATGGAGGACACGTGGTGGGTTCTGTTTTGAGCCTGGCTGCTTAGAAGTCGTTAGCATCTTGGTGGGAAGCCTGGTAGTGAGTATGAGCCCTGGCAAAGGAGGAGAGAAGACCGAGGCAGGGAGAAACATAAAAGTGATCCCTGAGCTCTAGCTGAAGCCACAACTAGTATTAGTTCATGATATCAACCGTCTTGGTCACTGCCAGGCCTGCATAAAGCATTCAAGTCAGGTGGGTGTGTAGCCACAGCAATTTTAAAATGACAGGTTTGTCTCTGCTCCTACATTTTACTGAGAAGCTAAGGTCTGGATTTCCCCCAACTCGGACAGGCTTTGTTATTTAAGTTGCCTCAGCAGCTGTTCCTGCCTGGTTACAGGTAAAAGCCCAAGAAAATAAAGGCAAATAGTGTGGCTGTTTCTTGTTCTGAATGCCGTGGAGTTGTCTGCTGTTCCAGGTCCTTTCTCCTTTACAGCTTTTTCCCTTCTAGCAGTCTCTCAAACAGACAAAGTTGCTCCCTTTTACTCAAGGGGATAAAATTGTAGCCTTTGGAAATTGAGTTCTGCAGCTGGCCTAAAACATGTTTCATGCTACGGAGCACCTTGCTGTGAAGTAAGTGGCATTAAGGAAATCATCACCGCTTGTATAAAAAGAGTAAGGACAGCTGAGGTGACTACAGGAACTGAAGTTCCTGGTGTGATCGGAGCTTGGTCTGGTGGGAAAGCCTGCCCAGCCTACAGAGGCTGAAAGCTGCAAGCTAAAATACAGCTAGGAGCCGTGCGAGCGCTGTGTGTGCTGGTGAAGGGGGCACCTGGGGGGACTCAGAGGCTCTGCCAGGAACGTGCAGTGTGTCGGGGCTGGGCGCACAGCAGGAATTGGGGGGCTGGTGCTGACCCTGCCTTCCTGGTGTATGTCTTAGCAAGCTGGGGTGGCATGTGAGCCTTCCCTCTGTGCTGGCACAGACTCTTTGCCTCTTGCCAGGGTCCAGCCCGGGTGTGGAAGCTGTGCTCCGGCAGCTCGGGAGCCCGGAGCGTCCGATGAGCTGTCGTGTGGCCTCATAGCCTTTATAATATATTCCCAATTGCGCCAATGAAACTGTTTATTTTATTCCCCAGGAATGCCTGCCTCAGTAATAGAGGTGTTTGGAAAATAGGTCCCTGCAAAAGAAACTTGTCGTACAAGCATAAGGTTAGGTGTCATTGCCTGTAACTGGGGGAAGGATCCCTCCCTGCTGTGCAAGGTTTCCAGGCTCATCTCCTGCAGGGGAAAACCCCACTCTTGTTTTGGGGCGATGGTGTCTGCCTGAGCCACCTGTGCAGGCGAGAGCACTCGGAGGGTCCGGAGGAGGGAGGAAACAGTATTACTGTCTGTCTTTGTGAATGGTATAAAGATCTTCTATGAAGAAGCCTCCACTTTTCTAGTGCCTTCAGAGGGATTGAGCCTTGCTAGTAACCCACTCCTTCTTATCCCTGTCTGGATGACCGGCAGCCAGTGAAGCATGAGGTGAGAACAGTCGGGCCCGCAGGTGTCTCTCGCTGAAGCTGGTTGGCAACACCATCAAGATCCCCTTGAATTATTGTGCTGTGGCACGGCACAGGGCAGGGAGGCAGCACGAGGTTTCTCTGCCTTGGCTGTAGTGTCTGCAAAGCCTCATTCCGGCTGACTTGTTCCAGATGGTAGGTAGCCGGCTTAATTTGGGCTGTCTTCACTTGCTTGCTGACACAGGCTCCTCCTGAGTTAATTAGCAGATGAAGTTGATGGTACCCATGCTTTGCTATCTGCAGTCACGGAGGTCTGATGTACAGGGGTTGGGGGGACAGGGAGAAAAACTGATGTTTTCTCTACTTCAGAGCTAACTGGGGCTGCCCAGGCTGATTCCAGAGGGAGATGTGATTTCAAGTATCTCCCTTCTCTCTTGGAGACATCAACTTGGTAGAACATCTGTGCAACTTCGTAGCTAGTTCCTCTGGCCCAGGGAAAAATTACTCACGGGAGTTGGATTTCATTGCTGGTCTGTTTGCAATGGAAGCTGACGATGTGTTGGAGAGGACAGGAATGTTCAGCTTCCGAAGGGAGTTTGGCTGTGCTGCATAAGAGGCTGTGATGGCCTACGCTGTGGTGGGGACTTGGAGTTCTGTAACATCTTTTGTTGCATTACTTTTAGTTAGTCATGAGCAGCTAGAGTGCAAGGAAAGCCTTTTCCGTGTGTTGGAATAGCTCAATGCAAACTCCAATGCAGAAAATAGATATGGGGTAGAGTGGGACTCTCCGTGTTTATGGGAGTCGGTTTAGATCTCTGGAATGAAAGGCTTATCGCTGCCACAACCCAAAAATTGGAGCTGTAAAGCTCATCCTTGGATTCTTTGTGACTAGGGAGTTAATCCTTTCTTCTGGTGCTGTAAATGTTTATTTAGCCATCTGTCTTATGCGTTTATGGAGTTCAAACTTTTTTGAGTGTATGTTGGGCAATTGCCGGTGTCCTGTCCAGGGATTCTTTATGACTTGGAGCATCACCAGAATTGTAGTGGTCATCAAAAGCTTTTGTGATCCTGCCCCTTTGCAAGTGATGGATGTGGAGGACTGTGGGAACATTCCTGTCTGTGGGCTGCATGCGGGAAAAATGTTGTCTTGCACTGCCTATTGGGTCCAGAAGTATTAAGTCTCTGTAGTAGTCTATCAGTGTAGCAAAACAGGGCGGGTAAAAAGCCTGGTGTAAAGTGGTCTTCTAGCCCCATCTCCTCCTAATGATACCAGTGTTATGGCTGTGCTGCAGACCTAGATCTGATGTGCTTTCCTCTGTAAGAACTCCGGCCAATTAACATTTTTGGAAAGACAAAACACAGTCTTTCAAGGCAACCACAAAAATTTGGAATTAATGAGGTGGAGGGAAGGAAGTGCTTCAGCTAAAACAGGGAATTGCTCCTTGAAGCTATGTCCTACTTATGAAAACTTCTGTATAGGCTTTCCCTGTTAAAGGCAGGAAAACGAAGACTTGCTAAAGGCAAGTGGGAAATGTTGCTGTTGAGTCAGTTGAGAGCTTGAAGTCTGCAGACTAATGTTTCAGAACTGTCAGCTAAATAATTCAATAAACCTTGACCTTTTCCTCTGCACGCAGATTCAGTTCAACTTAATTCCACTTTTGCTCCTGCTGAAGACAGAAAACTGCATGCTAAGGCAAACAACATTATTTGTAACCCTCTATATTCTTTGATTGCTGACCTTTTCTTATTAATGATGAATGACTTCTGTGGCGTCCTAGAAGAGCTTCGTGTACCGTAAGGGGCTGTGCACGTTCCCTTTTCTTTTTCTACGCAGATGTGAGGGCTACGACTTAACGCCCAGAAAATTAGACCGTACCGTGAACACATTGAAATCTGGTTTTCCTGCTTAGTTGTTGTTGTCTGCTTTACTTTGTCAAAACTGCACTCAAGTGTACGCATCGCTAGTGAGAATGAAAACACTGGACTTGTCTAAATCTAAAGTATTTTCTCTGGCGTTTTATTTAATATCCTTAGTGTCGTATGTGCATGTCATGTGAATTGAAGAAGAGCTGGTCTGAGCCAGCTCTTTCAATCTGGTTAATAGTGGATCGACCCTTCCTTGGTGGTGCTGGACCAGTGAAGTTTCCCTGAGGAATTCCAGTGTGAATCTAGCACATGTTGGGACACTAAAAGTCCTGGTAGGGATTTTCCAAGGAGCGAGTTTACCTGCTTCACTTAGGTCCTCCAGTAACTCCAAGACCAAGACAAGTTGCCGGTGCGCTGACTGTGTGAAATCACATAGCTGAATGATTTTGGGGTTTTTTTTTTTGAAGTCAAGACCTGTTCATTATGCACTGCAGTGGTACCTGGACGTTGAAGAAACCAAGGATGTATATTAGCATTGTTTTAGGATTTAGATAGGGAGACAATTACTGTGATAAATCTGAACTCTTTAGTCCAGACTCAAGAGATCTGGTAAATAAAAGATCTGAAGCTATATGCCTTTATATACACAGCTCTGCGTGCCCTACTTGGAAATTGGGTCTGTGCATACAACTGTGTCTCGTCTGTGTGCAGGGCAGCGCCGTGCCATGGTGTCCCCCACCTACCTCTGGGCAAGCCAGCAGGGCACAGTATTAATGCAGAACCTGGTAGTAGGTCCCAGGGCTAATTAATTATTCAGGGCACAATATGGGGCACCTTTCAGTCCCCGAGCTTGCTGAATGGGAGCTGACAAAATGCGCCCTTGATGTGCGGCTACAGTTTTTCAGGGAAGAAAGCACAGGGTTAAGGAAGTGCACGCCAGCCTTGCTCAGCTGTGCCTGCACAACTTCACAAGGAGAGCTGCTGCTCTTTGTTTGGTGTGGCCCTTAATTTGATTCAGGTATGGGAACAGTGCTGCCTTGTTACAGTTTTATAAGTGAGCCCTATGGGCTGCTTTTCTTTCTAAAAATCTCTATATTTTGTTCTGGTTGTGTTCACACCCCTGACTGGACTGGAGTCAGTAGAAGCGTGGGGAAGGTTTGAGGAAAACTTAGCAGTGGAATCAGATGCTCTGTTCCCGGGTTTGTGTTAATTCGGCCGCCTTGTGCCCAGGATCGGTGTCGCAGAGAGCTCGCTGCAAACGGCCGCGGTGTTAGTTTAACTAGGAGTCTCGCCGAGTTCATATATCACACTTTGCTCTGTCTCGAGTCCCATATTGCGCTGTACCTCTAACTAAATGCTTTTAGCAAAGTATAAATCCACTTATTTAATGGCCTGTGATGCAGCTGTTTCAGGGCTATTTTGAGTGTATGACAGTGGAATACAGAAGGAAATGGCTGGTTTTAGTTTTTTGCTCACTGTCTTGCTGGACTACATCTGTATCTGTGGGGGTGTGGGACGGTGTAGCCAGAAGGGCTGGAAAAGGGCAGAAGAACTGGAGGGAAAATAAATACTTCTTATGCCTGTATAGTGACATGCCTTCCTGCCGCCTCCCAGTTAGCTTCTGCCCTACTGATCTGAGTTGTTTTTAACTCTTAAGATTACATGGTCTCAAGTCAAACAAAAACTCAACCTTCTCCAGTATAGTCCAGTGTCACCAACTGACTGGCATACCATGTCTCCAGGCAGCAGCTGGTGGTCTGCCGGGCCGCAGTCCCCACTGAAAACATTTTGTTCGAGGCTGGTGTGAAGGATCCTCCAACTTCCTTAGCTGTGCCTGGCCGAGAGAGGATGGCTGGGCATGCTAAAAGGGATATATTTGCCTTTTCCCTGCATGTGGCACCTCAGAAGACAAAAGTGGTGAAACTGCAATAAATCATGTGCTGTTTTTTTGAAACGGGAGTGGAGCATTTCAACCTGGGGAGCCTGGCACTGAATAATAACTCCCAAATTATTTCATCAACCTCATGCAAGCGGTCAAAAAGGCAGTTAGTTCCACGTCATCCTCCTGTCAGGCGAGAGATTGGCCAGAGAAGCGAAGAGCATCTGGTTCTCATTGGGCTCTGCCTTTGGATGGTCTTCATTCTTGTTTGTCACATTATGTCTATTTTTTTTTTGCTTCCCCCCTTCCCTTCCTTCTTCCTCTCTTCCCCCCCTCCCTTCAGTGAGTTTACAAGCCTTGCTGGAATGCACATATGGTCCTTATCATCCCCAAAGTCCAGCTTTTTTTTTTTTTGCTGGTTAGCAGTTTGTGACATCAGGGGCTGTTAGAGGCATTAGTCACTTTTACTCCAAATAGAAAGGTCCGTGGTTTTTGGAAACCTGTGGAGGAAAATGTCTTTTATGTCAGTTCTTGGCATAAAAGGAACTTGTTAGTGCTCTGAGCTTGCGCTGACCTTTAGCCAAACATTTTTGCCTGCAAGGCAAACGTTCATTCCCACTCTCTACAGCCACTTCTGAATTGTCAGATTTTGCTGACTTCCCTCTTCCCAGAAGAATGTGACTGTATCCTTTTTCTCCATCCTCCTGCTGAGTTGCTGCAGCTTGCCAATGTAAGCAACTCCCTTTGCCTCCCCGCCAGTGTGCCTTGGAAGCGCGGGAACAGCGGCGGCTCCATCGGCTGCAGGGAGCGCATCCTTGCCGCGTGGCAGGGGCTGTGACTCACAATTGCAAGCTGCTGGCGATCGGGGATATTTGGCAACAAATGTCAGGGAGATGGGCCTCGTGCTTTCCACCACGGTGTCATCCTTGGAGAGAGAGGATGTTTCCCTCCCCATCACTTGTGCATGTTACTGCCTGCGTTAATGTAAGCCTGTCCAGCATCACCCAGTCTGAGCGTGTGCCCTCAGGGGAACCCCTTGCTTTGTCTCACTGGCAGCCTCCTTTGTCTGGTGATTCCTCAGGTAAAATCTCAAGTATCTGTAGAGCAATACTATGTGCCAGGAGGGGCAGCGAGAGACCCATGCCTTCCTTTCCCTGTTTGCTGCTGCTGGGTGCTTTGTTGCCCAAATTGCTTCCAGCCTTCCTCCCACAAAATAATTTTCTGCTATCCTGAATCTCTAGGACTAAAACAAAATAAAACTAGCACATTCAAGGAGAGCCTTCTTGTGTTCCCTGTGACCTCTGTGGTTACTGAGCGAGGGAGCCAGCTGTGGCGTAACGCTTTAAGGGTATTTCTTGTTACTGGGAGTGGGGAGACCTGGCTCCTTGCTGTTGTTTCAGACGTTGCTGGAGGGCTGGGGCAGGGGACCTACGGAATGAAGGGCACACTACTGAGAAGCTGTGTGCCCCTAAGCAGCTACAGCTGGTGCCAGCTTTTATCCAGGAAGAACAAGATGGTTTACTGAGGTCTGGCCCTTGGGCAGTAGCTGCAGCAATGAGTCACTCTGGTTGGTGGCAGGGCGGGAGGTGGCATTAGCCATCCAGCTTGCCTACGTGTCTGATGGATTTTCATGTCTGATGGATCTTCGTGGCTTGCTTGACACATTAATCTACGAATGAGAATGTCTCCCAAAGGAGTCTGCTCTCCCTTGTTGAGAGAGAAGGGGGGGAGAAAAGAAATGGGGAGGAGGGGGGACGGGCAGGAAGACAGACCTCCCAGGCTTCAGTAGCTCCCAGAGACATCTGCCCGGTCTGCAGCCAGCGGCAAAAGCATGGAGACAGGAACTCCCCCTCCTCTGCTGGTGACACTGATGGTTATCCTAGCCTAAAACAACAAAATCCTTCCCTTCTTGATTAACTGATTGATTGCTATGGGCTGTTTTCTTGTGGCAAGACTGCACTACCTATGGCAAAGAGGGGAAAGTAATTGTTCTTTCCTTTCGTGTTCCCCCCTATACTATTATGCTTGAGTTTCATTGTCCAAGAATTAAGGGTTTAACCATCACTTCAGTCTGTGTAAGGGAAGGGATAGGGGTTGTGGGTGCTGTTTCAGGGACTTTAAACAGTGAGCTTGGCTGTGGTGTAGGTGTTGGGAATACTCTGTGCCCTGCTGGGAGGGACCCTGGCTCTCAGGTTTAACACGGGGAGAGGGTATGATAGATCTCTCTTGCCAGCTGCTCTTTGCTTCTGTGCTCACTGCTCTTTCCGGAGCTGCCTTTTTATCTGAGCAGACTAAAGTGTCTCTGAGCTCCCTGGCTTTGGATGCAGCATCTATGATTCCTTCAGAAACACGGGAACGTGTGCCTAGTAATGGGGCAAAAATGTAGCTGCCCGGAGCTGCTGACAACAGTGAAAGCTTTCAGAATTTCTTAAAGGTGCCTCCTAAGTCGTGTGGCCTCAAATAACTAAACACTTGATTCATATTTGTGGTTGAGCTCGATATTTTGCATACCAGCATTTTTCCCCTCTTGAATTTGAGGATTGCTTTTGTTTTCTTTAACTCTTCGGAGGCCGTGTGAAACTGACCCCAGCAGCCAGGAGCAGGGAGCCTGGAGGGGCCAAAGGGGAATATTTTGCCCGCAGCCTAAAAGCAGAAGGGGCTCAGCCAGGCGCTTGCTTGGCTTGAGGGAACAGCCATCATCACGGTTAAGTCCTGAGCGAGGATAGCAGACTGGGGCAATAAATGCAGGTGTCCTTGCGGACCCTTTCTCCTCGGCCTTTTGGGAGTGACGGTCTTTTTCTTCTACCCAGGAGAAGAGCAGTTTTGCTTTGTCTGAGTGGCTTCCAGACACCTTCTGAAGTGTAAGGACATGGCTGTGCTTTGTGCTGCCTCTGGAGAAGCGATGAATTCCTGATCATGGGACCCGCCTTTATATCCACCTCCCCATCTGCACGCAGGCATAGTCTTGCTGACTCCAATGAGGAAAATAAGTTTCCCTTTATTCCTGCTAGCTCTGCCAAGCCACTGTGGTTTAGGAGGAATGAGCTGCTTCTCTCCTTGCACGTGCCTCGTCAGCCAAATTATTTTATAAAGCTTCACTGAATTACATCCAGGCAAACCCACTGTTTGCCACAGAGCATCCGTTACGGCATTGCTTGACCTATAAAACCTTTGCCACCAGGAGCTGTATATGAAGAAAACCAGATCCAAAGTAGAGATTGCAGTCCCTTTCTTAGCTTTTGCAAGGCTTCCCCCCCTCCCCCTTAAAATTGAGAGCACTAGGATGTGGGGTCCTGGCAATTAGTCTCTTTATAGTGGTGGTGCGTAGTAGACGCTGTGCCTCTGGAGGCCTGTCTCTGCTTTACTTAACCTTTCCCTTACCCTGCTAGAGTTAAAACCAGCAGCTGCGATAACAGCATCTGAAAGATCGTTGTTGACCCAAGAAATATCAACTGTGGGATGCCTTGTGGGTCACTCTGCAAAGAAAAGTAAAGTGATCAGCATTTTTTCCCAATAAACACGCATTTATTTGTTCATGTTACTGTATAGCTTTTGTAGGGGTTACTGTATGGCTCTGCAGGTTCAGAATCGCTTCCTGCTCGTGAGGGTGGTATGTGAAGGAGGGAGGATTTGCCCTGTAATGCAGAGTTCAGTAGAGGAGACATGACTGCGTCTTAAGGAAGAGTTTAAAAGTAAAGACTGTTCGTGGGATGTCTTAAGCTCTCTGACATCTGAGAGCATCCAGACATCCAAGCCCGGCCTATCTGGTGTAAATTGGCTCATCTCTGGAGAAGTCTGTGGAGCTGGAGTTTTACCCGTGCTGATCTTGTCCATCGTTCCTGAAGCTGCAAGCAAGGAGAGGTGTTTGGCAAACAGTTATTCTTTTAGCATGCTAGTGAGAGTTTAGCGCTTCCAGGTACAGCGACTTCTCTGTGGGTTTATAAGGCATCTCGTAGGACTGTTACTGTGAGCGACAGCTGAGGAGCTGGTATAGTCCAGGAGCGTATTTAGGTGCAGGACTGGGGGCAGAGAGGAGTTGTGCTGAGCTTAAAGGCATGCTGAGCTCTGTTCATCATCTGAAGGGAAAATGAGGAGTACCCTTGGGAAGAAGTCGATGAGGGAGGGTGACGATACGCATTTCCACTTAGGGTGAAGTACCTGGGCAATACTGCTGCCTTCCTCTAGAAGAGCCCTGTGGCAGGAGGAATAAATCAGCACCTGTAGCATTGCTCCCCTGGCTTGTTGGGTGTGCACAGGAGCTCTGGCCTTGTCTCTGTGGGGCAGGAGCCTTTGACTGCTCTTCAGCTGGAGGCACCCGGTTCACGATGGGATGACACAGTTGGGATCAAAACCCAGCCCACTGACTCTTCTCAGGAGGGTGTCACAGCGATTCACAGCCAGAGCAGCCTGGCCATCTGACTTAGCATCCCGTTGTTTTTAAAACACTTCTGTTTTGCCAGACTGAACGCGTGAATCACTTGTCTGTTCTGCTAATTATACAGTGAGCAATCATGCTTGTTGTTCTGCAGCAAAGGCTTCCTTTCCACGTGGGTAAAACCTGAGCTCGTGAGCTACACTTGAGTTTGCAGTGGTTTCGGTCCTTGTCCCCTTCCCAGGCAGCCGGAGGGCTGACAACTATAGCACTGTGGAGCTAATAAAGCCAGAACTGCCCAGTCCAATGCAAATTGGGCTAATTGGTAAAATCGCCCTCTGTGGTTTAGCTGACTGGCATCCTTGCCTGACCTGTGGCTCAGCTAAAGGGGCTGTAGAGCCTTGTGGGGGGGTCCCGCAGCTTCCAGCGTGCTGCCCAGACCCGTGCTGTGGGGAGAGCAGAGAAAGGAGGCAGGGTTTTTCTTCCTTGTGTCAGCGTCTCTGTAGCTGCCGAGGAGGAGTAAGCTGTCCTCTTGAAGAGGGTGAAAGCAACAGCAGAGGCCTGGCTGCAGTCGTAAGAAGTCATGCAGTGTGCGCGCCTCCCTTTAATCCTTCTCGGAGAGGAGCAGCCTGTGTTTCCCCCAAAAACATGCTGGCTCCCTGAGTCCATCTGCATGTGCTGGAATTGGCTGTTATATCGCAAGATGCTTTCATTTGTGTGTGGAGGGAGGTATTTAGAAACACTAATCCCTTTGGCTCTCTCGCCTTGTCCAAAATGCATATTTGTGATACTTTAGTGGAAACACATATATTGTGCCCACTGTACTCGATGAGATGTGCTGCAGTCTGGGGAATACTGAGGGAGGTGGAGCCTTGGGTTTGCGTTTCATCGCTGCCTGTGCCTTGGGCCTCTCGGCTTTTCGTGAGTGTTTTGGGCAGATATCAGACTGCACTTCTGCCTCCTGTTACGGAGCACAGCTTGTGAAAAATACTTGGCATTGAAAAGTGTAGATAGAGTTTTTGTTTTTTCCACTGTTGATGTTTGCCACTTGCAGGGAAAAAAAAAAATAGAAAGGGGAGGGAACTAAACCAAAGAAGGTATGCAGCAAAAAATAACTGACACAGATGCAAGAGATGAGTCTAACTCCTGTTCCTGCTGAGTAACTGATGATGAGGCAGTACTTGCTTTCCCAAAATATACCAGGGAAAGAGATATTGGTGCTGTGCTGAGAGATGTTCAACACCCACCACTTTCTGTGAAGCCTGTGAGTCATGGGCACCTAATGCTTTCTGGGATCTGCTCCGAGCTCCCTTCGCTTAATCATAAACCCAAGCCCACTGGCTTGTTAAAAATACTAATGTTACAAATATTTAACCCATTCACCTCATGCATAAATCCCAGGGTCTCCTTCCATAGCCTGAGGCTTTTCCAGGAAAATCAGTGTTGTGGGTAAATGGTTTCTTTCATTTTCTTTTTTTTTTTTTAAACTCAGCCAGAGTGAAGGAGGTGGCATCTCTTCATCACCTTAAGCTTCTGTAGTGTGGTGCTGATGAATAGCCATGCCGTGTATGGAGGCATGGAGGTGAACAGTATGGTGTATTGGCATTAAGCCTTCAGACGCGCCTGGTTTGGATGTTAAAAGAAGGCTTAGGTGTCTCGTACAGGTGTCAAGCTGCATGTGCCAGCATGGCAAAAAGGAGCCCTTTGTGCCATGTGGTGGTGGCACAGACTTAAACGTTTCTACTTTGAGACGTTGCCTTTGTCAGAGAATTTCTGTGGCTTTTCTTGAGTGATATTTCCATCAACATTTGGCCCAGATATAGCTTATTTCTTCCTGCAGCCGGTGGCTGGTCTGTGTGTTTTGAGGAGGGAAGTGGGGATGTTCAGCAATTGTGCGGAGAGCGGGAAGTCCTCCTCTGCTCATGTTTCTTATTTTAACAACCAAAAGAGTGTGTTTTTTCCATGTCTGGTCTGAAGCCCACTCATTTTGTGGAAAAGAAGCTGGTGCTTCCAGCATCTTTAAACCTGGCTGAGGCTGCCCACAGCTGTAATGTAGCTCAACTGTATGGCCTAGGTGGAGTGGCTCTACTGAAAATGTTTGGGTTTGGAGAGAGGTTAGTGTCTTAAGGACAACAAACTTTTGGAGAAAAACATTGTGTGAAGTAACAGCAGAGCTGCTATAGGGCTGCTGAAGAGGTTTTTCTTATTTCATTTTTTTTTTAATCTGTGCTCAGGATATTGGCATAACTGTGATTTGCTGGGGAAGAGATAACTCAGCTGTCTTTTTTTTTTCTCCAAGCCTCTCTGTGAATTACTGTACAGCTGTTACGGAAAAGTCCTAAATATAATCTTGGAGGTGTTTCAAACCTCGCTTCTGTAAAGTCTGTGCTGTCCTGTTACCCTCCACAGAACCGCCTTGGGGTGTTAGATGTTATCAGCTCTGGTCCCTGGGGCAGCCTGGAGGAGGAGAGCGGGTCAGGAGGGGTGACTTGCGTGTCTGGGGTGCCTGGCCTGGCTTTTTTCCTGCTGAAAAAAGGGGAGGCGTGGGGGCCTACACAGCAGGCTTTGTAGGTCACGTAGGAAATGCTGGGAACGTTGCCCTGCTTTCTCACCTCGTGTCGGATGAGGCTATTTGTAAACCAGGGCATCCGCAGAGCAGCGTGCATGCGTTTTTTCCCTTCCGGTCAAGGCCTGTAAAACCTGGAAAGAGATTTAACTGGCTTTGGAGGTGGTGTTGCCATCTAAGCTACGTCCTGCTGTGGCCCTGCCGAAGGGTTTCAGCAAAAGTCCGAGGGTGTCATGTTTCCCTTGTACTGCGGGGAAGACAGAGCGAGTCTGAGAGCTGCTCCTTCCCTTTGGCAAACTGAGCCAAGGAGAGCATGAGCTTGGCTCTCTGTTTGCATATATAGCTTTCTATCAGGAATAGATTTTGGAGGTGCAACCAGGACTACATCACAACCTGTGTCACTCTTTTGTGTGCCGTTTGGGAGAGCTGGCCTGACTGGGTGGCTTTGGGAAGCTCCTATGCTGCTGGGGAAGTCTTCAAAGGGGAGGTTGGGTGGTTTCTGCTGTAGAGCTGTGCAGTGGACACAGAGGTGGTGAACCCAGCTGCTTCACCAATTAAACAGGAATTGTTCTGCTTGCAACTATGACTGTGTTTCACTGTCTCTCTTCCAGGTGTCTGCCTAAATAATTTCTGGGTAACTGTAGGGATATGTGATGCTGAGGCCTCAGAAACAATGTTTGGGTGTTGCAAATTGGTACAGCATGGTGGTAGATTAGTCACAGGCATGGACAAACAGTCTGGTGGTGTTTGTATACCTTGGGGTTGGGGATGTTTTAGCTCCTGAGCTCTGCAGCAGAGAGCTGGATAGAAGTAAAAGGAGAGCACATTTGGGATGCAAACCTAAGACAGAAATATCCTGTGTCCTTTTGTGGTGTTACACAATTCTTACAGGACTAGGCACAGCCTTCTTGCCCGACTGTGCTGTTGCAACCCTGTTAAATGCCTTTCTTGGTCTTACAGAGCGATGACCTTAGGAACCTGTCCCTTTCTGGCCATGTGGGCTTTGACAGCCTTCCTGATCAGCTGGTCAACAAGTCAACGTCGCAGGGCTTCTGCTTCAACATCCTTTGCGTGGGTAAGTCTTCTTGTGCTGCTGGCTGCTCAACTCACACCAAGGACTGCAAACATATCAACAAATTAGCCTTTTCTTCCTCCTGCGAAGGGTAAGATCTGAGCCAGTGCAGACCATAGTGGCAGGGAAGTGACAGTTTCTTTCCAGAGCTGCTCCAGGGTAAAATCTAGTACCCCTCTTTTCCTTGGGTCTACTTGGTCCCTTGAGTCAAAACATGGCAATTTCTACGTGTTAAAAATCTACCCTTTTGATGGTCCTGCAGTTCTGCGTTCCCCAAGGGCTGCCCATAAGGAAACTGAGCTAACTTGGGAACTAAATGTATTTTTAAAGAATGTTAACTTAAATCTATCTTTTTCTGAGTTGGGCGCGGAGGCTGTTTCTCAATAAATTGCATTCCTTCCCTTCCAGGCTTTGCCTGTCTCGTTATATTCTTAGTTTCTCCAGTTGGAAACGATGCCATTTTTAGTCTCCAAATGATGTACTTGAGAACAAAGCCTGTCACCTGTTCTCTGCTGTATTTAATCTGGGTGCTGCAAGTTGGTTTGATAGCCTGAGTTACTGTGTTACTTTTCCCAAATTGTTCAGAGGGTGAAACATGGGGAGGCAATTCCTGCTGGCTATAGAGATATACCTGCTGGCTTGGCACCCTGTGGAGACCGTGCAGTTGGAAATCCGTTGCTCAGCCCTGGGGAGAGCTGTGTGCCAAAACAGCTTTGACCTGTTGGTGGAGCTCTTCAAGATGCCTCCAGAATGTAGTTCTGTGAATTGACAAAAATGGTGGATTTTACTCTTCGTTTGGCGGAGCAGTCTACAAACATCTTTCCATTCATTATTCATTTAAGCCTGCAAGAAGGGAGTATTGTCCCTTCTAATTAGTTACATTAATTAGCTGGAAAAAACACACAACCCTCTGACTGGGATTTTTCTACAACAAGTTGAGAATTTCTGTCTGCAGTGCAGCGTGAGCTGTCTGAAAAGAAATCTGGCAAACTAGACTCCTCTCTGTAGCTGTGCATGTCGAAGAAGGAGATAAGAGAATAGTTGTAGTTCTGCACACTCAGGCTACCGACCCTCACGTGACTCTCCTAGCAGCATGAAACCATTTAAAATTCAGCAGGGAGCAGCCTGATTAGCTGGCAGCTCTTTGATCAAAATGGCATAAATTAATTGCCTTTTTCTCTCGCAGTAAATATTCCTCTCTTAGCATGACTTTATACATCTCCGTTAACATAGCAATTTGGTCTAACTCTTTTGTCTTGTAAAATGTGCTGATCGGCCATTTTTTTTCCCCCCAAACAAATTTCACACAAATTGGTGCAGTTGTCCAAGGAATAGAAATCCCCTCCCCTTTTTTTTTTTTAAAAAACCAAAACCAACAAACACAAAACCAAAGTTTTGAAATTGTGTTTTGAGAAAGGACACAATTAACTTTGGCGTTGTAATGTGAAGCTTTTAATTGTGGTCTGCGTGGATAAAATGCTGCAAAGCCCATCTAGCACAGCATGCGGCAGTGCTGCATTCGCATCAGGAACTCACTAAAACATGTAGTTTCAGAGATTAACAGGCTGTGCCATCAGTTTAGGCCAGATCTTTTCATGTGGGTTGCGCTCTATGTGGGCCTAGATTTTGAGCTATAATGTCATGTATACTTTCCGTCTTCCCCTTCTTTCATTTGTTGATTCTTTTTTAAAAGCTTGTTTTGTGTCCTGCGGCTTCCCAGGGTAGGAATGCCGTGATGAGCATCTCTCTGCTCCATTATTTTGCTGGGCTGTGAGTAATCACTTACCTTCTTGAGCCTAGCAAGGAAAATGATCAAAGTCAAAGCCAGCACAATGAACTGTCGAGTATCACAGAGCAACAAGTAGTTGCTGAGTAGTGGTATTTGTTTCTGTGGACACAAATACTATATGGTTTTCTGAGGTCTTCGAAGGGTTTTGCGTATTTTGAGAGAGATTTTTTTCATGCTAGGAGAGCTGCATACAGCTTAGATGCTTGAGGGCAATCCCAGATGCAGTCTCCCCTCTCCCACCTGATATTTTGCTTTTCTGTTATTTACCACTTCTTCAGATTTTGGGGGGTTTAACAGGTTGGGATAGGACCCCTCACAAGCCTGACGTGCGAGTGCCAAGAGTCCGCCCACCACAGTCCAGGCGGCCTGTCCCAAATCCCAGCATCTCTTTGGCTGGAGCAACTTCAGGATGTTACCTAAGCCTATCCCCTGCTCACAGTATGGGTAACAGTACCAATTTGAGAGTGTAGTTGCTAAGCAAACACTTTGGACTTAAAAATGGGATTTAGGCTAATGTTTTCATCCATGTTACTAATTGCACTGGGGATTAGTGAACCTGTAATAGTTCTAAAAGTTGGTATTTAAGCAGTGTGCTATTTTAGATTTTAAAAAACTTCTTATGTATCCCTGCCTCAAATTTTCATTGCCCAAGTTTCAGTATGGGGTTTTTTATGACTCTTTTGGAAAAGAAATGGTAATAGAGCTGAAAAAAAAAAAAGAATACCTCCTTGAGAATTAAATTTGGAGTTGAGACAATTTGCAACTTGCTTCTGTAAAGAAAGTCGTATCAGAACTAGCACTTAGCATATGCTAGTAAAAAGAGAATTAGGTATTTCTCAAGTAAGAGCAGCTTCTTGCTCTCCTGAGTACAGATACTGCGTGCAGGGTAGGGAGGTTGGGGCTCTTCATGCCATCAAGCAGAAGGGAGCCTGTGTCATCAGCCAGGTCCTATCAACATAAAAACCACCGGCAACAGCTGAAGACCACTGGGAGCAAATGCTTTTATGGGAAAGGAATGATTATTTCTTTCTTGTACTGCCAGTGTAGCAAGTCCAGCAACAGGGCTCTGGCAGCAGCAGCCATTTGGTGGTTCATCATGGAAGGAGTCCATGAGAAGGGGGACTCACTTAGCAAATGTCCAAGTAGCAGTTCTTAAAACTGTCATGGCTTCTGTGGGGTTTTTGGTTTTTCCTCTTCTCCCCCCCCCCCCCCTTCTTTAAAGTTTAATATCTTCTTTTCAGGGAGTCTCATAAGCCTCAGCCCATCCTCTCCAATTTTTCCATTTCCCATGGGAAATGCTAACAGTGGTATTATTGAAAATGACAGTGTGTCCCTGTGTGTGTGTGTGAAATAAGCCCCTTTCCTTCCCCCAAATGACGTGAAATCCCTGAGGTCAGTGGTGCTCAGTATCTCTGGTGATGCCCCTTTCAGTGTCCTTGCCTGTGATTGTGTTACACCTCCCTTGAAAACTCAGTCCACAAATTTCTCTTGCTGTTCTCAGCACAGCAGTCTAGCTCTTCACCTGCGGGTGATGACTTCTAGCTCTGAAGGCATTTGGATTATCTTGATGTCTGTCAGGGTAGCAGCTTTTGCGTAGCAGGGGCTCATTTTGGATTCCCATCCCCAGCGTGTGGTGCTTTGATCGGATATGTCTGCAAGGTGTGCTGCAGAGACCCAGGCGGTGTGACCTGCGGAGGACATTAGTCGGAGCCCAGCAGCGGAAGCCAGAGCTGCTGTCACCTCCCAGTGTCCGTAAAGTCCCTGGTTCAGTCCTGCGGGATTGGTAAAGACGGGGACTGTCTCAAAAGACATCTGTTCCTGCAGGCATTATTTTGCTTAGCCATGTGCACGCAGCCTAATTCCATTGCTACCCAAGTGGAATAACTCCTTAACCTGGTGAATGTGCCTGAGAATGAGATGGAGGAAAAGTAATCGGACCATACTAATGTTGTTTTTGTCTGCTCAGGAGAAACTGGCATCGGCAAGTCAACGTTGATGGACACTCTGTTCAACACCAAGTTTGAAAGTGAACCTGCGACACACAATGAGCCTGGTGTGAGATTGAAAGCCCGGAGTTATGAGCTCCAGGAGAGTAATGTCCGTCTGAAGCTGACTATTGTTGATACAGTTGGATTTGGCGATCAAATTAACAAAGATGACAGGTAAATTTATTTCCGTCAGGAGAAGAAATCCTTGTGCTGATGTGCTCTGAGATCAGAAGGGCCTCGCCCTATGTGGGGAGTAGGTCCCTCGCTGTTCCTGGGGGTGTTTCCTGATCGAGGTGTGGCAGGTAGCATCGCACGCCCCATGAGACAGGTAGAAGTGTCAAGAAACTCAAGTGAAGAACAAACAGATCAATTAGGCTACGTACCTGAAACTGTGTTTCTGCCCTTCCTGTCTCTGTGCAGCTCAGTTGAAGAAGTCTGCTTGAGTTGAAACATGTAAATCTTTGAAAGGATGAGTTTAAATTGCAATAATGTTGCACCTTTGAGGGAGCTGGGACTGAGATGATAGTTCCTGGTCACACCATCCCGCAATGCATTTGAGTCAAAGTGGATTTTGCTTTAACATTGTACCTAGGTGCTGATTTTCATGTTGTGTGCATGAAGCAAACGTTCTGGGCAGCCTACGCAATCCCTTGTGTCCATCTATATGGACTTTCGCTGTAATGTTAAAACTAGTATCGCTAATACTCAAATTGATGCGTTTCCTATATCTTGGAGCCATACGTTCCCTTGCTGCAGTAATCCCAGCTCCCTCTGGAGGGTTGTTTACAATCCTCTTCTCTGCCCCTTGCGAAGTTGAGGGTACGCTGGCTGGCAGCGTGTGTATTGACCGAAAGCTATTAGGGCACTAAGGAGGCACAGCATAACCTCTTTAAAAACACAGACTTAACATCAGAGTTTCCACCAAGATCCGGGTTAGTGTGGAGATTAAGCAGGTTTGGCTTCCTGTTCTATAAGGAAAACTCTCTAGATTTTTAAAAAAGACTTTGCAATGCTTTATTTCTGTAATGCTCCCTTTCTGCTTGACCTGACACCAAAATGCAACTGTTGCCTCTGCTTTGCGGCTCCTGCTCCTGACTAACGCTGCGGAGCCAGAACGGTGAGGGGCGCGTGCTGGCTGGAGGGAGAGCTCTGCATGTCAGACGCTGCCATATGCTCTGGGGCGAGAACAAAAGCTGCTCAGAGGAGGAGGAGCAGGTGCTCAGAGCAGGGATGCTCTGCAGCTTGTTATCGCCAGGTCACTTTGCATTTGCTTCATGCAGCAGATGAGAAGAGGCAGCAGTATTGGTGGTGAAGCCCCTCCAACTTCCTTCTCGGCTGGTTGGAGAGAGGGGCAGTTGCAGGGCTTAGGGATGGCTTTTGTCCTGCTGTGTCCTGACACATATGGCCGCAGTGGGTGGCATTTTGTCTGTGCTCCTAGTTTGAGTCCTCTCAGTCCTTTTTTGCTCTGCTTTTTTATGGTGCTTTCTCCAATGTGGTCTCCCAATGCAAGGCCTTACTGCTGTCTTTGCAACAAGCCTCTGTCTGAGGTTTTGGGGGGGGGGGGGGGGGGTGTCCCATGGTCAGAGGTAGAATTTCCAAAAGCAAAGAAACCGGAGCAGCAGTCGTGTTATAAACCCCCATAGTGATATTCGTGATACCCTCTGTGCCTGCAAATTAACGAGCAGTACTCAGTACTGTCGCATGGGTCTCTGGTGTCAGCAGCCCTCACGCAGCACCGTCTGTCTCTTGCTATAGCTCTTGCTTGGCAAATCATGCAAGAGTCTGCTCTGCTTCACCGAGGGTTTTGAGCAACTGCTCAAACAGCTGCCCTGGCATCTGGAGCAGAGGGGCCAGACCGGAGCCTTGCTGGCTGCTTGTCAGGAGGATGTTTCTGGAGGACCTGAGAACTCCTGATGGTCTATTTCTTTCCCACAACTACTTTTGCGGGAGGGCAGTAACACCGCTGGGAATCCAGCGCTGAAGGCGGTGGCAGTGTTGTCTTGGTGCCTTGATCTCGGTGCCCTCCTTCGAGAGCTTCCTTGGGCTGGAGGGCCTGAGGCTGCCCTTGGTGGAGGGAGGAACAAACTGAAAAGTTCCCTTTCCAGGAGCACAATCAGTCAGATCAGAGCATGTTATGCTGCACCAGCATATTTTCTCTAACAAAATGGCCCCCCCAGAGTACCCAAATGATACGGTTGCCTCCTGAGCTTTGCTCACAGACTTGAGTTCCTGAAAAATTCATCTTATCTCCTTGTGAATCTCCCTTCCTGCTTTTAAGATCACAAACAAGCTTTTGGATGACCTAGGGTAGGTGGCGGATTCATGTTTAAATTTTCTTGTGTCAAATGATAGTCAGTGATGCTGGCAGAGCAGCAGCTCAGACTTTAATTGCAGAAACTGTAAAACACATCATTTTTCAGGGTAGCGGGCTTGTGTGGTTTCCATGCACCTAAAGTCCAGGGTGTCTACCAGTTTGTTTATTTAGCCAATATGTCCATAAATCTCTCCCTGTGCTCCAAGTGGAAACACAGATTTGCTAAAGAGGGACTGTAGGAGGGTCCTAAGAGCAGCGCTTGTCCCTGTATTGTGCGGAGCACCCATAAAGCTTTCTGAGTGTTAATCGGTGACCTGTGTTGTGCCAGCAGCGAATGTCCTGGTTTTCTCTGTGCCCCGTTTTCTCTCTTCAGCTATAAGCCTATAGTAGAATACATCGATGCGCAGTTTGAAGCCTACTTGCAAGAAGAGCTGAAGATCAAACGGTCCCTGTTCAATTACCACGACACCAGAATTCACGCCTGCCTATATTTCATTGCACCGACTGGACACTCGCTGAAGTCGCTAGACTTGGTCACCATGAAGAAGCTTGACAGTAAGGTACTTGCTGCTCGTGTTGACCCTCGCATGGCCACACTAGTGCTTTTAGGATCTTGCCACAGGCTTAGTTAAATTTGCTCAGAAAAGTACTGTTTGTTTTTATCAGCAGGGAATTGCAGAGATGCTGTGTGAAACCTTCACCTTGGGCTATCTGCTAGAATGGGTCATTACTCACGGATTCATATGCTGCAGAGTTTTATTAAGAGTTTGGGCTCCTACTCTCTTCCAGTCCCGTCTCGGGTTAGGAAACTTGGCAGCTTGTTCCACAGCTACGCTATAAAGTTAGCAGTCTGAAAGCAGGAAGCTGTATTTATGAGGATGCATTAGGAGACCACTATTTTTGCTTTCCTGTGGGGTTAACTCAGCCAAGTTCAGCGACAGATTTGTTCATAACTGAAAGATCAGTTGGCTGTTGAAAAAGAGAGAAAAGTGTGTTTTCCTTCTTAAATGAATAAATAAAAATGAGAGGTTGAAGTTGAATTCTGCTAGTTCTAGCACTTAAAGACACGGTTGCCATCTCTGTTTCACTTTGTCCAGCCAATTAATTATGTTCTTGTACAAAACCTGATTTGGTAAGTGTGTACGAGATAAGTATGCCTAAACCACTTTAGGTCATTTTACCAATCAATGTAAAACAAATCAAAATGCTGTGTCTGCATGCTCTGACTGCATCCAGCTACACACGCACAGTGATTTGATCTTCTATGGCAAATGTAATGCGGTTCAAGTCATAATTTGATAACATTTTTATTCAGATTCTTCTTGTTTATTTGGCACATGCTTTTTCAGTTACTGTCATGACTAGCAAGAACAGGAACCAAGCTTGGTTTAAACCACGGTGTTTTACTAAATACTTGCAAGATGATTTCATCTCTTTGCTTTTAGGGAAAATAACCAAGGTACAAATGTAAAACTCGAGTATTTAAACTGAGCTTTCTGTGTTGCTTTACATCATGATGAAGCAATTTAAATAGATCCGCCTTGCACCTTTGGCTCATTGGATCCTGATTTTGCAGAAGATAATGATGGCAATGGTTCTTTATTTGCTAGAGTGGCGTATCGATTGGGTTTTATGCAGTGATGGAGAAGGATCCCTGCCCTATTCAACTTCAAATAGGGTTATGGAGATTTACCCAAAGTGAGCTAATTGGCCTTCGTGTTCTATCTTTTGGCAAAGGGGGATTTAATAACTCCAGGCCATCGTCTGAACAGAATTAAGAGATGTAACATAAGAGGATTTTCAAGTACTGTAGTTAAAATCCCTTCATATAGGTCAATATCAACATCTTCCTCACTACCCTTTGTCTGCTGTTGCAAGGAAAAGAAAATCCTGCAAGATCAAAAGCAAAAATTGTCCATCTGGAGGGAGCAGAAAGGGAAAGAAAGCAGGATTCCTTGTCCTAATGCATTCTTGCCCTCTCTTAGCAAAGCAGATGCTTGTGCGGTGCTTGCTGAGCACTGGTCTGTTCAGCTGCACTGAGGGTACTGTGCTACCTGCCCTCTGCTCCTAGATGCTGTTGCTGTTTGCCATCCTGCTGCCAGTGTTGCAAACAGCAGCCTAGGGAAGAGAGTCAGCAACTCACCTTGAATTTCTGCGTTAACCCTGTCGTGCGGTTCTCTTGGATGATTGTCCTAGAGGTGTGCAGGGAGAAATCAGCCCTAGTCCCGCAGTACAGCGGTGTGTGGGGGCATGCGAGGGCATGCAGGTGGAGGAAGCGTGCCTGTGTTACTGCCAGTCCCCTCCCCGGGTGTCGCGTGGTTGGTTACGGACCATCTGCTTCCACCGCCAGTGGGGTAACAGCAGCGCTGCTGCCCACCCGGGTGTCCCTGATGACAACACCCGAGCAAACGCCCACGAGAGGCTATTGTCTGAGTGTGTCTCTTGAGGTACTCCCGCCTGCTGCGGCGTGGAGGAGAAGCGCCTAGATGGTAATTTCCTTTTTTCCTTCTTTTTTTTTTTTTGAACAGCTTGTAATAATCTATGACAGCATTTCCTGTCCAGCCAATTTGGATGAGGAAGGGAATATGACAGGACAGGAAATAGCATGCTGCCAAATTGCATTTAACTTCTTTTTAAGGCCATCATCGCTGCTGCCTGAAAATCCTGTCTAAGGCAGCGGTGCTGTCAGCAGCAGCCCCAGGGAAGGCCTTCTGCTGGTGAGGTGGTGTCTGGTGGCACTTATAGGGCTGTTGCTGTTGTATGTATGTATGCTGCTGTCTTTGCTCTCCCGGTGATGTAACGTGTGCAGTCCTGTATGCAGAGGTGCTGTCTTTGTCTTGCAGGTGAACATCATCCCCATCATTGCCAAGGCTGACACCATTGCAAAAAATGAGTTGCACAAGTTCAAGAGTAAAATCATGAGCGAGCTGGTCAGCAACGGCGTCCAGATCTACCAGTTCCCGACAGATGAAGAGACAGTGGCTGAGATAAATGCCACGATGAGTGTATGTTCTTTTTCTGGGGGAGTTTGCTTGCCGTGGTTTGCGTGGACCCATCCTTGATGGCAGGGCATGAGGTGCCATGTTTCTTTTGGCTTTAAGACAGCAGTCTAAGCACAAATATCAGGCTGGCCAGAAGGCTTTTGGAGCTGGACATACCTGTCACTTGTGGGCTGCTTGGCCTGATGCATTTCATTGTATGGCAAATGATTCTCTGAGTGTTTTTTCATATCCTTCCCCTGTTGCAGTATTCCCGTCTCGGGAAAGGAAGAGGATGGGAGGCAGGGCCCCGACGCAGTCAGGGCAAAGGGCTGGGGTTTGGGTTTCCTGTCCCAAACGACCACTTGTTTCTTAGTGGGGGGTGATTCACTGCTGCCTTTGTTTCACTTTCCGGTGAGAGTGGGGGTGTCATCCACGATGTTCCAGCTCTCAGCAGGGCCAGTGGCTGTCAGCAGCAAGGGCTCTGGCTTTTACCTCCTTCCCCTTCCTTTAGTGTTAGGGTGGGATTTGAGGACAGACAGGACTAGG
Organism: Pluvialis apricaria; assembly: GCA_017639485.1. NCBI lineage: Eukaryota > Metazoa > Chordata > Aves > Charadriiformes > Charadriidae > Pluvialis > Pluvialis apricaria. The sequence continues at coordinate 82,972,148 of CM030010.1, forward strand.
GTAGAGCAAACGTTTTAGTGGGGTTTACAGAGGGGAAACAACTGTTTCCCATGGGCCTGACTTGGAGCGCAAGGGGAAGAACCTGAGCTTGGGGTTTCTGGCAGTGACGTGCATCCCCGCAGCACTGACAGGGCCCTTGAGTGGCTTTGGCGGGGCACGTAATACCCAAGGAGACATACCAACCCCAAAGCAAGTACTCTGAAAAAGAAGTGCAAGGATGAGGATGAGTTATCTGCGGTTTTACGGGGAACAGTGGCGTCAAGAGTAAGCCGTTTCCTTGCAAGTGAAAGGCTTTTGTGAGTTTCCCTGCACAACTGCTTCTAGATGGGCAAATGTCATGTCCAGCTGGATATCAGACCCTCTGCAAACTTCTGTATTGCCTCTTTTCCCTGTCTGTTGTGTTCTCAACAGGGAGAAGCTGGGACAGAGACGGGACATGGCTCTGCCAGGGTGCAGCATGTGCAATGTGTGTTTGCCTTCCTCTGGTGCAGCCCGGCTGCTGGGAAACTCCTTTGCCAGTTAATCACATCTCCGCTGACACTTGGCTTCTTCCCCTCCCACCCAGCCTGTGACCGCGGCTTGGCCGCCACAGCACCCACTCCCAGGGCTTGCGCCCAGCCCTTCTGGATGCTGTCAAGGCAGGGAGAGCACTGCGGGGGTGGGCTGGCGGCAGAGGCCAGCTCTCTCCTGGCAGCAGCCACATTTCTGGGAGTAGATCCCAGATTGTCGCCACCACGCCCGTGGAGAGACTGGGACCGTAGCAGAGCTGGGTGACTCAGACGTCTCGGCCCAGGGCTGGGTCCCCTGTGCTCTTCCCCTTGCTCACAGCTTTGCTCTTTTTAAGAGGAAGCATTAGCAGTTATTTCCAGTAGCAGAAACCCCCTGAATTTTTAGTCTGCCTTCTTTGGGAGGAGATACTTTATCTTCTTTTGTTGTTGTTTGACAATTATTTTTCCTCAGTGTTCAAATTCAATTCCAGTGTGTAAGACTTCTTCTGTGCTTAAGATAGTCATGCTTCATAATTACACGAAAAATATGTATGTGTCTTATATTTTTAGGACTTCAGAATTTGGGACTTTAACTCTGAGCATGTTTCTCATCCAGACTGTCTTGTTGCTCTTTCTAAAACACCAGATGAATTGCAAAGGCGTTTAAGCAACTTAAATCCAGGACAGCTGCCACAGTAAACAGCTTTCTTCAGAAACAATCCCTGGCAAGGCAACGAAGGAAATCCCTAACCTTATTGTCCCTTTCCTTTTGTAGGTCCACCTTCCTTTTGCAGTAGTTGGCAGCACTGAAGAAGTGAAGATCGGCAATAAGATGGCAAAAGCCAGGCAGTACCCCTGGGGTGTCGTGCAGGGTACGTTACCGAAAGCACAAACAAGACCTTGTCATCCTGTCTCATTCTGATGAAAGGTGCATTGATCTGTGGATGGTCCTTATCAACGTCTGTCTTGGGAAAGCAAGGTTACGGCTCTAAGACTTCTCCTTAAAATCAGGACTCGGCAAGCTGGATATAGACATGCAGGGGAGTTGGCAGGAGGGTGGTGGCGTCAACGTAGCCATTGGCTTTGGCAAAGAGCAGGGTAACGTTACTAGGAGATGCTAGGTAACTAGCTTGAAAAATGAAAACGTAAATCTCTGTTCTATGATCATTATGCTTTTCTGCTAGCAAAAAAAGCATGAGCAATGGGGAAGGCTTGGACAGCTGAGTGATTCCGTTTGGACCTTGCACGCAAGCCTAAATGCAAACAAGTAGCTGGGGGATTTTCTGGGGAGGTCAGCAGGTGCTCTGCCCTCTCACCTTGAAGTGGGAACAGAACTAATTCAACACTGGCTGCTTGGTATGTTTTGTCCTGGTATTGTGGACATGCAGCTTAACTATGCAATCCCCCATGAAGTCGGCCAAAAGCTCCTTTCTGTAGGAGAGCGGCGTTTGGGTAGTGCTGTGTTTGCAACCCAGGCCGTACTGAAGCTGCCAAAGATAGGGCTGGTTCTTGCTTTCCCAACCAGTGCTGAGAAGTGAAGGGTTGAGGCGGTGGTGGTCTGCCTGCGGCTTCAGCTGTGTATCTGGTTGGAGAATGGCCCGGCAAGCTGCAGGGGGACATTCGCGGGGCAATTCTGCAAAAGTCACCAAGTTTTTCTCAATAATACAAGCTGACCCTCAAGCAGCTTCAAAGTGTCTTCAGCTGTGTACACCAGAGGATAATACTGCAAATAACTCACAATTAGGAAAGAAGTTGATATGTTTGGGAAGTCTTGGACTTAACATGGATCCTGCTGGGTTCTTGCTCTTCCCAGGAAAGTAGGACCAGATAGTTGAAGACATTTAGTTGCTTACCAGAGAGACTTTGAAGATCTGGCCCTGAACTGCCCCTTTGCAGAGACAGCTGCTCTGGTCAGAAGGGGAGCAGCTTGGAGTGCTTTGCCGCATCCCAGGAGGCATGCTGCAGAGTTGTCTGTTAGCAGCAGAGATGCCTGCTGCTCACTGTTGCATCCTAAAGGGACAACTTCCACTCCTTGTCTTTAAAAGTACCCATACTGTTTTCCCGCACTGAAGCGTGCAGCCTTCTAGCCGCAGGCTGAACAGGTTGCTCACCCAGGGGCTGACCACAGCGCACCAGACCCTGCTCTGAATAGAAGTCGTTACGAGAAGCCGTGTTATACCCTGTGTACTGCCTTTCTTCAGTGCCAGAAGCCAGGGGTTTAGGGCTCCTTTGTAAGGTTAGCTGGCATGGAAAGGCTGCAGCATCTCCAGTGGGGTCTTCTCATAATCTTTCCTTCCACCACGGCTACAAACTGAGACTTTGTTGGCTGCCTGGGCCCCTGTTGGTGACTTGGATTGAGAGTTGATGTGAGTGGGAGGTGAAATCCTGCGCGCAAATGGATCATCACCTTGCTGGTGCAGAAATGCATGGAGAGACAGGAGCTTTGTGACAGATGGGCAGCCCGGAGATCTGTCGAATCCAGTGAAAGGCCTTGAACTGGTGCCTGTGTGTTGGCGTGGGATGGTTTTACCCCTGGTTCAGCAAGGCGTTTTGGTGCAGGCTGACTTGGAGTTCTGCTCGTGTGCCTGAAGAACTCAGGCTTGCTGAACTGGGGCTGAGGTGCAGGGAAAGGGTTTGGCTCCTGGGTTTAACGTTCTCTCTGTGGCTGGTCTGTCTTTGCAGTTGAAAATGAAAACCACTGTGACTTTGTGAAGTTGCGGGAGATGCTGATCCGAGTGAACATGGAGGACTTGAGAGAGCAGACGCACACCCGACACTACGAGCTGTACAGGCGCTGCAAACTTGAAGAGATGGGATTCAAGGACACGGATCCAGACAGCAAGCCTTTCAGGTAGGAAAGCGTAACTCGGGGCTTGTACAACCAGAGAGATTGGAGGGTTTGCGATTGACGATGTTTGCAAGAACCGACGAGGGAATAGCCATGGTCACTTAGAGCAGCACAGATGTGAAGCGCGGCTGGGGAGGAAAACCTTGTGCAATGCAATCTTGCCCTCAGGGCCTAGGATTTGTACAGGAAAAGCTTGGGTGGCTGAGAAAGCCAATTCTTGCCCTAACTCTTTGAAAATGTCTGTAACCCTGTAGCAGGGGCTGTACAGGCTTTCTAGGTTTTTCTGCAAAATTCAGGGTGCTTGAAGGTGATGTCTTTTGAAGGCAGACTATGACTCATTTCAGATCAACCTGGAAAATTTAAGAGGAAGCAGCACACGTCCATGGCTCTATCTGTACCCTGTTGCTTAAGTCCTGTCAGTTTTCTTTGCTCCCACCTCTGAGCACCCCTACTCTGCCATGTCAAATACAAGCTGCTGGCCCTCACTCGCAAGTGCGTGCAATTCAGTCTACCTCCTGTCTGTGAGCCAGTACTAAAAAGTTTCAAAAGGACTGATTTTTAAATGCTCTTCCTGTTGCTCAGTGTGGAGAGCGGTTCCTCACCGGACTCTGCAAACTGATTTTGCTGTCCATGTTTGAAACTGTCCGTTGCTGTACGTGGCCGAGAGGCTGCTGCAATGCAGAGCCTGCCGTGAGGATCACTGCTGTTTTCTGGTTTTATTGTGTCCTCAGCATCATGGAAGGGGACATGTTTTTGTAAGACGCAGTGAGAGAGCTGGTGGTAGTATGCGATCAAGATTTGTAGGTACTTCTGATTGGGAACAGTTAACATCAGCTAACTTGGCATTGTTGACTTGTCATTCTCTCAGGCTGGGAGAATTTCATTTTGGGGTTGGGAAGTTGATTTTTTTTTTTGTTCTTCTCCGCCCTTGCTCTCTTAAAACCTGTGAACTGTCCAGCCTTAAGTGAAGCCTATGCTCATCTTCCTGCTGGCAGTACTATGAGCTTCATGGAGCTTGAGCGAATCTGTTGAATAGTGAGTTTGTTAACCACTTCAGCAATTCCTCCTGATGCTTTTTGCCCTTGGAAGGGGGCAGGTTTTGAAATGATTAGGTGATACATTAGTGCCCCCTTTCCTCCCCTGCAGACTCAACTGTGTTTTGTGGCCAGCTTGCTCTGCTGCGAGTCAGGGCCACATAAAATCGTTGGGCTTAAAGTGCAGCTGTGTCCATGCTGAGGTGAAGCTGACCCATGTGTTGGGGTAGAACTGGATACCTAAGGGAGATCCTGGGATAAATGTTCTTGTTGACCCTCTTAGAGCTTTCAACAGCTGCTCCAAGGTGCGTGGTGAAGAGGGTGCTGTTGTCTGATGCTTGAGGGTTGGCTTATTACTAAACACAGATTTTATGCTGTCAGACAGCTTTATTGGTCTGAAGCCCAAGTCATTAGCCAGGGACAGCAGCTGTGTGGGAATTCGGGAGGGAGTATTTGTTTTCTTCTTTCATTTCCTGTTTCCCATTCCTCCACAACTTTTCCCCAATAATTGCACCCGCTGCCTTAGCAACATCCCACGCTCCCCTCTGCCCCAGGGGAAGGCAGACAGAATCCAATCTGTGTTGGTGTGGGTTTATCCCCGTAACACACGTTCATGTCAAGAATTGTTGTGCCAATCCCTGAGACAGCAGCCATGCGGCTGGCTTGCGCAGATCGCTGTGGACGTGGTTCATCTGTGATCCTCAGCAGGGGGAAAGCCAGGTGGGTTCCAGAGCAGAAGGCAGAGCGGGGACCTTGTGTTCGTGTTTCTGGAAAACAGCACTCCATGGTGAGCCGAGCAAGGTCTGCGCTACGACACGGAGTTCGCATCGGATCAGAGTTTTATTTGTGAGTTGCTGAGTTCATGCAGCTGCATTTCTTCTGCAGCACAGGAACTCTGCTGGAATCAGTCGAGCCCAGTTCTGTTACTTAGCCCAAGTGTGAAGCTTTATTGGATTTCCTTTCTGGAGAGCAATGGCTTAAGATGGGCTCAGCCCTTCCCTTTGAGGAATCTGAGGAATTTCCATTGCTTCCTGTACACGAGGCCTCTTTTGACCAAGCTATAAGTAGAAAGGAAATGAAAATGTACAGAATTTCTCCATCTGGTACGTGCTAGTTCATAACAGTTCGCTCTGGGTGCCTCCTCCCTTCAATAAACAAACAAAACCTATGATCCCAAACTGTTTGGCAGAGGCTGATGTATATCTGAAATGAGGAAAACAGTAGGTTTGGTTCTTTCTGTTCTTCCTTCTGAGACCAGGGATCAAAAGCATGCCTTTCCCCCAGGCCTGGGCCCTGGGATCCACAGGGGCCGCCGCTCTCCCGACAGTTTGCATCAGTCAGGAGCGGGGAACTTTGATAAATCTTGGGGTGAGCAGGGCAAAAGACCCCAGCAAACCATTGGTGCTGCGTAGGTGTTTGTGCGAGGTGTGAAATAGGGAGGCTGGTGATGGTTGTGAGACCATCTTGCTGGCAGAACCCCCACCGCTTGTCTAAGCTGTGGGAGGTGAGGAGGGAGCACCAGTGCCCCCATAGGCATCTGCTCTGTGAAATGGGGTCCTCTGCACAGAGACCCTTCTGCTGTCGTGCGTCTGTTGTGGACTGGTTTCTCTGCTGCTCTGGTTAATTTTCTCAAAACACTTTTTATAAATAATACTATTTGCAAGGGCATCATTCAGTGTGAGCGGGGGTGTGTTGGGGAATCAGGTTACTCTTGTAATCTAGGTTCATATGTTTATATGCTTAAAAAGCAAAGTCCCTTGTCATCTTTGTCTGTGAGAAGCTGCAGGGATCCCAGTTGGTTTGGACTGTTATTCCTTAGGGCTATAAGTGGTTGTTTGATATGCAGTCTGGAGCTGCTGGGCCAGTTTCTCTGAGAACTTTGCTTCTCTGGAAGTCAGAGTCACTTCAGTAGACAATGATGCTTGCTGGCATTAGGTTTGTGGTAAATTGCTTGGGTTTTTTTAAGCTTGAAACTGGGATTAATATTGAACCTGGGACAATTTTACAGCAAGCCCCTGCCACCCTTGCTCCTGCCAGCCTTTTCCTGCTTGCCAGTCACCTGGCATTGTGTTTTCGGAAATGAGCTTTGCAAGAAATTGTTTGCAATACAGGATACGGTTAGCAGTGTGCGGAGTTTTCCGTTTCGGTCCGCAAGGCTCTGCTGCTCCCTAGGATAGTGTGTCACTAATTGCAGATTCAGTTTTTGCTCACTGAGCAGTGAAGGCTAATCTGCCCTCAGGGTTTTACTACGCTCCAGCCAGACCCTTCAGAAGGGTTTATGAATTTAAGTTTCAGTGTCCACGCTCAGAGGATTAAATCAATCCAACACTGAATTTCAGGGAGGTTTTGATTCGAGTCTCCTGATCTGTATCTGCTGCGAGTGGTCTGGTTCTTGATTTAGTTCAGAATCCAAAGATACCTCTCTCCATATTCGCCTGTGAAAATATTTTTGTCGTTTTTAGAATCAGCATTTTTGCTTCAGTGTGTGGGAAGCTGGTGTGGTCAGCTGGAATCGTGTGATTCCTGCAAGGTGGCCGGTGCTGTGCAAGAGCAGCTCTGGGCATCCTGTCTGTGGAGTATTTTAGGAGGCAACTGAAGTACCCATCAACTAGCAGCGTTAAACCCAAGATTTGAGGTGACCTGTGAAATGTTGTTTCCCAGCTTAACACTTCCCACCCACCCCCCCCGCCCCGCCCCGGCTCCCCACCCCCCCAAAAAAACCCTAAATACCAACAAAAAAAAGCCAACAATAAAACCAAGCAACGGAAATGCCACCAAAAACCCCACCGTGTGCCAGGAAAGGCAAAAGTTTGGCTTTAATGGGATTAAGGTGCTTCACTAGCCGAGTGGCTAATGTGTTCCTTAGGCGCATGGACGCAAAGTATGTGTGTGATATCAATGGAGTTTTCGTTTAAAAAAATGCGTTTTCAAAAAATGGGGGAAATAGTTATCATTCCCACCCTATCATTATGGCTGAAATACCCAAATCCATTTAAGGAATAAAATGAAGAGGAATTTGGCATGCAGAGTTCATAAGAGGCTCTGAATCTCAGAGGTGCGTGGACAACATATTTTGTATCGAAAATCTCTGCTGCGGCATCTCAGCACTGGGGAAATAAAGGAATGCCAGAAAATAGAGGGGGAATGAAGAAATCCAGTAATGTGGTTATTTGGAGGAGGAATGCTGCTGCTCATTTGCAAAGGCTCCCTTGACAGCTAAAGGAGAAGTAGAGGTCTCCCAATGTGGCTTTGTCTAAATAAAGCCCCTGATCTGAATCCATTAGCAATGAGGAGTGAAAATTGGTTTTACTCTGTGTCATGCTTAATGAACTACATAAAGCCAGATTTTGCACTCTGATATGCCCGTGTCTGTGCCACAAATCTTGCACTTCAATTGAGGAGATTCAGGACAAACTGTGGGCGAAGTGAGAAGGTGTGGCTCAAACAGATCACAAGCCACGTGGGTATCAGGGATTGCTGTAGATACTTTCGTAGTGGCTGTTTATTTTCAAGGATGGTCATCCTGCCTAAGTGATTTACAGGATCCTGAATGGTGTATTCGTTTTTGCTTGGCAACTTGTCTCCCACTGCTGCCACCTAGCAAGCTAGGACTGGTTTCGGTGGAGGTGTTCATGCCTCTGTTGCAGTCAGGGACCTCTGATGATGTTTTGTGACGACACAGTGCAGTAAGATCACCAAAGGCTGGAAACTCATGACTGTGCTTGAAACGCAGCTCTGAAACACAGCTCTGACTGTTTTACCTGTGTTTTTAACAGTCTCCAGGAGACTTACGAAGCAAAGAGGAACGAATTCCTGGGTGAGCTCCAGAAGAAGGAGGATGAAATGAGGCAGATGTTCGTCATGCGAGTGAAGGAGAAAGAAGCAGAGTTGAAGGAAGCCGAGAAAGATGTGAGTATATTGTAACTCAGAGGAAGGTGTGTGAGGGTTTAGGCTGGGACTTTTTCTTCTTCCCTGAGAAGGTGAGCATCCAGGTTCTGACATCAAGCCTGCAAAGGTGCTTGCTGTATGTAAAGAGCCTTAAGAAGCAGATGAAACCTCAGTTCCCAATCCTGCCATGGACTTGAGGCGTGACCCCGTTACACAAGCCCTCTGCCACTTTTCAGTGCCTGTAAAATGGAGGAGTGTTCCCTGGTTTTGGGCAGCTGGAGAAGGGTATATACCGTGGAGTGAGTGGGAGGCGCTGCAGTGTGACAGTAACAGCAGCTGCGGCTACGTACCCCACAGAAATGTCAGCCTTGCTGTGTTGTGGGAGTACTCTCTGCTCTCATGTCTTCATCCCACCCAGAGGAGAGAATGTTTGCTACTCAGAGCAATGCTGATTTGCGGTGGATCTTCAGCTATGGTGCAGCCAGCGCTGCCTTTCAATAAGCAGATAAGGACTTCCCAGAGGGCAGCAAGTCCCACTCAGCACAGTTGTAGAGGGATGCGACAGAGCTCTTTGAGAGCTGCCCTACCATGATCTGCTCGGTGCGTGTAGGTCAGCACTGGTTACTGTGGGACAGGAAAATGTAAATGTCCTGCTAGGGGAGGGAGCTGTTTCTTGGGCCTCACGGTAGAGCGTGTGCTTCTGCAGAGAAGAGCGCCGCCCTGAATAGCTTTGTTTTCTTGCTTTGCATGAGAGAGTCCACTAGGTACTAACCAATGGGTGATGGAACACGGGGATTTGCAAATGTCCAGAGACCTGTCATATTCCCCCAGCAACCTAAATTCCTGCCATCAGCGTGTGCAAGTGTGTGTTAATTGCAGGGCTTTCCTCGGAAAGTCAGGCATGCTTGGAACAGGCCAATGACTTACTGTTAATGCATTGGGGCCTCAGTGCCAGCGGAACCGCTTCAGGCATCATTACCAGTAATTGTGGTGAATGTTCTTCTCTTCCCGTCCAATTCTTGTTGTTTCTGTCCTGGCAGCTTCATGAAAAGTTTGACCATCTAAAGAGGACTCACCAAGAAGAGAAGAAAAAAGTGGAAGACAAAAAGAAAGAACTTGAAGAAGAGCTGAACAACTTTCAAAAGAAGAAAGCAGCAGCTCAGCTATTACAGTCACAGGCTCAGCAGGCAGGGTCCCAACAAACCAAGAAAGACAAGGACAAGAAAAAGTAAGCGGATGTCACCCACGTCCTCTGTAGGGATTATTACAATTCGGGAGGTTGTTTTTTTCTTTCTTGCTGCATGTCTGTATTTGCTTTTTCCCATTACCAGACTGGAAACTGGGCTTTTATCAGCCTGATCAAATAAAATATTTTTTTCTAAAGGGTGGGCCAGGGACATGATCTTAATTTTTCTCTAGAAGAGTACCTTTAAATTTTATGTCGAAGTCTGACTGGTATGGGAGAGCAATCGGATTCTGGAGGTCTGACCTGTGATCTGTCCAGCATCTTCTGGAACAGCTCTGAGATATTCCGGACTCAGATTTATTTGCCTGAGCCAAAATTATTAAGGGGGTCTCTACCCATCCTTTCTTTCACCCAAGATTAGTCTCCAGTTCCCATTCCTTAAGTTTATAATTGTAAGTAGAAGTAGATTAGAAACCAAAACCACCATGTTATTTTTACATGGGAAGTGCTAGTGCCAAAAGTGAATACTTGGAAGCTTGCTTTAAAGACAAGTTTGGGGGTGGTTGTCTTAGTATTTTTTTTTTTAAAAAAAACAAACTACTATGGTACAGTAATTGCAGGTAGATGGCATTTGTGGTTGTATCGAGTTGTTATAATAAGCTAAGAAACCCATACCTTTTAGTAAAGATAACGACACTGTTTTCTACTATTTTATATTCGTATACTTGCAGTATAACTCTATTCCCTCCAGTACTCTGAGATTCCAGCAACTTAGTAGGCACCAAGTGTATCTGTGGACAGGGTTTGTCCCGTGGTCAGTATTTGGAGGCGGGATTTTCCAACATGCTCAGCTTGGACTTAACTCTGCTTCCGCTGAAATTGGAGTACCATTGCTGTTGACGTGGGTTCAGAGTTAAGTCACTGCAGAGCTTTGCTGAAAACCTTGAGCTCTATATCGATCCAAATTGATATAACTTCTTTCTTGCAGCCTATACTTAGAGATGGCTATGTTTAGCTTGCTATTAGTGCAGGAGACCCTTATTTATTAAATGATACTGGCTACTTCACCGTGTTTTAAAAACCAGAACACAAGGTCCGCTTAGATGCGGTACGTACGGTGAGGCCAGACAGACCTTGTGGAGGTGAAGTAGACTGTGCATGGCTTGTTTGTATAGTGCAGCAAGACAGGTTACTGTAATAGAGCCTGCTTTGAGGCCCCCTGTCGTAATTTCCATCCACTTTTTCCATATACGGTAAGGGAATACTCATGGAAGTCCTTTCTGGGTCATCTGTGATAATGGTGCTAGTCGATAGCTGCAATCGGGAAAGCTGTAAAGCTGGCAATGAAGCAAATCTCCCAGGAAAAGGCTGCTTTAACCCACACACAAAATGACAGTTCCACACTTCTCTTAATAGCCGACAGTGAAGGGGTGCATTCCTTAATAGACTCTGGCAGAGTAACCTGCTCAATTAACACTAAGCTGTTGCTGTCGGAAGAACCGAAATGTTAGGCGGGGTATGGTATGGACACTTTTGTCTCCCTTGCTAACCTGTGAACTTCAGCCAGGTCTGAGCTGCCTTACGGCGCAAGCCTACGAGGTTCTGTTGTATTGCGTATATACTAGTCTATTTTTATACTTTGGGAAGTTACGCTGACGCTCACTGCATGTCCCCTGTCTCTACTGCTGGTTCGGTACCCGTCTCTTGTTGCTTCTGCCCCTGGCTTCCCGAGGAAGGTGGGGAGGGCCATGGGCTAGTTCCGCAGCTGATGTACGTTGATGTAGCTCCTATGGAGCTGTGCTGCTTTACGCTAACGGAGAACCTGGCCTTCGGCACCCGCTGAAATACGTAGAGTGCTTGTGCGCTGCATGCTCTGCTTGGGTAAAGAAATCATTACTGACTGATCAGTGTTGTGCTCAACTTGAGAACCAGTGTCGGCAACTAACGTCCAAGCATGCTGAAATAATCCTGTTCTGCGACGACGCCTGTAAATAGGATAGGCTGAAACACCGCTCTTCTCTCACGTGAGAATTCAGACGTGGTGACCCGTTTCCTAAAAAGAATAGAAAATTTTGAAGACCCTTTTTCATATCTTTAAAACAGAGTTGGTAGCTTAATATTTTTACAAACTCTGCAGTCAGTTTTTTCGCCTCTTAACTAAGAGACCAGTGCAGTATATCATGGTCTGGGGGGACTTGTAACTGTTGGTAGTCAGTGTTAGCTACTATTTGCTTCTGTGAAGTTGGCTGGCACATACACAATGTTGTGGGTGTGATATATGGATGTTTCTAGCGACCGTAACAAACGCAGTTTCTGCTTTGCTGATGCATTCACAGAAATCCAGTCATGAGGAACATGCACGTGTTTTAGTGTGTCCTTTCAGTGTCGCTCCACACCAGGTGCTGTAACTGCTTCAGTTGTTCTTTAGTGTTTGAATTACTAACGGAGGCTTTAAAGGGGAACGCTGGTGCTTCTGCCTTGTAGCACACCTTGGTTTTTCTAAAGGCTTTAAGTTTCTCCTTGCGCTCTAACGAAAAACTGCAGTTTGTATAGGTAAGGCTTCCAACCTTTCTCTGTGCTGACACGGACTGTGGTGGTTCTTGTGCAGTTGCCAGGGGAAATCCTTGCCATGCATGATCCTCATAGCCTCTTCAGAAAGTAACTGGCGGGAATGCTTTTTTTTCTCAAGGTGGGATCAGATTTCTCCAGCTTGGGCAACAGACTTGCCACTGTGCTGTACAAGCTGGAGGGGAGGCTCGGGGTGAAATCTGCTGCTGGCCGAACTCTGTGAGGGACACGGTGGCCCTCTTGATTTCTAGACAGGAACAACTTGTGTGTTTACACTTTTTTATTTTTTCATATCCAATTCTCAGATTCCTGTAGCTTACTTTTTTTTATCTAAAATTTTTGCAGCTCTGGCCTGATGACAGAAGCGTGCGGTTTTCAGGACAGCACATCAGTGTACCTCAGACACTTGTGTGACTGTAGAATAGACACGTACTCAAGTACTTTCCTGAATGTGGGGCTGAGCATACATATCAAGCCCTTGCTGTCATTTTGGGATGGGACTGTGCTTCAAACCTGAACAATCTGGAGATGGTTCCTGGCAATGGACTTGGCGAAACCAAATAGGAGCAGCAGATAGCTTTCTGGTGCTTGCCTGTTGTTTGTAGATGGCCACATGCATGCCTCAACATGTGCTGTTGTGTTACTTCCTCATCCTCAACCCCCCCAGGAGCCGGGACCATCTGTTTGGGCTCTGTTTCTGTTTATTTCAAGCTACTTTTGAACACCAGATGAAAAACTTATTTCCAGTTTCCTCTATCTAATAGTTTCCAGTCCAATGTGACTGGTCTGGCTGTCGCGGGCCATGCTTAGTCCCAGAGCAATCCCTGAGCTCTAACACGCAGCTATAACCTGAGCTGTAACACGTCAGGGCCTGGCCCAACACCCAGCAAACAGAGGGCTTTGATGTCTGAAGGATCTGACTTGGGTGTGAAAGCTGATGTGCTGGGAGACGTCGTGGTGCCCAGGTCTGAGATTCTGGAGTTTTTGGGTGAAGGCTAAGCACACAGCATTCTGCAAGAGCGCCCATGTAAAGTAACCCAAACTGGACACCTGCAACCATACTCCCCAGCCACGCACATCTGAAAAAACGAAGCTAAAAGACACCAACCACGTACAGACTGCAACCTGGTCTAACTTATGTGCTTGGGTGTTCGCTAGTTCTGCCCCTTAGTTTTTCTTTTTGCTTTTGCTTGTCATAGGCTAGAGTAGAGCCCAGCATTGAGGTTCAGTTTCTTTTTAATTGCATAATCCATCTGCATGCACACCCACCAAAGCGGGTTGCTGGTGTCAGCTCTCCCAGCTTTCTTTGATTTTTGTTTTTGTTTTTTTCCATTTTGGGTTCCATTATTGCTAACTTCTTTTGTTTTTGTTCTTTTTTAACTTGCAGTGCAAGCTTCACATAAAGCCTGTCAAGCCAAGGATGTTCCTGCATTCACCTGCTTTTGCAGTAATGTGTCTCTGCCATCTGTTTTCTTTCTTTTTTTACTTTTTCAATTTTTTTTTTAACATGAATAACTATTAACTCATCTAATAACCTAGTGGGAACAAGAAGGAAGAAGGTTTGGGTACAGGACTGTACGCAACTGGGAGTTCAGGGGCGGGTGGAGGGGCGAGGTAATGATACCATGTATTTTTCGGGTTAAAACCAGCAGCAGTAAATCACTTCTGGCCTTAAATTTGAACTGAGAGTCAGGGCTGGATGTCAGCAGCTCGAGTGAGCGTCGTTGACCGGATCAGGTCCTCAGTGCTGCTAGCCTACCCGGCTCTCGGAGGGCTGGCTGCTGTAGCCCTGCGCTGAAGGGGTCCCTGTGCCCTCAGAAACCAGCCTCGGGGAGTTACCGCTGTAAGGAGGTCACAGCCCAGTCCCCGGCGTGGCTAAACCCTGGATTTAGTCCGACCCGTATCCCTTCGATAGCTAATGTGTTACAGCAATGTGAGTCCCGCTGCTGGGGGAGAGGGAGGGGGGTATGTGTGTGTAGATAACAAAAGTTTAACTGACACTGCATGCCATTACATTTGCATGATATTTTTTATTAGTTCCTGTTTTTGTTGTCTGACTTGATGGTATTAGTTGGCTTGGATTTATTGTCATGTGCGAGCATATTTTTACAGCCACCCTTCCGGTCAGTGTAGCAGCTACCCGCTGAATGCAGCGGTGGGAGCCAAACGGCGCTGCAGGTGGCCGGGAGGAGGACCTTTCTCATTATTGCATTCCATGTATTACTCACCTGACCGTAACCTTTGAACCTCCCTTAAAATAGTACCTGGTTTCCAACGTGCATGATCTTAGCGAGACTTAGCAGCCCTTAGGGAATCAAATGCCTGGGCAGGGGGGAAGACATAGCCTTCAACATCCTCTTAGAGCCATCTGGAGGATTCCTGCATGCACTTAGATATGGACTTGCAAAGCTGCGGGATCCAGAATTTCATGTCAAGGGTGCCTGGACATACAATCGCCGCGTTCCCCACCGGCCCTCCTGCCCTAGGGACAGTGCCCACTCAGATGTCCCTTGAACGTGCAAAGAAGATTTAGCGTAAGCCAGGCCTCGCTCTGTGGCTGGTGCGGTGTGGAAATTGAGCTGTTTAATGTGTATTTTCTATGCCATTGCTTTTTGGACAGAATCTTTCCCTTCCTTCCCAAGAAGTGGCGAGCCATGCTTACCCTATGACTTCTGGATTTCTTTCTCTTCTGCTGATGTGCAGCCAGCATTGCCACTGCTCCTAGCTAGGTAGACTCCTGTTTCTTTCTTTAAAGCACTCTTAAAAATAACTTTCTCCACCTGTTTCACACACTGCAGTTTGCTCGTTTCTGGGATGGAATTTCTGCCTCTCTGGAGGGGGGAAAAAAAAAAGGCCGAATTATCACCTTTTCTGAAGTTGTTGAATGGGGAAATGTGTTTGGGGGTTAGCTTTTGGGTTGTCTTTCTTTTTAACCCTCACTGCTTAAACATGGCTTTGGGAAGAGGATATCTAAATATGGTGTCTTGGACAGACAGCAAAAATTGATTGGAGATTAAGCTGGAAATAAAATAGTTGAGCCTTTTCTCCTTTTTTTTTTTGTTTTTTTGTTGGTGTGTTTGTGGTTTTTTGGTTCTTTTTTTTTTTTTGCTTAAATTGCACCTCCTGGTCTTATCAACCATGGTGCACTTCTTGTCAGGTTAAATAGGTTTTCTAGGGGGTTGTTTGGAAAAATGAAGCTCTGGTTCTCTTGGCTTCTGCCAAACCCAGCTTTAAAATATTGAGTTATCAAGGAAGAAGTTTAGGTTTTGGCATGTTGTGTGGTTGGTTTTTTTTACCATCCTATCGCATGCACATCCTTGAATGCTTGTGGCGGTATGCTTTGCTTCAGCTGTCTCTGTGCATGTCCTCTTTTTCATTACCAGCATTTTGTGCCAAGCAGAAAACTTAATTTTAACATTTATTTGTCCTGCTTCCTTTAACAGCCCTTCAAGGGACGTTTGGCAGGGAAATCAGCTGAGTCTAGCTTTTTTTTTTTTTTTTTGACAGAAAGCTGTGACCAAGTCCATTAATGTATTTTTGGTTGGGTTTCTCTCTCCAGCAAAAAGCAAGCTGTTTTGGAGAAACTGGGAATAAACTGTAAACTTGCAAAAGTTCAAGGTACTGTTTTGTTTTTTTGCCAAAGGAGATGTAGATGACTTATTTTTCTTCCTCCTTAAATCCCTGGGCCATGTTTAGCTTGTTATTGCTGCACTGCTTTCTTCTCTTTACTTAGGCCTTTTTTCACAGTAGTCCCTGATTCTGCACGGAGTAACTGATATGCTCAAATCTAGTGGGATGTGCTTTCACCTTTGCATGTAAGTACAGTAGTAAGAGACTCACCCTTTCTGCCTCGCTACCAATATGAAACCAATTGTGCTTTTCTGGGGGAGTTGTTTAAGTCCGCTTACTTGCAAGTGGCATTGTGAAAACTACTTTAAAACTTCCAGCAAGAGTCTGCTTTTGCGGAGACGTTGAAAAGAAGCCAGAGGGAACGTGACATCCAGCTCCCGTTGAACGCCTAAAGCAACCCTGCACAGCTTCTCTGCGTGCTTGAAGCTAGCAAGCCGGGTTCTGAAACTGGGCAGGCGGTTGCATGGGCAAAAGCCTTGCTCCAGAGGCACTGCAGCCCTTTGTGTGCATTAGACAGCAACGATAACTAGCTCATAATGCTGCATGTTCCTCACAAGGTGGATTTCAAACCTTAGAATAACATAAAGGAGCAAGAAAGCACACTGAAATGTGTGTTTCTGGGATGATAGTGTTCCCAGGGCATGGAACGAACCCCCAGAATGGGAAAACAAACAAAATCCAGGTCACTGAGAGAGGCCGTGATGGCTCCGTAGAGGTGGGCACGCGTGTGTCCAGCAGGCAGCCGGAAAGGCAGAGATGAGCGAGGGTTTGCTCCCACAAAACCTCACTGGGGTTGTGAGCAGTTCGTTTCCAGGAGGGCAGTAAGTAGGAAGGCACCCTTTGAGCTCACGGTCGTTGAATGCATCGCTTCGCATCTCCTGTGGCGTGTGGTGCTGCGGGGAGAGGGGGGAGAGCAGCGACTGGCGCCCACCTTGGCTCCTCTGCAGCCTGAGAACGTCTGTCACCCCCTCTGTGTGCTTTTGACAGCTTGAAATCCCTTCAAGGAGATTTGTATCTTTGTGTCTCTCTTTAAGCATGTCTTTATTTAACATGACCGGCATTTCTCCAGGTAGCTATCCTGCTTCTCCTAAAACGTCCAAGTGAGAATGGAAATGTCTTTTTGTGTGTGATCATATCAGATATGTGCAGTTGAATCCAGTTACCATTTGCCCTTCTGAGATGTTAGAAGAGTGCGTATTTGTCTCTTCTCCGAGGACCCTGTTTGCGTTTGCAGTATACGATATCCATGACGCTCTCATCAGCGTGTATCAGCATGGAACTGTACAAATATGAAGGGTTTTTTTAATTAACGGAAAATAAAGCTGTGAACAGCAGTAGAAATATTGTATTTGTATACATTTTTAATATCCTGATTGCCTTAAACTGTAGATGTAGAACTCTATTACCTTGCTATTTGAAAATAACCCATGTTTGTAACTAAACAATTGTGTAACCTACATACAGTGTTAATGCAAATTATATGTATGCATCTGTTAGATACTGTCACTTTATTTGATGTTAAAATATTTCCAGTTTTGAATTACAAATTGAATAATAACCTTATAGCATAAGCCCAGTTATTTCTTGTATATGCTTTAGGTTACGTACACAAATAGCGGCAACGCTTGAAGTGGGGAGAAGAAATATATTTTTACCCAAACGCTTTGGTCTTCGCGTGGCCTTTGACTTTGTTTTGCTGATGCTGTTTGTAACGCTGTGACAGGAGGGGATGAGGAAATGTGATGTTTCCAGGCGGGTTGTTTGGTGCCTTAAAGACGCCTCTGTAGGGTTGTGCTGGTCTTTGTCAGTCGCTTTTTGTGGTGGTTGTGAGCTTGTTCTCCAAATCAGCCGGTGTCTTGAAGAAGCTTGGGCCTCGCTGGTGTAGTTGGTTCATATGATGCCTCCCCAGTGCACACTTCCCTTCATGGCTTACGTTCTTTAAAATGTTGTTCCTCCTTTTTCTTTTCTATCTCACTTTTTAATTTCAATTCTGAACCTCTGTTCTTTTCTTTTCTGTTTCTCTTTTTCTGTAGCTTCTTCTTTATGTAACCGTCATCTTGCCAAAGCCCCCACACCCTCTCTCCCAGTGGACAGTAGGGCACTGGAAGAGCCTGCGGCTATGGGCACCCCTGCCAGGAGAAGAGCCATCTCATTCTTCCATCACGTCCGCCCTTCTCTCCTTCCCTTTTTGTTTTTCACCTGTGCGTCTGAGGGTGCGCTGTGCTGTGTGTCTCTGTGCGGGATCTGTCTGCTCCCGGCGCGTCTCCGACAGAATTGAGGCTACCAAAAATGACAGAGGTAACGGCTGGAGGAGGGAGCTTGGCCGTAATGTGAAATACTGTACTGGGTGGTGGGTTTTTTCCTCCCTCCTCATTTTCTTTCCTTTTGACATAATACGCATGCATTGCTGATGACGAATAGAATGACAGACGGTGGATGAGGGCGAGTGTGCGTAGGCGGAGGACTTAATTTCTGCCTCTAAAGATCAAGTCTGGCTGCTTTGGACACCACAATTTCATCACAAGTACGTCCTGTGCTCCTCTGACATGTGCTGAAAATAAGTCCTTAGACAAAAATGACTTTGTTTTCAGTATGCGGTCGCATGAAGCGGGGGTGACTGATGCTCTGTGCTGTTGCACTGACGGAACGTGTCCAGGATGGTCAAGGCCACATTATTTTCTGGCTGATCTGCCTCTGAGCAAAGCAGGTATCTCTTCTCGTACAACTGAGCTGCATTGACTTGTACTTGGATTGAGGGCTTCGTTTTATTTTCATGAAGCCGAATTAGTGATTATTTTTTTAACGGTCTTGAATGTGGGATAGTTGTTGAACTTTATAACTTGTTTACTTTGGATTTTAATTCAGTCAAGAAGCTCGAAAAGTGCCAAAGTATTGTCTGAAGGTAAAAAAACAAAGCTTGTAAATTTGGTGCGTAGTGACCTCTCGCTGGTGTGGGGTGGATGGAAGGAGACAGCCTGATCGCTTTGGACCTTTTTCATGTGGAGTAATGCACTTTTTTCTTTTAACCGAATACTAGTGATTGTTTCTGAACCTTAATCAAGAAATTCACCTCCCTTAACCTGCTGTGGAAAAGGTACTATTAAATCGTCTAGGTGTTGCCTCTTGCAACTTGTGTGTGAAGCGTAAGCTGCCGAGGGTCTCTGCTGAAATCTGCTGGCTTTCTTCAGAAGCACAATATTTTTCAGCACTCTTTGGTGATGGGGTGTAGGTCATTGGACTTCCCTCCAGCCAGGTGGCTATTTTTGTCAAGTGACAGAAAAACTGTTTATCCTGGAAACATTTGCAACCAACTGAGTGACTTTATAGATATAACCTGAAAGAGTGTTAAATATTGGCCTTGTGCGTGTGCTGTAACGATTCACCTGGTATGCAAATGGAGTTGCTGACCGTTGCCCAAACTGAAGGGTGTGAGTATTTGCACAAATGTAGCTTAGGACACAATTTGCATTAATACCATAAATGGAGCCTGTTCTCAAGGCTTCGGTGGGCTGTGCTGAGGGTCTGCTCCAGCCACCAGTGCTTGCCTCGAGAGCCAGACCTAGCGACCACTTCACATTCAGCCTTCCGAGGACGAAATAGGATCATGGAATGATATGATAGAGTGGCTAATACTTCATGGGTCGCGGCCTTGAGCGTACTGCTGGATTAAACCTTGCCTGTGTCAATTCTTCTCTTGTTCTGCAAAACTCTGTGGTTGCTTTGCTAACTGGGAAGAGGTTGCAACACTTGCAGGAGGGAATGGCTTTTGTTCTAACGGGGTTTAGGGATCAGTGCTGTATGCACCGGGCCACCCGTACCTAGCAACAGCGATGGGTTGAGCCACGTGTTTTCTGAAGTCAGTCACTAACTTTGCAGCCAAGGGCTGCTGTGGAACTGGGGCATGCTGGTCCTTGAGCCACCCCTGTGCCTCACGCAGGGCCGAGTGTCATCTCCAGCCTGGGGTTCTCTGCACTGTTCACGACGAAAATGTCTTGCCCATTAAAACGCCCAGTTCAAAAGTGCTGTGTCTGTCTTTAGTGTTGGTGCCTAGGCGGGTCTGCGGTGGCAGGGACCACTGCCTGGGGGCCTTGCTGTGGCTCATCTGTGCAGCCCCCTCCAGGGTAGCCTCCAACTTGCTAAAATATCCTACTCTGTACTCACCCAGAGGCCAGCCCACCCGCCGGATGGTTCCTGCAGCATCCTGCGTGGTGAGACCCTCCCTAGTGTCCCTGTTTCGGGGGGAAATCCTCTCCTTATGTTTCTCCCATTTCCTAGACCTTTTTTTTATTTAAAACCTGTAGTATGGGTTTATCTGGTGGTGGTAGGAGCCTAGCCTGTAAAATCCCATCGCTGGGCTATAGCCTCTCTTGAAATAGTCACTTATTATTTACTTCACTATCATGGATGGGCACAGAGCTGTTCTGCTGGGCTGTACCTCGTGTCAGGTCACCCATGTTGTGCTGATGACAGCGGTTTGGGACCCAGGCTCAGTCACGCGTGGCTGCGCATCACTTACTGCAACTAAGAAGGAAGAAACTGGGAGGGGGGATTATCCTTTACCTAAAGAGAGGCTATCAAGCGCTACTAACCCCATCATCTTACCCACGGGGTAAGAAATCTTTCTGAAATCTTGTGTGTGACAGTAGGAACTCATGCCCAAATGTGCAGGTTGGCAACACTGAAGTATCCGGACGGACTCCTGTCTGCTGGGTCAGCCCTGGCCTTTTCAAGGAGCTCTCGAGCCCTGTGCTTTTAGGGCGTTTCTTCTGCCCTTTGCAAGTGCTGGGCTGTACCGGAGGAGGTTGTTCTTCATCAGCTGGAGGGGCTCGGGGCTACGTTACCCACCAGTGTAGTGCTGCTGGGTCAAGAAGGTTTGAAGAGGGGCAAAACCATTTGTTGGTTAACTTCTAAACTCCAAATAGAAACTTTTTTAAAGCTTTATATAAAGAGAAGCAGATAGGCACAAACCAAATGCCAACACTTACATGAACTGCCTTTATTTTGCAGCTCTAGAGTTTTGCTGTGCTGCTGCCTTGAGTCCTGCATGCAGCTCTGGACTTCATGTCTCCAGAAGGACGTAGTGGAGTTAGAGAAGGGCACTAATGATAAATAGGATGGAGCAGCAGCCTGCCAGGTGAGACCACAAAGGCTTGGAGGCTTCAGTAGGGAGAGGGAAAGGCTGCGATGAGAGGGACGATGGCCCTGCTGTGAGCTGGAGGTTGCAGCAGATGTCCTCTAGGGGTCCCTTCCAGCCTAAAATTATTTGTGAGTCCGTGTTACAAAGTCGGCCAAGCTGTGATGGCAGCGGATGCCGGCCCGCTAGTTACCTAATCGCCATGACTGGAACCAGAGAGGCACTTGGCTAGAGGGAAATCGGCTCAAAACGCGGAGTATCTTTCTTACAGAGCAGGTAGTAAACTTCTGGAATTTGTTGCCCCGGGTTGTTGAGGCAGATGGTATCAGCAGGAGGTTTTTGGGGTTAGCTGGGTTTGGTTTTTTTGTTGTTGTTGTCTTGTTTTTTTTTTTTAAAGATGAATTCATGGGGAACAGAGCTGTAAGGAATCTTAAGGAGCCGGGGCAGGGGGGGAACAGAATGAAACATCTGACACCTGTAATCTCGTGGTGGTGGATGCTGGGGCAGGGGGAGGGGAACAGAGCAGGAAGCATGTAAGGGCACTGCAGGTGGTGTTCGTAGCGAGACGTGTGTTGGACTAGGGGACAGGAGCTGAGCTGAGTGTTGCCGAGGCTTTCCCACACCTCGCTGCCAGGGGGAAGTGATGGCCATGTGCCTTTTGGCTTGCTTCCTCCGTGGCGTGCAGCTGTTAGGGGGAGAGGTGTCAGCATAGGGAGGGGACAGCAGTGTGAAAACTGTTATTGGACAGCCCAGAGAGGTTATTTGTCACTCAGTGTCACCAAATGCCCCCAGCAGAGCTGGGACATCTGCTTCATCCGCAACAGTGAGTGGGTGCCAAGTTTAAAATCATGCTTGTGGGCTTAATGCTCCTGTTACTGCTGGAGAGTAAAAATGAACTTTAAAAAACCCTCCCAAAACCCCAGGTAGGAACAGTTTCCAGGTTGGAGGTGCCCCGTGGCACAAGCTGGGGGTGTGTGTGCAGTGCCGTGCTGCTGTGGGCTGGGTCACAGCACGCTGGCCAGAGCGCACTGAGGTATCGACCTGCCAGCTATTGGAGCAATGAGCAGCTCCTCCGTGTTCAGTACCTGCAGGTCTCACGTGAGAAGTACTTCGTGAGTGGTGCCCCAGGCTAAGCAGGGTGAAGGAGGTGTATCGGTGTCTCTCTGAGGCAGCGTTGTGCAGAGAATTGCGGAGGTTAGTGTTATGTCTGCAAAGCCGAGCTTTCTGGGGCGTTCAGGGAAGATGAGGCGTTGCGGAGAGTAACGGCTGCCCAGCACGGAAAGGTGAGCTGGGGCTATTGCTGGAAGGCGTTGGAAACAAGTGGCAGTGCTGTGCTGGAACACGGCCACTGTGCACGTGGGTGCTCCCTGGGTTTTGGGGGACTGTTGTGTAATAACATGCATGGTTTTACGGATGTGATGGTTTTATCCCAGTGCTAGTGAGGGAGTGAGGCAATTTGAAACTGGTTTTTGTTCCAGCCAGCCATTCACCTGACCCGTGTGCTCTGCTGGACTCCAACCTTCACTGCTCTGGGCCCTGCTAGAGCGGGCAGACCCTGTGCTCAGCATCTCTGGCAGGTCCGTGGCACGGAGTATCGGGGGGCCGTGAAGCTTGTGGGCAAGCTACGTGAATATGAGGAGTCACGGGCACCAGGGGATATTCTCCTGTGGGTTACAGGGAGCTCTGGCAGTGCTCCAGGACAGTCCCACGTTCTGAGAGTGGGAACAGCGTACGAGTCAGCCTGCTACCGTGGTAGCGAGGCAACGGTATGGGTCAGGGCCACATTTGGACTGCATCACTGCTTGGGGGTTTTTGTGAGGAGGAAATGGGGGAAGTGGGAAATGTTTTTTCTGTCTGGCAATGCAGGTTATCTCCAAGTCAGCTGGACCTTGCTACACAGGGGAGCTGATCTTGCTGGGATGTGTCTCGTTTTCAAAGGCAAGTCTTTGAGCGTCACTGTTTTGGCTGTGAAACACCATAAATCTGTACAGCGGTGCAGCCAGCAACGCAGACCTGTGTTCCCTGAGCTCCTTGCTGGCCCCAGCTGCCTGGGACACAGGTTGCCGCAGCAGCAGCAGGAGAGCTGCAAAGCTGAAGATGACCGCGTGGCATTGCTGCAGTCCCGTGGAACGCCTGTGTACCAGCGCTGGCCTTCGAGGCCCAGACTGGCCAGTCCCCAAAGCACAGCTCTCCCCCAGCCAGGTGGAGGCCGGGTGGGAGGGGGAAGCCGGGGCATTGCCTGTTGCCCGGGGCTCGCAGCAGAGCTGGGCACCTCCACTTGGGCCACCGTGGTTTTGGAAGTCCATCCTTTGTACCCAGCTGCATCCGTACACCGCGATGGTGCAGCCAGGCTCTTGGGTGTGTCGAGGTACGGCAGGCACAACCGGGCATTTCATCAGTGGATGCGTTCCGTACGTGGTGGTGGGTCAAAAGGGTGTGTTGAAAACCTAGCGAGTACACAGCGGAGGTAGAGAGGAAGAAAAGAAAAGTTGAAGGGGTGCGTCTGGAGCTGCAGAGACTGAGTTTTTCCTTCTGCATCCGGAAAGGCAAAAGGCAACGGGATGCTGCTGGGCAGCCCAGCCAGAGAGCTGGCCCACGAGTGTCCCAGGGCCTATGTGAGGACAGCAGCCTGTCAGCAGGACCCTGCACAGGTAGGTCTACCAAATGGGTTTTGTCTGTCTGAACCTTGTTTTATGCTGGCGGAGTTGCCTGTATCCAGGCAAAAGACAATCGATGTGGATTTGTGCGTAGTGCCAACAAAATAAAAAGGCAATCTGCTCGAACTGGGGCTGGGGGAGTGCCTGTGTGTTTGGGGCTCGGGAGCAGGGAACCCTCCCTTGGCAGCAGGGAGGTTTGGAGTCCTGTCTCTTTGGGTGTTTGCCTGGCAGACGCGTGCTGGGCCGGGGCTGGGCCAGCTTTGTGAAGCACAGGGAGGCTGAGAAGGTTTCTGGGCAGTGACCCTTCCCTGCTTTGCACTTAATACAGGGAGAGACAAAAAAATGGTGTTCTTCGAGCACGTTTTTGAAGGCAGCTGATGATACTGTAAATTTTGTGACTCTCCCAAGCTGCTTCTCGCTAAAGAGCTGTGCCCCTTCACTGCAAAGAACGAAGTTGTTGCTTTTCCCCAAAGAAGCAACAACAACAGGAGGCTCCTCTCCTCTGGTGTGCCTGGGGCTGATGAGACAAGCGCAGCAGTTTGCTCAGTCACCGCAGAGCTCTTCTAGCAGGGCTGGTGCAAGCTGGGGACGTGCCTGGTGTGGGGACGGCACAGGACCTCCTCTTGTCCTGTCGCATTTGGGGAGGAGAAAACGGTGAGAAGGAAAACTCCAACCTTCTCAGAAAGCGACTCGCAACCATGGCCGCAGCACAACTGTTGGAGAAGAACTGCTCCAACAGCACCTAAATCTCCCTCCTCATGCCCAGTTTCCCTCCCTTCTGTTCCAGCCAGGCCCCTGCCAGCTGGCACAAGCGAACACCTTCCTTTTCCCAGCTCCGCGCCAACTCCTCTCCTTGTGCACGTCTGCAAATGGGTTTGGGCGGTAATCCTCAGGAGTGCCTGTGCGCTGCTGCTGCCGAATGGGGTAAGGGCGTCCTTTAAACCATGAGGGAATGAGTGTGCAGAGGGGGAGAAGCCCATGGAAGGGGAGGCTTAGATTGATTGCCGTGGGGTGACAATGCCATGGCCCTCATGCCGTTGGAAGCCAACGGAAATAAGCTGTAGTCCCACAAAACTCTCTCCGCGGTTTTGTACCGTGCAGGCCAATACCATCAGAAGAGTTACGACAGCCCTGGCTCACCTCTCTCCAACTGCATGCACCGCCAGAGCTCTTAGCAACGGCTCCCTTCGGGATAAGCGGGATCACTTTCACTGCTGCTCACATGCAGCAAGCACAAGCGCGCACAGAGACGCCCCTCTGTGCGGAAGCCGCAGGTGCCTGGCTTGGCTGTCAAGGGGTGTGAAAATTACCTGGCTCTAATCTTTCCCCTGCCAATGTTGTTACATCTACTGTTGGAAATCAGGGCAGTTATTTTTATTTAGAGCTGTTACGCTGTGTAATTTAACTGGAAAAGATGTGTGTCTTGAAGTGGGTTTGAAGTAGCGAGCGGCAGCATCGTGGAAATCCTGCAGCGCTGGAGTATTTTGCTCCGGGCGTGCTACGTGAAGCCCCAAGGCTGCGCAGCAGCCTCGCTGGGGACTACTCACAGAGGGGAGAGGAACAGGGCAGGGCCTGGCTGTGCCGTGAAGGTGAGAGGAAGGGAAGGGAGGTGCACACCCCTTTGCGAAATGCTGCCTCGGGAGGTGGTTTCCAGCACTCGGGCAGGGAGAGAGCTGGAACCCAAGGAAAGTTTGTCACGGTGGACTGTGCACAACGCAAAGGATGGTACCTCGGAAGACGTGAGGCAGGAGGGGGTCGGCTCCTCCTGAAGCGCACAAAACCAAAGGCAGCCGGGAAGGTGGTGAGATGACAGAAGGAATCTCTTCTCTGATCTATGAGTTTATAGAAAAGAGCACAACTGAAGTCTGTGCTAACTTTTTCATTATCGGATGCGATTTTCATTGGAAGGGGACGTGAGGCAAGCAGGAGCCTACAGCCAGCCTGCGCATGGGAAACTCCGCTCCCGAGGGGGGCCTTCGGAACACCCCAGGGGAGACGGTTACGAGACGGGTGAGATGCGGCAGTGTCCCAGGCACGCGCCCCAGTGGCCCGTGCTCGGCCTGGAAGGGGAACAGCCTGGTGCCTGAGCAGGGAGCGAGCAGCGCCGGCGCAGGGGCTAAAGCTGGGACCATTGTAGAGGCAATGAGCTCCTGCGGTGTGACTCCCCCGGCGCCCCTAAAGCCGCTGTCTCGCAGGTCTGGCACGGAGCGGCTCCCTCGCAGCCTCCAGGTAAAACTGAGCCTGCATCCAGGTGAAAAACACGAAACGAGACTCGGAATCCAGGACAACTTTCTTTATTGCTACCAGAAGGCTTTCATCAGTACAATGGCTCCAAATACGATACCTTCCTCAGGGCTGTGGAGAGAGCTTACAATTGGGACAGGTCGTTCTGAGAAACAGAGGTGTAACATTTAAGAGACAAGTTTTTAAAGGTTTTACTCTTGGTTAGAAGTAACATGAACACAAAACTTGAGGGTTAGGATCTTTTTGGTTTGGTTTTGTGGCTGATAATTACGCACCTTTCAAACCTTAGGCGTACGTAGCTGCCCCAGCACCTCACCGAGCAGTGCTGGTCACATGCGAAGTTTAAACATATGGGAGAAAAAGACTGCAGAATTTAAGGTTTACTTGACATAGTGTCAAGCGTTGGTGAAAATCCACACTGAGTGCAATATTTCTTGGTGCAAACAAGAAAAAAAAAATACCGTTTTTGTTCAAGTGACACAAAATGCATTAACTGCTTACTGTGTTTGAAAACACAAACTGTTTTAAGTCTCCGTGTAGGGCAGAGAGCACGGTGGCCGGCTGCCCTAGTGGTGGTCTACAGTACGTTCACACTCCTGTGGTTATTACTTAAGTGTGGAGCAGCTTGCAAGCGTGTTTTGGTTTGTTTTTTTTTTTCCTGACTAACCTTTTATTTAAATCCAGTTTTTAAATATTATCACATTTAAACACCAAAGTGCTAACGAAACAAAAAAAAGGTCTTTTTCTTTAGAAAGGAAAAAGAAAGCTGTCGTGAAGGTCAGGTAGTACAGAACATCATGCACAAGACTTGCTGAGAATTAAAAGAGGAGCAAGCAGAAAGAGAGCAAGGAGCGGATGGAAATCGGATCGGAGAGGTGTTAGTTGGCTGGGAAACCTGGAACAACTCTGCACGACTGATGTGAGCTCTTGGACATGGAGAATGGGTTACAATACACAGGAGCAGAAAAACAGTGGAACTGACAACACTAAAAGGAACAATATTTTGCTACTTTTTTTGTTTGGTTTTTGGGTCTTTTTTTAGATTTTTATACTTTTTTGTCTTTTTAAGTGCTTAAATAGTGGAACTATAATTAGCCGCACAAGGAAAAAAATTCAAAAAAGGGTTGGGATTTTTTTTTTTCTGTTTTTTGGCTCCCTTCAGTTCAGCCTGACAAGGTACGGCCCCTTCTCCCCCACTGAGAACACGGGGTGCCGGGCTCTGCGTGGTTTCTAGAGCAGCCACGGCGGAGCAGGTGGTGTGCGCTCACGGCTACATAACAGACACCGGCTGCAAAGGCGGACAAGGGGAAACGTTGCCCTCCTGCCTCGAGACATCAGCGCCACAGACAGAGCCCATGTTTTCAAGAGCCACTACCTCTGGAGCAATGTCTTCGTTGTAGAGACGCTTGATACCATCGTAGAAGTCGTCCACTTCCATCTCTTCCACTTTACGCTTGGCAGAGGCTTGCTTGCAACCGCTGGGAGCTGGCAGACGCTGGTAGAGCGCGGCTGTACCTGTGACTGGCACTTCTGGCCTGCCGTTGTCCTTGGAGAAACCTGGCCCTGGGACAGAGGAGGGCTGGCATTTGAACGCTCCTCTGTTACAGGTCACCAGGGTATGCTGGAGGGGACTGTAGACATATACAGAATTGGGCAGCAGAGAAGACTGCAGAGTGGAAAGGTGATGTGCCGCAAGCTCCCGGCAGTGGATCAGCTGCGAGCTATCCATCTGGAGTGGGAAGACAAGCAAAGATACCGGCATTGCGGGATCACTGCCACGGAGAGGAGAGGCTGTCAGCCAGGGCAGGGCCAGAGCTCCGAACAAACCAGCCACCCGTGCACCAAACTCCTCAATGACATGCTGGATGCAGGAGAAAGTGATAAAGGACCAAAAAGACCCTCAACATGATGACTTCCTAAGATATGGACCCCCGCTCCTTCTTACACCGCAGGGGACTAGTGGGGAGAAAAAACCTTCCAGATATTAAACGGCTTTGCTGCGTATTTTCAGCAGCTTGAGCATTTGTCTTGCCAGTACTTGCCAGACCACCCAGTATGCTTAGAACGAATGGCTGAGCAGCTAACGAGCACTTCCTCCCCGGTGTGTTACTGTCTGCCTGGTGCAGAGAGAGCCCGTATACATCAGGGCACGCGGCCCCGTCCTCTGTCACCTCCTGCGTGCTGTCGAGGTGAAGCCTTTGCAGAACTGTCCCAACTAACTGTCCCTTCAGGCTGAAGCACGCCCACCCTCGCAGAAGCGCAGCTGCAGGGAGATGAGCAGCTCGGGCTCCGAAAGCCCTGCTGGGCTTGGATAACCGCAGTACTGCGTGTGAAGCAGCCTTCCGCAGCCCCCGGCCCCTCCCGGCCGCGACGTACGGCGCCAGCACCCCCTCACCTGTGCCTTCTGGAGCAGCTCGATGATGAGAGCCAGCCAGTCGGGGAGCAGCTTCTCCAGCTCCAGGCTGACGATGGCCAGTGCCAGCATGGAGCCCTTGAACTGCAGCAGCTGGTAACAGGCCATGCAGTGCAGCAGCTGCTTGGTGAGCGCCGCCACGTGCTGGGAGGGACTCAGCTTGGGCAGGATGGTCAGTAGCTGAGGCCTGTTGGACACCGCAACTGCGTGGAACTGGGGGGGGAAACAAGCACATGAGGGAGCTGGCGTCACCCACAGGCAACCCCGCAGGCAAGGGCAGGTCAGACCTAGAGAACGGCATGCGACATCTTTGATGCGCAAGGATCCTCCAGCTTAACCTTCAAAGCAATCTCCACACCGTGGAGAAAGCCCGATGCGTTGAACCCACCAACAGCTTGCTGCAGCCTTTGCGGCATGGTCTGCCATTGTACGCATCATCTGCCCAGGGACCGGGCTTCTCGGGGCTCTGCAAAAGGCTATCCCCTTCCACCCTTCTCTCTCAGCAGCA
The DNA here is from genome assembly GCA_017639485.1 of Pluvialis apricaria. NCBI lineage: Eukaryota > Metazoa > Chordata > Aves > Charadriiformes > Charadriidae > Pluvialis > Pluvialis apricaria. The sequence goes on from CM030010.1 coordinate 83,000,746, forward strand.
CAGGTTTGGCAGGTCAGCTGTCCTAGACAAAAACTGCTTCTCGAGCAAGCACAGAGGACAAATTTGAACAGAAAACCTCAGGACAGTTGCCTCTGTCTTATCTCTTGGGTGAATCTGGCTCTCTGGCTGTGCCTTTCTGCAGCCACTGCCTTCCCCTTGATTCTACTTACTGTTTTCATGCTGCCTGGCGCTTCGCTTTGAGCAAAACCACTAGCAATTAAGATTATGGGGCAAGGTGTTCAGGAGCAGTGCGTCTTAGTGCGCGGCTTAACGTGCCTCAAAACAGGCTACATGGTCAGATGGCAGGCCCACGTTTTGGAAATTGCACCCAAAGTGTCACAAGTCTCCTTTAAAATTCTCTGGCAAGGCTTTTTCTTTCAGAAACTACTTGTACAGAGGAATGACAAACTCAGGATGAGGCCTTTGTTCCCCTACAGGTCGTTTTTGTGTAAGTGCCTCTCGATACATTATTTACACCGACAGATTGCAGAAAGAATGTAAATAGCCCCTGACTTACAATGTGAAGGAAATCCAGTGGCGTTGCCATGTGAAGATCCCAGTTCAGTTTATCCAGGATAATCTTCTCCATTCTGCGAATTTCAGCTGGAGAACAACCACAAAAGCTATCCCGAGCCAACACCTTCAGTACTGGAATCCTCTGCAAAAGCCAAGGCAAAAAAAAAAAAAAAAACAAACGAGAGAACCAATTATTATAGAAATCGCACAAAATCCTTCGTTCCTGTCCTGGCAAGCATCAGCCACCGCATGCAAGCAAAGGCAGGACTGGAAGACCATATATTCAGACCATGCGAAGGTAATAAGAACAAAAGAATTACCTCATCTTCCTCAATGGTCTTTGCAGCGAGGAAGAAGCAGCTGATTGCAATACAGTTCAAGTACTTTGGACGGGCCTACGGTACAGAAGAGCGGAGAAATCTGTGTGAATGTGGTGCAGAAATTAGGCATAACCCTTTCTGGTCGGACATCCTGAGCCCCAGGGTCCCAGCTGCCCGTGCGAGGCGTTCTGGATCAGCAGGCTGACCTCCAACTACGCCACGGCAGTGGTGAGCCGCGCCAAGTGACAATCCATACTCCATGACGTAAGGCAAAAACAGCAATTTGCCAGCCCCGTGATGGTAATTGGCACCCACTGATGTGTAGCACTGGCGTGGAAAGAGCTCGTTTTTTAGGCAGTGCAGTAGAAAAAAGGAAGGAGAAAATCAGAAGGGCCAGATTGGCAAAAAGCATTGCCACTCCACCTGCTCCAGCGGAGCTCTGCTGTTAGTGCTGCTGGGGGTCAGACACAGAATAGGAAAGAAAATAAGATCACTTTAAAACTGTCCTTGCCTAGGGAAGTATAGAACATCTCTAAAAATCACCACTCGTGTAATTTCTTACTGCAGTTCTCAAAACTGTGGCCCAGGGATTACTGAGGGCGAGCTGGTCCTTCCTGCTATGAGTTGTTTTAACAAGGTAACTGAAATTTGGAAAGAAAGGGTGATTTATTTATTTTTTTCATGTGCATCAAAACTCCTTTTATGGGCCTCGACTGGGGGGTGATGGGCTGCGAGTATTCAGGTACTCCGTGATGGACCAGACTAAGCACATCCTCTGAACATGGCGTCTCTGATGGAGTTTTTGCTTAGCAGTGATCTTTATCAATTTGACTGTCCGACAGAGGACTTTACTTCCAACATCAGCGTAAAATCCACAGGATGTGTCCCCCGGCTCCTTGCTGGCGGGGGGCCAGGGAACGCAGCGGCGCTGTTCCACAGCCGAGCGAGCAGACGGCTGCAGAGCCAGGCCCCCGCCTCCAGTAGCCTACTGGCAACTAGTCCTCTTCTGTCCACGTAAGGAGATGCTGAAAGCAAAGGTAAGTGAAAATCCTGCGCCGAATTTGAAAATCCACTTACAACCTGAATCGCTGCTGTGATTTATTCTTGCTAGGTAAATTTTAGCAGATGCAACAGAGCTGTGGGGCGGCTGAAAGGTGAAATGCTGCATGTTACATTCATGCAAGGAGCCGTCAAGAGATCCAGAACGCTCTCCAGAAAGCAGTAAAAGAACAACACAGGAAATTGTGTCCAAATTGAAGATCTTTACCCACATTCAGCCTCAGTTACTTAAAAAGGACCATGCTATGCCCAGAGCTTTGGCTTTCTAGTGCCGTTTAAACCCCAACTTTGACACACGTAGAGTATCCATGCTTGGGGCTGGGTGTGTGTGTGCACGCATGTCTGCGTGTGCAGGGGCAAGCGCTGCCGAGACTGGCCGTTAACACCGCTCTGAGCATTAACGAGGGCTGTGCAGTGAGTTACACCACACGCTGCGGGCTGGGCCAGGGCCGCCGAAGCATGACTGGGGAACAGCCTTAGGGGCAGCCAGCCCCAGCAATTTCCAAGCGTGTTCGCGGTGAAAGGAAGGGACTAGTCGTCATAATAATAAAAGTCCACACGGTAATGCCTCTTAAAAAAACCCCAGGAGTTAAGCTGCATCAGAGGAATGACAGCTTTATGGGAGAGGAAAACTCGGGGAGGGAGCACAAAGCCCTGAGCTGTTTGAACAACGCTCACCCAGACAAAACACCTTTCCACATTCCTGCTCACTGCCTGAAGCACGCAGCGGACTCCTTACTCACGCTCTCGCTGCAGACTCCCTGGCTGCTGTGAATTACTGAAGGAAAAACTGTACTCGAGGGCATTAGCTGTTGAGTGATTGAAATCTGCTTCCCATCTCAGTATTTTAGTAAATCAGCTACTTTAAGATCATCTTAAACATCAAAACTTCCATGGCTTGTAACTAAAACATTATGAGTATTTATTAATATTTAAAGGATGGGTTAATGGATGATGTCACTTGCTTTCTACCAAACTAAGTGACATCGAAATGTAAGTGCCCAGGCTGAGAAATACGTTCTTCTGCGTGATCTCTGAAGCTGCGTTGCTTACCTGGCAGTGCTGGTGATGTGATTAGGCACACGTGCAGGTGAGACTGCAGATCTGCTGAGCACGGAATGTAACTGAGCAAATACGGTAAGAGATAAGGCTACCCAAAGCCTGACTTCACGACTCAAGGGCAGGGATTTTGGGTTGGCCCACAGCTTGTTCAGTGATTTGCGTGGGTGCGAAGGGCGGCACGGCTAACCTGTTTCTGCGGCAGACTTACAGGGGCACAAAAGCAGCAGATCCCAGTTGCAGGCAGCCCAAAAACCGCGCAGGCATACGCAGTCTCTGTGCTGTTCGGTACAGCAGGAGCAGACAGCCTGTCGCTTTGAGGGCCTGTGTCCATGCTTGCCTACGCGCCTCTCTCCTTCACGTCTGCCTGACTTGACGTCAGACTTAAGCTCTTAGTCAGTCAGACTAACAGTGAACTGCTCCCCGAAAAGCAATCACTTCTGGCCCTATCTCCACACCACCCCTCCCTTTTTTTTTTTTTCCCATTTCCCTGTACAGGCACACTTGCTAGGCCAAATCTATTCTCAAACGTTTATTTGTTCCCTGCAGCTAGTTGCCTGTTAGCAGGTGCTCCCGGCAATTCTAGGTGGTATAAATCAGATGAAATGCAGTTAAAACACCAGAGAAATTAAGAGGTGAGCAGGGACTTTCCCTTACTTTTCTGTCAGAGGGCACTGGGCCTGGGTTTCTAACTGCAGGCCAGCTGGCATTTCCTTTAGCTTTACAAACCTATTTCGGTTGTGGTAGAGGCTGTTCTCTTTTATCTAAAGCACAACCTCTCTCCCGCCTTGTTTTCTGATTGCTTAAAGGAATAGGTACTGTGCTGAGGCGAATTCAATATTTAAACCAGGTGAAGAGTGAGCGTGTAGTTGAAGAGGAAGGGTGCTGTGTTTCTCTTAGGTTAATACACATTTAAACTAATGAGCTGCAATACATGAAGGAAACGGGCAGAGCAGAGGAAAGAGGGGAAAATATTCTTGGCAGGTATGAGCACTGGGTCAGTTCTCCGAGAACTGAGTGGTCCCATTAAAGCGATGGCTGCTTTCACCGGGTGAAAAATGACTACGGAAAGAATCTCCCTCCAAGAGTTCCCGGTGGCAGCATGTGCTGCCAGTTCCACAACCCGCAGTTCAGCTCCTGGAGTAGCGCAGGTACCATCCTTTACGTGCGTGAGAGCAGAGGGAGGGGGGCAGTAAGAGTTTCCCTGCAGCCACGCCAGTAGGAGTGCACACAGAAACAGCTGAGTCGGTGGTATAAATGTATTTCTGTTTATGTATCTGCAAATATTTACCTTTACTGTAGCTAAAAACCGGTCCAAAAGGCTGATGGCCAGGGCGAGCGTTTCTGGATAAAGGTGGAACTGGTATTTGAGCTTGGCCAGCCACTGAATGACCTCATCCCTCTGCTTTGGAGAAATGGCTACATCCTGTTGGAGAGAAAAACAAACTATTCTTACACACAGGCTGAGCGAGTCAGAAAAGACCGAACCCTTTACCTCTGCAGGAGTAACTGAGCGCAGACACAAAGCCTCCTTTGGAAAGGGGGGGCCTCGAGCCAGTCTGAATCACCACGTTGTTCCTGCAGTTACTTACCCCAGCCTGAGAACCCTGCCCTGGAAAAGACCACTCTCCTCACAGCCACCTCAAACGCGGCTCAGAATGTCACTGTACACTGAGGAAAACGGGAACGATGTCTTCTAGACTCTCCAAGTGCTGACAGGCTGTTCTCTGCCTGAGCTGTAAGACACTTTTTTTTAAACCTCCTTTGAACAGAAATGCCCGGCTTGAACAAAACCAGACCTGCGCCAGGAGCGAGCTGAGGGCACAGCTCCTGACAGACAGCAGAGGGGAGGGAGTGAGTTGGTGTTCTCAGAGGAAAGGTTTATTTTTTCCTTCAAATTGTGCGGATATTTTTAGCTGAGTGTATGTTAAAAAAAAAAAAGAAAATTCCAAACAGTTTACAAAAGACCTTTAGCAGCACAGTTAACTGTGAACTGGTGTAAAGCAGGTACAATTTCACCTCAATCAGGTTGGGTTTAGTGTTTTTGGTTTCTTAATGTTTTTGCCCAAGTCACCACCGTTGATCTGTTTGGAGAATAGCTGAATTTCAACCACACATACAGATCAGTCATTGACATAAAATCTTTCTGACTTACTCTCTGAAATATTTACAGTTTTTCCAGAGCCTCTCAATTCAACCAAGTAAATGTCTGGTCTCAGTTCAGCAGGGATTATTTGGGGTGATGAGCAAGGATATATCCAGAAGTGAAACCAAGCAACTATCTTTTCCTGTGCTCCGGGTTCTCGTGCTCTCTGCTGCTGAGCTGGTTTAGGAGAGAAGGAAAGGGAGTGAGGTGCTGGCTGCCCAGTTACTGCTGAAAATAAAGTGAAGGGCTTACACAAACAAACATCTCTGCTGGGCTGAGTTGTAGCTGCCCTCCTACCCGTAACGCGGCAGGGGGGAAGTAGCAGAATTTTAGAAAATAAAAACACCCAACATTGATGCAAATTAAGTACTTCAGGGTACAGCTATCATGGAAGTACCTACTGTGTGCCTTACGTAGACAGAACCGCGCTTTGTTCCAGGCCTACTGCCTCTCCTGCCTTGGAGCCAAGAACGCGTGCGAAGGAGAGCATTGCAGGCAGAACTGTAATTACACTGGGGCTGCCACCAGCTTCACGCCTTTCCTTGTCACTTGCAGTATGACACCTTTACTCTGTGCTGAACTTCCTCGCTGGTGCTGTGCTCCACCATCACCAGCGAGTGGGACGGACAGGGTGTGAGCCCCGGGGCTGAGCTCTGGGCCGTGTGACAGTGGGCACGCAGCCAAAATGCGGTCAGGTCACCCAATTCCCTGAGAAAAGTACAACGGTGTCGGCGCTACTGTAGCAGGATTTAGCCCAAAGACACAGGGTTGTGCAAACCAAAGCCGTTTCCTCCAGCTGTACTGGCCTGGCTAATAAAGCGATACTACCTCTGCCTGCAAAACGTGCCTTCAGTGCTGTATCGGGTGCTCCCCTGAGGAGAGCAAAGTCCTGCCTTGTTTTCTCTCAGGAAGCCCTGACGGTGCACCAGCGTCAGCAGGACTGCGTGTGATCCACATGGGCCTCTGGTCTCAGCTGGGACCTCTGCACGCCTCTTGACTGCAAGTGTGGCTTTTTAAAAAGCACCTACCATTTTTCAGGAAAGAAGAGAAAATTAGTCTTTTCAATTCCAAGAAATAATGATTCTTTCTAGAATCATTATTGCAATTTAAGGGTGAAATTTCACCCCCACCAGGGGCAGGACATTGTCGCCGCTGTCTACAACGTATTGCCCTCGTTCCACACCCACTAGTTAGATGTGCGCTGGGGGTATACTGAACGCACCACTCAGCGGTAAGGAGTTTATTAAATGCTCTGCTAGAAAACATCTTTTGGGCAGCAGGACAAGACCTAGAATGTATCTGGGGAGAAAAACGGGCAACGCTAGGTTATTTGCCAGCTGTCCTTCTAAAGCCTGCTTCTCCTGTGGTATGGTGAGGCTTGCACTGCTGAACCGAAAACAGACACAGAAGGGAGGAGTGATAGTGAAGATGAAGTTCCTTATTGTTTTACTCATGGCACGTGCTTTTAAATGGAAGGAGACAAAGCCATACACAAGGTCTATATACCACAGCCAGGTTTGGACAGCATTGTGGACTTAAACGGTTAAAAGATTATTTTGGAAATGCAGTATCTGGGTGAATCCAGCAGGTAACCTCACCTGCTAAAAGCCAACCTGAAACCACCCCCGCAAAGAAAGTAAACGGGACTTAAAAAATCTGCCTAGGACTTGAATCACCGCCCTGGTCCTGTTGCAGCAGCTTTACGGGTGAAGCCAGCAGGAACGGGCTTGGGCCCTTGGCCGGCACGGGGGGAGCTGCATCGTTGATGCCGTATCAACGGGGCAGCAGCCCCTGTCGCCCATGTTCTCTCCTGCCATACTGCGTCTGCGCTAGGGGAGGGGGTGAAAAACGGCATCTGTTGCGCTCTTTGCTGGGGAGGTAGGATTATGCCTCAGCAGCACGGGGGGATTTTTCCCATCCCCTCTCATTCCTGGCAAATCCTATTCCTGTTACATCCCAGCAGAAACAGGCATCAGCTTCAACAGCTCCCGGTGGTGTCTGTTCTGGCTCAGTGCTCGCTTCCCTGTGAGGCCAAAAGGCAGAATTTTGGACTCGGGAAGGTAGCTTTGAACAGTAAGGCCGTACCATAAAGAATAGCAACTGTACACTTGGTCTCTGGCAACATCTGTCCTTTCCATGTGAAAAAGAAACGGTGCTTCATCTAAACCACTGAAAAGCAACGCTGTATGGCAAGATACATAAAATTAAAACAAACACAAACCGGCCCCCACACAGCATTATGTTCCTTTAACATGAAGGAATAACTGCAAAGTGAACTTGCATCTAAATGTACGCGCAGCAGAAGTAAGGCTTCAAAATAAAATCTGGCTTCATAAAACTATCTGGGGAAGCAAAGGAAAGGAGGTGAGTCTCCAGCAATAACATCAGCCTTGCAAATGTTTGTCTGCTCCAGTCTCTAACAGCCAATAAAGGAGCACAAGGGCGGGGGGAGAATCCCCCCCCCCAGAAAGACCAGGTGAATTTAAACCTCTTCCCATCAGCGCTAGAAAAGTTCCTTATGGACCATCTTAGACGCCCACCCACAAAGCCTGCTGCCACTGCCAAGCAGGGCAAGGAGCTTCCCACGCGAACGTATCCGTCCTTATCCCTCCCTCGAAGGTGTACCCATGCTATCCTAGTAACATCAGTAAGAAAGACATGCAGCACTGTAAAATTAATTAAGCAGCGAGGTCACTGTTCCTTAGTTACATAAAATTAAATGCAAAAGTGAGACACTGCGGTGGCTGAAAGTAAAAAAGTCCCTTTGGGCTGGAAAGCAAAAGTTCCTCTTTGGTGTGGAGGTGCTTTCCCACAGACGTGTTGCCTTCTGCCGCTCACCGCCTCTGTGTGTGCCCAGCTCTTTGTTTTGTCACCACAAATCCACCGTTGCAGAACTTAACCCCCGGGGTGGACGAGCACGCTAGCCTGGCACGATGGCTGTAATTAGGGGACAGCAATGCAAGCCCAGCACTGGCGGACTCTGTTTTCACGCAGCAGCAGCAGGTTGCTCCAGGACGGCCCTAACAACCGCTCTCAGGACTGATGGACAATCCACCTCCTCTGGCTGGTGCTGCCCCCGCCCTTTTGGGGTTTTCTTTTTCGGAGGGGAGGCCAGATCAGGGCAAAGCCCGACCTACAGCTCTGGTTGCCCATCCCCGCACCAAAGGTTAGCAGGCTTGTGCGTGACTCCTGCCACGGAAAAAGTGACGGCACTCCCAGCTCTTCACCACAATCGCCGCCGGGAGCAGGCGCCTGGCTGAGCCGCAGCCCTACTCGCCCTGTGCGACCGCGGGTGCCGGGGGGACCGTTTACCTGCCCCCGACACACGCCCCGTCACGGGCTGAGCCCCTGCAGGTGCCTGAGTGCCTTCCCCTGGACTGGCGCCCGTGCAGATCTCTGCAGGAGGCGCCGCTTGGCTCGCCCGCAGCAGGAAGCCAGTGGGCAGCTGCACGAAGCATGAGGGATTTCAGAAGTGTTTTGCTATGCAGGAAACACCCCGTGGAGCTCGGGCAGGACTCTTGCAAAAGTGCCTGACGGCGTTTTGCTGAGAGTGAAGAGACACGGGGCTGCTGCCGCACTGCCTTAGAGTAACCTTTACAAACTGCCCTGCACACTTACAGCTGGTTGCTCATGGTTATCTCTTCATCTACCTTGTGCGTGGGACCGACGGTGACGTGTAAGGTGGCAGACTGAACGCTCCTGCAGAGCACAACATCGACCGCTGCGCTTTAACAGTACTCCTTCCCTCCCTCTCCATCCTGCTTAGTCCTGCTTGGAACCTCTGCAAAATAACAGACGAGGCTTCCGCAGCTCTTTTCCAGTGTTCCACCTGTGGAGCACACAAACACCTCCAACCATCGGGAGCCGGTGGGAGCAATGGAGAGAATGCTGCGCACGAGCCCTGCTGGTATCAGCGCAAAACGCACTACCCGAGGAACGCGACAGGCCTGGCAGATGTGCAAACCTGTCACAGCTACCCCAAAGCCACGTGTGAGCGACAGACCTCTATTTTCTTTTCCGAGCAGACGATGTGATGCTAATTCCCACCTTTTCAGAGCACAACAGCGTGTGTAAACCCATCACTTGTGTTTCAGCACGAACACAAATAAGCCACCTTGCAGAACTACGGAGCTAAGAGAATGTGTTCGGGACACGAATGGGGAAGTGGAGAGATGTCAACTTCTCTCTCTCTCTCGCTGCGTAAAGCAGGGGTACAATTACCTGCTTCCTGCCATTATTTGCTCAATTCCTTATCAAGAAATATCCTGTCTGTCATGTACTCTATCGATGAACGTGCTGACAGCAAACAGGAAGCTTCTGTGAGGGATGCCTGGCAGGTATGTTAAGGAACGCGACACGAGACCAGTTGACGTGCTGGCACCGCAGGTGACTATACCAAATAACGGCAGCGCCGCGCTCACCGTGTCTGTCATTTTACCACTCCAAAGTGAGCGAGCGGAGAGGTCAGTAACTCTGCCCAAGGGAGGGAATACAGCGCCCCATACGAAACACACAGACACAAGGCCTCCGGCATGTGTGACGGTTAATATCTTATTTGTCCGACTCCCAAATCAGTGCCCCAAACCCCATTTCTTAGGCATTCTGTCAGAAAGCTGCCCGTGAGGCCTTGGCGATGGTGAGAGGCGCACAGAGCTGCTGTTCTGCTTCCCGTTTACCGACAGCCGAATCACCGCGTTACCGTCCCTGACCCGGCAACCCTGCCACAGGGCCTGCGGCACGCTCGTTGCGTGAGACTGGAGGGCCAGAGGCCGTGACTCAGGCTCCAGAGTGCAAGCACAGCACAAATCACCTCTAAGAACACCTTGAGACTTGGAAAAAATGCAGTCTAAAAAAAACCACTATCTGTGAACTCAAACGTGACTCAATTTTATTGCTGCCTAATCTAGGAAAAACACCTTACCTGATAAATTTTCTTTCTTTAGTGTCTGCTGTCGCAGACAGAGATGTTTTGCTCTTTCCCCTATTTGTTTCTACCTAGTCCCGCTGTGGGCTCCTCGGGGAGCAAGCAGGTGACCTTTAGCAGGACTGGGAGGTGTCTGAAAAGGGCAGCTGTAAACATCGCAGCCAGATCGGCCCTTCCTTGAGTCTCAGGAGCGCTTCTTTTACGGCAGAGTGTCCCCCAAGTGACGCCCGCTGGGTCGCTTCTCGCTTGTACCAGCTGGGAATCAGAGGTGCTCTCCTGACGCCTTTCAGAAGTGGCGTTTTGCGGGGTTTGCCCAAGGTTTAGTGGCGCAGCAGAGAGCTCGAGCAGCACAGCCTCTGCCATCTGCACGGCAACGTGCACAAACACCAGGGAGAGAGATTACCGCTCCGCAAAGCAGAAGAGCTGGATGCATTAACCTCACAATGTTGTACAAAAATGGTAGGTCAGCCTCCGATTAACCGCTGGGTAACACAGGCACCAGAAGGTTAAAAGAGCGACCCAAGGTCATGTGCTGAGACAGTGGAAAAACTGGAAATAAACTAAGGTCTCCTGATTCCTCTAGAGGTACAGAGAACAAAGGAGAAGACTGAAAGAAAGAGCTAGAACAGGCAAGAAAGGAGAAATGACAGCAGTGACACTGTGTTTCAATAAAAAATAAAAATCAAAATCTTGGCTTACACACCTCTCTGCTGCAAAGTTACTTGGTAACATGCAAAAATCAACCTTTGACCAGTGTTTACCACTGGATTTCTCAAGCCTTAATGACATGAAAACTTCTGAATGTCATCTGCATATTGTATAACCCAAGAGAGGGAAAAAAAAGATTAAAAAAAAAAAAAAAAATCCAAAAAACCAAATACATTCAGAAGCGCTAGGAGGGTTCCAGACTCAGCCCACCTGTTTTTTCAAGCTGAAAAGCCCCTGTGACATCTGGCTTGGATATATTACAACATACCCGGAGCCAGTGGCCTACATTTAAAGGAGGGAAACTAAAAGAAATATACATGCCAGTAGGAAATGGGGAGTTTTCAGACAAAAAGTAAAAACGAAACAGAAAAATCACATATCTTACCAGGACCGAAGTCCCCAACAGATTCTGCATCCTGTACTAAAAATGTAAAGTCTTCCTGTTTCTGTAACTATGAGTTTCTGTCTTCCTCTCAAAGATCTCAATTCTGACACACATTTAGAAACTGAATTCGTTCCGGTTTTAAACATTAGGACGAAAAATGTCTCCTAACGAGACAAAACTGAAAGTTTGCTCCTGAAAAATAGTTACAGCGTACCTCCAATCTGAGCATTAGATTCTTTACGTAGACGCGCTCACATTTTGCCATTTGCAAACCAGATGACTTCATTAAAACCCTTCCTGTAGTCAGTCTACCTTTGCAGCAAGCAATGGAAAGTTACACTCGCTTCGGGTTGCCAGATCTGATACCCAGAAGGATGCAGATTTCCTGACTGTCATGGGAAATAAACAACAGCTTCATACAAGTGAGGTTTTAGGCTACCGCAGCTGTTTTCAGAAGGCGGCAGGAGACGGTAGGGAATATGACCTTCTTCCAGATACTACAGAAAATCGGGTAATTCACACTGAACGTCCGTGACTGCAACACAGCCAAAATGAACGCTGCAGAAGTGGAGGAACACGTGACAGTTTGAAAAGTCGGGTGTCACGAACTGTAGGAACAGAGAGAAAAAAGCAACTACAGATACAGGGTTTTCAGCTGCGCCGTGGCGTTGCAAGTCAGGATTTCCCCAGAGCAGACAGCTGTGTTTACGTTCTCTTTTAAATCTGACCTTGGTACGTTTTACACATACGCACACAGAGATTTCGATCCAATTTAATGATTATTTACTGCTAGAAAACATTTAATAGTATGGCATTCTCGCTGATAAAGTCAATGTCTGAACTGACATGTAGGAAAATACAGAGAAAAAGGTTACAAAGACAACAGAGTTTTGGACGTGCCAGGAGTAGAAACCCTAGGGGACAAGCAGAGGACCAGGAAACACTCCCAAGCACGGACCTCAGCGATATCGCCGAAGTGCTGGGGGGTAGGGGGGAGAGATCCTTCATCATCATGACATAATTGCATGCTAAAAGGACAAACTTGGTATTCAGCCAGGCCAGACCTGAGACTCTGCTATCGAGCACAAACTTTACACTGGCTTTAGCCGTCAGGCTGTTTCCGTACTCGATCCTACTCGGACTTTTCGCAGCAGGCAACAGAGCTGACCCCCCCGGTTTCATATTCGGCAGATGGGCCAAAGTCCCGTGACTGTCTCTGAGTATTTACCACTGAGGACAACACTTCGCACGGTGCTGCAAACCTCAGCCGCAGTGATGTTGCGCAGTGACCCCCTCGAGGTCCCTGGTAGCAGGACAACTGCTCTTCACCACAAGCAGGGCTGAGGTTGGTCCTTCTGCTGCAGCGACAACTCAGACGCGGGGAACCTCATCTTCAAAGGGCGACAACGCGATCCTGCAAGGGAGGGATCGCTAGGAAGGCTGTCTAATGCCGGTGGTGGTTTCTGAGCCACCAGAACCGACTTCACCAAGGCAAAAATGCAAGCTCCTTGTTCCTGTGAAATCTTCACACAAGAATCTGGTTTGGTTACACTCTCCGAGTCCCTAACCTGTCTTGTTATACTGTAATCTTATCTCCCTACATTATAATCACTAAACCCAGGAATACCGCCAGCATGGAATAACAGGCTGGCTTACCATAAACCAGGGCCTTAAATTGTACGTGCCCAAAGACAGCCACAGCTACAATATACTCAACACCTCTGACAACCAGGCCACTTATTTGGAAACCTAAATGTGGATTAACAAAACTAATACCGAGCCCTTTAAAAACATATTTCTTCCTACACAACAACAGCAGTTTTTTGCTCACCAGACAGAAAAAGCAAACACCACACTGATTAGCTTTGACAACAGCTGACACACTTGCGTGAACATTTTCTATGAATCAAGACCAGCAAGACTGGACCTGAGCCCATTAGTGTGGTTATTTCTGCCCAACCCAGCGACAAAGTACCAGTAACTCTATGACAACCATCCTCACGTTTCACAATCTCTTTTAAACAAAACTTTGCAAAGTTCACAGGCAATCTGAGCGCACATACTAGACAGATGCCACCTCCGCAAGGAGCACAAACACAATTCAGGCTGGGTAAGGCCGTGAGCGAGCCGGTCCAACTTCCCAGCTGCTGCAAAACTTGAGCAGGAGTCTGGACTGCGGCCCCCCTGCGGTCCCTTCCACCCTGAATTTTCCTCCTGTCCTGTGAGGACATTCCTCACCGGACCAGGCCAGCGCCTGGCTCTGCTTCCCTTGACATGAGCTTGCACCCTGCTCCATAAATAGTCCTATGACAGTCAGTGGGGTTCTTCCTGAAGTAGACGGTGCCCTACCACGTCAGATCCTCATCTGCCTTCAGCTGATACAGCGACAGCCCTGCCCTCCAGAACCGGGCTGAATGACACTAGGGAAGAGTCTGGGTCGGAATGGGAAAAGGCGGCAAAGTCAGGCTTTCGCTGTGAATACGCTGTTTCAGGAGGAGGCCTGAGCTAAGCTAGCGGTAACGGTTCATGTGAGAAGACGTCACTTCATATGGAGAGCAACCAGCATTTCAATGCTGTTTTTAGTGAACTTAGTCCAAGAAAATGAAGCTGCTTTTAAGAACTGTTGCAGAGTTGGTGCCCACTAGAAATGTGCGTTAATTAGCCACACAATTTGTAAAATGAGTTTAATTAAGACAATATCCGTACGTGCTTTCACAAGCAACAGCAGAGCTCTAACACTGTTCGCTGTAGGGTGTGTTCTGATGGCAGGTATATCCCTCAAATAAAAAAGTAATCACGTACTTCCAGAGGCTGACTTCCCAGGTCTCAAGCAGTAGGTAACTTCTCATGCAACACCTTCAGTTGTTCACACAACAATACACCAGAGGATGGTCTCATGCCTTTACCAAGATAAACGATGTGAAGAGGAGACATTACCTGATTGGGCTGAATTTTCGGCACATGTGCTTTCCACATTTGAGCTTCCCTAGAGATTGCCGTCTCCAGAAGGAGAGACAACCTCTGGCTCTCCAGGGGTCCTGAAAACTTCATGGTAACCCTTGGATCCACCTGCCACCCAGCTGGATACAGCTACCTGCAAAACCAAAGACAGCCTGGTGAAATACTGAGCCGTGCCTGTCCGGTAAACTGAGCAAAAGAAAGCACAAAGGTGACTAAAGCTACAAGAAACGGAACAGGCTCAGCTGTAACACAGCCAGCGATCGTCGGGTACTTGGCAAACCTACCCAAGGAAACCCAAACCGGTCGGCTTAGATTCAGATGAAGCTGGGCCAAAATCGTCCACAGATCTCCCAAAACATACGTGGGCTGGAGAGTCCTGCCACTTTGAGGTTTTCTGCTTCTCTGGTACGAAGGCAATCGGGCAAGACCTCTCCTGCTTCAGCAGCACTAAAAAGTAGGGGTGTTTTACGAAAAATACTTGAGAAGAGGGAGGAGCTGTACGGCAAATATAAAGGGGATTTCAGTAAGTTGGTCGCCCTGGCACAAATCTCGCTGAAGTTAAAACCGGTCTACCTGTGACTTCAAGGGAAGCTAAGACTGACATTCAAACGTTTTTGAAAAACCCCAGCCTGGGAGTCTGGTTGGTGCCAGCCTTACCCCAGTACTCCCAGCAGCAACAGGACGTTCTGTGCAAAACAGAGGAACGCTTGTTTGAGAATTTAAATGATTTACAAGCTGAAGCCTGACAAAACGATCAATGTTTTCCCTCTCTGCACAGTATGGTTTGTAGCTTCTCACAGAAGCTGTGACCTGTTTCATGTGCAATGCAAATGTACCAGGGAGTTCAAGATGGTTCCTCTCGGGTCTAATCGCTCTGAAAATATGTTCGATCCGCAAAACTTTAGGGCACATTTCTAATTTATATAGGAAATGCATTTTAAAGGAGGAAAAAACCAGCAAACCCAGTGACAGCCTTTGCAAAACATGAATTGACTACAAGCCAGGTAAGTGACGGACAAAATTTCTGCAAGGCCTACAGGATTCAGAAACACCTGCTTCCACTGGCAGAAGCGATGATAAAAAGCATGCAATTTAACGCAAAAACACTTAGCTACACACAAAACAGAACAAAGGGGGTTCTCCTGGCCCTACTGCAGCCTCACTCAGCAGTAACAATGTGTCGAGAAACTTGTAAATTTGAAATGGAAAGCAAAGCAGAGGCAAGATTTTTTAAATTTTTTAAAATACAACAGATTCCGCCACCTGCTTTCAACCGGAGAGGACGATCTGATTGAGAAGCTTATTCAAATTGCTCTCATACTGCCTACCATCACGCTGGCCGCAAATTTCTTGACAGTATTAAATCACTTAGGCAAAACAATTCAGCCCTGAAGGGTAAATCCATGGGAAAGTTGTTTAAACTTTCAATTCCTTCTGTGAGCTCTTGTGAAATCCACAACAGGTGGATATTGGCCAAACGCTAACCCGGCTATTTTATAAAGACCAGTTTGTTAATACAACAATTTATGGTGTATTTACGGGAAATAAAGCAACATGTTCCATTAGAGAAAATAAACAAAATTCACAGTGAAAACAATCAGCTTGTTATAAATAATAACAACGGCAGCTCTGAACAAATGCAGATCCCCAGTGCTTTCACGGAGTTAAGGGAAACTGTAGAACAAATATTTTTCTTTATCAATTTACAGGAGTTTTTAACGGGCGCGATTCGCACAGAACCTGCATGAGGCATAAAACCGCACTCAAGTCCCACTTACAGCCAAGCAGGTTTTAAGTGGCAAATAAACGTGAAGCCTCTCAGTCCTGAACAGAAACCCCTTTTATATTAGATTTTTAGAAAACAAATGCTTCTCCACGAACAAAGGAGAGGCTGTACTGGCTTGGCATACCCTACACAAGGTTTCCAGCCCGTCACTGTAATGACCCAAGGTGACGGGGGCCATATACAGATTTTCCAGCCGGCAGGAACAGCTCCGAACCAGGATTCCTGAAAGGGCTCAAAATGCTCTGCAGCGTGTCTCAAAATCACTTCCCATCAGCCCCCAAATGGCGGATTGAGTATCACCATGGACTGAAAAATCGCTATTAGAAGTTCCTCGCTTGACAAGAGGGAAACTCTGCCAGGGAAGAGGCAATTCCTCTGAATAGAACCGTGGCTTGAACCGCAGCTTATTTGTGTGCATTTACTCATTTTTGCATTTCTTTTTTAAACCTCGGGGCGATCCTGGTGACACCCATACCACTGGAAATGGGGCTGCCGGTGAAGCTGAAGGGGAAGAAGGGATGCACATTCACAGCCTCCCCCCACAGCTCATTCCTCGGGGGGGGGCTTCATTAGCATCTCATTATCCTCCCATCAGACGCTACAGGTTTCCCTGTGGGCTGGGCTGGTTCCCAAAGGCCGGATCACCCACCAGTTCCAGACCCATCAGCACTTCCAAAGGAGGTGTAAAGCCCTGGGAAATGAGGACAGCAGTGATGAGGGCTGCAACCACCCCCCACCCCCACCCCCCACCCCCCCCCCCCCACCCCCCCCCACCCCCGCACTGATGGAAAAAAACAGTTCAAATTGCAGGCGCAGGGGAAATATTTTGTCCGGGGAGAGTGTCCAGCAGATTGTCAGGAGTTGAGCTGGGGGACCTTAGAAACAATGTCCCGTCCAGCACCCGCATCCAGGCCTGTGCAGAGCAAAAGATGGGTGTTTGGGGTTTTTTAAAAATTTATTTATTATTTAACTGAGCCTGCAGATTGTCAGTTGCTATGTACCAGGTAATGCTAACTGGGTAACATCCAACAGGGTATTAGCTACAGTCTCTCCGCCCACCCCTGAAAAAGATGACAACTAAAGGTGTGTGAGCGCTCGGCGATGCACAAGGTGAAATACACGCATGGAGAAAAATGGCGAGGGTAGGACCAGCCCCAGAGCTCGGCCAAGAGACGGGGACCAGCGCTGAGTGCGGAGAGCCGGGAGACAGTGAGCTCCTCGCTGCACGCTTGTCAGGAAAAAAAGCAGTAGCTATATTTAGCCCGACCATTTCTCCTAATATGAAATATTGATGGTCCTTTTCTTGGTTTTGCAGGAAAGAGAGAGCAATTAGCCACCCCTCAAACCACTGGGGAAAACATGAAAAATTTCAGGCCAAAGTGAGCATCCTCAGGCATTTTTTTTTTTTTTTTTTTCCTGTTGTGACTGACAAACATTCCCACCGTATTTACAACACAAATGGGTTTCACGAGCCTCTGGGCCCAGAAAAGATCTTTTCGTTACCCTGATCCCTTTTTAGGCTGTCCCTGTACTGCCTGGGCCGGTCAGCTGCCCCAGGGGCGTCCCTGGAGCACGCGTAAATACCACTGGCCCTGCAAGGGACATTTTTAGTGAGCAGTGATGGCAAACTCTTCTTGAGTCGCCAAGGGGAAAAAAAAGGGAAAAATAACCTTTCCTTTCTGAACTAGGGAGGTAATTCAATGAGGGCTGAGGCACAATAACCTTTATAAGGAAAAAAAGAAGAGGAATGACGAGCTTGAAAGTTTCCCTTGGAGCAACAGTGGTGCGCAGACTTTTCCAGCACCGAGAGCACGCCAGGCAACTCGCCAAGCACCCTGAGGGCTGAAACGAGTTTGCATCTAAATTTACATAGCTCTTAATCAGATAAATGCACGCCATTAAAAAAAAAAAAAAAAACAAACCTGCCAGCATGCTCTACATGTATGCAGAGCTTCACAAAAACCCAAGGGAGCCACTGCAGAGTGAGCACTGCTTGGAGAGGATGAGGAACGGGATGGACGGCACAGCTTCCCGAAATCCAGCTCATGGAAGTCGGGTGAAAACCACAGAGGGACCGGACTGTCTTCTTTCTGCTCAGATCAAGATGATAAAACCTGAGCATCGCAGAAAAGCAACGTCGAGGCTCCCACCAGCAGTAAAGATATTGTCAAGGTAGCTGGCATCTCTGCGGAGAACAGCAGTACCAAGAGGAGGACCGAGACTGTCCTGACAGCAAAGATTTGCTCCAGCCAAAAAACCTGCACACATTTTTCTGCGACTGAGCCCAACAGACCCACAGCTAGAGGAACTGCCGCATCTGTGACAGTCACTATAAACTAACTCACCCTCGCCTTCTGCTTCTGGTTCCCTGATTTAAAATTAAACTTTAGCTCCAGGGTGGTGGTTTGTTGTTTGGTGGTTGTTTTTTTTCCCCTGTGGTCACTTTGGGAGTTTTTAAACCACCGTTCAAACAGTTCTTAAAGTTTCTTAAGCTTCACGGGCAGGCCAACTGGCTACACTGAAACTTCTTAAAGAAGAGTTGGAAAGTTCGTAAAGGAGAAGCGAGCCAAGTCAACCCATTGGCTTTGTTTTGACGTCTCCTGTGAGCAAGGTCACAAGCTGCAGGTTCAATCTTGCTCTGAAATCAGAGAGTCAAAACTTTGGTGTCAGGTTTTCACTTGCGAGAGGCATTAAAAATCACCTGCTTCTCCATCAAAAATACCCTGACTTGGTCCATAAAGTGTAACCCATCTCATAAAAATCTCTCTTTTTGATCCAAGTTTATAGCTAACTTTACTTAAAGAGGTACTTTCAGTTTCCCTAGAGAAGTTTTATGCTGCTAAGTGCTGCAGGCTATGGTTTTCAAAAGCAGTTTCGTGTTTGCAGTAATTGGGGAAGACAGCTATCCAATCAGAAACGCTTTTTTGGTTTGGGGGGTGTCCATTTGTGTAGGATGCAAAATAGTAGATTTTTCTTTTTGGTTTTTTTTTTTTTTTTTTCTTTTTTTAGGCTTTGTAATCTCTTGCACTGACAATAAGACGTGCCTCCTGCAGACAAAAGATGCAGTTACAGGAACGTATTATCCACTGGCAGAACAAGCTCATAACACAGTTCCTGATTTTCCCCTGCCTCCAGTTGCAATTCAGCTGTGCCAATACAACTGCACTGTAAATAGGATCACTGAAATCATTCCAGGCAAGAATAAAAACCTCTTTTGTTTTGGTTGTGGGTTGGGTTTTTGTTTTTGTGTTGTGTGGGTTTTTTTTTAAATATATTTAATTTCATAAACGATTAACAAGATTTCTAGGACTACAGACAGCCTAAAAAAATGCTCCCTTTATTGTGCGCATAAATCCAGGTGACATATTCTGGACAAGAGGGGTAATTCCAATAGAGCTTAACCACCACACTGCATACCTTGTAAGTATTTTCAGCGAGCAGCAGCCAAATCTGCCTCAGCTTTAGCAAGCAATAACACAATCTTACAGATGACCTGAAAACAGACTTTCCTGGGCGGGGGAGGAAGGCGAAGCAGAAGGAAGAGAGGAAGGAAGACTGAATTCCTCCGAGCTCCAGCCAGCCATCTGTGATTTCAAACGATCAAAACGTAGTTTGCGCTGCTAGAAGAAATCGTCTAACTGCAAGTTGTGATTAGAAATTTCAAAGCTGTGGGCGGGGGGGTGTGTGTAGGGGATGGATGTTAATTTTAGTATCTGGGGCTTTCTCTTAGCTTAACTCTTTCCTCACCCCATGCCAGTAACGCAGTCAGGATATTTATGCCAGGCAGAGGTAAATGCCTACAGTGTTTGCTTACATCTGAGAATAAAAAAGCAGCAGGCATAAACTACTTTTACAATTTCACATTATTTCTGCGCCGCATCACAGTTCTAAGAGGACAATGTTTCTGTGGTTTAGACAGTAAGTTTTCCCATGAATGCCTCACTACTGGAAATCACTGTCTAGCTTTACTTGCCAAAGCACGACCTGATGTGATAGTGACAAGCAGAGGACCGGCGTGGGTTAAAAGCAACCAGTTTGAGTTGTAGAAAATAAATCATGGTGCAGCCTGGTTCGTGGAAATAGCTTGACGGAGTTGTGAGACAATATATGATCTTTTTCAAGGTAAATGACTGGGAAAAAAGATGTTTGGGAATATAGTTTCAAATTTCAACATCTAAATAAGCGAGGGTACTTGAAGCAACGAACTGACTTCTATGGAATGAATACTAATATGCCTTAAAATAAGAACGCGTTCCCCCATGAGAAATGCATTAGTATCAAACATAAATATGCCTCAGGTACGCATATGATATTGCACTTTTAACAAGCAGCGTGTTTGACTTGTGTATAAGCCAGCCAACAGACCTAAATTCGGAAAGAGGTAATTTTATTCAGGCTGGGAAATGAAGAGGGCCCTTGCCATTTGTCTGCGTGACTCACCCAGAGCTAACTCCCACAACCTGCTACAAAGGCAAGTCTGTGAGATATTTTGGCAGCATCGTTCAGGCAGGCTCATGTACATCACACACTCGCCACTTCTTTTCCTCCAACCAGATTTTTCCTGGGAGTGCAAATAAAGTTGACCTCATTTTAGCACCGTTTTTCCGAACCGAAGAATTTTTCCAAACATTTTAAAGAAACCTGACAGTTAAAAACACAGGTCTGCAACTGCAAAAAGAGACTGCAGAGCAATGTTTTGATGGGCGGGAAGAGAGGCTTTTTTAAGTCTGTTTTGAAACGGAGAAATCCCGGGGCCTATTTAGCAGCTACGGAGGAAGAGCAGGAGCGCTCTTGGAGAGGGCTGCATCATGACCCGCAGCAGTGCACTCTTCTCACCACCATCTTCTGTTTCTGTTCTGTTCAAAAAGGAAAGCTCAGATGGAATCTGTCACAGCACCATAAACACTTTTGGATTCATACAGCGATGTGGTAGAAAAAATAAACATCTTTGGTTCTTCATGGTATTCCCTAAGGGTAGTAAAAAAAAAAAACACACCATCAAAAAAACAAGGGGAATAATTCAGGGGGGAAAAAATGCCTGATGAGGGTGTTTTTAATAGGAGGGAGGGTGCCACTGAGCCCCCAGTGATGGTGGTGGCGTAAAGCTGCTGTCTGATGGCTGTCACTCAGGGGGTTTCTGCAGGTACCAACCTGAGCCGTTCTTTCTTTTTTTTTTTTACAGCAGCCACCGCTTTGTAAAATCTATGTCTGCTGCCCAGCCTTTTCTCTCCTACAGCCGGGGACCATAAACCAGACTGTCCTTCAGTCTCCAACCCTCATGACTGACACCAGGGGTTTGCTATTTAGGAGAAGCCTAAATGATATTTTCCAAAGCAGGGACTTTTAAAAAAACAAGGTAGAAGATGAACTCCTGACTGAACTTTCAGACAATGTCACCATTCTTCCCTCCTGGCGAGCCAGGCATGCTTCCAGACCCATGCCTGCCCTGCCCCCTTTTCTAATGGCTCTGAGGAGGAGGTTTGCGTTTCCTTTTTGTCTCAGCAACTGCCAAGATGAGTCTGTCCAAGCAGCATTTGCCCAGAAAGGCCTTTGGTCAGCAACAGCTTAAATTTTCTGTGCCACAGCTCGCGAGTGATGCAAACAAGCTGTTTCAATCACGGCTCCTTTCCCTTTCGAGGCAGCGTGTGGCAACATACCAAGTAAACTGTGGATAAAAGGTAAACTCGGAATCCAGCCCTAGGAGACCAGCTCCAGCTGCATAACGTATGCGTTTGATGCAAAGAGGAGATGAAACTCAATATACTTTAATGAGTTCTGCTTTGAGATTTTGGTTTATTTGAACCTAAAAATCAAAGGAAAAGTTATTAACTGATGGAGGCTGTTTGCTTGCATGGATTAAATTAAGCAAAAACAAAACCCTTGCAAACCAAAACCCCCTCTATGCCATTTTATGAACACTTGCAAAAGAAATGCTCATATTTTATACTCTTTCAACACCGCGGGCTCATCATCTGGCTGCTGATATGCATGCAAGATGCCCCTTGAAGATGTAAACTCTGCACAACGTTTATTAAAATCAGCCAAGGGACTCGGGCTAACATTTTGGCAGGAACGGGCCCTGCACGCAGATCTCAATGCTCAGCAACAGCCGCCGCTGCCACGTCAGGAATGTGAACCTTTCTTGTGTGCACTGGGGTATCACATCAAAGGTGGACAGCCCTCGTATGGGACAATTTGAGGTCATATGTCGAAAAGATGGTGCTACCTTCTTGTTCAGAACTGAAGCACGAGACAGGTATAAAGCACCTACAAATGAGGGTTTGATGAAATGACGCCCGTTATTTTTATGCTGTTTCCAACTTAAATGACAGGTAAATCTCAGAAAGCAACAGCTGAGCCCTGTACCAAATTGTCTGTACACCATCAACAAAGGCACCAGCACAGCTACCACAGGCAACCAACCCAGATTTGCACAGCAGCCTCTGGGTCCTGTTTTGGGACCTTCTGGATCTGTTGGGGGCAAGATCCAGGATCACTGGGAAACACCAGGGAACCCTGTGAGAAAACTGAGGGTGCCACTGCTGCTCGTTAAGGGCTGCGAGCCTGAGGAAGCTCTAGCAGCTTCTAACGAGCTAAGGGAGGGTCAAGCACCCTTTTAGCCAGTGCTTGGGTGAGGTCTATATAAGAGCCAGGCCCAAGGCACCACTACTAAATGCAGGAGTTTTTGTAAAAGGCTGTTGTGTTGGGGGGACTCAGCTTGATGGTTCCACCATAAGCAGTCTCAGGCGGCATGCCACAGGGCAATTCCACCAGCAGATGTTGGAGCAGCTGCCCCCCGAGGGTAGAGGGTCTGATGCAGGCAGAGCTTTGGATGATAAGCACAGCACTCCAAGCCCCAGGCTGCAGGGAGTGCTTAGGGCCCCTCTCTGAGGCTGGCAGAGATGGCCCTCTGTCCTGCAGAAGGTATGGTCTGTTGAAGGAGCTGGGGTGCTGTGTGAAGGAGTTACAGGAGGAAGTGAGCGGCCTGTGCAGCATGGAAGAAGTTTCATGGGAGACAGAGAGGATCTCCTCTGGGGTTCAGCAGCTGGAAGAACCCCAGCCTCCATCTGCAATAGAGAAGCAGGCAGTGTCCACCCCCACCATCAAGGTAAGCGAAACAGCGGGAGAAGGGGAAGGATGGAAGTGAGTGACTTCTGGCATTAAAAGGCAAGTTCCTGCCCCACCTAAGGGCTTGCAACTATAAAGCAGGTTGACTACAGCTATTAGAGAGGAACCAGATGGGTCACCTGACCCTAAACCGTGCACGACCTCTGGAAATAAGGTGCGAGTGACTGTAATGGATGACTCCTTGCTGCAGGGGACAGAGGCACTCCCCTGCCCTATCAACTAGAGAGGCTTGCTGCCTGCTGGGGGCCCAGATCTGGGATGCTGTGAAGGGACTGCCTGGGCTCGTCCAGCCTTCTGACTGCTAACCCTGCTGGTTTTCTGTCTGGGCATCAGTGATGCTATTAGGGGAAACCTGGAGAGTGTGAAGTGACTGCAGAGATCTGGGGATGGCAGTCAAAGGCTTGGGGGCGCTGGTGATGTTCTCCATGGTGCAGGTTAATAGTTGGCTACAGAACTGGTGCTGCCAACAGGGGTTTGGGTTGTAGGACCATGTGATCCTGCTTCTGGAGCAGCATCTGTCTGGGAGGGATGGGATTCACCTCATCAAGCCAGGGAAAGGTATATCTGCTAGTAGAATGGCTGACCTTATAGGGAGGGCTTCAAACTAGGTATGATACGGCAGGGATAGTTACCAGGAGCCCTGTGAGAGTGACAGACAGGGTTAATGAGCAAAGGGCCTGGTGCCATGGAACAGGAAGGGATCACAAAATCAATACAAAATGAGGCTTAAGGGGGTCACTTCCAGCGTACTTGTATGTATGCAAGGACACGCCTATGAGGTACCATTATGGAGAAATCCCCCCAAACCCCTTTTGGGGAGTAGGCATGTTGGGGCGCTTCTCTGAAGCGCATGTATGCTTATGAGCACAGTGTGGGCAATAAACGTGGTGTGAGAAATCTGTGTGCAGCTGAAAGGCTACAGTCTTCTTTGGACCACAGAGACGTCGTGTGACGGTTCCCATGACTTGGAACACTTGGAGTGTTGCAGTGGAGGGATGCAGGCTCTATAGGAAAGGCATGCTGGAAAGAGGAGGATGGTGGAGTTTTCCTTGATGTCAGAACAGCTGGAATACATGGGGAGTTGCCTGGGGCTGGATGAGGAGCCCAGGGATAGCTTATGGGTGAGGATTAAAGAGAAAATAGGTAAGGCTGCTGCTGTAGTAGGTGGAAAAACAAGCTGATGAGGCCTTCTGCAGACAGCTGGAAGCAGCCTCATGTTTGCAGACCCTGGCCCTCATGGGGAACTCCAACCACCCTGACACATGCAGGACAGACAATGCAGGAAAGCATAAGAAATCCAGGAGGTTCCTGGAGTGCATTGATGACACGTTTGTAACTCAAGTGATAGAGATGCTAAAGAGAGGTGTTCTGCTGGACCTCATACTTTCCTGTGGGGAGGGGCTTGTTGGGGATGTGAAGGTCAAAGGCTGCCTTGGCTGCAGTGACCGTGGGGTAGTGGAGTTCAGGATCTGAAGAGCAGGGAGGAAGGTAAGCAGCAAGCTCACAACCTTGGACTTCAGGTGAGCGGGCTTTGAACTCTTCAAAGATCTGCTGGGAAGTGTCCCATGGGGCAAGGCCCTGAAGGGAAGAGGGGCTCTAAAATGCTGGTTAGTATTCAAGGATCACCTCCTTGAAGCTAAAGAGTTCCATCCCAACTGATAAACGAGCCAAGCAAAAATGCCAGGAGGCCTGTGTCGCTAAGTAAGTAGCTCTTGGCTAAGTTAAAACACAAAAATTAAGCAATAGAGAGTGGAAGCAAGGATCGGTGACCCGGGAGGAATACAGAAACACTGAGCAGCTTGGGATGAGGTTAGGTAAGACAAAGTCCAGCTGGAATTGTATCTAGCAAGGGATGTCAAAGAAAAGAGGGGCTTGCATAACTACATAGGTAACAAAAGGAAGGCCAGGGAAAATGTGAGCACGCTATTGACAGTAGGGGCTGGATGAGCAGACAGTGAGGTGGATGAATGCATGTGTCCAGGGGGCGGTTATCAGTGGCACAAAGTTTAGCTGGAGGCAGTGACGAGTGGTGTAGCCCAAGGGTCAATACTGGGTCCAGTTCTGTTTAACATCATTAATGATCTGGATAATGGGACAGAGAGTACTCCCAGTAAGTTTGCAGGTGACTTCAAATGAGGAGGAGTGGCTGATATGCCAGAGGGTTGTGATGCCATCCAGAGGGACCTCAACATGCTGGAGAAATGGGCTGGGAGGAACCTCATGAAGGGTTGGTGCAAAGTCCTACACCTGGGGAGGAATGACCCCAGGCACCAGTATACGTTGATGGCTGTCTGGCTAGAAAGCAGCTTTGCGGAAAAGGCCCTGGGGTCCTAGTGGACGCCAAGCTGACCATAAGCCAGCGGTGTGTCCTTGTGGCACACTGAGCTAAAGGTACCCTGGGCTACATTAGGAGGAGAGCTGCCAGCAAACTGAGAGAGGTGATCCTTCCCCTTTACTCAGCACCGGTGAGGCCATGCCTGAGTGCTGCCTGGTTCAGGGCTCCTCAGAACAAGAGAGACATGGACATACTGGAGAGAGTCCAGTAAAGAACCGCTAATGTGGTGAAGGGGCTGGAGCATCTCTGCTATGGGGAAAGGCTGAGAGAGCTGGGACTGTTCAGCCTGGAAAGAGAAGGTTTTGGGGGGGGGGGGTGTGTGTGTGTGTGTAACTTACGAATATATCCAAATACCTGAACGAAGGGTGCAAAGAAGATGGAGCCAGGCTCTTTTCACTGGTACGCAGTGACAGGACCAGAGGCAAGGGGCACAAAATGAGACACAGTATGTTCCCTTTTAACATCATGAACACTTCTTTACTGTGAGGGTGGCAGAGGTTGCCCAAGGAGGTTGTGGAGTCTCCACCCTTGGAGATATTGAAAAGACATCTGGATGTGGTACAGGGCAACTGGGTTTAGATGGCCCTGCTTGAGCAGGAGGGTTGGACAAGATGACCTTCAGAGGTCCTTTCCATCCTCAAACACTCTGATCTGAAGGGCTTTAGGCTCAAAGCAGCATAGTTGTGAGGGCTCAGCTGTATGCCCAGAGCAGCTCATCAGTTCTTCAAGCAGCAAATGCTGAGGCAGAACAGGAAGACTTTTTTTTTTTAAAAAAAAAAGGGCAAACCAAACCTGGCATTATGTAATGTCTCACTGCTAGTCTCCTAAGAGCAACACATGCAGAGTATGATTCACTTCTCCTGTCACCAAAATAAGTTGGTATAAATCAACAGTAACTTGAAGAAAGTCACTTTGAGGAAAATCAAGCTCACAAACTATGAGAGTGAGCCGTAATTTCATAAAACAGGGCCCGAGGCTTTCAAGCTCATAAAAGCAAACTCTCTACAGGGAAGGGCCAACAGGCATTCAGAATCTAAAGCATCACACACTACCTTTTGAGTAATATAATCCCCTGAAACCAAATAAATACAATGCCTCTATGGGCAAAAACATAGAAACGGGATTCGGCAGTAGCTCTTTTTGTCTTTCGGCACTAGTCAGTCATTAACATAAATGAACAGCAACAAAACCAAACAAGTTTATACCCAGTTCAACACCCACATCCAAAAAATGTGTAACTACAATGGCTTGATTCCTCTTGACAACAACAAAAGAATTTTATCTGAAAGCATAAATGCTCACCAAGGCCAATATTTCGCTTTGCAGATTTTGATTGGCTTCAGGGTAAATTATCAGTGATTACAGCTAATATCAGGATACAGTGTGAGGCACTAAAAAGAAGTAATTATGAGGAAATGAGGAATTATCTGCTGTTGAAACAATAGATCAATTATGAGGTACAGCACAGTAGCTGCAGAGCAGCATTCTTAGGCTCTGAGGGTACTGTCTCCTCTTTCTCATCAACCAAAGAGAACCCACAGTTATAAAGCTTAATTATCCTCCAGGAGCTCGAGCTTGCTGACTAATTAGCCTCTTGTTTAGACAATACGGAAAAGGACCTAATTCCAATTGTCTGCAAAAATAGGATGGCACAGGCACAGTTCTGGCTCTTCCCTACATACTCATCTCTCCTGCCCAACCAGAATGAATTTAACAGCCTTGCTATTCCCAGTTCTGGACAACCTAAAACCAACAGTTCTTGGCCTAAAATAAACCCACGGAAGGAAACTTTGGGAGGTGGGGGTACTGATAAAGAGAAACCAGTATGGTTGAGGCAGTATGTAATGGCAGTCAGAGTTCTGCCGCTGTTTCTGCAAAGTGTCTTGTGCAAAGTCCCCCTTTGCTCCTATCAATGCAAGTACAGGCACATTTGCAGTGCTTTCATAAATGGACACTAAGCTGCATTTGATGGTCACATTACTATAGCAGTTGCATCGTTAAAGGAAGCAGGCTTTTTGGCTGCGTGGCAGCTGCTCACCCCCAAAATCTACGGTTGAAATTGTTAGGAAGGTAAAGGTTGAAGTTTTTGGGAGCCAAGTTCTTCTCTAAGACACTACTGTAGTCAAGGGCTACCCCAGCCAAGAAACAGGATCTTGCTGTATACTGCAAAATACCACCAAAAAGGCGCAAAAGCCTCTGGCAAATGGGTTCATCCAGAACCTCCCATCATCCCGGTGAAGAAAACGTTTGATGTCAGGGCTGATGAGCAAAATGGGGTACCTGCAGTAACATGTTATTCATGAGTGAGCTTCTAGATGACTTTATTGCATAGCAAGTGCAAATACCCATTATGGTTAATAAATCAGTGTTGGTAATATTTGCAGTTAGCAAACACAGGAAGGGGACATTTCAGACCACATCTGCTTCATACTGCGATGGGAGACACCTGAGACTTTCCTTCCATCTGAATTACTTCACCTTGTGCTTTTAGCATTTGAAAATAGCTATTATTGTGCTGAATTCTCAAAGAAACTACTCTCTGTTCACAGTGAACCAGAATCCCCTTTGAAATCTACCTCCTCGGTGGCCGGCCTGGATTTCCTGCTTCTTCACCGGAGTGTCCTGGTGACAAGCATCTAGGTTTGTACCTTCTCTAGCCCCACAATGTTACTGGAGTGGAGGAAAACAGCCACAACTTGTTCCTGAGCAGGTTAGCTCTAGACACCCATTTTACATCTTGCAGGGGAGGACCTTCAGATCCCGCAACTGTGTTTCACTCAATCTGGAGATAGGCATCATCTTCTTTACTCACATTTTGCTCCCTGCTTGGGCAACAGAGTCCTAAGGATTATCATCTGGCAGTCAAAATACAATGTCTAGTTTTCCTGAAGCCACTGGTGCTGCCCAGCCTTTTTAAAATCCGTATCTGGCAGGCTACAGAGCAGTGTGACATAAACTGCAGCTTGTGTATCTGTCCATTCTATCGCCCAGTTTAGATGGATCATTTACATCAGCATGACAGCTGCACCAAACCTTATTTCCTAAAAACTGCCACACAAAACCATAAAGATTAAACCTGTGAATATACATGCTCCCAAAAAGCCAGTTCAGTGGGAGGTCAAGATTAATTACTGCTTTAACCAGTGCATTGCTGGAGGTGTGCAAAGGAAAGCATCTTTCACACAGGCCCTGGGGGAAGACATGCTCCACCGCACGAACACTGCTTGTGTTCTCATTTCTGTTGCCGGCATGAGGTACGCTAAGAAGCAGCTGAGCACAGAAAAGTTGAGAAGGGAAAATGTTAAGAGACTGTAATTACAGGGGAGATGCTCAAAGCTGTAAAAAAGCTAAACGCTTGGGCTTACCTACTGACTTGAAAAGTTTATCCTAGGGCAATGACACAAGCAAAGGTAGTGGCGTTCACTGAACAGCCTCACGTTTGGACTGAAGTCTATTTAAATTGTTAAATGTCTGAAAAGATTACTGTAACAAAATAATCTGAAAATAGGAAAATAATGCATTTTAGACAGTAAATGTAGATTGCATCAAAGTGTTAATATAGGATGGCAGACAGACAGCCCTGGATACTGCATTGCCCTGGAAAACATAGATTCCCAAGACCAGGCTTGTCCGTTCCCTCTGACAAAGGCATCCCGAAGCCTTTAGGGTGTAGGGATACAGACCACTGAGCTACAACTGTTTCCCTAAAACTATACCTGAGCCAACCCAAGCTGCCCGTTACCACCTGGTTGTGCAGAAGAGTCCAGAAGGGCAGGCTGCACAGCCAGCCTGAACGAGATACAGCTGGCCCCAGATTACACTCCACAATAGCCCCAGGAGGGGACAACTGGCAAAGGCCAGGGCCTGTGACAGGGCTGGCAGTGGGGGCTCTTTGCCCTGTGGGGAGGCCAAGGCTACTCTGCCTTGGGTCGCCTGCACCCAGCAAACCCCGGGCTGTACTGAGGCACGTCAGTGCCCTCAACTGCTTCCAGGGGCGACCGCTGACAGCAACACCAGAGCAGAACCACCCTGCAGGAGCACTACTCTGCTCATCAACACCGGCTACAGCTCTGTCACACCCCAAACATGAAACAGTGGAAAAGCCCGGCCCCAGCAGGCATCCACTGAGCAGGACCTTTTGTGGAAAGTGTCCCGATAGAGTAACGCTCTTATCATGCAATGACAGAAGCAATCTCAAGAGTATTTTTAAATAAGGACCCAGAGGAAACAAAGCCCAGGACTCTGTAAGAACGCAAAACAGACACAGTAAAAGGAGCGTCTCACATCAGTGCTGTCATATCAAACTATACACAAGCTCTAAATAGGGATGAAGGATAATTAGAAGTATATATATACACCATGTGAAAGTTCAATTCCTGCTGGGGAGAAGCCAAAAGATCAGCTTCCCACATCCCACGCCAAGGTCTGTGCAGGCACAGATGAGAGCAAGCCGGCCAAACTACTTCAAACGCAAAACTGAATCATTTGCAGGGATCCAAAATCAAACCCTCCAGACAAGGAAAAGATGCTGCTGTTTGCTTTTTAAGAGACGAACTCCTACCCAGCTTCACCTTGCAAAACCTGGGCTCCACACGCACGCATGCACACACTCACGCACCTCCCCAGCTTTAAATCGGGGCAGAAGGGCAGTAGTCAGCCCCAGCCGGTGGGTAGCCCCACGGGAGGGGGAGGCCACAGCCACATCTGCAACCCCTGAAGGTAAAACGTGAGATATGCTCCAGAAAGGGCACTTCTCAACCACATGCGTTTTGCTCAATTTAAATATTTAGTTAATAAAAAATCTCACCCTTCTGTCTTTAAAAGGGGCTGTGCCATGTACAGGCTGTTGCAGCACACCATGGAAAGAATGGTTTGGGAGCACACAAAGGCTGATGCTGAAAACCACTTTTAAGTTCAGGCTCAAAACAGTCTGCCTTCCAACACCCTTATTTTTAAGAGTGGGAAAATGCGGGATTGTTCCTTTTTCTCTCCTTCACAGGGTCAAAAGGGAAGGAGAAGGAAACAGGTTTTTCTGTGTTCAGCAGACAAGTTTTCAGGAGGATTTTTTGCAAGTCTGCTTTCTACCACTGGCACGAAATGACCGATGGTAACCTCGCTCCTTTAAGTTCACCCCTTTGGAGACCGATTTATAGAACGCAAGGCCACTCTTCTTTCAAGGAAACTTCTT
The DNA here is from genome assembly GCA_017639485.1 of Pluvialis apricaria. Lineage (NCBI taxonomy): Eukaryota > Metazoa > Chordata > Aves > Charadriiformes > Charadriidae > Pluvialis > Pluvialis apricaria. The sequence continues at coordinate 83,031,261 of CM030010.1, forward strand.
CCATCGCAGATGGGAGGGCAAAGAAGGGAGGAAGGAGAGCGCAGCCCATCTCCGCAAACGAAGTACAACGAAGGCAAGAGAACAAAAACAAATTACGTGCGCCACCATGAGCCACCCGGCCCAGGGCTGTGACAAGAAGCGGTCACACCTGGGGCACAGATGCTCTGGGACGGGACTTCGGGGGCAGGGAGGGGGGAGGGCCAACTCCGCATACATTTGTGCCTGGCACTCACTTGTGCGATGCACACCTGCTTTGCACAAGCGTTACACACCGATGCTGTGGTGCAGTGCACACACAGGCACTGCACTGCACGCACACACACCCCCCGCTGCCCTGCACACCCGATCCCGCAGCGACACACACACCCCCCCACCCCCGGTTCCCCCCCTCACGGCTCACCTCCCCTGCGCGGCGGCGGGGTGCCCGGCCATCAGCACCCCATGGCGGGGCGACGGCGGCGGGGCTCCTCCGCGGCGCTTCAGCACCGTGCGGGCCCCATGTCCGGGGCGGCGGCGGCGGCGGCGGTGGGGGCCGGCGGGCTCATGTCGCCATGGCGGGGCCGATGCGGGGCCGGGGAGGTGGCGGGGGTGGGCAGGGTGATGAGGGGGTGAAGGCGGGCCGCCGCCGCCGCCGCGCGGGGGTAGGGGTGGGGGGATTAAAAGAAAATAAAATAAAAATTAAAAAGGGAGGGGAAGGGGAGGGGGGGGGGGGAGCGAGAGGCAGCCCGCAGCCAGCCGCTTCCCGGGGGGAGCAGGGGAGGGAAAGAAGGGCCGGCGGGGCGGCCTCCCCTCAGCCCGGCCCCGCCTCCCCCGCGGGCGGGGCGGGGCGGCGCGCGCGGCGGCCGTTGGCGTTCAGCACCACCGCGGCGGGGGGGGGGGGACAACGCCGGGCGGGGGAGTTCGCTCCCGCCGCGCCGCTTCCCCCCTCTCTCCCCGGCTCCGCCGACCGGCCTCACAGGCTTCGCCGGGCGGCCGTTCCCGCCCGGTACGCGGGAACGGGCGGCCGGGAAGGAAGGAGGGGGACGGACTCTCTTCCCGGCGGAAGGATCGCGCGGAGGTAGCGCGAACTCTCCGCCGCCGTCGCTCCGCGGCGCCTGCGCGGCTGTGGAGAGCGGGTGCCCGGCGCTGAGGGGACTCCCTCCTCCGCTCCCCGCCCCGCTCTCGTTTAAAACGCTCGTGAAACAATAAGGAAAGGCGCTTATTTACAAACACCACCTCGTGCGGACACTCAGCACAAAGGGTCGAGTTTGGCGCTGCTTTTATGTCCGTGCCTTGTGTTTGCTGGGACAGAGCTCCCTGTCACCAGAGTCGCCTTATTTACTGCAAGATGTAAACAGGAATTTAGCCTTTCCGTGCTTTCTGTACTGCCTCGGGCCTTTTCCCCAGCACGAAGGGCGGCAGGAGAGGCTGCTTGGCCTTTCTCGTCCGCTCTGCCCGGCTGTCGCACTGACAGAGATGCCAGGGAAGGCGAGATGTTTCCTCGCAGCTCCATTTTATTCCTTTTTGTCCGCTCCTCTTAAGAACTGGACAACTAAACTTGTGAGTGTTCAAATTTTTTTTTTGTAACATAAATCTTTTTTTTTATCATTATTATTTTTGCAGAGGGGGCTGTGGGTGTGTTACAATACTGTACGGTAAAGACCAGGAGCAGGATAAATCCTTTGCATGGCAGTCCTGGCCCTGTGAAGATGAGCGGCAAACCCTCGCTGTACCACTAGAGGTTGAGATTAGCAGATAAAAAGCCAGAAGTTCAGAGCAAAGGCAACTCGTTTTCTTTAAACTCCTTCCAGTATCTGTAGTTATTAGCTGTTCAGACAGAACACAAAGGAGGATTTCCTCCAGAGATAATAAGCACAGTGACATAAATCAAGCGTAAGAGAGAGCAAAGAAAATTTTTTTTCTATTTATTTCCTGACAAATTAACTCTGAATGGGTTTGCTAAAAATTCAGCTGTCATAAGCTTTTTTAACCCCTTCTCTAGTAACTCCTGGGCTGCACTTGTAAGACTGAAATTAAAAGGCTATTTTTGCTGCGGCAACAAAACTCCTCTGGGCATAGGCTGAACTGCTCTTCGCATCCAGGCTCCTGCGTGCTGCTCCCTTCCATTTTTCGTCCTTTTTATCTTGAAGGAGGATACGCCTTTCAGAACTAAGACAGCGCAGGGAAGGGCAAGTCCTGCTGAAATTTTTTCTAGCTTTCCCAATTTCATTCTACTTCTTCTGGGTCTCATTTAAGAAGTCTGTAAAGCTGTTATAGTTTTCCAAAATCAGTTGTCCCACTGGCGGTTTGTGGCAGTGACCAAGTGAAGATAATTGAGCTGATGCTCTAGCTGGGAAATTCTTGCTGGAGGTCTGACCAACACTGCCCCGAGATTGTCCCAATCCCACAGTTCCAGCAGTTCTTGCATATTCTGACTATTTGCTCAAGGGATTTCCATCAGCGCCTTTCCCAGAGCGTTTCGCATGTCAGTGCTGGGAGCCCGAGGCAGTGTGGCACATCCTCAGACCAGCAGACTGTGGAATTGATAGTTTGGCAGGAACCTCTAGTGCTGACATACCGCAACAGAGTTCCTTTTGTTCGTCTTGTGCTGAATATGCCCTCAGCTGGATATGTCCGATTACAATCCTATATGCTCAGCAACAGTAGGAAGGAACAGTTAAGGCAGCACACAACTGAGTTCAAAGTAGCTCAATAAACTAGTCCGCTACGGGATCGATACTCCGTCTGAAGGAAATCCTGAGACTGAGGAGTGAGTCACCTGGCGCAGGAGGGATCTCAGACCAGTTGTCCCAGCAGGGTGGTCAGTTGAAGGCGAGGTCTCCCAGGACCACTTCCAGCCTCTGTAGGAGATGACCTAGGACTGGGCACAACCGCCCAGGGGTCAAAATAGCAGCACAGTTGTGCACACTGTGAGAAGAAAGACACAGCATGTGCCCAGAGCAGCTGAGGGTTATGGCGGGCAGGCTGCCATAAGTAAGTGGCTGCCAGGGCCAAGGGATTTAGAGAGACTGCTGAGAAAGAGATGGAGGCAGCCAGCAAGAACTCTGTGTGTTTGGGCCTGTGGCCCGGGGAGAAAGCAAAAGAGGCAATATTAAACGTAGGGAAAAAAATTTAGCCGGTGAATGTAATGAAGCGCACCTGGAGTAAGGCCATTGCGCCATTACAAGCAGGTGTTCCGCAAGCAGGGACTTGACGCGCTGTACAAAAACCTGACACCTTGGAAGAGTATAAAGACCCCAAGTGCCACGTCAGCCAAGGAAGAAGTACGGGTCGGTAGCAGGGAGAAGGCCTTTTCATCCCCGTGGGAGGAAATGAGGCACGTCTATTTTAAAGAGACTTGATGGGACAACTGCATGGGCACAGGCAGCAGGTACAGTGGACAGCCTGTCTGGGCGTGCAGGGGGCTCACAGCAATGTGGCTTGCTCTGGTGATAGCAAAATGAAGTGTGTGCCAGCCTGGCTCCCGAGACAGTGTGACGGCATGCAAGTGGCCACTGGCTTAACACGGACTGGGCTCTAGGGAGGTGTCAAACCAGTAAATATAGACCAGTGAGAGATCCACGTTAACGGAAACAAGAAAATCCCACATGTAAGGTATTTGTAGTACCTGCCTTTCACTTTACGCGGTGCCTGATTTTTCTACCGCTGAGTGGAGGGAAAGAAGAGGCGCTACAGGACTCAGCCAAATTCCAGTATGTGGAAAAGGGAAGGAGGACATGTATCATTGCAGCAGACATTTCTATCTATGCTGTTTAAACACCCTTCAGAGGGAAAAACAGATGGTCTTGTGGTTTGGCTTTGTGTTCTGCTTTGGAGACCCAAGCGCTGCTCACTGCGTGACTTTTGACCAGTCAGTTAAACCCACAGATGCAAAGGTTAATACTAATTTTCATATCCACCCAACTTATGTGCACACAAAGTCCAGCACAGGCAAGCAAGCTTGATGAGTTCAAATATGTATGCAGACAGCAGCTTCAGAACAAGGATAAATTTACCCTCATGTCAGGTTGGTTGTGAGGCTCAATTAAAATATTTTGTAAAGCATTTGAATATCCCGAGGGGCTAGAGACATGCAAACTTATAATAATAATTGCTGCTTGCATTTAGCTGGTTGAGTTCACTGTAGTGTGGCAGAGTAAGTTTAGTTATTCCTGAGTTTGTGCTTTGACCTCAACCATTATTTAACTTGTTTATATTTATTGCTAACCTGAGATCTTCAAAATAGCAAGCAAGTTTTGATCAGCCCGATGAAGGCAATATTGATGTTGGTTTGAAGAACACACAAAACCTTTAAAAAAATTAATGAGAAAGTCCTATTGTTCTTTTCCAAACCGATCTCAGACATAAAACTTGGTGAGCAGCAGAGCTCTCATTGGAAGTCACGTTCATCATGAAAGAGGAAGGGCCTGGAGCATCTCTGCTGCCTGCCCGGAGGCAGGCTGAGCTTGGGCCGTTGGTAGAGGAAGCCCTCGCAGAGGCATCTGAGGGCTCATCGAAGCAATCAGGAGAGATTTGTATGCTGATAGCACTGTAGAAATATCATACTGAGGCTTACTCAGGGCTTGGAAAGACTTCTTGGAGGGAACTCCTTTTTTCAAAGACTGGAATAAAACAGACTGTCAGGAAGCAATTTTTCAAAAACTGCAAAGAAAGTTACACTCCCTTTTCTTTGTCTCAAGGCACAGATTGCAAAACAATATTGTGGAACATTGGGAAAAGCATTGGAAGGAAACAAGGAGAATCCTAATAAATAGTTTATGGTGAGATCACCTGACAAGACTTTTCCCAGCTTCCTGGGACTAAGTGCTCATCAAATAAAAATCATCAGCACATAGGAGCTCTCAAAGAGAAATGAAATGGGTTCCAGTACTAAACTGTCTTTGACCTGTGAAAACTGAACTACCCAAAATTGCTAGTTATTTTTGCAAATCCTACCCTTTTTCTCTGCAATAAATCAATCGATGGAATGCTAATTTTCCAAGCAAGTAGTGTGGAAGTCAGTACGTACAAGTTATAAAACTGTTCTACCTTATAAGTACATTAGCTATGCTTGTTCTTTCAGGCAATAATGAATTGCCCTTTGAAAAAAAAATAAATCTAGTATTCCTGAAGTATATGGCAAAGGAAAAAAAGAAACTAGATGCAGGCTCCTTCATTTCTTTTAGCTTAAAATGTGGATTTCCACTGCAGCTGGACAGATGAACCTTGGCTTCAGTTTCACAAGCAAAATTCAGCTGTTCCATGCATGAAACTGAAGCTGAATTGTTGTCCTGGCATGGAACAGGAAGAAGCATCTGGCCAGTAAGAGCGACTAGCAGCGAGCAAGCCCCTTTCCCAAAGTACTCTACGTTGGTTTACTTTTTCCAAAACAGAGGACGAAAAAAAGCAATATAAATTCCCTGTCCAAATACTTGTCAGCTTTAGAGAAAAAAAAAGTTTAACAATAAAATCGCTTGTACACTGAGTGTCTCAGATACCTAAATCAATTTTTTTTAATAAAGATAGCAGAAAGAACAGCCATGGCTGCATGTAGCATGCACAGTCAACATGCAATTGTGCAATCTGTTCCATCTATTTTGAATCATGTCAGTTTTAGTGCTCTCCCTTATCAGAAGCCATCACCTCTCATGCTGGGAGAGGCAGTCTCTCAGGTATGTAGCCACTTGGTCCGCAGAATCGCATGTTAAAAGAAGTCTGTTGTAATTAGAAATCATCATAAGCTGAATTACAGGAGAACCAGATCAAGTGTAACATCTCCACAGCCTCTTGGGACTTCATAGCTGTTACCGCGCTGCTTTCTGACAGTCTCTCGCAACTTCTTCCTAACAGCAGGACTATAAATTATTTACTAGGGAAGCAAACCCTGCTATTTGAGCTGAAGAAGATTCCCTTACTATCTGATCCCACCATAGAGATTCCTGAAACAGTGAGACACGCTTCTGCTTTCATCCAGAACAGTGAAATACATGCTTACATTTAGCAAATGGAGTACCTCTTCCACATTCAGTGATGAATTCAGAGAGGAGAACTGCAGGCACTAAATTAACCTTTTTACCTGATTTATTTTTACTAAATAAATGGCCCCATAATGTAATTTTCTCAACCAGAACAGATATTTTCTGTGGCTTGCTTTACTATTTGGAAAATGTTCCAATCTATTCCATTTAACTTGCTAATAGTAAAACTTCAGACTGTCCCCCGCACCCTAGGGATCGCACTTGCAAATCAGTCGTTCTTCCTAAAAAATAGACTAGTCAGAAACGCACATTGCGATATACGAGGATGCCAACAGCAGATGGAAATGTATCTCCTCCTCTACAGCATTTCCAATTTTACCTTTTCAGTATTGGCAGCGTCAATGATACAGTGGAACAGCTAGCTGATAGTAATATTTCATGCGCATTTTGCCTTAATTTTGCTTCCTATCTATGATCGACGCACCTGAATCCAAATCGCCATAGGGAAAAAAAATCCTCCTTAGTTTAACTGTCTGTATCCAAACCTTTTTGAGCTGCCCTTCTAAAGGATAAAATGGTGCCCCATTTCCGAAAAACTCTTTTTCAATAGTCATAATCTGCCATTAGGTTTAATTCTTGTATAATTTGATTTGAAGAGATGTGTTTCCTTGAATCGCTTTCTAAACTGCAATATAATTTCTTATGGCCTTTCTTAATAGTGCTAAAAGCAAAACAGTGGTAATACGGCAGTACAGGAGAAGCAGCAAATGACCTACTTTCACAATCCAAGATCAATAAGTAAAATGGGCATTATGGGCATTATAAATGCAGAGGTGTTAACTGCAGTAAATAGTCATAAAATTGAAGAATAACTGAGGTTGGAAGGGACCTCTGGAGGTTTTCTAGGCCGAACTCCTGCTCAGAGCAGGGCTAATTTCAAAGTTAAATGAGGTTGAATAGTTTTCCACATTGCGTGTAACAAAGACGATGGGGACAGACATCAAGGTAATGACAGCTGTGTACTCTTGAGCATACCTACTCCAAACAAGCCTTCAGCTACAGCAACTGTATCGTGGTTTTCAGGAAGGGAGAAAAATGTGAGTAACAATACCTGAAAAATTCATTCCATCTGGCTTATTTAATGCAGGTTTTCTTACATTTTTCCCTTCCAGAACATAAAAATTCCTTTCTTTTCTCCATGTGACTACTTAAAGGCGGTTCACGTTAATTACCTGACTGTGGTTATGCTTCACTGTAGACATCATCTTCTATAATTGGCTATTTTATGTCCTAGAGAGTTCAGCACTGTAGGAGTTTATAATCTTGCAAAATGTATAGTATTTCTCTGACACTTGTATACATGCCTTTTTAAATGGATAATTTGCTGCCCAGTAACACGGTGACTTGTACTTTTCTGTGTGGGTCAGGATCATGTTTGGTGATGCTCTTTCGGATAGAAGGAAGGTTGTAGATTTTACAAAAGTGACATACGCTCCCTTTTGCTAAAAATCACCTGGCAGCAAAACTGCATACAGCAATCTTCGTCTTCTGTCCTCGCTCCGGAATCCTTGCTGCTAAGGCCTGGCTTTTCTTCCATTGAAGGAGATGGGACCTTTGCCACGGACTGCAGCGACAGCAGGAGGAGAGCAGACACAGATTAGGAAAGGTGTTGGAGGATTTTCTGCACGCTCTGTAAGTATTTAGGGAACTGTGTGATATGTGATCCTAAATACAAGGTTAGGCAGTTTGAACTCTTGAGTTAGACCCAGCTATTTCCAGACAGGCAGAGCTACCTACTGACTGTACATCTGAGAAAGTACATCTGAATTATTTCTTCTGGCAAGTATCGAGTATGTTAGTGAAATGTGCCTGGATATGGTAGCTTAAGATAGAACTATGCTGGAAATGTTCCTGCAGCTGTTACTTGGAAAACATCTGTGGTACTGCGCACGGAAATTTGTACATCTCTGTTCGCGCTAGTGCAGAGCAATTAATCTTGTGAAACAAAGTATAAATTATTATTGAGAAATACGAGAAGGTCATTATGCACCAATGGACATGAAATGACTAGAGGTAGTTATCGTTTGGAAAGAAAGGGAAAAAATGGAATATTCCATTTCTGGCACGGGAAATAGACTAAGATCGGCAGACTCTGCCAGACTTCGGAACTCCAACAGCTCGTTATTTGAGTAAGAATAACCGATCCACTAGACTTGAGGGGTGAAATTTTTCACACTTACAGTTGGAAAAAACCTTCCATCTGTGATTATTTGTAACAGTGTGTGTTTGTATAGTCTGATAAAGGGAAGAATATACAGGCTGACATGATTTCTTATTTACAGTTAATGGTTACCCTATGCAAAGTGTAGAAGACATTGCTGTGAAGAACTCAATTTTAGCAAAAGACTTACAAGAAGGTAAGCTTAAGAAATCCCGGGAAAGGACAATTAGATGTATTTTGTTCACAGCACATTAGATAATTAAGGGATTTTTCATCTCTTGAGGCTTTCAAATTAAGCCTGGGTCATTAGAAGGTGGGCTTACTGAAATGTAATGGCCTGTTGCATTTAAGAACTCAGACTGGATAATCTGAAAAGCGAGTGTGTAAAGAATTGAGGACGTCTTTGGTAACGCAGCAGAGAGCGGCATGATGAGAAACGAGGGGGGATATCTGGTGGCCAGAAACTTGTCACCGACTGCTACTGAGGCAGGGTTTCTGCGCAGAGCCGATGAGGTGTAAGTTGCAAGGTGTGACCCATCGTGTCATCTCCCGATAGCCATGTATGAGCTCTGTGGGACAGAACATCTATACTTTGCTATTTTACCTGTTTTCTCTCATCATACTTGCATAGCCTGATTAAAGAACAGAAATCAAGATGGAAGTATCATCCTATTATTTCGAGGATGCTTTGTGCAAAGGGTCTTTTGGTCTCTTACTGTTTAATCCAAATTATATAAAGTGCATTTACACCACGTATGATCTGAAAATAAATTTAAAATATCCATTCCCAGTCCTCGTAACTGAATGCCTCCTGGCAAATCATTTTACTCAACACCTGCCTGGTTCTACAGTCAGAAAGGTGACTGCTCTTTTTTTCTTGGTTTAACTTTTAATGACTCATTTAAATTCCATTTATGCAGAATCCCTATGATTTTGAAAACGCCTTCTGAAATTAGGCACAGCTACCTTTCTAAAAAAATACTTTAAAAAGCCTTAAGTACAACATTGCCTAGAATTATCTTGTCAATTAAATAAAAGAACCCACTTGAAATAAGTGACAAAAATATACAGTGAATGAAACACACCTTCCAGTAACAAATCGTTACTAAAAGAGACCTTTAAGCAAACTGCTAGTTACGTGGTCATGCTTAGACAAGCACAAGGTTATTGAAACATACAGCTTCCTTTCAGACAATTTAACTTGCACCGAAGGCAAATTATTGCCATAAAAGCACTGTAGCACATTGCTGAGGCATTTGGTGTAATTCTGTTTGCTTCTGAAAGATTACCCTCTCTGCACAACAATGTCAGTGGGATCAGAATGGGGTCTGCTTCTTCAGCTGCCATTACAAATACTGCCTGCAATGTCTTCCTGCAGAAAATTGATATATGCAGCTGATATTATTATCTAAAAAAGACAGGAAGCAATATTTTAATAGACTCGAAGATGCAATATAGATTTCTGACAACAGCTGTAATGGAAATTAGTGAGACTGACCCGGCTCACAAAGGAGCTGCAAGGGGACTAATATAAACGGAACCTAAACCTACCCAACACAGAAATCATGAATAATAATTGTATTCACTGGGTAAGGGGTGAAATGTGTCACCGATTTGGAGTCGTTCCTGATTCCTTCCTTTTCTCAGTGCACAGACAGTGGAATTTGAACAAGGTGGGGCAACAACAACCTGTGAGCAACAAAACTGCAAATATTCTTGACGTGGCACTGGTGAAGTCATCCACGAGTGCCTTCTCCTTTTCACCCTCTTTACGTGAGGGTTTGCATGGGTGTGGGGGTTCTAGTTCCCCCTTCCTCTTCTCATGCCAGAGCTATTTTCAAGGCTCCAAAATGAGATTTGGTGATGTTACAAAAGTAGGTTGCAGTGGGCAGTGTGCTTGCAAGCTTGGTGGTTACCTCCTTAACACCACTCGAGATCTTTTCAGCTCTGCGTAGAGGTCGGTCTTCATGATGACACAGGCGGAGAATCAGGCTTGCCCAAGAATGCTGTTCACTCTCGGCCATTTCCTCACCCTCTCTCAGTATCGGGGATCGCAGATTTCTGTGGCTACCAGTGTACCATACACGGGCTTGCTCAGAGACCTGACATAATAGGCAGGGGCCTATCCACGGTGTTGTACAGGAGCAGAATCCTTCTGTATCAGTGAAAATTCTCAATGAAGACTCAGAATTTCCTCCATGGATCAAGATTTTAGCACTACAAGCAATTCAATTTTTAGCTGTGTTTTACAAGTTTTATGCCAGCTACTGTAGAGAGAATAAGAACATCTTCTAGGAAAGATTTGTTTTCCAATAGATTTTTTGATCTCGCTCTTCTAGTAACCTCATCTTGTGAGGCAGAAGTGAGATTTCTCTGTTGTCAGGGGGATTCAGAAATGCTTCCTGAGACAGTTTAATGTCAAAAGTACCTCTGATGAAACCAGATCAAATGGGTGGGGAGGAGAACGCTGCATTAAACCCGCATAAATTGGATGAAAACAGACCAAATGTTAATAGAGTCTGTGAAAATGGAGGTCTGAAGTAGTCCTCTTCAGCGCTTCGCATCAACGTTTCATCTCCTCTAGAAGTCCGATATTGCTCCCTCGGTGGTTAGCTGTAGTTTGGCCATCTTTGTACTAGGAAGTTTTGCAATTTAAGTTATACAGACGCACTTCCTCTTGTCCCAGGACTTCGATGCAGCTGTGCTGGTATAGGGGTACTTACACCAATACAATGGTATAAATATGGTAGCTTTTTTTTTGGTAAACAAAGTATGTGGTATCAGTAAATGGCAGCTTTATACCAGCTTAAATGCATACATAATTTTATGTGAATATTTATAATATGTACAAGAATGATAGATGCTTCATTTAAATACTCACTGGCATTCTAGATTATCTATACCCAGCTCTGTATGCAACCAGGGTTCTTTACGTCTGGCCTGTCCCAAAACCGCAGGCTGCTTGGCCGAAGGTGCCCTGCAGTCAGCCGCGTGTGGCAGGCCTCGCAGCTTAACGAAGACCCCAACGAGCAAGCGGCGCTGCCAGGCTCACTCTCTGGATGCGTGTGAAAAGCATTTCTGGATGCCCATCAAAAAAACATGTAAACGCTGCATTGTAAAACAAAGCAATACACCTCAACAGCACAGCTGTGCTGGTAGAAATTTTCTTGTGTCGGCTAACTTGCGTTTCCCTTTGTGGTGAGCTTCCTCTTGTCGTAGAAATTCCTCTCACCTACCCATGAACAGTGTTAGATGCTATTTCTGCACTGCTTTGCAATATGTTGTAGCAGCAAGACAAAAATGACAATCTCCTAACAGCTTACAGTCTGTCCTGAACTAAGTTTCCATTGCTTTGTGTTTGGGTCTTGTCGGCTCAAAATATTTTCTGCTAAGTATAGCTCCCTTCTGAGCAAACAAGATGGGTTTCTTTTTTCTGCACCCTCCCTTCCTAATTTCAACAGCTATTTTGAACTTGGGGTGTGGTCACTGCGGCAGACATACATGCACTGTCACTGCTTGGCTCTACATTTGTTCGTGTTGCCAGCAAACCTTTTCCTCCAACGCCAACCTTATATTTGCATTAATCCTTGAGCGGCAAACCTTGCTCTCCTTACGTCTTTTAGGAAGCACGTAATAAATCTGATTAATTTCATTTATTTATGAATTCTGAACTTGACCAACTTCCATGAGCACAAGGTGAAACGTGTGAAATTACACTCCTCTGTACTGAAGACCGTAGCCGTTACCAGTGGGGACATTTACTCCTGTGGCTACTAGAGGATCAAATGCCAGTCTCCTTTAGGGGCTTCTGTCAGGGGAACAAGTTTTAAATTCTGGCAGGTTTATAAATCATTTCATCTCGTAGACTGGTTCCCTCACAAAGGGCCTGGAGAGGGCAAGCCTATGCAAAGGCTTCAGTTTTGATAGCTTTTATCACCAGGCGCTGGTCTCACTGCTTCCAAAAGCAACAGAATCTGCAAAATATTTCTCAGGTACATATATATGTGTGTATAACATATACGTATGTATGTAGCCTTTATATGTGTCTTCTAATATGTATATTTCAGTATAAAAATAAAATGTACACCCTGAGGTTATTTTATTTGCTTAAAGAACCTACTTTTACTCCCCTCAGTTAAACAGAAAACACCCAACCGTCAAATCATCCCATTTAATTAAAAGATTTTTTTTTTTCATATGAGGCCTCTTAAAGAGTTATGAAAGAATAAGCGGCTCTCAAGGGGGGAAAGGATTCTAGGGCTAATCTCATTTGACGCAGGGTCTCTTGATGTTTGATACTTTACCCATATTCTCAAATGAGCTTGAATTATGTTTGAAGAAAATGCTAATTCACGCATGAGCTGTTGTCTCTTCCATCATTGCAGAAAACAAGGATGTTGGCCAAAGGAGACACAGAATTAGGTGCTAAGCCCCTAATCATCATGTAGCAGCAGTTTGGTCTCACGGGAAGAGAAGTAGTCACAACTCTGTGACTTCTGCCTTCCAGTTTTCAGCACTGCTGCTTTCCTGGTGCTGCTGTCCTCCATACCAGTATAATGGGATAGCAGTGGGGCACTTGGATTAATTACTGGCTGTAAATCGTGTGAAGCTCTTTGGTTAAGTGGTTCCAAGGAAACTATTGTTCTAAGTGACCCCTATTGTTCTTACCTGGGTGTCCAACTGCCGTGTGGGCAGACAGTCCAGAGTGTTAATTACCGTGTGTCCTTTAATCATGAAGGTTTGTAATCCTATTTCAGTTTGGAAATCCACATGCCACAAGGCCCAATTAACATCTCTGATATCATCACCTGCTAGTCGATAGGCAGCTATTAGCCATCCATAACTATTGCCGATGAATTGCTGTGCAGACGTGCCAGGACAAGTTTCGCCAGGCCGTATTGGAACACAGTTTAGCAAGGCTAGTTAAAATAATATTTCTTTAATTTGACGGCATTGGAAAGTCTCACATCACAACACATAATTTTATTTAGTTTAAAATTTGTCTTGCAGAAGTTAATGCTTCAGTGTAAATCTTTGCTTTTATTAGGATCCCAAAAGATTTCAGATAGGTTTTCGTTCCTTTTTTTGTTGCTTTCACACCAGCTTTCTGCTTCAGTGTAACTCAAGAATTCCCCTCTCAAAAGCTGTCGTCACTGTTTCTAAACAATGAGTGCTATAGCATGTGTAGCTAAGGAATTTATAACTATTTTCACTTAATGCATCTTTAGGTTCCCAAAGAATGTCAGGAAGGAATTGCTATTCTGTAAAGTACAGCATGTTACAGAATAGATAAATTATGTTTTCTCATAATACTGGAAATACTTCTCATTTCTCCCCCCACATACACACTTCCCTTAATCACAAATAAATGCCACATTGAAAGAAAATTATTCCTTGCATAAGTGGAAAAAAACCCCAGGTTTTATTTCTAGACCTTACCATGATTCCTCCTTTGTGCACAGCACTTGATGGTTCTGCCAGGTCCAGACAGCACAGGGAGAAGACTAATTTTCCATTTATAATCCCACAGCTGATGACTGCATCACTTAGAGTAAGGCTCCTTGGGGTTTGGGTTTGGTGTTTTTTTTTTCCTTGATCCTACTCAGCTCTCTGCAACAGATCAATTAATTACAGAGGAACAAAGACGGGGAAGGGATCCTTCTCTCCTAATGTAGAAAATGCTGCACGGCTGCAGAGAAAGCGCTGTTGAGCCATGTTCTTATAACAGATTTTTCCCCCTCAAATTACATTATGTATGAATGATAATTTTGCAGAGTGTTCTGTTAGGTTTAAATTAGCGAGGGGAAAGCAATGTACATGTTCAAGTAGATGCCGGAATTAGCATTTTTAGAGTTGTCGTGCTATGTGTTTACAAAATGAACCTTTCTTGCCGTTTAGGTAAACTGAAACATATGTTCCACTATGTGGCTTAATACAGCAGTCGGGGGAGGAAGGACATCCATACTCCATCTCTGTGATGGGAAGATACGCTTCAGAATGTGGAGAGAAAAAAAAACCAAAACAGCGTCTGCCAGGGGCAGTCTGGATAACAGAGACTGGAGCTCAGAGCCTCATCCTGTAAACATCACCTCAATGACGCCACTGCAAGGAGTCAGTTTGAAGTCAACTCCATTAAGAGTAATCAGTGTTGTTCAAACTGGAGCAGATCCACAACTTCAGCGCCTAAAACTACTTTTATCCCACAAAGAATTCAGTCGCCATGCCTGTACATTCACCTTGCAGGGATGCTGTGTTTAAGGGTGCTCAGATGTATCTGATGGTACCTACAAGAGCGCCGGCCTGTGTCAGGAATATCCCGAGGAAAAGTTGTGCATGTTTATGGGAATCTAAGAGCGCTTGTCATCAAAATAAACTTGAAGAAATTGTTGGCCGTCATCACTGGCATAGCAGACAGGAACTGTGCCTAGAAATAGAGATTGGCATAGCAACATTGCTGACTGTTTTGTAGAGAAGGCGGCTTATTTTTCCAGACTGCGACATTTAATAAACATTTTCTGTTTGTTGAAACGGCAGAACCTCACTAGATCAAACTGAATGCTAATCTGCTGGAGTCGCCACCACAGACTTTTGTCTCCAGTATGTACACATCACGAGTCGCTGTGGTTTCATTGGTTTTGTCCTATGACATTTGTTCCTTTGTGTTTGTCCACGAAAAACAGACGGCACATGGAACGTGTTGAAACAGCCCCACAAATCCTCCAGACGATGATGTATTTTGCGAGATCCCGTTTTATCTTGTCATTAGGCCTCCGTTAAGCTGCGGGCTGAGGAGCCCTTTGATGCAAGCTCTGACGAGCAATCTGCTAGGGGTTCGATGGGCACCAGCGCAGCTGCCAGCTGCTCCCGTTAGCCCTCCATTACCTGAAACCTTGGGATTCACGCTCCACACGGATGGACTGCGGTTACGAAGAGAAGCCTTGGAACTACACATCCTAAAAACTCTGAAACGCCAGACTGTGAATAAATTTGACCCTTGAAGCTTTTCAAATGAAGCTTTTGACGTTCGAAGCTTTTAAATGGGCCTTTTAAATCCTGCTGGGCGTCTTGAACCCTGGAGAAACGGCATGAGGAGAAGGGTCCCCCCTTACACCAACACTCGGGGAGCTCAACCACCTCAGGCCGCCCCCTCCGGGGGGCAGCAGGTCAGCGTTTGCCTTTATCCTTTATTACCGCGAGGGAGATCTGTGGGGACGGGAGGTGTTTGCCGGCGGCTCGGCCGCTCCGGCTGTGTGGAGCCGAGTGACGGTTGGGCTCCGGCCGTTGGCACCCACCGCCCCCCAACGCCTCAGCGCGGGGCGCCCCGCACGCGCGCCCGGCTCCCTCACGGTTGCTAAGGCCCGCAGCCGTAGGCAGGGCAGAGGTAGAACTCATCCGGCCAATCCGGAGAGACCCACCCTCGCTGGGCGACCAATCGCTGCGGGTAAACAACACCCCCTCCCTTCTCAGCCGGGTAGGGAAGGGGAGGGGCGAGAGCAGTGCTGTTGGCCAATCAGCGGCTGGGGAGCGCGGACCAATCAGGGCGGGGGAGGGTTTGGGCGGACTTTTTAAAACAGGTCCGCCGCCACAAAGGCTCCGCTCCCCGGGCCCTTTAAAGGAGTGGTGCGGCTCTTCCCTGTCTTCCTCCGCCGGTGTCTAGCACACCCTCCGGAGGAGCGCGGTTCCGCCCGGCTTCCCGCCGAGCAGGGTTGCCGCTGCATGATCAGTCGTGCCCTGATCTCCGGCCCCTCTCGGGCCGCCCTTAGGGTGCGCGAATGAGAGCGGACTACTTTACTTCTCGGCGGCGCCTCACCGGCCGGGCCTAGCAGGGAGCGCTCCGCGCGGGGCCATCTGCGGGCCGCCAGAACAAAAACAAGGAGGCGGGGACGCGCCGCCTCCATTTTGATGCGGGGCCGGGGCGGCGGCGGCGGTGGCAGGAGCTGGCGGCCGGGGATGGTGCCTCTGCCCCGGGCATCGCCGTGACTCGCTGGGGGAGGCGAGCGGGACCCGCCGCGGGCGGGGGCGCAGGCGGCCCTGCCTGGATGCGGGGCCAGCGGCGGAGCCGACCCGCGTCCGTGCGGTGAGGGGAGGCCGGGCTCGCCTCCCCCTCCCCGCCGCTGAGGAACCGGGCGGTGAGGGCCGCGGGGGAGGGCCCGGTGCCCCCTCACCACCGCTCCGGGTGAGTGTACCGGCAGGGCCGGGCTGCCCCTTCCTTGAGGTGTCGTGTTGGGTCCCTTTGTTCTGTGCTGTGGGGGGGTTCCCCCCCCCCCTCCCTGAGGGGGGGGGGCGGTTGAGGGGCCTCTGGCGGGGAGGGGGCGAGCTGCCAGCTGCTGACGACGCGTTGTCTGCCCTGAAGGTAAAAGGATCCGGAGGCGGGGGAGAAGATGAGCAGCGAGGCGCTGTGGCTTTTCAAGCAGCTGAACGTCCACCTGGAGCAGGAGGGGCGGTTTCAGCCCCGCGAGAAGGGGCTCAGCCTCATCGAGTGCGCCGCCGAGGTGAGGGGGGGGGGGGGGCGGGCGGGCTGGAGGGGGGTGTGTGGATGAGGCTGCTTTCTCAGGGCAGGAAATACGCATTTTAAAAAGAAACTATGACATAGATTCGAGTTAACTTCGGGAGGTTAATTCTTTCCCCTGTAAACGGCGCTTGCCTGTTGGTCTAACTCTATTTTCATCTGGACTGATTAACATACACTACATTATCAAACAGCTATGACCTACAGGGCAAGTAAAATATTTAGGTGCTTGTTGTACAAACTTCGAGTGAACCCAGAACCGAGGGAAGTGTGTTATCTTTATTTCTGGAGCTTTGTACCACTGTCTTGTACCACTGCGGGAAAGCTGGGGTGTCACGTAGGCAATTAGCAAATGGGGAAATGACCAGCTTTTCATTAGCAAGGTATAGGGAAATGACCCTAGAAATGCTCAGTGTTTAACAGCAAGAAATGAACTAAGCATAAACATTTCCACGTTAATGACCAGAGTTCCTTACTGAGTTTAGGGCAGGCTTACAAAGCCTCTGAAATCAGTCTGGTTGGTTGTTTTAAAAGCAGAACTTTTGTTGCTTAAATATTGACATGTAGGCAGAGAGGAGACCGAGCTGAGGTTGATCATCTCTGTTTCTGTAAGGTCAGGAGTCACTGTGTATGCACGCATTTGGTAACTATTGTCTTAAAATAACAAGTGCGTACTTGGAAATGTGGTTGTGCTGGGTATTGCAGCAGTGAGACTCGGGACATGGCTGTAATCCTTGTACCTTGGGTGTGTGTTTTGAATCTCAAGTATCTAAATTAATTTTTTAAGATAAATAAAGTATTTACAGAAGAAAATAATTGCCTCCCTTTGATCTAAGTAAAATATGACTTGGGTGGGGAGTGAGTGGTTGCAGTCATCACTGCTGCCATTGAATAATTCTGACTTTGCTTCTCTTGCTATAGAATGAAAATACGCTGTGTCCGAGACAAAGGAATGCAAAGGTGGAAGATCTTTGGAGTCTGACCAACTTTTTCGGTTTTGCAACTGAAACGTTTGTTTTGGCTGTTAACATTCTGGACAGATTCTTGGCTCTTATGAAGGTATTTTGGGGGGGGAGAGGATCTGCTGTAGTGTCAGCTGGGAATATGTGAGCTTCCTGTGAACTTTCTTGTCTGATAAAAAGGGAAAGGTTGTGATCTAGGAGATAACTGTGGCTATTTTCTCATTCTGTGCTGGCAACATTTCTGACGTCCTTTGTCAACTTGAAGTTGAGTACAGTTCTGGCATGAAAGATGAGATTACGTTGATGTGATTTATTAACTATTTTATACTATGGTTTCTTTTTACCTCTAAAGGCAAGTAGCAGCATGGTTTATTTCCTCTAAATATGTAGCCTTCATGTAGATGGAAAAGACTAAGAATAGAGGAATTAAGAAGGAACAAAACAATTTGTTACAGACAATTTCTAGGTACTGTGTTAAAGCTTAGCTTGATGCTGGAACTAGCACCAAATGATCATTCCCTGGATGTTTTTCTTTTCATGTTTGTGCTGCTTTATGGCAGACAATTTGAACCTAAACCAGTTCCCCATTATTAGGTTGGCAGAAAAACTAAAGTTGCATCAGTTCTCTGGTCTGACTGGCCTTGAGGTTGCACAAAATGTTACGCCGGTAGATGGGAGAGAATAGCAGAGGTAAGAACAAGTTGTGGAGGGATAGGACTGCCTAGAACAGGCTCAGGCTGGATTTGTGTAGGCTTTAAATGAAGGGTACGTGAGCACTGCTGCTTGGAGAAGCGGGGTATTGCAGTTCTCACTGTGGTTTACTTGTGTAGTGATGTGGAGCGATTGCAATAGAGGTTGCTCAGCTGTTGAACTTCGCTTCCTCTGACTTAGCTATGGCAGATCGATATTGTTTTATTGGCTCTGCCCAGCTGTGTTTCACTGAAACTTAAGTGATGAAACCAGTTATGAGTAGGTGAGGTGTATGAGCTGACTGAAATGAGGTATAGTTGAGCTATAAGCAAATCTTTCTATTGAACTGTGGATATTCAAAACAGTTCACTGAGGCTGGGTGAGCTGTTGGTGTTGCTGTTTGATAAGCAGAGTGTTTATGGGGGGGAAGTATTTATAGTGTTCCCTCTTATTTTTAGGTGAAACCGAAGCATTTATCTTGCATTGGAGTTTGCTGTTTCCAGCTGGCTGCCCGAGTAGTTGAAGAAGAATGCAATATTCCATCTGCTCATGAGATCATCCGGATCAGCCAATGTAAATGCACTGTGTCCGACCTGAAACGGATGGAAAAGATAATTTCAGAAAAGTTGCACTTTGAATTTAAAGCTACTACTGCCTTAACCTTCTTGCACTTGTACCATACTATTGTACTCTGTCATACCTCAGAAAGGTGAGTTGAGTTGCACGTTGGTGGCGGTCTACATGTTTGCTAAGCCCTTTTTCTCGTTAGTTGCCTCTTAAATGATTGTGGCAGTAGCTGTAGAGGAGGCAGCTCCTTAGTTTTTACTTCCTGACAAGTGAATGCTTGTTGATCCAAGTGCTTTTTCTCTTGGGTGTCTTACAGGAAAGAAGTATTGAATCTCGACAAATTGGAAGCACAGCTAAAAGCTTGCAACTGTCGTCTGGTCTTTTCTAAAGCTAAAGTAAGTAGAGGTAGCTTTCTGTGACTTCTCAGTAGGTTTTGATTCATGTTACGCTGAGCAATGTGGTTTTTTTTTTTGTCCTTCTAGCCCTCTGTCTTGGCCTTGTGCCTTCTCACTCTAGAAGTTCAGACTTTGAAATCTGTTGAGCTGTTTGAGATCCTTCTCCGAGTTCAGAAGCATTCTAAGGTAAAAATTTTCTGTGGATTGTCTTTGCAGTTGTTGGGACTGGTGTAGTTAGTAGTGTACAATGGTACATTTAAGGGACCCTTGCTGTCGGTGTACAATCTTTACAGGCGCTGTTTGGCATCATCTGAAATGAGCAACGAAATGGGTCTTAGAAGCATCTGCCTGCAACTCTTGCAACTAATATGGCTTTTTTGGTGGAATGCCAAATGCAAAAAAACCTGCTGCTTAGAGCATGAGGTTAGGTAGTCATTTCACAGTGGCACATCTTGGCAGCTATCTGGCAAGCAAAAGGATTATGGTTTTAAAAAAACTAGCTTAAATGTATAAAATCAGAAGAAATGCTGACCTAATGCCTACACAATACATGCTTTAACAAGCAGCTGATTTAGCTTATACAGTTCTAGCTGTATGTTCTAGAGAAACTTCCAATCGGTTCGTGGGACTATGACGACTGCTGAGCTGGTTATTCTCTTAGCCTGAATAACTAACATAGGATTTACAGCTTCTAGCTGCATGCTGTATGAGTTCATGGTCTAAAACAAGCTTTTTCACTCGTAGTCAAATTTAACTAACCCAGTTTCTTAAAGCACGAGACAATTCCATTTTAAAATGTAGTAGTCCTGGTTTCATTTTCACTTTGGAAGTGAAAATAAAAATGTTAACAGCAACTGACAGGCAAACTGTCAGCTCACACTTCAACACGGACATTTCTAGGAGGTGTATAGGAGTTCACCTTCAAAAGCAGCCCAACTTTGACAAAGGTATCACAGTTATGACTCACTTATATCTTGACTGGTGTTTTTTTTCAAGTCCTTTCCGAGAAGGTGAAATGGAGGGAGGGGTTCTCTTTAGAGCCCGTGTGTAATAAACTAAATAGTTTCTTATTTTGCTTTTCAGATAAGTGATAGTGACCTACTTTACTGGAGGGAACTGGTCTCAAAATGCCTAGCAGATTATTCGTCTCCAGAATGTTGCAAGCCTGATCATAAAAAGCTAGTTTGGATCGTTTCGAGACGTACAGCCCAGAATCTACAAAACAGTTACTACAGTGTTCCTGAGTTGCCAACAATACCAGAGGGTGGATGTTTCAATGAAAGTGAGAGGTTGGTAAAACTTGTATCAGGTGTTCAATTTGTTGGGAAGTCTCATTTTCTGGAAGTAATGGGAGCTATGTATAACTGGGCTTACTCAGTACTAATTGAAAAAAAAAGATTGCTAGCTTTGGAAATACTGGTGGACTTAAAATATATATCTTAAACAGAAGGAAACAAATGTGGAACTGAGTGTGGTGTTCAGAAAGTACAAATGCTTAGCAGGGTGGGGGAGGCATTCCTATCTTTTTTTAAAGACAGGGAGGGTTGTAAAGCATTGTGGTCTTCTGAAGTAATTTACATTTGATGTCTTGAACACTGGCTTCTTGGTTGGTAGGAGATTTTTGGCATTAGGAAAAAGGAAATTGTACCTTGTTAAGATTGAAGCCATAGTGCTGAGAAGTGTTTAGATCTGGTACGTTACACTAGGAACAGAAAAGCATGCAAGAAAACAGAATTTGAGAAGTACTTTGCCACTTTCAAGGGGTTGTGCTTTGTTTAAATTACCTTTCCTACTGTTCCTTCTAGTGAAGACTCCTGCGAAGATATGAGCAGCGGAGAAGAAAGCCTTAGCAGTTCTCCTCCAAGTGATCTGGAAGGCACCTTCTTCTTTGAACTCAAACCTAAAACAAAGTGGCAAACTCTTAGCTGTCGGTCTTAGCATGAAGTCTTCTTGATTGTATTAGGTTGAGATTTTTAATGCACCATAGTCTTTTGGCAATAATAAATGAGGTGGTAATTTGTAAACTGTATTGAGGCAAGAAATGCTGTGCTATATCAATGCTTTGAATGCCTGCCTTGGTTTTTTTGTTGTTGTAATTTTAAGGAAGAAAAAAACCCAAAACATTCAGGTCCCCAGTTCAGCAAAAAAGATCACGTATAGTTCTGTTGTAAACAAGCATAAATGTAGTCCTGTACCTGGTGCTCCAAAATGCTTTGCAGCTGAACACGTGAGCGCTGTGCCCTGGCAGCGATGAAGGCTGATGGCACACTGGGCTGTGTTAACAGGAGTGTAGCCAATGGATCAAGGCAAGTAGAGGTTTTTTTCCTCCCTTTACTTGGCATTCATTCTCATTTGGAACAGTGTCCAGTTTTGGGCTCAAGACGTTGATCAACTTGTGCAAGTCTAACAGGAAGCTGCCAAGATGGTTAAGTGATTTGGGAGACAGGATGTGTTAGGAGAGGCTCAGCAAAACGAGCTTATTCAGCCTGGCAAAGTGGCCTTTCGGGGCGGGGGAAATGGCATTGAACAGCAGCCTTCTGGTATCCAAGGGGAGGTAGCTGAGGAGGAGGCTATTTCAAGGTCTTGGCTGAGAAGCATGGAGCAAGAATGAGAGGATTTAATTAAATTGAAACGTGAAGTTCTAAGTTAATGGAAGAAGCTTACTCCATGGGGACAGTCAAGCATGGGAGTGGACCAAGAGGGGCTGTGCAGTCTTTGTCCTGGGAGGCTGTCACATTAGGATTCAACATGACGAAACCCCAAGCTTGGCTTGAATGCAGCACTGACCCTGCTTTGAGCAGGAGGTTGGATTGGAGTCCTCTTGAGGGCACCTCCACTCTTTAATATTTTGGGATTAGATCAAATGGGCTGGTTAGGTTATGTGGAATGATATGTATACATAGTACCAGGCTGAAATGATTAATTGTCAAAAGGGCCAAATACTGAAACTGCTTTAACACTTTGTGTGCCGTGCTCCTTTTCAGCAGGATCCTGAGTTGTGTACTCCAAGTGGATTTTTTTTTTTAAAGCTTGGTTTTTATAAACTTCAGGAATCCCTATTTCGCAGCAGGAGTATGCATGGTAAGAAGGAGGTTTCTAGCCAATATTAGTTTTCCACTAAAGGACAGTATAAAGTGTGTGGCAGGGAGTAACTTCATCTTTTCTTTAATACAGATGTTCTTACGCTGAAATTCACATTGTATACTTCAGTGTGTTTAAAATCTTAACTGTTAACATGTCCATACTATTAGCTTAGACTTATTAACATGGTAAATCTTGGTAAGTCTACATTCCTTTTAATATTTAACCCGTGTAGTTGTTTTTCAGTATATTCATGTTATTGATTGAGTCATAATCCGACTTGTTTGCATGCTTATATAAAGCAGTTAGTGCAGGAAAAGTTGACATAATGCAGTAATATCAGGTAAATGTGATGTTGATGAAGTAGTTAATGTTTTTTTCTGAACTTTATTATTGAAGCACAAATTGAAGTATGATTGTGTTTCTCCGTATTGAGAACATGGTTAGGTAGCAAGCGGACTAATTAGCTCGGAGTAAGGGTGTGAAATGTGTTGGTGCCAAAGTAGAAATGAAGGAGCAAACAAGCTAATGGCTGTTTTTGTAGATGCAAGCATTGTTTTAGAACGGTAAGAGCGGTGCCGTGAGTTCGTAACTGTTACGTGATTTCAGTTCTATAAAAATTCAAAAAGTTTACAAAAATGTATATAAAAATGTAAATTTAAAAATGTACAGAAAAAATTTAAAACAAAAAATGAGCAGAAAATACTGTATTTTTTTACATTGTATGTAACTTTTTGTAGGTATGTTGCACGTAGATAGTAATTTATTGTGTACTCTGTATGATATAAATACTGTACATCTGAAGACTTCTTACTGCAAGTCTCTGTGCCTGGAAGCTCACTTTTGAAATGGAGTACTTTGGTTGCAGGTAACAAACCTACTGAGTCTTGTTTCAGTTGAGAACAAAAATAAACCAAGTGCTGTATTTGTTAACTGGTGTGAGTTATGGTGGGTTACTTGAAGCTTTTGGCTTGCCTTTTGTTGGTTTTTTTTTCTGTATAGCTTGTATGGTACTGCAGGTGTGTTCTGGGTTCCCCAGTATTTCTGGTAAACAGTT
Source organism: Pluvialis apricaria (assembly GCA_017639485.1). Taxonomy (NCBI): domain Eukaryota; kingdom Metazoa; phylum Chordata; class Aves; order Charadriiformes; family Charadriidae; genus Pluvialis; species Pluvialis apricaria. Next base: position 83,054,700 of record CM030010.1, read on the forward strand.
GGCAGAGAAAAAGCACAGACCTCTGTATGCTTTGCCCCGGGATGGGAATCTCCTCCGCTTTGATCCTGTCAGTTTTAGAAGCTCGTGTGATGTACGCTCTGCCTATCAGCCAGCCGCAGCTGGGCTCTGTCGTGCTGGAATGAGTGGTGTGAATGGCGCGTATGTGCATCTGGCAAATGGGAGCTCCCGCTAGCAGTCAAGTTAATGGCAAAGTGTTACGAGTTTTGCTGGATTTGTGGTTCCTGCTGTTCCCAGTTTTCTGAGTGAAACCTGGTCTCAGGATGTGTCTTGGCAATCCGAAACACCTACAATAACTCATCTAAGGCAAACTTGATCTCGTTTCCTTTTCACCTCATCCTGCCCATCTTGCTCAAGTATTTCCAAATGGTGCCTAAGTTGCAAAGATTAAGGAATAAGGGGGGCTGAAGAGGTTCTTGCAGGAGACATGTTCCCAGCCCTAGGGAGACTGAAAGAGAGCTGGGACCTGTGCTCAGCTTCCTGCTGAGATGGCTGTAAAGCGTAATGATGGACCTGTTGCACCTTGTAGCTTGATACAGATTTTTTCCCCGCTCTTGGTCCTTTTTCTTGTGCATGGGATGGAGCGAGAGAAAGCACCAAGGTGCTCCCTCTGCCAGGCCAGCCTGTCTTCCAGCTCTGCCCGCTGCTGCTGCTGCGGAGGGAAATCCTACCTTGGATGGTCCAGCATTGGGGCAGCATGCGTAGGCTGGGAATGAATGGGGTGCTGTGAGGTTGGCAATGAGTGCTGTCACTCATTGGCAGGGAGCGTGTGTGGGACGAACAGGGCCACTGCTACTGTTAAAATAATCATCTTTCTTTATGGCCTTCACAGCTACTTTTTTTAAACACAGGCACACACTACGAGGCTTCTCACTTCCCACATACAACAGATGAGGGATGGACACTTGATATTCCTAAGTTCTGTATGAAATTCCCTTCTGTCTAATAACTCACATGGAAAATTATATAATGGAACCGTTCATCTTCGAAACACGCGCTGTAGTGTTTTAAGAGCAATGGCTTCCTCGCTGTCTGTTGTGACCGCTTTGAACATGAAAGCTGCTGCAGCAAAGATGTTGAGCTTCTACTTCAAAGGTGCCCACTCGGGTCGCTTCGGTACAGCAACCACCTCGCTTGAGAGTCGGCAGATAATGCGTGCGCTGCGTAGGTGGGCTGTTACGAAGGTAGGAAGCCATGGGCAACGTCCCTGGGTTTTGTAACACCTTGTGAGATGAGCCTGTTTAATAAAGCTTGAGGTGTACCATTTGGCCCCTTTCAAGTTCATCCCAACATGAAAAGGAATTTGCTTGCAAGAACGTTGTCAGGTTTACTTCTGTGGTTTGATAATTGAGGCTCAACTTTGATTTTGCCGGGTCAGATAGCTGCGTATCCCTCAAAGGAGGTTTGCCCGGCTTTGTTCAAAGAATGGGGCTTTTGGTGGTTGGCTTATTTTTAATAGCAGAGCTGTACATGGTTTTTTAAATGCTGCTTTGGGCTTTCTTGTACCATGAGGTGAAACTTTGAACACTTGCAGTCTCGAGAGTTTAAATATGCTCTCATTTTCATAACTGCCTTGTCAGTAAGACTGGTTTGGGTGGGGATGAGGGGGCTGAAAGGGAATGTTTCTGTGGGGAGGAAGGACATCCCCTGGGACGGCTCCTAGCCGTGTGGTTTATGTATGAGCTCTGGGATGTTACTCCCTGTGCCTTTCTGAGGTAGTGTGTTGCCTAGTGTATTTCAAGAGTAGCGCTGAAGGCTTGCGTCGGTATAGATCAGCCCTGGTTTCTGAGAGGATCTTGAGATGTTATCATACTTCTCACCTGCTCTCCTGCGGCTGAACTGGGCAGCAAGGGATCGGTAGTGGAACCACTTATGTTCCTAGTGAATTGTCATTTCATAATTAAGTAATGATAATGGCCTTTTAAACAAGAAACTTGACTTCTCCACTGCTCGATCACATAACAAGTGACACAGAGCAATAAAATCTTCCAGCATAAATCAGTCAGTGTGTTCAGGCCCGGCCTTTAACAACTCCCCCTTTTTTTTTTTTTCTGGTGGAGTAAGTAACGCGTTGCTGTTGGCCAGTGCTTAGAGCAGGCTCTGTGCTTGGCTGTAGTGATCCATACAGTAGGCAGTTGATCTCAACGACGGTGCTGCCTCACCATCTCATACCGTTTCTTTGCTTGCTTGTGAAGGGGCTGGACTAAGAGATGACTGCCTTATTCTTGTGATACCCGTTTTCTATCGGGGCTTTGAAGCTCAGCGAGATGTGAATAGGTAGATTCTAGGGCAAGACCAGAAACCAGCTTCTGCAGTTTCCAGTTCAACGTACATCGCACAGGGTCTTTAACAAGGGAGAATGTCTGCGTTTCCACTTCTGAACACGGTTTGTTTCACAGCTGCTGTCTTCAGCTCCCTAAAAACTTGATGCATGTGAGACGGATGACTCACAAGAGATTTTAAGGATGTATTCCAGTGACCAGCAAAATGTGCTTTGCTAGCATATGTGCTCAGAGAGCAAGATGCGTTTTGCTGTGCACAAGTCAGTGGTTACGTTAACATACGAGCAGCAGTTTGACTGTCACTGGGGAGAGACTGGGCAGGAGGGAGAGGTAGGAGGGGGTGTGTAAGTATAGCTGAGCAAAGCCTGGGCTGGGTGTTCTTGCTTAACTGCACTGCATACCTTCTTCTGAACAGCAAAAGGCATGGGTTTGACTGGAGGTCTTGACTGTCAGGTTTCGAGCTCTTGCTCTGAATTCCTGTTGTGTAAAAGCTTTTCTGGGAAAGAGTCAGAATATAAACGAGATAATGGCTAACATATGTGCTGTCAAAACTGCCATTACTAACTAGCTTCTTCACAAAATGGCCACTGTTTTTGCTCAAGCAGAGCGCTGAGTAATGTAAACCGAGAATAGTTAGTGGTGGAGAGAAGCATGGGAGTCATCAGTTGAGACAGCCGAGAGAAACTGTAGAATTTATACAGCATTAGTCTAGAAGGTGTTAAACAGCCCTAACCATGGTCTCCCTCTACTGTGTATCTTATGAGCAGATAATCAGTGTTATTTATCTTACAATACGTGTTGCAACTGTAATGTGTCACACAGCCTTACTCTATGGCTTAAGCCTGTACGAGTCTAGTGTAGTGCACATACTAAAAGGAGAAAGTTGCCATAACAACTGAATGAAATCAATTAGAGTAATAAGCAATTAAAATCTCATCCTTAGTGTTGCATAAACATAGCATTTTGCTCATGAATTATTAGTAATCTTGCCTCTAGACCTGTATGTTCTGTTCCTGATTTGCAATCTCAACAATTTTTGAATTAATGAAGCATTTCATTTCTCCTTCAAAGAGTGCTGGTGGGGTTTTTCTTGGCTGCAGCGGGTACATCTTCATCATGGAGATGTAAACACTATTAAAACATCTAAATCAAGGAAGCATTCCTGATGGGATTTCCAGAGCACTCGGCGCTGGCTTCATTCCTACCCAGAGAAGTCGATGGGATAACTAGCCTATGGTGAGAAACTGTCATGGACCTAGAAAGGCAAATGCAACTCCTTCCTCTGTCACACGCTTCCTCCTTGACCTTCTCTGTGTTTCTGAATCTCTCGTTTCCTTTGTCCCCCCTCAGTAGAACAAAGATAGGAATAGCTCCTTACCGCGGCTCTCCGTTGTCAAGGATAAGTCAGCTGCAACCAGAGCACTATGTAGCTGTTGCAGAAAGACAGGATGTGTAAGGGCCCATGAGAAAGCAGGGCTTGCAGACTTTGCTGGCAGGGGAGCTAGGCCATATTTTTCTTCCCAGGAGGACATTTCAGTGCTACTACATACAGATGTGCCCAGGCAGGGATTCACACGCAAATGGAACGTTGCCTTTGGTGGCGTGGCAGGACCGGTGTTAGGACTGGTTGAGAACATCCTCCGTCTGCCCCAGTTGCTGTGGGAGGAGGTATTCAGCATTTTCCAAGTACAGATATCCTCTGTTTGCTGGGAAGGTCCTATGCTGCGCCTTGGAGGGAATTGTTTCTTGAACAGCTTTGTGTGTGCACCTAGAGCTTTGCCCCGCTCTGCATTGCAGGTGGATATGTGGGCCAAGCGAAAGAGTTGCAGTTGTGCTAGTTACGCAAGGGGAGAAATGCAGCTTCTCTGTTTACTTTGCAGGGGCCTGTATGCTTTTTCTCTGAGGATTTTGCGTAGCTGTGGGTAAAATGTTTCAAAGGTTAGAGTTGAATTTATAATCCCAAGTCTCCAAGGAACTTTGGAAAACATCACTATGGTCTAAATAGTTTTCTCATGTACAGTGACTGAGCCAGGGATCTCAAATGTCTTTTTCATCCAGAGCTCAATTATTAACTACATTAAGGAGCAAAAGGACTTGAGATGACCCCTGGTTTTGGCTCGCTGTCCTGCCAAGATTACAAAAGCAAAGGCGGGAGTCTAATGGTTTGTGCAGCAGGTGATCAGAAGCTAGGTGCGGTTTACATGCCAACTCCTTGCCTGAGACATTGGCACTGTGTCAGGCAAATAGGAAGGCAAAGCTGTTCTGTGACAAAGAGCAAGGTGGTGTGCTCCTCCCACGCTGTATCAGGAGAGCAAAGGGACACTGCCAGGTCTCAGTTGATGCTCTGTGCACTCCTTCAGCAGCTGTGTGCTATTCCTCACTCAAACTGTGCCGTAACAAGCAGTTTTGGTGTATTGCTTGTGAGGCTGAGACCTCCTCTTCTTGGAATGCCACTTATCAAATTCAGCAGTGCCGTCTTACCAGTGGCACTGTCCAGTGCATCCAGAGGTCATCTGTCTGATGCCTTCTGCTTTTCTAAGCTTTTATTGTTCCATTAAAGGTAACCCTGCCACCTTTATCCTGCTTGGGCAATCAGGAAAAGCCACACACTCAATGCTGCAAATGCAACATGAGCTCCTTAGATCAGTTGTGAAATCAAAGGTGGCTCTGTTGAAGGAATTTGGTTTTGTTCTGTTCTCAGGATGTGCATTTTGATCGGTTACCTCCACAGCCTACTGTTGCCACTGGAATAGCTGTTAATAGTATTCTTACAAGCCCAAGTTAGGGATTCACTCTTGCACCCCAAAGTCCCTATTTCCACATTAATTCTCGATGTATTGTTTCCTTTAACATCAGTTGATGGTGATGACACGTACCCCTCTGTATGCATGTGCGCTGGGTGGCTCTTAATGCTTATGGAAAGGTGGGGTTCTGTTTCAGTGTATAAAAAAAAAAAGTGCCCCTTATGCTGCCAAGCAGAGAGGAATGCACCGTCATATAACGTGTTGAATGTTTGTTCATAGTTAGCTGAATGCTAGACAGCTGTTAACGATGTCTGTTATTTGGATGGGAGATGCCTTTGCCCAAGGTATGTTAAATGGGGGAACGTGCTCTGAAAATAATCCCTGGTGTGAACATTTGGTGTGAGGGGTGGCTTCGACCTGAGCGTCTGGGTCCTGAGGTTTTGTTAACCTGCATGAACAGAGCACATCTCATGGATTTGCTCAAAAGTATGGGTAGAAATTAGTACCTTCTTTTTTTCCATAACTTTATCCAAACAAGATAGCTGTAATATTGGGAGCGTACTAAAAACATTCTTTGATTTTACATTCCCATTGCTTGTTATTAAGGCTGATTTTGGGGATAACTGGCAAAGACTGAGGCATTCTATTTTTATGGGCAGCCTATGACCTATTCTTAAAGTGTGTACCATGCCTTAAATAACCAAGTGGGGGGAAATTCACTTCCCCTCTTGCTCCACACAGCTTGGTTCAGGAGCTGATAAAGACAAGGGGCGGTGCAGAAGAGAGCTCTTCCAGTGATGAGTACAACACTGAGGCTTTCTGGTTTGCAGTGAGACAGTGCAGAAAATGGTTGAATATGGCTGATATTCCACAAGTTTCTAACAGGAACAGGCCTTTATTTTTTCTCCTTTGGCAGCCTATAGGATTACTTTGGGTTTCGAGAGGGGGGTTTTAGAGGCGGGGGTAGACTTGTCTTTCTACTGCAGTTATATGTTTTTGCATTTGTAAAAAGGAAGAGGGAATGAGAAGAAGGAATACTGGGTTAAGTGTTGGACCTTGCTTAGAACATCTTAGTTTAGGTACCAGTTGTGTGTTGATACAGTCACTGAGGCAGGTAACTTTCCGAAGGCTGTGGTCATGACTTTCTAGAAGAGGGCCTGTTGTCTTTGCTGTCATCCGTGGCTGTTAAGGGTGTGTGGTTTCCTACAGACCGGAAAGGTCGGTTAAGGCGTTTTACTGTCATAAAGATGATACGGGCTGGATCCCTAGCTCTGGCTTAGGTTTTCAATGTGACTTTTGAACAGCTGCTGTCCCACCCTATAGAAATTTAGTTAATTGATGTCCTATTTGCAAAATGAGGATGATAATCTCTCCCTATCTTATTTTGTGTGCTTGGCATGCTATTGCAGTGGACCCAGTGCTGTGCGCTTACTTGCTGTGCATGTAGTGTATCATGTAGTGTACCTTACTGCCGTTTGCATATAGCAGTCTCACCTGGTATCTTCGGATACAGCTAAATACAAAAGATCACTATAATGAAGGGCTGTTTTGTTGGCTGTAATAATGTCTGGTTTCTTATCCTCCTATCTACTAGCTGACTTAATAAACAAGAATTTACCTGTGGTGGTAGCTTAGCACTCTTCTCAGATCTCCAGGATGAATATGAATTAATTTCATCCAGGAGAATAACAGCAGCTTTAACTTCCTCTGGTTTCTAATCTCTGCGACAGTGCCTCTGCTTCTCTGCTTTCTTCAAGTAACCTGGCAGCAACACTTGACTCCTGAGCACCTCCTGAGGCAAGTGTAATCTTTCAGCTTTTCTTCTCTGGATTGGTTTAACATCAGAGCTTTTAGTCCACCATTCCTGGTTACGTGTCACTGTGCGTTCTCCTGTATTTCCCTCTTCCACCTTCCAGCTCCTCCAGCAAGGTGATCCTGCAGGCAAAATCTCAGTCCTGGTGGACGTTGAAGCTCACTGGCCTGGAGCCTTCAGCCAGGTTCAGCTACCAAAGACATGAGGACATCAAAGACATTGTCCCCTGCTTCCTTTATTCCCCTGGGACTGTTTCAGCACTCCTCTAGGACATTAGGACCCGAGAGAGCAAAATCAGAAGGGCTGACTACAGGCTTACCATGGCCAAGCCTGCTGCCGGGCTCAAGTGGGTTTTATGATAACATCGTCCTCAGGGTGCAGCAGGCAGCTTTCACTCAGCAGGGGATTTGGCCCAGGATATTTGCTGATAAGCTTTGATCTTGCCAGGCCATAGTTACAAAGCAGAAAAAAACATTGGATCTTAGATGTGTAGTTGAAGAAAAAGCAGGCAATTAACCTGTCTGATCAGAGAATGGTACTGTAGAAAGAGGGGACCTTTTTGTTCCTACTTCACTAATCAGATAGGCCGCTGGCAGCTGCGCACGCAGTAAGCATGTATTCACAAATATAAGTTTGGGGAATTAGATGCAATTAAGCAGGAAGTTGGACCAGCCATTCCTGTGTAGAATGCTGCTCTTCAATGTCTGGGATTAGAAAATCTTTCTTTAGGATATCATCTCTCTCTTGCTGAATAAACCGCTTTGGATCCCTCTCTTTAGTCTCTCTCCAAAAAGAGACAGTGTCTGAGACAGTGACTGCAAAGGGCTCAGCTGTGTGCTTAGGGTTGCTTTAGGGTGACCTTTAGTGCCTTTAGGGGGGGCTGCTGGATGTGTGCAATTTCAAAGATGTGCCCTGCTATTAAAGACAATTAACACATCTCTGGGCCTGAAGGGAAGAGCAGGCAGTGGCTTCAGCTCCGAGAGCACTGTGTTGGAGTCCCAGGAGAGGCAGGCAAAGCGTGAGCCACCAGTGTGAATATATCGAGGATGTCAGCAGTGTGGAAGGCCTTTCTCTGTAAATCAGCAGTCTGGAGAAAGATCTCAGTAGCCAGTATTCCAAAGCACCCTTGGAAGGAAAAGGAAGCCTGGTAGCCTTTTCGGGAGTTTATGGAGACTGATGCTAGCATTAGAAAAGTTGGACTGTGGCAGGAACAAGGGTAAATCTATGCCACAACCCACAAAGAGGCATCTGAGCGGGCTTTGCCAGGGTACCCTGAGGGGGAACCAGGGTCACTTACTGCTGCTTTTCTTACCATCACTTTCAGAGTAGCTGGTTGCTGTACTGGTGGGGACAGCATTCTCTCTCTCCCAACTACGTAATACTGAATTAATTTACAAAATCTCTGAATTCTTTCATTCTTTTCCCTTTTAATGTTGAAAGATGAGACAAAGCCCTTCAGCCTCCCTTTTTCTAGCATTCATCTGACTGCCCTGGGCGGGATCTTCAGCCAGCTGCCTCGTTAGAGCACTGTTCTTCAAACGCGAATAGCGAGCTGTGTTTGTGTCTAAATGAGCCCAAGTGACACTGTTAAACTTCTGCAGGGCTGGACTTTGCCCAGGCACTCAGCAATAACCTATGCCCTGCTGTCCTCACTGATGCCACTGAGGACTTTCGTGAAGGTCCCACCTTTACATGGCTAACTCTGCCTCCATCAGAAATGTACCCCTAGAATGCATATCCATGGCACACAAATGCAGAGTTGCAAGAAGGTTGATGAGGGGTTTCTGTTTAGTATGGGATGCTCTAGAGGCGAACCCTCAACTGGCACGTAATTCTCAAGAAAAGAAAAGATTAGGATGGCTTCAGATGTCTACAGAAAGCAGGTAAAGGCTTGACTGTTAAATGAAGTCCTGTTTACACCGTGCTGGGTATACTGAGGTACACTTTCATCAGTGTTCATCTGGAATTTTTTTTTTGTACTGCTGCAGTTGTTGGAGAGAGACTTTGTATGGTGGAGAATTTGCTATCTCTCTTACTCTATTTAATGGGCTTGGACCACAGTTGCCATAGAAGCCTGACTTGTGAATGCCCCTCTGATTGATCTGTTACAAAAGGTCCACCTGAAGTCACAGGGCTGAACTTTTTTCTGTATAGCTTTCAGTCCTTGGAGGGTTGCAGCCATGCAAGCACTGGTCATAAATCATTTTCTGCTTCACTGGGGTTCAAGCTCTTACACTATTGCTTTCTTTAGGTTTTTCCAGTCCAATCTTTTAGACGCTGTGACATGTGGAGCATCTAGGTCTGCGCTGGCCATCGCTTGATCTTGCTGCTCTGTGATCAGTTTATATCTTTTGGCATTATTTCTTGAGCTGTGAGCAGGAAATAACTCTTTTTTTTAATACGCAATAGAAGATGACAGTGCTGTGTATCTGCTACTTATCCCTCAACTGATGTCCTGTGTGCCTTACATTATATAAAAGGCAAATAGAATGCTTTGTGGAATGTATTGCTGCTTGGAGGTGTTAGGTTGTCAGCTCTGGAGATCAAAGTCCTTTTCAAGTAGCTAACAGCAGCACACACTTTTCTATACTTCTAGTCCGTGCTTCAAACCCGACCTCAAGAGGCTGTTTTCTGAGAAGCATGTTTATGCTGTGGAAATTCAGCCAGCTGAGTAAAGCCACTTCCCCGCCTGGTTGGAAAACCCCGCACATCTGCATGCAAAATTTGGCCTGGTCGTTTGCAAGGCAACTAGTTCTGTATGAAAGAAGCTGCACATCCCCAGGCTACTGCGTCTGTCGGTGTTGCCTGTGTCAGGCTCGGTCTTGTAGTGTCATCTTGGCTAGGAAACAGTGGAAGGACTGGATTAGTCCTTGTGGTGTTGTATCACTCAGGGATACCCAGGATTCACTATTTCTGGAGAAGCTGAAGAAGGGGAGGAAGGTAGCTACAGGGACTGACTTTTGCAGCAGTCTTTGTAACGCATTCCCAATAAATCTGAAGTCTGGAGCACGGCCAGTCTGCGCTCTGGCTGCTGGTTCACCTTCGCTGGATCCCGTAAGCGCCTGACTCGGGCTGGCAGAGCGCCCGTCTCCTCCGACAGTGACATGGGCTGGGCTGTAATCACAGAGCTCGCTGTTGGAGCAGCGATGCAACACGATGCATATGTGTTATATGTAACTGCTTGAGGAATACTGCTCAAGTAGGACTGTCCGTGTTCCTAGCAGAGATTCAGAGAGGCTATTTGGATGCGAAACAGGAGCAGCGTTTTTCCACTTATGTGCAGAGAGGGTGATTTTTCCAGTAGCTGAACACCTCCATCTGCCACTGCTTTCTGAAGGAGTTGAAGAGATTCATGAGCTCCGAAACTCAGTTCACATACATCCTAGGGTTATGCCAGAGGAAAAACTTTAGGTATGAAATACCTAATCAACACCTGAGTTATGCAAATGCTAGAGTAAGTTCTTATCTTAGTAACAGGGTTTTGAAAACAAACAAGCAAGCAAAGCTGTCCCTCATTACTGTGGGCTGAATTAAAACAAAGTCAGAATGCTCCTGAACTTCAGGAAGTCTGAAATTCAAATCTGCACTTTGAGACCGGGCCAGTCTTTTAATTTCCATTTCAGAAGCGGAAATACCCCACAGTAGATTGAGCCAGGAGTAACTGGCCAGATCTAGTGTCTTAAAATTTTCAGCAGATGGATATAAGCAAGGATCACAAGGTATAAGGTGGAGAATATCTATTTTACCATTTTATCTTCAACTGCAAACATTTCTAGAGCTGACTAGTGATACAGAATCACAGAGTGCTCAGGGTTGGAAGGGCCCTCTGGAGCTCCCCCAGTCCCACCCCCTGCCAGAGCAGGGTCACCTCCAGCAGTGGCACAGGCCGGCGTCCAGGCGGGTTTGGGATGGCTCCAGAGTGGGAGACTCCCCCACCTCTCTGGGCAGCCTCTGCCACTGCTCTGCCACCCGCACAGGGACGAACTTCCTCCTCATCTTAAGATGCTCCTCATCTTCCTGTGCTCGAGCGGATTGTTTTGTTTGACTGTGCAAGGAGGAGGATCTAAGCTGGAGCACAATTTGCAGAAAGTGGGGCTTAGAAGAAGTTATTTCCCATGCCCTGTCAAGGCTGGAGAAGGAACATCATATTCTGGACATAAGACTCTCCTTAAAAGACGGAAAATAAACTTTTTTGAGAAGTGTGTTAAAAAAACCCTTGAAGGGTGATTCATGACTTATCTCTGATGTAGCGTGCAGCCAAGCCCATCCTCAAAACGGGGGTTCCCATACCATGAAGCTGACAGTTTGGTCTGCGTAGCCATCCATTACGCTAGCATTTGATTGCCCACATGCTGACCCAGCAAAACACTAACTGGAGCTGCACTAGCCCAGTTTGTGCCCCTGTGGAACAGCCTTGAGCCTGGTCTCCAGCTCTGTACTTTGGGCTGAGGGGGTTAGCTTTGCGAAGGAGGTCAGGTGTCCCGTGTAGCAACACACTCTGCTGTGTCCTAATAGCGGAGTCTTAGCAAATAGTTTGTTTTCACTTTCCTTTTACTTCAGCTGTGACTTTTTTTTTTCCTGTTTGGCTCCAGTACAGCATTTCTTCCTCAGCTCAGTATTGCCTTCCCGGGCCTTTGTCGGGTAAGGTCTTTCTTAAGCAACAGGCTTGTTATGGTCTATAGCAGCAGGTATGGGATATGAAAACCCAGACTGGGGGAGCGCTTCTTCCCTCATTTTTAGCATAAGTAAGGCATGCAAATCTTTTTGGTACATGTTTGGAAAGGTACCTAGCCGTGATTACTTATGTGAACCTCCTGATAGTATTGCCGTGTCCTTCTGGGTAAAAAAATCAGGACAATTTATGTCCCTGCCAGGGGTTTGAAATTCTCAAAATGCTTTAAGTTGTTAAGGGCAGCAATGCTTTCATGTTGCCCAGTGGAAAGGAACAAAAGTGAGATGGGAACAAGAACTCGATGGGCTTTTTTACCTTCCTGGAATTGGGAAACTCTTGGAGGACAAGTTCCTGTATGACAAAAAAAGCAACAGAGGATGCCTTTGCTATTTATGTGGTCTCTTGATAATGGAAAAATACCAGCGCTCATCATGGTTAAGCTCTAAGACTGTTTCCATGAGAGAGATTTGGAGAGAAATCCAAGCTCAGAGGTAGAATTTGTAGTTTTAAGTCGCTTGACACAATAGGTAGTCGCTGATTAAATGCCCTTGCTCACCTCTGGCGAATAAATTTGCAGAAGCAGATCCCCCAGGGGATGCTGTTACTGCCTGAGCCATAAAGGATGTAAGCAAGCGCGATGCGCTGTCTCTCACACCGCCAGTGGTGCCTGTGCCCAGCCTTGCAGAGGGATTGTTGTTTTTCTCCAGGGCTGTTCACTTACAGTCTTCCAGTGAAATTGCTGCTGACAGCTGGGAAAGAGCCAATCCGGTGTAGCCGGGTGCCTTTCAAGCCCATTTTTTCAAGCATGCTTGATAACTCAGACACAGCTTTGTTGTAAAACCAAGCCAATCCCTTATTCAGAGTGTATTACGAAGACCAGAGGTCTTTCTTTTCCTCCCTGCTTCCACGTTTATGTTCACAACCCACCCCAAACTCTCTTGGGCTTTTACAGATGACTTGACTTGTTCACCCATACATACCCCCTTGCCAGTTTTGTTGTGGGCTGACCTGTCTTCATGGGAACAGATGACAATGTGACTGCAAAACGCTCTTCAGGGAATATCGTGTTCACTGTGCACGTGTGTTGCTCAGCACCATCGACACCAGCAAAATCCTCTCGGCTCAAAACCTGAGCAAAGAGGACAGGCGTTCTGATGTGGTCTCACACTGATACTTGGCCAAATCAGTCCTCCTGATTTTGAAACAGCATAGATAGGCGAGTCTTCTGCAAGCTGAGAGCTGGCCAGAGGATGCCCACAATGTCCTCTTGGTGAAGCGCAACGTGCTCAAGCCGAGACACGAATGTTCTCTGTTTGGTTATGCTTAGTGCTAGACTGGTAAGAGTAACAGGGCCACTCCTGCAGGGAGATGGAGAGGCAAACCTGCCGCGCCAGGGGTGATACGGGGAAGAAGTGCTGAGTGGCAGCTGCCACTAATCTCTAAAATAGCCTGTTTGCGGCGGAAGGGGCAAAGAGAAGTCACTCAGCCATCCCATTTGTTTAAATTTAGAAGAGGGAGCTGCAGATTACTCTGTAAAAAGGAGACTGTGGCTGTCTGTAATATTTAAATGATGGGGGCTAATTTAAGGGAAGGCTGGGTGGAAACGCAGAGCGGCAAGACAGATTAGGGAAATGGTAGTCTTTTCTTCTGTCTGCAGTTGATGGGAAATGGCAGGGAAATGCTTGCATGTAGAGAAGCATGTTAGGGAAGAAATTGTAGGAAGATAATAGATGTTGAGGGAAATGATTTCTTAGCTGACTTCACACCAGATCTTGAGGGAGTTGGAGGGCTTGATGGAAATCAGACTCTTCTGCTTAGGGTTCAGCTTCGTTAGCGTCAGCAGAAATGAAACTTCCACAGATGAAAACAACCTGCAAACAGGGAGAGCCAGGGGGGAAAAGAACCTACCTGACAGACAAATCATCTAGGACAGAGGTTTTTAAAGTGCAGCCTGCGGGGCACTTGAGGTTTGACAAGCCTCTACGTGCAGCCTGTAAGGGGCTTTTTTTAAACCAAGGCATTGCATCTATCTGGGGTATTGCATTGTGAACAAAATGTTACACGATCCAAGCCTAGCAGCCCACTGATGGAGTGAGTGACTGTGAACGTGACTAAACCTATGGCATGGCTTTTCTATCAAGAACTTCCTAAAGTTTTCTTTCGGCGTTGAGCATTAGTTGTACTAAGAAAAACAAAGCCTTTTGAGGCTTAGAAAGAAAATAATCTCCTGGAAGTCATGTTTTATCCTGTGGTTTCATTACCTTTCTCAGGCAATGAGACTTCAAGGGAAAAAAAAGGAAGTAATAAGGGCAGTTTGGTTCTTTTCAGTACTTAATGTCAGTCTTAATCAGTTATCTGAACTCTATCTCTGTTTCTTACTGCATTATTGTAGGGCTGTTCTGTGTAGCCTGCCACAAAGTGGCTGGAATAGTGAGAAACACTACCTCTTTTGCAATCTGCGTCCTCTTTATCGTGGCTGGGGAAAAACAAGCTCTGCGTACGTGTTGAAATGCTAACAACTAGGAGAAATCTGGCTGGAGAGTCCCTTCAGCCCTCAAGGCTGTGTAAAATGGGTCACTGGAAACATGTAAGCAGAATGAAAGGAGAGAGGAGACCCTGTTAATCCTGGATTTTTTGGTTCTTTGAGCACAAATTTAATGCTAAACTACTTTCTGACTTGGGGGACTGACATGTGCTAAAAAGCTTTGCTACAAAGAGGGGAGAGAGCAGCAGAACATAAATGAAAGGAAAATTCTGTGCCTCTGAAAGCAACAGTGATTTACTAAGACATTTGAGGATTTCTGGAAATGTGTTCCCACTTCGGTACCGCTATATGGAAGCGGCTTTCCACATGGTGAAGAAAACTCCTTGTGCATTTGTAGAATTCCCCTAGCATCCTCTCCTTGCACTTCAAAGGAAATGCCCAGCATTACCCTGCTCTTGGCAGGGAGGAGATGCTGTAACTCCCATGTCCCAACGTTCGGGACGATGTGGCGGATTCTTGGGTAGCGAAAAACCTGGTGCTCCCCTCATGGTTCATACACTTTTGCAAACTAACACGCCGCTTGGAGCCTGTAAAATTTAATCTTGGAAATCACTGCAGAAAGCGGAGGACAGAAGCCCGTAGGGAAATAGGGGGTAAAATGTCATTAACTTGCTTCTGTATTCCTCTAATTAGCTCAACTCATCCTCTTCTCTTGTTGCCAATCACCAGATAGCTGAGGAATGCACAGAAGCGAGCCTCCCTCTGCCTCACCTTCCCTGGCTCCCAGGTGGGAGTGCTTTACAAGGAATTGGGCAGCATACCGGTTCCTAGCTGAGCCCAGGTGTCGACACTGCCCTCGCAGTGTGCTTCCTGCTGGTTGTAGGAAAGCTGGTGGCCACGTTTCATAGCAGAGAGGCCTGTGGGAGCAGAGCTGGGAAGCACGATCTGGCTGCAGAGGTGATGGGGCTCTCGCTTCATTGCTCCTCTTACAGCTACTGACAGTGGTTAGACTTTGATATGTAAGTACACACAGTTTTTTCAATTGTTTTTCTAGTAGTTTATGCCGGTGGCTGCTATTTAACCTGAATAGGAACTTGTTTATTCATAGAAATACACCTTGACCTTATCTTCTTTCAAATGCAAGTAGAAGGCTCTATTTGACTGTGGAGTGGCGAGCCTTTCTTAGCTAGGTGTTATCAGGCATGAGGGTAAGGGAGCGCGTACTGTCCTTTGAAAAACACAAGCTTGTTGGTGTCAATACATCTTGTTTCAGAAGAAGCTGAGTTGAAATTTATCCTCTGTTAGGAAGTTCTGTGCCAGCATTGCAGTTTTTTAAATGGTTGAAAAGATGATCTTGGGGAAAGAAGGAGAGAGTCTTATTTTCTCTAAGGAAATTGAAAGAAGCAAAGAGTGCGCTGGGGCGAGCGGTTGTTACCCTGTCTTGAACCCACAGCAATAGCATTTTGGGCTGTTTCTGGCTTGTTTCTTCTGGTTTGTTCTTTCTGTGGGAGATGTGTTATTTTGTCTGTCAAATTAGGCTTGTTGAAGTAGAGGAAGAAGAAGAGAATGAGTGGAGGAAGGAGCAGAGCCAGTGTACACCTGAGGAAGAGACTAGACAGGCAGTGTTGAAGCTCTTGTAGGTAGTGCAGTTCTTGGATCTCACTACATTTGATCCCAAAATACTTGCTGAAGTTCTGGTTCCAAGTTCCCAATGAATTGTAGGGACTTCTTTATCTCTGCATTTTAAAAGCTTCCTAGAGGAAACATGACTCTTTCAAGGGCTTGAAACTTCATCTCAATAAAGTAATAACCCATGAGCTCCACCTACTCCTTTGAGAAGTCCTAAACTTTCTAGAGTTGGATAGGTGCTCTCCATTCACTGAGAGCCACCGAGTAACATGCTACCGGTGGAGGTGTGGAGCATCTGAAAGTCGGAGCCGGGAAATAGACAGCAGGAATAAAGTCAGGCTTTTAAGATTGAGGGACTCCTGCTGTTTTTTTTTTTTTTTTCACCTAGAACTTAAAAACCCAACTAGTGATGGGAACATGGGCCTCCTCTATTAGGCTTTCAAGTTAGCTTGCCTGCAAATTATGTCCCTGTCTCGTAGGACACGATGGTCTGGGTAACAGTAGTGCAGTGCACTGCCACCAGGTCACAAATAACCCCCTTCTGCCCCAGGGAGCAGAAAATCAGTTGAGAGCAGTGCCCAAGAAATTAGTTTCACTCTTACGTTAGCTGTGGGGAAGCGAAATGATTCTGAAACTCCCTGTAGCTTTTCCACCCAAATATTGGGAGCTGAGGAACTCCGGGACAGGGAGGGAGGGGGAAAAGCAGCGTTCCTCCCTCCCTCTGAGTCATTTCAAAGCACAGGAAGGGCTTGCAATGTCGGCTTCAGAGGGCTGTGACTGTTCAAATAGAGCAGCAAGCGAGAAAAAGACTTGCTGCCCTGTAGCACGGTCTTCTGGCTTTTGGGGACGGGCTGGGACTGTTTGGGCTTTGGAAGAGGAAACAAGTTTTGTGTTTGGAAAATCCGTGTCCTGTTGTTACTGCCCTAGGATGCTACTTTTTCCATACAAAGACTTCCTGTTGTGTCTTTGAACTAACCTGTCTTTCTCAGTGCAAATGATGTCTACAGAACAGAGGTTTCGGGTTAGGACACTGACCGTTTTTACGTCCATTTTAAGTACTTGTAATTTGAAGTAACTTCACAAACATGGTAATATTGCTGGTGAATGCATAAGCTCTGGGAACAGAGTGATGTGTACAAAGCTGCTCACAGGTCCCAGGCTCCTTCCAGAGGGAAAAGGCAGCAGGAGATTTGCCTCTTCTTTGCTACTAATTCTAGAAGAAACCACAATTTCCTCCGTGCACTTCAAAGCGCAAATGAACCGCAAGGATCCCGCTTGCTTTCGAGTACGGCGAGGTAACCAGCCTCTCGGGAGAAGCTACCATACCTCAGCAGCGAAAATAATCTGAGGCTCTGATGAGGAGCGAGGACTTTGGTGAGAGCAAATAAATTTGCTCAGGGTCAAATAAAGACTTAAAAAGGTCCATTGCTTCCCATGAACTGCTGCAAGGTATTGCGAAGGAGGTGGAAATTCCCGTAGCCTGTTTGTGATGTGAGGTAGGGAAGAGGCTTTTGACACCGTCACAATACGTTTGGGGTAGGAATGGTACATGGCTGACATCTTGCTTAAACCAGTGCAAGCTGGAGGCAAATTACTGTGTAGGTCTTGGTGAATTGAGCATCCCAAGTCTGGCATTGCTGCCCTAATGGGGAAGGAGACAGGGCAAAGTTTGAGTCTAAAGGGGACTGAGAAAGTGGACCGAGGGAAGGGGTCCTGTCCTGAAGCAGTGTGTTGAGCCAGGTAGCTGTGCCTCCCCCTTTTACCGGTGACTCTGCTCAGCATCACTACAGGTGGGGCTCAGACAGCACCAGCCTGTGACCAAAATTGCTCCTTTGCCAATGAAAATAATGCTGTCTGGCCTGATGCTGACAGCCGTGTGACTCATATCTCTTTAAACACAGTTTTGAAGGGTCTGTGTTGTTGCGTACCTGGTCAGGAAGGTGTGGGGCACTTGCTGTGTGTCCTATGGTTGACTGCCCAGGGAACTGGTGGAGTCGCCGTCCCTGGAGGTATTTAAAAGATGTGTAGATGTGGTGCTGAGGGACATGGTTTACTGGTAACTTGGCAGTGCTAGATTAACGGTTAGACTTGATGATCTTGAAGGTCTCTTCCAACCAAAACGATTCTATGACTGCCAGTGCTTGAGAGGTGTCGCGCAGGAACGAAGAACGGGCTTGAATCACTTCCTCCCTCTTTCAGATTTTGTGTGTTGGCAAAGGGCCTCCTGATGTCTCCCAGGCTTGATTATACAGAAGCAGGCGTGCGGTGGGCTTCTGTCGTGACCCCAAAATGCAAGCACTTATTCTGGGCATGAGCAGCACGGAGTAACTGCGCCTCAAAAGAAGGGTTTTTCCGTAGGTGTGGTAGAAGCGTGGGCTCCCTGCTTGCAGGTTGGTCTGAGGTTAGGCAGAACGGTGACTAACCTTAGGAGAGGCTGGGGGAGGAGGGTGTGAGTGTGCTGCTATTTATGCAAACATCCTGATAGCTCAAGCAATTCAGAAAATACCTCAGAAATTGAGGAAATATCACAAGGAAATATCAGCTGGGTAGGGCAAATAGCTGTGGCGTTACCTGTGAGGAGGTGGAACTGGTGACAGCTTGGGAGCGGGACACAGATGTGTAATGAGACTCTCACCTTCCCCTCGATAGTCTAAATGAGCAGAAGAAGGCAGGCAGGCAGGGCTTCCTGCCTGCGGGTTTGTGGTTGCCCATCCGAGAGGATGTCTCAGGGGAGGCTGACAAAGCGATGGAGAGACGGTGATGGGGGCGAAACACGAGTAGCTCACCTTGGAGCTGTGCGAGAGCCGGGGTAGGAACTGTGACTTCGTGCGCGTCATAAAATATCTAGCAGCGGTGGAGGCGCAGCCTCAGCCTTTCTCTCCTTTCCTGAAGCAGTGGAGGCACAATCTTAGGGCTGATAGAAAGGAGTCCTTTGAATGGCAAAAATATTCCAATGGCATTTAGCACGGTGACCTTTAAGCACTTCTACAGGCTGATTCAACTGGAGTAGAGAGAACACTTTGGGTGAGGCCAGGCTCAATGTAAATCTGCTGTGAATCACGCTGTTGTGATGCTGTCCACTGCCTTACGTGGTCTCCCAGTCCCATGTGTTTGAGTTCTGGGCAGATAAACATCATTTGCTTTATCATGACAAATTAAACAGTTGGGAGGGTCCATTGCCGTTGCCTACAAATGCTGGAGGAGCATTGAAGCAGGTAAGGCTTACTGTGCAATAGACTTAAAGCATCTTTCAACTATTAGTTTGTGTTGGCTGTTATTTCCAAAGTATTAAAAATCCCAGCTTTTGAAGGCGTTTGGTGTGGAAACTCATTTCACCCCCCCTCCCTGCCAAGTTGTGTTGCTCTCCAGGAAGCAGCTGAATGCCCTCCAGCCCCGTGGCTTTCCCAGTATCGCTCCCCTCCAGCTCCAATGATAACCAGTTGTACCGTCAAACAGGAAAAACCAGGCTCGAGTGAGGCTCAGACAGATAACTGTAAAACAGGCTGGTTATATCAACCGGTACCCGGGACTGAAAGCTTTCTGGGTAGCAGTTAGCACAAACCCTGGGGAAAATGCTACCCCAGCTCCTGTATCGCCCTCCTGCGCTGGTCCAGAAAGAACCGGGTACTGTGTCTGTGTATACTTCAATATTCTAGGGGGATTTTGTGTTTCTACCGAACTGTGTAGTTTACTCAGTCAATTGACACCTGTATCACTTACACAGAAGTACTGACTGTCACAAAACCAAGAAATACTGTACAAAAGCGGATAGATCGTGACGTGTCATGTTCGCTAGCTGTGTCTTGCACTCTACAGAGGCAAATCTCAGTAACCGTTGGAATGGAGGACTTTGGAGTAACTTAGTAGTTTCTTGTGAGGTTCACAGGCTTAGCTAGGTGTTAGGGCAACAGTACCGTTCCTCAGTCTCTTCCTTCTTTATATTTCCTTTCTGGAAGTCCTACACTGCAGGCTTGCACCCGTGTTACTTTTTAGCAAATAAGCATCCAACATTGGGGGAAGCGTGTCTATGGGATGCAAAACCCAGGAGAAACTAGGAAAGGAGTCCATCTTGAGCTCCCCTAAATTTTGGTCCCACCATTGCTCCTCTTTGGGATTCGAGAGAACAGAGATCCCAAATGTGCGCCCTCCTGGCACTTAAACACAAAAGCAGTGAGATCGCGTACTCCAGCGATCAAAGCGCTCTGGTTCTCCAGCTGCTCCCGGCGGGAAGCCTTAGCCGTTGCAGTATTTCTCTACTT
This sequence comes from Pluvialis apricaria, assembly GCA_017639485.1. Lineage (NCBI taxonomy): Eukaryota > Metazoa > Chordata > Aves > Charadriiformes > Charadriidae > Pluvialis > Pluvialis apricaria. Next base: position 83,074,602 of record CM030010.1, read on the forward strand.
TTATATGCGGCACACCGGCTTCCTGTGACACTAACAGGTTCCAGCTGTTTCCAGGTGTGCAGCTGAACAGTAATGCTTGTGTTTCAGCTTAAGACTACTCAACCTACAAGCTTTCTCGCTAGGAATATAGCCAGTGTACACATACTAAAAAGGCACGGCACATAAACTTGCATCTTCATGCTTCTAGCAAAACTCTAAATATATTAGTAAGTCTCCTTGGACTTGGAAAAACAGGAGTGATGCTTTACTAGCTGACCCCCCTTTTAATGCTGGCGTGCTTTTAGTGTGCTATCGCAGCAGAGTTCAGCAGTGGGAGTCCTTCACAGTATGTATTGCTCAGCCATGCTGGCTTTACTTCGGATGTGTAGCTACGTGAATACTCTTTCAGGCCATAAGCACAAGAAAGGCATATTTTGGTTAACTTGGAAACAACTCTGGTATTTTAGGCTGCTTGCAAAGTCAGGCAGATGTGCTGTAGCAGTTATAGCCGCTAAGGTTTCCAGGTGTGTTTGCAAAGAAGGGTCCTGTGGTCTCGCTGAAGGAAAGCCTGGGCTTTGGACCCCAAAGGAGGGCAACATACAACATGCAGACTAACAAACGGCATTCTCTACCTGGTTCTGCTCGGAGGGATGCCTTTCATAAGATAGGGTCGGCCAGCCGTGTGATCATCCCTAAGCCTGCTGTGCTGGATACGCAGAGCAGCAGTTTGTCTGGAGGACGGTGCCAGCTTTTGAAGAGCAGTGCAAAACCTCCTGGCCTGCATGTTGCCCCGGTGCCCTCCTGCCCCTGTGTTTTCAGTCACAAAAGTACTTTGCCTGCACAACGACGTGCATCTCGAGTCTGATCATTGGGGCTTGCTTCTGTTCGCCGTAACTGGGGGACACCTCTAAATGCATTGGGGATGCACTGAGGACGGTGAAGCTGTATAGGAACGTCCCTTTTTCCTTCTGCCCTCCCCAGGACAGTGCAAGCTCTCCCCGACTGGGCATGGGAGGTGTTTTTCGACTGCCTGTGCTGGCTCTGCAGCAGCACGATGCTGTGAGATTACTCCATTTCTGGTGGTTTGCTCTCCAGCCTCCTCTTTCCACCCACAGATGGTCCTGTGCACTTTGTCCTGTTGGGAATGCTCTGTCTTTCCAGGGCAATATGTTGACTGCAGGCTATTTTCCTTTCCCACACTGTAGATTTCAGCTAGTGCCCCCCGAGAAGTGCAGGAGAAAGAAGGCTTTCTGTCTACATCTCCTTCTCCTCATCTTGCAGGGTGATCGCTGTTCTACGCAGCAGTCTTCCTCGATCCTCCCTCAAATGAAGGTCCCTTTACATTGCTGCAGGGTCTGTAGGGTCTAACCTGCATTTCTAGATTTCCAGGATGCCTCTGCGCCTCTCCCCACCCAAAAACCTACCCTAAACTGTGCTTTGCTGCAGAACATCAAGACAAGCCAGTTCCACAGGTTGCTACTGCTCTCGCCTGGGAATTGAGCAAAGAGCCCCAACCTGTGTGTTATGTGAGAGGAGGAAGCCCTCCTTTTATCTCCTCTCTTTCCTTCTCTTTTTCCTTTCCCAGGTTTCCTCTGTTTATTCCCATGCCACCACCCATTCGCTTGGCCCTTCTCGGCTGCATCCCGTCTTCATGCCCATTCTTTGGGGCACCCCGGTTTTTGTGCAGCACCCACCTATGCTCGGGTCTGATGCCACCAGGCAATGCCATGGTACTGGCCACCTCCAGTTTTGTTGCTCCGCGGTTGCTAACAGAAATGACAAACTGGGAAAAAAACCCTAAAGCTGGTGGTTCAGAAATACTTCTGAAAATTACCTTTCTTGATGGGGCTAGTGGAAAAAAACCCAAACAAACACTCCATGATGAGGGCAGGCGCATGTAACACCTACAAAGATGTTAAAATTTTTCCTGTACAGTCGGTCAGCTTTGAGTGTCATCTTCTGTCTACAACCCAGACCCTTAGGTAGGTCCTGGGCTGTATTAAAATCTCCCTTCTCGCTCCATTTTTCCTTGCTCGGCGTCTATCCGCAGCGCTGGTGTCTGCCGCTCTCTAGTGGTGCTGAGCCCGGGGAGCCCCGCTCTACACCAGCGTTACACATCCCTGCTGAGTACCGTGTGTTTGTCCGTACATCCACTCCTCTCCAGGCATCCGCCACTGGACCCTGCCCACAACGGGTTACTGGGCTCCCTGTCTCACCCAGTCTAGCCATTTCCTGGGTCTTTCCTCAAACCAGATTAAGTATCTTCCTATAAGAAGGGCAAAAAAAAAAAATATTCCAGGTATTGGCACAAACGGTTTAGCTACAACAGCTGTGCCTGAAGATCAGTGCGATGGAATAAAACAGCAAATATGGCTTTGAAGCTAAAGGAGAAGGCTTTTTTTTTTTTTTTTTCTGGCTTGCTGTAAGTGAATCCTGTGTTGTAGCTGCAAAGTGAGAACCTCGCTCATGCTTTTTTTTTTTTTACTTTTAACAGAGCTTACTTCTGCCACGACAAGTCTAAATCCTGTACCCACATGATGTGGGCATTTAAGCTGCCCACGTTCCCCAGTCCCATGCTCAGAGGCAGAAGGAAAGTCCCTGGTTTCATTACGCTAAGGTGATACATTACGTGGATGTGTTATGTTGGGGAAACATCTTTCCAAGTGCCTCCCTTGTACACCACCTCCACCTTCCACCCAGCCAAACTGCCAGGTGAAATACCCTCTTCTGTCTGCCATACAGACCACTGATATCCAGTCAAATGTCCCCAGCAAATACTGTAGAAAAGAAAATCCCCCGTCCAGGAGAGGAAAAACCCTTTCTCGCTTTTATGTCCTCTTGCTCCGGCTCACCATTTCCAGTTATTGCACCTCAGGGGATGGTTCTGCTGCGCTGCAGTCCCCATCAGCGAAGGGGGAGGTTTTGGGGAGACCTAGTCGTTTAGGGTGAGCACAAGAAGGGGTTTTTCTCTGTCCGGTAGCCCGTTCAGCAAACAGGAGGTTGGATTGTGTTGGCTGAAATTCAGACCCTTAAATCCCCAAGCCATCTCCATGGCCCCTAGCTGTATCCCAGTGGGGGTGTGTGTGTATATATATATATGTCAAGGAGAAAGGGCATAACACTGAGATCTGAGTTACCAGTTCTTCATTTATTTTGCCGTTTAAAAGTAAAGTTGCAACTTCAGAGGCGGAAATGAAGTATGAGCAGCAACTCGTTGGAATAAAGCGTATAAAGACAACCAAGCAGTCCTCCGAGAAAGGAAATAAAAACTTGATTCAAACCAACCTGCTAGCAATAGTAATCCTCTCCGAAGTATAAATCTAAAATACACATCTGAAATGCAATGCCAAACTCGATTTGAGTCCCAATCCCATTTGTCTGATGCCAGAACAACAAGCAATAGATGATCTCATTTTATTGGAAAATGCGCTTTAATACAGGACTGTAATTAGATAAATTTGGGGAGGGTCAGCTTGGATCATGTCACAGTCCTCCTCATCTGTGATTTCTCTAATATGAAGCATAAATGTTATAGCCCTTTTTTTGCTTCTTGTATTGTTGTGCAAACAAGGAAAAAGAGACTCTAAAGAAAAAAAAAAGAGAACTTTTTTTCTGTTTGTCAAAGTAGTTGATGTGTTAAAGAATCCAAGTTTTCTACAGGATATTGTTTGTATATTTGAAGTATCAATTAATATTTGCCATACCAATTAAATATATTGATATTTAATATTTTTTGCTTTCAAGAAAGGGTTTTCCCCTGGTTGGGAGCCTCTCTGCAAAGCCTGTGACAGTGTCTCCGTTATGCCCCGAGGCACCAGGAGGTGTCGGGGTGCACACACTCGCTCGCTGGCTGCAGCTCAGCACCCTCTGACCCGGGGTGCTCCCATCCTGCCCCCGTTCAGCCCATCGTGCCTTTGATAATTTTCTTTTTGTCCCATCCAGCCTGCAGCAGGTGGTTTGCTGATGGACTGGCGTGCTGCTTGCTTTGGACAAAAAATGAACAGGTTCAAGTGACTCAATAGTAGGGGCATCTATTTAATAAAGGTATTTCAAGATGTCTTTTTTTTCCTCCCTTCTGGCCCTGGAAAATAACCTGAGCAAGTATCCATGTAGTTAGAAGAGGTATTTCAAACTGTGTTATGTTCGGTGCTTGCCTTTGCCTCCAGACCTTTGTAAGTGTGCCTTTTGACTGTTTTGTAGGGGTGGTTTTATCAGATTGGAGACACGCAACATGTCTAAATGCCTTGTTAAGTCTTCAAGCAGCAGGGCTATAATTGTGTAAAGGATAGAACAAAACATAAGGGTTTCATCTGCAGTGCATAGCAGATGCTGCACTTCTTTCTGCTTTCTATTGCTGAATATCTAGATAAGCTTTTGACTTTGTATTGACCCTGTTAGTATCTTCCTTTTGCAACACTGTGCATGTTCAGCCGTAAATGCACACCTTCGCAGAAAAAATGTATTATCGTGTCGGTGCCAGCTGTGTCTGTGTCTCAGTCTGCAAAGGGCTGGCATGGCTGCTGGGAAGCACGCGCTTCCAAAGGGCACATCTTTGACTGCACTCCAGTGCAGCCTGGTCGTTTCGAAGGTCTGACCAGTTTCTCTGGCTCCTTCCAGTATTTTGACTTCTCAACACAGCTACCTTCTTTCTGTTTCCTAGATAAGGGTTGGAATTAGGAGATATTCCTGTTGGGCGTTGGTTTTAAGTCAACTATAGTGATTATATACCCCAAAATACAGACGTGTTTCCGTGTAGGTTTTAAAAATCACACCCAGATCATTTTTAAGCTGTTATGATGATCACCAACCCTTCATAGCCGTAGGTTCTCCAGTGCCGCACAAGGCGTGATCTCCTTGTACACACAGACACCTGTGTTGACTCAAAGTAAACATTTCAATTCATGATGGATTCTGTCTTGCAGAAGTTTAAGACAAAGCCACATGACAAGGCATCAGGTTCTCCTTTAATTGCATGCTTTTCCAGAACGTGTCTTATGCAATGCTCTTCATTGAGGAGCCTGTAAATCTGCTCTGCTGTAGTGACAAAATTAGTGGCATGGATCTGTTACCACAACCTGTGTGATGAACAGGTTGCCCAGGGAAGTTGGGGATGTCCCATCCCTGGAGATGTTCAAGGCCAGGTTGGACGGGGCTTGGAGCAACCTGGGCTGGTGGGAGGTGTCCCTGCCCAGGGCAGGGGGGTGGAACCGGATGGTCTTTAAGGGTCCTGCCCACCTAAACCATTCTGTGATTCTTTGATTTTTTTCCTCCACGCGGCCAGGGTGTGTGTGGTCTCGCTGCTGGGTATTTCATAACTGTTCGCTTTGGCTTTCCCCAGGAGCTAATCCAGTCCTTTGTACGTTGGGGGCTTTTCATACTTTGAATAGTAATGCCTCTTCCTTCCTGTTGTAAAAATAGTCGTGTTCAAATGTGGGATTAATGTGGCAGTTGTGAAGAGGGATAGCTGAATTCTCCTGCGGGGTTGTGGCAAATGTATTGCTTCTTGTAGTACCCATGCCATTGTTTAGCTTACTGACGTCCCCCTGCATCTCTTCCAGCACATCCGTGGGACAGAGAAAACGTGCTCCTCCTCTCCACAGGTCCCCCCTCTCTCCCTTTTTGCTGGTGCAACGTGAATAAAGAAATAGTCTTGGGGCTCGCAATGATGAGGCAATTTGGGCTGAACTGACCTTAGGTTGCATCTATGTTATTGTTTCAGTCTGGGTCACTAGGGGTGGGTGGGTGGCTTTTCCTTTGTTTTGCGGCTGGGAGGCTGTGTTTGGACCAAACACCCCTGGCATCCCCAGTTACGGTGCTGTGCTCCATCCTACGAGGTGGTGCTCAAGGGCATGAACTCAGTTCCCTTCTGGTGAAACTAAATGGAATGATGAAGGACAGCAGACGTGGGCCAGCCTCCAGCGGGTTGTTCAGCCCACAGGACCAGACTAGACTGAGTCAGGACTGAAAATGAAAAAGGCCCTGGTGTGTGCATAGTCTGGATGGCCAGGTCTTCTGACCAGTCAGTGCTTTGCAAGTGTTGTGCTGGTCCAGGCCACTTGCTGATGTAGATGGGAGTGTAACGGTCTTTTCTGACCTTAAGGGAATAAATCACGGTGCTGCAAGGAGCATGGAAAGAGGAGGAGAGTAATAATGAATCCTTTCTGGAGCCCTGGGAAATGGACTGCGGGAGAAAAGTTGACTGGAATACCTCTCTTCTGCAGGCTGAGATCACGCAGGGAACTTTCCTTCCTCGATCAGCTTTCTTGGTGCGTACCCCTGAAAAATCAGTCTGGTTACTCAACCAGACTGATTTTTCAGGGGTACGCACCAAGACAGCTGTTTGTCCCCTGTTTTCCTTTTTGACATGGCGAGCAGGGGCACAAAGCTTCAGGTTTGGGAGGAAAAACCTTTCTTGCACAATAAAACCTCAAGCCAGGAGATGGTCTAGTGTGTGCTTGCGAGAGGCAGCCACCTGAGCCGTGGGATGGTGGGGTATGAAAGGGAGGGGAGATGTATAAAATAGCTTCAGGGACGTTCCGGATCCAACCCAAGGCTGTGCCCCTGTGACAGATGCGACGTTTTAGGCCTTATTAGTTTTCAGGGTGTGTTTTGCAAGCGACAACCGAGATAAAAGCTGAGGAAAGATCAAAGCCGATTTCATGGTTTCTATGGGTTTATGCTTCTTGGTTTCACTTTCCAGTATCTCCCTAAGACTTTCTTCTCTCCATGCGTGCTGCCCTTTCATCTGCCTCTCCATTTCCACTCGGCAGGTGAGAGCTTGCTGACCTTCCAGCCTCGAGCATGACTTGTGAGCTTGACCAGCCCTTCTTTTGCCTCCCCCCCAAACCTGAAGCAATGTTAGATTATTTTAGCTGTGAGACAACTCCTTTCAGTATCAATTCTCTTAGCTGGTGAGATTTACGTTCTTTGCAGAAGTTGGGCTCAAGTTTCTCCTTCTCTGTTGAGAGCCTCTCCGGGTAGCTGTGTTGGCTCAGCAGCCTGCCCGAGGCTCCGATGCCTGAAGTGCTGATTCAGGGGTGCCAGGTCCAAAAGAAACAGTTGAGAAGGGGCTTTCCAGGGGGCGGGAGAGCTGCTCATCTCCCCAAAAGACATTTGTATTGCAGCGACGTGGTTCCTTCTCAGTGGAGAACTGGATTTCCCCTCCTCACCATGTGCAGTTCCACTCGCTGCCAGAGAACAGTTGGTTTTGGCTTGCTTTTTTTTTTTTTTTTAACATAACTACTCCTATGGTGGCTTGCGGGTGAAATGTGGGGAAAGGATCTTTCCCAAGGAGAAGAGGTGGGGAGGCACCTGGCAAAAAGAGGATAAGGAAAAGCCTCGAAACATTAAGTGGATGGTAATGAAAATAACACCTCTGGGTGTAAGCCCACGTCTGATGGTCGAGTTCGGGTCCGTTTTTGGTATGTTAGGGTATGAAGTGCTTCGTGGCAGAAGCGATATACTTGAGTGTGTTGTGCTGCACTGGGGCTGGGACCCCAGCCAGAACCATCATCCCCCAGTAGCTGGGTGCCATGTGCTGCCCTCCACAGGTGGTTGGTGGGGCTGGTGCACAGCGGTCCCTCCAGCAGCCGTGGCTGGATGACACAGAGATGTCCTGGGAGGTGGGACACTCCCGCTCACCATGCACAATCCCATCCCCACAGCCATTTCCCACGTATCTCATCCTTTTCCTTCCCAATAAACTTTTAATAGCTGGGTAGCATCCCACCCCTTACAGACCCCCGTGACCCTCACCAGCAGCCCCTCAGTAGTGATTAACCCTGGCAGGATGGCAAGCGTTCATCTGTGCCTGCCTGCAGCTGGGACCATCACTCCTTCTCCTGCCCTACCACGTGGCTCTTCCAAACGTAGCACGTTTTGGCACTCCAGACTGCACTTATAGGCACTTTGCCTTCCTGCCAGTGGGCTTAGGACTTGGAGGGGTGTCGATACCTGTGGCAGGCAGAAATGCCCACCGTATGGGGCTGCTGAGGCTCTCAAAGGTAGCTGGGCTTCTCCCTTGACCATTTCACTTAAGCAGCACCAGCTCTTTAGAGCAGATTTTGGTGTAGGCAGCTGTGCATCGCAAGGACTAGTGCTGTAGTGGCTTCTCCGCATCTCTTCAGAGCAGGACCGTGGCTCATCTCGTGGTCCATTTAGCTGGTTGTTATGGTTTGAGAAACCCATAACAATTTATTGTCATTTAGACAATCATTCTATCACCCGATGCCCCTCCCCACCCGGGAAAGGGAATTGGGAAGAACAAGGAAACCCAGGAGTTGAAGTATAAACAGATTTAATAGAGTAAGGTTAGATGATTAACATTAATAGCACTAAAGAACCAATATTGATCCCGACACCGATACAGAATATGCAAAGATTAGACTCAGCCAATTCTGTCAGTTGGAAGCTGTGTGCTCCCAGCAGTGGACAGTAAGTGTCGGACACCGCAAGTGCTATGGCTTGAGGAGGAAGGGAAGGGCTCAGGAGTCTGGCACCGGGGCGTGAAGTTCTCAGGATTGCAGCCATCAAGGGAGGGAGCGAACTTTGCAGCAAACTTTCTGATTTATAGTGAATGTGACATTCATGGTATGAAATAATCCTGGTAGCCAGCTTGGGTCAAGGTCTTGCTCCTCTTCATTGCTGCACCTGGTGAGCTTGAAAACACTGAGACCTTGAAACCCACACACCATAGCTGGCTAGAAAGTATTTTCACAAATTCAGACACCAGAGTCTTCTAAAAGGGCAGTATTCCCAAGTATTAGAAGATAAATTAGTCCTGTGTTGCTCAAATCAGGACCCTGGTCATCCTGCTGCCTTCCCGTCCTCTAGGTAGCTCTTCCCAGGCTGTGAATGCGCCAGGCTGTGTTCTCTGTGTGCAAATCCCAGTTGGAGAAGTAGGTCCCCTGGGCAACGCAGATTTGCAAACCATTCAATGAGGTTCTGTCACTTTCGGGTTACTTAATCAGACTTGGACCTCATCAGGCGAGACCCTGCTTGGTGGTGGGGAGCTGGACCTCATGTGTAGTTGGTGAACTTTGCAAGTAGGGTGGATAAACTTAATGTTACTTGGTCAGACGGGAAATGTCAAGCTACTACAAGCACAAGATCTGTAAATAGCGCTTTGAACAGGAGGAAAACAGCGGAGACAAATGTCATATATGCTGTGGCAATCAAACCCCGGTAGTCTGGAAAGAGATGACATTTGTTGGGAAATGAGTCACTAACATACGCGTGAAGCGGAGATGTGCCACTAGACATCGGGGAGGTTGGTGGTTGTGGTTGAGGAAGCTTGTGTCAAGCTAGAAAGCAAGAGGCGCTACTTTTCTGAAGATGAGAGTTAAGTCTTCTGACTTAACCAATAGAAAATGGGTCGAGACCATGTTTAGCTCTACCAGAAGTAATAGTTATGGGTTATTCTGCAAGCCAAATGATGTGGACACAGCTTAATTACTGACTTAACTAAAATGGAAACCACCAACATTTGGAAAAAGAAAAAATAAAAAAATACCGCTTTAACCGAGCCTGCCAGCTTCTAGCTGCATTAATCGAGAAGTCAAACTCTGAGGAGAAGGGGAGGAGACCTTGCCATAGAGCTTCTTGGGAGGCTGGTGGTAGGACTGTTGCTAGGTGTTTGCCTAAATAAGTTACCCAAATAGCAATTAAAATGTGCCTTCAGGAGGCTGCTGCCTCAGGTACAGAGGGGAAAGGTGCTTGCATACCAGTATCTTTGTTGTATTTCTGGCCTTTTTGGTATTTTTTGGCACCTCTTTCCTCCTTGTCATGCCCAGAAAGGTCCAACTGAGAGAGCTTGCGTGACTCCTTCCATATCTTGGCAAGTCTAATCCCTTTTTCCAGTTGCCCAGCTAGTGGTGCAATTGCTGACACAGACGCAGCAGGCAGCTAAAACCTTGAGCTGCCGCAGTGACGTGCTCGATACCCAGCCTCCCACCGCCACGGTGGGCTCTGCTGCATCATCAGCGCTGCAAGACAAGCAGGCGATGTAATCCTGCCACTCTGATTCATCTTCTTCTCTTCAGCACCCATTGCGTAAGTCTCCTGAAGTGCTGGAGCATCCCCACCGGCGTTGCAGCATCCTCTTTCTGTTCCAGGGTAAGGCGCTGGGGGTTGTGGGGGCCGCCTTTGAGTTGGGTGGAAACTTCCCATCTTGTGAAACGCAGGCTAGATCTAGTTGGCGGAGGTTCCAGGAGCGTGTTTTGGTGTAGCCATTGTAATTAGACCTGGACCGCTTCTGTGCTAGCCCAAGAATGAAGCACTAAAAGCAAGAGAGCTTCCTCCCAGCTGGTGGAGCTGTGGAGGACATGGGGTTGAAGTTCTACCAACTACGCAACGAGAGCAGCAAGGCCATGTCAACAGGCACGTCTCGCTTATAACACACCGGCTTGCAATTTATTGGCTCCCTTTCTGTCGCAGCCTGACTTCGTTTCAACTCATCATCGACTTGTTCCCATGCCGGGGGGTTCGAGCCATCACCATCGAACGAAGCCCCTATGCAAATCGCTAACGGTGTGCGCTCAGCGGCACCTGCAGTGTCTAGACCGGTTCCTGCGCCCACATGCAAATGTGTGGAGAGGGAGCCGGGGCTGGTGGCCGAGCCACCGACACCGCTGTCTGGTAAAGCCCTTGGGCTTCATTCCTGATTCACCTCTTCCATGCCGGGCGGCACGGCACTTTCTGCTTTTTCCGGCGTGCCTTTGAGGAATAACGCTGCTTCTCTGCTTCGCGTTAGGTTCACTTCGGATTAGCTCATATTTGAAACAAATTGAGAGGTTCACCGAAGAAGTGCGGGGGTGCCCGGGTATTTCTCCAGCGTGCTTTTCTAGCAGCAAGTGTAAATTAGCACAGCAGTCCGGGGATTTTCTCCTGCGCTTGCTTGGTGCCATTTGCATCTCTGGGGTGGACGGGATGTCCCAGAAACTGTCCCTGCTCTGGGGTCAGGCGGCGTGCTCTGACATGCTGCTGAATGTATACTATCGCTTTCCCTTCAGCAGAAAGCACCCGCTCACTGCTCCGCAGAGGTCCTATGACTCAGGATCGACCGAGGAGGCAGGAATATCAAATTCACATTTCTTAAAAGTCTCCCTTAATTTCTTTCACCCTGATTGAGCTTTTGTTCTTGCTCTGAGCCTTTCTCCTTCCTCCTTATCCGTTCTCTTTCAAAGCTCCCTCTTATTGTATTCCCTTTCTTTAGCCCTCAAGCAGACTGAATAGTCGAGCCCTACTTTTAAAGATGCTCATAGTACGTTTTCCACCTCCTTGCAGGTATGCAGAGCAGAGGTGTCGTCACACTGTTCTGGTATTGTCAAAAATGAGATCTTGTCCCCGTGCCACGTCACCAACAAGTCTGTGTACCTTCGCTCGAAGACAATAAGTGACAGTGAGTTCAGTAGGTGGTTTGAACAACCTAATTTAGGACCAATTTCGTTAGGCTTTGGCTAATTCTGGTGCGTTCATGCTGAAATTTTGCTTCTATACCTGGTGTCTGCCACAGTAAGCACTATCTGTTTTGCATCGGAGTACAAATAAAACTCCGCCGAGTTGCGTTTGAGCTGGTAACCACCAGCACAGGGCTGTGGAGACCCACGCGTCTTGGTCAGTCGTTCCCTTCCCCTGGGCTGTACCCTTGCGTCAGGGCTATGTTTTGCAGATCTGGGCTGGTAATTTTTTGGAAGGAAGGAAGGCCAGTTGCCTAAAGGAAATGATTCTTCTTGAAATGCAAGCAGGAGAACATCAGAGGAAAAAGGGCTAAAGAAGTTCTTTCCATACATGGAGAAATGAACATAGGCTGGTGGGGAATGTGTTTTTGAGGCGTAGGAGGCGCAAGGGGATGGAGAACATCCCAGTTGGGCTGGAAGAGCCCTGGGCTGGAAACTGTGCGCTGCATGAAGCTTCTGAGATGCACTTTTGTACGATAAGAGGGAAACCAACACTGCACTCGGGTCCCGGGTGCTTCTGGCGGGGCTTTCATGCAGTGCTGAACTGGTTGGTGCTGAAACAGGTGTGGATACAGCTCTCCCTCAGGTTTCGGGAGGAGGCATCTTCATCTCTGAAAGCAGATGATGGACCACAAACCACAGTGGTGACAATTCACTGCAGTTGGGGTTTTGGGGGGGTAATTTTTTTTTTTTAAAAAAGAGTTTTTATCTCTCCCGCAAGGAGCACTGGGTGAGCTGTGGAGAAAGGAGGGGTGTGCTGAAAGTTCACTTTCTCTCAAAACACACCTAGTGGTTTCAGCGTGGCCAAGAGAGGTTTGCTTGCTGCAGACATCTCTGACGCAGCCTCTTGCAAATCTTTACGTTTGTGGAGCATGCAGGTCCTCACTGAAAGGCAGGAGAGATGGCATCTTCATGGTATTTATGTCAGGGTTGGGTTCCTGCCTGTTCTGGTCAAACATGGAAAAGGGGTTTTGGTTTTTTTCCTCCTGCTCCACTTAGCTCAGGTCATTTTCTACTCATCTCTGACGCTGCCATGTTACAGACCAAGTTCTCGTTCCATCCCTGGCTCGTGTGTTTGGAGACGCTGTGACAGGTTTTTCCATCCTCGTCTGTCAGAGGGGGCTCAGGCACCTAAAACCTCCAGTTTCCCTCTGTCAGAAAGCACGCTCTCCCTGTCTTCACCTACCTCGCCTCTCATTTCTCATCACCGATTTTTTCAATGTCTTCAAGGAAATTTTTGACCTTGCTTAACTAGCCTGAGGCTTTCTGTGGTGCGATGCCACTAAATTACATGTTTTTAAGCAGTTTAATGGCTGCAGAAGCACAGCAAAGCCATGCAGCAGAGCACTTCTGTCCTGCCGCGGTCGTGGCCTTTGGGAGGTATTTGCACCACGTTTCTGTAGGGTTCTGATTTAGGTACCATGAAGAGGATGTCTGGAGGATCCAGTGGGTGTAAAAAATTTTTAAAAAATCTAATAAAAGTAACAGAAATAAAAAATGACTCAAATCCAACTTTTGCCTGCAAAGATGCAGCTGCTGCAGAAAACAGAGAAGCTGTTAGGATGTTTGTAATATGTTTAATTGATGCTGGCCTGGATAAGTCCACAGACCAATGTGCGAGGGCGCTCTTCTGAATTACTGGCATCCAGGAAGCGGTTAGCTTAAATATGTTTGCCGGCTAGATCTTCGCTCTCCTTCCCCCTTTTCGGAATTACCACTCAGCGTGCACAAATGTTAGCCCCCTGCAATGACTGCAAGCTTTTCCTTCCTGAGAAAACACCACGATGTTTATCAATATACACATTAGTCATGCATCAAAACCACCGTGACTACTACCAAGTCAATTCAGAAACCCTGGGATTACAGTATTTCTGTCAAATTCTCCTTTCTCGCCGCATCCACATTTATTTTGCCTTTCCTACCCGAAGCAGAAACTTGTAGCAGGTTGAGGACCAGCTAGGCAAATGCACATCTTCTGGGGCGATGCGGTGGGGATTCACCAAACTACCCCGGCGTCCTGGGGGAAACCCAAGTGTGTCGCTTCGGAGATGGAGCCAGAGCTGGGCTTCACTATGAAAATCTGCGTCTAGGTATGAATCAAGAGGGCAAGTCTGAAAGGGAACCACCGGCTGTGCTCTGTTCGTCTTTGTAGCCGTGTGGGCAATGACTGCCATGCCAGCCCACTGCCTGAAATCGCAGACCTCAGTCCACATCTTGGGCTGTTTCCAGAAGCATTCATGGGCCAGGCCAGGGATACTGTTGGGCAGCACTGCCTGCCCAAAGGATGTCATGATTCTAAGGATGCTATGATTCTGTGATGGCTGCTGATTCCCCACAGCCCCAGGGTGAGCACGTTATTTTGTCCCGGCAGTGTTGATGTCTCCTTCTTGGAGGGAACCTGCTGCCAAGGCCACCTCTGCAAAGGGTACGACTTCCTTGGTGCTCACGGTGAAGAGAGGCCCTCCTGTCCTCCCCCTGAGGGACATGTGGGTTTCATCCTGGGTACTAAGTGAGTTGATGAGCACCATGACTGTCATGGAAGAAGTGTTGTGAGGACGGACTTAAAGCAACACATCAGCACAAAGAAGCACATCCCTAGAGGAGACAACCTCGGTAAAAATACCTGGGACCTTGCATAAGTCTGAGGGCAAACATCTGCCCCAGGCTAAAACTGAGGTCGCTGTGGCCAAACTGGTTGCCCAGGACCCCTCTAAAGCCGCCTCTTTCTAAATCCATCCAGCTGAAACATGGTTTTGTAGCTCCCACTTCTCTCTAGGGTAGACAGGAGATGGACACCTGTCCTGTAGCCACAAATATGGGGCGTTATCTTGCTCATGAGTTATCTTGGTCTGTCCATCGCATGTCTGCCAGGGGTAGCTTCTTCCCGTATCAGTTTCCTGAAGCGCTGCCAGTGCTGGTGTTGGTTTCCTTCCAAGCCATGCTTGGAGTGCTGGCTGCGTGCCCCAACTCCGTCCTCTCCACCATGCAGTTCTGGGGAAAGTTGCTTTCATTTCTCTTGGTTTTCCCCAGCTATAAAAGCAGGATCACTTTGAAGTCATAAACTTCAGAAAAATTTTGAAACTTCTTTGGTGCCTCTGTAGCACTCTGAGTAGGTGAACAGTCATCTCTTGGTAAATCGCTGCCTTCGCCACCATTTCACAGACTTTTCTTTGAAGAGACTCCTGCTGCGACCCAGCAAAATGACTTAAACCAGCCCTAGCTTGGGCTCCTTCTAATAACTTTCTGCAAGTATTAAACCAAATGCAGTTTTAAAGCCACCTCCTTTTCCGCTGCCGTAGCAGCAAGGCTCTCATTCCCTCCACAGGATTTTGGGAATAGCTCATGGAAATCCTCCCTGGCCTCTCTGCGACTCTGATGTACAGGGAGTTAAACTTCTTGCTCGTCCATTTTTGACCTTGGTCTCTTGAACAACATCTTCACAAGAGTTTTGGACCTATCTCAGAGGAAAAACAAGTATTTAAGAGAAAGATGAGCAGCTTACGGTTTGAGTGGAAGACTCTTTTTTTTTTTTTTTTTTTTTTTTAGTTTACCATCTTATTAGTATATGAAGTGTTGATGTGATCTGAAAGTTCCAAATTACAACATTATCGCACAACCACATCATTTTTCTTCTGCCCTCTTCCTTCCTCCTCACCTCGCTATTGTGGCTGCGTGTCCCCTTCCCCTTTTGCTTCCCGGCTGGTGACTTTGCTTTATTCAGGGCAGCCCCTGTCCCACCAAAACCTGAGAGCACCGGGTGATGCTGCAGCCATCGCTTTGCAGCTGTGGCCATTAAATATCCTGCGTGAGAGCCGAAGGTGTCGGCGTTACAGGACTGACCCCTTGCATGCCAAAATGCATCGCTGTAGTCCTTCAGAGGCTCATTCTGAGAGAAACCCAAAAGATGCTGTGAAACGTGCAGACGAGCGAGCACCAGCCAAAGGTCCTCCCAAAATCCACAGGCGTATTCCCGTGTGTTTAAGGCCTGGGGGACGCTGCGTTGCCAGAATAAAGCCGTGTGGACACGTGGCTCTACAGCATTGTAAGGATGTGCATGGTCTGACCTCCCTTTGTACATGCTCCTACAATTTCTTATTGCCACGTTCATGTCTACTTTGGTGTCGATAGTTTGCCCGCTACCTTTCGCTTATCCCTGCCACGAATGGTGGAGAACTGGCTCACTGACTGCACAGCACACTGCGCCTCCGAGGAGAAAACGTAATAAAAAGCTGCTTTTCCTGAAACGGTAGGCAGGCAGGACGCCTCTCGCTAAGCCTAGACTATTTCAGATCCTAAGTGCTGTCATGGGCTACTAAATGGGGCCAAACAGGACAACCCCTGGTACCACCCTGGGGCTCTTTGCACATCCAAATGGGGGTTTGATCCCTACGTTATTCCTCCCTACCTGAAAGCAGGTTGTAGAGAGGTGGGGGTCGACCTCTTCTCGCTAGTAACAAGTGACAGGACAAGAGGAAATGGCCTCGAGTTGCACCAGGGGAGGTTTAGGATGGATATTGGGAAAAAGCTCTTCACAGAAAGGGTTGTTAAGCATTGGAACAGGCTGCCCAGGGAAGCGGTGGAGTCCCCATCCCTGGAGGTGTTTAAAAGACAGGTAGATGTGGTGCTGAGGCACATGGTTTAGTGGTGGAATTGGCAGTGTTAGGTTGATTGTTGGTCTTGATGATCTTCAAGGTCCCTTCCAACCTAAACGATTCTAAGGTTCTGTGAAGGGCACTCTGGACCTAACATAGGTGTTGGCGAGGGAAACAGCGGGGCTGCAGCCCCTCTCTCTCCAGCCCCAGCACCCTAAGGGTGGTCTCACCCTCACCAATCCCCGTCCCAGCCCCGTTGCTCTTCCTGCTGCCGCGCTCTGGCATCCACCAGCGTTTCCCTCCCGGGCCACTGGTACCAAGACAGTCACTGCTGATAAACGTGCACGTCAGCGCTTAGTCACAAACGTGCAGAGGTGTAGGAATAGTTTGCTTTTTGCTGGTGCTGCTGTACCAGACATCTCTTGCGTTTCCTGGGTGTTTGACTCGGACAGCAAAATGCTAGATTTGAAGGGTCTGAGCGTATAGCAGAGCTCTTTAGCAGAGATCTTTATTATCTTTCCGTGATACGGTGATAGGCGTTTTTGCTGATGTAAGAGATGGCAAAAAAAATAGCGTGGGAGGAATTATAGCCCCAAGAAAGAAATATGTAAATATCTGAATGCATTAAAAAAACCCTGCTTACCCAGGGTTTGCGCTCCGATTTTATTCTGGGCTCTTTTTGTGGTTGAGGGGTAAATGCTAAAAGGAACGAAGGGTGATGTTTGTACAGACCCAGCTAATCAGAAATGGGGTGTGAGGAAGACTACGTGGTCAATCCAAATACGGACTTCATCCCAATGGTTGGGTTTAATCAATAACATTGTAAATGGAGCTTCTGACCCGGCTGTGGTGAGCATCTGAGAAATTACGTCACCTCTTTCCACGGTCCGCTGGCCAGATGTGACTGCTGAAGTTTGAATCTTGTCGCTTGTGTCGGAGTGTGACCCTCCTGAATAAATAGGAGCGTTTCTTCACCCGGTTCCTCAGTACATGCCTGGGGCTGAGCCTGCTGTGAGGATGCGTGTGTCAGCTGTGGGGGGGACAGGAGCCCCCGTGCTGCCGTGGCTGCTGCTGCTGCTGCTGGTGATGTCCCACTCGGCCTGGGCAGGTGAGCTACTGGTGTCTTTGCGGAGATCCCCCACGGCTGTCAGCTCCCCGCCGGCCGTGGTCCTCGCAATGGGTGGGCATCACCTCCATCCTGCGCCAAAAGGGACTGGAGGAGACAGGGTCTCCTCGTGGCTGCTTAGCCCAGGGGTTTTACTTCTAGCCAAGGAAAGAGCGTGACTGTCCTCCTTTGCTAGGACCCGGTTCAGCTCTCGGGAGCTGTGTGAGAGCTCTCGGGAGCTCTGTGAGAGCAGGGTACCAAGGTAGAGGAGCAGATGAGTTTCTTACTATGGTCCCTGAAGTCTTGTCAGTGAAAGCATGGAAAGGGACAATTTCTCTGGCTCTCTAAGAGATTCGGAGTTGCTGCATCTCAAAATCATGCTGTTTGTAAGTTGCGAGCTTCTCTCTTTCTCAGCCATCCTGGAGGTGAACGGAAACCTGAACTGTAGGTGCGTAAAGACAACTTCGGACTACATCAGTCCAAAGAGATACGAAAGCATTGAGATCAGACCCGTGGGAAGCACCTGCAGACGTACAGAGATCATGTAAGTGCTGCAGGAGGCAGAAAGCCGCTTTCTCCTCCGGCTCTTGCAGAGCAGCAGGGCCAGCGCCGCACCTTTTCTTCTGCAACCGCCCCGCTTCTCCGCTCCCTTTCTGAAAACGAAAGCTTTTCAAAAATGCCAGTAAGCTCACTCACGCTTGGGGGCTGAGAAACATCAGAGCTGAGCTGACCTGCCAGAGCTCCCCAGGAGCTAAACGAGCCTTTCCAGCAGGGGAAAGCACGATTTCCTCATGCTGGTGCTTAGCGGGGAGCGTGCCGGAGGGGGGGGCGTTAGCAGTTTGGAGGAAGCGCATCCTCAGACACCGGGCAAGATGAGCCAGAATCAATTTTTCCAGTACCAAAACGCAACGCTCCTGAGAGCAAACAGCATCTCGGGTCAAGCCCTTATCTCGTTACTCCTGTCCTGACTAAAGCGGCACGTTAAGCAGAAGTGTGAGATTTCTTTAACTGCTTGGTGTTGATGCGTTTGTAAATTGACAAAGCAGATTGTCTTTGAAGAGCCACCTCTGGCCTTCAAGCACACTCTCCGCTCCGCACAGGAACGTGTTGCATCTTGCTTTTTCCTGACCGTCTTGTGGCTTCCCTCTGTATAAGCAGCTCTCTGCGATCTGCTGGCACTGTAAATGAAAGCTGAGTCCTGCAGCTCAGCTCGGGCTGCTTGAATCCCTGCCTTTGGAGGGGAGGGTAATGCTCGTAAACTCTCCTTGCCTTTCAGAATTAAATTAAAAAACTCAGGGAAGATGTGTGTGAATCCTGACGCCCCTTGGGTAAAGAAACTGCTGAAGCGTATTGCTAGCACGTAAGTTGCTTTGATGGAAACTCCTTTGGCTCAGGTGGCCCTGGAGAGCAGCTCAGTCCATCTGCGGTCCCGGGGGAGCGCTCGCAGGACCGAGGGCTCTTGGGGGGCTACCAGGAGCCACCGGACCCACTCCCAAGGCAATACAGGGTGAGACCTCGCTGTGCAAAAGCAGCGTTGCATCATTCAGCATGCCAATGGGACCTGGGAATCCTGGTGGCCAACAGGATGCCCATGAGCCAGCAATGTGCCCTGGTGGCCAAGAGGGCCAATGGCATCCTGGGGTGTATCAGGAAGAGTGTGGCCAGCAGGGCGAGGGAGGTCATCCTCCCCCTCTGCTCTGCCCTGGGGAGGCCGCAGCTGGAACACTGTGTGCAGTTCTGGGCCCCCTGGGTCAGGAAGGACAGGGAACTGCTGGAGAGGGTCCTGCAAAGGGCTACGGAGATGATGAGGGGATTGGAGCATCTTTCTTATGAGGAAAGGCTGAGGGCCTTGGGGCTTTTTAGTCTGGAGAAGACTGAGGGGGGATCTTATCAATACTTGTAAATACCCAAAGGGAGGGTGCCAGGGGGATGGGAACAGTCTTTTTTCAGCGGTGCCCAGTGACAGGACAAGAGGGAACGGGCACAAACTTGAGCACAGGAAGTTCCATCTCAACATGAGGAGGGACTTCTTCCCTGTGCGGGTGGCAGAGCAGTGGCACAGCTGCCCAGAGAGGTGGGGGAGTCTCCCACTCTGGAGCCATCCCAAACCCGCCTGGACGCCGTCCTGTGCCACTGCTGGAGGTGTCCCTGCTGTGGCAGGGGGTTGGACTGGGGCAGCTCCAGAGAGCCCTTCCAACCCTGACCACTCTGTGATGCTGCCATCCATGGGTCTTGCCTTCCCTGGTTTGTGCATGGTGCTGTCCCTCCGAAAACATTTAGGCAACAAAAAATATATTTTTTTTTTTGGTGGGGCAGGGGAATGGCAGGAGGAGGGTTTGCTCATTGTGAGTGTGATAGTGCGTCGATGCTCGGCTGGAAAAGCCGCCCTCCTTCAGCGTGCCTGGGTTTGTGGCACAGCAGAGGGGTGGCCGGGAGACGTCCCCGTGAGTGATGCCTGCCCTGGGGAAATGGCAGCCACTTCCTTCAGTTGGGGCAGGAGCTTCCTCCCGCAGGACCTGCTTTTCTCGGCGTTCACACGTTTCTCCATCTTCTGCTTTTCGCAGGAAGAAAAAATAAGTTTCCCGCTAAGGAAGTTGACGCGCGGAGCCCCGAGACGGGCTGGCAGACGATGCACAGGCGTGCAAACCTGGCCGCTCCTCACTTTCCCCTCGCTTCCCCCCTTCCCGAAAGCCCTGTGTCCGGCCCCGGCACGTCCGCTGCCATCCCCGGCCCCGCGGCAGGTTTGGGGGGGGTGTTTCCCCGCTGTGTTCGGTCCCTGGATCAGCGTGAACATGAACCCTTCGTTTATTTACTTGCCCATAGACTGTGAAGCCTTTCTCTGCCAGGGCGTTCTCCGGTCTCCATAGGAATGAATTTGCGACTCTCTCCGTGCGGAGCACTCATCGACAGAGTGTGAGCCTGGGGTTTTTATTGCACAGCGTGGCATGTCCTGTCCTGAGAGCTCAAGTCAAATAAAATTAGGGTTGGTTTGGGGTTTTTTTTTTCTTTTTCTGTTGTATTTTCCCTGGATCTCCTAGCTTCGAAGAAACGCGGCAGAGCTTTAATAACCCCCACCGTTGTAGCCTTCCTGGAGCTGAATTTACCATCATTTGCATCCCGTGCCTGTGTCTCGGTGCTGTTTCGCAGATATGCCGCAGGCATTAAAATGCGCGTTTGAATATACGGCAGGTGAGGGATTTCTACCATACACAGGGGAACAAGGGCAGCACCCAGGCGCCTGCCAGGCGCGATGAAAACCCCTTTTACGTGGAGGAATGAGATAAAGGCAGGGAAAGGTTTGTCCAAGGCTGTGCTGGTAGCTGGGAGGGGTGCCCGACGGCCAGCGAGGGTTCGGCCGCCCCGGCACAGCCGGCGGGAAGCAAAGCTCCTTCCCGCCATAACCTGCTGTCTCCCTCGGCGATGATTTGCGGGCATGGTGTTGCCGGCAGGGAGCCGGGTAATACAGCTGATGCACCCCACGTCCAAACGCCGGCGTTCGTGACGGGGCTGGGGTGCGCAGGCAGCCGTACGGCTTTTGAAAGCGGCGAAGGCCAATAAGGAAATAATAGGGGAGGGGTGCGAGGTCCCTTGGTAGAGTTTTGGGACAATCGGCCACGGGGAGCAAGAGAAAAAGCAAATGCTGCCAAAGCTCAGGCAGGGATGCGCCTTGCAGGGGGGAAATGTGATTGTAGGGGAAATGAGTAATATGTGATCGCGCCAAAAAGAAAAGCACCCAAAAAAACCTTCAGGCTTGTGTGGCTGCATGGGCTAAGAACAAGCGCTGGGGGAAATGACCGATATATTTACAAGACCCAGCTTCGTAGGAAGGGGAAAACGGAGCAGGTTTCAGGAAGCCCGGGCCCCCGCCGAGCACCGAGCTGCTTTTTATCGGTGGCGTTGCAAGTTCAGCGAGCGCCGTCAGCAGGGAACGGAGACGGGCAAAAACCACCCCGACCCCGGGGCCTCCCGCCTGCGCCGCCTCACTTCTCCTATTTTCCGGCTCAAATAGGGGGATGCGGCCGGGGCCGGGGATGGGGCCGGCATGGCTGCGCGGGCGGCCCTGCTGCTGGGGGTGCTGCTGGCGACCCACCGCCCCGGGGATGCAGGTGAGGGTCCCCATGCCCATAGCGCGTGGGGCTGGAGGATGCTGGGGTGGGGGAATGGAGGTTTTTGGAGATGGCACCCCACTGCCATCTCCAGGGCTTAAATACCGCCGAGGCTCTTTTGCAAATGGGTGCGTTGATCCTGGTGTGGGATGTAGGGGGAGATGCATTGCTCATTGTTTTGGGGATGGCAGTGGGTTTTCGGGCGATGCGTGAGCTGTGGCCGTGTGTCCCTTCAGCTCTCCTGGAAGCCAACGGCAACCTGAGTTGCCGCTGCGCCAAGACCACCAGGGCCTTCATCTCCCCGCGGAAATACAGCAGCATCGAGGTCCGGCCGGTGGGGAGCAGCTGCCGGCGCCTCGAGGTGGTGTAAGTGGCTCCCAGAGGGGTACAGCCCTCTGTTCCCCCCACTGTCCACCCTGAACTATTTCGGTTTCATCCTCTTTTCCTTCATGAGAAATGCCGGGGCGGGGGGCTCGGCTGCTCCAGTCCCCCCGCTGGAGGAGGGATGCTGAAACCCCGTGTGTTTTCTAGGATTAAGCTAAAGAGCCTGGAGAGGGTCTGCGTGGATCCTGACACCCCTTGGGTGAAGAAACTCCTGCAGGACCTCCCTAACCTGTAAGCCCGCCCCCGCCCCCCCCCTCCACCCCGAGTGAAAGGGGCTCCCAGTGGGACCAGGGGCATCCCCTGAGGACCGGTCTTCACACGTTTCTCCCCACTTCTGCTTTTGGCAGGAGGAAGAAAGAGGCTCCCCACTGAGGAAGCTGCCACCGGTGGGATGGCCAGATGTGCCGGGTCCCAAACTGGACACCCCCCCTTCTCCCCCTCCTGCTCCTGTCCCCTTGCGCCGGTGCGGAGGGGTCGTGCTGCAGCGTGATGCCCTGAGCCCCTTCTTCCTTCGCATTTTATGCATTTAAGCCCTTGAAAATGCCAGTCCCCGCTTCCCCTCCCGCCCACCCTGTGGCCAAGCGCTGGGTGTCACCTTCGGGCACAACCTAAGAGGTCCAATAAAGGCGGCAGCCTTTGGTCACCGTCACTCGCGTCCCCCCCTGCGGCGTGCGGGGGGCTTGGGGGTGCTCGGGGGAGGGAGTCCGCTCGGCGTGGGGAGGAGAACGGGGGTCACCGCCGTTACTCCACCGAGAAACAATGGGCAAGCGGGAAGTTTTAAGAGGTGGCCATGGTGGTTTCCGCCTTTTTCGGCGGGGCGGCGGCGTGGGCCACGTGCGGCGGGGGGAAGCGACGGCAGGGAAGTCGAAGCGCGGGGCAGCTCTCATCCACCCCCAGCGTTTCCGAGCTTGCAAAATCCCCGTCGGGGCTGGCTATAAAGCAGCCCCCCGCAGCAGCTCGGGGCGGGCGGCGAGGATGCGGCTGCTGCCGGCGGCGCTGGCCCTGGCCATTCTCCTGAGCAACTTGGTGCCGGGGGGCGGTGAGTGACCTTGGGGTGGCCGTCTGTCTCCCCATCCAAACCCCTCGGTGCCCCGGATGGGGCTGAGCCACGGGCTCCTCTGAGCTTTCAAATTTGTCTCTTGCCCATCTTTGAGCTTGAGTTTGTCTTTTAAACCCGGTGGCTAAGCTGGAGGAGGATGCCTGGGACCCGGGGGGGGATCTGCCTGATGGGTTTAAGCTGCTTCTTTTCATGCCCCCCGTGAAACGCGAGCGCTTGGTGGGCGGGCGATGGGGTTAATTCATAAAATGTTGGTGAAGTTTTCGAACCCTGAAGCTAAACCTCCTCCATATGCGTGAAAAGAAAGCTTTGGGACCGTGCCAGGAGGGATTATTAGCCTCGCGTCAGCCTCGCCGCTTCAAACCCCATTAACACAAGCCGGTCTCTGCAAACGGTGCTGGGGAGGGGACAGGATGGTGGCATGGCGACGGTGGAAAGGGGATAGCAGTGGGAGGGGGGTGTCTCCATCTGCTTCTTTGGCGGGGGGCCGAGACTTGGGTGTGGGCTGCTCTCGGGCGCAGGTCTGTCGCTGGAGAGCCTTCTGACCAACATGAGGTGCAAATGCATCAAATCGACCGCCCGGGTCATCAACTTGGGGCTGATCCTTGCCATCGACGTTACGCCGCCGGGCATCCACTGCAGGAGGAAGGAGATCATGTAAGTGGAAAAACTGCAAACCCGTTCCTCCAAATCGCTTGCTCAATGTACCAGTGCAAAAATACGCGGGCGCCTGCGCCCTCTCCAATTCCCCCAAATCTTGCGGTGACTCTTGCTCTTGCACGGGACGCCGCTGCCTGTTTTAATGAGGGTTACCCCTGGCGTGGCTCACGGAGCCGAGGTCGAGGCCCCCAAAAATCCCATCTATCTCCCAGCAAGGGTTGCAAGGGAGTGCTTATCGCCGTGCCGGGGAGCGAGAGGGGTTTTCTCTGCAGACAGCGGCGCGGTGAGAAAAACGGTGGGGAAGTGGCGTGCGTGGGGCTGAGGGGGTCTCGTCCCCTTGCAGCCTCACCCTAAAGAAAAACAAGAAGGTGTGCGTGGCCCCCGAGGCGCCCTGGATCCAGCTGCTCATCCACAAGCTGACGCAGAGGTACGCGACGCCCAGCGACTGAAAAACGAGGGGCGTATCAAAGGCAGGGCCATCCCCTCCTCCCCGCTGCTTTATTTTCATTTCTTTTTCTCCCCTAAAACCTGCAGGAATGCCACCAAAAAAGAAGCGGCGGCGCGGGCGCGGCGGGAAGCGGAGCGGTGGGCTGGGAGAGCGGGGCCATGGTGCTGGCCCCCCATCCCGTCTCTCCCTCTGTCCCAGTACGATAATAAATAACCGGCTGCGGTGATATAACCCCTCCGTGTGGAGAGATGCCGGGTTTCACGGCACACCGCCGGCGCTTGCTCTGCTCCCGGGGTTTTGGCAGGGGGTAGGAGTCTTCCCCTGCGCTCCCTCCACAAAAAAAAGGCTCTCCCCTCGGGCACCCGGCGTCACCCTCCATCACCTGCATGTGACGGCAGCCCGTCCTGGGCGCCACCAATAAAAGGATGAACGTGCTTCTCTCCGTGGGCTGTGTCAGCTCTTTCTGCACGGATTTGTGTAAAAATTGGGAATTTTTGGGCAGGGGAGTTACAGCGGACCGTGGCACCGTGGAGCCCTCGGCTGCTTTGCCGCAGGGCCGTTCCTAACGCGCCGCCTTTCCTCCGCCCGGAGTTTTGGTGCCCTTTTCTGACAGCTCCTGGGACGAGCAGGTCGTGCCATGGACCGCTGGCGGGATTTGGATGGGGTCTGACCTCTGCAGCCCCACAGTGCTGACTCCCAGTTGCGCGAGCATGGGAGAACTGGGAGATACTGGGGAATTTCCTGGCTGAGGCTCTCTGGGTGGACCCCCGTTTTCCTGGGTTGGATGCCCAGGTCCCGCGGGGACCGCGGCATGGCACAGGGACGTCCCTTGGCCATGGGGACCGAGGTGACGCAGGTGTGACTTCCAACCCTGCGCAAAACTATCACCGTTTAAAAATCTGGCTTGGCCGTGCTGGTAGTAGGTGTCTGAGGTCTGGGGATGTCCCCAAAAGGATACAGGAATCAAACTTGCGCCACCACCCTGGATGCCGAAAGCATGTCCCAGGGCAGTGGCAAGCTGTGAAACACGCGACCGGTGCCCGTGTCCCTCCTCCTTCCCGCCCTGTGCTTCTCAGGAACCACAGCAGGGGACGAGAGTGGTCGCAAAAGGGCTGTTTATTGCCTATGGAAGGACGTAGAAGTCCACAGGTGGGAAGAACCAAGCAGGTATTTCGCCCTATCCATCGCGTGTGAGCAGTGCCCCCTCTTCACGATGTGGGGGGTGGGGTGTGTTTAAATTAAAAAAAAGAAATAAAAAGGGAAGAAAAAAAAAGTAACAGGATTTTGAGGACATCCCTTTCCCGAGCTGCCCGAAGGTTAAAGAGATGTAGGGCTGCTTAGCTCGGTCATCGTCGTTCTTTTGGCCGGGCCGGCTCTGGGCAGGGGAGCAGTTCTTCCCCCCGCTCGGGTCCCCGCCGTCCCCACTCAATGGGAATTGGTGTTCTTGGTGAGTTTTTCCATTGCGAAGTATAATTACGGGGGGGGGGGAATCGCACTGGGGCACTCTCTCCAAAAGGCGAGTTCGTTCCGAGGGAGAGAAAAAGCGGATCCGTTTGTAAAAGCAACGGGGAGAGCCGGAGAGAGGGATTCTCCCTGTTTATTCTCGCGGGAAACACGGAAGAAGCAAGTGACTCGGGTTTGGGGTTGTTTTGCTCAGGTCTGAGTTGAAGGCTGCTGCTCTTGCAAACACCGTGCTTAGGGCTGGCGTCAAACTTTGCAAAGCTTTTTGCCTGGGAGACCCACCCCGTCCCCGTCCCGGGGCTGGTGGGGACGGCAGCCACCCAGGGCCCCCCCTCCCCGGATGGTTTTTTGACCATAAAACGAGACGTAAACCCCCTTAAAATTTTAACGTAAGCGTGTCCGGGAGTGACATTGACACTGCAGCTTCCCCCCGCTCCACCTGCACTTCCATCTTTTGAGGGACAGGACCTTGCGGTTGCAAAGACAACACACGAGAAAGAAATCCAATTCAAAAAAAACCCCAAACCCTGACCTCCCAAAAGAAGCGCTGGGAAATGGGGCGGGAGGGGGAGCCCGGGCTCCCATCACCGCCGCTCCAGCCTGCGAGTTTACGAATTAAGGGCGTATTTAGCTACCGTGGTGCACACAAACACTTTAATTGCTCAGAGAGGAAACACACGATGCGATAATTAAAAACGGAAAACAAAGGTAAAGTCATGGAACACGTCACTTGTAGAGACAGCCACTGTGAGGGCCGCGGGGTTTTTTTTGGTTGGGTTTTTCTTTTTGCTTCGGAACAGAGACAAATACAGACAAATGCAAACGCAGTAAATGCCTAAATTGTAGGAACTGTTAAAGAAAGAGGATGAGCCCACGTAGCGGGATCGCTCTGACCTTCACCGCTCACATGGGGAGAGATTTTTGCAAGCTAAACGCACCGTACAGTTGCAGGGAGGGAGGGGGGAAAAAGAGAAAGAGTCATATCCTTGGCGTGCTTTGCCGTCAACGCTGTCTAAAACTCCCTAAAGCACCCGAGCATTTCTCTATCTTCACGCTTATTTTTAGATACACTCGGAGAAACTGTACTCCTGAAGTCCGTCATCCTCGGAGGTAGCCAAACCAGCAAACTTTATCATCTCTTAATAGCTTTTACAGGGTCAAATCGTTTTTCTTAGGATGAAGGAGCTCTCTAAAGGTGTTAATTTTGTCCCTTTTCTGATTGTGCAATGCCTGCGCCTGCCTCACCCGCTGGGTTTTTTTGTCCCTGCTCTCATTTCTCATTTCTTGGAGGAAAAGCAAACCCGTGGCCGGTGTCGGTGCAAGGAGTGGTCCCAGGAGAAGATCCTGGGCTGTGCCTGGACCTAGAGCCTTATAATCTCTTTCTAAACTCGTTTTTAATCTTAAAGTGAGCTCTTGGCTGAGGCTCGATATAGAGACATAAGACACGAGCGGTTTCCGTCAGGTTCTCTTGGGGGCGCGTGTCGCCTTTGAGTGCTGCGGGGGGGGGGGAAAGGGAGGGCACGTGACTGTACTTCTGTAATCTTATAACAAACTGATGAGCAGCGTATCGCAGGACGCTTTCCCTCGCGATGATGTGATAGAAAGACTCGGCTAATAATAGCGTCTATCAGAAAAACCCGAACCTCTCCACATCCTAGGGCTCGTTTCTTTTCTGGTCTGTAATAAATCAGGTCCTCCGTTCCCCCCCGGGTAAAACCCCTCCAAGACCAAGCGCTTTGGCTCCTTTTGGGACACACGGAATTAGGCAGGTGAGGTTTGTCAATGCGCGCGCTCGGTGCCGGAACCGTACCCCTTCTGAAGCCAAGGTGAACTTCAGCGAGTCTCGTATGCCGCTTCGCTTCCTGCCAGGCAGTTTTGGTTGCGAAGAGCGCCCGGAAGAACATCGCACCTCTGGGGTGACCAAGCGGGCCAACGACCCGCCGCTCTTTTGTGTCGCCAGCCTGATTTTAGCTGAAGCACCTCCTGCTGCCGCCGTGCGTACCGGCGTGCCAGGTAAGGATGGGCTTAGATCAGTCGTCTCCCCGTAGGACAGGGAGAGGGGGTCCTTCCCGGGGTCTGGGTCGGGCCTTGGATCGTCCTTTCCGTTACAAGAACAGTGTCTATGCAGAAGCCAAGAACAGAGGAATCGTAATTACGTGCAAAGCGGAGGTCACTGGGGCCAGGACAACCGCTATTTGCGATTAAACTCCCTTTTAAACCCGTACGAGGCTGCGCATCACGTTAGTGTGACATTTCTAACGCGGGCTATTGATTCGGTTTGGAAAGGACTAAAAGGCCTTTCACCCCCCCGCCCCCGCTGTGCCAAGTTTCATGCCAGAGGAAGGTTTTGATGCTGGAAGCTGAAAATGAAGTCACTGCTGCTGTGTTGCTGGGTTTAAATCTGACCTTCAGCCCGGCAGCCACCTCTGGCTCCTGCTCCCTACCGAGGCGGAGGGAATGCTGTGCTCCTGGAGTAGGAATCCTTAAAGCATATCCCCGACCCGTCTTCTAAATTAACAAACAAACTTTGAATTTCAACGAGCCCTTTCGGCTTTACCCCCCCACCTTCCGCCACCTCACCGAAACCCACCCCCAGAGAAACAAGTGATATGAGCCTTTGAGGTCTCGAATTCTCGCACGCAACGCGGACCCGACGTCTCACGAGCCGGGTGCGGAAAGCCGGCCTCCAAAAGCCCGATATTCCCGATTGAAGTGGGAGCTGCAGATGCTCAGCACCTTTGTGAAGCGGGCCTCGGGAGCGCGAGAGCGTGAACGTGGATTTGGGAGTCTCCGCAGCAAAGGCAGCAAGGTGGGAGACCGTCAGCCATCCGCACGCAGCGTTACCCGAACGCTGAAGATCATGGTGCGGCTGTGAAAGCTGCGTTAGGTCAGTGGCAAGTGCTTCTGAAAAGGTTAAGAGTCAAAGATTTTGGCTTTCTAGTCTATAAAACACAGAACAGCGAGGGTTTGGGATTAATGAGACCTTTTTTGAACGCGTCTGCAGACTAAACGGGAGTGGCTTCCAACGGACAGAGGAAGGTTACCCATAAAATGAAATCTTTTCTCAACAAATGCTAAAAAGAGACGACGCAAAGCTTTGCACGAGGCAAATGGGAAGGAAAGCTGGTCTCAGACCCCGTTGTGCCATACCTGACTTCAGCGTGTGGTACGCAAACGGTCACACTCCTTATATCGAAATAAGGAAACCAAAATATTCAGCTACATTGTACAAAATTCTCTTTTTTTTTTTTTATATATATATATATATACATACACACACAAAACCCCGTATCTAACAGATTGAGCATACTGAATGTTAAAAAGTTGCTTGTAGAAGGGTGTTGGATTTGATTTTCTCTGCTGGCTTTAGGCAGTGCTGTTGCTTAGAAGTTGACACCAGGCACCATATTTCTGAAAGCAAACCGAGACAGCGAGGAGCAAGAAAGGACTGACTTAGGGCATTCCCCCCCGCCCGGTGTCGGCCGCGAGGGCACTGTGACGTGGAGGGAACTGATGGTTTCCCATCCAGCTCTGCTTAGGGTTAGGGATATTTCGCTTCCTATTACTCCCCCTCCCCTAGAAAACACCCTCCTGGCAGCTTCCAGCTGGGTCAAAAGAAAATTAGCGTCGCCACCTGGACGAGGCGTGTTTTTACCGCAAGGGATCTCATCCTGCACGCCAGGCTGAGGGCTGCCCACGCCGCTGCTCCCTCTCTTCTCAGAGCAGAAAATCGCTACGGAGAGCGACGTTTCTGCTCGGCTGGGGGGAAAAAAGCGCAATCCCTTTACTGCTCCGGCCAGGAAGGGGAAAAACCAGAAGGAAAACCGGGGAAGGGAGCCAGACACGGGAAAGGTGGGTAAACACGTCCCCGGTTATGTGCATCGACTGAAACATAAACAAGACTCCTCTTTTTTTAAAAAAAAAAAAAAATCCAGAGGTTTTGTGCAATGTCTGTTAAAATAACGTTGTTGTTGTTTTAAAAAAAAATCGCACAGCATAATGGACGTTTGGAAGTGCGTTTCGCAGCAGAGAAAATCCAATTAAACACCTTCCCGCAACAGAACACTTCAATCGGTTCGAAACCAAAGGAAAGTCAAACGTAAGCAGTGTACAATGTTTGCCAGGTAATTATTATTGGGGTTTTTTTTTCTTCATCCCCATCCTCTCCCGCCCCGATATTACAAAAGATTGTTGTCGGTTTTTATTTTTATTAATAAACGGGCTCCTCTGCAGTTTCATATACAATCATAGGTGAATTTGAAATTCCATTTTATACAAACATCTCAAAAAATATTGGGAGTGAAGTATGGTAGGAAATATTGCTCACGTTGCTAGTTAACATGCGCGTAGGAAAAAGGAGGAGAAGGGTTTGTTAGTGCACACCTCCGGAGCAGAGCATCCCCAACCCCCCTTCCAAAAAAGATACAGTAGCTGATTACAGAAAGGTAATGTCCACAAAATTAAGTTTTTCATGCTATTCTACTTTCCAGTACTATACTCTCAAATCGCTTTTGCGATGTCTCCGCAACGGCTAGGTGGCGAACGCTGAGGTATATTAAAAGAGATACCTGCACCTAGAGAAAAAAATCCGTCTTTAGAAAGGGCTTTTTGTCTTTTTTTGGGGTTTTTTTTGGTTTTTTTTTTTGGTGCTGCACAAAGGAATTGCTGTACAGGGATTTCACCCAGCTACGATCGCTTCCAATTTAGAGTAGACAATAGATGACGCCTCCGTTTGTTGGGTTTTTTTGTTTGTTTGTTTGTTTTTTAGGCACTTCTTTTAAAAGGGAGTTGTCGTTTCATTCAACCAATTTTTTGCGTTCTGTCCCACACCGCCACCCCCTCCCCGGCCCCCAACAAGAGTCAGGGAAGAGTTTCTACTCTATCTCCAATTGATTTTTATTTATTTATTTTATTTTTTTCCTATGGATAATTTCCTATGTATAAAACGACAAAGGAAATGCTTAATTGAAGAGTAGAGGAACAGCCTGACTTTGCAAGACAGAAGATGGCTCCTTAGTATTTCAAACTAATTTCACAATTTAAATTTGACTTTTTTTTTTTTTTTAAAGTATACGAATGAGACATAAATATAGGCTATCAATCTGTTTAAAAATTTCATTCACATAATGGAAAATTTTTTTCATTTATTAAAAATATCACATTTTGAGACTAGAAACAGTAAAGTGCATGAAAAGTTTAAAATATAAATTCAAGAAAATCTTATAGCAGCAAAAAAGCAGAATAAAGA
Source organism: Pluvialis apricaria (assembly GCA_017639485.1). NCBI lineage: Eukaryota > Metazoa > Chordata > Aves > Charadriiformes > Charadriidae > Pluvialis > Pluvialis apricaria. The sequence continues at coordinate 83,105,098 of CM030010.1, forward strand.
AAAACTTAAAAACACAGACACAACCTTTTCCTATCACTGTGCCATTTTTTTTTGTTGTTGTTTTTAAACATTAAGCAGCCAACCAATTTTTCAGAAAATTGCATTATGTTTAATGCCTCTCGAGGCACACGGTTTTGAACTGGCCACCTAAAGCGTAAAAAGGAGGGAGGAAAAAAAGAAAAAAAAAAAAAAGGATTTTCAACACATCCAAAGAGCATTAACAGTTGGGAATGAACCAGCAGCTTTTGATTTCAACCCTGACCGACAACAGAAATTAAAGATTATTAAAAAAGTGTGATGGCTATTTGGCAACTAGGGTCAGGAAAAATAATCCAAGGAAGGACTCCGGCTACCGCTCGCACCCCCAGTGACAAAAACGTGCCGACAGCCGCTCCACGTGCCCTTCGGAGACAGAAGTAAGGTCATTTCCAGCGGCTTTTTCCCCGTACCCTACGCTTACGCAGTTAATCCCAAGTTTCCCGTCTTTGCCAACCGCACTTCGGAAAAGGGAACTTAGGATGGATTTGCAACTTTTGTTTTATTCACCCGGAACCCAAACGCTTGCAATGGCAATTTCAAGTGCAATTTCTTACCATTTCTAAGTCCCGCTCCCAAACTGTGCTGCTGAACAGCGTGTCGCCCTGGCTGGCCGAAGCAGAGAGGCAGCTCCGTTTCACGGAGGTCCTTTGGATTCCCCACGTATCTCACCCAGAAAGGACCGAGTCCTTCAGAGCTCCGGGGGGGCGGAAAAAAAATTCACCGTGGCATCTGCCGAGCGAGCGACCTATACGCAGCATTAAACGCTCACCCGCCAAGTCTTGCGAGACGTAGCTTGGCTGGAAATTTCGTCGTAAATGAAATTACATCAGGAGAATTTAGACCTGAAATTTTATCACAGGTATTAAGCCATCTTTGGTTTTCTAATATTAGTTAGACGAGGGGCAGGGCCGCACCGCTAATCATTTATAGTCAGGTATTAAGTGCTTCGCTAATGTGCAAAATTTCTTTCGGATGCAGAGTTCAGTCTCCCTTTTGAGTTCAAACAAAGGGTTTTTCTAATATTCGTCCTACAAAACAAGCATGTCTATTTCTGTTGTTCTTTCTCCTAAAAGGTTGGCTCATTTCGCCACGTTCTGGAAAAAAGCATTATTTTGAAATATGTTAATAAGCAAGTTTTTAATCTCATTTGTCCATTTCTAAGTGCAGCTTCCTACTGAAAAGAAAGAGCTCGCCAGTTTAAAGAAAAAAAAAAAAAACACATTAAATTAAAAACCTGGAAAGGGAATAATACTTTGGTTCCAGCCCTAGTGCCAAATGATACCAATATGCACCAAAATGTGCAAAATCTCATATCGAACACATAAGGAAAGGAGCTCGAAGAAGCAGCTTAAGGTTGGCCATACTTCACTCCTATATACTTTGATTTACAACTGTACAGGTCCATAACAACAGGTCCTTGCCCTCAAAGGGGCAGGGCTCCACACTACCTCCTGTTCGGCAAGTGCACACCGTTGACAAGAGGCAGGAGCGGAGGATGGAGTTCGAGTTGTGTTAACAGTGAGAAGTGGTCTGAAGGGATGTGAGGGTGTGGACACCCAGTGATGTTGTTGTCAACCAGCCACTGAGGGTCCAAAGGCCCCAGGACACCAAGCACGTTCATGTGAGTGTTGGAATAGAAAATGTAGTCAATCACACCCTAGGGAGAAAGAGAAACACGAGAGTGAGAACAGACCTCGCTTCTGGCAACCTGAACTCGACTGGCTTCTGGCTGCGATTAGCAGGTAAGAGGCTCAGCGCTGGAATTTAGGGTAAGAAACGCGCGGGGCGTTTCGCGTTCCAAGCGCTGCATCTGTTCTCATTAAGTCACTGGCCAGAGCCAGGGCGGAAGCTTAAAAACACCAGCAAATCAAGGATTTGTGTGCGGTAGGAAAGCGTCCAGCGAGTGTAGGAACCAGTGATGAAGCACTTACGGGAACAAAGAGAAAGACAGCCAACGGTCAGAAAATTAAGACAGCATCCTGGGGAGACCAGGGCAATGTCTGCCATTTCAGAAAAATATCGCTGCTTACTTTGAAATCAAAAGTGTAATTGGTGTAAGGCATCAAGTTGTTTTCGTAGGCGCTCTTGAGTTGGAAGCCATGCGTAATTCTTCCTTCAGAAGCCCCGTTTTTTCCGTTGCCACTGAAGTTCATGAGACACTCGTTATAACGCAACTCCTTGAAGTCCTTGTGGTTGTCAGCTACTATGCCATTGCTTAAGTATTCCACTACACCTGTTTGCAAAGGAAAGGATTCAGGGAGTCGCTTTAAAATACAACATTCAGGGAATGCTGGCCTTGGAGTTAAAAACCAAAACGCCAATAAGAGACCCGATGCAATCAGGAGAGAGCTTTCCATCTAAGGGGAGATCTGCGCAGCAGCTGTCTTGACCACGTCTGGGCCACCTTTCTGACGTGCAGCCGGGGAACTGAGGCTCTCCGGCGGTTTTGACACCGCTTTTTGAGGATTACAGTAAACCCACAGCACGCGTGCTGTAGTACACGCGTGACGGGTTGCTAGAGAGGCTGCTTTCGTACACATACCTGATATTACAGTATCAAACGTCATAATTACTAAAGCAAACCCGACTCCTTAGAAAGTTTTCATCTTCCATCACGAACTCACATCTTTCCTATCTATTATCGCTGCTCAAGGCGTGGCTATTTATTTAATGATTTAGTTAAGATGTGCTTTTCTACGTCTTTGCAGGCGCACCCAACTTTTCTGGAGCGTACAACCGATAAGAAAAAGCGGTCTACTCAACCGGAGGGCTTGCGTTCTCTTCAGCCGGATGCCAAAAGACAGCTGCTACTAAGAAAGCTTTCATCCGCACCTCCCCAGGGAAGTGCGAACCGCCCCATCGCCCTCAGAGGAAAAGAGGATTCAAACGTTCTAAAAACGTAAGTTAAAAATTAAGCCAAAACCACTCTTACCTGAATCAGGCAATGAGTTGAGATCCGCGCACAGCACCAGAGGGATAGAGTTAGGATCTGCTGTTGGGCTACTGGGCCTGCTCGAGGCTTTCTCAAGAATATTTTTCAGTTCCGAGACAAACATCATAGTCTGAATGAGTTTCACATCTGAGTACTCGGGGTCCCAGTGCATGTGGGCATTGGCCACAATAAGCAGCTGTTTGTCCACGTGAAGCGATTTCATACCTAGATAAACAAATACATTTTTATCAGCGAAAGGCTGGTTGTGTGAGTACAGCAGATTATCCCCTGTTAATGTTCAGGGTCCACCTACTACGGACTCCGACTCAGACACAGCAGCAGATGGAGGTACTTTTGTCGCTGGAAAAGAGGCATTACCTGGATACTCCTCCTTTCTAAATCAGCAGCATTTACATAATATTACGTGACTAATTCTCTCCAATATAGGAAAGAAATAGCCAGCATAATCTGGCACAGTTTCAACTGCATTCCTTCGCTACTGCTCAAGTGGTCATCGCTTGACCGGGCACCACTATTCAATATTGAAGGCACAAGGGAGTTTCCTGACTCTTAGCTGCCACGGTACAGCAAATTGTTCCCTTGAGGAAAAAACTCAAACGTGCTTAAACGAATGCAGCATGAACCTTGCTGCTGCAAAACGCTACGGCTGGTTTTACTATTTATCTGAGAAACCGTACTCCCAAAGATGGCACGTGAAGTCCCAGGCAGCTCCTTCCAGTCCTGCAATTTAGACATTGTGCTCCTTTGAAGGGTAGGCGGGAAACAAGGGATCAAAAAACCAGGCAGGCAGACAGAGCAGAGCAGGGTGGCAATTTGAAGTATGTCGAAATTGTCTACTTCATCTGATCAAACTTAATGGAAATGTGACAGTCAGTCACTCAAGTGGCAGGAAGAGATACCGGATAATCTCATTCTTCCACGTCAGTACATTGGCACTGTCGTATAATCACTGCGGGAGGATGGAAGGATTCAATCAAGGTGGAGAAAAAGAGAGTTGAAAATAGAAGTTGAACAGTGCCAACAACTATTGGCGTATGCACGTAAACACCACTGACCTCGGGAAAGCCGAATTCTTCAAGTAGAATTTAACAGAATAAGTAAGCAGGGACAAAAGCTTGAGAGGAGAAAGCTAAATGCGGGGCCTCTGGCTGCGAGTGCAACCAGACCAGGAAATCATGTCATCTGTGCCCTGTCTTAGCCACCGACGGGCTATCCGTTCCCAAATTAGCAGAGGGAGCAGCATTTCCTCATCTGCAAGCATTTGGTTACCACCACCAATGGCAGTAATATTCCTAAAGAATAGCTCACGCCTTTACGTGGAACTCAGTAACAGGAGCACCACGGTCATACTCACTCGCTCCAAATAATTCTTTGTGCACCTCTAACACCACGGCAACTCCGATGTTGTCCTTCGTCATCACTCTGTTTAACATCGCTTCCGAACCTTCAGAGTTAGCCATTGCCACCTGGTTGAACTCCACCGTGTGCTTCTGCACCAGCGTAAATCTGACGAAACAGAGAGAATCGTGCGTGAACTCGTGCGACGCACAGCTACGTGAAAAGACGTGGTTTCTACCTGCACTCCGGTCTACCACGGCCAAGGAGAGAGCCTGCACGACAGGGTGAGGCGCATTTCTTTCGTCCTCTCGTTTTATAAAAGAAAAAACAATTCTAAGAAGCGCTCCCCCAGTCAGGATAGAGCTCTCGGTCTGGCAAGTGAGACACTCTCATGGGGGACGAGAGACCTGGGGCTCAGGAAGCGTTTACTCGCTTCAGCGTAGCACCCTGAGAGCGCTATTCAGAGCAACGCTCAGGGGTTATCGCACCTCCTCAGGAGCGTTCTAGGCAAAAAATGAAGATGAGATGGTAATTCAAGGCTTGCCTTTTACTTTGGGCAAATGCAGTATGAAAAACCAGCTCCTTTCAAACCAGTAGCTACCACCACTCGTTTTGTGAAATTGTTTTTTTTTATTCCTTTTCAGCCTTAGGATGCCCGCAAACACCTTGCTTCGGCACACGCTGAAGGCTGCCTATTCAAAGGGGTATTTTTGGTTTAGAAATTAATTAAAAAAAAGTATTAATAGCAAAAAAAAAAAAAAAGGATTGTTTCTGTTTTTTAACTGAGTACCACAACATAATAACCAGTTCTGTATATTTCCTTGTTAGTATCAAGGTTTGAAGGTTTGAAAAAGGTCACTTGTTTTTTTTCACAGACTTCTATTCAAAACCAGTGGAGCTGTTTTTATAGGTGACCCCAAAGGCATATTTTTGTTTCTGGAAGCAATGAAAACTCTGAAAAGGAGCTAAAGCTTTGCGAAACTTCCATTCTCATTACTGAACACCGTTCCGAGGGAACATCCAGAGGGATGCTCGGTGTGCTACAACGTGCGAGCGGTTTACACAGGTGAGAAGCGTGAATGCCGGCACCCCTCCTCCCTTCCCAATAGTTTGATGCTTTTAGCGTAGCACAAATTTTTGGATCAGGTATTCAATAATGTAACGTTTCCACTCATAAAAACAGAGAATATTCTGTGATCCCTTGGCAGCAATGGATCTTTTAATACCTGAAGATTAAGCCAGCGCAGATCTTTAATCTTAGAGGGGGTGCAACTGCTGTCGAGCAAGGCAAAAGTTTGTAGAGAAGGTGAGGTATTTATTAGATCTGCCCAAAAACGTGCACGTGAAGCACCTAAGTTTTTACTCATAGTGGCTCTCCTGCAGCTCCCCTGTTTCTGAAGAGAGATCTTTGTTCGTAGTCTGAAAGGAATGGAAGGACTCTGTCGCGAACAGAGCAGCAAAAGGGAAGGGAGGATCATTCTTTGCAATGAATCTTTTGTTTTACAGCACAGTACTTTGGTTACCACGCACCCTGAGAGAGGAAAGCTTTCAGACCTAAATCAAGCTGAGCTTAACGTATTTTCAAAAAGCTGCTTCTGCCCCTTACTTTTCAGTTTTGAAGAATATTGCACAGCCATCCACATGCTTTTTCTCCTGCTCAGACATGATTTTGGCACGCGACTTCGGAGAAAAGAATCCATCGTATCCTCGTTCTTTCAAGGCTGGCAGAAAAAGGGTGAAGTATTGCTCGGTTTCCACTTCCTGGAATTGAACACAAATACCTTAAGGCTAACGAAGTCAAGTAAACCCTTCCTATCGCTGTACGGCAACTTGGGCCTGCCTTGGCTTGCAGTCAGCAGCTCTCACCAGAGCGAAAAGCTTCTGTTTGCACAAATCATGTCACTTCCTAGATTAATGGCCTTGCTGGAAACAGATTTGCATTCCTGGATATCCTGGAATCCTCCCAAAAGGCAAAGTGACAGGTGTATTTTGAATACCAAGAGATTACACCTGATATTTTTGACATCTGAATGCCGATACCATCTTAGGCGAAAACTTCTGAGAGGTCGATAGATATCCAGCAGCAATTAATATTTAATCTGGAGAGCTCTTTCGCACGAGGCTCTTTCGCTGTTCTATAACAATACATTTTCTTTGTAGTAACATTTGGTCTCCGAGAGGATTTCAGAGGTCGATGTCTTAAATTTTTCAGACCAAGGGAACTAATCTCTTCTTACGCAAGATTTTTCCTACCAGAACTTGCTGAAAAAATGAAAGATCAGTTTAAAGGCAGAAGCGTTCAACCGTTCTAAACACCAGCAATAGATTTCTAATGACATAGCAGGATACAGGTACCAATGACAACCGATATTTAACTTTGACCGTGCGAGTCCCCTTGTTTGCCAGGGAGAGTATTTTTGAGACTTTAACTTCTGTACCGAGCAGGAATGGACTAGGACAGGAACAGCGGCGTTTGGGGTTAGAGCAGTCTATAATAATAGACTCCCCTTCTACAGTAAACCCCGTACACCCAAGAGGGAGGCTATTTAGGATGCTTATCTGAGGGATAAATGACCCAGACCTTCCAGTGCAAATTACCTACTAATTTAGCTAATTTTTTCTCACTCGCTTTGTCTCATTTCATAAAACACAAGCCAATGCGTAAACAAGGAGCTGTGCACACAGCTTGTATTGGTAACTCCCAGAATGTGTCAGCGAGCGGGGGAATCCGGTGTTTTCAAGGGAGCATTTTGTTCTAAAGGTGGAAGTTAATGTTTTCTGTTTCTGATGACAAAGACAGTTCTTTTCCAATTACCTGAAGACTAATGATATCTGCATCACAGTTGACGATTTCTTCCATGATTCCCTTTTTTCTGTACTCCCAATTGAGCGCCCAAGATGGGCAGTAGCCGTAGAGCTGCCGGGTGGCGTATTTATCGCACAACACGTTGTAACACATAACTGTGAATGAAGCTGGAAGGGAAGAAAGAAAGGGAAAGGTTATCAGCCTCTGAAGATTATAAATGCTGAACTTACATCTAGCCAAAATACTGGATCTTACACGGTCTACTCTGGAGGGCGTACTGAACACAAGTCAGTGGGCTTATTCCACTGAGCGTTTCGTGAGCGGGAGTGAAAAACAGCCCTGCTGAGCCGGCAGTTACCGTGTAAGGCTAAACTCTGCCTGAAAAAAAATCAGCATTACTACCGAAAGGAGACAGCGTTGTGTGCATAACAAAGCAATGCAATCCCATTGCGCAGCCAATTCTTTACTACCTTTGAGGACAGTGGAAATCTCGGGGTTGGCAACAATTGGGAAGAGTCTCTCTGGATTTGGGGGTAAGGAGAGGGAAAGTGGCAGCTATTTCAGTGCTGGCATCAAAGCCCGGTATTTATTGCACGCGGTGCCTTGATGCAGCAATTTCAGGGTTAAGTGACCCGTACAGTTCTAAAGCAAAGGCAAACCCAAGCTGCTAAAGAAGCTGTTACGGTGGCACGATACCACAGCATCAGAGAGAAACGCCATTTTAGAACGCTTCGGTTTTAGGCAGTCTGACTCCAAAACATTTGTACAATATTCCGAGCACCCATACAATATTTCTAAGTTGTATCTGTGTCTATCGAGTCTAAGGAGGGGAGAGAGGTCTGGGTAAGCGCAGGGAAGGGAAGGAGAATCATAGAATGGTTTAGGTTGGAAGGGCCCTTGAAAATCATCTAATTCCAACAAATGGAATGAAGTCATAAATTAGCAAGCACCTACTACATTATTTGATCGCAAATTAAAAAAAAAGAGAGAAGTCAGCATGCAGGTCATCAGATCATTCAACTTGAAACACGCTTCTTTCACACACAAACTTCTCCCTTAGATCCCAAATCTAACTCCCTCAGATTTTACACCAATTTAAAAAGATAGGTAAATGCAACATCCTAGCACTGTGCCACCAGGAAAAGGCTGCTCATATTTGCAGGGAAAGAAGTGAGGTTTTGCTATGAGGCTGCCCTATGGCTGTATTTTTTTTTATACTCATAGTCAAAGAAGATTTCTGCTCTCAGTTGTTTCAATTTTATAATAACACCTAATTGGCCTGTTACAGTTTCTACCGTGAAATATTCCACAGCTCACTCGCCTAACACTGTGCTTTCTAATGACTTCTGAATTCTGTTTCTGCTCAGGAAGTTCGATTTAAAAAATACAACCGAAGTCTGTAAAACTCCACTGACATACTGATTTGTAAGGGAATTTGAAACAGAGATCCAGAACTCGATGTTGTGGTGGCTTACAGGACTTTTGGCATCTCCCGTTTCTTCCTATTTCTTCCTATTTTTCTTTCTGGTTGTTTAATAGCAAAAAAGTGACAGATGATCTTAACTGCAGCATCAGCCTGCCTAACACACAGCCCAGGTAAGTGCTGAAGACCTGCCATCGTCATGCTTCTAAAAAGAAAAAGCGTAGAGGACTGTCACGTTATTCTTGCTGGTTATTAATCTGATCACCTGCAATAACAATATTGGCATTTTTCTTCTTTAAACAAGCTCACGGGTGCGTTTTGAGGGCTATCTTCAGGATGCGGAGGGGAAGAAGAGCCACTGGATTTGGACAGCCTGAAGAAATGCCGCCTCTTGCACTTTACCAAAAGCAACAATAGAGGGCATTAAACTAACTTCAGTACCGGGCAGGCACTGCACGGGTTTACTTGCAGACAGGCACTTCTGGGAGTCTCACTTTAGTCAGCCTGTGCGTGGACACGGCGTTTGTATGCAGTTATTTTACAGTTCTTATTATTTCTGAGAAATTAATTATTTTTTTTTTTAAAAACAGCTCTTTGGCTTGGGCATCAGCGGCTAGAACAGTTACGAGAAAGCCTAACGTGGAAAAGAAAGGACCATCATCCCATTCAAGTTACAAAAAGGATATTTACAGCATCGCTATACGTTAATTGTTTTAGTATGAATCAGCACAAATTGCTGGTTTTAATCTGATCCATGTAAGGCAGAAGACTTGTCTGCAAATAAAGCCAAAGAAAAGTTTTTCAGTGCATCATTGTGTGAACGCTGGGAAAAGAACCACAGATTTACCTGAGGGCAGAATTTGGTCTCGTTCTTTTAAAGTAATCCATGGCCTTGGAGGCAGCTGCTCTGGATGAACTAAAAAAAAAAAAAAATTAAAACAGTGATTTATTCAGGGTTTATATTTGTAAGTTACAATTTCTAAGTCAAAATGATGACTGAACAGTAATGTTCCATTCTGTGCTTTGCAACCCCAAATCCTGAGTCTTTTTACACTCCAGGGGAGGCAAAATAATTTAAATGGCTAGCTAAAGTATAAGCAAATTTGTCAGTTGTAGGATTCATGACTATTTTTGTCTCTTGCTTTCAAATCTAGAAGCACCACCGAAATATTCCTGCACCTTGAATATACTGCTGAAGTAGGAGGGGTGAATCCCGTAGTGGTTCAGACACCCTATACTCCCCTTTTCCAAGAACCTCACCCTATAGCCATCATTCCTCCGAGGTTTTAACTTAGTAGACATCAAGCAGCAAAACAGAAAGCCCAGTTACAGAACCGCGAAGCAGGATTCAAGTCAGGTACTGGATATTCTTAATCACTTTGGTATTTCTACATCTAAATTGGACGTTCTGCCTGTGTTTGGATTATCATTTCTACCAGAAAGTATCAAAATGGCTTCAGCAAGGAAGACTTTGCGCTGTGGTGGAAACGGAAGGGTTTCAAACTGAACAGCGAGAACAACTGGCTGTAACGGGGGAAAAGCGTAAACAATCTATGTCAACCTCTTCCACTGCCTGCGAGTGTGTGTTGGCGTGTACGACTGGAACCACTTGACAGTAACGCAAAAGCAGTTAGAAAATACTCTCCCTTGCGTGGTTCAGATTCTTGTTTTAGCAGGAAATACCGTCAGAAACGCATGCTTTTAAACCACTTCTGTCAATCAGATTTGTAGGGCTGTCACCTGCTAGATTGTCAAGCATGTAGTTCAGTAGCTTTCGAGTTCCGTCTGGATCCTGGTAGAGGCTGAGAATATCTTGTGATAAAGGATTGCCTGCCAACAGCATAAAACAACAACTGGGTGATTAGCTGCCTGACTTTCTTGAGGCTTTCCAACCAAAGAAAATCTCCCATAATGAGAACAGACAAATTGACCCAGAAGATATTTACATTGCTTAATTGGAACTCTAGAATACCACAGTAACGGATGCTAGAGAAATAGCTAGCACGCATAGACTTTCTTCCTTCGGCGCACCTCAATCAATAATATAGTAGGTGAAAGGGTTTATTTGCCTATCTACAGATTTGAAATAGACTCGTAAGGAAGTTTAATAGCACTAAAAGAGAAAAGCATTGTTTTCTGAACTGGCTGGTCATTTTTGCTACAAGCTTAATATCTCAAATAAACGGTAAGAAAACGTTGAGGTAACGCACAAAGGTTTTGAGCCCAGCCCCCTCAGTAATTCAAGAGTACTCCTAGGAATATGTAACTGTAAAGAACTCACCTTTCAAACCTAGGGTTTGTAGCTGGAAGAGCCGTCCAAGTTCATAAGGCAAAACCCGTAACAGATTGTTATTTAAAAGCAATTCCCTGCAGCAAATGCAAAAACACTTTTGATGAGTATCACTTCAGAAGAAAACTCTTCAAGCGCTATATGCCGCTCACCTTCAAAGATGATGCTTTTCACCCTGAAATGTTTTGTATTATGGAAAGATATGCCAATCTTCCCGTTTCAAAGCATGACCAAAATACTTTCATTAGGAAAAAAAAAAGCCACAAAACCCCCAAACACAAAATTAAATCAGGGAGAACTTAAACAGCAGGTAATCGCCAAATCTCAAAGAATGTTTCAGAGCAGAGGGCTACATATCCTACAGACATGTATCTGTAGAGATCAGAAAAGAAGGGTAATGAACCCAAAAGTAATTATTAGAACTGAAGCTTTGCACCAATCTTGAATTTTTCAGATTTTAAATACGAGAATGGAAAGCAAAAGAAAGTTCTCAGTCCCAATCCCAGAATATAGATTTCTGAAAAGTTACCCAGAATCATTTCTCTCACCTGAGAGATACCATGTTTCCTAGTTCTGCTGGTAAACTTCTGAGTTTGTTGGATGACAGATCCAGGTAAACCAGATTATGAAGCTTGGCAATATCAGGTGGAATGCGAGTAAGATTATTGTCATTGAGGTGCAGAGCAGTCAAGTGCGTCAGCGACCAAAGGGACGTACTTAAGCTGCGCACTCTACCTAAAAAACAAAAGCAAAGAACCGCCTCTTCAGTCAGGTTTGCACTCTCAATCCATCAGATACAAACTATGGGAGATGTCCCAATACGGGACTTCCAGTGTGGAAACCCTACCGCTTCACTGGAGCACTCAGTGACGCTTGCAGAAGATACCCCCGTGTGTCTTTTCCATGAGGAGACTTTAAATAATTATCTAACCCTTCCCTGTTAGAGACCAAGGTACAGTTCTAGGGAAGCAGATGTGCTACCCAAAAAACTCACGTCCAGTCTGAGTTGGTGTTTTAAATCAACTGGGCGGAACGTGAGCCAGCCAAGCTCGAAGGCAATCTGGTAAGTCAGTCACTGCTCCTCCCCCAACTCAGAAAAACTGTTTTCACAACAGGATCCCCTATCTGAAAGCATCTGATGCGATTCTGGGGCACCAACATCTCTGCCAAACCAAAATTCAAAACCGAACCAACTCACCCGAGATCTCTAGTTCAGCCCAGTGCGACTTCTTCCCGTTGGCTACCTCTTCTGCTGACATGATGGTGTAAATTCTGCGAGGATCTGGAGGATCATATTTTTCCTTTGGCATCCCTGTTAGTCTGAAAGACCATCGCAACCGTTACCGTCTGCCACTCGATGACATTTCCTCATTTCTAGCCCGCCAGGAGATTACCTCCCCCATTGGCACTCTGCAAGAACACATGCCCTGGAGTTTAGGTACGATGAATATTATGCTGACGTCAGCCCAACTGCTCCCAGTGCGTGGAGCTAAGCAGGTGCTCAGACCTTTGCAGAATAGGGGCCCATGATGGAAAAGGGCATTTCTTCCTACAAAGTTTGGTCTTCTGCAGTTATCTGCAGCGTTACCTTGTACCGCCCCGATGCAGACTTTCTGGATTTCCTAGTTTATCCCCCAGACTGAAGCATAACCTACGTCATCGCCGCGTTATTTGCTGCGTGCAGAACCTGCAGACAAGATGACAGCGTTTCGCTAATCACAGCGAAAGCACACGGATTGCTCCCTCCTGTAGTTTTCCCAGGGAGCCAACGACTGAAGGGAAGGCTCTTCTCTTTGCTTTCACAGCAATTATTTTCAACATACAAAGTCCTGCTTTTGCACTCCACTTATACACGACTCAAAATCGCAGTCTGAAGGGGAATTAGCTCAATTTTTCCATTTACTGTCTAGCTTTTCTGTTTTGGGCTTTTTCATGCTCAGTACCAGTCGAGACCTTTTTATTCCTAATGGCCTAGGAGACATAAAACGAGCTCAGGTAAAATTCTCATTAGCTGTTCTTATGCATACAGGGTTTCAGCCCAGTCCAAAACTTTAATATCAGATGCACTCCTGTCTTAAGGGTGAGTTTGCACACACACACACACACACACACAAATTCAACGGATCTCATTTTCAGATTCTGGTCAGAAGAGAGCTCCAATGTCCCATTCAAAAAACATACACTTTCCAGATGAGATGGGGAGAAGTTTCCATCCATACCTCCCCAGACCATTGCGCTGAGAAAGGCAGGGGGTGGGGGTGGGGGGAGAAGAGGGGTTGTTTGGTTTAAAAACATAAGGTTAGCTGAATTTGCTGTTCACTGGTCTTTTCCTCCCCAGGCACACAAAATACACAAACCTTGATTTTATACAAATCCAAAGCAGCTGGTCTACAGGATGCGGTTTTTTCCCTCGTACACACGTCTCTACTACAACTGGCTGCAATAGCTGTGAAGCTCTTCAAAACAATTATAACTTGTTTGGTTTGCTGAACTGACAAGACAGAAAACTATGAAGAATTTGAGGAAATTAGTTCAGGGTGCGTTTTTTTTTCCCAGCTAGTCCAACTAAACAAAGATCACGCGTCCCCTTTACGAGCTTCAAGTACTGCAGGTTTTTTCCAACCGATGCAGATAGCCAAAACAGCCTTGCGGCATTGCACAGGAGCAGGAGGTGTCAGGGCTGTCCCCTGCGAAGGGTCTCAGTTACAGGTTTGGGGGCTTCCTTCCCCGACGAACGCCCAAGGAAATTCCATTCACGCTGAATTAAGGCTCCCTGTTGCAAGCGCAGGGCAGATGCGAGCCCTGCGTCTAATTATAGCCGACTTCTATTTACAGGTGAAGTCATACAGCGAGGAAAGCTACAGGGTAAGAGGATTCCACGCTCACGCTGCTCAGCTGCAGCAATTCAGTTCGAGGCGATGAATGAAACAGATTACTTAAGGACACGGGATTAGACCTGAAATCCTTCGATCCTCGTTTCAGAACCCCAAAATTGGGAACGGTACTTTCTGACACAATCAGAGTTACAGGCGATGCTCAGGGAGTGCTAAATCTCCAGTGCTCAGGGTTTGCTGGGTTTATCTTCACTGTTAAATACGCGGACGTGCAGAGGCAGGGAGCAGCCCCGGCCCCAAGAACAGATTCCTCGCAGCCCCTGCTGAATGCCACAAGAGCCCTATTTCGCCTTTTCTCCCCGGCATCTTTGCCCTTAGACGCGTCTGAAACTAATCCGCATTCCAGCAAGTCTCGACACGGCTCTGCCTGGCTTTTGCTAGACCCCTGGAGCCGACCAGAGACATCCAGCAGAGCCGTGAATCGCTGCCGAGACAGGGGCCAAGACCCGAGCGCTGGGAGAGCCTGCAGTCCCTGGCAGCTGCGGAGAGCGCGGTCCCAGTCCCGACACCTGCGAGGAAGCACATCGCAATGCTACCGCACTTTGCATTAAAGCCTAATTACCTCCCATAGCACCGAGTGTATTACCTAGCGTACGACTCAAGACAAATTTTACGTGATATACGCCCAAATCAAGACCACAGTCCTAGCGTTTCAGCCACAGCATAAATGGAGTGAGTCTGTCCATGTCAAAAAGCAGCGAGGTTTTGCAGCGAGTAAAGCTGTCACGTCACTGTCACAGAGTTAACCTGCAATGATCCTGTTGATAGAAAATGAGATTTCATTGCATGGCAATATTTATTTCATCCACAAGGCACGCTGCAGGTTAGAAGTGGGAAACTTTAAAGCTGGGTGGGGAAAATCAAGCAGAATACCAACAAAAGGTTAAGCGTTTATGGCAGAAGGGAGTTTTTTGGATCTTTAAGTCTTAATCATCAAAGATTTGAACTGATCCAAGATAGATCTTCGTTTTGCTTTTTAATCTGTCGTATCTTAAAACAATCTGTACTTCTACCACATCTGGACCTACGACACGGCAAACTTTGCTGTCCAATACTCAGCACTGGCATTTGGCTGAGCGGTCTGTAAACCACGCTGTGCTTACCGGGTCTTCGCATTCTTGTCTCCTACAGCATAATATTATAGTAAAATCAGACCCAGGCAGATTTAAATTTCAGCTTCCGCATACTGAAACTCCTCCCTGCCCTGCATACTGCTGGCAAAAGCTTTGGCCGTGGTTGCTTCCTATGGGCTTCTCAAGGTGCATTTCCAGCTAAAAAAGCAAGGGGGAAATGATCTGTATTTCTCCTTGGCGTTTCATCGCGAGCCAGCCACAGATGGCTAACAGCTCAGGAAGGCTCAGTCCAGCCAGGGGTCCCTGCTGTCACACGCACGTTGATTTGAAGTCTCGAAGCGGCAGCGGTCTCCTCCAGCTGCCGAACAGCTTTGCTGGAAAGCAGAGCGGGGCTCACACCATTTGCCAGACCCCAACAGCTTCGCGCCTCGCAACGGGGGAGAAGCCAGACAAATATCCCAGGGCTCGGTGATGAAGTCTTTAAAACCGCAGTGGTTAGACCACCTGAATCACCCCGTACTCATCCATACCTGCCCCCAGGCCAAGAGATGACCACGGACCGGGTGACACCATCAAAAAGCTTCAGGATTACAGTTTCGTCCTTGGCAGGGAACCCAATTAAATTATGTCGAAGCATCGCTCGTTATGAGAAGTGCTCTGCCAATTTAAAGCAATTTGCGGCAGTCAGAGGCCCTCCAATGAAATGAGCCCTGAACCGCGAGTCAAACGCCACGCACATTTTTTCAGATATTAGTCACTTTAATATTATTTTGAAATAGTAGTGAGTCAAACGAGCATCACTGTAATTTCCACAGTTACAGAAAAGGGAAAACAAACCTAAATCAAATATACTTTTTTTTTTTCTTCTGCGTAACAGCAACATTGAGCAAGACTTGAAAGCCACCACATGTATTTTTTTGAAGCAAAAATGAATTCTTCCCAAGTTCCCAACTCCTATCGTTCCCATCTTCTCCTCTGCTTGTCCTGGAACTAAACCAGTATCCAAAAATCCCAGCCTATTTTCGCTCGGTCTTCAGGGAGCTACACTTAGTTCCCTGAATCAGTTAACCCCAAAATCTGACACGTATGAGCACTGTCACAAGGAGCAAAGCAGGAAGACGCAGCCAGGGATGCGGGAACTGAAGTAGCACTGATTTAGGTCAGCTTGAGCCGTTGTGGAGTTGCGGCCTGCAAGGCCTTTGCTAAAATTCAGCTAACACAGGTGTGACAGGAGCAGCATATGTGCACTCAGTTTCTTTGCTTTTCAAGTGGGACCGAAAAAAAAATTCTTGCTGGCTTTTCTTCTAAAGACTTCCCTTGGAAAACTTTCGAAGCTGCTAAAACTTGCTCTCCGTTACAAGTCTAACCATGTAAACTTAAATAGTATGACCCTGATACTGTGTAAATTAAAGAAAACCTGAATATGAGAACACCAGTGCATTAGTAAGAACAATATTTAAGCTCTGAACAAGCTTCAAAATTTGAGGTTTCCGAACAATGTCATGCTTATGCGTTAAGTCTTTGGCTACAAGTCCATCCTCAAAAGCCTAGAGATGACTGGCAGAGTAGGGGTCCTCAGCTGAAACCCTAAGTATGGTCCCAGGTGAGCTTAAGCAGCTCTCACTCAGCTGTATATAAAAAGGGTTAGAAGGGGAGGTGCTCAGTTTGGGAGTGTTGCAAGTGGTAGGTCTGTGGTTGCCTTTTTTGCACTCTTGTTTTTCTATGTTGTTCTATTTACTGGCTTTTGGGTACGGGGCACACTGACTATCTATTAAAGCCAAAAAAAAAAAAGTATAATGTAACATAACAGCACTGAAGGTGTGAAGAGTGGCAAAGAAGAAAGTTTTGAGCTGTAAGCTGTGTCACAGGTTTTTGTTCTGAAGACATGTCTTTTGGGCAACAAACAACAAGAACTTCTGTGCACTTGGAGTTTCCGACAATCAGGTAACACCAGAAAAGAGCACTGCTCTTCTGTGCTTATCTGAGACCTTCTGAAGTTACACAGGTGTGGAGAATATGAGATAGGGAGGATATAGTCAGCAGTATGAAATATAAACTGTGATTTTTCTTGGGAAGAAGCTGAAGGCAGCCCTACAAACTGCATCAGCACAAGGGAAAAAAAGGACACTATGTTAGGGATTAAGAAACTTCTTAACTCATAGTGTATTTTTTTTTTGAATGGGTGGGGGAAATCAACAGCAGCTGTGAACATTGAAAATCTCTTCCATTACACAGCACATCCAAACACAGCACAGTAACTATCTCAGGGTCGCTATGAGAGATGAACTGCATCACTATCACTTTTAATCAAGTCAGATCTCTTCTTCCGAAGGCAAATGTCCCTCATCAAGCAGTAGGCTTAACGTATGTTCAGAGGCAAGAGAAAGCTTGCTCCAAGCTGTCCAGATTATTTGGCATCTATGTTGCAGGAGGACTTTGAAGCCAGATAGGTCAAAGTCCCTTAGAGCTACGTGCTGCTGCAAAATAATGACCAGTGCCTTCCCCAGAGAAGTTAGAAGACGCATTTCTTAAATTACAGTGACTATAATGTGTTGTTCCACTTAAGTTCTTTCATACTTCAATGCATAAGGTCTGCTTGTAACGAGGAAGCAAATCGAAAAGAGCTGCAACTTCATCTCGCTTCAGCCCTATGTTCATGGATGTGTTGGCACAACTCAAAATCCTCGCCTCCAGCAGAGTGACATTCTTTGTGAATTTTTTTTTTTCAGTCGCTGTATATAGATGAGTCAATCTGCCAAAGCATTTTGAAAACTATCCAGCAGACGGCCCTGAATCATCCCTCCTTCCTCTGCGCAGCAACAGCTTACTGTCCATCCACTTCCATATGGTGATCCCTCCCAGGAATTAAAAATCCTGCTGGCTGATGAGGCCAGAGCGTGTGCGTACGCGTGTATACACACAGGCACATGTTATTTAACGTTGGAAAGTTGGACCACAAGCTGGAAAACAGAGCCATTTCTATCTACGTATTTTGTAAACAGGATTAAATGGCTGCAAAGGGAGGAGAGGAAGGCTACTTGTCTGTAATAAGCGTGCTCTGTTTTTACATGAGTGTATGACAAAAGTCCCCCCATTTTGGCCTCCCGAAGGAGAAGTACAGCCAATACCCACAAACACAAAAACTGACTTAGAGTACTTCGGGGGGAGGGGGCGAAGATCAAGAAAATAAGGTGATTGTTTAAGGGTATGTTAAGGGGATTTAAAACAAAGGTGCTAATACTAGGATATGTACATGTGCGTTAGCTTAAGGCAAATTACTGAGTATATCAGTGCGTATATAATATCTAGTGCATATATACCAGCAAGAAAATAAGCACGGGGAATTTTGATAGTCTTTTGCTTGAATCTGAATTTTCTCCATTGTGCTTTCCTGCAGGAACAGGTTCAACCACCTCTGCATACGCTGTCTCTACCAAGAGTTCAACGAGCACCATGAGTCTGCCAACAAAGGTACTGTCTCTTTTCAGTTTCGTATTCCAAGTAACCTGATTGGGAATAGAGAGTATCAGTGAAACAAATAAAAATGCCTCATCATGGGTTTTTTTATTAAAAAGAGGAAAATACGCATTTTGTTGCTGTCATTTCCCAATACTGATTTCAAACAATCTTTGAGGAAAATACAATCAAAGTAGATAAACAGAGACTACTTGGACACAAGTAAGTATCCTAGGAGGACAGTTAAACAGTAAGTGGAAACAGATCGCAAGGCAAAAGACGAAATTTGAAGTGAATAATAAATCTAAGGAATAACAACTAAAATTTCAAGCGTAGCACCACGGAGCTAGCAAACAAACCATGAAGTCCACAAGTCCAACTGAAAAAAAAAAATATTTTCTTTGATAAATCTGTAAAAAGATGTGTTTGTTTTCATATCATCCATCCAAAAAAAAATTGTTTCTCCCGAGAAGGCACACTGAGTCTGCTGTGCAGAGGGCTTCTCTACATGAACTCAGTAGGACTATTGATCTCTACTCACTAGCAATGTCTTCTTTAGCAGAAAGAGTCCAAAAACACACAGTTAGAACTGTGGAAATCTACAGCATTTAAGGTCATTTACTTCTATCTCCTTTCAAGTCTGCAGCAACAATACCTCTGCCTCTATAGTAACCTGTAGACAAGGCCTCAGCCCAGTTTGCTTTTTTCTTTCTTAAATAATCTGGGCTCCAAGTGGGAAAGACAGGACCTTACTTCTGTAATGCTGTCAGCAAATTCCATCAGCTTGTACTCTTCTTGTTCTGATAATGCATTTAAAAATACAGCAAGGTAGTAATGGGGGTCTTCTTGAACCACATCAGTCACACATCTAAAACCAAACTTGCTTTAGGAAAACATTTGTTACTCTTAGGTTCAGTACTTATATTCCATGAATTGAAACTTTTAGGGAGTCTTCACGCATATTGCAAGCGGAATGTTTTATTAAAACTGCTACCTCTTCTTCGTGATCAAGGAACGGTATCAGATGTAGAAAAAATTCCAACGAAATAAGCTTCAGAAGCCATTTTCATAGTCCTTCCTTGTACTTATCACAAGGTAGATCTCTTTTGAGGACTATAGCTTTATATTGCAGCTAATGTAGGCAAAATAAGCAGAAGTGGAAAGACCTAAGTAGTGGGATCTCTATATGGACGCGGAGAGCATGAAAAGGTGTTCCTCTAAGCTATAACTGGTCAGGAGGCATGTTTGTGCCGAGAAGCAACAGGGAACAG
The DNA here is from genome assembly GCA_017639485.1 of Pluvialis apricaria. Taxonomy (NCBI): domain Eukaryota; kingdom Metazoa; phylum Chordata; class Aves; order Charadriiformes; family Charadriidae; genus Pluvialis; species Pluvialis apricaria. The sequence continues at coordinate 83,124,641 of CM030010.1, forward strand.
ACTCTTACTATGCTGCTGTCCCTGCCTGGCAATTTTATTTTTGCCATAGTCAAGGGAAACTCGCAGCCATCCACTGGCTTTGGAAAAAGGTTGCACAGGCAGGAGGCATCTTCAGGGTCGGGGGGAGAGCACTACGGCTTGATAAACTTGGTTGATAAATTGTAAAGTGTTGCCGTCCTTACCAGAGCGGTGGCAACCCTGTGAGAACCTGCATGCAGGATTTTGGGCTTGCACTCACCCACTGCAGCTAGCGAACCCAGAACTGTGGTGAAAAGGACATGTCAACAACACGCACAGCAACAATACGATGGAATTTGTCCAAAACTTGCTCTATTTTTTATTCCATGTGGTACTAAGATTAGGTTCAGCAAGAGGAGGCTATTTAAGTTCTGCGTGTTCAGTTTCACAGCAAATCCTCTCTTTACTCATTAGCGAGTTCTTCATCGTGTGAGAGGTGCAGCAGTTCACAGGGATGTGCTAGAGGCTGTCGCACAAAGGGGCTGTCTTCAGGGATTGAAAACACAGTCGCTGTTACCTTAAGGACACAGCTTTCGTCTTTTCCAGTAGGGAATTGTCTGTGCCTGGCATACTGGTTAGGGTCCTGGCTCAGCTCACGCAGGGCTGCTCGTGTGCTGTCGAGCCCCTGTAAGGCAATCAAAACAAGGCGAACCGCCGGCTGCAGGTGACGTTCAGCGACCACATCCTGCAAGGCTTCTCCCCTCCTCGACCCGTCTGGACATACAGCGCGGGCCCGAGCGCAGGGAAATTAAACCTGGGGGTAGGAACAGTGCGACGGAAGAGGTAACCAAGAACCTGCCGCTGATAGTAAATTCAGCGGTGATGGGATGCCAGGGGGCTTCACGTTATCACCTCAGCAAAGGCCATAAAAGCCCAGAGAAGCACAGAAAAGTCAGAGAAGCAAACGCTGGAGGGGGAAAAAAAAAAGGCAGCAGAAGCCAAGGGGAGGAGTGGGAAGGGAGGGAACGAACTGTATTCAATTAATTCTAGAGCCAATTGGCACTCGCTTGATGGAAATGCTAATTGTCCTACTGACATACACCCACTGGTTATTTCCCCCTGTTCCCTCATCTCGTCTAAATGAAGTATAGAGTCTTTTCTTAAATCACAGGTAACACAAGAATATCCAGGTTTCCACCCTTCCTTTTCCTCTGTGTCACACCCCCACTTATAAGAACAGCTGAACTATTTACTGCATGGAAATAATATGTAGCACTGTGCAGTTATTTTTAATTTCTGCACTTAGTTAACATTTCAGTCCTTACTCCAAAAGAACAGGTTTTGCTCTGTTTGAAATAGTCTTGTTACCTCTGGTTGTGTACATAACAACTCTTGAATATCTGCATCAATGTATGTATAATAGATATAAAAACCTGCCTTTGTCTGCGGGTGCCTTTTATACTTATTGCTTCCAGAGGAGCTCTTAGGGGCCAGTTTATGTGCAAACGCAGGGTAGGCAGCTCATCAAAACCAAAGCTCTGATTAACAGAAATGCATACAAGAGGTCTATTATAGGGCAAGAAGCGTTTCAACAGGCAGCCCGTAAATAAACCTAATCAGAAGCCCCCAGAGGGATGGTTTAAACAGTGTATTTATTTACATGAGTATCCCACAGTAGTTCAAAGAAATGACCCATTTGCAATGCCTCCCCGTCCCCTGGAGAGCACTGGTCTTTTAATGAGATACAGGACAGAGTGGCTTAAAGGATTAAGAACTGAAGTCACCGGGAGTCTGGAGAAGGAAGCAGCCAGTGCCAGATCAGCAGCAAGCATCAAGACAAAACGCTGTCCTGGGCTGTGGGCACAGAAGAAAAGCAGCCGTGTGTGGCTGCAGGAGGTTTTCCTAGTACTGGTTTGACAGCGATACAACTGGGGAGACAGAAAACATTCTGAACACCAAGAACTGAGTAAGCTTCAAGTGTCGTGGTGTGCGAGCATCCCTCTGAGCCTCTAGGGAAAGAGCTGTTTTATTGTCAAGCCTAATCTGACACCTCAGCTCATTCAGTCGCTCGCTTAGAAATGATAAAGACCCTGTTCAGGTCGCCCCGAGCCAACACCTTGTACCATTCAACTCCTGAGGATCGATAATTGGAGACAAGTCAGCTATCGACCTGTTTTTTGAGCAAAACTACACCAGAATTATTAATTCACGCACGCCACTGCAGCAACTTGGAAGTGGTCTTCTCAATGAACATTTTCTTCCTTTCTTTAAAATACAATTTGAATCATCAATAACCTTTTATCCTTCAAAGAAAAGTTTGTGCTAGGAGAAAAGAACAAATAAGATTATTTCCGTGGCTACGACGTTATCTTAGCCTTTAAGTGCTAGGCTGCCAACAATTTAACAAAATAAGCAAAGCCCAGCAGCGCTTCAGCTACTCTCCCTATATGATAGAAAGATAACGGCCAGCTTATCGCTCACAGTCTGTTCTTTGCAGCAGTAATTAACAACAGGGAAATCTGCCACCCTGAAATTTACTTCAGAGAGCTTTAAAGTTACAAGGCCTGCCCTGTTGAGCTACAGGTAGCTTTGGATGAGTCAAAGCTTGAGATTTTAAAAGAAAGGAGGGGGGGGGGGGGGGAAAGCCAGAGTAAAAAGTACACACCAATAGTGGAAACTGTTTTGCAATCGCTGGCATGATAAATAAGTCTTTTCGTATCGCAGCCCGGTTTCAGCAGGCCACAGGATGCTGCATTAGTGTTCAAAGGAGCTACGCTGGTACGCTCAGAGGAAGAGAAAAGAAACGGGTCTCTTTAAAATAAAGCAGTTTATAGGCATAACCCCCCTTCTCGATAGGGTATATTTAAACGTACTATAGTTGTTTAATCAAAGAAGTTAAAAAGCTAGCCTAAGAACAGCTTATTACTTGGATATTGGAAGACAGTTAGCTGCTTATGTATCTGATTATCCAAATCTTTCATGTATGCATTTACACCATACTCAAATTTCCAAACACTAGATTTAGCTATAAAATCAACATTGAGAAGTAACATATACTCTTCTAGCTACATTCCAGCAAGGTGGAAAATGAGAAACTACAGCAACAAGAGCCCAAGACAATCCCTGTGGGGACCAGGAAAGTCACCTCTAACAGCCAAGTGAGATGCGGCTATCTGGAGGTTAAACCGCGAGCATCTATGAAATCTGACTGCACCAAGACACACAAAAGCTGTGATCTCCAGTGGGTCAGCTGTAACCCAGTGCAGGAGGTATCCTGCTCTCTAAACCAAAATTACCAGAAGGCTAATGCTGTTGCTCAGAATGATCAGTGTAATATTTAGTTTATTAGAGGGAAGTAGGCCATATGGAAACAAACCCTGAGGTATATGGTAGCTGCCAGGGGCCACGGCTGAGAGCTGACATGAGTTGCGCTTGTTCCTCCGCCAGAAGATGCGTTGAACTTGGGTGGATTCCTCTGTTGAGCCACCTGAAGGGATTTCATCTACAGTGCGTGCATCACCTAACAAGGGAATACCTTTGGTAATTTTTGCTGGTTTTTCAAACAGGTCAGTTACCTGTTATTTCTTAATATGCTAGCACCTGAGAAGTTAATTCAAGAGTTCCCTAATATTTGTGTTTGCAAAGGCTTCCTCGTGGTCCCTCCTCCCTCCCCGTCATGCTGAGTTTTGGTCCCGGTCCTTCGCTGTGGATTCGGAATGACGCGAGCCATCGGGCACAATCGGAAGAGCTGTGGCACTAACACTGGCTTTCGAGGCACTGAGGTGCTAGGAGGCCCAAGTACTCATGACACTAAGTACTATAAACCTGCAAAGAAGATCATGATCTCTGAAAGGAAGTTAAAGAAGAGGAATACAGTCCGAAGCCCTGGTCCTACCGAGCATCACTCACCGCTGAGTTGCACACACACCGCTGCTTTACAGAGCCTAAAGCAAGAGCACCGACACAGTGGGTATGCGGAAGAGGCAGGCAGGGATTCAGGAATGCTGCAGCACTGTTGACAGCTTGAGGTTTTAAAACACGTAATTTTCCAAGTAGAAAATACTTCTGAGTTATACTCATCTCCCCGCATATGCGGCCAGGGTTGTTTTGACCCTACCTGCAGCTGCCATGAAATAAATGGTCATCAATTTAAAATTGAGCGGTACCCCCTTAATATGCATGGAGAGCTTTGTTTGGCAGTACCCAGGGGTTACTATAGCAGGCAGAAAAGCATCTTGCAGTTCATCAGAGGACTAGTCATGGTGCAGTCTTCAAGTCAAACCGTACACCAAAAAATACATCAAAGAACGAAACGGATATCCTAAGGTCATAGCCTTACTCACACTTTGCTACTTATGTCTGCAAAAAGGCTATAGAACCTTGTAATCCAAGACATTTCAGACATTTGCAGACATTTCAGTACTGTAAAAAAAAAAAAAAAAAGTAAAAAAAAATCAAACCTCCTATTCTATCGGCAGGTCTCAAATACTTAAAATATGTGCTTCTGTCATTGGCTCAAAATATTCCTAATTGATCTGATGAACTCCACCCCTTCACAATCTTTTGCTCCAGACCAAGAAGGAGAAGGAAGAGGGTCATTGCACAGGTAGAAAAATGTGCCTAGAGATTGAACTGCTCCCAGTGGTAAGACGTAATTTGGCTGGAGGAAAAAATGTGAGCCAAGGGCCATCTGACAATCTGAACCCGACTCTTCCTGGCACTTGTGACTATATTCTGGTATGTGAGAAGTTGTCTGGCCCCGTTTTCTTTTTGCTTTCTTAACTTTCCAAAACAAAAAGGGATTAGAGGAAAGGCGTTCACAAGTGGAAATTTCTGCTGGGTGGATAACTCATCCTGTGCTAGCTCCCTCCTACTCCCGAGGCCAGCCGTAAATTCATGTAACAGAATAAATATAAACTGAATTTTAAGGTATAGAGGAAGCAATAACCAGTTTTCTGAAACTACATTCAGCACTGCCCCGATTGGCCTTTTGCTGCCAGAAGCTGCGAGTTCCGTGAGTCTAAGAAAACGCAAAGAGGAGTGTTCTCTTTTACCTGAAAAGCACAGTGTGACAAGTGTTCTGCTTTTATATCCCTTGCAAATCAGTTTTAAGTTTCCTATCTGTATCAGCAGGAAGCTCTGTCTTGCAGCAGCCTGTGTCGCGTGTGCAAGGGCTGAGCAGCGCATACTGATACACACTCTGACAAGAAACGAGTTAACCAACCCTTTCCTCAAGGCCAGGAAACGCTGGCAGTTTCACAGCGCTGGTAGCGGTTCCTCTCTGCGTTTCTGCCTGCGGACGGCGGGGTGACAACTCTACGCTTTCCTCCGAGCGCTTTAATTCTGCTCCAGCTCTCAGCCTGAAGCAATGAGAAGAGCAAAGGATATTCTCCACGTGTGAAGGCTGACTGAAGATCAAAGACATTGATTTGAGGGAGATACGCACCCCTTGTGCCATTGGGAAGCTTGTTGACCTCACACAGGTACGTACAGCAAGCAAGTCTCGGGCGCCCATTCACCTCCCACCCCCAAGAGCAAACTCCCTAGCTTACGTGGAAGACACAAATGTACCCGCAGTGCGTGAATGGGACCTTTCCATCAGAAGCATCCAAATACCTTTTTAGGTCATGAAATCTTAGCGTTAAGCACCAGGAGAGGGAACACCTGCAGGCCACAGAGCTGAAAATTTCAAAACCTTCAGGACCTTTCCGCTCCGCTGTTTACAAAACACGGGGTGGTAATAATATCCAGCAAAGCATACAAAGTGTTTTCTGCTTTTCTCCCTTTTTCAATCTCCCCACAAGTATCGCGTGGAAAGAAGACAGCCAGAACTCTGCAGAAGGAAGTCTTCCTCAACATCCTTCTCTCTCTACGTACTTAATGCCAAGCCAGAACCTTCCGAGAGAGCCTTTAAATTGATTTCTTTGGAAGGAAAAAAAAGCAAAACTAATTTGTGATTAGAAGGCACATAGATGTTCAGCCAGATGGAAGCATTCCTGAAAAGCGAGGGGAAAACTACCCAATCAATTCATTCAGCTGCCCTAAAGGGTAAACACCCAACTTGAGCACAACCTACAAATCCCAGCTATTATTAACAGCTTGACCAAAAGCAGATGTGTTTTGTAGTTATCTTTGTATTTGTGAAATCTGATGAACTAAAAAAAAGTGGTGGATGGACCCTGACACCGAAGCAAAGAGGACAAAAAGAACAGAGGATTGCTGTGCACTTTTGCTCCCAATGTGATGTTCAGGTCCCTCTCTTGGAGAAGAAACTTTGGTAAAAAAGGTTGTTTCAGCTAGTAGCGGACACTCGAAGAAATGAAGAGGGGGAAAAAAAAAAAAGAGACTTTCTGGGTTTCAAATTTACCCAAAACGCATACATCTTAGCACTTACAAAACTTTACTTAGCAGCACATAAAAACCTCCTTTTCAAAATGATCTGTCAGTAAAGCAGGTTTTTGAAGTTGTCAAAGTGTCTTCAGAAGAAAATCAAAGTAATTTTTGTAATGTGGGGAAAGCTCCTTTTTCAATACCGGGAACCTGTAAGGTGAAGACTACGTATCCCTTCTCTCTGCAGCTGTGAGCCGTGGCAGGGGTATTGCCAAGCAGAAGGCAATTCCCTTTCCCCCTTGCTTTTCCTGCGGAGACTTTCCTTCTCCCCGCCTGCCCCAGACAACAAAAACTCCCTCCGCAGCAACGCCAAGGCTAAACATTCCTCTCTCTTCTGCAACTTGCAGCGCTGCCTCGGCCCACGAGTACATTTTGCCTTTAAAAAGCAGTTAGGTTTTTAGTTTCAGGTGGTTGTAAGTAGGAGAGCGGGGAGCTTTTGACTTGCAGCAGTAGTTGTGTAGGGACTGGTGGCCAACATAAAGGATCCTTAGTGGGGAGCTTTGCTTTGCGTTCCCCTTTCCAACACAGGCCTCCGGAGACCACAGGCGGGTGCATAATTCGGGACAAGGCAAAGGCCCGGGGGCTCTTTGGAGGAGAGCTGTCTCCGGTAGTTCCCCAGCCATAAAAATTCCTGCCGCTCCTAGCCGAGGGCACAGGAGGTTTACTTTTATGCTTGGTTTAGGTAACTAATAATCCTGATACACATCAGCAGGGATGATGGCAGGGTGCTCTGAAGGATTAGTTGGTTTGTGTCTGTAAACAGTCAAAGATTTACCAATCCTCAAGCTGCAAATGAGGTGGTGGTGGGGGGAGAACCCCCAAAACTAAAAACCCTTCTGAAGATCCATCACCCCATGGCCTCAGAAAGTCTATGCCCCCTCCCAAGGGATGTCATCTTTCTTCCTAGACCTTTCCGATTGTCATCGGCAAGGTGGACACTGTGGTGGGGTAAGTAAAATAGTAAAAGAGCTCCCGTGGACTTACTTGAACTGGCGCCAGACAGCAGCGCTCCTGTTTTGATCCCGAGATTACTATTTTGACACCTCTGTCGTTAATCGTCAGTGTCACAAGCAAGCCTCAACTTGTTTGGGTTTTTTTTTGGCAGCGAGGCAATGAGCGAAAACCCCTCCTCTTCCTCTCTCCTCTAGCCCGACTCTCGCTTTTGTGCTCAAAGTGGAAGTTCGGAAAGGGAAAAGTATTTCATTTCTCTGCTGGTAGCGTACATGGTCCGAGCACCTCTGTTAACAGGACTGTGCTGTCAACCTGTGAAATCTGCCTGCAGACTATATGAACACAGTGTTAACTTTATTTAAAATACGCATCTATACCACAGATTTTGTATCCTAGAAAATCTGCAGATAGAGTCCTACACCCCTTCTAATCTCATTTTATATACCTTTCTCAGAGAAAACATAAAGCTCCTTTGGCAAGCAGAATGTGAAAGACAATAAACCGTTTAGCTCAATGCTAAGCACAAACAGCTACAATGCCGTGCAATCATAAAACACCATTAATCATTTACATCAGGAAATGCCAAAGTAAGGGTGAACACACACAGCCTTATCTGTTCCTTGTGTACACACGCAGGTTACAAGCTTTAGTTAAATTACTTGTGTGCATGACACGCAACGGCAAAATGGGGTTCTGTTCCTTGGCTCTACATGCTGACTTTGGATGACTTCAAAAATCTCTGTGTTCGCTGACTGCACATGAGTTGTAGCTGAAATTGTTTGTATTTCTTTCTCCATCTCGGAGCATTTTTATCAGTGCTGGTTTAACGTCTCCCCTTGAAAGGGACAGAATCTTTTTCTGGTAGAACATCCTATAAGGCAGTTTTGCCCTATGTAAGGCACTTTTGCCTACCTTTAATCGTATTTTCAATGATCACCTCTCAAACCCTGGAGAGAAAGCTTTCTGGGAGTGTCTGAACACCGTTAAGTCACTTCTTGATCCTCTGTAGGGAGATGTGCAAGTGGCTGCAAAAGTTGTTTTTCTGAACAGGATTCCAGAGCAACTTTTTCGGAGAGATTTTCTTCCAGTGCTGCTCTTTTTTTTATTCAGAGTGATTTCAGTTTGGGGCAGGGGTTTTGTGTGGATTTTTTATTTTTTTTCTCGTTTAGAACTCTTCTAAAGAGTTTTCTCCCAAATAACAGAAACCAAGTCACGTCCAGTACCTTGCCATCACAGGTAGCTGTCACGTAGCCCTTTTGTGCATTTACCAAGCTCCAAACAAAGGCAGTCGGCGTGTTCAGCCAAAGGCCTTACCACGGGTCTCTCTGCATCGCGTTCTTTGAGACCTACCCCAAGGCACTCAGGGATCCAGTAAATCCCGTGCACATAAAGCCTTTTTGCCATCTCCTGTGGGATACTTCAGTTTGCTTTGTCCCCTCTGAGTTGTTTGATCTTTGTTCTTAGGGGGGGACGGGGTGTCTTGTGGTGGGAGGTACACCTGTGAAGTTTGCTGACACAGACCTGAGATGCACAAGCCTTTTAAGATGGAGGAGGAGAGCAAGAGAATTCCAGAAACACTGTCACCAGCTAAAGATGCCAATAAAGAAACGTCTTAAGAAAGTCTTTGCTTTTATCTTTACAGGTGAGATGGAGAAGCTGTACAGACAAATCACTGAAACCCAAGGAATTAATCAAAAGGTGAAGTTAGAAGGTACTGTCACTGCCGATCTAAGAATCAACACCTTTAAAAAACATGAATGCTTTGCAGCCTCCACCTCCTGTTTTGTTTATTTATTTACTGTCAGGTTAGCAAGCGAAACTGGCTCAGCACAGGGTCCAACCAGCGGCAGGGCTGGCAGCAAAGCAGCGCTTCCCCTTCCGGCACCAGCAAAGTTCAATCAGCTCAGCTGGGACAGTTGCACCATCAAAAACAGCTTGCTGCGGGTTTTGACACGTACGTTAACTGATAACCTGATAAACGGAGGAGAACGCCACAGCTCTTGGATTCAGTCACAATTTCTACACAGCTCTCCAGAGTGATGGAAGACCTGACAGCTGCGCGTCCTGAGCGAGGTAAGTGCAGCATTAAAGGCAGTGTGCTCCCCAAGCCTCCAGCCGACAGTGGTGCACAGGGGACGCAGACAAATGCAGGAGAGCTATCTATATCTTTACGGCGCTAGAAAATCTGCTTGAGACAGGAGAAATGCTCTGTTAAACTGAAGAAAGCAAGTAACAAACAGCCAAGCCTTGATTACAACAGGCTATCATCAAGAGAACCACAGAATTTGGGGAAAAAAAAAAAATTACAAGAGGCTTAGCATTTAATGCTCTGATGTAGTAAATCCATGGGAAATCCTCCTGAAACTAAATATGCCAAAGACATATTTTAACTTATTTTTTAAAGTTCACTCAAATGCCATCTTATGCTCCAAAACAACTAAGCTCCACCGTTAGGTTTGCTTCCTCACTACTCTGCAAATCAGGCTACATCCAGTGCCTCGAGTGCCCTTTTGGCATCCCAAAAGCTTTTTCCCATAAATAGTAAGCAAGCCATTTATTCGTATTTATCTCCCCCTTTAAACCCAAGTAACCCAAAAGTGTCCAACAGATTAAAGCTGATCTAAGCAGGGTTTGGTTGGGGTTTTTTTTCCAGTTAAAGTTTTCTGAAAAATTTTGCACGTTACTTACACATAATTTCACCACTTAAAACAGAATGGCTTTGGAAAGGTTTTAATAAGAAAAAAGAAATACACCTCCCCATTTGTGCATATTGACTCAACTAAAAAAGACAGCGGCTCTGGTGATCTATCTAAATGTAAGTTTTTCTTCTCAATGTTTTAGATTTAAATTAAATAAAGACTTACTGTGGAAATTAATTTTTCTCCAATGACGCCTTTTCATTTTACTACCAGAGTCCACACACAACTTTGTATCACTTTCTAGCTTATTTCTTGTAAGACTGGTGTGAAAGCTAAATATTACCGTGCCTGGCAAACTTGATCAAAAGCCTGTCTCGCTCTTTGCAAAAACAAGATTGTTAATGAAAAACAACCACACAGTCCACACGGAAAAAAAAATATCCCGGCTTATCCCATGAAATGTAAGTTTGATAAACACCTCTGGATGGAAAGAAAACAAGTAGCAGCCAGAACATCACTTACTTCCACAAGAGAATTCCCGCTGCAAACGTGACCGAGCTCCTACAGACCGTGGATGGGAAGAGGAGAGCAGCACACAGAAAATACACCCTGACCAGTCGTCCCTTGCGAGCCAGGCAAGTAAATGTCCGATTACACTACATCCCTGAGAACATGGTGCTTTACTGGCAGCGGCACGGCTACCGGGATAGGGGAAAACACCCTTTAAAAACGAAAACAAGCTATATCAGTAAAAGTGCACTTTTGCAGATAACTGCTTCTACAGCTGGGACTTCTGCTGGCACAGCTATGTCAGTCACGGGTCACACTTCGTCACAGCGCTCGCAGACAGAGCTGTGCCAGCAGAAGTTTGCCATATAGACCTGGTGGGAAACTCAACAGCGGCTGACATGAATCTGCAAAGTTCTGTGGTTTTCGTGCTGCTGCCAAACTAAGTTTTTCTAACAGTCTGAAGATGGGTAGTCTTACTCCTGTGCTGCTGACATGTTAGGATCTAGGCTTCCAAGGACAGAAGAAATCTAAACTTAGCTCAGGAACATGGCAATACCTGTCAGCCATTTACATTGTACTTTATCCTTCAATTAAATACACAAACTAAATTAGAAAGAGCCCCTGTAGGAAGAAAAGATAAAACAGAATACATTAAATACTGCTGTACTTTAGCACTAAGAGTAGACCGCCCTCGCTTTTAATAGTAAGGAAAGAACAAAACGGAAAGTGTTTAACAGGATTTGTTTAGCAGACAGCAAAGCACTGCAAAATTCCCACCATTCAGTTAAACCAAACAGTCAAACTGTAACGGGGCTTTTGTCATCTTCAATCATCTTTGAAGACAGCAGGCAAGGAGATTTAACGCCTGAGTTGATGCTCAAACATAAGTTCTGTTTGGGTGAATCGACACGATACTGCGGGTCGTGCGTACGATGATGTGTATCGTTATTCCAGAGCGGCAAGATGTCAGAAGCGTGTACTGCCGATCTGCTCCGGAGCAAAATTGTAAAATCAAGCTGTAAATAAACTCCCACCACCCTCCGTGGGGGAAAAGAAAGCTACAGGCAAGCGCTTCGGTGCCTCCGAACCCGCTCGCGTTCAATAATGAATAAAGCCGTCCGAAGCGCAGGGCTGTGGAAAGGAGAAGGGCTACGTACAGGAAGTCGGGTCAGGCTGCGGCGCTTGCACGCAGTGCAAAGTAAACCTCCAACGTAAAGCCTGACTTTATCTTTTGTGAGGTACCGCCAGCACGTGGCCGTACCTAAAGAGGGCTGCGTTTTGGTAGAGCAATGTTTGGCAGCCCAAATTTCACCATCGCTTCCTATTTTGATAGGGAGAAAGCAGAAATAAAATCACTGGTAGTGCTGTGTTTGTAAAGGCCATGCTCCACCTTCGGCAGAGCCTTCTGGCCCTGCAAATTGGGATACAGCTTCTAGGAATTCCTCGGGTTGTGTCACAGGGGAGACTTTGTTGTTAGAAAGAATGTTTTTTTTCTTTAAAATAAAAATCCAAAAAAATTACTTTGTTTTTAGGGGGGGAAAAAAAGCACCAGTGCAAAAACATCTCAAAGGAACGGCAGGGGCTAAAAATAGACACATTATCATCACTTTCATTATCAGCCATGTCTACACACACAAGAAGTATAACTCTGAGTGACTTCAGGATGAGGTGTTTTCCCCTCCAGGACAGTTTTTGGTTGTGGGGGAGCACATTTGTGCTTGGCTGAGCAGCGGAGTGTCACAGAGAGGGGACGGCAGAGGTATGAATTTAATTGTAGCAACCCCCCCCCCAGCTTAAACAAGGCCATCTAAAATTCTTATCAGCGGGCCGGCTCGTAAGAAGTTGTAACTCCCCAAAGCAAATAGTTAGCCTATTCAAAGTTTCAAAAATGGCCTGATAAAGGCTACTCGTCTGAAGATTTCAGAAGGTCAGATAAAACTTGGTGCGGCCGCGAAACGGCAAAAAAGCAACCGAGCCCTCCGCCATATTTACCAAGAGTACTTAAGTTTAAAAAGCAAGCCCCAAACTGTTAGAAAAACTCAGTGTTCAGGTGCATTATTATATTTGCGAGCACTCCCGCCTGAGCTCGAAGTCCCGCTTTTATCGTAGGTGACGTTCCTGCCATCTTCCCTGTACGGCGCTGCTGGGGACCACCGGGAAAAAAGCGGCGAGACCTACGCCTCCCCAAAAAACACCCTCGCCAACCCCACTGCCGGGTCACCCGGGTTGTCCCACACCGGGATGCTGGCCGGTCCGGAGGAGCCCGGGCCCAACCGCTTGTGGTTGCCCCATAGCCAAGTTTGCCCCAAACCGGGGGTTCGCCCCACCGCTGCCGCCCTCAGCCGGGGCTACGGGGTGAGCCTGGCATCCCCAAAAACAGCTCGGGGTGGCGGGGCGGTGGGGTGCTGCCAACGCGGCCCAGCCTCCAGGGTTCCCCCCCTGCAACGGGGACAGGACCCCCACTCCCTCCTCACCCCCCGACCCCTCGGAGGGGGCCCCATTCCCCACCGGGTCGCCCCCCGCCGGGGCTATTCCCGCAGTCCCCCCCCGCTATATACACGGTGTCCGTGAGGGCGCGGATCGGCGGCTGCCAGGCGGCCCAGGCCGCGGCGGCCGCCCCGGGTGCTGGCCCCGGTGCTGGCGGGGCGGCGGCGGGGCCCGACATGGCGGCGTGAGCCCGTTCCCCCCCCCTCCCTCGCCTTCCCGCCCCGCCAGGCCCCGTCGGGCCGCGGCGCTCACCTGCATCCGGCGCGGCGGGGCGGCGGGGCCGGCGGCGGCAGGGCGGCGGGGCGGCGGCGGGGCGGCGGGCAGCAACGACATGCAGGCGGCGGCCCGCCGGGGAGCGGGGCCGGGGACGGAGCCGCGGGGGCCGGGGCGGCCGGAGCAGAGGCGGCGGCGGCGGCGGTGGCGGCGGCGGGGAGGAGCGGGCCGGGGCTCGGGCGGCGCGGAGGGCGGAGGAGACGGAGGCGGGGAGGCGGGAGGCGGGCGGTGCCGGGGCCGTGGCGGGGAAGGGGGGGTGAGGGGACGACACCTCGGGCACACGCCGGGCCCTGTCACTGCCCGCAGCCGGTATCAACACCTGCCCCGGGCGGGGAACGAGCCACCACCGGCCCGGGGGGACACTGCCAGGTCCCCGAAACGCCCGAGGGAGGGGAAGACGCCCCATTTTTACCTCATGATTTTGTTGGCGACAGCCAGGAGCTCTCCTCGGAGCGGGAACGGAGGAGGCGGTTGTCATCGGGAGGGCCCCCGGGGGACATGGCTCGGGGTTTGGGGGAGATTTTTGTTTTGGGGGGGCAAGGGGGGGGGCTGGCTTTGTCTCCCCCCCCCCCAAATGATGGAGGTGAGTAGGGGGCTGCTGGTCCCCGGCGTCGGGAGAGGGAAATGGCTGGAGGGGGGGGGCTGCAGGGCCAGAACCTCCTCTTTGATGGCGCAGGCGTCTCCTCTTCGGCCATGGTCCCATTTGTGTCTCTGCAGGCAGCGGCTCCTTTTTCTGGGGGATCTTTTTTTTCGGCGCCCAGATTTTGGTGGTACGGACGCGGGTGAGACGGGGGGATGCTCTTCTGGGCAGCCGGAGCAAGGAAGCGCAGGTAAATGTCGCTCTGGCGTTGGAGTCCCTCTTCTCGCAGCCCACACTGAAATCCTTTTCGGTGGCCATTTCCATGTTCGATGAGGAGGAAGGTGGGCCTACCGTCAGGGAAAGGTGGATTGAAAAATCAAATAAAAGCAGCAGCCGGGGGCGGGGAGGGATGTAGGTCTTTGCACGCTGACCTGCAGGACAGCCCAAGTAGGAAAATGGTGTTTGGTTGGGTTTTTTTTTCCAAAAAAGCACCAGAGTGGTGCAGGGAGGTGTGTGAAGGAGCAGCAGGCGGCTGAGAGGACACAGGGTGGGACAAGAGATCAGGCCCAAGAGGTTTTTATTCAAAATTGGTTTCTGGCTGGACTCGTGCTGGACCAAAAATGCTCATTTATACTCCAAGAGCGGGAAGCGCAGGAGGAGCCTCTGCGATAGAGCCGGGGTGGGGGTTGATCGGGAATGGGCTTCCGAGGGAGCGAGTCACGGGGAACGGGTGCAGGTGAAGCACGAGGCCGTGTTTCCCTCCCAGGGCCGAGATCCAGAGCAGCGACCCCGTGTCTGACAAGCCGGAGGCTCACAGGGGACTGTGGAGTCACGGAGAAGGACCGTGATGGATGCAGGTCGTTACCCGATCGCAGGTTAAACAGAGCCAGGGGGTGAGTCGTGTGTCACATCTGCCACCGCTATAGCAGACATACGTGCCTCGTGCCCACCCGAAAAGAGCCCTTTCCCCAAGCCCGCTCTGCCACTGTGATTTAAATTCACACTTTTCTCACTCCTCGCTGAGACTTTTTAACGTAGGAGGGTGTTTTTTTGCCTCCTGTCACCTTCACCCCATCTCGATCCTTTGCCGGCACATTGAGCATATAGTCACATTGGACCAACTCCTATCGGTTTTGTTACGACTCGTTTTACATATGCACCTACATCTGATTTAAAAATAAAAATTCCAGTTCAAGAGCTGTAGTGGATGGCTTATATCTGAACAGCTTAGGACCCGGTTAAACACAAAGTCCTTAGAGATGGATGCTGCTCCTCCAGGTTTGTGGACCAGGCGGGTCTTTTCCCAGCCCATTTGCAAGGGGACAAAGAGTGACGGCAGCCAGAAAAAAAAAAATCTCTTTCTTGAATTACTTGGGACTCGCAGCAAAAAATCGTTCAGAGGAAAAGGGTCAGCGTTAACCCACGCAGATACTTCGGGCGGAAGCGCGCCGGTTTCTGAGGGAAGCGGCTCTGGCCGCCATGTTGGGTCTCTCTGAGGCGGGGGAGAGGTATGTGTGTGTGTGTGTGTGTGAGCTTTGCTGGCACGGCTGCGGGGACAGCCCCGGGTTTGTACCGAGGCCGCCCCTCACGTCGGTTCGGAACCGATCTGGAGGTTTTTAATCCGGCAATACCCTCTCTATAGCGGGCAGCGGGACCGGCGGGCCCCGGCAGCGGCGGGGTGGGGGGGACGACGGCGGGGGTGACACCCAGCGGCACTTCCGGCCACCGCCGGAACCTTCCCGTGCTGCACCGCGGCGGCTCGGCAAGATGGCGGCGCCCGCTGGCCGCTGCCTGTGGAGAGGTGAGGGGGCTTCGCCTTCTCTCTCACCGGTGGCTCTTCCCTTGGTGGTGGGGCAGGGGGCGGCCCGGAGGGGTGGTGGGGACTGCTCGGGCGGGGGTGGCGGGCGGCGCCCGGGGAGGCCAGGCCAGGTCCGGCCCGACCCGACCCGACCCGACCCGACCCGGCCCAGCCCGGCCCAGCCCAGGCGCCTGTCTGAGGTGGTGTTTGCTTTTTCCTCGCAGCGCTGGCCCCACGTCGCGGGTGGATCTTCCCCGGGCTCGACCAGCGAGTGGCCGCCGTCCCTGCCATGGTGAGCGCCGCGCCGCCCTCCCAGCCATATGCTGCAGCAGCCAAGTGAGTGCGTTTCCTTCCCTTCGAAGCAGCTGGGTTGGCCGTTGGGGGTGTACAATGTCAGGGGGTCCTGCTGGTGGTAGTTGGGGGAGTGTGTGCTGTTTTCGGTGTCTGCAGTGTCGCTTTAACAGCTGAGCTGGTCGTGGTGGTGTCCCGCAAAC
The DNA here is from genome assembly GCA_017639485.1 of Pluvialis apricaria. NCBI lineage: Eukaryota > Metazoa > Chordata > Aves > Charadriiformes > Charadriidae > Pluvialis > Pluvialis apricaria. The sequence continues at coordinate 83,140,721 of CM030010.1, forward strand.
TGCTAGCTCCTAGAAAAACAGCCTGGAGAGACAAGGTCTAAGCTGGACTTGCAAGGTGTTTTCTCTTAGTCTTGTAATAATGAATGTAACAGTTATGGCGAAGGATTTACTTGATGGTTTTGATGTGTGCTTTTAGAGGGTATGGCTGGATTATAACTTAAGGAGTACTGTCAGCCTGCAAGCTGCTGAGTTTATGGAGTCGGTTTCAAACAGTTGCTCTTCTTGCTTCAGGTTGCTTTTTGTTGTTTAATTTGTCATCTCTTTAAAAAATTTTGGCGTAAGTAAAACTGACCTCCATGTATAGAACAGTGAAGTGTGCTGTACACCAAGTGTTCTGAAGTGTTGTAGACTCTTACTCCGGTCCTCTGTTAACTATGGTGAATCTTGGTATGACTTAATTTTTTTTTTCCTTGATTTGGCAGCCTTTGAAAATAGGTAGGAGGATAAGAATTGGGGTTAGTGTTTGTTTACTGCATGCAAAATGATACAGGAAAGGGAGGAGAAACGGTTTTTGAAAGGTGTGACTGCCATGATCCACTATAAGAAGAAAAAAAAACCTCTGCAGGTGTGGCTCCTGATTATTGGGAAGGTGTGTGGGATTTGCTTGTATTTAGAAGCAGCTCTGGCACAGTGCCTGCTGCCAGGCTATGTGAAGGCAAGACCTGTAAAAGTGTGTTATCTTAAACTGCTTTTTCTTTGATACAGTAGTAGGTCATTAACTTAGTTCTGTGCTGCATAAATGTGGCTATGTTGTTTGAGGAGCTTAATTGCCTTCAGAGCTTTTGATTTCTGAATGTTTGATTTCTGTCTGGGCCATCTGAGACAAGTAACTGGGTTGAATTTAGGGATGCTGTTCATCTTTGTGTAGAACATTCCTTGTTAACTAATTGTTACTTAGTAAGCAACACATGACAATATCTACTTTGTTCTTCTGGAACATGTGCCGAAGTCTTCAGCTCATGATCTAACAATATTTTCGTTTGTCTTAGAACTCCAAAAAAAGGTTCGCGAAAGACCAAGCAGGAAGAAACGAAAAAGAAACAAGTAACTAGGAGGTGGCCGTTGATGAGCAAGCCTGTGGATGATGTATACCTGACGTGGTATTATGAGCGGCCATCCTATGATGTGGAAAAGGCTGTGGGTATGCTAAAGAAATTTCAGGAACTGGACTTCACTTACCCCAAACAGTATGTCTATATTAACGTATTCCTAGATATGGCACTACAGAAGAAGGTAGGTTGGAAGCGTATACAGATTTTGATACTTTTTTTTTCTTTCTAACTTGGAAAGGCTGCGTTTTAAGTGCACAGCAGATGCTGCTGTCGGCCTTCTCGGCTGCCACTTGCGACCTTCCTGATTGTCAGAATAAGGTGTGCTTTTCCAGGTGGCTGTGTGCCTTTATACATGTGTAATTATTAAATGTCCCTCATGCTCCTCAGGTGAAGACAGCACCATTGAGGATTTTGAAAGTAGGCTATTATGTGACTAAAATTCATGTCTGGACAGAACTGATCAAACTAAGCTTTACATCTGTTTGGGCTTTCCACTTAAAGATGTGTTACCAAAATCATGTGTGTGTTTTCTTCTGGGATGATAGTTACAGGGAGAAGTGTGAAGACAAGCTTCTTCCTACGTCTGTCCTTCATCTTGTTTTGATTTATTTTCTTTAATAAGATTGCTTGGAAGTATCCCATTGCTTGTTTGTCTGTGATGCTTTTGATTTAAAGGTGTCTAGCCCAGTTCTGTCTTTTTCTAAAACTCTTTCTGCTTCCCCCACAAGTGGAAAACAGGCCCTGTGAGAGTTGGTTTCTTCACATGTGTAACTAAATATCCCTTCAGCGTACCAGGGGTCCCTTGGAGCTACAAATTAAGTTCATGCTTAAAGAAATGCAGCTCTTGCTCCTGCTTTCGGAGGCTGTGTGGTATTCTTAAGGCTTGGTGAGCGACACCTTCCTTGCTGATGCTTTGCATGGGCTGTTGCATCAGAAACATCACTTAGATAAGCTGCAACTACAGCACAATTTGTTATTGACTGCACCTGAGCCTGGTAGGAGTCCTACGCTGGTGTTGTTGATCCCAGCCTTTTTCTCTTGGGCAAACCGCAGCATAATTAATTCATGGCTGTTAAGTTTAAGTATATACCAGCCATAAAAAAGCAGTCAAAACTTATGCATCATGCTTATTTGTTATGACCTCTGTGCAAAGAAATTGTGAGTAAGGTTGCTATTTAGGGCACCAGCTCCAGGTGATTGTATAACTTGCTTTTGAGTCCTGGTTTCTTTTTTTTGGTTGTTCTAATGTTTTTCTTTCTTTACTTGATAGAAAAAAGTGGATCCATTTGCAAGCACTGTTCTTCTTCCACATCGCTTTACAGATGAAATGAATAAGGTCTTGGTTTTCACAGAGGTGGGTAAGCCTGAATTTCTTTCTTTATGCATGTTACGTATACTCTTGCAACTAGTTCCCATGCAAGTACTATACCTTTAATAGACTCTGCAAATGCTTTACAGAACCCTTAAGTTTGTCTAGAATTTATCTTCAGCGGCATCTTAATGTATTAGCAAGCATCTTACATGATTTCCTTCATCGTGATAGCTTTATTTGTATGTAGATTATTCTAGCCATGCACTTAGGGAGTAAACATCTGCATAGGTGTGACTAAGGAAGAGATGATTAAAGATCACTTATAGGTTAAAACCTTTGTCACCTTCCTGTAATACAGGCAGATGGTTTAGTGTAGCAGCTGTGTCCAGCCCTGCTGTCTTAAGCCTTATTAGGCAGTGCAGATTGGAAGCGGGTGTTATTCGCAGTAACTTGTGCTGTAACAGGGTACCTTTGAGGGAGGAGGAGAAAGTAACTTCTGGAAACCCCTAAACAACTTAACAGCCCTCTGCGCCAAACCCTTTGTCTGCTTTCCTAGAAGTTCACTAATGTGAAATGGCGTGTACAGCAGTTGTAGCATCTGTATGAGACTCGTTTCAGCCTCTGCTGCTGTCCTTTGCCAGTTAATCATTCTGACAGTATAGACCTACATATATCTGTACGAGACTATCCGAAAGAATTGTCACAGATTTAGTTGACTACTCTTTGGGGTTAATTTTTGTAAAATTCTCTACCTGAGCTACAAGGTGAGAATCCTCCTGCAGAACAGAGGGCTGGCAAAAGACCAGAGCATGCCGGGCTCTTTGGTGCTGTATCTCGCAACCTTCTCTCTTCTCTTGTCCCATGTGAATTTTGAGTGATCCCATGCCTTGTGAAAAGTGTGTGTGTGGAAGAAGGTTGAGCAACTGAAACACTTGCTAGTGCTTTTGGATGGAAGTATGGAGTTACTCAGCTTATTTTTGTGAGGAAAAGCTGATTCTGGCTTTGAGTCATGAATATCTGCTTGAGCCAAAGTTTTTACAAAACCTGCACCTTTTACCTTTCTGTATTTCAGACTATTAAAAGCAAAACCTCGCATAGGACAGGTGAGGTTAACTTCTAAATACTCTTTGAAGCCAGAGTGTAATAGCACTTTCAGAAGTTGAATAGCCTTATTTTACAGCTGTTTTTAGTAGCACATTCTGTGCTTTTGTTTGAGCTTAGAGTAAGATGTTGGCTCCATCCAGTGGATGGTTTGCTGTAGTTTCCAGGGGATGGAGGTGGGAGAGAAAGGGCTTTTGACAGAGCTCTTCAGCAAATGAGATGGGCTTTTCTCCTTCTTCTCCAGTAGAAATCGACTAAAGAATTGACTTCTTGTTGGGACCTGGAGTGAAGTGGAATTTCTGCTCTGATGTTAAATCACTAGCATTAGATATTTTTCGTCTTTTGATTACCTTAAACTGTTCTTTTCTTCTTAACTTGCAAATAGCCTGTTCTTATACCTGGTGGTCCAAGATAAATCGCCTATGCGGTCCTGTTGATATAGACAAAGTAGTAGTACAGATGTTACTACTTTTTTTGTTTTTGTTCTCTCAACAGAATGAACAAGAAGCTGAAATAGCTCGAGCGAATGGCGCTGCTGTTGTGGGAGGAGTTGAATTAATCAAATGGGTATTTATTTTTTTTTAAAGAATCATATAAGTATCTTAATTTAAACAGTGACTGAGGAGGGGGGAGCAAGAAATCTCACGTCTGGTAAACTCTACCTTGAAGTTAGCAACCAATATGAAGAGTCAGAGATGGGTTTCTGTGCTTGGCCATGCTTGTAGGTCAACTTGTGTACTGAGGGAATTTACTGTATTCCTAAATATATTTAATTGTTATTATTGCAGATTTTGGAAGATGAAATCCAAGTGGACTTCTACGTAGCTGTTCCTGCAATAATGCCTAAGCTAATACCATTAAGGAACAAGCTAAGACGAAAATATCCAAGCACAAAAAGAAGTAAGAATCAGTTCTTCCTTATAAATCTCAAGTACTGAACAAGATTTAACTCTTGAACATTGAAAATTTTTTTCTGAGAATGCATAATTACATTGAGTATCAGACTGTATGTGACTGAACCACTTGTTTCGTCCTAGATAAGAGCAGTTTTAGGACTAGAACTGTGCTTTTCTCCTATAACAGGCAAATGTGCGATTAGAATCAAGATGAGTTTGCCAGCTGGTTGCCCCTATGCTTGTTAGCCCTTAGGAACCATAATAGTATTGTGACGTTACCCAGGAAAACAGAAACAACTTGAAAAAAACATAATTACTGAGATAGTTGGGTGGTCGAACTGTTGTGCAATTGTCTGCATCACAGCTTCGTGACTGTTACTGCTCATTCTGCCTGTTCATTACTACTCAAGAACGGAGTTATTTATTCTTTTCCTTAGTACAGCCTGCTCCCTTATCTGCGTGGTCTCTCCTTTTTCATAATGCTCAAGACATTTCCTCTTCAGGTCAGATTTTCACAGCAACAGACATCGGTGTCTCAATACTTTTGTCCTCCCTTCCTGAATAAATTAATTTTAGCTATATGTCAGAGGTCTATTTAAAGTATTAGAGGGGAAAAAAAAAAAGGCCTGTTTTTCAAACATAGAGCCTGTGCCAGCTGTGTGAAAGCGCTGAGTCTTGAACCATGTCTCTTACTTCCCTACCCCAGCTGTCTTAACATTTTACAAGCTGCAGGCAGTGTTTTTAGGCTCCTAAACATTTGAGACAAACCTATTAACCATGTCAAAAACATTGCAACAAAGAATACTCCAGATAGTTTTTTGGAACAAATGAGAGCTATATTATGCCATTATGAACTTGGTTTGTAGCTTATGCAGAGCTGATTTCTCTTAAAGCCCTCAAAAGATGTGTGGGAGAAGTAATGCTTCTATTTGAAGCCATTGAGTGATGGTGTCAATCTGTCAGATGAGCCCGTGCAGCTGGGAAACCGCTGTCTCGACTTGTGGGAAGGGCTGGATTGGGGCAATGTGTTCCAGGTAGTGTGTGACCTTGCTGTTACGTAGTTGTAGACTCCGTTTTCAAGGAATTTTGAGGCTTGAATTGAATTGAATTGAATGAGGCTTGTTCTCAACCTAACTCAGTAGGTTTGGGTCTTTCAAATTGTTTTAATTGTAGTAGGTAGTAACCCTTTGTTTTATATATACATAAACAGGTTCTTTATTTTGAAATGAAGCCTTCGTTATGTTTCCTACTGTATTGGCTATCCATGTCTGCTGATTAACGAGGAAGGAGGGAAGATAGAAACGATTTAAGTAGTGCGTATTGTCTTGTCCACGAAACTGCATTTTTTGATTGGAGTTTAACTGCCTTAATTGAAAGACTGAATTCTCTCTTTACTAAGATCACACTTAGGCACACTAACAAGCATTACAGACAACTTCTTTGCCCTTTTTTTTTTAAATTAGAGTCCCTGGGCCATGATATTCCCAAAATGCTGCAGCTCTTCAGAGAAGGTCTTGAGTACACGGTAGAAGACGAGCGTGTAATCGAGACAAGAATAGCAAGAGTAAGTTGTGTATACAGTTCTTAAGCTTTCTCTACTGAGCAGAACTGAAGTTAGTATTAAAAGAGGGGGAAAAGCATGTTTTTAATCTGTGTGTTCCCAGGATTTTTAACTGTGTTCTTCAGCTGACCTGTGAAGTAAATGGAACTCTAACTCTTTGTTGTGAGACATCTTCAGCTAATGCCCTGTATGCTTTTAGCGTATGATCATAGAAGGTGGCTCTGCTAAAACTGAGAGGACGGCATACCTGATGTTAAGAAGTTAAGGATGCCAAGAATGGGCTCTGTCTTTGCCAGTATATTGTCAAGGAATTGTAATCATGAACAAAATCAGATGAAAAAGGTACTATTCCTAGTACTCTTCTTGTGAGTGGACATCTTAACGTAGGCTTTCCTTTCCTCCTGCCTTCCCCAGCACTCTTCTGTGAGTAAAATAAAGCGTATTTGATATTTTTTTAAGTAAATAAACTATGGGTTGTAAGTCCATGGTCAATATGCGCAGGTGAATCAAAAAATGTTTGCTTTAAGCAATAATTAAAGACTCGTTTAATTTTGATAACTTCAGTTCTGGACAGAAGCAAAAAGCAAGAATTGTTTGCATTACACCTGAGATGTAAAATTAATATGTGCTTTGCTGTTATATAAGAAAATGGGTTATATAAGAGCATCTTTTTCTCCTTTTTGTTTTTTTTTTTGTTTTTTTTAGGCCCTTAATATGTTTTCCTTAATGTTTTCTTTTTGTTTATTTATTTTCACTGCTTCTAACTGTGTTTGTTGTTTTCTTTCTGTCTCTTTGTGGTTCTGCCTAATTTTCAGTTTTAACTGATACCGGTACAGAAAGGAAGCGCACAAGATACTGAACCCCTGAAGTTTTGTGTGACGTTGTTAGAGATAAGCAAGTTGATTAATGCTGGCTCACTGCTCTGAGTTGTACATGTGAATTTCAAGGGCTTGTTTGTCTGTATGATACTCAAAACTGAGGTTCTTGGGGCTATTCTGCTGAAGTGTGTTATATATTACACTTTGATACAGGCAGGAAGTATCTTTAGCTCTTTGTAAGTTTAATGGACTGTGTGAAACGTCTCAAATCCCTTGATCGGTCTTGCTTTCAAGTATTGCGACTATTTAATTTTTGCTTTGGACTGCTTAAACTTTAATCATTTAATACTGTAGATCAGCCTAAAATGATCTGCAAATTAAACTTATCGTGAAGTTTCTTCTTGTGTAATAAAGAAGAAAAACCATATTTTTAATGAAGGTGAATGCAGAACTCGGATGTCCTGACAGTATTCCGTGCGATTGCAGTTGGTTCGGCTTAGTGTAGCGTCCTGCAGCTGTGGCTAGTTTCTGAAGTTAAAGCTATGTCCTGTTACTGATGTAAGATGTTGGTGTTACAGATGACCTTAGGTTCTGTGTCTAGGCAGCTCAGCCCTGCAGTTTCATGGCGTTTCAGAAGATTTGGTGCAGCCAGAGATGTCACTCCGTACAAGTAAACGATAAGTTCTTGTGAATGAACTCTTCATTTTGGATCAGAAACAGTACGATGAGGGTTTGCTTACAGACTGGGTCCGTATGTGTGAACTTAAGGTCAGTTACGTGGCAGAGGTGACTGTAACACTCCACGCGCAGTGTGATACGTTTTGTCACACTGTTGTGCATTGAGTTGTGTGCAGCGGGATGACTCAGTGGTTATGGCTTGTATGAAATGTCTCCACCCTCTCTAGCTACTATCCCTTACCTGACCTAGTTTTCCTACTGTTTGCGCAGTGGCGCTGGAAGGAAATCGAGTGCAGGCGAGGCTCTGGGACGCTGTGAGAGCCTTGAGTGGTTATGCATATCTGCTCGCCACTAAATCAAGAGCTTCTTAAATTTCAATCTTGTCAGTGAGAAAATAATAATTTATGAATTACACAGAAGCATGAAGATGTATTGCTGTATTCCAAACAGTAGCGTAGATGTTTCTGGGAGTCTGCCAAATTGGCGTTTCTCAAAGAGATGTTTTCCCTTTAGTGCTGCTGTCTCATGTTGCCTGTTAGTTCAATTATGGCCAGTGGCTTGATGTAATGCTGCACTCCCACATAACTCGGCAGCCTCAGTGGTGTTTTCTTAGTAGTAATTGAGATGTCTTTGAAAAGCCCAGAAGTTGGCAGCAGTTAAGTTTAATTAGTAGGTCTGAAGTTGTGAAACTGAGAATGTAAAATGTTCTTTTAGGACATGGAGCTTAAAGCAGAAGGGAGACAAATGAGGACACTTGGGATATCTCCTTCAGAATCAACCTATCTGCAGAGGGCAGCATAAAGTCTCTCTTTCTTTGAGGTTTATGACACGGGGAGTCTTGAGTCCAGGCCAGGTGCTGTTGATCATTGCAAAATTTTCTTTTTCCCAACTTGGAGTTGTCTTCAGAAAAATTAGAGTCCAAATGTGACACCAGGAGGGAATTTCTAGTGTGTCTTCCTGCCTGTGCAGAGAGCTGCCTGCAAAATGGTTCTTCTGTGGAAAAGAGTAAGATGGGTTCAGGAGGTGAGACTTCAGGGTTTATTCCGAAGGATGTATTTTCTGGGAAGGGACATGTTTACGGGAGTGCAGTTTTATTCACAGGGCTGGAAGTATGGAGAGATGTGTGCTGAACGAGGTGGATCTCAAGCTTGCTACACAGGAGGTATGTGTGCATGGAAATGAGAGTTAAGGCAGGAAACAGAAATGCCAGTTTGCACTAGAAATAACGTCTACCTCCCTCGTCTGTTAATGGGATTGAAGGCCTGAAGTGTCAGTGTCCCTTGAAAAAGAAAAAAAAAACAAAAGACTAATAGATCCTGAGCTTTGAACTCTTTAAAGGAGGGGGAGGAAAAATCGCAGAGTTGAGGGAGAGCTGTTAACTCTTGCCGTTTTGAACGCTTGAGAGTTGAAATATGTTTATTGGGGGGTGAGGGGAATAATGCAAAAGGCATAGGTTGTAACAGTTGTCTTTTGTTACCTGAGCTGTTCTTTGAGAGATCACATGGAAGGGCTTGTCCCTCTGCAATGCTGCTTTTGAATGGTTCCAACTATGGACAAGTCCAGGATGAGAGAGATACTCAGCCTTAAATTATGTACCTTGGAGTTGAAGGTGTTGCATAGGTCCTGATGGTGCTGCACTGTACCTGAATAATGTCTTCCTAGTGGTCTTGTGCTGGCAAAAGGCTTGCGTTTGGAACAAAGTGGGACTGACGATGCGGAAAAAGTTCTAGCAAGTTAAACTAGGAGTAGGAAATGACCCTTTACAACACCGTCAGTAAGGGTATTTCTATGCCTCCGTTCGTTTTTCTTTCCTGCAGGCTGCATGGGGCTGCTAGCTCAGAAATGCACGCACACTGAGTGCCGGGATGAGAAAATGCTGTCTGCATGGTCCTGCACAGAACTCTGTTTTTTTCCTTATGCTTACCTTCTCAGGAAGGGTCATAACTGAGCAGAAACGTATAAAAGCAAGGTCACACAAAATACATCAGTGGTCTTCTGTTGCCGATACTGAGAGTCCTCCAGTGTCTCTGCAAATGGTGTAGAAATGTTGTTCTGCTGTGTTTGTCAACGCTTACCTGTTGGTTCGGAGGCTTTCTTTTTCTTCCTGAAAGCAGAGGTGTGAGTTTCTGCCCTCGCTGTGTAATGAAAGGTGCTTGATGTCCCAGGATAATGGCTAAGTGGAGTTGTTGCACTATGCTGCCGCAAAGCAAAATAAAACTTGTTAGAAGTAGCTCTAAACCTTATTTTTAAAACAGGTGTAGTCAACATTTTGTGTAGAGGCTTTTGAAGACAAGTTCAGTAGAGTCAAGTGTTTTGTGTTGAAGGGAAGAGAAAATCTGGTTATAATATGATGATGCAGAGGTTGAACATTGTTATGGGATGCTGGTCAAATTACCGTTGGTAATTGCTTGGCAGTTTATTGTGCTCCACAAACGTCTCACCATTACAAAAAGGTAAAATAGGTGAAAAAGGTCGATCTCTTAATAGGCAGCATGAGGAGACAAAAGGTACCTGCTTGAAAAACAGAGCGATGAACTGTTTTCATGAACTCATTTCTTGTTTTGCATTTGACTGAAATATAAATATCTTTTTTATGGACTGTTGGAATTCCAGATCTTGCTGTTGAGGCAGCCAAACCTGAAATTCTGTGTCTCTAGGGGTTTTCTATTCTTCTTAGTTTGCCATTGTTCTTAATTTGATTCCATTAATTTTCTGTTGCTCAATCTTTCTTTTTTTGATGTATAAATGATATGTACTGGATCTTTCTTCATTTTATTTGTCATCTCTTATTTGCTGGTTCCCAGACCGTTAAGTATCTTACGTAGTAATCAGGCATGTCTCAAATCCCCTGCACGCGGGAACAGGATTGAGGGTTTTTTTTGTCTGTGGTGATGTAGACGGTGAGTTAGCTGCATTCTCTCTTAACTTTTCCATCTGCAGGACTTGGCTGTCTCGTTCTTTTTGGAGGGAGGTTGTTCGTGCTCTTGAACTTGAATATTTGTCTGAAATGCTGGAGTCCTTTCTCTGCTTTATCCCACGTGGTACGCACACTCCGTACTGCTTCTGCCATGGAGAACAGCTTTGCCGTGCCTACTTGTGGTTTTTCTTCCTGGCTAATTCCTAGCTTCATTTTCCTTCCCTCTGGTTCTTAAAGCACTGAGTTAAATAGCTGGCAATAATTTTGTTTTGCAGAGTGTTAATCATTTTGTATTAATCATTTGTCATCTTCTACCAAGTGTTTCTGCCCTGCCATCACTGCCATTCCTTACACGCATGTTATATTCAGACTGCCTGGTAGTTAAGTCCACAGCACAGCTTCAGTGTTCTGAATGATCTCTTGATAAGGGTCTCTAAATACAACTTAGAAAAGCAGTTCTGTGGTTAAAGCTAGTGTTTTAATAGCAGGGAATCTTTTTTGTTCTTCATTTGCATATTTAGCCAGTTGCAGTCTTCTAAAGATCCCCTAGAAGATGAGTATCATTGAGACTTCATGAATCAAGTTTTAAATGTGATCTGTTTTGGTGAAACTTGTGCAATGCTGAATATTAATAGGCAATTTCCCACTAGGCAGCAGAGTTAATGGAAGGCCCGTTGAAAGACAAATATAACATGTCCTTATTTTAAAAAAAAAAACGGAACAAATAAATTCCCTGGACCTTTTTACAGCACCTTGTGCTGCTTTAGAGGGAAGTGTCCTAAACTTTAAATGGTAAGACAGGTAAAAATTCATTTTTGTGTTCTCATTGTTGTATATACTATCATTTTCAAAGGTACCTTGTGGTGAGATTGTATTTATACTAAGTAGGCTAGAAATTGATTTATAGTTGCTCCATCTGCAGGCATAGTTATTCTTAAGGAAGGCTCAGGACTTAAAGATATTTAGCTCTCCCTGCAATCGATCTGAACAGAGTAGCTTGCCCAGACTTGAAGATCTGGTCCAGAGTACTTTTGTCAGTTTGGCGAAGGTTTGAATTAAACTAAATATCTAAGTGGTGATACACCACGACTGCGCATACACAAGGATTTAGTGTGGAATACTTATTTGGAAGCTGGAATGTTTATTTGGATGTGGAAGCTATTTTGAAATACTTTGAACCCTCTGAGCGTTACCTGTCTTCATTATGGAGCTGTCGGCATCTCAAGTAAATTATGGTATGTGATCTCTTGGGATGTGTCACGTTGTGTGACTGAATGCAAGTCACTCTGCCCTATTTTCCTGTCTTAACAAATACAGAATATTAACTAAAGTCTTCATATTTTGAGATGGGTCTTGTCTCATCGTGTGTTGTACTTCTAAATCTTTATAAGATGTGTAACTTGTTTAGAGCAACTTCCAAATTCTGTCTCTTATGAACGCTTCTAGGCTTCGTTACAGAAGATGAATGCCAAATAGCTCACTGAAATTGTACCTGAACCTAGTGTAAGGTTTGGAAGCAAATGATATTTGAACCTTCATTTAAAGTATAGTTTCTAATTAGTTATTCCCAATGAAATGTTTTGTTTAAATGGTTCTGAGTATTCCTTTATTTGGAATTCGGTACAGCATGGTGAGTCTGTCAGCGAAGTGAAATGCTCAGCATTAAAAAACAGATTTTAATGTTTGTTAATTTGCGAATGATTAAGCGCTTTGCAATCAGCATAACAATGATAAAGACAAATGCGTTCTGGCCTGTCTCACAGGGGAACTGCATTTGGATTGTGCGTCTGCCAGAGGAGCATAAAGAGAGATTAATGTGCCAGATCTGGGAGGAGAGTAGTCAAGTATAACAGTATTTCTATTGCAAAGTAATGCATACGTCTACAGATAAGTGAGGTATTAATAAAATATGGTCATGATACATTGGGAGGTGGTGGAGAGGAGGAGGAGACCCCAGTGGTGCCTGTACGCTCCCCTGAAACGGAGTTAATTCTGTGAGAATAAATGCTATTTTTTTCTCTTTAATTCCATAACTGAAACCTGTAGAAAAAGAACTTGATTTTTCATCCAGATGAAGATATGTGGATGATATGGGTGAGACCGGATAGCAAATTAAATAAAGCCTAACAGGCCATTACAGCAGCTGAACATTAAGTCTGAGAAATGCGTGTTGAGGTGTCCAGGAGCTGAGAGGGAGGTCAGTTGTGACTTTGACCCCCCCGAGGGCGTTCAGGTTGGCGTGTCTCTCGGTCATGAGTTGCACATTCTTGAAGACAGTCCAGGTGAGATGAATAGCAGTCATCATTTAAGGTGATCGGTATATGAGGGAAGATGGAGATAGTGATTTTTTTTTTTGGCAACAATATTCACTTCCAAGGTGAATGGTCCAGTGAGGATGACGTACGTGTCCGAAGTGAGGTGTGCTTGAGTACTCTGTTAGATGAGGACATTGGGCAGAACCAGGAGCCATCAGTTCACAGTTTCTGTCAGAAGGTGAAAAATGCCAGGGACAGGAAGTGGGGTGTGTAAAAAGGGTAGGTACAGAACTACTGTATGTTTAGAGGTCAATGCTTCCATGCACTTTATGTAAAAAGTAGAAATTCCATGTAACATTTTAAAATGGGAAAGAAATGGGAAAGAAACTTTATCATTTTAAATGATTCATTTGGTTCTGCTAAAGTTCTTAATACCTTCAATTTTAGATGCTTGTGGTTTTTGATTTGATCTGGTTTATGGTCTTTGACAGCTACTTCTTGAAGCTTCTTTCCTCAAATACTTTATTTTTCATATGATTTTTGAAAAAAAAAAAACACCCCAGCCTTGTACGTATATATTGATTTTTAAGACTTCTTTAAGGCTACATGTTGTGACAGAGCCGTAGGAATTTAATGTTACGAGTAGAAATATGGAGAATCATGATGAGCGTATAACCATTTATAAAATACTTTTTTCCTCTTAGTGATTTGTGTAAGGCTGTTAACGGGATTTGTAACTCCTTAACAGAGAAACAAAATCTTTCCAAATGTAGAATAAATACGTACCCAGTGCTTTCAGATTTATTCATCTAGGCTTCAAGTATCAGCATGGCTAACTTTACATTATCCTTTTTCAGCTGGATATGCCTACTGAGCAGATCATTGCCAATCTGAAGACAGTTATCCATGATATCTGCACATTCAAGCCATCAACGTATGGTAAGTAGCTGTTCTTCTAATGTGGTAGTTGAAGTTAAGCAAACAAAATCAAGAAATGAGTGATCTTTACCGTGTTGTCATTAAATGATGTCCCTGCTTGGTCTGCCTTGGGACAGGAGGAAGGAGCTGTTAGGCAACTCGTTAAATCAAGACCTAAGAACTTGACAGGCTACAAGGGCATGAACAGTATCTGCTCTCGTTTATGTGAGCTCTTCATTGCACCGCAGCACTACGTAAGTGTCTGTGAGGAAAGAAGTGAGATGTTGTACAAAGCTCAGTTTGCAGGCTTGATGCTTAAATGGATTAAAGCCATACAAGGAAATCCTTACGAGAAAAGGGTATCTTCAGCATCTGTGTGCGTTGGTTTTACCGCGCTGACGTGACGCTCTTGTGGCCCGATACAAAAAAAAATCTGACCCTGGAATCCACCCCCAGTTGCCTTAGGTAAAACCTGTGCTTCAGTTAACATCTAGGCTGAGTTAGCAACCCTGTTTGAAGGTATACCACCATTTTCTTTTCTATAAGCAAGGTACTTTTAAAATTTCTGCTGCTACAAGGGAAAAGCTGTTAATCTTTTTTTGTTTTTAATTCCTGAGCAAAAGCATCAGGTTACAAGGGAGTAAAGGTGTGAATTCTGTGTAATGTTCCTGTGGGTTCTGCTCACAGAATGTGAACTACTAATGCGCTATCTGCTCTTTGTCATAATGAAGTAAACTTTAAACAAATGTCATCCGCTTAGCTGGAGTGGAAATGGTGATTTATGAACATAATTTTATGGAAGAATAGCCTTGTTTAAGCTAAGAGAAAAACTTTTTATATTAATGTTGGCTTAATGTCTGCAAAAAGAATCATCTTGCATCTCTTCCAGCGATGCTGTTAATAGTAACTATTGTACAGAGAACAGACCGTGAAAAGCCAATTACACATGCCTTTAGAAGCATTTCAGCCCAAATAAAAAGTATGAGGGGTTGGTTGACTTGAAATATGAGTAAATAGAAGCAGAAAGCAATGGTATGTCTGTCCTTAATAAGTTTATACGTGAACTACACCAACCTAGTTAAGGGTGACCTCTTCTGGTCTTAGCATTTCTACTGATTTTGTGGTGTCAAGCCTGATTCTTGTGGTGGGTCTTCTACGGGCTTGATTAAAAATACCTGCAGTTTGTAGGAAGCAAACTCGATAATTAACGTATCTTAACAACAATGGAGTCTAGATATGCTTGCTAACAATCAATCACTTTGACCAACTAGTTATAGTTCCTTAGTTCCTTCTAGACTTCCCGTGTGTAATGGCATGTCTTCATGCAGCTGTGTACTTATCACTAAAATGTCATTCCTCTGCGAGTCACTTGATCTAATGCAAGACTAAAAATACCACCAGGCAAATGTTCTTGGAGTATAATGTAGATCTATTTAATCTTCCATAAAGAAATCTGACTATTTCTGTAGTTCTTCTTGTCAAAATGTTCCCTCAGCGTTTTATGGTGGGATCCTGAATTAGGAATGGGTTTTTTTGTGCCCTTAGTCATGTAGGAATATTTGGGTGATGAACAAACTTCCCCCCTCAAATATCTTGCCAATCAGGACCACTTCCCAAAGTGAGTTCAGTTCACCTGTATGTTATTTCTCTGGAGGAGTGTGTGTGTGAAGCTTTACTTGTATCTTCTAAGGCCCGGGGCCATCAGTGGTGAGGTACCAAAAGAATGAGGTAGCCATCGAGTCAGTACCTTTTGATGGTGCCAGAGTGGGAATTGCATTTTGAACTCAGTCTGCCAGGGTGGATGTTAAACTCTCTGTACCGAAGGGAGGTGACTATAGGTGCAGTTCTGATTCCGGTCATGTGCTTGACACAGTATGGATTAGTACTAAGATAAATCAGCCTGGAGACATGAAAAGTGGTAGAGTGATGGAACTGGTGGTGTTCTTTGTTTTCTAGGTCCTTTTGTGCAGAAGTTGGTTATTAGATCTTCAACCAGTGAAGGTTTGCTATTGAACCTTGATGGAATTCTGCCTCAGGTGGAGAAAGTAGAAGAAGAAAAAGATGCAGAAAATGAAGAAAAAGATGCAGAAAAGGAAGAAAAAGATGTCCAAGAATCTGTTAGTACCTGACGTCTTTCCTCGTAGATCTGATGATCAAGTTTGGAAAGCAAATGGTGTAATTCAGATCTTACTTTATGAAAAGAAAAAATAAATCTAACTTGTGAATTTCACTTGTAAATTCTGTGTAACAAGAAATGTTGTCACAAACCAGGAGTCTGTCAAAACCGAAGACATTTTAAATTCCTTCTCTCAGTAGCCAAAAGCTCCCTAGTTTGTGTGGTTTTTTTACTTTGCACATTATGGTTTTACTTTAATAAAAGTATTTCTGTAACTTCTGAAGTATTACCATCCAATTTCCGCAGTTGCAGCCAAAAAGGCCGGCACATGTTATACCCATAATGCTGGGCTTTTTACTCTGGGAATTGCAGAATGTTCAATGCTTTTGTGTTCTGGACTCGGTCCACCCAGAGCAAACAACGCAGCTACTTGTGGAAAGCTGCTGTATAAATCGTAAATGAAGGAAACCAGTTTTTATTTACCATTCCATTTTTCTGCAGAGTTAGAGATGGTGTTCCTTTTGAGTCGGCGGGAGTAATGTCTGCATGATGCTTGTGATGTCTCGCTTTGTTTTCATTTAATCTGCATAGCTAGATACTGGAGGGGTATGCAGAGGATCACTGCGCTGCTACTTTGAGCCTCTGAATGCAGGTCAGTCTTTGTGACAAATTCTAATAGGTGAGGTTTTCCGAAGGAAAAATGGCATGTGGTCTGTGGGCGGAGTGATCGTGCACCTTATCTTTCAAATAATGCTATTTCATCTATGCCTAACTGATAAGATGCCCCTCAGAGACAAAGAGCACGTACATAACGGGAGCAGTGAGCTGTAGGGCTGTGCTCCTGAGCTAGGTTAGTCATCTTGGAGGCACGCGAGGCTCTGTAGACCTTGCTACAAGACACTGGTTTTCTACTGGCTGGTTGGAGGCTCCCCGTCCTCTGCCAGTGAATGGGGGGAAAAGAAAAAGGCTGTGGGAGGTCACTTTTGGTTATCTACTTGCTTAACTTTGTTTCTCTGACTCTTAGTACCTATGCGTACCACTTAGATTTGCTGGAAAACCTTGAAAATGAAGACTTTAATTGAAACGGAGGTCGTAAGTGGTAGGTTCCCAATAAATGAGTTGAACTCTTGTTGGGGTTCGAGCTTTTATAAACACGTCAGAAGGCTCAATTTGGCAATGGTTCCATTTTTTGCACAGTAAGCCTTTTGTTCTTTGGGGGCGGTTGGTGTGGGTCAAACAGATTAAAACCAGAACACCTACCCTTTTTCACAGTGGCCAGTCTTGAGTGTGCTTGTAACGTAATCTTACCATTCTGCCTGATTTAATCCAGTCTGTGGCAATTGCTGTGGTTTCTTATTTTGCTTACCTTGTTTTCCTCCAGCATAGTGCTTAAATATGAACTGGAGACCAGCGTAAATATCCATGCAGCTTTTAACTGACTGATTAAAAATAGGTGGATTTGTTTTGCTGCAGAATATATTTCCCAGTTTTTTCCACGCTGTTTCCAGCAGGTGGCATTCTTGTTCCCTTCCGCAGAGGTGTTGGGAAAAGAGTTTCTCTGCGGGTTGTTTTTTTTTTTTTTTTACTTTATTGCTAAATATATGTAAGTGAAACTGCACCCTATAATATAAGATGTTTCCAAAAAGGATTGGCTATTTACAAAAGGGATGCGCTTATCCAGATCTGGAAGGGTGGTTTGTGTTAGTGGCTTTAAATCATTCCTATTATTGGAGGCAGGGCTCATTTTTCCAAGAGGTTACCCATATGTGTCTGCATAGAAATTCTTGTACGCTCCATGTGCAGCATTTGGCGGCTGTCAGTCAGGGTGCTTGACCGATGACTGTCAGGCCACGCTGCTGTATTTTTGATTGTGAGGTGCTCTGCTCAGAATTTCCTGATGAAACTCTCTTCGGGGTAAAGGAAGGCTTCACGCTGACTTCAGTGGTCTTACTAGGTAGTACGTTGAAAAAGCAATGCCAGTGCGCTTCAGTAGCCACCTAAACACGCTTTACTATGGGCTGTGCTCATATGCCTAGTAGAAAGAAGAAAATGAAATCTGTTGCTTTTCAAAGTGAAGAGATGATGTGACTGGCAAAAATACTGAGATATGTTCAGTGACGTTAACTGCCCTAAGCATCCCATTTGGTCCATACCTTCTTGCATCGGGAGTTGGTGATGAGGAGGCTGGTAATGGTAGTCATTTGCAAGTATCTTTAGAATGGATAAGGTCTTTTTTTTTTTTTCTTCTTCCCCCCCTCTCCTCTGTCCTCTGTTCTGCAGAAGTTTAAGTTGTAGAGTAAAGCTTTTTCAGCTCCATAATACTGATGTCTTTTAATTTCTAGTCTGGAGCACCAGGCAAGTTCCAGAAGATTAGATGTAGGTAATCAAGAAAAAACAGGTGTGGTTTTTTAATGTGTTTTAATTTTTTTCCCTCTACCCTGTGGCTTAAGTAACTGATTGCACTAATTACAGATGGTTATGTACTGGCAAGTCTAGTCTATGCCAACATAGAATAGGGTAGCAACTTAATCAGTCTGCAGCAGAAGGCTTGATTACTTATGACAAGTTTTACCTAGATAGTTTTTTTCTAATGGGGAAAAAAAAAAATCATGTTGCATAAGCTCCTCATCTGCAATATGTCTAGCTTCATTAGCCCAAGCACAGCATCCGCTGCAAGTACATCACTTGCGCTGTAACCTTTTCCTGCTTGGAGTTTGTGCTGAGGACGCGTGCTTGCGTGAACGGAAAAGATCAAGCCAGGGGGGTGTACTTTGTCTTGAGGACCTGGCTCTTAAGTTACATGCCTCTCAAATGGATCACGAGCAGTTGATTAACACTAGGAATTTTAGCAAAAGGTAGGATATTGTTTTACAGGAACATTGCTTCACCCTGCAAATTTGTACCTGTGTGTAAGCAAAGAGTGTTTTTATTACTAACGAATTAAATAGACAAGAAACATTATGAGATATTATAATAGTTTTGCACTGTTTGCGACTCAAAAGGAACAATATAAAGGTAAGTTACCTGTTGGTTTAGAAAAGCAAGGCTTGTGATATCATTTACGTAGGTTTCTTGGTCTCTTCTTCATTTTTCTTGGCTTATTTCAAAGGCTTTACTATCTGTTATGGAAAAAAGCAGACCTGCCCTTATGAAGATGGTTGGCTTTTAAAAAAAGTGATGCTTAAGCATAAATGTACAACTGAACTTAAATCGTAAGCTTTCAGACGGCTGAGTGTACTTCCAGAGAATAAACGTGTGGAATAATAAACATTCCTGCAGAAATCCGTACTTTGAAAATGTGAACACTATGGGAATACTGTGAGTCTGAACCTCTGGAAGCCAGGTGAGAAAGTTGCTTGTGACCTTAGCAATTTCTCAGCTGCGTTTGTTCAGGTGTAATCCTGTGGCTCTGAATACATGTTACTCTGCTACTGATTGACAAATAGTAATGCCCCTGGTCTGTGTAATGCTGAAATAGCGTTATACAAGCTGTAGAGTATGTTGTGATATTTATCCTGAAATGCTTGTTTGACACGCAGGAGAGATGAAAGCGAGGAAGACAACACGAGATTATTCCCCTTTGATAAGCTTAGTCCCAAAACATGCGGAATGGGAATTGTACGTGTGGTTCCTGTGCCAATATGCCTTAGAAACCAGTTTAAATGTTACAGTAAGCATAACTGAAATGGCATTGCTGGCTTCTAGAAATTAATCTTAGTGTACTCATTGCAAAGTGTGGAGCTGTAATGTCTTAGTGGTTTCTTATTAGTTAGAGCAGTATATAAATAGGTTATCTGTCCTGAATGTTAAGTTCTTGTAAGTCCTGTATAATAAGAGGCACCCTTTTTACCAGACTTCCTGTTAATGAGTGCTTAATACTCCTTTGGTAGGTAATTCGAGCACAGATCTTCTATCAAAAGCAAAATGGCAGTAACTCAGGACCTGGTGACCCAAATATGTGGTGACGTGAGAAGGGATAAGTTACAAGGCATTTAACCAGTCTGTGCTGTTACCTGCAGTAAGTGGAAACTTAACTTCAAGTAAGTTACTCCGTAGTGAAAGGTACTCTGGGCAAACATGTTGCTCATACTTAGGCATGACAGCACATAGTCTTGGTTCCTGCAGAGCAGCTGACAAGTTACTAAATGTTATCTCCTGTCAACAAATCATACCTTGCTGTGCACGCTTGGCCCTCAGAAAGAAGGGGGAGATGCCTGGGAGGATGGCTGGAGTAGAATCATAGAATCGCTGAGGTTGGAAGGGACCTTTCAGATCATCAAGTCCAACCATTAACCTACCCTGACAGAACCCACTTCTAAACCATGGCCCTGAGTACCACATCTGCCCTTTTTTTAAACACCTCCAGAGATGGTGAATCCACCACCTCCCTGGGCAGCCTATTCCAATGTTTAATAACCCTTTCCGTGAAAAATGTTTCCTAATATCCAGTCTCAACCTCCCCTGACATAACTTAAACCCATTTCCTCTTGTCCTATCACTTGTCACCCGGGAGAAGAGGTCGGCCCCCACCTCTCTACACCCTCCTTTCAGGTTGTTGTAGAGGGTGATAAGGTCTCCCCGCAGCCTCCTCCAGGCTGGGATGGATGAGACCTCCGGGAAGGATGAGACCATCTTCCCATATACCACAAAAGTGCAGAAGGCTGATCGCTGTGCCCTAGTTCTCTCCCAAAGGGCTTTGTGTTTTTCAGTGCATTTACCCTTCCTTCTCTCCTGTCTAATTCTCAGCAGCGCAATCCAAGCCATGCTGAATTTGCTTGGCAGCTTAATTTCAACTAAAAATATTTCTCGGGGAAATATCAGGTTACAACCTTTAAGGTCGCAACCATTATACCTCGAAGAGCGTGCTGTTACTGATGGTAAGAAAGGAGGAGTTGATATATGGGCCTTGGAATCCCCGCTATTTATGAGTATTGAAAAAGTTCACTGAGGTTCCTTGTGGAAAAAAGGGAGTGCTGCAATACATTTAGTAATGCAGATGATGTATGATTGCTTTTAAAATTGTCTTATATGAAAGTGCTGTTAGTTTAACTAAGGAGAAGCAGGCAATGAACTCGGATTCACAGTTGCTGCATACAGAAACGTTTGCCCAAACAAGGAAGAAATTGCCATAGAGGCATGCATGCAGTTGTGGGGAATGAAGGGTTTAGGCTGACGCTCAGCCTAAACCTAGACTTGTACGGGAATTATTTGCATTCAAAAAACCTTTGAATCTGTATAGGTCAGTCTGAGTTCACGGGGCTTTTGCTGTAAATTATGGCATGGAGGTAAAGTTAGAAGAGCGGGACAAGGATGTTACACATGCCGCATGCAAAACTGATGCAGGCAAGATTGGTTTCTTCATACCCCCTGGGGGTTTTCCAGGGTGCACGAGCCCCACAGTTGCTGTTCTGCTGTACTGTAGCTGAGCGTAGTCTCGGAAATGTCAAGTAAAGGCAGCCTTGTACACCTGAATTTAGCTTGTTGGGTAGAGGCACGGATTTTAATTTTCCCAGGGAGAGAGCTGCCAAGTTGTGCTGTGTGTCTGTCGCTGCTCTGAGAGTTCGGCTGGTCTAAGATGTCGGGCTGAGCACTTGATTTGCAGTATACAAAAATGCTGGGCTAAGCCCAAAGTCCATCCAGAGGATGTCACTGATGAAGTTTGTTTAAAAATCTAATTGGGCCTGCAAGGGGTAAGATGTTTCTAAGTGCTGAGATGGGCATTATGAATGATTACATTCATATTCTGCACTACCGTTGGTATCGTCCGCCTCCCGATGTTGGGTGAAGTTTAATACCGTAACCTAAATCCTGTCCGTATGGGAAAAATTGGCTTAAATAGGACAGAGGAAAAAAGGAGTCATTTCTGTCTGTACCTCAGCTTGCAGGTGACTGAAGGCTTCGTCCCACAACTACACGAAGGGGGAGTTGCCAGAGTGAATTCCGGATGCTGTACCTTGCAGAGCCAGCGTTCAGTGCGTGTGCAAGTGGTTTTAATGCTGGGGGGAGTGCTATGACGTTCAGGTGGAAAGCTGGTTTGGGAGGAGAGCAACGTCCTTACTTCCTAGCACTGTTCTTAGAAAATAGGATGTTTATGCCATGAGGATAAGCAGCATGGGAATCTGCCCATCAGGGATCTGTGTTAGCATCCTGAGAGGAGGAGGCTTCATGGGAGACTTGATTTGGGTCGGCTCATTGACTTTTAAGGTTTAGTACTGTCTTCCATCAGTGGCTTTCAATATAAGCTGCTTGGTTTTAGGGTTACCTTTACCCCTAGAGGGTAGTGTTCTACCACTTAGCAAAGGCAAGTGCTCTGTTGTGAAGGTTTCGAGGACAAAGATGAGGCTTTCTGCTAGAACTGCCTGTGAAAAATGTGGAAGTAAGGGGAAGAGTACTGAATTCCGTAGAGTAGAATCCTGTTAAGTTTAACATGAAGTTCTTCAGCTCCAAGAGTACTTGGAAAACAAGGGGGAAAACCCAGTCTTCCCAAATTGCCAGGTACTGGGAAATGCTGGGTCAAGATAAACCCTTACTGCACATGGCAACTATGCATTACCACGTTGTTTTTGTCACTGGCAGAGCTAGACAGGTGTACGTCAGGGGCTGTGGCACTTGGAAGCTTTGGTGGGATCCTCAGTGGGGTAGCAGGTCTTTTCGTGAGCCTGTATGTTGTTCCAGTGGGCATCCTTATGTTAGAAACCTGTCCTGATGGTATTTATTTGCAACTGGAGTTGTAAAGGTCTTTATGCTGTTGAAGTGGAGTAACACTTGGGGAACTGTCCTCCCAGCCTAGAGAAAGCGTTAAAAAAACCACAAACCCTAAAGTGTAAATGTTCTCAGTAAAAAGGGAGGGGATTAAAAACAGTTTGTTCTTTCCTGAAAGCTTGATCTTGCCAGCAGGAGGAGTGCTGCGATTACCTTGCTAGCAGCGTGGGCTGAGTCACTAGGCGGACACGAAAGAGAAGTAAGGCAAACCTTTTTTCTTTAAGATGCCCCTTGTACAAAGTCGGGTAAACTTCATTTCCCAGCATTAGTAAAATTGGTTACGAGAAGACAAATCTGGAAGTGACCTGGATGCAGGCTGGCTACTATTTTTAGTTTTTCTAGTTTTTTTTTTTAGCTTTTAGAAAAGATGGCATGCTAAAAAGGTAGACAGTGACCTTATGCTAGAGGTCCCCTGTGAAAAATAAAGCTTTCTTTGAGGGACTTGGAAGCATGGTAAGCGTGGTTCCTGTAACAGGGCTTTCCCAAGCACACCCGCTTTTGCCTCCCAGGGTTTGTTTGGGATGGGGATGGACTTTGGGGACTGGGACAGTGAGATAGAAGAACATCATCCTAGTAGAACCTAAGTATACATATGTGCCATGTAGTAGAAAGACATCTACTATTTCTGAGGTTTCTGGAAACGCCCGCTGGATTTACTGCCAGCCTGGTGGCCTTAGTACTTTGACTGCAGTTCTGCTGGAAAGCTGTGCTGCTTGAGTGTGGTCACTCATATGCTTCCCCGAAACTGAAGTCCAGGTCTGTGTGTGCTGTGTAGCACGTGTAAGTGCACATCTGCATTGGATATACCAAGCTGAAACGCAGGCACCCCTGCGTAAAGAGAAGTGAAATCATTTTGTGCTGGGCGCTCGGTTTGCGGGAGGGTCACTTCTCTGCTTCACAAGGGCTTTCCAACAGGATAGCAAGTAGAGGAGATGGTATTGAAAGCGTGAATTGTTCATATTTCAAGAAAACTAGTTTTAAAATGGCTTTTTTTTTTTCCAAATCCTTACGAGCCTCCATTGTCAATGGATAGTGGCTTGAAAGAGAGATTTTCTTTTTTTTAATGGCCTAATCTCTTTGTGTTTTAAAAATGCTTATTAACAAAATCTGTATTACTACATCTAGTGCATAGAGATGGCGTCTTACTCCTTGCCTGTGTGCAGAGACGTTGGGAAAAGATTGAGTTTCCTTTATTTCGCTAGTGATTTGTGGTCTTGGATGTTATGTGAAGGGATGAAATGTCTACTAGATGTAGAGCTTCCAAACTCTGAAACGCAAACTCTTCTTAAAGTGTGTCAGAGTGGCCTTCAAATGGTCATTTGCTTTCCAAAGCTTTTGTAAAAAAGGTGTTGTAAGGGCTACCTAGCAAGTTGGAGATCTTGGAACTAAAATAAAAGACGGGCATTGTGTCCTAGTGTGTGTCTGTTGAGCTGGAAAGATGCAATAGAATCATAGAATCATAGAATGGTTTAGGTTGGAAGGGACCTTGAAGATCATCGAGTTCCAACCCCCCTGCCACAGGCAGGGATACCTCTCACTAGACCAGGTTGCCCAAGGCCACGTCCAGTCTGGCCTTGAACACCTCCAGGGACAGCTATGGACACTTAGGTATTTTAAAAGTATATTTTAATGTTTCTGAGGGAGATGGACCAACTGGGGAGAAGGTGAAATTAACAACCTTGGAAGAGTAACTTTAATGCATCGTGGTTAAAAAAATATAAAAAAAAAAAAAATCTGTCCTCTCCAAAGGTATTGGTAAATAAAGCAGTTTTGCTTACCTCTGACAAAAGACCGACCGAAATACAATTCATAGTAGTCAAAGATGGCTAGGGTGTATCAAGCTTCGTGCTGCATGAGAGAGAATTTAATCTCCTAGCCTTATCACAGCATCAGAATATTACGAAAGGAAGTTGTTTTCTCTTTGGCCAGATAAAACCCGTTCAGTTCTTGATCTCACACTTAGATTAGAAAAAATCCTTTCTTTTTTAAATTAAAGAAATAAATCCTTCATCCTTCCGGGTAATACAATACCATCTGTAAACAACCACGAACACATTAAAGTCAAGCCAAGCTTCTAGTCAATGACAGTGTCTTGACACGTTAGGGAATGAGTGTTAAGTCCTCTCCCAAAAAGCTTGTGCCACTTCATATGGCGTTTGTTTGCTTTTCATATAAGAACTGTGAATTACTTATTGCACAGTTGCAGCCTCTGGCACACTATTGTTCTGTGCCAAGCAAAACATCCACCGGTAGAGATTCTCATTCAACTTTGACGGGGTTTGCTGCTTGGAATTCAGCAAAGCACTGTTATCAACGATGAATTTGTTTTCCTCTTTAATATTGATAAGGAGACTTGCACCTGGTGTGCGCTTTTTAACTCCAGGGAAGGGAAGAAAGTACAGCGTAATTTTGTTGTTTGTGGATTTTTTGTACCTGTAGCTATTTCTTCCTTCACCCTCAATTTTCTCTATAGAGAAGGCCACTGACATTTTTTTTCCTCCCAGAGATGCTAAAAGCTCTGGCCAGTGCCAGCGCAGCACTGACACTGTTACTCATTGAAAAAAGTCAGCTTGTTATACCACTTTCTGGACTTCAACAGATCGGCTTATTCTTAAAGAAGACAGAGCAGAAATAGACCAAGATGCCAAAAAAAATTCAGCTCTGGTGAAATTCTGCTCACAGGACAGGCTGGGAATCTTAACAATAGAAGAAGGAAGAGCTGTGCAAAAGGTAGATTCTGGCCTCCTGTTTACATTTTTCCACAGAAGAGCAATGACCAGAAGTTAGAAAGTCAGAGTGATTGAATGTAATTAATACGTATAAAAATAATTTACATAACTCCTTTCTGTAATGCAGCAGCGTTAAAGAAAGGAGTGTGTATTTAGATCAGGTAAAATTTGGAAGAATTTTTAACTGTAAGAACTGAAGCGTGAGGGGTTCCGGAAGTGGGGAATTCACAGAAAAATCCATTTCATAATTGTCTACTTATCGGGTTTTTTTTAATTGTCCCAGAAAGCAACTGGCTTGATATGAGTAGAGGACTACATCTGAATCGTCTTCGATCTGACAAGTTCCTATATGAAGGTCGCAATCTTCTTTGAAAAGCTTAACCCCAGATTTCCGAGTATGGACCACGTGGGCTAAACTCTAAGAAATTCGCAAGATCCTGAGTGGAGACCTCAGCCAGCAGAGCTGGAATGAGACGGATCCTTTTCAGAAACGTGTTTCTTCAGCTATTCTGTGTAAGTCTGTGCCAGCACATGCCCGGTTTTCAATGAACATAACTTACGTCCGGCTCAAATCACTCGAACCAGTGATTTGCATGCCAAACTGAGAAACAGATCCTTAACACCAATGTGCAGAAGATTGACCTCTGCCTAGAGATTTGATAAAAGGATAGTTAAAAATGGTTTATTCTTGCAACCTGAGTGACTTTCTGTGCTGCTAGTACCAAGATCCGTGGCTGCAGTTGACAGTTGGGTCATTGCTTTGCAAGATGCACCCTTCAAGCTTTCAGTCTTAGAACAATTTCACATTTCTCTAGACGGTCTGGAGCTTATTCCATAATTTTCTTTGCTGTTAACTTGTAAATAGACTCAAACCAGAAATGCTGATTTTTGTATTGAATTAGGAGTTTTAAACAAAGAAAGGATGTGAAGGACACAACTTTACGAAACTTTGAATTTCTGAAACAGTGTGGGAGGCCTTGGTGCAAAACTTGAGGAATGTTTTCTTTTAAGTGCATATTTTCTTTTCCGGAGGGGAAAGCTCGTCATTGATTTTGGGGAATGGCTGAATTTCCAGAATTATGCAAATTGTGGATCTTCAGTTCTTCTGACTTTAACGTCTTCTTTGGAAAAATGTTAACATTAATGGAAATTATTTTTACGGTCATCTCAAATGATTTAAAACCTGTAACACCATCCGCCCTGACAGTGGCGAAATACCCGTTCTCTCCATGTGATAGAAAAATCTTTTTCAGACCTGGTGAGACCAGAATGGTGTGAATTCTGACCAAAAAAAAGTGTTTTGCTTCTCTGTGTGTGTACAACGGTGAGGCGGGCAGGTATTGACTTCAACCTTTGCTGTTCTCCTGTGCTGCACCAGGACTTATGTTATGGTCTGAAATAACTTGATGTAGGAATGGATTTCCTCAGGGATCACATGTGTTCTGTTGCTCCGCTTGGACCTTTCTTTTCTTCCCTGCTGCCTCTTACACGCGCCTGAAGGAGCTGCCTTGGTTGGCTTTGAGGTCTCCTGAACTTCCTTCTTAAATCCCTCGGTTCCTTAAAGGGCTTTAGGGTTAGCAGCGCGTAGAAGTAGGGGCCAGCAGGACACAGCACGGAGGGGAATGCATCACAGCAGAAGGGCTGAAGCTGGTGGGCGTAGGCAAGAGCTGGAACATAGAGTATTACTGAGAGGGTGACTCTGGTAGCAGATAGACCTTGCTGAAGGGGTATGAATGTAGATATGATTAGTAAAAAACCACATGGAGCGCGAAGAAGCATAGCAGGTCTGACCTGCCTAAACCTGATTTCATTTGTTAAGACGGTTTGAGGACGGAAAACAGCGTTCTTACCAAAGGAGTTGGATGCTGGCAGTATGTCTGCGCTCCGCTCCCAGAAAGCAAAACTTTGCTGCTTTATGGCTGTGTAGGGTGTGGGCAATCGTGAACTGTGCAGCGGGACCTGTTGGAAGAAAGCGGGAGAAACGGCGAAGGCAAGACGGTGGCATGGGAATGATGAGCAGGCTGGCACCCTGGAGATGGGGAGAAAAGGAAGAGGGAAGGAGAATCAAGCGCAGAACTGCAGAAAGGAAGGTAGGAGAAGTAGAGAGGGGGAAGCTGCAGCTGAATGAGTGAAACCAATTGTAAAAGCATAGAGAATAGTAGCAGAAAGATGGATGGCAACATAAATTAGGCAAAAAATGTGCAAGTAAGCAGTTTGCTTCGTGACTTCCCTCTGTATGTGCATCTCTCTTGAAGAAAAGGGTGGAGGGAGAATGAAATAGACTAGCATGCACCTGAGCACAGCAATGAAAAATACATGTGAAAGAAAAAGACTAAGGAAACTAACCTCCCAAGTACCATTTCTGTTCCGTAATAATAGCTTATTTCTGTCTCTTTCTACTTGATGTAGTAGGGAAGGACCTATCTTGCTTCTGTTAATGCATTGGTAAGAATCGCAATCTCACCGAGAGCATGAGAGGGTGATGAATTTTTGTTTCAACTATTATGTGGAGTGGTGTCAATCAAAAATACCTTATCTTACTGGATTATGCTGCCTCTTGGAGCTTTTCTCCTGCGCTGCCTGAAACGCTCAGATGTCAGAGGCTGTGTTTCTGCATCTCTTCAGATGATCCAAAGCGAAAAGCCAGGCTGCTCTGCAGCAGTAATTGGAAAGGAGCTTTGCGTTTTGGCAAGGTGGTTACATGGCAAGAAAATATTGGCAGCGTTGTCTTGGTTTTAACGGTGGTTAACAGAAACTGAGGGCAGGAGGCAACCAGAGCTGTTCCACTGAGGTGCTGCTGCTTTGAACGCGCATCTGGTATAAGAGCGTCACTACATGGCTGGCATCTCTTGGACACTCTGCTGAGACCCCACCTGGACTACTGCATCCAGCTTTGGAGCCCCCAACATAAGAAAGATGTGGAGCTGTTGGAGCGGGGCCAGAGGAGGGCCACAAAGATGACCCGAGGGCTGGAGCACCTCTCCTATGAGGAGAGGCTGAGAGAGTTGGGGGTGTTCAGCCTGGAGAAGAGAAGGCTCCGGGGAGACCTTATTGCGGCCTTCCAGTCCCTAAAGGGGCTACAGGAGAGCTGGGGAAGGATTTGTTACAAGGGCATGGAGTGATAGGACGAGGGGGAATGGCTTCAAACCGGAAAAAGGTAGATTTAGATTAGATATTAGGAAGCAATTTTTCACTTTGAGGGTGGTGAAGCACTGGAACAGGTTGCCCCGAGAAGCTGTGGCTGCCTCATCCCTGGAGGTG
The DNA here is from genome assembly GCA_017639485.1 of Pluvialis apricaria. Lineage (NCBI taxonomy): Eukaryota > Metazoa > Chordata > Aves > Charadriiformes > Charadriidae > Pluvialis > Pluvialis apricaria. The sequence goes on from CM030010.1 coordinate 83,169,097, forward strand.
TTCAAGGCCAGGTTGGACGGGGCTGGGAGCACCCTGGGCTGGTGGGAGGTGTCCCTGCCCAGGGCAGGGGGGTGGAACTCAATGATCTTCAAAGTCCCTTCCAACCTAAACCATTCTATGACTTCACACATCTGTTAAGTTAACGAACCCTGTATGTGCCTGGCTCTTCTTACTATGAAATATTTGAATTACATGAAATATTTGGTTTGGTTAGTGTTTGTGTGTGCAGTGGTAGTTATTATGTCTCTCGCTCCTATTTTTATGAAAAGTACCTCCTGCTAATAGCTAATGAGAAATAACTCGGTAAAGCACTGAGGAACTCATCATGCAAATTGCCGTTTGAATCTTGGATGGGTGCCACGCTGTACATTTCGCTTCTCACATTTGTTGCTGGAATTGCAGTACTGTAATTAATGGCATACAAGCCTGGAAAAAAAAAATTGACCTCCAACTCGGGAGTTCAAGATGGTAGTGTTCATTAGAAAGTGAATCAAAATTGAACAGATTGAATTACTATGAGGAATTACTGTTAAATTTAGCTGGCATCGCTGCATTTAATCAGACAGGCTTTGTTTAAAGGAGGCGGGGGGGGGGAAAAAGGCTGCAGCAGTTCACCTGTGTACGACTGACTGACTGCTCCGTGATAACTGGGATGCCGCTATCAAGTGGGTAATGGACACTAGCCGAAAAAGATGATTGTGTCTGTAGGCTGGTAAAACTAGAATCGCTTTTCCAGTTCATTTCAGCTTTTGGCTTTTGCATGTAAGCAGTGGCTGTGACTTCAAAACTTGTGGCTGGTTTTCTTTATCCCATGAATGAAGAGGAACCCAACTTCAGTACTGCAGGTGATCTTGGAAAAGTTGGCTCCGTGCTCTCTTGAGCTGGAAAAATGGGTGAAATAGCACGTTTTTAATGACTGGCCTGCAGCTGGCGAGTGCGGTGGGTACTGTGTGCCTGGGGAAGTGCCTCAAGGAAGAAAATGTTATAATGGGAAGAGTCGAGGTTGAGCTTTGTGGAGTGCTTTGGTAGGGTTTTTTTCTTAGTTTGAGTGCTTGATGAGTGATGGCTGATGTTTGGGTCTTCCTTCATGGAGGCAATGGGTGAAACACCAAGGGACTGAAATTGAAGGGAGAAATTGAAAGAATCTTTCCATGTGGACCAAGGCGAGGAGAAAACAGTCCTTTTTGTAAACAGACCATACCCCTTTGCTTGTTTTTCTTTAATCCTGCAAACAAAACTGAGACCCAAACCCAACTAACGAAAAGCTTCGAACCCCCGAGAGGTGCTGACCTCTCCCTTCCAGCCCCTCCATTTACGACTGGGATGGAGCCCCCCACAGCTCCCTCTCCTGCCAAACACTCTCCACCTCCATCCCTGCGACCCTTCAGAACGCCTTTGCTTTCCCAAACATCCCCCGCCGCCGCCGCCACTGCTGCAGCCGGGACGGGTCGCGCGTTTGCTGGGGGCTGCTGCTTCACCCCGAGGAGGAGGAGAGGCTCAGCTCCCCTTCCCGCCCACCTGAGGGACACGGCCGGGGCCCGGCACCGCCGCTCGGCTTCGCCCCCCGCCTCGAAAGGTGCCGGAGGAGGAGGAGGAGGAAGAAGGGGGGGAAGCGCTGCCCGAGGCGGGGCCGGGCGGGGCGGAGGGGAAGGGCGGGCGGCTTTACGGCGCATTTCTTGAGGGGGGCCGGCGCCGCCGCCCGCTTTGTCTGCGGGGAAAGTTTGGCGGCGGGGTGAGGCGCTGCCCCGGCACCTGCCGAAGGGGCGGTGGGGCCATCCTTTCCCTTCCCTTCTCGTCCCCTGCAGCCGGCGGAGGGGCAGCGCGGCGGGGCCATGGGCGCCCCGGCCGCCGCCTGGGCGACGCTGTGCCTCCTCAGCGCGGCGCTGGCCGCCGCTGCCGCCGCCTCAGGTGAGTCGTCGCGCCGGGTCTCCGTCCCCCGTCCCGGTTGGTGCACTGAGCTCCCCCGCTGAGGAGAAGTCCCTTTCTCCCGGGGGGGTTTGGGGGCATCTTTCCCTCCCTTCTCCTTCTCCCCGGCCCGGGCGGGGGTCCGCCTCCCGCCCCCCCGCCATTTTGGCGGCCTCTCCACAGGCGGGGCGGGGGGGGTGCTGGGGTGAAGCCGTGCCTGGTCCCTTCCTCGCTCGGTGGTGGTGGTGGGGGGGTTGCCGGGCGTTAAGCGCCGGGGATGGAGGAGCGTGTCCCGCTTCGAGCATGCGGGAGGGTGGCCCGGGGGTGCCGCCGGGCGGGCTGGGGCTGAGGGGCTTTCCCCTCATGCTCGGCGGCTTTTCCTGAGGGGAAGGAGGCAGCCCAGGGCGCTGCTGAGCTCAGGGTGGGGTTACCCCCCCCCCCAAAAAAAAAAAAAAAAAAAGGTTGTTGTGGGAGGTTTTAGTTATCCAAAGCCACAGAAACCACCCGGTTGCCCGCCTGTGAGGCGGGCTGAGCTGGGTCAGTCAGCGGCAGGGCTCGGGGCAGAGCCGGCCCCCCTCGCCCTGTCCTGGCACACGGTCCGCGGGTGTCCGTGGCGGTGGGGAGGGCTCAGCCGCTCGCCCACGGGGCTCAGAAACGCTGTGGTGCGCGCTGGTCGTCTGCCGGCCTGGGCAGCGGTGACAGGAGCTGTGGGGAGTGGGCAGCAGGCACCCACCGCTCGTATTTTAGGAGGAGAGGGCTGAGTTCCACTTGGGGTATGTGGATGCTGCTCTAAGAGTGCTCTAAGAGTGCCTTAGCGGGCGTCAGGTGTTGCTTTCTCCTGTCATTTAACAAGCCGTCAGGACAGACTTCTAAAAAGTGCCAGGTTATGATCTGATGATGCTGCCAGGCAGCAAAGTTACAGATCTTTTAAGTTTGGGAGTGCGGTGTGGCAGCCTTTGCGCTCTTAGGTCGTTCTCCAGGTTTCCCTTTGGCCATGCAGCTGTAGGTTGTTGGTTTCCAAAGTGGCGGACTCCCCAAATGCGGCTCCCACTAGCACCATGATTCCCATTTGATAGACTTGTCATAGGGAATAACAGTAGTTAAAAATAGCTATGTGTGTGTGAGCTGATGAGCCGTTAGGTTTGAATTTGGGATATTAAGTCTGTCAGAGTACTGCCTCAGAAGTTAACTTCTAAAAAAAAAAAAAACAAACTCAAAAGCCCCCAAACCACAAAACTACCCTAACAACCTCCTGCATCCAAGATGCCCAACACAAAAATACCAAGGCAAAAAGTTTGGCGATTTCTTCCTGAGCTTCTTCACTATGTGAAAGGCAATACGATCACTTGGGGAAACTGTTTCAGGTGGGCTTTGCAAACAGTTCTTAATTACACTGGTGGCTTGGAGTTGCATGCAAAGCCAGGGCACTATAACAAAGAGTGATGTTGCTTAACCTGCGTGTGATGTCGTGGGCTCACTCAGAACTGGGAATAAAAAAATTGCTAAAAGGTATTTGTAACTAAGGCTTTTCAAAGCCCTGTAAAGATGGGTTCTGTCCTACTATCCCACTCAGTAACTTGTGAGGGAGTGAAACACATCTTGGCTTTAAGGGAGAGGAAGAATCAGACTTTCTGTGTTTGTTTTCTTGTCCCAGGTGGGCTGGGGTGAGCGTGTCTCTACAGAGTGCAACGGAGGGAGTAGGCTGTAGAACTGAGCGAGAAGTTTTTGAAGGTCTGTCTCATTCCTGCTGTTGCCTGCCTGGGCTATTTGAGGCAGCTGCTCTTGCCCAGCTGCCTTGGTCCGTAGTCTGTGCTCTGGTCCCGTAGGTGATGAGCTGTTTGCTGCATGACTGCTGTTTCATGATATGTGTTTATAGTGCCTGGCACAAAGGACCCTAGATGTAATTACAGCCTCTGGAAGCAAAAGTAGGAAGTGCTGATTTTATTTTATTTTTTGATAGTTTCCCCCTGTCTGTTTAGGGTTTTCACATCTTCAGTGGCGGCTCTGAGACCATATTTCACATTTTAGGGTGTTAAACCATTGTTACTGCTACATTGGTACTTTTAAGGAATGATAGCTGTTAGTGAGCAAAAAAGAAAGGGCAGCCAGCCCTTTTTTAAGAGTAAAACAATCTAGTTGCGCCGGTCTTAACTAACTTCTATTAGGTATTTTTATTTTTTTCCCCCATGTGCCCTCCAACAGTATGTGACCTTGTGTTTTGCACTGAGTTTTGAGGTGCAGCTGGATGATTAAGGTTGAAATCATCCTCTCTTGCCAAAGGAAGAGTTTGGGAGAGAGATGTGGGGGACAGGAAGGTAATTGGTATTTGAAAATCAATGCAGTAACATGAAGTCAAGGTATGGTCAGGTGTTTGGGGTTTGGTTGTTTTGCTTTCTGTAAACACAAATTGCTGTGACAGTCAAGTAAATAAACGAACAGGTAATTGCTGAGAGTCTGAGTCTTAGTTGCATTCCGGTAACTTGGCAGTGCCATGAATGTGCAGAGCTCACTTGTCCAATGTGAAGCGGTTAACCGTAGGGTTCGTGGGGTGTCGTGTGGGGGACTACGCAGATGTGGGAGTGAAACCCACTGTTTCGGCATGTTAGTCCTCTTTGGTGCTCAGTCTGTGCATGAGATGGGTAGGGCTCGATTTGTTTACTGTCAATATGAGTAGAAAGGTATCTGCTGAATTTCAGAGAAACACGATTGGGCTCTTGCGGCTCATCTTCTTGGCAAGGGAAAATAATTCCTGATGGTGCCTCTGCAGCCTCTTGTAGCTGAGCTGAAGACCGCCTCGAAGGAGGAGCTTTTGATTCGAAGCAGCGTAGCTCCGAGGTTTTCTCTACAAATTTGTCTAATCTGCATTTTATGGGAAACACCGCTCTTCGACGAGGAAATTCTTAGTTCCCTGGGTGGTCCCTTGAGGCAGCTTTTCCCACGTTCTCTTTTCTTTTAATCTTTGAGTTTCTTGGGTTGCTTTTGATTTCGCATTCTTGTCACGTTTTCGGTACACGGATATGTGTAGTTGTTCAAGAATGGCTGTTTCCCAGAAAAATCAATGAAAGAACTGCCATTCAACTTAGCCATGGTTTTATTTTCTAACTTCTTATTTGATTTATTGAAGTAGAATATGTAAAGTATGCTTGAATGGGTGTACATCTCTATCACTTGCTTGGAGAACCTTCCTCTCAGCTGGCAGTGTCAGTGGTGAGGAGTAGGAAGGCTGAAGCAGGAGGAGTCCCGTGAGCCTGTCATTAGATGAAATGTGACGCATCACCCATGGAGGAGTGATTTAGGAGCGGGAATTCACGCCGGCTCTTCTCACCGTGATTGTGTTTTTATATGTATATTCACGTGCTTATTTGTTTCTCCTGTAAATGGTAAAAGGATTTATAGGAGCACAGAGAAGAGACTGCTCTTCAGCATGCAGTTTAAATGCACTTTTAAGGGCCATATTTTGCCTTTGAATAGCTGTGGCTTCCCTTTATTTCAGTGAGAGCTTGGGCAATTATTCGAAGTTGAAATACAATTCTGAGCTTCATCTTACGTGTGTATTGTGAGAATTCTCATCTTATCACAAATTATGCATTTGTTTTGTCGCTGACAAGTGCATGGCTGGAGGTGGCAGCTCAGTGCCACTCGTACCGTTATATGGCAGGTCCACTGGAGATTGTGCTGGTGTTACTCGCTTCTAATCTATTTTAATTTATTTTTTTTTTGTCCCGCAGGTGCCTGTATCTACCAAGGCTTGTTGTTTGAGGTAGGTAAGCTTGAATGTGTGATGCTGGGGAAGTGTTTGAGAAGGTGCTGTTGAACTTGACCCTAGTTCCTGATGTTTGTCACCCCTGCAAGTGGGATGCCTGATCTTGCAGCAGGTCACAGAGCTGTGAGCTTTCAGCCTGCTGGAAAACAGCAGCAAAATAAATATCATCCTCAGAGAGGTTAGAAATTCTTCCTGGGCCTTTGAACCCAACCATTCTCCTTCTCGGCACAGCTCTGCCTGCTTCTAACTGGGGCTCCTTTGTCCAGTGTGTGGTGAAACTTCAAGGTTCTTGGAAGCAGTGAGAGTCACAAATCTGTGGTCCTAGGCAGAATAGAGGTTATGTTTTGTAAAAGGTCACTTGTAATGCCAGGGTATGTTCTGTGTTAATGTCACTGAATTAATAAGGTATTAATGACAACAATTTAACACCTTTTCCTCTCAGCTGATTATAGTGAGTACTGTGTACCCTGACTTTTTTTTTAATAAACCCAAAGTATTTTCTTTTATAGTCTTCCTCTTTGCATGTACATTATCTGTGAACAACTCTGAATAAGAATCACAGTTTTTAACAATTTATAAGCAGTGTTTTGCTGTGTAACACTTGTCTGCCTTGCTTTGCTACTCCGGGCTTAAAGGAAATGCCTGAGCAACTTTACGTTTCTGGAGTACTTCTGTACCTGCCTCCAGTCCCACAGCAGGCTTGCTCAGAGATTTGTTACTGTAGGCTGGGAGGCAGCATGCAGCAGCTGTCGGGAAAAGCCTGGGGTTTTATTTCCCTTAGACCTCTCCAGCAAAGCTAGATAAGTGCTCTGCGTGTGTGACACGGGACCACTGGGTATCTTGGAAATAACTGGTGGCAGCTGGTTCCTTTCGCTTTCCAACATGGGCTCGAGGTCTTAGAAGTTTTTCTGCTCCAAGAAGGGAATGTAGGGGGAATTGCTGGAGGCGTGTGTTTTCGGTGGGTGGCTTGGGAGGAAGCTGAAGCAGGCTAAATGTGTTTGCTGCTCTTAATAATGCACTGTGGACCATCAGTGTCTTAACAGCAGTTGGAAAGTTTGTCTAGATTCCAGCTGCAGTGCCCTGTATGGCAGGTCACTTTCTGCTGGGCGCTGCAGCTGGGTAAGGGCAGCATCAGAGCTGAAGGGTTAGCAAGTGAGGGATTTCATCTGTCGCTGGTTACTACTGGAATGTCAGTGACAGATTTTTAAAATTTTTTTTCTTGCCTTTAGTAGTTTCTTGGTGTTGTGATGTTGGTTTGGGTTTTTTTCCCCTCTGCTCTTTCTTTCACTGCTGCTGTATGTTTGAAACGCTACTGTGGGTCTCGATAATAATCTTGCTGTAACATTTGTACACAAAGACTATGAGATATTCTAGGTTAGATGTTTTCTGTTTAAAGCACTTGCTCACAGTATCCTTGATTTTTGTCTTTATCTCTGTATTTAGCAAGATGATTGGGTTTTTATTAATAAATGACTTCTGTAACTGTAGTGGTTTTCATTAGCTGTACAAGAGGGTTGCTCTGCAGTAAAACTCGGAGCAGACACAAAAGTGATGCAGGTATACATCTGGCATTTATGATCAAGTAAAACTTGAACAACTCAAGCTTGTCGTTCTTGGAACAAGGACCTATCCTGTCGTGCGTTTGTTGCCATGTCTGAAGACATGCCCGCTTTCCTGTCTGAGTGGTGTTTGCTGTGTGAACAGGCCTTCGCTTGCTTTTCCACGAGTATTTTGGTATTTCTTCCATTTTGTATGCACGAATGTAACAACTTTTGATTACTCTTTGGAATTGAATATAGATCAAAGGACAGCCTTCTGTGGCTTCAGCTGGCAATCTCAGAACAGGTACTAAATCCACGTCGTTTCTGACTCAGATGAGGAAAATATCGCATGCAATGCACCAAACTTGTGGTCTAGATGAGTCTTCCGCTGTAATGCTGCTTCACGGGTTTCTTTGGGTGCCTGTTTTCCCTGAGAAAGTAGGAACTGCACAGACAACCGTGGAAACTACAGATGGAAAAGAAACCTTTAATAGGACTTGTTTCATGCTCTGATTTGTGCCGCTCCCGAGAGCGGTATTGGAGTTGGCTTGGTTAAGCGTGGTAGAAATCAAACACTAGAGGTAGCGTCTGAGTGATTTCAAGGCAGTTAGTACTTGCGGGTTGGTGGCCCATAGCTGTGATAGGGCTGCAGAGCTTGTGGTGTCTTTGCAGAAGGCCACTGTCTCGGAAAGGTTGGTTTTGAAGTGGAAGATGACAAGAAAAGCAATCCTGCCACTGCCATCGTTTCCATTCCTGCAGTTTCCCTGGCTTCAGAATGAACATTGTTTTAAAAAAATACGAAATCTGAACTCCCATATGTGAGACACTTGCTCTGTTTGTTAAACCTAGCGCTTATTAAAGCATTGATGCAGCTGTCTGACAAATGATGATTGGGAGCTATTGCCTCATGGCTTTGCTGGTACAATTGTATTTATTGGGACTGGGGAGGAGGGGATTGCCGAATCACTGGTTTGGGATTCTGCAGGTGCAAGCTGTAATGTCTTATCTGTTATACTGTCGTCTTAATGAACACAGTTTTTTTCTACTTTATCCCAGATCATGAGAAAAGTAAAAGCATATTCTGCCTGTAATCTGTGTCTGTGTGTTGCTGTTTAACCTCTCTGGTAAGACTGGTGGGAGCTGTGTTACTGGCCTTTTTGTCAGGGCTGGTGAGTATTGTGTGGAGTCGGTGATGTGCTCGGGATGATGGTACGAGGCAGTTCTGCTGGCGCTTGCAACTTTGGAAAGTTGCACGTAAAAGGACGTGTTCAGTGAAGAAATCTCAGTGACAGGACAAACGTGCAAGCTAAGGATGTCATCTCTATAGAATCTGTTCCGGGGAAGGAATGTGCCTTCTGGGTGTGTTTGCTTACAAACCATTTACTCACTGAAAAGATGGCTTTTCTGAATGACAAGAAGGCATGGGGCCAAGCACTGCTACCTCGCCTGATGGCTGTCACCTGGAGTGGCAGCATCACAGCATGCCTGTGGCACTAATAGAGCTGTTGACAACCTCCAACAGAAATCCCTGCAAACGTTTTTGTGTTTTAAACTATGATTTGAATACACACACATTTGAAACACTGTTTCATTTAGGTGTCTCCTGTTATTCAGGGTTTTTCTCATTGTTTCACGTGTCCATAGTTGTAGGTGAGCTGTTAACTGAGTTATTGTAGGAATATTATTTGCTGCAAGTCTCGCTTTACAGCGTTTGGCTGTCTCGCTCGCTTCTGCTGCAAACCCAAACTCTGAAGTCACTTGATAAAGACACGGACCTGTCGGAGCAGGGCCAGAGGAGGCCACGAAGATGCTCGGAAAGCTGGAGCCCCTCTGCTGTGAGGACAGGCTGAGAGACTTAGGGTGATTCACCCTGGAGAAGAAAAGGCTCCAGGGACACCTTAGAGCCCCCTCCAGTACCTAAAGGGGCTCCAGGGACTCTTGATCAGGAGTGGAGCAATAGGACAAGGGGAAATGGTCTTAAACTAAAAGAGGGAAAATTTAGACTAGATATAGGGAAGACTTCTTTTTTTACAGTGACGGGGTGACACAGTGGCCCAGGTTGCCCAGAGAGGTGGTCAGTGCCCCATCTCTCGGAACATTCCAGGTCAGGTTGGACAGGGCTCTGAGCAATCTGCTGTAGTTGAAGATGTCCCTGCTCATGGCAGGGGGATTGGACTAGATGACCTTTAAAGGGCCCTTCCAACCCAAACTATTCTGTGGTTATAGAGAAATTCTTGATGCATAAATCAAACGTTTAAGCATAGTGAATGCAAGCTCTGCAGAGCTGCTTGAATTGTTAATGCTACAAAAGTTCTGCATCTTGCTTGACTGACTTAGCTGCTTGTATATCAAGGGTCAGCTTGTGTTCATGTGTTTCCTCTGTGGAAAAACACATCTCTCCATTGGATTTCCAGCTGTGCTGAGGAGGTTTGCATTCCTCCCTCTGTCTTCACCTTTGAGGGAGTTTTCAGGTCCACACAATCAGTACAGCTGCTTCCTTTACTTAGCAAAGAAGAAAATATACATTTTTGGTTTTTTGTTAGCTGGTGGTAGTGTAGGTGGGGATGAGGAGACACGTGTGTGGGAGGCATTGATCAAGCCCATGTCTGCATCTTTCTGCCAGCTGGCTTGTGCCAAGAAGAATTTTCAGCCCTGGGAGAAGGAGAGGGGAGGCATGGGGCTGTGAATTGAGGTGGGAGTTGGTTTAAATGGAAAGTGTGGCTTGATAAATGACACTTCATGTCTGGTTGACACTGCAATAAGGAAGCCCAAATCCAGCTGAGCAGTCTCCAGTAAATTTTTATTTTGTCTGTGTTAAAACATGGATGTTGTCTGTTGCAACAGCTGCTGGTAATGCATGTAAGGATGAATTTCTGGACTGGCAGATTCCTTCAGAAGTTTCAGGAGACATACAGGGTGTTTTTAACACGATAAAGTGACAAACAAGCCAACCACCTTTTCTTGAAAGGAAGTACAGAGTCCGAGTGAAAATTATGAACAGAATAAAAAGCCCTACCTTCATCCACAGTAAATGGTACTGTACTTGTGCTTCTACTGAAAATTTTGCTTCCCTTTTTCCTTTTGAAACAGCCTGAAAAAAGATTCGAGTTAATTGAAATGCTTAGTTGACTTGAACATCTTAAAAGGAGAGACATGGGGTTTAGCAGTTGGTCAAAAGAGCTACATACCTTTTCCAGAAAAGGAAAAAAAAATAATTGTTGTTGTTCTTCAGATATTTCAGCTTTGCATCGTCTTAATTCTCCTCTGCAATCAGTCATGGTAGAGGTCACAAAATAATAATTAAAAAATTTACACGTTGACAGATGCCTATTGTATAAATACAACTTCCATCAGCTCTATTATAAATCAGATCATCAACTTAATGTATGCGTTAACTGTAACTTTTTATAAACACTGGCAAGGAGCTGGACTGATGGGGCCAAGCACTGGCAAAAGATAAGGAGATAAAATGGAGGCTGCGTTGCACTGGAGGTAGCTGCTTGCTCAGCTTCAGAGATGGTTTTTACATAATTACATTTAGCTCATTTCAGTGGCAAGTGTAATTAGCAGAGAAACAAAGTGCTAAAGTTCTGTGTCGGAAGAAAAAAGTGCATGGAAATGTTGATGCTAAAAGTTTCAAGTTTGTGACAATAAAACAATTTAAAGTATCTGATGTGACTGACTGACTGACTGCCTATAACACGTTCTTGTTCAATAAAAAAGTATTCCTTTAAGTCTTCTGATTAACTTTATAACATCTTGCACTTACCTCTGTACATTTTGTTGTCAGAAGTTTACAGAAAGCCTGGTTTTATGCTTTTTAAATTGGATCTCTGTTTCCATCTGTAGTTTGTGCTGAATCAGAAATGGAAGGGGAAATAAAATAAATAGAAAATGCTTTTTTTTTTTCCTCCAAAACTTTAAATCTTGCACTGTAGATAGCTTCTATTCTGAATAAATTTAGTGACTATGTAGAATAAATCTTAGCAGGTGCAGAGCACTTCTGGTTAGGGAATGCTTCGAATTAGCAATGGAAAATGAGCTTCACTTTAATTTCTGCAGAAGGACAACAAGTAACTACTGAAAAATGTCATCAGAATTGAAGATTTCAGTTGAAAGTTTTGCTTGCTAACTTTTACAATGGTCAAAATGTTTTTGTTTCTGTTGGGTTTGTTTGGGTTTTGTTGTTGGGTTTTGTTTTTTTTTTTTTGTTAATAATGTGATTTAAATGCCACTCCTTACCCTGGGGGTACATCCACAGCTCCACCAGGGAACAAAGCTATAAATTTCTGTTTATAACATGCGTATAACGCTTGGTAGCTATAAACTCTATTTTACAGCAGCATGAATCTCCCTTCTGTATAATGTTCATTTGAATATTTTACAGAACACTGCAATATTATCCATTTTACAGTGGGGTTTCCTCTTTGTCAGCCTGCAGTCCGCACTCTTGCTTTGCTCTTCTGCGGTCTCCCACGTTGACACGAGCAGTAGGGAGGTAACGAGTTATTTGTGTTGGAGGCTCGCAAGATCGAGGTTGTTTTTTCTTGCTGTTGCAGGGTGGACATATTCTTGTAGATATGAGTTGACTAATATCCTATATATGATGATTTTTATTTATTGAACAGATACAATTAGATGCTGTGGTTCTCCCAGGACTTCAGAGAGTGGTGATGGAAAGACTGGGGGCATTTGGTGCAGCGGGGGCCTGATTCTGCAGTGCTGTTGTGCAGTCTTCTAAGCCCGTTTAGAGCAAGCGCATAACACTAAATAATTGTTTTGTGCCTTGTGCAGGGTTTAGTATCCAACTTATCCTTGCTTGGTGTGGCTATGAGTGGAAGTGCAAGGTGATGGAAAATAGACCTCTCAATTTACGTGAATGGTATGCAGTTAAGGCTTATTAATATAATAATGAGATGCTTCTTATGTAGGAAATCCCTTCTGCTTGTGGGTTCCAGAAAGCTGAGATCAACTGAAGATGAAAAAATAAAGACAGAAGTGTGTTTTGAATAAAGTCCGTGCTGCATCTGTGTTCCTTCTTTGTGTTCTGTGGAAATAACAGTGTAACACAGAGGGCTGGGGGTAGGCTCTTCATTTCATGGTACCAGGTAAAAGAAGCTTAGATGTAAAATGAAGATTCTCCTGAGGCTGGAATGAATTCTTGTCTCTTAATCAGTAAAGAGGTTTTTTTGGTGAACTGCGGCACGCATTTTTAATATGTACTAGTTTTTCTTTTATATGTTAATGGTTCTCATACAGAAGATTTTTAAGTGTCATTTTTTTGGCCTGAGAAAATTAACTCTCATTTTATAAGGAAACACAACACTTATCGTAGCTGAGAGTTGGTATGTTCTAGAATCATCACATTTATTTTGTTGTGGAGCAACTTGAAACTTGTTCTGAATACCAAATAACACATAGCACAAACTGGAGAGCTTACTCCTGTTAGTTGTATATCTCAGTATAAGGGGTTTGACATAGTAAATACAGTCAGTACAGTTTGCATATCAGTGGCTTTTTTAGTTACTTTTTCATTTTTACTTCTGAAAATAAGCCTTGTGGAGCTCTTAAGATCCTTACACAACTATCAGCTCTACTAAAAACTTCTGCAGTGAGAAGGTACTGCTAGTTGGGCGTTAAAATCTCTTAAAAAGCCAGAAGACTCTGCTTAAACTATACTCCTGCCCTGCTGTAAGCAGAGGGGAATTCTGCTTTAGTTGGAAAACTATGGCCCGGATCCAGAGCACTTTGACAACTCTCTAAGCTGTTGCCTTTCCTGGGTTTTCACATTTCAGGAGTGCTGTGAGGGTATTCACACAGCAGAAATGAACTGCGGCGTTGCCTGCGGATGGGTAAATGCTGCCCTTCTTACCTGCTGCAGCTGTGCTGCGTTTCAACGAAGAAAGTAGCAGCTGTGACAAGCTGCAGCTGACTGGCTGTGCATAACGTGAAAGATCAATTCATACAACACCAACTTTATTCAACAGCTGCCTGTACACTGCCCTGTAAGGGATGCAGGAGGGGATAAAGGCCGGGAAAGGGGTGGAGGGTGGCCGGGCTGACCCTGGCTCTGGGGCCAGGCACTTTTCTCCTGCAGCTTGGACCTGCTGTCGGTCTCGCTGAAGCAACATCTTTCAGTTCCCGCTGCGCTCGGAGCTGCGCAGGAGTTTAGGTCCCCTGTGTCTGGGAGCAGCAAGTTGCACCTGCAGGGCACCCTCTTGGTTTCTCCAGGTGCTGCTCTCTGAGAGTAGCCATCTCCCTTTTCATGAAATATCTAAGCAGTGGTGAGACGGACTTTTCTACATCAAGTGCTGTGCCTTAGCATTTAACCTGATGCAGCTGAAGCACAAAGCTGGTGCCTTTACTTCTGAGGATTTATCTGCTGTACTTACCCGAGATAGGTATTTCACAGCTCTCTCCGCAGTGGCCTGCAAATACGCTAAATTTGTAATCCAGTTCCCTCCTCTGCAAGTCTTCTGTGTGTATGTACATGTCTGTCTTTTTTTCCTGGCACGCTTGCTGGTCAGAAATTGTTCTTTTCCCCTCTGTGTAAATGGGATCTCATATTCGAGCAGTCCTGGGCTCAGCAGGGAAGTCTTGGTCCTCTTCAGTTGCCTGTGCATGTGTAAGAACAGCCTTTGGCCCCGGGTTTGAACTGCGGGGGGCTCTTTCTAAACATCCAGGCACACGTGGTGTTTGTGGCAAAAAGATATTTTGAAACCACTCTACTTTAGATAGCACAAAAGCAACATGGACAAATTAATAAACTAAAAGAGGCGGTTCTACAGGTTGTGGGGCTTTTGAGCTTTAATCAGAGACTCCGGGCTGTCCACAGTGACTTTCTGCAGCCTGTGGGGTTTTCTTCTTTGAAGGTGTGAGTGTCTGCTGTAATTTTTTGCTTCAGGGATCTTTCCTCTCCATCCTCTGTCCTGGCTGGTGAATGACTCGTGCTTTAATCTCCGCTGTGTAGTGGGAGGTGATCTGGCATCAGTCTTATTTGGAGATCAGGGTCTTTACGAGAGCTGCCCTGTTCCACATTTTCTATTTCAGTGATCTTCTGGATGGGAACTGTTCATCCGCAAACGCTGACTTAAGTAGATGATTAACATTTAATAACACGGTTATAGGAGCTGTATGCTGGAGCCTGAACAGGAGATGTTGGGTTTCTCATGGATTCATTCATCAGGACAACAATTTAACAATTACCCAGCATTTATAAATTTCACAAGTCATTGTGCCTTCTGTCGCTCTGGATGCATTTCAAGAGCCTTGTTTAGGAAACACTGTCTTGTAATTTGTCATTTACTTTTCCTTTTTAAAAGCCCAGCAAGAAAAATTCCTTTTCCCTTTGCTTGCTCACTTCCTCATTCCTTCCCTCTCCTCACCCCTATCAAAACGTTCACCAGGTTTTCCATTTGCATTTTCTCCTTAGAGCAGGGGTCGCGATGTCTAGTTAATTGGCAAGAGAAATTATAGAAATCAGGTTTGGCCAGTGGAAGAAGCCTATAATTAAAAGTTGGGACCCGTGGAGAGTGTAAAGTAATGTAGCTTATAGAAAGGTGACAGCTTACATCACCTAGGGACCTGCCTCAAATGCAGTTTCTCACTGGGCTGAAACTGGCTGCAAACCATTGCCATACTGGTCTGTGTGCCTAACCCGGGCCTTGCGTTGAAAACTTTCCAGTTCTTGGTCTGGGAATGCAGGTGCCATCTTAGGAGTTGAAAGCAGTGTCCCACAGCTGATGAAAATGTTGGGAGAAAATAAAATAGCTGTCTCCATAGTGGGTTGTATGATAAATGTGGAAATGGAAAATGGTACTCATCAAATCTGTAGATTTATTCTATTCCGGTGGTGCTTATGAAGGCGTAAGCCAACGCTGTTCTTTGGGGAGCAGGGAAGTATGTCTGCAGTTTAGGTGAGGAGGAGTTTTGCTCAATAAGGGTTAGTAGGGGTAGGTTTATGTGCACATAGACATACACAAGACTTGGCCCCTTTATCTCTGAGGGGCTTTCAGTTGTGCCGGGCAGCGGCAGATCTGCGTGCCACAAGCAGAAGAGGCAGGAGGGCGCTTGGGTTGGAAGTCATAGCCTGCTTTTTCCAGAAAGGATTTCATCGTATCTTTCTGTATCAAACGTGACTTTAGTTTAGAATTATCAGCCCTTGCCTTTCTTTTCCTCTTTCTTGTGTGAGTCGTAAATGACAGCTCACTTGGAAACTGATTTTCTCTCTCTTCAGTGCAATAATTCAGCGCTGCAGAAGTTACCCGGTGGGGTACAGTTCTGGAGAGGGTCATCTTACCGTTTTTATGGGCTCCTCAAAAATCTGTAATCATATTCCAGGAACATACCGTTAATGTTAATCAGATGACTTTTAATGGTCTTGAACTGATCAAGAAAGTCCATATAGTTTTAATTATCCCCAGACAACATTTTACAGAAGGGGTGTTTACACTCTGAATATACCTGTACGTCTGTCGCTTTAGGAGAGAGAAAATGAAGACAGAAGGCTGGGAGCAAAAAAGTCAGGTGAATTCATGGTTCCTATTTTGTGTTAGAAAAGAACCAAAAAGATCGTGTATTGGAAAGAAATTTGAAAGCGCGCTGTCTGAAAGGAGCTGAAAGAGGGAGAGGGATGTAACCTCCGGCTAGAGGTATAAGAGCAAGTCTGTTTTCAGTCTCACTTTCTGCTGGCACCCACCCACATATGCACACTTGCCAGTCCCCTTGAGGCAGCAGTTTCTTTGCATATGACTTTCTCCTTGGCATATGGGGTGCAGGATTGTGGCGTTGCTGGGACTGCAGCATACACTGTGATGACACACGTAGGTACGTCCTGCACCCAGCAGATGGTAGGGAGAGGTTTAGTGCTCCCTGAAGGGAGAAAGGAATTCTGTCTGCCAGTTTCTGTGCTTTGAAAACAGATCACTAGCAAAAGAACTCGAGATGTTTGCTTTCTTCATTTGCTGTGGTTCACTGGAGCAAGCAATTGCCTTAATGTGTGTGTCTGAGATGTTCTTTCAACTTCGTAAATACACATAGATTCTCTCTATGTATCACTCTGTACAGGTGTGGGCAAGTCCCTTGAAGGCTATTGTGATCTGGGAACTTGGGCTGCGTGCTTCTAATGTTGCTTTTCTCCTGGAGGGGCGCTGACAGCTACTACATCTGAAAAAAGACACTGTAAACACCAATGAGGTTTTGGGGAGGTTTTGCCACCTGGTATCTTCTAGCGGAGAAGAAAACTTGGTTTTGACTGTTACATTTGGTCTAATAGGTAAAATCAGAAATGATGCGAAGAGGGAAATAACCCTAACGCCCTTTCATTGGGAGACAAGGCTGTCTCCTAATGCGGTAACAGTAACGTCACATCTCCTTCTTCTGCTGTCTCCTGAGTGCTCAGCAAGTGTGTTACTTAACTTCTGCTGGCAACTGAAATTCCACCCTAACATTGCTTGCTACAGGGCACCTTAGAACATAAACATGGAATTTCTCTGCATCCTAAGAGTGCCTCTTTTCGCGGCAGCTCTGGATTCTGACAGTGCTTTTAATTTCTATTGTAAGACTAATTATCAGAGGTTTGTATCACAGTTGTGAAAGTTTTCTTTGGGATGACATTGGGCATCTTACCGAGGAATTTTGTCCTACGATTTTTTTGGTAGTTTGAAAAATAATTGGCCCTGCATATGACTGCCAAAAACTAACAGAACTTTGCTGTACATTTTTGATGACCCCCGAAGAACTTTTGGATTGAATTTGTAAGATAACTGAGGAAAATGGGTCCCCAGCTCTTGTTGGCATTGTCTGGAAATTGGGCACTTTCCTCTAGTGAGGGCATAGGAAAAACCTAGTCTTAATTTTTAGATAGAAATGTTGAAGCTACTAGTATGTATCAGCAAGAAACTTTCTCCCTCTGTTGAGAAAAATAAACCTAAACCAAGCTGGTTTTGTTTAGAAATGGAAGAGAAACTGTTTGTTAGTACAGACTGAATTTCTTCTGTCCTTCCTGTATAAACATCTTTCTGTCTCGTGGCGGCACGGTATCAGTTGACACGAAAATGAGTGAGGACAAATGAAACAGCCTGGTTTAGATGGATGTGTGTAACACAAAATGACACCAACTACATAAAAGATAGTCTGGAGGTGACCTTTTCAACTCACTCTCAAAATACTGGAGAAGTCTATTAAGGTTGAGCTTTGCATCTGGGTAGCTGAATAGTCCTGTAGGCAGCAGAAAAGGGCCTTTAGTATTGAAGAGCAGGACTTGGCGCTCTCTGGTTCAGGGGTCAAAGCAGAACTACCTGGACTGGCAAAGCCTGGAAATGTTTGTCCTGCGTCCTGTTCCTTTAGGTGTGGTTTCAGCGAGACGGTGGGGAGAAATAGCAAAAGCTATGGAGGAAGGCTGCTGGTAGGGGAGTTTGGGGGAGTTCTGTCTGCGCCCATGTGCCACAGAGCTCATTGGAGGGGCAGCTTTGCCCTATACTACTGCCAGGCTACACTTGCACCTTTGCCAGCCCAGGATGTGTTGGAGACCTTGTTCTTCGGCCTCAAAACATCTTGGGTGCAGAAGTTACGAGGAACTGGTGAATGTCTGCTCAGTCTTTTGCGATAGATTACTAGTGCTTTAATCAGGCATAAACCTTAGGCAAAATTGGACTACTTTGTCTGGATAATAGTCCCATGTGGAATTTCTTATCTTCCAGGTTGGTTTCATGTATTTCTTTTTTTTTTTTTTTCCCCTTGAATAACTCATGTCCCCATCAGAAATGCCAGTATGAAACCCCCTCACCGTTATAGTTGTTGCACAGGCTTGTTAAATTAATTGATTCAAAGTTGTCCAGGATAAATCACTCTCTGAGCCTTTTCAGTAAACATTAGCTCTCCAGTTGTTGCTATTGTAACTGCTGAATTTCAGGAGGAGCCTAAGATACTCCTCAGTGCTTTCAGGAAGACAGAAATAGACGGGAAAAATCCCAAATATGAAGCTCTTCCAGATGGGTGCATTGATTTTATATCACTGCTCAGATCTGTCAGCCTTGAAAGCGGCCGTAAAGAGAGCCACGTGGTGCTGTGGTGCTCTGAAGTTTATGATGCTAGGATGTCTATATTTCTGCCATGCATATTAAATAGCTTCTAGTGGGAATACATACAACAGACTTCCACTGGAAGAGCACTGTAATTCTCCTACTGCCGTGATTTATTGTTGAGCCATAGATTAAGGAGACCCGTTAGGATAAAATACTCGGTGCTTACTCGATTTTGTAATCATTATAGCTACTTCAGAATCATTCAGTAATGAATCCTCTAAATAACCCCGTGCGCTCGGCATCAGAAGTATCTTTATATTACCAGCTGGAGTACTACGGCTAAGGGAGAGTCCTCGGCATTTTCAGACACCCTTAACTGTGTTTCTGAGGATCAGTGAGGGGAAAAAAGCTCCCCCTTCTCCCCCAAATGATAAATCCTGAACATGATTTCTTCCTGTATTAATTTGAAGAGTTTTAAGCCAGATGTTCCCATGACTCAAAAAAATTAAGTTTCAAAAACTGCTTCTTGTGTGTTTTATGGAGATCAAAATTAAACTTTTTGCGGGCTCAGAATTGGGAAATTTTAATTTACGTTTCATACTGAGCATAAATTTTCAGTGACATCCACAGGAGCTGCAAGTTAGGGTCTTGCAGCGAGATGACAAAGATGAGAAATTTTGGACCTTGCAGCTATATACATACCCTTTTATTTATCTCAGTTATCAAACTAGAAATCTTATTTCTAATGGGAATGTAGTTTCCCTGAAAACTTTTAACCTTTTCATTTCCTGGGAATTCATCAGTTGTCCTACATGAATAGATTTGGGTGTAGTCATATGGGAATAAATTACTTTTGGGTGCTTAGCCAGCACGAGACCAAAATGCTGTAAGTCGAGTCTTCCTTTGTGGTTCGGGGATATTCAGATTTTCAGAGGAAATACGGGGTCGGTTGTTTAGTTATGACCTTGAAAACCGGCACTGATTTAGCCAAAGTTGTCATTACTGACACACTAATAGCCAGTTCTGAGTTAGAGGGTGCAGTAAATCCTTTTGTGCATTGAGCCCGGTAGAGTGGTTTCAGGTGAAAACATGAGCAAACTTGTTAGCAATTTCTTTCCCACATTTTTTGCAGTTTTATACGTTCTTCTATATATGTAAAAAGCCTGATTTTCTTGAGTATTTAAGGAATTAACTTATAGTTAAATTTTCAATATTACAGAGTAAAGGTAACTTGCTGCATTTTTATTCCAGCGGATTTTTTTGTTTTGTTTTAAAGAATCAGAATTTTAGAAGTGTTCCATTTTGAAAATCTAGGTTCGGTTTTAAATTGTAGGCACTTAAAAATTGCATCTACTCTTTTCTGTCTCAATTCCTCAGTGAAACTGGGGGATCATCACGCTTATGGAAAGGGAACCCAAAAGTGCCTCAATCCGCTGCTGTGGGGAAACCTTTCAAAAGAAGAGCGAATTACGTGCTTCCATTGAGTGACCGAAGGAGTAATTCTTAAGTCTCTCTTCCATGTTTTATTTAAAACAAAGATTCCCAGAATGAAACAATAAACTTAATGAAAATCTGTTTAAAATTTCATGAAATCCTTAGGACAAACCAAAGTCTAATGTATTACTTTCAAAGACATATGGAGACATCACATTAGGTAAAATGGAACTAATTGAGATACAGTCAAATATAAATTGAGCAGAATTTATAGCAGTCCCAGAATTTAACTTTGTGTTACCTTGGCAAATAAAGTGAAATCTCTTCATGTGTTTATTACAGGCAAAGTTTGGCAACAGACCAGAGAAAAACTGAGCTGCAGTGTTACAGGGCAGGAGAGACTTCAATAGTCCATCATGCGCTCCTTCTGCCCATGAGCACTTTGCGTGGATGTTCACCGCGTGTGACTCGTCCATCATCACAAACGGGACTATGTTTGTGTTAGGGAAACTCGGTGCTGTCAGACTGATTTAGTGAGGAATCTTACATTACAGGCTTACTTTTGAGGATGTAAACGTTATCAGGAACATCTTGGCTTTTCTGCTAGAACTTACAGGCAAAGCATTGAAAGGAATAGTAAGGCGTTGTGCCGGAAGCGCGGTTAAAGCGTGCTGTAGCACAAGGAGCTGTGTTTTGCCTCGGCAGGTTTTTAAATGGGAAGGCAATGCTGCTTCCTGTAAGAGGGAAAATGCAAGTGTGGTATGTCGGAGAGCTGCAGACCTTTGTCTCTTCTATGTTTATGCTATGTTTCATCAACGGCGTGTTCCATGTGTGTCCTGGCACAGGTCTGTACCTTTTCTGGTTCAAGCAGAATGCTGTCATCGTAGTCCTGTTAATATCGGGCAAGTTGAAGGTGACACTCTGGTATATAACATAATGTGGAGGTTTCCTGTCAAGACCCTGTTTGTAGCCATAAATGAACGTGGCCGTAAGGCCTGTTATCCAACAGTAGTACATCTTGCAACTGCAGAAGTTTGAGCATGACTGCAGTGTAGTGTTTTGCTGTATTTTTTTTTTTTTTCAAATGTTGTACTTTTACTTTCTAAGAGGATTTTGGATGTGAGTGTAATCCAGCGAGAGATCCTATGTATGTGATGTGTGATTGACAAGGTAAAGTGAGGGCTTATCTGTGAAGACACAGGGTAGCTGAGGCACATTGGCCTGGTAAAGAGTAGAACTCAGTTTAACTTCATTTACCTCTGGTCCATTAATACTTTGACTCTTCCGAGCAGACTTAATTAAGACAACGCTGATCCTACTGTTTCTTTTGGAAGATGGTATGGCTTAACAACCCTGTGTCTGTCCTGCTTTGGTGTTGTGCAGCTTAGGGTTTCTCTTAGTCCTTTTAGCAACAGCCTGGCCCCCTAAGGTCACAGGATCCTTTCCAGTGAGTTTCAGAAGGATTTGCTGGCTGTCCAAGAGTGGTGAGACCTCTGGATCTCCTCATGCTTTGGAGAGGAGTGTGCTTGAGTTGCCATGGATACTTCCATCTCCTCTGACCTGCCCTTATTGCAGTGCATAAATATCTTTTTGTGGGGGAAGATCTAAGTTCACAATATGTAAGAGTGTCAGTTCTCCTTCTTGCCCCAGGCAGAGACATATCTGTGAGATCAGAGGCAAGCCTCTTGCAATGCCTAGGAAAAGGCATCATCCATGATATTTTGCATCCTCGGAGTGGGCTGCGCAGTGAAGCTGCTTTTCTTGCTATGACGAGCATCCTATCTGTTGTCTGGTTATCCACTTGGCATGGCATTTCTGTCTAGTAATAGTGGGATGTGGGTGCCCAGGGTGTCATGATGTACGTACCTGTCTGGGCTGTCAGAAGCATTAATTTGTAATATGAAGCCCTCTCATCAGCATTTTAAAAATTATTATTGTGATGTTGATTTCCCTAATAAAAAAAGGAAGTATTAGTATCAAAAATAAATTGGGCACGATGCTTTCTAAGCAGAATACGTTTGCTGGGCTTCCACTGCTTATCAGCAAGGAGCGCTTGGTGCTTTTGGGTGTGTGGCCTTGTTAAGAATATGCAAGATGCAGGCAGCTCTGATTTAGAAAGTGGACTCAGCCTATCTGTTGTTAGGCTTGTTTCAATTTAGAAGCTTAACAATTCTTTGATAGGTGAAGCGTGGTTTATTAGACACTTCTCTAATATGAAAGTCTATCACAATGGACCACAGCAGTTTGTTAATATACGATCATTTTCCTTTTAGTCTTGCATGTGGATACGTATTTTATTTTGCAGGTACCAGCAAGGGTGCTGATCTGATCTTCAAGGTCGTATCTCTTACTCAGCGTCCTGTTTACAGAGATGCCTTCTTTAGCCTCTACAAATCGCTGATAAATCCACATGTTCAGACTGAGGGGATGATTATTTGTCATATGGCACTTCAATAAGTAACCTGCTTGTTAAAATCAGCAGCAGTGCTATCTATGTGAGAGCTGCAATGAGGTCTCTATACTTAATATTTTCAGTGCATTCTGTATGATGCCAGCATGTTTTTAACCTTACTGAAGTCATTTCATGCTTCTGTAATTCATTGGCTTTTTAGTGTATTTATAGAAGCTATTTTTTCAAGCACTGCAGTAGAAATGATGAGAGCATCTGGTTAAATCCATCACATCTTGTAGAACAACCTCTTAACGGTTATTCTCAGTTAGATGAAATAGGAAAAAATAACCTTGGTAATTGAGCCTTTCCCCCTTTAGATTGTTACACCAATATTTTAAAGGCTTTAGATATTTAATATAATTAGAGTGCCATAAGTGTCACCACTGTGCTTTTCTGCGATGGAAACAGCATAAGTTAGCTATGAGAGCTGTAAAAACAGAGGCATGTTTCAGCTTACACTTAGTTCCAGGAGGCTCTGCTTACAAACTCATTTTACTGTAACATAATAAAGAACGCATCTGGGAGCTTTAATTTTTCTATAGGAAGTTTTCTTTCTCTTCTGGAGTCGTCTAGTTTCTGTGGCGTTCCAGACCAGTCTGTGCAAGCAAATCCACAAATGGATTGAATTCAGCACCTCACTTTAAATATGTGACAGGATTAGAGGAAAAGAAAGCAGGTTTGTATAGGAAGACAGTGACTTACCTGGGTTGAGGTTAAAGCCACTAAGGGCCCTATACTAAGCTGAGAGTTGGGTAAGGATTTCGGTCCCTCCTGGCTATGTTATGTCCCTTCCCTCTCCTGCCGCAGCTAAGAACGTGTTGATGCAGATGTTGGATTCACATTGCAGATCTTGCTTCCTCCCAGGGAAGTCCCTGAGCTGAGTGGTGGCTGGTCCACTGGCAATGTGGCCTTCCGCGTTATCCCTGATTGGGAGTTCCCAAATACTCACGTTGTAGCTCAGCTGGTTTTTTATGGCCGTTGGAGTGACCAATGCTGGCACTGCATCGCGGACCAGAGAGAGGAGGACATCTGAGGGAGCACGGTCCTTTCCTAATGTTGCTACACCTGCGGCAGGAAGCCTGTGGTGGGGCAGTGCTGCCTTGTCAGGGTGTAATTTGTAAGGGTCTAATTTGTGTAATCCCTGTAAAGATGTAACTCATCTGGTGCAGGTTTGGGTGCCAAACAACTTTGTAGCGTTGTGTGCAGGGGGATGCTTTTGGGTATTCACTCTCCCAGCAGTATGGAAGTGGTCTATTTTTGTTACAGGCTTACCTTGACCCTTGGCTGCAAGATGATGTGGAAGTGAGAAAGCTATGATTTGTTGACATTCATATTTGGAAATCTCCCTGAGATGGTGTTGACAGCGGCATCTGTCTGGAGTGACAGAGCGGGGTTGTGTGAGGATTGCTGGGCAGGTCAGAAAGCTGAGAAATACCCACCCCATGCTGGCATGGAGAGTTGATCTCTTTCTTAATCTTTCAGTCTCTGGAAAGTGATGCCGGGGCAATTTAGAAGGTGATTGTAGACTTGCCAGTTTGCAGTGTTGCCGAGAAACTGGAGGTGAGGCAGGAGTCGCTTATAGAAATGTGATCAGCATATTTCTATTTGGGGAGCCCACATTCCTGTACTCTTCAGCTTTAGAGGGCTGGGTCCTCAGCTACTGTAAATGGCTGTAGCTGCTTTGATGTCCGCGGAGCTGGGCATTTCACCAGCTGAGCGTTTGACCCTCACACTGGCAGTCAGCCTTCAAGCCAGTGAGCTTATTTAATACACGAAGCAAGGCTGCAAAATGGCAACTGGTTTACCAGTTGGTGTTTTCCAAAGAGAGCGTGGGTTTACCTTTTAACTTTATTTGCAAGAGGTTTTCAGTAAGCCAAACCCTGTAGGCCAGGCTGGGGTAGGGGAGCCCTTGAAGCAAAGGTGGTTTGATAGGTCCTCCCTTCACCCTCTCCTGTGTCCTCAGCGTTGGGTACAGTCCATGTCCTGCTGGGGCTCTTGTGACTGTGTAAATTTGACAGAAAGGGCTATATTTTGTGCTTTGCGCATATTTCTGCAGTAGTTTCTGTGAGGTTACTCTTACTCTAATCAAACATGATTATCCTTGCCTTCGCAGGCACTTGGAGTGTTGGAAATCCATCCGTGCTTTGCCTCAGGCTTCCCTGGGAACAGCTCCTGGCTCTCCTTTGTGTTCATGTCTCTCTTTCCTGGCAAGGCAGTTGCTGTGACTGCTGAGAAGTCAAATGAGGTCTTTTATTGTGGTTTATTTTTTTCTTGGCACAGTCAGTTTGGTCGCTAGGAAGGTGATGATCCCCGTGTGTCTGAAGGAATTGGAAGGCGGTGTTTTAGGAATCCAAAGAAAACTGCATTTCTTTCTCCCCGCCCCTTCATTTCCCCTTTCTCTTAATCATCATTTTATATAGACTTCCAGAGGATTTTCTAATGAGCTTTTGGCCTCTGTGTGTTCCGATTGCTAGTTTATTGACTACATTGTCCATATGGCGACCTTGAAAGGAAAGCGATGCAGCGTAACTGGTGTGCTGGAGTCTTCTGCTATCCTTAACACAGAAGAGAAAGTAAAAAATTATCAGTGACAAGGTTTTTTCATGGGGAAGTTCCTGGGATCCTTCCCTTGTCCCATTCTTTTTCTCCTAGTGTTTTCCCTGGCTTTTTAATATGAGCATGTGTATGAATAAATAAAAGTTCCTGCAGGCGTTGTACTTCTTTGCACGGTACTTTTAAAGAGCTACACTTAGGGGAGCCTGTTAGCAATTTTACCAGATTGTGTTGTAGACTTGGGGAAGGAAGGAGCGTCTCCACTGTTACCCGTGGACTTTACACGCTCGGCGGAGGCCAGAGTTTAAGTCCTGTAGGAAACAGATCAAGAAAAGGGCATTGTAGTATGTTCAGTACTTGCTCTGAATTCCTCTAAGAAGGCTACCCGTGTCAGGAGGAGTTCATTTGCAGAGTCACGGGTGTTTTCTGTGCATTGGTGGTGAAATGCCATCTCAGTGAGCTGATTGGCGATTGTCTTTCAAACGTCCATTACATGATTGAAAAAAAACCACCATTAAGCTGAATTGCTCACCAACCAGAACTGTGCAATGTGGTTGTTGTTGGAAGGTGCTGGCACACCTGGGAATTCAAAAGTACCAAAGCTGATTTTTATTCCCAGAGCCCTTCGTTGCAGTGCAGAATTAATTCTGAGATAAGCCCTGTCTTAGGAAGGAAGGAGACCTGATGCTCAGCGTTGCGTAAACTTTTTGACAGGACATCATTTGCAAAAACTACTGCCGTGTCCAGAATCCATCAAACGGTTAGCAGGGGACCCCGAACATCCTGAACACCAAATGTCTAGGTACTGGACCTAATCCAGCTCATATTTGGTGGTTCTGGGGAGTATTTTGACCGCATAAAGCTGTTCTGCAGCACTTCATTGAGGCCTGTGTGTCACTTAGGTCCCGACCCCCATTCTGCAGATGTGAAGGGGACTGAAAAGTTTCTCATCCTCTTGGCTCCTGGTGTGGCTCCCAACTGGGTGGCTGTGCTGTGAACAAAAGCCAGGGCTCAGGGATATCCACAGCCGCTGACTTGCATAGGGGTGAGCACGTACCCCAAACCTTTGAAGTGTTAAAAGCCAGTATGCGTATCATGTGCCAGGTTTTTGAGAAAGGTGTGTGTACCCTTTAAAAAAAACAAAAAAACAACTTGGAAGCTGATCAAAAAGGTGGTTGATTATATTTTTGTGCCCTTAGGTTTGCTGGAGATTTTTTTTCTGCCAGATGTTTTGCTGTGCTGAGCTTATTTTGTGTGCACAAAATCTGAAACGTGATTGTGGGTAAAAGCAGTATTTTGGGTAGTTCCTTGGTATAACATTAAAAAAAAAAACAAAAACAAACCCTACAGAATTTTTCAGTCCAAACAAAAGAGGTTGTGCCTAAAGGTTTTTTATTTGTTTTCAAAGTGTTTTTTATTTGAAAGGTTTTGGTTTGGTATTTAGACCAGCTCTGCTAAACATGTCACCTTTGCTGGGGCTGTAGATGAAGGTACTCTGGAGAGAAGCAAACACATCTGCTGTTGTCTCGGCTCTGTCACTGACACCCCCCCAGTAGATGAGCAAAGTCCCCGCTCGTCTCCCAGCTGAAGTGGCCTTCTTTTTGTCAGCTTTAGGTTATCTCTGCCGCAATCACGTGAACTGGCACTTGCTGTTTGTGCAGAGCACTTAGGCTGAGGGGACCCTGAGCACGTTTGGGTCTCCCAAACTCTGCAACACACATGAGAGTTAGTAGTAAAAGTTGCTAAGGGCATTGTTGTGAGCAGAGATACCTAATTTTGTTATTCTCACTTTGAAAGTTTTATCAGAGCTGAGATCGTTTTGCATGTTTCTTTTTACCTCTGTCTTAGTTTCTTCAGACCGGGAAACATGGAGTTTTTTTCTCCTTTGAATCTTTTTTTTTTTTTTTCTCTTGTCCCGCTGTGGTAGGAAAGACCAAGGTACTGATGTGGCAAAGCCCCTTACTCAGATGTTTGTCGGTGTTTCGGCATCTCACAGTGGTTTTGGAGGTCAGGAATTGTTCCTTTCAAATGGGTGTGGAGGGAGGATGCCTCCTCTGTTTAGAAATGACTGTGTAAATGAAAGCAGCTTGTCTCTGAGCCTCCACGTGTCATTCGTATTAAGCATTTATCCAGCGTGGGATCATCTGCCAGCCGCAAGGAGAGCAAATCTAATTTGTTCAAGCCAACAAACTATGGAGAGGTTCAAAAGCTTAGGGCTTGCTCCTCATTGTTCATCTCAACCAAAGTCGTGAACTAGAAATGCAAAGCTGGATTTGCTTTGGAAAGCAGTGATTTATTGTGTGGAGGCAATAAACATGTTTGCACGACTCCTTTGGGCATGCATAATAGTTTATCTTGGGAACCTACCACAAAAGCATTCATTTCTTCTTATCTTGCAGCAGAGGCCAGGGCCAGTTGCACGTTTTTGTTTCTGTTGCCAAAGAACTGGCTGCAGGCAGAGATGAATTAGAGGAGAAATGCTCGGGGTCTTCAGGTGTTCAGCATTTGACCTGTTTCCTACCTGGTCACGCTTTCCCTTTTCTCAAAGAACAAACTCCTCCAGCTTTCTGCCTTTATTTATTCCCCTGGTGAGAGAAGGTAACACACTTCAGAGACGCTTTCATTTTCACTTTTTTTAATGTTTAAGGAGTTCAAGTGTGCTGCTGAAGAAAAGTGTCTATGAACATGATGGCCTTGATAAATTTGGCTGTATGATATAGGAGAAGGCAGATACGAGAAATCCAGTTTTTGCCTGCTTTAAGGTGGCTTTGGATGACCTGTTTAAGAAACCAGGCTGACATAAAATTAGAATGTCTTTTGATGAACGGATCAAAATCTAGCGGGATGATCAAAAAGAACTGTTCCCTTGCCTGAGCGGTTCAGTTCGTCTGCCCAGTGAGCCCCACAGAGCTTAGTTGGGGGGGATGTAGGGGGTGCACAAGGATGGAGGGGAGGCGCCGATTCCTCATAACAAAAGGCTTGAGCTCAATCTGAATAATTTGTTAAAGGGAAGGTTAAGGGGTAATTTGTGGAAGGCTACAGAAGGAACAGAAATTCGTACCAATAAAACTCTTCTGTGCGTAAGAAAGTGGAGTAGCCAGAACGTGAAAGCTAGATAAATTCAGCTTAGGAATTAGGTAGATTTTTACTGTGAAGATAGAGAATCATTGAAACCATTTCCTGAGGTGTGCTATGAATTATTCTGTATCACTAGAAATCTTTAAATCATGGTTGGCTTTTTTCCCTTAAAGTTATGCTATGCTTAAATTGCAGCTGTCGGACCCGGATCAGGAGTTCATTTATTCGGTCAGCTAGCACAGGCCTCCTTGCGTTAAAAACCAGGCAAGTTCCATTTCGGTATGAAATCTGTGAAAGCACAGTAGGAGACAGACAGTGTCATGAAGAAGGTGTAGTATTCATCTCACTACTTTTTAATGTCACACTGGAGGGGAGGCTGAAGTCTTGATTGCACGTAACTCTTGTTGAAGAAGCCATGTGAAAAAATATACAGAAATGGTCTGCAGACATGGATGGTCGCATCATTTGCGTGCTTCTCAATTTCTGCTCTGGGAAAAGGCAAGAGAAAGAAAAAGGAAAGGAAAGAGGGAAAGGACTCCGTCCCGCCTGCTGTTACTGGTAACATCCAGCTCGTTTACAACCTTTCCCTGTGGGTTATGTTCTCCGCTGTCTGGTTTGACTGGCCAAATGAATGCAGAAGATGATGGCATAAAAATGATGCGAGATCAGAATTATGGAGGTTATAAGCTTGTACCGCATTAGAAACACAGCTTGCAGTAACAAGCTGTGCAGCATTCTAGCTCCTGAGAGGATTAATTACAGATGGTAGCTGTGACAGCTAAATCAAGTACCTATAATGTTGTGTAAACTTCATTAAACAAACTCGGTAGCAGTGCTGTAATCTATGAGAAATGGGATAGGATGATGAGGGTAGAAAAGGAAAATACTCTGTAGGAAGTTTAAAAAAATCCTCAGTGTCTAAATCCAGTGAAGCAATTTCTCCTACATCTTACGCTTTAATGGTAGAATTTTAAGCCACAAGCTTTTAAACTTCTTATCTGGTAGAGCCTTGGTAGCCTGAATTAAAAACAACTTTCTGCTAATGTCTGCCGAGTTCCTCTTAGTCAGCAAGTCCTGTTTTATCTGATATGCTAAATCCTTCCTGATATTCTGCAACCACATGTATTTGATCAATTCTTTCTTGCTTGTGGAAATCTGAGAGGAAAAAGCACCGAAGACCAACTGCATTGTTGCTGCTACGGTTGCTTATGGTACAGGGTTTGTGGGAGGCTTTGATTCTAACTTTGGCTGCAAGTTTATGTTTTAATCTAAAAGTTTAGCATTTCTGTGCATTGATATCATAAGCGATATTTTCTAATTTAAAGAAAAGTCCGACAAATGCAAGCTCACTGTGCGCCAGCTGTCACCGGTAACGCGAAGGTGTCATTTAATAGTGACGAATCGTAGGTAACCGTGTGCTGCTGCAGAAAGGGCTGGTCACGTTTTCCCCTGCCTCCCCCAGAGGAAGAAGCCTGAATCAGGGAAAAGTGAATAATTCTCTGCTGATTTAGCAAGTTCAGGTCCCATGAATGGCAGCGCTGGGGCTGGGAAGCGGGGCATGAAGGAGGACGGGTCGGGGAGGGAGTTCAAGATAGAGGCCACAGTTGGATTAGTCCGTCTGTAACTCATAATTTCACCCTTAGCAACTCAGTTACTGCAGTAGTGAGGAACTGAAAGGCAAATTAAATTAACTGAGCTTTTACTTTCCAGACAGGCAGAATTAACTGAGGAGGAAAAGCCAAGCTTCTACTTTGACGCGCTTATGCTTTTAATACGCCGTGTCTTGGTGGCCAGCGCGAGAAGTTTGTGTGCTTGTTTAATTCAGTTGTTTGCAGTTGAAAAGTTAACGTTGTATTAGACATTTCTGACTATACACCCTCACAGCTGTGCCCCTTTGCCTGCTTGAAGAATAAAGCCGATGGTAGTTTGTCCTCAAAGAAATTACGGTATATCTAATACCCGAGGGAGTATTTCTTTTCGTTTTCCCTCAAAATAACCCTACAATCTCTCCATCAATCCTTGTCTATGGACAGTTGCTTTCATGGTGGCTCGTGTAGCTCTGTCAAGATCAGGAGGCTAAAGCTAGGCTGTGGATTTCGGGATCCTGATTCTGTTTTGATTCTTTTCTCTGCTATTTTAGCTGTACGGTGGCTCCCCTTCACTTGCGAAGGGTCAGCTGAATACAGTATTTTTGGAAAATAGCACTGAACACTGATGCATAAATTTAGGCTTGGGAGCTTGACTTTACTCACCTATTTTGCAAAATACTGACTTTTAAAAATGTAATCTTTTGCTTGTAATTTAGGAGGGCTTAAAAGAGAAACCAGTCTTGCCTAGTGTTCCTTCTCATTGTAGAAAGCAAGTAAAAAAGTTGTATCATTTAAATAAAGGTAAATTTCGGGCAACAAAATTATTTCAGCTTTCATATTGGCATTAAATCAGATTTATTTTAAAAATGCATTTTTGTCTTAAAAGTCTTCTTTAAGCAACCTGGGACTAGAAGGCTGACCCTGCACTAGTCTGTAGGTAAGTGCTCATAGGAATTGCTTCTGGCTCCCCACAGTTTAGATGCAGCTGAAGAGATATTTTGGGCTTTGAGCCTCATCAGATAACATGATATAGTCTCCATCTTTCGCCGGTCAAACACATGTTTTTAGGGGAAGTGTTGGAATTTTTATAATTTATCATAAAATGCTGCAAAATTCCTTTTTCTTTTCCTCTCAAAGCTCTTCCACTAAAGGGAATCCTCAGTCCTGCTCTAAAAATGGTTTGTAGCTGGTTATGCGTGCTTCTTTCAGTAGGAAACAGAACACAACCACCAAACGCTGCCTGTTCCTTCCCTCCCTTGCTCCCTCCTCCTCGGGCACGGCCCAGGAAGTCCGGGTGTGTTCTGTGCCCCGTGTATGATTAAACTTGAGTAGTTTTACAAAGCTGATGAGTGGAGTATCAATGGGATCTCTGTTAGCTCGTTTTTCAGCAGGAAAGGACATGGCTTTCCTAAGACCGTGAGCCAGGCAAGCGGCCAATCAACTCCAGTACCAAAAATAATACCATCATGCAAGTCCAAGCCCAGCCGAATTGCAAACGGCTTGGAATGAGCTTTAGCCAAAGTGAAGATGGTTTCTTCTTTTTTTTCAGGTTTTTATCTCATTTTATCCCCCATGGCCTACTGCTGTGACATGCATTATTGTCTGTGGACCCTGTTTCGGGACAGGTTTTGCGTATTCAAACTTTGCAGTCAGAATTTTCTGTTGGCTTAGTCAGGCAGACACGTAATGCATTTGTGCAGATGGGAAGGTAGTGAACGTTTGCCCTTCCTATAAAATCACGTACCCCTGTGGTCTGTATTCAGTTTGCCGCCATGGTGGAGAGGTGGCATTCATCCCGTTTTACAGATGACACGCTGAGATGCTAAACCATTTGCCCAAAGCCACTTCGCAGTCTGCGACGGAGCTGAAAACCTCTCTTTTCCAACTTCTGCTTTGTTCTGCAGCCTTCATGCCTGTTTCCTTGAACTTTTCCACTCAGACTTTTTATGGCCGTGTCATTTCTGTGCATGCGTGCATGAAATGATAAACTGTTTTGTGGCGATTTTCCCAAAGGGATGAGGGATTTTACCTTTCTCCTGGATCTCTTGCGGTTTCGTAGGTTTACAAAGCCTTCTATTTGTTTTTATAGCGCGTGGCACTGCGGTGTTGTGCAGTATTAGCGCGTGGTCTCTAGGCACGGCTGTAGGACGGACTGCTCCTAAACAAGGCTCTTGCCTGGCAGAAATTGTCCATTTGTAATCATTACTTCTTCTAAAGCTGACATAAAATGATACATTTCTGAGATTAACAAACAATAAAATCCTTGTTTGCGAGTGCAGGAGATAATAATGGTTTGAACTATTGTCTCTTCCCTTATAAACACTTGAAGTACTTGACTTCAATAAGCATCAAGGGCAGAGGCTGGTTTATGTGAGAAAAATAATTTTAAATGGTCCTAAATTGCAAATTACAGGAGATGGCAAGTTTTCAGAGCAAGACTCCTGCTGCAGTAAATACTTATTAAACTCTGGCTCTTGTTTCTGCATGGTCTGAGTGTTGGGTGGTTTAATCAACAGCATTGCTTTCAAATTCTAATCTCTGTCTACAGACGCAATAACCATGGAAAGGTCTTCATTCATTTTTTTTGAAAAGAAATATGACTCTCTGTTCACAATGGGGGTGGTACGTTGTTTGATGAAGTTTCAGAAAAAAATTGCCCTTTGTATTGGAGTGGCATGAGACATGACTGCCCAAGAAAGACGGGTCCCCAGGCAGGGCTCAGTTGGCACGGGGGATGTGAAAAATGGCTTTGCTAATTCTTTTCTGTTACAGTCTGCAGTTCACGTCGCATCTTGTTGCTGCTGCCTTCTGCTCTGGTCCAACGCGTAGCTGAATCGCGTGAGTGAGGCCTGCGTTGACCTGAAGTGGGCAGGACGGTGGACAAGTGCTATGTGGGTGCTCTCTCTAACGTCAACTCAGAATGGTTCTTGGACAGGGAGAAATTCTTGTACAAACTAGGGACATGAATCAGTGGGAAAAAGACGAGCAATCTGACTTTCTACATGTTATTTACAAATTTGGGGATTATAAAATGCATCTGTTCTCGGTTGCTTTTTCCTTGACTGTACTGGCAGATACCAGAGATGCAATTGCAAAGCTGAAGTCAATTAAAACATATTTAAGGCCAAACCTTATGGAAAAAACATAGCATTTTATATCCACGCGGGCAACTAAATTGCTCTCCAGACTTGATCAAGTTATTTGTAGTTTTAAGTTGAGTTTTAGGAGTTTTGGGAAACAGACATGTAAAAAACTGAGCTGATGAAAGGTGGAGAGCTAAAACAACAGGAAGGAGGATCTGATTCTGACAGTTAGAAGTCCACAAGGACAGAGAGGAAAGACTGACAGGTTAGTATGAGCAAACATTTAGTCTCCTGCATTTCTTTTTTTGTGTGCTTTATACCTAAAATGAGAAAAGGACTATAGGGATTAGGGGGAAATAGGAATTAAAAGCTTGTTTAGACACTGTAGGAAGTCTGGTGGGAATGGATGGCAAATACCAGAATCTTTTTGGCAAATGTTAGTGGCTGGGCCACAGGGGACCTAAATTGAAAGCCAGCTTCTTACTTATCCAGCATGGCTGGATAACCCCCATCGGACAAAGCCATGTTATCGCAGGGAGCGTTGACGCATGGTACATGAGGCTTTGTGACTGACCTGCTTGCTAGATGCCATCATTAAAAGTACCAGCCCTATTCAGAATTGTTGTATAGCTGATAAATGATGTTCAGCGAGCCTGGAAGTGTTCCGTTTGCCTCCCGTCTGGTGTCAGCTCAGCGAATTTTGCACCCAGCATGCATTTCTTGGAACTGTGCTTGCATCTTAGCCCTGTTACATCATTTATTTTGTGACTTGCGAAATTTCTATCTGCATCTGCGGCCACTGAAGAAAAAGGCTGTTCACTTTTGTGGCTGAAAACACTCGAGTGTTTAGTAGCTGTAACAATTCGCAAAAACAGTACAACATCAAACTGAAATCAAAAGACATGACCTCTAAAGAGGCTCATTTGGTATTCAGGACTTCATAGCACCTCGTCTCCTACCTGATCCAGCAGCTAGCTGTGCATTTGGCGCTTTTTTTCTATTTTTAAACTTGCTGCTTTTAGGAATCATGAACACATGCCAAGAGATTTTTATATTAACTGTATGTGCATAAATGGGCGTAATGCAGACTTCTTTATGATATGCAAAGGAATAATTGTACCTATTGTACAATTACATCAACTTGTGCTAAATGCTGCAGAGATCTAACTTGTATCACTATTCCTATTCAGCTTATCATACCTTATTCATTAAGGTAAGGAATGTGTAAGTCTGCAGGATCAAGAACTTGCTCTGACCAGAGCTGTTCTTGCTTACGCCTGGCCGTCTCGGAGTGCATCGTGTTGTAACACCAGTGCATTCCCATTTGCCAAGGTATTTATTTTGCATGTGAAGTCTCTGTCAAGCCCAGTAAATACTTTTCTGCAGATGCCCTGAAAAAGAACGTTCCTGGAGAAATCTGAGGTTTGTCATCATCTGTTTAACACCTCTTCCTTCCTGTTACTTGGAGTTATCTGTATCATTGCGAATTGTGCTTGCTCAGGAAAGGTATTTTCCAAGAAGAGCATTTTCTTGTACTGAAGTTAATTATTCACAAGAATTGCAGAGCTTATTCTGTCTTTTTGTTCTTATACCAACTGCCTCATCTCAAGGGTATTCGTGGTAATAGAAAAATCTTGCGTAGACCTCGCTTAGTTTTTTGCCAGTTGCTAAATATGGTCTTTTTCCTCGAAGTGGGAAATAGATGTGTCTTGTGAAATACGAGCGGACCGTTTGTTGTGTGTTGAGAACTGATTCTGTGACAAGGAAACAGGAACAGCACCAAGTGATTTTTGGAGAGTCCTCTTTGTGTAGAGCCATTGTGTCTAATAAATTCTGCTTGTTGCTTGCGCTTTGTGAAGGTACTTTGTGTGTAAAACGTCTAGCGCAATTAACAGATGACAGAACAAAATGAAGGGGTGTAGGGTCAGCTTACAAATATTGGCATCTCTTCAGTGGAAATCTGAGACATAAATCACCACCTGGGTCAGGCTGCAGCCTGCGCTTATTAAGAGCCATGAATGGGATCACAGGTAAAGCTCTCCCATCCGGGCAAACATACCAAAAAGGGCAGGCTGCCATGCCTAGCTGATTTCAGTGAGGCATATAGGGAGAGCTTGCCTTATCTTTTTCAATCACGACTTACCACGTTTCCCTGCGAAAGACAACCCTGTTAGAATTAAAAGAAAACCTAGATAAAAGCATGGATTTTCCTGGTTGTGAAGTGCCAAATCTAACGTTCTTCTTTTTATCATAAAGTAAACCTTTATTTTAGGTGACTGAGTAGTCAGACTTCCTGAAATTGGGATAATCCTTTTGCACTGAATCAAATTATGCTGTTTTATGTTTTGAGACTGCTCCTGGATATGGGTAAGATTTGGAAACCTTTGCCTCCTTTGTAGCTATTACTGGGCATAAAGTAAGAAAGCATCTGAGAGAGCTTGTGTGTTTCACGACCATCATCTCTAAGGATAAGCTGCATAAACTCTAGGAGACCTTGATTCATTCTGCCCATTGGGCATGCTTTTTCTTTATTTGGGTCCTGCTGTAGACCTTTTTCTTTGGCAAATCTCGCACTGAAAGGTCCTCTAGGCATTACCAGTTGGTAATAATGAACTCTACCTTTGTCGTCAATCATTTTGTGTTCCCCAACTTGTTGTTTTGTTAGTAGATCCAACATGTGCCTCCTGTGAGGCACCTTTGAAATTGGAATTTTAAAAAATATATTTTAAATTTGTTTCTTCCTGAAGCATCTGTTAAATATCTTATTTGGGGTTTGTTTTTCAATTTATTTTTTGAGTCTTTTTAGAGCAGGCGGTCTTATTGTTGTGCACTGCTGGGAACTGTGTTTCTCCCTGGAGTTCTTTTGTATTCTCAATGGAGACTCTGTGCACATGCAGGCTCCAAACCCAAACACCCAATCCAGCTTCTGATGCTGCTGCTAAAAGGGCGGTATAAGATGAGAACAGGCTGTTAGGAGTGGGATGGGAGCTGATGCAGGCTGGAATGTGCAGGGTTAGATTTCAGCAGGAGAGGTGTTGTCGTCCCGTACCCCCCCCCCCCCCCCTTGCTTCTTTTTGGCTCCTCTTTGTCTGGAAAAGGAATTTGTGTGAGGGGAGAGGGTTCTGTAGCAAGAGATAGATGTTAGCAGAGGTTATGCTTGACAACCAGCTGTGACTTGAATGTCTCTCTATCTACGTCTAGTGTTTCCACTTCATATTTTCCTGCAGGTACGCTTGTTCTGGGACAGTTTCTTCCACAGAATAGCTGTTGGTACCATGCACAGGCAGATACTGCATAGTACTGAAATCTCCTAGACGTAAAAGCATCCTGTGCTTGCATGATGCTTTTCAAATGGATGAGTGCCAAAGAACCTTCAGGTCTATAATCCTACCAGAAACAAGTCTGTAAAGACCATACCTCTGACTTCAGCAATGTTTGGTGGTTCTGTCTGTTAAACACATCCTGGGAGTTGTTGCCAGAGGGAAGCCTGCTGTCAGACTGAAGGTCTTGCCTTGTATTTTGATCGCAGAGAACATACATGGAATGCGACCTGGTGTTGCACGTGTTATCTGTGAGCACCAGTCTTTGTTTTCCTCTCTGTCTGAACAATCCTGCTGAAGTTTGAAGAGAGGACAACATGTAGATCATCGTTTCACAGACACAGAGAAGGGTAGTGTGCAACTGGGTGCATTTTGGTTAGGGAGGCAGGTGCTGGGAAGATTCCCGCCTGAAATTGAGATCCCAGCCAGGACAAAATGCTCCCTGCCTCGCTGCCCCTGGAAAACTGTAAACCATGGATTCTTTGGGAGGGTTTCCAAAAACTCTCTTGTCAGGACAGTTTGGTACTTTGGAGTCAGTTCTTTTTTTCTTACTTTAAGAAGTCTAAACTAGGATTTCTGGCCTTCTGGGTAAACCTTGTCTTAATTTGCATCCCTCTTACCTGCCTTTGACTATGGGAAGCTTCAAAATGTCTCTAATTAGGGGAAACATTTAAATGAAAAGCAATTAAAAAAGGCTTGTTTCTGATGAGGTTTTGACACCAGTGCTCGTGCTGGGAGTGCGAACGTAAAAGAGGGAGAGCTCTGCGGGGCTGAATAACTGGAGGGGTTTGATGGATCTGGTTAGCCACTGGAACGCATTTTGCGGCTTTGGGCAACAGTGAAATTACTGTTGGAGCTGTCTTATTTTTTCACAGCACTGCGTGGCGGGAGGTAACAAGCCATATCTGTTGCACGCGAATGGAGAGGAAAGCAGCCTCAAAGTCCCAGGAGCTGCTGCTTGGCTTAGAATAAAGCACTGGCTGCAGAGCAAGCCACTTGACTGGAGCCCTGCTTTAGATAACTCCTGATCAATAACCATGGGATTTGTCGGGACAAGGGGAACCGGGTTATTCTGGGGACTTTGCAGGCAGCATAGGAAGCTGTTTTGGGAGGAGGTTGAGTGTAACTGTTCGGTAGTCTTCAATCAATAGGAGATGGTGTTGCAAAGAGTCTTACTGATCAGATCGGCACTGTTTGTTTGACCAGCCTGAAATCAAATTGACCTGTGCCTTTCTTTAGAATAAATTGCTGAGCACTTACTCAAATGAAATTACGAGTGCCTGTTCCAGCTTTGACAAACAAGTATGATAATGAATGTTACAACTCATACAACTGTGGTTGATGTGATGCACTTAATTGCAAGTTCCTGCAAGTAAATGACTTTTAGATATCATGTAAAGGAATTAAATCCTAATGGCCTGACCATATGATACAAAGCCCTGTGACAATTGGATGGATGATAATGGTTCCCTACAGTCGCTGGAGATGTAAACGGCCACTTCACAGACCATTTTCCCGGCAACTGTGCTTTAACTCCACTTGTAATTGAAGGATTAGTTGTCCTGAATTTAACCAGATATGAAGAGGGAAGGAGAGAAGAAGAAGAGAGGAAGCCTATACTGGCTCATGTGTCTGTGAAATGCTGAACACACAAAGATCAAGTAATTGAGACAAGCCTAATGTTTATACAAGGGCATTTCTAGTGCCCCCATCCTTAGCAGGACTGAAGTTCAGTTTGCCTGGAGGATAGGATGAAATGAGGTGATTGTAGACCAGAGACTTGTTTTATTTTGTTTATCTGCGGGAGAATCAAAGCAGGGCAAGGTGCAGCTTTGATGCAGGGTCAAACGTGGGTTTTGTTAAGTGCAGCTTTTGTTTTTGATTCATTAGCTGGAAGTAGAGGGAGGAGAGCTTGCCTGGATGAACAGCAGCAGGAATAATTGTCTTGCTGGGAGAAGAAAATCTAACAGTGGAGTAAAGGGTGCATTTCCGCTTTGTTGGACTCCAGTCTTTAAGAAGTGAGGAATTATGGCTTTATTTCTGGATTGCTCGGTGACAGATGCTAAAATGGCAGTCAGAAAGGCAGCCGTCTGCCATTAACCAGTCCCTTTTAAAGAATTTATTGTGGAGCACCTTCTCTTGTTCCCCTCAAAGTTCTTTTTCTGAACTGGCAGAATGGAGATACCCTTATGAGGAAGGTGGTTTTGCTCACTATTATGAATTACCTCCTGTCTATTAGCACTTTGATATGTTTCAGAGTGGCACCCTGTTTGTGTTCTCCTAACACAGCCAGTGTTCTCCTTGAGTGCCAGCAAAGATACCTGGCTTCTAGAGACAGAGTTTAGAAATTGTGAGAGATCAAGCAAGTACTGTGTAACAGTACGCTAGTAAATCATCGGTGCCCAATGCTTTTGTTTTAAAAAATGCTAATAAGGGGCATATTGCAGCCAAAACTTCCATAGATAGCTTAGTTTTGGCTGCTCCCGTCTGTTCTGCGGAAGTGATTAAAGATCAGTTCATCCTCTTAAAGTTTCATTTGGTTATATCTGTTTTGCTGAAATTGTCATTTAAGGGGACACTTATTTCTGAATGTGATTTAGGCATGTGACCGTGTAGGAATAAAGCTGACACTACCAGCTTGTTTTATGAAGGCCACCAAACAGGAATGACCATCATTCGTTACCAGCTCGCTGAAACAAAAGTGGAAAGCTCTGCTTTTCTGCCAGTTTCCTAAGAGGTACGGTTCCCTGCTGTCTCCTTCCTTTGAATTTGTGCAATTTACCATTACATTGGAGCAATGGACGAAGTACGAGTATTGTATGTGACAGGCTGCTCCTCCTAGGACTTCCATCTTGCATAAATCGCTTTTCTTATGCCTCTCTATAAAATTTAAATGACATCTGGAAGGAAGGGATTTGCCAGACCCATCCATCTGAAATATTAAAGTTGTTTTACATTACATTGGCATCGCTCAAATCAAAATCGCAGCTCTTGGGACGGGACGTGTGACCAGCTAAAAATTAGGGTACAGCATCCACGGGAGACATTTTGGAGAGAAAGGGTAATATTATTTTTTACCCTAAGAGTCTTTGAGCTTTAGATTTTCTCGTAGCGTTACCACTGGCTGCTGTGAGCTCTTCACTGAGAGCAACGACTACTTGCAGTCCTTGGGTTTTGGGTCGGCACAACTGACAGGCTTGGGTCCACCTAACTTTCTGGTCCATTAAGAAAGAGTCCCTGGCTGCCAGTTTTGGCAGATAGTCTGGTAGTAGTGGTTACCTTCAGGCTGCTTGTATTTTTTTCTTGTGCTGTTTGAAAGAATAATTGGCTGCACCAAAATTATGGAATGATTTGAATCTAGGAACTGAGGGGGTTACCACCGTGTTATTCTTAGGTGTTAACGAAGTTGCATACAACACTGTCTAAAATGATTTTCCTTTGAACAGTTGGTTTTTGGAAACAAATGTTTTGATGAGACAAGATGGTTCGCTGGAATATTTCACTGTGGTTTTCCTCAGAGGTATTTCAAATCAGCA
Source organism: Pluvialis apricaria (assembly GCA_017639485.1). NCBI lineage: Eukaryota > Metazoa > Chordata > Aves > Charadriiformes > Charadriidae > Pluvialis > Pluvialis apricaria. Next base: position 83,208,375 of record CM030010.1, read on the forward strand.
CTAAAATGTCACCTCCTTTCAGACTGTTTTTACGTTCTGGGAATATTTAAAAACTTAAAAATTATAATTCGGAGACTTTGTAACCTGAACATTTTGAAGACATTTGAATAAGGAGATGGCACCAAGATGGCAACATTTGGATTTCCCTTTTGTCACAATGTGACTATCCACAGCAAGTAAAGTTTTGAAGAGTTGCTGAAAGTAGCAGAGCTGACCAACAAAGTGAGCGGAGGGGCAAGTGGGAAAGGGGAGATAAAGTAAAATAGCCTGAATATTAAGAAGTTAATGCATGATGGCAATAAGAGTGGAAAAATAGCAGGGAGAAGAAAGGCAAAATGATGGGGAAGAAGGACATTATAGGAAGATGTGGGAAATGCTTCCCTCCCCCAGATTCAAAGCATTTGAAATAACATTTCACATTATTGATTTTCGGAAGATACTCTGCCTTTTTCCAAACCAGCACCTTGCCAGGCATCTGAATTTCAGTTCGGTTCCTTGAGTGTGCGTAGCAGGGCTTATTGGGGTCACAGCGTAAGGCTGGATTAACATTCTTAACAGGCTCACATTTTTGGATAGTCTGTGTGATCTTTTCTTATCCCCTGCTGTGCGGTGGGAACCGTGTGCTGATGATTCCTAGCAGGTGACGTAGCTGGAGGAGGTTATCGGAAGTGCCGGTCCCTTTTCTTTACCCTGGCCACGGCTTGGAGAGCGAGCAGGGAGCCTGCGGGCCTGTGTGCTGTCCTTCTGCCCCAGGTTTTCTTTCTTTTTTGCTCTTGGAGCCTGATATGTTCACTTTAGCATGGCAACATGAGTAAAACCCCATCCTTTCCTGGCACCTTAGATATTTTCATTGTGCTTGCAGATGCAACATGTAAAATCCGGTGAATGTAATGATGCATGGATGTATGGATTATTCTGCTACAATAGTTATACTGGGCTAGCTAATCCTCTTCCTAGAGAGGAGACTCTCTTGTTTTATAAAACTCTGTTTTCACAGTGCAAATTGTGGGGTGGGGAGGGGTGGGGTGGACGCGATACGACTTGTGCACATAGCTCATGGGCACTTTGCTCTTGGTATACCGTGTCTTCAGACGTGGGAGTGGTACCCAGATTAATCATACAGGTAAGAGTAGTAAAAAAAAAAAAAATCAGTGTGTTGGCTTGCTTTCAAGCCAAGTATGCTCTGAGCTGGGCTCCGAAATTCTGTGTCTCTCTGTTCCTCTTCAGGGGATGGGAAAACTCTGCAGATTAATAATGGGATAAGAAGCAGGTTTTTTATCCCTCAGCAGATCCCTGTCGCCAAGCGCAGTGTGGTTTGGCTGGCTTAACATCTCAGCCCGGTGGGGGCTGGGATGGGATGGGGAATTTGGGATTTCCCTTGAGCAATCTGCTTTTGCAGGGAGAGCCGAGGCTTTCATCGAGCATCTTTCATCGGCTGAAAGAAGTGGTGCTGCATGCAGGCATCCTCCCTCAGCTACACGCCGTGCTTTGTAGGCTTCAAAAAGACAGACGCGCCTTTGAAGGTGAGGGGAAGCTGAAGAATTTTTAGTCTGCTGTGTTGAGAAGAGTTGCGGGTTTGCTTTCGGTAACCCTCTGTGTTTTTAGGAATCTGTTCTCTATTTGGAGCTGCCCGCGTGCGTGTTTTCAAGGGGAGGATGCTAGATGGCTGCGTTCAGGCTTCACAGGTGCAATTCCCTCTTGGTTTGGCTGCTATTTTAACACGTTTGTCCTGGAAGGTGATAATGCAACCGCTTCCCACTCGTCTGTCACTGCACTGCCTCTGTTTAACATTTCAGTGCTTGTGCAAGGGCAGTCCTACAGATACGAGACAACTGAGTCAACACCGCCAGATGTGTGCATTACAGCCTTTTGCACTGCTAATGCCAAACTGTGCTGTGTCATCGCAGCTGATTCTAAACTTGTATGGAGGCACAGAAACTTAATATAAGTCCAACTCTAGGGTATTACGTGGTGATCTTTAGGTTTTTTTGGCTAGACAGAGGAGATTGCTTGAACTCTTTGGCAAAGGAATGACACTGCCCTGCACAAAAATGTTCTCGTTTAGGCTGTTGAGAGCTACGTTTACGATAGCTTCTTTCAGGCTTTCTCAGCTTGCGGAATAAACCCATATAAACCTGTACTTCAGGTCCCAGAACTTGAAAGTAAGATTAATAGCAGGACTTAAACACCTATCGGATGGATTTAAAGTGCAATATTTACTGCAATATAGAAGAGAACGCTGAAATACTTAATGTTCCCAAACCACTGAAAAACAGGTTATCTCACCATGACTGTACGTTATGGCAGTTTCCTTCCAGAGGCTTAAATAACATTTCTCGTGGTGCTGAGTAGGAAGCATTAGGCCCAAGTTCAAGGCTGTGATTTGGGCTGTGCTTCCCACTGTCACTTCGTTTACTCTGGGCACCTCATTGAGAAGCAGTTTCTTGGTTTCAGGCAAAATATGGCCATCTGGAGAATGGCACTTGGAGATGAGGATGGCCCGCTGTTCCTGAGGACAGCTAATACCACCATAGCTGTCTCCTTCTCCAGCTGAACGGTGGGGTGGACCGGCTCTGGTGTTGAGGTAAGGTGGGAGGCACCTGGTTTGTGTTGGTGCAGTCCAAGAGCTGTGCCGCATCCAGGCAGTATTGAACCAGGGAGTCACAGTCATTTCCCTGCAGGTAGGAAAGGGGCAAGCCTGGCTGTGAGCTTCACTCCGGTGACCCACGTTCCTTTCCTTTTTTCATTTTAAGATAAAACTAACTAAAGTTGCAGGGAAGAACGTGGCCTCTGGAGGTCAAAATCAGATGACGGATGCAGGTGTTTGGAAAATCCATCATGCTGCTGCACATAGACCTCTTGAAAGCGTGGCATTGCGGAGGAGTGAAAGAGCAGTGCTGGAGAGGGTAGGTTGCCTGCTTGCGTGTCTCTGGTGGTGGCCGTAAAATAGAGTTATTTCTCTTGAGCTAACCCTATCATCATTAATATAGGGTGGATTCCTCCCTGGAGTCGTGTTATCTGTTCCTTTCACAGTACTCGAACAACGTTGCGTTTGCACATGCCCTGCATCGTCTCTGCAGCGTGTCACCTGTCTTAATTACAGTCTGTGGCAGATGGTTCCAGGTGTCTCATCGTAGTGGAGATGGTTGATTATAAGTTTCTTTCCTTCTCAGATTCCTTGCATTCTCAACTGTAATTGCTTCCGCTGTCTTTACAGTGCACCTTCGTGAAACTTGGAGTATGTTTTGTTTTAACATCATTCGGGGTAGCAGGCTTGTGAATCTGTGGTGTCTTTGAGTTCAAATCAACGCTTATTTGTGTGTTGAGGTTTTATTTCTCCGTTTCCAGATTATCAGGTGGACATAGGTGAATATCCTACAGAAAAGAAAGTGAAATCAATAGTCTCTCATTTCCCAGTTCAGTTTTATTTCTTTTCTGTGGGGAAAAAGAGGGAAGAAGAGGAAGGAAAAATATAATAGAATATTTTTCTAAATCCTCTACCCTTTTTTATTATCAGGTTGAACTTTATTTACATGCTGCTGATTTGAAAAGTATGGGAAGTAACATGTAGACAGACATGTGAAGGTATTAGAAGCACCAAGACCTTAGCAGTGGGAACTCCCATCACCAAGGTCTTCGGGAGAGTTGGTTGCACTGAAGCAAGGCTTGTGATTCGAGTCGCTGAAAGTACTTGTCAGGTCTTGCAGTTCTGGGAACGTTCCTTTGTGCTTCGCTGTGGTGTTCTTAGAAATAGGTCTTGTGCAGCAAAGGATCAACTTAACTTTTTCTTTGGAGGTCTTTCTTCCTTATAACTAAGTTCATCCATGCCATCAGATAGGTCACATTCATATCTTCTGTGGGATTCCTGTAGCTCTAGGAAGTTTCCGGGCTGCCGATTACATCAACTGCGGTTATGGCACAGTGTGAATCGGGCAAGATGAAGGTGAGGAAATGGGAGTGTCTTGAGGCTGAGCATGTGTTGGGATTCCAGAAAGGGGGTCAGATATTTTATGTGGCTCGTGAGCTACTGCAGCTAGTGCTGATCAAACTTCTTAAAGGCGATGAAATCTCGTACACGTGGTCTTAACGCCACCTTGGGCTACTAGACACCCAAGTGGGCTTTTGTGATGATGTCAGAGGACTAAGCCTTCTTAAAAACTTGCTGGTTTTACAGACCCCGTTGCACACATCAGCCAGCCAAGCTCCTTCGCCTGTTTGGTGAGGACAGTAGTTTTTCCCTCCTGACAGTTGCCTGACAATGTGCCTAGGAATAGATGATGCATGCCCTGTCGTAGTGTTACTGCTTGGCTGCTCTGCACTGATCAGAGTTAGCAGAAACTCGGATCAGGAAGAAACTGGCCTAAATTTGAAAGAGAGAGACAAAAAACCACAAATAGATTTTTTTTTTTTTTTTTTTTTTAATGTGGATTGAGGTGATGCTTCCAGGTTTGTTATTCTGAGTAGCTGAGTAATGGCAAGGTGAACAAAATGCTGGGGCAGTCATCTGTGTGGCAAGCAGATAAGCCTGGTTTTATCCTGACTCTTGAAATGGTGTTATCCATCCATGCACTTGGAAAAGATGGCCGTGAAGTATCCACTCACCATAACCCTTTCTCAGCAAATTGTCGTGTTTGGCAGTGTGTGTGTGTTTACCTGCAGGATCGTACCTTTCCCCACACCGAGAAGAGGACGAGTGTGATAGCTCTTCTGCATTGTGACCCTCGCACAGCCTGTGGTTGGCTGTGATAAAGGTGGAAGGTGGATTTCGTGCCCCACTCTCCCTACAGCTGTCCTCATTGCGACTCCGGACTGTACTGCTCCCTGTGAGCAGGTGGATAGGAGAGAGGAATGGGAAATGCACTCTCCACGCTGGGCTTTTCATTCCTAACCCATTCAGTAGAGAGGACAGTTCCCTAGAGAGGGTTTCTTGTGTCACTTTTCCTAAATCTCTTCATTCTTCATGGAATCTGTTCGTCATTCAGGGTATAGGCAGACATCAGGCATGGGATTTTTCCCAGACTTCCTCTTTTTCAGCTGAAGAAAAACTAAAAACCTTATCAGGATCCTGCAGGAAGCATTGTGGAGGCGTTTCCTAAGCCCTGTAAAAACTACCTGAGCAAAATCTTGAAAAATGGTATTTCCTTCTTCGAGGGAAAAAAATTAATTAAAAATACCTGGGCTGTGTAACAGTTAATCTGTTTCATATCTTCTTTAAGAAGGAAAAACCAAAACAAACAAACAAGAAACCAAAAAAAAAAAAAAAAAACCAAACCCAAAAATGGAAGAGAAAAAAATTGCGAAGAAGAGTTATACCATATCACAGTGTCATTATTAAATTTGTAATGAGGCAGCAATTATTTCTAGCCAGGCGTGAAGTAGCACGACAAGAATTAGCTCACACCATGTCAGTGAGCAATCTTCAGACTGGCAAATATCCATGGCAGCACTGAGAGTGATGTGATGAAAGCTCTCTGTTAGTCTCGTGTCTCTCAATGCGTGTGGACATCGATGCCTGAGGCTTTATATACCCAGGAGATGTGCTTTGAAAAACACATTAGCAAGCATTCATTTAAGCTTATTAAGGAAGCAGAATCAAAATGGTTAACAAAGCAAGTTCTCAGGTGTTACTTTCAATAATACTCAGCCCATTCTTGCGTGCCTGAGGATGAAGGGAAAATGCATTTTCTTCTTCAACCTGAACTTAAGGGATGCATACGTTTTGCCTCTGCTAAATATTTCATAGAGCAGCTTCTGTAGATTAAGACAGCACTACAGTGAAGGAATAAAGTGCTTTGATATAAAACTGTCACTTTTATAAACGAGGAGTGTTGGAGAGATTTAAGGACCACCCGGTTTGTTTTCAAGAGTCTAAATAAGTACTTATGCATGTGCTCTCTCTTACCCTTACTGCTCCGGTCACCATTATGGGCTTGCCATATAAATTGTTCCCAAGCTTTTACCACAGATTTATTCTGAGCAAGATGTTAAGTACTGAGAAGGGGGTGAGAGAGAAAAATTCATGTGCATGAGCCGTAGAGGTTATGGTAATCTTTGTCCCTTAGCTTGCTTCTATTCTGGACAGTCAAGTTTTGTAAAATTGAGTTTTCTATAAAGGAAAACTGTAGTAAAGGGAGCAAATCGGGGATGTGCAAAGTATGGATTGTATTTATTTTCAGAGCAACTCCCGACATCTCCCTGGCATTATATTGGGCGAGCAGTTCATAGAATCGTGGCGTTACACATTGTTATGCATTGAAAAAATAACTGTGCTTTAGATAGGATTATTAGGGCTTTAATTTTAAGTAAATATATTTTTTTGCCATGACCTTTTATGCAGTGCTTCTGAATAATGAAAGCAAAATGAGCTGTTAACAGCACGAGCCCAAAGACATCTGCAATTTATTTCGTGTCAAATGCCGCCACTTGCCAATGGATGATATGATTTATTTCTGGCTGATGGCCAATCACGCTAATTAATACAACAGTGCTTCTGCTGAGACTGACCCACCCTGCCCTGTTTTTTGCTTTTCTCTTATCTGTCTCACCAGAGGGAGTTTAAATGCCTTACGCAACTGTTTCTTATCCCTGCCTCCCCGAAAAGCAATGGCTCGTGATTCATCTGACCACCCTTTCCAGCCCTGTAGTTATTTCTTGCCTCTGCTTCACCCGCTGGCAAAGACGGCTCCTCCATAGGTGTTCTTCAGCAGTTTTTGCTTCTGCTCCCTCAGTCTGCTCACTCCTCTTGAACCTTTGTCGCATTTTCTAATGCTAACTACCTGGTGCCAACCTGCAGTTGAGGGTGTAGACCAGATCTGGCCGATCTTGTCAGTGTTTTCAGTACTGTGAGTCAGTCTCTCTTGATTTATTTTAGGGAAAATACTGATGGATGGCGATTTTGGCATTGCGTAGCATACAGGTTTGTTGTTAAAAAGGGGATTCTTGGCATTGGATGTGGATGGGTTCATAACCTTCATGAAGAATAATACTGGGCTTGCCGTCAGTAGCCTGTCGGACTGGAGTACAGCAGTGCTGAGTGCGCAGATGAAGTATGGAGACATGGTTCTTGTCCTGTTGAGAAATCATCATTTTGGGGTGAAACTGCAGCGAAATGGACATATTCTATACTTCCCTGCATCACGGCAATGTTTGCATGTTTCTCTCTAAGTATCCCTGTCACAGCAGGTCACCAGTTGCTTACAGAAGCAATTGCCCTTGGTTCTTCAAGGATGTATTTGTCCCCATCCCACTTTTTCTGCCTTCACTGTTTCCCGTTTTCAGCTGTTTCTCATTGACTTCTGAGCCTCTCACGTACTGTTGTAGAGCGATGCCGTTGTGCGCTCTGCTGCTGAATATGCGCTCCATCAAAACGAGGTATTTGGCTTTCGGTTAGTCTTACCTTGAATGAAAGATTTCATTGCAGATGCTTGGCAGTGGCTTTTCTCAGGGCAAGTGACATCTTGCTCGTTAGTCGGGATGTCACCGAGCAAGGCAGTGTACCGGGTGGTGTTCACCGTTCTCTCGAGCTCCAGCTAGCTGTGCGTGCAGGCTTGTGCTCTTGTTATTTAATGGTGCAGTAAAGAAAGAAGCAGAGCAAGAGATAATTAGCTGTAATTCTCCTCAGCTTGTTTTGCGTGGGGTACACTTTGTTGTCACTGTAAAAAAAGTCATCGTTTTTAGAGCACGTGCAACCCAGTGAATAGAAAGGGCCATATTGTTTAACTCAACTGCTTCTTCTCTCCTTCCTCCCACGCTGTCACTCTTGATCTGTCCTGATAATCAATCTCCATCCCAGTGCGTATCTTGGAAGCAGTTTGAACTACAATTACAGGCGTATGTCATAGGTAGTGAGTGTGCCAGAGGAGATTATTGCTTTCATTGTGGCGTACATGGATGGAGGGATGAGCATAGGAAAGTCCTCGTGTCTTCCCTTCTTATCCAGCAGTAATCTTGCTGGGAGTTACAATCTGATATTACGGTGGGAGGTTTTGGTTTTTTGAAAATATTTGTCATTACCTGGGGGTTTTGTCGTTGGGGTTTGTTGTTTTTTTTTTAATGTCAGCCAGGAAAGAAAGCCGGTTCTGGCATATATCAAGGTGAAATGGTTGTGTTTAATGTTTTTCTGCACACTGTCCAGGCAGTCAAATGTGCTGATAGTGCAGATAATGACTGGACAGATGTAATCCCTAAGTCAAGCAGTAATCAGAAAAAATGTACTGCTGGAGGAGGTGCTGTTTTTCAGGTGCGATACCAGCCTGTCACAAGGTAGTACCCCCATCCACCCTGATATTTCCTTCCAGTACCTCATCCCTTTCTTTCTAATCACTTGATAGAGGAACTTCTTTCATTGTAGGACGCTTAGACAGATCATTTGGGAAAACTGTATTTCTCCACCACCAGGACCTTGAGATCTGTTCTGCTGCTATACCTGCTGCTGCAGCCTCCTGCTGACACTACCCTTCAATGCAAGTGTTGTTGAGCCAACTGTTTGATTGAAATTCCCCCTTTCTTGCCAGACACTCTCATTGTGTTCAAGCATCCGTGCCGATCGCTTCCGCAAATGAACTTTTTCCACCCATCCTTTAGGAGCCGGGCAGTTGTGTTTAATAGATTGGGGGGAGGGGGGGGTGTTCTCTGCACGCACTATCTGTTGCTATTGTGATTCCAGTTATTACTGTATTTTGGTTCATCAAAAGTGCGTTCGTCAAGATAGTCCCTCGCTCTGTGGGGCAGAGAGGAAGAAAAGCCTTTTTGTGTTACCTGATTAACACATGGGGAGGAGGAATGCTAAACACTGCTGTTAAATAGAGAAGAAATAAGGCAAAAGATGGATGGTATGACGCGTTTAAAAAGAGCTGTCTTTTATTACTTCTTACCTATCAAAAGCGGTCAGAGAGACCTCTTTCATTAAAAGAAGCACACAAATGCATATATCATCTTTGCCCTTTTCAGGATATTTTAGGCCTAATTTTGTTTTCAAGCCTGTAGTTTCTGTGTGCCACAGTCAATTAATTCAATCATTTGTAACAGAAGGCAACACGGAGCCTGTGTATTGGAGTAAAATGCTAAAGCTCTTACGTACCTTTTGCTGCCATTAATTTCAATTTGTTTGGTCATAAAATTACCACCTTGTTAAATCTTGACAGCTACCAGTGAACCAGAGGCTCTTGAAAACAATACTAGAGGACATGAAGACAGCCTGCGAAATCCTTTTTCCTACAGGCCTTTCCTAATCATTTTTCTTCAGTAATGAAGTCTTTGTTCGCGAAGATTAATGACTCTGCAGGACTTTTGCAAGGGTCCCCTTCCCCCTTTGAAGGAAAGAGAGAACCAGTTTATTAATCTGCTGCACAGGGAGCTGAGATTGAAGATAAGGACATAAAGGGTTGTATTTTCCGGGAGCGGTATGAGACATGACTGTGCTTGGGTCCACAGTAACAATAGTAGGATTTGAGGCGTGTAATTCCTTGCTTTGCACTTTGAAAGGATACCTCCTAAATAGCCAGCTTGGAATTGGAGCTACCGATACATTTGCTGAAGTGGCTTGCACAATTGCTCTGGAGTGTATTGTTGCCTTCAAGAAGTAGAAATAGAGTTATGTTTCACCCAGTACAGTACTTCCGAAGGGCCTGTTGCAAATGGCTTTTACTGAAGGATATTTTCCTTCTTTGCTGAATCAGCTGGCTGAGCGGCAATGATTTTCATGCCCTGATGGGGTTTTTTTTGTTAGAAATGGGATAAAAGGCTTAGCTTGTCTTGTTCATTCTGCCCTGGCTCGATACAGTTAACATTGAAGCATTTGGCCCGACATAGCCTGCATTTCAGCAGCACTACAGGATGAATTTGAAATTATGCATCCTGCTGGCAATACTACTTCATCATTTGACATATCTGTGTTGGGACTGCAGAGGATATTCCCTCCTCCTTTTGAAAACATAAAAAAAAAAAAAGAAGCTCAAAAGGCCAGCAGTGTTTCCTAGAGGGTATAGTCAGGCTGCGCTCCGCAGGGAATCCCTTGTAATATATGCACTGGATTACGTTGGTTTAATGGCCAATTTTGAATCTGTGATTATTTCTTGTCAGGCTGTGGTTCTGCGCACGCTAGTTGACAGTGGTTGCCTGCAGTTCTGCAGCCTTCAGTGTTGGATGTTGACTGCAGAAGTCCTGGCAGCTTTCACGGGTTCAATTCTCAAACAAGCAGCATCGTTTCGAGGAGGCAGAACATAACCTGCTCTTGGATAGGTAAAGCTGCGCTCTGCCTTAGGTACACCTGCATGCTTTGCACGTCTGCTGGAGCATCGCACAGTGGAGGCTGTGACTCTTGCTGCTCCAGAGATAGCCATTATATGGTAATAAATGCTATAATTAAAGCCGTGATCAAATTTAGGTTAAATTAATCCCTTACTTCCATTCTTTTCAACAGCTGTTCAATCAAACACTCTGGGTTTGATATTCATTCAGAAGCCATTTTTGGGGAGGATGTTTGAAATTTGCCAGTTGGCAGGTTAGGAACTGTTTGAGTAAAGGGGAAAAAAAACAGCAGGAGGACCCCAAATGTCTTTCCGGATGCTATGGAGAATTGCTGGTGTGTGCGGTTCATCGAACTTAACACACAATTTGGCAGGGAAAAAATTTGCAGCAAAAGAAAATGGAAGAAAAAAAACCCCACCCTTTTTCATTTAATGACCGTCTCCCCTGTGTGCCCTTTCCAAGCTTATTGCAGCAAAGGCATGTGCGTGAGGGGGTTTGTTCACGGCCCGGTGGCTTCAGCGGGGTCAGGCGTGGATCAGCAGCACTGCCGTTTCTTGGCTGGCTCAGTTGGGCCACCACTGACGGCATCGGTTCCTTTTTGGGCCTTAAGATGAGAGCACACGATGCCAAACGCTGGAGAAGGGTGTAAGAAAGACTGGTCCCAGTGCCAGGAAATTTGCAGTCCGAACAGACACAGGACAGGAAGGGCAGTGCAAGCACGGAGAAGAGGAACATCTTGCCTGAGATCCCAGTAATCATCTGCAGAAACAGGCATTGAGCGTAGGTCTTCTAGGTTTTTCTCTTCCTTCTCTTTTTTCGCTCCCCACCTAAGCTGCCAGCCGGGGAAAATCCCTGTTCTCCGCGAGGATCCAGTGTCTGTCATTATACCATTTATTTGCCTGACCCCCTGGTTTTGTCCCTTTTTCATAGCAGCATGGTGCAGTCTTTAGTTCTCCGCAAGGGAGATGCTTTTTTTCACTCCGTGTGTGATAAAGGGCTAAAAGCTTGCTGTAAGATGTCAATGCTTAAAGTTTAGATGAGTTCAAGGGGAGGCTGGAGAAATTCACAGAGGAGAAAGCCATGAGAATTATTAAATGCAGAAACTTCTGACTTGGGAAGTCACTGAACTGTAAACTGCGTGGGGGAAAGAAGTATCATTTTCTGTATTTGTATTCTCAGCTGTCTGATTTTGGCTGTTGTCAAAAGCAAGCTCCTGGGCGAGATGGGTCTTTGCTCTCACTGCCTGCAGTGGCGTTAAAATTGCAACCCCTTCCCTTCTAGCAACAGTTTTTGCTATTAGTTGTTCACCACGTCCTTTTATAGATGAACCCAACACGTGAAGAAAGTTTGCAAAGAAGCTGCAAGCTGTTTCTGGCGAGGTTTTCCTGCTCCTGCCATGTTGTTGGTGCTTAAGAAAATGTCTTTAAAACAAGGTGAGTTGAGGAGGAACGGAGCTGTGTGAAAATGCCTCACCGTAAGCGTTCACACCTTTCATTTTTTAATCCCTGTATTGCTGTTTGAAGAGCGGGCTGTGTTGTCCGTGGTTAGGTGGTCAGAGCCTGCACGTGCTCTCCTCCAGCAGTGCTGTGTGGGTTTAGGTGTGGGTTTTCTTACCTGAGGCTTCATGGTATGAAAGTGTGAAACAACTGGGTATTGCCAGATACCGATATTTTCTGGAAGGCCTCTCGTGTTTGATTAGCTAAGAGGTGCCTTATTATTAATGTCCTGAAAAGAGGAAATCATTATTTCGGTTCAGAAGAAAAGAAAAAGAAAAGGAAACCAAGTTCCTGCTTTTGTTGACTGTGGGTAAAAGCTTAAAAACGGAACCAGTTTTGGCCCCCCAGGCTTCATGAGAAAGCCAATCTTCTAGTTTGGGGGGTGTACTTAAAATTGTGGGGTTTGATTCTTTTTTTTTTTTTCCTTCGAAATTCTCTATTGATTTACAGAGGCATGTTGAATACAAGTTATACTTTTATTCAAAAGGGAAAGAGGGCTTGATTATATGGAAGGAAGTCTAGTCTTCAGGCTTTGTCTGTTTTCAAGTTGTGTATGTTCACAGATAATAAAACTGAACGCGGCGCTGAGAAAAAATTCAGAACTTTTTATCCTCCCTCCTCCTTTCTCCTCCACTTCTTCTGGTGCTGATTTTCCCGAGTTCCTGGTTTTTACAAAATAACCATAAGCATAATTTCAAATTAATGCTCCCACGGAAGAGATGAAACACAAAATATGATAGTTGGAAAAGTTAAGTCCTTGGATGTTGCTTAGGTTTTGGACGTAAGTGTGGCAGGGGGCAATGTGTGTGTGAGAGAGAGTGAGAGTGAGTGTTAGTGTCATCTTCCAAGTATCTGTTATTTATTGGTGCTGGCATGGAACACATGCTTGACACACTGCCTGACGTTTTGAAGCTTGTGACACATCTGCGTATATAAATGTAAAAGGAATTTAAACCAGAATTGGAGCAGAAAACTCATAAATTAAAAGATGCAACATTGGAATAGCTCTCTTTATTTAAATCCAATTTGTTTTGAAAACATGCATTTGAATTTTTGACAACCAGTAGGAAGCCTTAAGCGTATTGCAATTTTTAAAAATCATGTACGTTAATGAGGAAACCCAAGCAGGATGTATTTACAATCATTTTTTAAAAGTCAATCTGTTGAGCTTCTGGATTTTTTCAATAAATATATGGGATGACCGCAGCGCTAAATCTATTTCTGGCAATGGTAGCCCTCTATGCAGGGACCAAGGAAATAATTATTAATTTCAGTGTATTCGAGCAGTTTATCCTTTTTCCTTTAAAGCTTTTTTTTTGAAAAAAAAAGAAAAAGCTTTTTTAAAAAGCTTTTCTGAGCTTGAAAAAGCATGGGGAAAAACCCTGTCTTTCCCCATGATGAAAGATGGACTAGGTGATCTCCAGAGGTCCCTTCCAACCCTGACCATCTGTAATGATAAAAACTGGGCTGTGATCTACTAGGTCTAAAAACTTAGCGGGATGCAACTATATTATCTTTAATTATTGCTGCTAAATGCAAAATATTGTCCTAAAATACTCATCACAGAGGAAGTTATTTAACTAATAAAGATTACTTTAGAGATACTGCTGCTGTTAGTTTTTCATTATAGAAGTGCTGATAGGAATTGATTAGAAAGGGGGAGGAACGTGTAAGAATCAGAATAGAAATGTGATAAACTACAGTTCCTTAAGTGATTATAGGTAGCAGTGTTTCTTCCAGTCATGGAAAAAACAAAGTGCAGTGTTTAATAGAAAGGGTGTATTTGACTACAAATGGTTCTACTTTAACACTGACCAACCAAAAGGCATTAACCTCTATAGAGGAGCACTGCTGCAGCAAAACAATTAGCCTGTTGGTCTAAATCAAGTTTTCTGTACGCTGATTTAAATCACGATTAGAACGAGTGATTTTAAAAAGTTGTTTGAATGCATCTACCCAGTTTGCTCTGTGCGTTTGGCGCATTTGAGCCCTTTCCTAGTGACTGCTTTTGCGTCTGTATGAAAAGTAGGACAAAGTTTACAACAGCATCTAAGTAATGTAGGAATATCTACAGTATCACCCCTGAAATAGCTCAGGACTACTGGGAAATTTTATCTGGAGACTTGATTTTTACAAGGCTGGTACAACTGGTGAAAGACTTAACAGTTAGAAAACGTAGAAAAGCATCAGACTAATGAACCATGAAAACAGTACCTTGTTTTAATTTGCAGAACTTTTTAATTCCCTACTTGGAAGATGGGGGAGAGTAGTTCCCGATTCCTGAAACAGTGGGTTCATCTCAATGTGCTGTTAATCAAGCTGTACGCTCTGCCTTAATGGCTCTGTTCTCTCCTAGAAGCGTAGGGCTAAAACTGTTTCCACTGAGATGAGCTGAATTTCGATTTGGTTTCAGAGGCCGAGCCGTTCCTAGGTTGTTTTGCTTGTGGGCATGCTGGAATAAGCCCATTAAAAGCCCATTTTCGAGGGGGTTTTATTATATGCAAGCACATATCAGATTTGAAAACATACTCGGCAGCGGCAACAGCTCCCTCTTGCAAAAGATAAAACATAAAGTCTAAACCCGAATGGACACTAGGAATTCTTTATGTGTCTCTGAATTACTTTCATCTCTTCATCGCTCCGTTAATGGATATCCCCACAGACCACGTAGTGCGCTCTCAGCTTCCCTTACTTTTGGGTTTATTCAGCCAATTGCCTGGTATTGTCAGCTAATTGGAGTGGAAATGATAAATGCGAGCGATGTTAGTGAGCTGCCAAGTCTCCTCGCTTGGCAGCCGGTGGGTGATGCTGGTAATTGTTACCAAAAGTGTAATTGCTCGGGATTTCAACAAAGCAGCCTGCTATTCCTCCTCCGAGACATCCGATACCTGCCTTTCCTCAGTTGTCTCCGGCGGAGGACAACTTGAGAAGTAAGTCCAAGCCGGTGCCGGTGTCGGGGAGCGCTCAGGCTGGGGGCCCGTTGGTGCATCGCTCCCAGCGGAGCGGCAGCCCCTCTCCCTGGGCTCCCCAAAGCCAGAGTGACACCCTCGCATGCGTCCGGCTGCCTGCGGACAGAGCAGCCCCTTGGAAAGCTAATTGCATGAGTTTTGCTCGTTTCTTATAAAAGCAGGAGAGGTAATTAGTAGGGTACATGATAAGCAGTAAAAAACACCTTGTTTTCGTCATGACGGTAAAAATTTCTAGCTTAATTCCTGGCTAGCATTAAGGCTTCCGCTGTAGATTGCTGTTTTCACCCTGCTTAGTAATCGGAGCAACAGCACCAACCAGATGACCGGCTTTGCAAGTCTGGCGTGCTGCAGAGGACAATCCAGCATCCAGTGACATTTTATGGATTGACTGAATATTTTCATGAAGCCGTACGAAATGGGAAGGGGGCTGGGGGGAGGACACAAACCACCTGTTGTATGCTTCTCATTTCCACAGTCACTACACCAGAATAGAGCAGGGATTGTTATCTGGTGTGATGATATGCCATGTTAAGCGGCATCTGATCAAATTACTGAGGCTTTTTACGTATTAATAGCAGACTCCGGTTATTTTTGATTTGTTGGGCTTTTTTGTTTGCTGAGGTAGAAGAGGAACAGGTGCAGCCATATGAAGTTATGATAGCCAGTCGAAAAAGCCATGGTCAAAGAGGTTGAGGTCTTTCTGTGCTCCGGTTAATGTGACAGTGTGGCAACAGCAAACCACGAGTGCTCACAGCTGCTCTGGGCTCCCGCTTCCGCGCTGTGTCTGCTCTTTGTCTCTTTTGCTTATTCTTTGCTTCAACCCTCCTTTGCTTTTACTGCTGGTTGCTTTCTCGCCTCCTTCTCTTCTTATGCTTTTCCTAATGTGCAGCTCTTCCGCTCGCTCTCCTGCCTTTTCCTAAATCCTCATCAGTATTCTCCAAACCCAGTACGTGCTTGCACTGTGCTCCTGTGTCTTGGGTTTTATTTTATTTCATCTTGTGTCTGGGTGCCTGCAAACTCTAAAGCTGGCTAAGCATATCTTGCTTTTTTGGCCCCTGTTCCTCAAGCCGACCAAGTAACGTAGATATCTCTTCTTGCAGCGTGGATTTTAAAATTCAGTTGAATTAGGTATCATTTCTTCTTTTGATGTAGGGAAATCCAAAGAATTAATAAATTATAGTGGCACTGCTTGGCGCTTAAGGAGTGCTTTCCGTCTTCAAAGTGCTCTGTGCACAGTATTTCATTATTTATACTGTTAATTATATTAGTACTTGTAAGGAAAAAGCCTCTTAAATTGTCGTTGATAAAACTACACTCTTAACAGGATAGGAATTCAGTGCTTAAATTGTAGCAGATAATTTGTCCACTGAGGTACGGTGCCTCAGAGAAGACGTAAGGCGGATTTACAGCAGTTCTTTAAGTGTCTACCAAAAACTCTTGCTTTATGTTTAAAGCAGTAATACCTGGGAGCTTTGAAGTGTCCTTGTAAGTGCTGGATGAATGCTAACGAAACCTGAAAGCATGCAGGACAGGTAGGTGGGATCCTCATTTTGCAGCCGAGGGATTGGTGTCTCAGTTCCTATCTGCAGAGTGACTTCGGAGCCTTTCGTATAATACTGGGGCTCTGCGGCACTTGAACATGTCACCCTAACTTGGGTGGAACTGAGAGCTCACAGTTAGCTAGGGGCAAAACCGGGAAGAACATCTTAAGCTGTTGGCCCCTGTTTGGTTGCCTCAGAGATGGTCACATTTGAAATGAAAGAAACAAAAAGAATAATTAAAATACTGGCAGTCTGCGTTCTCCGCGTTGTAAGAGTTGTAAATACGCACCAGTAAATCTTTTTATGCTTTTCTGTATTAGCAGCCATCAGCTACATGCTTCCATGTAAACAGAGAACAAATTAAAATTAGTTTGAAATGTGATCCTAAAATAGTCAGCACCCAGGAATCCCACCAGAGTAATTGTCACAATAACCTCCCCATTCTTTTATGTATTTCCACCGTGTGTATGAAGGACACATGCTGCTTTTCTCTCCCATCTCGAAGGAATTAAATGGCCTTGCACTTCAAATGGCTCATAGCCAGAGCGTTGCATTTGCTCAATTTACTGTGGCTGTAACGTTGAGACGTTTGGTAGCATTACAGAGGATAAACCCCCCCACCTTTCTGTAGAGAAATCAGTAAACTTTACTGTCGCCAGACTTTTCAAGTTTGAGGTTAGGTATGTTGCTCCGTAGCCAGGAATCTTAAGCTAAATGTTGAACTGTCAAAAGAGCCGAACACCAAGACCCGTGGACTGTGTGGTAGATGCTCGTATCTGAAAAATCAGGTAGTAGTTTCCTGACTATTAGCTAGATTCTGAATTCTTAAAACCTCTGCGGAGATGTGCCAGTTTTGATCTGATACCTGGCAAATGGAAATCACTGACGCGTGCAGATGCTTCCAGGCATCTACCGGGTGGACTTACAAGAAGCCGATTTGAGATAGGTAGAAGCCAGCCTGCTCAGACTATAACAGAAAATAGGGGAGGGAGAAGACCAAGGAGAGGGTTTTCTTATCAGAAACTTGAGCATGTAAGTCTCAAAATGTGAGTAAGTGTGGCTCTGTGCTGACCTCATGCCATGTCCTTTGGCCCTTATTCCACCATGCAAATATTTATTTTATTTTTTTTTTAAAGGAGAGAGGCCACGGGGTGAAGTTTTAGGAGAGCCAAGTGATGAGGCACTACATCTGCTCTCTCCCTTTCCTCTCCCAGTGCTCACCCCGTGGCTTGTTTCAGAGACAGCAGCCTCACCCTGCAGGGAGCTGCCAGTTTTAAAGTGCAGGCGGCTTTGTGCTGTTGACATCGTTCTATCACAGATTTTCTCCTTTGCCACCCACTGTTTCGGGATTCTCCTTCCGGCTGGAAACAATCAAGGGAGGAATAAATCAATACATGTATCAAATGGTTTCATCACACAGATTAAACATCACTTTTTGGCATATTAGGAGTTCTGGATATTACTGTGGTTTCAGGGGTCTTACGGTGGATCTGAGTAGGATAAAGCTTTGTTAAAGAGAGCAGAATGAGTTAACTCCAATGTGTGTGTTAGCCAAAGCTTGGCACCCATGTAACTTAACCTGAATTTATTCTCTAACTGCACTGTAAATCTGCTGGCAGAGATGAAGTCAAGGTTTCTGTTGCACAGCCACAGCCCTGTGCGTGCGAGAGGAGAACCGGCTGTGTTACCAGAGCAGAAATTGCCACCTCTCTTTGTCCTGTTGATATCTTGCCCCAAGGGGCTGTACACCTCTTGTTGTTACTCAGGTTAGTGTTGCCACCAGCAGCACATTGACAGAGAATCTCCCGAAATTTCTGATGCTGCCGGAGCGGTCATTACCCGTGCGTGAACCTTGCCCACAAGAGAAGAGCACAGTTTGATATGAATGAAATGCTTTCGTAAAGCAGCAAAGAGACACCAGGATTTGGTAGCAGTACTTCTGGTTATCCCGCCGTTCGCAGGTTTGCGCTCTTGATCCGGCGTCGTAGCGTAAGGCGTTCTGTTTTGACAAAAAGCACTGTTTCAGAGAGGAGGCAACCGGCCTTTTGTACTCGACAGTCGGCCCTGGTTGCAGGACGGGTCAAAGAAGAGAGAACCTCTACCAGTGCCCTCCTCGAGTCACGCAGGTGTGGCGAAACCTTGACAGACACCTATGAATCGCCTCTCCCCGTGGCTCGTGCAGGCTGGTTTGAAGTACATCACATTTACGTTTTCAGAAGAGCGCAGCAGCCGGCAGCTTCTGTGTAAGTGCCTGAGCAAGTGGCCAGATTTTTCAAGATTTTTTTGCTCTCGCTAAGCGGTCTAATGGGCCTTTAAGGCACATTTCAGCATTTTATCATGATGCTTAACAGTTTTAGTAGTTAGCCCTAAATGCGTTCTTAGTAGTAAACTGTTAATCATCTTTTCATATCTTAATTTGTCTAAGTTGTGCTTTACACTGTGAGTAAATCAACTTATTTGGAGTAAATCACTATATCATGTAAATGAGTAGCAAAGTCTGGTTTTCTTTCAAGTCAATTAAAAATGAGGCTTAATGGCTTGGATAGCGGCTGTCTGTACTACACAGGAAAATTTCCTGTATGGCGTAAATTTAGACTGGTGTGTGCACAGTGGTTGTGTAATGGCAAAGAGTTGGTCACATGAGAAACTGACCTCTGTCTTTGCATTTTCTTTTAGTGGATTTAACTGAAGGCTTATAAAAACAGATAATTAAATGTGAACGTAGCAATTGTATCATTCAGATTACCTCTGTACATAGTTACCGGTTGCTTTTTAAAACTGCCGGAGAAAGGATCCTTGGCGTGGCTGAAGGGACACTGCAGAGGAGCTGAGTGCAGGCAAGACATTTTCGTAGGAATGGGGGTGACAGGCAGACTTGGCTGCTTCTCCGGGATGCTGCTGATGCTGTTTGATATCAGGATGGCTGGAAGTCAGTGTTCAGGGGTAAAGAGAAAGAAGGCTTTGTTTTCCAAGCATCCTACCGAAAGTAATGAGTCCCAAGTGGCTGCTCAGACCATGGAGAAACTGGCGGGAGAGAAGGAGAAGTCTGGCAAGTGTCCAAGCAACCGGCTGAGGGCCTGAGCTGCCTTAGGAAAGCATGGTGGCGGCGTGGGATCACGACCTCAGCGCAGAGGGAATGGGAAAGGGGTCAAACAGGGGTGGTGAAAACCCTTGCGAATTAGCTGTGGGTGTTCCAGTTGGGTGCACTGATTGAGTGGTGGCGACAGCCATTTCCAAATCTGTTGGACTGTCTGCTTGGTCAGAGTCGTGACGTTTTGGAATAAATGTGACCAGGGAGAGCCTGTTCGTACCTGGCCGTGCATTCAGTGTTTTTGACTAGATCAGTTTAATTGCATCTTAGGCTCTTTAGACCTTGCCTTCCATCTTACAGCCTAACGTAATGAGCGCAGTTTACATCATGGTTTTGACATGAGAACTTTTTATTTCCGTGATCCTGCAGACTGAAAATTTTGAATGTTCCATTCAACAGCTCGTTGGGATTCGGGCACGTCACTGTTTACCTGCGTTCCCCGTCAGCTCATGGGGTGCTGTATGGTGCTGCCGCTGTCTGTCCAGGAGTGGGTCAGCCTCAAGGCTGGCGCAGGTGCCTCCGCACAAGCTGTGATCGTAGCAGTAGCTGCAGTTTGGACAGTCTGAACTTCATTAGAGAGAAGTTTCCCAGAGAGGCAGTAATCGCCTTGAGGTTATTGGAGGTTAAGTCCTATTGATTATCGTGCCATTGGAGTGGATTATTTGCTGTGCATGGCCTTGTCTTTCAACTGCGTGTTTGAAGTTACGGAATGAGTAGTACCAAAGTTGTGCCTGATAAGTGTGCAGGAGGGAGGGGTGGTCTGGTCCAGAGATTACTCGTCCAGTCTGTCTATATTGAGCTATTTGAACCATTTGCTGTTGCGTAAAATGGCACACGCCTTGCGCTGTATGGGTCTAATTTAAAACTTATCTTTATTTTGCAGAATAACACAATTTGGAAGCCAGATTCTTGCCAAGACTGCCATTGCCGTAGCAATATTGTCACCTGTGAACCTACCATCTGCAAACACCCTCAGTGTGACTTTCAGAAGGTAAGGGGGCTGCAGTTGCCCAGATGCCAGCTGACTCGTCCTGCGTGGTGAGAGAAATGTCAGGTCACTCTGGAGTTCCCAGCCTTCTCCTGCTTTAAATCCCTGGAATAGTTCTATCTCAAAATGCTTGGTTTTGGGTCTGCCGTGCTGCGTTGCTTGTGACGGAATGGTGGGAGCAGTTGGGGTAATTGGTCGTACAGTCCCTGTGGAAGCAAAGCTCCTTTTGCATTAAGAGGGACACAAAAAGGACGCAGCATGAGGTGTTTCCCGGGAGGAACTGGCAGAGGTGAACTGGTTGCTTATCTTTGTACACCATGGTGACAGCTGCTGTATCAACCTTCTGGGGTCTTTGAACCCGAGGGTCTGATTCACAATAGGATTTGGGGGAAGCAAAAGGGAGCAGTGAAATCCCGTTTCGCCTCCCAGGGTGCGTGTGACTGCCCAGGGTCAGGCAGAGTCTCTGTGCCCTTTCACTTCTCATTGATGCAAACCTGTGCAAAGAAGCACATCGGCGAAACCCAGCGTGTGAAGCTTTTGTCTCCTTTGCCACATTACAGCCAGAGGCTTGGTGTTGGAACAGCCTGCAGGCTGCCTGCGCTCCAAGAGCGGTCAGGTCCCCAAAGAAAGCCTCCGAGCTGGGTTTGGACCTCCCAGCATGAGCCCAGCTTCCAGTCACCCTTCGTTTGAAGGTTGAGCTGGGTCTCCCTCAAACATGCAGTTGGACGCTTTCCACTCTGATGAATAACAACAGAGCTGAGATTGTCTGTCTTTCAGTTTCCCTTGCCTTGTGGTGGTTGTTGAGCTTTCAGTGTCTCCTGTTTATCTTTCTCTGTCTGAGCCTTCATTAATGGTTACAGCTAATTGGCCATGGAATTGGTCTTGCATTAGCATCTGGATTACTGGGGTAGTACGCCTGAATGACAATGAAAATTAGTGTTTTAAAGAGGCACTGCCAATATAATTGTATGGCTTTATGAAGCAGGTTAAAATGTTTTCCAGTGTGACAACATTAACGAGGAAATAATTTTGATTCTTACTGGTTTTCTCTGTTATTATCACTGTGTATTGATTAACGCAAGACTGAAATACTAGGAATTTTTATGCTAAAGAGAAGAGAGAGAAAAAAGGAGTGCTGTCGTGGCACATCTAACAATGAGTGGGCTAGATAAGATGTTGTTGTTCATTTTAAAAAAATTGGATAAATGAAAAGGTGGCAACTTTAAAGGTTATAAAGGGAAATAGATTTATAGTGTGAAATAAATCTGTGTGACTCCTGGACATGGGTAATATTCAAGATAAAGAGTTTAAGTGTTCCATAAAGGTCTGGCCATTTAAATGTTGAAAAGGATCATCAAGGATCCCAGGAGAAAAAAATCTGATCATCCTTCAAGCATAAACAAACCACTGATGAACAAGGTCAGAAATCGCCATTTGTCTCCATGGTTTATTTCTTGTCTGCTCATTATGAGATTTATGCTAATATTGCTGATCTTGTTTACAGCGACAAGGCGTAAACAAAACCAGGCAGTCTTTGCAAAAAGCATACCCAGCAGTGTTCTAAACATTTGTATGTAAAACCTACTGCTGTGCATACCAAGTGCTTTGAGGAGGTGGAAAATCAGCAAAGATTATTTCTTTTGTGTGAACCAAAACAAACCAACAACGAAGAACAGTTTCTCCACAGCAGGATCATGGTTGAATAGAGTTTCATGGTTTAAGTTAAATGAAATACTAATTTTGTTTCCCACTTCCTAAAAAACACAGCATTGAAGGAAACATTGAAGTGAGAAATTTTTTTTGGTTTGAAAAATCAAAATGTTTCTTTCAGAAAACAGAGGAAGAAAACTTGTGCGCATTTCAAATGATTCTGGTTGCTTTTACCATACAAATAGGGAAGTGAAAGGTAGGACAATTTTTTGGCATCGCAGTGTCTTCATGACTCCCTTCTGAGCAGGAATCCCTTACACGTTGGCCGTGCCCTTTCAAAGTGGAAAGGATGGAGTATGTCTCCTGAGAAACACCTCTGCAGTATTTTGAAGAAGGTGACCTCATGGATAAAACTTTTCTACATTTCACTTCCTGAACCTGACATGTTCTCTGGTTTTGGTTTTCTGTTTTCTCCCTCTCCAGCTCCCATGCTCACAGCAGTAAAATTGTGTGGTCCTTTTTTTTTGTTATTAGCTGTGGGAGGAAAATGCTGAGACCTGTGGTAACCTCAGGTGGTGCCAGGGGCCCCCATGTGCCGTTGCCATCAGTGACGGACACCCTTGCAAAATAACATCCTCCAGCAGCTGATGCTGTCCTGTCTGTGGGACGCTGTGCCAGGCCTGGGCTGTTCAACGTGCAGCTGGGAGGAACATGAAATCATTGCTTTGGAGAGTCCACGATATGTTTTCAATGACAGGAGTCCGAGGATCCTTCCCAGTGTTGGCTGCTGTCTTTACTGATGTGTTTTGCCCTTCGTCTGATGAGTTGCTTCCGTCAGCGTCATCTTTTTCCCTGCTGCCGACCAGGACGTAGCAAGTGGTCACCTTGCTAAGCCCCTGGAACGTGCAGAGCAAAGTAGTAGTAGCATCACCAGACTATGCTGTGGTTGGAAGCGGTCAGTAGTTTTCAGTTCATGTTAAAGTAGTGTTGTTAAAGAAAAGGTGGTGATTATTAAACGAAAGAGGTACAGTTAATGGTTGCACATTTATTCTGCCTGCCAGCTGCGCTGCTGGTGTGGTGAAATGTTAGACTGAGATCCATCCTGTACATGTAGAAAAACTGTCTATTGAAAAAATTACATCTCTACCACATTTCTCAGGGGTCCTTCGGTGAGTAATCTTGGGTTTTGTCTTGAATAAGCGCTTTCTATTCTTCATTCTGGTTTGAGAACTAGTTCAGCTGGGGGCTTCCTAATTGTACTGTTAAGGCTGTAAATTCTTCTGCTGTTGTTTTGATGGTAAAATGTCAAATACAGTAGACTGATGTGCCACCTCTCAACAAAGGGATCTGGTGTAGCAGCATTACATATTTCACTTCATAGGTTTCGCCTCTAAACTGAGAGCACTGGGTCCAGCAGGGCCCCATGTCTTTACCTTCATGTTAAAGTCTGTATTTCGTGTGAACGGCTTATTGGATTCTTGTCTCTTTTTAGGGAGAAGTGCTTCAAATAGCCCCCAACAAGTGCTGCCCTGAGTGCGCCTCCCGAGCTGAAGGATTTTGCCAGCATGAAGGACAGATCCACAGCGTGAGTGCTCTGTCATGTTCCTCGGCAGGGGCAGTCCTTTCCAGCTTTTAGATCTCTGTCTGGTTCACGTCAGTGAAGGATGCTTAGCTGACGTGCAAGAGAAGGATAGTTAATTGGGCTTATATTCTGTCACTATCAGATAATGTAATATAACGGGAATTTGTTCGGCAGGGTTTGCAAAAAGGGAATGTCACTGAGCAATAGGGTGTCCTGCTTGGCTTAAGGGGAGAAGTTTTCCCACTCATTCATTCACTTTGCTGTTTCTGTGGATGATTGAGGCAATATCGTAATGTTAGGAGGGGAGCAAAGCACATTGAACTTGACATATTAGCTGTCCTGAAAGAAGGCTTTTCTCTCAGCAGCCATCTAATGCTGGGTAGAGATTGATTGCTGTTGTGCATTTTGTAATCCTGAATTATTCAAGAAGCAGGTTCCAGGATGTGGTTTCACCTAGGGGGGCTGAAAGGCCAAAACAATAAGAATAAGTGTCTACAGATAAGAAAAAAATAAAGATTCATGGGTAGTAGTTAATGAATCATGTCAAACAATAGGCAAATGTAGAAAAATGGCTGAACAGTGAACCCAAGTCCTACATCTGGTCTTTTAAAGACTTTTCTGTTTGACAAGAGGCAAATCGGGTCCAAAGCTTAAGAAATGTGCTGAAATGCCCAGATACGTTTGAATATCCGGACCTTACACGCTACACCTGAGATGGATGTTGTAACCCTCCGTTTCAGCGTGAGGCGTGACCAGCATGAATCTGCTACGAGCTAGACAGACTGGAACAGGAGGGGTACCGCATCCATCCTCTTCTCCTACTTCTTTGTGCCTGTGATTTGGGTGGTACTATATTATATCGTATGACATTCTATTTCTTCTTGTTGTTGCTGCATTTTGCTGTGTTGTATTCTTGGTGCAGCTTTCGTCTTTCAGCTCTCTGTAAGCCTGTTCTTTGGGATGCAAGTCAGGTGTATGAGTAGGATCCCCACAGGGATTATAGGCGTATTTGTACCTGTAGACATATGTCACACCCCAATTCCACCATGAGGTGGTCGTTAAACCATTTTTTTTTGTCAGTGCAAAGTCTCATCCTCATGGTTGGCACAGATTTCCTGAAGGAAGAAGTTTTCTCTTTTGTCAGTAAGCCACTGTAATGCTTTATGACTTGACCTTCATTCTACAGGTATCTAGCTAGCAGTGCTGGCCCTAGTGGTAGCTCCATCAAAGAAAATCTGTATCCGCTACCTGGCAAGAGCCTTTTTACTCCCTGCCTAATTCAGCATTGCATATTTTGTAAAAATTAACATTCTGCATTTGTTGGAGAATGTTGCAATACACCAACATGTTTCTTCTTGGGGCCAATTTTTCCTCACCATGCAGCAGAGTAGACATATTTGTTTCTGCATTAATGAATAACCAAATCTAATGAGATTTTACTCCTAGTGAAGCGTGTGAAGTATGTGGGGTGGGCGGTGTTCACCTGAACCTTGTGGTCAGGTGTGCTTTGGGGCCCGTGTTGAATATTTCTCTAAAGAAAACGTGTCTCAAAATTTAGAGTTTGCCCTACAGAAACTGTAGTGGAGAGGGGGTGTATCCGATAGCCTGGGTCTTTTGCAGTGGGTTGTTGCTGGATGCCACTCGGCAACGGGAAGGAAAATCAGGAAGATCTCCAGGTTTGCTACTTCACCAGTATTAAATTACTTTTTGCCCCGACAATGCAGCCAGGAGTAAAGGCTATAGTGGGCAAAGATTGACTGGGCCTGCAAAAGAGTAAAGTTAACACTAGTGGAGGGGTTCTTAAAAGGGAGAAGATAATGTGTACAGGTCTCGTTGGCAGCTGGATTCATGCCTGTGTTTTCTGTGCCTTTGGTTGTGTCGTTCACTGCAGCACGGCACGCAGTGGGCCAGCTCTGGATGCGTGCGGTGCTCCTGCGCCCGCGGGGAGGTGAACTGCAGCCCCACGGCCTGCCCAGCCCTCACGTGCGGACGAGGGGAGCTGCAACACGCTGCTCAGGGATCCTGCTGTCCCAAATGTGTGGGCCTGGGCGGTGAGTATTGCAGGTGAATGGGGCACTGTCTGGCTTCAGTGATCCGAGCAGCAGGTCACTGGAAATCTCCTTTTGGTCCCAAATCTGGAAAGCTTTTCTTTTCTTGTTCAGTTCTGTTGGGGAGACACTGGCGTTCTCTTTCTGTCCTGCTACTGTATTTACATTTTTAACAGCTTCACACGTAGGCCAAAAGGAAGTGATCAGCTTTAAGCAGTGAGCAGATGTGCCTAATATGTCCTTATTTTGGAGACTAAAATCTGGAAAAAAAAGATGTAAATATTTCCTATGTACTGAGGGTGCCTTTGGCACTTGCAGACTCGGACTGTTCCAAGAATGCCTGAGCTACGGGATACCTTTTCTCATAGAAGTCTAGTGGGAGAAGTGCATTCAGAGCTCTTAATTCACAAGTCTAAAGCCCTTGAAAACTGGTGGAATTGTTACTATCATACCTGCTTTGACAGACCAGAATTTTGAATTCTGAGATGCACAAAATCTGCATTTTAACAACGGGTAACAGAAATGGATTAAAGGGCACTGGAAAAGAAAACTACCCATTGTTTTCATATGTTTCAGAGCCTTGCTTCTTTGATGGACGCATCTTCCAGGATGGGGAGGACTGGCACTTTGGACGGTGCTCCAAATGTGTCTGCAGGGACGGCGCGACTCAGTGCTTCACAGCTTCCTGCCAGCCTCTACTGTGCAACCAGGTCAGGACCCACCGGCCTTCTGGGCACGTTACTCATGACCGTACTCTTTCCCTTGGCAAGGGACATTTCTCATGCAGATGTAGAAATTAGCAGGCAAATCTTGTGTGTGACAAGTGGGCAATTTAGAAAAGGGAGTTTTGGTGTGTGGAAATGGTGTGGAGCGCCAGTTAAGTCTGTCAGTATACATGTGCTGTCTGTCTCTTCCCTGATACTTTCTTTCCCCACTGGTTTACTCTTATCATGTCTTTGCTGGCTAATTAAGCACGAATACTGTCTAAAGAAACTGCTTTTTGTTTTATTCTAAAAAAATTACGTAGGGTTGATCAGGAAATGTTTTTATTTCTGCGAGGGAAGGAATGAAAACACAAGATTTTCAATGGGGGTTTATCTTCACAAATTTCACTGTTCGGTTTGCAGCTAAAAAGTTTGGTTTGCAGGTCTTGTTTGCTTTTTTTTTTTTTTTTTCCCCACAAGAACTCTAGAAATACAGTTGAAAGTAGTCAAAAATGGATAAAATTCCCCTTAATGACTTAAAGAGTTTAGAAATACGAGACAACTTCAGCTGAAAGCAAAGTCTCAGAGCCCAATTCCTTACGTGTGCCTGTGTTTAGAAGTCAACAAAACTGGTAAGATAAGTTAGGGAAGCTCAAGTAGTGACTCACGGTTTCAGTCCAGTTGACAGAACGGGTACATTTCTGTCTCCAAAGTCTTTGATGTGGACAAATGATGAGTTCTTAGCACTTATGCAGTGTGTAAACCCAACCAAAACTCCACAAAATAATACACAGTGTTAACACAGGGGTTAGTGAAGGCAGCGAACCATACGCAGTACTCCACACTCTGTACAAGTGACCCAATTTTTTGAATTCTTGTTTTTATATTGGAAGTGCTTAGGAGTGTGACTGTGCTCTTTGGATTTCTTTTCATTGGGCCCATTGTACCAGTTTTCTTGGGCACTTCGCCGTACTCCTTTGCAACAGCATGCCACGCTAAGGAAATGCAGGAACTGGCTCCTGGAAATCCCTCTTTCTGACCTTTACTTTATGTTTTAGGGGCTGCCGTTTCCCAAATATTTTTTAATTACCACCATGCTTCAATGATGAATCCAGAAACTCCCTTGAAATGTGTGTTCTGGCTGAGCACACTTCCCTGTAGCACTGAGAAAAACAAAAGCAGTGGTCATAAACTTTTTTTTCCCATTGATGCTTACCCAGCTTTCTATTACTGGACCAGATGTTTGTGCAATTAACAATTTTTTTTTTTTAATAGAAGGAAAACCCACCTGTTTCTATGCGTGCTAATTATGTTTTGCTTTGTCCTGAGATACTCAATTAGTATTCCTTGACTAAGTACTGTGCATTAAAACAAATTTATGCCTGCTTTACATTCCTCCTTTCCCACTCCAAATGGACTGATGTTACCTGCTGCCTGATTGCGCTAATGTTTAATCAGCTAATCATTAGGATTTAATTTGTGGAAACGGAAGCGACTGGGTTGTTGCTGTGATGTATCTGAGAATAATTGGCTGAGAGCATCCAAGTTAATGCAGCAGAAAGCCAATTCTGATGGTGTTCCAGATATTTTCCTACCAAGGTGCCCGGTGGAAGGGACATTAGCAGGATGTGCAAGGATCCTGTTCTGCTTTTAATCGTGCCTTATATTTTCTGGCATGTGCCTTTATCTCTCTCACTTTCTTCATTCTCCACTCCCTGTCAAAAGCAAATACGTAAATTCTCCTAGTATTAAACTCTCATCTTCCATCTTTCAGATAACTCTGCCCTTCCCTGGGTGCTGAGGGAGAGGAGCTTCAAAAATGCTTGTTACCCGCAGGAGCGCACCTGAAAGTCCCACCAAAATCCAGGAAAGAGTTCTTTTAACTCTGCTGGGAAATCTATCATTGATAACTTTTATAGAAAGTCTTCCACTCTTTCTTTGAAAGCTAGTGATTTGACTAACAAAGCCGATGAGATAATAGTACTTGGCATTTCTACACTACTTTCAGTCCACAAGTCAGTATTCTGGTCATCCTGAAGTGGCTGGAGGGGGATGCTGGTGAATAATACTATTTCAAATCATTGGATGTATGTGAAATCGTAGCAGAGGAATTACAGGGATGTTTTAGATGGATGGAGTTGAGGCATGTGGGAACTGTTATATTGATGTGAAGTGCCAACCTATTCCAGTGTGATTTAAATCAGTCATTAAAAAGTTTAAATTAGGGTAAGCCAACTTTAAGCATAATTTAACACCTGTACAGACAGTTACGCTGTATGGATTTAACTAAAGCAGCGCAAATGCCTGAGAGATGGTGAGTGTAAAGCCTCAAAATGTGACAGTACCAGGAAAAAACCTCGTCTCTCTTCCGTCTCATGCTTCACTGTGCTTATCTACATAGCTTTATATATACTTTTTCTTTCTCTGTATATCTGTACACCTGAATATATGTACTTTATATCGTGTGTGTGTGTGTGTGTCCCCTTATCTGCATCTATATACCTGTCTATGTATTTGGACCTCAATCGCCATCCAAAGAAGCCCAGAAAATGAGATGAAGGAAATATCTTTCTTTCTAGCTTTCTACACTGATCTCGTGCTGTAAAGCCTGCCCCCCCCAGATTTTGGAGCCAAAATGAAGCCTTGAGCGACTGTGGGTTATCACACAAATACTAAATGCCTGGAATTCCAGGCGGTGATGCTGAGCCCCATGTTAACTGTTCATGCTCTTATTTTACTTGTCTCTCCTGCTTTCTGTTTAGGATGAAGTTATGGTTACACGTCCTGGAAGATGCTGCCCAGAATGTGTGCCAAAGCCCTGCTCGGTGTCAGGAAGAGTGTACCAGGTAACCTTTGATGAGCCACACCAAAAAGCAGTGTTCTGCTTTTTTCACAAGTTCTGGCACAGCTCTCTTTCCCTTCTCCGTGACATCTGACTTTCTGCCAGCGCTGATAGCTTAGTACACCCGTTGCTTTTTTTTCTTCCTGGAAAGCCAGAAGAGTTGAAAGAAATTAGGACTAGATAAGAATTTGCTGGCAAGCAGAAAGGAAGTTTGCAGGGTGAAGCAGATCAGGCACTTTCTTTTCACGCTTTTTTGAAGGAGGAAAGCAGAAAGCGCTGGTGAAAGTCATAGTATTTATAGCTTTCATTGTATCGTCTGGATTTAATTTAATGCAGTATTTACTGAATGTACGTATATGGGATTTTCATTAAAGATTATTTTTTTGCTAATAATAGTAGTTAAGGCCTCACCAATGTCACTTGCTCGCAGTTAATGAGAAACACACACCACAGTGTCATCTATAGCTCATACCTCTTCTACCTGTTTGCTGATTGTGTAGAGATAAGCATTTTTTAAGAAAAGTTTATTATCGGATACAGACATGCAGAAGGAGCCATCATATTCCATAAGCAGCAGAGATTTCTGGAAAAACTTGGTTATTTATGAAGAGTGCTGAGCAGTTTCATACATATTCTTTTTGAACAGCATGGCGAACAGTGGAAAAAAAATGCCTGCACCACGTGTGCTTGTCACGGAGGGGAAGTGAGATGTCTGAGAGAGACCTGTCACTCTCTTAAGTGTGAGAAGGTAATTAAAAATCCTTCATCTCTAATATCTTGGCTGCATGTATCACTGTGCCCATGCCAACAGGTTCAGACAGCCCTGCTTAATGGTCGCTGATGTTTTGTAGGGGGAGAACAAAGTGCAGCGTCCTGGGAAGTGCTGTGAGGAGTGTGTGTCTTCCAAGGGAAGCTGCTTGTATGATGGCGCTATCAGGTACCACAGCGAGATGTGGAATAGTACTCGCTGTGACTTCTGCCTGTGTGATGAAGGGCAAGTCACTTGCCAGAAAGCAGAGTGTGCCAGAGTGGAGTGTGCCAAGGTAAGAAAGATTTTCTTCTTTCAAGATGTATCTGTCAAGTCTTATGATTTTTTTTTTTTTCTCCCCTCTTCTTTCTTTTTCCTCAACTGACATCCTGAGACGCTGAAAGAACCTGCCCTTCTCCTGGGGCTTGTTTTGTGCAATTACCTCGAAAACCCTTCGCAGGAAAGGAGAGTAAACTTTGGATTTTCCATGCAAGGTTGACTGCTTAGTAGGCTTGTATCGTGAAGCAAGCCAGTGTGAATCAGTGACTAATTTAACTTGGATTGCCTCCCGCGCTGCTGTCTGCCTGCCATAATGGAGGCTCAGACACCCAGAGGTTTCCGTGACCACCAGCTTTACCAGGAGCTGAACGTGGGGAGAGATGTACAGGTCAGAGATGGTTAAAAGCTTAGGAAGTGTTCCTTTTATCTTCATTCTGTGTGCTACAGGGGGCTTCAGTAGGGTACTTGGATATGTGGAAGTTGGTGTTCCACTTTTCTCCTTTTTTTCCATGCCGTTCTTGGCATGGAAGTGAAGCTGGTAAGGTATTTTGTTGCCAGTGCTGTTTACTGCAAAACTAAATCTCCCCCCCGAGATTATGTTGTATTTGCTCTATAGTAGACGTGCAAAATGCATAAGGTAAGGTTGAGTGCTTCACACACAGACAAACACACACACATACAAATACGTTTTGAATTGCCTTTTAGCAGTGGGATGTCTGTGGTGTTTGTCACTGCATCTGTTTTAATTGGGGAGCTAATATCTGCTTTATAGCTACTACTCCACAACGTCAGTGAAGACCAGGGAAGGAATTGTAGCTGCCTGAGTTTTCTCTCTCAGTGGCAATGCTTTTCTGGTGACTGCTTGCATGCTAAATCATGAGTAGCAGCATCCTTGTGTTGTGTCTGAAGTCCAGCCAAAATCTGGACATAATGAATTCATTGAATTAGATTGTTTTAATGAGTGTTCAAAAAAGTGAGAACCCACGCATGGCGTCCCACGTGATGATCGTGCAGAGAGGATGTGTCTAGGAATAAATAAAAGTGTTTGCTTGTTCACCTGAGAGTGTGCCTTGTAAATAGCAAAAATCCTTTAAGTGTGGCACCCAAACCCTTGTCACTGGTGTAGTACTGCCGACGATCGTCTGCATGGAGAGGTTTTGCTGGGTGGAAGGTCGTGGTTATCATAAAATCTTACGCACTTGCATCTGTTTCAGTCAGCTTCCTGCGTGCTTATGGCTGTAAATTGGATCATTTACACTAATGATGATGGCATGCTGTCATGGCTCAGTAGGGAGAATTATTTAATATTCATGCTCGTATCTTGGGTACTGACAAAGAATCCGTTATTCAGAAAAGCCAGGGATATTTTACAGAAGAATAGCTGAAGATGTTAACGTGTAGGGTTCAAAACTGGGGAGTTCAAAAGCGTGCAGCATTATCACTCAGGCAGTGATTTTTCAAACTCAGGCTCTCACAGGTAACTGCCCATCTAAAAGTGGTATTATTTGTCAGAGTATGAACCGCTGCAATTTTGAATTGGATGAAATGTGATTGCTAGGAGGAAAGAAGAAGGAAGGCAGTGTCCTTTGTTGTAGACAAGAGTTATGGTCCCACTTGATAAAAGGTATTTGCCCAAGGATTTATTATTCTGCATGGCTTGCCTTAAGATAAACTAGCTTCCTCAAGTCATGTTCAGTCATAGTTTACCTCAATATACAAGGTGTGCATTAATTAATGACAACAAAGTATTTACTCAAACGCAAGTACAAGATTTCCTTTTTTTTTTGCTCTTTCCTTTTTGAGTTGCAGGTCTGCATCAATAAATCAGGGCTGATGTGAAGCTAGGAGCATTTGGATTCATCTCTTCATTAAGGCATTATTAATTTTCTGGTCACATCATCCTATTTAAAGTCTAATGAGGCCACAGATACGAACTGCAAATCCTAGATAGCTCAACATAGTATAGTAGCATTCCGTGAGGGTAGGGTAGAGGTTTAGCTTATAAACCCTTTCAAACAAACCTCTCCAGCAACTGTCAAATGAAAGTGTCTGTGGTGATTCTGACCTAATCTTCAAAAAGCCACTTTCAGCAGGTTGCTGATGAGCGAGGAATACAAGTTACGTGGCAAGCTGGGATAGCTATGGATGTGGGATACGCTCAGCCAAAACCACTCAAACTGTCAAAGCATCCAATAATCCCGCTGGAGCACTTGCCAGCGCCCCAGCTAAGTAAGGACACTCGTGACGATGTTCAGAGGATGGGTGATGGGTGCTAGCAGGGGGTGCTGCAGCCCAGCGGAGTAGGCTGGTGATGGAGTATTTCTGCTAGCAGCCCTGCCAGCCCTCAAAACTACAGGATCGGTAAGAGAGAGCTTGCAGGGTGCTGCGTGATTACCGTACGGTCAGCAAGCCGCAGAAGTTTTTCTGGTATCGAGAAGAAATGGAGCGAGGGTGTTGAGAGTTTCGGATGGTGCCCGCGGATGTAGGTGTGTACATGTTCTCCCTGTACTCGGCACTGGTGAGGCCCCACCTCGAGTACTGCATTCAGTTTTGGGCCCCTCACTACAAGAAGGACATTGAGGTGTTGGAGTGTGTCCAGAGAAGGGCTGCAAGGCTGGTGAGGGGTCTGGAGGACAAATCTTACGAGGAACGACTGAGGGAACTGGGGTTGTTTAGCCTGGAGAAGAGGAGGCTGAGGGGAGACCTTATCACCCTCTACAACAACCTGAAAGGAGGTTGTAGAGAGGTGGGGGCTGACCTCTTCTCCTGGGTGACAAGTGATAGGACAAGAGGAAATGGGTTTAAGTTATGTCAGGGGAGGTTGAGACTGGATATTAGGAAACATTTTTTCACGGAAAGGGTTATTAAACATTGGAATAGGCTGCCCAGGGAGGTGGTGGATTCACCATCTCTGGAGGTGTTTAAAAAAAGGGCAGATGTGGTACTTAAGGACATGGTTTAGAAGTGGGTTTTGTCAGGGTAGGTTAATGGTTGGACTTGATGATCTGAAAGGTCCCTTCCAGCCTCAGCAATTCTATGATTCTATGTTTGAGAGAGATCGCATAAAACATTTTTTTTCTCTTTTCTGCCTCCCAACCTATCACTGCCTTTCAGTGTTCTCAACCTGGAATATGACGAATCTCTCTTCAGCAAAGCCACAAGTTATCTCACATAGCCTCTCCCTTTTCTGAGCCTTGGCAGAGCAGTGCGCTTGCATTTTTTTTCGGCTAGGCGAGCCATGTTCCATGCCTGGTTGTTCTCAGTTTTCCTGTAGTGTGTGTTTACGTGTGTGGCTGGGGATGTGGGCAGGGAGAGTTTACAGTACGTAGCAGTGACATGAGATCCAACCGCTGCCAATGGCATTTGGAAGTAATGATTTAAGAGCAAAAATGTATAGAACCAGCAGAGAGAGGTTTAGGCTGTGTGTGTCGTCGATGACTAAGAACCATACCGTTTTTCCTCTCTTACCCATTCCGCATGAGGGTTGCCAGTGTGGCCTGGCTTAGCTGTTTTACCTTGGTGCTGTTATTGCCCTATCTGTGTCTAAAGTAATTCACATACACAAATTGGTGACCTTGCCAATGTGGCACAGCGAAAAATATCCTGGAGTGACTGCTGGCCCAGATGCTCGGTTGGTGTAAATCAGCAAAGCTATTTGGTAAACTTGGTGCTCAGCTGAATTTTGTGAGCCACTGAGATTTGGGATGGGTATTAACGCGGACATTTATTGGGCATTGGTTAAACAAGTGCTCAGTACAGATCAGCACCAAATCTAATTTAGTCATTCATTTGTAACTTTTTAATTGTAGTGGTTTTGTATATGCATGTCTGTTTTCTGACTAGTATGTGTTACCTTGCTTATGTTTACAGTGCATGAGAGTCTGGTCCAAAAAATCTACTCAGGTCAGGAAATCAAAGCTGTTTCTTTTGAGCTGTGTCCTGATTCCCTGGGACAGAGCCTCCCTCTTTTCTAAATGTTCAGCTTCCACTTGGGCCCAAAAAGTTGTGACGAATTAGGACGCTTTATTCCCTTCTCCTGCTGTGAAATTCTTATCTTCAATCTGAAGTTATTTAAGTGGATTCTGTGGAGTTGTACAGTTGTAACAAAGAACAGGCTTTTTCCATCTGGGATAAATAGAGCATGTGCTTTGAGATTCTCTTGGGGAA
Organism: Pluvialis apricaria; assembly: GCA_017639485.1. Lineage (NCBI taxonomy): Eukaryota > Metazoa > Chordata > Aves > Charadriiformes > Charadriidae > Pluvialis > Pluvialis apricaria. Next base: position 83,242,728 of record CM030010.1, read on the forward strand.
AAGAAGTAGAACATTCAAAATGAAGGTAAGCTTCTATGCGTTGAAATATTGACAGTGGTCCAGTAAAATCCTAGTGATCCACAGTAAAAATATGGCATTCCTCTTCTTTGTATTTGCAGTGGATTATATTGGGGGAGTCTTCCTCTGCAGGATTTAGGGATGAAGTAATGGCCTTATCGCTGAATTCTGTGGCCTTTTCTGGGTTTGTTCTGCAACTGCAGCATTCACTAAGCATGTTTTTCAAACTGTACCCACAGAGATGAAATAGGATAGAGAGAAGATAAGGTGAAATTAGATATTGAAGATTGCATTCCAGAGCAAGAGCTGTTCTGCCTCTGCATTCCACAGTATTTTTGGTGATGATGTTTCCATTTGAATTGCTGCAACCTTTCTCTTCACAGGGTGAAGAATTAATTCACTTAGATGGGAAGTGCTGTCCTGAATGTATTTCAAGTAATAGTCACTGTGTTTACAAAGAACATACCAAAGCCGTGAGTATCCTGGTACTCTGGAGCATGTAATCGTGAGTTCTGCTCGTAATGGTTTGGAGGAATTGGCTCTCCCACCCGAGTTCTGAGGAGGATATTATTTGCAAGTGTAGCAGAAAAATAATCCATTAATACTGTCTGCAGATTGCTTTTACAATTTACAGAACGCACTTGTTTATCATGTGTACATCTGCTGCAGAGTTTAAGTTTGCGCTTGCTTTCCTTTGTGTCGTATAATCAATCATTTCCTTTTAATATTTAATCTACATACTCGTAGGTTTCCTGCACATCTCATGGAGTTAAAGATGCCTGACTTTAATCCTATAAAGTAGTGGCCACAGAGCTGGGGCAACGTATAGCTCTCTGCTTATGGATCCCACCGATTAGAATTTTTACTGCAACAGGAGTCCATTATTTTATAAATATTTTCAAGGAACTTTCCTTCTGCAGTTAAATAGAAAGGAAATGTTAAGTGTCTTGATTTAAATACACCAATATAATGGACTTTTCATTGCTCTGACAAATGAGGACTGGAGCTAATCGCTGCTGTTTGCCAGAAGATGTGAGAAACGGGCAGTTTCATGCTGTTTTGTTTTTTTTTTTTTAATGCCAATACTTCCCTTTCCTTCCTCAGACCTCTCTCTCTGACCCAAGTGAGGTAAAACATATTAAGGTGTTAGGTTTAGTCCCATTTGTGCTTTATCCCTTTTGAGAGAGGAACTGGCACAAAAGCTTCACGGGCATTTAAAATCCTTCCTCTCTCTTTTCTGCCTTTTGAGTTCCTCACATGGTGCCAGCAGAGCCTCAGCCGCTGCGGGCAGCTTCGGTGGCCTTCTGGGCACACCCAGGGATGCAGATGGCAGAAGGGGAGCAGTGGGGGCAAAATCTCTCCCCTCTGTTGACCAGTAAAAGGAGACAGTGTCAGGTGTGACGGGTAGTTTTGAAGAAAGCCGGTGATACCTCATCATCTCTGTGGTGTTTTGGCCAGTCTTCGGTGATGGAAAACAAGGCAATAGAAGAGAGCAGGAGAGGAAATAAAACGTGGTAAATGTTAGAAAGAGATTTAAAGTGTAACAAAAAGATCATTATGCAAAGACATAGATTCAGACAGAGGGCAGGTTACGGGTATCTGTCTGTTCAGATAGAGAGCAGATTCAAGCACTTGCTACCGGGCTGTGAAAAAGAAGTTGACAAGTGAGGCAGCAAAATTTGGAGTTAGGAGAAAACGCTTTGAGTCAGAGAAAAAGAAGGGAGGTGAAGACGTAGAAAGGACTTGCTGCGAACCGAAAAACCCCTGCTTTGGAGGGAGTGCTGAGAGGTAATGTGTTCGGGTGTTCACGGGCCACGGACTCTTCTGGGTAGGCGTTTTGCAGGCTGCCGTGTTCTGGAAAGGCAAAGAGGGCAAGAGGGTTAATGGTACAGAGGCACGCAGCCCTCCGTGCTGAAGCAGTCCCAGAAATATTACATCTACTACTAGCACTGATGTAGCCTTGCAATTTACCCAGACATTTCCATGCATGGCGAAACCACTTTGTGCAAAGGCTCTCCTTCGCTACTGATGCTGGCCGTGCGCTGTTTCTTGTGCAGAACGGAGAGAAATGGGAAGAAGGGCCGTGTGGAGAATGCGAATGCCGGGATGCGGAGGTGACCTGCTTCCAGCGCTCCTGCCCGCCCTGCCCGCTGGGCAGCCTGGCTGTTGAGGCGCAGGGTGACTGCTGCCCGCGCTGCGAGCCAGGTACGCACCCAGGGCCGATCGTTTTGTACCGTCGCTCGTGGTGGGGTGGGAGCGTGTGCGTCGCATCCACCTCTGGCCTGGGGGTTGTCCTAGCATCCCTGCAGCCCTTGATCCCCAGTACCAGTTTGATACCTGCGATGAATTTTATTTTGTCTTTGGTTTGTAGTTGCTAATTAACTGGTTTCCATGTAATGTAATTAGGGTTCTTAGAGAGGTTTAGGGCTCCATCCAACGGCTCCCACTGACTTCCCCTGGTTTAAATGATAGCTTTTCTTTTGGCAAAAAAGTTTTTCCTCGAGGTTGGTGTTTTGGAAATGTGTTGACTTTTTCTTTTTTCTTCAACATGAGTTTTATAAGGCAGGGGACTGCTCCTTTCTGAATCCTCACGTGGGTTTTGGAGTTTATGGGCTCCTGATTATTTCTTGGGAGTGGAAAGAAGAAAGAACCTGCTTACACTGTTATGCCACAAGCTCACCTGGGGCTGAATGGCTGCCAGTTAATAATTGTTTGGAGAGATTAGGGTAGCCTTAGCTTATATGTTAATTTTGCATATAAATTCATTTTTCTCCAGGATATTGTAATTCTCCTTGATTTACATTTCATACCCGGTAGGCTTTAGCTGTGGTTTGCTAATTTTTCATGTTGGTAGCTCTTCTTGTTGCATTCATAGAACTTTGGTTTTATCAGAGTGCTCCAGTTAATGTTTTATCTCAGTAAAAAGAAAATAACTTCACAGTTTAATTATGCTGTCATTTGCAAGAATGCCTTGGCACATTGGCCATATTAATGTTTTAAAGCTGGTTATTTACCACGCGCTAATAAAAATGCAAAGCACTACGAATTGAAAAGTGAGGAAAATAGGTTTTGGACAGTTCAGATAAAATCGTCCTGGATTTTCAAAAGGGAACATTATCTGCACAGGCTCCTAACGAGGGGACAGATAATAAAGTGCTCTCAGCCCTCTTCTTATTGAGATATGCTGCTGTGTATTGGTTACCCTTGAAAATCTGACCTCTTCCGTAATGGTAGCATTTTGGAAAATAGAGGCTTCGAAGTCATGGTAGTGGACATACAGAGCAAAACTTGCTTTTTTTCTGTCCTAAAAGGTAAATGGAAATTTCATTGGCTGAAGCCTGTAGTTTTCCTTCTGTCTTTTTCTGTGTTGCACTGGACGGAATGAGAAACAAATGCAAAATCCAGCCTGCAGCAGTTCAATCTGGGAGCCCAGAGCGTCAGTCCCTACCGCATCTGCTTTGTTAAAGCCAGTAAAAATTTATTGCTGCTTCTCACAGATGTGCTGGGGGAAGCAGGCAGAGAGAACCCATTCATTCTCAGCCAGTCTGAAGCATATAGCTTTAAGCATAGGTATATTTATGTGAAAACCAGCAAATATGACCTCTGACTGAGAACATTTGGGTTAGAGCAGAGGGAGTTTTTTTGTACCTAGAGAAAAATTGTATACCTTTCTGTATTTCTGAAAAATTCTGTACCTTTCTGCGTAGTCAGTTCATTGTCAGGCTGGAAGGATGTGGTTGCATATACCTTTGGAAAGTTATTGCAAAGAAATGGGTAGAGGCAGAGCCTCCTAGTCATTCCTCCTGTTTATCACTGTGGATTCATTGTTATCTTCAACTGTATGTCTTCTGTAGCTTTTGATTCCTGATTCTTTCCTTAGATACATCTCTCTGGAAACCTGCAGGTTATTTCGTGTAAATGAAGGAGAGTTTTCAGCGTTGGGATCCTTTTTGCTGACTTGTCAGGAAGGAACCGACACCTTTTCTTCCAGCAAGCAAAAGCAGCTCAGTAGTAAAGCAAAAGTAGTCCTTCTCTTGGCCTCTGCATGCAGAGAGAGCAGCCATGCCATTTGAGAAGATACCTGTGGTCAGAAAACGCTTGCTACGGTGCTGTGACACAAAGCCTTTGACTGGAGGGGGAGCGGTCTGCCACCGGTGCTCTGACTTGGCATGGAAACAGCCTTGACTTATGGCAGGGGTTGACTGAAGGAAACTCAGACTCGGGTTGTTACAGGCCGTTGGTTCCTGATGGCTTAAAATTTTTACCGCTGAGAAACCGTGTGGATGATGAATATCCTTTTTACCAATAGTCTAGAAAATCCGAGCCCGTGCAATAGCTTCTCACATACTAGAATACAGCAAAGTAATATTTAGCCCCTTTTGTGCAATTTTGGGGGGAAAAAACCCACTCCAAAACTGACACACCTTGAGCCATCAACAGAAATACGTAATGAATTTCACTTGCATTTTGGAGGATGCATTGTTTTATGCCTTTCTGATTGAAAACACTGCTGACGGGTTTTACCTTCGTGTCTTTTCTGTGTGCCAGTTGAGTGCCACCCAGACTGTTTGACCTGCTCTCAGTCCTTTGATCACTGTACCGCCTGCCGCGACGCGAGGAGGCAGCTGCAGAATGGGCGCTGTGTGGAGATGTGTGAATTGGGCTTCTACCAGGACGGCGGTTCTTGCTTAGGTAATGTCTGCGAGGGGTTATACCCTGTCAGGTGACCGTCTTCTCTGTTGCGTGCTGCGCTTTTATTTGTAGGATCCCACAGGCTTTTTATAAAGAGATTGCCAGGCTTTGTCTGGAAAATCATTCAGGCACATAGTGAATAGTAACCCTGGGCTTAAGACTTCAGGCGGTTTCAGGTGGAAACCCCTGGAAAAAGCAAATTCTCAAGCTCTTGTGCCAAAATGAGGCAAAAATGTCTCCTTTTATCGGAGCAGGGGAATTTCGCCGCATCAAGGCGTTTGGGATTAATACGTCTTTCTTCTCTATTCTTTCTCTTGGAAGCCTGCAATGAAACATGCTCAGCCTGTACCAGCGGGTTTGAGTGCTCCTCATGCCAGACATCCCTGCTAATGAAGAACGGGCAGTGTGTGACTTGGTGTGGGAAGGGATACTTTCAGGATCAGCTCCGCTGCACAGGTAACTCCAAGCAAAAAAAGACTGCAATGCTTTGTGGTAGCAAAAAAGCAGACAAAAGCTGTACCCGAGCTATTAGATATACTCTCTGTTGAGGGATCTGCTGTTGACATAGGTGTTAATATTCACCCTAGAGTAAAGGAAGGAGCGAACAGAGGAACTAAGTCATACAGTGTAAAATTGATTACTGGTTGGGGAAACATTCGTTACAATTCCTCAGCGGATCAGTTCTGTTGGTCTAAAACTCCCTGCTTTTGAACACTGCGGGTTTTTTTACCGCTGTCCCCTTTCAACTCAGAGTTCTCTTTTGGAAATGTGACTGCGTTTTTTTTGGTGTTAATGGTACAGAACAGGATGTGTGCACTAATTTTACTAAGGGTATAACATCCTGAGCCGTGTGTGGCAATCTGATCCGTGGGGCTTTTCTTTGAGTTCCGTGCAGACTAGCTGCAGCTGCTAATGCCAAACCTTTCAGGAGATGGTACTTTGAGGAGCGTAGAAAATCGCTTGGAGGGATGGGGGATTGATAGGACTCAGAAAAGCTCACAGAAAATACTTTTTGGAAAAGTTTTTTGCTTTGTTTTGCCATTCATTTGTTTCGTAGGGTGCAGTCTTCCTGAAAGTTGGTTGGACTAACTGTTCTTGGGAAGCGTATTTGCAAAGTAAATTGGTAATTCTATAAAACACTGAGATACGTCTAAATCCTATATCATTGCAAATGGAAAGACTGAGAATAAGATTGGGAAGTTACAGTTTTCGTTTTGATGGAACTATGATAGTGCTTTTATGAGCTTCCCCGGCTCCTTTGAAATACTTGCACTTTTCCCAAACTGTAAGGCAGCCGCTTTTTCATCATGACAGTTTAATTGTTTTCTCTAAAGTTAACACTTTTCTCCTCTTGATGTTGGCCTTTTTAGAAGGCTTCTAATTATTTCTGCAGCTCTAATTCAGCAAAGGGGTGGAGCGCACGCTTAACTTCTTGAGCCGTCACTTTAATTTCTTCAGAACTAGCCCTCCTCCTTAAAATTAAATACAGGCTTTTGGCTGATTTCAGGGGAAAGCACTTTAGATTTTCAAGTCTGGCTTCCTTTTCTGAAGTGGTTTTCCTTGAAGAGCTGACCATTTGTTTCAGGTTTTGAAAGTCTGAAAAACCTCTGTCCTCCGGCAGTGACTATAGACTAGGGCCCCATTGTGCAAGTATAAATAGAAAAAAGAGACCCAGTCCAAAAGAATTTATAGACTTAAGTATCAAATAATCTTCTACTTCATTTGGTTTTATTTGACCATTTCCTTTCCACCTGCTCCTGGTGTTTTAATTGGCAGTGCCCATGTACTGCCGAAGCAGTAGGGAAAAGCTAATGTTTCATTTTATTGCTGGTGTGTAGATTACTGATTGTACCTTCCATCCGAATTTGCAGTCACGCATGCCTGTAGCTGAAAGTTGCTGGGAAAATTTGTTCCTATTTCCTCGAGGGAATTAAACCAATTTGCTTTAGTTCTGCCTGGCTGCATTTTCTGCATAAAGTCAAACCAGTGGAGAAAGTCTTAAATTTCAGATACAGTCCATAATTCATCGCCATTCACTCTTTCTTTGTATCCTCTTTATTTTTACAAATCTCTAATCTGATTGTCCAGACAAGCCTTACACTGTTCAGAAATATTTTTTCTCATAATAGTTTTAACATCTACAATAAGCGTGTTCCAAAATCACAAAAAGGATGAACCAGACTGTGTTAATTGCTATAGTTCCAGTAAACTCCCTCTGGAGGAATTAGTTCTGCAGATGAAAAAGACCTCTAAGACCAGGTTTCTTACTCCATCCTATTGTTGAAACACTGTTGTCTGCGTTGTAACAAAATACAATGAATTAGTCTTTCCTTTTGTTCATGTTTTATAACATCTGGTCTAATTGGATCTATTTTGAATTTTGGAATGCAGTTTGATGTCTTCCCTGTTTTAATCTTAACACCAGGGTTGTTTCCTGCCTCTGTCCCTCCACCTGTTTCTATAAAGTATTAAAACCATTAAGAGAAAGTAAAGTTGAGACTAAAAGGTAATAGTTTCAGTTATGTTGCAATGTATTTAAAGATCATGGGTCAATTTGTATCTTAGGCTTAGAGCAGAGTGGTAGATGAAGCCCTCCTTGTCAGAAATAGGGCATGGAAAGAATTAAGAAACCCACCACCAAAGGCAAAGCAAAGGGAAGCAAAAATAAAAGATGTCCGCCTGGTAGAACAGAAGGGCTCGAAGGATTTACAGTGTTCAGTGCTCTCACTGCATTTTTCTAACTTAATTATTTATGTTTTCAAGATTATTCAAAAGCCTCGGCAGAACTCAAATGTTCCTGCTTTGATCTCCCAAAATGCAAATGTTGAAATGTGTAACTTGACACTAACAGACCCATCTCGCTCTGTAGCAAAGCACTTCAGTTTTTCTTCACAACCTCTTGTTTTTCTCGGCCGTATCTGGCTGCGGAGGCTCACCTTGAGGATAAACGACCGAACATGAGTAAACTGAGCTTGCCCAGCTCACGGTGAGGGGGGCAGGTTAGAGGTGGGTAACGGTACCATGCAGCACAGAGCGGTTGGACCCCATCTGTGCTTTCCCAAAACCGAGCAGTGACTTCTTGCAGCGTTCTTGGTGGGATGCCATTTGCGTTAGCCCTCCTGCTGGTGTCAAACCTGGGAACGTTATACCTGCACTGATGCAGATGAGAGACAGTTTGGTGAGTGGATCTTTAATTAATTCTCTTGACTTCTGGTCGATCATGAAAGAACAGAAACATCACTTTGCAGGGCGTCTCATCTTCTAACAGCCTGGGCTTGTGTCACTTTTGTGTGACTTCTACATTACACCCCTGCAGCTCCTGACTAACAGACCAGCGAAAAAGACCCATTGGCTCAGGAGCCGCTGGGGTGCTCTTTAACCAAGAAGCGAGACCCTGGAAGCTTCGTCTGTTTAACATAGATTTCCTGGAAAGACATGTTACTGCAGCTTAATGAATACCATCGTGTCAGCCGAGGCAGAGTAATTGCACACCCTATTGCAACTGGAAGGTCAACTATACTCTTTCGAACATCTTTCCTTCAGCAGCAGTGTTTGGTTAAGCTGCAGGGTCTTGCATATAAGTCCAGTATCCACGCTGAAGCGAGGACGCAGTGCAAAACGGCCCCTGCAAATCTGAACTGAAAATAGCCAGGAAGGGTGGAAACAGTTTCCTGGCGGTGCAGTCACTTCGGTTGATTTATTTTCACACAGCTGCTTAGTTGCTCTAGGCAAAGATGTTTTAGCTGACAGTGGCTCATTGAATGCTTCCATTTTTTCCCCTGCTTTTTCAGTGGAGTTGGTGACATGGCTGTTTTGGGTGAGGAGCAACTGCTGAGTCTGGCAGTGATCCAGCGCTGAAAGAGCCAAAGCTTCTGCAGGCAGGGTGTGCGTGAGTGTGTAAAAACACAGGGCAGGAATGGGTTGGGGCTGCTGTTCCAACTGCGTGAACCCAGGTCCTACAGGTTGGGGGTCCGTTGCTTACAACTCTGGCTGCGGAGACGTACAACATCAGATGGTACAACCCATCTGATGGCAAGCAGAGTGGAGATATTGGCTGGAATTTAGTATCCGCTGGACTTGTGACAAAAAAGTCCTCGAGACGTGAAAATAAATTTCCTGGTGCCTGTCGCTGCAAGCAGGAGAAGTGAAGGATTGTATCTGTTAGGAGCATGAATCAGGCTCTGCGTGTTTGTCATCTGGAGACTGGCAGCTGATAGCTCCTGGAGGCACTTGCCACCTCGCATACAGAAGCGGCTGCGTCGGAGGAGTCCGTGCAGCCTGTTCCCGGGGAGGGCTTGCAGAGCAGAGCTAGTTGATGGGAGCAGCACATCAGAGCTGAGTCCCTTGCCGCAAGCATTTTTTTGTTGTTGGCCCACCTGTTGTTACCGATCCTGTACTTTGAGTCATTTGCACTGCTTCCACATGCTAAATGTGGCCGTCTTGCTAAAAATCGGGTTGCATTTTTTCTCCTTTCCCTCCTTTCTTCCAAACTCTGCTGCGTAGATTCTCTCCCTTTCTGTCCCTTTCTGTCTCAGAGAAGCCATTTGGGCTTGCTGTCTGTCTAGTAGCTTGGCGTCCAGCGGATCTGTTTCATATCAGTTTGCCAAATTCACTGCAGCTTCTCAGAAGGTCTGGTGACCTCTGGTCGCTTGTGCTTCATCTTTACGTCTCTCACTGTAGCCTTCCCATAGCTGAGATGCCACAGGAGTCATCCCCCATCTAGGAAGACATGCAATTTTATCACAACAGCTGCCTCACTAGAAGGCTCGAAAGCTGCTGTTGATACCCAGGAGTGGATTTGCAGGATCTTTGCCAAGGGCCAGTAAGGCCAGCTGGAAACTGGAGAGAGGGAGTGAAGTAAGATCTTAAACTCCTCCAGCCTGCAGACTGTGGTGCTGGTTTGTATCGTTACCGGGCTTGAGTCTACACATCACAGGTTTCCCCACTAGAAGTACGGGAGTGCTCTTAGCCCATCTTGTCTAAAACGCCCTTCCTTCTTGTCTCGCACCCCTTCTTGGTGGCTGTGTTTAAAGTAACATTTGTGGTGAGTTTCTTATGGCAGCGGAGAACGGCAGAGCGGAAGGGCTGCCCTGACTTCGGCTCTACTAGCCCTACGGCCATGTGTCCATAGAAAGGCTTAAGAGAGCCGGAGCCAGAAGGGAAGGCGAGCTGGGAGGGAGGGTTGTTTGCAGGGCAGATAGCTGTGGGCAAGGACAGCCGCGGTGGTGACAAAAGCCCAGCAGAATGTCCATGTGCAGACTGTGGCAGAGAGGCAATACTGCTGGGCACCGTCTCCGGAGAAGAGCCTGGGGTGTGGATCCAGCCATGCCAAAGACCTTTCCAGCCTGGGTATTGTTTATGGTAGACTTAGATCCAGCAAAACGTGAAGGTGAAGACATTATTTTGACCTACACAGAGGGACAGCTTGAGGCAGCTGCTTGAGAGAAGAGACTGAGGTGAGGATGTGCGCGGGAGCACTTGGTCTGGCGCAGGCAGCAAATGGTGCACGGTGGGAGCCAAAGCACGTTTGCCCGACTGACCTGGCTTTCATCAAAAGCGCGTTTTTAATACAGCTGTATGCAAGGCAGCCTGTTTAAAAACAAGAGTCTGGAGGCCAAGCTGCCAGGAGAGAAAATTGTCTCTTGGAAAGGAGCAGCACCTCCGGAGGGGACTTGAGAACTTTGCAAATAACTGGGTATGTTCAGATGTGTCGACATATTGAGGCAGGTTAACAGCGAGGGGGTCAAGCTGTGCAGTGGGAAGTCTGTAATTAGAGGATCTGAGTCCTGGTGCCCGCTCTTTCAAAAAGATGTTGAAAGTTAGAGTGAGCTCAGAGCACTCACGTCTGGAAGGTGAAGTGAGGACATTTCAGTACTTAGGAATTTACAGCATGAACTCATACTCTGCAGTTAACTTTCGAGTGTAGACGTGCCCTGAGAATCATCCAAGCTGGAATGAGATGCGGCTTTTTATCAGCAAGGGAAATTATCGACTGGAGCAGAAAAGTGTGCACAATCTTTACCTCGGGATGGGATGTTTGGTATTCATTGTGTTGTGATTCAGCCGCAGCTAGATGCACTTGATAGTGGTGGCGGCACTTGCTGTAGGAGTCGTGGGGGAAGATCTTTTCGGGTACAGGATGCCCAGCATCCTTATGAGACATTCCTCGCATGGGAGTGAACTGGAAGAGCCACAGCATTGTGGAGAGATCAGGAATAAAGTGAGGGGAAGATGCAGGAAGAAGGTGAGAGGGGAAAAGCAAACAGCTAGTTACAAGGCAATAGAAAAAGATGAGAAAAGGGAAAATAAACAAAGGTGGAAGTGTGGAGAAGGAACATCCAGAATGTTAAAGGACCATGTGCTGGCCATGAACTCAAACGTCCCGTCTTTTTGGCCCCATGAACACTCCCTGTTCTAACCCCAGGCATGTCACGTCACATCTCTGTGTTTCAGTTCCCTGCGTATGAGATGGAGATGATAACACTTTCCCTGCCTTGAGGAGCGGAGAGATCCACCAAGATGGGGTGTTTATCTTACGCTGTGCAGTGTGACTCACGTATAAGCACAAACATAGGTTCTCTATCTCATTAATTAACAAACCCAAGGGCAGCTATGGCCTCAGGCAGGGAGAAGCAGCATAGAAACCGTGCAAAACAGGAGTGAGATGGGAGCAGTGGTGATCACTGGTTTGCTGTAAACTCAAGGCTGTCTGGATTGCAAACCCTTTCACTCTCGCCTGTTACTGGGGAGAGGATGAATTGTCTCTCGCTTAGGGGATTTATTTTGGCAGGAAGGTGTTTGCTTTTGTCACTGTTCCGTATGTAAATGTGCTCTTAGCTATGTGGATGAGCTGCTGCTGTGTCTGCTGGTTCCTGCGTTACACTGAGAGTCCTCGCAGATGAGTTTTTTCGTGGGTGGCTGCAACTTCAGACGTGTTGGCGGATACAGGGCAAATGTCAGAAAAGTTCTGTTTTCTCCCACCTGCCGTGGTCTGAGAGCACAAGCATGTACCTGCCTTACAGTGAAATAACAAGTTTAAGAAACCTTTGGAACATATCTGGGTGTAATCGAGAAAAAAACCTAATAGGTAAAAGTACTGTAATTTGCACAGTTCCCGCAAGCACTGGTAAGCACAGGATTTAACATGAGTCTGCGTCACAGATTCCATAAACAGTAACTGCGGTGCGCTGAATTTCCCTCACAGCTGAACTTCTACAGTTTCGAATAAGGTGGCTCATTCAGCAGCTGTTTTCAGAGGCAGAACTGAGCCCCATACAGTTCTTAGTTTAATTTTAAGATGTCGTCATGCTGGAGGATCACTCTGTTTTGCCTATGCGTTCCTGTACCCAGATGCCACAGAGAAGGCATTCATACCACCTGCATTGCAGGAATGGGATATGCTTCAGGAATATCTGAAACATTACTGTGTCCCAGCCGTGATACATGGCTCACCCACAGAGAAAAGTCGCTGGTATCTTAACTCGGTGAGGGAATGCCCGTCCCCTTTGCTGGCAATGTCAAGGAAAAGACACACAGCGCCCGCTGCTCTGGACCTGGGACCCACTGCCCACCTTTCCCCAGGAATTACTCAGTCTGAGCGCATGAGGATTTCTGCCCTGCCCGACCAGATCGCCCAACAGCCAGAAGTCACTTCCTTCTGCACCAGTGCAGAGTGCTGGGAGGGCAGAAGGAGTTGTTTGTAGAAGCAGGCTGTCTTGGTTTTAATTTTTGCAGGATCTTGCTTGCCGCCCTGCAGTCTAATTCTGTGTTTGTACGTGGAGCTGGGTTATTGTCAGCAGTCACCGCAAGGATCTCATTGCAGGTCTGGTTTTTAAGTGGCGTGCGGTGGGATCTCTTCCCGTTTCCCTTTGTGTTTGTACAGCCCCTAGCACCAGGATGAACAGGATTTAACAGCGTTACCAACGCCCCTCCTAGTCTGATAACAGCCACAGAAACTACTCTAATGTGTACTGTATGTCATGTTGCATCTACAGATTGAAGCTGTAAATTGTACCTCTGAGATGGCTTGGATGAAAGATGCTAACATAAGAGCACTGGTTTTTTTGTTTTCTTTTCCTTTTCTGAATGCCTGTGAATTTAAGGAACAAAACTGCAAGAAAAAAAGTGAATTACTGCAAACTCTTCATTTTAAAGAGAAGATTGAAAGTTGATTGTTTGTTAATCCTGCACCTTTCTTTTCCTGCAGCTTGTCACGAGTCCTGTTCCTCCTGCTGGGGTGCTGCTGAGAACAATTGTTTGTCCTGCAAAGACACATCACGCGTGCTGAAAGCAGGGCTCTGCGTGGCCAGCTGTGGACAGGGATTTTATACAAAGGATGGAATCTGCAGCGGTAAATACCTGTTTTTTTTCTCCGATTGCAAGAAGTTTGAGAAATGCGCTGCAAAAAAAGAATCAATGTTTCATTTAGCTGTGCAGCAGCTGTGATTTTATTCATGTCTAAGCTGCCAGGTGCACCTTGTGCGTAAATATCGGATGAGGAAAGCTGCTGTTTGTTTGCAAGATTATTAATTCATTTAAGCTAATCAGATGCTGAAAGGTTTAAGGTTTTTTCCCTCGCTGAACAGCTTGAAAGCCTAACTGAGTTGTTTCTGAGGGCTTGACAAATCCATTTGTCTGCGGAAATAAAAATGGCCTTTGCCAGCAGGTTTCTGTAAATTTGATTATAATTCAGCATCACAGTAGCTAATATCTGCACAACAGATGAGCCTTGGGAGCCGGGAAGGTTTGCTGAGAAAAGGGGAAGAGATGGCTGGAGGGAATTAAAAGACCTGAGTGGAACAGATTACGCAGGGGAAAAAAAATCTCAAATAAAGAATCAAAGATTTGCCACAACCATTCAGGTCAAGTCTGGGTTTCTGCTGGCAGCCACCTCCGGCTGCTTTGAAGGACTGTCCAGCATAGTCAGGAGAAATGACACGGGGTTGTCTGTCTTCATGCAGATCTATCTGAGCCACAGCTAGCTAGAGGAGGCTTAAAACCTGGAGCATGTTGACAAAATTGTTGCTATTCTCGCTGCTTCTGGATTAATTTCACTTTGAGCAAGTTCCCTTCAGTTTGGTTGATATCTATACCAGTAAATGTTACTCACCTGTGTTTTGAAGTGTGCAGGCTTGAAATCTTACATCTGTAGCTGAAAATCCTGTGTGCTCAAAAGGAAATTGAACTTAGATGCAGCTCGGACGTAATTTTGGTTTTTATTGCCAGTGATTTCTCAAAACTGCATAGCTGTTCCTCACAACCTCCCAATATTCAGGCCTTTCATGTTCTACCAAAACCATGCCTTTTGATACCCAACTGGAGAGCTGTGAGCTGTCGTAAAGGAAGGCTGGCTGACTGGGGAAAAGAAACAAAAATTGGTTAAGTAAAGTGCTTGGCCCTTCTGCGTATACAGCAGCAGTAGCGCTACTGACCTAGGGAAGCCAGAGTTTCATAGTGGTCTTAGACAGCAGGTCAGTTACCTTCAGAACTGACTGCCTGGGAGAATATAGACCACGGGAATTGATAAGAAACATTATCATGCTTGATTTTAGATGCATTTTCACACTTCAAACTTTCACTTGAAGAAGGGGGGGGAAAGAGGGGGAATTACAATTTTTTTTATCAACCTTTCCCTCATCTTTTACCTCCTGAATGGTCTGATAGCTGATGCTTGTTGTACAAAGGTATGTAAAGATTTGTGAGGTGGTTTTCATACATGAAATTGTTCAGAATGGTGCTCCCTGTTCACAGACTGTTGGTGAACAGGGAAACCATACTACATTAGCTGGAGGAGGTTGTGTCAGGAGTGGAGGGAGTGCTGGTGTAGACCCATTTCTGGTATTTGTACTTACTCAGAGTCCTAGACGGGATACAGGTCAGTGAATACCTGTCTGCACTTACACGTCTATCTCTGTGAATGTCACTACTTATTCCAGGGAAGCGTGAAAGAATACTTGTGCTGGAGAGGAATGTTTAAAGATGCCTTTCTGGCAAAGAAAGGACAAGGCATGGTTTGGTTTCCTTTTTTTTTATCGGTGTGGCCACGTTGATGGCTCTGTTGTTCTTTGCTTATTGAGCGCGTTTCATTAATGAGCCGTCCTCTTTGGCAGCTTGTGACCAGTTCTGTGAAACATGCTATTCAGACCCACCCAGGTGTTTGACCTGTGCTTCAGAGAAGTTGTTACATGATGGGAAGTGCGTTTCAGAGTGCCCGGACGGCTATTTCCCAGGTATCAATGGAAGGTGCAGAGGTAAGAGGCATATTTGCATGACCTTTTCTAAGGCTCTCAAGACACCCTCCACATATTGTTGTCTTTTCCCCAGATGTTTACCTGGTGGGAGGGAATGTTAGGAGTACAGAAGGGCCACCAAGATGATCAAAGGACTGGGAAGCCTGCCATATGAGGAAAGGCTGAGAGGGTTGGGTTTGTTCGGCCATGAGAAAAGAAGGCTTAGGGGAGACCTTGTCACCATGGTCCAATATTCAAAGGGTGGCTACAAAGAAGATGGAGGCTCCCTTTTCACAAGGAGTCACATGGAAAAGATGAAGGGTAATGGGTACAAGTTGCTCCTGGGGACATTCCAGTTGGACACGAGGAAAACTTTTCCCAATGAGAACAATCAGCCATTGGAATAATCTCCACAGGGAAGTGGTGGATTCCCCAGTGGACACTTTTGAGATTCGGCTGGACAGGGTGCTGGGCCATCTTGTCTAGACCGAGCTTTTGGCAAGAAAGGTTGGACCAGATGATCCTTGAGGTCCCGTCCAACCTGGAGTTCTATGATTCTCTGATTCTACGAAGTGCGAGTGGGGACAGGGAGTTTGACTTCTTGTTTTCTTTGGTTCGCTTGGGATAGATTGTTTTAAATAACCTCTTTGCCTTGCAAAGCATATTAAGACATGCTGAGATACATATTCAAAACACTGTGTGAGTGAGGGTTATTACTGTTAGTACTTATTAATACACGTGCACTTCCGCTCTCATTAGTTCACATAGCTGAGTGTCATGCCAGCTGGGAGTTTTCGTTGTGGGCTAAAGGAGGCTGTAGTCAGCAACACCACTCTCAAAGAGAAAAAATGGGGTATTTCAGTTCTGTGTGCTCTGTTTCTTTATCAGCTTGTCATGATTCGTGCTCCACATGCGAGGGACCTCTGGCCACTCACTGCACCTCCTGTTCCTTTCCTCTGGCATTGCACCGGGGCCAGTGCCTGCGGGGCTGTGGAGAAGGTTTTTACCAGGATCACAACGTCTGCAAGGGTAAGATATTTACTTAGATAAGTTTCCCATCTGCTGTAAACCAGTGTATCTATATCAGCTTTTGTCAGGCTGTGCTTGGAGTACGCAGCTACGATGCTGATCCTTTATCCTGTGCTGAACTGGTCAATCAGTAATTCCTGTGTTTGCCTGCTGATTGTTTTTTACTTGGAGAAAAAGCAAATTTTCTCAAATACTTTCTGCTTTCACGCCCTCAGGATTTAGTGATCTTGGGGACAGGTTTTTTTTTCCTCTGTGCAGTTGAAATAAATGTACATTGCTTCCAAGCTTTCCTTGAGTTAAGAGGTGGACGAAATTCTACATGCCTAGTAGATTTGTGAATGCTGAGGTCAGTTTCACAGCAACAGAAAACCTGAAAATTTGGAAGATGAATTTGTGCTTCCCATGAGAGCTTCAGACTGTCATTTCTTGCTATCTCTCCTCGTGGGATTGTGTTCACTGTTGCAGTTCCAGGAATTAAAGGAAACATGACTGCCTGTGGCACAGTACTGCGTTTTTTCTCCAACATTATTTGTTCATCAGGAAGAGAGCTGTTATTTGGGGGTGGGGGGAAAGACGTCGAAGTATTTTTCTAAAATCCCTGTTCGTTGTAGAAAATACAGCACCCTGTCTGTTTAGGGAATAGATTTCTTAGCTTGTGAGTTGCTGCAAAGCATATGCTTTTTGCTGGCTCGTTGAGCGTCAGACTGTCTACAGCAATACAAAACTGGAAAGAGGGATGAACAAGAGGGACCCAAACCAGTTGTGTTCACCCCTTTCTGTCTCATGTTCGCGACTAGATGCCCAGGTTTGCAGGGCTGTTGGGCCTTGTCCATCTCTCTGAGAAGGCTGTCCCCAGAGCTGTGGCTCTGACTTCTCTCTCGACCTGTGCACAGGCTGCCACCCATCCTGCCGCACCTGCGTCGGCCCGGGGGCCTCTCACTGCCTGCAGTGCCGGGCGCCACAGGACGTCCTGCAGCCTCACCAGCCCGTGGAAGGAGCTGTACGTGGCCTTTGCCTCTCTCGCTGCCAAGCCCGGTTTTACGTGGATAGCACAGGAGTCTGCAAACGTGAGTAGAGGATGGGAACAGTTCTTCAAAGCCTTCGGCACAGGGCTGCAATGGATTTTGGGTATTCAAGGTGGTCTTGTACGATGTTTCATTCTTACGTGCTTTGAGTTCCTGTGTTTGCCTTGTGACAGTCATGAATGTTCAAACTCAGTAACTGTCAGAACAGCAAGTACTAGTACTTTTGAGGGAAAATATACCCTACATATAATTTGTGACTGAAGAATTCAGGTACTTTTTATTTAAAATGACTGTGTTCAAGTCTGCGCCGCTTAGCCTATCTTTCTTTTCATTGAAGTTCAGAATGTGCTTTTTACCGCTGACTTATTTTGAAGCAGGATCAATCCTTAAATTCTTTTCAGAAAGACCGAGCAGTCTCCTTATTAGCCTTTGGAGCCGGTCAAGATATCCCACAGCAGTCTCTTCTTTTGAGGAAGCTCTTCCCATAGATGCCCTGCAGCACACCTGCCATCACACTGCTCCTGAAATACCAAGTAGGAAGCATTTCCATGAAGACTAGAGTTTGGAAAAGAGACTAATGTGGTGTACATTTGAGATACATGTGGTTTCATACCGCTTTCAGAGAAAACTGTTGTGGACTTCAGCAAAGAATGTTTACTAGGTGGATTAGCAAGCCAGTCTGGCTGTACAGAGCTTGTGGCAGCTGGTGTGGATGTCTGTACAACAAACATATTGCAATATCTGGGAAATAACGCAGACAGAAGCAGGCTGAGAGGTTAGATGGAACGTCTTGTGCCAACGCAGCCCACGCTAGGCCTAAGGAGAAACGATGCTTTCAGAAACGGCAGTGATTTCCCTGTGTGGAAAGACCAGTCATAGAAACAGGGACTCTACAGCGCTTAAGGAAAGTTGTAGTAATAACAGTAGCAACAGTGCTACTGATGGCTGTTTCTTCCTGTTGAAAAGAACATTTTCTAAAAGTGGACATAATTTAAAATCCATTTATTTTGATTTTATCTCTTCATCTCAACTTGATGGAAAGAATCTGTCCAACTCATTTTTTTGGCCTTAGGGGATCTTAAAAAAGGAAGGAGTGGCATTTTCTTTTGGTGGAACGATTCTGTCTTTGACAGTGACCTACACAGACCATAAGGTATCCCGTGCTTTGGATTGGTTCCTGAAGGCAGTAGTGTAGAGCTGCCAATCCATGCAGTGGCCATTCCTTGGCAGGTAGTGGGATTTCTTGGCTTGAGTCCAGGTTATGGTATAGAAACAGAGTGGAGAAATCCATATACCACTGCCTCATGTGGGTGAACAGACCTGTACAGACAGGCCTGAGTAGAGTTCGGTGACAGTGCTGAATTATGTCACTGGGCAAGAATGCCGGCACAGCCCCACACGATATTAGCTCTGCCGTATTGGTAGTGGCATTAGAATAGCAGTTTGATTTATTGTAGAAGGGTGTGAAGATTCAAGATTTCAAACTTTGAGCTACCCCTGTAAAATACTCGTGCAAAGTTCATAGATGCACCTTTTTGAAAAAGTACACCCACAACAGATGTGTACCATGCCTGTGTTATCTGTGCAGAATGGAAGCATGTTCACGTGTAGGCTAAAATGCTGGGTTCGAAGGTTTTACCTGTGTGGTTGGGAATTTCTCACCAAACCGCAGAAATATCCCTGTGTTTTTCTAATGCTTGAGATTTCTCTGATGAAACTGTAAGACGTTTCTCTCTGATATGATTGGAGTCACTGGAGCCAAAGATAGTCCTGGACACGTTGCATTTGTGATGAGAATCCCTGACTTCTCTCCCTGGCTCTCTGGCAGACAGCTAAGTGTACTTGTAGAAATTGTTTTATTTCGTTTTATTTCATTTCTTCTCTCCAGCCCTGTGTCTGTTTTGTCTCCCTAGAGGGCAGGAAGTCTCTCTTTGTGCTCAACCGTGACTCTCACAGTGGAACCAGTGGCCTCAAGTCACTGCTCTAATAAATACTAGGTTTTTAACTAATGAGTTTATATATTTATTTAATCAGATCACTTAGTTTAAGATGGCTTGGTTTAGGGTCAGTACCAGTAAAGGTGAAGAAGTCTGACTTTTTGACTGCACTCTTTTCATTCTTGCTGAATGATCCCTTTACTGAGCATTCACTTCACTAGCTGTAAAGTCAGGTGGGCAGCCCACCTCTATGTATATTTACTTTTACTGCTCCGGAGGGGCTGATGATAAGCATGCAGTGAAGCTGGATAGAAAATCCTTCCCGGAGTAACTGTAGGGTGGTAGTGAAAGATGATTTCGCAGTCTGGTAAGTTTGCAGTACCCCAAAGCTCTTACAGGGAGGAGAACAGTATTACACGGCATTGTGCGTCTCAGCTTTCCGTTTCAGTAATGAATTGCGTGGGTGCAAAAAAAGATTAAATATGCACCTATCTGTGGCTGCTCCTTATCTTCAAGAAGTGTGCTATACAGCCTTTGCGCTCCTGCATTTTCTACCTTCCACAAGCAGAGAATCCTGTAAAAGAAACACTGTGCTGTTGTCATTGGGGAGCTTTCTCCCAGTCTAGGCGTACTCGAGGGCAGTAACAACTCAGATGAGCTAGAACTAATTTGGCGCTCTCTGTCTTCTCGTTTTTCCCTTCCTTGCAGGGTGCCACTCCTCGTGCGCAGGCTGCCTGGGGAACACTTCTCAGGACTGTACGGCTTGTCTGTCTTCCCGCGTCCTGCTGGAAGGCAGGTGCCTCTCTGAGTGCCCAGAGGGGCTCTTCAGCCGCGGAGATCACTGCTACTGTGAGTGCATAGTGCAGGCACCTGCAGCTCACACTGCTGAATTTCATTGCCTACACGTTTTGTAATGCATTTCTCGATATAATTAGAGATGCTGTCAGATTTATAGGAGGCTATTTAAGTATTTTCAGGGGAGAATAGGCTAGTCCAATTTCAGGAAATGGAATCTCCTCCTAATGGGAGAGAGGCGTACACATTGAATCGTAAATTATAATCAGTTTTGCTTCTCTGGACCGTTTCCCTGAAGATATTTTGCATTTCATTTCAGTAGGCTTGGATGATATTCTTAGCCGGCACGCTGTGGCAGAAGAGGTCTTTACTGGACCACACTGAAAAATGGTCTGCTTTTCTTAGGCTAGATGAGCCATACGAGTTACGTCCATACGAGTTAGCTTTATTTTCAGTCTGCTCCTAGCTATAGGGCTGGGTTTAGAAGCAAGGAGTTCTGCAGATACAGGAGAAAAGCCATTACATCTAGGAACGTGCCTGATCGGTAGTGGGGACAGCATTATTTATTGGTGTCTCAGCCTTGCCCACCGGTCAGCAGGTGGCCTTCACTCAGCTTGTTTGATCTCATCTAAGCAGATGACTGTGACTACTGACCTTCTGAGTGACTGCAGCGATTAAATCCTGTTTGCCACTTGCAGAAAATGGTGGCCTTTGGGGTATGCCGTTCGTTACGAGCTGCTAAGTACAATGGGGGAGAAAATGCAGGCGTTTGAAATCTGATTAGTCCCTTCAAGGTCATCTGAAAGTTTTCTGCAGTTTTCTAATAGATTCATTGGGTCAGGCACCTGTATATCTGTTCTGGCAGTGGGAGGAATTTACTGGTCGCTTCCCTGGGAAGCCTCAAGTTTAGAGAGAAAAACCTCTGCTAAAGTCCATTGCTCTATTTATTCAATTTGTTCACCCAAGGAACAACTCTATAAATACGTTTATTTGGCAGGCCGTTGTAACGATTCATCAATTTTGAGGTTGCGCGCTGCCGCCTTAGAGCTGAGGTAACTGCTGAACGCTGCATTATGCGGTTTCAGGCTTACGTAAATGGCTTAGAAACAAAATTTCAGTGTCAGGAAAGTGGCATCTTTCTGCATGCTGCCAGCTTAGATCTCCTGCCGGTTTTGAACAGCGAAGCTCAGTTAATATAGGTGCGTCTAGAGAAGGGATTCTTCCTTTTGAACGCTGAAGTCACGAGCGTGATTGCTGAGAGGCTGAAGGTGGTGGGACGTGACGTGTTCGGTCTTATACACTGGAGCCTTGTGCTGTGGCAGCTGCGAAACGCTCAGCTTCCATGTGGGGAGTGAGCGATTGTATGTAGCCCGGGGCAGTCCAGAGGTGGGAGATTTTTGAAGCTGTGTGCTTTTATTCGTAGAAGGGCTTTAAAAGTAGTTTTTACATTTTTTTTTTTTTTACAGATCATTAGCTGTAGTATTTCTGTCTCCCTCAGATCTGTAGCATGGAAATCCTGGAAATGTGGCATCTGTCTTTAAAGGTGGAAGGGTACAAAAGCAGCCTGGGTGAAATATTTTTGAGCAGTCTTAACCACTTTCTCTGCAATCTTTTTGTTGAGCTTTTAGCAGACAGAATAGCTAATGAGCTGGCACGGCACTCGGGTTTTATAGGTTTCAGTTTGTGAGGGCTTTGTGCAGAAATCATTCCTGGATTTTTCACTCGTTAATATCAAACTCATGCCACTATGATGCTCATACAATCCCAAGATGTTTAATTTATCTCCCCTGTGCATCCCACTCTCTTTCTTATGTGCACAAGCATATGCTGGAGGGAGGAATAAAAGGGCCAATCTCTTTATATTTTATATAGATCTATACCTTGATTAATGCAGAGAGCAAATATTTTTTAAATTGACTACTCATTTTTCATCTTGTTTTTTCAAAATGACAACGTAAGAGCCTTCCAAACCACAACTCTGCAGTCACTGGTGCTATTAGATCATTTTATGTCCATGTTTTGTAGGAGTAAATGATTATTATAGGGCTGGCTTTCTGGGGAGGGGAAAGTGTAAGATGGACTATACCGAGAGCATAACAAGTGTTGATTTTCTTCTCCAGCCTGTCATCCATCCTGCAAGACGTGCCGTGGCCCTTCTGATTTGGAGTGCTTAACCTGCCATCCGCATGCGACTCTAGCTAGTGGAAAGTGCAGGACGAGCTGCAAGGAAGAGCAATATCTCAACCTGGTGGGATATTGTGTGGGTAAGTAGGAGGAGATGGTGTGGGTCATACAGTGTGATGATCTTGCTGTAGCGTTAACCAGGTACTTGGGCACACACCGTGAAGAAATCAAAATGCCTGTTACAAGTAAAGTGTCACACAGATTAAAATACCATGAGGAAACTCTCCAGCGGGCATACTATATAGCAAAGCCACTTGCCACTGCTGCTATACATGTTTTCACTAGAGCTGCATGAAGTCAATTGCAAATTGTGTAAGGCAGGTGGTGGGGGAGGGAGACAAGGCTCTCCTCTGCCAGGCTTGCTGCTGCACCGTTCGGTGTGCAGACTTGAGATGACACGTATGGACCAGTACGTCTGGGAATCATCAGAGCATTCAGGTACTTACTAATATCATAAGGAGCATGCTCTTAACAACAGGGTGGGCTGCAGCTCCGCTCTGTTGAGTGGCAATGTGCTTGCCTTTGCCAGGTCAAGCGCTTATATGTGTCTCGCTCCAGTCTGGGCTTTAGACTGTGATACCTGTCACCGTAGAGCCAAGCCTGGGGGACCCGGAGCCAGGAACACTGCTTAGGTCCTGCACACAGCTCCAGTAAAGTGAGTTAAGGAAACATTTGTGATTCAGAGAAGCAGTTTATGGGGCCCTAAAGAAAAATTGGCACAGCTAGCATTGCTGTGAGCATTTTGGGGAGGTAGTAGGATTTCTATATAGGGGTTGTACTTTGTGGGTGCTCAGTGCCTGCACTTAAGCCTATCATCAGAAGCCACTGATTGCATTTATCTGTTGAAAAAGAAAAATCGCTTTTAATCCATCACGCTTTTAATCTATCATCCATGTATAAACATATCCTGGGAACTGCTCCAACAATCTCTGAGCTTTATCAAGTCATTTTTTTCTTTATCAAAAAAAGATACGGTGCGTGAGGCTTAATCTAGGCTGAACAGTTCCAAATGAGATAAGGAATCCTAAGAAGAGGGAAAAATGCATTAGATGTAATAAATATATCCATTCAGAGGCTATTGTTCTCAATTTAATATAGATGATTCCCCTTCACAGAGACTTCTTTTTGTTTACATATACGTGTTGGGTTTTTTTAAATGAAAGACTTGTTTCTTTGCTCCCCACAGGTTAATTTTATGAACCATTTCTTCATCTTCCTTTTAAATAACAGTTATTGATTTGTCTGCAGAGACAAAGAGAGACAGGAAACAAAGTATCTGAGGAGTAGGAAAATATCCTAAAAGTATTGTACAGCTCCTTAGATATACAAGAAATCAGGTTGGGGAATCAAGATGTTTCACACAGTCAAGTAATTACAATGTGGAAATAATTCAGCATTTCCGTGTAAAGAGCTGTCTCTGCCCTGTAAAATTTCAGGGGCTCCAACGATACTTGTTAATGTCCTGTCACATCTTAGCTGTATGCACTTTATTTCTTCCACCTTATTTTCCCATTATTTTGCATTATGCTTCCTATGAAGAAAAGGCCTGTGGAAATGTGGTCTTCCAGCTGTAAATTTCATTGGAAAAACTTAGTACCATTTGTCATAAACCAGGATTCTTTCTGAGGAGGGTTTACTCTGCTGCTTGCTGTGTGCTATGTGCTTTAATTATCCCTTTTAGGCTGCTGTTAACTGTAAGTTTGGCGAGGTGTCACGGAGCAGTAAGTGTGATTAGGTAGCCGTCACAGTGCCCGGCAATAACGAGGAGCAAAAATTGGAAACAATGGGCTCACTCAGGCAATGTGGAGGGCAAGTTTTGACCTCCAGACGTGCTACACTGACAGTGATGAATCATCAGCAAAGAACCTGGCCTGGCTTTCTGGGCTCCCAAGCGAGTGCAGTCTGGTGATGCATCCTTCCCTTGCAAATGAACAAGCTTCGTTTCGAAGCCCTGTAGGTCACGAACATGGCCCGCTGTTTGGACACTTGTCTTCTCAAAATGGAAGCATGTTTTCGAGGCTTGGTTCACAGTGCCTGGCATCGCTGAGTGTCAGTAGTGTTTGGATCTGTGGCCCCAAAACAGGAGAGAAGGCTTTCCCGGTGCAATATAGTAAGCGCATAAGGAGACACCTTTCCTCCTCCTAGCTCTGACCTTAGTCTTGCACCTGAGTCCCTCGTGTCAGTCCTGCCTTCCAGAGGCCAGTACAGGTGTTCCTTATAACACAGGAAACCTTAACGTTCATGTGGTCTTGCACGTAGGTGCATCCATGTTTCTTTGTCTAACTGAAGTTTTGAGAATTCTTGTAGGGGAACACAGTTATTTGTTGCCTTTAAAAAAAAAAACCCACTTGTGCTTTGGTCTGGGATCTGCAGCCTGAAGTGTGTTGCTCTTTGTGCCAAATTTATGTCTGATGTTTAAGCAAGGGATGCTTGTTGCCAGTTCTGCTAGAGATAAAGAGCTCCACATCCAGGCTGTTAAATTTCACTCGTTCTTCTCATTCAGCACTGATTGAAATGCTAAATTTGCCCTTGCAAGTTATTAATTACCAGTTAAAGAGCAGCTGTCCCATAAAAGAGAACATTAAAATCCCTGACACTTGCATAATATATGATTTTCATCAGAATCTAACAAAGCTTTTTCCTTTGCTTCCCAAAGCAATATTTTTTTACAATTATCTTCACATTTATCTCTAATTCCCGACCCTCCAGGCAGAACTGTCTTACAGCTTATGGGGACTGCTGTGCATTATAGCCGCCTGTCATACTTTATGGACCTGCAGGGGAAGATCTTTCATACAGGATGGCGAAAACCAACTGTCACTTGAAACTATTGCCTGTGAATTAATGTTGTTATTGTACATGTTACCTGAATGAGGATTGGAACATTTGCCTTGTTAATAGGAAAAAAGATCTTGTTTTCAGCAGTTTATCAAATAAGCATTTCAAATGTAAGCAGAAGAAAGACAAAATGGCCTCAAGTTTCAAAAGATTAATGAGTTTCTAAGCTCTGGTTTGGGCACGCTGAATCTGTGCCAATCTTCTTTGAGAGTACACAATTGATTAATTTTATTTTATAGCTAAAGTGCATGTACAGGAATGTGTTCGTGGCTTTAGCAGTCTCCTGTTGAGTCTCGGGGCTTTTGTGTTTTTTTTTGTTTTCCCAGTTTGAAAACACTCTTTGTTTTCCCTCTCCCTCTTATCCAAGACAACTTCAACATTGCAATCGCCACTCTAAAAAATAGCACCATCACTAAAACTGGTGTCATGCTCGTAAAACCGTGCCCTTTTCGGATTTGGATAAATCGTATGCCTGCCTTGAGGTTTCCTTGTTGATCTTGAGGCTTCCTCATTGATCTTTTCCTGACTTTTCCTTCCTGGTGGAAGGGCAATTAGAAAAATGCAGAGGGACCGTGCAGTGGCTGAAGCAAGGAGTTGACAGTCTGAGCTCCGCTGGGTGCTCAGCTAAGGCGTCAAAGGATGCGAAGGACATCCTACCCGAATTAGTAGCGAGGGCAGCTGGCGTGAAATGAAACTCAAAACACCTGCTGATACAGTATCCCCCAAGGTCCTGTCTAAACTTCCAGCTGCATCTTCCTTGAAAGGGAACTCCCAATCCTCATGTTCAGCTGCTCTGGCCCTGGCTTTCTTAGGCTGTGTGCCGTTGTGAAAATGTTCAAAGATAAACCTGAAGAGCTCGCTCAGGAGGATGCCTGTAACAAGCCTTGCTGCCTTGCTCTTAAAAATCCAGAAGGGACGCTCTGACAACAAGAAATACATTCAGCTCCTTGTAAAATTAATGGGCTGTTGCCGTACTCTTAGAGAGACATTGATATCATCACAAAGAGCTGGAGTTTCGCTGAGCGGAGCAAGAGGGGAATCGGGGGCTTAGCTCCACTTCGTCACTGGCGTGCAACCTCCTGCGGACATTAACAGCTGAGCTGCCGGAGGAGGAAAATGGAAGATCATTTCCCTGCTTTGGTCTGGGCTCGTTGGTGCCAGGCACCGTCCCGCTGGGTTTCCCACCTTACGCTGCCCCGAGAAGCTCCCGCCCTTTTCAGAAGACGCAGGCAGGTCCCTGCAAACGTGGTTGCACTTCGCCAGAAGTTCACCTTGCTTGTTTGTGTGCCAGATTCCCTTTCAAGCCTTTTAAAGGAAAGGCGAAAAACCCCTTCCAACAACCAGATCAATCCAAAAATCCTGGTCAGTGCTAGGTGCCCTTCTGAATCAACCATACTGATTTTCTTTCTGGATTTGCTTTCAGGTGCTAGGGAATATTTGTGTGCTGACATGCCTGTAAATTGCATGGTGCTGTAAATAAAGGAGTGCTCTGTTGTAAACCTCATACCTTACCTTAGAGTATAGTACAAAACTTGCATCAGGAATTTTTTTTTCTGAAGAACCCTTAAGAGAGGAGGTGTATTTAAACAATACAAGAGGTTGATTGCTTAGCAAATGGTTGAACTGAGAGGTAGAAATGCCTCTGGTTTCCTTTATGAGCATTCACAAGCACTTTAGAGATAATTTTGTCTCCCCAAACAGCCTTCTCTGTCTTGACAGGCAAGGGAACAGTGTATAATAGATACTTTCCGTATAGGAAGGGCATTATTCTCTTTTTTTTCTTTGCTTGCTAAGAGAAAGCTAAAGAGGGTGTGCAAGTAAAGTAACTCTGGAAATGGAAATCTGTGTAAGCAATTATATTATACTTTACAGTGAAAGTTGCTTTATAGGAAGATCAGTGATAGGTAAGGTGGGGGTTTGGGGTTTTTCTGCGTAGAGGTGAATTGACAAGGAGGAAATTAGAGGCAGCTGAAAGGGTAGGAGGAAAAAGCTTTGGACAGCGGGGGGCAAGCCAGTAGTCTCAAAAAGATGAGTAGGGAGGCACTGGTGGCCCTACGAACAAGGTGGTGACGTGCTGCCCTGAATAATCCAGTTTGGATACTGGAAGAAGTCTAGGGGAATTAAGTTATGTGTTGCACTGACCTGCAACAAACACGGGATGTGAAGCCTCCAAAAACCCAAAGCCCGCAGGCAGTAACTTGCCTGCTGGCTGGGCTGGAGTGAGGATTGACAGGGAGAAGGCAGAAGCAGAAAACAAATACGGCTGCGCAGTATTATTGAGAAGCATAAAGTAAACGCTCTGCTTCTGTTAGTCCTCGCTTCAAAGGGAGCCTGCTGTGAAAAATTTAAATAATCTTTCCCAAAACAAAGCGCTTCACTTCTTCCTTTACTCTCTCACTAGTTCCCCAATGTCCCTCAAATTCACCGTGAGCGTCGGTTCTGGTTTTTTATTTGGTGTTGTGTGCTCTTTGATCTCCAGGCTTGCAAAGGAACAAGAGAGCGATGAGGCTGATTTATCCTAAAACAGTAGCTGAGAAAAAGAACTCTTTCAATACACAGGAGCAAACATAGAGGCTGTAAAGAGAAAACTACTGCAACAGCACCCAGTTTTGTAGATACTTAGCTTTTTAAACATTAGTTTGGGAGAGTCTAGTTATTTACAGCAGGTACTGGCTATTTGGACACCCTAAATTTTCTCTGTCTCCTTTTTATGCTCTGTTTATGGAACCTATTGACCATACACTGTGAGTTTGGTTACTTGCTATATGTAGCCAAAGCTGTCTGTTAGAGACCAGTGGCTCCGGCAAGAGAATAAACGGGAGGAGTATTATTTTAACAATAAGGGGAGTAGACATATTGCCAGGTAAATGTGGAAGCATGAGAAACTAATTGGATTTATATTCATTTTATTGAATACAAGTGCATAAAACTCTTCACCCCACCTCCAGCCTTGTGCATACAAACTACATCTGGTGCTCAGGGCCTTTGGGATGATATCTCAGTCCTCGCTGTCTATGGTGAGCTGCGTGGGATCCTTCAGTGAGGCTACAGATAGATGGCAGGTCTTTCCACTCTGATGTCAGCGCAGGTTTGGGATCTTTGGCTGTGAAGATTCATGGGATGATGCCTTGGGTATCGAGTTCTCCTCCTGTGCAGTCAGAAGCTGCAGTACGATAACCCCTGTAAGCTGTAACCCCTCTCAGCTGTAACCTCTCTAAGAAGGTTTTGAGGTTTCTCACCGAGTTTGGGACCATGATGCCATGTGCTGCTTTTCTCTTCTTACCACTGCCCTGACAGTGAGGGATTGAGAATCTACAGCGTCACTATCTTAAGCGTAATGTTTCTTCTCTCACACCTTTACCTCCCCTCTGGCTGTTAATTACCCATCTGCAAAGTTGAGAGCGCGAGGCAGAAACTAGATAGATTGTATACCCTGTAAAGTCAGGAGGTGAGGAGGCAGCTGCTTTAAGGACCTTGAATCCCTGCACGCAGTCAGAATTGCATTCAGTTCTGAGCTGCATCTGTGCTTTTGCACCAGCGTTTGGTAAGAATCATCTGTATGTAACGTATAGAAGTCGGGCTAGGGTTAGACTCCAGTTGCTATTACGTTCTTGCAGGTATGGATGCAGAATTCCTGCAGACTCCGATGTGAGCCTGTCTTCAGCTTGTAAAACTAGATTGCCTGACAATCTGTAGTAATGCTGTCACGAGAGACAAAAGACAGAAAGTTGAACCTTCGGTAGAAATCTGACAAGAAGCCAGGTACTCAAATCAAGCCTCATTATTACATTTCTTTCAAGACAGTCGTCATTTCCTTTATAATTTTCTGAATTACCATAATGAGGATTAATTTGGCTTCCAGGTTGCCTTACACTGCACTGTTGTGCATACAAAAGGCTTGTTGTAAAAGCTTTTGAAGCACCTAGGTTCAGGCAGAGGTCAGGAGACACAAGCTTGTGTGCTGCTGGGGAAAAAAATGCAAAAAGGAAAAGGTTTTGAGGCACTCTCATGCAACTCTAAATGCTGCTCTTGGCTCGGCTTTGAGGTCTGCAGTGGCCTCTTTAGGGTACGGATGTCTCGTTTGTGTGGGAAAATCTGAACAGTAAGAACTACTGGGAGAAGGTCATACAGCTGTACGGGCTGTGCTCTTCATTTTTCAACAGTGGGAGCAGAGGGAGGTGGATGCCTACAGCTGCCAGCGCAGTTTGTTAAAGGTAAACCTGTAGGTAGAAACACCTAAAATCAGAGAAAGCTCTGGGGAAAGCGAAGAGCTTTGAACTGGCTTCGTACAAAGCTTTGTCAAACTCACTTAAGGATGGGAAAGGGGATGCTTGAATGGGGCAGGAGAGATGCGGAGAATGTGCTTGCTGAGGAAAAGTGAAAACATGGTCATCAGGAAGAGCACAAGATGGGGTTGAGGGCAAGAAGAAAGGGATGCACCTTGAATGTGGTAATTTCTGGTCATCCCTCTTACAGACACGTGGAAGTGCAGCGCTTAGCACCTGATCCCAGCCCTTGTGCCCCAGGTAGCACAAAGGGGCTCTGAAAGTAACGTCCCTAATGTGTTCCTTGAGTTCTCAGCAATGTGTTTCCCCTCAGCAGCTCTGGTTTGTCCCTCTGTGATCACAGTGTCCGTTATTCCCTGCTTCCTTTAGACTGCCACCCTTTGTGCCGTCAGTGTGTGGCCAACCTGTGGGACACCGGCAGCATCTGTCTGAAGTGCCAGAACGCCCGTCACTTGCTCCTGGGGGATCACTGCATTCCTGACTGTCTGCTGGGATACTATGCGGAGAATGGTGCCTGCAAAAGTGAGTAGTCCCTACAGGTGCCTCAAGGCGCTGCAAGGGACCCCCTGGATCCTTGCGAGATGTTCCATGAAATGGTTCCTATTTAGTAAAGAAGCTTTGTCTAGCTAGCGGGACACTGCACTGGGAGCTAGAGGTATAATTTCTGGCTAATAACTCTGCCAGCTGGCTCAGAGCACTTTCTCCTTGCTCCCCGTAACCTGTGTCTGCTTTCAGACTGTGAGTTCTCAGCGGCAGACAGTGCTGTACTGTCCTGAGCACATGCTGAGGCTACCGGGACCTAATCCGCTGTGACAATGCAATTAATAAGTGTAATGAGTGCCAGACAGCGGTATACTGGAGAGGAGGAGGTGAAGGTGAGCTTTTCTCTTTCTCTCTGGTAAATCCCATCTCTCAAAGGCGGTGGCACAGAGAACAGGGTGGCGGCACACTATATTCTGTGTAGGGTAGCTGCCCTGACATCACTCCTAGGAAGAGGTGGGCTGCTTAAGCACAAGAAAGGATAACTTCCAACAGAGGCTTTTCCTGTGCCCATCACCAAGTCTCCAATTTGCGTGGTACCAGCACAGCGCTGGGATACTAACACTTGAAAATACTTTCCGGCTACGTGCTTCGAAGGGCCGTGCAACTTCTGCTCACAGAAGGCAGAACTCTAGCTGGCAGCAACTTCTCGTGAAGTTTGCAACCATGGAGACTTGTCTTGCTACCGCAACAGTCCAAAAGGCGATCATTCGTAGCAGCTTCTAAAACAAAAAGCCCAATTTCATTCAGCCTTTTAGGCTAGCATGATAGATGCAGTGTTCCAGCTGCGTGGGTGAAGCTGCACTGATAGCACAATTTTATCCTCTAGTCTTCTGTGCCTTCGCCTACCCCTGGATCTCCTCCAGTTTTTGTTGTTGATGTGGTTTCATACTGCAGTCATTGCCTGAGCTGCTTTATATTTCTTGGGCTCTTAGAAGAAGTAGGTTGCGGTTCTTCTTATGTGGCCAACAGAGACACGTTAAAGCCCAGTGCTTTAACCCCACTGAGCAAAGGGTGCTGCAGTTTATTTTAAGAGAAAGCAAGCAAGACAAAAATTAGGCAAATTAGAATCCAGATGTAGATGCTCCTTTTTCAGGAAGTGGCATTTCCTAATCCAGTCTGACAACTGATGGTTCGTGTTTCAGAGCTTCTCTCCAGCGCTCCAGGAGCGGTGTGTTTATTTACCTGTGTTTGACAAATGAAATCTCAGTGATGTATGAAAGATACTCTGTGTCATTTAATTGGAAAGACCCCCGAAAGAGGTATTTTGCCTTACTGGAAGTTTAAGCCTAAGGATAACATTTCTTTCCTTTGGTATAAAGGTTTCATTTAAAAGAAGTTTTGCATTATTCAGACCATGTCAAAGCTCGTATTACATTTTGTGCTGGCTTTGAAGATCTCCAGCGCAGCGTAATGCAGTCGCCTCTCTGATTTCTTTGTACACTTTCACTCGTGATTAATTTGGCCTGATAGGTGTAATGATGGCATCAATCTTTAGGTAAAGGCCTATCAAGAAATAAAACAGATGAATAATTTTGTGAGTACGTACCCCCTTCGGAGAAACTGATAGGATACATTGGCCTCATCCACTGTGGTATTTTAAATCTCTTCAATCAGACGAAGAAGCACAAGAAGTGGGAGACAAAGGGATGGAAGGGAAACAGGGAAAGAAAACAAGAGGGGTGACATAAAAATACCTTTTCAAAAATGCAGGGAAAGAAAAAGATAGTAATGTCCTTCCTTACTCGAGGCAGTCGGTGGGATTGCTGGCTGCGAAGAATTGCAGAAGGACGTTGTAAGACTGAGTGTCTGGGCAGTAAAGCAAGAGGTGTTAAGTTTGGTATAGGCAGATGTAATGATGCACACAAGGATTCCCGGTTCTAACCTCACATACTGTCGGCGTCCTTGCCATGATCTCGGAAGTAAATATCAATCACCCTGTGAAAATGGCATCCCGGTATTCAGCAACGCTGAAAAGGCAAGTCAAATGTTAGGTCCGAGTACAAAAGGAAAGAGGAGTAGAAGAGTTTGTTCTGCCTGCCGTTGTCAAAAGGAGCGGCGTGCTGTGAGCAGTTCTGCTCATCTCAGAAGGGAAGGGCAGCAGGACTGAATGTGGGCGATGAAGGGCTTCCGTACAGCGAGCAGCTGAGTCGACCACAGCGTTTCAACCTGAAAACCAGGAGACCTGAGGAGGGGGGAAATATGATAGAGACCTACAAAGTAATGAGTGAAATGGAGAGAAGTCGCATAGAGATTGACTGTTCTCTCTTAGTGTTGCTTTTTCCCATAGGTAGCAGCTGTGCAGCTCTTGCTGAAGGGGTGGATGTAAATCTTCAGGGAGGTGTGGAGCTGTCAGAAAAGCACTAGATGGTTCCTAAATAGACAAAGCGCATCAGGCTTAGGAGGACCTGACCTGAAACTAGTTGAGAGGAAGCATGAGAGGGAGGTACTGATACATGCTTGTCCTTTTTTTTACTCTTTTCTGATAGACAGGTCTCAGCCAGATCCTGTAGGGGTGTTCTTAGGAAGAAGGGAAGGTTGAAGAGAAGAGGAATAGGTAAAAGGAGAGAGAAAGGAGAGGAGGGAAGAGAGCTAGTGTGCGTGGCACTCAGAGCACAAATAAACCCGTTTAATCCATCTGTCACAAGCTGGGTTGGCTGTGCTTCCGCTCCTGAGCACTGTGCACCAGTAAGGGCTTAGACTTAGTGGAAACTTTTGGTACTCTGTCAGCATGCTCAGTCTCTGAGAGGGCTTCTGCTGAACCTTGTGAAACTTGTGCAAAGACCTACATTCCCTTGAACAGAAACACTTGTTTTTGCTGTCCCTGCAGGGTGTCACCCCTCATGTAAAACCTGCACCGGCGAGGGTCCTTTTTCCTGCTCCTCCTGCAACACCAGCCTGGTTCTCTCCCACACCAGCACGTGTGTGGCAGTCTGTTCCCCAGGATACTACAGGGATGACAGGCAGACCTGCAAACGTGAGTGTCTCTCTCCAAGCCATCTCTCCTTTCCACAATGCGTTCACCGACATGTCTTTTCTTGTTCCTGCACTTACTGTTCCTCTTGCCAGGAAAAGAAAGATTTCAAGTGCCTAAAAATTCGATGTGAGTTGACAGAGGTGATTAGCTGCCTTAGAAACAGAGCCTACAGCATGGTTTAAATTTGAACACAGTTGCAGTTTTTGTTATCGACTTCAAAGGCAAGAGGCTTTGGGTGCCATAGTTAAAATCTGTAGGAGAGTTTGCACAGGCTTCCTTGTTGTCTAAGGTGGTACATAGAGAAGAGGCCAAAAGTACTGGTGGATTCTGGGCTTTGTGAAAACTTGACAAGTCTAGACCAGTTTTAATCAATTCTTACCAAGGCAAACCCCCTCCCCACTGTACAACCTGCCGGTACCTGTCATAGAAGCTGTTTTAAGACTGTAGCATTTATGCTACATTTTTTCCGCATGTGAAACCTTAGTAGAAACAAGGTGCAGCTTGGTAGGCACAGCCGCGACTGACTTGAGCTGTGATATTTTTACCTCCTAACGATCTGATGCAATTGATCTGGTGTTAAGTCCAGTAAGGTTTTATCCTACTCCTGCTATCCCCTGCGAATCTCTCGGGGCCTCTCTTTTCCTTTACGTTTACTCTGGCCCTGACATCAGTTGGGTTATTCCTCACTTAGTTACTGGGCTTGATGTTCCAAAATGCAAAATCGTATGGCCCTGAGACATAAAAAATACGAAAAAACCCTGCTTGAATTGACCCGCTCTAATACAGATACCTAAAAATGAGTGAGTGCTCAAGAGGTTTGTTTGCTGTGAACCTGAACACTCAGATTTGTTGTCCTGCATTACCCTGATTTAAATTATCCTGATTTGTGATAAGACAGCTCTGTTGCACTGCGGGAAGTATAGGTATCACTGTCATCCTATCTAGACCCAATTTCTTTACCGATGAGGTCCTATAGGAAGAAGCTGATGTGGTTGTCAGCTTCACCTGCCTTTTGTTGAAATATATGATTCTCCTGAAACTATTATTTCCATCTTATCAGCAGACACCTTGCGTAAGTTCAAGGAACTAGGTGGAAGACTTTGTACCATTCTTCTGCTGACAGAAAAAAAAAAAGCTATTCAATAATAATGGAAAAAGGAAGGTAATAAAAAAGATTAATAAAAAAAAGGAATCATGGGATTCTCACTGTCCTGGCTAGTTTCGTACAATCTCTGCGAGATATTCACTGTTCTCTCCTGCAGTATGGATTCTATTCTTGCTAACTACACCAGAATACCTCCCTTCCTAATTAAAAAGCCCTTTTCTAATAAAAACTTTCCTATTGATAGCTTCTCCCTCAGGACGTCATGGTAGAAGTGGAATGTTCCTGAGGACTGTACCCTTCCTGAATTTGGTTCAGTAGCTCAAATGCAAATAGATTTTTGCAAGCAAATACAACTACTTTAATCTCCCTATTGCAAATGGCTTTTTAAGAAGTGTGTGTAATCCTTGTGGCAGGAGGCTCAAGGCAAAGTGTGTTGGTGCATTGGATTTTTGTCATTCCAAGTGTCACTTGTGCCTTTTCAAGTGAAGTACTGCTGATAAGCCATGTAGATATAAACTGTCCCCGGCTGCTGGAAAACTACCACTTAGAGGTAATGAAAATTGTTTAAACGGAGGTTGGCTGTTAGGCTGGGAAAATTTGGTCTCTCTTCAATGTTTTATTTTAGTCGCATTGCACTTTTGAGGAACTCAGGTTTGGAATGAAGTTCACAGAGATGCTGAGTGCACGTATGGACTCTCGGAGATATTTTTAAACTCGGTGACACACTGGCTGAGGAACAGTGCAAAGCTTAACAAGTTCTTCATGGGTTTAAATATGCAGATATGGATTCCTGCTGATAAAACAAGCAGACGGGATTGCGTTCAAATACAGTTTTTGCTTACTGTTCTGGCGTGCCTCTGTGGGTAACCTGATTTCTATAGATTTAGACCTCATGTGGTATGTTTTATCATACTTTTAATAGCTGGCTTTTCATGGCACTTACAAACAGTACTTTTTTCCGTGTAGTATTCTTAAGTTAAGTGAAACCAGACTTGCACCAGAGCACGTAAAACCAGCTACTAGGTTCTTTAGGTAAACATTTTGTTAAAAATCATTTGTACCTCAGTAAAATGCAGACTTTCTGTGACATTTTTTAGATAAGCTAAAACAAGTAACTGTTTTGAAGTACACTGGGCTCTCACTTCAATGAGAGCAACGTGGGCATTTTCACATTTACTTTGGTGTTTTGAGGTTTTGCAGATATAAAACTCTGTCTTGAATTAAAAGCAAATTGAAGTGGATTTCCACAATTGGCATATCACCAAATTAGCATTCTACAATTAGCATGTCACCGACACGTTACTGCAAGTAATGTCGGTGTTTAGCACCTGAACTGTAGTTATGCTAAATGCTAGGAGAGGTTTTGTTTGTTTTTACCATTAAAAATGGCCAGCTATGCTTTATTCTTTAGTTTAAACACTTGGGCCTGTGTTTTCAGAGCTTTTTCTTATTTATCATAACTAGAGAATTGAGCTTGGCCAAAGATTCTGATTCTGTATGGGTTTAGCGATGCTCAGGGTTAGTTGGCCAGGAATTTAGCAATCCCTTTTGCATACCACCATCATTGTATTTGCTAGCAGGGCAGGTACTGCTGTTTGTATCAAGCAGACGTGTGGACCTCCGTCAGTTTCCTGCATATTATTTTTATAAAACTTCATCTCACCAGAATCAGAGTTAGCTTTTCAGTGCATAAGCAAGGGGCTAGGAAAACTTTTTTGGTCTTTCATAGCACATTGCCATTAAATTTTCTGCTGTGAATTAGCTAAGAACCCTGACATCAGTACTGAGTACACTTGGCTGTTAGTACAGCCTCCTGAGAAGTTTAGACCCCAGACATCAAAGAAGTGAGTTGAAATATTCCGAACCTCTGGACTTTGATCCTAGATTCAGTAAATCCCTGAATTATTTTTCCCTGGCATCTTTGTTTGCTCCCTGCAGCTCCAAAATTTCACACTGTGTGCAAATGAAAAGGTGGGAACTTTAAGTGAAATTAAACGGGCCCGTGGTCCCACCGAGGTTTGCTGAGTGGATTGCAGCAGTCTGCTATGGTCTCCAAATCTGTGCATTTATGAGTTAAGTCTGAAATCATATGAAATGCAGGTTACTTAAAGAAAATAAGAACAGGGGCAGGGAAAGCTCTTATTTGGGGATTTGAATTCAAGGTCAGTGTTTTACCCTGACCTGTCCAGAGGAGTGTAAGAAGCAGTGTGAGGAGACATAACGTTCTATTCCAAATGGAAGGCGGCTTTTTACATTTTGGAGGCTGTCAAAAGGAGCATAAGAAGCAAAAACTCTGAAGTCTCCACAAGGTGTCTCTCAAAGAGGACAAGAGGAGTAGCGAGGCTACAGGATAATACCGTTCCTCCTTGTACGGTTGGCTGGTGCGTCAGTAATTACAGTTATTTTCTTTGCCTTTGTCTTTCCACAGCTTGCAACAGGCAGTGCCTGAGCTGTGAATCAGCTGCCGGCTGTACGTCTTGCAGAGATCCAGCTAAGGTCCTGTTGTTCGGAGAATGCCAGTACGAGAGCTGCGCTCAGCAATATTATCTGGATTTTTCCAGCAAGACTTGCAGAGGTGAAAAATACATTGTTGGCTTAAGGAGAAAAGAAAAAAAAATTGCAAGTGCCTTAGCTAAGAATCCATTATATTGCAGCACGATCTGTGCAGATGGCGTGCTTTAAAAAGTGTGTGTGAGGGAGGGAGTTGTTCAGTGACAGACTACATGCGAGGCTTATACAGTTTTTTCTCTTTTTCGGCAGTTTGCTGTCACATACTTCAGCCTTTCAGTGAAACAAGATTATTGCAAATCCTTCTCTTGTAAATGATTTAGTAAGTGAGCCAGCAAACTTTTCAAGGGTCAGGTCCAGCAATTCATTTAGTCATGGGTCAGCTGAATAACGAGTGAGCTTACCAGGCTAAATCTTTTTTAGAGTGCTTATAGGGCCTTGTGTACTTACCTGCTTCTCTCTGTCTTATTAAATACTGCTTCGCTGGATGACTGCAGAAACAACAGTTTGGAGTGATTTAAAGGACACATGGCTTGAAAGATATCCAGAACTCCCAAGGAGAGTGTTCCATAATGGAAATAAGTGAGGATAATGTGGCTTTATTGCAGCTAACACCACTAAGACCAGGATATAATACAAATTACTGGTTGTTCAGTGTTCATTTCTACCTGGCTCTCTCAGTAACTGAACCGAACTTCACTGAATAGCGTCTGTCCTCTTAACATTGCGGTTCTTCAGAGAGGTGACATTGTCTGGTGTTTAGGGTGTTGGAATGAGGCAGGACTCTTGTCCTGGCTTTGTCTGGGACGTGCTGCATGGACTGCAGTAGTTCAGCTCACTGCAATGAGTCCTTATTTCCCCCTCTCTTGCTCTTGCCTGTTTGTCTGTCTCATCAACCAAACGTGTCAGTCATTAATTGCTGATATAGACCCTTTAAGTGCCACCAAGAAACAAACAGTAGCGTTGGCAGCCTGAATAGTCCTTGGGACTCTGCTGAAGACTGGAGGGGAGATCGTACACGGTCGTGTGAAGGCAGATCTGATCGCAACTGGATCCAGTGTGTTTCTGGCCAGTGGACTTTCCCGAGGGGCGTTTGGACAGTGAGGGACGACGATTTCATTTTCTTTTGGTCAGAGTCATTTGAAAGCGTGAGCTTGATGAAGTGGGGTGGATAATTGCTAACAAGCAACAAACTCGGTGTTGGCAGAAAAGGAGCATCGCTGCTTATGGGGTAAAGTCAGGCTTTATGGGCAACAAAACTGTGCCCGTGTTAGCAGGTCTGAATGCTGAAAAAGAGCCAAGCCTGCTCAAATTTGACATAGTTAGAACATGTTAAGTCCAAGAGAGGGAAAAAACCTCACCCGTATCTTGAGTTGTAATGAGACACTCTGTACAAATCATGCTTTCTTCTTGTTTTAGTCTCTCTTGAACAGTTTTTTACTGTGCTCTTTGCTCGTAGGGCTTATATTCCCATGGCTTGTAGACCCCAAGTGCTCAGCACTTGTATAGGGTGCGCACCCCACAAAGGGCTGCCCTGTGTTGACTTTTTTTTTCTTCCAGAGTGTGACTGGAGCTGTAACGCTTGTAAAGGTCCCCAGAGGACCGACTGCCTCCAGTGTATGGAGGGCTACGTTCTCCATGAAGGCGCTTGTGTGGAACAGTGCCCTGCAGCTTTCTACAAGGAATCAGACACATGCCAGCGTGAGTTCTTCTTGAGTGTTACTTCTAATCGCTGCTGCCCACATGTTCCTCCAATTTGTGCACGTCTTGCATTCAGAAGGCACACTCTAGCTTCAGATCTCTCGCTGCCCTCCAGCACGCACACGCAATAGAGCTGTGGTTCCTGCACGGTGTTAGAGCACGGGGCAGGAAGCAGCTGAAAGCGGTACTGAGCTGAACTCTTTATGTATGACTTTTAGGGTGTGATCAACACTGCCTTCAATGCCGCCAACCAGATGAGTGCAGCCTTTGCGAAGCCCCGTTTTTCCTCTTGGACACTCGTTGTGTTCACCAATGTGGGAAGCGATACTATGCAGACCATGCACAGCGAAAGTGCTCAGGTAAGCAAAGTGAGCATGATGTGGTGGAGAGGGACCAGCGTTGTGGTCTGTGTTCTCTGTACACTGCTTTTTCTCCGCAAGGCTGAGGTGAAGAGGAAGCGCTGGGATGCTGTGCTAAACTTGCTGTTGAGGCGATGCAGTCACCTGAGAATTTGATAACAGGCTGTATCTGCATTTAGACGTGCCTAATTCAGGAGGAATGAGATACAATGTAGATGGCACTGGTGTGT
This sequence comes from Pluvialis apricaria, assembly GCA_017639485.1. Lineage (NCBI taxonomy): Eukaryota > Metazoa > Chordata > Aves > Charadriiformes > Charadriidae > Pluvialis > Pluvialis apricaria. The sequence goes on from CM030010.1 coordinate 83,281,181, forward strand.
GTGTATGTGTGTACACACCGTATATAGAAAAACGGGTATTAAAACCACATTTTTAGAAAGGTTTCGGTTGTATTTGCGGGTTAACAAGCTGTGTAGGACTTGAATGTGTGTTTGGAGTATTTTTTTCAAGTTGGTATAATAGTTACTTCCAGTTGGAAGATCATCTCAGGTTCTCTGTAGTCAATGGGAAACAGTGGTCAAATGAGGAAGGAACTTCTTAACAACTTCTTTATCTCAACTCTTTGCCCCTTCTTTTTGATTATTTTTGTCAGGTAGGTAAGACACAAATAGCAGTGGTGTTTCTGTTCTGACCCCCGGGGACAGCCCTGTGCACCAGTGGCTGCGTTGTTTTTGCGGTGTCTCAATGGGGTTGTGCTTTCCGTCCGATTCAGCTTGTCCTCCTGGATGCTTGGAGTGTGACAGTGACAGCATGTGCCACCTCTGTGACAGCACCACGTTTCTGCAGGATAAGATTTGTGTTTCTGCCTGTGGCCAGGGTTTCTATGGCAATACGTGGACCAGGGAGTGCGAAGAAGGTGAGTGTCTCATGATAAAGCAGCAGAGCTGGCAGACTTACAGCAGATTTTATGGCCAGAAGTAGTGTTCATTCAGTGGCGTTTTTGGAATTCAGTTTTGTGGAGTTTTGTGTTGACTGTTAAAAGTTGGCAGCTATTTTTCTCCAACTTTTTTTTTTTTTCCTAAAATATGCACGTAGATGGTTTTCTAAGTGGAGTTACCTAGTTAGGTATAGAGGCATGTCTTTCCAATCACAGCATCATTTATCATCAGTGTAAAACAAATGAAAAAATATCTTGGGGGAAATCCCGTACTGAATCAACTGTAGTACTTACTTATCTTTTCTTTGTTCTAAATGAAGATTTAGTAGTCCATCTGCAGGGCAGGCCGGTGTATGTCGGCTTTGAGTTTTGTGATGGGAACTCAAGATGGGAAGTAACTTGCCCAAGCCTCTCAAAATCATAGTGGGGATTGGTATGGTCTGCATTTCTTCTTGAGATGGTGGTTTTTCACCTAGGTCAGTAACGAACAGGGCATTATAAGGGTCCGGTCTGTTAACCGAAGATGGTAGTGATGCTAACACAGCCCACGGCTGTAATTCGTTCAGTAATACTTTTCCCTTCTTTCTTTTTAGCCAGCAAGCATCCCTCGAGCTTCCACGTGAACAGTACCCTCACAGTAGGAATTGGTGGGGTAAAGCCCTTAGACCTCCCCTTACTGGGTGTGCGTGATCTGGATGGTGACACAGGACAGCTCTTGTTCCGTATCGACAGCACGCCCTCCAACGGCAGGCTAGTGATGGTGGAGAATGGGAAAGAGGAGCAGCTGAGCAAAGGCGACCACTTCAGCTGCGAGGATGTGAAGGAGAAGAGGGTCCGCTTTGTGCACAGCAAAGAGAAATCCAGGTGACTCTGTTGCAGCTTTTCTCAGAGCGCTGGCCTTAAAAAAAAAGTGTGCATCTTAGAATCGTAGAATTGTTTAGGTTGGAAAAGACCTTTAAGATCATCAGGTCTAACTGTTGACCTAACACTGCCAAGCCCACCACTAAACCATGTCCCTCAGCACATCTGCGCATCTTTTAATACCTCCAGGGTTGGTGACTCAAGCACTTCCCTGGGCAGCCCATTCCAACGCTTGGCAACTATTTCAATGAAGAAATTTTTCCTAATATCTGATCTAACCCTCCCCTGGCATAACTTGAGGCCATTTCCTCTTATCCTATCCCTTGTTACTTGCAAGAAGAGATGATACCCACCTCACTACGTCCTCCTTTCAGATAGCTGTAGAGAACGTGTATTTCCTTGTTCCTTGGAAACATTCTTACAGTGAAGCACACTCCTTGCTGTTGTTAAATAAATTACCAATGTATTTATACTGTGCCATAGTGTAAGTGACGGTGCAGAACTTCTCTGTGGTGTAAGAGGTCACTGTGATCCAGCTACCAAACGCGTTGTGCTTTAGGGATGCAGGAGTCTGTCTCATCTTTTGGATACTCTGCTGTGGGTTTAAAACTGGCATATTACTCTGGTTCTTACAGCAATTTCTTGATACTGTCAGGAGGATGCTCAAACGATGTCACCGCTATGCTTTGCAGCATAATCTACATTCAGCCATTACTTCTTTGTCTGCAATATGAGCTCTGTTAGTGTCCTGGGATAATTAGCGGTGATTAGTAGCTGGCAATGCTCACGCTGCAAGTGTGTCGCAAGGAAGCAGATTTTTCCTGCTGCCGGGCAATAAGCCAGTCATCCTGCCAAATTTCACACTTGATTTACATCACCATAAAGCCTTGGAACTAGAATGATACCAGTGGAATTGTTCTAAATTTCTGCCTGCGTATATCAGGGTGTTCTTTGATCCATTGTTCTCAGTAAGACTTTCAGGGTATCCTTCTGATACCAAGGGTTAGCTCATGTCCACTAGACTCAAGGCATGTGTTTCTGTATCGTGCTTTTTTTTTTTTTACCTGCCTGGTAGTCACAGAGAAATGTCAGGATCTTGTCTTGCGAAACACAGCTACTTTATGTTCAAGGTTATTGTGTGGCATTATTAAAAAGTAAATAGGAAGCAAAAATGCTGAAAAGTGAGAGCTTCTGTTCCAAAGCCAGATAAGTGGCATTTTTTTTTAGCAGCGAATAGGTGACATTTAGAATTGCTACTTTATCTTGCAGATGCCATCCTATATGGGTAACATTAGTTAAAGGGAAATGAGGGTATAGTATTACATAGGTAAAGGTATTTTATTACATGTTGTGACTGTTGTGAATCTTCAGAAAAAATCCTATAAAAAACATAATTGAAAAAACTTGAGCTAAAGCTTCTGTCACTAAGCTAGTCATTTTTACTGAATATATAATATTGTTATCATTATTGAATCCTGCAAGAGCACTTCGTTAATTTATATTATCCTATATTTTGGCTTGTTGGGGACTTGTTTAGGAAAGGACAGTTTACCTTGAAGGTCAGCGATCAACAGTTCTCCCATCCTGAGGTGGTCAACATTCAAGCGTTTTCAACACAGGTAATGTAAGAAAGCCTGGAAACAACCACAAATTTTGTACCGTTTGGAGCCCTGGTTTCTTGCAGTGATAACAGAGGAGCTGGGCAGAAGTTGATCTGGAGTTTTGGTCAGGCAAATTAGACTCAACTCTCACTTGTTGAGAGGCAGCCAAGAGTCATATGGAAGAACTGCTCTTGGGGTAAGTGACTGAAGAAGCTGGCCCGTGTAATTTTACTTGCGTGGGGAATTGTAGCTGTGCAATGGTAGAGCAATTATCAGCGAGGGCTAAGGAGTCCCTACTGTTTAGATTATTCTTTGGATCCGCGGATGGTCTAGTTCAGTCTCTTACTGCAGGGCAATTGAACGATGATTGATCCCTGTGGTAGGGATGCTTTGACAGTCAAGAGCATTTACTTAAATGCTCTGTTCTAGGGCAGTTGGGAATTAAATCAGCATGAGCTATTTAAAGTGTGTCTCTTAAACTGCTCACCGCTTCTAGGCAAGTTGACGGTGCTGTCAAGTGTCCATGTCTGTCATGTTACTGTTATTTAGAGACTAGCGTGATATCGTGGAGGGGCCTCACCCAAGGGACGGTCTACAGGCAGTACGTCTGTGACTCCGCTTCTGAGGGTGGGCTCTCTAGACGGCAAGGTATGAAGATACACATTAAGGGAGAGGGCACAGCATTACAGAAAGGAGTCGTTCAAGCCCGGCCTGGCTGCGTGTGCCAAGCTCAGCCTCTCAGCAGGTCATATCATCGCACCCCTCCAGACAGGCGTTGATTCCCACTCAAGCTCCAGGTGTTCCTCTGATGATGCTGCGAGGGCACTGGATGCGCTGGAGCTGCCCGGCCCGGCTTCCCGCTTACTGCTGGTCTTGCTGGCAGCGAGTTCACCGTGGGCTCACTTGAACGGGGTCCAGGTTTCCAAGGAGGCTTTGCAGCTTACACTGGGCTTTTTCTGTAGTCAAACTGTCTAGTTGAAAGCTCGATCAGATAGCTTTGCTTGAAGGGAAGTTGTTGTGGCTACTTGGCATATTCTAGCAGCGTAAAGAGACTTTAAAGTGCAAATGAGAGTCTGCTGCTCTTAAGGCCCATTTACGTCCTCAGAGGGGCACTAAATGGCTTGATAAAACTGTAACTGGAAATCTGGCTATCATCCTTTCTCTTTTAGTGCTGACTCCTTCCTGCCTACAAGCCTGACTCAGCGTCCATCCTCACAATGAGTAATTTAAGAAATGAATTTCTTTTAATCATTGCAGTGGTGGATGGGTTTGTGTCTGAAGGTGCTGGTGCGATTCTGTGCTTCATGCTGAGTCTAGCAGGAGTGTAGCCAGCAGCTCAAAAACATGGCGAGCTGCTGACTTGCTTACTACAGTACCACGCTGGGGGCCTGCGGGGGGGTCTCCAATTTAATATATCTAGCGTTCCTTATAGGAAACAACTCCTTCTGAGATGCGTAATTTCTGTGGTTCTCTGACAATCTTGAGATTTTGTGCTGCTTGGGTTTTTTCCAGTTTGGAGTCCTAGAGATGTGGTAGCTTCAGGGGTAGGAATTATATTTTTTTTTTAATTGTGTTTTGTTGCTTTTAATCATTGTATTCCATATTAGTCATGCCATAACTTCTGGAAATTAGAAGCGTTCTAGTTTGTCCTTTGGTGCAAGCAAAACTGTGGATTTTGATCCTGTTGTGTGTCTATTGATTCTGGCTGGTGCTGAAATCTTTGCTTAGTCTAATCTCTTGTTTACCTCAGTAGGACATTCGCCTAAGTAAGAGCTGCAGTCGCTGCTGCAGAATACATAAGTGAGGCTTAATAATAGGAATTTTGCCTGCTGATGCTTAATAACCCTGATAAGTTGTACGCAGGTGAGATGGCAGCAGTTAGCTCTCTGCTGAATGTTCCCAGGGCTTTGACTTTGTCTCTGCAGGATCACTCCCCTCCCGAGGCAGGGTATTACTGATGCCAAATGATGTTCGTTGGGATCAATAGAGACTGCAGATTTAAACTTTCTTGATGACAAAGAACTAGGGAACTAATTTAAACCAGCAGAAACGTGGCCTGTAGCTGATCTTCATTCTAGGATGAATAGGGCTGTTTGGAGTCTTTGAAAGAAAATAAATAATGATGCTGACGACACCCAGTTTTGCTGCCTTTGAGAGGGACTTTATCAGTTCAAGACAAGCAAAAGCACATCCTTCAGTGTTAGTTGATGGACTCATTTCTACTTAGAAGCATTAATTCAAGCTTCTGCCTCTCAGTTTGGCTCACTACTATTAGTATCTTGTGGAGGTTATTCTCCCTCTCCTGGCGTTCTTCCTTCCTTCCTTTTTTTTCCACTCTCTGCAACTCATTTTAAACAGATAACCTGGGCACGCTGGTTGTCTGGGCTCTTATTCTCAAGCATCAGTGCTCTGAAAGATGTTGTAAGTTACCAAAATTGTAGGTTATACACAGGGAGAATGTGGTGTGTCTCCATCCCCAACCCACTCTGAACTGATTATTCACAGACATAAATTTTCAGCATCTGAGGTGCCTGCGGACATGCCTGTAATATGTAGACCTCCCAAAATAGTTGGGGTCTGCGTTTCCATTTGAACTTCCATGGTTGGTAATAAGGCAAAGCTGTGTTGCCTGTCTCTTATCCATGAAGACAGCAAAGAGAATACAGGCTCGAGATGATAACTAACTTGCTTTCCATATAAATGTCCTAAGTTTTTTTCCTTTCCTAAGCTTGGTGTGGGATAAGAATCTTATTTTAATGTAACTAAATCAGTCTAAATTGCTAGATATTCTTAGATCTGCCTGCTGAGGGGGAAAGTCCGGAGAGGGATTCTCTGTTGCTTAGAAATAGGAGGTTTCCAGGGATGAAGTGAGCTAATTTCCTTAAGCCCGCATTTTTCATTCCAGACTATGATCGTGATCAAATTGCAAAGGTTTAGCAAACACCTAAGGGCTGCTTTTGTGTTTCAGGCGCCGTATGTGTTCAGAAATGAGGCCCTCCTTGTCCACCAAGGGAAAACTGGAACTATAACAGAACTGTTGCTTGGTGTGAGAGACAGTGACAATCCCCAGGACGTTGCGCTGATGGTTTTAGAGCCTCCACGTCACGGGCGGCTGATCAAACCTCCTGGGGATTCGGCTTCTGCAGTCCACGTATTCCAGCTGGATGACCTTGCCAACGGACTGCTGCGTTATGCTCACGATGGCTCTGACACCCGGAACGATGTGGTTCTTTTGCAAGTGAACGATGGGTACCACTTCCAGAACATCCTGTTCCACATTAAGATTGCTCCCAAGGTACGTGCTGTGGCATAAACCCTCGCAGGCAAATTAGAAGTCTGGAAAAGTATCGCTGTGTCCCTGAGGTGTCACTAATCCTGCATTACTGACAGGCAGTGGTGAGCGACAGGAGAAAGCAGTGGCTTGATTGAGTTTTGGAGGTCACCTGAATATTTGGTTTGCAACAGGAATGGTTCAGCTCAAGCTGTGCAGCTTGGACAATTCAAAGTCCATAGTTATTTGATAAAAAGATTTTCTGGGGTTGCAGCTGAGAGTTTTGCACTGGTAAGGGCAATGAATTAGAGAATGAGTGGGTGGTGGAGAGAGGGCTGATGAGATGGGCAAACCAGTCACTGGGCTGATGGGAGACGTGAAAGGACCACACATGAACCAAACAACATGGCTGATAAGGTGTATCACTGGTACTGCAGTGGTGGCGGTGCCTCCCGCTGTTCACTCAGCGTTGCTCCACTGAAATCTTTCACTTGATGCATTTTTCTCTTTGATGACTTCCCAAAGGACAGGGCACAGATACTCAAATTCAGAAATTATTAAGAAGAATTTTAATTTTGCTTTCTTGCTTTTATTGTAGTTCATAATTAAGTAATGGTCATTTGTTTCTTCTGTATTTGGACATGAAATGGCAGTTCATATTAAATTTGATAGAGATTACAGCAGTAAAATTAGAAACAGTGGTGCTTTTCCATTTGTTTATGAAATAAACCCCAGCCGAACAAGGCCTGAAATACGTACAGTATGTGTTGTGGAGCCTTGCAAAAAAATCAAGTTGCTGAAGTGCTTGCAAGCATTTCAGTTCAGATATTCTGGTATTGTAATAATACAGAAGGGAAAAAAAAAGCTGAAAATTTTCTTATCCCTTAGTTAATGTGAAAGAGGAATGAAAAATAGAGCTGTCGGAGAAGTAGTCCACTGGTTTCAGTCCTTTTGTGTATGGATCTGAGAATTACACAATCTCTGAGTGCTTCCACTCTGTGAAATGGGAGTTAGGAGCAGATGATATTATCCCTCTTTTGTCCTCATCTCTGCTGTATTAGATGCCTTTCACAGCAAGTTGGGCATGAAAACTTTAAGTAAGGTTTACAAGCGCTACGTGCGTCTGTGTAGTTAGCGCAAGGAGGGACTGATCCCATTTGGACCCTGCGGGTGCTCCTAAAGCTGCGGTAGTAATTAATGATAATTAGTGGCATGACTCACACATCAGTCTGGGAATGAAAAAAGGGGTTGCTTTCAAGGCTGCTGCTGAGTTATTAGACTCCTGGAATAAAAGCAGCCCTGCCTGTGGTTTCTTTACCCAGATCACTTATGTGGCCCTAAGGAGCCTGTATAAGATCAGAAGGACTGTGAAAGTGCTTGGACACCACTCTTGTGTTGTTTGTAACGCATTTTACTTATTATTTTTTTTTGCTATTGATTAAGCAAGTTCTTGTAAATGCCAGTGAGGGTGAATTGCTGAGAACAGTTTCCTTTATTGGCCAATTTTGCGCTCCCTGGTCTCTCGTTATCTTTCCAAGTGTCTCTGTGCAGCACTTGGCTACGGAGAAGAATGAAGGTTGGTGACAGAGGTGAGAGCGGAGCGGCTTTTAGTGTGAGGGTAAAGCTGGCAGATGCCCAGCTCCTGCCTCATCCTAATTACCGTCTTTGTGGAGTAGCCTTGGGAGCTGAAATGCGTGCGGGGTTTGTTTCTGAAAGGGTGCTGTTGAGACACACACGCAAAGAAACTTGGGGCTTTTGCCTTGGTGCGCATCCAAAGATGGCGAAAGAGCCTGGTAGGACCCTGGCTGGAGGTGGGGGAGTTCAAGGTGTGGTTTTTTAACCACGTTACTTATCTGAGTACGCAGAGCTTGTTACAACGTGCTGCTGGATGATTTTATATAGAAAGTCCTGGTGTGAAAGGCCGTTTCTAGGTTTGCTGTTCAATGGGCTGAGACAGTATAATTCTCAGGCGTTAATCCGTAGGAGCGCTGCATGAAAACATAAATGAAGGACAACGCAACCTTCCCAATATTACGAATTAGAGGGTTTTATTTCTTCACAACACGTATGCCTTGTTTGCTGCAAGGTGCTTTTTTTAGTCCCTTTGGTTGCTAACAGCGTGCTTTTCCCTCTTTGCCCCCGTCCAAACACTTCGTTTGACCTACTGCAGTCTGAACAGCTGGCCTCTATTTTGAGAGCTCTTAATAACGATTTGCGCTGCTGTATATTTTTGTTGACATTCTCTAACAATATATAGCTTCTGAGAAGTGAATTTGAGACCTGCTGGTGCTTCATTTTTGGCAGAGCACCGCCAGTGGTGCTCCAATGGGGAATAAGGAGCCCATGCCCTAGAAAACAGGATCGCAGGCTATGCACTGTAAGTCAGAGGAGGTCAGACCTACCCACGTGTGATCTGCCCGTTGCTGACGGGATGTGGAATCCTTTCTTACCTGAAGAGGCATGGGGGAATGCAGGAAAAAGACAAAAGATGGTTATTTTAGGGGTGCGTTGCACCTCTAGAGGCGATTCAGCTAGGGGAGGTCTCCAAGATATTTGCAAGGCACTGCCCTACCTGGGAGCAGGTAGCTCAAGCGTGGACCAGGGAGCATGTTAACCTCCCCAAGCTCTCTGAAAACGCTTTTCCTGTGCTATGAATTCTTTGACCACAGTTTGCTAACTGTGTGCTCAGCTTTCGGTTTAAAAAAAAAAAAAATCTACTGTGATTCTGGCTGTTTTGCTGAACACAGAGTGAGCAGTCAGATCAGACAATAGCTTGTCGCTAAATATATTTTTTTAAAGATGACCAAGCGAAAAGGGTGTTCTTATTAACAAGCAGGATCGCAGCATCAAAGCCAGGTGGAAATGATATTACAAAATGCCGAACTGGTTTAATGTGGCCAGTGAAGGAACATTCAATCGTTTAGTTACCGAAAAGCCAAAGGGTTCCATGTTCATAGCAAAACCAAAACCTTGTGTTTATTTAGCATTCACTTCGAAATATTTGATTTTCAAACACTGCATTTCACCTGTTATTCTTTGAAGTGTGGCTGGTCTGTCTTTTCTCTCCTTGCACAATAAATCCAGGGACCTTTCTGACCTTTTTAGTTTGTTTGCTGGTCAAAAGTTATGCTTTGCTAGGCCTATACGTGTCATGATGTGGTCGAATCATTAAGGTCAGAGGTGAGTTATCATGTATATTGGCGGGGTTCTTTTGGCTGGCACAGGGTCTGCTTTTCTTTGCTGTTCTTTAAAAAGATAAAGCAACCATTGTGCTGGGAAACTCTTGACCTGACACAGTCTAAGATCATGCGGCATTTAAAAATTAACACTGTGCAATATAAGTGCTGTACCAATTAAACGGGTGGAAGTTGCTCAGCAGACTTGTCAAAATGGAGGTGGGAAATCATCCCTTAATGTGATTCTTTTTCACAAACATCTTTTTAGCTCTCTCTGCTGTCTCTGTTGCAGATTCAGAAGAACATGAGTCGTTTATCAGTTTTGGGGGGGGGCACATGATAATGTGGAGTAGTAAATGAGGAGGAAGATGACCACTTATACGGAGCAGTCAGGATTTTGACTGATTATGCAGTTCACCACAGCCGGTTTCAAGGTGAATCTGCAGAAATCAAGAAGAGAAGTCACATTTACAGCAACTGGGTTTATAAGAAAAACCGTGGCACAGAAGTCACAGGGATTTTGGTGGCGTGTCCAACAGAGTATGAGCTAACAAAGTAATTTAGAGCCCAAAAGGGCCAATAAAATCCTTGAATACCAGAGTGGTGTTACTGAAGTATATGAAAACTGTATTGAAACCATTACTGCATCCAGTCCTGACATCCACGTTTCAAGAAGCTTGAATGACTATTGGATAAATATTCATTTGGGAAAAAGCCACAGGAATAATTTGAAGGTTAGAAAACCCACCAAAATAGCAAAAGACTGATGGATGCTCGGGCAGACTTCAGTTTTACAAAAGTGGTTAAGTGATGACTTGACTGTGGGCGTAAGTCCCGTGAATGTTAAACTGCTGCTGTTCAAGCAAAGGATGGAAAACTGTCATAGTTTATGTTTCTGCCAAAATTCATCATTAGTATTCGCATACGCTTAAGTTCAATTTTCCCCCAACTTGTAGGAAAGCATGAGGTTGATCTTGAACCTGGGTTTGCTAATGAAGAGGTGAGAACAGTTACAGATGTGTGTAAAGATAGTGGAGGTGCCATATAGTTTTGAATGGGTAAGAAGCGGTTGTTCTGCAAGTACCCTTGAAAGCTGTGTATTTTTGGAAATAAAATGCCATATAGATAGTTTTGGATGGGTAAGAAGCGGTTTTTCTGTAAGTACCCTTGAAAAGTGTTAGAAATAAACTTAAGAGACGTGAGAGAAAATGTGGATCCGATCAAAGTAGTGTAGTAGATTGGATACTTTTTTTCAGATGTTGATAGCGGTGAATTTTCCACTGTGCTGTGCAGATCAATTCTGTCAAGACATGGCAAAAGTCAAGCAGAGAGAGAAGGAGGATGGTGGTAAAAGACAAAATTATGGAGGGAGACTGAGGTCAAGAAGGTTTCGGGTCAGCAATAGGAAATTGGAACCATTGGAGGACAAGGTCAGTTCTACAGGGTGAGAATTGCATCTGAGGGATATAGGTGAAGGACACACAACTGTTTCTTGAAGCAGACAACCAGGGTTGAATGCATAAGAAATTCCAAAATAGTCTGCTTGATCCTTTTCACTTGAAAATCTGTTTCCATCACTGCAGCGTTGCTGATAATCGGTTAAGCCTTTTTCTGCTGTCCCCCTGCATGCAGAATGACAGAAGCCCTCAGCTGGTGACAAATTCCCTGGTGTGGGTGCCCCAGGGAGGCATGCTACAGATCTCCAAGACAATTCTGCACGCTGAGCTACCCGGTGCCCATGACTCTGAGATAACCTACACCATCATCAAGGACCAGCCAAGACATGGTAAATATCTTTGGATATTTTGTTGTCAAAAACCAGATGTAAGGCATTGCTTTTCACCCCACATGCTCCATGGTGTCCATGCGCTAAATAAAAGTGTGAGGTTCTGGTTACTTCTGGGGAAAAGGGTGTTCTTCACAGACCTAGGGGAATATGATTCCTCCATGGTATTTTGCCCACAACAGACAGCATTTGAAGGAATATTTCCTTATAATACTATGCTGAATAAGTGCTGCTCACCTCATCTTTTTCCAATTCAAATGGGCATGCAAATTAATGAAGCACTGTTGTCCTGCCTAGTAATCTGAACTTCTGCAACTCTCTTTTCTTAGTGGTAGCTAAATTCTGGTGGATTTACAGCCTTGTGAGAGCAGATTCTTACTCACTGCCAAAAGATAATATTCAACAATGAACGTCTGATTTAAGAGCAGTGTAGAGTAATATCTACCTCTAGAAACTGCTGAGCAAGTTTACTGTGAAGAATTGGAGAACTCTCTAAATTCCATGACATTTGATTTAATTTCTACTAATAGAAGGGGTTATTGACTCAAACAGAAATCAGTGACGTTTGCATCCATATGTAATTCTTATCTCCAAATTTCTTCTGAGAGGCTCTGATGTCATCTCTCAGAGTAACGGCTTTCACAAGCAACCCATGCGTAGGACTGCAGGACCCAGGCCAAGGAGGGGTGTGGAAGGTACTGGGATTTGTGGCTGAGATTATACAAACCGAGAGAAACTGGATGGAAAAGAGAGGACGTCGTATGTGGGGGGAAAGGAAGTATGGACAGAAAAGACATAGGTTATTTTCCTACTCAGCATCACCTTTTTCTTCACTAGAACTGTGTCTTTAAATAATATATTTTGCATTTCTATGAAATGATATCATTGCTTTCAATTGTCTGAGCCGGATAAAATTAGAGGATCCCTTTAGCAACATCAGTGCTGGTTTTTTGCCTTTTGCTGTAAGGATAGGCTGGTTTCCATAACAGCTGCCAGTACCTGATGGAAACAGAGATTATGTTATTTTTGCAATTTAGAAGAGAAGTAATTTATTTGTATTCCCCCTTTAGTTTTCTGCAAATGAAGGAGTGTCTTCTCGTTTTTAATAAGCATTTACAGGAAAACAGGAATTTTTCCCTGAGGAGCTTGTCTCCTGCTGCCTAACCCTAACCAAAATTTATAATCCTGTATTTGTATCACCGTAATTATCTCTACTGTAATTAATTGCAGTAACACAAATGGCTGTGTAGCTGCAGGTGAGGAATAAGCAGTAGAAATCAATGAACTTCCAACATTTTATCTAAAATACTATTTCACAGAAAGAGAGGAAAAAAATAAGACAGAGAAATGTAGAAAATGTGTCCTTAATCAAGGCGGGCTTATCTGCCTATCTTAGTATTTGAGTAATGGAAAAGATATTCATACCTGCAGAAAATAGATCATTTGATTTTTAGAAAGGAAAGAAAACCACTTTAGAATTATCTGCTACATTTCTATAGCACAAGTGCACAGACCAAGAAGGCTTCTTGCCCTTTATATCAAGACTCTGAAACCAAACAAAAGGGATGTAATTCGGGAAGGAGTATCTCTGTCCAGATCCCCTCCTTCTGCAGGGCTTGATTTGGTTCTGTGCAATTGGGCACCGGAGTGCAGTTGATCTTTCTAAGGATCTCTTTATGCTGGACCTCCTGTTTTGTCCCTAGAAATAGGACCAATCTTTTAACCTGACTCTCCTCCCGGCATACAGGATGACTTAACGCAGCTCTGTTACGTGGCAAAAACACTCACTTCTATACGAGCAGGGTATTGTTATACCCTAAGTTGCTCCATGGGACATGCATTCTTAGAGGATGACATTTCTAAAGGCAATGAAAAGTGATGCAAGTGTCCGTTCTTCTTAAAATGAACGAGACCGCAATGCCTGAATCCTCTGGAGAAGGCTCTGGAAATTACAGCTGTATAGTCTCCGTATATTTCAATAAATTGCCTGAGCCTGAACAAGTTGTACATTCATGTGCATAACTGATCGACAGGTGCTTTTCTATTTTAAAAAAATATATGTTTCAAATGAAGTGGTAATCATAAACTATGTAAGTAAATATCAGAGTTCTTCCTTCTGATCACATTAAATATTAATTTATAAGAAGACACGTAGACGTGCGTCTTGCTTAAAGCAGCTGTATGCTCTAATTGTTTCTTCTCTTACTTTGGGAGGGATAAACAACTTGCAGGTCCTGACTCCTTTGGGTATGTGATTAGCATCTTTAGAAATCACACGGAAGATTAAGGTGGGGAACTGCCATGAGCAAAAGCGTAAGATTGGGAGCGTAATTAGGGCACTGATAAGGGAATATTAGCATAGAGTTTGATGATAAAATGGAAGTGTGATATTTCAGCTTGCTGAATTATTTTTTTATTACTCCAACTGTTTGAGGGTGGTTTTGGGAAATGAACTGGGAGAGCTTCTGATGGGTATTTTGCATAACAGAATGATTAATGCTGTAAGGAGAGTTGAAGTGATTTATAATATATGTGGCTTCTAAATTAGTAGCCATGAGGGATACTTTCAAAGACTAATAGAAAAGCACAATGTACAATTAACAAGTTCTTTAAAGAGCAGCTAAATTATATATAGTCAAGAATAGTAAAGATAGGGGAAAAGTATAATTTTTTCACAGATTATGTGTTAACTCCAAAACAAGTAAATGACATTGTAAAATAGAAAAATACGCTATTTATTTCAATACTATAGCTCTGTGTCACGTTTTAATTTCGTTTATGTGTGTGGTTAGGAAAAATGTTCACGTCCATTAAATTGCTGACCAAGGTTTTGATAGCCTTCTCTTGGTGGGTAGCACTTGGCTCTTTGAGTGATTTCATTAGAATGATTAGAGTCTGTTGAACATGAGTAGTGACATCAAGATCCAACCCTTGCAGACGTCTGTGGGGAAAGCTGATAACCAGTGGGACATGCTCCTATCCCGCTCATCTCTCTCATATCTGCAATGAGGGCAGTGATGTTTCAGTCCAGTTGAGAACGTATTTCTAACACAAAAATCAGAAATAAGCTGGGTGTTAGAGATAGAAAAGCTACATACTCTTTGGAGTAAGAGCTACAAACCAGACTTTCTATACAGCCTATGATACAGAGGTCCTTTACTGTAGCTGTTCAAGAGCTCTTTTTCAGTTGAAGATTTCTGTTCAGAGAAGTCTGTTGAGTATACTTTCTGGCATAATAAGTACCCAAAAGAGCTAGAAAAGAGCTGACCTTGAAAAAATTAGTATGCTGTATTCTGATACTTAAGTTGTACCCTTGAGGGGAAGATGGATATTCTGCTGCAATGCTTTTTAACCCTGATTGTGTCGCTTCTCTCTTGTGCCATCGCAGGAGCTCCAGAAAGTGAGGCATGTCCTTTACATCTTTTTTTCTGCTCAGTTTACAAAACGGGCACATTTCAAGGTTGAAATGAGCTGGTCAGCAGGCAGAATGACCTTTTGGGAGTTTAAAGTTGCAGATCCTGTTCTTTGCTTGACCGTGTATTTCTTCTGTGTACTTGCACCAGTTAGTTGATCTGCCCTTTGCCAAAACAGGAGATAAAATTTCTCTCTGTCAGTGGGATGTTGCAAGGTCCATTAGTGGTTTTTGGGAGCTCTACCGATATTTCTGTTAGTCACACTAGATGGAAAAAAAACTTAAGGCTGGATGGACATTTGTCTCGGATGTTCATTAGCTGGTGAAAAGGCATCTGTTCCTCCTTGTTTTCTCACAAGTTGTGCCCTGGCGGCTCATCTTTGCTTTTCCCAGGTGAAGTGGTGCTTCTGGTCCCGATGCCGGCAGATGGGCCAGCAGACTCGTGGCAGCTTTTGCCTGATGGAAGAGCAGCCTCGCCTACAACCTCTTTTACCCAGCAGGACATCAACGAAGGCATTGTGTGGTACAGGCACTCTGGATCTGAAGTAGAGAGTGATTCCTTCCAATTCCAGGTACTCCTCGTCATATTCATGGGGGGTCACACAGCAGTTCCGCTGGCATTTTTCTCTGAGATGACTCAGTCTGCTGTTCCCTCTGTCTTGTGACCCAAAGTTCTGATAGATACATATACATGAATATATGCATGCATACAGAAATAAGTGTATAAATACATATTTACATACAGACTCACCTGTATATAGGCACGTGTTGCATGCTTGTAGAGGAATATGCGTGTGCTTATGTGTCAGGGTGGGTGCAACCCACCGTTGTATTCGTGGGAAACTCTTACTCGTGCACAAGAGAGCTTTTGCTGCATGTCAATCCGCAGGTTTTAAATCTGTGGTAGCGGAGCCAGCCAGCCAGCAACCCACAGAGTTGAGCCGCATGCGATGACATTAACCTTCTGGATGTCGAATCACAGGCCATATTGCGAATCTGGAGAAAATTGTCTTTCAAGTAGCATCTAACATTTAAGCTATTAAACTAATAGCTGGCCTGATTTTCTGGAGAACGATTCCGTCTCAGGGAGGAAGGGGTTTTGTAGAAAAGCAGTGACGTTGTCCTAGTGCCTGCTAGCTTGTCTAAGCAGATAAGCTCTCTGAGATCGAGTCCCCAGAGTGAACGGGCAGACAGATCTGCACTTATAACTTCCACGGGATGAAACTAGCAGGCTTGTAAAATCCCATCAGTGTGACACAGTGTGTCCAGAGACTGATTCTTGCTCTGACAGTGATCCCTTCTCCACTGACGTCTTGCCTGTGGGGTAGGATTGTCCACTGGGGACACCCTACTGGCATGCTTGGGGTTGCTTTTGGGGAAGAAACAGGAACAGAAAATGTTTTTTTTGCCTGGCAATCCTTAGAAGAGGTAACAGAGCAGGGAACAGAGAGGGTAACTCATACCTTTCTTGTAACCTGCTGCCTCCTTTCCCCCACCCTTCTTTGAGATGAGGCTGGTCCCAGGGGACAAGGGAAGAGTGGGGAGGTGGGTCTGGATAGCCACGCGTTTGGCTGTGCTAGAGATCCTCCGGCTGAATCTGCGTGAGGAGACCTCTACAGAGGTTCTCTGGCCCACACTTTCCTAAGGCATCCCTGCGATCCGGACCTCTGTGAAAGGACTTCCCTGTGCCAGGTGTGGTACTGCAGCTCATATCGTTTTGATGCCCCGTTTGCAGTTCAGGCAGCAGGTTTGACCCCTTGGTGCTGTATGGCAAACACATTGCCCTCTTGTAAAACCTGTAATACTTACTCCAAGTGCAAAGTGTTCTGAGTGCCTTTTTTAAAATCATTTGTTTCGCAAGCCCCAAAACCAAGCGACCCTCCTACTTTCTGCAGTCCCTAAGCTGATAATTTAATTTTTTGCTATAGAGTACTTCTCCTCGCAAACAGGCAAAAAGGTACAAATACTCCCCAGCAGATGTAATACTAAAATAAATCCCACCTCCCCACAGGTTTAACGGCCATAAAATTCCTCAGACAGGTCCTTGCTGTTTGCTTGGAAGGTTTAACAGCCTCCCATAATAGTAAACCTACGTGAACACTTGCATGAAGTATTTGTTACATCTGGTTTACAAGTCAGAAGCTATTACTGTAGCACTGGAGAGGCAATTAAGGTAATTTCTAAAGTAATTAACATAAGCGATAATGAGGAATTTGTGAGTGTCAATGTTGAACAAGCTAATCTTTAGCTTAATTGCTACATTCCTCTTATAGAGTATGCATTTTGCATGAGTTAAATGTGTGGTTTCGGTGTTTCAGAGTGGTAGCAATAGTTGTATGGAGAGCCCTATTGAGAAAGGAAGCCGCGATTGCCTGGGTCACATCAGGAGACCGTAACACATCCGGCTGAGTCTGGAACTGTGGACTGGGGCATCTCAGAAAGGGACGACGCGTTGTTTTCATCAGTATTTGCGCAATTACTACTCAGATGATAGTTACTCAGAACAGGTCCAGCAAATGGCTAAAAGAATTTCATTCGTTTCAGCAGAGCGTGCATTTTTATGCATTTTTATGCATTTTCCTGAAATTAAGCTTCTGCTGAAGTCCGTTCTTGCTCCCAAAGTGCTCTATTGAATTCAAGTGCAGACTTCCATCCTTACTGAAAGATAAAGCCGTAACTGAGTCTAACAAGGAAGGGGACTGCATTTCTTTGGGTGCTTGCCTTATCTCAGGACTGCTGTGAACGTTTGCAGGCTTATCTTGAGGGTATGGGTTTGGTCCTTTGAATTTTTACAAATTTAATATTATTTGCTTTATATGTCATTACTGCAGGTTTGCGAGTTAGATACCGTTGACTTAACTTTGGAGTTATAGTGGCGTATGGAAAATTTTTATGGGTGTGTGTGAAACATGAGCGCAGCCTGTCTTGGAAGATGTTGGGATCACAGGGACTCACTGCCAAGGCAGTGCCATTATTAAAAGACCAGTTATTTTCACCTTGTCAGCACAACTGGGGGTCATTTTGAGGGTGGGAGGAAGGTTTAAAAACCCATTATTTTTTCTCTTACTGTGATGAAAAGTTCCACTACGCTGTACAGACAGTTGGAGTAAAATTCAGCAAAACTACGGCAGTGACTGGGGGAAGCAGGAATGAGTAGCAGGCGGGAATTTGCAAACAGGTATCTTCCTAAATGTTAATGAAGAAGTAAACCATTTCTAGATTGTCCAGGCAATAATGGAGAAACTGATTACTATTTAAAGGCCTTAGTTCCCATCAACCACTCATGTACGCTTTGGGCGTGGTATCTGCTGGAAAGGTGTGTCTTTGCCTTCCCAGACCAGGAGGAGAGGAGAGGGAAACTATGACACTGGTTGAGAGATGCAGTGGTGTCCGCTGTCAGGTATCCATTCGTATGGTCTTTCCTTCCCAGGTGACCAGCTCTGCCAGTCCACAAACCAGCTTGGAAAGCCACGTGTTCAACGTCGCTGTTCTCCCACAGACACCCAGAGCACCTCAGCTTTCCCTCGGCTCCTCTTTGCACATGGCTGTAAGTGTGAACTGACACCGCCGACCGATGCTTTCTGTATTCCCGCTCTCCTTGCAGTGCTGCACTGCGACCGGAGCCTCGCACGGAGCAGTAACCGCTGAGTCTTGATTCCTGTACTTGCTGTTGTCCGTGCTGTTGTGCTTGATTCAAAGATTGAACTAAATCTGTGGAACAGGGGGTATGAACCAGAGAGATAATGAGTAGAAATGGGAAATAAAGATACCCAGGTTAGAAGAGTAAGTTTTGGGGGGAGAAAAAAAACATTAAATGATGAAAAACTCAGTATTAAAAGTGATGGCTGTATAGACTGGAATGGAGAGGGAGAGAGAAAAGAAAAAAAACCCAAACGTTTAACACATTTTAACGCAATTCTTAGCATTTTGAAAACAGCTTTTCCTGAGAAGCCATTAGGAATGGCAAGAGTGAAAAACTGCAGGTTAGAGAGACTATAATGAATAGACCTTGCCAGTAATTCCACTGTAAACTTTATTTATCAGAGCTGCAGCCCACCCACATGAGAAAGTTTTCATCCATCACTCTGACATCAAGAACACAGACTAATGTATGTAGAAAACATTCAGACAAGCCGATTACATCTGCATCCGCGGAACTGAATTACCTTTTCCTGCAGCGTCAATGCTGGGAATGACCATTTTGATAGAGCGGTCTCTCTGACGTAGTTACTTCCCTGCCTGTTAACTGCAAAGATGACCTCGAAGTTTAAAGTTGGTTTTGGGAGCTCTCTGAGTTTGGTTCATGCCTTCTCCATGTGTCCCCATCACATACGTGGGTGAAGTGCAGCTTTCCTCTCTACTTCTCCTGCTGTCTCCTGCTCTTTGGTTCTGTAGGGAGGGATCCCGAGTGCATGAGCTAGGGGACTCGGTATCCATGTCACTCGTTGGGACACACGGAGAGCCGGGACCCTAGAGACAGGGAGTTTGATTTAGACATCACCTTGGCCTCATAGCTTTGTTGTGGTCTGTGGGGCTTTCAGAGGAGGACCAGGATCATCACCCACTGAGCAGCAGTCCTGAGCTGGGCGAGACAGGTCAGGCTGTGGTGAGAAAGCAGAGCTGAGGCCAACCCTTCAGGCAGGAGCTGCCCGCAGGGAAAGGGAGAGCTGGGTCTACAAACTTGAATGTCGTGTGCAGTCATCTTTGGCGTTGCTCATTCCTGATGATTTATTTAGTCCGTGTGAGGTGCCAGCAGCATGCTTAGCCTTATCAAACAGAAATCCTGTGCCCTTGGGCACTCTCTGACAGACAAAAGCACACTGAGAGGTGCGTGCAGTGCAGGAGAGCAGATGTGGCAGACCTCCCAGGGGCAGTGGGTCCCCGGCAGGAGCCTCCTAAGGGGAGGCAAAGGACTTCTAAGGCAGCACAGCCTGCCAGGCATGGGACCAGGAAAGGCCGAAGGAAGCCGTGGGAGAGGGATTAGTGAAAAGTCCGTGACACAACAGCCTTGTCAGGGTTTAAAATAGTGGTGACCTTTCACAGGGAATAATAAAACACGCTCAGACTGCTACTTGGAGCAATAGCCAGCGATGTATCTTTCTGCTCTTGACTTTTTGTTGTTGTCATTATTGACAAAATTGATGGGATAGATGTCTGGCTGAGCCACGCAGTGCTGGATTTTATAGCTAATTACACACCGCAAAATTCAATAGTGCCATAAAATACATTTTACTGAGGGCCGCCTTGCAACCTGCAAGTCCTACCTTGGGGAGAGACAAATAGGCCTTGGAGGCAACTATGAAGCAACCATAACCTTAAATCTTTTCATCATAAAATTGCACTTCCTTGCGTCAACGTGATTGAGTTCTGTTCAGCCGTCTTCAAACTCCTTCAGAATTAGACTGGCTTCTCGGCTGAAGAGCAAGCACAAAATGTTAAGTCTTCCCATACCTCTAGCCTTGTCTTTGAGTGTCCTACTGAGAAAGGTCAGAGAAAGTTTGGCGTCTCTTTGGCGGTTAAACCGGACGTAACATCTGTACTGTTTTCTCTTAAATCGTGTTACCTGTTTCCCCCATATTGGCAAAATGAGCCTGAGCTTCGCTCCAGCTGAATGCAAACTGAGACTGGGTTTGTGAAGGAGAGAGAATTTTGCAAGCATATAGAGGTGCTCCTCCCTTCCCTTCCCAAAGTGGCTGCACGAAAGGGACACCAACTGTTAATTTTAAGCCTGCCCTTTTTATGCAGAGCTGTATATAGCAGTGCTGATAACACAAACTATGTGGCTTTTGGTTCCAGTTAGGTATGTGATACTTTCGCATCTAAGAAGGACTGAGAAGGTTTTATTTACTGCTTCACTACAGTCATAGGCTGTGGTTGCTCCTCTGATGTGTTTGGGTGAAAAGCAACTGGAGAGAGATGAACTGGGGTTTCGGTGGCGTTTGTGGTGTACTGAGCTGTTGTTGGGAAACCTTGCCTTGCCAGTGTGCAGGCCGACGTCCAGTCTGTGACCCGAGGGCAGCAGAATGAGACACAGGTTTAACAGGGTGGCCTTACAGATGCGTAACCAGCACGGTTCAGTGGGCTGCACTTGATGTGGCCAGTGGAAACCCGTAATTTGTTCCTTAACCTGATCATTTCGTGTTCCAAAGCAGATGAATTAATGGGCTGTGTCCTTAATTTCATTTGTTCTCTCCGTATTTTGTTCATGATTATGAAATGAGCTGGATGCTTTTCATACCCAGCTGAACTATTTAATTCAGTGACTTCTCATAGCTATTAATTCTGCAGGATTGAGGTTCATGAACACATGCAAGTTAACTGCTTTTGTGCACTTAAGTCTGTTCATGCAGCGCTGTAAGTCCTGTAACACACTGCCCGCCTTTGGCTAATGATAATCTTGTAATGGAAGGATCAGAACATTTTTATACAGGTTTAAAACAAAAGGGAAAGCTTTGGTTCCTCTATGTTGCAGTGGAAATGGCTGAGTCATCTTCAAGATCTCTTTTAAAAGCAAATCCAGTCCAGCCACATCAAACTGTACCATAAAACTATGTAGGCAATGAATTATATCTTCATCCAGGGAGTTTTTGATCAAATTAGGTTTTTCTTTATCTCTTCTTAGTTGCTATAGGTCAAAAAAGAAACTGCTCCACCTGTGAGCATGGAGGTTGTGCATCTGTAGAGGACAGAGTGCAGATAAAACACCGCCACATTCCTGGACAGGCTGGAAGTGGGGATCAGCTCATAGTTTTATGAAGGAGGAGGTGTTTGTCTCTTTTTCATAGATTTATAAACCCCTTCTCATTCTCCGGAGAGGACTTAACAGAGGTGGACCTATATAGAGCTCTCTTCTGTTGAGCATGATGGTACCCAGTTTCTGCGTTACACATTTGGTTTGGTTCACAGATGAGCTGAAAGTGAGCTTAGGTGGGCTGTAAGACTCTAGCAATTTTTACTCATTATCATGCTTTACCATCCTCTGTAATCTCCTCCCAAGTAGTCCCCATTTTGTGCAAGTTTGAGAGACTTGGTAAAGGTTCAGCCCATCCATCCCTTGTCAGTTTTCGGTCTAAGAACTAGGCCTTTAAATTCAAAGATTCTCTTTTATTTCACTGCAGCAAAACAAATTATCTTTCAATGCATTTTTGGGTGAATCTTCCCATGTCTCTGGCCTTGATGCTCATGGTCTAATGTGTTTATTGAGGTGCTGGAGGACCGTGTGACAGTGATTGAGCCCCATCACCTCTCCTTTGTAGACCCGGAGATTCCCAGTGAGAAAATCCTGTTCAACGTGACTGTCCCTCTCCTTCCTGGCCAAGGCAAGTGTACCTATTCAGAATGTGGCAGCTTGCTGCTGAATTGATTGCCATGCTTTCTGAGCACATCTAATTGTTCCCTCAGAGTATCATTCTGTGGAGGCATCTGTTAATCTGTTTGGTCTCCTTTGTTAGCTTTCAAACGCCTTGTTTCTTAACCTGATTTCTTTGGCTTGTTTGGGAATAAACCATGGAGTTCAGACAGTTTTCTTACTGTTGTCTGGAATATGTTGAACGTTGTACTCCATGGCTTTCTGTTTTCCACCTCTCTAGTGAGAGGTATTTGAAGAAAGGACTAAGTGAGGAATATCTGTTTAATTTCTCATGTCCCAAGAACCCATCCTCAATGCAGTTACGGCCATCTGACTCATACAGGAACCACTGAAGATGTAAAAAGAAGTACCTGGGGAGAGAAAAAGAAGCTGTGGCCTTTGGTATCTTGTTAATACTGAGCTCTCTCCCTTTGTAGGTATTGTGGAGCATAGAGACAGGCCTCTCTCCCCAGTCAGGTATTTCACCCAAGCAGATATAAACCATGGCAAGATTGCTTATCGTCCGCCGACTGCAGCTCCTCACTTGAGAGAAATCATCGCCTTCTCCTTTGCGGGTAAGAAACTGAATGCTCTTTGTAGTGCCGTGTCAGACTGGTAGAGGTAGCTGGACTGCTGGTCTTCCTTCAGCCCTGGAATGACTTCATGGTTATGTCCATACTCGTGAGGGCATGAGGCTTGAATGATACAAAGGAAGTAGGAGTTTGCCTTGGAGGAGTGTACCAAGAGTTCACCCGTTTCATGTGATTTTGACAAGATTTTCCCCTGCGGTTTGGTATAGCAACATTTGGTGAATTATGGGGATGTGGCAGTGTTCGTTGCAGCATTGAGCATTGCCAATGCTGGATGCTGTGCTGGCCAAACCTCCGATCGGCTGCTGTGTGGTTGGGAACTGTTGTCCCTCCCATGCTTGAGATCTTTGGTGCACTGGGGGTTTAGTCGTTGAGATTGAGACTAGAATTGATGAACAAAATCAGTTTAGCCAGGATGTTAGAAGATTGCTACCATCAGAGAAGAAACAGTCTGAAGCGGGAGGTGGAGGGACAAAAATACGACAAACTTGAAGTGTGTTTGACCAGCTGATGTGCAGCGTTGTGTGATGAAGTGACAGTACATTGTAGATGCGGTTCTATGCATCACCATGTCCTCCGCTGACATCAAGAGGGGTTTCAGAGTTTGGAGGAGGCGGTAGCATGTTACCTCTCGTTACCTGAAGTGAAGGCAAAGAAAGAGTGCTTTCCTTGGTGAGGAAAGACTCCAGTCTGGTTGAATGTCAGCGCTTGCTTTCTCCAAGAGTTGTTCAAATCCACATCAGCATGTGCTTTCCTGTCCTGACCACAGTTAACTCTGTGCTTGTGTTTGTCCCATCAGGTCTCCCAGAGTCAGTGAACTTCCGATTCACAGGTATGTGAGCCATTTGCTCTTTCCCAGCCAAAGCAGTTTTTATCCTTGTGCCCTTCACGTTGCCTGTAACTCCTTGGCTTGTCTTCTGCTGCAAGCATACCTATGGGCACTCAGGAGAATTTCTGGAAATCCACGTGCCTGGGGAATATTAATTCATCTGTGTCGCAACTGTGTTTTATAGAAGCTAAGCTGCAGCTCAGTAGAGACACCTTTTTCCAGTAGTTGCCTGGAATCTGTCCTAACAGACTGATTTATTCCTGTTTTTCCCCAATGTGAATAAGGACATCAGAGTTTTCAGCTGGTTTGTTTGGCTTTTTTTTTCTAATATAGCGTGGAAACATTTCCACAATCAAATTGCTACTGATGAGCTGCTTGCTTGTTTAACACACCTTTCCCTTTCCATGTACTTTCTAGCACAGGTATGCAAAGTGATCCACCGGCAAGAACTTCATGTTCTGATATATGGAAGATAGTATGTACACATGCACACACAGAGACTTCTAGAAGTTAACATTTGTCTTGCTAGGAGTTGAGTTAGGGGCAAAGATAAACACTCTTGGCAGGTGTGAATTGTGTGTGTGTGTGTCCAGAGACAAAGGTGCGGATTGACGAGGTGGGAGAGGAGTCAGCGATGTGAGGTGGTGATTTTGTGCAGAAAGGTGAATTTCCCAGGTGAGTCCCCGAAAACGCATCCCTACACTCAGGTGTGGTTTTTGTCTGTGTCTAGTGTCTGATGGAGAACACACAACCCCGGAGATGGTGTTTGTCATTCATTTGCTCTCTGCGGATCAGCAGCCTCCAGTCTTCCAGATCACAGCTCCGCTCCTGGAGGTCAGCCAGGGGGGCAAAGCCATCCTTGGTGAGTGCTATGCAAGGGATGGGGTGCAGAGCTCAGCCTGCGGCACGGTCTTTGTTGCCAGGAGGCCACACAGATGGAGCGGAGCAGAGCAGAGTTTGGTCTCACTCGCCTCTGTCCGTTTAGCTGAGGAGCTGTGCTTGTGCAGATGTAGCAGCAACCACTGAGAAAACTGTGTGGTGGTGCACCAGAAAAGTGCCTGGGGTGAGGGCAGTGCTCCTCCAGCGTATGGCAGGTCCGTTCGTTGGCTGAGGCAGGGGAGAGCGGGGTCAGGGACCTGCCGCTCCTCTACTTTTTCCGTTTTAAGCTGCTCTGCAATTGCTGAACTGTTGGGTAGCGGTGTGATCTGGTACGCTGGGTTGTTTAAGATAAGCCACTTTCTGCTTGTGTCAGGACGTTCTCTGGGTTGTTTGTAGAGACTGCCCCTGCTATATGAACATGTGCACATCTCTCTCATAAGCGGAGGGTTTGCATAGCTCTCATTTGTGAGCCATACTGGCAATAAGTTCTCTGATACAACCTCTGATCTAAGCGTCATCAGGGGACTAATTATTTCCATAAAACTAGCAAGCCCTTGGGCTAGGGGAGCTCGAGAATTATTTTATTTTTCACGTACTGACTGAATTACAGTTTTTTGACTCCATTCACAAGAGCATATCACAAAACCTAAAGGATATTCCCAGTGTACTGTCAGAGGATGATGAAGCCGTGCTCTCTTTCCCCGGCACAGGGATCCAGTTAGCCGTGAGCGACACAGATACAGCTCCCGAGGGTCTTTTCTTTGAGCTGGTGAAACCTCCCCATCATGGCATTGTCCTCAAGTACAGCGCAGGCATGCAGGAGCGCATGAGAGCAGGTGAGTTGAGCAGAAGTCTTCCTCAGTGCAGAAGAGGGGTCAGCGTGTGCTTTAGTTGACCCAGAGGAGACCAATGCCTCTGGCAGATACGGCTGCATCGACAGGCGTGTGAATTTTCTCCCTGGAAGTGTGTGTGACTACAGGAGAGAGTGCATGGAAGACATTTTCCCATTTGTTGTTTAGTTCCTGGCCGAGTCAACGCTTTTCCTGTACCAAGTATGTGTGGGCTAGTTGACAGTCACTCTATTGTGGTAACTGTAACCAGCTGCTAATTGAAAGGAATGTTTTGTTTTACACGGTAAGTTACATCTGAAGTAGTTTGGTGAACTAACATAGTGAACATTTCTACTGAAGTCCATGTAAACCTGTTGTGATCCAGCAGTTGAAAGCTCCTGTGGAGTTTTACTGTCGATTTTGGTGGCAGCGGTTCTCAGTGTGTGATCAGGTGAAAAATTATTATCTGTAGGACAGCAGGGCAAGCAGAAGATGTGGAGAGGGAAGCTTTATCTAGCTATGATGGGCACGAGCTTACAAAGCAGCGAGGAGGAAAGCAGGATCTGTGCACTCCCTGAGAATCACGAGGAATCGCTTTGTCTGTGAAACTGTGAAGGTTCCAGCTGCTCCTCTGCCCTGCATATATACTAGCTCCTTAATAAATGTCTTCATAACTCACATCCATGTAAGGATGCTATTAAATGCCAGTTTAGTACATGATTAAGTCTTTTGCTAAATTGGGGCCTTAGGTCATTTGAATTGGATTGGTGCTCTGAACAGTCTTTCTTACTTGTGCATTTTCTTTTTGGGAAGGTGACACCTTCACCTACGAGGACGTCACTCAAAATGCTCTGCAGTACGTGCACGATGGTTCAGCAGCAGCAGAGGACAGCATGGAAATCTCTGTCACCGACGGCGTGACCACAGTGACCTCGGTGCTGAGGGTGGAAGTGTCCCTGCTGGATAACAGCGGTCCGCGGCTGGCCCCAGGCTGCTTGTTGGCAATCACCGTGGCTAGTAAAAGCTCTGTGACCCTCTCTCGATTGCACCTCGCTTATATTGTAAGCTTTCATCTATTTCTAAACCCAGGGAATGCTGCCAGCCTCCCTTTCCTGATCCTCCCCACAGACCCTTCACCACACACGCCTCTCTGCCATCGGGGTGGGTTCTTGGTAGAGAGCTCGAGTTTTGACTGTGTCCCGACTACTGCTGCCAACAAGGGGATAACAGACTCTTTCATCCAGCAGGGTTTTAAGGCTATCCCTGTTTGACTGTAACAGAGGTGAACTGCCATGCTAAACATGAGAACTGAGTTAATCCTAGATTTTAGTATCAAACAGACTTGCTAATAAAGCACATGGATTTGCTAAGTGATAATCCTTTGAAAATTTTAGCCCCCTCACTCCCCTTCCAAAATTGCCCGGTTCTTTTTTCTGGACATATTTGAAGGAGGGAGGTTTAAGCAACCCAAGATGCTGCCCTCCTTGGTAGCTTGGAGTTGGTCCCAGGGATCGCATGTTATCCTGCTGGTGAAATTCAGTGGAGGGGTGTTTTACTCCCTGTGGATGATTTAGCAGCAAACGCGCTAGCGGTGGATTTCAGGCATGCAGATACGCTCCCCTTAGGGAGGAGAGATTGCAGTGCACGTGTGAGGCCGGAGAGACCTAAGGTAGTAGCTGTCAGAGATGATTAGGGAACCGCAGGGGGTGAGGTAGGATACGAAGGCAGATTTTTTTTTTCCTAGGGATGAGGCTGGATACAAGTCTGGGGTCTGTCCTGTTCTCCTTTTAAGGAGGAGGGCTGACAAGGGAGCTCTTCAGGTTTAATCTGAGTAAGAGAACAGTTAGGATTTCATTCCTGACCCATATGCTGAGGGTATGAAGATTCCGGCTTTGGGTCTTACCTTTCAGGCAACCAACAAAATCTTTTAGAAGAAAGATGACATCTGAGTTGTGATATCATAGAGATGATTGTATTTAGTGTAGTTAAAAAGAGCCAAAATGGGCTTTTAGTTTCATTTGAATCTGGGTTTTGCAGCATTGCTCCACATTAACCTTTATTTTACTAAGAACTGAACTTAGCTCTGTGTCTCCGTTTGAAGCACTGGCAGACAGCAGTTACTCCCTGTACCAGCTATCAGCTAAATTTTGGCTCACTTTTATCTGGAGTCAGGAAAAGCATATTACATAAATGGTCCAGTCCATTAGGAGCGTAAAGTAATTCAAAAAGAAAAATACCAGGTTTTATGTCTGGGAGATTGTGCTGATGTGATACAAGGACACAAAGAAAAAACTCTCTGAGCTGGGAAAAAATGAAAATACATTTTGTGGCAGAATCTGAGAATGTTGACTCAATTGACTCTTCTCATCAATAGAGCTTCATTTAATGTTCATGAGCTGTGGGTCTGACCCAGCTAGCTTGATACATTTCCCTATAAAACATTTTACTCCTCTTTCCATTTTTAGTGGAGGGAAACAAAAGTTAATCTTGTCTTGTTTTGATTTGTTTTGTTTCTTCACGTTTAGGACAACAATTCTCCTGACTCAGAGATAAGAATCCAGTTAATATCTCTGCCTGCATATGGCACCCTCTTACGGATGTCTGGCTCTCATGATGAAGAGCTTTCCAAGGTTTATAATTTCACCATGGAAGACATCAACAACAAGAGGATCAGGTATCAAAGAGCTGTTCTCCTTCAAGCCATGCCAGTTAAAAGCTCAGGGGGCTTTCTGCAGGGATCTCTGGGCTACATTATGTTAGTACAGTATATCAAAGATATTTTTTCCTTTCTTGGCTCTTGTATCCTATGAGATTATGAGAGCGTTTCCTGTGTGCGGAATTAGGTGTTTGTGCGTGTCTGAAATGCCAGTAGTCGGTGCAGCTTCAAATTATGGGAATTTTTTCTGTGTCCACAATGTCACGGTGATACTTTAGGTAGGCAACACCTACAATGGTGATTTGAAAGAACTCGGGAAATGAACGTGAAGGAGGGCTGGGAACTGAAATACCGCCTCTCTTTCAAGAGGTGTGTGTTCAGGTCTAAATGCAGGCATGAGGTTTATTTGCCTGACTGTCAGGGAGACTCCCTGAATCAGAATGTGTTCTGGCTTTCGCAGCTACTCCACCATGTTTGAGACCAGCCATCAGCCAGTTACGGACATCTTCCATTTCGCTGTTTTTGATGCTGATAACAACCAGCTCGACAGACAGATGTTCACCATCACTATCGCGCCTGCCCAGCCAGCGCCGTCGCTCATTGCCTTTGCTGACCATATCACTGTAAGTGGCTACCCAGGACACTAGGAACAGTGACAGGAATGTCTTAGATGTGAGTAATTGAACAGCTTTCCTGAACTGAGGGGAAATCACTGAAGAAACGTGGTGTTGTACATGCAATCCTGTGAGTGCAAAGGGTTAACAAATTACTTGGAGACCAGAGAAGGCTGACAATAAGGCTGCATCCCAGAAGCTCATCTGCTTACATCTGTTCTAGTCAGGAGATGGGTTCTCCCTAGGGTGAACTGTTGACATCAGTGGAACAAGTCTGACTTACCCCTGTTTAATATTTCACCCCTTATTTCACCAGCTTGTGTGTAAAAGATGAGCAGAGGAACAAATCTGAAAACATCTGGTGCTTTGGACTGGTACACAGCATTTCAGACTCCTTATCAAAGCCTTTTGAAGTCATCTGCCTCCTTTCCAGCTTTGCATTCCCCCTCCCTTGCCTTCAAAAGGCTCTCCTCAACCAGAAGTGCAGATCTTGCCTTCCAGGAGGTCAGCATGACTCTGCCAGTTCTCTTCTTGCCCTGATAAAGCACTCACAGGCTCCTCTTGCGGGCCGGGCTGGCTTTGTTCTTCCCATCCCACCTCACCTCCCAGCTGATTTCGTGCTTAACAGATGTAGGGGAGGATGGGGCAGGACTTCAGGGACCGGGCAAGCCTTGTTCAGTAAGAATCTGTGTGTTGCTGTGTGTTGCGTGCATTGGCGGTAGTTTTGCCATATGCTTTTGCTTTCCAGGTGGATGAGGGGGGCAGAGTCCCACTGCTGGCTCATCACCACTCAGCTGCTGATTATGATACTGCTGCCAAGGAGGACCTGAGAGTCACAGTTATCACTCTACCCATGTATGGCTACATTGAAAACACTAAGACAGGTAAACTGCTTGGCTGTCTCTTCCTTCTCCTGGCTGATGAAAGGCAATGTAGGAATTGCCATACTGGAGCCCGTTGTAGTCTCTCACTGCAGTTCCTCAGTGCAGTGCTGGTTGGCATCAGTTGATCATAAAGAGCTCCCAAGGTCAGCATTATGAGATAAACTGTCTCTGGGGAGCATTTCCTCCTAATTGTCGTTTGTTGGAGACTGGTCTATGGTGTGAGATTGGGACATGAAAAGCCTCTTCAAGCCCATGTGTTGTATTTTCATCATGTTTTATTTTGGCTTTGTTACACAGAGCAAACTTTGCTAAATTCCTCTAAATGTCCCAGCAAACTTTAAGGCTGTGAGAGCTGTGGCACGGCATGACTGGTAACATTCTCTTGTCTCATTGGATTATCAAGAAAAGGCAGGATTTATAACCATACTGTCCAAAGATGTTCATCCAGGAGACTTGTCTGCTTAATCCTGTGGGTGGTCCTAACAGGAGTGGCATATATCATTTTACTTAAATCATAACTGGCCTTTGTAAAATATCACCGTGGGTTGGCCAGTTGTCATGGTTTGCCGTGTAGTGACTTGTTACAACAGCGATTGCCTTTCTTCTGGAGAGCACAGGTTATGAACCATTACACATCACCCCTCCTAATTGTGCCCTATGAATGAACTCTGGTTTGTGCTGTTTTGGTAACAGTGAGCCTCTCTCCTTGAACAGGCAACGGCTGGGTGATTTTCTTGGGTGTGAGACCTAGTTTTGCAAGGGGAAGCTTGATGCAGAGGTTGTCTTGAGGCCAGATGGCACATTAGCCATTGTCTCATCTCTGAAGAAAGCCTAAGTAGTTCTGGGACGTGGGATTGCTTGTATTGCGCATAAAACTGCAGCTTCCCTAATGCCTACTCTAGTGCAGCAGATGTTGCTTTCTACAAAGGTCACAAGATGTGTGAAAGCCATGTTGTAGGAATGAACATCCTTCTGCACCCTTCGCAATGTTCCGTTCTTCTCCTAATCCTGCTGCTTTTATTTTTAGTGTGTCAGTGAATTGAACATCCTTTCACTAGTGGTATTCTGGTTTGCAGGTGAGAGTTTTGGCCCGCAGAGCGAGTCTGCTGTGACCACAGATGCATCCTTTTCCCTTCAAGATGTTCTAGAGAACAGCATTTACTACTTCCAGAGCGTCCATGAAAGCATCGAGCCAACAAGTGATGTTTTCAGCTTTTACGTGAGCGATGGCTTCAGCCAGTCTGAGTTGCAGAGTATTAACATCACGATTCAGGTACGCCTGTGCTCACTGGCTGCCAGAGCCCTCTCCTTTCACATAGACACGCGACTTTTAAAGCGCAGGCTTTGCTCACTCCTTTGGAATACATGGGAAGGGGATTAAAGGGAGTTTCCTTCCTCCTATCTGTTTGCTTCCCCGAGTTCAGGCATATAATTCCCCTGTAACACCAGAACAGTTGTGCATTGCGACGTCTTCCCCAGGGCTTATTTCTCAGATGTCTCCTCCCTTTTAGAAGCAGCCACGATGCTGGATTAGATTTGGAGAGGCTGGTGTAGCCCGTTAATGGATATCAGCACCAGTGTTGTCATTTGGGAGCTTGTATTTCATTCAGGGGGGCAGCGGTCTTTTCCCCGTGGCCATTTCCCTTTTTTGACTGTGTGCCTTTGGGACCTGTGCAGCGGCAGAACGACGAGCCCCCAAAGATGGTGCTGGAGCCTGTCAGGGTGCACGAGGGCTCAGGTGTGGTCGTTACCAACACCTCCCTCAACCTGCAGGACTTGGACAGCCAGAACAGTGAGCTTGTCATCGTGGTTACCAAAAGTCCTGAATATGGTAAGTCCTGACAAGCTGAGGGGGGTGAGAGAGAGTGCACATATCTCTGTGTGTCAGCATCTCTGTGTCTTCATAGCTGTTTGTGTGTAACAGCCCCTGATGTGAGAGAGGAGCCTGGTGTATTTGTATAAAGCACATTTAGTCTATGTTTGGACCAGCAGCCACAGAAAGATTGTGCTTCAGAACAGACCTGGCACGGAAAGAGTCCCCAGCAGGCTGTCATTTCCCTGTAATTTTCACCCATCTATTGTTTGTCAGGTCATCTCCGCAGGAGGCAGACTGCTCCGGAGCCCCCAGAGCGTGGACATGTGCTGTCCATGGGCTCGTCCTTTGAGAGTTGTCCCTTGCTATTTGTGGGAGAGGAGAAAGGGGGACTGCATCCATTTCCCTGAGAAGTTCCCTTTCGTTTTACCCCATTTCCTACTGTGGGCTTCAGTTCCAAAGAGCCGAGCAGCTAGCATCTGTCTGCGGTGATAGAGCAAGGCAGGGCTTCAAGTGAAGGCTGGTGTCATGTTGAACTAGTGTAGGCTGGGCACCCTTTTTCAGATCTCATGTATGTAGCCAAATTCTTACCAGTTTTGGCGATAAGCGTATAACTTACTTCAGTTTTGCTGGTAAGGCTACGTCCACCTGTGGGCATCCCACTGAGAGCTGGCAGGAAGAAGTCCCTGTCAGGCTGTCTTCTCCCTGTAATTTTCATCCATCTGTTGTTTGTCAGGTCATCTCCGCAGGAGGCAGACTGCTGCGGAGCCCCCAGAGCGTGGACATGTGCTGTCCGTGGGCTCGTCCTTCACCTACCAGGACATTTTGGATGAGCTGATCATTTACACTCAGAGCGGTGCAGCAGCACAAACAGATGAGTTTGGCTTCTCCATCACGGATGGTCTCTACACGCAGACAGGGAGGCTGGAGTTCTCCATGGAGCAGCCGAAGAAGCAGCCACCCACGTTAGCTGTCAACAGGGACCTGCAGCTCCCAGCTGGTACGGGGAGAGGGAGGAGAGTGGTATTGCTTGGTACTGTTATATGGTCCAGTCTAAACCAGTCGCTTAGCTGGATTGGCTGAAACTGTTGGTGGACTTTCTTTCTCTGGTCCAGGCTCTACAGCGCACCTCACGGATCAGCACTTGAAAGCAGCAGCTGTTTATTCAGATGACACAGCGATCAGATTTGTCATGAAGAGGGATCCCAGCGTGGGGCATCTGCAGTTGACCAAAACTGATAATCCGGTCCGCATTTCTGTCAAAGGACCTGTCAAAAGTTTCACCCAGGCTGATATAAATAAGGGTGAGAGTGCTTGATTTTAGATAATCATGGCAAGTAATACGTGCCGGTTTAGGTAGTCCTGCAAGGCAAAGGG
The DNA here is from genome assembly GCA_017639485.1 of Pluvialis apricaria. Lineage (NCBI taxonomy): Eukaryota > Metazoa > Chordata > Aves > Charadriiformes > Charadriidae > Pluvialis > Pluvialis apricaria. The sequence goes on from CM030010.1 coordinate 83,313,665, forward strand.
GATTGGACTCGATGATCCTAATGGGTCCCTTCCAACTTGAAATATTCCATGATTCTATGATGTTTTTGAGAGGGAGAGGATGACTTGAAGAAGGGAAGGGAGAGGGATAGAAATAAGATAAGGTTGTTGTGTTAGAGCAGAAACACATGTCGTTAAGCAAGTGTTAAAAAAGTCTCAGCAGGAGAAAAAGAATAAAGAGAAAAAGTAATGAAACCCAAATCCAGGAGCTCTGTCAAGCCCCAAGTCCCTCGCCTTATGGTGCCAGCCTGATTCCAAACTAAGAATTAAATGATGCAGCCTGTAATAAACCACCTATTTTCTCCTGTTCCTCTCTCCAGGACAAGTGGCATATAGTCACAAGAAAGGAGATCCTGGCGGAGATTTCGCCTTCATCTTTGATGTGATCGATGCAGACGGCAACAAACTGACGGACCAGGTTTTTTATATTAGTGTATTAGGTAAAAGATAGTGCTGAAGTTATGTTTTCTTTGCTGCAGAGCTGTGGCCTTCGTAGATTCCCATCCCACATGCACTGCAAGTTAAGATGTAATTCTTGAGATGTGTTTTTTATTCGCTGTTAATTCAAAGGCCTTTGAAGTTTGGGGCATGGAGAGAGTTCACAGATGTAAGGATTAGTTCTTTGGCTTCTGACAGACTCGCTGGTAGAAAAATTGCCCTTAATATCTTCATACTGTCAAGATTGTCTTTAAGACATAATAATGTTGCCATCCACTCGATTAATGCCGAGGCCCAGAGTACCTGTTTTGGAGTTACCAGTCTGGGAGGTGTTTGTGTGTACGTTGTCTTTTGCTTGAGCACAAGTACCCAATTTGAAAAACACCAAGGAAAGGAGGATGACTGTCTCCTAACTCAGCTTCATATTTAACCCTTTCAGAGAACAGATTTCCCCCCTCCATCATCGCTAACAAAGGGCTGGTCTTGGATGAGAACTCGGCGAAGACGATCACAACCCTCCAGCTCTCTGCCGCTGACCAGGACAGCGAGCCGGCCCAGCTCCAGTACAAGCTCACCAAGCAGCCACAGCTGGGGCACCTGGAGCACGTGGCCTCCCCAGGTAAGCAGAATGGTATTTTACTGAGTTGGGTGCTCCTGGTAACAAAGCACTGGAGGGCTTTTGAGCCCTAAAGCTTCACTGCAGGAAAAATGCGCTTGAAGGCAGCAGCACAGAATTCTGTTTCCCGATAGAAATCACATCGTCATTAGCCCAGAGACTTAGAGAATAGGGTGAGTGGAGGCAAGGCAGCCCAGTAATCGCAGATGAGGATTTATTCAGCCTCTGGGTGAGTTTATGTCCCATGGTAACCTCGCCTGGTGGACTTTGCAGATCAGTCCAGCTTGCCGCTTTGTGAATCTCCTCTTTCAGGACCTATTGCTGCATCTGCATGACAGGCAAACCTTCAGCTGTTTTTGTGATCACATGTAGTACAACATCCAAAAGAATCCATCCCCTATGTCCACGGTAACAGAGCCCACCTTGGGGAACAGACAACTTGCTTTCAGTCCCCCTCTTGGCCAGGATGTCCCTTGATCCGCAAACACCAGCCTCTTTTCCCAGCCGTGCTTTGGAGGGAGGAAGGGAACTAACCGCTGAGTTAGTTTAAAAGGAAGCGATGTTGTGGTGAGATGGATACACTGAATAATGAATTCTGGTAGTTCAGAGAGGGGATATTGGTCAAGCCTGTGAAACTAAGAAAATAATTACCTGCAAACGTGATCCAAATTTCAGAGTTGCCTTCCGTGCCCACTGACAGTATGAGTGTCCTACTCATGAATCTGATGAATTTGTCTAAATCTATGCTGTCATATAATATGCTCTTCTGATTTAGGTGATACTCATCTAAGATTATATTTCTTCTTAGAATTAGATTTCTCATTAACATGAGATTAAAGTGGAAATATCTGCTGTGTGTTTTCAAAATGCAGGACAGTCCCTGTGCAGCTCAGTTTTAGTGTGTGGTTTGCCTCGTTTTCTCAGAGTGTAAGGTGTCCTCTGGCAAACACGTTAAAGGGTAGGAATAACGAATGGGAGTTAGAATCAGCAAACCCCTTGCTGAGAGAAAATTAAAAACTTGCAATATTTTTGTCTAAATTGCAAACTAAACAGTGAATCTTGTACTTCAGAGACCTGAAAGAGCTTGATTAAGGATTTTATTCCTCCTGTTATGTGATGATTCTGATTTCTGTGCTTTTTCATGTCTGTGATGGACTAAGAAAGATAGAGAGTCACACACTGTGAGTTGTTCTCATGATTTAAATGACCTAAACCTAAGGGAGGAGTACTGGAGTGTTCAAAAGAGAACACAAACCTTTAAAGCTAATGAGCTCTGAGGAAACCTTGGCTAATCATCCAGTTCTGGCTCATTTATTTATATCAGATCCTGGCGTCTTTTGTAGTGTGGCCAATACTTGTCAGTAGCTGTTTAGCGTGATAAACTGGTGAAGAACTTTTTGTTGGTGTTTTTGTTGTTGTTAAGAGCAGTAAAACTGTCAAATGCAGCAGTGAGATTTAAAGGCTCAAGTGCTTTTTAAAATGCTTGTTGGCTACCTTTCTGTGTCTGTGTCACACCTAATGACCTGTAAAGATGTCACTATAAGTCAGTGTTGAAAATGGGGCTTAGTCTGTCTGAATGCAGGGGTACAAGGAGGGGAAAGAGAGCAGCAACTTTGAAGGCATTTTTGAAAGCTGCTGTGAGGCCAGGAAACCTTTTGCCCATACTCAGTGATGCCCCTGGTTAGATCAGTCCTGCGCAGGAGTGAAAATTGAAGTGTTAAATCTACCGTTTTTCTCACAGCTTCTCTCTCGCTCTCTGCCCCGAGAGGCCCATCCATCCCCAACAGGGTGTCTTGGCAGTGCGAGGTGCCATTGTAAAACTGTCAGTCTGGGAAGAAGTCTATACTTCTTTTTGCAGAAGGGGTGGCACAACGTTAACGTAAAAGTTGTTGAGCAGAGTTTTTAGGAGGCTCCGTGCCAGCTAAATCCCTGGCTCAGCTGAACGACATGGTACAGCCTGAATTGGAGCAGAACAAGCCAAGACTGAGTGCTTATGGCTAGATATGTCCAGCTCCCTGTATTTTTCCCTGCCTCACTCTTTCTATCGCACGTTTCCCGCTACTGTTCTTTTTCTAGGGAGAAGAATTGGTTCTTTCAGCCAGGCAGATTTGGCCTCTCGCAGCATCCAGTACGTCCACACCAGTGACGTTGAAAAGCATACAGATGCGTTCACCTTTTCTGTTTCTGATGGAGCGAACGAGGTGAGTCTCGGCGTGTTTTCCTGCCTGAGTCAGAGCAGGCTGTTGATCCTGTAGGATGTGATGGGACTCAGTTTTCCTCTTGGGTGCTTGCGAGAGACAGTTACCCGCAGCAAAGGAAATGGAACAAGCCGCGCACGGGCTTGTCGTTTGGCAATGGTGGGTGCTCGTACTTGCCCTGCTGCGAGAGATTTTCCGTACCACGGGGAAGGGAGCGAGCCCTGTGAAGGGAAGGGGGAGCCGCCTGAGACGTAGCCTCATGAGACTGGTTTACCAAGATTCCAGTGTCTGGTTTTAATCTGCTAACCAATTGCTCCTGGAGCTCAGCTTTGGTCCAGTGCACTGACAGCATACGCAGAAGCACAGTGAGACCCTTGAGAAATGTCTCCTTCCTGCTGCCTGGAAGGGAAAAATAATAGCTGCAAATAGAGGGAGAGGGACAAAGTAGAATGAGGGAGGGAAGGGAAAATGGGTGTCCATAAAAGTCACAGAAAGAGGAAGAATAAATTAGTGGGGAGGGATAGAAGAGGTCGTGTTCGCAAGACCTGAGCTTAGAAGCTCTTGTTTACTCACTAAACAAGGCAAAAATGAAGCGACCCAAACTCAGGGGGTCGCTGCGGTCTCCTTAAAGCGTTACTGTTTCAATAGAGTTGCACTCTTGATAGACTGAATTCATCAAGAGAGGCTTTTCCTCCTGTTGCAGGTGAGCCAGACGTTTGACATCACCATAAACCCTGTGGATGACTCCTTACCCGTAGTGCGAAGCCTCGGAATGACAGTTCAGGAAGGTGTGAGAAAAACCATCACAGAGTTTGAGCTTCAGGCAACAGATGCTGACACAGAGGTAAGGCAGAACTGCCCCCGCCTCCTCCCTCCCCTGTTCTGCTGCACATCTGGGCTATCAGCAGAACGGGCTGGTGTTCACAGAGAGGTTATAGTGAGTGTCATCTCTCCCTGCGATCATCCCCTGTCTGATCACAGCATCAGACACACAGCGTGTGGGAGGCTCCGTTTGTGTATAAACAGATGAATGAGCGTTTGAGCAGAGCAGAGCCCTGGCTTGAGAAATGGCTTCACCTGAGATGTCTCTCCGACACATAAGCAACAAACCTGCGTGGAAAACATTTAGAAGTTGTGATAAGAGCTAACGCTTGCCCTGTCCCACCTTCTCGCTGAACATTGTGGATTTGAGCTGAGCTTATGCCTGGCCTTGAGATTGAGTGGATGCCTGGCAGGGATGACAATGACTTTCCCTCTTCCTCCTGCCGGGTCTGGCCAGAAGCTGAGTGGTGTCACGTTGGCTCTGCCTCGCTGCGCTGCAGTTTCCCTGCAGTAAGAGAGCTCGCGGCTGCCTGTTATTGTCCTGAGCCAAAGATCCTGCCCCAAAGGCTATCGCTGCTTCCACCCCGACAGAAGTGACAAGGGGCACGTTGCTTAGAACAGCTGCGGAATGGGGGACTGCCCCTGTGTTTGAGGGGTCGTCACGAAGGCAGGAGCTATCTCAGACCAGCGGAACCAATAGTTGCGTGTGAAGTGTCTAGCCTAGCTCTCCTTGACTGGGGTTGTTCTGTAGACGGCCGCCTTGGGAGAGGGATAAAGACAGGGCAGGGCTCGGGGTGAAGATCAGTTCAGCACGCGGTGCTGCGTTTCAGCCCCTGGTTGCAAACACTGTGCTAAGAAAGGTGTAGAGTCCCTCTCCAGGTATCCCGAGCTGGAAGGACCTGCCTGCCCTGGTCCTGGGGTCACGTCCTCAGCTTTGCCACTCTGTCTCCTTGATGCAGGCTGAGTCAATTACGTTCACAGTCATGCAGCCCCCTCGGCACGGCCTGATTGAGCGCACCAGCAACGGGCAGCGATACCACCAAGCCACCACCTTCACGATGGACGACATCTACCAGAACCGCATCAGCTACAGTCACGATGGTAGCAACTCGCTGAAGGATCGCTTCACTTTCACTGTGTCTGATGGGACCAATCCCTTCTTCGTTGTGGAGGATGGGGGGAGGAAGGTAAGGGGAGGAGAAGGGATGTGGGGGAGACCTTCTATAGCTGATAGAAAGCTCCCTCCTCTCGGGGAAGGGGAGACTCAGCTGCTGTCGCTCCATGGAAGATAAGGGCTAAGTGTTCTGTTATGCGATGCCGTATGCTTCCTCCCCTGGTGTACCAGCCCTCGTGTGTGCAAACTCACCCCAGAACCTTGATCCCAACAGAGGTGAAGGGATCAAAGTTGGTAATATGGTGGATGAGGCTCCCACTCCCAAAGTAACATCCGTCTCTCTGAACTTTTGTCAGGTTGTGACAACAGCACCGCAGCGCTTCAAAGTGGACGTTCTCTCTGTGGATGATGGGACACCCAGGGTCGTCACCAACCTGGGTTTGCAGTGGCTGGAGTACGTGGATGGCAAGGTAACCGCCAGCTTAGTTTGTTCCTCAGGCTGTTCCAGGAGAAGAAGCTTCACAGGAGAACCTCCTGATCAGTCAGCGTTTTTATTTTTGCGACAGAGAACAGGTGTCCCTCTGTGCACATGAAATGTCTTGGAAAAGGCAGAGGTGCGCAGGGATGCCTCCACTGGAGCTCCATGAGCTAAACCAGGCAGACGTGGCTGCAGGGCACTAAATTGCTTCCTGACACCCCCTTCCCTTACATCTGCAGGACCACCAAGTCTGGCTCTTCTTGGCTCTTGCAGCAGCTGTGCAGTGCAGTACAGCTCCTGCCCGCCTTCCTGGGCTGACACGTCCTGCCCCCTGTCCCTCCTTCCCAGGGCGGTGTGTTTTCAGCTGTGCTGATGGGCAGAGAAGTCTTGATTCTGTGCCACAGCAGCCACGGTAGAGACAGATGGCTGGCAATGAAATGTGGCATAGGGGTTTCTTGCTGGGCCATGCCTTTGTTTTGCTGACATCCAAACAAGGCCCCAGGAAACTCTCGTGCTTGTTTTTGAGGACCCAGATAGAAAATACTTCAGTTCTTCCCAGGAAAAAGGGGTGGAAGACACTGTAATAAGAAATTGTATTGAGAAGTGGCGCTTTCAGCTCTAATTCCTGACTTCAGAAAAAGCTCTCCTGCAGCTTCAGATGGCTCAGTTCTCTCTTTTTCTCCCGCTGTTAAAGGTGTTTTCTTTTTAAAGCGAAAGCAAAATGTGGTGGAGCTGAGGCACATCCGTGCGAGGTCATTTGAAAGAGGACTCATGCAAGCTCAGTAAAGCAGCGTGAACTGTCCTGAGCAAATCGTTCAACTCGAGGCGGTTTGCAAATGATTCGGGCAAAGCCGGGCCTCACCTGAGCATCGGCACAGCTCATGGGACAGTGGTTTCCAGGTGGAACCAAAAGATTTGTCATAGCTTTTAGCCCCAGCTAGAGAGGGCTGGGCAACTTGTTCGGGATTTGCTTTTCTTTGAGCCGCGATTTCTTTTTTTTCGTTAAACAAAGCAGATGTGAGGCGGAATGTGAATCCTTCCTGTGCTGTCCCATGCCTTGTCTGTTCAAGGCCGCTCTGTGTGCTCTGTGCTTTCACATGCCCTAGCTTTCCCCTCACGGACCACTGTTTGGCAGAGGGATGGTTGGGCTTTTTGGATGAACAGTCAATCAGACTCGCACTGCTGGGTCTCCAGAGTTTTACTCCCTTGGTTTGGCTTTAATCCAGGCAGCCAATCTAATCACTAAGAAGGAATTACTGACGGCAGATCCTGACACAGATGACAAACAGCTGATCTATGAGATAACAACTGGTCCCAGAAATGGTTATGTGGAGAACAAGCTGAAACCAGGGACAACCGTGACCACCTTTACGCAGGGTATGGAAGCTGGGCTGTGTACCATTGCTTTTTCCCTTCAGCTGCTTCAGTTTGTCAAGACAGCTTGTGTGTGTGGTGGGGGGAAAGGCGGGAGGGGAAAAGACAAGGGGCAAATCTTGGAGGTGTGTCAAAAATAAGAATTGAACTTTGCTCCCAGTTGCAGAAATCCTATAATTTCTTATAGATGCCAACCTGTGTCCCATAGCACACCTGGGTTCTCCAGACTTGTTAGAGCTGGAGATTTGACTCGGGACGGTAAAGAGGAGTTGTAGACGCTGCGTGTGGATCTAATTCACCACAAGGTCTGGTAGATGTTTAGCCAGCAGTGCAGAGTCAGCGACGTGTGGGAAGTTCACTGTTGCAGGACCGAAGGGCCCTTCATTAGGCCAGGGAGGTGAGGGAGTAACTGCTCCCTATGCCACTGTGCTCCTTCTGATTGCTGCTCCCTCCAGACTGCCCCGGGCAGGCTGAGAAGGAACGCACAGCACAGCCTTTTTTAGCGTTTCTGCTCCTGCTGTTCGCAGAGCCGCGCACCACACTGCGTTAGGTCCTCTGCAAATGGGCTCAGTGTCTCTGCCTCTCCCTTCTTGTCAGGCCCTGCCAGCCTCGCCTGGCCTCCCCTGTGCTCAGAGGGAATAAAAATAAAGGGAGAGACCGACATTATTTTAGGGCCGAAGCTTGGGAAGCATATATTATACTGCAGAAGGTCAGAGAGCCCAAACCATCCCAGCCGCGAGAAGGAACCCTGTTAGGGCACGCCACCGTACAGAACAGAGGTGAAATATGTGCTGCCCAGGCAAACTCATATTTCTTGCATTTCATCAAAGCTACTTTAAATTACCTTATTTTTAAGTATGAGCCATTACGGGTAAAAACTAGGCAAGGGAATGCCTTGTCACAGCTTGTAGGCTGGCGTCTGCCACAGCTAAGGCCAAGGAAGTTAGAAGAGCTGCTGCAACATAAAGGGTGTGTGGATCCGCCTGATCCCTGCGGCCATGCGGATGCATGTCTCCGCACTGCTCATCTATAAAACTGCCGTTGAATTTCTTGGTTGGCTCATTGGATGTCTCCTCCCGACAGAGGATGTGAACCAGGGCCTCATTCGGTACGTGATGCACGAGGAGAAGATTCAGGAGACCATGGACAGCTTTCAGTTCCTAGTGAAGGACAGCAAACCCAACGTGGTCAGTGGCAATATATTTCATGTGCAGTGGTCCCTCCTCAGCTTCACATACACCAGGTAAATGGCATGGGGTTTACGGCATTCTTCTGACAGATGGGGTCTTATCTGGAGAGAGGCAGGGTGAGCTCCGTCGTATGTCATTGGACCTGCAGCATGGAAATGAAATTCTGGGGCAGTTACCATCATTTCTGCCTGTATTTCACTGGCGCTCCATCAGGGCTGAGGTCTCGCTGCTGTGCACTGTAGCATCACACGTGGCATTCCTGTTGAATTACCGCTGTTGATTTTGGGGAGGGGGCAGCAGCAGCCGGTATGGAAGTGGGAACTCATGGGCATGTCAGTGAGGAGAAGTGCCGGCTGGGTTAAACCATGGAGCAGCATTGCCCAAGTCCCTGATTATTTGTGTCCTTCAGATTTCACGTGGAGGCAACAGTCAGCCTGAGTCTGTGGTGCTCCATATCGGCGTAAACATACAGGGTTTGCTCCCCAACCTGTTATTTGTATCTGCTCGATACGTTTGCAGCTACAGTGTCAGAGAGAGCGCAGGGTCTGTGAGCGTCACCGTGAGGCGGATTGGTAACCTCAACCAGTACGCGATTGTCTTGTGCCGCACCGAGCAGGGAACGGCCACCTCCAGCTCCGGTTCACAGCCGGGAGAACAGGACTACGTGGAGTACGCAGGGCAGGTAGGTTGGGAGCACCACGAAAGGGAAGGTCTGACCGTAGAATCGTCAAATCGTCTAGGTTGGAAGGGACCTTTAAGATCTTTGAGTCCAACCATTAACCTGACACTGCCAAGTTCACCACTAAAGCATGTCCCTAGGCACAGCATCTGCCCATCTTTCAAATACCTCCAGGGATGGCGATTCAACCAGCCTGTTCCAATGTTTGACGACCCTTTCAGTGAAGAAATTTTTCCTAATATCCCTCCTAAATCATCCATGCCATCAAGCCTGGATGAAAGAACTGATAAAAACACAAAGGAGACTATTTCCTTTGTAAAAATTTGTGGTTTATTTGCTTTCAGAAGAGGGTCTCTTTTCTTCATCACTTTTTAATGTTGGCAGATACGCTTGGTAGCACTGTGCTGACAGCCCACCAATGTTCCAGGCTTGCCTGAGTAAGAATGTCATTCCTGATCCTGCAAAGGGCTAAAACCGTGACTAGGGTCAGAAGGGGTAGGGGCCTACGCACTGCGTTTGCTGCTGCCTTTGACTTCCACTAGCCATTTGTCCTTGGCGATGGGTCTGATGGTGGGTCCGATGCCACCCGTGCACAGGGTGTGTGACTCAGGCAGGGTAAGGCAGGAAGGACAGAAAGTTTCAGAGCCCAGGCCAAAGAGAGTGGGCCACTCGCTGCCTTCCAGGTACAGTTTGAGGAGCGGGAGGACACCAAGGCCTGCACCATCGTCATTAACGATGACAATGTCTTTGAGAGCATGGAGAGCTTCGCCGTGGAGCTCAGCATGCCAGCCTACGCTCTGCTGGGGAACGTCACCCGGGCCACGGTCACCATCACTGACCCAGAGGACGAGCCCACCCTGCAGTTCGACAGGAAGACGTACCATGTCAGCGAGAGCGCTGGTTTTTTCTCTGCTCCTGTCGAAAGGAAAGGTGGGTCACGTCGGGCAGAATACCTTTCTGTGCTGCCCTGGGGCTCTGCGGCACGGGAGAGCACGCGGCTCTGCAAGCGCTGTTGTGGGAGCAGGGACGGTGTTCTTTTTCACTCCTCACCCTCTTTTCTGAGTGCTGCTTTATTATTTAAGGGAATGGTGTCTCCGCCGAATAGAATAAAAAGATTTCCATGGTGTTACGGTTTTTCTCTGTTGTGTCTTAGGGGACACCAGCAGCACTGTCTCTGCCATCTGCTACACTGTCCCCAGATCAGCCAAGGGAAGCAGCCTTCATATGCTGGAATCCGGCTCCGACTTCAAGTCCCGGGGGATGGCGGATGACAGCCGCATTGTTTTTGGTCCGGGTGTCACCGTGATGACGTGTGATGTCACGCTGATCGACGACAGTGAATACGAAGAAGAGGAGGAGTTTGAGATCGTGTTGGCCGACGCCTCAGATAATGCACGCGTCGGCAGCCGGGCTTCAGCCAACGTCTTCATCGGTGGTCCCAACGACGCCTCCACAGTGTCCCTGGGGAACGCTACTTTTGCCGTCAGTGAGGCTGCAGGTGAAGAGTAGCAGGGGGCTGCCCCAGGGCTGATGCGCATTGCACTGGGGCGCTTACCGTGAAAGCATGCTTTCACCAGGAGGAGGTATTAGAAGGAGCGATTGAGGGCACAGCAGCAGAACTGTAAAAGGTCTGCAGAGGGTTCCTGTTCTTCCCGCTGCCCCTGTGGGGAAGGCTGGGCGTTGTTCTCGGCTATCGCCTGTGCCGGTGCCGGAGCAGTGGTGAAGGGAAAAGGTTACGCTGAAGGGAAAGGAGTGGTTTTGTGGTGTGTGGCTGCTTTCTCAGCTCGGTTCTCTTTCACGTGCAACTGGCAATGCAGGAAACATTGAGATTCCAGTCCTCCGGCAGGGACCTGATCTCTCCACCCCCGTCTCGGTGTGGTGTGCCACTCGGACATCAGACCCTCCGTCTGCCAGCCCGGGCATCGATTACGTCCCCAGCTCCAGAAAAATAGAGTTCAGGCCAGGCAAGACAGAAGAGGTGAGAGGCCACTTTGACTCCTGATGAGTCTGCTCTGTCCAGGGACACTTCTTTCTTGTTCATGTGCCTCCTCTGTATTTGCCATTTGCCTGTTTTGAAAATCCTCTCAGGGCCACCTGAGAATTGTTAATAAATCTGCTAGGCACAGACTCACATCTTAGCAGCACTGCAGCCGGAGGAGATTTGGTCAGGCCACCTCCCCCAGGATACAGATGGCTGCCTCTTCTCTGAAACGATGTGCCTGATTTCTCTAGAACATTGTTTCCATTGATCAATGACTTCAGAAAAGGCCTGGCGTGATGACTTTGCATCAGACCCCCAAATGTGAGTGCCAGGAAGGACGAAAGCGTTGCGTCTCTAAAAGCAAGACTTGTGCTTTCCTTCTAGTTCTGTACTCTGACAATCCTGGACGATGCGCAGTACCCGGTGATAGAAGGGCTGGAGACGTTCGTTGTTTATCTCAGCTCACCCCACGGAGCTGAGCTGACAAAGCCATTCCAAGCGGTTGTGGCCATCAATGACATCTTCCAAGACGGTAAGTTATCCCTGGCAGCTCTATCCGGTCCATCCTAGCCTCTTCCTTAACACTTCCAGGCAGCAGGAGGCTCAGCCAAGTTAGGTTATTTCTGGGCTGGATTTAGCGTGTTGTCCTGGGATCCTCCCATTCCATGTGGCTGCCCTGTTTCTTTCCATGCTTCCCTGTACACGAGAGCTTGGAGTCTTCGGAAGGGCAGAATGAATTTTGCTGTAGCGTTCCCTCACCTTCAGCCACGCTTTGCCTCCTCTGCTGAGAGCTCAGTCCTTGTTTCATGCTTTCTGTGAGCTAAAAGTCCTCCTTACTACGTGAGAAAGTCTCGGTGCGCGTTTACTTTCTCTTGTGCTTTAATGTCTCTTGTGTTTGCGTGCCTAAGGAAAGCACGCACTGTACAATCTAACTTTGCAGCAGCCTATCATCATTTCTGCCTTTGTATCTTTTGTTGCGGTCTGCCCTCTTTGCTGCAAGCCATTTGTTGTGTGTCTGTCCGCAGACAGTAGGATAACGCTGTGAGACATAGCATCCATTTCCGTACCGCGTCCTGATATAACCCCTTCCTGACATGCCTGGCAAACACCGTCCCTGTACCGCCAACCCCGCCTTGTTCTCCAGCGCATGGCAACAGCACCAAAATGACAGGGAAGGAACAAGTTTCATCAGCTCCTGGAGTTGAGTGACAGAGAGAGGCGCCTTCTTTCTGAAGTGCTGTGGGCTCTGCTGATCCTGTGCTCTGTAGAGGGCTGATGGCCGTAACGGTCCCTTGTCTGTTTGAAACCAGACCCTGTATTAAGGCACAGTGACGCTGCCGTTTTATTCTCTGGCTGTCAGTTCCGCCAGAGTGTGTGTGCCTCGATTAGCTCCTGCCTCTCTGTGGAGCTTCAGCACTGCTTGTCTCTTGTTATTATCCCCTGCAGTACCAAGCATGCAGTTCACCAAGGATACGTACACGGTGAAGGAGAAGGAGGGTACTCTGCACATCCCCATCTTCCGCACCGGGGACCTGAGCTACGAGTCCTCTGTGAGGTGCTACACACAGAGCCAGACAGCAGAGGTCACGGAGGACTTTGCAGAGAGGAGAAATGCAGAAGAGTCTCGCATCACTTTCTCGAGAGGGGAGAAGGTGAGCTGAACCTGGCTTACAGGGAGAGTGGAGAACCGTTGATGAGAGAGGTTCGGACCTCCTCCTCGACTCGGCATTGTCAGAGGGAGCTGACGGAGGCTTTCCAAACTGGTTTCATAGATGCTTAAAGTCACAAATTCTTCTGGTCCTGGAAATATGACACGACTTGGAAGGGGCTGTTTGTTCATGCTAAAAGCGGTTAAAACATGAAATGCAAATCCTTTGTGTCAGTAGGACTCGGGATTACTGTGGCAGAGAGCTGTCGGTTTGTGGAAGTGGATGTCCTCACTGCTGTGTCTCATCACGGAACTGTGGGGTTTGTCCACACTGAAGTAACAGCCTTAAAAATAGAAGTGTTTCTTACAGGATCGGCCGTACTCGGACATTAAACCCTAGACAGTGAAGGACGGGGTGGCCTTCAAGCGGCGTCATCGGATTTGTGACTGTTTGCTGTTTTCTGCTGCTTACTTGGCTTTAGGTGAAGAACTGCAGTGTTTCTATCAGTGATGACTCTGCCTTTGAACCAGAAGAGCAGTTCCAGGTCTATCTTGGTAGCCCGCTTGGAAACCATTGGAGTGGAGCCAGGATTGGGAAGACGGACGTGGCCACCATAACTGTCACCAATGATGAAGATGGTAAGTGAGGACGCTCAGCAAGGATGTGGTTGTAGTGTCAGAGGCAGTTCCAAGGTCATCAGCACAGTCTCATCGACAGTTTGTGGTTTAATTTAGTACCCGTGAGTGCCTTCAGCCACACGGTCACAGCTCTGTGTGCAGGTCGCCGATGTGATGGCTTTGTGCGCTGCGCTGGTTTTAAGGGAGGGATTGAATAAGGGTGGCTTCAACCCACTCTTTGTCCCATTTCCTGTTCCCCTGCGGCTGCGCTGGCAGTTGCTGCCCCTCCGCTGGGAGATGCTGCTGTGAGGAGCCCCTTGCTCTGCAGATGTGTAGATAGTCTAAAAGGAGCTCAGCTCAGCTCACCCCCGTTGCTGACCGCCCTTCACCTGCAAACAGTCCGCCGGTGTGCAGAGCTGGGGCTTTCTCCTCACTGCTGTTTCTTTAGCACCCACCGTTGAGTTTGAAGAAGCTGCGTACCAAGTACGGGAGCCGCCTGGCCCGGAGGGTGTTGCTGTGATCAATATCAAGGTGGTCCGGAGAGGGGATCAGAACAGGACCTCAAAAGTCCGCTGCAGCACCCGCGACGGCTCAGCTCAGGCCGGAGTGGATTACTATCCCAAGAGTCGAATGCTCAAATTCAGCCCAGGTAAGGGGTCCTTGGAGGGAAGGGTGGAGGTGGTGGCGTGCCCCGTGACATTTTGTGTATAGCAGAAAGGAGCATTGAAGGGAAATGTTCAGGAGATTTGGGAAAAGCCACTTTTTGCACGAGGTTTACGACACAAGAGAGGTCTAACTGCTCCTGGTGAAATGAACTGTATTAGCTGTAAGAAGGCGTAATATACCCTCAGATTTGGGGGTTTAGATTTGGTTTGGGGTTTGATCTTGGGCTCATTACCGTCTTTGTGGGAGGAAACCCCTCTCCAGCTCTTCAGCGTGCTACAGGCGGAGTGCGGGACCTTTCCCCTTTCCTTGCATTAGACGTGTCCTTTCCCCGCTCCCCTCCTGGCTGCCGTATCGCTCTCCATTCAAACACACCACTCTGCTGAGCACCGGCCCTCTCCGCTCAGCGAGCACAGTGCCGAGCTGCTGCCCGAGCCGGGGGGCGACGAAAAGGAGGAGGGAATGGAAGCCCGGAGGCAGTGAGCTCCTCACTGAGCAGACTGTAAATGCCTCAGGCGACAGAAAGAGGGTTGAGACTTTCTGCTCACTGGAATGAATGTCACTTGAAAGAATGGGAAGGCCATCCCAGACCTTGCCGTGTTTTCTCTCGTGTACAACGTTTCATCCCTTCACAGCGCCCCACTGGATGAGAAGGGTCTGGGGTTTGGTGTGTTTGGGTTGGGGTTTTTTTCCTGTTTTTGGTAAGGTATTTTAAATGTACTACACAGACCACTTACTGCGTGGACTTGTTTAAAGTGTGCCTCTTCTGGGCTGCAGCCGTGCCCTCTGCTATGGCTATAATTGTTTGCATGCAAAAAGGCTGAACTGTTCCATGACGGGTGATCAGAACGGAGGAAGAAGCGGTAGCGTTTGGCAGGAGAGGGTAGAGTGGTCTCCAGAAGGTGTGAGGCTCAGCAGAGGTCTGTCGGGATCCAGCGCAACAGTTCAGACCGCGTTGCTGGACCAAGAAGCCCTCACCGAACCGTTCTGCACAGTGGTGTGAGAGAGGGCAGAGATGCTCACAGCAGGGCTGGGGATGTGCTTTGGGTCATGGCTTTTCACTGCAGACAGCTCATGCGAGACGGGCACGATTAACCCTCAGGTGGCATCTGCTAGTGAATCTGTCACCTGATCCATTGGATCAGTTGTCAGAGCTGGAGGTTTATGTGTAGAGTAGCCTCCTGTGTGGGCAGGGCTAAATTATTAGTAGCACTGAGCGGGAATAACATTTATAATGGGTGTTTTATCATAATGAATCTGGTCGTAGCCTAGACCAGCTGTGCAGGCTTTTTGTGAGAACTTCAGCGCAATATCAGGATGTTCTCTCTGTTTCTCTCACATTTCCTCTCTCAGGTGTGAACCACGTCATGTTTAAGGTGGAGATCATGTCCAATGAAGACCGGGAGTGGCATGAGTCCTTTTCTCTGGTGCTGGGTCCCGATGATCCGGTGGAAGCTGTTCTTGGGGACACCAGCACAGCCATAGTGACTATTTTGGATCAGGAGGCGGCAGGGAGCCTGATTCTACCAGCACCTCCTGTGGTAAGTTGCCCATTGCGAGGGCTGTGATTTAGTACCCTTCACATCCAGACTGAAAACCCCGGTGAGGTGTCTGGAAGAAAATTAAGAGCTGCAGTGATGTAGTGGGCTGGGAGTGTGCGAGAAGGATTGCCACTTCTGGCCCTGCCCTCAACCCCAGCTAAATGCTGCTGTCGTGCACGCGTACAGGTCGTCACCCTGGCTGATTACGACCGGGTGGAAGAGGTGACCAAGGCCGGTGCTAAGAAATCCCCTTCCCCGGGTTATCCGCTCATCTGTGTCACTCCTTGTGACCCTCACTTCCCCAAGTACGCGGTCACGAAGGAGCGCTGCGGCGAGGCTGGGATCAACCAGTCCTCCATACAGTTCAGCTGGGAAGTAGCGACCCCCACGGATGGGAATGGAGCCAGGTCGCCTTTCGAAACCATCACTGACAACACGCCGTTCACGAGCGTCACCCATAAGGTACGTGGCTGGGTACCGGCACGGCAAAGCTGCGGGAACACGTGGCATAAGCCAGCGAGGGCTTGGGGCAGCTCTGTCGGTCTGTGCACTGTGTGATCACGGGTGCTGCTTTGGGGATTACTCAGGCGCTTCGGTAAATCCCTGGTGGCAGGAGGCAGACGGAGCCTGGCAGATCGTAACAGCTCGGGCTCCCTCTTCCCCTCCCTTCAGTCCGCGGGCAGGGTTTGGAAGCTGTAAAGCCCCTGACATACTCGAGCATCTTCTGCAGCGTAGGTAACACAGAGCTGATCACACCTGCGTGCCCGAGCGGCCAAGCAGACATTGGCCTGTGCGTGCTGCTCGTTTGCGTGTGTGTATGCCTGGGCTCCGTGCTGCTTCAAAACAGCAGGACAAAGTGCTGTTACCCCACGGCGAGAGGTTGCGGCGCCGGTGCCTGACCCCCGGGTGTGTTTCTCCCTCCTCGTTCCCTGCAGGTGCTGGACAGCATTTACTTCAGCCGGCGGTTCCACGTGCGCTGTGTGGCCAAGGCTGTGGACAAGGCTGGCCGTGTGGGGACCCCCCTGAGAAGCAACGTGGTCACCATAGGCACAGACGGTGCCATTTGTCACACTCCCGTGGTGGCGGGGACAGCCCGAGGTTTCCAGGCGCAGTCGTTCGTTGCCACTCTGAAGTACCTGGATGTCAAGCACAAGGAGCACCCCAACAGGTAGGAGCGTGGCGAAGGGGAGAGCGCAGTCCTTCGCCAGGCCCCCGGGGGTTACAGAGCTGCGTGGGCCGGGAGGAGAACGTGTGTCCGAAAGCACCTCCCTCCATGCAGTCTGCCCTCTTGAACAGCGTCGGGGGCCTGGGGGTTGCGCTCCCACTCTCTTCCTCGCACCGCGCTCTGCCGAGGGGGTGCCCTTCCCCTCAGGAACCCGGAGCTGGTGGGGCAGCATAAGGAGCAGATGTGTGGATGGGGCCATGGAGCTGGAACTCCCTCTCGGGCTGCCGCGAGCAGGCTCACCCTGTCTGTGCTGCGGGGCGTGGGGTAACGGTGAGGCTCCTGGGCCTCTTCTGCCCTCTCCCGCACCGTTTGTTCCAGGATCCACATCTCGGTGCAGATCCCCCATCAGGATGGGATGCTGCCCCTCATCTCCACCCTGCCGCTGCACAATCTGCATTTCCTTCTCTCCGAGTCCATCTACAGGCACCAGCACGTCTGCTCGAACCTGGTCACCGTCAGAGACCTCAGAGGCATCTCAGGTGAGCGTTACAGCTGGCCTTGGCTTTCTGAGCGCGGGGGTAGGGAGAAGCCAGCACAGAAACGCAGAGAAGAAGGCTTTGTCTTCCTCTGGGCTCTCTTGACATTACGTAAATCATCGTTAATCTTCCCGTACTAACAGCAGGGAACAGAGTTGCGCCGTTGAAGATGAGACGCGATGCGTGACAATGTTTAAAAGAGAACGGGGTTAAGCGGCATCGCTCGGTGTGAGGAGGTTGTGGGTTCACACCGTGCCGGCGGTTCTCCACTGTTCAAATCCGTCTCGTGCTGTCCCTGCGGTTAGAGAGGGATCCGCAGGCAGTGGATCACTGTGTCTGTGTCACTGAGGTCTCCCGCCCGGCAACAAGAAGCAGCAAAAGAAAATTCAGTGCTGAAGAGTGGAATTAAAAAGGCAGTTTCGAGGCATTTCTTCAAGTTTAGCTCCAACCTCTCGTTAGTAGGTTCATAAGTTTGGGTTTTAGGATTCTTACCCCATTCCTACAGCATTTTCCCCTGTGTGTACTCAGTTTGACCTGCAGGATAACGAAGGGAGAGGAGCCCATTAAGTGCCCAGTGTAATAAAAGTCACTGACTCGATGTGAGAGTGAAAATGGGACCTCAGTACGTGGCTTCCAGCTCTTTAAAATCTGGCGTGATCAGTGTCCCGGTGTCTCTCCATCCCAGAGGCAGGGTTTCTGGATGAGGTGACCTACGACAGCATCGCTCTCGGTCCTGGCTATGACCGCCCTTACCAGTTTGACCCCGGCGTGAGAGAGGCGAAGACGATCCGGCTCTATAAGCACCTCAACCTGAAAAGCTGCATTTGGACTTTTGATGCTTATTACGACATGACTGAATTAATCGATGTCTGCGGAGGCTCTGTGACCGCTGACTTCCAGGTGAGATGCCGCACCCACAGCCCTCCCACGTAATCCACATCTTTCTCAGTTCTTCGGCAAAGCTCCGCTTTGTGTTCATGTCTGTCTGCTGCTCTGCTCTGTACGACTTGGCTTTTCCCCCTCTTACCTGGAAAAGAGTGGTACTTTGTGAAACGCACCTGATTCATTTCTTTTCATTGGGGTAACATCGGCTTTATTCTCTTAATCTTCACAGCGCCAGTAAAATATTCTTTTTTAAATAGAAGGATGTACTGGAAACAGCAAACGTTCTCGGCTGTGCTCTGTTCTTTTCCAGTTTTGACTGCGTTCTTAGCCAATATAAATGAGCAAAGAACCGAGCAGAGGCACATCAGCTCATGCTCTGCAGTGGAGGGAGGTCATCGGAATTTTTAAGTAATTTAAGTAATTTCTTAATTACCCGACTGGCAGACTGAAACCCAGCAATGTCCTTCTGTAAAACAGCAGCTTTCGCTACTGGACGTGTCTCACTGCCCTCTCATGGACGGATTACACGCGTACATCTCACCCAAGTGAATCTTGTTAGATTCTCATGTTAAATTCTCAGTCGGGTTGTTACGGCCAACATCACCTCTTTTAATTCCCCCCAGTCTGGAATACTTTGTTAACTTTCCTTTTATGGCTCCACTTATCCAAACAAATCCAGAGAAGCTACTTAAATGGAGCAACTGCGTAATTTCATACGTGGGGACAGGCACCAACCAGTCTGGAACGTCTCTCTGAGCTCTCTCAGGGGCTTGCAGGGTACAGCTGCGCTCTGCAGATAACAAACGGTGTCTCTGGAGCCCGAGAGCGGTGATGTTTCGGATACTTTTAGGGCCGGTCCTGAGCCTGCAGAATTGCTTCTTTTTAATTCACGGAATTGGAAACTGGGGGGGGGTTTGAGGTGAAATTGTGACCGCGGCTCCTTGTGTACCATGCCACCAGTGTGTTTTAGCACTTGCCCTCATCTAAAATGCAGGTTTGTCTGAAGTGCCTACGTGTAAAGCTAAAGAAAGCTCAGACCGTCATCTCTGACTTCATGGCACGGGTTTTGTAGTGTCTGAGGAGCGCTCTGTGCTTGCACACTTTTTCCCCGCAGTTCATTGTTGTTTTTCAAAGGGCAGTCCAGCCATGACTTTTTGGCAAATCGGCTAATTGTTTGCCAATGATGCTGAGTCTTTATGGAGCAATGACACTATGTTGCTTTAGAAATACTGCGTCCCCACATTGTCCCCGCTGTGTTTAGGACGTCCATGGTCCATCACTACAAAGGAGTCTTCTGTTGCAGGTACTCTGGCTTTTTTTCCCCGTTTGCAGAGCGGAACGCGGATGCAGTGGGTGCCGTGAGTCTGGGCCGCTCTCTCTCCTTTGGAAGGTGCATAACGGCGTTTTTGGGGTTTCTTGGCAGGTGCGTGACTCTGCTCAGTCCTTCTTAACAGTCCACGTCCCGCTCTATGTGTCCTATATCTACGTGACAGCGCCGAGAGGTTGGGCTTCTCTTGAGCATCACACCGAGATGGAGTTCTCCTTTTTCTACGACACTGTTCTCTGGAGGACGGGTAGGTCCGAGGCTTCTGGCGGGGTACCGAGGAGGGACTCGCAGGGCTTTGCTCATGGCCACTCAGGAATTAAGGCCAGGAGTACCCAGAAATATTTATCTGCAACTTATTGTGTAAAATAAGTTACACTCACGGCTAATTGTAAGGGGGAACGCGGTGTATTTACTTCCTTTATCCTTCAGTGAGACTTAGGCGGCAGATGTGGGTGAGGGAGGAGGTGGATAGCAGACTCACTGGAGGATGATCCCAGTTAAACCGTGCCTTTTTGGAGGGCTCTCCAATGCTTCTGGAGCTCTGTGGGGCTGAGAGAGCCCACCTGAGGACCACCTGTGCCGTGTGGCCACCCCGGTGACTCTGTTCTTGCCGCGCTGTGCAGGGATTCAGACGGAGAGCGTTCTCTCAGCCCGGCTGCAGATAATCAGGATCTACATCCGCGAGGACGGCCGGCTGGTTATCGAGTTCAAGACACAGGCCAAGTTCCGAGGTGAGAGCGTTCGTCCTGAGCGCGGGAGACATCCCCGCACAGATGCGGACCTGCGCTGGAGCCACGGGCGGCAGAATGAGCCCCTCTCCCCACGAGGAGTCCCTCTGCGTGGGCTCTCCCCCCACTCTGCCTCATCTCGTCCCCTCCTTGTCCTCCCCGCAGGGCTTTTTGTGATGGAGCACCACAGCCTGCCAGACGTCGAGTCTTTTTTACTGCCTCCGGAGCACCTGGGAGGGATCGGATTTGAGCTGCAGCTGCTGTGGAGCGCTCAGACTTTCGACTCTCCCCACCAGCTCTGGCGAGCAACCAGCTCCTATAACAGGTGAGCACGGCGGGTTCGGCTCGTCTCCTCGTCACGCCGTTTCCTAGCAGTTAAGCCAGCGGGTAGGTAGGCAGCAGAGGTGCCGCCGTATTCAAGGTTGTTCTGCACTCTGAGAGTCGAAAGGAGGATCTCACGTCCACGACTGCCTTAATCGGTAGCGCTGCGCTGGGTGGAGGTGGGTATATTGAGATCGGGAAATATCTGCTTCGCTTTTTTAAAAAATTCCTCTTCAACGTTTCTGGGGTGACGCTAATTAGGAGACGGTGGACGTTGGGCAAACGTACACGCCGGGTGACCGGCGTGGAGTCTCCTTTGGTGAGCGCGGCGTCTCCCGTCTGTTCCCAGGAAGGACTACTCCGGAGAGTACACGATCTTCTTAATCCCCTGCACGGTGCAGCCCACGCAGCCGTGGGCAGAGCCTGGAGACAAGCCCCTGCCCTGCACGGCTCACGCTCCGGAGCGGTAAGGAGTCCCCACACTCACGGCAGCAGGAGAGTTTCAGCCCCGTGGGGCTGTTGGTGTGGTCCCAGCGGGCGGTGTTCAGCCTGAGGGCTGCAGAAGCCGGCGTAGCCTTTGGTCGTCCCCGGACAGACGGACAATCAAAGCCCTTGGGAGGAGGCTTCAGCCGGCGGTGCATAGCCCTGCGCCGTTCCTGGGAAACGGGGGCAGGGTGAGGGGCGAGAGGTCCCCGTGGGTTGGATGCCCCCACGGTAGGGGCTGCGAGACTGGAAAGGGCAAAGCGGGAGGGAAGGACGGTGGCGCAGAGCAGGCAGGTGACCAGCGGGGAACTTCGTACGCGTCCCACCTGAACCTCTCCTTTTTCCTTCCCTTTCCTTTCGAAAATTTCAGATTTTTGATCCCGATTGCCTTCCAGCAGACGAACCGCCCGGTGCCCGTCGTCTACTCCCTAAACACGGAGTTTCAGCTCTGTAACAACGAGAAGGTGTTTCTGATGGACCCCACCAAATCCGAAATGTCTCTGGCAGAGATGGATTACAAAGGGGCCTTTTCAAAGGGTGGGATTTCTTTGCCTTTCCTTCCCTGTTCTGCCCGTCCCTAATGGTTCTCTGTCTTCACAACTTCCCTTCCTCTGGCAGAGAAGGGTAAACCCCAGATTTGGCTCTTTTGCGGCCAGAAACGGCATTTTGAGCGTGTTACAGCCCCGTAAACAGCATGCCGAGACAAGACTGTGCTCTGGCACGGTACTTTGTCATCTGCATGCGCGAATCACAGCCCTTCAAACCCCGGAGCCACGCGCCGTTTGGCGCATGTGGCTCTCAGAGGGTTCTCTGGTGGAACCGAAGGATTTAACCCGACCGTTTTCCTGCCAACCTCCTCAGGGCAAATCCTGTACGGCCGCGTGCTCTGGAACCCCGACCAAAACCTGAACGCTGCTTACAAACTGCAGCTGGAAAAAGTCTACCTGTGCACGGGCAAGGATGGCTACGTGCCTTTCTTCGACCCGACGGGCACTGTCTATAACGAGGGACCCCAGTACGGCTGCATTCAACCCAACAAGCACCTGAAACACCGATTTCTCCTCTTGGTAAGTTTACCACTGCGCACAAAACCGCCATGTGCAGCGCTGTGTGTGACCGTGTCCGGAGAAGTCTGCTCTCTTGGCCTCGTGCTGACTTACCGCATCTGGGAACCGATGCTGCTGCTTAAACCCTTCTCTGACTTCAGCCCCACGGACCCAATATTGACACAGTCGGTGCTGACACAGTAGGAAGTGTCGGCAAATCGTACAGGTCATTTTCCGTGCAGTGAGGTGTGCATTGAGAGAAATGCCCACGTGTGGGTGTGCAGAGCGGGCGTTTGGGGTCGATTCGCGCAGCGGTACGCGGGGGTTATTTCGTGACCGGGCTTCTGGCTTCCCTTTGGGAAGGGGACAGCGTGCACTGCTCCTGGTAACGCCTCTCCACTTTGCAGGACCGAAACCAACCCGAAGGGACGGATAAGTATTTCCATGACGTGCCTTTCGATGCCCACTTTGCTTCCGAACTCTCTGAGTTTCATTCGGTGAGCAGCATGCCCGGCGTCGATGGGTTTACTCTCAAGGTGGACGCTCTCTACAAGGTACGCCCCAGGTGACAGCGGTAGCCCCAAACTGCCTTCTCTGTCCGGGACGTCCCCAATCATTGCAGGCTCAGGGCCTGGCGCTGCCCAGAGAAACCGAATTCATGCCAGGGTGGGTCTCGCAGCCTTCTGCAGTTTCACGGCAGCCCTCAACCGGCTTTTCCGATGGCGTGGTGGGACACGCTGTCTCCGCACATCACCACGGTCTCCGTGAAGCGCGGTGGCCTCACGTGCGCGGGATGGTCTGCCCGTGCAGACCGCACTGTAGCAGCCCTCTCCTTGGTTTGCCCGGGTGTAAACGCGAGGTGAGGGATCAGAGCCCGCGTTCAGCAGACGTTGCCAAAGACAGACAGCAAGAGCGCACGCCTCACTTGGTGATAAATAATACCGGGCTTTTTTGTTGCTGTTTGCAGGAGTGAAGAAGTGGGACAAAAAATGCAGCGGGCTCTGCCTTTACCGCAGACGATGGTGTGTGTAAAAGGCGTAGTTCTAATTTCCTGTGTGCTGTCTTCCCTTTCTTAAAGGTGGAGGCCGGACACCAGTGGTACCTTCAGGTCATCTACGTCATCGGGCCGGAGAGCATGGCGGGGCCCCGCGTTGCGCGATCCCTGGGCCGCCGCCAGAGCCGCGGCCGCAGGGACTTGGTGGCCAGCGGCGGGCGGCTGCTGCTGGCCGAGTCCTTAATGTACGACAACGAAGGCGCCCAGCTGAAGAACGGCACCAACATGAAGTGGCTGAGCCTGGAGAGGGAGGAAGGCGCCGTGGCGGCCTCCTTCTCTCCCACGGGGGCGTCCCTGGGCAGCGCCATCGCCGCCGTGGCCCTGCTGCTGCTGGCGCTGTCGGGAGTTTGCCTCCTCCCCGGGAGGTGTGGGACGCGGCGGAGGACGCGGGAGGCTGCCCGAGCCGCCCCGGAGGAGCATCCCCTGGAGACGGAGGTGGCGGTGCCGCGGGGCGCGGGGAGGGCCCCGGACAGGCGGTACTGCACCGTGCGGGACGTGACCGTGCTGCGGGGAGCGGGGGGCGCCTGCCAGGGCAGAGGCGGGAAGGTGAAGCAGGTGACCACGGAGGTCAAAGCGCACAGCAATTTGCACGACGGGACAGAAGTGTAACGGCGCGCGCACGCTTCGGGGTGGTAACAGCTTTTTTATAAACTGTAAAAAAAAAAAAGAAAAAAATGAAAAAAGTTCAAAAAAGCAAAGCTGAGACTGTGATTTGTGGTGTTTTTCTCCTCCCCACGGAGCTCTCCCCCTGCTGCTGCGGCTCCGGCTGCGCCCATCCCGGGGAGGGGCGGGGCGGGCTGTGCGGCGGCCTCGGGGTGAGCGGGGCCCGGGTCTCCGCACCCCCGCCCGGGGCGGCCGCCGGTGCCGGGGGCTGCGGTGCCGCCGCACGGCCACCGGAGGGCGCTGCGCGGGGCAGTGCTGCGCTGCGGCCGCCAGGGGGCGACACCGGGACGGGGGGGCGGTGCTGGGGGCGGAGCCGAGGCTCGGAGCCCCGCCCCGCGCAGGCGCAGTGAGTCCCCGCCCTACTGAGGCCACGCCCCCGCATCCGCCCCTGCAGTCCCGCGCAGCCGCAGACGCGCGGCGCCCCCCGAGGCTTCAAAAGCCCCTCCCGGCCGCCAGGGGGCGCCGGCGGCGCGGGAAGAGAGGGGGCAGCATGGCGGCGGCGGCGGCGGTCCCGGTCCCGGTCCCGGTCCCGGTCCCGGTCCCGGTCCGGTGGCGGTGTCCCTGTCCCTGCCGGGCTCCGGCCGCTTCCCGGGGCCGAGCGGACAGCGGCGCCTCCGCGCTCCCGTGCCGCCTGAAGCTCCGGTGCGCGCCCCGTCTGCGGGCAGCTGCCGCGGCTCGGCCGGGCGGCGCCGGCAGCTGCCGGGTTCCGCCACGGGCTCGGCCGCCGCTCGAGCCGTGACCCGTCCGCCGGCCGCGGGGGCGCCGGTAGCGGGGGCAGACGGGGCCCGGCGGGGCCGGGGGCGTCCCGGGGCGGCGGTGACCCCTCCCGCCGCCGGGCTCCCTCCTCCCGCCGCGGGCCCCGGCCGGTTTCTGCTGCCCGGAGCTTTGCCGGAGCGGCCGCCGGCGGGACGGCGCCTTCCGGAGCGGTGAGTGCGGGAGCTGCTGCCGGGGGAGCCGCTTCGCCCGGGGCTGAACGGGTTCGCCCGGGGCTGCGGCCCCTCGGCCCTGCCCGGCGGTACCGAGGGCCGGTGCCGGCAGCAGCTCTCCGCCCGAAGCCGTGGCTTTCCCGAAGCCCTTTTTCGGCTCCGAAGGCGCCGCGGAGGGCGCAGAGGCATCACTTAGTTTTGGATACACTATTACTATTATTACTTTCTGTCCTGTTTATGTCCTGTCTTTATTTCACCCCATGACTTTTAGGTGCTTTTTTCCCTGTCCCAGTGGGGTGAGCGAAGGGCTGTGCGGGGCTCAGCTCTCCTGGGCTGAACCACAGTGCTTTCTGCACTCATTTTTTTCCAGGTCCGGCTCCCGGACGGCTCCAGCTCGGTTTCATCTCCAGGGCAGTTCTGGCTCCAGCTCAGTTTGCTGCTTCCGCGCATCTTCGGTTCCAGTTTGGCTGTGGCTCCGGCTGCGCCATGGCTCCAGTTTGTTTCTGCTCCGGTTTCAGTCCAGCTCATGGACGGCTCTGGCTCGATTCAGCTCCTCTTTGTTGTGGCTCCAGCTCATGTACAGCCTCAGGTTAGTTGTTTCTGTCCCTGTTTTGTTTCTGATGCAGCTCATGGACAGTTCCAGCTCGTTTGCAGCTCCAGGTCATTGTTTCTGTCCTGGTTTCAGCTGGGGTAGAGTTAATTTTGTTCACAGTGGTTTGTATGGGGCTGTGGTTTGGGTTTGTGCTGGAGACACACAGGGATGGTTTAGTTTTTGCTGAGCAGCGCTTGCGCACCAGCAATTGCACTGTGCATCACCTGGTTTTGTATATTCTGTTATTATTTTTTGTGCCAGTGGGGTGAGCAAAGGGCTGTGCGGGGCTCAGCTGCTGCCAGGCTGAACCACAGCACTTTCTGCACTCTTTTTTTTCCAGGTCCTGCTCCCGGACGGCTCCATCTCCATCTCCAGGGCAGTTCTGCCTCCAGCTCAGTTTGCTGCTTCCGTGCATCTTCGGTTCCAGTTTGACTGCGGCTCCTGGATGGTTCCAGCTCGATTGTTCCTGCCCCAGCTCCTCCTGGGTTCCAGCTGGTTAAAAGGCTCTTGGCTTTAGCCAAGGTCGTAAATCAATCACTGTCATAACTTGTATATGAATATGAACTGTCATAATTGTACAATAACTGTTCCGGTGGTTGTACCCCCTTGAATAAAGAGTTGGACACATGGACAGTGGGAAAAGTGCTTTTTCGCCCAGAGACTATCTCAGACGTTTAATTCGGCCTGGTGCATGCCGGCCTCCCTAAGTTCGGGGACCAACGCGACCGGACCCCCACCTCCGGTGGGGGCCCACGCACTCTGCCCCCCCTCCCCCCCACGCACTGCACCCAAACACCCTCCCACCCACCCCCATCTCCCACCACCCACAGTCCCCCCCAGCCACTGGTTTGGGGGCTGAAAACGGCTGACAGAGCCTTCGTTTCCAAGTCCCAAAAATGCAGCACTGAGTTGTTTGTCTGAGCCCCAGAACCACAGGGCTCCGCCGGCATTTTCAAGCACTGAAAATACACAACTGAGCCTTTGTCTGAGCTTCAGAATCTCCGGGCTCTGCCCCTGCGCCCCAAAACTGCTTCTCAACCCCCGGCTGGGCCCCGTGTGAACCATGAACCTGCCCCGGTGTGTGGTCCTGAGCCCCAAATCTGCCCCGGTGTGTGGTTCTGAGCCTGAAACCCAGACGTGTGCCTAAACCTGCCCGGGTGCCCGGTGCTGAGCCCCGAACCAGGTCCTGAGCCGAAACCTGCCCCGGTTCCTGGTTCTGAGCCCCGAACCTGCCCTGGTGCCCGGTGCTGAGCCCCGAACACCCCCGGTGCCGCTCCGAGCCCCACAACCGGCCCGGCCCGGGGCTCCCGGCCCCCGCACCCCCCGCTCAGCCCCGGCCCCAGCCCCGGCTCTCCGCTTCCCGCAGCCCCGCACCGCCCCCACCCCCCCTGCCCCGCGCGGGCTCGGACGGGCCCGGACGGTGCCGGCCGGGGGCACCCGCGGGGCGGGCCCGGCCCCGGCTGCCCGCGGGCGGCTCGGGCGAGGGCTGGGGGCGCCGGGCTCCGGCCCTCCGGGCTTTATTCGCCGCCGCCCCCTCTGCGGAGCCACCGCCAGCGCGGCCGTGCGGCCACCGGCACTCACCGGCCCCGACACCGCCGCTCCCGGCCGCGGGCCGCGCTCCCCGCGCCTCACCGGGCCCCGCCGCGGGAGCCCGGCCCGGCCGCTGAGCCCCGGGGCCGCGGGCGGCGCTGCCGGGAGAGAACGCGCGGAGAGGGGAGGACGGCGGCCGCCGGGGCCCAAATGCCCTCGGCCCCGCCCCGCGCACGCGCCCTGGGGCACCGCCCACGCCCACCCCCGCGCACCTGGGCCTGGACTCACCCCGCGCATGCGCCACGAGGTCCCGCCCCTCCCGCCCCGCGCACCTGTGTCGGGCCCCGCCCCGCGCATGCGCCACCAGGCTCCGCCCCTCCCGCGCACCTGTGCCGGTCTTCGCCCCGCGCATGCGCCCCTCTCCGCTCCGCCCCTTCCGCCCCGCCCCGCGCACGCGCCCCTTCTTCCGCCGCCAGAGCGGCGGCGGCTCCGAGCGCGGCGGAGGTCGGTACCGGGCGGGAGGGGGCCGTAGGGCGGGACGCGGGGACGGAGCCCCGGCGCGGGGGCTTTACCCGGGGCTGCGCGGAGCCGGGAGCGGTGAGGTGGGCCTGGCCCGGGGGTGGGCTTCGCGGGCGCGGGGAGCCGGGACCGTGCTGGGGCCGGTAGGGGGGGGGTCCCGGTCGGTGTCGGCCTCTCCCCGGGCGGGTCCCGGTCGTAGGGCCGCGCTGGGGCCGGGGCCCGTACCGGCCTCAGCTGAGGGCGCCAAGCCCGGCCTGGCCTCTCCCGTCCCGGCGTCGCGAGCATGAAGAGCCGCGCTCCGGGGCCGGGCCCGGGTGGGGAGCGGCTGCGGGGCCCGAGTCCGGCGTTGCCCGCTCCTGCCTGGGCGGGGCCGGGGGTGTCCGCCGGGCTCCCGGCATGGCCCCGCGGGCAACCGGGGCGCTGCCGGTGGCGGAATAGCGGCGGCGGTTCGGTGCGGGCAGTGAATAAAGTCTGTGAGGTGGGCGGGGAGCGGGGGTGGGCCCATCCCGGGGCATCCCCAGCTGCGGGGCTCCGGCCCGGCTGCCGCCCGGCAGGGGCAGCGCGGCCTCCCAGTAACGGAGAGGGGCTGCGGGCGCTGCCGCCCCCGGGGGGACCCAGGAACGGCCGCGGGGCCCCGGCTGAGCCGGCACGGGCTGGGGCTGTCGGGCGGAGCCCCGAGGTGGCCGCGGGAGCCCGGGCTGCAGCCCCGAACACGGGGCCGGGGCTGTGCTCCGCAGCGCTGACACGGGCCCCATGAGCCCCGGGCTGAGGAGTGCCGAACGCGGGACTTGGTGCCTCCTCCCGAGCCCCCAAACCGGCCACATGAGCCTTGCTTCGAGCCCCACACACACGCAGGGCTGGGGCTCTGCTTCCAGCCCCCAAACGCAGCACTCGGGCTCAGCTTCTCCACACTGCCCAAATGAGCCTGCGTTCAAGCCCCCGAATGCAGGACTGTGTGTGATGCAGTGCTCCGTGTGTGAGCGCTGAAACTGGCCATGCGAACCAGGTTTCACACCCCGAAACGCAGTGCTTGGTCTCTGTTTCAAGCCCCCAAACGCAGCACTGAGTCTCTCTTGGTGAGCCCAAAACCTGGCTGAGTGACCCTGGTTTCAAGCCCTCAAAACGCAAGACTTGGTCTCTGTTTCTCAGCCTGGCCGAGTGACCCTGGTTTTGACACACACACCCAAAACGTAGCACTTAGTCCCTGTTTCTGAGCCTGAGCACACAGGATTTGGTCTCTGCTTCAAGCTCCCAAAATGCAAGACTTAGTCTCTGTTTCTCAACACTAAGCCTGGCCAAGTGA
The DNA here is from genome assembly GCA_017639485.1 of Pluvialis apricaria. Classification (NCBI taxonomy): domain Eukaryota; kingdom Metazoa; phylum Chordata; class Aves; order Charadriiformes; family Charadriidae; genus Pluvialis; species Pluvialis apricaria. Next base: position 83,342,121 of record CM030010.1, read on the forward strand.
CCCGGATTTTAGCACACAGTGTGTAGTCTCTGTTCCAGAGCCCCAAAACGCAACACTTAGTCTCTGTTTCTCAGCTCTAAGCATGGCCGAGTGACCCGGGTTTTGACACACACGCACCCAAAACGCAGCACTCAGTCTCTGTTTCTGAGCTCTAAGCATGGCCGAGTGACCCTGAGTTTGATACGCAGCACTCAGTCTCTGTTTCTGGTCCCCAAAACGCAGCACACAGTCCCTGTTTCTGAGCCCGAGCAAACTGGATTTGGTCTCTGCTTCAAGCCCCCAAAACGCAGCACTTAGTCTCTGGCTCTCAGCCTGGCTGAGTGACCCTGCTTTTGACAGCCACCCCCAAAACGCAGCACCGAGCCCAAGCATATGGGATTTGGTCTCTGCTTCAGGACCCCAAAACGCAGCACTCGGTCTCTGTTCCTGAGCACTAAGCCTGGGCAAGGGACCCTGATTTTGACATGCAGCACTGAGTCTCTGTTTCTCAGCTCTAAGCATGGCTGAGTGCCCCTGATTTTGACACCCACCCCCAAAACGCAGCCCTGAGCCTCTCTGAGCCCTACAGTGGCCAAATGAGCCCCGTTTCAAGGCCCCCCCTCCCCAACAGGACTCCGTTTCTGGGTTTGAGCTGCAGAACGCAGCACTCCGTCTCTGTTTCTGATCCTGCCCCGCTGAGGCCGCTTTCGAGCCCCCGACACACGCAGGGCTTGGTCTCTTTTTCTGGGGCTGCAAAACGCGGGACTGAGTCTGCCTCTGTGAGTGTGGTTTCCAGCCCCAAACGCAGGGGTCGGCCTCTGCCCCCGCACCCTCAGTGTGGCCGTGTGAGCTTTGTGTGGGGCCCCGCGCTGGTGGCATGAGCCGGGTTTCAGCCCCCCCCAAACGCGGGACTCAGTCTGTTTCTCAGCGCTGACAGCGGCCAAACGAGCGCAGTTCGAAGCCCCCCAGCTGCAGGAGGTGGCCTCTGTGTCCCAGCCCCGGCCCCCCGTGTACCACCCCGGAGCCCCAACCCCGCCGGGCTCAGGGGCTGTTCCCGCGCCCCAACCCCACCGCTGTGCCCGGCTCCGGCTCTGCCCAGCGCAGGGCTCGGGCTCCGCTCGGGGTTTGGCCGCAGCCGCTCGCTCACTGCCCCCCGGGGCGGGGAAAAGAGGGAGAAAACACTCGTGGGTGGCGGCACAGACAGTTTAATGGCACCGGGACGGGAGAGAAAACGATCACCGTAACAGCGGTCCGGGAACGCACAGAGCACAGCGCCGCCCGCGGCTCCCGCCCCCCGGGGAGCGCTGCCCCGGCCACCCCCGCGCCTATCCCGTCCCCGGGCCGGGCCGTTCCCGCGCCCCCCCGGCCGGTGCGGCCCTCCCCCCGGCGCCGTTCCCGCACTGACCCCGGGCCCGGCCGCTGCCGGCACGAAGGGCGCTCCGTCCCGCCGGACCCCGCGCCGCGCCGCCCCCGGCCCGGCTCGGGCTGTTCCGGAGCCGCCGCAGCCCGGACGCGGCTCCCGAGCCCCGCGGGGGCCGGGGCGGCCCCGGGAGCCCCGGCGGCGGCGCCGGGCGGTGCTCGGGACCGGGCCGGGGCGGCGGCCGCCATGCTGCCTTGGCTGCGCCCCGCCCCGCGCCCCGCCCACTCCTTTTATGGGCATCGCCCCACCCCCCTCCCGCGGCGGCGGCCGCCCCGGGTCCCGCTGCCCGCCCGCCCGCGGGACGTGGGGGCGGCTCTGCCCGGGGGGACACCGGGACAGCGGCCCCCGTCCGCGGCGGGGGCGGGACATCCCGCGGGAGGGCTCCGGCAGCGCTTCCCCCCGCTCCTCCCGGGTGAGGGACCGGAGCGGGGCTCCACGGCACCGTCATGGCGTCATTTGTGACAGAGGAGAAGGAGAAACCCGAGGAGAAATGGGAATAGAGGAGAAAAAGGAACAAAAATAGAGAAGGAACAGGAAACAGGAGAGAGATAGGAATACCAAATAGAGGAGAAAAAGGAGGAAAACGAATAGAGGAGACGTAGGAATACCAAATAGAGGAGAAAAAGGAAAAAAATAGAGGAGAAATAGGAAATAGAAGAGAAGTAGGAAAGCAAATAGAGGAGAAATAGAAATAGAGGAGAAAAAGGGGAAAAAATAGAGGAGAAATAGGAAATAAAAGAGAAATAGGAAAACAGGAGAAAAGGGAATAGAGGAGAAACAGGGGTACAAATAGTGGAGAAAAAGGAAAAGAATAAAGGAGAAGTACGAAATACAAGAGAAGTAGGGAAGTGAATAGAGGAGAAGTCGGAAACAGAGGAGATGGTGGTGGCACTCTCCTTGGCCCCGTCCCCGCAGTGCCACCCGGGACACAAAAGGAGGTTCCCATGCCCCTCGCAGGACTCACACCCTTCCAGGCTGGTCAGGAAATAAGTGGGTTTCCTTCTGAACGCCCCTCAACCCTGCCCTTTTGGGGCCGCCATCAGCCTCTGGCGCGTCCCTGCCCTTTTGGGGGCCACCATCAGCCTCTGGCGTGTCCCTGCCCTTTTGGGGGAAGAAATCAGCCTCTGGAGTGTCCCTCCCAGCCCAGGCCATTGCGTGATGCCCTGAGCCCGTCCCTCCTGCCCCCGTGGGGGGCAAACCCCGGGGCCGGAGGCCACCGGCCATGCTGCCGTCCCCGTGCCGTCCCGGCCCTGTGCGGCCACCCGGAGCACTCGCCTCACCTGCTCTCTCCCCACGCGACAGACGGAGAAAGTGGCACATTTCCTGGGCAGAGGGTGGTGGTTTGGGGGGGCCGACGCGATGCCGCGCACACAGCCACGGCCCCCCCCGCCCAGCACGCCCCGGCCCCGATTCACTCCCGGCTCCATCGGCCCTGGGTTTGTTGGGGGCTTTGTACATGGACTACGGCCAATAAATGTATGGATTTTTGCATTCCAGACCTGAAACTGCACTGCTCTTCTCTGGGGAAGGAGGCAGAGGTGCGCTCCATCTTCCCTGGGCAGTTTTGGCCCCCGGCCCCCTCCCTTCCCCGCCACATCACCCTCTGCCCGCACCCATAAATATATGGAGATGTCAATAAAAGCTTCGGGAGCCTTCGGGCAACGCTGACCCCGCTGCGGCTGCGTGCCCGGCTCTGCCTTGTGCTCATCCCCACCGGTTCCTTCCCACCCGAGGGGTAATTAGCTAACGACCCGGCCGGGACAGCGCGTCCCCAGCGCAGAGCCATCCCTGCCCAGGCAGGAGTGGGGTCACGGCTCAGGGGACGGACCCTCCGTGTCCCGCAGCGGGGGCCCACGGCAGCCCCCCCCAGCCCGCGCCGCCCCTCACCGTGCTGCGGGGAGCGGTGCGGTGCGATGGCGCCGCCGCTCTCTGCCGGGGGCCAGGGAGCAGGAGGGACCCCCCCAGAGCCCAGCCCGCCCCCCCGGGCTGAGCCCTGAGCGGGCTCACAGGAGCCACCCCCATGTGGGGAGAGCCCAAAAATGAGCCCTAAGAGGCCACTGCCACAGTTAAGGAAGAGTTGAGGCAACTCCTGAGGAGGTGCTGATGGCTGCGGTGCTGCGGCACAGGGAAAGCCCCGTCACCCCCGAAAGGAAAAGCTGTCCCCCCGCTTTGGGGGTGCCCAACGCTGTTGGCACAGCGCCAACACGGCCGAGGGCGGCGAGGAAGGGTGAGAAACTCTTCTCCCCCAGAAGTGTCCCCAGAGGTCTCTGCAGAGGCCCCCGGGGCGGTGCGGCCCCCACGCACCCTTCGCCCGGTGGGATCCTGGCGGGGCGAGCGGCGGCAGCCCGGCCGGTCCCCGCGTGTCCCCGCTCCCGCAGCTCCTCGGGGGGTCCCGGGGGGAAATCCAGCGCCGGGGAGCGCCATGTGCCCCAGGAGCATCCCCGGGGAAGGGGCCGGGGCGGCCATCACTGCTTGGGGCAGCGCTCCCCAGCCCAGGAGCGAGCGCTCTGCCCGGATTCGCTCCCCGCCGGAGGAACCGCTCCTCTCGTGGCGTTTGGGTTGACACGAGGCGATGCTCTCCATGGCCAACGCTCCCAGCGAGGCGCCGGGCTCACCCCGAGGCTGCTCCCACGGCCCCAACACGCAGCCCAGCGGCTCGGGGTGGCCCGGGGCACGTCCCCGCAGCGAGGCACGAGCCCCGCCAGCCCCGGGGACGCTCCCGGAGAGGTCGGGGCACCCCGAGCCCCGTCGGGGCACCCCAAGCCCCCTCAGGCACCGCCACAGGGAGCGGGGCTGTTCTCCTCAGCACGGCCGGGCTCCCCACAGACCCTCTGCGGGGCCGCACGCCAGCGGCACGGCCGGGCCGGCAGCTGCAGCCCCACGGCGGGGCGCGGGGGGCTCCCCACGGCCGCACGGGGACCCCCAAAGCCGTGGCCCCGCTGCCCCGGGGACGGCCACCCCTGCCACCGAGAGACGCCGGGGCTGCGGGCAGCCCGGGGCGAGGGAGGGCAGCAGTAAAACCCAAACCCTGGGGGGGCTCAGCAGCACCCAACCCCCTCCCTGCGCCCCCCTGCCCAAAAGCCCCCAGACCCCCCCAGCCGCCATCACATCCCCTCCCCCCCTCCGCCCACCCCCCGCTAAACCCACCCCAGGTGTGGGTCATTTCCCATCAGAGCGGGAGGGCCCACACCTGTGGGGCTGCCCCAGCTGCTGCTGGGCGTGAGATATTAAACAAAACAGAAAAAAAAAAGAAAAAAGATAGAAAAAAAGGAAAAACAATAAAAAAAATCCAAAAAAAAAGAGATTAAAAAAAAAAAGAGGGGAAAAAAGAAAAAAAGAAGAACCCAGGGGAAAAAAAAAAGAAAAAAAAGAAAAAAAAAGAAAAAAAAGGAAAAAAAATTTTAAAATCCCAGAAAAAAAAAAAAAAACAAATTAAAAAGAGCAAAAAGAGGGAAATAAGGAAAGAATGAAGAACCCAGAAAAAAAAAAAAAAACAGAAAAAAAAAGAAAAAAAAGACGAAAAAGAAGATTAAAACCCCAGGAAAAAATAGGAATACAAATAATAAAATAAAAAAGCACGACAATAAAAAGTAGTGGTGCAGAAGAAGTGGACTGAGCAGCAGAGCCCCCTCCACCCCGTGGGCAGCCAGTGGTGGGGAAAAAGCCGGTGAAGCCACGAAAGTGACCCTGCAAAGCCCCTGCTGGGAAAAAAAAAAAAAACCAAAAACCCAACCAAAACACCAAAATACCCCGAACCCCCAAACCAACCGTGCCCAAACACACAACCAAAGAACCCAAACCAGAAAAGCGAGAGCGCAGCAGCAGAGCCGGGACATCTCCCCGGGGAGGGCTCTGGCGGTGGGATGACCCCAGAGATGCCGAGTGCTGCTGGAAACCCTTTGGCGACCACCAACACACCCCAGCCCCCCCCACCCCTCCCGACTGAGGCCAAGGGCTTTCGGGAACAATTATGGGGCGCTGTGGGTGGAGAACCGGAGCCCCCCCTGTCCCTGAGGAGCCCCTGCGGAAGGGCGGTTGGGGCTCTCGGCCCATTCTCCCCTCCCACAGCCCCTCCAGCGCGTCCCGTCCCCGGGGCCAGGGGTGATTTGGGCCGGGGTGCTTGACGGGGCCGGTGTGGGGGCCCGGGGGAACCACCGGCACAAAGTTTGGGACACCCACCCGCCGGCCCAGGCGGGACTTTGGGGCTGCTTTTCCCCTTGGAGATGGGGTGGGGTGGGGTGGGGGGGCGAGGAGCAGCCCAGGCCCCTCGCCCCAGCAAATGCCCGGGTGAGATGGGAGCGGGGGTCAGGGGTTTCTTCGCCCCTGGGCTGCCGAAGGCGGGGGGGGGGTCCTCGGGCAGGCGGCAGCCGGTGCAGCCCTGCGTGGGAGGGTGCCAATGGTGTGGTTATGGTGCCCTCCTCCTCCTCTGCGTCAGCGATGGGCAACCTGGGGGGGGCGGAGCTGCCCGTGACCCCCTGCCGTGCCACCCCCATCGCCAGTGTCCCCTGGACATCCCCGTGGTGTTTGGGGACACGCATCGCCCCCCCCCCCAACTTTTACCACCCCCCCCACCCCCCCCCCCTTCCCCTGGGCCTCGTCTCCTCCGGCCATGGGGTGGCCGCTGCCGCCTGGTGCCGGGGGCGGCTGCGCGCGGTCCCCTGCGGTGGGGGCTGCGGCCACGCTGGTACCCGGCCATGGCTGCCGAGGGCCTCGGCCTCGGGGGGCTCCGCTGCGGCAGAGAGAGACGGTGGTTGGGTGTGAGGTGCGATGGCATCACAGCGCTGGGTGGTGATGCAAGGGGGCGGGGGCCATCCCTCCATCCATCCATCTGTCCGTCCTTCCATCCCTCCCTCCCTCCCTCCCTTCATCCTTCCATCCCTCCCTCCCTCCCTTCATCCTTCCATCCCTTCATCCATCCCTCCCTCCACCCCTTCATCCATCCTTCCCTCCATCCATTGATCCAGCTGGCTGTCCCTCCCTCCACCCATTCCTCCATCCATTCCTCCATCCCTGGGGGAGGGGACGGAGGGGCTTTGCCCCAGTAACCCGCCCCAGTGCCGTTCTCCCCCAGCAGTGCGGGGAGCCGGCCCCAGCCCCCGCCCCGGCCCTGAACTGTGTTCTGAGTGCTTTGTTCAAGTGAATATTTTTGGAGAGGTGAGCAGCGCTGTCCACAAATATGTTCGTGGGCACTGACACCTTAGTGAGGAAACACACACATACTGCAGAGCGATTGCGTTTTACTGCTTAACATGAACGGGAGGGTTCTTCTCTGAACTCTGAGTTCTGCTGAACTCCCGGAGCCGGGGAAGGGCAGGTACGGCTCCCTCCCCACCACCGGGACCTGATCCACCGGTGATGGTCCATCTTCAGGGCAGACACCACCTCCCGGCTGATGCTCAACCGGCGATGGTCCAGCTTCAGGGCAGACTCGTCTCATCTGCAGTCGGAAGGAAGGACCGAAGCACAGCGAGGGAGGGAGGCGGCAAGAAAACCACCCTCGCTCCTCCCCAGTCTGTCTTCAGGATCCCGACGGGATCGCTTCCCACGGCTTTACGTCCTTCTCTGTCTCCCCACAGCAAAGCCGCCCTCACAGCGGTGCCGGATGCGCTCGGGAGGGAACCGCCGAGTGCTGAGAGGTGGAGGAAGGTCATGGGGAGAGAGCGAGGCCTCTGCCGGTGCCGGTGGTTTAGAGCGGAACCTCCTCCCCGGGTCACGGGGACCTGGAAGGGTGTTGAAGGTCACCGGGTGCCCGAGTCGAAAGCAACGGCATCTCCTGAGAAGCAGAAACCTCCTCCACTGGCCCTGGCATCGCTCGAGCCGCGGGCACTGGCGTCGGAGTGGAGGAGTGCGGGATGTGACAGCGCCGGGGAAGGAGAATCTGCCCCTGTGCGTTTCCAGATTCAGTGGTTCTGACTGCCCAGAGCTGTGTCACGGGCTGTGCGTACGGCACAGATGGAGGGGGTCAGACGGCCGCCAGGGACGAGACGGCCGTCCTCTGTGTCCCCGGCTCATCTGCTCTCTCTGTAATCGCCCCTCATTGAGCACAGCCAGAAGACGACCCTGGGCTACACCGTCAGTCCGTTCCCCTGCGCCCGTCCCCTGGACGCTCCCCGGGAAATCAAAGGCGGACGACTTTGTGGCGGTGCTTTAGGGTTTTATTTTTCATTTTCCCTTCATGCTGTTGTTTGTTCCGTGCCGTGTTTGAGTCTCTGTGTGCAGAGCCTTGTCTGACGGAGCAGCTCTCGCGCAGACGGTGGCGGCTCTTCCAGCAGTGTCACAGTGGTTTGGGACAAACGGGGCGCAGGGCGGTCTGTGCGTTACTTGCCTTAGGTTCCGCAGAGGTGCTTTAAGTTATTTGGGGTTGGTGCTGGGGTGTAAGAGATCCTCTCGCACCCTCCTGAGGGCGATCGTGGTGCAGAAGTCTTGGTATTTGTGCCCAGGACCTCCGTACCACGAAAGGCATAGAATTAATTGATTTAACTGTGCTGTTATAGTGCTGATGTCACGGATACCCGCGCATTCTTAATGGGAGAGGCAAAGCAGTCGTCCCACAGGGAGGGAACGGAGCAGCTGTGGCTCTTCCCTACGGAGTGAATCGCTGTTCTTTCGCGCGTGCGTACATTGGGATCCATCGCCCGTCAGATTCCAACGGGGCTCTGCCCTTTCCTCACCGTGTGGAACAAGGGGAACAGGAACAGGCTGAAACAGCATGCGCTGTACCCAAAAGAAACGGCCTAATCCCCTGTAACACGAGTGCCAAGGGCCGAATAGGAAAGGCCCTCCCTTGTCCCGAGCTATCCCATCTCCCCCAGCAGCGTCCCACCGTCCCGGCTCCAGTTCAGCCCCGGCTGCGCCGGTCTGCAGCACCCAGTGACCCCCCCGGGTCATCTGTCCCCCAGGTGTGACGTTGGCTCGCTGCGCTGGGCTGAAAAAACGTGGGGCGAAAAATAAAATGCCAATATCCCCCCCTGCCCCCTTATTTAGTTTTATTTGTAATTCCTAGAAAACGTTACCCAGTGTGACAGATTCCTGTAACTCAAAGCAAAATCTCCTCTCCCGGAGCGGTCTGGAAACCAACCTCACCTGAACGGGAGAAAAGACCACGCTCCATAAGCAGGGAGTCCCCTGGTCCTGAAACTGCATAGTTCCAGCAAAGAGCTAATGCTCAGTGCCCGAAACACAAGAAATACGTCGGAGCAGAGGTTTCTGTGGGTTGGCAGACGGTGCTTTATCCGTCTGAATAATAAAACGTGTATCCGTCTGAATAATAAAACGTGGGTAATACGTGAAAGCGTGAAGCTGCTGGAAGGAACTGGCCCCGTTCGGCACTGTGTTAATATCGATTTTCCTACGCCTGAACTTCCTGTGTGCATTTTAAACACTTGAAAAGGACTTAATTTGTTTTGAGTACAGGCAGTCGGCATCTTCCTGAGGTACTGTTAGAGCTGCAGGAATCTGCCTTAATTGCAGTTCCAATGACGATGGGCTCATACTGTCTCTTCAACAATACCTCTCTCATAAAAAGTTAAAAGGAGAGTTTTAAAGAGTTAAAAAGTGATTTTTGTCGCAGGGAGAACTCCCCGCTGGTCTCGTAGTTTTTTCAGCAGTTTTAAGCATCCCCTCATCTGGGCACGCGTGGGAGTTGCAGTTTCCCATGAGGACGGCGACCTCGTGGGTATTGCCCTTCTGGGAGATGCTCCGGAAGCGGAAAACCAGCGCAGTTTACAGCTGGCGTTGCCCATCGCACACCGCTTACCCGAACCGCTTGCACACTGAACTGTGATCAACAGAGCTTCTCCGCACTCTCAAGTGGGGTTTAAACAGATCTCAGAATTTTGTAAGGACTCCTGCTGTGAAACGTCAGTACGAGCGCTCTCTGCCAGAACGGGAATTCAGCTCGGCACTTTCTTCAGATTTACTGACTCTGCCTGTGACACGTCAGGAAAACACGCACCTGCACTCCAGGGACACGGCCCCCCACAATGGGAAATGTCGCACCCGGGATGTAAATGGCCCTTTCGTTTCGCGGAGGACAAAACGGAAAATGAAAAGATGTGAATCAGTTCAGAGAGAGACTCGTTACCTTAAAGATTTTATTGCTACGTGCTCCCCAGTACAACAAACAGGATCAGTAGTGTACACTTTATTGAAAGAGAAATCAGCCCGGTGGAAAAGAAATCAAAAAGGTACGAGGAGTATCTACACCCACGTTTTGTATATATGTAAAAGAGAAGAGATGGAGAGAAAAGAGAATCTGACTTTGGGGGCATTTCAAAGGAACACACCCCCCGAGGTGGCTGTTTGAGGCTCAGGGGTGTCTGTACAATCTGTTTCGCACCCATTTCTCGGCCCTTCCGAAGCCTCGCAGAAAGGCAGCAGCGATTCTGGAGAGGTGCGGGGCCAACACGTCGGTGGGTGAGATGACACACAGCACGATGGCAGAGGCGTCGGGAGACCCTCTGCTTCCCCCGACAGGATTATCCTACCCGCATCCTCATTTACTTTAGACGTCTTCCGAACAACGATTTTCATCCTTATTTCTTCCTAGCGAGCCCACGTAATCACTACAGATGTTTCCAGAATTTCACCTCGGGGGCCCTCATCTACGTTACGGCATTTTAGAGGTACACGTTCACCATTGTTTTAAACAGGTCGAGCATGGGGACGTTTTGCAGGGAAACAAAAATTGCACGTGAGGCTTTAATAATCTGATTAGAAATTGAAGATGCCTGTAATAAAAAACCCTCATAAGACTTTGTCTTTTTTTTTTTTTTTAAAGAATAAGATCAACAATTCCTCTACAGTAGTTCAGTTAGCTTAAATTTCTGTTCTATCCATATGACATAGCGTGTACAGGTATGTAATTACATCTCTCTGTCACCTTGGCAAAAAGAAGAGTCAACTGCCCTTAGCGTAAATATTTAGTACATAAAATACTATCAAGAAGTCAACTTTTAATAAATATCTTTAGTTCTCAATCCTATATACAAGTACTTTACAGCAACACACAGGAGAGAGTGCCATTGGGCGGCCTGGGAACAAGATGGTTATTGACATAAGTTACCGGGACGTTATTGCAGTCAGATGCATTGTGGTTGTGGAGGTTTTGAGGCGAACCGTGCTGAAAACAATAAATATCTCTCTCATCTTTACACCAATGCTTCCAGTAGGAAAAAAAAAATAATCTTTTATTTTAAATCAGCTCTTCCTTGTGAGCGCCTGTTCTACCTCTGCGATGCTTTTTCAGCTTGAGAAGTAACAAAGAGATCACCCGGAGAACGGAACTCCTTTTTGACTCATGAGCGTCGCAGTCCTTACAGCACATACAGGGTTTCCTACGGGTCTGACCTCCTCGGCAAGAGGAGAGGGACGGGACGGGACGGCTCTGCTCCGCCACGGCCACGGGGCTCAGGGCTCCTCTCACAGGCGTCTCCAATCATTCTGCCAACCCGTGACTGCACTGAACTTTCCAAACCTACTTTTAACGGGCGGGCGGCTCTACGTACACTCCTACCTTTAGGTTTACCCTTTATTTTTTCCCCCCTATTCCAAAAGAAAGCATCACATTGTTGATACTTAAAAAAACCCCAACCCCTTTCCCAGTGTCAGTGGATGTCATGTGAAAAGGGAACTCCTCCTTTTATGATAATGCTGCTTTAAAAAAACCAAAAAATCAGCTCTGGGACTGTAAATAAGGCAGTACTCAATGGCAGGCACCCAGCAATTGTCCAGAACGCCACATAGGTAAACAGTTGTCTGACAGCACACAACGCTGAAAAATAAGACTGACTTTCTGCAATATACAGTATTTACACCACGGCTGCAAATTTGCTCATACAATATCTGTCTCTAGAGATAAATTAGTAAAATGAGTCTCACGGATTCGGTTGCTCCGTGGCAAAAGTATTTCGTGGAGCGTAAACGTTCGGTACCTCTCATAGCGGAGCATTTTCGATGTGTGAGTATTTAAAGCCCAAAAGGAGGAGGGGAGCGCTGAGGTCAGGGCCGCTTGTCGGTACTGGAGCTTGAGCGATGCCCTCAGCACCTTCTGCTCACTGTTGGGAATATTCTTTGGTGCTTTCCCCCAGCACGCTCACGCCTGCCGGGTAATGCAGTCCGGGAGGAGGACGGGAGCAACCAGAAAGTGAACCAGCACTTCTCGTTCGTTGTATTTACAAGGAAAAGGAGTCAACGACCTGCAGCGTCCTGCTCGTGGAAAGCAGCGTGCACCGTAGCGTCCAGAAGTACAGAAATCCAACCCAAAGCCCCAGACAAAGCCTCTTTCGAGGGCTGTCCTCCACGAGGCTGTCACGTTCATCTTTCCACGGTGGAGGACCTCGAAGGCCACCGCTTCTCCACGGGCTTCTCGCTCTTCCTCGAGGTTCTCGCTGGAGAAGGAGCCCCCGCGGTGGTGTTATAAGCCGGCCCCAGAGGGACAGCTGCTGCCAAGGCGAGGGCGCTACGAGGACCGGGACTGCTGCTGTTGGCCGGCGACTGGTGCAGCAAAGCCAACGGCCTGGAAGTCTTCCTCGCCCGAGGAGCTCTCCATTGCAGGAATTCAGCGCCTTTGGACTTGCTGTTGGACGGGGAGATGTCTGCATCGGCTGCCTCTTCTGCAAAAGGAAGACCGCCCAGAGAACTCCTCCCGGGCAGGAACTGGGCGTAGTGGGGCACTGCGGGAGTCGGCACCGTCAAAGCCCCGGGCAGATGGCTCTGACCAAACATCGCGCCCTCCGCGGTTCCAGCCGCTGCGGTGAGGAACGGCGGTGGGAGGGTGCTGCTGCGCTTGCTGCAGGACTCGCAGCACAGCTTGTTGTAGCCAGGGATGGAGCAGTAACGCGCCAGCACTTCCATCTGACAGAAGATGGATTTGTCTCCCGTACAGGGCTCATCTGCAAAACAAACGTAACATCAACTGTAAACTGAGTGAAGAGCACCCAACTGCCCGGACAGCGTTTAGGTGGGCACTGGTAAAGCTCTGCTCACGTTTCATAAACGATGGGCTACTCTGAATAGGCAACCTGAGATGCTTCATCCCCCGACAGGGCTCACCACCGCCCTAAAACAGAACCCTAGCCGGGAACCAAAGAAATGGGCGGTCACTTTGAAAACAGCAGCTTCGGTGCCCACCACGAGCGAGGAGTCGTGGGAAGGCACATTGTATTTGCGGAGGGCCACAGACACCAATTTCCAGTGCCAACCTACTACAGCTCCCACAAAGCAGCCGTAGCTCTGCCCACCCCAAACCACCTTCACTTCCAGTCCGAGGGCGTTCTCTACCAATGGCATTGAAACCAATAAAATCTGCCCTTAAAGAAGACAAATCCCCGGTGACATCTCTCAAAGATGCCTTTTCTATGAGGTCTTAAAATAAAATGTTGGATCAAGGTGTATTTGGATCAAGTCTCAGTGACCTAACGGTAACTGGAGAACCGATGGAAAGCTTTTAACAGACAGGTCAGATGGAAGACGCCTTCACGTTAAGTGCACAGCCTTCCTTTCAGTCAGGGAAAAGATCTTAAAGAGGTCAAAGAGCTGTTGGAGATGCCCAAAATGTCAATGTTTCTTTGAGCGTTGGCCGGATCTTTGTTGAACAAAGAGAGATGCAGTGGTCAGGTTGGACAAAACGGGCAGAGAGGAGAGCAACAGCACAAGAAGGCAGAAGCGAAATAAGGCTTTGATATCGATCTAAGAGCACATCAGTACTTGGGCTCCTTCACGTGAGCTCAACGGTGAAGTCCCAAATTCTGCTGTTACCAGGACTGGGACAAACACTGAGAGTCTGTAACACTCCCGAGTAGGCAGCACTGTTGAGAATTTCGGTTGTACTGACTGTCTCACGGCACAAGCTGCCCAGGTAGTCGGGTATTCCCAATGGGAATGCGAGTTTGGATGAAAACTTCACTCCCACCTCACAGAAAAAGTCAAATCCTCAGTACCTGGGCAGAGCTGGGTCAAGGCACAGGAGAAGACGGGAGGCGGGCTACGGGCATGTTAAGTTTTAGATTGGACACTAGGAAGAATTTCTTCACCAAAAGGTTCGTCAAGCATTAGAAGAGGCTGCCCAGGGCAGTGGTGGAGTCGCCATCCCTGGAGGCATTTACAAGACGTGGAGACGTGGTGCTGAGGGGCATGGTTTAGCACTAATTTGGCAGTGTTGGGTTGATGGTTGGATGTAAGGAGAAGGTTTGATGGTCTCCATAAGGAGAAGGCCGGCAAAAAGGTTCCGCTAGCAGGATTTCCCTAAGATATCACGGCTCGCTTGAAACGGTATCAAAGGCTCTTACTTAAAAGAGAAGTATGCACAATTACAATGTGAAGAGCCAAAATTTCACCCCAGCTATTGAGAAGCTCTGCTCCATAGGCAACCAAGTTTTCCTATTTTAAAATATCAAATGCAGCCCGACCCCTCCGTCAGCGTCAATCAGCCTAATCCCACTGAACTCAGTAAAATTACACACACCTACACCATGGGGGTCGTGGGACCTTGTTTATAAGTAGCAAATTATACAACTGCAGCATGTAATATAAAACTTTTCCTCCCTCCTAATCCCGCTGCGCTTCCTTGGATGGGTGTGTGTTGGTTCCAGACAAACCCGGCATTAAATCTGCAGCTCTGCATGGGAACGTATGGACTCCGTGAAGGCACTACAAGACTATTCTCAGCAGGAATTCAGCATGGGAAATTCCAGGGCTCTGTTTATAATTCATCTAAACTAGGAAAGCCAATATTGAAACCCAAATCTTTGCATCGTATATAGGGCAAGCGTTGTGCTTCCATGTAAATGAAGGCGCTCCATCTGGGAAATCACTGCAGTCATCTCGCTAAGACGCTGTGATTTATGTCACTATGTAACTCAGAGCAAATAGTATCACCTGAAGCGATGAACCAAAAAAGAAAGCAATGAACAGTTATTTTTGCCTTTCCATAGTGACACCGCATCTTCTTCTCTCACGGTTCATTTTCGTGATATTGGTTTGTGGTGGTTGGGATTTCAGGACTCGAGTGATGGTGCAAAGATTTGGGTTTGTACTTGACTACTTCCAGCAGGTTCTGTAAGTACAAGCTCGGAGCTGTATACTCACATAATCTCTTTTTTTTGTTTTTTAGGTTTGTTCTGCACAACCTAGTCACCCATTTCCTAGTCAGTACGTGCGTGCTTGTATCCTTCTGCTCGTGTTCACGGTAAAAATCCTCCTTCTCACAATTTGTTCCTTGCTTCGCGGTAGCTGAGAGTAGGAAACACAAGAAAGTGTATCGGCTCCCTGGGGAATCTTTACAAGGCGGAGCTGCTGGAATACAGTTTCCACATGAGATTTTAGAATACAGACACAGCTCTCACAGAGGGCATCGCTGTACCTCTGAGGACGTTGCTTGCTGACCGCGTCCCATTGAGAAATCTCCCTTCAAAGGGGGTATTTAGGGACTAAAATCGAAAACAACAGGGGCTTTCTCCTTTGCTCTGCGTCTTGGGTCGCAAAGCAGTGACAGCTCATGTAAAGACTCTTCAAGGGTCTGTTCTGTACAGGTTCTTACGCGGAGCTCATCTACTTGTCTATGTACCCCAAAATCCATTCTTCTAACCTGGCACAGCCCCAGAAACACGGCTGCTGCTCAGATGACTGCAGGATAACATCCCGCCTCCTGTTCCCCTCAGATCACAGAGGCGTATCCAGTTTAAGTGAAATACCTACGGGAGGTGTCCTCATTTCTCCACACCGTGAGACTCAGCTCCACCGAGGCACACGGTGGAAGAGCTGGTGGCTCTTCTCCCGTACGCGGACGTGTTTGTTCATGAGGATTAAACTCCGTTAAGATTAAACTCTCAGCAATCTTCCACCACAGAACACCTTGGCTCACCGGGGCGCGCGACACAGGGTGCGTATTAAGCATCCCAAACCCTAAAAATACAGTATCCACCCACGTGATTCACCTGCAATTCGTAAAGGGCCGCCTGTACGAGGCCACCTATTGCTTATATCCCACGTGAGCGCATCCCAGGTCTTGCGGGTCAGAGGCACTCGGCTCTGAGCATCACTTGCGGCAAGAGAGATGCGATACTCTCCCAGGGAGAAAAAGGACTGTGTGCCGCTCTGTTTGGAAAGGCAGGAATTTAGCACTGGGTATTCAAGAAAATCCCAACTGGTACTTCAAGTACAGAAGCTTTAAGGTGAGCTTAAATCACTATTTGAACAGTTTTGCGAGGATGTAGCCCTTATCTCTTCCAGTTTTGGAAGTATTTTAACAGCGCAAGTGAAAAACGGGATTTGCAGTCTCGTACGTGTTTCCAGAGTCACAGACAAGTGATTTGCTCCCACCTAGTGGGTACACCGTTTTATAACTCTCCATTGCTCCCAGAACTGTCTTCTGCTCCCAGTTCTTTTGCCGGCAGAAGACAAACAAGAGCCAAAGGTGACCCCGTTGCCGGACTTGTGGGCAGCAGGTAGATACACTGCACCTCCCAAGACCTCTTACTCGATTTTTTTCTCCCAGCTGGCGATCAGAGTGCGAGGACTACCAGGAGGGATTTAAAAAGCAAATAAACCCCAAATCTTCAGGGACCCAAAGGAAGAAAGGCTTTGTTGTCATGAAAAGCTTAAAAAGCTGTTCAAGAAGTTCCATGAGAACAATGTCATGAGATTCCCAGGAACCTTATCAATGCTCGGCCGTTCCATTTTTGTATTTTTAGTTTTCATTGCCTCAGTTGGGAGGCTTGTAGAATGTACCCGGGGATTCAGAGGTCGAGCAGGGTTGGCATAGGCTTGACCTTCAGCCCGAGCACCAATCTTTGCCGATGCGACTTGGGCGACTGTGCCTAAACCCCCTATTTCGGCACGTTGACAAGAGGCACCCTGGCGCTACGGCATCGCTCCTGTGCTGCACTGAACAACGGGGCGCCTTTAGCGGTCAAAAACGGGAGAATTTCCCAGCTGGGGGCTATTTTCTGGCGGGCGGGAGATGCCTGGTGCTGCGTGGTCGTCGCCTTACAGGGTAATACCTTTAAAACACAGCACAGCACCAGTTGTGGGGACGCGCCGCCTGGCCATAAGCACAGGTGCTGTCGCCTCTTCGAAACCTCTACGTGTTAATGCAGAGACCTCACAGAAAGCGTGGCTGCTATTTACACCTAAATAAAGGTCTTGTATTTGTCACCGCCGTTCACTCGCAGATGAAATCTGTGTGGGACATCTCCCCTAGCACGGCGCTGCCCCGTCGGGCTGCACCAAGGCGGCGACTGTCACCCGCGTCTACCGCAGTCATATTAAGAGGATTTTCTTACCGTTACAGGGAGCGGGTTTACAAACCCGCACCGATTCCGGCTTTTCTCCCTCGCACCGGTCGCCAGCACGGCACGTGATCTGCCGGGTCTCCGTGCCCTCCCCGCAGGTCACCGAACACTGGCAAACAGACAGAAGACAATTCAGGACGGTCAACTTGCACAGCAACGTGCCAAAATTAACATGTCTAAAAGAGCCCAGCGTGGGCTCTCAGGTCAGGCTGTGCGGCCCAGCAATTTGCTTTGAAAGGAGACTTTAGCGAAGGCTGACGTTACGCAGAGGGGAGGAGGGCCTTGGTTTGTGCTTTCTGCATTGTTAAATTTATTATTGGAGCAGATGATGAATTTGGCTCCTGATTCCTCCCGAAGCCCATACCTCATCCGGACAATAAAGAGAAGAGACAGGGCAGAGAAACCTCCGCGTTTGCTGAGTCAGCCATGGGGTTCGGCACTCCCTTCCTCAGGCGTTATAACAATACCAACGCTCGCGGAAAACAGTCCCGGTTGGTAAAAAAGACGTTACGCCGCCCTCAGAAGCGGGGAAGCGAGAAGTTGGAAACTTGGAGGAAAAGCAAGCTAAATTTCAACATCCATTTTGCAGGATGGTGTATCTGCTACCGGCAATGTTTTCCTTGCTGGGTTGGGGAGAGCTACAGAAGCTGAAGGCTTTATCTACTGCACGCGCTGTGCGGTGCAGCGCGGAGCTTTCAGCCCAGGCACAGCTGCGGTTTGGGAGGCAGGAGCTGTCAGGAAAGGGAGGTCAGTGGCTCCCAACGGCTGCCTGCCCACCTCAGACCAGGGTCCCGGTTTCCACTGTGCCGGGCAGGGGACTCGGTTGCAGGACCTGCGGCTCTCCGGGCGATCTCCGCTGCAGTACTTGAAATGGACCGAGCGGTTGGCACCGTCGGGAAGGGGTTGGACGCACCGCACCGTACGGATCTGGTAGCCTGAATTCCCACAGGTTTTGGTGCAGTATTCCCACTCCTCCGCTGCCCAGCTGGGAAGTAAAAAGGAGTAAGATACCATCACGACTTTTACCTCTCGTCCATACTGCTGCCGGGTCGGGCAGCCCTCAGCATACGATATTTGTGTGATAAAACCACTCAATAAGACCACGAACCGTTCTTACACAGGTTGAAACAAACATCCGTAACGCAGGAACTCCAGCCTAGAAAGCTGTCGGCATCCCACCGGATTTGGCTGGGGTTCACTCCCACCCCTACCACAAGGAACAATCGGGAAGACATTTTTGCAAGACGTACTTACAGAGGCTGTGTGCATTCCTGAAGATTGCACATTCTACGGATGGGCTTTGGCTTTTTGCCGGCTTCACAGAAGCTGCGATGAACCATTTTGTTATCACTTTTCCGGCGGCACCCGTATTTGGTATATTGGAACCCTGGAAAAGCGTTCAGAAGAATCAGGAAAAACAGGTCCTCGGCAGAAATTTTGGGTTGAATCAGAGTTTTATGGCCCAGTAACTGGTTTTACATGACAGATCTTTATGCAGGATTTAAACACGCTCCCAATTTGTTGTCAGGCGCAGGACTGCTGCACCGAGCTCTGTGGATGCTGTGCTGGGGAGGGACTTTTCCCAAGGGCATGGAGTGATAGGACGAGGGGGAATGGCTTCAAACTGGAAGAGGGGACATGTAGATTAGATATCAGGAAGAAGTTCTTTACTGTGGGGGCGGTGAGCCGCTGGCCCAGGTTGCCCCGAGAAGCTGTGGCTGCCCCATCCCTGGAGGTGTTCAAGGCCAGGTTGGACGGGGCTTGGAGCACCCTGGGCTGGTGGGAGGTGTCCCTGCCCAGGGCAGGGGGTGGCACTGGATGGTCTTTAAGGTCCCTTCCCACCCAAACCATTCTGTGATTCTGTTGATAACATGACGCTGTGATAGGTTTTTAAGGCCAGAAGGGACAGTTATTACAGTCTCACCCCTCAGTTGCACCCAAATCATGGCACAGAGAGGGGAGGAATCACCTCCTTCTCACCCAGCAGCAGGTCACCCGCTCACCCGGGCATGAACCCCAGTCTCATTCTTGTGTTTTTGCTACCGGGACACATCACCGGCTAGATTGCTGCACGCAAGAGGTACAGTTACTCTGACATTCGCATTTCCCATTCTCTGCCCAAGAGTGATGTACGTACCATAAGTAGAGTGAACGGTCAGCAGCATCAGCGTTTGAGTCTGCGCTTCCCAAGTGGCTTTGGGTACTGAATATAAACACCCAAAAAAGGACCTTTTCTTTTCTAGGCCAGAAGCGTGACACTTTTGAATAATCAGGCACTTCAGGGATTTTAAGCTTGGGCACCCAAAATAACAAGCTGCTTTTAAAAATAACTGAAGGCTGAGATTCCTAAAGCTCTCACTCCCCCCACGTTTTACCTTTCCACTTCTGGTAATTTGCCATTCGTTACTGGAAGGAGCTACATCATCCGTTTACCTCCACCGCAGGGTTTGGAGCACTGTGACCAACTCTTTAACGCCCACTCAAAAGTGTCTATTTCCTCCTGGAGGACGTTGTTGCTGTTGATCGTTGGTACGGAATCCTCATGAATGATGTATTTGTAGGTCAGGCTGGATCTTGTGTCATTCTCCCGAGGAATGATCTATTAATCATCAAATGTAAACAGTGGTACAAAACCAGAGCTATTATTTATTCCTTTGCAAAGTAAAGAAACCAAGGCTTGGCTCACAGGGGAAACAGCTCGTTAACTCACTGGGGAAATAAAATAATTGGCTTTTGTCTTCACAGTTAGAACTAACAAAAATAGCAAGATCAACATGGAGCCATGTAAAATGAGACCCGCTTCTAGGCTGGCCTTCTAAGCCGGCCAAGTAGGACACCATCATCGAGGAGGAAGGGATGGTGTGGCCACACTGTTGCCTTGGCCAAAGAGGCGGGCCGCTCTCGGACATGGTTTGACACGCAATGCCGTTCTTTGGTCCACTCCGAGCATCCCGCTGATGTCGGACAACACAATGTGGGGCTTCTGATCAACATCAGCACCGCGCCAAGAGGTGGCAGTTTGCGAGAGAGGGTGACATCTAGTGCGAAGAGGCCTTCAGGCTACCAGCCGTCTCATCGGCACACGTCTTGCGGTGCGGTGTCACACAGCGGGGTTTCATCTCAGCACGAGCTCCACGCTGGGCACGTGCTTCCCATAAGAGACAAACCCACGGTATTCCCACCGCCTCGAGACGTAACCTACCAGCACAACCACCGCATCATGCAAGGGCCCCTCAGTGTGGAGAGTTTCTATGTCGTCTTCGATGTTGTACTCCCACTCCACGCCGAGATCGATGAAAGACCGGGATCTGGCCTCCTCCCCTTTCCCGTTCAGAATATAGTGTCCCGTCGCCTGGTTCTTGATTGCTAAAGGGATGGAGAACAGCGGCAGTCATGCCTCCCATCGTATCGGCAGCAGCCACGGCAGCTTAGGTCCCACTGGACGGGAGATATCACAGGTGGCCTTTTGCAAACAAACCCCGCACCCTGGCAAGGGCTCCAGGCGTGCCGGCTCAGAGAAAGGCCCTCCAGGCCCAACTCAAAAACAAACTATGCCAAAACCTTACAAGTGCCTATGGTTACAGTGATGCAGACACAGGAGCTCTGCAGCACCGAGGGAGCAGCTCTGTGAAGCCATTGCTGCCAAAGCAAAGCTACGCTGCTCTCAAAGCTACTATCAGGCCACGCTTGGACCAAGGTGAAGCTCTCGGACCTCAAAAGCCAAAAAATGAAAAGCAAAAAAAATTAGAGGGACTGTAAATATATCACAAGTTCCCCAATCTCTTTCATTAAAAAAGCTGTTGCTTACAATCTGCAGCAAATAAGAATAACCAAAGATACCGAATTTGATTCACAGAACAGAATACACAGTTTTTACCCTGGCAGCGCCCATTGAAATGGCAGCGATGACAATCTGTTGTTAGTAAACATGCAAATTAGGATCAGTTTAACATTTGGAAGAACTCAAATGAGAAGTAAATACTCATTTGCTGAGCTCACGCTGTAGGACTCGGTCCTTAACGTGCAGCTTTGAACGCAGGTATTTACCCTAAACCCTTCACTTTGGTTATCTCATTGCTCAGGTTCTTGCGCATGACCGCCCCGTGCTTCTCATGATGCCTCAAAGCCAAACCTGAGGAGAGAAACACTTACCAAGAAAGTGAGGAGAAGCCTCGTCTTCTTGGATAAACACATGTCGAGCACCGGGAGGGATATCAAACATCTTAAGGTACCCTTTAGCATGTGTAGTAGTCAATGGAGACAGCAGAGACGGAAAGAAAAAGGGATAGCCATGGTTAGGAGCGTGCTACGTGATCCAGCTTCTACTTGCAGAGGAGCGCATCCATCACCGACTGAGACGCCGGCTCAGAAAGAAACCGAGCAAATAGTTTGTAACGTATTTGACGGGACCTCCTTATGCTTTTCCTCTTTCAGGGAGAGGAGAGAAACCAGTTACAAACCTATTTGTCTCTTGACCAGCTGCTCCGCTACAGGCCACGTCAATTCACAATTCAGGCAAAACTGTGTTTCCTATGTTCCTCGGCACATGAGGGGGAAAACCACAAGTCTTCCTCGTGAGTTTTTTTTTCAAATCGCTCATCAGCCAGGCTGGTGGATCTGAGTTTTTGTTATGGTAGATGTCAACATCTTAAGTGCATCTGCCTACTTGCGAGGCATCATTAAAGACTGGAGAAAGGTGGGTGTAGTATAGAGCGTACTGTCGCTACGCACCAGAGAAGGCTTGTTTGTATGGAAGTTAACCTGTTCACAACTAATAATAAACTATTTCCAACTGTACCTGTTAATTGATGCCTTTTAATTGCTACTGCTGAAGCGACAGGGCTGAATTCAACCTGCTACAGCTGAAAGTACAAAGCTGTTCCCCAGGAAAATGATCCTTATTTGAAATGTCAATTATTTAGCAGTCCAAACCACAGGTAATTAGTGTAACATCAACTAAGTGCTGTCATTAGGAAGACTAAAATCCCTCCTAGGGACCTCTCAACAGGCACTTCCATATCAAGTGTTCATCAAGAGCATCGTAAGCACTCTGAGCGCATGGGATTTTCCCATTTCTGTTATTTTCTCTTTAACAACTGCAGACTTCATTATGATAAATCCCTACAGATCCCTTCTTTTAAGAGCTGAGGCAGTTTCTCTGTTCTCTGCTCTGCTCTGCGCTCTGCCCCGGTAATCCAGCCCTGCTGCAGCAGCAGTGCAGATGTGACAAGAGCTTTGTTATTTCTGCATCGCAAACCCAAGATGTAGCGCTTAAGTAATTGTGTTCTACCCCGGGACCAAGTAATGCATCAGCAGTTTGTCACGCACCTGACACGCTACAGCTCCTTGGAAAATCTACGGGACGGAAGAGAAGAGCTAGGAATATCTAAAATCATGGTCTCGGCTGACGAGCGACGGTGCAAACAGCATTTGCCAATCTTCTCACTGATTGCCTTTTGAGCATATGAAACATACAGCTTTTGCCTGATTTGGCATTATCGACCGATGTCTCAGAGAAGAGGAGAACTGCTGCAAGACCTCCTGAGTCGCCGTGGATGCCCCTCTCTCTGCGAGCACTCGGAACTTACCCAGCGTATTCTTAGACTCCTTTGTTTCAGAAAGGGAAATATTGCGAGCTCCTTTGGGCAATGTAAACGCTCCTCTTGTCTTCCCTTAAATAGAAGGCCTGTCATTAGTGCTACGGGAGCCGAGCCTCGTTATTTCATTGACTACGTTTGTCAGCCAGATGGTCTTTACGAGCGTAAAGTATAAATTACTTTGCGCCTTCAAATGCATTGAAAGCAGCATTGGACACATCCAGCAAACGTTAACAGTCAATGAAAGTCAGACCAGCCAAAATTCAGGTGGGTGATTTTAAGTTGGATACTTGCAGATTTCATTCTCCAGAAACTTGAATTCTTTTTGGCACCTCTTGCTTAAATGTTTTCCTGTTGGAAGAGGTCAATTAGGCTTTTTAATGACTAGCTCGCCAAAGTTAAGGGTGAAACAATAAACATGTCGTCAACACCTCTATCGCTTTCATCACTGGGTGCAAACGCGTGGCTGAGGAACAGCAGTCTTCCCCGCACCACCTCCGCATGCTGTCTGTCACCCGGCATTGTCCTGCTGTCCGCACGCGGCAAATACCGCGCCAACGCGCAATGGCACGCCGGCACCCCGCAGGCAACACCGTGGCTCTCAGTGGCCCACCGGCACAAATGCTGAGCCAGAAGGCAGTGGTGGTGGGGGAGCTCAGAAGGATATTTTGGGCTCTTATTCGCCCCGCGAGTCGCCCCACGAGCGAGCCAAACCGCGGGCTTGGGCTGCACGCTCGGCACTGCACACCCCGGTACCGACAGCAGAAACCAGACTCAGAGACAGCACTTATTGGGCTGGAACCAAAGCTGTGACCTGAATATCCTTCTCCGCCCCTAAAATGACAATCATTTTCTTAGTGAAAAAAAATCAGAATTGCTCTCAGAAGGCCGAGCACTATTTTCTGCTGATTACATTTTTTTGGTTAAAGAAAAGCGCAGTAGCTGCCAGCTCCAGCAATACACAGC
The DNA here is from genome assembly GCA_017639485.1 of Pluvialis apricaria. Classification (NCBI taxonomy): domain Eukaryota; kingdom Metazoa; phylum Chordata; class Aves; order Charadriiformes; family Charadriidae; genus Pluvialis; species Pluvialis apricaria. The sequence continues at coordinate 83,365,373 of CM030010.1, forward strand.
CTTATATACGAGGCTCAAGTCACAGTCTTAAGTCTGTTCCTCCCAAAGTTTGAGGGATTCTTGCATTATTCCGTGTCCAATTCATCAGCCTCCAGGGAACCATCCCTTTCAGAAAGGCTCTCTACTCTCATGTGACCATCACAATCAGGAAATGTCTCCAGCTGCTTTGTAATCATTAGTAAGTATTAATGAAGTAATAATAAGTCCAAGGGGGTCTTGCATTATTATTGATAGGAAACGCATTGCACACTACCCAGAGCGCAGTCAGAATCACGATTCTATGAAATTTCCAATGATTCTATCATTTTTTCCCTCTGATTTTAAGCACATCACTTAGTTCTGAGTGAGCAAAATGCTCTCAGATGTTCCACTGGATCTCAGCCACCCAACTTAAAGGGTATGTGAAACGAGGATTCCTGCCACAACATTTCTACATTTGGTTCACAATTCAGCTGAATTGGTTTTTCATTTGTCTGTTTGACTGAAGGGCTGCGATTTGTGAGAAAGCATCACAAAAACCCAGTTTGACACGAGGATCCATTTCATACACACAGAAATTCAGATTTCCATTTACAACTCTTTTGAGTTTAGGTTTGAGAGGAAAAACGTGTGAAAAGTTTAACCTTCAACAGGAGAAAAAAAGGTTTCCTTTACCCTCCGACAGAGAGAGGCACGCTACACTTAGCGTCAGGAAAGCCCCTCGGTTTCTCCTGCGTTTCTCCGGGAGAAGAACAGTTCGGTTTTGTCTGGCCAAACTCGGCGTATCCCCACTTATCCCTGACATCGTCTGGCTGGGCTTCAGCATTTACAGAGAAGAACTCAACGTGCTCTGCACAGGCAGTATTTCACAGTACACTTGACTGACCAAACTTTCTCCCAATAGGTCCTCCAAAGGACAGAAACGGTACACTTTCACAGATGGCATTTCTCTATCAGAGACTCAACTGTTCTTGCACATCGGCTTAAAACCCGTGTTTTGCTACCTGAAAGTAGGTTACATTTCTGACTGGTCTGCCAAAAGTATGACAGAAAGAGCAGAGACAACAGAAAGTATATCCAGCTGCAGGAAAATGCCGTTCCTACCAAGCTTTTTGGGAGTGCGGGTGAAGGTTCCCTTCACGGTTCGGCAATGAGAGTTATCCCCGCCGCAGACGCCACACTTGTCTTCAACCTTATTGGAGCCAATCTCCTTGTCACAACCCACCTTCTGCAGAAGGAAGAGCAAAAAGAAAGAGAAAAAGAGAAGGCTTTGTCATCGGTTGGCAGTTTTAGCTACGGTGGGAAGCCACCGCAAAATCAGCGCATGGAGGAAATTACCACCCAACACCGATCCATTTCATTCAAACACAAACTACTTGGAAACCTGGCGCTGGATAATGATTTTCATGGGAAAAACAGGACATGATTCTTGCTTTATGTTCACTGTACTTCAAGACTAAGAAGGGTGGGAAAGACAGAAAAATAGACACAACTTTCTTCAGACACGAATCTAAGTGCAAAAAAGGCAAACGAAACCCTCAGTTGAAGTGGAGTGGAGTGTTTCCATGGAACAGGTCTGTACCACTGCTCTGGTTTGATTTAAACCTCCAGGAATTGTGAGGAATACGACGCTGCAAACATTTAATTTACAAACATCTGCCAAGTCTATCTCTGCGCTGTCGACCAAGTTGTTCTGACTGACGTTAACCAGAGCTGTTGTGGAACTCGGCACGGCTAAAAGCCAACGGTGACCTTGGGAAGCCGTCACTCACCACGCATTCCCCACGCACACAAATGCTGTAGGGATCTTTATAGGAACAGCGCGTCCCGTCGTGCGCCAGCTGTTTCATATATGCAACGTCCCCGGTTTCTTTAGACTGGCAGTACAGGTGACATCTCTTATGAGCTATGGAGCAAGGGAGGAGAAAGAACAGCATCAATTAAGAGCAATCCAGGTGTGGTTCACAAAAATATCCCACTAAAGGAGGGAGGAGAACACGACAGAGATTGAAAGGACCTTTAACAGACTGCTGTGGGGGGAAAAAAAGCAACTAATTGGCTTTTCTGTCAATGACGGGCTTACCACTGACATACTCTCATAGAAATCGAGCCAGAGCTCGACAGTGCAGAGCATCACACGCTGTGAGCGCCCACCGCCCCTTCCAACAGGAGCCCGCAGCCTCTTGCTAGAGCACGTTCTCACCACGAGGAGGACGAGAGTCACGGGAAGCTAGCTGGCCTAGGGCTGGGCAAAGGCAACTGTCTCGCACGGCACCCGTCCTTTCCTTCTGGGGCCATTTTCCTGCTTTGGAGCTCACCCACCAAGTCGCTCTGCTCTCCGCACGGCTGAGGAACAAGGCCCCCACAAGCTTCGGGAGATTCCGGGATGGACTGGTAATAAAGACAAGTGAGAGGACTTACAGTCCGGGTGTTCGTACGGCAGCCAGTGGTGCTTGCTGTTCTGGTACTCAAAGTGGGAATTGCGCTGCTGACACTGCTGCGCTCTGAAGTCCTCAAAGTGCTTCGGACACTCCTCTGTATTGCAAAGCTGAAACTCGAAGTTGACACCAGCACAGTCTTCACCGCCATTAATGGGCCTGTGAAGAGAAGAACAGTCGAGTGGTTCTAAAACCCTGCTGTGCGTTACATCTGGGAATTTTTCTTATGTCTCAGGTGAAGATGCACGCTCCATTTTCAGAGACAATTGTGCCAAAAAGGCGCGTGAAGTGACAGAAGCAGAACCAGAGCAGTCACACCGCGCAGATATGTGCTTGCAGTGTAACCTCCGTGCTTGCCCGTGCATCCCCAAGGCATGTGCCAAACACAGAACTACTGCACGTGCACGGACGCACAGCCAACGGTCCATTTATAACTAGAGATATATCGAAGTTTATCCTGCAGCTTGCTGAGCTCACACACCACGTACTCTTCACTCTCTCACACATCAGCTAAAGCCTTGGGATGGTTTTCCACAGGCTTTCCTCTGGAAATCCTTGGATTCCCCCAAACTGATCCTGGCTCCCTGCAAAAAGCCATGTTTCAAGGAGCTTGAACAGAGCGGCAATTTTGGCAGACTCCATCGCAAACGTAAATGCCATTCCAACTGGCACTTGTAATGATTCCCAGCTGACGGACTACCACCAAGCCAGAAGACCTACATCGGATTGTTGCACTGGCGCGTTCGAAAGCGAACTCCGGTTCCACAGGTCCGTGAGCAGGAGCCAAATTTTGTCCAGGGTCCCCAGTTGCCATCCTGCTTCAGCTGGTTGGCGTTCTTCCACATGCAGTGACCTTTATAGCACCACTGAGAGAAATGGGGCAAGGAACACACGTGAGAACAGACACAAAAACCACACCAAAGAGATAATGGTGGTAAAACGAGAAGCACACAGAGGTGAGCTCATGGGCTGAGAAGGGACATCTCAGCGAACAGGCTGCAAGCAGAGATTCTCCTGGGGCCAAAGAGGGCGAGGGTCTGTGTGCTCCGGTCCCAGGAGGACCCCGTCCCCTCCCTGAAGGCAGTCGGCTCCGTAAGTGAGCCAGCCGCGCTGCCGGACCTGAGCCTTGACCCTTCCATGGGCAGACACGTGACGCTCAACACGTTCCACCCTCCTCTTCGCTTAATTTAAGTGGGTCTTTGTTTCATTTGAGTCTTAGGCGTTACCGCCTTTTTGAAGGTGATTTTGATGTTCTGAGGTGATTCTGTCCCTCTGCTCTGCTCTGGTGAGACCCCACCTGGAGTACTGCCTCCAGCTCTGGAGCCCCCAACACAGGAAAGACATGGACCTGCTGGAGTGGGGCCAGAGGAGGGCCCGGAGATGCTGCGAGGGCTGGAGCCCCTCTGCTGTGAGGACAGGCTGGGAGAGGGGGGGGGTGTTCAGCCTGGAGAGGAGAAGGCTCCGGGGAGGCCTTATTGTGGCCTTCCAGTGCCTAAAGGGGGCCTACAGGAGAGCTGGGGAGGGACCTTTCACAAGGGCATGGAGTGATAGGATGAGGGGGAATGGCTTCAAACTGGAAGAGGGGAGATTTAGATGAGATATTAGAAAGAAATTTTTCACTCTCAGGGTGTTGAGGCCCTGGCCCAGGTTGCCCCGAGAAGCTGTGGCTGCCCCATCCCTGGAGGTGTTCCAGGCCAGGTTGGACGGGGCTTGGAGCACCCTGGGCTGGTGGGAGGGGTCCCTGCCCAGGGCAGGGGGGTTGGAACTCGATGATCTTCAAGGTCCCTTCCAACCCAAACCATTCTATGATTCTATGAATATTAGCAGGATAAAGTTTTTGCTGAGGATTAGGTGGTTTCTTTTTTTCCTTCATACTGGGCAAATGTCACACTTATGCACATTGGCTGGGACAGAGCGCCAGTCTCCAGGCAGGGTGTTGCGTTGCTGCTGGCAAGGGCGGACTCAAATGGTCTAAGTGCCTCTCCTGTATCTCAAAATACATGGAATTTGCTAAACAAACATTGATTTGAGGCTAATTTTATAATTAAAAGTGAATTAGCAGCAAGACACCCACTAAAGGGGATATTAAAAGGGAAAAATGAAGAGCTAATCCTACGCCTACACAGACATTTAGCCACAGGATGTCTGGACCACAAGCACTAAGAAGCTGTCCTACAGTGACGGCATTATCTGCTGCCGTGGGTGTCATAAAGATGCTTTATGGGCACTTTGCAGATGAGACAAGAATCCAAAAAGACATTACAAAAAGGCCACAGAAGAGGCTGAGAATGTGTTACACCTCGAGAATGGGTTACACCTCAGTTGGGGTTTCTGTGTCCAAAATTTACTGGGTACTACAGCAAACCTCGTACCCTTCACAGAATATCCCAGTGGGAAAGCACAGCTCCCTCTTTCCCCTTCCTCTGGCTCCAGCCAGGGGATGCCGCGCGATTCCCTCGTCTCCTTTGTGCCCTCCAACCCAAATGAATGCAAGTGCTGGGGTTCTTTTTTCAAGACACACATAGCCAAAACGCACTACTCACTTTTCCAGGGGCACATTCTGTCCCATCGAGCGGAGGTCCTTTTTTAGTCTTACAGAAATAGGGGTTATCCGGATGGCTGCACCACAACTGCTTGCATGGGTCAAAGGTTCGGAACTGAAATACGGAACATTTAGGAGATGAAACTCAGCATTAGATTAGTATTACTTTTCAGATAAGGATTTAACCCATCCAGCCAATCCATCTCACACACGCAGTTACCAATAAGTACAGGAGCTTCAGACAGAAAAGGGCAGTCCTTATTCCCTGTGTCCCCTGGCCCTGAGCCAGGGAGAAGAGGAAAGGAGGAGACACCCAGAAGTCGGAGGAAAATGAGGGTTGTTTTTTTTTCCCCTTCTTCCCTGGGATCACTACCACAAGTCTGTGCCATGTGGGCTGTGCCGCCATCCGCTTGACCATTAAACCAAACGTGTCTCACCCGTAAATATCTCTCTCCTCTTTATAGATCTGTTCAAACCACTCCATTAACTGCTCTTCAATTATGAGCAAACGCATATATTGCAGCTCTGAAATAAGGCCGGACACCAGCTGGCTGAATGACCCTTTGTCCCCGCAATGCCTGCCTCGGACATACCGCTGTGCACATTTTATAGCCAACACCAAAATCAAAGCGGCACTGCTCGTCCATGGAATAATTGATGCCGGGCAGTTCGGGAAGCTTGGGCCAATCGTGTTCGAAAGGGTCGTCAAGAAGACAGTCATAAGAGCTGTGGAAAGATACACAGAAAAGAAAATCATGAGAAGATGCAGCAATTTGTTTTTCGATCAGCAAGATCTGTACTTTTTCTTAGTAAGGCAATATGCCTTTCCCCAACCTCTTTCCTTCCTCTTTACCAGAGTTACCGCTCCCCAAAGCGAGGACAGTCCCTTCTTGTAGGAATATTGCCCAGGGCAACATGACCAAGCACTGGATGGGCAGATCCTCCAGCAAAGAAGAATATGGGGGAGGGCAGAGGTGGAGAGAGTGGTGTCTCGCTGCTGCCGCCCCAAAGCACAGAGCAGCCTACCGGAACACCTCCGAAGGCTGAAGCCCTGTCTGGAAGCAGAGGGCAGCCCAGCCCGGAGGATGCCATTCCTCAGTACCTCTGAGGCTCTGGTACCACCATCTTCATAAAAAAGGCCTTCCCCAGCCCAGGGTCCCGTCTCTGACACTCGTGCCGGCCCCTTCACGCCGGGATCGCCTCTCCTCTCTGCTATTTAGCAGAGGGCAGTGCGCCGGCCCCGCATCCCAGGGACGGCACAGAATACTCTTCCCATGAGGAAAACAACTCCCGCCCAGTGCTGACAGGTCCTTACTGTATGTATCTCTTGAGTTCTTGGCCGCTGCACCTGGACCAGTGGTAACGATGAAAGGCAGCCTGCACCAAGGGAGCCATAACGCTCCCCATCGCCGTCTCATCCCCACATCGGTTCCCTTGCCCGTCGTGCTCCATTCCCAGCCTGTAACAAAGAGTCGCCATCAGAGCCCGGGCAGCGTCCCCTCTTCAGCTCGTAAAGCAACTGTCAAGAAAGCAAGTTTCTCACGCACAGGTAATCACGCCAAATTAAATTCTGCTTTGCATTCTACAGATACCGCCTGCCTTTCAAACTGATCTGCTCTGGTGCCAGAACATAAGGACTCTCTGACTGCTCTTTCGCTTATACTCTGTTTTATTTGTTAACACCAGGAATGAATTAGATGATGATGACCACTTCTTATGCTTAAGATAAAGGAAAACAACCATTCTGCTCATTCAGACACCGAATTGTTCACGTTCGTATACTCATTTACCAAAAGCACCTATTTAAACACAGAGCTAACGTGGTTATCGTGTTGCACCCCCGAAGAGCTAACACAGTTAGCACGCGACATCGCCAAGCATGCACCGTGTACACCTTAATATGCAAGCGACCCGGTCACCTCCAGTTGGGCCAAATTCCTCCCGGTGAGCTGAACAAGCAGCCCGTGCTACTTCAGGAAGACAAAAATCAGCTCCTCCGTGCTTGACATTAATCCACCCAGACAGCCAACAGAGATCCTCGCTGCATCCGTTACTCCCATTTCATCACCCTCAAAGAGGTGCCCCATCCAACAAATGGGCACTTCCAGTCCAGGAGGAGAAAGGAGTTAAGGACACTAGACAAGCTACTGTCTCCGCTGCCAGCCCCTTCCAGGTTTTACTGACCTCTTCAAACAAGTGCCCCCTGTTATCTCTTCATTGCTTAAACCACGGATGCATTCCCGGGGGATGGGAATAAAATGGGCAGAGCTTTCATACCGACATTCCAATTAAACCACCTGAAGCGAGCGGGAGATGCAGCACCATGTTTTGCTGGTAATCCAGTTGGAAAAGCCAGACTTACACGTGACCGGTTTCATGAGCAACAACGAAGGCCGATGAAAACCCATCCTCGTGGTTGAGCGTACAGCTTCGGACCGGGTGACACATGCCAGTAACAGGAGCATATCCTATGGAGAGAAATCACGTCTGACTCTTTCACCCACTGCATTTATTGTCAATGAGACCCCCCAATAAACCTACTGGCTGAGAAGAACCTAGGATTCTTTTCTTCTGACTGCCAATTTTCCCTCTGTCTTTGCAATCGCTGCCAAACGCGGCTCTGACATACTGGGATGGGCTCCACAGCCCTCTGTGTTACTCCACACTTACACTTTGATCCTCCCAAAGGCACCGCATTCCTGCACAATTAAAAGGCAGAGCTGTAGGCTGGGATTCTTTGCCCGTGTTCATGTAAGTACCTTCATCCCCGTCCTGCCCGGTGCACATCACGTGTCTTCTCCTCAGTAACAGCTAAAACCTTTCTGACGCCAGGGAAGCCCGCCTAACCTCTCACCCTGCCAGTCTCACTCCAGGCATGCCAGCCCAGACCCGAAGGAGAGCTCCGACCCCGGTCTCCCCCTGAAAGGCAAAGCGAGCGTGGAGGCACTCAACACAACTCTCCGCCGCGTCTCCAGCTGGACAGCCAAAGCGCCATCTCACCCAGACCCTTATTGACCCGCACGGACATCACCGCACTGTGGGAATTTACTCCCCGCTATCGTTAGCTCCTCCAGTCATAAAGATTAATATAAAATATCACAGCAGCCAGTACGCTAACTGCAAAAAGCAATCTACAGCGAACGACGCAATACAACAGAACGCTCCCTTCAGTATTCGCCCAATAAAGCCCTACGTCACTTTTTGCCTCAGCATCGCACAACAACGCAACATTCCAATTTCCCTCTTTTCTGGCAGATGCTGGCCGAGGAACACCAAGGCCGGAGAGTTCTGCTCCGGCTCAGCTGCATTACCTTGCATACCAGCAGGCCCAAAATCTTGCCTGGTTAAGAAGATGGCATGGTCGTGGTGCTCAGAGTGATGGGGGTCCGACTTCTGCTGCTGATACGCCCAGCGGCACACGTTCTCCAAGCTTCTCGAGGGATTCCCCCTTTCAATCAAGCTAATGGACTGAAAGAGCAAGACGTCAGACCCCGGAGCTCCTCAAGGTCGGAAACTCAGACGAGTCTGGAGTTTCTTGGAGCACCCACCAGGTCCCCACTTCTCTCCTCCTCATACCCCACCACCCAGGACAGCCTTTTTTCCTGCCAGAAAAGAAAACGTGTACGTTAACAGCAACCGTGCACGTGTAATAGTACATCTTTTAGGGTTTTTTTTGAAGGCAGTTTAACAAGTGTTCACATCATCTACGAAAATAACTGCCTTTCTGTGTACAGCCTGTGACGTGCAGGAGGAACGCACAACCTGATGCTTGGAATAAGGACATTTTTGTGTCTTTTGTTGGAACTTGCTGCCATTCTGGACTTCTGGACCCCAAATTCAAGGTCTGGGTTAAGCGGAACAGATATGATCTTTATCAAACCCTCAGGAGCGTTACTGCTCTCCTCTCACCCTGAGGAATTCAACAAACACTTGTTTCAAAACTCTCCCAGTGTATTTTGGCAGCAAAACCAGTGCACTGTTCCTGTTCTCTGGAACTGTCTGTGCAGCAGACTCCTGTTCCCACAGCCCTTCAGGCGGCTCACCAGGACTACAGTGACAAAGAAGATGAAGGCAGAGAACTGGCCCAGCGGCTGGCTTACCTTCGCGTACCCCAACATGATCATTCGGACCAGCACAACGTTTATGTGCACGCCCAGGGATTCATCGTGGTAGATTTCATTCACCTGAGGGGGAATACAAAAAAGAAAAGGAAAAATGGAAAAGGGGCCTTCCAAGGCCACTGAGATGTTGTTTCAAGTGCTCATACCACCACAGCCTTCTCAGAAGAGGACTCAAGTCTCAAATCATTCCCTGCAGTGAGAAATGCTGACTGCGCTGCCCGTTGCCACGTTCCCCCTCCCACAGAACTGTCTGAAGCACATGTGGAGACCCCGCTCGAGTCTAACAGCCTTCGGATCGGGGCCAATGGAAAAGGTGACTGGGGAAAAGACAGACTCCCAGTTCAAACCCTGCAGATGTGTATCTGAACCCTTAATTTCACTCACTCGATAAGCATGACCAGGGAAATGAGGTTACTCCTGAAAGCAAGGTCATAGCAGTGTGTTCCAGTTCACCCAGGGATTGAAAAGCAGATAGAGTTTGCTTTAACACCAGAGGAACCCATCCCACGTGGCCACCTCTGCTGCGCCATCTGGCCACTCTAACAGGGCATCAATTCCAGATTCTGTCCCCATTTGTTTCCTCAACTGTTTGTCTCCCTCCGATCAGTTTAAACACGTGAGGTGAGTATTTTCGTGGGGAGAGTGAGGGAGCAGATTTTTGTTCATTTTGGAAGAGGTTCTGCTGCCAGTAGCTCTCACTCAAGGAAATGCGCCATTAACTTCAGCATAGGTTTGTCCTCGCAAAACACTCCAGGATTTGACTTAAAGCCCTTTGTGCATTCTGAAGCTCCGGGTTGGGAAGAGGGAATATTGAGACAAGGACAGGAACAACGAGGCTCCATTTCTGCACACATGTAGGCACATGTTTAGCTTTAAAGATGTGAATAGTGCCTCTTGACTCGAAATCGCTCTTAAAATTAATGGGCAAAGTGTTTCCGAATCCCAGAAATGCTTTGGAGATTTTCATCTGAAAATTTTAAAGTCAACAGCATTGCCAGACGCATAAATGCTGCAGTATACCTTACAGGGTAATGATATCTCCAAATATACTTGATTTCTGCAAGTCAACACGTTCCACTAAAAAAAATTGACCAGTTGCATGAAAACATGTAATGTTTATGCACTTTGGAAAGACTTACTACATTAATAACAACTGCTGGCCTGAGAAAACACCCATTGGTAAGACAACCTCGCAAGACCTCAAAACTCTACTCAAGGACTGCAGAAAACACAAAGGAAAGAGCAAACTTCAAAGCCAACAGGAGTCCTCGTAACTGGTGTCCTGGTGGCCAACAGGATGCCCATGAGCCAGCAATGTGCCCTGGTGGCCAAGAAGGCCAATGGCATCCTGGGGTGCACCCAGCAGAGTATGGCCAGCAGGGCGAGGGAGGTCATCCTCCCCCTCTGCTCTGCCCTGGGGAGGCCGCAGCTGGAGCATTGTGTGCAGTTCTGGGCTCCCCGGGTCAGAAAGGACAGGGAACTGCTGGAGAGGGTCCAGCAAAGGGCTACAAAGATGATGAGGAGATTGGAACATCTTTCTTATGAGGAAAGGCTGAGGGACTTGGGGCTTTTTAGTCTGGAGAAAAGACGACTGAGGGGGGATCTTATCAATACTTATAAATACTTAAGGGGAGGGTGCCAGGGGCATGGGAACAGTCTTTTTTCAGTGGTGCCCAGTGACAGGACAAGAGGGAACGGGCACAAACTTGACCATAGGAAGTTCCATCTCAACCTGAGGAGGAACTTCTTCCCTTTGAGGGTGGCAAAGCAGTGGCACAGCTGCCCAGAGAGGTGGGGAGTCTCCCACTCTGGAGCCATCCCAAACCCGCCTGGACGCCGTCCTGTGCCACTGCTGGAGGTGACCCTGCTGTGGCAGGGGGTTGGACTGGGGGAGCTCCAGAGGGCCCTTCCAGCCCTGACCATTCTGTGATTCTGTGAAATAAAGATTAGATAGTCACTCCCTCTGTTAGTTCTAATGACCCGATAAATTTTGGCCCCGTGTGCCACTTGCCAGCAACACTTGCAAAACAATAAAGACTTCAACAAAATGAAGTATCCGGGCAGTTTTGTGAAAATAAGCAGGTGATTAGAAATAACAGTCTTATTACCGCTCATAAGGAAGGAAAGAGTGTGTACCCTTTCTCGCACACGCATACGGGAGCTTGGAGAACACCCCCAGCACCAGAGAAGCTCGTGTCCCACTGGAGAGCCCAGCCCACAAGACAAAAATCCAGAGCCAACGCTGCAGTTCCACCGCTCACCCAACGACTGAAATATTTCACGGTGGTTTTTGTTTCGAAGAATTTTTTTTTTTTTTTTAGAAGCAACTAACACTACTGCCCTACTTTTCAGTGACAAGCTAGAATTATGCGGTCACTTTTGTACTAAATAGAGTATTTGTGGAAGTGATGTTAAAAAAAACAGAATTAGGCAGATGGGTTAAAAATTGTTCTTCTTGAGAAGCTTCCTTGTGTCTGGGAAGGTGAGAAATGTCCTGCCACCAGAGTATAAATTAGGGGGGTAAAACATCTGCAGATCATCAATGAAGTTACTCATCGCCCTAAAAACAAAACAAATATTAGGTTATGGGTAATTGGTGAAAAATAAATACCACTGTTCAGAGGCCCGTGTATTTGAGCAGGATTTAGAGATTGGGGTTTTTTTTTTAAGCCAGGCTAAACAAAAATTCCTCCTTCCCCTCAGGGAAAAAGGTCACTCTGAGTTGTCCAGACTGCAGGAGCTGCCACGATGATTTTAGCAGACGGTTTTTCAAAATGCAATCCCTTTTAGGACCAGCTGAGAACAGACCGGCAGCAGGACAGTTTTACAAGGAACGAGGGCGTAACTCAGACTGCCCGTCTTGTGAAGCAATTATTCCAAACTTCAACTACTCATATCTTCTCCCCATTAAAGCAATAACATTGCTCCCACAAAGGTTTGTGTCAGAAAAAAAACGTTTGCTATTTCCCTTGTGCCAAGAAACAAGCAGCTTCCCAGGAGTGACTTTCCTAGAGACAAAAACGATCCTGGAATTGACCTAAAGATTGAAGTCTCCTTCAAGATTTCTCCGCAACGCCATTTTTTACCCCATTCTCTGTAGGTCGCTTTGGAGGACTGCTACAGGATTCCCATGAGGAGCAAGTTTTGTCTAGACTCTTGTAACCAAAGCATGGGAAATTTTGGAAACCTGTAACCTCGCCGGAAGGACACAAATCTGAAAAAAGTGCTGAGAAGGCCAGCGTAGACTGCAGCGCTTTCAGACTGCTGGAACTGCACCTACACTGCGGTCATCTACTGCTCTCCTGAGCTTCCACAGCTATCATTCGCTAGATTAAATGGCCAGGAGCGAGTCGTGTTCCTTTGATGCCACCTTCACGTGCCATTAGTTTTTACCACAGGCTGAGGGAAAGATTAGATCCAAATTGATGTAAATCGATACACAGGAGAAGTGAGTGCGCGATGACTGTAAGCTGTGGAAACAGCTCCCTGACTACTCACCTTGATAGAGAACAAAACGAAGAATCAAAAAGAGGGTTGTGAAGAAGGGTGGCATTGATGGAGAAACAGCTGCCACAGCCTCTTCAGTCTTGTGACGAAGAGAGAGGGTCCGGGCCATTGTGCAAGCCCGCAATTCACCTCCACAGCCTAACCCACCAGCTGGATGAGAGGCAAGAACGACCAACTCCCAAACTCGTATGAACAAGCAACCACCTACAGAACAGGCGCTTTGCCCATGAAGAACATCCCTCAGCGCTCACCCTGATGCGAGGAAATAAAGCGGAGATTTCCTTCTGAACCGTTCTACTCGATCATGCCTGCCAGGCGCAGATGGCTGGGCTGGGAGACCAGAGCTCAAGAGTTTGGTGGGAGAGAAGACAAGCTGCCTCCTCTTCCAGCTTGGCCCCCAGCCCACCACCCGGACCACCCCCAACCCACTGGGAGTCTCCACACCACAGACAAACCTCCGGGAGAGCCACCGAGCAGAGGCAAAAGAATCGGCGGGAACTGTGCTGGGCTCTTCTGGTGACCTTTTTATTAATAGAATTTCTACAAGCTCGATGTTCTTCTACATCTGCCACCTCTCCCTGCATTTATTGTGCATCATGTTTCCTCCTCAATGCCTGTTTTACCTGCACCTTCTTTAGAAAGTCACGTAAGAAAGACTACCATTGTAAAAATCTTGATAGGAATGAGTCGATTGTTAAGAAAACATTCCTTCCACAAGAGGTCACGCTCTTCACTGGCGTGGTGGACCTTCAGCTGCTGAGGGCAGTGGTGCTCTGGCTCGCACAGGCTCTGCGTCCACAGCTACTTGCACCAGACGGAGCCAGGGACAGTGAAGAAAAGATGGAGAGCGTATCAGCTCTGCTGTTTACAACATTAAATGTTTTTAACACTAAGACAATATTCTGCCATCATCTTTAACGAAGACTCGTTGACGTTTCATGAGGTACGCAGCAAAAAGGAAACGATTCCCCGCTAGTACCAGACCGAGAATATTTTGTTCCTCACAGGAACAACAACTTTTCATCTCAAACTTTCTGCATTCGAAAGTTAACTTGCTTCCCCGTTTGCCAAAACCGCTCTAACTCCTCTTTGGCACCCTTGAGCAACACGAGTTACCTGTGCAGTTCAGCGCAGCCACAAGCCACCGGCGTTGGCTCGCGTTTCCACGCGGAACCAGTGCGGAAAACAATCTCCCCTTCATCTGAGGTAATAACTATCAGGCAAGCAATAACTATCAGGCGAGATCTAGAGACTAGAAGGAGTCAGGAGATCCATCAGTTAATTAACGTGTTTGAACCCTGCCGTGCACTTCTCGACAGAGGCAGAGCGAATGACAAAAATGAGAGGCAGTGATGGAGAGAGAACGAAGTGCAGGTAGCGTGTGATGGAATTTTTAGACATATCTGGCGCTGTCTGTTCTTACGGAAGTGAATCATAAAGCTCCCCTTGACTTCTGCACGCAGACAACAAACTACGGCTGTTATTTAGAAAGCAGGTGATACCCAGAGAACTGCAATGCTGGTGGACGGGCATCACCAAAAGAGGAATTCTGTCAAAAGCAGCTTGCCATTTGAGAACGAAGGATGTGTGGAAGTACCACTCTGCTCGCAAATTGTGGATTAGGCTCAAGAAAAAAAAAAAGGAATATATAAATATCGCCAAGTCCAAATCTGCTGAGAATCCCTCAGTATAACCTGCTGCCCACTGTGGATATCTTTCTCATCTCAGTTACTTTAATCCAGGGAAGTTTTGTCTTAATCAGCCACCCAAGGGAGAAACAAATGTCAGTGGCCCAATGCAGGAGACCTTTAGTTGCAGACAGAACACCACAGTGCCAAAAACATCACGTTTTTTTAAGTATCCACTTAAGAAAGCGCGTTAGCTACCTCTTGCTAAAAGTGATAATTACGAATGTTTCACTGTTTTGTCTTTCATCAGCTGAAAAACAGAATTCCTCTGAACTGAATGCAGTGCCTTCAAGATCCTCTCTTTTTGTCAGAGGTTCCTCTGAGGCAGCGGGGAGGAGAGGAAAGCCGTGTTCCAAGTGACAAGCTCCCAGGAAAGAAGAGGCAGCTGCAGAGCGCCTGGTACACTGACCGCGCCGCGTCCCCACGAAACATTAAACATACCAAGTGGTGAAAACCCGTTCTCCTGTTGGGAGAAGTCACCTCCACGCCAGCGTGGATGGAGACGGGAGCCAGAGAGTCACTGTGGCGTAACCAGGGTGGAGGAATGGAAGGGGAAGTCAGGTTGTCTCACTCCTGCTGGCACCGCATTTCCCAGTGCTCTCCAGCTCTCCACTGGCTTTCCTGCCGGATTGCCGCACGTTCTCCGAGGGATGCTCCACTGGGGATTCGGAGCCGTGCTGACACCAGGGCAGGGTTCGGGACATGGAGGCTACAACTCCTTATGTGCTACTGGTAAAGGTAACATCAAGAAAATGTCTATTGGGTCACCTCGAGGAATTCAGATGAAGCTGCCCAGTGATGGAGAAGCCACCGAGCTACCCAAAACACCTCCTGGGGAATGACATTCTCTCCAGCGGGCGATTTGAGCCCTCAGCCCTTCTGGAAGGCAGGCCACCAGTGACTTTGGCAGTTCACGCTGGGAGATAATGGTAAAGCTTCCCCTAAAAGCTAGGGACCACACTAGACCGTATGACTTTGGACTAGATGAGCCCATTTGGGCTTCTGACTCCTTAGCAGCCATTTTCAATGCATCGCTGACACCGGCGTTTCCAGCCTGTTTCTTGAGCCAAGAGTACGTACAGATCTTAAGTACAGGGAAACAGCTCAGGCATTTCTTTAGCCGAAACCGAACCTCCAGACCCAGAGCTCCCGATGGCACGGTGAGGCCACGCAGCGTGTGGTTCCCGGCGAGCCAGCTCTGGCACCAAGAGCAGCACAGTTGCATCAGCACGGCACGGTGCCCAGCATAACCAGTCTTGGCACAGGGTTGAACGAATGTGACTTAATACTGCTGGGTTTTTTTTGCATGGGAGTAAAATAGCATCGCTTATGATGCCTGTGTATATTCCTTCTTGTGAAGCTGCTCCAGCACTGTGTCGCACACGCTGCATCACACGTGGCAAAACTGCCCCTTATCTTCCCTGCTGGGGAAGGCAAGTCTCGGCGGGTTACCATCAGCCTTGCAAAAATCCCCACCAATGCTCGTAACGCCCGTCACCAGTTCCTTCTCATCTCCAGCCTGCCTTTTTCAGCAAAAGACGCAAGTTTAGCTGTGCAAGGTTCAGTTCTCAGAGCTTCGTGCCGCCAGATCCACACCTAAACCCGCACCACGAGGCAGGCTGATGTCTGCTGGGCATGCAGTGGCAGGTGATGCCAGCCACGGGCTGCGCTGCGCCAGCTGCAGTCCCAGTGGTTGGTGAATCTTTTAGGAACAAGCAAAGACTCACTCGCATGCTTTCCGAGTCCCTTGAGCCAAAAATGGCAGCTCCTACTAACAAAGATAGGCAGCTACGAGACGTACACACACAGCCATGCGAGTCGCGCCCTCCATTCGCCTGTGTCCCAGAGGTGACCCGCAGAGCAGCCCGGGTTCAGTGGCTCATTTCTCCTCGAAGAGCTTCGTGGCCGCCTCCCCAACACACCACAGCCAAAGGTGTCCCGCATGCCTGCCGGTGGAGGAGAGGATTAAACGCTTCGGGCTCCAAAACCAAATGCACAGACGTTACTCAGCTGAACAGCCCCTTTTCGTCAAACCGAGAGTCTGCAGCATCCGTTCGCTTCTTGATGGAGAACTCCCCCGGTGCGCCGAACCACCACAGGGACCTAAAACCTACAAGCTGACAATTACAGAAACGGTAGGAAAGGCATAAGACTGATCCAGGCTGTAAACCCAACAGACTAAACTCCCGTTTTTCAGTTACAATGTGTGTGCCCGTTTCTCAGTTACAGTGTGTGTGTGTGTGTGTCTATGTCTGGAGTTTCTTATTCTAGATTTATAGCACAGTATAATTCTATACAGAGTTATTATAATGCTATGTAGAGTTACGCTGGAAAAGACATCCGTTGCTTTAAATTCACATAGAGATGATTTTTTTTTCCCCTCTCAGATTCTAAGGATTAGAGTTTTACACTGCTGGTCCTCATTCTGGCAGCCAGAAGAGGTGGGCGCAGATTTTCAAAGATGCTCAGCGTGTTTGTGTGCTTGGAAAACTGAGCTGGGACTGTGACAGGCAAAAGCTGTGCCATGCTGAGGTGTTGGTTTGGTTGTGTTTTTTTTTTTTTTAAAAAAAAGGACCAGGCTTTAAAGATCTGAAAGGTAATTGGGGTCTTACGACAATGAGAGCATACCTGTGGGTCCTGGCCCCGTGCTTCCCCCCCAGTATTTGAGGGGTCTCCTCTGCACCTAAGCAGGACGGTCTTTCGCACGTGGGGACACGTGTTGTTGGCAGCAGTTCTTTAGGAAGGAACAGCTTATTTAGCTGACTGAGGAGCTTGCAAAAGGAGCAGAGAGACCTTCTCTACATATGGCAGCTCGTTTGCAGTCTGAAATGCAAGAGGCAACATATTGAGCCTCAGAGGTCTCTGTACCTGCGGCCGCTGCGTGGCGCGTGCTCAGTGGGAGCTGTCGGACAGCGTTTGGTGCAGGTTGTGTCACCCTACAACCACACGGGGGGTCACAGCTGGGACCAAAGGCTGAAACCGTGGCTGGAAACTGTCTGAAACACCTCGATCCTTCTGAACGGTGCGTTTCTGTCATTCTGAGTTACCTGTGTTGCACCTGAGGTGTAACGCAATGGCGCTGTCCTGAGAAGTCTTGTCCGTGACACTGAGCCTTGCTGCCTCCTCTCCCACCCTTCACGGCGTCACCGATCCCACCTCCTCCATTCCCCCACTGGGAGGAGATGTTCCACCAGTGCAAGGGGGTCGCTCCTGTCCCCCCCAAGCAATCACCCGTCACCCCACGGGTGGTTCAGGCTTCCATGAAGCAGGTGGAAGAGCTGAGCCTCAACGGAGCTCGGCGTGCGCTGCCACCACAGGCAGCCTCCCCACAGGAATGGCGTTTGGGCTGAGGGAAGGCATTAAGAGCAGAGAACACCTAAGAAAAAATGACCAGCACAAGCGTAGGAACGACCCATAAAACAAGGAGTGAAGGCTAAATTCACCATATGTGTTATTCCCTCCCGACAGGGGATGCTGTGTCCCAAGGGGAGCCGAAACGGGGATTTGGGGATGAGGGGGAAAACATGTTTCTTGGCAAAAGATTGAATTCCCTCCGTGAGGAATGACGGCGGCTGATGTGACACAGAGTAAAGAAATGTTACAAAGAGGATTTGTAAGGCTAAGGAATCATTTTTCAATTATTCCAGGAAGAAAAAGGTGAGTGTAAAAAAATACAAGAATCATTGGTACATTTATCAAATCACTACTAATGGTAAGCCTGTTCTCTTCTAATCTGTCCTTAGGATATTGGTTTTCTTTCCTGGAAAATCTTATGATGCCCACAGCTTCCAAGACGTAACCATATGGGTCTGACAGTTATACACATTAAGAAAAGGCGACGCATGGCAAAAGACTATACACCTCCTTTACGTTCCTTCTGTGTATTTTTTTAGATTTCTTCTAAGATAGAAAAAACAGGAAACATTTAAGTTCGAGCAATTCTAGCACTCCACGCTGGTATAGTACCTGAATTTCAACGCACAGTGTGAACTGTGCTCTTCTGCAACGGGCATTTCCATAGAATCTGACAGCGTCATTCAAGACTGTGTCTTTAAATGCAGCATCTTGCCATTGATTTTACAACCAGCAACGTATATGCGGACAAAAAACACTTGCCAACCCCCTAAGACACACTATGATAAAGCAGTTCTATGAGTCTCTGCTCCTTTGCAGTTTCTATATAAATACGAATATTGTCACATGAGTTAAAGCACAGACATTACTAAAAGGTTTCCTCTCTTTCAAAGAGCCGGTAGGTGTTAAGAACTCTTTTTCACCCTGCATGTTTATTCTTTAACCAGGTTTCCTTCACAACTGTGTTGCCAGAGACGTTAGGAATTATTAGGAATGTATCAAGTTGACAATTTTTCCCCAGTTGACAATTTTTCCCCACTGTTTTGCAACTATTTCCAAATTCCTGATATCGCCCTAGAACATGCCCTAGAAAGCTACTGCGAAAAAGATCAATTAAAGGAACATCTTGAAAAGAGAGAACCGTATCCAACAGCAGACAAACCCATCATATTTGTATGGAGCACGGTCTCCTAGATGCTCCTGCGAGAGAGTACAAAAGCCTTTCGCGTTCCGAAACGAGCAGTGCAGCACCAGGAGGATACTCACAATGTTCATGAGGGTGAGGAGGTAGTTTTGCACGTGTTCTTTGCCGTGGAATCGGACAACAGAGTCGTCCACACCTAGCAGCACCTCAATGTTGTAGTCGTCATCTCCCGCGTGCCGGCGTCGCCGCAGGGTTTCGTTCAGCTGCTGCTCTGCGCTGCCGTACAGGGAACTCAGCTCTCCAAGGCTGCCCAGAAGAGATGCTACAAGAAATAGGAAAGCATCAACATCTACTCTGGTTCCATTTCGGAAACATCCTCCTGCACAACATTCTCACTGCCAGAGTCACCGCTTCTTTGGATAAAATGAATGAGGAACTCTGAAGAGATTATTCCAGGGGTAGGGGAAATCATGAGATACCCAAGGAAAAAATTCACTCAACAGTATGGTTCTATCGTTTATCACACAGTTCTTATTTCAAGCACAAAATTCACCCTGACAGAGATCTAGGCCAAACACTTCTCATCCTAACCCAGAATTTCCCTCTTCCTTTTCTGCAACACATCAGGTGTGTGATACAGAGTGCCACAGACACACGATGCCTCAGCATTCCCCGGGGACACCGTGCAATGCTTAACCTGTGCCTTTAGTGCTCAAAAGCAATGTGGGCAGCCCCGATTCAACGCAGAAAAGATCTCCGACAGCAGCGTCATGTGTTTACCCCTCATACCTCACCACGGGGACAGCTCAGCTAGAACTTCTGACTCACTTAACTACTCTTTTAATTCTTTGTTTAATAAGTAGGGCTTGGAATAGCCTTTGCTGTGAATACCACAGAACAGTAGAAGGGTCCCTGGAGGACCTGGGCCAAGGGGCAGAGATCAGATGGACCACTCTCAATGGGCTTTTCAGGGGATGCATCCAATAGCCGATAGCTGAAACGGCCCAAAAGCTATTGCTCCCACTGCGGACAGTAAAGAAAAACATTGCTGTGGATTTTTGACAGCACAAAAGTCCCAGCTGTAGGCTACTTATCTCTTCCTAAATCTGAGCCAGCCCACCCAAAGGCTCTAAGGAACAAAACCAGTGAAGATTCCCCAAGAATCACAGCGGTTCACAGGCAACACGTTGATAACTCTCCCCAAACCCCACATCAAATGGCCAGGCCGTGCCCAGATGTTTTCAGAAGCTTAGCCCACTACCGTCGGGGAGAGACCAGGTCTGCAAACAGCTTCACAATTCCACTGCAAGTCCTCTCGCTCTCAAGAATGCGAACCCTGTGATGGCACACAAGTGGGAAATTCATAGACAAGCTCCAATTCTAAAAATTGCTGCCGCTGGCCCGGCTGCCGAGCGCAGTGTCCAAGGGAAATATACCCATAACCTCCTCGCATCGCTGCACCTGCGCCGTGAATGGGACAGCGCGAGATCCCTTCACAGAGAACCCACCGCCCACGCTGTGCAGCGCCATTGCTTTGGCCGTCACTTCCCTTCTTAAATAGGTGGTTTTGCGGTTCAAACGAAGAGGAGGTCTCTTTTTCTGCTCATGTGAGCAGGCAGAGCGAGTCAGAAAGCATTCCTTTTTTTTTTTCCCCACTCCTCTCCAATACGTAGCCACTTTTCGCAAACAGAGGGTATTCTCAATATGCCAATATTTTCCATGCATGCCCCCCACAGAATATTTTTCAAGTGTGCAATCCCAACAAAGCAAGGAAAAATAACCTCACTCAAGGAAGAAACGTAATGACCTTTTTTTAGCCAAGATTTGGAAAAAATGCAAAAGGAGTCCTGGAAACATTTTCAAGCATTGAGCCTCCCCGCCTCCTGAAATGCAACTTGCAATCTTCTCGCGGCAGAAACCCCAAACCTCCCCCTGACTGGGCTCAGTGGGAAAATCCCAACCCTTTCCCGCAGCCTATCCCATGAAACGCAGCAGGACTCCCCCGGACCTGATGCAGTACCTGCTCCAGCTATGCTCCTCCTGCTGCCCACTGGTTTTTAATTTTTTGTCTGCCATTCTCAGCACTGCGTAAGTGTATTACTCCTTAACAGAAACGCTAACACTGGAAAACTGTCGACTTCAAGGCTGATTTGAGCTTCCTACTGGTTATTACTTAGCAAGCCTCACCGTGTGTTGCCTTTGCCCATACCTTGGTGGGAAGTGATGCTGTGGGGTCCTCTCCGCAACGCACCCACTGTAAATTGCTCTGCCCTGGCCAAAAAGTACAGGATAATACTTATCTATTCTCCTGTTTGTCTGTTTTCCATAATCCAGCATGTCAGTGGCTTCAGAGTCAAACAATCAGAATCAAAGCCAGGTTATACATACTAACGACAGCTCTGGTTGCAAATGCTGCGGTCTGCACCCATGGCCAAGCGCTCAGGAGAAGGCAAAGGCAAAGGGATGATGGCGCGACCCGTGGCAGCAGCAGCGCAAAGCAGGAAGATGCCTACGATCCTACAGCCCAGTTGTTAAATCTCTTTCTTTACGCAGCTGAATCGTGAGCAACAGCGTGCTCAGGCGCTAGTGGAAATTTCAGAAGAGCTCACAGAGTCAACGAACCATTTCATAGCATTGAAGTCTGTTCCAAATACCTCCATCAACCTGAAGTTATTTACCAGAACTGATCATCACTAGTTTTGGCTCGTTCTAAGAAGTTTCTTCTGCGCTCGCTGGCTTCAGCCGAGGCGCAGGGAAGGGGGATCAGCAGGTATCCTTTCTGAGAAGGGCAGAAAGCATCCTCGGATGCGTTCTGTTCAGGAGATGGCATTATTTTTCTTATAAATACAAAACACACGCGGATAATTCAGAACCTCCCCGGCAGGTAGATGCAGAGACAAACACATCAGACATATCTAATCCGCTCTACATACGACTGTCCAACTTTGCATCTGGTCTATGCATCGCATTGCTCCAAATGAGACTTATTACAAAGCCAACCCCTATGTTTACCGTGAAGCTGTAGTGAAAAATCCCTTTTATCTCCTTTCTGTGCTGAGAGCTTTCCGGCTGTGGAAGGGTGAGCTTGTCAGAACGCCACAACCCCTACAATTCAGAGTTTTCAAAAATGTATGGATGCTGCAGCAGGAGAAGACATTATGGAAAAATCCACAGGATTCACAGAATCACAGAGTGGTGCAGGTTGGAAGGGCCCTCTGGAGCTCCCCCAGTCCAACCCCCTGCCACAGCAGGGACACCTCCAGCAGTGGCACAGGACGGCGTCCAGGCGGGTTTGGGATGGCTCCAGAGTGGGAGACTCCCCCACCTCTCTGGGCAGCTGTGCCACTGCTCTGCCACCCGCAAAGGGAAGAAGTTCCTCCTCAGGTTGAGATGGAACTTCCTATGGTCAAGTTTGTGCCCATTACCTCTTGTCCTGTCACTGGGCACCACTGAAAAAAGACTGTTCCCATCCCCCTGGCACCTTCCATTTAAGTATTTGTAAGTACTGGTAAGATCCCCCCTCAGTCTTCTTTTCTCCAGACTAAAAAGCCCCAAGTCCCTCAGCCTTTCCTCTTAAGAAAGATGCTCCAATCCCCTCATCATCTCCGTAGCCCTTTGCTGGACCCTCTCCAGCAGTTCCCTGTCCTTCCTGACCCGGGGAGCCCAGAACTGCACACAGTGCTCCGGCTGCGGCCTCCCCAGGGCAGAGCAAACAGGGAGGATGCCCTCCCTCGCCCCGCTGGCCACACTCTGCTGGGTGCACCCCAGGGTGCCATTGGCCTTCTTGGCCACCAGGGCACATTGTGGTGCGTTCATTCACTGCAGTACGAGTGTTACACCAGCGAAGACATCAGCATTGTCCATTCGATTTGTTGAGTAGATACCCATAATAGAAGGGCAGAGTTCAGCCTGAACGCTTCTTGCACAAAATCTTTGTTGCTGCAGAAGTAACACCACTGCCTGTGCCACCGAGACTGCCACGGGCTTTCAGTATTGCAAGAAATCACAAACGCAACCATTCTTCTCCCTTCAACCCTCCCTCTCGCCAAAACCAAAAGATACGTAAATAGTTTTCTTCAGCCCAAAGCGTGCACTCATACCGATCTGCACACGCCTGCCCACTCTCAGGGACAGACAGACAGACACACGCAGCACAAGTAAATGGGTGTTACGCGGTGGCAGTGCCACATGCTGTCAGAACTCCGGACACAAACCACAGCTGAGTCTCTGGAGGTCATTAGGCAACGGGTAAGAAACACACGTGCCATGACCTCCCCTGGGTCTGATTATGGGCTTTGCGTGTAACGAACAATAAAAAGAATTGGCATTCAAAGAAAAATGCATCATAATCTTTGCACGTTAATCCAGGGCTTAGGAAAACCTGAGGCGTTTGAAGGCGGTGGAACTCTTCCGAGCATCAGCACCGCAGGGAGCACATCAGCTGCAAATATTTAAAGCCAGGGGTGGTCTCAGCACTGAGGGGAGCAGTTTCCACATAGGCAGTCCTGCAGATTTGCTAGCTGAATGCGGCAGCAGCGCCTCCAGACAACCCCTTACCTGCACGTTGGAGCCACTCTCACCAGAGAACGGAGAAATCCACCTTTCCGCATAAAACTCTTCTCTAGAGCAGAGCAAGTAATTCAGACACAAGCAAAAGTCGAAGAAATGACCCCCTTCTTATGAGCGGGGAGAGATGGCAGCAGTGCTTACTGGAGTGAATTATTTAAACGAAGCGTTCAAAGACAAAGGCTCTTTGCGTGTTAATCTACAAAGCCTGCCCGGCAGCTCTGAGCGCATCGTCTAACGCAGCAAAGAGAGACAGCGGCCGCCACCGCCACGTGCAACGCTCGCTGCTACACGCCGAGGAAACCGGTCTGTTTGTTCACGGATTTGTGCTAGACAGACTAATCCTTCCTAATCTCATTCTGGAATTACCTGCTTCATTATCTCTTCCTTTTTTTTTTTCATTTTGCTACTCACCTGCCTCTTTTACATCATGCTCTTACCTGTCAGAAAAAGACCAATCCCTGCTCCTTTACCACGTTACGTGGTTGTGCAAACATCTGGGGAGCACGACAAAACATCCAGCACTGTATGCACATGTGCAGGTGTGCATTTTTATTTTCTTTTTTCCTTTTTTTTTTTTTTTCCCCACGGCACACATCAGCACCTGTCTACCGTGCACCACCTAGCAAAAATGAGGAGAGCAAAGAATGACATCTTCCTCCAGACCAGCCGGGGTTCCTCTGTTCCTCTGGAGAAAAGGCAGGAGGAGTTTTGTGCGTGTTGCAAATGAAGTAGTGGAAACAGAACGGAGACGCACCCAAAGGAACTCTCCCCCACACGCTCCGTCATCGTGTTTTGTTGAAAAAAAATGTGGCCGCTGACCTCACCTTGGGCCACCTCTAGAGACTTGGAACCGCGCTGCTGGAACCAGGCGGGAGGTTTCTGTCAAGCACAAATATATCTACGGAGCCTCTCCATGAACCCAGACGTGCGTCTTCTAAAAGCCATAACCCTTTTGCAGACCAATAAAAGTCTGCCTCCCTTCTAAATCCTTTTTCAGGAACACTGAACTTTTTTAACGTCAACGCCTACGTCAAATATTGGGCATAACTGTACCCCTCCGAAATGCTTTCCTGGATTTTAAAAAAAAAGATATTCTAGGTTACAGCATGTGTCTTTCCTAGGGTGTAACTTCAAAAGAATGAAGCTACACTTCTTTCTCTACTCTTAAATAAAGCTCTGATCTGCCCGAGTCTAACTTCATGCATGCTGCCATCAGTCAAGCCTCTCTGTATCTAAAGAGAACCTGACACATTTCTCACATGGAAGATTCTTACAATCTTATTTTATATTATAAAATACGTGGGTTGAATTTTGTCATACAATGCCATTGGTATCAGCAGCATTCCTTATATATCTATATATATATATGCGCGTATATATGTTCCTCCTAAGTGCTTACACGCTCAAGGAATCACAGCACCTGGATGTTGGGTCCGTCCTTCGGCCACGTTTCGCTGGGTGTAACTGAGCTGAGTGTGACACATGGACACTCATCCATGGGAGCTGGAGACCCTCGGGGACCTCAGCTAGCTGCGGCGCCTGAGGGAGCCAGGAACCGCTCTGCTGCGGAAGGAACGGGCGCATCTTCCCAATCAGATGGCCACAGCCCAGCGCCTTGCTCAGTCCCTCACTGCGTCCCTGGTGTCGAAGAAAACCCAACAAAAACAGGAACACACAGACTGTGAGATTTACAGCTGTAGGGACGAGGCAGAGATGAACGTGGTGTCACTACAAACCTGCCCACTGCCAAGGTGGGCATTCGCTCTGAGCGACACCACGCTCCGACCAGCGAGGCGATGCCTCCCCAGGACGTGAGACCTGCCTTCAGCTCATCCCGCTCCATTGATCCAACACCCGCTGCCACGCTTGGGGCCTGAAGATCGATGCCCTTTCCCGTGCCTCTTCTGGAGGTGCTTTTCCCATCTCAGCAGAAGTCTGAGCCATCAGCCCAGCGGTTCAAACCCATCAGTGCGCACCAAGGGACACGTCTGGATGCAGCGGCAGAGCAGGTTGTGGCTCATGTCGGGCTCCAGAAGGCTGGTGGCTCTCTGGGGAGAAACCCGGCTCACCCAGCTCCTCCAGCCACGCTCTGGCATCTCCCCAGCTGGAAAGCAACCCATTCCGTGGGCAGGGCTGCCTTGACTTATGGTGGCCCAACAGCACTTAGTCAGATGTTTAGCGCTTAGTATTAACCTCAATGCTCTTAATAGGAACTGGGTTGTACCGTCTCCTGAGAAAAAGACCCACCGGAGAAGGAGGAATTGCATTTCAGGACGGATCCCAAGTCAAGCATGAACGCTGATCAAGAGAGACCAGATCCACGGAGAGGAAGGGAGAAGACAACAGTGTCTCGGGAGGCTCCCCAGCTTCACTAATTCCAAATGAAAATAATGAAAAAACGGTTCAGAACAAATTGAAATCAACGTATACCCCTTCCTAATGAGTGTGCTAATGTATAAAACGTCCCCAAGGACAGCAGTATTCTGCAGCAACTAAAAAATTCCATTATGCTATTTCCAAAGGAAAGTAGGCCAACTCATCATGTCACTTCTAAAGTTGCACTAAGTAGCTGCTGCACATTTTTCTACTTGTTAACCACCAGAAGAATACGAGTTTCTGTGATTGCTTTCTCTCTTAGTTATGGTTTCTTGAAGCTCTGTGTTTTCTTCAGCTCCCAAATCCCGTGTTACCGGGGTGGAGACACACGTTCTCACCAAGTTTTCCTTTCCCCTTTTCTCCCAGGCTTAATACTCAGATCTCTCAGGCTGCTGTAGAGCTTAGTCTATTTATTTTCTTTTGTTGAACTTTTGTGCATTCGCATCTGGGACGGTGATGAGAGAAATTACGGGACACAAAAAACGAGCTGTAAGCTCATGTTGCAATCGAATGGAAGGAAGGTGCAGAGAAAAGGCTGGCTCCCGGAGAAAAGGCAGCTGATGCAGCCAGTGGCTCCATCACACCCTGAAAATAATGTTTAAAACCCTTGAAGAACCCTCGCTCCTTTCACAAACCACAAGATTTAAAAAGTGAAGCAACTTTGTGAAGGGAACAGTAAGGTTGCCCCAAGGAATTCTGCTTTGGGGGATATTTTTCTTTGTAACACAGAATTCTCCACAGAAAACACATCTGGAATAAACCGCATAGAGTCAAGTGGTGCATCAGGCTGATTTTGGTGTTTAGCGGGTGGTCTGGCTGGGCTCTGCCATTCCGGGCCATCGGGGCCAGCCTAGGTGATGACATCTCACACCTCTTCCAGAGAAGTTGGCCACATAGAGCTTCCAGCTGCCTCCAAGGGAAGGGCATTCGCCCCTTTGAGCAACAGGTCAAAAAGACTGAGTAAGGGTAGAAAGAGGGTTTGCTGATTGAAGGAATTAATTGAAAATTACCTTTCCCCACCTTGCTCCTGGAGTGAGATGCACCGATGGACGCGCTGGGGTCGGAAGGGCTCTCTGGAGACCAAATTGAAAGTCTCAGCAGGCTGCCCAGAGACTCATCCTGGCTGCTCCAAAGCTCTCGGCAGATGGAGGTGCCAGCACCTCTCTGGGCCCCGATCCAGGGAACCACCTTCCCAGGGAATCGTTTCTTCCTAGCATCTACTCTGATTCTCCCCATCCTGCACTTCTGTTGCCTCTTGTTCTCCTGGTGAACATTTCAGAGGACATCTTCTCTGTAACCCCTGCACCTAATGTCATTACCAAATACTCACATGTTACTTGTCTCGCCCTTCCCAGGGGTCTGTACGGTGCTCATAAACATGACTGTCCTCAAGACATAAAGAAAGCTGTCATGAAAAAGCTATTCTGCAGCTTTAATCCTATTAAAGGCAAAGACTAAGATTTTATCCAGATTTTATCTATGCTCAGAGCAGATCAGATTGTCAAAGGTCTTCAGCAACCTGCTTTATACAAAAGCTCATCGACCACTTCAATGCCCCCGTGGAACTCAGATGTAGAAGAGTTTCAAGTATTATAGAGGATTTTTAACAGTTCCACAACACGCTTTGCTGACTGTTCCATGTGTTCTTTACCAACTACCTTTAAAGAACAATTTAAGATGTTGATACCTTCCGAAAACCTGGCCCTTTAGATGTGGAACCAGGTGCCAGGAGCGGACGGCCAGATGTTTTAGCAGCTGGCTCCCACGTGCTTCAGCAGGAACACAAGAATACCTGTTGGCTTCTGTGGAGCTTTTCCCAAATAATTAGTATGGGAAACATAGCAGGTTGCTTCGTTATAGCAAAGGTTGATACACACACTTTGATAAATCTGTCAAAGCCCCTGATTTTGTGCCTACTAAGGCTTATTTTGAAGTGGGCTTTTGAAAAGCTTGGGAAGAAAAGAAGAATCATAGAATCATGTAGGTCGAATGCTGATTCCAAACAGTTCCAACAGACTTCCAACTTATTTCCCCGGGAACTGTCTACACACAAAATTTTTGCGGCACCGCTGGTACTGTCCAATTACAAGGGATCAGTCCTTGCAAAAGAAACCACCCAGGTCGCCGAGTGGAAAATATTATGACAGGATGTTCTCATTAGGTTCTGGGATGTGCTGAAACTTGTGCGCTCTGATTTATTAGGTCCTTAAAAAAAAAACAACCCAAGAAACAAAACACAAACAAAACTCATATGAAGCTAAGCATTCTCCCTTTATCTTTTCTCAAAGAATTGCATGAAATCGCCGTTTACTCCAGAAGCAGCAGAACAACTTTCTGACAGTACCCTGACAGTCTTTGTGGCACGAGAAGAAGCTGTCCTTTACTTCGGTGTCACGGCCCCGCATCCCCCCTGCCCACACAGAACATCTACCCCGGGACTTGCGATCTCCACCAAGATTTGGTTCCTTAATATCCTTATTGCTTAAACATTGCCAAAACTTCCGCTTGTTTGTTTTTTGGGGCTGAGCTGAGCGAAAGGAAGAGTGCGTCTGAAGCAACCTTAACCAAGCAAGTTGGCCATAAAAATACGTGGTTTCACTATATGTTAAAAGCTTCATCTGTTAAGTGCTTCCAGAAGCCAGCAGGCACCCTACAGGGTGTCCCTCTGCTGTATTTCACGATAAATAAATAGTATCTATGAAATTTTGATAACACGAAGCGAGCCACTTTTTCTTCTGCAGAAACACAGTGCGGTTACACAGCGGAGAGAATCAGATTTACCGTCTCCCTCGACGGAGACAGAACAGTCACTGGAGCATTAGCAAAAACCAAACCAAAAAAACCCCCAAAACCCAGAAAAAACCCCAGTCTCTCCTCCTTGTCCCTCTCTGTTGGCAAAAGACCGGAAGGCGCAGCAGAAAACCAAGCTATCAGAAGACGACCTGGGTGCGATGGCCATTTGTGCCGCTCTGGCTCCTTCCCAGCAAATCCCATGGGACCCATGCCAGGCAGGCAGGGTTCCAAAAGCATCCCCAAAACCAGGGGGACCTGGGTATGTAGCTTACTTTGCAAAGTCCTTCTGAAGCAAAGAGTTAGCGTTTGCTCGGATCCTCACAGCTAAGAAGGAATACGGGTGAGATTTCAGGGCTTCCCACTTTACGGAGCTGCTCAGCACCATGTCAGATGGGGGTGGAAAGGGGACCGGTGGTGACAAGTCTTAGAAAAGTGCCGGGTTTTTTCTTCGTGAGCATGAATGACAGAGGCACTGAGACCTACAGCAATGTGCGGATAACAGCTTGGGACCACCAAACACGCAAACCTAATAATAATAAAAAAAAATAGTTTGAAATGCTCTATGTGCAACTTTCCACAGGGACATTATCTATATTGTGACAAACCTCAAGTTCTGCAGACAAAAATCAGCGGATCTCACACAAAACCCAGAACGTAACACCCAGTTTCTTTCACTGGCATAACGAGGCAGAGGAAAGCGGTTTAGAAGCCATGTCTCCCATGGGAGAACCGCAGCCCCATGGGAAATACAGCCCTGGAGCTTTAGATGTGTAATTCCTCTAAGCTTTTGGGCTACCTTTTAACTGAAAACACATTCAATTCTAAAGTGAAATGAAAACCCGAGGAAAACCATACAGCTCCCGCTGAAGCAAACGACACCGGGAATAGTGTTTGAGCATTTGTTCCTATTTTTTTCCCTTCAGTTCTCCGCTAAATGAGTGTTGTGGATAACATGGCTGCGATCTGTGACAGTGAGGGGAAGACAGGTCGGGTCTCACCTACCCAAACCTCTGCTGGAACAGTAACAAACAGAGGGAATTTTCAGGAGAAGGAAGTGCTTCCATCACTCGAATGGTTTCACGTTGAACAGAGAACCTATTTAATTTTGAGCTTTAAAAAAACCACATGTCTTAAAAAGAATATGAACTTATTTGCATGTCAAAACCGAACTGATCCGAGGGGTAGCATAAATATGTTTACGGAAAGTCATCTTCCCCTGAGGGTAGCCAAAGGGGCTGCGGAGAGGCCAAAAAAGCAGCTTGTCGCACAGCACAAACACAGAAGTAGCTGGAAAAGACTGAAAACCTAAGCAAACACAGGCATCGCTCTACAGCCTAAATAATGCAGTGTTTAAAGTATTAATTGAAGGTATTTGGGAATTGAAGCATCCAGAAGAAAGACTCTACATGAACAAAGTTGCCCAGGAGGCGCCAAGAAACGAAGGCATGGGAAAGCAAAATTAAAGACGTGTTAAAGAGGTGTTCTCTCTGCTGTAGGTCGTACACTGTGTGCAGGTGGAAGCGCTGCTGTCCAAGGACGTGGCGAGGGAAGGTTTTGCTGGTAGATGTCACATCTCGCAGAGCCAAGCGAGCAGAACCGGCGAATCCCCACAACCTTGCAAGCGCAGGAGCTGCCCTTTGGAACCAGGAGCAACGCACCTTCAAGAGAAGCACAGGCTGGAGAGAGCTGCTGTGAGTTTGGTTAGATACTTGTCGTTCTAGGTTGGGTGACATGAAATGGAATTGCTACCTACGGATCAGAGGAGGCGTGAGCAGGGGACAAAGATGCTAGAGCATTTCTTCATGGAAACGGCATGATAGGTAATTTTAGAGCTTTAGGACACTGAGGACTGGGGGGAGAGGTTAAAATGCGCCGTTGAACCCATAACCCCATTGAGGTTTTTTACCTAGTAAGATCACGAACTTTGATCTTCCAGGCTTGTCTTTTTCCGAAGGTCCCCCTTGAGGATCAGGGGTATGACATCAGAGATGGAATGAGGATTTTTGGAGAAACACCCTCCCACCTCCCCCTCAGCATTTCTGTTCTTCATCAGTCATCCGTGAGATTCCTTCCAAGCTGGTACAGATTATTCGGAGGGTGCTTGACTGGAGTTAGAGACAGGCTAAGGAGGAAGCAGAGAGTGTGACCAAAGCCGGCCATCTGCTGAGTGACCTGCTGTTAGAGCTGTGGAAACGCAGCAAAAAGAGTGTAGGGGACGCCTGGGAAGAAGAAACACAACCAAAATGGCAGAAGGACCTCCCAGCCTACAGCAGGACTGCCTGCATTTGCAAGGTAATGCCGACTCTGGCCCCGTGAAATACTCCGTGAAATAAAAATAGGAGCGATTAGGTTCAGACTCAGCTCCGCTTTCACGGTAGCTTAACCACGCGGAGGAATTAAGAAAAGAGAGAGGAAAAAAAAATTCCTATGACTTCACATGCAGTCTGGATATCTTTCACCCTCCTGAGATGATTAAGCAAATTACAGCTTAGAGCATTAGCTCTGTTTATACCCTTTCAGTGGGACCCGCAGAGTGACAGCGACTGGTAGAATTACAAACAAACAGGGATTAAAGGAAGGTCTGAATCCCTGGGCTGCAGGATTATTCATTAAATGCATGAACTCAATGGGCCACAAACGCAAACATTATCTTACTTTGCTGTTAGCTTAAAAGAGAAAAGAAAATATTTTGACATGCTGACTGCTTCCATAAAATATTTGCTTCTCTGCTACCTTCGCAATTCCCGCTGCAGAATAATTCTGGGAAGGATGGAAGATGGAAGATTTCCTGCACTATATTCCTCCTATACTATATTTCGGAGCCAACTTTGCTCTGACACAATGGGAAAGGCTCTTCCCTTCCACCCACCACCAGCGAAAACAGTCCTTAGCCCTCGCTCATCTACACGATGCATTGATGCCAGCAGCGTGCTTAGGAAGCCACGTAGAACCATGAAAGGCATAATCCTGTATATATTTGAATGCGTTTAGAGCCAGCTCGGGATAAACTTTTCCAATGGAAACGGGTAGAATTCTACCCCGCAATTTTCTTGTCATCACTTCCCTACCTGGCACGAGGGTTTTCTAGAATGGTAGGTTATCCTCACCTGGCAGCAAACGCACACAAAACAAAGCCAGGACTGAAATGCAGTTCAGGAAACTAATTGAAGATGTCGGAATTTGGGCCAACTATTAACTGTTCTTTTTCCACCCCGTGACCAGAAACTGGTAATACAAAAAGCAAAAGGGGAACTCGAGCCAGTTCCCGAGTTGCTGGAGAAGACGAGCTCGCTGGCGCCAAGCTAACCCTCCACAGCCCTCAGCTGATGCGCGGTGAAAGCGCGTGTAGATTTGTCTAGGAACTTGCCACACTCTAGGTCTTAGAAGGAAGAGAGAAACGTTGCTGGATGTGGAAACGTCGCTGTGATGTTCTAACACGTACAATCACACAAAGGTAAGAGGCAGGTAGAACACACACCTGGGTGCGGGGCGTTAGCAGGCACAGCGCTATTGGAAACGACTGGATATCCAAGTTACAGACTGAACTTACAGCCTTTAACTTCCCGAGTGAGTCTGGTTAACGTAAAGCGAGCTGGAGGCATATGTCTGAGGCACGCCAACATTCAAAGACAGGGGTTGTTTTTAGAAAAGAATGAAGCCCAAGGCATGCGCCAGATCTACACCAACGAACGCCTGTGAGATCATTTCTCTAAAGACCTTCCTTCCACAGCCCTGCCATGATATCAACTGGTTTGGTATTTGCGCATGCTGGAAACTCCTTCAAGACGGTTTATAGCTTTAAGTGAAACCATGTGTCACCGCTCTGCTGTAAGGAACACTGCAGAGACTCACACGCGGCGCTTGTGGGGTTCTCAGAGGGACTCGTGGAACCCACCACAGGTGCAGTGAGGTTTCAAACACGCGGCATCTCAGCTACCCCGGGTTTAGTGGGTGACGAGTAAGTCTCGGGATCAAACTGAGCTCGTTTTGGACATGCTGCTGCTCTTCGCTCAAGGACTATTCGCTTCTACTTTGACAATCAGCAGCTTAAGAGCACAAGAAGGACGGTCTCCACATCCACTGCTATAATAAAGAAGAGAAGTAAAAGAATCTTCATAGAATAGTTTGAGTTGGAAGGGACCTTAGAGATCATCCAGTTCCACCCCCCTGCCATGAGCAGGGACACCTCCCACCAGCCCAGGTTGCTCCCAGCCCCGTCCAACCCGGCCTTGAACACCTCCAGGGATGGGGCAGCCACAGCTTCTCTGGGCAACCTGCGCCAGGGGCTCACCACCCTCACAGCCAAGAATTTCTTCCTCGTATCTCATCTCCATCTCCCCTCTTCCAGTGTAAAACCGTTCCCCCTTGTCCTATGGCTGCACTCCATAGTGGAACGTACAGCACAGAGCGTAACGACCCCCAGCAGTTCTGCGTGGCCCCAGGCGCACCCTGACACCTTGCCTTGCCATCGCTAATACCAGATCACAGCTCTGCATTAGCTTAACGCTGGCCTCGGGACTTGGCCGGCCCTGCCCTGGCTCATCTGTTCTTGACCTTATTTTTAGCTTGGTTTTAGCTGTAACGAGGCATTGCCCGTGGCCAGGTGACTACTGCCTGGCTGGTGCTACCAGCCCAGTTAGCCAACCCACGGATGATGCACGCGCCCCTTGTTTCAGCCATTGCTTCCCTTTGTGCAGCATTACCATACGGAGTTATGCTGTATGCAGGAAAAAAAAAGCTAACAAGCAACCATGGCATAACACGACCTGCGGAGCGGTGAGAAAAAAAAGAGTTTGAAATGGACCGTTTGGGATCCTGGACCAGTAAGACCCAAGAGGGACGAGGAAAACCTCCTGGGGTCAGGCACAGAAGGTGCCATGGCAGCCAATGATGGGGCAGGGGTCCCCAAGTTCCCGCGCATCCCTCTCAGTTGCGTTTTTTAAATAATTAGATAATATGAACCCTATGTGTTGGTAGCATTGCTGCTGTCCTAGAAATAACTGCTGTATTTTGATCAATGGGAATTAGACTGAGGATAAGGTTTAGTTGTTTCAGGTCCACACGGACAGTGTTTTGCACTGCCTGCCTGCACCGATCACCCAAGAGGACCACCGTGGTGCCTGGGGACAGAAACTTGGCAGCCACAGAACCGACCGCTTGTGAAGAGAGGTTCTCCCACTGTCCCGAAGGGAAAGCAGGATCCTTCCAGAAAAGTAACTCCTCTGTTTAACAGCTTAGCAACAAACTCCTGCTTCCAAAAAACCTCAGCTCTGACTAAAGAAGAGATTTATCCATCAACGAATCCCATAACTATTACTCCTAGGAGAGGAAACCGTTCGTTTTTGTTTCCTCCATCAGAGAATGAGGTAGCGAATACATATATATATATATTTTCTCAACATACTGTGCTGCTAAAGCCTGGCCTTGGCTGGCCAGGCAATGCACTCCAGACTGCGGCAGGCAGAGCTGGCGTATTTAGCTTGCACAAACTACTTGAGAACAAGAGTGAAAAGTGCAGATGGCCAAGAGGAGAAATGATCTTTGCACAGTCTGAGGCTTTTTACCGTGAATTGGGATACTGCTAATAAACTGCTAAGTGATAAACATAACTTTTTCCTTTTTTTTTTTCCCTCTGGATCAGTGGAGTGATCAGTAATAAATAGAAGTTTTTGCACTTGAATACCATGAGAACATTCTATCAGGTAAGGGCCATAATTCATTTGTGTACCTGAAGAAGACAGGAGTGTTTGGGCTGAGCTCTTTAAGAGACCTGACTGGTATCTTACAGGGGTGGCTACAGACAAATACAGGATACATAGCCAAAGTTTGCGGGTCACATACTAGATAGACATAAACCAAGCAAACCCAATCAAAGCATGGCTTCGTGTACTACCCACACAGACCAAACAAGACCAAGACCAGAACTGTGCATTTATACAGAATGCTAAAATCAGACATGAAGTCAGTCCTTTAAACACAACTGTAATAAAAGATCAAAAATAACAAGGAAAAAAGTCACATTTTGCAAAATTATCAGATGGATCAATGTGTAAAAGTATGGAAAAAAGCATCTTTAGAGGTTCTAGTATTCAGTTTGCAGATGAGGGAAAGAAAGCCAGCACCAGTTTCCAGGCTGGTCCACTGCCGAGAAGCACAGGGAATACCCGGTCTGCTGGAACCAGACGCAGGTTTGGGTACGTGAGGACTCTCGTAGTTTTTACAGCTCAAGAGTGGCCAACCCTTCATTTCCAGAGCTTCCAGCTCCTAAGAGCCCATGGTCAGTCAGACACTCTCCCAGGAACACCAAAGAGCTCTGCATTAACAACCCTGAAAGCACTCACACCTTCGTGTATCATTACATCAATCTGAAAACCATTTTTATTTCACGAAGGAGCGCACTTAGAAAGCCCTTGGATTTGGAATTTGAAGAATGCGTTATACAAGGACAGGGCAATTCAAAGGGAGGGGGTACCTTTAAAGTCCACCCCGTTTTGAAAACACAGGTTGCATTCATAATTTACAGAGCTTGCTGGAAGAAGCCACGCTGGATGGCTTGAGCCGGCTGCATTTTTGGGCAGCTTCCCTGAGATCCCTAAAGGCTTCAGAAGAATTCCAGGACATAAACTCTTTAAATGAGTATTTTCAAGTAGCAGACAAGCAGTAGCTTGTATTTTCTAGCTCCAGAAATATCCCTGATGGATCATTTAAAATTGACCACATCATCTGCTTTCCCATTCTTGGACAGAAGCATGTGACAAACAACCCTCTTAAAACACACTTCTCATCAGAGGAGAAAGGTTCTGCTAAGCTGCTATTCTTCTAGAACAGAAAAGGTAAATTAGTTTCTAAGATGCGGTATTCAACACTGTCAGCAATGAGCTAATAGTATCCTTTTTTATAGACATCTTTGCATTCGGGAGGAAAGGTGTTCCTCAGGTCTGTTCAAACGAGTATTTCTCAGTATTTCGCTTCGTTAGTTCATTTGTTGTAAGGAATGCCGCAACAAACTTCTGTCGGACACCTAACTGCTCCCTTGGCTGCCCGTTCCCCGGGGACGAAGGGAGAGATGTCTTCAGATATAGTTGCTTAACTGTAAATGCTGTGAAAGGAATTTCCTTCCAAACACGTGGAACCTGTCACTGCCCCAGCACAGGCGCAAGAGGAGTGTGGCACGGCCGAGCTCCTCCATCCCCCCAGCCACCGGCGTTACCTCGGCTGCACAGCTCGCTCCCTACTGTCAACAACGATTACACTCTGACCATCGCTTGATCTGCCTTAAGCCTCTCAAAGTCTCCAAAGCCTACGAGCCTGTCCAGACAGACCAGCGAGACATCAAGACAGGCCACAGCTCCATTTGATAGGGGATTATTGGGAGCAGGGAGGAGTGCCGGGCCGAAAGCAGAGCGGTGAATAGTGAAGTAACTCGCCCCGGCTCTTGTCGATGAAAAGTGTGGGGCTTGGTGACTACTGGGGAAGGATCGAGGGTGCCAGAGCACTGGAACAGGCTGCCCAGAGAGGTGTGGAGTCTCCTTCAAGATATTCAAGCCCCGCGTGGGCGCATTCCTGTCCAACCTGCTCTAGGTGACCCTGCTCTGGCAGGGCTTTGGATGAGATGGATCTCCAGAGGGCCCTTCCAATCCCTGCCAGTCTGGGATTTCTACGTGCCACTGACCTGCAATTTAATGGTTCACCTACAAACAAGGATCTTAAACTTGGTGCATGTGGACCAGCTCCACAAACGCCACCGAATCCCTGCAGAGGAGGCCTGTGGGTCTGCCCGGTGCACCGGGAAAGCACCAGCTCAGGAGAAGTCTCTGCCGCTTTCTGTGCCAGCTTTTGGAGGCAGAAGGGATGGCTCCCTCGCTCAGGAGCACCGAGCTGAAGGGCTACGCATTGCTGACACGGTCCGAGCCAAAACTGCTATCCAGCTGGAGAGGAGAGCTGTGAAAAGCCGACGCCGCTTGCAGCTAAGCTTTTCCATTAATGTAATTACCAACAGTGAAGACACGTCATAAAAATCCAAAGAAAAAAAACGTCCGTGGTGAAGAGGTGGGGCACAGGAACCTGCTACTTTAAAAATGCTGAAGAATGAGAACATTTGGATGGCAACATGCTGGAAAACCCAAAAAGGTACTTAAAATTTTTTTTTGTAGAAGGAAAAAGACATGAACACACTTCACGCTGACTTGACCTAAGTTCTTGTGAACCTTGGAGAATCTGAGCAGACACTGACACCCCAAACTGACATTCACGACCAGAGAACACCGAGTTTGGTACCCTCCACCGCCTTTGCAGCCTTCCTCTGGTGTGTCACTAACTGCAGGGATGGAGCTCTGAAGACCATACAGCTGGAGGACACTGGCCAGAGCAGACGCTTGGCCTGATGCAATAAAACATCTCAGGTCTACAAGGAGAAACGAGAAGTGGAGGAGGGAAGAGATGAAGCTCCCTCACAACACCAAAGCTAGAAGCTTTGCATGTAAAGAAGTGAAAGATTTCTGAATTTATCGGGACCGAAATAATTTCTTTGTAGCTCTCGGACGTCCATGCCTGTCCACAGAAGAGGTGTAACGGAGGGAAGAGCTGGACCTGCCTCCCTCCCAAACTGAACGAACCTCTTCACAGGTATAAAAGGCAAAATTAGTCTCCAACAACTTCGGTCTCTCTTCTGATGTGGCTATAAGACCCCAGGGTGGGTTTGTTGGGTTTTCATGACATGCAAGTATCAGCTGCCACTGACCTGCCTCCATGACACGACACTCGTCCCCTTTCCGCCAGGAAGGTCGATGTGTCTGCAAGGGAACAGCTTTGGTACATGAGGTCATGTACGTAAGGCGTTGGCCACAAGAAAGGAGCATCTCCGTGTCTTATTAAACACCAGATTCTGTTTCAAAAGAGATATTTAATGTTGGCATTTTAAAAAAACAGTACTTCGAGAAGCGAATATCACACTAAGAACGAGGTAAATTACGTGATATCTGTAAGGATACACACTACAATAGCTATCCAGCAGCTGCAGGAGCCGTCATATCCCAGTTTAGATCAGGAAAAAACACTGTGTTCGACCAATACTTTTTTACTTTCATCACACTTGAGATTTCGACTTACTTTTTCGTGTTAGCGAATTGAATGAAAATGATGCAGCTTCATTTCTAAGGGAAACGCCTCTTCCAAAATGTTTACTCTCTTAAGGAAAATAAGAAAGAGAAAATCATTCAGCTGAGCTGGTAGAGCTGAATGGAGAAAACAGTTAACCTACACACTGAAAAAGATGTTCTCACAATATGCTAATACAGGCAAGAGCAGCATAAGTGAGCCCCGCGGCCTGGCTAATGCCTTCTCCAGTTCAAATTTTGAAGTGGAACTCAACCACCGACCCGCGTTTCTGTAGCATACACAGGGAAACATTCCAAACCCCGTTTTCCAGTGCTTCGCTCAAGTCATCGCGAATCAGAAACAGTCATTTTAAGAGCAATATATAGTGAACTACTCGACTGAGGAGCTCTCCTCTCTGACAAAATTAAGGCATTGCAGTGTTACTGCTACAGATAAAACCTGCTCGTTCTACTAAGTCATTAATACATTAAAAAGACAGAAAAGACAAGAGAAAGACATAACGTCCACTTGGGAGAAGCTTTGGCGACACGGAAAGCGCATTAAAGGGTTTCATTAAACATCTGTCTCGTCCCATCTTTGTCACTTCTTTCGCGCTTTTCAGTCAGTTCTATACATAATTTTGACACCGCGTTTGGTGTACAGTGACCTTGCTGGGAAACTCTAGGCCACCACTGAGCCCTTCCAGCCTTGGGAATTAACTTCATCTCCTGAAGCTCGATGTGCTGCCGGCGCCACCGCTTTCCCAATCGCCACCCCACCCCAGAGAGTGTTTTTTTGGAGGAGGTTTCAGGGAATGGCGCTCGCTTCGTGACTCCGAGCGTGCTTTCCTCACACAGCCACCGGAGCAGGCTGAAGCCAAGGCGGCGAACATAACGGGCAGACTCAGCTGTTGGATGACTTACGCAGAGATAAACATTTAAAGGAGACAGAAGAATGGAATTCACAGTGTTCAGTCATATAAAAGGAATAACCGAGTGTGTAAAACTGGAAAAAAATGTGGGAAAATATTTATGCAGTCCATATTACCAAAACAAAGAGAACTTCAAACACCCTTCCGAGGATGCCATGAGTCACAAGTTCCTCGGGTGTTCGACAATGGGTCATTTCCTTCCAATGTCTTCCTACCGAGTCACTCGTTAATGTAGCTGAAAGCATAATTGTCCTTAATTGCTCAGTTGTCACTAAGTGGATTCCAACCTTCTGACATTACAAAGCCCAACAGCTGTTTTTTGGAGACCGGCCTTCCGATGAGCCGGTGCACCTGCAGCGACACCGACCCACGGCCAAGGCAGGGTTGCTTCTCTGCCATCAGCCACCTGCCAGGCAGCGACGGGAGCTGGTGTTGGAGAGAAGTCGGCGTTGGAGAGAAGTGGGCTCACGTGACGGGCTGCTGAAGGACGCAGAGCTGTTAGCCCTATGCCGGTACCCCAACAGATGGCAACCGCAGACGAGCTTGGCAAAATCTTCCCGGCAGCTGGAAAACGGTTCCTCAGATCGTTAGTGGGGAAGCGTGGCAAGGTCTATCTGGAAGTCCCCGGCAAACGTGTCCCCCGGCAAAAGTTTGCCCAGATTTGGGCAAATGTGAAAGGTTGTGGATCTTATCTAAAGCCCAGTGCCTTCAACACAAAGACTTTGGCTGTGTTTGGGTCAAGGCAACGTGCAGGGATTATCTAAGAGACTGAGTGATGCATTTCAACATCCAAACCATCAACATCCCATCCTCTTGTAAACACGGCACATCGTTACCGCGCTGGAAGAAGAAAACTAGATATACACAGGGTTATCCTTCTTCAGGAGCACCAGCTGATGTATTGCCCATGCACACATAGATGCTACGTCTAGATAACTATGTTCGATGATAATGTTTAGGTATTACGGTGTATAAAACTGAAGTTTCGAGGTCTGTTTCATTTGGCCATCAGCCCCATCTCAAGCTGAAATGCTTCATTTTTTTTAACTAACTTGCACACAAGAACTGGCTGGAATAATGAAGATGGAATAACTTTTTGAGGAAAAAAAAAGAAATACTTGAAGTAGGGGATTATAAATGTATTCCAGACAGCCATTCTGGGTCGACAAATTCTGATTCTTCGTTCCTAAATAATATTCAGTGTCACACACGCGCACCACTGTAGATTTTGTGAGATCGCATCAAGTCAGTCAAAGCCTCTCCTGACTCCTGGCCACCCATTTTCTGTAAGAGAGCATTTTAAACCTGGAAGAGCTAAAAGCAGGGAGGGAGCAGTCCTGAACTGAAAGCCAGTTCTCAAACCTCACAATTCCTTATGAAGCAGAACCTCTCCTACCCACAGCTCTGGCTGTAATTATACAGAATATGACCCAAATGTGACACACTTATAAAAACCCCATAGTTTGACTTTACATACGTACCGACGTCACAGTATTTTCATTGAAAAAAACCCAGCTTTTGAATATTAATTTTGAGTGCCATACCACAAAACTGATTTACGAACCAGAGAGAATCCCACATTAGCTTTCCTGTTTCCTTTCAGGGAGGGGGGGAAAAAAAGTCTTCTGCAGGGCTTGAAACACCATGCCCGCAGGAACTGCAACAGAAGTGATTTCGTTGTGGATTCATTACCCTCTGACACTTTCCTTTTTCCAGATAGACTTTTATACAAAGAAGCACTTTTTTTTTTTTCTTTCTTTCCATCTCACCAGATTCCTATTAGCAAGCCAGCCTTGCCTGCACCTCGCACACATGCGGTATGAATATAACTCGCCGTGTTTCCACACAGGATATTTTGATCGTTCCCCTCTCTCCTTCTCCCCATCCCAATCCCGTCCAAAATAGCACAGTGTCATAAATTCTCCCCCTTCTGACCCAAAAGATGGTGCCATTTATGTTTGCTTGAAAAAGCGGTAACTATGGAGAGGGAGTTTTTTTTCAGGGAGGTTCATTTCTGCACTGTCTGCGCTGCCTAACACGCGAGGTGAAGTCTGCTGGAAACACCTTCCGTAGGAGATGACTCTGCAGATCGTTAACTTCTTCATGCCCAAAACCTCATCTTCTCCCTCCTGGCACTCGCAGCGTCATCTCAAGACGGCTCAGACACAACTGCAACGTTCCACCTCCTATATTCAAATTCATTTCAATCTGATATTCGAACACTATTGATAGAACCTCATCGTGACGTGTCAATATCCAGAAAGCCGTTTATTCGCGGAACAGCATTTTGAGCAGCATTTCGTGCCCCATGTGCCTCTTCAACAGCGCACTCTCTCTACGAAGCCGCTCCTTGGAGCCAAGGAATTTCCCTGTCGGAGGAGAGCTGCCAACTTTCCCTCTTTGGCCAGCAGGGTCCCATTCTTGCGCCTCTCCCCATTTCCTATACAGTATGCTTTAACGAGCCCTCCAGGCTGGTAGAAAGCTAACAGAGATGGCGAAATAATAATAATAATAATAATAACAACAACAACAGCAACAACAGCAGCAACAACAACAATAACAATAATAACAATAAAGAATAACCTGAGATGGTAATAATAATAATAATAAAGAATAACCTGAGATGGGAGAAGATTTAGGAAGAATTTTCCATGGAATATGCAATGGGTCTGACTATAAATATGACGAAAAGAAAGAGTCCTCCTCAAAAGGCAGATTTAAATGCTAGAGGGGAAACAGCCCCAGGGGTACACACTGCTGTGGGGCAGGCAAAGGGTGAAGGAGGGGGAGAGAGGTGGCCAGAATATGACAAGAACTGTTTTAAAGGGTACATAAGGGATATCTGGACCTGAGTATACAGCAAGGTTTCATTTCGTCAGGCAGCCTGGTAACAGTCCTGCACTGAGCGAGGATGGGTAAGGTGTCCAAATAACACCGAGTTCCAACTCCTGAGGATTATCTCTGACTTTGAGAAACCAGAGGTCCAGATTAGGCAGCATTTTACGGCCAAAGTTTTTGCCAAGTTTTTATTCTGCTCTTTCACAGTTTTAGACGCATAAAACGACCTCTTCAGCTGATGTTAATCACTAAATTCAATGGCTTTTGACCAGAATTAGAAAGAAAAAATGCTTCATCAAATATTATTTGTATCACAGGGGTGGAGGAAACCCACACGAATAGCAGCTAGAAAGACAGTCCAAGGCACCAACCGAAGTGAAGGGCGAGACCCCTACCCTGCTCTTTGTCCCATGAAACATGGACCTACGCCGTCACTTCCACCACCAGGAGCACCAACTACCTATCAGCACCCCTCACTGACATAAACACAAGAAAAACCAGAGTTTTGGCTCTCCTAGTACATACAACACTGCTGTCCCACAGTCATTTTTCAAAAGAAGGCTTAGAAACACACGGAAGGAAAAGCTTTTTAATTTGAGCAGAGGTATGTTATCCGCTGGGAATTTTTCTGAGAAGGTTAACCCAATTTTTATCCTCAATTAACATTCTAAATACTGCTGACGAATGGCACAACTTCTGTATTTCCAGTCTGTCGCACACCAACTTAGATACAAATAAAGGACTCTCAAACCATACCAAAGAAAGGCGGCTGTTCTTGGGGAAGAGGAGGACTGCTAGATCTAGACATGAACTGAGATTCTAAGTTACGGGAAACCAAATTCTCTCTTCTGACTTAAAAGTTACTTTAAAAAGTGGGAGGACTTGATCTTGAAAAATACCTACCTCGAACGAGCAAGGCAGGCAATGAACCAAAGAGGTCCAACACAGTATTTCTGCTCTTTGGTTTTGAAAGACTTTGTATAATTTCGGTACCGTCATCCAAAAATGCAAACTTTGGCTTGGATTCGGTGAGGAACTGACACAAAGGCTGGCTTATCCCTGCTCTGGAGTCAAATTTGACAGTGTGGTTGCACTGGCCAGACGCCCAAAGGAGGATGGCAGTGTGAGTAATGTCAGAGTAACAACCAAAAACAGAAGAAAAGCTGTTTAAAATGATGAGGCAACAAAAGCAACCGATACAGCAGAAGCGTAGAAGTGGCGTGACAGCAAATAATACCCATTTTTAAGAAAAAATGCACCCAAGTGTCAGTCCGAGATAATAAGCCTCTCTTTCTTGCCGCACGGAATTTCAGCCATTCTTCAAAATTCCACTGGCATAAATATAAAGGAAAAGCTCCAACTATAAACTATCACTGAAAGCTGCTGAACTCGGGTTCCGGCTTTTTTTTTCCATGAATGCACTGTAAAAGTCGGCATTCCAAGACCAACAAACGTCTCCAAACCCAAGCTATTTCCAAACAGTACATGTCCCGCGATACTGTCCAAGATAACGGCAAAAATATGCATGAAGCCATTCTCCTCTAACGCCCCACAAAAAAAGGAAGGGGGGCCACCAACAGAACATGCTGATCTGCCCAAATGAGGTCTTGGGCTTAAGCAAGTAAGACAATAAAGAACATTCAAGAAAACAACTGGAGCAAGAAGATCATTCGGTTTCTGAACTGAAACCCAAACAACAGCCAAGTCTGCTCTCGGTTCTGTCAGCTGAAATTCAAGGCAGCCGTTAGTGAGACAGAACATTGTCTTGGGACTCAGGGAGTTTAGATTTGGTTTTAAGCTCTGCCACCGACTGTGGAGGAGTCTCTTCCTACCCTGGGGTACCAGCTCGCCTGCTTCTAGCTGGGGTAATCGTTTGCAGTGTCTTTGAAAATCCCACTGTAAATGTTAAAATCACTCCAAATAAACCTTCACGGAAGGTGCTGAGTGCAGCTCGGTATGTCCCAAGCAACTACAAGGTATCACGGAGGTTCCTGTGGTACAACTCTACTCTTCCAAGGGAAAATGGAAAACAGAGTTTCCATTAAGACTTAATGGACTTAAGACTTAATGGACTTAACTTCCATTAAGTTAAGAAAGACAAAAGAGACCGAGTACAGACCGGGAAGTGTTGTTAGGAGGAAAACGACTGCAGTCTTCGTCTTCCCAAGGGAACTCCCTGCCCAGCAAAGCAGCTGGCTTTCCCTCTGGGAACCGGCCTTCCCTGCTTGAGAAAGCCTCAGTTTCCCTGGCATTAGAGCCAGAATCCTGTCTTTTACCTTCGTGGCAGTTTTAAACAGGTCAAGAAACTGTTTGCTTACCTGCTGTAGAAGAAAGGCAAGGAAGGTGAAAGCCCTTCACCTCCCGCAGAAGAGCCAAACGCTTTTGGCTCAAGGATGGCATGCCGAAATGCCAGCACTGTCAGGAGACCAGAGCTCTCCACCACCTGGCAGGTGGTTTTCATTTTCCCCTCTATAATTATAAAGTGGCTCAGCAAAAATCTTACTTCTCCCACTCTCTCTCATTTCACCTGGACACCAGCAAGCACCAGAGTACGCAAACATACTGGCCCCTCCATCCTTACAAAGGTCCCTTGTCGTTTATGCCAAACGAGAAAAATCTCATAGTCTTCTGCCTGCCGGCACGAATGCACTGGTGGTTCCTGCCAGCCCAGTCTGGCTGACGGGCACGTTTAATGGCGACCACAGCACTGTCCTCTAAGGAACGCCACTGGACGTCATACACGCTGTCCTAGTCTGAAAGAATGGCTTTTACCGGTCAGTACAACACACTGCCCAGTACGATGCTCATCTGTGCAATACACACTAGTACACTGGCCATGTGTCCCTCC
The DNA here is from genome assembly GCA_017639485.1 of Pluvialis apricaria. Taxonomy (NCBI): domain Eukaryota; kingdom Metazoa; phylum Chordata; class Aves; order Charadriiformes; family Charadriidae; genus Pluvialis; species Pluvialis apricaria. The sequence continues at coordinate 83,409,597 of CM030010.1, forward strand.
AGTCGGGGACATCAAGATTATTGTGGTATGCTTTGAGCAAATACCAAGTGAAATGGAAATAAACGGTCTTCTTTTTTTCTTTTTTTTTTTTTTTTTTTTTGGCACAGATAACACAGAATGTTTTTTTTGCAACAAGATAAGCAGCTGCTTGGGAAAAAAAAAACAACCCTACAAATAAACTTTCTTTTACGCCCATTTTATCTCCAAACCAGCTAATTTTTCCAGTTAGTAGCGCACCACTTGTGGTACACTTAAGCCCATAACTGACTTGAGATACTCTCCTCTCCTGACGCTACATAACTTCACCAGGATTTCTATTCACCATTACCATGCCACCTTCACACCCTTCCAGCACTTCAGACGTTTTGAAGTCACACTTGTGTATTCCATGTCTTACCAGTTGCATCCCATCAACTTACCCCAACAACTACGCAGTCTAAACGCAATCCAATTTTAGACAAACAGCGCGTTGCCACTTCAGCTTCTTATTACAGAAAGAACAAAGTGAGGTCGTTCTAGGCCAGGGGGAGGTCACCCACAAACCATACTATCAAAGCTATTTTAAAGTATTCTGAATAATGCGTGAGAGGTCTGGGGATTACGAATGAGAGCACGTAGAGTGCTAAACGCTCACAGACAAACCAAGTTACTCGCTTCTGAATTTAAGTTCAGTCATAACAACTCAAAAGGAAGATTTCACCATAACGTAAGTATCTTTTAATACGGAACCCGAACCGCTTCCCCCAGTCGGCTCCCAAGGGCAGTCCCACCGAAAGGTGTGAGTCTCCATTCGCCCGTTTGGTGTCTGCCTTTCATCACTAACTGTCGGAAAGGAATACGCTCTCTGAACTCAATTCCGCTCACCCCAAAGGTAACGATGGTTTGTCCATCGTGCCCTGTAAGAAAATTATGCTTTTTCTGGTACGGTGTATAAAACATGAGGCAGGTGGTGTGTAAGAGCCACTCTTCTTAAAGAACCGCACAAACCCATGCTGGAAGCTCTGCTACTGAAGATATTCACCGACTATCTGGAAAAAGTAATACACACAAAGGGAATAAAGTTTCTGATTATTAAAGCAGCCACACCTACTTGTACACGGATTGCAAAATACTGATTTATTAGAGATACTGGCAGCTGAAAACTAATACATGGGAGAAAGCACAGCAAAATGTATACGTGCAGTGTTGTTACCGACAGACAAGGGATACTAAATTCAACGCAGAGAGTTCTCTCAAAACAACTGCATTCAACTGATAAGCTAAAAAGGCCACAATTGTTACAAAAGGCACAGCAGCAAAAAGTATACCGCTGCACAAAGCCCCGGCACGTCTGTCCCCAAGCACTGCACGCCCCCCAAGGACAGGGACGGAGGGCCGTGGAGAAGGGGTCAGGGTGGCCGCAAATAAGGCACTGCTTACAGACCATGAGTGATGGATGAAGAAGTATCTCCCTTTGGACTGGAAAAGAGACAATGAGGAGGGATAAGCAAGATCGTGTTCAATTTTGGGCGCCACAGTATAAGAAAGACATCGAGGTGCTGGACAGGGTCCAGAGAAGGGCAATGAAGCTGGTGAAGGGTCTTGAGAACAAGTCTTATGAGGAGCGGCTGAGGGACCTGGGGGTTCTTCAGTCCAAAGAAAAAGAGGCTGAGGGCAGACCTTATTGCTCTCTACAGCTATCTGAAAGGAGGGTGTAGCAAGGGGGGGTTGGTCGCTCCTCACAAGTTACAACCCAAAGGACAAGAGGAAATGCCGTCAAGTTGCGTCCGGGGAGGTTTAGGTTAGACGTTAGGAAAAAACGTCACAGTGAAGCAACTTGGAGCAACCTGGTCTGGTGGGAGGTGTCCCTGCCTATGGCAGGGGGGTTGGAACTTGATGATTTTCAAGGTCCCTTACAACCTAAACCATTCTATGATTCTATGAAAGGGTTATCAAAGACTGGAAGAGGTTGCCCAGGGAAGGGGTTGAATCGCGATCCCTGGATGCATTTAAAAGCCGTCTAGATATGGTGCTCAGGGACATGGTTTAGATGTGGGCCTGGTAGAATTAGATAACGGTTCGACTTGATGATCTTAAGGTCTCTTCCAGCCAGAACGATTCTATGCTTCTATGATATAAAACCCAAAAAACCCAAAGAAAAGCCAACAAATATTCTCCTGACATAGAAGACGAGGTGGATCAAATAAAGTGGCCAGGTAAGAGGGTTAAAATTAAGAGAAGTTCTCCACAGTACCCAAAGGAATCGTGTGAGTCACTGCTAGAGGGCGAGTTCAGAGAGCATCACATGGGGCGGGCAGGAGAGGTCCGGACGAACAGCGCGCCCGGGGCAGGAGAGCCTTGCCAGAGCCCGTGTCCAAGGCAGGAGGGACGTCTCAGAGCGTTGTTCCCATACACCTTCCCTGCCTGAGCTCCCGGGCAATGTCCCAGCCAGGCTACCGAGTGGCACAGCTCTTCACTGGAACGCACTACGGACAACTTTTTGTTCCTGTAACTACGTGACTCAGCATGTATAGCCTGTACCACACTTAAAGCCGAGCTTCATCAAATAACGTTTTCTGGTTGCAACCGCTACAATTCAGCAGCTCTTCCACGTTAAGCAAGGAAAGAAAGACTAGGGATTATTTTTTTTTTTGTACTAATGCAGATTTCTTCAGGCTTTTAAAACAGACAACGGGCAGCTCGAGACAGAGGACTCTGGGTTTACATGGAGCCTTACATCTGAAAAACAGCTGTGAATCAACCTGCATGGCAAAGACGCAAGAATACAAGTTGCTTAGCTTTTTAAATCCGATAGATACAGACCATGAATAACCCGAAGGAGACACCGCTGGCTTTTCTCCATCACTTCCGCCCCCACAAATACCACACGTTTATTCTTTACACAGGAACAAACATTAAAGCATCCTAAATAATATGTGGTATTAAAAAGCCCGGTCGAGAAACAGGTATTTGGGTTTTAGTGCCTATTGAATTTCTTTCCCTACCAGCAACTGTCAATTAGCCTGGAGACGGAAAGAGAACGCATCTGCTCACTGCAGGGCTCATAAGAAGTTCCTAATAATGATGCAGATGTTTCCAAATAGAGAGTGGATGGGATGCCCAGATGTCTTTCATTGTCATATTTTTCCAAGCAGCTCCACAAACTTCACATGTAAAAAAATAAATATGAATGATGAGTCTGTCTCGCCAGCAAAAATAAAAAGGCATGTTTGACAAAACAGCAAACCGAGCAGATCCGCGGAGGTCAGAACTCCGTCGGCCTTTGTCCAATTAAGTTAGTGTATAATGAGCCACCGAAACACTGCACAGCACTACATGAACTGAACGGCTGGTCACTCAAATACCAGATTCTTTTAATTGATTTATCTCACCTTGTGTTCCCTATTAAAGAGCAACTGTTAACTAAAGGGAGACGACTTTGTTCTTCTAGTAGTAAATGTTCTGGGCATCAGAAACTTGGAACCTTTGAAGCGCTGGAAGTAATGAAAGTATTTTGTTACTTATTCTTGGCAGAGAAAACTCTGCAAACTGATTAAGAAAAATGACTTGAAATAAATCAAGAGTCAACCCTGTGAAAGCAAATTGAGAAATACCATTAAAATAGTGAAGCACAGGCTCAAATGCATCTGTTTGCAAATTCACTTGCAATTAGTGATTAAAAAACCCCATTTAGTTGGTGGTGGAAGAACGTGAGCAGAACTCAGTTATATGGTAGTGCGGTTTCAAGGACCGCTAAGGACAAACTATTTACAACAGTTATCGAAACGGATGATATGGCTCCTGGATACTCACTGAGTGTTGGTTAAACCTAAGCATTTAAAAAAGGAAAAAAAGGTAACAAATTATTTTGTGAACTGGATTTCTGTTGCTATCAGATCTAAAGAAGAAATCCAGGGCTTTCACTGAAAATCAGCAAAATCGATGATGCTATTAGTTACATAATCTGTGATGATATTAATTATATTTTATTCATAAACCATGGAGCATAATGAGTTACCCTTTCGCTGTAAGAGATTTTTTCAGGGATTTTCAAAACAACTTTTGCCACAGATCAAACTAAAGCAACAGATATACTTGGAATTACCCTCAGTCTAGAAGTACCAGCTGAATTTTCCAGCAATAGGACAAACTGAGCTTCGGTGAATCACAAAGGAAGCCTAAACCGGGTAACCTATCAAGAGAAAACGAGATGTGAGAACGAAACAGCATTAGGAAAAATGAACAAGCACACTCCATCTGACAGCTGGAATTTGGAGCAGCTGAGTAACAACGCTGCGCCCACATGAATGGGGTCATGTGTGTAAATTGAGCAACACAGACTTTTTTTTTTACGATCTGGAGAAAATCAAGTGAATGACATTTGACTCCCGAAAGTACACGAGTGCAAAGGACCAAGTCTCTCGGACTTCATGCATCCGGAAACAGTCAACAATGCGATTTTTAAGTTAAGCTTGCGATATTTGCTCTAAGTTGCGAGAAAACCTGGAAGACGAAAATATAGGATTGCTTCCCGAAGAATCTATCTTGCAGAAAAAAAAAATGCTAAAGGTCTTCCTTTCTGCCTGAAGCAAGTGAAAAAAAACCCCGCAAAGAATCTTTAGCAAATCACAGATACTCAAAAAGGCCATATGAAAACCTACATCTGTGATGTCGGGCAGAGAAGTCTGCCATCATCCCCAGTGGGTCTGCTCAAGCTGCTTCCAGGGCTCCCAAGGAACATCCTCAGCAGCTTCTCCTCTTCCCCAGAGTCCTCTCCAACCTACAGGCTTCAGCATCTCTACCCTGCTCCAGCAGAGCTGCTGGGAGAGGCAGGAGGTGCCATGACTCAGCATGCCATCGCTTGTGACCATGCTGGACAAACCATCATGGAATCATAGAATGGTTTGGGTTGGAAGGGACCTTAAAGATCTTCTAGTTCCAACCCCGCTGCCATGGGCAGGGACACCTCCCACCAGCCCAGGTTGCTCCAAGCCCCGTCCAACCTGGCCTTGAACACCGCCAGGGATGGGGCAGCCACAGCTTCTCTGGGCAACCTGGGCCAGTGTCTCATACTCCCACCCCATCACTCCCTGTCCTCCATGGAGGATGTGAGCTCAGGAACCCAACGTTCTCCAGATGCCCAGGTCCACAGTTAGGTAGCCCATGCAGAAATATGGGAGAAGGAGGAAAATCTTACCGCTTCTTGCCACCTCATGGACAGAGTCCCTTGCCATTAACAAAAGAAAGGAGAGCTTTTACCTACAGATGTAAGCCGTGAGCCCACCATGAGCAAAATACGAGGTACATATGTGTACGAGAAAGGCCTCTGAACTCCAATGCCTGCTGAGCCCCACGCGCTCGTTTCTCCCTGACTTACGGAAAGGCGAGGGCAGGAAACTGCGTGTCAACTCCACCTTCGTTACCCTTACGAGTCACTTAGCTACTCCATCCTGGTCTGGGATGAACCAGCTCTCCGGCACACGGGTCACTCTCCAACTTCTCAGATGAAGCTGCCTGCTTGCTATCTGGGTGGAGCGTTAAGACTCCAAAGGACACACCAGAGAGACTCCTGTCTCTCCTCTGCCTGTGTCCTCAGACTTTTCCAGGGAAAGCCGAAAAAAAGGCACTGCCAGTCACACTGCAAAGGAAGACCCACAAACAAAAAGCTTTCCTTGGCTACTCCTAAAGGCACAAGCCAGCAAAGCTCTTCATCACTCACGGGGTTTTCTTCCCAAACCACACGGTATTTGAGAGTCTAACCCACATTTCCCCAGGTCAGCCTCTCCCCGTCACTCCGGCAGGAGAAGCCAGCGGCCCGTAGATAGCACTTCGCTCCTTTCCAACTCAAACTGCAGACTCAGACTTGTGTGTCTTTTAATAACCTCCAGAATCCTAACTATCTTGACGATCTTATCCCGTGTTATTAGAATACTCGAAAGAATTATTAGGCAAGACGTTCTGGCAAAAAACCCACTGTTTTCATAGCAAACAACAGCTGGGTCATGCTGTTACTCTGCGGTGTTTTACTATTGCATTTTGGAAAGATTTACACACTTCTGTGACCCAGAAATGGATCTGAAGAAACTCGGTACACTGGGAGGAAAATTAACAGCAAGGATGATGTTCTCACGTTCGTCATTTCCATACGCGTTCCTATCAGCTTCAGTGGCCCAATACCGTATCATCCCACGTAAAACAAACAAGATAAATTTACTCTTAATTATCATCTACACAGAGCTTCAGAGGGACCAACGGAAGCATGCGGTGAACTCCAGGGGACATCTCAGTGCCATACACACCCTACGGCAAGAGTTCCTGCACAGGAACCCCACATGGCCCTCGCAGAAGAACCATATCCCCGAAAGCAGGAGGACACCAGCCAGCCTCTGCAAGCATCCAAATTGCTCATGCAAAGTACACAAGATCAGTTTTCCTCCTCCTCCTCTATCATGAATGAGGGATGACTCCATCGTATCCAGAAATTTTCAAAGATATAAACCACATTAAGTTGCCTCGCTCCCCCTCGGTTTGGATTCTTACCTGTTTCTGCAATTCTAAAAATATACTGAGAGCAACACACCCATCAAAAGCAGGCAGCTCACAATGGGGGAAAAAAGCCAAAACCGCATAAAATTAAGGGGAAGAAAATCCAGCAACAGTCACACGGTATGAAAATTACCATTACACATTACTGACACAAACTGGTACATTTTAATTCATTTTTCCATTAAAGACACAGGTTAAAAAAAAGTCAACTGTAGAACGCAGACTGATTAAAAAAAGGATCTTTTCTTTGGGTGAATGAGACTCTTGGTGCTCTCACAGTATGACATTTCAGTACTAAATTTGTATGATGCGCATGTAAAACACATAAACAAGTATCAGCCCCCGCGAGCTGTGGGAGGATTCATTTCCTCAGGTTCCTGACCTCTAATTCACATAAATTCATCTTGATAAGGCAGCTCTTCTGCTTCCAATTAGCTTGTTTTCTCCACGAGGGACTGTCCTGGGAGGTGCTCATGCTTGTCCAGTTCTGGGCTCCCCGGGTCAAGAAGGACAGGGAACTGCTGGAGAGGGTCCAGCAAAGGGCTACAAAGATGATGAGGGGACTGAAGCATCTTTCTTATGAGGAAAGGCTGAGGGACTTGGGGCTTTTTAGTCTGGAGAAGAGATGACTGAGGGGGGATCTTATCAATACTTATAAATACTTAAGGGGAGGGCGACAGGGGGATGGGAACAGTCTTTTTTCACTGGTGCCCTGTGACAGGACAAGAGGTAACGGCACAAACTTGACCATAGGAAGTTCCATCTTAACATGAGGAGGGACTTCTTTCCCTTGAGGGTGGCAGAGCGCTGGCACAGGCTGCCCAGAGAGGTGGGGGAGTCTCCCGCTCTAGAGCCATCCCAAACCCGCCTGGACACCGTCCTGTGCCACTGCTGGAGGTGACCCTGCTGTGGCAGGGGGTTGGACTGGGGGAGCTCCAGAGGGCCCTGCCAACCCTCACCAGTCTGGGATTCTGGGGGGTTGGGGAAGGGCAGAGGCTGGCCGGAGCTCACAGAAGGCATCACCGTTGGGTACCACCACCCCGGTCCCTCTGCTCTCACTGCCACCCCACCCAGCCAACTCCAAAGCGTTTTTAACCACCTCCCACCCATCTTTCTTACCCAACTCAGTAGTGGCAATGAGCTACTTCTCACCCAAGCTCGGGAGGTCAGCTCCACAATGCCTGTCCAGCACTTCTGACGGTTATTTTTTACCTATATCATCATCATTCCTCCCTTCAAAGATTCTCCTTGCCTCCCACCTCAAACAACAGCAGCAGAGAGGAAATCTCGGCAAGAGCTGCTTATTCTTTCACTATGTGTTTAGCTGACATCACAAATCTCCTTTTGGGAATTGGGCTGCTCTGAAAAGCATCATCTCCTGTCAGTTAGAGAGCAGACACATACCGCAAAACCAGCTCTGGTGGCTGCTGTGCGAGGGAGAGGACACAGCATGCTGGGGAGCATTCCCCATTACAGACAAAGCACCACGCGTAGGGTTTAACATCTCCTTATCCACCAGAGGCCACACTGAGACCCGGGTGATGCTCCTCTCTCACCCAACACCGGACTCGTCCATGATGCTGACACGTGCTGAAAGGGCACAAAGGGTGGTCCATACCTTGGCATGTCATCACCTCTTAGGAGATGACTGTAAGAACATAGTCTGTAAACGAAACAGGCTCCCTTCACATGAGAACAACTGCTTACAGAATATTTATAAATCTCTGCTGTCTGCTATCACCACAGTTTGTTGAAAGTTTTCACCCTCCTCTGTAATTTCGGGGCATAAGGCATTTTTATTGGGAAACTGTGGAAGCCTTGGAATGGCTGCAAGTTGCATGTACTGATCGTTCTTTTTTTCTTTTTTCAATTTTCCCTTCATACAGATTTCTGTGTGTTTTACTAGTCTGGCTTTGGGTGCCTGCGGTTGAAATCAAGCCTTTATCCTTGGTTTTATTTAAGAATAATTTTCCTTTGTTATTGCCAAGAATTGAAGACGACTTAAACAGATGGATGTCCCTACTCCCATCACCAGGCGGTAAGCACAACCTCCCCGACACGGACAGAGAGCACAAGTCACTTTCTAGCACTTTTTGATCCATTCCTGCTCAAGTTTCTGTCTGTCTTGAAAAAATTTTACAAGCTTTTTCTCAGCTATGAAGCCTGAATTTTCTTTTCCTTATGCACATTTCAGAGCAAACAGGGTTAAAGCCTATACAGCAGAGACTGTGGATCTTATTTTTACGTTTAATTTTATAATTTTCTGGCTACCATGGAGGGACTCTTTCCCCAGGCGCGGCATCACTCTGAACCTTAGCTTCGTTATCACGGCCTCACTGACAAGCAGCGCAGCAGCTCTAAAGCAGTGCACTTCATGAATATAATTTCTCGGATGTACCTCAAATACAATTTCAATACATCTTTACTAGCTCTTACTCTTGTTAAAATGAAGGATGAGTATCTGTAGGAAACACGTTTCTCCTCCCAGCTTTGCCACAGACCTCCTGTGTGACTACAGCCGATTATGTTCTCCGCTTGTTGACCACCTACACTTCTCATCCCTGTTGTCCAACATGCCCAGTTATGATTCATGCAAATGCTTTTCGTATATTAACTCAACCTTTGATGTACAGCAATTATTGAACCAATTATGAAAAGTCAGGGCTGGGTAGTGAATCTGACGGGAAACACGCAGCCACCTCATTGCCGACTGAATTTCGGGACACAGCAATCATTACTGGTCAAAAATTTTTACTGGATGAGAGGTGATGGACATTGGTTGGAATTAAGGAAATTCCAACTAGATGGGCGGGGGGAGGAGGGGCGGGGCGGAAATCATAGCGAGAGTAATCAAAGACTGGAACAGAGGCCCAGGAAAGGTGTGGGATCTCCATCCTTGGAAATACTGAAAACACAACTGCTGAGTTACCGTGCTTTGATTCCATGAAACGTTGAGCCATAGAGGCCAAACAGAGAGGTGCACAAAGGGACCCAAGAGATGTCCCAGGAGACAGTATCTAATTCCCAGTCTACAGTCAAGCACCTGAATTTTTCTCCGTTTACGCCACAAATTTTAGATGCTCATCTAAGGGAAGACTTGGGTTGGTTTTATTTTTTGAAGCTGGATATAAATACCTGCAGACAGGAAGACACAAGCATTCATCACTCAGCTCTGGCAGCTAATTGCTAAATTGCCTCGTCTGGCACATCACTGGAAATACACGACATCGAGTTGACTTGAACTGGGAGGAAAAACACCTCAATAAGCCAACCCCATGCTCAACTGTCCCATCTCCCTGTATGTCTCCGGTGACAGATATCATTAAAAAAGAGAGGACAGACAGGAATTATAAAGGAAAGACACTTTTCAAGTACAAGATGAATCCCAAACTCCACCTGGGGACAAGTGGGCCAAGCCCGACTGTGGACTTTGAGGGAAAAGAAAGCAGATCTGAAACCTAATCGTGGGCTGGCCCTCAGTACAAATGCATACGGAGGAGATGCATCCCCGGCCACGTTCACCGGGGGCATTCTGGGTTGAGACCAAAGCAACAGTGACTCTGTAGAACCCTATAACACACGTAGCTCCTCGGTTATATTTTGCATTAATCAGTTGATTCCCCGGTTGTACTGACTGATACTGATATCCAAGCAAGGGAGGTTAAATCTAGTTCAGGTCATGCCTAAGCCGACTGAGAGCACGCTTCTGTCTGCGGTGCACTCACTCAAACCCTTGGAGAGGGCCATAATTCCATCGCACTTGAAGATATTACTCATCTGCTTCCACTTCTACAAGTGCTTGATGGTTTTCTCATTATTTTTTCTCCCACTTCTCTTCCTCCTTAGATCCCGTCTCTTTTTTCCCCGTGTATTGTAAAAATATCCATCACCAATACTCATTTTCCTTTGTACCATGCCACGCTCTTCCTGCCCGAGAAGTACTTTGTTGACTACCTTTCCTTTGATTAAGCAAAATGTTACCTGAAAAAAAAGCTAACCCCACAAATATCCAATAAAGAACTTCAGTGAATCCTATTAAGTTTCAATTTTACAGACGGTGGCCGATTTAAAAGCAAAAGCTCTAGCAGTTCTGGATAAAGGCACAGGATGTCTTTAGAAGAATACATACGCAGGTTATCGCCACCGACACAACTTAGAGGAGAATGCCTATATTGTCACGTCTCCACAGAAATCAGCTCCATCTTTCCCGTTACCGCTGATGCACAAACTTGTGTGGTGCGCTGTGCAGTACCCAAACGATCCTCCATCAGAACACAGGTCATGAGAAATTCCCCTGAGAAAGACCGCAGACACCTTCTGGCACCACGACATCTCTAAGAAACGCTAATGCGCCTGGGGAAGTGCTGAGGGAGGTCTCCGAAGCAGGCAATAGTCTTCCCATTCTTCTACCTTCTGTTCCAGGGTTTCCATTCCCAGGCAACCAGGAGCAATTCCCAAATCATTTCTTCCTCCTACATGTTTCCCACCTGGGACAAAGACACTCGAAGCCAGTGCCATGGCAACCCCATCAGCCACACAAGCACTTTGGTTCTTTAGGGAAAATGAAAATTCTGAAAGGAAGCTGGGAGATAAAGGCTCCTACTCCTCGTTTCCCACTGTTAGGAAGTAATTACAAAAATACTTTCATCTGAAGTGCTCTCTGGGTGAATAGGTTGTCATTTTAAAAAAAATAATAAAACACTATGATGCGAAGAGGAAGATAAAATAGGAAAACTGAGTACATTAACATGCTGCGTAACCTCAAAGCTTAAGGCTAGTTGTCAATACTATAGGAGAAAAAAGTGCAAGGGAAAAAATAATACAGGAATGATAAAAGATAAATCGAACTCTTTGTGATCAGCTCAAGCAGAATACAATCCCAAACCTGCCTCATCAGCCCACTGACGTAAATCTGAGTCTTCTCACCAACTCCTGTGGACTTGGATCGGGCTTTTACGTTTCTGAGAAATACAATCTGGATTTTATTTCACCATACTCCTGAGCCTGATTGAGCAGAGCTTGCAAAGAAGGCCTCCTGGCTGCAAATGTGATTCTCAACTCTGCAGTTCTTTGCCTGCTTCTGCTGTTTCTTGAATGCTCTCAAGGAATAAGGTTAATGATCACACATCTTGGTGATGTTTGTCAGCTTATTAACGCAGGAGAACAGATTCTTTTCATCCTGTCCAGATACAACGATATCATCGTTATACTTTCAAAACCTTTCGACTCAGGCTCGTCCGGATTGCATTTCGTTCCGCTCCTAAGTGAAAAGCTGTTTTGGTGATAACATCTTAAAGATTTACTTAAATGATGTTGTAACATGACAGCCTCATACATTCTTCTCGTTTTTTCAGCTTTGCATGCATAGCTCGTTCGTGCTCTGTCCCCGAGACCCTTTGCCCCCAACGCGGAGTCTTTCGATCTTTATTTCTTTTTGCCCTTAAGTGTTTTTCTTTAACAGATGTTATTTGGGAATAACACTCCTGACGTGAACACTGTACCTGTAGTACTCAACCAAAATGAGAAGCACAGATGTTCAGTGTCTTTAGGATCGAGACTTAAATTACTGGGGAAGTCGAGCTTACAAAATGTCATCCCGGGGCAATCAGACATGGAAAAGGCGTTAGGAGACAAACGTGCATATTTACACCCATGGAGAACTCCAGAGATCATCCTGCTCTGTGATAGGATTCCCAGACTATACCTAACCCAGATGCTCATCCCAGATGTTTAAAAACAAATGTCCAGTGTCTTTAAAAAAAGAAAAAAAAGCCACAGAAGCTGCACTACTCCCTCCTCCTGGCCCGGCACAGCCTTCTCCCCAAGCATCGACGCCCCCACTGCACGCAGAGCATTTTCCGCTTCCAGACGAGGGACCCTATCGAGCAGTCGGATGCTACAGCAGAGCACGTTTGCTGGCATCCTGCAAACTGCTGCCCCACGAGGCATGTCCGCAGTTGCAGGGGATGCCAAGTCCCCAAGCTTTTTCACATAGCTTCTACAGTACAGCGGCTACTCAAAATATCTTCAGACACGGCGTAGAGCTTTGCATGAATTGCCTTCATCGTACAGTACCAGACACGGACGATGCTAAAGCAGTAGCGCTTCAGAACAGGGTTATTCTCTAAGCAGCTCACTCATTTCAGTCTAAAAATGAGCCTTTGGTAGGTTAAACGTGGTGACCCATCACAGGGCGAAGGAGGAGTTCCCCCTTTTTCATCCTGCTGGGTTAATGGATGGTCAGAGGCTGTCGGCTGTGGAAATAATACCTCCTCCTCCCTCTGTGCATCCATCACCTTTTCTAAAGCTGAGAAGATTTATTAGGGGCTGCTAAGTCCACCCTGTCAACTGCATTTCTGGGTTGTGTTTCTCCTCCAGCACAAGTCAAACGAAAGCACGCCGCATTAACTGGGAATTTCTACGCAATTCTGAGCGCCACCTATTTCTCTATATTCCTACCAAGTGAGAAGGTCCTCTGCAGTCCTAGCAGCCTGTCTCAACTTACTGTCACTTGCTGTGCGCGTGTACCTGTTCATTCGTAGTCTCCCACCAGGTTCACGACAGTTGATTCCACCTCGATTCTGAGCACCGATATAAATTTTCAATCCTTTTCTCCAAGTCAGCGAGAAATTAGGATAGTGCATGTGTTTTGAAAATGTGGTTTGAGCATTCTTGTTCCAGGTCATGTTAAACATTATGAGCCAACCAGTTTTCACACGGTTTTCTGTATGACTCCTGCCTGACCCAGTTCTTCACCAGGAAGAACAATCCACAGTCTTTCCTGTTCCCAGGGGAGAAATCCACTTGACGTTTGCTGATGCTGTGTCACATCCTACTACGTTTAAGTGGTTTTCAATAGCTGGGACTTCCCGGGACGGGGGAGGACGACCTTGGCTCCTGTCCCGCAGAAGAGGAAGAGCTTCCTTTGTCGAGGAGAAGGAGCCCAGGCTCTGCGCTCCAGCAAGCACGCTTACCGACTGCTGCGGACACCGCAGGCACCAACAAGGTAGGGGTTGTTTTAAAGGATTTTAACATTAACTGCTCAGGACTCCTCCTTGCAGGTCCCCACATTGCCTCACATCAACAGAAGAATGATCAGGTTCCATGAAACACAGTAAAACAAGATCCTTTGAATGAGCAGATGAAATATACCCATGAAATATCGATAACCACTCCTGCCCCCAGTCTGTCAAAATACGGAAAATTATCCACGTTCCCCTGTTATCACAGAGTGAGAGCAGAGGCATTTTATAAGCACAAAACACTCACCAAATATTCAGGGCCGTTTCTACGCAAGAGATCACATTCACACCAGACTGACTGAAAGGAGTGATGCATAAAAACGCAATAATTAATGAAGGGTTCCTTCAAGGAGTTTAAATTGTTGCGAACACACACAAAGAACAGCAGACGCCCGCCAGTTCAAAGGATATCTGTACCATCTCTTTAAAAGCTCAGCTTCTGCTATATTTTCCTAGCTCCTTAACTTGAGAGATGATGAAATTTAAAATAGAAATTAAAAAAGAAGGGGGGAAAAAAACCCCCCAAAAAGCGTGTGCTATCTTATCACTGCACTTTTCTTTCTGAAATAGTCACGTTTCTTCCTGTCTTCTGTGTTTTGAGGGGCTCCTCGCTATGCTTCATGAAAGAGATAAACAATAAAATACTTAAAAGACGACTGTGTAAGCATTTCGGTGTGCGAAGACGCAGAAGCTCCCCAGCTCTCCTCCCAGCACAGACATACAGAGGGAAGGACAAACAGGGCCTATCCGTTAATGTTTACAGGTTCGTAATCCTACAGCATTCCTCAAATGAGCGAGGCAGGATTTCCCATCCTGGAGTGTTTCGTGTAACGCACTTCTGAGCAACGAAGCCAACGATGAAAACAACAGGACAGCGCGCGTGCGCCATACGCCGCCATTCCCTAATGAGGCGACTGATAACCATGGATACCGTTCATTGGGATCAGCACAGGGTTAGGGTTACGCTGTTGCAGAAGCGCAAAGGCTAAGCCCATGCTATCCAGTAGCTTCAGGCATCCTAATATCTTCTCCAGAAACCCAGATTTCTGGTTCCCACCTTTCTAAGAAAACTCGCTGAAACTTCATCACATGTAACTGCAACAAACAGGAAAGAGGAGTAGATAGATCGTATGCGTGTGTGCTCATTTCTATGAGAACACACTACGTGAACCATTAAACGCTCCACTACACTGCGATCATTGCTAAAACCTTAATCTTAAAATGATAGGGGTTTTTTTTTTGACTTAGGACTCCTACGCTTATTCTGTCCGACTGAAAAATGTCCAACAAATTCCCAACTGTTATAAAATCCGGCAAGAATACCAGATGTCCTGCCAGATTGAAAGCTTCTTCCATAGAGCCAGAGTTGGACGCTTTCACAGCAACAGTATCTTATAAAACTGACTTCTCAGAGAGAGAACACCACGCGGTACGTCCTATTTCATTGTGGAGAGTGCTTTTACACAACACTTCCCAGTTTTTATAACAACTTCACTGATGACAACAACAACAACTTTAAGTACTTTTTAATCTTAACATCTAGTTCGTTGAGTCATCTGTCATCTCCTACTGAAACCTTGGATTCTTGTCTGCCTCAGCTAAATACGCGGCTGAACTTCTAAACCGCCAACAGACTGTAATTCTGCATTTCTGCCGGGCACCGGGCACGTGGGGTGAGGAGAAGGCGCAGAGAAGATGACCGAAGATTTTCATGCATCTAGATGTAAGCAGACTACTTCACCCCTGCAAACGGAGGCGTAAGAGCTAGCTCTTACCTGCTGTAGGTGTCCCTGCTGTGGCAGGGGGGTTGGATTAGATGACCTCCAGAGGTCCGTTCCAACCCTGACCATTCTGTGATTCTTATTTCCTGAACTCAAACGCACGTAAAAGCTTTAAACTGTCAAAAGTAAGAGAGATTTCCTGCGAACAATGAGTCACGCTCACCGTTTAGTTAGTTGGAAGAGCCGCAATGTTAACCCACTATGTGGGTCAAACATTTCCTCAGGCTCCGCGGACTTCGGCAGCTTGGTTTAGCCTTGATCATGCTTGGACCTTAAAAAGCATCTCAAAGCCATAAGGATAAAGGCAATATAACTTATTCCTTTGTTGTGCCTCATCTGAGCCAAGGTGGAACTGCCAAACAACAGCACAGACGAGACCACCGTCTACTTGATATAATAAGGATAAAGGTACAATAAAGATCAGGGTTTATCCAACTGGGAGTAGTGAGTGACTGGGCTTAGTCAATGATAATGAAAGGTGGCTAAGAGCAACTGGGAGGACAAATTAGCCAGCCTCCACCTAACTTTTTTCTTGGAAAACCCGGAAAGATGGGAAAGACTTCCAGTTTTCACAAGGCACTGGCACAGGAAGACCTTTAGACGCATCTGAAAATGCGGAGAGAAGACTTCACCTCTACAAACGAACTCATCTAATACATTTTAAGAAACGCTCTTAGGAGCAAGTTCAAGCTACCAACGGGAGTTGCAACACCCACAACATTGTCACGAAAGCGCAGGCTGTGATCTGTGCAAGGATCAGCTGATGTTCTTAGACCTGGGCTGTTGAGAGCTTCTTTGGCCACTTTTAAACTGAAAGTGAGCTGTATAAAAAAAAAAGCAGTTTGTCTAGTGCGCTGAAGTGTTTGGCAAGGCAATAATCAAGCGCAATTTTTCTGTGGGTAATCTCCATTAAAAAGAAGGTTAAAAATCTTCTGCAAAGACAATCTTTAAGAAGACTTGCACGTTTGTTTTAGCTCAAGAGGCACAGATATGCACATGTGAGCACCACTCGCCTGATGTCGTAAATGACCTTACAGATTAGCAAGCGACCGAACTGATTAGCAAAACCAAGACAGCGCCAGAATACATAAACATGGAAGCCAAAAACACCCGTACGACATTTTCTATTTTGTAGTGGCGATTCTTTTATGTTAGGTAAGGTTTTAAACTTTTGGGGATGGAACAGTCCGGGTGTCTTATAGGAATAGAGCTCGGGTAAAATACAGCGGTAAAGTAATAAGTATAAAACATTCCCCTTTTCCTACGATGACAGCCTGCACGTTCTACAGGACTGGACCATACCTTGGCACCACCAGGCACCTTCACCTAGGTATGGTTACGCACGTGAGTTACCCACAAATCTGTGGATATTAGTCTAGGAACTTTAAATTAAAAACATACCACAAGTTAGTTGTAAGCACGGTGGTACAAAAGTGGGGGAACAGCTTTCCTTGACTGTGCATTTCAGATTATGAAGCAAAGGCGAGGGAAGAGAGCTACCTTGCTAAAATACTAGCCACAGAAAGTACGATAAAGCGACAGAGCTTGGGCTGAGTGCCCCAATGGGCAGATTTTGCACCACACAAGTTGAAATATAGAGATGTTTCACGTAAATACATGTGCGACACACCAATAAAACACCTACCAGAACACACCACGAACACAGACCGCTGGGCTGCACCACAGCCAAAGCTTTGTTCATTTTTGCCAGGGGCAGAACAGGTTGGTGACGCCGGATCTGCACAGCCCAGCGCTCTGCCTCCAGCTCTGGAGCGCTCAACATAAGGAGGACACGGAACTGTTGGAGCGGGGCCAGAGGAGGGCCCGGAGATGCTGCGAGGGCTGAGCCCCTCTGCTGTGAGGACAGGCTGGGAGAGGGGGGGTGTTCAGCCTGGAGAAGAGAAGGCTCCGCCGAGGCCTTATTGCGGCCTTCCAGTGCCTAAAGGGGGCCTACAGGAGAGCTGGGGAGGGACCTTTCCCAAGGGCATGGAGTGATAGGATGAGGGGGAATGGCTTCAAACTGGAAGAGGGGAGATTTGGATGAGATATCAGGAAGAAATTCTTGACTGTGAGAGTGGTCCAACCACTAGCCCAGGCTGCCCCGAGAAGCTGTGGCTGCCCCATCCCTGGAGGTGTTCAAGGCCAGGTTGGACGGGGCTTGGAGCAACCTGGGCTGGTGGGAGGTGGCCCTGCCTATGGAACCAGATGATCTCCAAGGTCCCTTCCAACCTAAACCATTCTGTGATTCTACAGCACCAGCCGGGCTTCAGAGCGCTCCCAGGAACATCCCACTACACCCAACCGTTCCAGGACGAGACTGGCAAGCTGTGTCATCAGGCAGCAGACACAGGCACCTCCCTTCTCTCCCACCCTCCACTTCCATTTCAAATAAAAAGCTGTACCTTTCTCAGAGTTATACGGAATGCAGCAAGTTCCTTTACCCTGTCTACATTCAATCGAGTTCTGGTACCTTTCGTGATACTCCTTTCTTGCAGAATGCCCTCAATGTGTCCATATCCACCTTTCTGGTTCTCAGATCCACTCACCAAGATGACCTGCGGTACATACTGCATAGATCTTTTCCAGACAAATGCTGAAATAACACCGCCCGGCAGCATAGGAACAGATCCCCTCTGCCAAAGGATGGAATAAAGCGATCTACTAGAAAGAAGCCTTTTTCATCTCAACTTCTCGATAAACAAGAACTCAGGTACAGACACGTGGCTTTGACACTAACCAAAAAGATCACTGGAAGTTACAAAAAGGTACCCGCTGTTCCAAAGTCCTCCCTTTGACCACGCAAAAGAAGATGGGAAGACGCTGAAGACATTAAGACCCTCAAAGGACTGACCAAATCCCAAACAACACTCAAAAATTCTGAGCGGGGACTCATCACTTACATGTTCATTGTCTCACTAATCTTCATGTATTATGAATCGTGATTTAGAAATTCCTGAATAATTCGCCTGAGCTACGGCATGCTCCTGCTAACCTTCCCCGCGTCATGGCTACCTGATGTTTGCAGAGGCTTCCGTGGATTTAAAACATGTACAAGGAAGGTCTGTGAGCACATTTGGAGATTGTAGAGGAAAGAGATGCTGAATTCGCGAAAGCAGACCCAGAAGGTCCATCGCTGAGTACGCCCTGTGTCTTACCACCCTCCGCGTCTGCCAGCCAAGCTGACGCAGTGGTTTCAACACAGAAACGTCACGCTGAGCCCACTGCCGCTACCGCAAAAGCTTATTTACCGCTGTGCAGTCAATCACATGAGAGACGCAGGAGCTAGATTTGAATGACCTTGTTGGGGTCCAAAAAGCAAAGTCTCTTTGGCAGCAGAGGCCTCTGAGAGAAGCCGGGCAGCTGAGCCTGCATGGTTCAGAGTGCTGCTGGTCCCCGAGCCTGCTGCTGTACCACCGTGCCACACTGCCGTCGGCAGCATGAACTTATCTTCTGAAAGCCTAAGAAAAGCCCGACAGCATTTCATTCGAAATACCTTTCAATTCCTACCTGCTCCTTCAGAGACGGAACTCCAAACCCACACCAAATAATCGAAGCGTGTGATGACCGGCAGTGAGGGACTGCTTGACTCCTTGCGGTTTAATATTTGCCCCTAGTTCTAGTTCTGTGTATTGTATGTGGTGGTTCTTGTTCTTCTCAAAGCCTTTTAAGTTCCAAGAACGTGTGAACACAAAGTACAAATAGGAATTGGAGAAGCTGAGAGATGTTGAAAGAAGGGGAACGGAGCTGCTCTTTCATCCTCAGCCCATCGTGTCAAAAACCTCAATGTTCACTATGTAACGCCTCGGCTTGGAAGGGTTTGCGTAATATTAAAAGGGAGGGAAAAACGTACAAGCAAATGGGTTAAACTACACAATAATTATTCTCAGATGGACCGACCATATTATCACGACGGAGGGGAATCCGTGGATAGGTCAAAATACATCCGATAAAGACAACTGCCTTCAAACTGCACTAATTGCAACCAGCAGAAGGAGGAAAACAGTGTTAGACATTGGCACAATTTAGTAATTACTCAGAAAGAAATAGGACCCAAACTTTAAACAGAAGCTGTATGGACAGGTGAGCCTTAATAACAACTTCGAACATTAAAGTTATATGAGTCTTTCTATTAACATCTCACATCCCACGATATCTTACCAACCGATGTGGAGCTCAGACTTGTTTCCATTTAAATCAGTACCAACTTTGTCCCTGGTTTATGGAAGTAAAAAACAAGCGTTTTGCAACATTTCTTGATGCGAACACTTTGTGGCTGAGTTCTGTCCTCCTAGATGAAACCACACATGCACTGCTCTTTGCAGAGGAACTACGTTTAATGACTGACGCCCTAAAACATTTAAACGCTTTCTTTTCCAACCGCTCAGTCAAAACTGCCTCTTTCAAAAGCCACCGCAGGCTACAGTTAACTGGAAGGGGTTTGCGAACACTCAACACCGGGGTACTGTACCTTCTCTGTGGACATCAGGAAGCATATCGGTGGGATGCTGCACTACAGCCGATCGCCTGTACACCATGTGGATTCTTCCCTTTTCCTCTTCCATTTGCTTCCCTCTTTCCAAAGGCTCAATGAAGTATTCATCCTTATCAGTTCTTATCATTCCAGCCTGGTGAGGAAGAGAGAAAGCATGCCCATATGTCATTGCAGAGCCCAAAGACCTGGCCCGATGCTTAAAAACAAGTATCAAGAGGGGTGAAGCATGAAACACTCAGCATGTTACTGTGCTGTACGACTCAAATTACCACCAAGTTTCCTTTGCGTGGACTTCTTGCCAGAGGTGATACCCCTCTGCCCTCTGGGGATGTTCATTCGGCCATGGGCACCGTTCAAAGGCATTAAGAGAAGATCTTGTGCAGGTATGACATACATTACCCCTTCAAAAACACAATCAGAGCCATATAGGAGTTTACCATTTGTACGTTACGCACCGCTATTCTGTAATCAAAGCACGGCACGCCGAGCACTGCATACTGCCGTGTTCTGCTAATCCTTGACCCATCTATATCCTCAACCCCCTGCGGCTCAGGCTCTTCATTGTACTTCATTAAAATCAGCACAAGCCATATAGTTTCCTACTTAAATGAACACGTACTGTTTCATCCTGTACCTATGTAGATATCGACAAGTCTTCAAAACCCTTTCTCTTTATGTCTTCTGCCAGTCAAAGCTGCGGGACCAGGTTTGTAGGCAAGACAGATTTATCCTGGTGATTAACCACAATTAAACTCGTTGCGGTAAGTCACACCCGCCAAAGTCCAGCTTAAGGGAAGAGAGACACACACTCAGGCGGAAAAATTTCTTTGCTGGTGCTCGAATATAAACCCCAGTAAATAACAGGGAGAGAAATCTGGCAATACCCTCAAGGATACAGTCGCCTAAAAACCCCGCGCATATCCAAGGGCAGCAAGACTGCCAGCACAGCCAGCGAAAGTGTGATCATCGTATCGGGGAAGAACGGATATAGAATATTTGAAAGTACTGGAAAACACCAATGGGATATGTACTTTGAGGCATCTGCAAGTTGTCATCAAAGCCACGGACATAAAAAACATTAACGTTTGTCTAAAACGTGGCAGAGCAACTACTAACAAGTATTATCCTCGTCGCCTTCCTCTTATATGAGGAACCTTATATTCCTCTCCTTCTTGCGATACGGGGATGGCTCCCACAGCGCTCCCCTGTCCCCGTCCCGCTGAGGTCCTACACGCGTCGGTCCTCAGGCAGGATACACCTCCGGCTCCAGCTGCCGGTGGCTCGCTGCCCGCTGCGGGATGCGCTGGGTTTTCCCCCAAAACCAAAGAAAACCTGGCAAGAGAGCTCAGCGGCTGTAATGCCATAACTGAAGACTTCACTACATGTAAGGTGGGAATAGCAGTTTTGGCTTTGACTGCGACCACAGACTCACACAAAGTACGAGCCACAAAAAAACCACTAAATTCAACCAAAAGCCAAAGGAGACGAACCTGACAGTTCTGCAAACCGCTCCCGGGCCTGCCCAGCCCTGCTCCAGCTTTGAAGGCCATCAAACATCTGTGCTACAAAGTCCAAGCTTTGATAATTTGTCAAATACAAGTAGAGAGAGAATTGCGAAGGTATACGACAGAGCATCAAAAATTAGTATTTTAACAAAAATACTCAAAACGTCACAAACAGTATTTCACCGCAAGCCTTCCAGCTTCTGTGTGTTTTCTGACATCCGCACTCAAATTTCCAGTCGATGAATTTCTTCAAATGTTGCTGAAACTACATAAATCTAAATACTACGTTCTTCCTTTGTTTTCATTACGTGAGTCGCAGTAAGAAGCGAGATTTTGGGTTGGAATAGCTCAGGTTAGCCTCACAAGTCATTTTTTCACGTGGCCAGGATGCATAATCAGACTGAATTTCCAATGGGTCACCACCAGTGTGGGGTTCCTGGAGAGCAACGCCTCCCGCAGACCCAAAGCGAGAGCAAGGAGCTGACCTCCAACGCAGCTCGCAATCTCCCCGGCACAGCGAAGTTGTTCACGAAAAATCCACAACGTCAAACAGCTCGTGTGGACCAAAGGCCGCAGGCACAGACCACCGAGCACACCTGATGATGTGCTCTTTGGAGGAAGAGAGGTCCCCACCGTCCCAAGGGAAAGGAAGATGGACAACGGAGACCGGGTGAGTGTGGTTTCGGAGCCAAAGAGCCAAAGCTGAAGGGCTGAGGAAGGAAAAATCCCTCCCACAGCTTTCGGCCTCGTGTTACTCTGTGCTTCATTTGCAGCTACGGTTTTGTACCACCTGTGTGGAAGCTGAATCCATTTCATGTGCTTTTGAACAATTCATTTGCCCACGTTTTTGGGATGCTGACCCTTGCTTTGCTTCACCACTTCAGTAAACGGTACAAATATTAACACGTTCTGTCCAACACTTAATCCGTAAGAGATAAAATGACTATAGCGGGGTTATTTTACAAAGCACGTTGTAAATGACAGCAGATAAATCTTTAGAAATACTCATTTTTTTTCCTATTATTGGAAAATGAGGTTTAGATACAGTTTTGGCCCATCTCAGCCTACAGGCAAGCACGAATGCAGAATCCAGCTTGCCTTCCATTCAGACTTCCCCCCCTCCACACACACATTTTGTCCATAAAGAGAGCTTGAAATTTTCCAAAACAATGGAGAAAGAGGGGCATAAGCAGGTACAGCATATTCAAGGGAATCCTCACTGTGAACTCTACCGTCAGCCCAGCATTTCTTCCCCACCAGCCGCGGAGAACCGCAAGCAGGTGGTTAGAGTGCATATTGCGAAAGGCTCGCTTGGAGAGAAGACCGCAGTGGATTTTCAAGAAAGAAGTATGGAGTGGAAACTTCCCCCCATCTCAAAAACACATTTATGGAGCCATACAGAAAAAGCAGACTCTGAAATCCTGGAATGCTATTAATTTTACTACTTTTTCTTACATAAATTAACAAGGTTCGAAGTTTCTGTCGATGGCAGGATGCAGTTGGAAACCTGTGCTTCCCTCAAGTTGATCTACAACTGTCCTCATTACCCTTCAAATGTGAAAACTGGAACACAGCAAAAACTACCGAAAGCGAAGAGCAGCCTTTGCGGCGCAGCTGCTGGGAAGAAACCTGCCTGTTTTCCAGCACTGTTTCAACCTTGACTGGGGCTTGGCAGCGGCGGATTCCCTTCTCAGCTTCCGCACACACTCGCTTTGCCCATTTTTGAGGGGTTTCACAGGGAAAAGCCGCCGAGGGGATGTTTTAAGCACCCCTCCTCGCTGCCTGATGTCTGCAATTGTCTTTAAACGCCTCACAAGTGTTAACGGGTTTCATCCCTCCAGTTCTTTTCGTCCTCCTCAACCCAGGAGTGATGGTGAACGGCAAACTGAGGGAAAACCTTTCTGCTGAATGAAACCAATGGTGGAGCTAGTCCTGCCCAGGTCCGTAATAAAAGGTAACTGGGAACAAGTCCAAACCCAGTCCGGCACAGGCAGCCCACCTAGACGGACTCCCCAGAGGACACCAAACGATGCGTTCTTTACCAGGCAATCCACTGATAACGCAAAACCTGGAAAAACACATTTTTTTTTTTTCCCCACAAATGCAAAAAGATGCAGGC
The DNA here is from genome assembly GCA_017639485.1 of Pluvialis apricaria. NCBI lineage: Eukaryota > Metazoa > Chordata > Aves > Charadriiformes > Charadriidae > Pluvialis > Pluvialis apricaria. The sequence goes on from CM030010.1 coordinate 83,433,041, forward strand.
AATAATAAGGGAATTACAAATATAAAGCCTTGAGAAAATAACCTATGAGGGCAGGTTAAAACTAAGGAATCGCTTACTGAGCCAAAATCAACAGCGTTTAAGGGGGAACACGATTCCTTCCGTATAAATACGCATGGGGCAGGAGCCGGAGGAGAGAAAAGAACGCTCATTCAGCGAGCACAAGAGAGAACTGTGGAGGGACCGTTAAGAATGGACACATTTACCTTCGGCATTAAGAGTACACATCACGGGTGGGATTCTCAAAAGTATTTGAGGAAGTTCAATGCCCCGTTTCTGGCGGTTTGCAATAAGGGCGAGTCACTTAATTCTCAGGTGGGTTGTTTTTTTTTTGAAAAGCCCACCCTCAGATGTCTGAAAGCGTGAGGGTTTGTTTCACCAAGCAGCAGGGCCACACTACTGGCCATTCTCAAGTCAAGCGCTGCTCACACTTGCCGCCGTGTGTTACTGGAGAGTAAGAAATGCTTTGGGTTGTTAAAAGTCTACAGCGCGTTTATTTTACAAAATGAACCTACGAGAGACTATCCCCATCCTCCCTATCATCTCAAACACATTGCCACGAGGTCAGCCAATGCTCATTTTGCATGCCGGTCTCCTCTGCGCACCTCCATCCCATGTTCTGGGTTTTTTTTTCCTTCCTACTGTCCGCTGATGGACTGGATGTGGTGGTGCCCCCAAACATGAAAAGCTGCTTTTTCTCATGCAACTCCCTCAACAAAACACTCAGCTGCCAAACCGCCTAGGAAAAAAGCTTCACAAAAGGTAGTTTTCTGAAGTGCTGAGACCTCTATCTACTGTCCTCATCAATCACGTCTTACTCTTCCCGTCTCCTGCCCCTCACCAAACTCAGTCAGCTCTTGGCAGCAGAAGGTGTCCTTGCGTCCCGTGCCTGCGCATCGCCTGGCACGGCACGACACCTGATCCTCCAGCGCTTACGGGAGCAGGGGGGACCCAAACCCCCCTGTTCATCAGAAAGCACCAGTATAGCAATTACCAAGAGAAGAGGGTGAAGAGTGGTTTCAGTGACCGAATGTCACACCAACTCCTCCTGGGACAGAGGTAACTCTCCCTTGCTCTCTCCTGACCTCCAGGCAGCGCTGCTCCGTGCCCGCCCAGCGGTCGCTGTCCCATCAAGACATCCCACTCCTGCAGGACACCAACCACCAAGGGTTAGGTTTCAATCAGAAGGGCTCACAAAGTTGTGGCGGGGGGAAACACAGGCGGTTGTAAAGAATACTGGTGGCAGAAGCCCTCCATTTTTCATCCCAATGGTTTTGGGGCTTTGCTATTATTTTCATCTATGCCTGCACTGATCTTCACAACATTGTATTTCAGTTGGTATCTCTATTTGGAAAACCCTGAGTTTTTGTAAGACATAATGAATCTACCACAGAGAAGGTAATAATATAAATTATGATAGAATTGCAGAGTGGCTTAGGTTGGAAGAAACCTTAAAGATCATCTAATTCCAACCCCCTGCCATGTTTTCAAACTGTCCTTAGTGCCCTTGTACGACAAAGGAATAGTTTTTAAAATACTGACGTGATACTCTGAGGAACAGAGGCGTCAGTTAGCAGCTATTTCTCCTAGGCCAGCTTTGACCAGTGAGAGGACTAAACACCTAAGGCTACTTTTTAAGCCCATCAGAAAACACAACATTGCAATACTTGCAGATTGCAACGTTGATGCTCGCAGGCGGATGGGGCACGCACAGCAGCGAAGCATAAGGACTAAGAACCGTTCCGCTGCCAAGCTGGTTCTGTAGGCTGCTCGCTTCAGGTTTCTCCCTCTCTCTGGTGTGGTTTAATATCTTCCTTTTTCACTTGTGTGAGAAAGAAACGAGATCACATTCTAGAATGTCCCTTGCCAGGATAAACTGTCTCTCGCACCGCACCTGCTCTCTCTGCTCTATTGGAGCTTTTCCAACCAACTCCTTTGTCACCAGACTTGTTCCACACTTAAAAACTTGGAATGTTTTTGTTTATTTTTGCGTTTTGCCCTTTCTCCCTTCCCAGCTAGGAACTAGGAGCAATCCATAAATACTCTTCTGGCGGTTAATTGGGATTACATCCATGTCTTTTACAAATGGAGGTGGAAGAGCGCTGCCTGGAAGAAGATGCAGCCAGCCCAGGAGCCATGAAGACACAGAGTCTTCGGACTACAGTGAGTGCATGGAGTTCAAGTCTCACAGTACCCTAAAGTGAGATGTTTACCTATTTTAGAAGCTTTCTTGCAACTAACCATTATATAGGCTCTTAGCAAAGTGGTAAGTGCTCCGGTTGAATACACACGACAGACCTGCTTTATCCGCACCCGAGGATAAAACTGCACCACCTAAAAAAAAGTCAGTCATCCAACCTATAATTGATTACGGCACCGCCAGGGGTACACGATCAATAGAGCCTCGCCGCATCCCTTTGCTCGAGAATCTTCATTTCTATTACAGGCACCTTTTATCCGCACACCTACGTACAGAGAGTAATTTGGTGATACCACGTACTGTGACTTTGCAGTGAAGATTTGAAACAGGGGAGATTAAAAGCTTAAAAAATTGAAATTTAATACCACGTTCAAGGCTCTACATTCACCTTGAAATGGAGGAGGTTGTTAATAACATAAAGAAGCAGATTAGTAGGCAGGCTGGAGTCCGCTCAGCAGGAGAAGGTTGTCTGTACCAAGTCGGGCTGCAGTAATAGCCCTTGATAAGAAATGAGCAAGCCACGTAAAGAAAAAAAAAATCAGCAATAAGCACAGGGATCCCATGATGCCAAAATCCCCTTCCTTCTAGAAGAAAAGGTCACCTTGGGACCCTTCAGTAGCACACATGTGCAAATACGGAGTCCCAAAAACGTGCTACGCAGCTGGACTCTACCTAGGAGGGACGTAGGAATGAACAGACGGGAAGAGCTCTCAGCAGAGCACGTGTAGAAGCAGCCACGTGCCAAAGAGCCCGACCGTCACCTTCCAGTCCAAGGACAGCCAAGAATTCAGTAGGAAATGGGAAAACTGCCTGCACGAGACAGCCACCCCTGTTTTAGGGGGGAGACTGTGCTCAGGAGGATGAACCTGTTCGCTTAGAAGAAGAAGATCTAAATGCAGTGACTGCAACCAATGTGGGCAAATGCAGAGACAGGTTCTGTCTGCCCGAGCCCGCGACTGTCCACGTCAATTGTCACCTGAGTGGGTGCGCAAAGGGACGGTAACTGCCCAAGGCCAGGAGAGCAGTGCCCAAACACACCTTGGTCTGTGAAATTACATACGCTGCTGTCCTAGGAGAGGGTATGACGGCTATAAAGGATTGCGGCTCGTGTTCAAAGAGGAAACATACCTGCTTAGAAAGAGGTTCCTCCGCTGCCTTGACATCTGTCCTTACCAAGAGAGAAGGAAACTCTTCTTTCCTGTGACAAACCACGTACCAGCCCTCCTGCCTCACCCGGTGCAACCATCCCCTGCTCCAAATCCAAGACGTTTCTCCAAGGGGACCAGCGTGGGCGACGCAGTCCTTTTACATGCTCTTTCTGGATGAAAGGCAGAGAAGTAGGACATCGGCAGCAGCAAGTCAGAGAAAGAATGAAGACCAACAGGGACATACTGTCCAAGCTTGCAAAAATGCAACGGAATTACTCCCCTCCTCCTGGAGATATCTCCAAATACTTTTTTTTTTTTCCTTCCATTCTTTAAAGCACATGGCGAGGGCAGAAGAGGGCTTTATTTGACTGAGAGAAGCCGAGTCTCATTCTCCCTCACGCAGACCAACAGAGGTGGTCTGTGACAAAGAGGGACACTGCATACGCTGAGTCCAGTTTCACCTTCCACCAGTGTTTCCTGAGAGTACCCAAGATGGACTCCCAACACCCTGGTGTCCTACAGAGTAACTTAAACCAATTGATCGCCACACACGCCTTAAAAATGAAACGCACAAGTACGTACAGCATCCCTAAGTGTCAGGACTGCGGTATCTCAATCTATTCTTGCTATGGGCCACAAATCGCTTGTTTGGCTCGTAACAGAATCTCTTAACAGATTCTCCACATGTGATAAGGCCAAATGAGAAAGTTACTTGCGCCGACCCAAGCAGTTTCAGTGAGCACCATCATTTGTTTCACAGAATCCCAGACTGGTGAGGTTTGGCAGGGCCCTCTGGAGCTCCCCCAGTCCAACCCCCTGCCACAGCAGGGACACCTCCAGCAGTGGCACAGGATGGCGTCCAGGCGGGTTTTGAATGTCTCCAGTGTCAGACACTCCCCCACCTCTCTGGGCAGCTGTGCCACTGCTCTGCCACCCTCAAGGGAAGAAGTCCCTCCTCAGGTTGAGATGGAACTTCCTATGGTCAAGTTTGTGCCCGTTCCCTCTTGTCCTGTCACTGGGCACCACTGAGAAAAGACTGTTCCCATCCCCCTGTCACCCTCCCTTTAAGTATTGATAAGTATTGATAAGATCCCCCCTCAGTCACCTTTTCTCCAGACTAAAAAGCCCCAAGTCCCTGAGCCTTTCCTCTTAAGAAAGATGCTCCAGTCCCCTCATCATCTTTGTAGCCCTTTGCTGGACCCTCTCCAGCAGTTCCCTGTCCTTCTTGAACTGGGGAGCCCAGAATTTCACCCACCACCAATGCCGACCGAGCTGGAACTGCAGAGAAAAGACTCAAAACAGTCAAACCAGCCCAAACCTGCTGTCTCCCACAAAACGCCTGTTCCTGACCATTCTATCGGTGAGTTTGGACAACGTTTCCAGGCCTCTTCCCCCCACCCCTCTTACTTCTCCCTTTTTCCCGGTTGGACAATCGCAGGTGGCTGACAGCTCTATCCTGCCACTAACTAAATAGAAGCCCTATTGAAAAGCATCAAGAGCTCTGTGTTCCCTCAATTTAATATCCCGGCCCCAGCCAAGCAGACACTGCATCCTGCCAAGACAAACATATGGGACTCGGCAAAACGGGAGGGGGGCAGTTTCTGGAGACAGCCCTCCAGTCTAAACTTCTTAAGGAGTCGATATAAACATGCTTTTATAAAAAAAAAAAGGAAAAAAAAAAGGTGCTGCCTCGTCTAAAAACACAGATTCAGCGCAAAAACACTACCACCTTTCACCCTCTCTGTTAGTTTAAGGTGGGTTCAGTTCAATGACGGTGCAAAACCTGCGTCACGGCTACCTGCTGCTCGCTTTTTTAATCCAAAGACGAAAACTTTTTGGAGTCACACTGAACACTGCTTGATTTATGGGAAGAAAAAGGAAAGCAAAGAAGGATGCTTTGCTGCAGCCCATTTCCCTTCGCCCGCCTACACCGAAACAGAGCTACGGTGGGTGGAAATCGACTCTAAGTTTCCTACACGTGCAGCTCCACGGCTATATCTTCGATTCACTGGGTGGGTATTGTTTCTCGTGCCACGTGGGATCCACATTTTGTCAAGTATCAACTGACTCTCCGGGTTTCTTCTCCAAAAACCATCATACCTTGCTGGAATGGCTGCGTATCACTCACCTATGCAGCCAGCTCCTGACACCCATAGGAAATAGCAGTCACGTTTTAGCAAAGAATACATTATATGAGCTAAACAAAAATGGTAATTAAGAAGGAATAGCAGAGTACAGTCTACCACTGACCAGAACTGGCAAGCAGAAGCACATTTGCATAGTCCTATGGCTTCGCTTATTAAGCTAGCACGGATACACATGTATTGCGCTCATAAGAAAGCACAACCACCATCTACTAGGAGTAAAATCGGTGGCAGAATGCCTATAGATACCTTTCTGACAGCACAGATATATTTTCCTGCTAGATAAAAGACGTGGTAGACAGAGTCTCCTCTTCCAGCTTGCCAAAGCATTGCTTCAGAGTCAGTACCCACAATTGTAGCGCTCTGTACCAAACAAGAACAATTAGGTCAGAAATCTCAATTCAACGAGATTTCTGTGGACAGATGGAGTCAAAGAAACTTCACATGTACAGATGAGTTCCCATTACTTGTCTACGAAACACACCTGGGAAGAGCTCCCCTTTGCTCGTAACACTACTGAGATATCCGTGACGCTTACCTACTTTTTTCTCTTTTTCCATTTATTCTACTTTCTGTAGTTATTGCTTGCCCAACTTGCATAGGTCAACGTATATAATGATTAATCAAAATAAAATATCACACATTTTCTTCTACTTATGACACTTCCAAGTAATATAGAGTCATCCGTCTGTATTATTTTATCACAACATTATAGGCAACACACACTATTGATCTGATAAAAGTAGCTACAAATAATTTAAACGTTATGTAAAGTACGGAGGGGATTTGGTATCAATACAGAAAGCTTACCAAAGTGACCATAAATGGCCTCCCTTCCAAATTCCAAGCAATTACGCAAAAATTACAGTTTTTCCTCTTAACCTCACTAGAAACACCAAGAGAGAAGCCCACCCAAAGAGAAGGGCGCAGGCGGTGGCTCTGCCCGCATGCGTCGCTGCCAGCCACCGTCGGAGCTGCAGCTGCATGACGGAGAGAAGAAACTGCCCCGTTTGCGGGAGGGAGCATGGGGACGGAGGGCAGCTCCCGGCCAGGACACTGTTCCTCGCCGCCGGCCAGCCGGGGGAACACCAGTGCTCCCTGAGAAACGGGAACCGGCGTCAACCGTCTGCCACGGCTTGAGCGGGCTTAAACAAATGAAGGTGGCAGGTAATTAAAGACCTGGAACCAGGCGGACGAAGAGATGGAAAGGGTGAAAAGCCTGCAAGGTGGACACCCAGCCTCGCTCCGCGACGCTGGCCAAGCGGGCCCGTCTGCTGAGGGATATTAATTGTTTAGCATAAATGAGTAAATTGTAATTAGAATAAATTACTTAGGATTATAATATGGTGCGATTTGTGCCGTTTGCTTGGCTTTGCTCCACATGAGTAGCTCAATTTGCTGAAGCATTTAGGCTGTGAGAAAGTTATTGTTCTTAGTAATTTCCCTAGCAGTTGGGGCAGTGCTGGCTTTAGGCTTTTAGTACAGGAAAGCATTTGGTATCACACTGATGTTTCAGTAGTGTTTCTCCCAAGCCTGGGACTCTTTGGTTCCCCAGGGTCTGCCAACAACGGCAGGCACACAAGGAGTGTGAACCGAAGATACAGAGGCTCCAACCCTCAGCTGATAACATACACCAACCAGAGAAGAGCCTGCCCGCCTGGACACAGAAGAAGAATCCAGTAAGATGTCAGGACACCCCAGACCAAAATTCACCATTGGACCAGAAGCCACGTGGACAGCGTGCGAGGAGCGGGTGTGTGGACCACAAGGGTACCATTGCTTGGGGAGTTCTTCGCTCAGGGCCCCTTCTCCTTGGAGACACCCAGCGCAGGCTGTCCTTGCTGCTGTACCTTCCAGCTAAATTAATGATTTTATGAAATCTGACGTCTGAGACTCCGAAACGCATGGTGGAGACTGAAGGAGGAGGAAGTGCGCCAGGGTGTGAGCATGCGTGTGACACCAGGAACGGCGTGTGAGCACTCACCGTCCCTCCTGCCTTCGCTCGTCCAGCTGGAAGCACGATGTACCTGGATTTTGACAACATCGATCTATCTACACTGCCACCACATGAAGTTACTGAGCAGTCCTAGGTACACCCTTAATGCCATCTTAGAAGGAATCTGTGAATCCAGGAGATGTCCCCAAGACACAAGGAGGGTTCCCAGCCCCGGTGGTGGCAGGGCTGTCCCCAGGGCGGGTGGCACGTCCCTCGGAGGCTGGTAGAGCTTGGTCCGGGAAGGGGACCCAAGCCCTGCTGCGGAACGTCTCGCAGGGCTGGCAGGGAAGGGGGAGAGCTGGCCAAAAGGACATACTTCTCTCGCTGCACATCTTCTGCATGTTAAAGTATTTATGGCCTCGACATACTTGGCATATAAAAAAATACTACACGTTAGAAGAATGCTGGAAAAAAGTAATACAGCGGTGCTCCACACATCTCAAGAAACAGATGTTATCGATAGGGTCGCCGGGTGGCTACAGAGGGAGAGTGGAGGTTTGCAGATGAAGGTGGTTGTCCCCGGGGATGGGGCTCCAGCCCCCGGGACCCTCGGGGGGTTGCGGGGCTCGGGGCAGAGGCAAAGCACCCCCGCTCGCTGCTCCGTCAGCGCTGGCACCCCTCGAGGTATTTCTAAGTGCAGCAAGCAGGAATCCAACAGCTCATTTTCCTCTTTGGAAGATCACAGTGAGATAAAATCCATGTTCTATCACATGTTTGGCTGTTGCAGAACCCTGGCAAGGCATTTCAGAATTAAAGCAGGAGCTCCTGAATCATTTTAGTCTCAATTCTTCAAGGCTATTAAACACAGACGGCATAGAGCAGCGTTCAGATTTTTCTTATTAAGTGCTAAGAGTGATAGCATTTAACTACAAATGTTAAAACTAACTTTGAATCAAATGAAACACTCAAACAGTACACGTTGCTCAGGTTTCTCAGCCAGTTGAATTATTCACACAGCAGAAGGTTGTGACTAATCGTCTAATACCAGATTTTTTAAACAAAAAAAAAAAAATCTTCTGCAGCTACAAAGAAAAATGATATTTGTTCAACTGAATACCAGGATGAAGATTCAGAAACAGAATGAAAACATAGGAATGTTTAATATCCTCTTCCAAACTATGGCCACAATTTAGGAATAAGAAACTACGCTATACTCCTACTAAAACACCGAATGTCAAGCTGACCAGAAACAATACGCTCATTTCCTTAACTAAGGAGAGTCCTTCCTGTGGCTAACAAAACTCATTTTAAATACAAATACATTCTTCATTTTAAACACACCTAGTACGCTCAGTGTAATCTGAATGATAAACACATCACTCTGATTACTAATCCCCTTTGACACTCCGCTGTGAAAGTCACCCAGTCGAAAGCCACGCACAAACCGACCGTTCCGCCATGTAGCAGAAGAACTAAGAATACAAGGGAGGGATCACGACCTCAAAACATGCCGTTAAAACAGTAAAATATCCAATAAATAAAAAGAGAGAGTAGGGAATGAAACCGTCTGAATTCGCATCAGAAGCATGCGGCGTCTTCCACGTCCGTTTTCCAAACTGATGCACCGCTTTAAGGAGCAGAAGACATTCGGGAGCGCCACCAGACAAACCAATGTTCTGTTGAATTTGCACAGAAGAAAAGAAAATGGCAACATGTTACTGGGTCATTGTGCAGGACTGAAATTAAGCTTTTTAGTCTCCCTCCTTTATAAACATACATAAGAAAATTCCTTTATGCTGAAATTTCTCCTGCTTGGTTTTAATCCAAATGCTGGGGTTCTTTTTTCCCCTTTCAGAAAGTCTAAGGAAAAAAAAAAAAAAATCAATGGAAGCCCTTAAGAGTTATGTGAAAGCAAAAAGAAAAAACAAACTTTGATTTTATGTGGAAAAATGTGTCTCTATTTTTTGTTCTTGGAAAACCTACCCAGCTTCATTTTAACGGCGCAAACCTGGCATGCAAAACGCTTTGTCCTTAAAGAAGGAATTGTGGTTTTAAAATATCAGTTATGAAAAACTGAAAAGTATGCATGGAACACACTCAGTGCAGTCCAGTATCTCCCTGAGCCCAGCGTATCTCTGGAGAAATATCTACTGAGCGCAAGTTTCATCTTTGGGGTGATTACCGAAGCTCTACGCTAGCAATTACGTGATGGTGCGTACGGGCGATGGCAAAGCTCGCTGCTGTGAACAGAGCCTGAAGCGGGTGCAAGATAAGGGGCACGCAGGCACTTTGCCATGAGTAAAGTTTACGTGACCAGGGTCGCCAGTTCTTGCAGCAAACCTTTCACAACTCCTGGAGCCATGGGACTACACGAGAGTCACGGCTCCCTCTAAAAAGTGGAAAGGAAAACAAAAAGCAAGGACATTTGATAGCCTTCAAAGAAGGAAAAATAAGAACTTCAAATCAAGTGCTGAATATTCCAAAAAAACTACAAAGCGAATGAAAAGAATCCCGATTTATGAACATCTCATGATCCAGAGGATGGAAAAGGGGACACCTGAGGTCAGCAGCACCGTGCCCACTGGGGCGCAGAGAAGAAATAGTTATCTATCTGCAGTCATGAATGACGCCGCAGACGAATTCCAAACGTTCCAGATATTGGGTAACACCAATGGTGTACCCATGCGGTGCCCACGCAGCATCCAGCAGCTGGCTGGCCAGGTCCCAGGCAAGGTCCTTCCCACCAGTGAGCACTGGGCAGGGTGGGAGGCAGCCCCACCGGCAGGGCTCCGACGGCAGCTCTTCCCATGTGCCAGGGCAGCGGGTTCCTCCAGTCCCAACGCACAGCCAGCACGAAATCAGGGCATCGGGCACCCAGCAGAAAAGTACTGCAGGTCACCTTTTAGACTCCTCCCGACTCTGCTGTATTTATAAAGCAGGAATTCATTATTTTTTGAATCATCTCCACTGAGCGTAGAGGCATGCAGCTCTAAACTATCAAGTGTGACAACTCGCATGCCCCTAAGAAACAATAAGACACAGGACAGCTTGACTCTACCTTAATAAAGTCCATTTCCACAAGTATCAGCTTACAGGGTTTGCTAATTCCCGTTGCAAAGGGCACATAAATCAGCGTTGCACAGCACTTGGCCTTTCGCCGCCGCTGGAAGGACTGCCCTCGCTGGCCCTCTGCTACACGGGACTTCATGCCATGGGCAAGCTACTGACGGAGATAACGAAGATGTCCCTACACGAAAGACCTTCTGAGATAACGCAAAATTCAAGCAAAACTAAAGGTGAAAAACAGTCATCATCTCAGATACAAGTTAGAGAAGAAACGGAAAACCAATGTATGTTACTCTGAATGGAAATACTCTGTTGATCAAAAGCTAAGAAGCACCACGTCAAGCTAGTAATATCTACATCAAGCTCATTATTTTGAATTGGTTTCATATCTCAGCACAAAAACACCTGACAGTAAAATCTCTCAAAGGAAAAGTAGTTTTACGCATTAGCGATTTAGTCAGGTACAACACAAGAAAGCCCAATGACAGCCTGATTTGTACGAGATCAGAAAGTTAACTTACTGTTGCGTGGTTGCTGCTTTTAAAAAGAAGTCCAAGTAATTTATTACAGTTATCAGGCAAGTTGCAGTAGTGGTCTGTGAAAACTAAGCATCAGTTTAAAATTGAAGGGAAAGCAAGTATTTCACCCCATTAACAGGAACAATGGTGCTGCAGCTTTATCCATTATTTTGAGAAACTCCCAATGAAACAAGAGGTCGGGAGGTGGAACTGGCTGACTTTTCTCTCCATGGCTCTTTCAGAGCCCGAACCAGTGAGCCACGAGTGGAGTTGCAGCCTGACCCTCCGAAGAAGGTAAGAACTGGTAGGCGGGTGATGAGTTCCTACAGCAGACAGACCTGTCTTGTCCGCCTTCCGCTTCTTTTGAACCTTAGAAAATCAACAAGGGCAAGTGCAGGGCGCTGCATCTGGGGAGGAATAACCCCATGCATCAGTACAGGTTGGGGGCTGACCTCCTGGAGAGAAGCTCTGTGGAAAGGGACCTGGAAGTCCTGGGGGCCAACAGGGTGACCATGAGCCAGCAATGTGCCCTGGTGGCCAAGAAGGCCAATGGCATCCTGGGGTGCATCCAGCAGAGTGTGGCCAGCAGGGCGAGGGAGGTCATCCTCCCCCTCTGCTCTGCCCTGGGGAGGCCGCAGCTGAGCACTGTGTGCAGTTCTGGGCTCCCCGGGTCAGGAAGGACAGGGAACTGCTGGAGAGGGTCCAGCAAAGGGCTACGGAGATGATGAGGGGATTGGAGCATCCTTCTTATGAGGAAAGGCTGAGGGACTTGGGGCTTTTTCGTCTAGAAAAAAGAAGACTCAGGGGGGATCTTATCAATGCTTATAAATACTTAAGGGGAGGGTGACCGGTAGATGAGAAGAGTCTGTTTTCAGTGGTGCTCCATGACAGGACAAGAGGTAATGGGCACAAACTTGACCATAGGAAGTTCCATCTTAACATGAGGAGGAACTTCTTCCCTGTGAGGGTGGCAGAGCAGTGGCACAGCTGCCCAGAGAGGTGGGGAGTCTCCCACTCTGGAGCCATCCCAAACCCGCCTGGACGCCGTCCTGTGCCACTGCTGGAGGTGTCCCTGCTGTGGCAGGGGGTTGGACTGGGGGAGCTCCAGGGGGCCCTTCCAACCCTGACCATTCCATTATTCTGTGATTCTCCCCTTTTCCTCAATAACCCCGCCCGGGGGTTTCTGTCCAGGCTTGTTGCTTGCCCCCCTTGGCAAACCTCAGACCAGGCGGCTCTGAGGTCAAATTCCAGCTATGAGCAAGTACAGTGCCTGAATAAACAGGGAACATCAAAAAAGGCATTACTGAATATGGCTTCTGTATCTCTACCCTACAAAATGCAGTTTCAAATGCAGTACAAACTCCACAGTCAATAAGAACCTTGAGAGAGGTTACAAGGATTAAGTTTTGAGAACATTGACTATTTCAGTATCTATTTACTTTCTTTTACCGAGACACATACTTTCCCACATGTGATATGCGAAGGCAGAACGTGAATGAGAGCCCAATTCATGTGCGCTACGCCTGTTATCAAGGGTCCACAGAAGTTACACAATCTGGTTTTTATTACTAAAACTATAAAAAAGGGTTGTACTTAGTGATTTTAATAAGCTCGGGCTATTTTATAAACTGCTAGCTGTGAGCCTCCAGGAACGAAAAAATTGAAGCAGCATATGCTACTTTGGTAACGAAAAGCAAAAAATCCAGAAAGGAAATAATTCGTCCAACTGCCTCAAAAGCACCGTTTTGTGAAAACGCATAGCCAGGGCTAAAAGGTGTGATTCAATAACAGCTCCGAAGCAGATACCCAGCGCAGCCCCCAGCCATTTGTTGTACAGTATTTTTTAAGCCCCTCCGCTGCACAGAGTAGGAGCGACGCGAGCTGAGCGCCAGCTCCCCACCGCTCCAAGGGTGGGCGCACCTTGGGACCGCCAGAGAGCCGAGCAGCACCGAGAGCATCCTTATCGCCTCCGGAGTAGCTCCTCACACTTTAAACAGGAGACAGCATGAAAGCTGCAGTACCTGAAGCAGAGAAGCTGCAAACAAGGCAAAAACCCCCAGGTTTTGGCTTCCCAGCACACCGCAACGTACCACCAGAGGCTGTTCCTACTCTTCATCGCACGAGGCAGAGCCAACTGGGGAACCTCACACTCACCTGTCAATAGCACTTCGAGCCCCTAAATACATTGCTTAAAACGCATGAATTACACACAAAACCACGCTCTGTCATAAAGCATAATTTTTCAAAACCAGAAATAAACTATAAATAAAAGTGCCAGAACTTCTGGCAATCAAAGTTTTAGTTTTACAAAGGCAGAGCTTTTTTCATGCAGACTTTCAACAGATGCCTGTTCCTAAATCCCTTTCTAGAGAACATGACCTGATTAAAACACCTACATATTCAGCGTTAGCGTAATCAGCGCACCTTAAAATTCAAACTCTGCTCTTCTCCCCTCCGCCTAACTCACAGCGTGCTCTGAAGTGTCTTAATTAACCTTCAAATATTCTCTCCAATCTAGAAAGACAGAGAAAAAAAACAGACTAGTAATGGTGTTAATCAGCCTTCTAAGCATTGTATTTCCACTTGTGATTCATTCCACCCTCATTTCATCCTGCGAGGATGCTTCTGCAGAAGGGACTCCCCAAGAGGGAAATACCCTTTCAGCCTGCCAAGAAAAGAAACCGCAGGAATGCCACCACGTTGTGCACCACCATCCCCTAAAATCACTCCATGCAGAGCCCCGGTGCCCAGGCGATCTCTCAGAGGGAGCTGAAGGAAGGCAACAGGCTGACTATATATGTAATTTCTCTACACGTCCCACGAGAAATCCGCACAGATTCCATTCCATCTACACTCTGAGTTTTGTCTGGATTGAAGAAATAAGCTCCAGAGAGAGAAAACAGGAGAGTTTGGAGGCAGCATGCCAACAACGTAGGGTATTTCCAAGGATCTTTTACTTCAGGAGCTCCTTTCTTCAGTCCAATACCATCAGAAGAATGGGACAAACCTCAGACAACTTTGGATCTCAGGTCTCCAAATGAAGTTCTGGGTTAGGGACAATAATCGAGAGGCCAAGTGCTCCAAGGGACCAGAATTACAAACCCCTATGTTAGATATCTATTACACTATATCATCAAAACTGCCAAAAAGTGCCTTGTCAGCCATTTCTCTCAATTGAGGATGACTGCTCCCAAACCAGTCTGTTGCAGCAAGGCGTTAATTTACTCCTGCGGAAGGAAAATGTCACAGGCAGACAAACAATTCCCAAAGCACAGAGCCTACACAGGGTCACCGTTGGACGGTGTGACCTCTCCGTGCGAGGTACTGACCGAAAGGTGTTGGTGACGCAGGGCTGTTCCCAGGAAGGTACTGTGGGGCAGGTGATGGAAAGGCACCTCCTGAGGGGCAATGTCAGCTTGGACAATGGTCTCCTCAAGTTTCTACAACCCCGTGTTGTAACAACGATTTCAAGGGGAGCGTGGCAGGACCCAAGTCAGGCTAGCAAGGCTGCTTCTGCTCTGGTAGAGCATTTCTTCTCTCTGGAAGCCCAAGGGACCTTCATTCAAGGCCTCATCAAAACACTTCTCATTCACAGGAATGGACGAGTCCCTCTGCTGGTCCAAAACACCCCAAGTCGAAGAGAAGCAGGAACAATCACATTAAAAAATGCAGCCAAAGAGGTGAAAGTCAAGTCACGCTCTGACTTGCTTCTGACCCACCAACGAGCTAAAAGCTGGAGGAGGGACCCTCAGGGCAGTGCCCTCGATGACAGCAGCCGAAGCCCCCAGCTGCAGACAGGTCCTTTGCCTGCTGCCATCCCACGGCGGGGGGGGGGGATGCGTCCCTGGAACTCCTGCTCTCTGCCTTGAAAAGGAGAAGGAGGTGGTATGGCCTCAGCAAGGGAGCACCATCAAAGGATGCATCCTACAATACCCTTCATTGCTGCTTTAGCCACGGAGTGACTGCAAGTTACTCAAAGTCTGTTTGGGATGCTACAGCGAGCCGCTGCGAAAGCCTGAGAGCTTAACAGAACTTCTTGCAGTAAGGAGAAGAAGCTCAAGTCTCAGACCAACCTCATTTTCCAGCCACGTGCTACCTAATCACAAACCTCAGCAGAAGTTTGTTTACTGCACAGTGATACTTATGGAATAAACACCGATGAAACAAGTACTGAACTTCATTACATCGCTGTTGATGAAAGAGATTATTTAAGAAAAGCAAGTGCCGGGATGAGGACACTCAAAACTGGGGAGCTGCTGAATCAGGTGCTGCCGTGACAACAAAGGCACCACTAGCAGTCCCAACTCCATCACTCCCACCGCTGGCTCCAATGGGGGCTATGAAGCGTTTGGCGCCCGCTCATGCTCCTCCTGGGCTCCGCACAGTCTGGAAACACCCGGACTCAAGAGCAGAGTCAGTGGTATTCTGAGGGTGAAACCAAGGGGGAACATTCTTGTTGGATTATACAGAAATCGGGCAACTTTCTTCTTTCCCCCCCCACCCCTCTGCAGAGCAGCCGCAGCACAGAGACGCTACTCTAGGTGTACTCTACACGCAAGGGCAAAGGAGCAGCTTTGCAGAATTTATATTCCGCTAAGATTTCACTCAAGAAGGGCTGCAAAACCACAACTCTTCTGTAGGGACACGCTGTTGGAATATAAACTCAAAACCTGTCCAAATCCACACATGAGAGATGTTTATTTTCCCATATTCATCGCCATAAACAAGCATCCCTTTCATAGCTGAACCGCTTTCTCACCTCCGTACACTACTCCATCAGTGAAATGAAGAGTAAGCAAGGAAAGACGATAAGAACACAGTGATTCTGCTTTTTAAGACACAACACCTCCAGATGGAGTCGTGTGGACTTAAAATATACTACTTTACCGAGACTTCCTTTCCCTTAAAATATGCCACATGAAAAATTTTTTAAAATAAACTCAAAAAACTAATAAATGTTATTTTCAAGTTTAACTGCTACGGTACCCTCGAGGAGCAAACTGTTTCCCTCCATATGAAATATTCGTAGACGCGCATATCCATGCGTGTCACCCTCCAAACCCCGAGCGGGGACCTGGGAAGGAGCTGGGGAAGGGATTCAAGGGCAATTAAAGCACCCGAACAAATTGCTCGGTAGGGCTGTGCTTTAAATACCTTCTTCCCCAATAAAGCAAGGGCTGTGAAATTCTCTCCCGCGACAGAGGCCCTGGAAACGCGTTTGTGGCAGAGGAATGCTTGACTGAAAATGTGCAACACGCAACTAACCCCAGGATCTTCACAACACATCCTGCGAGCTCAGTAACACCAGGCTGGGACAGTCCCCTAGATTTAAGACGGATACACACGTAACTTACCTCGTAGGTTTACACACAGTTGAAATCTGTGTTATCTTGAATTTGTTTGTGCTGCTAAATGGCCTACTCAGAGGCCAAATGCACCCAGCATTAAGCAATGCGCTCAGACACAGGCTAATGATGTGGAAAAACTCATAAATACATTAATCTTTGAATGGACACGCTGTTAAGTCAGAAAAACCTCATTTCTCAATCAGAAATAACTACAAACACTATTAAAACACACATCTTCTTTCAAGTTGCCTGTTGTGAAGCAAGCAGAAAAGGGGTTTTGCCCCCTTTTTTTTTCCTGAACAAGCATCACCTGCACCACGGCATAAATGAAGAAGGAACTTAAAGCATTTAATCTTTGGATGGCTTACATGGGAGACTGTCGAGCGCCTTGAAAAAGAAAAACACAACTTTAAAGAAGTCCTGCAGTGTGGTGTAGAGACACCTCGACCAGTTCCAATGCTCGTATGACGGCAGCGTTGTGCTGCCAGGAGACCCAGGAGGAACCACGGTGGCTCCAGCAGCCCAGGGTTTTGTCAGGAACCATGAGCCCCTGTTTTAAGCAAGGAATTACCACCATCAAAGTGACTGAGGGGGAAAACTGAGGAACTTCAAAGGTACATTACAAATACCTCGCAGAAGTCTGCTCACAGTCCCAGTTCTTGCTCCTTCCTTCTCCCCCTGGGAAATCACGCTTGGGGAAGGCTACCGGAGAGGAGGAGAAAAAAAAAAAAACAACAAACTCTCCACTTTGTCCATGATGCTTGTTTTCAGCAGGGATTTTCTTGGTCCGGGTTCACACTCCAAAGCCCAAGCGCTGACGGTCCCCAGTGGCAGCCCGCTCCCTCTCTGCCGCAGCAGGAGTCGGGCTGTCCGCTGTACCATGCAGGAATGCGCGATGTACTTTGTCTGTTTTATTGATTTGACCCCATCAGGCCAACACTCATGGTTTTCCTTACCCGGGACTCTTCCCAGCACCCTTCGCAGAGGGAAGAGCGGCGGCAGACAGTGCTGCTCCCGTCCCGCTCCATGCAGGATGGATTTCTTCAGGTCACCAAGAGCGTCAGGCAGTCCTTTTGCTTTTGTGCTCCCTTTTAAAAATACGTAACATATTTTTCCATTTGGAAAACCTATCACCCAAATGGACCGCATATTTCCATGCTATGAAAGATATTTGTGCGGCTCCTTATATTTTGGCCCAATTTGATCTACGTTAAGTCCACAGCAGTACGACTGTATATCTATTCACTTTTTCCTATGACCACGCAATCCTTGGAACAAAGGGAGAGGGAGCTGCGGCCCATAGGAAAATTATCATTTCAGAGGAGGACTTAGCTGTTCAATCAGCCTTGAAAACGGAAAGCGCAGAACCCAGTGGAAACTCTGAGCAAAACCCTTTTTACTACTTCCCACTTTGTACACTTAGCGCAAAGCACAGAGGTTTCCCCCATCCACCGTCCTCCAAGAGGCAGCCAGAAGTTGGTATAAACAATAGGTTTCTGAAACCATCTGCTGAAGCAAAGAGGTTCTCTCTGCACCTCTGAAAAGCAGCTTTCTTTTCAGTTGGGTTTCCTCTTACTTTGGTGACTTTGGGCTGAGGTTCCCCACGGAGGCAGAGAAGGGCAAGAGCCGAGCCGGGACTCGGACGGCCCCAAGACCTTCTCCCTGCTCACATCACCTTTTGCAAATGTTCTCCAAGCAATTCACGCGTCTACCTACGCTACCTGTCTTGCAGACAAATTCTTTGGCGTTTTGCTGTGACGACGCTTCACAACAATGAGTTTTGGTGAGAGCTTTGGAAGAAAAGGGACCTTTAGGTGGGAAAGGGCAGTTTGTTCTAAGGGAGAGTGGGAGAAAAGCAAGGCAGGAGGAGAGAAGGAGACGCAAGGGCAAAGAAGTGAGGCAAATCTATCACTAGCCCAAATCTGGCTCCATTAGAAAAACTTTTAAAAACAAACAAGAAGAAATAAATGGAGCTTGAGCAACCATCTGCATAAACATTGACTACACTACACAAAGTAAGGACAAAGTATACCCACCTGTTTTGAGTGACAACTTCAAGGAGAGGCAAACTAGACACAGGAAAGAATTTCTGTGTTGTATTATTTCACACTATATTGACATTTTACTTCAATCACCATGGCCTCCCTTCTCAATACTCCTTCCCTTGGTAGTTTACGCAAGAAGCCTGAAGTCCTAAATAAACAACATGACGGCACTGCATTTCTCCAAGGTTCTGGAGCTGCCTAACTTTGAGAAATCCTCTTTATTACGGATTTACTGCGTCTGAAAAGTCTGTACGAGCCTCTAGGAAGTGCTACACCCTGGAGAGGTGACAGGGCTGAAGTCCAAGCCCAGCCTGAGAGTGACCAAAGGCCGCTCAGTCCAACGGGGAGGACGGGCTGAGGTTACCAGATGGGCTCTGTCTGTCCAAGGAGGCAGCTGCAACTGATCAAGCCCCAGTTAATGAGCCGGCAGGGCTGCCAAGGACAGCCAAAGGCGAGCGGTAGGAACAGGCAGGGCATGTTACAGGAGTTCAGGGCAGGGATGTAATTGCTGTGGGAAGCGTGCTCTAGGGCAGGGTAGCACCAACGCTCCGTCAGCCCAGGACACCGCTGCCACCCGCATGGAGCAGCGGGGGCTCCGCGCGCCGTTCCATCTCCCTGGCTGCTCGTGCTGGTTTGCCTGCGTTTCGCGCCCCCAGAAGGCACTGGATTACCAGATGTCCACGCACCCGGGCAGGGGAAGCGCACAGGGTCGAGGGGACCACTTTGAGCCTCGATGGACATCCTGGCCCTCCTGAGAGCTCCGCACCCCGCTATATGCCCAATGCCACCATGGCGAGAAGTCGAGATGCTCCCATTGCCTTCTCACAGCAGCCCTGCTCAACAGTGGGTCCCTAACAGTATTCTTTGGGACGCTGGAATTAACCTTAATTAGAGTTTCCCATGTGCTATAACCAGACGCTCAGCAGCAGCTCAAGTGTTTGTCTCCAAAACGCTATTCCAATACAGAGAGATAAAATATCACCAGCTCCTAGAAAGCTCTTTCTCCGTTTCGTAACATCGTCTTGCCAGATCGGGGGAAATCATGTTGAAACAATACATTAGTATCAACACACAAACAAGAAATAAACCTTAACACTCCAGTCTTGATGGAAAAACGGTAACAGGAAAAAAAGCATTTGAAACAGAACAAAACGTCTGGAAACTGCTTAGATCCCGGTATCCGCTAATCACGTGCCTGAACTTAAGCATATTTTAAAGTTTTTTTTCCTGAACCAAGGCTTAAAGCCTTTACACAAGTATCTCTAGCCTGAGATACTCCAGCCTGTACTTCAAGCGTATTTGCCAAAGGCAAGGAACTGTGCGCATTTCCGTACGTCCTCCCGTCCAGGCACCTCAAATGACTCTATAATTAAGAATGCCAAAAGCACCGAGGGTAGGAAGCCCTCATCAGCTCCCTTTCACAACGGGTGAAATGAAGACGCGAAGTTCAAGGCTAACACAAAGAAGTCCCTGCTTTCAAGAGGTCTGTGCTAGGGGATCCTCACGGCAGATGATCCAAACTCAGCTCTGAGGATACGCTGAATCTCCCCAAATACCGACAGCTGCGCATTAACTTGTGTGAAAGTACTGACCATAACCACACACGTCGTGTCTCTACAGACTCGGAAAAAGGCGATGACAGTAAGCAAGCGAGGAATAACCTGTCACAAGAGAGAGATCGGAGCAGGTTTGGGTTGTTTTTTTTTTATTCTTGACAGTTGGTCTGCCTTCGAGCATCGCCCTGGTTTGAGAGCGGAACACTGAAAGGCAGGGAGGCTACTGAAGATGTCTTCTGCAAAGAGTTGAACTTCCAAATGAGTGCGTGAGCCCCGGCCTTGAAGGCCATGGTTTTCCAATAAACAAAACAAGTCACGTTTTACTCAGTATCTTGAAGTCAAAGATTAAAGATCCATCCTACTGGGTCTGGCGCTTTCATGTAAAACAAGTAAGGTTAACGCTCCGTAAGGAACGGAAGACAACGCGCACACTTGGCATCGCATATGTGGGAATATAAACCAGATCCCAACTCACACAAAGAGGCACAGGTCTATAAAACACAGTTCAAAGCATAAGCACAACCTAAAGGCATCGGGCACCAATAACTGTTTGGCTTGCGTCACAAAAGGAAGAAAGCTCCTTGAGAAGCCGAAGTAATCTTCTCTCCAACAAAAGGCACAAACTGATTTAAAGTTTTTACTTTGCTAAATGCTAAGTTTGCTGTGTTCTGTTTATTTACAATCTGAAACATTTGTACTGTTGGGTTTTTTTTTGAGGCTGGTGGTTTTCCGCCTTTTCCACTGCCAACACAGCACTGTACCAGGCACGGGCAACCTGCGAAAGCTGCCACCCGCCAAACCTGCTCTGGACCGAGTTCCACCTCCTTCAACATCTTGCCATTATTTTCCCACTTTTCTAAACCATGTGCTCTGCCAGGGGCCCACCAATGCTTTCTCAGCAACAAATTACGAGGTTCGATAAACTTCAGTAACTTTTCACCAGTTCAGCCATTAAACCTCCTCTGGCGACCTGGAACAGGATGCCTACCACACAAGGCAGACCCAAAAACACTCTCCGATGCGTGCTCGCCTGGGAGTAGATTACCTACCTTGCTCGGCAACCTACGTTAGATCAAACTTTTCATTTAGTGCAGAGACACACAAACCGCAGTCCCACAGTCATCCAGAAGCGACGGCACCGTTAACACCATTTGACACCCCAAATCGGATATATTAAGTTCTTCATGACTGTTTGAATGATTTGATCTTTATACGGAGGACAAAAGGGAAGACACCGCTCAGCTGTAAAGGGGGAAGGAGCTGGGAAACTCACACAGGAAGGCTTGCCATAACTTTTCATAATACTTACTCCCCCCCCAGTGGAAGAGGCTGCCCAGGGAAGTGGTGGAGTCGCAATCCATGGGGGTATTTAAAAGCCGGGTAGACGTGGTGCTGAGGGACACAGGTTAGTGGTGGGTTTGGCAGTGTTGGGTTGATGGTTGGACTCAATGATCTGAAAGATCCCTTCCAACCTAGACGATTAGAAGTCTGAGTCTGACGACATGGACAGAAGAAAAGTACCGAGGCGAGATGTTACTGTGCAGGCACTAAAAGGAAGGAAAAGCTGGAAAGAGATGTGGGAACACAAGAATTTAAGGACTATGAGTATGTGAAGGAAGCACAAGTGCCCCGCAAGTGCTGTCTGGGCAAGTTGAGCCTTCTGCCCGGCCCCACCATGCCCACGCAACCGTGCGTCCTTCCAGCCTCACAGCTGGAACATTTCCTAAACCAAAGCCAAATCAAGACAAGGCACGGGATCAATCAGTAGACCTAAACCCAGGCTGCTGTCTGGGAAACTGCCATTTCACCATCTGTCCATCCAAGTTATCAAGTGCTGTTCTACTTTTACCCTCCTCTGGTACGAGATCCCAGCCTTCCATTCCTCAAGCCCGCAGAGCCCAAGGATGCCGTTACTTGCAGCTGACCAACGGCAGCGCGACACCAGGATAAACTTCTAGAAAAAGCATCAGGTTTTTCACCAGCGCTCTTCCCTTCGCAATGCTGGACCGACATTTCTGCATTACAACGGCACCATCTGGATGCGGAAAGCCTGCAGCGGCAGAGCAAGCTCCAGTTGATGGTTACAGAGAGGGTAGGGAAAAGTGGCCGCAGCGATAGCAGGTACCAGCGGTCCATCCCCAGCTCTGCCAGACACTGCAAACGCCACAACCCTCCCCAAGCCAGACACGGGGGATCTTCTCCACACGCCGCCTCGGCTCCCGCAGGATGCTTCTGCCTGACCGCTGTGACGCAGTCACACCGTTTGCCGCAACTTTAGCAGATATTTGGTAAACTCCATAAATACCATGACAATAAATCTTGCTATTTTGACCCAAACAACAGCAGAAATATACAACAGAAACCAGAGGAAGTACCAACTTTGTGAAACACCATAATAAAAACAATGGGCAGCCTCCCCATGGCAAATGAAGTGTTCTTGTGCTATGACAAGCGCACGCGTGTGTGATTTTTTAAACGAACAGGGTTATTTTCAAGGTATAGTAAGCAGATGTGAAGATAGGAATTTGCACACACATGACTTTTACTGCAAAAGTAGAAATGTAAACTATTTCAAAATAAAAGCGTTTAAATATTTTGGTTTTTAAATGTAAGTTTAGATTCAGGAAGAGACCACTGGCAAAATCTTGCCTTACTAGTGCAAAGGCCAATTAGTCCATATATTTACAAACAAGCAACCCAAATTTAGCACCCTTACGTTCCTCCTAAGTCTACACCTAGCGCTGAGAGCAAACACTAAAGGCTATGAAATTCAGCGCTGCCTGTGAAGTACACGCTGGCACGATACACAGTTTTGCCCCGCTATCAGCAGGTGTCTCAGGAGTTGTGATTAAAAACCTCCTTATGCACATAATAAAATCTGCGAAGTCTTTTGCTACCTTATGGCAAGCCAAGTGCTCTTTTCCTTATCCGACTTCTTTTCTAATCTATACACGGAGCGAATTGCTACCACAGCGATTCCCTTTCCTTTCTCCCAAGAGGTGAGAGCTTCACCAGCTACACTGGAGAGCGTCTACATTCCTTTGAAGTCAAAAATAAATCTTTCCAATAGACACACGGCCCTAGAATTTCTCACTGTTGTTCCAGTTTGTGTTAAGCCGTATCATCTCACTCTTCGCATCTTCAGGATACGCTGAGGATCAAACATTCTAGCTTGGCTGAGAGACACGCAGTACAGCAACAGAGAAGCCAGAAACGCTAACTTCAAGTTACTTCTCCTAACCTTGGAGCTGATGGGAGGGGAAAAAAGAATAAATCTGAAATCCCATCGACCTTCGGGATTATTTGTTTATTTCACACCTGCTTGCTTCGAGCTCCCAAAGACTCTTACAACAGTGAGCTGAAGTAAGCAAGCAAAAGTGCTCAAAAAAGGTGTTTTTTGACACGCGAGCTGTTCTCCCGGACAGGGAGCAGCAAAGCCACCGCAGCAGCTCTGCCAACCATGGCGTCCCCAGGCGAAGCAACCTACAGTGCAGCACCTCGGGTGGCAGCCAAGGTTGGTCCGGGCAAAGACTGGAGCCATGACGGCTTCGCACCACATGTGCACCCCGACGCTGGTTTCCAACCCAGCCACATGGTGGGTGGTTCAGGGGCTTGAAGAAACCCCTCAGAGACTGCAGGAGACAGCTTGGGTGGAGATGAACAAAGACCACGGTGACTCAGGAGCATTTACCCACTCTCCTGCTCAAACAAAAACCACACGTTCTCCCAGTCTGGTCCCTAAAAGCACAGGAAGCGCATGAAGGGCTTCTCCTGGATGCTCTGGGAAGAGTGGCAATAAGCCACGCAACCGGGAAACCTCCAGTTCTGTACTCAGGACCCCTTCGGCATCTGCTGTCTTCTTACACAAGTGGAAGTTTGCGAAGGCAGCAGCTACTTCACTTTAGTTAACTGAAAACACAACACGAGCAGCTTGTCAGCCACATGGCAACCCCCTGCCAAAGCTGCTGTACTCCTTAATCTAACTCCATTTAATCCAATTTATTGTCTTAAAGCGCTGTCTCACTTCACACAAGAGCTTCATTCAGGATTACGGCTAAAATACAGCTCTCAACCCCAGGGCCTCATTCATTCTAAGGACTACCTCCAAAGCTGCATCCATCCAGGCAGATGTCTGCACAGCCTTTGTAAACACAGCACACTGCCAACAGATTCTCCTAAAAAACCCCCGAAAACACAAACAGAGCACGCCAAACTGACAACAGTTGATAACCTCACATGTAAATACCACCAGTATCTCCTTTGTTTAAGTAAGGCAAGTCAGGGAGTTGGGTTGCGCACCGTCCTCAGCTCCGAATCAGGAGTTGGAGACGTTTTGGCAATTTCTCAGGCAGTGACCCAGGTTCGCTCGCCAGGAGTTAGCGCAAAATGGAATCAAATCATGAACGTGGCGCATGTGACGGGAAGAGGGAAACCTGTTTCCAAGAAGGGATGCTTGTTGCAGGCTCGTTCATATGATTCCTCCGCTGAATAGCAGTGGAGTAACCACTACATTAATCTTCCTGGATGCTGCAGTCATGTTCCACCACCACTTCTGCTACTTAAAGAGTACAAGGTAAGTATTGTTAGCTTTCTTTACCACATGATTGAATTAACGAATGGTATGTGGACTCAACATATGCCCGGGCTCTCAATATGGGATTTGTGTACCAAGCCAGTCGTTGCAGCGGCCGAAGCCGCAGCGAAATACCACGCGCTCTCAACTAACACAGCACAGGTTGAAGAATGAACCCTTTAGAGATGCGAAGCGCTCAGTTCTCTCACGATACCTTCCCATGAAACAAAACTGCGTGTAAGAAAACAAAAAGCACGCTTATTTTATAACTAAACCCTTTGAAACTTAAATCTGGTGCTATTCTTGGACCGCAGGGCAGCCCGTGATTTTGCTACCCGAGAAGTACACAGCGACGATTTGGATGCCAAATTCTACGTTTGCTCACCAAAAGGTTGCCTTTTAAGTGACTTTAAATGACTTCGTTATTAATTTTCCCATTTGTAACACCTCCTGAAAGTAAAAAGTAAAACCAGCAAAACGCAGGTTGGATTTCTTTCTCTCACACCAGTGACATTTAAGGACTTGGCTCAAACTCGGCAAAATTACCCCAGAATAAAGCAGCAGGAGTATAGACATCGATACATACTGAGCCATTTCCTAAAGGATTTAAGAAATCAAGTTCTTTAAACAACGTGCAATTAGCAATGTGCAGTTAAAAGCAACTAAAGCTGCGTACAAAGTGGCAAAACACCAGACATTAATACCATTAAATGAGCCTTACCAGACCATCACAATTGCTGATAGCCACGGAAGCTCCGGGGATGTCAGTTATGTCTCCCACATAGGCGCAGTTGGTCCACAGGGGCTCTCTTCTCCATAACCTCTCGGTAGCAGTTCTAGTCTGACTCGTGTTACCAGCATCCCTTCCAGTTTCCAGAGAGTCTTCGTACCACTCCACGACGGCCTCGGGAGCCACTAAACGAGTGTTGGGTTTCAGCCGGAGATGGAATTCCCTTCCAAACGCAGTGACGTTAAAATACAGCTGTTTGGGGCTCTGTGATACCTCCCGTGCTGATCTTCTTTGGTGACTTGCGGAGAGGATATTGGAGACATAGCTTCCATCTGCGTTGGTACTAATTGGAATCACTAACCCATATGGTCTCGGTCTGCTTTTTCGTAGTTCTGCCAAGAGAAATACCCAAAACCAAACGAAAATTAGAACAAGAGCATGGAACGAGCCTGAAGACGTCTCCCCTTCCAACACTCCCAATTTCGGATGCCAGTTAGAGCTACTCTGAACCGCTCCACCGACAAGTTCAGCTGAAGAACGATAAAAACCTGTGTAGTTTTTACAAGGACAGGAGACAGTGCCGCTTCCCACAACAACGTGCATTAAATTATCTGCCAGATAGCTCCTCTGGATATGAGCACACCAACACAATGTAGGCACGCGTAAGGGACGCGTCACTGCGCGTTCTACCTGGAATACTCGGGTTTATATATCTCCACTTGGGTACCCTACAGCAATACTCTTAACACTATCCATGGTTATTATCAAAATGCTTTCGACTAGTTTTACCCAGACACCGTAACAAAGAAGAAAAGCATTTGATACGTCACCACATTAAGCAAGCTATGACGAACCAGGGATAACAAGAGAGCCATCGTAACTCCAGGGAAAGGATACGGATCCCGCCAAGGTGGACAAGCACCAGCACCGCTGCCCAGTTCCACACCTCAAATAAACACACAGCACATACGCACCCACAAAATACCCTCCACGCGCCAATGTTTTCAAGAAGCAGGTATTCCGTGACTCTCTTTTTCCTAGAACTTACAGAGAAACCCCTGAAATATTAATTTCCATTTATCTGGGGAGCTTCCTGGGGTTTAGGTTTGCTTAGTAGCCAACGCAAGCGGCAGCAACCCTTTCAAATCCTCTTGCAATAAATGCCACGCAACTCCTTCACGCACCTTGAAGAGAACTTCTTGCTCCTGTGGCAAGACCTCCACTAAGATTTTGAAAACGAAGAGCCACCCTTGGTTATAACTGCCATTTGTGTGTATATTTCTGCAGCCTTTGAAAACTGAAACGGGGAAGAGAATCCAGGGGATATCGCATACCGCTGATAAACGAATCGATGTCAGCAGTGGTACAAGCACTAACTTTTCCCTCTCCAGATCTCCTCTAACAAATCCCCTCACCCAGCAACTTGCTGTTGGCCCTTCCTCTTTGCGTAACTTGAGTAACGGAGTTCAAAAAGAGAAGCTAATGATTAAAAAAACCCAAACAAACCACAAATTTAAGTACAAATTTGTACCTAAATCCTGCACTTGCCTGCAATACACAAAAGTTCTAAACCCGGCAAAACTGCGCTCTGTCGACAGTACTAAAGAAATCCTCAGGTGACGCTACAGAAGCTCAGAGGCATGACCCTTAGCCAAGGCAAGGTGCCCTACGCACCAGGTGGGCTTCCCAGGAGAAGTCCCTGCTCTAAGACCTCTAAAATCAGCGTCAGAACATCCCTGGGTACCCGAGCCCCGTGGCCAAACGAGGCCGTGGGCAACCGATTCTGAGCAAAAGTTCTCTGAAGGCTCATCTGCTTCAGCAGAGGCATTGGCCAAATGCTAGCGGAGACAAAGCCATGGTAGGAAAAAAGGTAACAGCAATGAAAACCCCGTTTCCTACCGATTTCTGCGGTTCCCACCCGTCAGCTCAGGACTCCCTTCTAATTAGCAGCAGTATTAGCTGACTGGAAACCTTCCAGTTGGGTTCTGAATTTGCCTAGAGTGAATACAATCTTTCCCTCGCCCCCCCAAAAAAGCCTCTTTCTGTGTAGTCCTTTACCTGTACCCTGAAAATACCGTTATTAGCCCAAGAGAATAATTTTTTTCCCCTCTCCGCTCTCTACTGTTCTTAGGCAGTGATGAGAAACGGAAAAAAATCTCCTCTTTTGCTGAGAGAAAGGTCTTCTCCCGTTATCGCCCATCACACTTGCAGCCCGGCAATGGACACGCACACACGTGTTTCCTGTTGCCTTCAAGTCATTCCACACCGCTACAAAACAAGTCCCTCAAATGAGTTTCTCTTTTCTGCGAGACCTCACTAATCTGGCAGTCAGCAGGATATTCAGTGCCCAATTTTCAACCCGTAAAAGGAGAAGGAGAGACATTCCCGGGCCAGGTCAAGCTGTGGGCCAAACTGCTGCTAAGAACTGGACCAAAGCCTACGTGTTCTTACCTGCGTGAGAGTTAAAAAAGATACGCAGCACAGCAATAATTATTCCCTAGCTCTCCAAAGTGGCTAAAAAAGTACAAGAGTGATATTACTCACCCTTTTCATCTAACGAAACCTCCACGATTGGGCAGCTCAGAGGCTCCCGCTGAGAATTCCTCAAATAAATATGCTTAATTAAATGAGCTAAATTTTACCTCCTCCCAGCGTGAATCACACTTGGAACTGAGCATTAATAGAGAAAAAGCTCAGTAGCTCGTCCCTCTCTCCTGGTAGCAGTGGCTGCTTATTTTAATAGACCCATTCAGCGAATAACTTTAATAGCAAAACGTTCCTCATGGCTTCACACAACAGGTTTTTTTTCCTCCAGTTTTCTTTTATGCCAGAGGCTGAGGGATTTGACACAAAACCAATATATGGTACTGACAGGATAGATACGGGCATTTAAATTCCTGCGCTGTAAATATCTCTACGTAATACACAAATACAATACCACGAGCGAGCGAAAAGTTCCTTACGGTTTTCAAGCCCGTTGCTGTGCAGACGTAGCCCATGTCCCGCAGCCGGCACTCACGGGGCACCTTTCAGCAGCAGCCAACTCCACCAATTCTGCCATACACCCCCAAGATCAGGTTCTAAAACCGGTGCCATAATTAGGGCATTCTCCTTAGGATAATTCCCATCTAAAACACTGGGAATTCCTGACCAGGATTGCTAACCTCCCCTCCTTAGAGAAGGGACCAAATTAAAACTCTCAACTCATTTTTATTAATTAGGCACCGGGAGACACGAGCTGCCGGGTTGTATATCCTAACTGGGTCAAAGCAAAAATTCAGATCCTCATGTTCCCTGCGCTGCAGCCGTGAGATTTCATTCACATTCCTCCTTTTACCTCCCCGAGATTCTCCGTGGCTTTTTTTTTTTTAATAAAAAAAAAAAAGAAAGCAGGGTGCTCAGTGCCAGAGACCACAGTCTGGTGATCGGATTCTGTGTTCACCGCACAATTGAGAAACCGCTTTGCATGTCTTGCAGCACTATTCCCAGACTTCTACTTGCAGAGGCAAAAAAAAAAAAAACCAAAAAAGTTATTTTGCTAATAAGAAGAACAGCCAGCTAGCCACAAGAAGGTAGAACAAAGGCTGGAAAATAAGAACTGTCAAGTTTTTGAGTCAGCAAAAGCCTTTTCCAGAGTCTCTAAGTGCTGAGCTAGAAGAGGAAATGCCTTTTGTTCAAAGGCAATTAAAATTAAATGTGACATGACTGAATACTGAAGACATCGAAACTCCTCCGCTGACTTATATTACCCTTTTTCCATAGACCGTATGGTCTTCAGAAATGCTATTCCAGCTGTAGGTGTTCCCTTTCCTAGGCTAAAATTTCAGAGTCGCTCTGTTCTGCTAATTCAAAGCTTACAGTAACGATCGGAGAAGAAACGCAGAGCAATAGAAAAAGCACTTAACTTCAAATTTTCTTTTTTTTTTTTTTTTTCCCCCATCTGGCTTTAAACTGCTGCTCCAGTTGCACAATGTTTAGGTTGAAAGGAAGCACTTAAGAAAGAACATCACATTCTTTCATTGTGTGCCAAAACATAATTAGCTAGAAAATGCCTCTGAAGAAGCCTGTCCGGACTTTTTTTTCCCTCAAATACACACGAAACCGAAGAATTAACACCGCTGGCTCACAGTAGTTGGCGTTGCACCATAAAACAACTGTTGACAACGGAGGTTCAAAAGCCCGAAACTTTTTTTTTGCCCCCCCCCAAATAATCCGCATTTAGAAGAGTAATTATTTTTTCGATATAAGATTTTTGTGAAGTACATTGGTCAAAAATCGTTCATGCGCTTGCCCGCAGCAGAATTCCAAATGCATAAATAACCACTTTGAAAGAATATTTCAAAAGCGCAGACGAAACAGAAATCAGTGCCATCAGCGGAAGAGCAGGAATTTCTGAAAATTCAGAGGAATTATTTCTATGTCTAAACCAAGTTACCCAATCTTGAAGGCAGCACTATTTTTCTTCTTTTTATAAGTATTTAAACCTCGTCTAGTGTTCGTTATTCTAACTGTTTTTTTTTTCCCTCACGCTGCACATAAATCAATTCGGGTAGCAGGACTCTCCTTTTTGCAGCCCTCTGCGTTGCAGCCCAAGTTCCGCCTTTTGGGAACAAATTCATTTGAGACCCCCGGAGCTCCTGTGCCTATCACTGTGACCTCTGAAATTCCGTCCACCCAATGGAAGTGCTGGCAGCATCGGTTTTCTCCCCATTTTCTGAGCTGCGGCAACGCGATATAGATTAATTACTATGCGCGGTACCCACCCCGGCCTCTTTCTATTGCCAGCAAATACTTCGCTGAGGAATAGCAGCGTGGAAAACTACTAAAATTCTACCAAAAGCACAACTGTGTAGGCAAAGAGCTCTCCTGCAGGATGCGTCTGAAGGTGGCTTGCGGGGTGAGGAAGCTCAGCTACCTCGGCAAAAGGACCGGACCGAAGGTAACACCTCCGGCACATCGCTGAGCCCACATCTTCTGAACAGCATCCACGAGCTATGATGCAATTGCATCACCAGATGGCGGATATCCAGCTTTGCAGTGGAAGCACTGGGGGAAAAAACAATAATTACCTGCTTGCTGGAGGAATTCAGAGGACAGCATTTCAATAAAAAGACCGTCACGAGTTCCCATGTTCTGAGAGATTACCCTTCCATCCCACAGATAACCCTAACGGGATGAGCGCAGAGCTCTTCCAGTCACTTAGCAAAGTGCTGCTTAACAACAAGAAACGATGTGACAGTGAGAAAAGAGATGTCGTCCCCATTTTCTGCCTCCATCGTCGGTTGGTGCCTTCCAGAAAGCAAGTAGCCGTTTTTGGCCCTTCTCTTTCACCAATCTGGGTCACTTCAGAAGTGCCATTCGCTCTGTGGTTGGCTGCCTTTAGGTGGCAGAAATGCCCAGAGAGAAAGACAGGGCAGAGGAAGGGAGGTGGGTTTCTTGAGAATTGCCCCACCATCGGTACCCGAAGAGGGATGAGGCCGCACGGCGCATTTCAGCGCCGGGCGCTGCGACTCGGGACGGCTGACAGCAAGCAGAGAGGCTCCCGCGGTACACCTCTCGCTAGCGTCCTCCTTCCTTCCCTTCGCTGCCCACTCGGCCCGGGGACACAGACGGCTCCAGAAATTCCTTGTGGGATTTTCACAGCCTCTGCTGAGCTGCGGGCGGCCGTATTTTATCCAGGCTGCCGTTCCGCAGGTCAGGCATCCCAGTTTTCTTCCAGAAGGAGCACCCACTGAGCAGCGACGGAGCTCTGCCGCGTGGGAGGCGGAGGCAGGAAAAGGGAAGATGCCGCACCACCCCGAGCGCCAACACCTTCAGCCCTACTATTTCACGAGGGAAAACAGAACTATTTCCTCCTGATGGTTTCCAGGCATTGGCAGTACATTATGCATTAACGCTATTAATTAAGCTTGGGTAACTCCCTATCGCTATAATACATTCTGTACTGGTATTTTTTTTTTAAATAATAAAATCCTATATGCTTTAATTTGTCCTAAGTGACTTTCCAGGCTATGAGAAAAGATTAGCTGATTAGCCAGCCCTAGGCCAAATCAAAATATACACCACCGATGCAAAGGGACACTTAATAGGGACTTAAAAAGTAGGACAGAGCCCATTTGGAGGCAATCCTAACAGAGGTTTTACTGTCGTAATTAAAACTCCAAACTGAGTAAGCCACGCTTTTTGAATCAGAATTTACAGGATGGACATGACTTTAAATATTAACAGTCTGAAAACATAAAGCGTAGGACAAATCCCAATGACTGCAAGTGTTAACTAACTACCTGTACTTTGAAAATACCTTTTCCCCTCAACTAAACGCCATGGATCCCTGAAAGCCGGAGTGACTCGCAGAGAGTCTGGCCCTGGTAAGCCATGGGACTCTCAGTTCTGTTGGCTTGAACCAAAAGCCACCCAGACGCTGTGGAGGAGACACAGATGGGCCAGCAGCTCTCGCGGTGGCCACCAACCAAACCTTCCTGACTACAGCAACGCTGGGACCATGAAAGCACGGAAAAAGTTAAAAGAAAAAAAAAAGTTATTTTCCAGATTAAGGAACTTTTGTCTGATGTACTGTATAACTTAAAAGATGTGTTCCTGTATAGCTTATGGTTGCTGAAATTCAAATACAATCCATTTCTCATGGAAACGACTAGAAATAAAACGCGGGCTCAGCATACCACTGGAAAAAAAGTCTGCTTGCCAGTTAGGTTTAAACGTACCTAACTGACTCCGTTCCCATTATTCACTGATCGCAGTGGAAATCAACCTAAGCCCAGAAGAACGCACTGCCAGAACAGAAATTGAGACAAGACCTCCAAAATTCAGAGAAACACTTGAAATTCTTTGCTGAACAAAACCTCAAATCAAAACCTGAACCAAAACTTCAGAATTGGGAGGTTCTACGGCAACTGGCAATAGAATTGCCCAGGGTCCATACCCACCGCTTCTCTCACCACCAAGCTCCAGTGCACGATGCTGTGCCGACACTCACGCTCGACAGCACGCCATGGAAAGGCTTGTTTCACACCTGGGAGCGCTAAGGCGCGCGTGAGACGGCGTACCCTCGCACCGACATCCCGGGAGAGCGCGCGCCAGCTTCCGCCTCTTTCCACAGCCTCGTCCGTCCCACAGAGCGCTATGTTATCCGTCGGTTTAAACGAACACAGATCTTCTGCAGCTAAACTTTGCGCACATGCTCCTAATCCTACAAAGCTTCCCCGTCCTTAAAAAAGAGTCAGAAAGGTTGCGGTTTCGGTGCGAAGTACCCCGCGGGCACGACCGAGC
The DNA here is from genome assembly GCA_017639485.1 of Pluvialis apricaria. Taxonomy (NCBI): domain Eukaryota; kingdom Metazoa; phylum Chordata; class Aves; order Charadriiformes; family Charadriidae; genus Pluvialis; species Pluvialis apricaria. Next base: position 83,465,610 of record CM030010.1, read on the forward strand.
TCCTCGCGCTCCAGTGCCCTCGCTCATCCCAGACACCGACCACGCTGCCCTGTGCTTTCATACCTAAGGATGGCAATTTACAATGCAACGGCACACAGCTACCATTAGGCAGGCAGCAAGTACACTGGGCCATCAGCAGAATATGAAGAGGCCTCGGCGTTAAGACAAATTTTTTCCAGCTAAAAGAAAAGGCTGAGCACTTCCAAGGCAGAAGAAAAATGGCATGAAGACGTGGTTTGCCCTGGCCAAACGCAGTAGGCATTTCCTCCTGGATTCAGAAATGAAGACAAAGCATCTGACCCGGAGCCGACGTGCCGTGACACCAGAGCTAGTTTAAGCACACTGCAACTTTTAACTTGTGGTGTTTTCTGTTTTAAGAAGGGAAGCACGGACGCATCGGGATGCGAGAACGCATAATGAGAGGGCATGTGAATTCAAGTCATGCCACATCACTCTGAAACTACAAATGCTCCTGGGTGGTAATGGTGTGGGGGTACGCAAGGGAACGCTCGCCTGCATACAGATCGTTTGTCCAGAAAATAAACTAGTTTGTGAGCTGACTTCTTTTATTTCCATTTTGATAGCAGCAATAATAGTTAGAGAGACTTACCTATTTGGAACTGGCGTTCTTTACCAGCCTGCAGAACAGAAAAGAAACACATGCACAAAGTTGTTAGTGAAATTACTCTGCGACGGGTGACAGCAGAGCGCTTCGACAAGGCTGAAAAATTACTTGTTCTCTACCGCACCATTTTTTACGGTTCTGCTTTTGGTTTCCAGGGATGGCATTTTTCCTGAACTGCACAAACAGCTGTTCCCACCAGCAAACTCACAGACTCCACACTAAGTTTGACATAAATAGAGGCGCTAAGAAAATCCTGGTTCGCAGTGACTATCGAACCGATTCTATACATCGTGACACTGTGCCAAAAAGTTAGTTCAGCGCCCCAAGAAAGGTCTTGGTGTCCGCGCCAGTGATGGGTTTGGAGAATCGCGGGTGCCGCCAGCTCCAGAGGGGGGAAGAGGCACGGGGACCCCCTGGGGGGTGGGATGGGAGCCAGCGGCTGCCACACGCTCCGGCCCAGAGGGGATGCTGCGGCCCCGGTCCCGGCCGGGGAGGGGACAGTCGGACGCAGAGAAGGGGTGTAGGGGGGCCCGAAAGGTGTTAGGGACGAGAAGGGCACGGCGGGAGAGGGTCCCCGGCCGGTGCCACAGAACGGGAGCCCGGTGTGAGGGAAGGGGCGGCAGCTCCAGTGGCTCCCCAGGGCCGCGGGCAGGGAGGGGATGGAGGGGACAGAGGGAATGGGAAGGGATGGAGGGGACAGAGGGAATGGAGGGGCCGGGAAGGGACGGGACGGAGGGGAAGGGAAGGGATGGGAGGGGACGGAGAGGAAGGGAAAGGAGGGAAAGGTACGGAGGGGACGGGACAGAGGGAATGGAGGGAACGGAGGGGAAGGGATGGAGGGGAAAAGAAGGGATGGGATGGAGGGGAAGGGATGGAAAGGAAGGGATGGAGGAGATAGAGGGGAAGGGCAGGGAAGGGATGGAGGGGTCCCGCCGCCACTCACCTGCCGGCCGGCCGCAGCGCGGATCCCCAGGAGCGCGGCTGCCACTAGCCAGAAGGGCAGGAGCACCATCACGGGGACCGCCGCCCGGCCTCACCGCCCGCTCCCGGCCCCGCTCCTCCCTCCTCCTCCTCCCCCCCGGCGGGGCCGTAACCCCGCTAGCCCCGGCTAGCCCCGGGGCGGGCGGCGAGTGCCGGCGCCGCCTGCAGTGGCCCGCTGCTCCCTGCCCGCGCCCTGCCCGCGCCGCGCCGCGCCGCCCGCGCCGCCTCATAAAGCCGCACCGGCCCCCCCCCCCCACACACCCCGGGGCGCCGCTCCGCCTTCGGGCCGGCCCGGCACGGCACGGCACACCCACCGCGGGGGCCGGGCCACCACAGCACAGCCCAGGCCGCCGGCGGACGGCGGGGGAACCCACACCCCGCGGCTTAAGGTGGCGGACCCCGCGCCGCACGATGAGGCGGGCGCCCCGACCTCCCGGCCCAGAACGGTTTGGGTGGGAAGGGACCTTGAAGATCACCCAGTCCACCCCCCTGCCCTGGGCAGGGACACCTCCCACCAGCCCAGGTTGCCCAAAGCCCCGTCCAACCTGGCCTTGGACACCTCCAGGGATGGGGCAGCCACAGCTTCTCAGGGCAGCCTGGGCCAGGGGCCCACCACCCTCAGAGTGAAAGATTTCTTTCTAATATCTCATGTAAATCTCCCCTCTTCCAGTTTGAAGCCATCCCCCCTCATCCTATCACTCCATGCCCTTGTGAAAGGTCTTTCCCCAGCTCTCCTGTAGGCCCCCTTTAGGCACTGGAAGGCCGCAATAAGGCCTCGGCGGAGCCTTCTCTTCCCCAGGCTGAACCCCCCCTCTCCCAGCCTGTCCTCTCAGCAGAGGGGCTCAGCCCTCGCAGCATCTCCGGGCCCTCCTCTGGCCCCGCTCCAACAGCTCCGTGTCCTTCTGCTGTTGGGCCCCCCTGAGCTGGAGGTAGCGCTGCAGGGGGGGCTCCCCAGAGCGCAGCAGAGGGGCACAATCCCCCTCTTGCCCTGCTGGCCATGCTGCTGGGGATGCAGCCCGGGATGCCGGTGGCTTTCTGGGCTGCCAGTGCACATTGCCAGCTCACGGCCAGCTTCTCATCAACCATCTTTTCGTCCATGTGCCTGACAAAGGAAACCCAGCCTATCTGCAAAGGAAAAACCTTCCCACCCATCAGCTCCCTGGGTAGGGGCGCTAGCTTCACGCCACAGCAGTGACTCCGAGAAGAGGTCCCCAGCCTGGGACCACATCCCTAAGCTTCCTTGGTTCCTACCAACGCAAAGCAGCGCAGCAAAAGCTACCAAGTCCCCGACATCCCACCGCACTGGAGCCCGGTCGCAAAGCGACTTCTCTTCCGCCCAGCTGGGAGCTCGGCACACAGCCAAATCCCCGCCGCACAACAGGCAGTGTCACCCCGCCTGGCCAGAAACCAAAATTTCCTCATATAGGGCCTTATGCAGACAAAATCCTTCAAAAACGCACTCTGTACATTCGTGGTCCCCTCTCTTCACCTGGAAGATGTTATGCAGTTGCGCCGATGCAGTAACAAGTTGGTGGCAGATACCGCCAGTGGTATCCCCAAGGGACAACCAACAAACTTTACAAATAACCTTTTAGGAGGCAGAGACAAAGCCCTCCTCCATCCTTGCGCTTTAGCTGTATTCAAAGAGAGGTCTGAATTTTGTCAGGGTCAGGATTATCTGGTGCTACTAACTAAGGGAACATCCGGATCCCAGTATAAAACCGTAGTGTTCTCTTCTACCTTTTGTATTACCACTCATGCCGTATGTCACGACCAACCAAACACGCTTCTGTGGGCCTCCATCTAGCACAAACAAGAGGATCCTTGCTACTCAAAGCATTTCAGAATAAACGCGTGAAAGCCTCGCTGCAATAATCTTTTAAGCTGAACTGCCTGCCAGATACCATCACACCTACACAAAAAAACAACATACTGGTTCTACTCAACCTGAGTCGCCTCACAGCAGCATTTAAGAGGAAGAGACCTCCAGCCTCAGTTTTCAGGAGGTATCACGAATATTTAAACCGCACCAGCCTCTGGGGCAAACCCCGCTGTTTCAACAAACACAGGTCCTGAGCTGCATTACGTTCTCTCACAAAGCAAAAAAAATAAAAGGAATTTTTTCTGAGCAAGTGGGAATACCTGGATATGTACCTGTTATCGCAGGTGTGAGATCATTTCTGTACGTCAGACAACGGAAGCAGCATGCGACACTCCCCACACTGTAAGAGTGGCCAGCCGCACGCTGCACAAGAGCCACTTTTTGGAAAGACCGGGATCAGAAAAGCTGAAGTCCTGTAAATTGCCAGTTACAGAATTATACACGAAAGGGTAAGTTAAGGACAGTAAGTTTGCAAAGCCACAAAGTTGGAATTGTCGACAGAGGACTGCCAAAGCCAGGACGGCAGCCTGGGCTCGCTGTCCTCTGCGCCCTGACACGTGCTGCCATTGTGTGGTAACACACCGCTTCTCCCACAGGGCTCTTCCCTCACCCAGCGCACAAAATGGGTACCGTTCACTTAATGTACAGCTATTCCACATTTTATTTCCCTCGCTGATGTTCACCATGGGACCTCAGACCTTATTTATGGCTCATTATCCAAACCCTGAAAAACAAGGGTCATTTCCTTGCGGGTTTTCCCGCAATACAACATACCCGAGTGCTTTGCAAACCATCCATTCTCTGTGGGGAAATGATGGACCGGCACAATCTCTGGTGCTTCACGTGGCTAATTATAGATGCAATTCATTATTTCATCTCATTTTCTTCTATTTTATCTAGCTAAAAAGCTAAGGCTCTTTTTGATCTCGCTCCGCAATTTCAGACGGTCAGGCTCCCCGCAATGGGGAATACACAGGAGGAGCTGGTTTCCGCAGGAATGCTGCGGAAAAAGCAGTTCTGAGGACTCCCTCTAACCCGGGAGCTGCTGAAGAGAGCTTGGAAGGGAATATCTAAGTGCAGAAAGCCATCGCACAACAGGCGCAGGGAACCAAACTTCTGGTGTTTTGTCATGGTGTCTCTCTGATCTTAAAAACACGCTTTCAATCAAGTCATGCGCATTACACCCGAGGTTGCGGAACTTCTCCAAATTGGCTAAAATAGTTCCTAAACGTCAAAAAAACAAAGAGCCACCAAAGGCAGACCCGGCGGCCAGGACAGATACTCTGTTTTGCAGTCTTTGAGAGCAAAGAACCAAGGTTTGACAGAATTGTAAGAGAGCAAAAATAAGGTGCTAAAATTGGATGCCTCGTCAGCTATTTCTAATAAGAAACAAGACTGATTACTGTATCAGTAAGACACGTAAATCAAGGCAAGTTCAATTAAAAAAGTTCAATTAAAGACATTTCTCATCCCTAACAGCCAAGTTAGGACATACTATTATCAACAAAATCATAGATTTTCTTGTGCGTATTTCAAGTCTCATATATATACACACATATATATGTATTTACATATGCCTGTACACGTATATATCTCTGTTCAGAATCTGCTAAGCATTTGCAATTCTAAAATGCTTCTTGCCGACGCTACATCAGATGGGCTTTCTGCATCCGTGCGGTTTCTGTTCACGCACTAGACTGACAGCTACCAATATTTTATGAACCCAAGGGTTAGGCCCTGAAGTCTAAAAGGTTTTGCAGAGGGCCGGATTCTGGAGCGCAAAGACTGCAGCGGCGTTTGCGTGGCGAGAATACTACTTACGGGAGTAAAACGTGGCATTACCTGATAATAAAGGCTCTGGAAGACGGTCTCTATGAAATCTCACGTTCTCCCACAGCAGAAGCGCCTGCAACACAACACAGTTTCTAAGCAAGTTGTAACTGGAACAAGAATTCAAACTGAGAAACTTTAAAAATGAATAGTCCCTCCATGGAACCGAGAGAAATTAACTGAAAGGGAGTCTTCACAATGGTATTTAATACAAGCTTTCAAATATTAACATCTTTTTGGGACAAGCCCCTAGTAAACTTAACTAGAACATCTAGGAATAGAATCTATGGTGTAGACAAACCACAGTCTTCACTGATCACGTATGCACGCATGGTTTAATACTCAGTTTTGCAGTGACATTTCCTGCTATTTAGGAATCATTACAATTTACCAAGTTTCTGCTCTACTGTGCTCTTTGCCAGTCGGCATTTCACGACCTTTCTTAATAGTGGCCACTTTGGAAAGCATCGATTCTGTTCTTTCCAAAACAGACATACCAGTAGAAATTAGCCAGAGGTAAAACAAGGTGCCTGGTTAAGACAGCTGAGATATCCACTTTGAACGCCTGCTTTAGAAAACTAAAAATATTTGGTGAGCATCGTGCAGATGGTTGCCTGTTTTCACAGGACCTGCCGTAGCAGTGGGCCATGGAGGACAGCTTGCTTTAAGAAAAGAGAATGCAGGCTGGTTCAAAAAAAGTACAAGGCGCTCCAGATAAGGCAGTTACACAGTAATTTACTTTCTTTGCCACCTCCGCAAACTGAAGAACACATCCCTTTTACAACACTTGGACTATTTTTTCTTTTTCTTCTGTTTTTTCTTTTTTTTTCTTTTTTTTTTTCTTTTTTCTCTTTTAATCTTTACCATTAAAACAAGAGTTTGTCATTTACTTCCAGATACCAGCTCTGCTGACACGTAGCTTTGGTATCTGAGCCTAACTTACCTTTAACGATTGATAGTTTGGGCGTCAGATTTTGCTGCTGGCCAGAGCGTGCCCTGATCTAACCCCACCCAGGATGGGACCGGAGACCCAGGTCGTGTTCCTGGGAACCAGCCCACGTGTACACGACCTGGCCAGGTTTCCAAGCCTGCCAAACCCTCGGCTTAAGGAAAAGGGGAAATGTTTTTTTTTTCCAAGTAATTAGAGATGCAGTGGGCCTACAGTGCCATCATTAAACCTAAGGCAACATAAACCAGTTCCTTAGCACAGGATACATCTGAAAAGAATGCCCGCGCCTCATTTTAAAATTCGTCCCTATTTGCATTTCAGCAATGCCTGAGGTCCCATTTATGGACTGGAGACCCATTGTAGGAGGCATTGTGAACGCACACAATACAAAGGCCATGCGCGAAGACCTTTCCGTTGAAGGGCTGTAGTCATACAACTGCCAAAAAAACCCAACCAAAACCCAACCCCAAGAGCCTGGATACACAAGAACCAAATTTGATGTTCCTAAATGCCAACCCATCCCTTGCTGCACACTTGTATGGTTAGTTGTACAACTACACTTGGCTCCAGCGGCAGTGTCTCTTCTGCTCTCCAGGCAATTCAGCAGGATCACGGCTAACGAAGGTGCCACGAGTGGCTCTAGACCTTGTCCCACCATCACCCAGGTGTATCAATATTGCCCTTACAATCCCAACGACCAGCTCCTCTCTAGCTCCGCGAGGCAGCAAATCCAGTCGTGCACTCCGAAGCTGTGAAAGCCTTTTTTGCTGAGACACCACCTTTAAAATTTTCACCTTATTTGCCAACCAACGACTTCTATCCTTTGATTTCCAAAACTACATGAGAAGCTTTTTTTTTTTTTTGATATTACCTTTCTTGTGTGTTTACCACAGTGGCCTAAGAAAGGGATTTCAGTACCAAGGTGTCAGACAAGACTTGCCAGGCAGCACGTGAAATGCAAGCACTCTAGAAATGAAAACAGCTATGGTTTCTCCTTCACAGTGCATTAAAACTGGGAATATTAAACCACACAACCATATTTAATTGTTTTAGACACTATTAATCTAGCAGATTGTTAGATGAAGAAACATAGTAGACCTATTATTTTTAACAAAGCAGCGTAAGATTTATGGTCAAGATTTAACCACAGGACATAGGAAACTGGAGAGAAAAAATGCGAGACATGAAAATTACAGTTGTAAAATACGTTATAAAAAATAGAAATAACGGAAAGAGGCAGTGCTTGGGACAATTTTGTATAATAGATACATTCCATAAAATTGTTCCTATTTTAGGGTGGTTAATTTTGAAATTATGCGTGCCAAATAAAATGCAATTAAAACCACCTCGAATCCTCATAAGACACGAATAAATAAATGCCCATAAATCATTCTAAAAATAAGATCCAGTAAGACCAAGCTTTCAATGGCCTGCGGTACTGATACAGAAATCGGCAGTTCTTGTGTCGCAAGAGGTTCCTGGAACTGCTGAGGCAGCGACCCTGACACGCCGCGCGCACTCTGACAGCACCCAGGGCCTGGTTTAAACGCTCGTGCTTACCTTCAGCCCTCAGAAGAAAATACAGATGGAAAAAAACCCCTTTCCTATCCAGCACAGTGTGTGCATGGCGTGCGTTTTCTCTGCCTTGAAATTCTAGAGAATCGCCTTCAGGTGAGGGATGGACTTACTTGAGTTATACCTGTGTGCCGGGGGTATGGGAACTGTTGTGGCCGTCCACACCTATTCTTGTTAGCGTTTTTCTGGTTGTAGAAATTCCAGATTTACACGTTTATATGTACGCCCTTGTGGACAGTCAAGAGCTGTGCAATCTCCTTGTCTGTACAGAGAGATATACGACATACACCTGTAGATAACAGGGGAGGCTGAGCACTTGCTGGACGCACAGAAATGGCTGCTCACACGCTCTCAACCATTTTTACGCTGATAAGAGAAAGAGCGATTATTGGCTTCTGGGAATTTGCACTCCGAGGTCTTAAACTGGGATTATATTTGCCAGGGATGTTTTTACTTTCCATTTCCCCTTTATATTCCATTGACCCGGCAGAGCAGTGCCCTCCACTTGGAAGTGCTCAATCCGAGGACTTAAGTAATGCAGAAAACATTGCCCAGTACTCTCTTTAAAACAGAAATCTCCTCCCAGTCAAGCAAAATGGGAAGGATGCTAGAACTATTCTCACCAGAGAGCGGCTGTTCTTTCCGGAGCATTTATTGTAAGCTAAAGTGTGAGGGCATGTTTGAATTTCCGGAATTGTGGAAGTGATCCGTTCTGTTAGGGCAGCCAACCCGGCCTGAGGAACTGCATTTCAGGAACATTTAATTCCCAGGACTTCATAACCAACGATGGAGGTAAGTAATGGAAGTGCTAATATCCTAAGATGAGCATTAAGGCACAAACCTTTATTACTTCTGTAGCCACGCGCTGCCTGCCAAGGCACCCGTGAACATGCTAGAACACTAGAATTCTTAAGCAAAGGTGATTTTACAAAAACAGCACTTAAAACAATTCCTGGCAAGAACAGGTAATGAATTCTCAGTATATGAGCAGGTTCAGTGAAACTTGTCATAAGGAGAGAGGGGACAGAGACGAAGAAGACAGCAGAAGGTCTGACATCCCCTGTAAGAGTTCTTCTGTGAAAAGCAGTGCCATCCACGCTAGCGGAAAATTACACCGGGAAATGTGGGGGTTTTAGCGTAATGGCCACCCTGTCACAGAACAGATATACGCCACAGAATTTAAAGTTTCCTTCCGGTCAGGAGATTTACAGACAAACCCTCCAAACACCGGTTTCTTGAAGCTGTTTGCGGTCAGCCGAAACAACCATGCCGAACACGTGGTGGACCCTCCCCTAGCCCCTACCAGTCAATACAAGACGCGTTCCCAGCGCAGAGGAAGATATTTCACAGCCCCCACTGCCTGCTGACTGGCTGCAGCTTCGCATTTTCCACAGCTTTTTATTTATCCTTTGTGCACCGGCGTAATGTCTGGCCTTGAATCCGCCTACTCCAGAGCACACGCCACATAAATTTAACCTGCGGCAGCCTAGACAAGCTGTTGACCGACAGCAAAGATACCATAAAGCCTTCTCATAAAGGCCATGGCCTCCACGAAGCAGTCTGATTTATCAGGAATCCCACAAAGCTTCAAGATTAGACAGAATATAGTATGAACCAGATCAGCATCTCGCCCTACTGCATGTACACCTCCCATTGGCTTCGCCAGCTTGACGCTCTTCCTTTGTAACTTCTTAACAAGTGCTTTGGTTTCAGTCACATTCTTAGAGTGATTTTGGGGGAGGGGGATGACTGTAGAGAGAGTAAGTGAATATTTTTTCAGTGTTCTGGTTCCTTTTCTGTCATTGATTCGCGGAGAAGGAGGGAGGGAGGTTGCACACCTGAGCATTCCCTTACCTACCAAATATAACAAAGATGGCTTGAATAATATCCTCGTTTGACTCCCTAAAACCAGAAAAGACAAACGCCACACCGCAGAAATGAAAAATGACACATGGAAGTCAAGACTATCCAGTTGAAAGGCCGTTCCTTAAGCAAGCCGATGAGAATGTCCAATTCAGCTCCACTTTGAAGCTGCCTGCTCCAAAGGCTTACGATGTTATCCAACGACCTCACAAAATACTTCAAGTCAATCACATCTCGGTTTTGTTACTTCCATTTCCTCAATTCTCTTACAAAAGGTCATTCCATGTCACAAGAATAAAAACAACAACTCGAGGACAGTTGCCAGCAGACCCTTTTGTAAGCATTTCAGTACTGACCGTGGCTGGAATCCCAGAGACACCACTGTTCCTGTAAACTGCTGATGGCTCAAAGGGCATGTGAATCGGGACCACGTGAAGCTGCAGGCTACATCCCACCGCCTTCACATCAGCTTTGCTTTCGGTTATGTCAGTGTCTATAAAGAAAAGAGGCAGTTTATGTCGCTGTCTTTGCATTAAAGGCATTTTGCGTTACAGCTGAAACCTAACAAAATACTAAGGGGATGCTCAACCTCAAGCACACAGAGCCTAATTTCTGCTATATGCTTGAGCTGAAAGACATAGAAGCAACCAAGAGAAAACTGGGCTTTATTAGAAGTTTAGACCATCTGACAATGATCCCTGCACACTACCACTGCAGCCGTTCTCTCCCAAGCTAAAAGAAAATGAGAATAATTTAAGCTCCAATTCAGTTTTACCACTCTTCTATTAAACCCCCCTTTAGTTAGGGTGGGCAACTTTAATTTAAGGAAGAAAAAAAACCCCCACTCTTAACCTCCACGTAGACTCGGTGTACAACGGACAACTGGGGCACATCCACAGCGCGATGCTGCTCAGCCATCGGTCCCCTCCCTGCGCGGTGGCAGTGGTGCGCAGCTGACACCAGGGCGAGCGTGAAAGTGTATAAATCTATACTTAGGAGAAAGTCAGCTTTCTCACCAGGTGCCCTGGATGCTTTAGGTTACTCTCCATTAAAGGACCACCCACTCCTTCCTTGTGCGCAATAGGTGGGCGCTGTGTCACTGCAGGTGCACGCGCCATCCAACCCACCGAGGCAGGATGCAAACTACTCCCTCTGTTATGCGTATTTCAACTGGTCTTCTCCAGGAAGAATAATTAAGATAATAAGGAATTAAAATTTCCTTCAGTTCAATACCGCAGGTTAAGTACACATCTACGCCACCACGCAAACCTCAGTCAATGGCAGGAGTAGAAAGCCGAACTGAGATTCTGCACTGAAGAGCGTGCAATGTGAAGGAGCTGCCACTATGGATGCAACAGCAGGACGGGGCCGAGCACTGTTATTTCTAGACAACCCCAATTCTGGGATGAGAGAAGGGAAGTTCCCCGTTGCAAATAAATATACCAGAACCACAGTACAAAGCGCTTTCAGTAAATCTTACGGATACTGACCCATTCGATAGGTTTCATGTGAGAGGACACCGCCAGCGTCAAAACAAAATGAGAAGGAAGTTTCCAGAGCTGCCAGCGCATGTGCCCGCTCCCAGCAGACTTACCTAGGCAGAAATTGGCAACACCAGATAAAAGTACTCGGGAAAATATTGATGGTGTATAAGAAACTTCAGTAACTTTATAGGTGGATGCAACCAGAAAGTCAAAATACTAATATTATTTTAGGATACGCATGTATTGCACATATGCACCTCTGTCATCACTTCCTTCTTAACTCTTTTAATTGACAGAAGTCATTATTAAGCCTCTATTTTCAGTACGGAACATACGTGACTAAATTAGAAAACGCTTAATGTTTATTCAGAAAGCCTCACCCGCAGGCTGTAACACCGCGGAAACTTCCTCGGTGTTGTTACTACAGATACTTGGACAAGACTGGTTAAATTCCATGAAGTTCTGTGACGTTCGAGAGCTTTACTTTGTCAGCTGGGGGTGGGGACAGCTCTTTTCGAAACTCGCTCTTTTGGAATCATCGTTATTTACGTATGGAATGAGTGTTCACATCTGCCATCTCCAGAGACCTTAACGGTCCGTTTGCAGTCATAAGAGGTGTTATGCCAGAAGTACTGGCCATACTGTCGGTTGAGTTCGGGGATTTCCGCCCCCACCCCAGATACAGATGGGCTTGTAACAGGGCAAGAAATTGCTACTTGTAGATTTTCGCATTATTGTTGCTTTCGTACCAGCTCACATGTTGTGCTGGCCCTTACTTGGACCAGATGGTGAAGTGACAGTCCAACTCTCGCGCTACCAGTTGTATTTTATCTAAACAGACAGTTTTACGCACAAAACTGCTGTGCTCGCTCCGGTGCACGTCCTGCACTGCACGCTGCTGCCAGTGCACACGGAAGGCTAGCAACAGGCGGGATTTGCAAACAAGTTGCAAGAGGTTTGACCTCAGACCCATTGAAGTGCCACACTCAGTTAGCGTCCAGGCCATCAGCACAGAGACGCCCAGCTTTCTTACGCCCTCCGGAAAATCCCAGCCCTGAGCCTCCATCTCTGACACCACGTACGCAGAACATTCAAATTCATGCGCCGCACAGGGAAGCGGGCGAGCTGGCAGGTATCGCCACTTTGACTTGAATTTGCTGGGACGCTTCCAAATCACTTCCATTTCCAGAACGAATTAAAACAGGTGCTTTGTCCCTGCAAAGCAGCTTAAGCTGCAATCCCGATACCACTTGCTGCTCTCACATGGGCTCACAGTCATTAAACATTTAAGCCAAAACAAGAAGTTGTTGAGATGAGAGTCGCAATGTTTAGCAGATAAACCTCTGCCTCTCTGGACCCCGCTTCTCCACCCTCTCTCTACAAGGTTCCATCTGCTTTAAGAGACGAACGTAACCACGAGGGACAACTCCAAATACTGTTTAAAAAACAGAAGCTTAAATGAAAATGAGAACTGAGCTTCTGACCTTACCTAGGGTCGTCTTAGCACGTCAAGGCTGGGGTTATTTCCAGGGCAGCATGCGAGAGCTTTCACTGCAGCTGCTTCAATAGTGCTCTGCCCGTGGATTAACGAATGACTTTGGCTTCTCATTCTTACCGGCCTTTACAATTCAGGAGAGCGCACAGAGGATTTCTTCTGAAACAGTTGAAGTAAAAAGACAAAAGTAAGCTAACCTCCTGACCTGGAAAATAACCTTGTAGAGACAGCCATTCAACATAGTCGCTCGCTGTTTCTGGGGAAAGGAAAAGAAGGGGTTTGCAAGAGGAAACAATAACTTGTGTACTGTTTAAGAGGGGAAACTACCACAGCAAACTGTTTCTGATGAATTTACATGGGGTAGAGGAGAGGGTAAATCCAACAAGGACCAAGCAGCAATCAAGCGTGTCATAAGCAAAGACTGAACAGATTTAAAGCAAAGGACTTCTGCTGTTCTTACTGGCATTTAAACCAAGGAAATACTCAAGTGAGATGGGGACCGAGCATCTGAGAAAAAATGGGAGCTCGAAACTCCAGCCCAGCATCACTATCAAAGTTAGATATCATAAACCCAGCTCTGTGCCTGTAGTCAAGTAGTACAAATACCTCCCGAGGCATCCTTGTCAAATAAGAGAAGTGCTCTATGCAGATTTATTCAAGTTGAGTACTTTCCCCCCCTCTCTTTCTGGGTTTTCAAAGCGCAGCGCTTTCACTTCTCTATAATAACTATATGGAAAAAAATACTTTTAAAATATAGAGTTATTTACTCAATATATTTGGTTTGCACACCTTGATCCAGACTGGAACTCTTAGTTTGATTGGCCCCTGGTTACAGGAAGCATCCTACAGCATCGCCTGTCCCAGCAACTTAAAACACTACATTTTAAAAACAATTAAAAATGGCAAAGCACCTGAAGATGAAGAAAACGCATTTACTTACGTCCAATGTTATTTCTAATAGGATGTCACACTATCAAGATCAGCGTAATTAAGGGATCTCAATCTCTCGTCTTTCCATCTTTATTTCACAAGCAGCATGCGGACAGCAGAGTTGTTCGGAAGTCGGGGAGGCTGACTCTTCACGGGAACGCTGGGTGAGGAAAAGCAAACACGTACCTGTTATGCACTAATACACAAAAGTCTCGCTGGATCCTTACCCCCATAAACGTTTGGCTACAAAACGCCATTCAGATCTTAAATATCTCACCAACGAACTCACAGTACGTGTGGCAATTTCTAAACTGCACCATTTTCACCTGATGCCAAAGGCTTGTCCCTTAGGCTTCCGACTTACCGGGCGTTACCGGCATTTCTTCCTAGCAGTTTCATTTAAGTTCAGTTTAAATTCAGGAAGCTACTAAATTAACTAGAAACAAGAGACCTCATTTTTAAACGTAGCTCTAGTCTCATTGTCTTCTCATGTTCTTATTTCTCCGCTCTGCTGAGGGAGCCGGAGAGAAGCAAGGGAAGAAATGCAGTTGCCCAAGCACTGAACTAATTAATCCCACAGGTTCCTATCACACGCTTGCTTGCGAGCGCCCACTGCAGCTTTCCCTGGGACTGGAACTGTGAAAAGGCTCTTTCCCAAGTTATGTGCAGTAATGTGCGAGGCCACACAACGTGTGTCACTTGTAGGAACATTGATACCTGTGTTGACTTATCAGACTCGGCTCAGTTCAGCCCATGAATTCAGAAGTTGTGGAGGAACATGAACGACCATGAGCTCGTAGGGGCCCAAGCATTCTGCTGGTTTTAACGGAGAACGTAATAACGGATAAAGTCATAATGAAGCAAGTATGATTAAAGCGTATTCCTTACCTTACCATTTCCAACTTTAATTTGAATTCTCCGCTTTCCCAGAGTCTTTCTTCAGCTTCCCCCCTCAGCCCCAGGTTTTGACTTCAGGACAAGTTATAGGAGGAGAGCCAAAACTCCAGTCCAGTATTCAGCCTCAAATGGGTAAGTTCATCATCTAGGGAAATTGAAGAGAGATTTAAAATATCAGTAACTGCTACCACCCGTTTGTCTCACTCACATGGTTCGCCTAGCTTTCCCTCGGCACATCCTCAGCAACAGTACAACGTCCTTTATTCAAATATGCAAATAATTAGAATTTGTGAACTTGGATTCTTATTAGCAAAGAACTGCATCTTACAGAAAAAAAAAATCTATTTAAAATCTCAAAGGAAGGAAAGGGCTTAGACAATCACTATTCAATATAAAACGCCTTAGGAAAGCTCTCATCTAATGACTCTTCTAGAGTGCCATGTAGCATGAAATGTGATCCTTTTTCCGTGCTGGTAATTTGCTGTTTGCTCCCTCGCTGCTTGGTTGGAAGAGACACTCGATACCATGGTCTCTTCATAGGTTTCATTCAACGCTCGACTAGAACTTGGAATTCAGCACAGGAGAAAGAGGGAATTCGATACGCTGGGCAGAGCAGAAGTGCCAGCTCACAGCTCGCCGATTCCACGTTCGAAACCCAACAAATGCTGCCGCAGGGAGCGAACAAATGCGTAGGGTTTCTCAACAGTTATCTTCGCTTAGGGGAACAGCTTTTCTTTGCTGTGTTTCCATTCATTCAAAGAGACATAAAACTACCTCTCAACCACAGGGGCGGCGGGAGGGGGCAGGCTTTCAAAACAGAGACAAATTACAGACCTATCCACAGTCACTGGCACAAAAATATAACAGAAATTACAAGTCAGGGTTCAATCTTGCCCCAGCTGTTTTAGCCAGATGTGGAAAACGCTCCTGAATTCTACCAGCACCAGGACATCGGCTGATCCTTTTCACTTCTTGCTTACACAAACCACTGATTAAGATACACCAGTCAAATAGCTGAGCCCTTCACCCTCCTTCTTCCAAGGCAATAGCGTGGGAGCAAACGTTGCTGAACGAGACCGTCCCACTCCAGCTGTGGGAGCGGGCTGAACCTCAGCTGAGCAGGGGCACTGCAGAGCCAGGCAGGAGGTAACGGAAGCAAGGAGCAAGGACACAAGGGGTGACAGCCAGCCAGGTACCCAAAGGAGAAACCAAAAGAGAGAGAAACGTTTCCCTTCACCTGGTGGGAGGCAAGGGTAGATGCCTGCTCCGCCAGAAGCAAGGGGAGTCACCACTTCTGAGTGACAGAGCACTGCCACCCGAAGCATCCGTGTCATTCTGCACCGCAGCAGAGATCTTAATCAGAAATATGACGGGAGCAGTTGCTGTACATCTCCCTCGATGTGTACCAAATAGCAAATAAAGCTCCTTTCAGTCATCCACACTACTGGCAAGTCTCGCAGGGCACGGTGTCTCTAATTGCCCTTGATGAAGCACCAGCACACAGACTTTCAACCTTCCTTAAATAAAAACCAAAAGACTTTCCCAGCTTCAGGCTCACACATTACAACTCAAGTATTTAAACCTTATAGCTGGAAAACCTAAAAAGCATACATGCAGGACACAAAAACATGACTGGAAATCTCAGTACTTTTTGGGCCATTCTCAGTAGTTTTCAGCTTGCTGCTGGAACCCTTTGGGCTAGCAGGAGCATGTTCTGGGAACTCCTCCCTTACTTTTTGCAGCATGGTGTCGCCTTGTCTTTTGCGAATGGTAAATTACTGTTTCTAAGCATCCCAAGTACTCTTCCTCAACCAGGAAGACGCCTCCTCTTTCCAACGCGCAGGAATGCCTGCAATGCAGCACCGCATCCAAGGCAGGTTCACGTTACCGCACCTTTAGCTAGAAGTAACACAAGGACTAGATAAATCAGCCTGAGCTGAGGTTCACACCGCGACGCCTAGACTGCTCACAGCATCACAGTTATCCAGCTTCAAACTAGGCTCAGGAATCTCTGCAATACCTCGTGGTCAATTCTGTGACGGCAGAATGGGCATTCCCTTCTGGACACACAAGGAATTTCTCAGTACAGCGGTTCAGGCGATCAGAGTCCTAACCAGCCCCTTCTCTCTCACAGATTGCTCCAACGCGCAGCAATCTGTTTTGGGTGGTGATCCACATGGGTTGGCATGCGCCACGTTTGACCCGAGTTCCCAGTTTTACTGAGTCCGACACCTTAAAGACAAATATAATAAAAAGCGGAGGATTTCATCTATTTTTCTTTACAACTATGTAAAGCTATGTATTTCATATGATTTAAACAGCAAAACCACTCATCAGCTCAGGTAATTTTAAAGGTTTTCAAGTATTAGGCCAAGTTTATAGCTAAGCTTTCCCAAGTTGAGACCAAAATGAAATCTGAACGAAATATATACTGTCTGGGGTTTAATTGTGAGTATTTGGTGTAGTTCTAGCTACTACCAACAAGTGGTGCAGGATAACATTTCATTTTACATAAACCAGATTCTGTACAGATATGAAGAAACAAACACTCAAAAAACTCCTTACATGCAGACAAGCTTGCAATTGCACACAGACTCCTCAGCCAACCTCTGCACGTCGAATTGGATGCCTCAATGTCTATCTGATGTACAAATACGACTTTTGCTACTGTCATAAAATGGCGCATGCGCAAATCTGGCATATGCCCATGCAAAAGACGCTATTTGCTCAGTTGATCACTGAAAATACAAGACGCAAACATTTCCATAGTCACCTAAGACACCAGCTCTCGAGAAGATTGCCCAAGTATTAGTTTTGAGAACTGGCTGAGTAACAGATAATGAAATTGGGGGTTCTGTATACATGAAGAGTACAAAATCAGCAGACAAATTTGCACACAACTGCCCACCTGAATACAGAATGACCATCAGAACCAACCTCCGGCACAGGTCAGTATTCCTCCCCTCAATGCTGCCCAAATCCATAACCTGCCATTTCTTTGGCTCCGCTTGGAATTTTTAAGTGGTTTTGCACAAGCCTGGAAGGAAAGCGTAGGCTCCTTCCCTTCCTTCTCCTCTCACACACATCAGCAAGGGTTGGAGCAAGACCTGGGGCAAGTGAAGCATCGAGACCCCCCCCGGCCCAGTGCAGACGACACTCTCCCATTGCATCTCCTTGTTGTCACCTGTGTGCTTTATCTTCATTTTCTTTCAGGAACAAAGTGCGTAATGAGGAGCGTACTTTGTGAATGAGCAATTGCCTCTCGGATCTTTTGAATCCTAGTGGTAAATTTCAACAGGATTGTTAGTTTTACCTTGTTAGCAAAAAGAAGAGCATAGATAGAATGAGCGTCCTTCCCCAAACTCTCTTTGCTTTTCCTACATAATTAAATACCCCCAGGAGTGGTGGCTTTGCACTTTACACAACTGAGAAGGCAGAAACCTGTAGTTTAAGGGGTCAGGAAATGAGGGCAAGGGAATCCTCATACGCATCTCAACAGATGTTTCTCCTCTCTCAAGCGGCTGATCCGTTGCAGTAGGTTTGTACAACATGGACCGTACCTGCCTGGGGCTGGGGGAGAGCACCAATCCTTAAGATGGTAAGAAAACAAATTACATCAGCTTTGTAAAAATGATAAGCAGGAGACCCAATAACTGCTTACTGACCCTAATTTCAACCAAATCCGAGAAAGATGTTACAGTCTCCACGTTAACAGATTTATCCAAGTTTAACAACATGTGGCCATCAGAAGAGTCACAGAATGGCTGGGGTTGGAAGGGACCTCGGAGGTCATCTTGTCCAACCCCCCTGCTCCAGCCAGGCCACCTAGAGCTTGCTGGCCAGGACAATGCCCGGACGGAGTATGTCTGAGGTGGAAGACTCCACCACCTCTCTGAGCAACCTGTTCCAGTGCTCCCATCACCCTCACAGTGAAAAAAGCGCTTCCTGATGTGCAGGAGGAACCTCCGGAATCTCCTTGCGTGTCAGTTTGTACCTATTGCCACCAGTCCTGGCAGCAGGCACCACCGAGGAGAGCCTGGCTCCATCCTCACACTCTCGCTTCAGATACTCCCATACATTGACAACATCCCCCCCGAGCCTTCTCTTTAGGCTAAACAGTCTCTTAGTTACCAACTCTGCTTCTTCGCGTTCTGTTATGGAGGACGCAGCGACGCGGGGTGTTGAACGAGACGCAGACTGGAACTAACAGTTCCGCAAGAACAACAAAACCACAGCTTTTGAGTAACCTGACTGGGCCAGCGTGCAGCTGGCTGATGTCTTTTCTTAACGTTTTGGTTCTTACGTACCCACCCAGCTCCCACAGTTAGAACCTCTGGCTCCAACTCACAAGCTCTGGCAAGGGACCCGCAGATGATTTACAAGTTACCTCCGCAGTCGTCTCTGCCAGAAGTGAGCTGTCCCTCTCCGATAAGGGCAGAGCAGAAGGCAATAAACAGTAACTCCTTAAAATCACCTCAGCAGGAGCTGCTAGAGGTCAGGAATGCCAGCCCTGCAACTACTGAAGGCCTTCATTTACGGTCCAACGTTATACGTGTGAACTGATTTAGTGGTTGCTCTGTTTTGCCTACCGAGTCACCTTTCTATATTTAACACATTACTGTATAAAACACTTTGGGATACCTCAAGTATTGAAGGCTCCATGTAAAATTAAATTCTATGTTAAATCTTCATGGAAGAGCACCCCACTCCCCATGTCTTAGGGGTACTGATTTTCCTCCCTCTGCCCAAATCTTCCAGTAGGCAAATACGTCTGAGTGGTTCAGAAGAGAGCCCGGTGGTTCCTTGCCTCGTGCCGAGGATTTGACTGTACTGCTTTGCTTTGCCATGTTCCATCTCCACCTGCGCCGCACACAGTTACTCCGTTCAGCTGCAGCAAATTACTCGGCTGCCAGTCCAAATCCCAAAGAAACCAAGTTATGGTTTGGCATCAAGATAAGTGGTGAACATAAAAAAAACCACCCCGTGACAGCATGCAGAAACTCTATCCTTTCAACCAGCTACAGTAAAAAAAAAAGAAACCAGCATTGAAAATATCCTGAAATATTCTGGACTGACAATTACATCTGTCCAATAAAATATTTGTCTTTTTGCCCAAAATAGCTTCTAAAATAGCTGAAGGATAAGAGCTGCCTTTACACCTAGTCGTTGGAAGCGAAATTGAGTCCACTCAGTGGGCGCAGTCCAAAGACCACAGCAGGCACCGGGAGGCTGTTGACTTCCCTGGACGTTGCCTTAGCTCTTTTGATTGCTTTTAAGTGCTGACAGTGCAGTGATGTTTTATTCTCCTTTTTATTTGTGCTATAATATCATTCACAGTCCTTCTCTTGTCCCAGCCCAGCATCATTGCATTTTTTTCAGCTACGCCTTCACTGATGTTATCCATCTGCACTTCTGTTCACATCCAGCTGGCCCGCAATAACTAACTGCCCACCCCGCGTGAGTCAGCAACTCATCAGGTACGTGCTGCTCCATTGCAGATTACTTTTCCAAATATGACTCTGGTTATTTAGATTAATTCCGCTCTACCTATACCGAAGCATTCACATTTTTGATGCCAAGCTATAGGAGAAGGGGAGATCCTCAGTGAGTATAAACTAGTGCGGTTCCTCAGAAAATGATGGATTGCTACCAATCGAGCATCCGACCTCACCAAGGAGTACCTCAAAGGGATACCAGCTCTTCAGCACCCTAAAAGGAAGATTAATCAAGGATGCTGTGGCAGCAAGAAGAAACAAAAGTAAAAGAGGCCACGAGTGACAAGAAGTATGGTAGGAAAGACGACTTCTTAGACAGTTTAAAAAAAGATAAAGCCCAAGCTCCCACATCCGGAAAACCTTCCGCTGACTGCTGACACTCCTTATGAAAGGACCCTTGGCCTTCTTGGTCTTACTGATAAGATGAACAACCTTTTGCTTCTTATTTAAAAGACTGTCTTTTTACATAAGTAGCTTTCCTGCCAACCCGAGGTATATTTTTCTGAAACCATTAGAGCAGAGCCGGGGCCTCTCCCGCTCTTGCAGATTCCCCTTTTGCCTACCATCTGCCATTAATAGAAAAAAGGTCTTTGTTTGTTTGGCTTTTTAATAAAAATACAGACTTGCTAGAGTCCTCTAAAATGAATACTTGGTCTAGGAATATATTTTACAACAAGGACAATATTAATATCTAGGAAAATATTTTTCCAATATCTCCCAGTGACTGGAAAACTTCAAAACATATGTAGAGAAGCCCCAGAGCTCCAGCATTTGTCTAAGTTAACGATTTTTGCCTTCAACATCTTTCAAGGGGCAGACTCACTTCTGTTCATTATTTTGAACTGGAGAGGTCTCTGTCTCACATTAAGGGTGGCTGTTATTGCATTCCTATTAATCTCTTTCCATACACCATTGCCAACATTAATTCTTCATTCCTCTTCCCGGTCCTCTTTTCCACTGTATTTCACATTCATGTGGGCTCTTGTACGGGCATTAAACTTGGACAAAACACAGACACACAAAATGAGTTTCTAAATATTTTCTTTTTTTTCCCTTTTTAATGGGAGTTGTTAGGGCAGACTCGCATCCTTGCGGCTAGCTAGCAGAGGTCACCCGGACCTCTCCAACTCCTGCACGAACAGAGCACAGCCGTGGGCAGGGGCTTCAGTCCTCCACGGAGAAGCAGAAAGCCCCACACTGCAGGGAGGGAAGGCGACTCCCAAGGCAAGCAGCGGGCACACTCACCTTTTCCAGCTGCAGGAGAACATACAGGCAGGGGAGGAGAAGGAAAAAGCAGGGAGAGAGTAGAGGCATTTATTACAAGAGGGATCAGAAGCGAGGGCTTCTTCTGCCTGACCATCCTTTTTGCGGGGTGGCCTGCAGTGGGGAGCAAAATGTGCCGCAAGAGAGGATCCAAGAATTGTAAGAACTCACCAGTGAGACATGTAATCAGTTTCCTTCTGTCTAAAGGTAGTGGAAAAAGATCTTTGGTCTTACTCTCTCGCTTAACAGATTTGACAGCATACGCTTTTGTCTTAAGAATAAAGGTAGTGAAGATCTGTCACTAGGGGCCAAATTTTCAAGTTCTTCATCTTCACGACTGCCACCAGTTATTAAAAATCAACATACAGGCTATTAAGACCTCTTGAAAATCGATTAAATGGAAGCTAAATTAATGAAAAGTGCAAGCGTATTTTTTTTTTGCTAATTTACTACAGAAACAAGACTTCTTCTGTCACTGGGTATACGTACATACCTCCTTAATAAGTTTTGGTCTTGCTGTCCAATTTTAACAGAATTTGGCAAATGGGTGGAGATCTTGCAAGATAACCAGGTTCCTGCAAATGCTGCAATACGGGCACTAAGGGAAAGGAGAAGACTGTCCAAGCAAAGTTACTGAACAAAATTGGTCCTCTTTTACCTCAAATCAGGACAGGTCCTGAAAGAAAAGCCACAACATCAGCCTCACGGGGGAAGAAGTTCTAAAAATGCCATATACACAGAAAAAGCTTCAGTTCAAGCATTATCTTCTTAGCCTCCAAAATCAGTCATCAGCGAGACACAAACATGTTTGATAACTAGGCTGGCGGTGCTCACAGAACTCCGCGGTTAGTGAGAAACGCGCAGACAGCACAGCTGGTGAGCCAAATTTTCCTGCGGTTGTGATACATGTCCCTATCTTCCAGCATACGGCCGCGGCTCGCTGATAAGCAGCATGCTTCTAGGGAAAGGCTACGCTGAGATCTTACTGCAGCCCTAATTTTTACATCCACATAAATCTCCCTTTTTCATTTTTCCTTACAGATTTAGTTCTAACCTCTTCTTTGAGCAAAAGAACAACCTCCTTTAAGGAAATCGCTGAACTAAAACCGGCGTGGTTGCTTAATGTAGATCCAGATGCAGACTTTAGAAACCCTCCAACTGAGCTTAGGAGCACACTGCTAATTTTAAACACACTTTAGAATGTACGGATTACAGCCCTCCCTCACTGTATGCCCTGACTGTACAGTCTAGTTCACAACGGGAGTTTAGAAAACCATGATCTTGGCTTTCTAAATAAAATTGATTTATCTTCCTTGCAAGAATTAGAATCAGCAGTCTGATTTCTCTTCAAAATGATCAAGAAAATTGCTGAATTGCTGAGCACTTCTAAAGAAATCTAATATTCAGATTTTTGCTGCAAGTTCCTTGGGGGAAAAGCTCCGGAATGAGCTGAAAAAGAGGAGTGTCTGCTGCCTAGTGAAGTATCTGCCTGCTGCTCTTTTGACCAGTTCTGTTTCGTCTATGTAGCTGAAGGACAGATAAGAGAAATCACTGTCCGCTTATTTTAGCCCGTCACTGCCAGGGGAGAAGGCTGATGAATAGCAACCACTCTACAAATCTGCCTCTCACACCCCACAAGTGACTCCACAGAACGATGCCCACGTATTTGCATTCCTTCACATTTCTTCTGCATTTAGCACCTAACAAAAACGAAAGCACGAGGTTCTCCCCTTGACTATCATCTTTACAAAACCTGTGCATGAGGTTCTGTTGATAAAAGACCCGCACAATTATCATCATGCACTCCGTGCCTGGTTTGGGGGTCTTTCTGCATTCCCACAGCACGTGCCACGAGCCCAAACCTTGCTTCTGAAAAAGACAGTAGCCATAAACAATTCAAGCACTAGAGTCTTATGTTTATGGCTTCCTGGGTTTTTTTCCCCTCTATTCTGAAGTCCTGATTTGAGTTACTTCTCCTCCAGATAGCAAAGTCAAGCCGCGTGCAATTTTGTCAGCTCCAACGTTTCCAATACGCTTGCTTTTTCATGGGAGAAATCGACGCCTTTTCGGAGATAAAAATAATTTGGGTTTTTATTGCTTCAACACACACATGCACAACCTAACAATAACCTCAACACCACACTACGCTGCCTTGCGCGCACTACCTGCAGGAACTTCTATTCTCAATTCTCCCGACCAACTCTGGATTTCAAGGCAACAGCCTGAATCTGACCGAGAACTGAATTTAGGATCCAAGACTGAGGTTTCTGTAGCTATTTAAACAGATTAAAATACTTTTTTTTTTTTTTTTGAGCCATGATATGATTTGTCATTCTTCCCCCGTACAGACAGATAAACGATACCTATGCTGAGATACTGAAGAGGACAAGAAAAATGCCCTTCAGCGACCGACCGAGTGCTCTACGGGAGGTACCCGGGAGGTTTTCCCCCGCGAGGGGCTGACTCCCTGCCCAGCGTATGCCATCTCAGCAGGCCACCACAGACTAGACAGAAACATCAACTCCTCACTAGCACACTGTTGATGTTGGCTCTCGGGCTACCATGAAACCAGCTCCACAGGAAAGTCTAATATTTGAACTTTTCACTCTTATTTTATTTTATTAGACATCAGTGAAGGATTAGCTTTGTAAAAAAAAAAGCCTGAGCTAAAACCTTGAAACGCCAGCAGTGAGAAAGCAGCGCTTTCACCCCGCTCCTAGTTACGAGAGGGCCTTTCCAATCAGACTTGGGGTTTTTTTTACGTGATGGTTTCTGATGGACAATTCCAAACTTGCTGGCAGAGAGCGGGAGATGTCTAGGGTGAAGCCATAAGCTGACAGTGTCACGCAGGACAGAGCAGCAGATTGTTCTGGACTTTGCTGTAATTCGCACTACAACTCCATGACTGCAGCGCAGCACTGGCACTGTTTTGGAGCCTCCCGCAATACTCGGAATTTAACCCCACTCTTCAGAACGCTGGCTTGAGGAACTTGACATGAGGCCCAAACAATGACAGGATAATGCGTTCACTGATGGAACAGGCCCAGAAGGAAAGCCTCCTTTCTGGAGCGATAGAGTAAAACGAATATTCCTAACTATAGTTTGGGATGCTGGAAAACAAGCCTAAAGCCAAGCTCTTTGCCATAGACTGTATTTCAAAATAGGTATCTAAAATCAGAAGTAAGTTTTGAAGATCTTGGGAGACGTCTAACGCTTCTAAGATACCATTCAAGCTAAGCACTCATGTTTTATTGAAGTAGTGTCATCACTTGCACAACAACAGTTCCTAAACACAAACCACAAAGATTCAGTTGTGACTAACGCAGGTACACGTTGGATAATAA
The DNA here is from genome assembly GCA_017639485.1 of Pluvialis apricaria. NCBI lineage: Eukaryota > Metazoa > Chordata > Aves > Charadriiformes > Charadriidae > Pluvialis > Pluvialis apricaria. The sequence continues at coordinate 83,490,223 of CM030010.1, forward strand.
CTTGGGATTAAATGCTAGAGGTACTCCCTGCGATGTAGATAAACCAGATTACCCCTAAAATACTTCTCAGTTTTGTTTTGGGCATCTCTTAAGTCCCATTGCTACAGTAAAAAACTTAACCACATCAAGAACATGAAACACACACACTGCCATCTAAGTGCTCTTATTTTTTTAGCTGCTTTGCGGGAATGGGCCTAACCTTGTTTGTGTACAAATCGCTTGAATCCAACATATAAAAGCAGGAAGTGAGAAAAAGGAATGATTTGACTGTCAACCATTTTAAAAAAGATGCCGCCTTAAAGATATAATGTTGGGTTTGAGCTCAAACCCAACAAGCAGGGTGTGCGCCCAGCAGCTGACGCTGCGAGATCTGGAAGGGCAGAGCTGCAAACCGCACCGCCCAAGGCAGGACCCACACGGTTACACAGACGGACATTCGCTGTTGCGTACAGAGTTTGGTCAAGTGATGGTTCTAGACTGGAAGCTCAACATCTCAGCGCAGGATCAAGGTCACTATGTGTAAAAGCAATGGCTTTTATGTCTGTTCTTCCTTTAATGGCGGGTTAAAGATGTTTGCTGCTTCATGTCTAGCAAGCTACCTGTAACTTCCAGTACCTGACATTCATTCATCACACAGTAAATCTCTGCTGCTTCTCAATTTTTCTCAGGTCACAGGCTTTAAAGTATTTTTCCTCCATTTTTTGATATCCTGTTATTAAGCTGGTCATCGTTCATTACCAAAGCCAGCTCCTGACCTGGTCTGATTATTGCTACAAGAGCGGAAAGCAGAAGGCAGAGAATTTCCAGCTGCCCACGCATCCGTGCAGCGGGTGCAGGAATCACCCAGCGGGAAGAGGACCTGGGGAAAGGCGGAAAGGCTTTGCTGCACGCTCCTCAAGGTGTTTCAGGACTGATCTACCTGCACCCAAAGGAAAAAGGCATTTCCCCTTCTGCTTTCTAGATGAGTGAAAGCAAGATGAGCGCTATTAACAACTCTGTATTTTTTCTAGGAATTATCCTAGGAGCAAAAATATGGAAAAAAATACCCAACTAAGTTTGAGTGATTTCAAATCCTGTCCTAGGGATTTCCTAATTTAACTGGGGCTCCAAATTGATCAGGTAATTTTTAAAAAGGAGTTGGATGGGTTTTTTTCAGTTTCTGTACCAGTTAAAAGTCTTTCTTAGAATTAAATCCTAATTTAGCATTACAATTTAGCATGAAGGAGTTGAAACAAAAATGCAAATATAAGCCTGCAAATCCAGAAGTGATACAATCTAATATTCTACTGCCTCAAATTCTGAAAAAACTTACAGTTGCCTTTCCAGGAAATTAGTTTTCATCACTTAAGAGCAAAGCTGCCTTGCAGTTACTTCACACGTATGCACTACAATACGCTCTGCACTTTAAAATCGGATGTGACAATCCTGCAAAATTTACAGGTAAAACAAACCAAAAGAAAGGAAATGGCATTACAGGTGCGCAGAATTTAAGTATGCCATCCAGTGCCAGGTAGTTTGCATAGCAGCCCAAATCTCATACCACCTTGGTCTGGTTTTCCCATTCCTGTTTCTCCAGAAAGGTGTCTCGTCAGTAAGGAAAACCATCACTTGATTTTTTTTTTTTCATTTTTTTTTTTTTTCCCCTTAAAAGAACAGTCATTGGAAGCTCATGTACACAGGCTGCTGAATAAAAGCAAATCACATCCAGTTTGAGTTACATTTCCAGAAACGTGCAGGCAGCTTGTTCTCTGTGCCTGCTGAAGGCAGAGCCAGAATGCAGGTCTCGGGAAGAACTGAGGGTATCAAGAGGAGAAGCAGCACTGGCTGACTGGGCAAATTTCTGCAGCACCCCACCGTCTAAAGAAAAACGGCCCTTAAGAAGTCACACCGATTGCATAAGTGATTTAATGCCCACAGAAACTCACAGCGATGCATTCTTGTTTCTTCCGAAAGCAGAGCTCCAAACTGCCAGCGAGGACAAGAGGAGCAATGATGTGGGGGCCCGTGACTGTAAAACTCGGGAGAGGAAATCAGCTGCTCTTCCCAACTGAAATGACTCGGGAAATGCTTTTAAACCTTCCAGGTATTTCAGAGAATACGGAAAGATATTTTGTTCGAGGAAGAGGTCTTCAAACGAGATGAGGACTCACACAGACAAAGCTGAACCTACCCGGCATTTCATGCAGCACGTCTGACTTAAGAAGCCCGCTGCAGTCACCTTATTTGGGATACTGGTTATGATACAGAGATAACTGCATTTGCAAAGGTCCTTTTTAATCCCTCAACAGATTGCAGCTCTGTTACCGCAACACCCTGCTCCGCCTGCACGTCCCATTACAGTTAACGGGATGAAGCACGTACACAGGGTGACCAAAATGCCAAATACAGAGAAAACACCGCTCTAAAAACAACACTTCAGCATACTTGACTGCTCATACTAACAAATCCAGATGTTACTCTCGGATTTGACGCTGGCTGTGTACACCATCTTTCTGGTACTGTTTTAACTGTGGTTTACTTCTTGGAAGTGGGAAGTGGTTCATTCTGGAGAACGTAGTCTTAAACGAAGACCCTGCATTTTGAGCGGATGTTTCTGTTTGGAAAGCAAAGCCTCAGCAAATAAGGCAAGTCACATAACGGAGAAGCACTTATCAAATGGCTACATTGATTAGACTGCAGCAGGAAGGAGCAGCGCAGCTGAAAAGAGCCAAAACACAGTGTAAATCTGAAACCTCTTTGGGCTGTTTGACATTGTGGTCTGGTCCTGGAGCCAGTTAATAAACCCAGGGGCTGGGAATGCATTATCCAAACTCTGACCCCAGCTAAATATAATTGTTTGAACAATACAAATTGGAAAGAGATTTTATCTAAAATACTTTTGCATGAGATAAAGAGAGATTCACAGTTCATAAAGTATTCACTCTATAATGAACAGACTTTGCTTTCTCAAAGGCACTGTAATTATCAGCTTCCAGCAGCTTTTTCATTGAAAGATGATGCTATTTAACCTACTTGGCAGCACGCTACATTCAAACATAGTACTCTAAAGACATGATTACACTCATCTGCACCTTTGTTCCTTGCTGTATTTCTGTACATCACTTGAATCAACCCCTTCGAGAGATACCATTTTTTAGGACAGCATTTCCAGTGTGAAATATAATTGAAGAAATCCCTCCATTAACACATTATGGTTTAATAAATACGTAAGTTGTGTATAAAACAGAATTTACAGAAAATGCAACCAACACATTTTTCTAGCTAGCCTTAACGTGTCAAAATTGTGCCAAGTGATTGCATAGTAAGGAGGGCACTTGCTTAAAGACTTTAAGAGAGCCACTTAAAATACACTCGACTCGAAATGTTTAAAACTGCGTTCTGATCTCATTAACACAATTTCACATCGCTTTAACCCCCATTAAGTACGGGGGAACATATTCCGTTGGTATAAAGAGACAGTGCCCACCTTTTTATTCAGTTTGAATCTCAAGTTCCAGGCTCCGACGGGTTCATTCCTGGAACCAAGTCATCATGCAGAGAGGCAGAATCCAGAAGGAGCGAAAGGCAAGGAAAAAGGGGGGTGTTCAGTCTGCAAAAACACACATGCAACCGTCTCAGTTACCTTAGATCAGAGGGGGTTGGGCAAAGCCACAGAGATCATCTGTAGCTGTACCCCTTTTCCCAAGGCAGTGCCTAACCCACCGACAGGACATCCATCCAACCCGTTCCTCAAACACACCCGACCGACAGCTCAGAAAATCTGAGCCGTTTCCCTCTCTCACCCTCTTCTATTTCTGCTTCACTATGGATGTCGCAGGGCTCGGCACCGAAACCAGGGTCTGCTCAAACTGCCTGACAGCCGTTTCACGGTTCCATGATGTGCTCTTTCAGTCACAATAGATACATGCTATACCCTTTATAAACAGTGCACCCAAGTATTTAAAAATCTGTTCCAGTCTGCCACTACGCTACCAGAGATATAGACAAACGTATGGAAATGTTAGTCCCAGAGGGAAAAAAAAATAAAAGTTAACATAGCTACTGTGCAGAAATACTATTGTTTCTTAGTAAAAACTGTACAATGAAAGAAACATAACTAACACTACAAAAAGGGTCTTCTACCCGGATCCTAGATTCAGACAAAATAATGTCTGGCTAACACACAAAAAGCTTTACCTAGTTGCCATTTTTATTACTACATAAAGACAAAGTGAAACCCAAATCCCTACCATTTGCAGAGCAGGAGAATAAAACATGCAGAATATCACAAAGAAATGAACCATAGCGGGATGCGATGATACTGCTTAAACGCTCCACAATAAAAGGAATTCATCACTCCATACCGGAACAAGAACTCTTCTGGTTCCACCACAAAATCCATACCCTCGGTACTCCAACCTCCCTGACAGGCTGGCTGAGTCCACTTTTCAACGGATTTAAGCACCGAGTGGTTTGATGTTGTGCACATCAATCTCTGCTGATACCAAACGCGGCTTTGTTCTAAGTCAGGAGACACACCGACTTCAAGCTAACACTCAAAACACTTCTCCAAACTCTGTACCAAGTTTCCCTTTTACCTCCCCCTTACCACCCGCTGACACCAACGGATCTGAAGATAAAGGGGAACATTTAAATATCGCTTACTAATTAGCACGCTTTGACAAGAGAGCACTGGCTGATAAGAGCCTAATGTTTCCTAGTTTCCCACTGCAAGAAACTGATTATTTGGGTGTTTAAAAAGTTGGGGTTTGTTTTCCTTTTCAAGAGACAACATTTCAGGCTGACAGACATGATCAACAGGAGCAATCCTTTGGATTTTGTGTACTCGTCCGCTAACAGTACCAGCTAACTCTTTCAGTCTCCCCTGTAGGTCATTCAAACATCAGCGCTTTCTAGGAAACAAAGTGGGAGGGTACTCTGAATGTAATACTTCCAACTCTACAGATGTAGTTTTCTTCAGGAAGCACTGAGTATCCAAATATCCTCAGCCGGCATAAATGTGTGGAATTCAAGAAAAAACCTGCATTGAGTCATTCCTTACAAACAGTTAGACATCCCCCCAAAGACTCCAGCAACTCAGAGGTGAAAATAGGTTGAGTTTTATGATGAGCACTTTGCAAATTGCTACCCAGGAGAAAACACAAAGAAGCAGCAAGAAAACAATGCTATTCTGCACAGAACGAGCAAACCAGACTTATCAGGAAGTAAGAGAGAACTTTCTTATTTAGAAAATAAGAAACGTGGCTTCCATGTTAAATTCTGATTTGAAAAACTGCTCTGTCCAACCACCCTACACAGAAAGCAAGTTGAATTTGCAAGCGGCTGCCTGGTTTCAAAAGGATTAGTTACCTTTCCAGCTTTTATATTCAGCTCTTTATTGGTCTCAGAATCACAGTAAATCAACAGATGGATGCCATCAACCTATGCGGTATGTAAAATGCCATAAAACAGAGAAGCAAAAACCTAGGTAATTTTGCAAGGAAGGAGGTGCCAGAAGACTAATACCTATGGCCAGGGACACAGTTCAGGTACGTCAGGAATCGGTTCCAAGGAACCCTTCCAGGCTGTTCCAACTCCAAACGAGTGCTGCACAGTACCAGGAATACATCACTGTTTCAAATTGCTTATCGGTGGCTGAAAAATTGAGAAAGAACTGGAGATCAAGTTTACATATCATCTTGTAACAACACCTTCTAATTTTGAGGGGGAAGGAACAGCAAAGAGCGTGTGAGAATCACAGCTTTTAGTATTACGAAGGAAGGGACTGGTTCAATTTACAGCTGTATGACTTATTGCCACATCTGGCAATATAAGGCTAGGGAACTTCACGGGGAAGGAAATGCCACTTGATGCTTTTATAATTAAACCAGACAATATATAGATAGTTTACACAAAGCGACTATTTTCTTTGGGACCATTTACCTAAAAGCTTGTGCCAGGAACAGCGGGGAGACTACATTCAAAATTACAAGACAAATTGCTTTGGGCCTTCGTTTCTATGCTTTTCTTCATACTAAATGGTTCACAGCGGAAACTAAGATATGATTTTAAATTCCCACTGCTCACCTGAATGAAATTATTACGGGAAGCAAAGTAGGCTTCTTTTCAGAAGGAGTAATGAGACCAAAGGTTTCTGAGAGTATGTGTCCGTGGAGGCTGAGTTACTGAAGGAATATGAAATCTTTAACGTATTTGATAACTGCATCTTACAGCTGGAAGAAATCAGTGACCGAGTGAGGGCCATACCTCCCAGGGGAAGCCAGAAAAGCCAGGCTGACTTGTCCCACTGAAAGCGGCTTTGCTCACAGTGCCTTCAAAACTCTGGCCCCAACAGTAGGTGTTGAGCCCTTGAAAACGTAGCCTCAAGTCCTTTAGAAACTCTAACTGAACATGCCAGAAACTCACATGCCACTAATTGGGCCAGTGACACAAAGTTGAGTTTGCTTCCATCCATGCTCAAAGATGACACTCGTCTCTTACCATTCAAGCATAAAATGAAATTCTTCTCTTTACTCTGTCCTCTTGAACGAACCAGATTAAACAGGAACGGTTTCTGATCATTGCAAATCCAACTGGCCATTGGTTTGCAGGTTTACGAACTGTTGCCTTGTTCTCACAGAACGGTTTCTCCTGTACAAAACAGATTGGGATTACTGCGAAGAGCGAGACATAATCATGACAAGATAAGCATTAAACACATTTATTTGGCTTCTCTTTATTCCTTTGAATACCTAATGAACTCTTTTCTAAAAGCGATATTACATTCTCCTGGAGATTTCCCCAGCCTTTTTGTCCTTAAAAAGGAGTCACCCAAAAAAACATATCGCAAAAGATTTGTCTTTACAGGAGGGCACCCCGTGAACTGGGGTTTCATCATTGGAAAGCTAAGCAGGTCTTCTCTGTAAGCAACGATAATGAGAATTCAAGCCACCGCTTCAGATGTACGTAACTAAAACATCATATGTACGCTCAGCAAAGCCAAAACAGTTTCTGCTATTACCTAAGCATTTTGTTTAAATGTTACGCTGAATAGACAGCAAGCGGAGATAGCACTACAGTCCCTTTGCTGCTCTCTGTCCAGGTTAGAAGGCACATGGAAGCCAGGCAGGGAATTCGTGTCCTGCGTGCGTAAAGGATCAACAACAGTGGGGTCTCGATAGCTGTTGGCTCCTTAGGACGCTTCTGTAACAGCAATTCCAACAATGAACGACATTGGCATATTCAGAACAACTCTATGTCCGTGCTTATGATCAACGCACCTACAGAAGCCTCCGCAGTGCCAGACCAACCCGATGCTGCTGCTTCTGCTGCTGAGAGAGGTGCCGTGCGCCCTAAAGAACCCAAAATCAAGATACTTATTAACAAGGCTGAGCGGTTAGCCAAGACGGTGTGTTTTACCTGGACAGACCTTGGTCCTTAAATTTCTGCAGGTTTTGGGAAATATTCCACATCAACTGAAGTAGTTTGCGCTGTTAGAATTCATGCTTCTAATTACTGTAATTCACTATAATAGGCCTCTGAAGGCTTGCCATTTTTGGCTAAGTTCTTTTAATGAGGCTCAAGTTGGATCTCTATGTCTTACATCTTAAAATATTTTAAATAAACACACCACACAGAAATCTTATTAATCTTCAGAGAAAAAGAGCATTTGTTAAAACAGCAAGCTGAAAAACCTGTACTAATACAATGAAAAAGAGAACAACTTCAAAGGAAGAAGGGTAAGTATTGTCCTAATGAAGATTTCTTTTAGATCCTGTCAAAGTGCCATCTGTTTCAGCTGGATGTTTCCACTAGAATGATGGGGAGCTGTGCCGAAATGATACAACTATGGATTTTACTCTGGATATACTAAGAATGTGCCTTGACCAAAAGCATTCAGAGAAGAATTTGACGGAACGTTCGACTGACAATAAATCTTGAAAGGCTTGGCTAAGGAGGAAGGAAAAGCTTGCATCAGATACTGACTTTTGTGGAGGTCCATGGCAGAGAAGTCTGTTTTTTAATATCAGTTTTCAGAAGAGGGAACTAGTAAGTTGGAAAAGCTTCGCTTATTCCACCTCCTCACCATCTGCCGGGTGCAGAAGTACATCACCCCAGAACCACAGCATAACGGAGGCTGGAAGGAACCTCTGGAGATCTCTAGTCCAACTCAGAGCAGGGTCAACTGGAGTCAGTTGCTCAGCACCCTGTCCAGTTCGGTTACGACTAGAGAAATGAGAAAATTTAAGACCCAATTCCACTGTTGTTCTCTTAAATAACTGCTTACCCTGTGATCGACAGAGAAAATCAGCGCAGCTGCTCTCACACAGAAGATTTCATCAACTTGAGGAAAGCAAGGGAAAGCTGCAAGTTTAAGAGCTGAAACTATAGCACTGAAAATCATTGCAGTATTAATACCTGAATTTTCATACTAGGGAGGTAAAGAGTATAGAATAGCAAGGGGAACAGAAAGAGAGAGGAAATACAAAAAAGGCAGAGATACTTACTTAGAAGGTCAGAATCTAAATATGAAGATGAAAAGAAAAAGTCCATCGTAAAATAAAAATTAAGACAAAGGCAGCTGGTTTTTCCCAAATACTGGTAATATTACAAGTGAATATATTCAAAATGTCTGAACAGCCCCTACAGCACTATCTATGATTCCTGGGCAGGATTTTCTTAAGGCTTCAAAATTTGACTTCATTCACATTCCACTAAAACACAGACATTGCCTCAGCAACTCCAAACCGAAAGAGGTTAGAAAAGGCAGAACCAACTCAGGTGCTCCTGTACCACTATAGCTGAAGACTCTGAAATATAGGATACTTTTCTCAGGGTCCGCTTATAGCAATATTAGACTACTGAAAGACTGGACTATAAATGGCAATAGTGGACTTTCTTCATTCTCATTAAAGTGGAAAAGGCTCGCTTGCTCTTAGGGATCTATTATATTGTGTTTAGTTGCAACTTAATCCAGAGCACGTGGAACACTTAATGAAAAATTCACGCCATTCAAATTGGATGTCACTCAAAAAAAGTCACAATACTGTCACAATTTCCAGCAACTAAGCAGCTCTAAACTTTTAGGAATAAAAGGGTCGTATATGCAAGATCGCGTGAAATCACAAGACAATTTGAGACTCTGATCCGGCAGCAAAAGGAGGTTGGCAATGGTGTTGCTGTTTCTGCAAAGGATTACAGCGTTTGTGTTTTCTGATGACTGGCTCTCCTAACTAACCGAAAGTCCACCTGCAATCACATACAAACACTCAGAGCTCTATGTTAATGCGCTAGGTGACGCAGATAAGAGGCAGACATTTCTGTCAATTTTGATTTCACGTTATCAAAGAATGGATTCCAGTCCGCTCCCACCACGCACTATGTTTTGGGGTCCCCCCCACCCTCATTGGGATGACTAATTCAGTAATCCTTGCATTAGCTCTGCAAAACTCGATCAGATACTGCTCGTAAAAAAAAAATCAAGAGAACAACCTTTGAGCAATTGCCATCTCCTTTTTCCCCACCACAGCACTCCTGGTTTCAGACAGACACTAATAGCTGAATCTGATGGCCTCAATCCAGGAAACTTCAGCAACTCCTGGATTTTTTTTTCTAATGGACTGACCTCCTCTGCCCCCACTGAAGTCGATTTTACTACACGTGCATTGGTAATTAGTACTCATGTTACCGCAAACCAAAGGGAGACGGGTCCAGCCGCTCGCAGGACCAAGACAGCACCATCGATCCGACCCTGCAGTACAGACGAACAGGAGGCGAGCTGCCGGCGCAGCTTTGCTGCTCCTGCCTCTTTCCCTTCCGCAAGACACAGCCATCGATTTTCTCATGTTTCTGTGGCCAGCACTGATTTCTTCTCTTAGGTTACTCATTTAAAAGAAAAGGCCCAACCCTCCCATCAAGTCAGAACGAAGGGAAGCAGTGACAGTCCCACAGAATTCGTTCTGCCCCCAGAAAGGCACAAACCAGAAAATGGATTGGTTTGTGTCGGGGAAGGACGCGAGATGACTCCTGCGCAGAGCCCAGGACGATGCCAACAGCAGTCTCCCTTTGCAAGAACGGGCTGAAGCCTGAGGATAGAAAAGGGATGGAAGACTAACGTGCTCTTACAGTCCTACACGTGACATAAATATTCTGCAGCGTAACACCTGAAGGGCTTTCTGTCCCGAGGTAACATATCTCTACGCCTCTTCTACAGCAGCTCCTGTCACATATCCCACCTGTAACTCCCATCCCACTAACAACACAAAAGCACTAACATTAAAGAATTCGTATCCTTGATTAACACAAACTCAGCATTTGCCAGGCTGAACCACATCACTTATTTTCCTACTCCTCCACCAACGCTGGCTGCTGGTCAAGTCAAGCACTATATACTCCAGACAAAGGCGGCAACCACCCTTCAACCCACATACTGCAGGAGTCACTTAGGCATTCCCTAACGCTGAGACTGAACTGCAACTCCACATTACAATGTTACAGACATGGTTAGTAATCATTCAGAATACGTAGCCCGTTAGGAAAGCCAACCTCAGCATTTCCTTTTATTATATGATGCTTAAGTCAGCTCCTAAACGTCCCACAGATGTTTAGTCAGCATCTGTTCAAAGCCCATTGCCCTTTTACTCCATCAGGTACGTCTTTGTTCTCATCACCTACGAAAGGATGAAAGAATGAAGAAATAAGCATTGATCACTTTATCCATAATCATTTGCATCCTCTCCAGACTAGGCAGGTAAACTCTAGGTTTATCTTCTTCACCCGCTCTCTCTCTCAGTAGTTGAATCCTGTCCTCCTGGCTGCATCCCAGGAATACAGAACAGCAGTAGCCTCTTCAGGTTCCATTGTTTTTTTGATTTTGTAACTCATTCCATCACTCTTACTCCTCTTGGCCGTGCTCTGGAACGGAGTTTTAGACTTCAGCTGCAGTAATCATCTCAGAGCCTGGGTGGTCCAAACATCAAAACACAGCCAGGGACAGGGCTGGGCCAGGAGACAGGAAAATATTATTTCTCTATTAATACATTAATGATTCCATCCTGATTGCTATTTCACTCCCAGTGTGATAGGCGTAACAGAACTGACACCTCCGTTCTTCCGCTGTAATAATTCTATCATCAGCCTTAAATTTTGACTGCTCCTGAAATGTGTTACTGCTCTGTAAAAATGAAGTATACTCCTGCTGCTGTTATCTGTTAATTATCACCAATTGCTTTGTGGAAAAATATTATGCTATATAACTATAAACATATCTAAAAAGATGTTTTTCTAAGGTTTCCCTTCAGAATCTAACAATTTAATAAAGTCACAGGCAGGAAGGATGCAAAAGAGCCCTTGGGGAACTGATCTTCCATCAGTTTCAGCAGTTTAAAATTAGAACTTTCCAATTTAAAGGAAGGCTTTATGATATTCTGCAATTTAGGGCTCCTTACTGGAATTCCTTTTCCCAGGAGCCTAATTCCTGCCTGCTACTCTTTTTTTATACCACTGCTTTCTCTTAGCAGGTTTAATCATCCTCCTACAGAAAGCCAGGGCAAAACTCTGCAGTATTTCTAACACTAAAGACAGACAAAATACGAAATACCACTACACAACTAATGTGCTAAGCACTTCTTTTTAAAACAGAGATTACCCTCTCTGACTTATTCTGAGGTAGGAAATTAATCTCGTTAGGTTTGGAAGATTCTTCACCATCCTACCTTTCAAAAAAAACAAACCAAACCAATGAAAAGAGGGGGGGGGTTGACTCAGGAGAAGCCTCTGATGGTAACACAGAGAGAAGTACCATAATAAGGGATCATATATAAGTGCCATTTCTAGCATTTTCACTATTGTAAAGTTACTATTCCCCATCCGTGCTTCTCCTTTCCCAATCCTTTCTTGCAGCCTCTGATTATCCTCATACTTCCTCCGTCGGCTCCGCCACTCTTCCTCCCTTCGCACTCCAGCCATTTTTTCCAGGCTTATCCATTCTCCTCTCCTCTCCGCTTCTAACCTCTTTCGCCATCCGCTCCCATTAGACTATTCCCCTCCCAACCTCTGTCCCTCCAGTCGTCCTCTTAAGTGAAACGTCCTACCCTGTCTGACCTGGACACGGGTCTTCCAAACGCACGCTATGTGGGTGACTTTGAAGCCCGCCAGAAACACCGTCCCCTTTTTGACAGCTCAAAGTGAGCGTGAGCGCTTTGCCCTGATAACGCAGCGCTCGCAGTGCTGCCCGCTTGCTCTGTGTTCCTTCCCGTTATCTAAATGGAAACATGCAGTGGAGAAGTGTCAGCAGATGGAAACGATGTACACGTTGGCAGTATGCTAAAGGAGGACGAAAAAGAAAAGAAGGGAATGTTGGCTCCTGAGTTAAGAGGGGTAACAGCCGGTGTTCGCACAGCACCGCTTCAATGGGAGGAATCAGTTCCTGGGACAGCGGGGTAGAAGGGAACATGGGTAAAAGGGGAAATCATCCAAGTAAAAGAAATTATTCGCTCAGTGCTTGTGCAAATAAAACTATTATAACGCACACAGATGCTGTAACAGAGAAGATAAAGGAAGTCCAAGGCAGTGAATTGAAAATGCGAAGGTAGAGGTGATCCACAGCAGCGATTGCCAACTGCAGTATCCCACTTGACAGCAGCCAACGCGCCTGGCCAGGGAAGGAGGGGCAGGACGGTGCAAACCGTGTAGGCACGGCTGCTCTCTCTGGCCTCTTGCTAAAGATACCTACTAGGACAGGCACTGTGAGCTCGCATACTGCAGAGGACCACCACCGTCCCTCACCACACAGCCTTCCCTTCCCAGTGGCGAGAACGACGCCCCGAAATCCCGTGGTGAAAGGTTTTGCTCTCCAATTCCATCTAGTTTGAGTCCTTATACTTCTGCCTACAAAAAAACCAAACGTGGTGCATGTATTAGAACTCACACAACTTTTAAACATCAGCGTCTCAGAGGCACGGCAGTTTGTTTTCAGTTTGCTGAGCACAGCTTTGTCCTTAAACCCTCATCCACGGACCAAGGTGAGGACATAGCCAAAGCATCTCGCTCTGGGCCCTTCAGAATATTTGCTTAAGTGAAGCAACTACTTAGCAGTTGTTTTTGTATAAGAAGAAAAAAAAAACCTTAGCGTTTCTCCCCCTCATTCCTACACCTGGCAATTCTCCTCCTGCCTTCAGTCCTTCGCTCCTCCCGCTGTCTGCCCCCACTTCCCAGCGCGAGTGCTGCTCATAAACTGTCTCTTACAAGTTTAAAGCATCTGTCTATTATAAGCAAGGAAAACACATCGAATTTCACGTTTAGTTTGGGAAATCTGTTTTTGTCTGTTTTAAGGAATTAACAAAATTTTCTCCAACAAAAATATCTACTTGGTGTGCCTTCTATTGAAATTAGTCGTATATTCCTCCAACGCAAAGTATAATGAAGTTGGGCAAAAGTACGAGCCAGTGAATCGTCTCCAGCATGTTCGTCTTTTTCCTATATGGAATTAGTTAAAATGATTATATTTATTGATTCCTTAAAACCTTTTTCTAATGAACGGGCTAATTCTGTTGCAATCCACTTCAGTTTTTATTACAATGATGTAAAATGTCTTCTTTTTTCCATTTTGGAAGAATTAAGAAAAGGCAACACGTTTAAGTACAGTGAAAATGAAGAAAAAATATTAGAAGAAACAGCAAAACAGGACACATCGATGCATGCAGCTGTTTTCTTGCCAATTTTTGTAGGGTAATTCTACTAAAACTGGTAACTGATCAGACACTATCTGTATATGCTGCCTTTTAACCAAGTTAAGTGCGTTTTAATACAAATGCTATGGTCTCCAGTGACCTGCTGCTATACAAATCAAATCTATGGTTGCTGGCTCTGGGCCAGGTAAATTTAAACCACGTGACAAGGCCTCTTCTACACTTTATTGCCTTTTTTTTTTATTCCAGGTTTATGTAAGAAAAAACACTTGGCACATCTCCCAAGTACAGCTTTGCCTTAGTGTAAGAAATGTGTTTTTTCACCAGCATAGTTCACCAATACAGGTCATCTTTAAATTAAGAATTATTTTATTATTAGGCATTATTCTTATATTTAAATATATTTAATTTGATGAACTATGGTTAATGGTACAATTATGATTAATTGATGAACTGGAATTATGCATATGAGTTAAGATGAGTAAAAAGTTCAGCATTATTGCATTTTTGACACGCCTCTCCCCATAAAACAGTACACAAAGAAATACAATAGTAATTGATATGTCTGTTAAGACACTCAGCGGCTCTAAATCAAAACAAACTAATTGACTTTACTCGAGTGATGCTAATAAATATTATTTGGGTGATTGTTTCTACCATTTGAGAAGAAATTATGGTTGGGTTATTTCATAACCCAGTGATTTTCACCCTGGTATTATGTATTTTAATGCGGCATTTCTCCAGCAATTTCCACTTCGCTTGTTAAAAGGACGCGACTGAAATAACACCATAGCAGGTCGCGAAAGAATTACTGCTAAACTGCATCCTGACTTCAGCACAGGCCGAGATTACGCATCAACACTTGGAAGTAACCACCCTTGGCAGCTCCTGTGATGTTTGGTGCTGTTCCTAACAAACACCTCAGGTCCTGGGCTAATGCAATTACAGGGCGCACACAACTGGCATAAGCTCTTACAAGTGAGCTCAAATGCTTTATTTAAAGATCAGCCTTGGACTCTTAAAAGACCCCAAAAGTTCAATTACAACAATAGCCTTTTACCTTGACTTTCATGTGGCGTTCGATGAAAAGCCAGGTGCTCTCCTTCACAACAGTAAATGGCCAAATTTTACGCTATGCAAAACTTTTGTGTCGCCCTAATCCCAGAGAAAGAGAGTTGCCATCATCACCGCACAATCCCTTTCCTGGACAGCAATAAAGGTCTGATGACGTAACGGCACCTTCTCTAGCCTTACGCTGAATGCCTCTGCCGAACAACACCGAACATCATCCCTTTGCCCGCTGACTTAACGGAGTTGATGTTGGTGGGACGCAGAAAGGAGAGCAAGAATTCCAGAGGCAGGGGAAGGGGGATAAATGACTGAGACGGTCCTGCAGGCAAATCTCAAGCACTTGCTGGGACTTTCATGTCCCTGTTTCATGCAGGCATTTGAAATCTATCCACAAAAAGCGAGTCAAAAGACCACAAGACTGAGATGCGGTGACTCAAGAGGAACTGCTGTCTGGACTGGCAGATGACAGTCTAGAAACTGGAATTAGCGTTTGTTTTCAAAATATCCTCATTGTATCTCACCTCCTATTTGCGTGTACTTACATTCGACAATTTCCCTCATCTACAGAAGGGGCATCAAGGAGTCCAATTCCTATCTGAAGGCCAGGGTAAAGACGACAGTTGTTAAGCGTTATAAATACAGTTAGCACTATCATTTTATGTCCACTGTTGGAGGCTTAGCAAAGAAACTGAACAAACAGGGTGGACAAGTTTAAGTTTCATGAAACTCAGCACTAAAAAGACCTTATGGGAGACAGAGCAACCAACCCTCACAACTGTCTGAGGCCTCGCTGAAAGCAATTAGCCCAGCTCCTTGAAACAAATTCTTTCGTTCCTGCCAGGTCCCACAGCCTTTTCGACAGCATCACATGGTCAGCATTGCTGAAGACTACTCAAAAAATTCTAGTGGTTCTGTTTTGACAGAACGCCACACTGCTCGCAAGTCCTCGTCCACCCCTCCTCAAATACATTCCAAAAAACCAACTCGATGATGGTTACTGAACTGGAGAACGGCTGATCCTGTTAGAGTCGGTCAACTGCCACGGCCTCAGAAGTCTTTCCAAGAAACACGACGGCACAGACAAGGCAGAGTAAGCAGGAATACTACCCTCCAGGAGCAGATTTCCTTGCAAGAGCCGGACCGCTCCAAAGACTCCTGTAGAAATCTCTACAGGAGATGTGAAATAAGCTCGGCAGATTTCAAGATGTCTAGAGGCTCCAGCTGCAACAAGAGGAACACAGGACGTTGGGAGTTTTACCTCCTTTATCCCTTTGGCGGTATTAGGGGACTGGTCTGTAGATCCTACAGCGGAGGAGCAGGACTCTGAACAAAAAAAAAAACCCCAACCAAGCCAACAGACAGCGTTCTTGCTGGTGAGATTGACAAGAAAAGCCTTGCCAGTGCTACCTCGTGTCCTCCTTGCTCCTTCACAGTGCTCCAAGGGGGCCTGTGCCTGCAAGGAGCAGGCTTGCTCTGTGCCCCACGGGGAGCCGGCACTCCTCAGAAGGACAGATGAATCCAGCAGAAACCTGTACGACAGCTGGAACAAAATGGGAGCCAGAACTAACCGACTCATGACAAAATGGGCTTTACCATAGAAATTATGAAACCATGAGTAAGTGAGGAGAACTTTCCTTGGAGTCTGCATTTCTTCCCCTTCCGCCAGACAGTTGAGCTATGACTTTCAGAAATCGTACTGAAATTAACTTCACCACGCAAAGAGAAGACAATAATTTTCTGATTCTTATAGTAACGTACGCAATGGTGATTATTAGGTCTTTTTTAACTCCAAGCACTTAAACTTTTATCAGCTTCAGGTGGATTTTTGCAACCAGAGAGATGTGTATATTGAGAAGTCTGATTGATCATCTCAAAGAAAACTATCCAGACTTGAAACAGCAATAGTGGATTTCATCAGATGGAGGGGCTCCTGAAATCCCAAATACCATATCACACTTACTCAGCAGTTCTTTTACTAACAGCAAGTGATTTCACGCTACCTTTAGTGCTATTGTTAGAGGAACATCTGACCCCACGGCAACTTTTCATCTCATCCCGAGCAGAGCAAGCCTACCTTATGCTTAGAAATGCCATCTCGAGGCAGCAGCCTGCAGATCTTTACGCGATAAGTAGTCTACCTTTGCACAGTTTCTGTTTTTCACATTTCACGTGTCTGCAGCTCTCTCACTGCTACTTCTGGATCTGGTTATGACTTTAAAAGAATTGGGAAATGTGTATTGATTAAAATTGCATTATTAAAAACTCCACGACTTATTTTTTCTGAATCAGCATTATGTAAACACACAGAAAAGAACTTATAAAAACCCCCTTAATTTTAACGTTTGCCTTTTCATATCTCTTCTCCAAAAAACCCTTTGTTCGATTGGGAACCATTAAAATTTCTGCCCTAAAGGTTTCTTCCTATACCCTTCCTGACAAGGTTGAAGATGGGGTGAGGAGAAAAGAAGGTGCTTTGAATCTCCTCATAAAACTTGGAAGAAAATCTGCAGTAATTCCTAAAATTCATTACATTGCCCTATATATCGCCGCCTTTTTGTTCACACTGTCAAATGGCACATGCTGAAAACTCAGTATGAAGTAAAGGCATTCAAGGTCCATCCACGTAGAGTGTATTCTAAGAAATGAATGAACACACACGAACTGTCTGAGCAGCGATGAGACTCCAAATGCCCCCAGAGTCAGCCTAACACTGATCCCACTGTCGTGGTTTGGGCTGGACCGGCCACCGAATGAACGAGAGGGGCGTTAGGTGGAGGGTGAGTGCTTTGGAATCCCACCCGTATCGCTCTACCACAAATTCTGCGGGAGAAGCATATAATGATTGCCTATCAAAACAAGCATGAAAGAATGCATTCCATATCATGAGGCCTGAAGGAAAGAGCTTTTAAAGTCTGAAAAGAAAGGAATAGAAAGTAAACTTGGTTAACCAAATCAGAAAGAGGGGCGGATTTTTGTTTGTTTGTAATTGGCATAATTTTTAAATGAAGGAATCTGGAGAATATTAACATTTATACCTGAATCTATCCTGAAACTATTTTTTCAATTTTAGAGCCAAAAATATCTGCCTGCCAAAACCTGTAAAATGCCTTTTAAAAAAAGGAAAAGAAAAAAAGAAAAAGAAAAAAAAAAAAAAGAAAGAAAAAGCACCTTCCAAATGGAATTCACAGTTCTCATGGGTAGGTGATCATCAGCTCCAATTAGTCCCTGGCAGAGGAGACTGCGCGAGAGCGATAGGCTCAGTGCATCCAAAAATGTTTAGTCTAGACTAAACCACGCTGGAATTCTCCACAGACTAGACCTCAGCCCTCTGGATCCCGGACAGCCATCCACACTGGCTGCAAACACCACCGCCGCCTGCATCCCGTTCCAGCCTTCGCTCCCGCCTCTCCCCGTCGAGTCCCATCGCTGTTCCCCCTCCCGACTCCCCAGGCGCTGCGGGCAACGCGGTAACACCTGGGCACTGTCGCAAGTATTTTAAGCCTGGTTAATGAATGTAGGCAATTCTGTGCCCCCCCCCCCCCAATCATCTGTACAGTAAGCATGTGAGCCAAGCCCAAAATAATAAAACCAGAAAAACATGTTCATCTGCTAGACAGCAGCCAGAACCGACTGTTGCCAAAAAGAAAAGAGTCTGGAGCTGCTCTTTATAAAATTTTGTCAGCATAATTAATTCTGAAATACGCTCTGAAATTGTGGAACGTGGTCCATATGTCACTGCTCCTCTTGTGTATTTAATGTCTTATTGAGAGGGTCTGAATATAACACTCAGTCCTTTCATCTACAGACCTAGCTTTCCTGTGCAAAGGATTCAGCCAGTAGTAAAGAATTTCCTCCTTTCTCAAACTCATTCCGCAGCGGCGTCTCTTCAACAGAAAAGATGGTTGCCAACTGAAGAACTCCTTTGCCACCATCCTCGCAATGAGGACACCACCGCAGCTCTGCAGAATCCACAGGGCGGACTGACTTTGGGCTCCTTCACAGCCCGGTCCAGAAGAGCTGGACTGGGAGCTTGGTGAGGCTTTCAGACACCTCCGAGCGCAGCAATCAGTCTGGTATCCCAATTTAATGATCACCAAGCGCCAGGGAAGTTCAGTTTGGTTCAGGCCCAGACCTGAAATCCATAGCAAAAGTCCATCACCAACATGTTTTCCTAAAAGAAACATCTATGTTTACTTACTCCTCTTACTTAATTCTTGCCACCAGGCACATAAATTCAAGGAATGAAAGGAACAGAAACATTAATGATTAGATGATCTTGTTGTTCGCTCCCCGCATTTTTACTACTGGAGGGGAACCTGGCCGATTCTTGAAAAGCATTCAAAAGAACCCGAAAAAAGAGGAGAGGGCAGAGAAAGGACATGTGGAAAGCAGAAAGGTAGAGTGGCTTCACAACGTAGCTTTTGGTGCCGCTTGTATTCCAAACGCAAAGGAAGAAGGAGCATTTCTGTGCACTGGTCTCGCCAGCCATGCAGACAAGAGCTCTCTGTCAGATATTGAGGAGCGCTCAGCCCCGTGCGAATCCTGCCATGCCATCCCATGGGAGGTACGGAGCAAGGAGGCTTCCAGAAAGCCAACGTCTCTGCTGAGATGCCTCCACACTGGAAACCTAACAAGTCTTTTGTGAACAACCCCAACGCAAGAGCAGGAACAGGAGCTCATTTTTTCTTTTCTACAGAGACCGACCAGGTAGGGAAAAAAGAACAGTTGTTTAGATGAAGCTATAGATTAAGACAGAGGGTTAGCTCCAAATATGGGACTTGGGCAGGACTGAGGGGCCCGAGACCCAAACCTGCCTGCCCAGAGATGACCTGCTATATCCGACTCTCATCTGTGATTATTCAGGACTCAGAAAATGATTTTTCCTCTGAATTCCAAGAAGAGCTCAGTCTGCTGAATAATCCCAGAGGGGCGTTCTACCCATTAGCAGGACAAGGCACTTTCCAAAATGCAGTGGGCAGAACCTTCTTGTAGAAGATGTAAGGAAGAACTAATACACAAGGTCACACAGTTTTACAAGGAGAACTATCGCTCAAACACGCCGCAAAAAGGCTGGCAATTTTAATAAAGCAGTATTAGATCAGTACTGAGTATTTTGGAATTTCATCCTTCATGAGACAGTTAACTTGCACTGAATGCATATAATTCATTGCACTTCCACCAAACCATGAACTTAATGCATGATGATTGCCCAAGATTCTACATAAAAGCAATTAGACATTACCACATAAACTAAGGTAACACCAGGCCCTTAACACTCCGTATGTTTAAAGTAGTGAAAAAAAATAGCTCTTACAAATATGAAGTTTATGTTTTCAGAAATAAACTAATTGTTCTAAGCACCAAAAGAGGAGGGGTTTAAGCAGATAGGTTTGTTTTTGTTTTTCTTAAGCTATGCAAACAGCAAACATCCCCCTTGTCCCCCCAGGCAGCACTGTGGCCACAGCCACACGACAGATGAAGCGGAGATAGGATGAAGGATCTTTCTGTTTGTGCAGCACTCCAGCAACGTAGCTCCGCTCAGGGAACGGGTGACACCGGCTTCACCAAAAATGAACCCACTGCGGTGACTGCAGTGTAACGCTGCACATCACTCTTGACCCAATTTCCTTAGGCTAATTTAATTCTCCTGAAACAATATGGATTGAATTACACTGAATAGAAGTTACTTTTATTTACACACAGGTGAAATCTATTTATAAGTCCACAGAGTTTTTGGGTAAGACAATGTAGACCTCTTCTAAAAAATAACATCTTAGCAGTGGTATTAGTATGACTAATAGCAGCTTCTGACTTAAAAAACTTTTTTTTGAAACACATCAGATCAATTTTCTGAAAGATCTGTTTTTAATATTGTTATTTTAAGATGTCTTCAGCTCAGCCAGGAAAACACGGAGATAACAACGCCTTCACAGCAATGAGTCAGGTTGTCCTGGCTCACGACGGATCATTAATGGAATGGGTAACAGAGTCCCAACTGTAGAACCTTCATTACTAGTAGTAACGGATTTGCCAAAAATAAAGTGTCTTGACTTAAACTTCCTAAGACACATTTGGTAAGAGTATCTTTCTAATTTTTATTTCTATTTCTTTCAATTTTTTAGACATATAACTAATCTGCAAGCTAAACAAGCTTTGATTGGAAGTAGTAAAGAACATTAAGCATAGTACGGTAACAAAACATACCACCACGTTTGCACTGATGAGAAGGTTACTTGCAGTTTTTAGCTGTTGAGACTGAGTAATACAGAATTTGTGAAACCTTCTGGTTAGTATTTCACTGTTAGATATTTCTCTGGAAAATTCCAAGAGGGGAATTGTGAAAAGGCCAACCAAACTCCCGTTCTTAGGTACAACCACGTGAACCACCAGTAATAATTTCAAAGAGCCTTTTGGATTTACTGTTGCAAACTAAGCTAGACTGGCACTGTGCGCTTTGCTCACATCTTACCTTCCTTAACACGCGAGGCTATCTAACGTGAAAACTGTGTATTTAAGATGCTTTGTCTTAAAGGCCATGTTTGCACCCTGAACGTGACCATTTAGAGAAGTTCAATGCTTGTAGGCTCGTTCTAAGCGTTTCAAATCGAGACTTTGATGAATTACGGGATTTGCGGGGAAAACAAGCCCTGGAATCCCATTTCAGAGCATTGAATGGATGCATTTCTTTTGCTTATGGGATGCCTTTAGCGGCTCGCGTGAAAAAGATGGCACCAGGTGGAGACGGGGATAGTGGCTAACCAAGCAGCCACCTCTAATCACGGTGCCGCAGCAGTCACCCGGCGCTATCTCTACTGAAGCCAGAACAGATGTTTCAAGGGAATCTCCCGGAGTTTAAGAGTCCTTGCAGGAAAAAGAAAAATACACCTTGAAGCAATCAGGCAAAGGATTGTAACTCTAATTTAAAGATCACCATTGGCAAATTAAGTACATTAGTTAAGCAAACTTTCCTAAGCAAACAATACCTAGTTTTTTTTAGAATTACATGCTTTTCCACTCGCCCCAGGCCAGAACAGACAGCTTCTCCAGACCAGCTGTTCTCACGTTTTCAGGACAGACTCTGCCTTCTTTTTTGTACTACTACTGTGCCCTGAGCTCCGCTCACATGACACATAATGACGGGCATTGCCAAGAAGAGAAACAAAGCAGAGAAGACTTCCTACCCCCCTTTCTGTGCACACTGGCCTTGCCCAACTTCCCACGGTGTGGCCTGTGAAGAAAGTATCACGTTTCACGTGGTGCCCAAGAAGAGAGGACTTTCAAGACACAGAGAGAAAAGCAGGGAAGGGGAGGGTGGAGGCCAGCTGGAATGTTCCTGGAGCTCCCCAGCCACCTCTGCAGTGGGCTCTCTCTACACATGGTAGTACTACTAGTTTCAAGTTGATTATGGAGAGCCTTATGAAGTCCTATGTTCTCCAATAAGACCAATGCTTTAAGCTCTTCATTTTTGTTTAAAAGCCAGACTGCTTGAAGTCAAAGAACTGTGACTTTGAGATGTATGTCTTCAAGGATCCGTATCTTCATCTTCTCGGAATCAAAGTGAGCCACTGAAGCTCTTCTCTGACTTTTCAGATCTAAAAGATACAACTGCTTCTTCCCAAAACATGACATCTCATCGAGGACTGTAGTCTAGTTCTGATCCAAAACTCATTAGCAACTGACACGAAGGCTCTGTTTGTGGAAAGGTTAATGGGAATGACTGGTAGAAAACAGTATCTGGTCATGATTTCTTCTACTGTCACTATGCTTTCTCATTTCTTTTACTATTCCCAGCTCTAGTAACTCTAATCAGCGTTACTCAACAGCATGCACCCACGAAAAACCATCAGCGTTTCCTTCTTACCAGCTAAACAAGGTGAAGTATGACAGCTTTTCTAATGATGTCCTCTTTACGGTATAAATCAGAGGGAAGAGTGACCCCCAATGGATAGATGTATGAAGGAACTACCATTCCAGACCACGTGACGTTTCCTTGCAATAGGTTTTGGATAGCTTTTCTTTCTAAAATGAAGATTCCAATCAACTGGTGTAATCAGCACATTAAATCCATATTTGGATGTCCAGAACACGTTGTTGATCAAACTTTACTCTGCTGCTGGATAAAAGGCTGAAAGTTTAACTTCCAAGAGAGCTTTTCCCTGTTATTACTGTAAATCTATTGATAGCACGAGCTAATAAAGGCACTATGGGGAAAGAAACAGCACCTTTTACATATCTGCTAGATCTCGTTAATTTACAAGGGCACATTAACAGTAAGTCATTTAAAATAAAGCAGCCTACAGTATGATGCTTCTACACAGACCTCACAGCATCAGGGCTACATTCAGTCCAAAAGCCTCGATGCACATCATCTCTGGACCCTAAGCATCACTCACATCCCCGGTATCGACACGGGAATTAGTTCAGTAAGTTCATCCCAAGCAAAGCTGAGTATGGGGATGCTCACCCACTCCAAAAGAACATGCAGTTCTTCATTTGCAGTTTTTAAGGCTGTAGTATTTGTCTCTTGTGTCTGAAGGCACTTTAAAATTCAAGCTTGTGATTATAACACTTGGCAGGCGTACACCTGTGAAACCTGGCACCTGCCAACGTGACAGCGTGAAGGTGACCCTTGGCGTTGCTGCTCCTCCCACCCTATGCTCACCAAAAGACAGGCAGAGGGATGTAATGTTCATTAACAATACAAGCCAAATAATTTTTCTGGGTTTTTTTCCCTCTTCCAATTGCCAAACACAATGGGTGACTGACACAATGGGGACGCTCTACTACCAGAACACCAGTTTGAGGCTTCAAACGAACATCACAAGGCCACGAATCTCTACCACTAGCTGCTACTGCAGGTAGGACAACAGGAGTCACTGCCTTGGGCTTCCCACTGACTTCAGCACCTTGGAAAAAGATTCCCAACTTCAATTCAAACCATGACAAACTCATATACCACACTGTAGCCATTAACTTTCTGAGTATATTTAAAATATTTGCAGGCACTGAAGTTTCTGGACAGTTTAAAGCAGGCTGCAGACTCGCAATGCTTCTTGTGACACAGACCAAGGTGGTGCACACCCGAGATCTCCATGAGATGACCAGCTGTGGCTAATTGCGATGACTGTTCACTCTAATATACCACGGTTACTTCATTAAGAGTGAAATCTTGATCATGCATTTTTCACAGGTAAGCAGAGTTGCCTATCACCTATGTGAGAGGAACCCCCCACAGCAAACCTGTCTGAACCGTAGCCTATCTTTGGGGGAAAAAAGCCCCAAACCATCTCCTCTTCTGATAAACGGTTCCAACAGTTACCAGGACAGAACAGAAAGCACAGTGACCCACTGTCCATCAGAAGACTCCCTCCCTCCTCATTATTACATATATAAACCCAACAGAAACGGGGTGTAACCTGTGCTTTATGCCTCATTGAAGGTGCCCAACCACAAAGCGCCCTCCTGTGCGCGAGCCATCTGCCACGCAGATGGAAACCTGGCGTACCGTGCCCTGGGAACCAGCGCCGCTGCCCCGGCTCCGGGGAATAAACACTCCCAGACGCAGAAAGCTCAGAGGATACTGTGAGAAAGGCAAAGCAAACAAACCAAGACACCCGCTGAGGTCTCCAACTCACTGACTAATATGGTGAAGCAATGCACCCCCAGTAGCCTCAAACCCATCCCGACCCATGTAGTGGTGCAACTAAAAACCACTGACAACTGGGTCTACGACTCCGGTTTGTCAGCACAGGACTGAGCCCCTCATTGCATTTTTTTAACCTTATTTACAGTACAAAATATAAATGTCAGTTTGCTTATTATAAACTGGTTGGTAATAAGAAATCAGATTTTTGACTGAGTGCCACATAAAAAGCGAGTCATGGATTTTAAATTTTTTTTTTTTTAACTAAAGAAGTGTAACTTTGCTTCCTCTATTCTGCTTAATTCTTTTTCGCATTTATAGGGTTCTTCAGCAGGGAAAAGGCCAGAGAAAATGAGATTTCATTGAGGGAATTGGTTCATTCTCACAGCGCATTTTACAGAATGAGGCAGAAAAAGATTGAAATGGTTATTCCCAGAGGACAGTGATGTAATTCTCTTGCACTCATTGACGACTATCTCAAGAATCTAATCCTTAAGGAGGAAATAATATTTTTTTTCTGGCTAAACTTAAGTGGTTATTCTTCTGAGGACTATGAGATCCGTCATACAAAATAAGATTTTTTTCATGGTGATACATCTTTTATAGCGAAGAAAGCAAAATAAATACTTAATCTCTGTTGGACTAAATAGCATTATTATTTGCAGGATTTCCCACGTTCACCAGCATGCTTCTTAACCCACATCTACCACTTAATGCTAACCCTCGCAAACGGAGCAAGCGCTGGCTAAGAGGTAACCCAGTTTGCTCACACGCCTTTGCTGCCGCCCTGAAGACAGTGTCTGATTACTCACTAAGGGAGCAAGAATTCAACTACCACGCTTTATTTCCTAAGAACTCACACTGATTTCACACAGGGTGGACTTATGCTATGGATTCCCTCTAGGAAGAGGATTTAATTTACAAGAAGCCAGTGAAGATGAAAACAGGACTCTCTACATTCCTTTGTTGCAAGAAGTGAGAAAAAGGCATCAAAAGTCATCCCCGTGGACCAAATTCTTCCAACGATGAATCCCTAAATTCTCCTGTGTCCCAGCTAAGGGTCCCAGATTCATTGCCAGTGCTTACCCTCCGCTCTTTCAACATCAGTTCTTCCCAATTTATAAAAGAGCTCAATTGCATGTTTAACTTTCAGTACATTTTTTCCCCAAACAGGAGACTCCCAATCATGCATTATTTCTAATCTTCTTTCCAAAAGAAATAACACTTGTGGATCGCGCTGCTGCTCTGTCGGTGCTCCCATTCCCACTCTCCTTTTGAACCTACTGGTTAATCAAACTTAAGAGTTGGAACTGAAGTCTCAAAGTTCTGATACGTTTCATAAAAATTAGCAGCTGATACAGCAGAGACCCTGTTAATTCCTCCATTCCTTAATTTACATGGGCATAAGAAAGCAGAGATTTTTTTCTTGTTCCTGTGACTGTGAAGTTCAGAAAGATTCAAGCAAACCCAGTAAAGCTGCTGAGCGTGCCAGGTTAGGTTCCGTAGGGATTCTCTAAGCCGTTAGCACAGAAGCCACTTGTTTTGCGTTTATGGAGCGCTTCATACATTTCAGGGGAATGACTTCTGATTTCAAAGCAAGAGAAGAATCGCGTTCAAATCTGTTTTGATTTGCTGTTATGACTGCTGGCAGACAAAAAAACTAGCATACCTGCAGGAGCACTCGCCTCCCTAAAACTGGGTCATTTCCAAGTCATTGTATTCATTCAGAAGATATTCTGAACATTCCCATTCAAAGCCCAAAAGATGGGCAAATCTGTTCCATAACTGGAAAAGGCTTACGTTTTGGTACTGAGAGACTGAGGGAGACTAGAAAAGTTACCAAATTAAACCAATTTTGCACAGGTTTTCTAGCCATGCCTCCACACCGCTATCCCTGCCAAGAAACGTCAACGTATTGTAATGGAAGGAGACGAAGGAAAAACCTTGATGAATTAAAACAAACAAACAAGCTGCATTTTAATAATGAAACACACTGAAAATATTCGGTATACTGGTACTCGCCACGAAGGGCTGTGACAATTCAGCTCATACTTATGCAAACACAGAGCCACCACCCTGAGCACCGATGCTTCTGTGAAAAAGGGTGAAGGATATATCGCAAGGGTGGGCAAACCCACTGTGCGCGCACATGCTTGTCTGCCGCATGGAACTGGTGCTGTACCAGTCTGGATGGAGCTGAGGGATTCTAGGCAAACCGAACCCACGCTAACACACCAAAAGAACCGTCCTCCTGCTGCTTCTCCTGACAACCACGTAAGCAAGCAGCCGCGCGTCGCATCCCATTCCCGCAGTGCTCCGGTCTCCACACCTGAGAGATCCACGCAGCAAAGCCCTCTCCTCTCCTTTAATGAAGCAGCAGATCAGAAAAGATTATCACAACTTTGCCTTTCAGCCTCTTTTACTAAAAATGGAAAAAATCCTCAACACTTCTTGGGAACGTCAGTCACTGCTGAGGAAAATCAGCAAATATCCTTTCCGCTAACCCACACTCAAACCCTGATGTGATTATGGTCTACAGCTCCCCACCGCCCTCGCAAAACAGACACATCTGTACTTTCTGGTAGAATTCTTCCCCTTAGAGTTTTGGCAGGAGGAGACTCAAATTCAGGAAAAACCAACCAGTTTTATATTTCTGAAGACAGTTCCAGAAATTCTGAAATTTCTGAAATTAGGGAACCTGACTTTGTTTCGTGGTTTCTACATAAAATTCTTATTCTATTACTGTGAAATTTGTATACAGATACTGTTAACAACGTAACTCCTCCATCCAAACTATAGAAAAAAATAGGTAAATTCTTCATTGAAAAAACCTAATGATTTAAAAGCAGATGAAGTGCTTTCAAACAACTTTGGGGGGGCGTTCTGTTGGAGATCAATGTTTAAATACTACAAACGACCGCAAAACAACAGTCTTTTCAATGCAACCTGATTTGAAGGTCTACCAGTTTAAGCTAAATCAGTCATGTGTCCTAGATGTTAAAAATGTCATTTTAATCAAGACTCAGGATATGCGGTACACAAATATACTTTTAATTTTCTTGGCTTTAGCCTTGCAAACATTGGTGCATATTTATGAATTTGTATGTATAGTTAATCCACTTAGTTGAAACCATCACTCCGTGCAGGAGTGAGGAAATGCTCCACCAAACTGAAAATTCTTATTAAAGCACATCTTTGATCTTTGGGTCGCTGAAGATTTGTGGAAGAGCATCTTTGTGAGCTGTGTAAGCTGCAAGAATCAGGATCCACCACTGCAAACTCCCCCCGTCTGTACACACCTCCAAACAAGGGAGATGTGTCTGTGGTGCGAGTCAGTCTCTGCAAGTCAGATTTAGGTGCAATAAATACATGCTTATCTTCGCTTGTCCAGCCTTTAACGGCCTGGAAGTACACAAAGCAGTTTTGCAAGATCAGATTTTTCAAATGAAAATGCCAGTACTGGTTGGGTTTCAACCCGGCTGGAAATCTCTCCAGCACAGATTCTTTTATACTGTTTTAATAGTTTGACTTTCAGCTGAAATCTGGAATTTTAAAAGCATATGCAGACTGCTTAAAATTCTGCTTCAAAATCATAAAGCGCTTGGATTTGGGTGTGATTTGAGCAGTGACAAAAACCATACAAAACTCAACTATTTACCAGGACTTTTTCCTATCACTGCCACTTAGCTTCCAAGCTATGCTTCAGGAGCGAAGCTCTTCTCTTAACACTGTAACGCCATTTCCCACCATAAATACTTTCAACAAGCTGAAAATATATTAGACCCCAAGACCTAGCAGCAAAACGACAATCCTCTGAAGGCGGGTCTGATAAAAATTGACAGTCTTCAATGTAAAACCTCTTTAAGTATATTTAATAGTGGGTTTGTTTTGTTTTTCTTTTTATAAAATAGAATTCTACTGGGTTTGAGGAAATGATTTAGAAATTATATGCTATCGTATTAAATTATTTAATTCCAATAATATACTTACTGCACATCCTCTGCGGATTATAGACTGGTCAAACCAAAACCCTCATTTCTTCACCTTCTGCTTAGATGCAGAGTTTCTTGAAGTGATTTCTAATCAACAGAAGTAGTATTGTATATAAACCGATGTGGGAAATGTGATGAACTGAGGGAGCTATTTACATACATCTTCTAAGGTCTTTTCGATATCAGGCTCGCTCTTTCTGTGCAGAGGTGGAATTCACTGTGAAATGGGTTTGGCTGCCTTCTTGCCTTCTGCGTAGGAATAACATTCTGGGGATTCGGGGATTTTGATGGTCACTCATTAAAATAAAGCATTCTTGCACAGGACATGGCTGCTAACTAGTTTTTAATTTTGAAACCTAAACAGGCAACAATAAAGAACGAAGGAAGATTTTCTGCGGCTAAAGAGAGAGGAGTAGGAGAGAAGGCGGCACCTGGGGCAGGGTTAACATGGCCAGGGAAAATGGGGAGTAAATCTGTGTTTTTATTATGCTGCGGCATCACCCACCTGAGGAGCTCTAGCAGGTACAGGGAGGCACAAAGCCAGACACCACAGGCTTCAGCATTCGAACGCAAACGTGATAAAAACCATTCCAGTGTGCTCACATTACAAAATCTTCATAGCAAAGACTGTTTGTGTCATTGATTATGTTTCCCAGACTAAAATACTAGTTAAAGAAACTAATGATCTTTGAAAGGAGAATTTGTATTTGCCAACAGCTTTGACTTGAAGGTGATTTTTAAGGGGTGCTACGCTTTTATGAAAGCAAAGATAGTCATATATCAGAAAAAATGTTATTGGCCAGGCCAGAAGAGGTTCTTTACTAACAACGAATGCGTGGCAGAAAACAGCAACGCACCGTCCCAGAGATGAGAATTTAACTGTCCGCACACACGTTCGGGACAACCAGCTATCACTGCTGTATGTGAAATGTACTGCTTCAAAGGCATTGCTGTTGCTTTCTTTTTGAGACACACTGTCCTGTACTTCAAGTTTAGTATTAGCAACTGTCCCCAAAATGCTCGACCCTCACTTAAAATCCTCGTGAAGTGTAAAGGTTTTAGGGAGCTTTGGTTTCAAGACGCGGCAACGAGCACTGCACTGGAAGCTAAGAGCTACAACTCATTTTCTACAAATCTGACTCTTGTTTAGCTGTCCTACATAAGTTCACTTGAAAAGCCTGGAACCAACTACAGATGCTTAAAGCTCTTGAAAATGCCACTCCATTAGGCTGGTCTGGCAACACTGCAGACAGATTATCTGAATTCAGGTCTTTCTCCAAGCCTTATAAGAAACATGGGACACTGGAACATGGAAATTTTATTTTTTTTCCAGCTGTCCTACAGAAATTTGAAAGTGCCCACCTGAAGACAGGATCGCTGCAAGGAGAGCAAACTCCACGGTTTGTTCTTGCGCTGGGAGCCAGCACAGCCAGCCCTGGCGATAAAGACACGGCAGCACGGCCGTCGTGGCTCTAGCACTGCCATCGCGCTGCTGCTGGCAGCACGGATGGCGCTCAGGACTACGGACCTTGTAGTACGCACCCCAAAAGCTTTGGGAAGTTGACCACGTTTTCTGCTGTCACAAATTGCCTGAAGGGTCGAGTTTGGCCCCTTGGCCAAAGGACACCTAGCAACATGCCCAAGAACTGGTATAGGGAAGGGAGAGAGGTGAATTAGTGCTTCTCCCCCTGTCCCCTTTCATTTGAATCTTACAAATCCTGCCATTTAAGCAATGGAATCAGTATCTCAACTTCAATTTATTGAGGTTTCCAGCCTATTTTGTTAAAACGGGCATCTGTAATATTTTAATTGGGTGTCAGAACTGCAATGTTTTCTAAGTTCTCAGTGTCCGGTGTGGCATTTTTGGAGTTGTCCCCATTAAAACTTCAATTTCAGCGGGCGTAGAAATACCCAAAGGTACAGCGCTTTCCAAGGTGAGAGCGTATGCGGCGCCCCTTTGGCCCCGCTAACTCCTTCCTCCCCTACCAGCTACCAGCAGGGCGCTGGGCTTCGAACAGGGCTGGGATTTAAAATGGCATGTCCAGAGAAAAGCCTGGGATTTCCCAGACATAAAGCACAGCCTTCCAAGAGAGGCCACTGTCTCTGTATCGCAGTTCTAAACATGTGAAAACAAAGATCTGGTTATGTAGTGTGAGTGACATGGGCAAACACCTAAGATTTTTAATCTATAACTTGATTTTGGTTTTCCTTTCTTTTTTGTAATACTTTAAGGCGGCCAGGACAAAGGAATATTCGAATATTTACCAAGAAATATTTTTGGCTAGCTGAATTCTAGAGGAAAAATGTTTAAGGTCTATTATTCTTAATCACACACTCCCTATATGCAAAATTAGGTGAAGAGAATTACTAAAAATAAGAGCTCTTGCCTCAGCCAAACCATGTCAGTGAAAACTCAGAAACAATTGGCCTTGCTTTTAGAATTACAAAGTTAACTCAGTGGACGAACCAACAGACATAAAAGATTATTTTTTTTTAATGGTGAAACGCACAGAGAAGTGATAACACCAGAACTGATTTGACAATCCACAACTCACAGAGGCAGCTTAGCCCAGGTTTTACGCCTAACGAGCACCACCAAGAGACACTGTTACTATTGGAGTAATTTTGGTTGTACTTTTCCCCTGGAAGAAAATATTTGACTTACTGGAATTGAAAACATCAAAACATCCATAGGAAGGTGGGAGATTTTAAAAAATGCATACATTTTAGTGTATAAAATACAAAGAAGGGGATTTTAAACTCTTGCCCGTTTCTGAATGCACTTTGCGCTGGTACTTTGTGTCGGTTGATGTTACAACGCCAGAGCCGAGCAGCTTCACATCTTTATAAGCGGCAACGAATTCACGTGTAGAGAACACTCATTTATTGATTTGGTGACGGTCCATAATGGTTTCTTACTTGCCAAATTTTCTTTCTTCTCCACCTACGCTCTTACTAGCATGCCTACAAGCCCCAGCACGCCCGCTGTTTGCTGAAGCCAAGTCCGGCAGCCTGCGTTCAGCTACAGCTGAAGCTCTGTAACACCCCCTGTCCCTTGCTGCGGCACCACACAAAAGCCATTAGAGCTGACACCGTACTGCACAGGAACGGGAAACTAAACCATCTCCCAAACTGATGACACCGTGAAATGACCTTCAGTGCTCTTCCTTCCCCTGTTTATCTCCCTCGCCTATCCAAGAGTGCGAGCTTTGGGACTGATTTCAATGCCCAGTGTTCCGGTAAGGAATAGTCCTGCTGCCGTAGGACAGGCATTGATCTAATGAGCAATGCTTATACTTCTGTAGAATACTCAGCTTACCAAAGACATTTCTAATTATGTTCACAAACTTCAGAGGTGACATAATGCGGAGACATCTGCATTATTTTTCTTTTATAGTTCCAGCTGTCCAAAAGCAACCACATGGCCAGTCTCATACGCTGAATAATTTATCATTTTTGACCAGCCCACGAACAAATTTTGGACAAACGTCTACACCCAAGCTCTTTAGCACACGCTTATACACAAACACAGACCCAGACCATGGGCTTTTTTTTTTTTCACTATTCATGAAAAAGAGGTCAAAAGAGAGTATTTTTTGACTCAGACTCCTCAAAAATCCAGCAGCAACAAAAGATGTCCTTCAACAAAGACTCCAAGTATTCTCTTTTCTGCAAAAATATGAGGTAGTTGTCTTTACTGACCAGGCAAAACAGTGCATTTCAACACAACAGCTAGAATTTTACTGTACCTTCGGAAAAAACTGTTTCAGTTCCAGAGTTACTGGCCAGCTCCTTTCATCTCTGACCCAGAAGGCACAACTCCATCATGCGGCAGCTTCCAGAAAAAACTGCAGAAGCAATAAATCAATCCATCAGGATTCCAGGAAAACACATTTTCCTCAGTAAATAGCACCTTTTGCAAGCTTTCTTTTAAATCATGAAGCTGTACTCTTTGAAGATACATAGCACATACAAGCTATGCGTGCACGTAGCAGGAGAAGCGTTTGGAGGAACTTGCCAAACTGTGCTAGGAAATCTGTCTGACACAATTATTGAGTAAAGCCACCTTTAAGCCATCTTTGCAGCCCACTGCACAGAATACATCCAGTGTCTTCTCCGGGCACAATCCCTCCACCTGCTTCTCATCTGCCAGGGACTCTGCGTACTTGACAGTGTAGGAAAGAATGACCAGGAGCTAACACAGCCCTTGTGTTCAGGCATCTTGGCAATCGCAGGAAAAACCCAGGCCCTCCAGACATGTTCCTTTGTTACAATTCGAGGACCACTATTAATCTGTAAAGCATGAGAAGACGGACTGCGTGACAATTACAGGATCTGTTTTAAAAATCTATTCCTGCATATGTGAGCACCAAACAAAGCAGCAAAAAACAAGCCATAAATTACTACTTGAAGTTAATATTTTAGAACATCAAATAATTTTTCCAGACTTTGTTCTACTGTCATTTTAAAACTTCGCATCAGCCAAGTTTAAAATGTTTTGTTTGAGACTGCAAATCCCCGACAAAGTTCAGACTGCTTGGGATCAAGGGGGAGAAGGGAAACAAGGCTCATGCTCATCTAAAGGACCGTTAATGAGATTTTGTTAAGTCTTCCCTAAATATTCCATTAGGCTGGATTTTATTACGTTTACAATAATACCATAGCATTAGCATCTATTGTTTGGCAATACAGACTTTAGCTAGGCATCACATAAAGAGCTAATGACCGAAAAAGCTCCTCAAGGCTTGGCAGAGCTTCTCTCTGGCCAGGGCTGTTACGGAGAGCTCAGACGACTCAGCCCTCGGGCTTCAGAGAGCATCTGACCCAAGCTTCCCACCTCCCACATGATTTCACAGCTATAGGTAACAAAGTCACCAGCATGAATTTGGTCAACTAGTAAAAAAAATTGTCTCCGTTAAGCACCAGGGCCCTTCAGCCCAGCGGGCTAGCTGGTCTACCCACACAGGAGCCAGTCCTCGGCTGGCACGGCCGGCACCATTTCCCCAGCAACGCGGGTCCTGCTTGCTCACGGCGGTGAAAGGAGGCTCATACACGTCTTACGTGGTGCCTGGCAGCTGCTAGGAAGCACACAAATATCAACTCTCGCTGATGCAAATGGTTAGAGAACACAGAAGGAAATGTAAATAAACCATCCTTGAAAAGTTACCCTAAACACAGCAAAAAAAAAAATTAATTTTTTTTTAATGCACAAACTGGTGCCAATCCACAAGCGTTCCCCTTTCAGCAGCTGCCAGGATAAACTTCCCCTTTGGGCAGACGGTCCGAAACCTGAGCCCATCATGAATGAGAATGTGCAGCTTTGCTTGAGCGCGCATTGCAAAAAAAACCCTAGAATTCTGTCCAGGGAAATTAATCATTCTCAGCACCTTTGCAGATACAGTCTAGCCCTTTAGCGCTGACCTACATACTGCACAGACTATATTTCAAAACAATCTGACATTTAAATCAAAACTGCCCAACTTCCTGCTCCCTCCTTCATTCCCAGTGCATGAACGACCGATTGACCGGTTGCCCTTAGAATAACGTTGCTACTTAGTGGTCTTCCAGGACACTCAGAGTCTCCTCCGGGTTTTTTGTGCCACAGTTTATAGAACCATAGAATGGATTAGGTTGGAAGGGACCTTGAAGATGATCCAGTTCCAACCCCGCTGCCATGAGCAGGGACACCTCCCACCAGCCCAGGTTGCTCCAAGCTCCGTCCAACCTGGCCTTGAACACCTCCAGGGATGGGGCAGCCACAGCTTCTCGGGGCAACGTGGGCCAGGGGCTCACCACCCGCACAGGAAAGTATTTCTTTCTAATATCTAGTCTAAATCTTCCCTCTTTTAGTTTAAAACCATTCCCCCTTGTCCTATGGCTCCACCCCCTGGTCAAGAGTCCCTCCCCAGCTCTCCTGGAGCCCCTTTAGGGACTGGAAGAGGCTCTAAGGTCTCCCTGGAGCCTTCTCTTCTCCAGGCTGAACACCCCCAACTCTCTCTGCCTGTCCCCACAGCAGAGGTGCTCCAGCCCTTGGAGCATCTCCATGCCCTCCTCTGGCCCTGCTCCAACAGGTCCATGTGTCACCGGGGCCAAGCGGATGGCAAAGATCACCTCCTTCAACCTGCTGGCGATGCTTCCCCTAATACAGCCCAGGATACCGCTTGGCCCTTCTTTGCTGCAAGCACGCATCGCTGGCCCACGTTCAGCTTATTGTTCTCTAGGACCTCCATATGGCAAATTATCAGGGAGCTCAACGAACATTAGGAAGCAGGCTCAAATTACATGAGAAAATAAACAGAAGGCATTTTATTAATCAGTGTGAATTTGAATTGGCCCAATTTTTAGGGGCATCATGTCCCTATTTCAACCGGGGAAACACTACCAAAAGCCCGAAACCTTAAGGGTAACTCCCAAACCACAATCTTAAAAACAGAGATCTAAAAATAACTTGCTGCTCCTAAAAAACCTGTTTGATTACGATACGATTTCATTGTAACAGCCCAGCAGGCAGACTCATCACAGGAGCAAAACAAGCTTCACAGAGACGAAGCAAGACAAGCTTCACAGAGACGAAGCAAGACAGCAAATCAAGCACAGCTTCCACCACCTTTTCTCAAAATCATTTTAGATTGATAATAATAATAACTGTGGAGTATATGTTAAGTAAGAAGAAGTTAATCTGGTTACATTTTCAGCAGATAAAAACTGCACAAGTAAAGACAAGTGCTAATTCTTGTACTCTGGAATTACCTGCAACTTCTGCAGCGAGCGGCTTTAGGTCCCTGCTGCAAGCAGCTTATTCAAGTGCTGTAACTCTGTGGCAATCAGATGAATACACCAGACTCTATCAGTTGTGAACGTCTTACAGCAGTGTGCATATTGTCCCGAGTTCTGGTTTGCTACAAGTGCGTTATTCCAGCAAAAGGTGTGTGATGTACCTCCAATAACCTGTCCTCAAGCACCCACCTAGTCCCTGCGGAGATGTACTGCAGGAGACGTTTCACCCACACCTCCGAGAGACTCCTACACCTCCTTCTGCTTACAGCTTCACACTGGTGCCTGAGAAGGGAAGGGGGAACGAGTCCCGTACCCACACACCCCTCACCACCCAGACATTTTCCCCTCTGCTCCTTGCAGAGGAGCCACCCCGTAAGCCAGTCTCCTCTCCTGGGTGTTTGGGGGGTTCTGGGAACAGAGCCACCCACACCACGTTTGCCACCTGTAGGGATGGACTAAGGAAGAAGGACCTCATGCCTTTCACCCGAACCTGGCACTGTCCCACAGGCAGTCTTCGTATACCTAACTAAAAGCTACTACTACAAATTTCAAATGATGGCCCACACCAGCTGGGCCAGCAATTCCTGTAAGGAGAATCCACTTCAGTGCATGCTTCTGTTCCACCAGCAGCCTCAAAGCTCATGTTCAAAGCAATGGTGTCCCACCCACCTACTTCTGTGGAGCTTCTTCCAGAAAAAGGGGTTTCTCAGAGAAGAACTCCACCACGCAGCACAGAACTACTGCAAAAAACCCCAAAATTTCCAGTTAAGCCAAAGCAAATGTGATTAAGGAAACTTTTCCTGATGAATAAATAGAAGACAACGGGCATAGGCCAAGGTTAATTAAGTTAACAGAAAGGCTGTTATTGATTTAAAAGAAGGACAAGTATGAGCTTTTTTTTTTTTTTTTTTTTTTTTAGTTTTTCAAACTAACACATAAAAGTTACTAATTTAAAAAGCAAACACCATGCCTTGAGCATTTTGGAGCAGTGAGAGTGAGACACAACATCACTCTCAGCAATTTGCCTTCCAAACCAACAAGAAACAGCACTTACAGCTACGGTTACAGCCACAGATAGGCACGATTTATCACAACATATGCAGAGTCGGTATTTTCTAGAGGTCTCTTATGAACGATGAGACAGTAAAACTTTATACATTTATATTTTCCAATATGCCCACGTGCAATATGAAACAAGTACCATCCTAGCAACAAGAAAAGCACAGAGTTAGCAGGGAGAAAGGCGCAGCCCTGGTAAATCACTTCTTTCTCCTTTCAAATAGTTAACTGCAAAATACATAAAACTGAAGCACATAAAAATGGCATGTAGCAAACAGTAAAACATAATGGAAGTTTAACCGTTAAATGAATAACAACTCTAGCCAATGTGGCTATGATTTCATGCTTTTCCATTGTTAAAAAAAAAAAAAAAAAAAAAAAAAAAGAGGAGTCCGTCCACATTTCATAGCTCCAGAGGGAACGAGTTCCACGTTTTCAGGGCTGCCCGGAGCGGTGAGCAAGTCCCCCTCGCTTGGGGCACTCACCGCTGGAGCAAAGCCGCAGCGTGCCCAGCCGCGGGGCCGGCCCGCCCCATGCACACAGTGCCACTGGGCAATGGGAAAAAATCACAGCATGCCACAACCCTAGGGCTAACGAAGAGCATCTCTTTCCCATCTCTTGTGCAGGAGCTGGGACAGAGCGCTGCATAGCACGGCGCAACGCAGGGCTCCGCGTGAAGCCTTCCAGAAGTGCCAGATTAAGCAGCCCTCCGTTACTAGTGCTCAGAGCCTCGTCACAGCATCACTCCAGCCACTGGGCAACCACAAGCTGAACCTGATCAAGGAGTTGCTCCAGCTGAAATATTGCCTGTGAATTTCTGTGAGGAGATATGCGGAGCCTGCAGGGACGGGAACAAGCGGACACGGTGATGCCAACACCCGCTCGGGAGCGATGCTCCCAATCTTGCCATGGTATAGCGGTACCAACGTTGGCCCAGAAGGAACAGGCCAATGCCATTTTTGGCTCTGGAGGTATATAGCTGGATTAGCATGCTGCAGAACTCCGTCTCTGCTACCAGTTGCCCTCCTTTCTGCTTTCCTGACCCAGTTCGTCAGGGAAAGGCCTGTCTCTGCATTGGAAGGAGCAATAGCCGCCTCCTCTCACCCCACCGAAGGGGACGCAGATG
This sequence comes from Pluvialis apricaria, assembly GCA_017639485.1. Classification (NCBI taxonomy): domain Eukaryota; kingdom Metazoa; phylum Chordata; class Aves; order Charadriiformes; family Charadriidae; genus Pluvialis; species Pluvialis apricaria. Next base: position 83,527,558 of record CM030010.1, read on the forward strand.
TATCACTAAAACTAGGGCTCGGGAGAGCTGGTGCGTCACTACAGCTCAGCATCCTCCCAGCACTTCTCACAGAGATATGCAGCAAGGGCAGGATTTGGCCTCACCTACCTGCCGAGATAGAGAAGAGAATCCAAAACTAGGGCATCTCTGCCCAATGCTCTGAGCACCCAGCCTGTCCCTCTTTCTACTACCCTGCCGCCTTTGGATTTGGTATGGAATAACACCTCTTCCTTCACCCTTGACTTGCAGAGATAACTGCCAGTGGGAAAAATTTACTCTGCCTAAGGAGCCTGTTTCCTTTCTTGTCCCACAAAAGGAAAGGAATGGGACGTGGTTTTAGCAGTGTTAAGTTGATGGTTGGACTTGATGATCTTCAAGATGCCTTCCAACCTAGTCAATTCTATGATTCCATGACTGCAGTTGAAGCCCTAGCAGTAAGATCAACAGTAATTTTTTTGAAAACTATTTCATTCTTTTTGTTTAACTGCTATTAAAAAAAAAAAAAGCGTGGCACGCTCCATCTGCAGTCCCCCAAGAAGCTGGTTTATTTATTCGCTACCCTCCCCCAAGTTCTGCACAATGAAGAATGTCCCTGGGAGCAGAGTATTTTCCTGACGCAGGGAGGGTGAAAACACGTGGTCGCGCAGACCCAGCGCGTAGCGCAGACCATGGAGTCGCAGCGTGAAGGGTCGCACCGCTGTACCTTGACAGCGCAGCCTCCTGTAAAAACTGCTGCTACTCATACAGCGACCTTGCAGATAAAGCCTGAAAAGCGTGTGACACCTTATGTGTAACACCTTCTATTAGATACCTTAGGATGAAAACATAATAAAATGAAAATTCTGTAAAACTTTATGATTTTAATAGTTTCAGTTCCTAAGTTCAGTTTTCTGGAGACTTGGCAGGCTTTCCTGGAATAGACTGTGATATCTGAAACCCCTTTTGTTCCTTCCTTCTTTTTTTTTTTCCATTCTCTCTAACGTAGCTATTTGCAACTGTCAACGAACAGTGGCAAAATATGACATTTAGAATTAACCCCAAAATCCTGGAACTGTCTGATGATCAAAAAACCAAAGCAGAATGCTTCAGTCTTCAATCCTACAATATTATATTGTATCAACCCGTTGATTGCTGACACACTCCAAGAGCAACGGAAAGGATTTTTATCGCAATGTTTCTCAGAAGTTTTATATGGACTGTAAAGCATTCTCGCCATCTACATCAAAGCATTTGGATCCCTGTCCTCAATTGTATTGGTATCTGCATTAATCTCTCATTAATTACAAATAATCTGCTCATTGCAGGGAGTCCAAATGCTTTTGACCCCACAAATCCAGAGCATTTTGATGTAAAATAAAATAAAAAGTGAAATAGAAAAATCACACAGTCCCCCTGCTTTTTTTTCTTTTCCAGCAGTTCAGATGTCTGGACCGACTGCACATTCTAACACTTTTGAAAGGAGATCCTGCCTCATGTAATAGCTAAAGGAATGTTCCACTGTCATTGCTGGGGAGGATGCAGACGGCTGTAATGCATTTAAAAAAAAAAACCTCGAAAAATCTAGCTCCGTATGGTTTTTCATGAAGTCACATAAAAATCTCATGTCTTCTGGGTATGTTTTAATCTCCAGGCAACACAGTTCTGTTCTACCTAAGCTACTTATAGCAAGAACTCCCCAGCAGCCAAAGAGACTAAATATTGGATGGATTAACACGAACCGTTATAAACTTATTAAAATTCTCCTTGCTAAAAACTCGGCTTCTCCTTTTCCTGAGCCGTTCCTCGGTCAGCAACATAGAACAGCAGGCTAGAAGTGCTCCCAGAACACGACATTAAGATTCACAGCACTGCGTAAACAACTCAGCAGAGAGTCCAGTGACTTCTCACAAATGCGCCGAAGGCAGATTCTTAGGTATTTCAACTCACGCCATGCTGCTCACGCAGCCAGATTGCAGGGAACCGGATCCAAAGCCAGACTCAACCCACGTGTTTTTAAGTTTGCCCATCACCAAAACATGTAAACATGATGGGATAGAAACCCTGCCCTCACTCATCTCACAGACGTCTCTGGTCTATCTAGTACAGCTGAGGAGTAAATCCTATGAAAATATGCAAGCAAACCGGACAGAAAAATGGAAGAAGTAGCTTTTTCCTCTAAGACGGAGCTGAATCGATGATTAAGCATACACACCACTGCTGAAGCTGCTATATTTTGGACAGAGGATGCAACAATGCTGAGCAAAAAATCATTACAGGGGCCGTGTTTGCTTGCAGAAGTCTAAAGCTGGTCCTTTGCTTGCTTGCCCTGCCAGGCTCACTTTGAGACTTTTTAATTGTCTGCGGTCATGGAAAGTCCACAGACAGCACGTTGCCCACAAGCCACAAACCTGTTTTTCACTCCTGCACTGCAGTATTCTGGCTGTACTTACTCACTCCGCTCCATGGGATCCACCTCAGAGGCGGCTGCAATCAGAAAACTCATCAAGACCCTTCTGACTGTAGTTCATCGTAACTTAAAGGATCATTAGAATTGGTCTTTCTTTTTCTAGCAAGGAAGCATGAAAGAATCTTGGGGTTGTGTTTTTCAGCTTTTCAGAAATAGGCTTACACCTGGTTAATCAAAGTTGCTCCAGCTGTTTCTCACAATTATTTTTAAACAACTTTCTATGGAAACGTTATTCTCGTCAATAGTTAAACGTACACCTGAATGAAATATGCAAAAAAATTAGGATAAAAATCTGAAAATGTGTTGCTTAAACTGTGAAATATTGGTATTTTTGTCGTATTCTGTTTTTGTCACATTCTGTTGTCTTTAAATGTCAACATCAATGTAAATTACCTGTTAAGTATAGCAGTCCTAATGGATCAACTCATTTTAACATCATTTGATCATTTTTAGGGATGCACAATAGGACTAGAGATTTTTTTCAACAGACCTATGTAGTCTAAGGGGGATGAAAACACGTTAGTGGGATTTAATAAAGCTCTGCAGAAATTATAAAACCTTGACAAATCAAGTAATGCGTAAGATTGTGCCAGGTTTGAATACCATGCTACAAAAGCTTATCCTAAGGATCTAATTTCCTGCTAAATTTTCTCCAGCAGTGACCACATGCAGGAAAGATTATCGATTTCTCTAAATGCTAAAAGCCTTCTCAAATGAGAATCTGTAAGGAAATACGTTATAAACTGAGGTAATGCCATTTTTTAGGGAGGATGACATTGTAAACTTACTTTACAAACACCTTTATTGAGGACCAAAGAAAAGGAGATGGCTATCAAGGTAGCTTTATAGGCAGTTAGTGGAGCAAGAGCATCTGCTAACAGTTGCCATTTCACGCCAAAGCAAGTGGCCCCAAGAAGCTTATTCCCTATTCCATCATCACCACTGCTTTTGTGAGACACTCCCACCAGCCTGTCTTACGGATGGTTTCAGTGAGATGAACGAGGCCTTGTTCTTGAGTGCAGGGATGCCGCACCCCACTGCAGCAGCTACAGATGCAAGCCACAGACCCTTCAGATCCTGTCACTGAGCCTCAGCAGCCCATTAGACAGCGGCAACTGGGGCTTAACCAAGCGCTGCCTTCAAAGAACAGGAGGCAAGACGTCTGTGGCTTCCATCCTTGGATACTGTACCGCCAGCATCGCACTTGTGCAGCCTTCCTTCCCGCCTCCGCTTCCAACGCTGCTCTCTTCACAGAGGGCTGTGGTCAATTTAAATTCAACCGCAAGGCTGCTGTGATAAACACACAACAGTTTTAATGAGATAGGAAAAAGTAACAAGGCTAACTGACCTACCCCACACACTTGTCTACAACGGTGTCCCCTGGCCCTGGCCCCTGGCACGAGTACACCGAAAGGCTCAAACTCCTCTCCGGGATTCTTTCCTTGCTATCATGTTCTATGAGCAAGTGATGTCTCATTTGATGATGTTGTGCAACAAGGAGAAACCTCCCAAAGGACAGCTCAAAGGACATCTGGTCTACTGTGAGCACCAGAAAATGCTTTTCAACATCCCACAAAAGACAAACAGAAAAAGACTGAAAGCTGTTAACTATAATGTTCCAAAGAAGAAAGCTTTAAAGACCATTACTATCCGCCTCATAGTTCACCGAAAAACGCAATCACAACAAAACAGGAAAGAACAGCAAAATCTCCAGCCCTATACCATTTTGCAAAACTTTTGGCCATGGCTTTGTTTATTCAGCACCATACAGTTCACCGGATAGGACACATGATGGCTACGTTTCAGAGAGCACCCTTGGTAAAATATTGTAAGGCTATGAGGAGGTATTGGGTCTGAGAACAATAGCAGCACACACGAGAAGGGTAGACAACACTTTTGTCCATATGTGATCCGCCACTGAAGCTCCTGGGTCTCCAGGATAAATGGGAAGAACGTTAGAGAACAGCAGGATTGCTGACAGCTCACCTGTTTGCAACACTTTTGATAAAAAGGGCCTTTTACTGAGTAGCTGGGGATGTGGTTTTAGCAACAACAAGCAACATGTTTGTAGACGCTGGAAGCTAACATGTCTCTTGAACGTGGTTCTCCGTACTCAGAAGCAGGCCTCCTTCCACCTACCCAGTCCAAATAAAATACAAATAAATAAAAAGCTGTGCAGAAACCTCTCCCAAGTGTAGCAAAAACCCCAAAGACTTTGGTTATAGGGAGAAGAGACGGAGACCGTACTAACGATATGCTTCATACTCCGGCAAAGACAGTAATAACATCAGTATGTGTCAAAGCTTCCTGCTGGTGTAGACTTTTCTACGTCGACTGCTCTGCAGCTTTGGCCCCCAGCATCCATCCGTTGGCCGCTTTGGAGGTGGGAGCACAAAGGCTTGCTTCTGGAGCCAGAACACTCCCACCGCCTCTGCTGGGCCTCCGCGCCCGGTAAGGAACACGGATATGCAAAGTCTGCACATGTCACCCTGTGGCTTTATGGGAAATTATTAATCCACTTTGTGAATAACCACGCTGAATTTCTAAAGTGGCAGAGAAGCAAAATATTTGTATTAACTTGTAAATAAACTCCATTACCCCCTTAAGGATACAATGCGAGTGTGATTTTTAAACAGTGACCCTTCTGTCTTGAAATGTTTATGAAGATCCTCACCACTTCACAGCTCTGTTCTAGCTTCACCGCTGATCATAAATAAAAGGCGTTCTTTGCCCCAGTGGCCGGCATGCGTGGACAGACTACAGACATATCAACAGAGCTGGAATGAGCCCTGCCCTGATTTTCCGCCCGTTTCCAGCGGCGAGATGAGGCTCCACACCATTTGGCAATGTGTGTTTCTGGGCACCGTGCATGAGAGCGTGGTGCCACCTGGGCTGGCCCAGTTTTAACTGTGCTATGAAAATACCATTATCATACTTTCCAGCTTTACTATAGCTGATTCTAAGAGCAGCTAAGTTTCCACATAAAACAAATGGCACTTTTTCTTTGTATGCTGCCAGTCCTTGCAAATTGTACAACAGAGAGCATAAGCGTTTAAGTGATAGAGTCATTCATCCAAATCTGAGAAGGAGAAAGGCACAATTCGCTGTAAACCTTTTAATGTTTTACCTCATGTTGGTGTCAGTCTCAGGATAAACAGATGTGTCAATCTGCCTAAATATACTATAAGGCTGTCTGAAAGAAGGTTGCTTTTTTTTTTTTTTTTATAGCTGAAGGCTGACAAGTAAATTACTATTTATAAAATCAAAAGAGTAATTTTTCCTGTATATATAAATCAATATGTAGAAATAAAGACCAGTGCCACAGTACCTACTATTAGTATGTGCTCATCCTATAAGGTCAAGGACCAAAAATACTATACGTACATAAAATTTCTCTGTTTGTCTCTTTAGCTGCCTTTCAGAACTTAATCCATGTGTCCAAGTCAAGTGAATATGCTGAGAAATACCAGCAAACAGAATGGAAATTGGCCTCAAAGAAAAAAAGGGAACAAAGCTTCCTATCAGACCCACACATGAGAATGAAATCTTTTTTTTTAAAAAAAAAAACCAACAAAAAAACAAAAACAAAAACACAAACAAAACCCAAACCCAAACCAACAAAACCCACCTTCCCTGCCTCCTACTCCAGCTCTATCTGTGTAAGTTTCCCACAGCATGACATAACCCAAAAAGGCTGCCTCAAGTTCTCATGAGGGCAAACTTCCAATTGTGCAAATAGCCCAGAATAACAACCCCAGAGTCACTTGACGCGCTATTTACTTAACAGTGACCGGTATTGCTAAATACTGCTATTGAGAGGCAGCATAACTTGGTTTTGTGCACAAGAGCAACGTTCCCGGGACACAGAGCTCCCACGGAGACCCTCCAGCCTGCCAGGCGGACAACGAGCACCCCAGGTTTGGAGGCGGCACCCGGGAAAGCACGGCTCTGCTCACTGGGAAGGAGGAATGTCTTACTCCTTCGAGCTGACTCTGCTCTCTCAAGGCCACATTCCCAACAAACCTTGAACTTCCGCTTGACTCGGCTCTTTGGAGGATGCTAAGTTCAGGAAGCTTAGGCTTTTATTTTAAACAGTGCTAAAATCAGCCATACATCCTATTAAGAAGAGAGGGAGTGACTGCTGACCTAGGGTGAGATAAACCAGCAGTTTTCATCACGTTTAATTGCCGAAGAACATCTTGCACGTCTCAAACAGAGAGGGGAGGGAGAGGTCATCCTCGAACTCTCCCATCCTTGTCCCTCTCCCCAAGTGCTGTGCAGTCTACCTTCCCTGCTGGTTTTCCGGCCCCAACAACTGCACCGGAGAAGTTTTTCAGGAGTGTGGGCAGCCCAGGGGGAAATACCCCTGGTCACGCCGTAATTGCTGTGCCAAGGAGGATGGCATCCCGTATACCATCAGGGATGGTCAGGGACATCACTTGGGATCTTTCAGGGTGAGAGTTGCTACAGAAATGCACACTACCATGGCCAGTGTTTAATTTTAAATGGAACATATTTTTCTAAGAAATAACTGAATCACTGGGGAATGCTGGAATTAAGTCAGAACATGAGATTCCTGGAATGTTTGCCAATCCTAGTAGCAATCAGAGTGAGGGCCAGGTTTGGCATATAAAAAGATCGTTTTTCAGTCCGATAATAGCAATGAAAATGAAAATTGGTCCACCAAGTCAAAATCTGGCAATGGTTACCGTAGCCCTCGTAGAACACAGACTTCTTCATGGTCTGTGAATGCAACGCACGCTTGAAAAAGGCAAACAAATTTAGATTTTACCCCATCTCCAGTTCTGACGCAGAAAATTCAAGGCCTCCCATGTTGTTCTTATTTGAAAAGACAGAAGGGAAGGCAAAGGACTGAGAAAAATATGTACAAACAATACTGGGCCCGATTTTGAATTTAATGGATTTGGCAATTGAGTATTTGGCAGACATGAAAAGCATTCGACTCGGTCACCCAACGTTTAAGTTGATGTCATTTCACTGGCATCATGCTGGCAATGACAAAGTTGCCGTGCAGTTTGTTACCAGTGTGTAGTAGAACGGGTGACATAGTCAAGGAAAAAGCGCACACCGCTTCCCATCTGGGTGGCTGCATGCAGCGTTAGAGACACCTCCATACAGCCGTGGTACTGATTGACAATGGATTTTACAGTTCCTGTTGAATATTGGTTTCACCAGAAGCACAGAAAGAAAAGAACACGATATGGACCTGGGCCCTGATGGAAATCCTGCTCGGGTTTGGAACGGGCTTCCTGGGACGGAGTTCGCAATATATGAAAGTGAACTAGAGATAATGAGAAGTAGGCGTGAGAAATGGGAACTGTTTTTTTTCCTATCAGAAAGCCAACCAAGGCCTGTCAGAAGAGTTTGTCAACATTCACAGGAAGTAAAATCACACATAAGATTTACAGACTCAAGTCTGGAGGGATTACTGCATATTTACAAGGAACTTTATGAGGACCTCCTAAGAAGCTAGTGCCTGCAGGTAAGACACGATAACCATCAATATAGACATTCTCATTTCGTTACAAATGTCAACTTTAAAAAAAAACAACAACAAAAAAACCCCTTAGAAGTAAAATAAAGTTTCCTCAGTTTCCGTCTCTTCATTATCTAGAGTGTGGTTTAAGCGAGTACGTTTTACTTTGCGCTTACCATGAGGTAGAAGGGTGCATGGTCTGAGTTCTGGCATTTCATTCTCTGTCTCTGTTTTAACACGAGTATTCCCCATGAGCCTCCTGCAGGCAGCCACCTTGCTCTGGAAATAAATGGCATGGTAAAACACGCCATGGAGCGCAGCTCCTTTCCAGAAGTGTTTGTAGCATGGCTACATTAAAGTGGACGCTTACTCGTAAGAGCAGGCACAGGAGTGCCCCAGGGCCGGCTCACAGACATCGCCGCCACATCGTCTCGGTTGTCCTGAGTTTTCGGGATGCAGAGAGCCAGGTTTCTTGCCTGCATCTTTGATCTCCTTTGGACAGCTGGAAGCCTGCCTGTGAAGCGTAATGACACTGAAGATATGGTTGTCACTGACAGTTCTTTCTTTTGATCTCGAAGACCTAAGGCAAGATTGCAGCGGGTGCTGCCAACGCTACAGAGCAACATTCTGATCTTGTTTTTCTCTTGCATAGTCAGGGCAATGCCGGATTCCAACGACACGCGGCCTTGTCCAACCCTGCATTCCCTCGGAGATAAGGCAGGCATTGACTTTGGCTTTGCAAACATACAGACGGAACCGCTCAGATGCTTCAGCCAAAGGCACTGCAAGGCAGACAGCACAAATGAGACAGAAGTAAATTCTGTTTGTTCATTTACATCCCAGCACAGGAAAACTCCATATCCAGACATACTGCCTATTAATCTGCAGCAGACAACTGTGATCAGAATGTCATTTCAGTATTCAAAAAGGGATACGGCACAAATGATTTACAAAACGAGCTTACCAAAGATACACATTTGGTCACAGCTGCTGCTAAGACTAGATTGGAAGGAATCCAAAAAACAGGAGGAAGCGAGAGCATCAGTAAATTAGAAGGGGCGATCAAGAGCTTGTTTCTGTAAAGAAATCCCAGCCTTGAAAACCACAATATTTAATCCCAGCTACCAATGGAAGACCAATGGAAGGCACCTATAAAAAACATCTGGAGTCTTGCAGACCAGCAAAGGGCAACCACAACTCTTCTGTGTCCTTCTTGAATTCAGCCAGCAAATAAAAGAAGCGTTTGTGCTCATGGTGGCTGCTCACGTTATCAACAAAAATTTCAGAGCTGGGTACACTCAGAAAATTAGAGACTTTTCAGAGTGAAAAGCAGTATGACTTACCGAAATTTGTACAGATGGAGCGCTGTGTATCATGTGTGGGAGGATTGGGGTCAATCTTGTTACACATAATAGGACTTTATTCATTATGGATGAAAAGAGTCAGATCTTATCGTTATGCGAGAGGATCAGTTCAGCTGTGGTTTAAGCAAATTTACAGGACTTGCGGAAGAGTGAATTAGACTACTGAGACAAACTAATCAGCAAATCTCAACAAGCTGCTGGAGTATTTATAAGATTCCACTTCATCTGGTTGCTGTCTGCAAAACGTACATATAATTTCCATTACGAAAAGGAATAAATATCAACTGCTGTTAGTGTATACAAGAATTATTGGGGTTATCAATCCTTATCATCAAGGCGTAAGCCGATCACCAGCTGGGATCAGAAAGAAATCCCCTCTGTTCCAACCCCACCATGGCCACAGTATTAGATAATTAACAGTATATTAAGGAAAGGAAGATTAACACATTGCTTTAAAGCATCCACAACTGAGATATTAGGCCAGATGGACAGTTATCTTTGCTACCAATGCAACTCTTCTACTCTTAAAAAAAAAATATACCATCGCTCAACAGAAATTCCAAATTATTACTGAGTTTGGTGCCATCCGAAACACTAAAGACTTGAACCACTGATATTTAAGTGGTTTTACTATATTCTGTAGCTGCTGGGATATCTCAAAGTCAGGATCTCTTCTGCCACCCTCAGTAATCGCCACTGCCTAACTAGGGAACAGCTGTCTCTGTTGGCCACGGCAAAGCAGTAAAAAGATTCCTGAGCCACAGGATGTACAGCCTTGGTCCGGAGCCTTCACAAATCCGCCTGGACTACAGCACGTTACAGTTGCTGCCATAATGCTCCACATAAAGAGCCTGAATCGTCTAACAGATAAAACTCGCCTTTCTTTTGAGACAAGATGCTCATGTCAAAGAACTTAAAGAGAATGAGAGCGCGCAAGTATTCAGCTCACATTAAATTATTTTGGCAACGAAACCAATGAAGAAAAACACAATAAAAATGCTGCAAAGAACTTCTCCAAATGTTTCGTTGAAAGAATTTGTATGCAGCCAAGAAATGCTGGTTCCACACCAGACTCTTATGCCAATCTTTTCTTTCTTTCTTTTCATTTTCTAAAGATTTTATTGGTACATTTAAAATTTAAAGTTTTTTATAAGACAGAGAGCAGGCCTTGTCAATGACTTTCGCTCTACAACTTTCAAAGATTTGTTTTCAATGTTCTACCATTATTTTAAAGTCTTTCAGGTTGTAAGATCTTCAGACTTTGCATGACTTAACACTTGCGAGACTCTGCTAAATGTCTCATACGGCAGCGAAACTGTTAACAGCTTAATTGTCTACACAGAGACTGCAAGGGCAAAGTCACCCTGGTAGAAATGAAAAACATCTATCTGACAGTCTCCCGATGGCTCATCTGCACTCGATAATAAGGAAATCAACTGCAGCCCTTGTTTCCTAACATACAACAGAAACACTTTTAAAATTTCAATTCCCCATTTTTAAGATAGGAAATGCTCTGGTTAAGGTTGACTCTTTTAAGCAACATCTTACTGACATTATTGCTAATTGTCCCCTATTTCCTTCACGATCCATGACATGACAACTGGAAGGAGCAACTAGAAATTTTAAAAACATAAAAATGAAGGCAAACACTAAAACTTTCATTTTGCTTTCAGCTGCTTAAATTCTTCTTGGACGTTCAGTTGCAATGAGAATTCCATATGATAGGTTTCTTGAACTGTACTAAAACTACAGTTCATTAAGACTCTGGTTCGATTTTGTCCTCATAATGTTTGCCTTTAATTTTGTATAAAATGGGACAGGAATTTTCACATTGCATTTGCTTCCAGGGAAAACAATTTTCTTTTACTTAACACAAAATAAATATCTGCTTACTTCTGTTCTATTTGAAAACATGTTTTCAGAAAAATGCTTGGGAAGTATTCAAATAATGTCACGTAACCCCAAACTTTACTAGGATATCCTAGTAGTTTTGGAAACCTCCAAGCAGTTCTGGGTTACATCGTCTACAGTAGACTACGAAATGTATACAATACTGGGAAAGACATCACGTTAACTTTTCACCAGCGTGCTAGATGAGTACAGGACATGTAGAAATTCGTTTCAGGAGATAAAACGATGAAGTCACACCACAATGTATATGCACTGAACTTCATCACCACAAATCACCGCTGCCGGGCTTCATCTGAACAGCGAGTTCTTACACGCAGCTTTGCGACGGGGGCTCCCCACCAGCCTCGCACCTCCTTCCCCAGGTAGTCAGGGACATCTCGGCTACCAACTTTGAGCCACTTGTGAAAACTCCTTTTGGGTGTTGTATGGAGCAGTCTGTAAAGCTGTCCTGAACAACTCAGCCTGCCTTGTCAGAAACAGTTAGCCATCCTGTTTCACAGGACAAAAGACAAACGTTCATGCTGTCCCTCGAGACTGGACTCAAAGCAGTGGAATTCTCCTCCCTCCCCGTTCTCTGAAGTACAACAAAAGACATCTTTCAGGGTTAGGAAAAATCTTTTTTACCAAACAAATCCTATTGTTTGTTTGATTCTTGTGGTTTCATGATGCTGGCTGGAGTCTGGGGATAGCAGTAATACCGTAGGCTCTAAATCAGCCAGTTGGCCAGTTCTGGGGCTGCTCTTGTGAGGACACCAAGGAGCCTCTAACCACGCATGCCTGCAAATAAAGATGGCTATTGCAAAGCAGAAACTCTCACCAAAAAAAAAAAACACAAAACCCACCCAAAACCTCAAAAATCAAGATGCTTTCATTAACACCGTGTGTGCCAATTTGAATTCAGGCTCTCTTCAGGATTAGGAATGTTAGCACAAATCTGTAGCAAACGCTAGAAGCCGCTCCAGAAGCCTCCCTCTTACAAGTTTTTAATACAGCAATTGTGTAAATCCAACAAATCTAAACCTAAGCTTTTAATTATGCAATAATATAAACTGGAGAAACACTGCATAAAGCTTGCTGTTTACATAGGATAATTGTATTGATTAACAGGGGTTCCTCAGGCAAAATCATGTAAGTCCCTAAGCAAGGAGATGCTTTTTGAACAGCCTGGTGTTTTTTAAAAGAACAGCCGTGCTTCAGACAGTCTATTTGCTAGTTCTACAGAGTTTATAAAACACAGAAAAGTAAGCGTAAGAAGCAGCGAAGAGCTCCTAAGCTACAGCCTAGTTCTCATCTACTTGGCTGTGAAGTGGAAGGAGCACAGGCACCAGCCTTTTTCAGGTCTCGTGTTCTTTGCTTCTTTAGCTCTTATTACAGTTGCCCAAAACCAAAGCTTTCTGGTTCGGGGGAAGTGAACCAGCTACTTCAATTCTACCATTTGCGTTTCCTTGTAAGTTGCTAGTTCAGCACACACATCATGAACGATTAAAGGAATCAAAAAATAATACCTAATAAGATCAAGTCCACTGGCTCTGGACCTACTACTGGGATACTGGAAGAGTACTGACACCCCTCGAATGCCGGGACCTCCCATAGCATCTTCTAGAGTAGGAAATGGGATAGCCTTTGCCTAACTCGCACCCACACAAGCGCACCCTATGAAAGGGTGGGTAGCGTCAGCAGAGGGGCAGCACCAGAAGCAGCCGTGGCAGCGCGGGGCAAGGTAAGGTACCACGTCTCTGAAGAAGATAACGGCCATGCCCCAGAACGAGCTAAGGCTGGCGCACGCTTTCATCCCAGCCGCTAACCAGGACCACCCTCCAGAGTCACCCTACCCAAGTATGGAGTCTTTAATGGAATAGAAGGCCATACAAAAAGTAAAATTAAAAAAACCCAACCAAACAAACAGAAGACAATGATGGTATACATTTTACAACTAGGGTTGGAACAATAAATACTTATGAAATTAACAGCGGTCGCATTATGCAAGCATTAGACTAACAAAGGGCTCGAGTCTGCTACTCCCCAGAACACGGTTGTTTTTCTAAAAAATTGTTAGTTTTGGAAGCATTTACCATGCCTGTTGTATTTTTCTCAAACAGAACAATGTTTATTCTATCCTTTATTGGATGAGACATAAAATAACAATCCTAAATAGGTGTGGCCATTAAAAATCATCTGCTATCTTTGGCAAGAGCGTGGAGAGCCAGCTCCAGCAATCAAGCCAGGTCCCCAGTGTGGAAAGAAGAATTCTCGCTCTCATCCACTTCCCAGGTTATTTCAGATACTGAGTTAAGCCTTAGGCTAACGTTAGTTGGTATCATTCCATTCACGATACAGCCACGCTGCTGTAGATCATCCCTGGTTCTCTCTCACCTTAAACATCAACTTCAATGACTGGCTGTCCTGAGTGAGGACAGAACGCTACTTCATGCTGTCTTTCCAAATAATTCTGCTTAGCAGCGTTTGACAAACAAAAACTTGCCGAAAAGCTTCCAGTACACTGCTCAATACCGCCATCTCACAAAAACAAATAGAGATCAAACTTAAAACTCCAGGTCTCATTTCTCATTTGATCTTGTTTCGCTGTTACCTACAGGATCAACACCATTCTATACACATTCTCTCCCTGATCTGCCAAAACACAAGACCGCTATCTCTGGGCCGCAATACTCTGTGAGAAGAGCAAGTTCTCCTTCTAATCGCTCTGTGTATTTGGACACGTAACACCAGCCCTTTTAAACATGTCTTATTTCATCATCTCAGCCCCAAGGAGAGAACTCATTTCAGTCATTTTGATTAAGGACAGCACAACCTCTGCGGCCACCACAAGCGTGCTGTGCTGTCCACTCCATACACACTATGTTAACTTGTGTAGACTATTCTTTCATGTATGTCATCGTGAAGGCCACTCAAATTTACTTTGCGCCGTTTCCCACCTTTAAATCCATTGTTTAATGGATTTAGCTAATCCCAAATCAGTTATTACTGCGGTATGGCAACAGAGGTTTTGATAAGGCACATTTTCACTACAAAGGGCCTTATTTCTCAAAAACTCAAATACAGTTTTTTGGGGTGGGGGGTAGGGGCTACAAAAGTCAACTTAAAGGCTTAAGCCTAATTTTTCGAAACTTGGGTGCTCAAAATCCTTCTGAAATTCCATGGGTAAAATGCATTAAGTCTTGAAACTCCCTTCCTCAAGATGCAGTCAAATCTGTATTCTGAAATTATTTCTAATTGAAGCTTAATAAAAATCTGGACTAGGTACTGAATTTTTGGTGATAATTTTAAGTTTCAAACTGTATTCCATATAATTTTGAGATATGTAAATGGTTTAAAGCTTGACATCACCATATATAAGGAGAAATACAGAGCACCTTGCATCTGCTTATGATCTATTCGCTACCTTTTGAAACCACGAAACTTCTGTTCCTTGTTTCCAATTTTTATTGTCTCCCCTCCTTCCCTTTTTTTCCTCCTCTGGCCACAGATTTTTTTTTAATACAATCTGTAAGTCTGATGCTCAGACAGATTCTTTGCCCTGTTGAACTGAAGTCAGAGATATATACTGACTAAAAATCAGTTTCCAAGTTTCTCTTTCCCCATTAGGTGCCACAGCTTCTTCCCAAGTTATTAATCTGTTTTACAAAGACCTGTGAATTACAGCACTTCAAAGAGCCCCCTTCACAGTGAAGTATCGGTGCTTTAAATAATTGTTCCTGAAGAAACATTAGCTAGACAGAAAGGTAAAACTTTGGCTGTCTGTTCGACCAGTATAGTTTTACCACCTCGCAACAAGATTTAGTTGCTGTGTTCTTTCTGGAGAGCGGTAAAAACACTGTGCTGAGGAAGGATGAAAATATCTTTTCTGGCTGAGCTAATGGCTTCTGTAGACTACAGTTGCTAAATGTTCTAGCAGAGGTTAGAAAATTGCCTGGAATGGCTTGGAAACTTTGCTCTAAATTAGAGACACAAGGAAAAGAAAATAATTTTGTGATAATCAGAAAAATGTTTACATCCTTAATACGTGAAACATTACATGTTGCGAAATAAAACCTGCAATTTAAAATTGACCCATGCTTAGATTTATTCACATGACCGTAAGAGACAACATAGTTTTACTGCATCCTTCATAGCCAGGGATGGCTTAGCAAGCCATGAATTCACATATATTCGGCAGTAACGAGAAATCATTAAAAGAGCACTTAAGTTGCACAGATTTCTGTACTCCAGAAAATGAGAGAACATCTGAAAAACAACGCAATAGGGAGGAATTGGAGCAAACACCAACATTATTATATACTGTGATCCAGTATTTCTGGTAGCACATTATGCCGTTCTGTCTTCGTAGCCAGTGCTCAAACACGACGTAGAGCTGACGACAGCCACGGAACTGAATCTAAACCTTCCTTACGCTCGCAAGCCTTGCATTTACATGAGCAGTGCTAAATGGGATCTGCTTGCGCTAGCTTGTAGCCCAAGACAAACCCTTCACCCCGGGAGGAAGGCCACCTCTCCAACCGCATACTCCCCGCCAGCTCTGGCGCAGGCGGCCGCTGAAACACCACTCCCCCTATGCTAAAGCCAACTCCAGCAAACACTGCTCCGGATCTACCCTCCCCACTAAAAACCACCTGGCAGAAACGCTTCCACACACCAGTGACGGTGTACTGAGCAGAGTAAATTCAGCACTGGGTTGGGTCTATAGATCCCACTAATATTTACACACAGTTTCCCCTTCTTCAGCCCTGGGTAAGCTCTGACAGCTAACTCCTTTATCACGGTCACACACCACCACGTGAAGACAAAATCCCGCTTTACAGGGACTGGCAGCTGTTCTGTTGGTCAAAACACCAGACAAGACAGTATTTAGTGCAGTTAGGTTCTGTGGAGCAATTTAATCAGAACTGAACTCCCCTTCTCTCCACCAGTTCCTTTATCCATCGCTGACCACGCAGAAGAGAAGAGCACGTCGGTGCAAGCACTTCACCTCCAACTCTTTTCTGTCCCACGGCTCGTTTCTTGCCTGGCCACCCCCTATCTCATAACTCCCTCCCGCCCGAGACAGCCAGACCTCCATTGCCTTCTGCTCCATCTTCTGGTCTACCCCTTTTCCACCTGAACAAACTTCTTCCAGCATAATTTATTTTCATCTTGGAGAATGTCAGAATATCTTCTGATTTCTCTATCTGTCCAGAGTGGCTCAGACAGGAATTTGATCTTGGATGCATCAAAATATCTCAAAAGACAGACTACAAATCACGGCTCTGCTTTCACAGCTGAAGAGCAGGCAGGACTGACTCCCTCCGGAACAAGCTTGTTCTCACGCTTCTCACCTCAGCATGAAGGTTTGCGAGATCTTGGTTATAACTTGGACAATTGGATAAGTACCTGAAAATTGCACTTCTTACTGAAGTGCCGACCACAAAAATCTTTTGAGATTTGCCCATCGCTTATTCATGTATGTCTTCTGCTTGAATAGATACAAACAGATAGTTACTTAGCAGGTTATTTTTTCAACACAGTGTTACCCACCTACTTTGTTCTTCTAAGGATAAATACAACAGAGAGTAACCCAAGCACCCAAGAATTTTAAAATCAGATCATTTCCATGAGTTTGCATTTAACATATTTAGAAGACACAAGATGATGATTACTAACAAGTTAAGCCTTCCCTTCTGAGAACGAACCTTCACCAGACTAAAAAATACATCCATTTTAGTATCACGTAATTAATAAGTTCTAAATAAATTTTAAATTGAGTGGTTCATTACTCTTTTAATAAAGTATATTGAAACTTACAACTGCCAAACCTTAAACTGTTAAAGAAAGCTGAACGCACAAAACAGACCTCTTAACTATGTTTTGCAATGGAAAACAACCGATTTATTAAATAAAGCACTGTCTGTAATCTGTGAAGTAAACAGTTTTTCTTGTTCTATTTTTCAGTTTTAGCACTGGTACATCACAGCTTGTTTGTATTCCTACAGTCAAAGAGTAAAAGCAGCATCCCTACTCCACAAGCTCCCTCTCCTCCATTTGGCTTCCTCAACTGCGAATGAACCAGGTTTTGTGGACTACACTGAAAGAACAGAATAAATCAAGTGAAGGAAACTGCGCTCCTGCAGAGGAGACTTACGCCATCTAAAAGCGAGTACATGATGAGCAAACACCAAGTTTGGGTGATTAGCCAGAGACCTGCACCAAAATCAGCAGTGTGACTTTCTTGAAAACTTGGCAGCAAACATGGACTACTCAAATATTATTTCTACCTGGACTACACTGCCTGAATACACCAAGGTCTTGACGGAAGTACTTAATTTTATCTTTAATACTAAATTGATTTCTTAAAAAACAAACAAACAAACGAACTCCCAAAACTCCCAATAAACAAAAAACCATATCTCATTGAAAGGAAAGAAATCTCATCTTTTAAATGCCTCTTGAGAAACAATTTCTTTTGATCCCACTCCAGTGTTATCAGGTCCATCAGTCCTGGTTCTTTTGCAGCGTGCCAAAGGGCACACGCTCCTGATGTGCTGCGGGAAGCCCACCTTGCCGTGCTGCTCTGGGCAGGTGTCCCTCTTCTGGGCATGGACCCTGCACTTCTGATCGAGCTCTCCTCTGCTGCAAAGGCTCCCCAAACTGTGCTCCAGGGAAAAAAAAAAGTGGCAAATCGTTTGCATCTGGCTCAGAAAAGTACATTGAACAGTAAAAGGCACTTCACTCTACCAGTGTGTGTTAGAAAAAGTGTACCGGAGTGCTGCAAAATCTTTGGAAAGCTGCTTGTTGAAGGTGGGACTCATGTCCCAGCATGAGGGGTAAGGGCAAATGTTAATGTTGCCTTAAGGTAAGACTCAATAGATTAGGATTTTCATCCTAGATAGAGAGGATTATAACAGTTTAAAATACACACTGTGCCCCTTCCAGTTGTAGATCCCTATGAAATCTCTCCTGATTTTCATCGAAGTCTTCCAGCAGATGATCTCCAGTTCACACGGGGCTAGCTCAACACACTCCAGTTCATCTGCTAGGCTCTGGGTTTGCAGAGACCAGTGCAAGCGTAGGCGGAAAGGGGACGCGGGAGCGGGCAGCAGCAAGAGAGCTAAGCTGTAAGCAGAACTACGGCCCTCGCTGGTCCCACACCAGCTCTGGCACACCGCCCCAGCACCCCAATTTCCCTTTGGAATGCGTCCCACGCACACGGACACACACGTTAAAGACAGCTCTCCCAGTTCATACCAGTGGGTTTGCATTATCTTAAGAGTCACGTTCACATATTTTAGGTATGCATGTGAAACTGCAAAGCACTTTCAAATATTTGGAAACCATCCGTTTCCACAAAGTCTGCTTATTGCTACAGTAACCGCGCAGCTGCAGCACAAGGTGGCACCTTTCTTCAGAACGGAAACACTTGGGTTTTAACAGAACACCCTGAAAGAAGATTCATTGCCATTTTTGTGTGTAAGGTGCATAAACATGAACGACAAGCAGCCATCAGTAGGTCTGGAAACAACTATGAACACCCCTCAGAATTCCAAGGGGATGTAGAGAGCAAAGGAGACCAAAGAGACAGGTGTATGGATGCATTTAGGCACTAGGATATACTTAGTATGCTAGTGTTTTTAGACTTCATTTAAAGCCAAAGCATGTCTTTCTCAGCAGTGAAAATATTTAGCCACCCCCCGGGATGTACTATTAAAAATGGTGACATCTCTTTGCATAAAAAGAACGTCAGAATGCCTACTTGACTGGATGCTACATTTGCCTGAGCAGTCAGACGGAGCTAATGAAGAGATTAATTCACCCCAGGTATAACTGCAACAACTGTAATAAGACAAAAATGGCCGAGTACGTTTCAAGGGCAATGCTGATTTTTTTTCAGAGCTTTACAAACAACTTTTTCCACCACCCAGGGCTTCTGTCACACAAAAAGACATCTGCTGTCTTTTTTTTTTTTTTTTTCAAACAATCGCAAAATACAACAGTTAAAGCTTTTATAGGTAAAAGGTACAACATATACAGAGAAATGACGAACAAGCAAGTAAGACGAGGGAACAGAGCTCGGATGAAGGACTGCCGAACACCTACACACTACCCACCAGCGATAACAAAGCAAGGAGTCCTAGCAAGCTCGTTAGACGAGCTTTTACAGAAGGATCACTGCAAGCTTGTGAATTGTTAGTGCTGACCCAGAGGAGTTTAGTCCTAATGCAGGCTTCATGAGAAACACAAGCCAGAGGTCTCTGTGGCAATCCTGTCTCTGCAGCAATCCTGTCTCCACAACTTTGTGCTCCGGAGCAGGGATGGCTGTGGTCGCTCATGTATGCCATAGGGAGGTTTTTACCTTAGAGACTTTCTTGTGCCTCAGGTAGGAAGGCACAGTCACCGCTCTTGATCTCTTTCTCTGTATTTGCCACTTGCAGACTTCATGGCTGGTTTGGCAAAGCACCGGCAAGGGACACGGCAAGTCAGCTAAAGCTCTGCCTGATGATGGAGATCCTGGTTTGACTTTGACCAGCCCCAGCAAAAGCCACAACTGAAATACTACACTGCCGCCCTAAGAAAGGTGAGGCAGCTTCTTTTGCAGGTTGCCTATGAGTTTCTGATCAAATAACCATTCCACGTCATGAGTTGCATCTTCTATTAAGCATTGAAAGGTTCTCAGTTTCAGCAGTTAATTCTACTGGAATAAAGCACGGAACTGGCCGTTTTCTGAGAAGTGGCTGTGTTGAACATGCATCGCTGCTGGCTCGATCGCCAGCACGGGAAATGGCTGAGCTTCTAACGCTACTGAGGTACCCACAAGGGTGATTCTCACTGCTCTTGATCATAAAAACCACGCATGGGTAAAAACTACTTCTCTTGCAAAAGAAGCAGCAAAATGACAGAGCTGACCAAATAGTCATTTAGAATAGGAGGGCAGCGGTGGACCCTGTGCTCCACATCACTTCCCAAAGCAAGGTACGACAGCCTTCACGCTTGTGCCCAAGAGCTCTCTCAAGTGATGCCAATGGACGAAGGAGGCCATATAAGCAGACAAAAGACACGCCACTCTACATTATTTCCACTGATCGGGCAGGCTCCTGTCTCCACTTTTAAGTAAAAGAGGGACAAGGCTCTGACACAAACACTGGCACGTGATGATTCGTCCTGGTTCTTTCTCACTCTCTGGCACAATTTTTGCCCGTGTCAGCTATCACTCCCCACCAAGTAACATCCCAGCACCATTGAGGAAACCTCTCCTAACAAGGCAGTTTTGACACCACCATTCTCTTCTGGGGAAGAAGCGTTCGGCTACAGGCTACATGGATGCAAACCAAGCTGTGACATCTAGCATGACATCTCACCTCAGAGACAAAGAGCCCTATCCGGCTCCTTTTCTTTAACTGCACTGGCTCAGCCGAAAGCTGAAATCACGGTTTGTGGCAAGGCTGCGCTTCGGGGTTTCAGTCCAGGTAACACAGGGTAATCCGGGCATACAAGATAAGCTGGTAAGATTTCTGGCCATGTCTGCAACGCAAGCTAGGTGTTGTAAGTAGGTATTTGCATACAGCAACTGGGTTACAATTGATTAAACCCCAGGGTTAAAAAAAAAGCGATCGTACACCAAGCATATCATTCCATAATCAAAGACACACTTTTTTTTTTTTTAAACCGTGGTTCACATTTGCAGAGCACAAGATCTGTCAGGACAATGGGATAATAAAACAACCAATATAATTCTGTCTCAAGGGAAGTGATAAAAAGGAGGAAAAGAAAATTAGAAGTAGTTTTCCTTTAAGTGCTTCTACAATATCTGAAATCCTTCTCCTAACTAGCAGCTAATGAGGGGGCTGGGGATCTCATCCCACTTCTCCCCAGTGTGTCCCCCATTTCCCTCCTCCTTCAGCTCTACATAACCCAAACACGAATTCTAGGCACGCAATACGAAATAACTGCATACGGAGGTGGGAGGAAGAGCGTTTAAAGGTCTAAAATGATTCTGTGGAGAGACATTTGCTTTTTCCATTGCATGAAGTCACGTTAGGCAGCTCAGGTAAATCACCCTTCAACCCACTTCACCGCAGGTGACAGAAGGGTCTGGCTGTGTTTCTAAGGAAAGCAAGCAGTTCAAATGTTTCCTGACCTGATGCTTTTAATCTGGACTTTAACAAAGAGCAGAGCTTTTTTATGGACTTGAGAGAAAGCAAACGCTTTGAGGGTTTGCAGAGATGGCAAGTGTGAGAGGAAATAAGAGAAACCCCCAAAATAGTACGGATTCTTCAGGGAAGAAAAGCAGCTACACATGTAGAATATGGGGCCTTCCCTCACATCTGGTACCTCCAGATTGTTTGGATGCGTGGAAAATCGTAACAGCAGATAGCTGGACTTAAGCAAGCTTAGACAAGCCTTTCCTTTGTATACCATTTCAGCTGAAAACTCACAGGTAGTGTGCTGGGGGTTTGTGTTAACGCTTATTAATAGGGAGGTAGGGGGGGGGGAAAAATAATTGATGGAAAGTAATTCATAAGGCATGCTTCTTTGCCTTTACGTGATGCTATCTTCAGATTTTAAAAGCAATTTCACTGTTTGGTTGGAAGTCAAAAGGATGCATGCAAAAATTTAATACTCAAAAGAAGAGGAAAAATTGGCGCTGTGCTTTTTCAACTTGCCAAGTTAAAGGAATGTTATTGAAGAGTCTCTTACATAAATGTTCCTTGACCTCTGAATGAACCAACAGGTCTTAAAAACTGCATTAGCCAAAGCAAATTCCCATAGCAAATACAACATTTAGCCGCGTGCATCAGATTTTTCTCTCCGCAGCACAAAGAAAACTCCAAGCCCGAAAATGGCAAGTTAGCATTTCCTGCTCGCGTCTAAACGAGTCCAAAAAAACTTGTGGTGAGCAGTTGCCAGTATCTAGATAGTAAACTGGAATATACCATGCTGACTCCTCCCAAGCTGTCTCACAGCTGGCCAACAAAACATTCTACTTCGCCTAGCAATAAGGATCCATAGGTCCTTCCTCCTCTTGACAATGATCTCACCATACATAGCAGCCTAACAGATTCTGAACAGAGTTTGAAAAGGCAGGAAAAAGAAGCTCTAGAACTTTGGCCCAAACAAGAGCACGTGGTGCTGTCTCCATAGGCAACAGAAGCATCAATAACAGCTACCACTGAAGACAGATACACTTGAGATATGGAAGCACTGTATTTGTCCAAATACTATGAATTCACTTATGTGTACGACCCCTCAAACACATGTAAATGCTATGAAGTCCATAAGTTTGAATCAAAATTTAGCTAAAGCTGATGGTAACTGTGGGAGCAATTCTAAAAAAGTATGGAATGCAGTCCAGATTATTGCTAAACAACCTATCGTTCCTCACGCATGTCAAACAGCATGAGAAAAGCCATTCTACAACCCCAATCTGGTATCAGCATGCACGGATGCTGCTGATACACCCCATGTTTCTAAGGCTCACCTGTTAGTGCTCTTCCGTTCATACAAAGCAATAATATCATCTAATAAAGCAACACATAGAGGTACACAAACAGCTCAGGGACAAGAGAACGAACACCATACCCATCAGCATAACAGAGTTCATTTCATGGAGTTGAGAGATCCTTTGGAACATAAATATATGCCGCACCTCTTCCTTTGCAGGAGGTCCTAAAACACGTGTTATCAGCGTGCTCCACAGATATGCTCAATCTTCCTAGATAGACTCCTGTACTAACTAGCTTCTGAACTACCCACAGAACAAATACCAACGCCAGGGAGCATTCAGCCACCTTCAGCACAAACCCACCCTTTCTGCTCTCTAACGTCCTGACCTACTCACCAGGTTCATTTCAACTTTATTCACTACAGCGCGTCCAAGAGCCTCACACAGTACAAAAATGCCCAAACATCAATTATCCTGTGCACCGAGGCAGAACTGCCAAGAATAAAACAGTCTGTGCTCATTTAACGCTGCATCATAACATATATACGCAGAGGGATGGCGAAAACTGCACAACTTCAGGTCTGTAGTTTAAATACTCAGCTCTGCAAATCAAGGAGATTTTAACAGTTTTCGGCAAATATATGTGTATCCTTCGGTCACATTTGCTCTTCGGGTCTTGAGTAAGATATATATCAATGTGGAGTCTGTTAAATAAGAAATTAAAATAAAATATTTCTAGGTATTAGATATATTGTGATTTGACGATCACCTCTTGCTTTCCTTTAAATAGTACAGTAGCAAAAAACGCACAGGTTAAACTGAGAAGGGTATTTTTATACGAACAGAATCGCCCAGGCTTCTTTTATGACACGCCAGAGTCACAGCCTCAGATACAGAAGTTTCACCGTTTAACCTCCATGCTACCATTTTATCTGCAAACCTGCAGTCAGCCAGAATGAAGATAGAGTGGAAGTGATAGAATACTGACCTTTTGCCAAAATACCTTAAGCAAGTCTGAGAAAAGGAGAGAGCTGTATGAATCTATGGAAGCTATCTACCAATTTAATGTTGTCTCCAGTGAATACTATACTTTCATTTAAAAAAAACCCAAACACCACCTAAACGACCTGTACCTGGATCAATCATAAACGTACAAAAACTGAATGACAGCCAAGCCTCACATTAAAATCTGCATGGATTTTCAAGGCAGGAACAGCTTCTAACCACTACAGCAAAAAAATAACTGCTGAACCTTTTATTTCTATTAGCATCTCCTCTTCATTTGCTTTTCTTGTGAACAGTTGTATCAAAATACATTTGATTCAAAGAACTATTGGAGGGTGTCCCATTCAAGAGAGTGAGAGAGAGAGAGAATAACGGTGGCATTTCCTGGTTTAGCAAGGCAGAGCGCAACTCCAGCAAGCAACAGGAGCTGTGTAAAAGCATAAATTTGTCCATGGGCTAAAATGCTTAACTGAGCCAAGCAGTCATTATCACTAACAAACATGCAAGCGTGCTCATGGATGCTTCTCTGACCAGAAAAGGGCTTGGGAACAGTCACGGTCTTCAGTTTTTCCTGCTGTCTCTGCCCCATGCCTGACCGAGGGATACCGCAGCCAGAGGTAGTGTCCTGTGGACCTAAGGGAGTTTAAAGATGAGTTTGGGTAAGACAGTTCTTTATGTCTCTGCTCTAGGGAACACTACCATTAGAACGAACATGAGCCACAAACCCCTAGGTGTTCCTTCCAACATCTTCATCTGCCCGAGGAGCAGAACAGCGCACAAGCCACATCATATTTAGATCAAGAGGATGACGTTTTACCTGCAGGAAGAGGCGGATGAACGAAATACGTGATGAGGAAGAGACGGCATGTTCTGCTAGCCACCGCTCCAGGCCTGTGTTCATACACTCATTCTTCTATTGAGACCACAATCCAAAGATAATTAAATATAGGCACATCACGTTTGCAGGCGTATGCGGTCTCACTGACACTTCCCGTGATACTTTCCATGTAAGAAGATTTTATAGGTCAGGGAAACAATTTATGGGAGTGGGTAAGAGGTGCTTTACTTCTGGCTCAAGTAGCGTGTGTAAAACTGGTTTAAGTCTTATTTGCTTGCGTATTTTTAACTCAGACAGTTTAAACTGGAATTATCGTGGGAGTATTCTTCCATTTCTATTGCGGGATCTCTTACTTTGCTATAAATCACTTTTTCATTGCAATTTATGGAAGGACCTTAACGTTCAGCCATGAAAAGGAGCCACCTTTCTGTTGGGATCTTGAGTGTTTCCACAAAAGTACACCACCCAAGTATGGATGAGCATATCCCCAGAACGAATTGTAAAAGCTATCTGATTACCAAGCATAAGTTGCTTCAGTTCAAACGTTCACATTTTTAATACCCAAAGTATCATAACCTGGTTTAAACCCTGGCTGAAACTATATTTAAGTGTGATGTGACCCAGAAGAGAAGCATCACATCAAGAGTGATTTGAGCGTTGCAAGTTCAAATGTTTGCTTCAGTCCAGTGAACGAGTCTCCCTGGCATTAAATCCAGTTTTTGTCACTTATTCTGCCTCTTGTGGCAAGATTAAGCTACATACATTAGTAAATTATAAAATCTTTTTGCAATCATGCAGATGCACAAATATAGGGTGATAGTTAGCTGTCTCAGGAGGTGAATTCATGTCACGCATAGCATTAATGGAGTTCCCTGACTAAATTCCTTAGAGCAAAACTGTCTTCCATACTGAAGAAAACAGCTCTTCAGAGTCAGATGCTGTTTCCAGGGTTCAGTGGACTCCTGTGGCATGCAACAGAAAAACCTGCCTTATGGCTGTCCTCATGGTGTGACGGAGCACAAAAACCATAAATGAAACTTGCATTTCAAAGTTCCTTAATTAGTTTTGTTTATAGTCCCCCTACACAAAGCTTTTATGACATCACAATCAGGCCTTTGACATTGGCTTTTTAATAGGGCATGCAAAAGCTAGTTTATTGGTGGTTTTGTTTTCATCCATTTGAACAGTTACCTTCGCAGTGTGAGTAGTACATCAGAACGGTGCGAGGAAGGGTTAAGCAGCCTTCTTTCTTACACTCAAATAACCAGAGGGTTGATATGACTGAACACGTGTAGCCAATTTGAAGACTTACATTAGAAAACAATAACAGGGATAAATTCCACACGCAGCTCCTGAGTATGCAGTTCCCTCTTGGGTGTTACCAGCATATTTATTCTGTCTGTTGCAGCAACATCAACTGCCTGTCAAATACTACTCAAGAAATATTCCAAAGGAAATACTGACAATACACAACACACACGCTTCTAAGGATTCCAGTCCTCTCACCGAGGCACAATGTTTTATTAAAAGATAGTCTTTGTAGCCAAAGAGTTGGTGAAGATGTTGCGTAATTATGTCTTGTTTAATGTAAACATGGCCAGTGGAAAACTTTATTCTGAAGAGGTTATCTTTATCTCTTGAGCACATGAAAGTACTACTAGGCTCTAATTACCTAGATTCTTCCACAAAACCAAGAAGTGCCAAGCTGCACAAGTCTCGAAATACCTGTGCACCTCTCATTTTACATCAATCTGCAAGTTGTAAAATCTAGAATCAGGCTCATGCAAATGAAGTATATATACGGCCCACGAAGCATAGCCACCACATTCAGAAAACATTATTCAGAAATGTACACATAGTTGTTGCTAGAGGGCTTTCTTTTTCCCAGCAATCATGTAAGCTTACTTGATTTTATACGACTCAGTTCCAAAATGATTTCAGTATCTGAGTGGAAATGCAGTACAAAATAACTTGCGTGCATGCTATTACCTAGAATCGATTTGAAATTTTATCTCAGCACAGAAGAACTATGTGAATTATAATTTGTATTAAGAATCTGCCTTGGAACCCTAATAGCCGTCAGAAGTATTTTGTAGCAGGTGAAGCATGTACACACACTGCAAGATGTTGTCTGCTATGAAAACCTTACCGTTTGATATCAAGTCTGAGAATCAAAATGATCAATAAGAAAAGAAATGGGGAAAAAGTACAAGGGTAACCTTTGCTTTCCTAGTGTTACAACAAGACAACACTAGCTTCAAGTCCACTGAGTCTCACCTTCAGTAGCCATGTTCTCCACAAGTGCCCCGGCTTTGAGGGAGCAGGGCAAGAGCGTTACCTCCACCAACCGCCACAGTCGCCGCTCCAAATATCGGAAACCACCCTGAGTTTTACATGCAGACTTAACCTCCGGGGCAGGGTTTCAAGAGTTGCTGTGCCTGGTGCTATTCAAGTCTTATATGCCCTACCTGCCGCTTTTGTCAAGGAAAAGAGCTGCAGAGTTCTTGTACAGGAACCACAGAAGTGTGGGTTAACAAAGCACAGCACATGCTCAGCTTCATTGTCACAAGGACAGAGCTAAGCTCTCCCACAAGGTGGCCACCGGGCAGACTGCATTGGGTTTGAGTAGTTAGTATGTAGAAGATTCCTCTCACAATCTGAAGGAATTGCTTTTAAAGGTTGTCGTGGTTTGGCCTCAGCCGGCAACAAAGAACCACGCGGCCGCTCGCTCAACCCCCCACAGCCGGGGGGGGGGGGGGGGGCGGGGGGGAATACGAAAAAAAAAGGCAAAACTCGTGGGTTGAGATAAAGGCAGTTTGACAGAACAGCAAAGGGAAGAGAAAACAGTAACAATAACACCGATAAAGGAATATACAAACGCGATCAGGGCACCGCCGCTCACCCACCGGACCCGGACCCGCGCTGCCGCAGCCCGCGCTGAGCATCAACTTCCTGCCCCCTCCCCCCCCCGCCCCCGGCAGCTCCCCCCTGGCAGCTCCCCCCTACCGCCCGGGCATGGCTCACATGGTGTGGAATACCTGTGTCCCCTCCCATCCTTGGGGAAATTAACCCCCCCTCCCTGCCGGAACCAAGACATTATCCACCCCTTATTCCATACCATCTGCGCCATGCCCAGATCCTACAGTTCCCATTCATCTACCACCACTTTCCCCTGTCTTATATATATATATATATATATATATACATACAGATGTAATTCCCGCAGTCTATGGGCGATCCCTCTAAAATGTCCACCGAGTTAATTTAGTCCATCACTGTGGGCCGCATCTGTGAAAGCAGTCTCTCAGGGCAGGCGAGATGGTGTGTGGTGCTGGACTGGAGCACGCTGCATTCGGCGCTCGTGGCTGGTGTACCCGGTGTGGCCCATGCCCGCAGTTTGCAGGCTGAAGATGTTGATCTCCAGGAAGTTGCTGGGCGCCAGCTGATGAGGTCAGTTCTTATTACCTCACCGCTGCACTTTACTCAGCTTTATCAAAGTCCGTCTGTCATTGGTTTGGGAGATTCTCACCGTAGTACCCTTGATAGCAGTTATAGTAATGATGACACGCAGTGACAGCGTTATTTAGCACATAACATCGTAAGATTTGATTCATTGACTATTCTCACCCAGAATCAAATCCCCATGAGGTACACATCGGACCTCCCCATCCTCCCGCATCACCCACCACGTGCACTCAGGTCCTTGTGCAAAAGCAATCCCACGGATGGGTTTCCCTTTGCCTGAGGCAGGGCTAACCCAGACTGTCTTCCCTAACATATTCTTCATGTGCACTACGGGGACTTTATCCCCTTCTATTGTACGTGGAAGTTTTGATTGGGCAGGGCCAGCTCGATTGGCAAATCCCCTGGTGTTGACTAGCCAGGTGGCTTTTGCTAAATGCGTATCCCAGTGTTTGAAAGTTCCACCACCCATGGCTCTCAGGGTAGTCTTTAACAGTCCGTTGTATCGTTCTATCTTCCCTGAGGCCGGTGCGTGATAGGGGATGTGATATACCCACTCAATGCCATGCTCTTTGGCCCAGGTATCTATGAGGCTGTTTCGGAAATGAGTCCCGTTGTCTGACTCAGTCCTCTCTGGGGTGCCATGTCGCCATAAGACTTGTTTTTCAAGGCCCAGGATAGTGTTCCAGGCGGTGGCATGGGGCACAGGGTATGTTTCCAGCCACCCGGTGGTTGCTTCCACCATTGTGAGCACATGGCACTTGCCTTGGCGGGTTTGTGGGAGTGTAATATAATCAATCTGCCAGGCCTCCCCATATTTGTATTTTAACCATCGTCCTCCATACCAAAGAGGCTTTAACCGCTTGGCTTGCTTAATTGCAGCACATGTTTCACATTCGTGGATGACCTGTGCAATAGTGTCCATGGTCAAGTCCACCCCTCGGTCTCGAGCCCATCTATATGTCGCATCTCTTCCCTGATGGCCTGAGGCATCATGAGCCCACCGAGCTATGAATAATTCACCCTTATGTTGCCAGTCCAGATCCACCTGAGCCACTTCAATCTTAGCGGCCTGATCTACCTGCTGGTTGTTTTGATGTTCCTCAGTGGCGCGACTCCTGGGTACGTGGGCATCTACATGACGTACTTTCACAGCCAGATTCTCTATCCGGGCAGCAATATCTTGCCACAGTTCAGCCGCCCAGATGGGTTTACCTCTGCGCTGCCAGTTGTTTTCTTTCCACTGCTGTAACCACCCCCACAGAGCATTTGCCACCATCCATGAATCAGTATAGAGGTAAAGTACTGGCCATTTCTCTCGTTCAGCAATGTCTAACACTACCTGGATGGCTTTCACCTCTGCAAACTGGCTCGATTCACCTTGTCCTTCAGTGGCTTCTGCAACTCGTCGTGTGGGGCTCCACACAGCAGCCTTCCACTTCCGATGCTTTCCCACAATCCGACAGGACCCATCAGTGAACAAGGCATGTTTCCTCTCATTTTCTGGTAGTTTATTATACGGTGGGGCCTCTTCCGCGCGCATCACCTCCTCCTCTAGTGATATTCCAAAATCTTTGCCTTCTGGCCAGTCCATGATCACTTCAAGTATTCCTGGGCGATTGGGGTTTCCCATTCAAGTCCGCTGTGTGATCAGTGCAATCCACTTACTCCATGTGGCATCAGTCGCATGGTGTGTGGCAGGGACCCTTTCTTTGAACATCCAGCCCAGCACTGGCAGTCGAGGTGCCAAGAGGAGCTGTGCTTCAGTACCAACCACTTCCGAAGCAGCTCGAACCCCCTCGTATGCTGCCAATATCTCTTTTTCGGTTGGAGTATAGCGGGCTTCAGATCCTCTGTATCCCCGACTCCAAAACCCCAGGGGTCGACCTCGAGTCTCCCCTGGTGCTTTCTGCCAGAGGCTCCAGGTAGGGCCATTCTCCCCGGCTGCGGTGTAGAGCACATTTTTAACATCTTGTCCTGCCCGGACTGGCCCCAGGGCTACCGCATGAACTATTTCCTGCTTAATTTGTTCGAAGGCTTGTCGTTGCTCAGGGCCCCATTTAAAATCATTCTTCTTCCGGGTCACTTGATATAGAGGGCTCACAATCAGACTGTAATCTGGAATATGCATCCTCCAAAACCCCACAACACCTAAGAAAGCTTGCGTTTCCTTTTTACTGGTTGGTGGAGACATAGCTGCTATTTTGTTGATAACATCCATTGGGATCTGACAGCGTCCATCTTGCCATTTTATTCCTAAAAACTGGATCTCCTGTGCGGGTCCCTTGACCTTACTTCGTTTTATGGCAAAACCAGCTTTCAGAAGAATTTCAACTATTCTATTCCCTTTCTCAAAAACTTCTTCCGCTGTGTTGCCCCATACAATGATGTCGTCAATGTACTGCAGATGTTCCGGAGCTTCATCCTGTTCCAGTGTGGTCTGGATTAGTCCATGGCAAATGGTGGGGCTGTGTTTCCACCCCTGGGGCAGTCGATTCCAGGTGTACTGGACGCCCCTCCAAGTGAAAGCAAACTGTGGTCTGCACTCTGCTGCCAAAGGGATTAAGAAGAACGCATTGGCGATATCAACTGTTGCATATCACTTGGCTGCCTTTGACTCCAGTTCGTATTGAAGTTCTAGCATGTCCGGCACAGCAGCGCTCAGCGGTGGCGTGACTTCGTTCAGGCCACGATAGTCCACTGTTAGCCTCCACTCTCCACTAGATTTCCGCACTGGCCATATGGGACTATTAAAGGGTGAGCGGGTCTTGCTGATCACTCCTTAAGTCTCCAGTTGACGAATCAGCTTCTGGATGGGAATCAGAGAATCTCGGTTAGTGCGATATTGCTGCCGATGCACTGTCGTGGTAGCAATCGGCACCTGTTGTTCTTTGACCCTCAACAAACCTACCACTGAAGGGTCCTCCGAGAGACCAGGCAATGTAGACAGCTGTTTAATTTCCTCCGTCTCCAAAACAGCTATGCCAAAAGCCCACCGGTATCCTTTTGGATCCTTGAAGTACCCTCTCCCAAGATAGTCTATGCCAAGGATGCACGGAGCCTCTGGGCCAGTCACAATGGGATGCTTCTGCCACTCATTTCCAGTCAGGCTCACCTCAGCTTCCAATACAGTCAACTCTTGGGATCCCCCTGTCACTCCAGAGATACAAATGGGTTCTGCCCCTCTGTAACTTGATGGTATTAAGGTACATTGAGCTCCAGTGTCCACTAGAGCCCTATACTCCTGTGGCTCTGATGTGCCAGGCCATCGAATCCACACGTTCCAATAAACCCGGTTGTCCCTTTCCCCCACCTGGCTAGAGGCAGGGCCCCTCTAATCCTGATCATAGTATCCATTACTCACTTGTTGCACAAATGACTTGGAAGTCCCTTCAAGAGGATCAGAGGTAAGATCAGGCCTTCTACTCTGTTTGGGGAGCTGTCTTCTGGAAATGGGAGCAGCACTTTTCCTAGATGGATCCCCTTTTGTGATTGTTCTTCCTTGCAACTCGTGTACCCGTGCCCATAGGGACGAGGTAGGTTGTCCATCCCACCTCCTCATGTCCTCTCCGTGATCGCGCAAGTAAAACCACAGGGTGCCTCGTGGTGTGTACCCTCTATACTCTCTCTCTTGAGTAGGAAAACGCCTGCTCCTAATAGCTGAGATGCTGGCCTGTACAGGTAGGGAGTAGGATATATTCTCTTCGAGTTGCTGGACTTTCTGGGACAGTTTCTCCACAGCTGAGACGAGGGGGAAAGA
Source organism: Pluvialis apricaria (assembly GCA_017639485.1). Taxonomy (NCBI): domain Eukaryota; kingdom Metazoa; phylum Chordata; class Aves; order Charadriiformes; family Charadriidae; genus Pluvialis; species Pluvialis apricaria. The sequence continues at coordinate 83,559,272 of CM030010.1, forward strand.
GAGACTTTCTTCATATTGCCGGAGTCGGCCAGCCACCTCATCCACCGTTGGTCCCTCTTCACCTTTCCATTCCATCACCGCCAATGAGTTGGCATACGATGATGGTGCGCTCCGTACAAACTTCCGCCATATGGGCCTTGTGCACTGGACTTCATCAGGGTCTGTGGGTAACTGCGCATTATCTGGGTCATAGTAAATCATCTCCCGCACGGCTAGTTCTCTTAGGTACTGGATACCTTTTTCCATGGTGGTCCACTTGCTTGGACGGCATACAACATCTTCACTGAAGGGGTACCTTTCCCTCACACCTGACAGGAGTCGCCTCCAGAGGCTAAGGGCTTGTGTCTTCTTTCCAATCGCCTTGTCAATGCCCCCTTCCCTAGACAGGGATCCCAGCTGCCTGGCTTCCCTGCCCTCTAATTCCAAGCTACTGGCCCCATTATCCCAGCATCGGAGCAGCCAGGTGACAATGTGCTCACCCGGAAGTCGGCTGAAATCCTTTCACATATCTCTCAGCTCACTCAGGGATAGGGATCGGGTGATTATCTCTGGTTCCATCTCTTCCTCCCTTTCCTTTGATGGCCCTGGTTCATTATCATCCCTAACTACGCGAACTGATTTCTTGGTGTATTTCTTCTTCTGTACAGGAACAACTGATACAGGCACAGGTTGGTTGTCTGGCTCAGCTGCAGTGTCTGCCACTGGGGTTTGAGTGGCCGCATTGCCCATCACCAGGGGTTGAGTAGCCACATTGCCTGCCAGCGGGGTTGGAGTAGCTGTATTTTCTGCCACTGGAGTTGGAATAGCTGCAGTGTCTGCCGCAGGTGGGTGAGTAGCCACAGGGCCTGCCACCGGGGTGGGAGTAGCTGCATTGTCTGCCGCAGGGGTTGGAATAGCTGCAGTGCCTACTGGTCTGGTTTCCTCCTCTTTCCCCTGAAGGTGCTGCGTAGCACTGAGCAGTGTTTGGTAGATACTGGCCAGGGCCCAGCACAGTGCAGTGAGTTGTGCCTCTCTGGAATAGCCACAGCATTTTCCTTTTAAAAATTCTACCACTTCATCAGGGTCCTGTAATTGTTCGGGGGTGAAGTCCCAAAACATTGGAGGCGAGAAATTCTCTAGATACCTGCCCATATTCTCCCACATGCCATGCCACCCCTGACTATCCAGCCTTGGGGCAGATCTCTGGGTGGTAGTCTTAAACAGTTGTCTAACCCTAAACAAAACCTGAAACACATTCAGGAGACATAGCAATAGGACCAGACTGGTTTGAGCATCCCAAGGATATTCGAAGTTCTCAAAAGCTGTCATACCTGGCCTGAAGGACAAAAGGGAGGTGAAAGAGCTAGGGAAAGTATCCCCCCCTGTTTCCCCCATAGATCGGGTATGATTATTAATAAATTCTGAGAGACGGCGACCAAGGTATGGGCAGGACAGCAATACTGCATAAACACCCCAACACAGCAACCTGAGCAGTGATGCTATCATATCATATGCTGATATCGCACAGGACAGCAAAATGATAATCCTGATCCCTCTCCCCAAGGTAACAAACACCATCACGGGGAGTACATAGAACACATAAGAATTTACATAACACAGCCACGCAAACAAACGAAGGAACATTGTAACCGGCGACTATCTAACTAATATGAGAAATATATATAACAAACTCGTGTTAACAATCTCAGGTCGGATCTGTCGTTATCTCAACCCTCGGGCCCCACGTTGGGCGCCAAAAAGGACTGTCGTGGTTTGGCCTCAGCCGGCAACAAAGAACCACGCGGCCGCTCGCTCAACCCCCCACCGCCGGGGGGGGGGGGGGGGGGAGGCGGGGGGGAATACGAAAAAAAAAGGCAAAACTCGTGAGTTGAGATAAAGGCAGTTTAACAGAACAGCAAAGGGAAGAGAAAACAGTAACAATAACACCGATAAAGGAATATACAAACGCGATCAGGGCACCGCTGCTCACCCACCGGACCCGGACCTGCGCTGCCGCAGCCCGCGCTGAGAATCGACTTCCTGCCCCCTCCCCCTGGCAGCTCCCCCCCACAGCCCGGGCATGGCTCACATGGTGTGGAATACCTGTGTCCCCTCCCATCCTTGGGGAAATTAACCCCATCCCTGCCGGAACCAGGACAAAGGTGTACAGCTCTTCAGTAGACTAGCAATTATTGAGTGCCTCTCTGCCAAGGCAAGAGCAATGCTCTGGTTTCACCAGAAGTCTCACGTATATGTGCATCCCTCACCCAAAGGAAACGTGTCGAAAACCAGCACTCTTACCTCCATTGAGGGGGGTTGTTGACACTGGCCATGGTGGCGAGCGGGCAGAAAACAGACTCTGGATACAGACATTCCCTCCTAGAGCTCCTCTGTAGCATTTGGGGATGGGGACCCCAGACTGATGGCGGAGGTCTCTCTCTTGGCAAGACTCTCCCGTGTGACAGCTCTGGAACACAGGACAGGGATGTCAAAGTGGGAGCCGGTACTTGGGGCCTCATAGAAGCTACCCATCTACTGTAGTAAATGAGGTCTATTTACTTAGAGCTGGGTTTCTTTAATTTCCTGCTTCTACTGCTTATAGGTTAGCTTATCCTGGGGTTTACAATGATACGCAGCGTCTCAACATCAAATCTCAGCAATGAAAGATAATACGGGCTGCAAGCTTGGAATACCAGTTAAGTTTAAGCAGAAAAACTGGTGCAGATCAGCAACTTCTGTACCCAGCACGATGGTATCTCCAAATAGGTTTGGGACAGGTGTAAGAATAAAACAGCCATTTGATCCCGACATGGATATTCCCTGCCATCCAAATTTCTATAGAGAACATCTGAAAAATAGGTTTTTTAATTTGTTTCGGGAACTCTTTCTAAAATAAGCTATGGGGTTTAAATCTGTGATAAACGGCAGACAAAGCCAATATAGTTGACCTCTCAGAGCATTTCTTTTGCAATGTGAAGGATATTTTAAACTTTGAGAGCGCGCTATGATGATGAGCAGTTTATTTGCTCAACTTCCTTCCATAAACCAGAAATATATAGATAGAAACAGTAAGAAAGGATTCTACCAAGAATGCTGGAATGCTTAGCCATAAACCTTACATTATGGAGAAAAATAAGTGTTTGTTGCTAAACCATTTCAATATATTTGGCAGTCATTATACAGCTACAACATGAGATAGGTTTCTTTTCCATATACTCTTCCAAATCATAGCATGATCAAAAGCATAAAAAAAGAAACAAACTTTGCATCATTCAAGAGCTTCAAATGCTGCACTCATCCTGTTTGCCAAATACTAGTTCAGGTTCTGCCTGGAGGGCTTTTTAGTACCAGTAAGTATAAAAATCCAAAGATGTATTAGTAAGGGCAGTACGTATCTGCAAAGAAAACAGTTCCCTATTAGCAGAATGCTGGCTCCTAGCCACTATTAGCATTTCAAGTATCAGTTGTCTGCCCCAGACGCTGCTCTCCAGATGATCCTCCCTTCCCTTTAGATCCAACTACGCTATACTGACCAGCGGTTGGGATATTATTCCTGTTCACGTTATCTTCACCTGTAGAGATCTAAAGCTTAACGAATAACAAGAAAGAAGGGCTTAATTTCTTATTAGTTTCTTTGATAAAGCAAGCGAGCCAATTACAAGCTTAGTACATGTTCAAAAACAAAAGCCAACAGACATTAGCCTAATGTCTGTTCACATTTATGTTTAATAGTGCAACTCTGCTTACTTTTTAGGCACAAGCGTCTTTTCCCAGGGTTTTCAAACTGTTTGAACAGACAATTTCCACTGGAAAATGTAACTCGCAGTGAGCATTCAACATGTTGTTTGAGACCCTCAATCACTTACTAACTTGTAAAACGCTCTCTTTTGAAAATTAATATATTACTGTCCAGTGGTTTTGTCTCCACTTCTTCCCTCTCAAATGACTTTAAAATAATACAAAATTAACATCCTCATCTGCGCAGAACTACTCAATAGTAACACAACAGATCATTTTATACACTAAGGTAGCAAAAATTAAAGCAAATGTTCTAGGTAAATTAGCACATGTAATACTGTGCAGTTGACAGAAAACTTCATACACCATCTGCCATTCTCAGCATGTCACCATATCAAAGTCTGGAGACGTGTCCTCATCACTCAGTGCCCAATTCAGCATCCCAGTGCTGCAGCTTAGAAGACCAGCGTGTTCCACAGAGGACTACCACCCAAGAGAGTGGCAACTGGTCTGGGTTCAACCTGTCTGATTAGGAGGAGAGGAGGAAAGGGAGAATTCAATCTTTACCCCAGTGAAATCAGTTACAAAATCCTGTTGGCAACAGCAGGTTCAAGATATCAGAGTCTCTGAAAGAATGAATTTAGTGAAGTGAAGCATAAAAATCAACAGTCTTGGCTAAGATCCTGTTGGAAAAACTTTAGAATTGGTTCTCGGCTCAATTACCATGCACCAGTCTAGCTAAAGAAAGGGCCTGCATTTGTACACGGGGGAAAAACTTTAAGGTAATGCACCTTCAAGTCACTGTCTTCTTTCACTGCAAGTGAAACTGAGCTAGATTGTATCGCATCTTCTGCAGCCTAAGAGTTACATATCAAAGGGCATGCAGTAACTGATCGTCAGGCTGCATGCTCATTTGGGCAATCTGCCTCCGTTTTCAGGTCAGAAAATGAGTGAATAGTACAAAGATAAAATTTTAAAAAAGTAATTTTTTTGAGAGGAGACCACAAAGCTTTCAGAAGACAAGCTAGAAAACACTGTTTGACCACAGGCCCATAACAGGTCACAGTGACGCTCACCCAAATAGAAACCAGTACAAACCCAGGGAAGCTGACAGCCATTATAATGCCAGCACAGTAATACAACAGCTCCTTTGCTCAGGCCTGCACCTCAAATCTGCGTTTCGCGCTATTTAACACCACAAGAACATCATCTCACCTCATAGAACTTGGAGGAGAAACATTATAAAAGGCCAAAGCACCAAACAAATTTCATTTGGCCAGAATATCAAAATTAGTTTTCCCTATCTTTAGGATATTTAAAAGACTACTTTGTGGTCAAGTCCTCACTTTTGCATTTCAGCACCTCCCAGACTTAAGCCTGATTTTCCACAGAGACCTTCAAGCTAATCTTTGATTTGTCACAAGAGCAAATAGCTTGTGACAGCAAACAACATGATATATACTTACTCCTGAGCCAGACTGTTCTTGTTTCAGTTCCATTCCTTAAGGCGGTTGGCTGCATTGGAAAAGTAAACACGCCAAAGCTCCAAGCTCTTCCAGTCTGTCAACTACGTTCTGTTCCATTTTGATGAGTTCATGTCAACATCGCCACGCTGTAGCAAAGAGAAACAGAAGTACCTGCAGGACAAGCTATTAATAAGCAGGTATGCTGCACTAAAGTGTTTTAAAGCATCACTACTCCTATTTTCTCCTGATTGCTCCAATTAGTTCATTTTAGATAATCGGCATCCGAAGGGGAAAAGGTCACCGTATATTTTTTAAAGATTCCAGTCATGTGAGTAGTCAATCTCTGGGGACTGATTGCTGAAACCATTATTCTAAATATCTCCAAACAAAGCTTATCTCTCAGCCTTCCAGTAATAGCACATAAAGCGGAAAAAAGCAAGCGTAGCAAAACTTTTATTATCCCATTAATCTGAGGTTGTTTACTTTGTAAAATAAAAGAGAATTATTAGTTGCACTCTCTGGAGCAAGCGCTTATACAGGCAGTAACTAAATAAAAAACATGAACCGCACAGCGATTACAGCTGAAAAATCAGTGCTGCTGCTTTGCAAATGGCACCACTTTGGAATCAACTGACCTGGTTCCAGTCCCTCACTGTTTTCCTTCTGACAGAGCTGGACCTGCTCCACTTATAAAAGCTGATAAGGACCTAATGATTCAACTGTAATTCTGGCAATTTATTAAAGAAATTCCTAGAAATAAGAATAGAAATATTTTCAAACAGCTGAGCATCAAAAGTATGTAGTGTTTTAATTAGCAAATAACATGAACCACATGGACATAGACAAAGGTAAAAAGCATAATTCCTGTCTTGAACACTGAATAGCAAGAGAGATTTAAAAAAAAAAATTTAAAAAGTGTTTAAAAAGAAGGCTTTCTTTTTGCAAAAAAAAAAAAACCCAACACAAGAGTATGATATGGAACTCACGGGAAGGATGGTGTTGTAGGTAAATTTAATTAGAATTTGAACCGAAAACGATTCTTAAGTTTGAATAACAGTGCCATGTTTAGGCACAGATTAAAACATTTTTGGAAGCTGTCCTGAGTTTTAAGTTTCTTTGCTTTATAGAACCTTTAAAAAAAAATAATCTTGTCTCATTATGTAGACTGGCCAGCTAGACTTTAACAAAACGCACAAAGAATGTGAGCGGTCAAAGAGATCAATCCCTTTAGTTGTATCCACAAAAGAAAAGACAAGGTTTAGCCTACACGGATCTGAAACCTCTAAAAAGTTCTTCTTTGCCAACTTTCAATTTCAAACTCTTCCTCAAAGCAGAAGTAATGTGCCTAAAGAGTACTGCCACTACTCCTATTGTATTACACACATTTCTAAGCAACTGACTTTCCCTATTGGAAGATTTTATCATTTGACTATTTTCTAGACAAAAAGTGCTCAAGTTCTCAGCCATAACAAGAGTTCAAGTTCCATGTTTCTTTCTCCCTTCCTAGCTTAACAGTTCAGAAATTCATACGGAAGAGAATTTTATCTGCCTGCAGCAGCTCCCATTCGAGCACATGATTAGCTGCCCCAGGTTAGACCACATGGCATTTTTACAGTGCAGTCCCTCTGACTCTCACTTCCTTAAGAAAGTATGTTTCCTGACTTACATAAATCTGTAGTTATGCTCAATATGATTTCCACCTGCTTATGTCAAGCATGTAGAACAAAAATGGCCTCGGTTTTAATTTAAGCCCTTAAGGGCAATTATGTCCATTCTTCAAAACTGTATTCCTGCATCTCAGCTTTCTTCCAACTGGGATCACACTGGAATACAGCTGTTCTTTTTATGGCCACTTGCGTTTTGCACAGGTGGTGAGTACGGGAGGACCCATGAGCTGGCGAGTGCTCTTTTACCTTCTTAACAGCAGGCTGGAAGTCATGTCTTAGCATCTCTCTTCCTGGGGCAAGCACAGACATTTCAAACAGGTTCTGAAGCTAGTCAGTCCCACCCTATAGACACAAAACCTACCGGCAACACAAAGAGCCCCAAAATGCAAGACTCAAACTGCGCCGTGCTCAAATCAAGCTACTCATAAAACAAACAACGTACTTTTCTGTAACATATAATCATATTTAAACGATCAAGTCATCCCTGTGCATATCATTCCACAGGAAAATGTTGCGCTATCTGCCAGCATTTCCTCGACCCTCACCTTAACCGGAGCTGGAGCCATCTGGAGTCTGCAGCACCTTCCAGATCTTTGAAAGGACAAACCCATTCTTGCTCCTGGCTAGAAGACTGCAATTTCTGCCTCCACCAAGGCCCGTAATGCATACGGTAAATAGCCACATTCACAACCCACTCGTGCTCTCTTTCATTCCAACACATCTAGTGATGCCAACTGTTAGATTCTCGTGCCACTGCTGTGGAAATTCCTTTACCCTGCTGCACTACTGAAACAGTTCACAGCTTGTGATGATAAATGATCTAGGGCAAATAACTGCACTTTGCTCGAGACACTGAGGTGGTAAAAAGCCAGACAGCCACTTGCTAGTCAGCAGTTCCACAAGGATTTGGAGAGGCACTCTCACTTCCTGAAGGAGCAATATTTTATGCCATACCAACTGTGGATTTACTAATACACAGTGTATCATGAAAGCGACTACACAAACAGTAGAGTTGGGAAAATTTTCCATACTGCACATGAACCAATAACAGCATTTTCCTTCTGCTCTCCCTCTCCTCCCCACACTCCAATTTAACAGTGTATTTGTGATGCAGCTGGCTCTCTTTGCAAAGAGACTTTGGAAATAATTAGCTTGCATACCAATACGTCAACTTAATCGAGGTTTATCAACATACAAATCAGATAATCACCTGCAAAACGTAAGACATTATTTAATATAGGGACTAATGACAGCAAAAAGACCCTGAAGGATCAAACCATGGCGACCGATCTTCTGGCTCACAAAGCCTAAAAGCCTCATAGCATACAGTATTGAGTACAGAAAAAAGGCTCAGCTATTTAAAAACTAGGTTTGTATACTTGCAAATCCTAATTCTGATTGAAAAACTTCTCTACTCAGTTTCTGCAGCTTTTAAGTGGTATTTATACTTTCTAGGGTATCTTTTCAACACCTGGCTATTTCCTAAAGAAAAAGGGAAATACACGGCAGTGTGAAAGACATGGATGTGCATGACATACAAAGCGTTGTTCAGATTTTGTTACAAACCAAGTGCAGAAGACCAAATTTCCACTCACGCTTCTGCCACAGACTTCCTTTGAGCAGTTATAATCAGTTTTCCCCTTTCTGATGCGCAACCTACGACCCTTTAGGAACTGAGCGCTTATCACTTCTCCATGTTTCTTCATAGCTGTCCGTCCAGTACTTCAAGCTCCACCGTCCAAATTTAAGGAACGTCTTTTAGTACAGAGACAACAAACATGAAAATAGCTAAACACGGCAAAAATTGGGGTGTCACTACCTGTTGCAGTGGTTGACTGGACTTCCGGCACCTTCTGGGTTACACATCACCGTATGAACCCCTACAGTGCAAGTACTGAAAAGGATATTGACACGTACAGTGATGCTGCACCCGTGGAAAAAGTTTCTTAATCTCCATTTGCCTCATTTGCTGATGCACGTAATACTGCACGGAGGTGTTTCTTACCTTCATCATGCCCGCCTGTGACACGAAACACGACCAAAAGGCTGGGATCCTCTCTAAGAAGCTTCACAGGCAAACTCCTTTTCCTGTCATTAACAATGCACACTATGAATTGACTGGCAAACAATAACTAACTTATTAACTCACCACCTTGAGCTCAAAAAACACCTTTATGACTATTTTCTCCTCTGTGTCAGCTATATTAACCAAAAACGTTAGGAAAGCCCCTCTCTCATGGCAAGGCTTTTCATCAACAGTGATGAAACTAAAATTGTGAAAGGAATTTGCATGGAAAGAAAATTGTCTCTGAATCCTTCTAACAGTCCACTTCAACTAACCTATCCTGCAACTACTGTTTTGAACAATAATGTTTCAGACTCCTAAAGGGCCTCTTGTCCTTACACACATCACATTTGAAAAACCTCTGTCAGCAACACCCATCAGTATAGGGGTCATCTGTCTGTTGAAACTCAGGTGCTGAAAGAAAATCGTTGGACTTAAGTACTCTGGTACCTCCATTAGACCTCTCAAATCCAGTTCAGCCTTTCAAAAACTTCAGGCAAAATCCTATTTAAAATGTTATCCTGTCAGGAAAAGTTCACGGGTCACCAGTTTCTAAAATGCATTCCCAAAGTGAAAAACACACAAAAAGACAAATGGTCATCCATCACAGCCCTCAAATAGGAACGAAAAAGTCAGTCAGACATTCTTCTCCACTCAAGCTCAAGTACCTCAGAAGTTACTATATCTCTGCTTGAAGATTCCTAGCCCATCTCAGTGCAAAGTAGAACAGGTCATCTTAAGAGATTAGAGCGGAAAAGCAACTTCTTGGCTTGCTCTAACTTGGCTGCAGGATTACAATTTAACTATGATCCAAAGATCTTCTCACCCTCTTGCACTTCCAAGGATCAGTCCTTTACCGCAGTTTTGCATTCAATCCCCTCTGGAACAACTGCACACCACTTTCGATCAGCACTGAGAAACAGTCCCCAGGCAAATTCAAAACAAACCTAATGAGGCCCAAACCCCTGGATCTGACAGGCCCTTTTGCTCAACACTGGCTGATGCTGAAGGCTGGCATTTGTTTCTAATTAACAACATTCTTCCCATTACAACGTGTGCGGTACCCAGGACATTCCAAATGGCTTTTCAACCTTTTTGGCCCCTCCACTTAACACATTTGAGCCTCGGACCCATAAAGCCAAAATCAAGCTTGTGATAGTATCACAAGTTCTCATCTGTACTCCAGTAACAAGTACCAAACCCATCTTTTTACTGTTCAAGTGCACACGCAAAAGCATGATTTCACTGAAACCAATTGCACTCATTCACCAGTGAGGCGACACAGTGTATTTCTGGTGGGGATATTCTTTTTTCCTGCACCTGCCTTCCATCTACTGACAGAAGGCGCGATACAAGTCAACAACAGTAATGCTTCTCCCTATTAAAGATCAACTATTGGGCTGCAGAAATTCCTCTTCTCTGCTGGGTCTCTGGGTGGAGCTCCCCAGACCCCGAGGAAGCAGCTGCAATAGGCTTGGCAAGACACAGCGAAGAATGGTGAGAAGATTTAGGAGGCGAGTTAACAATCCAGTTTTCCTTACTGTTTATCAAGAAAACGGCATTCCTTGACTTCAAATATCCTAGGCAATACCCAAGTAAGGTGATGTACATTCTACCTTGGGGTCCTTACTTTCTGAGCAGATGATGGTAGGGGTTGCTTTTCTCTCATTCCAGCTGAAATACAGCACCATCCAAGACAGGACATTCTCTTCATGTTTCTCCTGGAAGTTGGGATGAAAAACATTTTACAAGCCATGCATTTCCAGAAACGCCGCCACAAGAATGTGCTATTCCATGTGGTGCCTTACAGATACAGAAGATCGAAGCAGCACAGACACGGGCTGCAGCACAGAAGAGATGTCAGTGAGAACCATACGCTGACATCGAAGATGAGCAGTACCACTGGTCTACCAGTGGATTATACTCTCCTCTTTGGAAAACACAACTGTATTGTGTTCAAGTGCTTTTCACAAAAATACAGGATCTTGGTGGAAGAAAAATGGTGCGTGCCCACCTTCATTATGTTTGTATGTGGATACGGTTAAAACAAATCAGTGTTCAGACCATCCCCTAATTAACTCTCTTGGTATGTATGCATTTAAACACCAATAACCAAATCCAAATGCATAGGTGTAAAAATACGGTTATTTCAGTGAGAAAAGATTAATTAGCTTATCAGCAATATTTATACTGATACAAACGTTCCACATGGATCCAGTCAAACAGCAAATTAGCAGTGTCCCTTCACTTCAAGCACACAGCAAACTCTTACTAACAGAACTTAGAGAGCTCCCCTGCCAACAGGTTTGCCAGATATACATACTTTTTCTCAAGCAGGCTAAATCTTAGGATGAAACCTAAACGAAGCAAATATTTATACTGAATTCAGAGTACAGAAAGACAGGGCGTTTAGTCTAAGTAATACCTACGCAGTGTCTTACCCCAAGTTTGACTGCAGTTATTGTATACTGAAAAACATCAGCATCCAAGGTTCCTTTCTGCTACAAATAGAGCACTTTTCAGCAGTTTCACCTTCCAAGGAGAAACTGATGTTTCTTGGTGCTAATATTCTTCAGAACAAAACAGCACCTGCAAGAAAGAGGCAATGGAAAATATTTAGTGAGAAGCTGAATATATTTCCTTAATGCTGCAAGAACAGATTTACCTGAAATAGTGGAAGCCACATGCTTCAGTGGCGCCACAAAGAGCCTCGCATCCTTCTTTCCTTTACGTGCTGCTTTGTGTGTCTCAGAGATGCAGCTGGGGTCGATTACAGACGCACCATCACCCTGCACAGTTCAGGCGGCACTGCCCGAATAACATATGCTGGGAGGACCTGCAGAGCAGGATGAGAAAACAGTCCCCAACTTCTGTTTCAGGGTCTGGGTTCATTGCTAGTGGGTTCCAAGGTCCAGTTAAGACACTGCATACAGCTCTTGGTGTCCTGTGACTAACCTGCCTGGAAAAGCACCTTCTTCCCTGCCAAGACTAAACTAGCTGTGAATAAAAGAGGGCCCAGGCAGGACTTGGCACAGGTAAATGTGTTTTCCTTCCCTACCTCCCTCCAGGCCTAAAAAGACCTGGTATTATTAAGCTTCAGAGCGTACAGTACAACACCCCATTTTTTCAGGTGGGATTTGAGTACCAGGGGTTCTGGGCGCTGGGAATATTTCATTGCTTTTCTGCTTGCCATGGTGAAGATTTTGTTATCTATAGGGACACACTTGTATTCGAATACCTGCTGTTGGTAGATGAACACTCAGAGCTTGAGGAACGCTCCAAGCGCAAGATAGAAGCCTTGCTTCCATCTTGGGGATCTAAAGAAACAAGTGAGACTCTTGCCCACACGATACTTGTTCCATGCAGTCAGAACATGAGATTCCGGAATAAAAATGCCTTCTAGGCTTCATCTGCAGAATGCTAAACTGGAAACAGTGGGTTGCCGTGGCATCCCAGTGAGAGAGGTGCAAGGGTGTGAGTGGGTGAGCAGAGGGGACAGGTTGTTTTGCAGGCAAAACAAAGCACAACAGTTCCCACACAAATTCTTCCATCCTGAAGGATGGCACAAGGACTGTCATCCTCACCGTCATCCATCCTTAGCTTTTAAGAATGTTGATGATGGCTGGTTCCTCTCCAGGCCAGTCAGGACCGTTTGTTATATGCTAAGTTTTATCCCTGGAATCTGCACAAAACAAGAGAATTCTTCACTGCTTGCTTCACTAATCTGTCGTTACACTCCAATCATTGTAACATCTGAGGACTGTAATGCCAGAAGTTTTCAGAGCAGGAAAGAAGATCCAGCACTTACGGAGAACTGTGATCCTTTAAGAAAACCCAAAAACTCCATCATTCTGGCAATCTGTGACATATATTAAACAGCAGAGGGACCTTTTTGAATCACCTCCAGCACAATTTGCATAACTTCTGAGTAAGCCGTTTAACTGAAACTAGCTCCCCAGCATTTAATATTCCATCACTTGCATACCCGTTTGCTCCAGGAATACAGAATTACTTTTGGTACTTGTTTTGGGGAAAATGTTTGCCAATCCCCATAAGGATGTTCGCTTTTTGTCAAAACATTAATTGTCCATCTGAAAACTTGGAATCGAGTATTATTTATCTCCCATTTTCCAGGGGCTTCAAATCACATTCATTTAATTGAGCCAGGACAAACTATTTTTTGTCCAAGTGATTCATAAGGTACCCTGCAAACAAGCTAAAATGTATATAATCAAATAAAAACATAATGTACTTCAACATATTTTATCATGCTATGCACGAAGAAACAATAATCAGAAAATAAATATTGGTGATTAGTTTGCAGGAAAAAAAATAAAATGGCTCAAACCACAATGCTTAGAATTCAGAGGAAAGCGTTCGTTGAGTTCTAGTAGTTTCTTTAGATTTACACCAGTCTACATGGTCCTTAGCCTCCCCCTATCAGCGCTATGTGGAACAGAATTTAACTACTTCAGAGGGATGATGATGGTCTTAATTTACCAGTCCAAGTATAACATTAGATGAAAATCATAGGCTTAAAATTCCAGTTGTCATTCATTGCAGTTGATAACACTGCAGATTTCTTTGCTATTTCCTACCATGGAACTAAGTAAACACAGAGACATTTTTATTACCTTTTTTTCTACTCTTGGTCAAAGGCAGAGAACACTCAATAACTTGTGAATGAAGAATTTGCCACAGTAACTGCAGTTGGAAGGGGCAGTCAGAGGGAGGATGTTTACCAAGTTTAAGTACCTGACCCTACGCGTGACAGCAAATTCTTGTCGGTCACCTTACAGGTAGACCCAGAGGGGCATCCTCCCCCCCTGCCAGAGGGGACCCTCGTCTCCCCAAACATGGGGAGCAGTGGGCAAAAAAGAGCCACCTGGGCTCTGTGGCTAGCTATTACCCTCATCCAGAAGCCCAAACTCTATAAATAAAGCAGAAGTGGTCTCTCCTGAAGGACTCTTACCATTTTCCTTTGAAACAAAATAGGGGATTACATTAAATAAAGCAGGTGAAAAAAATGATATTTTCCATTACTTCGATTACAAAGTTAATTAATGCATTCAAATTATGAATGGGCAGTTAGACAGATGAGTCTACAAAGCTCAACTCTTTATTTAAAGGAACACACGGATGCGCACGCTCACCTTAATCTGCAATAAGGCACCTAACTTGGACAGGCTTCTTTAAAAATCCCTACACAAACCAAAAGCCCGTAACACCATAGGATACTTGCGCGCACCAAAAATTGATTAAAACCATCACGGTTGAAGAACACCAATCCCTTATTGTGAACTCACTTTGCCAATCTACACGTGTTGAAAAGTTTCCGGCAGGTTAACTTTGTACCTTCAGGCTGGCAGCACATAGTGTCTTTCTGTGACAAACTTTTTGCTAGATCATCCGTCCTCCCACAGCTGGCACGCCACTGGCAAGAAAAAGCCCCCATGTCAGCACAAACTCCTGATTTGTGTCCTTTAATCTGACACAAATGCAACTGAATAGTCCAGCTTGATCCAGGCCACGCTTGTACTGCTGAGATCCAGCAACATCTAGTTGTAATATAATGAAATCATGGCCTAAACTAGTCCTAAATCTACAAAATAGAGGAGGGGGGAAAAGAATGAAAAAGCGACTCAGGACATTCTCTCTGCCAGTTTTTTTATGTGGTGCAAATTCTCCATTGGCCTGTTCCCCTCTCTAAGATAATACCAACTTGCAATCCCTCAAACTTCAAAAATAGAGCAACAACCCTCACTTACGAGAAGAGCAGCTGCAGTTACTCTTAGCACCATGCTGAGCTTCAAAGGAATGCGGAGTATTTTATTTACCATTAGAAATAAGTCGCATCAATTAAATACAGGTAGTCCAACACTAAGCGGTGGAAAAAGAAAGAGGGGTTCTCCTGCCAGCTGGCCACATGGCTGCATAAAGGGATGCCTTTGCAAAGACAACGGGGCTGTAAGCGGGATTGTCCCAACACCTGCCAATTCCCACTTGGCACCCTCAGCCCACATAGAGCAGCTAGCAAGTTCTTTCCATTATTTTAAAGATCAGCGCTGATAAGCACCGTGTTACTTCAAAGGGACACGGCAACAAGGTGGAAAAGCAGTGTACACGGCAAAGGGATGGGCTGATTAAGTTCTGAAACCGCATCAAGATGAAAGACAGAAGAAGAGACCCGTTTTGGTCGGGGGGCCTGCCTGCTTGCCCTAGATTTCACAACCCTGAAAGCCCAACACTTAACTACAGCAGCTATAGCTTGAGCACCCCCATGTGTACAGCAGCATATTCAGAAATACCGAAGCACTTTTTTCTTTCCAGAAACCGTGGAACTGAAGTGCCAAAAATGACACTTAGCCCTTGAAAAAATTCTTGCATTTCAAGGAATCCACCCAAACTCAGCTCTGAATTAAGAATTTGGATTCCCCACTAAAACAACCGCAAAGAACAACCAGGTGGACTGGCAAAGTATCAACTTCTCTGGCAGACAACAGCACTACCCTTTAGCACCCCGTGAACGGTGTTATATTATATGGACATTTGCATCTTGAATGTGACATTGGCCTTTAAAGGTCCCTTCCAACCCAAACTACTCTATGATTTGAACTCATCTTTCCTATAGTATTTCAAGCCAGCAAGCAGAGGGAAGTTAAGAAGGAAACTCCTCTGTTCTAAAATCTCAAATCTTTTATTACTAGTGGGTTTTGGTAATTTACTTATAATTTTTTTGGTTTTAGTAAAGCCAGAATGGGAAGCATGCAGAATAGGTGAAGAAACAGTTAAGCCAAACAGAGATCACATTACTTAAATAATATGGTACCACCCAGAAAGAATACTATACAGACTTCGCCAAGACACTTCAGTTTTGCCTCTGAGAACACACAGCAACAGGTTTTCCAATTTCTCCTCCAGAAATCCACCTCCACTTGCTCATTCGCAGAAAGCACAGCCTCTACTGTGACATGATGGCTTGCAAGGTCACTCACTCATGCAGTTAGCATAAAGGACAGAGCAGACTATATGCATATAAAGGAAACACTATCTGCACTGGCTAGACAGGGGCAGTCAAAGGATATTTAAAATGGTTTGGGTTTTTTTATATATTGTACATTGAAAATACTACCAACAAAACAAGATTTTCTATTACCTCTCTCTCATTTTCACCCTGTGTCATGTCAACTTACCTTTGCAGAATTATCTTCTGTGTTGCAACAGTATCAGTGACTACTTCACAACAGCTTGGAACGTTTCCACACCCGCTCTGGGTTATGGTTTTGGAATAGAAGTACAATATAGACACTGAAGGGTCCGAGTTCTACTCCATATGGGGTCTGTGCCAGGATATTTCAGCAATTTTGAGTTGTATGAGCACAGAACCCATTCAGGGAACTTGTACTTACATGATTTGACTGATTTCAGTTCCTTGAGTTCAGTCTCCCTCCAAGGTAGCTGCATTATTTCAACAACCCTCTTCCAGACTCAGGTTTCACCTAAAATAATGCTATAAGAAATCCACCTCCAAATACATTCATCAGAGGAACTTTACTCTCTTTTAACTTGCACTGGCAGACCTTGGGTGCCATTTTATGAGGTAAGCCGAATTAAAAAGGTGTAAAACAAACATGAAGAAATGGAGAACCGACCATTAGGGTCAGTTAGATTAACAGACTACTGCGCCCACATATTGCTAAAACTGCACTGGAAATTTGCTCATGTGGTAGAAGCAATGAAACTGATCGGCAAAGTTCATGCTGAAGTTTTATACAAATGAAAACTTCCGTCTGTATACAAATTCCAGCATTTATCTACTGTACACAATTTGCTCAGACCCGAGATGGACTATTTGCAACAAAGGAAATAGTTCACAAAAAACAAAGATAAAAGGTAGGAATAAGTCAGCTTGAGCTCAGCAATCTTTGTCACAAACACATTCACGGGGATTTCAGAAATAAACAGAAACAGTCAAATGGTACCTAATATAGTAAATCAATTGGTACAAAGCATTTAATATAAATGCTTATCACTGCTGACAATGGAGTCCCATATTAAATCAGAGCCTGAAACGTATCTGCTGGGGCAGCCATTACGTGTGCCTTTCCCACAACAAGGATCTGTTAGCTCTTCAGCATACGCACCATTATCTACATGCAGGAATGAATACTTATGAAAACATATGGTGTACACATGTCTATATAACTGTATGTAACTCTACTAAATATGCTGTCTCTCTTCACGTATATATGCCCCATATTGCTTGCTCCAGCAGAGACTCAATACCAAAGAAAACAAAGATGCTTCCTCCTCCAAACCCTAGGCTGACTCAAATCTTCGAAAGCAGCAGACTTTCAAATACACCAAAAAGAACGGCAAATCTAACAAAGCCAATTGCACATACTAAACGTTTGTGCGTGTCCTGACAGAGCTGTTAACCTGTCCGAGATATTTTTGGGTGACTGGTTTAAGGCCCTCTTTATGCCTCCGGAGTAGCAGCTCCCCCCACTGCCACCTCCCCATCCGAAACCTCCCTCCACCTTCGCCCACGCTCTGCTCCCAATACCTTCAGCCAAGACAATATGCCGCTCAGAAAGAGCCGTAACACTCTCTAAATAGCTAGAAACAATTTCCTACATCTGACGCAGCCCTGGAAAGGGCTTCATCGTATCAATTCTGACCTCATGCCATGACCTCCATACCTATAGTTTCTGAGGTGTGAGACAACGTTAGACAAGATGCTTTTCACTGCCTCGTTTAACTTGCAGTTTCACACATAGAAGGCTTTTTTAGCATAAAAACACCATGGCAGCATACAGATGGGATTATATCAGTGATGTTCTGAGATTCATAAGCAAATAGTGAAACCCTCTCTGCAGGTAAACCAGCCAAATCTGTACAAGCGCAGCATTATTAGTATGAGGACAGCTGCACTTTGTCTCCAGAACTGCTGTTCTCAGGCAGAAACGGCATCTCTCCCTACCCCTCTACAGTTACGGCTGTGTGAGCATAGCTCTGTACAGCAGGCAGAATGTTGCAAAGTGTTGTTAGTGGTATCAATTAACCTCAATTAATTAAATGGAACGTTGACTTTTGATACCCTTATGAAAGCCTAAATAAATACATTTGGCACAACTGCAGGAGAAACGGGATTCTACAATTCCATCACGCCACAAATGGTTAAGTGACTGATGCAGGAAAACAGTGGCAGGATTAACATGTACCAATAACAGAAACAGTAAGCATATGGTGCAACTAGTTCTCCTTGAGTTTCAGTAAGCCATCAACACAATTCCAATAAGTCCTTCAAATTCTGTGTTAAAGACCTTGCTCCCAATTTTTTTGTTAATTTATTTGACATCTAAGTAGTAACTTGGAATCTTTTAAAACTTAAAGTAAGTAACTAATTCCTTACCTTTCATTTTAAGAAAAAAACCCTGTAAGACAGACCCAGTATATACACAAAGCACAAAGTCTAGCTTACCACTTTTTCAGATACTTTCAGGACGCAGAGTTAACAGGCTTCTCGGAGAAAGGGATAAAAATTACAGAACAAGCAAGCAAGCTACAAAATAAAATGTTATGTTCACTCTTGCAGTGCCACACAGCTATTCCTCACACTGAACGTGTCATGTCTTGGAATTAATAAACCATTACGTTCACTTCTGCTCTTCGCCCGTTAGCCATTTAAACAGCCGGTGCCTGCAAAGCACCGTTGCCTACTTGTGACCTATTAATCTGCACAAGTGGCCCAGGTCTTGCTTTAGATCTGTCCGCATACAACCCTTACAGCTACAGAGAAGCATTAAAGTACCAATTAATACAGAATTACAAACAAACTACATGGAACAACATTACCATCTTTCTTTGTTTCACGATGTTGAAACAGAAATTTTGGCTTTCTTCAAGGACCCAAGCATGATTATTCAGCACTCAGTATCAGTGTTACTTTTAACTCAAATAAAAACAATCTGGCAAAAGTGCACTCTGACAGCAGAAGTACTTTCTTACTTGAGTTCCAGCTGCTGACCTGCCACTGCTTCTGATCTGAAAACTATCAGCAAACATAAAACTGTTTTCTTAAAATCACAGAACTGGGGAGAAAGGCTAAAAGCAAGATAGGAGGGTGTGTGTGTGTGTGTACACTTATGTATGAAGGTCTATGTACTGTCTCTCAACAATAAAATATATTTTATGCCTCTTTCCAGCCTCGTGGTCTCTTGCTTGCTAAGGGCTTGTGGTATCAGCTCCCAGGCAAGACCAAAGTATGTCTGAGGCACCTGGATTTCTTCAGCCCCGGAAGGGAACGCTTACTTCACGTCTTATAATTTATTTTACAATTTTTCCTGTCTTTTTTCTTCAACAGCTTTCAGATAGTTTTGTGGCTGAAATCTACGGATCTTCTTTCATACTTGGGATGTTATTTAATAATTGCTTTTTCCAGATTTTTCATCCAATAAGGTAGAGTAGAAACAGTTACTGAATTTTACTTATTTCTGCTACTATTTAAAGGTCAGCTTAAAGTACTCGGGAGATTCTTGGGGTTTATGGTACTTATTTCTACATTTTGCCTGTTTTTTCGGCAACGCTGGGAAAAACAATTTAGAAATTCCAGTGCTTCTGAGTGTACTGGAAGTATTTAAATAATTTGTGGAGCAAGATGTACTGGCTAAAGTTCAGAAACTATACGTAAATTAGAAGCTTGGTTCTATTTTTACAGAAAACTTATTGTTAGGGAGTATTTTTACAGATAGCATTAATTTAACCAAACGCAGAAATTTTTGAGATCCTACTCACTGTCTACTCCAGCAATAAACTGAAAAGTTAAGACGCTTCTTCCATTGGCACAATCTAAAATGAGTTATGGCAGAGATGAGGAACTAGAGTTTGTATTTAGGGCTGAAGCATCACGCCAACTTGTGTTACGCCTGGATAACAGCTACATAATTCAGAAATAAAAAGACTGGTAAAAGCTACCAGTGTTGGTGTTTTTTTTTTTTACTGGAAGAATTACAACTTCCATTCCATAATTATCACTGTTTCCATCTGTTCGCAAACAAAAACATCCTTAGTTATTCCAATCTGCTGCCATATGCCAGGCAGTGAAAGGAAGACCACTGTGCAGAATATCGTTAAACAGTTTTTTTTCTCAGCGTTGCCTTTCGTGACAAATTCCCTATATACCAGTGTATTCAGGGGTTGAAAAGAGTGAAAAAAATAAAAAAAAAAACCCAAAATGTTCCTTTTATCCACCCTCTTCACCCCCTATTTGAGGGACATCTACAAAATAAGTCTTACACAAAATTGCCAATGTTTCTGACAAAGATAAAGCAGTGGCTTGTACAAATGTTAAATTTCTGAGTCAACAGAGGATGCTGAAAGTGCCTGCATTCTCTAGTGTTAGCCTGTGCAAACAGGAATGGGCAAAAAGGTACAGCTCCTTCATGCGTGTTTGGTAATGATAAAACAAGTCTTGCTTATTTTTAGAGCCAGGGTATTTCAAGAAATAATAGTATGAATTGTCAACTTGTAACCATATGAGTTTTCCATTTAACCAGCAGAATTTTGAAAAAAGCAAAATTTCTGCTTTTTCTTCCCTCCCCAAATATACAGGTGCGCCTCTTATTTTGCATATACAGAACACTAAACTGCAACAAAAGATACAAACTTTACTCTGAACGCAGCTAAATTTGATAAGACAGAATTTTATCACCTCAGTACCTGGAACAGCCGGAACAAGATACATGGTACAGTTTATTTACTCTCAGGAAACTTACAGACCTGCAGATAACCAAAATTCAGAGTCCTTTGAAATTTACCTCTGGGATCCATTTCACTCAAACTAGCACCTTCTCTGAGACATCTAAAAAGAAATGAAATTCCTCTCACAGTACCTCTTAACTTAAAAGTACAATTGCTTTCCTGAATTGCCAAAGGAATCCAAATTCTTATCTTCACAACAGGTACGTTAAAACTAACCAATCCTACCTGACATTTCAAAGGAACAGAATCCTCTTTACACAATTTTTTGCGTTACGTCTGTTGTGTGAACCGTGTGCTGTGCTATGCTCTCCGCAGTGACATATCATAGCTCCTCTGTTATGTTCTGTGTTTCAGAGGAACGGCAGTTTCATTTATGATAGTATCTATCCTGCGAAAAAGATAATCAACCGTTGTATGCCTTGCACATATTTTACCAAATGTTAGCCAATTTGAAACTCCTTGGCCTAAGCAGTCCGGGACAGTGATTGTCTAAAAGTCAAGTGGTAAATAGTTAAATAGTTTCACACTGTATCTACTTTTAAAAAAATAACATGTAAACTAATGAGTTGGCTTTTTTTCTTTTCAGTTTTAGCCAGAACAGTCTGGATTTTCTTGACCTCATATCCTTCGTTCCATACACATTTCTTTACCAACACAGAAACAACAGTAAACACCAGAGCGACGTTTTAACTCTTTTTCAGCGAGGAAGAAGAATAGTGTCACCACCATAAAACAGCTCCAGTCTTCTCGGATCAAGGATGCACAAGTGAGACAACGAAAATTTCCATGCCAGCCTCGTATCTCAGACTCTGACTACTTCTCAACATAAGGAGCAAGGACAAAAACTGGTCTATTAACATTTTCCAAACTCAACAACTGCAAGTTGTTGAGAGCTGCAAGTTCAGCCCAACAACTGCAAATATTTTCTAAATGTGATTAAGTGTTCTTGGCAATTTAACTGATGGAGTAAATGAGACAAAAGTCACTAACCACTCACAGAGAGCACCTGAGCAGTCAGAATCAGCGTGCAGACCTGTCACCACTGAACTACGTAATTCTACAGCGAGAAGCCAAGCCCAACTGCTACCGCTGCCATTCAGGCCTGTCTAGCAGGTAGACTGCAGGCCAAACTGCATGGCACAACTAAATTCCAATAAAATGCAGTAACAAAACAGAATTGATGGGTTTTTTTAAGCTTCTGAAGCAAGTATAAGAACACTATCACGCATTCCCCTAGCGAAAATACACCCACTGAAGACAATTTGAAGTCCAGCATCAGGACTGAAAATTAGGAACATTTCGTTTCAAACATTTCTGAAAAAAACATCCCTGCCCTACCAACACGCCAAACCTTGAGAAACTCCTTCAACCCCTTCTTTTGCTCAGGGCGACAGGAAACAAACTAACAAAAGACATAAGCCAGAAAGACTACAGATTCTTTCCACCACAACAAAGGCATGCGACTGTTGGCTTGTTACTGTTGTCTACATCTGCCTGGTATTCCACCTGCTGCTCTCTTTCCCATGGCTAAATAGTTTTCTCTAATGACAAAAAAATCCTAGTTATTTTCAAAATCACTTTGTATTATCAAAGATTAGTGAGCACTAACTTTCACAGTTAAAACACGAGTCATCCTGACTCTGTACTATGACAACCATCCAAGAGCCAAGAACACAAGCAATGCTTTGCCCTCTATTCTGATTTCCGCTTCTCTAAGAAAAAAGATGACCTTTTAAGAGACCAGACTTGCACAGACTTCTGTGCAGAGGGACATTATCATGCACAATTTTCACAAGAAGGTATGTCTGCTGACTGAAGATGTATGCAGAGCGAGGCGAGACGTCAATCTGAACACCCTTACAGGAAGGGCCTACACATAACAACACTGATGTTTACATGAAAAAAATATGCACAGGTCCTTTGAGGCATAAAATATTTGCACTTTACCTTTAGGACTTACATTAAAAAGTAGATTTGATATACAGTAAAATGAGATAGTTGGCTTATCATCATCATTCATTCTTTCTCAAGGTGCTACTTGCCTCATTTTAGATAGACAATAAGCAGCTGCCTACTCTATTTTATTCATGGAAGAAGCGATCAGGAACAGAATGCTGTCACTCAACAGGGGATCACCAGAAATGACAAAAGAAACTTGTCCTCCCAACTCCGCATCTAATGCACAAGAGATTGACAACAACCTAGCTTACTTTGCAGTTACAGGAAATCAGCCATCAAAACTGATATGAAGACTATCACATGAACCACCTGAATATCAAACGACTATACTCGATGATCAATCAATCTGCACCAGTCTTAATTAAATAAACCAGTAACTACAACATAGTTTGTCTAGCCTTTTCCCTCACCCCAAAACTCATCGTTCGCTAGCCTGTAGGCCAGATCAGCATCACAACAAGAAGGCAGCCTATATGAGCTGCAGTTTCATTTAAAATTCATCTGCACAATTTCTTGTGATAATTCAGGAGACAAACCGGTATTATTGGACTATTCTAATTGCAAAACCAGCACCCTTGAAACAAAACTTCCCAATAAACATACATTTGTGCTGAACAATCATTCTTCACAGCCAGATGGTCAATGCTTTATTTGGAAAATAAATATAATTCCAGCTGCAACATTTTACAA
The DNA here is from genome assembly GCA_017639485.1 of Pluvialis apricaria. Classification (NCBI taxonomy): domain Eukaryota; kingdom Metazoa; phylum Chordata; class Aves; order Charadriiformes; family Charadriidae; genus Pluvialis; species Pluvialis apricaria. The sequence continues at coordinate 83,582,599 of CM030010.1, forward strand.
GTAAATAAGTACATCTCAGTAAAATAGCGCTACCCGATTACCCATGCAACATTCGTGGGACAGCTCTTCTGACAATTCTAAACACATCACTTCTTAAAACTGTATTTGGTAGTGAAGGCAAACACAATATCCCTGTAAGGAGTATCCGACTCAGATTTGGTCCTTGGTATGCGACACAGTCGACGAAAGGTCGGAGAACGCAGCAGCAGGTTGTGCAAGAGTCCCACGAAGCTCGAGGACAGCCAGTACAGCGCCATGGACTGCAAGGAGACAAATACCGAGTTCAGCCTCCCTAGGTGCAATGAAAAAACTACAATTTTAGGCAGCTCTGCACGAACCATAACCACTGGCTACTCCCAGTTACAGAGAAAAATAACTCACCTAAAACCACTCCTCTCAATAACAATAATGGCTTCCTTTTCAAATGTATTTTTCACTGTTTCTCAACTCTTCTGGGGAAAAAAAGTCATCTACACTTAAGGTTGACAACAGTCCATAAATTAATTCATGTTAGACTTGCTTAAAACTTCTATATTTCAGACAATAAGTTGATGAGCCAAACAACTAGACACTTTGTTTCTGTTAGCCACTGAAAAAGGATTCAGAAGTAGAATACCTGGTAAAAACGAGAAGTGTTTTAAGAAGACTGTGGAAAATTTCCTAATCTCAGAATTATGCTGTTTTCCCCTTACAGTAAGCAAACATTTAACAAACCTTTGCCTATATATGCTTATATAAAGTTTTCCTCTCCTTTTTGAGATGACAGAAAGGACGCTAACCCACTCTGATGGTTCTTCCAAACCCTAGTCTGCAAAACGATGTTTAGAAACATTAAGTTTCCGGATTCTTCCCTCTTAGACAAACATATTCCAAGCACATTACGAATTTAAACATACACATAGACAAAACATCTTGTTTGGTTTAGGGCACAGCGTAATAGCGAGTATGCTCTATTAAATACACCAGGCATCTGGTCTGCTCTTCAAGCACTAGGAACCTACAAGAGTCACAGGTTAACAGACACACTGTTAAGACTCCATACTTACAGAGGGGACTGTTGCAGCAACAGGGATCATGACTACTGACACCACTCGAAAGAAATTTGTAGCAAGCTTCTGGAACCTGGAAACTTCCATTTTTTGTGAAGCAAAGATCTAAAAGGGAAGAAACCCAGTTATAAGCAAGCTCTTTTTGAAACAACTCAAATGAGAAAAAAAGGCTACAGTGGGGTTTCCTGTAACCCAGCACTCTTGTTTACCTATTACTTTCATTTTGCATCCTCCATTTCAATTAACATACTGCTACCATCTGCCATTTAACTTCTTTGAGGTTTTTCATGTTCAGTCCTTTGTAGAAAATGCTGTATCAACCTAGTGAAGTACCTACCAATCATTTTAAGGTAATATAATTTTATATAGTGACTTTTGCGCATACAAAAGTTCCAACGCCTCATCCTGAAGCACAGCCCTCTGAGAAAAGGCTGCCAACAGGAAACAGACCAAAAATGGTTGATCGATAACTGAATTAAGGCAGAACCAGGTCTACAGTCGCATACTGACTTTTTTTCCCCCCTCTAAGACAGTCTCAGTCATAGAATCATAGAATAGTCTGGGTGGGAAGAGACCTCTAAAGGCCACCCAGTCCAACCCCCTGCCATAAGCAGGGACGTCTTCAACTAGACCAGGCTGCTCAGAGTCCCGTCCAACCTGACCTGGAATGTTTTGCTTTTGGATGCTTAACACCCAGGAAGCTCACTGGAACATCATTCTAACGGGAAACTTCAGAGTCAAGACTAAATTTTACTGAGGCTCAAGTAAAGCCAATGAACAGTCTGAGACATGTCACGTGAGAATTTGTCACCTCTAAACAAGACATCCACACATTCAAATACAATTTGAATTAAGTTATCATCAATTAAGTTATTTTTCAGTTCTGCCCAATGCATTTCAAGCAGTGATAATCTGAAACTACCCTTATGGTATCACATTTTACAACAGGGTAATATCGTTTTATAATTCTATAAATTCTATAAAAAAAAATTGCTTTTGCAATCATCCTATTTATTCCACCAACATACCTCCACTATCAGCAAATTAATGAGCCCAAGCGAAAGTGGCAAAATCCACGTAGAATCTGGTGCAGTGAGGTCTGTAAACCACAACGTTCCGCCTGCTGAAAGCTGTTCTTGAACTACAAGAATAGTTTAAAGAAAGTACGGAATTAAGTATGATTTTCTACTTCAAGTTAGTCAAAACCACATCATGGATTGCAATCAAATCATCCAACTTTCTAGGCACTTTTTATCTACACAATAAATAACATTAAAGCAGGAACCTTGGCTTTAGCAGTTCACATATCAAGTCAGTCTGCTATCAATACAAATAAATAATGGTGAGAGATAAAAGCTCATGACAGCCACTGATTCAGGTAAATCAGCAATAAAAACTACCTTGATCTCAACCACCTTTTCAGAAGCCAATGAGGAAAATATGCATGTAATATAGAGTAACTACATATTTTGTGGGTTTTAAATAATTACATTGTTCTTAATAACTAACCTGTCACATTTTTGTTTAGTAGACCACACTATAAACTCTTTTATGAAAAAATCAAAATATCCGCATTTTTATTTTAAAAACACCACACATTCACCTCGCCTATAGCACCCCATGTGAAACATCACATGGAAGAATACAGATTAATAGTGAACGTACTGCAGCTTAGGTAATATTACTTGCTAAATATGCTTATCTTGTAAACCAGAAAAATCCCAATACAATTTTTTTTTCTAGTACCCCTGTCTTCAGAAAACCACAAAATAATTAAATGCTCATGAAAAATTACTGTTAAGAGTGTGTCTGTTGAGATTAATCACCTTCCGAGCCCCTGGCACCAACACTGCAGTTGCGCAAAGCGAGGGACACGCAAACCCACATTGGAATCTGTACCCACACCAGTAAAGTGGCTTTGAAGGGGTGGCAGTTGTCTCGAATGTACAGTTCCGTAATAATCCTCCTTAAGTTTTTCTTAAAGTGGAACCTTTTAGAAAGTGGGGAAAAAAAAAAAACAAACAACAAACACTTCTCACAATACCCGTTTTAAAGTAACTTCTCCATTTCTGAAATAACACTGTGCATGTCAAATTGGCTTATTTAGGTGCAATTCTGGAAAACTTGAAAAGTCTTTCCTCTTCAAACACACCCCTCTCCTTTGCCAACCGCCATCTCTCCCAACTTCCAGCTCTGTTGCTATAAGCACAACAAAATTTTCCATTGCCATTGTCTGGTATTTTATTTCATGGTGCTTTTTCTGAACTAGGGTATAACATTCTCAATACAGAGGCAATCAGCCAGTTACATGATCCTTAACGTCCCAGCTTAGATATACTGCTACCACACGGGGTGCGGTACGACACTATGAAACGAACAGGACCACAACTGTCCCAACCTCAAGTTCCAGCAATATTTAGATACCATAATAGCTAAGGAAACTTATAATCATAAGTAAAGACAACAAAAACAACCCCAGGTTTGGCCCTGTAATCATAAGCTTATCAGAAGTTCAGAGCTTTAAAATGGATATACTCTGAAGGGCAATATAATAAACACATAAGTCACAGAAGCGGTAACAAAATTAAGCTTGGGAAACGGCAGAATCTTTCTGTGAGAGTGTTGTTTGTAGGATTTTCCCTCCTGCTGCCCCCCAAATCCAGAATGGATTTATAAGGTATATACAATTGCCATCTTACCTGGCAACCTTTTCAGACCAACCAACTTGCTTTCCACGAACAGAAACTTCATAGCGAAGGCGCTCAGCTAGTTTTTTAATCTCAGGCTGCAAATTCTCCAACTAGCTAAAGAAAAGGAAAAACATGTATGCACAGTTACAGATAACAAACACTTCCTCCCACCACCTGATCCTGTACAGACATTAAAAACCACTGTAAAGGACAAGGCACGCATCTGTGAACACCTTTTATCTTTAAACAAAATAACCACATGAAGTTACCAGTAAGAAGCACTTACAGTTATAATCAAAGATGCCATCTTACTACTAAATTAAATAAATACAGAATTAGATTTTATATTTTGTTCTAAATAAGCAGCTTTTTGTGTTCATTCAGGAACTGTGACCAGCTACTTTACTTAACAAAAAGACCTTTAAAAACTTTTAATGCCACCTGAAAAAGAATTAAAGTCCTAATATCTATCACTGAAGAACTCCATCCAAGAAACACACCTGCATTTACCAGCCTGATCATTACACAGGCGAAGAACAGAGATTTAACCGAGTTCCAATCAGACTCAACTTTTGGCAGCTGTGAAGCACCGCCCCGAACTCCTCCCGAGTTGGTAACGAAGCAGCACAGAAAATGAGAAACACCTGACTTCGCAGCACAGAAAATGAGAAACATCTGACTTCGCAGCACAATGCCGCAGTAGGCACAGCACAGCACCTCTTTGCTAACTTCAACTGTTTTCCTTGCTTTTGAGGAAAAGCAGGTCTTTAGAAACTGCAGAGAGCTAGTTTACTTCAAGATTCTATTAGAGCAGCTTTAGCAAGGGCTTGGTTTAAGTTAACGCAGCAAATCACAGAAAGTACCTCGCGTCCACCATCAGACTCTCGCTAAACCAACCCCATTTCCATGGATTTACCACAGACTCGTCTAGATTGAAGGGACCTTTAAGATCATCGAGTCCAACCGTTAAACAAAACACTGCCGTACCCACCGCCAAACCCGGTCCCTCAGCACCGCGTCTACCCGGCTTTTAAATCCCTCCAAGGATGGCGACTCCACCACTTCCCCGGGCAGCCTCCTCCAATGCCCGATAGCCCTTTCGGTGAGGAAGTCTTTCCCTAATACCCATCCTAAACCTCTCCTAGCGCAACCTGGGTCCGTTTCCTCTTGTCCTATCGCCTGTTACTTGAGATGAAAGTGACCCGACCCCGCTCCACCCTCCTTTCGGGGCAGCCACAGAGGACGAAGCCGTCCCCTGACCGAGTGGCAAACCCGCCGCCGGGGCACTTTGTGAAAATATTCCCGCATCTTTGCTGCAAAACACCGCCCTCCCCACAACCACCGCCCTGCCCGCACGGCACCCGGCCCAGCGCACCCTGAGGGGCGACGGCCGCGCTCCTCCCTCCCTCCGGGGAACCAGCCCGGCACCCACCTTGGCCAGGAGGCGGCCCTGCTGTGCGGCGAGCGGCAAGGTGACGCCGGTGCGGAGCAGGGCAGCGCCGCCAGCGATGGCGGCCCACCACGGCAGCCCGGCGGCCTCCTGCAGCCCCACCAGCCCGTCCTCGGCCCAGCGCACGGCCGCCGCCTGCGCCAACCACTCGTACCAACCGCCGGGGCCGCCGCTAGCCGCCGCCGCCGCGACCGTTAACGGCCGGCCCCGCGCGCCCGCCGCCAGCGCGCGGCCCGCCCGCCCCAGCCGCCACATGGCCAACGGCTCTGGCACGAGGGCGGGGCCTCGCGCACGGCCCGCCTCACTCCACACCGCGCATGCGCCGGCGGCGCAACCGGAGCGCGCCCTGCCGCGGCCGCCGCCGCCATGTTGGGTAGGGGCAGGAGGAAGGGCAGGTGTGGGGGGGAGGAGATAACATCGCCTTTAATTACCGCCATCGGCAATTAACAACTCTTCAGTGGCTGCTGGAGAGGTGTCTACTTACCCTTGCAAGGGCAGAGAGTGGTAGAGAAACCCCGTCGAAGGCAGGTGGAGCTGATATTGCTCAACCCTGTCCACATTTTCTTCAGCCTCAGGCAGCCTCAGCACACAGTACACCGCTCTCACCCACCTTTTCCTTAAATAAAAGAGGACCTGCCAGCCAGCTCCCACAAGAGCATACTGCTTTTTTTCTTTTTCATATAAAAAGCATTACATTCAAAATACTAAAAAAAAAATATAAAAATTTAAGGGAAAAACCCTGTTCCTGTACAGATACCCCCATGCCCCCAAGATGTCACTGACCCAAACCCCACCTCAATTCATGGTTTTTATAACTACTGAGCCATATTTCTCAGTCGGATTATTTCAGATTAAGAATGCAAATGATCCTTAATGCTTCAGTGCTATTAAGCAAAAAAATCCAGTAGAGGGCTAAGTGACACAGAGAAGACGGGAAGGGCACTATGCCTCGCTCACAGGAACACGCTGAGATGGAGTTTCAATCATTTCTCTAAGCAGTTCTTCGGTTTGGTGTCCATTTTGCTATAACCAGTTCTTAACGCATTTCAAGTGAGCACAGAGCTGGAAAAAGGCGCTTACTTTTATTTCTAAATAAATCAGCACACGGCATGTCTATGGATATTGGTATGCATAAACCCTCTGGACATCTCAGAAATACCACGGTATTTAAAAGGCAGTAGGTTTCTTCTGAGAAGTGTGTTTTTGTTTTTTTTTCTTCTGGCTCCCCAAGGAGTACCATGTTAGTTCCAAAATAGCACTTCTTAAACACTAGCTTTAACAGCAGACCATTTAACTCATCCAGGACATTTTTTCCCCAGATTGCATCTCTCAGGAGAGTAACTTACAACAGAAGGGATAAACCTTCCTTCAGCCTTCCTCCATGCAGAATAACCAGCAAGACATCGCACTGGCCCTCACTGTCCTGCGCAAAAATGCACCCAATTTGTAGATCTACCTTAAACCATATGCAGACAAACTGCCCACAGCCGTGTGCTGATGCATCTACCCACACAGGACTCCCCAAGACTTCACCTCCCAGTGCTGCTGCTCCCTCCAAGCATCTTCAAGTGGATAAAGTGACTATAAGGAAATGCTCACTTGGACATTTCCACATAAGCCTTCAGAGGGCAGCGACCCAGTTCAGAAGAAGGCATTGTCTACTAGAACGAAACCACTTAGTCTGAAATAAGCCTTCCTTTGGAGCCCATTTTTATCAGAGCAGCTCTGCTAAAACTGCAGGAGAGTCGAGAGTCTTATTCTTGAACTAACATATACCGAGGAGCAATGTTCTGAAATTACTTCTGTTGGCAAATGGAAGGAACCAGGGGAACAGAAGCTCTGGGAGCATTCGTGGAACAGAACAGACCTTGCTGCATCAACCCAACTGTAAGAATAATTTTTAATAGATGCTGCAGCGTGATACATTTACCACGTTTACCGGGCAAGTAGGGGAGTTCAGTGTGGAGACGACTCCGAATGTGCCAAAAGGCTGTTTTCTCAGGCGCGTTTTTGCTGAAAAGCCTTTCACAGAAGGAAAATGGAAACTTAGTATCTGGTTACAACTGACATAAGCCTTCTTAAAAAAAAAAAATCCAACACACATGTGGAAAAAACCCTCTGATAATGCCCCCTTTTTTTTTTTATAATGTACTTAAATTACACAAGTAGAAAAGTTATGCTTATTAATAGTTTAATGTATGAAGGAAACATCCAGATTTCTGAATATGAAGGTACATATCTCACATTAATTTAAGTCTACATAAAGTAGAGCCTCTATACTGACATATTGAAATTTACTTTCTGCTTAGCCATTTGTTATGTAAACAATTGTACATTTATTTGCCATTCTAAAACTTCAGGATCAAGTTTACATAATTTTGCTAAATTTCTGTGTTTGCTCAGAAGCAGTTTACAGTACTAAAACCAACCAGCCAAAGAACAGCTTCAACAGAAAGTTATGTCAAAAAAAAAAAAAGGAAAGGAAAGAATAAAGGCTAACTAAGTTGAAACGTATGATGGTGGGGAATGGGCGGTCACAATGTTCACAGAAAAAGGTCAGTTAGTAAGTTCTTCTGCAAAAAGCCTACACACTTCAGTCAAGCACATCAGTAGAATGATCTGGGAGCACATAAACTGTTTCTGCCATTTGTGTTTTCCTCTGCAAAAAAAGGAATCTCAAGGCTCGCAAAGTTGATCCCACTCAGCCAAGCTGGTTCATATGCACACTGTTCATGTGAGGTGTCCAAGTTCCAGTCCACACCTGAAAAAGAAAGCTTCATTTAACACCATGCTTCAGGGCTCCTCACAACAGTTCTGAAGTTGAAATGACAATGTGGCAATCAAACATTACACTACATTAAGTTCCTTTCAGCACTTGTTTTATCCTGCTGTAATTCAGGTGAGAAAAGGAGGAAATGGGGTTTCACCCTTTTTGCCTGTACTCTTTCACCTTGTCCAAAGTGCCCATCTTCCTCTTCCTTTCTACTTAGTGCAAAAAAATACTGTCACCCAGCCTGACTGCTTCCCTTCAGAGCAAAATCGAAGAGAGAAATCAACGCTATTTATGCTCATGAGTTCCTCCATCATAGCAACACTGATGTAATATATATTTTACTGTTCCAAGGGAGAAAATGTATCCCTTTAGACCCAGGGAAACAAGTACGAGCACTAAACACGCCGGGTCCGCTGTCAAGGAGAATTAACAGGACTCTGTACGTGTGCCAAATTATTTGCAGGGACAGCGCCTGAAGACCTCCAGCTTTCAGAGCAAGAGGCTATCCTTCCTCTTTACCTTAGGAAGTTCAGACAATCGAGAACTTGATTTCTGGCACCTTGAATTATTTTCCCCCCAACGCATACCAACACCCTCAGCTCTGGGAAAACCCACGTGTAATAACTAAAGCCCTCTTTGGGGGACAAAGTTTTCTCGCTAAACCACAAGTCGCCTCATAATGGTCATGAGCCACTTCAGACCAGTATGTGAACTGTGGCCAAACAACAGACCGCCTCTTCTTCTACACGCCTACCGTCTGCCAGAGCTGGGAGCTGCTGTTTGCAGCTTGGATGATTCCCAAGCAAATTAAGTCCAGAAATAGCTTTATTCAGTAACCATCTGACAGAGCTCACTGTAGAATTAAAAATAAACTCAGGATATATCATAACAGGAGCTACTGATGATCCATTATAATATTAGTTGCTGGCTGAGTACGAACAAGAGGTTTAGGGAAACATGATCCCTATACCTAAAAGATATCTAGCGGCCAAGCCTACAACCCAGGCAAGATCAGAGCAGCAGACAGAAGAGCTACTTGCTCCCTTCCAAGGTGAACTCCTAACAGAGGGCAGACATTGTCCCCTTCGGAGCCCAGCAACGATCCTTCAGACCTAATGCTGTTTTCCCTTTTGGGGAAGGGCAAGCTTACATAACAGCAAGTAAATGGCTTCTCTCACAAAAGCAAATTGATTGCGTTTTCCCGAACGCAGAACTGCACAGATAGAAATCATGTAAAATATACAGTGTAAAACTCTTTGTGTTGTAAGCAAGCCTGGATACAATCAAAAAAATCCAGATCTGCAGTAATTAACCAGGTGTCAAATTAAATAGGCGGCTTCTCTGAGCTCAGCTAGAAGGAAGCTTCCCAATTCTCAAGCACAAGTATGTTCAGAGAATTGACTACAGCACACTCCTTTGAAGAGCATTAACCGAGCAATGCCAATTTCTTCTCAGGACAACTTAGACTTATTCTTGGAGAGATGACTAACATTTAGAAGTTGTCAGTAAGGACGGAGAGCATTCAGCGCTGTAGTGAGTAGGGGGGCTCTATCAGCTGCTTAGGGACACAAGCAAAAAGAATAAACACTACACTTCATACTTTTTAACAGCTAGGCTCTTATCTTCACCACACTTTCTTAAATTACAACAAAATCACAAATTTAAAAACTAAAAAATTACCGTCTGAGGCCCGTTATTTTCTGTGGAATTTGAAACCATCTTTATCAGCGAGTTCCAAGAGGGGTCAGCAGCATGAGGCCCGTTAAATATAGGGCCTCCAGTACCATCTGCGATGGGGGCTACAGGAGGAATCATTGCATTCCCATACACAGAAAAAGGCATACCCTTAGGGGGAAGAAAAAAAGCAAGAATCAGTATTCATAAACGCTGCTACTACTGCACATACAGAATGAAAAAAGGGGATTCGCATTAACAAAATTCTCTGTCTTAAAGCAGTAATCAAACACCCGAATTTAAGAAAAAAACCTTTCTGTGCTTATATTTATTATATCACGGACAAGTTACTGTTTATTAGATCTAGGCTTCTGCAATACCATGAGTGCTAGTTAGCGTTTCAGCTTACGCATGCGCAGCTGCACATGGAAGGGTACCTCCGTGTTGTTCACCTGCCCCACACACTGACATGGAAATCAGGCGGAACCGCCCATATCAAGTCCAAGAAGGTCATTACCCCAACTTTTGGGAAGTCCATATATCCTGCAGGAACGGGCTGATGGAATGTACCGGAAGGCGTTACGATTCCCGTGCTGTCTCTCTCCATGGCTTGGTGCGAGAACACCCCTGGATCAGACATGGGCCTGTGGATCATGTGGCTCCCCATTCCGCTGTGACACCAGTCCACTTTATCTAACAACACAGACACAGCATTATACACAACACCCGCTCATCATCCATTTTCCAGCCTAAATGTTCGCACACCGTAACATTTCTAAATGTGACATTTGCTCCGCTTGCAGTTCCTGTGCATCTACCTGCGTTACAACCTAGGGCCGCGTGGCATGGAGAGCATCACAAGTGGCACATGCCCCAAAAGCTACTCTGCAGCAGGAACCCTGAGCCAATGCAAGGAGTTTTGAACAATTATATGCAACCAAAGCATCACTGCTGCGATCTTCCTTCATTTGAAGGTACAGCTGGCATTTGTGCAAACTCTTCCTCCTCCAAAAACTTAAGTTACTTGTGTGTTTGGTGTTGTGAAAGGGGTATGTACACTATGGAGACCATTTGCTCCATTTCGTTACCATTCTTTCACAAATCATTTAATGAACTAAGAGACCGAGAAGTACTTTTGAAAAGCAAAACCAGAAGACGACCAGCTGGAGACATGTGCTCATGTTCTAATTACATGAATTCATTAGAGGCAGCCTGGGTTTGTTCCTACAGTTCAAACTTCAGACGTCCACAAAGCCGATTTTTCAGAATAAAACATAAGGAAATTATATTTGGAGGGGCAGAGAGGAATACAGAAACATTTCATAAGCCATCCTAATAATCAACAAGAGAAGAGCAAATCCCATTCTGAACTGAAAATCAAAATGTTTAAGTACCTGAACAAAGTAGGAAGAAAGCAGCATTCCGAAAGCCAAGACAGACATAAAGGGCAACTTTTACACCTAGACACTGCAAATAAAAATATCCCATTTCTAAAGACCTACTGATGAATAGCCTCTCTCTGCACAGATGGGGAAAAGACCACTGGTGAAGTGAAAAAATGTTTGCATATATCCAATCTATTTTATATTTGGGGAAAAACAACCCCATGGCGGTATAGTCATCGCATGCAAAGCATGTACACAGCTTATTGAACCCTTAAGCTGTTTGGACTCCTCAGTCAAGCAGCGGAACAGGTTGTTCAGAGAGGTTGAGCAGTTTCCATCCTCGGAGGTTTTCAAGATCAGACTGGATAAAGCCCGGAGCAACCCGGTGCGTCCTCACAGCAAATCCCATTTTGTGCAGGAGGCTGACACGATCTCCAGAGGTTCCACCCAACATGGGTCTCCCAACTCCCTCCCACTCATCCCAGGCAAAAAAAATAACCCAAACTAAACCAACAAGAATACACCCCAAAAAACAACTTGAAAAAACCCAACTCAGCAGTCTCCTGTAAATTGCATCCAAGACTCCCGAAGTGTTTGCTGAGAAAAGCTGTCCCATCAGTAACTTAAGTTTTTAATGAGTTCTGAAATACTGAATTCTATGCGACTGCAGCGTGTTAGTAGAATGCAAACACCATGTGGAACACTACCAATTCATAAAGACATAAATTGCACGATCCTCAGAACAAAAAGCTCCATCTTGACTACGATTTAAATTTAACTATTAACTCCTATTGTACAAAATAATCTGTTTATGATCAGAATGAAAATAAACAATTGTTTTGCGACATCCTTTATTTTCCCTCTTCCTAAATCCAACGATCCCCACTCAGTTCACCCCGGTAAACCCTGTCACTTAATTTTCCCTGTTATTTCTTGTTTCGGGTAACAAATCTTCGCAGCCAGGGTGTTTCCAAAGCCCTGAGGTTTTCGGAGACCTTGTGAAAACAAAATTAAGTGGATGGGAGGGCAAAGAGAAGCCTTTGGAAAAAGCACTCCTGCATTTTGGGGCACTCACTCCTGCATCCTCCTTCAGCCCCAAAGGCAAGTAAGGAAAAGACAATATTGTGGTCAACTGCAAGCACAAGGACATCTATTATCACTACGTACCTTGATTGCCACCTATACCTTCGAAGGACCAGATCCCACTGTGTCCCACTGGAGCAGCTAAATTGCTCCCGATAACAGACGGAGTAGAAGTTCCAGTTTGTCTAATACGTGCAGACCGTTCAGTCCCAATCGGAACAGGAACTTTTCTGTCCTGAGAAACAGTACTGGGTTTTTCTGATCCCAAGGACACTGCTGAAGGGGTGGGAGACGGTGCTCTTACTCCAGAAGACACCGACTGAGCAGGAGATTCTGCAAGAAGAGCAACAAGGGCACTTAGTAATGGCAGCCAGATCCTCTCCAGTCACCACAACCCTATCCTTTCACGTCAAGCCATACATCAAACAAGTGAAAACGGGTAGCTTCTTAATGCCAAATTCATACAGCAAACGTTTCAGGACAATTTTAACGGTTTTACTTTCAGATCAGAGAGACATTCACCAGCGACTGAGTGTCTTACATAAAATGATTAGCACGGCTTGCCAGCTCAGCTACCGGACACGCACCACAACCGATGACAACAGACGGTTTGAAATCTTAACTAAGCGTTACTGTGTATCAGCAATAGAGGATTTGAGGATTATACCCAAAAGCATAGCTGAAATAAACCCATGTTGTTGTTGGGTTGGGTTTGTTGTTGCCTTTTTTTTTTTAATCCCGATTTGTTCTCTGTGGGGGTTTTTTGTGGGTTTTGTTTGTCATTATTTTTGTCAATAAACCAGACTAACTTGTTCCCTGAATAAGCCAGCACTCAACAGTTTATTTGTCTTCTGTCCAAAAAACTCCACTACGTGGCCAAAACTGCAGGGGCTAAACCCTGAGGAAGGTACCAGAGCTTGCCCTAAGTATTTTTTCCTGCAATACATGACACAGTTCTGTTTTAAGAACACCAGAAAAACTGAGCAATTGCCACTGTTGAGCCAGCTTTAGTAAAATGGCGTTACAAGGGTTACACAACTCACACTTGGAATACTACCTTCACAAACCAAAACCCCAAGCTTTTCTTTGCCAAAGGTAACTGCAGCAAGAATAAGGAACTCCGCAGCAGCGTGACCTTGGCTGCTAAACACCCCACACTAGAGATCAGAACTCCGCACAAGATAATTTTATCTCAAAATCCACGATTGCGTAAAGGTTTAAAAAGTATCTAAAAACCTAAAGTTAAAACCAAACAAAACTAGAAAAGCCTGCCTAAAATAAGCAGTGCATGAGGCCACTTGATTTGGAAAATAGCATCTCAACTAGGTCCCCGCTGACTGGAACTCACCATTTGATGCTGATGAACATGGAGGCAATAAACTAAGTGGGGAAAAATGCTGTCTGTTAAAATTAGCAGCTGCAGGTGCTCCACCAAGAGGTGTCCCAGGCGCGTATATCTGACCTCCCGAAAGGTTTGAGGCAAAATTACCCAGGTGCGTAGAAGAAGGTGTTACAGAAGCATAGGGTGAATCCATACTGACAATACCTATGAAAGAAATAGGCACAAGTGACTCCCAGTACTCCAAAATACGCGAAGAGGGCACCCGTATCATGGGAAAAATCAAGAATGAAGGAAAACTTTAAGCCAATCAATGGCTGCAGGGTGGTACTGTTTTCCAAAAAGAACTGGGTGTCTTAAGCTTTGCACTACGCAAGTCTTGATAGTAAGGGGCAGCTGTGCCGCACAGATAAATCCAAGAACAACTCTTAGGTTATCGTGCAGGTACCTTGAATTCAAAGAAATTAAGGGAATATAATGCATGGTCTGATACACCTGGACATTGGAAAAGTAACTGAACATTTTATTAACCTGCAATTTAAATTTCGTAGGTTTAGAAAGTATGATTTTGTACCAAAAACGGTGGAAATACTTAAGATTTGAAGGCTTTCTCCATTCATTTTTTATTTTACAGAATGTCTACATACACCAAGATCAATACTTGAAGTGTTTTTTTCCCAACCCAGGGATACATTTTAAATCGCTTAAGAAAATTGTATTTCATTAAGACCAAGTGGCACCAATTTGCCAAGGTATTCAAAAGAGAAGAATTAAGACTCCCTTAATATTCTCCTCAATGAAGAAAGGGATAAATAAAATCTTAGGATTTTAAGTTTCAAAAACTATTAAGGAAACTTGTGTTACCACCCAACTGCTGTGACAGCTGCATCTTTCTCCTGCTCATAAAGCACATGAAATAAGATGTAGATTTATAATTTCAGTTAGGGAAGAAAAAAAAAAAAATTCCCTTAACCAGTGAGAGGCAGCAGAATCAAGAAGCCCAGCAGCCCCCTTCCTCTGCATCATCCGTTATCAAGACCCAACCTCTGGGTTTTGCCAAATTCTTCAGGGTCTCAGGGGCTTCTTTCCTACGAAGGAACGTTAACACTCCCTGACTCCCTAGACACCTCTCCGTTCATCTGTCATGCCTGCAGCCTTGCAGAAGGGGAACTGCTGAGGTACCAGCAGGACGTGCTTAGAGCACTGCTTTTGCTCGGGAACCAATGGGGATACTCCAGTGACAGGCAGCGTCGAGCGTGCCAACATCAAAACGCTAACGAGTATATTAAGCTGACAAAATTCACAGAGCGCGCCTCCAAAGCTGTTTAACACCATGATATTCACAAAATATGAAAAAACACTAGCTGTTATACCCCTAGATTCATAAACAAGTCACAGGTCCTACTGAAAGAGGCACAGATGGTACAAACTGTGCGTGTACTTTCTGGGAGCTGCAGAACAAGTTCTGTGACAACCCCTCAGCCTCTGTTTGCGCAGAAGGCTAAACGGAGCACTACAGAATTCGTGAAGTCAATGAAATTAAGTTTTTTGATCAAATTTAGTCATTAGGAGAACACACCTCTTGTTACGAGTTTACATCAAAACACATTTTTTTTTTAATCATCCTAACACTTTGAAGATGCTGCATATTTTTCTGCAGCCTCAGGCCAAGAAACAAGTTATCACACACCAGAAGAGTTATTAGCCGGTGGTAGGGAAGGGAGGTGGAAACAACAGTGAAGTGTTTTATTACGTCAGCTATCGCAGAAGAGCAGACTGGAATGGCGAAAAGAATGCCTCAGCTTGACTTTTATCAAGTTCACCAGCTGCACAATAGTTATTAGATTTGAAAGGTGGCACTTCAAAGGAAGATGAACTCACCTTTGCTTGCGGAATCAACAATAAAATACAATACAGCACCCTTTCGTTGCAGGGCAGACAGTGATTTACTATAAACGACCCCAAAAGCTGAGGCAGAAAACATTACGTGTTCAAAATAAGAACACGCAGCAGTTATTATTCAAGCGTTATTAAAGTATGAAGGCAAAACAGGGACTTACCTGAGGGACTTGGAGCTGGCCTCTGTAACGGTGGCCTAAAACCTGGGGCTTTGGAAGTATCAGACTGATGTAAAGGATCTGAATTTGGCAAAAATGAAGACTTTGCTGATAGCATAGATTCTGGCGTTGTCTGAGATGAAACGACGGAACCACCCCAGAAGGCATGAGCAGACGTAGGACTGTTCTCAAACAACGTACTGAAGGGCCCAAATGGTAAAGTAGCACTGAAATTGTTACCCATAGACTTGTTTGCTGGATGGGCTGAATTCTGAGAAGCACTTTGTGTACTTAAGGTAGAAGGAAGCTGCACTGAAGAAGGAACACTGTGGGGCCTTTTGATGTGATTAACATTGAGGACTGCGACAGAAGAATTTTGCACAGGAGCTGGATTCTTATGGACGCTACTGGTTCCATGGACAGGCGGTCTGATGGCCGGGGTTTCCATCTTGGCTGCAGGCTGAGAAGACCCCATTGACGTCTGAGACATGGGATAGGTCATCAGGGTGTTTGTCGGACCCGCCACAGGAGCAGATGAGCTTGTCGCTGCTATATTTGGAGGCACAACCATTCGAGGATCTGGTGCAGGAACCTGAGGTTGCTGAAGAGGGGGTCTGGCCTCTTGCAGAGGAGCTCCCGGCGGCTGCTGATGAGCAGGGTGCACAGATGAGCTGCCGGTACCAGAACTGGGCTGCCTACTGCTGGTCGAGCTGCTCGTTTCCACTGCTGGCAGACTACCCACTTCTGGATCAGACGGAGGTGCACCTTTATTGGGAGAAGTTGCTGCGCAGTCGGCAGGACTGCTTCTGGAAACACCTGCTGGCTGCGCAGGTGGAGAAGGGGATGATGGGGAAGATGCAGGGTAGTGTTCTTTGGCAGTAGGAATTGGATACGTGGCATTTGTAGGCGCTGTGCTCGTGTTACTCGCCGTGGTTGTCACCGTGGTCGTCGTGGCGTTCGATGTCTTCACCACCGTGACGAAAAGCTGTCTTCTGACTGAAGGTGAACTTGGACTGCCATTTGCAGAAGAACCAGGCACAGTAGAAGCCACTGAACTTGTTGTAGCTGTTGGACTAGTCGTCAAAGAACTTGCTGAATTCACCTGAGAACCGCTGCTGTTCTGACTGTTATGGCGAGGCACCATGTGAGGTTTCGGTGAGTTGGTAGCTCTTGCGGGGCTCAACGGCCTAACAGGAAATGGACCCCACGTGGACTGAGCTGGTGGGAAAGTACCTCCAAAGTGTGTCATGGGCAACCGAGGTGGACGGATTTGCTGGAAAGTCTGAGCAGCCAGTAAAGCGTGTGCAAACTGCGGAGGAGGATATGCTAATGGAAGAGAAACTTGGAAACCAGGCCGCACGTTATTCACTGGGTTCTTAATGGTTTTGTGAGTGGATGCTGAAGAAATTGCAGGCACGGTGAGTGCAGAGGCAGTCTGAGATGTAGACGAAGCAGCTACGGTGGTCACTTTGATGCCCACAAGAGAACTGTTAGCAGCTGTAGTGGTGGCAGGTGTTGATGACCCTATTTTGGAGTTTGCAGCCGAACTTTTCAAACGATTCTTTGGAATAAGTTCATCAATTTCCTTATCTGGATCTTTAATCAGAGCATTGATCAACTGCGTGGCCTGTCTCGTTGATTCTGTACCACCCCTATAAAAAAGAAGGGCAAAGGGAAAGTGCATCTAAAGCATTCACATGCATTATAGCGAAGCACCTCCAACACATAATCCAGCCCATCTTCTGTCATGCTAACACAGAGAAAATAACTCTATTTGAAGACTGAGCTCGGCACATTTTTACTGCTGATAATTACTTAAGAAGCTCAAGTTGAAAACTCTTAACTCTCCCCAAACTCAAATGGTTAAAACACGTACGTCCCTCAATACGCCTACATAGTCAGTCACATCTAAACAGCTTTAAAAGCAGAATCCTAACTTTTATGCTCCACCTTATCTCAAGTCTTCCTTTGTACACACGTGATGGTACCAAGTGGCAGTTGTTCTCAGTTTCCCCACCCCATTCATCTCCCCTGCCTCGAAGAGCTGACTGTCTCAACGTGACCGTTCAAGGGACAACGAGGTCAAGCCTTTTCATTTGTCTATGCAGGGAATTCTTCTACAATGAAAAAAGCCCACAGGAACGAGCAAATTAAGCAGCCTGCTTACCTTATCGTTATTATTCTATCTCCAGTTTTGTCCTTCTGTTTGTCAATGTCTATGTGCGCTCCCGTGCACTCACGTATCGCATTGATGTTACATCCTCCTCTGCCAATGACTCTGGAAATTACAGTTGATGGAACAGAAACTTTCTTGGATCTACACAAAAAACAAATTATATTAACTGGGAAATGCTTCTATAGCATGACGCAGCAGGCAGATCAGTCAAAACCATGTTGTAATTCACGTGTCAACCTACATAGCAGTAATTTTGTGGAATCTATCAGGTCCACTACGAATGTGGTCACTCAGCAACCCCAGAGAGGGCGAACTAGACAAAAACATTCTGGAAACGGACATCAACAAGGGGGAGTTAGGAGAATGTTTTGCTTACCTTCTCACAACTTCCTTCCATCCTTCTTCCCTTTTCTGACCACGTTTAGGACTAGCAATGGTTAGCTTTCCATTTGGAGAAGAAAGGGGAGAAGGACCAGATTTTGTGCAAGTAGACAAGGAATTACTCGTCACCTCACTTATAACTTCAGACAACCTTTAAAAGAAATTAAATGCTGTCATTATGCAGTCAAGAAAAAAAGACAGGATAACTTACATTTCACCCATTCTTCATCCCCCCAACCCCATTTTTCTCTTTTAGCACCTAAGCACAGTATTATTAAGCAATTGCTTGAATTAAGATGCTTACATCTTAAAATAATCCAGCAGTTCTGTAATTCCAGATCTAAGTTGATGGTTTTCGCCTTCAAACCTACTACTAACTTCAAGTTCATACTGCAACCATGTTTATACTCCTCATACGCACTACAGCAAGGACACACCGCCTCATCCACTTCCTAACAACCGATTTAAGAACGCAAGCCCACAATGACAAGGGCACAGCGTTCACGTGTAGGGCAACCACCACCTTAAAGTGGCATTCACGGTCACAGCAACTTACTTTATGGATGATTTGCCAGTAACTGCTTTCCTCTCATCCTTTGGACAAGTGACAAGAACCGATGGTTGCTTTTTGTTGCTCTGCGTGTTAGTAACAGCTGTGGAAGAATGATTGTCACTTTTGTGGCTGCTGTTGCTATTGCTGCTTTCGTCGCTACAGCTGGAAATCCTCATATTGTCACTATCGCCACTTTCACTAGTACTGCTGCTCTTAGATTCACCATTCACTTTTTCTGGTTGGCTATAGGAAATTGGGAGTTGATCATCAAATATAATCTGAACGTTATCAGGGGTTACTTTGTTCTTCCTGTTTTTCCTTTTGGAGCTTGTTGTGGTGATGGTATTATTCCTCTTCCCGTGGGACCCTGCTAATGTCGTCCAAGTTGCAGATATACCTATGGTGGTTGTAGTGGTAGCACTAGGAGGCTCCATTGGCACCTCTGGATCATCTGATGGAAGAGTGAAAAAACACTGTTGGTTTAGCTGGCTTGAGGAAGCTTGTGTGGACAATCTATAAAATTATCGTGTGTGTCACACCGTGGAGCCTCTCCCCTTGTTTATGCTAACTCATACAGAATTTCCTTCTTTTCTTGGACCAAATACAGTAGCGATTTAACAATGTTAAATTGAATTCAGGCATGGGAAGACAGACGCAAGCAATTAGGGGACACAAACAAGCATACGAAATGACATCAAAAAAATTGTCACGCCTTCCTTTTCTTTCAGCATATCAGAGTGAGGGAACAATCAGCGAAAACTGTTTCTCAGTACACCACATAAAACTCATTGCCTTAAGATACAGAAGCGCCAGGTTTTGATGCGTAACAAGAAAATGATATATATTTGAAATTTCCATATTTCTATTTTTTTCAGGTATATCATCATCATTCTGTTCGGGAGCTAAAAAAAAATTGACCCAGTTTTAAAAGCATTGAGACCTGGAATTAAAAAAAAAAACAAAAAACAATAAAACCCAAAACCAACCCAAACAAGCCTACAGCATCCCCATTTTAAAGTTAGCCCCTAGCTCTCACTGAAGCTGCTGGCACCAGTTCCTTGCCACAGCAAGACACCAAAAAAGCCATCATGCTAATCTATGGGCTTAATAGAAGAGGTAAACAAAAGGAAAGCTCAGCAGGTCATAAGAAAGCTTGTATTCAAGTTTTGACACGAAAAGCAGTTTTTAATACTGGAAATAAAATCAAGGCCCTGTTTTACATGTAAGGCAACTCTTTTAAATCACCTTCAGCTTTTAGCTTCTCTTTCTCCTGAGCAGCTTGAAGTTCAAAATTCTCTTTATTTTTCGCTTCTATTTCTTCTAGTTTTCGTCTTTGTTCTTCTTTTTTCTTCCTCCTTTTCTCCTTTCTTTTCTCTCTTTTGGCAGCCAAAGCCAGTCTCCTGCTTTCTTCCCTTAGCTATGAGTCAAGCACATGGAACAATATCAAAAGATGTCCCATGCATTTAAAGAAATGCAAATACTTTCATTTCCTAGGAAGCTGAACACGCATTTTAGACTAACATATTTACAAAACAGAAGCTAAATTCTCTACGATCCGTATTTTTAGACGTTTACTTGTTCCCAACAGATTGCTCACACATTTTAACAGAAGGTTAGTACAGAAACAGAGCACACACACCCTGTAAACTTAAGTCAGAGCTTCCCAGGACTTATTTTCAGGATTCTTTGTGCAACCTTGTGAGTCTCAGCAGTACAGTCCAAACACCACCCATCTCTGTTTCAAGTATTAGAATACGAACTGGTTTCAGCTAACCTGAATATAAAGCATGCGCTTGTTTGACACAATACTTGTTCTTCAATTTTTTCATCAGATTTCTACTACCATACTATGGTATCTAGTAACATTATTAGTATATTTCTTTAATATACAAGACACAAAACAGGGTTTACACATAAAATCCATACCAACATGACTGGAAAATGACCACCTATTATGCACTTGACAAAAAATTACACTCAAAAGTCCTTCTTCTGGAACAATAATATTCCAGCAGAAATAGTTATATCTGAGTTTCTTGATCCAATTTCTCTGAATAACAGTCAAAGTGAAGTTCAAAGATTACCTGAACAGCAAGATGCTCAGGTCTAGACACTCCAGTTACAACGATTAAACATAGTTCTATACTTTAATACATACTTTCACCCATCTTACAGTCTTGAAGGAACGTGAAATTGGAATTCTATCAAACAAATATTCACAGCTCCAAACTCTTTCAAACTTGCCTTCTCCAAGTCCAGTTCCTCTAAAAGAATGCTTGCATTTTTGTTGGCTTCAGCAGCCTGTCTGTCTTTGGCTTGAACAATTGATTCCATACACAAGTGGCACTTCTTCAGCATCTCCTAAAACGATAAAGTACATCAGCCTTCTGTTTGAAAAAGTAACATTGCATGTGTTTGAGTGAATGATCTCAAGCTTACGCTTGTAATTTACTAACTGTTGCATTACTTGCACAAGAGCTTAAGGGAGAACTTTAAATTCCCTCCAGTAAGCTCCTCTCCATGCCCAACCTTGCAAATTGATATTCCAGTCAGAGGTGTGACGTGCAATCAATAACCTATGTCTCTGTGCACTATTAACGGTACAAAGACAGTTTCTAATCTAGACCCATTATCAAGACCAAAAAGTGTTGTGAACGAGAAGGCTAAGGGTCTGAAAGGTGAAGCAACTACAGAAATAAAAATATATCCTTAAGCAAGGTGTTGGGTTTTTTTAGACACCTAGGAAATATGTGAATATTATAGTATTGGAGTACTACTCATAAACCTGTATCGGCTATATAGCAGCAAAAATGTTTAAAGGCACAAGGCCCATCATGGAAGCAGACAGCGGTCGCCACCACTGGCAATGAAAAACAGACCGATTTAAACGTTTCCACCTCTTCAGCCTCACCCTGCTTGTTACAACGTGATGCCCAGAAGAGAACAACTCAATTGCAATGCAGTGGATCAGTGAAGATCCTCTTTACAGGATTTTAAAATCTCATTTCTGCACTGCTTGCTAATTCTCATTTCTCTTACTACAAAACAGTTTTTGCCTTGTTCATCTGGACTGAAGATAAACCGAATAAAACTGAACCTCCACAGGGAATAATAGCAGTCCACTTAATATGCTGTAAGAAACCACTTTAATGTCAATTATGTTTTCGATCTTCTTTCTAGTACAAACTTTAACACAACTGTGAATGGTCATACTTCAGCTCACACACACTCTTAGCCAAAGTTCATTCTGTTACCTCCACCCCACTGCAGGAGGCACCGTAAACTCAGTACAAACTTGCTCAGCAGGGAGGAAAGCAGAGCAAAGCGAGGTGGTCTACGACTGGGAGAACACTTAAAAATAAGCAGGGATAATAAATAACACCGCCTTTACTACTGTTCTCACAGCACTGAGGCCCACGAAGTTACTGTAGCTGCGTGTTCCCGTCTTTTGTAATGTTTTTTTCTGTAAAATTCCATTGGGACTCATCATTTGGCTGCTAACTGGTGTGCCAGGAAGCCAAAGACCATTCATAACATCAACTCTAAACCTGAGTCACAACACTAATCTGTCTCAAGGATTGTTATTTTTTACAATCTTACCTTATCAGTAATTGTTGCTATGTATCTCATGCATTCCGAGTCTGATGGAAACTGGTTTACTTCTTTCACTAGATAACGCACCACTTTTACATGACCCTGGAAAAGATTTTTCAAGGACGATGTTTTTTTATCAGGCCAGCTGCTTCTGGTTTGCTACAAAACACTTTAGTCCAAGCACTCGCTGCAAAATATTTATTTTCAACTCCTTCAAATGGTGCTCTCAACACTTTTTTTTTTCCCCCTCTTTATCACCTTCTAAACTAGTGAGGGATGTTTCTTCACATTCACGAGAGAAGAGAAGACAAGCTTCTTATAGTACCTGTTGCCAAGTTCCCCTTACTGCAGCCATACTTTCAAATACTTCTGCCTTTTATTTCGGTAGTTTTCAAATGACCAGCTCTGGCAACTTCACAGTTGCAGGCTCCTACAGTCATCTGCAATTTTCAAGTACCACAGCACTTGAACTACACTTCCTTCCTAGCAACAATTATCTCTAGAGTTAAATTGGGCTAAACCACACTTTTTTTTTTGGTAGAAGTGCTCATCCTCTCATCCAATTTCCCACCAGTTCTATCACATATTTCTCCTCTCTGCACCAAGACACTGCAATTTTCACCTCTCAACAGACCCAGGAGAACCAGCCTCAGAGTGAAGTGCCTATAAAGCAAATTTCTACTAGCACTTAACACAGATATTATACAGGTGACACACATACCTATTTTGGAAAACTCAAAGCCAAGTATTAAAATTAGCTGACATATTTTTAAATAGTTACGGCAGCTTACGTTCCATTTCTAACAAGTGTGTAGGGATGATCGAGACAATACTAGGTAAGACCAAAGCTGAACTTCATACTCTACCTTTCGAAAGGCTGCCATAAGAGGAGTTATTTTCCTGTTATCAGCAGCATCCACATCAGCTCCAGCCTGAACCAGCAGTTGGACAACGTCTAAATGCCCTCCGTTTGCTGCCAGCCACAGCGGAGTATTCCCCTTCTTGTTACGGACGTCAATGTGAGCTCCTCTACAAAACCAAACACATTCCATCAAAACTCTGGACCAGATTTTCATTTCATGTATCAAGTGGTCACGCAACACAAGAACAATAGGTTAAATTCCAGACTCATTTTTACATCAGACATAGGCATTGACGGAGTGCTTCAATTTCCGAAAGTATATTTTTGTTTCTTCTGATGCTGTCAAGAGCTTCAACTCAGCCTAAAAACATTTTTAATACTCTAATTCACACTGCTTGTCAGCTGTCTCTGAAGCTTCTCTAATTACTTCATTAACTCCATCCATCAGTACACTGTATTCTTCATTAGTTTACTCAGAATGACTTATGGCATTTCAAGTGCAAGCCAACAACCAGTGCTACTACTTGGAAAACGACATATCCAAAAGCTACCCAGGAAACATTAATTTATTTTTTTTTAGATTGGTCACGATGCACATTCAGTGTAATTAAAGCTTATGTTTTATGCACATCTTCTGTTGTTTAAGGACTTAACACTACCATCTGAAAAGGCTGCATGTCATGATTACGAGTACCACATATGTAAACCTTACAAGAAATTGTTTATTTCTAGCATTCATAATTCAGACAAGCAGGAAAAACTGATTTAGTCCATTTGAGCAAAAGCGAGCAGTCTAACACCAAAAAGAACTTTGTTTAATCACTTTTGATCAATAAAATATACGTAGTAATAGTTGACAGACAGAACCTCTCTCATTTGCTCCCCTGTAGTGTGTATTGGGAAATACTATTGGATATTGGAAAAGCTTAGCCTAGAGTAAGGCCATATTTAAGATGTTTTTCTCCAAGCAGCACAGTTGCAAATACAGTACCTGCTAATGAGAAGCTCACAGAATTTGTAGTGCCCTTTGTCTGCTGCAATGGTTAAAGCTGTATCTCTTGAGGAAGGTACTGGAGGAGCGTTTACATCTGCACCTTTGTCCAGCAGCACCCTGCCCACTTCCGCATATCCACCAGAAGCTGCTTCCATTAAGGGTGTGAGACCAGTCTAAGACAAGCAAGCAGAAAAAACAAGCAGTTAGTTTGGGGTGGGAGGTGTTTTTTACTTGAGAGCCAGGATTTACTTCAGCTTCCAGCAACTTATTTCTAGTTCTGGTGTACAGATTGCAACTGTTACCTGGCCAATTTCCGAACAGCTTAGCAACATTTTCAAGGCCAGCTCATCTTCAGCCGGTTCGAGAAGAGCTTTCAACTGAGCAGCACGGTGCACAGTGGCCCTCCACACTGCACGGTGCCAAGAGGGATTCAAAGCCCACTGCTGTCAGTTTCTCAAAACTATCCCATCCAACCTTGAACAGACGAGGACCATTACCATTAAGTCCCATAAAGCGCCCATGTTATTATACAGGTGATGCAAATCACATTTCCTACCTTCCCTAGGAGATCCTACACAGCAACATCCAGAAAACACCTGGCTAGGTCAAGCGGACACGTAACTTCAGCAAGAATACTGAGCCGCAATCAGCACCGTGCAGGTCCTTTTGAGCTACTCTGTGGCCACCATTCAGTACAGTGGGAAAGGAGAACAGAATCCCACATTTGTGGCGAGTCTCTTCTTGTTTCCCCCCCCTCAACATTCTAGGCGTTTTCCCAGTGAGCAGCCTTTCCTCCCATTTGAAGAGTGGGGGTCAACTGACCGAATCTCAAGCATGCACATGCCCTCTCAACTCCGCATCACCACTGTGGACGTAAGCAGCTGGTCAGGCAGAAGAGCATACCTAGGCCAAGACTGTAGCTATTTTTTCAAGACATTAAATCCTTCTACTTTTATTAAGTTAACGGATTACTATTCCTACGCTTGTACACATCTGAAGATTGTTTAAGGCTTCGGAATAAAGACTTGTTTTTTGATGGACTGTGTAACCCCCACAATACGAGCCCTTAAGTGCAGCTGTTATTTTTCTTTACAGTATATGGTTCAGTGTGGTCAGCTGAACTAGAGAAGTCATCTTGTACAAAAGGCAAGAAAAATCAACATGTGACCCCAGAGAAATCATGACTAACAGCATCTCTTTATGAAGACCGATTCAGCTGTTTGCTCCTTACCTTCGCTCTATGTTCTACATTAGCTTTTCTATCAAGCAGCAGGCTAACCACTTCAGTTCTCCCTTGGAAACACGCCAGAGTCAGTGCCGTATTCCTGTTGGTCTCTATCTGGGCATTTATATCTGAGCCCATGTCCAGTAATAGCTTGACAGCAGCAGTGTGCCCATTCATGGCTGCCAACATTAAGGGAGAAATGCCCAATTTGCTACCAGTTCTGAAAGAGAAAAAGAAAAAAACCCACTCTAAATCATAATCACATTTCTGAAATGAACAAAACTAGTGAAGGCAGAGTACTTATCCAAGACCAGAAAATCAGCCACACAGCAACTACTGCTAAAACTACAAGAGCTTCTCCATAGTAGCAGCACTTAGCCGAATATTTCTACATGGAGATACTATGCATGTTACCTCTTAATTGCTGCAAATGCCAAGACATCTCTTATGACAAGCGTAACTTTTCCTTGGACTTTTCATTTAGCTTCTGCAGGGCACAGCTGAGCTATTTTCTACAAAAGCATTACATACATGCATATGCACAAAGAGAAAGCTTCCCTTAAACTACACAGGAAAAACAATGGGATAAACACACACGCACGCACTTTCTTCACGTAACCCAGAACTCATTTCAATCCAGCAGACCAA
The DNA here is from genome assembly GCA_017639485.1 of Pluvialis apricaria. NCBI lineage: Eukaryota > Metazoa > Chordata > Aves > Charadriiformes > Charadriidae > Pluvialis > Pluvialis apricaria. The sequence continues at coordinate 83,608,532 of CM030010.1, forward strand.
CCAGAAGAAAAAGAGATTTCTGTCTTTGACAGAGGAGACTGATTGTATGCTATAGCAAAGAAGTTAACAAAATACAGAGAGGGAGATGGAACTGAAAAGAGCATTAGAAACGCACAGTCAACACCTTTCTTTTCTAACTTAAGGGGAAAGAAGCGTAATACAAATTAAGCAATACATTGGTCGTGATCACGTAAGAATAGTAAGATTTTGCTCCACAGAGTTGTCAAGAAATCCTTCTGGAAAGGGTAAAAACTAAGCATAGTACAAAAAGCCATGAGAGAAGGGGAGAAAAGGGAACTTGCCTGGAATTTATTTCTGCCCCAGCATTTAGCAGAATCTTGATAATGTTCACGTAGCCACCAGAAGCGGCGAGGCTTAAAGGTGTGTAATCAGAAACATTCCTGTGCTCTTTGTTTGCCCCTCGAGCTAGCAGCAACTCCACCACCTGCAGTGTTTTAAGAAAGAACATCTGGTTTTCTCCTGAACTTGCAAATCTATCCAGGGCAAATGTTTCTGAAGCCTAAATACACCGTTGACATCTTCCAACAGTGAGGAAGCGATTTTACTCACTTGCTTCCCTATACTCCTTGCCCCACGAACAGATGAGGCTGCAACTTGCTTAAGAAATCAGTCGTGATCACTCATTAGCATGCTTAAACCATTCATACCTAATTGTATAACATAGCGAGAAAAATCTGAGGTCCTTTTATGATTATTTCAGCTGTCTTTAAGGACTGCCAAAACCAGAGATTCAGTTTGAATACGGTATACAAAGTACTCTTGATTTCTGTCCTCTCCCATTTTAATGCTTAGTTCGCTATCAAGTTAAAAACTCATCCTCAAACGAAAGCTGCAGAGCAAACAAGAAAGCAGTTGCATGTTTTAAACTTATGTTCTCTATTTACACTGCTACATCAAACAGTGTGTGGATCATAAGCAGAAACCTCATGCAGGAGCCATTAGAAAGGTTAACATTTGCGTCCCTTTTTGGTTTTCCCTGAACATGAACAAAAACAAGTACTTCTTCCATTATTCCTTCCTTACAGATTCATTTACAACCCCGACAACGCACAGCTTCCCGCATTCTACATGAAGCTTACATTGTGTAACGCAGAAGACTTGACAAGAAACTAAACTATCAATGTAAAATCCAAATGAACACTGAGGTGAAAACCCACTGTGTCATCTCCAGCGCAATGCTTAATTTGCTTCACTTTCAGCATTTAAGCGTAAAACATGTTTAGATTAGACCCGCACAACTGAAGGGCTTTTCAATCAGGATATTTTCCCTGTGAAATCACAGGACAAACGTATTGCCAAATACAAAGACTGAGGTGGGAGGGCATCCTGGCTCCATCTCTACTCCCAGAGCCCAAGGTTTTCCCATCTTCTTTCGCAAAAAATATGAAAGAAAGCATGCTGCGTTCCTCCAAGGAATACTGTTTGAGAAACACAGACCAATCACATGTCTAAAAAGGCAAATATAAATTCACCTGCGCTGTCGGGAGGCTGCTGGCCACAAAGGCTGACACAACAGACTGAGTAAAAAGCAGGCCTTTCCCTTGAGCAGAGAGCACGCGATTGTCATTGCGGCTAACCCCCCAACGGCTGACATCTTCCACATGGCACTACCAACAGGCCAGAAAAGCTACGAGCTTTCAGGAAGATTTTGTCTAGGGAAGTAATCACTGTTTAAATGCCAGAGCGTCGCTGTTAAGACAACCTGCAGAAGCGGGAGAAGAGTCTCCAGCCTCATTCATTTCCAGATGGCCACAGAGGAAGGTGATCCTGCACCAGATTACAGAGCTTCCACTGTGCCTTTTGCAACCCAAATAGTAGAAGCATTAACAGAATTATACACTTCAGATTTGTAACAAGTGTTAGAAAAAAAATCACAATGCAGATTTCACAATGGAGTCACAGAACACAGTATTTCACATGACATTTAAAAAAAACCCTTGCCCTACATTTACTTTTGATTAATCATTTGAAAAATGTTTTTTGTGTTTTTAGCCAGGGACACTGGAGTCATCTGCCATACTCCAATATTCTATGGCCTAAACAGAATCCATCAGAAAACCCTCCTGGCTCATATGTGGAACTGATCCGTGTCTAACTCCGGCTTCTTAACAAGAACACTCGTCCCATTCACTTGCAGATCTACATCTAATGATGCTAATATGAAAAAAAAGGCCCATAATGAGCTCCTAATGATTACAAGTCACGAGGTTATCTGCACAGCACTGGTCCAGCTTATAGATAGCTGTTTCCCTTCTTATATGAGACACTGCAATACATAACTTAGGAAATGTGAAGCTCTTTGCATCGTTTTTACAACATACCATCCTGGAACAGAATGGGGAATTTAGTTACTGTAACTTTGCTGAAAGATTGCTTTAGTATACTGACACAATATGTAATCTACACACTGCTTTTGTACACGCTGCTTTTAAAGCCTTCAGTTTTAGTTTACCTCTTGTCTCCCTCCTGAACAAGCCAAAGACAAGGGAGTGTCCTTGGTTCTCTCAGACTGCGCTTCAATATCAGCTCCGTTATCCAGTAAGATTTCAACAACCCCCACGTGGCCAGCTGTTGCAGCCAAAATAAGCGGAGTAAACCCTGGAACAATAAAGGATGTTTGAAGAGTTCACGTTCACAGCCTAAGTTTAAGAGAGCTAAGTTAAACCACCACAAAAACAAGCCTGAAAGCTTCACATACAGTCTATGCTTATTGCGTATTTATTTAGTGTGATACACTGGAAAAGCAGAGAGGGTCTGTACTGCCAGTGAGACACCTACCTTTCTTGTCCCTGTGTTCAATATTGGCGCCTCTCTCTAGCAGTGTTTGCACTAGTTCTTCGTGGCCACCAGCACAAGCAAGTGTCAACGCCGTGTCATGATTACTCTCAGTCTAAAAGAAACAGACATGATACAAGCAACAAGATAAATTTTTCCATTTTCAAGTATAACCCCTATTATATCACATTAGCTCAAGTACAACTACACCTGTGACAAAATAAAAAGCTTCAATAATCTTAACACATGTCTACTGATTATCTCACAGTTCTCCTTCAACTTCATGTTCCTAACACGATTCTACTTCTCAAGTCAGCTCTGCTGGGAGGTTTGAGAACAACTCCTGACAAGAACCGAGATTCTTAAAAAAACAAGATTTCATCTGTGCTTTGCTCACTAGATCAACTTCTTCACCACTGCTTGACCGTGTCCTTTAAATGGTATAATGAATTTCTATCTTAAACTCTTAACCCTCCGGTTAAACCAAAGCGGGAAAAATTCCCAATCTCACCACTACTGTCGCTGAAGCCTCTGAACAGTAGAAATCAGCTATGCTGAGTTCACAGATCACAGCAATCGAGAAGAACATAACAACTGAAAAGATACGGAAGTCTTTGAGGTTACACTCTGCTTTCCCGTATTTTCCCTTTAGAGCGCTCGCACACTGTCTCCCCAAGTGAGCACTTCCAGGGGTACGCAGTTCTCGCAACAGCACAGGGCCCTTCTCAACCGGGATCCTGCCTATCAAACACTTGAGACGAAACAAAGTGCATTTCATTTCTCAGTGTTGCCAGGGCCCATGTAAGCGACCAGCATCCTATCTGAAAGAGCAACGGAGAAACTCAGAGGACTACTGGCACTGTCCGTTACAGCACAGGGACTGACCTAAAGGACATCTCTGTCTTCTCAAACAACAGACACCAAAACAACAAAAACACCCCAAACCCACATTTCCTAGCTCCTATGATAACTTAGTTTTACTTGACTCTTATGATCCGGGGTAGTTGGCAAGTTATCGTAACACTGATCTGCACTGGTGTCTACCAGCCAACAACGGGGCCGTCCCGGTTATGGCATGCGCTCCTGGACACAGTCACAGCAGAAACCAAGCCAAGTGTCAGGTGCAGCTGAAGTAGCCAAGACTGCTTTTCCAGAGGTTTCTTGCCCTTTCTCCACAATCGCACACCTCTCCTCTTCTCCACACTGCCCACATCTTAGCTGTGTCACGTACGGTCTGGAGCTACGCCTACACATACGCTAGATAGTACATGCACGCTCTTTTTTGATGGCCAGGTACCTGCAAGTCAACATTAAGTAGTCCTTTTTAAAATTACTTTCAATACAGAAATGCCCTTTCTTTAGTGGAAATGAGACCTTATACTACTTCCTCTTGTTAAAAAAATTACAGAAATTATTAGTTTCAATATTTTCATACTTCTGTCAAGCTAGGTGATCACTGACCAACAACTTCTAGCACAACCAGGACCAAAAAAAAAGCAGTGTACAACGTTTTAAGGCTTATTTTTGTCTTAGGATACCAGGCCAGGAAAATATTTCATTTCTGTCAGAAGATAACTTTGCTGTTTCTCATAATCACTCCAACAACAAAGAACTAAAATACAAGCGTTTAGTCAAAGACCTTCTCTTTTGTTCAGCGAGAGCACAGAGGGAAGTGGGTTGCAACTCTCCAGGGAGTTGTGCAGGCTTTCTAAAAGCAGCAAATCAAGTCTCTAGAATCCAATTCATTACATGACAGAGCTGCTTACTATCGTTGAATTATTCAGGACGAAGCAGCAAAACCCCTTCAGGCATGTGTGCTGCGGTGAGAACCGCAGGCTTACCTGCGCATCGATATCTATAGCAGGGTAGATCGGTAGCATGGCTGAAGGAGAAATGATGGGACTCGGAGTTGGCGTCTGAGGTTGGGAGACAGAAGTTGCAATGCTGTGGGTAGGAGTGTTTGACATTGCAGATGCTCTTCCGCTCACTGCTGTTGAACAGAATAATTACACTTAGTAAAAGCAAAACACTTCACTTCAAAAGTTGAACGTGACAATAAATGGACAGTGGGACAGAGCTCCCACCGACACAGAACTCCCGAAAAAAAACTTTTATTTTCCACAAATACATATTTTCCACACATTTAACCCAATCTTTGAACCTTTAACTCTCCGAATTTAACAACTATGAAAAAGGTTAACTGTATTCAATCCAAGAAATAGGTAAGCATCAGATTGGCATGTTTTCTAGAAGCCCACCACAAAAAAGAGTTTTGTTTGTTTTGTGGGTTTTGGGGTTTGTTTGTTGTTTTGTGTTTTTTGGGGGGTTTTTTTGGTGTTTTTTTGTTTGTTTGTTTTTAAACCAAACATCTTTCCTACAACAAGTCCACCATTATTTGGACCAGGAGTTCCATACCTTTAGAAGCAGGACTGCAGAACAACTCCAATCAATGGGCATCTGTGCAATTTTTCTTAAAACAGTTTAAAGATTCTCATGTAAAGGTCCCTCCAGCATTCACCCCCCACCCCCTCGGCCCCTGTTAACATAACAAAAAAAGCAACAGTGCTCGTGTCAGGATGCTCACATGGCAGAGCTGTTGAAACCAGAGAAGTGGAAGCTTCTTAACAGCCATTTTGCAGAAACTTTGGTCAAGGTTGTTAGGATAAGCAAAAGGTAATGCTGTTTTACAGTTGATGACAGTGTACTGACATGACACAAAAGAGCACCGACTGCCACACTTCCCTGAAATTCATTTCATACATAGAATGTTTAGAAGTACAGGGCAAACTTGAATCTACAGCCTTTGGGGAAAATCTCCCACTTTCCTACTGTTTGTCTTTTCCTCAAAATAAGTCAATTGTTTCCCCCCTGCCTTTTCTCCAGTATTTCTACAGGTCTCTACCAGGCGTGATGAGCAAAGGACAAAGCAGAGTACTGCACACTCCTCCTGCCAAGTTGAAAAAAGCACCTTTAACTGTAAAAATTAAAGAAATGAACCTTCCATATATTGTCAGTGTTCATCTAATACACACCACCCAGTAACCTTGCGGAACACCAAAATAACGCCCCTTTATCCCCAACTTTCGAAGTCCTGTTCATTTTTCAAATGGGTTTACTTATCAGCCGCATCCCTAACTGCCAGCCCTTGATAATAAGCTCTATCTTTAATTTGGAGTTCTGCTACAAGGTGAAAACCTATGGCTTAAGCAAGTTCCGTACACAGGAGAACTAACCTAAGATCGTAACAAAATATCATTCGGTGGAGCATCTAATTTCTACTCCTCTCATTCCTTATTTTGACTGTAAATTAGAGATAGAACCTAAAAGCACAACTTCAAATTGGTCTCATATAGAAGGATAAGAAATTGTCTGTTTAAGCTCCTACTTCCCTTTTTACATATCTGGTCATAACACATAATTCCGAAAAACTAGCATATTTACCTTCTTTCTGTAAGTTCAAAGAGTTAGTTAAAGCACCAGACAACAGTAATGGAATTATGAAGGATCATGATTCTCGACTCTACGGTCTAGTCCAAAATAACCTGATAAAGATGGTAAAATGGACTGGAAACTATCCAAATATGCTTAAATCAGATGATATAAAAGCACATTCATCAAATAATCCACACATGAAAAAGTTAACCCTGCAAGAGTAGCGCATGTATTTTAAACAGCTGCTGAGAATTACTGCTGTAGTCCCACCACAGGGGCAGGGGAGCATCTCTGTATTACAGGAGGCACTATTCAAGTTGTTACACTTTTAAAAAAAAAGATAAAAAAATCAACGTGGTTAGGAAGTTGTTCATTCAGGTGCAGTCTATTTTTTATACCAACAGTATTGCAGTGAGGGGAGAGGGAAGAAAAAGAGACGTGTTTAAAAGCCAACACCCCTCTTTGCACAAGGAAGAAAACCTTTATTGTACAACCCATATATAAATGGTTTTATGCATGCCAGTAGAGAAGAATATGCATGTTGACTTACAGTTCTCATATTAAATATATTTCAAGCGTGCTTCAGCAATAATACATTGAAAAATATGGTTCACATCCTTACAGCACATTTCACCGAGACAAGATACTAATTTTTATGGGTAATGACTTTGATGATATTTATTTCAACATCACCTGTGCAAAGTTCAAATGTAATGGACGTGCCAAGGGCAACGAAGAGAATCTTTACCGTGTCCAAACAAAAATACTAAAAGTTTTCAATAAGCCAAAAAAGGTTTTCACAAACGTCTTGAGCAGTTGAAAGAGTCACCAGCTACCTTGAGCATCAAATCTAAATGCACTGACAGGCAAAGGTTTACATTTCCCCTCTGCCCCTCCATCTACTCTAACAGACAGTGGCAAAATCAAACTAGAAGTCTGTACTTCAATTCTAGAACATCGTTACTTCATGCCTGAGATAATGAAGTCTTCAAAGGTATTAAAAGCTATTAGAATATTTTATTATATACCTTGGTACGGGACCAGCTACCAGTCTTAATCACATTATGAAATAAGGTCAGCTTCTTTGTCGGAATCCCCCACTCCAAGCACCGTTTGACTGCTCTATTCCAAGTCTTCTACACTTGTTTGGGTATCAGACAATCAATTTTGTGCTTACTGGTATTAGGAGCATAGCAGCTCTTCATATTGATTTCTTTCTGGACATGTCAACTTTCTCTTAGCTTCAATTTTTAAAAAAAAAAGAAAAAAGAAAAAGAAAAGAAAAAGACAAAAATAAAAAAAAGACTACGCGCTCACAGCTGCTACCTTCTCCCCCAAGCCCAACCGCCTCACCATCCAGAGAAGCATTTGGCTTACAAACACAGCCCCAGTATCAGGGGAGCAAAGAAAACAGCCAAGCTGACAAATTAAAAAGACTGAAAACTAACACTAGATACTTAATATTTAAGCCAAAGGGATTTTTTTCCTGCCTCATCTACATGTCCTAATTCAAAAGGTGTGTCTGGAAAAAAAGTCTGACATTTTGAAGAAGAACACGGGGTTGTTTGCGCTGTTCAAGTTTGCTTCTTCCTTGAATACTTTGTATTTTCACTAAATGCAGGATGATAACCAAGACCCAAGCACCTTTATAATCCCATTCCATCTCTATGTTGACCATTAAGTTTCTTTCTAGTGTTGTCTGACTGTGGGCACAGCATGGTTCTTAGGCATTTATTTCTTACCTCCTGTAATGTCAACAGTAGACATATAAAAGAACTGTTTCACATTACACTTCAATAAGTCAAGATGAGGGACAAAAAAACAAAAACAAAAAAATGTTACAGGAAACATTAGATCCTTCCGCTTTTTCCCAACTTGTTTCAAGCCAACTCAACAGGCTTCTTTCACATCAGTTTCTTCTCCTCTGTCCCCAATTTCTCTGTACTATCTTAAGTTATTAAAAGGTATGTTCCTGCCACACATGCTTAAAATCAATACAGAACACTTCAGATGCGTAACACGCCTTGAATTACAAGAGTCAAGGTAACTTTCTGAATTCCAATACAAACCCAGGGCATTGCTCCTACGCACTACCAGCTCTGTGGCTGAAGCCTGGAAAGCCCACTGCACCTGTAGGCTTGATGATTATCACATATAGTCCGAAAGGCGGGCCATCACAGGCTCAGTCCCACGCCAGCCCAGCTGTCCAGCAACAGAGATATTCCAAGGACAAAAGTCTAAATGCATTTTCCATCTATTTGCAAGGACAGCGTAACCACCGCCAGCAACCAACTGCAGTTGCACCAGCACGTAAGAGCTCGCATCCTCACTTTTCTGCGGCTCCCACACGAGCCACAAGCGGGAGAGAAGCTCCTGGTTTTTCTGCAATATGGACAATCTACGGTTATTTTTCAGTATCAAGTTCCTGTGAGAACTTACAGTCAATGCATATTCTTTCTTAGGTATTAATTTAAACAGATAAGGTTAAAACTGACTCATCCCACAAGGCAAGAATTCATCTCATCAAGCGCTTCAAAATTCCTGAAGCTCTTTGTGAGGCTCTGTTACTGGACATAATCCTTTGAATAGTCCCTACTTTAAAGAAGTTTGCTATTAAAAACAGGGATGTATTTTTTTCTTTCGATCATGAACACACCATTTAACATATGCAATGTTAAATTGTTAATGTTGTTTTCATTCAGGAGTTACATAACTACCCCTAAAAAATACTTCTCTTCACTAGCCTCCCAGCAAGCAACAAACTTGTCCAACATTTGAAGCGGAAGAGCGAAGCTTTTGCTTGTCATCAATTCCAGCAGGATCAGAAAGGAGCCTGAAGTTATAACTAAAAGATTATTTACTACAGTTCCAACCAACCCTATTTCTTTCCTTAAAAAAAACAACCCCAAACCCCTTAACTTGGTACATTCTCTCACTATGTTTCCAGGCTAATTGTGTAATGCTCTGATAACACCAATTAGCAAGGAATCCTACTCTGAAGTCTGTAAGAGTTCATCTAGCAACAACACTCGACCTTTCCAGCAATACCCGTGTCTCATACTGGCCTCCAACAAATGCCAAGCATTCGCACACCCGCCCTTGTTTTAAACAAGTACTTACAATGGGAAAATTAAACTCATTGTTCACAACTAACTAAGCACACAGGTGAACATGTGATGAAGTTTGCACAGTCAAGGTGAAGCTCTTTTTTTTTAACTGGTGCTAAACTTTTTTTTAACTGGAGCCACAGCTCTGTTACGGAACGAAACTCAAGTCATCTCAGGAAGGGATTTAAATCCATGGGAATATTCTAGCAAGTTCCTATGAAAGCAATACAGAAAGCTCCTAATAAAATAGTTAGCTGCTGCTTAAGTGTTTTATGTTACATTGAGCCCATTTCACCTCCGCACTAAATTCTGACATGTGGATTCAACCTGGCACTTAAGTTATATAGTCTGATTTGTGTCTGCTCTTGCTTAAAACAACCCAAACTAAAATTACCACTTCACAGAAAAGCAGAGATGGCATTTCATCTGTACAGCTTTCAACTGACTTGGTACAAATGCCTCCCAGAGCGCCATTGAGCCCTCATTCCCAACTGCACGTGTGCACGCACACGCTAACACCGGGGACTAAGCGGTACAGAAACATTCACTCAGATGCACCTGGGAAATCCCTGACCTTTCCAAAAAGCCACGCATGAGCATCTGGGTACGTGGCAGACGACCTAAAAATCACAGATTCTCTAGATGTTACATGCAAGTAAACACGTAACAAATGCCCTAACTCAAACTTCGACTTAAACACAATTGAAATGCATTGCACAGATTTTTCTTAAGTAACTCAGAACGGCAATTATCCCGTGTCTTGAATTGAGGAGCTGGTATTGTTACGTATCCCAACAGCTACACCTGAGAGACATCTTCACTACCAAGTGATGGACATCCTTTTATCTACTTTCTCATGCATCAAGTCGCCCCTCCTCCTAACCTGTTTCACAAAGCAGACTTGTCAAAATATACAGCACTTGGAAAGTGCTTCATCAAGAGCACCTCAGCAAGTTTTCATCCAAGACCATGATTTTTTTAATACTATTTCCTAACAGTTAATCCGTATTCAGCTAAGTAGTCAAAAAGAGCATTTCAGTGACTACTTTAACACGGAAAGGATATCAAGTGCCACTGAAGAGGGTGTAAAGGAAAGCAACACTAACAACTGATCTCCTGCGATATTTAAAACCTGTTTCATTTTTTTGTCTTACTACTTAAGGCCTTAAAGCACTGATGTCACAAGGTAAAGAATTCTCCGAAGAGATTACGACTTTGGTAAGGCTAAATTTGGGTTTTGCTGGAAAAGGAGCTGCTTTCACAAGCGGGTATTTTGAAAAGTCATAGGACTACCACCTTTTTTTCCTAAATGTAAAAGCTTCCAATAGGTAGACTATATGAGGCCAACTAGAGCAGCTCATGTCCCAAGGACAAGCCTACAGGTTCCTTACGCATTACAGGCTCGATGTGGTGCTATAGTTGCTCAACGCCTATTCTGAGCGCTCCAAGTCAGGTTTCAGTCAGCTAGTCCAAAGCGCCAACCAGTATCGTCAAGATGTTGGTTCTGAACTACAAGCAGACCCAAACAGAACTGTTAGAGCCTAGCGCGTCTCCCCCCAGACTACTAAGGCGGTAAAAACGCCCCTTCCGACATACCAACCTGACAAACAAGCACCAGTTAGCTCAACAAAAGGCAAGGCAACCCTGCAAATGGAAAAGTTAAAACTAGTTTTCCGAGCTCCTGAAGACAGGGATCAGTAGGCTAGTGGTACTTGCTGTAGAGCTAGCGGGAGTACACAAACACACACGCGCACACACACACAAAGAAGTGGACATACCCTCAACTGGTCAAGCAAATATTATACCTGCTCGTAACAATATAAACCCACCTGCCATGATGTCATCCAGCGTGTCATTGAGCGTCTGAGCAGGGCTGGCTACCATTAACCCTTGCTGTGTTTCTGTCAGTATTCCTTGCCCCAGCCCTGCTAGTTGTGCTTGGCCCAATACTGGCTGTCCAACTATAACACCTTGCAGTTCTGTAAGATTTGCGATGGACCCTGGAGGTAAGGAACCTGCTGCCAGAGGCAAAGCTTGTGGCATCGCCAGAGGCTGAATTGGTGCAAAACCCGTCTGCGCAGCAGCTTGCTGAGGATCATCTTTAAGCAAGATGGGGTCCACTTGCTGTAATCGCGCATAGTCTCCCTCTGAGAGTTGTTCTCCTACCCCAACAGGAGTCAGTAGTCCCAGATGCTGGCAAGACTGTTGCTGCTGCTGCTGCTGGAGCTGAATTCTTTGCGCTTTTACCTCTAGATATTGCTTTTTTAGCTGCTGCTGAGTTTTCAGCTGTAACTCGCGCTCCACTTTCTGCAGTTCCTCCAAAATCTTTTGTTTCTTCTGAATTTGTTCCTCTCTCGTTTTGTTCAGCTCCTCAATCTTCTCTTTGGTGAGCTGGTCAGCGTGTGCCAATTCCAGGGACTGCAGCTGAGCGTTCTTCTCTATGGCTTCTTTTATCCTCTGCTCCAGCTCTGTCAACTTGCCCTGAGCCTCTTCTACAATGCTCTCTGGAGACTGATTGGTGATGTAACCCTGTACATCCTGGTTGTTTGCTGGCAAATGACTGCTGGACTTTTGTTTAGAAGCAGCTGTGTGAAAAAGAAACCCCCTCAGAACCAATGGAAGTGCATATGAATGGCATCCTCATTATAGAGCTACTGTTGGGATGCTAAATGGCCGGTTATGCACCAAGACACAGCACCCACAGAAGGTCAGCGTGTACTGTAAGGCCCTCAAAGCAAACCGCATCTCTCGCTATCAATTTTAACACAGCAGTTGGATTGCAAATTAACAGTACAGATTACTGCACATACATTCCAAATAACCCTGCGCTACGTTGACCTACTTACTCCAACAATTGTTATACTTTTGCCAAATGAAGCGATTGTCTCAAGAGCCGCTGCTATCAAGTGGTGCTACGAGATAAATGGAAACAAAAAGAAAGGATATGCTCTCTCTTTACGTGATGTTTTGCATCTGGTATCGTGTTAAGACATAAACGTATGGTTACAGCCCTGAAGCACAGCAAAAGTGACGTAAAAACATCTCGAGGGACAGGTGACTTGTTCTAGGCCACCAGTTTTGTGATTAACTCGGCACATTTTAGGAAACGCTACCCTTTCTAGGACTACTGAATCCTTTCGCTACAGGTATCCAGCTTTGCTCAGTTGACAAACAGCGCTAGAACCCAGGATAGCCATTTAGATTTAACGTGATCTAACAGGGTATGTTTAGCCACTACATTTTATCCGTAGCAGACATGATTTTGCCTGTGTCAAAACTCAGCTCTCTGCCCAGGCAAGGCAAATATTTCAGCCTTCCTGCAAGAACGAGCGATGGACTAATCCAATTCATCTTTTATGAAGAAGTCCACAGTAACACAGCTGACATGGTCTGCCGTACCGGTTGGAGAAGGAACAATCGGTTAATTTTGAAGGGCGAAAGGCAAATCAAAACTCAGGATCTGAGTCAGTGGAGGTGCCCAGTTTCTTCCAGTCATCCTCGCTGTATTTCCAGAACAATACAAGTGTACACACAGTATTAATTTTATGACATGCACGCCTGTATTTGCACTATTGCTGATCCTTGACAAAAATTGTTTTGGAAGAGAATTCTTAAGTACAGAAAGCGTTAAGTGTCAAAATGGCGATATAAAAATCGATGCAAATTTAGTCCTAGGAGGACCTGAGCCACATCAGACTAAATATTTTATAGCACAAGAAATTCCGCCTTCAGTCGAATTAGTCAAACCCACTCCAGGACTACTATCCTAAGTAAACACGAGTTATCAAATCAACTACGATATGGAGATTAGCACTGTTTTTACAACTTCCGTTATCAAATTTATATAGGCTTCTGGGTGACATTTTGCTTTAGTCCAGTATGTCAGACTAATGTATATTTTAGCATATTTACTTAGGCAGATTTCTTGACGCTTTATGATTACAGGGTTAGATGACTGATACTTCGTATTTGGCCGATAAGCAATCCTTAAAAAAAAAATATATTAAATTGCCGTTTCGTTGACTGAATCCATAAACATTCTTCATAGGAACTACTCTGCTAGAAGTGCAACCCTCTATCTTCTACCTAGGAAGGATATTTAGAAAATAAGCTCCGGAACTAAGACTGACCTTTATTTCTGATGGGAAGGGTTGTGGCGACATTAGCAGGGGGTTTGTCAGGCTCCTGGGGTGGGACGACCATGGGCAGCGCCTGCACTGGTACACGAGGAGCCTAAAACGTTGGATACTAACAGATTACTTTTCTCATACTCTAATCTAGTTATAATTCAATAGAAGGTAAACAAAACCTGTTAGAAAAGCAGACTTTCATGGTAACTAGTAACATTCAACACTTGCTTTTAAATGCTGAGTTCAATAGTCAACAATTTGAGATCATCTGAGTTTTATGCACTTTGTATTTTCAACCTAAGAAATTACTTGCCAAACAAGACTCATCTCGGCATGGTACAGTGCTATACTACGGTAAAGTCAATACAAGCCACAACGGGCTACAAACGTAACTCTGAAGAAAAGCCTCATTAAAACAGATCTTTTTGCTTGCTGGGTTTTTTTTTCCCCTCATCATTTTATCAATAGTATTTATAGAGCAGTAAGAAGAACAATGAAAGCACTACACAGTGGTGCTCAAAGAGTCTTCACCATTTTCAAAACAGCTCAAAGTAATTTTCAGTGTGTTCACCTACAGTTCAGTAGTTCACGAAACGATACGACACTTGTCATCTTTAAACTCTGCGTAAACTGCAAAATGAAAGGCAGAAAAGCCCCGCAAATCCACGGACAACCGGCCCTTAAATCTTACCCTATTTAAATCATGGGATGGTGGGGTCAGCTGGGTCGCATCAGGTGGAGGAGCAGAAAGCAAGTTGTTCGGGTAATCTAGAAGGTAACAAACCACGCTGGTATGACCACCTTTTGCTGCCTCTATTAACATAGTTGATCCATCCTAAAAAAGGAAAGATCACGGTGTTACAAAACAACATCATCAAAACGTGACAACACTGAAGCGTTTTGGGAGACACGACACGGTACATACTAGGACTGTGTTAATAAACATTCATTCAATCTGCATTAAGCCCACATCTAAACTTAAGGACTCTAAGTATTCCCAAAATAGCGAGTACTTTTTAAAATTTTGCTTCCTCTTCCACAATTATGACCTTACAACTGGAGCACAACCTTTACATGCACGGTAATGAACAGACCCGCGCTCATCCTACCTCTAACTTTGATAAAATATGTTCGATAGCATAATACCTGTTTGTGGAAATACCACTTGCATCTCACTCCTATTTAAATCACGTCGTGTTGGGCCAGTTGCAGAGAGCGCAGAAGGACCAAATTTGCTTGGATATCCTTAGTTTTAAGACAAAAGACTACCTCAGAGGACAATAAGGCAGTTGAGCAACAAACCTTCAATCTGTGTGTAGGATCAGCACCATGAGCTAGCAGTAACTCCACAACTGCCAAATGACCTCCGGCACAGGCCAGCGACAATACTGTATGATCGTTGTTAGCTGTGGTCCTATTCACATTGGCTCCTGCAAAAACAGAGGGGGAACGATTATTTCAAAAGACTTCCACCGATTCTCCTCTACGAAAAGAGACAGGACAAACTTTTTTCTTAAATATCAAAACACCGTTCTTCACAACTGCAGTCTTAAAACTGATAAATTAAATCGAACAGTCAATTATTACTTTCATCAGAAGACCATTTGATACATCCCAGCCACTAAACCCAAGGTCTTGTCAGCTGCCTAACAGCTTTAAAGGGAATTCAACTCTGGGCATGTACGGCTCCCCAAAGAAAAGCAACCCTAGCTGGACTAGCACTCCAAAGTCACTGTTCAAATGGTTACGTTCTTAAGTATGGAACATCACAGAGTAAGCGAACCTATCGCTTTTAAGTTTGCCAACAACTGTGCCAGAGCTATGCCTCTTAAAAAACATAAAAAACCAAAAAGCAAAGCCTAAAATCCAGTGCACGGATCAGCACGTCTTAGCATCAGCAAGCAGACGACTAATTGCAACTCTGCTTCTTTGCTCTACAATCTACACAGGGAAAATTACATCACCCTGGAAGCTTTCGGCCAGTTCTGTGCCATACAAGGAAGGTAAAAGGAAAATCCTTGACTATCAGCTCAAGCGAGAGAAAACAGCAATTCCAAGCTCTGCATCAACTCCACGCATTTGACAGTGATATAAGGTTGGAGCTGATAGTTCTGACAACATAAAGCCATTTATAGTCAAAACTTTGAAACAAACAGGCACCTGAAGTTTCACTTCTGGAAGGACAGTGCTCAAAAGCTGCATGAAGAGCATGGAGACACCCAGTAGCCACGACTACTGTTGCTGCTTTTACTAGGAACTAGAGACTGGAATATAACTATTTTTAGAAGTAGCTGCAGTTCCCACTAATCTCACCAGAAAACCAGAGGTGATCATGACATGCCTAGTTTAAGAATCAATGACCTACTTACGTTAAAACATTTCAAACAAATCCAAGGAAGTTACACTAGTACTGACATAATCTTAGCATTGAGCATTTCCCGAAGCAGGAAATCCAAAACCTTCCACACTCTTACCTTTGCTAATCAAGAACTGAACAGTGCAAACATGACCAGCCCTCGCAGCTTTCATGAGAGGAGTCCTTCCACCTTCTGATTCATGTTCCTAGAGCAGATAAGGAAAGGCTTACAATTCAAAATTAGCACATATCAAAGGATGCAATTCGGCCTTTTACTTTTCTGAATGGAAAGACACCCAACATGGAAGATCGCCTTTTAACCTTTCACAAACTACGGACATAAAAATTTAAGTAACATCTGAACTGAGTGTGTATCTTGCAGACAGATGGAACTATCTACGTACCTTTGTACAGGTCTGGGACTCCTGGACAAGAAAGAAGCACTCAAGTGCATGGTGGGGATTATAGTTAAATAAAATGTGTTCTGTCACACTTCACTTTTTGATAACATACTGGTTTATAAGCCTACTGAAATGTACAAATTGATTTACCTCCATCATCTTAATTCCACTACAGTACACCAGATAGATCACATCAGAACAGAACTATCAATTGTTTGCTGCTTAAGGAGTAGAACAAATTTGCAGATACCAGAATTAACCCACAATCAGCTCAACAATTCAAAGCTGAATACCGTTCAGGACTGCACATGACAAAAGAATAAAATCCCCTATTTTTCTGTACAAGCAACCTTGAATGGGTTGGAAATGCTTTAGACATCAACTGCTGAAGTAATGCAACTGACCTAAGCGCTTTCGGGTCATGAAACAACCTAAAATCCACTAGAAAAGCATCGCCAATTCTCCCTTCGTTAAAAGAAAAAGGTTAAAGGTAGTTTGAATACAACTATAACAATTAACAGCAAACTCAGTAGGTTTTCAGCAATGAACACATGAGCAAAAAAAATTAAATTGACATTAACAACTTAATTTCCTAATTAGGTTTTTTGTTTTTAAGAAGAGAATGACTTACCAGGTCTGCACCTGCCTGAAGTAAGACATCTGCTACATCGGTATGGCCATTTTCACAGGCATATGTCAGTGCTGTGTCACCTGTTGCTGTTGTTGCGTGCACATTAGCCCCTGAAGTGGTAGTAACGAGCATGTAAGCTTTATCAAGTTCATTACAGAAAATGTGCAAGTCTCTTCATAATCTTTACCATATGAGATAGCAAATGCTTGACTTCCCCCTTCCAATCCAACATCTGTGAAACTGACAATTTAACCAAACTCAAGAGGAATAAGAAGAAACCCAACATAAACTAGAAGTTCAGTTCAAAAACAGTTTACATCAATTTAATCTTAAAAAGCTAAATTAAGGTCCAACCAGTAAATTACTTAAGGTTCCACAAACCGCAGTCAATGTCAAGCAGCTGCTAATGAAGATGTAATGAATATGGAAAAAGGTATTTTTCTCTTAAGGTTATATTAAGTTTCTACAAAACTGTCAACAAAATTACTCCATACCTGCAGCTAATAAATATTTAACCAGCTCCAAATGACCCTCTTGAGCAGCCTCCATCAAAGGTGTGGAACAACCAAGTTCTATGTCAGCTCCTGCTTTAATGAGAAAATCAGCAACCTCCAAAAAACCTCCACAGCAAGCCAGAGTTAATGCAGTTTCTTGCGTCTCTTCTGTTTGAGCATTGATGTTTGCTCCTTCAAAAAACAAAAAACAACACCAAAAGCACACATACATCAGAAAACACTAGTTACTGAAACCAGTATCGGCAAACAAAGCCATTTCGAAATGCACAAGGCATCTTCTTATAACTTAACTCCTCTCTAGAGCTGCAGAAATTTTCTTCTAAAACCACAGTGTATCCAACTAAAAGATTTCAACTTTATTTACTACTCTGGAAACCCCTCCAAGGGCCTCAAAGCACTTCTCTACAGCTTTTCAGCAATAACACCATCTCAAGATAGGCCAAGGCCATCATGCAGAGCACAAGTTACCCACATTAACCGCTCACTATTTAACGTCCATTTGAAAAATGCAAACTTGTTCTGAAAAACAATTCAGAATGACCACTTACGAAGTAAACAAGTAGAGCAAAAGGTATTTCGCTTAAAAAACCCACAACTCATTAACTTCTCAAAAAGTGTGTGTGTGCGGTGAGTTCAGAAGTTGTTGAAGAAGAAAAAAATTACAGTAACTCAGCTCTTTTTTTACCACCCCAAGATATGCAGATGCCTATTGAATTACAGTCCACAGAAGGCACCACAATAGTTACCTTGACCAAGTAACAGTGCCACCATCTCTTCATGGCCTTCTCTAGCTGCTTCCATTAGTGGTGTGTATCCTTCATCGTTTACCTCTTCCAAGTTAGCTCCACGTTCAATTAACAAAGCTGCCAGTTCGACATGCCCACCACAGGCTGCCAGAGTCAATGGAGACTCAAAAGAGTCAGCAGGCATGTTCACCTGAGCTCCACTGTCAAGAAGTAATCTTGCCACTTCCACATGGCCATCCTAGGAATTCAAAAAAACCAAGATCAAAAAGACTGTCAAAAAAATCGCTCTTCTCCAAACTTTTAAGTAGTCACTGACTCAAATTCCTTCAAAAGACACAGAATGAAACAAGTAAAGAAGTCCAAAAATATAATGAAACCTGCTTAATAGTTTTCCTAAATATTTGGATAACAGCTAAAGATCTATTATTAAACAGGAAGAAGAAACTTCAAGCCTGTTTTACTGAATATGTTCAAAACTAAAATACTCTAAACCACATATCAAACTTCCCTGCCAATGCTGTAAGTAACAAGCTGGTCAACTTCTTCCTATCGAATTCAAGTTCAGGTGTGCGGACAGGCGTTTTGTTTTGTCTGTCCCAGACAGATGGGACATGGGACTACACCCAAATAGTTGAGAGGCAGCTCGACACTATTTTAGAAGCTTGCCTCCTCCGCAAGAACACCACCGAAATCCTCTAACACCCAGTACTCCTCTTCACTAAAGACTGGAGACACAGAACTGTATGTATGAAATTATCTAAGAAACACAAATTCTAAGAAATAAATTACCACTCAAATGTACTTCTTGCATTCTGCCAACAAATTTACTACTAACACCACCAAGAGTGTAAGAAATAAAGGAGTATTAACAGAATTTCAGTAAAAAAAATTCTCTCAGATATTTATCTTCTCTCCCACCTAAGAACAGATTGTGATGTTCTTCCTAACCGCTACAAAAAACTTTACTTTGCAAACAAGTCACTCAATGCCAGTGCTCTCCGCTTTCTCAAAGAGAGGGAATTTTGTTTTAAATTCAACACACAGTTGCATTACTTGTTAAATACGGTGCATTTTAGTTATAAAAACAATGCATGTCAGGAACATTGTTCGTTCTCACATCCATTCAGACT
Source organism: Pluvialis apricaria (assembly GCA_017639485.1). NCBI lineage: Eukaryota > Metazoa > Chordata > Aves > Charadriiformes > Charadriidae > Pluvialis > Pluvialis apricaria. The sequence continues at coordinate 83,627,776 of CM030010.1, forward strand.
TAGTGTCTCAGAGTCTTTACATTAGACATCCCCAGCTTCTGAGGAGGGAAGGAGAAAAGAGGACAAGGTTTAACTTGGACAACTTTCCTTCCTTCCTTTCTTAAAAAGCAGTTATGCGTGATGACATCGCTTGCCTCTTGGCTCCTGCAAAACTACTTCCCTGCTCAATTTGGTAGCAGAGTCAAGACTTACTTTCTCCGTCGAAGAGAAAAGCCACAATGAGACCATTTGTCAGGGGTTCCTCATACATCACAGGAGCCACCTGAACTACAGCCTTCCCTTGGCAGCACTTCCCAGGTACCATTGTCATCCCGTCAGACTCGTTTTACCAAAACCTACCGCCTAAATTTGCTTTCTTCCTTTAGAAACAACAAAAATAATTTGAGCATATAATCTTCATCCTGGTTTTTTTTTTTTTACGCCACACATTCAGGAACTATTTGAAGTGGCTTTCCAGCTAGCTGTTTACACTGGATCCCTCACAGTGACATATCCAAGTGCCATTCATTTTTGCTTTTGTCTAGACAGAAGCCAAGACCGGCTTGGTCACTGCGGGCCAACAGCAGCACAAACTCTCCAAGCTGGTTTTCTCCATGAGGAAACTGCCACCGTTTCAACTTGGAGTAACCACAACGTGAAGAAGTCTGACACGCAAAACACAGGAGGGCTGCGCAGAAAAACTAGCAGCTTACCGGGAACACGAGGCTATCCCAAGGTTGTCATTGAACAAGGTAAGTACACCTTGATCTCAGATTAACTAATAAGAGGCAGCAAATCGCAGCCGTTGCCATCCTCACCAAGCTAGGAACCACAACAAGCTCTTTTCCTGATCCAATGTGAAACTACATCTGACATTTTTACACTTCATTTTCTAAAGTGTTTTGTACCTTCTTCTGATATCCAAGGAGCAAAGCATCACTTCCTCTCAGAAAAATATCTAGGACATTAACTAGGACATATTCACCTTTTACATGAAATGACATTACTATTTTAGGGAAAAACTCCAAGACTCCATAAAGAATCTCTCCTCAGGGAAATGCAGAGACTGTGCGTCAACCATCAGGCTCTGGCAAGACGGCTCACTAATCATCAACCCGATTCACAACAAGTATGGCAAACAGCAGTATAAAGGTATGCTTCAAAGCTTCTTATACAGGCCAGGCAGCCTCGAGAATACCAGCTGGTGTTTAATCACACAAGGAAGTTTCGTCCGTGCTTTAACACGCCTTGCAGTGGGGTGGTGCTGTTCAGCCCTTCTACAACAGCCAGAAAAAGCCTTGTAACTGCTATTAGACGGCAATGTCATCTGACCGATCTGCACAAGCGCACCAGGCGTATTTTAAAGATCGTCCACTCGGGGCAATCAGTACTCAGCCCTCACTGTGGAAGATTAGGTTACTTCAGTAAGGGGAAGCGCCAACCAGACAAACCTGCTTTTTGCTCCAACAAGGCAAGCCCCATTGCCCCACAACTCATTTGCATTAAACCCATGTTAACTGCTGTCTATAAAAAAAGCACTCGGTCAGAAGTCTTCCCGAATGCCTGATAGGACAAGGTTTAAACAGTCTGACTGGCTTGTATGTAAGTGCTATGCCACATACAAGCAATTCTGTAACATAAATTCAAGTTCAATACTATCCTAGAGAAGGCAGTTTTCGCCTGCTACTGAAGAGCCACAACTGTTTCTGCAGAAAAATCATGCTGAGATGAGAAGGCCCTACACTGCTTTGTTCCAGACTGCAGCCTTTGCAAGTCCTGCTCTAGAAAGCTGCTCCCTCTCTTAAGCTGAGCCGAAGGTACTGAGACTCTCAACTATCCATCAATTCTGAGCAGCAGCGTGGAAATGCCTACTCAGGAACAGTTTCCTGCAGAAATAAGCCAGACAGATTCTTCCTATCGCTCAGTAAGTCACAATAAAAAAATGGGTCTTGACATTTCTGCGAGTCCAATGGACTTCTGTTAGTCTGCCAGTGGAAGGAAAAGGTGAGGGGGAAGAGGGTGGTAAGGAAAAGAAGATTTGTTCCAGGAAATAGCACCTTTCTCTGCAAACTTCTGATCTGTCACCAAGGCGTCCTGATGACAAAGCTACTGCAACATCAAAACAAGGTAATTTTGTCGTCACCTTCCAGGGAACTCGCTGCAAGGACAGCACCTACAACATGTATATGGCTAATCTATTAAGATTTCAGAGTGAGATAAACACTGGCTGAAGTCCTGTTTATCTACATGCCTTTCTTTCTAATGACTTCTTGAGAAGTACAATGGTTTCTGTTAATGATTCCCCTATCTGAAGCCATTAACTTCCTTGAATAGACATAACTGGCTGATTTTAGACCCATTACAGTTATTTCAGGAAAGGGAAGACTAAATAAGGATTTGCAGCACTCCACCACAGGCACAGACACACAACCTGACACTACCCAAGGCTCATGACATGAAAAACACAGCCCATGAGAAATCTAGTTAGAGAGGAGGGTAAAGAGGAAACATAAGAGACAAGTTTTCAGTTTTATTTTTAAGTTCCATATTCAGATGAAGGATTTGGAATATGTTGGCATTAGGTATAAACAAAGTGCTGACCTAGCTAAGCATGCTGCTGCTGTGCACCCTAAATAGTCGGGGAAACCTCTCCAGTAAGCGTTGCACAACAGCCTACTGCCCGTCAGGGTCACAAAGAAAACTGAGGGCCGGCCTACAAATGGAACTTACTTCTGCTTCATTTTGTTTTATTTTCTTTTCTCCAGCAGAAAAAGTTCAAAGCATACTCAGCTCTAGAAACAAACTAACACCTGCTGGATTGCTCATCCTCCTAGCTTACCCCTGCCAACCCTCCGTAAGGTGCAGGGTTAATAAACTCATGGCATCACACTCACTTCTCTGATGGGGAACCAAAATCTAAACAATTCCTAGAGGAGAAATAAAGGGAATAAATGGCACATTTACTCTATCATCATAAAAAAAGCCCCAATCTTCAAAGGAAAAGGCCAAAGGATTTGTACCCTATAACCTCAGGTTATAAGTAGGAAACAAGTTTCAAATAGGATGCGTGCTTTAAAGGAGATGCAGATAAGAGACTTATACAGCTGTTCAAGCCTAACAGTACTTCAAACAGAAAAAATGATTTGAAGACACAGATTTAGTGAGTTTTCTTCACTACAAAAGCCTAGAAGAATCTGAAGTCTGGCATCAATTACACCATTCCAGCATTACAACGTACCCAAACAAACCTTCTCAAGAGAAAGCTTCACATACACTTGTGTTCTACGGCAGAAAAACTATTATCCAAAAATCAGAGTTGTCAGAATCTGACTAAAATTTTTAGAAGGTAATCTGTTCTACACTGTCATTTTATAACTGCCGCAGATGGGCAAAGCAGCAACACGAAAGTACTCTAAGAGGTTAACGATTTCCCCTTCCATTTCCTAGTTGCTTCCCGACCAGCTTCCGATGCTGTGTTTTCAAAGAGCACGTGGCTATGTGAACCGAACTAAACCAAGCTGCACATGCACACCTAAACATAACCACCTACACTGAAAGAGAACTTAGCTTACAAACTCCTTAAACATCACACGGGTATGTTAAATGCCTCCAATTGCCAGGTTACGATCATATTCACGGCCTATGTTTAGCACATTAGACTTTTAAAAAGTATTTCAATAACCACTGAGAATCTTCCACTTTTAAGTTATTTAATTTGGAGATTCCTGTATAAGGAACTTTCCCACCGTAAACTGAGAGTTCCTCACTTATTTTATACAAATCATAAAAGAAAGAAAAAAAGAGGGTTCTGTTCAAATAAATCACTATTATTTACTTTTGGTTAATCTCGAAGTCATTAATTTCTCTGAACTGAGGTCACCACAGTACCTGTTTCAAACCAGGCCTCCACAATTATCAGAAGAGCAAGTGACCTATAACAACACAAGGAGAGACGGAGCCTACAGAATCTGCTGTGGGACAATGAGCACAGCCTTATCCACTGACTTCTGCCACTTCAGGAAAAAAAAAACAGAGTGCAGCTGGACATACAGAAACCTACTTATTCCAAAAATGCATTAATAGAGCTCTCCTGCTAACGCTCACGGGATGCAAGCTTTACCTGATGTCTCTTCAGAATTTAACTACTTTGTCAGCCACGAGAGGACCAAGTTCAATTTTGCTCTTTTAGGAAGGACTATTTTTCAACCAGGTATTCCCCCTGCTCAATTGCTTCTGCAAAAGGGCCATCAGGTACACAGGAGAACCCAAACATCAGAGTTGGGTTCTGTACCGAAAGGAAACCAAAAGGAATCCCTTTGTTCGTCTTCAGAAAGTGAAGAGAGAGTACATATGCCTGACTGCTCAAGGCATACGTCTCTTACCATGCAAGCCTCCATGAGAGCAGTATGCATTTCATCTGTCTTGTGTTCCTGGTCTGCACCAGCTTCCAGCAGAAATCTCACCATTTCTAGATGGCCTGTATGGAGAAAATATTTAACAGATGAAAACTACTTTGGAAAGCGCATTTCACAAGTCATAGAAAGGGTCTAACATACACATAATGAAAGTAATATAAGGCCATGTTACTACATAAATAAAATAATCCCATGAAACGCTCTTGAAAGGCACGTTCATATCTGTGCATTCAATGCGCACAGAAGCTTAACAGCATACTTACTATAAATACAATCCAACTCACTTTGTTTCTAAAATCATGTCTGCACTACATGCGTTCCTTGAGGGGACATTAGAGCTGAGTAGCACACGCTCCAGAAGCTTTACCAGAGTGACTTATTTTGTGTGAAGATATACACCTAACAGCTTTTTGAAATTGTTTGCTCTCAACCACTCCACTAATTCAGGAGTATAGTTCACCGAGTCCTGTATGTGTGACAAATACAGTGAACTTCGCTACCCAGACATGACCAACACAATATATAAGTACGTAAAACAAAGCCAAAGGAAAAAAAAAAATAAATATTGGCACTTCATAACTCAACATGACCGCAGCTATACCTTAAACTAGAACTGCACCGAGCAACACTGTGAATAGCACCAATACTGCCCAGTATGACGCCACATCGCTTTTTCACCCTGCTCCCTTTATTCGGGAGAAATTAAGTGACCTTCTTGGTCCCAAATACCACATGACATTCTACTACAGGAAGCAAGCAACACGAGGAAATTAGGAGCTTCTGTTTATGCCCTAAACCGGAGATCTGGAGCAACACAGAAATGCACAAAACATGAATCAATCATACACGGATAAAGTGAAAAACATAAAAGCCTGAATATCTTCACTTCTGTCCCATCTATCACAGTGAACAACTGACTAAGCAGACATTTAATTTTTCATCTCTGCTTTCCAGCCCCATCAGGATTCAGAGCCCAAGCACATTTTCTCAGGGAGAGAATGTTTTGGGGTCTCGCTCCCCTCTTTCCAACACAGCCTTTGCTCTGACAGCTAGCACAAAAGACAATTACCACATCTTATGAGAACATTCAGCCACAATGAAGCGAGAATTTACCAAGGCAGCTAAAAGAAACATAAATGAAAGACTAAGATCACCTTCTAGTGAGGTGCCACAGATGTACCTCTGCTACCAACATCAATTACTCTACGATGCCAAGAGCCACTCTAATAGCTCTAATAAAACGTGTCCTAAGTGACTATAACAGCAACTGCTCAGCTGCGTGAACACATTTGTCCTCTTTAATTAAAGATCTTCATCCCTTGCTTGGGTGATGCAAGAGAGCTGCCTAATACTCTAAGGGAGGCAAAAAAGGCCAGTTCCCTAAGCACTGGCACCTAAAAGGCAAGGTCCTAGATTCTGCATGTTTTCCAAGTGCTAAAACCTTTAAAATTAAATAATTTCTGTAATTAAGCAGAGGTATCTTGTATAATATAGCTACAGCAGAGAAAGTTTACCATGCTTACTCTGTGATAAAGTGCATTAGTTCCACCCACGCTCGTTAAACCTGTGTATCAAAGTACAGTACCTTTGTAGCAAGCCAATGTAAGCGCGCTCTCCTTAAATTCATTGGAATGCGTATTTATGCCTGCTCCATTTTCCAGCAGCACTCTGGCCACTTCCACATGGCCGGCACTGCCTGCTTCCATCAGAGGAGTGTGACCATTCTCGTTGTGGTCCTCAATACTGGCACCCGATTCCAGCAGTACTTTCACAACATCTACATAGCCTCCAGCACAGGCGTACGTAAGGGCTGTATTGCCTAAAGCCAGAAGAGAAGAAGGTTTGGAAACACAACGTGATAGCATTTCTACACTGGGAAACTTCAACTTACGCTCTGTTTCATCGCTACCTTATGAATCAGGTTTTTTTCAGGCTACAGACCAGTAACTACAGGGAGGGGAAAAAAAAACAAGTTAACTGCCCGAAGTAGCTCAGTGCTGACAGACTGGAGATCTCGATGTGCCTGATGACTGCGTCTACCCATTTTTACCCCATCTCATCCCAGCTTCCGTGACAAAAACCCACCCCCTTTCCTGTTAATCAGTAGGCACGTACAAATCTTACACACCTCTATAAGGCTAGTTCAAAAATGCACATTGTCTTTACAAAGCGATGAAAACAGCCTCCCGGAAAAAACTACAAAAACATTTATCTAAACAGAACAGTCAGAGAATCTGCCTTTATGAAGGATAACTTAAAAAAAGTTAAAGGTCAAAGCAGTATTACTGCTCAGAACCACTTCACTGAAGACAAAAAAAAAGAGGGTGTCTTCTGGTATCCTAACTTTCCTCATCATTCAGAGTCAGTACTCACTTTGTCCATGACTGTTGACTACACAAAATCTCTCCACTTCAAGGCCACACAAACTAAGTTTCCCCATTTGGTCATTTCAACACAAATGCCTACCTAACTGCCATGAGAAAAGGGGGCAATCCTGTCATGTTTACTGTTTTCCCTTAGTTTCCTAGACCTGATGCCAAATAATTTCCTACGGACACACAAACTTCCCAAACTGTGCTTAAAATACTATGTGACAACAAATCCTACATACACAAACACCTTTCCATTACTAATTGACCTCATCTACCTTTGTATATCTGCAACCAACTAATATTTTACAGCTTCATTTAAAAAAAGAAAAAGCAGACAGTAAGTAGTAAAACCCACAACAAAGCATTCTTGCTTGGCCGAGAGTTATTCCTCAAAAATTTCCACCCAAAGTTTCCCACACTCTGGATATCTCAGCTTTCAAGTCATTTTCAACAAGCTCAAACACTCTTATTTACCTGTTGACGACTGTGCATTCACATCAGCACCATGAGCTAGCAGCAACTTGACAATTTTGACATGTCCGCCATTAGCAGCAGCCATTAAAGGTGTTATGTCTCCTTTAATACCACGGTCCTCTACATTAGCATGCATTGCCAGAAGAACCTGTGAACAGAAGAGTGATCAACACCAGCAAGCGACGAACCACCGTGTCAAGATGGCTGAAACGCTACACAAAGCCCCCACCTTCATCAACACACAGTTTTGTGTTAGAAACACTTGGAGAACTAAGCACAAAGAATGCATCAGCAACATTCAGTTTACGTTTAAGTCTCCATCTGCCAGTTAACTGACATTTTCTACTACTTTAACACCGCCTTCCAGGTGCATAAGACTCAAGTACATTTATTCAACACTTATTTTTGTACAATACACATACTAAAACCAGCTAGGAAACCAACCTGCGCAAGCTCATAATATCCTGCTGAGCAGGCTAAACAAAGGAGGCTTTCCCCTTCTTCTGTGTGCTCGTTCACACTTCGTCCTTCAATTAGCAACTTCCGCACAGCATTTACATCTCCTTCAGAACAAGCCTCTGCCAAGCTGCGGCTAGTAAGATAGAAAGCATTTAGAAAGGAAAATGGACTATGCTTGAAAAGCTTGTTTTACATGCAGAGTAAAAATCCAACATGGCATGAGGATTCAGTCAACAATAAAGAAAACAAACTACAAAAGTGCCAACTGCTAATTAAAAAGGTGCCACTTTTACACTTAAGGTTTTCCACAGAACTTTTCCCAAAACTGAGTAATGTGCATACTCGGCCACTCCTGTTACTAAATTTTAACAGAAGCTTACAAAAGAAACATCTGCAGGATGACCAAATTCTGCATTATCTACAACTGAAGCAGAAAACACGTTGAGAAGACGCAGTCATGGACTTGATTTACTGTCTCAGCACCATACATGCAGCACGATGTTATGTCCTACAGAAGTAAAAAACCTTTTGGGTAATCACTTCACCTGAAAAATAAGTATTAACTTTGCCTTTTGAAAGGCTGATCATATAGCCCTGCAAACAAATCACTGTTGGTTTATATTAGTAATTACAACATAATACACAGCCTCAGCCTTTCCTGCTTTGCAGTTCCAGTTTGAAAACACAGGTTTTGTCCCACTCATTTTCTGAAATAAGGTTCAAAGAAAAGCAGAACTGATGAAATCATGGTAAGTATACCACCATGAGTATTCCCTTCCCAATCAGCAACCACTACCCAGCATTGCATTCACATTCTCTTTTGCCCCAGGATCAGAGGACACAGAAATAGCCTGTTCATCTTAACACTAACTTTTGTTCAGCTTTGTAACTGTTAATTAAACTAAAACAAGTCACTTGCATCAGTTTTCTCCTGTAACAAAATAAATCGCTTCCCCTCTGTCCTGTGCTGAAAACCCCTGAATCTTGTAACACAATCCGATGTTTCAGTTATGGCCCTAACCCAACCAAGCAGAAGAGTAATAATCTCCCGATTTCATGAGCCCTGAGTCAGAGCACGTGTGGTTCTTGTGTCACTCCACAAGTTCTTCACTTCTATCATTACAATTCTGTTTCAGTTAAAAAAGGGTCTACTGGAAGCATACTTTCAATCCTGCCTATTCTCTCTTCGGTTGACATTGCCTTCATTCCAAAACAGTTATTGCTTTGTGAGAATAAAAATTCAAGTCTGACATGTTTCCCTAGTTTGCTCCAAATACTTGGATCAATAATAATAAATCCAAGACTACTGGCCTCACCCCACCCACTGCCCTTCATCTCTTCTCCATTTAGGAAGTCCCACCAACACAGAACTAATTCAAAAGTGAATTAAAAAATTAAGTAGTTAACAGAAAACTATATAACTCAATGCAAATATAAGCAATTCTTAAAATAGTCATGATGTATTTGTGCAGCAAGGACTAAGTTATACCTGTATACTGTACCCAGGACTCCTATTTAATCTGTGCCACCAGACACAATATTAACATATGGAGAATTATTTCTGAAATATGCCTTTCCCACATCCTCTGGCCTCGTTAACAACTTTGGCAACAGCCACCCTTCACAAGGAAAGAGGTAGCTGGGGGCAGGCAGGGAGGCAGAGAGAATAGGAGACATAACCCCAAACTACTTTGCTCTTCTTCACACACCCCAATCACCACACGAAGAAGTGTTTCTTTGCAGTTACTGAGTATACGAGGAACAAACTGCCACCTAGGACGGCAGCACTTGGTTGTTCCTAACACTCTGTTCCTGCTGTAGTGAAGGTTAATAACAACCTAGAAGGGAACCTTCTTTTTCTTTCCCTCACAAACATCCCAGTAAGAGAAAGTCCAGCTGAAGAAGCAGCCACATCCTGGCCCAGGCTCTGTCCAAGGTCCTACCCGCCACCAACCTGCCGTGAAGGCTCCCGTCCCTCCACACTGGTTTCCCTCCTCAATTAAGAAGGCCCTCTGAAGTTCTCCAAAACAACAGATCGGGGTATTTTTTGGTCCCAAAGCTAGTTTCATGCTATCACTGACTGACCCATTACTGGATTTGCCCATTCTAAGGCCCATACTATTTAAGAGCTTAGACATCTTGTCTCTCTAGTTGGTGAAGTTAAATTACTTGGAGCGTGGTTTCGGAATTCTAAGCAGTATTAATTACTTCACTCCCTACTGCAAGACCTGACAGTCCAGGAATATTTAACAAGAGAAGCACAGGTGATAACTTGGCACTAATTCCACTTGAGTAAGAGTTTCACCACCCTATAATCAAAAGTGATACAGCAAGAAAAACAGCTCCTAAAAGTAGCAAAGTGCTGAAAAACATCCAGTATAAAATTTGGCTTACTTGTCCGTCTGCCCTGCATTTGCTGTGCTTTCTGCTCTCATCCGGGTAAGTGCAGCGGCAGCTTCATCCAACGCGCAACTGACCGAAGAAGTCAGTCTGCGAAGCACCTCAGGATCTGCAAATGCTTTACCATCAGCTGTAGACAGCTTACCTATTCCTTTCATTCCAATTTACAACGAATTGGTACATATGCCAGAAAAGGAGAGAACAGAGAAGTTGAAATTGAGCCTATGAAATCTGTTGGCAGAAACATCCCAAACATCATGAACTACAGCTTCCAAAATGAAGGGATTAACTGTTTAAAACACTAATTTAAAAGCTGCACTCAGAGGTGTTGCACATGTATTAAACCCTCCGATCCACAGAAGGCATTATTTTTGAACTACTGACAACTACTTAGTATAAGCAACTCGTAACGCTTTTCATACAGTAATTGTTACAAAACAAGGCCTCATAAGGCATTGTAGTTTTTGATAGAAGGCTGCAAGTCAAGGTCAGGTGTCAATTTTTACTCAGGCTTTCAGAAATCCAATGTTGGAGGAATCTCATTAGAAGCACGGCCCTCACTTGGAACTCTGATTTTCCAAAATTTGAAAGGCTTTCATGAACTTCTTTCTCTTCTGTGACTTGCACAACCTTGCCAAGCTCATACTGCCTTACATTCTGCATGTGTATCATGCTCATATGGATTAGACTTATGCAAGCGGTTCCAGCGGGGTTTCATGTGTAAGAGCTTCGGGGTTAAACCTGTACGGGACACAAGTACTTACCTGCAGCTTCAAGTAAAGCTTCTAATCTTGCCTGGGTTTCTGGATCTACTGTTCTCAGGTCAGCACCATCAGCAGTACTCGACAAAAGCAATTTAGAAGCTGTTTCCAACATAGGGTTTTCAAGATCATCCTGATCCAAGATAAACGATTCCACCTGAAAAATAACAAATCTAGTTTAAGAACGATAAAATTGACAAAAACATACTTAAGACACGGAGTACCCCGTAGTTGTAGATACCACTTAAGTATTTGCTTTTTAATTATTAGCCAAACTATCCTCAGTTGACTCAAACGGGCATTATTTCATCAACGGAAGCAATGAGATTTTCCCAAATCACATACAAAGAATGTACCTTTTATCATCTTACCCACTTGCTTTGTGACTAGAAGCCACATGATATACCAGAAAAGCTTAAGATTGACTTCACATCTCCACACTGCAATCTACAGTTTTCAAGTCCAACTTAACACAGAGAGGGAGAAGTGGAAGAGTTGATGTCACTCCAGAATACCTAAAGGTAGCAGCTGCCATCAGATTCTGTGCAAGCTGTTGGTTCACTGTTGGTTTTTTTCCCCTCCTCAAGCATCAAAGACACACGTAACAGACAGAATTATTCCGTTTCACACAACCCAGTCATCTTTCAAAGAAGTAACCTACCCTCAAATGGCGTTAAACCCTACTAGCACACAAAACCAGAAAAACTAAGTCATGGCTATTTTAGTGTCGACTGTCAGAATTCTTCCGACTTGCAGAAAAATTCTCTCAGCTATCTCACTCCTTTCAAGTCTGATGTCTCCTAATCCAACATTCTGAAAAATAAAAGGACCAGCAAAAGGACCATGCTCTGGATATAATCAGCTCAAATGCAACACACGAGTTTCACAGAACCTTTCTCAAGAAAATATTTATTTAAAATATCACCTACAGAATGTGCAACCCATTGTATCCAGCTTTTCTCATAAAACAGATGCGGAGTGGTGTAAGTTCTCCTGAAGATCCTACTTCTCTATACTCTCCATTGGGTTTTGTTGTGAAACACATCACAGAAATTAGAGAGATCAGTATATTAGAGAGAAAAGCCCCAAGTATCCATTTGTGCTTTACTGCCTGCTAAAGGAAGACTGGGACAAGTACTTTAGAGAAGCCACTCCTCTCAGAGTTCCATGAACACACTCCTCAGCTATGAAATAGTCATTGAACCGTTTATTAGATGATAAAGATCAAGTTTAAACACCCCCTTGCAAAGCTCACCAGCCTCAAAAATTTATGCCTTTAAACATCAGAGAAACCGAAAAATAAAAAACAATGCCTAACTGAAACCAAAATCGATCTAAACACTAATCTACCAGACAAACCAACCACATGTGTCAGCCACCCCAACAACACGATTAAGAACTGCAATGATCTTTGGATAAAAGCAGCTACTGTCTGCAGTACAGCAGTCATCTATTTCCACATAGAATAGAGTTCACCAAGATAGAAATACAATTAATTTTATTTTTAAGATTCATGTGTGTCTCCAAAGTTTAAAAGCAGTCTCATGAACATCACAAGTTCAGATTCCTGCAGATAAATGCCTTAAGAACCTAAGTGGACAGATAAACTAGATAAGTGACCAATTAGTCTCTGGACTCCTGAAAGGCCTCCCTCCATCCTCCCATCTCTTCTCTTGTCCCAAGTGAAGAGCTCACACAAGGGCTCTTCCTTCTGCAGTCTGCCTCCAGCTCAAAACTTACTGGGAAATGGTACGAGGGCATAGCTTGAACCTAAACACCTGGTTTGTTTAGGAAGGTAGGCTGAGAATTACTTTCAAAACGACTTCAATTTATCACTTCAACCGTACCATCGATAAACAAAACCTCCTGTCAGGCACCTTTTGGCAATACACAAGCGCGCATCTCAGGGCCATCTTTGAAGCCTCCTTCCACTCCTCTGAAGCCTCTTTGCCCTCCTCCTTCAAACCTAGGAACGCAGCAAACTGAAGGGGATGACTTCCAGCTTCTGACGGAAGTGCCTCCGATGTCAAAAGCCACCACCAACAGGGCAGTCCTGCATGCTGATCCTCCGCACTACTCTTTTCCAAGAGATCCTCACACAGGCTGCAGCTTTCCAGTTTGGCAAACTGGTGAAGGCAACTCCTAGTTTCTTCCCCAGTCCTAAGGAACAGTTCACTCCTGCCTTGCCCAGGGTCCTTGGTTGGTCACTGCCAGCGCTGCTCTGTGCATCCACAAGGCCGTTTTTAGGCCGGTTTCGGTTCATCTGAGGACTTGCTGTTTGTCTTCTTCCAGAGGACGAAGCCTGCTGCAGCAAGCGAGCGCCAAGAGACAGATTTCACCACTGGAAAGGCAAACAACTGAGCAGTCTGAAGGATTCTTGGCTCACCCAACTCATGCAAAATCCCGACTACTTAAGAATACCTGAAAAAAATCTCATGTGAACGAGATATTTAACAGCTGGTCACCGTTCTTCCTAACACTATGAAGTATTTGCTAAGAAAAAAGTCAAAATAGGAAAACGTCTCCCCCCTACTCATATCTTCTCCCCTCAAATTAGGTCTTTTATGCAGTTTAAGTTTCAAGTGGAAAAATGTTCCTATTTTCCTTCCAGCTAAGAATATCAGCGTGCTATGATTAAAAAAACAACTATAACACAAGGAGAATGAGGAGAAAAAGCCATTTACCAAAAAACAATACAGCACCAAGACTACCACAAGTTATCAGGACAAAACTTCTCTTGCAGTAAAGTTTTGAAAATGTTTACATTATGCGCTGTCATTTAAACTGTTTCAGAGAAACACCTCAAGAAATCAGCTTAAGTAACAAATTTAGACTATTTTGCAGCTTTATGTAACGCTCATTTTCCTTTTCTAAGGCAGGAGAGAGACATCTTCAACCTGCGGCTCGCAGAACTTTTCATTAAGCCTCCAGTTACCCTCTTCCGTATTCTCACAATTGCCTTTTAGCTCAAGAGTTTCATTAGATCGATAGTGTTGTATTTTCAACCGGTTCAACATCACACAACACCATATCGGGTGATCGTGAGAAAAGACAGTGTCTAAGAGTGCTGAATAAAACTGTATTTTGGTAGAAGTGAAAATTCCATTTGTGCTTCTCAGAAAAGACTGCCTTCTCTACAGAAGCTACAAACTAAAGACAAAGCATTTCCATTTACCAGGCCAAGTAAACAGACATTTCCTTTGATGGTCTTCAGATGTATTTCATTTCCCTTAACTAAAAAAATGTGTAGAATACTGCACAAATGCTCCACCTCACATATCAGAATATTTAATCTGGGTTCTCAGTCAGCATTTCTCCAATCAAACAATACTCTGACATAATCCAATTGTTCAGACAGTCCCCAACAGAAGGCCTTTTACAAGACTTCTCCTCCTCTCTCATCCTGCAATAAAAATCTCATGCTCTGTACTTGCTCAAGTTTACTTTGCCTGTAATCACTTCGAGTGTACTTGGTGCTTCTATAATCAAAAAAGCTGCTGGGAGAACAAAATTGCTGAGTTCTGACTACTCTCAAACAGAACAGTGTATAGTTTTGATGTGTTGAATACAAGTGTAAAGAGAAATTAAAAAATGGCTTAGAAAAGTGCGGTGTTAACATGTACGTAAAGCCAAACCTCAAGGAAATTTCATGCTACAAATACCTTAGCATACGTTCCACGCAGTATTTTTCTAGGCAAAAGAGTCATTCTAAATTTTCCAAGTATTGGAATGCTAGACTGAACTGAAAATTTCAACGTTACGTGCTTTTATCACCTCGTATTAGAAAAATGAGCTCTTCCCACTTAGCCAAGCTTTGCAACAACATCAAATTGGGTCCTGCACGCTCGTCCTCTCCCTCAGGGACCCCTTTTGGCCTTGTCCCCCTGCACACTCTCAGGCTCCTGCAACGCATGCCGCTGTGTGCACGCACTCCCACAGACCTATGTGTTTTGTTCTCACCCTTTTCTGTTGAAGTACAGACTCAAAACCCCACCTGGTCTTTCCTCCTCCAACCTTGGGGGGATCTGTTTGCTCCTTTGGTTTTCCCCATCAAGTAGGAAACGTCAAGGGATCTCCTGTTCACCAGACCAGAATCAAAAGGTGTAACTTTTTACGAGAACTATTTTATGGGCAGGGATATATCTTCTGTAAAGAACGGTACTTCTGCATTTTTAGTACTGTTTCGCCATCTGGTACACGGACATACAGACATCTCAACCAGGTAGGAGCCAATCCACCAGGACTCATGTCTATACACCATGAAGTCAGCCCTGCAAGGCATCAGCAACTTTATGTTTTTACTGCGAAATACCAGATATTGAACATACATTTTAATAAATGCCAGGTTGGAGCAGAAAAATTAGCACAACTGAGCTACTTGGCTCTTGCTACCATGTGATGCTAGATCAACTACAGACACAATCCAGTTCTTGACACTAACTCAAACTTCATCAACCTCTCACCATCAAGCCATACACATATAAAACTGCCATCTGCACAGATCCCACCGTGGACTTGCTGATGTAAACAGCACCCCACATCCCCATAGCAGTGTCTTCCAAGTCCAAACATACGCCTCCACATGGTCTCGCACAGATGTCAACTCAGGACAAAGAATAAACTTCCTCCCATAGCTTCCAGCATACACACACACAAAAAAGAAAACCAAACCACCACACAACACCCCCCCCATGCACTGGATTCAAAGAGAAGTCAGACAGCTATTGATTTCAATTTTAGTACTAATAAGGCTAAACACAGATTAGCATCTTCTTAATTTTATGTTAGGCCAGGCAGGAAGGAAGGGAGGTGGGAAGATACTTGCCACCTACAACCAACTGTCTCTTCACATCTTCTACGCTTATGAGATAGAAATCCAGTACTCAACACCAAACGCCTCCTCTAGAAGCACACCAACTAAGGTATCAAGCTAATCAAGTCTCTCTACTACCAAAATTGGAATACAATACCTAAATTAACATTACAAGCATGAAGTGACAGCAACTCTAATCTTACTCTCAGTGCTAGTACCTGCCACACACTGACAATTTATTATGAAAACTCTTCATACACATTAAAACAAAACACAGTACTACAAATCTGACCACAACAAGATTCACCTGTGATGATACTGCACAACTGCAATGATAAGAAGTTCTAACCTTGTTAGATGCCACCCAATAAAGAACCCAAAAGCAGAGCTAAGCCTTTTTGTTACACTAGTGACTTTGGTACCTTTAAAATGTCACTTGGTTTAGTCTCTGAACTCCCCCTTTTCATGTGTATCTAACACTTTGTAATACTTACACTTTACATCAATATAGTCGCCCACAAAGCGCTACCAGAGAGCTTTATGATTAGCTCAACTCAACCAATCCTAGAGAACAATAAAAGCAACGACTTAAAAACTCATTTTTGAACAATGGCAGAAAACAGTTCGTTTCCAGCATCCACCACCTACTACAGCCCTCACTGCAGAATGACAAAAGCCCATTATTTATCCATCTAATCAGTACAGAGCTGCCATGAATAGCTCTGGTCATTAATTTACAGAGCATCTCCAGCAGTTTTTTTTTAATCACTGTTTTACAGTTTTTCCTCAATCACAGCTGTGCTGTAAACACAACCCAGGGGAATTAAGAAAAGGCTGTAAAAAGCTATTTTCTCCTTCTTATCCCAGGTTACCCGCCTGCTTTCAAGAGCCCATTTTGCCGATTCCATTCCCTAGTCCTTGTCTTGAAGGCCATGCCACATCCACACAGTATTTCCGTGCTACTGCTCTCCAGCATTTCGTCAGAAATTAACACAGAGTAAATATCCAAGACCCTACATTGCATATAAATTACAATAATTAGCCTCATATTACTGTACCATGTGCCATCTGAAAGCGGACGCACAGAGATGGAGGGCAGCAAACAGTTGCTTAATTGTATGGTACATCTAGGCACAGGGTGTCATTAACCCAGCCCAAACGCTTGCTCAGAAGAACCTGAAGAGCACCCACGGCCAAACATCCAGCAACATCTTCCTGGAAGCAACACGAGCTCCCAGCCGCACTTCAGCCACTGTTTGTAATAAGAAAACAGGCAACATAATATTTCTATCTTGAAGCCTTACATGAAGACATGCTCAATAAAAGTAGTAAACAGTTCCCACAGTATCAAGTAAACAGTGAAATCCAGTTTAAGTGTCTAGCAGTTAGGTTGCAAACAACACCTCTGGAAGGCTGTGAAATAGCAAGTCGCACTCATTAACATAATAGGATGAAACGTTTTTAAGCCTCAGTGTTTTTAAGCTCCGTAAACAACAGCATCTGAAACCTGATTTGGATGAACCACGCTAGCTCAGACAGGGGTTTTAAAAGGCCCCAAACACACCTTTAATGAAAAGTATATATTTTTCTGCAGGTTTTTTTCCTGTTCTGGGGGCTGGCCCTATTTTCTAGGCTTACAATCCAACAGCAGGTTTGGTTCTCAGCTTTGGTCAGATGACTCCCATGAGTTTTGCCTCATATTATTAGCCACTGATTACAATTGTAGAATTTGCTAAATTTTCACCTTGGCACTTGAACCTTTCGTGTTTGATACCCAGAGGGTGCCAAATGGATCCTGTGAGAATCACGACTTTCTGAAGAACCTAGCATACAAGGAACAGCTAGTGACTACTGCCACGTACCCAACTTCACCACCTCCAATAGACCTTAACCGACAAGTCCTTAGGTACAGAAGGACTTACTGCCAGTTTGCAAGTGCTGTAACCCTTGATTTTTCCCAGCTCAAAAAATTTTGGAGAGCAGCGACAGGTTTTTAAAGACACTGTGAAAATTAACAAGGATTTTCTAGTCCGTCAGGTATCGCAAAGCCATCATCAGACTGAAATGACAACCACGACCAAGTCAGTTAATAAACTTAGTCCCACTACATCGACAAGTTACTGGCTTGAAGAGCAAGGAAGTTTTAGATTCTTCACTTTCTCAACTAAAATAACTTTCACGCAGTGAGCAGTTTTAATCCCAACTTCCTCGAGGAACCCCTCATGTCAACAGCAGAGCCCGACCCACAGTTGCACGACGTTCCTGTTGGGCTCTACCAACTCACATCCAAGATAATCTCCGCTTGCGCTCCAGAACAGTTTTAGCTCTCACACCTCCAATGGCAGAGCGCTAATTATTTCTGTCCCTGTCCTTCATCTCATGGATATGACTGATTGTTTTTACAGCCAGTGTCATTCCCATGTTTAGAGGCGGACCTACAGCACTGAACGTGCCGGCCTGGCCGGGCAGGGATGGGGGCACCAGGCTGGCGCAGACAGACCTTTTCCCAACCACCACAGAGCAGCCTATAACCCCCCCTGCGTTCTGGCATCAGGACCCCATCAGGATTTTCTTCTGCCTGTTCTTGTATGAAAAATGGTCCCCAAGTATTTTTAGCTGCTGATCAGTTCCAGTGAGCATCTGCTGACCCCCAGCCTCGGGGACCACTGGGAAATTGTTCCAGGTTATTGCAAGACACTGCCCCAAAGAGGAAAAAAAACCCCACACATCTCCATCTTTCATACAACTTCTGTGGGCGTTTCTTTAAAAATCAAATATTTTCCACTGTTCATTTCATGAATATACTCCACGAGTCTGTTTGACACAGAAATAGCAGCTTTTATACTATTACCTTGCAAATGGAACACACAAGAGGAAATAAAACAACACTCCCAGTGCAAGAACAAAGTCCAACTCTGACTAATAACTAGTTAAGTTTTCTTTGCACAACACTGCTAGGTATTTTTAATGTCTTATATCTAAACATTCAACACACTTCAAGGGATTCGTGAGGTAAGAGTGACTCAAAACAAAGCAATGATGTATTTGGAACGCAGCAAACCGGGCCAAGTATTTCAAGCACCATTTTTTTTCACTTCGGCATCCAAAATCTAACATACAAATCGACAACCCAAAAACTCTGCAAATTCCATTGTGCTTTTAACCTTAACGGGCTACCAAAGCCTTCCCATGCAGCTTTCAATTCTAAGTGTCAAGAAACCATCCGGAGTCTTAGAAAGACAAAACACTCGTTATTCCAAAGGTGCTTTGTAACGCCCGTACAAGGCACACGCGTGGCAGTTTTTGTACATCTTAGACACAGCTCAGTGTAAGAAAAGGTAGCAATTTTTTTCAGCTCCTCACACATCCCAAACTAAAGCGAGAACTTGATGGCCTGCTCTCCCATACCCTGCTACCTTTTAGCCCTCAGGATATCACCTCTTACTCTTTCCAAGTACGTTAACCCATGTCAGCTGAAAGGAAAAAATACTCTCAGCTTACTGGACAAAATACTCTGACCCGAAACATCAAGACAAAGCAAACAACTTACACACGTCTTGAAATAAAACAGCGAGAACAGATTTTGACTTTATCAAACTAAATATTAAAGCCAGGTGTCTGGTCCTGCCTTTTTGTCTAAGGCTACCTGCGTTCAGATGAAATTGCCACTTAGTTACCACAGGTTTCAAGCCATTTTAAGATGTAGATCTTCACAGCATTAACAACTTATTACATTAAAAATCCCATTCAAAACTTTACTGAAGGCAAGCCTCTGGCATTGGTTGCTGGTTTTGTGGCAACAAAACGGAACATCACGGCCACCTAATTTATATGACACAGCACTGAGGTGAAAGTGATGGTTTACCCGATATTTACAAAAAAGACCATTGTCTTCAGGTAAACATCAGCTTCCTGGTTGCTGAAAGGGAAAGCATACACTGAAGCCAAGTGAGGCAGACTGTTTTGCCTACTCCATTTCAGCCTTGCGGGCTTTGCGTTTTTCCTTCAAACCTATTTTGAAACAGGAACAAGCCGTGTGATTCTCCTTTGCCCTACCAGCTACTACAGCAGCACTGTCACCGCAGACACAAAGTCGTACAGCAGCATTTCTTCCCCGTACAGGGAGGATTGCTTCCAGTTATCTGGGATACATCACCAGATCTGCTGTCTTTCGAACACGCAATGACCCTCCCCAAACCTAAATGCCTTGCTCAGCAGAAATCTGAAGTCTGGCAGCTGGATCGTCTCAACAGTATCTTGTTTCGTTTTATTCCGTCAACTACACACATCATTTCTCTTGCTGCTGCTAAAAAAAACAAAAATAATAAAAAGGGGGAGGGAGGGAAAACAGGGAGATAAGTAACAGCCCATGCTGCTGAAATGGCATAACACCATCCTCATGACTGGCACCGACAGAGTTTCTGCTGCAGGGACACCTGCATTATTACTGCAGTGTGTTTCTGATGACGAGACAGGTGCTGATGTATTCACATGAAAATGCCCTCCTCTCCTCTGTAGTCATATCCCCAGCATTGCAAACAACAATAGAGGGACAGGCAGATTGACACCTATAGCTACAAGAAGGCTGTGAAACGACAAGGGAACACACCTTCAGCTTAATATTTTTCTCCCATTTCAAATCTTCATTCCGAGCACTTGCTGTACCTCCACATTAAGCAAATTTATGCATTAACTAGTATTCAGCTGCAATTGTTCGTTTGAGAAAAATTTCATGCCAACGTGAAAATAACACCACCTCAACTCATTATCTTACTAAGTTCCCTGCCCCAGATTCACATTTATCTGGGGAAAAAACCCACAAGTTTTAGTTGCTGTCAAGAATAACAAGATACAAAAATCACACACACACAGAAAAAACATATCAGCTAAACACTTACTCTAAAACTGCCTGCCATCGTGCTTCTGAAAGCTCAGCTTTATACAATACTTTTATATTAACATTTAAAAAGCTGACACATTTCCAATCCAACCACTTGAACACAGGTATGCACCTTCACTCTCCCTTCAAGCCCCAAAATAAAGCTCACCATGAACATTTGATAGAAACCATCTCTTTTAGAGTGGGCTTCGAAAGAATTGACCGTAGAAGTAAAACTTTCTTGACAGTGTATGAATAATCCACTTAGGCTGGTGTTGCACCCGGGCCAACCCTGAGATGTAGTGGTCTACATCAAAGCCACTGACAAACAGGTAACACCGATAACAAAGGTCGCTCCCATACTGTCGAAAAGCAAAATGGAAATGGCTTTCTGCAAAATAGCCCTGACAACTGAAGGATACTAAACAGCCAGCCCCTACACAAGCAGTTTTTGCTGCTCTTAACAAGTAACCTGTCACATCTTCCCAAATAATACAAGTCTGAGAGACACAATAAAGGGGACATGTAACAACCATGAAGAAAAGAGATGATGCAACTGAGCTTCCCAGAATCACCCCCTCCACTCATGGCTGAAATCCCCCAATGTCACACCTGAACAACAACTGCAGCCCCCTAAGACTCTCTCCCCAGTATCCGAGGTAAGCATCACTTAAGCTACTTAGCAAGTTACTTACAGGGCCACACGAACCAGAGCCCGCTCGTTACAGCTGTAAAAGGCTTAGAAGGGTTACACTGCCTCTCACCACCTCGCCAATTCTCCATCCAAACTGTACCACAAGCTCTGTAAGACAAGCCTTCTCAGCTATATAAACGGCATTTTAGAGTTTTCCCGCCTCCCCTCCTGCTGAAGGATAGCTCAAGGACTCTATTATCTCTCTGGACAAGCTTGCACTTAAAGCACATCCTGAGGCCCATCACCACAGACTCAGACTCACCCCTAATCATGACACCACCAGCTTCGACAGATCTAGTAGTAAGAAGTATGGAACGCAGAGAACACAAGGAGTACAGGACAACATAGCTGTACAAAAGTCTTCTCAGTTTTGTCATTCAACATGTAGAAATTGGGAAGTACATTAAGTGACACACTGCTCTTAACAGAGTATTTTGGACGTCCAGACGAAAAGTGCCTTGATTCACAGCAACGCGAGCATCTCTGAACAACGTGTGCACTACCGAAAAAAGACCAAGCAGCCCTGCTGCTCACTGTTACGTCCTATTCCTCACTGCCCTACTTTCAAGGGACTAATTATTCTCTTAAGCCTTGTTTAAGGAAGGTGAGCTCACAAGAAAGAGAAAATCCTTCTCTAACAGTTGGTCACGTTCCTTTTCCACCAGACTCACCTTTTGCTTTGACTATACACTGCAAGGATAGATTTAATGGGTGTACTCTCAATACAATCATTTCCAAGCCCGCACCGAAGCCCCTTGCTACACCAACAGATCCACGTCAACTGATTTAGAACCTTGAAGCATCCTCATTATAAATGACACCTAAGGAAAAGGTGAAAACTTGAAAAAATGAAGATGCTAAGATGTTAAAAGCACAAATGCATCGTTTCAACTCTACTATCTCTACAAAAGCCAGGCTTGAAAACCCAATGACAATTTATTATCTATACCACTGGTTAATTTCAGGGGGCTTGTCTGCATGTTTGTTGCCTGCAGAGTCTTCAAGGAGAATTATCTTGAGCTTTCTTTTCACAGCTCAATAAGCAGCCCTTTCTCTGTCACTCTCAGGCTTTGTTGTAACAGATCAAGACCCTTAACTAATCCTTTGAGAAGGGAGTTCAGAGCAGCTTAGCACAACTAAAGGTGGGCCAACTTCTCACAAGCGCATGTTGTGGAGTATTTTTCACCTCTTCCATTACACTGGCTGGATGCGTTTTGTTGCAGTTTCAGTTCAGAACTGTGCACACCCATCCATTTCCAGCCGAAACAAGTTGTTATTCTAAGGACTGTAGATCAGCAGAGCTGAACAATGGGAACACGAC
Organism: Pluvialis apricaria; assembly: GCA_017639485.1. Taxonomy (NCBI): domain Eukaryota; kingdom Metazoa; phylum Chordata; class Aves; order Charadriiformes; family Charadriidae; genus Pluvialis; species Pluvialis apricaria. The sequence continues at coordinate 83,650,343 of CM030010.1, forward strand.
ATCATAACTGCTATGTAGACAAAGCTAGCAGCAATAAAGCCCTACACAGGAACAGTGCTGTGGGGCCTTGCCTTCACCCAGATTTTCTAACAGCATAGTTGAAGCCTGCTAATACACGAGCAGTTCTCTCAGATTTGCACACACTCTTATTTCTTGCAATGAGGCCAGGCCTCAGATGACCCAAAGCAGCTTCTCTGTACTCCATGCCAAGGAAGCTGCCGAACTTAGCAAACTATGCAGATTCAGAGGAAAAAAAGAGGACAGGCATTTATAGCTATTCTTGTCAACCGTAGGCAAGGCCACCCTCCTATCTCTCAACACACATGATATAAAACACCAAATCCTATGCTCATTCAAAATAAACTTCCAAAAACAAAGTCCCCCTAACACTGCTACACAGCAGTTTTCACTGACAGAGCATGCTCCATTTGTAAGGCTGAAAACAGGGAAACCACCGACTTTCCCAGTCTTCACGAAGAGATGCTTCAGATTTGCTATGCTAAATCTGCCAGAAAGCATTTCTCAGTCAGCACGACTTGCAGAAATTAGCCCAGTCAGCTTGGCTACGTTCCTCCCTGCATCTGCAAGCGACTACAGCAGTGGTAAATCAGCTACAATTCCCACCAGGAGTTTGCTCCCATTGCCTGACTGTTGTCAATTGACTTATTTCTGTGTGTTGCCCAACTCTGATGTTAAAGCCAAACTTAAGCCCCAAACAGAGGGCAACTCACATGCTCATTTATCCCACAAAACCTCCGAACAGAAGACTACTCTATTGCGCTGGCTGCTACATACACACACAAGAATACCTCCACTCCCTGAAACTTTTAACACACAGAGAAGCTATTACATCAACAGCTATTTGCTTCAACAATATCAGAAGGCAAGTGATCCACGTTTGTCCACATTTTTTCATCCCCGAACACAGATACAGAGATATATAGACTGATCAGATGATGGGACAAGAGAAATAACGGAACAGAAACTAAGGATTAAATAGTTTGTATTATGTCACAACAAGTTACCATTACCCTCAGGACTAAACCTCAGATCTCCTGATGCCTAATGTGTTGCTTTGTTAACTCAAACACCATGTCTCCCATATCCATGAAATTCCTCCCCCTCCCCAAAACTTCAGGGGAAACGACTCCGTGTTCTGCTGGAAGAAGGCCCTCCGGACAGCCTTTGTGGAAACCCACCACCAGCACCCACTGCCACCCGCCCGGCAGGACCAGCTGTCCTCGGCTCCGCAGGGATGACAAACACCTCCTGTTCTTGTCTTCGGAAAAGGAACCCACGACGCTATCGTTCCATGAAAGCACGACCAACCTTTGCAAACCCCACAAACACTTATAAGGCTCTGTGCATCACACCAGTTTACTTTAAAACACTACTAAACTTGGATCTGTGGATGCACACAAACCTGATGCTTAAGAGACTTTCCCGCCCCAACCAAGAAGCTCTTCAATGAGCAGCAAAACTACGGAAAACCAATTTTCCTGCTGCAGGAACAACTCCAGTTTTACCGCTGTAGTGGCATATCGAACTCCCTCTCATGTCTAAAAACCACCAGGAGAGTTTTCCTCAGTCAGAACAGCTGGGGGGAGCAGTCACCCAACTGCTGCAGCTCAAAGCTTTCAAAACCCTTGTACACCAGACTACCATCAAGTACGAAGCAAAGACACACACAGCTTTTCTTTTCTTTCCCTCCTTTCTTTTTTTTTCTGGTCAGGATCAAGAATATACACCAGGCACCTATGTGAACTGCTTCCTGGAGAAATCATAGTGTAAGTGTAGTATTTTTACGGTGTCCTGCCTGAAACCAACCACCCTTCAAGCAGGAGAACCAGGAGCAGTACAGATAGACTACCCGTCCAAAGGAGGCACAACACATCTTGGCTTTTTCAGATGCTTTTCACAAGCCTGCACGACCGGTACCATGTTGCAAGAACTCCAGTTATTTACTTTAACATGTTGGTTACTGTGCTTAGGGCTTATCTGAACGCAGATGACAAACTGCACGCTCCCATTACATCAGCTGTTGAAAGGTGTCAGAGAAGCTTGTGGCAGTTATACCGATATCATGGTATATAACCATCACAGCCTTTTTACCAAGCCACTTGCACAGGAATGAAGGTGCATACCAAAAACTGTGTTTCCGAGGGGAACACACTGAGCAGTAAAACACTTAAGTTTTCCCCCAAAGCATCTAATTTTCTCTTTTTAATAGAAGCCCATGCAGAAGTTAGCATAAAGTTTCAGTAACAACAGCCAACTTGGAATTTGCCAAATAAAGGATGATAGACCAACCTTGGAGCAGCAAAACTGCCTTTCATGGTAGTAGCGCAGTGGGTTAACGAAGCACAAGAAACTAAGGGTGTCAGAGGCCTTCTCAGCCTCAGATGAGGCATGCACTCTGCGGGACCCACCAGCTCTCAGCCCACCTTCTCCGCCACCACGTCGGAGAGGGGACAAATCAAAACTAGGGAGTCCAAAATCCCAGAGGTTGAAGAAATGCTGTTGTGCACTACAAAAAAATACTGTCACCCAACACACTCCCAACCCCTCCCTGTCTGTCCCCTCCATAGCAGCAGACTGTCTCTTTGCTTGCGCTCAGAAAAATTAAGATCTACTTCACAGGAAAAGACACGTCAATGGCAGACATCCATCTCTCCCAGCAGAGCAAGAAATAAAAGCTGTTTGCCTCCCACTCCAGTCTGCCTGTTTTGCTCACTATGTATAACCTATACTCCCTCCAGAACCGTTTTCCTCCTGTAAAACAACACAAGGGAATAAAAGCCTTGAAAGAAAATATATTGAAAAATTAAAGATAACCATTTTAGCTGAACAGTATTTTCACCGCCCTCAATGAATGAATGATGCTCAGCAGCACTACCACTCCTTTTCACCCAAGCTGCTTATTTCTTCCTCATTGTTCCTGTTAAAAAAACCAAACTCCTCTCAGATTCTCAATTCTGATCGCTCTTGCACATATTCCGACATGCATTTCAGGCATCAGGTCCACAGTCACCAAGAAGACACACAAATTTATTGTATCATCCACTGTAACTACTGAGCATAACACACAGTAAAGTGAGTGGCCTGAACTGCATAACACCAGTTGGTTTTGAAACAGAAATAGTTTTAAGCTGCCCACATGTTTTCTTACACAAATTTGGCAGGAAATCATTCCCTTCTGTAAGTAGTTTTGCTCGGCTGTTCTTCACAATAGCAAGTGCTCTGCAGTGAAGGATGAAGCAGCAGAAGGGAACGAGGACATGTGGAGGAGGGACAGGATGAACGCACAAACAGCTATTCTGTTCGAGTCCAACTCAGCATTCCCCATGGCATGAATGAAACACTGATGTGTGCACAGGCTTGTTCACAGCAATACAGTATCAACTTGTGTGCAGAGATGTAAAACAAAATTCAGGAATGCTAGAACTATTTTTTTCTTCATGTAACACAATGTGCAGCTTAGCTTAGTCACAGCTTTCCCCTGCCATCATCAAAGCGATCAGAGCATCACTCCATTGTACAGGACGCCGTCCAAGTATAAGACGACATCGTCCCTCTCTTCATGGTTGTAACGCAATACGCTATTCCAGGGACTAAAAAGCCAAAGAAATATTATGCATGTCCCACAACTCATCTTCTTGACGCCCAGTGGTAGCTCCTTTACTCAAGCATGCTACACTAACTGACCAACAGAGAAGAGGTGTGGACACTAATGCACCTTACAAACAAGAAAAAGTGGTACAATACATGGGAAATTAGTTACTAGGAGGACAGAGTTTTCAAACACTTCTCTACTAATAAAAAAAAAAAAAGATAGAGACATAGCAGACATTTGCATTTTGTTTCCCGTGTCCCCAATGTTTAAGTCAAATTGCCGCTCTGTTTAGCATATGCAGGTTTAGCTACCATTCCCTCCTACCCCAACTTCCACAGTCAGGAAACAGCAGAGACCAGCCACACGGCTACTGCTTAAAATTCCCCATCACAGCGGAGCTGGGAGACTGAAGAATGCCTCCTTAAGGAAAGTGCTTCAAGTCAAGACCAGTAAAAAGGGCTCATCCCAAGCTAATCAAACAGTACATGCCATTCAATTGCAAACTATAACACCCCCCCCTTTTTTTTGGCCTGAAAAAATGACAATTAATAACTTGCTAGTATACTGTCTCCAGAAATTCTGCCGCCTGCATCCAATTTAACCCATCAGGATCAGGGAAGGGAAGGGAAAGTAGGAACTAGAGGTCCTTGGAGAACATCTATTTTTCTCCATGTAATTATCCTGCTGAGATCTCCCTTCGGTATCTCTTATCGTGCAGCAAAACCAATTCAAATTATTATGTAGAGACATTTATGAAGTTAACAAAAATTAAGTTTGGGAAGATATGACTAGCTAGGTCAAGAGCTTTGACATTACTTTGAGTCATTCCAGTGTTGTTTATCAGTATTTATTTTTGTCCTTTATTGTCCCAAAACACCGACCACTGTTACAGACATACAAACTGACCCCAACAAAAAAGTGAAATGGAATCAACTGCAATGTAATGTATATTTCCTTTCCTTTTTTGGCATTTACAATTGAAGTTTGTTTGGTTTTGGGGTTTTTTGTTTTTTTTTTTTTTTCCAATCAAAGAACTGGTATGGCCTAGTTTACCAATCTTCTCTTCTGATGAGAAGTGAGAGGATAAAGTTACAGTAGGAGACAGTCGAGTTCACCATGTCATTAGAATTCCTATTGTTACCGCCTGGGGAACTGAGCACAGAAGGAATTATTTCTAATAATTTCAACTCATTTGGTTAAAGTTCTGACAAGCTTGATAGTCACTGAATTCTTCCTTCAATAAACACCACTGTTAGGCATACGTAATACATGAATTACAATTTTTTTTTTTTTGCTCTATTTGGCACAGCCAACTGAAAGCTTCTACATATTGACCACATTTGAATGGTTTTTACGTATGGTAAATTAACAGACTTGTGAAGGTAACTAAAGCAATGCACAAGCATTTGACCAAATCCGAATATATCTTTTTTGCCTCTTAACAGAAGCAGGTCCTGTTAAAAGAAAAATAAATCAAGGTTTAAGGGCAAAGACAGCAATTTTGAGTGGACTCCTTCCTTTTCGCCATTTACTTTGCCTGCTACATATAAAAATCATGTGCCAAGTTCCTTCAGATCACTACCACAGTTTTGATCTCTACTCTCCCCTTAATGCTTCTGATCACCTCTCTTCCATGAAGATATTTTCACATATTTATTTGAAGTTTAGACGAATGTAGCTCCAATACTAGCTTCTCAGTAGGACAAGCTGCATCGTGACTCGTTTCCTCTCCTTCCCGCCCCTGAGCAAAAACTACGTTCATAGATAAAACTGCTAGTACAAAGTTCCTTTCCGTATTACAACTCGCTTGTCCACAGTGAGAGACAGGAAAAAGACATTTCTTCGTAAAACAACATCTAAGTCAAGTTCATCACCTACTAGCAGGAATGTTGCCGTTTTAGCTGCAATGGAATTGAAGAAACCATGCATGAACTGCGCAGCACAGGAAGCAGTGGCCATAAAGTGACAGAGAACCACTATTTACACTAGCCAGTTATCCAGATTTCCTCCTCCCGTGATTTTGATGCTGAGGCGGTGTAACAGGTTGTTTTGAGTGTGGGTTACAGCTTTAGAGCATGTGACTTCCTATCAGTCAACACAGCCAGCAAATTCCAGCAAGGCACAGACCTGAAGAGATTTTATGTACAAGCAGGAAAAAAAGGCACAAGTACCTTAGTCATGAAAATAACCTTTTTATGCGCTTCTGCAGAAGTTCAAAGGCAGGACATGGGGGGGAGATGGGGGACGGGGACAGACGGGACGGGACTGAGTAAATTCACCTAAAACATCCCCCTCTATTGCCTTTTTGTTTTTGATTAAGTACCTGATTTGAACTAACAGCTTAAAGGACAGAAGAGTCTGGGTTGGAAGAGACCTTTGCAGATCATCTGATCCCACCTGCTAGTGAAGGCCTTGGTTAAGTTACCCCAATTAGCAAAACAATCTCTGGCAGACACCACCACTGAATAATCTTGACCTTTTCAACAGCAGCTACCCAAGTGCCAAGTCACATATTGCCTTAAAGGTTCCTCACACAGTAATTGCATTTTCATATTACTGTACCAAGAACAAACCGTTACTGAAAAAGATAAAGCAATAAAACATAAATAACAAGAATGGTTTCTGATTGTACCATCAAGCTTGTAACATCTTCCTGCAAGTCAAGGAGAAACAGCTCAAGACCCAAAGAAACCACATCTACCAGCTTTTACTTCTCGCTTGTCACACGAGAGAACCCGGACCCAGCAGCTGAAAACTAGCTCCTTGCCCTGCAAAACCATCTCACCAAATTAACGGCAAGAGGGAAAGTACAGGAAAACAATGATAGGATTTGCTTTTCCGGAAGACTCAACATACATGCTTGTTCTAAGCTCTTTGCCTCACACCACCAGCAAAAGAGCAGAGGAGGAAGTTTTAGGGGAAGAGAAGTTTCGAGGGAAGGGGAATCACCTTCCTATGTTTTGCCTGCAAGCACCAGACGAGGACACAGAAAAAGCCCTTGGGAACCTGCCAGGCAGCTTCGCTCTAGTTTCCGCTCACCTGGGGGAAGCTGCAAACACAGTAGCTGGCAGGGCCTAGGTGACTGCCATCCCTGCTGCTCCGTCAGACTGACACCATTCTGTCATTTCCACCTAGCCAGAGAAAGAAGGCAGCAGCACAAGGAGTTTTTTGCTACACAAATACTTGCACAGTACATCAGTAAGGTGCATAAATATCTCAGCCAGCAAGCCCAGGAAGACCCTCTTCTCCAGCTGATTCAGGAGAGGGGCAAAAAAAGAAAAGTATTTTTCCTCTAAAATTTCCTACAGCTAATGTGGTATTACTAGCCAGACAAGGATATGGTACAAGTTGTAGCATCCTGGTCTTCCTTGCGGGATGAACCTCACTAAGACTATTCCTACTCATCTTCACGTCACATCACTAGGGGTGTTAGTGTCACCTCCTGAATAATAGATGGCTGATGAATTTCAGCCTCTTGGTTAGCACACTCAGCTTGCTTTCCTTCACGCCAGCTTTCCTCCTCAAACAGTACTTCAGACAAAGCCTGTTCAGCTATGTTCAGCTCTCACTCACCCAGAGACCTCCTGGAGCATGAGTTCAACTCAGAACAATTTAGTCCCACACTCAAACAGCAACCAAAAGCTTTTCTTTATGTTTAGGCAAACTACGGCATGATTGGCTACCTACTGACAGACACAAGTGCACCAACACTGATCAGACACAAGTGACTAACAAAACATAAAGGTCTTACCTACTCTTCAGCACAACACGCATCCTGAGAAAAAAGTTCATTTCTACTTCAGACTATCAGACAAGAGCACAACTTCACAGTTCTGCAGCAACTAAGAGTCCAGCTCCTGACGTACTCGGGGTGCTCCACACTACATTCTTGCTGCCTTGCCACCAGCTTCAACTAAACCTTTTAAATATCATTGCGGAGGACGACCTCCCGGCATTTCAGCAGGGGGTCTCCTGTTAACGTTAGCTCAATATTTCTTAGGAGTTAACCTCAAAATCCTGCTACCTTGGACCCAATCAGGAACATAAGCTTCCAGTATTCATCACCCGGGGTTGGTACTAGCAATGATGCCTTAATAAAAGCCACGCTACAGCAGTGCTCCGACTCACTTGGAAATAACACATGAAGAAGTAGTTGCTCTGACAGACTATGTATAAACAACTGCAACGAATCACTAAGAAATGCTGGAGCATATCGGCAGCCAATACTGACTTCGTAAGACAGGAAAACAGGTAGAAAGTAGAGCAGACAAGATTACCACGAGAAACTATGAGAAAGAACACAGGGAAAGAACTAGCCTGGAACGTGGGAAAGCTACTAATGCCCAAAACAGAAATACTGTAATATAACCCTGATTTTCATCTTCAGACCAGGAGACTGCAAGGCTGATAAATATTAAAAGCCTTGGCCTGTTAAAAAAAATTGCATTGCAGAGGCCTCCCTGATCTCTGAACACACATTATAGGCATTACTCTTCTAGTTAATATCTGCCCTTCCTTCCACTGTTATTTCATCAGCACCCACGTACTCAAGCAGGGTAGTCTCCACGCCGTATAAAGCTTTTTTTGCCATATAAGCTATGCTGCACTGTGACTCCACCAGCCTGTTGAAGGTCTAACAGATCATCCTTTCGTATCACCTCGCCTCTTACTGACACCCATGGCAGATACATACAAAGCAACCGAGGTGGGATCTTAGGGGTTATTACAATATCCCCATGGCTCTACTACTAAATAACAATAACATCCACAGTTGGGAAACACTCCCAACATCACAGTAAGAAATTAATGTTTGTTCACCATGATTTTCAGTTTCAGTTCAAGGTAGGTGAAAGATACTTATTTCAAGCTACTAAGTTAAAGGATTTTTTTTTTTAATTACTTACTAAGGACATAAAGAAACCACCACATGTATGTGCTTGCATTATACTCCAGTCCGCTTCCCTTAAGCCAAGCACAAACAAGCTTTCCAAGAACCTGAAGGTCAAAACACACGGCTGCTTCTTTTCAAAAGTCTTACATAAACACAGGGCATACAAATTTACCCCTTTACTGTCATAAGCTTCCTAAGTGGTTTTCTGTGCTGTCACTCCGAGTTCAGCACACGACAACACAGACCATATCCTCATCTGTCAGGACAAAACATACCTCCCTTTCCCCCAGCCAAGAAAATGTTTCTGTTGACTAACTCTAGCATCAAGAACACAACTACGGGTTTATGCCTCTCTCTGAATACCACAATAAGGTCTCCTGTACCATATTCATTCCTCCACCAGTGCCTACCAGCCAAAACCTGAAAAGCTATATCAACTAAAAAAGCCTTGTTGTCAGTTAGGTCACACATCAACGAAGAAGTATGGCCAAGACACACCTAGCTGAAGAACCAAATGAGCAGAAGCTAACTGAAGATTAACCCCACAGTACTTAAATAATTTTCAGCTTTATTCCCACACAGCGCTTTCAATACCAGATTCACATAACTGAGCCAATGTTCGTCTTCAGCTGACAGCAGCAAAGCCAGCTCAAGTTCTGCATTAAGTACATGGCAGGACGCCGCATGAAATCCTCTAGGCTCGTGACCATTTCTGCCTGCAGTTGCATTAAACTTGCTGTAGAGTTATTTTAGTTTTATCCTCTGACAGGAAAGTAGTATTGGGAAAAAATATTTCAAACTGAGTCCCACAACTTCAGTAATGAAACAAGCAGAGACTATGCTTTCACCTCATGATGTTTCTTCCTCTCTCTGCAGAAGTAGCCTTCACACTAGGGCATGCTAGAACATGTGAACTATGAATTACTTCATTATTATCTACCTTTTTAACTCAGAAGGGATTTTTGACCCAGAAGCACCCCCTCACTTCTTGCAGTAAGGAATTCTAATACAATGTGAACCTCAGTCTCCACGCTAACTCATCAACGTAATTAGTGCTACAGAAAATGCCTTTTTTCGTGTTGTAAGTTATAACCAACTTAGAGGTGAAAACATTCTTGAAGATTTCATGAAAACGTAAGGATCGGTCCCTCCAAACTTAACCCCATACTAAGTAGTACCAAGTTATTCAAAATAAAACAAAGACCAGACATAGATTCTGCTATTAAGCAAGAGCAGTTCCCTCAATCTTCATGATGCTGTCTTTGAACGAACATCAGAAACTGCTTCACAAGAGACAAAAAGCCCTGAAATGGGGAAATAAGGCACACACCGTAAAAATACTCTTCAAAGTTACAATAGAAACAAGTTTTGAGGGAACCAAGTTTTACTTTTGGACCCATACTGGGAACACAAGGCAATTACATTGCTTCTACTGATGCACTAAGAAATGATGAACAGCCTCCACTGCTATCAGAGTATTTCAGAGATTCATGAACAACTGATTCAGTCATAATTCATACACATCTCAAGTCAGACGAGACATACTTCATTTTTAAAGATGTTTTACCTGGATACAGTTGGTCTCACGACCAGGAAAAGAACATGCAATTTAACTATCAAAATTAAAGTCACCACATCCTACCCTGAGAAGCAAAATGTAATCACTTAGTTCACAAATACAAACCCAAAACACTGCCGTAATGACACAATCTGCTAACTGTCTTTCCCAACAAGAATATTAATAAACACCAAGCATTTTATTCTTTTGACATATTATGGAGCTCCACATGACAATTACAGTTAAAAGAAAGAAAAAAAAAAGAGAAAAAAAATCTTTCAGCATACAATGAGACAAGTACCAAAACGTTTTTGTTTTGTGACAGCAGAAAGCCCAGTTCAGTTTTGGTCTTCCTACCTCACCACAGAAACCCAGCCACACAGACAGATACCGGTAAAAAAGCCTTTTTCATACATCCATACCAGTTTCTCAAACAGAGAAACAGATCAGCTGTGTTAACATTCTGGTGTAATTATGATAAACAGTTCCAAGGTTTACAAGGAAGTTAACACCAACACCAAGTATTTCTATTGATTTTATATTTTAGACCAGTGTAAAGAACAACACAAGTATGGCCATTAAGAAAAAAACCCTACAGGATAAGCATCACCAAAAGCACTTGTTTTGTTTAAATTTTTACAGCAGCTAATAGGGTAGGTGCTTCTTGTTACAATAAGGAATATATGCAAGTATTTTGAAAAGTCATCTGGCAAAGAAACGACGTTTTTGCTTGCAAAATCCGAAACATCACCAGAATAACAACCAAAAAATAGTATTTCCTTGAAGTGTTACAGCTAATATAATCTGGAATAGAGATTGGTGTCACTTTGAACAGAAGTTTCCCTTGAAGGTTCCTAGGCAGGCCTCTCTGCATTTGGCTGAAATAGCATTTTCAGGTTTCACTCCCAGGAAGGCAAAGCGTCATTTATTTCATAATGCAGGATCTACTTCTGCAGAGGAAGTAAAATCGGACTATAGGTAAAACGCCTGGAAACACAGGAATAGGAATTACACAGGCCTAATGCATACTCAGCGCAAGAAACAGCAACAATGGCAAAAAGCACGCAAAAAAAAAAAAAAAAAAGAAGTTATGACAACCAGCCGTTGTGCAGAAGGGCCGAGACCTCCAGCCACCTACCTCAGGGCCAGCTCCCCGCGCCCACAGGGGCTCCAGCACAGCCTCCCTGACCCCCGAGGCCCCTCTCCTCCCCCAGAACCCTCTCTCCTCTCCGAGAACCCTCTCGGTGTGTGTGGCGCCCCTCAACCCCCCCACCCCGTTCGCGGCTCCCAGAGGCCGTACCGGCAGCAGGCCCCAGAGGCGGCGGGGGCAGCCGAGGCCTGCATCCCGGCGCCCGCCTGCCCCGCGGCGGGAAGCGCTGAGGGAGGGAGGGCGGGTAGGCCCCCCCCAGCCCTCCCAGCCCCGGTAGGCCCCGACTCGCCCCCACCGCGGCCGGGCCCCTCCCCGGGGGGGGGGGGGTCTCCGCCGCCGCCGACCCCGCGCACCCCTTTGTTCTTGCGGCCCTTCTCCCGCCCCTACCTCCAGGATGTCCTCCAACACGTACGCCTCCATGGCGGCGGCCGCCGCCTCCGACCCGCCTCACCGCCCGGCCATGCCCGCCCCCACACACACACCTCCCCGCTCCCTGCCGGCCGCCCCCCGCCCCGCGGTCGCCGGGACGGACGGACGGACGGGCTGCCGGGCGCCCGGCAGCACCACGCTCGCTTCAAACACCCCCCCCCCCGCTGTCAGCACGGGAACAGGAAATGGACCGTTCCACCCCGCGCGGGGCGGGCGCCTACCCACGGGGCGCGGGGGGGGGCCGGCCCGGCCCGCCCTTCCCCGGCCAGGAACGCGGTGGCGGGCGCTTCTCCTCAGGCGCCGCTCCGCCTGCTCGCACACACCGCGCCGGCAGCTTCCCCGCGCCGCGACCAGCTCACACCATGCCACCATCACTGGGAGCAGCGGCTCAGCCAGCTGCCTCCAGGAGGTCCCCTCACAACAGGAGCTCCAGGAGGTGGTGTAGGCCCAAACAGGAGCTCCAAGAGGGTCCCCCACCCCAGCAGGAGCTCCAGGGGGTGTGGGTCCCCTCACAACAGGAGCTCCAGGGGGTGTGGGTCCCCCAAAGTGTTACAAGGAGGTCTCCTCCCCAGCAGGAGCTCCAGGAGGTGATCCCCCCACAAACAGGAGCTCCAAGAGGTGGTCCCCTCACGAACAGGAGCTCCAAGAATTCTGTTCCCCCCTACAAGGTGTTACAAGGAGGTCTCCTCCCCACCAGGAGCTCCAAAAGGTGGTCCCTCAGAAACAGGAGATCCAAGAGGTATGTTCCCCCCAACAAGGTGTTCCAAGGAGGTCTCCTCCCCAGCAGGAGCTCCAAGAGGTGGTCCCCCACAACCAGGAGCTCCAAGAGGTGGTGTCCCCCCCAAACAGGAACTCCAAGGAGGTCCCCTCCCCAGCAGGAGCTCCAAGTAAGGTCTCCCACCCCAACAGGAGCTTCAGGAGGTGCACTCCCCCCCCCCACAAAGTGTTACAAGGAGGTCTCCTCCCCAGCAGGAGCTCTAGGAGGTGGTCCCCCCCACAAACAGGAGAGCTCCAGGAGGTCCCCCACCTCCCCACCAGGAGCTCCAGGAGGTCCCCTCCCAGGACAAAGGCCTTCTGCCAGCCTCTCCATGCTGAGAGGGTCTGACAAATCCTTTGGGTGCTTATCAACAGCGCTGGGGACACTTTTGAGGTACAAACTCATCCTGACCCAAGAAAGTTCACAAACCCACTTCAGCTGGTTTTCCTCGAGTCTATTTATTGCCATCCTATCCTGACTGCTCTTGGTAACAAAACACGCTCCTCAAAAATGTAAAAAAAACAGCCAGGCCTTAGATTAAGCTTATCTCTGGCACGGCCCACATTTTTTTCTGTGCTATCATCTGGCTTCCCACTACAGCAAAACGTCTGAAAACCAACTAACCCATCTGAAGTGCTGCACTGCCAACTCCTGCTTTTCCATCCACCCCATTGTTTCTTCCTCCACTGCTCCAGGGACCGTCAGGGTGGCAAGAATTCCAGATGCAGCCTGCGACACCTGTAACAGAAGTACTGACCATGTGAAGCAAGGTCTCCACAAGGTAGTGTTGGGAAGCATCATCATCTCCACACTTTTCTGCTTCAACCAAAACATCAATGATAACTTGCACTAAGAAAAAGGAAATTCTACACACTCCTTCAAACACTAGATGACAGCGATATTCATTCTGCACACAGCAGGTCAAGATCATTGAGCAACCGTATCTGCAGCTCTCAAAGTATTTAATTTTCCAGTTAAAATAATACAGCGTAATAAATCTTGTCAACCCCACAAAAATCTCCTCTCTCACGAACTCATTTTAGCAGAGCACAGAGGGTCTAGTGGCCAAAGGAATTAAATTCACATTTTGACTTGAAGAAACACTACTAGAATCACTCCTTTTAATTAACATCACTTATTAAGTGCCCTAATTGTAACAAATACTCTCATAACAGCAATACTAATCTTACCTGCCTGACTACTAACATCACAAAGAGAACTTCTAGTTGATCAGCCTGTATTTTCGGCACAACTATGTTCTTCTGCTAAAAATTCTGATCTTTAACCTCCAAAAACGGGAAAGACATCCTACTCACCCATCATAAAGTCCCTCATTTTACGCAAACTTGACACCTGCTCAGGCAGTCCATACTATTTTTCCACTTTAGGGAACACCCCAGATTTTACACTGTTTTAACATAATTCATCCAAGGAGCACCTCCTTTACAGGTTGTTCATCTTTGACACCATATAACTTGTCTCGAGCCTGTTGTCAGAACTTAGTATGTTCTACATAGTTCATGGCACGGAAGAATTTCAACGCTATTCATCAAATACCTGCCTGAACTTTGCCTGTTCAGCTGGTCAGGTTTCCTTTCAAAGGCACTATACCGGAAGAGTTAACTGATAAATCCAGCCAGTACTATTTTGGCTGCTATACAGACAAGGTTTTTTGGGTTTGGGTTTTTTTTAAGTTCTGAACAACATTAAAAAAAAAAAATCTAATGACTTATCCTTACAGTAGGTTAATTCTGAGTTAAAGACAAGATTTGCCAGCATGTACCGTGGACTTCAACCCACTTTGGTTTGTCTTACCAGCACTTGCTGCAGGGTCCCCTCTAGTAATGCCTTCTTGACTTCCTACCAAGCTTGATCGGGCATGCGTACCGACAGGAGCGAAAGCTCAGCCAGCTAAAGCTACATAGACAAGAAGATCCGCAGAAGTCTTAGCTGCCTTGAGGGAAATGAATCATACAGACATCTACATATCACAGTCTGCTTTCCATAGGAAACTGTTGTCCGTGCAAAGAATCACAGAACAAAATTCCACGGTTCCTCTCGACTAGTGCTTTTAGGTCAGCATTTCTAATGTCCTTAGCAGCCTCTTCCAACTGATCCTGCGTACACGCCACCTAGCACTTCCACATAGATGTCAGCCCAAGTACAAAGCTATCCCTGCCAACTTGCATGATTCCTTTATGTAAAAAAAAAAACCAACCACCAGCCACCACCTCCCACCTAACACTTATGTCTCAAAAAACTAGTTATTCAGTCTTCCGAGTATTGGAAAGAATTAACAGATAAGTTATGTCACAGTTAAAAAAAAAAGCATAAGATTAAGATACTTGACATATGACAACACTGAAAACATTTTCGAATGGGAAGACAGCATAACACAGGAACAAAAGTTGTCTGTTCCATGCAAAACAAACCAAATAGCATCATCATCTCCGTTTTTACAAATGTAGTGCAAGATTTTCAGGAGAAGGAGAAACAAGCTCACTTCAAAAGCTGAACCATTTCCCATCCCAGTTGCAAAACAGAGACTTCTGTGTGCAACAACATAACTTCATTTACAAAACCGTAACCAAAAGAATAATTCACAGCTGCTCAAGGTGTGCTACACCATCAGAAACACTATGAGTCAGGTTCTACATGTGAACAAGGAGGGCAGCAAGACAACTAGCCAGGTAATACTGCATGGAAAGCAAGCCACACTCACCATTTGCTTGCGTTCACACTCAAAATCGCAACACTCCAATCCCCTTCATGCCCCTGTTGTTCCCTCACCGCCTCTCCTCTCCCAGCCCACCTTGACCTGCAGCCCTCTTGGGCAGGCTTACAAAGAAGCACGCATTTGCCAAATGACATCCACTACTTCACTTAGTGCTTCACAAACATTTATAGTCCGGAATACCATATTTCAAAAACCCCATTCCCAACACTTGACTTCACACCACTCTAAGATGTTCAGTAAAATGTAAAGGCTTTAAGGCAGCCTTCCATTCCCTTCCTGCAAGAAAACGAGGTATCAAGAGGGGGGTTTGAAAACAACCAAACAAAAAACCCCTATTTAGATGTCCATGATCAATTCCTTTCATATTTCTACTCCGCGATTTTGGGTTTTAAATACAGGTCAGGAAACATACCTGGAAATTTTGCTAAATAGAACACAAATCAATTTCTTCCTTGCTTTCAAGTCCAGTGCTATGAATTACTTGAACTAGCTGTTTTTCGGGAAAAAAAAAAGTTATCTTTTCAAAACATGTCAGCTTCTATTTGAAAGCTTCTTATCTTTATTTTGCCGTACTCTGAAGGGCACGATCTAATCATCACTCTCATCTATTACTATCCACTAGTAAACACCAGCCTCCTGAACAAGTGGTACGTTAAAACAAAGCAGCCAAGTCACACGCATCCATGGTTTTTCTTATTACGGGCCCTTACGTTCTGTGAGCTTGACACACAGAGAAGCCCTTATGTTCCCCACAAAGAATGTGGGAGAGCGAACATCTGAAGTGCAGCTTGAGGAGATAAACTTAGCACAGAACTGCTTAAAAAAAAGGGGGGGGGGGGGAACAAGTCCTATTTCAAGCTACGCTGAAGTGTGTTAGACCCAAGGGAATCCCGAGATAGTGTTCTGTGAAAGCCAAAGCCAGCCATGAGTACCAACCAAGGCTGGTTTACTCTGCGCTACATTCCCCATGCAGCACAGAGAACTAAAACTAAATGAAAAGCATACGATTTGACCAAAAGGAGAATAAAAACATCCGCAAGAACCCAACTGTTCGCGCAGGATGAAGTGCACAGTGGAGCTATGAATGCTCAAGAGCTAGATAATGCTCAGGTTGTTGTTTTTTTTTTTTTTAAAAAAGATTCTTAGTTCAATCCTCCAGCACAACACAGGCCACCAGGAATTCTGAACCGGCATCGCTCAGATGACATCAGCCTGAAACACAAGCATTTTAACAATTGATCCGAGACAGATTCTGGCACCCAGAAACGTACGCATTTGAACAATTGATCAGACAATTCCCACTCTTATATCACAAAAGCACATTGTTATCTATTTACAGCTGATCAAGCAGTACTGGTCACCAACCGTCCCAAAGCATATAAACACACTTTTTTGTGTGTTTTCAGAGTCACAGAGCTCAGTGTCAAGGTTGGGTTGTTTAAACTCTATCCCACATGAATGCTAACACCTTACTCAGCAGAACCAACAGGTGCATTCATTACTAAAAAACCAAATCGTTTTGATTTAAAAAAAAAAGCAGAAAATAGCTCTTCAATACAGTACAACGTATCCCTCAGTGGTCCCCTTCAGCACGACTTTCCCAAGTATTTCTCTTTCTAGCAGCAGGTAGACAGTCCTACTAAGATGACCTCAGACAGGGTCAAAAAAGTTCCTGAGTCAGTTAAGCCCAAAAAGCAGGGTGGGTTTCCACCACAGTTTTGTGACATTTCAATTTTCTGCTAAGTGCAGAGCACCAAGAGGCAAAAATCCCACCATTGTCACAGGAAATACCTTGCAAAGTGCAGCATATACCACAAACGAAACGTCTTTGAATGTGTTGAATATGCCAGGATACACTTGCAAAGAGAAGACTGTCGTTTCACATGGATTAGAAATACCCATGAAAACAGAAAACTCAATTAATCCACAAAGGGGAAGATTCCATCATTAAAACTTTCAAATGACCAAGTTTCATCTTCTAACATGAAAGAAAAAACCCATAAGACGAGACGCAGCAGCACTTGCTCATAAGCTAGAGAAACATGCAATGTGCAAGTAATATTCAGATAGCTTTTTCAAAGGCTGCTTCAAGCATGCATTTTAAAGACCAGGTTGGGTAAGAAGGACATCCAAGCTAGCAGCAGTAAAGCAGTGAATATGGTGGTATAGCACCTTGAAACTCAAACCATTATAGATTCTGTCCTGAGCCTTCTCATTGGTACTGGGCAAGCACTCCTATTACTGCTTGAGAGGAGAGCAAAAGATATGCCTGAGACAAGAATTGCTTACAGCACAATCAACAACAACAAAAAGAATCAATCACATCGCCACGAGCCATTGCACACTGAAGGGATGACTTGCTGTAGTCTGAACTTACTTCATTCTGTCTTAAAGGCTGCAGAAGTGCATCACCAGAACAGCACTTCAAATGCATCCACCTCAAAAAAAAAATCCCAGAAGCCAGTGTCCCTCTAAAACAGACGCAGTTACTGAAGCTGTTCTGTATTAAAGAATAAGCAGTCATCACAATTATCTTATGGATAGCACAGGGAAAAGAAAAAAAAAAAGCAGGAAACCTGACTTAATTGGGAGCCACGCTAATGGGTAAACAACTCCAATTGACACGCTACAATTACCCACCACCTAACGTACATCTCCTCCTCCTTCTGCTAATGCTAGCTTTCAGCTTGGTGTTGGGTCCATTTCTTCCTTTTTTAGCAAGTGATGATCCTCCTACACACGTTCATTTTGCGGGACTGAGCCAAGTTCGTCCTATCTGATCTTACAAGTAAAAATAGAGGGTTTTGAGATCCTCTACAACTAAGTCAGAACTGAATGTTTCCCCAAACAGACACCCCAAAGCATACACACTATTCCAGATAAGCTCACTGCCTTGTAAAATTCTAGTATTTATCAACTTTCATTCCGAACTACATCCCCACCTGTGCATATACCTTGCCTGACTCCATCATACCAGTAGCTAGTTCAGATAGCCAGTAAGACACAAAACATGTTCTTCTCTGCTACTTCTCATACCATCAGTCTTTTTTTTTTTCTTTTTAAATACAAAAATCTTGTTATACTGCAAAACCGCAACCTCTACTTCATACAAGTCCGCATCAGTTATGACGTGGAGTGGTAGACCCTTCGTTCTATGTCGATACCAAAGAGCTTTAAACCTACTGTTCCAGCTGCTCTCTCCAGAGAGATTCATCATGCTCCTGACTCTTGATCCTCAGTGGTAGCTATTACAAAAAATCAAATCAGCCCAAAACCTCAGAAACCATCTGAAGTCATGACCCTCATCTGCTTTTTCTATTTTCACATTGTATATCGTTTTCTTGTTCTTCACTTTTTACAGCAATCCCATCTCCGCCGTGGTCAGCCTGACAAAATTCCCAACCTCCTTCAGGGAGGTGCTTTAGTGAATTTCAAAACAACAAAATCTACTTTCTTCCTTCAGTTTTTATTATTGCGGGATGATGGGCTTTACCTGATAAAACCCACCATTTTTAACATATGCTTTTATTCTAATTTCTTTTTATTCCTTTAACCTTGTAATTCAGTGTCTCTTTCTGAGTAGTTGAGACTTTTCTGCCAAGAACTGCAGTGGCGCATTCACAAGACGATCCCTGCTGCCCATCCTTACTATCACACCACCCTTGTCTCAGCTCTGTTACCTCCCACAGATAAGGAAACATCTATAACGAATCCACAAATTTTTCTTCACAACTATGTTGCAATTTTTTTGACTGTCCAAGATTATTTCCCACTCAAACCCCAAGCTTTCTCCGGAGACAGATCTTTCATTTCTGCTCGGCATATTCTTCGCCTAGCCTAGGGCAGCAGCAAGGCATTCAAGACCCTTCTGCCACAGTATTTTCTGTTCATTTAGTTTTACCTGTTTTGGTAAACATATAAAGCTGGAGAGGATGAAATTCTATACCTTAAGGAGCCTTAAGATGGCATTCTTGAGATCAAGGTTCTCCAGAGCTCCAAGGAAACTAGCATCTTTGAAAGGCATCTGTACTTAACTACCTTTGGAAGTGCCAAGATAAATGCATGCTGAGCTCTTTATGTCAATTTAAAAGGCTGCATAAAACTAAGAAGGTTTTAAAACTGACTGTTGACAACAGACTCAGACATTTACGACCTGTCTGATGGAACAAAGCTGCCCGATTCCCTCCACACAACCCTCCTCGGATCTGTTCTGTTCTTAGCAGAAGCACTACGCCAGCAGGTTCTGGTGAGAGCAGGTAGGATGACACCTCCATACCCAGAGAAACCTTTTCACATATCTATTATCTCCTCCCAGTAATGGTTGGGGGGGGTTCAGCGCTCACGCTGCATTACCATTTCGTAGAAGATGTCTCATGCGAGGGTCAGCAAAAAAAAGGCAATCACTTCCACAACTGAACAAAGTTAGCAACATAATGCCATGTAGTTCCCATAATAAGGGAACTATAAGGATTCAGTGACAGCACACAGAGACTCAAAGCAAAAGCACTGAGCTTACAGCACTTCTCCCAGGAATTCCAAGACAATGGATGTCAAAAGCTAGCTCTGCCTCAAGTGAGATTGCAGCACTCAAGTCGAGAGTCACACATTAATAGTCTTAAATTCGATTAGCAGCCTCTTATTCTTACACCATCCATCTCTAAACAGAAGGTAGACGCACAATATAAAAATATTATTTCAGAAATAAGTCTTCATCTATGCCTCAATGACATCGACACCTAAATAGAGTTTTATAGTGTAGCAACCAAGCAGTGTTCTGGCACAGAGCGAGAGAAACCCTTCTCATCAGCAAAAAGCCTTCTTCCCCAGTAAGTGCTTACATCAGCCTTATTATTTTGGATTTCAATTCTGTAAGACAAATCCAAGCATGGAAAAAGGAGGAAAGAAGATATCTTTACTCATCCATAGCGCTGCCCTGAAGATGAACTAAAGTAGAACATCATTAAAAAGCAACTGTGTCAAGACACATTCCTGCGGTTCTGCCTTCTTGTTTGTCCAGCGCATTTCCCCCCTTATTAGAGGAGCCCCTATGGTTTTGCTATGGAGGAACTGCCCCATGCAAACGCAAACAAAACTGACATAAAGGTACAAAAGTACTCCCGTGGTTTGGAAAGACGGCATACTCTGCAATACCCATCTCTGAATTCCAATTAAAGCCACCACCAACGACATCAGCCTTCCTTGAAAACATTTTGAGATTTTTTTAGACGTAAAAGTAGGTTTTCTTAATTAAAGTTCATTGAGAGTACTACTACTAACCTTCTTTCATGTCCAATTCACTCAAGGAAGTGCTTACTAGGTGGCACTACTTCACATGCTTCCTCAAAACCAGTAACGATAATGTTAAAGGCAGAGACTTGCAACCTAACCGAGGTTTTGGCCATACACTGACCTAACTAAGCCATGCTGGGACAGAACAGCACACGCCGGTTCCAAAGCACGGCAGGACTCAGCATCTATATCCATTTGATAGAACCCCTGTGCTTGGCAGAGCTGCTCCATCAACACGCAGCTAAGTAAGGTATACGAAGCCCCACAGGGGTGAACAAGGCATGTCCTAAGCTGAAGCAACACCTCAATTCCAGACACAAAAGAAAAACCAACCAAACAATAAAAAACTCCATATAGCTCTCCCCTTTCCCGCCTTGTCCCCACTTTGCGACCTGGCAGAGAGATGACAGCCTCGTGACCTGCTACAGAGATGGCCGGCAAAACATCAGCGGGGCCAAGGCACAGCTCAGGGCAAGAGGGAAGCTCTTACATCAACTCATCGCCTTCCGCCATCCCATATCCAACTTTGGTGCACGTACTAGCGCGTTCCTAAAAACCCACCTCAACCCAAAGACACGAGCACATCTTCCCAACTCAAACACACAAGATACATCTGGAGTGGCTTTATACAGAAGTCGTGTAGAAGCATAAACGTTTCCCCCACATGCAGGCTTCAGAAAAGCCCTTTTCCAAAATTTAACACAAAGTTTGCCGCTATATTTATCCCTGAGGAGATCCTTTATCAAGCTGATGCTTCACAAAAATACCAGCATGCTGTTATGCCAACTTTCACTTCTGTTAGTGACTGCGATGGACAGAAGGCATATGTTCATCTATCTGGCAGACTGTTACGTTC
This sequence comes from Pluvialis apricaria, assembly GCA_017639485.1. Classification (NCBI taxonomy): domain Eukaryota; kingdom Metazoa; phylum Chordata; class Aves; order Charadriiformes; family Charadriidae; genus Pluvialis; species Pluvialis apricaria. The sequence continues at coordinate 83,671,623 of CM030010.1, forward strand.
AAAGTGCTCTTTTCCTTTAAACTAACTTGGTTGTATGCATTAGGATTACCACACTGATCCCAGTTGTGCTTTGCGAGTTTTATGCGAGGCAGTGTAGAAAGCAACTCCGTTGCTGCACTGCACTGAATGACGCAAAAGCGGCGATGGTGACACTCAAAAGTATGGCAATGTTTTAAAAAGTACCGCTTTGTTCCTCCCTTTCTCCCCATCCTTAATACACTGCTTTCAAGAACCTTAACAAATACCAGAGATTAAAAAAGTCAGCGCTGATTTTATCTCAAGCAGCTTTCAAGTTTGGGGTTTTTTTTTGTGTGCAGCTTTAAAATCTGCCTATTTATCTCTCCAGGACTGTGCCAGCTGCTTTCAAATAGAAGATCCAAAGGGAGAGTCAAGAGGACCACTTTGCCCTTTAATACAAAAATTCTCCCCGTGCTGTAGCATTCTTAACAATTCGACTCCCCAAAGACAATGCAAGCATTTCTTTGACAGGCGTTTAAATGAGCAGTTCCACCAAAAAAGGCACTCCTCATCCCTCCTCCCTGCCCAAGTTCCGGGCTCTTCGCTGTGTCAGCACAAGCTCTTGTGCGACTGCCCGACAATCTGGATCAAGGAACCGATCAACTGTAAACATGCTTTTTCTGTTGCTGAGGGTTTTTTTTCAACAAGATCATTTCCCAAGTGGCTGGGAGGAACGATGAATGCCTTTTTTCTTTTTTTTTTCCCCCCTTTTTTTTTTGGCAGCAGCGTGCTCACTGCAACCTTCCTACAAGCCCCATTCCCCCAACTTCAGTGGGATTAATACCCACGCTGAGACAGACGCTGAATACCGAACACTTGAGGGAAATAAAAAAACACAACTAAGTCACATCATGACTTTAAATTTTAAAAGTAATTAAAGCATTGTTCATCATTCTGTGGAGGAGAACAATTCACACCTGCAGAACAGCATAAAAAGGAAAATTCCGCTGGTGAAGCGTTTCAGGACAAGACTGAACAAAAGGAAAAAATACCTGAAGTTTTGAAACCGTTAAGCTCAGGGACAGGAAAACACACGAGTCACCAGATAGCTGCCAGACACAGATGTACTGGGAACCTCCAGCTTCTCGCTAAAGAACAGTGTTTTGGTTCTGTTCTTGCGTGTGGGAAAAACTGGGAGGATAAAAATGATCTTCCTCCTCTTATCTCCAAATCCCTCCCTGCCCTAGGGAGAGGTTTCAGAGGTTCCCCGGCTGCCGAGGCTGTAATCCACAAAACAGTTCCTGCGAACAAGGGCAGATGTACAGGCTTCGAAAGAATTTTTCTTAGGGTGAGGGGAAACAAACCTGAGCTCAACTACCACGTAGCCTCCTTAGCAGTAGAAAGAAATCGTATTACTGTGCACAAGATGCCTTTCATTTTAAACCCTAAAAGAAAAAAAAGAATCCAGACACTTAGCTTTTTGACTGTTTGAAGTTGCGCTTCAGGAGAACCGAGGGCAAAACCCTAAACGGATATTCTAAATGGCAACATCTCACCATACTTGTTAACCCTCCAAACTTCTAGCGCTGCTTTCTAGCATCGGTAGAGCTGCGTATTTGGACACATTATCCATTCCCGATTAACAACACTAAGACCTAAGACATCAGGGTGGGGCAGGAGAAAAAAAATAAAATCAAAGTTTATTTCAGCTCATTTCCTAGAATACACCACTACACTCCAAAGACTTGAGGATTCAGCTAAAATGCAGCAGAGGAAAAACACCTGCACATGAAACACCAGTAATTTGAGTTTGTCAAAAACTGCTTTGGGTAACGCAAACAAAATCATCATAATTACAACATTCAGCCGAAAAGAAAATACTGCAAGCACAAACAAAGATATATTAAAGACACGCTTCGTTTGGTGGCTGATTTTTAGCTTGGTATACAACTATTACCTAATGTGAAAATAAGGTGACACAACACTTAAGTAATACCTCCACACGGCTTTAGCCCTTCAGATAGTTATGAGCTTCAGATTGCATATGGGGGGAAAAACGTGGCTGAAAACCATCTGGAATACTGAGATAACCTCTCTGAGTACCGATTAACACCAAGCACGAACTGCTTAGCGACAAGAGAAAGGAAATGCTGCCCTTCATTGGTCAAGCACGTTTTTTTTTTTCCCCACTATTGCTGTTGACACTGTGCAGTGACTGCATAGAGCACACCAGAATTCACACACTGACACCAAGACATATTTACATTGGCTGCTAAGGCTAACCGCACTTTAAGGAAGACTTTTTTTTTCTCCTTAAGTACACGTGTTAGTTAAATGACCTTATCCAAACCATTTGCTAGCATTAAGGCCTTCCCCACCCACACAATTACTATTCCTTCTTCAAACATCAAAAGTTATTGACATGACACAAGTCCCACGCAGGTACAGGAGCTCTACAGATACAGCACATCTTCAAGATGCTATTTCAACTGAAGTCACCTCAAATGCTGTGCCATCAAGAAAGCAGAAGCACATCATTTTGGGAAATAAAGCAGCACGTCTACCAAGGCAGCCACAGATACTGCTCAAATGGCCTAAAACACTTATATTGCATTTGTGTCATTTTTTTTTTGTTACGCCAAGTTAAAAGGGCTTGTTTCTTTAACCTCAGAAACACAGCCTTCTTACTTATCTTGGATCTGCAGGACTGATTTTTCAACTCCTAAATCCAATTTCCAAAGCAGCTATATCCTAAATAAGCACAAATAGTTTTGTTTTTAAAACACAGAGGAAAAAAACCCAAACATACATAATACCATTTGCCTTCAAAGTTGACAGATGAGGAAATTCTCTCAGCTAAATCCCTTCCAGAGAAATGGTTCTCTTTAAAGAACTAAATTACCAACTTAAAATATGGGGTGTTTGGCTCCAGCTTGCACACAAGAATTATGTTTATAAGCACATTTCCTGAAGAAATATCAGAGGAAGTAAACAAATTCACATGGTGCCGCCAATACCTAACTCCACCTTCTGCAGTGCTCATTTTACGCAGGGGGGTGGCTTCTTTTTAAACCCAGATATTCACTAATCATTTCAATTATGGAGAGCAGGCAAAAAAAAAATCTTTAAGAATTTTTTCTTTTTAAAAAATATGCACTAGGTCTAACCAGATGTCATTTATCAGCTCTGCATGCCTAGACTCTTTGCTGTGCACATCAAGACACTAGTTAATCTGTGCTTACCACCTCCGCCAGTTAACGGTACCCTCCATCTCCTGACTAGCACAGGAACCTCGGTAACATCATCCCTGTAGCTAAGGGGGCACACGCCACTCGTAATCCATCGGGCGATGCCAGCAGGGACTGAAGGGTGGTTAGCAGGGCACAGCGCAGCCAGCCAAATCACTATTCCAGTCTTCCAGACCGATTTTGCTAGTCTTGGGGGATTCACCCACCAACCGCCCTCTCAGCCCTGTTATTTCTGAGAATTTTGAGAAACATCCTTTCACGCTTCCAAGCCACCTCTAATTCTCCTCATCTCGAGAGACAATTAATGGGATGGTAACTCCTGACAGTTATATTACATCATACTTACCATACCCCTCACGCAAGATAAAACAGAAGCTTCACCCGTAGCACCAACCCAGTCAAAATCTTTTCTTTAGGAGCGGGCTTTGTGTCAGGAGTACACAGCACGCAGGCAAGAACTGGCATTTCTGAAGTGTCACGATAAGGCTCTTTCTAGAGAGGGCAACAGACGACTGCCACCCACCCTGCCGTGGCTGCCCTCTTTCTTCAGTCTCGCTGAGGTACGGTAACCACCGCCACACCAAGCTATGCATCGCACTAACTATACTGATGAGGAAAATGCCAAAATCACCTTAAGTCTTACACAAGTTTGGGTTTTTTTCCTCAGGGACTTCACTATTATTTCTTCTTTTGAAGGGAAGAAACTAAACGGGACAGGCAAAACACTGCCGAAGCAGACAGAAAGAATTTCAGCATAAACACTGAGGCAGAAGACGAGACCGAGTTGTACATCAGGGTGTCACACACTAACAAGGACAGAGCCCAATTAGTGGCACGTTCAGTCACATATTTGAAGACGCGAGGAGATGAAAGTAATGGTAGCAGAGAGAACGTATAACACAGCGGTCAAGCGAGACAAACCGACTCTTTAGCAGCCCTGCAGAATCCAAAGGTCTGATTCCAGGATTCTAATTAAGACAGTTGGGATTAAAAAAAAAAATTATAAAATCAAGTCTGTTTTTCAAATCAACAGCTTGCTTAAACACTTAAGCTGTTAAAGCCTTTTGCAATTTAAGTATTACAACCATGTGCCCGTGACGCTCTTGAAATCACACCAGTAAGCCCAAGTGCTCAGATTAACCACTTACATCTGAACTAAAGAACTTAAGAGGAGCTTCTTCTACATGAACAAATTTTAAAGGACTGGTGGTGTTCTGTTCTTTTATTTACTTCATCTTACTAGTTCAGTTCAATTACTAATTCAATTGCAGCTGAAAAAACAAAACTGAATTTTTATTTAGGGCAGCTATGAGGCCCCAGTAAAAAAAACCAACCCAAACCGGGCTGCATCCCCAGCAGCGTGGCCAGCAGGGTGAGGGGGGGATTGTGCTCCTCTGCTGCGCTCTGGGGAGCCCCCCCTGCAGCGCTGCCTCCAGCTCGGGGGGGCCCAACAGCAGAAGGACACGGAGCTGTTGGAGCGGGGCCAGAGGAGGGCCCAGAGATGCTGCGAGGGCTGAGCCCCTCTGCTGGGAGGACAGGCCGGGAGAGGGGCGGGGGGTCCACCTGGAGAGGAGAAGGCTCCATGGAGACCTCAGAGCCCCTTCGAGTGCCTAAGAGGGCTCCAGGAATGCTGGGGAGGGACTCTGGATCAGGGAGGGGAGTGACGGGATGAAGGAGAATGGTTTGACACTGAAAGAGGGGAGATTTAAATGAGATACCAGGAAGAAATTCTTGACTGTGAGAGTGGTCCAACCACTGGCCCAGGTTGCCCCGAGAAGCTGTGGCTTCCCCATCCCTGGAGGTGTTCAAGGCCAGGTTGGACGGGGCTTGGAGCAACCTGGGCTGGTGAGAGGTGGCCCTGCCCAGGGCAGGGATTGGAACCAGATCGTCTTCAAGGTCCCTTCCAACCCAAACCACTCTCCACTTCGATCAATGCTTAAGAAACAGCAAAAACATCTCAAAAACATCCTTCACATAAGGCAGCGCTTTCAGGCATAGCTAACATCATTGAGGATTCTGTTTAAGAAAGCAATTTACACGTCATATGAGAATCCAGTGACAGAAGTCAGAAAAAAAAAAAATCAAAGAAAGAACAGAAAGAACCACAGACAAATCCAGGACTGAGCTACATCTAATCATCACGAGACTCTCTGCTCAAGAACATTCAACTTACAAACTCTTCAAATGAATATGATAGTAGGAAAAGCAATTACAAACTTCACGGCCAGCAGCAAACATCCTGTAAGTTCAAAGACTTGAAGTAAGCTTGTAAACAGAGTTTTTCATATACACTTAAACCTTTCTCTGTTCAATGAGAAGCCCTAATGCAGATTTTTAAGTAGCAACTGGCTACTAAGAGTTGCTCATTTTTTGCACTATTTCAGTATTTATTCAAGACAAATGTTTGGCAAAACCAGTACAGACAAGGACACTTCCGAGAAGCCTACATATTTATGTTTTTTTATCTAAGCCTGTTCAGAGGAACTGCTACACCATGTTTTCACAACAAGAGCCACCTGAGAGCAAATAATAAAGTTCTCAAACAATAATGTTCCCAAGCTCCACATGTGCCAGCTTTCATTTGTCTAACCTGCTCCCTCCTCCACCTTTTCATTTTTTGACTCATGTCCTGAAAATCATTCTGTCAAGAAGCTCAGAAGACAGACCTTTCATTTGACTCAAGGCACAAATCTGACGGGCAGTTTGCTTTCTATTCATTTCACATATTTACTTAACAATAAGCCACGTTACGGGGGGGATGGAGGGTACACCATACAAAGCCCCACTAAAACGTAAAAGCAGCTTCCCATTAGGGATACAGAGGACAGACTGGATGCAGAATATAGTCTTCTTCAAAGATGCTCCTCACCCAATTTCGCTTGTCGTACCTGATCATTCCTAAACTAAGGCTGGAATTCTCCCAGGAAGCATGCAAGCTGACCTCCCCGGTACGTAACTTCTACTGTCGTTTTTCTCTTACCTTAAGATTCCTCTTCCTGCGTACTCAAAAGAGTTGCCTGTTTTTTTTTAATTAACTGGCGGTTAGGGAAGAGGCAATTTGCCATTTACAGACAATACTGGACCACACTACCTAGAATCTTGGGGGTTTTGGCAAGCAGCAATTTGTTGCAATTTCAACAAGCGACCTTGGAGGTCACCATGAACATCGTAGTAGGAGCTCATTAAGTTGTTGGTCTGAGATTTCGATTCAACTTCACCCAAAGCTCTATCCAGCACCTATCCTTCCACACTGAGACCTAACAGAGTTTAGAAACAGACTGAGATGAAAGCATCCGATTACAACTTTTTATTCCATTCCATCAATTCAGCAACAACTGAGCCAAACAACGTCTTTCCGCTCGTGGGGTTTTCGTGATTTAGTACCTGCCAGGTTTCCTATTCTAACTCCTTTGACTTGTTGCTACTGTACTCCTGATTTTTAGAAGCTGTCTCAGTACAAATCTCTAAGTACTCTGCTTCAGAGACTGGAAAAGTCTTAATGTATTAAGCATGGGAAGAGCAAAAAATAGCCCAAGACAAACTGTCTAAAATTTACAAAGATTATGAACTGAATGGTTGGGAGGGAACACCATCTTATGCAGTGTTTCCACAATAGCTTCCATTTACAGCAAAACCATAAACTTAGATTTCTTTGTGTTTTTAATTTTATGTGCCTTCCAGACTGCCAGTGGTCAGAAGACCACAATCCAACTGCTGAAAGCCACACAAGCTATGCACATCTCAAGAAAGTCTAAACTAAAGAAAATTTTAAACCCCAAACAAATAAAAATCCCACAATAGAAACACAAACTTTTTTTTTTTTAAAAAAAAAGCTTTTAAATGACAAAATTAAACATCAGGTTGCTTTCAGACAAAGAAAACTCCCTTTCTCTGAGAACACTCAAAACACATTTCCTCCCCAGGAGCTGCTGGGAACTACTTTGAAGTTAGATCCTCTGCTCCATTAATCAGGCCATCCTCATGTTCACATTCCTAAAAACTGTGATTTCAGCTGTGCATATTCCACTAAGCCGCATCATTTCATCCTGAAGCCAGTGGGAGAAAGACTAAAATGGTTTTTTGCAAGCAACCCAAATGATCAAGACAAGGAATTATTATACATGAAGCTGATAAGATGACAAAACGCATGCTATCCTGAACTTAATAAACTCAATATTATTAACTTGTTGAGGACTGATTTACTGCAACTTAATATTTAATCCCAGACCACCCAGACTGGGAAAGCCTTCACTTACTATGTATAAGATGAAAATATAAGGGAAGCTTCCAGATGCCCAAACTGCCTTTCCAGCTATTGGTATCTACAGCACATGTTAGTCCGTCAAGAACAAGCCAAGTATTCTTCTGCTGCCTCATGATAGCTTAATGACTTTATTATTTTTTTTTTAATCTCTCTGCAAGTCTCAGAGCACATTAAATAGGCTCCTATGGCTAGCATGCAGGCAAGTGCTCACCTCACCTAAGCCTAAACGTATTCCTCGGTTGTCTCTGCCTTCCTCGCCATGCCATCCACACTATACTGTTTGAAAGCTATCAGTATAACGAGCCATTTGGAAGAATGACTGTGGACCACAAAATAAATCTGCCCACGATTTTGCCATTAAGTCTCACTTCCCACGAGTCCTGTTGAAGGTTGCCATCACATACAACTCATCTCAACGCTCAACTATCAATCAATGGATCTTCCAAGTTGTTAGGGGGCCCTCACCCCTTTGCCGCACACCACCATAGCACAACTCCACAGACTCTGCTTGAGAGAGTAAAAGAGTTCTCCAAATACCCGTAGGACCGCTAGGTAGCACGGTTCAGCACATAACCACGGCTGCCTATCTTACAAGTTTTATGCCTCAAAAGCTTCTACCTACCTGATGATACTCACTTTCCTAAAAATAAACACTACAGAAACACAACGCCAGACATAATTACTTGTTAACTGACACACAGTCATTTTGTGCAGTTTACCTCCCAGAACTTCGATACAATGCTTCTTTTATCAATTTCTGTAGAAACAAAACACAGAGCGCTTCTTAACCGTGGAAAAACCTATCACCATCTTTGCCCAGCCCTTCCTTAAACGTCTCAGACTCTTCCTTCCCCTTCTTCCTGCTCATTTTAATTTCCAACGCAAAAAGTAGATATACCGCTTAAAAGCCAAACCGCCAAGAAATAAAGTTCAAAGAAAAGCTTACAAATTTGAAGTGGACTTTTTGGGGGTTTTTTGAGGACACTATGCAAGAAAAGCAGAAACGCGCGTTCCGCTTAGGAGGTTACAGAATTAAAAGTACGCAGCAAAGCCACTCTGTGTGACTACGTATGCAAATAAGGAAAGGGGCTTCAGGTCTTGCGTGGCCTCTTCCAGCCATACCTACCTGAAAAACCTAAAGGTGAAACGAGCACAAGTTAACACCGAGTTAACAATGCTTCCTCGCGCTTGGTTCAGCACTACATCGGAAGGGAGGCCGCTGTCGGGGTCAGAGAGCGCGTCGGACGAGGGCAAGGACGCCCGGGGCTCTCGGACAGCCTTTGCTTCGCCTCCACCTTCACCTGCTTTTCTTCAAGACCATCTATTCGCGCAAACGGCGCGCTGCCAAGCGTGCCCAGAGCCCCAGCCTACCTCCAAAGCCTCAGCCCGGCTGCATCCCCACCCGGCCGCTCTCCCCGCTCCCATCCCAATTCCACCATGGCACATACGGACACCACGCCACAGCCCTGCAGGCACACCTGCCACATTTCTGGGGCCTTTCGCCCCACAAAAAAAAAAACCCACACGTGCCCCACACCGGGGACGACGGCGGCCACCCACTGAAGCTCCCGCAGAGCCTCCGGGCCCCCCCTCTCTACACCCTCCCCAACGGATTCCCTCCCACCACCACCCCCCGGGGACACACCGGCACCCCCCCCGCACCCCTCAACCCTCCCCGCGGCGGAGGAAGGGGGGCCCCCCCCCGGTGCCCCGGTCCCGCCCCGCCATGAGGCCGGCCCGGGCGGCGCGGTGCTGCCCCCTTCCTGCCTCTGCGGCACGGCCCCGCGGGAGGCGGGGGCGGAGGAGGCGGCAGCGGCGAGGAATTATGAAAGCGGAGCAGTAGGGCAACCCCCGGGGCCGCCCCGACACCCGGGCATCGCCCCCTACATCCCCCCCCCCCCCCAAATCCCCCTCCTTCCCCGTCCCCGCGGTACCTCAGAGACCTCCTCTTCTTCCTCTTCCTCCTCGTCTTCCTCCTCCTCCTCCTCCTCCTCGCTGCCGTTGTTGCTGCTCTCGCTGCCGCCGCCGCCGCTCTCACTGCTGCTGGCCGGCCGGCCCGCCCGCCCGCTCCGCTTCGCCTTCGCCGGCGCCGCCTTTTTCTTCAGCAGCAGGTCGCACACCCGCACCAGCCCCCGCGGCGCCGCCGCCGCCGCTGCAGCCGCCGCCCCGGGCGGGCACGACGGCGGTGAGGTACCGGCGCCGCCGTTCAGCCCCTCCGGGGGACCGGGCCCGGCCGTGGCGCTGCCGGCATCGCCGCCGTCACCGCCTCCATCCACCGCCGCCGCCGCGCCGGCCGCCTTCTCCATGGCCGCCGATCCGCCTGCCTCAGCGCCGGCGCCCGGTGAGGAAGGAGGAGGAGGAGGAGGCACCCGGGGCCGCCGCCGCTGTCTCGGTCACCTCTAGCGCCGGCGCCGCGCCACCTCTCGCGATACTTGCCGCCGCCTCCAGCAGCGCCGGGCGCTTCTCCCGCCGCACGCCGCCGCTCCGCGCTCCCCCCCAACCCCTCACCCCCTTTCCCCCCCGCCGCTGCCCGCCCGGTTGGCGCGGCCCCAACCCCGGCCCCGCTCCGCCGCCGCCCCCTCCCGCGCCCGCTCCGTCGCGGCACCCTCCTGGCGGCGACCCCTTCCGTGCGTGCCTCAGTCACCGCCCCGGCGCCGGAAGCGCCGTCGACGTCATCACCCGCCGCGGCGGCGCCGCGCGGCCCCGCCCCGCCTCTCCTCTCAGCGCCCGCGCCCCGCCCCGCCATTGCTGAGGCGACCCCGGCCCTCGGCGGGAAGAGCGGCTGTCGCCGTCGTCGGCCCCGGCCCGCCCCCCCGGCGAAGACAGCAGGGCAGCTTCAGGCGGAGCGGCGGCCGGGCCGCCGCTGGTGTGGCTGTTGGCCCGAGGTTGAGTTACTTCGTCAAAGTAAATGCCGGGAGAGCGGTAAGACTGGGCCCTGTGGAGCGCCGCTCTGCCGTGCCGGCCTGGTGCGTGTGGGAGCGCGCGCAGGGCGCGGTGGTCTCCTCAGGAGATAGCGGCCGCACGGCTGAGGCCTGGGCCACACCATCGTGGCACCGCAGTATGCATATTTCCAATTACAAGCGGTGGTCTCCCCGTACAGGGCGCACTGAGCGTTCAAAGGCAACCTCCGAAGGCCTGTTTTAAAAGGAAGTTGGTGGAGTAGCACTGAAAAAGCAGGAAATGTTAAAATGCCGGTGTCACTTGGAACATACGCTTTAGTTACATCCCTTAATCGTGTCACTATATCCTGTTGGCTTCCCTCAGGCCCCCCCGCCCCAGACTTTGATCCCTAACATGCACTTGAGGCACAAATACTCAGCCATATTACAGGAGGCTGCAGGGAGACCTTGGAGCCTCTTCCAGTCCCTAAAGGGGCTCCAGGAGAGCTGGGGAGGGACTCTGGATCAGGGAGGGGAGTGATAGGACGAGGGGGAACAGTTTTACACTGAAAGAGGGGAGATTTAAATGAGATATGAGGAAGAAATTTTTTCCTGTGAGGGTTATTGAGGCACTGGCCCAGGTTGCCCCGAGAAGCTGTGGCTGCCCCATCCCTGGAGGTGTTCAAGGCCAGGTTGGACGGGGCTTGGAGCAACGTGGGCTGGTGGGAGGTGTCCGTGCTCATGGCAGGGGGATTGGAACTGGATGAGCTTTAAGGACCCTTCCAACACAGAGCATTGTATGCACTGGGTTTTTTTTGTATGGAAAAACACTGATGGAACATCGATGCAGGTCAGGTGCTGCAGTAACAAAAGTCTTTTGGCAGTTAAATATGCACTCGATGTATACTTATTGAAGGGATGGGCACCTTTTTTCTTTTTTTTTTTTTAGACCAGATGGAAATGAGCAAGGAAAATGTAACTACAGAAACACATGGTTGTAAAGATTGGTAATGGCTCTAATGCACTGGTACACTACAGATGTTTTGGAATTGGTATTTCAAGCCAATAGTGTCTATTCCACTTACATTTTAAAGAAAAACAAAGATCTTGTCCTTATTTGATTACTTTACTCTTAAGTGTTGTCTTTTGTCTTATTTGGAAAATGTTGGAAAGCACCAGTCATGTCTGTAGCACCTCTGAAATGAAACGTTGCTTTTAAAAAATCACAAAGAACTGACGCTCATCATGAAAGCAAGTCTGCACAGTTTCCCCCCAAATCTTCATGTTCCTTACATCCCACCAAAACCTACTTCACTTGCATGCCTCTGTATGTTCTTAATAAAAAGACTGCATTAGTGGTAACAGCACCACTGTTAAGTTACATTATTTTTAAGTCATCCAGCTATAACTGTAGTTCTTAACCTCTAATCTTCAGGTACGAGGTCTAAACTGAACAATACATTTATAAACACCTCTGTAGATGACAGTTTGATGTGATCCAGGAGGAATAAACTGAATATTCCAGCCGCCTACCTACTACTTCCTGGTATGACTGAACAAAAAAATCTCAAAAAACAAAACAGTGCAGATCCCTGACAGCAGATCCATGAGAACAATGCTTTTGTCCTTTTGTGTCAAATACATTGATTTTTACTGATTCATAGCAGGATGCAAGCACAAATTAAGCATTTGTTATTAGCTGCAATCACAACAGTCAGAAAACAGAATTGTAAGTGAATTTAGGTAACCTCAGCCTTACCAGCTGAGATTCATGGAGTGTGTGTGAAAAGGATGTCACTTTTTTCAAGTGATAAGCCTGGAAAAGTGACCTAGTCTTCATCGTTTGATCCAAGAGGTGACCGATGTCTAAAGAAAACATATCTTAGATTTCTTTGGCTGCACAAGCAGCCCACTAGAGGAACAGATTGTCCTGATGCACCAAATTCACCCGCTCAGATTCAGGAAGGGCGGTTGCAGAACTGGATTTTACCCTTTAAGCTCTTAACAAGGAGTTGCCTTCTCTGTCCTTTTCCAGTGCAGCATAAGCTTGGGAAATGGCACCGAAGGGTCGGTCCGCCTCTGAGCTGATCTAGGCCAAGCGGGGCTGCAGTAACGCTCAGCGCGATTGTGTTACAAATCTGCATTTTAATACTGGGCTACAAGATGTGCACCTTACTTCAAGTATCCGTTTAAGTTGTTAGGCTTGGAAAGGGTATTTTGAGCTATCCAGTGCAGTTTCTTGCTAATGAAAGCAGCCGTATTCTTTTATCACTCTGCATTGTGTTCTCAAGCCCTGAATTGGAGGGAGTAGTTATAAAACACCACTTTTGTTGGCACAGGCAGCGCGGCCTATCTGAGACTATTTGTTCAGTTTCTTTTATGATGGTGACCTCTGTTCTGATCAAAGAGTTGCTCCTTCTAATCTTGCAGTGTGGAGCAAGTCGTTTTCCTCCATTTTTGTAACATACAGTTTATACCTGCTCTCCCTACCACCCTCGCTAGTTTGAGCATTTAGTGACCGCAACAGCAATAAAAGCACTTGTGGTCTTTGTTGAAGCTTAGTGCTAGATTCATTTGGCTTACAAGCTTTGTTTCTGTTACGGGCAAAAGCTGCTAACGAAAGTCAGCTAGCTATCTTGTGATGGTTTGAATGGGAGAACGCCTTGGGGAGGTGTGAGACTTCCCTAGGTTGCATAACAGCGCTTTGTATTTTAGAAAACCAAAATAAAACATTCTTGTAGATACCATGATAATCATCAAGACAGGCTAATAATGAAAGAGGAAATAATTAAGATAATTTTTTTTGTATCCCAGTTTCTGTATGGGTGCATGACCCAAAGGTGTGTTTCCTCTTCATAGGGCTCTTAGGTAATGGGTTACATAGCCATGGAAAGTCAGTGTAGGCCCCAGTCAGGGAAATGATACCTAACAAATACATTTGAGAGTCTGCGAGGTTGATTAACTTTGGACGTTTCGTTTTGTTGCCAGCATAAAGCTGCAGGAAATCTTGAGAAAAACAATAATCCTTCGTTATCTCTTCGATCTGTGACTTCTGCTTCAGTATTTATTCAATTCCCTTCCGGTTATTGATCACTCCACTGAACACTCAAAATGAATAGTGGGAAAACCTGGGGTTTGAATCCAGTGAATGCTTTCAGGAACTCTCTCGTGTGTGCCAGATTCCTTAAAAAGTTCTACGGGACAATTCACGTATTTAAACCTATGCTGTGGAGTATCTGTATGGCTCTGCTTTCAGTTTCATTTAAAACTGCTGGAAGCAGTATCATCATCAAAGTCAGGAAGCAGGGATATTGAGTTTCGTTTGCAAGTATAACCTGTACAGGAACAGAAAGAAGTTATTGCTGGTTTGAGTTTTACAACAGTGAGTTGTGTGTTTGTCCAACAAACACGCACATGTAACTTGCATATTTTCACACCTGTCCTGGTGGTTTTGTCTCTTCATGTCAAGATGGAATACGTCTAGTTTTAATATTTGTCAGAGTAGGAGGAACATAGGAGAAGCACAGAAGTTGCACATCTCCAAATGAGATGATTATCCAAATGAACTATGAAATTAATCCAAAAACCAAATTGTGCCATCCTCACTGGTTACAGAATGAGTGAATTTGTTGGTTATCTTCGATGCATACAGTTTTGCAGTTATTGCAGCTTCTGTATGTGCTGCAATCTTTTTGTCCGTATCATTCTGGGGATTGTGAACCCCAAATGATTGTATTCCTTCAACACCTGTAGCAGAAGGACTGGCTCACTGAACCTCCTTCATGCATAGCGTTGTTTCAAAGAAAAGGGAAGAGCCATCTGAAATGAGAGACAAGATAAACTGGAATTAGACCATCCTTAATTATTTTAAACAGAAATAATTAAAGTTGTTCAGCAATTGTGCAGCTACTGCTGATCAAGTCAAAGGAAGGAGGAGGGAAAAGAACACAAATGTCTCCACATTCAGAGAAGTACTGTTTTCTGAGACATATATTTTAAGATGTGTCTAAAACATTCAGTTTTAATAACTGTAAATTACACGTGGAGAAGAATTATTAAAAATTGTTTTTACACAGCCATGGCATTTACTTTAAATTACATTTTTTTAATATCTGTATATCTCCGTTACAGCAAGTTTCCAGTGAGCATCTTGATCGGTGTGGCCTTGCAAATGAAGAAAGTTAAGAAAATCCAGAGAGATTCAGAATTTAACAAGAGCGGTGCTAGCCTGGAAGAACTGCTTGCAGTTACAGCAGCCCTGTTCATCAAGGGACAGCACCTCTGTACATGCAGAAGGTAAAGCATTTACATTAATGCTAACGCTCAAATACACTCAGTACAAAGGCTCATTACGGAGTGACTTCTGCCTACATTTGGCGTGGTAAGCCAGGTGATTTTGCTAGTTGCTACACTTATGCACATCAGTGTCAGTTTGAAATACACAAACATCCTGCTTGAATGGCTTGAAAATGATTTGTATTCAATCTCAGATACTGCTATTACATGTTCTGATAGTTGCCCTTAATACAACATCATGCCAGCTTTCACCACTTCCTCAAGGGGAGGATTGGGAAAGTAAAAACAAGTCCAGAAAGCAAAACCTTTTAAAGATTGATTTGATGAAGAAATATGCAACTGCTTTGTTAAAAGAGAATAAGCACAGTTGTTCTACAGGAAATTATGGCATTCCATCCAATTAAGTCTTTGCTAACAAAGACTAACCTTCTCCTGGTTCCTTCATGATATCGTCATGAGAAGCGATAAACTAGATCTCAAGGAGTGTTGCCCATTGTGTTCATCCACCCACAAGACACCCAAGTCCAGACTGGTGTTTGACACCACAGCATGTGCTGGGAGGCCAGCAGGAGTGCTGGAGACTTTCAGTGGCATGAAACAGTTCTGGTTTGGGTCTGAATGCAATACTGTCTACCAGGGAGTTGGTTTAGATAGCTTAGTGGCACTTACTCGCTGCTGCTTCCGGACTGTTTTTGAGGGAAAGCACTCCCAAGTTTGGTACAGTTTTTTCATCTTGCTGTTCTAGCTCGAGTGTTTGGCCAGAGTCACTCATGTTGACAAAACAGCGAGCTAGCTCGTTGTGGCCATGCTGGCCTAGTTTTTTCAAAGATTCTGGCAAGCGTTAAAACTACAATAACAGCACAAGAGGAAATAGTGATATATAATACACCACTGCTATTTTGGGGCTGGAAATTCGGAGTTCTACTTAGAGATAGGAGACTTGGAAACAGTCTTCCTGTAAGAGCACCACAAGCAAAAGGCTACAATTTAAAATAGCACGTGAGAAATCTTTGTACAGTGTAGGTGATACGAGATGACTGGCTCTGACAGAAGGCTGCGCTGAAACACTGATGGCCCCGGACAGGCGTTAGGCAGGCATACTCAGCCTGATGAGGCAAAAGGAGGCAATGCCTTTTGCATTAAAATTAAGGTTTTGATGCAATTTTGTACTTTGTATTTTTCATGATGAGCTTTACAAACTAGTCACTATTTTACACCCTTCTCTGTAATCCCAGTACTACCCAGCATATAGCAGTATTTTGGACCTGAAATTCCAAAGGGATGATTAGCTAACAATTGACCTAAAGTGTTAAGCGAGCAAGATGTTTATTCTGTAATATGTTTAGTACTTTGAGAGTCTATATCTTATTTAAGAAATGGTTTAAGCACTTGGAATCCTAAAACTTGGTAGCACTGTGTGAGACTTACATTTTTACATGGATAGATGATTTTTGAAAGTAGGTTTCAGGTTCCTAATTTGCTTCACATGTTTTCAAAACGTTTACCCTTTGTGAGTATAAAATTGAGAAATACCATGGCAAATTGAGGCGAATAGCATCTGGATGTGATCCTGGATTTCTTTCTGATTCTCTGCAAGTGCTGTAGAAGATAAAAATGAAGTAAAACTAATAGAAATCATAAGATAAAGAGGAGTTTTTGTGTATTTTATGTATAATGGATCTGTAATCCAAAACTGTGAATGCGGCCTCTCAAGCCAAAACCACCTGTATTTGAATATCAAAGTTTACTTGTCAAAGTAATGGTTTGGGGGTTTCTTATTACTGACGTTTAAGTTAGCCTCAGCTGTAGACTACACAAGAATCAGCTAAGAGGTTAAACATTTCTTACATTTTATGTTTTGCTGGAGTCCTGCGAGTCCATAATGATAATTTCTATAGTAACCACTTTTTAAGTAAACAATTGATTAGTTCTGAAATTAGTCCTTGAAATTGCTTCTCTTTGTGCTGCTCAGGATATCTTAATTCAAGCAGGCTTCTGCTGGCATGCAGAACAACAAGGTTCAAGCTGTTGCTTTTCTATCTTCATATAAAGTGTGCCTAGAAAATATTTGTACCACCAGGCTAGTTTATCTCTGGACAAGAAAGGGGGTGAAAATCTCTGTGTAAAACTTTGTAAGAGCTAGGTTTCAGTGAAGGCAATGCAAGAAATTTCTATGATTTATCAAAATGGTATGTAAAGTGGAAGAAAAACATTTTTTGCAGAGTTCAAATGATAATTAGAAAAATTGTCTAAAAGCCCTCCATCGTCTAAAATTACCTAACCCCCCCCGCAGGATCCCGTGGAGCCTCTGTTTTTCAAAACAGAACCTTCCCTACCTTTTTTACTGTGTGCTGTTCTAGTTATTGGCTCATGTTATTTGCCGTTTTATCTTCACTCGAATGCATTTCTTTTCAACAGCTATATATTGCTGATTCCTGATCTTCTATTTTAGGGGAAGGTTGGGATACAGTATTTATAAAAAAGAGGAAAGATCAATCTTTCTGTTGTTTCACTTTAACACAGTAGATGGGGCTAGAATCTGGCAATGCATCTTCATCTAAACCCAGTCAGAATTGAGGGCCATGAATGACAAATTCTTACTCTTCCCAACATTCTGGAAATGAAATTTTACTAAAGCACTTGATTCTTAAACATATACGTCCTAAAAATATTTTTTTCCATTTAACAGTAAATATAAAGTGATTTTTTTTGGTCATTTATTTCCAGCAGGGGGATTTCTTTTTTCTTCTGTGACATTTACAAGGCCATTGACTTTAATGCAAGCTAATTAGAAAGTTAGATGCTGCCCTGAATAGCTTTGTGGCCCTGAATTACTGTCCTTTTCAATAAGGTTTTCATGTACATGGGAGGAAAATTGCTGATGGGGTGAATTTTCATTTTGTCACCTGTCATTCTCTTGTTTTCTCATTCATAAACATGAATTCAGTTCTATTTCTAAATGAGGAAGCGCCACTGGACAGTACTTGAAAAGAGGGCTGCAGTGAGTCAAAACTACACATTTACCTATAGATGTCTGGTGAGTGAGCTTGTGAGTGTTTTGAAAGGTAAATCTGGATCATTTATTCTCATTCATGAATTTTGACGCACAGGCTCGGCCCAAACCAGCTGATTTG
Organism: Pluvialis apricaria; assembly: GCA_017639485.1. Taxonomy (NCBI): domain Eukaryota; kingdom Metazoa; phylum Chordata; class Aves; order Charadriiformes; family Charadriidae; genus Pluvialis; species Pluvialis apricaria. Next base: position 83,689,402 of record CM030010.1, read on the forward strand.
TTTTCTCAAGATGCTACTTTTCAATACTTAACATTGTATTCCAGAAGTGAGTCTGAACACAAATTCACAAGCTTACCTTCAGACATCGCTACAGTCTCTCCATGTTCAGCAAAGCTTTTAAATGCCAGTTAACTTCAGTGAGATTTGAAATATCTGCTTCAGCCTACTTGCATTCAGCAAAGCACTTTACGTGTAACCTTTATCCACCCTAATTCCAAATCTTGCGCACCTCTTTGTTAGCTAGTGAATATTACTAGCCAGAAAAGCTGTTCAGAAATTTTGGAATGCTATGCTTTATCAGTGTTACCTAGTATCTTAAAGAACTTTTCAAATTCTGTATTTCAAATATCCTTCTTGAATTTAAAAAGACCCGTGTCAGGACAATGAAAACATTTTTCAATAAAAGTACTTCCAAAAGTCTTGCTCAAATACTTTGCAATAAGTGCACCAAATAAATTGCACAACTCAGGTTTTCTCTTCGTTATTAATCAAAACTCCAGTAAGAGCTGATCTCTCTGCTGTACACTTCATCACAGCAATTTTCTAAGACCATCACTGGAATATTGGATGTGGGTTTTTTTGTTTTGTGTGCAACAATATTCTAAATAAAGTACATTACTTACCAACAGTTTTATTAAACAGATTACGTTAGAGACAATTCGTAAGAAATTGCTTGCTTAATGACTATTCTATTCTGAATTTTAACCTGTCATGGAATTAATTCCTATGTTCTGCTTGTTTCTTTTCAGTCTCTGTATGTGTTAGAGAATTTGCAACTTAATGTATTGGAGACATCCGTGTACTGTCAGTTTTGGCTTTTATTTTATTTTTGGATTCCAACAAATAGGCATCCACTTTTAGCGGGCAGCTGTTGCAAAAATAATACTTTTTTAGCATGAGATACTCATGCTAATCAATGCAATAGTTTTACATTTGATGTATTGTGATTTGATCTGACTGTTGACAAGCCAGGGAGGACTCTATTCCAAATTACGCGTGCTTGCCATTCAGCCTCCAGCAAGGACAGAGACGAAGGTCCATTTCAGTGTTCACCCATACTGGGAAACAGCTATGTGATGGTACCCGACTCAAACGTGGTGTTAGGGAGCTGAAACTTGGATTGAGTACCGTGTAAAAACAACAGTTAGTGTGGTAGTGGTAACTTTTTTTATATGACGTCGCCTATAAAGCATTTAAGTTTAGGGGCATTCAATCTGACACTTGGCTACTAATAATTGTAATCTTTAGGTGACAACTTTGCCAATGAAATTGTGACATCTGTGCATTCAGAGAACTCTGAGCTCAACAAAGCAGTCCGAGGCAAAATTTCAGTTCTTTAAGAAATTTTTGAAAAAGCAAAAAGAAAATATCACCTTCTGGCTGGAAGAAAGGCAATTTAAGAACTCAACAGGCAACAATTTCATAGCTGAATCCTTCAGTTGTTCCCTCTCTTTTAACTTTATACGCTATTTTTGTAGTTCAAATTGAATTCATTTTCCTTTCCTAACCAACACATAATCATTCCCTACAGTGTTTTAATAAAGTTCAATTTCAGACAGCTGAGCTGTAAATGAAACTGCGATGATTTAGAGCTAAGGAAAAAATCAGATGCTTCCCTATTTCCTCAGCGTTTGACAAATATCTTGTGCTGTGTGTATTCCCCAATGCCAAACAAGAGGAAGCTAAGTGGTTTTGCAGGAGATTGATGGACGTGAACGATAGTTTCACTACACAGTGTTCCACTTGTCTCATTTAAGATATCCCTTAATCCCTTAGTGACCACATTTTTAACAGATGCTGTGATGACGGGGATGTTAACTACCTGTATATTTGTGTGTGTTGTGCGTATTCACAGAAACAGACAGGTAAGAGCCGTGTGGTTTGTGAATTGCTGGCTCTGCAAACCTGTATAAAACAATACAGGCAAAATCAGTGGTTCCTAGCTATAGCGTAGCTCAGAGAGAGTAACAATATCTACATTTCTTTAAATCTTTTCCCTAAGGAAAAAAAATAGATAAAATCATGACATATTGAAGTGATATTTTATACTGAAGAATGGACAACGTTTCTTCAAGGAGCTTTATTCTGTCAGGCTGCTGCTAGGTGTTGGTAGTGCACCCTGCGCGGCCAACGAGCGAAATGACAAAGGCCCTGCTTGCCCCATAAGAAAAGGAAAATTGCACAGATGCACTATCTTTGTATATGTCATTGACACGTCATGCCCCTAATACCAACTGATGCTTGTTGAATATAGCTATTTTAAGTAGCAAACATTTCTGCAAAGTTCTTAAATAAAGAAAATATAAAAAAGGCTCAGCCTCATGAGAACACTGCCTTTGTCAGGCACCTCTGTATTTCTCTGCTGATACCATACAGATCCTTTCTGATAAGCAGTCCTGGCCACAAATATTTGTGCTATAGACCAGTAAATCTTCTACAGGTTAAGAGAGGAAGCAGATGCAAAGAGATCTCGCGAAGCAGAAATGGCCACACAGAACATTAATGGCAAAGCCAAGAATGGGACCTGTCCATTGCAAATGCATTTTCTCTCTGGTTTTGGTCCTGTGCTTCCTCCTTTGACTGTTTGCTATAATAGGTAGCTTGCAGGATTGTTTTGGCAGTGTCAGTGTGATCGTTTCTAGCAGCCTGTAATGTGCAATTACAGATTCAATGGTTTTTACTTACAGCAGCCTGAATAAAAGAGGGAAGAAAGTACAATTAACAAAAAGCAGACTCATATCCTGGTGTAACAGTATGGCCTGACTACTGCGGTACCACCAAACTAACACAAATAATTGATATCTAGATGTTTTCAGATGTTCCTGAGGCATTCTTACTCTCATGAGGAGAAACACCACACAGGCTTTTTATCCTGGCATAGTTAGTCACTAAATACAAATAGTTTGCAGCCATGATGTCTTTGATTAACTGAAAGAATAGACTTTTCATTGCCCACAGGAACATTACGGGGGTTTTTTAACGTTGAGGTCCGTGGCTTCTCTGTGCGAAAGAGTGCTGTTAACGGTAGATGGCACACTTCTCCCGCCTGAGGACTGGGGAAAGGCTTCTTGCGTGGTAATCCAGACTAGTTCTTACCGAATGCTTATACCCGGTTGCTTCAGGACACATAGTAGCTTTCTCTGCCAGAGCACTCTTTTAGGAAAGGATTAGGCTGGAACATCCGTTTTAGAATAATTTCAATATAACCTGAGATAGACCTGTTTTTTACATACTTGTGTCTTGTGCGTTTATGCCAGACCTCCTCCCAGCCTGTACTTTTCCCACAGCTCATTGTAACGGCCTTTTCATTTATTACCAATGTTCCATCTGTGCTACTTTTCACCTGCAGTTTTGCGTGGGTTGCTTGGCCTCACATGCAGGAGGTGATTAATCCCATATTAGTTCTTTGCTGTGTAGCATGGACATGTCCTACTCTTTCGCTAACCAGACCAAAAATATTTGTGTAACTTCCTTAAATTATTGTAGAAAGTGTCAAAAGTCCACATTGAAAGATCCAAGATACGGTATCTCATGGTGGTTTTGTAAATTAAACCCCTACCTTCCAAAACCAAGGCCTAATAAGAAGCCCTTTGTATGAAGAACAGAATCCCACTTGTAATTGTGTCCACTTCTGTAAAATAAACTGTTTCTGCGCCATCCATGCTAACCAGCATCTCTGCTGGAGCTTAACCTTGCATACTTTGTTGACTTCAGTGGGACTATACGTTGTGCACACAGTTAAGCGTACTTGTAATTCTTATCTTTGAAGATCCACCGGCATAAAGGCTGGCTTGCACAGACCTCATGGCAGGATAAAGATTTTATTTTTGACCTGCCATGAATGAGTATGTGATTTTAGACGTTACCTTACTCAAAAAAGGTTTGATTATTGCTTGATTTTTCAGCGGTTTCTCATCTTTTCTTAGCTATCCAGTTGTCTGGTCGCAACTGTGGTAAATAGGCAATGCACTTTGCAAAAGCACACAGTTTTATCTAACTTTCCAGTGAAGTCAGGTGAGTTTTAACACTGACTTCAACATGACCACAGTTAGGCCAATGCTGAATATATTTCAAAATCCTGCACTGAGGACCTGATAACCTTACTGAGTTTCAAATAGCTACTTAGGCAATATGAGTGCCCAATAGACAGGAGTCTCTGATTTGTCTCATTGAAATCTGTCCTTACCCAACTTAAAGTGCAGTTACATGCTAAAAGGAGGAAGGGAGTACCTGATTTTCCGTTCAGAAGCGGAAGTAGATAGATTGCCTACTGGATAACCAGGAATCAAATAAAATAGACTTATTTTTTTTAAAAAAAACATTAAAATAAACTACACAGAAGTTCCTTGGGAGGCCTAGTCTAAGTTTCACGTTCTCCACACAATAATTTTTAGTTCCAATGTTACATTGTTCTGTGTTGAATTTTATGACCAGATTGATCACAAAGTTTTCTTTCTGTGAGTGGCAAGATAACATGATCTAAGTCCATGTCAGTTGAGTTTTTGTTTGTTGCCACACGGTACAATATCTGTGTGTTTTTTCCAAAGAACAGAAAATTCAGTGCAAAGTTTCATGAATAAATGCCATTAGGACTGATAAAAATACGTGTTATCAGTAAAACAGCGAAGGTTACTAGCCAAGGGCTTCCGCATTTGTTGTTCTGAAACCATGACAACTACAAATGTTTTGTAGGGTACGGGTCTGGAGGTCTTATAAAACGAAAAGTAGTTCTTGAATTTCCGTAGAGATGATACCTTAATTTTAGAGGCAGGCCTGGTGACAAACGGGTATCTTTTTCTTCTCGATTTTATACTTGGTTCAGGTGGTCATATTTTTAATGGAAGGCCTGTTTACAGGATGTCTTCTTATTCCCATGTGACTATTGCGTGAAATCAGGTGCCTACCAAAACAGTTCGGTTTGCAGGTATAATTCGCATCGCATTAGTCTCTATTCCTTCAGTTTCATGGGGTAGTCAGTGTAACGGGGCTTGCAAGTTCCAAAGTTTTTTTCTATTTTGTGTTAGCGGAAATGGCATTAAATGTTCTGAACTTACACTGCCAATAATGATGGATCCTGTACTTTCCATATGCAGGATTTTACCTGAAACCACACTTCCTCATGCCCATCCGGTTTTGCTTATGTTGTGTTCCTTTTTATGCAGATTTTCTGACAGAAATGAAGTACACGAGGAACACGAGGCTTGGTCTTTTTAAGACATATTGAGCTTGGTCTATTTTCCAGTATAAGATCTCCAGGAATTACATTAATCATCTTTTGGGTAACTACTCCAATCCCTTCAAGTTTTTAGAATTAAGATTGTTCCATATGATTGCCAGGATAAATTCGACACTCAGATTTGCATTTACATCTTGGAAGACGTGGAGTGGGCTTACATGTCTGAGAGTGTCACTGGGACGGATACAATCTAATCTGCACATTCCTAGAAGTCCGAAGAGGAAAATTATAACCACTCTAAAAGGCTAAGTCTGTCAGAAACAGCCAGTCTTGGTCTCCGAGAAGAGACATCAGGGTCAGGCATAGTAGCTGAACTCTGTCATTCCTAGTCTGAGAAACGGGCATTTATCCGTGTAGGTCATAGTTGAGTACTGGTTCTAGGGTAGCAGTGTTGTAGTTTGGTAATTTGTTTTGCATTTTTATTGGACATAGGTCAAGGTTAGCAGATTAAAAGATGTTTGTCATTTGAAGGGTTTGAACATTTTAAACCTTCACTCGTTCTTGAACTGCTTTGGCGTAGATCACAAAACACCATCCCCGGGGACGACGAATGGATTCAGAAGGGTGATTTCCCATGGATTTGGTGCTCCCATAGCTCAGAGTCCTGCTGGGAGTCTTACTGTTGTCTTCAGCAGGAGCAAAGATGTGCTGGTGATGTTTCTGATCAAGCAACCATTATGAGATAAAGTAGACCTGGTCTACCTATTTATTGCACAGTTTTCACATAAAATGTCATTTAGTTGAATACAAAATGTTGCACCAGAAATATCAGAGTTCTGATAACTTAACTTTCGATTTCATGAAAGTTTACGTTTCCTATAGAACCATATTGGCTTTAACAAACCTGCAGGGAGGCAGGCCCTGTGCTTGTAGGATTTCTAGCTTTGGGGCACCCGGTCAAAGGGGTCAAGAACATCAGGGTTCTGGGATGCCAAAGCATCTATCCCAAAACTCGTACAGTGCTGACAGCAGTGAGGCTACAGTGCCCGACCGTGCATCAGGACCTTGGAGACCTTGACACTTGGTCCGTGTCAGGCTCTCAACCTTTTCAGGCTTCCTGTTCTTACACGAGGAGCTTAGTCCTAGGTCTTGGCTCAGCACTAGGCTCTCCGCTCCGCCGGAAGGAACTGGGAGAAATTTGGTTCAACACATAATTTGCACAGATTCCAATTTCCCTTCCCAGGGAGCCCAGAATCTGGCAGCCTTAGGCAACCCTGGCATGGAAAATACTTATTAAGACGCAGGTGGCAGATAGAATATATAAATCAGGTAACATGACTAGCTATTTATGAACAGGGACAGGGGGATCCCCCCTGTTACCATAAGGGACACAGCGCAGGATTCCTCTCTTTCTAAATCAAGCACCTCCTTTTGGTTAGATGACGTGTGTCCTTCACTCCACGGCTCTATTGACTAGCTCTGCACTGGCTTTACAGGCAGCCTCGAGTCCCCGTGCAGTGAGAATAGCTCAGGTGCCTGTGTTGTAGACACCCGAAGCTTAGCCAGATGTTTCCAGCACTCATAGTCATGGAGAAAAGTCAGAAACCTGAGTTCACTTAAAAGAGCCGGAGCCAGAGAAGAGCAATTCTAAATTCATTCTTATAATTTAATTTCATGAGTTATTTTTGAGACCTATAGATAGATTATGAATATGCTCGCTTGGCAATATTGAACCCCTGTTGGTATTAGAATAAAAGGCATTTGTACAGAAAGCAAGTGTCAAGGACTGTCAGCACGGGGTTGGAGGGCAGTATAGAGGAATGGCCTAGCGAGTATAGCCACTGGCTAATTGATCCAAAAGACAACACTAAAAGCTTCATGTGCAAAGAGTTTGTTAATATTTCTTTTCATGACTTGAGAAGAATCCTCAGGTTAGCGTTCAAATCAGAAAAAAACAACACAGCTATTCAGACTTTGCAAAGCCGCAGATCTATCTGGTGCCCCTTTTTAATTCCTGTGCTGTGACTGTATAGACCAATCTTTTTACTACTTATTGAAGACAACCACATGAACCTTACCGACCTTTGCTAAGCTTAATCACACTTTTTGGTCTCGGATGAAATTTTTCTGATTCTTGGAATGTAATGAGGAACCTCTCTTAAAATCAGGTCTTCCTGAAGGCTTTCAAATCAGGTACCCCAAATCACTTGTCTCCTTTGAAAATCAGAGTTTGCAAGCACTACTCTAAAGAAGAAACAAACAAACAAACCAAGCAACATTTCCTCAGTTTCATACTATTTTTAGTCACTTCCTTAACATTGCGAATCCCCAGTTTCCAGTAACAAATACAGGTAAAGGAGAACATATGAAGGAAAATGGCAACCAGAACAAAGACAACTTTTTGTTGCTGCTGCTGGAAATCAAATACTCTTCTAAGAGATCATTACGTGCTGGTAATATCATTGGGGGTTTGATTCATGTTTAAGATAGTACCGGGCCCGGAACTACAAGCCAGAGATCACCTAACATATGTGGCCTGTTTGAATGGTGCTTGAAAAGCTTTTAGCTGTTTAAAACAATTGATTTTTTCAGACAGAAGAGTACACACGCTTAGGTTTGACTAATTGAACTTTGCTTCTGAGGCTAAGACAAAAATGTTGAAATCTTTCACTGTGTTTTTGGATTTCACCTGTGGGGACAGAAGGCTTCACGTTTGATTCCTGGAGCCTCAGAATTCATTATAGCAGAATCATACGCAGAAGTGGATTGTCTTTTTATGTCAGTGAATAAATGACAGTGCCAACTTTCTAAGTTTCTTAACCTGCCTGCTTCAAAAGAATGGAAGAGGCTCAGCCCTAGCTGTAGCAGGCCTGCTTGGCGGGCTGCAGAGCTCTGGACCTCGTTTCTTCCTGTTTGTCCTTATCCCTCTGCTCTCAGAGATTCAGAGTTCCCTGCTGGGAAGTCAGGAGGTGAGTCCTACCTCTGTCCAGATACCGGCATTGAGGAAATTGAAAACCTGGACAGGAGCGGTGAAAGGAGCACTATTTTTGAGTACAACTGTGATAGAGCCTTGTTGAGTATGTACAGGACTGAAAGGATTCTTCCCTACACGTTCGTCTGTCTCTCTTGCACTATAAATATTCACCCAGCAACAAGGACACACAAATGGCTCTACAAACTTCTGTTCTCCTGTTAAGGTGCCAGTTCAGGCCCTGACTTAGCTAAAGACATTCCAAAGGCAGTAGGGAATATTTGAGGTGGGAAACACCACTTCTGCTCCAGGGCTTCATTAAAAATAACTATCTTTCCATTTTTCAAAGTTGTGAGGACTTTACCTTCAGGAATTAGTTACTCAGAAACAGAGGAAAGAGTGAGAATAGGATCGCTCTCTTTTTCTTCTTAATGCTTGAGCATTGACAAGTTGTCTCAAATAGATAAACTAGTATCTTCCCAAGAAACAAACCAACATAAACAAATCCAGAGGCCATAACAGAAAAAAACAGCACAAAATCAGGGAACAATTATGGCAGTAACACAGAATCTGTTTCTATGGAGATGGACATGAAAGAGAAAATATTTATCAGCTCTGCAATTCTTAGGCCAGAATGGGAAAACTGTAAGTTTCTGATGAAACCAAATGAAAAATAGGACAAAGAAAGAGTGCCAGCCCTGCCGAGGGGCAAAGGCTGTCAGTGATGCAGTAACATCTGGGTGTGTCAACTGCAGAAGGGGGAAGTCCTTGGAAAAGCTCTGAAATTTTCCAGAAATCCTACAGCCCCACGAGACATAAAGCAATTTTTTCAACTCAAGGTGTTTCAGGTTGAGAGCAAAAGCAACGGCTCCCAGAATCATTAGTTCATTTTCAAAATGCTTTTGTTCTGATTTGAGCAAATACACCTGCTCGCACTTACAAAAAGCTTGCAGCCATGTTTTTCATAAATTGGAGCTCACAGAGAAATGCCTTAAAGGAATTCAAAGGAAAAAACCAAACAAAACAAAACAAAACCCTCCAAACACTTCCTGCCATTCCTCAGAAGTTTTCAATCTCTCTTCTGTTGCTAAACCTGAAGTACCTCAAACCTAGGAAAAAAATATTAATCTCTTGCCAAACAAAAGCTTTCAACCTTGGCTCTTGACTGAACTGTGTTCACTGAATGGTTCTTCTGTACTGCCAAAGACCATCAAGCTACAGTTGACTGCAGTTGCGCTTTTCCAGGCACAGTGCCACCAGCAATTTCTTTGAGGTTGAATGCCATTTATTAGCTATCGGAAAGAAAATAGCCATGACGGAGACAGGCTGGTGAAAAGGATGAACTGCAGAGACTCTTAGTGAGAATTTTCAGGGAACTTAGGGCAGATCTGTTAGGATCATTTGAAATATACAAGGCATCTCACAGCTAAACATAAGCATAAGTAGAACAGAGTCAACAATAGTTTATCAAACATGAATACACATGAAATTGGTGGGAAATGAAAAACAGAAATAAAAATAGAGTTTAAACAAAATCAGTTCTTCGTATGCTATTGAAAAAACACACGAATGAAACGTGTATGGTTCCACATATATCAGCTATGCCAAGTGTTTTTAAATGGCATATTAAAGAAGAACGCATGCAGCCACTGAGAATATGAGGTTCTGGGGAGATATGACATCAGCGGGGTACAAAACAGCAAAAATAGGTGGATCATAAAACTCAGAAGAACACAGGCTGCAAAGCTCAGGCAGCAGCATGGAAATTGGAAACTGAGTGCCAAAAAGTTTCTAGGGCACAAGTGAACGTACTGGATTCCAAAGGCCTCCGGAGAATTATGTAAGAGAAAGAAAAAAGATCACCACCGACAGTTGTATCATGAAGCAAACATCAGTCACACCACCACAGCAATTTAAATCCCAGATAGCCTATCAAAGGAATTTATAAAAAATACTGAAGCAAAAGGTTCTTTCTGGTAAGGACTTCATGAACTAACACCGCACCTAGGTTGATTCTTTCCTACATCTATTTTGTAATTAGATGTGCAGTTCACTCAGACCAAAACCTCACTCCAATGACTTTTGAGGGACCTTATAACTAGAAATGGATAAAATGATCAAGCCAGTACCTGATCTGCTTTGCGGATTACATGCTTGTATTGACAGGAAAAAAAAGTCACGGGGACGTAGAAAAAAGATACTAATTCCGAGAAGTCTCAGAACTTGCCAGCTGATAGCCCTCACAAAACATTGAAGGCTGTATATTTGGATCGATTGAAGCAATTTAATGCATTATAGAGGAGTCAATATGAAATGCCTACAATCGGTAAGGTATTACCTCACACGGCAAAACAAAACCATTCTCGCACTTGCTGCCAAAGGATGATATTGGCAGCCGTTGCTTGATAAAGATAACCGCTACATCACCACACTGTGGATTTCATGAGACAAGTTGGTAGGGATGGTAGAATGCCATAGGGGCCAAATGTACGGGATTTGAAAAGCAGGACAGGCAACAAGAATCACTAACAGGACTCAAACGCTTTAGAGATTAATGTTGAAACAGGGAATATTTTGGATGTAAAAACATCCAATAACAGGAAGCGTAGCAAGGTACAAACTCGATCTGCTCTCTTTCATCAATGTAAGTAGAGAAGATGGAAGAACAAGGTGATTTCTGGCTCATAGCTGCACCATACGTGATATACTTGCTAACTTACCCGCAGCTGTCTTTCAACAGCTGAAACCAACAGAGAACATATCCTACATCTAAAAGATACTATTACATCGTATCAAAGACTTCATTAAAAAATATTTAACATGTTATTTTCCATGTCAGCCTAGTGTATATAAACCTCCAGGGTAAGTAGAGGGTGGAAATGCAAGAGATGCAGTTCATCTAAATGATAAACCAAAGAGTAGGGTCTAACTCGCCCATTTCTGAAATTCAGTGATATTCTGCAGCATGCATGAGCAGACAGCTGCAAAGCATGTTGCCACCGAGATGGGGATTGGGGCATTGTTTCTAGAAATATAGCAACCAGGAGCTTTCACGTTAATTTTACTAATACCTGCAGGAAAATGTCCGTGCAACTGAAGTATCTTGCAATCACCTACATGTGTAATAAGCTCCACCAGCATAGCGGGGAAGGACAGTCTTCAGAAACTACGGTAAATAATCAGAAGGCATATTTATTAAGTACCCTGCACACCTCCAGAACGCTGTTACGTGACATTCTTGGAATAGCAGAGCTGAAACTGAGATACTATGAGATGCGTATAGATGATTTCCCACACAGAAATCACGAAGAGAAAGCTACAAAAAATGCATTTTTCTTCCTAAGGCAAAACATCATTCAAAGCAACTATATAGGAGGTTGAAAGCAGGAACTTGAAAGAATAAGAATAAGCTCTGATCAGAAGGTTGCAATTGCTACTAGCATCCTAAGGATACTTGGAAGATCTGCGCGTGAAAAAGAGGCGTCATATATATGCACTATACTGTTAAACACTTATTGTTGAGAAAAGTTATTCTTGAAAATATACGTTAGAGCCATTTTGACTTCTCATGTGCAGATAACTATAAGAGAGATGAAAGACATGGTAAATAGTTACGTCATACACAGGAAAATCCAGGGCCAGACGATGAAAATCTGCAACGTTCCCAGTAGAGCTCAGTATACATTAGGAATGCACATAAAGTATCTCATTACCCTAAGCCATTATCTAGGTTTTTGGGTGTGATGTATATTGTCAGATACTGCTGCGGCGATTACTGTAAGCGAAGCAACATAGCATTTCAATGGATACTTTACCACAGTAAATGTTTTGGAGCCAGCTGGTGCAGCTTGGCTGGAAACAGACATTTAGTTTCATCTTCGTTATATCACAGCCAGTCAAATATTAAAGGTAAACTTCTCAATACGATAGTAAAGAGCACAGCAGCAAAGAAATATACACAAATGCCACAGTGAATGGGAAAAAGCTGACTCACAACCCTGATGCTGGCAGTCTTAATATCTCTACCGTTGCCAGTGACGTAAAGAACCAAATAGGAAGAACAGGGAAAGCGTGTGCTGTCTGCAGCTTCACATAACCAAGAGGTGAACAGCTTAGCGGAAAAATTCAAGCAGAAGACTATGCATGAATCATTTTCAAAGTGTGCACTTGAAAGTAAGCGTCTGACAAGCAGGTACCCGCTTCTTCAGGGACGCAGCACAGAATGCACTTTAATGACGCTATAAATCTTTGTAGTCCCGGAAATGAGAAACAGTAGTGTTGACAATGTAGAGCATAGTGAAACAAGCAGCCTACTGACACCTGATCCGCAAGACTTAGAAAGAAGACTGACTTGCACTGGCTTCTCCATCTGCTTGCGAGACCTTCCCAAGGTCTTTAGGGCTAGCATGGTGTGAAAGAACCTTTTCCCAACCCCTGCCACGGTAAATTCTTTGTTAGCAAGTAATTAGGGGACTACCTAAACAAAAAGAAAGGATTAACTTCAAAAAGCAGAGTCATTCATCTGTGTGCGTGTGTGTGTCTAGAGGTGGACTTTGGAAGGTATAATGTCAAATTATGCAATCAGGTTATTAAATTCAAGCTTAACTTTGCAATCTGGAAAACATACATCCACAACACGTAACAGTACGTATACCAGACGTTTTCATACGCATATGAAAACCATTTTTGCAGTATGCTTTTCAGCATAATTTAAAAAATGTCTGCTCTCCAGCTGGCCTTGATGATTGAGTATAGAGGGGACGGTGAGGTCTGCGTGTTACCCTGTCTGAGGTCTTCCCCCCTCACTTTGAAGTAAGCACCAAATACTGCATATTCTGTCCGCTCTTGTCTGTGGTCTGGATTTTGGCATGAAGTTCAAGTTGCAAAACTGTTTTGGTGTTGAGGATGCAGATTTGTGGTCTTGAATCAGTTCCAGCAGAGGACTACAGGACTAAGACAGTAAATTACATATTGAGCTTATTGGAATTGAGTGTTTGAGTTATTTAGGTGCAGCGAGACTATGAATAGTCATTCTAGTTGATTTTAAAATGTTTATTTTAATGAGAGAAAACTCTGTAAAACTGCAGATGTGTGGCTGATCACCCAAGATGAATGGCTTAGCATCAGAACTGAGGATGTGTCCGGAAGATATGCGCTGTCACGGAATGCCGTTAGCTCTACTTTAGCAGGTCTCAGCCTATTCAGCTGCAGTGATCAAATCCTTCCCATGTTTATGTTTGCTCATCAGATGGGCCTTCTTGCTCATTTTATATCTATGAGTCCATCTCTGTTCAAATAAAAGGCCCATATCTGTTTGAGATGTTTGACTTGTTTTACATGGGAGCCAAACATCAGTGATAAGAATAGCAAACAAAATGCACCAGAGCAGGAAAAGAGTGGTACCTGAGCATGTGTCCAAAACTACAGACATTTATTCAGAAATACATTGATAATTACAGTTATTTAAAAAATGAGCTACTGTCCAATGGAAAAAAATAACAGCTAAGCCACATGTCTAGGCACAGGGCTGGAAATAGGAGGTGGCGACACTTTTTTTCAGCATTATTTCATCTCCACCTGCAGACAGATGAGAAGTAGCATTCTTTTTGCTGGTTCCATCTGCTTTGGCAGAAGGTTATTTTTCATTTTGAGGATGAAAAAAAATTGCTAGTTGGCTCCCCTCTTCCATGTTATCATTAGATACATAAAAAGCCAAAGCAAAACAAAGAACAAAACCACCTCCGAACCAGAACTGTGGTTATTGTCAGCAGTTGTGATCCTGGTACGTGAACGTCTCGAGGTTTGTTGTATATCTCTCAGTCCATTCACACAAACAAAACTTTCGGTCCTGAAAACAGAGAAGAAAGAGCAGTAAATAAAATCGAGGGCCATATAATTGGAGGGTTACAAATAGTCTTTGTTTTTTGAGAGATCACTTTGAAATGGACTTACTTTGCAAAAGTGCTCTGGCAGCTGTTCTACATGATGATATATCAAATTTGTTACTCAAAACCCTCATGCAATTTTAGTACATTTTGGTGTAAATATGTGTAACTTGTAATAAGAACACTAATCCCAGCGAAACATGAATAGCTTTCCCTTCACTTTCTGAATGCTTTCCACTGTATTGCAATCTCCTTCAAGTGCAAACCACCTGAACATATAAGTGAATTGATGTGTTTTTTTCTGATAAAGGAGGTGTTATTGTAAAATTCGTGGCTCAGAAATCCCTTAAGAGCTATGGCTCTACCATGGCATCTTTTCATCCTTAGTAATTATGTTGCATCTAGCATAAGAGAGCGCACCACACAAAATGAAGCCTGGCCATGTGCAAACAGAAGTTGTTCAAACAGGTATCCCTGAAAGTATTTCTCCAGTGGGAGTCCAAGAATGAAGGCATTCACTTTGTATCTACTCTTCCACTTTGCACAGCATGGTATGATGGAATATTTTAAAATGATGTGTCCTTTTTTCCCAGGTCAGTTACTCTGGGAATTACTGTCCTTTGGGCCCCCTCATCTGAAATAACACTAATTACCACCTGTAACTTTAGACATAAATGTGTGTGAAAATGCATTCATCTTAAAATGCAATTGGTACGTTGCTTTCTGTAACAGCAGGATAACTTTGTTGAAAGTGTACTCAACGCAGTATGGAAGAATTGAGTAACAGGAAGCTCAGTATAATATTTAATATTGTTAAACAAACAGCAGCATTGGAGTTCGGATCTCTCTTTCAGCAGTTATATGAAATGTTGGCATGAAGTACAGGACAGACAACAGAAGATATCTAGAAATAAACATGGACCCTGTATTACAAACTTACATATTAACTCTAGGGGACCAATAGTGTTCTTGCTAACACTGCACAATGCTGCAGGGGAAAATTCCAGATAGCTTTCAAGACGCAACATTACATATCGAGACTTTTTCTTGTGCTAAATTTCAGTGTAACAGAAAATACTTTCCCCTCCCAGTCCTGAGCTGTCATTTTCTGAAGACTCCTTTGATACAGCCTGAGCGCATCTCAAGAGCTGTTCTAAGGCACGATTTGCCACTACCACATTTTTTCACCACTTTGACTTGGGCAATGTTTCAGTCTGGTTGCCTTTTGCAGCCACTTTACGGTTATTGACAAGACACCTGAATATGTGTTTATATCTCGCTGAATGCTCTCTTAAGATTTGAAAAGAGGCAGAGGTTTAAGACATGGGTAAATCAAGCTGATGTTTGTAGGAAAGTGATATTCCACTTTTATATTGGATTTCATTGGGTCAGAAGGTACTTGTCAGATTGACAGAGTTAGCTCCTTGCATTCCTTTTACCTGAGGTCTTGGAAAAAGTAGTGTTAAGCCCCTGTATCCACCATTCCACATATCGCCATTTATATCAATGCAAAATGTGTGCAGAAGTTTGCAAACTCAGAATGCTGATATATCCAAACGTCAGCGGTTTAAGGGGCTGGGCGAAAAAATGCCAGGTAGTTTTCAGGCATTCTGAAGGTTACAGGTTAATCAAAGAGAGGCATGTTTTAGTGACGGGTTCTTCTTTGACAGAGGGATATGGTCAGTAAAGCCAATTGCAGACTGAAGTGTTTAACCAGCTCTTTCCTGGAGTTTTGTTAGGCTAAACCAGCACAGGTCTGAAAGGTCCAGATTGTTCATCATAATCCCCATCATTCTCCAGAAAGTTGGGTTTTGCTACAATCGCCTGAAAGTAATCCCTATTTCTAACATTATGACAAAACCGGGGTGTTTTTTCTGCAAATCTGGCTTTCCCCCACCATCCTTCATGTAAGTTACCCCGATAACCTTTTAATTCCCCAAAGTAGAGCCTTGTTCCTTTAAATCGCTAACAAGAATACTGGTTTTCAAGTTTTCACCTATAAAGATATCAGCAGCAGAATTGGGAAAATGCCAAACTTTTTTGTTTTGCAAAAGCAGCAGCTAATACAAATTTCATAGAATCACAGAATGGTTTGGGTGGGAAGGGACTTTAAAGACCATTTGGTGCCACCCCCCTGCCCTGGGCAGGGCCACCTCCCACCAGCCCAGGGTGCTCCAAGCCCCGTCCAACCTGGCCTTGAACACCTCCAGGGATGGGGCAGCCACAGCTTCTCAGGGCAACCTGTATACCTTCATTGCATCAAACCATTCTGCGAACTCATCTAAGTTTCATGTGGTTATTCATGGAGAATGGATTGGTCTTTCTGAAAGACAAGAGGCATTGCCTAGACATTTTTCTAAATGAAAATTGCCTGCAAGTATTTCATGCTTAGACACATCATTAAATTTATTTCATACATTTAAAAACTGAAGTTCAGAAACAAAGTGAAGCCTTTTTTTTTTTTTTAATTTTCTCCATTTTCCAGAAAACTAAAAATTGAATTATTCATACTACTCCCAGTAGAAATAATACAGAGTTATGGTAAAACTGCCCACTTGAGAAGAAAATACAAAGCAGAAAAGGGAATGTTAAGGACTAAGGAAGTGTTAGAAGACCTTGCTTTTAGCTATACCAGGTGGAGACTTGCTACTGGAAGCAATGAGTTGCAGGGCAGAGCACGACCCCCAGCAACGCACTGAGAAGAGTTGTGTGGGTTGACATCCAGCCACCCGAGATAGAAATTAATTAAAAGTAAATCGTAGTATTTCTAACTGTGGAACTACATCATTTTGCACTCAGTAAGGATCCAACCTTATCGTTGTTTTGGTTTGGGTTTTATTTTTTTATTTTTTTTAAGCCTCTCACTGAGTGTTCTGGAAAAATATTTTAAATTTTATTCCATATCCCAGGGCTCTGTGCAAACTTCACAATTCTTCCTGTGTTTGGTCTCCTTAGTTACCAACTAATCAATAGAAAGTTTTCACAGAGGAGAGCAGTGCTTAATTAAGAGATTACTCTTGGGAGGATGTCAGCGCAAATGAGGAATCGCAGACATTATGAAATGACAGCTCTTGCAAATGTTTACATGTGTATTTGGCAGTTTTCTGGATCCTGGTGAACAGCAGTACCCACAAACAACCAGAACGGGACCTAACAAATCAGGTGCTCCAGTCAGCCCTGGGCTGTTCAAGCAGCCTTCCTCTTGGATGTTACCCTAAGCCAATGTCCCAAAATTTGGAGTGCGATGGAGTCTTACAGAGTGTAAAAGTGTCGGTTCCAACTTACTGACACAGATCCATTGTCTGCATGAAATTGTTCCACTCTGGAGCTACGTGTATTGTGAGATTCAGATTCTTTGGTATCCATGCCACACTTTTACCTTCCATTTCTTTAAGAATTTGGAAGCCAATTGAGATTGGAGATGCAGCTGACCTGTGTCTTTGTGCTCATGGCTGTATTTTACCAATTTGTATTTTTTATACCAAAGTATAGATGAGTCATCTCATCCTTATAAAGTGATTTCAAATTAAAATTTTCTGATTACAAGCATGTATGTGGACTGAGTCCTATCTGGGTGAATTCTTACTGTACAATACCAACCTGCTTTGCTTCTGGACAAATATTAGCAAAAAAAAAAAAAAGGAAGCACGGCTATAGGATTAAACTTGATGACTTTTTTGTCTGATGCCTTGAACTCCTTGTTTGTCATTTGATAAGGAAATTTACGCAAAACTTTATCTATTTGGGTGCTGGAAGGTTCAACCTTTTAAGGACAAAAAGGCCCGGAGTAACGCATAATAAACAAATAATACCAAATTCATTTTTAGCAAGGACAGTCCAAGTTTTGTAATCTTCTTCAGACCAAATGGAAATCTACAAGTGCCAGCTCTATGGTTAATATTTTACAGACACAGGTAGTAAAGGGTATATAAGCCAATGCTTTCCCTTCAATCTTCCTAGCATTTCTGAACAATTTAGCCCACATCATAATCTGCAACCATGAAGTGGGTAACGTTAATTTCATTTATTTTCCTCTTTAATTCTGCTACATCCAGGAATCTGCAAAGAGTTGCTCGAGATGCAGGTAAGAAAAGGCTAATTAGTTGTCTTGGCAGTCTTTGTTATATCAATTTTATGACTTTAATGCAATTTGATGAACAATTCTTGCAAGCCTGATCCAGAGAATAGAAGAATTTGGTTGACATTGAAAGAAACTAAATGAAGAAATGGTGAGGAGATGGGTAGAACGCTCCAGGCAACTTAACTTAAATGGGCGAGTGAGTTTGGTGACGTCCCTTTGCAACATGAGTGTAGTGTGTGAACAGATGTTGATTATTCAGAATCTGTTACTTCCCAGCATGGAGAAAGCAGAGGCACCGTGCTTTTGGCAGTGCCATCGTTTGAATGGCTGTTCATAAGCGAGCTGCTCGCTTTTGATGAGTAGGTCAAAAATCCAAAAATCTAGGCTGAGCTATAAGAAGGCTAGCCAAAAACTCCCCATTGTGTCAATTCTCCTTGCATTATAAAATTTTAGACCCTAGTCAAACCAATATTTCTGCAGGCAGTCGTAGAAATTTTTCCACTGATACATTTTAATTTTGTTTGAAAAATGAAAATTCCCAAACTTAACAGAACTGAGTTTTCAGGAGCTGACTGGAAATGCCAGTGAACAGCAGCAAAAAAAATCTTTAAATTACAATTTTCTGCACCGAAACCCTTATTATCAAAGCAGGTATATTCCATTAGGTAAAGGAATTACTCTTCATGTTTTCTAAATGCTCCTGAATGGTATTTCTAGAACGAAACGGCTGCCTCATTCTAGCTCATTCATTCGTGTGGCCATATGCCTCAGTATCTGTTGGGAAAATCTTGTGGGAGTCTTCTTGCCAAGAGCGAGGTATAACTACAACCTGTATTTACAAGCAAGTGAAGACATTTGTCTGCTTTCTTTCTCATGAGGAGCACAGATGATATGCAGTGGGTGGAACAAGAATGTGAATCTGCCAAGCTAATAATTTTGTGTTCAAAAAGAGAAAATTCTCCTAACACATGCTCTAGTCAAACTGCAGCTGCATGCCTTTGTTTGTAATGCAGACGTGACAATGTTGTTGGTTATGTGAAGGACATGTTTGCTCACCCTTAATAGTAAGATACAGCAGCCATTTTGAATATTTGGATTAAGAATGTGCTTACAGAGGTAAATATTGCATTAAAATCCTAAAAATCACATGCTTGGGTTCCTTCAAAGAGCTGAGCGTGCCCAAGAGTTAGGTGTCTGCAGACAAATGACAAGAGCAGTCATCTGAGACAACGAAGAGTTCAAGGTGGCCTGAAGAAAGCTTTAGATTGAACTTCCCAAAAAGCAGTACAGATTACGCAGGATGATGTACCCAAAGGTGGAATTTTACAAGCATGCAGTGTTAGCTTGGTCTGTTTCAAAACAATGATATTACTCCCCTAAGCCTAAGAGCTAGGTGAATGCCGAACACTTCTGGCGCAGGGTGCCCAGAATGCATTCTTTAAGGGGTCTGGCACAGCCAACGGGACAGCGAGCATCATTGTTCTCTGTTTTTCTTCCTAGAGCACAAGAGTGAGATTGCCCATCGCTACAATGATTTGAAGGAAGAGACATTTAAAGCAGTGTAAGTGGATGTTCACCTTATATTTTCTGATTGTTTTCCATCTCTGTTGATATTGGACAAAAAAGGAAAACCAAAACGCGCTGTATGAGCTAGTGAAGGGTGGGTATGTCTCACTGAAGCATGGCATTGAGTTAGCCTTCTTGCTGTTAGTATACAAAGCCTACAAATATTTTAAGACCTGCAAAAGTCACAATGACTTTCTCGCTCTCTGGGAGAAAAAATCCCTGCAAACCTTAGGATAAAACCTGTGTTCTTTATGAGAAAAGAAAATAGGCACGAGTAATACAGTTTTGATAACCTTAGGATGGAGAGGAGTTGTGCTGGATTGAGACATTACAAAAAAAAAAACCCAAAATCAAACCACCAGCCATGAAAAACAAACCAGGTTTTCTGAGACAGTTCAATGGTTTTCCTTTGAAACAGGTTTTGGGAATGGCAGAAGGCCTGGACAGGAACATAACCACTTCTGAAAGAAGGCAGCCTGAAGATCAGCATTTGTAACAATGCAAAAACCAGCTTAGTTTTTGGCGTTTACAAATAGGCTGGTAAAAGTGGCAGAAAACTCAAATCGCAGTCTTTTCTGTTTTGTTTCTAATCTGTTATTCAAGACTTTTGTTCTTGGGAAGCAAGGTTAAAAACCTTTTTCAGAAAGGAGGTGAGAAAGGGAAGGATGTGGGAGCCAGCACTGTGCTCTTCTGCATGTCATTTGAAGAAACAGTTTTGAATCCAGAGACACCTTCAAAAATACTGAGCGTTATGTTTCTTATCTCCGTATTGCAATATGTGCTTTGTGTTTCAGTACCATGATCACATTTGCGCAGTATCTCCAGAGATGTTCTTATGACGGACTGTCTAAGCTGGTGAAGGATGTTGTTGATCTGGCACAGAAGTGCGTGGCCAACGAGGATGCTCCTGAGTGCGCAAAATCACTGGTAGGCAGTGAATCCTTTGGTATTGTGTTCCTCCTTGTTCTGTGCAGCTACCAGAATCGTCCTCGTTGAGCATGTATACCTGATCCTTGCAGGTGTTGCTGTTGTCATTTGCCAATGCTCAGTTTTTAGTGCTGAAACAGATGACTTGTTTCTCTCAGGTTCTGAAACTCTGCCTTTCAGAAGTGCCTAAATGATCTGTGGAGCCATTTATTGGAGCCCAAACACCACACTTTGGCACATTAAGTTTAGCATTGCCTGGAAATGAGCGTTAGCATTTAGTGCCAATACCCCAGCTGTAAAACACAGGTCTAATTCCAGGTATTAAAGACCAAAGCTTGTGGGTTTTCACACTGAGGTGACTTGAATAAGATGGGTGTGCTACTTCAAGGTAATTCAAGAAATTTAAAAAAAAACTCCTCTAAGATCAGGTAGCAAAAGAAGTTTGCAGGTACGTAAGATCCCTGGATGTCTAGCAGGTTCAGCCCAGCCCTTCAGAAAGTTAGGTGCTTGTGTTCTTGCCTAACATTCTGACCAAATGACATGACTACGTCAGTTCTCCCTAGAGGTTTCCAAGCTGATCATCAAGTAGAATATCAAATCCTGCTTTAATTCATCTGCAAATTCAGTTTAGTCAGATTATAAGTAAAAGATCACCATCTTGCACAGAGTATTTTAAATTATAATTAATTAATTTTTTTTTTTCAAAAAAGCATTGTAACAGTTTTGATATTGGACCATATAAAATAAAACTTTATGAAATTGTGCTGAAAACAACTGATTATTCTCATTTATGGTCTAAATCTTATCCAGTAAAATTGGGTTTACTTTTCAATCTGGGCTTTCTTCTACAGATAAACAGAATGTACACTACACTTTGTATGAACAATAATTCTGACCTTCAGCATTTCCCTTCTAGCCCTCTATTTTCCTGGATGAAATCTGCCAAGTAGAAAAGCTCCGCGACTCATATGGAGCCATGGCTGATTGCTGTAGTAAAGCTGATCCTGAAAGAAATGAGTGTTTCCTGTCATTTAAAGTTCCCCAACCAGACTTCGTTCAGCCGTACCAAAGACCGGCTTCTGATGTGATATGCAAGGAGTACCAGGACAACCGGGTGCCATTCTTGGGATTGTAAGAAAAATGGCCATTTTATACTGTTTAATTGTGCAGAATAGGGATCCTCAGGCTATACAGAGTTTGTGGACACACAGGACATTTGAAAAAGTTGCAAGTATTCAGCCTTGTATCTGCATATATAAAACAGTTGCTCGGATCGCATTTTTTCATTCTGTGCTTGAGCAGGTTTTTCCATTCAAAAATGGGCTTTAAGGGATCACATTTTATAAAGCTTAGGGGACTTCTTTCTACCCAAAAAACCCTGAAAAGCCTCAGTGTTTCCAATATTGATTTAATAACTTACTTGCCCAATTGTAATTGGAAAGGATGAAGAAAGAAAACAGTAAAAAGAATAAAATTTAGCAATAAGATCTTAGTGAAATGGCCATAGATTAATTTTTTCACACTCAAGCCCAGAATTTTCACGTATTTGACGATGCATTTTAAAAAAGTATATGAACATCAAACTAAGTGGCTGACAATATAAGGAGTTCATCCTTCCATCGTTGTTACGGAGCCCTGCTTTGGAAACAGTGAGATTTAGCAGAGCATTTACCAGTAGTAGGCATTACATTAGTAAAGTGGATTACATTTCTAAACCAGAAATAAAAGTTATAGAAGCTCTAAGAGATTTAAGGCCATTTGCTCTTGCCGTTGGGATATGTAACTTATGTTTTCCTTTTCCTTCCAGTTTCATCTATTCTGTTGCAAGAAGAAACCCC
Organism: Pluvialis apricaria; assembly: GCA_017639485.1. Taxonomy (NCBI): domain Eukaryota; kingdom Metazoa; phylum Chordata; class Aves; order Charadriiformes; family Charadriidae; genus Pluvialis; species Pluvialis apricaria. Next base: position 83,711,846 of record CM030010.1, read on the forward strand.
TTCCTGTACGCCCCGACAATCCTCAGTCTGGCTGCTGATTATGAACATGCACTTCAAAGCTGTTGCGCAGAGAGTGACGTCGGTGCTTGCTTGGATGGAAAGGTATACCAGATTTTTCACACTTCATGAAAACTAAGCAACTGGTCTGCTACATAAAGTACTCTTCTGACCTTAGTAGCAGGTCTCTTTAAAGTGAGAAGTAACTTTAAAAGGCCAATATTAAATTACAGTTTGTAATTCCAAAATTGTGCTTTCCCATAGTGGTTTTCACCGAACGTTTGTATATGGCTTCGTAGAAACTAGGACAGTCAAAAAAATAATATTTTGGGTTTTTAAGTGAAAAACCAAAAGAATCAACGTGTGGATAATTAAGCTTGTCTTTTTGTCCCTTTGCTAATACATTATCAGGCAGCTGTGAGTATTGCGCACATGCGCTGACTCCAAATAAGGGGTAGCACTTGGGGTTTTTCATCTGTGGTAAGCTATAGCGAGAAGGCGTGCTACCCAAGAGGCACTAGGGAAAGACTGATCTCGCTTGGCAGCCTAATGTGCCACCGCCACATCCAATGTGTAGGTGTACGAGAGATCTTCGTTGCCCAAGTAAATGGAGGAGAAAAAGGGTGAGAAATGGGTAGAATCTTCCAGTTCATGCAAATCTTTGTAAAAAGAACTTGTAGAGAGGGGTCAGGATTAATCACGTGTTAGCCCTAGGAATCAATAGCAGATGACTTCCACATAGCTTTGCTTTTTAGAGAAGTGAAGCCAAGATTTCATATTAACCTTGAGAATGGCACGAGCCAAACTTTCCCTTTCTCTCATGCTCATTCCCGGTGACTTCTGTGTAATCACTGTGGTGCTTTGAAAGACAACTTATGCTCCTTTAAACCCACAACCCAACAAGGGTTCAACGAAGTGGAAGTATTTGGTGAACAGCAGCATAGCCGTAGAAGAATTGCACCATGCCATAAAGTATAGCGTAAAGACTAGAAGTTAAATGCTGGATTATGCACTGGTTTGGACTGCCTAAGAAATTCTAAGATTGCTTGGCTTTTCGTCAGAGCTAACTGGACCAGAACCTGCTGTGTTTCTGAAGTGGCATTTTCAGGTGTGTTTTGTTTCTCAGTCCTTTAGATGTAATCAGTTTAATGCGACAATGTGCATCCTCTTCCTATAGGAAGCTGCCATTAAAGAAAGAGCCAAGAAAGTGAGTGTGAAGCAGGAGTATTCTTGTGGAATCCTCAAGAAGTTTGGCGAGAGAACTTTCAAAGCAGAGTAAGTTCCAATCAGTTTTTTATAAAAAGTAGGCTTGTTAACCTAAACCTGAAACTACTCAAGAGGAAAATACCAGCACATGTAATTCACTTCTATATGCTGAGTTTGAAAACTGCAGTCATGGTACTTCCTAGCATACTTTTGGCTGAGGGCCACGGTCTAACAGAATAGAGATCAGTGGGTCTGTCTTTCAACGCTAGACCGACAGTGATTTCTTAGCCTATTTATTTAAATGTAGAATTTTATTCTGGTCAGGTTTCTGTGTAAAGACTGGACGCAAAGGGGAACCTGTGTATTTCAGGCTGATAGTGAGTACCATTTATAAGATCAGCTGTGAGAGTCAGAGAGAAATGAAACCATCTCTAGAAGCAATCCAGGAGATGTGGAGTTGACTGCTGGACTGTCACTCAGAACTGGAGATTCCAGTGTGTTTAATCTACATTTTTGCCAAAGCTGTGCCCCTTTCTGATGCCTACAGCTTTTAGTGATAGGCACATCGGTAATCAGCAAAGTTGCTAGTTCGAACCTGAAAGCAACCAAAGAGTCAAATCTGGCAGAACCACAGGTCTTAACAAAGCTGCTTTGTTAAGATTAAGAAAGACTTTTGCCATTAATAAGCGGATCACCTGTCCAAGCACAGAGAACTGTTTTCATTCTGTGGCTACTCTAACGCGCTACCATTGACTAGGATTACCTTACTAGATATAGTTAGCTTTGATTTTAAGGTTTAGTTAGGACTATATACGCCTGTGCTAAATAATCTAGAGATGCTTTACACTCACTCAAGAGCGATAGGGGGTTCTAGGGTGTGATTCTTACACAGACATCTCAGAACAGAAGAATCGCAGACTTGTTGCTTTCTGTCCATTTTAACAGAGCACTGGGTTTCTGGTGCAGGTGTTGATGCCCTTTTTTCCTAGCCACCAGAAATTAGATGAGAAGAATGAGTGAATATTTACTTGAAACAATGCTGATCTACAGTATCATAAGTGTTAGTGACTTGCAAGGTTTCTGTTCCATACAGAGCTTTAAAACAAGTGTATTTTTCTTCTTTTCCACCTAGTTATCTTGCTCTGCTGAGCCAGAAGTATCCCAAAGCTCCATTCTCAGAAATTCTTAAAATTCTAGGTGATATTAAGGGTATCTACAAAGAGTGCTGCGAAGGGGACATGATCGAGTGCATGGATGACAGGGTAAGCTAAGTATTTTTTTAAAAAATATTTACACGCTTGAAAAATGTGCGGCTATTCATTCACAGTGCAGGGAACTTGTACTCAACACTGCTGGAAGGTTCCTTGGCCCCTGCAAAAACTCATGGCCAGCTCAGCTGACTGTTACTGGAACTAGATTTTGGACCAGTTCCGGATCTAGCCCTTTAAGATCATGAGGGCATGGAGCTGTTACTTACAGTATAGTGCTGGTGTTTGGCTGAAATCAAAACATTTATCAGGGAGACTGTTTGATGGTACCTTCTCAGTTCAAATCCATCATAAACAATGCCAAAGAAAGCAGAGGCAAAAAGGCCACAAATTTTTTGCTGTCCTGTGGTGTGTGCTGACATTAATCCAGCTTGCCTGTAGTGCCAATAAACTCTGGAGAACAGCTTGCATGGGACGACTGGCAAAACTGCGATAGTGACATGATTTAAGCATTGCCTGGCTGGCTGGGACTTAGGCTCACTTTTTAAACCAGCTGGTGTCCACTGCTGGCTTTATGAAGCTCTGTTTTTTTTCACGTTTCGTCTGCTATCAAAGCTGGGCACCTGACAGGACTGACAAGATCAATCAGGCATCCTTGTTACAGACCGCTCAGTGACATTCCTTGGCTTTCCAGAGTTTGTCTTGTCAAAGTTTTTAAGATCAGGGAGGGAATCGCATTCTCCCACGTGCCTGTGAATGTCATGCTCAAAATGCACAGCATACACGGAGACAGCATTTCTTCGAGAAAGCGCTAAGTAAATAGGTGGCCTGAACGAAAAGGGAAGAGTCCGAAAAAGAGAGACATGAATGAATCTATCTTTAGATTATTATTTCATAGGTTGTCTGATAATATGTTTTAATTTTACAGGCAGAGCTTATGACCTATATGTGCTCTAAACCAGAAGTTTTCTCAAGTAAAATCAAACACTGCTGTGAGAAGCCAGTTGTGGAACAAAGTCAGTGCATTATTGAAGCAGATTTTGATGACAAGCCTGAAAATCTTCCTTCACTAGTTGAAAAATACGTCCACGATAAGGAAGTGTGTAAAAGCTATGAGGCAGGCCGTGACGAATTCTTGTCAGAGTAAGTAGTGCCAACAGTATGCGTGCTTGTATTTGAACGTTCCTGCAAATGTTCCTCTGTCTTTTCTGGACTACGGGCTTTTGCACTACTGACACGACTGTCCTCTTGGGTGTTTCAAGCACATACGGAGAAAAGAGATGACCACATGGAAGTCCAATGTAACTAATATAGCTTCAACCCTACTCGAATCTCTAGTTTCTCATTCGTGTTTCTGTTCAGCATTGTCCTACTTACCAAAGCTGAATTTTTCAGTGCCTTTCTTTAATTTAAGGGCTTTTTGCGTACCCGCATACATCATCTGCTTAAGAAATATTCTGTCCTGGGGAACTATTTTATTCCTAACACATTTGCCCTGTTGGCAGACAACGGAACGAACGAAAAATTCTTCTAACACAAATAAACAGCATTCCAAGCTCATTGTTCACCTTACTTGATCTCATCTGAGGAACTGTCGTTCTAAATTACTGTGTTGTGCGTGAAGAAAGCAGCATGTTATTCGGGAGCTCTAATTCTGTCAGCTTGTGTTGTCTTTCAGGTTACTTTATGAATACTCACGAAGACACCCCGAGTTCTCCACACAGCTGATTCTGAGAATTACTAAGGGATATGAAACACTCCTGGAAAAGTGCTGCAAAACAGACAACCCTGCTGAGTGCTACGGAAATGCTGTAGGTGCAAAGCTTGGGTTGAGAAGCTCCTACAGACAAGCAGACAGAAAGCATTTGAAGAGACTAATCCCAGGGGAAGTTAGTGTTCTGATGGGAGATGAAGCAGCCCAGTGCCCATGACAAGGATATAGAGTTTTCTCAGATCACAGACTAACTTCATTGGCGACCTTAAGAAATTTCAGACTAGTCTCACTTAACTCCCCGTCTCCTGCCTCTGTCTCTCAGAAGTGATTCTGCTTGTCCCGAAGAAGATGGTTAGCTGAATTATTCTATGGGCTCCACTGCCTATACTGAGTATGGCTGCTCATGGGTTGTGATGGGATAGAGATGCCTAAACTTAGGTCTCCTAATCTTCAACTGAACCGTACACAAGTTGCAGCACAAGTAAGGTCACTGACAGCTTTGGCCAAGGATAGACAGAGGACATGCCCCTCACGGGTGATAATCTTACACTTGAAAAATGATGACCCAATTTAAACAAACAAACAAACCAACCCCATTGTCTAGACAGTAAGTCCAATGGGTAATTAATTTAAACTACATTTCAAAAATCTTGCTCCCTTTCCAATGGAATTTCTGTTAGAACTTAAGATTCATACGAGAATCGAGTCCTCCCTACGCCATCCAGGCTATACGAAAGTGATTGGCCTTGCAAAACGGGTATCTTATAGCTATTTAGATTTAGAAGAGGTCAAAAGACATGTTTGTACAACTGTTACCAGGATGCTCTGCTCTAACATTACTAATAACTTTATACTTGTTTGCAGCACGACGAATTGAACAAACATATCAAAGAAACTCAGGATGTTGTAAAGACAAACTGTGACATGCTCACTACCCATGGCGAGGCGGACTTCCTTAAAGCGTAAGTACTTTCTGATAGATATTCTTGAGTGTAAACAATGATGCTGGCTGCTTTGGGCAAATTTATTTGGCCTTCACTTCTATTTTCAATTCAGTGGTCTAGCTTGGTAGAGCATTCTTCAAATGTGAGCAAACTGTCATTTTGATATGACTTTTTCAGACTTCTGATCCGCTACACTAAGAAAATGCCTCAGGTATCAACTGACACCTTGCTTGAAATTGGAAAGAAAATGACAGCCGTCGGTACTAAGTGCTGCCAGCTTCCTGAAGACAAGCGCCTCCGTTGTTCTGAGGGATATGTGAGTACATTGCTTTATTCTCTCTACTCCTCTTGGAGATTTCTTCTGTTCTCAAAAACATTGAATTCTGGTGAGATAGTAAACTCACAATGATTTTTCATAAACCCCAAGCTAAGCATCTGCCTAACAGAATTCAAAGTCTGTGCATTTTTAATGGACATGAGAACCTAAATAGTTGTCCAGTGGTAGCTTGTAAAAATTTCAGCTGAACTTTGCTCTCCCTCAGAAAGCAAAAGTAAGTTGATTGGGTCTGCAGCAGCTTGCATTTGGAAAAGCTAAACAGTCTCTTAAAAAAAAACCACACCAAAATGTACTTACTGATTGTAGCCCAATGGAAAGACTGTTTGCAGACGAAGAAATGCCCAACTCAGGAATACATATGCATTTTAAATTTTAAGACCATGCCATTTCTGAGCAGGTGTTTAGATCTGACAGCTTCCACTTCCAGCTATCCTATTGTGACACAAACATCACATCTCTTCTGTTATTGTAGAAGGTATAATTGATGTTTGTCCTTCTTTCCTTGTCTTTTCAGCTGAGCATTGTGATTCAGGATATGTGCAGAAGGCAGGAGACCACACCTATAAATGACAATGTTTCACACTGCTGCAGCGACTCCTACTCTTCCAGGAGACCATGTTTCACTGCCATGGGAGTGGATACCAAATATGTGCCTCCAGCATTTGACCCCGAGATGTTCAGCTTTGATGAAAAATTGTGCACTGCTGCTCCTGCTGAACGGGAATTAGGGCAGATGAAGTAAGCTAAAAGAAATACCTTGTAGAAAAACTTCTGAAGTGTAACACTTTAAGGGAGGGGCAGAAGGAAGCTAAAAACCCGGTGTTTTATCGTTTGACTGGGACTTCAGTAGCAACAGAGAGAAAACGAGATGGAACTATGCGTTTGTACTGAGCTTGTCAGTGCATAACATCATTTAGTTTGGAAGAGGCAAAATAGGGTATTTTATTCACATAAAATCCGTGTCTTAGCTGACCGGTTTCATGTAGGTCCACTGCCAGTGCAAGTCTCACAATGTACTTAATTAAGACAACATACAGATCATTTCAATAATTTTTTTCCCCACTGATAACTGGGATAACAAAAAGCAAACGTATAGTTGTAGACTGGAAGTTTGGAGTCACAAATAGGCATAGACTCTTCCAAACATGACAGAAAAAAAAAAAAGCCTCATAAATGAGCTGTACCTGCACAGAATGGCATATTTTAAACTGGAAAATCAAACTACAACGGGTAGCCTTAACTGTGTATTGTGGCTTTGTTTTCAGATTGCTTGTCAACCTCATTAAACGCAAGCCCCAGATGACAGAAGAACAAATAAAGACAATTGCTGATGGTTTCACTGCCATGGTAGACAAGTGCTGCAAGCAATCAGATATTGAGACATGCTTTGGGGAAGAGGTATTTCCTATCTCCTTTATAAACAAAACAAAAGAAAAACATATACAGGAAAGCGGGAACTCACTAGGAAGTCATGTACTATGAAAGTGGTTCTGCCAACTGCTATGGTTACTGGTCTGTGTGCACTTGGCTGCAGAGCATAACTTACATCTTGACTGTACAGATTAGGGTCACAGATTATAGTCATTGAACAATTTCATGTGGAAAGGTTGTCTGGAGGTAACATAGTCCAGTCATCTGCTCAAAGCACGGCTGAATTCTAGATGAGATAAGGTTCTTCAAGGCCTTGTCCAGAAGAGTTGAATATCTACAAGCCCTAGTTGAAAAATATGTATGTGTAGAATTTAAGCTGTATCTCTAGTATACATAGAATTCCTCACGTGCTACAGATTCTTGTAGAACTCTGAAGGATTACCAGTAAAAAGGGCATCTGGATCAATTATCAGAGATGCCTAGCAAATTATTGGCAGGGAGAGTCCAGCTGATTACATCTTATCAACAGTCATTCCACTTTTTTCAATACCATCACCCTCAAACACATTCATTCATTCAACATTTATGTGTCTCTGAAATAACCACAGGAGAAGTTTCCCTGTAGCCATATTGCTGAGCAAGCGCAAAAGCATTTACAGGAAGTACGAATGACAGTTTCCAACAGCAACCTTGTTATCGTTTGAAGCAGAGGACTGCATTACTAATACCTTACACTGCGTATTGATTGAATACTGTTTTATTTATAACCAAAGTATTGCATAGCTAAATATATTAGGAAGACTTTGGAAAGAATTATTTTGTCTCTAATTCACTCAAAAAGTTTATTTTCTACCTTCGCAAAATTGAAAAATACCCAATATACAGGAGCACACAGATTCTAAGGTTAGAAAGCACCATTAGAAATACCCTTCGAACCATAATGCAGACACAAGTTTAAGTTTATAAAAGGTCCTGCATACACTTTGCTACATACTTTGCTCCCTTGGTTTCTCTCTCACAACTGTTTGTATTCCTTGTTCTAGGGTGCAAACCTAATAGTCCAGAGCAGAGCCACACTAGGAATCGGCGCTTAACACGTGGTAGGTAACAGCAATAATGCATACCTATTGGGTCACCTGCCTACGCACCCGCCTCTGCCCACCCTTCCACCATTTATCTCCTTCCACTCAAAACGCATCTAGCTTCCCCTTTAACCACCAGGCGTTTGCTTTTTCTAACGGGTGGTTTACCAGCTGCCATTACATAGCATACAGGAAGTCGAAGCAGAACTAGTATGCTATCATTGTACCAAATAATCCTTTTTATTTCTCCAATCTAGGATGCCAGTGGGAAAAATATGAAGAAAAATACTTCTGTGTAACTTCTCCCGCCCATTACCTTTTTTCCTTTGGTACTGAATGAGTATTTCATAAATCTTCAGTGTTTTGTCAAACCACATGCTTTTCCAGAAACTTTTCAATTCTATTACTTTGAAAAAAATGAATAATAAATAAAAGCTTTATAAATCTGCATCTGTCCTTGTCTGCTGGTGACTACCATAAGGCAAAGCTCTGCGGTGCTCCCTACACAAAATGGTTGCTCTAAGTAGTAGATACAGGCAGCGATTCTGTTGGGATTTTCTCTCTTTCTTGCTCTTGGAAAGTATGTATGAAAGTATATGAAAGGTGGTAAGACATTTAGCTACACTTTAATACTCCAATGCAATTACAGGTTCATTTTATGCTTTTCTTCAGCAATCATAATGACGTATTAAGAGAATGTTGGAAGGAACTGTTCAGTCTAAGTAAGATGACTAGCAACGAGCTCTTATAAAGAAGAAGAAAAAAGATTTTCTTTTTTTGCTTCAGCCACAAATCAAGTGGATCACAAATCTTCACTTGCGGAGCGGAAAACAGATCTGCTTTTAGACACTTCTTTTCACGTCTTAAGTTGTTTTTAAAACAGCTTTTGTCTTTGGAGATGTCTCTTGAAAAGCCCACCATCTAAATCATGCCCTTCATTACAGGAAGCTCCTAAGAGAGAAGTTTTCCGGTTCTATGATTTCCTAGTACCTATTTAGTTTCAGTCCATGAAGGCAAACCCCCCAAATCTTCTACACTTTAACAAGGAACCTTGCATAAGCTTGCATCGGTAGAAAAGCCTTTGCGTAATAAGGCATTTCATAAGGGCAGTTTTCTTGGCCTTGAAACTCTTTGTGCCTGTAGTTCACGAACTGGGAAGCTTCTCCAGATCTATAGAAGTACACTTAGAATGAAACATTCAGAGACATTGGGTTGAAATTTTAAAAGGAAGAATCATCAGTCTCATTACGATCGAAAGCTTTGAACATTCAATCACTGTAAGTCACAGTTATGTATTAGTTTAGAAGAGTTTTATGTGACCCCCAACGCATTCACAAACATCTCCTTCAAGATTTCAAGTTGTGTGAATTTAAGCAAGAATCATTTGTCAGTTGCAGTTAAGCACCTTTTCCCTTAGTTTAAGGGAGTACAAACAGTCGTTATAAAGTCCATTCCCATTATCTGATTCACCATCCAAAAAGCCGACCGTCATTCACTGCAGCTAAAACAAACACGCTCCAGGACAGTGTAGCTGTTGTTAATTAGGACAAGTTAAGCTTGTTCAAGGAAGAGGTTTGGCCAGGATTCTGCGGCACAGAAATCGGTACTAGCCCCACAAATCTATCAAGAAGGGTGGGTTTCTCGTGAGATTTCCAGCTAATCCCCACACCGTAGCACATTACGATTCTCACGTGTGCTGGTTAGCTTCCTGCCACATCTGGTGTGGCTTTTCAACTGCACGTTGAGTAATTCCAAATACAAAGCAGGTTAAGGATTCCATTAAGATTTAGTAATAGAAAAAGTGTTTATAATTAATGTGTTTGTAATTTTGCTGGCTCCAGAGACACAGAATTAAAATATAAATTATTTCCAGCCTGCATTTAGCTTTTATCAATGCTGAAAAGAGTAACGTTTCAAGAAAGTAAAGTCAAGTCGAACATCTAGATACCAAAAACGTGAATAGACTTCCCTCCACCCCACCCCATTTCTACAATTCGTAGAAGCCCACCTATTTCACTCTTGCACATCACAGTGTCCGTTTACATAAAGATAGAGCACTGCAGCCAAGCTGCACCACTTCAAGAAGCATCTTAAGCCTCGGAGTTCATGTGGTCTTGAAAACTAGTTCTTAAGAGCTTTTGCTCCAATGCTGAGCAATCTCCCTCATATTCCTGGGGCTCTCTTTTGGGCTGTGGTTTTCCACAACTGATGTGTCCATCTGGGTTTATTTGTAATGAGGTGACTTTCCTTTTTTCCTTGTAGAGTCTGAGTTCAGAAGGAAAAGGTATAAGCACACCTGCAGCTGTAGCTAAGACTGCACTTGTACGAAAGTATTCTTTAACCACTTAAGCGTCACCTAAAGAGGTAGGGAAACCTCCCCCTAATTACCTGGGACACATTTAGATTTCTGCTACCAAACCTGAACGATAGCTTCAAATTTCAGAAAGGCCAACTGTTATGATAACTATTAGCATGACACCTGTGACATGTTTTCACGCAGCAGCTTTTGTTAGGTTATTTCAAGAGTCTTTCAGGTTTTACATTCCTTCTATTGCAACTTCTACTCCCTAGAACTCACTGAATACTACGCAAGTATTCCTGAGTATTCAAGGGGGACCAACAAAACCAGCACATCAATTTGAAGGCAGACGAGTTTTTTGAATGCCCTTCTCCTTGCCTGCGAACAACTGAGTTTGCAAACAGCGCACCTGATCAGCCAGGGCACAGTTGTAAGCATCCATTTCCCTTGCTGCCGCAGTTCGCTTGGCAGGTCTGCTGGTGTGTGATGTGCCCTGGAGAGGCTGACGTTTACTGCCTCTGTCTAGGTGAAAATAGGAGCGCCTTCCCTGGGAGACAGTGTCCCAGGAAACAATGTGATAGTGTGGTAATAGATGAAGATCCAGAACAGCGAGACCTCAGTACTTTCAGGGTACTGGCTAATCTGAGGAGTTACACACCTTGCAGTCTGTTCCTGTTTGTGTGCCCCATTCGCCTCCTCTTTCCTCTACAGCACAGCGTAATGAACAGATAGAGAGCTGTTTGGGATCTACTGTTAACCCCCAGCGATATGCAGGCTAATTTTTACTTTCTCCATTTTCATTTGTTTTTGTATGCCCATATCTCTTTCTCATATATCCTCTATAACTGCTGGTAAAGCCATGACCATTGAACTTCTAATATTCACAAAAGCTATTCTTATAAATCAAGTTTTCCAGACTTTGGAGAAAGCCTGACGGGAACTACACACCAATCCTTTACAAGAAACGCAATTTTGATAGCACCAGCCATTAACAGTAACGGATAGAAATTTCCTCAGACTCAGCTCCTCTAAATTAACTTATTTACTATATGTAGATTTCTTATGCTACCACAGAGAAATAAATAAACACAAAATCATTAATTCTTAATAAATTCAAAACCTACCATTGCTGGACAAAGACATTCTTTCTGCAGGTTCCAAAATTTTCAAAGTCACAGCCAGCTACAGAAGTTAAAAACACTACTTTTCTCTCAAGCAATTAGAAGGGAAGGTCCTTATCCTGCCTCTGCTGGTGCAAAAGAGCAAGGGACTACATCCATTTCCTTCTACGTTCTCCATCAGTCTTTAATTCCTTCAATTGACACACATCATCTGCATCCATCAGACTCCCCTCCCATCAGCCCAAAGCTCCTTACTTTCTTCACCCCTGAATTTTCAATCACCTTCTCCTCTCCATACCTCTACGACACTCTGAATCAGAAAGTGGCAGTTGTCCTGGCCGTATGCACACTTTCCAATATCTTTTAAACCAGTAGGTATTGGTAGTGGTGTTTTTAGGGGCATCCCTAAAAGGTTCTGTCATCTCTAGGTCAGTGGGATAACCTGGATCTCTTGGTCATTAGGCCCCCGTTGCTCTGCATTCGGTGCTGGTATTTGGGAGCGAGGATTTAGCATCGGGACTCTGGAGCGTCTCTTGTAAGACAGCTGATAGTTGTGGCCTTCATGTATGGGAATTCCTTTAACGCATGCTTCAGCTTTCACCTAAATATTTGGAAATGTATCCAGCTCCTAGCAAAGCAAAAAGAAAAATGATCGGGCAGCAAGGCTGTTCTTCCAGCTCTCTGCACCAGCTTACGATGCCGATCTCGCAGCACTCAGCCTTAGTAAAAATACAGTAGAGCATGGCTGGGGCTCGGTAACGGGCAGTGGCTTTGGGACAGGGCATTTCCTGGGATTCTGAAGAATTCCTCTCGGTTACTCACCTACTTAGCGCTTTTCCGTTCTGCAATAAGCGTGGTGAAACCTTTTTGACTGCATCAGATTGAAGATGCACAGAGTTTTAAAATGTACAAGGAGGTCCGCTGGTACATTTGGGCCAACGTTTTGTTAATACAAATCTTCACGAGTGCGACTGCTGCTCTCTGCTCCCTCATACTGAGGGTATCGCTTGCCTTGCTGCCCAGCAGGGGATATGCCTTTTGTGTTAACTGAGTAAGCATACTTTAGTAGTCAATTCTGTGTAAATGACTTCATTTTTGTTTTTTTTTCTGATTCATGATTTATTACTGTTGTTGCCCAAAGACAGAATGTGACTTTTCTGCATAGTAGCAGAAATTGCACACCAACTAACATCAAACTATTCCATGCCAGGGTACCAGGATTAAAACACATGGCATTTTGCTTTGGTTGCAGCAGTGGCTCATTTGAATCTGCCAAATTTAACCGGATGCAAGCATTAAAACAGCTCCAGAAGCACATTCTATCTGTTCTGGGCTTCCCCATGAACAAAAATGAACCTCCATTTTAATTCTTTAAGCGGAAGCATGTAAATCACCAGGAACGTGCTAAAGAAACTGGTCCTCAGCTCATGTAAAACAATTGAAACTCTAAATTAATTTTCTAATGATTTGCAGTCCTAACTGAATTGCGACAGCAGTTCTCACCTCCACTTCAGCCATTAATTGCTAATGCAGAACAGTGTTCAACAAATACTATCTTCACCACTGACCATCCCAAAAAAGGAGAAACAGAACAGAACGCAATTTTAAGATTAAAACAAGTTCTATTTTAAAGGAAGTTTTGTAACTCAGTTCTTAATTTGCACTATTTCTTATATAGCTGGGCAAAGCAAAAATCTAATTTTACAAGGTCTTTTCAAAACTGCCCCCTCCAAATCACAAACGATATTCCATCACGCTCCCTTTTAGTGAGGGTGGGTTCAGGCTGGGAGCCCTCTCCAAGTCTTAATGGAAATTTACAGTAATTTACATGTGTGTGATTAATTGTTTACAAACACTGGTTGATAACAGCATACAAATGATTTCATTGCCTTCAATCTTCTTTGTTTCCTAGCTCCCCTGCACAGTCTACACCTGCAAATAATCTACAGTAAGGAAGCAGATACTGTTTATTTCCTTTATTTTCTCCAGTTTTGCTACACGCAATTTGCTTGAGATGCAGGTAAGAACATTCTAGTTGAATTGCTTTCCTTCTTATGATGTCTTTGCAAGCTTTGCAACTCTGTCAATAACTGGTTGGAGTTAATTTTGCAGTATTTCATAACGAACATGAAGTGAAACACCCTTTTCAGCCAAGTGGAATACATACAATATGCTAGCTATGACGAATTAAACATTATAGTTTTAGGGGGTTTTGTTTGGGTTTTGTGTTTTTTTTATTGTGTTTCCCCCCCCAAACAGGAAGAATCTGTACTTCCCTAAAGATTCTGATTTCCTATTGAAAAAAAGAAAAAAAATAATCAGTGAAAAGAAAGAATCTTTATTTTCAATGAAACATTGACTACTTCAAGATAAAAATGTGTTTAAGTAAAAAAAGTTTAGAGAAATCAACAAAGCCCCCTAATAACATCATTTTACATGTCATTTTTCAGCATATGGGAATCCTCATTAACTTACAAGATCTAGTAATAGCTTTCTAAATATTAAAAATTTTTCAGTGAATGCTAGATAAAGGGCTTCAAATTTACACACAGATACACATTGCTCTATGCAAAGGCCTGCCTTTTTTGGTGGTGATTTGTATCGAATGTAACCAGAACCCAATGTAATAGTTCTTTATTTTCAAGATCTCCAAAATGGAAAGCCTACCAATGTTTTCCAAATTAACTGTGGATACCTGAGTTTATTTGACACTTAGTGGCTAAAATAGCATGGGGAGGTGGGTGGAAAAACAACAATAACGAAACCAACCAAACCCAATAATTACATATAGTCCTTGCTGACCCGCACCAGTTATTTCCTGTAACTATTATAAACACTTTTAATGTGAGCTTGAGCTTTTCCAGACAAATGCACAGACAGTCTGTCACCAGAGAGCTCTGGGGACCTGGAGAAGCCTCTAAGTACACTGAGGTAACAAACACGCGTGCCCTTAGGACCAGGCAGTCAAAGGGTGACAATTTGTGAGATGCTTAGGACCAGTTTGCTCTATACCAGCTGAAGGTAATGGTACCACTCCCATCGAGCCTTGGAGAAACACTGGCGTTTTTGTAAACTGTATCCCAGTGCCTTAATTTATTCCCCAGAGGAGCACTTCTCCCCAGAGCAACTGCAGCACAAAGCCTCACCGTTCCTTCCTTTGTTCCCCAGAATCTAAATGTGACTTTGTCCAGCAGTTCACAAATTTACAGGGAAGAAGTTTTAAAGCACTCCGAGTGAACCATCAGGTTAACATTTCTCATTTCAGTAATAATTTTTCCCTTTGACAGATGCTTCTGCTTTTCCACAGGGCAGAAACTACCCAGCTCAGACAGAAACACCTAAAGCTTGCTTGAACGGGGAAGCAGTGCCAGCTCGTGCATCCTTGCATCACAACCGATGACAACGTGCATGGTAGGGCCTTGGCAGGGAGCCCTCTGTGACACAGCTGGGGCACGACACCTTGTCTTTCCTGGGAATAGTAATCCTAACCAGTAGATCTTAGGAATGAAGGGAAGGCAAAAAGAACCCTCAAAAACATACCACCAACCGTGGCGAGGCAGCAAAATGTTTTATTATCAGTATCATTAACAATTAAGAGCATAAAGTACCAAGAAACTTCTTGGATTCAAGCAGTAGTAATCACACAAGGACGACTCCTCATCTGCAGTATTTATAGTCAACATAAAATACCGGATACGAAAACAAACATAAAAATAACTTGCTAGAGAGGGGAACGAACCTGGAAGGACACAGATTTTTGGGCCTACCTGTTACCATTTGAATGAGTAGTTCGCACTGCCGGACATTTCCTTAGGAGTATGCACACAATTCGCTGCAAAAGCATGGAAGCGCATTGGAAATTTTAGTCCCAATGACTCGACTTAGCTTCTTGCAGCCAGGTGTGCTCTCAGCCCAGTCCCTCCAGGTAGTTGCCGAAGTCTTAGAACGCAGAAGTTGGAGTCCCTGGAAGTCTGCAATGTGCCTCTGTTTCACAAAGTACTTCTCTTTCAGGGCCATGGTTGCTTTTTATCATTATCTCCAGAAGTGCTGTTACAAAAGACATAGCTCAGCAAGTCAGGTAGAATAGAACAGTTTGAAGAAATATTGATACGTGCTTAGAAGAAGCTGCATACGCATGTCAAATACTGGAGTCTTTCACCTACCACTGTCTCATCAGGTAATTTTTCATTAAAAAATACTAAAAGAAAAATACTTTTCTTCAGAAACTTCTGTATTTTCAGGTTCCAATATTCTAGTAAAAACACCTGTATTTTCCTAGGTTTATTTCTCAGTTTCTCTGCCTTCCTTTCTTCTCTATTTTCCCAGGAAAACTACCTACTCTCAAAAAGCCTGGAATTTAAGTAAGCACAAAGAGGAGAAAAGTGGTACGTATGGGAGTGAGGATTTCTCTGTTGTAAAACTCTTGAAATCTTTGGCTATCATCATATTTTTATGTACATATATATGTTTTAAAATATGGAACATTGATAACCATTTGGGTCTGAAAACACAAGGAGGCATATGGTGACTTTCATGAGTAATTTGGGCCATTAGCAGAGGCAAAAATATCTGGTTTATTTTCTTGGTAAAATATCGCTGCTTTGAAGCTTTGAGTAGCATTACAATGGCTTTTACATTTTCTTTTCATTACAGTTACATTCCTATGGTTGCAGGAAGGTCTGTTTTTCTTTATGCTCTTACACTTGTTCTGGTTATCAACTATAAGCGCGCAGTAGAAAAGTGCTGCTAACAGCCTAGTCCCAGCATCTGCTTGAATCTAAAGGTATTGCCGTTTTCTCCATCCCCCCAAAAATTGTATTTTGGTTTTGTTAAGCGCTTCTGTTTGTTGACTTTTTTTTTTCTAACCTTACGTGCATCTTTTCCCCTGCTGCAATGATAAAAAAAATACAATCAAACCCTTCTAGATCCCAATAATGTCAGACTTGCATAAGGAAAAGGTTTTCAGGGGGTCATCTCTCTTCATTTGTGAAACATGCTCATTTTAATAGATAACATCCTCATTATTGTAGCTTGTTCACATTTGGAAAGTAATGAAGGACTTAAGCAGGATTCACGAGTACTACTGCCAGACTGTGAAGAACTTTGGAGAGACAGGTTTAACAACAGACTGTGTCCAAACACCATTTAAGAAAGCAGCACGGACAGGCTGTCCCAAAATTTGACAATATGGTAGAGAACAGAGATAGGGAATAATCTGCAATTCACATATTCTTAAGCAGAAGATTTTCCACAAGCGCGTCTGTGGTTCCAATGCTGCTTTCTGAGTTAAGTTCTTCTCATTTTAATGTAGAACAGAACCGATGCTGAAGCTGTGTCTGCTGCTGTAAATGAAGGGAATAGCACATACTCCTAATGAGAAATGAATGTTATGGAAGTATCAACTACAGCAGCTACATTTAATCAGCTTTTGAATCCAGATCCTTCTTTCATGGAGATAGCATCAGGTAATTCCTTATAATACCGAAATGCTGCTTCTACATTTTGGCAAACTTACTGTATGCAAGAATCGTATTATACCTAAAGCTTTGGTAGCTTCAATAGAAAACCAAATAATTAAATTGCAAGTCTCTCACAGACAATAACAGTTATATCACACATGACAGAGTTGTACTTTAGTTGCAGTTCTTGTCAATGATGCAGTGATGGAGTATATTGTCAGAAAAATTACTGGGATGACTCAGAGAGCCTGCCCACAAACTGGAAATCATTTTGTTTCCTGGGGGAAATTAATACATCTACCTGTCTCCTCTTTTACCAAACAAAACAGCATGCAAGCACAACTCAAGGGTCTTTTTTTTGTTTAATTTTTGGCATCTTGAATCTCATTTCTAGAGACCAGTAGGCCTCATAGTTCCCAGTGTTTCCAAACACTACTGACTGGAGGATGTGGCATTCAACTGAGGACATCTGTTTAGCCAATAGCACACAGAGTTTCATATCAATGTAGGTATCTCGGTTGACTAGACTGAAGCCTGTACCCTAGCAGATGCACCTCTTATCGATGGGCTTAACTGAAAATGGCAATGTGGGCTCAAGAATACTATTCCACCGCTCCTTCTAATGTGAAGGATAAGAAAGGGAGAATACAGTTGTGGGAGAAGAAGACATAAAATGAGATAGAAATAGAGCCACAGGTGGCAGCCACCGTGTCCACCCTTCTGGACATACTGCACAGTTACAGACTGTGGATGATACTACAAAGCCATGTGTCAAGCTTCAGTAATTAGCGCTAACTCTGCATTTGACTTCCTTTCCAGATTTGTTCTTCATCTCATTAAATGTGACCCCTGGATGACAGATGGACAAGTAAACGATTGCGGATTTTACTGCTAAGACAGACAAATGCTGCAAGCAAACAGATGCTGTGCCGTACTTGGGGAAGAGGTATTTCATATCTTTACAAACCACTTGACAAAAAAAGCTGACATAGCAAACCTCGGTGAGTGCATTTAGATCAAGTAAGTCAGCCAGCAAGAGTGGCTATTTTGACAGATAGTTTTGCCACGTGTTTGCCCACAGATCATAAACTACACCCTTATGTACACACAGACTACTTGCTCTTTCCATTGCGCTGCAAAACATACGAGACTCATCACACGTGTAAGGTAATTTCCTCATGACTGATCCACTTCAGGCATCTCACACACAGAAAAGTTCAAAATGACAGAAGATGATATACCTAAAAGGAGGGGTCCAAAAAAATAATGAAAACAGGTGAAGAGCTGAGGCGATTGTCCTCTCAAGTTAGGTAATCCATTTTTTTTTTCCAGTTTTGACAGCATTCATTCCTGTAACTTCACTGTCTGTGGGTACTGTGTCAGAATAACTCAGCAGGAGAAAGCAACATTTAAGAAAAGCCAAAACAAACCAACCTGCAGCAGTTGAGAGGTCTCAAATCACAGTTTCAGAAGGTGTCAACATTGGTTTCTAAGCCTAAATTTTGCTCTGAAAGGAAATTAAGAGCTTGACGGTATTTCAGACTTAACATATATTTTGGCTACATTTTTCTTATTATCATGATCCCCTTCAGTGTGAACTCATTAGCTCCAGAGGAAGTATTCTCCATAAACAATAACTCAAGAAGCGCATACTCAGGGATTGTTAGTCCATGGAAAACAAGGAAATGTGAAAACTGAAAGAGTCAACATATTTTTCTTTCTTCCTTTAAAAAAAAAAAAAAAAATCAAGTACAAGCTTCAGTCTGAGATGACTACTTACCAGTGCTTCAGAACTGTTCTTCAAAATTGTTTATTTAACCATAACCTTATTTATTACATGAACAACCCCATAGTTGTCAGGAAAAGAGGAAAAGCTGAAGATGGGCTAAGAGCCAATGACTCCCGTCTGTCATATAAATCTGTCAGAAGAGAAAGCCTGGACAAGGCGATGCCAGACACTCGACTCCAGGAGTAAAGGGAGAGTTTGTACTCCAGAAACTGAAACTCTGCTAGATCCAGAGTGAGCTGTACAATACTCTGTATCCCGGGAGCAGCGCCTTTCCCAAAGCAGCTGCAAGGAATTAATTAGGGCCTTCCCACAAGTGCACGCGCTTTGTTTTGTTACCTGTGGGCAGATATAGTGAAGTTCCCTGCCTTACTCCAAAGTGCTGTGTAAGCAGGTCACCGCAACCCAAGTTTGTGTTGTGTTAAGATAACAGTGATGGTGTTGTGTTAAGATAACGTGTTTTGACATTCAGCAATGATGTTTCACTTGGCTAGACCATCACGCCTACAGGTGCCAGATAAAGACAAGGACAAGTTGTAAATGTCACCCTTTGTACCTTGTTGTGTCCAGTTCCCTTGCTATCAACCCACGGTGGGATTTGGAACATAGATAAACGTAGGAGTGTTTTGCTTAGGAAGTTAAGGGGAGGGTGGCTCAGGGGCAAAGGATTTTAACTTGACGAATTTCTTACTTCTTCCATTCCATCTATTGTAGGTTGATCTTATGCTCTCACAGTTAGCTTGCACGTAGGCTTTGCTTCCCAGTCAAGGGCATAGTGTGTTGGTAACAAACACGTACGCAGCAGCCTCTACAAAATATCACTCCTTTAAAGCTTTCACACTAAATACTGAGCTGCAGGATCCTAATACCCAGGATCAATGAATACTTTTTCCCTCCCTCTTAGGAGGTGGTAACTGCTTCAGTCCAGAACCTCCAGAAGGACATTCATTGGGCTGAATACAGAAAGGGGAAGAGCCTCTCCTGGAAATGATCCTCATCTAAGGCAGAGCAAGGTTAGGTCCGATGAAGCCATTTCATTATGGTGTGAAAGCAAGCATCCTACAGAACAAAAGCAGACACTCAATTCTCTTGATGAAGCTATACTGGCACCAGCACCACCCCCTGAATTAGACTGGGACTTCAGCTCCTGAACAGAGGTGTCATTCGTCCAAGTCCAAAATAGGTATCTGTTTTCTCTCCTTTTTTTACTATCAAAAATGTGTGTTATAAAAGACATGGCCTCTGAGGCGAGCAATAGCTCCTGGAGTTACTAGTATGTTTCTTTTCTACTCTAGAGAAGAAGTGTATTTTGCTTTTGACATGGTTAGGGAGTTAAGCAGAAGTGGAGGAGTAGGGCGGGGTGGAAATCAGAATAGTAAAACTCACGGGGTTTTACAATTCTGGGGGATCTACAATCACAGGGGAAAACAATTCGTGTCCCAGGGGTGACCACATCGCACTTCAGGTGGAAGCTTGACACCTTGTGCTTGGAAAGACTGAAGTAAAAGGCTGCCTGCCTGCTGCATGGAGGAGGTGGGAACAGTGCCACGGAGCTCCCCTTCAGCCAGCAACAGTGATGGCATGGTTGCTTTTTCCCCCTCACGCTCTTGTTCCTTCACAACACACCTGGGAGAAAGGCACCGCTTCATGCAACCGTAGCTGGGACAACAGCCTTGAATACAGATGAAACCTGGATCTTTTCTTAGAAGCTCAGGAGGAATTCCTGCAGGAACAGGTCACCCAGGAATCCTTCACCATGTATAAATAGCAATCACATCTTTTAGGGCAATTGGGTGATCTTTCATGGCATATCAGTCACTGACTGAACCTCTTGAAGAAAACTAGATGGCTCTGTCACCCTGCTAGCCACACGGTATTACACAGCCTGCAGACACCCCGGAGAGCAGCCATCCCCCTTCCAGCATCCCATCAGTGTTGCGGCAAAAGTGAAGGGGCATGAAGGAAAAAAGAAGTCACAAAGCAAGAAAGGGTGTGAGTTTTATGTGAATTTATCTTGCGAAGAGGGCTATACAATCTGAAGCAAATTAATATATCCTGTACATGAAGATTCTATCTTTTCATTTGTTAAAAGGTGGTGTTCCTTCTTGTTTCTCTTTGTAGCACTCCACTAAATTTACCAGAATCAAAGAAGTTGCAGACAAGGCAACATTTGTAGCACTTGACCCTAGATGCAGTAACACTGAAGGACCAAGAGCATGACTGGTGGCCCCTGCAATGGGCTAGGCCTTACAGCTGGTGCAGCGGGACAAAGGAGGAGAGCCCCGTTTGCTAACACTGGACTTCCTTGGAACCCCTCTTGTGAGTGATCTACGATTGCCACTGTTGTATGCCAGTTTCTACCTCTCAAAAGGAAGATTTGTTTAACAGATCTAGACTGCAAAATAAAAAACCAACCGAAGCTTTCTCCTTTGTCGGCATGCTGAGACCTACACTACCAACACCCGCACAGACAAGTCCTCTGGGACACCTGTCAGTTTCTTTCCAACACCGGGACCACGCAGAGCACCCCGTGCACTTTCCACCCACACACCACTGACACAACATGCAGCAAATGCATCCTCGTGAGCCCAGAGACAAACGGGATAGAGAAGTGCTGCCAGAAAAGCGGTGAGGAAAGTTGTTTCATTCCCAGCCAAGTGACTCAGAGGAACCAAAGGACAGCAGAATTCGTTGCCAACTTACGGCAGCACGTAGGCGTGCGTGGCCTGGGCGTGCTCCCAGCAGTACTGCGAGGTTATCCTGTCTCCTGTGCCGACATGCTTATGCACCCACAGGGTGAACACTCCCAAAGACAAGGAACCAAGGAAAAACTGTCAATTCATATCAAACTAAGGGGCTACACAAAGCACCTAAGAGTGACTAAAAAAAAAAAAGGTGACAGACATGAGACACGAATCTTTTCATTCCCTCAAGTTCAAAGAAATTGAACAGGATCCTTTTAGCTCAACAAATTATGGTTTGCATTTTACACCACATATCTCTTCAACATATAACAGCGAACCAGCATAATTGGGGAGCAAGAGAATACTTTAATACCATGTCAAATATTGCCTGTTTTTCATGAAACAAACCATACTTGTACTGATAGTCCATGAACTTATACAGCCTTTTAAAAATAACAAGGTTCAGACTACATGTATAGTCAGAAAACAGGTCAAGACATGCACTTTTGGCAAAATATCCCCATTCAGGAAATAACGTCCAGATCAAACAGAAGTTCACAGGGTATTTTGATATAACTAGTCATTTGCAGGGCCTGAATTCTTACCATCAGAGTTCCCAGCATTGCCAAATAACCTATTAAATTATTTGCATCAATTAAGTGAACAACTTGGATTTCCTTTCTGTATTGCCTCCAGGCTACATACACTGGAAAAGATTTGCTGAATATACAGGTAATAAAGTTTTATAGAATATGTCCCATGCCACGTGTTAACGTTTTGAGGCAACAAGCGCCAGTTATACTGTCATAAGGGATCTCAAGGGAAAACCTTCTGCTCTCCAAAAAGCTTCAAAGCAGACCGTAAAAGCCAAATACAAAACTCTGCTGGGCTCCAATAAGCCTCGAGTTGTAACACTCCAGACAAAGGCTCTCTGGTGAATTTGGCTGGGTCTGGCCCATACAGCCATAGTACGTGTGGTAAATTCAGCCTATTTTAGCAAGAGGAGCTGAGCATAATCCCAGCTCAGAGCTCCTGGAATGCCATTCACACACACACGTACAAGAGGACAGAGGACTGCTGTTAATTTTTGAGCTAAACATTTGCAGGAAAGACTCAAATACATTATATGAAATTCAGTTTTCTTAGGGCATCTGCAGTTAACTATGGAAAAGCTGAAACGGTTTTTGCTTTCAACGGACAATTCTGTGTATTCAACCACACAGCAATTACTAGAAGACGAAGAGGAAAGGAGTCAACGGTTTTCAATGAAAACTACACAACGCAAACCTACAGAAGTGAACTAGACTTTCTTTGTTGCATATTTAGCATTTAAAACACTACTTTTCTCCTTTCATTGTTAAGTCCAGCCATTACAAGTGTTTGTTCTTCATAGCAGGGAATGATTCCTCATTTCCAAACAGGCAGAAGGTTCTGCTGCTGGGGCAGAACAGCTGCCACCCACCAGCCTAACAATGACTCTGCTACCACTGTGGGCAAGCGTGCTTAGCGGATCAACAAGCACAAGCTGTGTCTTACACCTCGGGTGTATTTCTTGATCAACCAGCATATACCAAAGCTCTAGTCATTACAGACGAGCCAATCACAATATTTACAGTCGGTGCTAGATGCCGTATAGACAACACAGCCTGTTTCCCCATGCATCAACCAACCTCCACACCAGCTGGATTCTTTATTTTTAACAACACAGAAAGAAACTCCCTACGGATGAGATTTCTCAAGGGCAATCTGTGACCACCTCAGCTTTACAATCTGGTCACAGAAAAGAATTGAAAGAACTAGGATGTTTTTATATATACACATACATATAAACACAGATAAAACCGTCTCTATGTGTGTGCATGTAAGTATTTATTTACTTTTGTCTTTCGACACAACTATTTACAGGAAGGCAGTGAAGAACTGCACCAGCCACCCCTCATTCTCTAACAATCATCTTTTCTTCCCTTTTCTTGAAAAGCCAAAGCAAGACAGGACTTATGACACTTCCTTATGAACACAGGAAGCGGCAGGCTCAGTCCTACAAAGGCAGAGCTAAATTCGCTATGGATAAAGCTTTCATAAGCAGCAAAACAGTCATACTCCTGCTCAATGGAGGAGTAAGTCTAAGTAGGGAGACCTCAGAAGTAAAACATAGGCCTAGAGTATTAACGGGCCCGGTTACAACAGCCCATCTCACCAGCAAATGATCTAAATCTCATTTTTCTTAGCTGTGCAGATTAATGGTTTGAATAATGAAGGTTTGACAACCTCTAGGTTAAAGAGACCCTCATCATACTGTGCAGCTTTCTGGCGAGATGGGGCCACAGACGGTACAGAAGCATTAATAACTTGCAACTTACCTCATTATTAAGTTTCCAACTTCTTTTTCAAGAGAAGAGATTCAAGTGTTGATACAATCATGAAGAAACCAACCTAAGCAAAAGCAGAATTCATAAACTCTATGCTCTTTAGTAAGACCAGTAACAAACTAGCTGAGCTCTGGGCACACACACGTACACTTTGTTGGGCTAAAAGGATAATGACTGAAGCCCATCAGGAACACACAGCAGCCTAACACACAGGGACCTTCCCCTAAAGTTGATGAATATCATCAAAAAAAGAAATATCAAGTAAAAACTAACTCGCCTCCCTGCTGTGCAGCAAGCAGTGCAAAAGGCTGCACAAGGCTAACTGCCCGGGTATTTCAAGAGGGTACTGAGCATCCCCCCACCAACCATCCCCAGCTCGTGGGAATTCACAACTCCCCACCCTGAGGACCATCAGCTGCTTTTTGCCCTACCTTGACCTTGTAAGACACCTTTCTAAGAAGTTCTGGAAACAGCTGGGTCCTCAATAGGTGTAAAACTGAACAGGTCAACATGGTTTGTGTACTTTGAAGGACAACGGGAACTCGTAATAAGGACATAAGCCCTTTATTTCTCATTTTTAGTGTTTGTTACACTCTTTCTTTCCAATTAAATACTATACATACATTTTGCTCCTGCAAATGAGAGAGAGTTCACTGTATATAGGCAGATTGCCATCCGAACAGTGACAAGTATTTTCAAAGAAAAGTGACCGGTAGTTAACCGTCCTGCTGAGCATGCAAAAGGGCAGCGGAGAAACTGAATTTAAAGGATTTTAAATGCAGCAGCCAAGTGCAGCTTCCAGAAATACTTAGGACAACACATTAAACATCTAAAATCTCTGAAACACACTCTCCCTAGTCAAAGAATAATTTGCTATACAAAGTCTCTGACATCAGTGTCTCAGCGGCTTCTGCAGCTCGACCTCAAGCAATACACCCCACCCCCTTTATTTTTATAAGTTGTAGTAACACGGTTGTGTTCGGGTGTTACTCTGAAAAGGAGAGGATCAATCTGCATCTCTCCCTGCTCTTTCGGGGGAAACGGAATCGAGAACATCCTGGAGGGTCCCCAAATTGCCCCCGCGGGGACTCTGGTGTGGCAGCCTCACAACAGGATACGGCTGAGTCTGGCGGGCTGGAGGGAGGAATCTGCACCTCCCGGGTGGGAGACAGCGCTGGCTCCCAAGAGCAGGAGGGAATTGGCCTTTTGGAAACAGACAAACTTTCTCTGATCTGCTTCTACGGACTTAGTGAGGATCATATATGTAGAAATGCGGTCCGTAACCTCCAGACCTCTTTCTTCCAAGTACATTTCTTTATTTCCTATGGGGCTTTTAAGTCAACCACGTGACAGTGCTTATTTGTGTCTTCCTCAAGAGATGTGGTTCCAGCTTAGATTTCAGGTCTCCTGCTCCGATGACCTTATTCCCATCTTCCCACTCAGAATCCTTTTTCCTTTTGATACCGTCTCACGTGATAACGAACAACCCTCACTGCCTTCCTGCAGCACGGGACAAGGAGTATTGCCCCTTTTTTCCTCTAAAGAAATAAAAAGTGCATCTTTGCCTCTTCCTTCAGACCAAATATATGTATCCTTGCCCACCCGCCTCTCTGTTACAAATATCTATGGCTCTCTAAAGCCAGTCTATCTCCAAAAATGTGACATTTTTATCCTGCTCATGCTCACAGCATACCTCTTTTTAATGTCAGCATTAATGTGTATATTATACACATTAAATACATTAATAATGTATTACCCCAACATTCTACAGTTTTGGGGTTGATTTTGTTTCAAGATTTGGGGACATTTTGATGGTAATTGTTAGTGCTGCAAAAATATTGCAGGGGGTACTTAATTCAGCCTTTTCGCCATGACACCTTCGGAGCTGGGAGCAAGGAGGGGTGCAAAAATACCAGGTTAACAGCTGAACGTGGGATTTTTTAGTCAACAGTGTGTTATGAAGGCATCTTCTGCCCAGCACTCACCTTTGAACAAGTGTGTAAGTAGATGAGATCAGGACAATAAAAAGCTCAAGAAGTGTTTAAACTTCTTGTTTGAAGTGCGATAATTTAAAAATGTCTATTTGTCTAAACTTTAGGGGGAAAAAAAGAATCTCCAAGGTCCTTTCTTTGCAGCAAGCTGGTCAGTTCATCATACTGAGCAAACAATGGCATGTCTAATTATTGCGGGACTATTCCAAAAGGGCTAATGCTATATATGACAGTAAAAGGGTTTTGATTAACCAGAAATCATTTGGGAGAGTATAAAAGTAACTCTTTTCCCTAATTCTTTCTGCCTTTCACGGATGAACCAAGCTCACCGCAGGCCCCTGCCAAAATCTGACAGTATGAATTGGAGATCAATAATTTATGTTATTTTATTGGTGAGCCTTGCTGTAGTCAAAGCCCTGCCTAGAAGCTCTCGGGACATCGGTAAGAATATATCTCGTATTTTTACTCTATTCTTTTGTATAATACGGATGGCTGCCACGTAGCATGCATGGTTATTTGGTAGCTCGCTTTGCCACTGCGTATTTTCTCATGGGTTACAGTTATACAACAAAGCTGTATCTGTATAAATTTTTTGTGATCACCCTTAGATGTGTTGCTTCTTTATGGCCTGAGAATCTACATAGAGTGCAGGACGGCCAGGCCATTGAAGGGTCATTTAATCCCCAGGGATGGGGTTACCCCACTGATTTTAGGTGCTCCACAAACTGCTGAAGGAAAGCCTGCGGTTGTTCCAGCCCCGCTCCCTAGTCCATGAGGCAGCGAGAGAGAGGAGTCCCAAGAGGGATGCTGCCTCCATCCGCGTGGCTGTTCAGAGTAGCTACGTTACGCTACCGCTCTGTATCAGCCTTTGGAGGGGTCTCACTCTCTCTTCACCGACTCCTGAAGGAGCTTACGCTAACCACACTCCTCACTAAGGTTAAGTGCCTAAAATGGGACAACTGAAAACCTCCGACAGCATGCCGTTCAGATGCTTCTTTCACATTACGTATGGTTATCATTAGTCAACTTTGTTTCCAACTTTATAACTTCCAAATGCGCTAAATGGCCCAACAGTGTAAAACAGAACCTATGGTTGTGTTATTTATCTCATGCTGTCGTCTCAGCCGACACCCTCGTGTTACTCAGAGGGAGAAGTTGGCGTATTTCTTTGATTTGTTTGATCCTTTTACACTAATCTCAGCCCTACCGACACGAGGGTGAGACAGTAGCATTTTGATTTGGGAGCGGGCCTCATTTTAAAATTAATCTCTCAGAATATTCTCTGACAAAGAAGGAACTCAAGGAATCATTGCATTTAGGTTTGCCCATTAGTAAAGGCCCAGTGGCAAAGGAAAAATATTTGCACGGGATCTTCTCATAGATTGGACACATTTGTTTTCCTTTGGCCAGTTCACAACACGGACAGAAGGATGCAGCTTGGTAAATTCTTTAGGAGCTTTGCCTAACAATGTAATCCTCAATTTATCCCATCTTTTCTGCAGAGAAAATCCTTCATTTGTAGCTAGAGAGTAGTGAAGCACATCTTTAAATAGCTAAGGCAAGGTTAAAAGGTGCTTTGTAAGGTGCTTATTTAATCATGTGAAGTGCATCACCAAAGTAGCTGAACGCCCTCCAGGTTTTAGCGTATTCCCCCACCCAGCAGTTGAGCCAGGCAGGGAAATGATATTGGCCCTATTCCATTGTAGGTCAGAAACAAATAGTTTCGCATCCTCACGCTTAAGTCGAATAGGAAGCTCAATCTTACGCCTTCCTACTCCCCAGTGCCAGTACCCCAGCTCCTTTCTCCAAGGATCCAGTACCAAAAATAAAAGGTATTTGACAAAACATTTAGTAAACATTTTTTATTCAAATTATTTTGTTTTTCAGAGGAAAAAAACAGCATTGGCCGACGTTTTTCCCAGCTGCAGGAGAATAATTTTAAAGCCATGTAAGTTGTCCAGGTAAAACACCTACTTGCAAATTTGCTGCCGCAGAACATCCTTGTGTCATTTGGAAATGAGCACGCACAGTGAGTTGAACGCTCACCCGTTCTGCCAGCCCGCGCAACTCAGCCCGGGGTCACACGGATCCTCTTACTGTCTCACACGTAGAAGTTAAATAATTTCGTTTTTAGGAAGCCAGCAACAGGTTTAATGCTGTGTGTTCTTCTCGTAGTGCCATGATCATGTTTGCTCAGTATGCGCAAGAAGGCACGTTTGGCAAAGCCGTTAAAATGGCTGAAGATGTCACAGACCTGGCCAAAAGGTGTGCTGCTGCAGCCAGAGCCGACCCCGACTGCCTGAAGCCTTTGGTAAGCACATTTATGCCTCTAAAGTGGCAAACATTTTCAGAAGTGGCTTATAATTTCAGAGCCCTGGTGTGCATTTTTCCAGAGAGGCATGAATACGTTATGAAGAGACTGGACTTCCTTGTGTATGCGCGTTTGGCCTTAACAGTTCTTTCATTCTCTGCACTCCCATCTATAAAGCATCTCACGATAACTGGAGGCAAAGAAAACCCTTCTCTTCCCCCCACCCCAAACATCGCAGCATCTTTTGAATCCCTGACCTGTATCTTAAAAGATGTTCGGAAAGTTGTGCTTTTACAGCTGGTGTAACAAAATTCAGGAGAAGCCAAATTAGGCGTTTCTAGCAAACGCGATGTTTATAGGCATTTGCTCCACTCCATTAACTCACAGTCCTGGTTTTTGATGGTGTCTGCTCCCACACACTTTCGGAGCTGGCGATTGAATCCCGAAACGTGAACGGCAGGCTGTGTTACGGCTCATTTCTGATTTGTGAGACAGACTGAAACAAACCCTGAATTAAAACAGGTCCGAGCTGAGGCGCGACTGACAGCGGGCCCTGAGGGCTGCTACTTGGCGAACAAGAAACAAGGCGCTTTCCATTGTACGGACCCGACTGCAGTTAGAAAAGCATAGATCCTGCTGTGCTGCAAACCGCGGTATACAAATCAAACAATCATCGTGGTTGTTATCAAGAAAAGGTCGCAATAATGTTGTAAGTGCAGAGTGTTTGAAAAGCATTCCACTTCGAAGTCTGTCTTGGGATAACAGTAGGTATGAGCGGTTGAGAAATCAGCGCTTAGAGGTTTAAGAGGTCAGCCTGATTCTCACTGCAGTCAAAGCAGGAGGCAATAAAGAGAGAAACTGAGTTTATGCAAGTTGGGGCTTGTTGGCTTAAAGTAGCCTCCTCAGAGAGAGCAGAGCAGTAAACCAGAATCCTCACACTAATTAACTTCTTTCTCATTTTTCACAGGACAGGATTTTCCTCGATACAATCTGCCAGGAGGAAAACCTTCCCAGGTTTACCGATTGCTGCACTAAAAAGGATCCTGAAAGAAATGACTGCTTCCTCTCCCTTAAAAATGCATCGAGAGGGTTCATTTCTCCTTTTGAGAGGCCAAATGCTGAAGCTGCCTGCAAAAATCATTCACAGCATCAACATCCATTAACAGGATAGTAAGTAAATAAATCACAGATTCATTGCTTAGCTGTGACAGTTACGAGCCTGGAGACAGCAAACACACTATCAACCAAAGAGTTCAGTCTAAGGTTCTCTGTAATCTCATACTCATTTTTCTTCCTAATGTGAATTATTCGCCTAGTTCACCTAGCTGTAATTGTCCTTATGCGAAGCCTGTTCCGCCACCTCCTGCTTTGCGTATAGGGCCAAATGACAAACGAGCTGACCTAGTTTGGTGTAGTCTCTGTAAAGGACTCGGCTGAAGCCCAGGGCCTCCCTTCAGTCCTTAAAAGCCAAGCAGAACTTTTGCTGCCTCTAAGCCAGAACTGGCAGGATTTGAGACTTCAATTCCCAGGAAAACATCAGCCCCATCAGAACTTTCCAAGATAAACACCACGCTATACAGCTTGTTGTTATGACAGCAAAACAATCACTTCAGTGGCTATCATTTTAATACACGGCAGATGCTGCAGCAACACTGCTGGCGCCTGCACGTAGGGGCTTTCTTTGAAACTAAGGACATTTTCCTCTGGGTTTCAGTTTTATCTATGAGGTTTCCAGAAGGCATCCTTTCCTCTATGCCCCAACAATCCTTTCTGTCGCTCTCCGGTATGATGAGATGATGAAGAACTGCTGCGGAAGGGCTGAAGACCCCACCCATAACCTGGAGGAATGCTTTCAGAGACAGGTATTCCGGCACAGGGGTTTAGTTTATTTGTGTGCAACCAGGGACTTTCTAGAGCTGAACAAATACCAAAGCAGACACATCACCCGTTTCTTCTTCAGCATCTGAACCTGATACTGCAATTCACCTTGTTACGGACAAGCTGCCATCAGGCTTAAATGCTCTCTCGCGTTATAGTTTGAACTCCTAAATGAAAATGCCCGAATATGGGGTGCTGGGCAGATGCAGCTTTACAGGGAGCCCAAGGCAGTCCCCGCGCCCTGCGATAGCGTTGTTGCCCACCCCGACTCTGCCACTGGCACTGGGCCTGTCGTTAGGATGCCGAGAAAGGATGTGATGCATAGTGCACAAGTCTGACTTTTTTCCCCCGTTGGTACCCCATGACACATCTCCTGCTCGCCCGAGCGCTTGCACTG
This sequence comes from Pluvialis apricaria, assembly GCA_017639485.1. Classification (NCBI taxonomy): domain Eukaryota; kingdom Metazoa; phylum Chordata; class Aves; order Charadriiformes; family Charadriidae; genus Pluvialis; species Pluvialis apricaria. Next base: position 83,742,000 of record CM030010.1, read on the forward strand.
CAGAGATGTGCCCCACACGTAACCACTCAGAAACTCAGAGGAAACTACTTGTAACAATGGAAAATAAGGACAAGGAACCTGCCCTCGCTGAATGGCTGATGATGCCCTTCATGCAGTGTGGCTGGGCCGCAAGCGATGGCATCGTTAATGGTACATTAGGTAACGGTAACGCAGAGCCAGTCAGGTAGTTCCCAGGTGGCGAGCTCTTCCCCTATGCTAAACACACTCAACCATGGTCTGAAAGGCTTCTGGTTTCTTTTCACAGAACACTTACTTAATAAATGCTGGTGACTAAACAGCAAGCACAACGGTTCATATCGCAGCTTGGCCAGCATTTTTCTTGCACTATTAAAAAAACCGCTGTTTTAAAAAAGCCATCACCAAAATAGTTTTAGCATAAAGCGTTGTCTTGTCTTTTCTCCCACTTTCATGGTCTGCACCTTCTTTCTGCCAGGCACCGAAGGTGGTAAAGCCAATAAAAGAAGATGGCCTGAGGCAGGAACACACATGTGGAATCTTGAAGAAGTTTGGAGAAAGGACCTTAAAGGCTTTGTGAGTCTTGCCCACGTTTATCATTATTTTGAAGTGCAGCGGGGATGTTGCGTGTTGGCTGTGGGTGGCTCCGCGCCCGCACACAGCACAGTGACCCCTAACACCAGCCGGGTACTTTTTGTATGCAGGTCACTAGTAGCATCTAACAAGGAAGACAGATTCAGAATACAAATTTGTGAATGACAGCAGTCAACGTTTCCTTGCAAACTGCCATGATCTTTCAAAAATCTAATCCCAAAGTTTGTAACAAATGCATCTGTCTGTGATGAAAGTTAGACAGATTGCGAGCAAAATACAACTCATCTCTCTCAACCATTTTGAACAGAAGGTTGCTGCTGTAATTTCAGGCTCACCTACCGCATTTCTTTCCACCATCTCACACTGAAATTCACCTGGGATCCTTGGGTCACTCTGAAAATCTCAGCTAGTGGCTTCAAGGGACATTTGTTAACTTCAGTGGGAGCGGGGAGAGACCATTCCTGAGGGGTTTGGATACCCCCTCTGCAGAAAAACGATGATAGCTATCACGGTCTCACGCTGTGAATATAGACAATAACTATTTTTCTTTGTTGTAGGAAACTTGCTCAGATAAGCCAAAAATTCCCCAAAGCTGATTTTGCTACTGTTAACAAACTTGTGATGGATATTGCTAACATGCACACGGACTGCTGTCGTGGAGATATGCTGGACTGTATGCACGATAGGGTAAAATGCATTTATTATTTTCACATTTGCAGAAATTGAATGCTTTTTGTTGTTTTCAGGGGTTTTTTTTCCCTCCTACACCGTACTGATTGCTCTCCAAAACTGGAGTGTAACTCTTCAGTCTAAAAAACCTGGCTGATTCTCCCATTTGACTTTTCCTGGTGTGAAGTCGTCAAGAAGGGCAGAAAGATGACTTTGTGACCAAACTGACCTAACACTGCTTCAGCAGATTTGGTTGCAGCTCCTAGCTGCGCCGTGTATTTTTCTGTGCAACTTTTGGCAGAACACAGTGTCTGCCCATCCTCGGTTCTCTGCCTTCTTCTAACGTACCCAATCCATCACTCTCACCGCTTGTCTGTGGTGTCTGGCGAGACAGCGAACGTCTCGGTTTAGGTGGTTCCCTAGCAGCACCTATCAAACAGCAAGCAAGGGAGTGCAGCAAACAGATCGCCAGGGCCTCAGCCCTCTTCCTTGCTCTGCCAGGCGTCCGTTGCATGGCTTCGGCCAGCTGCCTCTGCTCTTTGGGAGTCACCTTCCCTGTCTGTAAAATGGAAATAACAATGCTGATCCATAAACAAAGAAAAAAAGGCCAAAATCTGGTACAATACCCTTCATTCCCTTTTTTGCTTTACAGGAAGAGATTCTACACTATGTCTGCACCAACCAAGACATCCTATCAAGTAAAATTAAGAAGTGCTGTGAAAAGCCTCTGTTACAAAGAAGCGAGTGCATAGTTAACGCAGAAAACGATGACAAACCTGCAGGCTTGTCCCCCCACGTCAGGGAGTTTATAGAAGACAAAGGAATATGTGAACGTTTTGCCCAGGAAAAAGATGCGCACTTAGCCAGGTAACGCGGGTCTTCCTCTACTCTTCAGTTTTGCTGTTTCAGTACTTGGGTCACAAGATGAGAGTTTGGCCGTTAAAGCCCAGCTCATCGGCCTCGGCGGTGGCTGCTCTGTGAGCACGCAGGCGCGGGATAGCGCGCAAGCTGATCTCAGTAAACCACCACTCAGCCCTCGAAGGTGTGGAACAGGAACAAATGCAGAACAGGGTACGATGGTTACTTCAGAAACACGTGTGAAATTTAGCTACTATCAGTTTTGATCTCGGGGCCAAAATACAGCTTTGAGCCACTCTTTAGTGGGAATTCAAAAACACTTGTTTAAGTCGGACTCATGCCTTGATTCAAACAGGATTGGTCCATTTCTGTTCCAGCCGTGTTCATTTGTGCAAGGAAGCCCTGATCCTACCTGTGGGAAACTCGGGCGACAACCCCACAGGCTGCAACAGAAACAGCATCGAGTCCCAAAGATGGAAAATTCCCTTCGAATAACTTGCGTTCCATTAACGAGAAGTGCAGCTAACCGATTGGGCACAACTGCTGCGCAGGGCGACCACCTCAGCAGAGATAGTCTTTCCAGCGTCTACCGAGAAATGAGTCTGTTGCTGGAAATTACTTCATCGTCACTTAGATACAATTGCAAAAAGAGAAAACCCCAAGCCCCACAAAGCTCTAAGCCACGCCTGACCCAAGCTAACGCTGAGCTGGGATTGTCACATGCACAGGACTTGCTCAGGCACTGCTGTGCTCGGCCAGCCCCGATTTGTTCAGGTTCAGCCCCAGGCTGAGACGCTAGGAAATCCTTCCCATTCCATTGGACCTCTGACAAAACCATCCCAAAATCACCCGCACTGTCCTTACCATCCCCGACCTCTCGAGGGCGGTTGTTTCGGTTTACCTCTAATTCCTGATATTCCACATATTGCAGGTTTCTGTATGAATATTCCAGGAGACACCCTGAATTTTCTGCTCAGATGCTTTTAAGAATCGGTAAAGGATACGAGGACCTGCTGAAAGAGTGCTGCAAAACCGGCGCTCCAGACGACTGCTGCAGCAGAGGGGTAGGTGCCATCCGGCGTCACACAACGTACCGATGGATTCACGCGTGTGACCACACAACTGGTGCTGGGTAAATAGCGGATATCCCTGCCCCAGGTCTAGAGCAAGTGCCCACAGCTCCTGTAACACACCCAGCACATACTGCAAGGCCCGACTGAGTCCAATATGGAAGAAGCATCAGCAGAGCCTTCGCAATCTTTAATTGAGAAGCAATTTAACACGGATAGACAGAGAGGCTGGGGAAAGGGATGGAGCTAACATTTCTGTGAGCCCTGCTCGCTTTCGGGCTCCCTAGCGGTGCCAGTTGGCCTCTTGCAAATGTAACAGGCGCTTATGGTTATTGTCTCAGACAGAGACAATTGTAAATACGTGAAGGTCGGAGCCACCCTATGTCTCAGACCTAGCCTCCCATCAGTTACACGAAATTAAATATTTCAAGGGGATTGAAGGTGGACATTTATCACATTCAGGCAGTTTAAAGAGGTTTCAGACAGATGAAGACTTACTAATGGCATTGAAGATGGGTGGTACACATGAGGTGAGAGGAAGCGATAGATACCCAGGCGTTACCGTGAGGCAGTCAGGCATTTTGCATTCCCCCTGAGACAATGACTCCTCAAACGATCTTATTTTTTTCCCAGGAGGAAGAACTGAAGAAACATATTTATGAAACTGAAACTGTCATGAAGACAAGCTGTGACATCTACAAGGAGAAAGGAGATTACTACTTCCAAAACGAGTATTACTTTTTCTTATGCTTACATGACTCCTGTGCCAGCTGCGCACAAGTCGGGCTGGAGTCAAGCCACACACATCAGAAAAGCTAGCCTAGAAGTCACCACTTGAACATTTAAACCAATATATTAACAGCTTCTAGGGTGGGGTTTTTTTTCCTCTTTTCCAAGACAGCCTTGTGGCCTCTCATGAGTTCTGTCCTTAACTCATGAAACATGAAGTGACATCAGTCTCCCATCCATGTTTCCTGCGATGTTCTTGCTTCCCAGCTGCATTTTGAGCTGTGAGCTTTAACTTGAGTCTTAAATTTGACCAAAAGACAGTTGCTGTGTCTTTTGCAAAAGACTTTGCTCTGTCCAGTTCCTGCAGCAGATGTAAACATTAACAATTCTAACAAAAATCTAACTACAGTAGACAGAGCAAACCTGCACCATATACTGTGCTTAAAAGCAACATGCAGGCACAAGCCTCCTGGAGGAACTTTGGCCCCGATTTGCAATGTTAATAAGCACGTGCCTAACAAAGTATGTGAGCAATCTCCATGAAACCTCCAAACTGCCTGCATACTTAAAGTGAGGCTTCAGCTAGCCTTTTCTGGGGAGACATAGCGGGCTTTCTGCACTCCCGTGCAGGTTTCATCTTTAAAAGACCTTTGGAAACAGAGGTTTCCATCAAACCTGGCGGGCTGCTTCTGCCTGCAGTATCAGTTGTTAAGGTTTTCCTGGCCATGAGGGTTAATAAGCAGGGTGTTTTAAACAGAAAAAACAAGTGAACTTTTTTGAGCTTATCTTCTGCCCTCATCTAAAGTGCCAAGAAGTCACTCCAGCTCCAATTTTGCTCTCAGACAAGCTCCCTGCACTCCCAGGGAAATGACTAACACCCAAAACACCTATGTACCAGCTGGTAGGAGCACCCACCAACAGCTCACTGGCAATGCTGTCCTTCATTTGTTTGTTTAACCTGGTAAGACACTGGTCAGAAGAAGGAGAGAGCTCAAACAAACAGAGCAGGCTTAAACTTGCCGACGCGAGTTTCTAAATGCCAGGCTTAGTCCTGCCCTTGTACTCCTGAGTGTTCTGGCGGGTTTTGCTGGAGCTTTACACGTGCGAAGGCAGCGGCTCGCTCGCTGCTGCCTGGCGGAACAAACACACCAATATCACAGAAATTATCATTTCAGGCTTCTCATGAGCTTCACCAAGAAGATGCCTCAGCTGACATCCGCAGAGCTGATAAAATTCACCAAGCAAATGACCACAATCGGCGCCAAATGCTGCCAGTTAAGCCAGGACAAGCTACTGCCGTGTGCAGAGGAAAACGTGAGTGTTTTGCTTTCATCTCTTGGTCCTGGTTCTATTTTTTCTTGAAACTCTGCCACCAGTTCTTCTGCCAGCAGGGTCCACGAGCTTGCAGTAAAGGTAAATGAGAAAAAATGTTCACTGAGCTTTTGACCTGGCCTGAAGATGTATTTCCAGTCCTGAAGTAAGCAGAACTCAGCATCGTTGCAGTTAATGCTTGAATTAAACTACAGGAGGATCAGGAAATGGTCAGGCCAGAGCAGGGCAGTTAACATCTGCACAGCACGGGCAATCCGGCCCTGTTCCCTCTGAAGCTAACGAGCTCTGGTCCCAGTTCATCCTTTCTAGATGCCTGAAGCCCTGGCGCTCTGAAAAGGATCAGCTTTGGATAGCTCTTCCCTAAGAACTCTCCAGGCCCGTAAGCCAGGCTACTGGGAAAGCTTCAGCCTGTCCGCTATTTGTAGAACATCACCTTTACAACAGCCGCCAAACTTACCCACAGAAACCCTCCTGATGAGAACAAATCAAACGCAAGGGCAGTCCCTAAAACAGCACATACGTATTTATTCTGAAAAATCTGAGCCATCTTGGCACTGACAGAAGTCAGCAGTCAATAGAAATAGAAACTGTTATCTTACAAAGAAGGTTGAATTTAAGTTCTCAGTTATTTTTTGTAAATTTACCTAGAGCAGCATGGTTTCGGGGATTTTTGAAAATGAAAAACTAATTTAAAATTGTTTTTTTTCCCCACTTCTCTTGGTAAAGCTGGACCTCGTGCTGGGAGAAATATGTAGAAGACACCTGACGGATCCAATAAACCCAGGAGTTTGCCACTGCTGCAGCAGCTCCTATGCTCTCAGGAGGCCGTGCATGGGGAAGCTGGAAATGGATGAGAACTACGTGCCCTTGGCATTGACTCCTGGCCTGTTCACTTTCCACGAAGACTTGTGTACCACTGAAGAGGAAGAGTTACAGCACAAGAAGCAGGAGTAAGACACGCCTGTTCTACTCTATTACCCCTGTGTTTCTTATCCTTATCCTGGTGATGCTCACCTTTGCCTTGTCCACCCTGGGTGGCCATCTCGTGCCACACTTGGCCATCAGAAAAACAGCCATACACCCCCGCCTCTTCCAAGCTCCTTGTCTTTCCTCTCCCACTGCTGGAGGGAGGAACGAGGAAGCTGCTGCCTAAAGTGCAGCATGACCTTTATGGCTTAATTAGGACTCATTTCCCAGAATGGGAAAGCCCATGCGTTTTTCCTCATCCCATGCACTCCTTTGGTCTCTGAAAAGCTCTGGTGTTTGGTTGCCTCGGTCAGAGAAACCTTGTGTGATAGACACGCCTCCCGCAGTCACTGCAAGAGAAGAAAACCTCTTTGGCCATTAACTTGTGCTGCAGTGGACCCACACTGTCCTGGGCCCTGTGGAGCGGTGCCCAACACAGGCACCATCCACACAGTTTGTTCATGGCTGTATTCATGGTGGAGCACCTCCAAAACCGAGCACTGATACCTTATTTCACAGGGCACCGGGGCGCACCTTTGCTCCCTGCTGCAAATCCGTATCTGGGTGGTGAATCAAAGTGACAAAGCTGTAGCAAGGAAGGGACAGGGACAGTGCAGGACTAGCGTTTAGAGTGCTGCGCAAGGCCGGTGCCTACCTGCCGCCTTCACAGCGCTTGCTTTGCTTTTCCTGCAGGATGCTCATCAACCTCATCAAATACAAGCCCCAGATCACACAGGAACAGCTCACCTCCGTCACGGCCGCCTTCACCGCCATGAGGGAACAGTGCTGCAAAGAGGAAAACCGGGAGGCGTGTTTTGTGCAAGAGGTATCGTTTCTGTTTTCACCCACACAACCAAAACGCAGACCCGGAGTATACCCAAGAGTGTAAATTCCTCCATTGAGCAGCAAAAGCAGAGCCTGGCTAGCCAGAATTCCTGCCGTTGCCTTTCCCAAAGTGTTCTGCCTGCAGAAGTAGATAGGCGTACCAGCTGAACAATCACTAGAGAGTATCTAATTAGTCTGGTGTTTATGTGCAGCAATTTATAGACACAGAGTCAGCTACGGCGGTTCCTTCCGGGGAGTCCCTGGGGCTTGCACTGGTGAAGGACACGGGCGAAGGGCTTGCCCTGGCTAACAGTTCCTAACTGAGTTTCTCTCGAAAAGTTCCCGTGCAATAGGGAAAGAAAGGATATATCTGCAAATTTTAGGCCAAGGCATTTTCCCTGTTTATTCTCCCTACCTCCATTTTCCTCTCGTCTTTCCTATGTTCTTTTAGCTCACTGAACCTCACACTGCAGAACTCCACCAGCTTCTCTTTACCCTCCAGGAAATCTGCTTTTGCGTACTTCTCATGTCTCTCTCTTCCAGATCTTCCTTAACTGAACTTCAGCAAACCAGCCACGACCCTTGAGCCTTGCTGGCTCTCTTCCCAACTCTTTGCCTTGCTTTGAATGATACGATACAGAAAATTCTCTTTTATTAATGAGAAATTTCCACCTCTGAATACACCCAAACAGGGTATCCGCAAAGAAGCCTTCTACTTACTGCTCCTAATAGAACTGCATTGCAGCATTTCTCCCACAAATACCAAATCCTCTAAGGCAACCTGAGCTGAGCAGCGAAAGTGAAACCTTTATTAAACACAGTGATATATGGACATGCACTCTGCATATTCCCTGTTTGTACACAACTTGCAAAGATTATAAACCATTACCTACCGCTGCCACGCTGTTTCAACTTGTTCACAAGTACATAATCTTCCCGAATCCATTGCTCACAGATATTTTGCCTTTTTTTTTTTTTCAGGGTCCAGAACTGATAAAGAAAAGTGAAAAAATGCTGTCAGCATAAAGAGCTCGCGCAGCATATTGGAAGACACTTGCTGAAGGATAGGAAGTCACACAAACTTAACAGTGAGCGTATCTTTCCTCAATGTTCACAAAGTAGAAACGTATGATTTGTCATAGTGGGGAACACTGTGTTGTGGCTCTTTACTCACGAATCTAACGAAGTCATGACAGTTTACGCCAGCTACAGTTCTGCCACTGCCCAATCTGCCGCTGCGAACACGGTCCAAGAGCTGCCTCAGAATTAAACATCCAACTCCCGCCTAGAATCTGCCAAGCTGCGGAACTGCAAACGTGGTCCGCTCGCAAAGCTCAGCTTACCTCAAAATTACATGTTTTATCCATTTTATTCAGATAGGGAGAAACCTGTAGACGAACTTCATTTCCGGCTCCTATCACTCTGATTCAAAATGATCAAGGATATGTATGGCCGGGAGGGGGGCGGTGCAGCACCTTAAAGAAATTCACTGAAAGAATAAGTTAAATGGATGAAAATTCAGGGTTCGGATGTGGCCCCCATCTTACGTCCTCGAATATTATTTCACTTACACCAAATAATCACAGATATCAAAAAAACAAAGGCGTTTTAAATCTTAAGCTTATGAACCATAAATGCAAATGAGATCAAATTAAGAAAACCTACCTGTAACCACTTCTAAATTATTTTTTAATCACCAAATAATTATTTTTGCATTTTTATAGCTCTGTCCTTGAAAGTTAAGACACGCACTCACTAATACGGGCTGCTCTAGGGAAGTTGTGAAGTTACTTTTAAGCACAGAAAAAGATGATCTCGGGCATCCTGAAGAGGGTGAGAAAGAAGAAACATGAGCGAAATGTCATGGCAAGGACAGAGCAGGAACTGGTGACGCCCCCGGGCAGCAGCCCTGTGTTTAGAGGAAGCACCGGGAGGCTGGCGAATTCACACTCGGGTGGTTCGACACAAGAACAGCTTTCAGGTTGTTACTTTCTTTTTACATTAAAAGAAATTAGAAGTCATGTTAAAAGTCATATGTTAAAATAAACAATTATTTTTTCTGGAAGCCTTTGGCTCAAGGGAAGAGACAGCCAGGCGCCCGATTCTTGCGGTGGCCGTACCTAGCAGTAGTTACCCAAGAGACATGGGAAAACACCTGGAAGATCAAAAAACATTGCCCCAGACAAACATCTCGGAAAGTGCAAACCCAGCTTGAAGTATTCCCATCAGAGAGAAGGTTTCAGAGTCTGATGGCAGAGGCCGACCAACCGGAGTGCCATCGGAATCTATCCTGTATACACTGCCAGGCAATACTCTCAGTACAGATACAAATAACAAGAAGAAAACCAATTCACTGGATTTGTGGCTGACAGCAAGATGGAAACACGCTGTTGCAAATCCCTTGGCAAGATATCAAAATTCAAAATCTTGGCACATCCGAGAAATAGCCTAGGAAAACCAGCTAGGTTCTATGAGGACAAATTTAACGTACAACATAGGTATGATCAAGCAGCTGCAGCATTTCAGTGCAGGAAGACTGCTGAGGAGGGAGCTGCGCGGGTAACGCTGCAGTTCCACCAAAGCAGAAGCTGACTAAGAGTCCCGCAGCGTTTGCTGCTGATTCAAGTCTCCCTTCGTGCCTGCGTACGAGGGGCGAAAGAACGATGACAGATCAAACAGAAGAACAAGCTATGTAATACACAGCTCATGGTCTCATTTTCTTCACCTCTGCTAAGGACTTTGCTGGAGTATTAGGACGTATCTCGGGTACCGCACTTCTAGAAAGCGTTTTACTGAAACGAGAACAACTGTAACAGTCAACGATGCAGAAAACAAGAAGGAAAGCTAAAATAAGATCGGGGTTGCCTGGTTTCGTAAGGAAGGCTGCAGGAACCTGGAAATGTTCATCTACCAAAACAGAGTGATCCCAGGACAAAAAGGAGCGCATCAGTGCCCGGTAAGGGGAACAAAGCTGTGGGACAGACGGTCGGGGGAAGGTGGGGAGCGGCGAGGGACACACACAAGCTGAACAGGCCTGACCACAGTGCCCATGATGCTTGCAGTTCCACAGCAATGGCGAGATGGCCAACTTGGGCCTCTCTCACCCACTGCATTTTCCTGAAATGTCCTGAGCTGAGGAAGATCACCCTTCTGGAATTCGGGGGGCAGTTTTGGTTTTCAGGTTTGGTTTTTTGGTTGTTTTTTGTTTTTTTTTTAAATCCAGTGATTACTTTGGATGTTTCTCATGGGGTCGCTCAGTAGTGCAAATTCAGGTAAGATCGACACTGTAATTGCTGTGTTTCTGCTTAATGGCTTAGGCTCCGTCCAAACTCGTAAGCAACCCCCGTCTCCTCTGTCGCCTCTGTTTTCCATTGCTGTGTTACCTGGAATAGCCAATCATGATTTGGAATAAATTCTTCCCCTGTTCTTGTCTGTGTTTGTCAGAAATGATTCATTGACATGAGCACAGCATTCACAACGAGCTAACACCACAGCACAGTCACAGCTTTAGAGCAGTAGCCCTTAAATCCCAGCACACTCTACATACCCTGTGCTATGCTCCACAGTTGTTTTCCAGCACCTCTCAGTCCCAATTCAGCAGGACAAGCGAAATAAAAAGTATTCAAGTATTTAACATAAGGTGGTGACAAAAATGGCTCAATTTAGAAATTGGAGAACCTGCTTGAAAACACTCTTTTCCACGTGGTCCGTGTATTGAGTTCTCTTCATCTCAGACCAAGGAGTTATGGATATTTCATATTCCAGTATTTTCACACTGCACCCTCATACAACTGCTGAAGCATTTACGAAGTGGAACGTGTAACAGAAGTGGCCTATTCTGCATAACAATACTGAAACGCTTTCTCCTGGTTCCGGTGAGAAACGGGTGCCGCAGCACAGGCAAAGATCGCTGTAGCCTCAACCATTTCCTAATGAGCGCAGACGAGCTTATTGCCCTGCTCCTCAGTTGGAGCTGTCTCAATATTGCTCTGCAAAAGGGTTCTGAGTTGTTCTTTATAGTAATTTAAGCAGGACAAAGGCAGAACCGCAGAGAGGTGGGTGTGCTCCTAAGCTGACTCCAGCCCTGGTTCCCGAGAACCCCGCTAAGGCAGCTGCCATTTAACACCACGCATCCTAACCCCTGAGTTGCTTTTACTTCTCCCCTCTGTGCTCCCTTGCCCGTAATTATTTTCCTGGGCAGGATTACAATAGACCGTACGTTAAAAGAAACCCCTCGCCCCAACCACATTAGCTTCAATTAGGACATTGGCTTTTCACTTTTAAATTACCATCCGAGTAACATCACCTCAGAGAGCGTACAGTTTCTCATATTACTGTTTCACCTGAGTTCTAGGCAACATTTTCCACACATTGATTTCCCTCCCGCTCACCGTGTCTATCTGGGTCTCTGCATGAGCTGAAGGTGCCCGAGGCACAACACAGGTACCACATCAAGACAACAAACTAATAACTGGAGGGCAATTAACTGTGCACCAACTGGATTTTATTTACATCTCTACAATTTGAGCTCTGATATTCAGCACGACTCAGCCAGACAGGGCCCGAGAGCTGGCTACTGTGCGCTGCGCTGGGGCCACTCTGCCCCAAAACCGCAGCTGCGGGAAGGGCCAGCGTGAGCCCGTCACAGCTGCAGTGTTCGGCCTCTCTCACTGACCGCTTCCCATTTCCAATATAACACACCGGAACTAACACGGGATCATTTGCTTCAACAACCACAGAGGCGCCGGCCAGGACCCAACAGATGCAACCCTATTTAGGGAGAGCTCTTAATTGGCAGTTCAGGAGATTTCCAAGATAAATTCCCTCTTGTGATTAAGAGCTGAGCAGTTATTAAGTGGGAGGGTTTCCATTTCTATTTTTCTAACCGTAGCTCAAAGCTTAAGCAAGCCAGGCATCTACCAACCTGAAGGCAGTGGGGTTCAGGTCTCTCTGGCACAGGTATTTTTTAGGTAAGAGGAAAGTCTCACTGCAATCTTAGATACATAAATATTTTTTGCCATTTATATTAGGAAGAAGCTTTTCAGTAGAGCTAATTCACCATTTCTCTAAGAGAAGGAAAACCGTATACTTAATTATCATATTTTCTGTATGATTAACACATCGGTTATTGCAATATTTTTCTTCTATGCTAGACTTTTGGTGTTAGTTTGTAAATTAGTAGGTTTTAAAGCCTTGTGCTTTTCACACAGTGTTTTTTCCCTATGTTAAGCTCCAAGCTAGATTCAGCATCCATCTTTTGGGGTGATCTACTGCATCTTCTTAGGTGGTTCCCAACTTGACTTCCAGAGCCGTAGGAAGCGGGTTCAGTTTTGGTTGCATAATTATCAAGAGAAACTTCAGCTCTTCGAACAGCCCATGGCTCTAAGCGCTCTCCTGGCGTGGCAGGCTCAAGCAGACATACTGACGTCCCTCTGGCAAAGGTGGTGCGTGGGGGATCCGCAACGGCCATTCTGTCAAACCGTAGTCTCTGTTTTTTTAACAGTTCGACTATGAAGGTGCTGGCGTATCATCCTCTTCTCTTTCAGGTACCTGAGATGATGAGAGAGAGGGAATGCATTTAAGTAACACACAGTCCTGTGAAAGTTAAACCCAGGTTCTAACATGGTAGTTGGATGGCTGAAAAATGCATAACGAGAGCTCTTCTGATGGCAATTGCTATTTTTTTTTTTTTTCCTTTACATTTCCTGGCCACTTCAATTCCAAGTGATTATCAGATAGTTAATTGGTAACACCTCCACAGCTGCTGCAGACTCTCATGGCTTTTGACCTCAGGACTCATATATATGTTCAGAAACGCTGGTGCGTTTCTAACTTGTACCTGCTGGGCATTTTGAGCTACCGTCAGAACAACTCATGCCATCTCTCAGAAGTGAAGTTTTAAAGGGACATTAAGAATTTGGCACTCATCCAGCTTAAATGCTATGCTACCTGAATAGTACCGCAGTAGGCGCTGCACTTAGACTTTCCAAGGAAATACACAGCAGCAAGGAGAGACTGAGGAACCGGTCTAAGGCTCGGAAGACAAACAAAGTCAAGAGAAGTAACCCTGAAATTTGGAATTTTCTGGAAATTTTCTGTGTATGCAGTCAGTATTTATTCTGGCATCTTCGGCAGCAACAGCTCATCTGGGCATGCAGGATATAGAAGGCTTCACTGCAGTAGTCACAGCAGTGTTCTACCGGCACTCTGCTGCATAGATGCCCTCACCTCTTGAGCCAACCCACAAGAATTCTCCTGCACTCAGAGTGACCCCACTCGTTTTACTTCTATTTACCTTGCAATTGTCTGTTGAATCTCCTGTTGTTCTTCTTCATTTATTCTGTGCAGGATTGACTCCAAAAAGGGAAGATGAAATTGAATGTACTGAGCAACCTATTCCGGAGATGACAAGAAGTGCCCATTAGCGAGTGTGCTGACTGGGAGAAATGCAGTGAACTATTAGAATTGGTATTTGATGAGGTACGTACATCGCTGCTGATCTCTTCCACATCCCTGTCCATGAGGAAAAACTTGGCGATCTTCTCCGAGGGCCCCTGCAAGAGTCTGTGCAGTAAGGGAACGTCTCCACTCCTCAGCTGCTTCTTTTCTGGGATTGAAAAGAAACGCCGTGGTGCACAGAACATACAACAGGGCTCTACAGACCTCATGCAATCAGTAGTCTTTCGCTCTTGACAAAGATGCTGTATTTGACTGCTGGGCCATTTTTAGATACCTGATGCGTCTCTGGGGCAGATGTGCAGGAGGATGTGGCACTGAACATACACGAGGCATTCAGAAAGACATTGGTAGATGCCACACACAGAAGCTCCAATGCAGGTGGCCAAGTAAACTTTTAGCAGACTCAGCTCAGGCCCATCAGCTTGACCACAGCTCCCAAAACCAAAACCCACTTCAGAATTTTCAAATTTCATTTCAACTTCATGTTTTGTTATTTAAGTTATTTGCCCACCAGTTCACTCTCCCATTCTTTCATGTATTCCTTTTAATAAAGATAAATTTTCCTTTTTCCTGAAGGAATAGAGTAGACTGTGTTGCGGAAGTAAACACCTCCCACTGAAAAGCAAGTACTTGAACCAGGCATCTGCGATCCAGGCCTACCACCCCAAACTGTCCATTAAAATATCCCATAACGGTACCAGGGGGAGCGTGGTATCCCACGGCTGCGGTGTGGCTGTGCATGACACAAGTGAGTGCAGAAGAGCATCTGAAACATGGCTTTAAACACAGGAACATCAGCCTGTTCAGCTGAACCAGCCATCGCGGCAGCACGCTGAAAGCACCCGCAACACAATTGCTCCGGGTTTCCTCTCCTTCAGAGCGCGACACATCTCTACGGGGTCTCCAGAAAAGCCAAAATGCCACACTGAGCCCACACTGCCCGAACAAGGACGGACGCCTGGGATGAATCCCGTCGCTCCGAGTGACCCAGTCCACACTTACCTCCGGAGGCGTGGATGATGTAAAGTGCAAATTCATGCGGGCTGTTCTCTATCTGTGAAACACAAACAGAAAACTCTGTTCAGACTGACTGATCCCCTGCCCTAGCACTTCACTGCCAGCAGATACGATCTGTGCTTCTCAATTCAGACATTTAAATCCAAGTCTGAGACTGGGATCCTGTCTGTGGGGAAGCGAAAAGATACTGGATTTGGGTAAGACAGAAAGCTGCGCTGCCGTGTTCAGTGTCCCAGTGCCGCTGCCTCATGATGGAGTGCATTACCACATTGCCCAAATCACTCACACACCCTCTTCGATACCACCAGGTGTTTCCAGTCTTGTTTCCTTGGAGCATCCTCAACTACTCCATACAGCTGTCTTCCCAGGTGATGCGCAGACTCCCCGAGAGCAGAGCCATTAGCGTGAGACCCGGGCTCTCTGCCTATCCGCTTGCCCGCACAACCACGTTCAGAAAATAGTGGTACTTTTCAACAGTCCTTTTTCAACTTATTCTCTACAACTTCCCAGCCTGCCCCATAATCCCCTTCCTTATGTTATTTTCCATAGAAGTCAACTTCTCCTTTTAGTATTACACTACCCAATCTTACTAATTGTATGGAGTAATTCTGCAACGGCTTGTCTGGAGACAAGTTAAAAGAATTATCAAAAATTGTACACTAAGCAGCTATGTAGAATAATGATACTGGAGAAACATACAGCCGCAATGGTAAATATATTTCTGACTGGGTAAAACCATCTGTTAGTGGAAGAGGGTACCAAAGAAACGCTGAGGAAAAAAAAAAAAAAGTAGTTTTGGACAGTATGGCACTCATCTTGAGCACCAGTTTTAACTGTCACTTTCTGGAGCTTTCTGTGTGCCCGGACCTAACCGTAGGTGTACCGCAGCCCCTCGGGCTAAAAGAGAATACCCTTTTGTTTAAAGCAGAAGAGAGTTACTGGTGCCCATCACTAGAGGGAAGCACGGCCGTGCGCATTAAACATCCAAACATCCTTTATCTGTGCTGAGAAACACCGCCAGAGCAGCAGCGATTCCCCCTCTGCTGTGTGAGTGTGTAGAGAAGCAGTTCTGCAGTTGTTCCTTCACTGCCCAACACACCTCTTCTAGACTCAAGCAGACATGAGACATATGCAAAATAAAACCAAGCCATTCCGTAGAACTGGCCTGCGTGGTTTTTAGTACGCTCTATTCCACACAGTGTCCCCTCCCAGTTGTCTCCTGGCTTTCAGGCCACACTGGTGTGACAGAGTTAACCTTTCTAGAACACGGCTGCACTCGCTTCTGCAAACACGCAGAGTTACCTTAAACTTCCGAAGCAACTGTTCTATTACTTGTCTTGTTCTCATCTGGCTGTTTATCCTTATCTTGGTTTCTGATCCAAAAGCGGGAGTGAACACTGATGTCTAGGAACAAACGCAGCAAAAGGGGATGAGGATGAAGGCGGCTGCACTGAACGGCTGCGACGCAGAAGGGTACACACCAGCACAGCCCGGGGACAGCGCGAGCTGCCAGCCACGCCGCCACGGTGGCCACCAGGCCAAGGGCGGGCAGTGTCCTCAGGAGAGCAGCCCTGGCAGGCAGGACCACCGTGGAGCCCCAGCGTGCAGCGGCCACGCCACCTTCCGCAGCAGAGCCTGAAAGCGGAGCCCCGGGGTTGTGCCCAAGGCACAGTGACAGCGGCCTGGCCGGGCAGGGGGTCGGTGGATGTGCCCCCCTTGGCTACGGCGCTGCAAGGGAGTCCAGAAGCTTGCTGGACGTTTTTATCTGTCCCAGTACCCAACCTCAGGTGATGAAAGACAACATTCATACCTCATAGTTGTAGAAATGGCCATTAATGGAAAACCTGTGAGTTTCGACTTCTGTCCTCGCTATGGTGGGGAGCCTGGTCCTCTTGCGCACGGCCGCAGCGTTGCTGACAGCCCTGGGCAGCGTAGCGCAGTCGTGTTCCTGCTCGCTCTTGGACTTCAGAGTGCAGCTTTCGTAACATGAGTAACCTGGACAAAATGAAACCGCGTCAGCACACTGCGCAGCTGCTCTGCCTTCCTGGCCAGCACCCCACAGGAGGAAGGTTCTTGCTAGAGGGATATACATGTATTTTTTTTTTCATTATTTTTTGGGTGGGTGGGAGGAGTGGGAGAGGAGCAGGGCACAGGCACACCACAAAGAGCAACAGGCTGCCTGCGGTAGCCGCAGTTCCCTATTTTGTTCACTTCTTGGGAAGGATTCCTTGGCGAGAGCACAGCCCGTTAGCACTGGCACTTTGAAGAGTTACCTGCACAGCAGTTTTTTCACTAACCAGTCACACATCAGCGTTCCACTAGCATGGAATATTTCATTGAGACAGAAAAAGATTCCCCTTTACTGACAGGGAAGGCCTAATGTTTCAAATTACTTCCACGCAGCCGCAGAACAAGGAATTTTTAGCGAGTGTAAGAGCACCGACACTAACGTTTCTCAAGGTCTGGCTCTTCCTCAGTAGATTTCAGTGTCTCCCCGCTGATATGATGCAGGTCGTCAAATTCTCCCCAGCGTGTCATTCCCCTGGAACACCAAACATATATTTATAGTTGATTACTCCTGATTAACTCAGTGATTTCAATTTATCCCGTAGCCAGGCTTCCTGTAACACATTCCTATCCCTGTTCACTTCATAGAACGTGACTACAGACTTCACTGTGGCACGCGAAACCAGACATTTTAGTTTATGTCATAATAAAGTTAGTTAGTATGATGTGGTATGACTAAGGATCCCAAACGTAACAATCCTATTTAGAGCCTGTTGAACATCCACCACAATGTCCCTTAAATAATTTGCAGTAGGTCTTTATCTATTTTACAGCAATGCCGTAGGTTAATCCCATGTAGGGTACCAGGCAGGCATACAGAACACACACCCATGTTGTGGTTTAAATAGCGACAGGACACACTGTGTCTGTTATACAGACGGGGACGTGAACGATTAAATCAGCACAGCAGCCTCTCGTGCCATCCAAAGCAGTTCTGCACGAGAGCAGGGAATTCCATCCACCCTGGTTTAAAACCCAGCTTTCTTTATGCCAATATTTCCATAATTCATTGCATCAGCTCTCCCGCAGAAAGTCTTTGGCCAATTGTTCTGACTGACAATAAACCAATTTGTAGGAAAACATTAAAAATTCATTTCCTATATTTATTTAAAACAATATTTAACTAACTTCAATGAACGTGCCAAACGACCATCTCAGTTGTGTTCCACACATTTAAAAAGTTCATTTAAGATGAAACAGCCAAGCTGCTCCGCATACCTTAAAGCATGTCGGGGCAGCTCCACGTTTCTGTGAATTCATATTTACTTCAAGATTCAGATCTCCACCCGTCATAAGTTTTTTTTAAGAAATAAAAGGCAAAGCATAACTTTAACTGCCGGACCTGACCCTAAGCTACCGGCCACACGCACCCCGTGCCAGCAGACCTGGCGAAGGTAAAGAAGGAGAACCGGATTTGCCTCAGACTCGAGTTCTTCGCTGGTTACTCCTGTCAGGTTACATCCCTTAACTTCAACAGCCAGAGACAGCGAAGAAGACTGTCCCTGACTTTACTAGAACTTCACAGCTGCAGTGACGGCAGAATTACATTGACAATCCAAACATGTACCACATGCATGCTAAGACAACAGATAATTAAGAGCACGAGCTCTGAAATACCAAATTTATCAGGGAGTCGTTCAGGGTAAATATTGGCTCAGCCTCTATATTACACATTACTCCGCTTCAGCTCATCAGGTTCAACTCCAAATTCGCCAACCGAGGCTTGGGAAATAGTGTTCAAAACACAAAGAAGAAATCCTCCAAGAGCCTACATCAGCTTTTAAAGATATGGCAAACCCAGCAAGAGTCAGGTCAGCACCACGCACTCCGACGTGAGAGCTCAGAGGCAGCAGCCTGAAGGTGCTGAGCTGTGTGTCTTTCTAAGGGGTTCCAACATCAGATCTTGCAGGGACAAAGCCAGAACTCATTCCCCGGCTTGAGCTTTGCCCCGAGAAATAATGGTGTCACACCTCAAGTCCCCGGGAAGGTAACATGCCACAGACAATCACTTGGCTCTAACCTACCAGCTTTTTGCTTCATGCTGGAGAATGTCCACCGACGTGAGGTCTTTCGGGGGCTACTAACATTACGAGGTGTACATACAAACATAGGGAGGGCTGTAAAATTTTCTATCTATATACATTTCCCCTTACTGGCATGGGAATAGTCAGTATAGACAAGAGCAGCCTCCTCTACCTTCTCAGCTGCTCTCAAGCTGAAAGCCAGACAGAGATTCTGCAAAGATGCATCTCTGCCCAGCAGCAGCTGTTGAAAGACCACACCAGGTAGAGCACCGCTGCGCAAGCAACCACCACGGCCTCTGGGGAGTGTGGACATAGAGCCAGCCACAGCCACTGCGGAGCCAGCCACAGCCACTGAAGCCACCTACATGAGCTGTCTTCAAATACTAGCCTGCCTCCTTCTTACGGAAGTTAATACGTTACCTTTTACTAGGGAACAAACCCACGTTCTCTGTTGACTTCAGGGTTACAAAAGACGGTATCTGTTTCTCATCCTGAATTTTTAATCGGATAGGATGTCGGACTCCCCAAAATATTGACAAGATTCCTTCAATAAATGGTTTGCTTCCTTCTCCCTGGAGAAAACACCACCACAAATAAGGAGTGCTGCATAACAATCAAGTAATAATCATCAAATAACAACAATCAGTTTCCCCTCAAAGTAACAGGAGTCTGTTGAAATCACCGAGGCCAACACAGCCCCAGAACAGGTCACCAAGAGAGACTGCATCATGTCCATATTGCCGCTGTTCTGAAACAGGCAGCTAAAGCTGCAGCTGACCTGATCTTCTGTCAGCAGTAGTCTGACTTTGACCAGGAGGTTTTCCCACCAACATACCCCTAATTCCATACAATTACAAGTCAAATCCTATTTGTTTACTTGGATGACTAGCTCTCCTGCGACCAGGGCGCTAAGGTGGTGGTAAAGGGGAAGAATGACTGCTAACTGCAGTTAGCTGTCCTTGTTGACGCAGCGCACTGCATCAGTCCAAAACCGCTTATCATTCCCCTTCTTGCTGGCACAGAACTCTCTCACTGCACCGTGGGCTGGGACAGGGAAGTGAGGACTGCCCAGAAATGCTCTGATGCCCTTTTGGGTCTTGGTATCAGCACAGCAACAGAAACACAGCTTGTAAAGGAGAAGGAAGTTCAGACCTCTAAACCCAGGACTCTGACAGGAGAGAATTCACGCTTTCATTCGTCCTTCAGCCCCACAGACCCTTCTGGTCTCCACAGAGGATGCGCTCCTGGGGCTACGCTAACGAGCATTTTCTCTGTACTAAAGGGTCATGCTCGAGGAGACAGCAATAGTCTCTTCTCACAACATTTGACTCTAGACTCCATCACTTGCCACAGCGTTTTTATTACGGTGATATATTGCACCCAATATAGCAACCCCGAACAGGCACCCGACACTGTTCGGTCTAGCCACATTGAACACCAGCACCCAGTCCTGCTTGTCCTACGCTGTGGTTTTTTACATGATCCTTACCTGATTGTGTGACAGTTGCAGATTTTCTTGATCAGAATAGTAAGAGTTATAAGTCTTCAGAAGAGAACTGAGCTGCTCTCTAGAACAAAAGATCACAACGAAAAGAATGATTTTTAGACATCTCCATCCCTGTAAAATGCAGATGCAAAGTGGTGGGGTAACACCCGGTGTCTGTGTACAGGTTTGTTAATGATTAATGCAGCATTTTCCGGGAGTAAAATTTTGTCAGCTTAGAAGTTGCTTCTTTAAAGACCTGATACACAGAGGAAATTAATTAGTCATGGTCTGATGTGACGTTAATAACACTGCCCCAGAATAACTTGTACTTTGGACTCCTGTTATAGTCTGAGGGGTAAGTGAACAGGAACAACACTGCCATGCCCCAGAGCTGACTATCAGGATGGTTTAATGTACAGTCGTGCAGCAGCGAGTGAAGACACTGAGTTTGTTTCCAAATAGTGTCTATTATTTCCATCTTTTTGTCTAGCATGAGATACTGTAACAGCTGAACCACAGGAAAAACAGACAGCATTAGCAAACGCTTCTCCCAATAAGTTCCACAGAGATTTATCAAAACTATTCACGTCACGTGTATGATCAGAAGCATTACAACTCCTACACCAAGTAAAAAGCAACAACAGAACAAACAAACGCCTTACCCCAAACCCAAGAATTGACTTGTAGCACCACCACTGAAAAACAAATCACACAAAGGAATAACACTCTGTAGAAATTCCATTTTACTATTTCAACACTCAGAGTTCACCAAGAACAAAGAAATAACGTCGGAGGTGCAGAAATACACGGACCAAGATGATACGCAAAGTATTACACAGCACCTTCTGAGAGAGACATTGAGAGATGAACTTTATGGTACAGCCACGAGACATCGAATCACTGGCATGAACAATTTCTGCAGAACTTTTAACAGCTGTTTTCCTGTAACAGTCACAACACACCCATGCCCAGAAGACAAAGACATCATCCATGGTGACAGTGGCACCCTTATCAGAGATGACAAACCTAAGAGCCATCTCTCCCCTAAGAACAGGAACGTCACTGCAAAGCAGGTCAGAAGGGTACTTTCAGGGGTGAAATGAATATCATTTCATAGCATCTCTCTGATCAGACTGCGACTCTGTTTACTCAAACTGACTGTTTAAAGGACTGTGCAGTTCACTGTATAAACTTAAAAAAATAAGTCAGTTTTGCTGAGAGGATCTCACCTCAGGTATGAAAAAACTCCCAGAAATTAGTGCAAGAGAATAGAAGGATAGATTATGCAGGGAAATACAAATCATTTTGGTTGGAATTGCTATGTATGACTTCAAGTATACCAATTACACAACAAAACTATTCCTCGAACTATCACAGTCTTATTCTGCAGTGCTCACCCTCTTCTGTGCCTTACAACACACGAGCTCTTCTTCCATCTTCAGCCTCCCTTATCCACAGCCTCTGAGAGCTCATTTCACATGCCTTACACACGATTGTGCTTCTCAGTCACCGCTTACCATTTCTACGTATGCAAAGCATCCGCACAGTGCAGCATCTCTGAATAACACTAAGCGGAATGCTATCGTGATGTGGGTCTCTACACCAAGCGGAGTGCCCGAGTGGGGCTGATGGACACTGCTGGCCGAGAGCCCGACCGCGGGACCGGTCCCCAGGAACGCAGCCGTCCCCCAGGCCTGGCTGCTGAGGCGCCGGAGAGGGCAGTGACCGGGTATTCGCTGTGGTTGGGCCCAAGGGGCATGCCGAGTGCGAGACTGAAAAGCTTTCCCTGCCATACCCTATCCCTCCCTTGCTCCACTTAATCAACGGAACTTGGCGGTGCCCTGTTGCTCGGTGGGCCTTTTCCCGTGGTGAGAAGGCAGGAGATAAACAGGGCTTTTACCCAGCAGGTAACATTAGGACGAGGGCTGCACCACTAAGCTCAACAAGGTTAACTGCATTCCCTTCGAACACTCTGCATGTCAATTATTTACTTTGTTAACTCGCTGCAACTCGCCGAAAAATATTTTTAAGTGGCTTGATCTGCAAAGTGCTGGGCTCCAAAACAGCACTTTCAATGTTTACTTCAACTCACCTCTCTCTCAAATCCCAGTAATACAGGTGGTGAAAGCCTTTCTTACCCACGTGCTGGATTTGTGTCTCATGAGCCGTGAGGGATCGTATTCAGGTCATCCCACCAAAGGGAAAGTTTTAATAGACATCGATATGAATCAGACACAAGGGAAATCTTGATCATGCTGGCTAAAGGTAGGCAAGATTAAGCACGTCTTGGCCTCATACACAGGCAAAATCCAGATGCAAGTAGGAGATACATAGTTTTGTTTGACAGATGTTGTGATGGACCTGCTGATCCAGCTAACGAGGTGCTTAAAACAGAGGTCTAATTATACTTTGCAGCCTAATACATTTGGCAATCGTTTTATTGACAGCTGTTATTTCACAAGCTTTTTCCAAGTAGAAAGTTGGAGAGATCAGTTCCCTGAAGTCAGATGACGAATACATAAAGACTTGGGTCACACTCTGAGGCCCATCTATTACTCTTAGTCCATGGTGGCTAAAAAGGCATACAAAATCACAGGCAAAAAGCACCGAGTGGTGCGTTAAGAGTTATCTCTGAGGCAGACTGCATTTCTCAGAGCAAGCTCTGAAGGTTTTCACTTCATTTCTTGCCTTGTCTAGAAAAACTTCCCATTAACTTCCACAGAAGTTTGCACAAATAAATCTTTTGGGTTTCAGTCATACATTAGTGCAACCAACGGTGATGAACCACAAAAGCCATCAGGAAAGCCCTGAGGGAGAGCTTTAACAGCAGCCCTCACTGACCTGTTTGTCCTTGCGTAGTGGAAAGACATTAGGAAAGAACATCTTTCTTCTTTTAGCCCCAGAAAGGACTAACACATGCACCAAACTACTAGTTCCAGAAGGAGTCTTAGGGGAAACCATCTTCACTACCGAGGCCCAACAACTGCCCTAACGACAAGGGAGATGGTCACCTCCTCAGAGTTACTCTGCCAGAAAATCAGCGGCTCTGTTGTGTTGCAAGACTCTTCCTTGCAGCCCGGCTTTGTGACAGCAGCCAAGAGCAGCCATTCACGGAAGCCAAAGCTAAGTAACTGGTAGAACAACTTTGAGACAAACCCGAAAAAAGGCAACATTGACTGCAGATGCACCACTTTCTTCAGTAATGAAGGCAGGATAGAAGGGAGCTGCAAGGTGAAGTGCCCCCGTGGTAAACCACAACAGAGCCTGCTCTGTATTCACTCGAAACACTAAGCCAGGACAATTCACCTGTGTCCTCTTCTCTCCCCAGCCCTACACATTTATCCACGTGGATTTATGGCAGTTATGCTTGAAGACGCAATAGTTCAGCCAGCCAAGTCATCCCACACGCTTTGGTCAGCCTTTTGATCCAGCCCTTGTGCAACTCCCCAAAAGCAGGCTTGCCACGTCAGCAAGATCGGCGCAATCCAGCTGAAAGAGGAGTAACGTAACAGCAGATTCAAGGTGTAGATGAGGGACGACAGTCTGGAAATTGCATTGAAAGCAAGCTTGAGCACATGCAGAATATCTTAGTGACTCTCAAAATGCTTATTTGGGGCTTTTTGCAAAGCAAAAAAAACTTGACCAGTACTTTAAACCACAATTCTGATGCAGAACGGTCTCAACGAGGATCCACATTTCACTACTTGAACAAATACGTAAGAGAATAAAAACCCAGAGACATTGGTTCATCTGGAACATTTCCAAATGCTTTCTGTATGCCAAGTATATGAAAGTTCACACAGATTAATTGCCTCTGACACAAAAGCACCACATCTGAAATTAGTAGCAGTATAAAAGGAACACCTCTTCAGGGGAAGGGGAGGGATGCATTTATTGCCTGTGTGCTTTGGGCAAAGCTCTGACACCCTTCCTTAAAAAGGGAGAAAACAAACTGCTCTGTTCATGCCACACGTAAAACTACCGGGGCTCGGATGGAAATCCCTGTTGCAGCATGAGAAAAATCTACCACAGGCCCCATCCCCGGGTGCATTTACAGCCAGCTGCTTCCCAGGGAACATCAAGAGGGACGGAAAGGAAGGGAGGAGAGAGCCCCCTCTTCCAGCTCCTGTGCTCAGGTCAACATGGGAAAAATTAATGCCCTAAAAAGGAGGTGGAGCTGTACGCCACGAGGCTCAGGGTTCAGGGCAGCATTAGAGGAAATTCCTACCAGCCAGATTTAACAGTGGAGGAGCATCCCACGAAATGCAGTTTGAGGGCAAGTCCAACCTTCTTACAAGTAGGTTAGAGAACCATTTTCACTTGCCACAGAATAAAGCTGGCAGCCCTATCGGTCCTTCCGCACAGAACCGCTGCCATCCAGGACTACGGGCCAGACCCAAACAAGCAGAGCTCAGGATAAACACTGGAACTCATGTTCAGTTCCAACAGATTTCAAAGACAGGAAGGTCTTCTTCCCTAATTTAGAATTTCATTTCAGCACCCCCTAAGAGCGCTGTTCTACCTCATGAACAAAATCCACAGACCAAAAGGTTTAATGGTCTGTTCTTTGAAATCCATATAAAGGACAACTTTGTTCTGTTCACAGAAAGCAAGCTGTAGGAATTGCTGCTGCTACACACTCAGCTCTCTGCAAGATCCCCCGGTAATCAATAAATATGGAGTAACTTGAGAGAAAGCAGCAGTGTCATTAAATTTTCTTTTTAATAGTTTACCTGGTTATGAACTTCTCCTCATTGATGGAAACAGAAGGTAGATGCTGTGCTTTCATAGTCACTTTCTTCATTTATTCAGAAGAGATGAATCTAAACAAAAGGTTAACAAAATTATTATATCTGCTAACAGCACTAAGAAGGACTAAATGGTACACACAACAACAAAGCGTCGGGTTGCCAAGTGAGAGAGGCTCTGTCACTCAAGCTAAATGCTAACTGCACCATATTTTGATGACTTTGTATTTATCCCTAATACCCAAATATTTCCCACTCCTCGTAAAAAAGCCGTAAGCCATTCCCACCAAGTATATCACAGTACCTTAAATCCTGAGTACTACATATACCAGGAGTTTCCAAGTAGTTTTAGGACTACCCTACAACTCCATGATTATGCTCCACTTGTCGGTAGGCTGAGACTGCAACCCATTTACTGGTTAAGATTCATTTGTTAATTAGGGATAGAGCATTGCCCAGGGTCACCCAAAAAAAAAAGTGACTCAGCAAACCACCCTGAACCCGGCTCATCAAACTAGACAAGAGAAGGCAAAGTGTTGATCATCAGCAGAGTCCTGCAGCCCACAAAGAAAGCAGCTGAGATATTAAAGACAGAACAAGGCTATAATTAAAGTGATGTAGCAATATAATTTACAGATCACCACGCAGCGATTCCAGCATGTTAGGCAGGCAACAAGCCAGACCCATGAGACTCCAACAACGCATTCTTCAACAAGCTTAATTACGGAGTCTTGGCGGCTTCCATTCCCCTCAGGTACTAGAAGAAAAGGCACACTGGGGAAAGTGAGGGAAGAGACTCAGAGATTCAAGACTGACAACCAATACTGCACTGAAAAAACCCTTAGTCTCAGCCCAAGTGACATCACATAAATGGGTGGAAAAAAAGGAATCCCATGGAAAGCAGTAGAATCTCCAGGGACAGCATTGGCAGTGGACTATTCCACTTTTCTTTCTCTCTCACTTGGGCATAACCCCCAAGGAATTTGGCTAAAAGCACCTGATGTCCATCCTCCCTTACACCAGGAGATGGACTCGACTCTGATTTCACACTGCATGGGACAGAGCCTGGTCAAAACCATCTGAAAAGCAGTTTATCGTGTACAATACTAATGAGAAGTAGCCTTCAGAAAGTCAATTTAGGAAAGAAATTCAAGCTTGAGCAGATCATGGCTCGCTAAAGAGTAACTGCCTCGCTTCTGTGCGAATGATCCTACACTACTGGGACTCTTTTTTTAGCAGAAGTTATGTAAAGTTTCCATAGTCACAGAAGAATGAATTCTAAGAAAATATATGTGGACAAATGAGATGTTTCACCTAAAAATACATTATCTTCAACCTACAGACCATATAGGCAGTTATCTCACACCCTCTAAAAACCAACTACCAAAAGCAGCTTTACAGGAGCAGCTGGGGTTCCTAACCGAGCTTCAGCAGCAGCTCACTGCACAGGGCAGGAAGGATCCCACTGCCCTCTGGGTGACATCCATCCAGGCAAAAACATCCCCGAGAGCCAAACAAGCCCAGGGACTTCTGTACAGACATGAGTTTGTATACAAGTAGGAGATCGTTGCATGCCAGGATAACAGTGCTATTGCTTTGCCTCAGATGCGTTCAGTAACCATCGGCCGCACCCTGAAATCTGCTTTTATGTGATTTACTAATACCTCTAACTGAATCAACGGCCTATGCCAGTGTAATTGCAAAACAATTTTAAAAGATGCAGAGGAGTTTATGTATGTTGGCACCCGAGTAGCTGGATGTACACTTAAGCTTCCTCCCCTCCGTCAGGAAACAACACGTTACGGAGCGCAGATAGCCAAGTCACCACTAGCAAACCTAGAGCAGCGACTCCAGCAAGCTCTAGCACCGCCTCATTGCTCCCGCTTGCATTCTTTTCAATCGAATTTGACACTAAAATGATTCCTATGAAGGAAAAAGCTGACCTCTGCAGATTCAGAGAAGTGATCTTCACGTGCGCACAAAAGAAGATGGTCACTGGACTACCTGCTCCGTGACACAGTGAACAGCTCTTACTAAATTATTTGCCTTAAAAACCTTGAGCGTATCTTCAGTGAGCTGGGCACCATTAAAATGCTGACAGCGAAGCAAACTGGAAGAGTAGATGGCGATGGGAACAATTCTTCACCGACGCCTCCTCCTCCTCTGCCTCGCTGCCTGAGGAGCCTGGACAGGGAGCGGCCTTCTCTCTTATGGCACAGAAGCACAAAAAATGCTCTTTACGCTTTCCTCAGTGATGTGACCACTTCTGCTTATGGGGCTCATACAGAACACCCCCACACCGCCAGCTCACCCCAGAGATAAAACACTTCCCATGTACCCTTTCCACAGGCGCATTTTGGCTACACACATCTTGCGGCCCTTATATTTAGTTACCCCCGAAACCTGCGGGTCAGGAACACGCAATGACTTCCCCGCCGCAATTATTTCACACCACAAATGGCAGTGTGTTTACAGTGGCGCTCCACACACCCACAAAGCTGTCACATTTTCGATCACCTTGCATTTTATGCACCTCCTTGCATTTTACTGTTTTCCATCTCGCTTCCCTGTAGCTCTTTTGAGGAAGCAGACAGAAGCAAAGTGCATTTTTTTTTTTTCCATTGCTCCCTTTGATTTGGACTACCAAAACCCGTGCTAATATTCCGGCTCTTCCAACAGCACGTTCCAAGCTGTCTCCTGACTCGCTGGGTGACAGGCAGGTGTCTTCAGCATTACGTTCAACTGGCCTAGAACCGCACAATTCTCTCAGATAGGTAAGACCTGGAAAGTGGGACCTTGGCTGGACTAAGCTCCTGGCAGGGGACTTAACCAAGAAGAAATTTAACACTCAGAGGAAGACTGACTGAACACTAAATTACTTTTGGAAGGAAAAAAAAAAAGAAAGCAAAGGGAAAGACACGAGCAAATCAGAAGTGGGGCAGATGCAAAATAAGCAACTCTAGAGGAAGACTGCAATTATTGGAGAAATCTGGGAAAAAAGACCACGGCACAATCCCAAAGCCTCAAGAGACAAATCGTTGCATCAGGGCACAAAACAAATCTCACCTTTACTTTTCCATTAAGATTTATATCTTACCTGAATTATTTTTTTTTCCAAGAAAAAGTCAAAGTGTTAGTGGAGAGGCAGGTGAGAGGACTTGTTTAATTTTATTATGCAGAGTGATTTTTAAGTTATTTGCTTAAGGGGACAGCACAGGCACAGGACGGCAGAGGAATGACAAAGCAAAGGTAAGAGCAAACAGCCACTCGGATTTTTACACACGGATGAAAGAAGGCAACTGTAGAGGAGGGCTGGAAGGAGAGGGACGCTCCGCATGCAGAGTCGAGCCAAGCAGGAGCAGCAAAGCAGCGTTTTAATTTGTATATAACAGCCTGGGTGCGCTTTTTGGCACATCCATATAATATTAAGCTAGGGACTGCAGAGTGAGCAGTGTGCTACGCAGAGCTCCTACCCCTGTTAAGAAAAAATAAAAACCCAAAGCTCCCCAAAGATTTTGCGGTACTTTGACCCAGCGCTGCCCAAAGCTGGTCCAAAAGCACAGGAAGTCAGGCTGGGGTGAACTTTCCCACTTTCTCCTCTAGAAAAATAGCTCAGCTGTCTATTAGCTCAGCTATCGACAACTTACACATCTAGTACTTCACACAGCACAAAGCTTTGCACTGTAGGCACAATAGCACAAATACCTATATTACTTACTAAAGTCAAAAGTGTCTGGTGTTTGACAAAATTTTGGACCATTACCTGTTTATGTAAAAATGAGTTTAGGATTTATTCACATACAAAAGAAACAGTATCAGCAGAATAATTTCACTAGTCTCTACCTAGTCACACGCTGCAGTTATGAGCCTTCACGTTGCGTTTGTCTCCAGGTATTTTGTGTGTTTTTTTAAAGTTAGATGTCCTCAGCACCAAGCAAGTGCCTAACCAAAAGAACGTGCTCATTGCAAACACTTGCATTTTCCCCACTGGAAACAAGGGGGCTTTTTTCTTTGTCTTGCAGACTTCACACTTTTTTTAAAAATTAACTGCTGCTAATTGTTACAGAGCAGTAACAGCACTACCTGAATACAAAGCACAGTGCAGCCCCTCCGCTCAGGCGGGTTCAGAAATGGGCTTTGGTTACTGAAACCAGAAGAAAGTTGGTATTTACCTGTGAATACGGCCCCTTCACTTTCTGAGTCACCAAGAGATACACAAGCTCCCTCCCTTCACACAAACAACCAGGATAGAGCAGGGTTTGCACCAAACGTATTTCAAACAGCAAGTAATCCGTTATTATGAAAAGAAGTTACTTAATTTCAGGTGGCTTAGGAAAGACAGCTTTTACCCGCCAAAGAGAACAGACAAGGTCACCGATGTAACCTTTCAAATCACACCAGCGACAGAATGAAGGGCAGCGGAGACTTATGCCCACGTACGCACTGTGCAGCAGCGCTACCTATTATCTGCCCATTTTAATCACTACTGTCTCACGCAAAGCCACCTCGAGATTTAGGAACTTTGATGAGAATTTCTGAGCGAACATTCCTCCTTCCCTCCGGCACCCTAATTACCCGAAAGGAATTTGACTCGAGTTGTGGGTGACTGCGAAGGACCTCACTTTCTACTGCCACTGCAGGTTACAGCGCAAGCCGAGGAAGAGCTCCAGCTTTACATTTCACTTACCTGTACATACGATCGGAGAAGCAGCAGCAGAGGAGGTGTTTCACATACCTTTCACTGAGCCCTGAACAAGGCATGACAGCATTGCACTGGCTGACAGCTACTTCTGCTACTTCATGGAACCCACAGAGCTGTTAATTACTATTTTGCTTAACAAACTGGGAGTGCTGGAAACCCAGGACACTCCCCGCACCTCGGTGCATGTCGGGAATATTTACCTACCCACTTTCCTTCCTCCGAGCAGCTGACAGGAGCGCTCCCTTAGTCACGGTTACACCTACGGGGAGGCTCCGGTTAACACTTTAATCGCTAACTTTATAATGAGAGGCAACCTGCTGACTCCTGGTAATTATATGCTGACAAGACGCACCCTGAAACATCCTGTGCTCACAGCACTGTTACGCTTTAACCTCATCCTGTCTGTTTTCTGCTCCATAGGACTACAGCATTTTTCCTTCTCCAGATACACACCAGTCTTTAGTGGAATAACCAAGACATACAATCAGACCATTCCTAAATACAAATATATGGATTTATAACATTATGACAAAAATTCTGACAATACAACTTGTTCACTTAATCACATACAGCTGTATATTCAATTTCTTGCTTAACCGTATAATAGCCTTATGAATATTATTCACTGGGAAAGAGTTGCATCCGTAAGAGAGAATGCATCACTGCTTAACTTAATTGCTCAGTACCTAATCGTATAAGCACACGTTCCAGTCCTAACAAAATATCTGAACCAACACATACCTTCCAAGCTCCTACTGTTTGCCCATCCGTTTATAGCAAGCAATTAATTCAAGGGATCAAGCCTAAACCTCAAAGTCACTTGGCCACAGAAAGAAGAGCATGAAAAATACTGAGCCTGAATTTGCCTTCAGACCCATCTTATTGTACTGCGATTTATATCGTTACTTCTCCTTCATACAATTTTATGTTAGGGAAAGGCAGAAGAGACCCATAAATATTTGATTCCTGATCATTATCCTCTGGTGTACTCCCCTCACGAGCTAGGCTTGTTGCTGCATACACAACACAATATACTTGATACTCGGCAGTACCATCTATGCTGCTGTTTCTAGCTCTGCAGCTGAAAAATATTTAAATAAAGATTTTGCTGATATATATAACATGGAGAAGTCTTTCAAAACACAGGAAGGTGTCAGCCTAGCAGATTTTTGCTCAATTCACGACAGCGTAGAAGCTCCATGCTGTGGTGGGCTTGGAGCTTCACGCCAAGCTCAACCTCTGGAGCTGCTCCATCTCTTCTGCAGCGGTTGAACACAAATCCATACAACCTCCCAGCTCCTTTAAAACCAGAGCTTTGACTTTTCCTGTCACAGCTTCAGACGCTTGAGCACTCTGCCTGACGTGCTTGGATCAGAGTAGGCACAGCCTTGCGCCTTCAAGTCTCTAAACCAAGATAATGTCCAATCTGTTTCTGACAAGTATTCCCCCCTGCCGGACGCTCATGCTCTAAAGCTGTTGGGCACCAGAAGGTATCCCAGTATTTTTAGAACTGAAGACCACATTATTAGCTTACAACAGGGCAATGCGATGTTAACCCTTCAGTGTAACGCAAGCTTCACCCTCACTCCCCACTTTTGAGGCTTTGTTTGGTTTTTTTTAACATTAATTTAATCTTTTAGGGATAGTGGTTTTGTTTGTTTTTTTTTTAACTTTACAAGCAAGTTTTGAAAACCCAATGCTTAAATTACTTGGACTCATGCAGAGATGTCTCAGTAAGAAATTAATACAATAAACCAGTAAAAAAGCCAACTGTAATAAAGGACTATAGTTCTCATTCCCAGTTAAACCAGGTGTGTTGATTTGTACATTGGCTTGGGGAATGTGGCTCAGGTTTGTCTCTAGTTTTCACTCTCACACTTGAACTACTCCTACCAGTGGCCTAGTTCTGATCTCATTTCGGTCATATGCAGTTACCTGGTAAGTACTGTGTGGAGAGTGCTCAGTGCAGACTACGAGTAGGTATCACATCACCAAAAAAAGAAAAAGATCTTTAGGGTCACATAGCAGAAATTAGTCTGCTGTAGATTCCAAGAAAGAGAATGGTTCTATTTCTTTCCTAGTAAATAATCAATGCACAGGGAACATCATTTTTTTCATCTTTCATAGTAAACATAGTTTATATGCCCTGGAAATCTAAGAACAAGTCACAACTCGGTTATACTATTTCCCCCTTAAGTGAAAGGGTAACCATGCTTTGTTTAGAACAGGCAGGGAATGGGATGATCCTTGAGTCTTTAAAGACTGTTTACATTTCTGACTCCTTGCATGATTAATATTCAAATAATTTTAAGTTAATAAATAATTCGAAGATGGAGTTCAGCTGTTTAATAACTTGGCCTCACATCATTAACAATCTGACTGCTAAAGCTAGAATCTCTCAAGCAGAGAAAACTAAGAGATACCTGTTCTATTTTTGTAGTACACAATCGTAATAAGCAGGCTGGCCATGGCAAGATCACACAGGCACACTGGATTTCAGTGGAAGTGTTTTGATAAACACAACAGGACATATACAAGCTCATAACCGATTTCTCCACTTCATAGTGAGAAGGAAAATCCCTAATATTGTTTGCAAACAGCTGTTTCTGGACAACTTCAGACCGTTAACTTCCAAATATGGAAAAATCTTAGACTTTCTGAGCCATCTACTGCAATGCAAAGTTAGAGCCTCGACTGACAAAATCTGAAATTAACATAAAACAAGTGATCCGTTCTTTCCTTTATATTACAGATGTTACCGACAGGATTCTGTCGATAATAGCAACAAATCAAGGAATTTAAAACAACTGGATTTACCCTGCAAAGGACCTCCCATTCTTCAGTAAGATTATTTTCTGTCACCACACCAAAGTGCCAACAGCACTACTTGTGTGCCAGGACATGTTTTGGAGATGGATCTGATAAGCAGGGAAAACAGAAACTAAGAAAGAGATGATTAGCTCAAATAACTAAATATGCAACAGAGACATCCACTACAATGCCTGGTTACCTATCATGGGCCATAACATCTCACACACACCACGTTGTGAATTTTGGGGGCCACAAGTTTTTGAGGAATAGAAAAGAAGCAGAGGTGATGCTTGTTGACATCACGTAAAGAGCTGTAAATTCCCAGGTACTGACCTTTGCCTGCGTGGAAAGAAGCTTGCAGATATCACTGTCTCTCCTCGCAAGCCACTGTTAGAGGAACAGGTCTTACCTAAGCATCTGAAACACCATTAGTCGTGCACTGATTACATACGCCCATTAACTCATCCATATGATGTTACAGAGATTTATAAATCCAAACAAGGATTTACACTGCCGGGAGCTATGAAATATTACAAAGGGCAGAACCAAAGGGAACTGCCCTCTCCAAAAGGGCTACAATCATACAGCTTCTCACTCCCATTAGAGCTCAGCCAGGAGTAAAATCACGACCTCACCACACCCAGCCACCTTACGGGGCACTTGTAAACCCTAACTCCTCCTCACCCACAACTTCCACACCCAGATTTTCCTCAAATTCAAGAATTTTCCATACAACATCACTTCCCCAGGTTTCTTTTTGCACATCACTCTGTATCTGGGCTCCTCTGTCTTCAGGATACAAACCCCCCAGTTTGCCTTGCTTGTTAAAGCCGCACTCAAGACCTCTCATTCTAAGGCTTTCTTCCCCCTGCCCCCCAATACTAATAATAAAAAAAATTCTATCCTTCCTCCCAATTGTGATATAGGGGTCTTTTATGTTTTGCTCATTCCGCTGTAATGGTCAACTGAGGGTCATGTGACTGTAGCACCTGACTCCCATTTCCAACATGCTAATGTTTTCTCTTTAATTACTTCTTTCTTAAAGCAGTTAAGTCATACTGTGGACTGTCCCCTATTTTCTGTTCCCTTTAAAAATATCACTTCAATATTCTCCACAATCAAAAGATCACACTAGACATAAACTAGAGTTTTGAGGAAACTTCAGATCTTAATTCTGACGTGAAGCTATTACCACCGTTCCTGTGACGTTGTACCCACCTGCTGCTCCTGGAACTGCCCTTGCAAAACCAGTTCTTTTTTCTGTTACTTCTACGCTTGCCTTTAGATCCTGTACAAATGGGAAGATTTGATTTGCAAAGTGTTGTATGACTATTTGAGAGGGGCAGATTATTGTACCAAAATTTTGCCCATTCTCCTCATTTTAGGATGTCCTAAATTGTAACACAAACTTCAGCAATAACTCTAACTCCAATATATTTTGCATCACAGACATATGTATGCAAGTCTGTATTTTCTCCACGAACTCAGTGAAGAAAGGGGAAATGTCTCAGCTCCACTGAAGACCAGTCCTTAAGTCATGTTATAAATACATGAGGTTTATGCAACAAAGTCTACCAGCAATCAGCCCGAGTTAAATTTCTAATGAGCACACTGCGAATCAGACATTGTTTTCTTGACTTTGCTGCAGTACACAGCACTGTGTAATGAAACGATGATGTATCTCCAGCATACGGTCTGCAGCACTGCCCTAAGCCCTGCTGAACGTGCCTGCATGTTACCGAATTCAAGGGCATCTGGGAGGCTGTTTACCGACACGCTGTCAGTGTTCCCTGCCCTACCGGTCAGACTTTCAAAAATATTACCTCTTTTTCCTCAGACTTTCATCTTCTGAAAATGTACCCAGTTCCAGATCCCCAGATGCTCTGAGCACGTGCAAGTCTCTGGTGTAGTTCGGAGAAGAGCTCGGCAGCAAATTTTTCTGTGCATAAACTGCAAGATATATTTGAAAAAAAAGTTTGAAATAAACTGCATTTCAGGAGTGTCACTATTATATAGTGTGCTACCTAAATGCAGTGTAATGTACTACTAACTAAGATAAATATTCCTGTGTCATAGCACTTGATGCTGAGTCATAATTGTGAAGCAAAACACTCCTGATGTTAAATCAGCTTAATGCTACGCTGGATATGGGTTAAAGAGCACTCATGCAAATACCTTGCCACCGTCTATGAGAACACTTCAGTGGTTAAAAAAAGTAGCCCAGATTTCTAGACATCATTCTCTTCACACTTGCCAACAGAAAGTACAAGTTTTTCACACAATATTCCACTCTGGGGCACTATATGGAAGTAACTTTCAGAAAGAATGAGAACCTGTGCTAGCCAGCGATGCCAGGACTTACAAACGTCAAGAAAATGGTAAGGATGAGAGAGGATATGGAAACTGGATTTACCACATGTTTTACTGAGACTGAGACGATAAAGAAATGTTAGTAAAGGATGTGTGATACAAAACTACGTGACATCTCCACCATATTTTACATGACTCTACTGGACCAAGTTTCCTGATGACATAAAATGATGAAACCCCATCAATACTGAAGGAAAATAACCTTTTAGTGTACATCGTCTCTCACTGCAGCAAAGCACACTGAAATAAGTTTCAGTTATCCTAACATACATAACTCTTTGTGCAATAAAAGTGTTCAGGCTGAAAAGGAACAGCGTGAGAAACAGTAGTCGTGTGTTTTCGCTCTGTGACTATGAAGTGAGGAATCGGAGGCTGGTGGGCACGGGGGGAATGCGCGGCAACTGCAGCCTGCCTCTGTCTGAGCAGCCCACGCGCCTCTGCTCCCAGCTGCAGCGCAGTGCAGACATGCCTCACATTGTGTCCTGGTGTCTCCGCATGGCATAAGGTTCTTCATTGTATGCTGCTAAGCACAAATAAATTGAGTGATCTATCAAACTGCTGGGAAGCTAGCATCAGAACAGCGACATCTGAGACGTAAAAACATTTCCATAATGAATACTGACTGTGTAAGCAAGTAACATCCCTGAAGTGCATCATACAACTTGTTCAGAGAGAGAACTGACTTTTTTTGTACTGCATTAGATATCTAAACAGCCAGTAGAGCAGACCATCTATAAGCATCCGTAGGACTTATTTATTAATTTGCTCTTGAAAATCTCACAAGAGCACAGAGAGCACTGTGAAGGAGAAAGCGCAAACCAAAACAGATTGGACTGACACACAGAGGTTCTGCCTTGGATTTGGCAGTTTGAGGAGCCCTCCGTCACTCCTCACTTCTCTCTAAGAAAGTTCACCCTCTGACACTAAGACACTCCTCAAGTCTGCTCAGTCTTCTTGCTGAAAATCACCCTGCAGACACTGCAACTGCTCGCTCTGCATCGCTCCTGTCCTTCCCTGATGCTGCTTTTCTATTACAATTTCAAATAACCCCTTTGGGCATTCAGCTGTCTAGCATATTTTATCACGAGTTAACACATTTATATACTTACTGTGTTATATTCATATTTTTCTCTGGAGCGTCTGATCGTATGGATCACATTTTTCTCCTCATTCAGGTATCCAAGGCCCAAACTCTCCTGCGTAGGGTCCTAGAGCACAATGAGCGCTGCATGCTACGGGTGGCAGCTATGTGTCAGCGCGATAGCAGAGGCGGTGGCATTTCGGTGGCAGCGGATGAAACAATAGCGTCTCTAACTTTGAAGGGCTAAATCTTCTCTCCATGCTTGGCTAACTTATTTACAACCTATGCTAGGTTTTATGGGAATTAACAAGGCTAAAATTTGATCTCATCGTTGAGGACATGTGAACGTGTCTCTGGTCTAGAAGTGCTTTGGAAAAACAAAGCCAGATGAGAATGGAGACATATGGCATACAGCAATATATAAAATCACTATCTGATTTGGACTATGAGCCCTGCATGTTCCTGTGTAAGGCAACACAAACAAGTCAATAGCTGTTTATGAGATGCCGAAATTCTGGAAAGATTCTTCCCTGCGCAGTTGTTCAGAGGGTGTGTCTTCCAGTTTGGAATTTGATCCATCTGAAACTGTCATTCTCAGCCCTGCAGGCGATACCTTGCTTCTAGCCAGTACACATGTCCTTACAAGTGAAGAATCTGAACAAGCTGCCCACTGGAAATGCAAATTCAGCCTCTGGGATGGTGTCGTCGCAGCTTCCGCAGCACACGCCGCACAGGAGAAATGTACCAGGCTTGCAGGAGGCAATCCTCACCGCAGGAGACCAGGGGCTGCTGGGTGAGGGAGGGTCTCCAACGGGATGATGTTCAATCAGCTAAAAGGCTGTAGAGAAATAGGAGTGTCTTTAGGACTCTTAAGTTGGATGGTAGGCTCACCCAGGTCTGCGGAGAGCACAGGTTCTAACAGGTGCAGGAATGGAAGCAATTTCAGGCGTGAAATTTTATGTAAAAGCTATTACAGAAATGGGAGCCACATCTGAGCAGTAAATGTCCAGCTCTTACTGGAGGCATGTGGACAGGGAGCTGAACACTCCTCTCCCAGAGCTCCTGATACCTGCAGAGATCCTCTCTGGCCCCTCGGCGCTGCTGTAGCAGGCAGCTCAGTAAAGCTGCAAGAGTTGGCATTGAATTCTCAAGCCTTAATTTACAGTAATAAAATTCAGAATTTCAGACACCTTTGTGAAAAATTAAGAAATATCTAGTGAAATACCCTGAAACTGAAGACTCACAGATCAACAACCATTTTCACAAGATTGATGTGAATGTTCAAGCCCGGCACTGCTCTCTTAAACATATAACACCACAGATTTGCACTTAAATGACAACATTTTTCAAAGAGGTCCTTCGTCTCTCCTGTTCAGGAACAGCTGCCTTTGTTACCTGAAATTTCATCAAAGCTGACATTCTTCTGGGGTTGGATCCTTCTGTTTCCTCTATGCCACACCAATGGGGAAGGCCGTGCTAGGTGCAGGATATGCTTTTTTCCAGCGTAACAGACTCCATATGACAATGACACACGCATAACTCCATGCTGCAAAATGAAAAGTAAGATCTCTTTCAGTGTCTGCACTCTGAAGGCACCAGTTCACTGTAATGATGCTGATTTGCCTCACCTGGAACCTCTCCACCCCCTGACCCCCATTAAGCTCAGCCTCGAGGAGCTGCTCTCTTTTGAGCTGTGCTGTAGGAGTGTTGGTTTCTGGGTCACTAGTAGATACATCTTCATTTGGTTATGGACTTTCTTCACGCTGATTTGCAGACTAGGTTCTGTTCTCGTCTCTCTAGACTTGATGGGCAGTCACTATATGACCTGGTTGTGATTTATGGTTTGATTTATTGGTTTTTCTGGGGTCCTGTTTCATCACCATGACTTTATCGAGTACTTGGAGTGTTGGTTCAGTGTGGTTACAGTCTCTGGCTCTGCTCAGCTTGTCTTGCTAAGGTACCGGGGGAGATTTTTAGCAGGTAAGGTGACCAAGGGGTATGCTGAGCAGCTACGGCACTGCCAGGGAAGTAGTGGGGTATGGTGCCTACCAGTGCTTGCTGGGCTTGGGCTGCAGGTAGTCTGCAGCCCGATGCGGTGGCCTTGCACTGGCCCCTGCTGGCTTCTGCAGCAAAACGTGGGCCAGCAACCTAGCAAGAGTCCTGGCTCCTCTCGCTCTGCCCCATCTCCCTGGGTGCCTGGGGCTGCCATGCTACCTGCTGCATCTAAGACATATCTACTCAAAGATCTTCATTTAAACTGGGGTTTTGACTTTCCTTATTTAACTACAAAAAGCAAACTTAATAGCAAATATAGTTAAGAAGGACTGAGATAAGGCACTCAAATCCTCATGCTGTTTGTATTTGGATCTGTGGCCCAATTGCATGTGTTACTGTACCACTCAATTTTTGCAAGCTGCCAGAGTGTCTGTAGAGTAAAAATCATATTAATCCCATGCATAAAATATTTTCAGAAGTAGGGTAGTTTTTTTAATTAATGAAGTATCTGTTCAAACACTGATGTTAGGAATAAAAATGTCTTAACTTTAAATTTGTCTTGCAAAATGTATAATTATGTATATAATTTACCAGCTGAAACAAAACCAAAATGGCTCTTGGATTTTGTCAGGAGTTATGAATGTAAAAATAATGTCTGCCAGCTCTCTTGTACCTTGTCTATCTTGATCTTTTTTGATTTTCTTTAGCTCTACTTTCTACCAAGTCTGTTTCCAGAAAAACATCTTATTGCAAGCCTTCCCTGCTACAGAAACTGAGTAAAGGCTGTTGTATTCAAAAGGTGTATTTGAAGATGATATACTAATAAAAGTTATTTGATATGCCAACTGCTTATCTTTCACTGGGCTTGTTCTATAGTGCTTTACCTTTTATTGACTCTTCAGACAATAAAGGTTTCAGATTACACACTGGTTAGCC
The DNA here is from genome assembly GCA_017639485.1 of Pluvialis apricaria. Lineage (NCBI taxonomy): Eukaryota > Metazoa > Chordata > Aves > Charadriiformes > Charadriidae > Pluvialis > Pluvialis apricaria. The sequence goes on from CM030010.1 coordinate 83,780,715, forward strand.
TTTTTCCTGGTCTCTAAAGAACGGAAAAAATCACTATAGCAATACAAACACGAATAATTAAATCTAATTGAAGTCACCAACACTATAATAAAGGAAAAAACCTGTGAAGTGTGAGTAGTGCCTGCTCTGTAACTCCAGGGCAATTAGGGTGCAGAGGAGTGGAACTACCACAAGAGGGTGTAGCTCCAAGGACGCATCTCTTTGGCTGACAGAATTCTTTTCGACAAAAGCTTGTATTTAATCTGCTGGACCTGTAATAAATTTACTCTCCCACCAGCGGAGGAGGTGTCGGACCCACCTGGTGTCTGTGTATCGGAGTTACCACTAGTGAGAATGCTCTATTGACTCTAGAGTGCAGAAAAAATAACTGTTAAATTGATGCTGGCAAGATGTTTTAAGGGCCTGTGTAATTTAACAGCGTTAAGGAGGCTATTGGAATGGAAGGGAGCTTCCAAGGTTTAAGGAATGGTCAAAGGGAGAAAAGATTAAAGCATTACCGACTTTAGCATGCTATGTGTGGAGATAAAACACAGCAGATGCCAAACCTCTCGTTTACACCTGCCTTAGTACCAGACTTGAACATAGCCTGGTTTTAAAGCTAAATCTTCTGAATGGCTGGAAAACTATAGACCAGTACGTTGATGCCTTCACCAGGCAAATTAGTAGAAAACAGATCAAAAAGTCAGTGGACAAAAGACTACACCTAAAATATTGGGGAAGGGTTAACACAGTTTTTGTTGGCAAAACCTGTGGCTCCAGACCCGCTAGGACGCCTGTGGGCAGCAGGGCCCCAGCTGGTAGGGATACTCTGGCTCCCGGGGGGAAATCCACAACGTCCAGCACCAAAGATGCCCCAAGAGAGGAGAGGAGAAACGGCTTGTGTAGAATAAAAGGTTAGAAACAGAAGGCAGGACCAAATAACGGGCACTTCTCTTGCTAGAGAAGGAGTGTTCTGAGTCCCACAGAGCTGCTCTGGGACCTGTGCTGTTTGATGGGAAGTGAATCAGGAAGGTGAAAACTGCCATCTTAAAGAGCTGAGTTATGTGTAACGAGAAAACAGTTCACTTTGTCTTCTAAAACTCTTCACGTATCATGTAAATATACTACAGCACGTATCAATCAAGTCTCCCATCAGTAAACTTCTTACCCTATCTAATAATACTAGTATGTGATTCCAGCCACGGATAACTGTGGGGAACAACCGCAGTCACAACACAGCAGTAGCTTCCACAGCGAGAGCAAAACGTTCATGCCTGACCAACCTGATCTCCTTCTATGATAAGGTGACCCACTTAGTGGATGCGGGAAAAGCTGTGGATGTTATCTACCTGGATTTTTGCTAGGCTTTTGACACCGTCTCCCACAGCATTCTCCTGGACAAACTGGCTGCTCATGGCCTAGACAGGTGGACTCTTTGCTGGGTAAAAAACCGTCTGGATGGCCGTGCCCAGAGAGTGGTGGTAAATGGAGCTAAATCCAGCTGGTGTCCAGTCACAGGTGGTGTCCCCCAGGGCTCAGTGCTGGGGCCGGTTCTCTTTAATATCTTTATCAATGACCTGGATGAGGGGATCGAATGCACCCTCCGTAAGTTCGCAGATGACACTAAACTAGGCGGGCGTGTTGATCTGCTTGAGGGTAGGCTGGCCCTGCAGAGGGATCTGGACACACTGGGCCAATGGGCTGTGGCCAATGGTATGAGGTTCAACAAGGCCAAGCGCCGGGTCCTGCGTTTGGGTCACAACAACCCCATGAAGCACTTCAGGCTTGGGGTGGGGTGGCTGGAAAGCTGCCCGACAAAAAAGGCCCTGGGGGTGTTGGTGGGCAGCCGGCTGAATATGAGCCAGCAGCGTGCCCAGGTGGCCAAGAAGGCCAACAGCATCCTGGCCTGCATCAGGAGCAGTGTGGTGAGCCGGACGAGGGAAGTGATCATCCCCCTGTACTCGGCACTGGTGAGGACCCACCTCGAGTACTGTGTTCAGTTTTGGGCCCCTCACTACAAGAAGGACATTGAGGTGTTGGAGTGTGTCCAGAGAAGGGCTGCAAGGCTGGTGAGGGGTCTGGAGGACAAATCTTACGAGGAACGACTTGAGGGAACTGGGGTTGTTTAGCCTGGAGAAGAGGAGGCTGAGGGGAGACCTTATCACCCTCTACAACTACCTGAAAGGAGGCTGTAGAGAGGTGGGGGCTGACCTCTTCTCCCAGGTGACAAGTGATAGGACAAGAGGAAATGGGTTTAAGTTATGTCAGGGGAGGTTTAGACTGGATATTAGGAAACATTTTTTCACGGAAAGGGTTATTAAACATTGGAATAGGCTGCCCAGGGAGGTGGTGGATTCACCATCTCTGGAGGTGTTTAAAAAAAGGGCAGATGTGGTACTCAGGACCATGGTTTAGAAGTGGGTTTTGTCAGGGTAGGTTAATGGTTGGACTCGATGATCTGAAAGGTCCCTTCCAACCTCAGCGATTCTGTGATTCTGTGATTCTATGATAAGTAACGGTCAGGTGTAACAAAGTTGACGCACATGAAAAGCGCAGGGCTGGACATACAGATTTTTGATTTGGTGTGCAAGTGTCTCTTAGTACCATTAAGAGCAAGCGCTGAACGCTGTGTGAGAAGAGGCTGCTGTATCAGACTTGGCCTCCAGGTGGAACTGTGGACCTGCCTGGACCCACAGAGAGGATAAAGCAGTGGCCAAGAGGGCTACCCGCATTGCTCTTGCTGCACGACTGCCTGCAGTCGCTGCAACATCAGGTTTGGGAATAGCTTACGCTGGTTTTATTTAACAGCAGAGACGGTGGGGGATGACACTCAGAGTGGGTTCCTGGGAGAAGGATGTTTGTGCATCAGTACTGCTGCCTTACCAATCTTTCAAACACCTCCTGGCTAACAGATACGTGGGGAAGAACTTGATTTCCTAATTAGACTGCCTTAAGAAGCACTGTAATTACATTTTATTGTGCCGCATTTTACTGTGGTGACCTAGGGCAGAAAAGAGGGAGGGAAGGAGAATAAAAATGCAGGGAGGGAGGGGATGGACTCAGACACATCAGTCTTGCAGACGCTCTCCACAGTACATCAGTGGCCAGACTGAATAACCATAATTGGCGTGTCCCTACCAAAGGGGTGCCCGTGTGGGGTCCGAGGCTGTGGGAGCAGATGCGAAACAGATGATGAGTCCATCCTCGGGGATATCAGCAGATCTTCCTGAACGAGAAATAAGAGCAGAAAAAGGGCATGAGATGTCTGGTTTTGGTTATAAGCTCTACAGTGGTTCAGTGACAGAAAAGGTAACTGGTCCTGGACAAAGAAAATGAAATGATACCACAGCTTCCTGCTTGCTTGAAGTCATTAGCGAAGCACTTGCAAAGAGAAATTCCAATATTCCTAGCAAAGCCAAATATTATTAAAGGAAAAAGTCTGGAACAAAAATGCTGTCTTGGACAAAACAAGAAATGGAAATGGCCACTCTAGCCCATCCTGTTGTAAGTGAAAGAGGCTGCTTCTGCCATTGCTGTGAACAGGAAAATAGCCTTTCTTTTAACTTCCAGATCTATGAGTTTCTAGAGTGCAAAGAGACAACACAGTCTCACCCATCAAACACTGCAATCACATAAATAGGCTGAGCTCTTATCTGCTGGATCTGTCAGCACCAAAAATGACTGAGATACTGGGGTGCTGCAGTTCTTAGGAGCCGTGCCAGCGCTGGATCACCTGCAGGAGGTGGAGATACCGGTTTTCATCCTGGCTGCTGTTCTCGCTAAATGAACAGCAAATAAAAAAGCTTTCTGTGAAAGACAGGGAGTGATACTGGGATTAGTGCTGCCACAGGTTTCTGTTGAGAGGACTTCTCCTTGGATGAGACCCTTGCTGTCTATTAGGCAGTTTTCGCTGAGGCTGCTGAATGACACATCTCGTTAATAAAGGTAAGCTTCTTACCAGTAATGACCTATATGGATAATCCCACAATTTCCAGGACCAGACTGATGTGCCTGAAACTGATACAGCAAAACACTACAAGCACAAACTCCAAAATAGACTTGACAATACAATGCAGCACTTGTGTTCAGAAGAGAAAGCTCAGATAGCCAGTCAACAGCTTGCTATTTCCTGGGTGGTATGTGTACGCATGCAGGAACTTGTTGCAGAAGGTTACGTTCAATGTAGTATCATAAATGAGGCTGTTTATCATAAAATAAAATACAAGCACCTCTTTGTCACCAGTTCTGACAGTAACATGGGCATCAGTGTATTCTATTCCTCTTCAAACCAATCCTCAAGAACACAATTTAAGTCCATGTTTGGACACTGTAATAGGGCAGAATCCTATAATACATCAGAAAGCTTTTAAACACGCAGGTCTAAATCTGTAGGAGAGGCAAGCATTTTATTTTAGGTTTTATTCCACATTTCTGATGCATTTCACTGATACCACCTCTAGTGCTATCAATATGCCCTGCGTATTGTATCTTGTATCATTGTATCTGGTTCAAAAATAAATACCAGACCAAGATGTGGGGGGAAATACTTAACTTGATTATGCATGATGTCGAAGGGGGAATACTACTGTTTTTTTTTTTTCTGCTACAACAGTAAAAGCAATTTCCCTAGGAGAAAAAAAAGTGCTATGGCTGTTAATAATAACAAGCTGTCTCTATGTACCCTGTCTCACTTGGGAATATGAATAAATGTAGACTAAACCCACATCACTAGTGACAAAAGTATTAATATGAAAAACCTAAGGAATGGTGAAATCCATGGAGAAGGCTTTTTCCAAACGATGACGTGGTTTTGGTACCTCCTTTGAGATTCAGATATACCTGCCTTACAAAAAGAAATGAAGATGCCCTCTGAAAAGCACTCCGCTTTCGAGCTCTCAGCAAAACCAGAGGCATCTGCAGCCAACAACTGGACCACGAAACACAACACCGGGACATTTTGCCACTGCTGACGATGGACGTAAGACCAAGCCCAGAGCAAGCACATGTGATTTAAAATCTTTTCAGTATCTGGCAGTGAGCAAGTAACCTCACACAGGAGAGCAGTGAAGGACTGGTTACAGCGAGAGGCACGTATGGGGGACAATTCAAAACCAGGGATCTGTCTCTAAAGCTCAGTTGTCATTGGAAGATGGAAGGCAAAGAGATTCAGAAAGGGCTTTACTGCTGTGCCATAACTGGAAGGAAAACCTCTGTATTTTCTTCTGTGCTGTTCAGAAATGATTTAGATATTGAGTTTTTTTCTGTTCAGAAGATTTGGGTAAGACTGGGGAAGAAATCAGACATTCAGAAAGGTCACAGAAGGTCTTATAAGCTGAAACTTCAATTTTTGCAGTCTGTAGCTGAAAGAAGAAAGGCTGTTGAGTCTTACTAAGTTTTGCTCCTTCAGTATTTCCAGCTGAATTCTTTAATGACCTCACTGAACTCCTCTGGCAATGACAAGCAGGTAAAAACAGTATTTCCAGCCCTGGGGATCTCACTGCAACAGCAGTTGCCTGCTGTCGGGGCCCTGAGTGCATCAATTGGCTTCCCTTGCCCTGATGAGCCTCACCTGCGGCCTCCCACCCACACCCTCGCCCACGGGCCCAGAAGCCCATTTAAACTCTGGCTTTAGCACTTTTTACTCTTTTTGAAATGTGCTGGAGGAGTGCTTGTCTCTGGTTCAGCCTCAGCCTTGGGTTTGCCTGCCCATGGACCGCATTGATCCGCACCCTCGACCTGTCACTTGACTTGCTGGCTTCACCTTGGGCTTGCCTCATCGCCATGAGCTTGCCTGGTGATGTGGGCTCTCGGTTGAACCTGGTGTGCTCTGTGGGCCAGCCTGGCTCACCTTCCGTGGGTACCGTGGGAGGTCCCTGCCCTTCCTGCGGGGTTACGGCACCTGGCTCCCAGTCCCTGAGGGACCAGCTGGTCCTTGCTGGGCCCCGATACCCACCTGCGCTGAACTTCCCCACTTGCTATAAACTGGAGCACTGACTCCTGATAACATTTTCTGGTTGCTATCTCACTCAAGATATAAAAGATTATGTTGATATTAACTGGAAATAAATGTAGAACTATTTGAATGGTGGGATTCAAGTAATAACGGAGGAGATGTTTTGCTTTGCACTCTGTGTTTAAATAAACATGCTTTCAAACAGATCCTGTGAATTTATTTCTGGTGTAAGTAACCATTTTTTCATTTGGTGCCCTCCTATAACATCCCCTTCTTACTGGTGTCTACTCACATAATGCTTCATCTCAAGCTTTTTGAAGTAAAATATTGCCATGGACTCTAACGATCATTAAATGATCGGATGCTTATTACGTTTACCCGTTTCACACCTTCTGAAACAGAACCATTGAAGTTGTGAATTCAAAAGACTGGTGAGCTATGCACATGTGAAAGGAATGTGAAGTTGTAGTAACAGCAGAGGTGGTGGGGCTTATGTCTTTGATGCCGAGATGCTTGAAGTTTGCCCTGTATCACATACCAGAAGAAAATCTTGGTAGTGATCACTTAAGTGATCTTGTTAAGGCACGTGAGATGGGGCAAAAAAATTTACCAGATTACACAAGTGGAAAGCGTGATAGGGAAATCACCTGGGTGAGTTCAGTGGGGTGAGTAAGACCCTTGCAATCCCCAGCAATGTATTAGGTCAAGTAATGAAAAAGCTAAATAAATCATGCAAATCCTAGAGTGGAAGTGTGATCTGTGTCAGCTTCTGGCAGGACGTTCAGCTTGCAGCCAGTGTCTCGAACTGGCATTACTATGAAACAAACCAGGTTGCACTGCACCGAAAATCAGTGTGTCACCCGTAGCTGAACTTCCTGGCTCTAAGGTGCGGAGCAAAACCATAATCCAACCCAAATGCTTTTTTCTATGTTAGCTTGTTTGTTTATGAAATGTGATGAGGGTGAAATACATATTGCTTCAATCCTTTCCAGAGGATCCAGGTAGATTTATTTCAGAAAGGAAGAAAGCAAACCTCTTCTTTTCGGGATTATAGATTCTGTTTCCATTTTAAAAGATTAAAGAGCCTAAAGTGTTAAAGATCAGCTCATAAGCATAATTTGCATCTTTGCACACAAAATACACAAAATGAAGGTGATGTTTCTTTCAAAGGACTTCTAGATCCAGGCTTCAAAGTATACTTGGTAACCCATGGCAATCCTCTGCTCCTGTTTTTTAAAGTGTAAATATTCTTTAATAAAATAAAAATACTAATCACTCAGTTCTCAAGGCCTTTTAACTGACTTTCCTCCATGCTGTGTACTTAAGAGTGTTTCTTCTTCTGAACCTCTAGAAAAGAGTCAGGGTAATTCCAACACACCTCCTGGGAGACAGGCAGCTTCAATCTATGCAGCTATGTAATTTTATAGAGGAGAAGTCAGGCACAAAGAAATAAAACCTCAATCTTCAGAAGTAATTAATTGCTCTATAATGACCTTTGAGGATGACAGCCTCATCTCTGATGAGATCTTTGCAGATCCTGGCCTAATCCACTATCCCAGAGTCACAAAAGCCCGCACCAAAGCCAAGAGCTGGACTGAAATTGCTGGGGTGCCAGGCTGACGCTTTAGGCATGTGATTGTCTCTTCTCTGAGTTTATCAATCTTCCACATCATGTACATGCAATAAATCTAATTTACTTGCTGATTTTGTCCTGGGTTGTCCTTACATTTGTTTTTCACAAGGGACTTTCCTTCAACTGAAAATTCCTAATGGGTCCATGCGTTCATGTGGGCACTTCTAAAGCAAGACACTGACATTGTCCTGATTGTTGCTTTCACAGGTACCCAGCAACTTCAACAGCAGTTACAAATGTGAAAATCAGGCCACTTATTTAAGTATCCACATGCAGATTCAAGGGTACAAGTTTAAATATCAAAGGCCGTGCTGTTAACGTGCCTGCAGAATGTTAACATCGCATCCCATACCAGATAACATTAGCTGGAAAATATGCATGTCTGTGTCTTCTTCTCACAAAGCGCTTCCATACCCTTGGGGTGAGCCTTACACAAAATTTCTGTACCCAAATACCATCACAGGAATGGGAGCTTCAGATCGAGGTTCTGATCTGAGCTTTGTGATTCAAGTCTCTGCTTCCCTGCTTGGGACACAAGCAAGTGGCTGCGGGTTGAGCAAGAGCGGCCAAGGGTGTGGAAAGGCTCTGCGGGATTTCGAAGAGCTGTGGCTCAGCACCGGGGCAGTGCGCAGAGCACCTCGGGGCTGAGTCACCGCTACCATTATTCATTTTTGCTGAGGCTGTGTGCAAAAGCTCGGCTTCAGAAAAGTAGCCGATTATTCTAGGTACTCTTCAAAAACAGGAAAATGGGATGCTTGCTGGTGCTAGACTCTTAAAACCCACTGCGAGCCCTGCTCTGACAGCTGTAAGATGCCGTCTGGTAAGACTGCAAGTGCTGCTAGCAACCCTGTATATGCACTCCCTGTCATTCCTGACTTTTATAAGTGCATGCTGTCTGCTGGGTTTATGCTGAGAGGATCTAATGCGTCCGCTTACTCATCCTCTTACAGGGACAGATGATTTTTCTGAACCCACAGATGAGCGACATCCACCAGGAACTTAGGCTGAACGGTGGGGACATGCCGCCTGCCTGGAGCAGCAGCATTCTCAATTAGCAGAAATGATAAACTGCTGATTGCCGCTCCTAGGCAGGAATCTGCCCCACTGTCCTTAAAGAGGGACCACCACTGCTCTTTCAAAATGACAGCGTTCTTCCTTGCCTGCCAGTAGTGGAGAAGCGGCTTCTGACACAGGGCTCCCAGGATGACACTGTGCAAGACAGTGAGATTACAACACGATGCGGTTATGATTTTATTGTCTTGCTGGAACTCATTACCAAGTTCCTGCCTCCAAGGAGAAGAATGACATGAAAATAGCCTTTGGATGTCCCCACAACGAATGATTCATTTTGAAACGAGCGACGGCTGGTACACGGGCTTGAGGATGGGGCCCTGAAAACCAGCAACGTACCGACGTTGCCTTTTGCAGACAAGCAGCACAGGGAGATATTTTCACAGTCAGAAAGACAGGAGGGACGTCTGTGAGGGACTCACCTTCAGCAGCAACTGCTCTGCTGTCTCCAGCCTGGTTGTTTTCCCTTTATACCACAGCAGTCCCGTGCAGCACACCGCTCTGGCTGTAATGCTATGGTTGTGATAGTAGATGTAGACTAGAAATAGCAACAGCGTGGTTCGAGTGCTTCCTGAGCAGTACCGGGTACCCGATACCCTCACTGGCTGCTGTGGAGGTTTAGGGATTCAGCAGATCATGAGCGATGTCCAACATTTCCTTCATTCACACCCATTGCTGCTAGGAGGAAGAGCCAACATGACTGAACTTGCCACAAAATGAAGCGACCTATAGGTCTGTAAGGCTTAATAAAGACAGCTTCCATCTGTCATAAAAATGTCATGCATGATGTCTTGTAATTCCATTGTGCTGTATAACTTAATCTGATGGCACCGTAGCTCTTTAAGGCTTTAGAGCAATCCTTTGGATGTTATCTGCCAGCTAACACAGCATGTCTGATGCTTCATACAATGGATTACAGCAAATAATTTTCCAGGCTACGTTATTACAACTAAGGATGCAGTTTGAAACACAGAGCTTCAGGGAAGCCAGCGTCAGAAGTTCCAATGCCTTCCTCAGCCCCGGCCTCTTGTTCCCACCTCTGCAGAGCAGCTTTTGCACTGTCTCCTCAAATAAATAAAGAAGAATCACCCTACGAATAACATGCCCGGCACTGGTGTGAAAAAACCCTGTCTATAATAACAAGCACCTCAGAAATCTCAGCCCATTCCTCTTCCCAGATCTCTAAATAAGTCCCAAAAGTCTTCCACTGAAACCCTGATTTGACTGCATGTTAATGACAAACACTGTTCCTTTCTGGATTAACCTGACCAAAACGTAGTAAAATGTTAGAATAACTGTTGGTTATTGGAAAATACCTTTGATTCAGAAAGGAAATAAAGAGCAGACGATAAAGGAGGAACATGGTACAACACAACTTGCCTTGATGTTGTGCCTAAATAATTTTTAGTATCTTCAGAAGGGAAGCAATTCATTCGTTGTCTGAACTCGTACCACCTGGTTGACACTTCTTATTGCCAACAAATCACAGAAGTACTCAAAAAATGTGTAAGAAACCAAACTTCTTTGCTCTTATGCCTTCTGCTACAGACACATGCTTTTCACCTGAAATTTCTTTTGGTAAACGATTAGCATAACTTCTGCCATTTCCTTTCAGACTGGGTTGTGAAAAGAGTAGGACATGCACTGGCTTATACGGAATTACAAGCATTCGTTTCAGAATGCACTATGGTGAGTTAAAAGATATGACGCATCATTTTTAATTAGTGACTTCTTAAACAAGTATCACAAAACAGCCATGAAAAAAGTACATGATGAAAACTACTACTGTGATAGAAAGCTTTGGACAGAATCTTCCTGTCTATCATGGCAGGAGTGTTTATGCCAGAGCAACAAAGAATACATCAGCTTTTTCATTCTGAATGTCTATTTCAGTAGACAGTGCTTCAAAAGTCGACGATAAACTGAGCTCTATCTTGCAACTGGGCACAGAAGACTAAAAGTTTCAATGAGGCTGCACAAATACATCCCAGAACTCATTTTTTCTCTTCCTGTCCAATTCTATACCTTGAAACTCCAGCCTTATTACTTAAAGATTATGGTAACAAAGGCTGGGGGTTCAAGTGTAACCTGTAGCTATTCCCTTTCCCACACTTCTATAACGTACTTCATGTACGCTCACATGAAAGGTGAACAGAGTGACGTTCAAGTCAACAACTCCACATCCTGCTCATTTTGCAACATTACTGGAAGGAAATTGTTTTCAAACTCTGATTTAGTAACCATTCCCTGATCAAAAATACTGTTACATCTCTCTCACTAAAGCGTAAGCCAAATCCTTATCAACTAATTACTGCGGTGTTTTACAACTACCCACCCCTTGTACAGAATGAGATAAAGCACTTGTGCCCCTGTCACTGCTCCTGGCATGCAGAACTGCACGATTTTATTATCTGCAATACTTCCCAACGTGACTTTCACAAAGAAAAATTCCAGAAACGGAGCTGAGAGGTGCAGTGTGGTTTGCAGGACCTTTGCAGTTTCACATGCGCAACTTAAAGCTTGCACCAAAGATGGCTCCTAGTTACCACAACTGTACGTAAGTACATACTTACTCAGGCTGGACAGTCAAACGCTTTGAATACGGCACGTGGTAATTACTCTTTAAGGTACTTAATTGCCTGAAAATTGTTTATGTCTGTATTAGCTTGCTAGGCCTTCTATGGTCACGAAGACTTGTGTCGCTCTTGAAACACTCATCACGCTCCAGCTGCCATCAGTACCAAATTTGCAGTGAACACAAAAGTAACACTAAAGCTCATGTACAGCAGGAGGAGTGCTAGAGCAGCCACGCAAATGTGCTACGAGATCTCATAAGATTCCAGGTTGGACGTTAGATTCAAACTCTGAATGCCATACATTGCCAGAGCAACTGTCACCACCTCACTGCTTTGCCAGGATCCCTGAATCACCCATGATTACAGGTGACACTGAGTCACAGAGTCAGGTTCTAGCAAAAACTTGACTATAATTTTTGTAATGGAGCTCCTTGCTGGTCTGAGAAATGTCACTTTCCTGTTATTACCCCAGAATGATTAGGTTATTAGCATAAATCATACTGGTGCTGCAGCACGCCCAATGGTAGAGTTCAAGATCCCCAAAAGAGGGGGCAAGGTGAAAAACAAGATCACAGCTGTGATCCTGAGACTTCAGGAGAACAGACTTGGGGCTCTTCAGGGATGTGCTCAGAAGAATCCCATGGGAGACCCTCCTGGAGAGCAGAGTGGTCCAGGAGCGCTGGTTGATTTTCAAGTATCACCTTGCCACCATGCTCAAGAGCGGTCCATCCCAGCAAGCAGGAAATCAAGCAACGGCAGCAGGAGGCCTGCGTGCAAGAACAAGGAGCGCCTGACAAAACTCTAATGTTGCTTTCAGACCATCTCAAAGATTCCTAGGAAGGACACACTAAGCGTGAAGGAGAAAAAACCTGTCTCAAAGTATCTCAAGTCCTTTAAGACTGGCAAATCCTTAGTGGGTTCGGTGGAACAGAACTAGGCCAAATGCCTCAAGTAGAACAGTAAAACTAGAATACACTGGGACAATCTTTTGGGGACAGAACTTTTTAAACCTCATCAAAGCCAAAAAGTAGATGTAAACATAAAGTCTAACCAAGAAGAAGGGGTCCTAGGTCCCTTGCATGTCTCATTTCCTCTCTGACAGGCTATAAGAAAGTCTTCGGGAGGACGTCTTACTACCCAAGGAGATTTTGTCCTCCAAAATGGCAGAAATCATGGAGATTTTGCAGAAGTAATGGAAATCCTTTTCTGAAGAATACGTGTGATTGACAGGATGGACCTTATGAAAGACTGTCGGCCCGTGTGCAGTCACACATGCCACTTCAGAAATGAAAATGGTAACAGATATGCTGGAATCAAAGCTTATAATGACTCTTGACAGTACCCAAGCTCTCCAGTGGTTATTACACCTAAGAAGAAAGGGGAAGGCTTATTGTTTTGTGGGGATGGTTGTTGCGGATTGAAATACTTGATATGGTTATGATTTAAGAGCAATTCAAAATTTATTAGTGATTTAAAGTAGATCAAGAGGTTGAATTTCAGCAGCACTGAATCATTAACTGTTTTAGAGGTTTACGAAGTGATTTAACAAAATAACTGAACAGCAACTTAATTACAGATCTGAAGATGGCAAGATTCACGCTAACTTACTATAAGGTATTCCAAATCAATACTTATACACACAAGCAAAAGCGTGCATTTCAAATTAATACGTATACACATAAGCAAAGCATATAAGCACACGCGTGCACACACACACACACACACACACACGGGTCTCTGATTTCTGGAATCAGGAATTTCTTAATAGCAGGAAACTCTTAACAAGCCGATGGGTACCGCTTTTAACTCCTACGCGTGCACGGACAAACGGAAGAACATCCACATCAATAAAGCCAATGTGTATATCACAAACATACAGGTGGAGAGGCGGGTGGGAGAAAGGCTAGCCTATAGTCAGAATTCCCCTTTCCTGAGTTTAGGGTAAATACTCACGATGCATCGGCGTTCCTCAGCGGACAGTAGTTGAGGCTTGAGAGGGATTCTCTCACCGTAGCCTTCTAGTCCTCGAGGTGTCAGCCTGACCGGATTCCCAGCTCGGGGGAGAAATTGCCCACAGCCCACTGCCATCCACAAGAGCTCAAAGGTTCTTTACTACAATCACTACTTATAGGATCTGAGATAATTGACTTTCGTCAGGTATGTTTCCACTCCAGCCCAGCTTGGGCAATGGAATATTCCAGTACTTTCCACCGGTTATGCAAGCCCAGAACTTGCTAGATCTTGGGGTCCTGGTATCCCCCGCCCTGTGGCCACAATCCATATGTTGTGAGGAGGGATCAATTATAGTGATTATCTTCAGATGGCAGGAGCCATGGGGACCAGGCACACTATTGTGTTCCAGTCCGTTGCTCTCCATCTTTTCTTTCTTTCATGTTAGACCATTATGTTATGTTCTGGTCCATTGTATTATTATGTGACCCAGGTGGGGAGGAAATCACGCCAAGTACCGAGTGGCTTAAAGGAGTTAAGTGGCGGGGGTTGCACCACCACAGCAGTTAAACATTTGGCTCAGTGCCTACCCCCCAGTGCATGCCTTACGCTCATAATGGATGGTTTCCTGGTTAACCGGACTGGGACTGGACACCTCAATCAGGAAAAAAGTGCTGGGGAAAATCAAACTCCTTCCTGTAGGTTTATATCCCCGATCTACATTAAAGAATCAGGCATTTGGGTTTGGCATCAACCACTAATGGTCTGTGTCAATACAGCTGTTTACGCTAAATTGAAGTGGGTGAATTCCTGTGTTCTCATTACATTACTTCTTGTAACAGTAAATTAGCTGTGGGCTGGAAGTAAGAGAAACAGTGATCTAGAAGAGTAATTTTCACACCTTTCCTTGAATCCCAATGACAAATACTTTCCTACAATAAATAGGAGAAGATGCCTTTTATTCAAAGGGAATCCAAGCCGAGAAAGGACCAATGCTGAAGCATAATACTGAAGAGAGGGTAGGGTGGAAACAGCAGAAGGAGAGAAGGGCTTTCAGAAGTTCAGGACACACCTTAGGAATTGCTAAAGCTATAAAACCACTTGCAATTCTGACCGTGACAGTTCAGGCTAGCTCAGATCTTGGTTGATGGTGGTTTGATAATCATCAGACCCACAGTCATACTCTACACAAATCAGTCACACAGAGATAGGATCTACCTCAGCTTAAGAAGATCAGTCTGGGTAGGAAGTGTTTAGGTCAGATTACGAATGACTACTTTCAACTGCCCAGTCACTTTCTTTTGAAGAGTTAAAGAGCTTCCTCACTCTCCCCAAAGCGCCAGGGTACATTGCAAATGCACTAGAAACCTAGAATGTGAGAAGATATGATTCAGAGTATAACTACCGAGATGGTTAGACACAGATTTACACTGCTAAACAATGCTATTTTTAATTTCAAGTTCACAAAATCTGATAAACTTTACACACAGAGTTGCTTTCCAAAAGTGCTATAATACTGCAGGCAATCTGTGGAGGCTTAAAAAGTACGAATTCTACCTTTGTATCACTGGGCCTCTAAAAATCTAGAGAGCTACTTGTGCGCTGAGAAAAAATACAGTGCAAATTCACAAACTCTCTCTGTCACACAAGCATTCTGGTTTGCTATTACATATCTACGAAGTGTGGGAGAAGGCAAACAGATCATACCTAAAGCATTTGTTTGACCTGCTGCTGACTTTTTATCACTGTTACAAAATCCATTGGAGTGAAAGGAAGTTCTCCACAGCAGGAGTTGCCAAGAAGTCAGAACAATGTAAATTATTCCCTGGGGTTTCCAGTTTGATATAGGAACAGAATTAGAACACGAAGGCAAGAAGAGGGAAAGCCAGTGACAACAAAAATCAGTTTGGTTCCCCTGAAAACCATTACCTTCCAGCACAGCGTTACCAACCAGAAAAAGCATACGCTGGAGATGCTGCCTTTGCTCTTTTTTCTGGAGCAGCAGGACTGGGTGGGAAGAGACGGGACCCGGGGTCTGTTCCCATCTCAGCTGACTTTCCGGACTTCTGTCCAGCATCTGTAACAACTGCAGGAGGAAGCGGAATAACCAGGAGCAACTGCAACACAAATCCTTACTTGTACCTACTAATAGGGGAAACCAATCTCTTCCATAGCAAATATTCAAACTCGACATACCACAGAGCAGAACAAACACAAATCGTTAATCTGCAAAAATCAATGCCATGCGATCAGCAGGGCAAATATTTAACCTGTAAATAAACCAGCAGAAATGAATTCCCAGGCAACAGTTACCTGCTTGGAGTCAGCTAATGTTTCTGCCATGTCTGACCAGCAGGACTGCACCAGAAGCACATTCCTTAGGACGTGTTTGTTCCGTTTGGCCTCCGGTTTGGCACTTACTCAGAAGCATTTTCCCTCAGCTCCAGTGTCAGAGGTCTTGTTTAAAGAGCTAAAAACTCTGTCTTGGTTTCATGTGATGTAAACGTGCATACCGTCTGCTCAAGGATGAGGAGGCAGCATCCCTCACAATGGGGATGGGCCCTCGTGGATAAAATGCAGACTGCAGTTCCCTTCCTCTACAAGTTCTTCTGTCTTCATCCTTCATTCTCTCAGGTGCAGGCAAGAAGCACACACGTAACCCCTCTCTCTGCACTTCAAACCGATTCTTCCTCCATACAGCTGAAATTTCAGACATAAAAAGTGCCTTGATGATTTACACACAGGAATTTGAGGTCAACACACCCTCTTCTGTCTCCTAGTAGCTGTTGTGCTTCCCATCATCTCACTGCCTCTGAGTCCAGGACCTTGTTCTCTTCCGATGGAGATCCAACACCGAAGCGTGGCTACACTGATTTTCATTTACCCCTGATTTACACCAGTAGGCGGATGATTAGAATTGCAATACCCATGTAGCACAGGGTTGTTCATTCTGCTTTGCTTTGCAACAGGGTTTTGCAAATACAATAGCTTTGGAAAAACTGTCATTATTTTATCCTCCTCCCTCGAGTAGATAAAGGCTACCTAGAAAACAAACTTCTAGTTTTGGCACAGCTGAGGGGACAGAAACTTGCAAAGAGGAGGCAAGAGAGTAAGGGAGTGTGAGCAAGCACTACTCCTAAGGATCTTCTCCAGTCCTTTCCCCATTCTCGGCTGCTGTTTCTGCTCAGTCCTGGAAGCCTTGGCCTTGCCACATTAAATAAAATATTTGTTAGAGTAACTCTTTGCTTCGTGTGTTGTAATTGGTTTTCAGTTACTTACGATGATTAATGAAAAAAGGCATTTATTTAATATGAAAGACAACAGATGGTGATACCAGGTGAAATACTGGAAAGTCCCTGAGTAATCTTACTGCAAGTTGTTTTTTTTTCCCTTAAAAACACAACTACTGCAATTAAACCAAAGTGGTCACTTTTTCTTTAAAAAGTTGCTGCATGTTGATAGCATGAACATCCTGATCATGCTTCAGGCCGCATCCTGTCCGTTTTCTTTATTATTTTTTTTCCCCCAATACTACTTCCCTTTCTGGAGGTGACTTCATTTCCTACGCAGTTACCACATACACGGGGAAACCCCAGGAATATACAAAGGCAGATATTTTCCATCAAACCCCATCAGTAAATGGCTTTTGATTGTATTGTTAGTCGGCCAAAGGGCATGGAAAGGAAGGACTGCAATTTTGGATTCCTTCAAACTGCTGAAAACTGTGAATTAAGGTCTGAGTCAACCATAAATGTTCTCCTTGAGGCTCAGGGACTTTGCTGAAGCAATGCTCAAGATCGCCATTAATCAATTTTAGAAGTCCAGCTTTACAAGTAGTAAATGCATAGCACGAGGATCCAGAACAGCTAGCAAGATGAACAAAGGGAAAGAAAGCCGGCTAACAGAGAAATCAGGAGAGAAAGAAGTGATAGCAATGGGTTTAGACCTGTTATGGAATTGTGCATTGCTGGTGCACTTGCTTGTGTTGCAGAGATCCACGTGCCACATCCTCTCGAGACAGAACTCGAAGGTGCTTCTCCTGCCTCTAAACCAGAGCTTTCATCAGCAGTGTAGGTGGAAAAAAATATTCACTGGCATAGGTGTTGCAACTGTCCTTCTCTGCAGCAAGAATCACGGGCCGCACGGAAAATACAGGAACAGGGATCATCATCTCCTGCGCTGTGAGGAAGTAGCACTGCGGTAGAGCAGTGCTCTGGCTCTCATCCTGGTTCTCAGAAGACTTTTGCAACCTTATGACTAATTGATACTCCTTTGTTAAGGCACTCGCACAGTGACCTTTGTAACACCTGCCCAGTAGAGGGTGGACACTTTGTGTCCAGCGCTTCTAGAAACACATGAATGCAATTTCCATTGGTGTTAATGGTGGTAAATAACAAGCACAAACAGCTTCAGGAAGAGGGGCAGAGACAACCACATGAATTTCAGTGAGCCTTTCCTGAGAAGAAGGGCTCACCGAAGTGAGTTAGGCTTGCAGAATTGCGTATTAGCTAAACAAAAGAGAACGGATATTTTTGTAGAGGGCTGACCCAGACGCTGCTGAAGCTGATCAGGAAGATCGGTAACTGAACACGTATCTCATGGCTGCATTTCTATTTACAGCCGTTTATTCCACACCTTTCATATGAAAATGATTCAGTGGGACAGTTGGGAAACTTAAAATCTTGGGGGTTTTGTTGCTATCTAACGAAGAAAGAGTTAGGGAGCAAAGACATACACTTATGGCATTTGTAACTGTAAGCAAGTTCTCTGCTTGGCTGTCTCAAGTCAGTCAAGTTGCCTCAGGTGAGGTTCACAGCAGACACTCTCCCACCACCAAAATACAGATGACACGAAAGACCCAGACTGCCAGACAAAGACGCAAAAAAGTTGAGACATTTTCCCTTGGCAGATCAAAAGTATGCATAGATTTTGCATACAGGGTCACAGAAATATAAGAAAATAAGAGGAAGAATTTGCCTGAAGGCAATCTAAAGCTCAAGCAGGACTACCCTTTCCTGTTGAACCTAATATGCTTTAAAAAAAACCCCAACGGTTGTCACGGTCACTGAGTCAGCTGCTCAGCTATTTCTACATGATCTTTTACATGTTTGGATTTAAAATTCCAGGCACGAGGCAGGATTTCTAAAGATACCACTGAGCAATCGTTGAGGGAGATGAAGACAGAGCAGGGCCAGGGCTTCCCCAGGGGGAAAAAATCCCACACTGCTCACGGGAGGATAAGGAAATGTAAAGTTCAGGGTCACTCACAAGTCAGGGAAAGTTGGGGAGAAGCATATAGAAAACTATCTGAGAAACTCCAATTTTTTCACGTGGGTACCTCAAGCTCTCTGTTGCCCTTTGCTATGCCACAGCATAACTGATGCAGAAGCCTTGATTAGTGGAATTAGCAAATTCTATGCCTGCGGTAGCATCTACGGATCGATTTGAACTAATCTAGCATGTACCAGTTTGCCGTGTGATTTGGACAGGGACTTCTGTACCACACATCAATGTCAAAAGCTGAACACAAGATAGTCTGCATTCCTGTGTGCCATATATTGCTGATAAGCCCATCATTTCCCAGAAATCTTATCACTTGGTAGGTGTTATGGCACTCTTAGGCCATTGAAGCTTCTCAATAACTGTTATTTATGACCCTTATGACAAAACCAGTGTTTATTCAGCTGGAGGGTACCAGATACTGTTTACGATACTCACATTTAAGGCTTGGGAATTATTCTCTTCAGTCAGAGACTGTATGCATTAGAAATTCAGCAGCCTCTAATTCACCTGCCTCACGTCTCCAAAACTAGGTCCTTGTAAATAAATTGAAACAGTGGCTCCTCAATTTCGCCCAAATCACAAGAGTTTACAACAAAACATGTGATCTTTTCATTTATGGTTCACCTTTTCTGACTTCTCTCTGTAACCACAAAAGGAATTTTATCTTTGTTGACTGTGGGTTTTTTGCAGAAAAAGTCTTCCGCTCACTACCTCTTAAATTACAAGTCAAAACATGGGCTCCAGAACCCTACTCAGTTGTTCCCGTTACTCTGTATAAGATTTGTTAGACTGTAATCATGATGTCATACATGATAGCTGTAAGACACTTAAGCCCTTTTTTCATACTTGAGTAGTAACATATGAGGGCCGCAAATGTCTTATCTGTCTGGACCAAGAAAGCAGAAATAACGCTGCCTTAAAACACAACAGGCAGCAGGTTTTACACAAAGAAGACAAAGAATAACACCTTCATTACATATACAGTACAGAAAAAATAATTTTATCTTTGCGTTAATGAAAATCACTAATTGTATTAAAGACAAAGAACAGTTTCTTGGGTTTATTTAGAAAAGAGGTCTATGCTCCTCAGGCAGTGCAATTTATACTTCCATTTTCTCCTTGTACGCGGGCCAGAAGACATTTCCATTGATACTCTAATTTGCATTCCTGTAAATAGTTTGCTGTGCATGGAAATAGTGGGTTGGGGGAAATACAAAGTCCAGAGATGGGAACGAACAACCCCAGTCTGTGCTGCTATCGGGCAACACGACAACATTTCGTAAAAAGAGACCACCTGGAGACGTGATAAAGGTCTACGGAATTATGAAGGAGACGGAGACCAGGGATGAGGATCAATATGTAACTCTTGTTTTCCCATAAAAGAATCAGGAGGCATCAAGGGAAACCAGGCTCAGAGTGGGAGACTACGGGATAAGTCTCAAACACGCTCGATCTTTTCTTACACATTCCTAGACATCTGCTGACGGCCATGGCTGAAGAGAGGATGCTCACTAGGCAAACCTCTGGTTTGACACACAAGGGCTGTAATTAAGTGCTTATGTGCTCACATTAGCTAATCCAGCTATGTTCACGGCAAGCTGAAAATTTACTGGAAAAACAGGCGCTTAATTCCATATCTACACATCTTATTAGGCTACTATTCAGAACACATCCTCTAAGACTATTTATAAACTTAACAGTGTAGAACTACAGAAACTGATATATACGGTGATATTCAGTGAACTTCAGTCCGGCATACATAAATCCCTGTGTCCTTCATGATGAGTCAGAGAACAATAAACCTGTATTCATTCATATCTGGTCCTACGCTTTGATCCTTTGACTGCCTCCATTACCTGGAAGAACAATAACAGGATTCCTTAACGTTTAACCCCCCAAAAAGTCCACTTGTGTTTTAGTATTATTTTCTATTGTTAATAAAAATGATTGTTCATCTCTGACTTTAACTGATTAATGCTCCTTCATGATCCATCTTCACTTTTCCTTTGATTCTACCATAGTCAGAAGAAATCTTTTCTTTACAGGGTCATATTTAAATTTGCTAAAGTGCCTCAATTTATGTCAGAAGCAGAATCCTGCAGCAGCTATTAGAATTTGCCTCTGCCCTAATTCAAATCAGCAAATAGTTAAGAAGTTTTGGCTTCAGAAGAATCAGTCATCCTCAAAAAAAAAAAAACCCACCCGATTAGGCAAAGCAATTAATCATATCATAATAATATATTCCATATGTTCTCAATAGTATGACAAAGTCAGTCTAGATTCTGTTGCTTATTTCTGTGATGCTAGGTTTTAATGTAGCAAAAAGTACTGTAAGTATTTCTGCAGAAGTTATCTCAGCATATAAAGAGAGATTTTTTAAAATTTAATTGCACGTAAGGGCAAGGGGAGCTAATTAAAATCCAGTTCTAGAATCTATCATTTCTACAAAGTATTAGCTCCTACCTCTGTTGTGTCTTAAAATGAAAAAAAAATCAAAGCCCAAAGACCCACAGATGAAAAGTCACAGATCAAATACCTTCCACCAGCAGTGGAAATTTACAGAGAGTAACATAGTAACAGCCAAAGCAGGAAGGTATAGAAGAAAATAATCACAAGAAACGGAGTATTACAAAACTCTTATAGATCCCCCAAGGCTAAGTACAGGGTAATTCTGCATATATTCTATGATTTTATATTTAATTAATAAAGCATTTCCCGTTAATGAAAAGCAGTTTTGTGGTCATCCAGGGAAAGGGGCTTACCCGCTCACCTGTGACTCATTTCACAGTAGCATCTCACAGGTTCAGAGTTTCCACTGGTGTGACCCACCCGTGATGCTGGGGTGCGGAGGGAGGGCAGGGCAGTATATAAACCCGGCAGGTCCCAGAGCACAGGCACTGGCCACCCTTGGGGCAGCGGGAGCTCACCTCACCACGGAATCAAGTCCGGGCAACACAAGGAACAAACACTCTTGCATCATGACGGGCAAGGCTGTGGCTGTGGCTGCTGTCCTGACTCTTCTCCTCATCTCAGCGGTTGGAACAAAAGGTAAAGAAAACCTTCCTAAAGCTCTCCTAACTAATCACTGGTGTAAATGCTGATGGGGGAGCTACCAGGCTGTCTTACAAGTGCAGCAAATAACTCTTCTCATACCGTAAGCAAAAAGAACATGTTGTGCTTCCTGTGGAAACAGCAAAACAGCCCACCTTTTTTTTCTTTTTCTTGGTTTACAGGTAAGGCCCTGCCACGCTCGGCCATTGAACTCCGGTGCCAGTGCGTAAGCACCCATTCCAAGTTCATCCATCCCAAGTTCATTCACAACGTGAACCTCACCCCCAGTGGACCTCACTGCAGGAATGTTGAAGTCATGTAAGTGCTTTTGCAAAATCCTCCCGATTACTTAACAAGAAGGAAACAGACTTTACATTAAGGATGATGTAAGTGTTCTCCGAAAGATGTAAGAAGCCAGCAGGGGTGGCTACTCAAAACACAGAACAGCAATACAAACAACAGGCTACGTGTTATAAGTTGAGTGCTGTTTTCGCCAATCTCTACTTTTTAAACATCCCACGCAGTGTTTCAACCTAAACCCCCAGTCATCAGACAGCAAATCACTTTGTAAAACTCTGAACTCCCCCAGTATACGAGAAGAGAATTAAACTCACAGAGCGTGCTGAGCAAGTGACCAAAACCTGAACTTTAATGTCTAGGTCAAAAATATGATCACACTTCTCCTTAAGTCAACGAAAAAACTACCACTAGCATAAAAATCATATAATCTGGTCACAACTCCAGAACTCTTACTGTAACAGAATTCCTATGGACCGGGCAGTACAGTTTCTGAATCAAGATGGAAAGATTTAGCCCTTGTGTTAAGCACTATTGCAAATACAAAGGAAGCTGGGGAAAAAAAAGAAACAATTTTGAAAAGAGAGAGTCCCGCAAATGATTTAATGCATTCAAAGAGATATGAGAAGATATTAAACCATTTTTAAAAAACCTTTATGTTAGGCTAGAGCCTCGACTGATACAGCTTAAAGTAAAGGAGAATATGTAAGCGTACGCCTAGAACGATGTTAGGAGAGAAAAGGGAAATTGCCTTGGAACTCACTAAGTAGGCCTCTTCCCTTTGTTTCTGTGTCGCAGAGCTACCCTGACAGACGGCAGAGAGGTGTGCCTGGAGCCCACCGCTCCCTGGGTGAAGCTGATCATCAAGGCAATTCTGGACAAGTGAGTCATTTGTTCTCTCTGAGCGCGGCTTATCGAGTAACTGTATCTTAAATGAGCTAGCAAACACGCACAGCACAAAGCGTTCAAAAATTCTGTCTCCTTAGGCAGTTGCTACTGTTTGTGTTCACTACCCGGGACAAACGCTGTGGTTGCTTTGAGCTTTAATGATAGCACTAGGTGTCAAGTGGAAGCATCAAACTATGGAAGCCCACAGTTACTGAGTCCTTGCGAAAAGCTCACAAGGCACCAGTGTCCCTCAGGTTCAGTAACAGCTTTTAAGGCACTTGGACACAGCAGCACAAACCCTTAGTGGTGGGTTTCATCTGATTCCAGGGAGTGATACCCGTTCCATGGAAAAGCTCTAATTGTCTCCTTTTCCATTTTCTTTCTTTTTAGGGCAAACGCCAAACCTGAGACAGCGTCCTAAGACCAAGAAGAAAAATGTCCTAACTCTTCCAGGAAGGCAAAATGGGAGAGACGCTCATCCAGCTTCTGGCAGCTCATCTCCTCCTGCCTGCTACGTTCACACTTCTGACAGCATCTAGAGAGCACGGATTCCCTGGTTTTGTAGTTAGTTGACAACAGTACTTTAGGTCTTTTAAAAAGGTCTCATTATGTAGCAGAGAAACAACGGACACCAGAAAAAGCGGGCAGGAAAACCAGCTTGTGAAAGGAGATGGAGACCATCCTGGAGTTGTTTTGGCTAAACGCAGCTGGATCAGCGCAGTGCATTCTCACAGAGCTTTCACTAAATGACACCCTCCCTTTTTGCTAACAGTTTAGGAAAAGGCCAGTGACTCCTCTCTGGGAAAGCACGGACAGGCAGCACCAGCTGTACCTAGGCTGCTGCACTCAGAGTGGGCTGCTGACCAGAACAGGGAAGCTTGCAAAATTAGGAAGCCAAAAATCTGAGACATCCGTTTTTGTGCCATCGTTTTAAAGATACTGTTTCCTGTGAATTAGTGTTGTGAAGCTATAAACATATAATTAATGCCATCTTTCGGTTAGAAAAAAACACTTTAGCTATTTGTATATTTATTTTTATTTATTTATGTTTGCATATTACTTTACTTTTGTACATGAATACAGTTGGTCTTCAACATTTATTTATTTATTTATGGAAAAGATTTACGTACCTAATAAATGCTTGTTGAAATATTTTCACTTTGTGTGTTATTAATTTCCTCATTGAAATACAGAACTGAAAAAGAGGATGCATTTTCTTTCATTTTGTATCACGTACTGGGTTCTCAGAGGGACAAGTGGTGGCTGAGTTGCGAAGGGCAGCTAATTACAACAGCAAACTCTTGCCTCTTGTGGCTGCAGATGGTTTCCAATAGGAGGAATTATAAAAATTATCTACTTTCTTCTTCTTTTCTTGCCAGACCCAATGTTTTCGGAGGTCTGGGTGATAGAATTCAAAGATAGAAAGTAAAGAACAAATACTGGTTAGTCACAGAACTTCCGAGGCCACAGCAGTGGTGGCGCTCTGATAGCATGCCAGCTGAGGATCTGGCACTGAATGAAGTTTTTCATTAACTTAAATAAGCAGGGAAACCTGATAAACATCACGGAAGTCACAGAGCATCCTCCCTAATTCCAGCAAGGAGGGAGGACTACACCAGGAGAACTCCTAAGAAACAGAGCGCCAATTGTACGGCCACGCGTCTGCCTGTGACACAGCAATTTACAGAAAAATGGCTGGAATGCGAGCAGCAAAAGCTTGAGAAAATCCGAAGGTTGAGCAAATGTTTTGATATTTGGGTTTTGTTGGTCTTTTCCCATAAGGAGCCACTCCATATTCTGCACAAACAGCTCATGTTTGCTCATGGTGCTAGATAAAAAGGGAGTTTCTGGCACTGTTCGAGGAAGCTCTTATGCAAGATGACAACTATTCCAACCACACGTTGCTCCCTATCCCCGTCTCTGCCCCTGTCCCGCAGCACTGCATTGCACAGCCGCCTAGACTTCATCCTCAGAACCTAAAGGAGACAAAGCTTCTCAAGCAGACGGGTTTTGCTCAGGCTTGTCTTACAACACTCAGCCTTCCTGTTTTCTGAGAGATTTTTACAAGCTGGCTTCTTTCGGTAGTCAGATTTGGAGGTAAGCATGTCAGAAATATCAGCCAAGAATGGGGAGAAGTGGGGAAGAATCACATTGAATGCAAGCCCGTAGATGGATGTGTGTATCCTAAAAGACTGACAACAGCTTTAGTGCTCTACAGATACTTACAGTAAGCGTGTAACCTTTGTCACCAGCAAAATCCCAAGTTACTGGGAGCTGAATCACGGCCAAGGAAGGGCTCTTCTCATAAATTCTTCTGTCCAAAACACCAGCAATGGCTGTGCTCCCAGGACCCCAGGCAGGGCATCTGCACAGCAGCTGAACCAGAGCCCTCCTTTCTCCAGAGGTTATCGCCCATCAGTGAGACACGACTCAGGGGCTGGCTAGAAATGATGAAACATTGCATTTCTGTCCCACGTGCACTCACTCACAAGATACCTTGCTTAGGAACACAACAACCACCCTCGCGCTTCCAAAAATGTGTTTCAGTGCTCTCAGAGGCTGCTAAGAGAAGCACTGCAGCTCTTATGACTGGATGACTACCTTTGGCAAACGTGGGCTGTTCGTCCGCGTTGGTTCTGCTTTGGTGATACCGTCTCTTCAAAGCTGAACTCGCACTCCCTGAAATTACTAATTCTTCTGGCAAAACATTTTTACACTGAGACACTTAACAATTAAACCTGTTATGAACTAGTCAACAATCTTAGCTAACATATCCAAAGTGGTGTTCTGCTCCCCACGAACAAGGCCAGAGATTATGTATGTCCAGGACAAACTGCCATCTCCCCTACAAATAATACCAAGGCGCTCGTTTGGCAGGTTCCTTCTTTTCAAAACCCAATTGCTTTCTTAATTTCACTAAAGTACTGAAATTCACATGGACAACATATTTTATCAGATCACAATTTGGTCCAGTTTCTTCCCTTGAGACTCGACAAATTTCACTTACGAGGTGTTTTAAACACCTATGATTACTCTAGACGCATGAGGTTAGAAAGAAAAACAAGTAACTTCTAAGTGCTTATTTTAATCAGGTGATATTACAACTCTTATTGTCAGATACTTTCTCTTTTCATATTCTGAACAAATGAAATCTTCCGAAGAGCTTAAGTGACTTAGGTGACAATGCCTCGGTCATTTTAAGCTCATCATTTCCTGTTCAACGACTAGAGAAGCTTTTCAGTACAGAATTAAGCACCTAAATCCCTTTAGCCAAACTGATAAAAGACAAATTCCTTTCAGAGAACACTAGAAACTACTTATGTTTTGCCTTCATAAGACGCTGGCTAAGTAACTTCATTACAGTCAAAATATAGTCCAAAAGATTGGGATGAGATGTGCCCGTAATTATGTTGTGTAACATTTTCGCACAAGGCACTTAAACGCAATGCAAAGAGCTGAACAGAAATTCTGCATTCAGAGAGGGGGGCAGGGAGGGAAAAAGCCCCTTTATTTTGGGTTTGGAGGATGTCTGGCAATACTGTATTGATTCCCAAGTGCAAGCTCAGCATCATTGCTTAAAACTAATATCCCATGAAGAAGTGCAAACAGAAAGTGATGGATAATAATCACAATTCAAAGAAATAATTAAAAACGTACAGCAGCAGAAGTAATTTAGGGAATTCTGAAGTAATTTAGGGAATTCTGAAGTGCCATTGAACAGCCTGTGCAGAGATTTGGATTTCTTATGCAACACTCTCAGGTATTAGGAAAGCAGTGTGTACAGAACCCCCATGCTGTGCTGGAGCGCCCTTGTTCAGCACTTCGGCTGCTGGGAGTGCACCTTCCCAGTATAAAACCCGACGCAAAGGGAACCAGGGCAGGACACCTGCCAAGAAGAAAACTTCTGCACAGCAATGGACGGCAAATCTGTTGCTGTTGCCTTGGTTCTCTATCTGGTCTTAATGGCGGCGTCAGAAGGTAAGAAAATGATTTCTTAAAACTCACCTAACCACTGAATAAACATATATTTATAAATAGATATATATGCAAATGTAAGTGGGCTTCTGCTATGTTAATATCAACTTTTTGAAGAGATGTGCATCTTTAATAAACTGTCATTCAGAAATAAGAAGTAACATTTGTATTTGCATCTGTTAGCATGTTGTGGCTGTTTCTGGGGGTAAAACATGCTTCTCTCAGGAAATTAGTTTGTTCCTATGCCACAATATATGCCTTACCCTAGATTTTAAGAAACGTTTCAGTGAAGAGAGGACCTTTTTTCTAAACGTGTCCATACATCTCTTCTTTTCCAAATGACAACATTCTCCGATTTGTACTTTTATCCTTGGTAGGCATGTTGATGATAGTGCTTCCTCAAAGCAAGAATTGTGCAATTTGAAAAAGAGAACAAAGAATACGAGCAGATGATTATGGCAGAAACTAGTAAACGATATGTGCACATAGCTGATGACGGTAACCTACTTTGTTCAAGTGATGCAATTTAGGTGTAGAGTCTGGCCAGGCACAAAGGCCCTATGAAAACATCAACGTATTTTCACTTAGAAATCCAAGTTTAACTTTAAATGCATCTGTACACAAAAAGCTCTGCTGCTGTTGTGCAGATGCAGTTAATTTTATCTCAAAGTCTTCAGCAAATCAGAGTGTCTGAGTCACAAGAATAAGGCTGACAGAAAGGAAGGCTCTTTGCTTCACAGGAGCAAATAATGAGATTGTTCATTTACCTAGACAGAACTTATTTTTGCTCTACAGGTAGGGCCCTGGCGAAGACGGAGACAAAAGGCTTCCAATGCCTGTGCACAAGCACTCATTCTAAGTTCATCCCTCCCAAGGCTATTCAGAATGTGAGATTAAACCAAAGAGGACCTCGCTGCAAAAATGTGGAAATCATGTGAGCACTTTTGCAAAACAGCATCTCGCTTTCAATAGGAGGAAGTGACTTGGCATTTCACACCCTGGTTACTTATTTACTTTGGGCAGAACGATAGATCCCTTGCAAAGCCTCATAGACACTAAGTATAAGGTATTAGGCCTTCTATCCAAAGGAATGAGACAATTTCCTGCCAATGACAGTATTTTAAAAGGCTCTCCAAGCTAGTATCTTAATTATGACCAAGATCAGAGGACAGAGGTAGATCTCCGCAACACATTCAGGGCACGATTAATAATTTAGACGATGAAGAATCAATCAAAGACACCATCTTGATCCCATCGATATGAGTTCAAACAATTTCCACTAACTTGGTCTGCACGTGGCGAAGTTTGAAGCGCTGCGAGTTATTCCCTATGTCTGAATTGCGTACAGAGCATTTTCCTGCGCAAGGAGTGTGGAACTTCAATTGTAAAATCCATGTGTATACAAAGAAAAAGATAGGGTAAGCTTGAGTTAAAATCACATCAGGAACTATTCACATGAATTGGATCAATGCATTCATGTAAACAGAAGGGAGCTTCAGGGTTTTATGCTCTCACTATGGTTTCATAAGCAAATAATACTTGTACTATCATCCCCTCTGTGCAGCATTGCGTGTCATTCAGTTCCACCTCACTAGTAATTGGTTACTTCAGCCAGGTTTGAGTTTGGGGAAAAAAAAAGAAGTTTCTAAGATAATTAAGTTCCTGAAAGATCTGCTAAAGTATGATCAGATAGAGAACAGAAACCAAATAAAAATTTATCAGGCTCATTAAAAAGATTGCACCATAAGCACCCATATTGACGTCATTCATTTAAAAAAACCCCAAACTATAATATAAGTATAGAAAAAGTATAGGAAAATCATTTTTCCCTAGTTTTCTCAGAAATGCTCGCTGGAAAATATCAAACAAGTTTAATAAACAGAAGTGCGTACCATGTCCTCCAGTTTCTGAACTGACAAATGGCTAAGATAAGTTTCAAAGCATGAGGAGAGTGGGAGGGATCCACGTAGCCTCAGCTTCTTTGTGTCTTCCTTGGCAGAGCTACACTGAAAGGTGGCAGACGAGTGTGTTTGGAACCCACTGCTCCCTGGGTCCGGCTCACTGTGAAGGCTATTTTGGCCAGGTAAGGTGCTTTCTTTAGTAGAACTGCTTCACTTGAAAGCTAGTTTTAGAACGCATATTTTTAATTTCTTGGCATGAAAATCACCCTCTTCAGGCGTTAGTAATTCTTTCCAACAGTTCTCTCTACATCTATATTTCTAAAAGCCTGAGGATTAAAATCGTTTCCTTGCTTTGATACCTTCCCTGCGCGCGAAGCCACCCAAAAGGCCACAGGTGTGATGCACCTAAACATCCGCTGAGAGACAGCACTGTCTGGGTGCGTGTTCGACACTTCCAAAAATCAAGCTATGAGAGTCACTTCCTCTTTCTGGGCATAATTCAGATGTACAGCTGGCATTTCTAAGCTTGCTACCTTTCACTGCTGCAAATGGGGACAATCATGTCCCTGCTTCACGCAATTTGGACACAGGCTCATGGAATTCCTTTCTGTTGGAGCACTGCTTGTGTAAATGCAGGGTTTTTTTGTCTTTGCGTGTGTCAATTGGTTGATACAGTAAAAACAAGTCATTAACAACTTGTGAGCACCTATTGCTCTTCTTGTAGCATGTATTAATGGTAACTGTTCCATTAATAAATTTCTGAATTCACTTTACACTTCATCTAATTCCAGGGCCAGAGACAATACTGAGTCACCAATCAAAGAAAAGTCAAGGAAAAAAATGCCTTGGAGTTTTTCAAGGATATGAAGCGAGAGGAAACACGTGCGATGAGAATGACAAGGAACAACCCTCCCTTCTCCTACATTACTACATTTCATTTTATTTTTTTTCCCCTGAGGTGGTTGCTCATTCTACTTAGTTCCTTTGCTGTGTCTCTCTCTCAAACTCTAGCTGTGACGGGTCGAGGAGTTCAAGCTTAATGAATGTGTTTTGCTGCTGTAAGGACAAGAATAAACAAGAGGAAATTCGTTACCCTTAAATGGCCTTACTTAAAGTAGAAATAGAAAGGATACAATTAGTAAACACATGAATAAACGTATAATAAGGAAGAGTCCATGTAGCTTTGAAGGAAGTCTTCTTTCACACACTTGTTACAGTTCTTTGAAGGTGACAACAAGCCTACAGATGTGGAAGTTCCCACAGGCACAATCTTTCTGAAATCCTTTCACAACCCTCACCAAACATTAGAAATAACGAGGCTAAGAAAGAAGTCTTGGAAATGGATACATACCCGGTGAATACATAGAAATGAAGGACAGAGTGCAAAAGGGCAGCTTTATTTGATAAAGGGACGTCACCCATGGGTTCCTACACCAGCTGCTGTGGGGTCCCCTTTGGTTTGGCATATCCACAGGTGGTCTGCGAAGGTCATTTGCTATAAGTAGCAGTATTCTGATAATACTAAACGAAGAGTAATAAAGACCAAGCTCAACATTAAAGAACCACAGAAGGACCTTAGGAGACTCACTGATTAGGGAATAAACCACCAGGTGAAATTCACCGCAGTAAGAAGCCAAAGTGACTGACATAGGAAAAAATTACAAAGCTCATATAAAAATGAGGCATTCTAGGCTGACCAGTAGCACATACGGGAGAGAACTTGGGATTATGCTAAATTGTACAACAGGAAGATCAGATCAGGGCTCAGCACTGAAACAAAACTTCAGAGACACGCCAAAAAAACCCAGAAACCCAACCCATCCAAACATAATGTGAGGAGTTACTAGGGCATGAGTAAGAACCAATAAAATTTGTTATGCCACTATGTAACTGCGAGATTCACCCCCGTGCAGAGCACTGCGCAGCCCCTGGCTCCCATCTTCAAGAAGACGGAGCAGAGTTGGGAAAGGTTGAAGGTAGTGCAACAAAAATGAACAAATGCTCCATACAAAAAGCGACGAAGCAAACCAGATCTCTTTCTTTCAAAAGTGAGGTACCACTTTCAAAAGTGGCCATGAGAGAAGTGAATTCACACCCATTTCTCCATGAAAGAACCATCCTTGAGAAAGCGGCAGAGATCCTCCAGCAGCGGCTCCTGACAGCTGTAGCAATGTGTTCTACAAAGACCGAAGATTACTTCATTTTCTTTCTTTTCATTTTTCATCCAGAAAATAATTTCTTTTGGCAGCATATCTTTAAAATGATCTATGAGACAATGTCACTCACTGGAATGGGGAACGCTGACTAAAATGTGACTGCCCGAAGGAAATGCTGAGTGTTTGTAAGTGGCCGCAGGTAAACAGTATTTGACGGGATGTACGTGGAGCACGGCTGCCAGCAAGCACGCATGGGCTGACACCGGAACCACCTCCCGTGAGGTGCTTCCCTACGTCTCATCAACAGTTCCAAATCACTGCCAGCCTCGGGGTAGCCTAATGACTGGGAGTTAATGGCTTTCAGAAGGAAGCAGCCAAAATTAGAGATACTGAATTACCCGTGTTATTTCTGAAGTGATATTTATTGTGCTGTAGTTTCTGCTTACAGATAGGAAGACGCAGGCGGAGACACACACATACATATATACAAAAAGAAGTTTAGAACCCATACGTCTGAAGGAAAGAACACATTATTTATTTTAATAAAATGGGAAAAAATTGCCATTTTTTTCTCTCATGTTAGTTCTACCCGATACTATAACAAGCCACATTTTTTTGCTTTGCAAAAGGATTTTGCAGCTGATATACCAATTAAGTTAAATGTTACTGCTCAAGGGTCCAGGAGACTGCTTACGAGACTAAGCATCAGTTTAATGTGTTAATTCCCATTGCATTTATTGTTAATTTCTTTCTATGGTCAAAAAGGGTGTTAAAGATGTTTTCCCTTAATGATTTGCTACACGTCGTTTACGCCTGGCAATATAAATCTAGTTTCTGAGGACAGAAAGCGCTAAAGTGCAGATTCTAGCGGCAACCACCAGACCAGAGATACGTGGTCAGACCAGTGGAGGACTGCAAGCAAAAATATCATGACTGCCCTGTCGGGTTGGATTTTACGAGCCCCAGGGTGGGAGAGTGGGGTTTGGGGGACAGCCGCAGGCTAGAGAGAACATCAGGCTGCAAACACACATGTAGGAAACTCTCAGGGCAGTCTCGTTCGTGGTAGGGACTGACCTCCACTGCAATCCCCAACCGCAGCAACGCCAGATTCAAATCCGAATTCATAAGCTGACTAAACACATCAATCGCTCCTTCCCAGTGCTGCCCCCCCTGGTTTGGTAAATAGTAAGATTTGACCTATCCAGCGGCTTGAGATCCAATGGATTGGCAAGTTTATACATAACAGCTTTTATGCGAACCAGATCTCATTTATAATACTAAACAGTATGTTTTCATTCAAGATTCAGACGTTCACATTTTTGCACTTCTTTCACAGGCAGGCTATCTGCCTGCGTTCACCTGAGTGCTGCAGAGACGCTCCCTGTGGCTATGCATCCCCTGCAGCGATCACACCGCCAGCCAGTGTCCAGGCTACCCCCTGCCAAGCTGCATCTGCTGTAGCTTAAGCAGACAGTAACACAACAGCAAACGACATTTTAAGGGCCAGAAATGAATGTATGACGTATATTATGTCTACCGTCCACTTCTAATTTAATCAAAAGTTCCCGGCATGAACTTCTTAAAACTTACCATGTGTTTCCTCCCGCCTCTTCCATATCTTATTTCCACAGTCAGAAAATGCTTCCTGCCAAACTCATGAAAGGGAAACACGACTAAAGCAATAACCGCAGCCCTCGCAGAGCTGGTAAAACCCCAGCTGCCGGTGCCTAACAATTCTCTAGTTGGACGTAGTATCTCCTCTGTTAATACCAGGTAGATGGATTTTATTTTTAACATGAATATTTGTTAATGTTCATTGATATTTTATGTAGATACTATAATGAATATTAAGGTATCATTTTCTAGTATTACTAGATGCCTTATATTAATACTGTCAACCACTTTTCATACTGCATTGGATCAAACGAAACATTTCATTTAATCCACAACGATTTTTTAAGTGAAACCTACAATACAGAATTAACTGTTTTCAAGCAGAGCTGAAACCTATATCATAAATAAATACGCAGTTGCAGAAATACATACTCATACTATGATATTTATAAAGACAGAATTAAAAGGCAAATGAAGTAAAAAGCTGTACTGCTATTCTGGGATTCCAGAGGCATTCAGGAAATTCCAGCACTTACCTTGAGCTGACTAAGGGTACATAACCATCTATATTTAGACACAAGTTTGAAAAAAAAAATTCACAAACTGACCTAAGCTTTTCTCCTTTCTTTGCTATCACTTCCTCATGGAGCAAGTCAAACCCCAGATGTTTAGGAGACATTCTGCTTTCTATGCATCTGCTCCCTATGCTCTGCCTCACTGTAAACTTCCACAAGTGTTTGCACAACACCACGTCCCGTTTCTGAGCAGCGGCAGTAATTATTTCCCAGGCTCAGTATTTGCTTCTTCAGCTCTCCACGGGTCAAGTGGAATGGCAGGCGAATGCTAAGCCCTTTGTGGGGAAAAGGCGGCAGTTTCAGAAGACAGAGCAGGATTGTTTCCCTGGGGAACAAGAGCAGCTGGCAGAGAGCACACACAGGAGACAGCAGCTGACAGAGCTCAGCTTGCACAGGCTGGACCCTCGTTCCAGCGAAGGCTTTGTCTCCTGGGCCTTTGGGGTCTTGTGTGCAGAACTTCTCAAGTGAGAGGTTTGAATTTGTCTAAAACAAGACAGAACCTTAACTTCCTTAAGAGGCTGGAGCTTTCTTCTGGAACTGAGGCGACTCAAACCAGCAAGGGACTGGAGTCCAGCTCTCCCCCATCCCACGTGATGGCCTTGGTCTCCAGAAGCATTACACATTAATTCCCCCTCGCTGTGTCCCTTGTGTTTGGGTGTCCTTTGCTACATGCAAAGACTCTAAACGATCCCAGTCAAGATCCCAAAAGATTCCCTTTTGACTTTTGTGTTCATTAGATAAGGCAATGAGTCATGAAAAAAAACCCCCACTGTTTCCATCCTGCAGCACAGAGAACACATCCTATATCCTGCCTTAAAACACAGGCAAGGGGGGTATTTACTTCCCTTTTCAGCAGTCTGTCAGTAATCGCACGGTTGCATAACTGTTGTTTTGTTCGTTACAAGCGTGCTTTTAACAGGCTTATGCATGGAAGGTCTCTGCTTGCGGCGGTATCAGCTCACTCGGTGACGTTACCCTTCAAAAGGAGCGCAATTCCATTTGCACCAGTCACCTCTGATGGCTGGCGGGAAAACACACGCTGCCAAGCTCAGATAATGGATTTGGAGTTGCCATAGGCAGGGGCAGGGACGAGATCCTGGGCAGTGTTGAAGGGATGTAGGGAGAACTTGGGCGAAGCACGGCACTCCCAGGAACACAGGTTAGGAGTGCCTTTGGGCTTGATCTTATGTCTCAACCTTTTTATGCCACTATCGTTTCTGTTACACTCCCTTCACACAGTCCCGATGAAACTGTGTCACATCAGGGAAAAAGCAGAGGTAGAGGAGATGCTTTAGCTCTCAGAAAACATAGTGGTTTTTTATTTCATTGCAAACATCCTGCTTTTTTAGACAGATACTTACTCTTAGCTCAGGGGCAGGGTTAATCATATAGGTGGAGTAAGCTCTTGGCTTCACTTTTGACCTGGGGATTTCTGCAGATCTGTTAGTGCCAAACATAGGAAACAGCTGAGTCTAGTGGGAAGGAGGACAAGCGGTCATTGGCTTTACTTGGGGATTTGAGGGGGAATTTTCTTTTTGCCTCGGACATTAATGACATTTCAGCGCACACCAAAATTAGATAATAAAGCTGCAAAGCGTACCTAAGAAAAGTGGGACCCCTAATATAATTTTAATTACCCTCTCTGTGTGCATACGTATGCAGAGACACAGGGAGAAAGAGAGAGAACCCAAAAGAAAAGAATCAGCAAAACCTCATTCCAACTAAAATGGTTAAAGCTCCAACATCTACAATCCGACACCAGTGAAACCACTCTGTTAATTTAACATAACATATACAACGTAATACAGCATAAACAATACAACACAACCGTCAGTACCTGGTAAAATCCTCTCCTTTTTCCTGCCTTCAGAGAACTAAATGTATTTTTCAGTAAAGCTCTCTAAGACACACAGCTAAGGAGAAGTGCTATTAGGAGTCAGAATTGGTATCTTTTGGGAGAGACAAACTCAGTGATATCTTTTCTTGAGCCAGCTGACACGGTGATGGGAAACATGAATTTTCATCACAAAGTTCCTTTTATCAAGTAAGTTAATAAATGGTACACAGTAAACCATAATAAATTAGGGGCAAACTATTAAATTATTACTATAAATAACTCATAATGCTTTCCAGGTTAAGATAATTGAGTTTTTACGAACTCCTCAGAGTCGGGGAGAAGCACCTCTATAAATCCAGAGACCACAGAAACTCGAAGCTTTGAGGTTGGAGGTGACAAGCAGCAAAAGTCAGCATGGTCAAAAGGACAACGTTATCATGGCACTGAAACAGAACGGCTTTTCCTAATCACACGCACTCCAGATGGGTTAAAAAACCAAATCTTCATTTAAGCAACAGATCAGCATTTGAGCCCAAGTCTTGCCTTGAAACTGTCTCCCTCGCAAGGTAATCTCTCTACCAGCCGCAGCAAATAAACACTCAGCATTCGTGCAACGAGGTTCTTTAACAGAAATGTCTACAGCAGTGCTGTAATACTTAATGTTATTTCCCTTTGTTAAGACCTATGGTTATGGTCAGTGAAAAAGATCACAGAAAAGACTAATTACAAATACCTAGACTTACAAAGGAAACAAAAGCAGTTGCATTCAGCAGGTCACACTATTTTGTTTGCATACAAAGCTGCCTCTGTTTATCATTCGTTAACATGTGTGACATGAAAAATGCAGGCATGATTTTCAAAGCCGTTCAGAATTCAGTATCTGCTTCCCACAGGAAGCTCTGAACACTGCAGCTTCAATTGCTTTACCAAACAGACAGTAGTAGAGATGAATTTACTTTGTAAGATGTCCCATGAACAGAAAAAAAGACAAGAAAAAAGAATTAAAATCATTAACATGAAAATAATGCTGAGGTAAAATCCTAACCCCAGTGAAAAAGCTTTTCAGTGATTTCAGCACTGCCTGATTTCCACTCCAGTGGTGTAAAATCAGATAAGTAGAAGCTATCATGATAAATGGAGATACGAAATGAAATGTTTCAAGCCTAGATCTGGCATCCCTATGAAGAACAGTTATCACCCTGAAGAAAATAATAAAAAGTTGTAACATAAATGTAACTGAAACCATTGCAAAGTTATATTACTAAATAAGGGCACAAAATTTACCAAAGTCTACAAAAGAAATCCGAATGCATGGCTTTTATTATACACATTTTAATAAATTAATACATTATATCATTCTCAGCAGAATAATTCCTCATCATCTAGGAAGGAGTTTCACAACAGTCATGTGACTCATTTTTACCCCATCTGGGAAATTCCTCTAACGCAATCTCCATGCTAGCAGAGCACACATGCCGGGCACAAAACGATATATAAGCAAGATGCATCGCCCAGACCAGGCATCCGCAATCCTCCAGGACAAGAGAGGTCACTGCTCCACAGAACCAGAGCTGAACGATCCAGCAAAAACCTCCTGTCTAACCATGAACGGCAAACTTGTGGCTGTCCTGGCTCTTCTCCTGATTTCAGCGGCTGTGTCTCAAGGCAAGTAAATCCCTCCCAAGATCCCTGTGGCTGTAGAACCATCTGGGCATCTGCCAAGATGCTCGTCCTTGCAGCGAGGTAGCTTTATATTTGTTGCAGCAAATTAGGTTTTTTTTCGAGAGATTTTCAGCACCTTCTCTTCAGTCAGAAATCTACCGGGCAGCCCTTGTACTGAAGAGTTACTGACATCTTGTGGGAAAAATTTTAAGGATGCAACTTAAATTCACTTTGTTTCTATGTTTCACCTGAAGTGTATGCAGCACAGACAGGATCTCCTTCTTGAATGTTTGAATATTTCTCTCCTTTCCCACACAAAGAACAGTTTATGATCTTATATTTGTTACTTAATGTTCATACTGCCCCAAGCAAGTAATATACAGCCGGGAACGGAGAAAAAACAGTATGAACATAGAAGCGTGGACAAGGCTCAAATTAATGAAAAAATCTAGGGCTCTGTCCTCCGTATAGTTGCCAGTTCTTCAATCCAGATATTAAAATTATGCAACTAGCAGTACAGTGCGGTCAGTACAAGTAACCACAAAATGTGGGGTTTTATTTGAAAAAGATGTGTTAATTTAGTTCTAAACGTACTTGGGCATCAGCTCCTCTGAAACAAATGAGCAACTGATCTTTATACCATGAGGATTTAAGCAGCTTGGACAAATGCAGTATTTTAATTGCGAATATAGTGCAAATAGAGCAGTCATGCTTTATGTCTGATAGAGTGATGGTACGACCGCCTCTCAAACCACGATCTTCCTTTTCTGCTCACAGGTAGGGCCCTGGCAAGGATGGGAACCGAGCTGCGGTGCCAGTGCATAGCCACTCATTCGAGGTTCATCCCGCCTAAATCCATTCAAGATGTGAAGCTGACACAGAGCGGCCCCCACTGCAAGAACGTTGAAGTCATGTAAGTAGCTCTGCAAGAGCCTCCCTCTTCGTCACCGACACCGGGCTTTCACGCTTCGTGACAAGTACAACAGTTAGCAGGCTGACATGATGTAGTCAGATTTCGGTATTCTTTTGAGAGAGACAGTTTTAAGTAATACACCGTGTTTTTCATCGTCTTGATGACCTTAGGTATTCCTGAACTGATCATTATTTATCTGTCATTGGACATATATTCAATATTTCTGGTGGTAGAACATGAATTTCAAGGACTGGTCAGTTAACACACAAGGTAATAACGTAGTTTAAATCCTGCATTTATTAGGCAGGCAAAACTCCCATTAAAACAGTCTGCGTCACTCTCAGAGAGGAAAAATTAAGTTCCCACAAGCAGACTTAGGGAAGCAATGAAACTAATCTGGTCTTGAATAGCATGGAGGAGGGACTGAAATGTTGAAATCCTTATACTGCCGAAACACCTTTTCACCGCTGGAGGTTTCAATCGTTGCGAAAGAAAGCTTTACTAAGGTAAACAAATTCAAACCAAGCAGCCATATGTATTGAGAAAGATTTTTGGGAATGTGTGGCTGCTTGGAGAGCAGGCACACAGACTCATGCAACTTCTGCACCGTTTCAGTCTCCTCAGTTGTGGAACACATATAACAAAATGGCCAAGTCTGATCTAGAGCAGCTGGGATGAATTTATACTAACTAATCTAAAAATGCACTATTACATTCTGTGAGTAAAGCAAATCCCTGCAGTAGTTTCCTGACTTTTCTTTATTTCCTGTGTTGCAGAGCTACTCTGAAGGATGGCAGAGAGGTGTGCTTGGAGCCCACTGCTTCCTGGGTACAGCTGATCGTAAAGGCAATTTTGGCCAAGTAAGTCCCATTCCCTCTCAATTTGGGCAGCTGAGTGGTAAACCTCCCCAAAAAAGCCAATTTGTAGGATTTCTTAGCGGTACTTTCCATTTTCTCTTAATCAGATTTAAAGAACAAGGAAACTTGCTGCTTAATTACAGAATTAGTCTTAGTCTTTCTGACCTTGCTGCAAGGTCCATGTTCAAGCCGATACATCACTCCTAAACCTTTGAGTACTGGCAGCTCTGTCTGGAGGGGAAGGAACACAGAAGTGTTTGGCTCCCTTTGAAAAACAAAACTTTAAACAATTCATCTTCCCCATACTTACAGTAGCATATGTTAATAATTCGTGTTTCCGAGTTCATGAGTTTCTTGGTGCGAGTAAATGCAGAAACTCACGCTGCGGAAGTTTCCTAGTGTGGCACCAGGTATGCACACACTGGGCTTTCAGTAACTGCTTTTGAAACATCCACTTTATTCTCTCTATGCCTCAAGGTAGCACAGAGAGTTGGAAACAGACCACTCATCCTCAACTGTTAGTGCAATGCTAAGCAAGGAATGATAACTGTTCTTGAACCTCTTTTTAAATTATCCTCTTCCCTCACCTCTTGACAGGGCTCAACTCAATTCTGACTCGCCACTCTAAGAAACACCAGGACAGAAAAACTCTGGGAAGTGCTTCTGCTCTTCTGTTGAGAGAAACAGTCAGGAAAAGCATCGTTCGAGCAGTGTACCATCTTCCACTTGCTGCATCACTGTTACTATGTTAATTATGGATTATTTTATTTATTTATTTATTTATTTATCTGCATGTATTTAAGAAAGTCTTGCAAAATGGTCAGCGTTGTCTGTGGGACACGCTGTTCATTGACACTGAAGATGCTGGATGGGAAAAGTGGTTTGCTAAAGGAAATGAAGAACCCTTGGCAGCCCTTTCCGCCAAATACAAGTAGTTAAGTGCAATGCACTTACGGCACAGATTGTTTACACTAAGCCTTACTATTTTGCTACTACAGCAGCAAACTGATAATTTCTCCTGCTCCCCTGGAGTGCACTAGTATGTTGTGTCAACAACAGTTTCCTGAACCGCAGTCGGCCTGTGGCTAGACTGTGAACCGTGATTTCTGACTTGAAAAATCTAGCCTACAGAATCTGTAAGACAGTGAGTTTGGTATTTATTTGCTGTGATTTCCATGATATTTATAAATGTATTTATTGAGTCGTTTCTATACAAGAGAGAAAATTATGATAACTTATTTAACTTTACTGGATTTTCCATTCCTACTACTAATTTCTTAAGAAATATTCACAATCTCATTGCTCTGTACAAAGACTTGGTTGTATGTCTAATTAGCCACTCAATCAGCTAATGGAAAAAACTGCATCTTATGTATACAGAACTTGCTTGTGAAAGTGTAATTATTCCTAACCATGTATTATTAAATGTTTTCTACCAAAAATCTGTTTGTTATCTGCCTGATATTTTACATTTTCATTTGCTTTATTTGGAAATGGTCTGGTTCGTTTTTGCCAGCTCAGCCTGATTTCTGGAACTGAAATGAAAAATTTTCGTACATGGTACCATAACTCACCCTGTTACGGTAACCAGACACTACTGAATGCAGTCACAGACTCTTAGGGTAGGGCGAAATCCTCGCTCCCCTCTCTTCAGGCTACTCCCAGTCCCTGGGGACTGGTGGGCTGCAGGGCAAGGCTCCTTATTTAAGTACCTTGCAGACAAGCGAATTTTACCCTCAGATGCCTAAACACTGCCAGTGACCAGATCAGCCCCGGGGTTGTAAATCTTAACTACATCACAAGGCCACTATTTGACTACCAAAATGGGAATTTGTGACCTTGTGTAACAAACAACTGCTTCCTATTCTGATCCCTGAAATGCGGAGTGCTGTGTACACGATGCCTGCCTCTAAAAGTAAAAGGTCTGGCTATTCCTCCCCACCGTGCAGAGGCACTGATGCTCGGCCCCTTTGGGAGAGAAGCACTCATACTGCACATGAACACCAAGGAAGGATTCTGGTAGATAAACTAGGATGCTTCATATTGTCACCACCCCACCTCCAGTCCCACGGGGGCTGTTGGAGAGCACAGCTCTCATAGGTGTAATGCATCTTCCCACTAGAGTCCCAGCACAGTTGACAGCAGTATAAAACATCCACGCTTAACAATTCTCTGAAATCATCAGCTCAAAGTGCAACAGCGGCCAAATGAAAGCCAGCGACATGCTGGGCACCTTCAGGAAGAGAAATGAGGATAAGAGAGAGAGGGCATAGGCTCAAAGCCTATTGCTTTAAACTAGTGTATACCTATTTACTGAGGCATGCACACCTTTAATCCACTTTTACCTATAATCTAGATAGCCTTAAAACAGCAGAATGCTTTTTGCCAGGTAACTTTGTGATCATAAAATGAGAGCTGGTTTTGGCTTGCTTCTTCTTGAAGATCCTTTGCAGTAAGATTGACACCAGTCCTCTCCTCAACCCATATTATTTTGGCATCAGTTGGAGGCCTCCAGCCATCTGAACTCTAAACAATGTGCCCTGTGGGCCTCCAGTTATAAGGCCATGCAGAAGCCATAGGAGAAAAATGCACCCTTTGAAAACACATGGACTATTCAGTAAGTGTCTTTGTGTGTGTGTGTGACCGCGTGCACGTCTGTGTAACATACCAGAAAGCTGACTAGGCGGTGAGTAAGAGTCAGGTCGTTTGCGCCACAATGAAAGGAAGGACCCTGAGATTCCACTGCAGCTAACTACATGTTCTTGTCCATCTTCTCCTTTTCCCAACCTCTTGCAAGCTTCTGCTCCCCTTGGCCACATTATTTAGCATCTACATTGCATTTCTACCAGCCTGTCAGAAGGCCATGCCATGTTACAGCCGCCATGCGTATTCATCACCCTCCATTCATTTCTCTACCACCCTCCTCGCAATTCAACGTAACAGAGGTGTTTACAGGTCCTTTCTGTCCTCGGCTACTTTCTTGGTCCCTTACTTCATCTTCCTTCCAATCGGCTTTCACTTCCTTCTTTCACCAACAATTTCCATTTGGGGGCAAGAGCACAGTAGCAACAACCAACAGACCAAGCAACAACCTGGTGTCATTTCCTTACCCTCAGATTCCCCTCCCATGCTGGGTTGCTGTCGTTTTGCTCCTGTATCAGGAGCCTTTTCAATCATGAACTGTAATTCGTTCCCTCGAGTTTCAATGTTACTGTTCTTACCATACCAAAAGTGTATTTCTCTCTAATGTATACATGCATCAAACCATAGAGGAAGTCATTGAAAGAAATACTGGAAAGTCCCTGAAAAATACTATCAACTCTTCCTTAGAATAATAGAGAATACAAATACTGGTTTGCTGGCCTCCACTCCTCTGCCTGTGCTGAATATTGGCTAATACAAACATCCTGGTTACATATCAGGTGACAGATGCATTATCCATCTTTTAACTGCTTTTGTTTGTGGATTGCTTCCCATTCTGGAAGTGACTGCATTTCTTATGTTGTTATCACATAACATGGGAAAATCCCAGGAAAATTGCACATAGCATTGGCTTGATATTGCAGACTTGTCCCAAGCGTTGCATTTATTCTTGTTTATAACAGGATTATTATGAGTGACTCCACAGGAAATGGATTCTTTGAAAATTATCCAGAGTGCCACGGAAACTTCTGGGTCAGCAAATAGGCATTTTGTTTCTGTGCGCGAAAGTGAAACAAGAATTTTGGCACTTATAAAAATAAGCCCGAGACCTCTGTTGTTGAAAACCATCGTCAACATTTATTTTAGTATTACCTGCAGTTAATTATTTTTAATAATAACTATTAGTGCCAGTCAGTGCACAGATGGCTTCACCATTTCTGTGGATTTCTAGAGAGGAAGATGCTATGCGTGGAAGAATCTGGAAGGTAGGCTGACCTCCTGGAGGGCAGCTCTGTGAAAAGGGACCTGGGAGTCCTGGGGGCCAACAGGGTGACCATGAGCCAGCAATGTGCCCTGGTGGCCAAGAAGGCCAATGGCATCCTGAGGTGCACCCAGCAGAGTGTGGCCAGCAGGGCGAGGGAGGTCATCCTCCCCCTCTGCTCTGCCCTGGGGAGGCCGCAGCTGGAGCACTGTGTGCAGTTCTGGGCTCCCCAGGTCAAGAAGGACAGGGAACTGCTGGAGAGGGTCCAGCAAAGGGCTACGGAGATGATGAGGGGACTGGAGCATCTTTCTCATGAGGAAAGGCTCAGGGACTTGGGTCTTTTTAGTCTAGAAAAAAGAAGACTCAGGGGGGGATCTTATCAATACTTATAAATACTTAAGGGGAGGGTGGCAGGGGGATGGGAACAGTCTTTTTTCAGTGGTGCCCAGTGTCACTGGACAAGAGGGAACGGGCACAAACTTGACCATAGGAAGTTCCATCTTAACATGAGGAGGAACTTCTTTCCTTTGAGGGTGGCAGAGCGCTGGCACAGGCTGCCCAGGGAAGTTGTGGAGTCTCCCACACTGGAGACATTCAAAACCCACCTGGATGCTGTCCTGTGTGACTGCTGTAGGTGTCCCTGCTGTGGCAGGGGGTTGGACTGGATGATCTCGGGACGTCCCTTCCAACCCTGATGATACTGTGATACTGTGATCCCAATCGCGGAGCGCAATTTGGAAATTACAAAAGGAATAACCTCTTTTCCTTTAGTCAGATCTAATGCTTAGCAAGAGTTCAACTGCAAACTCTGAACTATTACAGCTGCGTATCTCCAGTACTTACAATGCATTTTTTCAAACCCATCACATTTTGGCCAGCTCAGCACCTTGTGACAATGACTCCTACCGTTTAATCACGCGCTGCAGGAGCACATACATTTGGTTGCTTTCAACATGACATGCTGAAAGCAATATAATTTTCTCATATTTTCACTTTTTTTCTTTTCCCATAATTCCTTTCTAAATGCTTCCTAAAACTCTAGACACCTTTTCAACCGCCATAAGACATTGTAAACAGTTCTATAAAAACATCAAACCTGTGACACATAGATCTATTTCCCCAGTGACAACAGCTAATTTACAGTTCCCTCTGCGCATATACAGTTAGGTCATAGGTATAACGAGGCTCGATACTAAATATCATCTGCCCTTTCCCGGGAGAGGCAGCAGAGTGACATCTTTCTACAGCTTTCTGCAGGCAGATTTCAACATAGCTACGCTCAATAATTTTGCATCATTAACAAATATCATTTATTTTAAACAATTATCAACCTCTGACAGGTCCAACTATCTTATGCCGTGACAGTTAAAATTCAAGAGGAACACAAGCAAATTCTTTTGAAAGAAAAGTTGTACTAGGTTGATCAGATCCCACTTGCCTGTATTTCCACGGACTCAGCCAATGACCCTTGCGGATACGTGAAGTAAGACTTTTCCCTCCAAAGGGCGTATTGGCAACTCCAGTATCAATCTGTCAATTTCTCTTATTCCTTACTGGATGATAGGTAAACTAGGGGAAAACATACTATTTTTTTCCTTTGCAGGTAACTATTTTTCATACATAAGCACCTTACAAAAACCTGTGGAAATAAGAGCTCATTAGACAAGCAGCTTGTTTTGAGAGTACATTTGGACCCAGTTAACCACCTTACCTCCAAACGAGCCTTCAGTTTTTGAGGAGGCAGCGGAACGAGAAGAGTTAAGCAGCTTTTCCGACTCGGCTAATACAAAATGCCATAATGCCAAAACCAATTTTTAAGCACTGAAGCAACATTCACACTGAGCTCCTGAGATTAATGATTTCTAGCTTTTCCTTGCAACTATTTACCAGAATGATGAAAGCTCCATAGCTCATAAGAGGACCAAATTAAGAAGTTCAACCTCTTAGCCTGGCTTTTTTATTAAAGATAAATATTACATGCTTCCACAGAAATAATGAGACTTCAAAACTACTGACAATTCTTTTCCTCCTCTTTTCTTGAGGTCACTTTTTTTCCAGGATTGCAAGCACACAAGAGAATCGGAATTCAGCTGTCCACACTAAAACCAAAATGTCAATAAAATCATAAAAGCTCAAAATAACCACCACTTCTATTTACCTTTAGGGAGCTCCTTTGTAAATGTTTCTGTCAGATTTGTTGACCTTTTTATTACGTAAGGGTATCATGGAGAAGGGAGCCTTCCCTCATATCCAGGGGCATGGATACATATTTCACCTTTTTCTCTGCCACTAAGTCAGGGCAATGAGTGTATTTATGGTCCTTGGATTCCTATCTGTTCCTTCTTCACAGTTTTGTTGGGCTATTAAAGTGGGATCACGACACGAGAATGAAAATGCTGAGAGAATCTTGAATGAACTACTGGCATTCCCAGGATTAAGAAAGAAAAATGCCAGGCCAATTAAAGGAATTGGGCGGTGCCAGAGAGCACTTACCTCCGGGAAATAACGAATGACTTAAGAGAAACTAAAACATAGGCAGACGATAGGAAGACAAACCTTAAATCCCAGAAACAGAAACTCTTTTTAAAAAATATTTGCAGTGTATTCTTTCCTTCTTTACCATTTTACGAAGCGCAGGACACACATACGAGGCGCACATTTGCCTGTCCTCTAAACTACCATCTCTCGAAGAGAGAGTTAGCTAGTGTATATTCAAACTATAGCAACCTCCAGCAGTGATTACGGCGAACTTCTGACAGCACTTTTTATGTCTCACTTTGAGTGACTTTTTAAAATCCAAATAAGAAGGAAAACATACATTTTGTGAAAACAAACTTTGGTCTCTACC
The DNA here is from genome assembly GCA_017639485.1 of Pluvialis apricaria. Taxonomy (NCBI): domain Eukaryota; kingdom Metazoa; phylum Chordata; class Aves; order Charadriiformes; family Charadriidae; genus Pluvialis; species Pluvialis apricaria. The sequence goes on from CM030010.1 coordinate 83,825,638, forward strand.
ATTCCCTTGAAAAAAGCTCTGTCTATGGCTATCATATTATATGACATCAGTATTACCAAAGCACTAACAGAAGACATTCTTTCCCCATTAGCAGATTTTGTGAACAGTAAGACTGGACATGCTCATGAAAGCCTGGATCACATGTGTTTCTTTTTACCTGATGCAGAATCATAGAATGGTTTAGCTTGGAAGGGACCTTGAAGATCATCGAGTTCCAACCAACTTCTAGAAAGAATAAGACTGCCAGAGAATGAGCCACTGCATGGGGTAAATCAAAAGCATCAAGGAAACAATTAATGCCATGGTCAAAAGGAAAGGTCTTCTAACTGAAATCCAGTACCTATTCACCAGTATTCAGGAAAGCACTACCACCTGCTATAATGGGACATAATTAATGAGCACACATGCAACAGACGAGTGCTTATGTTCTCCCTTAGGTCAGGCTTTCACAGAAGTAAAGCAGCAGCAATGTATACCAAGCACAGGAAAGGACCAAAGAGCAGAACTTGAGACATCGCCTTCCACCACCCAATCTTGGACACAGGACAGAACTGTTCAGTATTCCTTCCCACACAGAGACATCTGGGATCAAATCCTCCTCAGTGTCTGCACCATTTCAGATGTCTGCCTCCACTCATGTTCAGCTTAGGTTTTTCCACTAACTGAAACTACACAAAATTTATGTGAATTAAAACTAAAAAAACCCCAAACTTCATTGGGACAACGAGGTATCTAAATCCTTAGGCAGTTTTGAAAAGAACAGCCAAAATCCATTTGCAAACAGAGACACCTGACATGCTTATCTTCATTAAATTCTCCTGGGCTGGCAAGAAATTACTCTTGATCAGGAAGGGAAAGCAGACTAAACAGAGTGAGGACTCATTTCTCCGTTTGTTTAGGCAGGCCGCTCTTCCCTTGCAATGTCCTTGAAAGCTAAGTGGCTTGTTGTACTTGCTTTTTCTCATAGATAGAAAGAAAAAGTGGAAATTGGCTTTATGTTCAAATCTACAATCCTGGGTTTGAAATACAGTTCTGGCATTTCCACTAAAACTACATGTTCCACAAAAAGCAAAAAGGCAAAATCTTTAAACATGTTCAGTGTCAGCATGGTGAGAATACAAAATGGCTAGCACGGATATGGAAATACAGCACCCAAGAAAATAAGCTACAGACATCAGTAAGTGAAACTATACTGCTCGTACAATGTAAGTGGACTTTTTTCTATAAATTTGTGCCCATCTTATGTTTGGTTACATTCTGTCCTTTGCAAGGCTGCTAGTGTGAACAGCAAGTTCCCTACAGTCCAGGGTGACATGCCACTCACAGGGAAGTTTTATCTTTTGCAATATTAGGGATTTTTTATGACATAACTAACCACTGCAAATGAAACACAAATTCTGAGGGTGCGATAGATGAAGAGGATGAATTACACTTCCCAAATGTCCCCGGTGCTTGGGAACAAGCAACACCTGCATAGATTGAAATCTCTTACCTAGCCACGAATGGCATTGCTGCTGCCCTGGCTCTTCCTGATATCAGGAGCTGTGTCCAAAAGCGAGCAAATTTTTCAAGTCCTTCTTGACTAAAACCGGAGTAGCTTACCAAAAATAGCCAGTGGCCTACCTGTTAAAACCCAAGCGTGTGTTTGTACGCATAGGCAGTGACAAAAAAACTGACCAAGGATTTTCAGTTTCAGCAGCCCACACTCATTGAGAAAGCTCCCTACCCTGCTCAGTACTTACCCTGAACTCCAGCCGTGTATTTAAAGAAACAGTCCACTGGCACTAGAAAACAATTTGTGTCCTATTTTCTACTTGTCTGACCTCATTCTGGCTCAGATGATATTTTCCATTATGCAGTATTCATTTTTCTTAACTTTGTTCAACAGAGCCACAGAATTTAGTTTGTATTTGTTTTTCCACTGTAATAATTATTCTATATGAAAAAGGATTGTACAAGTGGAAGAAGCATCTATATACATGCTTCAAAGCAATAACAAATAAATATTTGGGAAGGCATCAATGCATATGTAATATGATGTAACTACCCATAAATTGTGGTTATATCAGGTTCCGGGTGCTTGAAAACAAACCTTTTTTTTTTAATATTTAGGTAGTTTAGAACAAGGATCAGAGGCAATCCTCTACTCAAGTTTTGCCAATACGAGAGTATTCTTCTAGTACGAGAACTAGGGCCATCATGTAAAGCTAAAAGAAGCAAAGCTCAGACAAACAATAAGAGATGGTTCTTCATGCAATGAATACTTGACCCAGGGAACTTCTTCCAAAGGATTCAATGTATTTCAAAGCGTACAGAGACTGAAGACAAGATTCAACAAGAACACAAAAGAAAATCCACTGAGGATTTAACTGCCCCTTTATCTATAGGGACATAAACAACAACAAAAAACCTCTCAAACCAATTCACATGTCCTGCTGCTAGCAACTTGTTATTCTAGTTCGTAGGAGCTATGAATTCTGTCTGTTGCTGACAAACAACTGTTTCCATCTATAAAGAAATGCAAGAAATAATTTCAGATTAACATGTCAGCCTCGCTGACGGGAATCTGAAGCCCAGCAATGTTATTCCGTGGAAATGTAGTGATTCCTTTTAAGTACATAGGCTTAGTCTCTAAAACAACGTGACTCACTCACTCACTGAATTTGCTTCCTTGTAACTGATGAGAAGTGTAGTTTGTGACCCTGCAGTCAAAAATGTCCTCCGAGCTGCAGTGCTGGAAATCCTGCATTTTCTACTTTTAAGAAAGGCTGCAAATTAAATGGCCATATTGCAAGTATTTCTGAATGCCAAGTATTTGATCTGAGTGAGAAAACTTGTTTGCCTATATGGATTCTTTCCTGTTTTATACTAATCTTTAAGGTCTCTGATAGCTTAAGACAACAGATATTCTGCAGTTCAGTTAAGTCACCATGAAACAGAAATTACTATGATGCCATCGAATTCCAATAGAGTTGCCCCCTGACATTAAAGATGCAGATGCATACTTAGGGAAACTTTTTGCCCGCACTTAAAGGGCAACGGAACTTAATCAAGGCACAGGCTTAATTCCAGCTGATTTCAACCACTGCACTGTAGGAGGTTTCTGATTCCCACCCAGAAGGGCCTGCAAACACCACCAGACCCACAAGACAGGCCACAAGATAAAAGGTTCCTCGTGTGCTCAAAAAAGCTGCTTTGCTCCTGCTATGTTTACCTTTTCTTCACCACTCTCGCATTTGCACTCAAGATCATTGAGGCTCGTTTGGACAAGGAGGATAGCGTCAGCTATCCTCTTCTGTTCATCTAACCTCCCCTCCGGCCAGCCTCAGCTCTGCCGCGTGGTGAGGTGCCTGTGAAGCTCCACACTGGGGCATTGCTTTCTGAGTGAGATTTAAAAATAATTTTTGACATCACTGTTGCCTTCAGCAGAAGCTGCTATTCCCCTCTTTCTCCCATCTTGTCTCCACATTTCCTTATTTCTTCCAACCCTTCAGCAGCCTAACATGCAGGCACAAATATCTGTGCCGCTGCACGGTGCATCACAATGAAGAACTGGTAACTGAACAATAATGTGGCACAAAATAAGAGTTAGCTCCTTTCTCTTGGCTCATTTCATCCTATGAATGCCTGCGTTGGTGTAATCAACAAGAGGGAATCAAGGCTAGGAGTATCTGTAGTGCGACAGCTCAAACCAACGCAAAGACCATTGCTACCAACTGTTAAACAGTGCTGAAGGATCACAGCACTCTGGTTTCATCACGTAATGGCAACACACTAGTTTGTCAGCATTTAGAAGTAGAGTGAAGTGAGGACAGGATTTGAGCTATGGCATTTAACTACGGCATTAATAGCTTGAGTCTGGGGCACGATGATGCAATCCTTAGACATTTACATTTAACTTTATTTTATTTTTACTACTGATAGCCATATATAAACGGGTTCTAGACTCCTTACAAGGTGTGCTGTATGTTTCTATGAGACCAATGACTTTCAACTCCATAGCACCCTGCAGTAACTAGCTTTGAAAGAAAGAGAAACAGAAACAGAAATTCTGCCACATTGCAAATTTCGTTCCTGTGGGACAGCAAACAGAAGGTTTAGAAACAGCAGGTATTTGAAACCTACCCCATTTTGGGGGAAACCACAAAAACTGAGCCATTTATTTGCTCAAGGAAACTGAGACATTATTCAGTAAACACCCCAACTGTAATGAGCAGAGCACATATGCTCAATGCAGTCAATCACACCGTTCTGTTCAATTCTAATCTGCACTATTGGGCATTTGGTACATTACATGTATGCTTATGGCTCATGTTTTCATGGTAAATGTGGTGGGTTTGATTCTGCAAAGCACCCTCCCTTCCTCCTGCTTCGAATGCTAAAAGTATTCTGGAGAGGGTGCAAGTTCTTTTCAATCCATGTGCCACACGTCCTGCCCTTCACAGACTCACAGAGCTGAAAAAGAACAAGACCCCCATTACCAGTTGGATTTTTCTTTCTTTTTTTTGTCCCTCCTTTATGCTTCAGCACTATTACTGTGTCAGGTGTCTGGAAGTGCTTTTTCAAGCTTTGCTCTGATTTCACAGGTCTCGTAAGTACAGCGTTATGAGTGGTTCCTAGGTGGTCAGGAGATGCTGGTGCATCTGAGTCATTTTCTTACTCCCCAGGGGCACTTTCCTTTCTCCAAGCAGCACGACCTTACTGCAGTGATTACAAAAGCCAAAGGGTGCTGCCACCTCCCTCAGCACCAGCGCTTCCTCAAGGTTCCTAATTTGTACTCTCTCTCACCCTGCTCAGCATCACTGCTGCAATCACTGCAGAGAAGCTGTGTCAAGTACAACCCCCGTGCATCTATTCCATTCCCTGCTGGTAGCATACAGACAAAAGCTTGTGTCCAAGGATACCCGCAGATGTTTGTGTATTACATGTGCTATAATTAATGACTTGTTGCTTTCCTGTGGCCTAGGCCAACACGTAAGTGAAAAAGTGAAAACCCGAGACAGCCAGTACTGCGTGTTCACCACTGATCTGTCCAGAGAGTACTCCACCCCAAAACACAGTGACAGTACCCTCCCGGGCTTTCCCCTGGTGCATGCCTATCCCAGGGACAGGCACTTCAGACTGACCAGCCTGATAATCAGCAGCTTGTTTACAAGGCAGCACTTTCCCCTTCATCGCTTTGGTTTCACACCACCTCACAGTAATTTGTTGAGGACGGATATCAAGGGGCATCTCCGCTTCTTCTGGGCTCTCCTGCGTTGTGTCACACACTCGCACAGGAAATAGGGCGACTCCAGGCCCTTGCTGGGCAAAATGACCATGATATGCTCACCTGACAATAGCCATCCACTACTTTTCTGTACAAGTGTGTATTTCTGCTACTTCTGAGGCTCCGACCATCTCCACGGCTATAGATGGGATATTTGCTTTCTGCAGCAGGAATCACTGACAGCCCATCGTATCACCATAAACCAGAAATAAAGTATCTCATACTAATGTGCCAGGCTGAAAACTGCGCTACCTCAGGAGCAGCCTGACAAGTGGATCCAGCATTCCTACTTTGAGAGTAAGAACCTTTTTCCCAGTGTCAGGCTAGTCCGCTGAACAGATCCAGCAGCTCAGTTTTGATTCACTGTCCAAAGTCGGTCAAGACACCTAGCCCCCTTATATAGACAGGAAGTAGATACCCAAGTACCTTGGATGATCTGTGTCCTGCAATATTTATTTTCAAACAATGAAGCTTGTTTTATGAGCAAGACCTGCTTGATTTATTTAAGCCACAGACACCTTGCTTCCATGCAGAACTGGCCTCCAAGTATGTACTTACATAACCGAAACAAGCATGTTCTGGGACGTTTCCATCCTTAATGCTTCTTAAGACCGGGATTGCATTCCTCTCTATACCTGCTGCATCACTGGCTCTCATAACTGCTGTGGTTAGCCCTGCAAATGCCACAGAAACAACACATGAGAACTGACTCCTGAAAGAATTAGGTAATCTGCAAAGAGGTCTAAGTGAGCAGGAGTATTTCTTCAGCACACGTGGCTTTATACCACGGGCTGCCTCACGCTGTACAGGCTTGTGATATCAACATGAAAACTGGTTTGAAAAGAGAACAAAGGGGAATGTCCGGCTGTGGATGCACCAGGAGGAATGACAGAAGGACTGTAAGAATAGCGTGTATGGATGGCATCAAGATCCCAGCACACCTCCATGAGGCTTCTGAGATACTAATTCAGAAGACAAATGAAGCAGATACAGTGTCACAGGTTAAGGCTGAATCATATTGAAACTAATAATCACTGTTCTTCATTACTAATAATTTTTATGAACAAGTAATACCTTTCCAGATGAAAAAATTAGCAGCAGAACAACAGCCTATTTCACCACGCAAAACAGAGATGTATGACAAGCACATACAAGTAAAGGGATATCGTTGATTGACGTAAGCCAGAGTGGATAATACCCATTCCCAGCAGCTCCATCTGAAATGACGGGTTTGAGAGCACTCCCCAACTCTTGGAGCTGGACAAATGATCCAGCTGCATCCTGACTTCCTAATCAGAACATCTGGATTTTCATTAACCCCTGCTACATCCTGATCTCCACGGGAAAGAAACCTGAACATGCAGGGAACCGCATCAGGCCCCAGGCTGGAAAACATCTCTATATATCCCATATACTAGGAAGACAAGGATGGAGATGGAAATGAAGCAGGATATAAACAATTACATACGTTCAGCCAAGAAAAGCACTGAGAACATGTTCCTCAGAAAACACTAGGGACGCTCTGGGCTAATTGCTGTCTGGAAAAAATAGTGTAAACAATTTTTTTGCCACAAGCATCCAGGCAAAAATCACTTTGTGCTTTCTTTGTAAACAAACCCAATTTCATCTAAGTAGTATCTGACTCCACTGCAACTTTCTCCCATTCCCTAAATTTACATCCCTGAACCCTGATCTTAGGTCTATCACTTGGCACAAAAACTGATGGTGTTATTTACAGGTATCAGTAGGTTAACTGCAGGTTCTACAATGAGCTATGAAGGGAAAATGATCTTTTGAGGGGGAGAATACAAATAAGAGCTTCTTCACTTGGCCCTGGGAACCAGAAGCTTGAGCACGTGGACTCACTGTGAAACAAGACACTTGGGCACTTCAAAATAATGCCTAAAATCTAGACACTCTGAAAATCCTTTTAGATCTGACCCCTAGAAACTCCTCAGATCTGGCCCATCTACTTGATAAAAATACCCCAAACATTAAAGCAGTTTTATAATTAACCATGTAAGTTTAGAACTCCAGAAGGAAGGCATTTTGAAAACAGAAAAAAACTTTTTAAAAACTGATCTTTTGTTTTTCTGAGGTCCTAGGGGGTGAAAAGATTAAACATACCTGGCAGCATTGCTAGAGGTGAAATACAATACAAGGAAATACAGATTCTGTGTACTTATTTAAAAGTGGGATATCTGAGATCACTAAAGATCTCAGGGGTGCACTCAGTTATGTTTTCCAGCTAGAAGAGAGAAGTCATTTTTTTTAGTACCCTGCAACACAGCAGAGAGGTTTTAGTCCATGTCAAATATCATCTGCATCTAATTTTTATCTACTGAGACAGGAACATCTAAAACATGTGTTCATCGAGGGAGTTAGAAAACACAATTAGCTGCAGTTGTCACTGTCCTTCTGAAATACCGTGATTTACTGTAACTTGTCTTTAGGATACTGCTCCAGATGCTGCGCTGCTGAGGGTTTGGCAGCTATGTTTGTTTGTGAGCATCCATTATTTGTTTAAGTAGCACTCACAGTTTTCCAATTATGCACTCAGCTGTTCATAAACAACAAAAGCATAGCTGAACTCTTCCCAGCAAGCCAGAGTTCAGTGGAAGCTGTCAGTATCTTAGAGACACGCATTTCAGGGAATGCATCGGTTTGCTTCGGGCCTCACAGGTGCCTCAGGATCCAACCAGTATGCAGTAAGAAAAGGTGCGAAGATTTTGCAGCTAAGAAGTTAAAGTTTCTGAGCCATTTCTCCCACTGGAATCAACTAAGCAGAGAAGCTGACCGCTTCTTGCTCTTACTTCTGCAGAGGCAGGCAGCTTTTATTTTCCATACATTGTGGGAACCTTTTATTAGCATGTCCCAAGAAATGAAATCTGGAAAACATTTCATGTTTGGAAGCTAATTCTCAAAGTCCCCCAACACCATCCAGGAAAAAGACGGAATCTGACTTACCAGTAAAATATAGGTGAAACAGAGAAAGAATAAACAAAAGTGGCACAAGCTACGGGAAAGCCCTCACTAGCATTCAGTTACCTTTCTCTGATTAATTATGTGAGAGAGACTGCATAGAACAAATAGTTGGTATTTTCAAGCTCGGTGCATAACGAAAAATGAACGGCACAACTGATGAGGGGACAACCTGTAGAATACATGGCAACGTGCCACTGTAGCTTAAACAACACATAGCCCTTCCACCCAGTAGCTTACCACTCCACACGTAGCTCTGAACGCTCTGCTGCTGATGCTCTGTGGATCCCTCTGCACCCCAACAGCCTTACTACTACCGTTTCTTTGATGCAATGCAGGAAACCTCTCAGAAGTTGTCCCCTTCAAATGCAGCCTGTTGGCAAACGAATGTTTGCTGGGAGCTGTTCAGGGTTTTCAGTTTGGTTTAACTGTTTTTCCCCACTGTCAGGAAACTCCCGCCTATTAAAGAAAATGCACAGACAAGAAGCAGCAGTAGGTGGTGACAGCAAAACATTGTTCATCCTCCCTCAGAGGCAAACTGATTGGAGTTCAACAGTCACATCTCCAGGTTCGGGGTGAGAAATGCTAACACCTCCAGATTATACAGGGCTCAAGGTGTAATTATGTAGTTAACTGAGTGATTACTGTCTCTCACATTTTGTAATCCAAATACAGGACACAAGAACACAGAAACACTCAGAAAATACCATCAGAAAGAAAGGCTGAAGGACAGGCCTCAAAGAACTCTTCTGTGGTTTAGATTAAGGTCAGAGCATTAAGACCAAAAAACCCAGAAAGTTGATTTAAGCCCACACAATCCCCCTGTGACTCAGCAAGAGTCTCTCCAGGGTTTTGCTGAAGTTGGGCAACGTGACGATGCAGGTCACTCCACCGTGCCCCAGTCAGGCCAGGCTGCCGTAGCCCTGCAGGCTGAACCTGGCTTTGTGGACAGTAGCCATGAGAGCAGCTCAAAACTTGGCCTTGCACGAACACTTCCTGCTGGGCTGGACATCAGCGGCAGAAAGGGAGCACATGTCGGTGTGCTCCCAGGCAGGGGTAACAGGCAGGGAATCACGCAAGAGCCTCGCAAACAAGAGCCCAGTGCAGGTGGAATTGGTGCAGTAGAAAAAACCACCAAGACAAGGCTTTTACCCAACGCTGGACAAAAGGAACTTGAAGTTGGGAAACTACACCTGGCATCTGGCTCCTTACAGAAGGAGTGCTTTGTCCATGATAATAAATACATGGGGTTATATGAAAAATATCTAATCCCATCAAAAAAATCTTTTCTTCTGACTGAAAAAGCATTTTGAACACCCGAACTTTGACTAATCACCAAGAAAGCATGACACCGGTATGCGAAGCAGGTTCAGTTTGCAAAGAAGATCCACTGTGAGCTAGCACTCCTGGTGGAACAAGATGAAAGAAGTGAAGGTGCTGGTGGGGGCAGAGGGGGCTGGAAGAAGACAGACAAAAGGAATTAAAATGAAAATGAGACTATGAAATCCAAGAGATGGAGAAGGTTCAAAATAAGGTATGATGTTCTAAAAAAGGGGCTGGAAGCCTTCCAAAAAAACCTGCAAAATGTGTGCAGTTAGAAGTGAAAACAGTTTTTTTTGGAACAGCAAACATTAAACTTCTGCTCTGAGGGGAAGGCTGCAGACTTGCCAGGTCAGAATGGAACACAGATCAAGCAGGAGATGGGCAAATTGATCTTCCCCTCAAAACTGTGGGGGATAGTATATTTTCATTAAGTCTAGAAATCACCAGATCTAAATTGCCAGTTGGAGACAACACAATTTCAAAAAAAATAAAAAAAAAGCTATATGGGATTGGGCAAGGCTCCACAGAAGTCCAGAGGTGCAGACTGATAGGTTTCTCATCCTGTTACACAAGACTTACTTTGGAATTGCTTTTATTTCAAAACTAAAAACTGTTACACTGGCTGAGTGAAAAAGGAAAGTGGTCAATGGTGGGTTTACTCAGCAGTTTTACTGACAAAAAGAGCTCCTGACTTGAATTGCCCATGTTTCCAAATTTCTGTCACATCTATAGATGCTAATGTCTACGGTTAGGAAAAGTATTGCTTGAACAGTCTAAAGCCCAAGTCTAAGTTTCCCTCCACAAAATAATTTCACCCAGCAGAACCTTCTAGAAGTTATTAACCTTTTGGTTACTTTTTACATAGAAAAAAAAAAACAACAAACCCTCGTGATCAGAATAAATCATACCTCCTTGCATCAAAATCCTGGGACAACCTCCCGACAAGTCACAAACTGCAATGCTATGATCTCAGCATTATTCACAAATCCAAGCACAATCACGATAGTGCCAGTCCCTTGCCTAACTAGCACTGCTGTGCTAACTGCTGCACAAAACGGTCTGGCATTGACCCTCCAAAAAGTTACGTTGCTGGGACAGTAGCAGATGGCCCTGTAAAGTAATTATTCAGCAGACAGTGGAGATCTAGGTGGCTAAACAAGCATCAAGAGTATTTCAGCAAGTTAATGGATTCCAATTTCATAAAACACATCCCATATCTGCATGTCAACACTTCGAGCAGCTGCTGGGAAAGCTCAACAGATCTTGGGGAGAGTGAAGCCCCCGCCTCTGCAGAATGAAACGCAGGTGCAGGTACCAGCATATGCCATTGCTTTTAGGAATTAACTGAACATCAACCAGTGAGGATATAAACCACACATCGGGACAGCTTGTGTTTGGCCTTCAGCCACCATCATAACATAACGATACCAGCGTAAAATGTGTGCAAATAAAATCTGAATACACCTTATACACTTCCACTTCCTTTCTGCTGCCAAACTGGAACAAATGTTCACTATATTTGCAAGCAGAATACCAGAGCCAAAATCTAATTTGCACCTCACTGTGCTATGTGGGGTCTGGGAGAAGCTTGTAGATAAGCATACTGGAACTGGAAGCAGAAGGGCATGCTTAAAATCAAGCACAATCCTCCATGTGAACACAAAGGCTCTATTCTCTTTCATTAAAAGGGTCTGAACTACAGCCTGTACTTCCCCCAGAACTTCCGGACCACTAACCTTTCCTTAAGCCTTTCCTTAAGCGCTAACTCGTATTTAACGCAGCTCAGTTGCTCTTCCTGCAAAGTAAGAGTTGTGCATGCAGGTGTCAGATCTTTGTGTGAAAGGCACCTAGTCACCCAACACAAATAACCAAGAGCAAGTGACTTGCCATGAAATGTGACGCTCTGAAAGCTTTACGTTTGAATTATCAATAATCAATACAGAAATGCACAGCAATCCGGGCTGGTTCACGCCTAACTAAGCCAGCCATTGCTAGCAGCAGACCAGTAATCAAGCCAATAAAAATATGTTTGCTGACTCACTGAATTCCTGTTGTCAAAATTCTATCAACTCCTCGCTTCCTGCTAATTCCTTTTCCAGAAAGTTAAGACAGGTGGAGTCTCTGTGTCCTCAGGCTCCTATTGTGAGAGGCAGAGTGCACAAGGCTGCGCTAACTCCTGCTTCTCTCTCACTGTCCTCCGGGCTTTCTCTGTTTGGTATTTTACCTCTGACAGCAAACACCATCGTCCTACAAAAGAGAAGCAATTTCCTAAGCACTGCTCACCGTGCACACAATTTTAATAAAAAGAGAGCCGAAGAAAACAGGCATTGTTGTAGCTGGTTCATAACGAACGCTGTAGTTTCACCTACTTCTAGTCAAGGTTAGCGCTAAAAAAAAAAAAAAAGTGTTTTTTGCATAACTAAATCTTTCACCAAAGTCAGCAAGGAGACTAGATTGAGTAAGAAACACGGGAAAGAGCTGTAAATCTATCTGCACACACTTGGCCTGTTGGCAGGCCAAATGCTATAGCATAATTTCCTTGCTGAAAAACTCTCATAATATTATTCCTGCTTGGAGGAAAGGATGAAGGAGAGCGTGCAAACATCTTCTCATACTAAAATGACTGTTAAAAGAAACAGAGTAAGAAGCAAATGAGTAATGCTGGATCAGTAAGGGCTACAAGAGTGAGTTCTCAGGGAGAAGTACTGAGTACAGTTTGTTTCAAATGATGTGTATCATGAATACAAGCCAGGGCCGTCCAGACGGAAACTGTGCCGATGGAACAGTGCTCCACTGCAAAAATGAGGATTCAAACCAACCAAAAAACTTCACTAGAAAGCAATGATTTTGTCAAATTTGAGCATATATTCAATTGCTAATGGCAAACTTCATCTAAATTAAACTACTCTGATCTCAGAGAAAAACAGCTTTTGGAGATAAGTGAAATCATTCTTTTCAGTCAATGGCCTAATAAATGTAATTTTACAGGAATTTTCACTATTTAGAAGAAAACCAAAGGTAAAAATGCTGAATTTCAAGCAAATCTGAAGGTGCTTTTTCCAGTAGCCTATTTTGTAAAGAATCCCTCCAGCTTACTTGCTCTGCTGCCCTCTCTGCGTACTCCTGGCACCAGCACTCACTAGCAATTTTAAGAAAGAAAAAAAAGGTGTGCTCACATTTGTTGGCGTAATTTTTAGCACTCTCTCATTGCATATTCCAGTACCCTGTGTGTATTGAGGCTATTTGAAGTCAACCAATCTGAAAATTTAAAAAAGGAGGGGAAAAAAGAGAGAAATACCAGATAACGGGGAAGATAACCATTAAGAGCAACCTCAGTGGTGATCGCATTTATCAAAAATGTTATCAATGTTTTTCCTCCAAACACCTCCTTCTCTAAATCCCTTCCTAATTTAACAAGCTGAAATGAACACTTGCCCCTCTTGCTGTTTTGTATGCTATTTTGGATAATTCACCGAGAATTAAGCAAACTTATTGATATTATTTTTTCCTTCAACTAAAGATCACACATTTTTTGTTGCCAGGAACAATGTAAACGATTTTACTACAGAGTTCAAATATGCTGAAGAATAAAACTGCATGTAGCATTCAAACTGCTTCAAGAAAGTGCTCCCTGAGATGGCAGTTTTATCGTCTTCTAGGTTGTAAGTCAAGTATGAGTCCTTCATTTTTCCTTCATTGCAACACAACCAATGAAAGTAACATAGAGGATTAAAGTGTGGGTGTCATAAGAGAGACCTCAAAGATTTTGTGATGATTTCAACGAGCGTTGCCATTTTCATGTGGTCACCAGTCTCGTGTCACTGCTTTCTCAACTGATGTCTTCACTTCAACCCAAAGACCACAACTATCCAAAGAACACCCTCAAAAATTACTCAGCTCCACTGAACCAGAACACTTAGTTGGACTGAAATTTGCTTAACCCAGGTTTGGGGATTTTTTGGTTGTTTTGGGGTTGGATTTTTTTACTGGATGAATAGTTCATTTTTGAATTGGGTGAATAGTTCCATTTTTAAGAGTCTCAGATTTGCTTTACTTCCAACTATTTGTAGATGTAACAAAATTTTATGTATTTATTTTGAAACAGTTCGTTACCCACTTGAGGGAAACCTTTGCTATCAGGCTTAAAGCATAAGGATGGGAGGACTTTGTTGTCACAGCTTCTTTGAGGGCTCCCCTTGGGAAGCAAAAACTTCATCTTAGTTAACAATGCCCTCAAATGAAACGTGTTTTACCGCTCGTGACCTGCACAGCTTGAACTGAAAAAACTGTTTTAAGTTTTCAAACTGAAAAAAACACACTTTTTTTTTTAAATCAGTCTTTTGATTGTGCTCCCAGGGCAGCCCCACATATTTCTACCCACCACTGCAAAATATGACTACCTAGAAAGTACCAGCACAGTGGCAGCATATTGCTGGCTCTGCATCCTTTCTCCCAGGCTTAGACAAGACCACAGGAACAACCGTCAACTGTTACAGGATATGCTCTATCACGCCTGTAAAAGGCACTGGCAAAGCCTAAGTCCCCCTGTCAGATCAGAGCCAGATACACAAGCAGCAGCAGCCAGCTGCATATTTGGTATAATTATACTTGAATTAATGTGCAAACCAAAGAACCAAGATCTGCCCCAGCAGTCAGAAAACCTGCATGCTTCTGGCAGACAAACAGGACCCAACAGCCCACAGCAAGAGATCCACTTCACCTTCCCAATTAAGAGCTGCTCCTGGTGTTTTTCCAGATCCAAGGGCAAAAACCTGCAGGAAGTTCGTAAGATGCAGAGCATTTTCAGCTGCCGGTAAGGGCAAAAGGAGCTCTTTACGCTTTTCAGTTGTTGTGATGACCTTAGAGGCTTATCAACTGAACAGCTGTGTGGGGGATGGAAGGAGTCACCCAACTGTAATCTTTATTCGGGATCACACTTGCCACAAAAAAAGCCTGGCGTTCTTCCCCCTCAGTGGGGTAAGAACAAATTGCTCGAACAATTTGCTCCTGCCCTCAAAATGAAGCCCCTCTTGCTCTTATATGTTAGGTGTAAAACACCAGAATCAGTCAATCCACCACCAGCCAGTCAATTTATGGGCTTTTTGAAATCGCTGTATGTCCAGGAGTCACACAAAGTAAGGTCACAGTGTGGCAGTAACTCCAATCCAACTAAGCTATCGCTGAAAAGGTAAGTTGGCACTTGAAACTGAAAAACGGAGAAAGGATTACCAAACAAACTGATGTCAAAGCCAACCCTTTATATTTGCTAAGGGAATGCTTGAGTAATACAAACACATTCCTTTGCAGCGATTAACAGTGTGTTTGTTCATGCTCTTATTGTCACCAATAAGCACAGGTAAAGGAGAACCTCTAACTCTGTTAAAGGGGAAAAAGACAGACCTAAGGACTCCAGAATGTTAGAATTAGGTGAAGATCCAGGAAGACAGGTAAGAAAATAGTAACCATCATTTGCTAGAGATCATCATTTTAAATGCAAATGTTAACATCTCGAAAGCTATTAAAGAGTGCATAACAGTGTGTGACGTGTGCCACGATGCAGTTGATAAAACTGAGCTGAGATCCTTCGTGACACAAGGTGAACAATGGGACACTTGTATTTCTTACATATTCAGGTATTATTTACAAAGGAGTATGCACTGGAAACAGTACAAAACTAGAGAAACACACAAGGAAATTCAACGAAATAAAACCTATTGTTAGGAAACCCCCTGCCCCTTCAGAGATTGCCCATGTTACATGGTTTCTAAGCGGTGTTAAAAAGTTGACCTAAGACTAGTATCTGGGACCTATCCTCCAAACTCCTTTTTGTGCAGTTAGGAAAAGTCCTCACTTGTTGAACTGAAAGAGACATCATCTCTTGTTCAATTGCCTTTTAGCTTTTCTGGGCCTGCTGCCAGTGAATGCATGCTCTCACTACAGACGCCAAGCCAAATACCTGCTGTGGAAAGGCAAGCAGCCAAAGCGTGCAACAAAGCAACGGAATCACTTCCTGCATTTATTGAATTAACAGCTGGATAACATGAAAAAGATTAAGTCATGTGGTAGTAATACTCTGGATGCATTTCCTTAGGGCCTGCCTAAGCTGGGACAGCTTCCTATGCTCCGGTAACCCTGAGGCCCATGCTAAGGACACAGAGATTTCAGAGCATCTTCACACAGCAGCTCCTGCCAAAGAACCTGAGCAAGGTGGGGATCTTGAATGGCAACTTCAGCGAGGCAAATACAAACACTCTGCTGAGTTCTGTCACAGCTATACAGACACCACCACTCATGATAACTAATTTAAACTTAACTCAAGCACATGTGTACCCCCTGCGGCCAATGCACGGCAGACTTATCTATAATCAAAGATGTGGCAGCAGGCAGGGAAGAACTCAGCTTTCTAAATTCTGGCTGACGTGATGCTATCTGTTCCCTGTCTTTTCCTTACTTTCAAAAGGAAAAGAACCAAAGGTGACGAGGGGAGCCGGAGGAAAGGGTAGAATCCAAAATAGTTCATCTACAGCTCAGCTTTGTTACTGCTGTCATCTGGACTGAAGAGAGCCTACCTACATTCACATGGAAGGTAGCTAGAGGTGATCTGGAAGTCTGCAGGTACAAAGCCTTGATCCGACAGACGGTCTTGCCTTCTGAAACACTGCCAGAGATACCCATTTCCCTTGTGCCAGGCCTCTGCGTGAGTACTGACTCACGGGCCCAAGCTCTGTAATGCCTACTGCATCTCAGCACGCTCACGACCTCTCTGACTACTGCTCATCTCAGCACATGCCTGTGCTGGAGAGCCGATTGCCGAGTTTCACATACTGCTGCTCTGCGTCCAAAACAGCCTCACGCTTCAGACCCCGGGAGACTTCTTCTGGAATTTCCTCAGCAGTAACCACTGTGGAATGAGTCTGACAGTTCAGATATTGTGAACAATCATCCAAGCATAAAACCGAGCACCGTCATGTAAACTGTCCTTACTCATGTGTACTGTCCAAGAACAACACGTAATCCGACTGTGTACGAGTGACAATTTCTTACTCAACAGGCCTGCTCTCCACATTTATTCAGAGCTGCATCTGCTAATGATAGTTTCAATGACCTGCACTGGATTGTCTGTCTATCACCCTAACTGGTTTTTGCCTCAGTTTGCTACAGCTGGCCAAATCCTTCTTCCTGGTAATACAGCACAAGCCTCAGTTTTGCTGTTCAGCTTGAGGGCTACGTTTAGGAGAAAACTAATTATGGACACACAAAGGTCTGTGCCAGTGGAACAGGGCATCTGATTCCCATGGATTAAGGTGACTCAACTGTGTGTGTTCCTATTAACATAGTAATGTACATATGCAATTGAAATCTGTGTTCATCATTGCTGTCCTGCAAAGACCACGGCACTCCCCTGGGGCAGGCATACCAGGAACTCCTAGCGCAATGCTGGCAGTGCTACAGCCTGGAGGGAATGGTGACTTCATCCCTATGATCTCACGGGATCTTAGAGAAGGCTTCTAACTTTTCTGCTTAGTAGTTGCACCTAGGCACCTGTGGGCAATTGACCATTCTTAACAGTTGTGTTTCTTATGGTTTACTTAAGGAATCTCTCCAGCTTTCAAAGAAAGCGTGTCCCTGCCTCTCCCTGGCTCCTACCTCTTCAGTTGCCTCTCTATTGGCTTCAAAAAAACCACACAACACTACTTACCAGGGTCTACTGCTATTACTACTTAGAAGGGTGAGTCAGGCTGCAAAAATAGAGCCTGGAAGAGGTTTGTCTTGAAGATGGAAGCCTAAGTTGCATGATGCATCAACTTTATGCACAATTTGATATACGCATCAGTGGAGAACTCATTTTCATTAAAAATAATTAATTAGTTTTCAACTAAAAAAAAAAAAGGAGAGAGATGGCATATGACTCACGAGAAGGCAGCAGGTACAGATTTAAAGATGTATGGTTCTTCCAACCGACTCGATGTAACACCCTCTGGACTCTCGTACAACCTCCATGTCCTCTATTAGACTAAAGTCCACAGCTGCTTGTCTTGTAACCTCTCCATTTCTCCCCAAGGGCATATAAGCCACCCCACACTTCCCCAACATTTTTCATGTTCTAATCATGCCTACACAGCTGGACAAGAGACAGTGCAAGAGGTAGCTATCTCCAAGCTATGCACTGGCTGCAAGCAGGGACATCTGGATCAGCCAGCAGGCAAGGTGGAAAGAGCACAGCTCATGCTGCACATTTTCCCGCAATGGCAGTGCCGGTTTGGCGCTCTCTCTCCCTCCATCCAACATTGACTCTGCACAAACTTGTACTAACGTGGTTGACACCCCTCAATAGCCCTTTGTCAAATCTTTCTGAAGCTGACCAAATAATACAAACTTTACTGGAGGGGTGAAATTGGGAAGGGGGAGAGTGACAGAGTAAGAGAGAGAGACGTCTCGATCATGTAATTTCCTTTTAAGACCAAGCTACCAGCCAACAGCTTCCAAGGATGTCATTACCAAATTGCAATTGGAAAGGGGTGCAAATTAGTCATTAGATATTTCGTGACTACATGGGGCAATCGCCATTTGCTTAGACATACAATCTTCCCGTACGGCTGATCTCCCGAGAGACTAAGCCAGCAGCCATATGAACTACCTGACCTGTAGAGGACAAAGCTCAGGAATGAGAGTCTCTGTGTACCACTTGGCTGCCACCTAATTAAGCTCTCTCTAGGACTGATTCACATGCTACATCTTACCTGTTTTGAGTCCTGACTTGGGTTTGTTTTCAGACAGTAAATCTTCTAATGGGACTACCGTACTGTGATCCTTGTAATTTCAAAAATCACCTTACTTTGCTTTCCATCTTGGCACCCCTGCCAGTATAGTTTTACCTACAGTTAATTCCTGTTCGGTTCTGTTAATGTTGTTATAATACAATGATTACTTGGCTCGTGTCTAAAAAAAATGTAAATATAATCTACATACTTCAGTTGCAAGGTTACGTCTGTGCTGACACTCTTCTTATAAGGAAACAATGTCAATTTTCCCCTGAAAATCAAGTCAAGCCAGTTCAAAACAGTCACTATAACAAGCTTGGTTTCAGGTTATTCTTATAATGATTCATGAGCAGATCTCTTCTTCCCAAACCAGGAATGCTTCACTGAAATCTGACTAGTTTGATCTGATTTTGCATTAGCGCATAAAGTTTCAGATGTATATTCTACAGCAAAGAAATATTTATTAAGTAAATAAAGACTAGAAAGTTGCAGGGGAAGGGAGATCTAAGAACACACTTGCAAATCTTAAATTCCTGCATAGCCATAAACATGTCATAAATCAAAGCAACATGTGACACAGTGTACCAAAAAATTACCTAGAAACTTTAGGAATACACAAGGCATTCCAGTTGCTGGGGCAAGACACATGGCAGCCTGGCCCAAGAACAACTTGATTCGCTGAACTCCACTCTTGCTCACAAGTACCTGTGGAAGAGAGAAAAATGACTGGCTGCAAAAAAAGGTTGCGCAAAATTGTATTTCATACCGAAACTAATCACAAAAGAAAGTGCTTTGACCATAATCCAACTAAACCTATGTGTAAATAAAGCTCAGAAAAACTGTGTCTCATTTTCTTTAAAAGATCCCGGAAAACTGCTGTTTTGCTGCTTTAGCAAAATGCAAAATTTATGCTTTAAATGCTGCTTTAGCAAAATTGCTTTAGCAAACATAGCAAAATGCCTTGACAGTCATGAAGAGTATGACCTATCTGTGCAGAGCGGAACAGGCAGCTTGTGTTAGTGGTGTGTAGGGAGGGAAATTTGAGTGTCTCCCAGTTGCAGAAAAAACAGATTTGCAGTTTTCAAAAGGCAGGTGAAGGAAAGGGTGCTGAGGGGAGCAAGCCCCGCTGGATGAGAGTGTGTAGTTGCACGGGGTGAGCCGGCAAGGCAAGCTCCGGAGTCCAAACTCTCCTTCGGCTCAGCACCCTGCACCGAGACTAACTGAAAGCAAACCGAGATCCCCCACAAAAGAGCCTCAGCTCCTTCCACAGAACGGGGAGAGCCTCCTCGAGGTCCCACGCAGACCCCGAGCGATCCTCGGGGCTGTGCAGTGCCATGCTTCCCCCGTGCCCCCCCGCCCGGTGCCGGGAGCCTCTCGGGGCAGCGATCAGCCCCCTTCTCTCTCTGCCCCGCTCCTGCAGCGGCGGCAAGGTGCCACCGGCCGCCCCACCGAGGCAGAGGAGGTGGGAGCCCAGCCAGGCACAGCCCCCCACGGCCCCACTCCGCGCCCGGGAAATCCCCCGCCAGCTCCCGGCGGGAGATAAAAGCACCGGGGGACAACGGGGCGGCACAGACGGCTCCCCCCGCCAGAACCAGCCATGAGCCCGCACCTCCGCCTCCTCCTCCTCCTCCTCCTGCTGGCCGCCGCTCTCTGCCGGGGTAAGCGTGCCCGGGGCACCCCGCCGCCGCCGGCCGGGTCCCGGCGGGGATGCGCGGGCTGCCGGCGCCCCCGGGGCCCGGCGGGGGGTCGCGGCGGTGCGGGGGGAGGAGGGGGCGGCGGGGGTCCCCCGAGCCGAGGCTGAAGCGGCGCCTCCCGCCCTGCAGGCGCGCCGCTGGCCGGGGAGCTGCGCTGCCGCTGCCCGCGGGTCGTGTCCGAGGTGATCCCGCCGCGCCGCCTGGCACGCGTGGAGCTCGTCGCCGAGGGGCCGCACTGCGCCGTGCCCGAGGTCATGTAAGTGCCCGGCCCGGCCCGGTCCCGGTCGCGGTCCCGGTCCCAGTCGCGGTCCCGGTCCCGGTCGCGGTCGCGGTCCCGGTCCCGGCCTCACCCCCTGCCTCGCCCCGCAGCGCCACGACGAAGCACGGGCAGACGGTGTGCCTGAGCCCCTCCGCGCCCTGGGTCAAGCTCATCCTCGCCAGGATCCTCAAGAGGTACTACCGCCGCCGGGGTGTCCCCTCCCCGTCCCGTCCCGTCCCGTCCCGTCCCGTCCCGGGCGGGAGCGGGAGCGGGGCGGCGGCGGCCCCGGCTGCGGCCCAGGCACGGAGCCCCCGGCGGAGCGAGGGGGAGCCTCTGTCCCCGCCGCCGTGCGCGGTTCCGAGCTGGCTGAGGGCCGGCAGGTGATGACAGGCAGCGCTGATCGCTCTCTCCTCGGGTTTTTGCTTTCAGCTCAACACAGAAGAACTGACGGGGGAAAGGCACTCGGCGGAGGGGAGCGGGCGCTCAGCCTGAGGCTTCGGGGGCTCTCCTCTCTTGAGATGCACTGCGTTTGAGCTCAGCCTATTTATTGAGGACTCTAACGTAATGACACCTGATTGTATTTATTTAAGTATTGCGAATACTACATGGGATGTATCTTTAATTTGGGCATTGTCTGAAAAGCACAATTCTAAGTGCTGTACTAATATACTGCCTTTAAAACCTTGCTTTTGGGGTGTTGTGCAGGAGAAAAAGAATACAGGGAATACCCTGAATTCTTTCACAGGAAAAAAACGTGCCTGGGCTCCAGCATCAGCAAACCACTGGTGAGGCGTCAGCACCAGCATGAAGTGTATTTCCATGCTACACACCTTTAAGAACTTGAGTAACTCACATACATAGAAACTTTTATTCCGCATAGCAGCTCTGAGTAGAGAAGGGAACCGCTGCCTCCCAGAACACATCTTTGTTCTGTTTTGCGCACCGTATAGCTATGTGCCTGGAAAAAAACCTTTCCTGCTCCGGGTAAGCCGTGCCAGAGCCAAAGGCTAACCCCGCAACGCAAGCCTACCACAACTTCTAGTTCCCTTCTCCTGCCAGAAGTCCTGCTGTGCACGGCGCGGCTCACCTTGTGCGTTCCCATTGTGAGGGAGCCGGTGGGTTTCGCTCCTTGCAACCTTAGACACGTGATGTCTTTTTTTTGTATGGCATAATGTCATAATTTATATAAAGTTATATGTACGTGGACGTGCTGTTGTGTTGATGGATGTTTATTTATTCCAGTCCAGATTCCTTTCGGAATTGTGTATATGCTGTTTCTTCATATGTCCAGCAGAAAATGAAAAAGAAGGGGGATCTAAACTACTTTTAAATACTAGTATTTAAATGCTATCATGGTGAGACCATAGGATTTCTATTCATCTACTCACGTTCCAAAATGTTGAAGAAACCCTCATAGTTACAGATGCACAATTACTGTGTAGTGGTATCATCATTCATCCAGAATAACTGTAATAAGTTCCTGTAAATCAAATGGAAGATTTTTTCTAATGTTTTTATTACTATGTATGTTTCCTAATAAAGAAATTCTCCTTTGTTACTTACTGAGTTTTGCTTTGTGAAAAATAAATATTTAGATACACTTGCCTGGTGTCTGTTTCTGTGTGTTAACATAAAAGACAGATCTTATCAAATCTTGTCTGTTTAGTTAATGGCTTGCATAAGCTGTGCCCACTGATACCCTTTCACCATTCCAAAACTACAGCCCTCAGTGGTCCTTTGCCTTAATGGGAATTCTGGACTGAGAGCAGTAGGACAGAGCCTCTTTGGTCCCGTTTGCAGGGAAATTAAATTATTTGGGAAGCTGATGTGAAAAGCACCAGGGCTCCATTTTCCTCCCTTCCATTTCACTGCAGTCACTCAGAAGCTGAAAACTGGGATAGAGAGAATAGGATGTGGAGCAATGAAACAACTCTCCCCCACACATCCCCCTAAATATTTGTGCTGGGTTTTGGTTCTTTTTGAAAGGAGGAAAAGGACAGGTTTCATATGGCCAATCAGCTTAGACCTTTTCTTAGCACAGTGATGAGAAAACATTTCACCCTTCCATCTTGCTGTGCTCGAAAGGAGCTCATGCTGCCACTCGGAGAGGCTGAGAAGAAACCCTGACCTTTCGGCAGACCCCTTGGAGGCCAAGAGCAGGGAGCGAGTCTGTGCTGGTTTAGGCTGAATGAAGCCAGCAAACTGCAGCCTGGATGGCACAGAGGTCAGGTAACGTAACTTCATCACTGATAACAGGTTGATGCTGCTTTAAATACGAAGCTGTGTGATTGTCTCAGGTTTCTCAAGCCTCAGAGGCTCTTCTTTCTGTCTACTGACACGCTTCTGTCATGCCACCTACTCCAAAGGAGCAACGCTATTTTCACAATGTATTTTTCCAACGCGTTCCCCGTGAAAGTGCAGCAGGAGGCAGTAGGCTGTGGGTAAAGCAAGGACAATACCACCTATTTCAGCCCTGATTAGCCTGCTGCTAATTTGTTCCTCAGGCACGCTCTCTCCTCAGTAAATACTGGTCATGTTGACATTTGTGATGGCTTCATAATGTTAATTCCCAGCCTCTGTGAAAAACATGACCAGGCTGGATGTTGTCCTTAGTAAAAGGGAAATTGTTGGTAATGTGGAATTTACAATGTCTACAGAACTTGCTTTGCAAATTGCCTAGTTGTTCCAGTAACAAATCCACCCTGCAATCAGAGTCGTGCGGATGTACTACAGCATCTGCGGTGTGCAACACCTGACATTGCCCTGAGGCTCATGTCCCTTTTTGGGATACACACGCACCGCCTTAATGAAATCTGGCTGCAAGGCCATTGCTCCAAGCGAATGCTGCTGCAATAGGGAAGGAAGGCATGCTCCTCCCTTCCTCATACTCACATCGATCAAAAAAGGCTGGGGATCAGAAACTTCCCAACAGAGAAGCAATGAGGGCAGATTTCCAAAGCTGTCTGGTGGAGCAAAGAGGAGATGTGGATGCCCCAGCACTCCCTGCATGACCTGTGGAATTCTCTGGCTACTGGGGCACTTCTAAGCGGCCAGAGGAGGCCGTGAAGGACAAACTGAGGGAAAGCACAAGCCGGACAGTGATTCTCAACTCACTTTGAGAGAGGAAGCAGGATTTCAACATTTTTGTCCTCATCTGAGTATCTTCCTTTCCACCTCCACACGTTCCCCCCACCTCCTCAGTACGCAGTTATTAAAATAGGTCCAGAATGGCTGGATATCCTTTTCACACTGCCCCTGCTACATGTCTGTAGCTGCCACAGACAACATGGGGATTTTCTGTTTGCACAGCTTTTTGCAAACATGATTACTGTACTTGGATGACCGCCTGGGAGTGGAACAGTACTGAAATCCAGTTCCACATCTGTTTGGCAGCATCTAGCCTGATTTTCTTATTAAATAAAGTCTATTATGTGATGAAGCTGCCTTGATTGTTCTGTATTCCTCTGTTCCCCTGGCAACTTTTGAGTTTTGGACATTTTTGTATCCGGATCAAAGATACACACTTTCTCGATGTTTTCTGAAAGTCTATGGGTAGCTGTGGAAATTGCCACTGGGCTCACACTGAGGAAAAGACTGCAGCGTAAGCACATAAAACACTTTCATAACACGCTAAAGAACCTAAGGCAGAGGAAGAAAGAGAAGTTACGAGTGCCTTAACTGGAGGAAGTTCCTTGGTTGGATTGTGTACCTAACTAGACATCAGAGAATCCAATGGCAAAACTCAAGTCCATTGAAAATCAGTTTCGTCAGTTCTGCTCTTGTTTTCTCAAAGCACCTTCATCATCCAACACGATAATACTCACCTAGTGGGAGCAAGGGTCAGGTCTACTATATCAGTGTCAAGGAGAGGTTAATGTTACTGGGCCTTCCTTCGATTGCCTAAAAATACCCTCCTTGCAGAGTGGCAGGATGAGCAGTGCAGATTGCACATTTTCCTTACGTTACAACATGCATTCTTGTTCTCTTTGTGTCATCAGATAGACCTCTTGACACACTAACCTCAGCACGGATAAATGCTTTGGAAGTTACTCCTTCTCCTTGGGCTTCCCTGATTCATACTCACTGGCATAAGAAAATTACCAGATCTGCCTCCCTTTCTTACCCCTGCTTCCAGGAGGCATCCGTGCAAGAGGAGAGCATACCTATGCCCTTGCACCACACTAACTGGAAGCGGACCAGTCAGCCTCCCTTATCTCTCACCAGTAACTAATGACCAGGCGTGGCCAACTGGTTGTGTCAATTAGAAAAGTCTGGCCAGGAGGTTGGGCTGACCCTATTTGCAAAATTCAGCTAATTGCCCAGGGCATAATCCTTGAAAGAGTTCATTCCTTTGGGATGATCCTGAATTATTTTCCTCTTAACTTTTTTGAGTCTATCTAAAAGTGACAGCGTGGATCACACATTCGTATTTTCAGCTGCCTCCTAGTCGCAGCCTTCATTAAAGATTATTGTATTGGCTCCAATACAAAGGAATAGTTGCAGGATATTTGGAGCACCAGTGCAAACAGCACAAGGTGTTCTTGTTTCACAGGGACAGAGAACAAATCACGCTCGTCTGACTTTTGACTGCCTTTTTTTCTAAAACATGGTCCTGATAATACTGCTTTCGGTGTACCCTGACGGAGCCAGATGTGTAGGGTCAGCCTAGCACAGCTTAAAGGGAAGTGACTGAGCGCACGAGACACTTTTGAGTCTGTACATCTTGAGTTTCCTCTCGCTCTGTTGGTATTTGCACAAGACTTTCCCAACGCTCTAGCCTGGGCTAAGGGTCAGACCAGCTGTTAAGGAGTTTGATATATCAGAGAATGAAGACATTCCAGCTCATCAATAAATGCTCTTGTGAACGTCAAACAAAATGGTTAATTACATCACAGGAAAATGAC
This sequence comes from Pluvialis apricaria, assembly GCA_017639485.1. NCBI lineage: Eukaryota > Metazoa > Chordata > Aves > Charadriiformes > Charadriidae > Pluvialis > Pluvialis apricaria. The sequence continues at coordinate 83,850,831 of CM030010.1, forward strand.
TGAGCAAATAAGCTTCTTCACAAGCACTACAGATGTTACACATTTGTCAAGAAGCCACATTTGCTGACTGAAGAGTATTTCCTCTTTGGCACGGTGAAGCAATCTCTGAGCTTCTTCATCTCTTTCTGCAGTGAGCTTTTGCTTCCCCCATGCATCATTATTTCATTGTTACGGGCCACTCAACACTCAGATGTCCCTTTAAAAGCAACATACCTTAACAGCTTAACTGCTGAATTCATGCTGAATCATGTTATAATTCGCATCAAGACTGGTCAGTGGCAAATGAATGTATGCGAATGAATTTTTCCTAGTTGAAGAATAATAAAACAGATTGCTCTGAAAAGCTGTACCGGCACAGGGAGGCGGTGCTAGGCCCAGGAGAACACGGGCACATTGTCCAGTTGATTTTATGAGCCCTGAACAGATTAAGTTCCAAATCCCAGAAACACCTGTCCTCTAGATTTTGAACATGACTGTTCTACTAAAAAGGCAGAAACCTTTCCAGTTCCCAAGAAGCATAGCTTTACTTGAAGGTATTTGTTACAACACCTCCCACTGGAGACAAGAAAGACAAGGAAGTGACTTTCCAAAGGTTTGAGAAGGCAGAGGAAAGGAATGTAATTTAAGATCCTGTTGCTGGAGTTGATAGTTTGAACCCACAGGACACAAGGTGCATTAAAAAACTTCTCACTGTATAGGGAGTTTGTCACTGCTGTTTTACCACTTGCACGTTTAACTGTCAAACTGATGTAATCATTGATATTGCTATATATTTCATTTAGCTCAGCCTATTCCTGGACATAAATTCCTGCTAAGAGATTTGGAGAAGACCAAAGTAGTTACTCTAATGAAATATGCTGTGTTAATGCCGATTTCTAGGTGGTACAAGGCACTGGCCACTCTCTAACAGAGAAATCCTTTTCCTCCATGAGACGGGCTCTCAATGTACCACCCGTAGCAATTTTCTGAAACAGCTCAGCCACTGCTGCCCTGCATGAATTGCTCAAAAAAGAGGTAAAATACAGGTCAGCCCCATTTGTTCTTCTACACCTGATCTACTTAAAATGACAACTGAAGTCAGCGATGAAAAGCCAGCCTCATCCAAGTTGCCATTGACGTCAGTGCGATGAGGACTTCACGCAACATGTGAAGTCTTTACCCTGAAACCCAAGACGAGTGAGTTCAGAACCAGGCTGCTATTGAAGGGGTGCTTTCCAAAGCAGAAAGCCTGTTTGCACAGAACATTGCCGCAAGAAGAAAAACAAACTGAGAGCATAGGAAAGATTTTCCCAAATAAACAAAAGCCAGCACATAATGCCGTATCTTATAAACATAATGCCATATCTTATAAACAGCCACAGGCCAGGAAACGTTAGTTTATCTAAGGGCAGGAACGTGGGGGGAACCTGAAATATGGGGAGAAAAAAGCCAGAAAATAGTCCACAGAGACTATATTCCTTACGTTTCAAAGCTAGTCCATGTCTTTACGATCCCTTTGCATTTGGCACACCTAGCATATCACTTCAGTTTCTACTCTGAATATTTTTGCATTGGAGAAACAGGATTCTCCACATGAAAATGTCGTTTTTCCCTTGGCACAATGTAAGGAAATTTCAGAATAACAGGCAGGGCTGAAGATGAGTTTGGGTGTTGTGGAGCAAGGACGAGCATCCAGGCTAGCATTGGATACTTGGTACTTTGATAGTTGGTGCTCACCTATTGTGTTAGAATCTGTAGCTCTTTCAGAAAACTCATGAGCAAGGCAGAAGGAATTACAGACAGGTAGGAATTAGGTATTTGCTTCCTACCCTTTGGCAGACTGAGCACGATGAGAGGCAGGCACTTTGGAGAGAAATACAAACCCACACTGCGCTGAGATCTTCCCCTTTGTTACTTTTGCACTTCCGTAACTTCCCACCGGGTGGCAAAAGCGAGAAATAGTCAGGTGCCCCAAGGCTTACAGATCTGATGGACCAAGAGCCACAGAGACTGTATTGGCAATTCCCAAATCAGTGAGTATCACACCTAGCTCCGAGAGAAGTCAGCTCATTACCGGCAAGCCAGTGAAATTGGTCAGCGTGCAGGGAAATACCCGATGGACTAATTGTCAACACAAAGTTATCCCTGTTCTCAGCTTCTCTCTTCCCGGATATATTTGGCAATTAATCAAGAGAGTTGATTTACAAGCTTGCAGACACTGCACTAATAAATCAGTCTGTGTTGTCACCTCCCCCTGCCCAAGTTAAAAGAAACGAGATGTCCATTGCCTAATATCAAATTGGTTCTTTTGCTGCCCAGACCAAGGAAAAAAAATTAACACAATTATTAAATCTTTGAAAAGATCTTAGAGGAAAAAAAATTAGTCACTCTTCACTGCCCCAGAAAGCACAAAGCAGTGCAAAGAAAAGCTGGAGGATTGAAATAAAGCAATGCACGATCTCCAACAACTAGGAAGAAAGGGTGGGATGGCTGTGGCGCCCCAGACTGCACCTGCCGCTAAGAGGCATCCCTGGATCATCTGGCAGACTTTAAGCCTTGACCAGCCGGCTGGAGAAGGCCCCTACCACTCACTGCTTTGCATAACATTTGCATAACTCTTTGCTTGTCAGCTAACAACTAAATTCACAATTAAGTTACTGTGTGCTTGGCAGCAAAACCCAGGTGCTAAAATTAAGCGTGAACTCATCCCTAGATGCAGAAAACAGACAATTTTATATCTCAGTTTCCACTAGTATCTTTCAGGCTTACAAACTTCAAGAAAACTTGGGCTAGGACAAATTTAACCTCCAAATTCTAGCGTCTAAACGACAGTCCGTTCCTGTAGGGCTGGCTCCCTGGCACCGCTGGGCTCGCCGGTAAGCGGAGCAGGCTGAACGGACACCTCCGGCCAGAAGCGGCGGGGCAGGCAGAGCGGCCGGGCCACGGAACCCGTCCCCGCTGCCCCTTCGTGCACCCTGGAATCCGCCAGGCGATGCCGCGCCGACCTGGCGGGTGGAAAGGGACCGGGAAGAGGGCGAGCAGCAGCCGCCCGAGGATGTGTGCAGGGAGGAGAGAAAGATGCGTGACGGCGTGTGAATCACGTTTCTCCTGCCAGCCAGCTCCCGGCGGGAGATAAAAGCACCGGGGGACAACGGGGCGGCACAGACGGCTCCCCCCGCCAGCACCAGCCATGAGCCCGCACCTCCGCCTCCTCCTCCTCCTCCTCCTGCTGGCCGCCGCTCTCTGCCGGGGTAAGCGTGCCCGGGGCACCCCGCCGCCGACGGCCGGGTCCCGGCGGGGATGCGCGGGCTGCCGGCGCCCCCGGGGCCCGGCGGGGGGTCGCGGCGGTGCGGGGGGAGGAGGGGGCGGCGGGGGTCCCCCGAGCCGAGGCTGAAGCGGCGCCTCCCGCCCTGCAGGCGCGCCGCTGGCCGGGGAGCTGCGCTGCCGCTGCCCGCGGGTCGTGTCCGAGGTGATCCCGCCGCGCCGCCTGGCACGCGTGGAGCTCGTCGCCGAGGGGCCGCACTGCGCCGTGCCCGAGGTCATGTAAGTGCCCGGCCCGGCCCGGTCCCGGTCGCGGTCCCGGTCCCAGTCGCGGTCCCGGTCCCGGTCGCGGTCGCGGTCCCGGTCCCGGTCCCGGCCTCACCCCCTGCCTCGCCCCGCAGTGCCACGACGAAGCACGGGCAGACGGTGTGCCTGAGCCCCTCCGCGCCCTGGGTCAAGCTCATCCTCGCCAGGATCCTCAAGAGGTACCACCGAATTCTGTGCGGGGATGGGGCACGGGCCGCGCAGCAGCCAACCCTAACGCAGCCCTTTGGGGGCCAAGCTTAGCTTTTGGCTGGGTTTGAAACCAGAGTGGGCGTCGCGGGAATAACAAGCCACCTTCTGCCATTGACTTCTTTGGGGCAGTCTGTTTTGTTATGCCACAAACTTGGCCCAAGAAGTGGCTTCTTTGTTGGGAAGAGAAAACCCTGGGGGTCAGGTGGAGTACCCACAGCAAGTGCCTGGTTAACTGCAAATCTCGCCATGGTACCAGGCCCGTGTGTGGTCCACCATCAGGCACCTTTCCCAGAAGACACATCTCCTATGGGACTTATTATCTGGGGCATGCAAGAAGACTTAAGGAAAGATTTCCTGACTGGCTTTATAATTTGAATTGTGCCTGTTGCAGTCCGCGGAACCAGCTCTGAGGGAAGAAGCATCGCCAAATGAAGCTACCTGTGTTTGCCAGAAGATAGCGAGAAATGGATGCTGGAAGAAGAAAACAGTCCGACTCTCCAGTTGCGATGAGTTTGTAGACCAGTTGTTCTATGTTTAATCCCTCTAAGACTCTCCCCTCCCCTCCCCTCCTATTTATGGTTGTCTATTCCTATGTATGTATTTATTGACTGAGCTGCAGTGAGTGAATCCATTTGGTAAGACAGCGTAGGCTTTGCAGGCGCCTCTCAGTTGCTCGCCTTGCTGCAGTTCTCCCAATTTGCGTAGCCCCACCTTTGCGCAAGCTCCTTCTCTCCAAATACTGTCTGCCATCAAGCTCTTATAAAGAGCGTTAATATCTGAAAAGAAAGCGGGGCCATCGTGGAGACCCTTGTGCAAGTGTCTGCCGACAGTGTGCCACACAGAGGTTTGCACGGGTACCATTGATGGTAGCGGGTAGTCCAGATGTTAGGAATAACAAGTCCGAGTGCTGCCTGGCACTTAGCATCTTAGTGCCTGTTCAGGATTACACGGGAATAAAAACTGGTTGAAGCAAGCACAGTTCTGTGCTGCCATGCTCAGTCTGTGCCTCGGGTGCCTAAATGAGCCGTCGGCTCACAATGCTGTACTACATCTTTTTTTCCCCACGGTAACTCACTGGCATTTACTGCAGCATGCCTCGGATCTTCTTGCACAAGGTACTGTACAGTGCAATCACAGAAAGCTTGCTCCTGAAGTCTCACCCTATTCAATTCTTACGAGAGCTTAAGAATTTCCATGAAATTGTGGGGTTTCATGCCGAGATTGTTTTGATTTGTAACAAGATAATGTTGCGGTTGGATGGTTGGTTTGTTTTGAAATGAGTTTACATGTAATTATTTGGTATTTACACACAAGATGTAAAGGAACAGTAAATGTTCTGAAGAGATTTAGATATTTTATGTCTACTTGTATGACATACTGTCATAACGCATAGAGAATAAGTAATTTTCCTTACTCTGCTTTGGAAAAATCTATTTATGTAAAAAGGTGGTTTTATCATGAAATGATAATGAATAATGCAATAAAAATACCTTCTTGTTGAAAAATATACTGTTTTTTTAGTGGCTTCCCTGTTCAGATAGACCTGCGTACCTGGGTGAGTTTGGCTAGCTGGGCAGCAGGGAAGCAGTAGCCTCTGTGCGTGTCCAGGGGTTCCCGGGCACATCTGCGGTCCAGCTCTCTCTCAGGTGTCGGGGACACTTCGTACTGAGCAAACGTGCTTTTAGATTCAGAGGGCCATTATTTAAAGCCTTCACTCGGAGCCACCGATGTGAAGAGAGATGAACCCCAGGATGGATGTATTAAATCCAAGTAAGCCCCTGCAATCTGCAGGAACTTTTATTCTGGTTTAACTTAAAGTGGGGCTGTGTTTAACTTAAACATGTTTTGCTGTTTGGGAAGGAGCATCAGTGCCTGCTGCAGTAAGAAACCATGACAGTTTACAACAGTAAGTTTGTTTCCAGAAAAAGAAATTGCTGGGGTCCCAGCTGTAACAAGGAGCCCTAACACCTTTTAAAGCAAAGAATCTTCACCTCCGGATTCTTTTTCAGTGCACATTTCTAGTGTAAACAATATCCTCAATCACTAAGTCTATAGTACTTATTTAGCGACAGAAAAATCAACTGCTATGTGCTTATGAAATTCAATAGAACCTTATCTGAAGGTATAACCATGTCCTGGCCATGTTGCCACGACTAAGAGTCATACAGCGTTCTCCCGTGACACCTGAAGAAAGCTGGCTCATCCTCATAACACACTCCAGCTTTCTTTGAGAGAAATCACTGGAAAGCAAATTCGTGTGAACAAAGATTGTCCTTGCTCCTTATTTCTTCCTCTTTACCTAGCAAGTAACTGCATATTACTTTTTCGAGTTGTGAACTTAGGGAAAAAATCTTACTGAATTTTGAAAACTTCTTGATGTATAAAATAGCTTTTCTCTCTGTAATGACAGAATTTTCAAGTTCCATATTTAGGCTGCTGTAGTTAGGAGAAAGTGTACATCACTCAGAAAAGGAGAAAATATTATTTTTTTTTTTTTTTTTAGTGATACCATCTACCTACTGTTCCTCTTGAAGGGAAAAAGTCTTTATTAAAAAACTTTCTAGGGAAAAGAATTTATTTTGCCTGACTTATCCATCAGATGAGTACAAAAATTTAGAGCAGTAAAGGGCTAAAAAGATGTCCTGCACCCGAGAAAAAACAATGAATCCAATTACGCAACTTCACAAACATTAAAGAGAATAAATTAGGGGAGAGTGTAAGCTGGACAAAGCTACATGTCAAAAAGCAGCGCAGAATGGGAGGGGTTACTTACATATATGTATATAATTGAATAAATAAAACGTCTGTCAGAGGGTGGATTTTGCAATAGGACAACTATATAGATAGATATATATACACACACGCACACATCTCCTGAGAGCAACTGTATATTATGAAATCATAAAATGACTCAAATGACAGATATTCTATACTCACTGGCTATTCCACTGGGTCATCATGCGAACTACCTAGAAGCTGAAGGTATTTAAATGACTAACGTCACTGGTTCAGCCATATGGTGAAATCTGGCTGTAAGGAAAACCAGCAGCTTCCCAATGACTGCGATACTATTTGTCAGACAAAAATATTCAGAGTTTTCCCCCACAGTCCACATTGCTAAATGAGGTGGAGTGATTATTTACTGCCTTTCCTGAGAACATCTTCCTTCTCAAAATTTATGCGAATCGACTGTTTCCTCTTTGCATTTTTCAACCTTTAGCCCTCTTTTAGATTATATTGCCCTTTTTATTAGTAAGAAAAAGAGAAACTTTGCTCTTTTTCTTCTTCATGGGAGCTCTGTTTCGTATAGGTTTAGGTCCCTGTGCATTGAGGCGTCAGTGACGCACCCGACTCAGTTAACCGGAGTTGGCCCTGGCCTGTACTGTGCTGCGCTGCACGTCCAGCTTGGCCGTCAGGCCTGTGCCGTGCTGCACATACCTCTCAGCTGCAGGAAAAATTTCGTCAGCTCATTTTACTGGAGAGGTCTGCAGGGAGCTCCCACTCAGTGCTGGTGATTAGCTACGTGGCCTTTCCCCTTATCTAAAACTGCCGCAATAAATTCTCATGTGAAGATTCTTCTTATCTGAAAGTAGAAATGATAAATAGAGTTGTTTTCTTTTCAGAAAATCCTCAAAAGAGCTTGAATGACTCTCAACGGGATAACCTTTCCACAGTCAGGATGTGCACAGAAAGCTGTGCCCTGAGTGGAGCCCTGTTTGATACTGCACAACTTAGGCTTACCAGCATCTGAAGGGATGGAAGGCTCTCTTTACTATCCTCTTCTTCTATACAGTGATAGCTCGAATAAATGGCATTTTAAGCAATACTTGACAGAGAAAAACAAGAGCCTGCCTGCCTTTTTTTCCTGGTATTCTAATGGACTAGCACCTCCTGGTTCAAAACTCCCTTCAGGAATTCGAGGAGGTCATTTTCAAACCCAAGCACAGGCAAGACGTCTGGTAACCAAAGCTCTGCGGCTGGACCTGTGCTAGCCAACTTGCTTCTTCCACATGGGAGATGTCAGCTCTACTGCAGACATGCAGAAAAACAGTGTCACCTGTTACACCACCATACAATGAGACCTCACTGCTCTAGGCAGTTTCTGATAACTCTCATCCAGAGGCTGAAGCAAGTCTGCTGGATTTCCCACTTCTCCAAGCAGAGCAATAAGTTCCCAAAAGGGAGGCCCAATGACAAATGACCTCAGCCCTCTTCTGTCTCACCTCTAGTTATACCATGTTGGGCTGCAGAACCAGAGATCCACTTGGATTCTCCTTCCCTCCCTCCCTCCTCCCTCTACCATCCAGCTCTTCTTCAGTCATCCTAACTCTACCACAGAAATGCATGCCTCTTTCCAAGACAGGACCAGTGCAGTTCACATTTCCAGTGGACCTTGTTATTATGCCGAAACCACACGTTTACCTTCCTGACCATCTCATCGATGCCGTTTGTCACTGTATGCCTAGAGCCCAACCTTGTCAGTTTTGCAGAGGTTTTTCCTGCGCATTGAGAAATTTCACAGACTGCTCCTCTGCTGGTCTCAGAGCATGAGTCCCTTGCCAGCCCCAGAATTTATGCCTTGCCTTGCACCTTAGTTGTTCTCCTTTAAGGACAAGCTTGAGATTATCAATCTTCAGGTGGTGGTAACAAGCCCACTGGGCTGTGGATACCCGACCAGGAGGTGCAGGTTCCTCCACTGATTACAGAAATGCAAGTATTACGATGTCGCAGAAATGTTCAGATATAGCAGAGCAGCCCTGCAGTTCACACCTGCTGCGAATGCAAAAACGTGTGCCTCCAAGTTATTTACAAAGGACTGAAGTCAAACTCTATGCAAATTAACATACGGACCAAAGCTGAAAGATTATTTTGCAGGAAATGTTAGCAACTTCTCAGAAAGACATATATACAAGTATAGAAAGAACAATTTTTTTTATCCTGGTCCTTGCAGTAGCCAATGGTACTTTTGTACTGTGAACTATTCACTTCACAAAAACCCCTAAAGTTTTCAATGGTTTTATGAAATAGCCTCAGTCGTCAAAATAATCTTAGAACTGTAGAGTGGCAAGCTTTACTGTTTTTGAAAGCAGTTGCTTTTCTAAATACAAACTTTAGGAAAAACATTCTTACTTGTACTTTTGAGTTAATAATAAAAAATATTGTAATTAGGTACTTCTTAACATTTTAACCTATTTTTTCAGTCATTTTCTAAAATTACCAACATTCTAGTCATTTCATGAAATGACCAATTTCACAATATGAAAATACACACACAAACCCACAAATATTTATTCATTTTGTGAGCTACCCCTTGCATAACAATGCAAAATGGTTCTGTATCATCGACTGGATGGAATTCAGTGCCTCAGTTTCAGGAATCCTTTCTGAACACAATATATTAGGTATATGAAACTCATCAACAATTCATTACAAGAGAAGGCAGGGCTGGACTGGGATCAAAAGCGGCATGCACTGTGCATGTCTGGTCACAGGTCAGGAAACAGTGACCAGCGGTGTGGCAAATGCATGCCTTTTTTTTAGTATAGATCTGAATTTTCCTCTCAGGAGAGACACCAAGAAAGAATTGGGAAGGAGAGATCTGAAAAAAGAGATGTATTCAATAGGGTTAAATGCAAAAGCGTAGTAAGAGGCAATCTCTTTGTGCTTCCAAATCTGAAGGGACTTGCAAGAAGCAATTAAATTGTCCTTGCCTGAGAAGAACAGAGTAAAACCAAAGAGGGCTAAGGGCATAGAAGAGAGCATGAGGAGATGGTGGCTGTTCCCAGCATTTCCACAGCTGGGTTTTATTTGTGTGTGTGGTGTTGCACAAGTAACTCAAATCCTCACTTAACAAAATCATGACCCACACAATATTAGTTCCCTTTTAAAGGAATGGGAGCTGGAATGACAACGTTAAAGCTTTAACTGCTTTCTAAAACATGACCTAATACTCAGAGGTGTTGAAAACTCAAACCTTTTAAAATCTTTTTTTTAAAAATTTTTATTATTGTGCAGTATAAAGAAATGCAAGAGGTCAGGAGCTGTTTTCTGGACATCAAAGCATGTGGCATGGCATGTATCATCCATACACCTGAAGTCTCTTTTCCTACAGGCAAGCGTGTCCTCAGGCACAGGAAGACTCCCCGGTCTGTTCTGGCCCATGAATTTGCTGGACATTATACGGGATAGGGGATAAGTATATGTAAGAGATTCTTAAAGATCATTATCTTAATGTGATAATGCTCTGACTTCCTCATCCTATTCAAATAACACTATTACCTAGAGTTTTGCCAATGTTCTCTTATTAAGTAGATTCTGTCTTGTATTTCAGCACTGAGAGAAAATTAAGCAAGTACTTAGCTGTAAATGATGACAGCCAATGAAGCTTAATACCTCGCACTGCTTGAACCAGCCTCTTATTCTCTCTTAGTATTTTACTGTTCTCTTAGAATTAAGAAGGAATCACAGCAAGCGAGTGACTCCAACTTACTGCTCAGTTGCAGGTGTGTTAGCACAAGCTGTTTCATCTCAGATTTTCCTGCTACTTGTTCTGGTAGTGACAAAAGGCAGGAGCAAGAGTAATTCTATCTGTATGTACATGTGAAGCAAATCCTGTAGTATAACAGTGCCAGCAGTCCCATGTGGGTCTGAAGACACAGCAGAGTTTGTTTTCAGTTCACCATAAGAAGGCAGAGAGAGCAGTCATGGATAGCAAGACTCTCATCTCGCTCCTGATTCTCTCTTTCATGGGCAACTTTCCTGGTAAGAAAATTCCATTTATTTTTCTTTGTATTACAGTTCTTCTGCAATATGGTTTAGCTACACAGAATGTTTTCAAGGTGCATAGGATGTCCATACTCACACTGTCTTTGAGGTAGCAGGTCAAGAAAAACATATTAACGGACTGTCAGAGTGGGTCTATTTCTTGTCTCCTATTATTCTTCTGCTAGTGGAGATTCACTGACATTGGTGAACTTGTCTCTTAAATATTCGGAGAAAAATGAGATTACAACCAGGGCCTGAGAAGTGATAGCCTGTAATAACTGTGTGGCATATTGCATCGCTATCACTTTTCATGCTGCTTTTACGGTAACAGGCCCCAAGATGAAAGCTTGGAATATTCAATTTATCTTGAGTCAATCTATTTCTAATCAACAGCCATCTGTTGGAGCTCTTCCCTGAGAAGCACGAGGGGAAAAAAGAAACAAAACTCTGCTGGGAAAGTCCAAAAAGTATTTTATGGGCAGAAAGTATGCCAAGTTTAGGGGTCTGGAATGCTTCCAAGCCTCAGCACCATGTGGACACTTGCTCCTACTGCGTCCTGGCTTCACATTGGGATGACACACATCTGCAGTCTCTCCTGAGCCAGAACAGAGCTGGATGTGGCCAACCTCCAGGCTGGACAACTGGCTAACAGGATGCCTGTATCATTACACACACCTGCAGTGAAGCCCTGGCACAGCCTTTGGGAGTCTCATTTTCTTCTCTTGAGCCTGCAGATGGGATGTTGCTGCTCTGCTGTGATGCTCTGTGCTTCCCACTGCTTGAATTTCAAGTGAGTTTGTTTCTGCTGTCAGGTAGGGAGGGAGGAGTCAGTCAGCCAAAAGAAGCACTGGCAGATTCAGCTGGGCAGAAGAAAAGTGAAGGGAAATAGGTGGATAATTATATCAAGGTATAAGAACTAGCACAGGGTGAGGTAAAGGGGTTGGCTGTTTGGTCTAAAGGGATGTCAAGACTATTCATAGTAAGAGACAACTGAGATTTCGGCTCCTGCAGCCCTACTCATCTCAGTAAGAGTGTCTGTGTGCCCCACGTCCATTCATCTGGAGCTTGTCTTTGCTTCTTCTTGATACTGCCTGCAAAGTACTGAATCTTCTCTTTCAAATATATTCCACAGTTCAACTGTCAGGAATTTGAGGCTGAAGATGCAGCTTGCCTTAGTAGGAAAAATGGACAAATGTGAGAGTTGTGATTGTGCATTTTAACTGGGGTATCGGACTTGAAAACGGGAAGATATCCCGGTGTCTGCAGTGGCTGGAGTTGGGAAAGTCCTGGGCTTCACAGCTTGTGATCTTGGGTATTTTCTGTCACCCCTCTGGTACTCTGTGCTCTATCCGTAAAGCTGGGAAAACATTTTTTTTTTTTGCTTCACTAGTGCAACACGGGTCTGGAAGGACTGTCAGGCAACAGCAAATTCACTCCATGGACTTGGGTGCTGTACAACGTGTGGCATAATTTAACCAAACTCCACCCCAAAGCTTGCTGAGTTTCTTGCTCCTAGTACTTACCCAGAGTTGCTTCCTCAGAGGCCCCCACACCTTTTCTGGCATCTCGATTAAGCTTCTAAGCTGAATATTTTCATGGCTTTTTCACACCAGGTACGAGTGTAGAATTTTAGCCCAAATAAGTTTCCCCTCCAGGCTGCATCCATGAGGAGTAGCCCTCTGCCTCTTCAGGTAGCTTTTTCTGCCTCTCATAAGAAGGGAGCCCCACATTTCCAGTAGCCTCTCATTGTGCTTGATGTTGTGGGATGCCAAAATAATTGTAGTAGTAATGGGAACTTATAAATTGTTACCTGTACAAAGTCTGCAGATCTCAAATGCCCTGTTCTTGCTCAGTGAAGGTACTACCTTAAACCCACGAATAGCAATCCATTTATACCTTGAGGCATGAACTTTTTATCCCTTCTGCTTTCTCTAATTAATATTTTTATTGTTAGTTTGGTTCATTTGCAGACATTGTAAGCTTTCCTTTCCTTTCCTCACAGAGATGATGCTGGCAGCAGAGCTGCGGTGTCACTGCATCCAGACTGTCACAGGATTAATGCTGCCAAAGCACCTGGCCAACGTGGAAATCATTCCTAAGGGCCCACACTGCAACGCTGTGGAAATCATGTAAGTAAAGTGAGCAGGCAAGAGAAGTTATGGCTCACAAATGCTGAATAGTTGTCCGCCCTTAAGCTTACAATCCTCAGCCTTGTCTGTGTCCTCCTCTGATGTCCTCAGGTGCCAATTAACTAAACTGAAATGTTCATTCCACTGCAGAGCAACACTGAAGAACAGCCAGCAAATCTGTTTAGATCCCCAGGCCAAATGGGTGAAGATGGTAATTAACAAGATTCTACAAAGGTAACTGCCAGGATTACCTCGTAACTGGAATTATTCCACCACAGGGCATATTTTCTCCAGTATAAACATCAACGTGTGTGCAATCTTCAGTGCTCTTCTCTGAGACCCATTTGAGTAGCGCAGGGCTAGGAGTACAGGAGGACTATATTTAGTTGATCTTTGCACAAGGCACAAACAAGGCCTACCTGACATATCTTAGTAATTTAAAACAAACAAACAAACAAACTGTTATGTGTCATACTTTTCAAACAAGTATACTGATCCAGGGTTCCTCAGGGTTTTATTCAGCTGCACCTTGCCAAGGGCAATGTTTGGGCTTTCTGCAGGAACCATCTTGGAAGCAATACAGAACTGTTGTTTAGCACTGCCCTGCACCAACTGGTCTGCCCAAGAGAGCCAGGATGGGCATTAGGACAAGCTTCTCTGGTGTCTGTGGGTGGGTGTATCTCCTCAGAGATAAATTACACACAACAGCTTAGCTGGCCAAATTTACTCTGGAATAATTTCACGTGACTTCCCCCTAGTGCAAACTAAACACTCAACTAAAAAGAAACAAAAAGGAAAAGAATCTCTTTTTGTCTGGTTTCTATGTCTGTAAATGAATCTCACTGTTTTGTGCCTGCTATAATTCATTCCAATATCTGTATTACAGTTCATCCAAGAAACGGCGTCAGTAAAGGAAACAGAGGGCTCTGCAAGCAAGAGTAAGCTGCACAGAAAAGCCATTAGCCTTTAAGTGTCTCAAAGGTCAGGGTATTCATAATTTCACTCTAGCTTTTTCTATCCTCACTGCTCTCTGTGCACAGACTGTTCACATGCAAAAGGAAAGCACTGGGCTCAATAGGCTGTCACAACACTAGCAGACTGTCATATTTTATGGCAAAATTTTACATGGTGCTTAACTGCAGAGGCATTTAAAGCAATATCCTAACCAAACCCTAGCCTTGCGTTGGTCAGCTGGAAACACCTGCACACCAAGGATTCGGCATTCACTGAGCTGGTAGTTATACCAAATCATCTTTAAGCTTCATTCTGAAGGACTATGAAGTACAGTTTTGTCTAGTTTAAGAGGGCTGTAGTTTTCAAAATAAAGAAATACTAACCAAAGGAGATTCTTACTGAAAGAAAAAAAATTAAAAAGGAAAAGAAAGGGAAAAAAAGGAATTCCTGGATATCAATAAAAACGTTGCTTGGAGACAATATGGACAATGAAGTGAAGCAAATGCTGGAAGATTTCAGTGTTTAAAAACTGTTTTTTTTAATCTTATGCATATTAAATATACCTCTGACCTTAAAACAGCGCAGTCATAGTAATTCTGGTTTTGTCACCAAGCTATCAATGTCATCAGGACTCCTACATATAAAAGGTTTTTAGAAAGCATTGATTCAACTTTCCTTAAATGAAATGTGAAGAAAATGTGTGTGAAATATCTTTAATGTTTTCAAACATGCTCAGAGTTTTGCCACCTACAAACCATTGTTAGGGTTGATTCATAGTGAACCCGTCAGGTTCAGCGGAACCTTAAGGAATATGTTCTTCTTACAAAAAAAAGTTAAGCTGTGGGTGTCTTTGCTACACCTATTTGTGAATATTAAATGTTTTGGGGGTTCAGGCAGTGAATAGTCAAATTAACGAGGGAAAATCCTGTAAGGCCTATTCAACACAAATATGCTGTCTTCGGCTCAAGAAGTCCCCTAACTTCAAATTCCTGGCATCTGGAAAAATATAGAGGAAAAGTAACAGTTTAAAGTATCTTTATATGTTTTCCCTACTCTTTCCCAAGCATTCTTTATTGGTCACTATGCGTACCAAGATGCTGGTCTAGATAAACCTGTAATGAGACGTGACACAGCTGTTAGGCTCTTTTGTCCTACGGCCCTGAAATGTCATGGCATTTCCAGGATACAGATACAAAACAAGGCCTCTGTTGGCTTGCGTTTTGTGAGCAGCTAAAGAAATCTCCCCTACACTCCAAATGCAACAAAGGAGCCAATAAAACAGAGCAGGCTGCTTCACAAAGTATGCTGAGTCAATTTTCCAGTCCTCATGTTGCTAATTTCGTATCCTAGACTGACCATAGGAACAGCAATGTCAGCATGAAAAAAAGGAAACTATAATTTTGACAGTGGAATGATGATTTAGAAACTTCACAGCATGACGAGGAAGAGTAGCTACAGCCTTAGATTACACCATTACTGCGTACCAGAACCGTGTTAGAACTAGTGCATAAATTCTGCTTGCATTAATCATGTCCGGTAAACTACGGAAAACAAATAATTTCAGAAACCTCCACTGATTTGAATTGGGTTTCCCTGTTCCTGGAACCACCATCCAATTTAATATGCATTTACCTGATTAACATATGCATTTATTAGTGTTAATTTATCAGTGAATGAGGCCTCAGCACTTGACGGCCTGTTGCTCTGTTCTCTCTTCCTGGGAGTCAGTGAAGAGGGCTTTCCCCCTGGCAGTTATATTGTGCTTGCAGTGGTAGCATCGCTGTGATTTCCCAAAGTGATCAATTGGCAATTGCAATAAACAATTGCTCATCGTTATGAATTCCAACATGGTATAGTGGTGCGATATTAAATCTTTCCTGGTAAGCTTTGCCCACCTTGACATGAGTATCTGCTCAATTTTAACCTCTTGTGAAGCATCTTCTTGATCCAGGGTTATAAAAAGCCAGTGGCAAATAGGAAACGTCTGCATTCAGGCAGTCACCATCTCAGTGCATCTTTTCCATCTGCCCATTCTGAGTAATGTAATAATGTTGTCACTGAGCTGAAACCACCAAAACACAAGGCCAAGTTATGAGATAATATTGGTGCTGAGTAAATTGGTGTGGTGAATGAAAACAATTAGCCACAGCTCCTCAGACACTTGCTACCACAGACACTAAATGGTGCCAAAATAAAAACGTACATTGTACCACACTGCCAATAGGGCTGTTCAGGAGCCTGAAATATAGCGTCACTCATGTACTGCCACAGGGTAGTAGCCGCAGAGTCTGAATTCTGCACTTCTTGTCCCAGCATTCTTCTTCTTGTTCTTAATTCCAAGTTTTCGTAAGTCTGGCCACCACACTAAGCATTGCCGCGGGACCATGCCAATGACTGCATAGCACCAGGGTGAGATTACATTCACCAGGACCAGCTGAAATGTGCTTTGTAAAGCCATATTCAGGATGCTGCATCCTTATCGGTATTGCACTCTGGGCTGTCTTTGGATATCTTGAGGTTTTAATAAGGTGAGCTGCTTTATGATTCTTTCTCAGTAAATTGTTCTGTGAAAAACAAGAGTAAGTGGTCACTGGAAGAGTTCTGCATGCAAAAGGCTGTGTGCTCACTGAAAAGGTTGTGAGTTACCTGCAAAGGAATCAGGTCAGCAGTCTGAAACGGATCCAGTTAATGAGAATGAAAGCACCAATAATTCTGCATTAAAAGCCTTTGTGTAAGCCTTTAGATCGAAACTCCAAAAAATTAATTGTAGCCTTCTTACCCCCTTCCAACACGCTTCACATGAGGCCTCTAATTCTAGGGTGCTCTACTTCCCAGCTGCATGTTACTTCCCAGCTCAGATAATACAGGTTCCACAAGAAAGAGCTGGTTTTAATAGTTTCTTAAAACAGCTGAACAGGACATGATTAATGAGAAAAACAGATCCAAAGGGGAGAGCAGTTGGACAAGTGCAGACCAAAAGGAAGAGAAAGAAGGACAAGGAAACAAAAAGGAAATCTGGAAAATAATGAAATAGTAAAGATTCCTTGGAGGGTGTGGAATCTTTCTGCTCCTCTCTGCGCTGGCCTGACTCACTACAGCCTTAGTTTTGGCACTCTAAGTTATTACCCATGTCACCATATGTCAGTAAGAAATGTGCCATTCTGATGCCAGATGTAGGAAATTATGTGGGAAATACTGATTCACTGCAAGGAAAATAGCACATTCATAAAATCTCACCTGTAAGGCTTGTGGAACACTAATTAAATATAGCCCACTTTCAGTATTAAATTAAAATGGTGAATATGCACGTAATTCTTCAGTCATATGTAGAGTCAAACTCAGAAAAGAAATGTAAATATTTTTTTTAGCCATTTTGATATTGTGTACCAGCACTTGGGGTTTGAAACGGCCACTTCTGTCCAGTGCTTCATTCTAAGCCACAAGGGAGCAAATGTACATTGGCCAGCAAGACAAGATTTCTTGGTAATAATATCATTATTACTTATTGGTAATGACAATACCTTTATTAGATCAACTAATTTATGTGGGAGAAATAAGTACATGGACCACAAAGCCTTCATCATGCCTTTTTTGTATTTTCTTATGCGGTGAAAATACCCAGGTTATTTAACTGTCCAGTAGAGTTTTGTATTTTTTGACAGAAAGCTCAGGATGCACTTCAAGAACACCACTCTCAGATCACTGGGTACTACAGGCCACATCTCACTCTGTCACATTAGTACAACAGAGTTCTGCACAGATGTATGAGAGCAAAAAAATATCTTTCTTAACTTTAGAGTCTTCTTCAGTGAGGAACTGAGTCTCTGTTTTCCAGGAGGTAATGAGCTAGTATAGTATCACCCCCGGCTTAATGATGGGGAAACTGAAGTCATAAATATCCCAGAACTGTGACCGAGGTCTCCTCCCTTCTAAAGCCATACAACGCCGAAGGATTGTCCTCCCAGCAAATTATCACATTCAGGAATCTTTCCTACAGACACTGTCATGGTTTAGACACAAAAATCTTCTCTTGTCAACAAAACAAAACATCCTGGTAATATGATTAGAAAATTTTGTAGGCAAACATGTGCTCTTTACCAATTCTTTCAGCCTAAATGGAAGACAAAACTCTTCCATTTTGTTTTTTCGTATCGTCCAGAAGGGACGAATGGTAAAAACAGTTCGGACTGAGAAATACAATAAAGCACATACAAGATGTACATTTCTACCAAACATCTGTTCTCATTTATTTTTATTCTTACTCTGTTTGATAAACAGCTTTTCTAGCAGAAGGACTGCATCTGGGTTGCACTATAGCAAAGTCTTGCCCTTTTTGGTTTTAGCCAGAACTGTAGCTTAGCCCTCTTTTCCATACAAAATAGCAAACGGGCCTTTGCTGGTTTGAAGACTCTTTTCTACATTATCTGCCTGTTTTCAAACCCTGTGAAGGAAAGTTGGGTAATTAAAGGGTGGGCGACTGGTGGTAACAAGAAAGACTTCCCTACAGCTCTTATTCAGTAGCTGTGCCATGGCAAAGACTGCAGTTTCAGATTCCTTAAATCTCACAGGATTTCTCCCATGATCTGAACTATTTGTTTACTTGTCCCATGACTTTCTGTCCTGCTCCACCTGACATGGTATATCTAAGTCACAAGGTGTGAAAAGTTGCACTGGAATCATTAGGAAATAGTCTCAAACTTCATATTTACACTGATAGTAGACAGAAAACTTCAACCTACAAGTCGCTCCACTGCAGCCAATAGAATTATACTACAGGTGAATGTAGCCTGCAGATGCTTTTGCCTCATGCCTGCCATGTATCTAAGTACTTGTCCTGTGGATGAACTCATCAGTATTTACTATTAATAGCTTACTGAATTATGGAAAACACCAGTTCTCTCTACTTCTGTGCAATAGCAGTTTTTCATTTCAGGGTTTTTCCAAAGGCACACCCTATTTACTAGTCATCATCTCTTAACAATTAGCAATATTTTCCTTCCACAGGACATGAATAATAGTATATTGCAATGGTAGGAATGCATTATATACCTTAAACTCACTACTGGGCAGGAACTGGGTAGCACATTATAACCAAGGCTGACTGTCATCTCTCCTAAAATTCTTCTTTTCTGTGGGAGTGCTCTTAGACAAATTATTTTTGAGATGAAATTGTCCCCATGCACATTCTGGAAGATTTTTATGTACAGAAAGTTTTAGTCACAACTTTTCAGTGAGAGATGAGTTGCTTTATCCAAAATTACAAGTACCCCCCCACACGCATATCCCCCTGGTAAGATGAAAAATGAGAAAGATTGAAATTAACAATATCAGAGCGGACACATCTTAAAAGCCTACTTAGAAATAAAACAGCCTAGCAAGGAGATGAAATCGGGGAATGAAGATGAGAAATTATTGTTATTTCAGATACATATTTCCTAGAGTAAATGCCATTTCCAGAAGTGATGTAAGCACGTCAATGCCTAAGTGAGACTGAAAGCCAGCAGACTCTATGTGGCTAAGTGAGCTCACCGGTTATTAATTTAAGATATGAGTAGCATTTGGTGGTAAAACTTGCCGAGGGCACTTATGCTGAAATACGAATGACTTTTCCCAGTCCATTCTTACCACTTTGCAAGTAAGAAAAGGCCAGTCTTCTCATCTATTGTAATACCAATACAATTATTAATATTACAGTTATACCATTCTAGTTTGGTGTCACATTTCTCTGTTCAGACAAGCAAAGCATCACTTTCAAAAAAGTAATGTTTTTACAACGCTATTATATGTGGACATTGAAGTTTTGCATCTTTTGGAACTTAAAGAGATTTACTAATTGCACCATGAAAATCTCAGCATTTGAGGGATGCTGCTGTCTGAAGCTTTAGATAATTTTGTCGAAGGGTATCAGTTCAAAGAGGATCAGATTCATTAAAACGCTACATAATGGCTAACAGCTTAGAAAAACAGTTATCATCTTCTGCCTGAGCACCTACAGGGAGATTAAAAACCTGTAAATATATTTTTAGAACTCAAATACAAACAATAAATAAACCCAATTATTTTATACCCTACCAGAGGGGACCAGGGCACCACATGCACTAAAGGCACCACCAGGAACAAGACCAGGGACACGACATACGATGCACAAGCCTGATGTATTGACACAGCATGTATGCTTCAAATTCAGGAAAAAAAAAGTCAAGTTGTAAATATTTCATGGTTTCAGACACTAAGAATGTACTTCCTTTCTCTCTAAGTTCGTATAGAGCAGAATAAATCATACTAATATGATTCTTATCTTTACAGCTGTCTAAAATCCTTTGCCTGACATTCAGGTCCGCTGAAGCAGCTGCAATTCAGATTGATTTCCTCTATACTGCTAAATCATGTATTAAAGAGTGGCATAAAAAATCTTAAGGTTTTAACAGTGTAAGGAAGGGGAAAAGACTTTTTTTCACTATCAGCAAACATGAAGTTTTATCTATATTCAGAATGGTAAAAAAATCTTAAGTCATTTAGGAACACAGCTATGTTAACTCAAATTGTAACGTGAAAGCAGATTTCTAAAAAAACATTCTTTCTCCCAAGACAGGTTATTTTATACCGGGAACTGTCTAAGACAAGGAACCCCGTGTTGTCAGGGGAAGTTGCATCTTTGATGAAGGGGTTCACTGGAGCATGACAGTGCCAACATTGCACTGCTTGCATCCCACTAGAAGGCTCACCTGGGAAGCTGCAATACGAGAAGACACAGCGAAGAACGCAGAGCCACAAGGAGCATTTTTTTTCCGTCAGCACATCTACCTCACTTACTGGAAACCAGCTAGTTAAAAGCTTGCCTGCATGTTAGGACTCATGCCCCTATAATTATGCTACTAGGACTGGCTCGTGATGCAGATGTCTCTGCTCTCACCTTCTCAAAGGGAAACTGAAAGGACTTTGCAAGTAGCTTTGACGGCCCATTCAAAGCCGTGCCACTACCAAAAAGTTGGCAAGGCTGAACAAGGTGATTTAAAATACTACCACTAGAGTAACCTGAAGTAGATTAAAAGAGCTACAATACCTTCTTCTGGCAGAGCTATCGGGCGATGACATTCTCAGCTGCTCCTTGAGATCCATTAGATCAGGTTGGAAGGCTGAGGTATGAACAAAAACAGGCACGGCAACGCTGTTGTCCCCCTAGCTAATACGGATACGCCAGCTAAGCCCCCCAGGCAATGACACAGCTGGAGCCATCTTCATAAGTTTCTAGAGACAGAGGGCAACTGTTACTGATATTCTTAATTGGCTTAATCAGTGTGACCTGAACACTTTTTTTTCTGCAATCTGTCAGGAAATCAGAAATAAAATTGAACGGTGAGTTCCTACCTAACTAGCTTGTAGGATAGCTATTCTAAATAAGCCCAAGTTTGCCATTGCATATTAATGGTTTAAACCTGTATCATACACATGCTCTGAACAGAGAACAGATGTTCACAGTCAAAGTCCCGGATAATGAAACAAACAAGATTTAGGATATTACGAAAAGTGCACCCAGTTATAGCATAGCTGGCTGGAGCATAACATTGTTTAGGTGATCGATACCTGTGTTTTTGGAAATACCCACTGTGGTCAGATTGTGTAAATGAGGTCAGTAATTTCAGAATGTTTCTGATTCATTCTCAGAAGGGATTTAATATCAATGGCTCATGCTATAAACAGTTCTCTCCACAAGTGATATTTTTAAACACATGTAAATTCGCCTATTCATTATTTTTTATGCAAACTTATTGACCTTTATGAATATGAATTCCAATGAGTTTAGTTAATCTACCCCACCATACAACCTTGCCCCAAATTTACCATTACAGTTCATATTTCTTAATGGTTTGGGGCCTCAAATCAGAAAACCCCAGCACTTTATATTTAAGCCCATGATTGACCTTAATAGTACAGATAACTCTTTCCCTAAAAGACTGCTCCTGCTTTAAAGGAGTTCAGCCAGTCTCCACAGCAAATTGCCTGCTGTGTTTAATGGATTATTCCCACACACACAAGCCAATAACCACAGACAGCAAAGCAAAAGATTCACATAACTACTTACATCCGAATACAGTCAAATAATTTGTCAACATCCCTTGTAATAAAAAAAAATCCAAAGTTCTCTTTTCCACCTCACACCAAGACTCAAACTTAGAAAACAGAGTATGCTAACATGAACTACGTTCGTAACTTTTGCCTCAACAACCACCTTTATCCTTGACATTCATACTTTATGTTTGTAGCAGTGACAAAGTATCCTGGCATAAGTTTTCTGCATCATCTCACAAATCTTTCTTCATACACAGGCAGCGGTTAAGTCAATAGCACTGTAGAGTTCATATATTTCAATATCAGCTGTCTATTAAATGGCATCTCATAACAACATTGTCAGATTACTGGCTGCCATTGATCACGAAATCATTATTTAAACTAAAACCATGACTATATTCAGAACCACAGCTTTACTACCCTTTCTGCTCTACCTGCACGTACAACACTGAGGTGAGGATGGAAGTACAGTCCTAGAGTACAAAACTGGGTCCTATGAATAACACCAATGTCTTCCAAAGAGCTGAGCGTCCATCAGTTCTTTCCGAAGTCGTAAGAATCTCTTGAGAGCTAGCATTCAGGCATGTCACTTCAAACCTTAGCTGGAGTGACAAACCCTCTTTAAAATTTAACTGGCCCTCTGCATTTTGAACCTACTTCAGAGATAAAATCAGGACTGGATGAGCATTACGGAAAGTTCCTCATGCCGAACAGCTGGAAGAATTACTTCACAGTTCATTCAAAATCAGCCCTTCCTCAATGCAAATGCAGCACACCTGACTGACACTGGCATTAGAGAATATGCAGGCAAAGGGCTGCTTAGGACTACCCTTCCAACAGCATCTGCACTGGACGAAAACAGCAGTAAAAAGGAAGAACTTGCTTCCTCAGCATATTAATATTTGAACATTATTGCACAGAAACATAATCAGAGGTCTTTTTTATAATAACAGGATCGGTTCCCTATTCTGTCCCATTTGTCTGCAACAAAGTGGATTGATTCATGCACAAAACATTCAGCAGCCGTAGCTGTCACACCAAGTGCACACACCCTAGCTTAAGCAGACATAATAAAACAGAACAGGCCCCATTACTCTACCTGATCAGCGCCAGTTGCATCGTTACTACAACCACTGAATCCTGATATGTTCACGTATGGCATTATGTGCTTATGACAAATACAGCAATACAGAAACAATTACAAAATAAAACGTATGCTCCTACGCTCTGCGTATCCTGCTATTTACTTATTTCTCATTTGGTTCGCCCTCGAGTGGTTTGCTTGAAAGTATTTGGGGTTTAATGCAGATACATTTTTCCACGTGGATTTACTATGATAGGGGCTCCACAGGGCACACCAGAGGGGTGAATGTCCTCTTGGTTTATTGCGTGAGGAGCAGAAAGGCCCAAAATCCAGCCTTTCAGGTTAGAGGGATAAATAAGGCTCTCCTGGGAGAGAGGCTGGAGAAGAGACCGGAGAAGGAAGTCCATCCTATTTAGAGCAATGCTACATGAAGATATTTATACTGAAAAGCCACTATACCAAGTGACCCACATTTAATCTGTTGTAGGTTAATGCCTCAGGATTGCACAGAGATAGTCAACTGCCTGACTGCAGCGAACAGGCTGGAAATCAAAGCAAGGTGGTTAATCACATAACTTGTAGTGAAGTCATAGCAAAGGATGTTGTAAATATAGGAGCTTGCAAGGGTGTCCTATGGATAACGTGCAGACATATGGCAAAAAATCCAAAGGCTGCTGCCTAGCTCAGGCAGTCCATGAAACAGAAATCAACGGCAGTACAGGAGCAATTCTGGGAAACTGCCGCCATGCACCTGGTCTGTTCTTGTCTTCTTTCCTAGAAGTAAGTTTTTGGCTACCGCCTGGGACAGGAAGCTGGCCCAGATGGATCTTCAGTCTCATCCAGAGTGGCTGTTCTTGTTAAAGTCGTGCGTACTTCACTCTGCAGTCTACCACTGTTAGGAGAAGTTGGATTTATCCCTTACCCTCCTCATCTCTCTTGTGGAAAACAACCACATAGATAGGTGGTGTCTTACTGCATCGCAATGACAAAGCACTCTGCATTTTGATGAACCAGGACAGAGCAAATTAAGGTATATGAAAAACCGTCTCCTAAGGAATTGCTGCAGGTAAGCAACCCACACCCCTGACCTTGGCAGTGCCAAAACACACCCATGGATAGACAGTACGAAACATGTTCTTCCCTTTCCCCCTCTGCCCCCCATTCCCTTCCTGCCGTTCACACGTGATCTGAAATTACTGCTCCCTCTCCACAACCTTGAGAAAGTCGTTCCTGCACTGGCTACCACTCAACAGACTTTAGTGCATCTCCACACGTAATGGTTTTCCTACAGGGAATGCTGTCTATCAGAAACCGCTGTCAGCACATTGTCCTGTTGCCACATGTCTGTCTTGGGAATAGCATGGATTCGAGAGAGAGAGATGCATCCGGTTTCACTTGACCACAGCAGCAGATATTTGCAAAATCCCAAGTCTCCGAGGCAGATTTTTCACTTTTGCTGCCTGGTGCACACCAAAGACTGGGCCTAAAACACTGACAACAACCAGTTTCCCTCAGGAGCCGAAAGACGTAATATACCTTCTGGAACAGAAGCCTGTTTAATATGTTGTTTTTGAAAACTGTGGATCAGTGAAGACTGCTAAAATTCTTCCCTCCTTCTCTATGTCATATGTTTTTCTTCAGATGCAAGCTAATCTACTAAAACAGCAATGGAAATACCTTCTTGTGCAACTCCGGACTTTTGCCTCCCACCCAATTTTCAGCATGGAAGTATATTGCCCAACAAGTAACGCTAGTAAAACAAGACACATCAAAAGCCTCTCATTTTTTTAAAGTCCTCATGGAACTTAGGAGTTTTTGTTATCAGTTCTTTGAAATTCTCAACACACTAAGCATGAAGAAAGTTGAGCCTGACGGTATCCTAGAAGCTTCAGATAAATGACCATAGATAGTCAAGCATACGTGGTCACATTAAGCCTATTGTTGCAACTTAAAACTGGATTTAACCCTTGCCACTATTTTTCTTGGCGTAAAAAATGGAACCGGAAAGAGAGTTCCCATGGAAAGTTCCAGCTTTGAGTGATTAGCATAATAGCTTTTGTGCTGTATTGTAATAAACTTGCTGAACTGAAAACATTTATAAGGTATTTAGAGGAATGGCTAGGGAGTCGCTTTGTATCTCCATAGCTGCAGAATGTGGAAGCAGAATGCTTTCACGGAGAAATGAGAAATTGCTTAGTCTACAAGGGTACTCAGAGATGACGACTATTACCATCTGAATAACGTGTCAGTTGTTTGCAATGACCTCTGTGGGAAGCCAGGAAAATTTCTTGAAAAGTATACTCCATTTAGCATTAAAAATAGAGCAACAACTACTTCAGGAAAGACACAGCCAAGTGTCTCGCTCCATGGATACAAGTTCACTATCCTCCTCCACACAGCAGGAGTGCACTCAGAAACTCACAATTATTATAGGGCTTGGCTTTGGTGGTTTTTTTTTTGCCAGTACTACTTGAATAAAGTAGCCGAACACATTGTCAGTGAAGGCACTGTATTTCAAGGCGTTTCCACAGTCAGGCTAAATAAAAAGCAGGTTCTTATGCCTTGTGAAGAAATGGCTTTGCAGAAAAAACAAATACCATACATGTTTTGTATGTGAAAATCAGGTATCGTAAGTAAAGTTCACTTACTGACTTAAGAGATTTATCCTAAGGATAAATTTGTCTTTACCATTCCTGACCAGCATAAATCTGACTTTCCCCCTCAGCGCAGACTTCTTCGTGCTCTCACCTGCTGCCAGCACAGCTTCACCTCTGATACCCCCATTAAACATGTAATCTCAGTTAAGACCTGTACTTGGTACTTACATTTGATGCTTCTCTTCAATGGATTGTTGCTATCTCCTATATCTATTTTTAGGATGTCTTTCATATATACTTCTAACTTTTACTATATTAGTGACCTTTCAATAAAGTGCTGATTTCCTGTCAGTTTCCAGAATAACACTGTTTTTGTAATATCCAGACAATAAATATAACACACCCCATAGCAATTATTTTTATTTCAACAAGCTTGCTAGTCCTCTTTTCCTCAGTTAATATTACCTTTAAATTCCATATACAATTAAATCGAAGTTAAAGTCATGAAGCGTCCAGTTTGCACAGCAAGGAAAATAGAATTATGTTAATTAAGTTTTTAAAAACTATATGGAAAGCAAACCAATTCTGATCCAGAGAAATGCATTGAACGTGGGCTTGGTGTATTCATGTAACATAGCACATTTTTCTAACTTTTACTTGCAGTTTCATTTTGACCAGCACCTTCTGCTTTCCAAGAACACCGCACACCTCATCATAACGGTATTCAACTAGATTTTTATTACTACACCATCACGTAAAATAGACCCTTTTTCTTTCAACACTTAAAAAAAACCAGATCATTTCGAGACATTTCTTTGTAAGTTTTCTCCCATGTCCTTCTCTCGAAGAGAGAAGACCCAGACTGAACCACACGTTTTCATAGATTCATTTAAGCGCTTTTTCTGTAATTCTCCTGCTGATCCTCGACAGCTGCCAGCACCGTAGACCCTGGATACAAATTCACCAACCCTCATCAGCACGTAAAGGTGTCTCCCAAAAAGAAGAGTGCTCAAAGCAACTGAATGCATACCTATCTCTCTCTGTCCCTGGCCCCAGCCCACCATGGTATTTGTTGCTTTTCCCCAGGTGATTTTCAGCCCTTTACAGCCCTCCTCATAATGTTCAATCAGCTGCTCACCTCAGCCATAAATGCCAGTATTCCACCATTCACTCAGAATGAAACATCTCTTCAGCCCCCAGAAGCAAAACTTGGGCGGGAACCATCTGTCCTTGCCTGAAAGAAAAAACACAGAACAAAAAGTCAGCGATAGAAAGGTAGATATTTTCAACTGTCTATTGGACAGAAACTTTGTGCCATAAAAAAACCAAAACCAGATGTGAAGAGAGGAGAACTTTGCAGCAGTGACACAACTGCTGCTATGTCTCCAATTCCCCACAAAGAAGGATGGTGAAATTGTCAAGATATATAAGGGAATAGCAACTGTAATATGTAGATGACAGCTATTTTGGAGTCTACATAATTTGCAGGAAGATTTGGGGAAATACACGTTTTCAGTAAAATGTCATGAGCTTAGAGAGTCTCATATAGATAACATTGGCATTAGAACATCTTCTCTGAATTTTTAACACAAAAACCGTATCGAAAATCGTGACTTGACTTTATATAATTTCCAGGGTTTTTTTAGTTACGCAAATGAACTGGAGATAAGTTACTTTCTGAGATTGTCTACAAATGAGTGTTTACCAAAAAACTTAGTCATCTAGTGAGTAGATCTATCAAAAATAAAACCAGCTGAAAAACAGTTTGGCAAGTGATAAGAATGAAGGTAACTAGTAATGGTCTGCTGGGAACTTAAATGTGGATTTACTTTGTTTTAAATTCATAAAGACATCTGTTGACTTCAGTAGCAGTGCTAATAGCATCTGCATACCAAAGTAAAAACAAAATAAATGCTGGTTTTATGTTTTGCTGATGTATGTTACCAGAAAAATCATTTTCATTTGTGGCTTCCTTTTTTAATAGAATAAGCTTTAACATAAGATCTACGGGAAGATTCCTTTATCAGACATAATTGGTAAAGTGTGATTAAACTACATGCCAAAAGTCTTGGCAATGTTTATTATTCTTAATGATTATTTTAGAATAACCTAAAGGAGAATATAAATGCAATTAAGATATGTCAATCAGGATTAAGAGGAGCTCCCCAAGGCTGAAAATCCACGTTCCCTGCTGTTGTACTCATAGCTAAGAGCTGAAGCACCAACTCGATACCTCATTTGCGCTCATGCAGAATTATATAATGAGTCACAGTATGCAAGAAGAGTCATAGCAGAGCAAATATACCTGAGAATTACAAATTTTACTGATCTAAACTCGACTGGGAAATGACGCAGTTTGAGTAGAATCTGCTTAAACTTACAGCACGTTTTACATTCCTTGCAATTCAAATGGACTACTTGCTTTGACTTATAATGAAAAACAATGAAAAAGTAAAAATATTACATACTTATGTAAATACATTACAGAATTTGGAGCTTGTTATTATTTAGGAATAGCTGTTACTATTAGTAATAGTCATTACTGTTTACCAATGATTTTGTAATAACACAAACTGTTGTTTCATTTAAAATCAAATCAAAATAATTTCCTTGTTTCTCCATGAAAACATGCATTTAAAGGATCCAATAATATTTGTGAAAGGCATTATAAATGTTTATTGCTGTGGTTAATGATTCCAATTTTATTTACTTTTTAAAAATAATACCAGAACCTGTGCTCCAAATTCTATCCCACACCAAATGCTAGAATTTTCCTTTTTCACATAAAAAGGTGCTTTCTATTTTTTCCACTGTAAGGTCCTTTAGACTGCAATAGTAAGACAGGGTTCAGAGAAAAGGAAAACCTTAATTTATTTTAATTGTGCTAGATGAAAAAAAACCACATTCAGTATTTAGGACTTCTGTAGAAATACAATGCACTGTTGCTGAATGACACAAACTCACATCAGTGCTTCCAGTACTGTGCTTACTTAAGAAGACATTTCAGAGTCAGACGATGCCAGACAGTAAATGCTAGTTATTAATCAAAAATGCATTTCTCCATAAACTCTAGCACTGTGAGAGCATTGATTTACTGCCTTGACATCTGTAGAAAGGGATGCCAAAAACCCTAAAATTAAAAACTCTCATTAAACCAGACTTGGCTGGGTATTTATTTCTTCAGTCTGTGCCTTAAAACTACGTATTTGAGCCAAGATTTTTCTAAACATAAAGCGTTGACTGGTAGCCTTAGGACTTCCAATAGTTACATGAAAAGCATAGGAAAAGAGTTTTTAAAAGATTGTCTGTGGTTTTGATGTCTATACTTCTCTTCAAGATCCTAAATATAAATTTCCATCTTGAACCTAGTTCTCTTTCATTTCCTACAGAACAATTTAATACGTGTTTCCTATTACAACTGACAGCTACAATGAAGAGAACTTGTGCTCCTGTTTGGCTCTGTTTCTCTGCCACCATCATCCAGGAGCAGGTCCTAAGGGAAAATAAGGTGTTAAAACAAGTGAAGAGACTGGAGGCTTTTATTTTACGTTTCAGAATATTGACTACATAGCAATAGATGTAGTTAAGGCCATCACTAATGACCATCATGACATTCAAACAGAACTTTGGCTTCCCAATTAGTGCAAGACGGCAGCAGGGGGGAACCAGTGTGAGGCCTGACTAAGGTGTGGGATGAGTGCCTCCTGGTGGCTAGCTTCCCATATGGCAGCGCACACCAGGGAAGGCGAACACTTGCCTGTGTAGTTATCCTAATACACTCACAGACTTTCTATATAAACGTAAGGTGAAGGCACAGTCCGGATTATTGATGCGCACTTTAAGACATTCACAGCATAAAGTAACACACATGCACACAGAGACACAATCCAGAGTGTACTGATGAAGTAAAACCCGTCAGGCTTCAAGCCATGTTCAGTACTGCCTCCTTGTCCCCCTTGTGAACCCACACTTCTGAACAGAAGTTGAGGGATGTTGGACCCAAGTGCAAAATATGCACCTGTTAAGTAAATCAGCAACACATCTTTTTCCTTCAGTATCTCTTGGGGCTCCAGCAATTGCTGTGACTCTCACTTTTGCTCACATTCCAAAAATTCCCAGTATACTGCTGTACGGACCCAAGTTTTATTAGAAAGCAGACTCTGGAGCAGGTGCTGAAAGCAACAGATGATGGGATCTTGAGCAGGGTTTCTTAAAACACAGTAAAACCTCCATCCCAAATACTGTGTTCATCCCCAATACTGATGTCCTTCAAAAACAGAGGCTGTGGGTGGGGTGGGGGTAGTACTGTAGTAAAAAAAGGCCAGCAAATAAATTTTCTTAAAATACTAAAATTCCCAAGGGTAACAAGTTTTTTTCTTAAACTAATTTTTTTCTCAAGCCATTTTTTTTTTTCCTAAACTAAGATTGATTTTTTCCTAAGACCGCTCTTCTCAGCCTGTCTCACACAAATGTACGCCTTCCAGCAGCTGGGAAGGCATACCAGAGAAGAAAAAAGTGGAGATGTGGACAGAAAAACATCATATTCTCCCAGGATATAAAAAAAATAATTGCTCATAACATTTTTTGTAGAGCAACATTTCCTGATACAGGTTTTCACAAGATGAGAGAACAATGCTGCTTACTAAACTGTGTTTGACTTCCTTTTCACACAAAAATAATTAGTAAGAGATAATTTTAAGTTTATGGGATTGTTAATGCCCAAGACAGTATTTTATAACTGCAGTCCTTTATCATATGCACATAAAAGTACTCCAGCTATAACAGACTCTGAAACAACCTGTAACAATATCCACCTTCTTCACAGCTGTCAATGCCTAACTCCGCTTTAGCTGTTATGCAGACCAGTTTGCATATTTTCAACTTTATCCTATGTGCCAATTTCATCAGTGCATTTTTGTGGATCATACACATACTGTTATTTATTATTGCAGTATTTTCATAAGATTTTCTATATAATGTATTCAACAGATCTTAGGCAATAGTAATGCGGTCACTTTTTGAGGCTATGCTCTGCAAACTGTTAATTATATATAATTAAATAGTGTTACTACAGCAGCGGTGAGCTTGCAGGTGGGTTTTTTTCAGGAATGATACAAAAAGGCAGCATATTATTTTGATGTGAATGACTGATATTGGTAGCAGGTTTCCATGTGTGTTACTACACATAGTATACACCAGTATGGTGCAATTTGATTGGTGTGAAAGTTAATTTAAAATATTGTGGTGTTTTATTGTGGTTTTTTTTTTTTTTTAAATTGTGATATTTAAGTTCCAAACTTGAATGGGATCTAAAACCCAAGCAGTTAACTCAGGTCAAGAAAAAAGGTTTCATCCTCATATTACTGAAAACTTATTTTTATTTGCCTGTAGAGAATAGTATGAATAGCAGGAATCTAATTGGTACAAAAGGTGAATTTGCATAAAAGATAATGAGCAACTTTTTTTGTTGCGTTCAGCATCACTGACTGAAAGAATACGCTCGCCCACATTTGTCAAACATTTTGTAACTGATGTACTTTTGAGGTAAAGCAGTTATTCAGACACAAATTGCATAGCAAAAATTATCAAAAGCATTTATAATATGACTGCTTTTTTCTAGTGTACTAATTTGTTAGAAAAATATGTGGTGGATGTTCTGTTTGTGGAAAATTTTAACAACAGCAATCCGAAGTTTTGTAGTCAAGTATACAAACCTTGCATTAAAAAATGAGTGGACCTTTTTCATCCTAGACAAAAAGAAACTTTTGAAAGAATTCTCTTCTCTGTGATACCAATTTTTAGGACCACTGATATTTTTTTAATTTCCTATCCTGTTTTCTGTTATTCTTGTCAGCTTTTCTTTCTTTATCTTGCCCATTCTTTGTGACACATATATACCTCCTTCAAGTAACTGACTTGCTTTTTTAGGATTAATTTCAATTCCTTTTCCCACCACCACATAAAGCAACAGCCTACCTGTATTCAAACATCTGTTTTAATGGAACCATCAATACAACAGTCCTAAAAAAACAGCATTCTAAAAATGGCTGTTTTATATAAATGAGTTTAAATATTCAATTTACATTCATAATCTTCAGTTCTTTGGAAGCTGGATAGGATAGATTAGCATTGGAAGATCTTTGTTCTGTCTTAAAGATCCACTATCTGTTCAGGACCTTAAGTTTTCACAGGATTTCCTATATCCTCACGTTCATTTTTCTCCAAACAGGGTAACAACAAGAAATAATCAGGGGAGTAAGGGACAGTGTATATAACTGTGTCAATGAATCTTGGGTAAGTATCCTTTTTTAAAAAGAGCTTTATAATTAATCCAGTTCGTACATGCTAAATGGTGTGTAAAGTTTGGTGTCGCTGCTTATAAAATAACGAGATGGCAACCTAAAGGGGAATATTTCCATAATATCTGCAATACTGGAAGAGAATAAGATTCTAGGAAGACAAGTTGTTAAAAAACAGTATGCGCTTTGTCTGTGGAAGCACCCAAGCCACGTTCCCTACACGGACACCCACCTGATCAAAAAATTTGCCAGTACCATTGCAGAAACTGCAGCCTCAGCAACGCGTCGTGTCTTTGCAAAGCTTTCGCCAGCTTCATAAAGGAATTTTTCCCACCTGTCAGTAGGCCCAGGGTGGCAGGTCAGGTTGCCCTTATTATGTGGGCACGCTTTGTCTATGCTACCCCAGCTCGGTTTGTCTTCTTCTCCTCCGCACAGCGGAATTCCCCCCCGCTTTTTTTGTGAAAAATCTGCCGCAAAACATGACAGAAAGCACTAACACCCGAGCTACAATACAGTCCAAGAGACTTCCCCCGGGAAACCAGGAGGCAGCGGCTGAGAATTACCCAGGGCTGCCATGTTGTCTGTGCAGACCAGACTCGGCGTCGCCTTCGCCCGTACGTTTTGGCGGGAACAGCACTGAGGAGACTTCAATGAGGACCGCCCGCCGCATCACCGTCTGCAGGGGTTTCCTGCCGCAAGCCCCGAAGCACGGGGGGTGGGGTGGGGGTGTCTGTGCCGCTCGCCCCCTCACCGCACACACCCGTGGGGTTTGCTAGCCCCCGGGGCCGGTTTGCTAGCCACAGTGGGGACGGACGGCCCACAGGCGTGCCTCCACTGGAGGCGCTGTCGCCGCCCTTTGCGGTCTGCGGGGCGGTGTATTCGTTTCGCGCCTCAGCCCCGCTCTCCCTGTCACGGCAACCGGCCCCCCCCCCCGCCCGGCCCGGCGCCCGCTACTTGCCCTGGCTCCTCCCCTCGTCGCTCGGTTGTGGCGGCGTTTCCGTCCGTCGGGACTGACATGGCGGCGGCGGCCGCCTTCTCGTTCTCCTCCTCTGCGCTGCGCCCGGGCTTGGCGCCGCTGAGGAGATGGCGGCCCCTCTCCCGCCCGGCGCCCCGGCCCGCCTACAGCACTAGCAGCTCCCCTCGCCGAGCCGCCAGGTACGCAGCACCGCTCGGGGCATCTTCATCCTCCCTCTTCCCTCCTCCCTCTTCCCTCCTCCCTCCTCCTCCTCCTCCTCCTCCTCCTCCTGCCGGGGAGTGTTGTGGAGAATGGCGGGCCGGGGCGCCGCCGCCGCCGTTTAACGGTGGGGCGGGCGGGCGGTGGGCTGAGGGGGAGCCCTCAGGGAGGGCAGGGCGGGATCGGCTCCCGCCGCCGCCGCCGCCGCCGCCGCCTCCTCAGCGGCGGCCCCCCCCCTACCCCCCGGGCCGGATTGCGGTTTTGCCCCGGGAAAACGGCGGGGTGCCTGCCGACGGGCAGGGGTACCGGCAGGGAGGGAGGGAGGGAGGGAGGGAGGGAGGGAGGGTTGCGGCACCGGCAGCGTTCATCCCGTGGGGGTTTACGGGGTGTACCGAAATGGAGGAGCCCTGGTGGCTTTCCCGCCTCCTCCCTGTGAGGGGCGTCTGGAGATAAAACATCTGTTTGCTGCCGGTACCTTAAGAAGCCTCTCGGTTGATTTACACAGAATTACTATATATATTAACTTTTTTGCATATGTGGTTATTTTCGCTAGATGGGTTGTGGGCGAGTGTTTTAATCTGCGCTAAAGAATATTGCTGCCTGTATGAAGGGACATGTGAGGGTGACAGCCCA
This sequence comes from Pluvialis apricaria, assembly GCA_017639485.1. Lineage (NCBI taxonomy): Eukaryota > Metazoa > Chordata > Aves > Charadriiformes > Charadriidae > Pluvialis > Pluvialis apricaria. Next base: position 83,884,292 of record CM030010.1, read on the forward strand.
TCCCATCGCCTCTCGCTGCCCTCAGCAAGGGCAAGGCAGGCGCTGCGATCCTGTGGCGCTCCTTTGTTACCGGCAAAACGAAATAAATTTTTTAAAATATATAAATCTTACAAAAAAATTAAAGTAATAGCAGTGTAAATAAGTAAACAAACCCAGTGTGGTCACGCTGTGTCTCAGGTCGCAGTGCTGGTGTTAGCTGGAAGCCCGGACCGCCTGAGGCGAGCGGGACGTGCTCCCACGCAGCGAGGACACCCGTCTCCTCACGCTGTCCCCACCCTGTGCTTCGTTTCATGTGCTGGGTGGACTGAGCCCCTCGCCTTGGTGTTGCGGCATGGCACCTGCGAGTCCTGGCTGTGGGCGGGAGGGTTTCGGCTGAGCTCACGCTTGTTGGCCTTTTCATTTATACTGGACTTGTCTGAAATACTGACCGGCAAGCTTGCTGGGTTCAGCTGGTCACAGGTAGCCGATGCTGAAAGCATTGCCTTTGATTTGCGTTTTCAAACGTGAAAAGATTAGTAAGCCGTACTGCGACAGCTGAAGTAAGTGTCGGACCTCCTGGGTGTTCGGTATATCCTCTACAACAGAGGACTTGCTTCTGCTGCGTTTCTGGAACAACGCGTGCTGACTTCTGTTCCTCGCTGCTAGTAACTGTTTTTTCCAGTTCTGCGAAAAGTAGATGCTCCTGTAGTAATGATTTTACAGAGGTTTTCTTGTGGTATGTGTGGGACTGAGAAGGTCCTGTTGTCATGCCCCCTATGATTTTGGGCTTTTCTTGTGTAGGTTGATCTAAAATAGCAGCTGGCATCTTTGTTTCTGTAATGTCATGCAAGTCACTGGATGCACTAATAAGGATGATAAAGTACATGAATTGTTGTGTCATAAACTCACACAGGGTTCAGAATAAGAGCATCCATGAGAGGGTAGGATGCGGGATGGGATGGCACTAACACATATTAGATCTGTCATTACACCTGGTCAAGTTTTTCATGTGGATAAAATTTAAAATAGTAATTCACTTCTTAATTTCAGTGTCTTGAATAGCAGTGTAACCTTCCTGTACAGCTGATGCTGTACTTTTTTCATGCAGTTTTTGTATAATATTTCCATCGAAGGACTGTTTATCTAGATTCTAAACCTAAGAAGGATCACTGTGTTATATTTGCCATTTTTATATTTGAGAGTTGTGAAAAAATTTCTTTACTTGAGAAAGTTGTATATGCAGTCTTTTTAACAAGTAAATAAAAGACTTTGAAGAGCATTACGGTGCAACTAAGGAGAGTGGCAAGGTATTGGAAGTTTTTCCTTAGCTTGCTATTTAAAGCTTGCTTTTTTTTTTCCCCTCCTGTGAGAGTTAATTTTATAACTGGGTAATTTTGCTAATTCAGAGTTTTGAAAGTCCAAATAACAAATGTGATAGTGTCTACTGAGTTGTAGTAAAGTATTCTTCTTGATATTTATTTTGTGTATGAAAATAGTAGTTGATGCATAGAAGACAAATCACAGTTGAATTCAAGAAGTCACAGATGTTTTCAAGGTGACCTTTGTTTTACTTAAACTGGTTGCTCCGGAGGTTGCTAGAATTGGATGGTGAGCTGAATTTAAGTATGTTTTGTGCAGCAGGTTGTATGTGTACGCTGCCGCTTCATCTTCCCCTGGTAAACTGTCAGCACCTTATGTATCACATCTGGAGAAACATTCAAAGCTTAAATGGTTGTTGAGTAAATTCAGAGACTTTAAAATGTGGTATGAATAGATGGTGACTATGTAGCACAAAGCTGGTTCTTGGTGAAATATACTTCATAAAAATAAATCAGTTATGTTACATAAAAAGTGCTATTAGTCCAGCTGTTTTCTTAGTTTTGGGAAGGTCACTTCTGGAGTCATGAAGGACAAAGAATAATCCTGGAAGGACGAGAACTAGAAACTTCTGTATTTGAAATGGTAAATGACAATGCGTTGCCACCTGATTTGTTCTTTTTTAGTATTTGCATCTAAACTCAGGAACAGTTTCTGCTTTTTAGCCACTGGCTTTTGAGCAAGTTTCTTTCAGTAACTTGGTAGGTAGTAGCAAGAAGACTGTGGTGGTGTTTTCAGTGCAGTTAAAAAGTGTAGACAGTTGGTTTCTTTTCCAGAAGTGCAGGCAGCAGCTGTCGGTTTCCAAATATGATCTTATTTAAGCAAAGAGTTCTTTTCAAGAAATGGGTGGACTGTGTTATGGGTGGGATGATGCTCCTGGCAGCTTGTTTGTGCTTCTAGGATTATTATTTTTTTTCAATCTTGAAGACTAGAAGAGAGAAGAAGTTGTTTCAGAACTCACCACTATGCATTTCTTCCATATGCTATTAGGGTAATATTTTGAAATCCTTAATGTGCCATGTGTCTATAAAGTGTTTCTGAATAAATATGGTGTCTGCTGTCTTTTAGACATTTTCCCCATGTGTTGAATTGTTAAACAATTCTCATGTTTGAGTATGCTGATAAACAGACAAACATGCATTTTATTAATATAACAAAACATTAATCATGTGTTATTTTACTCCAGTTGTGTAGTTTCTTACAGTAGAGACAGTGCAAAACTGGTTGTAGACCATCTCAGAAAGTGTGGTGGATTTTTTTTCCCTGAATGTTTTTCTAGGTGCGGATTTGTTCATCCCCTAGAATACAGTACAGAGAAAAAACCAACTGATCAGACTTGCAGCACTTTGAAAACCGGTCCAATTTTAACGTAAAACCAGAATGCTTTATTGTTTTTGCAAATGACTTTGAACTACTTTCATCATGGCAAAGTAACTCAACGTACATTAAACATAAATGTTATACGTGTTTGTGTACAGACATATGTTAAGCTTCAAGCATATGTATTTGCAGAGAGTGTTGAAATGTTTTAGTCCTGGAGGTTCAGTCAGGCTAAGAAAAAGATTACTGCTGAAGAATGTCAAGCTTTTATTCTCTTAATATCTAATCAAACATATTTTAAATCGACTAGGTCGTTTTGTTGTTTTGTTTTTTTTCTTCCCAGGGAGGCTTTTCTTTGGAACTAAAATCACACTTCTGTTACAGAATAGATAATGCATGTTTCCACGATATACTGAATGTGTACCCTTGGCTTAAAATTCTAGAGGAAGTTGTAAACCCACTAATATAGATTATAAGAAATAATAAACACTGCTGTCTTCCTAGAAAATAGAGGTAAAATGGCATCACATACTTTGCTTGTTTTGTGTCGAGCAAAGTTCAAGCAACAAAAGTCAAAGTAGCCAAACACTAGGTGTGGGAATAAAGTAAATAATTATGGTAATTAAATTTAATTTATTAAAATCTGTCATAGGTGTGGAATAATTACTAAAATAACCAAAATACAGCATTGTTCACACATTAAGGAAAAAGCTTAAAATCAAAAGGCTTCTAGGGTAGAATACAGCCGCAGCTGGTATGCGAAGAACCCACTACATCGGTGATTCCCTGCACAATATCGCTCACAGAGCAACACGGGGATGGAGTGGGGTGGAGATTCCACGGCCGAGCCCTGTGATAATCAGCAGATATGGGGATGAGATGGTCCTATGGAACTGATAAGCTGCACACTTGCTACCCTGAGCCAACAGTTTGTCAAATTTAGACAAAATGCTGTCCTTTGTGCGAACTTTGCTCATTATAATGTCATTATAATGCCTAAACACACCTCCATCCCAAAGGCCACCCGCCTCCAAGGTGCGACCACTCCTCCTTGAGTCTCCGCCTTGAATTTTTTATAAACTATACCTTTAAATGTGAAGCGAGAGAATTTTACACCAATCATAATAAAAGTATTTATGACTAAAGTCACTCAAACTCCACCTTGAAGGTAAAAAATAGTACAAAAATAGCCCAAAAAAGGGGGAATATTAGGGAAGATGCCATCGTGAACAAGTCGAGGAGGACTCCATCAAAACTGCCTTCGACTTCCGGGACCAGCCAACGGGCTGAGCCTTTCTTCCCCCCCATAGGGACGCCTTTGGGTAAGACTTAAACTATACCAAGTGTTTCCTCAAAAAAGTTAGAAATCTCTCAAGAGAGTCTTTTTCCTATGTTTATAGCCAGGCTGTACTGTATATAACTTTGTCGTGCATTTTGTATAACTAACAACACTTTTATTTGCACGTGCTTTGCAGACAGTGTATTTATCACCAGCAATCCATAAGAACTTATGTACTGTTGCTAAAATAAACTGCGCTGCTTAAGTAGCTGGTCGTTTTGGTTTCTCATTGAACGCGACCATAAAAGTGGCCGTGGTAGTTCACGAGCACGACTGGACTGAGGGTGCAGTCCACTATTAGTGTATCCAGAATCGTGATAGTTTAATATATGTATTAAACATGACTGGACTGATAGTGGTGGATTGGGCATCACTCAGAATTTAAACCTAGCCGCACCTAGCCTCCCACCTCGGTGAGGAGTGTTAGAACGCAAGGGGGTTTATTTTCTGCCAAATTAATTCGCCCTTTAACACCTTTAACAATTGGGCATCGCTCAGAATTCAAACCCAGCCACACCTAGCCTCCCACCTCGGTGAGGAGTGTTAGAACGCAAGGGGGTTTGTTTTCTGCCAAACCGATCTGCCCTTTAACGCAACAATAGGAAGAACAGTATGTTGTCTTCCTGTAATGGTCACCAGCAGAGATAAATCATCATCAAGACTGCAATAATTAGTTTTAGGACCTTTCTAGATTGTCTTCGCTTGTAGCAACTATTGAAGTGTTGAGGTTTCAGTTTGTGTTAACTGGAATGTGTATGTTTAAATGTAAACATTAAGTATTCTTTTTTTTTTTTTTAATTTAATAAAGTAGACCTGCAGAAAGGTAATGCATGAATAGCTGCTAATCGTCAAATATATAACCATGTAAAAGAAGAACACAATAATCTTTACGTTTTAAGTAATGTAGTGTTTGTTTTCCCTTGATTTCGGCCTTGGACTTTTAAAAATTTAGGTGGTGGCTGATTTAGGGAGAAACTATTTGCTGTATATGAAGGTGACATAAGCTTTAAAATCTATTTGAAAACTTCTGCTAGGAAACATGTAAGAAACAATGAACATTTCAACCTAAGCGGTGGTTCTTGGAGTAGCGATATTTACAGCTTGGTTACAGTGATGCCATTTTTCAATGCAGAGTTAACCGAGTGGATCTGTGGAGTGCTTTTAATAGCTTGGGACTCGTGACAACTGGGGCACTTGGTTTCTGAACCATTATAAAAATTGTTAGCTGTGTTCCAAAAAAATATTTGCGTTAGTGACATTGTATTGATATTGGTAAACTATGGGTTGTTGAGCCCACGTGGCTCAAGAGAGGTGTGTGGTCTTCAGGTATGAGCAGACGATGGGGGGAAGCTTTCTCGCCTTAAACAAATAGTAAAATCTAGAGGTGGGAGGGAGCCCCAAGAGTCACAAGATTTGCTGTTCTTTCCTTCCTTAAAAGAGAGAAGGGTGCATTTGTAACTTGACAGGCTCTTCATCTGTAACTCTGCAAGATAAAAAGCTGACTTTTCACACTGCATTTTCCAATTATTTGGTGATTTCAGTTGCTCTGTGGTTCATGGTCAGTCTCCAGAGCAAAGGCTGAAAGTTTTATCTAAAGATTTCTTTTGCCTGTATTTTGTCTTCATTGAGATTCTCCTTGAGACCTGGAGTCACTTTCATAAACATTTGCCATAAACATACTTGCTATTTATCATCTGCCTTCCCAGCACCTTTAAGTTATGAATATAAAAATAGAACTACTCTTTGCATTGATACCTTTCTTAACTTCCTCAAAGTATCCATTTAGCTGTTGGGATACCAGAAGAGGGTAGCTCTTTTACAGTGGGGCTACCCCATAACTTCTTGCTAAGGTATAATTGTACTTGTTTTCTTCTGCATATATGAACTAAGCTGGAATCATTGTGATCTTCTGTACCTGGGCTACCCCAGAGTATTAATTTTTCAGAGTAGTCTTAACTTGAAACATTTCTGGTTTTCAGGCAAGTTTTTATCTTTTACGATTGACATTCGCTGGGTCTTGTAGAACTTACTGTTGGTTGCCTTCAGAAGGATCTGGGTGTTGAAGCACCTTATTGCAGTGCCTCCTGGCTAGGATGTATTATGTGCGTTTTGTCCTAGACTGTGTGTACGTGTGAAGGTTTTTTCTTCTATATTTGTGTGTGTGTGTGTGTGTTTTTAGCAGTCTCTTTCTGTTGTTTTGCTTTGGTTTTGATCCTTGGATGACTGGGAAGATTGAATGTGATGGGGTGAAAATGGTCGGATTTGTGAGGACAGATCTTGAAAACTTAATGAGTCTGTGGCTAGATTTTAAGGAAGAGGCATGCACTTAAAATTGATTGCTTAAAGATTAGGAAAACATCCTTTGGTAATGCATTTAGAGAAAAAATAGCGTAGAAATGCTGTACACATTCCTATGGATTGAAAATAATTTTTGGCACCAAACTATTGTTACGTCCTTGTATTCTTAAATGGATATGGCGTTGCTACACAGGTGAGCATTAATTATTTATTTGGCATAATGAGTGCATGGAGAGAAGTGTCTTGTGCCAAAGGCATGTATAGCTAAAACATAAATAATGAAGATGAGAGAGAGAGACACCTATGAAAATGAGCACATACAGAGCAGGCCATACAGGAAAAGAGTAAAACCACATCTGTTGGCTTAATTATTTTTCTTTATATATATATATTTAAGTTAAAGAGCATAGAAACTTGTGTGTGGGAAGTAGCTAAGAATGGTGTAAAATTGAAGGAAACCAGGTGTTCGTGGTTTTTGTGTGCTAAGTATGTTTCTAATAGTTTGCTTTTCTGACAAACAGATAAATTGCTCTCAGCAGAGTGTGTGTTTGTTTTCTTTTTTTTTTTTCAATGCTAGGCACTGTGATATTTTTTCTTTTTTTTTTTTTTAAAGTTATAATGACACCTTGTTGCTGTCATTATAACTCATCTGGAGTCCTTGCTAAGCTATGTCAGTTACAAATGGTAGTCATGTTGAATTAATGTATTCAATTCAAAGCAGAAGTTAGAATCTGCGTGTGTGTGTGTATACGTAAAGTTCTTTATCTCAAGAAGGAAGCAAAAGATGTTTGCAGAGGGGAAACCCTCTCCTACTCAGGCTTACGTTCTTGTAAGTAAGATCGAGTAATCAGTCGACAGTCTTTGGTTAGGAGCTGATCAACCAGGAGCGTGTATTTTCCTACAGCGCCACACAGGCTGCTCTTCAGGAGAGAAGTGAACTTGTCCAATAGTAACTTTAACTTGGTGTCTGTCTTGGTAGTTCTGCTTCTGGGGAGTTGGAGTTATTATACTGCATTTTTACAGATAGAATAGTGTTTACTCTCTTATTACAGTATCAGATGATCGTGCCAAGAAACACTGTTAACTGTATGTATGTATCATGTTAGGATTCTTGGAGTTTCTTTGAGAAGATGAGATGTTCAATTAGTGAAGGAGATAGTGTAGATAAAAGCTGGAACTGTGGCGGAATATGTCCCACGGACATGTACAAGGTCAGGAACACCTGTGCTTGCTCCACAGTGAGCAAACAGGCAGGAAGACAGAGAAGACTCCAGAGACGAGCAGAACAACCAAGGTAAGGTGAAGCTGACGCTTGGAAGATCTGAATGAAATAGCGCTTAAGAAAGTGCTGTTCAGTCGAGATGCACTTGATCTTTGAGCACTTAGCCTGTGAGGTGAGCATGGAAAGTTGATAAAAGACATTAAGAGCTTTATCAAAGGGTAAGTCTTAATATTATTGTCACCAAAGTGTAGTTCAAGGGTGAGGGTAGGACTTCTAAGATTAAGGAAGGAATCTGACTTCTGTTCCATTCTGTGGTGCCTCTGGAGCGCTCTTAAGGTTTACCTCATATGCCATTTGAAAGGAACTTTATTTTAAAATACATTTTGGGGGTTGTCATGCTCCTGCTTACAAGTTGTTCATTTATTGGGGTTGAGTAGTAATAGAAGTTATAGAGTTGTGTACTATTATTTCCAATCCAGAAAAATGTATTTTCAGGTATCTTGCACTTCCCTATGTAGCAGAGTCCTCATAAAACCGTTCTTAGTAACCTAGAATGTAGGCTGCATTTCTTCATCTATCCGTCAGATACAGAGGTTAAGTTTGTATGATATCTTTATATGACACCATAGATAGTCTGTGATTTTGGGTGGTCTTCTGGTTGTCCTGTCCTGTGTGATGTCGTTGTTGCTACTGCTGTTCCCCTCCTACCTTACTGCTTCTGCACCCTTGTGCATTTAGCTGCTTTGGTCATGACCAAAGAATGATTAGAACTGTACAAATTTCTGAAATAAGTAAAATGCAAATTACTCTTTTTGGTTGCTTAAAGTTGCGGTTTTGAATCTTATAGAATACCATGTTTTAAACCAGATCAGAGATACAATTTCTTGCTCTATAGGTTTCTGTCTCTTCCTGCTTTCTCCCCTCTAAGCACCACCACCACCAAGCAGGAAAGTTGGTATTTAAAGGCTGCTAATCTGATATGAAAGAAGTTAACATCTTAGCATCTGAAAGTTATGCATGCTGGAAGTTTATTATATGTTACAGGTTGGTGGGGTGTATGTGGGGGGTTCCACACCCTTGGTTGGGGTGATGATCACAGCAACGATAGAGGGAAAGGAGGGGATTGAGGAGTTCTGGGTCAAGTTCAAGGCACAAAACAAAAGTTTTGCTCTGGTTTTGTACCAGGCTAGGGCAATGGTTGTGGGCCCTTCACCCAAGGAGGATGTTTGTCTGCTGTAGCGCTGATTGAGGGGCAGAGTGAGGTTACTGGAAGGACGGGGAATTGAAAGGGCAAAAGCGGGGAGGGCATGACAGAAGCTCCTGAGTTATCCATCACTGGCTTATATGAGTTAAGTCCTAAGAACGCTGAGAAATAGTATCATCTAGGCTTGGACTAAAGAATAGTGTGAATAACCCGGTATCAAATAGATTTTTGAAGGAAATTTGGGAAGGGAGGTGTTTAAATTCCTTAAAACAGAAAAACTTAAGGGCGTAAGAATGTTCTCATGTTCTATTCCCAAATGCAGGAGTTCATAGATATGTTCAACCTGGCTGACTACGTGTGCTGGGAAGGTGGGGTATGGAGCGTGAGGTCTTCTTCTGTATGCACTGATGGCACATTCCTGCTTTTCCAATAAGAGGGTGGGGAAACACTTCTTTCCCTGAATGGATTTGTAGTGCGTTAGTGTTTTTCAAATAAGATTTGAAGTACTAGCAAATTAACTAATCAAAGCCTTTGCAACTATTTAACACAGATCACACATTTAAAAGTGTCTTGTTTATGAAATTGTAGACCTAAATATTGTGTATCTTTTTGTCTTTATAGTGATGAAGCAACCATTATCTCAGGGACAAAGCTTGCTAAACAAGTTTTAAAAGAAGTTCAAAGGGATGTAGAATCGTGGATATCCTTTGGGAACAGGAGACCTCATCTCACTGTCATATTAGTAGGAGACAATCCAGCTAGTCATATCTATGTCAGAAACAAGATAAAAGCAGCTGCAACTGTAGGTATGTGCTCTGTAATATAAAGGGTCTTTTGATAAGCACAAGATACTGTTATTTAAAAATAAAAAATAAAAAAGCGCAGGGGAAATAATTATATTTTATATATATTATATAATTATATTATATGTATATTAATTTCATTTTGTGCTGGTTTATTTCTCATCTTGTCTAACGAACCTAAAGAAAATAAGTTGCATTGACATGTGAAGAAAGTAGTTTTAATGGCACATGAATGGTAGCCTTAAGTTCAATTCTGTATCTTAAAATGCTGTTAGGAAACAGTTTGCACCCTTACCATTAGAAACTGGAAACTAAAGGACAACACTGGGTAAGTTTTTTGACAGTTAAATGTCTTAACTGGCTTTGAGAGGCTTGGCGAAGAAAGATAATCAGAGAGAAATTATGTCAGTTTTTAGTTATTTCTGCAAGACGCTTTGATTTTTTTTGAATGTGAAATATTTGCTTAAGAGCTTGCTTCCTCGGTACCTGTTAGATTCCTTCTTTTATGTGTGGATTTTTCAGCCCGCTTCCCACTGTGGTAGCAAACTCTACTACCCCAGAATTGATGGGAATAGTGACTAAGTAACCAGGTTCACAGGATGATATTGAGAAGGGCCTTTTTCTTGATAATGTCAATAATTTCTTCATAATGTCAGTCTTTATGTATATATGCTGTATCTCGTGGAGTATCTGTCCTGTTGAATGCTGTAGGTCCACAGTAGAGTAGGCAAGACAATCCAAAGCCAAAGCTTCACAGCTCTGAATATGATGGACAAAATTTCAGATGTAGTGAAATCAAACAATAAAGCTAAGTCACTGATTACCAGGGATAAAGCCCAGTCACTACAACTTCTCATCTCCAAATGAAAGTGTTGTAGCCTAAACAGGGAACTTCAATGTTGTTGCTATTGGTGAAACTGCAATCTTGTGAAGTAATTTGAAAAATTGTCTTTTCTAATGATGAGTTTTGTCCCACAGAAGTAGACCCTATCAGATAAAATGCCAGTAATGCTAGTGTAGCTTTATCTGTTCAGTTTCAATTGTAATTCTCAAGAGCACCTTTGTAGAAAAGTTACAGGCTTTATTTTCCAAGTATTCCTAAGCTGTTGTTTAATTTTGGAATTACTGTGTCCAACCATAGATGTTTTATTCTTTTTTTCTGTATGTTTTGTTGTACGACTATAGTTGACATCTAGAAATAGGGCACTAAAGACCGGACAACGAAGGCAGAATTTTCAGCAAGCGTGGTTATTTAAGACAGTTGTTAAGCATCAGACAGATTTTTAGACAAAATGACTAAGCTGTCCGTAGGTAAATTTCCTGATACTAATTTGTGTCTTCTCTTTCTGGTTTTTATCAGGCATTTCTAGTGAGATCATACTGAGGCCTAAAGACATTTCTCAGGAAGAACTCTTAGATATGACAGGAAAACTCAACAAGGATTCAACAGTTAGTGGCTTATTAGTTCAGCTACCTCTCCCAGGTAGGTGACATCTTTTGTCCTGCTCCTCATACACAGTCAATGTAAGAGGAAAGAGTTTGACAGTTTTGGGTTGCAAGTGTATCCTAGCTCTTGAAAGAGGGCCTGCATAACGAAGGATTAGTTGAGGTGTTAAATTTTTTGTTGTATACTAGCCTGCAGTTCATTTTAAACAAAAAAGCAAATTAAATTGTGAGAATCATTTCATGTTGTCAACCTCACCTTTTTTTAAAGTTCAGTCACGATGCTGTTTTGAGGAATTGCCCTCCACGCACACACGCTATCCAGTTTATTTCTCTTTTTTTGCCTTTTTTTTTTTTGCTTTTTTAACATCTTGTACTGTTTTGCCTTGAACTCCGAGACCTTTGCCATATTTTCATCCCCTGTATCATGCCAAGTTATGCTATCTATATCATGCCAAGTTATGCTGTCTAGCAGATGATGCTATGGCCTTTCTCATGGTGATTCCAGGTTTTGCTTTTAACATTTGTTCATGTTTTCTATGCTGTCCCTAATGTTTCGGGTGAGCTTTGTGCTAAGGTCCTAAAAGCCTCTACTATGTTCTTATTTCCCTTCTCCTAATTTGTAATGAGTCATTGTAAAAAATTCACTGCCGTGTTGGGTTTCCTCTCTCTCTCTGTTTCCAAGTGTTGTCTTTTATCATACGTTTACACTGCATGCTCTGAAAAGCAGGAGCTGTTTTTCTGGCATGTATAGGCATGACTTGTAGCACTAGCTGGGACTCCAGGGGTTGTTGTTTATAAGTATCTCTGATGATGGTGAAGTTGAACCTTTTTTTTTTTTGTAGTCTTGGTCTTCCCTTTCAGATGGTTCTCGCTGCATTTATTTCATGTCTAAGAAATAGCAAAAATTGGGGCAGGTGCTGAGCGTTATAGAGGAAGAGATGCTTTGTTTGGATTTGTAATAAACATCAGCATTCGTGATTAGGAAGTTTTGCGCTTTGCATTGTATGAAAGCTAACTGAAATTGGCCACTTCTTGAAATAGGTTGGCCACAAGGTGGAAGTAGATCACAAGTAAGGAGGCTGATCTTGGACACCAAGTAAGGAACTCTGGGAGGTGATGGAATGTAGTCGGTTTACTTTGAACAAACACCTCTCCCACTAAAAACAGGTTAGGGGAAACAGGTAATGTAACAAATTTGAATTTCAGTAGTGAGAACTCATGCAAAAGATGGAGCACTGACAGCCTAGGCATGGAAATCTTTCAATCTGAAGCATGTAGCAAAGGAAACAGACTCATCCACTGGACTCTCAATCCGCTGTTGTGGTCCCCAGAAATGGGAGTTGTCTCGTGTCACTTGTTTTACTTGTGGGGGTACTTGGTGAAATTGTTAGGTAGCGCTTGCAGAGAAGTATTTTTTTGAGGAGGATGTCAGGTCATTGCAGTCTACTCTTGAGCTGTCTGCCTTCATCAATACATAGTTCAACAACAGACTTAAGTCTTGAAACACAGTGAATTTAAACGTGTTGGACATTTGAAGAGATAAAACTCCTGAAGATAGTTCTAGTTGTGTCAATTCAAATGTCTGATGCTAGTACACTTAAATGTTTAAGCCCTAAGATAATATGTTGAAGATCTGTCTCAAGAACTATGGTACATGTAGCACAGTAACCAAGTGAACACTAATTAGCCTTCCTCTAACCTATAAAATTGCCTTAGTAAAAACCTTAAAGTAATTTAATCAATAGCAGAACTTTGTCAATATTGCGTCGTCTGTATAGTAAAGTTGAATGTGCAAGTTATCATGAACTGAAAACATTCAGGAAGTTCTTTACATAACTGATGTCAGATATAACTCTGTTTACTGCATTTTTTTTTTCTCCCAAAAGAACTTCAGAAACGGAAGGGCAGAAAGCTGAGTTAACTCATTTTCCAAAGTTCTTTTGCTTTGCATTGTAATGGAAGGAGACAAAGCCTAGAAGCTGTGAAAACTTTCAGTGAAGGCTGCTTATTCCAGAGTTGAGGTGGTTGTGTGGGGTTTTGGGTTTTTGCAGTAAACCACACACAGGTGTGGCTTTTGATCAACATTGGGATAAAAATAGAAGCAGAAAATAGCTTTGTTCTCTTTCGCTTTTGTGAGCTGGAGCAACTTACCTTTGAGGATTGTCATCTTTGCCTGAGGAAAACTTCCTTTCTGTGCACCTTTTGAGTGCGTTACTTCTGATGTGGTAATGGTTTTGTGGAGAGCTTCCTGTATCTTTTTTAAATTGCCTGGAAGATGGCTATTAGAGATGGAATGTCTATTTGATAGATGTCTATTTGAGATAGAATATGAAAAACTCAAAATTTTCTTAGTTGTAAGCAGCAAAGAAGTATGAGACAAAGGAGTACAAACACGATGTCCCTCTGTTGTGAAAGAACTGTGCCAGGTTAAGTGTGGCCTGCTTTGGTGGAACTGACTGTTAAAATCATAGCAGCGTCTCAGTATAGCTTCTCAAATTATTTCCAGGGAGCTCATTGCTGCTGCTGAACAGCTTCCTCCTTGCTCCGTGTCTGTATTTCTTGATACATATTGTATGTTTTTGAATATCTTCTGTGCTGTGTTTTTATTTTCATCAGTCTTCCCTTTTGAAAACCGGTCTTGATTTTCCTTATGTCAACATTAGAGGCAGATGTTGTTTATTGTGTAGATAAGAGTTTCTGTGTGCCTGTCGGAGTAGCTAGGCAAGTGATGCCCGGTGTTGCCTTGCAAGTTGAGTTTAGAAGTGAAAGGGTGAGCGCAGAGAGGAACTTGGCATGGAGAGTAGCTTGGAGTGACAGCAAGTAAGTTTGTACGAATATCAGTTGAGAGGAGGCTAAGCGTGTTTTGTGAGACTGCCAGTAATATACTTAAGAAATTATTTTGTTCCTCTGGGAAATAAATGAGGCTCTCTGCAGTCAAGTGGAAACAAACCAGGAAAATACATTTCTTGAGGCATATAAAATCTACTCATTAAGTAACAGTAACTGTCTATACAGTTTGAACTTCCTTTGTTCGTTTGTTTGGGGATGGCCCACCCAAGACAGTGTTTTAGAAGTGTCTCTGATGAGGAAGGGAAGGTGTCCACATCATCTCTTCTCAGGCCCATGTCAGCCTACATGTCCCCAGCTATGCAGCTGTGTTTCTTCCCAGTACTATGTACCCTTTTCTGAAATTCTGCAAACCAGTTTTGAGTGGAAAAAAAAAACCAAACCACGTAAAGCATGATTTCTTTCCCTTTTACATGAAGATATCTATTTGTCCATTCCTGGGAAGCTGAAGACAGACAGCAGTGAGGAGGTGTTTGTCAGAGCAGTGTTCTGTCCTATCCCAGGCACAAGGAAAAGCACAGCTGCCAAGTTTTTATTTGAACAACTAGCTTGCCTAAGGTTAAAAAGTTTTCTTTTGCAGAAACTGTTTAATAGGTTACTCCAAATTTCCTTTTTTTTTTTTTTTTTTTAATCCCCAAGCAGACATAAAAACAAGATCATGGTTGCCTTCAATCTGGATTAGGCTAGTTTGATTTCTAAGACACTCTTTCTTCGAGTCTTAATTTCTTAACATCTTAATTTCCACAGACCTTTCTCATTAGGGTTCAGAAGGAAACTTCCTCCCAACAGAATATGGAGAACTAAATTGTAAATTTTAACAGTTTTAACAATTTTAACAGGTTTTTTTTTAATTGGAAGTCTTTTAACAAGAGATTACCATGTTTTAACTGTTATAATGTGCGTGATATCTTTTAATTAGCTTGCTTCTTTTAATGCAAAATCACAAAATACCTAAGTAGAGCTAGCTGACTACTAAATTCAAAGACCCTATGTATCCTATATGCGTCTATAAATAATTTTTATTGGGAATGTCTGAATTTTGCGATCAATACTTATTTCCCTTCATTTGGCTTTTTTAAACATTCTGTTACGCTCCTTGAATTGGACATTGGGATATATCACCTCACAATCGCAGACTTGTGTTAGGGATATAGCCTAAAATGAGTGCTGTATCATTATATAAAAGATGCAAAAAATAATCATTCTGAAGTGGAAGTAAAGCTGGAAGCGTAATCCTGGAAGCAGTTTGGGATATTATTAAACAATGAAGCAATAGACTAAAATGTCCCTGCTCATTGCAGGGGGGTTGGACTAGATGACTTTTAAAAGGTCCCTTATAACCCAAACTATTCTAAGATTCTAAAATTGTGACTGAGATACCACTGGGTAACTACATTTATTAAACAAAGTTTGCTTTCTGGGTCAGTATGGGGACGTTTTGTAGAGCTGTTTCTCTGGAGTGACTTTACACGTGCAAGCTTTGTACTTGGGTTTGTAATTTTGCAGAGGTAGGACTGCCTAATGCTTTTTTTTTTTTCAAATCAGTACCAATGTTTATGCAGTATAAGCTTCAAGCAGTTGCAGACCTGTCCCATATCAATAGTGCATGTGGAAAATGTTTATTACTAATAGAGATGAATAATAAATTATGAGCAGGTATTGTCATTTAAGCCTCACTTGGTGTTTTGAGCTCATCAATACCGAACAATTTTATGCATTCTCACAGTTTTTCAGTGTAGTAGGGTATGTTTTGGTCCTGCTGATTAGCAAATTACTAAAAACAGGTGTATTGTTGAAAAATGGAAAAGGAAAGCTAGACCTGCAGAGATATTTCAGCTTAGGGTTTCTGTACATTTGTTTAAAACTTTGATCATGTAGCCTTTGTGATTTTAGAGACAGGAAACACACGTGATAACTTTACCCCTGTGAGGTTTTTTTTTTGAGCCACTTGATAATTAACACTTCGAGAATGCAGAAGTGACTCTGAAGTGTGTTGCTTAAACGTTTATTTTTATAGTTACTAAGTCATCATTCTCAGCTTAATATCAGCCTCTCATATTTTGATTTAATCTGTTGTATTACCAGCATCACAAACCAAATAATTTAATTTTCAGTAGATGACTTTAAAAGGTGAAGTTGTAACCTCTGCCTTTAGGGGGAGAGTGTAGTTTATTCATAATGAATAATAATAATTACCCTAGCTAGACCAAACTTGTGTGTTTTTCTGTGTAATGATTCAGATAGTATTGATGACACCTGACAAGTGAAAGAACTGTAATTTGAAAGCAGTGTGTTTCCTAGATCACATAGATGAACGAACAGTTTGTAACGCTATCGCACCTGAAAAGGATGTGGATGGATTTCATATTATGAATATTGGACGTCTGTGTCTTGATCAGCCTTCTATAATACCTGCCACTGCTGCTGCTGTGTGGGAAATTATAAAACGGACAGGTAAGAAACTGAACTGTATTGAAACTGTTTTTATCTCGGAAGATGAGTGAAGTATAAAGTCAGGTGTGAGTTAAAAGGTGTAGGTTATCTAAATGCATTGGGCTGATTGAAGAGCAAACATTTGAAGGATTAATCTAAATAATAAGGAGGTTCCAAATAGATGCGATCTTTTGCCAGTAGTGTAACTATTAATTAAGTGTAGACAGTAGTCCGCATAGAATACTTGGTGAAACACTTTGGTAAATTATTTTCTGCATTTTATGATGTTGCAAGGAACTTTCTGTGATGTTGCTGACCTCCTGAGTATTTATCGAATAGAAGATTTGAATGCAAAAGTTCCTGTAGGGGAAGGGGAAGAAACAAGAACAAAAATGGAAACGGCTAATTCAGTACTAGAAGGGGGAAGGAATGCATGTGTATTCAATAGTTATCACTTTGTACGTGTGATATACATGTTCTTATTGGTAGACGTAAGAGCTTCCATTTCCGTGTGTGCTCAGAGAAGAGAAATTAGGTCACTCCAAAGGGTGATTCGGATAACCTGAATGAGTTGCCAAGGTGAAAGCTGAAAGTTGTTTTGTGGATTCATCCCTCAAGTTCAGCCTTATGGATTTTTCGAGTCATGTCGATGTCATCAGTCTGCAACAGCAAATAATTATATCTTGGGGATTGAGAAAAGGGGTTTAGGTATATTGAAATAGCAGAATATAATTTTTTATAGGTTTTTTTTCTTTCCTATAAGGAATACAAACATTTGGAAAAAATGTTGTTGTAGCTGGAAGATCTAAGAATGTTGGAATGCCTATTTCAATGCTTTTACATACTGATGGGGAGCATGAAAGGCCCGGAGGTAAGTACTGTTGTAATGTATTAATGTTGCCGTTTATGAAATCATCAAAGTGAAGCTGACCAGAGGACTCTGATACAAAGAGAAAGCTTTTGTCTCTTGTACAATATTTGCAACTGGAGCAAGGAAATAAATTTGCTAATATATTTCCTGACTTATTCCTGACATGTTCTCAGGAGATCAGTTTCTGGACTTGACTTTTTCTGGTCTTATGTCATCATTTTGTCCTCCATTTGAAACAGCTACCGTTTAAACGTGGTGAGGAGTGAATGTTGAGGATATTGCCTGATGGTGTGGCCTTAAAGAACTGCGGACGTTCATGTGATGTTTGTACAAAGTAATATAGCTATAAGCCTTATCCTCATGCTTATGTAATATTAATTTCAAGTTTTTCATGCAGATGGTGTGCACACATAGATACACACACGTATATATAAAAAATGCTATGTGATTCCCATGTTGTGCTATATTAGTTACGTGGTGATTATGAAAATATCCAAATGACCAACAACTTTTCCGTGTGACCTCTATGATATTACATGTTGGCCCTGGGGGATTTTTCTGCAGTGCAGTTTATATCCCCCTGGAAATTGGGGGTTGTAATGGAAATATTTTAAAGTAATTCTAATTACAGAAGCATGCATGTGCTCCTGTAATTGTGCTGTAGAGAGAAAAACAAATATAGTTTAAATATAATACTGTCCTTTTGCAGCTTCATTTTGATGGTAGAAACTGCCAAGGTGGTGTGCACAAATGAGGTAAACATGAATGTTTAATCCCAGGCATATTTAATAGGAGTGGAGTGAAATCTGTTATTAATATAATAAAACAGTAAAAGCTTCTTACTAATCATAGAGTTGGTTTTTCCATTCAGCCTCTGTGGGAAAGTTGCTATTTGAAACTTCTCTCAGTGTTTGAATTGTAATTACCATCAGTGCATAGTTCTGGTCTCATCCCCATTCCCATGAAAATTAGTAGCATCTCTGCCATTTGCTGCAAATATCGGGCTATATATTACTGGCAGTGCAGGTCAGTTTTTGAAATAGGCTTTAAACAACACAGAGTTACGTTGCAAACTACTTGCATGTTTCTCAGCTGGAATTGAGGAGACAGTGACCTGTGATTCTTTCAGCAGCTTGTTACAAAACACGTAGTAGTTGCATGGAAGTTTTTTAAGCTGTTAACTAAATACTGGTTTGTAACTTACAGCTTTTGAGTTAGTTGGATCCATGGCTCAGTGCTGTTCACTGGATTCTTGGGTTTGTAGCTCTTACTTGACTGCCTGGTAGCATGACTTGTTTTGGGGGGCTAGTCCGTGAGTTTGTTGGCCTATGAAAGAACTTTGATGTGCTTCAGGGTCATCTGCCTACGTTCTGAATCCTGACGTAATACACGTTACTTCACTAGCAGCCCTGTTTACTGGCATTGTCATTGATGCTGTTTATGTCAAATATTCTATATGGGGACAGAAAAAGGTAAGGTTCCCTTACCGACAATGACGCTGGAATCTACACGTAGAAAGAGTTAACTCATTGCAGAAATGGATTTGTTTTTACAGTAATTTTTATTTTTTTTCCAACCTGCTGAGTGGTAGTATACAGTATAAAGCAGCTGGCAATGAGGAAACAAAGGAACATTTGTACTTCTTTCACAATAAATTGGTGTTAAGTATGTATTTGTCATGTACGTGGTGATAAATACTGTGGTAGGTGGGGTAGTCTAGTATAGCTTTCATTCCTGACTCGCAGATTGTGCTGTCCTTGAACAGCTGGGTGGTCTTCTGCAGTTAGCTTGCTTTTCTGCTTCTGTTCTGAGCAACAAGAGGCTTGCCTGGACGGCGTGTGGAAGGGAAGGCACGCTAGGTGGTGGTTTCAGCATTACCCCTGTGGTTGTCAAAATTCCTGGATATATTGTGAGGAGCTGAAGGCAATTGAGACAAAGCTGAGACAGACAGTGAAAGGGAATGCATGAAGCTAAAGTATGATGAGATCAAGGAGGTGGAGCTAAAGAAAAGATTGGAAATGTAAACATTATAAAAATTATAGCTTAGACGGAATAATCCTTTCCACTTGTTTTTTTAGTGGCTAATAGCAGGGCAAAAATTGTGCGTTACAATCAGAGACATCTGTCAGGAAACAAGATGAGGTAGCTTTAGCAAGTCTGTTAAGTTTCTAGATGAAGTGGGTTTTGGAGTTGAAAATCACATGTTGGAGTTGCTAATGTTATTTCTTACCAAATAAAGGCAGGCTTTCTTCTTAAGCGCATGTTTAGAACAATTTAAACTTGCTAATAGAAATAAGTGGAAGCTTTTTTTATCCTTTCTTTTTTTTTTTATTCAGGGGGATAGGGACCTGACAAGACCTACAGTTAATTGGTGAAAAAGAACTTTCTCAGGTTATCAGTCAGGATAGGGTTATATTGGCAATTGGGATGATTTGATTATGTAATTTTTATTGAGGAGTGATGCAAGGTGTGGGTGTATGTGTGGTACTGGTTTTTTTCTTTGTTTTTGTTATAGGTTTTAGTTATTTTACAGATCATGAGTACAACTCAGAAGCTGGAGTCCATCTTCATCTGTGAAGTTTTGTATGTAGGAACCGTAATGTCCTGCAGGTGGCAATATCTGATCAGATCGGAAAACTATCTGAACCTTTACAAATTGTGTTTTGTGTAGACAGGTCAAGAGACCGTGTCTGTTTTATAAAGTAGTGAATTGACTCGGTGGTGTTGTGCAGAATCTTAATTGCTAGATATATTCCTCTTCTTCCAGCAGAAATAGCAGTGTAAAATTAGTTGTTTATTATCTGGTTTGGGGTGATCACAAATAAATGGAAAACCTACCCTTTCTGACGTGTCTCTAAGCTTCTGGACTGCTATTCTGAAGGTACGGGGTTTTGTTGGTTTTTTTTTTTTCTCCTTTTTGGTAGTGAGAGCGATTATTTGGTTTCGGGAGCTGACTAAAGACACTTTCCTCACTAAAATCTTGATGGGAAAATGGCACGGATTTTATTTCTCAGAAGGTGTGAATATTTGTCACTTCGAATTTTATCCATTTGTTTTTCTCAGCATCCCTGCTGAGGACAGAATAACAGGCCAAAAGAGTCTCATTGTGTATATATTTTTGGAAGTAATGATTGTGATTTGGGGCAAGACATCCTCCTTCTTTTGCTTAAAATAGGTATCAGAAGACTCCTTTATTTTATTCAAGCATTTATTTCTAGATTGCAGTGATAAGTCTATTTGCCTTTCATGGGTGAAGGATGGCCCTTCAGAGAATCCTTGAGTTTTAGTGTTACTGGCAGAGAAGTAGCCAAGAAAGGGTAAGTGTGTCACATGAAAGAATAGGCATGGTTCTTCTGCAGAGGGTGATTTGTTATTAATATGTTTGGAGAATGAGACCTGCAAAGAAGGAAAACTCCGACTATCTATCTATACGGCTTGTATGCTGCTCACTCAAAAGAGTATGTGCATGGCCTACATACAAACGAATTGGCAGCTGGAGTGATGCTGCTTTAGATTAGCAAAATGAGGAGTATCAATGAGTAATACTTCGGTCCTGTTCCAATTGTTCTGTTTGTATGGGTTGGTATTTCATGATCCCAGAGGTATTCAAGGAAGAAAGCTGAAGGAATCTTGACATGCGGACTTTATGTACTGGCTGAGATGTTGCTATCACAGGAAATGTTACTGCGGAGATGTTTTTAAGACAATTGGCTGTCTAAGCTCCCGATGCACTTAAATTCATGGGAAGTTATAGAAAGTTGGTGAGAGACTTCTAACTTCTGGCAATTCCCCTTATTTCATGGAATTGCTTGTGCACATCTGTACTCTTCTGTTCTCATTATCTGAAAAGGTCTTGATCTTCTCTTTGAGGAGACGATAGGCACTATAGAGACTGAAGGAGAAGAGGGATCAAAGATGGGGGGAAAGAGCAGAGAAGTCAGAGCACAGACAGGTTGAAGATGAGATGCTTGAGGAAGAGAGTTAATGAGATCGGAGGCACAGATTAGATCAGACAGACACATTCCAAAGGAAGCAGATGTGGTGGTAACATCTGAGATGGCAAAAACTTTTAGTTTAATGGTTCATAATGTGGCTTAGGAGTCTATGATGAGTGGAAGGTGGAGATGAGGGGATGTAACACCTGAACTCCTGTGCGGTACAAATAGTTGACAGGGAGAGTGTTGGGAAGAGTCTGCTTTTGATAGCTGTTATCTTTGCTGTTTTCTTGGGCAGTCCTTCAGGGATCACAACACTTGCTGTTGGATGCAGAGTATGAGACTTCAGTCCCTATCTCTGTGACAATTCGTTTTGCGTGTAGTGGTCTATCCTCAGTGTCTCCATCAAACAGCACAAGGTTTTTCATGTCTTACTAGGAGGGTTTATTTGTAGCTTCTTGCCAAGCAACGTGGATACATGCAGGAGCAGGCCCCATATCTTTTGAGTTTACCCAGAAGGATGCATGCTTCTATTTGTGATAACTTCAAACAATTCCTACTCTGGTGTGAAGTAAGGGTTCAGCTGTTTTTCTTTTATCTGGAGATGCAGGGGATGGTAGGACACCTGCAAAAATCTGAGTACCTTTTTATTCAGTCTTTTCCATTCCTATTGTTGTGCTTGAGCTACATAAAATGATGACTTGGAGTGCTCTGAGCGTGTGGAAGAATATATGTGTTGGATGTATTGATCCCTTAGGTGGTTATGGTGATAAACTTTCTCAGACCGATCCAATTGGAATTTTGTAAATACTGAGGCTGCTGTTGATTGTGTTTAGGAATGCCTCTCCTTGATGAAATCTGATACCGTTCCAGTCAACAGAGGGCTTTTGCTGCCTGACCCTTGGTCAGCAGGGTTTCTGATCAAAACCCCTTGGCCCAGGAGGGTCCTTGTTGTCATAGGTACTAGACTCGTTCCCTACGCCATCAGGCCCTACAAAGAGAGGAGCCTCAGTTGTCATCTCCTGTTGTTGGCCAGATTATCAACCATGTTAATTCTTGAGAGGGGGAATATTAGTAAGAAATAGTGCCACTTCACTGAATTTGTATTACGAATTATTCCTTGAGCGTTCAAAATCTGTCAAAAATACAGGCCAAAGACTGAACTTTGACTTGAGGGAAATGCAATTATGAAGTTAGGTCACAGCTACAGGGAAGACTGTGGTCTTCCTTCCTGTCTATACAACAGAATGTCAAGGGAAGCATCTGGGGAGCTTCAGGGCAGACAAATGACAAACATGATTGAGGACAGACATCTGAACGTGGTGATCTTGTACTTGAAGTTTTAGTTTGCGACGAACAACTGAGTCTTGTGGCACTCTCTACAAACTGTGCTTAACAAGGTAGACATGGGATTCTATGCTGGGTTTGCTCTGTGTAATTTCACTAAATGTAATGAAGCTGATCAAGGAATAAGTTAGTCCACAGTGTATAAATGCATTCATCCTGTGAGAATTGTTAAGAATAAACGTGTTTTTCTTATGTGTGAACAACGAGCGTTGTGAGCATTCTGCCTATGCTGAAATAAATGGTGCATCCCAAGACAAATCTGATCGTGATCTGTACTTTTGTTAATGTACCAAATTAAGTCCTTTGCACCTGAAAGTAAATGCTATATAGGCATTTTATGTATGACAATTAATTGATAATCTCATTTCAGGTGATGCTACAGTGACCATTACTCACAGATACACACCAAAAGAGCAGCTCAAGATCCATACACAACTCGCTGACATTGTAATAGTAGCTGCAGGTAATAATAGTTGTTGTTAATACTCCGATCACAATGTTTAAAACCTAAAAAGTAAATTCTGGTGTCTGTTGTTGGCACTACTAGCTGTTTCACGTTTCACCAAATGATTGGTGCTCGTGCTTGCTGAGGGTGTTGCAGTAAGTAGGATTTCTTGTTGTAAGAAAGGCAAGTGATTTGGCTCTTTGTTCTTGCCCTTCACATTTGCAGACTCATAAACTGTTTCTCGTCACATGTGACACCTTTCCCTTAGGGAGACTTTAGAGTGAACTCAAGATTGGGAACCAGTCAGTGCATAGTTTACACAGGTATAATTATGTAAATTAAAACATTCTCTGTGCAGTACAAAAATCATGAGTCATTTAAATTTTGACAGAAGGGTTTCTGTAAATCAGCTGGAGGCTGCATTCATAAAACAATGGTATCGTTCCCTTGCTGTTAGAATTAAGGGCAACCTTGCCAAATTAACCCATAGCTTTGATAACGTATGTTATTAATGGCTGAATTTTTATTTTATTTTTTTCTTTTACAATTATCATGTAAAGAGGAAGAGAATGGTAACTGCTTGGAGGAAGGGGTCTGCAAGATCAGTGTCTATATTCTTAAAGCAGTGTAGAGTGAAATACTTGCAGTGTGATTAATCTAGAACAAAGAAACAAGTAGAGCTCTGCTTCTGAGCAACCTCTGGGTTTTGTTTATTATTTTAAATAGAAATATAAATTAATTTTAAAAAAACAAACCCAAACAATCCAATTCAGTAAAAATCTTGGTAAAATTCTGTGCATTCTCACTGCTCAGGATATCCTCCTTGTCTCGTACAATTTTGGAGGGCTACAAACCAATTGTGTCTTTCCTCTTTTCTCCTCCCTTCCTCCCTCTTCCTCAAGACCAAAGTCTTACTTGAGCGTATTTGCTTGATGAAGACAGATAGGTACCTGTCTAAAGCTCATCACTTCCTGTTGAAGTGAGATGTCCTTTGCTTCAGGGCTTAACTGCACCATCTCTTTTTCATGCCAGGTCAGCAACAAGAAATAGCTCAGTTGTCCCACGTGTGATTACTCAACTGTGGGCCTGACCAAAATTCACACACTGGGAATGAAAAATAATAATGTGTGTTCTAATTGGAACTAAACTAGTAACTTCTCATCCAAATTCACTGCTTCCAGTTTAATCGTCGCTTCTGATTTTTATGCTGAACACAGTTTGTCATCAGTTATGCTTGTAGTTAAATGGTTCAGTAGCAATTCAGCCAAGTTCGTTCTTCACATTATTTTCCTCGTGTCATTTGTGACAGGAGCATGATACAACACTCCTTACTCAACATGAGATATACTTGGAATGATGAAAAAAACTAGGGCTAGATTGTGCAAACAATATGCAGCCCTGCCTCAGTGGATGCGCTGGGGAAGGTTATACTTCAGAAAGGTGGAATCCCTCCAAGGTTCCCCTTGTTACTTGAAAACTGTGCACATTGTACCTTTGGGATCACGCATTTCCCAGAAGTGTGCGACCTGTTCAGTGAGTGTTGCAAAAAAGGTAACGTCTGCCTTGCCAGGTAGAAACAGCTGCTGCTATAAGTCACTGTGCAAGATGTGCAAATGGAAAACAGCTTTTTGTGTATGTTTGTGTGTAAGAGCAAGATCCCTGTTCTCATTCTCCTCTTCCCGTGTAATACTTTCAGAACAGCGTTCTGCATTCTGGCTCCTGGTTTGGTGGCTTGTTGCAGTGAGTCTGTTCATTCTGATGTGGTACTCTGTGTCTGAGGAGTTTGCTGTTTACTTGCTTTCACAGCTTTCGTAATACTTCAAATCAGGTCTTTCTGTTTTTACTCTTGCTTTTGAGAATACCTGTCTTGATATGTTTTCTCTTATTCGCACCCAGCCTTGGGACCTCAGTTTTCCTGCCTACTTTGACTGTAACTATCCATGAGGTTTATTCATTCCCTCTCGTTCCCTCCCAAGTCCTTGCATCATAAGTTCCAACAATGCTGCTCTTGTCCAGCCTACCCCTCCCTAAAATCTGTGTCTTTGCTTCCAGGTGGAGCTTGCTGAACTCTTTCAATACCACGCAGCTTTGCTTTTTTAGCCTTAATGTTTCCTCCGAAGCACACACGGCACTTTGCATCCCACTGTAGCCTTTCCTATCTTTGCCCGCTACTCCTGCCTGTACAGGCATCCCACAGAGTCTGTTCTTTCTGCTATTGGCCCAGACCCAGAGTAGAACAAATGCAGCTGTACCTGTGGTGCTCGTATAGCCACCACGGTACTTCCAGGGTAGTAATGGAGGCAGTAGGCAGTCTTTGACTTGTTAACCTGCTGCTTTTGCTCTCTTGGCTTTTCAGTCTGCCTTGAGAGAGAATACTTATCTGCCTGCTAGGTTTGGAGAGGGGCTAAAGAGGAGAAGGAACCGGGGTGCCAAATGCCAGGTGAAATTCTTCTGGGACTACTTGCGCTGTCCTTCAGGGCATGATCCATGGTCCTCTTGTATAGGAATTGCTGATTGGTCAGACCCTTTTATTCAGGTAGTGGCTGGTTAGCTTTCTCAGGAGTTGGCTCTTTTATAGTCCTTGTGCCTAAGCCGGGATTAGGTAGGGCTTTGTTTCTCTTTTGTTTAAAATGTGAGTTATTTTCTGCAAAAATTACTGATGAAAGATTTTCCCACATTCTTCAGTCAGTGCATTTTAGGAATAGCTGCTCTAACGCTTATCTCTTTCTACCTGTTATGTAAAGTAGGCTTAAGTAAATAGATCTGCTCATTTGGTTTGGGGGTTAGTTTATTTGTTACTATTAAGTATTTGGCCTATTATCAAACCATTTTACAAAGGGTGTAACTGTGCAGCTTCCGTTAATATGCTTCCATTCCTATCACACACAGATCATTTACCCCCATAAGGCTGAGGCATTATCCAATTACCAGCCAGCTTGCAACTGATTGCATAAGAGTGTGATGAAGTAGACGCAGCCAGATGTTATCAAGTGGCATAGGAAAGAATTTGAGGTCTTGGCTTGCTCAACATTAGAAGCAGAGTTTCAAGCTTGTGTCCTATGGGGGAGTGAGAAATGGAGAGCAAAGAAGGTTCTTGTATTGCCTGTATCTAAATGACTAACTGGCTGTGATCCAGCACTTTAAATGAAGCCAAAGCCCTTGTATACTGGCGCTCCCTTCCAGTAAAACTACAGTCTCGAACCATATGGATTTGCTTCCTTTTCAATTTTTTCTTCTTTCCACCTGAGAGAAAGCTGCTTTGGTGGGGAGAGGGGGGCTTAGACTCCCCCTTTGGAGATTCTCTATTACTAGGATGAACATTCCTCACAGAACATAGAACTGAGGGAATTGCTTAAGGAGCTAGGTGAATTGTAATTCTAAAGTTGGAATTTCGCATCACTCGGAGTTGGAGGTTGCATGGTAGTAAAGAAGCTAAGGAGGTCATTTCAAGTGAATACAGAGAAAAGGTTGCCGCTGTTGCAATTAAGGTATGATAGGCTAATGCAGATGATGTGTAAGGACTTGATATTCTTGGCTCTCTGGTGGCATGCAGTGACTTTGGTCTCAGATACTGCTTTACCTTAACATTCCGGGAGATGCTTCATTTGTTGTGACTGTTCAGGCGTAAACTTTCAGATGTCTGGTCACACATGATGCTGTTTGTAAAGCAGTGCTAGTATCTTTGTTCTGAGATGGCCTATCCTGTAATTGAAATTGTTCTCTGCAAAGTGGGATTCTACTGTACTGCTCTTCTTCAAAGGAAGGTCTTTTCTGGGCATGAAGCGGAGCTGTTCACATGCCATAGAAGTCTCGCCTCTGGCTTCAGCACATTGGGGAACCTAGGTGAGATTGATCTCCTCAAAGTAGATGTGTGCAGTTTGAAATCCCTTGCAGCAGTGATCTTTACAAAGTGGAAGACTTTTTCTGTCTGGGATTACTGCCTTAGAAATGGTGGGTTTGTGCCCCCCCCCCCCCCCCCCCCCCACTTCGGTAGGACCCAGGTCAGATTTTGTGTGTAATTCTGTGGTTGTAATTTTTTGTACTTGAGTTGTTTCAATACCTAAATAACTGTTTTGGTGTCTCTTGCTATGTATATAGATAGCTCAACTGTGCTGACTGGAAATGTCTAGCCATTGACTCAGCTCTTTATCTAGAACCTGAAGTGACCTCTTAGGTTTTCTCAGTCCTCACTGGTGAACATCTTTGTGATGAATATCAAGATGCTTTACATTTAAATGTGCTGAAGAAATACGGTGCATATGAAAGAGCTGAGGCGGCTTGTTGCAGCACTCTGTTTTAGCTGGAATTTCTTAATAGCAAAAAAATCATACCCCAGGACACTGTACAGATATTGTCCACTGAGAGATGACGAAAGTGTGTAGTGCTGAGGCCAGCCCCTCTTTGGTCAAACAGGGAGGTCTCCCAGTTTGCTCTAAATAGCAGGACGTGGTGTTTTGTAGAAGCTCCCCTGTGAAAGGTCAGCGTCAGGCACAGGTGTTACCAGTAACGCAGTTAAAATTGCTTATAAGTCAAGTGTGTTTCTTGAATAATCCCATTGCACAACTTCTGGGTTGGTTTTTTTTTTATCTCTTTTCTGTAGTAGTAGTAGAAGCTAACGTAGAAAAGCCTCAGCCGTCCCAGATTCAGTCTCAGGCTGCCATCCTCCACCCTTGAACAAATTTTGCTAAATGTGTTTGCCAAGTGTCAATGACTTTATTACCTAAAGAGTACAGGAGACAAAGCAGCATCTTCTGTGCGTCAATCAGATTTGAATGTAGGAGGTCTTCCCACTTCCCCTTTGCTGTGTCTATGTGGAAATGATTTTTTGATGGTTTGTTCCTTTTTTCCAGTGGCACTTGAAATCTAAGCTAATCTCTTTAAAGTTCTTTCCACCTTTGTGTCATCTGCACCTTGTGCCACTACTAAATAATAAGTGTTCTCTACCATCGCGCTAGTGACAGTATAAACAAACACCTGGCCCTTGTGGTACTCCCTCTGTGCAAGCTTTCATTTTCATAAAGTACCATAGGAGCCTCTTACCTGCGTACAATTACCCAACTGGTTTTCTATCTATCTATTCTTGCTCCCTTATGAGAAGATCAGGTGGAGAAGGTTTTACTTGAAAGGCACTTGCTTCTCTCCTACAGATTGAGCTGATGCTGTTCATTATGGCTAAATCTGAGCTGGCCATTTTGTTTTTCTTGTTGTCTGTCTGTTGCTTATAAATGTCAGGAATCAAAAACAGGAGTACAGGATAGGATTCTCTCACCATGCTAGCTTTTTTTTTTTTTTTTTTGTAGCAATGCTATTGCATGTAGTTTCTGTTCATTATTTCAGTAATTGCTTGAAATGTCATGCAGCTAACAAGTATATGAGAAATCAGAGGTGAAGAGTAACACAAATCCAATACAAATATTAAAAAGGCAGGGATTAAAGAAAATGCAGTGGAGGTAACATACACAGCTTGCTTCAGTGGTTGACAACACTTCTGGATCACGAGACCTCTGACAATACTAACAGTTTGTGTGGCTCACAGAGCATCTTTATCGTCCGGCCTTTCTTTGGAAATGCTATGAAAGGGACTTACTGCCACAAACCAGCAAGTACTTCTTTCATTGAGATCGTGTTGACTGTGTTTGTGACTGCAGATTTAGCTGAGAATATTTAGTCAAAAAGAACAAATATCACCTTTTCTTCTCGTGATTTCAAACTGTGAAACTAGGAATAATTGTTTTCTGTGTGCGATGTATCAAGAAAAATTCAAGTGAAAGACTTACCTTCTTTTTTTGTGCATACATACACGTGCATGCACACCCTTTGACATAATTTGAAACCGATGACCTAAGACTGCCTGGCCATGTTAATCAATTGTATCTTGATGATTCCAGGTATCCCAAAGTTGATTACAACTGATATGGTAAAAGAAGGTGCAGCTGTGATTGACGTAGGCATCAACCATATCCACGATCCTCTTACAGGAAAGACCAAATTAGTTGGGGATGTGGACTTTGAAGGTCAGTGAAACACTCTTTATATGAACATTTTAGATAAATATATTGAGTTTGTGGGATTCATTCATGATAAATATGTGGAATAGCCAGTGTCTCAAATGAGATAACACTTGCAGGAATTTTTTCTAATTTACTTACTTAAATAAGAAAACAAACTATATGTTCTTATATTTGCTCTTAAGAAATACTATGTTATTTAAGAGAGGAAGTGTTACTTTCAATTACACATACCAGCAGCCTTTAAGAGTTGCAGATCAGCTCTTACGGCAATGAGGTGGCAGAAGACGCTTGTCTCCAGGTTTCTTTAATCCTTTGTGAGTCTGTGAAGTGTTTTGAGAGTAAGCAATAAAAACAGTTTCTGCTCTTTCACAAGTATAGGGTCTCCTACTGTCCGTAGCAAACATTATTATGGCACAGCTTCTCAAGCCTCCTTTTACACTCTCGCTCTACCCTGTATGTCAAAGATCTTAATTCTGCTTCAGAAGTATCCTTTATACTAAGGTTTAATGTGGGTTCATCCTAAGCTGTTGAAAGTCTTGGTCCAGGCAAGCCTAACAGATAAAAATTCATGTTACATATTGATCTTTTTATGTTTAATGTGTTGCAGAGCAAGTTCACAATGTAACTTGATTAAATATCTCTGCTCTGGAGGAGCTCCAGACTGGAATAGCAGGATTGTTGCAGTTGAAAATTAAAGCTTATTGGCAGAGTTGAGTGTGGGAAGCTTAGACAGCATTTCCCCACATTATTAATGGTTCTCAACAGTTCCTTATTTTGATAAGTATGAAAATCACCCACAGGTTTTTTTTCACGGTTATTAACATCTTGGCTGGCATAATGTCTCAAAGCTTAATTATATTCAGAATGTTTCTAGCCAGCTGTATGTATTTGTAATTACATCACTCCCTTAGTTCCTGCTTCTTTTACTTATCATACACGATACCTGTCTGTTAAAGTCAATGAAATTACCCGCACGAGTGTAGCTAAGCGATTGTCTCGGCAGGCATTTGGAAATGTATAACTGTATGTGTACGATAGAGCTCCAGTAGAAAAATACTTGGAGTACAACTTGCATTTTTGTTTTGTTTTGTTTTGTTATTCTGCTTATACTATCACAAGTAAAAGGTTCTGTTTTCAGAAGTGAACTAAAATACAGAGAGTTTTGAGGATTTTTTGTTTGCTTTAGCAGCTATGGGAGGAAAAAAACAATAACTTTGAGAAACGTAAAATTGTCCCGCATTTAAAGAAAAACAAGCAAGTAGGATACCTTCTGAATGTAATATAGGTGTAGATTCAATGGTAAGGCCGTGATTCAGAGTTTCAGTAATGCACTGTATATGTCTCATCATGTCTGCTGTGGGTTGTTCTCAGGATTTTACCTGGGGGGAGGGAAGATCCAAAAAAGAGGGAGGAACTTCAACTTGGATTATGCCACTACAGTTGCAAGTAGCATTTCACTGTACATTGCCAAAGGGAAATTGTTGTTGGTTCATTGGTATCGGTGAAAGTTTCACTAAATCTCTAACAACAAAAAAGCCCATCCCAGTGCGTGTACAGTTCTAAATACTAAAAAGTAAATCACCCTTGCCGAGTATTTGATTTGGCAGTCAGGAAATGGAACATGTAGTGTATTCAGGTAGCAAATAATTTTATCCTTTTCCTCCCTTTGATCACTTGACTGAATTTATATTTAAGCCTAAGCGAAAATGATTCTTGCAGGTTAAGGCGAGGTACATAAATGGCTGGCATGACATGCTGCACCTGTTTAACATCATGTAGCCCACCAATATCTACTGTCTCATCATCCACTTCTTTAAGTAGAAAAATATGGCTAGGGAGAGAGCGGAGATTTAACTGGGCAGTCAGAGGTTAAATTTGATTTATAAGAAATAGATGGAAATGGCTTACTTCACCAGGTCATCTGACTGAAAATCTCCCGTAGTGAAAATTAAGTTTATTAGATGGGTGGAAACTGTTTTGATTCAGTTGTCATATCCTAGCAATACTTGGATGCCACCCTCTAATCTCTAGGGGGTAGGATAGACACTAAAGTTTATTTTTATCTCTTTGACAACAAAAGGATGCCGTTTCAAAATTGTTTTTAATGTTATTCATTATGGAATTCAATGTAAGAAATGCCTGGAGGAAAAAATTCCTACCACAGGCCAAGAGAATTTGATAGCTGCTCAAAAAATGGGGTTTGAAGTTTTGAAATCTGTTCTAAAGTCTGCATTTGTTTGAGTCATGTCCGCTTCTGCTGTAGGCAGCAGAGTTGCATGCAGTCACCCGCAGCCAGAGACCTTGCCCTTGACAGCGCTTCCCACAGTGGGCTGAGGACTGACCACCAGCATGTGCGTGTGTGCACACGCTCAAGCCAAGGAACACACTTTGGCTGTCCTTTAAACTCCAGGAGATGAGGAGGAGCAACAAGATTGTTTAGTTTACTTACAAAAACTTAACAGTATCAGACTTGTGCATATCGCCATTGCAGCTGCTGTGGTGGCTGGCTTGGTAGTGATGGCATCGGGGTACCTCTGCACTTGTCAGGCTTAACCGTTTCTTTTGGGCAAAAATCCCAGGCTGTTTTATCAAGTGTCTTTAAACAGTATTTGTGATTGTGTCCATCCCCATGTGTCTTCATTATTTTTACACTCCAAACTGTGTCCATGTCAAAAAAGGGATTTATTTTTTTTTTTTTTTAATTTTTTTTATTTTGTCCAGAATAGTTTACTGCGCAGTTCCAAGGTATCTAAAAGAACAAGACAGGACAGCATGGTGCATGTGGAGGTCAACTGTGAAGCGCTAAGGTAGCCAGCCTGATGTTGCTAGAACATCTTAAACTGCGTATGCATCTCTCCATATATAATCAGCACGTCACATTCAGCGTACCCGTACTTATGTTAAGAATTTGTCAAAATATATGGTCCAGGAAGGGGTTGTTTTGTAGCTTCTGGGAACTGCAAGAAGAAGGATGAAACGACAGGGAGGAGGAGAAGTGGTGGCATCCTTAGATTATTGCCAGCGCCATTTTAGTTGCTTTCAGGCAGCGAGTTTCAGTCACAGAAAGGGAGATATGTTTCTATGAACAGGGTAATGCATGTGTGGGTGTACTTGGCCCTGTTTTATAGGGCTTTTGTTGCCACAGCAATAATGCTAAGGGGGGAGGAGGTCTGCGAGGACCAGGAACATGAAATAAAGCAACAACTTACATAGAGCACTTAACTGGGACGGCTTTTTTGGGTGGAGCACCATTTCCAGGAGTGACTGGTAGAGCAGGGTGGTGACACGTCAATGTGGTAGCTAACCTTTGGAACTGGAACTGGAAATGCCCATGAAACCAAAGTGTACAGAACTCGAATGATTCTTCCCATATCTTTGACGAGCAGATGGTAATGCTGGTTTTCGAGTCTTTATTGGATGCCTATATAGAAAAGAAGTCCTTTACGTAAGACCGTCATAGGTGATATAGTCGCTATATCAGAGGAGGGCTTTATAAATGAGAACTGTTCTCCCCACTCGTCTGTCTTGCACAGCCTAGGCGATGTAAAAGAGATTCTGGAAAATGGGTGCTACCAGGAGTGGGGAGGAATTCCCCGATACTGAATAGCAGAAAAGGCTGCCTCAAAGTAATTGATATGGTGAAGGGCGATTGGCGTATAGTGTCAGTTTCCTTTGAGTGAAGAATATTTGTACATAGTGAATGCAGGGAAACCAGGGAAATGGTATGTTGAATTCTATTGAGGCAGAAAATGGACCGGGTTGACATATTGTTTCTGGATAGACTGAGTGTACCAAAAAAAAGAATCAGTTGAATGAAAACCAGGGTAATGTATCTTGTCCTCATCAGCTACGGCACTAATGACTACAAAGTAATTGGGCAAGTTGACAGGTTTCTTGGAGTTTGTTCATGTAGTTCAAGAGATTCACCACGATAATCTTTGAATCCAATTTCTTAATGGAAATGGTATATCTTAACTACAGTTTGTGGGAAACCCAGGCTTTGTGACAGCAGTCTCTTCTGACGGTTCTTTGCTGACGCTTTGCATTCCTTGTGTTGCCTTCCAGGCTGTAGGCTTCTCTTCAGTTTATTGAATCTTTTTCAAATTATCTGCCTGTGCAGCTTTTCCAAATGGCAGTTGTGAAAATAGAACAAGGATGTTCCTGCTGCTTTTGCTACAGCTTTTGTTAGTTAATTTCTCAGTTGATTTTGAAGACCTGACATTCGCTTTGCAATTAATAAAAGTCCAGTCTGTGTAATCTTGTCACCATATTGCTGCTCTGCAAAGATCAGGGGAAGCATTGCTTATTGTTACGCTCCACTAGCGCAAGAAATAAATAAGAATGTTCACATTAGGCTGTGACCGCCAGGAGGCCAGATTGACTGGTTGCTAGCTGGTGACAGTAAGCTGCTGGATGGCCAAGTCTCGGTAATCCTCCACAGAAGAGTATGTCGTGCAGAGGTCTAAGTAAGTAATCTTTGATATCTTGCGTTTCTGCTGCCACTGCTTATTATCCCAAGGCTACGGTGATGTCCCATCCACCTGTCTGTGCTGATTAGCTGAATGCTAAGAAGCTGTTGTGCGTAATTATATGCTGCATTTTTCTGCCCCAAATGACTCTGTTGCTTGGCTTTTGGAGGTGCTGGAGGAGGAAAGATGTACGCGCTACGAGGATTACAGTACTGGGCCATAATTCCTTGGTTTTCCTTTATATTGCTGTTAAAATAGCCGCAGGAAGATAAACAGGGATACCATCAAAAAGAAGGAACTGTGAGAAATGGGGTAGATGCTTGCTGGTCGTTACCCCACAGTGCCTAGTGAGAAGAATCCTACAATTTGCAGAGCAGAAGATGGGATATCTACTGTGATTGCTGAGCACGTGATTCACACTTATGCAGTGCTGCAGGGATGCAGTAATCCAGAGTAGCTTTACAGGGACTAATAAAGCTGTGTGGAAACAGTGCTTAGGCAGGAATTACTCTGCATCACTTAATGCAGATGCACAAGACCCAGAACCGCCTTCAGGTTGAGACTTGCCCGTGGTTTGTGTGATTAACCCTATTAGGTGTCTGATGTCCTTAGCTTTAAAGGAACCTAGGAATGAAGGGCTGTTTCCAAAGCAGTGGGTCCTGTTTTTCAAGGAAACAATCTACATTTCATTTCTTCTGAAGAATCAAAGGAAGATTTTAAGGTTCTACAGAAACTGCAAAATAGCAGCTCCTCCCCTATAGGCACCTGATTTGTATACCAACATTTTCCAGATTGGCAGAGAAATGCCCGAGAGAAGAGCATGCATCTCGAGAAAGCAGAGTTAAAGCTAGGGACGAAGTTATACTGCTGCTGAGAAGCAGAAACAAGACCTTCTGGAGGAACTGACAGCACAGCACCTTACTTGCTGATGTGAGATCGGTCACGCTGAAGTGCCATCTTGGAACTGTGCTTTGGCCTACTGCACTTCACGAGGAAAGGAATATCTATTTACATTTTTGAGGGTCAGGTTATTTTTCCCCCCTTTGGTTGTTGGTATTCATCTTGGAAAATTGCGTTCACCATTATCTGTATTTACTCTTACCGATGGAAACTTATCAGATGGTAGTTGCCCCACCGTAGACACCTGGTGTGCATTTAAAAGTCTGGATCAGCTTTTGTGAATAATCTATCCGGGTGGTTTTATGCTAACTGATACAAAATACATCTTCTGCCACACTGACCCGCAGGGATTTCCATAATGATAGAGTATGGGTAGAGAAATTCCCCAACAACTTGTGAAAACAGCGTACTGTGTGTTTACTGCTGAGTACGGTTACTAACACTAGAGGCAATGAATGTTGTACATGATATTCATTAGAAGGCTTTCTTTAGGTAAGGCATGGTCCGGTTGTGGGTTGTACCTCTTTGTAAGTAAGATAGGAGTAGTTTGAATAATACCGCAAAAAGACGTATGTAACATTGCCTTGGAAACAAACTTAATTCAATTTAAAAATGCCTAAAATATTTTCTGTGCTAATTACTGTGTTTACTTCAGATGTGGGTACATTTCAATAATTATGACATCAATCTGGGAAATTTGTAGTAACTGTATTAACTGTAAACACCAATCTCAAGCGGTAGGTAGTTCAAAATAGTACAGCTGTTAAAAAGATGAATTATTTGTGTTTGGGAAAATGAAGAATAACTGCCATACGAGATACTAATTCATTTGTTACAATTTATGTGTAAAAAAAAAAAATGCATTGCAATTTGTCTACCTTTCCAAATATTTTAACAGTGTGTCTGGTGGTACCAGTCAACTGAGTAATTAAAACCCTCCTGGTTGTAATTACCATCTGTCCTCAATCAGGCTTAATCTTCTGTTCTTCTGTTGAGCCGGACATTCGCCGTTAAGTTCTGCGAATGCTCTTGTTAGGTCCCTGCCTTGTGGAGTTCAGACAGTGGGGTTTTCATTTACCCCCCCCTTAAATCTAATAGATATTCTGTCAAAAAAAAAACCCAAACAGTATCCAGCTTTTCAAATCGTTTTTGATACTTGGTTTTGTGTGACCTTGTTATTCTCAGCAGTAAAGCACCACATACGTTCAAGGTGAATACACATAAAGCAGAGGCAAGTCATCTTGTTTGTTCCAAAATCAAGGTGCCCGGTTTTCCATCTGTTGCTCTCTTCTCATAGCCACGTATAGATTCTGTTCTGTCATGACTTCAGTAGAAATGTATGTGCTTGTGTCAGAGTTACGCTTGCTCAATTTTCTCCTGTGTATGCCTCTGTGCTTTTTTTAAAAACAATGCTTTTAAAAGCGGGGGGTGAGTTTCTAAGAAATTATTTCTAAGCAAGCAAAAAAAACCCCAAACTAACAAACAAAAAACCTCTCACGATGGCACTTGAGACCCTCTGTAGTAATCAGGTTAGTAATGTGCCATTTGGCCTAACCATTATTAGCAAATAACTGCTCATTACAGTTTGTCATGCAATGAATTCCCAGCCAGCTGCATGTAATTCCTTTGCAAGTAACCTGCAATTCCAGTTGATTGCATTTTGCAACAGTAGATAAGAATATCAAGTCAGGATTTATTGCTACGTTATATTAATTGCTTTTACAAAGAGGTTAACTTGACAGGTGTTAACTTAAATGCTTAAAAAATGTATCTGTACGTATTTACCTCTTAAGACAAACACTCAAAGTGTATACTAACTTTGGATAGTCTGAGGTGGTTCGTGGTTGGAGCTAAGTCAGCTGTAAGAGTTTCCTTTCTGTTTGAGACTTAGGGAAGATCTGCGCCTCCAAATCCTAGTTCAGTACAGGCACCCTAGTAACACTGGTTCGGGGTGAGGGGAAGTCTTCTCTGGAGGAGCTGAGAGTTTATGGCTGAAGGTGCGATGGGAATTTTGCTGCTAGAATGTGTTTTACCTTGAAGACAACTCTCGTTTTTGTTCTTTGTCCATATTGTGAAGTGGAAAAACAAATCAACCAGGAAACTGTACTTTCTCCCTCTGCGTTTTTCTTAAGTTCCCTCTTCTGATTGTAGAATATCTTTGTTAGAAGCTGCAGGCCAGAGTGGGAAAAAGAGGCTGGATAGGTGACGTAGCTGCTGCTGGTGCTCTGCTATCAATTTTGATAGTTCCAGCAGGCTGCTGCTTTGCGTGCAGCTCCTCAGGATCACACACAGTTTGGGGGGGGTCATCTGTTTACCTGCAGAATGAGATCCTCGCTTTCCATAGCTCTTCTGGATATTGAAGGTGCAGTATCACAGTTGGCAGGTGGTGATGCAAGTCCGTTCTGCCCTCCTGTCACCCAGGCGTTCCTGGGCCAGCTGGTCAGCTGGGTCGAACAGTCGAAAACTGCCCCTTACCAAAAAAATTTGGTGGGATCGACTTTCCATCTGTCTGACCACAGGCTGCGTGAGTGTGTGTTGCTCCCCTGAGGAAAGGGCAGCCTGCTGCAGGTAGATCAGCTCAAACAGGTTGTAAAACCGTGCCCCAGAACTAGCCCCTGGGTAATAATATTCAGATGAAGAAAACTACCTTGCAGCCCCGGTCCTGACTGTATCCTGTCACTGCCATGACTTCTCTGCCTTAACTTTTCCCACATTCTTCAGTACTTGTTGAGTCGCAGTCCTTTATGCTCATGGACAGTTATGCATATGTGGGCAAATGAAGGAAATGGTTTTTTTGGAAACATTCTTAGTCAATACCTTTTTCTCTTTTCTCTTAGAAGTGAAGAAGAAGGCTGGCTTTATCACTCCAGTGCCGGGAGGGGTAGGACCTATGACTGTTGCAATGCTTCTGAAGAACACGCTCATAGTTGCTAAAAAGCTCATTTACTAGAGCAAGCGGGCTACCTTGGAAGAAGAATCCAAGTTGTTCTATTTATTGATACACAAAACATTTATTTTTTACTACAAAGATATTTATTTCTACATTGTATTTATTTTTTCATGTCAATTATGCTAAACCTGATGGTTTACAAAATGTTTAAATACTTTGTGTTACCTCCGACTGACTTACTGTGAGCAAAAATGAATTGGAGAATGCAGCCTGAGTGGATACGTTGGTGGCGGTCAATTATGTGCATGAAAATGAAGAACGAAGCATGAATTACAAATATACTTGTGTATCTAGGGGTGGGGTGCAATTAGCAAGACCTTTTAAGCATATCTTTCAAACAGTGTAAAAACTAAGTATCAATATGCTAGATATCTTTTAAAAATATGGTTTGGGTTCTGAGGTCACGAAGCACTCTGGGTGTACTTTGAAGTCTTGGTTTATTTTTTTTTTTAAAAACTTAGATATAGCAGCAAAAATGTTGCATCTGAAAGGAGTGAAAGACTGAAAGTTTTGTTTGAGCTGCTAAGCAGTAATGTTGATGTGAATGCAGATGTTCAGTACATGGTTTAAAATAGTCATGTGAACTTCAACGCTGGTGAAATTCTGACCTTAAACATATGCAAGAGGTATGCATGAATAAGTAGCTAGAATTGAGGCCAGGAATTCTTTTCTTTCCATGTCTGGATTTGTTTGACTAAATGTTTTGGTACATAATACCCTCATCCCACAAAAAGAAAAAAAAAAAAAAAACCTGAATAGATGACTGGGCTGGATTGGACTTTAATTAGGTAGAATGTAGTTAAAACTACTGTGTATGTACAATATGTGTAATGGGGGGGCAGGGAGGAGAGAAGGGAAAGAAAAGCAAAAGTTTATCTGTGTTGAAATATTTGTGTTGGAATTTTAAGCCATTTAATTATTCTCTTTTATTTTCTCAAACTGTATGAAGGGTTTTTTATTTTTAGTCCATGATGTAAGGCTCAGCCCTGTGAATCCTTGGCTACAATGTTTTGCTGCTTAGAGAGGACTATGTGGGATAATAAGATCAGTATATTTCTATTCCCAAAACTTCTAGTTCCAAGGATGGATGTAGAACAGTCTCGTGCGGTGTGAAAGCTGGAGTGGAGTTACTGCTGAGATGCCAGTTGAGCTGAGTGTGTGCACTATTGACACGAAGAACCTACCCCAATTCCCGCTGAAGTCGGTGGGAGCCAGTTTGGACTTTTATCTTTGTGTTTTTATCTTAGTCAGGATAACTTTGATTTATTTCCATCAAGAGCCTTAGGTGTTTGTTGGTAGACTACAGATAACTTGAAAGGGGAAGAAAAAAAAATTATAGCCAAATGTTACTGCCATTAAACAAAAAAATATGCTTACTGTAATAAAAGAAGCAAGATGGAGCATCATTTCTCCGCTGATTGTTCTTCTGATGGGCTTTCTGAGAGTTTTGTTTAATGTAGTGTTTGCAGAAGAGGTTGACAGAATCACTGCTAAATATGTAGTGCAAATAGTGCAGACACTTGCTTAACAGTTTAAATTTAAGCGGTAGTATGAATGTTAAGAGGATCAAGGTGCCTGTGGAGATAATGCTTCGACTGGTCAACCCATCCTTGACTAAGATGTAATAAAACTTGTTCGCTGCTATGTTAGCCTTGGTGAAAAACTTTAATACGGTTTGGGGGGGTGGTTGCATGTTTTGTTTTTTTATCCGTGTGTGAAG
The DNA here is from genome assembly GCA_017639485.1 of Pluvialis apricaria. Classification (NCBI taxonomy): domain Eukaryota; kingdom Metazoa; phylum Chordata; class Aves; order Charadriiformes; family Charadriidae; genus Pluvialis; species Pluvialis apricaria. The sequence continues at coordinate 83,923,208 of CM030010.1, forward strand.
AGTGGGGTGAGTGGAGGTTATTTTCATGTTCAGTCATTACTTTCTTTCATCTGTTTACATTGCTCTTCTAGATTTATGTTTGTTTTCTTTGATTTAACGAAAATCATATCTGCATTTTTGGGGCAGAATAATAATTTGTGGCTTTTTGCTTGCATCGCTTGAGCGAGTCTGTCTCTTTTCGTGTCTTACAAACAGTTAATTGTGTACCTTAAGCTTTTTCTCTTTTCATCTATGGTGGATGGGCTAGCATTACACAAAAGCCAGTGAGACAGAGGTTTCACTCAACAACATGTGATTTTCAGAGCTGCCAGACACATCTGGGAGAGTGTTCTCCACTGGGAGAACATCCAGAAGGAGCATCCAGAGGGAAGGGCCTATTACCAACCCAGAAAGCATGCTCGTGTGCCAGACCTGGTCAAGTCCGGTCCAAGCACGCACGCCCTGTGGCGGACAGAGGCACGGCCTTATCCACCGAAGCTTTCTCACAGGGCTACCGCACCCAGCTGTATTGCCTCATGACGAAGCCACCACTCGGATTCAAGCTAGATTAAGCTTGTGTAGATGTGTGTTGAAAGCAAGGCTCGTGAGACTTAGCCCTGCTCGGAACTGATGGCAGAGGTTATCCAGGTAGGCATAAACGCTCCTGTGGATCCGGGCAGTGCGCAAGCTGCACTCGATCAGTGTGCAGGCATGCAGGAATTCTGGATAGCGAAGGAAGGGAAAAGCCTCCCGGAATGCAGTGCATGAGCAGGAGAACACATAATTAAAATGTGCATAACTAGCTTGAGTTTTTTCCTTAGCATGTGAAGTGGTTAGGCTTAATCCTACAGGTCGCTGAGGACAGTGCAGCGTAGAGGGAGAACTTGAGCTGACCGCAGTTATTAGAGTGTCTATCAGATTTTTGGTTTTAAAATAAAAAAATTGTGAGGTGTTTTTGTTGCTTGGAGCTCAGAGTTGAGAAAACGAAAATTGTTACTGGGGTGAAGTGCGTAGCTCTCCTTCGGTGAGAGTCAGCTTGTTGATGTGTGCTTACATTATTGAACTGGGCCTTTGAGATGATCTGCTCCAGTATGTCTGGCTACGTTAAGTACCCTTCGGAGAGACCAGTCCTACTTGTTCCAAGCTGCCTGTGACCAGGGAAGCTGGACAGCGTTTGGGGCTGTGGAGGGTGGTTTAATATAAGAAACGTGGATGACAGGTATGTCTTAGAGACCTACAAACAGTTTACGTAAAAAGTATGATTGTTCTCATTATGCATACCCACTTCCTTGAAAAAGCAGGGATGGGCTTTTATGGCAGTGTAGTGGTGGGAGTAGTGAGGGGATCGCCTCGTGTAGGAGGCAAGAGCTTACCTGCTCTTTCAGTCTGTGTTGTCTCGGCCCCTGTGCTTCGCCAGCTTTCGTCGTCTGCCCGGCACAGCCACGCGTAGCTCCAGCCAGCAGTCCCAGGCCTTGCGCAGGGTTGGTGGCCTGCCCTGCAGCAGAGTGTTGTGCACATGGGAAGGCTGAGTGAAAAGTGATTAGCATGCCCCTCGGGCTCGCCAGAGCCTGTGATCAAAGGCCTTTTGCTGGCAGCCACTGATGGAGAACATCCTCCACTATCTTTGTGTCTGATCGCTTCCTAATCTCGGCACTAGCAGTTCTCGCAGTTCCTCTTCTGGATGGCAGGGAACACAGCTACAGGGAGGACCAAGGAAGGAACACGAGCAAAGCAGGAGCTGGTCCTCGGACCCTGCACTCCAGAGTAGCATCCTGAACGCCGGCTATCCTCCTGGAATTAACACAAGAGCTACATTGCTAAGCGAAAGCAAGATCACGTTTTTCACAACACGTCATTTTTCATTTTGCTCGCCTCTGTTTTGCTGTATTTCGTTGATCTGCTCTGGCAGATACCAGGTCTCTCTTGAAAACTGTATCTTTGCATGCACAATTATGCCCACAGGTAATAGGAAACCAGGGTTTCAAAAGAAAACCTGATCCCATTGCTAGATAATAGCAGTTTCCTAAATAAATGTGTGGTTGCCCCAGGGGTTGAGGTTGTTGCCAGATGCACCTTTTTTTGATTGGCGAGAACAGCAGATGACGCTTCATGGCATATAAGTGCAAGAGAAAACACAGGAGCGCAGATAAGCAGAGCAAGCGAGCCATCTGGAAAGAAGAGTTGAGAAGGTGTTAAAGCGGCTGCTTGCCATGGCATTTGGAATGCTAATCTATATTTTGCTGAAAGGTAGGTTTGGAGGAGGCTTTTCAATGGGGTAAGGTACAAGGCTTTGTTGAACAATAGTTCACTCTTTCTGAAATAAGCGGTAGGGGTGGGAAACACGCAAAGACAAAGCATGCAAAGCAGAATTACTTTAGCAATTTTAAGCCTGGATGAAACTTTAACTGATAGAGTATTATGTAAACTCTTTGAAAAGAAGCTACTTAGAGTGTAACATCGTAGTATATTACAGGGAGCTGTGTCATAAATGGCGTAAGATAATAGAATGGATGTGTAGTTTGGAAATTTGCAAACAACAGATTGTTTCCTCACAATCGCAATTATGCTGTGGCAAAAGGAAGTTTGAGGCAAGCTTGTTTTAAATGAATTGTTACTATATTGCTGCATCGTGTCAGAATTTTATTAAGCAGGTACGTGTTTTCTGGATGAAATGAACCTTGAATAGATATACTGAGTTTTTCTGTTACAGTAAGCATCTATTTGCATTACACAGCAATGGGGGCACTGAGTGAAGAGTCAGCTTTTACTGTTTCATCCCTCAGCACAGACTTGTGGAATAATTGGACAAAAAACAACGCTGAAGGTATTTCTTTCTTGTTCTGTTTGTCTGTATTAATCTGTCACTTCAAAACAAAAAAAAACCCATAGAAACAAAATGACAAAACCCAACAAAATCTATTATGATAGTAGCTGCTATAATGCTCCTGTCACTTGGACACTATTGAATTTTGTGTGTGTTTCACTTGTGAGATGAGCAGCTTTCTTCATGGAGGCTTAATAACCTCTCTAAAGTAATAGCTGCCACTCAGCTCGGGTAGGCTCAGCGTTGACCAGCTAAGGGATCATTTATCCACAGTCAGTTATAATTTGAAGAAGATATTTCAAGGCTAATTGGGTTAGATGGTCTGTGTTTCTGATGGCCATTTCTGTTACTTTTAACTCGTGCTTGGTTTCTAGCTGTCTTCAGTGTGAATCTTTATGCACACAAGTGAGAATGCAGCAAGCGTAACTTCAAGTGATGCCTCTCATTACTCAGTAGTTTCTTTCTTTGTTGCAGTTTTGCTTTCGGCTATCTCAGCTTCCACAGCCCTCTTCAGAGTGCTAGCTCTCTCTTTTCTTTCTTTTTCTTTTCTGACTGAAACGTGAACTCAAGCTATTTACCTGCCAACATCTGAGACCAGAGCGCTGTGTTTATCCTGCAAGCTGCATTCTTGATGTTACTTCAGGTGCTAATGATGTCATTACTTTTGGAGAACTGTGCGATCTGGAACTGAGGTTTTGGCAGGTCAGTAAAGGAGGAAAGGATTTTAACTGTGATACTTATTAATGTCTTTGTACTTTAAAAAGAACATAAACATGCATACAAATAATCTTCTGTTAATTTTAAGTCATCACAGGATGTCTTACAAGCTTTTTTTAGTCGATCCGCAAGCTTTTTATTTTTCATATAACAAGTCAGACTTTTTTCTTTCTAGTTTGTCTGATTTCTCATAGTGGTACAGTGTTACAGATACACATTCATCCATACATATACTATATATGTGGGTTTCATACATATGTATGTAAAACTTGTATAATATATACACACACACGCATACATATGTGAAGTCAAGATGGTGTTTATTTTTGACTGTAGTAGTTTTATTTATCAGTGCAGCGCTGTGGTCTGGCTTAGTGGATTTGCCTGTGACACGTTTCTTCCAGAGCTGCGTACAGCAAACAGGAGTATAATGAAGTAGAAATAGGCTGTGACTTGTTAAGTACCCTGTTTGTATTATTTCTAGAAAGCAGGAGTTACGGGTCATGTTTTAACAAACAAGAGGCTTATTTACAGGGACGCAGCCACATCTGTAATTGTCCCCTGTACCTTTATGCTAGCTGTGGCTGTGCAAGTCAACTAGATACCTGTGCTTTTAGTTGGGAGTGTGTTCCTCTCAAAGGCAGAAGCAAATTCACAAACATACAAGCACATGGTTACACAGGTGATGAGAAGTGGTGGACCTTTTACGAAGCCACTGAGAAGTTAGAAAACAGCATTTCCAGAAAGAAGATTGAAAAGAAATGCTTAAAACATCACCAAAGAAACTGGCTGTATCTCTCTGAAGTTTTCTTGTAGCTCCTAGTTCTGTGCAAGTTCAGTTTATAGTAAGGTTTATAACCAAGGTTCAGTTATACTCAATCCTAAGAAAATTAATTCCTGGTTAAGTATCACTGGAGGAACTGGCAGTTTCTTGTGGGATTGCAAGTCCTCTGGGGTCTGAGGTGCAGTTTTTGGAAAGCCTTTACTTTCTGCTCAATCCATTCGCCTCGTATTTACAAGATCATGTCCTATTTCCTTATTTTATGTTACATATGCTTTACTTGTCACCAGTGCTGGGGCTGGGAAATCCTAGGGTTGGTGATCAGCCAGGGGGGAAAGCAAAGGTAGTGCAGAGGATGCCTGGCTGGGAGCTGAGAGGGCAGGGATGAAGAACTTCTGATGCTGTTTGGGCTGAAGGGGAGCCTTCGTAGCAAAAAGGGCAGCTGGGAGTAGGCAAGGGCTTGGTTTTACTGGGGAAAAAATGACATCCTGTGATTGCGATGAGCTGCTGCTTCCGTGCAGCCTGTAAGGGAGGCCCTGAACCTGGGGCTGACCCCTTCCCTCCCTCCCCTTTCTGACTCTCCCGTTCCTCCCCGACGCACCATACTTGAAGGCTGAGCTGTCGTGGTCTCAGTGGCTGACTCTTTTTGTTGCCGGTCTGTCGGTTTTGGCATGCCCAGGCTTCCAAGTACCTGTAGTTTTGATTTCATGTCAGATCTTGCCAAGTGTATCTGTTTGAATGACTCAGTTGCAGGCAACCGTCAAGTGCTTACACAGCATGCTTTTCTTTCCTCACGTGACATGAAAGGGCACATGGATGTGTTTGTTCAACAGCTTATTTAGTATCTAGGTGGATAGTATGATATGAATTAGCATAATGCTCTGGGATGGGTTAGAAATCGTTCTTTTTGTTTTCAGGATTCATCCTTCTTTCAGGAGTAATTTGTACTTTTGCAGTGTCAAAATAATTAGCACTTAGAATTTTTATGTGTACATATAAGATCTGATCTTGCAGCCCCACAGTGGACAAAGATCTTGCTCCTGACAACGAGGGAGGAATGTATTGCTTGTTTGTCGCCTGCCCAGCAAGGTGTTTGTCTGAAATGCTTTCTAGGCAGGCTCCTGCTCTAGGCTGACCTTTTCTTCTAATGACGGTAGTAACTTGCACAGCACTAAGGGGAAGAGGTTTGGTGTGCCTGCACGAAGGGCGGTTTCTGCCAGGCGGTGGTAGGTGGAAGGCTGCCACCTCTCGGCAGCGGTGGGGTAAACGAGGAGGGATGTTCTGGCTGCCTGAATCCATCTGGTGGAAGTTTGAGAAGAGGTGGCTGGGGATTTTGTGCCCCTGCTGTGTAGATTTGTACCTTGCTCATTTATTTTATTTTCCATGTATGGCAGAGATACAAGTGAAGTATTGAACCTGTGCAGTAGACATTCTCTCAGGGCCCGGTAGAAGAGTAGTGCTTTGGGCAGCAGGAAATGCACATTAAAGGGTCCCGTTGAGCGGTTATGTTTAGTGGTTTTGTAGCACACTGTTCAGCCCCCTTTGTGCTAAAATGGTGATTCAAAACAGTTGGTGCCGAAGGAGAGGCCCAGGGGAAGCGTGAATGTGCCGTTGTCTATTTTCTGAAACTCTTCCCTGCAGAGCTGCGGTAGCTAGTCTGCGGGTACATTAGGCCTAAGTGAAAATGGGCTTTTGCAGCTCTCCTGCATCCTGGGTCTCCTTGGCATGCTGAGTTCTGCAGCTGTTTACCACGTGCTTTGTTGTCCATTGTGCTTTCCCCAGCAGCGAGCATCGTACAGTGCTCCTGTGCAGAAAATAGTATTGTCCATCTCTTGTCATAAAATCTGTCTTTTCTTCCTGAAATCTGTCCTTCCAGGGCCTGGTCCTGTGATGACTGTGCTCTCAGCCAACAAGCCTGTCCCCAGAGCTTGTCGGCAGCGTTCCCAGAGCCAGCCAGAGAAGAGCCAGAGCTTCATACTAAAGCTTGCATGTAGCCAGCGCCAACTTCTTCCCTTGCAGAGTGTGTGGTTCAAGGCTGTGGGAACATCTGCCCTACACATGGCTTTCTATAGCAGAAATACCATTCTGGTTTCAGTATTTGGGGACAACCTCGCTGTGGTAGCATAGAGCTCACTGCTAGGTGATGTGGCACGCACATCTGGTCTGTGAGCCGCTTTGGGTACTCCCCTGCTGCATCGTAGTGTGCGATAGAGATAGGGCCTCAGTCTCGGCATATCCTTTGGTGCGTATGTATTGTCACTTGTTTGCTAGGTCCAAACCGTGGATTTGGTTTATAGTTTCTAGAGTTGTGTTACTGCTTTTAGGTCTACCATCTCTACAGTGTGAAAAGAAACCTGTGATTTTCCTTACAAGAATGGAAAAGACGGCCTTTTCTCAGCCCAAAGAAGTTCATTTTAAAGCAAGACGTGTTTTTTCTACCTCTGTAGCCTTTCCTGAGAAAGCGTAGTTAAACCAACATGTTCTTTTTCAAGCAGACACAAATTGTTACTTGTTCTTAGTCTCTTGATAAGCTGGAAGTCTGATTACTCTGTCAGGTCTTAGAGGGCACTATTTTCAAAGTAGTGTTGTTTGATCTGAGTAACAGCAATAGCATCACGCCTCTTAGGCATCCAAACCACATGATTCAAAAATGGAGTTATGAATTGCTCGATGGTGCAGGCCTAGAGTAGAGCAGCTGTTGACCATCGCTTGTCGTCTCTGTGATGAAGCTACGTAGAGGATGAAGAAAAAAAAATTGCTTAGTTGAGCACACAGCGGGGCTTCCTGCCTTTAAATGACTCAAACTGGAATTTGATCAGAAGTTTAGAGGGTTGGTGGTGCTCCTCCTGAAAAATGTGTCGTGGGATCTCGAGTTGCCCGCAGGATGGCTAGAGGATTACACCTATGACAATGCTTCCATCAGTGTAATATCTCCAGACCTTGATTCAGCGCTTAGTCAGAAAGGAAGGTTTCTGCTTGCTGGACCATTGTTTAGTCACTCTGAGCAGACCTTGTCACCTTCCTGCATGATGTTATTTTTCTTGTGGTCATAACTGAAAGCTGGTGTTGACATACACTCGATTAGGAAATCACCTTCAGCCATCACTAAAACAGTCCCCTGAAATAGCAAGACATTGCCTGGACACCCCACCCCACCAGCGATTCCTGTAACTGGGTAGAGAGGCCAGTTCAAACAGATACTTGCTTTGATGGTGAAGCTTTTGAGCTTTTTCTTCACTTGCCGCACCCCTGCTCCCGTGTTGCAGATAAATGCCGGCCTCTGCACTCCTTCTGCACAGCAGGGAGGGTGCCTCGTGCCTGGCCTCAGTCGCTCTCCTGTGGGTATGCAGCGTGGATATAAGATCCCAAGGACAGTTTTGACTTCTCCTTTATTCTCATTAGAGCCGCCGTGGGTGGGAATAAAGTAGTCACTTTCTGTGCTTTCAAAGCAGAAGCATGCTTACTGACCTGGATGCATAGAATTTTGTGCAAGTTCAGAAACTTAATAGTCGTGGGCCATGCTTTTGTGCGGGAAGACCGTCCGGGCAGTCTCGGGTGCTTACAAGCATGATTGTACACTCTGTTAACATTAGACCATGGAGAATGGAGGGAGGGAGCAATCCCACCATTCATCGCTTGCTCGTAGCTGCAGAGCTGGCAGGCAGGAATGTTAGAAATGCAGTCATTTGTCTGGTGATGGGGAAGAGAAAGAAGGAATTAGCTAATAATTTGAATTCAGAATGGGAAGCGTCCTGAGAATAATTCAATGCTCTCATCGTATTCTAAACCCCTGATATTCCTGGGATGGTTTGTTTGATTGATTGGGTTGCAGGTTGGGTAGTGCTGATGTTGGCCTGGATGCGTCTCCCCTAGTCATCTTTATACCTGCTTCTCAAGAGCAAGTAGTTTATTTACAGCTTGTGCTTTCTCTAAAGCTGTGCTGGAATGTCTTAGAAGCTTGTTCTGCTTAGCAGTGTTTGAAACTGCTCCTGAGACGTATCACAGTAAATCTATGTATTAAGCGTTTTCTGCAGGCAGTGTCTTTTCAACTTGAGTTGTGAAAATATATTCAGAGGATTTTATTTTCCTAAATATAACATGACTTTTTCCTCTTTCACAGTAGACTACACAGAGCAGCCAAAGCTCTTGAAGCTTATGCAGACGTGTCTTGAAGAACACCACAGCTATTGTATCAACGGACTCTGTGCTTTCCACAGCGAACTGAGGAAACCCATATGCAAGTAAAGAATACTGCTTATAAGTATCCTTCTTAGAAAATAACAACAGTAGCATCTTTTCTTTGCCTGCTACATGTTATTAATGTAATGTGACTAATTTTCAGCAGAGCACAGCTTTCAAGTGCCAGTCAAGTATTTACAGGCTTGAAGTTTGGCACAGGCTTGTGTGCTCAGGTGGCTCAGGACTGTTAATAAGGCTGCGCTAGTGTAATACTAAGGAAGGGAGAGGGAACATTCACGGCTTTTTAAGTCACTCCTGCGGTGCCAGCTCAAATCACAACTGGTGCTGGAGTCAGGAATAGAGGAATAAGTAGATTTTCACTGTGGGCACAATGAAGGGGGCAGGATCTTCCAAGATGTCAGCTGCAAATCCCTTATTCGGCAACTGCTTACAAACCAATTGGGATTATGGTGCCCCTAAAATTTTCGAGGGTCTGTACTGGGCAGCTTTGGCCTTTGGAGTAGTTAGAGCAGCTAAGGATCGGCAGAGCACAGTGCTCTTCGTCCACACCCTCCGTGATGAGGGTATGTTTAGGCTGAGTTTGCTGCTGTGGCTGCAGTACTTCAACTAGCTTTAAACTAGATAAACTGGGGCAACTGGTAGTCTTGGTGGAGTGAAGAGGTACTGACCGAGCACCGGATTCAGTCCATCCTCATTTAGACTTGTTCTAAGTTGTTTAAACTGATGAAAACTAATGTGTGTTTCTGAAACGCAAAGCGTAAGAAGTTGTGAATAATTTTTGCATGGTGTATATTTATTTTGTAGGTGCCTTGCAGGTTATAATGGAGAGAGGTGTGAACATTTAACGCTAAATTCATATGCACATAATTCTTATGAACGCTACATTGCTGTGGGAATCGGTGTAGGAATACTGACAAGTGGGATACTTGCTATCATCTACTGCTACGTAAGAAAGAGGTACGGGAGATCTGTAACCTTCTGATTATATTCGTCTGAACTACAGTGGGCAGTAAGAAACAGTGTGCAGAGTTCTGAGAGCACTGGGAGTGTGTTCTTGCGTGTCGTTGATGTGCGATGTGATCTTAAAGGAGCTGACACTTTATAGCTCTGCTTTCTGATCTGCCAGTTGGGTGAAACGGTGCGATTGTCTGAAACACGTGTTTCGTTGGGGCTGCCTGAATGAGTTAGGTGATTAGATTTAGATTCTGTTCAAACTGCTGTGGTTTTGATTTGTCTAATTAAAATCGCATTATGTTGTCCATCTTAGATGCAGGAAATTGAAATCACCCTACAAAGTCTGCATGGGCGAGACGGCATTGTGAAGATCTGGCATTGGGACAGTTACCAGTTTGCCTGTAAACGAGAGGAAGTTCTGCTGGGAAGGCCACCCCGCTCCATCTGGCAGGTACCCCAGCCTCGCTGATGAGGTGAAATAAAGGGAATGACAGAGCGAGTACGTAAAAGGAATTCCTGCAGAACTGACGGGCTCCACTCACTTCTGAAGAAAGACTTCATATTTTTAGTCAAGGTTGCTAGACGAGCAGGTCCGAACAGCTAAGGATACTTGCAGCCCTCTCAATGCTCCCCTGTGGTTGGTATTTGCTGAAGGGAGGACTGGTTGGTTTTAGCTGTTTTCAGTCATTTCAAGCCCTAATACAGTGTTCTGCTCTGGTCTTGTCTTTTTTTTTTTTTCCCTCTTTTTTTTTTTTTTCTCCTCTGGAGGAAAAGCACAACCTGTCTCACAGTGGAGTTGTATTCTGAACATCATGTGCTGACAAGAAACCGTTTGGGTTCTGATTTCAGTGTCTGCTGCCTATGTGTGTGGATAAACAGCCCTCTTCCAACACAGCAGTTTTCTTCAGCGTGCTAAGCAAAGCATAGGCTTCTGTTGCCATAAAGGACAAAACCATAAAATGCTTTGGACTAAGGAAAATGGATGGTTCTCAAAAGCTTACTTAAACTTGGGAATAGAGAGTAAGCAATTCCTGGAAAATTAGACCATGACACCTCTGGGAGTGGCGAGTTCTTACTGTTTTCGTAAGCAAAGGAATCGGACATCTTTCTCAAAATGGATTATTGAGTGTGCTCATGACAAAGAACTCTACTCTTCACTAACATCGTATAGCAGCTCATCAGATTCATGGAACTTCAGGCAGAACATTACATTGCTGCACTGTGATTTCAGCACAAGGTTTCAGTTGCTTAGGAAGCTGGAATTTTGTTATGGAACTTCAGTATAGCTTTGCCCAGGAAATGGACTCTTTATTCCATTCTTACATTACGTGCGCAATGTGACCACTCAAATAAGAAAGAAATGACCGTGGAGATTTTGTTCTGCCCTGGACAAACATATTAGATATGAGATGCTTGTTTTTCTTCATCTTGTCTATGAAGAATCACAAAGTTAAGAAGATTTTGTTCAAGGAGAAGAGAAGAAAAATGATTCTGAAGATGGTGGCACTAACTGTGACTTCTCACTGACAGTTGACAGTGCTGATGAGACTGGAGGCAGCTCTAAGAGATTTTCATTTCAGCTGTTGCACGTTGTAGATGCATCTGCTATGCTTAGTCATCTGTGAGCAAAAGGCAGTTAGGTACTTGGCAATTTTACGGGATGATACAGGCTCCTAAATTTAGGTGCCCTGCTGGAAAGCTCAATTTCTTTATGTGAGTCAGTTTTCACAACAGGTTGCATGTCGTTTGTTGAAAAAACCCTGTGTATTTGTGAGACTACGATGATAATGCTGAAATGTGTATGAAAGACTGGCTTTTGAAAGGGTAAATGTACATTTGGCACTCGAGTGGTCTGAAGTTTGGTGGGCTTCTCACACAGGGGAATCCTGGTCAGTAGCTGAGTCATCTTGGCTCTCCATTTGATACCAATAAATAACATGTCACACACTGTTTGGTTGGAGTCCCCATGCAACAGACTGGAGCAAGCAACACATGCATGCACAGAAAGAATTGTTGGTGAGGAGCTGGATGGAGGCAGACACCAATCCTTTCCTCTGTGTGTTGACGTGAGCGTTTTGTAAGAGGCACTGAACTGATTTTCCAACTCTCAGCATTTTTGTTTTCTTCACCTCACGTTAAATCTTCAGATCTCTGTATTGTTTGCTCCATTCCATTCTTCTGACCTTTTCTTCGTATCCATTTTCAAGTCAGCTTTTGGTAGCTGCCCTGATGTTTTCTGTGTCCCATGTATGTACTGAGAGTGCAGTTAGATGTGGATTACAGTCTGCGCATCCACACACAGGCACACAAAGAACACCCTTCACCCCTCGCACACACTGGACAGGCTGAACGGAAATACCTGTTAGAAATATGCAGGTCACCAGGAAAACACAGGTGACAGATCTTTCTCATCGATCTCAGAGAAAATTTTAAAGCTACATAGGCCAAAGGGTGAAAAGCCTCAAAGCTTTTGTCGTCTGAGTGAATTTCCCTCTCCGCAGTGAGTTGAGTCTTCCTGCATGCACATTGCAAGTGTTGCATTCACTTTTAGAGGACCAACCCTTCTGCATCACGGAGGCTGTGTCTTGGAGCAGACGTGCACAGTAACATAACTTACTCAGGGTGTACGTGCAGTTGTTAAAGGAGTTCTAAGGACAGGAGTTTGAACAACTGGACTTCGCTTGTCCAAAGAAAGCTGTTGGGGAGAGATGGATTTTGTTTGGTTTTAACCATTTGCATGTCCTGACTGACTTTTTTGATACCCTTTACGTAACAGTGGCCCGTCAGGTACCTTGCAGGATATGCAAGTGCTTCTTCAAAAGTATTTACTCATTGCAGTGAGACATCTCTACCTATAGAAACACACAGTGACTTCCTTTTTTAAAATGTTTGGTTAAACTGAACTAGAAAGGAAGGTTTACTTCAAGGCTGTAATTTAACAGGAGACTAAATAGTGAAAATCTTTTTTCTAGTTTATTTTCGGATGCAAGATAGCTTTGGAAGGACTGCCAGTGAAAGTTTGCTGAGATTTTTCTGCTAGCGAAAGAAACTCGAGAGCGAAACACCAGATGAGTCTGTGCCATGCAAAGTGAGACTGTGTGTAAGGGCAGAGTGAGAATAAAATCGAAAGACGAAGATGAGAAGAAGGAAGGAAAAGGAGGTGTTTGCTTTGTTTCAGTTTTCTTTTTCCAAGTGGTATTGAGGCTTCCGGAAGTGGGTTCCTCACCACCTGGGTGATGTACGCCCTTCGTGCTGAGGCACAACCTCGGAGCCGGCTACCAGCCTCTTAGACATCCAAGGCTAGTGGCATCAGCACAGACGGCAGCTTTCTCCGTCGGCCTCACTGTTTACAGGCTGCAGCCCATGTGGGAGAAGAGTGTTGCCATTGCAGTTTTCAGGGATTTCATCAGGCCCAGGCTGTGTTTGAGGCATCACTGCATGAATGAATCACTCTGCCGTTTGATGCAGTGACCCGTCTGAGGAAGTCTCTGTTGCCTCAGATTGCTCCATGGAGTCAGCCGTGCTGAGCCCTGCCTTGATAAGTGACAGGTGCTACTGGGCTAGTGTGGTGTGTTGCTGCTTACAGTGCTGAATTTCCTGCAGAACTGGCCTGTTGGAGGATCAGGATTATCTTTCCTGGCTCATTTATCAGGCTCAGACTCCTTCTGTAATGGCATAATTAAGAGTCGAAAGCTTCTGCTTCCTATTAGCTGCACGTGCCAAACTGTCATTTCAAGAGGAGACCCTGTGTTTGTGTGGCTTTTAGGCAGTCCGGCGTCAGCTGTGTTGGGGCACCAGCTCAGCAGGGCCGAGAGGGAGACGTTAAAGACTGGGACCTGCCTTTCCCAAGGACAGAGCACTTGACTTGCCCTGGGTATGATCCCAGCTGGTGGAACCACACTGGCTTTTCCTGCAGCGCATCTCTCAAGCCAGTTGCCCTTAAGCCACCCAGCCCTCTACCTGCTCCACTGGCATCTGCAGTCACCATGCAGGTATACTTTGTTGCTGATACTTGGCTGGGACTTGAATACCTCCCCTGAATTCGACACCCGTTTTCTACCGAAGTGTGTGGGTGGCCTGCAGTTTACCTGATCCCGGCAAGGTCTATTTGAAATGGTGAGATGCAAGCCTGTGGAAAAGATGACTGCCATTTCAAAATACTGCTTTTAATCTTGGAAGGAAGTGGAAGGAAGATGGCTCATGTTCGGAGTACGCAGGGTCCCAGTCCTTCCTGCCTGATAGGGTGCGCTGCTGATGAACAGCCGTGCCCGTGGTCGTGCACGGCTGCTTCAGCAATCTGAGCTGCAAGGGCACAGGAGCAGCTAGGCCGCTGGCCCATCTAGTCCGATAGCCAGCCGACAACTGCAGACAGTGCCAGAGGCTCCCGAAGAAGGTCTGAGAGGTCTGGTGGCAGGCAGGTAGGTTGGAGACAGTTTGCCATCAGAGAAGGTTTCCTCTTATTTTCAGTAACCAAGAGTATGTTTTGCATACTAACACAGGAGGGTCTCTGGTGAAGTTCTAGCTTCTTCTGGTGCATATTAAAAGTAAAAGACACTCCTGTGGCTAGCACAAAGCTAACTAGCACATGGGCTGTGTGTAAGTACTGGGTTGTGTTCTACGAACGAGCTGTGAAACTGGTTACTTGCTAGTGACTCTCGACTTTATCCAAAAAGAAACAAAAAGCCCAAACAAACCAACCGGGGGAAAAAAAAAATAAAAAATCAAACCCCCAAAAATTATATGGCTCTCAGCAAAATTTTGTAGCTTTGTCATTCTTTACACCCATTATATGTTTTATTTAATTTCTGGTCTGTGAAATACACTGTAGTTCAAAGGCATCCCACAAAGAGAAGGCTAACTTGGCAAAATAATTGATTTAATAATTAAGTTCAGAATAGCTCCCATGACGCCTGAAGCTTGCAGTCCTTAATGGATTTGTCTGTAGAGCATCCCTATGAAGCAAGGCAGGGCTGTGGGGAGGATGCGCTGTGGAGAACTAAGATGGGGAGTGGTTAAAGTCACATGAAGGAGAGGCATCAAACTTTTCAAACCCGCTCGTAGTGCTGTAGCTAATGGATCATTCTTCTGCTCCTTCAAGCTCTTTTAAGAGTAGACTGGTAACAGGCTAGCAGTTTTGAGAGAGAGGAAGGAGGGATCAGTCCTGGTAAAATGGAAGTTTGATGGCAAATGGCAAGAGTTTCTTTTTGAATATTCATGTCAACTCGATAGCTTGTATGACGAGTGCAATCTTTTCTTGTTTTGTTTGTCTGTTAACTTTCGGAGCTATTCAGAGAAGTATCACGATGTAAGTGTTTGAAATAAGACAATTTGCGTGATGCAGATAAATAATCTGAAGACTGTATTCAGTCAACTCCAGCCCATCGTAGGTAGGGTCTTCAGTAGCCCTGCTGGTTTCAGTACCTCCTGGCACGTAACCAAACAGCTTCATGGCAGTGGGGTTGCTGGATCCAGCCTCTCGAAAAAGAAGCATGAAAAATGAGGAGTGGGGAAAAATGCACTGGTTATTGCTTGCATTTCAAGGTGTCACTTTGGTGGCCCGAAGGTACTGGTGAGCAACCTGACCTGCCAGCTGAGAGACTGAAAGTGCTGTCTGCAGAGCTCAGCGCTCTGTGGTCTCTGTGTTGCAGA
This sequence comes from Pluvialis apricaria, assembly GCA_017639485.1. Taxonomy (NCBI): domain Eukaryota; kingdom Metazoa; phylum Chordata; class Aves; order Charadriiformes; family Charadriidae; genus Pluvialis; species Pluvialis apricaria. The sequence continues at coordinate 83,938,312 of CM030010.1, forward strand.
GCTCTGATGGCATCTGCACTGACGCATGGCTGCTCGTAGGTGTCCTGTCGTTAGCCTTGCTCTGAAGAGGGAAACGCCTGTAGAGGTCCCTATTGTACTATAAATCCAGGAAGTCATTTGGGACTCCTCTTTACGACCCAGTTAACAAACAAAAAAAAAGTGCAGGTACTCATTAAAAACTCGGTGTAAGTAGTCATTAATTATCATGACAGCAATTAAATCTTGTACTATGACTAGACTTTGGGCTGCTCCTACTCTCGCTGAATTGAATGGGAGCAGGAGCAGGCTCTGTAAGACGCAGCTCTTAGCAGGCTGAAGGAGGCGTCACAGCACAGCCGACACCGCTCATTTGTGAAGAAGAGGAAGAGGTTTATCCTGCTGTTGCTGGGAGCGCTGTTCCACCAGGCCTCTTTTGCTAGTTGCTGCACAGATGGAAGAGCAGGCTCTCACGTGGCTGCGGGGATTAGAAGCTGGGGCACAGGCTGGTTTTGGTTGAGAGCAGAGTTTGACTCGGTATGTAAGCCATTGCCTGTGTGGGCAGGCAGACCCCTAAACGAGAAGGTAGATCACTGCAGGGAGTAGAGGTGAATGCTTCTTTTCTAGGAGGCCAGATGAAATGAGAGAGGAGGAGACAGGCACAGAAAAGGGCATGTTGCTTTATCTAAGTTGCATGAAACCAGATGTTGGCATAGACCTTTGCCTACCCATCCAGGATCTAGGTGACTGCTTTTCTCCTGTTTGCAGACCGACATTTTGCCTTTACATTTGAGGGGAACAGCAGAGGCCTGACACCTAAGGCCTGGAAAGAGAGCCAAGGTGCCGTTTGCTGGAATTGATGGACGTAGTGTTGGTGGAAGGGTAGAAATTGGTAGCACCAAAGTCTAAATCTTTTTGTCTGTCTTGTGAAGGCTTCAAATTGACAAGTGTTCATACAGAAAAGGAAGTAAAAATGTAAGCAGTAAGTGACACCCCAAAATAAGCATAACACTCAGAAGACATTTATCATGGATTTTTCATGTAGCTGATTTTTAAAGATCAGTTATGGTCCACATCCTGCTATTAAGTCCTCGTAGAAACAACAGTTCACATCACAATATAGAGCCTGTCGTACAGCTGGTTCAAACTGATTGTTAGGTTGTTCAAGTCAAATGAAAATTGTAGTTTTATTTTTTTTAAATATAAAAACAGTCTGTGAGATGAAATTTTGTAGATGATAGGGTAAAAACTTTTAAATGCTCATTCTTTGGAGCAGTTCAAGATGAGCTGAACTTGGAATTTGAGGCATCTCTTGCATAGCCATTTTGGGGGAGTTATCCATCTGATGGTTTGGGGGGTTTTGCCCTATTGTGGAAATGGGGCCACCTGTGAAATTCCGGTGTAGCTCTGGGCTCAGTTTTCCAACTTATAAAAAGGCCGGAGGTATTCAAATGTGAGGTTTTGGTTCCATCTCTACCACTGAGTCACTTAAACACTAATCTTTAATGAAAACTTCATATTGAATTTATCTGGTGAATGTTGGCAAACAAGTTTCCATGTAAAGATTCCCTACTGATGTTTCTTTTAAACAGTATTTTGTCCTTTAATAAGCAAAAATACAGGTCACTGTACTTTGAATACCTGATATTCAAATGCCAAGCTGTGTTTCCTGGTCATGACTGACCAAAGTGCAGCATGGTGGCATTGCCGTTGGCTGATTAGAGACAGGCTGATGGAGAGCCAGGCGGAGGTGGCCAGCGTGGGAAAGCATCTTCGGCAGGGTACGTCTGTGAGCCCAGCGTTGGGTGCCCATACCTGCTGCCTCAGACCTGCGTTGCTCCTGGAAGCCCAGTTTTCGGAGTAGCTCTTGCTGTTTGCAAATTGATGTGCCATCACCTTCAGCTTCCCAAGACAAGGGGCCACGTTGTGATGCAGGGTGGGAGTTAGAGCTTTGTCACTGCCAGTCCATTAAATATGTTATATTCTGCTTTTTTTGGATTGTTGTTTGGGTTTATTTTTTTTTTTTTTTTATTTGGGGGGGAATGCAAGAACCCTTCCTCTCTCTTCCACGTTCAAGACTGGTGTGCAAAGATGCCACTCCATAGCTCCATCTGACAAGTGGCACAGCCAGAGTTGAGACATGAGAGGACAGGGCCGTGCTTTGCAAGAGCGTCTGACTAACTCGGGCAAAGCTAATTTGTTTGACATCATTTCTATACGTAAGACTAAGTCTGTTTGTGTCCCATTGTTATGGCAAATCCCATGATGAACTGCATTTTATTGACTTCTGCTGGCCGTTTGACAGAGCCCAGCAGCAGATTTGAATATGAGCACTGTTCCAGGAAGCTGTCTTAATAGATACTAATTCAGAATTTAAAGGTTGCGGGGCAACAGATCGGCCTCGCAGGGAGCTGTGACAGCTTTACGTAACAGGGAGGACCTGGGCACTTGGGTGCATCCCTGCTTTGCGAGCTGGGCAGCCCAGCAGCCACCCATTCATTGGGTGGGTGAAGCAGGCTGAGATGAGTCAGTGGCAAGCAGGGACAGCGAGGGGGGACCTTGAGTTACAGGCCCTGCCATTAGGCAGTAACGTGAAGTATTTGGCTAACCGTTTTGTGCCTTTTCTCCTCTTTTCAAGGCTACAGCATCCCACGTTCATGTGCGTTTGTCGGAGGGATGCTGTTCAGGAAGAGAAACGCAAGGAGGGCCCCCAAGTGGCCTTGTCTGTGTTTGTGGTTTTTGAAAACTCTTAGCATCTGAAGTGTTGGTTTGTTGGGTACAAGTCTTTGTAGCTCTGGACTGTGGCCTTCTGTCTCTAGCAGTGCAAGCGCTGAAGCTTGGCAAGCTGGGATTTATCATCACTGTAGACATGGGCAGGGGAGGGAGAGGAGCTGCTGGCAAGGATGGGAAGGAAGATGCTGCAGCTGCACTTCTGAAAGCGGACATTGTGTCTGCCCTGTCCGGATAAGCAGTGCTTAGGTACGCGTTGGTCCCAATCTTGGCTGCTTTCAACGTGTGCAGCCTTACTGATGTTAGCAATGTTGGTGTTGATCTGTGAGTGCTGAGGGTTTCTCGTGCAATGAATAATGCAGGTCTAGAAGAAAAGTCAGCCTATCTTTATATTATTCATTTTCTTATCCAGCAAGGGAAATAGTTGAATGCACAGTTCCCGTTTGATTAGGCTACGGGGCCTAATCTTTCTGTGCGACTTGGGATCAGACCTGAGTCCACACATAGGAGCAAATTCTTTGATACCTGATGGCTGTAACTGAGCAGTGGCTGTGAAAACCTTCAAGTGGGAGATTCTGCTAATTTGCTGCCTTGTTCTCAGGGTGGTAGTGAGGTGCAGAACCATGAATTTCAAGGCAAACGTGAACAAGAAGATGAAGGCAAGTTGAGCCTGGCGGAAGCCACTGTGCTTAATGATCCTGTAAAATCAGTCACTTTGAACCTGATCCTGTAAAACAAGTCAAAAGAAACAGGACAGAGTGTTTCAAAGCAAAATGAAGTTCAATACCCAGAACTGTGTTTGGGGACAGCTGACTGGTTACCCTAATGGCAGAGTAAAATGTCTGGAAAGTCACAGGAGATGGATATCTCACTGCAGCAGCCTCTGCTTCACCTGTGTTCTGGTTTCCCACTTATGCTTTTTCGGCTGAACAGCTCATTGTAGCCCCTACGCGAGCGTGAGCATGTGCAGCTCAGCTTACATAGCCTAAAACGACAGCTCTTACCTTTCTCTACTGGATGTGTGGACCCCAGTTAAGTGAACGCGGGTGCCAGCAGTAGAGCTGGCTTTGGTAGTTGTATTGCAAACCCCTTTTCAGTAGTTCATGGGCTGGTGGTGTTAAAGGGTCTGATTTTGCTCCGGTCGCCAAGCAGGCCGAAAGTTGGCCCTGTTATAGCACTGCCTGTAGCTCACTGTGTGCTCTCGTAATGGGGTACCACTTACATGAGCTCCCGCGCATGTCTGACAGCTAAAGTTAGAGCTGTTGGACAGTTAAACAGTTAAAGCGTGGTGTTTTCTCATTTTCCAGCTAAAAGTAATTTCATAGCTGTAACTGCCCATGGATGAGTTCTGTGGCGTCTGCTGCCACTCTCGGAGCAGTGCCCTTTCAGGCTGTCCGGCTTTACTGGAGTGAACCGGCACACTGAAATGCAAGCAAGACTCCTGAGTTGCTGAAAGACAGGAAATTCTCTTGCCCTTTCCCCTTGCCTTATTAATACTTCTCTTGACTTTTGTGGTGGCACGTTCACGACTTCTCACGTGCAAATACATTTGAAAGTTCTCCTCCCTCAGGCATCTCCTGAATTCCTTCCTCCATCACTAACTACTTTTTCCATCAAGATTATAGCTGCAAAAAAATGTTCTGTATGGGCTAGGTGCTCCCCTGCGCATGAAAAATGTGTGCAGGAGCCAAGAAACACCAGGAGTTTCTTCCTGGTTGTTCCCAAGAAGAATGGGGAGTGACGCAGGCAAAGGACATGACCTTACACCAACACACACACACTCTGAGGCTTGCACACAGATGGCCATGACCTCAGCAAAACCATGAGGGGTTTGGGGGTAGTCAGACCAAGTTGTGTGGCCCCTCACGTTCCTCCCTACTCTTTCCTCCTTCTGCAGTGTGGTTCCTTTCAGGGTCATCTTTCCTGGACTGCCCAAAGCAGGTGTCGCTTCTTCCCGCCACGAGCCAGTGCGTCGATGCAGAAGGAAACCACCAAGGTTTACTCTGTGTGGAGACCATTCCCTTGAACAGGACATGGGAGAACTGCAAAGGAACATTTTAACCCTGGTTCTGAGCTCTTCCAAGGCCTGAGCTGCACCCCACTGAGAAGAAACTGTGAGAGGTCTCACAGGGCTGGGAGGAAAGACAGAGCCTGCTACCTTTGCTTTCCTCTTCTGTTACTCGGGGCGCCTTTGCACTGGTTTGATCTCCTCAGTACATTTAGGCAGAGGGAAGATAGCCCTGTGTGAGGTACCACTATAAACTTGTCCAGTGCACTCTTGTAACTCAGGTGCCGTATTCAAACTGCAGCCTGGAAGGTCTTTAAAGGGATAGTTAAGATGATTCCGGGAAGGGTTAGTTTGATTGCTTTTTAAACCATTAAGTGTTTGTGAAATGTAGCAATTGAATGCCTCCGCTGAAGGCTTTTCCAGAGAATTAATCGTGAAGTAGGAAACTGTGATTTTCCTAATTAGCTCTGGCCTAACTCCAGGCCCTGCTGCAGGCTATAGTAAAACATCTGTTGACTTCGGTGGATGCACGCTTAGGCTACTTGCACCATATAAGTCGTTGGGTATTTAGGTGTTTGTCTTTTGAGTGCCCTGGGATTCCTAAAAGTTCCCGTTTTTGATGTTTTCTTTAGTAAGAAGTACCGTGATACGTAAGAAGAGCAAGATAAGAGATACAAGCTAACGTGCTATTCCGTAACAGCCACTCATAAATGTAAATGTGCTTTGAATATTACTAGAAGGTTAAAAAACCCTGGGCGAAGGAGAAAACTTGGGAGCACTTGACTATATATGGGCACAGTGTGGATAGACCCTGTTGAAATCCTGGGTGTTTTTCCATCGACTTCATTAGGCTTTGGAACAGACTGCCGATGGCTCGTGGTTCCTGTGACACAGGAGAATCTGGGGGCATCTGTTGCGTTTGGACCCCTGCCTCTCCCGTGCGTGCACGTGAAATTGGAGCAGAATTGACGTTGATTTTGAGCGCTGACTTGTGAAGCAACACCTGACAGCAGTGGGAATTAGACTTTTTGCATATTCGTAGGATTTTTATATCAGCCATCCATCTGTTCTTCATGCCTACCACAGGGCTTCTGGAGACTGCGTGCATTATCCATCATTTAAGTGAATTAAAGTGGGAGTGCTTCTCTCCTTCAATACAAATAGTTGTATCTATTTGTACTGAAAGAAAACACGACACAGATATGAGCAAAATTCTCTTTGTCTTCAAAACATTTGAATGCACTTGTTTAAGAATGTGCATTGCTTTGTTATTTGCTGCTCCTTCTTTCAGCACTTCTGCTGTGTGCTGCCACACGGAGAATTTGTTATGCCGAATGATATTTTCTGGGACCAGTGTCTAGTTGTTGTGGAAGTATATCGTCCAAAGTTGGCAAAGGTGCCCTGTGTGTATGATAAAACATCTCTGACTTTAATGTGCATACCATACCTTGTGCTAACGCAGAGCTCAGGCTCTGACTTAGATATCAGGTGTTTTGGTAATGTTGAACAGCAAGTTTGTCTTTTATTTCTCAGAAAAATAATCTTTGTTAACCTGGAACTCACGTTCATGCAGATCAGTATGTGTGCAGAAAGCCCTGCAGAAAACATTCTTGAAAGAACTCAGTCAGAAAAAAACCACCTCGAACCCAAAACTGAGCAATGTGGGGGAGAGTTGGATCCCAGGTGCCCGCTGCCGTGTCCCTCCTGAGCCCCGTATGAGTTTTTGGAGCAGGGGGCTCTGCCGCGGTGCAGCGGCAGATCTGTGTGCAAGAAGATGCAGGGCCTTCACAGTCTTCATATTCCACACAAAATCTTTAGTCCAGTCCTTTTCCGCACATTAAATTCCCCCAAGGTTTATGGTCCTATGCAGAAAGCAAAAATGATAATTAATAGAAACAACACAAAATCACAGTTCTATATGATTTAATGCAAGTCACCACCAAAGAAACCCAAGCAAGGGTTTCCACGTATCACGAGGCATTAGATGGTACAGAAGCAGCTTGTATCTGCTTCAGGAGGCCTGTTATTTCGGAAGCTTGAGCTCAAACATGGGTCTGTCTCAAACCGTAGACCTAAATTTCCTGTCTCTTTTGTAAAGCAACAAGCTACCTGGGTACAAGACAGGAGCTAAAAGCTTATTTGGCCTGTGCTAAGGGTGAGCAAGCAGCAAAGGGAAAAAAGCACAGATTGATGCGGTGAGACCACCATGCACAGCATCTGACACGTCCCAACTTGCCGAGTAAACAGGCACAAGGGACAAAGTTCTCGTCACTTTTGAATGTAATGACCTGACAGTTTTGCCATTCTTAAATCTCTCTTTTTGGTCAGCTTTAAATTTTCGTTCTCTCGCAGCATGGATTTAGGCTGTAGCGTCAGGAAAAGGAGTCTGGGAGGCAGCCAGTGCTACTCTGGCTCACCATCCCCAGAGGAGGTGGTCTGTGAGAAGGGCAGGAGTCTGGATCACGAGAGACGCAGGTGCAAGTGTCTGCCTCCGCGTGTGCTTTCCGTAAGTTGCAATGCTGTGCGTGCCTTGGTGCTGCCATCGGAGGAGTATCTAAATAGCTACAGGGATGCCATGGGGATGAAAGTATTACAGACTGCGGAGGTAGTTCATAAGTGCTGGGGGATGGTAAACCAATACTTAGTCCTTAAGTAACACTCTGCATCTGTAGATGGAAAACCGGTCTCACCCTCAGCATGCACTCTGGGGGAAGCAGGCAGCGTGTCAGCAGCCAGCTGAAATTATACGGAGGCTCCTCTGGCCTGTCACGCTGCAAAGCAAGTGAAGGCTTCTCTGTCTCTTCTCTTGCTTTTGCTGGTTGCCTCCTTCAGCCCTGCCATCCGTAAACAACTGGGGGGAGTTTCAGGTGTTGTTAATTTTAATAAAGTGGTTTTAGGAATGTTTTGCCTTTCTGCAGCTTTCATAACGTATACTAATAGAGGCTTTTGGCACGAACAGTAAAGCAAATTGCTCCCACCCTCTCTTAGCATGTGGTAAGCAGTGTCTATCCCAGCTGCCACGTGACTGAAAGTCTGAATGCAGCGCAGCACCTGGTAAGCTGGGAATGCCCTTGTGAAACACCCAGGCCTCTGTGTCCGGCACAGAAGTGCCAGTCTCTGCCCTCCCACACTCACTTTGCCCGTGATCTCTGCCAACTTGTGCGGTTCTCGGAAGCTGCTTATTTTTGATGGGGAATGTTCTGTCACTGGGGTTGCACATCCTTGCACCGTGGTTGCCTCTAAGCCTTCGTTTCCTTTGCTTTTGAGGGCTTGCATCAGACTTTCAGGCACTATTGAGCAGTGACATTTGTGTTTATCTGCCTGCCTGGTAAGGGAAAGGTAAGCAATTTTTATGCTTTAAATGCCTCTCATATCTCCCCAAGGGCATTTAGTTATCTCATTCCTTAGCTGTAGATACACTTGTAGTGGGTGTAAGTCAGTTTCCTCCTGCTTTATCTGCAAAGCAATCTGAAGCCCAGCTGAGTTCATAGTGCAATATACAGTGATTTACCTTAGAACAAGTAGCGTCAGGACTTCACACCGCTGCCTTTTCCGCATTGTTTTAAATTAAAGAAAAAGTTAATGATCGCTTCGTTTACAGCGAACACCTTTTTCAGATGCGGTTGTCTGTGTTCAGGTGGTGCTAGTGATGGATTCGAGGTGTGAAAAACAGGCCCAACATTTCCCACTTGTGGCGGCAGCAGGAATGACAGCAGAGCAGCGTGTGCCCCCACATCGGTACAGCCGAGGCAGCTCTCGCAGCCAGAGCAAAGGCTGCTCTCGGTTGCTCAGAGTATATCGGGAGCGGTCTGTCCTGCCCACCCGTTTCTTTCAGCAAAGTGACTGGCATAGGACGAGAGGAGAAGAAAATGGGGTCCTGACTAAGAAGGTTTTGGTGACACCGACCCCACTGAGGTTATTCTGGGAGTCAGACTGAAATGAGACATATTCTAGTTTTTTCTTGCTCGTGACACAGCATATGACTCATGGCCTTTTTACCAAAGTCTGGGGGAAGTGTGTGTGCAGTGGGGAGGAGATGCGGAATGGCAAAGTCATGAAATGTAGGAAGGTTTATCTCAGTCTCCCTGGAGTTTTGTGCAGAATGAACAAGATTTGCAAGTCCAGTGCCTTCTTCTGGAATATACTGAGGACTGGTTGGGAAGAAAAATCATTGCAAGACCACCAGGTGCCAGTGTGTATTTTGTGCCAGGCAATCTTGGCTTTATGCCCTGCGGTTCTGCCCAGTTGCTCTTCAGGGTTGTGATCAGACAAAGCGGCAAATGAGGGTGATGGCTGTAGGGAATTGGAACTGGGAGACTGGAGAGAATGGAGATGAGCTGGTGACAGAGAAGGCATGGCTGGGAGATGAGCTGTGCAGCATCCAGCTGGGAGCAAGGGGAAGAGAAAGGCTGGGTTTTAGAGCAGGCCCAGCCAGTAGCCAGCAAGGGTTGCTACTGCCGCACGTGCCGCTAGAGGAATGGCATTGCTTTGCAAAAGAGCCCGCAAGGCTGGGGAATACAGTACAGCCGCAATTCAGGGACAGAGATGTAGCTAAGGGTCTGTCGCAGCCCTTCTAAAGAGGCCAGGATAGTAAGCTGTGCCCTCCTTATCTTCAGAACTATCTTCAGCAAGGCCAGTGAGCTGGACTGGCTCGGACAGACAGCTTTTACTGCACCGCACGGCTCGACTGAGGCTTGACTGAATATCTCTGTGCAGAAGACGGCATCTTGGATGAGAGGTTGTATATGTTTTCTGGTCAAGGGCACATCAGAGATAGGGATGTGGGAGCTAGGGGAAACCAGCTTGACTCAGAGAAGCATTAAAGTCCATGGGGACAGTGTGAGGCTCTGCGTTATGTGCAGACCCCAGGGGTTTGCTAAGAAAGGGCTTTTAACTTCAAAGGGCACCAGGTAGCTGTGACAAGATTTCTTTTAGATGCACCATGTTTGGAGACAGCAACAATATACATTCTTACGAGGACTCTCTCACTTGCCCAAATAGTATTTAAGGTTGGGTCAACTATTATTTCTTGAATGCTTTACTGGCATCTGACCTTATGCTAGCACAGTTGTAGCCTGGAGTTATAGTTCTTTAAGGAACTTGTTTTGGAGCTAAGGATGTACTGTCAGACTGCTTTGCATCAGTGCGCTCCCAGTAGTGGGTTATTCACATGTGGATTAGGAGTGACACAACTTGGTGCTTCTACTTCTCCCACACCAAGGGTTCTTACTGTTGTTGTTCTGCTAGCTTCCAAGCTGAAGCTTCCCTCTGCGTGAAGGCAACTCCTCCGTTCCCCAGAGCTAGCTACCTGGTCAGTTAGATAAGTGCCAACTGGGGTAGGCATGCAGTGGTTTTAATGCAGTATTTAGCTTAGAAGGAACTTTCGGCCTTTTACAATGGAATTTCAAACTTTCTTGTCAGCCTGCAAGGCAGTGGTGAAGCTGTCCACAATTCCGTAGCTCGCACCATATCTTAATAACAGAAAATGCGGATTGTAATTACAAGTACTGGGAAAAGATCTTTCTCTGTCCTCTGAGACAAGAAATGCAAATTTTGGTGCAAAGCATAAAAGCACGCTAACACTTCGTCATCAGAACCCCCTATTTTGAAACACCAAAGGAGTTCCCAAGAAAATTATAGATTTTTCTGTGTGCGTGTGTCTGCGTATACATGTGTGTGTCACCGTCTTCATTCAGCTGGAGTGGAAGTTTATATGAAAGGGGCGGAAAAAAACCCAACCTCTAGGTGAGATGTAGCAACAAGAATTCAGAGCAGTGTAATTCCCTTGCTTTCTCTACCTGAATGAGAACTACACAGGATAAGCCTGTGTGGAAAACGATGACAACAATAACGTAGTATTTCTATGATTTATAGTTCCCCAGCAAATGCTCTCAAGATGCATCAACTCCACAAACAATTTGTAGAAGCCATGAAGTAGAAGCATTGGTACGTACGATTAGAGGCAATTGTTGTGGTCGGTAACAGTTGTGCAATGTTACCAGTGAAGTTCTAGTCGAGAGGCACTTATTGCAGATGGGCATATATCAAACTGGTCTATTGTGAGCTTGCAAGTACAGCTGAGGGATTTCCAACAGGATATTTACAAATTGTTAATATCCTGTTTATGAAAACCATGTAAACAATCGAAGGCCATTGCCCAAAGGCTCCGATGTTATTTAGATCTACGTAAAAGACAATTCCAGCATTTGCAATGCAGTCGGCAACTCTGATGATATGTGACATGGTAATCAAAGTTGCCCCAGTGTAATCAAATGCACGCAGCAGTGCGCAGCGCGTTGCATAAGAATGCTCTAGGAGAGAGGGGAAAGAGACTTGCACAGAGACCTCTTTTTTTTAGTTTAGTTAACCTATGCACCCTTTAAAGTGGTTGATTTGGAAAGATGGGTAATTAGCTTTGTGTACAGCAGATCCTTCCTGGAAACCTCTCTCCTGGTTCACAAAGGGGAATGTCACAAAAACAAAACGGGGGGAAGGGTTGAGAAGCCGGGATGGAGACGAAAGAGCTGGGCCACACTCTGCACAGGCTCTCGCATCTGGCGCGTTACACCTGAAACAGGCCATCTCCCCTGCTAACATAATGGCCTTTGTTTTGGTGGATATCGGGCTGCTCGTGTGCCTGGTTTGGGCAGGGTCGATTAATCTGGGTGTGGAGCTGGAACGTGTGTGTGTTATGTATGAAGGGGTGACCTCTGCTGTAGGCATGCTGCAAGTCAGTGGCCAAAGGTGTCTCATCCTGACCATCTAATGTGCAGCCTCTATTTGAGCTCTTACAAAAAAAGCAGTTTTCGGGGATGCCCATTTTCTTTTAAAGTCCCGTAGAGGGACTGTTGCTATTGAGGAGTTTGACTAGATTCAGAGACCTAACTTGTGTTGGGCAGCTTTGGCTAACTGACCCTAATCCACAGTCCTCTTTTTCATATATAAAGGACAAAGACCCCAGCTGCAGGAGCATCGATCGAGAGCTGCCAGCCCTAGCTTAATGCTGTTCGTAATTTAATAAGCAGCATCAATCTAATTAAGCCCAGCCCTGGCCTTTGTCCTGTCCCACTTGATTTACACGCATGCGCTCTGAGCGTCATAAAGAAAATCTCCTGCATCTCTTAAATAACATCAAGCTGCAGGAATGAGGATGAGAGGGTGGATGTGTAGATGCTACACAGAGGTGTTATCCGTGGAAGTGTCACAGTCAGCTGACCGGCTCTTGGCACCTCTCCCCCAGGACATCCAGTTGCAGATTCCTGTCCTCGTCCCTTCTCCCATGCGCACAGCAGGTGACCAGCGCCCTCCAGCAAACCCGCAACTCCTTGCTAAGAGAGCAGACAAACACGCAGGGTCTGAACGCGTTTTGTTTTGCTTTTTAGTCAGGGAGGAATCTAGGCTGTGCTCCTGAGACGGGTTGGGGAACAACCAGCCCTGACCAGAAAACTGGGGTCTCTCTCCTTTCCCGGTGGCTGATAGCAGACAGGCCTGCATATGTGGGAGGAAAAATCAACCTTGCAGGCAGATGGTTTCCACCTGTGCTGGAGCTACCTCTGCCCTTCTCAGCCCCACAGAGGCCTACGGTCTTTCCCTGTCGGTACCCAGACTGTGGCTAAGCTGGCTAATCCGTGTCTTCAGTCTGTGACCTAGGAACGGTGTCTAGCGAGGCTGGGATACCTGAGGTGATGTTCAGACCATGCATGGGAGGAGAAGGTGACTAGAAGATGATTTCACATGGTCTGGGTCATTCCCAAACTAAACCCCGGAGGTTTCCGCATGCCACGTGACTCACGCACGGTTGGCTCTCAGGAGTTGGTGGTACTCAATTCACCGGAGATCAGAGAACATGGAGTTTTATAGCAGGCTGGCCCCAGACAGGGAAGACACCTTGTTGAGTGTTGTGACCTCAAAGCATTCCCGATCAGTTTCTCTCCTTTCTAGCTGCATCTCGGCAGACAGAGAGCAGGATATGAACAGCCTGGCTCCAAGCTGATGTGAGCCGGAGGGAGTGCTGTGGCTTATTTTTGCTGGAGTTGCAGGGGAGCTTCATTGTGGACCACAGTGCCCTAGTTTGAAATATGACTGTAGCGATGAATTGGGCGCCTGTGTTTATAGATTCCCTGGGGCAGGCTGTCTCATCACCTCTGCATGACAACAGCCAGCACAATAAAGGCCTGATCCTGACAACCTTTTTTTTGGTCACTTCAGTAATAGTAATGATTAACAGTAATTATCAGAACAGTAATGGGAGTGTCCCCTAATGCTAGTGGATGGGGGAATTCCACTAAGTGCATCTGCTCCCATGCCTAGCGTTAGTTACCAGGCCAAACAAATACACCGTGGACCCATGCCTCTTTCTTAGATTTGATTTCTGGAACGTGTGCTGGCTAAGCTGGTTTCAGGTGAATTGCTGTTTACTCCATCATCCCTAATGACACATTTCTCATGTCGAGGGTGCCCCAGCTCCCCGTGCGCATGGCTGGCGTGCAGGTGACAGTCACCGCTGAGTTGCAGCCAAAATGTGGAGTCTGTGGATGGGTGCAGTCCCGGTGGAAGTGCAGGGCCTGGAGCACAGGGCGAGTCACAGCTTGGTCCTGCTGCTTCCGATTCGGCAGGCCAAGCACAGGAACTCTGAGGCTGGGAAACAGCCCGCAAGTCAGCCTTTCCCCTGCCCTTGTTCTGCTTTTATCCCCTTGCCCCCTGTGGCAGGGAAAGGGGCGAAATACGCTTGCCGAAGGCATTGAAGCCATTGTAGCTGAGGCCTGCATAACTGCTCAGCTGGTCGCCCAGGTCGCCAAACGGAGCAGGGGAGAGGCAGAGGGCTCTGCTGATCATGTGCGTGCATCACATATTGTCTAGGCTTTAGCGCAGGCCATGGAGGCTGGCGCTGCTCCAGCCCAAGGCAGGTCTTTCCTTCCCTGTGACAGTGGCACTCATATGTAGCGTGTCTTCTCTTGTCTTCCCAATCCTAGCGCCAGCTGTCCAGGTGGAAGATAGAGGGGAGGGATGGCAGGTAGCGGTGGAGAGCCCATAGCCAGGACTGACTGCTGTGGTGAAAGCCCGACAGGAGCCGGTGAGTGCCTGCTGAGTCACGCCAGTCCCTGCAGTGGTGGTTCTTGCTGTCATTTCACTGTCCCAAGAGGGATGTCGCTCTCATGGCAGAGCTATCGAGCAGATGTGCCACATGGTCAGCCGCCAGGAACATGCTTTTGCATCATGATTTCGGTTATATTGGCCACTGGTCAGGGGTCTAAATGCTGCATCCATGTGTACACATGGTGAACCATCAGAGCGGGCAGTCTTCATATTTGCATGTGTTCTATCTCTCAGTGTTTAAGTCTCATCTTCCTGGAGAATGAAAAATAGTGTTGAAGAGGACTTTTATGAACTCGAAAGGGATGTCGATGGACAGAACGGCACACAGGACTGATGGGTAAGAGGCTGGTGTTCTCCCAGCTTGCTCATAGCCTGTTACATGCTGTGGGGAAAACCACTTTTCTTCCACCTTGGTCCTTCTCATATTCTTAATAAATCATTTTGAGAAAGGAGAAACCGTTGCTAGATATATGGGAGTGGTATCAGAGGGACTTGGTTTGATAACACCCTTTACTAGGGTACAAATAAAATGCTTGCACACATTTGCTTAGCAGCAAGTAAAGGCAGAAGCCATGAAAAGACTTCGCTAATGAAAAGAAGCTAGAAACCCCTTGGAGGCTAAGAAATCACTTAGCATGGAGCACTGGGCTGTAATTAGGAAAGGGAAAACATCAGCTGAGCATTGTGAAGTTCTTCCTGCCAGTGAGATGTGTTGAGCCATTCAGGAGTTGCCCAGGGGAGAGTAATGGAAATGTCATACTAGCCAGAAGAATGAAGCTTTAAAAACTGCCCTGTAGGGAGCAATCCAGTGTGAACTGGCAGATCTGTCTGCCTTTACATCTCCATCTTCCAAAACATGATGAGGTGGGTGGGAATTAGCTGTTTGGGTTTTTTTTTCTTTCTTTTTTGAATTGCTAGTTAGTGCTGACCCAAGAAGTTGGCTAAGAAATCGGCGAATTTTGGGGTTTGTTGTTGTTTTTTTTTTTTTTTTAAAACAGCCAAACATCTGTGTTGTCCAGTAGCTTTGACCTCACCCTGCATTTACAGGAAGAGGCATCAGCCACTTTGAGCCTTGGGGGCAGCATTTTGAACTCTCATAGTTTATAGGACAGCCTGGTTGTTTAAGAACATTTGACCTAATTCATCCCTCACATACATGGCAGATTTGAAGCTGACCTTTACATGGAGTAAGCTTGGCTCAAGGTTTTTACTTACTCCATTTCCTTTAGACTATGTCATCTACATATCCCAGCTAAATATATTCCCTTCTTAGGGCATTTGGGCTCACATGTGAGCCCCGTGCTTTTTACCACTTGTGATTTTCATACTTAATATTAATCTTCTGTAGTTCAAACGAAAATACTGTCAAGTGAGCTGCACTCCAATTAGCCGTCTGATCTTTTGAGAGTATTTCTTGAGGATCTCTCATGCTGTGCAATGAAAGCTTGCTGTATATAAAAACTTGTCTTACGTACAGATGCATGCACTCATGTTGTTTTCAAAAATTCTAGCTGATTTTTTTTATGAAAACGCTGTGTTTTGTTACTCTGTACGTGTATGTGTGTAACACTGCCAAGTGCTTCAGTGCAAGGCTAGGAATGATTTTCTTCCAGTTTCAAAAATGCTTTCTAACAAAACATGTTGATTTTGCAAATAGGTCTTATTCTCAGTGGACAAACACAACGCAGATCCATTCCCACAACAGCAACGCATGAAAGTGAATGCAGGTCCTACAGAAAGCAGCTAGAGTAAGTAGTATAGTCACTTTTCATGTATGGTTTTAGTTATGTAAAAACACATACATACAAGGGGAGTTTATTGCTATGAACACATGTATTCTTCTACAGCAAATCGCCATGAGGAAAACTATTTTCAAGCACAGAAATGTAGATTTAACCTGTATTTTTTCCTCTCTTAAGTTGAAAAGGGTATGATGTTCATAGAAAATCCTCCGTGTCATCAGTGATAGATAAGCTAATAGGCAAAGCTCAATCCATACCCTTGAAATAATCACTGCTGCTCTGTCTGAAAAGAAGAGGTGATGTTGAAAGAGGATTAAGCATAACGTGGACTTCATAGAATGGTTTGGGTTGGAAAGGGCCTTAAGGATAGTCCAGTTCCAACCCCCCTGCCCTGGGTAGGGCCACCTCCCACCAGCCCAGGTTGCTCCAAGCCCCATCCAACCTGGCCTTGAACACCTCCAGGGATGGGGCAGCCACAGCTTCTCGGGGCAGCCTGGGCCAGTGCCTCACCACCCTCACAGTGAAGAATTTCTTGCTGATATCTAATCTAAATCTCCCCTCTTCCAGTTTGAAGCCATTCTCCCTCGTCCTATCACTCCATGCCCTTGTGAAAGGTCCTTCCCCAGCTCTCCTGTAGGCCCCCTTTAGGGACTGGAAGGCTGCAATAAGGCCTCCCCGGAGCCTTCTCCTCTCCAGGCTGAATACCCCACCTCTCCCAGCCTGTCCTCCCAGCAGTTTAAAGCCATTCCTCTGTGTCCTGTGGCTCCAGTCCCTGATCAAGAGTCCCTCCCCAGCTTTCCTGTAGCCCCTTTATGTGCTGGAAGGGGCTACAAGGTCTCCCTGGAGAGATCCCTGAAGAGGCCAAAGTCTGCTCTCGTGAAGTCCAGGGTAGTCAGCTTGTTGTGCACCCTCCTCGCTGCCCTAAGGATCTGGAACTGCACCATCTCATGGTCACTGCTGCCAAGGCTGCCCTTGAGCTTCACATACCCCACCAACGCCTCCTTGTTGGTGAGAACAAGGTCCATCATGGCACCTCTCCTCATCGGCTCCTCTGTCACTTGGAGAAGGAAGTTGTCATCAACGCGTTCCAGGAACCTCCTGGATTGCTTATGCCTTGCTGTGTTGTCCCTCCAACAGAGAGTGGGGTGGTTAAGTCCCCCGTGAGGACCAGGGCTTGTGAACGTGAGGCTGCTTCTCTTTGTCTATAGAGGACCTCATCTGCTCATTCTTCATGGTCAGGTGGCCTGTAGCAGACCCCCACTGTCATGTCACCTGTCCCTGCCCTCCCTTTAATCCTGACCCATAAGCTCTTGGTCAGCTCCTCATCTGTCCCCAGGTGGAGCTCCATGCTCTCCTGCTGGTCCCTGACGCAGCGGGTGACGTCCCCTCCTCGTCTCCTCCGCCTGTCCTTCCTGAAGAGCCTGTGTCCGTCCGTTCCAACACTCCAGTCGCAGGAGCCATCCCACTTGGGCTTGGCTTGAGTTGAGCCGATGTACTTTATAAATAGAGGTTTTCTTTAAAGATGGTTATTAAGCCATTGCAAGGTAATAAAAGCAAGTATGTCTTTTGCACAAGTTCTTAAGGTATTTCCTCATATATTTGTTACACTTTGTAAAGAAGAAGATCCTGAAACATCAAAGCATTCTGGGGGCTACTTGCTGGTCTGATGCCAAGGGGCATAAATCCATCACGGACTTGACTCGGGCGTGCCAGTTCACCCCAGCCGAGATTGAGGCCACTAGCCAAAATGCACCCGTGATGCTCTGTTGCCCAATCAGTGCCACCTCTTGGCATTGTATGGGCATGTCCCTCCCTACGCAGGTCTGTGGGATGCCGTGAATCTACCTCACAGTGCGCCTATGCGTGCAGGGAGGCAGCGCTCGCTGTGCGCAGCCTCTTGGAAAACTGGCTCCTAACGTGCATATCAGCCTTATTGAAAGAGGCGGCCTCCGCGTGGAGGAGAGGATGGTGAAAGCCGCGAGCGGGGATGCCAGAGGTGGAATCACATACCGTGCGACTAAGAACATTACAGAAAGATGAAACAAAGATGTGTGTGTGATAGTTGTTTTCCATATATTCAAATCTGAAAGAGGAAATTCCAATGAATTGCTCCAATTGTGTCAGAGTTACATGGTATCTGGATACCGGTACAGACTATAATTAAATGCTCTCTTTCAGAGGATAAATCATGCAGGAATTTAAGGGTGAAATTAATTATAAAGTGGAAGTTCTACAGTGATGCTGCTTTTTAAGGCATCTGTGTGCCCACACACAGAAATGCTTTACTAATCATTGCAATTCCTTCCTTTACTCATTATGATCCCTGAAAGAGCAGACCATAAAACCTTTAATAAGGGGGATCAGCCCAAATTAAAGAAGCAACGAAAATAGTCATGTGGCATCAAAAAAAAAAGCTACCATCTGCTAATCTTAAAGTGGTATACAGGTTGTATGGGGGTAAGCCATGACCCTAACACTAGAGAGGGGAAAAGGGGGAATTAGAAAAAGATTCCGGCTTTATCATGTCCCACTTACTTGCGGAGGATGAAGTTGTAAATGCTACATTCACACCAATCTTTGTTACATTTATCTTGCCAACTTTCATACCATTTGGATAATTAATAAATGGTGCTGACATACAATTTTATAGTAACACATTGCCTTTTTTCATTTCAGCATCTCCACACTTCTGTAGGCCTAAGAAAACGCTCCCCAAATAAGGAGTAGTGTGATTTGTAAGTACCAGATCTATTCCAGCTCCCTGAAAGAATGTGTTTATTACTTGTAATTGCAATCTGAACCCGGAGAATGTAGTATATCATATTCTGCAGTATCTTCTACAATTAACTTTTGTATCAATAACCGCTTATAAAATGGAGAAACTATGGATACTTGAGTCATCAGCTACTAAACTGCACCTCACTATCAACGCGCAAGTTCCTTACACCGTGAGACAGGCTTATCAGTTCTGCGGTAATTGGGTATCACCTTGCCTTTTTTGACGATGGAAAGTGGCAAGACAGAAGAAGGTGGTTTTTGCTTTAAAAGGAAAAGAAATAACTGCCGTTGCTGAGCAGCTTGTTTAGATAAAGCATACTTTATATCTTGGGCAAATGTGCATGGTAGGGGTTTGGGGGTGGGGTGTCCCCCAGCTATTGATGGTGGGATGCAATCCCCACGTGAGGCCTTGTCTAATGTAGGACAGAGCGCATGGGCTTCAGCAAGGTGCTTGAAAGGAATTTTTAGAAAAAATAGCCGTAACAAGTTGACTGCTGCCTAAGTAACTGAAAGAACCGTTGCTACCACAAACTGCCGGTGGTCCCGGGCTGTGAGGAGCCCAAGGGCTGGAGGGGCGATGTGGGGTAAGTGCCCACTGACCTTGAGGCCGTCGTGGCCGGTCCAGGCGCTGGGTGAGGTGCTGGCATTCCTGTGGCCTGTGCTGTTAAGTTAATAGACCGTTTCTGCCCCCAGCTCCCTGGCAGCAGCACGTGTGTGCTGAGGGGCACTTCAGAAATGCCAGGAGGTGGGAGGTTAGGGAAGGCAGCAAGTTTCTGGCTGCCCGCCCTGAGGTGTTTTCCCAAACCTTGGTTTACGCGCGGGTGATGTTCGTGGCCGTGCAGTGGCCCAGCGGGGGGACTTCGTGTGCAGGCAGAGCCCACCCGGGCAGTGGTCAGCTCGGCGGCCGCACCGTTACGCCTCGCACGGGTGAACCGAGGCCGAGCAGAAGGCAGCGGTGCGGTCAGCCGTGGGCATCCATTGCCCCCGGGGAGTCCCGGCCATGAGCGCCTTGGCCGGCTCGCTTGGAAGGGATGGGTGATTTTACAACCCTGTGTACCATTCCTGTGATTTTTGCGAAAATAAGGAAAACCAAGCGCGCCCGGACAGCAGTGTGTCCGGCCGGGCCGGGGTGCTCCCTCCTGCCCGCCCCCGGGGCAGGGGGCCGGGGATGGCGCTCGGCCCGGGCGGGCTCGCCCGGGGGCGGCGGGCAGGAAGCGAGGAGGCCGGGGCCGGCACCTGCCCCGGGCCCGGCCGGGTTTCATCACCGGCCGGCGGCGCCCCGCCTCTCCCGCCGGCCCATAAAGGTCCGGGGCGGCGCGGCCGGCACCCACAGCGCTCCCGCCGCCGGCTGCCTCCTCTGCCTCCCTCTCCTCCTCCTTCTCCTCCTCCTCCTCTTCTCCCCGGGGACGCCAGGGCGATGGACGCCGGCTGTCTGCGGGTCCGCAGCCTGCTGCTCTTCCTCGGTGAGTGCCGCCGCCGTGCGCCGCTGCTCCGGGCTGTGCCGAACCGCCGTGCGCCGCGGGCGGCTCCTCTGCTCCCCCCGGGCAGGGGCGGGAGGGGATCGGGCGCCGAGTCGCGGGGCTGGGGTCTTCTCTAGCTGCTGGAAAATCTCTGGCTAAACGTACAGGTCAGCTTGTCTTCAGGTGATGCTGACATGTTTCTTCTCCACGGTGAAGTCGCGGGCAGGGACGGGTGTACCTGAGTGGCTGTGTGAGTCGAGGAGCAGAGCACCCGGGTCTTCCTCTGTGCTGTTATGGGATGTCTCCTCGCTTGTGCGATGCCTAGGTGTGCCCTGTGGCTGAGCAAAGATGAATATTCATGCCCTTTCTCCCCAGCTCTGCTCACAGCACGGTGTGCTTAAAGCAGCGCAGTCTATTCTCTCTCACCTTGTCTTGTCCTGTTTGTGTTCTGGTCCTGCTGCCCTCACCCAGGCCACGCTGCGGGTGAGCTCAGCAGGTGAATCCCCATGGCAGCACAGACTTCCGTATGGTAACAAAACAAGTTGTGTCCTCCCTCTGACACTTCTCCACCTCCTCACTGGGAGCGTGTTGCTGTATTGCATGACATAAGCTACCTGAAAGTCCAAAGTGAACACGTGTATCCTTGGAGCATTGAGAGTCCTGGAGCCTGGGTGTGCTGTGAAGCAACAACTGATCCTTGCCACACACCTCCGCTGGGCGCTGGCAGTGACAGGCAGTGACTGCCGAGAGCTAACCCTGTGAGGTGACTTGAAATGTGTGGGCAGCAAACATTTGAGGCAGCACCAAGACCTGGCACACTCACACGCTGCTTTAACAGCAAAGCAAATTCTCACGCACATGACATTGGGCCACAGTCGATGGAGAAGCTCAGTTCCCAAGATTTCTCTTTTGGGGCAGATGTCCTCTCATCTGCCAAGCCCACTGCAGCATGAGTTTCTCTTTCACCTTGGCCAGGTATTTCCATAATATCTTATGGATCAGCTGCTGCACAGCATCTTGCTAGGACAGCGGGCTAAACATCTCGTAGTCTGTGACTCAGCCGTGCTTTGCACAAAACTGGCACTGGAAGGAACTGGTATGTCTTCATGGATTTGTGTACGGATTTATTTACTTCCGGGGCAGGCACAAAATCTAATAGTAAGGGATAGATTAGTCATAGCTAGATGGCATCATAACGAGTGGTATGACCACTTTATTGCCTTTTCCTCCCAGGTCAGTAGTGTAAGCAGAACTCGGTGCCACTGGCAGAAGCTGGGATGACTCTCTGTAGCTGGTGTTATGCCAGACTTTAAGAGGTGGTCAGCTGAGTGGCTGAAGCCTAACTGAAGTGATGGTCACCGTCATCTTCATAGCCTGGCTATTGTGGGCTTGGCGACTGTGCAGCAGAAAGGCAGTGGTGGGAGAGAGCCGTTGCTAGCCCCTGAGGAGCCCTGGTGATGTGCCGGCCACACGGTGATGTGGCGGTGGTGGAGCCAAGCCCAGGCCCTGCCTTTTCCATGAGTTAACTGCGGGAGCCTTGGCACTGGTCTCCTTGCAGTCACTGTAATGCCCACACGGTGGGGAAGGCAGGCCTCGGATCTCCAGGCTCACTGGCCAGTTTCAGGAGCTGCTGCCCTTATGTTTTCCTGCATCACGTTGGTCTGGCCATCAGCAAGTGGGCTGGGCATAAGGGTGGCGGAATCTGGCGATGTGGAAAGTGTCAGTGGCTGCTGTGTCTGGCTGGAAGCAATAATGGATTTCTGCCTCTTCTGTGGCGTAGGGACCTCTGCCCCCACGCGTGTGGTGGAAAGCAGAGCGGCCCAGACGCAGGGGTAGCATGTGAATGAGATCACTGGTGTGTAGGTCTCCACAGGGCTGGAAGCAGTAGTGAGTTGACTGGGTGCACATAATGCGTAATTATCTGCATTATCTCTGCTTAAGGGTAAGTCCTGGCACAGTGTTGAAGATGAACATGTGGGCCTGTAGGAATTTTGGAGCAATAGTCTTCCCGTACAGGCTGGTGTTTCCAGGGCTGCCTTAGAGCTGCTCTGGCCTGGCCCTGGGCATCCGACTTTGGGTCGGCAGTTGTGAAGTCACAGGTAGAAAACACGAGATGGGGAAACCTGGATGCTGCTTCCCAGAAACATGTATAGACACTTCTGTCCAGTTGCCCTAAGGGTCATTTATTCAAGCCTGTCTCTCTCAGTACCATCGCGTCTGGTGCCTCCATTTAGACAACAGGCCAAACATACATAGACCACAGGGGGGCGAGGGGTGGAAAGAGCTGATAGCATCTCCTTTCGCACGGGTGAGAAGAGCAGCCTGTGTGTCTTGTATGTCTC
The DNA here is from genome assembly GCA_017639485.1 of Pluvialis apricaria. Classification (NCBI taxonomy): domain Eukaryota; kingdom Metazoa; phylum Chordata; class Aves; order Charadriiformes; family Charadriidae; genus Pluvialis; species Pluvialis apricaria. Next base: position 83,960,444 of record CM030010.1, read on the forward strand.
ATGTCAGGAAAAGGAGTGTTGGGCACTGTCAGGCAGCTAGGCACCAGGTATACCCTACCCAAAACAGCAAGAAGCAACCAAGTGATGTATCCCGAGTGCAAGGATGGGGACGTGTGCAGTGTTTGAGGTGGTTAAAATTATCTCAAATGGCCGCTTTCCCTTTCCCAGGAAAAAACGCTCAGTCTGCATGGATAACCTGAGCTCTAGAGATGCTGTGGGTGGTGTGAGCAAGGGGTATAGTTGCACATCCAAATCTTGAATAAGGGTAAGCTGTTGGCAAGGCTTTCCTGGTTAACTCCACATTTCTGTGATCCTCATCTAAAGCACAACCGCCCACCTGGCCATTATTGCCAGAGGTGCTTGCTGTGTCTGAGATGGCCTGCAAACTTCTGTGGCTAGCTAGGGAGCTTAGCAGCAGAGGGTTACAGAAGGTGATGCACACTAGAGTTAAATGGTTGTAGTAGCGATGCTTACAAAGCCAGTAGGACAGACTGGCTAACTTCCATGTTTCCTGCTTAGTCTACACAAAGAAGGCTGTAGACAGTCAGACATGCGCTGGCTGTCCAAAATCAGGTGACGGGGGTCCACCTTGCTCTCTCTCTAAAGTTAAAATGGGCTGAGATCCTCCAGGGGCATGTCACCTGGACGCCTCTGCGCTTGGCATTGCTTTGGAAATGCAACCCACAGGAAGAGGCTAGGTGCTACCTCTATGGCAGAGAAACCACAGATGCACCAAAGTAGTATCTTGGGGTCTTCTTCAGATGAACTAGTACAAGACTAGTGATCTTGGTGACAGGCAAAGCCAACTTAAATGATGATCGACCTCTCGGAAACCTGAAAATTCCCCTTTAAAATGGGTGTAAATCTTGCAAATAGACTACTTCTCAGTTACATCTATCCTGTACATGCATCCTTCACCATTAACAGTCATCCTGTAACTGGAAACTATAGCTGGCTTTCAGTGCATGAACTGATAATTTGCCCCTGTATGTCATCTCTGATGAAGGCTGCAGGAAGCAAAGGCTGCCAGTCGCTGTTCCTCATCTTCCTTTCATCCTTCGTGGAAGGACAAGTAAACAGCAGCATTATTCCTGTTCCAGGAATAGCCGCTGCTGTCAGTGTTAACCTTACAGGAATACCTGCGATACCAGGTGGTATTGCATGTGCATGCTACTGGTGTAGCAGTAAGTGTAGCACTCGCGTTCCTGGGAGACACAAAGGAATATCCACCATATCGTTACTCTTATCTTGTACCCTGTAGAGTATTTGTTTAGTGAACAGCGAAGGAATAAAAATGTAACTGCCTCTCCCAGGTCCTATGTTTGGTATATATCGTCTGGTAATTATCCTGGCAAAGGCTCTCGTGTGGATCCCTTACCTTCCAGCAGGATCCCCCTCCCATTGATGTCACAGGAGAAGTATGTGCATGGGGGAAAGGGCAAAATATAACAGTGCAGAGCAGGAAGAACTTTGCCCGAATGCAGAAAATACTGCTGGGTGTCAGCAAATTTCCACGCCTGCACTCCAGCCTTTCCAGCCTGTGTGTCTGCAGTCAGGCGGAGGAGGCTATGGGTTGTTGCGCATGGCTGGAAGCCTTTCTTCGGTGTTGTAGGAGGAGGTGTATTTTAATTTGTCCCTCACAGGTGTCTGAGTTTTGGCCTTTTCTATAGCTGGAAAGCGGTGCCTCCTTCTGGAGCCAAGAGAAGAGCTGACCCATCTCTTGCACGTGCTTAGGTTTGAATTTCTCAAAAGCAAAAGCCGGGCTCTGGTAACTCTCAAACTGGAAACTTTAGATTAAAAAGCAGCTGCTCAGATCAAGGAACTATGCAAACTGGAACAGAAATACCTAGGCTAAAAGAGATCGTCAGCTGGCTTAACACATCTACTTAAATACGATAGAAATGGGCATCTCGGGTACCTCTAGCATATTTTGCCCTGGCTTATGTTCATTACTGTCATGTGGCCCCAGAGCAAATCTCGCCATAGCTCGTCACACAGAGAGATGGCAGCAGTACGTGGGGATCAGGGGAGCTTCGGGTCACTAACTCTCGCTAGGCTCAGGATTTCAGCATCCCTTCTTGCAGTGACGTGGTGTACACTTAGTGGGACAGACCTGTCCTGTGCCACGGCTGCTCCCCGCCGAGGGAGCAGCTTACTCCATGGAGTACTTCCTTCCTGGGAAGAAGGACTGACTCGGTAAATCTTCTTTTCCTAGTGTCATTTGGGACACCGGGTCCAAAGCCTGCTCTTCTAGCAGTAACTGAGCTGCCACCGTCTGTCAGCCGGTGGCCTCATCCTTCACGTGCTTTAACTTTCTGTCATGGCGACTCAAACTTGCCTTCCAGAAGTGTTAAACTGCTTCTCCTGATGAAATCTATAGTGAGCACAGTCCTGTTTAAAAAACAAAACAAAAGGAAAAATCCCACCCTGAAAGTAAACTCGCTGGTCCTGCCCATTGGAGTGAAAGGCAGGTACTGCTGAGTCATTGTGGCAGGCGCAGATGTCTCCAGCTTACTCTGCTGGACAAGCCAAGATGCCGGCATCGTTGGTCTGTTACCGTGGCTCTCACTTTGGCAGACCTAGTCTTTGTCTTTTCTTCTAAGGCTCAGTGGAAACCTGGCTTGTTAGCTTTGCAAGGAATGTGGTGGAGAGAGGGGTAAGGAGAAGGAATGCTGTTTTTAAAGAAACGCAAAACACGCAAAAACCCCCTGTTCCCTCTAAAATGGATATTCCTGCTATTCTTGTATTTAGCTGGAGTAAGGCTTAAAGGAAGGCTGCTAATCACCCAGAAATAGATGAGCTGCAGGAAACCCATAAATCACTACTAGATTTAACTCTGAGACGTAATGAAACTTTCTAATAACCAGAGTTGAATTAGAGTGATCAAGAAATTATGAGGGCACACTCCCTCCATTAGACATGCATTACCTGACAAGTTAATAGAGGCAAACAGCCCAAAGACACAAATTACAGACTTCTGTGGAATGGGGCTGATGACTAAGCAGTTCATGAGCAGGTTAGTTTGTGACCACAGCAGGAGCGTTAGCCAAGTGGATTTCATGGCCAGCTGGGGCAAACATTGACTATTCCTCATGGGCTAGCCACGAAGCTACAAGTACTTGTGTTGACCTTCAAATCCTGTTGGGAATTCTTCGTTTAACTGGTAGAATGCCTGAAAGCTGTGCCTGTGCAGCACTATACAGCTCGCACGGTGCAGTCTCCTGTTATGTCTGGTACCCACATCGAATCTGCGGTTTTCTTCAGTGTGGGTGGTGAAGGAAGGACGGAAACGTACGCGTGTTCTTCTGGGGTTCTGCTGAGATAAGTAACACTGGCTGAGGATCTGTTAAATGGTCAGTGACCTCTCCAACCCAGTGACCAGATGAAGAGGCTTTGGTGTCTTGTGTTAGCTGTCTTTGCCAGTGGGCTTTTACCTGAAAACCTCCAATGCAAGAGTGGGTACTTGTGGAGGAACTGTGCAGCCTTTCGGGCCGGGTACAGCAAGTAGAGGGCTGAAGAAGCTCTTTGCTGCTCAAGGGCAGCTTTTGTGTTAAGCCCACCTCGAGCAGTACGGGGTCTCTGAAGGCAGTGGTGGGGCGCTGAGCCTGGCTTGGCACTGACCTGGCGTACTGAGTCACCAGCTGCACTGACTTGCTGAGTCCTAGGAAATCCTCTTCCCGTGGACTGTTGTGACTCAAGGACATCTTGATTTTGATCACCAAAAGAACTCCTCCTGCGATGAATGCTGGACTGTCATGCTTAATTGTGGAACCCTGACTGTCCCTTGCTCGGGTGCCATGCCAGACTAGTCAGCAACCTAACGTAATCAAGTTGGACTAATTTCTGCCTCTCCTGTGTAATTTCTCCAAGCCTGTTCCTGCCCAATTTCACTCAGAGTGCGGGTGTGAGGTGGTCACGGACACTGAGTTTCTGCTTGATCTCTGTTCTAGAGAAAAATTTTGTATTTCAGAGATGTTTCTTTGGGCTACCTTATATAATTTAGGCAGCAGATCTCTTAGACCTATATTTTTTTCAGCTTACAATGCTAGGTTTTTCCTACTAAGATAAAAAGCTTCTGTTCTTCTTGTATTAACTTAATGAGTACACCAGTTGAAATAGTTAGCTATACTTGAAAAGCATCTAGTTTTGACTCTTTTTTTTTTTTTTTTTTTATTCTCTTGTAGGTTACCTATTGCAGGCAGTCCTGGGCACAACAGTGATCCCATTATGTGGGCCTGGTGAAATGGAGAACTGCACGACAGCACTAAGTAAGTGTACTTGTTGAACAAGAACCATTTTTTAGCCTGCTTTTCCTTTAATATTTCTTCTTCAGCAGAAGAGCTCTGTGTTAGTTAAGAACTCTGCTGTAAGAGCCGAAATAGCTGATGTGGAACTCCTGAAGGAGAAGTCAGTATAACTCGGGCCTGGGAAAATCCTCTCCCTGTTCTCTCCTGCTTTAATGCCGACTACATCGAAGGTCTCTTGGTAGGGAGACTATTAGTCGTACTTGTAAAGCTTGTATGTTTGGGAAATCCAAAGGAAGGATAAGGGCGACGAGATGCTAACAAAATCTCCTTACAGTCCAGACAGAGAACAGTCCACGTGTGGCTCAAGTTGGGATAACCAGATGCGAGCCTGAAATGAAGGACTACTGCTTCCACGGACAGTGCGTCTATATAGTGGACTTGGATGAGCACTACTGCAGGTATGGACAGGGCACAATGACCCTGAGGGGGACCATACGTGCCTTTGATATGGCTGCTATTGACGCTTTAGCTGGAACTACCAATCCAGCAAAGCGTTTAAACGTTCGCAGAACTTAAAAAGGAGCAGTATATCTATAATACACTTCAGGTGCATTTAAGCAAGTGTTAAGCACGTGTGCTGGCTCCAGTGAAACCCGGGTGAGAGTCTTAGACACCTGAAATTAGTCACCAACCCAACATAAACTTGGGACACTCATTCTGATGTGCTTCCCTGTTCATCTCTATTTACAGTAGTGTGAGATCCAGACCTCAGGCAAAGCAGCGAGGTCTCTGCTTTGATTCAGACTGCAGAATAAAGACTCTCTAGGTGTTTTTAAGGGTATTCCTCATTTACTTGAAGAATTTGCAACCATTTCTAGGGCCACGTGGGCTCGAGTTACATCAGTTCAAATTGCTTATCCCTGAGGAAACAGCAGGCCAGCAGTGTAGCATGCTTTTGTGGAATGCTGAAGCGTAACCCCACGGCGATGTCTCTAATTCTGTGTCTCTTCCCCTCAGGTGTGATGTAGGCTTCTCTGGTGTCCGATGTGTGCATTCAGAACTTGTCAGACAACCCCTCAGTAAGGAGTACGTGGCACTGACAGTTATCGTAGTTCTGCTTTTCCTCATCGCCATCTCTATTGCAAGCTACTACATCTGCAGAAGGTAAGAAAGATCTTTGTGGCTCAGGAAGCAAGTCAGCTGTATGTGTAGTAAGATGTCACTGAGTACCTCCAGGTAGACTGGGATACTTACACTCGCTTGACTGCAGGGAGGTAGTTAGACATACAGACCTGCTAGCCTGCACTTAGTGAAGCGTTCAGAAAAGGAAGTGTGCTGACTAAGTAGCGTACCCCAAACTGCAGGCTAGGCAACGGTACCCTCAGATGCCTTTTAACCCTGATGGAGGACTGTATAGGTTAGGTCACGTCTCTCTTACAGGGTGTGTTGAGGTAAAGGAGAGAGCAAACAGGGAATAGGAAAATTCTGGTTCCTTTTCTTGGTAATGCCGTTTCCCCGGTCATCAGGAACTGGAGAGCAACTGGATTAATACTAGCTAATTTGTTTATCTGCCATGTTATTGTGGTGACTGTGATATCATGAGCGTTGCCTTATCAGCTTTACCAGGGAGGACAGTAGTCTTCTCCATTAACAGACCCACAAGCAGCAGGAATGGTTCTTCAGGCTAATAACTAATCGCAAGCGGCTGTCAGAGAGCCGAGAAGGTGGAACAACCCCCAGAGGGAGAGAGCGCTCGGCTTTGCAGATCTGATAGCTAGATGGTGACCACTGTAATTCCTCTTCCCTACCCGAAGACTCGATGGCGTGTCATCTCAAACAGAAGATGGCCTAGTCGGTTAGGGTACTCAGCCCTGTTGCAGGAAAGGAGCCAGCAGGATTTCTCAAAGACAAACCTAGCACGAGCAGCAAGACTTTAACGCAGATGTGAAATCTTCAGTGAAGAGCTGAGAAATGAGACTCTGCGTGCAAGTTATCTCAGACCTGGAAGTGAGCACAGACAGAGCCTAGCTGCTAGAGGTTTAAAACAAACGTGAGGAGGTCATACAGCATTGTTTTTCTTCCTTCACCCCTCTCCCCCTTCCCCAAAAAGCCATTTGGAGCAACTGGCTTTCCAGAACTCACACTTCTCTTCTCCTTCCAGGTACCGAAGCAAGAAGAGACAAACGAACGCCAGCGAATACAAGGAAGTTGGTGCCCTGTAGAAGAAACGGTGGCTTCCTACAGTGTTCTGTCCATCTGGATGGACTCAGTGGCTTCCCATCTATTTAAATGTTATTTTTATTAACAATATTTACAATATTTATATCCTTTTAAAAATTTCAATTGTTTGGTGATCCAATCAGTATAGGTCAAGCATTTTATTTTCAGTGTTTTATTTTTTTATTAAATAATATTTCCTAATGAGAACCCCACCTAAGTGGTTCTGTGGGATAGAGATATATTTTTATAAAAACTCGTCTTCTTACTCTGAAGAGTAATTTTATATTTATTCTTGTGAATATGCTCAAAACAATTCTACTCCTTGAAATAAAAATTCTAGACAAAGTCAAAATGTCTGCGTGGTTTGATTGAAGTGAAACTTGGCATGGCTTGGCTGAGCAGGATGTTTGAAGCCCCGGCAGTTATTTTTGGAGAGAGAAACCACAGTATTGCTAATAATAGGTATCAATGCACCTTAGTTCCAATGAACGTAGCTATTAGCTGGCAGAACTGGAGGAGAACTTAAAGGAAGAAGGAGTGTAGCTCCTGACGCGGGCCATCCAACACGTACTGTGTGACAGCAGCATGGATCTCAGCTCATCCATACCCTCGGGAGAGTTGCGCTGGGTATATTTTGGACTACAGCAGGGAGGCGGCAACACAGGTTGCTTGCTCTCTGCAGTCGGACACAATAACGCATGGCAGCTCAGGGTGTGAGTGTAGCTACAGGAAGAAAACTGCCTCAGAACCAGTACCAGTCCTGCCCATATTGTTTCCACCATACTGTGTCTATGGTACAGCTGGGAGCGGGGGGAAACGAAAGGTTTTTGAGTTTGGGCTCAATGTAGATATCTTGCTGGCCTGAAATAATGAGAGTAGCCCACTGGGTTTAGCTGGACCCCGAGTTGTGGCTCCCCAATGAACAGGAAGGATTCTGCAGCCTGTGAATCATCCCCTGTTAATCCCAACACTTCTCACGCTCTCCAGAAGATGTGAGAAAATGCACACACCTTTACATCACATCCTGGCCTTTGCCAGCGGTCCACGTGAGCTGCATCAGCCCGCGTTGCTTGGTGTTTAATGGGCGTGAGACCTCTGGTCTCGTGGCCTGTGCAACAGGATCTTTGGTAAGGGAAGAGCGGTGGGAACCTGAGATTATCACCAAGTGGGTAGTGTTATTTTCAGAAGGTCTCCGTCAGCCAGAGGCCCTTGTGGAGGAATAAAACTGGCTCGTTCCCTACTCTTCGTGAACTGCCCTCCTGTATCAGATTGCGCTTGATATCAAGCAAACGAAAGGGGGGGAAATCTTACTCTCAAAAGTGACTTTCATTGATTTTCGGCTACGAGTTGTCCAGTGACAATTTTCAGCTGAGGCTGTAGCTGACGGGGCTTAAATCTGCCTTGCGTATGTCCTGTAGAGTAAAGCCTGTCTGTGAGCTGCCGTGGGAGGGAACCCACGAACTCATCCACACGCACGCGCAGGCAGTCCCGCAGGAGTGAGGCCGGTTAGGCCACGTCATTCAGCCAGCAGTGGTCTTCGGGGAGTAGCTGTGGGTCTCCTGTTCGGAGAACAGCGGGGCTGTGAGTGGGAACAGAGGACGGTCCCCTGCAGTTGGGGGGTCTGGCAGGCAAGGTGGGAAAGGCTTGCCCGAATGCTCTGCCCTGGCCGTGTGGCCTATGTCCCTTTCTTGGAAAAGGAGGAGTCTTGTGAAATGATAGCTCGCTTCGTTCCCAGCTTGATACTCGCTTCCTGACTTGACTTACCTTTCCCTGCTGTCTTTCCTCTGATGAGCACCAACCACAGCAAAGGTGTGGTCACGCAGACCTGGGGTGCGATTCACATAGCTCTGCCCAGATCTGTCAGTTTTCGTTGCAACTTGTCTCCTCCGATGGGGAGTGCTTGAGGAGGTGAGGAGGAGGGATGTCCACTTAGCAAAACAAAGGTGTGATCTGAGCAGAGCGACGTTACATGTGATGTGCTCCAGCAGTGTGCAGCAGGAGAGCCCAGATGCTCCAGGCTGGTGGATGTGAGCTCTAGTTGCAAGGCTACAGCTTGGGATTGAGTTACTTTCTGTGCTGCTCACTCTGCTGCGTCACTACAGACCATCTAGTCCACACTGCTCTCCTGGTCTTTCTCTGGCAGATATACCACCAGCTTTTGAACGCTGCAGTCCGCAGCGCCATTTCTACTTGCCGCAGGGCCTGCAGGTAAACAAAGTGCAATCAAGACCTAGGCCTGCTCAGCCAAAGTAAGCGATGCTTTGCTCATTGCCACTTCTCAGGAGGAAAGCTTAACCAAATGACGTTGACCAAAGGACAAGAAGATCTTCCAGATCAAGTATGGCGACGTAGGGGTGGAAGGGACCCCCTTTGCATGTCCCCCAGCTTTGCCAGCAGCAAGCTGGCTCTCGCTCTTTGACTTGAGCTCTGTCCACAGAACAGCCTGTGTTGATCTGACCATGGGATCCCTTGCCCATCTTTTTCAAACACTAGGTTATCCTGTAGGGTTTACGCTCGATGTGCTGGGTCTGTGCAGGTAGCCTTGTGGCTACCTTCTGCCATCCTCTGAGATCACTTAAGCACTCGTTTGTGGCAGTGCTGCAGACCAGTCCTTATCCAGCCCTCAGTGCCGGTCAGTCAATGTTTAAGATGAGTCTGGACAGTACAGATTTTTCCCTGGTCTTGCCTGGTGCTTTTGCGTTTCCCTTCAGCATCGAGTAGAAGGGGATCGTTGGTCATTCCCGGTGAACTGGGTTAACTCTGTGTCACAGGGCCCTTATTAGCTGCTCTTCAGCTTTTCACTTTCCTCTCCCCTTCTCCTGTAATCCAGTTGTCATGCAGGAACCTGTTCTGCCGGGGTAACTGGTGACAGCTAATGGCAACCCCAGCCACAGCCACGTTGTAGCACAGCCTTTCCCAGTGGGAAGATGGGGGAAAAATCAATTCTCGGAGCCTCCTTCCCATTCTTGCTGTGACCCTGTTAGGATATGCAGTGACACATCTTTGTTTCCCCCCTCGGGCTTCTCTGCCTGGTCCGTGAACTGCTCTGGCCGGTCCCTGTTCATCCTCCAGAAACTTTTCCTGAGCTCCCCGGGAGAGACTCAGCACAGAGGCACGTGCAGCCCGGCCGCGCTTGTGCTCCGACTCCCGCACGCTGCCCTTCCGCTCCTCTGCTCCGCTTCGCAGGTCCATCATGAATGGGGACTCCTTCCTCTCACCCCATCTTTTGTAAACGATGACCCTGTGTGTTTGAGGTCCTGCTACTAGAGCTCCAGTGGCCGGCAGGCTTCAGACTACCCCTGCCTGGCTGGCTGCCAGCCCCTCTGCACCCTGAGCAGCCACAGCAGGCTAAAGATGCATCTTTCTGCTGCAGCGCTTGAGTCCGCGTGCCCATTGCTGTGCTTGCAGAAGTTTTAAATTGCAGCAACAGCCTGGGGTTTATCGTGGCCTTTAGCTATTAGGGCCAGGCAAATGGAAGAGGAATAGTCCACTTCAGACCTGAGCAGGATTTGTTTGGTTTTTTCTACCCTTGTTAAGTTTTAGCTGACTGTCTAGATTTGGCTTGGGCTTTCTCCACCTATCCTGTTGCTCAAGCTTATTCCCAGCCCATAACAGCCGTTCCAGACCCTGTGTTTTTCTCACTCCTGCACAGGATTGAGCAACTGAAAAGCTTGGGGCTGCATACCAGGCCTGCCACCTCAACGGCTTGTGCCGGCTGGACGTAGATTGCCAGTCCGGCAACCACGCAGCTGGGTCCTGGTGACACACCCCAAATAATTTGTCTCAGAGAGTGAACCTCCCTCATTCTTCCCATGGTTTCTGCTGGCACCACCTCCATCCCTCTGGTGCAGCTCTTCCTTGCCCGCACCGCCCACTGTCAGAGTCACCTTTGGCTGCAACTCTCTTTCCGCCGGTGAGAGCGCCTGGTGCGGTGTGCCTCCAAGGGTGCCCTGCCTAAGCCTTTCCTTACCAAACGCCTTCGCCTCCTGCACAAGTGTTGCAGGCTCCTGTCGGGGCAGTTCTCCCATGCCTGTGTCAAACTGAATCCTGACAGAGTAGGTGCGTGAAACAGGTGGGGACAGGGACTTACAGACTGGTACCGGAGAGTCCCACCTCATACCAGCAGCCATCTACACATCCTCAGGGGCCGGCGATGTTATCGCTGTGCAGTTTTTCTGCCTGGGACGCCTTTGCTGGCAGGCTCTCTGGAGGACTGAGCAACCACCGCTCCCATCAGCCGCAGTGGCGCTCCGTTTGACATCTCCCTATCATTTTAAAATTACCCCGTGCCAGACCTGCCCCTGTCGGGTAACCCTGCTGTGGGGTTCTTCCCCACAAGTCTGTGCATTTTATCCAAAACCCATTCCAGCCTCTTGGGATTCTGGCGACGGACAACTGATGCTTGCTTTCAAGCCTGGGGCTGTCTGACCTCGAACGCAATGGCAACAACTCCTCGCTTGGTGCTCTGGAAGGGACGGGGCTTTTTTGAAGTAAGACTTACTGTAAGCTCTCTGAAATGCTATGCTTTTGTGCAGATGTTAATATTTCCCCTAGTTCCACACATATCCAAATTTTTTAAGAAGACATTAGAAAAATCTTCCCAAAAGCAGCAGCCAGCCACAAAACTGCAAAGAGAATCAGGATGGGAGTAGCCACAGTTACCCAAGCCATCCATCACCTTATTTACCACTCTTGAGGAAGAAACCTGTTCAGCGACTGTCATGTGCTCACTGTTACCAAACCTGGAGTTACCATTACCACAATGTCCGTGGCTACCGCAGGGGTTAAAACCAACCCTCCTTTAGTACACTCTTCCATCCGTGGCCCACACAACAGGTGACACAGCAATGCATTTCACTTCACATTCACCTTTCTCTCGCCAGGATACCGTCTTGCCTGTTGCGTGCTTCATGATAATGTCACTAGAGGTGCTTTGGCAATCGTCTCAAGCTCTGTGAGTCATGTGTCCCCCTCAACAGGGTTTCCTTGGAGTGCGTCAGCCAGTCATGTCACCAAGTTTGCGAGAGCTGAAGGAGGCCTCCATGACGGTCTAGGGTTTACATCACAGAGGTGGGAGGACGTTTGGACAACTGGTCCTAGTCCCTGCTGAGGCAAGCCTTGATTGCACAGAGCATCTCGCACCTCATCTCGGGGCTGCTCGTGGAGAAGGGCATCAGGAGCAACAGGAGGAGAGAGAGGAGGTTAAATGGGCTGGAAAGACTTACAGCGCCAATGCACTCATTGCAAATTTTGGAATGAGTCAGTAGTGGTTGTCCTTTGCGTTGATGATGGAGAAGGGATGTTGGATGGATGGGATGGGCAGATGGACCAATGAAGGAGGGAAGAAGGATGGATGGGGTGGAAGGTGTTTCCATCAGTAAATGTAGAAGTTTGGTCTTGCACAAATAGTCATCATTATTTTAATAAAGGCCGGTGCCAAACCTAAATTACTCCTGCCGCTCCCATTTTATAATTCCCATCCTGTATGATTAAAAGGTTTCCCAGCAAACTGGGAGAATTAAAACAACTGATCAAAAAAACATTGAGAAATCTCTCTGCCCTACCCTTGGTGGATGCCACTGTGATTCTTCTGACCCAGTCACCAGAGGGCATTCGGCCTCTTGATAGGAAAGCCCAGTAGGAATTTAGGAGATGAGATGCAATAGTGAACAGGCACCGGCCCCAACTGGGAACCACCATTTGTCCATGGACATTTGTCAGTGGTCCCCGGTGGTCCTGTGATGGTGGCTCTTTCTGTTGCTGTTTTGTCAGGCTGGTTTGTCGATGCCCTTCGTTATAACGGGAAGCTGAGGCGGTTGTACAAGCCACACAAATGAGGAAGAGAAGCCAGTTTAGCTGCCCTTCCCAGAACTGCTGTCATTTAGGTGGTAGAGGCAGGGAATAGAGGGTAATTTCAGGAGAGAAGAGTAACATGGGAGGTGGATATCCATCCAGATACACACAACAACAGGGGAATAAGCCTTCAGGTCGCTGCTGAGAGGGGCTGTGGAGAAACCAGACCAAAGAGTCCTATTAAGGGGATGGAAAAATCGGGGAAGAATAGGGTTTAGATGAGGGCAAGAAAAGCTGGTGAGACTTTTGATTGTAGAAAGGACACAGTATTGAGGTCAAGAGGAAACAGCTGAACTTGGTACCTTGCAAAATTAGTGCACCTCTGGCCTCCCAGACATTTGGAGCTCATTCAGGAGGTCCACCTGCTCAGCCCCCACCCCATGCCAAGAAGGTCATTGAGACAGCAGAGCAAGGCACAGCAAGTTTCAGGTCTTGTAGAAGGCTCACCAGCAGGACAGGAGCATTTAAATGAGGAAGGTCAAATATCAGACAATCTCACTGGATTCACAACGGCTGGAGAAAAAGCCAGCCAGGGTGGAGTCCAAGCTGTCATTTCAGGCAGCCTGGTTTCTAAAAAGCTCCCGAGAGCCACAGCTCCTCTCCTTCTCACTAGGTAACATGTTTGTCTTTTGAACTGGGAAGAGAATAACCTGGAAAAGGGTATTCCCAATGCCACCCTCAAGCAGCTGCAAAGGCTCAGCCGGCAAAAGGTTACTGTCAGGACTATCAGTGCCCCCGGACACTGCTGCTGGCTTCCCTGGCCAGCCTCCGCCGCTCGGAGCAGTGCCCTGTCCCGGCTGATGCTGTGATTACCGAGCCTCCTTTGGTCCTGACTCACGTAATTCCTCCCTCAGCCATTGCCTCCACGACGACATCCCCATGCGGATAGCCTGACACAGCCAGGCAAGGTCAGCCCGCTTCCACTCGTGGAGATGCAGGGCTCTCCTTTTGCAGCGAAGTTTCGCTGGGAATTTCTCCACCTGAAGGATTTTTCTGGTGGAAAAATACAGGTTCCGAAACAGGCCAAGTAATCTCACTTGGGATTGTTTCTTCTCCCAGCATATTCACCTATTCATTTAGTTTTCCTTTCCGCTGGGATAACTGAACTGGGATATTTCATTTCAGCCAGTTCATCACTAGTCCAAACTTGTTTTTTCCCAACTCATCCAAGCTGTTTTGCTCTGATGAGCTCACGTCAAGCCGAGGTGAAAAAATCTGTTCATCAGTCAGTATTCCTGCATGGTTCGGTGTCCCAATGAGGTTTCTAGCACTGGTTTCATTCCCACCTAGTGGTCACCTCGGAGACTACATCCCCCACTTCCAGATTTCTTTGCGTGGGGTGTCATGAGTGTCATCCCACTCTGGTGTGCTTGAGGCTCAGGTATGGGCCTCGGTGTGCAGCAGGGACGGAGGGTGGGAGCGCAGCCTCTCTGCCACCTCCTGCCATGGGGGAGTTAGGTCGGAAATTCCCCTGCGGAAAAGCAGCCGTTTTGTGACTCATCCTCAGAACAGCAGAGAACATTCTGAGCTTATGAAAACTGATGCTTTTCTATGCATCAAGAAAATGGAAATTAAGGCTTTCAGCGTTTTTTGAATGCAAAATTTGGAGCCAACCCCAGCACGGACAAAATAATTATGACATTTTTTGGATAATGCCCCTGTTTTGGAATAGAAATGGAAGCTGGAAAGCCAAGACTTCCCCCAAAGGAGCAGACAGGTGGCTTTGGTCAGACTTGATCTGAATGCACCGCGTTGCTAGAAGACTCTCATCACCGTTCCTTGTGCGAGCCTGTCCTTGGAGCAGTTAATCATTACTGCAAGGCTCGGGTTTCCTGTTTTTACCAGCAAAGTCTTCCTTCTTTCCAAAACTTGGAAGGGCTAGCATCAGCTGCCAAAGAGCTCTGCGGCCACTGAGAGTATTTTGTCAGCCTATGTCCCATTGCAGCTGGGGGTACCCTGACCCTCATCCCTGCCTTCGGCAGAGGCTGGAAGCGATGCCAAGGTGATATGACGGATTTTATTCAGCGCACAGCCGCCCTTCCTGCAAATTCATCAACTTCAAAACAAGCTGCTCAAGCTCATGGTCTGAGAATGCAAGAGTCACCGTGTCCTCCTGGGGCTTTGGCAATGACCTCAGCCCTGACGCATTTAGCCCACCGATGGACACCCAGGACAGCAAGATCTCTGATTGCCGCGGCGGTAATTTGGCAGTCACGGGTGGCAAGGAAATGGCACGCATGCAGTTTGTGGCTCTCCTAGCATGGGGTGCGGAGCTGTGTCAGAGAAAGCTGTCCCTCGGACTCCCCTCTCTTTACTGATGAAATGATGCTTTATCTGTCTGTCTCCCTTGCAGATTTTCACCTGCGGTGCAGCAGGGGGTCACCGATTCCAGCACCAGAGCTCATGGGTCATGGAGAGGCTGCCTTTATGCCTCCTCTCACTGCACCGAAGGTCTGGTTCCTGGGATCACCGGGCGAGGGACAGCCGGTTCGGCAGTGCCATGGAGCACAGGGACGGCAAGATGGGTACGTGGCGCCTGGCAGTCGCAGGCAGAGGGCCGATAGGCAAAACCCCATCAGTCTGAAAAACCTCACAGAGACACGGCATCAGACTTTGGGGAAGGGCTGTGGGGATGGGAGCAGCCACCCCAGCTGAGCTGAGGGCACAGGCACAACGGCTCTGCCTCTGCGGGTGCACGCCAGGAAAATACTGACTCTGCATTTAGCAGCGGGGATGGGACAGAGCCTGTGTGAAAATCACTTTTGTGGAGGCATTTCTAAAGTTGAGTGCGAGGCTGCTTCTTGTTGTAGGTCAGTAGAGCCCAGAGCAGCCTCGGCTCTCCTCCTTTCAGTTTCTTCCAAAACATTTAATGTGTTTACTTACTGTGTCGCTTAATGTGTAGTGCGTAACACCTGCGAAATGAAGAATTTGGCATTCACAGGGGTCAGGATACTTGAAACGCGACTCTTCAAGTGACACTGTACAACCGTTTCTGAGCTTTTGTACGAAGTCTTGTGCATTTTTTTCAGCTCAGCTCATTCTTTTAAATGTTTTTTCTACTTTATTTGCCACCACTCTGCTAATGTGGGGGAAAAAATGGCTTTCTGGCTGCATTGCTTAGTGACCTGTTTGGGGCACATTAAGACAATATGTCTTTAAATCCTAAAGTAATTTAAGTGTAGTCAAATGGCACTGAATTTTCTCTCTCTTTTTACATAGAAACATCTTAGTTCCAGGCAACTTGAGCAAGCTTGTGAATAACTTTCCAAAGTTGAGAATGAATGAGATCAGTCATTATCAGTGAAGCAGGTAAATCTTGCACAAAGATTTCAGAAGAAGCTGGGCGGGGGTGGAGGGGTGCAAATTCTGTTACCAAAAGCTTGTATGTTAAAGGGGTCCCTGGGGCAGATAAATCCATCCTGCCCTCTGTAACTCAGAACAGCATCACCCGGGTGAGAGGGGATAGAGGCAACGATCTCTTTCCCTGCCAGGCACCTGATTTTTATATAAATGTCTCTCACTACCAGGATCTCCTCTCAGCATCTACTCTCCAGCACTAGCTCCTGCACCAGTCCAAAACCGGTTTGCTTCACCTGCTGTAGCTGAGTAACCTCTCACCGTGGCAAGGGAACAGAGCTGAGCTCTGTGCTTTGAGGACAGCATGAGTGGTGGAGACCAACGCGCTCAGCACTGCATTTGCCACATCTGGGTTCCTCCTGCCCCATTCGAAGCAGCCCTCTGCTCCCGCTGAAACCTCCTGGGTGAAGCCCACAAGGAGAGGAGGAGCCGTGCAGACGCCGGTGCATCGGTGACGTTGAAAAGCCTTTTAGGAGCGGAATGAGACCTCCTGTCAGCAACGCACGGCCCACGCAAGTGGTATACCTGTATCCAGCTCAATGCGGAGACTCGGTTTTGCTTCAGAGGGGCAGAGCGTGCCTCCGTGCAGTCAGACTTGGGCGGACCCAAACATGCCAGGAGGACGGCGTTGTGGTGTGTCAATGGGAGCTGGTTTCTATCCAAGGACTTCAAGAATAGGGTTTTTCCTACATGAAGGCAAAACTGCCTACAGAAGGAAATGAGACTGTGCCTAGGAAACCTCCTTGACAGCATGAGTGTGCAATCTTTATGCAAACGAGACCTTACTCATACAGTGTGTGTCAGCCGTCCTCTCCTGGGAAAGCACTGGCCCCACGCTCCAGCTGCCGGGGACACACGCAACACGCAAGGAAGAGGGGACACGAGGTGCACTGCCCGCGCAGGTTTCGCTGACGGATGGACGTGTGTGACTGGAAGCAGCCTCGCGAAGCGCTCGCTGATCCCTCTTCAGCACATTGAAATGAATGCCCAAACTGCCAGGAATGACTTATTCCAGTGGCACCTTTTTAGTTTGCCAAACTTTGTGCTTATTTGCTAGCACCCTGGCACAATTAAAGGCAGCCGACGTCACAAGGGCACAGCACTTGTAGCCAAAAGCAGGAACTACTGGCAAACAATGGGATTTCCAAGGAAGCATAACAAACGTGCCCATGAAATAGAGTGTTCTCCTGAGCTGCTTTGCTTTCTCGTGGCCTGTGAAAAAAACAAAATCCAGAGTGATCTACGTAATCATTGTTGTACGTAGGAAGGCTTGCCTGGGCTTTGTTATAGGGAAAAAATCTAGCTTTGGCAAAGGTGAGAGGAAAGGAGTTTGTAATTGCTGTAGGCTTCTCTTTGTGATTCATTGTTCCTTCACATACGAAATGACTTCAAACAGGTAAAGAAAATTCACCTCCTGATGCAGCAATGCAAAGGCACCAGGCAAAAACCCAGCTGTGGTAAGGCGCTGCCAGATGTCCTCCTCTTCCTGATGGTGGGGAGGAGAATCGGAAGGAAAACCATTCGCATCCGGGAAAATACTGCGAGGGTCCCTCCAACGGCCGGGCAAAGGGCCTTTCGTGGGGAGCAGGTGATCAGCCCCAGACAAAAGTCCTACTGGCTCCGAGAAGGATCAAGAACTTCTTTGTGCACCATTTCCACTCACTTTGCCCCCACCGGGCCGGGATTTGACCTTTGCCTCATCCTGCCCCTGTGAGATCAGAGAGGGTTGGGGGCTCGGGATCCACTTGCTGTCAGGCAGGAGACAGACGGGCTGTGTGACCCCCAGTGACCGTGGTGGAGATGTGAGCAGGGGCATGTGTTTATTTCTAAAATTTGCATTTGATTCTCACGTCAGATGATAGGACTTGGGCACCAACAAACCAACAAAGACAGGGGAGAGGAGAAACAGGCCTGCGGCGACAAAACGGCAGCCCCTCTCTCACACCGTAGGCTGTATGTGTCTTTGTAAAGATGCCGAGACAAAAAGCATTCCGTTAGGATGGCAGAGGACCCTTGTTGGCTGAGGGGATTCTCCTGGGTTGCTGCAGGGGACAGATCCAGGCAGCTCACCGCATTTTCCTGCTGAGATTACATCCTTTCAGACAGGGGGACATCCACGCTCCATTCGTCTGCGTGTGTTTACCTGCCTCACCAGCTCCTCAGCTTGGGAACCAGGTTGAAAAAAACACTGTGCAAGGAAGATTGTAAAATAAAAAGCTAAGGCTTCAGCTGCACTGAAGGAGAAAATTCCCAAACAATCCTCACATGTCCTTTATTTCTCTGTTACTGTGGACACGATTGGAAATAACACACAACACAGAAGAAAAACATCGCGCCATTTCTGTCACATGTTGCCAGTCCTCATGTGCGGCTGCAATGCCTCAAAATGGGCAGTACCATATAATTTACTCACATGCTATGTGCTTTCAAATGAGTTGTGATACACATCTCCAAGGTGACTTCATACCCAAGCCACCAAGGTGAGGAAAGGGATATATTATTCACCCCACTTAACAAACTCAGTTACTCAAACTACCCACTGCCACTTTCATTGGCACCAACACGCTTTAGGTCAGCCGGACTTTCATGGCCAAGATCCTCTTAGGGGAGCCTTAAAGGTAACCCCAAATTGTTACCACTCCCCCTGTACGAGACCATCTCAAGGAGGTTTGCCTTGTCTTGCCACAGGCTGCCCAGAGAGGTGGGGGAGTCTCCCGCTCTGGAGCCATCCCAAACCCGCCTGGACGCCGTCCTGTGCCACTGCTGGAGGTGTCCCTGCTGTGGCAGGGGGTTGGGCTGGGGGAGCTCCAGAGGGCCCTGCCAGCCCTCACCAGTCTGGGATTCTGTGACTATAAAAGATTGTTCCTCCACTGTTAAAACTAGCTGTTGTATTTGCCCTGATTGTAGTACCCAGCGCTCCTTAAAAAGAAGGCTGCAGTCAGCATGTGATAATTAAAAACCACCTGTGCCTACAGAAAGTCACTTTATTACAGTAAGCAAAAAAGCGGTTGTCCAGAAGTTGCATGAAATGAAGAAAACAGAAAATTCATAGCTAACTTTCCAGGTATTAGAGGTAACCATGTTTTACCTTTTAAAACCGCCAAGTAGTGGCATTTTGTTTTGTGGAAGCTTTTTTTAATACAAAGATTTCTGCTCCAGCTCTTTTTCAGCTTGTTCTCTAAGACACTAGAGGGAAAAAAGCATGTATTTTCCCAAGTATAGTCATCATTTTTCCAACAGCAACACTGTGCACATAATTACACACATTCTCGAAGTTGAGTGCATTCTGTGATTGATCTGGGAGACCACCAAAACTTAATGAATGGCGGTCAAGTAGCTTTTTCTACCTTGAGCGCAGCTCCACATTTAAACATCTCTTTCCTCTTCTTTTTAGAATGAGCACTTTTGGAGCACTTAGAGAATGAGCCGGTAGCTACGTACACCTTTGGAAAGCGATGTGCTGGGTGTTCTCCCCTGTAGGGACCACGCTGGGCTGCAGTCCTGGAAACTGCAGAGAAGAGAGATGATCTGGTGACTCTGCCTATCTAACAATGGCGTGCTTCGCTGGACACATAAAACAATGTGCAGTGCAGGTGAAACGTTATCGTATTGAAGGTAAAGGGCCACAGTAATGTTGCTGGGTAAATCCGTGTAATGGCACTGACAGCAGCTGAGCTCTGCCCTCGGGTTCTTTAGGGATTCCTATGTAAAGCACCTAGCCCTTTCTGTCCCGTGGCGCCAGGCAAGCATCCTCAGGAGGGTGGTGTTGCACTGGGGTACCGTGAGGAGCCTGCTTGGGGGGGGCGTGGGTACGGCTGTGAGCCGGCCCTTGACAGAGGGTCCTGGGGGAAGTTTCTGCGAATTGCCCAAGGAAATGGAAGAAAGGGGTGCAATTTTCAGTGCTCTCCAGTGTGGCCTGGCGAGATGCAGTATTAGAAAAGGAGATTGTTAGCTAAGGGACAGCTCCCCATTCTCGTGTAAATCCAGTATTGCTTCACCCAGCTCACAGCTTCAGGCCCTTACAATTACTGCTGGGGTCAGGATCTGCCCCTGAGCATTTGCAAATTGAGCCGTTGCACAAAAACGAGTGGGTGAGCGCTGGAGGATGTGTTTGGTCCAACGAGAGCTGCTCGGTGCGTGCTGTGTGGAAAATAGAGCAGTCGAAGCCCAGGGCAGCGTGCTAACAGCAGGCAGCTTCCCAAAAAAACTTCCCAGCACGTGGCAGGACTGCTGTCCCGGACAGGCTTGCAACACGCCAGCGAAACTGGCCCAGCCTGTGCTCAGCCTAGGACTGCTGTCCCGGACAGGCTTGCAACACGCTCCCCACCACCCATGCGAAACTGAGCCCAGCCTGTCCTGCTCAGCTCTACCTATGGCAGAGAGCAGGCAACAGCAACAGCCGCAACACGGCCCTTAGCACCACCGCGTGTTTCATCAGATTAAGTAGGGACGCTCGGGGCTGCCGGAGTTTCTGTTGGCTGAGAAGGTACCTTTTAGATTTTCAGGGGACTCTTTTTCATTTGTATTGATGTAAATGCGAGAAAAATCCAGCTCTTGTTGTGGGGGCCAGCAGATTCTGTCCCTTTCGTTCTTCTCTTTAGACATGGTCCGAAAGGTTTTGCAGTCAGATGCGGAGCAACTGAAAACACATGCCACTGGGCAGACTTCCCCAGGGCGAACAGCTGCTGCGGTTCAAGTGCATAAGTTATTCCCTTTCTGGACAGGTTTCGCTCATGCAATCCCTGTTTCAGCCTTAGAAGTCTCGGGGAAAAGAGCGCAGCACAGGGGGAACATCGCCCTCTGAGAAGAAAATTATCTGCTGAGGGCTTTCCCGGCAGGGATGCACGGCCGTCTGAATGCCTGCATATCTCAGAGGCTAGCACAATCTGTACCGATTTCTAGAAAGGCAGTACCCAGGCCTTTCCCCTTCCCTCCTCCCCAACACATCTACATCCTCTTTATTACAGCAATCTTGATTGACATCAGCAGGAACTGGAGTCACACACGCCTCACTTCAAAGCTCCCTCCCTGCCTATGAGGGAGCTGCTGATAGCAGAAGATACTGGCGTCTGCAGATCACAAGTGAAGTGAAAGTCTGGTGAGCTGCCCAGACAGACTCCACGGTTTGAGTCATTACCCTTTTCCACCTGTTCTCAACTGAGGATGAGAAAGGATAACTCATGTTCAAACACCCAGCTCAGCTCTGCCCGCCCTTGCAAAATAAACATTTGATGTCAGTGAAGAAGATTAATGGGCAGGTATTTCAGATACGTCCTTTCCTTTCACGCATTTCTCGGGGGTTTTATCAAAAGTAAAGAGAGTGAATAACAGGATCGCAGTTGGCACTCGGACTCTTCTGGAAGACAGGATGCCCAAGCGTGCTCCGCCAAGGCCAGGCAGCTGTCAGCATCGATGTCGCTTCGTCTTCGTGAGTCCCTGCCTACGCCCCTGATTGCCACGGCACGGCTGGGGACAGGACGGGCTGTGCTGGCCACCGCGTCCTGGGTGAGAGCAGGGTGGCAGGTGACACCCTGGTCCCCAGGGTCAGAGCAGAAGGAAATATAATTCAAATACTCTGCCAGTGCGGGGGCTCCCAGCACAAACCAGAGCTGATGACATGCAATTTCATATCCTGGGCACATCCTTCCTTTTTAGTCATTTCAAGGTGACAGGCCATAGTGAGGAGGACAGCAGGTCCCAGGAGCTGCCAAGCAAAAAGAGAGAGCGCATTAATGTCAAGTCATGCAAAACTTGCTGGGATTTGCCACTGAAGCAGGAGATGCTGAACCGGTGCCTCAGAACATCAGGTCCTTGCCAGGGTGGCCTTTGTGGCCCCCGGGGCGGCAGGCAGCCAGGATGTTGTGCTGCTCCCACAGCAGAAAACACAGCCACAGTCTTTTGTCCCCTGGGACATTTTATGGAGGTACGCCTGGGAGAAGAGAGGCAGACCGACAGAGAGAAACCTCCCCCTCCAACGTGGCCTCAGTGCTGTACTCCAGACACGGCCGGACACCAGAGGGGAAAAAAGCGGGGCCCCAACGCCACCTGCGCCAAGGTACTGTCAGGTGCTTGTCTGAGTCCAGGCTGTGCTGGAGGTCTTCAGGGCTAGCAAAAAGACAGTGAGGCACAGGAAGGACCAGCCTGGCTCCTGAGGCATTCATTTCCCCCAGCAAGAACGGGCGCAGCGTACCACTGGCCCATCTCCTCCCACTGCGCTGGCAGCCTGTGGAAATCAAGGTCTGGCTCAGGGCAGACCGCCAAGGAAAGACTCGGGCTGTGCCCGTGTGTGCAGCTCCCTGCAACAGGCTCCCCTGCTGATCTCTGCGGGACACCCTGTTGGGCTCGCCAGCCTTTGGGGAAGCTCCCTTGTCCTCTGGGACGGGCGTGATGGACCAGCCAGAGCAGGCAAGGGCACTTTGAGCAGCAGCCCCAAGCGGAGCGTCCTGCCGGAAAAACCCAGGTGCTGCCGGGAGCGGTGGCTCAGTAGGTGGCACTCTGCATCCACGGGGAAACCAGCACCTTCCCAAAAGCGAGCCCTGCCCTTGCCGGCCCAGCTAACCTGTCCCCACCGGCCCAGCCGCAGTGGGGCAGCCCACGGGGGTGAGCCTTGCAGCCCCCTCAAGGCTTCTTCTCGTTTCACCGCTCCTGGGGACTCCTCCGGGAGCTCGGCCTGGGGGGCAGAGCTCAAGTGTCCTTCCAGCCCTGGAAGAAGGCCACGGCCAAGCTTAGTGCCTCCTCCCCGACAGCCCGTGGCAGAGCTGGGGCTCGCGCAGGATCCCCACCCGCCGAATGTCCCTGAAACACGTGGCCTCTGGAGGGTGTCCTCTCAGAGCTGCAGCAAGCAGAGCTTTGCCAGGATGCCGCCATTTGGGAAGAGCTCCCCTGACATCCCACCTGAACCTCTCCGTGGCCTTCACCACCTTGCTGCATTTTCTGCACCACCAAGGAGCGGTGCTGGTTGATGCCAGGCCTGCTCTCAAGGAAGCAGGAGCGGCAGGAGGAAGTCGGTGAAATGCCTGACAAACCCGAAGCATGCCGAGCCAAATTCCTTGCTGCTGCCAGTCAGCAGTCGGCATTGGCTTGGAGATTGGAGGAGAGAGGGAAACATAGTGACTCAGACGCTGGATATGTCGTGTTTGGTCTCTAAACAGCGAAGGTAACACGGGCAATTGCACTCGGGTCATTCAACCTTTCCCCGCTAAGCTTCTCCTTCCAGTTGCTTAGCAGTTTGCAAGCGTAGCGTGCAGGCTGAAGTTTTAAGTGCCCAGTATATTTCTCCCAGCTGAACTTTAAAAAAAAAAATTAACTGAAAACGTTTCCAGTGAGTCTCTGATAAAACGTTGGGTGAAAATACTTCATTTTAAACCATTGCAAAAAAGAAAATTCCAGAGGGACGCTGCCGGTGCCTCGCTGAGGGAGCAGGCCCTCGAGCACGGCAGGTCGGGGGGTGAAGAAAACTCCCTGTTTACAACGGGGAGTCTCACACAACTGACCCCACGTGTTGACAGAAAAGACCCCAAACCCCAACGTCTCTGCCTTCGGAAGAAATTCCGCTCGTGCGGTCGGTCTCTGCTAATGCTGGGCCTGCACCGGGGGGTGTTGTGGGACGGGCACTCTGGTCCGAGGGGGGAAGGGGGGGTCCCGTGGAGGCCCCCCGGCTGCCCCCAAACGGTGACCGAGCTGCAGCTCGGGAGCTGCTCGGCAGCTTGCCTGACGCTGCTATGGCTGGACCCAGCGCTCTCTCTCCGGGCGGCTGCGGCGGGCCGAGCAGGATTTGCCTTTTCTCTGCCGTAGACGCTATGGAAAAAGGCAGAGGAAACAAGGGGGAAACACGGCGAGATAAAAAAAACCCCACAGTGATGCCGTCAGCTAATGACAATCGGCTTTAATTGCACTCTGCACAAAGGGGCTGACGGAGGTTGCCGGGCCGCCTGCCGCAGGTTAACGTGCGAGTGACCCGTTCGCCGACTTCTTTTTCAGAGCTCTTGGGGGCATCGCTCCTTGGGATTGGCGCCACCCGGCACGGGCGGCACCGGCGGGCCGCGTGTCCTCCTTCGGCCTGCGTGGAAGAGGGGAGAAGGATTAAAACGACTGAGCGACTCATACCCCGGCCCACCGCGAAGCAGAGTCTCTGTCAGCCTCCGGAGCGGTGAGCAGCCCCCCGGTCCCCTCTGCCCAGAAGGTCACCCAGATCCTCCTCTCCCGGCGCTCGGCACACTCGGCCGCGGAGGCGCCAGGCCTCGCCTGCCCTCCCGCCCCTGCCCTACTCCGCGCAGGAGGGCCTGCACGGGGGCTGCCGGGGCTTCCCCCCGCTTCCCACCCCACACCAGCACCTTATACCCCACTGCCCGAGTTTTTCCTCCCCTAAAAATCCTTCACGCTTTCTTACTCAGCAGCCGGGGAGAGGCGGCGGCAGCGAGCCCGCAGCCAGACCCACCTTCTCCCCACCGTTACTCAGCCCGTTACTCACTTGGCGCCGCTCAGGCAAAGCCAGAGCGGCCGAGGCGAAGGGCGATCGCCGCTTTTATCGCTGAAGAACCTTTTTCTGCCGTATCTGCCTGCTGCCTCCGGCTCGGAGCCAAAGAAGCGCACTGCCCACACAGGTGTGCCCGCGCAATAAACCCCTCTCTCTGTGTGTGTGCGCGCCGTCCCCGCCGTCGCCACGGCAACCACTGACCGCCTCACCCCCCCCCCCACGCCCCGACGGGATCCTCGCGCCGCGCAGGTGCGCCTGCGCCGCTCCCCCGCCGCCCCGCCCCCGCCCCGCTGACGCCGCCCGGCGGCCGGGCGCGCGAGCGGCGGCCGCCTATAAAGCGGGCGGCGGCGGCGGGCGGCCTCCTCATGGAGCGCCTGCGTCTCGTTGCCGCCGCCCGCCCGCTTCTCGCTTCTCTGTGCCTCCGCCGCCCGCCCCCGGCACCGCGATGCGCGCTGTGGCGTTGATCGCCGTGCTGGCCCTGCTGGCAGGTGCGTAGCGGGGCGGGCGGGCTGTGGCGCTGAGGTGGGGATCTGGACGCTCTGAGGTGGGGATCTGGCGCTGAGGTGGGGATCTGGCGCTGAGGTGGGGATCTGGCGCTGAGGTGGGGATCTGGCGCTGAGGTGGGGATCTGGCGCTGAGGTGGGGAGCTGGCGCTGAGGTGGGGATCTGGCGCTGAGGTGGGAGATTCAGAGCTGAAGTGAGATGGGGGCGCGCGCGCTGGCGCTGAGGTGAGGTGGGGATCTGGCGCTGAGGGGGCGCCGTTTGGCGCGGCGGCGGTTGGGTTGTTTGCCCCCTGCTCACGGCGCCATTTTCCCCTCACAGCCCGCCGGCCCGCCCGCCGCCGGGGTCCGGGACCCAACGCCACAGAACCCGGAGCGACGCGGGGGCGCTGGGCAGCGGGAGCCCGAGGCCCGCGAGGTCCTGTCGGTCCCGACTACGAGGAGGATGAGGAGTACGAGGAGGCGCTGCCCGTCCACCAGTACATCGTGGACGACTCGATCCGAGGTGAGTGAGGGCCAGGTGTGAGGTGGGCTCATCAGTGGTGGGCCTGAGGGCTCTCAGCTTGGGAGTGCTGGCTTCTCTCTGGCTTACTTCTCTTGTATGGCTGCTGCCACTTAGCTTGTGGAGTTTGGAGCAAGAGTACACACCTCTGCTTAAAAATGTTGTGTTAAAAAATAGGCTGTCAGGGATGAAAACTTAGTGTGAGTGTGACTCGGATGTGTGGAAGCTGCAGGTTAGCTGATTGCCTGCTGTACTGCTCTCCTCTGGTGAACCTGACAGGAGGGCTGTGGTGGGGCAGCTGCCACCTACTTGCCATGGAAAGCTTGATGGGGGTTATGGGTGCTACTTGGCCCTAAAGGTGGGGGTTTACATCAAGTAGTCTTCTTGCTTGCAAGGATTTCCTGGCTGTTTTCTCATGATGACTTTTTTTGGTTTGGAGTTGACTAAAATTTCCTGGGAAAAGCTAACACTTAAACCCATGAAGTGGTTGCAGTAAGTTTGTTAAGCATCTTTCAGGTAATACTTTGCTGTCAATAGCTATTGTGTGAATTTAATTGTATAGTCCACTTGTGAGGTGTGAGGAGATGTGAATAGCCCACATGACCATGGGGATGGGAAGATTTTGTTGGTTCTGGCCTAAGTGCAACTATAATACAAGCCAGGTACCTACAAGCGAGTTATACCTCAGCAGATGTTAGTAGGCTGGTCCTGTTGCTTTCTAGGGTGATCTGGCTGCTATTTTTGCTGTGAAAACACCCTGAGACTCAAATGAGACTAAAAGGACCCTTTTAGGTGAAGGGGGAGCATGCTCAATCTGGGGTATTTGTAGACCCTTGCTGGAGAGTTTCATGAGTTGAAGACCTCCGGGGGAACAGGAATGTCAGAGTTATTGAGCAGTTTGGCCTGTAAAACTACTGGCTCGGTGACTTAAGTGTTGTATAACTGCACAGAAACCAGAATTGTTACCAAAGGTGGGTTGGTTTGTAGACCAGCTCTTCTACTTGGCGTGAGGTTTATCTGTGGAGCCTTCAAGCTGTTATGATTCAACTGCGGATGGCTTTCCTGGCTATGCAGCTTGCAGACAGGGACACAGAGATCAAACTGACAAGCTGAGCCTTGAAGAGGGAAGAATGGAAACGGCCTCAATTATGAAAGTGTGAACCTAAATATCAAGTCAAACTGGACAGAACAGGGACCTCAGCTGTCAGTAGTAGGCTCTCGCTTCTAGGGACAGGAAACCTTGCTGCAGGAACAGTGTTCCTCGTTTACGTATTAATATAGCTTATACTATTTGAATCAGACTTCTGGTTGCTGAAGGCGTTTTTGCTTTTAAGTAACTTCAAGCCAGGCTTGTTGCTCTAGAAGTTAAAATGATCAGCTGTCTAGACAACAGTGAACTACACCTTGTTTCTTTGTGCATGCTCTCTTCTCGTCACTAGAAATACAGGGTTATGAAGTAGTTGGATCATAGTTGTGTCCTGTTGTGGTGATGGGCCTATATGCATAGTGCTCTGGGTAAAAACATTAGTACTCCAAAAATTACTGGCACTAGGTCTGCAGATCACAATAGAAAAATTCTAGAGTATTGTAAATAGCTCTACGGTTCTTAAGACCTGTTCAAACTCACCTGGGTAACTGTTACTCCTGAAGAGCACAGTGTTGGGCTGAGACAAGACTTGCTTTATGGATAGCAGTAAGTGGATGGTTTCTTCAGAGAACCGATGTTTTACCAACTTGCTCTAAAACAGTGCATTGAGCTTTGGACCGCTGCATGGAGCAGCTACAGAGCTTATGACCTGTAGTCAGTGGCTGGCTTTAGCTTGTTCCTCCCCAGCGTAAGGAAGATGACTGCCCTTAGCCTAAATCCAAAGGCTGCTAAGTCACCAGCATTTTAAACCACACTCTTCTAGAGGTTTGGCTTAATTGAGATAATGAGGGGCAACAGTAAGCGGCAGAACAAATAACCTGACTCTTGCGGACTGTCCTGCTTTCACTCCTTCAGCGCACTCGGCATCTCTCTCAAAGTAGGAGAACTGGAAATGAACTATCTTCTGCTGAAGACAGCACTGCAGGTTATTTGGGAGAAACAAGTATGCTAACTGGGATAGCAAGCTGTCTTGGCTCTGCAAGTGCCCAGGACTATCTAGTGAGTTATAATGCCTTTCATCACGGATGCAAATGGAGTGTTTAGAGCTGTGGAAGCTGTTAGCCTTGTATCTCAGTGGATATAAAACTAGTGGATGGCTTGGCTCAGTGTGAACTCCATGTTCTTTACAGGTCTCTGCTTGAACCTGTACAGTTTCACTCAAGTGTCTTATGCTGTGAAATGCTGCAGTCCTTCAACCCTGCTATTCATCTGTGGCTCTCTCAGCTCATCTGCTCATACTGCTTTTTGGTCCTGCATTGTGCAGGACTTGGTGGTGGCAGCGTTGTGCCCTAATGAGCTTCTAAGCTTGCTGCCTTTGTGCTGGGTATGTAATACCCAGCTGCATGCTCTCTTGCATACTCTGCTTCTTGCTCAGTCTCCTGCAGTGACCATCCGCTTTGCCCTTACAAATTCTGTAATTGAGTTTTCACAGAAACTAGCTTTTTTAGCATTGCTAGACTGAGTCATCTTGTACTTTTTTCAGTTGAACCTGTGGTTAAACCCAAGCCAACGAAGAGGGGGGGTGAGAAGAATGCCGGCAAGTCAAGAAGGAAGAAAAACAAAGGGAAAAACAAAAAGAAAGGGACTCCCTGTGAAATGGAATACAAAAACTTTTGCATCCATGGTGAATGCATATACCTCGAACATCTCCAGATGGTGACCTGCCAAGTAAGTCACTAGTACCTTGTGAGATAGGTGGTGATTGGCATGAGCTGGTGGCGGTAATGAGGGCTCAGAGGAAAAATCAGTGTCAGCTTGGCATAGATCCATCTTCTGCTGTATTTTGACTGAGAATCTTTCTGCCATGTAAATTAAGCGATGATGGAATCTGAGATGCATAACAAGCCACTGAACTCATCAGTTGGTCATAAACTCAAACCAAAAGAATGAAAAGGCGTGTCTTACTGGAACATCACGCCCAAACTAATCTCGACTTGTTGAAATGCTGACAAACCTTGTGCTAGAGCAGTGACTGCATTTCATGAACATGCTCTAAAGGGAGCATCTTGAGATTCATGGGAAACTCTGAAGATGTCCAAGTCAGGTTTGAATGTGTGGGTGTCCTTGGCTCCAGACAGCACCAGAGCTGATAAGAACTTGTGTTAATGTTTACTTGCAGGTGTCATCAGGATTTTTTTGGTGAGCGCTGTGGTGAACAGTTCATGAAGACTCAAAGGAAGAATGATGTGGCAGACTACTCGAAGACTGTCTTGGTAGTGGTAGCTGTCCTGCTCTCAAGCATCAGCTTCATTACTGTACTTATCATTGTGATAGTGCAGTAAGTATCATACTCTTTGGTGTCTGTCTAGCTTAAGCGTGAGCAGGGTGTGTGTCCAGTAGCCCTGAGATGAGCATGGCTCACCAGAATTACCTGTGTGGAAGACATCCGAAAGGGCTGAGTTCTTATCCCTGCTTCGATATGTCTTGAGGGTAGAAACCAGACCCGAGAAGTTGATAAGTGACTAAGTGTTTGCTTACCTTTTCTTGCTATTGGCTGTGGGCAGCCTGAGACCCTTACATTCTAAAACAGGAGTCTTTCTGCTCTTGCTACAACCAGGATAGTTACAGTGCTGCAGAACATCAGCAGGAAGTGGAGGAGCAGCATTAATGCTGACACAGCATTGCCTTCCCTAATCCTTGCGGAGAAGCCTGCAAGCAGTTATGTAGCAGCCTCATGCATGGCGATTACCCAACAACTGGGTATACAGCTGGAGGGAAGGAAATGGTGCTCCAGCTGTCTGTTTATTAATGAAGGTTGCTGGGCTTAAATAATTACGCTGGGGGAGAAGCAAATGGGGGAACAAGCGCTGTCAGTCCCAAGGAATGTTCTGCTTGACAGTTCAGTGTGGTGGGTAATCAGAACCTGGGGTCCCGTTATGAAGAAATGAAAAGTTTTTTGGGGCTACATGTTTCAGGCCATATATCCAATTCATCTTTGTGCCGGCTAGCAAGCAGTATACTGCAGCTTATGCCTGTCTGTGCCTTTCTGTCTTGTCAGTGTGTTTGCCAGGGGTTTGTGCTGAGGTTAGATAGGCTCCCCGTGCTGACTCCAGTGTTTCCTGAGTATTGGAGCAGTCCTCTGGTTCTGACGCTGCAGCTCCACCGCAGTAGGGCTTGGGATAATGTAGGTGAAACTCAAATTCAGTCTAATTTTAGGTCTTGGTGAAGTAAATCAACTGAATTGGGTACATGCCGTACCCCTTCCTGCAATTCAGGAAACAAGGTGTGCATTTGTCATCTCACTCTTGCTTCATATTTAGATCTGAACTTGAGGAATGCTGGGATGAACACTTGTTCTTTGAACACTGCCTCATTCCTTGCTGCTAGGAGAGATAACCAGTTCTGTAGTGCTGTCAGAGCAAACAATCATTGTTAGTTTCCGGAATGAGCCTTGGACTAGGATTGCATTTGTTCCATGCTCTGAACCCTTACGGACTCGAAGCGTGATAGTCATTAATCTGTACCTTGATCCAGAGAAGCTAGATGGTCTGTTTGCAACAGTTACTGGAAATGACAGGAGAAATAGGGTGAAATCAATAAGCAGCTTGCTTATGATGTGTTAAAGGAACGTATGGATGGGACGGGGACTTCAAATACTTGAAGTCCACAGGGCTCTGCTGTGGGGAGCAGGAAGACAGTCTGGTCTCTGCGGCTGTTCTCCAAAGCCACCAGGAAATCTGTTCCCCAGAAAGGTTCCTGGTGCTTTGCTCAGTTGCAGCAATAAAGCTTCTTCATCTTGCTACCTATTTGGGCTTAAGCCAGGAAGCCCTGGTGCTGTGAGGCAAAACTGCCAGTGCCTAACTCGGGGGCTTCTTGATGTTATTGTCAGAAACTGCTTGATGCTGAATGTTTAAAAACTGTCTTGCTTGAAACTTTCTGGTTCTGAGAAGTTGCTTGAGGATTTGAAGGACATGAGTCTAAATGCTGCAGAGGGTGTTGGGGGCTGCTAACAACAGAATGTATATCAGGGTTCAAAATGACCTCTAACGTGCTGTTTTTCCACAGGGTCAGGAAAAAGTGTCCCCAGTATGATGAGAAAGAAGAAAGGAAAAAACTTCGACAAGAAAACAGAAATGGACATGTTGGTGTGTAAAATGAGGAGAAAGCAGGTATGAAAGCTGACTTAAAATGCGTTTTAGTTCTTTCAGGCTGGAGTTCCCATATGAGAATTGCATGCATGTTTTGCAAAGCTAGTGTTTGCATCTAACACTTGAAGTGCCTTGAAACATGTAGCTTACATGTGAATGGCTTTGTTTTCTGGTTTTCCCAAACCACCTGAGTTGTGTGAGTTCCTCAACAGTGCTGTTAGCTTTCTGGCTGCTGTCTTAAAGGAAGAGTGAGGATAGGAAGCTGTACTGTGCTAAGTGGAGCTACGAAGGGAAGAAAAAGACCCCACCCTAATACCTG
The DNA here is from genome assembly GCA_017639485.1 of Pluvialis apricaria. NCBI lineage: Eukaryota > Metazoa > Chordata > Aves > Charadriiformes > Charadriidae > Pluvialis > Pluvialis apricaria. The sequence goes on from CM030010.1 coordinate 83,991,153, forward strand.
GGCAGAGGCAGGTTTAGTGCAAGAAACCATAGCAGACTTCCATCATGGAAGATGGTGCAGCAGCCGAGTGGATCGTCTCCCCTCCTAAGAGAAGTACTGAGCGTTTTCCTGTCTCCTGTGCAAGGCATCAGGAAGTTTCTGGTGCTTAGAGGCTGTAGAGGAAGAGAAAGCTGCCAATTCTGTGAGCACCATAGATAGCCTCTCAGTCAAGTTTCATACTGTGATAGCAACTGAGTGCTAAAGCTCCGTGGCCTAGGTGGACTGTTCCTGGGAGAAATCTAGTGGATTTTAATAAGCAAGCGAGTTGGTCTCTTCTGAGCAAAAGTGTATCGAACAGCAGACTCGAGGACCCTTATTGAACAGGAGATATACTACAAGCTGAAGGAGGAAGCTGTAAAGGATAGTCCTGAGAAGTTCTGGTAGAACTCAAAGTTTTGCTTTGCCAGATGTCAGCTACAGACCTTATCCAAGTGTTGTCCTGAGACTATTGGAGTGTTTTGCTCAAAGCTTACTTGGAGCTGGAGAGTATCTAGCAGAGTGTCCTCAGGTGCGTGCGCGTACTTAACCTACCTGCCTCAGATGTAGGTTTGCAGTTCTAGCACAGAGTGCTTGTGTCTTCTTGGGTGGTGATTAACGTGCCTGGTCTGCCCCTTACAGAACAATTCTGATGTGGCCACTGCCAAGCTGCAGGGTACCTCTGGCTACCTGACACATCCCCCTGGACACTGTGGGCTGGAGCTGTTGCCACTAAGCCCTGATTCATCAAGACAGAGGCTGCTGCAAGGAGATGTCAACACCACCGCTTGCTACTGAATCGCTTGCTGGGGAGGACAGTTACCGCTATGTCTTGGCACAGTGATGTGGAAGGAGCTGCCGTTATGGGGTGGAGGACCTGCTATCAGGACCTGCTAGAGACTGCTGCAACTGAGCCCTCTATCAGTGCCGGAGCTCCAGTCTCTGCTGTCGTGTGGATAGACTTTCTTCCGGTAGCAAGTCTCCTTTGGTAGCTCTAACCCTCAGGGAGAGAGCTTGTTGCAGCTTTCAGGAATGGATGGAGGGGAGAAAAAACCCTTCTGTCTCCCAAAGTTAAAAAGGAAAGAGCTCCGGATGGCTTCTCTCCTTAGATCTCAGTGGATGAAAAACCAAATTCTGCTGTCACTGTGTTCCCTGTTGATATCAGCTTCAAAGAACTTCATCTCTAGTTCTGACTTGCAGGGCGTTGGTGACAGATCTTTGTCAGCCACACCTGGGTTCTGTTACTGTATGTGTGGAAAGTAATACCTCTGAATTCAGTAGGACTCGTTGTGTGAGTGGAGCTATCCATTTGCGTGTGTGCTAGCCTGAGTTAAAATTAGTCTCCTCAGGATGCTGAGACAGTAAAAGCAAGTTCTGAAGGAAAAGATCCACGCTCAAACAATCTGATAAGCCTGGACCCATCTGTTATAAACACAGAGCTGCTTCTGTTACCCAGATACTCGAGGTTGCTTTAAGCAGCACTTAGAATGTAAAATGCCTTCACAACAGATCCAGTCAGTTGAACTTGACCAAGAACCTGTTCCTTTGAAGAATAAAATTCATGCACTAACACTCTGCAAGCAGTGGTCTCTTGTGCTCTTCCTTCTGGTGCAAAGAACTCAACTTACCTCAAACTTTTTCCGACCCAAGCGTCCTTGGTTTCTTGAACCGTCCATGCAGTCTTGAGCACAGAGTATTATTTGAGTTCAGTTTCTTCTTGGAAGAGTGAATGTGTTCTGTATAAACAGAGCAGAATTCTTCTGGTAGCAGAGAAACACCATTAATTGTCAAGTCATATCTGTAAATGTGTAAATATTTATTACTGTATTTAATATTTAATGTTTCCATAACAAACTTATTTATTTTATAATTAAACTTTTTACATAACCTAATCATGGTAAGATATTTTTTTCTTGCTCTCGGGAGTACATGTAAACACTTGAAATTAGAGCTTGGTTTCTCCTCAAAGCAGGAATTTCAACACCTAAGAGCACAAAGTATGGCTGTGAAGAACTACAGCCGTGTATGAAGTATGAGCTTGGTGCTCTCACAAGAGTGCAAGTTGTTTGTAAACAAAATGTGCGAAGGCAAGTACCTGTTTCTGTAGGAAGTCCATTTAATTCAACTACAAAGGAATCTTTTAGTTACTGGATTAGGGAGGGGTTACATGAGCCACCTCATTGGAAGCAAAATCTCAAGCTGAAGTTGAAGCAAACAGGTAGCCCTTTGCACTGGACTAAAGAGCTGGGAATATTGAATAGGGAAGAGCCTTTCATCTCTGTGTGGTCAGAGAATTTGGACAGTGGCTTGAAAACAGGTCTTAAACAGCAAAAAGCAGAACAGCTTCAGGCCAGTGACTCCCTAAACAGAAAGAGAGCCTTGGCCTCTACAGTCTACCTTGCATTTCTTTTCTTCCCTGGGTAGTTATTAGTCCAACTGTGTGCTGATGTTCCTCTCAATAGATCTAGCAGTGAGCTGTGTATAAGTTCAGAGTTGCCCCAAAAAAGTAAGTGTGAAGGGGGTGAGTTTGGCTTTAAAGCCACAGTTATAAAGAAGATCATTAAGAAGCTTGTTTTGAGGCCCTTTTTCTCATAAGTGTCTTGCAGAGGTGTTGTTAGCTGTGCTTTAGTTTAAAGCAGAGTAGGGGGTGTGGGGGGGGAAGAACAACCAGTTTCAATTAGGACCCGAGGTGTGTACCCAGTGTAGGAGCAGAGTGTAGTTCTGTCCAGAGTAGCTGAGAGGCGTTTGCCTTGGCCGCCTGACTTAGCCGTGTAGTTCTCAGACTCGGAGAGCAGTCTGTATGGTATGTAGCTGAGGTACAGGTAGAATGTATTGCAACATCTATTGGGAAGATTGCAAGACTTCATTCCAGGGAACTTGCTTCATTACCAGAGTAAACAGCACTTCTCCGAGCGGCTTTTCCACAGACATTTGCTATTAGAGCTCTGGCAAGAAAAGCTGTTTCTGTAAGTCATGCCAGGCTTTTTGCTTTGGAGTAAACAAGCTCAATCTCAGTGGTAACAGAGCCGTAGCCCAGTGAGACTGGGGATGGATTACAACTCCCATCTGAAAGCCATGAGACTCTTCTTGCAGAAACTCTTCTACCTGTAGCCTTCTTTCTGGAATAAATACACTGGTTTTCCACTTGGTGTAGCCTGTCAAGTGTGTGTATATATATATGTAATCAATGCTAGCATAGAAAACTGAGCTTTCTTCCCTCTTCCCAACTTGAAAGCCTAACAAGAGGGAAGCTACTACTGTAACTTGTAAATTCCCTCTGTTGTGTATTTTTCATACTCTGACTACTGAATGGACTGGAAGGTACTTTCCAAAAATGGGTGGTTAGGAACCAGAGATGTCCAACTGAGCTATTTTTGGGAGGCTGGATTCTTGAAAATTTGAGTGCCAGCTGGTGGTGTCCCAACTTGGACTTGAACTTGAGTCAAAAATGAGGAAGGAAAATCACCGCTGAGTCTTCTTACCTGAAAGTTGGGAAACAGTGGAGGACAGGACTTGTTCTTCCCTAAAGATTTAGGTTACAGCCAGATTTGTTGAGAGGTAGGGCAGCTAGCAGCTCCCTTATAGAGAAGATTTTTGCTCTGGATCAGTGACATCCAGCATTGCTATAGCGCATGCTACCAGAGCAGAGCCTAAGAGATGACTTCGGTCTTGTGCTAGGCAGGGAACTTCCCATGTTCCTTGCGGTGGCTTGCTGAGCACTGTGAAATGGTTTTTGTGTTTGCTGACGGAATTCCTTTTTGAGAAGTTTAGTGCAAGGAATTGAGGGCAAATCTGCCCATCCAGGAATGACATACATAATTGTAAATTGGGAACTAATGTACAGCTTTGCATTAAAAAAAAAATAATTCCTTAATTATGTTTTTAATCAATTAGAACTTCTGGCAAGCAGTGATGTTTTTTTCTATTTGAGCTATGGCCCAGACTAATAACAGCTTCCTACCAGCTTCCTAATGTAAATTTGATGCATGGGCACCATCAAGACCTACAGTGTCTACTGGGTTGGTTGCTTAGATAAAAAAACACAACTGATGGGTAGAACTATATGTCTGGAAGTCTCTTGCTGTCCAAGGATGCTACACTTGTGTGACAAGCAAATCTGATCTGCTGCAGGGCAAGGCCAAAGATAATTTTTATTGTTGATCCTGCGCAGCCGGGTCTGCTCTTCAGGATATATATGCATCATCTGGCTTTTAACCTGCTCCCCTCACCATGCAGTTACCTTAGTTCCACTAAGCGCGCCTGGGTTTCTGATCCCACATCTTATTAGTAAATTACGCCTCCAGATTTTTCTTGACTGTCCAGTGGCAATGTTACATTGACAGGGGAGCTTCTGTGTCCTTGTAACTTGTAGCTACATCAGCTGAGTCCCGGAAGGAGTAGCCTGGTGTTCTTGCACAATTTTCTGCGCACGCAGCTGATTTTGCAAGGTATTTTAGATATCCAGATAGGTATCCAGGAATTCTGGTAATGTGAGGGTCACGTCTGCTTGCACAATTCCTTCCTCTTTCCCAAATGTTTTGTTCTCTGTGGTTATTGCATTTTGTAGAAAAAAAAAGGGTAACTGCTCAAGGTGGTTTTCTCTATTGTGTATTTATGGAGCTTTTGAGTGTTTTGCAGTTGTCTGTGACCAGAGTAGTTTCCTGTCTACTTCTTGACTTCGCTTCCCTCCTCCTGCCCTCCTCCCAGTACACCCCTTTTCCATCAGAGCGGTAGCAGATGTTACTTTGAATCTTGGCGTCCTGGATATTATAGGAAGGCTAGTTTTACTTTGGCAGTGAAAAGGTACGGGTTTAATTTGTTTTCTTTTTCTCAGTAAATCCAGATATACATGGACATCTATGAAGGTGTTGGTACTGTCAGTGGCCACAAGTAGATGTTGTGCAGTGGCTTGCCTAAATCCACCAGTTGAGTTGTTCCATGCTGTTTCCACTAACTGGTATAAAGTTTTGAGTTCTTAAGATAAATTTGTGCGTTTTTAATATCCATATACTTACCTAGCCTGTTAGCGCTACAAATACTTCAGTAAACTACCTGAGCAAACACATCTGAAAGCAAGATTGTTAACTGGGACAAATACTTGCCTCTTTTTGAAGAGGTTTTCTCGATGCGCTAACGCTATGTCTCGCTTCAGTGAACAGTCCTGCAGTCACTTGGCTCTTGAGGTGTTATCTTTGATAGGAAGCGATGGCTTTGCGTTCTTGGTGACAGCTGAATGCAGTGAGCGAGCATGCTCGAGGAGCAAGGGCCAGTTGTCGGTGTCACTGTTGGAGTTTGTTCACATGAGACAGATCGGTGGACAGAAGGATCAGGCAGCCTTTAATAAGCAAACCCCGATTCCCTCTCGTTTTGTGAACAAGGCTGTACATACCTATCGTTCTTCTGCTGGTTACACCTTCCTTGAGCGAGTAATCCTCATTCACTGCAGGTCTGGCTTTGCCTGTGACTCGTGAGTTTGCTCGGTCGAGACAGCTACGCCTGTGAATGTCAGAGGGAAATAGCTATTGTTTGCTTACCGTGGATGTAGGCCCCAAGCCAAGGAAGCAGGATTTGTGCCTTTTTCAACCAAAGGGGACCTGTGAGGTGGGACAGCTAAAGTCCAAGGGAAAGAAGCGCTTTCAAAATACGTTTTCCTAGTAAGGAGAGTAGCAGTTTTTCTCGAGAAGAACCAAATTTTCATTCATACACTTCTTGTGTCAGAAAGGCATATCTTTTTGGATATAATTCAGAAGAAAGACACTTTTCAGCTCAACGTTTTTTGACTGAAATAATGCAGCCTGTTCTCTTTGCATTTTGGGACAAAAAGCGAAGTTAAGTACTTTGAGAGTCTGATCTAATCCAGCATTTCCAATATTTCTTAACCTAGATGTTGTACTGTCATTCCAACGCCATGCATGCTAAGTCAGATAACACCATTGTTACTTCGGCCTGCCTCTGGATTCTTGCCTACTGATGCTTTGGTCCAGACCTTGGAACAGAGCTTCCTTCTTTGAGTGTGATTTCCTTACACAGCTGGGAATGAATTTGTGTTTGGGTATCAGACAGCAGTGACTTACAGACTGAATTAGTTCGTGGGCGGTGCTTGGAACCTGCTAGTTTTCTGGAAGATGAGGAAGTACATGTTGTAGCATCAGTTATGTTCTTTTTGCTTAGGAAAGGAAATATCTTCAGCACTGCAGGTAACTAGTTAAAAACCGGTGGAAACAGAAATGACTTTTAGGTGTCTAAAGCAATGAATATATTTTTAAATGTCTTTAATAAAGCATCCACAGCTTTACACATCCTGTCAGTGTAGGGTCCCAGCACCTCAGAAACAGTCCGGATGTGCTGTCAGATCTGCATTCCGCTCCTTATTTCACTGCTGGGATGGTAAGGTGAATTGGTGGTGGTCAAACAAGAGCTGAATGTGGTAGCTGTCCCAAGTTTTAGCCCCAATACTTCACTTCCTCTTGCGTCCTTTGCCCTCGTATTTCTAAGCAGTGTGATTTATGTTCAGAAATGATTAAAGGTGCACACAGAAAATGCAGGTAAAAAGAGTTGCAAATGAAGCTTTCAGATGTAATTTCCATAGGCACAGAGTTAGCGTGGCTCCCGTTGATATCTGTCTGCATTGCTTTCATACTGTATCTGCCTCTGTGGATCTGGCTCCTTCCAGTTAAAAGGTGCTTTCCTGTCTTATGCGCGGAGATGATTATTGTCAGGGATGAAAGGCAGACACCTCCTGGGTGGAGCAGAACGAAACAAAACCAAACCAGGGCTTAGGGCAACAGATGTCCTGTCAGGTCTTAGTCCCTCTCATTTATGATGAAAGCTTTTCAAGAACATGAACAGTAGCTACGTGCCTTAATCCTGTTTAGACGTTCTAAGCAAGCGCTAGCATATTGCCTGAAAAAGACAGCAGCAGTTGTGATTTCAGCTGGAAGGGGGAGTGAGGTGGAAGGATAGAGTAGCAGAGTCGAGCAAAATGAGACAGAATACGTACAGGATTTGACATTTTGACTCCCCAGCGAATACCCCTGCCGTGGAAAAATAGTAACTTGCCTTTCAGTTTTAAAGTCTTAGCTAGGGTGATTCCCACGAGCCCTGTTACCACCTGTGAAGGAGATGTTAAAGTCCTGAATTCAACCAGTATCTCTCTCATACTGCTACAAATATTAAGGAAAGGCATAGTAAGGAACATCAAGGCATATTAAGGCATGGCCCCTGTGCTGTGTAAGTGCATACCATAGCGCCAGTGTTTCGGTGCCTTTTGTAGGCTCAGCCGTAAGCACCTCTGACCGGTCTGTGTGGGGAAAAGCTTGGCGGGATACTGACGCAACGATGCATGCTGTGACGTGGATAAAGACAGAAACTGTTTCCAGGCCTTTGAGAAGCTTGTATTAGCAGCAGCAGTAAGAAGAGATGGATCCCCTTAGCATGGCTGCACACTTATTTTTCTCGGTCACATTTATGGTCTTTAAGTTTATGAGACAGCACCCAGAAAAGATATGTTGCAGTTAGCTACATAGCTATTCCTTTAAAAGATAAAGTTAAAATTTGAAAGAAGACATGAGGTCTACAAACAAAAATGCTCATCAGTTTCAAACCTCTAATTAGGTGCACAGAAACTGCTGTTGTACGTATGAGTTTGGTGACGGCGCTTGCAAATAGATAGCCAGGGGAATTTTCTATTTGGGGTAGTCTCTCTGCAGATGCGAGGGTAATTCTGCTTGCAGTGGAACATATGCAATGACTGCTTTTATGCCTGGTACTTGGTTTTCTATTTTTAAAAAAAGGAAAAAAAAAATAATTATCATTAGCACTTCTCCTCTGTTCTATGTCCATCCCAGCAGTGCAGACTGGAATTGAACTGGTTTTTCTGTGGGCTGGCACGATTTACATAAGAAATCACTTACTGCAATGCTAATGAGCAAGCAGTGCAAGACTCGACAACATGTGTCTGTTAGCAAAAATATCGCAAGTAAAGTTGGGAAGGGGTGGTGAATGGTGACGGCGGGGAGCTTGTTAGTCATCAGCGCTGTCTAATCTCGGTCCCAGTAGCATCAGCCTGAGTTTTGTCATTGATTTAGCGGGAGCTCAAGGAAAACAGCAGTGTTCGGGATATCCCATCCTTTTGCTGGGGTCTGAAATATTCTGCTTTAAGACATGATTAAAGCATTTCATAATTCTCTTTGTCGAGATTATCTTGGCTTGTGCTAATAGCTGCTTTCGTTCAGAAGACATACATAGGTAACTGAGGCCTTCCTGGTGCATCTGGAATACAGTTTAAACACATGGTTTGGATTTGCACCTTTCTCTCTGTTAAAACCCTGTTTCTGGTTTTACCTGGTTCTGGAGCATACTTAAGCCGTGCTCACTGTTCAGCTATGTCATCTCCAGGATGTGTTTTAAGTCCACGCTCTGCTGCAGAGCGTGTCGCATAAGATGTGACACACTGCATCCTGAGTGGGAGTAGGATGAGTGTTGCCACTGAAATAACTCTGTGCTTTACCGTCTCACACCGATGTTGCACAACAGTCGCTAAATGAATCCCACTCATGCATCCCAAGTGATTGCGCTATGGTTCCACACTATGATTCAACATCCACGGTCTCGCTGGTGCTGGGGAGATGCTCCACAGAAGGGTAAACTCGCAGCAAAACAAGGCAGCTCGTGTTTTCTTGGGAGGAGCCAATTAATAACAAGCATTATCTTCATCAAGTGTTCCCAGCTTTAATGAGGGCCGAAGGCCTTTCGTCCCCTTGCTCAAATTTCGTCACAGCCATCCCCGGTCTGCGCTCAGCTGCGAGCCAGTCTGGAGGGAGCTGTTTGGAGCGCAGCCAGCTGGTCTGCCAGGAGATTGGATCCAGTTGCATCAGCATGGGAGCAGGAATGCTCCCAGGGCTGGTGGGACCAGTCCTGACTGGTTTTCCCAAAGCTCCTCCCACAGGAGCTCCTGCAAGGACATCCACTTACCTCACCAAAACCTGGGTGATCCAGGGATCGGAAAGTAGAACAGCTGTTACCTGGTGAAAGCAGGGAAGGGATTAACCCTTCCCTGGGCTCTGAGCCCAGTGACAGAGTAAAATGATAAGTGAAACAGCAGCAAAAATGCTACCAAGCTGTACTATCTTTCACCATCACAGCTACAGAACTATCACGGGCGAACATCTACCAAAACAAGGATGAGCCAGGCCCTTGTTTAGTGGAAGATTAAATCAATTGGTCTGTGCTGATTAACAGCTGATGATACAGATAACTTTACGGAGAGCACTCTAGCCTTTCAGAAAGGATGTCTCGGACCGACTGCTTTGTGCAGGGTTATCAATGCTCGTGACTTCACTGTGAACCTTTCCATCAGCGATGGTGCTTCAAGGAGGAAACAGTTGTAGTTTTCGGTCTTTTGTATTAACAGTGTTTCAGTAGGAAGCTTTGGAGGAGCTTAAAGTATTTTCTACATGTATTTGTATGCGTGCACATCAGATCTAGGTATCTACAATTGTCTGGTGCTGTGGAGGACTAGATGAGGCAGTCCCTTCAGGGGCCCAGTCCCTGGAGATGCTTAATGGTGTATTGCACAAAGGGCTGGCTCCTGGCATGGAGGCATGGCCTGAGAACCTAAAGTTTCCCATTCCTATTTTGAGTGAGGACATTTATGGCCCCTAGGACCAGTAGGGCTGAAGTTCATGGTAGGACCTAAATGTTACCCTAAAGTCTTTTGAAAATAGCAAGACTTACTTTATTTCCTCTCCTGATTTTTAGAGTCAACTGTATGATTTGGGAGGCCTGCCTGCCAACTGTAACATGGCTTAAGCTGGGAGCCCGAGACCATGAGCAAGATGCCACCTTCGACCTCAGCAGGTAAGTTTCCATCTCACATCCAGGCGGCATGGGAGCGTGATATGGGCAGACATTCCAGCCCAGCTGATTTCAGGTGCTCTGAAGGAAGTAGGACAGGCAGCAGACAAACCCTCAGGCCTGTTTATGAAATATTCCTATGCAGTAGCTCCCAAAGTGAAGTGTGGGGAGGCTCACAGTTACCAGGGGAGGAGGAAGGAGGGGTTGGGGGAGGCGGTTTGCTATGAATGCCACGACCTATGCAAAGTGAAGCCTGACAATTGCTTCTTAACCCCCCTGCCTTGCTAATTAATATTGGAGAAGTAACCTGACAATTGCTTCTTCACCCTCCTGCCTTGCTAATGACTATTGGAAAAGCTGTCTCCAATGCAAAGCATCTGGGATGGCTTCGTAGCACAGAGAACATTGATTAAACAGACGGTATCACCCATGAGCGTGGCTAAGCTGGCGACCTCATACGTGTCTTGGGAAGAAGCAGGATATGCCACACAAGAGGATGCTTTGCATTGGGTTGCTGTGCCTACACGCCTTCTGCCATGACCTGGTGTGGCGTGGCTGCCTGGCCTCCCAGAGGACACTCACTCGCAGCCCACAGATACGCTGCTGTGGCTCACATGGCTAATAGCAGCTCAGAAGCCTGCTCGATGTGATTTGGGCCACCGAGCACAATGACAGGGCGTTGGGCAGGAGAGAGCCACTGGAGGTGTTCCTTTTCTCTGCGCTGCCCTGCCAGGAAGGGTTCATCCTGCCTGGAGTATAGATAGCCTCCTGGTACCTTTTGTTCCTCCTTGCTGTAGTTTCTCTCTCGGGGGCAGTGTGGTACCACTGTGCCTGTGAATAGCTGTTCCCCCCCAATACACGTGCCCTTCTGAGCTGTGAGTTGCAGTGCGTTTCCCCAAGAACCCCAACACTCTGCTTTCCCTTCCTTAGGCAGCTGAGATTGGTGGTGCTTCACACGTTTAAGCATCCTTTTCTCACCGTCCTTTGTCAAATCTGTGAAATGTACTATGCCTTCTCAGACAAGTTACACAGCTAAGTGGGGAATTCAGCCCCGGCATGGGCAAAGACCTTTACAGTTGCCTCTCCCATGAAACTTACCTCTGTGTGCGCATTTCTAACTTTTGCGATTCACTTGTGACCATTAAGGGCCCCATTAGCATATTAGCACTGCCCTGATGTCCTGGCCCAACTGCAGCGTGATGCGATGCCTCTCCTGGACTCCTTTTGTTTGGGCTGTTGCTGTGAGGGGAAGGTTGACTGGAGGTGCCTGCAAGATGCAGGCAGGTTTTGCAGTGTCCGGGGTGTTACTTCACTCTACAGAGCCTACCTTGAAGAGATTAAGCAACCAAGACCTCATCCTACTGGCAACAATAGTGCTATGTGACCTCCTTTCTTTTCTCCTCTGTCTGGGCTGGAGGGAGACAAATTCTCCGTTAGTGAGGTGCCCTAAATACAAATCTGTTTCTTCTCCATCTCCCAGCTGATGAGGTGTAAACTACAGCTTACAAAGGGGGCACTGAGCCAGGCTTGGCAAACCAGCCTCCCTTTTCATATTAGCTTCCTGATGCAATCTCACACCTGCCTCCCAGTGCTGGTGCGACCAAAGTGTGGCTGCCTGTGCTCACTGCTGAGTCTAAGCCGTATCAGTTACACCCATGTGTGGTTCGAGCTGTCAGAGTTGAGCCCCCTGAAGAGAGGGCCCGGTTGAAGGTCTCAGTCAAGTCAGGCCTTTCTCAGAGGTGTCAACTGCAGCCCTGTAGGGTTTTTGGTGAGTCGCTGGAAAACGGGAGGTAAAGAGAATTCGCCGTGAGAAATGCCATGCAGTCATTTATTCCCAGCCTACCGTTGTGGGTTTGTTTCTTTCTTTGCTACCAGGACAATGCATAGAGTCTCTATAACTGGTTCTCACCCATCCACTATTTCAGGATCTAGGTGTATCTACTTAGTAGCAAAAATTTATATAGGTTAATTCCCACACTCCCAATGAATGAATCATTAAGGGAACAAAGAAGGGTACCTCCTTTAAAGTATCACTGCCACCTGCATTATGAACATACGCCCAGGTTTACCTGTGCATATTTAACCCCTTATCAGAGCAAATAAATGACAGTCAGCTCTGGCACTGGCTGCACCTCTGACATGGTTGGCAGGAGGAAACACGTTCCTGCACTTAAAAATGGTGTGCAAAACTCAAAAGAATGCTGTACAAGAAAACAAAACGCCATATATGATTCGTTTAACCATGCGGCTAGACCTGGCCAGAGGTATGTCCCACCTCCCACACCCTTCGGTTTCCAGGCTCATGTAGGAGTGATACCCTGCAGAAATGCTTAGCATCTGGCAAAACGGAGCAGGAAAAGTATACCTCCCACCAGGAAAGCCCCAAAGCCTGCTTGCTAGTGATTGATGAGCAGCGTGAGTGGAGCAGCTGACAGTCAAAGCCAAGGGATGCACTAGCTTCCAGGGAGAGCAAATTGTTTCTTCCCGAATGCAAGCAAGAACAGCATCCCCTTCAGCTGAGAACTGCAGATTGGCCTGAATTGCAAGCGGGAGGACTGGGGACGGCTGTCTCTCCTGCGTGTTTTTCCCACTTAGTTGGATTGTCAGTATACAGTCTTCGAAGAGGTGTGCCCCAAGGATGTGAAAGGAGATAAGCCACTGAACTATATTAGCACATGAAAGAAAAAACAGTGGGAGCTTCCAAAGGATGGCAAAGGTTCAAAACCTGCTCACAGAAGCACATAGTTGTGGATGATTGCTGCAGCACACTCCTCCAGCCGGAGGTGTGGCAATGTAGCGTGAGATGAGAACGTAGCACAAAGTGAGTAATGCCAGTGCCATTCTTAGTAAGGAATCCTATTTTTAGTACAGATTGGCTTGGAATATAAATGGCTTTAAAATCAAAGAGCCAGTGAAAGGAAAACTCGAGTGAAAGGTGCTGACTGCAAAAAGTACAGCCTCCCTCTGAAGATACCCCGAGACACACAATTGCAGAAACTGAACCGTGTAGGCTCTTTGGCCCAGTGCTCCGTCGTTGCGCTGCCCCACTCCCCTTTCTTTTAGGCGCCGTTAGGCAGGATCCTGGACTTTTCTTTTGGTCCCTGCACTCTGCAAGCACCCAGTAAAGTGCTGTGCAGCCAGGGACTCCTCTTCTCCAGCCAGGGAGATAGAGGCATGACAAGACATTGGGCAGCAGACCTATGCAAAAGGTGGATTGGTGTCCTTGTGGTGTATCTAGCTTGCCTCCAAAGGCAGAAGGACAGAAACCCCATCTTTCATTTCCATCAGTGAATTAAATATGGAGAGGAAGCACTGTGGTCAAATTTTCCAGCTCACCCAGTGCTGGGTACTCCGAAGGGTTCAGTCACCTGATACCTGCTGAGTTGCTGGCACTAAAGGGACGATAGCGCATAACTCCTTTTGCATCCCAGACTATGTAGACAGTTAAGTCACGCAGGAACAGTGGCCAGTGCTGCTATCAGATGATTTGCACTTCTTGGATCACTGTGAGCAAATTATTGTCCTTTGGGTGTCAAGTGTGTTTCACAGGTTGGCTAATTCTGGTGGGGGCGACAGGACGTTTGCCAGGTCGTGTTGTGTTGTAACAGTTGCAGTCTTTCTCAGGCCCAGCTTACCCAAGGCAGGAAAGAGACTGAGAGGAGTGCAGCAGAAGTTTCCTTCTTTCTCAGGGAGAAGAGGTTTGCCTTGGAAGGGCTGTGACGTACCCTGTTTCCTGTGGGTGACGGCTGGAAGGGCTCAGCTACCTGTATTGATCCAGCAACAGTCACAGCTGAGGCTGTTGACTTGTTACTACTATGCAAATACTGTCTGTGTGGAAAGGAATGCCACCACATGCATTGCTGAAGTGCAGTGCCATTAGTCAGGGCTGTGCTGGAGGTAGTTGGGTCAAATACCCGTTCCCATCCCAAGCCATTCTCAACACAGCTGTTAAAAGCCAACTCCGGCAAGCTCCGTTTCCCCCTGCTGCCCCTCTGTCCCTTGCACGACGGAGCCCTTTTTCCTGCTCCCTCCGTTGCCTCCCCAGTGCTGGAGCAGATGGGCCAAAGCCTGGGAGCCCATATTTGCCTGAAACGTGTCTTCAGAGGAGGAACGGAGATTTCAGAATACTCGAGGTTGCTGCTGGTTTGAGACCAACTCCCATGTTTGTAGCACACCATGCAGGTACAGGGAGTAACAGCCTCTGCGTGTCCCCCAGGGATACCCTGGGTCTCCACAGCGCAGCAAAAGCAAGACAAATGCTCTGTGTAGGCGTACGTAGACTTTCTGCAACTGTGGCAGGATCCCAAGTTAACCAGAGCTTTGAGGTGGCTCTGCCTAGACCTTCTCTGTATCACCCGCTCTCCAGAGACCACCAACAAGGCTTTGAAACTCCAGAGCTGGTTATATTAGAACATAAACTAGAATAATTAACTTCTTGAGTAGAATGAAAAGTACAAAGGGCAGGTTGAAAATAAGAGCTGCTATTGGCAATAACACCTCCCCGCTATGCGCAGACACCTTCTGCCCTTGCAGGGGCTTGCGTTCTGCCAACTCAGTGGCTCTGGATTGCAGTAAACTGCACGGTCCCTTCTGCCCCACAGGAAAAGCAAAACCTCTCTTTCTTATCTTTGTGGTCTAGGTGTGAGGCCAGTCCCCTCGGCAGTCTGCCTTTTTAGAGAGCATAGCACCCAGATGAGGGCCATATAAATAAAACAGATACTATTTCTCGCTATGACTCAGAAATGGATAGTCTGGTCGGCAGTCTGTACATGTGTTGCAGACATGGCTGTGATTTCTGGAGATCTAATGCCCTGACTCACCTGTAGGACATCTAGAAATCTTGGGCAAATGTCCAGAGGCCTCACGTTCCACCTGGACACCATTTCCCAGCAGAGAAGGAGGAACAAACTAGGGAAACCCTGGTAATTTGTGGGGCCCGCTGTGTCCTGCACGCAGATCTGACCTGCCCACTGCTCTGGCTGTCACTTTGACTCAGTTAACGGACATAAAGGTGACTTTCCCCTTCTGCTTCTTCATAGTCTTTTAGTGTAAACAGCAGAACAAAACCTCTCTCTTCACTGTCATGAGACAGTCTTGTGTCTGAGATCCAGGGCAGCTTTCAGAATGGATTTTGCTTTAAGAGCAGCTGCTCATATGTTGGAGGTAGAGGTGGTTGAGAACCGCTTTGAAAAGCCTGTGGTGGAGAGAGAGTGGCTTGGGGGCTTCTTGTTTGGTTTTTCCTTTGCTGTACAATATTAGAGATACCATTTGGAATTTCTCTCGTTTTCTAATTGGTGGGACGTGGAACAAAATTAGGAAGTTTAGTCTGATGTGGCACTTATCAACTTCTGGCTGGGCAGTGAGGAACCGTAGCCTGACTGAGACCATGTGATCAGGAACTTGTTCTTACATGCATAAACCATGCGTGGTTTTTGTCATGGCTTTTTCATTGACCTCTGCCCTTAGACAGAGGGAACTTCTCAGAGTGAGGACTCTCTTCAGGGGTTTGCAAAATGGCAATTGTCACTGTCAACAAAGGGATGCTTTGCTCTGGACTTTGCTGGTCTTGCTTACCTGCCTGCCGAGAGCCCTGTACCGAGCGCAGCCAGTGTGATGTGTGGCACACGGGTTAGCAACACGGACCCTGGGTGGCCTCCCTGCTGTTAACACATGCAGCTGCAGGAGATACTAAAGCTCGTGTGAGAAGGTTCAGGTATGCGAAACAATGGGTGTGATCTGCAGGCTTATGTGTTTGCTTTAGAGGTAAAGCAACACGGTTTAATACTTCAAGTGCTCTCCTTTGATGAACATATAATCTCACAGAGGGAGTCTCTGCAGGGTAAATTCTGCCCTAGGATCAGCAAACAGAGTTATTGGTAAAGTGGCTAGCTGCTAATTGCTGACCATGAGTACAAGTAGGACATATTTCAGAGAACGTACTGCTTTTCTTTCTTCTGATCAGAATGGCTGTCTAGCAGATCACAGAATCCCAGACTGGTGAGGGTCGGAAGGGCCCTCTGGAGCTCCCCCAGTCCAACCCCCTGCCAGAGCCGGGTCACCTACAGCAGTGGCACAGGACGGCATCCAGGCGGGTTTGGGATGGCTCCAGAGCGGGAGACTCCAATATCAGAGATCTGTGACATTAGTTCAGGAAGGAAAAAATGTTGCAGAAAGGTCTAATTTCACCCTTTTCAATCCAAAAATATTTTATTTGTTCTATAAATGATAATTCAATTAAAAAAAAAAATTCATTTCTTGTAAAATGAAGAAATCACTCGAAGAAGCAGAATCTTTGGTTCTGAGTAGAAGATGACATTTTGTTTGACCTGGAGTTTTGTCTTTGGGTGAGAACGTAGGGGAATATCCACCGTGAGGTGAGAGTTCTCCAGGCTGTCCAACGGGGACAAAACACAAAATACGTATGCGCAGGGATTACCCACTCGTTCACTCGGTGCTGCACGTGGTTTGAAGATATCTTTGTTTACAGTAAGGTGACCTAGGTGCATGGCTTTGTCCTTGCTGCTTATCCACCCGAACACGCCTCAAAGTAAAACACAAGTGGCTATAAATAGTATGGGATCCTTTAAGACAAAATACAGGTGCAGTGTAACCACATCATTTGGTCCAAGTTTCACGGATGACAGAAGTCCTACCAAAATCTATGGTTAATTTTCAGAAGCCTGGAGCACTCCCTGACGTCGCTAATTGTGGTGTTTTCCCACTGTTCTCAACAGGGCAGAGTTGGGCCCACGCTGAGGACTTCTGAAAATGCTGCTCTGCAACTGTGGATCCCGTCGCCTCTTGCAAACTTAGTAACATTTCACCACTGTAAGAAACAGCGAGATCGGGCAGCTCTACTCATCTCCAGCGTAAGTGCTTAACAGATACTGCTTAGTAACTAAATATACAGCATAGTTGCTGCAAAGGCTAAAGCTCTTAATAACAAGTATTGTCAAAGATTTATGCAGTTCTTTTTCTCTGCTGGGGAGACGGGAAAGTACAGGTAGATAACTGTGCTCATGTTGGAGCAGTTTGGGTTTACCTGGGCAGTTTGCAGTGTGCTGAGTCCTGATGTTTGTTTGTTCTTTGTTTCCCCCACGATTGTGTCTGTGTGCAAGTCCCTGGGGTTTTCTTAAGGTGTACTCCTGGAATGAGGTGAGTGAGACGAGGAAGCCCTGCTGGGAGGACGGAAGCAGGATACAAATGGGCTCTTGGTTTCAGTAGGAGACAGTGAGGAACTGCTGTGCGTCTGGGTGTGGAGGAAATATGTCAAGACTCTGAGCCACGGCGGGATGGCACTGAAAAGCAGGGAAAGCAGGAACAGAGTTGGTAGGGTCTTGGTGAAGCCACCTGACAGGTACATCTGAGGTGGAGCAAAAACAAGCACTGTAAGGCCAGCCCACAGAAAGGGAATATGATAGTGGAGAGGTGGAGACTAAAGAGATGGGCAGAGTTAGGAATGATACCTCTGCATGTTAGTGCAAGGCTGCTCTAGTGCTGAGGGCAGATGATTTTGGTCCCATAAATTGTGCTTTTGTGCTAGCTTAAACTTGGAGGAACGGGAGGAGAACAGTGCTTTGTGCATCAGCAGATTGCACTTGGAGATGCCAAGTAGCCATTTAGTTTCTGCTGGACTAATCTGGATGTGGCGGTGTTGCTGCAGTGCGGCCTTCATCTGCTCTAAGGGGCGAGCTATTTAGCCAGGCCGCGTTTCTTACAGTGCTGCAGCCAGGCAGCTACAAGTGGTCTGAATGTCCTGCAAAAAGGCACCGTGACAGCCCAGCTGCAGCTTGAAATAAGGCTTTGGTTCTGGTCAGGCAAAACCGTTTGATTTGGCTCAAACTAGCCCCAACCAAATATTCTGGGAATATTAGTGTTTTGTGAGGCGGTGAAGGAATTGCTTGGCTTCCTTTTTTCCCTCCCTCGGTTGTCTATTTACAGGAGAAGGTATTACTCAGGAGAAAGGCATGAGGAAAGTGCAAGAAATTATCTCCTGATACAAATGGCAGGGCCCATCCTATAGAAAGACTCGTGCTCTTCCGCCAAGGTGGTTGTGTGGGTCTTGGGAGAATAAGGCAAGTTCATAATCGTGGCTTGGGCTCGGCAAAGAATGAGCTCTGAAGTCCCCAGCCCCT
Source organism: Pluvialis apricaria (assembly GCA_017639485.1). Classification (NCBI taxonomy): domain Eukaryota; kingdom Metazoa; phylum Chordata; class Aves; order Charadriiformes; family Charadriidae; genus Pluvialis; species Pluvialis apricaria. Next base: position 84,009,158 of record CM030010.1, read on the forward strand.
TTCTCCGTGAATGGGAAGAACCCCAAATTTTTCAGAACTGACTGAAAAGTGTTGTGAAGTGAGGGGCCGTTCAGAACATGGGTGACGAAGCAGGCAGGCTGTTTGTTATTGGTTTAATGCAAGCATGTGTACAGGGGGTGGGCTGGGTCTCACTGGAACTTACCCAAGGCACGCAGAGTACCCATCGCTTCTGAAGGCTAACTCTCAAGTTGCGCACACGTTTTTTGTTGTGGGGTTACTTCCCCAAGCCCAGTAGATTCTGCGCAGGCAGGACTTTGCATTTGTCCGGGTTTTGTTTTTTTTTCTCTTTATGAATGTGAAATCTGTCTGCAAGGGAATTAAGCGGTAGTACATATATATGCATGCATGCGCTCTCCCACACACATATGCAAACGTGACTCATCTGTGTCGCAGGCTGAACCCAGTTAAGGAAAGGCCCTGTGTGCACCATAATGACCTGGGTGCTTTCTTGCCCTGTAATGGTTTGGTTCTTCTGCAGAGATGCTCGGGCTTGCTTACAGAGGGACAGCAGGGGGATGCTACCCCCCCTAGGATGCCCGTCTTCCTGCATGCTTGGGACTGGCTGGCCTCACCCCGCCAGAGCAGCCCCCCCAGAAAGCACACAGAGCTGTTGCTAGCTTGGGCGAGCAAAGTCAGAACCAGGTCCCTTGGTTCCTTTATCCCGGCTTTACTGAGATATTTCAGGCATGCATGATATAATGACAGTGTGCTGCAGCCCAAAGGTGTGGTGGAAAATCTGGTTAAGCATGCTGGCTGAGCTGCTCCGTGGATCCTCAGCTGGGACATGCTGTAAGGCACAGCTCAGCACTGTTAGCACAGGAAAGACAAGAGCTGCTTCTCTCTTACTTCAGCCTGAAGAAACCACATTTTTCCATTTTGATTTTTTCCATCAGCTCTATGCATCCCTCCATAAGTGCTGGTGTGTGTGTTTGTATTTCTAGCTGTTAGGTGCTATCTCGTATTTTTATTATGATTGTCTCTTGAAGCCCCATTTGGGTTCAGGGGCACCTGTTTTACGAACCCACTTGTTTCCTTCAGATGCAGCTTTTGGAGGCAGGTTATTCTCTCTCAGCTGCATGGCCTTTCTAGCCTGTATTCACAGTCCTGCTCTGGGGTCTCTGGCAAATTGGAGGCTGTAGTTTTAGTGTGTGGTACTGTGAAAGCTCAGAGAGTCTGTTTGCTGCAAATTTATTGTAGCATCAGATGTTGTACCTGGGGTGTAATGTGAGCTGGAGACTCAGAAATCGGAGAGACGATCAGAACGGTGCTAGCAAGATATGATCTGCAGCTATACCCTCAAAGGACTCTGCAGGCCAACTGCCTTAACATCGGAGCTCAGGGTAAACACGGCTGTCCGGCTCCTTAAGGGAAAAAAAGGTACAGCAATTTTTGCCGACGCCTGTGTCGGTCCAGCCGTGTTCAGGCTTTTGGAGACTCAACACCCCATGCTGAGTTGGAGCGAAAACTGATGCGTCTGTCTTGGTGTGCTTGGGCCTGTGTGGAGATGCGACCTGGGGAGGATGCTTTGATCAGCAAGTCTTTCTCCATCAAAAAATAATTGCACTTTTCTTGTCCCGAATCAAGTCCAGCAGCTGCTATTGATTTATTTAACATAAATTTCCAACAAGCTATAGCATGAGAAGGATGTGGGAATGCGGCTCAGGCTACTCTGTCTCACACCAACAGTGCGAGTCAGATCAATATTAAGCCAGATTTTCCCCCAGCAGCACATTGCTTTATGAGCATTGCTTCGCTCCTTGTTATCCCCTCTAAACCAAGCCACCTGACCACATCAATCCTGAGGTACCAAACCCATGTGTCCCCTGCTGTACCTTGCAGGGGGACAGTGCCCTCAAGGGTGTATTACGGCTGATGAAGTTCAAAGAAGGGAACGAGGACCTCATCTGCTGTTCAATTCAAACAAAGTCCAGCAGGGAAATCCAGTGGCGTATTTTGCTCTGTTGGTTAGAAGTTCAGAAGGGAAAAAAATCTCTTTGCTTTTCCTGAACTAATCAGCTCATGTTTTTCTTGGGAAAAAATGCAAACTTGTGAACCTGTGGAAACTGCATTTGCAATAGCCACTACAAGATGTTTAGGAGTTTAAATGTATAACCACTAATAATTTTTGAACACAGGGTAATAAGGGAAATGGAGAGAAGCTGAACTTTACAGGCCTCTTAGCTTGGTGTCAGTGGGCAGTCTGACCTAGTGACGCTCATGTTTCCATTGGTAATGACTGCAGGCGCAGCGTGGTTTGGTGTTTGCTTTGGGCTCTCCCCTCTTGTTCCGAGGCGGGGAGCGAGGCCGGCTGTGCCGCCGCGCCGTTGCAGGGCGCCGTGCATGCCTGCCCGCCCTCCTGCTCCTCGCCCTCCGCTGGCTGGCAGGAGGGGGCTCGCCCCAGAGGACGTGCACACAGGGCTGTCTTGGCCCCACAGCTGTGTGGGGAGATCAGAAGGACTCAGATAAAGATCACGGATGTAGCTGGCTTCATCAGCTTCGTGAGGCTTCTTCCAAAGACTGCTGGGTCTCTTTCACTGTGTGTCTTTGGGCTGCACCATTGTCTGGGAGTGAAAAATCCAAGCATCCTCTCTCCCGGGACTTGCGACGAGTGCTTCTTGTTTGCGCTCGTGATTTTCCACGCATAAAAGCCTTCCAGAGGAGAGGAAACGAGACTGCCAGGCCCAGCGGCTGGCACGGGGATTGCTACTCAGGGTGGTGGGCTTCCTTTCAGCTTCCTTGTCTGCTGCCTCAGTTTCCCCGTCTGTAAAATAAGAGTAATAATCTTTGTCCTGTAAGCTCTTTCCCGGAAGAGGAAAAGAATGAGAGTGCTAGAGCAACACACCTGGTGTTCCTGATGCCTGTGTGCCAAGGAGGCTGTTACTCACAGAGGCTGTACTGAGAAATAACAGCAGATTACCTGTGCTTCCAAGTGTTGGTTTCTGGTCCATAGCTGAATTTCTTACCCATAGAGCTGCCCTTTTTGCTCACTTGCACTGGAAAGACTGTCTCCCCCTCTGTAAACACACATAAGTGCTTACACAGGGGAAAATGTCCACACCAGCATTCCTTACTCGGTGCTCTTTCTTTTGATAAACCTTAATATTTCTTTACTTTCATCCTCGTGAGCACTCAGGGCTCTTCCCATCTGGGCACTGTGGGCTGTTCATGTAAACAGTCCCTTTATGCTGGCATGCCTTTCCTTAAGCCATCAGAATAAAAACTTGCATGGGTGTCATGAAAAGGGAAATAGAACACCTAAGCCAACAAAGGAGGTTTGGAGGAGGACAAATGTCCTGCCTTGCTTTAATTCTGAATGCACACGGGCTGATCTGTGTTAGGGCAGCGTTACTTGGTACTGGGAATCAAGTCTTGTTTGCATTCTCTTTGGCAGGTGGAGGACACACACACCTAAGGCAAGCCTCAGGAAGCCCTATTTTAATCAAAGGGCTTTGGCTCAGCGTGTGGCAGGGGCTTGGAGCGGGAAAGGCCGAGGCCAACTGCACTGTGCACAGCCCCAAGCTTTGCCTGTACTTGTACCTGGGCAGAAGTTTCTGCTAATGTGAGCAGCAGGGAGGTGATCGACGATACCAGCCTTTGGGGCTAGAGTCGAGTAGAACAAAAACTCAGGGTCTTCATATGGAATTTGTACAGAAGAGGACATTTTCCTTATCTCAGGTGCTTGGAGCTAGGAACGTGCTTTTATATGGACCTCTTGATAAATGGACGGTTCAGCAACTTCAGCTGTAGAATCTTGGTCCAGAACTTTGAAATGGTGGCAAAAATCTTAGAAATTTGCTGGTGTAACGATTACAGGAAAGGACAGACCAATGGCCATCTGCTCATACGTATTCCCTTCTTGAAGTCACAATTCTCTGTTTGTGACAGCCATTTCCATAGCAATGCATAAATGAGGGTTAATAGATTCATGTTAAAAGGGAAGAGTATGAACACAGGGTTTTTTTAAAAAAAATCCTGTGAAACGTGCTCTGAGCAACCACCAGCAGAAAAGAAACACAAAAGGGTGGTTTCCTGTTCAGGAGGTGGGATCATAGCTTGGAGCAAACTTTTTCAGATACATTCAGGCTGTTGTGGGTCTGCTAAGCCACATCGTTAAAGTCACTCCCTGCCAACATACTTGTATTGCAGTGGTCACGATCTAGATGTTTCCTGCACATGAGCTGGGCAAATTCTTCAGGAAAAGTCTCATTTTGGGTGGGTTTTTTTTAGTTGGAGTTTCACTGAGGGAACAATTTCTGGGTGAGACTGCCATGGGACTCCTTCTTGCTTAGCTGGTCATACAATGCCAAGGTGTGAGACAGGGGAAGACCCGCTTGCTGCTTGTGACGACAATTTCTTTGTGTTATTTACAGATGGCCAGACACAGGAACTCTTCTGCTGTTTAATTCTAAAACTGGTGTCACTGTTTCCTCTTTGTCCATAATCTCCTTTATTAGGCTTAACAATGCAGGTATTAATAGATCCAGTGTCGCTAAGAGGAATAGTTATTAAAATCAATCATGGAATTATTATAGCCCCAACCACGTGAATTACACTTGTGCATGGAACACCGATGTAATATTTGCATACAAATGAATTTATGTTGTTTATATTGTGTTGCTATTTACTGTGAGCGATGATAATTGCTGAGCTGGGCAGAAGCCATGTGGGTCATTTTCAGCTCGGATTCTGGAGGAGGTGAGCCTGCACGAATATATTATCCGTCTCATCATTTGTCAGTCTCCTCTTAATAACTTCTGAAGGCATTGACTAATTTCATCTACATTTGACACAGGGGTAGAGGTTTTTGTGGTGGGGAGATTAAGGGACAAAGGACAGAGGTACCCGGTGAACTAGGACTTATTAATTCCACTGCTCAAAGAACTGCTCGTTAGGAATTAACCTCAGGAAATGCTCTTTCACTGAGGCCAAACCTTCCTGCAATTATATGCTGATTGTGACAATGTTTTACTCAAATCATGGGAATCATTCTGTTTCAGCTTGCTGGACAGGGACAGGGGGGAAATCAGAAAGAACTCGTGGTCTGTTCTTTTGACTAGTCTGCCATACGTAGAGACAACTCTGTCTTTAGAATCTACTGATCCTAAGCGCTGTTAGTAGTTAGACAGAACCTGTATAGCTCCCATCCTTCAAGATTAAATCAGATATTTCTCTTTTTCAGTTTGGAAGATGCAGATATTCAGAAAGCCGTGCTGCAAACCTGGTTCCTGAAATGCTGTCACGACTGAGAAAGAGGGGACAGAGAGGTTGAGTTATGGGATGGTGATGTCTGCGATCTGCCTTCCCAGCTGAGGAGACTGTGTGTAACCGCGCCTTTAGTAAGGTCCACGCCTGCGTAGAGTACCTGTGACCACTGCATGGACAGACCAGCTGAAGTGAGATGCCTTTGAATGTGAGTAGAATAGCCAGAATATGGCAGTTCACATAGAATAAGAGACTATTTTTGTCGGGTAAGGCTTGCCAATAGTTTGCAGCTCCTTCAGGGGGTTCATATCACGTTGCAGACCAGTTTCTCATCTCAAGACCATGAAGTTGTTTATGACTGTTGCTGTGACAGCTGGTGATCAAGTCTCTAGGCTTTTTCCCTTTCTACAATACTACAGATGCCCAAATAAACATGCAACAGAGTTACAGTCACGAAGTGGAAACCAAAGAGAAGTAATGTGAAGTACTTGCTTTTGAACGCCAGCGTCGTGTTTGGAGTAATTTCATGAGATTTCTATGTGAAGCCCAATTACTCATTGCCATTGTACAAACATCAGGCCTGTATCTGCAGAGAATAAAGCAGAGATTTAACTTCAAATGGCAGGAGCGGTCCACTCTGGAAAGAGCACTGCTCGCAAAGTGACAAAACGTCACCGCATCCTCCTGTAGGAACAACAGATTCATTTATAGTCGGATGCTGCTTGTGCGCAACCACCTCATCTGCCCCATCTCAAGGCCAGCGTGCAATAAAACTTTACTTGTGGTCCCAGTGTGGATGAGGAGGTTTCTAGGTGGTCATTGCTTGCAAGATGTAGCCTTTAATTTCTCTGGCAAGTCAGTGTAGTCCCTTTTCCTCCCATTAGATGTGGAAACTGTCGTTCTGGTGTAGTTACCTCTCTGTGTCTGTGGATAAGTCGGGTAAGTGAGGTATAGTTCTGTCCACGGTAACTTTAGTAAAAATGGTAACAAAAATGTGTGACAAAAAAAATACCTTTTTCAGGAAAACTTTTAAGTGTACACCTGACATAGGGCCAAATGAGTTTGTTAGAAGTCTCGTAATTCCACTGAATAGTTCAAAGTTGCTTTTGTTCTTTCAGATTCAAAACATAAACTCACTTGACACTTTTTCTAGATTGCTGAATGTCTTTGTCTGAATTTCCAGTATAACCAGAAGTGTTCCTAGATGGCAGTAGTAGGAGACCAGAAAAGATTAAAAACAAGGCCAAATTACTTAAGGGGAAGAAAGCAAAAGAGGGGAAAGCAATAATTGAAAAAAAAAAAAAATTTGATTTTCTTTCAGTAAAAATATTAAGGGCTTTTCCCCAGCACTTAGAAAATGTGAGGCAGAAAGAGGAAACATGCATTTTAAAGGTAAAAATCATGCAGAATGGCTATTATTTATTATCTTGCTGCTGCTGCCATTTTTGTGGGTTTCTCAGGGATGAGATTTGGATGGGGAAATGTACCAAAATTAAATTCTGCAAGAACTGAGCCTTTGCCTTATGCTTCTCGCTGAATATCATCAGCCTAATTCCAAGCAGTGTGAAGTCTGTTATTTGACATTACCTTGAAGGCAAATTTTTATGCCTAATTTGAAATAAAAGGCTGTGATTTATATTTCCTACTTTTCATCAGAAACACGGAGTGTGCAAATTAAACAGAACTTCCTGTTTCCAACCTTTCAGCAAGTGCATGTTTTGGTTTGGGTTCCTCTCCCATTGCAGAAGGGGGAAAAAAAAAGATGCACTTGAAAAAGGATGGATCGTTGCCTTCATATTATGTCTGCAAGAGTAAGTATCAAACGTGTCTGGGCATGACACGATCTTAGTAAGGGCTTTGATTCACAAGTGGGAACACTTTGTATTGGGACAGCTGTTGTTATTCCTGCCCGAGCTCTCTGCTCCAGCCCTCAGAGGATACCGCCTCCGCTGCAGGGGTGTCTCGGTTGGTCATGAAGCAGCTGAACTGCCACAGTTTATAACCAAACAAGTTAAAGTAAAGCCACGCTGGTTTCACCTACCTTACAATGTGACCAGATGCACGAGAACTTCATTAGTGTCAGATCTTCAGCTCATGAATATCCCCCTAAGACATCAGGTAGACACCGCTATTCCAGTTATACCAGGTGAATATCTGGCTTGTGCTGGGTGGCCCACTTGTGAGAAACAGCATTAGGAACCATGCCGAAATTAGTTGATGTAACTCATAACAGGAGATGGTAAAAAAGTCAGCGTTCTCAGGTCTCCGCTCCTTCTCCACTGTTGAAGGGACACCATTGTGCTAGGCCTTTATTTTAGAGATGGATCATCAGTTAAGCTACTCTTGGGAAAAGGCAAAGTGCTTGGACACTCGAGATTTAGGCCTGGTTTTTGGAGTGCACACAGACAGAAATATGAAACATAATGGAGGGGACAGGTCAGAAAAGCAACACCAAATATGACCGGGCCTTGCGTTCATTCCGGCTACTAGAAGTGGTGGGGATCGGTCTGCAGAGTCCCTTGCAGCAACTAGAGATCCGCAGTGGCTCTTGGTGCTTGTCTTTCAAGAGGAGCTGTAGGTGATGTGCTGCCTCTTGGTTATATTTGCTGTTGTAGTCATCTTTTGACACAGCCCTGAACTGCAGAATTTCTGAGGTGAAGCGGCCAAGCTCTCTGGTGTACCTGCCTAGCACTAGTCTTTGTGGCACGTGAAGTATGGCCGTGTGGTGGGTCACGCCGCAGCCTGCCCTGTGGCCCAGGACGCCCGCTGCTGGGCCATGCTCTTTCCAAACTCCAGCGCAATGCCTGAGCCGCCCACCCAGCTCCGGGAGAGAACTTCCCCGTCAGGCTGTGCATTTCGGTGCGGCGATCAGCAGTAGCATGGCTAATAGGCTGGTGTTTAAATGGCTGTAATTAGGCTTCAAAGTAACCATTATGATGAAAGGGGGAAATCTCGCATTCCTCTCCACACTATCATTTCAGGGTGCCTGGCAGCACCCCAGAAAGACAAAACTGCATAACTTGATACCACCAGAGCTACCTGTTTGCAAGGAACGTCTCACCTTTGGTTTACAAAGTCCTTTTTTTCCAGGGGAAAAAAAAAAAAAATCCATGCACTTTTGAATTAGGTATTCCGTTTTCTCCATTCCTGTGGGTTGTTATCTACCCAGTGTGTAAGCGTTTTGCAAATATTTGAGTGGAAACGACAAGAGATAAGGGCAAGTGATAATCTGCTAGTGCTGCAGCAGGCATGCCCCTACCAAGCTGCATGGTAACTGCAAGGATATTTTTCAGCTTATCGTATCCTAGAATGACTGTGGTCTTTACTGAGAGCCTGCCTCTTCTATTTGCTCATTTATCCACTTCAAATTTCATTTGAATATCTGAAATGATGACATTTATTTATTGCGCTAGTCCTCTTTGTCTTCTACTCCATGTGTCAGACAAACTGAGTTGCGTAGCAGGAGAAGAGATAAGAGTGATGCTGCTACTGTTAAATGCTGGTACTGGCTTAGCACTGGCTTGTTCTGGAAAAGGACCTCTTTCTTTCGGAGCCCCTCCACGTTGGGAGGACAGCAGGTTGGGGAATCTCCTCTCAAGTGCAGTCCTCTGCAGTGCTGTTTGTTCCAACTCCGTTTTGAAGGATATTAGCAGTTTCCATCCTCCTCCTAATTCCACTGCCATAAAACATCCTTCTTACTCATGAAGCAGAATACCTAGATCCACCTTCTTGCCTCCTGGCTAATTACTGTCATTATCTGGCTAGACAAACTTGTCATGAGATTACAATCTCCTCACAAAACAGGGTCATCTCAGGAAGTTCTCTCTCGCTATCCGGTTTTGTGTAAATCAGTCACCTCTGCAGCTAAAAGGCAGCTCAGATTCTTGAGAATTCACACGCTCCCAGGAGGGGAGCAGAGGAGCGTTTCCACATAGGACCTGCTTCAAAAGGCGCTGGGCGTTCCCCCTGACATCAGTGGGGCAATGACTACACCCACTCTCTTGCACCTGCTCAAGGAGTTGTCCTTTAAAGATACTGAAAAGTACTAACCACTTGCATCAATTTCATTGCCTGCATGTATCATTAATGTAATAAAGTCGCGATATTCTACTTACTGTATCCTTCACCCCTGCACTTTTGCAGTTTACCTCAGCGTAACTCCACAGCAAGCTTCGACATGCAGGGAGAAAAGGCAGAAGCCACAAACCAGGCTGGTCATCTTTTTGTGTTTTTTAAGGCTTCAGGTAATTCCAGCTTAAGATCCCAAACTTAAAAAAAAAAATAATTCAAACCCCCGTTTAAAACAGAAGCTTAGCTTTGCGCTTTTGCGCTATAGGCACTGGGTGGCTCGCCCTTAACTCTACGGGGCTTTCACAGAGTCTGTCTGGGGGCTGGCTGAGAATGTAGGTCTCCTCGTGCTTAGGCAACTGAAGAGTCAAGCACCTCTTACCTAATTGCCTTCCTAAGTAGGCGAGCAGAAGGAATCCTTCCTCCCATAAACCTTTGGTGACACTTCACTTTGCACACTAGCCCACATACAGCCTGCCGTGCCAAAGAGCCGTATGTCACTAATGCACTAAATAACTGTATTGCATTTTAACAGGCCTGTGGCATCAAGGAAATTTATATTACCCCATGAATGCTCCAAAACGGAAATGCGTGCAGTTATAGGCTACTGTAACCATAGCTACAGCTAAACAAAACACTCCCTTCCTCAGCTATTGTAGCGACCTCAATTACGGCTGGTTCTGGCTGTCCTATACATCTGCGATGCTTCAGTGACCTGCCTTAAAAAGATGATTGTCTTCCCAGCTATCTGCTCAACATTCTCTCTGTGCAAGAGTGGGTCGTCCAGAATACAAAATCTGGAGGCAGCAAGTTTCCTAATTGGTTTACCTGGGAACAGCCAGCCACGGAGAAATGGGCTCTCCTGGAGAAGCCTGGCGAAACCGAACAGAGACAAAAGTGACTGGGAACAAGAGAGCTGAAAGAGGGCACGGTAATAGTGGCTGCAGGGCGAAATAGCGAAGGAAAGATGTGCTGCAAGAGCTGGAAACCCTGCAGCCACCCTTGAGAGAAGGGGGCATCAGTGCCCAGGGGCTGGTGTATAATGAGACCGTCCAGATGTATTGGATGCCGATTTTGCATTTTGTTAATTGACTTCCACCTCCCTGTGCCCTAATTTCCAGATCAGTAAAGCGAGGATAACAGGCATCTCCTTTGCAGAGTGCTTTGAGATCTCCCGATGGAAAAATGCTAGATGAAAACATGGGTGGTTTTTATACAGCCCAGTGCCAGATCCTGGAAGCAGCATCTCATTCTCTAGCGAGCGAGACGCAGCTGTAGCGGAGGAAGGGTGCTATGAGCCAGCAGTTGGTATGAGTTCTCTCATTTCGCATGTGAGTGTATCTCTAGGCCTTGCTGCAATCCACTATTCAAATTGTGCCTTGCAGACCAAACCAATTACATTCTCCTTGAGCTTTTCTGTGCCCTTCATCCCTATGATACCTATGTATTTCACAGGTCTCTTGCCTGGGAGATGTTGGTCCCTGTTGCACAGACTAAACTGAGGCTGGTAAACACTAGGCTTAAAAAAAAGAACATTCTTTCCTTTCTGTGACCGTGTTTCCTGCATTTCTGCAGGAGCGGTGCAAGGCTGTGCAGATGAGCATTCAGCAAAGAGGTGCGCGCACACGTACTTAGTGAGCAACCCTGAAAAATTCCAGTTCTTTACTTTGCTCAGCAGGGGCAGGATAGTTGCCAAGTCCTCAGGGCAGCAATTGGCTGCCCTAATCCTTTCTCTTCCTGCAGTTCCCTGCTTCACTTACACATTAGTGTCCAAATTCAGCAGATGTTGAAGCTGGGATGCTACAGACAGTAGTCTTCTCCTCTGATTCATCCTTAGAGCAGGCCCTGTCCTGTGTAGGAAAGGAGGCAAAAATAAAATATTACCTGTGTGTGTAATGAGGCTGTTTCATAATGCATGTGCACAAGACAGCCAAATGAGGGTTGTACAGACATGCTATTTCCAAAGGTACCCAAATAAATGAAGCTTCCTGCTTCCTTTACAATGGCCCTATTTGGACAGATTTGTGACCTAACCAGCTCTGGGGTGAATCCTACCGCTTGGCAGCCTGTACAGCTTGGGAGTGGGTATGGTGGATAAGGGTGGTTGTCTCGGACTGCTGAGCCATTCCTCAAGTAGTCACGCTTCAGCACCTTTGAGTAGCGGTACCGGGATTTGTCCCGGAGGAGAAGGAAAGGGTCAGAACTGAAAAAGACCTGGACACTAGTCAAAAGGTCTTATCAGCTCAGTGTGGTTGCTCCTGGAAGAGACTTCTTCCAAACCACTCGTTCTTAAATCTAGTTTGTGTGCCTGGATCGTAGCAGCTGTAGCAGAGGATCGTCCTCTGGGTTCTCCACTACAGCTGAGCCCACTTTGCTGTACAACGCAGACTGCTCCTGGAGTTCAGTCTTGGACCTCAGCATCCCAAACAGGTGAAAGACCGCTGGCCCACTTCGGTGATACACAATTAGATGTGCTTTGCCTTTAGAGCTTGAGGAGTTAGGCCAAAACAGGAGAGCTAGGATAGAACATGAAAAAAATGCGATTACCCCACATGTATACATCTATGTGTATATATCGTGTGATAACTAAGGTTGTTACAGACATAGGAGATGCAGGTTCTAAAGTATCTGAAAAAAGTACCTAAAGACCCTTGCAACCAGTAATACTGGTAGCCAACACTTCTGCCAGTGTGCTGCTGCTTTGTGCCTCCAAAGCAGTTAATCTCACTTCTTTCATTATGTTATAACTGGTCTCCACTGCACTAGCACATATGCTGGCAGTGCCGAGAGGGAACAGCATGCTCTAGGGAAGAGCTGGTAGACTGCAAGGACTGCGGGGCAGCCTTCAAAAAAATGTTCTTCGTGAGGTGCAGACTAAGGCTTGAACTGCCTCTCATTCATGCCGAGAACACGTTTATCAGCAGGTTGTTAATCCAGTGGGAGCCGCTTCTGCATCTCTTATTCTGCCATTGAGGTGCTTTTACTTTGGTTTCATCAGCTATTTGTAAGACCTGAGAGATGCTCAGGGTCACTCCCAAGGGTAATAGCTGTGCCGTGTTCCCTCAAACCAGGGCCACACACGTCTGAATTCTTACCTTCTCAGCTCACGTCTTGGTATTAGTGAAGGGGAACAGTTAGATGGGAAGATCCTACTCTGAGAGTGCCCCGTTTGTAAAAGGAGCAGATTATTCCTGTCTTCTAGTGAGCAAGGACTGTGCTGGCTGTGATGGCAGTCTAGTTCCTCACAGCTCCGTTGGACTGTGGAGTCACAAAGGTAAAATAGACTACTAAACCCCCAATGGTGAAGGGCAGCTCCAGCAGAAGAGTCTGAGGGAGAGAGAAAAAGCTCCAATTTACAGCCCGTTTGTCTAGACGCCTGCCTGAGATAAAGCACTGCTTCAAGTCCTGTTCTGCTGGTTTTCGGATCTCAGGTGGTTCGTTTCTCCCAGAGCCATCTCTCAGAGTGATGGAGCTGCTGACCTCCCAGGTCGTGGTCCCCCTTCCTCCATATCACCTCCAGCTCTTCTGTTTGGTGCAACGATACCATCAGGGGAGCGAGGGCTTCAGTGCTGGCTTCTGAGATGTGTTGCAACTCTCAGCACCTGTGGGGTGTCAAGGCAGCAAGAGCAGGTATTTCTTTTTGTCCTGACAGGGAGGGAGAGGCCTTCCAACAGTGCCCTGAGAGAGATAATTGCTGCAGCGTGTCTTCACCCAGGGAATGATTAAACAAAGATTTGTAATCTTTGCTTAGGCATGAGGGGAGAGAGAACCTTGAACTTGAGTCTGCAATCCTCCTTCAGACTTTTGCTAGCAACATCTCTTTTTCTCTGCGTTGCAGAGGGTGAAAGAGATAGAAGTGTCTGGTGTATTGGTCAGGCTGTTGGGCCGTGAGGAATGTGGAAAAGCAGGCCAGCTGCCTGCAGAGCAGCATCGGCCTTGCTACCTCCTGCAAGCTGCACAAGCCCCCCACTGCTAGCACTTGTTCCTCTGGATGGGATAGGAAGAAGGATTTCGTGGTTGCTACATCTCTTGACCCAGGCACAGCTCTGTATGAGTTGGTCTTATAGGCTGGAAGGATGGGACGAGGCTAGCTGAAAGTCGCTCTTGAAGCCATTACCCTATAGGTGTACCTCAAGGGCCGGTTCCTCTCTATTGCTTCTGGAAGTGCTTTGACATCCACAAGTTGAAGGGGTTTCGCTGTTTGAACCTGTTTGAATATGAACTGTCTGTCGTCCACATATTCTCCAAGCCAGGATTTCACAAGTTGCAGCTAATGACCCCGTGGACTATGTGTTAACCGTCCATTTGTACCAGGGTGATGCCCAGAAATCTTTTCTGCTGACGAGCAGGAAGATAAGGCCTGGACCTTGATGCCAGGAAATTCTCTCAAGCCTCAAATTGTTTAGACCCTCTGAGTGTGTTTGTTGCTGCTAATCCAGCTGTAACTATAGTACACCTTTGAATTACTACAACTTCAGTCATTTCAAAGCACGCGTTTCACCATCACGTTCCACAGAAAGTCTCGTTTCTGTTACAAGTCATGGGAAGTGGCTCTTTCTCTCCAGGGAGCGATCACTGTGCAGCATGGAAAGGCTCTGAAACTCCTATGTTTGGGGTGGTGGAAAGGGTCAGAGGGCTGTGTTTACTTTTGTTCTTACGCAAACACACCATCCTGCCACCAGGAGCGAAGAGATCTCGCATCTCTGTCCGTGAGAACAGAACAAGGTAAATTTTAAGCTCTATCTCAGGACTCTCAAGTCAAACAAGATGCTTCAGAGCTGCCTTCTCTGTCAGAAACCTCTAACCTGTTCAGCTGTCTCCATGTTCTTTGTATTGTACAACTGGTGATGCGCACAGCTCTGCAACAGTTTGCGAAGTCTGGCAGCGCATAAACGAAGTGTATTGGCACACATAGCAACCCAAAACAAAGTTACCTGTCAGTTCCGTGTGTAGGTTTTGCATTGAAAATGCAGAATAAATTAGACATCAAGCTGCTGGTGTTGGACATACAGTACTCAGGTTACCCATGAAACTTCCTAGATATCCACCGTTATCTCAGCTATGACTTAGAAATGAAGAGAACAAGAGATCAGTTTGTATTCTGACGTTAATGTATGCTTTTTGGCGGAAAATTCTCTACTGGCCTTCCAGTGAAAACAAAGCGCTTGCTTGTGTCTGCAGACCTGAGCACTCACATTTTGTGGAGAAATGAATAATTTTAGCGTTTGTTGGTTTGTCGTTTGGTTGGTTGTTCGTCAAATGCAAAGTAAAAACATTTTCTAATCCCCTCCCATCATTCTGGCTAAACAGGCTCGGTTCAGAGGCATGAGGTCTTCACAGGAAGCCTGCACCCCTCGGCTGGCTGTCCTTCTCCGTTGGCTCTTGCAGAGGGATCGCTGCCTTTTGCGAGGACCATTTAGATTTATGCTGGGAAGCAGCGCCCCAGCACAGACAGCCCGGTACTGCATCCCCTGCTTTTCACCCTTCTGGCCTGCGTTGAGGCACCTGCCTCCCAGGAAAAAACATCTCTTAACTTTTTCTCTTCAGACAGTAGGACCTCCTTGCCACAGTAGAAAACTGTGTAACGCTGCGGGGCTGCCATCACCTGCAGTTACCCTTACGGCCACAGCAGAAACCTCTTGCAAATGCGCTGGATGTAGACTTGTCTTTCAGTGTCCGAGTGAAACCGCGTGGAGTGTGTTCATCGCACTGATGAGGCTGGTCCGCTACATCGAGCTATTCAGGCGGAGCAGGCAAGTGTATTAGTAAGGCATTGCAACTGGTCATTCACAAATCACGTGCACCTGATTTGTGGCAGAGAGCTCTTCCCCCCACCCCAATTTCTCTTTCTGCTGCGGAAAAGAACAGCATTAGTTTCCAACACCGCCTCAGCCAAAACACCTGAGGGTCTTATGAGGTCTTCTTGTTTTCTGGCGTGCTACTTCCTTCTTCTGTCTGGAGCATTTAGAGTTTTGCCCTGGGGCAACCGATCTCCCTGTGCCCTCTCCTTGCTCTCTTACCACTTACCAAAGCCAGTCCCATCTGGGTGAACCCATGGGACAGTGATGGGGAGCGAGGGATAGAGAAGAGTTAATGTCACTGATGTAAAACCACAGTGTATTTGAGTGTTTGTCTAGTACTTCACAAACTATAAACCGCTCTGTGGGGGTGCTGGAAATAGAGATAAATGAATCTGAGTAACTTCACAGACCAGCGTTGTTGGTTTTAGTGTGTCTACAAGAGTCCTCTTCCCCACTGGAAGCCGTGTCGCCACACAGTAGATAGCAGCTCTCCCCGGTCTGCCCACTGGTGTTTTGTATCCTGGCCCATTTTTGGTAATGACCATGTCAGTGCGGAGGCAGTGGTCGAATGTTTATTCGTGTATGAGTCCAGGACCAAAGATGTGACAGTGACATGGTCACATGCCGTCCTAGTGATCAGCAGTACTTGAAATCCAAGTTACCATGACGCACTAAGTTGAAAAATAAAGAAGGACCCAATGAACAAGAACTTGCAACACCCAGGAAACGCTTCTGGGGCTGAGCCCATCTTTTCGGGATAATATGTTCCCTCTAGTTAGTGACAGTGCATGGTTCTGCCAAACTTTCTGGTACCTTGAAATCTGCTTTCTGGAGAAAAACATCTCATCGCATCCTAACACTTCATTGTTGGCTCTTAACTACTGTGAAATGTAATTGTGCCCTGTGGCTGAAAGGCAAAGAAAAGAAACCACCTCTTCAAGCCCCGAAGTAACACTGAAAACTTGCGTGTCACAGCAAATGGGATATATGTTGAGGAAAGGGAAAGGGGAAGGCGGGAAAAGAATGAGGAAAAAAAAAGAAAATAGGAACAATAACATACCATACACACCGTTAGGTTCCCTAGACTTTGATGATCCCTCTTTGAATTCTTTTAGTTAGTCTTTGAACCAGTTTATACTTTTGACTTTCAGTTCAGGCTGTGGCAGTGAGTTCCACGGGTAAATGATGCACAAAGAAAGCAAAAAAGAACGATGGCCCCAGCAAGCCCATTCCGGCAGCAGCCTTGGGGCAAATCACTGTGTGGAAAAGCTCTCCTGTTTCACAACTGCAGTCTAATACAATTATTTTTGCCTACCTCTTGTGTTACAGGAAGAAGTGAAAAATCATTCCCCGATTGCATTCTATACATTCTGTGCACTCCAGAGCTCCAGCATGTTCTCCTTCAGTTGTCCTCTTTTCAAGTGAGAGAGGTCTAATCTGTTTCTTCTCTCCTGCTGCTGAAGCCATTTTATGTCCCTCGTCAACAGTGTCACCTTAGACTTTCCTAGTTGTGAAGAAAAAAGAGGTCATAGCAGTGGGATGACTAAGACTGCGAGTGGATTCAAAATGTTGCCACATTATTAAAGTACGCTGTGGCACAACTGTATTCTCTTAACACCTCCTGATACCCTCTGGGCTTTTGTGGCCTCAGCAGGGCACTGTGTAGGAGGAGGAAGACTCGTGCTGCGTCCAGACTGGACAATTTTAGGAAGGGCTTTGAGTTTTCCTGCCACAGTCTGATGAGACTGTAAAGAAAGAATAGGCCAAGCTTTTGGCAGCTTGGAGAACAGCGATGTCTAGGGGTGGAGAAGATTCTGCTCTAGGAAGACATCTGAGGAGGTTCACAAAGGGAAGGAGGAGAAAACTAAACGAAGCCTTTTTGGTTTGGGCTAAGGTAGGGCTGAACACAAGAGCTTGAATATGAATCAAAAGCTTGAATGTACCTCAGGCTCCGCTGGAGGCCTTAAGAAAAGCTGTCATCCCAAATTGTCCCGTCTAGACTACTGCTGCCAGAGCACGGCTTGGGCCAGAGAGCGCTGTGGGATCTGGGACTGCCAGCACATCTCTGGTTGTTGGATCCGCACTGTGGCATGTCCTGGAGGGATTAGATCAGCTTGAGTAAATTGTCATGACCACCTTTTCTCCCCAGGCCTGCAGCGTCTTTGAGATGCTCTTTTCAGAGCAGTGGTGTCCTCTGCAATGGGCAGCCTGAAATGGGTAGCTGCTGCTGTGCTGCTTTCGCTACATGAATTGCCATTGCTTCAAACGTGCTGGATTCCTTTTGGCCTAAATTCTGGAGAGCTAAGAGAAAAATAGAGTGGCTCCCTTGCTGTTAAGAGCTTCTTTTCCTTCCCCCACCAAGTTTCTATTAAACTGCCCGTGTGCAAACGCCTCCTGAAAGTCGGTAATTAAAGTCCGTGGTGTTGCATGGGGATAAGTGAAGGCGTTTTCTCATTAGTCTGCATTACGGAGTGCACAAAGGGGACAGACACAGTCAGGAGTCTCAAACTGCACGTTACATTTGCACTTCTTTGCTTGTAAACAAAGTATATTTGATACGGAATTGCTAGGACACTGAGCATGGCACTCTTGCCTACTGTTTTATACAGCACAGTGTAACTAAACCCTCACTCTCTGAAATCACAAGTAGAGTCCTCAAAAAACTCATACGGTTGGTGTAAACTTGATGAGACATGGTGGTTTAGCCTTTGTATTTTGAACCTGCATTTATTTGCTAATCATCTTTCAGAATTCAGGGGTCAAGCATTTTAATACCTTTCCGTAACCCTGTGGGCTAGAAAGGTAGTTCTTCTTCCTTTCTTTCTTTAAAATCAAAGGTGGGAATCTCATAGAATTGCAGGAGTTGCAGCTGTAAAAGGGAACGATTCCTCTGAGGTGAGGAACGCTGTTCACCTTAGCTGGTGATGCTACAGGTGATTATTTTCTGCAAAGTGCTGGACTAAGCCCTTCCTCAGCCTTCTGGGAAACCCAGGTTGTCGATTCCTCTTTCCAGCTTTGTTTCAAGAGGCCTTTTTTGCGG
Source organism: Pluvialis apricaria (assembly GCA_017639485.1). Taxonomy (NCBI): domain Eukaryota; kingdom Metazoa; phylum Chordata; class Aves; order Charadriiformes; family Charadriidae; genus Pluvialis; species Pluvialis apricaria. The sequence continues at coordinate 84,027,290 of CM030010.1, forward strand.
TGGAAGCCTGTGTTTGCCACCCCTGAAACTGATGACAACGTCAGCCTGAGACCAGGGGGAGCAGCAATAGGCTCCAAGCTGGTAAGCAGACATCCCATTACACAGTGCCTCGGTCGGTATTCGTTAGCTCTGGCTGGCTTCTCTGTCAGCTGCGATGTATTTTTGATGCAGTTTAAAGGAGTATGGTTGCTGTCATTATGATAGGACCCTTCAGCCAAATACCCAGGGCAACCATCAGGCTGTCTAGGCCTCCTTCTCTGGAATAAATGAGACTGTGGCTCCATCTCCATCCCAGGACTTCACCCTCTGGCAAGGACAGCTAAAACATTCCTAGTCATTCAGACGGCTTTCCTCCCACTCCTTACCCCTCCCCAGCCCCACAATATGAAGAGCCAGTTTGCAGTTCCCCTCTGCAGCAGCCGCGTTTATTCAAAGCGCGGGGTGGAATGAATTCTGTTGTTATCACACCTGCTCAACCGACTCTACAAACGGGCAGACTGAGAAACTCCGAACACAAAAAAGAGCCCCTGAGCTGGTTTCCATTCAGACAGGCGGACAGCCCTTACAGAACAAAACCTTTTTCCCTGTCCTCTCACTTAAACCCAAGCTTCCTCACTCAGCTCAAACCTTTTCTTCTGTACAGTCAGAGTGACCTCTCACCTGGGGCTTGCCTGCCCAATTTGTAAGCCCTTTAATAACGATAATCCATTATCCTACTTTACACATCAAAACGCACACAGGCTCCTCCCAAACAAGAGAACTTGGCAGATGAACCGTGGGTAAAAAGCACAATCATTTATACAAATGATGCTGTTCAAGGATATTATTTCTCTTTCTCCTCAGCAGAAGGAAAAGATTTCTTCCCCTCCAAATCTTACAGAAGTAGTGTTTGTAATTAATCACTGCGGTATTAGGTTTATCCAGACGCAGGGTCACTCTGCTGTGGATGTACCATGTACTAAGGATGCAGCTGGCGAAGCCTCACTGTGTCCCGGTCTCTCTCCAAGACCACTTCAGAGATGGCCTGGAGAGGGGGGCTGGATTGGGCTTCCCCTTGCTGCAGCGTTGCGTGTGGTTCTCTGCACGGCGTTGTAGCCCTTTGTAACTGGCCTAGTTTTTGTCTGGCTCTGGAGGTAACTCGTGCTTTATGTGATTATGGAGCATCTAACGCAAGGAGTCTCTAATTTGAGTTGAGGATTAGCTGTGGCAGATTCTTCATGGAGGAAACAAAATAATCACCATGCATTCTGGCTTCTGTTAGAGACTACGGCTTCTGGTATCGTTCTGGAGTGGGCAGTAGGAAATGACAGTGAATCTGTACAACACGTCGCAGTCCCTCATGAGCCACAAATAACCTACATTAGAGCTCCTTCACATTCTGGGACTGAAAGAGGGGCGTCCACCCTGATGCAGACAGTGCATGCAGGGCACATGCCATACTTTGCCAAGGGGTGGAAAGGATTGTCACTGCAATACGTGGGCCGTTCGGCACGGTCCTTCTTCATTACATCATGCCGCTTCAGTTGACACAGCTCGTCATACTTGCCATAGCGAACCTGTTAGCATCTTTTAGATCTATGTAAATTCTGCTGTTGATGAATTCAGCAGCTTCCTCTTGAAAACCTTTATTGGGTGACTTTCACACTGCCCCCACAGAGCCCTGTTCCTTGAAGTCAATGGGAGATCTGGGTGTGGTGAAAAGTCAAGATCAGACCTGTAAATCAGATGATAAAGAGAAGTGAATCAGTAGGAAATGCTCTTGGGGAACAACGTATTCCTCTCCCATCAGTTAAAAGCACAGGGAATGGCTCAGGAGTAGCTTCCCTCTGACAAGCAAGGGACTATATTTCAACAGCATAATAATCTAACAGAGCTTTCTAATAGGTTGAGGACATAAAAGCACGCTTGTGCTAAATAAATTGTCCGGGACATCTAATAAAACCCATTTCTGAAGAAGGATATGCAAATTTGTGTGGTTGCTCCAAGGATGTTTTCAGACCTCTTGTATAGTATTAGCATATCCTGTGGCAGAGCCCAGTCCCCAGCAAATTGACATGCTGTGTGCTATGCCCCAAAAATGTTTGATGTGGCTATTCAGGCTTCAGGTGCTCAGCCCTAGGGAACATATTCTACTGTGTCCAAATCTCTTAGGTACTCTGAAAGCCTCCCTTATTCACTGGCTCCTCCTGAAATATCCGTGGCAGGTCACTGTGGAAATTATGTGCCACTTCTGTCCTTTTGGTTGCTCAGTTTATTTACTTAATGCTATTCCAGCTTTCTTCCTGACTTTCTTCTCCCTTCGTTGTTTCACAAGCCAGTGGTACTTAGCCTGTTGTGGGTCATAAGTCATCAAAAGGTTGCCCGTGACATCATTGCAAATAAAAAAAATGAACAAAAACATGCCCATGCATGTGGAGAACCAAAGTGAGAGACGGAAACAATAAATGAATGTGCAAGTTTTCACTGACAGCAGTCGCTGTGTTCCTGATAATGTTTGCTTATGTGAGCTGCGCTGGGACAAGCCGATTCCCCAGAGGATGAGGTGGGCTTCCATTAGAAGACGGATTGAGAAATACCGTTGCCAGCGGTGGATGTCACCGCTCACATCGCCTGGGCTCGTAGCGTTTCCGGTGCTCCTCCCTTGCCCCTGTTACCACGGCTCTGCTGCTGCCACCACCCCATCTTGGGACTTTCTGCATTGCTTATGGGGCAGTGTTTGTGGAGCTGAGTGCCTTTTCATGAGCTGTTTCATCATGTTGCTTGAATCACGAACAACAGCGGGGCTAATAAAAGAACCTTTGAATGTTCTGCAGATGGAAGATGTCATACTGGGAAAATCAATCCGCAGATCTGCTCTTTGATGGAATCTAGCTGCAGGCAGATGCTTTCATGTGCGGCAGCATCTTCCCAGACAGATTATTTCCTTGCTCACATTGTGTACAGTCGTGCAAGTCCTGGGATAAGCAGCTTCTCACTGCAGCGCTTCTCTGAACACAACTAGAATTCCTTTCTCATCCAGGCTGCTTCCCTTTGGGGGTGTTTTGGGATGGGCGAGAGAGAAGACAGGTGGGCAGTGACCATCTAGTTGCAGCGTTAACAAGTAGTGATTCAGCAGGGGATTGCAGGAGCGACCCATTTCATGCCTGTTGAGCTGCAGCCTCCTCTCCACGCAGCCCCCAGCGCAGTACACGCTGAGGTCAATGAGATGATAGAGCAAATATCTAGCATGTCCAGTTGCTCAGAAGAAAAGGCAGGAAGTTGTTTTGTCAGCATTTCCATCTAGTTTCCTCAACATTTTTAAAGTGAAAAAAAAAATAATAAAGTACAGCCACCTCCATTGCTAGGAGTGAAACGATAAGGATCGGGTAGGAGCTCTGTTCAGACAGCTGTGCAGAAATGGTCTGGAGTTCTCATCGGAAGACAAGACACATTGAACCGTGTTGTGATGCTTTCTTCTATTACTCATTAGCGCATTTGCACCTAGAAACAGCATGAAACTCCCAACAGGCCAAGTATTACACATGCCAACGTCCAGAGAACCTCCATAAACAGAGAAAAGGGCATCCCTTTATACATGCACATCTCGTATCGCACACTGAAACAACAATAAACCCAACCTGTAAACTCGTTACATTTTTATGAGCCTACATTTTGGGCAGGAGTTTCTTTCTAGTGAGATTTTGTTTGGTATCCATTTCCAACAGCTAAAACTAAAAATAGTAGATTGCCACCTTATCTAATCTAGCCTGACTCAGCTGCTTTCTTCCAGGTTTATTTGGTTTTTATCTCAATGTCAATTATTGAATATTAACAGCCTTCCACAAGAGAACTTCTAGACAGTGCCAGTCCAGGGAAGGCCCAGGACAGTACCGTGTAGTGTGAGGGTTGGTGAGCTTTGTTAATGAGGACTGAGTCCTGCAGTAGAGATTCCTTCCTAGAGCACCTTCCCACCCCATTTGCCTTTGTAAACCCCTCCCTCCCACCCATAGTTGTCCTAAGCACACCTTGTGGCAACCTGAAAAGGCATTTATTTACATGGAAAAGCAATACTGGGATAGTGCTAGTGTGCCCCGTCTATGGTATGAAAAGCAAGTGGGTTTTGTCCTTTAAAAAAAAAAAAAAGTTGTTTCTTTTTTTTTTTACCTTTTCTTTCTTATTTTACTCCTCATCATATGTTTGTCTCCCTGTTTTGCTGCCCACAGCCCTGGAAGCTGGTTTCCACCAGGAGGTGCCACTGTGCATTGCCCACAGACTGAGCGGTTGGCTCTGCTCCACATGATGCGTGAGAGGGACTGTTGAAGGAGAATGGGCAGAATGGAATTCCACCCAAGGCATTTTCATTCAGCCATCCCCAAATTCCCATGTAAGTATTGCTAAAATTTAAATCGGCTATTACGTTTTGGCAACTCTGGCTGTGGGGCACAGCGCTATATATGTATAGTAGTCTGTCCGTCTCTTCTACACATCACTTGAGTGACTTCCTCATAACAGTTTAGTCTCTTTATTGTTTTGCTGTTTGTTCTTCCAAAGTGCAGAAAGGTTATTTCACTTCAGATCTCAGAGTTAATGGCAGACAAGAGGAAGTGGGTGTGAAGTGGCTTATATGCGCGCTGTGAAAACCTGATGCCCTTTCTATTTATAGCTCTACTTGAACTTTCATTCATTTAGTTGCTATTTTGGTATGGTAAACATTCCATCTCCCAGGGAAAGTACGTTAGCAGTGCAGGTGAGCGAGAGGTAGAATACATCGGTCATGCAGACAAATATTTAATGGCCTAGAAACCATTGCCGTTCCCAGAAAGCATATATAACCAAAGCGATACTAAAGCGAAGCTTCTCTTGCACAGTCATTCAGCTAATAAGCAGAGCAGCGTTCTGAGGTAAACGCAAACCTCTTTACTGACTTCGTATCTTTTATTACATTTTAAATCAAACAAATTTTTACTATTTCTGTTCTCAGAGGAACAGGCTTGTCTGATAAAATGAATACCCTTGGTCACTTGTCTGATGCTCTGCTTTCCGGATGGAGAGCTGGCTTACAAGTATTAAAAAGCTACAGGTGGGACAGGTGGGCTTTTTAGTCCTGGCCAAGGGAGTTTCCGTAGCTGTTCAGTGTCTCACATCTTTCTGTTACAGTGGAGCCAGGGTCAGGCCACAGTCCAGATCGCTGGGCAAGTCCATAATGATCAGGCAGGTCTGAGACTGGGCAGGAGGGTGGCCTACAGGTTGGGGTCAGCGCCCAGACCAATGAATATTGTTTCTTAACTTCTAACATGGCTAAACTGAGGTGGAACAAGTTAAATTCCCATGGGTAGCATGAAGCAGAAAAGCATGGGTTTCCAGTGGCCCATAGCCTCCTTCCAAGACAGGGACCTGAACAACTCCATGCCTTGATGGTCTTACCACATTTGGGCAGGAGTGCACATGGCGTGAGCTGGCTATCTCCAACTGCCTCCGAGTGCTCAGCCCAAATGACCAGGCACCCGTCTGCATCTGCTTGTTTGAAATAAGAGTAGTGTTTGTCTCGAAACAAACTTCTGAGTCATTGTTACCCGGACCTGTGCTCTAGTAGCCTCTGTGACACTTCTAAAAGTGAGGGATTGTTCCAGTACTGCTTGCTGGCAATGGTGGGATTTCAAAAAGAAGGGGATGGTTGGAAGTGGGTACTCCAGAGAGAAGCTGTCAGCTGTAACTTGGCGTCAACTGCCTCGCCGTCGTGTGTGTTGCGGAAGGTGTGAGAAACTCTGTGAACCCCCTTTACCAGCAGGTATGACATGATGTTAGTTAGAAGCGCTGATAGAAGGGGTTCAGTTGGTGTGAGACAGGCAAGGCAGGGGTCCCTCTGGCACAGGCTGTAGCCGGAGCCATACTGCATATGGCAGGTGGGGTTGCAGCGTAAAAGGGAAGGTCAGAGCGTCACAGCAGATGGGCTGGTATGAGTCTGTTCTCAGCCCAATATCCTGTGGGCTACATCATCAACTGGTGAAAATCGGTCTCTGTGCACCTATGATTTTCTCTGGCCAGAGCTCTGGCACCTTTCAGAGGCTAAAATCTATTTAAGTCCGGCTCATTTCTTCAAAGAGAAGATGGGTAATTGCAGGTGAAGGTTGAATCCCGCCTTTGCACTATTGCTGCGTACAGCGATTAACGGTGGTGCTGTTCCTGGAGTAAGTGGGCAGTTTGCTTCCTGGATCTGCTATGCTTAAGGATCTCTCTAATTGAGTATGTTGGGACTCCCTGGCCGTACTCAGCCATACTCGCAATTAACACCTTCCTCCACATTGTCATTATTTAGCTATCATAGTCATAATGTCTTAAATCATTCCTTTACTCATTCACTAGCTTGGCTAATTGATTGATGATATTTTAAAGGAACCCAGAACTGTTTGTTCCCACCTCGTTTTCCCTTTTTTATCCAATAATAGTTGTACCCACCAGTACTGACCTTCTTGCATACTCAGATGCCCTCTCACTGAACACCTTTGTGTACTTCCCTGGTGTTTGCATGCTGAACAAACAGGGCTTCCTTCAGAGAAATAGACTGGGCCATTGGCTTCAATCGAAGACAATTCATAAAAGAAAATTCTGGACGTGGTCTGGTGTAGCACATACTTCAAGGCCTCATGTGAAGCACATAGCTGAGCAGGCAGAATGAAGGTTCGTTATGAATTTTGAGTGCTTGGCTTGACAACCTCAATAATAGTGCACAGCAAGCCGGGAGAGGGAACTGCACGTGTATCATCTCACTGGGGCTTGAGGCGAGCGGTTCCAGGGAACCATTTGCTAGTCTATGCCGGGCCGATCCGAACCCCACTGAATTTAGTGAGAAACAAGAGACTTGGCACATGTCACTTACTGCGTGCCAAGTTACAGATGTAGTTAGGATGAGGGCATTAGACAGCCAGGTCCTGATACTCAAAGATCCTTTTCTTCCAGCAAGAATTAAGGCTCATACTGTCTTTGAGGATCTGGCCCTTCTCCTCCGCTTTGGAGACACCCAGACGTGTTCTAATATAACCTCACGTCTCAAGTCACAGGAGGCTCCCATGTATTTTTTGTGTGTCGGTTATTGTGGAGCTGTTACAGAGGCTAAAAAAACAGAAAAAAAACCCGAAAGAAGAGTAGAGGACTGCTTTCCTAGTTCGTTACCTTTACTGTCTCTTCCTTGGAGCACAGAGAAGTCAGTCGAAAAACATGTGCCTTAGGAATTTCCTGGATCAGGAATGAAGGGTTTGAATCATGGCTCATAAAGAAACCCCGGAGCTGCAAGCTGGCTGACCGATTGAGGGACTCGTAGTGCTTTTGGGACAGGTACTAGCCTCTGTCACAGGCGTCTTCCCTTCCTATGGGAGAGGTGCTGCTCGCCACCTTTTTTCTCTCATCTAATCCTGCCTACTCATACTCACAGGTCTTTGTTTACCAAAGCTGCCTTTACAGGGTTAGATTAATCACTTCAATCAATGTTGTAGCCAGGTTAGGAACCTAGTTGTAACACAAGGTGCACTGACTCCTGTTGAAGATCTTCCTCTCGCTCAAGGGAAAACATTTACTTGAAATGCGGACACCCACCCTGCAACCATTTAACTGTGGTCTTTATTTCAACTCAGGGTTTTGCAGGACGTGTGCTGCGCCTGTTGCATTTGCACCAGACTGCTTGGTTTCGTACTCCTTCCAGAACTTCCCCGGGCGTCACTGGCATGAGGATACAGGTGCCCCCTTCCCCCAGCGCCTATCCCCAGCTTCCACCCACCATCTATTTCCTTGCGTCTCGCTCGTGCAAAATGGTCTCTGTACCTCAGCTGTGTCAAGGGGGAGCTCACATCAAGCAACTCCTGTCACCCCTCCTACCTAACCCATGGGCTTGGGCTACAGCTGCCAAAATCTGCTAGTCGGTGAATTAATTGACTGCTATTGATACACATCATCTCTTCTGGTTGTGGATGCAAAATAAGAATTCTTTGCCCGTTCCTCATAGATACTGAGGACACGGATGCAAAATGGCATTTGCTTCAAGCTGTTTCTTGCTTTACAAAAAGAAGTTGAGGACACTCAGTGATTTTACAACCAAGAGGAGCCTCTTTCCATTTAATACGGGGAAGGTCACCCAGTCGTTATGTAGGAGATAATATAGTGGAGCCACTAGTCTCAGCTCAGAGAAAACGGAGAACCCGTTACTTCGACCTTCCTCTAATTGCACGTGAGTTTATCTGAAGAGGTGGAAGGTCTTCCACTAGATGGAATAATAAAAGAGAGAATTTCATCAATCCTTTCCTGCAGTCGGTTTGCAGAAGCAAACAACTTTGCAAGCACCTTGGTCAACAAGTGTCACACTTTCTCTCCATTCTGGGGTTAAGATCCGAGGGCAGAAGCAAACATTGGGAAGAGAGCTGTCCTGTGACTATAAACGAAGATGTCTGTATTGATACTGACATCTCCTATGGCTTGAGCAATCCTGGGGCGAGGTCATTCACACTTTCATGTGCTCGCCAGCCAGTTGAATTCTCACACCCTTATCTATTATACTGGCTAAGGCGTCGCTCTGTTTTCTCTTCTATCTGCATAACCAGGTGTTGAGCAACTGGAATGTCATTCCAGAAATTCTGACTGGCTTGGGTGTGTGCTTCTTGCAGGAATTACTTCTGGGAATCGCTCAGGAGGGCCAAACAATATGGTTTCCAAAAATTATGTTGCCGTATAGCATGCAGTTAAATGAACTGTATGATTTAGCCAAACACGATCCCTCTATTGTAGAGCAGCAGACTCCTCTGCTTGCTATTTCAGAACGTGATCCAGCTCCTAGGAGCTGTGTGCTATTTACATAGTTATAATGTTTATTTATATTGCGTATATGTGCCAGAAGAGAATTAGGGTTTATTTAATATTTTCTGTTGTTTCAAAGTTGCAGCAGCACTCTTCATCCTCCCGCAGCCCTGTGTCTTCATAATTCAGCCCCGTCATTCATTCCACTCAGCTACAAGCAGGACACATTCCCAAATGGAAGTGACGGTGCAGCAGGCACAGATGTTGGGAGGGAGCAACCTTCCGCACAGTTGAACGCTGCTTTCTGTGGCTCGGGGCAAAACCCTGGCACCTAGAGCAAAAGACTGCATCACGGTGAGCAAGGGGGCACAGCAGGCAGGAAAGACTGGCCAGCCAGCAGCTGCCTTCCGGCTGAGCCCCGGTCTCTCCGGGTACACATGAGGGGGAATCCCCTGCCAAGGGCTGCCGCAGGGCGGTCCCTGGCCAGAGGCAGAGGGCAGAATGAACCGCACATCCCTCCCGGGCACCACAGCAGCATCAGGATCTCCCCAGCCTGGCCCAAACAGGCGGAAAGTTAGGAGCAGCCTTGAATGGCCAAGTCTGTTGTCTGTGTTGTTGTTGCATCACGTGGACTTGCTCTGACTTTGCCTACACCGCATCAGCGTCTGAAGGCTACATCTCACTCACTCGTCATCTGTACTGTTTACAGCCTGGCTGGAGCTTTGGCTTTCACCTGAAGCGAATCAGCTCACTCTCCAGCAAGGAAAACTCACTCCCCAGAGTGAGAGGTGGTCACACAGAAGCTCCACCCTTACTGCCAGTGTGGCAGTGCTTGGCTGTTGGAGCAGCAAAGCCCACAGTGAACACAGCTCTAGAAGGCACATGGACAGAGCTCAGAAAAACGTAATGAAAAATTCTGCCCTTTTTCTTGGCTTGATGGCTTCCCTTTTTAAGCTTCTTTTATGGTACTTTAGGGAAAGCCAGGGGACCTGACAAAGCAGGCAAGGTACGTGGGACTCAAAGAAGAGCAAAGCTGAAGACTCTTTGGGTGCCTGTTGCCAAATTGCAAGGGTCAGTTTGAGCACTGGCTCAAGGGTCCGGACACAGAGAAGGGTCTCCTGAGGGAATTACCCTGCATGCTTTTGCTGGCAGGGAGCAGGCAGTAGAGGTCTGTTTGCTATTCAGTGCAACACAGAAACTAAGGGCTCAGTCTAGCCTGTATGTACAGAGCTCCATTGGATGTTATCTGATGCCCTAGGATACAGCTGGCTTTATATTTTAAACATGGTCCAAAGCTTGTTTATTTAAAGGCAATCAAGAGCATTTAAATGAGGCTATGACAAAAGAAGAGAAACAAGGCCTTGAAGAGGGCACAGTTAATGTTCTCTTAGCAAGCCAACGGGATGAGACAGCCGTACTGGGTCATGAGAACTGACCAAATCTACAGAATATGAAAGAAATTCATTCTGCGCTTGTGTGCAACACACCAGGCGTTAGCAATTTTTGTAAAGGCTGAGATTTCCATTTTGTTAGCATGGTTCTGCTTACGCTCATTGCCAGGGCGAATGTAAGCGAGTGACTGTGCAGCTGCCGAACCTCAGCGGCTGGCTTTCTCCTTGCGTGGCTTCGGAGCCTCCCTCGCAATAGCTAGGCACATCACTGGACCTGGATCCCTTCACTCTCTCCCGCCGTGAATCTCAGTGCTCAGGGCTCCCTGAGGGCTAAAGGACAATGTGCCATCTTTGATGCTTGAGTTCCCTGGCAGTTAGGTGCAGTGAGTGACAAAGGCCCTTCTGGAGGTCTCCTGAGGTTTTGCTCCTGAGGTTTTGCGCAGGGAGGGCAATGACAAGGTGAGCTCATACCTCCTTCCAGACTGTGGCCAAGCACGCAGCATTTAAGCGGAGGGCACGTAGTGATAGGACAAGGGGTAATGGCTTCAAACTGGAAGAGGGTAGTTTTAGATTAAGTATTAGGAAGAAATTTTTCACTCTGAGGGTGGTGAGCCCCTGGCCCAGGTTGCCCTGAGAAGCTGCGGCTGCCCCATCCCTGGAGGTGTTCAAGGCCAGGCTGGACGGGGCTGGGAGCACCCTGGGCTGGTGGGAGGTGGCCCTGCCCGGGGCAGGGGGGTGGAAGCAGATGATCTTTAAGGTCCCTTCCAACCCAAACCATTCTATGAGTCGATGATTCTATGGTTATGCTAGAGTTAGTGGCATGACTTTGTGATACCTTGAAACGTGGGCCCCTCCAAAGCGTTTACTGTCAAAGATAAATTCAGCTGTAATAGCAAGGAAAGCCCCTCGTTTAAAAACTTTGACTGGCAATTGTACCTCATATAGTTGGGCTATGTTCTTAGCTTGCTGCACAACCACATTTCAGCTGTGTGTTATGCAACTGCTATTAGCATTAATGAGTTACAAGGCTAATATACTGATACTGTTCCTAGAAACAGTCTGTCTGGGAATGCACTCTTTTGGACTAGCTGGGGGAGTTAGATGGATCAGAGGGGACCTGTGTACTGTGATGCTTTATGGGATACCTGGATCCAAACCCAGACATGGGTCTGGTCTTCAGCCATGAATTTCAAAAGGTTTTTTTTGGGGGAAAAAAAAAAAAAAAGCTGTCTCTGTCCAGGGTCAAATTTGGATTCTGGTTAGCAGTAATGTCTCCCAAATGCTGATGAGTTTGATATCCAAGCTGATGTGGATCTCGGGGACAAATTTAAATGCAACTGTTTAAAACCTACTAACTAAAGAGTGAAATAAAATTTGCCCCCAGACCGAGAAGATAACCTGCTGTGGAAATCTCATTTAGTCCTTATTTTGAGTAAGATGAAAATAGCTGTCAAATGTTAATGTTGCTCATACTGGTGTACAGAAATTACACTTAGAAGAAGCCTCCTGCCTTAAAAGGAAGAGCTGCAAGGGCTGTGAGCGTAGCGTCACCCATCTCTAATAGATCACCGATGTCAAGAAATTGGCATTGGTTTCTAGTGACTGAACTTCTTACTTGTTTAGGGGCTAGCAAGGTAAACCCCAGTTTTCTGGGGCTGGCATGAAATTGAGGTCTCAGATTTATATTGTCTCTCCAAAGGCTGCACTTGCTCTCACCAAGGACTATTTGCATGTCCAGACTCGGCAGTGGTGCAGCCGTGTACTTAGCTGCACAAACCGGTACTGATTTTGCTTGTGCAAAATGCAAACACCCTCAATTACCTGTAGAAAATCCTCGCCAAGGCTTGAGATTTCTGATCTGCTTGGATGTGGCACTTCCTATCATGTGCCCTGGCAGCTGCGCAGGTCTTCATTTGGAGAAGAGCCTGGAGGGAGACAAGGGAGAAGATGGTAGTTTTAGTTGAAAGGCAAACGGATCAAAGGCAGGTGATTAGCATCAGAGCCTCTCATCAGGACGGGGTGTCTGAGTGCACCCTTCCCCTGCATCGCACCCCGAGAGACGGGTCACTCCTTTGTTTGCGTGAAAGCGTCTCAGGTAAGGGGCAGCCTGCACATGGGTCACACATCAAACAAGCGCAGGCAGGAGCCCACACCAGCCACGTGGCCGGGACCAGCAAGATGTGACTGGAGATTCCCCGGACGCTCTCGGCCAAACACGAGACCTGAAAGACTGGTGGGAGGCGGGCAGGTAACCAGAGAATAAAAGCTGGGGTTCTTGAGCGTGTAAACAATAGAAACCACAAAACAACCACACTTGCTCTGGAAAATGGCACCGAGCTTTCGGGGCCAAACAGCTGGCCAGATGCTCAGGCTTGAAAGGCAGTGACTCAAACCCAGTACCAGCCTCCGATTTGCTGCCTCGTGCCTAAAAGCCACGGCATCCTCAAAGCTGTCGCAGAGAGGTGTTGAGGAGAAAATTGCCCCATCGTATCTCTGTTGTCTCCTTTCATGTTGGAGATACTGCACGACAGGCTGCAGTGCTGAGCCTAATGCTGATCTGGGGATATAGATCAGGAAGAGCTTGGCTAAAGTAAACAATTATTCCAGAGTAAACTGGGAACAAGGAAGAAGTCTGCAGACTTCGTTCACACGTTCTCACGCTGTTTTGCAAGCGTGAGCAATCCTGTTTTCCGTAGCCAGACTGCAGAAGCGCATTTAGCTGTCCACACATAACTTGGTCTGCGGCACCCGAGGACCCTGTGCTACTTTGGGGTGTTTACAGGGATTTAAGGGCGAAGAGATGGCTGGGAGATTTTCTGAAGCACCAGCGCAGGTTAGGCACTCAGGGCTTAACGAAAGGCCCTCTGCCACATCAGGGTGATAGTAGGTGGTGCTTAGAGGAGACTCCCTGAGTATGTGCGCCTCTTCTTGCCTCTTCCCTTTGGGTCAGGGGAAACGTCTTCAAAAAGCCGTGCCTTAAGCATATCACCCCAGGCCTGCGTTTCTCTAATTGCCTCCTGCAGGCCCCACAGGGATTATAACCTTTTCCAGGTAGAAATTTAGCTGTTGTTATACACCTGTAGATGTTGCTCTGCTGTTAGGCAAGTTCTGCCACCACTGGTGTCACTGACAGCTCTGCTTTAGGGGGTTCAGAGCTGGACTGCTGCGAGCACGGAGGGAACCCTGCCTTTCGTCAGCATCTTTCCACCTAGCCCCTCTGCTTTCCTCGGGTGCAGTGCCAGGGATCCGGCCACCCTTCCAGCCGTTAGCTCTGCCAGTCTGTACACATTAGTGCGGTCCCCGTAGCTTCGTTGTGCACACGTGGTATCCTTGCATTAGCCGTCAGAAGAGGAGACATCGAGTCTCTGCTGGTTGTCTGCTGTCAGTGGACAGGTGGTACATTCACCCAGAGGGCAGTTTGTTGCCCTGTGTCATATAACCACTCGAGGACAGTAGTCTGAACCTCCAGGAAGATGAATCTCCCCAAAACAGAGGCTGCTGTATACACAGAGGAGGCTGTGGACTTTCCACAAGTACTGTTTTCCTGAGATGTGTAGCATACACAGTTTTGCAAGGTACTCATTGTTCACAAGTGTTTTTAGTTTGGAAAAATACTCTTGTATTTGAATATTGCAAGGGAAAAAATGAGAGAGGACACTAAAAATGACGGAAAGTCTTCTGTAGGGCTGGGCACGTATCTTCAGCTCCCATTTTGAATCTCTGCAGCCCTCCATGCTGGGTATGGCTGTGGGAAACATTCCCAGATCTGTATGCTTATGCATAGTCAGCATATACAGAATTAGACGTGTGTGCCCAGCTCCCATTGTCAGCAAAAAGAACATAACGCTCCGTGTTGTCTTGGGATAGACGTGCTCTGAGGCACACATCTTTGGGCTGAAGCAAGCTACCTCTCCACAAAAACCTGCCAAAGGAGAGTTTGACTTGTAGGGCCTGCAGAAAAACCTTCATGTTCAGATGGGTTCATACACCCATATAGTTACTGTTCAAAGGTCTGGGAAAACCTTCACAGTTTCCTGCTGTAAATTTTAGGGGAATACAATCTATTCGTTACGGCAGTGCTAGTAAATAATGGCTTCTTGGTGGCAACCTCCAAACTTCTTAAAGCTGTGCAGCTCATAATTGCAGGATATTTGTGTGAAATGCTAGGTGCAAAACCATGCACCTGAAATACAAACTCACCTGAAACCTTACTAAAAGCAACATGTTCCACACAAAAAATTAAATAGATAAAGCAAGAGCCTAGGTCTTTCCTTGGACTGGGGACAAACTACATTCTAGGAGGTGCTACCTCACATGGCCTTCACCAGCCATCCCAGGTCCCAGTCTGTCGAAGTTTGCCGCCCCACCGGTTCTGACAGAAGAGGGAAAGGCCTGTCTCCACTGGGGGTGCCCTCGCAACCCCTGTGACCGAAAATGTCGAGAATAGTCAATGCAGGGGGATTATCACAGTTGCTCCCATGCTGCCACACGTCCGTGAAATCATGGAACAGGATGTGTATTCCCCACAGGATACTCTGATAAAAAGGTTGGGCACTGTGCTGAGTCCGCTGATGGCCAGGGTTGACTGCAACTGGCAAGGTTTGGCTTGTCTCAGACAGTACCATTTTATGCTTTCAGGCCAGCAGGACGCGGTTTGAAGTCTCAATGTAGGACAGGAAAGCAGTCAATACGTTTGTCTATTGCTATCTTGTCTCTTTTTTAAGTCGTAGAAAGTGCGCGTGATTCTCAAACGAGGTGTGTGCCCTTAAAACGCGTATGCGTACACAACAGAGGGGTGCTCCCTGGAGCCTAAAACCACCCCTAACACTACGCATCTTCTGCCATCTCAGGGCTGGAGGCGGGAGCCCCTGGCAGGGCAACGGGGCTGGTGGCTGCTGCAGGTGCGGTGGGAGTTGGCGTGGGCACAGCGGGCTCTGCTCTGCCTTGCAGACCATGACACTGCTCTGTGCACAGGTGGCTCCCTTTCCAGGTTGCCTTTGCTTGCTCCAACTGGCCCTCTTCTCAGGTAGTACAGACTCAGTACCGTGTTTCCCAATCCAAGCAGCAGCAAATACATCCACTGCAATGGTGTGTTGTATGTGCAGAAGAAAGAAGAAATCAGTGAGAGCTGAAAGGGGAAGAGGTGTTCTCCTGAAGGCCAGGTGCTTGGTGTTAACCAGTTGCTTTCTTCATGCCCAGTTAGAGCCTGACACTATATACTCTTTTCTATGCCAGTTTTACAGTCTTGGGTGCAGCCTAAAAATAACTTGGGAAGGAATTCTTAATTTTTTTTCCTCAGAGGCACAGATGAAGCTTAAAAAACGCTTCCTATGGCTGGTTGCCAAACAACCACAAAACCACCCCCAAACTTAGAGGGGAAAGAGATGGCTTTAGCAGAAAGTAAACCTCTCTTGGGTTCTGCCCATCTCTGGTGATAAGCCACTGACGTATTTTTCTCTTGTTCCTTCTGCAGATTGGCTACCGATGCTTTACTCTCTAATTAGGCCCACTCCAGCGTTGTGGAGGAGGCGAGAGCCTGCATATGCAAAATGTGTACACAACAAACGTGCGTTTGCTGTACTGCCCTGTTCCAGTCCAGAAAGACAGTGTTTGCCTGCACGCCCCTTTGTTCTTCGTGGAGCTCCTAGGATATGAAAGCAACTCTCTCAGCCAAGTAAGAAGTGACAAACGAAATGTGGTTAGCTGCGGGAGCTGGTTACAGGGAAATTCAGCCCACAGGTCCAAGGGATTCAGAGAAGGGGCCGCTCTGTGCAGCAGGCTGTGTTACCTGCCTGATAATTCCCCTGCTCTGCTACACTGTCACTGCACCGGTGACAGTCAGGAGCCTTTTCTCAGACAAAATTTCTCAAAATACTAACATTTCCGGACCTTGGCACACCAAACAAGCAACCCTTTCTTTGTGACCAAGTCAGCTGCTCCAGCCAGCGTGGGACATGCCCAACAACTGCGCAGTTACCAGTGTGGATGACAAACTCCCCTGTGCCTGCGCAGGAAGGGTGTAAAGCTACATTAGCTTGTCTGGGGAAGGCCACGGTCAAGCTTTAAATGCAGCAGCTGTTTGGCCATCCGAGCACCCTGTTTGCATTCCATATGAAATGCTTGGACAGCTCCAGACACCAGTGACCTTACCAATAATTAATGATGGAAATTTCATTCCCACATGCCCTTGGAGAACAGGGCAATGTAAAGGAGGTGTTTTTCTTAACCTGTCAAATACCTGACAGGGTGTTGGAAAGCTGGTTAATTCATATGGGTGCTGTGCTTGGGATGAACAGTTACCTACAACAGAGGGAGTAGTCCTTTGCTCCTCTGTCATAGGCCTCTGTGGGCCTTTGCATCCACCTTGCTTGGGTACACTTTTTAAAAGCTCCTACATGATTTAGGATTTCTTCACACGGTTCAGCCGCCAGGCCCTGTCGTGTGGGTGGTGTCAGGGCTCAGAGATGCAGAGAGCCAATATACTTCACTGAGCTGACCAGCCTCCGAAAGCAGTTCCAAGCATCCGTGATCTTCAGGAGAAATCTTTCCAGATGAACTAGCTCCTTCAAAAACTGCCACTCAGTCCCTGCTCTGTACTAGCGCCTGGCTCAGTCCCCATCAGGGAAGGTCCATCTTGCTGGCCGTGTTGCAGGATTAAGCTAGCCCTCCCTAGGGCTTGGCTATGCATTTTGTCCAAATGGCTGTGTGGTGCTTGGCTATGCATTTTGTCCAAACTGGCGTGGACAGGAGTTGGGTGGCAGGCATGCTGGTGTCACAGAGAAGCAGCATGAGGAAAGGCAGGAATAAGACCTTTGTGTGTGAGGCCTTTTGTGGGTGGTGTGTGCACCGATATCTTAGTGTTAGCCACGAGGCAGGCAAAAGGATGGCGTAGTGCTTCCAGGAGGCGCTTGGCGTTGAAAACGCAAAGGTTCTCTTTTTTCAATCGGCTTCTCTTCAGAAACCCTTGAGATATGCAGGTCGTGGGGCTTTTGGGCCAGGGATCCAGCTGCGTATAAAGAGTGTGCAAGGGCCTTCTGTACGAACCACTTCAACCCAGGTCTGCTCCTGTCACGCCACGCTCCGTGCTAGCATTGACATAGCCAATCTGGACTGTACATGGCTGCACCCAGACAAACATGTTGGGGCTGTAAGGTGTGTGTTTCCTCGGGTAGTGTGTGATCAAGGAGATACCTGGGTTGTGAGAAAGTGTGCAAGAGCAGGTCTGTGGATTCTCCAGAACCAGCAGTCACTGAAGAGGGAAACAAGCTAGAGGGATTAGCTCTCACCTTCCCGTTTTAACTGTACCTTCTTTCTCCTCTCAGGGCAAACAACTGACAGTGACAGAGATGAAGAGACAGTGTCATTGTGGATGGAGCAGGTCGTGGAAGACGAAAGATGACAGTGAAGGTAAGTCCCCACTTTTATCAAGTCTCTCCTAGTAATCCTCACACCACAGCTGTCACCCTTTGGAATAACTGCACTAACGTGACCCTCCCTCTTCACACGGGAGAATGGCAAAGGCACTCAGAGCAGCAGTTCCCAGGCTCGGGGGATGTCAGCTTGAAGCAGGCTGTCTTTGTGGTTGTTTCAGATGGCAGTCTGATAACGAAGGAGCAGGAGAGACTGCCAGAAAGTGCAAGGGCCAGCAAATAGAGCTGGTAGGGGCTGATTGAGAAAGCCTGGGAACTGTTATAGCTGACATCACCACTGTCATTAGTCCTCTTCTGTGGAACTGGACAGGCCGCTTAACCTCTTCGCAGACAAAGTGGGTAGAGTAAAAGTCTCAACCTCTGGTCTTTTCTGGGCAGCGTGTTTTTCCTTGCAGTCAATGGACTGCTTACAAAGCTGGTCACCAATACATTTAATGAACACCCGATGATTTCCACACCTAACGCTCACCCTGCAGAGCCTATTCTGAGCTGCAGCTTTGAATTTTGCAATCTACGGTGGTAATACCACCATTTTGGCAATACGGTAGTCGCAGGAAAGTCCTGCCGACCTCCTTACTTCAGGCAGCTTTTCACGGAAGTCTCTTCCCCAGACATTATCCATGCCTAAGTTTATAGTCTAGTGGTATCACCGCTTTGGGGTCTTAGCAAAGGGCCTTGCAGAAATAGCAAATCCCCTGTGACTAAGCAATCGGCTGCAATTCTAGAGTGAAGGTGTTTTAAAGATTAGGACATGTTTGACTATGCGGAACAAAAACAAATGTCTCCTCACTCATGGACTTAGCATTTATAGATCTGCATGCGGCAAATTCTTTTGCTTTGTGTCTCTTGTTTTCTCTTTCATGGTAATAGCTGGGCATGAGTTTGTGGGTTTCCTTGTTTGTTTTTAAAGACAGTGGATGGAGTTGGAAAAGGTTGTCTGTGCAGGGGGTGTGAACCTATTGGTTTAGCTCTGAATAAGGGGATTATAGAGTCAGAAACATGGGGAAGCCTTGTTCTGGTAGGTCCTGTACACATTCCTTCAAACTGTTCTGGCGTCTCTCCAAAAACAATGATGATTTATGTAAGGTACTGTGAGAGAATGACAGGAGCGTGAGTGTAAATCTGCCTCTCAGTAAGAGGAGAAAATATGCTTGCTATTTCGTTCAAGCTTGTTCAGGGGTAGAGAGAAGGGTAGGCAGGCATAATGCTGAGTAGTAAGGTAGGCGTTGCCTGTATCCACTGAGGAAACTGGGATGGTTTCTCAGATTAGTAACGGTTCCTCCTCTCATTTTCAGGTGAACAGTTCAAAAAAATTCAGCTTGACAGTACCTGAAACTTTAAGAGTTTTGGCAAAGGGGTCCAGGGTCATAGTTCAAATCAAAACTACCATGCTTAGGAGCACCTTGTGTTTGGAAGGCTGTGGAGGCCGAGGCTGGGGTTAGCTAGGCCATTCTAGCTGAGGCTGAACCACGTCAAGAGGCTTCTGTCCTTATCACTCAGCACTCTCCCACCCAGGTGGAGGATGTTGCCCCCCGCCAAACATCCCTCAGGGCTGGTCCCTGATCTTGGTGCCAGGAGCAGGCAGGCTGAGAGCAGCAGTTTCATTCACCAGCAGGACTTGTCTTGCCTCCTCCATGGCCAGACCCCACCACCCCACTTTCTCGTTCCACTTTCCTTGAGGAATGAATGTTGACTTGCATGGGGAAAGCGTTCTGCTCTTCGCGGGCATGTGGTTTATATCCCACATAAAGCTCTGCTAGGTTCTGCTTACTCCCCAAGCTGTCCCTTTCCCAAAACACAGCTCTCATGGGCTCCATTTTCTTCCCTGTAGCAAATGTCCCCCCAAAAAACTAGTGAAAAACTATGCTGCTCCCTCTTCCTGCTTAGCATATGAATGAGCAGTGATTCTGTAGATCCAAACCTCTGTTCCAAAGTGCCAAACCCATTCTGTTTGTCTTTTTAATTGCATTGGTGGTACATAAAGATCCTTTGGAGTGTACTGGAGTGAGAGATGCTGGCAGTACCTCCAGGGCTGTAAATCTCAGCCCACCCACAGGGCCACTTGTTGTCCAGGAGGTAAGTTATTCTCGCACTTTGTCATGGGGCTTCTCACATCCCGGGGTGAAGTCTCACAGCTGGCTTTGTCCAGGCTCTGCACTTTGTGCCAGGAGAGGGGTGCCTTTGTCCCCGGTGCTCAACGATCCCCCAACACCTTCCACAGGGTGACAACTCCTTGCAAAGTCAAGGTGAAGGCTGCCACCTACTGAGTCACCAGAGCTGCCTCTAGTGACACCTGAGCTCACCTTTGAGGTTTCTAAGCAGGCAGGGAGGCACACCAAGGCACAGTGCTGTAGGGAAGGATCTCAGTCAGTCCAGGATTCAGCAGGACCCTTGGTTCTGAATTTTTCATAAGCAGCATCAGTCTCTTGCACTATGTTTCTATTTAGACCCGTTTTGTTTGGAAAGAAGGACTGTGGTGTGAGTTAGCTTGATGCGCTCTTGCTTTTTAAGGAAGAGTCACCTTCAAAAGCACCCCGAGGATGTTACTCTATGTTCCATGTTTATAACACGGAGCTCCCACAGGAGCTATTAAAAACTGCTGCTGAGAATTATGCCCCAGACGCAATACTGGAGAAGCCAACCGCAGAGCAGATCAGGTAAACACTCCTGAACTTTAAATGCTGATGTTCTGACTAAAGTGATGCTTGAAATTTGAAAGGGTCAGAACAGAAGAGCTCTTTTCCCCCTCTCAAAATCTTGAGATTAAAGGCGTTTGGTCCCCAGGAGCTCTCATTGATCCCTGTCAGTACACACACATACACAGACATAGAGTAATTCTGTGTCTCCAGCTCTCCCACATAAGTTTTTAACTCTGTGAGGAATTCGTTCTGCCTGGAAAGAGCCTCCTCAGAGCTGCATGCTGCCTGGTCTGGTCGTGCAGATCATTAGTTGCACGGCTGCTAAATCTGCCGTTTTCCATTTCTGTCCCATGCATAAGCACAGAACTTTATACCAATCAGGCAAATGGTACTGATCTCCCCATGCGAAGACTTTCTCCCCAGCGTTAGGATGAGGCATCAGTCCCCTCGCGCTTCTCACATCAAATCTTATGCTGAAGCAACCTTCTCTTTGTTCTCATACTCGGGTCTCTGCGCATATAAGGTGGGCTTTATTGTAGTCAACTTCAGTAGTCTGTAAGTTAAGCATCTCATGCCTATCCTCCTCTATAGCCAGTAGAAAGAAGCATCTCTGGTGGATGAGTCATCTGGATTATTTTAGGTCCCTCATTTTAAATTAATTTCCCTATAGAAATGTCTTCTCCTTCACTGTCTCTAAAAAGACAACTTAAGTTTGGTACTTATCCACTTGGTAGGTAAATGCAGGGTGGGTGAACACAACATTAGCTTCTACAGATAATTCAGTCCTTTAGAGCCCACTGAGGTAAAAAAGACCACAAGGGATAGACTGACTGTGTATAGCGGTGGAGATTTAGCAACTGAAGTCTTTAACATGAGTGGTACTAGAGGCCAGATTTACTAGAATCATATTCTTAAAGCAATTAAGATCCGATTGTATAATGAATGAATTGGAGATCACCACAAAGCTATGAGTTTCCCACCCTTTTTTTGAAGTTGCAAAGACCTGGGATCATCTCGTTTAAGCATCTGTTGCAAGTACAATTTATTGTGCTGTTGCTGGGAGGATTACGATAAGGGAACAAAGCTGCAGAGTTAATTAATTAATGGAAGTCAGTGATGGGTGGGGAGCACTGTGAGGCTACAGGGTTCTCCATACCTTTCACAGGGCTCTCGTTACCCTGGAATGTGCTCATGGCCGTGAGGTGGGATCGTCTTTGATCTGCAGACAGTCACAGGCCTGCTTACAGCCAGTAGGTGTGTTCACAGTCTTCTGTCAGGCTTGATGGAAGGAGCAATTAAACCCCATTTATGTAGGAGATAGATAGCCTCGAAACGAGAGAAGGCAACACCCCAAAAATCCCATGCCATGGCCTGCACAAAGCTAGGCTCTATGGGTGGCTGGAAGGGTCCTGCTCCGGGGGAAAATGTACTGTTGCTGTTTGTATTTAGCGAACTTGTTCAAAGACTGTTTTCCATGCTTTTTCCAATGCCTGTTTGTAATCAATAACCGAGTAAGCCCAGGTGGGTTGTAGGTTTAGTTGAATGGGACTCTAGTCTGACTGCCTGCTGACAGAGGCAAGGCTGAAGAGCTCTGAGTGACAGCGCTGAAAAGGGAACGATAGCAAGGTATTGCCTTCAGGAACTTCAAACACATCACTTCATCAAAGCGTGATTCAAGACATCGCTCAGCAAGTTGCTACAGACGTAAGTTATCATCTGAATACCAAGCACATTCCCATAACTGCATCTGAAATAAAGAGAGTGCATTTCTTACTCAATATTGGTCAATATTACATCCTTTCCCTTTTGAACAGATGTGAGAAGAACTTTTTTTCTTAGCAGAGATGATAGGCCTGGGATCCTCTGCAAGTTCTGGGAACTAAGAAAAAGAAACAAAGAATATTTGCAAAAGCTACGGCAGTCCAGTGAGGAGTCTGGACTTTCAGGGACAGAGAGGAACCATGGGAGCTGCTTCTCTACATGCGCGTATGGACTGGTTTGCAGTC
Source organism: Pluvialis apricaria (assembly GCA_017639485.1). Taxonomy (NCBI): domain Eukaryota; kingdom Metazoa; phylum Chordata; class Aves; order Charadriiformes; family Charadriidae; genus Pluvialis; species Pluvialis apricaria. The sequence goes on from CM030010.1 coordinate 84,049,516, forward strand.
TCCTCTCCTTGCAAGAGCAGTCTCCCGGATTCAAACTTGAACTGACCAGAGAGGGAACTGCAGGCTGGAAATGCCCTTTGTTTCTCTGCATGGGTTATGGTGCAGTGAGTCACAGTGCGAGGCGAAAGCAGCTGTCAAGGGCACAAGGGATGGACAGCCTGCCAGAGGCACAGCTCTATTCTGACCTGCGCTCCCCTGCGCTCTGGCTGCTGCTGGCAGGGGATGTGATCGTGAAAACCACCCCCACCCACCTTCCTCCCCTCTTCGGAGAGAAAGCTGCCTAAAGCTCATGTGCCAAAGTGCTTTGCGGTACAGAAACCTCATGTTACTCCATGAAGCCACAGAAGGCGTGCCACAGTGCTGCATCACAGCACGGTATCTTTAGCTTATTTTCCTAAGGAAGTGAGTCTTAGCTATTGTGCAACGCGTGTTTCTCTTAGTCCCCTCTAACAACAGGCCAAATTCAGATACACATCAAGGATCTCAAGGATGTGATGTTTGTGTCTGTGTCGTGAATACAGCTCACTGGAGAAAGAACAAATTCCCCCCCAGTGCCTCCACTAAGCAGAAACTGGCAGTGCAGGCTCACCTCAGAGGGCTTGCAGGCTCCAGCTCTAGACACCATCCGGAGGAAACCTGGGATCGTCAGTCCCTGGGGAGCAAGTCCTTTAAACGGGCAGTGCAGGGACAGACAAAGGAGTGAAGATAAGAAAACTGTAGGAAAAAGCCTTTCTAAAGCTCAAGCCCATCCTTCCTTCATTCTTGTTCTGATCACAGTGTTTATGCAAATAATTCGATAAGCCTTAAGAAGTTGAACCAGTTGGCTGTTGACTTAAGCAGTTGTCAGCTCGGTAGCTGAGGGCACCCACTGGTCCGGCAGGATGAAAGGTCAGTGTGAAACTGTGTCTGGTTTAACACTCCTGACCCGTGTCGGCAACACAAACCAGAGAGAAAGTCAGTAGAACTTTTCCCATCACCTTTCTCTCTGACACCAAGCCAGTGTTTTGTTTACAAGGCTCAGGCAGCTCATCTCCTCAGCCGCAAAGCACGATCGAAAGTGGTCAAAAGAGCGTTCGACTACAGCGGTACCTTATAGACCACATCAAGCATGTAAAAAATAAATTACTGGGCCTCATAACCTTGATACTACATAGAAACTATATTATTCTCACAAAAATATGTAATACAGACAATTTCTTATTTGCCAACTGATTTTTCAGCTGATTGGATGTGCTGAAATCATGTTTTCAGATTTCTTGTCCACAGCCCTGAGGGAACGAAACCTGTTTTAAGGAAAAAAACAGAGATTCATGCCTCATTCAGATAACCCTATCTTCTGGGGTCTTAAGGAGCTCTCAAAATATTGCCAAATTAGCAAGAACTGGCAATTCTAATTTATCAGAGAAGTTTGCATGGATTGTGCATACATACAGTTAGGCTATGCCAAGCAGTTTGTCTCCTGGCCTGCAGAGAAGCAGCTGCAAACATGGCCAACAAGTCCTGGGCGACTAAGGCTTGCGCAGCCCTGACCAAAATCATCCGGCTCTACCAGGAGACCAGTATGAGGCAGTAGCTAATCAGCATTGGTAGCATTAGCTCTTCAGTGCTTGTCTGCAGTAGTCACTGGGGCCTTGTTTGTTCCCTGTAACACACACAGAAAACCCAATTCCTTGAATTTGGAAAACTGAGCTCACCGCTGGAGATACCGGACAACCCCTGTGGAGCTCAGCTTTGAACTACTCGTTCACGCAGATCAGAAGGGGATGCCTTTTGGGCTCTCATCCTTGCGAGGGTCACAGAAGCCTGTAAGAGACAACATGTCTTAGGAGAGTGGTGCCCTGGGGTCAGCGGAGCTGTGTGAACACTACCTTTCTCTTTTTGTTGGATCCTACTAGAGATTTACCTACTGCGCTGGATTCAAGGTAGTGCAAGCAATGCACGGAGCCAGCAGTAACCTGAAGTGAGCTGAACTCTGGGCTGGTGGCCCCTGTGACTGGAGATCTGTTTCACTCAATTCACAAGCCAGGAGCAGGGACAATGTGTGAGCTGCAAGGGTCCTGGACAATTGTTTAACAGCTACATTTTAGTCAATCCTATTAAACCTGGCAGCCTTACATATCTCACCAGCAGCCTCCTCCCTCCTCCACCCAGGGTCCAGTTGCCTTTAAACAGCAGGCAAGGTTCAAAATACGGCGTGTAGGAAAAGCACACCCCGACTTTCACTAAGTGTGCTTAATGGGACTCTACGGAGAGGTCACAAATCCAGCTGTGCATCCTTTGAAGAGCTTCTCTAGAGGAGATAGATCTTCTGGATCAAGGCTCTGTCTGTTCTTCTCCTAATTTATGAATAGCAGAAAGCAACAGCATCCTAGCTATGCATTTGGTGGGCGTAAAAGAATGACTCATTAGCTTAATGGAGAGTTATCTGGGCAATAAATGCATGAATGTATGTGACAATGAGTCACCATTTGATTGTGTGCCTGGGTGGAACAGATGCAGGTACCATTTTGCCATGAATTGGTGTAGGGCAGAGTTCAAGATGGGTTCAGGGAGGGTAGGATGATTTTTTTATAGCTTAACTAAAGACCTTTAGCTGTAAGATACAATTGCCAAGCTTCCCTGGCTTCACTCCACTAGCAGCATCACCCAAATAGGGTCAGTCTTGCTGGCTGGAAAGGTCTTGGAGCTACTCAGCTGGGGTTCCCCTGCAGGGTCTCACAAAGAAAGCCCAGTCTTGTCCAAAGCGTGTCCAAAACAGGAGCTAGCTGTGAGTATCAGCAGGCCCGTTTGGTGCAAGTTGTGCAGAAATGCTGAACCACCAAGCAGTCCTTCACAAGCAGCGCACGTTACTGCGCTGAGCTCACCTCAGGCTGAGCAGCAAACCCACCCTGGGGCCGCTGGGGCTGTAGGCTGGAGATGGCCGGCTGCCGAGCAGTGGGGCTGCAGTCCCCTGTGTACGACTCAACAAGATGGGGAGGTGACCGTTGTGCCCACACCGCGGCGGGCTCTCCAGTTTGCTCGTGGCCCTCATTGCGCTTGGGCTCCTGGTTGCCAGCTGGCAAACGTGCACCGAGCTGCTCCTTGCTGGTTTGCTGACAGTCCTACTTAGTGCCCTCAGCCCTGCTGATGGTCTCCTTCAACCAGTGTAGCTACAGAGGTCTCCCAGTCCTTCCCTCCTTACCCGACAGGCAGCAGCAGCTCGGCTAACGCTTGCTGGTCGCCCACAGCATAGACAGCGGCCGCGTGACGCAAGGGCGAGATAAGCTGATAGGGAACACCAAGACTGGACTCATTCCTCGGGGGCAAGGAGCCACGCTCGTCAAAGCAGACCCCTGGGACCACAAACCCCACTCAGCAGGCAGGCCAAGTGCCAGCGTAGTGCAGCTGGCGCCTTCCCGGTGTCCCCTTGCCATGCTGTTTTTGATGAAGCGCAGCATGTGGCAGGACTGCTTTGAGGAAAGCCTTCTGAGGTGACACCAGGCACCTCCCTGTGAGCTAGGTCTGGAGGAAGCTGCAAGAGGAGCACAGGCTTGTACAACTTTCATCAGGCCCTCTGTGTTCGAGGGTCTGTGTCCACGTGCCCCCTCACGTATCGGCCAGCTGGTTGTGTGAGCTTCAGAGCCTGACACGAGGCTGAGAGTGGCCATGTTTTGGTGTTGCCATAAGCCTGTCAGCACTGCCAGGGCTTGTGGCCTCTGCCGATGCTGGCGGGTGGCCTTGGGTGCTCCTAAGGTGTACCCCTTGTGCCTGTGGCACTGCTGCGCCTAAAACTTGTGTGCGGTCCTGTAGCTGAGGGATGGATGTGTGTGCTCCCTGAAATCCTGCACAGGGGTCTTCATCTGGGGGCTTCGAGCTGACGTTTTGGTTCAGCAGGAGCTTTTGTGACTCATCTTGGGAAAGTGTTAGCCCCGCATCACAGCCTAGGGCTTTTGGAGCGACCCACAGTCTTGATGCCTGTTATGAGGAGGAGGTTTGGGGAGGAGGATTGTGCGTGCTGGCCGAGATACCTCAATCTAATGTTCAGCAGTCATGAGATCTTAAGTCACTAGCTGCTTTTTAAAGCTCTGGCCTGGAATTTCTGATGGATGATAGATGCCAGAAAGTGAAATTACTCTTGTGATCAAGTGAATCGTCCCAGTATATGAGGGAGTTACAAAACTTCATTGGCACCATTACACAACAAACAATTGCAGCTGGTTTTGGGAGAAGAGTCTCCGCCCTGAAGTATGGTCTGTACCACTGCTCCGCTCATGTTTTTCCAGGGACTGAACTGGATTTGCAGGTGCTGGTAAAGTTGCTTTATGCGAGGCCATACAGTAGACAGGGGCTACAACTGACCTGGTGGGGTTTGTGGGCCTTCTGATAACCATGAAAATAGGACGACCAGACCTGGTGATGCAAATGTGGATGTAGGACTTCACTTCTGTATGGTTACGTGATGTTTCTTGCCTCAAGCTTAAAGCTGACTTCTGCGGACTCGTGTGTAGCCACTACCAGCGGTGCTGGGGTGTCACCCACACTGGTGGTGTTAGTCCAGAGTCACTGTGCTCACCACGTTAACCCCGTATCGTTTAGGGAGATTCCTTCCCATCATTCTCATCAGTGCAGCGACATCTTCTTAGAAGATCATCTTCTGTCGCCAAGCTGAGCCCAAACCCCCGGCCTACCCGAATCGCAGCAGGGAGTGAACAGGCAGCACAATCCACATGCGAGCCGGTGAGCGCCGGTGTTTGATGTGGCTCGCTTCCCCAGGGCCAGCCAAATTCCCACCCGCCACGGCACTCGGGGTAACAGGACAAACAAGCAGCGCCGACATGACAGCGCTGCCAGGTGTTTTGACACTAAGGAGTTGGGGGAGTTCACAGCGGAATACCAAACAGACAGCACCAACGGAAAAAAGTACTTTCCCCTTCTGTCTAACAACTCTGCAAAAGCCAACAGGCAGTCAGTCCAAAGTGCCACACGCGTATTAGGACTTGGTAATTGAATTAAATCGTACAGCCTCATGATGACAGAGCATAGACGTCTATAGGGCATATTGCGCAACCCTCTTAGCGTTCTCCTGTACCTGGAGTGGCTACTCCTCTAGGGGAGAACTGGCAAGGGTATCTAGCAAGGAAATGGCCATACTGATATGGCATGTTGGAGCAAATACCTTCAGCACACCTCAAAATTTAAGTCAACATTTACATACATCAGTGCTGAGTGTGTAAATTTTGGTGTTAGTGTAAATATATAATGAGTAAACTTTAAATACAGACAGTCTGATTTTTTTCCCTCTGTGCAACATCCAGGGAGGTCAGGGAGCACTTTTATTTAGATGACTTAATATGTATTTTAGGCTTTGTGTAGGAATACAGGACTGGAAAGTTATTCCTAGTGCATCAAGTCCAGCCGCTGGCATAGCAAAGACACACATCATATATTCCTGTTAATTCATTAATCACACTCCAGTTTAAACCCACTCGCTTTTCCTGCCCCAGCTTCCCTTACCGAAGGGTCACCGCAGAATGTCAGCGTGCATCCCTGCTGAGTGTCTGCACACTTCTCACTCTCCGTTTGACTGGGTTTAGACTCAAGTTAGGTCTTTAACACACATTCCACATCCACCTTGCTGATTTGTTATGGACTCAGGAACTCACAGGACCGGATGCATAGGAGTTTAAGGGTTTGGAAATCCCTTCTGAAAAAAAACCCACAAGACACAACAGCCTGTAAAATTTGACACTCCTGCTGATCAGAGACTCACACCTAGTTCTTGGTGCTCGTTTTGTATTAGCCTTATACCTAAAAGAAAAATACTAATAGCAAAACTGCAAATACTTCGTTTCTACAAAGCCAGCAGTCAGTGGAGGCTGTTCCAGTGCTTTCCATATGGCAGTGCTATAAACAGCGTTTAGTCTCTGGAGGAAAGCAGCCACCACCAAGAAACTCAGAAGTAACAATATCAATTAATTTAAAATAAGTTTTTCATTGTTCCTTGGAATTGTATGCCTCAAAGCTCGGTAAATGTGGTACTGATTTGGAGTTTTATGTATAAGGTAACGATTCCTTTTTAATGGTGCAGTTCTCTCCAGACTTGATTTTCTAGCTATTTTATGTCAGTCTTCTGTGATGGACCCCAGTACCCTTTGTTTGGCAGATCATGAGCAAATTGTCTGTAAGGTGTTTGGTCCATGAAAAACAAAAGGGACATGAAATGCCCTTTTTTTTTTTAAATTATTTGGGAAGGCTTTTTTTTTTAACTTGTCTTCATGTACCACAACAAACGTTGTGGTGTGTCATTGCAGGATCTTGTTCTTTCTAACTACTCAAAGAAACGGTGATAACATCAGTAGGCTGCTAGGGAACGACTTCATTTGATGTCTGCCACTGGGCTGGTTTGTGTGTAAGGGTACAGTCTAGCTCTCCCGAAGTCGATACAGAAATTCCTACTCATCTCCGTGAGGATCAGACCAGTATTGCTAAAAACAGGGGTTTGTGGTTGTTTTTTTTTAAAGACCAGGACGCAGGAGCATGTAATGTGAAGCAAACGCTCACGGGCAAGTCGTTTGTGCACACAACTGCAGGTCAGACATGTGATGGTTGTGGTAATTATGGGTTCAAATCCAGTTGCCATTAAAGTGGGCATTTTTCACTCAACTTAAGACTTCCCCTGTGATCCAATGTGAGTCCAGCAGACCGAGGCCCATCCACAAACCCATTTCATTCACCTCTCTGCCTTTTCTCACGTGCCACGGAGAAGGCAGGAGTAAACTACTGGGGCCATGCACGTCTACCAAACTGCTGGGTAACTTCTCGAGAGGAGAGGAGAGGAGAGGAGAGGAGAGGAGAGGAGAGGAGAGGAGAGGAGAGGAGAGGAGAGGAGAGATAGGGGGAGGCCTCTGCTTGTGCCAGCAGCGTGTCCCAAACCCTGCAGCCGACCCCAGTAACTAGTGGCTTCTCTGGGCCCTCTCTGATGAGGTGGGTGGGTGTGCATCAGCCCTGCAGTAGCAGCCGTAAACCAAAAATCAGGGCCCAAGCCTGAGCATCAGGGCCCTTCCCAGAGAAAAAAAAAAGAGCATGCTCCTCTCCCAGTGCTACACCCTTCCTTTCCAACCTCTCCCCTAAATCCAGGTTACCCAATTCCAACGCGATCTAGCTCACAGCTGTCACTTTGAAATGCTTTCCTCCTGTCACCCTTGTCTGCCCTTCGCTATTTCTTAAGCACTCTGTCACATGCCTTGCATCGCATGACTTAATCGTTTGAGACTTTGGACTCGATTTACATATATAAACAAATAAAAAGATACACACCTGCAGCCGCTTTGGCCAGCTGGCAACTGCCTGAGCAATATCTGCATTCCTGGATCATGAGATTTAGCAGGGCAACAGATGTGACTTGCATGAAGTGCTCCTCGCTGATAGCCATTGGCAGCAACCAGCGCCTTTGCTCCCCTTGGCCCATCTCCCGTGAAGATGAGGTACAGCGAGAGGAAGGCCCGGAGCACCAAATCCAGCCATCTCTGCTCCTTTTTGGGCAAGCACCTCGCATCTGCTCCAGCACACGGCCCACGCCCACAAAATTGAACCAGTACTGTGGGAGTGGTTGGGAGTCTCCATGCAGGAATTGAGGCGCAGCTGTATCCCCGTCATACACACAGGTAGCAAAGACAGGGCATGTTCCTGAAACCTCACTGTCTCCATCCAAGAGCTTGCAATGGGAAAGGAGAATTGGAAGGGTGGTATCGGGCTTTAACCCCAGCCGGCAACCAAGCACCACGCAGCCCCTCGCTCACCCCCCCCGGTTTGGATGGGGGAGAGATTCAGGAGGGTAAAAGTGAGAAAACTCACAGGTTGAGATAAAGGCAGTTTAATAGGCAGAGCAAAAGCTGCACACACAAGCAAAGCAAACCAAGGACTTCATTCCCTGCTTCCCAAGGGCAGGCAGGTGTTCAGCCATCTCCAGGAAAGCAGGGTTCCATCACACGTAACGGCTGCTTGGGAAGACAAATGCCATCACTCTGAACGTCCCCCCCTTTCCTTCTTCTTCCCCCGGTTTATAGGCTAAGCACAACATCATATGGTCTGGAGTACTGCTTTGGGCAGTCGGGGCCAGCTGTCCCAGCTGTGTCCCCTCTCAACTTCTTGTGCACTCCCAGCATCCTCGCTGGCAGGGAGGTGTGAGGAGCAAAAAAAGCCTTGAGAGCTTAACAACAACTAAAAACACCAGTGTGCTATCACACTGTTCCCATCCCAAATCCAAAACACAGCACTGCACCAGCTGCTAGCAAGAGACTTAACTCCATCCCAGCTGAAACCATGACAGGCGGGATGAGAGAACAGACGCATTGATGTCAAACCCTGACTTCCTTTAAATAATGAGCAAACCTCCCTTTGCCTTCTGCATATGGGCAAGAACCTCAGCTATGTTGTCTTTATAGTCTGGGCCGGGTGACAGTCGTGGCCCAGGGTACCCCCTTTGTCCCCACCACGTGAGCTGTTTGAGCATTCCACCTCAGCTGTAAGCTTATATACAGCTTGGCAGGAGCACATTTCCACCAAGGGCCACCTGATATTTCAGTTCGGTGTATGAATGCCAAACCTTGGCTCCTGTCTTGAAAATTTTGACAAAAATGGTTCAAGATGTTACAGACCCCAACTGAATGTGGCTCAGAGGCAAACAGAAATCTCTGGATAGCCATTGCACTGCAAAATCCGGACGTTCCTTCCTGCAAGACTTAAGGAAAAGAAACGTGTAGTTAAAGCCCTGCTTGGTTTCAAGGGCACATTAAGTGCTCAGCACTTTCTGATGAGGGATTTTGAGTAGGACATGTGAGGAACTGAGGTTAATAAATGATCAAACATGTTTTTGATAGTTAGCATTTCGTGGCATTGCGTGAAAAGCATTGGTAGCTCCTGTGGCAGGAATGAGAGTGCCTGCATGTTTTAAGTCAGGCATGTGTTTAAACACTTGAGTCAATTAAAACTCCAGGGCAGCGCAAGTTTCATTAGTAGTAATCCAGTGTTTCACCACAGGATACCCTAATTGTTCCTCATCAGGAAGATGTGATCCCAGGGACAGAAAGATTAAGCTTTTAAGAAGCTCAAATGATAACATTCAAAGCACTACCCTAAATTATAATGAATTGCCTGTTCATCTTGTAGACTTTGATGATAGCAACCAAAACACATGCATGTTGGGCAGCTGGTTTTGGGGACAGACTTCCCCTGGATTACAGCAAATCACCGGATAGCAACCTATCACGGTTTAAGGTGTCCCAGTACGTCATGATACTTCGCTCTTCCAGTTCAGTTTTCATAAGACCCTTGGGAGCTTTGCAACACAGTAATTAAGCCTCTCTACTCTATTGAGAAATAAGCGTGTAGGAGCAACACAGGATCTCAGCACAAGCAATGAAAAATGTAGATGATTGATTGATGTGATTTGGGAAATCCTGTGTATAGATGGCATCGGTCCCTGGTCGCAGGTGGAAACTCTAAACTTTATCTAACATGGTCATCCTTGCCACATGGTAACTGTGCAGAAGGCACTGGCTATGGAGACACCTTTGGAATCAAAACAGCAAATGAAAGCAACAGAGATCACCGAGAGAGATCAAGACTGTCTCAGGGACGTCTGGATTCATTCTCTCCACCTAAACCCCAGCCACCCGGGCCTTCGGTCCGCACTCTGCTGCTTGTGACTCAAACACCTTTAGCCAGGAACTGTGCAGGGAAGATGTCTGGAGCCAGCGTGCAACCACACGAGAGACCAGTGTGTGGAGTAACTTCTCTCTCTTTGTTTCTCAGATTTAGAAGACCTCTCCCTGGCTCATTTCCTCTAACCTCTGTTGGGGAACCAACCATCCACTACATGCTGCTGCATGAGGTGAGGCGGGTGAATATCCATGACACAAGCGACAAAGCAAATTGAACCGCTGATCATTACAGTCCCTTCTTACTGTGGCCCTAGAAGGCATTTACTCCTGTTCCCTGCAGGGCAGCTCAGACCAGTGATATTTGGGACCAAGCCCCTGGTGGTCGGCCTCTGAGGGGACACAGGCAAGGACAGCTCAGGGTCTCGTTAGCACTCTCACCCAGCAAGTCACTCCTCTGGCAGGATTTTATCCTGTGCTGTGTTTTAAGCTGACACCAAGAGTTCTCCTGCTCCTCGTGTGCAGAGTGTTGTAGGCAAAAGCCATGTTATAAAGATGAAGAAGGGAAAAAAAAAAGTAGTGTTTTATTGCAGTAGTGCAAATGAAAGGGAACGGAAAGCAAGGCTGTGAAAGTGGTGGGAACTAGACTAACGAGCAGGAGAGTTGCAGTGCATTCAAGGGCTTGGAAAGATCTCCCCAGACGTGTGCGGTGCTGTCCAGACCAGGTTGTGCAAAGAGGAGACATCCCAATGGAGCACTTACAGATCGATGGCACAAAGAGAACACCTGGTGTGGGTAACGACTGGAGCTCAGCATCATGGGCAAAGCAATTAACTAATTAGAAAATACAGGATAAACACATGATAGAAGCTGGTAGGAGGATACGTGACAGACAGAAGATGAAACAGATTCAACTTAGATGAAGGGCGATCATGGGATATATTCAGAGGGCTGGGCAGGTGGTACCGTCTCCACATCCTGGTCAGCCCCCATCCGTCACCTGTGTCACCGTGAATGAAGGGGCCTTCCTGTCAAACCCTCTTCGGAGTCTAGCCTTATGGCTGGGCAAGGCTGGGAGAAGGTGGATCAGAAACCATCTCTGGAGCACTTGGGCTACGGCCAGCGGAGGAGCATCTGCCCGCTGGGGTGCTGATCATGGGAGGGGCAGACCCTGGAAGTAGCAACCACCAGCAGCACCTCGGCGTGTCAGCACAGAGCACCCGGGCACCTGGCTCTGTTGACTCACTGTGACAGTAAACGTGCCCTCCTGCGTTGAGAAGAATTCTGGGGATGAGGCCCCAAAGACGAGCGGCTGCCAGCCCCAGCCATACTGTGCACAAGGCAAGGAGGAGAGCGTGGAGGAAGCCCAGCGGCTCTCGAGGGGCTGTCCAGACCAGCGCTGCAGCAGTGGAAGCCAAGATGTTTTCCCAGGGCAGGTTAAAGCCGGACAGAAGTCAGCATTAAAGACAGATCCAGAGATAAAAAAGCTCAGATTTACATAGATTTACTTTGCCACATCATTCACAAACACACTTTGATCTTGAGTCATCTGTTGCTATAATTACTGAAAGATGGTTGATGCAAACACACTTCCCACTGTGGCTGGGTCACTGCAGCAGGGACTTGCTTGCTCTAGCGCTGACCCAAGCCTGCCTTCCCATTCCCTTCTCTGTTCAAAGGGCTTCGCGCTGGGGGTTATCCAACACGTAGCTATTCTTTGGGTATCAAACCTTCTTGACGGGCAGTCAGTGAGCCCTTTACCACGTGTATGAAGCAGTCGCCGTGGAAAGAGGCTCTGGTATAAGGGAGAGCTATAGAGAGAGCTCGTCATGGGCAGACAAACTACTAAGCCGTGCCTGGGGGTAGCTCAGGATCAGACAGTTCGGGTGCTTATCTGCGGATGATCACTGCACCTTTTGATGTTCCCCTGCTGCTGTTTGGACAAGCCCATTCAGGAGCTGTTCCAGAAAAGCCACTCCAGTTTACGGTTTTAGCAGAGTAAGACAGGATCTGATCCTCGATGTAAACACACCTTCAATAAAACAGGTGCATTTTATCTTCTGCAGCTCCCTACCTCGCAGCCTGCCTCCGCCAGCGAGGTCATTCCCGCCTGCCTCCCGCTGCTCCCTCTGCCTGCCGATGGATGGCATTCCTACAGGACAGGCCACGACTTGCCGTCGTTTTCTTTGATGCTGCCCGCAGGCTGCAGAGAGAAGATGCCAATGCGGGGAAGAAATTGCTGCTTCATGAAAAAGGGAGAAGGGAAATCATGGCGAGTAAGGATGACGACAGAAGAAGCCTCTAACTTCCTGGGGACAAGAGAGAAAGGAGGTAAGTTAGAAATGCTGTCTCCCTTGAACTGACATGCAACCATTACTCCAGGAGCTGGAGTTTAGTCTTAATTAGCAGTTGCGGACTCCAGAGCATCTTCATAGAGGAGTCAGTTTTTGTCTTGAGTCAGTTTTGGCTGGTGCAGAAAGGGTGCCCACACAGCCCTTGGAAGCAGCCAGCGTGAGGAGGAATCATCTGCCCAGGCACAGCGGCGTGGGCTGCTGAGGGGCAGGTTCACGTCTGTGGAGAGCCTGCAGGGCAGGCGCTGAGACGCAGGGCCGTGTGTCCCTAAGGGCCGCCTGACATAAAGATAGTGCTGCTCATTCCAGAGACAGGACCAAAATGAGATGCAAACGTCTCCGGGTGCAGCAGGAAAGAGACAAAGGCCTGTGGACACACTGCTCACACACAGGGCCTTCTTTTAGTAACCATTGGAATGGTAAAACACTTCCAGAAGAATATTCCTCTCCATGTCGGGCTGGATACCTGCCCATCTCAGTGCAAAGGTCCTTCACCTTCTACTAAGCGTGATGAAGCCTCGCAGAGAGACTGTGCAGAGCTTGGTGTGCAATATCCCACCCATTTTATGTTAGAAATTGCCTCGGTCGTATCTGAACTCGCTGTTCTTTCTCTCTTTCCGTGCCAACAGCAGGAATGACATCAGAGGCACTGAGTCATGAGCAGCTGTGCCACGTTAGCCCAAGCGCTGTGCCCTCTGGTCTTTTCAAAAAAACCTTCCTAAAGCAGGTCGCTGTCACCCACGTTAAAGACCAGGTTACCAGTGTCGTCCATTGCCAATCAGGAAAAGAGAGGGCGTTTTATTAGTTTTATCAGTTTGCACTTTGCCATATCAGTGGTTTCCGGTTCCACTTGCTTGTCCTTCTTGTCCATGCAGTTTCACTCGCTCCCAGGGCTGTTATGGTCAGATTGTGTTTGTTAGCAGTTGCCACATGGGGATTTGACTTAAACAAATAACGTAACAAGTAGCACACAGGAAATGAGAGGAGAAAATATTTATGGGAAGTGTAATTTTGGAGAAACAGGCCACTTAGTGAAGTTTGTTTCAGATGCCCTGTTTGGAGGCTTTTTTACTTATATGTCACATAAGTTCTTAGGCAGGAGACGGGGGAATTCCCCTGTGTATATAACTGTAAGTTACAGAAGAGGCTTAAATGGGAACACAGACTTTGAAAGGCCAGGATTTCACAAGCAGAAGATCTACGCTGAAAGTTCCAGGTTAATCCTCACTGTCGCAGTGGCGATACAATCTCTAAGAAGAGCCTTTTCCGGGTTTCTTTTGCCTTGGATCAAAGTCTTGACGAGCTCGTTCCAGTAAGTCATGGTCTACAGCTTGTCCCAGGCCTCCATACATCTTTGACATCCTCGAACCTGAGCAACAAGGTCTGGTGTATCTGTGATGTAGAGCTGGATGCGAGTTCCTCTCCTTCCGCCCATGCCTTGAGGGTTAGGGGTCCCTAAATTGGTCTTGGGCTGCAGCCCATCGGCCCCAGTGAGGAGGCCTAGGGAACTAAGGGTAGGTGTTGGCAGTCATCACAAGTAAATCTACAGGGATATCAATTGAGCGGTGCCATTCACTGTTGCAGCTGCTTGAAACCTGAATCCCACTTTGCTCCCACGCCGACCAAGGCAGCTCTGCCTGCTAGAAACGAAAACTATTCCTGTAGAACATGTCAGGAGTGAGGTCCTGAGGGAAGGACTCAACACAGCACTGGCCCTTCACTGCTTCCAGCTCCTTTCCCGCTTCCTTCTGTAGATCTTCAGCTTTCTTAGAGCATCCGCAGTCCCTTTCTGCCTGTTTTCCTGCTCCCATGGTAACAAGAGGGATCTCTTACAGGCCCTGCCTGCTCCCTCCCGAGACAGCCCTTCCAGTAGAGCAGTTCTCCAGTCCCACCTCTCCCTTGTCTCTCACCAGATCTGTTGCCACGCACAGGAGTCGAGCCCTTGCTCCTGGGAAGCCAGTTCTAGCTCGTCCTCTGGAATAGAAAAGAAAAAACCCGACATTTTCTATGCCAGTCTTTACCCCTTGAGGTGCGCAAACACCTGCTCAAGGCAGAATGTTTTCTTGGGGCAGGAAGTTGAGCCGTAGGCTGCAGCCTGGGATCGAGACTCGATACAGGAGCATGCTCCTCTCTCGCCTCATGGTGCATGCGCACACCAGTGCTGACCAGGATGGGTGCAGCTCCTCGTCAGCCAGCCTCTTGGCTTCCCAGCCCCTCTCTTGTGCAGGGCATTCTTCCTCTCTCTACTCTTCAGGTTTCCTTTTCATGGGTACTGCTCCCCTTCCCTCATCCTATCTCCAAAGACTGTAATTTTCATGAATTTCTTTGTGTTACAGTTTGCTTTTCACAGTTATGTTTAATACCATCTCACATTGTAAATGCAATATATCATTACTAACTTTTGACAGACAAATATTTTCACCATTGTCAAAATGAAACACACTAATGTTATGGCAACAAAGCAATTGCATTGTCAAAACAGAAAGTTCACGTTCTTTATGATTCCTGTTCATGGGAAATTGCCAGCTCTGGAGTTTTGCTCCTGTCTGCCCATGGGAAATGCTAGAAAGGCACTGCTGAATGAAAAGAGCTCCACAGCCTTTAACACTCACGTTTTTCAGACATCTCCAGTGACTATTAACGCAAATCACTGAACATATATTATCTAGGGCCATTCCAATTCAGCTCCAGGTGCTTTCTGGAAGGAAGGAACATCTGAGATCTCTCAGACCTGAAAATAACTCACTTTGCACTAGCATCACTGAACCGCTGAGGTATTCCAAGCCCAGTCTGACCTCTGGCTCTGTGAGGATCAGCTCGCTAAGGCTCATGCCTGTCGTAACAGCCTGGTTACCAGCTCCCTGGTGGAAAGCGAGTGGAAAAGTACTGCCAAGATGGACTTCCCTCACCCCCTCATCAAGGGCCGATGACACAACATAGCGTGCCTGGTATCCTCCGTTTCTCAAGCATCCTCTGCGCTAGGGAGGGACCTCTTCGAAGGCTGCAATAGATGGAGCTGATAAAGCGTGCCCACAGCAACTACGAGGAGCTGGTAGGTCACATGAGGCATAGCTCATCAAGATGGCAGCAGCAAGAATTACGTCACATTTGGTTGATCCACGTATCACCGCCTCGATTGCAGAAAGGATCAAAGCATCTATAAATAGTTTAAGTAACCTGTACCCTTATGAAGGACTGTAAGGAATACTGTTTTTTAGGTCACAAAACAGGCAATTATGTGCCAAGAGGAAATTGCCCAAATATTTGTGATGCGTTGTTGCTTTTCTTAATTTCACCTTCATAGTGTGTCAGTTCCAAAGGGTCAATTACGTTTCCAAAAGATGCATGTTTCTGTAATTATACTGGGTCTACAGTTAAAGTAAGATGTGCCCTGCAATCTGACACTTGACCATGGGAAATGCTGTGGGTATGGGTAAGGCAGGCCAGGTAACCCATGAGCATCCTCACCTAATGACTGCCTTTCATTTCATCTAATTGCTGGTCTGCCTTGAGAAGCACCACAGCTTTCTCGGGCTACCAAAGAGCCAAGCTTTCTGCCTCTGCTCCGTGCCTTGATCATTTCCCAAAGGCCTTCAGGGACCCAAGTTTCTGGGGGTGGTGACAGGAGGCAGCAGAGAAACACAGCGGTGTGCTGAGCCAGTTGGGAACTGCACTGGGAGAAGAAGGGAGCGTGTTAAATAACTGTAGTCTCAGAAAGAAGGCAAATTGGGTGTTGTAATTGACACAAGGCATCTCACCTAAAGAGGTGCAACTCCTTTACATTTGATTCTCAATTTCTAATTCACTGGATTTGAAATAGTTTGGGAAAATAAAGGCATGGGATGCAAAAGAAAGCTTGGCCCAAGATTGGCGCCAAAGGTTTTCCTGGCTCACCCTGCCAGCGTTCGCGGAAAACAGCTGTCACACAGGAAGCCACAGGCCACATTTTCCATCTTGTGTGTGGAAGGGGATGCGTGAAGTGTGGCGTCTCCCTCCCATGTCAGCATCTGAGCAGCGAGGAGGTACTGAGCCGCTGAGCGCGCAGCGGTGGGGCGCTGGCAGTGCGCTCCTCTCCTGGGGGCCAGAAGCCAGGGGGGTGGCAGAGCCAAAGTCCTTTCCCACTTGTTTCTGCTCTGCGGATTTAGCCCGCATCCAGGCAGACATGCACCTGAGCATTGGCTTCATCGGCCGGGAGTTCTCCTGATTCTGAAACGAGGTGATCAATGGCAGCCCACTCCGTGAAACTGTGTTTACTCATGGCATTGGGCTTGGGAGTTGGGTAACTCTTCCAGCCTCTGCTTTGAGGCCTGCTGCTCCAGCCTCTTTTTTCGATAATTGGATTGTTTCTAGAGCTTTCTTACGATTCATGAGGCTGTTCTGCTAGGAAACAAAAGGCAGGAGAAGCCCACCCTTGAGGAGGCCTGATGGCAGGAAGGAAGGGATTAGGAGGTGGCATTCAAGGCTCGCACTCGTAGCCAGCCCTTCCCCACCAACAGGACGTGCTCCTGCTGTGAAGTTTATTTGGAAAGCTCTAAAAATACCAACTAATTGCCTTGCACAGACCCATTGGTATACAAGGAGCACTTTGCAATGT
Organism: Pluvialis apricaria; assembly: GCA_017639485.1. Taxonomy (NCBI): domain Eukaryota; kingdom Metazoa; phylum Chordata; class Aves; order Charadriiformes; family Charadriidae; genus Pluvialis; species Pluvialis apricaria. The sequence goes on from CM030010.1 coordinate 84,066,099, forward strand.
AAATATGCTCCCTTGGTACACTGAGAATTAGATAACAAGACCAAGCTCATAGCTCTTACAGGAACACAGCTTGTCACCAGCGCAGCCTCTGTCCCCAGAGGCCTTGAGTTATTCCTTTCCCTTTATTCGTAGTGAGTGGTTTCTGTGCTGAAAAAATAACATGTGAAAATGTGTACACTTGCTGTCTGTCTGATCGGTTTTATGTCCCCTTCGTGGCACTGGCCAGAGAACTCTCAAATTCCCCCAGCCTGGTCCGTCTGTGTCAGCAGACAGTTAAAATGAGTTTCCAGTTCCCAACAAAAGCATACCTGGAAAGCGAAAGGAGAAACTGGCCATTGTAGAGACACGGTCCTTCCCCATTCTGTTGCAGGGCCTAACCCATGGCTGTTGGCGCTGAAGCACAGAGCTGGGAGCCATCGCAGAGTCTCCAGGAGGACAGGGAGGTCACGTAGTGCAACAAACTGTAATGGAGCCAGGTGCCAGATGGGAGAACGCCCATAAACCAGAAAATGTAAGTGATTGATTGTTTCTGCAAGATAAATACACATACAGTTGGCTGGAGCCAGTCTGAACTAACAAGGGCATGCCAGGACAGGGGAGGTGTGTGAATAGGGAAATGAAAAATTGACTCCTAGTAAGAGTGGGTGCATTTCAGAAAAGATGTGTTACTCTGGCGAAGATTCAGGCCAGGTGAAATGGGATGCCAGAGAGAAAAGTACGGGACTGTTGTCCCAGCCAGGCTCCTCCTTGTGGGCATTGGCCATGTTTGTGGCTGGTTTGCCTTATCCATAATATACGCACCTCTAGCTGTTGCCCTGTAATCTCTGTCAGCTTTTGGATCTCTGTGAAGGAATAGCAAAGATGGGAGCAAAGACATTTTGTGTAAGCAGCAATCCTTGAAACATTGCAGCCCGGTTTTACCAAGAAATTTAGCCTTCCTTGCAGCTATGGACGTAATTCCCTTTCCTCATCCCTCAGCCAGCCCTGAATGTGCCGAGGCTGTGACCCAGCTGTATAGAGAGGTACTGGCTGGCAGAAGCGCTACTTTGACACCTGCATCAAGGAGGCCAGGCTCAGGCCTTCAGAGAGGGGAGAACCTACCAGTTAGAGGAAGCTGGGAGATAGCAAGGGCTGATTTTTCACTCATCTGATGACTTTACTGTAGAACTAAGGGAATGAACGTCACTCACATTCAGTCATTTGCAAATAATCGACCTAAAGTAAACCATCTCCAGTTACGTCTCCTTCAGGTGTAGGCAACTTCCAGGTCCTGGCTGGGTGGGGGATTTCCTGTCTGCGTTTAGTTTGTACCTCTCCCAAGGTTTGCGGTTTGCAGGGTGGTTCGTGCCTTCCATTAACACCTGCTGGGTGTTTAACTCATTTTTAATTTTACGACTGGGGGAGTCAGTCCTGACTTCTGCAACTGGCAGAATGCATCCTGGCAGCTGAGGCTGTGCCGCCTTCTTCTGTCTGCTGCGAGCCAGAGGGTTTGCTCAGTTTTGTTTCGCTGAAAATTGCCTTGATAGTATAGAAACGGAAAGATAGAAAGAAAGGGAGAAAGGCAGGAGCACGCCTTTCAAGTTATCTTTGTTCATTTGCCAATGGGCTATGCCAAGCCTTGCGTTCTGTCTGCGCACTCTAAAAAGCAACCTCCACCCTCCCAAATAGAAAGTAAAGCTCATGAAATCTTCCCAGTTTACACATGAAGCTGCCTCAAATGAGGCCGGATCAGTGGCGCGCTGGGAAAGCTTGTCCTGAGCACAGTGAAGGACCCCAAATCTTCCATTTTCCCAAACACCTGTGCGCTGCCAGTATTTATGAGTACACGCAGTCAGTGTGTATTCTGAATTAACAGGGAGCCAGCTTAACCCTCTTTTTACCCGACTCCAAATCGTACAAGTTCAACAAGATCAGCCACAGCAGCCTTCTCTTTGGAGCAAACATGCCGCAGAAACTCACTTGGCTTTCAGATGCCACCGTCTGCTTCACTGAGCAGGACGGGCACTTCGTCTCTGTCCGCTTCTGGTCAAGCAGCGTTTGCACCTTGTAGCCTGGTGGAGCTGCCTCAGCGTGGAAGTGCTGCTTTTGTTTTTCGGTTTCTACTTCACAACCTCACAGATATATTTAGAATATATCTGCTGTGAGTAGATACATTTAAAAAGCTAGGTTGAAAGGGGCATTTTTGTTAAGGATGAACCAAAATAATCTAATCTAATCTAATCCTGGCCATTTTCACCACAAACACATTTCAAAAGGAAAAAATCCAAAGGGTTTCCTTAAAAAGAAATGAAATTACATAAAAACAAAATGAAATGAAAATGAAACATGTCACCGCCTCCTAGTCCTTCAGTCAGCCAAACATACTTGCCAAATTCAGGCTATAATCCTTGTTTCCTGCAAGTGTATAAACAATCCACCAGATTAAAATAATATTAATGCATCCAGTGGTAGTATTTAAATATATTCTTGCCATAGTTTCTTTTCAAGTTCACCGCAGTCAAGATCTGTATGGTTTTGACAAATATTAAGCCACAGGCTTCTCAGGTCAATGGGAAGTTTTCATGAGAAGCTGTGGGTTTTGCTGTGGCCCGGACATACTGGTCCCCTGGTGATGTCCTGGGAGCAGTTAACCCCAGCGCTGCAGTATCTCTCTTTCCAGACAGATACTGAAGAGCAGCCCCCCATCGGTACGGAGTTTCTGAGATAACAGGGAGGTGCCCCCCACCCTGCTGATGCCAGCTAAGTCCTTAGCGTGGAAGGATCTTTGAGGGACATGGAGATACTTCATTTGACCTGCAGCCAAGGCGATAAATTTTAATTAGAGTCCCGGACAGATTAGAGGTACAGTCATGGATGTGTGTATCCGTACTCATGCAAAATCCATCTCTGAGGTGCAGTATTTCCATCACATGCCATAAATCCATCTCCAGGACACATTTCAGTCCTGTGTCACAAATAATGCAGTTGGCATGAATTCAAACGAAGTGCTTTTTGAGCACCACCTTTTCTTGAGGCCCGTTCAAAACTTCATGTGGTAATAATGATCACAAAACGCTTCTTTAGGGCTGGGGCAATGGGAGCACAGTTGAGTCAAAGACCGGCTCTCGGCGCTGAGGTGTGCGTGGCGTGTGAAGGATGTCTGGGTGGCTGTACGTGCTCGGCTCATGAAAAGGCAGTGGGAGGGCTGGGGTCTGTCCAAGCAGCACGGGGTTCCCGAGTGTCTTTGTCCACAGAAACCGAGCAGCTCCCCCCAGCCGATGGCGATGGGACAAACCCCAGCTCCACACAAAGCAAACACCGCAGCGGAAGCTGTGATTTTACAGAATACACCCCGCTGCCAAGATCTCACAGGAGATTGCTCGCCGTTTACTCAGTAGACAGAGCTTGTCTTTGCCCGCTTGGTCTTCTGCCAAGCACACCCAGGCACTGGCTGCTGCCCGTTGCTCCGACATGCTGACTGTCTTCCAAGGTGTTAAAAGAACCCAGCTTGCATGGGGCCAGCTCCTTCCTCCCTAATTTGCCTTCTGCTTTGATCCAGAAACCTCTGAGCAGGCAGGACCTCTCCAGTCCTCCTCTTGTCCGGCTGAGGTATTGCACGGCTGGGCTGCAAGGGGGCATGCACAGGCCATGTGAACGACATTGTCTTTAGGGCACAACGGCAAGGGGGTCCCCATTTCGCTCCCCATTAGAGTGGCTTTTCCATCACACCAGCAACTGGCTGTCTCTTGCTCTCTCTCGTCCTTTGGACAAAGAACAGAGAGACGAAGGGTTGAAACTCTTTTGCTCTGCGCTCACCTGTGTCTGAGGGAACCGGACAGAAGGGGCTGCTGTGGAAAGCACATGGCACATGTGTGGCTCGAGAGCTTTTAAGAGAGAGGCCATTTGAAATGGGCATTTCCCTCCCTTTGTTTCTTTCCTGAGGAGTCTAGGACTTGGGTGTTTCTTTGGGGTTAGACAGATGCAAGACATCCACACACGCCTGGAAATCTGCCTGGAAAACCGCAGAGACACAGGGAGAAACCGAGTGTGGACTTCACGCTGCAAGAGCGCTCTTCCCTCCGAGCTGGCTCCTTCCTTCCAGGCAGCACCACGGCCTCGGGCAGGTATGGGTCACGGGCACCGTATGTGAGCAGACAGTTGAGGCAGGCTCCCGGAGCTTCAGTCAGCTCGTGCTCATTGCTGAATGCCAGCTGTAACAGGCACTTAGACGCACATCTTCGCCAGCATCCTCAGCATCTCCAGAGGGGACTGGATGTAAGGAGGGGCTTTGGCAGAAAGCAGGGATCCTCTGTGCAGTTCCTGGTCTCACGTTGACTTATAGCTGCTGTCAGTCCTGTCATCTTCTCAGAGCTGGAAATACGTGCTACACCATCAATCCTGTTGCCCCGACACTTCGTTTGGGAGATTCTTCAGGGAAATACAGCAGCAAATCCGCAAGTAATAGGTATTTGTAGATAGGTCATTCCTGAAACAGCAGGTACCTGGAAGCAACTGTTTTGACTAATGTCCTGTTGCATACCATGAAGCAACAGGGAAGGAGGAATAACAGTTACGTTATCTGCTCAATCAGAAGTCGGCACAAACCTCTGATGAGGAGCTGAGAGCGTCACCAGGAGCGTTCAAACAGGAGTTGAAGGCTGAAGAAAAATACTGTATAGCCAGCCCTGTTGTAAAAACTACATTTCAAGGGTAAAAGCAGAAATGGGGGGGAATTTCTCACTTGGTCTTTTCTGTTGTCTGCTGAGGTCAAAGCAGGAGGTTTCCAGAGCAAAGGGCGGATGTGACTCAAGCGTATATGAAACTTCACCAGGAAATTGTCTCAAGTAATCACATCAGAGCACTTCACCCACAGCGCTGGGCCCAGGTCAGACACTCACACGCTCTTTGTGATCTTCAGATGGCCAAGTCAGTGATTTACACCGATGATGCAACCAGCCTAAGAGCACACATCTAGAGCATAGCTTTGGATAAAGGGCATCTTTTCAAAGCTGTCAGGTGTCTGACATAGCTGCTGTTAAGTCCAGCCGCTTCTGCGGACTTGCGTAGCATGCAATAAACAAGTGCAAGTTGTGACAGTTCTTGTCATTGGGATAGCCCTTCAAGGCCACCGGCTCGGCCATAGCCAGAAAAATGTAGCGCTGCTGGCAGGACTGGTCGGTAGCTTCCTTCATTCAGGGAACAGTAATGCCGAGCCCTCGAGGCTGCACAGAGACATGAAGCAAGGCCATGTGCGGGGTGGCACAGACACATCTTTGAGCCCACTTGGTCGGCCGGCGCAGGCAGGACAACCTGTGGAAAGCGGACCTCACCCCCACGACAGCACAGTGGTGGCACTTTGCCGTAGCTGATGTACGCTGGCTTCAGCAGCACACAGCACAGGAGGGTCAAGCTGAGGGGTGGCATGTGATAGCATCAGTGATACGTCACTCTTCAGCGTCCCGGCTTTATTTTAAAAGCAAGCCAAACAAACAGATGTCTGTACTGTATCCAGCTAGAGTGGTTGTGGTGGAAACGCCACCAACACAACACGTAGGTGACCAGGGCAAAGCGTGATCTGCCTGAGGGGCCTCACTTACCCCATTCCCCTTTGGATGTGCACTCACACCTGTGGGAAATAGGCAGCCACATGGGCTGGAAATCCCAGAGAAAAGATGCCTCTAGGTCTGGTCTTGGGTTAAGAATAATGTGTTGAAAATATTGTTGGGAATGGAGGTATGATCTCCCTGCTGAAAGCTTCTGGCCTCTAAATAAAAGGGACTTGTTATCCTTCTCATACAACAGAGCAGAAAGTGGGGGACAGAAGCTGCAGTTGGTCTTGCTCCACAGCAGTTGCAGGAGGAAGGCAGACCTGCTCGGACTGCCCAGAAGGTGGCAAAACTCCCAGCGAGTCAAGCCCCTCAGACCCCAGTCCAAGCCCCATAGTTCCAGCCCGGCAGCCGGTCCGGCGGCCTGCAGCCACACATGTTTAGAAATGCTTTGGAAAGCGGGTAGACTGGGCCCCGCCAGGAAGAGGAGTGAGTAATCACTCTGCAGCTGAGGCTGCTCCGAGTGGAAGCTTCTATCCGTTGCCCAACCATCACCCCCTTCCTTCCCATTGAAGTGCATAGCGTGCAAGATAAAATCAGCTCCAGACAGCTTATGACAAAAGTTGAGTGTAGGTGTCTGAGAGATTTAAAAAAAAAAATAGAGAAAGTTTGTTCTTATCCAAGCGGATTTCCTGGAGTGATGACTGAGCCTTGGCATGTGCCATCTGGGCGGGCTGACACAACGTCCTGCGTTTCTACTGGGAAAGGAGCAGTTGCCCTTACTGGTGCGCTGTTAGAGCCTGCTCTCCTCGCCTCTGCTGCACCAGCCCCAGCCCTTGTGCGCGGCCGCTGTGCACCCTCGGGGGCAGCTACGCTGGAGGGAGCAGGGGAGCACTAACCCGCACAGAGAGCATCTTGGGGTGCCATACCTGCTGTCTTTGCCTGCTGCACTGGCCCAAAACCGACTGCCTCCTGCCGCAAGCAGCGAGGCCCTTGGCAGCCTCCCACATTGCTGTACTCACTCGCGGCCGTGACAGGCCGGAGAAGCCCTTTGCTCATTGACCAGGCGTCCTAACAGATGCGCTCTTTTCTGGGAAAGTGCTTTTCCCACCAACAGATGTTTGGGAATACAGCTCCCCTGAAAAGAAACCAAAAAACAACCCTCCCAACAAGTAAATGACTTGCTGCATTTAAAGTTTTCAGGTGGTCCATTCCAGTTCCCGGTGTTTGTGTGAGCAGAGAGAGACATTGACACATTTTGTACTTGGTCTTATTTCCAGATTTTTTTTTTTCCATTTCCTGGTTTAAAACAGCTTAGAAACCTTTAACAAGGTATCTCAAATACTTTCACCTGCCACTCACACCCTGTGTGATCTCAAGCATGCTGATATTTCTGGTCAGATAAAGCTTTCCATTCAACCTGGGTGATTTTTTACTAACTCCTTGATTTACGGAGACATAAGTAAACAAGCAGCCCTCCAGTCACCTTGCACTGAACTCGGGAGCAGCAATTCAAGGAAGAGGCAGCAGTGAGAGAGGAGGGGAGAGGATGGAGGGCAGCCCAACGCCCGAGCATGTCCTCAGCCTGGGAGCTACCTGTGCCTGCCTTCCCGCCTGCATCTCCCAGGAGCCCCACGGCCAGAGATGGTGGCTCCATAGCCACCAACATCCAACGCGTCACTGAAGTTGGTTCTGGTCTACCCCAAACCAGGACACTGGGCTGCCTGCATGTGCGCACCCTGACCTCTGGTGGCCACACCGGAGCTGGCGGCCTCAGGGCGGCTGGTACCAAAGCGTTCCCCAGGGTCACTGTGGTAGGCCCAGACGGCTACAGAGATGTGCCTAAGGATAAACAAGGTCTAACTAATTACCTCGGCAGCTTTCTCCTGCCCAGCCACGCTCACACCCTCCCGAGCCGCCGGGAGAAGAATGCAGCCTGCAGCGAATGCACCAGCCTTCGCAGCATCATTTTTGGGGCTGAAAGCATGCAGATAAGTCAGGGACCCCGGGAGGGCAGGTGGAGACACAGCTTGCGACATTGTGCTGTCATTACCCAACTTGCTGGTGTTGTGGGAGATGACACGAAGACAACATCTGGCTGGACTTTGGTCTCGGTTTGGACTGAATCTCATTGTGAGGGTTCAGCAGCGATAATCTGTCACCAAATGAGGTGCAGGAAGGATTGTACTCATAGCTTAAACCAGTACGTGTCTCAGGACTACCCTAATTAGTGGGGGAGCCCTATTTCTCCTTTGCCTTTGGACCATATGCGTATCTGGGAGATAAGCTCTTCACCCAGTGAAACGTCCAAATCCGTGGTGGGTTTGCTGGTGTAAGTACACACCACAGATGGAGTGCATAGAGTTAGAGATGTGAGTGTGCAGCAACCTGGTCCTTCCATCACTGAGGCGGCAGAGATCCTACCATTTAACACCTATTTTGTGTCTTAAGCTGCAAATAGCAGTTTTTTCAGACCCTTTGTTCCACTCTTCACTTTATTCTGAAAGAGGAGGTATGAATAGACAGGACAGGTTAAAACTTGGGGTAAGTCAGATACAGAATGAATAAGAAAGGTCTTTCAGGTAACATCCCTGGAAATACATTAAGATACAGGCAACAAATCTGTCCGCAGGGGGAGGAGCAGGTGATTGGGAGTTCAAGCAGCAAATTTAGATTCATGCAAGTACTGGCAAAGCTTCTCCTTGGACTCGCACGCTTCTACAAGTTGGCTCCTGCTCCGTTGGAAATCTGGGGCCAGCACAATTGAGAAGTGCATAAGCACCAGCTCTGTCTTTGGGTCCAACGTGGCCCAAATGGAGAGCCAAGAAGCTGAAGAGCAAGCTGGCTTGCTGTTGTGGATGCAGAACTTGCCTTCCTTGGGCTCACCACGTGGCTCCTTGGTGTAAGACAGGGTGTTGAGAAATCCCTGCCCTGCCAAGAGCCCTGCCTGCACCGGACAACTCAGCAGCCGTCAGGGAAGCTCTGGGAACCCCTCAATGGTGCTGAAACTTAGATGAGAGCCATTGCGCTCTCTGGGTGCGAGGTGGTGTCCTCCCGTGCTGACTGTCTTAGAAGAGGGCAGGGACTGCAGAGCCTGGGACATCTCCGTACTGCCCAGTTGTTTTTCTTGGTGACACTTCCAGGCACAGCCAGCGACTTGCGTAAAAAACAGACTCTTCTTCCCTTGCCTAAGTGGAGACGCAGCAAGAGAAGAGTCAGAAACAGTTCATTCCTGTAGCATGGGCCTGATTCTGTGACCTGTGTGCTCGGTGTCAGCCCTGCGAGCTGGGAAGCACCTCTCTCACCCAGTCTGTCACGTAGCTTCAGCACCCCGGGTCAGTGAGGAGATACTGATCTGGCTGCAACGGCTGCGTCTGCTGACATGGCTGGGGGGACTCTGGGCTGTCCTGCGCCTCAGGTCTCACCCGCCATCGGGGCTAATTCAGTTTTCTTGGTGCTGAGCTCATCTGTGGCTTGCTCTCATGGGGTTGTCCAAGGCCCCTCTGTAACACTATCCCCCGAGCACATGCTTTCTCAAGGATCTTCCCGTCTGGAAACGCACCAGCTCTTCTTGACTGGCACCGGTATCTCCTTCCAATCAAGCAGGCTGTCTGCCCTGGGATTTATTACACTGCTTCTAGTGAAACACGTGCTGCTTGCGAGCAGCCGTTAATGACCGCTGACTGTCCCCTCTTTGCCCAGCAGTGAAATTCTCAGCTTCAAGGCGTGACGCTATGCACCAACGGTACTTTCAGCCGTGGCCTGACCTTCACATTAGCCTCAGGATGCGAGGCTGTTGCATCACTGTTTGCTCCCAGTAGGATGTCCTCAGTCAAGAAGAGTGTCATAAAGTTACTGGTTTCTTATATAAGTGGTAGGAAGCGATCACAGGCTTGTCCAGACCCATTTCTTGTTTCTGAAATGTCATTTCAAATAAGTGTCATGTTGTGCGCCTTCTTCATGGAGCAAAGGAGTCAGATATGTACAGGAAAACCTACAGCCTTTGCACCAGGGCTATAAAACTAGCAGAGAGCAGTTTGTAAGTGCCGCAACTACCTATCTGGTGACACAGATTCACCACTTGCCTCCACAGAGAGGGCCTGTGGATGTTCAAAAATCAGTTTAGTTGGCCTGGTATGCCAGGTGAGCTACAACATCTCGCCTGGTGGGGACTCGAGCTGGAGATGTCACTTCCCAACACCCATTTCTGCAAAGGGTCACTGACGAGGCTGTTTCCTACAGACCGCACGCACAACAGTACCATGCAGGTAGGAGGTGTGATTTAGAAATGTGCCAAATGGTGTAACACAGAGAGGAATAAGTAAGTAGTGTGACAGAGTCCCACCTTAAATAGCAATTGAGAGGTACAGCGAGCAAATAAAAAGTGTGTTTCACTTCTGTTTTCACAACAGAATTGTGCTACAGAAGAAAAGTGCAGAACAGCCAACCACAGGGACTTTGCTCGTTTGATGGCAGCTGTCCCTTTGCTGTCCTTTTCCTCACGAATGCACGAGGCTGGGGTAACCCAGTTGGCTATTTATTTAAAGTGGAGATGCTGTTTGGCGAACACTTAGGCACTCAGAACAGGAGAAAAGGTCCTGGTTCTCCTCCAGCGTCTCTTGGGGGCTGAGGGAAGAACCAGCCTGTGGGACAATGGCAAACCTTGCTCATGGGATGGACTGGTTCAGCAAGCAAGGTGCCAGGGCACTCAATCCAATCTCTGCCCATTCAAACTTTCCCTTATTCCTACAGTTTAAAGAAAGGGAGACGTTCTTAGTAGTGTAGTATTTACAAAAAAAACCCAGATCTCTTAAGCCTGTACGCACTGTTGAACACTTCGTTTTGATTTTATTTTCTAGGAAGAACTTCACACAAATGAAGAGGTTTGGCAAATTTCAACCTTGCAGAAGACCAGGAGCAGGCAGAGGCTGCGAAACACAGGTAAGGCTGCTTTTGCTTCCCTGAAGTCTGTACTTTGCAAACAACTGATCCAGAAAATGGTATAGCAGCCGTCTCAAAGAAATTATTACAAAGACTTCCCATATTGGGACCAGGCAGCACTGGGCTTTTCCTGGAAACCCTTGCACTGAAAGGGGATATGTGAAGGGGCCCACACGTGGCACGTAAGCACCAGCTCTGGACTCCAGGTGGGTTATGGTGTTCTACTGTTAGCGTACAATAATCAGAATTACTTGTTTCTGCTCTTCCCTCCTGGTACTCTCTGCAACTCAGCACTTCTTGGCCTGTTTATCTGTAGCAAAGTCAGTATGTGCAACAAGCAAGCTAGAAATCTATGACGGGTTTACCTCCTCGCTATCACCTGTTTCTTGCTTCGACAAAGACGCTATGTGGAAAGGGTCCAAACGCTGTGCAGAGTGAGGAAAAACCTGCATTCATGATGTCCCAATCATGATGGGACACGGAAAGATTCCAGAGAATCAAGAATAAATTTACTTTTCATGACACAGCCAAGAATGCACAGTCAAGTGAATGCCTTCTGGGCAAAGGCCACCCGTTTGACAATAATACAGTTATAATCCAGACACGTCTACTACCAGCAGGGAGCTACACCACTAGGATGGTGCAATAAAATAATCAACAAAACAGGTTTTCTAATTGGGAAAAACGCTTTGAACAGCCTTCTTTAAAACCTGTTTGTAACCAGTTTGTCTGTCTCCTGAACTTCCTACCCCACCTAGTTATCTCTTCCTTCATTTTTTTGCAATTTCAAACATTTTGAAGTTGCATCCAAAAGGAAGAGCTTCCCAAGCATAACACTGCAGAGAACGGCAACAAAAAAATGTTGCGGCATACCATCTTTTGGGAGTGGCACTGATGTCCAGGTCAGGTTGCCAGATGAACAGCTCCTGATCAAGATCAGGCCAGGCCATCAATCACATGCCTTGTGCTTTCCCATACTGAGTCTGTGTTTGTGCTTATTTTTCAGGTGATCCCGTCTCACCAGCGTAAGGAAAAGGTTCGTTTATTTTCCCCTATTTCCTTTCTCTATTCCCCTTCCCTGTGCTCTAGACAGGCACGCTTGCCTCCCGCTTGCCTCCTAGGGCATGATCGCATACTGAAGAACAACTTACATAAATATCTGTTTGTTTCTGCCCACAGCATTTTTAGAGACCTCGCAGAAAAAGCACCCAGAAGACAATAAAGTAAAAACATCCGGGGCAATGTAAAAGGTGCGTAGAACAGACGAAGAGCATGCAAGGTCACAGATCACCTAGCGGGACAGGGGGAGGGAAGAGCAGATTGCCCTGCTGGTCCAGCTCTCAAGGCCACCTCAGCTTTCCAGGCTCTCCATACACAACGAAGCCACGAGGCTTCCTGACACCACTCCTTCATTGCCACCTTCGCTCTCTACCGAAGGATCCAATGCTTCCAAAGAAAAGCACTGCTTTACGGGACAGCTGACAGTGATGGGGGAAGAGGTTCAAGCAGATATAAATAAGTAGGTCTGTCTTGTCTAAGCAGGGTAGGACAAACTGTCACCAGCTCCCTGGGGGTGGTACGGCTGACAGCAGCAAAGGGCAATGCCAGCGCTCGCAGGACACCCGGGTACTGCAGCTGTCACCTCTACCAATGTTCATGAAAAAAAGGCGTTTTTAAAACTGACTTCCCAGGTCATGCAAAGAGGAGGTCCCATTTCTTCAGGTGACTGAATCACTCAGTGCAAATTTTAACTCCTTAAAAAGTGAGCATGCCTGCCCTTTCCACTCTTCTACCCAAGTGCCGTTCATAACAGCACACAGGTACAGTTACTTTCCTACTGGTTACATCAAAGCACCTCTCAGCAACCTCTAGGAAGCTGCAAGTTAGGCTCTAGGTTGGAGTAAAAACGTCTCTGCAATTCTTATCAACACCATTTCTGTAAGAGACATTGAAAGCAGCAGGACAGCTCCATCCCCAGCCTGATTACCAGCTCACCTCACTGGATGTTGCAGCCACACTGGAATAAAGTCCCATGGAAATAGTTCATAGGCCTTGCCTCTGGTGAGGAGAGACAGCAGATGGTAGCAAGCGAATACAGCTGAGACCAGAACTATCTAAGAGGCACTCATGACTTCCAACACTCAGAAGTAGCTTAGTTTAAAGCTTACAGAAAGTATTATGACGACAAAATTTGATTTAGACAAGTCTAATGTAGTGGGAGCGTTAGAGGACCTGACAACTAAAATGATCTAGATCATTGTATAAAACCCATACCATGAAGTCCAGATTTAAATTCATTTTTTTCTTTAGCAGATTATACAGGCACTGTGCCTAAAGTAGAAACCGAGTCACAAACACCATTTTCAAGGCATAAGAAATATCAGCCTGCATCCACGCACACAGCAAGAGCTGGGTACTTAAATTCTTCAGCTATTTGTAATAATCCCATCTGTGATGGTACTATCTGTGAGTAAGGATGGGAGCATGCCATCTCACCTACTTGATAGTAAGTCCCTACACAGAAAGCTTGAGCATTAAGTTACACTAGTTTTTATTATTATTCCCCCTGCTAACTTTAAAACCCATCTATCACTCAATCCAGTTTGACACAAGAGCTCCAGAATATCCTTGGCACAGGAATACCCTTCATTTCCCCCCTTTGCACTGAAAACAAAATCAGTCAAGACCTGCTAGCTGTCACTGCTGCTGCTGTACCACCTTCCACTAAGGAGTGGCCATGAGGTATCTTTTTTCTTCTGTTTGTCATCGGGAAGAGTCATGCTAGGAACAGAGACTTGTCCAAGTCACTAAATTGAGCTGAACGTGTGGAAGGTGTTTGTGATGAGGGCTTTTAGAACTCGTTCACACCACTGAACAAGCAAGCAGCAGCAGCAGCACTCCAGGCCTTCTGCACTGGCTTTTTCACTTGCTATAGTTTGTGCATCTCCTGCCTTTAAAAAAAAGGCAAACAAAACCAAGACGAAGTACTGCCTCACAGTCAAAGTAGTCCTGTCAAGAAATCTTACCTGCAACTCTTGCTGTGTAAGAAAACATGGCAAAGCCATCTAGAATAGTTTTCTGGGGTCCGCCAGTCCGCATGCTTCTGCCCTCATTCTTGGATTTTGCATAGAAAAAGAGCAGTTGGACCAGCAGCACCTGAGAGCTGCTTGCTTGCAGCTCCTTGCTGACATGCAATGTTCGGCTGAAAGCAAGTCACATGGAAGGTAAGAACCAGGCCTTGTTGTATGGAAGTAAGCCTCCCACAATCACCTAGTATTTTTTAGCGCCTTTTCTACCACTTCTGCTAATCCTTGCTCTTTTCCCCTCAATTCCACAAAAATCTGCCTGAGGATGGAATGCAGGAGTGGAGCTTAATTAAACTAGTCCTTCCAACAATTTCTTGTTAAACACACAATCGGTATGTGAAGTGACTTCAAAAAAGTCTTTGCTGGTTTTCCTCAACTTATCATTTGATTAAGGAATTATTTTATTTTAAAAAGAAAAAGCTCTAAAGAAGTTAAGCAGCTATTGATATGTGTGTTGTTGAAAAATGCAGAATCTGAACCAGCACCCCTCTACACTCATACGAGAGCCCCCATACATGGTCTATTATTACTTTCGTCTGCCACCCTAGACTGGTTTTCAACAATTTTACACATGTACTAAAATATATTTTATTAAAACAGGACAAGAGAATTAAATGAATGCGTACTAAGTGGACATACCTATTTTTATTACCAATGAAATCAATGCATTTACCGTATTCACTTTTTTCTTTTAAAATTTTATCTTTTATTCACTTGTCAAGAGCCAATAAGTTATATAAATCATAGTAGTTCTCATTTCCTTACTGAAGTAGTCAACAAGGTTTTTTACTTTTTTTTTTATGCTGACTCAGTAGCACATTAGATCTTTAGGAAGAGTGTATTGGTCTGTGCTTTTCACAGAGATTCTTCTTTAAAAGGCTACCTTTCTCGCGCAGGTTTCTGTGAAACCTCTTCCACGTTATTAGCGTAGTGTTGCGGTTCCCCGCGGGAGGTTCCGAACGCAGCCGTATCAGGTGTCAAGGCACTCGATGCTGTGCAGGTCCATTCATACCCAGAGAACCAGCCCACAAGGCCGGCCAAGTGGCCACCGCACACCATAGCCGCCCCAATCCTTCCACCTCTCCACCGCTCTGAAAGGAAGCTGCAAATTACACTGAAGCTCCATGCTGAAGGCAGGGGCAAAGATTCCATTTGACAGGTGTTAAACCAAATACTTTTGTATTTAATTATGTTAAGAGTTCCAGAAGGTTAAAACCATAGACAAATGCACAGAACTTCTGTCAATGACAATGAACTGCAGCAGCAACATTGTCATCCCCATGCTTTAAACAGTGTCTAAAGCAACTTCTAAACAAGTACAATTTGGGATACTCATGTAGAACTTAAACAGTGATTTTTGTTTGCTTTACCTAGTATGAAGGGTTTTCAAACACTTCAGTAACTTAGAACTAGTCCCACGGTCGCCATTTTCCAATCTGCTTCTCATAAGCATGTTTTGCTTTGTATACCAATAATAGACTTTTTCCCCCCAATAACAATGCAATCTAGTTTTCATGGTAACACACAAAAGCATTCTAGTCTTGCTCCTCTTCATCCCCATCCTCATCTTCATCCCCTTGATCTCCAGATTCAATATCGTCTTCATCTTCAACCTGAAATGCAGAAAGATGTGTTGTGAGCAGTAACATCCCTCACTCTGGTCCAACCTTTTGAAAGCAGAACAAATGCTGAGGGAGTGGAAAGAAGCTTAAAGCTAACAGAAACTTACCAAGCTGTATCAATTAGCGCTTAATAAAGGCAACTATCATCTTGTGTCGTTACACAGTTTAACTTCTGTGCTAAGGCTGGCTGACTGCTGGGAAGAGCAGTCTCCCTTCAGCACCATCAGCTCTGCCCTGTACGTTTGCGTAAGGAACTCTGCACACGCTTCAGTTTCCCATTCAGCTGCGTGAACCAAAACCCACGTTCTTCACCAAATAGGCTGAGGAGGAGAACATGTCTGTCCAGTGCTTTGCAATACCACAAGTGAAGCTGCTTATGTCTTCTAGGGTACTTTCTCCCTGCTTAAGTCATTTAGAAGTCAACAGACAGATTCCTTGGCTACACTTACAGGTTCCACACTTGCTACCGCTACTTTTCAGTACAAATACTGCCTCCACCCAACGCAGACTCTTTAAAACTCTATTCCTGCAGCTGAAGCTAAACCAGATGACTGTTAAAGGAAGGATTACCTTTTGGTAGTTAAGAAGGATGACATGAACAACAGAATGATCGTCTCCCAATAGGAAACCCAGGCCTTAGCCTGGTGTTTGCGCACAGTAACTGCGGCACAAAAGCTCTTTATGTCCACCTTACAGTCAGAAGTCCAGCTGCCAGTCGCAAGGATTCTTGAAAGAAACTGCCCAGAAAAGGAGGCTCCCAGAAACTGCCCACACAGTTTGCAGCCCTGCTTAAGCAGCAGTCTAAAGCTTCCTAGTTATCACCTGTATTGTCTGTGGAACGATCCCTTAGGATTGTAACGCAGCCATCATCTGCTTTCCAGCTGGCAGCCAGGATAAGCAGCAGCAAGGCCAGGCACGTGGACAGGTATCGCTCCAGACACACAGACAACAAGCAGTTTTCCTCACAGCAGTTTGGCAGGTACCCCTCAACATCCCTAAGCTGAACACTTCTTTCAAGAGGCAGCCGTCACCTTTTATTGGTGGCCGCCAATATAAAGTTCTGAAAGCAACTCCAGTACCTTCCACAGCCCTCTATTTATAGAAGGGTGCCTCACCAGACTTACTGGATCAAGTGTTGCCATACCCAGACTGCTCAGACCTGAGAAGGCACAAGACCCATTGTTTTGCTTACCGGTACACCCAGATCCTTCAGTTTGATCTTCAGCGCAGATAGTTTCTGATCCTGGTCAGCCAAAAGCACCAGGAGATCGTCCTGTTCTTTCTTGGATTCTGCAACTTCTTGCTGAAGTTTACTTTTCTCATCTTGCAAGATAGCAACTGTACTGCTGGAGGAATCCAGGTGCTGTTTTAGTGATTCTTTTTCCTCACAAAGGGCTTTGACTTTACTCTGGCAACAGGAAAAATCCCACACCACGTTACACCATAAGCACAGGAAGAGCTGAAGCCTTGTTTCCTACAAACACATTCCATACGCTACCTGTATGAGCTCCAGTCCCCCCAGACGCCCCGTGGCCTCGCTCCCACACACTTCCTTACCCAAACTCCCCTTGCTACCAGGCAGGAGTAAGGTGGGTAAAAGTCCTAATAGCAGCTACCTTCCTCCCGGCCAACCTGGATTGTCTGTGTCAGAGTAAAGCTCTTTCCTAGACCGTCCGCCTGGAAAGAGTTGGTAAGGACAAGGCCTACATTTCCCAAGTGAAAAATAAAAGGAGGGTGTGCATCCAGCTTACCCCGCGTAGCCTGAAACACTTCAGGTGCTGAGGAAACAAACCACTTCCACCCAAAGCCTTTCCTATTGTAGAAGTCCTCCTAACTGAAGGCTGAGTTTTAAGCGACTTGGTTCAGTGTTCACCCACTACCAACCTTCAATTCTTTTATTTCCTGCTCAAGCCGTCCTTCCACTTCAGAGTTGTTCGCTGCTGCTGCACCACTGTCTCCTAACGCAGGATCTGCACTTGTGTTCTGTGGACGAGAAACTCAGTGTCAGAGCACTGAATGCCTCGCATACAGAGACAGCATGCATCTAAGATGTTAAGCTGTAGAATTTAAAAGCATATTTTCTTCTTACGGCATAGCTAAGGTGTGGTAGCTATATACATCCTGTGCTGCAAGGCATCAGGAAACAGATCTGTGCTTCTGAGGGTCTCAACGAACAGAGACACATGCACACAAAAAGAAGACAAGCTGCAACCCTTATTTCATACAAGTTGCACTCTAAAGAGACTGTTAGTGGTTTTTTTTCTAGGCAGACGCTCTCTATTAGAGGCCAGCAGCCTTCACTCAGATGCTTCTTAGTTGCCAAAGATAGTTTTTTAATTCACCTAAATGTCCAAAGCTGTATATGACAACTAAAAATAGCAACAGTTTAATGTTAGCCAGCCCTACCCAATGTTACTATTTCCAAAACGTGGCAGCTGCCTTTCAGCTAGAACTGCATCGTGGCATGAATTCAAGATAATTGTGTCTGCAGTTACACGCCATGGAAGGCAAAGCCGTAGGAAAGGCAGGCAGTCTCTAGGGTGGCAGTGGGGTGGCCTGACAACTGGTGGCAGCGGGGAGCACTTCAGTGTGCCTCTGCCTCACGGCACACATGGCCAACACATGTGTGGTGGCATCTCATAGAGCAGCTGAGAACCTGGACAGCAGAAGTGTTAAAGCCTTCCTCTTTCAGATTATCTGTACGTCACATTAAACACTTGTTATTTCCCCCGCACAAGTCCTCTTTCTTGCAATACCAAAAATAGAATTTGGTGCAGAAGTCAGAACAAACCAGCCAGAAGCAAGAGTTTAAGTGAGACCAGCTACCCTGTCTGCATTGTAGCAGAGTCATCAAGCAGGGCACACAGGAGCTACCCTCACTCTGTCCAAGCACCAAACATCACACACTGTCATCATTTCAATTGTTCCTCTGGCCCGTGCTCCTGCAGCTTTATCTGTTGGCTTTGCTGTGGAAGCATCTGTAACGTTTTCATTCAATTCATGATTTAAGTTCTTGAGCTCAATGCTCACCTTCAATGCCATTAGCTAGTTTTGAGGACAAAATTGCGTTTATTTAGCTATTCTATAAGGCTTTATTGGCTAATCTTTTTGATACACAGCTAAAAAAAAAAAGCTCTGAAGCATTTGGAGGTCTGCACAGATGAACCTACCATTTGCCATTCAACTGTACAGCAACTTTCAAATTAGTATCCTCAACTGCTCCTCAGAATAATAATCCCTGTAGTGCACATCGTATTATGCATTTGTGTCTCACAAGAGATTACTTCCTTTGATTAGGGTGTAAGCTTGAAACAGTGATTAGTTGGTATTCCTTTGTTTAAAAAGGACCAGTGGCCTCAAGCAGCATTAGCTTGACTGGACTAGGGAACACATTACTTGATTTAAAACACTGCTGGAATCCTTTGCTGATGTGTATTCTTAAAACAAGCTTGGTTTAGGACAATAGCTACAGACAGCATAAGCAGGAAAGCAAAGTCTTCAAGATTTAGTCCCCAAAGAGAAAATAAGAAACTTTTTCACTGGTGTCATTACTTGTAGCTTTTGATTCTCAATCTGAAGCTTTGAGATTTCTGCAGACTGTAGTTGTATCTGAGTCCTGAGCATTTCTAATTCCTTTGGGAAACAAAGAAAAACATAATTTTAAGTTAATTTGACAAAGCAATGTTCACATTAAATTTTTCTTAAGTTAAATGCTTCCAGACTAACTGCTTCATGTTAGCGTGCATGGGAGGAAAGCTCCATGTGTGTCTCAATGAGAGGACAGCAACCATTTCTCTAGAAAACAAAACCAGCCAGCAACAGGCACCATTTCATGCCCTGCTCTTACGAACTCTTTTCTGTGGAATGCCCAACCAAGGCACCTGTCCCAACCTCAGTCGTGTTCGTAAAGGTGTTTCACACCGCTAGCACTCCCATTAGCATTCTCTACACGTTACGATTCTTGGTGCGTTATGACTTACCAGTCTAAGCATTGCTCTTCTCTAATCAGAGAAACTCTGCTAGGTATTTTTTGAGCAACAGCTACCTTAAATTACTGTATCTGCAGATATTTAAACACTTACTCTCTGCTGTGAGTCTCATACCTGGAAGCTTTCATATCCACATTGAAAGGTAAGTTTTGCAATGGATAAACAGATAGATTTTGCAAGCCTGAAGAGTCAGCTGAGGTGTATTCTGCTGGCTCAAGCCTGCTTAGCGAAAACAACTGATTCATTTTGTGATCCACTATCTTGATGCTCCAACATGAATACCATCATCACATAAAGGTACACCATTAAAAACACCAACGTGCTCAGGAATCGTTGCTCCTCCCTAAAGTTTGACAAAGCTCCCGTCCCATCCCGGGCTACCACTGTTCACCGCAGCTTTGCTGAAATAACAGAAGTTCACCTTCTGTAGATCGTTATTGTGCTCCAAGCCACCAGATTTGCTGGTCTGTGAAGACTGCTCTGTTGTTCCCATTTCCAACTGTGAAGACTTCTGTAACAGCAACAGGGAAATCAGCCAGAGAAGTAGACAGACTAAATATAGTCATATTGTCAGAACACGAAGCAAACTGTGTGCTTGCGTGATCAAAGTTCCCAACACAGAAGGTGCAAACAGGATAAGAAATGTACATCAAAGCTCTCTGACTACACAGGAGCAGCTGGATGGTCTCCTCTAGGGCAGATGCAAAAGCATCTGTCACCAATTCAAACGCACAAGACATGCCCAAAATAGAAGCAGCACCCATCGTCCTGTATTTTGACATGCAGGCCACCATAAATATCTTAGGTGCTACCCCCACTAAGCTCCTCGGAGACACCTCCCATTTTTACCCACTGATTCTACAGTACAACAGGTCAGCTGCACAAATGACTCTTGGGAGCAGCGCGAAGCAGAAAAGGCTCTGCTCAAGCCACCTCCCACCATATTTCTAGTGACCAGCATGCAATCAGTTACAGTTGCTTGATTGCCATCATAATGAGGACTTACACAGCTTAAGGGAAATGACATTTGAAAACAGAGTTGGAAGCTGCACCAAGTTCTGCTGAGACAGTCAGCGCTTACCAGTTTTTCAATCACAGCATCCTTTTCCCTGAGCTGCCCTTGCAGCAGTTCATGCTTGTTTTTCCATTCTTCCAGCTCCTCTCTCAGTTTGCTCACTTCTTCCATCTGAATGCCATTCATCTGAAATGTATCACTGTGGGAATTATGGTGCTGAGTGTCCTTTCCTAAAGGACAGAGTTTATAACAAAGGTCACAAACAGCAACATCATTTTGAAGTTAACTTTGAACACACCAATTGAAGCAGTTGTCGCGTGTTTAAATTTTAAGCATTTATGGCTTCAGCTCCCACCCCTCGCCAGGCACACCTGCAGGAAAGTAGCTAGGGTGGCAAGGAAAGGCTTTGCTTTTCACCATGGGCAACCTAAGTGATATCGGGATCAGGTCAAGAGCTACTGCTAATCCCACTATTTCCGTGTGTCCATCTAAGTGAACTCTCTGCTCTACAGCGGTCACCTTCAGGTGCTCATTTTCCCCATGAGCAGGCCTACGTGCCAGATGGGCCCAGCTCAAGTGCTCAAACGCATCTTGTGGAAAACGGTACTATTATTTTAAGAGACCCAAGACTTAAGCACAGAGCAAGAACAAATTATATCTCGTTACCATTTTCGAGCTGTCCTCTCAGTTCTCACTGTGCTTTCTTTTGTAAGTCCAAAGGCACTTAAAGCCAAACCTAGTATTTTTAGATAATGACGCAAAACTTGATGCTTAGAATTGTTTGCAATGCTCAACATCAAGTTGAAAAAAAAGTGTGTTTTATCTCTATGGGAAGCTTTCACATGCTGCAGAACATACAACAGCACGCCTGAAGCGACAGAAGGCTGTCTGCTGGAGCTGCTCTGTAGCTTGCCATAAATCACACAAGATCTTAGCGCTAGCAAGGTTAATTTTGATTATTCTTTCTGAAGCCTACCTAGCTGTACTTTAAGGAGATTATATTGGTCCTTATGCTGTTGGATCTGCGACACTTGCTGTGTAACTGTTGCTTGGAGCTGTTCATTTTGAGATGTTAAAGTGTTAATTCGTTGTTTTAATTCTTCAAGCTCCTGGTCCTATGAGGGAGAAAAAAAGGCACTTGGAGTAATAACGCTTTTGAATACAATACTGTCAGGAAGGCAAATAAAAACAGACAAACCTTAACTCTACCATTACACACCACTGGTTAGTGACACTGTCAGTGGTACGTGTGAGCAGAAAAGCGTGACGCAAACCTAGATAGCTACTACTAGGAAAAAGCCTGGGAAAGACAGCGGCAGTCTGTCACACTACACCAGTGCCTTCTGAATCTTTTGGAGGAGACCTCCAGCATCCCCACACCAGGGACAGCAGGAGAAGACATGAAAGCTGATGATTGTCTCTTTTTTCCCCATCACACTGAAGCCTGCACGCGTTTGGTCCGCTTCAAGAGTCTCTAAAGAAGCCGTGGTAATTGCAGTCATCACATGTTCATCAATAAAGCCTCACTGGCAGTTGAAAAGTGCCCCTTAATTCCACATGTACCCCTATATTCTGTGTCCATTCCAGATCCTTGAACCAAACACACCTGCATCAGTTCCCCATTAGCTACTTAAGGTAATTAGCTTTGCTCCTCTACTTCTCAATCTAAGCTGTGGCAGCAAAACAAGTGAACTACCACTGGAAAAAAAAATAAATGTGAGTCTCCAACCACAGCAGGTATACCCAAACTTCACTGACCAACTTCAGTTCTTCATTCAGCCACATTTCATCTGTCATCTTCTCAAAGGTGAGAGCACAGAACTAACAATTACATCTGTTTGTGAAGGGCTGCAAGTTCTCCAGTTACTCACTCAAAAACAAACATTCAGACACAGGTAAGCACAGGCGTATCCCAGCAAAAGAACTACACTTAACCAGTGTTCTAAACGCCAACATTTCAGTTGATCCAGAACTCTGTTTAAGTGTTTTTAGAAGTGCTTCTGCATTGCTAGATTCATCGTTACTTGTTTTGGAACATCGGGTATCAAACTGCACTGCGGTGCCTCCGAAAGCCAAAACAAACAACTTCTGGAGACACACATACAGTGGAACTCCCCCTTACCTGCTCTCTAATGACTTTTTTGTAGTGAGTCACAATGTTGTCATGCTGTTCCAATGTCTTCTTGACCTCCTCCTCCTTTTTATCTTCCTCACTGGACTTGTAAATAGCTTTACTTATGACACCTGTCAAAAACAGTTTCTGTCAACTAAACCACAGTTCACACATTGGTTTTTGTCCTCAAAACAGTCTCACAGCCTCACCGACTTTAAACAAGTTCATGGCATTAGAAACTCAACCTCTACTTTAAAAAAGCAATTGTCAAACAGGTTTAAGAAAACAGGAAACGACAATCTTTCTGGCAAGGTTGGCACACTCACTGCTTTACACAGTTTCAGGAAAGCAAATGGGTGTTCCAAGTCCTTCCTATCAGGAAAGGTTTTCCTTGCATTATGGCTCCGCTACCACTGTTGCCCAAGCAGTTGTGCAAATGAACGAAAGGTATGGGACTACAAGGGCAACACGCAGATGAAACGTGATTGGGTAAAAAAACATCTTTACTGTTGCTGCTTCAAGGTTTTTTCCCCTCTCTACACTGATTTAAGGTGGGCAATATTAATAAACAAGCCATTAGTTTGATGTTCAGCATGATGACAGCCTGTCTCTTTCATGAAGGAGAGAAAACACTAAAGAAAGCCCCTAAAGTTTTCTAACAAGCCAGGAAATTCAGCATTCGTAGTTTTTCTTAATGAATCAGTTAGAAACAGCAAATATGTAGATTGTGCACTTCCACAAATCAAGCTGCTATAACCTTCCTATGTGCTCAGTACTTTAGTCTCTATGTGAGCACAGGTAAATCACCTCTTGGCCACAGCATATATTTAGAATCGTGTCACCTAAGAATAAAGTTACCCAGTTAGTACAAGCCCTGATTACAGGCTTGTACTAGGAGTATCTTCACTAAATATTCGAACTGTGAACTTGGGTATATGATTACTTGCAGCTATTACTGTAACACGTTTTTCAGAATACTCCATTTTGTTACCATCACACTACTTCTAAGAGGGTTGCCTTCAGCACACTTGGTAGTTTGGTCATCAGTTCATCACGAAAACTAAAGAAATGGGCATAGCATCTCACCTTCCAATTCCTTTACAAGCTTTGTAAATTCATGATCAAACATCATGTGGTCTGGGATAGAAAAACTAGGCTGGGGTTTCTGAGCAGCTCTGGAATAAAGTTCGTGTTTGCTAATGAAGCCAAGCTTCTCAATGAAGTTCTCCCTGCCAATCCTCTTCTCAATCAGCTGTTTCAGCTTCTCTCTAAAAGAAAGAGACAAATCAATCACAGTGCAACACTTGCAGAAATGAACCCATCTTTCCCTCAAGGTGGTTTTTGCAGTTACAACTCTGATGATCTGTCTCAAGTCTTAACCGCACTAGATGCTTTGCATCCAAGATGCAATTCTTCAGTTGCCACCGAGGTCTGTTCTCAGCCCAGGAACAGAGCGGTTAGGAGAATCTATGCCTAACACTGTCTGCTCTACCTAGCTAAAGGTGGCTCAGTGGCTGTGCATCCTGTATGGAACATGCACGGAAAACATTCAACCAAATACTCCCGACTGCAGCGCCTCAGTTAAAAGCCTCTTAAACCACCACGTGCCACTCACAGAACCTTTCCCTCCAGTCTCTATTTCTGTATCATACTTACTTCCTGTAGTTTTCAAGGGAATTGTCATTGTAGTAGATGGAAATGCCAAGCAAAAGTGCACACAGGCCTTGGACCAGCTGCTCCTCTTCTCCAAGGTTTTCAGCTATCTGCCCTGTGAGCTAGAGCTCTTGTTAAGGCTATTTGAGATATTCCATAAGCACAATACTTATCCCTGTATAAATTCCCATTAAAATTATTTTCACATGTAAAACCAAGGTTGATTAGGAAGCAGGCAAACTAGCTGATGAAGCTCTCGCAAAGTTAGCTCCTGTTTTGAAGGATTTGGGTCATCGGTGGTTTCCCTGAAATCTATTTTCTCAGTAACTGTCTGCTCAACCAAAGAGATTTAGTTGTTCCAAAACAGGCTTCCAGTTTAGATAAGGTGACAGTTCAGCCTTACGTATTTTAGTAAGGTTTTTACTGAGAAGCAAGCAGAGAAATAAGCTTCAACAAAGGTAGGTATTGGGTATAAGCATAAGTCACTCTAAAAATATCCAAGGGCTTGTCACAATAAAAATAGCCTTTGCTGGCAGAATGACGTGACTTCCCACTGTACTGTAATTTACATGCGTGTCTTACAGACAGGTCAGCATGCACAGAGCACTGTCAAACGCTGTGATATCTCTTGCCCCAGTGCATAGTCTTTTACATCATGCAGTATCCCTGCAAACCAATCTGGATAAACATTCAACTTGAACGTGAATAATCCAAGTAACTGCTAGGCAAGCGGTTCTACTCTGCAAGCAGGTCAAGGATACGAAAGGTATATTGGCTGGATTGTGAAGGAAGTGGGTGACAGCAATGGAGCAGTTGCTTAGCCAAGTGCAAAGCAACATCAGTAGTCCGACCCTGGTCTGTACTTTGCTGCCCTGAAAAGAATAAAACCCCTCATCGTTATCTTCCCCCAGTGCAGGATTAAAATGCCAAGAAAAGCCGTACTGATTCAGAACTCATCCACTTTCACCTCATCATTTCAAAAAAAGTCATATCTTTCAAAATGCCCATTGGTTAGTTATACTCAAGACAGCTTTAGTGCTTTGATGAAACAAGTATTAAACCATTCATATTTAACAGTTTTCAGAGCAAAACAACAAGCAACACAGATGTGAAATATGACTCAATGCAAATTAGCACCAATATAAAAACCATAACAAATTAGTTTTGCATTTATAATTAATACTAGGGAAACATGAAGGAACATACATACAACCCCTGTAAAGAAGGAACAAGGTGTACGTTAAGTCAGGTAAGGATTCCTTATATGAAGAGATGGATCACCAGTACCTCCCCCGCTGACTAAAAATTGCCATGTGTTCCTAATATTATTTCCTAAGTAAACAAAGATAATACTGGAGTGGCTTTCGGTTCAGACAATATGCACGTTAAGCCAGCAAGAGGAATGCTAACTGCAGTATTTTTTTTTATTAACTAGGGAAAATTAGTTTTGACTTCTCAATTCTGTCCCTCTTGTCTTTGCTGCAGATATTGTGGGCACAGAGCATTAAGACAGGCATACATCTCTTCCAACAGTCAACATTCAGAAGGTAACCAAGGAAAATGTTCCCTGCATGGAAAACAAAACTTCATACAACCACCTAATAAACTGGGTAAAGTAACTGGAAGCTAAAGTAAAGTCTCGAAGGCAAGATGAGGCATACAGAACTGCTGGGGTATCTTCAAAAAGGGCCAACAAAATACACTGGAACGAGTGCTCACAGGAATCAAGACAGTGGCAAGAGAGAAGCATTCATCAACGACAAAGTCTGTGCTGGAGGGTTACCTGCGCTTGCGACACTGAACTTCCAGCCTTGCCTCTGACAACCCGTATGCTTAAAAGCAACACTGCCTGCAGCTCTGAACTTTAACGAAGCATTAAAAAAAACACTCAAAAGCCCCCCCAAGGTCTTTGAATAAGCCTCTTCCAGTTTGCCCATCGAAACAGCCAGGGAGCAGCAGTGTAGAACGAAGCTCTTCTGTAGCAGGCTGCCAGCTACCCAACTGCCACTGCAGACCACAAGGCAGACAAGAACTGAGTCTGGCAGCTCTGGAAGAAAACACCAAGCTCTGAAGAGTCTGCCTTCAAGGACTTCCTTCTGAGGTGCTGTGATTTGCTGCAGTCTATCACCATCACTAAGATAAAACAATCTCCGTAAAGGAAGAGAACGCAGATTACAGACACCGAGACTGTGGCAGCCATCCCTAATGCTGGGAAGGAAGCATCTGGCCATTTTTCATCGTTATCGTTGCCAGTACTTCCAGAGACCCAAGTGAAGTGTGTCAGAACAGCAGAGAACACAGCCATCACCACCAACTGCACAGCACGTGCCTGTCGCGTTTCACAGTGAGTACTATATGCCCGGCTAGCAATCACTGTTCAGTCTTTGCTATAGGTTTGTCTGCAGCTTTGTTGTGACCCTGTCATGCTGTTGTATTAACACACATGTTATCTTCCTTGCTGCTACCCTTCTAGCTGAATGCCATAACTGGTTTCCACTCACTTAGACCTCACTGCGAGTTGCTTAGTCTCCACCAAACTCTATTCTCCTCTTGCCCCGCTCATTTAGCTTTCCCCATCACCATTGTGCATTTCCCCTACCTACCTTGCACTTGGTAATTAATGACTTGCATGCAACACAACACTTCCACATCTCTGCTCATGAGGTGACGTTTATTTCCAAGGCAGTCTAATGGCAAGACATGTTTAAGAGATATTCACTAGTGTATAGTGGGTTTACCCACAGAGGCAAGGCAGGACCCCCAAAGAGCTGTCACGCCGCTTTTTACTACCCACTAGGTCAGGCTAAGAACTGTGTTCACGCTCCAGTCTTCCGGTGAAGCGTGAATTAAGACACAAGGTGACAGATCATAGATCTTAGAAGCTCATAGAGAAAATCATCTGCCACACCACATTGGTGTAGTAAACTACAGAAGTAGTGTCCTGTCAGCCAGCTTAGCTGCAGAACCTGCTGACCACACAGGCCCTTCTTGCTCGCCTGAAGCCTTTCGCCAGGTGATGCGCTTCCTCATGGCCATCTCACAGAACTATAGCGTCACTTGGGTTGAAAGGGACCCTGGAAATCACATATGCTGTACACTGCTTTAGCACTAGAGCGCTGTAAAAGCACCAATTCTGCCCAAAGTACTTCCAGATGAGAGGCAGCAACAGCCTCGCAACACTGCCAGTGTGTCACTTGGCCTGCCCCAGAAAGCCCTTTGGGGAAACACGCCCCTAACACAGCAGCACTGAAGGGGGAGCACCCACCTCCACACTTGCAGCGTGCCCCCACCTGCAAGTACCGTTACACAATGGAGCGATCAACTGCTCTTTTTCCCCAACTCATTGCTCCTCAGACTGCTTCAAAGCTGCCGGGAATACCTTCTCCCCACGCCTTCCACTCTAGAGTGAGGGCTGTGCCCTTCCCTGTGCTCACCCTTCACGTCTCCAGCAAACCTGAGAACAGGCTACATGGCTTGAGCAACTCCACCAAGCTCCTATTTCTACAAATGCCAGATTTGGCTACACTTAACCAGTTTAATTGCTGAGAGTCTGCATTTCATCCCCCAGTAACCACCTACGCTACACTGCTTTCACCCTTCTGGGATAGACCAGAGTTATTTGGAGCAACCAGAATCAGTTCAAGGAATTCTGAAGTTCAGACTGAATAACTACTGACAGAATGGGTATGACACCTAATTATCTGCGCAAAGACAGTCACGCCAACTTACTGTTTGTCAAAAGATTGAGTCAATTCTCCCCTAACTGAACAAAAAGAAACGCTGGCTTCAAACAGAACAAGCAACACTAGAAACCCTTTTCCCCTCTCTTACATTATAAATACTGGCTCTTATTGTCCCAACACTATTAGCCCGTTCATACGCACTGGGAATAACTGCTGTAACTGGTGGTCCTGCTCTACAGCACGTTGGCACGCGTCCTGCTTAAGAGAACACTGGTAGAAGTATCCCTTATCTTAGCAGAAACGCAAAGTTACTTTTGCTTGTGTGACCCGGTGTTTACAGCACACGTTATCTGCTGGAAGCAGTCGCAAGCCACATTTGTTCTCAAGCACTGCATGCTCTTCTGAGGTCAGATTAACATTTTCTGCCTAATAATTTTCACAGAGTCCAAAACACCCCCTCTAAAAAAGAGACACCACACAGTTATTTTCTAGACATATCGTGACAGATGACAGCTCTCCGTGGCTGCTGCTGTACAGTTCAGGGCTGGTAACGATACAACCCCACCCCTCAGGACAACTGTGGTAAACATGGTAAATAAAGCAGACAATTCCCCAGCAGCCATACTTCACAACTGGTTTTTTTTCTGCCACTGATAACCAGCTTAGCAGTGCTTTAAATAACACAGCCTGAAAGTCAAACAACTCCCTTGAGATCCACGCTACTCCCAACTAGTAGCTCCAAGGTTAAAACTTCTGCTGGTAAGTAGAACATACGAAGTGGCCGGAAGGCAGGTTAAACAGTTTCCCTTTCAGCAGTCAGGAAATCAGCAGCATGTTCCCATTTCAGGTTGTACCAGCTGTTTGCTACAGGATGGTCTGAGAGAACAGCATTTCTAACAGTTGTAATTTTTCTTACAAGAAAGCACATCTGTCAGGTGACCAGATGGTGAACCAGTCCGCCCCACTGGAAAGAAAGCACCCGTGCTCCCCAAGATCTTTATCCCATAGTTTTGTGGAGCACCCCCCGAGAATCCACTGGAGACACAGTGCAAGCTTGTTATGCCAGGGAAAAACCCAAACCCAACTGCAACACAAAGCTGTAAGTGGAAACACGTCAAAAAGCAGTTAAAGGAAACCTCCCCAGCAAAACCCAAGACAAGAGGAAAAGGCCTGCTTTTGGCAAGAAAATGCCGAAGCGGTGCCAAAAAATACATACCCGTCTGTCGATCTTATCACCCTGCAAGTTACACACACATTACTTGAGAACCTTGAAGAGGAATACATTTCAGAAACATCCCCCCAAAGTCTGAGTCCCCATGTATCGCTTAAGGCTCGAGAGCCACAGGCAGCTTTACCGACTCAAATTTAGCTTAGACAAAAATGCCGGGAAAAGGATAAAAAGGATTTTCAGGTAAAGCAGATAAAGTCATGTGACCGACTTCAGAATTCCGGCATTCTGCCATTATTTTCAAGTGCAGGAAAGTCTAATTGCTGCCAGAGTTAACTACCCCCTTATTATTACAGCCATTTGGGGAACAAGTATGCGTATCGGAAGGGAATGTCGCAAGGAAACATGGGCTATGAGGTGAAGTTCACTTGCTTGTCATTTGCAAAGCCAGGTGTTTAAATGTTGAACAAGTTCAAAAAAAGCTTTTAGCTTTGAATAGCAAAACCAACAACAATCAATGCACGAGCGCCTGATATTTTCAAGGCGTTTCAAGTGAGGAGTTACAGGTTAAATACTAGCCAGGCACTTCTTCAGCCAGGAAACATGACTGGGGATCCTGCCACGCTGCCTTGTGTTTTACACCAAGTTTAAGCTGTAGATGCTTTAGGACCCCCTGCCTACTGAGAGCAGACAATATCAAGCAGCGATCACTGATGAAAAAGCAACATTTGCTGCTTTTCTTCTCCCCCTGAAGCATAGAGTGCTTTAAGCAAAGCTTAAAAACAGTCTGCAAAGGAGCGAGAATCCTCCTCCTCGTTAAGCTAGCCCTCATGCACTGCTGCGATGCGCCTGTGCAGGAGCAGCGCTCTTCGTGGCTACCCGGAGGTTTTCCCACCGCGGGGGCGGCGGGTGCATACCTGCGAGAGGATGTTGGTGCACTGCTGCAGCAGCGACACCGGCGGGTTGCCGATGCTCGTGGCCAGCTGAACTCGCAGGAGCTGTTCTTTCAGAGTGGCGTTTTCCTGTAAGGCGTGGGCCAGGGCCACAGCGGCACACCAGTTTGATAGAGAGTCCGTGGAAAAGAGGCCCCCGCAGAGCAGCTGGCCAGCGGAGACAGAGTTACCTGTAGCTACCAGAACAGCCGAGAGGTACAAGACAGATTAAAACAAGCCACAAAACCGGCAAAGTATGTAACACATCAACATACAGTTAAAACCCCAAAAAGTGAAGCTAGTGAAGTCTTAGAGACATCACGAGCCAAAACATCTTGCTTGGATCAGGCACTTAACGGCAGGTATATAATTTCACAAGAGACATCAGTTGGTGCCTTAAACAGTTGGGCTAGTTCCCAGCTCCCTGCAGGGGCGTTAGCTTTCGTACCGTCAATGGTAGATGGCAGAAGCGTCGAAACAATTTCTCCTTGTCCTTTTTGGTTTTTGTATAAAAAGCACTGGAAACAATAGAGAACGGCGCAACGTAGCACAAAAGGCTGCCGCTCGTTTACCATGGACATCAGCAGCACTACAATTGCGGGCCTGTTTGGAAAGGAGAGTGAAAAACCATTAGCACAAAGTTGTGAATGACGAAAACCGCAGACAGACAATTCAGAGTGTATTCTCTAGGTAAGGAAAGAGGCTTTTGCCTACTCCCATCTATTATCATTTCAAACATTTGAGTAAAACCTTTGATTTTAATACCCGTTAGCTAACACACAAACCAGGAGATTCATTATACATGACTGCAGTGAGGTAGCATTCCTCTGCAACATTTTCATCTCCCATTGAGTCCCCTGCTGCTCCCTGCGCATTTCAGTAACACTGGAGAAGATGCCTCGTAAGGCCACTAGCAACTCGTAATACAGAACACTTTTCCTACGCTCACATTCAAATGCTGACCTAAAGATCTCATTTAGCTAACACTTGCCGGTCCCCAGTCTGAGTAAATACCAGTTACCTGCCTGCTTTCCTCGCCTCTAAACCCCTTTGTAGAGTGTCCTCTGGCTGACAGTGGCAGCTCATCCCAATCCAGGAGGTTCTCAGCTATTGCTCATACACTTTTCAAGTACCATGTAACAAAACCCCATCAGTTCTAGGCCTCATCTACGTGGAAACACACCTCACACCTTCACGCTGTATCTAATACACCCACTATGAACTTGAACCTGTTGTTCTGTATCATAATTCCAAACTCCGAATTTAAGCAATCCTTGGGATTAGACTGCCATTGCCCATACCAATACATCATTACCTAACACAGTTAAACACTTTTCTTCCTCTACCTTGGTGGATTAGAAGGTGCATTTACAGAGGCAAAGTAGTCTTGATTCATCTGGCATCCTCGAATGACCTCTGATACAGTATTAATGGTCTATGGAAAGGGCAGAGAAAAAATTAATTGGGTAGTTATATGGCAGCCATCATCTACTACCTAGATCACTCAAATTTTTCAAGATTACCCTGACAGCTCGGTATGGAACAACACACACCAAGTCTCAGCATACAGATTTATTCAATAAAACCATTGCAAATGAAATTCAAACAGCTAACAGCTGTGAAGGTTAAGGGACAGAAACCTCAGCTCTGTTATACCCAGTTACCTCCAACATCATTTCTATGTTGGGTCAGTTTTGCTACGAGAGCCAGTTATACCGGACATTTAAAAGGTTTCATCTTTCGATTTCTTTGAAGAGATAAAAGCATTGCAATGGAGTCCATGCCAAAGGAACCAGTCTACACTCAATCTAAGCACATCATTTTATCAAGCAAAAAACCACCTCGTCCCACACTGCTGACAGGGCTTTCCAGAAGCTACAAATCCCTCATCACTGGAAATCTGCCGAGTCAGAATACTTTAGACTCCCTCAAAAAAGAACAACAACAACAAAACCCCCACCCCCAAAACAGGGAAAAGCATCAATCAATTCAGCGACTCAGAGATACACTGAAATCCAACAGAAAAAATAAGCAAAATCCAAATACTCTCTGGTCGCAGAATATCATGTAAAAGACTACCTTACATTTAGGTTGCCCACGTGGGAAGCAGACATCTCCGGCATCTGAAATCCTTTCTTAGCAAATACTCTAATTCCAGATTGTCCCTGCAGCAACCTGTTATCCCTGTAGAATCCTGCTTTCCCCCATTCAGTTGCCCCCATCCCTACATGTATTCTCTCCCCCTTACTTCTGTCAGGATATCAGCAGGAACTCCAGTGGCCATCAGGATCGTGCAGAGCTGCTGTAACAACCCACAGTGAAACATTGCCTTCTGACAGCTGCTGGTAGCACCAGGAGGGTTTGTGGGAGACACGAGTACCCGCACAAGCTAAAAAAAAAAAAAAAAAAGGTTTTTATGCGAAGAGAGGTGGAGACCTTCTGAAATGCAGAACGAAACAAGTTTACCCATTTGAAGTTTAACCATGAAATAGAATTGCTTCTAAAAACAGGCATAGAAGACAACAATTACACAGCATGTCCATCTCGTTACTACATATGGCCACTTGATTTACAGTTCAGTGAAACCCTCTAAAATCTTCAAGTATCTGACTCCATTGCATATGTTGCAACAAAGCAACGAGAAAGCATGCTAAAACTATTCCATGATTTGGCTCCCCGTTTGTCACAGCTACATTTCAGAAAGTGAGGAACTATCTTCATCATTGCTGTTCAGCTCCCACACAAAGTGCCACAGAACAGGAAAACCTCATTTCATTTTTTGGAGGGGTGAGCAGAAGGGAAGGTGCCCACCAATCAGTAATTATGAACCCAGAGCAAAGGCAGCTGCTGGAACTCTGTTAATGCCCTGTAGCCATACATGAATTCATTCAGGAGGATTCTTTATACACAACACCCCTAACTATGGACTTAATTGACATCACTGTTGCATCTTAGGTTAGGTGAAATGCGGTGATGTGATGTGCCGGCCATTACCAATACACAATTTGGCAATAGTATTGGTGCAAAAGCAGCACATCTCATGAATGCTGGTAGCTAATTATGAGCCAAAGACAACACATAGATTTCACAGTTAACTGTTACATTGCATTTATTCCTCATTGCAAGAGAGCTGGAGAAGTGTTGCCATCAGTACTTAGGAGCTAGATGAAGTCTTTTACCTGCAGCATTAGGTGAAGATTGGTTACTTTCTGTGCAGACCACCCACAGTTGTCATCGCCAACTTCAAACCACGGCTTCATACGCTGAATGTATGAGCCCTCTTTGAAGAAATTCTGATTGGAATTGTTGTTCTTCAACAAGTTTTGTAATAAGAGGAGACAATCTTCCACTACTATTCCTGGTGAGACAAAAAACCAAAAGATTAATCAAAAGTTGACACATGGAAAACTAACCAGCTTCTCCATGCACTAAGTATGTTCTAGATGGAACAGAGCACACCCTTCTGAACTCTTCATTCTTAAACGTTAGATTTGGATCAAGAATGGTGAACTTCATGCATGAAAAAAATAACCAAATGTCACTCTAAATTAAATACGTACATATTGATCTGGCGTATTTCGAAGGAAACCATAATTGTGGTTCTTCCACAAGTCTGAAGTAAAAATGTTATTTGCAATGAATATACAGTTTGTATGAGTTAATTGGGTAGGAACGGGAAGAACCTCAGACAAAGCCTCACAGCCACTTTGCATCTCGAAGTGTACCTGCTTCAGAGTCAGGCTACTCTACTGGATCTTTGTATTGTAAGCACTAAAATGAAGTTCCTCTTGAACTGCATCATGATTCAAATGTAGCAATTCTTACTGGATTACGCCTTCATTCTCTTTCATCACTGGCTACATCTTCAACTCATTTCAAAGCTACTTCTTGGGTTATTTTGGTGGAAAAGCAATTCTTAGGAATAGCCCTTTCAAGGAGCCAATTCAAACTCAACTCCTTGGAGTTGCAACAGCTTTTTTTTCTTTTTTCTGTACTGGAAAAGCACTAGAGATGCTCATCAATTGTGTACTCTGTGAAGAGAAAATCCTCAGGCAACTCTGTCCAGAAGACAACACAAATAAAGGCAGCCTGCCTTGGGTTCTGCTGGGATGCCTCCAAATCTGGACTCGACAGAAAGGATAAAGACTTACTCCTTGCACTTCTGAAAACACACAGGCGGTGCCAGGCTTGGGAGGGGGAGAACTAAGAGTTCCCTGTCACGTCCCCGCTGTCCCACTCCTGCTGCAGAGCCACAGCTGGTAATCCAGCCCGCAGCAGGGCTGCAGACACGAGGGATGGACATACAGGAGGAATTTACAAACCAAGTCTCCTAAAATTATTAACTGCCTAAAAATAGCAGCTGTGAATCAAAAGTTTGCTTAATCCTTCCATGCCAACATACCTGGAATAATTCAGCTGGGAGAGAAGCATTAACTGCTCCTGCAGCCCACAGGAAGGTCATGGGACAGCAACCTGTCTCATTACTGAAATAGATCCTGTAGCAAACTACAATTGGTGCTAAACTTAGGTGCTTTTTTTTGTTGTTAGCAACACATAAGTGTTGCATCATTTTTGCTCATGTTTTTTTATATTTTCCCATTCCCAACAGGTGAATGATTTGGCAAGGAGCTGACCAGAAAACTGCATTATTAGCGAGGCTGAAGCAGCTCAGTAAGCCGTTACTTCCAGCCACTCCAAGCATCCAAAGATCACGCAGGAGGAACGCGGATGCCTAACTCTGTAAGTGACAAATGCAGCATATGTGTATCTGACACTGCCATTCAAAGTATATACATTCACAGAGCTAAGCCAAACAGGAACACACAAACACATGCACACATGCTCACAGAAATTAACTGCTATTTTAACTGAATAGCTCAAAACTAGTTTTCAAAAGCTGCTGAAACACTGCCTACTTGCTCAGTCTGCTTTTGCTTGGTTTGTTACAACCAGGCTGTATGTTTTGATCCTTCTACCCGCCGACCTAGCTCCAATTGCATACTAACACCAGCCTATAAGCAGTCACCTAATAGTCTGTGCAGAAGGACAAGACTGAGTAAGTACCTCCATCGCTGTTTCCTTCTTCTGTTATGATATCCAGAAGTCTCTCAAAGGCATTTTCGAAGGCAACAATCTTCTGTATGGCTGCGTTACTTTTTGTCAATTGCTGTAACAACAAGACTCCCTTGACAGGTAGGGGAGACAAGAAATGGAACTTAGTTTTACTCGAACTCCATTGCTTTTCATAAGTTATAGCTCTTAGAAGGATCCCTGGCCAGAATCACAGGACAGAAGTGCACACCCTGCAACTTGACACACCTAATGAAACCCACCACAGACACCACGCAACAGTTCCCTCTCTGCGCTTCAAAAATAGCAGCACAGCACAGTTAAAAAGGACGCTAAGCAGCTATGTAGACGAAAGAGGGAACTGGTAAAGCACCACATCTCTTCTGTAGTCGGTAATTAGAGCACTTTGGCATCTGATGAGTGAAGAGGAAGAACTGAAGTTAACCTGACAGAAGGCCAAGAGAAGGATCGTCTAACATACTAGGAAAACCTGACACAAGGGTCAACGTTTGCATTAAATACACAGTAACAGTTTGCTTTAGTTACTTGAATTGTGGCAGGACATCCAAAAGCCACCCAACTCTACTGAGGAACCACATATTCCCAATTAGCAACCACACTGGCTTCTTCACATGCATTCCTTTAACTTAATCCAAATTCCGCACAAATTCTAAGCAATTCAATTGACAGTTACTATTTTTTAAGAGGATAAACTGCCTTTGTTCTGTACTTACATCATTTCGTATAACCTCCCTAGAGTCTGCTAGTAAATCCATGAGTCTGGAAACACCTGCAAGAAACACATTTAAAAAAAAGCATAAAAAAGGTGCAGCTTTTACATGCTGGAGGTCTTTAGAACACCTTGCTCGAGACTCCTCTAGTCCTCTACCATGATGTTTGCTGACCTTCCAGCTTCACATTTATCAGCAATAAACTCAGCTGCTTACCCATAGGGCTGACAAGAATTATCTGCTGCACCTGAGGTCCTTGCTGCTTTAAAAGAGATGTAAGTAGTTTCACTCCAGGCCAGCGAACGTGGAAATCAAATTCCTGCAAAGATGGAGAGGGGCACATTAAGTAATAAATTCCTCAGAACTCAACTTTCTCTTCTAGACACCAGTTATGAACAGACACGGAATTTCATCTCCTGTCAGTTTCTTCTCTCATCCACCCTATTACAGCACCCCACCACTAAGTCAAAACACTGTCCTCTTCCATGGTTCATTCTATTTTATTATCAGCAACATCAACTCCCAGCAGTTCCCTTTCCTCCCTCTCTGCTGCAGTAGCTTTCCTAGCTATTTCTTCTTTCGAAAAAACAGTCAGTCCAACCCTCCAGGGATCAGCCCATACTACCCAGAAACCCAGGAGGGAAAGAAAAGCAAGTCCTTTTCTATCTTCCCACTCTCAAAGAGTAACAGCAGCTTCTCTGTTAAAATTGGGTCTTGTCAGCAAGAGAAAGCTCAAGAACTAATGAGTCCGTTGACAGACTTCATCAACCACAACAAACCTTTGGGCTCCCAAGGTCAGCTCTAACTCATTCAACAGCTGGTGACTGGACCCTCATCTCAACTGAGCCACCTCGCAGAGCCTTCTGTACTTCTAATCCTGCTGGTTATAAAGCATTACCTTGAAGTAAGGCAGTACATCACTAATTTGAGCAAGCAGTCATCTTCTCACTCTGTTCCTAGTTAGAAGTGAAAACAGTGTGTGTTTTCCTTTCCTCAGCACCTTACCTACCTCAGGCATTGGCCACTTACCGAGCACATCAACATCTCCACTCTACTTGCTGCAGAGAGGTGGTAGCTTAGCAATTTTCTAACCCTCTCGCCAAACAGGCTAGATGGTTTATAAAGCGTTTTCTAAACCTGACTCTCATACAGAACAAACCCTGAATGGCATGATATTGCTAGCAAAGAGGACCCTGAACTAAGGCATCTGCAGACAAAAACTACTTAAAAAACACATTGCAAGCTTCCAGCTCTGCATAATGCTATATACATTTTTCTTCCATCTGCAATTCAACAGTCGCACAGCTCCACCTACAGGTTTCACCTATCTTTAGGACTTGCTGTTTTGAAGTTGAAGATCTCAAATCTGGATCAATAAAATCAACAGCACCCTGCTGCAGAGTAAGGCCCTAGTTGCTGTTTGTGGAGCAATAATTTTTACTGTTTCTAATCAAGTATCTAAAAGCCTCTCACTGTCACACTGCTTTAAAAGCTGCACTACTGGCATTCATCCAGGTCACCGTCTTCACTCGCCTCCAACCCCACATTCACTATGTCTAAGAATACCTCACATTTGTCATGGGCTTCACTAGAAAGACAAAACCATATCTTTATGAATTAAGATAATCTCCCTGTACGGCACTGCATGTCTCTGTAGTCCAAGTATGATACTGTTACTCACCTCCACAAGAGTCAACAAGAGTGTGACATTTTCTTGCTGTTTAATGAAAATCTCTGTGAACTGACTTCCCAAATCATCAACTTGTTTCGGTAAGTTTTCTTCTGTAATAGTAAAAACCGATGTATTACAACACATGATTGGAAGAACTTCAGGTAGTTGTGATTTTTATTCTTACTAAAATAAGGCCATGGGTGACAAAGGTTTAGAGTCACTGCTATAATGTTAATTGAATTATTTTCAAAACAAACACGGATACAAGCTTTGGACAAAAGTGAAAAAAGCGCATTACTCTAAACATAACTTTTATTGAGAGGTACCTTGTTTTAAAAACAGGAGGGAACCAAGAATCTACTAAACAAGCTAATTTCAGCATTAAAAGAAAAAACAAAATCCTATTTCCATTGATTGTATCCAACCAGATTCACAGTTGTCACCCCCACAGTTGCCTGTTACAGATAAAACCAAGCACACTCCTCGGCAAACAGAGAATTTGGAGGAAAGAGAACCCTCGCAGCAGAGGAGGAGCAGAAAGCCTCAACGTGGCTATGTTCGCATGCAGCTGAACTGACCAGTTGAGAAGGTCCTCGTAAGGACAATTCACTAATCTGCAAAGCACATTTCACACCAAGAGGCTTGAAGCAAGTGGTTGGGAATATAAACCACCTAAAGCAAAATGGCTCAAACACTTCATTTATTTCTTTTGGTTTAGCAACGGGAAAAACCCAAACATCAGGAAAGGAGAGTATGCTTGAGCTAGATTAGCATCAAAACCTCTCCGTCTTGGAATGCGAATTAATTTCACAAGGGCCATGAAGTGCCATTCTGTTATTTTTTCTTCAGTTGCTTAGAATTGGGGTAGCACATGAATTTTATCTTACACAATTATTTCATGCATCATCCCTGCACAAAGAAAAAACACCAGAAAACATGCAAGCAGCAGCTCTGCACCACTGCTGTTTTTCTAGGCTGTGTGACAATTTACAAAGCTATTTCACAAAACAGTCCTACATAGGCACTACGGGTTGGCATAGCTAAGGAATTTCAGTTGGAAAACTGAGGAAGACCAATTCTAATTCAAAGGGAGTTGTTTTTATTACACTGCTGTTTTGGACAGAAAGACAAGACATTACATGCAAGTCCAGTAGAGTCCCTGAGAGCTCAGCTGCTTCGCAGTAATTCCAATCCAGGCCCCCTCAACAGGGGTGGGAAGTCAGTTTTATGTGCCCCCAGCGGCCACCCCATATGAAATGAGTGTCTCATTGAGTTTAAAAAAAATAGGTTGGTTCTTTTCTTGGTTGCGTTTACACAAGGCTTCTGCCAGCAGCAGAGAAAGGCAGCGAACACAAATTACCTGCTAGGGCAGCAATATGCAGGACACATCCGCTCACACCCAGCTCCAGCCCCTTCTCCCTGCAAAGCTTCCCCTCCCCACATTGCCCCGAACAGCTTGCTGCTTTGCTGCCCTCTCTCCGTAACCTCCGAGTCGCCCCCGCCCAGGCTCTGTTCTGTGCTTCAGGCAGAGCGCCCAACACTACTGAAGTGCCGCAGCAAAGGCTCCGCTGCTTGTGTCTAAATCGGGTTGCCCTACACATCACACAGATGCACGCTCAGCGCTGCGACACCGTCCTGTGATGGAACCATGGGCACAGGAACAGCTTGAACCATAAAGCACAGAACATACGCGGCAAAGCCACTGGATTTATCTGATGGTCTGATTTGGTTAAGCAAAGGCAATACAAGGATTTTCCTCCTGCTCAACCTGCAGGACTCTCAATCTTATCAAAGAGTCACTAACAAGCCATTAACAACTGAGCAGCTATAAAAAGTGTCAAAGACCACACATAATCTTCCAACTCTGTACCTTGTCAGGGGTATGGCAAGATGGAGAAAGCAAAGGACTTTACCGTAAAAATTTGGTGCTAAGAAAACAATTTTAATTCAACCAACCCAATTCAAACTGTTGGCAATAGTGATTCACTGCAAGGTATCAGTTTATAAGATCTATTTTTTAAGGCTTTCTATTACAGGAAAGAGGTTTTTGTTTGGCCTTTCACACATCAGAGAATAGCTGACAGTTTCTGTAATGTATCATAGCTACATTTCGCCCTTGAAGCAGGCTTATGGGTAGGTAGCTTACAAGAGGGAGAGAGAACCAGCACAGGTAAGCACTGTATTATCCGCTGCAGAAGTTATGAAATACTAACAAAAGTTGACCAAAGGGAGGACAGACTGCGTGCAAAAATAACTCTAGCCCAAGCACATAGCATCTAGCAGAATACAAGTCCAATAGCGAGGTCTGTGCAGCTGAGGGCCTTATCAAGTCTGGGTCACTCCTGGTTTACATGAATAAACAAAAACATCCCAGTAAGCCAACTCCACAGAAGTTCAGTTCCTGCACTCGCTACTGTAGAATAAGAGGCAACTCCACTGAGAATCATACACAGATTGCACGCGCTGCAGCTTGCTGCAAACCAAGGAAAGCCCAGAGACTTCAACATTTTTTCTTTTAAATAAATGCTTAAGTCAAAATATTTCACATTGCGTTTTCCATGAGCTGTGACTGAACATATTATCCTCTGCTGAACTCAGGTACAAAGAGCAAGTGTTTGAACTATGGATTCCTCCTAATACCAACTCTTCTCCTTGCACAAACGCCAGGTGCTAAGGCAAAACCTGAGGAGTATACACAACTTGCACAGCCTCTTACAAGTCAGCTGTAGTTTTTATTTATTCCAAAAGCTTGAATCTAGTTTAGTATGTTTAAGATTCTTCTATAAAAGGGACAAATTAAAGTTTTCTTTTTTTTTTTCTCTCAACTCTTCCTTCGTCCTATCAGTATTTCTTATACTAAATTAAAAAAAAAAGAGAGCAAGAAGAGCTGGACTGAAAGAAACAGGCAAAGTGAAACTCCCACCTTCTACCGATGTGGCTGCACCACAGATCTTGCAACCAGACTTCAACCCATAATCACTCTTACAATCTACACATTCACAGGGTTCAAATAAAAAGAACAACTTCCATCAATTAAGATTAGCTCTTGGTGATTTACTAACAAGCAGCACTGCAAACTAGAATTTCATCTTAATATGAACAGGTGAAGTGCATTTTGGTAAAACCAGTTTAAAAAAGGAGAACATACACAGTGTTAGTGGTAACTTATGGTAGAAATGAGCACTGTATTTTAACGTGCATTGCTTAAAAGAGACACTGTGAAGGACACTCGCGTGCAGTGCTTGCATGTGTGTTGAATTTCAGGGCTTCTTGAAAACAGAAACTGTTCACAAACTTTCACCCATTAAAATCCTACCCGTTCAAAAGCTGCACACCTTCATGACATCCCAAACAAGAATTTGTCATTATTACAATTCTCTGGAGATCTGCTGGCATTCAACATGCCCACACCATGTGAGAAATTAAACTGGGAAGACACTTCAGTTCCAATGAAAACATGTAGAGTAGGGTGCAAAAAGCTTTCACTAAGCTCCAACGCAAGTCTTTACAGTGTCCTTTTTAAACGGCAGCGAGTGTTATGGGTGTGAGTAGCAACTAGGCCTAAAACAAAGTGCCATATTTGTATAAGTAAAGGTTCTTTTACCTTCAGAATCATCTGTCAGTGCAGATAAAAGAAAAAGAAACAAGAGAAAGGTTTACAAGTCGAATAGCTTTTCAAACAGCACAACCAGTAGCAGCATAAGCTCAGACTTTCAAAGCAGCTATCCTAGCTTCCTACAGCAGCAATTACTCCTTCAGGGGGTTCTTGTAGAAGCAACCGAACTAAACAACCCCGTTAACTCTTACAACACTTGTGATCACACATACGTAACTCAAGTTTGTCAACTCTTTGCTCTTCATAAGAGATTGCCAATAGCATTCTTGTCAAGTAGATAATCAAGGCCGCTACCATGAACACGGATTCAGCAGCACTGTAAAACTCTGATCTTGTTCAAAACCTCTCATCAAGATCAGGCAACTGCATGAACAAGGAAAAGACGGGCAAGCAAGCAAAGTGACAATTTGAGAGACGGTTAAGAATAACATATCACAGCAGGGTTTCAGCTTGCAAGTCTCTTGCAGCTACCTAAGACGAGACAATTCATTGTAGAAAGCACCGTGAAAGGACACACTGTACAACCTTAATGCCAACATACTGGCACAAATTTATTCATATTGGAGAACCCTCACCTACTTTCCATTAGGTTACTTATCACTTAAGGGGCCTTAAAAGAAATATCTTGGGGTAAAT
The DNA here is from genome assembly GCA_017639485.1 of Pluvialis apricaria. NCBI lineage: Eukaryota > Metazoa > Chordata > Aves > Charadriiformes > Charadriidae > Pluvialis > Pluvialis apricaria. The sequence continues at coordinate 84,107,551 of CM030010.1, forward strand.
ACTGTAGACAAGAGACATCAGCTCAAACAGCAGTTATCACCGCATATTTTGCCCATTTGCAGAAGCATTTCCACTCCACTACATGTAATGGAAACTAAAAAATGAAATACAAGTGCTGTCAGGAGCTAGGAGGACTCGAGGTCCATGGCAAATGCAGAATGTTACGAACCCACGGATATTCAGTATCCTTAAATGTATCCTTGTGCTCACACTGCATTTGTGCTTGCCCAAGACCTCTGATTTTTTTTTTGGACAAGCTGGTATGATGGATTTTCAAATTCAATCACCCAAAAGCCGAATGGATATCCTACAAAACTGGTTTTTTTTTGGTTGATGTTTTCCTCTTGAAACCTTGGAAAGCCCATCCACAGCCACTTGGCTTCAATTACTGGTTTAAACAACCATCAAGCCAAGACCTGATGTGCAAATACCAACAGGAGTTGTTTTCCAAGTAACACCTGCAACACAGCACAGGTGAAGTGTCTGAAGAACTCCACTCTGCTACACCATGTGCTTCAGTTTAAGAGCTAGGAACCTTTCTGGCAGCCTGACCTACCTGGCAGTTTTTGCATGCCTGTAACTGGTACCTAGTCTCCATTCTCCCCAGTGACAGTGATGGGGACAAGTGCACACAGGCTCAGCATCTGACAGACATTGCTCTGATCAAAGCCTCCTCCCAGGCTAGCACTTGCACAGCCCTCAGCCACATCCCATCCCCATTCTCTAGACATGTCCTTGATGCTAAAAACAGGGACACTTGGACTGTCCTGCACTCCACACCATTCCCCCTTCACCAGCCTGAAATGGTTATAATCCACAGCTGTTTTACTTGTCAGAAGCATCTGGCTCTTCTTCAGGCTGGGCACTCACAGCTCCATTCCACAGATTCCTCCTGCCCAAGCCTAATTTGGGTTACTGCTGTCATTTCCTTCAGTGTATTGATGTTTCTGTGAAATATGGCATTCTTCTTAACAGCTGCAACCATTTCATTGGCCTTTCAGCACAGTTCTGCTGGTGTATCAAGAAAGGCCTTCGCAAATAAAATAAAGGCAGGGGGGGCAGGGAGTTTCAGAGCCTAGCTGTACAGTGTCTACTTCAACTCCTAACTATCTTGGGAAGGACAGGCAGAGTCTCTTTCTAAAACGCCACAGCAGGGCTGGAAAATAAGATTTTCACACCTTATCATAGGTACCTGAGATTTTATATCAATACCCTTACATCATCACATAGCAGTGTCCCATTTGACAGTAACAGACAGGACTGTTCTTTCCCAGTAGCAAGGAATGACTTGATTATTTACAAACTAGAAAAAACAATGAATTATCCCATTCCAATGCGGCTGCTGTTCACAGATTAGAGTTTTTAAAGTTAATAAGCAAATCATTCAGTATTACTTTAACGCAAGCTGTGTACAACAATGTTTTTAGCATTGTCGTAACAGCGACACAATAGCAAAGCAAGTCTCAGCATTAGCAAATCACAGAGTATTACAGTTTATAATTTGAACAAAACCACCAAGGAAGGCACCGCTGCAGTTATTACAGCTATTACTACCAAACGCTTACCTTGCTCCTCCTCTTCTAGGTCATTCGATATTACATTGTAGAGAGTGTCCAAGGCATAGCCAATTATTTCAGAATCTGAACTGCAAATGAAAGAACCACTTTTGTTTAATAACTTATTTCCAACTACTCTTACAACATTATTTTTCTGGACAGCCAGTTCCCTTTGCAGCATTAGAGTGAGTGAGAAGGACTGACGTCGACGGACATTCTGTAATACCACATAACCGTGAGCTGTCCCATCCCTAAATGGAGTCAAACTCCTTTTCCCAGTTCCATCCCCTCAGGTGGCCGCATCCAGAAAGTCTGGTGACTCAAGACGACCGCAGGAAACTTCACTGTAAGCGTGTCTTACATTTCCCATGTCACTCCTTCCAACCTGCTCCTCGAGTATACCAGGAGAAATCTCTGGGAAGGATCCGGACCCCTTCCCAGAAAGGCACCCAAGGAAGCTGCAGAGGAGCTTCAGCACCATCGCAGGAAAGACCCTCCCCGCTACCCCATCAGCAGGAACCAGAGGCCAAACCTTGTGCTCCACGTGAAGGCAATGGTGACAGCTGCGGATTCTCCCAAACAGGCCAGCCCCCACATCACCAACTCGGACTACACCCAGTTATTAAGGGTTTTCGCACTCCCCGGGAAGCTGCTGGGCAGCCAACCGAACCCCAAAGCATTAGGTCACCTGCTTACACCAAAGACTCTTCTCTTAATAAGCCCTGCTTAAAGAGAAACCTGTTTCTTCTGTGTTACAAAGCCTAAACAATCCATAAAGCCTCCGCTACAACAAAGACCCAGTGCAAAAGTTTGGGGGGGACATGTAAGCATTTGTGCTGCTTGCTTTGTTGCTCATAAATGAGAAAAATACGAAAGCACAAATGGTCAAGAAACAAAGGAAAATAAAACCTAACATGACAAAGGAAGGTGCCTCGGAGAGCAGACAGGCACAGCTCAGCTATTCTCAGGGCCTGCCCAGCATTAGAAGAGCACGCTGGCAACACAAAACCTCTCGTTCAAACTTCTCAGTATTTCCTTTCACCCATCCCTAATGCATACAAAGTAAGACCTCCACACCAAAGATAAATTTGCATTTTAAGCAGCTACTCGGCCAGTTCACAGCAGAGGCCTGAAAAACAACCTGTCTAACCAGCAACCTGAAAAGCCAAGCCTTAATGGAGGCCAGCTATCTCTGCTAGACCACTAATTAAAGATGACAGACCTACAGCAGTTGTTGCAACCAAGAAAACTGGAGATGCCTCAAGGTGATCCACGAGCTTTGAGAAGACAGAAAGGAGCAATCCGTACCTACATTTCCTGTATCCCTACAGCAAGGGCTTTAGCGAGCTGTCAAAGCGACACCTCATCTCCCTTCCTACGACTCTCACACTAAATCAAAAGGTAAAAGTAATCAGGTGTCAGTGTAGTTTGGTCTTTCACATTGGGTTTGGAATCGAATCCTGGTCCTGCTGATGTCCTCCCAGGACACAAGCATTTTTCCTCAGTGTGTCACTCAACTCACACCACCTGCTTTTAAGCTGGCCTGTAATGGAAACAAAAGAGGAAAAAAATTGTCTTCTCCTGTGCCAAACTGTTAGTCAAAGCAAGTAAAGGAAGCTCTTAGTCCATGTAAACAGTCTCATCCAGCAGGTATGCTCAGATTTCCAGCCTGCTCACATTTTCCCTTTATTGTCATTTTAGTTCAACACAACACCACAAAGCCTATGGTTTTCTCTTCATGTAACTGAAACAATTCCACATCTGAAAAACACATAGAAATTACTTCCTGGACACTTAAAAAAACCCAAGCCGCAGCCTTGCTTTTCCTCTCCCTTGCTAGGAAAATCACAGAAGCTACAAAAGAGTAAGCAAATTCTATGTAGATGTGGTAAAAGCAGGGCTCGTTTCTCTTGTCGAAAGAAGAACATCACAAAATGAGGACAGCAGCATCCTTTTTTGCTGTTCACTGCCTTTCTACCATCTGCCATTCACTGCATACAACATTTTATTGATTATTCTGTTCAGACTGAAGCCGTGCAGCTTTTGCTCCGTAGTGAAAATCAGTCAAGAAATAAGACTTCCAGTCCCTCAGGCATCCATAAAAGACACAGCCTTTGTGCAACGCAACAATCCAGCGTAAGCCACCTCAGGCACCTTCCCTCTGCTAGCTGTGCTTTTATGTGGCACTCGACCAAGACATCAGCGCAGCGCTCCATGAGTTCACAAACAAGAGCAGAGAAGAATCATACGGAAGCGAAGGCACCCATGCACTGTCCTGCCCAGGTAGGGTGCCTCAAAAATGCTTTTACCTATTCTTCTAAGATTATGGCATTCCACTGTCGGAACAGAGACAAGCATCATCCATGCTGTCACAAAAAGCACGGAGAAGCAGAGTGTTCTTACCATGTCATCAATCACAGCCTGCCTAGAAAGGAGGGCATTTTGTTACCCCTGAAAACTCAAGTCATGGAAAAGCTATTAAAGGGGGAATGACATTTATATTACCTCTTACAGAAGTTTTCACGAGAAGCGTAGTACAATTTGAAAATTGGGAACTAACAGCACATAAGTAACTGAGGTCTGTGCCTTAAGAAAAAAAAGAATTCTTTTTCTTTGGTTCATATTAGGTTTCAAACTATGAGAACTGTCATGCCGAAATTTAAAAACCTCGTTATGTAAGTCGAACCAAAGCAGTTAAAAATCAAGTTGACTTCTCGCTCTGCTGCTTTCTCCCACACCAACAGTTAAGTGGCACTGGCCTGTTCTACAGTCAACGCCAAATTATTTTTCAAAATAATCCCTGGTGGGATGTGGCAACATCTAGACAGCAACTCCGGGACAAGTCTTCTAGTAGAGCACAGTTCCTACTTTGTATTACAAAATAAACATATGGCATAAGAACACTGGTGTGTGTAAGAGTCTGGAGCATTTAAAGGCTGACTCAGGAGTGTTACTGGGCTCCAGGATGGCTGATGTGCTTAGCTGACAAACTAGTGAAAGAAGCCACTCTTCTATAGAATAAGTTTTAAGTACTCAGGCAGGATGTAGAGCTTAAGGCAATCTCCAAATAAACCGCATAACAAATGTGTTCATCTCAGAGACAGAAGTGTATTTCCGTTCCAGGATAAAGGCTGTAAATAGTTCAAAGCAGCAGTGCAAGATTTGAGGACAGAGATGAGAAGAGGACACAAGAAGCGCTCGCTGTTTCAGCACAGCCAAGCGTACCAGGCCTTCTCCCTACTGAAGTTTGGAGATGAAGCTCTCAATGCATCTCACCTTGCACTATCAACTTCAGAATTAAGAAAATATCAGCATGCCTTATAATGCAAAGAGCTGAAGAAAACTGATTCACAACAAGGGAAGAAAATTATTAGGGGAGCAACGAGGCTGCAAATGGATGGAAGGAAGGAAAGAACTACTACTACAGAGATGATACCGTAACATGTGCTCATCGCTTCGAATTCCAAGGGAAGGAACAACTGATTCACCAAAATCAAAAGATACACCACAGATGAGAGACAGCTACTCTTCTACTCAAGGGCTGCATGAATAATAGTTAACATGGTTCTCAGAAAAGGTAAGAGCTGTGCTATCATACTTGGTTGAGGTAGTCTTAAAACCAAATGACTTCTCAATTAGATATTGATTTCACAAAGAGTTGATTTGCATTAGGAAATAATCATCTCTTGCCAGCAAAGTTGCTGCAATATTTCACATTGCTATTACGTATTCCAGCAAGACAAATGCTGCTGAAGATCACACAGTTGTGCATCTTGAACTATTCCATTAATTTCTGGTAAATACACGGTAGGAACACGTGTTTGCACTTGTCCCTGTTCTCACATTACAGCACTCCGTCCACAGCGATCCATTCCACTCAGGCGCTGTGAATTCAGGCCCATGCCTGCTGCTTTCTCCTCCCCATCATTCTTCCCACCTGAACACCCAAGCCCCACGCAAGAGGCTGCGGAGCAGATAAACCTCACCTGGACCTGGTACAGCCCAACCAAGCCCTGCTTCTACTCAACTGGGAACCGAGAGGGCAATCTCATGGATTATATTCCTGTTCTGATGCGCAGAAACCACAGCAACTAGAGGCATACATCCCAAACAGCAGGCAGACAGGTGTAAAACATCACCAGCATGCTGTTTTCCTGGTCCTTTCATATTTCTAATCAAATTAAACCTTCTGTAATCTTAAACTTCACAGCAACACAGACAACATACAGGACCAGTGCACTTGAGTCACTCACATGACTACAGTGACATGTCAGAAGACAACTTGAGTCAATCACTGACTTGTGTTTTCTCTGAAGTTGCACTACTGCTGCGTAAAAATAAGCTTAAGCAGCTGCAACGCAAAAAAAAAGAAAAAAGAAAAGAGGAGGAAATGAACATTTTCCACTTCTGCAGAAAGCTTCAGGGCACCTCAGGTGGACACAGGAAGGGTCCAGAGATCGCACCTATGGGCACACACTGAAACAGCGGTGAGAGCACAACAGCGCTGTCCTCCCTCAGACCACCAGCCTCCCTGTTCAGTATGCCAGTAACACTGGGCAGCGGGGCCAGCTGAGCCAGCGACTCACACAGCAGCTGCTTACACAGATGAGCTGGCTTTGATTTGTATTCCTGCCACCGAAGGAGCCCCCCAAGCCTCACCTTCTACTGCCACTGACATCTAATGGTGCACTCACACCACCTGCAACACACCCCCCAACTTGTCAGACACAGGGGACAACTACACCTCTCAAATGAACCCCAGCACACAACAGGGAGGCCAGCTGATGTGCTGGTGCACCATAAAACATGCAATAGGAAATCTGCCTATCAACATTTTGGGGACAACAGCATTTTTTTTTTCAGCTGAAAACCAAAAAAAACCCAGAAAGATGTATTAACTGTTTTTTGAACTGCAGCCTGGGTCACACAAGAGGTCTGCACAGAGCCCCAGCATACATAAATTCTGAAGGGATGAGTGGAGCCCAAAAAGCACAGAAACGCCCTGAAGTTCCTGCTCAGCAGGGTTCAGGGTAGCATCTCCAAGGAAAGGAGATCAGTAGAGCCCCACCTCCCTTCTCAAAGTTCAAGTCTGGCCTCGAGAGCAGCTAAGTGGCTCTCGAAAAAAGCAGGCTCCTTGACCTCATTTTTCAAAGGGCTTCCCCTTCAAATCAATGACAGCTACTCCTATAACCTTCCCTTCTACTGTTTGCATCATTGAAGTCGCGTGCAGGCCAGATATTCATTTTTAACTACCCAGCCAAAGGAACACAAATAACACAGACTCATCTAGACACCAGCCGGGCAAGGAAGGCCACCAGCAGCCTTCGGTGGAGAACTGAAGGCTTTCTTCTCCTATATACATAAGCAGAGCAAGATGCCTCCTTCTACACACTGAACTGCTGCTTTCCCAGTTCTCCTTTGCCTTGACGTTAGAAGACACACTCCTGTTTCCCATGGACACATGTGTCAGTATTCCACATATACCCTAACGACTTTTATGTCTATATATATATATTTACGAGCTTCACGTTCAAATCCAGACTGAGCGTCTGTCACAACGTGCTGCCCTACCTAAGCACCGACACTAGCCAGTATTTGGGGCTAAAATCAGAGCCCTGCAAACAGGTGCCGCGTTAAACCATGTGGGTGCTATCAAGTACATCAATGCCATCAACTGCAGAAAGAAATGCACAGCGAAGGCATTGTAAACGCTAGATCACATAGATATGACATTGTAGTTTACAGGAAGTGTTTAGAGGCGTGTCCTCTGTTCTAACTGCAGCCGTGCCGTCCAGCTCTCCCGTCTGCCTGAACCTTTCACTAGAAATCCCTGCATTACCCCCCAGGACAGAATCATTCTACCAGTTCATTTGATGACACACACCTGAGAAAACACAGATCTCCTGACTTCATTCATCTCCTCTTAATTCTCTCTCATTCACTTTTTGCCCAATAACAGGTTGATTTGGCTTCTTTTGAATACTGTACTTAATTAACATTGTCATTTTGGATTTACCTTTCCACACTAGTGGAAACCGACCAGTGAAAAGCGTTAAGGTACACTTTGGTACTGTCTTTACTCTGGAACTGGTCTTTCTGTCCCTCATCCAGATTGCTGGAATTTTGTTCTTTTCACCTCCGAACAAGCTCTGCTTCACTTTGTCACCCTAAAAAGCCACCGTGCCAGAAGAGCTGTTTGGAGCCCAGCTCCCCTGGTACACAGACCCAAGCCCACATCTGTTGGTTGCGGCAGTGGGGAAGGGATGGGGCGTATCAGCCCGAGGTGGCTGCCAGGAGCCAGCAACATGCTTACCGGTCAGTCTGAAGAACGTGGATGAGGTGCTCCATGGCCTGTATGCCTACCTCCAACCGGTACTTCTGTCGGGAGGAAAATTGAACAGTTAACGGTCTAGCCCATCGCTCCGAACAGAGCTTTCCAAGCAGTATGTCGCAAAAATATTAAACACGCATACGGCTCTTCAGGAAGTTCAGTGCTTACCTTGGATAACGACTTAAGAGCACGGACGGCATCTCTCCGGTCATCCAATAACGTGGAAGAAGCCACTCGGTCACACAGCTTCTGGATCTGGAGAGGCACAGCACACGCGTGACGGAGACACGACCCCGCACCGCACCGCCCCGGCAACGGCACGGCCGAGCCCTAACCCCCGCACCCAAACCGCCTTCCTCCGAGCACAACAGCACGCTGCGCCTTCGGACTACCGGGACGCAGCCCGCCCTGCCCGAGCCCCCCCCGCCACAACTGGGGGGAAGGCGCAGGGACAGTACGGCGGCTCCCGGCCCGGCACCCCGGGGAAGGACGCTCCCTGCCGCTGCACCGCCACCCGGCCTGCCCGCGGGACGAGCTGTCACCGCCCGCGCCGGGGGCAGCGCCCGGTACCTGCGGACGCCCCGGCAGCGCTCCCGCACCCCCCCCCCCGCCGCCCCGGCCGGCGGCCTCCCCCGCCGCTAGGCCCCGCTCACCGTCTCGGCGCCGGAGGGTTGCGGGCCGGCGCTGGGGCCGCCCATGACACCCCGCAGGAAGTTCATGGCGGCTGGGCTGGGCTCGGCGCGGCCAGCGGAGCTCGCCCCGCGGCCCCGGCCCCCGCCACCACTGCCGCCGCCGCTCCCGGAGCCGCCGCCGCCGCCCCCCGCCACGGAAGCGACCGCCGCGCCTGCGCCGCCACGTGGCGCCGACGTGGCCGACGGGGGGCGGGGCCGGCGGCCAGGGGCGGGGCCGCGCACACCGGGCAGGGGGCAGAGGTTCTTCTGTTTGCCGAGATTGAAGAGCTGGTCCGCATTAACCTGCCCAAAAACCCAGCCCGGCCCCGCAGGGCCCGTCACCTGTGCACAACCACCCCACGGCAGACACCCAGGCCTGCAATGCCAAACTTGTGTTTACAATGGAAAAGGGAAACACAATACCAACTCCTAACGGGGAGAAGAGGACTGCTGTCTTACTGTTTTGGAACAGAATCCTCGCACTGAGAAACAGAAGCTTCCCCAGATGCCAGTGATGGTGCAATCCAAGAGAAGACCACCAAGTAGTTTAATTACCTTCAGATGCTGAATTTCCCCTGGTTGGATGCTCCTGCAGCACTTTGTGTGTTCAGCTGAGAAACCACAGACCCTTCAGGCTCTGCCTCCGCACCCCATCTCCCAGCGGTTACCAATGATACTTTTGGTTTGGCAGGTGTTTTTTATTTTCTGCATATCAAATTACAGCAAATTTTATAGCAACAATGGCAAATTAACACAGAAAGGAACTGATCATCTTACTGGGGACTAAAACTAGTTAATTTCATTCTAGGGAGAAAATCCCTCTCACAACGCTATTTAAATTAAGAGCTTTGGGGATTTTATTTTCTGCATCAACTAAAGAAAGAAATCAAGTTTAAATTGTGTAATTGAAACTAAACATTTACTCTTTCTATATTCTAAAACTAATAGATTCCTCCCCCATCCGAAGATAGACACCAAAAATGAATGCACGTATCTAACAGGATGAGATATGCCAGCATTCGTTACAAAACAGGTGTTTGCCTGCCAGCTTTGTTCATGTCTCACTGCGTTTGTTGTAACATCAGAAAATGAAGCCCTGAGCACCTCCAGGCGATAGGAAGCTACATAGGCCTTTGGATGCAGCAAACCGCTCAGCCTAATGCAAAGAAGATGCAGAGCAACCACATCTCATTCCTGAAACACTTGGCACACACACCCCCCTGCAATTCATCTCTCACCTGCCCTGCATGCGCCCTCCTTGAGGGAAACACCTTTTCTACACAGCTGCCTTTTCCCCACCTTCATCTTCCAGAATGGGCAAGAAAACCCAAACTTCCTCCAAAATTCAGCTTGCTGAGGGCTCTGCTGTGCCACCAGGAACCTGCTGGAATCTCGTGGCTGGCCGTGGTTTCCTTTTTCCCCAACCCTGTTTTTTCTCCACACAAACACCACCCGGTGCAGGGAGCAGAGGATTTCTACCTTGCTGCACAAGAAGGCAACCTCCACTGAGGCTTACTCGCCCCAAAACCGGGTACTTCACAGCAAACCCGGCCGTGTCACGGCAGGACAAAGCCAGCCTGCGGTCACAGCGCTCACCCAAGGCCAACTCCGCTCCGTGCCACCCCAGGGCAGCGCAGCAGGTCGCACTTGGCATCCCCGGCCCTGCTGGCCCTCCTCCCAGCAGCAAGCGCGCTCAACAGTACCCTGCTGGAGCCACTCTCTCCTGGTCTGTACATTCCTGGGATGATCTTCCACGCTTCACGGCCCAACATCAGAGAAATGAGGCTTTCTTTATGAAAAAAAGAAGTCCTAAATAAGAGAGCTTTGGATACCGTAAGAGTTCAGAACAGATCCGCCCTTCCGCAGGGGATGCTGGCAGGCACTTACCTCCCCGGGCCGGCGGCAGGCACGCACCGGCGCTCGGCAGAAACCCTCACTCTGGGCACAAAGGGACTCTGCCCCTCGCCAAGAAAAAAAAAAAACACCCAAAACCAGGTTCTCCTGCAAAACACCCCGTTCTTTATTGCAAAGTTCTCCGTCCGTACACATAAAGCGTCGGGGAAAAAAGCGAGTCGCTTTAGAGAGACGTTCGGTGTGCGCCCAACACCTCCACGGGCCACCTCTTCCCAAGCCACCGGGACGAGCCAGGAGACACGACAGACCCCGCGCTCCAGCTTCCGCCGCACCGGCGACGGATTATTTGCTATTAAACCCACAATCACCGTTTCTGCCGGCTCCCGCCGTCACTCCGCGACGTGTCCCTCTTTCGGCGAAGCTCTTAGTGGAGTTACGAGGCGGGGGAAAGCCCCGCACGGGGGGACCCCCCCTTACCTTGCAGTGGCGGGCGAGGCCGCCCGATAACGGCCGTTCGCCGCACCACCGCCCGGGCGCCAAGCCGGCGCTCCGGCTGACGTCACCGCGCCAGGTCGGCGGGGATTGGTGGAGAACGCCCGGAGGGCGGCTCCGCCCCGCCCCTCCCCTGGCGGCCCCGCCCGCCCCCTTCGCTCCGCGCAGGCGCGCTGGCAGGCAGGCAGAGGCACGCGCGCACGGGAGCCCCGGCCGTCCCTCCCCCGCCCGGCCCTGTCGCCGCCGCCGCCGCCGCCACCGCGCCCGGTCCTGCCCCCGCCGCGGGACACGCCGAGGGACACCGAGCAGGCCCTGGGGGGGACGCGCCCCGGCCCCGCGCACCCACACTTTTTCCTTAGGTGAGCGATGGGGGGGATCGGGGTAGGCCCCGCCGCGCTGTGTGTGTGTGAGGGATGGGGGGGCGGCCGTTTAACGGTCGCGCGGCTGAGGGGAGCGGCCTCGCGGCCCGGCTTTGCCCTTCGCCGCCCGCCCCGCCTCGGCGCGGCCGGGCCCGGTCGCTGGCCGCCGGCCCGGCTCTTCGCCCGGTGCGGCGCGGGGGCGGGCGGGGAGGGTGGGCTTTTGTTCGCCGTCACCTTGGCGGCGTGCCGGCCGCCGGCCATCGCCCGCTCTCCCGCCTCGCCCCGGGCGGCCCGGGGTTGGGGGCGGGGGACGCCCCGGGCCCTGCGGCGCTCGGGCCGGCGCCCGGCCTGCCTCACGCCTTGCCTGCCGGGGGCCTCCTGAGGTGTCTGGTCTCGGCCTGTGCGGGATGGCGGGGCCGCCGCCGTCGCCGCGCTCGCACTGCGGGAGCAGCCGTAGCTCGCCGTCCGCCGCCCGGCGAGCCCTCCTGTGCCCTGACGGGCCGGTACTGCGGCGGCATCGCGGGCTGCAGCAGCCCTCCCAGCTCTGCGGACCTCGCCTTTCCCCCATCACGACCTGAGCTTCTCTGCTTTCACACGTAACATGGCTGAAGTTACCACCAGCACCTTTTATTCTGCATATCCGGATGCCTTGAGGAGATCTCCTCAGAGCTCCTCGCGTTTGGCTCCTGAGCTGGGCCCGGTGTGTTCTCAGGCATTTGCTCCCCTTAACCTCACAGAGCTAAATTAGAGGTCATTGCTCTCCACTGTGGGGGCACAGGAGCCATCCCCACAACAAAGCTTTTTAAATTCCTTGGTTAGTTGGGTCACCCTGGATCTTGAGCTTCACGCCAAGCACCACTACGTGAAAGAACTAACACAGTAGAGAATATTAAATTATTGTTTGATTTCAACCCAAAAAACTTAGTCACATAGGTTTTGTTATTGTGGCCTTCCATGTGGGTTTGGCAATTCCCAAACCCTCTATATCTTCTAGGCGTTTCAAGTTCAGGGTGCAAGTGTTCTAGTTTGCTACAGAAAGTGTAAAGATACCCAAGGTATTTTTGATCTGTTGAGAAATAGGGTAAGTTATTTTTTTCCTTACTTAGTTCTCAAAGAGGTACACAACTTATACGCAACTTGTATGTTTAAAGCTAGCACAGGGTTCTTTGATCTGTAATGGGATGGAGGAGTATGAGGGGAAAGATATCCTCTCTTAGTAAGCATTTATTTTTTGTATAAAGTACTCTCTACTGGTTCAGATATCTCAGGGTTGCATTTTTTTTCTCTTGTGGAAGCTTTTAATTGAGAAATAGTTGCAGAATAAAGATCAGTGACCAACTTACAAGAAATGGTTACTCTGCAGCATAGGCCGTGCCGTCCTGCTCCGTGCTGTGGCAGACTGTATACCCTAGTATAGAGTCTAGCTGTATTATCATGTCTCTGCCAGTAGGTGTAGGGTTTGTCAACTTGCACCTGAGCTGAGAAGGTGGTGTTACTGACAAACCGGTATTGCTTTAGCTTCTGGAGTTAATTTATCATTAACGAGACATTCTGTGTTCATTGTGATTACAAGTATGCCCACAGGGCCGTGCCTGCCCTAGGAAAGTCTTTTCATTCTTAAGGATTCCTTCTTGTTGGGGACTCCCATAGCTTGGCTGTAAGAGACAAATCTTTGTTTACCATTGTAACGTTCTTTTTGGCAGATGTGGGCTCACTGTGTGGAATTATGATCTGTATCATATGATTTTTTCATTAGCAGAATAATATATTTTTTGTGATAGCTAGCTTAAACTGAAGAGAAAACAGAATGGGCTGGCCATCCAGTCTACTCATCCAGCAGTATCCTGATTAATAAAATGTTTTCCTTTATGGAACTGAGGTTTCAAATCATACATCTACTCTCGCACTTAAGTGATATTTTACAGTGCTGAAAATATGCTGAGGAAACACAGTATGTTAACGCAGAGTGTTGAATTTGAGTCTTCCTTCTTACTGTAGCAGTTGTGACACTGGATGTCATTTCTTTTGAGAGTATTTGACAAATGAAGAACTGCGTTGCAACTCAAGGAACATATGAAAAGATTAATATGCCAGACTAATAGGTATATCTGATGTGATACCAGAAGAATGGCACTGAAGCTGGCATTGGGTGCTGACAGCGATGCAGTGGCTTCCCCAGAATGGGTGGTGCCATTGGCTGCAGTTGATACTGTCATTGCTATTTGGGTGAGCGTTAGCTCTTCTGGATGGTGCAGCTTAGCTGCCCAGAAGATGGTCTCCTATGGTAGTCATGTGCCTAAAATACAGGGTGCTATTAAGCTCCTCTCAGGAAAAAAAAAAAAAAAAAAAACCAACAAGAAAAAAACAGCCCTGCAGGACAGCTTGATTTGAAAGAACTGCATACTGTGCCTTAGGGCTCAGCCAGTTCAGATTGTAGCAGATTAGGTAAAGGAGATCATAAAGTAAAGGGATTTTGATAGATTATACAGGTTTGTTGGCCCTTACTGCAGATGGAGGATGATCTGAGTTGCTTACCTTGCAGAGCAGGAAAGAGCGAAGGTGGTTTCAGTACTGAGCTGAGTTGTTTGGGACTTTCAATTGCTCTTTCAGTATTTTTTAATTTCAGTCGATGCTTATTTTACCTTACCACAGAGTACACACCAGCCTGTGCAGGGCTGTATTACAGATGCCCTGGCTCGCGGCAGCTGGACTGTCAGTTGCTGTTCGGTTTTTTAGCTTTATTCAAGGTGTGGCTGCTCACACCATGTGTTGCAGTAGCGGCATCTCAGCATCATGGTTCTGGATCACGGTAGCAGACACACTCTTTAAGGCATTATTTGCTTGTCTACAGTAGGAAGCGCAGTTTAAAAGTGATAATCTGGATTTAGGAGAAACCTGTCCAAGACAGTAAAACCTTCTGTCCCCTTCCCTTCTGTTTTCCCTGGGCTCCCGTGGTGTGGGAAGTGGCACGGTGTCCCTCGTGGCTTTGCTTTGTGTGCTCGCTGTGTGGGGAATGTCTTTCTGATTCACAAGAGCATTTTGGCAAATTTTATTTCCAGTTTCAGTGGTATATTCAAATCTGATCAGCGACCTGCACATGAGTTGCAGACTTGTGGATTTAAGAACAAGCTGCACTGCTGCAGTTTTACGTAAAACTATAGCCCAAAGTCTGTGTGCCTTTACTCGTGGACAAATTGTTCTATGGACAAATTGTTCAGAGGAGGAACTTCGCTTGTCAATAAAACAAAATATTTTACTTGCTTATAGTTTTTTACTAAAACAAATGGTGAGGCCTGCATCTCCTTCCCAAAGCTTAAAAGTTTGTCTTGATGGAGGTTACCTTCAAGTTCAGATGACATTTTCTTGAGCTCCCTTCAGAACCTCGTTCAGTTTTGGTTATTTTTTTGTTTTTTGTTTTTTTAAAGTAGAATTGGTGAAGCATCTAGGCAGTGTGACTGTTGCTGGTCTGTCTTGAAACAGGATGGAAGTGGCTTTGAACTACCTCTTTGCGAGCAACCAAAGACTTAATGCCAAGGTTTATTCTCTGGATACCTAGGTTTGAGCACGTGCACCACCGTTCTGTAGCTCAGTCATTGCCTTGGGTAACTTAATGCCTTGCTACAGATGACTAGTCGCACTTCTTTTTGCTACAGGATAGGGGAGATAATAATGAGAAAGCTTACAGATAATTTAGGAAAAAGCGTCTTCTCTAATGTGAGAGCTGCTTATTAAGCAAGATGCATGCCAGAGAACGTTTTGACTACTCAACATGTAGTGGCCCTCAGAAACAAATTGCTGCTGCCCTCCTGTGCAAACTGATAGGCGATAGTTTGGTGTTTGGTTTTGGGTTTTTTTTTTCATTTAGTTGAAGAAGTGACAGACACAGTTTAGTAAGTAAGGTTTTATGTGTAAAGATGATTACAGGCTGAATGAATTTGCACGCTATTAATTTGGTGTGGACTTGAGAAATTACTGTAGCAGGTTTTCCCAAGTACTTCAGCACAATTGTCCTAACGTGAACTGTATCTCATCCTTTTACCTTAACAGTTTCATCTCGTTCCAAAGGCTAACTTCCTGCTTTATTTGTCACGGCTGGCATTTGTTATCCTGCGCCATCAAAGATGTTTTTTGCAGAGCTGCGCAAAGCCTGTAATAATCTTGTGCCTGAATCTAGCAGAATGTAGTTGGGAAAATTAAATGAATGTTACTGTTTATTTCAGCACTACCCTGCAGTTGCCCTTGGTGTTGCCCTTTGGAGGAAAATATCCTTTCTGCTTTTGTTCATTTGCTTATCTTTGCATGCAAATAACAAATAATTCCTTTCTGTGCTAACTCTCCCTTTGTTTTTGTTTTTTTGAAAGAAGTGGACGTGGAAATAACTCAAGATAGGAACTTGGTTGTTTGAGGTAACGCTGACAAGCTTATCCAGTCTGGTCTGTAGGTTTAAATTGTCGTTAAGTTGTTACAAACTTGAATCGTGCTAATTGGAATTGCAAAAAGTATTGCACTGGTGCATGTGCATGTTCCTTCAGCTGTGGAGTCCGGTCCCTCCGGTGGGTGCCTCTGGGTCCATTACCTCTGAGCCTTGCCTGGGGAAGGGAGGGATTCCATATTTCGTTGGGTCCTCCAGCTTGCGAGTGTATGATGAAATTTATCGCGTGGCTGCCGGTTCTCCTTGGTTCAAGAATGCACTGCAAATCCAGTGTGCCTTTCTGGTAACATAGCAATCAAAGGTGTTGAACAGGATGGAGATTAAATCTTGCCGATTAATCGTTATGTCAGCTTGATGAAGGCAGGATTACCTGTGGATGGGCAACAGTTGCGTGGGTGCTCGTGTTACCCTGTCTGTGTAGCTTTTATTAGTGTGCCTGCTGGAGGGGACTTCTTTAACAGTACAGTTGCACCGTAAAGAAACTGGCAGATAAATATATTTGATTCCTGGTGTTTGCCATCTCAGTTTCAGTATTTTATTTCCGGCTAGTGTGTATGCAAGTGCCTCTGGCAATAAGTTCTCATTAAGACGCCTTCCCAAAGACTGCTCAGGCTGATCTAAGAACGTGGCTCGTTTTATTCAAGCGAGAAGAGTGCTCAAATTCTTTCTTCTTAGCAGTTATGCCTTGACTCTTGACTATGTACCGATTAAAACTGGAAAAATAGCTTTTATAGAATATGTGTATCTATGGGGCTTCCGTTAGTGCCTGGTAAAACATGGATATGCCGTTCTTTGTAAGTTTGGACTATTTAAATTGTTGATGTCAATGCCTTGGGTTTCGGCTTATATTTCACTGGTACCTTTACCTCCAAACCCCTCAGGCCTGCTAAGACTCAGGTCCTTGACTTTAAGGAGGTGCTGTACTAACTGGGACACGTGGAGATTTTAATCTTTTCAAAACCTGGTTTCATGGCACCCACGTTGATAGTAAGGAGTACCTGCATTTTTATTTTACTGCTTTTTAATGACTTGGAGACCTGAACAGTTCGTTAAGCTTCTGCTACCCCTATTGAGATCTCTAAAGAGATAATGAAAGGAAATAATACTGTGACCGGTGAAGAATTGTACTGAGACATCCTGTAAAATACTGTGATTTTCTGGTGTAAATCAATACTGCTGTCACTTGAAATATAGACAGAGGTGGACAGCACTCATCTCTGAGCATGTAAACCAACTTCTGTTTGAAGTATTAGGGAATAACTGGCTATGTCTGATCATTGCCTACTTGCCTTTCTCAGATTTTTCTGAAAGGTTTCGGCGGCCTTTCCTGAAATAGCACAGCTTCCAATGAAGAAAAGATCTAGTGTGATACGGATCTGATGTAGTCTAATGAGTTGTCACAGATTATTATGTTTTGTACCCAGAGGCATTTTCAGTGTTCCTTGTGGTATGCCAGCAATTTGTTAACGTATGTACTTTGCTTATTGCTGTAGTCATAAGAGTGTGTGCTGGCTATGATCTGCTTTTTAATAGGTTCTTAAAAAAAAAATTGTGATGAAGCTCTGTCCTTGTGTAGGACAAGCGCTTGTGGAGAAGATTGTATCACCAATTTTGTGTTCATCATCTGCTCATGGGACAGGGAAGCAAAAAAAAAAAGAATAGTCTCACCTGGAGAAACTGAGGTCCTTGTTCTTTTCAGGTTGGTTTCTAAGAAAAATTCCCACGTGTGTCCCATTGCTGTAGTATGAGTCACGTTGGGAAGATCCCCAGGTGGCTCAGATTGTCTTTCTTGACAAGTTCCCTCTTTGAACGTGCATAGGGCTCAAGCCTCTGATGTTCCTTAGTATTCCTGACATTTGGGTTTGGGTCTGATTATCAAAGTGGCTTCCCCTGAGGCTTCCCTTGAGACACAACTCATACTGTGTTTCAGAGTCTTGAAAGGTTATAGTAAAAATTTCGGATAATTCTAAAGTAAGTTTTATCATTTCTTATCTCCAGGTTCAAAACCTGTAATTTGGGCTTTGCCTGCTGCCTTGCCTATGCGGGAATTCTTTGAGAGAGTCGCTTAAGCTTTTTTTAGAGAAATGGAGGGAATCTCATGATTGCAGACACTGGTATTCGTGAAGTGAGTTCAGCTTCCTGACATGAACTGGAAAAAGCAACGTGTCACGTGCTGGCAAGGCATCAGAAAGACTTCCAGAGTGCTGAAGATCGTTTTGTGACATGCGTGATCTGTGAGACAGCATGGATGGGTAGGAGTGTAGCAAGTAAAACTAAGAACCGTTCAAGGCAGGGGGACTTGGGGGAATTACAGGTTGGCCGGCTTCTCCTTGATCCCTGGGAAGGCTTGCAGAGCACGTCCTCGTGGGAGTTGTGTTGAGATCCATGAAGGACAAGAAGGTGTCTGGAACTGCCGGCGTGGATTTACCAAGGACAAGTTATAACTGACTTACTAGCTTGCCTTCTGCAATGACACAAATGGCTCAGTGGGTGAGGAAAGTGCAATAGATGTGGTTTACCTTGATTTCAGTAAGGCCTTGGTTTTCTGTACTATGCTTGGAGCCAAATTGGACAGATAGCCTATGAGGTGGGTGGGAAACTGTCTGGAGACAGCCAGCATCAAAGGGGCGACACAAAGTCCAACTGGTAGCTGGCTGCTTGCAAGGTTCCTCTGGGGGCAGTACTGGGGCTGATGCTGTTTAACGCCTTTCTTGTGACCTGGATGATGTCCAGTGATCCACAGCAAGTTTCTGGTGGGATAGGCTGGAGAAATGGCTGACAGGAACATCATAAAGTTCAATAAAGGCAAATTACCAAGTTCTGCACGTGCATGGAAAAACTGTATGCAAAAGTAAAGGTTGGGAAACGGCTGGATATGAAGCAGCTTTGCACAAATGGATCTTGGCTCCTGGCAGAACGGTTGGGCTTGAGTCAGCAGCGTACCTTTGCAGTGATGGGCGGCAGATGTGTTCTGGGCTGTGTAAGCAGGAGCATGGTGACCATAAGTGATTCTTCCCTGCTGTTTGGACTCTTGTAACTCCCATAAGCAGAGTATTGCCTCCAGTTTTAACTGCTCAGTACAGGAAAGAAACCAACATGCTGGCATGGGTCTGGTGTAGGATCACCAGGATTGTTAGAGGATTGGAGCACCTGGAGAGAGGCAGCTTTTTTTGAAAGGGTTTTGTTTGTTTGTTTGGGGTTTTTTCTTGGTTTTGTTTTTGTTTGTTTGTTTCAAAAGCACCTGTTCTGTAAGGGACTTTATTTTCACCATTCCCCCTTTGTCCAAGTAACACATGAATTGACTGAAATCTTTTTATTTACTCAAAGGAGATGGGGGGAGGGTGTTCTGAGTTGGTGGAGTGTGTCTGCATGAATTAAATTCTTGTTCAAATAGTTGTTTCAATTCTAATATCATTATGCTCATCCTTTTAGGAGAAAGTTGTGATATATAGGGCTACCTTCAAACTAACATGAATATTTTTAATTATAGCATCTGACACTGCGTACCAAAGAAATGGTGATGGAGAAGCCAAGTCCCCTGCTCGTAGGGCGGGAGTTCGTGCGACAGTACTACACTCTGCTAAACAAAGCTCCTGACTTCTTGCACAGGTAATGCTTTTGCACACAAAGGGACTAATGTTTTTGAACAAAAGTTTGTACTGTTCGTTATAAATCAGATAAACATTAATTTTTGAGGATGGGAAGCAATGGACCTGGCTAACTTTTGGGCTCTTGGAGAACTATTTCATCTTACTGAAAAGTCCTTAGGCTCTAGAAGCAAGTCTGATCGTATGGATGTATGGCACGTTATCAAGGTATTTCCTGTGTGGAAAAGTGAGCTGCTTCTCAGCTGATAAAACGTCCAGTAATGTGGACGTATTCCAGAAATACTTTCCTAAAAAGACAGAAAAGCAAAGGAAAGAAAATGGCAGAGGAAGCACTTAAGCACTTGCATTTAGTACCTCAGACACGCACGCTAATTATTTCAGAATACCATATTTTGCATTGCCTCTAAGAAGCTTTATCTGTATTATGTATAGATGTTATGGCCTGGACAAGGTAGGTGGAAAACACAGTAGGTTCTTTTTTACCTGTGTCCAGTATTTAAGTGGTACTCTGAATGTGTTTCTTCCTTCTTTTTTTTTACCTTTTTTTTTTTTCCTTTTTCTGGTTTTGATTGACTACATACAGCTTGTCACTTAAGATTTTGCATTTCCACATTTGGACTTAGAGCAGCATGGACTTGTACTAAATAAAGGTGAAAGTAGCTTTGCCAGTGTATTAAAAAAAAAAGCAATCACTGCTTAGGCCAGTCTTGTTTCAGAGCTTGACGTAAGGTTGATGGTGAAAAATTGGACTGTGTGATTGAGCACAAGTTAGAGGTCTCAGATGGCTTACTTAAGAATTCAGTCATTTGAATAATGCCTATCTTCATCTGTAGCTTTGAGGCAGGGAAAATGAATGGTATCATTTTTACTTAAATCACTGAACTGCTGTGGAACCGTGTTGTTTCTGTGTTTAAATCTATTTTTAAGGTGTCTGAGCAGTGTATTCCAGGCTTTCCTAATCTATGTTTAATAGTCTAACAGAAGTTGAAAGCAGGATTTTTAGCACTTGCACAATTTTTCCTCGCCCCCAAAACATCAACAAATGCATCAGATGAGATCACCAACTGGACAGATAAGTCCATGTAATGCATGGATACCTGATATATGAACTGACAGCTCTCTCTGACCCAAGAACTGCCTTCCTTAGGTACGTGTCATGCCTGGGTGCTCTCCCCGGGTGCCCTGGGAAAGGACCTCTTGCCTTGGAGTCAGCCTCGGAGGCACCTCTTAGGCATGTCTGGCAGCAGTTAGCGTCCTGTCGATATCAATAATTATCCGTTGCCGGTAAAGGTCAGGCAGTTGAAAATCTTTTAAGAGACTTAGGAAGGGTGTGACTATACCAGTTTTTCAAGGCAACCATTACATTTTGAGCAAGTGATGCAATGGAAATCCGGATATTGGAACCGCAGGGTCATTTTTGAACGATAGAAAAACCCGAGTTAGTAAGACAAGTTTCTTGTGAAGTATGCTGTTGTTTTGCTCTGAAACCCAGAAATTGTTTGCATAAACAAAGAGACAGAGAAGAGTTTATAAGGGATCATTAGGCCACGCTTCACAGCTTAATACCAAAGGAAGAGGGAGAATTATATCAGTTCTACAGTGAGATTGCCTTTTCCTTTTGTAACGTTTATTTTCGATGGCAGGTAAATTGTATATTGGGGTAAATCACACATGCCTTAAACTTGGTGTTGAAAATAGTCTTTGATTCCGCTCATAAGAGCATTTACCTGTAATGATAGTGACTGTAACCTTGGCAGGATTTGGGGGGGGGGGGTGGGGGGTTGGTTTAAGAAGCAAAATCCTGTTGGTATGTTTTTCCTCCCTAACTGCTTCAGTCAAAGAAGAGCAGCCAGCTGTTCCAGGTTTGCCATCCCTCCTGCTTTCCCGTAGTACAGCAAAATTACTCCCATTGGATCAATGTTAACACATGCTATGGGAGCATCACGGAGCTCCCCTGGTGCAGGTGGTACTCTGTGCTCACGAATATTCTCGGTTCAATTTAAAGTTGGCACAAGTGTCACTCACAATAGCATCTGTGAAATCTCTCTTAAATACCTCTGCACAGAAGTGTCCTAGAGGTTTTGATCTGGCTTGGTTGACTCATAGCTGATTCTTGAGCTGCTTGTGTGAAATGTCTTCTAGCCAGTTGTAGTCTCTGCCACTGCTGTCCGTTTTTGGGGCTGCGGAGGTGGCTACTTTTTTCTAGTCAGGCTCAGATATGGCAGACATTTGCCTTTCTGCACTTTGGCTGCACCCTGTTTATGAGTGACGTTCTTCTAAGAGGGGATCTTGCCGTCCCTCTTTCTCTTGCTGTTTGTCTGAACAATTTGCTCACTGCCACAGAAACAGAAAGATTTTGGTTTTCATGGCTTCCTGGTGCTTAATGTGCTGCTCCTTACAGCAGTAAGGGAGTTTGAACAAAAACTGCTAAAGTTACTGGTTTATCCCACTAAAAACTCGAGAAGAGCACAGAGTATCCTGTCGCTAGTCATTATCCAAAGCTTATCCGGGGGTTCTGGGTAAGCAGAGATTAGTTTGCTGTCTAAATGGGTGTTACTCAGTGTAGTTTGCATGCCTGTTGCACTTTAGGTAAATTTGTATCGCTTTACTGGCTCCTTAAGTGAAAATCTATAATTCCATATAACTGGGGACTTAATGTGTAGTCCTTTCCTGATCTGCACTTCCCGCTTCTTAGGTTTTCTGCCTCCCAAAGAGTTTGAGCACTTCCTTAAAAGCAAGTCAAAACTCTTTGTTTCCCTGTGAAGGCACTTAAAAAGTTATGCTGACTGCCAGAGGGCTTACTTTGGAATTTAGAGCGTGAAGAGATGTCTTCTATGTGCTTGTGCACTGCGTTAGCTGAACTTCTGTTTTTCCTGGCTGTTTGGAAGTGCTGGACCATGCTCAAAAACATGGTTATCCAGTTGGTACCAAAGAAAACAATCTAATAATTCCCGGACTTTTTTCTGGACACGGTGATGGGAGTTAAAGTCTTGGGTTTGTATTTTCAGGGAAGTAGAACTGGAAAGAGTTTCTAGGTTTAGCAGGATAAACCAAGAAATCGCAAATGTGGAAGTTCTAGTGTTTAATTCTGTATCTTAACGCTGGCCCTCTGTTTGGCTTGTTTAACTACAGAGAAATGTTGTATATCCTTGGTAATCTGTGTGACAGTGAGTTTATAGAAGTACTTAATGAAAATTTTATTTCATATGTACAGTATGGGGGGGGATAATAACAGTACCTTGTAGAAGTAGGGCATTAGCACTCAGACCTCATGGCAATCACTCCCAAGGCAAAGCATGCTTCTAAATAAAAAAAGGTGTGATGTGATGTTGTTGTCTGAGCTATTGATCTAGATATACAGAAAATATTAAGCATTTGTCACATGCTTTATAAGCTGGCAGTAAAAATCCAACCCAAAACTTAGACTGTTCTAGACTCAAAATGTGCAAGTGGAATGAAGATGCAAAAAGATCTCTGAACTATAAGAAAAATGCTGGAAGCAAGTATACGTACATTACATTAAAAAATAAAAGTTTTTGAAATCCAGTCCAGCAGCTGGGTCAAGAGAGGGTCTGAGGGTTTGGTTTTTTTCAGAGTGGTTGAGAGGTTTGTGCTATTTCCAAGATCAAAACCGCAACTGCTACTTGTTGTTTAGTGTAAACATGGAATATTAGTTCTGTGTCAAAAGTTACACAGTAGAGGCTGCTGTGAGTGGTGATTCAATTGTTGTACATAATGATGCAATTAATGCAAATGAATTACTGTTCACTGCCTAACTGTAAGAAACAGGGAGAGAACGTTGCTTTTGGGCTACACCTAGTACTGAATTTATCCCTTGCTGTGGCAGCAGTAAGATGCAGTTTTGTTTGGCCTTCTTTCGTTAGCTGTTTTTTTACACTTGATTTCAGACAGCATTTCTGCTGGAGGGTTTGTGTTGAGCTGTGGTGCCTAAGAGGAATCCGGTCCTTTCTAATACTTTGGAGTTTTGTAGTGAGCTCTTTGGCCATTGCTTCTGAGAAAGCCGAAGTGTGAAATAACGGCCACATGTATCAGAGAGACAGGATGGGTGGGGAGGTGGGTTGGCTGGTCAGACGAGTTGCCTGTGCAGTGTGAATCCGAGGCAGAATCCCTCCCTGCTGCCCGAAGCTTCGAAGAGAACTGGGATTCAGAGGAGTGACAAGCGGCTTGTTCCTCCCTAGGCTAAGGCCTTGGCTGCGTAGTGCAGCTTTAACCCAGGCGGAAGGTTTTGACGTTGGGGAACCTTCAAGCCAAAATGGCCAGTTTGCTTAAAAGGAGCAAGTGAAAGGTTGAGGTTGATTGAGGGGCTTGCTACGTATCTTGGGCAAACGGGAATGCTGAATAATAAGCTTTGTTTGGTCCTGCATTCTTGGAGCCTCGGAAGTGGAAAATATATCTTGAATTTGTGTTTGTGCTGAAATCCCTCATGCATTGAGCTCTACAACTTTTGGCTAAAATCCTTGTAGGATTTGGTTCTGTTTTTTCACAGTTGTGACCTTTATATCTCTTCACTTGCAGGTTTTATGGAAGGAATTCTTCTTACGTCCATGGAGGACTGGATGCCAGTGGGAAACCGCAAGAAGCAGTGTACGGTCAAGCTGTGCGTATCAAAATTGGTCCTGTAGTCCTCATTAATGTTCAGAACTTACTGTATAAATCAGTCTTTTACTTTACCAATTACTTTGACTTTCTTATCTGGTAAATAACATATTGTGATACTGCCTCCTGTTCAGAGGCAGATAGGAATTTGTTGGCTTAAATTTTT
Source organism: Pluvialis apricaria (assembly GCA_017639485.1). Lineage (NCBI taxonomy): Eukaryota > Metazoa > Chordata > Aves > Charadriiformes > Charadriidae > Pluvialis > Pluvialis apricaria. The sequence continues at coordinate 84,131,637 of CM030010.1, forward strand.
TTTACTTGCTTGTTTCTGCTTTTACTGTGAGTTATGTTTGATACATCAGCTTTGCAGCTGGACTGCAGAAAGTATATTTAGGGTGGGAAACAAAATGAAGAGGACCTGTTAGACTTGCCCTATTGATTTATCTTATTTCGGTTAGAAGTGGTTCCTTGGGAAGGGGACTTTGATCTTTGCGAGTTAAGTGGAATTCTCTCTGTTACCAAATTCTCCTGTGAGTGGAGTTTTCTTAAAGTGGAAGATAACTTTTGAAGAAGTGGAGTAAGTCCAGGAAGCACAAGTTTTCTCTTTGGTCGTAGCTCTTTATCAGCATCGTGGCTGTCACCTAGGGGCATCTGTTCACGTGGTAGCTGCATCTTTGAGCAATGTGGCTTTCAGCCCAGGGCAGGTTTGGTTTCTTCTCCTTTCGCCAGCAGAACCTGATTTGGCAGCGCAAAAATTTTGGCAGTGCAGATGTTACCCACTCCTATGACATTTGGGTACTTCATGGATGCATAGAGGGTTGGTTTTTTTTGCTTGGGGGGCTGGTGGTTTGGGTTCTTTTTAAGCACAAGGTAAATCATGTCCCTCTCACAGGCCCTTATAAAAAAGAAAGCCTTAAAATAGGTCATATGTTGTAATAGAGCTGGAAAAATGGGATAGCAAGTTGTACATTATTGGAGTGCTCTGAGAAGTACTTGAATCCTGGTGGAAAACTTAAGAATAAAAGTTAGATGGGCTCAGGTAGACTGTTCTCGGTGAAAGACACTTCTTGGTTCCTGTATTTACCTTTGGGTCTTCAGTGGTGCGCTTTTTTGGTTAGTTCAGACTGGGGTATTTAAGAGGTGTAAAGCTCTGTATGAAACTCAGTGTAGCTGAAGTGTAACTCTTTATTTCTAGGAGATACACAAGAAAGTGATGTCCTTACAGTTCAGCGAATGCCACACCAAGATCCGTCACGTGGATGCTCATGCTACGCTGAGTGATGGGGTGGTTGTGCAAGTAATGGGAGAGCTGTCAAACAACGGGCAGCCCATGAGGAAGTTCATGCAGACTTTTGTGCTTGCTCCAGAAGTAAGTATATGTAAGATTGTGTTTAGCTTCAAATAGTGATGGTGGAAACCTGACCTGTAGCTACAGTTTGTCCTGCTGGGGCAAAGGATATGATCTGGCTTTTAGAGCTTGGCCCGGAGGCTATTATGAAATGTGTCGCAGTATGTGAGTGCAGACAAACGAGTGTATTGGACCCATCCTGAGCTGGTTTAAGTTCTTAGACTTCAAGTATTGGAGCGGTAATCCAAAGAAAATTGGAGCTTGCATTTGGGAGCTGCACAAATAAATTAAAAAAAACCCAAACAATGAGTTCTGCAGATCAAGTCTCTAATGTAGGTCTGTACTTTCTTCAAGTCTGCTGGCAAATGTATGGTTTGATGCTGCACAAGTTACTGCTCAAACTTAGCTCTTAGTGAGACCAGAGCTGTGTAAGGGTAAAGCGTGCCTTCTGTTCTTTCGACTTCTTTCCGCCCGCTTCATCACAAACTATTGTGCGGTTGATGATTAATGTTTTAGAGTCTTTTGAATTTCTTCGTTGTTTCCCTATGCAATGCTATAAGCATACAGTCACCCTGTGAAAAGTTCGTTCTGTTTTTTTATTGTAAAGTTTTCATAATAGGGAAAATTCAAATTCCTTGATGAAACAGAGGGACTTTATGTTTAGTTAGAACCTACGATTGCCACGACTTAGCAAAACTGGGGTTTTTCTGCTTGAAACTTCCTTTTTCAGTTGGGCATAAGTTACTGTTCAATTGTTTGCTTAGAGAAGGGGTACCACGTGGGAAATGGCTCTAATGAAATAATCCCATTCCAAAATGTTGGTGTGTATCCCAAAGCTTGTATCTCTAATCCATCCTTGTTGTTGACTGATAATATATCATATGTGCAAAAAACTGCATGTTGCTCTTTTACAGGGTTCTGTTCCAAACAAGTTCTATGTCCATAATGATATCTTCAGATATGAAGATGAAGTATTTGGGGATTCAGAAGGGGAACTTGATGAAGGTGAGAACTGTACATGTGGAGTTTGTCTTGTTCTTGTTCCTCTCGCATGTACGCAGGGCTTTCAGAATTGTCTGGAGGAGATGGAAGGACGCAGACTGCGTTGCGTTCTTGTGGAGCGTAGTAATCTGGGAGGGGGCTGGGGCAGGGAGTGTAGGTTATGTTACTGAAACTATCTGCTGGTCCAAAACATTCTGTAAAATGCAGATAGCGGTACCTTCTTCCTTGAATGGCTGAACCGGCTCGGGTTGGGTGAGGCTTGGCAGAGAATGGAAATAACGAGCAGTGGTACTTTTGCTGCCGCTAGTTTCATCAGGTAGATTTGATTTTTCTGATCAGTCACATTTTTAGGTAAAGTGATTTGAAGAGAAAAATCTAATTGGCTTTTCAAATATGGCATGTAGTTCACTTTGATATCATCGTCCCATTCAGTAATTCATTTGTGTTCAGGGGCTGAACTTGACCTGGGTGGGTTTTTTCCCCTCTGTTCACTGAGGCAAAGCACATCAGAGTACAGCCAGAATGTATGTACATGTGATCACTGGGTCGTGTCTGGAATTTTTTCATCTCAGTTCTGTGGAACAAAGCATCTTAGGCAATCATCCTTGTATTTGAGGTTAATCTTCTTAGTTTTAGGTACTGAGATTTATGAGCTAATAATGCAATCTTTCTCCTTTCCTGCCACCATATGAAAAGCATCTGCTGCTCGAACCCTCCTCCCAGAACTTCCTAGCGACAATATGTCTCTAGTTTCTCCCTTTTGTGAAAATAGTAAGAAACAAAGTGTCTTGAACGAGTGCAAAGGGTCTTCTATCTTTTCTTGCAGCTAATTTTGCCTTATTTTGTGGATGAAGCTTTATTTTGATTAATTCTAGTTTAATGCGCTTTTATTTTAAGTGTGGCTTGTGTTCGCTTGCAGAGATGTTTAAGGAAGTTTCTCTTTTTGTGTCAGAGTCTGAGGAAGAGGTGGAAGAGGAGCAGGAGGAAAGACAACCATCACCTGAACCTGTGCAAGAGAACACAAGCAGTACTTACTATGAAAACCATCCTGTAACGTAAGAAGTTAATTTTATTACGTAAAGGTGCTTTTTTAATAAAAATTACAGGATTCCTTTGGCTTTGGATTCTGGATGTGATTTAACAGGTAGTTTAGGAAACTGCACTTAGTATGGATCTGTGTTATGTTAACATTGTATTATTTTGAAACATTGCTGCTTAAAGGGAGAGCGGAAGTGGAGGAGATGTTCTTATGTTTGTTATTTTCACTTCTGGTTTCAAATGCGAGGTGAAAAGGTAGCAACCGCGTTTATGTACACACTTAAATGCAGTGAAGAAGCTCAGATTCCTTATATTTTGAACACACAGAGTAGAGAAGTGGCGTGTGATTTTCAATAAACAAGACTCACATCTCTTTTGGTAAGGGACTTGTATGGCATTTTTGTAAATAAGCTGTGGGTTTCATTCCAAAATTGGCTTAATGTATGTGTACAGCTTAATCTTCCATTGGTCTCTCACTGTGCTTCTGTTCGTTTAGGAGCAGCAGTTCTTGACTTTAGCACCTATCCCTTCAAGGGTTTATAGGTCTGTGTGATTCTCACATTCTCTGCAGAGAATTGTAAAACATGCCTCTGTTTCAGCAAGAGCAAAATCTGGCTTTGTATGCACCTTAGGGGTACAGCTTAACTTCTCACAGTATTTTATGTATAGTTACCGTACGGTAGCAACTGGAAACAATGATCTTTTTAATACCAGCCGTTACCATAGCGGAGCTTATAAGAAGTCATAAAATACAAAGCAATTGATAAGCTGCATAAAATGCATTTGATGATTCTAGCAATGGGATAGAGGAGGCGCTAGAAGAATCGTCTCATGAACCTGAGCCGGAACTGGAATCTGAAACGAAACCCGAGGAGCTGAAAGCTGAAGTAGAAGAAAAGACCCTTGAGGAGCTAGAAGAGAAGTCTCCATCTCCACCTCCTGTAGAACCTGTTTCACTACCGCAAGAACCGCCAAAGGTTAGTTAAAAGTCACATCTGTGCTTCTAGATGCAGCTGATAAACTAGAAGATTCGGTTTTGAACTTATTGGCCTTCTTGAGAGGCCAAACTGGTACCTCGTTTCAGTGTCACGCTGTATGAACAGCGAGACTTGAACCTTGAACTTTTAAAAACGCAGTTTCACCACAAAAGGAAAGAATGTTATTTTTAAGTGCTGCTCAAGTCACCTATCGTAAATCTAATGCTCTGCTGGTAAAGTGTGTATGTGTGGTTTTATGCATGTGTAAACCTTTTTAAATGTGGAGTTAACATGTGTTAATAAAACACCTCAAACTACCACCAACAAAAATCTCATACAATGGGAACCACTGCTCTTCCTTGAAAAAAACCATAACGCATTGAAACTTGCAAAATTGCTGGTAGTACAGGTTCAAAATCAATATGGAGGCATTGACTGTCTCCCTTAGAGGCAGGATGCCTGATCAAAACCCACCGTGCACACCGTGCATCAGCTGCTATGGTTACACTTAGGTGGTTTCAAAGAGATGGGAGTTACCGGTGAAAGCTGGAGAGAGGTCATTTTCTAGCTCCAGTGTGTCTCCCATAATTTTTTTTTTTTCCAATCCTTTTTCTCTTTTCCATTTTTACTTCTGACTTCGGGCATCCACTTTCTTTCTTTGTGCAGAAGACACTCAACACTACGGGGTTTTCGGTCCTGGCTTTGGTTACATCATGGGAAAGCAGTGATCTGGGGCTGCTGAGGGAGCTGGGCTCACTCAAGTAGTGATAGTGGGCACGGTACACACTTGCTCCATGCCGTTGGGGTCCACAGACGGCCAGAACAGCAAATCCGTCTGAATCTTCGTTGTAATGCTTGCACAACCATTATTTAATAGCCAGATACGAACCGAAAGTGTATTTTCAGCAGACGAGTTTCCCTGTAGGAATGTCAGTGGTTTGCCATGATTAGTAGCCTAGGTTTGTTGCGTTTCCTGCAGGCTTTCTCTTGGGCTTCAGTGACCAGTAAAAACCTGCCTCCTAGTGGTACTGTTTCTTCCTCTGGGATTCCGCCCCATGTTAAAGCACCAGTCTCACAGGTAACCCATCTGTGAACACCTTGGATTGTCTCATTACTTCTGCAAACTGCTTCAGTTTTTTAAATTAACAGATCAATTTGTTTGACGTAAATTGCACAAATTAATTGTGTCTTAAGTGTTAATGAACTCACCTTCTTGTCGCAAGCACAGGCACGTACACGTAAGAGGTGTAACTTTGGGTGATGGTGACATTAAAATCTGTTCATGTGGAAACAGGAAATTGCTACTGAAATTTTTTTGACCTATCTTAATGGGATGTGGTTTGGTTTTCAAGGGGGAGGAAAAAAAGACAATACCAAAAAACCAACTCCCTGCAAAATGGTAGTTTTCTAAAGTGTGTTTTGAAAGGGGTATTTCACTGGTGGAAGTGCCCCAGCAATAAAAAATGATAGCACCGTTTGTGAGAAGGTGCAAAATTGCCTTTTAAGGCTAGTATCCACAGAAATATGCTGGATTTCACTATCCATTAATAATTAACTTGTCACAGAACCCTGTACCAACTTATGACTGCGTGAGGAATGGAAGGATTCACATTTCCTTGCCAGGACAATGCTGTCTTCCCATTCCTAGGTTGACTGGGTGAGGAGGGGAAAGAGGAAAGAAAGTTTGACCGGGTGATAGCTCATGTCCTGCACATGCCAAGCTGGTGTGAGACAGTCTGAGACTCAATTCAGCTGCCTCCATCTGTATAAAACCCCTCAAAATAGAAAGTGTGTTGTGCTTTAACCTCTTCTGCTGACACCGTGTACCGAATGACTGTATGTCATGGTAGCTCATGTCCAACCTTTTCAAAAGACTGCAATTTTCAGTAGAGCAGCTGGGTTATTGCAGCTGTTGGTTTTGCACTGGTTTCTTCTCCGATTTTTACTGGCAGAGGGGAACCTGTCTAGGATTGCCCTTCAGCCAAATGCATGTTAAAAAAGAAAACAGAAAAAAAAAAAAACCAACAAAACCCCACCCCCTTGTATGGTGTTGCTTCTGGTCTGACAGGGCTGTCCTGGAAATCAGATAACGGCTGTTTAATGAGTTGGGAAGCCTGTTTGTCTTCATCAGCTTCAACAGGGCTTTAAGCATTTAGGTAGTATTTGAGCAGTAAAAACTGTTTTTTTTCTAGTACAGAATAGATTTTCGTTACGCAAAACCAGCATTGGTTTTGATATATTTACAGTAGAGCAGGTGGATTTTTGTAACGTGACTCCAAAAATAATTTAAAATTATCTGTACAATGGAGCAGAACGTAGCTTATATATGTCCCCTTACACTCATGTGTGTTGCCTCTGCAGCTTGTCATCCTTTCTGCCTTTTAGATTACTTCTGCTGTGACTTCATGTTTGAGTAATTCTGTGTGGAAGTTTCTGAGCAATACTGGAGTGGCAAGAATTTCAACTCCCAGTTCTTCTGAAGACAGAATTAGTCAGTTCTTAGCTCCTTTTCTTGCACGCTTTTCAGACATGGTGTACAGAAAGCTGGTAGAAAAGGTACCTGAACAATTTCTACAAGGGTTGTGGATCAGTAGCAGCTTTTTCCTGTTCTCTTGGGTCCGTTCATGCCAGATATTGTGCGTGTAAATGAGGGCAGTAGATTGCACAGTGGGTGGGCTGCTCCCTTGGGGTGCTGATCTAGCCAGCATCGGTGCTGTTACGAAGCGACTGTTAACCGTCCTCCTCGTTCTGTTCTCTGCATCACTCCAGTTTTTCCCCCATCTCTTCTCAAGTTAAAAATCCAGCCTCTGTAGCATTATCTCAGAACCCCTCCAAGGACTGCACATGCGCTGTTCTGGATATAAACCAGTTCAGTCCCGGTTTTGTTTACAGCTGCGGAGTTAAACAGGTCAGCATCTCTTGCTCTTTTTCTTCTTGTGGGCGATGAGGAATCAGCCTGCCTACACTGATAAATCGGGCCTTCTCCATGTAGGACTTTCAGATGTCCCGAGCTCCCGTTTGCATTAAGACATCAGGTGTCGAAGGGGTGCCGGGGGGGCAGAGGCAGGCACGGTGCTCCCTGACTGTTGTCTTCCGGCTTGGAAGTGGTGACTTCAGGGAGAGAGAGATCTGTTAATAGGTGCTGCGTTCTCTCACCACCTTAAATCTGTTCAGACTCATCTCCGGATAGACTCTTGTGTGATGTGTAGCGCCTTTGTGGAAGGGATTGATGAGTGCCTTCAGGAAGCTGTGTGGTCCACATTGGCCTCAGAGACAGTGTGGTAGCTATCTGAGGTATGCATCTAACCTAGCTACTGGAATTCTGGCGAGATGACGCGGGTTTTTTTCTTTTGTTTCACGTGAAGTGTGGTTTCTTGTTTGTTTGATTGCCTAGTTGGTTCTTTGCATACACGCGTTTTGATTGTGGCAGGCATCTCGCTCTAGAGAAACTTCTAAGTCTTGTAAGATTTCAAAACTAGAATTGTACCAGCCTTTGGAGCCACCTCTTCTCTTGCTCTTTCTGTCCCATCCTCCTCTGTTTCAGGGGGGTATTCAGTTCCAAAGTTGGTGAGTAAAGCCTAACTTCTGGCCGGTTTTGCTGTCATTGCCAGTAGCATTGCCGTAGCAGAAAGAGGGCCCTTGCCCTCCTTGTGCGAGCTCCTGAAGAGAAGAGACAATGTCTCCTCTTCCTTAATTGCTCTCAAAGCTCGGTTAGGCTGAGGTTTGTGGCGTACTTAGCTCCTGGGCTGAGCCGCTCCGTTAGTCCTTGTCTGTTGAAATCCTTATTCTGTGCCTTTCAGTCCACTTTGTGTGCTCTCTGTGAAACGAGAGTTGCAATTAGCTGCTGCTTGGACTGTAAATGGCATCTCGTAATAGGCATCTTGTGATGCTGCCGGTAATTGCGGTGTTTGGGGGGAGCACAGTTCTTGCAAGTGCTTTCCTCTTCAGGCAGCGCCAGAGAGCACTGAGGCAGTCTTCTCTGTAAAAAGGGATGGTACTGCTTAGAAAGCAACTAATGAGATTAACTGTTTGTTGTTTGGGGAGACAGAGAGTATTTGTGTGACAGATGAGAAGTTCAGCGAAACGCAAAGCAAGTGGGTAAAAGTTAACTGTTATTTGGGATTTAATAGAAGGACATCAGTGACTTAGCAAGTCTGCTATGGTTGAGGGAAGGACGGAGTGTTTAAGCCTGATAGCTGTAAGTGTCTAAGAAGTGGGGGTCTGCATGTATTGAGTTTCGCTTTTGAGGTGTAATTTATAATGCAGTAGAGATGTGTGAGTGAAAGATGGCAGGGGAGCTGCGGTGACCCGTGAGGAGGTGTAATGCAAAGAGATTTCACGGGAAGGCTGATTTTTCTAGCTTATTCTCGGAATTGAAAAAATGGTCCTAGAAATGTTGGAAGGACAAGCTAATGCCTAGCTGGGTAGAGCACGGGTGGCAGGAGGGCTGAAACATTTATTTGGTGCCTAATACCTGCATGTTTCATGTAAAATACACTCTTTTTACCCCTGTGAGTTACTCTCTGGGCGGAACCGTCAGTTGTCTGGCGACCTCAAAGGAAAATAAGGGAAATGTTTAACAGCAGCAGCAGTCTGGGCGTATAGCCTTTGTCCTTTAGTTTCATCATCCTCAGAAGCTAGTGTTCTTCTTTATGCTCCTACGGATAATTTTGTTTTTCTAAGATAAGGGTCCAGCACAGCAGCAGCTGCTGGATTGTTGTACAGAAAAAGGAATTTAAAACATGTTGGAAATCGCTTCAGTAACCAACAGGCTGCATAGAAAAATTTTTTATTGTTCTGCCTCTTTTTCTCAAATTACCTTTAAAAGCATTTTTTGCTTGCAAAAAGTGGGATAGGTGTTCTAGTCCCTGAGAATAGGAAGGGTGTACTTTGAGCATCACGGTCTTGACAGCAGGAGAGGTGAAGAACATCCTCAGCGGTTAGTCTGTAGAAATTGTCATTTCAGGTGGCCTTGTTGGTTCAGAAATAATTATTACAATTCTGAGGGCTTTTGTTTTGTTCTCCTCTCCTTTTGTGCTAAGGTGGTTTCCTTATAGTTGTTCTGTACTTGAGGAAAAGAATCCCTCAGGGACTCAGACAGAAAATGTGATTTGCCCCTCTCTTCATGTTCATCTCGGAATGCCTCCTAATCCATGAAGTTTGAGCTTGGCATGAGGAAGCTTTATTTGATCTACGTGGGGGTTTTAGTCAGGTTGACGGATTCTCGAATAACAGAGCATTGGGGGCTCAATGCCTGGTCAAACACGGAAAATTTACCTTAGCCATGTTTTAGGGAGATGCTCTGATTGAGACACGTTTGCTTCGCACCTTTTAGCAGAGATAACTGAACACTGCAGTCCTGGATTGGTACAGAGGAATTTGTAGAGGTGAAAAAAATGTATTCCCAAACACATTGACATGGATGTATATCTTCTGGAGTTCGTTTTGTGCATGCCGCTTATCTATGTCTTGTGTTGTGGGGATTTTTTTGTTTTGGTGAATTTTGGGTTTGGGGTTTTTTTACTGGGCCGGTGTTTAATAATGCATGTTCTTCTCCTGTTTTAGCCAAGAGTTGAAGCTAAACCTGAAGCTCAGTCTCAACCTCCTCGTGTACGTGAACAGCGTCCCAGGGAAAGACCAGGTTTTCCACCCCGAGGACCTCGACCAGGTAACGTGGATCAGCGTGTGTGTCTGCTTGGGACTAGTTAATGAGAGGTGTCTCCTTGATGGGTCTTGTCTGTGCCTGTGTTGTGTTTGGCTGATGGTGAACTGTCTGTTCCTACTGCTTTCAACTGGAAATGGGGGAACATGATTTGGAGTCCAAGCTGCTGATGAGTTGTTGTAAAGATCAGGCATTATTTCCAAGCTTCTGTTTTGTTGACATTTTTTTTAATAGTAGGCCACTTGCTTATACGCTTGCGTACTTGTCCCGTGGCTCGATGCAGCTCTGAAAGGCTGGTATGGAAACCTGAGTGTTTTTTTCCATGTCCTCTAATTTTGCTGAACCTTGGAAGTGAGAGTTCATAAGTACCTGTTGTTGCTCTTTGTTTTGGAAGAAAACCTCCCCGGCGTGTCAGCCTCAGTCAGTTAATAATTTTATGCATATTTTTCCATCTTGTGTAATTGTCTAAAATACCATTCCCGATTTGGCTGCCTCATGTTTGTCTTAGTTTATGAGCAGCCCGCTCTCTGCATTTTCTTTCGCATACAGTGTACCCAAATCTGTAGGATGGTCTGGCTAGAAAACACGCACCTTACCTGACAGTAGTCAGAAGTGGTGTTGAGAGGTGAAGGCCTTCTGAGTTGCATTCGCCAGTCCAGCCTGGTCGCGTGACAAACCTCTGCGCAGCGCTGCGCAAAAGCTATCTAATCAAAGGCCCGGGGTGACAGGATTTTGATCGTTTTCATGAGTTCTAAGGGGAAGGGTGGTATTTGCAGTTATCCTGAAGTGGTAGTGCAAAGCTGGCAGGAGCCGGCAGAGCGCTGCCTGCAGAAGTGGTTATGTCTCAGAGAATGTAAGCATCTCCACCAACTCTAACTAAAATTGGGTCTAAGGAAGGTTTTCAGTAAGTGCAACTGTGATACGGCTGGGGCTTAAAAGCACTCCTGGCTTTGGTCAGTGCAAGTATGTCTTCACTCAGGGACAGCAGTGAAAGTGAAAGGAATTAAGGCACCGAGAAAGAACCATGGCATCTGTTACTGGTTAACATTTCTTGTTTTTTTTAACATGTCATCTGCAGTAGGAAGCCAAAGCTGCAAGTTGTGTCTCAATCAAGTTGCAGATCTGCATTTCTACTACTCTTGAATGTCATACAAGTCACACAGAAAACATGTAACAGGCCTGATCTTACACTGGGGGTAGCAGAGGCAGGGGAGAAAAAGCTGAAATCTCAGTTGACCGAATGGTCGAGCTTCAGCCCTACCGTGTTATTTTCAAAGGAAGTCGGCGAGCTTTTTAACAATTAAAGATACAACAGCGAGCTCTTAAACAAACTTGTCCAGTATGCCAGATGTTTTAGTTAATGTGGATTTATTTAACCTGACTAGGGAAACCAGACAAAAAGAAAACAAATACTGTGTGGTATTATCAAAAACTTGTCAGGACTGTGTAAAGAGGAGGATGGTATCCTCCCCGCTGTGTCACCCGCTCATGAGCTGAGATACCGGATTGTCTGAGTGAACATGCTTGGTGCTGTTCGCAGGTGTGTTCATCCGAATCTACACACATCTTCTAACCTCAGTGGCTCTACCTTCCTCTTTCTGTTGACGGTAGGGCGTGGGGACATGGAACAGAACGAGTCGGATAATCGTCGAATAATTCGCTATCCGGACAGCCACCAGCTCTTTGTTGGGAACTTGCCACATGATATCGATGAGAGTGAACTGAAAGAGTTCTTCATGAGTAAGTAGCGATTTCAGCTGCGGAGAACTGAGAAGAACTGTGTTGGAAAGTCATATAACGTTCACGTAGGGCCACATGGGAGAACTTTTACATGATGTAACACTACAGGTGTTGTCTGGAAGACGCAGAGGGGTGGTAGAGCCAGCACTGTGGGTTTTGATAACGTGGCTTTTCCCATGTGTTTTTCCAGGCTTCGGAAACGTGGTAGAACTTCGCATAAATACTAAAGGAGTGGGAGGAAAACTGCCTAATTTTGGTTTCGTGGTATTTGACGATTCGGAGCCAGTCCAGCGAATTTTAGTTGCAAAAGTAAGTATTGGCACTGAGTAACCCTCAAAGGATGGACCGAATGCCTTAAATCCCAAGTAGCGTGGCCCATCCCCGTTCACGTTGCTGTTGTCTCTAGCATTCATTCACTAACAACAGTTGCTAGGAAAACATAGTTTTGGCACACTCATTCTGTCGGGAGTGTTCTGTAGCTTATGAAAGCTGTGCCAGCCTTCCTCAAACCGCGTCATACCAAATTCGGGTTTTTTACCTCTGCACAGACACCACATGCAGCTTAACGCTCGCTTTTAGAGATCCTTTTAAGCTGAAAGTCGAGCACGTAACCTTTTAGAAGGGCATCCCGTGGATCTCTGAATTCTGCATCCTGGGGCTGAGAAAAAGGAGCAGGGTTGTTTGCGGTTGTGACTTGAGGAATCTGAGAGGAGAGAGCAGCAGTTTGCATTTCGGGTATGTGGGAGTGAGACCCGGTAGAGCCATTCTTCAGGAACTTTAGCCCTGAAGCGAAAAGGCTAAAACCAGCAGTGAGGAGGCCAAAGACAGCCCTGCCCTTACTTGAGAAAGACGTTTTAATTCCTTGCATGCCAAATGAATTTAAAAATGCTGTTCCATTTACCGTAGGCCTCTAGGGCTAAGGTTATGTGCTGCAGGGAACCGTCAGCAGTTCGTGTTTGTCTTTCGTGTGTGAGTGAAGGTAGGCCGAGGCATGCAGCGAATGCAGTGCTTTCATATGCCTTGTGTAAGTGGACTTTGTGAAACGGTGACTAACGTGTGCCTTGAAAACTTTTCCCTATAAGCCTATTATGTTCCGGGGTGAGGTGCGCTTGAACGTAGAAGAGAAAAAAACAAGAGCCGCTCGTGAAAGAGAGACCCGAGGTGGAGGCGATGATCGTAGGGATATTCGTCGCAATGACAGAGGCCCTGGGGGTCCCCGTGGAATCGTGGGTGGTGGCATGATGCGAGACCGTGACGGAAGAGGACCCCCTCCGAGAGGTGGCATGGCACAGAAACTTGGCTCTGGGCGAGGAACCGGGCAGATGGAAGGCCGTTTCACTGGACAACGTCGCTGAAATCTCCACTGTGGGCAGACAGTCTTGGCAGTGGTACATTATCCATCGTGTTTGCATTCTTGTTAATTCTTTTTTTTGGCTTTGGAATGTGACACAGCCCTTCTGATCATTTCTTTGATGTGAAAGCATCCTTTGGTTTCCAGTTTAAATTGAGGTGGACGTTCTTTCCCCAGTTTCACAACAGGAGTCACACTGTTAATTTATAAATGTAGACTTGGAGAATTGAGGACTGAAAAAAAAAAAAGAAAAGAAAAAAAAAAAGACCAGTTAACTATCTGCAACAAAAGTGAACTGAAGGACATGCCCAATAGAATTCAGGTCCTTTCAGTCAAACCCCTCTGCTGCACATTTTGTGTAAGTGTTACTGTTTCTGCCTATTACTGTTGGAAACACAAATAGTGCAATTTGTGCAATGGGAGAAGCTTGCCTTTTTTTTTTCCTTCTTAGAACACTTGGCTCCAAACAAACTCGTGTTTACGCACTCATCAAAATGCACTAATGGGTACTCTGAACTCATTTATATTGACATCTGCAGGAGGCATCGGAGGAAAAAACCCTTCATCCTCTTATTCAGACAGAATAGCTTGTGAAACGATGCGGGCATCTGATCTGCTTGCTGTGACCAACATATGTACACACACAAACCTTAATCAGACTATGAGTTTATTCCAGAAGGAATCCATTTAGCTGTAAACTCAACAGAACCCAGAGTTTCACAGTCGTAGCCCTGAGTCCGCAACAAGTTTGATAGCTCCCGTCAGATTTTTCTATCTGCCCCTCTTCAGTACAGGGATGGCTGCTCAACACACTCCTCCTCCCCCTTCCCCTTCGATAAGCATTGTACAGTGGAATTTGTCCTGACTGTGTTTGCGTTCTCTGGTGATGTAATGAGCATGATGGTGCCTTCTATGATACATCATTCCAGTCTTGCTGGTGATTCTGTACGGTATAGTGTATGAATTACTGTGCTGCAAAGCCGATTGGCTGCAAAGCATTTAAAGGAAATCATTGAAAAATTGTATTAAAAAAAATTGCAGTATCTTTCAATCAGTAAACGTTGCTAAAATGATCATCCACCGTGCTCTTCAGTTAACAAGTTCGCCTGTGTTTTTCCAGAGGGGGGGAAGGGAGGAAGAAGGCATCCAACGAGTCTCCAGGTTGTCTCTTCTCTTTAGTCAGTGTCCAAGTTAAAGACAGCGGAGTTGCAATCTCTCTCTTGGGCGTGAATTTCAGAAGTCAGTCAAGAATGGTGAACGCTTTTGGCCAGCTCGAAATCGCTGGAACTGAGCGTCCTTTGTGAGGGTGAGCTTATCGAACGAGGATACTGCAATTTTCAGAGAACAAAGCAGCAGCTCTTAAGTACTTGCATTTTCCAGTTGCGTTTTTTGACAAACGTACTCATTTTGCACATAACTCTCAGCTGAAGTTGACACTTATGTGGCTCCGGACTGAAGGATAGCAAGGAGAAAACCTCTTCTTGGGTTTGACTGGTGGGTTTTTCAGCGGAGAGGTCTGTTTCGGGATGGCGTGCTGGAGCGCATTCCCGTAAACCGCAGCTGCAGCAGACAGTCCATCGGCTCGATGCCGGGGCGTGCGGCAAGCGCCCGGCGCCAAGGCGTGCGAGTAAAAGTGGGGGGTGTTTGTGTGTGCGTCGGTGTGAAAGTGTGACCACTTAAAGCTGCTTCTCGGCACGGAAGACCTCAGAGAAAATCATTGCAATGTCAAGCAAAAGCAGATAGGGCATCATAGCAGTCTGTCTCTGGCTATGCAATCATTTGCTGTTTTCGAGTAAGTTGGAGGACTTTGCACATATTTTTCTGATACGTTAGGCAAAGCGAGGTGGTGTCTGTCTGTTCTCCCAGACTCGAGGTCTTCTGTGTTCGATGGTAAGTCTTGCACTATTTTCATACACTTTTTTTCCCCGGGGCACATTTCTTCCAGTTTCCATTTCCATATTTCAGTTTTTTGGTGAAGGTCTTGCATTTTCAGCTGTTACCTGGAAATCTGTAGTACTTGAACTGCTCGCCACACAACACCACTGCTTGGGTTTGAAGCCTTGGGACACATTGCTGTCATCAGTTAGCAGTTTGCCACCAGTGTGTTTTGTGTAGCCTTTTTTTTTTTCCTTTTTTCCCCCCTTTTTGTAGTGCTGTGGTGTTTTGCTGCCACCAAATTAATTTGTATGGCGAATGGCACCAGAAATAATCTCAACAACACAAACCAGAGTATTCAAAAGAGCTACTGAGCCATTCTGCTTTCTGGCTTGCTTCTTGTTTAAGCAACACGAATAACCGTTGGAGCGTCATCCGGAGAAGTTTACACGGTGATAGCTCACCTGCTGTACTGTGGACTCTTACGTGTTCCCGACCCTCTCGGTAGTAAATGTACCTCTTGGAGCAAAGGAAGGGATTCACTGACCATTACTGTTAGTCGCTGATTGGGGATGGTGGGAGTATTTTGTCATTACGGTTCTATTTCAACAAACCTGGCTGACCATCTTGGCTTCAGTAGGTATACAAGACAGTGGATCACCATCTTTATTGCTGTAACGTGTCAAGCATTATATGCTAGTAGATTCTAGTTTAATTGTTGCAGGTGGAAAGTGTTTTTACTTTTAAGTTTCCATTCTGAATGTGTTTTGACTAAACATACCAATAAACTACTGATGTCTGCAGCATTTATCCATGTCCTGAATTCTCTTGAATGCAGGTCACTGTAGAGCACCGTTTCATCCCTCGCTGTACAGAAAATGCTTTTTTTCAGAAAATTTTTGCTGGCTTGTCAGAAGGCACTGGCGAACCCTGGTAGCGCAGTGTCACGTACTACGGTTCGAGTGGTTGCCTTGAGTCGAGTCGATGAGCCCCGGTTTGCTGTGGCTGTACAAACACCTTCCCTGGGACGTCGGCTGAAGACGCCGCCAGGGTCGGAAGCCCCGCCAGCGCCACAGCAGCCCCGCCTGGTGCCCTCGTGGCTTGCGAGGGGTCCTGCCCTGGGTGCGCAGGGCTGCGGAGCCGAAAGGCAAGGAAGCTGCCGTGGGCTGTTCACGGCACAGGTGGCCGGCAGGGCGCTGCCCTGGGAGCAGCTCGGTCCCCTTGGCCTGGCGGCTCCCCTCCCCTCGGGGCACCGCGCTCCAGGGAGAGCACGAGGTCCCGGGTGGGGTTCCCCTGCGCCCCACCAGGCTGTGGGGCCTGCGCTGCAGCGCCCAGCTCCGGAGGAGATCTTGAACGGGCGCTGTGGTGATGCTGGGAGGAATGGGAGCTGAGCTGTCTTAAAAAAAACAAATCTTGCTCTCGATTTTAATGTCGCTTATTCTTGATACTGTGGAACTGATTGTCGTACTGCGAGATAATCCCTGGGTTTTGCCCTGCTTGTGTTCGGTGGCATTGCCAGTGCCAGCATTTACCCAGGGTTGGTAAAAAGGGTTATTCTGACACTGTTACAGAGAAGTTGTGTCGGAGCCGTGGAATCTACGCAGAGCGGGTCTGCTCCGGGTGAAGTCCCCGGGAGCTGCTGTCTGCCGGGTCTTCAAGTCCTCTGCCGAGTGCATGTCTGGGCTGTAACACTTTCTGCTAAATGGGAGTTGGGAAGTGTCAGAAAAGTTGCACGGTTGTGTGAGTCGAAGTACTGGGGTGAAGAAACAAGACCGTGTAGGAGACCCCTAAGAGAACTCACCAAAAGCCACTCTGAGGAGCAGCCTCAACATCTGCGAGATCTGCCAGCAAGGTAAAGGTCAGCGCACACGCATAGCGTAGGGAGGGGGGTGCCGGTACTGGGGACGATAGCGGGGAAATGCCAAGGGGCAGCCGCAGGGTGTCGGAAAGCAGTGACACCCTCAGCGCCGCAGTGGCCTCGCCTGTGCCCTTGGCCGTCACCGCGAGCAGGCACAGCCCGCACGAAGGGAGCATTGTGAACTTCTGTGGTGGTGGTGTGAGAAAGGCCTTTCCCGTCCCGGCGACCGCCGGCGTTGTGCGGCTGACGTGGGGAAACCCTCTGCTGGGTGCCTGTGCTGGTGCGAGGGGAAGGACACCGGCGTGGGGCGCGGGCGCCTGTCACTGCGCTGTGCCGGCGGCTCCGGGGCCTGAGCACCAGCGGACACCCCGGTACCCGGCTCCCACCGCTGCCGCTGCTGCGCTGCTCATCCCGCTGACCGGGGAGCCCTGTGAACTGCAGAGAGGGGTGTGTGTCTGTGAAAGTGTGTGTGTGCCCGTGTGTTTCAGTGTCTGTCACTCTGTGTGTCACTGGGGGGGGTGTCTGCCACTGTGTGTGTGTCTGTGTCACTCTGTGTGTCTGTTAGTGTGTGTGTGTGCGTATCAGTGTGTATCTGTCTCTGTTACAGTGTGTGTGCATCACTGTGTGCGTGTATCCATCAGTGTGTCCGTCAGTGTCTGTGTGACACTGTGTGTCAGTGTGTGTCCATCAGTGTGTGTGCATCTGTCACTGTGCATCTCAGAGTGTGTCTGTCACTGTGTGCATCTGTGTGTGTGTCCAACAGCGTGCGTGTCAGTGTGTGCGTGTCAGTGTGTGTACATGTGTATCAGTGTGTCTGTCCGTCACTGTGTGTGCGTGTCAGTGTGTGTGTCCCCGTCACTGGTGTGCGTGTCAGTATGCGTGCATCAGTGTGTGTGTGCATATCACTGTGTGTCCGTCACTGTGTGTATGTGTTGGTGTGTGCACACGTGTCTCTGTGTGTGTCCGTCAGTGTGTGTATGTCACTATGTGAGGGTGTGTCTGTGTCAGTGTGTGCATGCCTATCAGTGTGTGTGTGTGTCTATGTGTCCATCACTGTGTGTGTCACTGTGTGTGCATGTCAGTGTGCGTGCACACATCATGGTGTGTCCATCACTGTGTGGGCGCACATCACTGTGTGTCCGTCCCTGTGTCTGCATTGTCACTGTGCGTGTGTATCCATCAGTGTGTGTGCGTGTCCATTACTGTGTGTGGCGTCCCTCTGTGTGCGTGTCAGTGTGTGTGCATGTCTGTGCGTGTCACTGTGTGTGCGTATCCGTCAGTGTGTGTGCATGTCAGTGTGAGTGTGCGTGTCAGCGTGACACTCGCTGTGCGTCTGTCACTGTGTGTGTGTGTCATTACTGCATATCCGTCACTGTGTGTGCGTGTCAGTATGTGTGTGTGTGTCTGTGTGTCTGTCACTGTGTGTGTCCATCAGTGTGCGTCCATCACTGTGTGTGTGTATCCGTCAGTGTGTGTGCGTGTCTGTGTGTCCCCGTCACTGTGTGTGCGTATCGTTCGCGTGTGTGTGTCAGTGTGTGCCCATCGCTGTGTGTGTATCAGTCGGTGTGTGTGTCAGTGTGTGCACGTGTGTGTCCGTCACTCTGTGTGTGTGTCCGTCACTGTGTGTGTCCCTGTCACTGTGTGTGTATGTCGCTGTGTGTGTGTGTCAGTGTGTGTGCGTGTCCATCACTGTGTGTCCCTGTGTGTGTATGTGTGTGTGTCACTGTGTGTGCGTGTCCATCGTTGTGTGTGTCCGTCACTGTGTGTGCGTGTCAGTATGTGTGTGCGTCTGTGTGTCTGTCACTGTGTGTGCGTCTGTCACTGTGTGTGCGTCTGTGTGTGTGTCACTGTGTGTGTCACTGTGTGTGCGTGTCCGTCACTGTGTGTGTGTCCATCACTCTGTGTGTGTGTCCGTCACTGTGTCCGTCACTGTGTGTGTATGTGTGTGTCACTGTGTGTGCGTGTCCATTGCTGTGCATGTCCGTCACTGTGTGTGTGTGTCAGTATGTGTGTGCATGTCTGTGTGTCGGTCACTGTGTGTCCCCATCAGTGTGCGTCCATCACTGTGTGTGTGTGTAGCCGTCAGTGTGTGTGCGTGTCTGTGTGTGTCCGTCACTGTGTGTGCGTGTCAGTATGTGTGTGCGTCTGTGTGTCTGTCACTGTGTGTGTCACTCTGTGTGTGTGTGTCCATCGCTGTGTCACTGTGTGTGTATGTGTGTGTGTGTCACTGTGTGCATGTCCATCGCTGTGCCTGTCCGTCACTGTGTGTGCGTGTCAGTATGTGTGTGCGTCTGTGTGTCCGTCACTGTGTGTGTCACTGTGTCCGTCACTGTGTGTGCGTATCGTCCGAGTGTGTGCGTCTGTCACTGTGTGTGTCAGTGTGTGCCCATCTGTCAGTGTGTGCGCGTCTGTGTCCATCACTCTGTGTGTGTGCGTGTCCGTCACTGTGTGTGTCCGTCACTGTTTGTGTCACTGTGTGTGTCCGTCACTGTTGTCAGTGTGTGTGTCACTATGTATGTGTGTGTCTCTGTGCGTGACCGTCACTCTGTGTGGGTGTCCCCGTCACTGTATGTGTCACAGTGTGTCACTGTCACTCGCGTGCGCAGTGCCGCCCTTGACCGCCAGGGGGCGCCGCCGCGCACGGGGCGGGGGTGTGGCGCGCGCGTTACGCCGCGGTGCGTCCGCCCGGGGCCGCCGTCGGGGGGCGGGGCCTCCACCGGGACGGCGGCAGCGCGCGGGCGGCCGTGGGAACGGGGGGCACTGCCGCTGCCGCGGAGAGCGCTCGTTGTCTCCGCCCGGGAACGCCGCGCCTACGGAGCGGCCTCCGGGCACGGCCGGGACGGGGCCTCTCTGCCGCCGCAGGGGGGTCTCAGCCGGCGGCCCCGGGCTGGGCTCGGGGGGCGGCGAGGCAGCGGGCGGCCATCCCCGGGCCGTACCGGGAGCGCGGCGGGGCCCGCCAGGCGGGTGCGGCTCTGGCTCCGGCTGCGGGGCCGGGGGGGGGGGGGGGGTGTGTGTGCGCGGACCTGCGCGGAACGCGGGGCTGTGTCCGCGCACACGAGCGGGGTTGGTTCCCGCGGCCCGGCCCCAGCCCGTGAGCGGCGGCGCGGAGGCCGCGGGCCGGGGCTCCCCGGAGCGGCCGCACCTGCGGCAGTGCGGAAAAGCTGCGGGAAGGTTCGCTGATTGCCGGGGAGGGCTGAGCCTCCTTACGGACCGCCGCGGCAGCCTCCGCCCCTGCGCGGCCCGCCCGGGCGGAGCGGCGGCCGGAGCTGCGGGGAGCGGTGAGAGCGCGGGTCGGGCTGGCGGGGGGGGTCTGTGCAGCCGGGGAGGGGGCACGGGAGGCCGGTGGAGCCGCTGCTCTCGCCCTGGGCCCCGCCTGGCCGGGGGCAGCCTCCCGGGGCGTTGCCGGGGCTTCCCGTTTGCCCGGGAGGCTGCAGCCGCCCCGGAGGGCAGAGCCGGCTCCGGCGCTTGTGCGGGGGGGGAGCGGGCGGTGACCGAGAGGGGCGGCCTCAGCCCTCCCAGCAGCTCCGCGCTCACGAAGGGGGTTTGGTGCCCGCGGGGGCGGCCCGGCCCGGCTCCGCGCTCCCGCGGCGGCGCGGGGAAGGGGCGCTGGCACCGGGCTCCCCCGAGACATGTCGCCTCCCGGTTGGCTCCGGGGCGGGCCGGCAGCTCCCGTTCGAGCAGGAGCTTCGTGTCCCCCCTCGGACGCGACGCTGCGGTCGCTTCCTCAGGAGGGGTTTTTCCCGCACAGGCAGCGGCGCAGGGGAGCAGCCGAGAGGCAGAAAGGCTCCGCCTGGGCCGGGGCGAGGAGCACGGGCCCCGCCGGGGGACGCCGACGCGGGAGGATGAGCTGGGCGAGGAGCACGGCCCCGACGCGGGAGGAGATATCCGGTGAGCGGTCTGAAGCGGCTGTGCGGCGCTCCGGGGGCGTTGGGCACACGGGGACACCCCGGGCGCACACGGGCCGGGGAAGCGGTGCCTGAGCGGGAGGACGTGTCGCGTCTGTGGCTTCTGGTGCCGGTCCCGTTGTGGGACAGTTCGGGGTTGGAACCGCTCGCGGGCTGCAACGGGGTCACGGTCATAGCTACGCCTCGCTTCTCTGTTGCGCCTGGCCGATGCTCGGGAGGAAAACGTTTTTTGCTTGTGCTTTCTGGCTGTGCTGCGTGTCCTGGTGCGGGGCTGTGCCGGCAGCGCTGCTGGGCAGAGGACCCGGCTGTGGCGGGGGCAGACGGGGGACTGGGGCTCTGCCCCGCGGTTCCGGGACCGGTTGCTGCGGGGGAAGCTCCAGTGTGGAGCTGCCCCAGGGCGGCTTCTCCCCACACCATCGGCGTGCCCAGCCTGCACCCAGCAAGCGCTGGTGCTGGTGTTGCTCTTGGCCGGGGCCAGGCTGGGCACAGCTTTGTCCTGCTCTCCTGTGGGGCTCCCGGTTGTTTCGGGCCCCTCCTGAAAGCCCCTTGGCTTGGTCCAGCTTTGTTTGATGTTTAGCACTGGGTTTTGAGCAGGACGCAAAGTGCAGCCTGTGTCTCCCCCAGCCCTGTTCCTGGGCAATGGTGGTGATGAGTGCTGTGCCAGGCCGGGTGCTGGATGCCAGCAGTCCGTTCTTGACCCCAGCAGCGAGGTGTGTGTTCTTGCTTGCTCTTCTGGGGAGGAATGTGTTTTTTCAGGCCGAGTTCCCAGCTGTCGTTTCTCCCTCCCCGTTGCCCCTGTGTGGCACTGCGCAGCCGGGAGGAGAATGGGCACCCCGACTGACCAGTTCAACTCCCCTTCCACAGGTACGGAGGAGACACTACCTCACCTGCACCCATCTCACATCCGGGAGAGACCCTCGGCATGGACTTAATCAGCGAGGGAAGAGACTGGGCTCCCTCCGCAGCACAGATCCAGCTGATGGACACCCCGCCTTGTTCTAGCTCCAGGTAATTCCAGCCCCAGCCACGAGCTGCTCCTGCTAATTGATAGCCATGCCTTCCTGTCACAGCTGCAGATGTCAGCACTGTTCTCCCTGACAGAGGCTACGGACAGCAGATGCGTGCCATGGCTTGTTACAGCTCCAGGTAACGCACACTGCAGCCGCACAGCCGCACCCTCCGGAAAAGAGATGTTCCTGCTCAGGGTGTGTGACACCCCAGGGAATGTCAATGCCTGCTGATTGTTGCTGTTTCAGCTCTAGCTACCGGACCCTGCAGCTCTGGCTTGTTTCTGTTGGAGGTAATTTCAGGTCCGGCTTGTTGAAGTTCCCGCTTTGGCCATGAGATGCTCCCGCTTCATACAGCTCGGCTGATGCGTTGCTGCTTCCCGTTACCAGCTCTGGCTTAATAAAGGCGCTCTCTTTTCTGAAGCCAATTAAAGCTCCGGCTTATTGAAGTGATGGGGGCTTTCGCCAAGGTCGTAAATCAATCACTGTCATAACTTGAATATGAATATGAACTGTCATAATTGTACACATGGTGACTAATTAGTTTATTGTACAATAACTATTCTGGTGGTTGTACCCCCCTTGAATAAAGAGTTGGACACACAGACAGTGGGAAAAGTGCTTTTTTGCCCAGAGACTCTCAGATGTTTAATTCGGCCTGGTGCATGCCGGCCTCCCTAAGTGTGGGGACCAATGCAACCGGACCCCACCTCTGGTGGGGGCCCACGCAACCTGCCCTCCCACCCAGACCCAAACACCCTCCCCCCACCCACTTCTGTTTCCCACCCACCCAAAATTCCCCCCAGCCACTGTTTTGGGGGCTGAAAACAGCTGACTGAGCCACTGTTTCCAAGTCCCAAAAACGCAGCACTTAGTTGTTTTTCTGAGCCCCAGAACCACAGGACTTAACCTGCATTTTCACGTACTGAAAACGCACGACTTAGTCTTTTTCTGGGCTTCAGAAAAGCAAGTCCCAAAAAACAGAGCATGCACTTAATCTCCCTTTTCCAGCCTGAAAAATAAAGAACTTAAGCTTTTTTCTGAGCTGTGAGAACGCAGGACTTAGTCTGCATTTTCAAGCGCTGAAAACACAGGACCCGGTCATTTTCTAAGCTTCAGAAACTTAAGGCTCTGCTTTTGAGACCCAAAACCAGCCTCCCCAAGTTTGTTTTCAAGGCCTAAAAATGCAGCACTTAGTCTCTGCCTTCAAAATATGAGGACACAAGAAAGACTTAGTCTCCCTTTTCAACTGCTGAAAATGCAGGACTTGCTACCTTTCTGAGCCCACATGTGATGCGATGTTGAAGGGGCAAGGGGAGTGCAGCCCACCTCCCACCCATGGGCCCCAGGTGCAATTTTGGGGAGTACTTGGGAACTGGGGTGGAGGCACCATCCGTACAGGGAGGGTTGAGCCCCCTGTCTCTGTGGGGCAGCACCAGCACCTGTGGGGAATGACTTTATTCAGCTTTATTTCACCAGCACCACTGGCCCCGCACACAGCCGCTGCAGCGCCCGGGGAGCCGCGTCTGCACAGCCCAGCCCGGCAGGGAAAGCAACAGCTCCCTTCCAGGGGAACACACCCCCAAATCCCTCTAGGGGGAACACACACACCCTCCACCCCCAAACCCCCACCGCGGTGAACACACGCACACACACATTCCCTTCCCCCCCCACCCAAAAGCCGCGGCGGCAGCAGCCGGGGCCCTTCCCGGCCGTGCGGGCACCGGGACCCACCTGCCTCCGCCGGAGCCCCCGGGCGGCCGCTGCCCGAGCCGCGCCGGTAGCGGCAGAGGCTGCCCGGCCCCAGCGGGGAGCGCGCGGTGATGAGCCGGGGCTGCCCCCGCTTTCCCCGGCCCCAGAACTGCCCGGCTGCCCCGGGTCAGCGCTCGACCCGGAGCCGCTTCTATCCCCACCGACCCCGGGAGGGCAGAGCCCGGCCCCGCGCGGGGGACGAGGACTCCCGGCCCGGTAACGCAGCCGGCCCGGCCCCGCAGACCCTCACCTGCTCCGGCGCGGCTCTCCCCGCCGCCGCCCGGCCCGGCAGAGCCCGGCGCGGAGCGCAGCGGAGCAGAGAGACACATGCGGCCGCTGCCTCCGCCCCTGCTTTTCTGGCCTGGCGCAGGCGCCCCCCGCCCCGGTACCGGCTCCGCCCCGCCCCGCCCCGCCCCGGTACCGGCCCCGCCCCGGTATCGGCGCCGCCCCGGCCCCAGCCTGCGCTGGAGGCCCGCGGAGCTCCCCGGTACATTGTGACGCCGGCAGGCATGGCCCTTGGGGACCGCCGCGCCTGGCGGTGTCCCCCGGAACCGGGCAGGGGCCGCCGGGGTAGGAAACCCCCCCGCACGGTGCTCGGCCCGCCGGGCCGGGTGTCCCGCGTCCGGCCCCGCGAGTTCCCCGGGGACGGTCCCCCATCGCTGGGCCACGGCACGGTGGGGACACCGGTTCGGCCTCGGCCGCTAAAGCCCTGAACTGGGGGTCCCCGGCGACCCGCGCCGCACAAACGGCAACAGAAAGCAAAGCACTCCTCAAGCCGAGGCCAACGAAACACACCCAGACGAGCCCAAACCCAAATAAACAGCGCCTGGGGAAATAACCCAATCTCCCCCGGCAGGCACCGACCAAAACCGAGTCAGGCTGTGGCCCCAGGGAAATGTCCCCAGCCCCACGGGCAGCCCGCGGTGTCCCCGCGTTGAGGGCGGGCAGCGCGGCAGGGCCCCCGCGGCGGGCACCGGGGGGGAGGGGAAGGCCGGGCACGCGCCGAGGAGACACGGGAGGCAAGGCGCCGGCAGGCGGGGGTTATGAGCCGGGCAGCACCTTCCTCCCAGGGGATCAAAGTTTCTCCGTGAAAAAAATGAAAGGGAAACCAACCGGAGCAATCTTTCCCCGCAGGAGGTGAGGAGGCTGAGGTGCTGCCCCACTGCCAGGAGCACCCGCAACCTGTTCCTGGGCAGCGAAGCCCAGCCCGGGTCCATTTTCTCCACCTGCAGGGATGCCCGGCCCTCAGGAACAACCTTCCCTGGGGCTGCGTGGGGAAAAAGGCATCTCCCTTCCCAGGGGGGCACTGACGGGCTGCAGGAGGGCAGGGAGCCACTCGAGGAGTGACAGCCTCTGGGCTCTGCTGCATGGACACCACCCCCAAGGTGGCACGGGTGATCTGCCCAGACCTTCAATAGGAACTGCCAGTGAAACCAAGGCCCATTCCCACCAGCCCACACCCACCTGTGGGGCTTTTGCTGTCTGCTGATCCGTCTTCTGCAACAGCCCTGCAGGCTGGGAGCCAAAAACTGTCTCGGCTTCACCACCGCCAGCGCTGTGCAGGGCCGACAGAGCACCCTGGGGGTTTCATGGGCATCTGCAGCGTGCCCTAGACTCCCACGGGATGAAGAGTTAGTCAGAAACACAGACAAGGAGCTGCAGAAATGTATGTCCCAGAAACGCACTAAGCATCTGCAGAGTGGCCTCAGATCAGCAGAGTTGGTCCCAGGTCTGTCCTCACCTGAGTTCTTTAAATGCTCCATTAAAACCTTTAGGGTGAAGCGTTTCCTCCCCAGGATCACAGAATCCCAGAATCCCAGACTGGTGAGGGTTGGAAGGGCCCTCTGGAGCTCCCCCAGTCCAACCCCCTGCCACAGCAGGGACACCTACAGCAGTGGCACAGGACGGCGTCCAGGCGGGTTTGGGATGTCTCCAGTGTGGGAGACTCCCCCACCTCTCTGGGCAGCTGTGCCACTGCTCTGCCACCCTCAAGGTAAAGAAGTTCCTCCTCATGTTAAGATGGAACTTCCTATGGTCAAGTTTGTGCCCGTTCCCTCTTGTCCTGTCACTGGGCACCACTGAAAACAGACTCTTCTCATCCCCCTGGCACCCTCCCCTTAAGTATTTATAAGTGTTGATAAGATCCCCCCTCAGCCGCCTTTTTTAATGCCCTTTAATGTCCAGCTGTGCATGCAGGGCTTTCGGTATTCCATGTAGCTAAGAGATCTGGACGTGTCTCCCTGGCTCAGCCCCAGACCCCAGCTGAAGCAGGGCCACGGTAGCAAGGACTTGCCACATCCCTGCCACGGGCCCAATGAGGGTAACGAGGGCTGGGCCTTGGCATGGGCTGACACATCAGCCTCCTCAAGGCTTGCCACTGGGCAATAAAAAGTTGAAATCTGCCCTTTTGCTGACAGCTGCAGCTGTGGAGAAGCTTGGGCTGAGGGATGTGGCGCTTAGGCATATTATGAGCTTGTTGACAAGAAGCTGCTGTTGATGTGAAAAAAAGCTGTATATTATATCGGACACGGTGACATGAAACCAGGGTGACTTTATTGTCTTGTCAAGGTGGTGTGTTGCACCTGGTCACAGGAAATCTGTTTCGCTGACCATCATCTGAGGCAGGAGGCCACTAAAATCTCTGACCCTGCTACTGCCAAGCTTGAAGCTTTCCCTGTCACCACAAGCCACCATCTAACTCATCTGCAATGTTGTGTGATGGCCCAGAGCAGAGAACAGCTCTAAATTGTTCACTCAATCTCCCCTCTCTCTCATGGACATCAGTGGATGAGCTTCCACTGTGGAAAGTTCACAGAACAAGGCCTCTAGGAAACCACCAGGGAAAGAAAGACATGCTAGGAGAAAGCTAGCAGAGTTTCAGAGGCTGAGGAAGGCTCCCTGAGTGTCAGAAACTACAGGTTGGGAGGATGCTGCCAGGGCCCGGCGGCTCTGCACGGTGTCTGACGCCCGTCTCTCGCAGCACCGTGGAGCTGCACAGCAGGGACAGGCCCCGGCAGCGTCTCTGTGCCCAGGCAAACGCTGGGGATCAGGGACATCTGGGGCACATGGCAGCTCTGGGGATCTCAGACGCCAATGCATGCTCATTGAGGGACTGCCTACTGTCCAAAGGAGCTTTTCTGCAGACTGTGTAACAAACAGGTACCGTAAGAGGCCAGAACTGCCACAGGATTGTAGGATAATTCAGGTCGGAAGAGGCAGCAGGAGGTCTCTAGTCCAACCCCCTGCTCAGACCAGGGTCAGCTAGGGGATCAGACTGGGCTGCTCAGGAATGTGTGTGGTCAGGTTTTGAAAACCTGCAAGGATGGGGATGCCACAACCTCCCCAGGGAACCCATTTCGGTGACTGACTGTCCTCCCGATAAAACACTTTCCCCTTATATGAGGTTGGATGCAAGAGCTTGGCTGGCAGGAGCAGAAACTCGCTGTTGTGTGATTCAGGAGCAGCCCAGACACACCCCGCAGCAGTGGTTGGTACAGATGCCTGGGGAGCTCACTTATCAGGCTCTTGGACTTTATGAGCTGTCCCTTCACCCCCTCACTGCCAAGCACTTCCGTAAATGGTGCAGCTGATCAGCTGTGAGGGTCCCTGAGGTACCCACGACCGTGCTTTCAAGCCAGAAAACAGTTGAACAAAGTTGTGGTCAAGAACCACAAGCTGGGCTGCCTTTCCTTGGCTGCCTTTTCCCCACAGCCTCACTGTCTCTGTCTCCACCCAGAGGTTGGGAACACACTGGTACTGCTGCGTGAGCAAGGAAACTTCAGCTGCTGTGCAGCAAAGGCGGTAAGCCGGCACTCGCCGAGACAGCCAAGCCTGCTTTGCCTTTCTCCCTGCTTCCTTGCTTGTTCCTACCCAGCACGAGCAACAAAAGCGTTTGTGTGTCCTCACAGAGACCCGGACCAGGGGGCTGGCTGGTGTTACGAAGGACCCAGTTCGTTCCCCTTTGCTGATCCAGCTCTGTGCAGACTCTTTTTCCCCAGGGGCATCACCACACCAATGCTGGTGCTGGGGCAAGATGAGAACAGAGGGCTGGGGAAGGGATATCTGGCTGGCTCAGGGAACTCAAACGCGGCACATTTACCATCAGTGGACCCGGGCTACTTGGGTTTGTGACAGATGTACTTTGGCCTCCTTGAGACTTCTCTTTCCCAATCAAGTATTTCTGAAAACTTGCTATCTCGGCTTCACAGCCCTGGGAAGCATTTGGAGCCAAAGCAGGAATGATCTCAAGTACTTCTGCATCACAGGTTTCACTGCCCTGCAGAGCAGAGGGGACAAGAAAAAGAAGCAATGCTGATCTCATCTGGCGTGCAGACCAAGGTCTCACTGGGGCCAAAGTTACGCTCTTGCCATGTGCTCTGCTTTCTACCTGCCCCCGCTGCACTTCAGCGGGAGCAGCAAAGGGCTGTTTGAATGAAGTGGCTGTGCACCAAAGCTAAAACGGGCATACGGTGCCCCAACACGGCAGTGGTTGGGGGAAAAACTCCTGGGAATGTGCTTTCCAGGACTGTCTTTCGTTGCTTCTTCCAGTTCCCCCAGATCAAACCCATGCAGAGGAGCAGAGGGGACAGGACCACAGAAATGGGAGAATGCATATGTGCTGGGTTGTGAAATTGAGCAACTAAGTCACCATTCCTGACAGAC
Source organism: Pluvialis apricaria (assembly GCA_017639485.1). Taxonomy (NCBI): domain Eukaryota; kingdom Metazoa; phylum Chordata; class Aves; order Charadriiformes; family Charadriidae; genus Pluvialis; species Pluvialis apricaria. The sequence continues at coordinate 84,159,501 of CM030010.1, forward strand.
TGAGCTCATGCCCTGGCTGGGATTTGCTTCCCCACCCCTGGGCATCTCTCTCAATTGTCTGAATGCTTGCAGGAAAAGATGAGATAAGATGATACATATGGATTTCTTGCTCTTTTTCCCCCAGGTACAGCTGTGGGTAAGTTTTCCTCCAGATTGTTCCCCAAAATTGCTTTACAGCAGAGCCCCAGTGAGAAGAACTGCAGTCCTTTCCCAGTGTACGGGACAGAGAGACAGGTGAGAGGAGGAGGAAGGAAACCCCTTCTTTCCTGCAGGCTAATAATTAATTGTGAGTGAAGGAAAAGTAACTCTGGTTCCAACTCCACCTCCTATTTCTTGTCACAGGTTCATCTGAGAGACCTGTCAGGTAAATATCTGCTATTTTTATGAGCATCAGAATTGTGTTCAGTACCCTCATTCTAGCCCATCAATTGCTGTATGTGTCTTGCCCCCTCCCAGTGGGCTGAAGAGTTGAAAAGCGTCTGGCAGGGCATGATGTAACTTGTCAGCCCGATCCACGCTAGCTCCTCCGAGCTTTGAAAATACGGTGCCTGTAATTGAGAGATACTTGACTGACATGCTCCAGGTCTTTATTTTAGTATGTGTAGTACAGCAGGACTCAGCTGCTGGCTGGCAGCGTGGCTCAGCCATGCCAAGCACCGCACACACCGCAGCTGGGTGGTTCCCTCTCCCAAGCACCCTCCATCACCCCAGCCAAAGCAGTGAGTGCGCAGACAAGACAGCGGTGCCATTTCCACCCCCCTTGCTTTGCTCCCAAAGGACATGGGTCCATCACCTTTCCAGCACTGGTTTCTTGCTCCCTTCCTTCTGCCTGCACACGCTGGGTTACTGCTTGGGTCTGCTGTGCAAACACTTGAGCTGTGCAAGGGACAGATGGACCGCTTGTTGGCTCAGGCTGCAGCTCCCAGATGGATGGATGGACTCGGCACCCTCTCCAGCATCCACCTGCCTGAACCGCCCTCCGCTTCCCAATTGTACCGCAGAGCGTGCCTTCCTCAGATCCTAAGGGAACCGATCCCACAAGCAAGCACCACTCCTGGCAAACTGCCCAGCTTCTGTTAGAGGCTCGGCCCCAGGTGAAATAACAGACCAGGAAAACCAGCCCTTTGTGCCACAACTAACAGTTTCTGGGTGCTTTTGCCTCCTTTTCCCCCATACTGTGCAAACGCACCCTTTCTTGGCTGGGTTTTCCTGTTATTGAAACAAGTTTTGTTGCCATTTCATCTGTGTGGTGTTCAGCTTTATTGATTACAGTCAGGTTATCACTTATTAGCTAGCAACAACCTCCCCCACTCCAAATTCTTTGCAACCTTTGCAATGTCTGCAGAGAGAGACATCAAATAAAACAGGCATGAAAACTAAATGTCTGCGCCTTTATGCAAAGAAATGGTCTCTGCATCAGGACCACAGTTTAGACAAAGGAGGGAAAAGCTGTGCTGCTGCCTGCACCCCCTCTGTGACTCAGCAGAGCACCTAGATATCCAAAGCTGTCAAACAATAATAAAAGTTTCAATGCATGTGCTAGAAGCCTTTCAGTGCTAGATGCATATTAAATCAGCCTACTTGTCATGTTTCTTCTAATGAAGAATTAGCATTAGTGTCAAAGCTTGTTAATGCGATATAAAAATTATTCTGTGAATATATATGTTAGAAGCTCAGTTTCGGTATGTTGCTATACTGAATAATGTAGGAGGGAACAGTGACTTTCAATTATCCTTATGCTACTATTACACATAATCATCGAAGTGTCTTGGTTGGCCTACATACCTAGGAGAACTCTGGAGGGAAAGACAGAGAATATTTAAAATAATGAAAACTTGGCACCGTAATTACCATTTCTAAGTATGTATTTCTTACTGATACCTTTTGTTGAGGTCGTTACTCCGGATAGTATTTTTGATCTCAGGCAGTAACTTACGTGTTCGGGAGGAAGCTGATACGTGTATCAGCATGTTCCTAAAAGGAGTATGTTAGCTTTTGTTAAACACGCCGAGGAGGGCGAGCAGAAGTGGTGCTTATGCAGTAATATTATAGCATGACTCTCTGCCAAGCCTTGCTTGTGATATGCCAAACACAGGCACGGAAACTTGCGGCTTTAGCTTTCAAACACCTTTGGATCCGGCTCCAAATTAACCCTGACTTTTCTTGTCTTTAAATCTGTACCTATACCCAGCAGTAACAGCAGCATTTCATCATCCAGACAAACAGCCAGGACAGACTTCTCAGAGAACGAGCTAACGGCTCAGTGCCCAGTGCTCCAACAACCCATGGCACCAGCGTCCCCATGGCCCTGCCGGGGACCGGGGTGCTGCAGGGCACTTGCAGCATGGACAGGCTGTGCAGATGCACCTTTCTGCTCACACCACCCCTCCACCAGTCCTTCCCCCCGGGGTCCCAGTGGGACACAAGCTTTGGCAGGGCCCAAGTGGGTACCGACAGGATTGGGTGCTCGGAGAGCGAAGAGCAGCTGCAGCTCCCACTGAGGCTGTCTGGAACTATAGCTCCTCACCATTACTGTAAAACATCCAGCCTGGGACATCCTATGCAGGCTGCCCAAAACTCAGATACAGCTAAAAGCAGATGCCACGCTTGTTTCTGTAGTTGATGCTGGTGCTACCCATATTGGCTCATGTGCTATTTGCCACAAATCTTTCCACTGATAATCACCCCCATGCGCTTTGTCTATAAGTGTTTGAACCTGACTCAACCGTGTAGAAACTTTCTTATAACCTTGATATTCAGTTAGATCCACACGGCCCCAGACTGTGTTCACTAACCGCTGCGGCATCAAATTGCTTTTCCTTTTTACCCCCCCGCACCCAATTGCGCTTGCTTTCAGATGACCATTCACCCTCCCCTGCAGACCACTGACCTGTGGGGAGATCAGTGAAGTTACAGCTGGGATGAAACCCTTCTTGTTACCATCAATTTCTCTCTTTTAGTTCTTTGAAATTTTGTATGCCAGCTACACAGTGTCTTCATTCAGGCTAAATAAGACTCAGGAAGGTTTATTTCAGTTTTCACAGCACCAGCCCTCTACAGTGATCTTTTCCCTCTATGTCAGGACCAAACCAACATAGTTTGCCTTCAGTCTAAACCAGAAAATAGTAGACTGAGACAAACCTTAAGAAAGAGAAGTGATTTCCCATATTTAGAACAGGATGAGGATTTTTAAAAAATTAAAAAAAAGCCTGTAAAAAGCAAATGCCTCCTGGCCCCCAGGGGAATAGTTTGGTACCACCCCTGATGATGCATGTGAGAACACGATTTTTTTCTTATGAAAGCGCCTTATAAGAACCACTAAGTCATTGTACTTCAATCACAGAGGCCCAAGGCTGGATAAAGCGGTTTGGGACATGATTAACTTTTCTGTGTTGATTGAGGTTGTTTTGGTAATGCATTTTTGCCTCAGCTTCCACAAAAATAAAAAAGCCTTTCCTATAGCCAGGCAGAAATCTGAAGTCAGGGGAACTGGGGACACCCAGCCTGATATGCTCGCACCCGGCATTCCATGCTCATTCATCTTCTTTGTGTTTGCATGTGTGAAATGCTGGCTAAAGGTACTGCCGGTACCTGTAAAAAAACCCACCTGCTTTTTTAGTGGCTATTTTACTCATTTGAAGCACTTCTGTTATCCACACTGCATGGCAGAATAAGCCAAAGTCTAAAAGTGTGTGAACTTCTCGCAAAGGAAGATGCACAAGCATGGTTAAATGAAACAGTGCCTGAGCAGGAAGAACTTTCGCTGTGAGATACAAAGACTTATCTTTGGAAACAGACCTTATATGATAAAATTTGACATTTGAGCAGCTTCAAAACATAGCAAGACTATAGCACCAGATAGTATAGCACCAGAGGATTTTTTTCAATTCTTGCTAGAAGACAGTCAAATAAAAGCTACAAAAAATAAACTATAAGCTCACATTATTGCTTTCTCAAAATAAACGTGGCAGTACTTATACTCCACAGGTTCCACCACCTATTAAGACTCGTGTACTTTTCCAACTCTAAAAGCTGAGTAGCACTAATTAACACTTTTAAATGCCTGAGAGGAAAGCTGTCTTTATACTGCACCTTCCCTTAGCAAAACAATCCAGTGATGCTACTCACATACGAAAATTCAAGGTTGGATTTGGGGACTTTGAGCTAGCACGGATCATCAGTGTGATGCATCTTAGGATCTTCTCAATGTCTAATCGTGAGGCTGCTTCTTCAATAGAGTTGGCGGTTTGCACAAGATGCTGCAACCAGCTTCCCCTTGCTGTGTCGGCAGGAGGACTTTTCTGAAGTTGATGTCTGGAGAGGCAAGAGGGACCCAGAAGGCTTTCCCACCGAATGAGTGGGGTGGGGCATTGGTAACCATGCCCTTTCCTGAACAAATGATGTATTAGAACCAAAATCAGTTAATCTTGTTCTTTACAATAGTTTAGATCTCACTGAACCCCAAAGTGAAGATGAATTCTGCATTTTATAATGACACATACCAGGATGAAAAAAATACAAAGCTTGAAATTCAGCTACTAAAGCAGCAGGAACAATGCACAGCTACAGAAATCCCCGTACAGGGGATTGTTCTGCTAGTCTTCAGAAGCGAGAGAATTTGGAGGCTGGTTTCTGGTAGACCAGAACTAACTTCGGAGCCGGGGAACAGAGGATACAACTCAGGGACAATGTTCTCATTCCTTCTTTTCCCTTTGAAATATTCTCTGCAACGCTGACAAGAAGCGGGTTAGGGATGAGAGCACACTCACCACAGTTCTGTGCTTGAGGAGCAAACCTCAACTGAAACGAAGTGTGCAATTTGACTGAGACTGGTTTGTTAGATTTTTTTTGAGATGATTATTTCTGCAGACCATCTTGCGACACTTTGAATTTAGAGATGAGCTGATAAAGGCAATAACACTGTTCTGTCATTGCTGTCTTAGTTACCTTCTGAAGATTTCAAAACCCTTAGCATTAAGTCCTTAAAATTACTAACATTATGAAGATGGACCATACCACATCAATTTGCGTAAGGAAGCCTTAACACAGACTGCAAACTGAAGCAGTTGCTCCAGAGCATGGTTTGTCCTGAGTGCTCCTGAGTTCCGAATCAATATGCCCCCACAGAACTGAGTGTCTTCTCCACCTTCGCTGAGAAAACACAGGATTCCTGGTCTTAAATCCTGCAGCAAATGTTTTCCCTGTTCTCTCAAAGACAGCTGGGATCATGGCACAGTTCTAACACAATAATGTCAACATAAATACAGCACACAGACCAGATACCAACCAAACTTCTGGCTAGGCAACTGTATTTGTGCTGGGCACCACGATGACCGGTGGAACATGCCTCTCAAAACACACTCTCTGTCAAAAGATACCTCTAAGTACAAAACCTTTGCTGGATAAAACTCTTCCCTTCAGGAGGACTCCAGTGCTGTCAGCGGCTGTCACGGTTACAGCTAACACACTACCTGCATTCTCTCAAGCGGTGCTACCCTGAAGCATTCCAGAAACAGCAAGATCAGGGCGCTCTCATGGTCGGTCACTCCAAAACAACTTTTGACACGTGTCCCACAGCAATTCTTTGTTGTGTCCTACCCCTCACCTTCGTGTTCACATTAGATGTTAACTGTGCAGGATGGTACAGTCTTGGCCCGCTGACCGGTGTAATTGATGACAGGACTGACTCAGTTCTTGAGGAACCTCAGGTACGCACAGATGCTGCAGACCCACTTCAGAGACTGATGAAGTGCCCTTGGGGATCTTCCAAGGCCCCTTTCCCCTTCAAGAGTTTGGCATCATTGCTTTTAATCCATCTACTGTACTGTCGCACCAGAATATATTTGGAAATGTTATGTATATACATATCTATACCTTTACACACCTTTTATGTTGCCTACATATATTCTACAGTGAAACTCTCCATCATAACCTCAGATTTTCTTAAGGAAGTTGGCTCTGCTAAAATAATGAGGCTAAATTCAGGTGACCTAGGGCAAACCGTTCCGCACATACTTGTTTTCATTTCTGTAGTTCAAATGAGAATCTTTTCAAGGTAATCTAAAATATCGTTGGACCTGAATTCCTTAGAAAAAAAATTGCCGTTGGATATCTTAATGAACTTAGGAAACAAAGCCTTCATTTAAACTTAAAAGCATCAGCTACAATTAAAGCACAGCTTCGTTTTGATAGGATCTGCTTAAACCACTGCCAGTCAAATCATAACACGGGCCACCAACCTTCCATTTCTAACAAGCAATTAACTCTAGCAAGCTTTCTAAAAAATGTAGTTCTTTACTAATTAGGAAAAATCCCCACAACTTCCAATAGGTGAGCCTGACCAGTTTTCTTTCGTTAGATCACCATTTTTTATTGTTGAGCTGTGAATTCCATTGAAATAATTACAATCATCTTCTACCCCACCCCCAGAACCAAGAACTTAGCAGTTGATTTTTAAAGGAGAATCAAATCCCTATACCTCCACACATCAGCATTGAGGGGGTGAACACAGGCTAGCAGAGACTGATTTTTAGAAAAACAGCTGGTTTTCCACTATCAGACAGAAATTCCCCACAAGCGTTACTACCTTGCAGTTCAGCTTGGTTTTTCTCTTGGACAGGCCCACACCTCTGAGGTCTACACAGCCCCACTGCTGACAACCTGTAGAGGAGGTAAACAAAGGTAAACTCTACATGAACCTGACATTATTACATTTGTCCTTTTTACTGTCATTTACTTCGCAAAGCTCTTAAATGTTTACGTCAGTGTCAAATTGCAAGGCACTAACCGCCTTCTCATTAAGCATCAGAATAAACAGATGCTTACTTTAACTAATTTCTTCAGGCAGTTGCTGATAGTTATCTTGCCACATGCTGTGGTCTGGGTAAACCGTGCTTAAAAACTATCAGAGCCTGATTCTGCCGAATACAAAGACTGTGGCTGCCTGTAAGGTAAAAGCATGTTTGAAAGTGCTAACAGCCTTTTGGCAGCTGTACAGCATTAAGAAAATGTGATGTAACTTTGGAGCAGTGAAAACAGTAGAAACCTCGTCCAATCCCAATGTTCTAGCTGTGTCTTGTCAGCTAACCGCCTAAACCCTGGACTCATTTCCAATAAATCCACTAGAATTTGAGTATGACACTGTTTCATACCACCTTCTCGTTGGTAAGTGCCAGTCACAGATTTCAGCAGTCCTGCAGGAGGCAGTTAGAAGATTTCAGGATTGTCCTGATGTGTATTATCATAGGAAAAAGAGACGGCAATCCTCGCAAAGACATTTTGGCTGCAGTTTTGAAACTGAAGATAGAAGTGACAACAAAGTGGCAAGCACATGGCAATGTATTACTCCGGCCAGCATAAATCAAAGAATACATAGATTAAGTAAAATCAGACTGCAATTCTGCCTCTGCAACACAGAGCAGCTTCTCAGCATTAGCTGATGATGCAGGTGGGGTTTTGTTTCTCACATGTGGGCCAAGTTGCAGGACCAGTCTTGTCATGGCTGCAATTTCTGCATGGTCACTTCCACTTCAGCTTGGGTATTCCTGCTCACAGAAATTCTCCAGAAATAATCATCCTTTCCGGGAGCTTCTTTGTTTTTCTTGGATGAGTGTCTCTTCCCTATCTTTTGCCTTTCTTATTTCTGTTGCTGCTAATCTGATCATTATCTTGGGCAGTTAAGGATGTAGGCTGTAAAGGAGCTGTTTTCAATCGTCTGTTCTAGAACCCCCCTAAATCTAAATGGCTATCACAGAAGGGAAATACCTGTTACTGCGGTGGAAAAAGTCATGCTGATCTTCGGGTTTTGTTTTGGTTGGTTGGTTTTTATTATCACAGCTGTAATAAAAAGCCATGAAGGCTTCCACACCTTTGCACTTTGTCCCTGGGTTAGCATTATTTTATATCTCTGCAGGAGATTTTGGAGATAGAGTCATCTCCTATTTAATGGCGATCTTAGGACCTTCTACAAAACACTAGAGCAGGAGCAGACAAGATGAGCACTTGCTTTTTTATCTCCCAGCTGCCAAACCTGGTCAGGATTTCATGAAGGCATTCAGGCACATTTATTTAAATCCACACTCCGTGTGCAACGTTGCCACCAAGATGCGGGAATACACTGAAGAGAAAACTAAGTCCGTGATGCCTTGTCTGAATGTCCCTGCCTGAGCTTTAGTGCACTGTCAGCACGGGCTCTTGGCAGGTGGCTGTAGCGCCACAGAGAGAAAGAGGCAGCTTTGCAGGCTGGCAGCAGGTGGTGTCACCTCACTAGAAGACACATGCTGGAAATGGAACATAAGGCAATGCATCAAACTGGGGGAAACAGCCATCTGGCAAGCTCCACAATTCTTCCAGTTCCAGGCTCGAGTTTCTCTCCTAAGAGAGCTGCTACCAAGAACATGTGCCCATCCTTGATCATGGCAAGCCAGTTACAGAGCTCATGCATGTCACACCACATAAAGGGATTAGCACTGTTGTGACTCCTAAACTGTCATAAAAACAAAGAAATTACTTAGAAACCAGGGCAGGAGAAGCTTATCTTGCCATTATGTCAACAGAAGAATGCTTAAGGAACTTCTCTCATTGCAAGCAAAACTTAATTTTAAAATAAGAACTACTTCAACTTACTACTATAAATGGAAGAACCAAACCCACAGCAGTGCAGCTCACCTCTGTCTTTGCTACTTCCTCAACCCTTATTTGGAAGAACAGCTTGTTGTCCCAGAAACTTTGTCAGGAAGCCAGGGCATGATTTTTTACCTCTCCAGCTACCTGGTAACCTGCAGAAGGCACCACGTTCCTCTGCACAAGTTTGTACCCAGTAACATGCTTTGCTAGCACTGACTATGCTGCTGAGCTGCCAGTGTGCAGCACATCACTCTGGGCTCGTCTGTACCCTCACTCAGTAGCTGTAGCAGTGGCAGAGCCCTCCCAAAACCTGCCTGGTCCCCTGAAGGCAACCAGGCATCTCCCTTGCTGTACTAGGCAGTACAGCTTTTCCCGGTCCTCGTGGTTCGGCAGCAGAGCCCGGTTACTCAGCCCAGCATTGCCCACAGCCTGCTGCACATAGCCTGGAAGACCCTCACACCATTCAAGAAAATATTCTCAGCAGGAGCACGGAAAGACTTGCTGGTGCAGGTATCCATTTTGAAATACTTACCTGCTTTGGTGACAGAAAATTGCATTTGAGGGAAGAAATGTTCATGGCCATACTTGAAGGTGCAGGGCTTAATCCATACCCTCCTGTTTTAGTGTGTGCCTTGCTCAGTGTAGTGGCCTTTGAATTAAATCATGGAATCCTTGCAGGGGCTTTTTAATAAAAGCCATCTCCTCCAAGTTGCCTATAGATCAGCTTTGTAATATAATTACCTTCTCTTGAACCAAGGGCTGCTGTACTTAACTCATCACAAGATTTAATAAAACAAAATAAACCCCTTGAAAAATCAGCCACAGGTCTCTTTTCATGGGTCTGGCTTCCACCTTGACAAAAATCCTTCCTTGCAGGGAATAGATTAAAAGTAACAACTGACTAGAAATTGGCTGAAGTCTCTAGACAACAGGTGGGAAGATAGGTTAACACTCTCTGCCTGTGTTTTCCTGCTGCAGCTTAAGGGCTCCGCTACAACAGAAATATCCTCCCTATGACTTGAGTTGAGTGTGATTTGCATTTCTCCCTGCATGCACTCCCTGTTGGGGCAACAGCTTTGGCTGTAAGTATTGTCAATTAACTTCAACTTGCAAAACTGAAGATAATTATTCTCAGAAGAGAGCCAGGAAGGGAAGCTTTGCGCTAAGCTGCACTGAAAACAAGAGGTCACTTAAAGCAGACTCTACAGCAAGTCTCAGACTACTTAAAATATTCCCCTCCTGCCTCTTTATCTCCTGTCTCCCCCGTACGTTCATTAACAGGTTTAGCAGTGTTTTTCCAGCAACACAGGTAGCTGTACTTGCATATTTGCTACAGCAAACACCACTTTCAACCAGTGGCTAAGCAATGTGAAGGAAGCAGTTACCTGAATTATCAGGGCCATGGGATACAGCTCCCAGTGTCATTCCTGATTGCACTTGGTAAGTGTTACAGCATTTGACAACTGTGTAAACATAACCAGAGTGCACCCAGGGAGCAACCTAGAACAAAAACACAATTTCTGGATGGAGCCTACAGGTGCAAAATCATGCTAGCTAGCAAACTTCTGGGAGAAAGGAGTTTTACTGAACAATTAGATTTGGTACTCTGCAACTAAAGAAATCCCAAAGTTCCCCCACACCCCTTAAGCACTCCACTGCTGACAGACTGCATGACCTTTCATAGTTAACCACCCCAGCTTGCATCCTGCTTAGTGAATACACCAGATTGCAGGAAACTTTAGTCTGCAAGGTAAAACGAGTCCCAATTCCCCCTTTCCCACACCATGAATACTTGGCAAAAACAAAGCTTGATGTCATTATTGGGTGGGTGTCAGCAACTTGTTTAAGTGAGCCATTTGATAAGATGTAGAGCTTCCTGCAAAGTCGCTACTGTTCAGAGTAGTGCGTTCCTTTCTCACAAGATGGGGATCTGGTAAATTTATCACTGAGAAAATCAGGGAATTATTCTGCCTAGTAAATACTTCAGCTCCTTGTCGGCCAACATCTGGATTGACTTATCACTTATGCCAAACCACTTCACAGGTTCTGCCTAGAAAAACATCAAGGAGTTACCAGACTGATGTATTTTGCAATCCTCAACTGTTGTGTGAGAGTCAGAATTTGTGCAAATCATTTTTTTTTAAGTATTATAGGAAACCTTGACATAGATAATACCAGTCATCTTTCCAAATTTTCTTTCAGGAAGTCATCTGTTATTTATACCTCCCGCTAGGGAAAATACAGCCTATCAATAAACAGGACAACCCATCAGCACATAACTAATTTCTATGATTCTCACCATGTTTCTCAATCAGATGACTCACCAGGCTCATGTACACAGTTCCAAAATGAAATAAACCAAGGGACTAACAGGAACAAATTTTTGTTGCAGCAAACAAAACTGTAAATTAAAAAGCTTTCAACTTATAAGCAGTAATGGGATAGCAAAGCTCTCTAAAGTGATTATAGACTCCTGTTGGTTATACCAGCCAACAAAATGTGATGACAATTTACAGAGCAATCAAACCCTCACTTACAGCAGCACTTAAGCTTAAAGTATGTTTATAAGTACAGTGGTACCTTACGCTTTGTAGCAAGCAGGGATCTAGCTCTCAGGCATATTATTGAAGCCCATTTGTTGTTACTCACTGCCAGTGACAGGCCACAGGTTGAAGGTTAGCATGCCTTTCGAAGGAGCAGCAAAAGCATGCTATTTGAATGATGGCAAGCCAGGATCTCTGGCTAACAGCCAGCAGACAGGGCTATGCCCTCAGCAGCACAGGCACAGTCCCACACTGCTTAAATAAAGCAGGCACAACAGGTCTAATGAAGGCAACCACAGCAAGCCACAACCTAAACTTTTAAGAGACCCCACACACAGCAATAAGACAAGCCTGAAATACACCCAAAGCAGCAGGACAACAAGGCACAGGCTAAGAAACCAAACAAAGAAACAGCACAGCCCCAAAAAAAAAAAAGCCAACACCCTGAGCATGAGCTTAAATAAGGCTGCTTGGCCAACCAGCAGAGGGTGGGTAGTGGAGGCAGCAGGTGTAGTTGTTCAGGGCAACAAGAGCCAGCTGGTGCCCACAGTGCTCTGACAGCTCTCATGTCAGTTGTCTCCTGCAAATTCTTATACTTTTGTACAGGAATGGAAATACAGAGGTGTGAGCTTGAACCAAGCCACCTGACCTGTATGAATATCTCCTGTATCTGCAGTCGCTGTGATCCAAACAGTATGTTGCAGCCTGCTGATGTGCCATTCTCTGTGTTGCCTGTGGAAAGGCAGCCCCAAAATGCAGCAGATGTGCTGCCCTAGCTGTATAAATTAGGCATACTTCAGGAAAGAAACAACAGGGCTACTAACGGGATCGTAGTCCCGAAGAATGGAGTAAGATTTGCCTCCGTGGGAATTAGTGACATTCTTTAATGCCTGTCAAGTTTCCACTGTGTGGAAGTAACCCTTGATTTTTCAGAAAAAAAAAGATGAAAATGTCTTTATGTACCTTTAGATCTTCATTAAGCTGCTACATTTAGTGAGAGATTTTTCCAAAGCACCTCAGAGGATTGATCTTGGTTTAATTCCAATTTCTCTTGGTTTAATTGAGTAGCCAAACCCCCAGCCACCTTTGAAAATCGTGTCTTTAAAGCTTTGTCCATGCATAGGTGACTCTCAGCTACAAAAATGGTAACACTTTCTCAATCTATGAGGAGGAGTGACTCTATTCAAAACTCACAGGCAATCCTCCGGGGTGGGAGAGGAAGCACAACCTTGTGTAAGTATGAAAAGAGAAAAGGTCTATGTAAAGACTAGCAAAAGCTACAAGTGTCAGAGCACAGCAACTATGGATTTTTGTTTAAAGTCCACAAGTGTAACGCATTTCCATAAAACTCAAATCTCGTTCACGAACGTCCTCTTCTGGCGCACAGATTCCATCACAAAGAGCAAAACCATTTATGGACCTTCTCTTTTATTTCTTACTTTAGACACGCAGAGGGTGGTTTTGCTCACTCATCAGAGGAAGGAAGGTTTGCCTAATATCCCAAGCAAGAATGGGATAATAACATCAACAATAAAAATAGATAAAACAGACACACGATGTTCTGTTGCAAGATTTACAGGTGCTTTGAAAGGAACATGTGTCCTTTCCTCTGCTGCCTCATAAGCAGAGTGAAAGTGATGGGGGGCGAGATTCCTCTGTAGATGAGACCGAGTGCCAGGAAGTTTGTCTAGCAGAAAGGCAAATGAACGGAGTTTTGAACCCCTTGACTTTTGGCGCTGTGAGACCTCTCCCCTCAGAAGCAGCTGGCAGAGCACGGATGGGTGTCCTTTTAACTCCTAATCTTATCTGTCTGTAACGCATGTCACCACCTGATGCTTAACACATTCTGACATATTAGTGGGGAACACGAAGGCCTCCTTGAGCACAGGAAAACCCTCCAGGGAGCTCAAGGAACTGCCAGCAAGGCACTCCGAGGCAGAGCAGGGCGTTGTGTTGTGGGGCACTGAGCCAGCTGGGGGCTCTTCTGGGTTTGGTTCAGCAGTTTACAGCGTGTTGACAAGCAGCAGCCCTAACCAAGGTCGCTCTTGCTGTGGAAAGTCATCTCTTTTAAACACAAGCTGGGCACACTTGGGTAATTCTGTTCCTTGGTGAAAATTAGTACTTACAGACTTCCTCAAGGCCTTGTTGAGACGCAGTCCCTCTACAGAAGCTAATAGCTATCCAAAGGTTAAGTGCCCTGTGCCGGCGCCAATGGATGGATCAACATGCCAGTTCTGTACTTTCTGGTCTCACTGGGTCCCAGAAATCCCCCTTCATCTCTGATTTTACATGGGGGAAGTTTTCTATGACTCATATAATGTCCTTTCATTTCCTTTTTTTTAAAGTAAAATTCTTACTGTCAATATTTAAGCAGTTTGCTAGTGCTGTGCTTTGCTCAGGAGGACTGAAAACTTTGCGACGAAGCATTTTATTCATTTGAAAACACACCTAAATGGAATGAAAACTTTCTTAAGGGAGAGTTCCTGGGATGGGAAGAAGAAGAATTTGGTCTTCACGGAAAGGAAATGTTTCAACCTCGTGTTTGGGAACGCTTCTGCACTATGTTTTACCACAAACGAGAGGGTATTAGCAAAGTAGAACCTGGACAGGATATTTCAGTGTCAGCAAAACACAGTGTTTTAGTGGTCCCCAAAGTGCTTTTTACCTCCTGCCCTAAGCCAGCCTCTAAAGATCCAGTTGTGTGCTAACTGGTCTGGTAACTTGACTGCTATCCTTGCACAGCATGAATACCCTCTCCTTGTTATCTCTGTGTTCTCTTCCAAGGGACAGAATACAGACATTGGCTGCACGCTGAATTGCTCTAAACAAGGAGACAAGTCCCTGGATCTGTATGTATCTCTTCCTCTTCTCCAAAACTGATTTTTACATGCAAACAAGCAAACACAAAAATGCACGGAGCACAAATGCAATACAGCCTCTTCCACAAATTTACTGTGTCTTGCTTTGCTCTGTAGAGTGTGCCTGGGTCTCTTCTGGTTGCATTCTGTGCCGTTTTGTGGCTAATTTCTCCTGGACACGGTTTCTTTCTTCCAATGCCAAATCACTGTCCCCAGACTTTGTAAAATAGATCTGTTTTCTATTTTAGCCGTCCTAAAGGCTCAGAAGATGCTAGAAATGTAGCACATGGGAAGAATTTTTTTGCAGAGGATCCTGTTCTGCTGGTGCAGAGTCACTTGTCAAGGACAATAGCTGTTGGCAGAGCATTAATATGACAGAATCGGGCGTGCTGCCAAGGAAAGCAAACTCTTTTGTGGTTTATGCAATGTTTCGCTGGCCTGTCAGTTTGAGATCACCATTGATGATGAACTGAAAACTGCCTTTCACCATTAAGAGCAAAAAAAAAAAAAGACTACTCAGCAAAATGGATAACGGGCTTTGCTGAACCCCCACAGCAACAAAAGCACGTTGGGTAGATCATGCATGTGTGTGCGCGCGTGTGTGTTTGGGTTTGTGTCTGTCTTGCAACAACTACCCTCTGTGTTGGAGGAGCCCATCACATTAGGCAACAAAGGTTTACCCTCTGCAAAATGGAGGTTCAAGGGAGGTCCTCTTTACATTGGCTTCTAAGAAAACTTGGAGATGATGCCGATTGCATGAAACAAGGAGTCATTCAACCTCAGAGATTTTGACTACAGGGCCATCTTTGTACTTGGAAATTCTGCCTGTTTGTTGCTCCAGGGATCACGGGATTAGCTAAATCGGCTTTAAGAAGATGACTTGCTTTTGCACAAGAGATCTCCTGGCATTTAACAAACTGAATGGACAGTTGCAACTGAGGTCCCTGAAGTTTCAATTATTTCTTGAGATGTCTGAGTTAGGAAGAACAGTACTTATTGATTCTCATCCTGTCATTCATTCACGTGAAGTACTCATGAATGCTTGGAGAAAGGCTGTGTCTGAAAGGCTAAATGTCTGTAATGATTTTAATTCACAGAAGGAAGGAGCTGTGTGGCTATGACCATGCCAAGGCATTAGTGATACCTGTCACTTACCTCATCTCACATCACAACCTCATTGCTCTTATCTCTAAATACCTGTCACTTCTAACCTTTCCCTATTGGTCACACTTTTGGTCTCCTAACCCTTAAAAAGGAGTCTGCTCCCTCTCTACTTCCATGTGCACTAAAATAAGGTAAGACAAATGAATGGTACTTTATTTCTACATGGGAATGTCCACACTGATTCATTGTGATCCAATTGATCCATTTTAGCCTAGCACCTTTACGTCAGAAGACTCTTTCTGAGTGTCCTGGGGAAATCAATCTGCTGGTGAAGTGATGTGCCCGCTGAGGCTTTTGAGGCTGCCGCTGTACAGCATTGCCCCGTACAGTATGTCCTGACAGCCAAACAGAGACTGGAAACTATGCTGCGTGATGTAGCTGATCTCCTCATTGGACAAGCTGCTTCCAAATACATGAAGGAGCATAAGCCACCAAAGGATTATGACCGTGCCCCGTGTACTTCTAGAAACCACCTGAAATGCCACATGCAGACTACACACGTGAAATGAAAGTGTGTGTGCTTGGAGCTTGCTGCCAGGAGGCCGGTTCCTCACTCCAGTTGCTTGTACAGCAGTAGCGCAAGCTGCTGTAAGCTGCGGCCCTCTCTTCGGGGAAAGGTGCAAGAGTCCCTACGCTGCAGAACACGAGCTTCAGGTCGCTGAGTGAGCAGAAACCTGGTTTTCTTTCATCTCTCTCTAGCTGCCTGGAGTTTCATAGAAAAATGTTTTTAAGACAGAACTGAAGCATTTCCTCTTCGGCCGAGCTTCCTGATTTGCCTACATGGTCTGTCTCCATGCTTCGCACTGCCCCCTCCTTTCCCTTCCCTGTCTGGAACGGCTCTTGTTTTTTGCACCTCCAGTGTCAATGTGCTCAGTGCATGAAGAGAATTGCAACTCCCCCTCCGTCACCCAAAAAATAACCCTCTCGAACACTGAATTCTCTGCACAGCTGAATATCAAGGTGGTTTCAAAGGATGCAAATGAAAACTTTCTGTACCTTCCAGTAGATTTTATAATCTCATTGCCAAGCCATTTTTTCCAGATACTTGATCTGATAAGGGAAATGTATTGTTATAAAGAGGACTCGCTGGGACTAGCAGGTGTTTGTGTCTCTTGGGTGGCGACATTGAGTTCGGAAAGCATGAAAGATCCTTCACCCTTGCTTAATGCGTTATTCTTAATTGGGTGACTTTGCTTTTAGAATAATACAGTTTACACACCACCAGATGACACATACCATGCTAACCTGTGTGACCAGGAGATTGCCAGCAGCTCTGCTATCTGAGGTTGTGTAGATCACTTTGTTTAGCCATGCCCTGTCCAGAAAGCATATCAAGACCTTAGAAGGGAAGATTATGTTATAGTTACAAACTGACTCCGCTGCTCTGATTGACTCTGTGGCTCAAGAGTGGTGGCTATTTACAGGATGCAGCCCCAACTCTGGAGAGAAATCACTTAACTTTCGCTATAGCTGCCAGTGTTTTAGCCCAAGCACCCTGCCAAAGACTTTGTAACCTGTATCAAATAGCACATGGGACATCCAACAGGCTGATATGAAAGGATGAAAGAAAGCGATTTTGTGCTAAGAGCCAAGAGCTTCAGGAACGAGAGAAGCTGGGACTACCAGTTATAGGTGTGCTGCGCTAGGCGGGCTCAGTGATGGGATTCAGTTCAGATCTGTTTTGCATTATTAAAAAAATGTTTTTCACCAGAGATGGAGTCTGTGAGGAACAGATGATGGAAATGGCGCTATTTGGTCCAAATGGGATGTGTAAGGGTTTCTGCTCCTTTTCACCTCGCACGCCAAACAAGCAGCCAATATTACTACACTCAGTATAATTGTGTGAGTGCCTCTTTCAATGCCTGTCTCCCTCCAGAGCAAGGATCAGTCAGGATCCTGGATCTGACCCGAGAACAATAGAAAGGGGCAAGGGAAAGCGAGCAGCTTTCTTGCCCTTTTTTTGTGTTGAGTCTGCTCATGGGAGATAATGTCTCTTTGTGCCTTTATTCTCTTCTCCTGTAAAATATTTGTGTAACTTCTTGTTGTATATAGATGTGGGTTTGTGCAATGCCTTCAGACTGTGCATCATAGCACTGATGCTTACTGCAGTTGGTTCTGAACCAGTATGTTCGCTGGCTTGTATTTTGATGATATTTGTATCTGAGAATTGCTCCATTGAAACCTTAAATTGTGTAAGTGAGAGTGCTTCGGTACCATAATCCTAAGGATCCTGTGTTCATTTTAGGGGCGAATCCAATTAGGGCTACTGGTTTCATTACTGTTGGTGCCTGTTATCCCTTCAGCAGAGCCTGCAAGAGGCATCTGTGTTTATCCCTGAACTGGAGAAATTTTGCTTAACTGACCTGTACTAAGTGCTCGGGAACTACTGGACTTGGCGCTGAAGCAGCTGAAGGATGTTTGTGCAGAGTGTTCTGTTTTTCATGAAGGGATAAGGAAGGTGGCCTTCAGCAGAGGTAATAAAATAAACTAATGAATAGAAAACCATAGAGAACATGTATACTAACCCAGATGTTGGCTCGGGCTTTACTATGGCCCTGAATTAGAGAGTCACTCTCCTGGAGGGAGCATTGCACTAAGAGATCAGTGAGGTGACGCCCAAGCCATGAGGTGACTTGCACCGCAG
The DNA here is from genome assembly GCA_017639485.1 of Pluvialis apricaria. NCBI lineage: Eukaryota > Metazoa > Chordata > Aves > Charadriiformes > Charadriidae > Pluvialis > Pluvialis apricaria. The sequence continues at coordinate 84,177,335 of CM030010.1, forward strand.
AGCAGGGTGGTTGTTAATGCTGATAAGCAATTATGGAACACTCTTCCCTCCATCGCTCCAGGTAGGGCTTGTGCTGTAATTTATCTCTGGCAGAGGGACAGCTAGACTGCACTTAACGAAAGGTACATATTTCCCTGAAGGACTTATGTAAGTAAGGAGCAAATGACTTGTACTTCAAAGTAACAATGCTGCAGGTACAAAGCTAAAGGAGCTCAGAGAGGCAATTGGGGAGTTACTCACACCTTTGATGTATCCTTATCTTATCGGAATATGCAGATAGAAGGCCTCTGCAGAGGCTGGCCAAGTGGCAAGATGTTGGTTGCGTAAAGACTGAGTCGATGGGCCTTGGTTCCTTAAGGTTAGCAAGTCCTGGAGGACTTCAGTCCTAGAGCATTAAAAAAATCAAATGACATGGCAAACTATGAATGGTAACTCTCCCTTGTAAAGCTGCACACGTAAGTAGATGGGGCAAAGGCCTGGGCTGGGATACACGCAGCATGTTGCACCCTTGGGTATACTGCAAGTCACCCCAGCTTCTGAAGTCTGAGGTCACCATCTCCAAAGTCAGGTGGCTGCTCTTTGTAAACAAGATCCCAATCCGCTTGCTTCAGTTATTACAGAAGAAATTAATTTTACTCAACTTACATGCTCAAGCCAAACTCTCAAATACAGAAATACATAAAGTTGTCCTTTTTTCCCTTCAGAAAGGCAAAAGCCCACAAAAAGATGCCTCATCTAGGTTAAAACATTTCCCAGGGAGAGACATCTGAAGCTACCTTCTCGGCAGGTGACTCTGAGCACAGGGATGGGCATTGTGTGCCACAGAAGCATAGCCGTCTGTCAGAAGTATAATTTTGACAAATATCACTCAGGATATTGATATGGGAGGTGCTATCACTTGTCCTCAGACCTCCCACTTGAGCAAAAAAGCATGATTGAGCAGAGCACTTCTGAAAACACAACGTCCTGGTTATCTATGTTCTTTCACATCAGCTTAATTTTTCAAGTGCCCTCCAGAGATAGCCCAAGTGACTCTGGAAACAACTGTGTGATTGACTCTTGAGCATACGGTTCTTTCTCTGGCTGCCTTGACCTTTCACAACTGAACTGGACCGGCAGCTGTCAGTTCTCCTGGGCATTGTGTTCTTGGCTAATCCCTGAGGCCAAGCAGCCAAGGTTATATGGGGAGTCGAGAGCAGAGGGAAAGGCTTGATACCTGCTGCAGTTCAAGGCACAGAATCCCTGCCTCAAAGCCTCGAATCTTAAGGCTTCTAATTTCTGTCAGCTCAGGCTATCAAAGAGTTTAAATAGTTTACTTTTCTCCCTTTCAACTGTAAGGGAAAAGGCCTTCCCTTTCAGTTTGCTGAAGCGGTGAGCCCAGTCCAGGCTGAGTTAGTGGCATGGCACTCAAGTGGTTAACAGTCTTGTTTTCCCATCTGCATGGGAAAATGGCTGTTCCTCTAAAGCTATTGCTCTGTGCAATAGGCTGCTGTCCTTCCTGACTCTCCACATCCGGCGGTAACTTCCTCCCTTCAGATAAAGTGAAGTTTATCTGCAGAATTCTTAGTAAGTGGAGGAACAAGCGAGAGGGGCAGTCATGAGATCTGCTGGTATGAGCTAGCCTCACAAAACTGAAGCTGAGCGTGCCTTCCCTCACCAGTGCCCAGAAGAACAATTTCCCCTTCTAAAGGGGAAATTGATGTCTGGGTCACCCAGCTCTGAGTTCTCGCACACAAGATTGTCATGCAAAAAAGTTTAAAGCAGCATGTTAAATGCAATGCTGTAGAAATGTTAGCACTGCTGTCGGACTTGGTTTGTACACTGACGGTGGAGTTCATAAATGAAGAACTTAGGGGTTCATGATCTGCTTGTTACATTTGGATTTTGTGACATGTTTCATAGTCCTTAAAATGCACTGCTTTAATCACATATATATGCACAAATTATATGTACATGAACTGTGCAATTATCTTCTCGTCCTACTGTTTGGTCAGCAGTTAAAGGTCAGGGTTCTGGATGATGGTACAAGGTTAGCTTTAAATTATGCTCTGAAAGACTTCCCTGGGTGTTTGTGGCTATTTGGAGGCACTTCGGCACTAGGTAAAGAACATCGGCTTTTAGTTACAGAAGGGAAAAAACTGAAAGGAAAACAGTTTCAAAATGCTCTATAACACAAGTAAGATTATTTGGAAAATGGATATTAGAGTTGCTTTGCTCTGGTAGCGACACGGGCTGTCTGAACTCTCTGCCTTTGGTGACCCGGATAGCTGGAACCAATTGCCAATCCTGTGCCAATCCACCTGCCATACAGAAAGAAATTATTGTCTCTAGTGATGTTCCACGTCCTCATGTTTTTCCCGATACTTTTGTTTTCACTGCAATTACGGGGCCCAAGCCCAACAGGAAGAGGAGCGTTGCTTAGTGCTTTGGATCACAGTTGTGATTTGCCTGGTTTAATGCTGTCCTTGCAGCAGTCCCACTCTCTGCAAATGCTAATGGGAACTGATGGTTGAATTCAGAGTCCTCAAAGGAGAACACACTGTGGTCCATAGGAAAGGTGCCCAGGATGGGGGAGAGGTTCTGAAACCACCTTCTTGACAGAACAGTGAAGCTAACAAGCATCTGTTTGCATGGACTTCATATAATTCCGATGTCTTTCGGAACAAGACTTCAGGCCTCAGCAGTGAGACAGGAATTTCATTTTGGTTCCGTATTCCTAGGATGATTGGGTTCTCTTAGCAGATCCATAACAGATCTCATGTCCCTTAACACTAATGTGACTCTGCCACCTCTTCTCTGTAAAGACTATCAGCTCCTTGAGACAGGTATTTTTTCTGCTGTGACAGAGCCTTAATGTCCTTCTAAAGTAGTGAGTTGTCTTAAAAAAAATAATCTGCTTGACGGAAAGAGGGTGTAAATCAAACAGTGGCATTCTGGAATTACTCTTCTATGTCTGTCTAACAGAAAACGAGTGGCTTTGTTCTGATGGTAGAGCGGTCTTATACTAATTTTCTGAGACTGATATTAAGAGTTGTACGTGACATTTGGTGTTGTACAGTAGATGATCAGTACCTGCTGCACCAGGTGGTATACAAGGCAAAAAAGTAATTAGGTAGCAAATAGCTCTGAGGTCCCTGTGGCTGTGCTCCAACACTAACAAATGTCCGTTGTTCTCTAGTGTCTGAGAAGCCGATAGAACTTTAGTGGGGACTATGAAAGGGTCTCTCTCTTCACTGCCCCCAATAATAACAAAAGTGCAGGACCTTAACGTCTTTGAGACACCTGCCAAGTGTGAGTTCACCTTTCAAACCATCCTTCATGACGGTCTTACCTCTGCTGGCAGTCCGGGTAGGGACTTTGGTTAGGTCAGTGTCAATCCAAAGTGGGAAGGAAGCCAGTGGGCAGCTTGTACTTGTTCTTTTTGTCCCCGGGTAAGCTGGATTCGTAAGTTATTGAAGAGGGAGGGGGAGGAGGTAAGAAATGAAAACAGCTCTAACCAGCTGGAACTAGATCTCTCCTAGCTGGACAGTTACAATTTGTCAAACAGAAACAATGCCTAACTGTTTGCTTTGCAAGTAAACATGACCACAACAAAGCCTCAGCTGTATGTGTGTGTGCTTGTGAACCTCCTTGCACTCACTTTACTGGCTGTCCACGTGCTGGTCAGTGTGTGGCTTGTATCTTTAATCAAAGACAAAAAGAGAAGGATGGGCAGGCAGCGACAGGCAAACATAACCCTTCCACGCACTGGGAAACCTGCAGTTTGTCTATGCCAGGCCTATGGTATGCCTCTGGTGTGTCTGAAAGATTTCAGTGTATAGTTCCCCATGTGAGTAAAAGCGGAATTGGCAAGTAAGTTCAGATGAATTAGGACCAGCTACAATTACTCCATGGAGCTTGACAAACAAAACAGCTATCCTAGTGAGGCTTATGAGCATAGCTAATTTGGTTACTAACACGGCCATTGGGACTGCACGGCGAGAAAGGTTGCGATTAGCAGCTTGGTGCTACCCATGCACCTTTATTCTACATGCCCAGCACGTTCAGCTGCCCACTGTACCACCTAGCATGCTGGGGAGTTGCTTTGCTGCCTGAGTAGTCTGAAATTCCCCTTCGGTTTTGTACAAGGGAACATCGCCGCCGTTTATGTTCAGCTAGTGAGGCACAGAGCCGGGGCTGCTGATAGAGAATCCACTCCTCTGCTTCATCGCTCTTGGCTCATAACACAGCTACTCTGTTCTGATTGTGAAAGCTGGAAACAGGGAGGTTGACGCTTTATTTTCCAACGCCGTTTTCAACTGTGAATTCTCAAAACAGTAACAATATGTAACTCGTTTGTCACTGCTCCTAGTGATGGGAGGGAAGAATGAAGGGAATGTGTCCCATGGTGCCAGACTGAATTGGAAACAGAGCAGTGACGTTCTGGTGAAATGAAATAAATTAGTTTAATTAGCCTGTCCACTCAGTTATAATTATTTTCTTTGTGTCAGTTTGTCCAGGTTAAGTGACATGAGGGGGAAAGAGCTGACGTGTGTCTAGGAGCATCTGGAAAATTATGACATTAGGGAGGGAAAAGAGGTGGTCAGGGAGTGTTGAAGTGTAGGACAGGGAACAGGAATGCTGGAATAAGAAAAAGAAGTATTGGGAGTGATGGAGATTGGACGCTTAGTTTAGTTTACTTGCAGACAGTGAAGGATTTCTCACCCAGGGAAAGACAAGATGACTTGATGCTTCAATCTGGATACAGCACCGAGAATAACATGTAAAGGAATTGCCCTCCCCCTAGGCGCAGGGACAGGCTGCATGGTTAAGTCCCCGCAAATGGAGCATTAAAATCCTCTCCCATTTTCTGTCTGCTTTCCAAGATTCTTGAGGAACCCGAAGCACCACGTTCTCTAATTATGCCTTAGCTACGCTATTCTCTTTGAGCCTTTCAGTGCTGAGGTCTCCGCTACAAGAGTGTTCTCCTCCTCAGCTGCCACCTTTCAGTCAGTTCTGACCACGGAAGACGATGCCAAATGGCAGCATAAACTGATCCTTGGCTCACAGTACTTGGCAAACCAACCCTGGAACTGATTAGCCTTTAACTTCACTTATCTGCTTAACAGCCTAGCTCTCTGAAGTAAGAGATTGGCAGTGGCGCCAGCAGACTCGGGAAGGTGACACTGTATTGGCTCGTCCCGAGTCTATATCCAAAAGGTTTCCTTTAGGGGTGTAAGGAAAGCACTTCACGAAGGCTGAAGAATGAACGGCTTATTTCCTGATGTGCGTGGGACTAAGCTTGCCAATATCCAAAGGCAAGTGAGGTTTTTGAAGCCCTGTATGACGAAACAAAAGCCTGGGAGCATTTAAATAGCCAAGGGTACGCTTTAATGGGTTATAAAGAGTTCCCAGCACAAATGAAGCTAACGTATCCTGTATGCACTAACCAGGCGCCCGAGCTTAACATCTTAGACTTCAGGAGACACAGCCACAGTGGTCACGCAGCAAACGAGTAGTCTTTGATCCATCTGACACGGGTCCTTCACAGTGTACTTCACTAATTTCCCCTTAGGTCAGTCCTATCCTTTAAGGCACTTGCATCCCTTTTCCAGTCTGTGCGTCGCAAGTCTGGAGTTGTGCGGGTTGGGGATTTTGCTTGGTTGATCATTGTGAAAAAAGCAAAAAGCTTTTGAAAACTTCCAAATAAAAAGAGGTAATTGTGTCAGAACTGAGAAGCAGGGCATTGCCAGGCTCCTGTCACTGAGGGGAGCAAGAGCAGGACAGGGGAGGAGGGGGACATGGAAAGAGAACACAATGGCAGTTAGTGGCAAGTCCTCGTGTGGAGCAAGACTGTCTCCTGGCAACGGGTGGCAATCAGTGGATGGAGCGAAAGGCGCCTGAATGAGGCGCCAGGGTCCATTACAAGTGTTTTGGAGAAATTTGCTCTTCTTATTGCAGACCTGCCTAGTTTATTAATAACGCTTCCTTCTGATGTAATCCTCGCTGCTACAGAAGTGCTAACAAGAAGCGTATGTAGGGCACAGATCTGCCCGCGGAAGAGTTGGGCAGCACTTTTGCTTGGCCCTCTTCTGGACCTGTTCCTTGGCCGTGACGTTTTGTTGCCAAGCATTTGGTTGCCATGCCAACTTTTCAGCATTAAATCATAATCTAAGCACAGCAGGAGGCCAAAAGCCTTTTCAGGTCTAGCTCCCGTTCTCTCCCATCGATCATATAACTGGTTGTGTGAGCAAGACTGGCTGGACGCTTTGATGGCTTGTCAGCAACAGCCCAGATGAAAATTTACCAGCAGGGAAATGACAGTTCCCTGTGGGAATAGGTACAGAAGTTAATGGGAGTTATGCCTGGAAGATTTCTGGCTTCCCAGCTCTGCCACCTGTCTGAAACCAAGCCCTCTCTGTCATTCAGCTCGCAGTGCTCCACTGACACGAGCTACTCTCGGGTGCCAGGGGAGCACTGTTGCTCAAAGCCTGCTCGGGTGCTGGTAGGCTAGGAAAGCCTTCCATTTTCCAGGTTCACTGCGTTCATTAATGCGTGCTTAGCATTAAGTAAGTAAGACTCCTTCTGGACTATTAAAGACACGCTTCAGATTGTCAGGATCAAGGTCTTAACACAAGAAATACTCTGTTGATAACAGTGTGTATTAGATCATTAAAATGTTGAAATATATTGAGCGCACAGTTCATGTGTATTTTCTTTCCATAATGGGTCAATGAAGAGGCACATAGTTAGTAATGCTGAAATGGCTCAAAAAGAAGAATCTGCTCTGGGAACGAAGGAACTGAAAGGATGGTTAGAAAACCTGTGAGCTCTGTTTTAGCCAGACAGGATTTCACGTTATTCCTATCATATGAAGACAGCTGAACATATATTGTAATATAACCCTGAGCTCGTAAGCGCAGGCTGCTAAATAAATGAGGAGTAAATCAGTGAGTGAAATCGGAGCAATTCTGATGAAACAGCACTTGGTTTAAAGTAAGGCTGTGTTTTGCAGAGAAGAGATGGGAGCCGAGTTCTCCCCACCAACTACTTTTTTTAACTGTTTTGCAGCAGAAAGCTTTTTGTTCCTTTAATGAAACTGAGTACCCACAGCTTGGAAATTATCAGGTGCACCAAAACACAGGTCAAAAAACAGAAAAGGATTTTTAGACAAACTTTGTCAGGAGAGGCAATTTGACCGGCCCTGTCTAAGCCTTAGTATTTCCATCTGGGGTGTCAGGCATCACTGCGGAGCACTGGATAAACAGTCTCTATTTTTTAAATACTTCAAATCTCGCCCTTAATTTTGGTGTTTTTTTTTTTTTTTAATTTCAAAAATGAATGGAAGATTTCTCTTTGTCTCTCTCTGATATCGCAACATTGGTGCGAAGAGCATCCCAACAATACAATTACATTAGGTTTTTAATTTAGCTGTAGAGAAATTAGTCAAATATGACTTGGGCTGTTCTTCACCTGCAGTGTGGGGTGAAAGCAGAGCTATTTTCCCGTTTACTGTAACGTTGTGCAATAACAATCAACACTATCTCCGTGTCAATCTGCCCTAGATTTTACCTGACTTTCCACTTAAATTGCTTTGCTAAAACTGTATTTGGAACTAAAGACAACGCCGGGTAATGCATGTGCAAGAAAGAGCAACAACAGCTGTCCTGGCGCTCAAGAGACTTCCGTCTCGGTTGTGAGGGAGATGAGCGCTTGGGTAGCTGAGGGAGCCTGCTAATGCTGTCGGGACCAAACAGAAAAAGTTGATGCTGTATCTAAGTCGTGAATGACTGAGGGAAAACTGTATCTGATAGGTCAGGGGTCCTGAGTACGTTTGTGTGTGTTTACTGAGTTTTTCTCGTTTGACATTCAAAGAGCACACGTACGTGTTGCAGTCCAATTGCTGGTATTTGTTTCCAGCTTACAGACTATATGCCATACGCCTGACCTTCCACTACACCTTATGCTATCATTTCAACCTCCTCAAAGAGGGGGCACAAAGCACTTGGGTTGCTTTGTGCTCCTCTTGTGCTGCAGTAAAGCTGATGATATAGCATGGTGGAAAGCAATGGAGAATATGGCCCTTGTGCTGCAGAGAATAATGACCTTTTCTTTCGCTCTCTTGTCTGAAATGTCATCTTAGATGTAAATAGAGAATGAGAGAAAGAAAAGGACTGATGAATACATAGGACGGAAGGGTTAAGTGAGTGCATGTCAGATGTTACCACTCTGATCCAGACAAATTTTCATAACTCTCTGTGCTGGTACAAATGACTATACAAACAATAAGATACACAAGTAGAGGACAAACCTGTTAAATACACATACTCGTGGAAGCCTAATATTTAAGGTCAAATGCAAACTGCTAACTTTTGGACCTGGCCTGCTGCCTTGGGTCAATGAATTCATGTTTACAATGAATACTGTACTTAACTTGCTCTCACTCTCCAATTCTGTTCAAGAATATGCTACCAACTGCTGCATTGAAATACTGAACTGTACCGCAGGCATCAAGTGAAAGGGAGCCTAACACTGCATCTTTTCTAAATGGCACCTTTTATTTAAAGTATTGGCAAATGAAAGGGCTCCGTCTGTCCCTAAAAAGGCAATAATCAAGAGTCACGCAAAATACAACATCCTCTAAAGGACATAATTCCCACACTGGTAGATGACACTGAGAGAGTTTCTTTAAAAACAAACACTGTGGCAGTTTACAGGAGGTCTGGTTGTGAACCCACACCCGGCTGCTATACCAACACAGAACAAAGACAGTGCTTTGAGCGTCCAAATTCTGTTTGGTTTTGAAGCTAAAAATACCTATTCAAAGGTTCCACAGACGCTCCCACTTAAAAACACGTGTTCTTAAAGAAAGTACTAATTATGTGGTGGATGTAAACTGTAAAGGCACATGTTGGGAAGCTCTGACTTCACGGTCTCTAGATAAGTATAGTTCAGTGCTTGGACATGGTTTGTTCCTTTCAAAAACAGAAGCAGTCTAGTGAAGCATAAGTCGTAAAAGGATTTGGTAGTCTGATCATAATTGCAAGTGAAAGCTTGCATGCTAGTTGTACGTATATTTTTATCTCCCTCAGCTTTCATCTATGATGTACAAAGGGTTTCAAGCAAAACAGTCATTTCTGTTTGACTCTGTATTCCACCTGTACTTAAAAGTACTCTTAATCTGGACATATTTCAATGAATATTGAATTATTAACATATTGGATGTATTTTAATGAAGTACATAGAGTTTTTTATTACACAAATTAATGGGGACTTTGACTTCAAGTGCTTGAAGTCATAATTGCCAGCCCTTGCATATCATTGTGTAGTCTTCCAGCGCTTGGTTCTTTTCTTATAGACTAACCCTCTGTGTTAATACACTGATAGGAAAATCATAGTCACCGTGTTAAAAAGAACAAGGCAAAAAGGTTCAGAAATGTGGCTGACGCTTACCTTCAGGGCTCTGAAATCAGAAGAGTGCTAGAGGGGAAAAAACCCTGAATTTTTATTAATGTTGTTTGACCGATGTCTTCAATGACTGTGTTCTGAAAGGTTGATATTGGCAGCACATGAATGCGAGCCCCTGGAAAAGACTGCTTGGAGTATTGCCACAGCTTTTGGCATAGCAGAGTCAGGCTTTGACGAAGGCCGACTCTTCAGGACAAGATTTCCTACTTGACTTTGCTAATTCCTCTTCAGCTGTTGTGCAACATAATACAGTACCGAAAATACAGTGAGAAATCAGAGGAAATACCTGTACCAACAGCATGGAGTAACCACTGTCTGGACTTGTGCGTGTACACTGGAGATCACATATCACAGTTGGTCTGCGCTCTTCTTCATTTCCATGGCGTCCGGGAGATAGTCTGTGCAGCCCCTAAAGCCAGAGAGCAATCTGGGTTACTCAGCCCTGATTTGCTTCAGGGGACCATTTACAGGCAGCATGCTAGGCAAACACGCAGGAACCAGTTCTGATTCTGTAGAGCTCCCAGTCAAAAGCAGCACAAGGGAAATGCTCAATTATTCAGTTTCATGACTGGCCAGAGGCACGGCTGGCAGTGCGAGGGTCTCCTCACTCGCAGACCAGTGTCCCCTCTCCTAGTCAGTGCTACTTCTTTGAGTCAGAGTTCCCATGAGCTTAAACACAAATGCTGTGATAAAGAGGTAGAGGCTATGGAGAGGGAGGTGTGGGGGTTTTCTTACAGTATAAAAAAAGAAATGTCACCAAGCAAAAATTCCACCAGAAGAAAAAAGGAAGTGAGAAAGAGATCGCCTTTATGCAGCAGCTCTGTAGCTCTGTTTTGCAGAGATGTTGGCATGATTACAGAAGTGTAAGGAGGATCAAAGAGGCAGTCTTGCAGATGACAGCAGCTCTTGCCAAATCCTGCTTCTTTATAGCCTTTGCTTCAGGGAACTCTGACAGCAGTGCTAAAGCTCTCTACTTATCAGGTGGTAGGCTGAAGGAAAACTTGTCTTGCAGGCTTCACACTGTAAATGCAAGCGCTTTCTTTGCCTGTGGAGTGTGGTGTCTGCCTTAAAGGTTATACACTTTTATACACCTTATTACAGGGACAACTTAGATAAATTTTCCCAGAGGATTAGCGCTCCTGGACTTGGGACCTCCAGGACAACCAGGATGACAAGCAAGAGGCTCCAGAAGGCAGAACTATCCTGTGGGTCTGGGCTATTTGAATGGTTGGTCTTTGGCAATCCATCACTAAAGCTAGCTTCAAGACAAACTCTCAAATCTCGTGGGGGCAGAGGCAGGCAGAACTGCCACAAGCTTTAGCAAGACGAAGTTTTCATAATCCTCGGCGTGTAAATCCAAGCGCAAACAGAAATGCCGTGTCAGTAAGGGATCATGGCTAACCTGGATGTCAGTTAGTATCTTGGTGGGCGGAGGAGATGATGGCAACTGGTTAGCCACCCATCCTGAAACGGGTGGGAATGCCTTGGTCAAACAGGCCTGGGAGTTAGCGGCAGTGCTATACCTTGCATCAGTAAGAGGCGGTCCGTTACCAGTTGGAGGGAGGGGGTTTTTGCTGCAGCATCGTCTGTTATGGAACAGTTGAACTACGTGGAGATGGGATGATTTTTGTTTTGTCAGGCAGCATGGCTGACAAAGGACTTTCTCTAGCTGGGTACAAAGTGCTTGCTGTACGTTAAGTTCCAGAAGGTTTTTTTGGAAAGCAGCTGTTGGAAATGCGTACCCATTTTGTTTGCATGTGCTTCCCACTGTCTTCGTAGCAGCTGTCCGTAAGGCTGTTAGCAGGCACCAGACACAGCCTGACCACAGAATGCTAAAGAGGGGCAACTTCCAGAGCAGGAACAGAAACACTGAAAACCACCAATGGATTCTCAATGATACTCACTTGGCAAAGAGGAAGCTATCCTTGGGCAAGGCTCTGTACTGTGGCTCTGTCAGCCAAGCCAGGAAACAAGTCTGTTTTTCAGCCCTTGCAAAATGCTGTGTGGCGCTTGACCCAATCGATTCAGGTGGGAGTAGGAGGACAGCAAGTAGGCCTGGTAGCATTGCTGGTCTAGGTTCTAGCTGAGCCACATGGTGTGGAGTAGCTTGCATCTTTATTATGCAAATTAATATCAGCAGACAGATAATATTTCAATGGTAAGGCACACGAGGCTTTATTGCTGCCTGACACAGAAGCAGTAAATTGCAAAACCAGGCAAGGTGCCAAGGATTGTATGAGACACGTAACCTGTCAGACCCTCAGGCATTAGCTGGTGCTTGCGGGATAGGCGGGGTGGTGACGAAGTAGTTAAATCCTCAGGGAAGGATCGAGGGAGCACTGGGAAAAGGGGCTGCCTGGAGAATGCAAATTAACCTAAAACTCTCATGCTTGCTTTCGAGCTAGGGGAAAGGAGCAGGAAGGGAGAGGTTGGACTAGCCAGGTAAAGGAGGAGTATGGGGCTGGTCAAGAACTGCGTTCTAAAAACATACTTGCACCCTTGTTTTCACTTGTAGAGGAATGCAGGAATTGAAGCTGCTCACCGTTCCTCTAGACTACAAGATAAGTCCCAAAGGGATCTCACAAGCTCATCCTATTTCTTCTCCTGTCCCAGAGCAGGATTAACTACACCTGTTTGTCTAACCTGTTACGAAAACCTCCCTGTGCTGGAAACATCACCACCTCCCCAGGCAACTCATTCCATACTTAATTACCCTTGCAGCTACAGAATTTGTCCGTGATGTTTAACCTAAATTTCATTTTGTATCATTTAGGTACACCTTTATCAGGTACACCCTGATTAAAGGGAACATGGCTGCACAGACTTGCTATTTTTGTAAATAATAGGCTATGTGCTGACTCTGTCCTCTCTTTTCTGGGCTAAACCACTTCTTCCACTTAATATTTACTCACAGGCCATCTGTTTTCCAGACTTCTGACAGTTCTCACTGGCATCCTCTGGAGTTGATCCTGTTTGGGCACACCTCGTTTTGAAGTGCAGTATGCTACTTGGACACAGCACGCCTGTGGATATGGAATAAAAGGGAAGGGTTACTTCACACCTCTCGCACGCTCTATTCTTGTTTAACATAGCCCTACTTAGTGCCTGCTGCTTGTCAAAAGCACGCAATACATCTGACTTGGGTCCAGTCTGTAACCCCTTGAGCCCTTTCTGCAGAACGGTGGAGTGACTGGTCGCCTCCCTTCCCCTGCTCCCGTGCAGCGATCACTTTACTCTTGTCTGTACCTAGCGGCACTCTTGTTTTCCAAGTCACACTTAAATCTGGTTCTGTTCTTCTGTGGTACATGCAGGCCTCCTCACCCACATGTTCTGTGGAAATATTTAACAGCATCGGCATAGGAAAATACCCCTCCGGAAACTTGCAAAATACATTTTTCTGTCTGGACAGTGGACTATTAATAACTAGAGTTTTCTAGCAGTTTTTGCACTTCCATTAAAATATTTTCCCATATACTGTTTCTTTTGCTTGTTTAGAACATGAGACAGCCAGGTCCCGGGCCGGAAAGGGAACACTGCCCCGTCTTTGCTTATCTGTACCCTCTCTATGGAGTTCCCAGGATATGATTCATAGCAGCTGCTGCTTTCCAGGCAGCGCTGTGCTGACTGACCCTCATGTGCCTACAGGCTTCGACCCGTCAGGATTTTCCTGAGGTGCAAAAGCAGGAAGGCAGTTGTTTGGGGAGTTGTGGCTCTCAGCTATTCATATCCCAGCTAAACCGGATGGCAAATTTGGGGGCTAGGAAAAGGTACTTGTTGGGCCACACGGCACATACCCTGACAAATAATTGGAAATGCTGCTGTGCAGTAGAAGAGTGAGGTCTTCTTTAGAGGTGGATTTGGTATAATGCAGCGCACCAGGCCAGCCTGCTCTTCCTTCTCTAAAGATGTGAGTTAGTACAGATGTTGTACTGCTTCTTGCTGGACTGTGATACTAGTATTATTGTTTCTCCTAGGCTTTAAACAAAAACGCTGTGTGACTGCCCAAACTAAATGAGAAGACGTCACTTTGCAGCATTTCTCAGCAGCCGGATCTGAGACCAGTTTCTTTTTGTGGTGGCTGAGTAATGGGTTGAGCATTTCACAGAATCCTTGGAGTTTTTCTTAGCCAGTGTCTCAGGCTTCTCCAGAAACAAGTTTCTCTCTCCCAGCAGTCTGTCAATGAGGAAGACGACTTTATGTGACGGCTGAAGTGGAGCCCCATGCCAGTCCCCTTTGTCACTGGAGTGGCTCTGGCTAAGAAAAGGGAACATGGTGCTTCCATAAGAAACCCACTGTCTTGTACAGATTATCTATCACAGAAAGCTGTATTACCAAGGCCAGAGCCTGTGTATCTAGTGTGGCTGTGTGGGGAAGGAGTTAGGCTTTTTACCTGCTATGCATGCCCACGGAGCAGTAAGGAGGGATTTTCTGCTTGTTTTATCTTGCACAGTAGGAGCGATATTCACACCTGCGCCTACAAATCGACAGGTAGCAGGCTCATGGCTGGGAGGCACCCTCCTCTGGAGACTCCCAAGGCTTTGATCATGGATGGGTTGGCTGGGGGAAATGTGTAACAAAACTAATCTGTAGTGATGGGCATGTGCCTCAGCTCCATGTTCATCTGCTGCTTCTGGCTCAAGGGCTGTGTGTTGTCCTGGGTTTCCCTTCTCTCCCTTCCCTTAACACTGATGCAGAGACGTGATACGGGACTGGATTGCAGTCACCTGCCAGGTCTTGCTATATGCTGCTGGTGTGACAGGCAGCTCTAGCCCTTGTGGGACCCTATGACTGTCTTCAGGTCCAGGAGATTTAAAAGATGGTTATGGGCTTGACTGACTAGTTTTCTTAGAGGGAAATATTTTTAAAAAATCCTCTTGTAGACATAGGTATGTGTCCTTCAGCTTTATTTCAGGAACACCTTTTCTATGTTTTTTCAGAGAACCAGTGCTTGGCTTTCAGGAAGACTTTGCCCTAGTTTACCAAGCTGAGGGAATATAACACCAAAACCTTCCCTTTGCATGCTTCACAGAACTAGGAACCCTTCTTCAACCTAACACCGAGAGTATGGTAGGTTGGGCCTTGTGCTAATAAAGGTGACCGTGAGAGGTGTGTGGTGCAACCAGCGCTTTAGGATATTCTGAAGTACAGAACCAGAAATCCAAATAAAATAGATATTTCTACAGCAACACGTTACTTTCAGTCCCATAAGAAAGCAATGATTTGTTATGCCTGTTTTGTCTTTCCTTTATGTAACGCTCCTGGAACTTTCGACCTGTAAGGCTTATCATAATCTCGATGGTTGTCTGCACACACCCGAGGTAATGCAGGAGGGAGGCTACTAGATGATTTCCCCGTCCAAGATAAAAGGTATCTGTCTCCCAGGGAATGGTCCTTTAATTGGAAGGCAGTCAGCTATGTTACTTAGAGTGACTGATACTGCCTTCTCTCTCTGGCAGTACATGATCTCATGCAGCTTTCACTTCCATTTCTGGAGGATTTTGTGCTTTACAGAGGAAAAAATATCCTTTGTTATGTCAGTTAAAGAATGTGAAGCTACTGAGAGGCGTGGCAGATCGGTATTATTGACTATCACTGTAAACCACAAATCTCACGTGAGCTGTTCCTCATTTGAAATAGCAGCTCTGGAAACCTTACAATTAAGGGAGAGTTTTCTGGGCAATTTTAAATAGGCCTCTTTCACGGTGGTGAAGAGAAGCTGAAAAAGTGAATCCTAGAAGCACAAAATCCAGTCAGCTAAGAAATATTTCTGCTTGAAAAAAAGAAAAAAACACTATGATTTGGGTGGGACTCGGGACTCCCTGGCTTAACCATTACTTGAATACATGGTCTGCCTACCTAAAGCACATTTGAGTCATTGACATGAGGATGTGGGCATCTCAGAAGGGGAGGAACAGGCTAATGGTGTAATGCTAACTAAGTCCTCTCATATGATCTGCTATTTGCCCTCAGATCAGTCCATCAGTGTGCAGTCCCACAAAGAGAGCACATGTTACTTTTTATATTCAAGGGTTATGGCCTGAAGAACAGTCAGAGACCTGAAAAAAATCTTTTTGCCAACAGTCACTTCCAGTAGGTAGCAGTGAGGATGTAGAAATCTGCGCTTTACAGCAGAGAGAGAACAAACTAGCTAAGATAGTAGCATCAAGGCTTTTGATGTAGGGTAAAGGATTTTATGATTTTTTTTTTTTATTAATGAAAAGAGGTAGCTCCTGAAGTATTTACATAACTCTTGCTTAAGAAGTCACCAGAGCATAGTGAATTTAACCATCTGTTGGTTGTGGCATTTCTGCTCTGCTACAGCCATCAATGCAGAAAATGTTATCCATCCCTTAGGAACAAACACTTGAGCATCCTAAATTGCTTGGCTGAGGCTGGGCTCAGAGCTGAGTTATTGCTCTGTGACAGTGCTCCTCTCTCTCCCACAGTTGCTTCCAGCTGTCCCTCAAAGAGAAGGATTTTGATGCCATTTCCAAGCTGATGGGCAGCTGGGGCGGCCAAAGAATATCTCTGTCAAAACAAGCCTAAGAGCCCATCATGTTCATTTTTTTATTCACAGTGGGAGTTTTGCACTGTGCTTTATTGAATGCTTTCTCAAAAAGACTATTTTTAGTCAGGCTCTTATGTTAGAAGATTTTGAAATGCAGTCCTAGTCCTAAAAGAGACTGGTTAAAAAACAAGGGGGGGGGACCCCATGCGGAATCAAAGTGTTGAGCAGTTCCTCGTGTGTCTCCCTGATGCAAACCTCAGCAGCTGACAAGCACAAAGTTTTATTTTGCTTTTTTTAACTGTCAATGTTGAAATGTGGAAGCTGACATTTCATCTAGGTTTTCTTGCGCAGGTCCTGAAGAGAAAAAAAAAATCTTTCTGAATTAATTAACATCCTCACAGGTGAGATGACAGTGGAATAAAATTCTGCATGCTGTGAATAGCAGTACCGCAACCCATTCCTTGACGATGTGAGATGAAATAAGTCTCGCTCCTGTTACTATGTTTGCTCTTCAGCTCCAAGAGGAGTAGAGAAGTAGGAGACTCTCCTCTTGATTAGTCAGTGGCTCTGGACACTCGCAGAAATGAAACAAAAATAAACAGATAACTTCATATACTGAGTCACTCTGCAGGGTGAAGCTTCCAGTCCAAATTGCATAGGGAACTTACAAAATGATTTTGTACAGAAGCAGGTGTTAGGCTTAAGCTGAAGTCCATGGCCTAAATAGTTTTTTAACGAGTTATGTGCATTACAACATGACATGAACAGCTGACGTGTTTCTGACTGAGACTGAACACTTTTGCCTCCCACATGTTGTAGTTCCAGGAGTTACTTTTGATAAAGTAGTTGCTCTAACTTAAAACTTGCTTCCAAAACAGTACACCATGTGCAAACTGCTTTAAGATGTGACTCTGATTGTCCACTCTGGACTTGATGTAAAATAAAATTTCCCCATGGAAATGGTGTCTGTTTCATTTTAATGCTTTTATTTTCACCAATGTGGATGTGATGACTGATGGAAGTGAAACGTATTAAGTGTTTACAGAGAGGTTTCTTTCTGACAGATCACCAGAAAAAGCCTCAAAAGAAATGAATCTGGCCCCACTTCTTTCACTGCCTTTCAGCTAAGACAGGAAGTAATTTATTTTTTTCTTGTGAAAAGTTACAAAACAATTGTGAATCCTTGCAGGGGATCAAGCACTGGAACTAGACCATTCTTTACAAAAGAGACACTAATTGTGCGTCATCAGTTTGTTTTTGCAGCACTGCTCTAGCAGACCTTCACTTTATCTTCTGTCCAAATGTGACCCATTGATGTGTCCTGCTCAGCTGCACAGTTACATTTGCACACGTTCTGTAGCAATTAGCTGTTTCTTTTCTCGCTCCATTCCCCCTTTTTTTCCTTTCAGCATTTAAGCTTCTCGAGTCATCTGCTTCCTGTCCAAAACTCACGGAGCAAACTTTTGCAAAGCACTCCATTAGAAACAGGTATCTAAAAATGCTGCAGGTCTGCTACTTTCCCAACTGTTGCAGCTTTGAGTGCACAAAACTTCCAGATTAGCTGATCAGATGGAGCGTTGCTATTTTTCGACTGTTTTTGCTATGTGTCAAGTCTTGACACTGAGCCAGTCTGAATTGGCAGCAGATCTCTGGAATAAGCCATGGGGAAAGCAGCAAAACACAGCCATTTATCTTTGAAACAAAAGCACTGAAGATGGAATGTCTGATTCTCTTTTCATTTAGAATGGCGTAAAGCAGGCACAACTCCTCTGAAATCGAGAACAGAACTGCAGGAGGAAAGAACTGAGCTCTTGCACTGTATGTTTCGGCAAAAGTGAAAGGGTGATTTTGTATGATAGAGAAAGACCTAGTGCTTCACTGGGTGGGAGGGGGAATGGTGAAAAACAAAAACTTACTCCCTTAGAAAGCTTTTCCAGATTGTTTTGGTTTTTTTAAGGTATATGCTCCGTACACCGCTGGTGTAATTCCACGCTCAGGGACAGCTTCTCTAGAGTTCTGATGGTGACGCTGACAGAGTCAGTTAATGCTATTCAGTTCTCTTGGTAGCAGGATTTCTTGTCTTAAAAAGTGACAGACTTCAATAATTTGCAGAATGGTGTTTATTCTTTCTGCGAATGAGTTTGGATCAGCTTTTCACCCCTTCTATCCTAATAGCAATCCAGAGTAACTATTGACTTAGTGATGTTGTGCTGGCCGGGTGCTGGTGTGAGATCAGACCTGGTGCTTGAAACTTTCCTGCATTCAGAAGGGTGCTCTTTTGAAACAATCTGATCATGACTGCCAGTACGTACAATGCGGAAGTGAGAAAATGCTGAGGAAGTAAAACGATCTGCTGAATGACACAGATCTCGACAAATCTTAAAGGGAAACTCCAAGGTTTCAAAAGACCTGTTTTGAGTAGCTGATGACTCGGAAAAACAGCTGTGATATGCAAGTCATCTAATGCAGGCTAATACAGGGATGCATCCTATACTTATTCAACTCGTTATCAAGCGCAGCTCCTACTGAAGCCAGGAAATGGGATTTGGGAGATATGTATCACTTTCATTTCACAAAGAGGCAGTTAGGGTCTTTGTGCAAGAATGGGATTTTTTTCCAGCGCCATCCAGTGAACTAGCAGCAGAGACCGGGTAAACTTAGTCCTGTGTCCCAATAATCTCAGTACGGCATACGCTGCTTGCAGATTTATAGTCCGAGCCTGAATGCATGATGCCGTGTGGTTTGCAGTATTAGTTTGTTTCAGCTTCTGTGGTCACCTTGTTATGTAAGAAATGTAGCTTTTCTCTGTCTGTGTATATACGTGTGTGTGTTTGTATATACACAGAAGGAAACTGAGTACCAGAGGAAACGAAAAACCCCAAAGGCAATTAAAAACAAATGAAAGCAGAACGAAATTTTTAGTTCACATGTGCCATGTATGTTGGATTAATAATATCAAATGTTAATGAAGAGTCTTAAAGCAGCTCTTGACTTTTTGGGGGCTTTGATGCGAAAAAATCTAGTGAAAAACTGTCTAGACTCAAGTGATATGGGTGATAGAAGTCTGGTGACAATGCTGTATGTCATACTTAAAGAGAGAAGGGCATAAAAATCTTTTTTTATTTTGGATCTCGTAGGGAACTGAGCCATGTTTATAGTTTTTTCCTAAGTGCTGTGAACTGTGCTGAAGCCTGGGCTGTATAATCATATCATTTTCAGCACGGTTGCTTTGTCAAATAGATGGGAACCCATATGACACAAAGACCAACCACTAACAGGGAAACTATGCTTTCCAGTGAGTAATTATTTTGCTCATCTCCAGCATGAAGAAACCGAGGGTCTTTTCCTCCTCTAAATTGCCTTTTTTACAAAAATGCAGCTACACCAACTACAAAATGGGCCCTGTGCTAAGTGCTGTACAAAGAAATGGAGAGCTTTTGCCCAAAAAAAAAAACCCACCGCAAGGTGGGCACAGGGGAAAACAGGGTTTTAAAAACATAAATTTAGACAGGAAGGTAGCAGTAACACAATTTTTGTTATGTCCTTGTTAAGTTTTCTTTAACTCCACAATCAGGTGGGAGACGGCTTGATGGAGAAGAGTGCTACAGGGGAAGAAAAGTGATGTAAGCTGAAAGGAAGCAAGTAGAACAAAAAAGGTAGAGGAGAAGACAGATGTGGATTACATTGTGCATTGGTATTAGGTTATTTACATTAGGGGATAAGAGAAATGGGTCATTTAAAGAAAAAAAAATCCAAGATAATTTTTTTCTTTCACAGCACTTCCAGTATATTTTTAAAGAAAATGTGGCTAGGCTACCAAGTTATGAGACGTGTGGTTCCCTGGGAGGAAAACCTGGTGCTACCAAAGAAAGGAGGAGTTCTGCTTTGTCTTGTCTATGCGGCAGGCATGTGCATAAGCCTATTCTGGAGGTAGTTAAGCCACTGCAGCTTTTCACGTGGAGGTTCTTGGGTTAGAAACGGCTCTCAGCTACATTCAGCAGCTCAGTTCACAATGCGATTACCCAGACCGTTGAACTAGCCTAGGTAAAGGAAGGTATTTCACAATGTGAGAATTAAATCCAGGATGTGAAAGCCAGAGAGAGCTATATCTTAAAATGGTATTGCCTTCAGCAATTTTTGTACTGTTAAGCTTAAGTCTTAGTTTGGAAATGCCTACTTGACCCTATAGTTTAAAGTCTTGGTACTCTCTATTTATACTCTGTGCCTTACAGCACCGGGATTGGACAATACACATGGTGAGAATTAAAAAGGAGTAAGAAAAAAAGATCACGTGCTTTAGACCTTTCTTTTCAGAGTAAGCAGATGTATATGAGCTGATGTATATTTACTTAAGTGAGTAAATTTCTACTGGTTTTGGATTTTGGGGAGGGGAGGAAGGGACGCTCTTTCCCTGCGGAACTGTCTGTGGCTTTTTGCATTTTTCAGTCTTGAACAAATGTCTTATTGACAATATAAAAATAATAACTAAGCTGCACATTTTTCATTTTGACATGTAAGGCAAAAATAATTTTGCTTTGCATTAGTAGGCCAAGATGGTAACATGCTTCTGTTGTCTGGGTTCATTTTTAGTTCGGGTTAAAAAAATTCCTTTGCGCTGTGTTGGGTGGGTTGAAAAGCTGTATTACGGACTTATCTCTGCTCCCATAACAGTGTCAGTAAAGGCTTGGAGTAATTTTGGCCATGTCTAGACAGTGGTATAAGACATCATGTTGGCATGTGCCACGACAACCTTCCAGTTGAAAACAAGGTCAGTGAGTGCTGCTGGCATCGCGACAGATCATTATCTATCTGAAAGTTGATAGCAATATCCACAGACAAAATTTTTTTACATGAAGTGCATTCAATAGGAAGATGTAATTTAACCAGCTATTGATTTGGTTTACTTGGCACCCCTTCCAAGGAAAAAAGCAAAAATTGTTTTCTCTTACTCTGCAATGTGACTAGAATGTAATTTCCATGCCAGTAGGGTAACTGAGTGATAGCACGGACAAGAGGAAATGGAGTATGTTTTCTTTAAGAAATATTTGGCATGCAAAACAGAAAAACCTCTGTTTGAAAATCTGGCAGCTCACCTTAAGGCATCTTAAAACAAGCGAGCAAGCACATCAGCAACTTCCTGTTGCTGGCAGTGCTGTTTAAGTGTATCCTAACAGTATGGAGAGATAATGCAAAGCCCATCTGGAAAGCATGCAACAGCCTCTTCAGAAAGCACTTTGCCTTGGAACAAGTCACATCCTATTGCTCTCAAAAAAGCAGAGGACTATGAGAGCAAATTGTCTTCAGAGACTCTGTTCCCGTGTCAAGAGATGAGAGATCATCTCCTCCTACTAAAAACACATGACTCTTCTTTATATTTGCAGATTTCGTGGTGGCGAAGTAAATTGATGCATAAAATACTTTTTTTTCAGTGTAGGCAGCTGGATCACAGACTTGTTAGTCTCATGTCGCTGCAGGTTGTCTGCAGAAGCAGGAAGAGCACCTGGGTCTCCTCACTGTGAGTCCCATGCACGGTTTGCTACCCCATGCACTCCTCAACCTTAAATTTCCTGTGTCTTCCAAAGTGGGGTGAATATATATCTTGTATCTGCAGCCTGGATTTTTCACAGAGTAGAAATCTAGTGATCTTGAGCATGAAAAGAGTATAGCCTGAAAAGAGCTTGCAAATAGCAATTTTTTTCCAATGCAGTCCTGTCAGTGAACTTGTGATCAAGGGAGGAACTGAAAGCATCACTCCCTGAAGGGATAGAAATGCTGTGACATCTGAAAGATCCTTTCAGGAACAGTTTCCACATTGTAGACATGCAGAGCAGCATTCCCTACATTTGACAGCTACTCTGCATTTATAGACCTACCAAAAGACTAAATTTTTTTTTGTAACTTCATTATCAGAGTAAAATGTTTGTTTTGGGCATGACTGCTGCTTGTTCGGTCCTTCTTGTTCAGACCAAATTCTGAGTTACTTTCAGGGAAGCAAGAAGTGAACATAGAATCATAGAATCATAGAATAAGTGAGGTTGGAAGGGACCATTAAGATCATCAAGTCCAACCGTTAACCTACCCTGATTTAAAAACACCCACTTCTAAACCATGTCCCTAAGCACCTCATCTACCCTTTTCTTAAACACCTCCAGGGATGGTGAATCCACCACCTCTCTGGGCAGCCCATTCCAATGTTTAATAACCCTTTGAGTGAAAAAATGCTTCCTAATATCCAATCTAAACCTGCCCTGACATAACTTGAACCCGTCTCCTCTTGTCCTATCACTTGCCACGTGGGAGAAGAGGTCAGCCCCCATCTCTCTAAAACCTCCCTTCAGGTAGTTGTAGAGGGTGATAAGGTCACCCCTCAGCCTCCTCCTCCCCAGGCTAAACAACCCCAGCTCCCTCAGTCGTTCCTCATAAGGCTTGTCCTCCAGACCCCTCACCAGCCTGGTAGCCCTTCTCTGGACACGCTCCAGCACCTCAATGTCCTTCTTGTAGTGAGGGGCCCAAAACTGAACACAGTACTCGAGGTGAGGCCTCACCAGTGCCAAGTACAGGGGGATGATTACTTCCCTACTCCGGCTCACTACACTATTCCTGATGCAGGCCAGGATGGTGTTGGCCTTCTTGGCTGCCTGGGCACACTGCTGGCTCATACTCAGCCGGCTGTCCACCAACACCCCCAGATCCTTCTCTGCCAGGCAGCTTTCGAGCTTTCGAGCCAACATGACAAAGTGCTGAGCCTCAGTTAATCTTCTTTTCGAGGTCTGTAGTGCTGCTGCAGCTCTGCAAAACAGCGTTCCTGCTGAATTGAACCTTGTGGGATAATTTTAATTGGCCCAAGGAGTCATTAACCGATGGCAAATAAAAAAAGGCATCATGCTTGACTGACCCCCGTTAACAGACGAAGTTCTTGTAGGATCCCTCGAAGCACTGCTGTGGGATCTGATACTGTCAAAGCCCTGTGGCTTCGGCTTCTAAGGTGCACCTCAATTTGCTTTTGCTGCTGCCGTCTACAACATGAATCCCTCGGGAGAGAGGAGTTATGAGGAGTTAAAGGCGAACTGCAGATTAGACCAGAGAAGCAAAAGGGAGAGTCAGGACGAAGGGGTGGAAGCGGAAGGCAGAGTGCAAATTCGATGAGAGCACTAAGAAAGAAGAGTAACGTGAAAACAACTGAAGAGAAGGATGATATGCAAAAGGGTTGGATCAAGTGTTATAACATTCAAGAAGGTACAGCTGAGAAAGAACAATGGAGGAGGGAGTAATAATCGACAGGTTTTTCTCCTTGGAATGCTTCTGTGATGAGTTATCCAAAATATTCTCTTAAGGGAGAAAGGAAGGGAACAAGAGGATGTGGTTTCCTTAGGAAGATGGGAGGTTCACTTTGCTGTGCCCTTCATGCACTTCTGACCTCCCATCTCTTCCCCACTCCCCATTATAAGCATCCCAATCATTATCAAACTGATTGCCCTTCCCATTGAGAGATTTCACCCCTCCTCCTTAATGCTACAGGGCATTTTCCCCTTCTAGGCAAAACCATCCTGTCTATGCTTGTAATTGTGTCTGTGTTGTTATGGACAAGGGTCTTTTCATTCCAAGACTCAGAGAGCTATTTTGGCCAAGCACACTGAATGAAGCATTTATTGCTTTCCCTCTAATGCAGTTTCCTTTTACAGGACACTCAATTTTTAAAAAGCTGAGATTAAATAACCCAGGAGATGTTGGACCAAAATATTACAGAAGAGATTGCTTGTCATAGCAAATATTCCATGATGCTATCCCATAAGGGACACTGATACTCTTGCCAAGTCTGAGGTAAATGAGGTTCAAGAGACATCCACATTAAAACACACCACTTAAAATAAAACGAATGTGTTTAGATGAAAAGGCGACATGGAGGGAATCCCATTCTGGAAAGGACTTTAGAGTGCAGAGAACGCTTTGGTTCATCTCTTTGGGAATAAACAACTTCTGTGTGCATTTTTTTTAAAAGCCTTTGAAATCAGGTTATTTTGGGAAGTATCTATTTAGAGAGGTCTGTGCAGGCTAAGTAAACTTACTTCTTAATAATTTTGTAATAGCTTCACTGGGATTCGACATGGTGCAAAACGCGTGCCTTCCTCATGGTAAGTTTCTAAAGAAACAGAGACACCGGAAATTAGTGGGGCTACACAACTCACTGGAAGTTACAGATTAAACTAGACAGATCTGGTCTCCTGTCACCTCCCAGCTTGCATTATGTCCAGCTGGAGTACCTCATCTGTATAGGGAGTGAGCCAGTGATCGGCTCTGCCCCTTTTTATGTGCCCTGCTGAAAGCTTGCTGCATTTCAGTGCTGTGGGATCTTCCAGAGGCAACTGTACCAGCGTGCTTTTGGGCACAGTGGTGGACACGGCCTCGAGGGGAGTTAGTTTGAAACCTGCTATTGCTGTAACGTCAGCTTTTTTAAGCAAACTGTGTTACGTGAAAATCAACATACTTCAAGAATTTATCTGCAGGCGTGTTTTGTAACATGGTTGCTCCCTCTCCGCCCAACCTGAGTCTAGGGAATCGTGTTCAGGCTTGCATCAGCACGCAGAGTGTCTCAGAAGTACAACTACAGTATTGCTTTCCCAGATGGAGTTCACTGACAAGTTGGGCAGAAAGATGTGCCTCAAGAGTTAGAACTGGAAGCAGGATTTGTATGTGATTATCAAATTTGGAAATAACCAGGCAGACACACTGCTGGTGCAAACACATGTAGCTGTATTCTACAGCCTCATGCTGGTCTACAGCACTGTGTGGATTTGATTAGCTTCATTAGAGAGAGGTGAGAAATGCCTGTAAAACTCGTGCCAGGGTTGTTCTGAGGTCTGCAGCAACAGTATGCCATCATTGGGATGGAAGAGACCCGCCGCAGGGAAGGTACTCAGGTTTTATCTCTGGCTATCTCTATTCTCCCAGGAGGAGGTCAACTGGATTTGCTGCTCGTGTCAAAAAGCAGTAATCAACCCTAAAGTAGGATCTAGGCCTCGGGCTCACCTGGCAGCGTGCTTTGGCTGAGAGGCGGTTCCTCTGCCTGCCTTTGTCGCTTCCAGCACCCCAAATGCATGGGGACTGCTCTTCCCTATCTTCCCCTGAGTGCTGGTTTCCTCAAAGTACAGCAAAGCCAGACAGCAGCTGTCTCGTACCTCTGAGACAGTGCAGCGTGAGCACCCTTTCCCCCTTGTTTCCTTGTTTTAGCCCATACTTTTAGTGCAAGTAGCTTCAACTGAATTCTTAGAAGAACTGAGATTAAGTCCTGGAATTATTAGTTCTGATAACCCCATGATCTTCTTTACTTTCAACTGCAGGGCTTCTGTCTTACGTTGCCTTACAGAATGACTCAAGGAGCTATGTGCTTTCCCAAAATGAGAAATCACGCTCCTTCTTCAAAAGACTTCAGCAAACAAGGGCAAAGGTTGCAAAATGGAAGTCGGAGGAGAGGGAAAAATAAACAGAGGATGTTGTACAGGTTAACAGCAAACTGGACTCTGGCTCCAAGACTGATTTTAATATAGAAAGGTTAGGTTTCTTACATGCCCATATGGTGTATTTCATTCCCCGTTATTTTTTAAAGGAACTCCTCCTGTTTGAATGACTTAGAGCTAATGTAATACTTGTGGAAACCTGTATTTCCTACATTTGGGGAAGGAGGAGAGAAAGGGCATCTCATTTTTTCAACCTCAATATTTCTTTTACAGAGTCTGATATTTTCTTTGCCATTTACATTGGGGGGAAAAATTGTTTTTGAAGATACTAAGAATCCTCAAGTCTGCAAACAGTAGCGAGTCTCCATATATATATATATATATAGTGTCTGTACAAAATGAATTTCTACAAATTGAAATAATGAACTTCCATAAACACAAACCCCACAGTAGTGTAAGAGGCAAATAAAGCCCTATATTTTGAACGGGAAACAAATGAAGAAAATCTTTGCCAACTTTATCCAGCTCTGCCCAATTAGTATGCACTAACAAAGGTTTACTTTTCCTTTTGGAAGCGATGCTTGCTGGGGAATGAAGAAAACGCTGTTCTGTGGGAAGGATAAACCAAGACAGCTGTTTAAATTGCTTACTGGAGTATTAAGCTCTTCTTTGTACTTTTGTTTTATTGTTTGTGCATTTATTTTTCTGTAGTTGCCTAACATTGACTGGTGTATGAGGTTACAAAACAAGTGGCTGGAATTATATTTGTGAACACGGCTTAATTCTCCACTTGAGCAGGCAGTGGAAGAAGAGAAGTTTGAGATGCGCTGCCTGGTTTAATTACTGTAAGCTTGGCTGGGCAAAGGGAACTTTGCTTGTTACTAGCATAGCAATCATGGAAACAAAAACCAGTATAACAGAAGCTAGCTTGTATGTTCATACTAGCCGAGAGAGACACCAGAGCCATCAGTCTTCATTGTTCAAAGTATAAATGGTTCACAGGAGGTCAAGTAGTAATTTGTGTCTTAAAATAATGCTGCACATTTGCCTGCCTTATGCAGACTTGAAACCTTCTTTTAACTTTATATCAATTAAAAGCAGACACTTAGACAAGCTATTGTTGAGCTAAATGATAGAATAAAGGTCATTGAGTTTCAGGGTAAGGATGGCTCAAGTTCTCCTGACCACCCCCACGCCACCCAAAAAAAAAAGAAAGATAATGTCAAGTTGAGTCTACCACCTTAAGCCTGTTCTTTTGTGCATTAGTGTGTCTTTAATAATGTGACATATTGTTTCTCATCTAGAGTATATTGGGCAATTTATCCTACGCTCTTAGATATGCTGTGTGTTCTGTACTTCAAAGAACATCCAGCCATTCTTTATCTACTTCATCAATGACAGGGCAAGCTTGTATCCTGCTTTTAATGATGCCGCACATGCATTTTTCCAGAGACAAAGCACGTTTGGGGAAGAACTGTAGCGCACAGCTCAGAGAAGATTCATGCTCCCATTAGGTTCGGGTTTTGTGGTGGTTGTTTATCAGGCTGGTACTCTCTCTAGCATGATTTTTACCTTCTCATAGGCTTTAGCTGTAGGATGCTAATATAAAGACCATTTGCTGCTAAGATGCTGAGTTTTCCCTCTTCTGTCCCAGGGACACAGGGCGGGTGGGATGACTATGTGCCCTCCACCTCATTGGGATGGATGGGTGTAGCATGTCCTATGGCCCTCAGGGTAGGGAGGGCCCCCACCATTCCATTTGTTTCTCACTCATCACCGTGGTTCTGTCTCCTTTGGTGCCTTTGAGAATGCCCAGGCTTAGCATTTGTGTATTGGAATATTTCGATACCTGCAGACCTATGCCATCCTCAGAGCTGACAAGACACACCAGAGGATAACCTGCACCCCAGAAAGGGTATGAGCTGACGCTGAAGGATACACTTGCTCTCCTTTCTGTGCCTAAATGACGCTGATGAATATAAACACCAGTTTGGCGCTGTGGTAAGAGGCTACAATGAAACTTGTGGGCAAACGCTTCTTTCTCTGCTTTTGCAGAAAACAGCGCAATGCCTCTCAGTCTTCTGTCATTGGTTAGCAGCATTAGTGTTTCTGAATAGCAAAACCACATTTATGGGTTGGTTTGTCTCCCAGTTGCACAGTTTACCTCATTTCAGATGAGCAACGATTTCATTTGATACTAGAATGTAGCTTCAAAACTCAGACACAGTTGCATATAAAAAGAAGAAAACCTGTGCTGCAGTTAACTGTCCTCACTTGTTTTCTGTCATTCAGACTTTTAGCATATAGTGGTATTGACTTCTGTCTTAAACATGTACACGTGTTCACCATGGATATGGACGTGTTTAAGCTGATGGCTTGTGTCATGTTCTCCCCTTTCTCAAAAGTTTGTATCATTGCACAAATGGCAAGTTAGCTCCTCACACCTAATTTACTATTATACAAGAACAGCACTGAAAGAAATAATTTATTTCTTCTTCTCTGGAAAAAAGAGGCAACTCGCAAATGTCTCTATCAATATCTAAAATGTACAAAACATCCCACTTTAATTCATTTTGCCTTCATGAATGGGTTCTACAGGAATAAAGGCCTGGATCCCATTTTTGTGGACTACTCAGAAGTCATATCACAAAGCTGTGACTTTTGCCACACAGCTTTTAAAAAAGCGCACCCTCATGTGCTTTTCTGGCAGACATAGGTGCCTTCAGTAGCAAGCCTACGCTAAGATAATCTAGGCTGTGTATTCTTCCATGTC
Source organism: Pluvialis apricaria (assembly GCA_017639485.1). Lineage (NCBI taxonomy): Eukaryota > Metazoa > Chordata > Aves > Charadriiformes > Charadriidae > Pluvialis > Pluvialis apricaria. Next base: position 84,205,518 of record CM030010.1, read on the forward strand.
CTAAAGCAGAAGTCATCTTCTCATCGGCAGCTAAGGTTGAGAGAAGCCCAACTAGAGATTTCCATACCTTATCAAAGGAATAATACATTCCCAACTTAATATATATAAGAAAAAGGGAACTTTTGCAATGCAATGTACCAAATGCTACATTTGAGTGTCTCGTGTTACTCATGGTCCAAACAAGTAATTGAAGAAGCGAAGATGATCGCAGCAATAGTGCTTCCCTATACTGTTGCCTGCATTTAGAAGCCGTGTGACGGGATGCGTTCCATGCAAAAAGACCATTACAGCTGAACCATGTTAGCAGACACAAAGAGAACCATAATTAAGGCTGAAAAGTTGTTCATATCCTAGTTCTAATAAAGGCACAAGAGGGAAAATGTGCTCAACTGCCCTTTGTGCTTTAGCAAGGCCTAAACCACGACACTCCCTTACGATCTTTAACTACTAAACTTTTCCTAGCTTCTGATTGCTTGGAGACCAGTGCAGTTTCTTGAGCTGTTTGGTGGATCTAGACCGTAACAGGCAGCATTGACAGGCACTGTAACCTTAAGTTTCTGTCAGCCCACATTGTAAATAAGTCGAGATTTGGTGATGCTCAAGGCTGCTGTTGCCTTCTTTTGTAATGTTATTTCGCCGCAGGTATTTAAGCAGAGATGTGACTGTCAGTAAGCACCTCTTGGCGATGGAGAAGAGCAGGACGATATGTGTTAAGGTTCTGCTTTCCTAAGCAGCCCATGTTTTCCATTTCCAGATAATTCAGAGTTATTAACTGAAAAGTAGTGTCTAGCTTCATAAGGACAGTGGGGCTTGAAAATGCTTTTGGAAATGATTCTAACTCAGTCAATGAATCCAAACTAAATGAAGCACATTTGTGACATTTTTTTCTCATTTCTGAAACTGTATCTAATGTAAGAAAGCTAAGAAAACAATAACACTGTTTCCCTCAATAGAAGTCAAATCCCTCCAACGGGTTTTGCTTTTAAATAAATGGGCTATTTTTTCAAAAAATGTTTATATCTTATTACTGGTTAAAAATTCTAGCACACACAGATATGTGTTCGGCAGATAGATGAACTGTTTAGGTAAATCAGAATTTTTATACGACAATATTAGAATATATTGTTGTATGAAGTATAATTTGGTAACTGAAGCTGATTCACTCAGACTTTGAAAGCGAACCACACCAGATGCTAAACAGGAGAAAGTAAACAATATATATGGAAATAATGACACTTTTCCCATTATCTGGAATGAAGCTCTAAAGTTAATAGTGCTCATTAATGACTGAATAATTTATCAAGATGCTTGAGGTAACTGTGACTCTTCTCATTATCAAAATAGATGCCTCCTTTGCATATACCTAAGCTCTTAATCTCCATAACCTTAGTGGCAGAGATCTACAGGTTGGTCCAGTGTTATACACATAATCAATATTATTTCTATGCATATTTATGTATACCTGCTGGTGTCTATTTATATTTTGTCCAGAAGCAGTTTAAACTGCTTGCTTTTGGGCTTAATTGGCTACCTGAGTTTTGGAATACAAATACAGAGCATGCTAAATAAAATATTCTTCTATTATTCATTGGTTTATATACCAATACCAGGGTCATAGCATTATCAACCTAGTCTTTTCCTGAGATTTCTTACGGTAATGCTAACAGGTATTAGCTATGGACATAGTTGACTTAGATTTGGGTGTGGCGCTTTGCTAATTTATTTTCTAGACCTCCGAGTTTGATATAGAGCAGGACTGCAAGAAATAAACGCGAATGCCATGCTACTCTCCAGGCACACCCACTGCTCACAGCAAAGAGGGGGAAACGATCTCTTTGATCACAGATGAACTACTTGAGCAAGAGTTTGAATGAAGACTTTGCCTTGACTGATTTAATTAAATCAGTTTAGAAACTGCTTGAGCAGTGTGCACACTGCAGTGATTTAATTAAGCTCACATCTAAACCAGTGCTGCTGCATGGGAGTGGATGTGAGCCCTCAGAACTCAATCACTACAGGCAGTGGCAAATGTTTGAAATCAGCTAAAGTGTAATGCGTTTTTATCATTGCTCTACGTTACTGTGAAACCTGGACTTGGCGCAGTGCATAGTCAGGCTGTCCCTAAAACCAAAATGAAAGACCAAACCAAGATTTTCCCCTTGCTCCCACAGGATCAACAGCTATAACAAGCCTCGATCCTTTCTCTCCTAACCGCCTCTCTGTGCTGATGCTTCTCTGACAGTGCATGCATGTAGAAGCACAGTCGACACTGAATCAGCTCCATTTTCCCGTGCACCAGCTCCCCATTCGTGTTGCCGAGAAGAAGCCCAACGGAAGCTACTTTTGCCATTGGGATTACTAAACTCAGTGTGGCGGATAAAGCATTCCCTTTATGTCCTAACTGGATTACAGATGATAAACCTGACCAACATCCTGGGCTAGCTAGCATCTTCTTGTCTGATCCCATGTTTTCATGAACAGTCAGAAGTTTGCAGCCTTTTAGCTGTGGACAAAACGAACTAGAGATGATGCAGCATCTTCGTGAGGCAGGAGGTCTGGAATAGTGATATCACAGGAACGGTGATAATGCTAAGTAGCTTTTGACAATACTGCCTGTAAGATTTAGGGGACAAATAAAAAAAAAAAAAAAAAAGTAGAATTTAAATCCTAAAAACCTGTGCCTGGTCTGTTTGAAGGTCTAGAGGTGAGTAGGAATCGCTCACGAATGATGAGTCACTCACTGCTGGAGAGCCAGGATCTGGTGGTTGCAGTCTAATGTGCTTATGCCTTTTTGTTTCTTTCTGCTCTTGTCAGCAATAACCATGTTTACAGGGGCAGTGCCCAGGTTTTGTTCACGGCTCGTTGGATTGCTTTTACTCATCTCCTCTCAAGGACACCACAAGTCTTAATTCATCACCCTTTGTAAAGATTAAAAGCGTTACTATTATTTGGTGACACTCCAATTAAACAATAATGACTAGGTGCAGGCATTTCCTAGAGACTAATAAAAGGCTGGAAGGAAGTGATGGGCCAAGATCCTGCAGAGAAATTGTTATTGCCATTGTGAGTTGATAAAAAAACAAGGGAAAAAATGCAGAAGGGATTTTTTTAACAGATTACACAATTTTATTGGCATTGGAAGGCCAATGCATGCTCTGAAAAGAATGTATGTCCTGAAAGCTTCTCAGATTGTTTCAATCATCTTTCAACTTCCTAGCCAGCCTAAACAGTGAACTTGAAAAACATTTTATGCTTTTGCTGGGATTTAGCTCACAGTCCCTTCTTCCAAACACATCCTGTCACAAATCTTTATTTATGGGCCTATGATGGTATTTCTGCCACACAAGTTGGTTTTCCTTCTACTATTAAAGCTAGTTTTCACGTGTTTCAAAAGCTAACCAAATCTACTTTATTGACTTTTCCATAAAAATTCGAATAATTTCATCAGTAAAGTCAACATTACAGCAGTTTGAAGGCCTATTCCAATCAAGCATAGAGGAACACGAGAGTAAACGAAAGCAGCCAGCACACTGCAGGCTGGCACCATTGATTCTTAAGTTCTGTGACATCTTTGTTACACGTCACATTAAATTGGATTGAGTTAGTGGTTCCTTGTCCTGAATGCGTATGTAGAAATAGACAGTTGAGAAGAACCTGCTCAGCACCTCAATCAACATGCACCAAGAAATATCATGTGTATGTACAACTCAACTTTAATCTTTCCTGAACTGACACTTGTCTATTTACGCTTTAAAAAAAACCACAAAGGAAACGTTGAAAAATTTAAAGCTTCTACAAACTTTTTGATAAGGGTACTGCATTTAATGAGTTTTCTTCTATTGCTTCCTTACCCTAATTATAGCAAAGGTTTTTGCACTGTCTAGTTTAAATTTTCTCTCCCGTAAATTAAGACAAATTATTTTTGTATTTCTAGTAGTCAATATTGAGAAACATTGATCAACTTCCTGCAATTAACAACCTTTCCATCGCAGAAAATTAACTCACTATTTTCTCCTCTTCTTTTCTCCAGAGGAATATGACTTGTTTAACCTTTCTTCAGAGGGCATCTTTTCTAAACTTCTTGTATTTGCTGCATTTCTCTGAACTAACTGATGTAAAATAACTTGTCTTAACGTGGGATACCCAAAATGGGATTTGGTACTTCAGATGAAGCCTCGGCAGATTAATTACCTTCGTGTCCTACAGATGTCAGTTCTTTCAGTATGCGCTCGACTGAATTTTGCCTTTGGTTCTCTGTTGCAGATTTCTGTCCATACTGTGAGCCGCTGTGGCCCTCAGACCCTTTTTGACAGACCTGCGGCTTTGTCAGATACTTCTAATTTTGTACTTAAGATTTTTTTCCTTCTTGCCCTCAACTATTGCATTTGTATTTGTTGAATCTTATCAGGTTATTTTCAGACCATTTCTCCATTTCTCAAGATCCCTCTGATTCTGGATTCTCCCCTCCAAATTACTTTCAGTTCCTCTCAGGTACTGAGTCATCACAACAGTCTGGAAGTGCACATTCTTCCGCCATCCAGGCTATCCAGTACTCTCGAATAAAATCCATTCCACCGGAGACTACTGCAGTGCCCCAGCTCACGGTCAAACAGGCAACAGTAGCCCTAACGTGATTTCTTCCACATATTTATATAGTCCTTTAAAATGTTTCCATCTCAGATTTTTGTATCGTTTCCTTACTAAACTGACCATCTTCCCACCGCATCAGAAAATTTTGCTGCTAAGTCTGTCATGTACCTTTCAGAAGCCATCAGGTGTCCTGCACTCCGTTATTCCTTGACTTCCTATTCCAAGGTCCCATCCATACGTATCGTGATACTTAATGAAGTTTTCCAAAATCCCTCACCTGTGCTTTGTCACTACTACTCCCTTCTTTACATGGTGAACTTAATTGTTTTGTGATCACTTTCATTCAATACACTTCACTCTTCTAGATTTACAACTACTTTCAACATGTTATTCAAAACCAGATCCAACATAGTTCTTCCCCTAATGATTTTCTCTGCTTTCCAGAACAGAAAGTTATTCCCATCTCATGCCAAAGACTTATCTATCCTATTTAATTTGCACTTGGGCCGCAGAGCATGAAATGACAGTCATTAGGACATGCAATAGCTCTGTCTCCGTCTTTTTGCATAGTGGAATAATGGACAGCCTATTTCAGGAAACGCTATTGCAAAATTACGAGCAATTATTACAATATTTCTGTACCTACTTACATCTGGCAGAAACTTGCAGCGATTCTGTTTTCTCCATCTTTCCCACTACTTCTGTTGTGGCATGTAATGCTACTGGCAGATAAAATTCTTCCCTTTCCTTAGCCTGGATGCAAATGCTATTGACTAAACAACTCGCAAAAGTCTTAATGATTTTTCAAACCAAACAAAACTAAGACTAAAGTTCATACCTCCATAGTATTTGAAATGTACTTTCAGCTAAGAGCTTGCAAGTGGAAATAACCTATTTGCAAAATTAAACAATTTATAAGCAACAGAACTGTATTTATATGTGGGCTTTTAAAGGTACGAGTCAGCCAGCAATGACATCCGTAGTCATTGCAGTTATACCATTTCAATGTTTAAATGTGCATCAGCACAAAGGCTATTCAGTTGTGACCCAAAAGACATTTTTTCTTCCCAGGCGCTCAGTTCCAAGGATTTTTTTCCCCTGCCTTCAAGCTTATAAGTCTATATAAAGAAGTAAGTATTTTTAGCATAAAGACTGACGACCAGGAATATTTTTGCAGTTCTCTAAGACTCAAAAAATACATGGGGGGAAAAAAGTCCATTGCTCATTTTATAGAACTACTATAACAGTAAAACCTGTCTCTGCAAATAGGGTAAAAAGAAAAAGTAAGAGCCCTGGTCACGAGGACAAACATAGGAGACTGTTCTTCTCCAGAAAGGAAACGGACAAATGTGAAGCAATTTACCAGGGCAAGATGCAAACAGTTCTGAGCCTGTGATAACCTCTTCACTATTCCTTCCTCTAGGGTTTCTACCTAGGACTCTTACAAACACATCTGCCTTTATGTTTGCCCCACTTTCTGTTGCTGTTTTGAACGAGCCAAGTGCTGAGGCATCAACAAGCAATTTATATTTCGTTTGGTCCCAATGCGGGCTGTTGTACAAATGACTGAATCTTGCATTGCAATAAAAGACTCTTGACCTCAGTGTCAATGAGAGTTGCGCTGAGTGTCACCAAAGCTGATGTCAGCTATTTGTACCTTAAATACTTTCACCAGCTCGCTCCTCAGTTTGTTTCCATTTTAATGTGAGAAATCAGTGATTAGTTGTTTTGCACAGCTCCTTTTGTTTCTTTCCTGATTAGAATAGTTGATAGAAATGGAAACGAATTAAAATTTGTCTCTTTTCACAAGGTCAATGCAAAGCCTCTACCGCTGCTCAGATCTTCAAAACCCGAGGAGATGTCAGAGAATGCACTGGCTTTCTTTTCTAGCCAATTTGTGCCATGCTTCTGCACCTAGTGATTTCAGTCTTTGGGTTTTTTTTCCACATCAACATATTTTCCATGCCAACGTGTTTCACAACCTACTAAAATCTTTCTGCTATTTTGTATATACAATTAAGAAAAAAAAAAAAAAAAAAAGAGCCTTTCCTTAGTACCACCGAGCGAGATGTGGAGCTGGGATGTGACTTGATCCTAGAAAAAAGCAAAACCAAACCCAAAGCAGTGTTCTCCTGGGGTTTTCTTAACTTTTAGCTCATCATAAACATTTTGTCTGCTTTTAGTAACCGTGTCTAAAACAGACTCCGTCAGGGTCAGCACTCTGAAACTAAGAAACAGTATTTATTAAGATAGGAAGATTGTATAGCTACTTCTCTGTGCAAAATGATGTTTCTCACGGCTCCCATGGGACCAGAAGGAAAATAAACATGCAACAATGAGGCGATAAGAGGGGAAAAAGAATTAAAAGTGCTTATTGGGAAAACATTCTCTCTGGCAGTGCTTTGTTCACACTGACTGAATTATTACAAAATAGAAAATAACCCTCGCATACCCGAATAAGGACAAAAAAATTTTACTGCAGTAATTGCTGAACACTTGAGAGTCTGTATTACAAAGACACAGATCTGCGTTTTTTTAAAGGAAGGTGAAGAATAATGAAGTGACACTTTAAAAAAAAAGTTTTAATATGTAAAGAACATATTTCTAGAAAATTAGATTTTTTTTTCTTTTGTTTCTAACATTCAGCTTGGGTAATTAGAATGAAAAGAGTTTGTCCAGAAACAGCAAGAGACATTTCCAAAACAAGGCTCAGACAAAGAAAGTTTTTCACTCCTATTTTCCCTGAATAGCTACTTTCTGTAAGGGATATTTAACATTTTTGCAGGAAGCTGTTTTATTCTCATGACATTGATTTAAAAACAATTTATGTATTGTACAGAGGAAAGAGTTATGAGTAGGGAGAGATGTAAGGAGAGAAACGCTTAAGAAACAGTAATCAAGGTAAAAGGCATTTGAGCTGTTCAGCAGAGTAAAGAGGATTAAATCATCATGTTTCAAACTCCGAGGAGATGTGAAATATCTGATGTTTCATTTTCAAGCACTGCTCTCACCTAGAGCTTTGCTCCATAAATCTTCAATGCATTTTGCAATGGAGTAAATAATCATTACCCTAATTTTACAGATGGGAAAATTCTTCGTATATAGACGTGAAATAGCATACATAACGCTGCCTTATCCTTATTTTATAGATGGGGAACTGTTTTGTATACTGAGGCGAAGCAGCGTGCTTAAGGCTGTCTAGCAGCCAGGAGTCAGGAGAGGGATCCAGATTTCAAGCACTCTGAAATAAAGCCACGGATACGTTATCGGACACAAGATACGACTTTTGCTATCTTGACACTGAGAATACGGTTACTGTTGTATTTACAAAAAAAAAACACCTCTGGAGGTTTGCTTTTGTGAAACTAACTGTGAGAGGAGTTTCACGATGTATATTATATGCTGAATAAAGACAACAAGTGGAAAAATTTACGTGCCATTATAGATCTGCCATTATGCAGTTATTAGAAAAGGAAGAACTTTTCAGCATTTTAGACCCCAGGCAATGAAAAGAAGGAAGAAGCAAGACGTAGCAATATTGGGATGAAAACATACGCAGCATGTGACCGGGACTTTTTTGTTTTCTCTCCTGTTTTTGTGCAGTAAAAGTTCACTGTTGACTCCACAGTCATAAAAAGCAGAAGCTGACCTTTATTGCTCTTTTATTTATTGATAATGAAAGCTGAATATCTCCTATGATTTCATGATTCATCAAGTTGAAGGTTTAAAAAAACCATTCTACAGCAAACCCCACCCCCCCAATAATGATAACTGGTATCCTGGCTTCGGTGCAGCCTCTGCATTAAACTCCCCCATCTTCTCCACCTCTGTAGGTGATCTCTCCTCACTTTAGGATTCATACTTCTAATTTTCTGTTCCTTGTCACTGGATTTTTCTTCAGATCATCTACTGTTTCACATCAAGCAGAAAATAACTGTACTTTTGGGTACTTTCAAGGTTTTAAAATTTGTTTTCTGTTGTGTTTTTTTTTTAAGTAGTGCAAACGGTGTCATGTCAAGCACGTGTTCCATTAAGTAGGTTGGTTTCACTGCACACAATCCAGATGCAGAAGACCGAAGCATCCCTGCTCTGCCTCAACCAAACGAGAGGTTTCATTTCAGTATGGGAGAGCAAAGTTTACTTTGGGTTTCATACCCTGAGGATGAAATTTTTCCTTTCTGGAAATTAATATGTCTTCTAGAAATGTGAACATGTCGTTCTCCTCAAGTGAGGAATTAAATCAAAGTCAGTGAGCCTATTCATCTATTCAAAATTATCACTCAGTTACCTGCTTGGAGGATTGGGACTATTTTTTTAAGTATTCTGTCAAAATTGTCTCTATTATTCAACTTCATTGATCTATACTTAATAAAAGGGAATCCTTAACACAAAACCTCCTCACAATGTGCTGGCGTCTTACAGAAAAAGACTATCTGGGTGCCAAGTTTGTGATTAAATGGGCTGTGGAACGCCGTAAGGTAGCTGCAGCGTGGCTCTTTGAGATTACTCACGAGAGACTGACCAGTTCTGCAGCCACCCACGCATTCATGACCACAACTTGGTGTGCAATACCGATATACTTATTTGCCGGCAATGCCTAGTAGTTGACCCCTACGTCCTCTTATATGTCAAGACAGAGATTAGCAGTGTTAATCCCAGTATAACAAGAGTGCTCCTTTTGTCTGGCCTAAAAATACCTCAAGCAATAATTCAATCTCTTACTTTAAAAAGAACAGAAATACATGGCTGGGAATGCCCCCCCCCCCCCCATAATTAACCAGCTAACCTAAAAGCCAGTCCTACCCTCTTGCAGTGACTGTTGAAAAACACATTATTTTTACTGAGGAGGAGCAAAGTTGTATTACTCATTGGCACTAAACTTACTTGCTTTTAACCTAGCTGCATTTTTTCTCAAAGACATAACTAAAAGTGTCTCTCTGAGAAGCGGAGGCATACATCACCGTAAGAATGCCCTCATTACCAAAATGCTATTCCTCTCACAGTACTCTGTTCCTCTCATCTGCAGTCAAAATACCTTCTCTTCTAAGGAAAACTGTGAATTAGAGTCTCTGTGTGCTGCTGAAAAATTGATCTCCAGTTACTGAAAGGATGGCAACGACTACAGAAAGAGGACTACTAATGCAAATAGCTGTATCAGTGCTCTCAGTGTATGACAAGTTCAATAGAGAAATATTGTCATTTTGTTACCACCTAAGAGCATGGCAGTATGATTTAAGTCAAAACTAATTTGATTATTGAAATGTTATCTCAAAGATTTAAGCTTCTGACTTCTCAAGGGGTTTGACTTAACTGATGGCTGCAATTGACGTCTATCTAAAACCTAGGTGTCTGGTGTGAAAGGCTGTGTTGTTAAATGCCCACTGTAGATGCCATTCATTCATGAGACATTGACCACAGATCCCATATACATTTTGGGGGCTTTGTATTTCGTTCAGTAAGGTGGAAAAAAATGCACGAGTACGTCATTGGTATCCCTGCCTGTGGCAGGGGGGTTGGAACTCGATGATCTTCAAGGTCCCTTCCAACCTAAACCATTCTATGATTCTATGATTCTATGATTTGTATTTGCACAGGGGGGGCTACCCAAGGAGAACAGGCTTGGAACGAAGTTATGGTTTCAACGACTGATCTCTCACCGTTTTTGCATGACGTGAATCACTGTTGAAGTACAGAAACTGGATGTCATTAGCATTTCGGACAGTTTGAAATACAGTTTCAGTCTGAATGTGAACTCGAACTAGAAATTTGAGATAAAAAACTTTTTAAGTCTAGGGTGTTTCCCAAGTGTTGTTTCTAGAGAACTCTGACAAGTATTACCTTGATTAGCCACCCTTGCTGCCTAGTAGCAGGGTGATAGTAGAGTACCCGACAGACAGCGGCTCCCTGGTTGCTGTGGCTCCGCGCCTTTCCAGTGAAGCTGACAAACCTGAGTGAGGGACTATGGGGCACGGGGCTTCTAGTGCTTCAGGAACAGTCTTGCAAATACAGTTCTTATTTTCCTGAAAATGTCACAGGTGAAAGGAAGCTTGTGTTGGACAAACTCCCAGGATCCCTTCGTCAGTGTCTCTAGGTGAGATGTCCACCGACGGTTTATTTCACAGTGGGAAATACACACCTGTTATCTTCCTGTCCAGATCCCTCCTTTTACCATTTCTTTTCAGTCAGTCAACTCCTAACCCCCGGGCGGAGGCCCACCACTGCGAATTCACGCTTGTCGTCGACGCTTTTCAGAGCTATTTCCCCTACTGGCAGCGCCCGACAGACCCCAGAGGACTTACAGCCACCCACCGGCCTCTCCGGGGCGTGCAGGGCCGTGTCCCCCCGCGGGGCCGTGCCCCAGGCCAGGCCGCAGCCTACCGGCAGCCCCCTTCCCGTGAGGAACCTCTCGGGGCCCGCCGCGGCGCTCCTAAGCCGCCGCTTCCCGCCTAAAGCGCTCGGCGCCTCAGGGCGGGCGCGAGGCTTCCGCAGCCCCTAACGGCCACTGCTCCAACGTGCGCGGGCAACCTCACTTCCGGCCCGGCAGCGAGTGGGGTGTGTAACGGTAAGGCCGGGGCGCGCGTGTGTGTGAGGGAGCGGGGGCCGCGCATGCGCCCTGGGGCCGCGGCTCCTCCCGCTGACGCCCGCCTCCCCGTGGCTGTGGCGGGGCTGTGCCCGCCCCCTCTCTCCTTCTCCTCCTCCTCCTGCTCCGGCCCCCGGAGCGGGCGTCGGGAGCCGGCGGTGGCGGGCAAGCGGGTGAGGAGAAGCGGGGCGGGGGCCGCGGCCGGCATGTGAAGAGGGGCAGCCCTCTCCCCGCTCCGGCACCCGCTGAGCACGGGCCGGCCCTTCCTCGCCTCAGGCTCGCCCGGCGGCTGCTTCCTCGGGCCGCCCCTGCGCGGCGCGGGGCCGGGCAACCGCCTGCGCCCGGCGCCCGTCCGGCGGGCCCGGCGGGGCCCCCCCCGCTCGCCATGAAGAAGTTTTCTCGGATGCCCAAGTCCGAAGGGAGCGGCGGCGGGACGGCGGGTGTGGGCTCCGGCGGCGGGGGCGGCGGGGCCAGCGGCGTCGCTTTGGGCAAGGTGTTGGCTGTCGGGCGCTACCAGGTCACCCCCGAGGAGCTGCTGGCGGAAGGTAACGGCGGGGGGGGGGGGGGGACCGGGACGGGACACAGCGGGCCGCGCCCGGTGCCCGGGGGACCGGGGAGGAGCGGCAGCGGCCGAGCGGGGCCGGGGAGGGGTGGCGCTCCCTCCCTCATCGCCGGGACGGGCTCCCCCCCGGGGTTCTCCCGGCCCTGAGGGACGGTGTAAGGCGGTGAGGGGGGGTGGGGTTCTTGTGTTTCGGCTGGTGACTGGGGCTGGTTAGGTGGCTTAGAGCTTCCTGGCATATTGTCGCGGCTACGGCGATAGGAGATGGCTGGGGGGTGCCTAGGTGGGATCCCTTGGGGCTGGCGGCAGTATGGCCGGTAACCGGCGCCTCAGAATAGGGCGGTTTAGTCCTGTAGTAGGCTTTTGCCAGCTACTCTGAAAAAAAACCCCACCACCCAAACAAAACCCCCAGAAAATAAACCCCATGGTTTTCCTTGCTGGAACGCAGTAGATTTCTGGCAGGGTCACGAGTGGAGTTGCAGTGCGAGCAACTTCTGCCACGGAGAATTGCTGTCTTCCCCTTGCTGCAGGGTGCCGGACTTCCACTTCGTTAAGTGGCGCTTCATGTCGTTGGACCTCCGTTGGGTCTCTGCGAAGGGTTGCGTGAATTCAGGTCGCTGTAGAACTGGCTAGACTTTCTTAGTTGAACGACTTTAATAGAGGCTGGCTGGCATGGGGCGTCGTGAAAACAGCCATATTTGAGTTTGGCTCTGTGAGTGGGGGGAATCGGTGTGGCGTTGATATCTGAGCTGGTGGCAGCCGATGTTGTAGTGTATGAACTATAAATCACTTCCTAGGTCTCTGAGCGCAGGGCTAGTCCTGTATACTTCGTAGTTACTGAATTTTGCAGCGCTACAACACAAGGCTTTGGATGGTGTGGGTAAAATAATTTATCTTTATGACATTGATGTCTGTGTATTGTTAAGACTAGTTTATGCATAAGCGTACTAGTAAACTTTCATTGCTTGTGTGCATATCTTGATGAAGATTTAATATACGGTTTTAACAAGTACACGCAGATACTATTATTTAAAATAGAAATGTATAGATGGTTCTTAAATTCTCATTGCTACCTGGAAAAAGTTTTAGTAGTGTAGTGGAGTTTGTACTTAATATTTAGAACACAATGTCTTGTCTTTGGCTTACGAAAATGAGGTCGGGGCTTAGTTACCTGCATACCTGGTTCCCTAAAAGATGAGTGGTCTGTGCTGAGACCTCATTCAAAGTGATTGTGGTCTGAGAGAGGGTCCTTTCTCTGCAGGGCTGGTTGCGGGATAGAGACTTCTTAAACACCACCAAAACTGTGGAAATAGGCTCCTGAACGAGTTGAGGAGGTAACAAGCAGAAAGGAGAAAAATTGCATGGTGCTTGGTTCAGTTTAGCATATTATTAAAACTTTTCTGATAATATCCTGTTTTAAGAGTTGCTACAGTTCACTATTTCACATTCATAGCCCTTAAGGGCTAGGAGGCAGGGAGGGTCCGAATTGTAACAGTTGAGTGTTGTGCAAATTGGCTTCCTTACTTTTGAGGCTAAAATAGAAAGCTTTGTACAGCTTTTATGTGGTCTCTTCAATATGGATGCCTAGGAGTAGAACTGATAAGAGTCAGGGCAGTGTAAATCCGCAGCATCTTGGGAAAAGTCTGCAAAGCCAACAGCGGAGCTATTCAGTAGGGAGGACCCAAAAAGGCTTAGAGGAGAAGAAAACAACAGGTGGCATAACGGCAGGGTTGAGGTGGTAGGGAAGAAGTGAGGAGCTCGTGGAAGGCTACCCTTACAAGGCCTCTGACTGTGGGAAGCAACTGGGTTAACAGTGTGTGTGTGGGGAGCAGTTGTGTGCCCTGTGGTGACTGGTGACAGGGTCACTGTGACCAAGTGTTTAGCTGCCACTCTGATACTCGGAACTCATCACAACAGTTTAGGAATGAATAAGTTGTTTTTTATCTAGGACTTACTTCTTGACAGTCAGGTTTCCCCTTGACTTAGTAACAAGTAATGGTAAGTAATAGTATGTTATTGATGTTACATTACTCATATTGCAGTCTGTTACTAATACTGAACACTTCATAAATCCCCTGCTTGGTGATCCTCCTTCTTGGGGGGGTGGAGGGGAACAAACTGTTTTTTCCCTGGTCCCTTTGCATAAGGCATTTCTTCCTTCTTTCATTTTCTGAAACCCAGTTTTACTGAGGGTCTCCAGCTTGTCAGGTAGTTCCTGTTAGTCAGTGCTGATGAAATACCATGTACAAGTTACTTTAAGAGGCTCATATTAGAGTTTAGGTTTTGTAACATGAAGCATTGTTAATAAGTTAATGAATGTAATGAACAGCAAGCCTATTTCAGAATGGATACGTAATGTTCTGTTAGCAGTGGTGTGGTATGGATAGGCTTTTTTACTAGCTCTTAGAATTAATAGCATTTTATGTCTGTCAGATTCAAACTGTTCAAACACACCACGCTCCCCATATTCCTGCCCAAATTTTGCATCTGAGTTGTGTTAGGAAGCTAGCTCTTGGTTTTGCAAAGGACTTAGGCTCATGGTAACTTGAGCGAGCGGCAGTAGCGATGCTAAAAGGCATGAGGTGTAACTACCTTGTTAGGCCGCAGCAATGAATATTTGGTAGATTTCCTGTGTTGATACAGATGTTGCCCTCAGAAGGCTTTTCTGTAGTCTTTGACGATACTGTTTTATTGCAGTGTTTTAAAGGCAAAATTATGTAGCGTTATTATCTATTCTTTTGCAGAAATCTGTATAAAGCTATCTACAGCAGCTGCATCCTTTTGTAGTAAAGTAGGTATAAAGGTTGAAGTGCTGTAATTAGTAGGCTGTTAGATGGGTTCTTTTGTTTTAAACACACCTGTGTTCTCGTGACTTCTTAGCCTTCATAACCCAATGGTCGTTATCTTGTGCAATGGAGGTACTTGTTTGTAAGGTGTATTTCTCGGAGGTGGGGAAAGAACGATCAATTTGGGTTAAGGTTTAATGTAGAAAATGAGTTCTTACCCATTTCAAGGGAATGGTAGAAGAAAGGGGAATAATGACTTACCCAGGCTGAGTTAAGGCCTTGTCTCTATATCTTTTTACTGAGCAAGAGTGTGTGCAATGTAGTAGAAGTTTGGAAAAATAAATCTGGCAAAAATATGGAGGATTTTGTCTTTTCAAAGTTACCAATGGTGTGAGGGGAAGTTAGTTATGCTGACTTCAATATTGAAAAAGACTTTCTAGTTCGGAAATAGTAGCAGACTGGATGTGACTAAATACGAAATGTCCTTTTAAATGTATCTCAGATGTCAATGCAAAACAGTTAATGTTGTGAGGAGTGAAAGGGAAAGTAAAGTAAAAATTAGCAACTGCCCAAAACTTTTCTGGTTTGTATAAGGAGGAGGTAGAAAGGTGTGGCTTAACATGGGGGTAATACTACTTCATTGTTTGCATTGACTTACACTTCAATAACTCCTTTCTGTTTAAGAACTGCAGTGAAACTAGTTTTTCTGGAGACTAAGGGTAGGTATTGGAAGATACTCAGTTGTCTTATTGTCTTGATTGCTTGGCAGGTCTTGGAGGTGTTTAAACTGAGTAAACAAAGAGTTTTCCAGGTTTGAAGTTGTCTTTACCATGAGCAGAGAGAAGTAAGCATGTGAAGTATTGTGTTGAAATTTAGTATGTGGGTATGTCTTTAAATGAGTGCAGGTAAAGCAAGCAGAGACAGTTATGGATGTCTTAAAACAATATAAAAAGGAGAGTGTGGATGAAATGTGCAGTCGATTCTCAAGCTTCGCTCCCAAACATGACGGGCTTGGCTTGGAAGCTGATTTGTGGGCATAGAAGGACAAGCATCGTACTGTTTCTTAATCAGAATTGGTTAATGGAATTATGGGGCGTGTGCTGTTGCATCTTATTTAAAAAAAAAAAAAGCCAACCCAAAAAAAACTTTGTTGTGTTTTTGCCCCCCGTGGTACAGCTAATAACCTGTCATTTAGTGTCCTTCATGTCTTGATCTGGTTTTTAAAGTACCGTAGTTTCAAGGACTTGTTCAGGCTGGTTGTTCTCTTGTTGTTCAGGGCAATTAGTACCATATCTAGATGCTTACTGATTTCTCAATTAGACTGTATTTAGTCCAACGGAGAAATGGGGTAAGTCCATCTCCGACAGTAGTCCCCTGTTGTTTGTCCCTGTCCTGACCTGCTGCCTCACTTTAAGGGAACAGCCTACAGAGATGTTTGTTCCATCGTAAGTACTCCAAGAAAGAGGCAGAAATCCATACCTCTCCTTGTTCATTAAGCTAGAAATGCTTCAAAAAATTGAGCTGGGACTGGGTCCCCTACTAAAAGAAGGAGAGATGGTTCAATGTTAAGCTTAGACCACCTGGGGTTTATACTTTTCAGAAAAGGTAAGAGGGTTGGAGCTTGCATGTTCTGATGGGCTGCTCTTAATTCATGATAGAAGCATTATGTGTCTAGCCGGTGGCTGTAGACTTAAATTCTGGGCTAGCACTACTGGAGTCATCTTCAGCAAAGAACCTTGAAATAAAAGAAGCAGTGTCCTAG
Source organism: Pluvialis apricaria (assembly GCA_017639485.1). Classification (NCBI taxonomy): domain Eukaryota; kingdom Metazoa; phylum Chordata; class Aves; order Charadriiformes; family Charadriidae; genus Pluvialis; species Pluvialis apricaria. Next base: position 84,221,795 of record CM030010.1, read on the forward strand.
AAAAAAGTACGAGGGTTTCTTTTTTTGTGTGGTTTTTTTTGTCACATAATGGAAATGGTGGGCTGGCTGTGGGTGAGCTTTACTGAACTGGATTTCACAGGATAATCCAGTAATTGCTGTGTGCCTATGATACAAACGTTAACCTTGGTTAGAGATGAGGAACATCTTAGTGTGCTGTGAACGTAGCACAAGAGGGTGATGATCTTGCCCCTGAAAACTTTGTTTTTTGGGAAGGACTAGGCTGACTGTATATGGAGGAAGCAAAACTCTCTTGACATTCATTTAGTACATTTTTTTCCATTTTAAACCTCCCACCAGCAAATGCATTGCTTACGAAAGTGGAGGTGAGATACTAGAGACTTACAGGGAAGAAGCTGGGTAATACCCTGTGCAACTTGCTCCCCGAAGTACCCAAACCGGATGTAAAGTAGCGGTAGGTAGTGTCACTGTGTTCAGAAAAGGCAATAGGCCACTCTTTTTCTTTTCTGTGTCTTGAAACTTTGGATAGGAGGGGTCGAACGTGACACATTACTGCTCTTGTGCTGTATCTTTCTCCATTTCCTTTGCCCTAGTGTATGTGGAAAGAAGTTGTGTGATAGTGGTTATACTGTTTTTTTTAATATCGTTCTAGCTGATACGTGGTGAGTTTGGAGCTGTGTGGTGTTGAGCCTTCCAGTGCCATGCCTTAGGAAGCTGTTGTTTTTTTCGAGTGAGCTTATATCTAGGACTAGGGGGATCTTATCAATACTTATAAGTACTTAAGGGGAGGGTGCCAGGTAGATGAGAATAGCCTTTTTTCAGTTGTGCCCAGTGATAGGACTAGAGGTAACAGGCACAAACTGGAGCACAGGAAGTTCCATCTTAACATGAGGAGGAACTTCTTTACTCTGAGGGTGGCAGAGCACTGGAACAGGCTGCCCAGAGAGGCGGGGGAGTCTCCCACACTGCAGCCATCCCAAACCCACCTGGACGCCATCCTGTGCAACTGCTGTAGGTGTCCCTGCTGTGGCAGGGGGGTTGGACTTAGATGATCTCCAGAGGTCCCTTCCAACCCTGACGATACTGTGATACTGTGACTAGAGAGGCAAGGAAAAAGCAACTCAAGTGGTGATTGCTTTTAAGTTAGTTAATGTTTGTATTGTGCAGAACGTTTGCTTCATTTATTTAATATGATGGCTAAAGCATTGTTTTCTGTGAAGACGGACCTTTCAATAGGGAGGACAAGGGAAAACCTTGAGTCTTCCCTTTATAAAATCGAAAAGTCATTCTCCTTTCTTTAATAATCCATCTCACACTGCAACCTCTTGGAGTCATTACTGGGAAACTAGTGAAGGAATCAGTTCCTTGCAAGCTCTACCATCATACTTAAATTGAGCATGTAATCTTGATGGCATTCACTATTCAGTTGGCCTATTATTTTCATACTGTTCCAGTTGGGGCCTAAGAAAACTAGCACCTTGATGGAGAGGAATCCAAGTCCTGTTTTCTGAGATTTTTTTGTGTGTTTGTAGATTGTCATGCTGTGCAATTTTTAGTGCAAACTTATTTTCCTGGAGGTTGTTCTTCAATTAATTGTTGAAGGGAAGAAGGGGAGTCTTAAAGAATGATCAGCATCGCATCTGTGTTAATGGTGGAATTGTTTATTGTCCAGAAAGGGGGCGTAGTAAGTTTTTCAGAATCAATCCTACAAAATCTTGAAAGCTTTTGTGTGAGTTTATTTTTGGTGTTTTTTTTTTTTTTTTAACCTCAGGTGTCTTAACAATATCACTTCTATTAGTAATCCAAATAGGTGAATGTTCTGGTGTGTACAGGGTTCTTGTCCTTCTGGGATGCTTTATTAAGCCCCGTTTCAGTTAACCTTTCATACCCTGATTTTTTGATCTCTAGAGTAAGTTATCTTGGGGACTTTTGCAACTCTGGCAGCCGCTATAAATTCTTAAGCGGGCTGCTGTACAGCATACACTGCTCTCTCTCTTTTGAAGACGTGGCTCATTTGTTGTGCTTTGTTTTGAAGAGGCAAAGAGGGAGAAGTGCTGTTGTAATGCATCAGTTAACTTAGTACTTAAAAGCTTGTAAATGTGGTGTGGACCAACTTTTTAACTCTGAGATTCTGACTGTACAGTGGAAAAGCTTATTTTTGTGGCAGGTGTTATGAATATAGCTGGTGCAGGGTCAGTTCTGTCATGACTATGTGGCATGGCGGTTTCCTTGTATGCAGCAAGCTGACATGTTCGTTATTGGTTTTCTTCATTACTTTGCTCAGGTAGCATGTGACTTGTGGCTTTTTGCAGTATCTGCTGTTTCACTTTCAGTTGGAATCTAGTTCAGTTGTTCACATAGATTATGAGCTGGACAGTTGTCTGGAAAGATAACTTGTGGAACGGGAGTAGGATTGGTCATGTTGAATTTCTTCCAGAGTGTAACGCTACTGAATCTGTGGTCACACATGACTGTAAAGGTCATGCCTGGTACGCTGTCTCAAACAGTTTTGCTTTGATAATATTTGAGTAGGAGAAATGGTTGGTTCAAGTTCAAAAGATAAAGGGAGAAAAAAGCAGCGCGAGTAGTTGAAACTTTGTGGTTCTCAGTTTGGCTTAGAGTACGGTAATACACACAAGGCTCTTGGGTACCCCTGAGAACAGGCAGGGCTGCCTTGCTTCAAGCGTAGCTTCAGAGTGGCTGGTGGTGAGATGCTGAACCGAGTTTTGATGTCTGGGTAATGAAAGATAGGGAGGCTGTGCTGTAGTGCTCGGGGTTGATCTTCAGGCTTTTCGTGCCTAATGAAGGCAGCTAACAGCTTGAAACAAGACCATTGCTTTGCCTATTACAGGATGTAGCTGTGTTTTGTGTAATGAAAAAGAAAGCAAACCAGGAAGCAGTGAGGGTATTTGCATGGGATCCTAGTCTTGCATCAACGTGTGGGTAAAAATATCTTTTCATGTAACGTAGTGCACAAAATGAACGCTTTAACTTCAGTTCTGTTTGATAAGTAGTGTACCGGCTGGACTTTGCTGGTACTTTCAGACATTTCATTCTCACTGTACTCTCCTGAGCTGTGTGCGTGTCTGTTGCATAGATGGAAGTGAACGGGTTAGGAAACATCTGTAGGCTGACAAAGCTATCTGTTGTACAGCTAAGACCAAGTTCAGCTCTTAGGAAACTTGGTCTAATGCTCTTTGATTGTCAAGTTATTAGTCTTTGCTTCCCCTAAGGATGCCCCTTCCTGCCGTTGCAAGGTACACAAACATGTATATTACGCCTCTGTTAACTAATTGTTCTGTTCTTTTTCAAGAACGCTATCAATTTAACTTTTGTGTGCCCAGAAGTAGTTAAATACTGACCAAGTACTTTGGCATCTAGTATTTCTGAGCTATTTTTTTGGGATTGTGACCAAGAATCAGATAGTTATATAGGAGAAGCAACTTGATTTGTAGCAGTATCATGTTAATATGATGCACAAACTCAAGCCATCTTTCCATTGCCAAATTTTGACTAAAGACAGATGTAACAAACTCATGAATATATGTGGCATCTACTTACTTTTTTTCTTGTGGATGTGTTTTGATAAAGTACGCTAATGTTAAAGTAGTCATAAAAGGGGTGTGTGCACATGCAGGTGTTCTTACTGTGAAACTCTTGGACACCCTCAAAGCGTAAGGCATTATGTAGTAATAGAGGATATATTAGCTTTGTGTGTGAAAGACTTGGCCTGGCTTTAAAACAAGCTGTGCAGAATCTTATTTTGGGTGTGTTTGTTTTGTTGGTTCACCTGAAAGTTTATTTTCTTCCTTTTTTATTAGACTGGGGTATTTTGCATGTCAACATAGAAAAGAAAAACTTTGTTAGCCAATAAAAGTAGAATTCATTTCCAGACAGGTGTTAACTAGAAACCAGTGGTTCTGGGAAGAGTATTTTTTTCTCTGGAATTTTGTTAGCGTAATATCAGAGCTGTCAGTCATTAACTGGAATGTTACCCATATGGAAGTATAGGTACAGTTCTGTGCATGGAGAACTGAAGTCAATGCCAGAGATGGGACTGCGTCTCTGCGGAGCAGCGTAATTACAGGTCTATTTTCCTTTTGCATCTGGGAAGAATGAGCATGCTTTAATATGTACGTTAGCTGTGTGAACTCAGATGTCTTTCTAGCAGTGGATGTTGGTTTGTTTTAGCTGTAAATGTGTGTATGCATGCAGTCTGATTAATGTCTCACTTCTTGCTAAATAGATTTTGGGTTGGGAGGAAAAGTGTTTGAGGTAATCAGGTTGTGCTTCTTGTCTCTGGCGTTGTTTTGGTTCACAGCATTCTTTTTAAGTCTTCATTCTCGCAACTGTTTAATTTCTTAACCTTGGGCTATATTTTACTTGTTGTGGCTATTTTTTGCCTTCATGATCGTCTAGATAAGTAGGTTACCATAGTCGAATGAGTTGCCATTTGTAAGCAGAGCTGTGTTAACTGACACTGTGAATGCTGTATGCCTGCCAAAATGTGGAGTGGAAGTGTGTCAGATGTGGTTCTAGTAAACAAATTTTATTCTGCATTTGGGATTAACCAGGAACACAGATGTGGCTGGACACCTAATTGTAACTTGATTGCTTGACATGCTGCCCTTTTCCTAAGAAATTGTTAGATTTGCAGGCATCTGTTTCAGAATGCAAGTTTTTCCTCATGTGTTTTCATAGGTTTGGCTTAAAAGCTGTTAATATATTGGATGATCAGCTGCTTCCTGAAATGTTTGGAATATTTGCCTATTTCTAATACCTTAAACAGGGAGTCTGAGGCTAATTTGCAGATCCCAGTGATGCTAAGCAGCAGTTCACCGACATAGGTCACGTCGCCTCTAGTCTGTCATTCTGCCATGGTAGAGATGGCTTGATTTTTCTCTCCAGTTGAAGAAGTTAGGCGGTGAATGTGAAACCCCTGTTCTCTTGAAAGGCTAGGTTCTGTTTTTACTCCTCACCATTGTCTAGCTGCTGACGAGAAAGGAAATGAATTCCTCTTCTGCTTTTCTGATTGTCTTCGGAATGGATTTCAGTCTCTTGAGTGTTTGCCTACTGGTTAAGGAGACAGGAACTTCTCCCTTTCTCTCCTCTGATTGTGTTCCTTGCTCACGCTTGTCTAGGTTAGTTACTTTTTACTAGTAGCAGTGGGATGTCTTGGGTGTGGGTGGGGTCAGTTGTGAAACCTGGTCTCTGAACACAAGCAGGGTGGAGGAAAATGCACAGAAAAGTGTAGGTTAACAGCTTGAAATAAACAATTATTTGATCCTAGAGGTCTGTTTTCGTTAATTAGGGAATATTTATTTTGGTTTGAGTAGCAAAAGATAGTTTACTATTGCTTTGTTCTTGAGTGACATAAACATAGATGTTTCAAAACATTAAATTTGTGTTGTGGAACAGAGAACTAACTAACTTGCAGGGTTCTCCCCGTAAAGATTATGATAACCTTTTCTTAGTTTTTATTCTCCTTAGGTTTACCTTGCTACTTCTGATGCAAATGGTAAAAATACTGAAGAATACTGACTAATGAGAGTGAACACCTCTTAAGGTTTTCTGTCTTGCTCTTCAAGAGGTGTCAAAGCTGGTAGTGATCTGAAGAACATCACATCCCCTTAGGGCGAGTCATTATTCTGCAGATGGAGAAACAAAGAAAGATGAAGAGATTTGCCGCAGGTCATACAACAAGTCTGTACAAGAGACATGGGTAGAGTTTGGAACGTCCTGGCTCTGTGATGGTTTCTTCCTCACAGCTTCTGTAATACGCTGTGCCTTGATTGCCACATACGAAACTGTGAAAGGAATTTTGATATTCCAGGACTTGAGGAGACTTTATTCAGAATAATTTATGTGTTGGAGTTCCTTCCAAACTTGCATGTTGTTTAATGGATGAATTTGTTCCTGTGGTACCTTGAAACTTTAAGGTGCAAGTCTCCCAAGAGATATGTATTTCTACAGTTCAATTCTTGGTTTAATTGTTGTTCTGTTTACTGACTCATTTTACTTCTGTCTTTTTTTAATTTGTTGTTTGAATTGTGATACCTGCCTGTGCATCTTGTCTTTCACTAGCAGTTCTAATGAGTTATTCTTGGAGCATTTTGTTGCTTTTATTATAAAACAAAAATAGTTTTAAAAGTCAGCAATTAATATGACTTGGTTTTATTTTCTTTTGTAGGCTCAAAAACTAAATGTGCTTTTATTTAGGAAGATTGTTGCTAAGGTTTTTCTTTTTTGTTTTGGATAATTACTGAATTTCTTGCACGAAACTATATGAAAGCTGTATATCTTTGGAGAGACAGGCTATGGAGGAACAGAACCTGGAGCTAATCTTCATGTAAGTGCTAAATGTGTCTCGGCTTGGTCTGTGCGATTTAAGAACTCTGACAGAGCCAAGTGCTCTTCTGGATTGCAGCGGTGTAAACACAGGAGAAGGTGATTCCTCTTAGTACTTAGATTTTGAAATCAATGTCTCAGATACAGAGCAAATAGATCACTAAAGAATATAAGGCATTAATTACTCTGCTGACAAGCATATATAAGGACCTGACTTGAATATAGCATGTGTTCTGTGAGACAAGAATAAGAAGCGCGAATGAGATTTGTCATATTAGTGTTAGACATGGGATCAGTTATGTTTTGTCCATGACGTGCAGGAAAAAAAAAACTTTCTGAAAAAAAAAAAGGAAATGAAGTAATTGGATTGTTTGGAGCCCTGCTGTCCCTCCATAGAGCTCGGTAGCATGGTCGGTGTCTGTAGAGTTGAGATTTCCACCTTGAGTTCAGTTTAGATGAGTTATCACTTACGTAGTATCACTTGGCTTTTAATTAATGAGAGCTCATGAAAGCAGCAGGAGGATTGTTTATTCTCAGAAGGAGCTATCTAGAGATTCCTTAGGCACCCTGAAGATAGGAGAAGAAAGCTTATGTTGTTATGGTATTTCTAAAAGCAGCGTAACCATACAGGAACTGATCAAAAGAAAACATCATGTGCTGCCTCTAATTTGGTTCAGTCATGTAGACGTCTTCAAGTTCCTCCAATCTTGGTTTGAATTCACAGTATTACTCTCCCGGCTTTGTGCTGTCTTGAAATGTTTGATTGTCTCCATTAAACAGACTATTTTACTACTTCCTATAGCAGCTATATGGTCCTACATCAGCTTAACAGAACAGCAAGTCAAAAGGCATCATAGAATGGTTTAGGTTGGAAGGCAACTTAAAGATTATCTAGTCCCAATCCCCCTGCTCTGGGCAGGGACACCTCCCACTAGACCAGGTTGCTTCAAGCCCCATCCAGCCTCACCCTGAATACCTCCAGGCATGGGGCAGCCACATCTTCTCTGGGAAACCTGGGCCAGGGGCTCACCACCCTCACAGTAAAAATAATTTCTTCCTGGTATCTCATGTAAATATACCCTCTTTCAGTTTAAAACTCTTACCCCGTGTCCTATCACTACATGCCCTTGTAAAAAGTCCCTCCCCAGCTCTCCTGGAGCCCCTTTAGGTACTGGAAGGGGCTCTAAGGTCTCCCCGGAGCCTTCTCTTCTCCAGGCTGAACACCCCCAACTCTCTCAGCCTGTCCTCCCAGCAGAGGGGCTCCAGCCCTCTCAGCATCTTCATGTCCTCATCTGGACTTGCTCCAACAGGTCCATGTCCTTCTGCTGTTGGGACCTCCAGAGCCAGAGGCAGCACTGCCGGAGGATCTCAGCAGAGCAGAGGGGCACAATCCCCTCCCTCGCCCTGCTGGCCATGCTGCTGGTGATGCAGCCCAGGATGCAGTTGGCCTTCTGGGCTGCTGGCACACATTGCTGGCTCGTGGTCAACTTCTCATCCACCAACACCTCCAAGTCCTTCTCCTCAGGGCTGTTCTCAATTCATTCCCTGTCCAGCCTGTATTTGTGCTTGGGATTGCCCTGACCTGTGGGGCAGATGAAACAGAGTGAAGAGATGGTGAAGAAGATGTGAGATAATAAAAATCCTTATACTGATTGCCTCAAATATTCATATCAGATATTCTTAGCAACAAATTTCAGCAAGTTAATCAAGTTTTGATCATGCTCATGTATGAAAAATGGTCACCGAGTTCACTGGTGATTACACTCAGATGAGAAGATGTGACCGAGACAACCTAGACTCTTTCTAGCAGTGAAGAGATAGACATTTCCTCTTGGTAATTTAGTATGTGTGTGATGCCTTAGAAAAATAGCAAACCGGAGAATCTTGCTATGACATCTGCCTTAGGCTCAAAAGCTTCTAGCATTATGAATCACTTGGTTTATCACTGCATGGCCTGGTAACTCTTTTGTTTCTGTCGCAATGAAACGTGGCACTTCTCCAAGATGCCGTAAAACTAGCCATTTTGCTGAAGCTGGGAACCTTATGCTTTGCCTTGTTTCTGTGCCATGGTAGCTTTGTGGCATTCAGTGGGTGAGTTATTCATGTGTGAGGTTATAGATCCATTCTGTGACTGTCTCTGCTTTGGATTCTTATGCCTGCATATTTAAATCACAGTTAAAATAGTTATTTCAAGGAAAGTGGTGGAAGTCATACTACAGAGCAAATAAGAGTTAGTTAAAGAAAAGGTGGTGGTTTGTTGGTTTTTTTTCCACTTGGGCAGTAGCCATTCAGTGTGAAAATGGTGTTTAGTTCCAAAGAAGTTGTGGTGGTTGTATATTAGGTATATAATGTATCTGTACCAACTGATTTAATCATTCTGTATTTAATTTCAACGCTTGTTTAGTATATTGGAGTTCAAATAAAGTTTTCTTTTTTTTTAAAATGAACCGTTGTGTGCATGAAAGCTTAGCAAATGACATTTAAAATCAATCTATACAATTAATTGAATTTGTGGGTTCTATTGATCATAGCCTCAGTGGTGTAGAATGAGTAACTTCATTTTCCTGTCTAGTCTCTATTCACAGATCATGTCATGGTCCTGCTTTTCAAACTCCCTCTGTTTTCAGTTCAGAGTCAACTACAGACAGAGCTGAATTCAGTGAACAAAGTCAGGAGGGATGGGGGGGGGAAACCTTTTTCACATCTTGAAGTTATAAATGCTATTTAAAGTTTTACTTGGTGTGTGTGCTGTGGTGGTTTTTTGGTTTGTTTGTTTTTTAAACCCTGCTAGCGGATGCTTGTTATAGGTGTTTCATCAGTGTCTTGGTGAAGTTGAGAAGCTTTCTTGTGCAAAGTTGGGCAGGAAGCACATCCTGCCTACAGGCAAGGTTACACCTTGAGTAGCATGGTATGTCTAGTGTGCTAAAGTTTCAGAGACTAGAGTTTTAATGGCACAATGAAAGGGAACTGAATTAACTGTTCTGGCCTAGATTACACAGCATAATCCAGACATAAATGCTGAGTCAACAGTCTTGACCCTGACCAAAAAAATACAGCGTTCAGGTTGGTTGGTAGGGTTCTGTTGTGTGTGTTTCTACTTGTTCTTGAAGCTTACTGTTTGCGAAGGCAAGCATCAGTGATGTGGAGCTCTGTTTCTTGCAGAAAAATCTTGCTCGCTCCTGCAGACAGCTGTCGCTCTTGACAAGTGTTTCTTGGCTTCAGAAATGTGGATTGTTTTTTGAACTTCTATATTTTTTATTTTTTAAATTCCAGAACTGGCTCTAAAAATGCCGAGTTACTAAGACATGCAGTTCTGAGTTTTGTAATGCACTGTGGATGGGAAATGCAACAGCAATACTTCACAGAACTTTGTAGACTGGTACAAAGGAAATGCACTTTAGAAATGCTCACCTGCTCTATAAAGAGAAAGCATGTTTATTGAAGTATACTGGGATGTGCGAGAAATGCATTTGCAGAGGAAGAAAGACTTTGAAGAAAATGAATAGATGCGTTGCATTATTGTATATCTCAAAAGTCAAAATCACTTGGAGATCATTCTGTTGTTGGAAGATAGTGTTGTTCCCAGGCGGGAAGATGGTTCTATGAGTGCTGAACTAGAAGGTGCCAAACTGAATGCTGTTTTGCTGTTGTTACTGATGTACCTGTAAACTAATTCTTGTACTCAGTACATTGAACTGCATCAGCTAACTCGGATAACACTGCATTATGCTGAAGTGTTTCCTGGTCTCCACCAATGCTGGGAGCAGACTGGATTAGTCATTTCAAACATAAACACTTGCAGTGTTTCTGTGAGAAGAAAGCTCTTGTTCTTTTTGTTAGAAAATCTACGGTATCCCTCCCTCTGTGTCACATTTAACTTTTGTTTTTAATAAATCAAGTAGCAAGTGTTTGCATGACAGCGTAGCCCTAGAGCTTTAAGAGCTGACTTTGTGAATGAAGCCCAGTGTGTTGTGACTTGTTGCCAAATTTTACTGTAGTTTTGTACTTTCAGTTTCTGTTAGTATATATAATGGACCCTTTTAATACTATCAAGTAACTTCTGTTACAATGTGATTTTGGAATCTGTAGGTGAGAAGAGGTTAACGTTTTGATTTTCACAATCAATTAATTGAACTGATGGTGATGTACTAGTGATGTTCTGTGCTCTCTTCCTGATTAAGAGAAGATAAATATTTGTTGACTTGAATACAAGAATCTATTAAATACATTTGTAGAGGTCAATGTGTTAGACGTCTTTTAGTGAATAGCAAGAGGAGGTGGTAGTGTAGTATTAGAACATGTTACAGTGGCTGTGACTAATGGGAATGTAGAGAGGTTTTTCATATTTCTTCAAACAAGAGTATGGGGTAAAGAAGGGATCAGTTTTACCCTAAGAAATACGGTGTTTTGTTTTGGGTGCAGAAGATACATTTGATGCATTATTGACAGAATGTATTTAGAGCATACATTAAAGCAGCTATTCAGTCAATGCAGTTTCATCTTCCTTAAATGTGACAGAATATTTCAGGAATTGCAAGTGTGTCTATTTGAGTAGCTGTGTTGAATTCAAATAGTTTGCAAGTTTATCTGTGCTAGGAAATTGAGGGGTTTTGTTTCTCTAGAACCAAAATAGCTGAGGCAGACAGAAGATGGCACAGAAGATGTGTTGTCATTATAGTAGTCAACTACGATAGCGAGTCACCCAGATACTGAGAAGCATGCAGGGTGAGTAGCATGATTGTCTGTAATGCAGGACCCTGAGCTCTGTTCCTTTTGCTGTTGGCTAGTTCAAAGCTTGAGAGTCTCAGTGGCCAGCTGTCAAACAAAACTTGCTTACATCTAGAACTACAATGTTAGCACTTAAATTTGGAAGCTGTCTGCAGTAGGTTTTCTTTACTTCATCCAGGATAGTGCTGTAGGGACTCTAGATGATTAGAGCGGGTTTGCTCTGTACAGAAAAAGAAGTCTGTTATCACCTCATTCAACTATAATTTTTGAAAACGTGCTTAATACTGCATTGACAGAATAGATGTCTGTATATATTTTCTTTGAGAGAGAGGGGTGGTGCCTGATGGAAGGGAGGAGAGCAGAGGCTTTGCAGAGGATAGAACTTTCAAAATTTAGAGAACCTTCACCCAAACAGCTGAAATGTCTCTCCATTGACTATTTCAGGCTTCCTTGCTGGTCCTTACAGGCCAGGAGGGAATGGCAGCATTCTCAGAGGTGATGGCTAAAAATTCCTGTTCAGGGTCCTTAAATATTAACTTTACTACTGAGGAAAAATTGTCGAGGTGAGTGCCATAGGAATGCTTCTTTGGATTTAAAAGAAGAAAAATATGCCAATTTGGGACTGATTTTTTTGTTGTTGCTTTGTATTCCACCCCCTCATCGGTCTTAGCTGTCGCTTGTCTTTATGTGAGGGGATTTCCTGTGATTTCTGGGCAGTTTCCTGTGGTGTGTTGTGTAGTGCTTAAATTTGCATGAGTTAATTTTTTTTCACTGTAACAAGCTTTTTGGATATTTGGTGTTATGAGAAAGTATAGTTGACATGTTGACGTTTCTAAGTATGTGAGGCTTTGCTGGGGTTAAAGCTTTACTGCTGCTTCATAATAAAAATATTAGTACCTGTTTGCATCACTGGTGTCAGTGGGTTTTGGTTGTGACTGCACGCTGTATCAATTGATATAATTATTTTTAAATGGCTGAAAAAATTAAGTGATTTGTGCATTTGGCATTTGTGTGCTCTGCTTTGCAACATAACTGCTTCTCGCTTTCCCAGTAAGAACACTAGATTAATGGTGGTATTTCCGGTTTGGCAGCTGGGCCTGTCTGGTGCATTGGTGTTATTAATGAGAGAACTTGTCACAAAAAGCTATAGCAGACCTTAATTCGTCTTTACCCGAGCACCTTAGTAACTTCAAGTGTCTTGGATGTGCCAAGTAGTCTCAGGGGCTTACATCAAAGCTTTTTGCAAAGTTGGACTTCGGTTGCTGCTAGGAGAAATACAATGTGAGAGTGCCTGCTCATCAGCACGGCTAACGGTCCAGTGGGCATGTAGAGGTATGCATAGCAGACCTGCTTTTTATGGGGTGTACTGGTGGTATGCAATTCACAGCCGCTCTTTTCACACATCTATCTTAAAAGCAGATGCTGGCGTGAAGAAAGCAGTGCTTCTTGTCTAAACTAGGCCCGATATTGAGATTGTTACAGAGTGGGAATTTGTGTGGGCAGTGGGAAAACGAACAATGATATGTCCCTTGGAATCCATTGTCTGCATGCTTGAAGTGGAGAAAATACTGAACTCTGAAATGCGTGTGTGTGGAAATGGATTATTTTAAAAGCAGGGTGGTATTTCTGCTCTTGCTTTTGGGAATGCTGAGCTCTTGAATGTGCAGGCAACATCTGTCAACTGCTCTTCCAGATGGAGCTGTGTCTCAGCCTTGTGTTCACGACAGACTTGTGGCTTTGCTAAAAATATACACGCACGTGTGTACACACGCAAGACCGTATATGTAAAAATGTGAATGTGTGTATATATATATGATTAGTGTCTTTTCATACTGCCTTTATTTAGCAGGAAGGCCACTTCACAGTGCTTTCCGACCAATAAGCATGCTTTGACTAGCAACAGTACGGCCAGGATGGTGGGTTGGTTCATGTACGGCATCTTCGCGGTACCTGGAATGCTCTTGCTGAGCTCGGGGCTAGCAGTGACTGGTGCAATGAGGCAGCAGCATAGGCGTGAATAAAGTGGTGGCAGCATACTGGGATGATGAAAACTGGATGACCTTTAACTTGTGCTCTGGAAGCCAAGCATACAACCAGCTGTTGCAGGAATTCTTGTAGCATTGCTGGAAAGCGGATCCCTTTCTTAATGGGATGTCTCATGGTCTTCTACTGCAGAGGTGCTTCAGGAATGGAAAGGCAGGATTGTGGTCAGTGGCTTCCTTGCCCTGTGGAGGTTTTAACAACCTTGAGTGCTTGAGCAAACATTCTTCATAAGGCTTGAAAATTGCACAATAAGGTTTTGTTAATATGTAGCTTCTCAACAATTAGACAGTGTTTGGGATTTGATTAAAAGTTTTCCCATGTTTGAGTTCGATGTGTTTTTAAAGGTTTCACTGTCACAAATAGATGCATGTTTTGTTAGCTTAAAGAACTAAATAGTATTCTCTACATGAAACTAAACTATTTCTTGTGTATGCTTTTAGTCCGTTGCTCCCATATATGTGCCTGCAATTCAGCATCTGTATTGAGTAACAGAAGACGGTGCCTCTGTGGAGGAAGGAGTGACTTCGTTGCGGGGAGGAGGGAGTTTCTGATAATGGTAATTTGAAGTGCTCTGGAATTATCCTAATAGGATGCCAGTGAACATAGGGAGTTAATGGGCATTGTAGCAGTAAGAGAAGAAATTGAGCAGCAGGATAGAACAGGCAGCTGTGTGACATGATAGCAGTGTATCAGAATCAGACGTACGCCCTGAACTCCAGGAATGCGCTGTTTATTATATATTGTGTGAGGATGTGATCAAAACTGAGCTGCAAGGAATAGCTCTTGACATGGGTACATCTGCAACTGTGGCCAAATTCCTGGTAAAATAACACATCGATGTGGTGTTTACCACTTAATTTAAAAAGGCCTTTCCCAATGCTCTATATGGAACTGCATGTGGGTATTAAGAGCTGGTTTTTGTGAGGTCATGCTTTTCTTGTGGAGGAGGACTACTTCTTTCCTGATTTTTCTTCATGAGTGTCCTGTTTCTTTTGGACACTGGCTTCTTTGGTGTCTTGGCAGCTCACAAAGCTATAGAGGTCAGAGTTGTTTTTCTTTTTCCCAGCAAAGAGCACGGTCTTAGAACATTTAGTGAGGCCTTACTGCTGTCCTTCATTATGGACTTGCAAAAAGGTTTCTATTTGTTCATGTTGTTTGGGGCCTGTCTGCAGGCCATAAATGCTACTACTTGCAGAGGGGGTGGTCTTAGTCTGTATCTTGAGTGGATTCGTAGTCCGTAAAATAGTTCGCGTTTGTAGATTGGGCTTGCAAACTGTAGTTCTCAGAAGGCTATGCAATTTCACAGGCTGTGTAATTTCTGAAGGAGGGTGTCTCTCCAGATGCAGGTCAGCCTGGTTTTTGGAAGGTACTTGAGACATCTGGATGACTTTTGGTTCTAGCATTAACAGAGGACAGTCACGTATCAAGTGATGCAGGTATCAGGGGATGCACGTTAAGATAGTAGTGAAAGTATTGCTAAAGGCAGAAGTTTATTTGAAACACAGATGAGTACACCTAAATTATTGCTGTATGGTAAATTACCTGAAATGCAAAAAAGCCAGATCTGGTATTTTAAAGAACACTAGTGTGCGGAAGGATAGCCGTTTTGTTGCAAAGGGTGGGGGGGAGTGGGGAAGGTTAGCAGCATATGTGTGAGTAGATCGCTCGCTGGAAAATAATTTGCACTTCATCCTGTTTGTCCAGCTTTGTAGAGAGGGACATGAGGCCATCTTGCTCGCCAAGGTCATACGAAGCGGAGAGCTGAACTTGCGAACTGGATTCAAATTAGAAATTAACTCTCTTTTAGGTTATTCAGCTTTATTAAGAATAACTTTACATAATGACTGTAGAGCTGGTTCTGGAACTTTGCCGTAATGGAGGCAGTCATGTTGGCCTTACAGCCCCTCTTAGGGCTCACAGCTCTAAGGGTTAGTTTTTTCAGAAACTGTCCTTTTTTAATTCAAGATTATATTTAGTTGTTGAGGAAGTTGGTAACTACTAAATGTCCAGATTGTGTAGGTACATGAGAACAGCTAGGATCTGTTGCTTCCCACATTTATTTCTTCATTCATTTAAGGTTTCTGAAATGTACAGGAAAGCTGAATGTAAACACCGTATCTGAAAATACGCTTTTATATAATGGTTAGCTTCATAAAAACTTATTTTTGAGCATTTGTTTGTGTATAAATGGAAACGGACGTTAAAACTTGGCCACCTCTCCATAACAGCTAGGTTTTAATGCATTTGTAGGGGATCTTTTATACCTTGCTGGTTTTGTGAGAGTAGTAGCTACTGTTACTAGCTCATCATTTACTGGTGTGGGTAGTGGTTATTGTATATTACTGTACGGGTAAAATCCTGCTCTTGAAGTTCTGTACGGTTTGTCTAAGATTTGAGTATATAGTCGAGTAGCTCACCAGTTGGAGGAACATTTGGTGCTTCTATATGTTTTAATGGTATATTAAAAAAATGTTATTGTCTGTATATCAGAAATATGCGTAACCTCGCTGAGAATATCTTTGTTGATGTTCTTCTAGTCTCTCTTCACGAAACGGCTGTCAGCACTCTGAAAGATGGTCAAGGTACTGGACAATTCTTCAGGCTTATTTTGTTCTACCTGAGTAAGCAAATGGGATATTTTGAATTCTAATAGCTACGTTCTTTCCTGGTTGGATTTTCAGGAATGTAGCATGGTAAAGCATAAATAGAACGTTGAGGCCTGTGAAATTTTTCCAAGTTGACCTTAAATAGGCATATGAAAAAAACAGACTAGAAAATGTGGCTGATAAAGAATTTCATTTAAAAAAAAAACAAACCCACACAAAACCCCAAAATGCTGCGAGCTGCTTACTAATAAGATCCCAGGAGTGAATGGTTAAAGTGAAAGAAACGAATGTTCAAGGTAGGAAAGAGGAGTGAATTTCAGCTTGCTGAGCTTTATAAGGAATTTACCTGTCAAAACGTAGGGTTTTAATTCTGTGAAGTATCTACTGACTTACATACTTGTAGATGCTGTAGAAAGGCTTTTTAGCAAGTATTTCAAGGAAGAGTGATTTGTGCAATGTGACTGACCTGTGTAACTTTTGAGTATTGAAGTCTTGAATGAGTTAGATGGAAATGCAGGAGCTGAATCTGTCATTTAAGTCTTCTGTGGTTTAACCACAACTAAGCCCCACACAGCTGCTCAGTCTCTCCTCCCCGGTGGGATGTGGAAGAAAATTGAAAGGGCAAAAGTGAGAACTTGTGGGTTGAGATAAAGACAGTTCAATTGGTAAAGCAAAAGCTACGCATTCAAGCAAAGCAAAATAGGGAGCTGATTTATGTCCCAGCGGCAGGCAGATGTTTAGCTATTTCCAGGAAAGCAGGACTTCCTCATCCTTAATGGTTACTGGGGAAGACAAATGCGGTAACTGGAACATCCTTCCTTTTCTCCTTCTTAGCCCAGCTTTTATTGCTGCACACACCGTCCTCTAGTCTGGAATACCCCTTTGGGCAGTGGCGTCAGCTGTCCTGGCTGTCCCTCCTCCCAGCCCATCACTGGCAGAGCGCTGTGAGGAGCAGAAAAGGCCTTGGCGCTGTGGAAGCACTGCTCAGCAGTAATGAAAACACTAGTGTGTCATCCACACTATTTCCAGCCCAAATCCAAAGCATAGCCCCGTACAAACTACTGTGAAGAAATTAATTTCTGTCCCAGCCAAAACCAGTACAAAGTCTGAAATCTGGGAAAGGCGGTAGAGATAATTTGATTCAAATGGTACAGTACACGATGAAAAGGATGTGTGTATTTTGAGGGGAAAATAGCATCTTGTTAGCTCTCTGTGGCAAGGTCTGAGAGTAGCAGAGCTGGGTCTTGGTTGTCAGGCCCACAGCTGTGGTGCCTCATTGGTTCGCACTTAGCAGCAAAGCCATGGGATCTTCTTGGAAAATTAATGTGGGCCAGTACAGGCTGGCTAAACGCACTGCTGCAGTGGTTGTGCAAAATAATAATTTTTTGTGCTTTTGCTTTCAGTATAAGTCTCTACAGAACTGCAGTTAGTCCCATATTCAGGTCTTGGGTGCTGTTACAGACACGATGATTTCCACAGTCGCTTTTTCTGTGGCCTCTCAATTTATATTGGAGTTGGTTCTTGAGGATGTGGAACAAAAGAGAAGAAATGGGATTGTGGCCGTATGCTCTCTGCCTATGCCCAGTAGCATTATATGCTGTTGTCTTGAATGTGTTAGTGGCAATTTTTAAAGTGTCTAAAATTATTTACTGACAAGTAAGCTAAAGGGCTTACTACACTGAAATACTGAAGTGGCTGAGGGTGGTGAGGTTCATATAATTGTGTTGCCAAACCTGTTGACAGCCTGAGCACGCATGCGATTTGCTAGGTTATTACATTTGGTCACTGTGCCCTTTCAGTCAATTTTTAAACAAAGGTACTGTTAATTTTGGTACTCTCATAAATAAGACCACCCAAAGTTGCATTGCTTTTCTATGGGAAGCCCTCAAAGTTGGCAAAACTGTTTATTACCCATTAGTACCTGCATACCTGTCTTGGGCCCAACCGCAGCATGTTGTTGTTTTTCTTGTCTATGGGAAGATGGGGAGGTACTTGTGGGATGCTGTGGGGGAGTTGTGACTTGGCTGTATCAGGAATTTAGGAAGGCAACCAGAATTGTCATGATGGAATGGAAGTGTGTAGAGGAGATGGCGGCTTAATGTCTGGAACTTCCTTGTCATCTCTTTACGTGCCATAACTTAGGATAAACTTTTGGTTTAAGCCTTTTTTGGGTGTGTTATGTTATGGAAAACAGTGTATTTTCTGCCTTTACTAGATCAGATAATATAAAATTTTTTGAGCTTCTGAAAATGTTTGTGAAATGCCAGCTCCTATGCTGACGGACATTGGAAGTGTAGTTCTGTTCAGGCCGCAGTCTTGAGTCTCTGGGCAAAGCAACTACTTGTATTTCTGGTTGTATTTCTGTCTAGGACCAGGCCATGTATTTACCCATCTTCTTCCCCCTCCAAGATAGCAATGTTTAAGTAGAGTTTTCATGAATGTTTACAGCACTGATAATTGTTTGCTTCGGTGCATTCAGTGTGAGGTTTAACATCAGAAATTACTTAAAAGGCTTAAATTTTAATGGTTCAGGGTTTTGATGGATAAAGATTCCCATAACATTGGTGGCTATTAATTTTCCTGTAAATTATTAATATACTTGCTTAAGTTTTGTTCAGAGTTTATGCCACTTGGCCTCTTCATGAAAAGACTTTAATAGAGGTGATATTTACTAATGGAAAACCATTCAAGGTCACATAGCTGCTCCTTGGCAAAATGGGCAGTAAGTCTGCTTTTACAGCTCTTCCAGGGTTCAAGTATTGGTTAATATTGCCACCTAATGGCAAGGAGAGCGGTTGTCTGAGTATTTAGTTTGGGGTTTTTTCACTATGTTCTACTGATTGGTTTTACCCAGTCTTGTTTGCTCTGGTTACATAAAAACAATTGTCAGGGAAACTTGAAATCTGGCATTGTGTTATTCTCCTGCTAATCCTAGAGAATTTTAAGGTTATAAATCTGGTTAAAAAGACAAGAAGTGATTTTTGACTTCTAATGATTTTGTGCTTTGTGCTTTTGTGCTTTGCCTGAGTGTTGCTTTATATTTTTGGTCAAGTATCAGTGCTTAAAAAAGCAGCCTCTTTCTATTGAGAGGATAGTAAGAAAATCTTCTGTTAATGAAGGTCCACACATCACTCTCAGCATAATTCCCTAGGCTGGTATTAGGGGAGGCCTGTAGGATCATTTCAGCCCCAGCTGAATTTGGCATTAGAACTTGGATAATTTAAGAGCAGGTGTCCTGTTAAAGTTTTGGGAAGGCTGTATGTGGATTAGGTTAAGTATAACAATTTTGCGGAACTTAAGCTGTTGTATTAAAATCAGCAGTAATTCTGTTTTGACAGTATAGAATCTCATTTGGCTAAAAGAGCGATTAAGTTAAAAAATAATAGATGTTTACTCTCCAAGAAAATTTCCTAATAAAACTTAACTTGTTCAATTATAAATTACTATGTGCATGTTTGTTTAAGCACATGAGACAGGTATCAAATGAGGTGCATTATACTTCATAAACGCTGCTTGCAGATTATATCAGGAAACATGAAACGCATGCATTTCAATCGGCTGCCTGATTATCAGAGTAGTTAATCATTTTAATTTACATATTTTGGTTCTGATAGTATACCTGAGTTTTTGCACCAGCTGAAAGTTCCTGTGGTAATAGTTGGCTTACCATCAGACAGCAGTCAGTTAAGGAAAGCATGGATTGACATGAGCTCTTCTATAAGGCAGGTTTCCTAAAACTGTGGGAAAGCTGTACGTGTGAAACTTGGTGATGCTAATGTAATCTGCTCAGGGCTTTGAGCAGTAGTTAAGACTGACAGAAGACAGATAAAACAGTTGTTTTTCCCTTTGGTTTGACTGAGCTTTCGGACATACCTTCTGTGTAGGCTGTTTCTGTTTGCTTCTGTGTATAATTCCTGTCTGTGTGATTCTCCTGCCCATAGAAGAGAAAAAGAAAAACCTCGTACTAGGAAGCTGGGAGTACATGACTCGTGGTTCATGCTGCTGGTGGACTAAGAATGCCCTTGATGGGACTAGTTGTGCGAAAATGTTTAATTTTCAACTGCATATTTGGTATGGGTTTAAATAAAAACACTACTTCAGAGTTGATTGCTTGTACAGCCTGTGATTGCAGGGAGGTTCTACCTGTCTTTAGGCTATGTTGAAAAGTTGTGTGACTTCTTCACTGTTTCTCAGAACTTCCTCTTTTCTTAGTATTTTTAGTATTTCTTAGTATTTTAATTTTTATGTTTTAAAATGTAAGTTTAGGGAATCAATATCTATTAAGTATTGGGGGATTTAGAAATTGTAGAGATCTGGAGAATACCTTCACCTTGTTAAGGTTTCTGGGTGAGTGGAACTACTTCAGGGTTGATATCTGAATATATACAGTTCTCGCTAGTCTTTAGAAATTTAATTGAATGCGAAAATGCTGTTCAAATATTTTTGTTTAATGTTGTAACAAATAGTAAGATCCTTTTTTTTTTCCAAATTACTTAACCTGTGTGAAATGGATTGAGGTAGCAAATCTTCATAACTTTAAGTGTCTTGTTACTCCTCAATCAACGGCTGACATAGACTTTCTCATTCATTCTTTAGCACAGAGTGATGTTTGGTAGAGGAATAGCAAAATCTCAAGTAGCTTCATTTGCTTCTAATTGTTTTTTCCAGGTGGCTTCTCGACTGTGTTTCTGGTACGTACCCACGGTGGGATACGTTGTGCACTGAAACGAATGTATGTTAATAATGTGCCGGATCTCAACATATGCAAGAGAGAAATTACAATTATGGTAAGAAGCCCATTATTTGTAACTGGAGAATGTTTTAATTAATAAAAACATAAATGCCTCTTCAATAATAATTGCTTCTAGAACACCTTTTCTTTTGACCTTGCGGTCATGATTTTGTACTGCTAGTTTGAGAAACTAATGCTGAGTTTAGGGTTGGTGCATGAATAACTGGTAAGACAATTATAAAATATGTATTTGATACCATAGTCAATTTGGTCAATACATCTGGTTCCTGATCAAAAGTAATTTCTTCCAGTTCTGCAGTGGTAGCTTCAACTGTAAAGGTCTCTGTGCCACAGCTCTGTTAGCTGAATGATGCTGCTGGTGGCGCCTACAAGTTTTTTCATCTAGAGTAGGTGTCAGCGTGTTCCTGAAGTTGCAGTCCAGTGTTGAGGTATCTCATAGGAGTGTAGTTGAACTCCCCTACATGATCAGAGCTTCTGCTGTTGTTCAGCAGATGACTAACGAATCAGGAGAAACTAGTAAGGTTTAGTCAGGCACACTTGGGTTTATGATTACTTGACAGGTAAAAAAGGAAAAAAAAATAAAAATCAGTTGTTGACTGAGCAAGAGAAAATCTGTTACGTTGCCTTTCAGCAGATACTACTAAGTTTATCTTCATCTCCCTATGCTTCTAGCATGGGTTTTAATCGTAGGAGCACCTATTTAATTATCTGATAGGAGATATATTTTTGTTAACCTTAAGTTCTCTTAGAGGCAGCAACTCTGTAGTACAGATGACAACACTTGTACAGTTGTATGTGAAATAAGCGTTGCTCAATTCCACATGTAAAATGGCTTTTAAAAGTTGATTTTTTTCTTTTTTTCTTTGGGGACACCTTCAGTTGTTTGTGTGTAATAACGTTGTAGAACTTTAACAGTTGAGACTACAGCAGTTGTGGCTTTTTTCTACCTACCTTCTTTAATAACTGCGAGACAGTTTTTCAGTTAGCTTCCAAGGGATATAAGTAGCTTGATTGTTTCCATATTGCCTATGTATCAAGGCTCTAGCTATTACTACTTCATGATGTTGTTTCAAGATGCAGCAGTTAGGATGTGTTTGCACTGTCCAACAGGTAGCACGTAGACGTCCTTTCCTGAGTACTAATTGCATTGTTTGATACGTAGCAGTCACTCTGACATTTCTGCAGCAATGAGCCTGTGTTCTGCGTTTGTGGTACTGCCTCAAGAGGAGTGGATGTGGGGCAGGAACTAACTTGGAATCATAAATGGTTGTCTGTAAACTTGTACTGTCTTTTGTTTGTTTAAATTTTTTGGTGCTGAAGTGTAATGTGCATTTTCTTTTTCAGAAAGAGTTATCTGGGCACAAGAATATTGTGAGCTATTTGGATTGCGCTGTCAACTCTATAAGTGATAATGTTTGGGAGGTACTCATTCTCATGGAGTACTGTCGAGGTAAGAGAAGGCTGAGGTTTTCAGAGGAAATGCAGGGCAAATATTTGGATTGATCACCTGGGATCTTTACTGAGAATTGCTCCCTTAAAAGGTTACCATAAATATCTCACAGCTGGAATCCAATTACTTGGTTTTGTTTTTCTGTTTGTGGTGTTGCTGTTGAGGCACTGAGCTGTTCAGCACTGAGAAAATGTAAAAGTCAATTTCACAGGGCTTTGTGATTAAGTATGATTAGAAACGGGGAAATTATTTGTATAAGTATAAAGTGAAATCGCTCTGTTCTGCTGTTTTGGCAAATGAACATGTAGCAAGAAGGTAATTCGATAGGAAAGATTAGCAAGCTTTTCACTGCTCTTCTCCCTCTGCTGTTTTTGTTTTAGAGAAGAGTAAAGCATCTTCAATATTGTTATCTGACAGGTGACTTGTTATAAAGGAGCATAGCATAGTTTGTTGATAAAGCTGGCCAACAAAAAAATAGTCCTGTGTTCCAGCTTTATAATGTGGCTTTATTTCAAACAATATGTAAAACAATGTAGTTTCTAGATTTATTTTTTTACCCACCTGACATATACACTGGGATAAACTTGTGATTGAGTTTAACTTCTGAAGTTTATCTAAAATTTAGGGTAACTAGGCACTGACCTTATAATATGAAATGGTGGTAAACCCAATAGGTCATGGTACTAGAACAAGCGCTACAATTACAAAGTAAATGTTTCTAGACTAGAAAGAAAATCCATCTATGTCCATAATGCTCGAAGAATACTTTCAGTTGAGATTGACATTGCCTTTATTTGCAACAAAAGCAGCAAATGTTACAGCTTGTGCAATGTGTACCGTAAGGAGTCAAAGGTAGTTTTTATGTACATTTTGGAGAAGGGAATAAGGAGATAAATTTAAAATTAACAGCCACATGTTTGGCCCTCTATGCTGCTTGTATAGGTGAGTTTCTCTTCACTTGTGGGAGGTCACTTCTGACTCCATATTGGTAGCGCTCTTTCCTTATTTACAACGGGAAACAGCCACGTGGATGTCAACTGTCACATGACTTGACAGTGTTAGGCTTTTTTTTTCAATGCATCCTTTTGTTGACAGAACAGTCACCGAGGCCCTGCAGATATTGAGTCTTGCTTGTTAGTGTTAAGTAAGTAAGCGTTGGGGTAGGAAGAACCTAGTAGTATCTGGTCAAGTTACTTCAAGAAACAGAGAAATAATGACTCCTGAATGAAACCTATGAAGAGGTTAAGTGAGGTCCTTTTCGAAGCGTGGATTCAGGGTGCTTTTGCTTTTTTTCTGTTTTGCCTCCCAGAAAGACAAAGAGAGAGGGTGTCTAGAATATAAATTAACTTGAACTTGGTTGGCTGACAGGGTTTTGGCTATGGATCTAAATGCAGGAGATGGTTTTGAGGTGAACATCTTCGTGTGATGGATGCTTCTTTGTGTTTGTGACAATTTGTCCCAAACAGGTTTCAGTCATAGGGACTTTTTTAGTTCATTTGAGTCAGTAATTTTTCTCTGTAGGATGATACAAGGGTGTGCATTTGGAAAACCAGGTTTGTTTTATTTAAATGGAGTGATTGCAGAAATCTTACTTGCCTCTTATTTGTGGACTTCTTGCATATAAATAAGTCTTTACTTCTGTACGTGATAGTAATTACTTAAAAAAATAAATACCTTGTTGTTTCTTTAGCTGGGCAGGTTGTGAATCAGATGAATCAGCGTCTGCAGACAGGCTTTACTGAGTCGGAAATAATGAGAATATTTTGTGATACATGTGAAGCTGTTGCCCGGTTGCATCAGTGTAGAACACCTATAGTTCACCGGGACCTAAAGGTATGAACTTACAAAAAGGAACGTCTGAGTTAAAATCAATGATCTATTTTAAAAGGATTGAGAATATAGGAGGTAGTTCACTAAGACACTTAACTAGATAGGGAAGCACTTGCTGTTGGTGGAGCTGTCAACAGAGGTACTAAACCATAAGACATCACTTAGTGCTAATGCCAAGTCCATCAATTGATTTTTCTGAAAACTTTACTGTTTGTCTGTGAGAACGCATAGTAACAGTTAACTTGGAAATTATTGCAACTATTTTCATTTAATGTTTCTGTGTTTTGATTTCCTTTCAAGGTGGAGAATATATTGTTAAACGACAGCGGGAACTATGTTCTCTGTGATTTCGGCAGTGCCACTAACAAATATCTTAATCCTCAAAAAGACGGTGTTAATGTGGTTGAAGAAGAAATTAAAAAGTAAGTTCATTTTTAGGTGGCCTATTGTAAGCCATAATTGTGCTGCTAGGAAAGTGCATGTATTATTGCGCAGTGTGCACGTATCTTACTAATGTGAATTGAACTTGGTTGAATTTGGACTAACATTGACATAAATATCGTAAAACAGTGGAACTACTTCCTAGTATAGATTTCTTCTGTTTATTCACAGATTATTTTTGCAAAACTGAGACTCTTAAGAATAAAACCGTAGGAAAAAAGCATGCTGTTCTGAAATTAAATTTTTCAAAAATATGTCTGGCTACTCGCCATTTTACGGGTTTGATATTTTAAATTTTTGCTAATTTAATACAGCTAATGGTATGAGAGAAAAATAACTAGTGTAAATAAGGATTGGAATGCATTTATATACAGTCTTATTTATAGAGTAAGGTCCATGTTCATTCTCCTAAGACTGACCAGAAAAATATTGGAACTTTTATCTCAGGAGCACTCTCGAAAACATATATTAATTTGGTTTTGCGCCTTCGAGCTTACTGCTGCAGAGGAGTAAATACAGGCTACTTGTTCTCAAGTTATAAAGCAATACAGGGGTGTTTTTTCCAGCTCTGAAAAATAATTTTGACTACCAGTTTAGTAATTATTTTGAGATGTTAGTTTTTTGAAGTCCACATTCTGAATGTTTTCAATATGCAATAGGGAATACTCTTGTAGAACTCTTAAATTACATATTTCAAATGACTGGTTACTACAGTGCTTAAGCAAAGTGACACTTGCAAAAGTACACGTGCTGGGGAAGTAACATTAAAAGAAAATTTTTGCTGACAATATTTATTCTTCTGTATGATAATTTCATGTTGCTATTGTAAATATTTGTGATGCTGCAAATGCAGTAAATTACTTGTTTTGTGTAAGGCAGTTCCAGGTGCTTATCTGAAACTTGAGAGTGAATGGGGGGGGGTGGGGGTGGGGTGTGGCAGATGCAGAAAAACACACTTTCGATTCTGAGGCATACTTTTCATCTATGTCCTCTTTTGATTATATATTGCTAGGTATACAACACTATCATACAGAGCTCCCGAAATGATCAATCTTTATGGAGGAAAACCAATTACTACCAAGGCAGATATCTGGGTAAGCAAAAAATCAGGTACTGTCAAAAATGGAACTAATTAAGAGGTGGGGTGGAGGAGTTAAAAGCAGCATTAACTAACTGAAAAACTAATTCTTTGGAAGTGAAATATATCATGCAGCTATATGATGCATTATATAGTAGAGGTATCATTGGTAGTTATGTCTTCTGTAAATAAAATGAATGTGGTGCGTGATGATCATTTAGGCTCAAGGGGGACGCTATTTAGAATTTTTATTATTATTGTTGGTTCATGTTGCTCTTTGATAGTCACCAGTGATTTCTTGTGGATACTTGTTGGCAGCATGATAAGGAAAGGTGTTTTTGCTAGGTGTTGTGCAGAGAAGTAAATAAAGGCTCAATTCACCGGAAACGCTAGTGGTCTGGGTGATATGACAATGTCAACGCAGCTCTTGGGGTATGCTCTCATTTTGGTAGTTTGTTGTCTAAGGAGTCGGCGGCAAAGAAAGCCTTTTCAGAGCTGGTTTGTATATCAGCTTGTCACATCAACAGTGTGTTTCATAACGCAGCTTCTACATAACAGTGTAAGCATTGGCTGTAGCTAGGATGCAATTTGTTTCTTGTTGGTGCTGCTTTGTTGCGTGAAAGGCTCACTCTCATCCTTTTACAGTGCCTGTGTTTGTTTTTCACAGGCGCTTGGCTGCTTGCTGTATAAACTTTGTTTCTTTTCACTTCCCTTTGGAGAAAGTCAAGTTGCTATTTGTGATGGAAGCTTTACGGTTCCGGACAATTCCCGATACTCTCATAGTATACACTGTTTGATAAGTAAGTATGTGGGCAGCATGGCAATTCTTTTGACTTGTAAATCAAATAAAGCACAGAACATCCCACTAATGTAGGTGAGTGACTTGGATGGATGGTGCAGACTGGCTGGGTTCTTGAGTGAAGAGTGGGAGTTGCTTCTGGCTACCATCTGTCTTGTCTCCTTTCAAGGCCAAGTGCAGGAGTTACTTGCTTATCCATTTGCTCAACAGAGCGCTGTACCACAGGGTACAGAACTAAGGTGACGGCCTAGAGAGGAATTTCAGAAACCTAGGGTGATCTTCTTTGAAATGGCACTAACAAATGAGCCAGGTGAATGATGTACCAACAAGTCTTTCTCTGGACAGTTGATGTGTTAAAATCAGCTACTGTATTCTGGGCATTTAATGGATGATTTGGTCGTAACTTCAGAATTGAAAGAGAGTAAGACAGTGTAAAGACCTGCCAGATGAAATTGTACCTCTCAACTCAGAATAGCTTTGTTAGAGTTAAAAGAACTTTTTGGTTTCTTTGGGAGGCATGAATGATTTATTTTTTTTGGCTATAAACCATGAAGGGATAAGGGGGAATGAAAAGAGCAGCTCTTAATTTGTTCATAGTTCCTTTTTGCTCTTCAGTGTGTATTTTCTACGGAATGTCAGACCACTAATAGTATTTTCTATCCAAGTTGGACAGTTGTACTTAGATGAATTTGAAGTGCAAGCTTACTTTAGAAGTATAAACGTATTGAGATGAATTGTAGTGGGGAGAATTTTATAGTAGTTCTGTGGTTTATAACAGAACAAAAACCTGATAAAGCTTGTGCAACAAAGTGTCGGACATGAACTCTGGCAAAAGTTTGAAAGTGCAGAGTATGAAGGAAAATTTTGGACAACAACTAGGTCTGAGACTAGTGATCACTCTATTATCCAAGTACAGAGATACAAGATGCAATATTTACAGTAATAGTATTTTTAGTTGTCATTATTTTCAAACCCGCAAGACAAAAGATCACATGGAACCTTAGCCTGATGCAGTTAGATATATCTGTGAATCTTCTGTTAGGTACACTGAATTTTGTATTAACTCTAGGAAATTCTGTTACTATGAGTTGGTTTTATGTTGTTGGTCTCTGAAGTGATTAATAACTACTTCAGTTTAGCCACCCTTTCCATAACTGTCCAAATACCAAACAGCATATGTCTTAGCAATTATATTTGACGCTAGAAACTATTTGACTTGATAAAAAGTATTTAAAAAAAAAAACCAAAACCAACATAACAATAAAAATTACTCTTTCTGGGGTAAGCTTGTTTGGCAGAGCTGCTGGATTTCTTCTTGCTGGTAGGATGCTGTCTCAACAGGCTTTTTGGTATCCAACAGTGGTAACTTGGTCTTATCAACTTTCACAGGATATATGCTTGAACCTGATCAAGAACAGAGACCTGATATCTTTCAAGTGTCTTACTTTGCCTTTAAACTTGCCAAAAAGGATTGTCCAGTGTCTAATATTAATGTAAGTAGTCTTCTTTTTTCTGCATTTTTACTGTATTTTATAGGTAGCATTGAGCAAAGTCTACCAAACCAGCTGAGAAAGGTTATTTCCATTTCTTCTTAAGCCTTGTTCCTAAATTTAAAACACAGAGCGGAGTACGCTTCAAGTTGCTATTGCGTACATGCAACATTAGCTCTCTAAACAAAATATTTTTTAATTTTGAGGTCATACCTTATGAATTATATTTCTACCGCACCAATACCTGACTTGGCGTTTTGACCATTACTAATCTCTTGTGTCTAATGCAGTGAATACGAAATATACTACAGAACTTAAACTTGTTGACAATAGAAGATTTAATATTGTAACAGTCTTGTCGAGAGCATTTGGTTGTTCTAGATAAACCCTTTTTCTTAATCATTCTTATCAATTATGTTAATCCATTGGAAGGACTGCAGTGAACTGGAAGGCAAACAGACTAGTGCCTTGGTTAGGCTGCATTTCTACCCTTACTTTCCATATGAGTTTGAACGTTGTTGGAAAGTCTAGACTTCCTATCAAAGATCACCTCATTCACTGATCTAATTACTGTGCAGTGGAATTTGAGGGCCCATCAATAATGTTCAGTATTATAAAGTGATTCTTAAGATAGGCATCAGGAAAAATCCATCTCAAAGCTAATTTTGGAATAAATGTCAATTATGGTAAAGTCTGCCTGCAGAGGCAGTCAAGTCAACTTACTGAGATCCCTTTGCATTCCTGTATCCGTGGTCCCTGTAGAAGATGATGTTCAGTAAATAAGTGTTGCTTTTTGGAAACTTAGATTAAAAAAATCGGAAAACCTTGAAGTGCTTGCTGTTTGTAGATAAAGGCTAAATTTCAAGTGGTTTGAATGGTTTTGCATTACGCTGTTGCAGCATGTGATTAGGAAGTGCAATAACTAGACTTTGCCTCAAATACTTTGTCCTGAAATATGAGGAAGTATATAACTATCTTCACATGACACAATTTGAGCATTTACGATGTTACTCATAGGAGGAGTAGTATCAACTCAATCTGGTGACTTGAGAATATGTCCGTTCCTTGGATTTTTTTAATCTTTGCCCTGCAGAAAGGAACAGCCTCCTTGCTTGGCCTTTTGCCACGTGACAGACATTGAAAAGTGAAAGTGCCTGGAGTATTCTTACAAAGTGAAGCTGTTATGTGTGTGTTTTTCCCCCTGGAATGTTAAAACAGCAGTAAGAGCAGCAGTCTATGCCCTGCTTTCTGTTGCTGTTGATTTTTCTCTGGTAGTGCTTGCCCCTGTAGCACCCATGTCTCTCTTTTAAGAGAGGTGGCACAAAAATATGCACATGGACACCCCTGACTCTCCCCCTTGAAGTTTTGCCATGATATAAAATGACCATTATCGGTTAGGAGAGAGGCTGGCTGGGTGCACTACGCTGTGTTTGATGGCAGCTTGTTTTTTTCAAGGGAAAGTCAGAAATGGGCCTGTCTGTCTCTTTCCTACACACTTCGCTAATTCCAGGACTGATGGTAGTCTTCAGAAGCAGCGTTTGATCATTGATAACTCTACCTCTGCTACTTGTGACCAGATTGAGATTTGTGTCCTTTACATAAGGAGGTAGTGCATGTGGAATTAGAGATAATCTCCCTCCCTCCCCCCAAAATACCTTTTTCCTTGGTTAAGTGCGGTTTAGGTGAAACGTAATTCATTCAGGAGTTAGAGATGGGGGTTAGTTGAAGGACCATAGAAGCTTAGATGCTGCTTGTTTTTCTGGAACTTGTTTTGCTGTGGAAGAGTGAACTAAAAAACTACTGTTGTTTCATCCAAAGGTTAGGGTTTGTTTTAGTTTTCAAACTTAATGCTAAAACAAGTCTCTGTGCAGTCACAAGAAAACGTTTGGAGTAAATGTTTTACTTTATTGTTGAGAGTTGGTAGTGTGTAAATGAAGTGAAGTAGTTGACAAAACGTTTAGACTGGTAGTGGTTTTGTTTTACTTTTGCAACAGATAAGAGAACATAGAGATACTTTTAAATTTAAATGCTTCCTTTCATCTACAGCCGTGTGAGTGAGTTCTGCATGAAGCCTTGTAACATGAAAAGCTTGAACCCAAGTATTCCTCTTCAATATGTAATGATTTTTTTCTTTCAGGATTTTGTTTTTTTAATTTATTCAAATTTATTTTTCCCAAGAATTCTCCTGTCCCTTCATCTCTTCCTGAACCTATGACAGCTAGTGAGGCAGCTGCTAGAAAAAGCCAAATAAAAGCAAGGTGAGCAGCGGATGTGCCTTTCCTTTTTTTTTATTTGCTAATACTGTTAAGCTACATGTTTGTCTGAAACCTGTTTTCATATGTTTGTTAAGAAATGAAAAACTATCTTAGGAGTAGAGGTCATTAGAATACATAAACTGGAATTCTAAGAGCTTCGAGTCTCTCTGGACTCCGCTCACTGCTTTTTTTCATTGTATTGAGAATGCACGGAGAGAAACTGGGAGCCTGTTTCACGATGGAATAAGTAAGTGCTAGTGGTATGTTTCTGATCTGCTTTTTCTCCTTGTGTCATGAGTGAATTTTGAAATAAAAGTTTTTTTGTGGCAAGTGAGGATAATATGATACAAGTAAACTGTGCTTAGGGCTTTTCTCTAAATGTGCAAATCTAATCTGATGAAGGTAACTGGATTTTTTTCTTCAGAAAATTCTGATTTTTATAGCAAAAATACTCCCTTTTTTTTTGTAGTTGTTAATAAAAATAAAACCAAAACTTGGAAATTCCTATTCATGCTTTTTACTTCTGCTGTGGTATACGGTGTACGCTTAATGCTAATGCTGGAAGAATCCTTTACACTTTTATTTCTTGTTAATAGAAATCGTTTCAATTTTTGAATCTACTGACACGTGTGACTTAGGTATTTTTCTATTAGCGGTAATTATCAGCTGTATTTCAACTCTGACGTCATTAGCTTACTGTGAATGAGAAGCAAGTGAATGGGCTCATCTAAGCTGTGTTTGAGCTATGTAGATGTGTCGGTCCCATTTTACGGTAATGTCATGGTCTGGACGTGGTTGGTTTTGCTGGCTCTGCTGTCCATTGGTAACACGCAGTGGAGGGCAGGCCTAGAATATCTATGGAATAATGCTTTAAACTCCAACTAAATATGCTAGATGATAGTAGGAAGATTGATGGTTCTTCCAAAATAGTGTTTTCTTGACAGCCCTAAGTTACAGCAGTTTAAGGCAGATGGTGTCTTGATATAATATGGTAGGAACTAATATAAGGTGTTAGGTACTGGTGCTCAGATGGTGAATTAATGTTTTGAAGCAGTTGGACAGTTTTAAAAAAAATATTTGAAAATGCATATACTATAAACTGTTAAGAAGAGTAAAGCTCAGAAGTACTTTGGTTTTGAACGTCTTTATTGCTCTGGTTGACTATTATGCAGCTCTGACATACTGCAGGGAAGATGAAAATATTTTGAGCAGTTTAAGGGTGCTAGAAGTGGTAGGGGGTAATCCCTAACAAAAAGTAGAAATGAGTTGACTTAACAGATAAGATTTTTCTTAATCTTATTCCATGTATGTGTGAACAGTAATTGCTGACTCAAGCACTGCACATAACTTTCACTACAGTGAACTGAGTAAACCTTACACAGAGAAATTTCACCTAGTGCCATGGTCTACTTGGGAAAAGGGCTGTTGTATAGCTCCTTCTTAATGGTGTTCTGCAGCAGCCATACATCCTATGGCTGCAGTGGGTGGCGAGTGGAGGTTTAGAAAGGAAATTTTAAGGTATTAAAATCCAATTCAGCAGTAGAGTAGCACATGGTTTAGATGTAATTGAGCTATTAAGACATACATTGTGTCTAATTTGAAGAAATAGACTTTTTGTAATCAAGTCTCTTGTATGGAAAATTTGCTGTTTCAGAATAACAGATACTGTTGGACCAACAGAAACCTCAATTGCACCGCGACAAAGACCAAAGGCAAATTCAAGCACTGCCACTTCTAGTGTGCTGACGATCCAGAGCTCAGCCACTCCAGTCAAAGTACAAGTTCCCGGTGAATTCGGTAATCATGGGCAAAAAGGTAACCTAACAGAGTCTAAGGATGGACCAAAATAAATGAAGAATGAATTTTGTATTTGTTTTCCTTCTTGCTCTAGTAAGGATAACATTTAAACCTCAGATTCATCTGCTTTTTTTATATGCCAAAAAAACAAATCTTCATCCTTTCTGAAAGACTCTAAATATGCAACTGGTAAGTTTGACCAGGTGCCACAAAAACTAAATGGAAATTGTTGAGAAGTGAAGGGTTTTTTTCATTGTGATTAACACTGATTTTTGAACTAGAATTCCTCCTGCGGACTGTGAGAGTTCATGCTGAGTTTTGACTTACAAATAATTCACTGAAAGTACTGAGATCTTCTGTTTCCAAGTGCTTTCATTGTAATACGAAAAATACTTTCCCTGTGCCTCAATAAGTCATGAGATATCAACACCATGTAAAAACTTCACTTCTGTATTGATTGATGCACCTCACATTGCCCTGTGGCTGCAATAGAGGGGCAACAGAGGAGTAATTGAGGGAGACTGAATCGAGTGAAATAGGTTTTCAGTAACTCCTATGTGAGGTTTTCTTTATCGCACTCAAAAAGAGTTATGGCTCCAATAAATTTTCAGTTAAGTTGTTTTCATTTTTATCTTGAATACTTTCCTAGTTGCACTTGTTGTGTTGTTGTGTCTATTACAGTACATGAAGAGTAGCTTCAGGGAGGGTGTGGGGAAAGCTTCCAATCAAAAGGCCATTGAGAATGTTTGTGTCCCAGGTGTAAACAGCTTTTACTAGACAGGATCCAAATAACATCCAACTTGGAAAGCTTCTCCCGTTTTAACAGGGAACAGATAATTTCTGGGCACTTCAGAATACAAGTACAGCATGCAGGAGAGATTTATGTTAGTAACTGGTTACTTTAAAAACCAGAAGAACAATTCAATGGTGAAATTAATCAGGTGTTCTGTTTCAGGGAACTTGGCAACTGAGCCAATAGTTCCCTTAAAGAAAAAGAAAGAAATTGTATGTGTTCTTTTAATACAAAACTGTGTGCTTTGAGGGTTAGGATTTGAGATACTACAATGTACAACTTAAATGTTAGTGAAGCAGAAATCTTGAACCCAGCTTGGTGTGTCATGAGACCGAAGGAAGCTTCCTGTATCTTGTAAGTAGAAACTGTGCATTGACAGACCTGGAAGTATTTTTGGAGAAGCGAACTTAGCATCTGCCAGCTGTACTAGTTGTCAGACTGGGGAGGGAAGTTCATAAACTGTTTCATCTTGAAGTGTTAAATAAAGAGGTTAACTGCCAGGGAGCTGTTGAGGTAAACTTGAGATCAGTTTCTCAGTAGTATTGTCCGAATATTGCAGGAACCACACGACTGGGGAATGGACAAGACATCTTACAGTCCCAAGGGACCAACCAGCACCCCCCACAGCAGAACAGGGTTCTCCAGCAGCTGCAGCAGGGGGACTGGAGACTACAGCAGCTACACCATTTACATCATCATCAGCAGCAACCAACGATTCAGGATGCTTACATTCAGCACGTACGAGACTAATCTGTTAGGTTTCTAAGAGGCGCATGTTATGCTTGTTAATACACTTGCAATCAGATGCTAGTTAAACCTTTCTGTAGCTGCTGCCTGATGTGTTTTTGCTAGGAGAGAAAGAAAGGGATCGTCGTTCCTTGCCCCTTCTCTTTGCCTTTGATTTGTCTCTTCACAAGCACTGCAAAGCTTATCATTATATTTAAAAAGTTGGGGTTTTTTAGTATGCTCTCTTGTTTTTGCAGTTTGACCCTGAGTCCTGGCTTACTTTGAATCACCACTGTGTGGCTCAAATACAGGTTTTGTGTATGTGTAAATATGCTTAAGATAAAGGTTAGGAATTATCTAGGTGGCGATGCTATGCTTGCAGTACATACAAGGACTTTTGCAGGTTTCTGCTTTCTTCAATGTTTCTTGGTCAGTGAAGAGCTTTCTTTTTGTAGTTCTGTCCACCCAGATTTTTCAGAGATAGCACATACTCTAACACTTTCCAGCTTGCATGCTGTGAAGTATAATTGCTTAAGTTGTGTGTCATAAATAACTGTAAACTTAACAGAGCAGCTAGGTCAGGCAAGAACTTTCAGATCCTGTCCAAGGTGCCTATTGCTGTCCCTCTTTTTTTGCCCTGTTGAGACGTGTTATTCTTTAAAGCACAGCTGACGCGTTTTCCAAAGGGGCGCAGCACTGGTGAAAGTTGTAAAAGTTAGGATGTTAATTGGCCTGCCGTAGAAAAGGTAGTGCTGAATTCATAGTATAATTTTTTGTTAAACAGGCTGGTATTAATTGGGGTAAAAAAATGGAAAAGCTTCCAAACAGAGTCATTAAAATGCAGTGAACTGAATTGCAAGCTGATTCTTGGTTATGTGATGCCTTAACTGAAAAATGCTGTTGAGTCATATCAGTGATATTTTAGTTGTTACTTCTTCTAAATATCTGGATATTTCTGAAGGGCGGATCATGACTTCTTAAAGCCATTTTCTTCTTTTCAACTATAGTATCAACAAGCAATGCACCAGCAGATGGTCCAACAGCAGCTGTTGATGCAGTCTGTGTACCAGCAGCAACCATCCCAATCTCCGTATCCTGCAACGGTATGTCAAGAATGCAAAGTAGCTGGTACAATTTTAAAATAAGTGCTATGTTTGTAAGTCTGTTATGAAGATGGAGTAAGACAAATTTGTGAGGCGTTGTAATGAGCTGTGGATGTGGTAAATAGCATGAAGTTCAACATGTAAAACGATACTCAGTCTGGGGCTGAGGGGAGTTAGCCCAAATTTTGTTGCGCGAGCTTATCTGGAGTTGCGCTTCTGTATTTATCAGATGGGATATATCCTAAACTTCATTAAGTAGGTACATACTGACTTGAAACATACTTGGTGCTTAAGGTTTCCAGTAGTGACCACAGCAACAAATGCATAGTATGTTTCAAATTGGTAGGGGACACTGTGGTGTCAAATTCTTACTTTAAAAGCAAGAAGGCTGACTAGCATAATCTGTTTTTCCACAGTCAAGAGAATTTCCTGAAATGTTAGTTATTAATATTTGAAAATAGGGCATGAGGAAAACTAAGTACTGAGTGCTGAAATAGCAAATGCTGAGGTTATAGTTAGAAAAAGCTAAGTGGTAATATATTGGAAAAGAAAAATGGTATCACTGACCTGTTAGGGCAGTTTCTTTTTACTTGTGTAATGGACAGTTCTGGCTTCTTGCTTCTGCTGAAACTACTGAGCTGTTCTGGAGCGTGGTGGTTGTGGTTAGTGCATTTGGCTGCAAGGCCAGTATTGTTACGTAGCAGAAGAGATTCACACTGGCCCATGTGAATTTTAGTAACATGATCATTATCTCACTTAGGTGCAGCAATATCAGCAGGCTCTCCTACAGCAGCAGATGCTTGTTCAGCAGCAACAGCGGTCGCAACAGGCGCAGTCTCCTGAATATATCACTTCTCCACAAGATTTCTCACCAGCCTTAATCTCCTACCCTGGGTCACTTCCAGTGCGTGCTGGAACAGTGGCAGATTGTCCCTACCCTTCAAGCAGGTAAGTATTCCGAAGTAGATGTACCCAAGGGTTACTTATAGCTTATGTTCCTCATGATGAGCACTGCTGAATCCTTTCTTAAGAAATTACTTGCTTCAGTAGCAAGGTATTACTTAAAGCAGTTGGATAGTTGCTGTTTAGCGGTAAACAAAATTCTGGGACCGAAGTGGGACACTTAACTTTTTAACAGATGAGCCTGGTACAACTTTTTAAAGAACCTATTTTCCACTTTTTCTTGTTCACGGACTTATTCCAGGAACTGACTGCTAACCACTTCGCTTAGGATGGTCAGTAGCCTCTGTTGAATGAGGTTATGGGTTTGTGAAAGTCACTTCAAACACACTTTTAAGAGAGGCTTTATAGTTGGCATTTATTTGCTGGGGCTGTTAACTCGTGTGTGTCTTGATCAGAGATGGAGCACACCTCGTCAGTGATATGATCCCTTTGCAGGGGCCTGTGGACTTAGCCTTGCTTAATAAACTATAATAAATAATGGCTTTCCCATGAATTCTTAAAAAAAAACAATTAGTAGAATAAAAAAACCCTTCCCTTTCTGATTTAAAAACAACCAAAAAAAATCACATATTTGTCCAGTTTCACTAATATTATGAACTAGGTTATATATTTCTATACGTTCCTAATATACTATGTTGAAAGAGAAGCCCTTTGCAATTGTAGGAATGCTGCACTCTTTTTGGTGCAGTCTGTCTTGACACAGGCTTTCAGTTCATAGTGTGGCTTACGTGTTCCAGGTGCTGCTGTCATTCTTAGCCGTTTCCTCTTTCAACACACTGTAAATTAGAAGAAACTAAATATTTTCCTGCTGTAGGCTGGATTGATACAATATCACATACCACTGTGACCAGTTGGGCGGCTTCTTGCCAATTAGGTAATCTAATCCCTAGCAGAGAGTGTTGTCGTGCACTTCTGTGCCCATATCTGAGACTTACCAACTGTACTTTGATCAGATCTATGGACAGAATACTTTTGTCACAAATAGTTTCTGAAAGGAATCATTCCAGTGTGGAAGTAAATATGTGTATTTCCAATTTCATTTCTGTGTGTTTGGCCAAAGATTTTGATCCTGCTGTTTATCTTCAAGTTAATGACTGCGATTTAACAATGGTTTGCAATGCATAAGATTGATCTTGTAAACAAAAAAATAAGATTCCTTGTG
The DNA here is from genome assembly GCA_017639485.1 of Pluvialis apricaria. Taxonomy (NCBI): domain Eukaryota; kingdom Metazoa; phylum Chordata; class Aves; order Charadriiformes; family Charadriidae; genus Pluvialis; species Pluvialis apricaria. The sequence goes on from CM030010.1 coordinate 84,258,139, forward strand.
ATAAAGGAAGGGGTGATGAGATTCTTTTCCCTTGACAAACTAAACTTGCTGGTTGCTGCTTTTCTAGTCCGCTTCAGACAGAGAAGAGGTAGGCGTAATTTGCTAAAGCATGCACGAAAGGAAAAACGCATCTGGTCAAAGGTTTCTTCATCTGTGTAGATGAGACTAATACGAGCAGAAGGTGTGATGTCAACTGATTAAGCTAATTGTATCGCTTGGATGGGTGTAGGATTCAAAGACGCTTAATGGGTCTGCTAAGAAAAAATAATTTGAAAATTAAGAGAAGGGATGAAAACTTCAAACATATGTAGTACACTCTTTTGTGAGGAAAACAAGACTGTCTCCTGTGGCAATGTAGAAATGACCACAAGTGAAATACAGTTTTTACCCTTGCATGTCACCTTGATGAAGGTTTCTTTGCTTGGGCTACAATTAATAAATTGAAAAACAAAAGATCAGGGATGGCATACAGAAATGATGCAATCAAACTGTGTATTTCGAGTGAACCATTTTCCTTTAAATTAGCCTTCAGATGCTTTTGGGATAAGCTGTTAATGCACCTGTGTTACTTGTAGTATTTTGGCATAATGAAGCATGTCACAGATTTTCACCTTGATAAACAATCCAGTAATGTCTGTCTTTATTTGCTTGCATGAACTGACTTTACAGGTCAGGTATTCCTGATGCTGAAGCAATTGCCAGTTACCCAAAGCAGAACATCAATAACCCACCTGATATGTCAGGCTGGAACCCATTTGGAGAGGACAATTTTTCCAAGTTGACAGAGGAGGAGCTGCTGGACAGAGAATTTGACCTGCTAAGATCAAGTAAGGGACGCTTGAAGGCTTATTTTGCTTCACAGTAAATAAGGGCTCTGTAGTTGCTCAGCAGTTCCAACGCCTGTCTTGTGGAAGGGCCATGCGGTCTGTGTACAGAAAATTCTTTCTGAGCATTTGAGGGCAGAGTTGGGCCTGTCTCCTTTCCTTTCCTTTCCCTTTTTGAAAATATGTGTGCAATAGGAACTCACTGTCTAAAATTGACATCTACTGGCTCAAATACTGCAGAAATGGTAATATCTTAGCTCTTAAATACTGCTTGTGTCACCTTGATTGTCAAGAAGCTCTGAACAGCAGAGGTATGTTGTCAGATAGGAAGAAAAGTTTGGCTGCTTGCTTTATTCCTTTCCAGCTTTTCTCATGCACACCAGAGCAGAAGATTCTGTGGGTCTGATGTCCTTTGAAAATGCCTGAAAGAAAATTGATCTCTTACATTATGTTAATGTTTTGTAATGTCCTTTTTGATGAGTGGCTACGTGTAAGGGCTGCTTTATTGTTCTGATATGGCAATAGATGAATAAACTTTTTCCTCTTGAAGTCAGTTATCTCAATGGTTTTTACTTGGAATGACTTCCTTCTCTTAATTGCTTAACACATGCTCATTAGCTGCTCTTCTGAAAACTGGTTTTGTCAAGATCAGATTTATTAGTCAGACTTGTAAGATGTGACAATGTCAAAAAACAGATTGTATATACTTGGCTGACTATCAGCTAGTTCCTTGCAATTAAAAATGGAGTAAAGTTGAATTGAAAGTAATTGGAGGGAAAAAAACAACAAAACCAACCCAAAGAAACTATGCCTTCAGGTGAGTCTCTTTTTCTTCTTGGTTTTCTGTGTCCTTAAAGGTAGCTGAACAAGATGTGCGTGTTAACCTGTTAATCCTTAAGGAGAGTGGCTATTTGGTTGGTTTTGGTTTTTTTGTGAAACTGTAGTTGATTGTTTTTATTTGTTTTCTGTGTTGATAAAGTAAGACTCCTATTTTTGAGATGTGGATGTAGCCTGCACGCTTTTACAGTAAAATGGCTTCATGTTATCTGGGGAAAGTGCATAATGTACCAGCTGAAAAATAAGCATGCTTTCCAAATCCAAGTTTAGAATTTCAACTTATTTAGTAGCAGCGTTGAATGTCTTTAGGTATGCTGCTTCCAAGCGAAGCCTGAGTAGTCTTTTGAAATAACACACTCTTGAATCTGGAGAAGGTTAGCTTGAACCAAAAGGTCAGCACAACATGACCCATTTCCAGGATCTTTAACTGACTACTGGACTGCTGACTGTAGGTATGGTAAGTTTTAAGAGATTGATTTGGTTAAGCCACATGTTTTGAACAAATATAAGTGCAGAAGAAGATACTAACGAAGGACACACTTGAACTGGCTTTACAAAAAAGCTGCACAGTGCTATATGAGAAATGTGCTTGCCTGGACCAGCTCAATAGGCTGGTGATAGGAAGCCGGGGAAATAGAAAATGACAGCATCATTTAGGTTGGAAAAGACCCTTAGGTTAATGGTTGGACTCCATGATCTTACCACAGCCAAGTGCACCACTGAGGCATGTACTTAAGCACCATGTCTACACGGGTTTTAAATAGCTCCAGGGATGGTGACTCAACCGCTTCCCTGGGCAGCCTATTCCAGTGCTTGACAGCCCTTTCGGTGAAGATGCTGAATTGCATGCACAGTTAGACTTAGTAAAGGACGGATTAACTTGGAGCTCAGTGCTGCTAACTGCTGTCTCTAAATCTCCAGCAGTTACCCAGGTTTTGTACTGCATGTGTGAAAATATTCTGAAGTTTTTAAAGACTAAATCTACCTAGGCATGTTATTGGCTTGCCTCTTAGTAAAGATAATTCAGCGCACAGAAGAACTGGATGTGATCATAAACTTGATATGCTGTATCAGAAAAATAAACATTAGAACTTAGTTTTGCTTAGTAATCACCAGCATTAAGGGTTTTCAGTCACTTGAATACAGGAAACGTAAAAATAGATATAAAAATCACTATTTGCTTGAGCAGTAGTACACTAGATGGCAGACTTGCTTATGCATTACATGAGATGCAGTTACAGCTTCTCTTGGGCCTTTCAGCTTGATTTCGGTTGGAGGTGCAGCGGAGGGGGAGCATCGCTAGTTTTGATCTCGGTGTATGTGTGTTTGGGTGTACATGTAGATACCTACTTCAAAGACCTTAACTTTGTTCTTTGATATTAAGGAAGGTAAACCAAATATTGTATGAATTTAGCTTGCAGTGGTAATGCCTTTAATGCAGTCAAAGCAGAAATACTTATACTTAATGTTGTCTGCTAGTACTTTCTCAAACTTAAATGGATTAATGAGAAATTGGGAGATAGAGTGTACAATTAAGGCTTACACCTATAAAATGGTCTTTAACTGGATAATACTTCCTGGAATTTCCTCAGAAATATCTTAAGGATCAAGGCTTAATTCCGTTTAGATGTAGGTTATCTCTTATGAGAGAAAACTGCTGTTTACTGCTAGGTAATTTTTATTGCTCATTTGAGTTTACTGTAATCACTTTGCCACATAGAAGAAGGAGAATTGAAGATACAGGTTTGATAAATTGCTTTATTTTCTGTTACTAAACCCAGTTGCTGTCCTGTACTTCGTAACTCCTGTACAGTTATGTAAGTTTGTCTTTTTGCAATGTTACGTGGTGCTGAGCAGCATTCAAAATGTTAATCCTTTCTTTCCTCTTTGAAAAGCTTGGTTTGTATTGTTGAGCTGATGCTTTATACATAAATTAAAAATAATTGTAAATCTGTCAAATATTTTTAAAGCTGTTATGTTTGTGACAGTAATACATGAGTAATTAAATATACACAGCCTTTGTTAGCAGATCAAGATGTCATCACAATTTGTCAGGCTAACATTACCGTTTGATTTCGTGCATTTAGCTTAATGTCATAATGCATGTAGTGATGGGTATTGCTGTGAGGATTAGTCATTTCTCCTTTGAAAAGGGACCGAACTCCTAGAACAGCATACCTTGCTTACACTTGGTGAAAGTTTTCATAGCAAAAAGCGGACAGTTGCAGTAAAACGTAATGTGCAATTGAATGCAGAGTTCTGAACGTAGTGCCTTTGGGGAGAACTTCGGTATGGAGTTCCTGGTTCGTGTGGACACTGGTGGTGGTTGTTGTTATCGTTGGTATTAATGGTGGTGCAGAAGCAACACATGATGCTGAGATTCTGACAACATTATGAAGAAATGGATTTCTTAAAGAGTTCCTGTAACCACTGAATAATATGTGGAGAATTGGAAGACAAGAAAATGAGTATGCTTTCTCACCGGGCAAAAAACACCAGCATAGCCTTCATGCTGAATTGCAGAAAGTTTCTTGTTAGGCCCAGAATCATCGTGGTGCTTCAACAGAGACACCCGTGGGTGCGAAGCCAACAAAGCTCTGTGCCCATCTCCGGTGCAGTATGTACAGTATGAAGGAACTACCAGGGCCATCTCTACAGGGAAGAGCTGTTGCTCTTCCCGGGCTTTCCTTGTGCACTGGTGCTGCTTGTACTTCAGAAAGTCCCGAGAGAGCTGTCTCCTGGGGGATCTGGGGCCTGACACTTGAGTGAGAACAGCTGGATTCCTTGGTTGTGGTTTTAAATAACTGCACTTTTCTCTGGAAGGCTCTGCTGTATGATGTGGCATGTGATCGTGTCTCTGGCAGCAGTCTGGGCTGCATTCATATGATTATTCACTGAGGGGGAAAAAATTGTATCTTCATTTTAAGGAAGCTGCATCTGAAGCCCAATGAAGTCTAATATTGATAGCCCTGCTGAATCTGCTTCTGTTTGTGTGAAGGTGGAGAAACCATGACTGCCTCTTTTCTCAAACACTGATAAAGAGAATTGGATCTTGTTACGATGTGGACAAATGACACTTGTGCCTCAGAAGCCTGCAAAAATGGCTCATCTTTTTCCAATATCCTTAGTTTTGATGAAATGTCAAATTTTTAACTTTAGTTTCCAGGGAATTGTATCCTAGTACATATATGCCTAGGTGCTATGGAGGAATTGAAACCTTGTATTTACTCACTTTAATTTTTATTGCACACCTAGCACTTCAATCCATTTTCTTTTCCGCTGTCCCTAGAGCCCTGCTGCTGACTTTGGGAGATCTGATCATCATCTGGGGGCTTGAACTTGCCTAGTGTTGTGTGCTAGCACTTGCTGGGACTCTCCAAAGGATAGTTGAAGTCGTTGCACCCTTGCAAGTTACTCTAGAGTAACTCTAGAGTAAAACCCCCCAAACCGAACCCCTCCTCCCTGAGGAGAGAAAGCCATGTGCTTATGACCGTTCAGAATGAAGAATAAGTATTGCTGTTGGATGTAATGCTTGGCTGCTGTTTGTCTTCAAGGCTCAAAGCCGATGGTATAGAGCTGCTAGTCTCTGGTGCATCTTGGCTAATATTCTCTTCTGCATGGCTGTGTCATTCTAGGATAATTTTGTTCGGGTCTGTCAGTCTTTCCCTATTTCCATATGTGTGTGTTGAGGTGAGGGCAACTACTTCACCTCCCGCACTGGGAGCCCCCAGTTGGGACTGTATTTTAAGTAGGGGTTGCCTGTAATGGAACAACTCCCGCTTGTATTTCTTTGGGAGAGTCTACGGGTAGGTAAGAGAAAAAGAATTCACATTATGGACATTTGAACATGAACAGAGCGCTTGTCTGTGAAAACTGGCGTGTAATTTCAAAACTCTTGGGCTTTGTACACAGGGTTAGTACGCATCTGTCTGAAGTAGATGAGCTTGCTGCCTGGTCCCTGGGGGTTGCCTTAGTACAGCCTCCTGGTTGCTGCGTTGGAGGACTGAATAGAAATAGTGAGGTAGTTTGATACGTAATTAGGGCACAGTTCAGCTGCACGTCTACAGAGGTGAATTGTTGTGCTGCAAATCGTTTGCAAGAGCAGCCGCTTGCGGTGAAGAAGCGGGAAAGCAAAATGCTGTGTCTTTCGCACAGGGGGTGTAGGATGTTTGCTGAAGGGGAATGCCGTGTTGCGGGGGTGGTGTTAAACAGCTGATGGGCCTTGCTGGACCCTCCAGAGTTGCAATGTGGGGCTTGGGGTGCATGGGCTGTATCTGAAGTTGGCAGCAATGTTGGAATAAGAGCTTGGACAGAAAAACTTGTATTTACTGTTCCTAGTACTTCGTGTTTTTGACTGTGTTAAAAGAATTTTGTATGTCTAATTAAAAAATAAATAAATCAGTCTCGTATGGGTTGAAGACCATACAAAACAGATACTACATTTCTCTATACTCAAATTGTTTTTAATTACTAACAGATGTTAGATGTTGAATAAAAAGTACTTGTAGCTATTTTTCTGGGACAGTAAACTTGTCTCTTTTTGTGGCAAAGGCTGGCCAAAACTTGGGTAAATTGAATGATTTTGTATATTAGATAAGCATAGTGTTTCTGACTTCAAAAACTCAAGAGCACAGAGGTCTAGTAGTTTCTATTACAGAGTGCATAGGCTGCATGTAACTTGTAAGAACGAACCTTATTTAAAGCGTTCCGTCACCAAATACATGCTTCTCTTGGTGGGATGGGATTAACAATAGCAGGTGAATTTCCCTGAATGATCAAGAAGTATGAGTTCAAGATGTAGGACGTCTTTAAAATATCCCCCACCACCCCTAATCGAGGGGGTATTCCTCCCTCACCCCATACAGTAGATATCTTTGTGTAGGCCTAAGACCTGCCATTTTTATTTTATTTTTTGTTCTGTTCCATTTTGTTTTCTACAGACAGGCTGGTGGACAGGAGAGCATCTTCAGATAAGAATGTGGAGCCACATTCTGCTCCACAGAAAAATCCTCCTGAGGATCCCTTTGGTTCTGTTCCTTTCATTTCTCACCCAGGCAAGTTACATCTGTAGCATCACTACCTCCTATATATATGTATACATATTTACATATATATATATGTATGTATTTACCGAAATATGTACATCTGGTTAAATGACCAAAGAATGATAAAGGTGTTGGCTGCCTCATGCCAGTGGACGGGTTCAAGAGATTTTTTAATATGTTGATTACCTCCAATTAAAAAATATTTCTGCATCCCATTCCTGGTACTTGTGCAGTGTACAGACTACGTAGTCTTTGCACGGCAAACACATTGGACCAGTGCTCTGGGAATCACTTGGGTAGAACCAGAAGTGCTTTTGCTAAAGACAAATTTATTGCTAAGATCAATTTTTGCTGCTTTCCTGTAGTCTGCTTCCAGCTCACGCTGTTTCTTTAGTTTGGTTTTCCTGCCAAGTTAAGACTGTAAGCTTCTGCTGCATGTAAGGCATATTTTTCGTGCAAACTGAGTCCAAACAAACAATATCTGTTATCTGTACGGGGCGGAGGGGAGATTCATTACTGTGTTTCAGTTCACTTTTTGCTATTTTTACTTTGTATGGAAGTAAAAATAATGTTGTATGTGAACATTGACTGTGAATGTGAAACTGCAACATCCGCCAACTTAATTGCCAGTTTTAACATTTGCTTGATCAGCACTTTAATAATTTTTTTGGTACCTGTGGCAAAGTAAAGCCTACTTGACATAAATAATAAAAATCATGGAATCACGGAATTTTCAGAGTTGGAAGGGACGGCTAGAGATCATGTAGTCCAACTCCCCTGCTAAAGCAGGATTGCCTAGAGCACATTACTCAGGACTGCATCCAGGCGGGTCTTGAAAATCTCCAGCAAAGGGGACTCCCCGACCTCCCTGGGCAGTCCGTGCCAGGGCTCTGTCACCCGAACCGTAAAGAAGTTTTTCCTTGTGTTAGAATGGAACTTACTATCTTAAAACTTATGCCCATTGCCCCTTGTCCTGTCACTGGGAACCACTGAAAAGAGTCTGGCTCCATCCTCCTTCAACCCATCCTTTAGATACTTGTATGCCATAATAAGGTCTCCCCTCAGCCTTCTCTTCTCCAGGCTAAAGAGTCCCAGCTCTCTTGGCCTTTCCTTATAAGGGAGATGCTCAATTATAAATATATAAAAAATAGCTTCAATTACTTATGGAGTCAGATGCCTGCCAAACCTTTGTTGAGAGTGTTTATTTGATTGAGGTGCCTTAATATGACTTTTAAAAACCATTTTTAGAGAGGTTCAAAAGCTCAGATAACACGCCTTAAAATAAATCACTTGGGGTCAATCTAAGTTAGCATACGTATTTCCTTTCGGTTTCACCTTGCATTCCTGAAGATAGCCTGCTAGGGCTGCTGAATGCTCACAACCGCTCCTGTGCTGTACGTGGTGAAGAGCGAACAGGATAATGCTGTTGTATTCTGCAAGGCAATTTCTACCATTTCAATTCACAATTCTGCATCCCTGTCTGCTCCGGTTGTTAGAAAGACTTGAATTAATTCTGCTTGGTCTATTACTGTGTTCTTAGTTTCTGGTTTTGTTCTGTTCATTCAGAAAGGACAAGTTTGCCTTCTCTTGTCCCGTTAATATTCAGTAGTTCAATACAATGCGAAAGCAGTGTGGAGAAACGTTTGCTCTATAGTTGCAGTCTAAGGGTGGCTGTTTGGAAGGATTTACCCTAAAGTCTTCATTAAAGAGGTTGTTTTGTTTTATGGGTGAGCCTAAACTTACATGCAAAATGAACAGTGATAGTTACACTCGATCTGAGATGGAGACTGTCAGGTGTTTAGTCTCCTGTCTTGAGTACTCATACCCATGTGTCTAGGGATTATTTTTCTTATTTCCTCACCTTACGTCTTAAACATGTATTTGCTCATTGCTGGTTTTCAATAGTTATAATATAGCTTAGATTGTAATGAATGGCCTTGTTGTATTAAGTCATATGTTTTATTTTTATTATTTTGAATCCAAGCTTTAATTGTTCACATACTAAAAAACAAGGGGACATGCCTTCTCTAAAGAGGAGAGGGGGGGAAACAAGTTCAGTCATGGCTGAAAAGCCAGACTGCTTGAGAAGTGTTGACTTGGTTGTGAATCGTTGCCTGTTTCATTGGAAAAAAATAATGCGTTTTTCAGTAGCGTTTTTTCTTCTGACTCATAACTGGAATTTAAACAAGTGTGCATACTGGCTTGACTTGAAGGAAGATATTTTTAATTCTGTCTTAACAGTGAACTACACTTAAACAAATCTGATATGATAAATCTTTAAATCTGATGATACGTCTTTAAAAGCTGGTTTGTTTTCTCCACAGAATTGTTCTTTGAAATGTCTTGAAATGAGGTGTTGTAAGACAACTAAGAAAAGGAGAGTGGTGTTGACTTAGACACATTTTATTTCTAGTTCAGGACTCTCTAGGACAAATTTGATAGATGTCCTTAATATTTTGATTTCCACTTGTATTTAACATTTCTGTATAATATGTTCTTTCTGTTTTGTTCCCTGCGATTGTAAAAAAATTAAACAAGTAAACTGTATGCATACCTTAGGATCAAAGGGAAGATGACTGAATAGAAAGTGATACAGAGATTGAATACCTTGAGCGCAATTTCAGCGTTTGGGTGGGAGACTGTCTGGATCTAGTTAGAGCAGAAGGTGCATTTACTTACTGTGACGTGTCTACAGTGCAAATGTGGAATGTGTTATCTCTATGCAGCCACGTTACTAACCAATGAATTTTGACTACTTGAATTATCATGAGATTAAATGTTGATGTTAATACAGGCTATTTAAAATAAATAAAAAAAGAATGTTAATTAAAAAGTGGCGGTTCCTATTGAAGACGTGTTCTACTGTATTAACTATCTTGAGTTGGGACTGTGGTCATCTTCTGTTGTGTTGTTTTGCTGTTTGACATTGGTCTCAGGTTCATAAATATTGTTGTATATTGACTGTAGCTGAGCAGTCATGCAGAGTATTTATTTTGGAGGCTTAAGTGTTCTCTGCTGAAAGCAGCACCTTACTAAACTAATTTCTATCACCTGATGTGAGATAGCAGCAAGAAGCTGAAGATCATGTATCATGTTTTGACTCAACAGCTTAACATAAAGAGCTGGGAGTCCAGAAAAATGAGTTCTATTGGGTATGTTTACACATGTCCGGAAGGTGATGCATGGGCGATCCATCGGTGGAAATCTGAAACCTTTTATTGTCGCTGGAAAGGACCACGGGTTGCTGAGAGCTGTGAGCCCTTGGGGTTTTCCATGTGGAGCTGAGTGCATTTCAGGCCACTGCTGCTGCAAGGATCCCTGGGAAAGACAACTTGGAACGGGATGGACTAAGGCTGCTTATCTGTCAGAGCTTATGTGCTTATTCTTCTCGGGTGGGAATGGAGATCCAGCAACAACATGTATGTCACTTGTCATGCTATGCTGAGGGCAAATAGCTGTGTGAAATGAACTAACCTGTTATTGGGTTCCTCTTACTACAGTTGATAGGAACGCAGTGTAGCCGCACTTAGTGTTACTCACGCTTGGTCTTTATCCTATTAATTGTGTTTTCACAAGTGCAACTTGTAAACTTGCTATACACACTCTTTTACACCTAAATGTTTGTGGAAAACAGTAAAGGCTTAGATCTTGAGATGCCTGGAAAAGAAAATTGGCTTGAGGAACAGTTCCAATGCTCAATCTGATAAAAATAAAACTAACATTGCAAACTTAAGAAAAATAAGAAAGCACAGTTGGATAGCCAGTAATGGAGCATTTAGGACAGACATCTAACGTCTGGAAAAAAGATTCTGGCTCTTGAATGCCTGAAAAACTGGATGGTGACAGTGGAAACACTGGCTCCTCTCGTCAGCATTTTGGAATGGAAGCTTTTTGTTCGAGTGTGTTAACCTTTGATAACATCAAGTTGAGTGTTTTGGAAACTCAGAAGAGACACGTGTTTCCTGCTATCTTCAAACTATAAGAAGGAATTGTCATGAATATAATACAGTTTGCTGTTGCGTTGTACTCGGTGGCCTTTTGCCATCTTAGGTTGGTTTACAGTAATTCTTTCTGGGATTAAACTGGGCTAGATTGCCTTTTGCTTCTCTCAGCTTAATACTGGAATTCAGAGAAGTAATCAAAGATTTGAGGTAACTCTCAAAATTATATAGATGGACTGCGTGAGAAGCGGAGATGTTGGGAAACCATGACTGGAATTTCTTCGCAAGTGCTGACATGAAGCTGCCTGCTAGACATTTTGCTCTGGTGGAGAATCTTAGTGAGCTGTCTTCTGACCGCTTAGTGGGATAATGGTCTAGTTCAGGTCATCTGTTTAATTGTTCTGCTGAATGTTTGTAAAGTTAATCTTCTGTACTGTAGACACTGTACTTCTTGTATTTATGTAACTCACTATTCCAGCTGGGAGTATCTGGCAGAAACCAACCTGCTGCCTGCCAGAGGGCAGTGCAATGGGCATCGGCTGCAGACTTGGACACAATATGTCCCTGGAAGGACTCTGCTGCAGTAGCTCAATATTAGCATGCACCCTGTTTTAGCAAAAAAGTGCATTCTTGTGGCATGAAGAAAAAGTGGGTAAGAACTATGCATTTGGTGACTGTGTTTAACAAGGTTTCAAGCCACTGCAAGCTGTTATGTTGCGGCTTTGCAGCCCTTGGACTACTCTGCAGTCTGGAACTTTAAATGAAACACAACTTGCTATAATTTAGCCAGAAATTACAAACATGAGAACACAATAAAAAATACTGGAGCCAACTTCCTCTATGATGCTAAAACAGATCGTGCCATCAGTTCATGTTTCTTCGGCATTTGATGCTCTTGAATTCCTTGTTAAAAGATGCACAGATCTCCAACTTGATATGGCTGTTGTACAGTGTTCCAGGTTTAGATAACTTGACAATTAAAATCAGTTCATATGAATATAGGTACTCTGAAAATACTGTTTATGTTCCTTCATAACCTCTCCTGGGCTAGGGTTTCAGGTATTCTTCATACTATGTGCAGAATGCAGGTTCAGCATCTTTCCCTGTATCAAGATAACCTGTAGACTTCAGCTTTTCTAGATAACACTTCCAAAGTAACTTGAACTTACTCACACGTCACAAGAATAAACATGTGTGGGCTGTACCAGTGCTGTGCTTTTTCTCTCCAAAGTGATTCAGTGATCATCTTATTTACTGATGATTTTTTTTAATATCTTAGAGCAATCACTGTCACTTTGCACTTTGTTTTTAATAACGCGCTTCAACCTGCAGACTAAGTACTTGAAAGAATATCCAAGCAGGAGATGCCAGGCACAAGTGTTTTACTCTCCCATTTTTGTTCTTAAAAATAAAGGTGGTAAGCAATGTAAATCCATTACGATATTCAGCAGCTGCTGCTCTGGCTGTTGTCAAAAAAATAGTGCAGATTTAGTTGCAGCTTGTGGGTAATCCCTGGGCCTGACATGTGGCAAATTGTTCTGAAATGATGGTGGCAGTATGCTACCAATTCGAAGAAAGCTTAAAGCCCTTATGCCCCACTCTTTCACCACCCCCGCAATACCCTAAAATGATGAACCAGCAGAAGGCATGTAATTACTGCGGTTGTTAAGGGGATTTCATCCTCTTATAATCGGATGTCTCGAAAAAGAACATCAGAACAGAAAATTTCCTTGAAGACTGGGATCTTCTTAGACGATTAAAGATGTTCCACCTGCCTTGCATTTGAGCGAAGAACAATTGTCTCCTACAAGATGCAAACCTGATTAGAAGTGTAGTAATCTGAACAGTACATTGCAAACAGATGTTACTCAACATTTTGCAGCTTTGTGGTATAAATATATATCTGAACAGCCTCTGCAGCAGTTTAAGTTGAGAAGATTGCATGAAATCAATGTGACACAACACCTCATTTTTGAAATCTGTTTGGCCAGAGCATTAAATTGTCATTAACCAAGGAATTTTCCCTTTTGGGGCTTTGTTTCTATTTGTAGTGCTCTTAGTATTTATTTAATTTGCTAACTTTCCTAGGTGTGAAAGAGGGGGGAAACTGTAGTGGAGGAAAAACAAAACAAAATATTCCTGTCATGGGTTTAAAACTGATAGCTCTCTGGAGGATATGTTTGTTTCTTTGGTTTTGATACAAGTCCGCTGAAGTTTTCTCCCTGTCGTTGGGACTAAACCAAAGACACTGCAGATGAGAAGGTGCATGCAGAGATGGTTTCTTCCACGAGGTTTCATTAGGTTAGACTAGAAAGTGTTTAAGACTCGTATCTTAGACTAATGTCTGCTTGGAGCAGGTGGTGCTGTTTGTTTGTAACACCTCAGCGCAAATAAAAGAATAAAGCAAGATACTTGATCTTTCCTGAAGGATGCAAAGGGGGGAGCAGCGAGAGCACCACTCTTGAAATAATTCAGAAATAAAAGTGTTTTCTTCAAAACTGTGCAGCAGGAGCAGTGGCTGCTCCCAGCATCACTGGCTGTGTGCCCCTTGCTTTCCTGTTGAAGTTGTCCGAGTAGGGTCTTACGTACTGGTTCGGAAATTTTAATAATGTTGAGCTGTTACTGTAGCTTGGGAGTTTCTAATCACCGCAAAATTCACTGTTTCTTCAGTAATTCTGAGTCTGCCTGCAATACGATAACATAAATTTGCTGCTGTGATAAAGAAGTAATAATCAGGGCTGAAGAGGTAGAAAGCCAGAAACCCTGTTTAGAAATCATTTGTAGTGAAATGAGGGGTTGGAAGTTGATGAGCTAATCAGCTGTTAATTACCTGGTGCTGTGATGATGTTACAGCTGGAAAAATAAATATGCTTGTGATATCTTTGAGTGGCTTCACAATGGAGATATGTCAGAAAAGGTTTTCTCATGCTCAGGGACGCACATTTACAGATACACAGGCTCAAGCTTCCTTTTCCTGTGTGTTTCCCCATTCTTGCCATGAAAAAGGGTGTTGTATGCTATATTCCACGTGTGATGGCTGAGCCCCTCTGCCCTTAGCAGAACACGAGGCCACAACACTGACTACTGTCAAGACAGACTGCTCTGTAGAAAATACCTGAAAAATAACGAAGCGCTTCATATTTGCAATAATCTTGCTAGCTATTCAAGCACCTTCTGTGCCTCTGCCAAGGAGTAATGTGCTCAGCATTGCCTAGAAGAGTGGTTCGGAGCTCCAAGTTCTGTGACCAAAACACGGGGCTGCCCGCAGAGCGAGCAGGCAGTCTGTGTTTGCCATAGGACATGCCTCTCCAGCAATGGGGCCTTCTGGACTTCATCCCGGTGTCTCTGGAGATGGTCTTTCTTAGACTAGAGAGAGGAAATTTAGGATGCTAATATAGATTCCTTAAAAACAAGGTGGTCTGGACGACTGAGTCCCAAAATAATTCGTTGCGCATTGTCAGCGAGAATAACAATTAGAGGTGGGTCTGTTAAGAGGCGTTGGAGTGGCTTGTGCGGCAGTACTAACACACTGAGTGTGGCTTGGGATTCTGCTTTCAGTGTTTTGCTGTGTGTTGTCAAGTCCTGTTTGGTGTGTCTTCTGTCCAGAGAGGTCTGCTACTGTGTGATGAACATCGCGTGGCGTAAATTACTGGGTCAGTAAGTTAGCAGCTGCAGGTAGAGTTTGGGGTTTGTGTCTTGTCGGTGTCCTTTGCAGTTTGTTTTGCAGTGAGTGTGACTGTGGCAGCAATTAACAAATAATATTTAGAGCTTTCGGGAAGTCAGCTGTATTAGATGCACTGTGCTTTGGTTCTTTAAAGAAAAGTACATGATAGGTTGTTTTCTAGGTATGGAAATTATGTACAAAGGTGTAATCATTCCTTGGGAGTGTAAACTCATTTAGATATTGACATACAGAAAAAGCTTGGGTTTTTGTTGTGGGAATGATGTTAACGTCTAACCTAGAAATACTTCCTTTTACTTCTCATTTTAAATGTAATTGCTTTTATGTTAACATTAGTGTTTCAGTAAACATTGGAAACAGCAGGATTTGGAAGACGGGGGGTTATATAGTGCAATGTGAAGGCTGTACCTTTGGGAAATCTAAAGTAAGCAGCCGAATAATCCAGATTCTAATTTAGCGGGTAAAGCAAATATGTAGTATTTAAAATTACAGTAGATAAGAAGCAATCTGACACCAGAAGCAAAGCAGGAACAGCTCAAAGCCCTAATCACCTGATGTTTTTAGTCATTCTGGTCATCTTGTTTTTAAATCCATACACAAAATATATTGCTGCACAATTCTTAGTGTAATTTTAAGTGTGATTGCAAAAGAGCAAAATGGCTACTGTGAGAAGAAATCGGCCATCAATGCCTTTTTTGAAAGGAAGAAACTTTTCTTGTAAAAATCAGTATTCTGGTCTAAACTAGAGTGCAGAAAGAGAAAAATCTGACTTGGCCTGGAAGTTGCATGCTAATTTTCTTGTGAAAGAAGAAATTACCTGATAAATCGTTTTGTATGTTACAATGCTGAGAGAGTCACGAGCTGGATTCTGGCTGAAGATTCTTTTTCAGGGATATAACTGGTACACACATCCAGCCCCAGCTTCTTCAATCCTGTGAACGCGTGGAGTTGATAAAACTTCAGCAGTTGTTTAACAAAGCTGTAAATGGAAGGTGTTAATTTTAGTTAGGAGGGAGAGTGAGCGCTCTGTGACTGGAGCCGTTACTAACGGCTTGGGTGAGGCCCAGCCGCTGTCCCCGGGTGTGGGTCAGACGGTGGAGAGGCTGTTCCTGCCCGGGAACGGTGAACTCGCTGGCACCAGTCGGCGAGCGTAAAGCGGTTGCAGTCCCCGCCCGAGTAGAAACACAGTTGGGTGGGCCATTGTTCTGGTCCCCCTCTGAAGGTCGGTACCCACATAACGCTCAGCCTGGAGTGAGTAATCCAGCCTCGCTGTGACGTGTTGCACCCCAGTTTTCGGTAGTTGTTTTGTGTCTGCAAAGAGGTGAAATATCATTGCTGTTGTAGTGTTACACGTTCAATTGTACATTCTTAAAGCAGCAGGGCTGCCATGTAATCTGTGTCCTAGAGAAAAGGACATCTTCAAGAGCAAATACGCTTTCCTCAGCTGAGACCAAGTGTTTTGCTTTTCCTGCTACTCGTTCTGTTCAAACCGAAATCCCACAGTCGGTTACACTCCTGACAACATGTCTGTGCAGCAGCGGGGCTCTGACATAGGGAGAAACAAGTTTTGCCTAAGCTGGGTGAGTGCTGCACCAACAGCACTGTGCAGGCTGATCTGGGCTGCTGGCTCTTGCCATCTCTTTTGTTTGCTGCTGCAAAGTTTTTACTGCTCCCGGAATTTCTAAGCCAACCCCCTCACGAAAGAGCCGTCGGTGAATTGTTCACTTAGCTCTAGTTGTCGGGTTGTAAATAGCGGGGAGGAAGGTGTCGGAGGAAAATGAATAGATAAATTTCCTTCCCGTAGCGAAACTGAGCTGCCAGATCCTATGTAGAACCAAACAAGACAACACTTCCCTCAAATTTAAGTTAAAGCAATAGCTTTTTTCTGCCTGAATAGCTGCGCTAGAAGTTAGGGCTGGATTTGGAGCTTCGGTGTCACTGCAGAAAAAGACATTCTCTAAGCTTGACATACCAAGGCAAGTATTGTTTTAAAAAAAAAAAAAATTAAATAAGCTCTGGAGTGTTGCTGTCACAGTGTGTGCTTTGTTGGCTTTATTGGTGCGGAAGGCCCTGATGGAGAGCGGTTGTTTCTGCTGTAACCAAGGGGGAGCACTGGGGGAGACCTCAAATGCCCAAATGGCAGTGACCATCATTAAGCTTAATTCTTAGTGGGATTTATGTGTCCAAATTACAGTTTTGGTCCTGACTGGGGAGAGGGAGGGAGGGAGGGACTGTTTCAGACCAAGATCTGTGTTGGAGAACATCCTTGTCCCTGCATCTCTATTTCCGTGTAGTTATGTTCGCTGATGACCTTGCCTTCTCCCTGTAGGGATTGTTGCCTTGTGCCTTTCCCTTTGTGTGCCTCAACACACACTAGTGAGGCAAAAACCCCCACAACCTGGATCCGTGGTGGGGCTTTTGTAAGGCCCCAGGTCCCACTGCTTCAGCTGGTGGAAGAAGCTGGTGCCCTCAAGGGCAGGACAGAGATTGTGACCTCCTGTCATCTTCCCTGCAGCTTGGGCTTGAACGAACTTCTTCTCTCTCCCCCAGTCCCCTCTAAGGCCTTAGAGGAACTTAATTATCTTGGAGGTATTGAGTAGGATTGTCTCGTGCTGTGAAAGCTTGGGAGAGGAAAGGCCAGGCACTAACAGGGTGCCATGCGCTCATTTCCCTTTTGAAACTACCTTGAATGTGTCAGTATTGCCACATGTATCTGACTGTGTGGTAAGAACCTTCATACAGTCTCGGAGAACCGCTCCAAAAGGCAGCCTTAAGGGATGTGTTTGTCAACAAGGTGCATTTGCTCTCTGGTGTACGGGAGCTGTGCAGCAGATGGGTTGGTGGGCCAGCAGAAGAGCAGAGCCCTCGGAGGTCTGGTGTTACTGTGAAGTGGTACCCAAGATGTGAAGTGAATTAACTGAAATTGCTAAATACTTTTCCTTTGCTTGTGCTGAATGTTTCCATGACTAGAGCACTAAGTTTGTCAGAGCAGAAGCACTTCACGAAATAGGTTGTCTGCTTTTTTTTAAAAAAAAAAACCAACAAACAAACCACCACCACCAAAACCCTTAAAATCTTTCAAGTGCATTGGCTCCTCTTTCCCTGGAGAGGAGCAGCTGCCCAATGAGCGTTTACCAAGCTGGCTCTGGAGATCACCTGTGTCCATTGGTGCCCTCTCCGTGCCCGTGTAGTTCTGGATACCTTGTGCTTGAGGAGTAAAGCCAGAAGGTCTGACCGTGGGTCAATTTTATGAGTGTAGTTTGAAATACTAGATCTGGTTGTACCTCATTTCCTTCAGTAAATACAGAATATAAGTTTGCATCAATTCTTAGTATGTTTGTCTATGGCGTGTGTGGAGTATTTAAGAGTGTATTTCATGTTTTGTTTTGCATTTTTCTTCGGACCTGCAGGTTCCCCTGGAAAACAAGCGGATAACTCAGCCAGCAATCAAGGAGGTAACTTAGGGACCCCAACCAAGGCTGGAAAACTGTGCCATGCTTTTAGAGATCCCCGGCCAGGGAGGAAAACTGCAGAGGGACAAATGACTAAAGGTGGTGATGAGTCAGAGAGTGACTTTGAATCTGATCCTCCTTCTCCCAAGAGCAGTGAGGAAGAAGAAGAACAGGAGGATGAAGAAGTCTTGCAAGGAGAGAATGGAGACTTCAATGATGACAATGATACAGAACCAGAGAATTTCGGCCACCGACCTCTCCTCATGGACTCTGAGGAAGAGGTGGAGGAAGAGGAGGAAGAGAAGCAAAGTTCTGACTCTGATTCCGATCGTACCAAGCAAAAATCTGTGGACGGGCTCCTGAGCAGTAGATTCAGAGATGGTGTGGGAAGCGGTGAAATGAAAGAACCCAATTCACTGCATATGTCCTTGTCTGAGGTGCCAAGTACTGTAACGAAGGTGAACCCTGGCCAGGAGTTTGATGTGTTTGGGGCAGTGCCTTTTTTTACTCTGCAGCCTCAGGCAAAAGAGAAGACGGACAAAGATGTCTCTTCTCAGATGGCGTTTCCCAGCCTGAACCAAGAGCAGGATGATTTCGATGTATTCACAAAAGCCCCCTTCAGCAAAAAGGCATCTCAGCAAGATGGCCAGGTTGTGGGAACTGAGCCTCTGCTCTCCCCCACCTCTCCACGGAGCGTTGATATATTTGGCTGCACCCCGTTTCAGCCTTCCCTTCTCCCCAAGACCGGTGGGAGTAAAGAGGACCTGTTTGGGCTGGTTCCTTTTGAAGAGATCACAGGGAGTCAGCAGCAGCAGCAACAGAAGGTGAAGCAGCAGCGTAACCTGCAGAAACTTTCTTCCCGCCAAAGGCGCATGAAGCAGGAGGTCTCGAAGAACAACGGAAAGCGCCACCACGGCACCCCGACCACCACGAAGAAGGCGTTGAAACCAAGCTACCGCACCCCTGAGCGAGCCCGCAGGCACAAGAAAGCGGGCCGCAGGGACTCGCAGAGCAGCAACGAGTTCCTGACTATCTCGGACTCCAAAGAGAACATCAGCGTTGCGTTGACTGACAGCAAAGATCGAACCAACCCCCTGCAGACGGACGACAGTCTGCTGGATCCTTTCGGGGCGAAACCTTTTCACCCGCCGGACTTGATGCGGCATCCCCAGCATCAAGGGTTTGGTGACAGCCGCGGGGATCATGGCACAGTAGTAGTGGCAGGTAGACCTAGGCAGAGCTCCTTGCACGGAGCCATTCATGGCGGTGACGGGCTGAAAACCGATGACTTTGGTGCAATACCCTTCACCGAACTGGTTGTGCAGAGCGCGCAGAGCCAGCA
The DNA here is from genome assembly GCA_017639485.1 of Pluvialis apricaria. Lineage (NCBI taxonomy): Eukaryota > Metazoa > Chordata > Aves > Charadriiformes > Charadriidae > Pluvialis > Pluvialis apricaria. The sequence goes on from CM030010.1 coordinate 84,277,262, forward strand.
GCAACAAGCGCTAGAGTTCGATCCCTTTGGAGCCGCTCCGTTTCCTTCCAAACAGTAAATGCTTCCAATGGGTTCCCCCCCTCTGCTCTTGAGTTACTTAATAGAGGTTTTGATTAGTGGAGTAATTTATCTGGTTGAATTGACAGGGGCATGGGTTGTACGGTTTGTTCAAGAAGGCATGGCCAACTTGCATGATGGAATTTAGAATGATGGCGAATTTTCATTGTTTTGGGTTTTTTTTTGAGAAAAATAGAAAAAACAAACCAGGAGCATCATTTTCTTATGACAGATGGCTCCCAGAATGAACAGAGAAATCAGATATGAGTCATTGTCTGTCACTGATTTGGGGCCCTGGAACATACTGTCATTCTGCACTTTTGCGTTGCCTTTTCAGTCCTCTGTGATGTGCTGAGATGGAGGGAGGGGACGGGCAGAGAGCCCATGAAAAACATTTTCCGTACGTACAGACAGGCTAATGGAACCGTGGTGGTTCTTCGCGTCTCAGTCGCCGTAGACCCAAGAGCCAAAATGTGCTAATATCCAGATTGATCTATTGGAAGTAGTCGAGTCTTTGCTTCCTAGGTGAAAACTAGCTTTATTAATCATAAAAATAAAGTAGCCAAGTCCTCGAGGGGCTGTGGCCCAGAACTCTAGAGCACGGCTGTGGCTTGGGAGCTGGTAGACATCTATGCAGCTGCAGAGGTGAAAGGCAGATGATTTGTTTGTGTGCCTAAATGTTCATTTTTATTATTTTATTTTTTTTTTTTTTTTACAATAAGTGCCATTAATGTAAAATAGCAAACTGGAAGTTTTGAGTTAAAACTAAAGATACAGAGAATATAGTGGTTTGTGAGAGGAAAAGCCTGAATGTAGGAGAGTAAACCAGCAGGGATGCAGCCAGGGTCTGCCTGCAGCACTCTGAAGACTACTCAGTACGCTGGGGAGAGAGCCTGGTTTACAGCAGGGACTCATTTGGCACATGTGGAGTATTTCAGATGACTTGTACAGTTGACTGTGAGATAAAACCATTGGATTTATTTGATTACAAATTGGGATTTGTGTCTGAAAAGACCTTCTTTTTTTTATCTCTTGGATTTTTATTGCTAAGAAAACGTGTATTCTTTCAAACCTGTTTGTTTTTTAAAACAATAATTTTATGCAATGACTGTAACCTAATATTCTTCTAAGTTCTGATGATTCTGTTATTGTCCTTAAGTGTATTTGATAAGAAAGTTTTGCTAAATGCACTGAGCTTCAAAGAAACTTCTCTGATCCCGGATTTGAACAGCAGCAGTGAGGAGCAGGCAGCTGGCAGCAGCTGATGGCTACTGTACCCGCAAGCGGCATTTCACACCACGAAGCCTTACAGGCAGGACTGCGGTCCCGCCGCACAGTACCTCCGAGACATTCGGTGCACAAGACACGGCTCACGGCGTGGGAGCGAGCGGTGCTGGTGCCTGATGGGAAGGTGATGGGAACAGACTCGTCAAGGACAAGTTAGTGTGTTGCGGAAGTCGTGCTGTGCGCAGGCAGGACAGCTTCTCCACTGCCTGCAACCTGTGCCCAGCCACATACACCGTCTGCAGAGCCAGTACGACTCGGGACGCTCCCTTTCGCCTTTCCCATGGCAATCCCAAAGAGGAGGTGGAAGGAGGTAGTTCCTCCGCGTGTCTCAACTTTATACCTGCTCTACTGAATGCTGATGAGTAGATAATTGGATATTTATATATGGAGGACATAAGGGTTCCTGGTTGTGTGTCCCCGCGTCCCCCCCTTTTCATTGGAGGTAGAGTGGAATATTTGGGGTTGTGCTCCCTCCCCCAGGTCTCATGCTGGTTATACAGTCGTGCTGAGATCAGGGCAGGGGGGCTGGATCCCTTACAATATTTGGTGAAAATGACACATTAAAAAGAAGTCACTTGACTCCTTTGGGGGTTGGTTTGATAAAACGCTCCCTTGAATACATGTGAGATTCAAATTCCAGGTGCAGGGGAGGCAAAGTAGCACATACATTTCTGTACACCTTCATTACCTGTATCTTCCTCGGTTTTGTCTTTCTCCCAAGGTGAAAGTGGAATATTACAGCTGTGCTTGGTTAAGTATGCCTTTTTCAGGCTTAGAAATTAAGCTTTTAGGAGGTTATGAGTAGAAATGTTTCAACTCTATTTGCACAGGAGTTTCTTAGGCTTGATTACTGCTGTTCTCACCTGTTTTTTTTGTGCCAAAGGCTGTAAGAAGCGCACGCCAAGTTTTGTAGCATTTTCCGATACTCAGGTTAACTGTCGTCTTTTTTTTTTTTCTTCTCCCCTTTCTCTGCGCATGCTTACGAGCTGCCTTCCTGCAGCTTCCTTCTGAACTGTTACTTACCTGCCTAAAGAGCTGTTGGAACAGAATGCTGTGACAAATGGGGCAGGTGGGTGCAAACAAAACGAGAATAAAACAACAGGCAGCTGACCTGCGGTCTAAAATGCGGCTAGTCTTGGCTGGAGCCACGCAGCCGCTGCTTTCCTTGGTGGAAAAGCAACACCAGGGCTTGCTCGGCCTTGGTGCTGGAGGAAAGGGTTAACCGCGCGCATGGGGCCGGGAGGGAAAAGCTGCGCTCGGCAGACTTAGTCTGGGCCTAAATGTTCAGATAAATGAAGACTAGAAGGAAGCGTGTTTGGTGTTTGTTCACCCCGAGACTTGAGGCTGAGGAGCGCCACAGGTTTGCCTTGTGTGGTGGGTTGGGTTGGTTTTTGGGAGAGGGTCCGCAAGGGGCTGTATCGCAGTACTGGAGAGCTGAAGCGAGGTTGTATGCAGAACCCGAAAAAGCCAACTGTAAACCCCGGTTGCTCTTCAGCTGGCATAATGCTCTGGCTGCGTATGAGTTACGGCCAATGATATTTGCTTTCTAATGGCCTTAATAAACCTTGTTCTTTGTATTCTAGTTGTGAAACAGGTTTTCGCATAAGTCTAACTAATTGGTTTCTAGAGTTAAAATTATTTGATCCTTTCTTGTGAGTGAGAAGAGATTAGTATGCCTCGCTAAGTTGACTTTGCGTGGTATATATTGTTTATACACAATTAAACCCAAGTTTGGGTTTAATTTCCACTAAGATCCACTATTCAACAGAGACAAAACATGGTACTGTTGGGGAACGTGGTATCCTTTGGCCTTTATTTGGTGTGCGTGCGTGCTCATGTGTGTGCTTGCCATGGAGCGTATCGTGACCTTACCTGAAATACGGGACAGCCCTTGCTGCCCCAGGCGTGTCCCCTACTGTCCGTGAAGACGGTAACGGCAAGGTAAGGAGCTGATGCTTCCCTTCCAGCTGAAAACAGCCACTCCTTTTTACAGCTTTCCTTTCAGCACGTGGAATGACTGAACCACAGGCCTGTTAGACTCAGCTGCTTGAGAGAGAGATTCTGTCACAAGGTACTAAGGAGCCCTTAAAGGTCAGGGTGATTGAAAGGAAAATAAGGCAGTCGTGTTGCTCTGCAGACTCTCAAACGGCCTTGAGACGGGCGCGCTTGCTTTGGCTGACCCACAGAATGTGGGACCCGTGAATCCCAGCTGTGGAGGAAGTAACTTTTCATCATTCTGGGTGTCCCAGTTAGTAAAACCAAGTACTGTGAACATAAGTTGATATATTTGCTACTGTGAGAATAAAAGTTTATCTGGATTTTTTTTTTTTATACTATAGCGTGTATTTTTATATATGAAAAGTATATATAAAATACACACATGCTCGCACACATCACGTATCTCTTGGAGTTGCTGTGTTTCAGTAACAGAGCAGCCACAATCACTTCTGTGTGACTTGAGGGAGCGAATACGAGTGGAAGCTGCAAAAGAACAAGAGGTGCAAAGGGTGGCTGCTGCGTTACTTCTCTATAGTGCTTATTTGGAAAGGAAAATCAAGGAAGTTGTGTGTATAGCTAAATTTGTGACTAAGGCATCACCTGATATTAAAGAGCATAAAAACTATTTAAAAATTGCTGGCATTCAGCTTTTAAGTGCACTTTCCTGAACTACACTTCCATTTCTTGTTAGACTTCAAGTTTCTAAAGCTTTTTTGTGTACCACTAAACAGAGAACTTTAACTTTTTTGTGAAACAGATGTATGTCATAAAATACTTGCAGTTGTTAAATAAACAAATGTGATAACAGCGACTTTGCAGATCTCCTTAAACATCACATTATGAGGTATTCACATTTAGGTTTCAGTTCGCTTGCTTTAAGCAACGCCGCTTCTGCTGATGGTTTTTTGTGGCTGTAGGCTCCAGTCACTCTTTTAAAAATGTTTTAAAATATTTGTGTTTGCTGCCCAATCCTCTTTCTTAGTCCAGCTTGTTAAAAACCTGTTAATTGTGTGCAATTTTAATTCCTTAGGGTCAGTATTACTCTTTACAGCCTTCCCACAGAACAGTTTGGAAAGGACATGTTCCGGTTCCTAGGCAGTAGCTGAAGCTTCACTTTCCTGTAGCCAAAACGTGAAGTGCAGTTCCCCATGCTCCCTCCACGGACTTACTTCTGCACCTAATCTTCTAGACATGATTTTCATGAGATTTCACCCCCTTCTCGCAATTGTTTACCAGAGTAGTTTGCTCTTGTGCTGATTTTACTCAGAGGTAAGCTGAAGTAGGAATGAAAATGGTCCAGAAAAGATGGAGTGGCAGCAGAACTCAGTTACCAAACAGTAGCTTGTGTCCTGGCTGTTCTGTCTTCTGCCTTTTGCCTGTTTCAGTCTAATTTTGTTACAAGGAAATACAGTTTTACGGCAGACTTCAGCTTTTAGATGAAAACAAACAACTGTGGCTGTTAAATTCTTGCTTTAAACAGTTCTTCATGGATGATGGGGTCCCTTCAGTCTGCATGCTGCCCATGGTTTAAAGGCTTGGTGGAGCACTTCAGGCAGTCCTGAGGGTTAACTGGCACTAAATGTGGTGCAAGCACCAGCCACGTGCTGCAGGACGGGATGAGAATGGGCACCGGGATCGGGGGGCACCAAGGCAGCCCTGCCGGCAGCGGGCTGTACGCACAGGCACTCTCCACTGCGGGACAGAGCTTTTCTGCTCATGCCATCTCTGGTAAAGGGTTGGTTTGTTTTGAGCCTCTGCGGTTACAAAGAGCAGTTAAAAAAATGTTCTAGCTACAGTTTTTTGTTGTGTTTTTGCAGTGTAACTGCTAGCACTTGATTCCTCATCACTAGTTTTTGCCTGCAGTTGAACTACTTGTTAGTGCAAAAGCACGTTTGCAAAGCTGAGGTGGGAAAGAGTGCTGCTGTTTCAGTTGAAGCAGAGTCAGGATGAATCTTTGCTCCTTTGGATTCGGACACAGCCACAGAAATGGCCGGAGCTCTTAAGATACCAATGAGGCCCTGCTCGGAATCTACATCTAAAGGTGGCAGAGTGAAAAGCTGAGTTCATGAGCAGACTGGCCTTGAGCTGCTCCTCCAAAAACACAGAGAGCACACTCAGCATCGCTAATAGAATGTACCACACACAATACTGGAATAGTGCTGTTCGAACACCTGCCCTCCCCTGCCCGTCCGTGCTGTGCCCTGGTACTGCGAGAGAGTCTCCCTGTGTATTTAAAACCCCAGGGGGTGACAGAAGTTGCGTGGTTAAGCAATTCACATCTGTCGTTTCACTGCGGGAGATGCACAAATGGTGGTACTCTAGGTAACCATCCAATGAACTAAAATTTATTTACAGGTTCAGTATATACATAAAAGACCATCATGCAGCTTGATCAATTTTGTCAGGATAATAAAAAGGTACAGCTTTGCAGTCAGTTTCCTTACCCTTTGAAAACTGCTACAGTAGTTAGAGTTTACATAAAAAAAAATATTAGCAAACTACAAATCAGTATGCTTTCAATACACAAACACATTCTTCAAATATTATTGTTCACATAACACTGGAAACACGCTTTTATGCTCGCAGGTTCCTTGTCAGGCTTCAGTAGTAGTAATTAGTGCACTTGAAACTTGCTAGGCTGTCAAGTTTAAAAAAAAAAAAAAATTACAAAATCAGTGTTTACACTGAAAGGCTCAAAGGTACGGGAGTTGACTCTTAAATGCAAAGTTGGTTCTTGCTGTTACTTGTTTCTGAGTTGGAAAAAAAAAAAACCAACAACCCAAAACCACCCGCTGAACTTAAGGGACAGTTAGCACTCCTCTCCAGTGTACCGGTAGAGAAGTCAGTATCCTGCCTTCTCCATCCCTGATGAGAGCTGAGGTGCCTGACACTGTTTCCCTCGCTATTCCGCATCTCTTTGGCACAGCCCTGCTGGGACAGGCTGCGGGAGCGGGGCTCCTTTAGCCCAGGGCCAAGGCAGCTTGGGGGACATCTGACAGCCCCAAGGAGGGCACTGCAACAAACTGGCCTCTACCCCTCCGAGTAACTGAAATCCCACCAAGGGAAAACCCTCTCTGAGAGGAAAAAGGCAACAGCACAGCATTGACAAGGCCAACTGGTCATTAAGGGCTTCTCGTGTGTTACGTGGCCTGGAGCACGGTTGCCTGCGGTGTCCCTACCCCCTGCGTGGCAGTGCCCTCTCGTCTGGCGCCTCAGGTGTCAGACAACAGGTTTGAAGTGTTCCGAGGCCCCGGTCAGCGCATGGTGAGCCGGCTGTTGTCAGACCATCACGACAGGTGAGAGAAGATGCTGGGACCCTATGGAAGGCCACGCTGCAGGGCACCCGGGGAGCTGTAGCGAGTTTATAATCTCAGAACAGAACGTTTCTGCCTGTGGTCAAGGCAGGAACAGTTAGGGTATCTCTGCTTTCTAACGTTAGCCGTGCCGATGCAATCGTGTCCTGCAGCAGCTCCGGTCCCAAGATGAACCTCTTCGGATTATGTCACAGCAGCATCTTGGGGCAAGTACTGTCCAAATGTCCATCGCCAAATGGCTAATGCTGACTAACACTTGATCGTGTGACCTCTGCTCAACTCAACTGTAAACACAAGCACAGCCGCTGTATAGAAGCCACTTTGAAATGTTGATTTTAACTCTAAATTGAGAATAATTCCAGTCCTGTTTAAAAAACCCATTGAGCTTAATGTTGCTGAGCTACAGCTACCTAACAACCTGGGTATTTCATGTCTCCCTAGCATCGTGTGTCTAAGAGATGGTTTGACGAAAGATTCTAAAACGCAAGGCAACCTTTTTGACTGCGGCAAGCTTATGGCGGTAAGTCCCTTTGAGTAAGGAAGTCTGCAAGTACAGTCTAATACATCACATGTTAAAAGGCCAAAGTTCAGTGATTTGAATCCTCAGCAGGTTGATTACTCCAGGTGTGTTATTTCATCCTGTTAAATAAGTGTAACTTAAAAAAATTCTTAGCAACTCTACTGATTGCAAGATAGTAATAAACATGAACACACAGGCTTAGTGCTACTCCGGAAATATTTTAGAATACTAATTCCAAATTACCAATGCGATCTAGAGAAATTTCTTGAAGTAATGGCACTATCCGTATTGGGGGAGGCAATTTTTAAGATCTGAAACGAAGATATAGCTATGGTGGATGACACGTGATCTTCCGGAAAAAGGAAACGAGCTTGTCCAGAAAAGTACAAGAGTCCACTGCATTCAATTTTATATGTTACCGTACCGATGCTGAAGCATAAGCACGTCATTCAGGCAAAGACTCTGAAGGATGCAACACACCATACCGGTGTGATTTACATCCAAGACCAGGTCCCACAGTTACCGGGGTTTTATAAGCACGCTGCCAGGAGCGGTTTCTTAATTATGCACTTGAACAAAACCTGAAAACCTGGTATAAGGGCCTGTTAGCTCAGCAAGAGTAATGAGTTCTGTTGTTCGTGTTTAGCGAGCAAAAAAAGTTCTGCTGCGATCCAAATGCTGAGTTTTCCAGCCCACCTTTCCATTGTCCCACTGCAGGAAGACCAGTTTTGTACTTGATTGCAGAACAGAAAATGAACATCAGATTCAGGGCAGTGCTATTGGTTTCTCCAAAACTCCAAAGTCCCAGCAAGCGGGTAACAGTCCAGAAGTCAGAAGAGGAACTGCCTCAGTGCTTAACCTCATAGCTCAGCTCGTTAGGCAAGGTCCAGACCCTCAAAGTGAGATGTTTCATCGCACAGTGCCTCTGAAATATAGTGGAGAAGGAACTTTAGTCACTCACTATGCATATGAAATTATCAACACTTACAGATTTTCAAAAAATCCACATCAATGCTCAGTAGGCTGAAAAGCTGACAAAAGCCTGAGGAAAAGGCTACTTGGGAACACATACTAATGACGGCTTGAGGCTCTTAACGTTGTGAAACAGAGCTGAAAGGGATCTGGCAGACCCCTGTCCAGCCTGTTCTAAAACTCTGCTGCTCAAAGGCATTGAAGTCTCATGGAGCCTCATGCAACAACGCAGTACAGATGAGCAGAGCGCCTGGCATTGAGATAAGTACTGGTTTATTTACCAGCAAGTGTTCCACCAATCAGCATTTTCTGTGTGGAAGCTAATTACAGAGGTTGACTGAAACTTGTGACAAGTTAAAACCAGGACTATTTAACCCTGTACTTGTTAGGATATTGTGTTCCCACAAGTATGGAAACTGCTGTACCTTCACTCACAAGTCTGCGCTGTACTCGGGACAGGGCTTGCTGTGTCGATATTGCATGATGTACACTGTGGATTGATGCCACCAGTACAGCATCACCACTGCGAGGATATGCCACACTTGGTGACTTGAACCGAGGTAGTTCAGCTGTCCTGGGGAAGAAAAAAGGCAAGTGCTTCAGTTGTTAAATTCAGCAATAACTTATGCCATACAGTTACCAATCAGTCTCCTCCAAAGCTCAACCACACACTCCTCTTACTGGGAGGCAGTGAAAGTTCTTTAACGAACTTGATCAGAAGTTGTGTGCTTTCCCTTGATGCAAATATGCGCAACGTTTTACTCTATATGAGAATAGTTCACATAGAACACAGGCAACCTGTTCTCTCACAGGAATTTCGGGACTCACAGCAAGGACTGCCATACTGCAGAAAGCTTAACTGCAGAAAAAACACCCAGAAGAGAGTTTCCTACCTGGGAAGTATCTTTCTGGAACTTTGGAAATATAGAAGAGAAAAGCTACAGCAGCGATGAAGTACATGACAACTACACGCGGAGCAAACTCCTGCAAAAGAAAAGGAAGCTCTCCTATTCTGTTAGAAGGTAAAAATAGGAAAAAAAAAAGTCCCTAAAGATGAAAAAGGCATGACAAAACTGAATCTTGTTTCACTGCTTATGTAATCTATGGACAAAATCCAACAGAGAAACCAATGCCAAAGTCTGGGAAAACCTGAAGGGGAAGAAACTTGTTTTATCACAACCTCTCTGCTTCAACACACAAGCTACTTAGTGTTTCTGTGCAGCAGACACGAAATTTGTCAGTAAAAGGACGTCTTCCAATACACTCAGCTTACGCGGGACGGCCAGGATAAGCGAGAAGGATGACTTCAGTGCAAATCTCAATTACGGGTTGGCATTGCACTTGCTAGAACCCAACGCCACAGGAGTACTACATACTGGATGGTAAACAATCAAGCAACCCATGCATGAGTTGCTTTTTGGTTTCCTTAACAGAAAGTTTTGTTAACAGAAGCGGAGCACTTTTCTGAAGTATGGAAACAAAATGTATACTGTAGCTGCTACACCAGGAGAAACTTAACTGGGGAAGACTGTTTACCCGATTTTTAGAAGGCCAGTGTTAAATGCTCTGGCTACAGACTGCGTATAATCCTAAGTGTTGCTCTTCCACATTCACCAGCAGCTCTGGACTGGGCTAAACCATCACCCCAGGTGGTGATCCTCCAGCAGGACCAGTCTAAGAACGTGCAGTCTCTGCCCACTGTGAAAAGGGAATGTTTTCTTCAGCAGAATTAGGTCCTTAGGTAATTGCAATGATTTCTGGGGTTTTCATACAGACCGTACTTTACTGCCTTTAGCTGTACTGCTCTGCTTTTTTTTCAGAGCATAATTTTAAGTGCTAAAACAAGAACAGGAAAATAGTTCAGTAACTTCACAGCAATGTTAAATGAGGGTTGCGTAAGAGGCAGAGGGCTGAGTAGGTAAATACAGATTTTTTTTAAATTTTTTTTTTTTGCTGCCAACCCAGGGAACAGAAGAGGAAGCAAATAATCATCTCATCAGTGTCTCCTGGTTCCCCTCTCTCGTCTGGGGCTGTGGAGGCGGACAGCCCGGAGCACTCTGGACAGACTGCTTCCCATTCCGCAGCTGACTCTGCTCTTCCCTCCTGGCCCTGGCCCTGGGGTGAGCGAGGGTGCGGTCCACCTACACGGGCTGCTCTGTCCCTCAGGCAGGTGCACTCGCTCACATTTGTATCCAGTTTTCCTTCTCACAGCGCAGTTTTAAATCAGTGAAGCAGATTTAATCTACTCAACCTGTTTACTGCTCCCCAATAAATGTCTAAGTGTTTGCATTTGGATCGTATCATCCGAAAGAATTCTGTGTTTAAAGAAATTCTAATTAGCACTGCTTCCCCCTCATTTCCTGAAGTGCAAGAGGACTGAAGGAAAATGGCAAATGAAAAGCAACGGGGAATCTTATTTCCTTCTTTTTTTCTTTTACCTGTACAATAGATGCACCAACGCCGCCATTGAGCCAAACCCAGTGGATGGTGGGAATAATTCCGTATCCAGACACCGAGCAAAAGATGATGGAGCGCAGTCTGTGCCACTGTTGTGTGAGGTAACTGGGATGAATCTGAGCAAAAAATACTGCCAAGATCATTGCCAGCACAGTGATTAAGTATACCTGACGCCAGTACTGGGAAAAAAAGAAACAAAAGCAAGTTTGTGGGTGTTCTCATCATGTGTAAAAGTAAACTCTGGGTAGAAAATTAACATTACTAACTGTAATGATGTACCAATTCTCCTGTCACTGCTGCGAGCTCAAATGATAGGGTTTGAATGAACAAACTTGTACTTATCAACTGACAGTGAGGGGAAGGGACTCTATATTGCTCGGGTACACCTCGTAGAACATCATTTATTCCAAGTAGTACCTTCACCAAAACATTTAAAATATGCCTCTGCCCAAGCAAACTTGTGCGCTGCATCCCCTGCAGGCATGGATGTAATCTAGGCTGCCGAAGCTAACCAATTTTACCTATTCTCTATTAGATAAAGAGAAAATAGACTTGTTTCTGCCTCATGTAGGCTACCTGTTGGGAAACGATGTTTAAATTACTTGTGATGGGGATGCATCCCATAATCAGCCTCATGCATTTCACAAAGGTAGGACCCGTAAAGTTTACCCTGCCTTCATATAAGTTGAAGTATGTTCTTGAGGCTTGCGTGATTGACAGCTTGAGAGGATAATCTCAATTTGCCCATCACTTCAGCAAGCAAAGCTGTACTCCTGTCAGAAGGAACTTGCTTCAGTTTCCATCTCTGCCTGCTGACTAATGATATGTTTGGACACCCTGCAATGAACCCCCTTCCTATGGCACAGAGACGACGACAGTGAGACCACAGGAACTAAGCGTTACATGAACAAATGCTTCAAACTTACGTTGTTACAATAAAATGCATAAAACACGCCTGACACATAGCAGCCCAGGATACCAATGGAAATTCCCGCATAATCTAACGCCATCCATCGTCGGCTGGTCTTCTCTGAGCGGTGGCAACAGAAAAGATGATATCCTACTGAGCAAAGCATACAGACCTATACAAATGTTCAAAAAAGGATGCATTAATTTTGTAAAAATCAACAGGGAGTACTGCAAGCTTACATTCTGAAGCTTAGAGCATGCGCTTGACCCGTTGCATGTTCTGCAGTGCAACTTGGGTGTAGGCAGCTATGATTCCTGCCAGTAACCAACAGAAACTAACATAAGCTTCTCTGGCAGAGGGAAGAAGGAACAGAAAAGTTTGCAAGACTTGATAACCCCAAGCGGCACAGCTACGACCGGACCAAGAGGCCCAGAGAGGAGCCAGCAGGCAAGGGAGGAGGGCCATGGCTGCACGAGTACCGTGGGATGATGAATTCTGCTAGGCCAAACTACTACAAGCAGAAACCAAAGCCCAAATCTGCGCCGACTGCCCAGCTCCCATATTACCGAGGGAGCACACAAGAAGTTATAAACTCGTACGCACAGGCCACTTGTTTACTTCCAGGCTGGCATCAATTTTTTTCCCTGAGAAATGTTTTTCGTCTTTCTCTGCAACCCTCAAGAGCAATAGGGATAAGCACAACAGCAGCACTCTCCAGGCCAGCAAGGGAGTTTTCCCCCCATTTGAGCTACCCAAAGGCATCCTTTACTCATCAGGGAGCACGGACAGTGCTCTTCAAAGTCATCCTGTCAAGACCGCTGCTGGCCATGCGTGCTTTTTTAGGGATAGCACACTGTACAGGAGCTTCTGCGGTCAAATGATGACACACTTGAAGTCTGCTGTTGAGAACAGACTTAATCTGACACAGAAGGTAAACAGCTCGAATACAAGCCCTACTGCCATTCCAGACCAGCATCAGGCCACGGCCAATTCTCATGTTCTGGTGGGTGACCCTTTCCAGCAGTAACTGGCGCTGTGTGGGAGCTGCATCAGACACTACCTAACACCAGCACCCAGCTGAAGCTGTGAAATATGGTCTTGGACAAGATATTTGTTTTTCACAGACTCTCTCCTACGCCAGCCATGCTCAGCCCTCCCTGGTTTACTCCATATAGTACACAGATCAAAATCAACTCAACCAGCGAGCACGTCAGCTTGAGCGACGCCATTTGAAACATGCCGTCCCAGGCCTGACCTGAGTTCTGCAGTCCCACTTCCGTGATGTGCCTGGAAACTCTGTGAGCGGCCTCTGTCGCTCTCCTTCCCAAGAGAAGGGGCTCCCCCGAGCGAGCTCCCCAGCCCGCACCGTGGCGGGCAGCTGGCCCCTACCTGGAAGCAGAAGAGGCAGACAGAGCAGATGACGAAGTCCTCCCGGGAGGCGCCAGCAGCCGGCAAGACGGCCGTCAGGTCGTAGATGCCCAGGGTGAAGAAGAGGACGAAGCCGAGCAGGTGGCTCCAGATGTTGACGGTCTCGTTGGAGAGGATGAAGAGGCTGCGAGGAGAACACAACGGGGCAGTGGGGATGGGGGTGAGCCGGAGGCTGGGCCGGCGGGCCCGGGGCGGGGCGGCGGGGCTGCCCTCACCTCTTGAGGCAGAGGCGGGAGGGGAGGTAGGCCCGGTAGCCGTCGGTGATGTAGGGGTTGTCCTTCAGGAAGACGGGGATCTGCTCGTAGGTGTAGAGGCGGATGCCGCGGGGCACCAGCACCGGCCAGTACTGGTAGCTGCCCAGCTCGATGTAGTGGGCGCTGCGCAGCAGCTTCTGGTGCATCCTGCCCGCCGCGACGCCGCATCGGACCGGATCGGACCGGACCGGACCGGACCGCCCCGCCGCCCCCCTCACGGGCCGTCCCGCACCGCCATCGCCCCTTCCGGCCTCCCGCGGCGGCGGCGACACCGCCTCCTCCTCCTCCCGGCGCGGCCCGGCCCTGAGGGCGCCGCGCGACGGGGAGCGGAGTCGCCGGGAAATGACGTCAGCGCGCGGCGGCGCCGGGGGATTACGTTCCAGCGCGGCGGCGCCTGCGCGCTGCCGGTGGCACGTGGCGCTGTCCCCCGCCGCCTCCGCCGCCAGGGGGGCGCTTTTTCCCGCCGCCATTTGGCGCCATTTCCCCTCAGCCCCGTCCCGTCAGCGCTCCGGCGGGCACTGAGCGTCGCCCGTCCGCTGTAGGGCCGAGGGTCGGGCGGCGGCGGCGGCGGGGCTGTCCCGCCCCGCCAGAGGTGTGTGAGGGGTGGGCGGGTTTGTCCTCGAAGCCTGCCGAAGGCAGCGCGCCTCAGAAAGGCGCGAGTTCAGCGTGGGGTGGCGGGCTGCGGCGAGGCTTGCGGGCGCCATGTTCCCAAGCGTCCCACAGGCGGGCGGGAGAGGTACAGAGCGCAGCCCTGCTCTCCAGTCGGCGCTTTCCCGGCCTAAGAGGCACAGGGAGGCGTTAGCTCTCTCTCACGGGAGGGGATTTTGTCTAAAAGGAAATGGTGGGCGTTTCTGAGGAACTTTTGGAGGAAGGTGCTTCTTTGGGAAAGTCAGTCATTTCTCTCAGGTGGGCCCAAATGACAAAAACCTTTCTAGAATTGTGGCCAGAAACAGACGTGTAAACTTAAAAAGTGCCGAGGGTTGTCGTTGTTTGTGGGAATGGTGCTTGCGCCTTGCAGGAGCAATCTCTGGTTAGCTGAGGTAATAGTTATTAGTATTTTCCTTTTTTTTTCCCCTGTGTACTCTATGAAGTACTAAAAAAACCGTTAAAGCCTTGGCAGTGAAGAAGACTCTTCCAAAGCGTGTGCTTTGCCTAAACAAGAAAAGTTGTGGGTTGTTTGCCAGTTCCTTTTTTTTTTTCCTAATTAAAAAAAAAAGGGGGGGGGAGAAGTAATTTCCTAGGCGTCATCTGGCTCTTGTTTTCAGGCAAGTGTGCTGAATGGTAATCTTCATTCACCTGCCCCTCCCCTGCAGTAACGTGCTATGCAGAATTCTTCAAATGTCTTTTATCTCATTCAGTAAAATTTCTCCAAGGTGGTGTGACAAATATGAAAGATTTTCCCAGGGCAGAGAGCTTTGTGTTGTGAACTAAAAGATTCAGGGTGATGGGTGTTTGAAATCAAGAATGACAGTAAAGACAATATAACCAGCTGTGCTACATCACCGCTAAATTTCCATGTTACACCATTTGGTTACCCAAATTAAGTTGGTTTTGGTCAACAGCACCTCCTGAATATTTCTTTTAATCAGTCATTCACTGAAATTTTTTAATGTCACTGCTCTGAACACTGTATGCCTCCTGCCTCTGCAGACCTGCTGACAGCTCCTCATGCTTTCTTGCTCCTTCTCAGCTGTTCTGCGTGCTGGAGACTTTTTTTTTCCTGCATGTACCACACGATTTTGGGGAGTTACCCAAAGGAATCATGTTCCTGGTAATAATTCAGCAGGCTTACCTTTAAGAAACTTCCTCGTGTTCTCACCTTCCCAGGGTGTATCTGAAGCATGTCTCTGAATGGTTAATTCCTATTTTACTTAGCTTCTGTCTTCCTTTCCATATGGTGTTTCTGTATTTTTTCCTTCACCTGACCATGCTATTAATGAAATTAGTAAGAATGATTTAGGAAAGACACACAGAGAAAATGCATTCTGAAAGAATATCCCTAGACATAGTTATTTTGGCAGGAGGGCAGAGACCCGGATCGTACTGCTGGCTATATTTAGGATGGAGCACAGGATATCCCTTCTGCAGACAGCAGAGTCGCATTAGGTATGCAGGGAAGCACGGTGTAATAAAACACCTTGTGGAGGAGCGGTGCAGTGCTGAGAAAAGCTAAGTTGGCCAGTGCTCAGGAGGTGGCTTGGTGAGTCTCACAAGTAACAGGGTCGCAGGAGGACTGAGAATTCAGATACCAGAGTTTCCCGGAAACAAAATCTTAGGAGGCCGCAAAGGTGTTATCTGGTAGCTTGCTCAAAAGGGAAATAATTCATAGGCTGTCGATGTTTCTGTTCTGTGGTAGAAGAACAGTTCCATTTTCAGCTGACCTGTATCAGCTGTGCTAAAAATAGGAAACTGTCCTATTTTGGTCAACTTAGTGCAGTTGGAAGCTAACATCTCTGAACTAGACTAGCGGGACCGAGCTAATAAGAATGGTGTATCTACATGGTGGCAATCTTTTTCCTAACAGGTGTCCTCCTGGCTTTTCTCTTTGCAGTGCCTAGTTGGAGGATGAGGGAGAACATACATGTTTATGCAGACACGTGCATTTAAAGGCATAAGAATAGAGCTGCCACATTAATGCAGGTGAGTGATTTCCAACTGTCCCAAGGAGCCTCTCGCTGCCACGGTGAAACTGAGCTGAGGAAGTCGCGTTCCTGTCAGCTCCCATGACAAATGAGGTGACTCACTTTCGTCAAGCTAAATACTGCTTAGAAAGTTGCTACCAAGTTAAAGCTGTAATTAGTCTTAATTGTCCATTGAATCATTAGCTCACTGAAAACATTATACCTGGAAAAAACACTGTTTCTAAGCCCTGTGCAATTTAAGTGGAATCCCAAGTGCTTCAAAGAGTTCAGTCAGAAAGAATCGGAGCTGACAGCACTTTTTTTTAATAAAAGAACCTTTAATTGGCTGTTAAGTTGAAGCTTTGATAGGAGAAGTGTTATAGGTTAAGTTAATAGGGAAAATTGAGAAACAATTAGGGCAGCTTTAAATTAATTACACTATTTATTTTGAGCTTATTGAACAATTGTGTTGTATGCGTAAGTGATTGAAATTAGCCATCTGTGCAAGATAGCTTTGACCTAAATTGACCTTCTTGGGTAAGTAAGTAGCTTGCCCTAATTCCTATACTGTATCCCTAATTTTACTGGCAGATAAGCTTAATTGAAAGTAAAGAGGAATGTGCCTTCGAGGTTCCCTACTTTTCTGTTGAAACTAAAATCACCTGTGCAGACAAAGGTAGGGAAGGCTTTCAAAGAGATGGCTGAGGGGATCGCAAATGAGCCAAACTGTTTCTTGTTAACCCTAACTGCGCCCTGCTGAGTTCCATTCTCCTGTTGTCAGCAGTGTGCTTGTACAATGCCCTGTTTAGGCGCATGAAGTACCGCCCTGTAACCACTGTTTAGCCTGCTGTTTGGGGAAAACCCAGGAAAAAACCAGCAAGTTTATTTGTACTACGTGGTATCGGCTCTGTAGTACCGACAGGATCTTTCTATGCCCTGCTCTGTTCTGCTGTGTTTTTTCAAGGAGCAACAGGGGGCGAGTGACTTGTAAGAAGAATTATCCAAACAAAATCTCTCAAATGCTCAATTTACAAAATGGGAGGGGGAAAAAAAAAAAGTTGTTCAATTCGGAAACTGACAGGGTGAAAATATTCTTGTGCTGATTTTTGAGGCATTGAAACAATTTTTTTTTCCACCTAGTTTCCCTATTTCTAGCAGGCCTGTCCCAGCGCTGCTGCAGCTGGACAAGAGGAGGCTCGGTACAGAGGGTGGGCAATAAGAGGATCCCAGGCAGCTGGGGGGGTGAGCGACTCCCCAAAGGCAGGGGCCTGCCTCTCCCCTGTGAGCACCCTGTCCCCGAGCTCATGCTTGGCTCTCCCTCCAGGTGTCAGTCTGGCACTGTGCTATCGCCCAGCATCCCACCGCCGAGAAGCTGGGTGTCCTCGCCGGCTCCAGGAGGTGCCACTTCTTCCACTTGGGAATTGACAAAGAGCCGTCACCGTGACTTGGGTTCTCATCCCGGCAGTGCCGTGTCTTGTGCACATCAGGTCAGTGCTGGTATTCCTGAAGTAGCTGTGGCTCCGTGTTTGATCATCCTCTTCTAAAGTGCCTGGCAAAACATCTCCTCCTGATTTTTGTTCGTGGGGTTCTGGCTTTTCATAAGTTTGTTGCAACCAAAGAAATGGGAGGTGCTCTGGGACTCCCTTTCCCGCTGTTGGAATCTGCTGGCGTGGGAGAATTCGCCTTGCTCCGAGTTTTCCAGAAGAGGCAATTCAGTGCCCAGGGATGAAATCTGTCATTAGTCTGACCTTAGTTGAGAAAATATATTTGGGCCTGTTTGTTTGAAGGTATTGCGTGTCTTCCTTTGCCTCATGCTTACAGCTGTGTTGGTGTGTAGCTCAGTTTTTCTTTGCCTGTGATTAAAAACAACTGTGTTTTCCCTGGGGACGGGAAGAAGGAGTTAAATTTCAGAATACTGTGTTCAGGAGTATGTTTCAATGCAAAGCCTGTGAATAAAATATAAGCACTGGTTTACGACCACAGAGACCACGTATTTATTTCTGTGCATAAAGCACTTTTGGTTCTGTATCAGTGTTCAAAGAACGCTTGCAAAGGGCCATGTATAGAATACATGTTTACTGACAGTTACATCACGAAATGAGAGATTTGTAAAGCCCATCTTGTGTAAAACAGATCCTGTCACATCCTTTCTTGGAAGTAACCAAAGCATCTGCGAAATTAACTACTGGAGCTTCATATGTGGTGGAGTTGCACCTAGCAAATATGGTTCATGGCTTTGTGGAAGTGAAGGAGTGTATGTGTGGAAGAATAGAAATCCCGGGACACCCCTGATAAACTCTCGTCATGAGAGAGCACTAGGAACACAAGTACCTTGTGTTTGATAATTACAGTGACCTTAATACTAAGCAAACTTGACTTCAAGGCCCTCTTCCCTGAAGGTAGATCTTTCTTCCTCACAGTGTCCCCCGCTCCATGGTTAGTTCTCCGTGGTTTCCTGTAGCATGCTCCTCAGTTTTGAGCCTGAGCGGCCTCCAGGAGTACCTGAAACAGAACGCCTGACATCTGCTGTGGGGGGTTCAAGCTCTCTTTCCTCTTCCCTGTGGAGAGATGCATGTGCCATGTGTGCAGTGAAGTGACTTGTTTTGGTAGGGCTCTTCCTTCTTTTTTTTTTATTTTTTTTTTTTCTCCTTTTTTTTTGGCGTTTTTGTTTTCTGATTCAATCCCTTTGGCTTTCAGCTCCGGCTTCTGAATCTCAGCATCTGTCAGTGGTGCGATAAATTCTCTTTGGTGATAAGAGAACAGCTGCCAATAGCAAGAGCAAGGATGGCATTTGGGCTTTTTCCTGCCGTGCGAGAGCTTACAGTCAGCAAAAATGCACTGTGCACACAATGGAAGAAGGCACCTCTTCTGCCCAGCCTACTATTTTTTTTTTCCAATTTAGCAGCATCTTTTCGCTCTGTATTAAGCAGATGCACATGAACAATTGTGCAGCGTAATAGAGTCCTGAACCTAAAGAACTGGAATTAATTGACAAATGGCTTTTTTTCTGGATAGGTTCTGAAGGCCAAAGTGGTGAGGGGACAATAAAGGAATTTTTTTGAGAAATTAGGGGATTTTCAGGGAAAGAAGGAAGCTGTTTTAAAAGGTGCTTAATCATGTGGGATGATGTTTCCTAGCACAACAGCCTGCTCCTAGTGAAATTGGTGGGGGAAAAAAATAAACTCCTTTCTGTGGAGTCCTGAATATTAGGAGCATAGGGTTTCGGTTGTTGGGGTTTTTTTTCACATTCAAAGGTTTCTCTAACTCCAGCTTGCCTATAAAATTTTATCACAGCTGGAATTCGTGCCAGGACAGAAGGCATTTCAAGACAGTCTGTTTTGACCACAGAGGTTTTGTTTCTCTTGTTGTGGTGACTTTAGTTGATTTATTTATAATGAGGGTGAAACTCCAGGAATTGTGGACAGCTTTGGTCGATACGGTAATTTCACTCTTGGACAAATGTGTGGGTTTCTGACTTTGCTGGAGTAAGAACCAGACCACTCCTGTGGAAGTCTGACTCTCCCCTCGCCTGGTCCAAATGTGACAGCAAATTTCCCAAAAGGGGATGATCATGTTTCTAAGACACTGTTAAAAGTCATAAATAGCCTTTCTGTAAAGTTGCCCTACAGTTGTGGTTTACACAATTGTAATTTCTTGAGTAGCTTCTCAGTAGAGCATGAGAGAGGAGAGAGGCTAGATTTCCAGTGATGTGTAAGCATGTTTTGAGCTCTGCGGACACTCAGAATGATTTCTTGATGTCGGGGGATTAGGTGCCCCGTCCAACACTTTTGTTGTAAATCCATACAACCTGATCTCTGTAGGTATTTGAATGTCGTTGTAAATGTGACAGGAGACACACATTCTCATTTGGTTCTGATGAGGATTTGTACTCATAAATTGTTTTAACCTTTTTCAAAATCCTTTCCAAACTTTTACTGTGCTCCTAAATTTGGTCTGTGAAGTGCTGCATTAAGCCCAAATAAGGCCTGTGTATTTGGCATTTGGGATCATCTCACTGCACTTACTTTTGTGTTGTTTTTTCTCCATCTGCCAAGAAGAGCACATGCAAATCATGATTTTTTAATTTTTTTTTCCTGTGACTGTGTTGCCAAATGCCAAAATCTCTGCTAAGTAGCAGTGGTATAGTTTGAGAATTGGAGATGTCAAAGTAAAGGTTTGCCTTGCTTCCAAAATCGCTTTGGGGTGGAGAGATCTGGGAAATGATGGTCTTGTTTTGCTCGCTGTACTGTGGTTATTGTTGCCTATCTGCAGGGATTGGGTTTTCCCCCTTGCTGGTTAGACTTATGAGATTTTGGGTCTTCCTCAGGTACCTCGAATACTAAAATTGGAATCCCACAATCTTCCAAAGATAGACAATTCATCTTCCCTCTCTCATCCTCGTTGTAGGTCTATCTTATTGAAGTCATTGAGACCTTTAAGTGCAAAGAGGTATGGAGGAGACACTGTGTTAGGAGGCGCTGTGAAGTCAGTGAAGAATGAAGTACAGTATGGCTAGCAAAATCCTGGAATTGTTTCTAATACATTATTTTGCAATGTCTTTAGTTTGTCTACTTTTTATGCTAGTAGATGCCCAAGTCCCCATCTCGAGGTCAGGCTGGGAGCCCTAGAATGCTTCTTTTCAGCAATTGCTTGGACTACAAATTCTCTGCGGAGCAGAGAGGAAGGGAGTCGGTAGCCTACTTTACTGCCTGATTTTCTCCTTTTTTCGTCAAATTATTTGACCTTTTCCTCAGTTAATTCCACGTATTTAAGCTAATGTGTTGATTTTTTTTTTTTTGTTATCAAGCATTAAGCAAGGTCCTTGAAGGTTGTTTCACAATCTTAGCAGCATTTGTTAGAATTTTTCTCTGTTATTCTCCAGTTGCATCTTCCTTGCCATTTCCTTTGGTTCACAAACCATGCTTTGTACCGTATCTTGTCGGTCATACAGGACTCATCAGCATATCCCAAAAGTGGCTGCACAGCACTCCAGTTTGACCAACCTTGAGAATTCTGTTCTGCCTCTGCTCTGCTCCTTTTTCTGTAACCTTGGAATGAAGATAATACAGTCTTTTCTTGTGATGCTGTACTTTGGGTAAAAAGAGACAGTGATTTAACTCCCTATTTGTGCTGTACACATCAAGCCATAAGGAGCTGGAGTTCTGTTACTCTTGCCCAAAGCCCATCTTTATTGTTTCATGTTTTCCTACAGTCAGCGAGACTGACGGATGCCTTCTTACGGTATTCCTGCCTTCTGAGTGACTGCTGGACTGAAAGCTTTTTACTCTGCAACAGCCATATTGCTAGAGCTCCTCTTTTGTCAGCTTCTGCTGTGTCACTGGGAAGTGATCTTACAAACACTTGAAGTGTGTCTCTTCCCCTTCTAACATTTTTTGATTCTTGTAGACGTGCTGGATGATCTGAGTGAGTCAGGAAAGCTTACGGCTAACCCGCTGGTCTGCGCTGCCAGGGAGGGATTTTGAGCGGTAATTGGAGTGCAGCATGGATGTTGTGGAGCTATAGGAAGGGAGCAGAGCTCAACAGCTCTCTTGCGTGTTCCATGGCCATGTGTCACGGAGAACAGTCAGGCCGGGCTATTATGGGTAT
Organism: Pluvialis apricaria; assembly: GCA_017639485.1. Classification (NCBI taxonomy): domain Eukaryota; kingdom Metazoa; phylum Chordata; class Aves; order Charadriiformes; family Charadriidae; genus Pluvialis; species Pluvialis apricaria. The sequence continues at coordinate 84,298,687 of CM030010.1, forward strand.
TTCTGGCAAGCTAGGATGTTTTTCGGCAGCCTTGCAAGGAGTTGAACAGCCACAGATGCTTTCTCTTGACTGGAGCTGGAAGTTTGAAGGGCAGCTGAATTTGCTAATGTTCGTGCTTTGATACAGAGTGTGAGAAATGTTGATGAGGCATGAGGCAGAACAGCTTGCTCTATTGCTGCTGTATTGACTCTGCAGTGCTGACAGTAGTTAAAAAAATGGCTTTTCTACATAAGCTTAGTTAATATATAGAACTTGGAAGACTGCTAGGAACAGCTATGGGCAATGGCCACAGTCTCTCTCTGTCTCTCGCTTTTTAATAGAGTCGTTTCCCTGCCCAGAACTGCACTTTAATTTTCAATCGCTTTAGTATCATTAGGAAAGGCTGACATTTTGGGAACATTTGTACAGTATAAGTACGAATAACAGTATCCATGCTTTGTCATAGAAGGGGATGCGCAATGAGGTCAGGGTTATTTTCCTGGCAGTTAGCTATGGTGACATTTTTGTTTCAAGTGTAAAAAAAGGTGGTGTTTTTGCTGAAGAGTTGGTCCAAAGCAGAGGCTCAGCTGGAGTCTTTTAAGACCAAAGACCTACTGGATGGGCTGTGCTTTCTGTGGTCCCCCAGACATACTTGTATGCATCCACCCTTGAACTTCCCCGAGGAAGCCTCTGTTGCAGCAGGAAAGCCATTTTAACAGCTGAGTGAGTTCTGTCTATTCCACTAAAACTGGGATCCTTCCTGTGGGATACCAAAGGCTGTCCTTACACAGTCCAGGTGGGTGAGTGGTAGAAGATACAGCAATTTTGATATTTTTTTTTTTTTTTTGGTTTAGTCTCACAGTATTCATCTTTGTGTTCTCCAAGTTAAGGCATGCATCAACTGGAAACAGATGCCAAATACCTGTGGAATTGCTGAAAGAATATTTATTAGCATTTCTCTCTCCACCACATTTCCCAAAAAAAAAAAAAAACAACCCTACAGCCTCATTATTTCAGTGTAACGTCTGACATGAGATCAAGCAATTACCTCCTTTCTGAATTTCAATCTCTGACCATCAGCGTGAAGAGACCAACTGTGGGTATATGTGAGAGCAAGTTTCTGGGTGCACCACATGAGGGGCACTGGTGTGTTTCTTGTTTCTTTGAGGCTGCTGGAATGCTTTTTTTTCTTCTCTTTTGTTTTGTTGTGTTGGGGGTGGTGGTGTTTGTTTTTTTGTTTTTTGGCTGGCCTAGTAAATTATTAGGCTGTGGAGTCATCAAACAGGCTTGCCAGGTTTTCAGCAGTCATCCCAAGTGAACTGCCTAAAAAAGGGCTGGCACTGCATCACATGGAATGACCGATGATATGTCATATATTTTTAATGGGCGAAATGTTTTAATAAACATTCTCCCTCCTAAAGCACTGGATTTTTAAAATAGGTTTTAGCCTTGAGCCATGTAGCTACCCAGCTGTGAATTTTATAAGGCGACAATCTCCACATCATTAGATGTTATGACTGATACACCAACGATTGCAATAGTAAGTATTTCCACGCATGAAAAAAGTTTCCGATAACAGTTAAAAGTAGTATGGCTTTACTTGGAAGACTTTCTCAGCTCAAAATTAAAGCAGTTTTCTAAAATTATGAAGACAGGCATGTACTGTTTTCTAGTGAACTGCAAGTATCTGTTTATTCAAGCCATCCTGATTTTTGCGCCTGACAGCTTTGATCGCATTTCCCGACACTTTTGAAAATCAAAATTATTTTTCTTTTCATGTGGGATTTCTACATCTTTGGCCAATCAAAATGCAGCTGAAATGTTGCACAGTGACACAGATTAGACCCCAGCTTGATCTACTGCTGTTATATTGGTTCATAGGAAAAGCCTGCTTGGGCTTTTTGGGTTGGGTTTTTTGTTTTGTTTTGTTTCTGGGTCACAACAGTTATCTTGTTTTATTTAGAAGCATGTGGGACCAAGTCTAGGGTTGAAAGATGATCCAGGGACCCCTCTTTGGGCAGCCCAAGTCCCTCCTCCACAATGATGTCTGTGCAGTGGTCAGCAGCCTTTTTGTGATCTGTTCTCCTCAGCTTTAACCTACTACCGAGTCAAACGCTCTGTCCCTCTCAGAAATGGTATACCTCTTATCATGTCTTACACGTTGCTAAACCGCAGAGAGTGAAATCGCAGTGTCTGTATGTCTGAAAAAGTTGGTAAAGGTGAAGTTCTGCTTTATCTTGTACTTTCTTGCATGCTCTTTGAACTGTAATGATCCTTTATGCATGGGTTAGGAGAATTTAAAAAGTTGAAAAGAAGTGTTGCTGCTTTTGAACTTTGTGGTGGGATAGAACAGATCTATTTTATGTGAGTATTTTTAAGTAATCATTGAAATTCATCTCTGGGGCATTTATTTACTTTACAGAAAATCACCTTCTTCCCAACAGAAGACATTCTGTTAGAATTCCAGTAGTAATTCAGAAATTCTGCACAGTGATTCTTTTAATAGTTTACGTCTCGTTTCAAGTTACAGAAGTTGGCAGTAGGCTTTCTGTCCTGTTTCTATAGGGCAGACAGAGAAGCCCCAATGTTGCTTGAGAAATCTGACCGGATTTAATTTCAGAGCAGTGTTAATCTTTTACAGTGTGCATAGTTTCATTCACCGTCAGTGCTGTCAGCTAACTAATGAACTGGATATATAGCTATATTGAATGGTATAATTGTTTAGTTGCATAATGTTGAGTTTTTCTTCTGCTGTCAGTAAAAGATACTTGCATTTCTAGCAATGCAGGAAGAAACTTTTCATTACTGGTCACATGATGATTTGTTTTACCAGCAATTAGGTATTCCAGATAGTTAGATTTTTCTTTTCATATTTGCTATGTATCTATTTTTGGTGGCTAGACTGAATAAAGAGATCTGATTTTCACAGGTACAAGTGTTTGTTCTGGGAGTATCAGTTCTTACAGAACAAGTTAGCTGTCATGGAGGGTCATACCGCTCCATCACTCCCCCTATGAATGGGGCATCTTCTGACAACGCGTCGCTTTCTGTCTGAGGGGTTAGAACATACAAGCACTGAATAACAGCTTTGGGGAATTGGGTCCTAGAGGGAACACCATGACCAGTCTCTCGTTTAGCAGTTGCTTGATGGGGTCAGGCTCATGTGAAGAAACTGACCTTTAAGTCAGTGTCCCAAAAATACGCTGAAAGAAACAAAGCCAGAAGAGCCTTGAAGAGAAGTTTGAAAATTTTTTGTGCAGATTCACATCTTAATTGCGTTTAGATGGATGGAGGCCTTCCTTCAAGAGGTGAATGAGTTGCCGTTCCTCCATTTGTTTTGGCATTTTCTATTGTGGCGATGACCAGAGAGAAGAGAAAGCAGGGATCCTCAGTGCTAGCTGCTCTAAGGGCAAATGGCAACCAGCAGCCTCTGTTCCACTGGGCTTTCAGTCCAAAAGGCCCATCACAGAAAGAGTGTTAAAAGAACCCATTAAGAGACACGAGAGACAAAGTCACTGAATCGAGTCCCTGCTCAGGGGAAGACTGTTCAGTTCACCCGATGGTCTTGTGCTGCTTTTAACCAATGAGTGGAAATAACTTTGCCTTACACTGTGGTACAGGGGAAGAGTTTGGAAAAGCATGTCCGGATGTGCCTGTTGGTTTCCATTTCTTTTTCAAGTAATTCCTATTTCTCATATTTCAGAGCTAGTGACAGCACATCCACAGACCTGAAGCACTGTGGTCTCCAAAGCTTTCCCAGGGATTCCTGCAGCCTTATCACCTGAAATCACGAGAATGTTTAGGGCTCTACAGGGCTGGATTTGGCACTGAGCAGTATAAAGCCTCCCTGCAGGTTATCTCTTAGGATAGGATCTTATTTTTTGCCGCTAGCCAGGTTTCACTCAGTCCCGTATCATTGCTCTCCCCGTTCCTCACAGGATGTTTGTAAGGAGCAGTTAGTTAAATGGCAAATAAATCTGATTCCTTTTAGATGAAAAACCGAGTCGGGTAAGTTGCTGCTTGTTTTTGCTTTGTTGGCCGTGTCTATTAGGCAGCGATTTCTAGCACTTTCTCCGTGCTGCTGTCGCCCCTCATAAACTCTATTCCCAGGAGCCTGACAAACTTGTGCGGCTCTCTGCCGCAGGAGGGTGTTCCTGCCCGGGCTGCCTGGCCTCGCTACGTTCCCCCTCTGGAGCTTTGGGCTGAGGTTAAAGAGAGCCGGTTGCTCTGCTCTGGCGTTGCACGGAGGGCTACAGCAGACGGTGGGGATCCTGGCGGTGGGGGGCAGTGATGGGGAGGGGAGGCTGTGCTTTAGCTTCTGCTGCACCCGTGCCGAAACCAGCTTGGGAGTGGAAGGAAGGGGCAACACTGGGCGAGACAGACAGTGACCTCCCCTCATGTTTCTTTGTATGGTCAAACATGCTGTGGGTTGAGGAGAGCCATTTGATCTTGAAGCCAAGGGCAGAGGGATCCCGTGGTTTGGTAAGTATTCAGAAGCGACCGTCTCTTCCTCTCTAGCACATAAAGTAGGGATGGGTGAATTCACTTCCTCCCCGCAGGAAGAAGAGCTGTGCAAGCACCTCCTTTACCCTCCGTTTTATGTCACGCCAATACCCGATTGCCAGGCTGGAACCGGGGTGGCATATGCTTCCTAGCGCTCTGTTTTGATACCAGGAGGGGAGCACTGCAAACCGTAGCACAATATTTGCACAGCCTGCGCGTGGATTCAGTTAAGTCTTGAAAGACTTTGTGGGTTATGACATTCCCCTAAATGTGCTGAGCTTTCTTTAACCTTTCATAAAACATTGTGATCTTTATGGACTGTATCATATTGTGCAGTAATGTGCTTTATTGTCCACAGAATAAGCTTTTCTTAAAGATAATTGGAAAGCTGGAAATGGCTGCTATCGGCTGATTTTTTTTTTAATACATTATTTCTGAAATGGGCCTGGTGTAATAATGACCCTATCTGTTCAAGATTTAAGATTTGTCTTGGCAGAGAAAATTGATCCATTTCACCTTTGTCTAATGGAAAATTTTATCTGGGATTATCTGTTTATGTAAATGAATGTTCCTCTGAAAAGAGAACTTGAGGGGGCTGTAAATCTCAGTGACACTTTAGTTTCATGGGGGGAAAATTGGAAAGGATTCTAGTATTTATCTGACTGAAATTGGTTATAAAAACAAAATTATCTTCAAGTGCCTGCTGCATCTGATGTTTCCTGGAATTTCATTACCTTTTTGAATAATGCAACATTACACTACATACAGGATTCTCTGTGATTAGCCCCAAAATTGTTGGGGGGTCATTTCCTAGTGTTACAATTATCAGGAAAAGGCAGCCAGTTTGGGGCAGTGGGATTCTAATTCAGTGCCCTAATGGGTACCAATTAGCAGAGCCACATTATTCATAGCGCTCTGTGTAGAGCACTGAAAATATACCACATGACTTTTTTTTCCTTATGAGGTTGGTTTTTTTTTAACTGAGGAGTGAATCTAATTATGGGGGAAAACGTCTTTGGCTAATCAGCTTTTGTTTACACTGTGCGGAGCAGGACTGTGAATGTAGCATTTAAACTAATATTTTAAACATCATATTTAAAAACAGTTTCACTGTTAAAGAGACAGGCAAGGTTTTTTGCCAAGTTTCCTCTTGAGATCTAGATGACACAGAACGGACCAGGCTAGATCCTTGCTGGAGTAGCCGTGCCCAGACACAACATTTGGCTTGTGCGTGCTAGCAGTGAACACGGTTGTCTAACATTGCTGTAAATACTCTCTCTTTCTGGTGCTCCGTGGGACTGACAAGGAATAGAGAGCTGAGTTGATTTTGTACCTAGTATTGTGTTAAAAAAAAAAAATTTAAAATTAAACAAGATAAAACCCCCACGTATTTTCACAAGAAACCAAGCTACTTTGTAGATACCTAGCCCTTGCCATCTTTGGCAAACCAAAGGATTTCGATGGTATAATGGCATGATAGTGGCAATTGTACATGCCCGGAGGGAGCAGAAGAGCACACGATAGAGATAAACGTGCAATTAACATGTGAAACTTGGGGTTGCTATTGCTTAGGATCAAATTGCAGCTTTCCTGGAGCATAGGAAAAGCAGTTTGAATCTTCAAGCCATGAAAGAAATTACATGTACTTCAGAGTACACTTCAAGGTATAAAATAGTGCCCCATATTTTTTACATCTGATTAAGTGGCCTAATTTTCAAGCGTCTTTCAGAGCTGCCGGTCACTCAGAGCCTTAAAAAATCAACCCTTTTGCCTACCTGCCCGAGTGAAAGATAGGAGCCTAACTTTGGAGACTCACCATCTGAGTCTTCCTGGGCTGCTTGCAGTGGGAGTTGGGCCAAAGGCTTTATGAAGAGGGGATTTCCCCTCAGCTATTACAAGTTATAGCTGTAATTAATGCTGTACTGAGCTGCATCAAGACTTCTTCAGTGGTCCAGCCTAGCATAGCAAGTAGTACAAAAACAGATAAAAGTATTAAAAAAGGAAAATTAGCCCTTAACCATGGCTTTCGCTGTGATACCTGGCAGATTTCTCTTGAATCTTCCATGTCTTAATGTTGCTTAATTTTAATTTCCATAAAACTTCGGGCACCAATGTCCCCTCCCCGAGTTCTTTACTTTTGTGACTTTCTGCTCCGCATTCCAGGCAGTCATTTCGGCTGGAAATATACATTATTACCAGCTCATTAAATCCAAAATAAATGAAGTGGAAAATTACAGAACTCCATGGATTACAGTACACCCAACTCAAAATAGAAGTGTGTGATTAAAACCAAAATGGTCTGCATTTTAAAAATGGATTAATAATTTTGGACTCAGCTGGCAAAATATCATACAAATTGTGTTTTCAGAGTTGGACTAATGTAAATTAAATCTCACTAAGGGTGCTCAAGTTGGGCCTCTACAAGTGCAGTACTTGCCAGTATGCACGCTCAAAAAAAAAATAAAAATAAAAGGGGAAAAGGTATATTTGTAGTATAAAGGAATACAATAGACAAGAGCCGCTTGAAAAACGTAGCTCAGTACTGAGGGTGGCACCCCACAATACGAAGCACACAGAGATCATTGCAAATTCAGCCTGCTCCGGAGGGAAAGAGGAGGGAGTCTGTAGTGAGGCAGGGCTGGCCCTGGAAAATGCGTTGTTGAAATCAAGCTGACAGCAAACAAAACAAAATCTGTGGCAGAGCCTTACCTGCTAAGCTGGAAAGTGATCGGGTAGCCTGGGTAACTCGGAATGTCTTACAAAAGCTGTTGTGGACCCCCGTGGCTAGATGGGCTCGGGGCTGCAGCGGGTGCTGCTCTCCTGAAGCGTGACTCTGCGCAGGGCTTGTGCCTCTGAGCACACACGCAGGATTGGGAATTAGTTTGTAAAGAAAAAAAAATCCCCTAGGCCGTGCCTGGTGCTACTTCCCTGACATGGAAGCATTGAGGGACCGCAGTCCCAGGCATCGTAGGCAGATCTTAATAAGTGCAGAGGTGGTGATCCTCCGTCCATCTGCTGCCATGCCTGGCGTCACACCGGGGGAGCATCGAAAGCTGACACAGGAGCACGGCTCAAAGCAGAGGGAGGTCAAGACTTCCCTTCGCCTCTGTTAAAATGTAAATGTGTGTCTAGTTCTTTGCAGAACTGGAGTGTGCTTAGGCTCTCAATCCTTATTTGTTTTCTTGGAAGTTAACAACAATGACAACAATGAAAAATAGCAACAAATAAATTCCTAGGCAAAAGCCCTGGGTGTTGAGAATCGTTTGGTTGACAGCACTAACAGCCCAGCATGAAGTACTAACATACAGGTAAATTAACTCTTCCTTCAGAAGAAGCTGTTTGAAACAAGCAGTGTATGTGTATGCAGAAAAGGTTTCTTTAATCTCCTCTATTTAACTTGTTTCCCCTGGTTTTCATCCAGTTCCATTAGAGCTTAAGCAAAATGAAGTGGTGAAAAAGGTCTCTTCCATCTTCTGTGTGTCACTATTTAATAGTGAAGAAGACAATAGAGAGTTAGGAACGGGGAAATTTGAAAAGACAGGTAGATACTGTGCAACACAAATAAAACTGGAGCTCGATTTCCTTATGGCATTTCACCAGGTCTTCCAGGCTTTGTAAAGTATTCCCAGGTTTGGGTAAATCTTAATCATTCCTCAAAAGTTGCAGAAAAAGAGAATATTTTACAAAGTCTGGAATAAAGTGTGTTAAACACTAAAGTAAAAATAAAAATCATATAGTTACAAACACTGCAAGATTTTTTTTCTGGTTTATCCTACAACAAATGTACATCAGTGTTTAAATGCTGCTGTTAGGTTGTGCTTCGTGTGCGCGCTTGAAGCAGAGAAACAGGTTTTTGACAGCACAGAGTGAACAGTATTGCAGGTTCAAAATTTGGGTTTTCCTTGCTTCTGTTGAATTTAATGTCTGCTTGGCTTCTGTAGCAGAACACAGTAAACCCACATCTCTGTCTCTCTTTTCTGCAACCTCGAAGAGCTGTTACATACAATGGAGAAAGGAAGGGGGGAAAAAAAAATGGACCATCTGTAGATGCAGATGGGGATTTGTGGACGGTGTACAAGTTGCAGTCACTGAGTAAGCAGAGATGCCCAAAATATGTCATCCAAATTGACCAATCAGGCTGGTACGGGGAACATTAGCCGGTTTGGATGTGTGGTCTAACCAGCCCACCCCAGCAACTGTGCAGCGCGTGCGCGCGCAGGCATTCTGGCTCTCCATCCCCTTTCCTTTCCCCGAGCTGCTCAGCAGCCAGAAACCGGAGCTGCTTTTACCTGTGAGCTTAGCTCAACCCTCCTAAGACTAGCAAGCTTCGTTTTGTTCTTTCAGAACGCCTTACAAGAAATATCTTCATTTCCTTTTTATTTGTGTCGGGTTATCTTTTACAGTATTTATATGCTATGGGATGTAGTTTGATTATCGAGTGTTGTGATGATGCAGTCAGCAAATGGATTGTGTTTTGTTTGGCCAACTGACAGCTAGATTTACTTCAATTACTTAGATTTCTTTTCTGTTCTAAAAGATTCCGAAACCCCTACAACCCTGCATTTGTTGGACAAATTAATTATGAGGGGAAAAGATACTCTCTTTCTGTCCTATTCCTGGGGAAAGACTGTCGAAGTTGGAAGATGTAAGCATTCCTGTACATCAGGAATCAGTTGAATGTTCTGATCTTACTGGATGCCAGTTAACCTTTTTTTTTGCTTTCACTTCAAAAAGAGCTCATCGAACCCAGTCTGTTTTCCATAGAAAGTTTTTATTTCTGTTGAGTGTTCCAGATACATGTTGTCTTGCTTCAGGGAGGGGGTGGTTTGGCAGTGCCTTCGCTCAAAACAGGCTTGACAGGGCAGGGGCAGGGTGCTTTGCTGCATGCTGGTGGGCTGCGATGGGTAGATAGAAATTGAGCAAAATGAAGAGTTAACTGCTGGAGTATGAGTTCCCTGTGTGAAGAGAACCTCAGTGAGGGTGGTGACCTCATGGAGTGGTCTCTCGGGTGGAAATTTTGCTACCAGGATCTTAAAACCTGGGCAGTAGTCCACAAAACTTCCCATGAGGATCAGAGCCGGGCTGGCAAGAGGATGGACTTTCATCCCTTAGCACGTCTTCCATGCTGATATGCTGGCCATGGCTTACGCTCATGTGAAAAAGACAACCTGCATTCACTCATACGATATTCTGTGGAAGCCACCGAGTGTTAAACATGCAGGACAGAAGGTGGGACGAGGCTTGTAACATGTGGAGAGAGCTGTCTGGGGTTGTTAGTCAGTCGTTGTACCAAAGCATGTGTCAGTTTGTCAACTATAGCCAAACCTGACCGCGGACCCGTCAGCTCGGCAGTGGGGTATCTAAATCTACTTGAATGGATTAGCTCTAGACTTACGTCAGCATAAATGAGGTCACAGTTTTTCTAAGCGGGCCGTAAAACGCAATGAGTTGTACAGCTAGTCCAATACATTGTTCGTTGCCAAGTCCCCAGGAGGTTTTTAGGGGGTCTGAGTATATGTTATCTTTCCCAGTGAACTCCTGAGATCAGTAAAAGAAGTGGTGTGGAGAGGAGAGTGGAAGGGTTGGAGAAGGGAGAGCAACGCAACTGCTTTTGCTGGTTTTCCTCAGGAAGGTGGGCAGATGCCTGCCAAATGCAGCTGTAAAGCGGCGGCAAGGGGAGGTTTGGCCACAACTTTTCTTCAGATGGAGGTTGAGATTCAGACATCTGCGACTGCTGTTGATGGTGCATTTGGGTTTTTAGACCTCGACTAGCAGAAGTCACAGCTCAGGTGCTTACTCAGCATGCCGAGACTGTACTTAGGCATACCGCATTTGTTTGCCCAAGTATCCAAAGCCAGTTTTTATTTCAGAGAGGGCGGTTGTGACCGTGGCAGTTCAGCCTTGCAAGCATTTTCTCCGTTTGTATTTCATGCCGCTTTTTCTTTTAAATGGGCCTGGTGTTTTGTGAGCTGTAAAGAGTCTCCAAGCCTGCTTATGCAGGACTGCAGAGTAACAAGCCTCCTTGTAATGCCTTTCAGGATGGCTCCATTTATATTAATTGTGTCACTAAAAATATTCCCTTTTACTTAGGGTAGCATTGTCTGCCTCACAAATCATCCGGATAAGAACTGTATCCACAGCGGGTAGCATTTTTTTTTTTTTTTTTAAGGTATGGAATTTTTCTCTGGCAGCTTTAAAATAACAGCCACTCTTTACTCTCTTGCAGGAGCTGGTACAGAAGGCTGGTGCTTGTTACTGGCTGCCTCCTGTGTTTGACAGCAGAAGCGGCTGCGTTTCTGTGGTTAGAAACAAAACTGTGAGTGTGGCCCCGAGCCTTTCAAAGCTTTATCTTTAAGTAATATCACAGCGGTGAAAAGAGAAACGTGGGTACCGCTGTGCTTGGTGAAATATTTCACGATGACGGTGCATTTGGTTATGTTTGTATTACTCATTGTCGGTTAACTAAGAACACTGAAAAAGCAAGGGCCGTGGCTGAAATGTGTATCAGGGTTGTAAGGCGGCTTTCCCCTCAGTTTAGGGAGCGTTTTGTGTGTCAGATATCAGTGGCTCATAGCTGTGGGGAGGTGCTGTCTGGATGGGTGTCACTCCTGATCCCCCAGCCTCCGGGTAGGGGAATGGAGGCAGCGAGGCGAGGGGACTGACGGAGGGTGCACAGTGAGATCTGGGGGCAGAGCCATACTCAACCCAGCGCACAGCAGCAGCTTTTTGCTTTCCTGGAGATTTTTCTCCTTTCGCGGGACCTGCAGTTCCCGAGAGGGCTGGTGCACAGCCACCGAGCTGTCTGCCTGGCCCCCCAGGTGGCACTTTGACCGCCCCGCTGTGATTTGGCCCTGCTGTCTGTTCTTCTCCCGCTGACTTGAAGTGGAGGTTCTTCCTCCCAGCCTTGCTGTCATTCAAGCTCCCCGCAGTCAGTATGCATCTCCATCGCTCCCTCCAACCTTTGGCTTCGGGCCCTTTTCCAGGTTCGGCGAAAGCCTGTAGAGCAGTACCACTGCCAACAGGCTGCATCAGCTTCTGGGTGATGCTCTCCTCTTCCACTGTTTTCCTTCTTTTCTACTTACTCCACCTTCCCCGACTCTGCGCTTTCCCCCTACCTCCTTTGAATCCCTCCTTCTCTTCCTTCCCCCCCACCCTCCCGCACCCAACAAAGTCTTAGGTTCTTCCCACTTGTAATTTGTCGCTAATCAGCTGTCAGTGTTGGAGCAATGATGAGAGGTTCATCTCTTGCTGAGGGTAATGGCCTTAAAAGTCACAGAGTCAATGTCAATGGGATCGCTCCAATTCAATCAGAGACCTGAATGAGAAATGGCCCCCGCTGACATTAGCACTCATTTTGAGCCCAAGCATCTGGGCCCTAGTAAATAACCATCAGTGGGTGGGTCCGGGGGACAGGTCATTAGCCCCACGAAAAATAAATATCGTTTCCCTTGATGGCTGCGAGTAATTTAGCTCAGACGAGGAAATTTCACCCTAGATTAAGTATGATGAGCCAATATCAGTCAGAGGAGGCCAAACAGTGAGAGCTTGATGAGATAGAGGGAAATTTATATGCAGCTGGCTGAATGCAAGATGAGTTCAAAGAAATGATGTTCTCTTCCACTCTTTAGCCACGTGCAATGCCGGGCACTGCGTCTCCTGCAACTGAGACCCCCTTCCCACAGTCTGGGGGGCTGCCCCAGCCCGTGGGCGCGCAGTTGTGCACTGCACGGCCAGTCCACCGCCATCCCCACCCCCTCCACCATCACCGGCCTCTGCTTTCAAACAACTGGCTCTGGCGCTGACAGCTTTCGCGTGCGATGCCTCGCAGTCAGAGCAGTGGCAGCAGCAGCAAGCAGCTTCCGGAGAGGAGCTTGCCATGTCCGTGAGCTTGCACACAAGTCACAGCCATGGCCAGCCCTGCCTATCCAAAAACAGCGAGGGGGCTTAATTGCTCTGGAGGCCCTCAAGGCCCATCGCCTGCTCCCTTTCTCTTACGCAAGTAATGCAATAAGCCTCCCCCTGTATGTTTGCTCTGCATCCCCTTTTTTTTTTCCTGTTACTTGTTTAACCCATCAATCCAGTACACGATATGCTCGATGGCTATTAATTCCACCCCACTAGCCCCTCTTTATTGGGAGCACACATTGCAAATCGTGTTTTATGTCTGTTGGAAACAGTAAGCAGGCAGCTTCTCTCTCCCTCATTGGCCCGGCTTTATACCCTAAAGCTGTGGCTGGAGGCTGGGGTCTGTCCCCCAGTTGTGCTCTGAATACAAATGAGGCCCACTGCAGTAGCCAGTTCGGCTCTCCATCTTTGCCGGGTCTTTCAGACGGACCCCGTGGGTGACTGGGGCAGGAGCATGGGATGAACCCGATGAGTTGGGATGCCGGAGGAAAACTGAAGCAGGCCAAGAGCAGGCACAAATCAACAAAAACCACACGGAGAAGCAGATTATTTTAGCGTAGGCATGAAGGAGGGAACTGCGAATGGAAGGGAGAAGAAGCCTTGCTACAGCTAGAGCGTGATTTGGCTGTCTCTTAGGAGGCCAATTTCTTCGTGTTAGAGCTCATTAATTGTGCTAAGTATAGAAGTCAGACTAGTTACGTGGGAGAGCTGAGTGGCTTTATACTTTGTTTCTACGTACCTGGTGCATTTCCTTGTGCCTGAATATTTGCCTCACTTGGCTTACGTTTTCAGTTGCTGCAGTAAAATATGTCAGTTGAGAAAGACTAAGCAGTTAGCAGATTTGACAGGGATTTTTTGAAAAAGGTGGAAATCTGCTGGGAATGCAGTCGTTGTTTTGCATTATTTTCCTGTTAGAAGCTAGTGATTTCTTTCTTCCAGCTCACACGCTTGCACATTGTACTCCCAGGTAATGACAAAGTGCAATTATCCCATATCTCTGTGAACCTATTCTGTCATCGTGCTTGAGCTCACAACAAGCAGCTTCTAGTGGGTCACTTAGTGATCAGCAGCAGATGCGTATCACCTATGGCAATTATTTTTTTTATAAGAAACAGTACTAACGGTTCATATATGTCAGCCTTTTTTTTTTTTTATGCCCAACTGAGCAGAAGCAAAAATATCTTTATAAATATTTTGCCGTCTCTTGAAGAATCTCTGTTGAAGTCTGGGTGTTGTCATTGTGCTGAAGGGCTACCTGAACTATGCAGAGCAAGAGACTGAAGTGTCAGAATAACTACATGAGGCATTTAATGTTTCCCCTGGCCTGATAATGTCTGGTCAGCACCTCAGAAGTATTCCTTCTGTGAAGCAAATCCTGTGCAGGTACAGCCAGTGGAATTATGACAGTTTCTTAAAAACAAAGGTCTGGCCCGGACGGAGGGTCTGAACCCAAGAAGAGAGTGAAAGACAAAGCTTGTACATAGATGCACCCTATTTCTGGCCTCCCTGGTTTTCAATTGTCTTTGGATTACATCCCCGAGGCCCAGGAGCTTCAGCAAGCATAGCCGAATTAATGAGGGTGCTGAGTCCCTTGGGACTGGCTGCTTACTCAGCTCTCCTGTGAAGAAGCAGTGTTCAGCCGGAGCTGACAATATCTCCCTCCCACTTTGGAGTGTGTTCCCCTCCTGAGCTCACCTCTCCCCTTAACTTCCAGCATCACAGGTTAGGCTTTTCTGGGCACCTGAATGTTCACTTGCAATTCGTGGGAGGGCGGGAGGCTGGTTGTCTTCCTCCAGGGTAGTACCAGAAAGCTGTGTAAAAGGAAGGAGGATGTATTTGACCTTTGGCTACTTTTACAAGTGAGAACTTTTTGGCTGGTGTACGGTTTAAAATGTCCTAGCCCCTTGGAGGATGCCCAACAGAAATAGGAGCTGGACTGGGAATGCTGCAGGACTTCTGTCATGTCATTTACGTCTCACGGGGTTTCAACGCTCACTGGCTGAGGCTGAAAAGCCCCATATATGACTGTTGGACGTTTATACCATTCACTTCACACAGAGGAGTATCAAAGCAAGTTTTATCGTAGCTGGCTCTATCTCCCCTTCTTATCTCTTCTGCTTGCCCCAGGTTGCTGTCGTGGAGGAATGCCCCAGCTCACACAGCAGAGCTGTTGTGGGTTCTTAAGGTTGTTTAGATGTGTGCATGGTCTTGTTAGGGCTGGCATAAAGTTAAATTCTTCACAATGGAAGGAGTCTCTATCTGACTCGTGGCAACTTGTGTGGGGAGCGACTGAAATGTGTTTGGTTTGTTAGTTTATTCCATCGTTTACAACATGTTACTTTTCAATAAAAAAAAAATGGAATTAAGTATTTAGTTCTGGAAAGTGTTCCAAGATCTTAGCTATTTATCCCAAATCAAGCTAAAAAACTATTGATCTATCTATCTGTCCATTTATCTATCCGGCTACTTGTATATACGGGTTTTTTTAAATATTGGAAATTCCCAAGGCTTGCAAATTCTGAATTTTCACTTTTTCTGCTTCTCTCCTGGTCATTTGATGTTGTTACCTGAAGAGGGAGGCTGCTGATACTTTTCATCAAGGTGAAGCAGTATAGCCAATAGAAATAAATGTGGTGACTGATGTGGGTCCTGTTTGTAAAGGTCTGGAAATCTTTATATCCTTCTTCCAGCAAATGGAGCTGACAAGTCAGGCCCAGAGCATAGAGGATGTGATGTTAGCATACAGAGATTCTTGGTTGTGAAGTGAACGTGAGCCTCTTCTCTCTCATGCTTGTTTTGCATGTTCTTTGCCCCTGTCTCTTGAACTTGTCCAGGTCTTAATGTAGCAGAGCTGCAGGTTCTGTTGCTATCACATTAAAAAAAAGAAAAAAAAAGCAATAATAATTTTAGGTGTAGTTTATACACAATAGCTTTTCCCCTTTCTCCTCCCTGTTTTGAAAAAATCAGTTGGCAGGACTTCTTGGGTGTGAGCATAGATCCCTTTGGAAGGTGATGGTCTGTGTTTGGAACTACTGACAACCGTGTGTGTCTCTGAGAATTGGTGCCTGGGATGGGTCATAGTTACGTGGCCTGTCAAGCGGTGCGGTGGAGGTAGAGACATGTGTCTGTCGGCTCTTAACCAGGCCCAAATGGTATTTCCTGTGCAGTAGGATGCATATAGCAGAATTTGGAGTTCTTTGCTGCATTTTCCCAAAACAAATGGTCTTTCCCTTATTATTGCCTTTTGCTGGGGGTTTTCACTCTTAAGTACTTTTCTTGTACATTAAGCTACAGCATACCCCGGTGGGTAGTATGGGCTAAATTCTGGCCTAACATAAACAGGTGTAAAGTTAGCAGAGTTATAGCCACTTAGGCTAAACCTGACTTTGGCCCTGTGCCTGCACTTCTCCCTTGCCAAAGCAGAAATTGCCATTCCTGGGGTTTCCCCCCCCGGCTTTTTTTTTTTCCCCTGGTCTGTGATCATTCTCTATGATGCAGTATCTGTCTCCTGATCTCTTGTGTTGCTACACAAGCAAATTGATGAGCAAACTATTGACAAAGTCCTGATGGTAGAGGGGGTGATGATGAATTGGGGGCCATTATAGCAGGTATTGTGTGCGTTCTACCAGCTGACACCGAACTTCCCTTCTAATGCCAGTTGCCTTCTATCATCTGGTAAACGGATTGGATGCAGGCTTCTCCCAATTAAAACCAGTGAGGTCATATACTTCCTAATTACAGGCTAGCCCATTGTGTCTAAATGTGACAGCCATGTGCTTGGAAAATTGCTTTTAATGCCTAAATAAACATGATGAACTAAATGGCAGATTTGAATCGTAATTGAAAGTGCTCAGCCTCTTGAATTTTGCACTGACTTTCCGATAGCCACTTGTACTGCCGACCACCCCCATTTGGGGATGCTTTGTTCTTGGCATAGCAGTGCTATTATGTCACATGTGGGCCCTCACCCTTTCGCTTTCTGTGGGATGTTAGTGTTTTACAAACATATGCAGCAGGATCGCACAATGGAGAGCAATGCAGCCCTTCTAGAAAAGGAGGAAAGGATTGCAGAAAGAGAAACAAATTGGGTTTACACCAACAGCAAGAGCGGGTGATCAAGCGGGTCTAGGACAATGCAAGTACAACGCGGGATGGTTAAATAGAGAAGCTCTGAGTATTCCTAAGAAATCACAAGTGACTGCTGTCACCATCCAGGCTGGGAGATGTCTCCACATGGGCAAATTCTGCCCCCAGGTACTTACAGAGAAATCTGGACTGTTTCCAGATAAGCAAAACCAGTTGCTCTTAATTCAGACTGCAAGCATAACGTTGCCTGCCTGTGCTAGAACTTTGAAGAAGAGAGGGTAAGATCTGTGTAGATATATTCAGGAGCAATCTTTTGGGGATATGAGTATGTTAAACAATACAGTTAATGCTGGACCAAAGGCAATTTAAGTGTTGCATTTTATCTGACACCGAAGGCAAAATGCTCGGTTTCCCAGGCAGCTTGCTGTTGCTTGCATATGTATTAGTTTCTGTTGATAGTATTCCCCGCAGGATTATCTAAACTGGCTAAAGCCTCGCTTGCTATTTTCCTGTGTTTTATAATGGTTGGCAGTATTCAGTGCTCACTAACAGTCACAAATGCCTGCTGTGCCTGGCTGTGCTATGCTTCTGCTCCATTCGCTCCCTAGGGCTAAGTCTCTGTCTGAAGGTTTGAATCCGAGTAATGCAACTGGGATTATCTGTGGAAATCAATAACCTTCCTAATGGTGTCCAGAATATACGGAGCCATTGCAGAGTGAATATGGAGAAAGTTGTGACCGTAGTCACAACTTGTTCTCCAGCTCTTGTGATCTCAGGTCATGGTTCAGCCAGCTGTTTAGATGCGTGCCAGGCTTTAGCGGGATGGGTAACGTGCTTGAGGCTGGGCCTGCGATGATGTGCTCTGCTAACGTATGACCTCAACCAACCAATTTAGATTGATATCCCACAAAGCCCTGAAGCTTTACCTTGAAGGCATGTGGTCTTGTTGGTTCCCTCTGAAGCCAGGGATCCCGAAGTCCTTCCTGACTCCCAGACACAGGCACGCACTCTGCCCGGGTACGTGTTGGAAGGGGAGCTGAACGTATGCGTGTCTCCTGCCCTGTTTTTCCATTAACATCTCTCACTTAGCGTGCAAATGCCACCGACGACCTCAACAGAATCACGTGGGTACCTTGAGTTAAACCTGAGCAGAAGGATTTTGTCACAGCAGGAGGGGGGAAAAGTTTTGGGGTTTTAAAGTGAGGAATAGCTGAAAGCCAAGCGTTCCTGTCAGGTGAAAGTCTCATAAAAAAATCAGGGCTTAATAGGAGGAGTGACTTATTTTTATCTTCCCTTTTAAGCAATGCTAAGATCAGAAAAGCCTTGGATCAGGAGAGCGGCTATTGACTATGGTTTGTATTGCTCATTTTCAGTGTCCAGTTGTCACCTGAGCCTTCAGTATAGCACCCTATTTGATGGGTTCACATATTTGCTGGCTTTAAAATAATAATAATCTAATCAAGCCTTCTGCTGTTGAGAAGTAAGCAGCCTTCCCATCAGGAGTGGGGAAGCGATGTTTTTAAACCAGGGGAGTTGGTAATGGGCATGGTAAAATTGGTGGTGAAGACTGGATCCCAGCTGGCTCAGGCAAGGAGCATCATTGAGCCTGTTTGAAATGCTGTGGTGAGGTAGCGTCTGGTAGGTCCTGTTTTAGCGTGCCCTCGTGTATGGATACAGCATTAAGTATGCATATAACTTTAAGACTGGATGCAGCTCTCCAAATCGGTGCTTGAGGTTATATGCCAGCATAAGCACCCAGCTGGACCGAAACTTACCTTGACAGGTATTTTCCTGTAGACTAGATCAGCGCTTTTGCCTCGTGCTTCATTGCTTGACTCCTTTAACGCTGCATGAACAGAGAGTACTCTCTTCCTGCCCAGTTGTAGGGATGAGCTCTCTGATGCAGGGCCAAAATGGTTCCCTTTGCAAGCTGTTTTTTATCTTTTGAACTGATGGTTGTCAAACTTAGGCTGGTGTCAAGACAGATGTAAAGTGCTTGGGGCTCGCAGTAATGTATTGTGCCCTGTTGTTTTATGTTGATAGCACGCTGGTACAATTTACGTCAGCTATTCATTCTTACCTTGAATTGTAAGGTGCAGCAGCTGTTTACTTTATATTTACAGCACTGTAACTATTTAGGCTATGCTTTTGCCAAGCACACACATATTTCATGGTGCTTTGCATCCTGTTGGTCTCCGATAGACCGATCGCATGGACTGATGACAAGACACTCAGCAAGAAATGCCTAGCTTGCGAGAGGCAGAGAAGGGGTCAACTCTGACTATGTAGTATAAATTGCTGTTGAAGTAAAATGTTTATTCTCTCAAACCAGCCACCTATTTTCATGACACTTGCAGGAATTTAACTGCCTTAAAGGGTGTCACTGCTCTTTCAGATTTGGTTACAGTAGACTAGTATGCACAGAAGTTACCGGAGAAGTGGAAGGTACGGAGTCTGAAAGCTTTTTGTTTTCTTTTTCCCATGGGAAACTGAGTTAAAAGTTTAAAATGTGAATAGAATATGGGGGCATTTATAG
This sequence comes from Pluvialis apricaria, assembly GCA_017639485.1. Lineage (NCBI taxonomy): Eukaryota > Metazoa > Chordata > Aves > Charadriiformes > Charadriidae > Pluvialis > Pluvialis apricaria. The sequence continues at coordinate 84,317,696 of CM030010.1, forward strand.
CGAAGCTAGGTGGGAGCTGTTGTTGAGTCTGAGCTGTGGTTGGATATGGCGCTGAATGCAAGCCTTAGATCAGGTGTGCTGAAGCATGAAATGAAGGCTTTATTACCCCAAGATGTGTGCTACATACTGGCATGGTAGAAGGGCTGTTTGTTGCAGCCCTGCAGAGGATTTCTGTCCTTTGCAAATGATGTGGCATCGACACTATTTATTTGGTGCGAGATAAGGACATTAGAGCTAAAAACAGGGCTTGCCAGTGAAGGCTTTGTTCCTAGGGGGTAGGTTTAATAGCGTCAACCAGCCCATTTAAAATGACCTGGCTGCAGCAGGCATGGGGTTTTCTGGAAGACGAGGAATGCTCAGGCAGCCAAAATAACAGCTTTGATCTCTCTCTCTAACTCTTGTAAGGCTAGGTGAATGCCATGGAAATACAGGATGCTCCTGTCTGTGGTGGGTGTATCTGTCTTAGTAGGAATGAAAGTAAGATTTCCCTGAGAACATTGGAGGTAGGTCTCCTGTTGTGCTGCAGTTTCCTGTGCGACCCTGGATTAGTCGCTTAGGTCAAAATGCTTAGATGTATTTGCACGTTGACTTCCAGGTAACTTTCTGTGGGATATAGAGGCTGAAGTGTCTTTGACAGTCTGGGCTCTGCTCTCTTTGGCTTCACCGATGCTATTTTCCCCGCCATACTTGAAATGTACGCAGGTGAACCTGCTCCTGTCTGTGAGAATTGTGTTTTCCTCCCTCATCAGGGAGTTGTGACGATAAACACAGCAAAGATTGCAAAGTGCCTACTCGATAATAGGATCCATATAACTATCTGACATGGACAAGCTGCACTTTTGTGTGTGTGTCTGGTAAGGAAAAGTGTTATTTATTCTTGCAGCATCCTCTGAGAATCAAGAGCTCCCTCTGGGCTTCAACTGACACCTTTAGGCTGATTACTGCCTGCCCTGCAGTCATGCTCTACTTTAGTCCCACATGCTATAACCCACCCGTTAGCCCTTTTCCTCACTAGACTTTATTTACAGTGGCCAGCACCTCCTCTGCTGCATCGGGTGTAGGACCCTTCCTTCTATCTCTGCAGAGCCCCCTTATACAAGAGCAAGTTTATGGCTGGACTTTGCTATTTCTTTTCTGTCCAGATGGTCGCTCTGAGCCCCACTTGACCTCTCAAGTACAGTCTCTGGACTCAAAAGCAGGAATTAGCAGGCTTCATCTTCTCCTTCACAACTAACTGTGAAGAGCTTCAGCAGGAGGTTGGCTTCAGGGAGAGGCAGTGTATCGGAACACATTGCAAAAGGCACTTCATGCAGGAAAACATGGGTAAGTAAATGAATTACTGTTTTTCTGCCTGTAGCTGGAACTTGCTTTCCAGCAGGGCTGGAAGGCCCAAAGACCCCTGCTGAAACAGAGGACTCCTTCGGGTATCTCATGCAAATGTTTTCATTCACAGGGGTCCCATTCTCCTTGAGTGGGTGAGGTGGCACTTTTCAATCCTTTTCCCTCTGTCCTGCCTGCCCCTTTTGAGTCTGTCCCTGAGACTCCCTTACCTGGGGCAGGTGGAGCAGCAGATACCACTTGTCGTGACTCTTGTTCACACCAACAGTGCGTGTTGGTGGTGGAGGTGGCGGTGAGGAAACGATGATGGAAAGGATAGCTCATGCGCCTCTGGACTAAACGATAAAAGCAAGCAGCTACAGTTTTAGCAATAAAAGCAAAACTTGGCCTGCGTGTAACAGCAGATTCTTGAGCAGGGAGTTGAGAGGAGTTGTCTGTAAATTCTTCCAGCACTGTATGAGTTAGAGACTGGACTCTGGCTTGGAGCATACCTATGCAGTGGCAGATACTTTAATGGATCTTTTGTTTTCAAAATGCTTTCACATGCTTGAATAAATAAATTTGTCTTATATTTATTACCCTGGGCATATGTGCATTGTTTGTTCTGTCACCTATTTTGGGCTTCCTGCAGAACATGGTAAGTTTATTCTTTCCTTCAAATAGGCAGTGCGGCGTTAAGCCCTTGAGTATCAGAGACACTTTTGGCATCTGGAAAACTAGGACCAATTCAACAAGCGTAAAAAGTCAAGGAGCCTAAGAATGTGTGGCCACTTGATATTGCTTGTTCCTTCCTTTCCGCTTTGACTCCTTTCAAGTGTCAACTTTTTTTGGTTGTTTCTTTTTGGTGTTTTGGGTTGGTTTTTTTTTTTGTTTTTTTTTTTTTTTAGTGTATAAGGTAGCATTTAAAAAAGATGATCTCCTGTGCTTTTTTATAAAAAGAGTCTCTAGGGTCACTAGTATATATTTCAGCCCGGGTTCTGTGCTGGTGGAAGCAGTTGGGAGTCAATTTCTGTTTGCTTTGTTTGTTTATTTTCCATCATTATAGCACAGGCAATGTCTTCTTTTCCTCCTCTTGCTTGATGAAAGTGTAAAAACAACTGTTTACCTCAGCAAATCTTAATCAGCTCAAAGTTTTGAAAATAATGGGTCAGAGCCTGCTGTCAGTTTTAGGGCATATAGTTCCAGTGAGAACTTTATGGCTTGTCACCAGAAACAGAAAGGTTTCCAATAGGTGTGGGTATAAACCCCAAATTTGACCAGTTTTCCTCTAGACCTCCCGGTTGGATTCTGGAATTGAATGGAAACCTTTTACTAAAACTGTACCTGCCATTGTGCCCAGGCTGAGGTTGTACCTCAGCAGGTTCCGTGTAAAATCTAAGGATTTCGATGCTTGGCCCTACAGCAAGCAGCTTTCTCAAAATGCAGGTTATCAAACATAGAAGCCAGCAGCCAATACTGAGAAAAGCATACTGTGGAAGTCAAATGGTTTCAGATGAGACATTCTTAAATTTAAAGTGCCACTATCGGCAAGATAGTGTGGTAGTGCTGTCTGTGTGCGTCAGCTTTAGGAAGAGAATGCCTGTCTCCTGAATCGCCGTCCAATGTAACAGCAAGATCATCCTGTTTTTGAAATGATGGCATTTTAATCAATTGGAAAAAGCAGCTTGAGCTGGCAAAGTTCCTCTTCTTTCTCCCCCTTTTTTTTCCTCCCCTTTCCAGCACTCATTCAATGCAGCTAAACTGTGGCCAGAAAGATTTTGCAGAGAGCGGTTCCAACAATATTCTCTCCAGAACCGAGACACCCTCCGCTCCTTATTTCTGCCAGCAGCAAATTTTTAGGAGTGATTTATAAAGTCCCAGGCCTGGGGGCTTTGTAATGGAAATGCTGACAGACCCTTAACTGTAGCATTGTGAAACGCAACGCTGTAATACAATGAATAATATTCATGAATCTGCCATAATGCTGAATATTATCACTCATTACCATTGTAAGAAAGGGGTGATTAAACTAATAGTTACTGAGAGACATTTCTGGTGACAGGAGGCAATGATTAGAATGAACTGACTTCAATATACATTTAGAACTGGGAATAATGGGATGTGGCAGGAAGCCAATAAGTGAACATGGCCCACAGCTCGGATCAATGAATTACTTTTTTTCCGCTTTACAGCAGTACATGGTGTTTAATGAAAAATCAATAGCCCCCTGTAATTCAAAACCGTAATCAATCGTTTGACCTGAAGCTTTCCCTTTTTTTTTTTTTTTTTTCTTTTTTCCTTTCCCTGCCTCCCCTACCAGGGAAGATGTCTTCGGCTGACGACACAGTTCAGTTGCAAGGCGCAGTACTTCACGAGGCTCGCAGAAGGAACCTGACACGGGTCTGCTGCAATTTATACCGGCTGCAACATATATATTTATATGGCAAATCTGGGGATGGACTCGGTCAGATGTTGCTGCAGCCTCGCCATCCTTCTGCTGCAGCCAAGATCGGAGGGTGAAGCGAGAACTCTTTGCTCCTGCTTTGCTCCTGCTCTCATCACTAGCCACAAGGAGTTTTATGGTGCGATCGGTCCTGTTCAGATCCAGCATGAAAGCATCTGTGGTCCGAGGCAAGTAGAGAATGGGTGGTCCCTTTCTTCAGGCTGCAGTCACTCGTACAACCCAGAGTCAAGAAACACTTTTGCTGCCCTGAGCAGCTGCCTTCGCTGCCTGTGTGAGAGACAGCCTGTGTCTGCCCCTGCCCTTCACCGCAGCTGCTCCGAAAATCTCTCTAGTTAGTAAAGCAGCCCTCTGGAGAGCTCTGCTGGGATGTCCCCTCAGTCCTTTCAAAACTGCAGATGATGGCTCATAGGTGTTTGGGGATGCTGCAGGCATTGTACTGTTTGTCAGAAGGAATGTCTTCCCACCAGGAAATACTTGACCGAAGTAGGTCCTGCAGATTCAGTGGAGCTCTGTCAGTTGACATCGTTGGATCTGACCTCCTAAGCCTCTGCATTATGTAGGTGTGAATTAATTCAGCTTTGTTGTGAGCACGGTGACAGAGGCACAAGTGAGAGAAAAATAATGTGTGTCTTACTCTCAGAAAAGTCAGAGCCATGCTTTTGGCATGTCATCAGGGCCTGAGGCCTCCTCTGCCTGTCAAGGCTGTCAGAAGGGTTTATTTTAAACAACAGGGGAAGGGAGGAACTCAGTGTTGGAAATAGGTAGGAAATCCACCCGGGCCATTAGTGTCTGTTGACTTAGGAAGAAAGATACTCAGCTCTGGGTGTTAGGTCAGGTTCTGTTATGTATTACAGGAGAAAGTTTTCTATCTGAATTTTGCTGTGAAGTTGAAGAAATGTTGCTGCTAACGCTCTCTATGCAAGGTCTTGCTGGGCTAAGCAGATAGCAAGTGCGATGTTGGGCTTATGGTCAATTGCTCCTTGTTTGCATCGGTGAGACTAGGAAGAAAAATAAGTCTGGTGTGTCTCAGCAGCACCTTGTTAAGGTTAGTGAAGCTGATGAGCAGTGTTTCCATCCCAAGGATAACCCATTTCTATGAACCAATGATAAAACCCTATTCTCAGCAAGTTCTCAGAAAGGACAGATTTTGGAAAGCTAAGGTTTTATTTGAGAGCTACTTGAGTGGGTGCTTTTCTTCTTTTTTTGTGTGTGTCTTTCCTGTCCCTTGCTGGTTTCCTGCTCTAGTCTTGTCACTAACTACCGGAATCAAACATTGTCTCCAAGGGAAGAAAATGAAGCATTGGCAATGGCAAAGACCTGCCTACTGCAGGATTGTTGCTAAGAGCCTGTTCCTGACTGTTTTACTCAGCCCGCTTCTAAATGATTCAGTAACAAAATGTCACTGTTTTCCATTCCAAGATAGCTCATCAATGGGAAGGTTTTTGCTCATTACCTAAGCTCTGAGATATCATCTCAGTATGTTGGTTTTGGTCCCTCTTTAACCACTGACCAAGCATTTTTCTTTCTTGATCCATTAGAAAGATAAATTGTTTAAGCTAAAATTTACAGCATTTCTCTGGTTCCTCACTCCCCGCACCCACCCCTGCCGCCCTGCTATTTGTTGTAGCACGTGAGGAGAAGAGAGCAAGCATGTCTCTTGGGTTTGACGGCTCCCTTCTGCTTCTCCGTCTTCTGTGGCCGCTGCTTTGCCTGTTAGCTGACTGGCTGATTTCCTGGCACAGCGACAACGCCGGTCCCTTGGCGGGAAGCTGAACGCGCGCAGTATTGCCAAGCAACACTTTCCCATGGATTGTGTGTGCCACAATTCTTGCTTGGTGTTATGTGCTGCAGCCTTCTGATTTTTATTTTTTTCCATCCGGCAACAATGCATACGCTTCAGGGTGCGCAAGCGAGTGGGTAGAAATGGGATCTCAGTGGGCCAGGGGAAATACTAGGGTGGAAGGGCCAGGTTTCCTTAGGGGCACAGATTTCGTCAGAAAAGCATGTTTATTTTAGTCTGTTTCAGAGCATTGGCTGGAAGCTGGACTGTAAAAGAATATTTCACGTCATAGCTGCGCACGCGCCTCTACAGTTCTCTCATGCAAGCGTCGGTTGCTTCCCTGTCCACTGACACCCTGGGCCAGCATCTCTCATTGCACTCTTCGAACCTCCGCTGGACACGGCAGGTATGGCCCCAGGGGCAGGCTAACCTCAGGGGAAACGAAGTGCTTTGAGTAGGTCTTCCACACCACTCATGGAGGTTTCTGCTTTTTCTCCTTCGTTCTCTCAACAGTGCTTTACCTTAAATGACTGATATTCCCTGTGTAGCATCTTACTGACCTCTTTGCTTTGAAAACACAAGTCTTGGTTTGAGGAAAAGCTCCTTGTGTTTATAAACTGGTCTTGAGAGGTATTGGTGGGGGGAAAAGGAGTTTGCTGGAAAGTGAGAAAAATCGGGACAGTCCTTGCGGGACTGCACAGCAAACAAGCTGCACGGGGAAAACCAGAAGATCCCCTTTGAGTGTTTACCAGTGGCCTATGCGTTTGTTAATTGTTCTGTTCTTGTATGGAAAATATGTCCCATCTTGTAATAGCTTGTTTGGTGTTAGACCTTGCTTTCTACTTGGAATACATTGCAGGTGTGCATGCCAATATAACCAAGGACTTGCTCTACTGTGTGGGAATGACCTTGGGTTCTGGATTTCACTGGTCCAGAAGGGGTAAAAAGATTATTGCTCGCCCTGTCCTATTGAGACTTGGAAGAAGGGGAGTGGATTTCACCCAGAAAGAACATGTTCTGGGATAGCTGAGCAGCAGTATTTTTTGGGGTTGTTGCTGAAACTGTTCCCGAATTGGGAGAGTGAACTGAACACAGCGCTCAAAACATTCACGCTAGGTTTATATGTCCTGTTTGGCTCTGAAGTCACGCTTAGGGCTTTTATTCCTCTTCCATTCCAGTAGCCTGAGCAGTGACACTGTTGTGCTGCTTTCGTGGCGCAAGCCAATTGGTTTCTGCTGTGGCTTCTTTTCTGTCCCGTAGTTCCCAGACCTTCGCTGCTGTTTAATCTGAAAGAGGACTGGACAAGGGCTTTGGGAGAGATGATCTCTTAACAGCAAGGAAAACAGAGAGTGAAACCATCTTTCCTCAAGAGCCCGCTCCCCACTGCTGCAGCCGAGCCTGCAACCAGAGCCACACGCGTGACTCTGAACTGTCCACGCGCTCGCTGGAACGGTGGGTAGCAGTTACCACCTCAGATACTGCAGGGAAGCAATAGTGCTGCTGCTAACATTGTTGTGAGTCAGAGGGGCAATGAAACTCTCAATCTGGATGTTGCAAACCTCATCTCGCCAATGGAGTGAGTGAATTTGCAATAATGCTGCAATTGCTGCAGTGGCAGCTTGTCAGGCGGCTACTGGAGGAAGGAGAAGCTCTCAAGCTGTGGTAAATACACTCTGCATCGCTATTTTGTAACAGACCATGTCCTGTCCTGAGCTGGTTTGCTAAACAAAAAGGGCCCGCTCCTCCACTGGTGTAAACCGGGGTAGCACCGCTGACTTGGGCAGGCGAGGGCTTAACCCTGGAATGACTGTCTGAAGTGTCGCTATCAATCTCTTCATCTAATCTCGTGCCATTTAGAGATGAACCTGTATTTTTACCTTCTGCTGCATGACTTAATTGATTTCTAGTTTTTTTTTAAATACTATTTGTTAATTCACATTGTGTATTTGGGCGACCAATTATATGCATGGCCATATTGTGTGACTGCAGCAGTCTGGTGCAGTGCAAGGAATGCCACATCATGTGAGACGTTTCATCTCCATGAGTAACCTAGTCACTGTGGCAAATGAATACATGAATACAGTACATCCAGGAGAGGAGATTAAACGTATTGACCGGTGCCTCTAGTCACCATACAAATGTCATTGTTTTTTAATCCCCCCCCCCCCCCCCTTCTTGTTTTCCCGACACATTTTGGTCCCCTTTTCACTTCTCCCCTTTTCCCTTAAGTAGAGATGACACAGATCAATACCTTTGATGGAAAGTAATAATCAGGCCTATTAAGTGACAAAGGTTTACTCTGTAACAGCTGTGCTGGCGGGAGAGGAGAGCTTGTCTGACTAATGAATCATGAAACAATCAGGCAGTAGCCATTTGTGTTTAGATCTGTAAATATGGTGTGGTTCAAGTGCCAGACCATCTCCAGCACTCCAGCTGGGGGCACAGATGGTCCACATTCAGAACAGCACGAGTGTAAAGAAAAGCTTCCCCCCACTTCCCCCTCTCCTTCTCTGTCCCATACTGCCCCTCTCAAAGGAACAGATCAGCTAGCTTGAGGATAAACTTGTGTCGCGGGCAGGAGTTGTAACATTGGCCTTTCAGACTGAGCAGCTCCCAGCAAAATGCGTGCTCCCTTGCTTGTCCAAGGGGAAAAAAAGCCAGGAAACCCGTCGGATCTTATATGCTGTATATTTCCTGTGTTTTGGACTAAAAATTGGATTTTGTTCCTTGCTTCCTACCCCTTTGTTTTCTTCTTCGTGCTCTACTGACAGATTTCCTTCTGCAAGGCACAACGATGTCAACTTGTAAACTCCTAAAGGGCAAGCGAGTGGCACATCAGGAATTCAGAGCGAAAGCGCAGGCCCAGGGAGAGAAATAAAGTTGTCAGGGAGTCCAAGCTGTTTCCAGTCTGACTTCAGCTGAAAGTGCTGCCTCCAGTACTGGTCGTTGATGCAGCTTTTCCCTTCGCCTCCTACGGGAGGCTGGGGATCCCAGCTGACGCTGAAGATGCTTCTGATTCTTTTTTTTCCTTTTTATTTTTCCCAGGAGCTGGTACCACTCTAATGAATTGTGGTGAGTGCTTTCTCGCCTGCAAGGAAAACAGCAAATCAAATAGCTCTGTTTATGCAAAATACAAGAAGTTAAATTTTGACAAGTTTCACCGTTTTAAATATGGACTTTAATGCAGTGAATTAGAGACCTGCTTTTCTGCTGTCTTTTACACTGATGGAACTCCAGAGAATCCAAACAATAGGAGAAAGTACAATACAGAAATAATAACAATTTCAGGCCACAAACATCTCCCTTTACTCAGTATATGCCCTTGGATGCCTAATTGCCCATTGCAAGGAAGCTTACTACTCTAGAGCATTTATGTTCTTTCCCAGCATGTATGTGTTTGTATGTGTGTGTATGCATGTGTGTTTATAAACATATGCAATACATTTGCTGTTAAGCTCTTTAATCCAAGCACTTTGGAGCTGTACCTCAGTTTGGCTTAGTGAAAGAGGCTGTTGGAGCAGTGGGGCAGTTGCTATTGCAAATATGTATTCTTTGGACACGTTTCTGATTTCTTTTGCTGCAAATGGGTAATTTAGCACAAGATGAAAAAAAGAAATAGCCTTATGTGTGGCACGCCAAAATTCACTTGCTGGCTGAAGCACGGAAGTGACAAAGGAAGAAACAGGTGATCGTGCAGCTAACCAATTGCCTGGGATTAGTTCCTTTTGGAGGAGCAAGGCTGTGTTGCTGAGACAACGTTTGCATAAATACATGTTCTGTCTCCACCCTGCTAGAATTATCGAGTGTACTTGAAAGCATATCTAAAAAGGTTTTCCTTTTCTTTTTGTTGCCTTGTAACAGGGGAGATGGTGGTGGGATACCATTGTCCGGATCAGTCAGTGGGCGGAAATGATGAACTATTAGCGTGTGATCTGCCCTTCAAGCCTCTCTGAAGAAGTGGTAGACTTCACTGGTAGAAGTGAGGGTATGACTTGCCATTCTTATTTTAGTCCTTCTTTATTTTAGGAGTATCAAGTTAGCTAACATCTCTGCTAACTGCTGTTGATTTCTTCTGCAGATGCCCGATCCCACAACAGCTTCCTGGCCGTTACCTTTGAGGAAATGTCTTTCCAGGAGGTCTTGCCTGAAGCTCCAGATCTGCCAAGGCAGTCCTGTATGCTTTTGTTCTTGTTCTGTGCTGCATCTTCTGTGATTATTCCTGCTCAGACAGCAAGGCACTGCAAACGTGAGTCAGTGAAGGCGTTTCACCTGTTGGTAATTTATGCTCATTTCACTCTTGCTGTATATATTACTCTGCAGGGTACAGACCCGTGAAAAGACACATCCCCATTTTCATGTGAAAACCAGATAGGTTTCTGTGCCTGCTTCTAGCTGCTTCTGACTCTCTGGCAGCCTACAAGGGCCAGAAACACATAAAGCCATGTGGTGTCCAAAACCTCCTGGGTAAGTTGCCCTGTCAGCTGCTTTAAGGTTGAAACACGTGCAAAGAATGGAGCAGACAACGGACACTTGTCATGTACAGTCTGCTTTCTGCTATGCAGTGGGAAGAAAACCTGAGGGGGCTCAGTGAATGGGTCTCTGCTGGCAGGCCTCCGAGTTGAAGGTGGTCTCTTCCCTACAAAGGATCAGAATACAGAACTCATCACGAGTACTCCCTGCTCTATACAAAAGACGTAAAATGTCATGGCATTCAGTCACCTGTGTTCTGGACTGTATGAAGCGCACTCTGTGAGTGTAGTTATGCTAAAGAACCGTGCAGACCTGTTTGAATTGCAGAAATGGTGGCGCAGTCAGCAGGAGAGGGTGACGGTTGCCTTGGCTTGAGGTGTTTTTTCATCGCTCGGTGTCCTATTAGAAGGCTGGTTTTGACTCTGATCGTCTCTCTCCCTCTGTTGGGTGAAAAGGGCTTCGGGGCTGAAGTTACTACAGACCAGTGCATCTCAGTGCAGTCCATTCACAGAAAGAAAGTTCCTGAACCCAGAAGCAAATATCTAATCTCTACGTATCAACTGAGTTGGAGAGGAGTGTATAGCAGTGGGAAAAGTACTTTAATTCAGATCACTTGAAAAAGAAAGGGTTTTAAAGTGTAAAATGAGGCCAAAGTGAGCAAAAAGCACTGAAGAGACGCACGAAGACTGCCTAACGCTAGCCACAGCATAGCCCTTCAGCTGCTGTAGGTTGCTGGTAGCCCCCTAATGTACAGGAAAGAGGTTTGGTTTCTTGTCCGACGAGGGCTCGGCCCATGACGTTCACCTCTGCAGAGCTTTTTCATGAGGGTTTGAAAGTCCCTGAGCCTTGATAACTCAGGATAACAGTCTGAAATAGGGATAAAGGGCAAAAGGGAAGAGGGAGCGGACGTTTTTCTTTTTCCTTTCTTTTTTTAAGCCATTGTTTTGTGTGGACAAAGGAGCAAGTTTGTGAAACGCCTAAGAAATACAGATTTTGTGGACTTCAACAATAGTACCATTCTTTCCAAAAATCACATTATATCCCACCTCATTTGAGCTGTTGAATGGTTATGTCATGCAAAAAGGTGGATGAGAGAGAAAAGCCCCCAAACTCTTTCAGCTAGATCAGTGCAATCAATAAAGCTCACAAAGGTAATTATTCTCTGATTTAAGACCTGCTCCTCTGTTTGCAGTAGTGTTTGCAGTAGTATTTGCTTGCACTGACCAAAATGCTTTTGGGAACAATAAGGAGTTTAAACTCATGTAAAAATAATTTCTCCAGGAAGTGGTTTTCATCCTTCTCTTGTCCAATGACCCTTCTTTCCTTTCTTCTTCTTCGTTTGGGGAGGGGAATAATTTCTTTTTTTTCTCATGAGCAAAGCTTAATTTTGCTTTTTGAAGGCATCTTCTTAGAAAAAGCGACTGCGGCCGTGCACAGCTGGCTTTTGAAAATTGAGTTTCTACTGAAACTTCCCTGCTATTATCTTGACAATCTTCTTATTATCAAAGTATGCAAATATTAGGTATGACAATGAATGTTCACGGCAGGGAGGAACATAGCTTGGCCATCGGGGGGAGGGGGCCACTAACAATCGTGCCCCCTGTTGCAAAAGCCATAATAATTTAATATTCTCATACTGGGAGTCTCCATTTTCTTTGGCCTGCATAGAGCCGCTGAGTGCGTTGTTTCCTTTTGGCCAAATCACAAGGGCCATCCTTGAACATTTTGCAAGACTTCAAATAGAGGATCATGCTGATAATGACTTCAGGGCAGGATTTTTATTTTTTATTTTTTTTTAGGCTAGGAATAAATGATTTAACTATTAAACTGAATCAGGCTTCTAGCTTTTGAATGTAATGTATTTCAAGGTTGTGTTAAATTTGTTAATAGATCAACTGTTTTTCTTCTTTTGCCAGCCTGCTTAGCAAAAAATAGGGAAGACCAATCAGCTAAATGTCATCGACTCGGTGTATTTGAAGTGTCACATATTGCAATCATTAACTACCAGCTGCATTATCTGGGTATGGATTGTATTTTTTAGGACTGTGTTTATTCTCTGCTACTAAAATTCATCAGCGTATAGCAGGACATGTAAAATCTCTCATTTTAAAGACAAATAACTTGGCAAATTGGTCAATTAGGCGATTTTAATGGGTGTTCTCGCTTCTTTGCACAAATCTGCTAGCTCATATGGAAGTCAGACATCAGGGCTTGCACCTTCCTGGAAGACTGGCCCTTCAAAACCAATTTGTTCCATATCCACTTTGTGTCCTGTTGTGATGTATAGAGGAGGAACTGTACAGAGAGCGTAAGCCTGGCAAAGCTGGCTACTTAAGATGAAATCTCTGTAGCACGTGAATCAACAATTCGGGCGCTCCCAACCATCAGAAAACACTCTGCTGTTTTTAAGCGGAATATTTAGGAAACGGACCTCTGGGCCAAAACTGTTGTCTTGAATAGGGCATAGGTTTACCTGTTTATGGTATGAGAAGGCTCAGTAGAAAGTTTTTATTTATCAGCTGAACTAAAGGAGCAGGGGTGATAGGAGAAAAATTGCAGGCAGGAGCTGCTGCCAACTGGTCTTTTAAAAGCTGTTATGAGCAGCTGTCTCTTTCTCTTCCTCACCTTTTGCTTTTGTGTATGTCTGCGTGTATACAGAGTGCATAACGTTTTGCAAGTAGATACGCACCTAAAAAATGTTAAAGATAGCTTAGGCAAAGTTCACCAATAAATATAGCGTTACAGTTCTGAACACATGCTGGAGATTCCCATGACCACAGGGGTCCTGCCTGTTGTTTAACAGCCTGGTGGTCTGAAACATCAAGGTCAGAGTGCATCTATTGGTCTGTGTGTCTATTGTCTGCACTTCTAACTTAGGCTGGTGAAAAGGATAATCATGTCTGAGCCAGCCTCTGCTTCCAAGCCCGCACCATTTGCAGCCTGTTCATGAATTATTACGGGGAGATGCTTACGCTGGGTGGCCATTTAGAGACAAGGAAGAGAGGCCTTTTTCTCCAAATGTGGGTACTGGGAGCAAGGTTTGGGTTGTTAGCTGGGGCATTGGGGTTAACGCCCTTGGTCTTTCTTTGTTGAAAGTTGTGGGATTTTTGGCCCGCAGAAAGCCAGGGTAAGGAATTCCTGCATTTCCCTGGGGCTTACCAGTGTCCTGGCAGCAGAGGCGCAAGGCTCTGCATATACAAGGTTGCCATCCATTTCTATGCCATCCTTCTACCTAAGAAGGTAGGACCTCTTCTCCTGCTGCAGGTATACATCACACAGACTGTGGTGCACAGGGACTTGCAGGACTGAAGGAGATGGAGAGCATACGGAGAAGCACTCAAAGAGATTTGTCTTTTTGATACGCCTGTTGTGGTGGAGACTAGGAAAACATTTTGGTTGTTGTTCTTGTGACTTGCTGCGTTCATCCATCCCCGTTTGCCTTTGGAAGTCAGTGAAGCTGCAGCTAGGTACAACTGCAGAAAAGAAGAGAAGAGCATGGGTTGTTGCTGCCAAATAAAGGGGACTCTTGAGGAAATAGAAAAGCGATATATTGTGTACAGGAAGATATAAAGTGCTCTTTTGTACTGCTGACCTCAGGCACCTTGTTACAGTCAGTAACTGAAAAAAGGGTTTCAGGCAGAAAGTAGATTCTTAGCTGTGGTTATTTAACGTAGCTCCAGTGAAGTCACTGTGACTGTCTGCAGTATCTGCATATTGCCCAGCTTTGTGGTCAGTACAGTGTGGGTTTTTTGTTTTGTTATTTTTTTTCTCTTTCTGTAATCTGTTCACAACTCAATGGGGATAAGGAAGGCGTTCCTTCTGGGGACTGGTTTCCCTTCCAAACCATCACAAGGGATACCTGTACCTTCTGAACCTGTTGTTTCTGGCTGCTGTGGTTGGTAGGATGGCAGGCCACAAGTTCTGTGAAGGCTTGGCAGTTGTGAACAGGGCATACTCTTTGATATTCCCTGTGGCTTTACGCTCAGCCAGTGCCTTCACTGGGTCAGTGTTGGAAGTCACCCACAAGAACAGCATTTAGTGAATACTCATTGCAAGAGATGGCTAAATACCACTGGTAGAGTGTCCATAAGAGGGCATAGGTCCTTACAGGATTTCTTATTTAAATACTCAGAGTTGCTAGTGCTTTTCTTCTTTTTAACCTTAAGCATATAGGCATCTCCAAGAGCACTGGTATCCTGGGATAACTTTAAGATGCTGACTTCTGCAAATGGCTGCTGTGATGTTTTAATTAAAACTGACATCATACCTGTGTTTGTCCGCTCTCAAGGGAGTTATACTGGCTCCTCACTCTGGTTTTGGTTCATTTTCATAACTTGCCTGAGGATCCACGGCTCAAGATCGGTGGATCGCTTGGAAGGATAATGCTGGGCCCAAGCGCTGTCTTTAATTCAGTGTGTACTGCAGCAGTGTGTACGTTGCCAGTAACAAAGTGGGTTAGGGAGAACCACAGAGTGTACCTTGAAAAGAGAAAGCGTTAAAAGAGGGCTGTAGAGCTCCTGAGGAGGGAAGGGAGTCAGTGGGAGGCATTCACAGAGCAGTCCATCTGCAGGGACATCAATGCATTTTTGTTTGTTTGTTGCAGAAATATTATTTCGCAACTCAGAATCAAAGCAGTCTTGGCAGCGGAGACCGAGAGGGTCATTGTTGCTCTCTCTCCTGACAGCAACATGCCAGCAGCCGCCCCTTAGCTAGAGGAAGTAGTTTAATTACTTGCCCTGCAGCACATCCATCAGATCCGCCGCAGGGAGCTGGTTTGCTGCTGAAGAGACCGTTGTCTCTGCGCACACCCTGGAGCTCGCTGAGAATGGTTTGGGGAAAGTGCTCTTGCATTTGCTGTGTGAGCGGCCTTTCCTGACTTCTAAGGGTAAAACTTCCTGGATGGACAGGGACTGGATTTGGTCCGTGGGTTGGATTTGCCCCATGGTTGGCCTGTGGGGTTACAGGCCTCTGGTTCACGGCCCAGTTGATATGTATGTATTGCTCCACAGGAAGGAGAGCATGGGTCCACTTCAGATAAGCAGCACAGCATCATCGCATGATGGTACATTACCGACTGGACCTCTGAGCTGCAGTGACTTTGTACTGACAAAGGGCATGGGACCATGTTAAATTGGTACTTTGTACCAACTGCAGGATGCAAATCAGGGAACAGTTTGGTCTGTTGGGTCAGGGGACCAATGGTTTGATCCCGTAGTAGTGAAAATTATGATGGTTGATCTCACTGCGGAGTAGGGGCCCTATGGTGCATGGCAAGAGGAGCCCAAGAAGGCTTGCAAAGGGCTTTCTGTTTGATTTATCCTGCTTCATCTCCACCCCCCCCGCCCCCCCCTCCCAAAGTAATACTGGACAACAGCGAGTTTGAAAGATATTTCAGGTACTTAGACATTGTTGAGATGAATTTGGTGTAAGTATCAGCAGAGAACAATGGGCAGAGGATGAAGAAAGGCACCCCTGGTTTTGATGCAGCTGACTCACGTTAAGCTGAAAGAAAATCTGTCCTACTGCTTGAAACATATACCTGTGTGGAGGGAGATGAGAATTGCAACGAGTCTGATGTAGGCGCTTAACTTTGTGAATATCTTCCAGTGCTTTGCTGAGTATTGCTGGGGTTTGGAACACATGCCTCTCTGCCACGATCCCATGAGAGCGAATGAAAATGCTTTAAATGCTTCCCAGTCTGCAGATGAAGTCCGCTTCGTAAATCATGGGAATTGTTTAAAAACTGTGAGCAGATGCCTAATGCGCTGCTGGCGTGGTAGGGGTTAACTGGGACATCACCTCCTGGTCCCACTAATTGGGCTCATTTGCCATGGTGTGGCTTCCAACACCATTTCAGAAACTCAAGGATGTGAAAAAGATGGAGTGAAACCAATGCAAAGTGGGCTTAAAGTGACTGCTCTACTAAATGTCAACTGCACAACTAAATATATCCCCGAAAGTAGAATTTATGCTTTGCACTCCTTCGCTTTTTTATTGTGGTGAGAAAAAAGCCAGGAACTCAACGGGCTGTAACTTTAATAGGTCATTCCAGCCAGTGCTTACCTTTACAAAATCCTGATAATACCGAGAAGACAATACAGTGATCAAAAGCAGTGATGAGATTTTTTAGCAGCGTTAACCGTCATGACCTAGCAAAATGAAAGAAAATGGTTTAACAGAACTGTCAGATCCAATATAGCTAATAAAGGCATGGATAAATGTTTATTACATACCGGAGACAGATCATTTCTGTACAGAAATTGAGGATGACCTTTACTGATAACTCTTATCTGCCTGATATCCTGAATAAGAAAAAGAGAGGGGGAGAGAGGGCTGCACTATTGCTGATATTTATGAAAGGTGTAGAAAAATTACAATTTGCAGATGATTGTTTATAGACGAGGGCTCTTGGGAAAATAAAGATACGGAACTGTTCATTCTGTGCAAGAGATTCCAGGCTTTGACTTGGTTGTGTCAGGCATAATCAGTGTGTCCAATCAGGGGACTTTTTGGGAGACTTGATTTTCACACATTTTTAAGGTAAATATATGATTTATGTATATTTACATATATATTTGTCTGTTTGTGTACGCGTCTGTGTCTGGGGGAGTAACCGTTGAATTCACACTGATTTTTCTCTCTGTTTAGGAAGTTCCAAAATTACTCAAGTAGTGCTGCCGTGAGTCATCTTCCTGCCAGCCAGGCTTCTAAGCTGAACACCCGTAGTTGAAAGCGGACTTCCAAGAGAAGCCAGCTCCCCAAAGCTCCCGCCAAGACTCAGTAGTCAGACCTGTGGAAAAAACCTGGAGATTCGACCCCTTTCTTTCGGACTGTAAATGCACTGTAAGCTTTTTGAGGAAATCCGTCTGCTCTGTTCCAGTTCCATACAAAGCAGCATGTGCATATTTGAATTGCAGGTAATGCCAGTGCTGAACCAGTCAAAGGGGGCTGCAGTAGTCCCACCGACCCGACAGCCACGTAAATATGGGAAACGAGACAGATGAGTCACCACGCTGGCTGAAGCACTGGGGTGGGGGGTGGCGACCCAGAGGGTGGGCTAGTAGAGTTCTGCTGACAGGCAAATAAAAGAACAACTTAAAGGCAGACTTTTTTCTGCCTCGCCTAGAGTTCAAGCAGCGAAGACCTGACTTTTCTGATGTTCTCAGTATGATGTCAAACTTGATATGCTGAAAACACAGCTGTAGCCGTGCGGGGTGGCCTCCTCCAGAAGCTGGGCATGCAGGAAACGTCACAAGCTACCTGTCAAAAAACTGACTGGAATGAGACGTGAGTGAAATCCGAATCATATGACATGCAGTTAATCATAAATAATGTTGTCTCGGTAATGGTTGTAATTAGTTATGAACTTCAGTCATTTCGAACGTTTCCATGTTGGCCAATTATGCTGCAGAAATTATCAAGTAACCCATAGCACATTAGCTTTCTGTAATGCCATTGTTTGGATGTGCTCAGGTCACCAGATCCTCGCCAGGATGAATTAGCGTAGCTCTCCCAAGTACAATGGTGCTGTGCTGATTTACGCTGGCTGAAAGCTGCCCCTTTGTCTGCTGGAGTTGTAGCAGGAGCAAGTTTAAATCACGGCGTTGCAGTAGAGACTCCTAGGACCCAGCCTTATAGAAACAATGCCGTGTGTGTTTTCTCTCTTGGCTGTGCAGATGACTTATTAAATGCCAACATTAATTCTTAAGTCTGGTGGTAGTTCAACAATAAGCTGAAATCGTACTTTAATGGTGCAGTTTGAAGCTGGGAAAAGGAACACATAATTAACGGGCTCATCTGACTTCTTAAAATGAGAAGCCTATCAGATAAGGAAATTTCTTAAACTAGTGCTGATGAGTGGCTTAAAACTTCCTTATGCGCTTGCCCGACAGCTTATTAAAATGCCTTTTGGTTTGATTTTATACAGGACTGCAGAGCTGTGTTAGGACTGCTGTTTTCTGATGGCAGGTATGCTTCTTTTACTATGCAAGACTCACTTTGTTGTAAGCCTCAGAAAAACAAAGCGGTACAATTTGTGGCTGTTGTTACAGTCCACCCTTGAAAGCTCTGTGTGTGTTGCTTGGTTTCTTCAGAGAACAACTGACTTCTGTTTATGTGAACTGTTGTTTGTCAAGTTGTATGGGAAGTAATAGCCTTGAATGCTTGAAGGCATTTCGGTGTTGGTGACCTTAAAATCTATGGTAGCTGAAGTGCTTGAATACTTTGAAGCTTGCAGACTAGGCCCACAGACACGCTGCATTACTTTGAGTGAGAAAAGTGCACTTAACACTCTTTTTGATGAGACCTCGAGCTCTGTGTTTGTTAATCGTCCCAAGGGAGTCTGACTCCCTATTTTGCCGACAATAAAATGAGTTGACATTATCAGTGCTTTTGCCTTCTGCATGGATCCCAAGCCTGTAGTTTGAAGATCTCATAGCTGTTTTTGGGCTGTGTGGTTTCGGAGAGAATTACTTCAAAGCAAAAAATCTTGGGGAAATTAGTTGCAGTTTTAAAACAGAATATTTTGTCAAAATCAAATTTATTTCAATGAGGAACAATCACTCTAATGGCTGAGAAGAATGCAAAGATTAAATGAGGTATGAATAGCTGTAAGATGGTACAATTACCACCTCAGAAACAATATATTTGTAAAGTTAATTCCTCTTGAACATGAACAATCTCCTTACACTTGACCCCTCTCTATTGCCTCTTCCATGCTTGAACTCTCCTTGAACTTTGAAGATCCATCTTGAGAGTATGATATGGCCATCTCTTTTGCATCTGGTTATTTTAGCTCCAATTTGCAGCCCTAAAATGGCAATTATGGTGATATATTGCTCAAGTCACCCGACATGGATTAGTATCGGGATCAGCGCGTTTATGCACAGGAGTAGTGAATGGAGACTACAGCTATGATTTTAAATGACTTGATTAATTCTGAAAAAACACTTCAGAGTCCATTACATCCAGCAGGTGTTGGGGTTCAGGCTGCACTTCCGTTGCATGTTCAGGCTGCCTTCCCTTAAACAGCACAAGCATGTCGTATTTATTGCCTTTTTTTTTTTTTTTTTTTTTTGTGTCCAGCATTCCTTTCCTCCCCCTCACCCCTCCTTTCTGTAAAAGTTCATTGGCCTTTGGGGGCAACTCGGGTAATACTCCCTTTTCATAAATCACACGATGGGATTCGGACTGCCAAACTGAAATATGTTCCTGTATAAAAATGTGTGGAGACACAGCCTGACCGGTATCGGAGTGAGGACTGTGACTTGGTGGACACCAGGGCTGTTTTTTGGCTCAAGGCCAGTTAAGTAATGCTGAGCTTGCACAAAGTATCTGACCATGTTAGTATAAATATCACTCTCCTCTCAGAACTAACCTCGTCTGCTGGATATGGATTTCTTCTCTCTTACTTCAGTAGTATAGATGCTGGAACCCCCCTCTCACCTTTCCTCTGTGTTACTTGCCGTTGCTCTTTTGGGGGCAGCCTGATAGCTTGTATGAAATTGGGAACTTGTTTGGGTTATGGTTACATGGAGGGGGGTAGGTTTTCAGCCACTGTGCAATGCTGTGGTTCCCACCTGAGACTGGGCTTGTCCTTAAAAGAAAGAGGACAAAATGATGGGCCTAATCAAGGGGTTTAATGTGCTTTTGGTCTCTAAGCTGTTACTACACCATTTGATAGTGTGAATGTTGGTGTCTACCTATGATCTTCACAGACTTTAAAGCAGGACGAGGAGGGGCAGGTTTAGGATAGAAGGGCTCCTGCTGGACGCCGTGACTGGACTCTATCAGTCTGCTCCTCGTCCTGTGGTCCATACCGCAGAGAGGGAGAAAACGACAACAGAACACAGAAATCATCTGAACTTGAGGGATGGCTAGTTTTGGAATAAAGCAGGGAGAACCGTGATGAAAACTCTTGAAATACATCACTCTGATTGTAGGGACAGCCTTTTGTACTGATCAGTTGTCATGTGGCTTTATTACGTGCTTGTTGCCTTTATTTAAGTCTTTGTGGCCTGATCCTGATGCTCCCTGCGTCTTGTTTCAACCAGAGTAATTCTTCCAGTTTGCCGGCATTCAGCCTAACAGAGCTGCAGGCTGGGCAGGCACCGCACATATAAATAAGGCACTATTCAGTAAGGTGCCGCTGAAATGACTGCTTGATGGCCAAGGTACTCCTTCCCATGAATAAGGGGACAAAAGTTTGGGGCTAATGAGAAGCACAGCACTGGAGTGTTTGTTTTAAAGACAGTGGCTCATTCTGCAGGCTGTGGTACGGAGGCGAGGGCAATTCTGTCTGGGGTCAGGAGTCTCCCAAAGGAAGCGGCTTCTGTTTGCACTGAATATGTAACTCCTCTTCGCAGAGGTGACGGTACATGAGCCTGCTCTGAAGCCCTCTGAAATCAGCGGGAGTCTGTCTGTGTATGTGCAATATGCCTCAATAGGACAAGCACAACACTTGGATGAAGTACATAGAAGGATCTACTTGGAGAAATTTACAGGGGAGGAAGAAGATGCCGAACTTGTGCTGAGGCTCTGCTGGAAAGACTTGCCCAGCTCAGACCCACTGAAAGAGCAGAGGGATGACTTGTACGGTGCTCTGTAGGAAGTCTGCTTCTTAGGCATCACGTAGGAAGCAGTCATACACAGTTACGAGGGTTCAAACCTCCGTGGATAAGTCATCAGGGAAATATCTGGCGTGCAAAGAATTGGTTTTGGGTTGTTGTGGGTTTTGGGTTTCGTTCCCATGGGAAAACATCTTGTTTTTTCCCCTTGATGCTTCATCAGACTTTTATTTCATTTTTAGGGTAGATGGGAAATAGCACAGGCTGTTCATCTGTGAAAACAGTGCGTTTCCTATGGGAAGCTTAACTGCAATGAGAAAGAAAACAGCTTTTAAAAAAATGTGACACCCTAAATCTTGGCAAGTGTTGAAACTTTCCTCCGGGTGAAGACAATGGTCCTCATTCTAGAGTGATAGTGCTATTTCTTTTAAGCTGAAGATGGAGTTTGATTGAAAACTGAAATCCAAATGTGCCTAAACATTTGAATTGGTTGAAGTCTAACCTTAGAAAGCTGTGAAGAGCTAGGAGCAAACCTGGGCTGGATCTCTGGAGCACAGAGCTCAATTCTTGTCTAGTCTCGCATGCCTCTGTTAATACCATCTTCTCTGTGTAATAACTTTACTTAGCTTAAGTGTTAGGTCAGACACCGAGATCCCTGAACAGCTGCCTGGGGCTGCGTGTACTGTAATGACATAGGTCCTTATCTTTGCAGATCTTTCTGTTTACAGTAAGTGTTTATTTAACTGGTTCTGACCAATAACCCATTGGACAGCCGTGGATCAGTGCAAGAGAATCTTTTACCTCAGGGCTTCATGGTGCTCCTTGGCCTCTCAGTCTGGGAGTTTGCCCACGTTTTAAAAAGGGACCTTAAGGTCCACCTGCTTCTAATTGAGGGAAAATCTTGCAGACTGGGGGCTTATTCCCTTATTTACCTCCATCTGAAATGGAAGAGGCAGAAACTTCTGTTCTTTATTATAAATGGCACAGGTGGGGCTAGAGGGAGCCCTGTGCTAGCCCACAAAAGGCTTGGATGACCCTTTAGCTATGCAATATTCTATTCCTGCATTTCAGACTACTCGTTATCTTCAGACGTTCCTCTTGCTGGTGGGGTCAACCACCTACAGGCACTTTTAATGTGTTAAGATATTCTCCTTCATCCATGGGCTACAGGTACTACAACTGTGGGGAAAGCCCTGGGCTGAAATCCAGGAGGCTCGAGTTCGATTTCTGTCCCTGCAGCTTCCACTGGTTCACTTAACCTCTCTTTGATTGCATCTTCTGGCTTTAGACATTCGAATGGGGAGAGAAAATAAACAGGTTTTGCCCTGTAGCCAGTACTGCAGTACTGTGTACTCATCCAGATGTCTTTCTCACTTTTTAAGGTAGCATTTTCCTATGAGTGTGTGTGTGTTTCCTGTCCTGCTTCAAAACACACTGACTCAAACCCTCCAGCTGCTTCAGCATCTTTCTCATTGTTCTTGGAGCTCACGCTGATGTTTTCTGGTGACAGGGGGCCCAGAGCTGAATCCCGATCGAGAGCTTTTCCTGCAGGGGCCCCTGACAGCCCGCAGCAGCAGCTCAGCAAACCCGGGCCTCGGCGTTGCCTACCTGTGGCACCAGGGAGATGGCTGAAGGGCATGAAGACGCATCAAGTCAGTGGTACGTGCAGATGGAGATCAGGGAATGGCCTGCGGGATGAATGTCTATGATCCGACCAGAGTCCTAAATGCGTGGCTGCTCTGGGCAGTCGCCAGCTGGGGTGCAGGGCTCGGTCTGCTCCTGTGCTTTCCCCTCCCTGTTGGCTGCCCTTGGAGGTTCTGTTCAGCCACCGCCTGGATCGCCAGTTTTAGCAAGTAACAATTTCTGCCTGCAAAGCGGTACATGAAGTCTCGTAGAAGACCCACATCTTTCAGAGCAGGGATTTTTTTTTCTGAGCAAAGATGAGGGTGCTGTGTAATGTGCAGCATGGTGTGCAAGCAGACACCATAACGGCCCCAGAAAACAAACCTCTGGTACAGCAGTGTGACAGCCAGCAGCAGTGGTGGTGATTGACAGGGGTCTCTCTCTAATGCCTGCTCTATTGAGAGGACACCATTCGTTTTGAAGCTGTTCCTGACCTCAGGCGTGTTTCTGTGCAAACTCTCTGTCAAGCGATGCTGGGCACAGCCTGCCTCTGCTCCCACCTTGCCCAAACGAGGGGAATTCTGCACACAGGCACAGGCCAACTGCAGGCTTTCAGCATAGTACCCAAATCAGGATTTTATTTATATCCCAAATCCCATTTCTCAGCACTGTCAGTTTTTTTCCCTTGCGCGGAGAAGCAAAAAGACAGTTAAAGGGACTTTCGGTGACATCCCCCCTGTTTAATGAAGCTTGGAGTTATGGGCAAGTGACTCGAACTGCCGTTATTATCTGCTTGAGTGACTGAAGGCCGAGGGTCTAGCAGTGTGCGAAGAGCTCCACCGCAAATGTGCACATTGATCATTCCTAATCAGACCAACCAGGTCAGGGGTGCTGGCGAGATGGAGAGCTCTGAAAAAGCTGACAAATGAAGCAGCAGAGCTTGGGGGTTAATGTAATATTCAAACAGAATGAGATATTCATTTTCTTATAAGCTTGTCACTTTTCCCTTCCTCTGACATTTTGCCGGAGACTGCAATGAAGAGGCAGAGAGAGTGTGAGAGTATATGAGAGAGAAATGTCCTAACCGGGGGGGGGGGGGGAGAAAATCCTACAAGTGTATCTAAAGAGCAGAAGGGAAAAGGCGTGGAGAAGTGCAATTCTGCGTCCTTCTCGTTTTTCCAGTGCTTTGCACTCTTTAATAGTAGAACGCTTTTTTTGGGGTTTTGTTTTTTTTTTTAAAAGGTGATTCTGCTTTGGGACCTTTTCTGTTTCTGCAGCCAACACTGTTCTGTTATTCTGAAAAAAAAAAAAAAAAAAGCGCTCAGGCTGGATTGTCTTCAAAATGGAGAAGTTTGGGGTGCTCCTCGGGCCAAGCCTGTATTCTCCGCAAGGAAAGCAGACTGCGTGGAGCATTGTAAGGGGCAAGGAGCTGTGCGGTGTGCTGGTATGGTTGTTGGCCTCTTTTCAGAACCACTGCGGGCAAAACATACGCCACCTGTGAGAAGCATTGTTATGGCCTTACTTGGGTTTCTCATGACTTTGTGGCTTCTTAGTAATAAACGCCTCGCCTGAGGAATTTTAAGTATCTGCTAAAAATTCACTGTACTTCCCAGTGCTTTGCATGCTGGAAGCCAGTCCCAGTAACGAAAGACAATTGTGATTTAAGTGGCATAAATGGTATCTACCCAGCTCCTGTTCTGTAACTGGACAAACCAGAGCATGAAGGGTTTGATGGTTCATTCCAGTCATCCCTGCAGGGCAGGAGAAGGATTTGAGAAGGCCCTGGTGTCAGTTCTGGACTCCAACCAGATGAGAGGTCGGGTTATGGCACTGTTGAGGCTTTTGTGCTATCTGAGGGAGGAAGGCGCCTTATGCTTCAGGGAACTCTTAGCAAAAGCCTGCCTGGAATTAACGATTTGAGAGATTTATTTGGCCCTCTATAGGTTAGAGGGACTTAATGCTCTAAAGAATGAGAGGCTTGAGAAATCAAGGGTCAGAGCTCCTGTAAGATCTTTGCCGATTCAATAATTACCCCGGTGTTGCAAGGCGGTACACAGCGCTGAGGTCAGCTGTTGGGAAGGGAGGACTTCACGAGGAGACCCAGAATGCTTGAGAGCTGGAGATGTTGTGCAGTGCAGCTGAGCTCTGGGCTTTGAGATGTAGCAAGGACCAAGTCCTTGTCCTTGATAAATTTGACCATTCCTTCTCTATACAGCTGCGTATTAGGAAATCATTCTCAAAAAATCAATCCCGTTTTCTTTTTTTAGAGACGTTTCCTACCCATCAGAAAACTTTGTGAGTTCTCACGTTTTATTTTATGTCTCCCCACTCTGTTTCCTAAGTATTTTCTTACTCTTGTAAAATCTGGAAGTTGTTTTTTTCTGCAACTAGCAGTTACTTCAGAGTTTACAAGGAGGCTGTGAATTGATTTTTGTTGTGTCATCCCAGATGCAAATAACTCTCTGTGTCCACCTAGCGGGACGCTACAGGTCTTGACCAGGAGTCTACATGGGGATGGCAAGAGGACATCTGTGCTACACTGGCACCGCAGGAAACAGGAAATTTCTCCTTTTCAGGCTTCTCTCTCTAACAGTTTAATGATGAAGTTGGCAGGAGAAGTGGAAAGTGAAAGGAGGAGGAAAGGAAGCATATTGCTGTTCGTCTTGTACCTTCGGAGCGGATTACAGCTCCAGTTCAACAAGAATGAAATCAGCCTGTTAACTTCACCAGGCTTTAGACTGCGATCTCCAAAGTTTTGGAAAGCATAGCTCAGATAATCACATCAGAGCTGACAGGAGTGTCTAATAGCAACAGCAACAACATATAACATAGCAACCCCCCTGAATTTCTTTTCGTTTCCCCCCATACTGCAGAAAGCACAAAAAACGGAAGGGAGGCCTTTGGGGGACCGGTCACTGGGCTGGGTCTAGGGAGAGGTGAATTCAGCTCTGTTCTTTCCCACTGGAGTGGTACAAGACCTGGGATAAGCAGCTGATTTTTTTTTTTTCCTCTTCTCCTTTGTTTTGCAGATCATTTCAAGATGGTTTTTTTCCTCCCATCTGGTTTGACTATCAGTTCTTCAAGGCTGGCATGATTTCTTATTATGTTCCTTTTACAGAGGGGCTTTCTTCCAGCAAGAACCTGTCCCAAAGTATAGAAGAATAATACTGAATATTTGTTAATGCTGACAAGCAGAATTATTTAGTCTTCCTGCTCCTTTAACCAGTACTGCAGTCTGCTGGCTGCCTGCGATGTTAGGTAGTTGGCAACATTTTTCTAAGACAAGCTCTCTCTCCTCATCAGCTTCTGTCTCAGAGATTCATGTGAAGCATTTCAGTTTATTCAACCTTTAATCAGATGCCTGACCTATTCTGAACAGTGCTCAGCTTATGACCTCTTCCCAATAAACAAGTTTTAAACAAGCTGCCACATCAGATTTTTTTTTTTGCAGAAAATGAATGTGAGACAGCAAGGAGAGCTAATCATGCCAAATATTGCTCTTTTTGCCAGGCCACTCTCTTTTCTTCCCTGCAAGAATTAATTTACATTTTTGGAAAAGCACGGCTGTCTCACTGAAAAGAAATGGTACAATTTCTTTAGCATCGAGAGATCTGCTGTTCTATGGGGAATGAAGTGTATTTAATTGGGCAAAATGTTCTTTGTGAGTTGTCCTGAAAGGAATGCTGTACAGGGTACTTCCTGCTGCTGGAGTTACACGTGATTTAAAAGGTGAAAGCAAATGCCATAGTCATCCGGACCACTGGTCCTTTGGACATCGAGTACTTAAGAACTCACCGGTTACCATGAGAGGCAGTGAGTGTGTTTAGAGAACTCCGTGACATGCTTCTAGGGCTGTAGGCCCTGATTCTCAAAATAAGGTAGTGTGCAAGTCACGCTGGGGATCTCAAGATCATAGAGCTGGGTCTTGATGTTGAAATGATATTTTTTTCCCTTTTTTTTTTTTTTTTTTCTTTCTTTGATTTTAATAAGCAGTGGAACGGGAAAGGAAAAGTGAAGAAAATGGTGGTTTTTCAGTGACTGCAGTCATCTTGACCAAAACTACTGCCATCTTTGGAACACTGACTGGCAGCTTCAGCAACCATGAGCTCAACCATGAGATGAAGCTCAAATGGGTAAATGACTGGATTCCACTGGCCATGATTGCTGCAACGGCAGGTAGCACAGACAGGATGTTCTGCCTAATGTTCCTTTTTCAGGCTACGGTCTCCATTTCTGACTAAAAACTCCTTTTAGTGCTACTAAATGCCCGTTTCCTCATTTTCCCTGTCAAACAAGGTGGAAAGCATCTTCCGGCTTTGCAGTGCCGTTCTCTGCAAGCGGTGGTGTGCCAGCATAGTGCACCTGGGTGCCAGCCTGGGGCAAAGTGTTATAAATATTGGTGATTAGGACACCAGTTCACAGGTGCTTGAACACAGGCACTTCCCTGGAATATTTTCTACTCCGTAAGTTGGCCACCTACTTAGTATACCTGCATCATCTTGGCCCGGTAAGAGTAGAAGCACTGGAAATGAACAGAGGTAAATATCGCAAAATCTGTTATAGCCGGTTGTTGGCATCGCTGTGCAGTTCAGCACTGCAGTTACTGTTGGGGAAACATAACAAATATTGACAAGACTTTGTCTCTGTACTAATCAGTACAAGCTCCAGGACACCATTGTTTGCTGGTAATGTTGTTTTTTCAAACATAGTTCCTTATGGCTCTGTTCCCTAATGTTTCTGTGAGAGGTGTTTAAATTAGCTTAGGCCAGAGGTGCCACCACAAATGTTGTCAAGCAAGTA
This sequence comes from Pluvialis apricaria, assembly GCA_017639485.1. NCBI lineage: Eukaryota > Metazoa > Chordata > Aves > Charadriiformes > Charadriidae > Pluvialis > Pluvialis apricaria. The sequence goes on from CM030010.1 coordinate 84,344,715, forward strand.
ATGTAATTTTTCTCATATAGCTGTGGCCTCTGACACATGGACCTTGTCCATTGGTGAGGCTTAGTGCCAATAAACATGGCTGGCATCAGCAGTACCCGTTTGCTTTCACTTCTACTCCCATTGGATTGTAAAGTGTTCCAAGGTGATTTGGTAACGGCTGAGCTTGGCCTTTTCCTCTGGCTTCTTTTGTGATGTTGAAGAAGTCACAACAGTGGAAAATTGATTTTTGGTTAGTGCATTTGGTCCTGCTTTGTACCATTTTGAGGAGGCTATTGAAGTTGGAGTGCATCCTCTAATTCTGGTCAGTAGCTTGCAGGACAGGCTGTCAAGGTGCAAAGGGAAGGTAGGACTTGTGTGTTTTCCTCTTGGAAAAGGAAATTGGTGAGGCGACCAAGCTTGGGCAAATTACCCCTGCTCCAGCATTACTTGCCTTCTCTATTTAGACAGTTTTCTGTGGAGGAAGGAGTCTAGGGTGTTCCTGTAGCGCTCAGCACACTCGAGCCTCTCCAGACGCTCCAGAATCACAATAAAGTTTTAAACACAACTTGTTTTTTATTTTTTTTTTAAATTAATAATGGTTGTTGTGTAGTTTCTGAACACTTTAGACTGTGTTTGGCTGTTGGTCTGATTAGAAAAAGATAAAACAATTTTTTCAGACTAAATAGGGTTTACGAAAATTTTGTCTGTGGTTTCCCTTAACTGGACTCTAGTCCAGAGTTTAAAAGGGGAAAAATGCCTCAAACTGTCTAGTAGTTTTCTCTCTTTGCCACTAGATGGCCAATTGTGTTAAGTCCAAGAACCATTTTCTGTCTTGACACCTGGGAGGCCCGTGGTGAGAAGCACGCATCTTGATCTGCCACAGCCTGGGCACAAAAGCTAGACACAAACCACGCTGTTCAGGCAGGACACTTTCAGGCAATACCCTGCTGAGTCATAAATATTTTTTTCCATCACTTGAGTTTCATAATCTCTCATTTCCAACAGAAATAATATTCAACAGTAAAAGCAAGGGACAACACATCTGTTAGGAGGTGAGGAACAGTAATGAGTGGCGTCCCTTGAAACCATATTTGAGACAGGAGAGCCGTATGTAGCAATGTTTTCTTGTTTGATTGGTTTGCGTACTCCCCCCTGCCTTAAAATGGCTTGGCACTGGTTTATGCTTCATATGAAATACTTATTATTGTCTTATTTACATTAATTTTGAATGTTTGATCAGAAATCTGATCTCTCTGTAGTTTATATGCTCACTTCCCAATAAACCAATTAAAACCCAGCTGCTGTGCAGGAGAGAGTGAGTATGAGTCAGATCCTCTTTCCAAGGACTGTTCTTTTATAGATTGCTCTTGTGTCCTATTTGCCTGGCAAGAATTTAATTACACTGAAGAAGAACACAAACATGTAATATTTCACTTGGGGATGGGAAAAAGCTAAGGATCCTTATGGTTTCCCAGAAATCAGTTCTGGGAAATGCTTTTGGGCAAAGCGATAGCTGTGCTTGTTATCCACCTGCTATTCTTAGTATGTACAGAACCAGATACTCGGACATCTTGTGTTACCTGATCCCTCTCACGGATTTGACTTCACAACAGGTGCTGGTCGTGTTTTCGCAGAGGTTCAATTAAGTTGTCTGTCCAAGCTCATCCTGGCGGCCTGTGTTTGTGCAGAGAGATTGGATTTGAGCTGAGGAGTCCCTTTCTGCTTGTGGCCAGATGGCAACAAATTTCCCTGCCTTGAGGTGCGTCTCAGACACTCGTGGGATTGCCAGAAGTTATGAGGGCACGGATTCCCGCAACTTAGGCTTTTTGCCTTTTTTGTGTTTTCATAGTTTTTAGTCTAGGAAGATCACAGTTGGGGCAAAACCAATGATTTCTGTCATCTTTCTCTGCAGCTTTGCAGTCTTTTGTATCCCCTAGCAATCAGATCGCCTTCCTTTCAATGGACTGTCTTTTCCACAAACTCCAGCCAGCCTAGGTAGTCTCAGGGGACGTATTTTGTCTACATTTGCTGTTACTTGCCCTTACCCTTGACAGCGGAACACACACACCGTCTCCATGGGAGATGCACTTAAATGCCAGTTCTCTGTACAGTGCAAGCTGAAGAGAAAAAGGGCTTACAGCTGGGAACGGTCCATGAGAGCAGGCCTCTCGCTTAAATAAACACTGAGCTTTTCTAACGGCGCCTGGGCCAAGCAAGGGAGGAACCAGCGCGAGCAAGCAAGGGGCTGGGACTGCCGAATGGTGTGTTTTTTACAACATGGTACCAGGGAGCCAGCTTGGTGCTACTTACAGACTGCTGCAGAATGTAACGTGGTTTCTAATTGGGCAGAGAACAGGACTGGGGCTCTGAGTAAGTGCCATTTGTAAGTAAATAAATAAATTCAGTCTCAAAGAAAAAGCTGGAATTTTCCGCAGTAGAAGATATTCCCTCCCCCCGCCCCCCCCGCCCCAAGTCAGTACATAATAATTACTTTTTCCCAGGCTTTCCTCCAACTGTCCCACTGGACAGTTAGGAAGCGCTGCTCCACAGTCTCCATCATCCTTGTGACTAGCTGCCAACCACGAGGACTCGGCCATCCAAACGTCCTGTGAGGCTGGTGTGTCTTTCGTACATCTCTTACTGGTAGCTGAACGTTGTTTTGCTGATTCATGCTTTCTTGCATGTCATTCCAACTGCTGTACTAATGACAAAGAGCAGTCTCTCTTCTAGCAGATGTAGCTGTAAACACCACCGGGAAAACAGACTCCTGAACGTGGTGATGCTTATTGTGGAGTAACACATGCCACGCGTGGGCGCCTTGGTAACAGCCTTGTATTTCTGTTTCAGGCTCTGTTCATGGAAGAGATACTCCCGTGGGAAATCCCGTGGGGTGAACCTGTTTGGTCTATCCTAATTGCATTCTCCTTTTTCAGCTTCTTGTCTTCTGAGGAAACGTGCTGTCAGAGAAGCCTTAAAGCAGCCATGCGAGTTCAGCGTGGAAAATGCACATTCACACAGCTAGAATAAGGTAAGCTGCAAATTATGCCTCTATCCCAGGTCTCTGACCGCAGGGGAGGAGGTGCTGAGGATTTGAAAAGCTCAGCTAAGAATCCTCTCAGTCAGGGCAGATCCAATTAGCATCATGCCAATGAGAGCACGTTTAGGACCAAGTACTGGTCTTGGGGAAAGCAACAGCAGTTTTGCTGTTTAGTTCAGTGGGACTCCCCTTTACATCAATAAAAATCGAAGTCCAGCTGTAAGCCTTACTACCAGCTAGCAAAGAGAAAGTGAATGGAGTGGTCTCCTCCATGCCTTTTATGTTAATACAATGGTACATCTTATAAGTGACTATTTAAGCATAGCCCGGTATGGATGCAGGGCAGAGTCAGAAGCCCCTCGGGTAGCGGTGCTCAAGCGGGGATCTGCATACTGCTGTCCTGTCCATACCCCTCCATCTGGGCACCAGGGGAAGGTATTTAAACAAGCAAAAAAAAAGGCTACTCCTGTGCAATGTTGAGGGGTCTGCAAAAAGGCAGAGACATTTATGGAGGAGATCTTGCTGATTTTCATGGGGTTACAGTAACAAATTTCATAGGTGCTTTTGAAAAATCTGCTGTAAAGAATCTCTTACCTCTTTTCTAATTACGTGAAACAAGTGCCTGGCTCCACAAAGGCCTGCTTGTGTGTGTGGTCTCATGGCAAGATTCATGTTAAGTCAAAAGAATCACAGGACTTGAAGGTTTTAATGATTTTCCAAAACCTATTTTCGATATCTATTTAATTCTACTCTTATAGAACAAATATTTTGCTCAAGTTAAATATTAATTCATGTAAAATTGACATTTTGAAAGGATTAAGCAGTGGGCATTGGAACGGCATGACTGCGCAGGTGAAATGACATCGTGTGGTCTTAGTGCTCAAGTCTCAATCCTAATTCTACTGATCTTAATAAATGGAATTTGTGATCTTGCTTCTGTCATTTCACAAAAATCCTGGATAATTTTAAAGGTGGAAAAAAAACCCACAATGCCCTACTGACATTTAACTTAACCCCAAACTTTTTCCTTTACAAAATACTACAATGAATGTAGAGTCTACAGGAATTAAACACCACCACAACCCAAAAACCTACCATAACAGTTTAGAGTAAAAATGTTCTTTTTCTGTTTAAAGGCTACTGTTAAGTGTTTTGAATTAAATTTCCTATGATCTGTTGAATTTTGAGTGGTATTTCCTCAAGTTATTTTTCCATGTAAGTTATTACCATGTCCTTGAAAAGGTCTTGAGTGTTGTAATTCGGATGAAAATGTTGTGTTCCCATACTCGGTGTAGCAGTGCATTTGCAGCAATGTTACGGCTGTGACAGTGTATAGCGCTTGCGTGTTGAAGCAATTGAAAGGACTCATGAGAAGGAGAAAAAAAAAAATTTATTTTAGGTTTCTTCATTGCATTTTCCACTGGACCCGAAGGAAATGATCTGCATTTTCTGTTATTAAGATATGGTGCGAGCTATGGAATTTCAAACTTTCTTGTCAGCTTGCAAGGCAGCGGTGAAGCTAACGAAAATGACCTTGGCCATGGTTATTAGCGTGCTTTTATATTTTGCACCAAACTTTGCATTTCTTGTCTTAGAGAACAGAGAGACATCTTTTCCCAGTACTTGTGATTGTAATAGGCCACTTTTGCTATGGTCTTGCCCCTGCTTAGCATCCTTGGTGGAAAGAGCATATCCTGCTTGAGCAGATCGCAGGATGTGCTCGGATGCTTGGAGTCGCTCCCATGTGGGGTTCATGCTTACTGTGCTGCTGTTCATCTCTGGACACTCTGCATTTAGTCAGCTAGGCTCTTCAGCTAGAAAGCAGTTGAAAGCACCAAAAAGCTGAGGTGCTGTGACAGAAACAGTGAACTTCAGTGGACTGGCCCTAAATTAGAAAGCTGAAATACAGAACTGCACACCCCTGTTGTCCATTTCAGAATAGGGGGTGAGAACTGGAAACAAGCGATGGAGCTGATAACATTCCTCAAAAAAACCACACTATCAGGTTTTTCCCTCATCCATCCCTTGGCCTTGATTCCCGCTTTCGGTCCCCTGCCGCCTCCTTTTCTCCGCATGCACGCTTCTGTCTCTGTGTTTTCCGTCAGATGCGGCCGTGCCTGCTGCCTGCCAGGAAGACAAGATGGCTCAGTCGCCCTCCAGTCAATCGCACAGCTTGGCTTGCACGGGAGAGCCTGGCCAGCCCAGTCTCACTTTGACCTCCTTCATCTGCTCATCTGAAAAGTTTTTGGATCCACACAAACTCCGGATGGCGTTCCATGGCCGAGCCCCCCCATGCAGCTGCAGGCCAGGCGGGGTGCCATGGTTGCACCCTCACCCCCCAGCGCTGCTGGGGCTGGTCACAGGGCCCGCGCTGCTCTGAAAAAACAGTTTTATTTGCTGAAACCGCATGCCGCTGTGAGCCTGGTTTATCCTTGTGAGCCTTTTTGAAGTGACCTTTCTTTTGGAAGGGGTTAGCACATTTCTTTCTAGTTAAATTCTCTTCCTCCCGCCCGCCTCCGATTTGGCGGGTGCTCCTGGCTGAGACGCGTCCCAAACCTAGCGCAGCTCCGGGCGCTTTCAGTGGGGACAGCTAAAAGCAAACCCCGCGCGGATTTGGGGCAGGAGCGCGTTCCACACCGCCTTTAAATCACAGGTTTTTTTCCTTAAAGCGCAGAAAATTCGCCGCCCGGTCCGTGGCTGCGGGGAAAGGCGGTACAAAATGGCGCCTCTCGGCGCCCCCCCTCACAGAGGCTGCGCCGCGGGCCGCCTGCAGGGGGCGCAGCGCCGCCCTCGTGACTGCGGGGCCTCGTGCAGCGGCGCGCGCCGGGTTGCACCTGTGGCGGCCGTTGGCCGTGAGGCGGGCGGCGCGCGCCGGCCGTTCTCTTCAGGGGCGCGGTGGCCGTTCCCCTCAGGGGGGCGGCCCGGGCCAGTGGCCGGTAGCCCGCAGGTGATATAAGTGAGGGAACATCTCCGCCCATCCGGTCCCTGCGGAGCGAGGGGATGTTAGTTTTTCTGTGGGGTGAGCAGTGGTGGCTGCAGTGCCCGGTCCCGGGGCGCTGCTCGCTCGCCCGCCCGCCGGCCACAGCCTTGCCGAATGTTCTGGAAGCCGTCTGTGAGGAGAGCAGGCGGCAGCTGTAGTGCGGAGGAGCCCGCCTAGACTTTTTGGTAAGGAAGCAGCAGCTGCTTTTGGGTGTTTATCTGCTATGCGTTTAGGTAGATAAGGGAGGTCCGTGCAAAAGAACTTCTCATTTAAACCTGCTCTTCAGATATTTCATTTTAATGACTGGATTTTTGTCTCGTTATTTTCAAGTTTATAAATGCTATTTGTGTAAAAGTACTAGGTTTTCAGCACCGCCATACATACTGTTCCAATATCAGTTGTCTATTACAATTCCAGAGTCACATGTAGTAATTCATAAATCCTATATTAATTGCCAGGTTTGTAAATCTCTGTGTAAAAGCTGTGTATGAAATCTGTTCTACAGTGGTTCCTTAGGAAAAGGAATTGACACTTGTTTATGGCTTTTTATGTTGGTTGATATAAAAATTGTCAAAACGCTTCTTATTTTTCTGCTGTGACTGTATCCTTTTTTCTGGTTGCCCTACTGGCAGTTTAATTAATGCAATAAGTAGAGGTCAAATAGTAGCGCATGCGTGTGGAGTAGATTGTTGTACCTTCCTTTCAAAGTAGTATTTTGTTTTAAATGTTATCTACTGCTGTGCTACAGTCGGGAGATATCTGTGGTCAAGATGCTTGAGATGACCTCGGGTGCTGCTCCAGTAGATAAGGAGGGCTCATTCGTGTGAAATGACTTCAATTAATAGTTAATTATATGAGGTGATGCTTCTGTGAAAGCGAGTTATCCCAAGTCATTTACAACTGTTCATGTCTAGTTACAGTGTATGTAATGTAATTTGATGTCTGCTACTACAAGTGCAAGGGTTAAAAATAAACTTGTAATTGATAAAAAAGTATATTTTGACTGTGCCACAATCTGGTTTGAAGGAGGGTGAATAGCTTTTAAAATGTGAGGGTTTTATTAAAAATCACAAAACAAACAACAACAGCAAAAAAACCTAAAAAAAAGCCTATCAGAAAATAAAGATGGAAAAAACCCACACGCATGAAAAACCCCAACAAGCAACAAAAACTTTCCAGTGAAAGTAGAGCAGTACGTGTTCAAGGTGTTTATTTTGTCCTAGGATGTTTCTTTCTGAGCGGCTAAGCTTTGCATGCTTACAGGTCTTTACAAAATACTGTTTTCTGAGTAACACTGAAAGGTACAAATGTTTGGGTCTGTAAGTTTTGGTGGGCTTTTGTTGTTTTTGTTTTGTTTCCTGTTGATGTGGTGTAGTGCAACAGAAAAAAGAAACTGAAGCGCTGGTTGTTTAGGTGTTTCTGAGGCAGAGCTGTCCTGGGGGATCTGCTGCCCGAAGTAAATGGAACAGGTGGATATCGTAAAGAGTATAACCAGCTCTTAATCTAAAGAATGGGAAACAGTTGTGCACGCTCATCAAAGAACAGGCCTTCAGGAATTTTTCTTTTAATTTCTTAGTATCTCCAAGTAGAAATGTTTAGGGTTAGGTAGGGGTCAGATTTTGTGAAGGGGCTGCAGTATTGTTCCTGTACTGACAGGGAAGCAGAGTCATGAAAGAGAGACAGCAGCACTTTTTTGTACTGAGATTTGAAGAAAGGAAATAATTATGACTTTATCAGTTAAGTGTCAGTCATTCTGTCTCTCTCTGCTTTGACACATTCAATTCTAGTGACTGCTGGTAAAGATGAAGAGTGTTAGGGTGGTTTGAAGGAAAAATTTTAATGGGGGGAAGCAAGGGGAGGAAAAAAACCTGGCGAAGACAATTTCTGGCAGGCAGTCGGGTTCCTGGTGCAGGCAGATTGGCTGATGTTGATTGTTGACAGCTTCTGCAGCTTGCTAATTACAACTGTAAAAAAATTCAGGTGAATGACAGTAACTTGAAATGTTAATTCTGCTTTTTTTATTTTGCAGCTGCAACTGTTAGTTGGCTATCACCATAATTGACGGACACTGCCAGTTGCTTAGACAGATGGAAATTAATACTTGTGTTACCGTTAGAACTCACTATCACAGTCACGTTTTCATTAGTCTCCTGCACTGAATTAATGTCTACAAGATAGTGTATATAGAAGGAGCAAATGCAACTTCTACCTGCAGACCAGCCAGTGGCGCTGTGCTCGTTGTGTATCTGTGCAGAGTTGGGCATCTCTAGCCCATGGTAAAAGATGGCGAGGCTGGGTTAAGAAAGAGTTGTTAGCTCTGCATTCCTGTGGACGCAATGGGTTGAGCCAACTGAGAGCTGGGCAAGTGCTTTTTAAGGTTTCTGATTTATTCCAGTCACTAGGCTGGCTTTGGGAGGGGCAGTATGGATGTGGGGAGGAGATAACAGTGCTCAATGGTCCCCCACACGAATGGGGTTCAGACTGGCATAGTTTTCTAGTAGTATTGTCTTAAATCTGATGGATATGGGAAGTTTTAAAATGAGTAGCAGTAGCGTGGGTTTTCCTGCTGATGCCAGAATTTCACTCTGCTTTGTGTGAAAGCGGAAAGGCTGGAACAGGATGGAATTGTCATCGTTTGCATTGAAGGCATGTGTGCTGGGGGAAAAAAAAAAATTTAAACGCTTCCTGACACCAAATAAACAAAGTATGGTCCCGTATGTCTTAAGGCTGGGAGGTATGAACTCTGAATAAAGGAAGCTTCCCTCCAATGGCAGTACTTGAGGTGGCTTTCATGTACAGGCTGTTTCTGCACAGTTTTCTTCAATAAGGGTAGTGGTTTCTCTGTATTTCACCTGGCCTTCTACTCTCACAAAATTTAAAGGCTGTATATTCTTTCTGGTCTTGTAAGTAGAGGTTCCCTTGAGTCCTAAAACCTGTGTCAGGAACCAGCAACGGAGGTTTTGGCTTGTTGTGGTTTTGTTTGTCAATTAAATATTTGAAATTAGGAAGTATTTCTTTTTCTATACTTAAATGAATTGAGACTAGACCTGTCAATATTTGGCCAGGTTATATACAAATAAGAAAAAAGTTCTTTGGCTTATAATTGTTTCAATGATACTATACAGACAACTGAAAGTATGCCAGGCTCTGAGCTGGGATTATAACCTTCTTGGGTATTTTTTTTTTTTTTTGTGGGTTTGATTTTGTTTTGTTTTGTTCTTTTTTTTTTTTTTAATCAAGGATGGTAGTTGTTGCAATACTGCTGCTGTTTGTGTTAGGCCTGTGCTCCCCTTGAGTTCCGTGGAAGTTTATTCAGGAGACCATCTGATTTTTCTTCCTGCTTTCACATTCTGTCTTAGTGATGTCTCTGCTGAGTTACTTGAAGCAGTAAGCTATTTAACTTCTTTCAACCCCAGAACTTCAGTGTTTTCAAATATTCCATTTTTCCTATTCCATTTAAGAAGGCTTATTGACTTTAAGACCCTGAAAAATGTTATCTGGATAGGCATGTGCAGGTGCAGATGTTGTCAGAGCTTAGAAGAGAGAAATAGTTGCACTCTGAGGTATTGGAGCCGTCCATCCAACATAGAGCAGATGACCTGCTTGCTAGGACAATACACACAAGAACAGGCCCTCTGTTTTTCCTGATCTTCTGAAAAAGGTTAGATGTTGTTAAAAATTCCTGTGATAATGTTGGGAGTCTTTTAAGACTTGTGTCAGAGTTGATGGAAGCTTATGGCTTAACTTGTTCTTCATCAGAAATGCAGCTATGATCTTAGCTGGTGGCTCTGAGTTGTAGTTACCTGCACATCGTATAAATTGGAACCTATGATGTTGGTTGAAAGGAAAATGCTTAGAGGCAGGGTAAGTAAAAGCAATTAATAACATCAAGTAATACATGGAGGAAAGCACCAATGGGGTGAGGTTTTTCTGAGGGGTGATGTTACAGGTAGAAGAAATGGATTAAGAGAGTTATTTGGCTTACTTGGAAGTGGGCCTGCTTTCTCTGTGTGGTTGTGGGGCGGGTTTGGGTAAAACGCTGGTCTCTCTGAATATGGCCTTGCTTCAGCCTCACAGGGCTTGGTTGATGCGGAAGGAGGTGGTGGCTCAGTTTATCTCTCTGAGGACATAGTCCTTTCTGAGAGTTTCAGTCTTGTGGGGGTAAAGCAAGTCAGTGCATGTGAAGAGCTTCTCAAGTGTAGTGAGGGAGCACCACACAAGGCTTAGTCAAAGAAGTTGCTGAAATGTTGGCTACTTATTGACTAGGAAAGTAAGTTTGTAACTTCTGAGCCCTCTGAAGCTTGCTTTTTTTTTTTTTAACAGTTTGCAGAACAGTTTCCTTCAGGCTGGGCAGGAAAACACTTTCCTGGGTGTTCAGAGTCTGCGGCGAAGTGGGACTCTCTTCCCTGGAGGCGTTTGAGCTGTATTTAGAGGTAGGCTGACAGAACTGATAGCAGCTTGACTTGAGGTGCAAATATATCTACCTGCTGTTTTATTGCTTGGGTGGAGGGGAGGTCGTGCACACGCAGTCCTCTCTCCCCATCTCTCCTCCTAAGCCTTCTGTGACCAAATCGGTGTCTTATCTTAAGACACCCCCCCACGGTCTGACTGGTAGTTGTGACCTCAGCTAAAGCGTAAGCTAAGCAACTGAACAGGAGCTCTTCACTGGCCTGGTTAGCAGAGCTCTGATGTAAGTGTAGTTGTGCACTTGCGTGCAGCACAGGAGACATTCATATGTGAAAGGTAGGATTGTGTTGCCCACTGCTATGCCAATTACTGGATATTAATGGCAGGATAGCATGCATATGCCTAAACTGGGAAGCAGAAGGTTAATAGACGAACAGCACCAGAAGATCCCATTTATCAGTTTCTATTTATCTCTCCTTGGGAGGTGGCAGGTTTACAGTAAATACCTTCTGTCCTCCTAATTTCCTAATGATGGGGATAATGATGGAGAATGGTGAAGTCATTAACTGGGACAGCCTCTGTGCATCACTCTGTCAACCATGTCTCTCCAAGACCTGCAATGAAAAGTGATGGGCCCCAGCTGTTCACCAGATTATCTTCCCTTCCCCCTCCTCGTTTTCAACCCCAATTGCAGGCTTAGCAATTAAAAAGAAGGGAAAAAAGAAAATCCAAAACCCCAAAGAAAAAAGCCAGTCCCTTCTTCTTCCACTGTAACGATAGGCCAGTCTGCCCAGCACTTTGTGTGCGTGCATGTGGATGTACCAATCCGATCCCGTTTCAGTGCTCTCTCTGTTAAGAGCAGTGGTATCCCTGGGCCTAGGGGTGTCACTCAGGCAACGCATGCAGTACTGGACAGGGGAACGGTGAACTGAAATGAGCAGAATGTGGAAGAACATCGAGCTTGTGGGACAGAGGCATTGGGTTTCCTTTGTGCTGTCTTCTGCCCTTGCCTTCTGCTGAAGAATTTATTCTTATTATATTATTATATAGTCTGTAAAAACGTCTAGCAGTTCTCCATCTGAAACACTGTGCTGGTGTATTGATGTGTTTCAGTGGTTAAAAAATGGATGGGCAAACAGTTCTCAGTCACGTGGTACATTGGGGTGGAAGTGCGGGACGAGTACAGCAGCCAGGCTCTATTTCTGGATCCCACTGTGTGACGGTACAAGCTCTGCAAGACAGAAAGGTATCCCTGAAATACGAAGCAAAGTTCAAATAAAAATTTACTTAAGTAAATGGCTTTGAAAACCTTTTTTTTTTTTTCTCCCTAAGACGCTTCTTTGTAGCTGACTCCAGAGGTTTTTTTTTTAATATTTATTTTGCATTTAGACAAGGTCTATGACTTCATGACTGTTTTCAGAGAGGTAAGTGTGGTTTACCATTTGTAACAGCCATATATTAATCCATTGAATGCCTGTGATATGTTGCAAGCCCTATTCAAAATATTGCTTTTTCTTTCCGTGAGAGGTGGAAAAACCAAAAAACAGTACACCACAGGGGTGTCTGGGGGTTTTCATTACAATGAAAGGGAAAAAAAATATCTGGTGTGCTGTGTTATATGCTTACAGTTTTCTGGTAAATGTGAGCCTGTGCAGAAGTGCCTTCAAAGATGTTTAGCTTGACCTGTTTTCTAGTAATGTAGTAGTTCTTCAGTGAGATGGTTTTTTTTGATTGTTGTAATTCGTAAGTTAAAGCAGTAGCTTTACCTGTAGCAAAGCTACAGGCACTTCCTGTGGCCTTGAGTATAGTGTGATATGGCAGAGCTGTCCAGCCCTTCTGCCAGTCATGCCTTTTGCTCTTGACTGTCAGCTGTTTGTGGTGTCCGAGAGTCCGGCCTTCTGCCTTGGCATGTTTTGAAAAGAGAGGCCTGCCTGAAGTGAGGTTTTCCTATGCATCCACCATGAGTCGGGCTCATAAAAAGAACTCTTGAGCTGTGAGAGCTTTGTGTTGGAAGGGTTCATTAACTTTCAAATGTTTCAATTGAGAAATTTCAGAGCTCTCAGCAATAGACCAAGGTGGCCAGCTCAGCCAAGAGTGTCCCCTGACAGTCAGGTGCAGATGTGATTGCTATTCAGAGCACCGTAAGAAACCTAATAGTTTCCCAGAAAGTGTCATACTTGAGCTGGAGAGGCTTAAACCAGATAGTCCAGAGAGACTGTAAATAATTTTTATTAGGCTTTAAGAGTTAGGAAGAGAGAGGAGCCTTTAACTTGAAGCATGCAAAGAATTCAGTCTGCAAGGTTGTACAGTGTGTGGGTCCCATCTTTGTGACTCATCATGTTCATAGCTGTACTGGAAAATGTGACAGGAGGAAGGAAAACACAGTTGTGGTGAGAGAAAGGGCTCTGGTACTGGGCTAATTCTGAGCAGCTGATTAGGCGCATCAGGCCAGGGTTGATCATGGTAGTACAAAGGGGTGTTTTTCTGACTGGTGTCTCTCTAAATGTGCTATCTGAGCAGAGAGATTAAAAATGGAGGCCAATGGAACAGCTCTCTTGTTTGGAAGATGTGGTGGTAGACAGTTACCGCATTTGACAAGGTGGAGTGTAAATGTTCCCTAAACACTACCTTCTCCTTTATTTTCAAATCCTACATGCTGCTGTTGGCCATGTGCACCTGCAAAGATTTTTGTATTGCTCCAGAGTGGTCTGGTAGTTGCACGTCAGGGAGTCTTCTCCCGAGGGCTTTGATTTGGGTTAATCACCTCTGGTATCTCTTGGCTAATAACTTCATTTTGTATTTTCAGTCATAAATGTTTAGGCTGGGGGAAGTGGAGTTGCATTTCCTGTGTAATAATGCGGGTCACTCAGCTTATCTCCTTAGCCTTGCACTGTACTCAAGAATTGATGTTTGACCACAGTCTGTTCTCCGACCTCGGTTTAGACATGTGAGGAGTTGTCGGTTCACTGGAATTCCAGCCATCCCTGGAACAAACTTTGGGGGCTCCTCGATGATTTTGCAATGCTCTTCCTCTTGTTGGATTGCTTTTCAGTTAGCTGGCCTTGCCTAGATTCTCCTCAAGACAAGCTAGCTCGCACTTACAAGTGAAGCGAAGCTTTGGATTTCAGCCCTCCCATGTTGCTTTGGTTCCCATAAGAGTTGGTAGCTGGAAATTGAAATATGCCCAGTTGTTAATGTCTGAAGTTCCTCTAGTCTGGGTATTCACTGTCCTGCAGTACAAATATAGCAGTGCCGCGCCAGGCTCAACAGCATCAGCTGTTTCTGTGGCTAACCTCTCAGCACTGACACCTCAAGTGTGACACAAATCAGGCTAAACAGAACACACAGTATTAAACATCTGTTGACTTCGAAATAAGGAAAATCATATTAGTCACTCTGTAAGCCATCTCTATGAAAATTTCAGGAAAATGGGAGGTAGCTGTTCTCTGAGTGGAAGAAATAGCTGATGTGTCTTTTTACCTGCATAAACTTAACTGTAGGAAAGACTTAAGAGGCTAGCGTGGGGGGAAGTTTTACTTCCCTGAGATATGTTTGATGGAGAAAATAAAGGCGAGACAAATTGTGTACCACTGTGGAAATTTGTTTGGGTAGGACAAGATCTACTGCACCATATCTTGAGGAAGATGGATGCTGTTAGAGATAATGCTGGTCAAGTGAAAGAAATGTCACTGGAGCATTGTAATATCTATCCAAAATCATTTTTTCAATTATGTGTAACATACAGCAGTGGATGACTTAAAAAATTATCCTAGCTGACAGCACAAAGGCAGCAAAAGTCCATTTTTAAAGGTGCAGAGTGTACATAATAACCCTCTGACTATAGATGGTTTAAAGAAAACAGAAGTGGCTGTTCACAGTGAGCATTTGGCTCTTGCTTCCACTGGTCTAACTACTCCTATTCTAGAACTGGCTATTACACACAGTTGCAGCTTCCAAAGTGAAGTGCAGCGGTGCATATCTGCAGAACATTACTGATGAATCTAATGCTCTGCATTGACTTCAGTGGACTCTGGCTTCCAGGAGCTTTGTCAAAAAAATGAAGCTATTAAATGTGTTTTCCGTGAGTAACTAAGCTCTTAATGACTCTGCTGGGTGAGGTATTCAAGTTTGGGTTCAGTAGGATGTACATACTCTAAGTGGTAATGCTTACTGGACCTGCTCTGGTCAAGTACGGGAAAATTCATTGATATCTGTTGAGAAATGGGAAATAAATCTAGAGAGTTTTTTTCTTCTGTGCTTCTGGCTCCAAAAAGCAGGAGCGTTGCACCTCCAGAGATCATAGAATGGTTTAGGTTGGAAGGGACCTTGAAGATCATAGAGTTCCAACCCCCCTACCATAGGCAGGGATACCTCTCACTAGACCAGGTTGCCCAAGGCCACGTCCAGCCTGGCCTTGAACACCTCCAGGGACGGGGCTTCAACAACCTCTCTGGGCAACCTGTTCCAGTGCCTCACCACCCTTAAAGTGAAAAACTTCTTCCTAATGTTTAATCTAAACCTGCCCTCTTCCAGCTTAAAGCCGTTCCCCCTCGTCCTATCACTACATGCCCGTGTAAAAAGTCCTTCCCCAGCTCTCCTGTAGGCCCCCTTTAGGTACTGGAAGGCCGCAATAAGATCTCCCCGGAGCCTTCTCTTCTCCAGGCTGAACAGCCCCAACTCTCTCAGCCTCTCCTCATAGGAGAGGTGCTCCAGCCCTCTGATCATCCTCGTGGCTCTCCTCTGGACGCGCTCCAGCAGGTCCATGTCCTTCTTATGTTGGGGACTCCACAGCTGGATGCAGTACTACAGGTGGGGTCTCACGAGAGCGGAGTAGAGGGGCAGAATCACCTCCCTTGACCTGCTGGCCACACTTCTTTTGATGCAGCCCAGGATACGGTTGGCCTTCTGGGCTGGGATCGCACATTGCTTGCTTATGTCGAGCTTCTCATGAATCATCACCCCCAGGTCCTTCTCCACAGGGCTGCTCTCCAGCCATTCCCCGCCGAGCCTGTATTTGTGCATGGGATTGCCCCGACCCAGATGTAGGACCTTGCACTTGGCCTTGTTGAACTGCAGGAGGTTGGCTTGGGCCCACCTCTCCAGCCTGTCCAGGTCCCTCTGGATGGCATCCCTCCCCTCCAGCGTGTCTGCCTCGCCAAACAGCTTGGTACCATCAGCAAACTTGCTGAGGGTGCACTCTACCCCACTGTCCATGTCGCTAACAAAGATGTTGAACAGTACAGGTCCCAGTACTGATCCCTGAGGAACGCCACTCGTCACTGCTCTCCACTTGGACACCGAGCCGTTGACCGCAACCCTTTGAGTGCGACCATCCAGCCAGTTCTTTATCCACCGAATGGTCCATTTATCGAATCCATGTCTCTTCAATTTAGAGACCAGGATATCGTGTGGGACAGTGTCACATGCTTTGCACAAGTCCAGGTAGATGACATCAGCAGATCTTCCCTTGTCCACTGCCGCTGTAACCCCTTCGTAGAAGGCCACCAAATTTGTCAGGCATGACTTGCCCTTGGTGAAGCCATGTTGGCTGTCGCCAATCACCTCCTTGTTTTCTATGTGCCTCAGCAGAGTTTCCAGGAGGATCTGCTCCATGATCTTGCCAGGCATAGAGGTGAGACTGACTGGCCTGTAGTTCCCCGGGTCTTCCTTGTTTCCCTTTTTGAAAATAGGGGTTATGTTTCCCCTTTTCCAGCTGGCAGGAACCTTGCCAGACTGCCACGACTTCTCAAATATGATGGCTAGTGGCTTCGCGACTTGATCTGCCAGTTCCCTCAGGACCCGCGAATGTATCTCATCGGGTCCCATGGACTTGTGCACCTTCAGGTTCCTCAGGTGGTCTCTCACTTTATCTTCATCTACAGTGGGCGGTGCTCCGTTTTCCCAATCCTCTCCTTTGCAGTCTGCGTCTTGGGCAGTGCGGCTGCTGTCCTTGTCTGTGAAGACTGAGGCAAAAACGTCATTGAGTACCTCAGCTCTGTCGCTGTCCCGGGTAACCAGTTCTTGCGTATCCTTCTGGAGAGGGCCTACATTTTCCCTAGTCTTTCTTTTCTCGCTGACATACCTATAGAAGGATTTTTTGTTTGTCTTAATGTCCCTGGCCAGATTTAGTTCTAGCTGGGCTTTAGCTTGTCTAACCCGCTCTCTGGCTGCTCGAACGATTCCTCTGTAATCCTCCCAGGCTACCCGCCCCTGTCTCCACTCCCTGTAGGCCTCCATTTTTCTTTTGGTCACTTCCAGGAGCTCCTTGTTCATCCACGCAGGCCTCCTGGCTTTTCTGCCTGCCTTCCTCTTTGTAGGAATGCACTGCTGCTGTGCTTGGAGGAGGTGGTCCTTGAATATTAACCAACTTTCTTGGACCCCTCCAAGAAAGCCCCCAAAGTGGCTCTCCTGAAGTCCAGGGTCATCAGCCTGCTGCGCACCTTCTTCATTGCCTTGAGGATTTCAAACTCGACCATTTCATGGTCACTACAGCCCAGGCTACCCTTGAGTTTGACCCTGTCAACCAGCCCCTCCTTGTTGGTAAGAACAAGGTCCAGCATGGCTCCTCTCCTCGTCGGCTCCTCAACCACTTGGAGAAGGAGGTTGTCCTCAATGCAATCCAGGAACCTCCTGGATTGTCTGTGCCTGGCTGTGTTATCCTTCCAACTGATGTCAGGGTGGTTGAAGTCACCCATGAGAACCAAGGTCTGTGAACGTGATGCCGCCCTTATCTGTTTATAGAGGGCTTCATCCACTTGGTCTTCCTGGTCGGGTGGCCTGTAGCATACCCCCACTGTAACGTCCCCTGCTCACGATTTCCCTGTAATCTTGACCCATAGGCTCTCAGTTGGCTCGGTATCCTCCCCCAGGTGGAGCTCCATACATTCCAGCTGCTCATCAACATATAAGGCAACACCGCCTCCTCGTTTCCCTTGCCTGTCTCTCCTGAAGAGCCTGTACCCTTTCATGCTGACTCTCCAGTCATAGGAGTCGTCCCACCAAGTTTCTACGATGCTGATGAGATCGTAGCCTTGGAGGCGTGTACACATCTCTAATTCCTCCTGCTTGTTCCCCATGCTCCGCGCATTTGTGAAGAGGCACTTCAGCCGTGTCTTTGTTGCAGCCGATTTGGTTGGAGCAGCTGTAATTCCTTTGTCCTGTACTAACAGTGCCACCCGATTGACTCTCGTTGGTCCAGGAGCTCCTAGCTCATCTACGTGAAGGTTTGAGCATACTGCAGCGTAGCTGGCACATCTTGGAGCTAATGGCTGCAGGCCCTCACCAGCGCCCTGTTCCCCTTTCCTTGATGTAACATCCCTTGGCTGTTCATGGGCAACCCTGATAATACCCCCTTCCCCCGTCTAATTTAGTTTAAAGCCCTGTTAACGAGCCCTGCCAATTTTTGGGCAAAAACCCTTCTCCCTCTTGGAGTGAGCCAGCCCCCATCTGATGCCAGCAGGCCTGATGCCGCAAAGGTCATTCCATTGTTAAAAAACCCAAAGTTGTGGCGTTGACACCATCCACGGAGCCACATGTTAACAGATTGAGCTCGTCTGTTCCTTTCAATGTCATTGCCCGCAACAGGAAGTAGGGATGAGAAAATCACCTGTGCTCCAGATCCCTGTAGTGACTGTCCCAAAGCCCTGATATCCCTTTTAATCATCCTTGCACTCCTTTCTGCACATTCATCGCCCCCCACATGAAACAGGAGCAGCGGATAGTAGTCCGAGGGCTGCACCAGGCTAGGGAGTCTCTTAGTGATGTCCCTAACGCGTGCCCCCGGGAGGCAGCAGACTTCCCTGAGAGCGGGGTCTGCCCTACATATTGGACCCTCAGTCCCCCTCAATGCTGAGTCGCCCACGACTATAGCCCTCCTTTTCTTCCTTGTAGCAGCGGTCTTAATGTTGTGAGCAGGCCTTCCCAGTCCTGGTGTCTCCTGTGATGTATTAGGACTGTCTACCTTGTTGTTCTCCGGCTGTCCTGCCATGCCCAGGGCCTCGTACCTGTTGGATAATGGTACTAGGGGAGGGAAGGCGGGCAAGGAGGGGGCTCGCTTGCTGCGCTTACCACAGACTCGCCTCCATTCATCATTTTTCGGTAGGCCTCTGCCTTCCGTCCCTTCAGCCATACAGGGCATAGAGATGATATCCCCGTGGTCTTTTTTTATTTCCGATGTCTGGCCCGGTCTCTCTTTCACGGAGCTCAAGGCCTGGGTCCACCAGTCTATTTCTTTCTTGCTCTCCCTGATACTCCTTAGTCGCTCAACTTTGCTCCTGAGCTCTGCCACCAGGCTCAGCAGATCATCTACTTGCTCACACCTCACACAGCTGTTGTTACCGCTACAACTTGCTCGTAGAGCAAGGCTGCGGCACTCCCTGCAGCCAGAGGCCTGTGTGCCTGTGTGTTTCCGAGGGAGCACTGTCTGTGTCGCTGCATCTGCTCTGGCTGGTGCTGAGGACAAGGCCTTCCGGCGGGTGGGGACCATGCCTGCGCTTCTCTTACTGGGTGAACCCACCTCTGGAACCGGCAGCACCCTCAGCGCCCTTCTGCGCGAACTGCCGCCCTGACTGACGCGCCACGCCCTGTTTGCCGCGCTCCTGGTGGCTGCGCTCCCTAGGGCTGCTTCTTATGGGAGTGGGGGAGCCGCCGTTGCCGCTGGTCCCGCCCCTTCACGTCAGCTGCTCTCCCTCGAGCCGCCGGCGCCCTGCGGGTCCCTGTGCCGCTCTGGCGCTTCCCTGTCTCAAAAAAGCTCTGAAAAAGGCCCTTTTTCACTGAGATCAGCCAGCTCCGCTGCGGACGTGCCTGCACCGGAGCTGCTCGTCTCGGCGAGATCCCAGCGCTTCCAATTGCAGGAGTGGTTGAAGTGTAGAAATAAAGGAGTGTATAGCGTCAGCAAGGGAAAAGAGAAGGTGTGGACCAAGTTTGTACACAGAGATAAATACCTAAGTCCTAGAAGCGTGTTTGGATTTAGGGCTTTTTAAACAGTATTTTGCCCCTACCAGAACAATATCTGTGCTGATCCTTTCTTACCATTCCCTTGGCTAATGAAGGTGTGGACCAAGTTTCTACAGAGAGATAAATACTCCAAATCCTAGAAGCTTGTAACAGCAGGGAGCTTGTAACAGGTATTTCTTTATGAAGAGGGAATCAGTACTCCAGATGGATAGCAGATCTAACTGGAGCAAGAAGCTCTGTTGGTAGCAGTCAACAGTGGAAGGAACTGTGTGGCACAAAGCACTCTTCAAGGCTTGGTTGGTTCCTTGATTGTATTATCTTGTGGACAGCTCTGAACTATGGTAACGCTTTGTGTGCTTTATGTGAATAAATACACACCTTCCTGCCCTCAACTCCCCCCTCAAATCCCAAGGAAACCACCACAAAACACAACCACCAGACCCTAAAATACTATGGTGAGGACACAGGCCAACATGGAGAAGAGCACCTGAAATTGTATCTTTCAGCATGGCACTTGGCATACAGTAGTGGGCACTGTTCCCAGTGCAGTCCAGAGGAAGAACTGTTTCCACTGGGGGATGGACACAGACTAAGCTCTGTGTTGTGCGAAATGCGAGTAACTGAATGTGACCAGGCTGTGTTTTAGTAGGTACAGGTGAGTCAGTGACAGGCTTGAGGGTGGAGCCTTCCCATCTCCTAAGATACCATTTTGCTTGAACAATGTTCCTGTGACTTGGCAAAGTTCTTAAAGAATTACAGAATACATCAAAATTCTATAGAGGATTTGAATCCACAGACTGCTACAAAAGATTCAGCTCCTTTAGGGAAAGGTAAAACTACTGAAAACTCAGGCCTTTTATGTTTGAAGTCAAATAAAGGAGACCGAGAACTTGCTTCTAAGTGACTTTGTAGGTGTGTTCAGGGGTGGGGAGGAAGACGAGGGCTGTTGATTGTGCATTCATTTCCAGGTACGCTAGTTGGAGGGAATATTCCCCTGGCACCTGTGAAATACTATTACTGTGAATATAAGATCATGGTTGCTTTAAGAAGCAGCAACTAGGTACCCGGTATATACCACTGACTGTCTTAGCTCAAAAGGAGTGTGAAGTGCTGCGTTTGTCATGGCCCTAGGATGTATAAAGGGAATTGCAAGAGCTATAGAGAATCCCAGGCATCTACTACTTTTCTCTTCCAGAGGGTACTGTTGTGATTTGTCTTCCTATAAAAGGACTTCCCACTTGCTGATCTCGGACACCACATGGTATGAGCCCTTCCCCTGCTGTCCTTTCTATTGACTCCTAAAAATCCTTAAAATTAATTATATGGTAATGACCTCAGCTTTCACTGAGAGTTGTATTTTATGTGGAGTTTTTACCATTGCTATGATATTTTCATTACTCTGCATAATGGAAATTCCCTTCCTTTCTTTGCTTCCGTTAACAAAGGAAACCTATACAGTTCTGTCATGCTACCGTCATTGTTTAGATAAACCATCTGTGACATAGAGACTTCAAAGCCAGAAGCTCTGGCCACAGTGCTCACTAGACTGTACATACAGCTTTTTCGGGGGTAACCGCTGTAAAAAATCGGCAGCACCATGGTGCAGAGTTCTGCCTGCCTATTGCGAGTTCTGTCTCTTATTCGTATCAGGTACTGCATATTCACATACTTGATCAGCTGCAGTTGTTTTTGGCTGGCTACGCAGGCTAAATTGAAGATCCATGGTGAACATTTTTGTCACTTACGCTGTTCTGGCCACTGCGCTTAATCAAAGAGCTGGAAGGAGAGAACTCATTAGAGGGGCTTTTTTTCAGTCATACAAAAGCCTGCACTTGGCTAATAGAGGCTTTAGAGAGCTCTTGCTTCTGGTTAGGGTTGGTCTGCTTGACCTGATCTAGGCCTGAGGCAGAATGAAGAAAGAACAGACTTGCAATAAATGATGTCTGAGTAAACGCGATGGCTAGAGGATTTTGTTCTGCAAGGCTGCTGTTCTGAGACTAAAGCGTTTCGCTGCAATAGCAGTGAACTATTGGTATATACTGTGACTGAAGACTTTGTTGCAAACTTCTAGGTGAAAGTGGGAGTCTGTGAGGAATGAACTGATATTTTTCTGTCCGTTGTTGCTTGCGTGTATAGCAGAGTCCGGGCCCCGTGGTATCGGGTGTTGGAAGAAAAGAGAGTGCAAGGCAATCTGTGTTGCGGAGCCTGCAGTCTGAATGGAGGGAGGAGGTAAATGCCAGGGTAAAAGATGTAAGGGGAGGCAAAAGGGCATCACTGGCAGAGCTGAGAACAGCTACGCTGTTCAGCTATTACATAGGCCTCAACTGAAGACTGGTGTGGAAAAGCCCCCTGAACAGGGAGCATGGAAAACAATGTTTTGTCTTGGAGATAGCTAATTCATCTGTAGTGTTTGAGGCTCTTGAACCTCTGGAGCAATGTAACCTAATCCGTTTTGTATGTCTTGTAGATTCTTTATTTTAATGTTATTTTTTGTGTAATATGCAGTGTGTGGGCCTAGAAATTGCCACCTGGGAATGTGGGAGCAAGTGACATTGTTCCAAGTGATTCGTTCTGAAAAACATCACTACAACTGATGGTATTAATTGTTGCTGTCCTGGGGAAGAAGTTGTGTGATGGAGGAGATGAAGTAGAGCATTTGCTCTCTCAGGATACACGAACTGTTTCTTCCTCTTGTGGTCAGTCAATTACTGGAGTAAATCATGTCTGAACAAGTTTACTTCTGTTTTGGGTGAGATGTAGTAGTCTTAATAACAAGTTGAAGGTGGAAAACTTCCAAGAGTTACCTTTATAACTTCTTCTCAGGCTGTTCCCCATATAATATGGGTTTGTCGCGTGTAAGGGTCTCACTGAACTCTTTCAGATGTATGTTTGTTGGTGTTAAGTAGTTAGTATTTGCCTCCTGCAAAGCTACTGCTCAGCAAAAACAGGTGTGTTAAGGATACAGGTGGTGTAATGTTGTGTTACCTGTGCTAGGAAAAAAATGGAAAAGGCAGAGCTGACAAGCTTGCTTTGGGGGACGGTGGCTTGTAGGTGGGTGTGAATTGCATGTGCTAGGTAGTGAAGGTGTGGAAGGACAGCAACATCAATGTTACGTGTTCACCTGATGCTTCTGAAAGACAATCTGCATCCCAAGTGAAGTGTAAGAGCGGAGGTTTCAAGCTGTGTAGTTGCCTTGTGCAACTTTCAAATAATTCTGTTGCAAAGGGTTAAGCTGTGCTGAAAGACAATTGGAGTTAACAGCTGCTGGGAGTTGACACTCATGGCTCTGGTGCAGAGGCTTGCTGCAAGCTGAGCAGTCCTTAGAACTGGAAGCAGAGTCTTTGTGGTCATGTGGCAGAGTTCTCGTTTTCTATGGAGAAGGAAAGGTAACAGCTACAACATGCCTAGAATTATTTAAGAAACTGCCTAGAGAAGGGAGGCAATGAATGCAGGTCACTTAATGAGTAGGGTGAAGACAAAATCCAAATCCAAATGGAGATGGAGTGAGGGAGGAAGGGGGAGGGTCAATGGGGCGTTCTTCGGATGTTTGCCAAATTCCTGTATAGCATTCCTAGTTGGTCAGGCTTTGTCAGACACGTCTTAGTAGGTCTGTCCTGTCAGGAGTTGGTGCAGAGATGGAGGGACAGATGTGAAAGGAGACAGAGAATATAAGGGAATGTACATGATCTCACCCACGGGACATGTTAAATTTAAGTTTCTTTGTTAACAGTTTCATTGTGTATTAGTGGCTGACCTTGCAGCGAGGATTTGCAAGTACCTTCCCCCTCTCCTTTTTCTTTGCTTTTTGTTTTTTATCTTCTTGCAGAGCAATAAAGCTGGTTGACTCCAGAGAGCTCCTATAGGAATTCATTTCTTAAGACATAGCATTGCTCTATGAGGAGTGCTGGAGAAAGTTATGAGGAAGGAGGGTTTGTCAGGGGCGATCGGAAGGAGGTTTGTCAGGAACTAGTTTTAGGACTGATCAGAGCAGCACGGGAGGAAGGGTTAGTCGTCTCCTGAGTAGGATAAACTTGTCATTTTGGTGGATGCCGTACAGCGTTACAGCGACGTGTCAGAGTGCTTGAAACCCGTAGTGCTGGGAGCTGTGGGCAGTAAGAATTGGCCTCTGCTCAGAGACGTTAATGTTGCAAAGAAAGAAATGAAGAGCTAATAGGTATTCCTGTTAGACACTTAAAGAGGTCTGCAGGCTCCCTCCTATTACGGGAGGGGCTTTCCCCACTTGGCAGCAGGAATGGGGCTGGAACTGGGCTTTCTCTGTAGTCTGTATGGAGCTATTAACACAGCAATGAAAGGAATAGCTCTCTTCTGTTTCTCTTGATCATTGTTGTGTCTACTTTGGCTTAGACTCCTGTCTACTACCAGTGGTTCCATGTGGGATACCCTCAACTGGGGGACCTAAGGCTTTGTGGAAGAGGTTAACAGAAGGGTTTTAGAGAACTAATTAAATAATTCATGACCTGTAGGCCACCAGCAAAGGGGGAAACTTAATTCCAGCTCATCTAAGGCACAAGCCGAATCCTCACCAGAGAGTGATTTGGTGTCCTTTGTGAGCACAGGACTGGAGGCGTGGTCAGAAAGGATCCCAGCAATGCCTTTAATCACACTGTGTAACTTGAACGCTGTGAGGATGGCAGAAGCCTAGGCGAGGAGCTCAGGATTGCTGTGAGAAGGAGCAGTTGGGAACAGTGCGGGGTAGTTGCCTTACTAATATTTTGTCAGAATCTTCCCACGCCACGATGGGTTCCAAATATACAACAGAACTGTGCCTAAGAATGAGGGGTTTTCTGTCATATGTCTGCTGTCTGCCTTCTATGTATTGAGGGGACAGGGACCTTTGTTTTGATGGCAGAGGATCCTTAGACAAGCTGTCTGCGTTAATATATACGGATGACTTTATGTGCTGGAGATGGAAGGTGCGGCTGAGCAGCGGCAGGCAGTCGTTGAGGTCTCTGGAGAGCAAAGCGCAGGTTTGCAGATAGGTTTGACTGAGTGATGGCTTGTCAGAGACGAGGGGAGTCTGGACAAGTGCCTGGAACAGAAACCTGTTGGGAGTTGTTAAACACAGAAAAGCCATCCTGAACTCAAGAAATCCCAGAGCTGCAAGTTGTTAGGGACTGGGAGCATGTTCTGAATGAGAGTGCCTGATTTATTCTTGTACCCTTTGCAAGGTGTCTCCTTCTGGCCTCTGTCACAGCATGCTGGGCTAGATGGTTCTTTGGTGTGAGCCACAGCAGGTGCTCTTCTGAAAAAAAGAAAAAAAAAGTACTACATAAATGATGCAAGACAGAGAGCTCTGAAGGCTTAAAAAATACATCTGTGGCTTCTTACTGACTTAGCTAAATTTTACTGACTTACTGGTTGTTGAAAGAAGGCAGAGAAAGCTATGGCCTGTGGGGGTTGTGGAGAAGGGGGGCAGATGAGTTAATTTCCCTGACCTTTAAGGGATCCTGGGCCAGTGGCAGTGGTAAATCAGGGTAGCCTTTGCAAGGCAGAATGGGAATTTTAGTTATTGTATGACTCCTTGAGCATGCAGAAGTTCATAAAGATATCGAAGCTAATGATGAATGAAATGTGTCATGTTCCAATTACCTAGATGACTCTGGCAGGCTTGATTCAAGACTTTGTTCTTGTATTCTGGTTATGGCTTTGTCCCCAGCTTTACAGTGATCTGACATTGCTCACCTTTCTGCTGGAAGAGTTATATAAATGTTACTGTGGCTTGTTCCCCTGGATACTTAACTGTTCCTTCTTAATGGTTGTATTGTGAGTCTCATGTGCTAGTCTGCAATGTCGTTCTTACACTGCCTGTACCCTTACTGAAGATTGAGTCCTGCTGTACTTTGCTTGATGGGTGTATTTTTGCAAAAGAGGCAAAGGTGTGGGTGATCTTCAGGTCAGTAGAACACTGATGTTGCTCAGGATCTAGGACTTGCTGAAGCAACAGTAGTGGTGTTTGTATATAAACTATCACAGAAATTATATGCAATCTTGAGCTGAAATAAGCGTGAATATACAGCAAGGGATATACCTCAAAAGCAATGTACAGTATGAGTGTGCTGTTCAGGTCTTGTGTGGCAGGAAAAAAGGCAGCAGAGGATGCGGTGGTCATATGGGGGAGGAAAGATGAAAGGAGGCTTTTCATCACAGAATTGATCTATCGTAAGGCTTCTGGAGTGGTGAACTTCTAACGCATTGTTAATGACAGCCTGTGGCTTCGTGGCACTGGATGCAAAGTGGTAAGATCACACATATAGGTGGCAAAATGAGTTCTGTGATCAGTAGAGAAAGAAGAGTTGACTCAGGTGTAAGACAAGAATGTTGCTGTTTCATTGTCAATAGCTATTTTGATTATTTTTATTTTTTTTACTGTGGAAAGTGCAAAACAAAACTAGAAACTCATATTTACTTTCGTGTGAGCTGCCTTTTTCTTTTTCCCAGAATAGCCTATCTGTAGCCCTGCTAACGTACAGAGGGGTAGGTGTGGACAGGTATGCCCACAGAATCCTACTCTGTAATATACATAGTATAGTTCCTGCGTGGATTATATGGGTATCGAGGATGTGGCTTTGCATTTTCCTTTTTGCCAGAACGCTTCTTTGTCTGCATAGTAGACCCTTGAAATCTCTGAGGAGAAAGCTGCATTAATCACTGGCTGTGGGGGGAAGATGAAAAAGCAATGGGTAGTCCTGGGTTGATCTAGATACAGCTGCCATCGTTAGTTTTCATCCTTTTTCTAATGTCTGTGTGAGACTGTTTTATACCTGGGTTGGAACTTGATCTGTCTTTTGTCTGTGAAACCTTGTGCGCACCCCACCCCTGTGGAGCTGTCAAAACAGCAAAACAGTATGTGGTGATTTTGTATCGTGCAGCCAACAGAACAGAAAATAGTATCTTAAATGACAGGCATTAAATCCAGTAAGGAGGAGGCATTCATCATGGATGTGGAGTCATATTTTCTGTCATCTCAGACGGTGAAAAGGTGCTAATGGCAAAGCTTACTTAAAATACATTTAGTCTTCCTAAGGACAGTTGGGATTTTTTTTCAGCTGACGATCTCTGTGTTAGAAAGGTATACTAGGGTTTAAGACATTGCTAAGAGCAATCAGCTAGTGCTAAAACTTACTTTTTGGCATTTGAGTGAGTGTATGCTTATGTAAATAACTATATATGCTGAAAGCGAGGATGGTGCATTAAACTATAGAAAGCTTAAAGAGGAGACTGACCAAGGTTGTATAGAAGTAATAAAGTGTGGAAAACAAGCAATTTTTTACTACTTCATTAGTTGCCTAAATGTTATCATCTGTGCTGAGATGTGTTTTTCTTTGGATATTTTTTAATTACTATTTCAGTTTACTGGACTGTGGTAAGTATAGTGTGTACAGAAGGAGGTGAACTCTTAGTCCAAAATAGAAAAGAGGATTTTTAGTACAAGGTATTTTTAATATGGAAGAATACTTCAGAAGCCCTAGTATTTCCTAGAGGCCCAAAATGTGAGATTTGGGCTAGGAATTAAGATCGTGATCCATGTCAAGGTTTGAAGTTAATTTTCTGTAGGGGAGCATTCAATGCTTCTGTATGTGAAAGTTAATTAGTTTGGGAAGAAAAGGTGAGCATCAAAACTGAGCTGTATCTGAATATGCCCAAGCTGAGTGCACATTGATATCTGTACATGTCACGGGGAGATGCAACTTCGCATCGGTCTGAAGGTTTTGACCTGGCCCGTTCTTGTATTTCACGTGGGCTCTTTGGTGAGGTAAAGCAACCAGACTGGAGCACAGTCTGCTGCGGGTCATGAGTTTCCAGCTCACTGCATTTGTCTTTATAGCTCTATGCAGCTAATTTTGCGGTTGCACCATTATGCATCATCATAAATTAAACTACTGCTGAGGTCAAAGGGCAGGAGCTCATGTGTAAATGAACATTCCTCAAATTCTTGTTACGTATTGGACCTTTGAGATCAGCTCTAACAAGCATAGTGCAAACAGTGGTTTAGTTTGCATGCCACTGGGAAATGAAATGTCTTCCAAGTTCTTGTCACTTAAAATTTGCAGTGACATTTACTGCGTTTGACAAAATGTAGGAAGAAGAGTTTCCAATTAACCAGAACATCAAACACTGTAGATAGTGCAGTTTATTTTGGAGGCATGATATTCAGAAAGGTCAGTCTTTCAGTCAGCTAACCTCGGCCATTTGTAGTGTTCAGTGTGGCTAATGAGCACTTAGCTTGCTTAGATAATGGGGGCTTTATGCAGAGAAAATCCAGATGCGGTTGTGTAGTTAATATACATATGTGGTGAAACTAGCTTCACCCTATAGATGTGCACTAGGGAAGTGGCATATAAAAACTTTCTGTAACATACTGGAAAACCAAAACTGTTCTGCCCTGGGAACTGAACATTCAGAAGGTTTGCATGTTATAGTGGGGGAAAAAAAAACCAACCTGGAGAAGAGACTAGATGATTTTGAGTCCTTTGGGAGGAAGTGTCATCTTGACTTACTGAAGTAGTGATCTGAGGTTGAGGAAATCTAAGCATCTGAGTTTAGTTTTTCTGGGTCTTACAGAGTAGTAGTTGTATTTCTTGACAGTTGCATTTCACGTCAGGTAAAATCAACGTATCGGGACTTAGTCTGCAATTTGTGTGCTTAAGCTGTAGTTTTGCAAGGATTTACTTGCACTTATTTCATTCTTCCATGTGGTGGCTTTCACAGGGACTGCAGAACAGAGAGGTCAGAGTTAGCCACTGTAAAGGCCTGTGCATGTTAGACTGGGAATGCTGCTTTTTAAATGGGAGGTACAAGGAGTTACATAGGCCCAAATACTCATTGGAACATCAGTGCTTGTCCTCCCCAGTGTAGGAATGTAAGATGTAGCAATGTAAAACACGGTTAACTTCATCATGGTAGGAATATCTAGCCACTAGATTATGCTCAAAATAGCTTACTACTTCTCATATATGTTTAAAAAAGTAAAAGTTTTTATTGCAATAGTGTAATACTGTGTAAGGCTACATTAGCAGCTATATGTAGGAAAGATGGGTGATTTCAAAAAATAAAAAAAAATTGCATTGAGGTTTGGATACGCTGGTTGGAATTTCACTTCTGAAAATAAGATCAACAAAAAAGGGGATGAATCCAATGTTAAGAGCAAGCAGGATCTTCATAAAGTTCCTCCCCGCCTCAGGCAAAAATTCTTGCTGTCTTAGTGCTTCTGCTTAGGCCTGTTAAACACAGAGCCTTCTGTAACAGGGTGGTTGTTTTAAACTGTAGTGGGGCAGTAGTTCATCATAAAAGGCAAGTGAAAATCTATTGCTGCATCCCACGCTATATAGTCTATATACTTGATACTGACAAAAGGCTGGAGGAAAGGCGGCGAAGTTGCCTGATAATCTTCAGTTGCCTTAAATGGTGGTATTAGTCCGTTCAAAGTAACGTATTACTTCTGCCAAAATTAATGGCAGCTGCTAGTTCTTTATGCGGGTTCATTTCAGCATTAGTACGGGACTATAGCATTACTATACTATCTGAAAATAGACATTTGGGCAGAGCTTCCATAAACAGTGGTGTATTCATACCAAATTAACCCTCAGGGAAACTTACAGTATTAAACTGGACAACGACATTCTGCTCAAAGCTTTTGGTGTTTTTAAGCATCCTTTAAAAATACTTTTTTTTGTATGTCCTAAAAAACCATGAGTTTACATTGTTCTGCAAAAGTTTTTGAGTCCGTTCTACCCCAGTTCTTATATTTTAAGTAACACGTGACAGGGCAGCAATGGTTTGCAAATGACAGCTCTTTGCGGTATTAACTCTTAATCCGGCCCGGTATTGGAACACCTCCGTTCTTCGATGAGTACTTGGGAGTGCTCCTTTGAAGGCAAATACAAAAGAATTCAATGTTCTGCTTGGATCTCTCAACTTTACTTTTTTAAGATGTGAAGATGAACTGCCTTATTTGCCTAATGGTTGTTGCTTCTTAATACTGTGTTTGGTTTTCTTCTTTGAACTAAGCTTTCTGTATCCACAGTTTCAGAGGGGTGTCTGGCACTTTTAAGTCAAGTACTTGTGATTTACTGTGCTGTAAACTAGGCATCTTCTGGTCAAGAGGATTTTACCTTGTCTGCTTCCCACTGTGGTCTGATTGACTCAAGGGAAGGGTGGGAGTGTGGGAGGGTGGAAGGAACAGTGACATTAAGATGTACGGGAGAAAGCTTGGGCTATTTTAATTTAGTGGGAGTTGGATCACAGATCAGAGCAAGAATAAGATAGTTGCCTTCAGTCTATAGGGGAAAATAAGGACAAGAACTTGGAACGGTGGAGCCTAATATTGTCAGGCTTTTGCTTAAAACAGGCTTCCTGAGGCACAATGTGAAGGAAAGAATTTCTTGAATTAAATAGAGTTCTCTTCGTATTGAAGTCATAGCAACAAAATGACCTCATACTGCAACTTTACTCCTCTCCCCCACCCCTTGTAGTAGTTGCTTTAATTTCCTACAATATGTTATTCTTGTTGTTTGGAATCATGGGGAGGAGGGAGAAAGGGGAAACCAACCTGTGTAAAAATTAGCTTCGAGTTATTCCATCTGTGGACTCTTATTTTTGTCATGAAAACAGAGAAGCCTGGCAGGAAGCTAGCTTTTGACTGGCTTCATGTAGCCTCTTGTCTGGAGCTGGTTAAGAAATTGTGGCATTTAGAATGAAAGCAAAAGCTTCATTTCTGGAACTCTGAGTGTTTGCCCAATTCTTTGACCATCTGTTTTTGTTGACAACCACCTCTTTGTGTTGTGCCAAAGTTATTTTGGCTTTTATAATCTGTATATGTGTGTGTGTATGTGTGTACGTGGTGGTGTGGTTGTGTGTGTCTGCATGTAGATCATTAGGGCGCTACTTACTGGGTAAGATTGCGGGAAGTTGAATGCGTAAAAGCACTTACCTTCTGAGGATTGAATTACGAGGAGAAATACAAAGACTAATCCTGGCTTTTCTAAGAGACATTCCAGTCCTATCCACGTTGTTATCCTTTTGAAAAGCTGCCAACTTTGAGTAGCATTCCTTAAGTGGCTTTGGTTGTGTTGCAACTGTTCTGAGTGTGCGGGTACCTGCCTCAAAAATCACTGCTGTAATTAATAGTACTGATGGAGAGCCCAGCTTCTGACTGCACGTGAAGAGCAGATGGTTCTCTGTGCTTCTTGGTGCTAGGGCGGGGGCCTGATTGGTGGTGGTATTGTGGAGGTGGTCAGTCACATTAGCCTCTCTTTGGCTTCACTTCCACTCTTGTTGTCAGTCAGAGGCTAATTATTCATTCCCGGTATCCTTCATATGCTGATTATATTTGCTATTCCTATATATAGGAGATGCACCAGAGCAGATTGTGTTCAGAACTCCAGTGTGGAATTGCAAAAGCATTTTGAAATTCAGCCTCAAAATCTAGTGTGAGACACTTGTGCCTCTTGAATGTGTTTGTGTGTTTCTAAGCCTGCATCTTCTCTATGTTGTAATAGAACTTCTTTCTGTTTTCTTCTGAAAGCCATGTTGAGAAACAGAGAGTTTTCTGTGCTGCTTTCCACACTTAGTGTTTCCAGCAGTGACTTCCGAACTCTTGCTTGGCATGAGGGTAGGCCAGAGTAACATATATAGCCTGTGACAGCAGCAAAATGAGGCTAACAAGTATCCTACTGAGGATGCAGTATGACAGCTTCATCCATCCAGCTGAATTTGCATTGTGAGTATGAAATAGCTGCGTGTCATGGGCCACTGCCATTGCACACGGTCATTTATTTAATAACTTAGTGCACAGACATCGAAGGGGAGCCATGCAACACATCATTTTGTTCAAGACAAATAAGAAATTAAGAGATGGCAGCATTAAGAAAAGTCTGTTTTGTACTGTTCCATCACCATAACTTTTTAATGTTCAGCCAGGCAATGCTTCAGATGTACGATGGATAGAGTTTTTATGAGCAATGGCACAGCATTGATTGTGGTGTGTCACAGGCTGCTTCCCTATGGTGTTTTCCTTTGTGCTGAATATGAACGTGGCCTTTTAAAAATGAGCTTATTCTCATGCGATATGAAGCACTGATGTTAGTAACGCAACTTGCACGAGAGGTTTTCTGGCTTGTGAACCAGGTAGGTTAAACCTGCTTCAAATTTTGACGATGACTTATTTTCTGTAGAGCATTGTTAATTCACAAAGTGTTGAGTCTCTTTGTATTTGATAGTGAAGATTTTTTCAGAAGTGCAAAGAGCTGCAATTCCATCATCAGAATAACTGATTTTAAGTGATGTGGAGTGCTGTGAAATCAAGCTGCTTAAGTATTTATCCAGAGATAATATAAGCTTATAATAAAAAAGAAGAAACTGAAGCACCTGCAATAGGTAGTCACTTCTGAAAATCTGTTCATGAGCACGAAAGAGAGAGCTTCTGTCACTTTAGAGGTGTTTTCAGGAATTGCCTTCAACCCATGTGTTTTCATGTGCAAATTGGGTGCCTGAGGTCAATGACATTTGCTGACTTCCGCAAACACCTCTAGCAAGTGCTAGTGCAGTTGCGAATGGACAGCTCTGTTAACTCCAATTTTGTCTTCTGAAGAAGACCAGGACTGAATTTAGGTGGGGACAGTATGTCATGGGAACAGTGGAAGTTCTGTTGATGCATAAACAGAGTTTTTTGCTGTGAAGAAAGTCAGGTTTTTTTAAATAACAGAGTCTGGATGTGAAACTCCTGACTCCTTTGCAGGCACTTAAAATAGAAGTTTTTCACTGTAATGGGAATAAAGAATGCTTAATTTTTCTCATTGGCACAGCCTAATTTTAACAGGGTAAAAAAGATTTCCTGTTGTCTGCTATAAGAGTAAGTCATCAGACTAACGGGAAAGGAACACTAACAGTTGTCACTCCCCCTTAGCATCAGCAGTGCTAAAGCTTTCAGAGCGCTCTCCTCACAGCCAGGCCAGTTCTAAACCTTCAGTTCTTATTTGCAGAACTTGGCTGTGAGCATGAAATGTCTCCTGGGTTGCTTTGCTTAATAGCAGTTAAGAATAAAAGGGTCTCGTAAGTGAAGCGTTCAAAGAATTTCTGTTCTCAAAGGCCTGTAGAAAGAGATCTTCGAAAACCAGAAAAATATGAAGGGCAGAAGCTATACAGAAGAGTAGCAAAAAAGGCCCAAGAAAGAGAGATAACTATTTTGTTGTGTTAATTTTCACTGATGTAACAGAGAAAATACAGGTTACTGGTGTTGTTTCTACTAAAATTACTACCACTGTTGTGAGCACAGGATGGCTGCAGCGGTTACTGCTTCCTTGCCCTCTCTTGCAGAAGGGCAGCCTAGTTGCAGGCTCGGTAGATAAGCAGTGTCTTAGTCTTGGCTAGAAACTTAGGTAGTTCATCAGCTGTTTTGTGAAGAGTGGAGCTGTATCTGCAGGTGGAGCAGAGATGTGCAAGAGAAGGGCAAGCTACTTAGCCGGGTGTGGGGAGAGATTGTCTGTCTCTGCATGTGTCAGATGCCTGAGCTGGGTTATGTTGTGTTTGCCAGAAGTTGGCGTATTACTGAGAAGATTGATATATCAGCTGAACCACAGTAACCTGTGTGTCTGCGGTCAAATGCTTAGACTGCTTAGAAATACTGAATGGAAGAAAAATTTGCAAGGGAGGTTGGCTGCTTGTGCCATATTTATACCTGAACTACTCAGAAAATAACATGAGTGTTCTGTAGCTTCTGAAAACAGTATTGAGTAATTATTCAAACTATCTCTCAGTATCAATGGATGCCACCTCATGGATTTTAGTGGCATATCATCCATTAAAACAAGCAGAGAAGGTGTCTTGGAAGGCATGTAACAAAAATGATATGTTCATATGTCCATGTAGTGCTGTGTTACTGCTTTGACTTGAGGCTGATGTGTGTTTAGCCAGATGACTAAATAGCTTAAAAAATACCTAAAAGCACGGGACAGTTAAAAATACTCAATTGGCAAGAAACAAGTCTGTAATTTAGCTTAAAGCAAGGTAAAAACTTGAAGAGTTCTGCTCATTAGAGTAGTAGCTTATTTATCCTGCACAACTTGTTTGCAATTGCAGAGTCTTTCAAGAGTCAATTTCTAAATCAGACCAGCGCAAAGGGTAAGGGCTCTGTCTGCCACTTAGGTGGAAGGGCAATTGGTATCTCTCTGTGTCTTTCAGTGGAACCATATAAACCTCTGTCCTGCAGTCTTTATTGTCAGCTTGCTGTCACTGGATTTAAGTCTTCCACTCATTGCCGTAAATGAATCTAGAGGTATTTTTCTAATCCAGTTTCAAATGCAGAATCTGCAAAGGGCTGCTTTGCCTGCAGCACTTCATCCTGGTGCTTCAGCTTTTATGTCAGTTATAAATGCTTTTACTGCAAACTGACCAGCTGTAGCCTTCACAGGCAGTGAAGTCTGGCTTCCTCACATCTGCGGGTCTGACTCAAGTGGCTTTACCTGACACTGCAGTTTAGGTCTCAGGAAAAAAAATCATGTTGTGAGGTTCTTAATGCGCTTCAGAACACTTCTCACTGTGTTGTGATACTATGGGTAAATGGAAGCAATAGCAGTAGTCCTTATTTGTTTAAGAACCTCAGTTTTCATCTGCTTGCAAAACAGTGGCTCACACAGTAAAAAAAATGGAATACTTGGACTAGCTTCCAGCACTGACTTGCATTAGGATTAATCCTGAGGATTTTAGCATCTTGTTTCTTACCCCTTCTCACTCATCCTAGGAGAGCGTGTAGGAAAACACGTTGGCTTTGGAAACAGCTTAGCCCTATACATATTTGGTAGCTGTGTAAGATAGCAGCTTTACCTGTAGGTAATGATTTCTGTATGGTATTGGCTCTGAACCATCTGTGTACCATTTGCCTCTTGCCTAGTTTTGAATGTGGTGCAGAGATGTTAGCACTTTTTTCATATTCTGTGTAACGCAGTAAGCGTCACAAGTGTATTCCTTACTTCTCACTTGCTTACTGATTTGTTCTTCTTAACTTTCAATTTCTGTGACTACTTCATTTTTTTGGTACCAATGTTCTGGTTTGGTCCTTTTCTTTCCAGGTAGCTCGTATTTGGCAAGATTTCTAGTGTTCAGCACTATCGTGACTCCAGTGGTAACAGCTGAGTATAGCTCATATCATATGACAGCTATCGGTACCTGTAACTAGCAAATGCCTTTTTTGGAAAGTGAGGGTATTAGCTTGGTTTCAGAAAGTGTAGTGGACTCCTTGAAAGGCTTTTTCAAGGCTGCTGTGATGTGTTCAGTGTTATGGCACCAGCTTGCCTAGCAGCTGCAGTCTGGAACTCAGAAGGTTCAGATCCTGGCAAGTGTAGTTTGTTTCTCAATCTCTTGTCATAGAGACTCCTTCCCACGGATAAGGCAGGTAGAAAACCAGACTTCTTCCCTTACTGATGTTGACGCCTACCCAGGTTTTCTAAAATTAACAGTAGAAGCTAGTGCAAAATATTGAAAATGGGGCGGTTCTTTCAAGACGTGTGGAACTATCTCATGTCAGAAGTAGTTTAAGTGCAGGCAGTTCTGCTTTGGAGGAGGAGTGTGGGCTCAAAGGCCTCTTGAGCTTCCTTCCAGCTGTAACTTCTGAAATGTATCAGTCTATTTTGAACTTTCTTTGTCCTCAAGGAAGTACTAGAGATTGCCGCTAATTCTGGATGGAAAGCTTGTTTTTGTTAGCAGAAATACTGCTTTGCATTCACTAGGTGCTTTGTGGTATATTGAAGAGGTTGCTTGTTTATCAAGGAAGTCTTCAGGACTTGAAATCCAAACTCCCATTTTTTCCAGAAGGTATAGAATTATACCAGTGTGTGAGGACCTTTTTAATTTGTGAGAATTTTATGTTATTATTTATCTTCACCATACTGTATATTGTCATCAACTGTCTAAACTTGTTAATGATTTTTTTTTCTGGAAGTTTTAGCCTAGATTTAGACGACATAAAGTAGATAAGTTATGGCAGATCTAACTACAGCTCAATTCTGGAACATGTGGAGCACTTAAGTCATGTGGTGTACTTGAATGAGTGAGTACCTTGTTCGGTTGGGTGGGATTGTTCATGGCTTTAGAATGTGCCCAGCTGAGGACAACACAGTGCAGTCGGGAAGCTGGGTTGGGAGGAATGAGGCATTTTGTGTTAGGCAAGGAGAATGTAGACAGAAAGGGTTGTATGAGGATTAGCAGCATCAAGAGGCAAAAGCCTACGTATCTTTTCTGACTACATAAGTGAAATTAATGAAGAAACCTTCATTTACTTTATCAGTTACCAGTAAGTTCTAATATATGACGAGAAAGTAGATGAGCAAGTGAATTTAGAGGAAGCTACACAAATCTGGTGGCTAAACTTCAAACTTGTTAATGAAGCACCCTGGGTTTCTGTGTTGGTAAGCAGCCTCATCATTCAGATTGTCTGATTTGGTGGTGTTCTACTTCTGCTGAACAAAAAAGCCTGCCCGTTTATACAGTGGGACACTGTATGTAGTGCTGTTGGTACAAATACAGTTTCTTTGTAGCATCTAAGGGAGTAAAATAGTTTGAGGTGAACCACTAGGTTTGCAGTGGTCTGATTTAAAACAAACAAACCAACAAACCTAAAACACAACAAAACAAACACACCAGTTAAAACTGCTGTTACAAACCAGAGGGCAGTATTTGAGCAAGTGGATAGATAGAAATGCTCTTTTGTTTGCTCTTTTTCACACTTTCGTGTATGGCAGATAAGTATAAGAAAAATTATACATTTATATGATGTGCTCATGCTCCACATCACTTGAATCCAACTGTAAATGTAGAGCTGTTGCCACACATCGATTCTATATGCTGTGAATTTTGCAAACAGCTACACCTACTCACAGACAGTTATGAGGCGTAGGGGCTTTGATTTCCAGGATGCTGTATATACTTGGAGCCCGCAAACCGTGAAACTGCAGTCGTTCCAAACCTGACTCAACGGATTTGGCTGAGCGTTAGCATTACAAAATACTACCGAGCCCTGGGGGGGAAGGGGTGGCTGCTCTCTGTTTCTGAATGGAGGGTTTAATGGTGAAGATTTTATTAAGTTGCAAGGCAAGCTACAGTAAAAGCTGCAGTACAGTGCTCTTGAGTGTATGTGTGGGTGTGTGCATGTAGATGAAGGCAGCTGTAAAGTCTGTTTTGAAAAACTGTAGCTCTCCAGGTATGCTGCGTCCTCTCAGAATATTTATCTAGGTTCATTCTGGTTCCCCCCTCCGTGATGTGTTGTAAGAATAAGCATGTGTTCCCCATGCTCTCTCCCTCCCTCCCTCCCTCCTTTTCCCTTCCCCACCCCCCCACAAGCTGGAGGGCCAGAAGGTGGGGTGGTACCTCAGGATAATGGTAGCAGAAGGCGAAGGAGGCAGACAGCTGGCAAGTTCTGCCCCAATATGCTTCTCTGAAAGAGGCAAGGAAAATGCAGAAGATGTGATGCCTGAATGGCTCACTTTGCAGCAAAAGGGAAGATTAAAAGTAAAATTAGTTAACATCTTGCTCATTTCAAACCACCACACGCCAACTTTGTGCTCCTTACCCCCCGCCTTTTCTCTGTGGCTTTATTTTCTGTGGGGAAGGAGAGAAAAGGCAGGGAATCCTGGGACATTGCAGAAATCCGTTTAGTGAGCAGCACTTCAAAAAGACTAAGCTCTTCAGGTAGTCTTCCTGCTAGCTCTGTAAGTCATCTTTACGAGACTAGGCAACTGGAGCAGAAAGGCAATCGGCTGCATTCCTCTACCAGAAGCTTTATTTGCTGTACTAATACAATATTATACAAGCGTTTCAAAGTGTAGGCTAGGATGAGAGGCTGACGCAACTGAAACTGTTCAGTCTTAAAAGGGAACCTCTTAAGTTAACCTAAGACCTTATTGAGATGTCGAGTAGGGGAGGTCTTGCTGCTGTCTACAGCTGCCTGACGGGAGAGTGTAGAGAAGGCAGAGGCAGACTCTCCTGGGAGGTGAACGGTGACAGGCAAGAGGGATGAGGTGGAACGCAGGAAATTGCAACTGGATATAAGGGAAAAAATAATTCTTGGCGAGGGTGGTCAGGCATTCAGACAGGGACCTGGAGTGGTGCTGGGATCTCTGTTCCTGGATGTGGTGAAAACTTAAATCAGTAATACCTTATCTGAAAAGGATATGTGTTTT
Source organism: Pluvialis apricaria (assembly GCA_017639485.1). NCBI lineage: Eukaryota > Metazoa > Chordata > Aves > Charadriiformes > Charadriidae > Pluvialis > Pluvialis apricaria. The sequence continues at coordinate 84,382,264 of CM030010.1, forward strand.
TACTCCACCAGCTACTAGTTCTTTTGACAGTCTGCCCAACACATCCCTTCTTTGCAGGGTCTCTAAGCATGCGGTGGACCGGTTGTGTGGTTACTGCTGGGAGTGGTGCTCTGATTCAGTACAGAATTTCTTTGGGCCGGTAGTCTAGGTGATTGGGTCCAGGTCATTTGAGGGTCCAGTTTACGTGTTGTGTGGACAACTGCTTTTTTGAAGAGGTTTTTCTTCCATCCAAGCGAAACTCAATGGTATGTTGTGGTGGTTCATTTTACATAATGCTGTTCAAGCAGAACTTGGGTCCTCAATAAAGCAGATGCCGGCTTACTGAACATGGAGGTAGCGGAGGCTAGGTATTTACTACATCCTGCTAGCAGCAGCAGTGAGGAGTCTGCTGTATCGCTTGACTTTATCAAATAGGCACGTGAAACTTGATGCACCTGTGAGTTAAGAACAGTAGATATCTGGCTCCGAGTGGTTACTGAATACCTGCAGTCTGAAACTTTGCTTGTTGCAAAGCAAAGGAGAGGAATGGGAGAAGTGATGATGTTAATCCTTGCAATTTCCACTGGAAATAATGACTAACCAGCCTTAAATGTGTACAAAACACTTTTGTGTAAACTTCAGTGAAAGTACAGCTAAATGATCATGCAATAATTGTAGAAACATAATTTTTATTACAGTTGGTATAGTTGAAGATAATTCTTTTGGCTAAATGTGACTGTTAGTTAATGGGACAGAAAATGATAGATGCCAGTGCAGAATGCTTTTGAAAGTTACTGTTACAAACACGCCAAATCCCACATATCAGTGCTTTCAATATAAATCAACTATACCAGCAGCTTGGAGTGGGGGGAGAACAGCTTCCGAAAACTGTTTAGTTGGTTACTGTTCATTGCGGACTTTCTCACGCTTACTTCTGAACTGTCTGGTATGGACTGCTGTCACAGATTGGATTCTGTTGCAGCTGAAATGTGGCTCTGAACCTCGTCTGTAATTCTTGCACTGGTCCAGAGAATTGTGGAAAAGACAACAAACAGGGAATATTAGCTGGTTTCTGTGCACACCTCTCTGAGGTGTTTATCATTCCAGCAAGACCTTCATGAGTAACGGGATGATGGTGCTCCTTTGCGTAACCCTTATTTCTGCTGGTGCATGGTCCATGCTCCTTCTGATTATGGCTTTAAGTGTTTATGGGCTCATAAGCAGAGTTTGTACCTAGGACCTCTTGTCATAAACATTCACCAGTAGCACTAGCTTATTAACTGCTTTTCTCTTCTGAATTTCTTAAGTAAGCCAGACTGGAGTGATTGATGGCATTAGGGAATACCAGAGATGCCTCTGGTGAGGCTTCCTGTCCTTCTTAATGTGATAAACATGGATAAGATTCTGGTCCTTCAGGTATGTTATTCCTAGTTTTGCCTGTCTGATAACTGAGGGCTGAGTCAGTGGTGATGTTTCTTGTTAGTAGCCCTGGCTACGTTGATTTTTCTTATATATGGCCAGTTGCTTTTTGAACACCTGCAAGCCTGTGGAATCTGTGGGGCTTTACGGAAGGGGATTCTACTGCTTGTCTGTGTGCAATGAAAAAGATGCTAGAGGTGCATCTAGGTTGCCAACACCAAAATAAGGGCTTGAAAGCTGGGCGGTAGTAGTTAGAAGCACTGTGTTCTAATGACTTGGTAATTTTCTGTTAGCACACTGAACCTAAATTCCCTGGGCTGTGTCTTTAGGTAATTTTCAGTGAAAGCATTCAAGTATTCCGTCACTGTTGTTAGGGCCTTACGGCTGTTTTTCTGACTACTAAAATGATGTGTCGAAGGTGGTCTGTAAGCTGTGGGGTTTTTTTTGCTGTAGTGTTTACGTGGTGGTTGAGACGTCAGGATGAGTAAAAGGAAAGGCTTGTGTCACCTGAAGACTAGTATACGTGGCAGAGATTGCTTTGGACTGCCAAGGTACTCAGCTACATGTCTATATTTTTTTTAACTGTGAACTTGTTCCGTCCTCTTGTTTTTTGTTGCCTCCCTCTTATACTCTACCTGACTCAAGCATACGAATATATGAAATTCAGATAGAGTGTGCCTTATTTCATGTATTTGCCTGTGTACCTCTAATGGGGTGGGGGAAAAAAGTACATTAATGATGGAAAGGTATTTAGTGCTGCATGGAGTTAATTGCTTCTAATCACTGCTTACATCCATCTGCTTTTATGGTAGACAACAAACCTCTTCATTGGATTTGCTCATTAGACATACTGTAAATCACAGAGATGGTCTGGCATCTCGCATATTGTGCTCCCATTAGCTAGGCTGCGTTTTCATATAGCCGTGAACAAAGAATGGTAGGCACTGGGACGTGGGTAGATTTGTTGGAGTCCCTGCTTGGGAAACTGGGGAATGACCCCTTTGAAGTTCCCTGGAAAAAAAAAAATTGCAGACTGACTGTTAGGTTTAGGTGGAAAAGCAAATGGGAAAGCTGTCAGACTTTTAGTGCAGCAACATGGTAGCTCTGCACAGCTACAGTTAAAAGGAGTTCAGGTGGATGTTTCTGTAGCAGCCTCAGTTTTCCCTGGTTTGGAATGTGGGGATATTATGTCCTTCTCAGGCTGAAATGAGACGTGTTATGTTGGGCTGGAGAAGCAGTGTAATTAAAAGGCATGAGTTGATGATTCTTAACAAGGAACAACAGGCTCCAACTCCATTTAAAACTCGAAATAGACCTAAAGCAGTCAGTGCTTTTTATTTTTTTTTATTCAAGAAAGTATTCCATAGCCCTGTTTGTTCTGTCAAGGGTCAGTGCCAGGTGATTCATGGAGAGATACAAGCACTGTTTCAGTTAAGAATAGCCTGCTCAAGTGGAAGTTGTTGCGGAGTTGGCTACTGTAACCTTGATGAAGAAGGCCTGTTTCATGGAGTAAAATAACTTTGTCTGAATTGCCATTAATTTTCTTAACTTTGATTGTTCCAATATTTGTGAAACAGCTAAGACTAACTTGCTCCTCTTTTTGAAGTTCTATACTCGGTCACTTGGTTTCCTTTTTTCTGATTAAAGCATGAATAAACATGTAGTCTTCCCCAATAAATAATCTTTTCTGTCACTCTAGTGTTTCAGCCATCCCCAGTAGTCTTGGGGCTTGTGATGCTGTTTCTTCTGTTAGCTAAAACGGGTGTAAAACAGAAGTAAGCGGTTCCGTTATACAAAAGACACATTACTTTGACGTAACTTTCTTACGATTTAAAATGGTCTGAAAGTCTATACAAGTGGACATGAAGTGGATAAAGGAATTCAGAAAGGCCTCACTGGAAAGGACAAAAGGTACTTTGCTTTGATGTGGTATGTTAATGATACTGTACAGTGCACAAAATTGTGCTCTGCTGAAATTGGCCCTGTTTTTTTTTTCCCATATGGTAGGCAGTGATGTCCTGGATGAGGAATTATAAAGTCAGGATTGTCTATAACTTGAAAACGTGTTGTTGTTCAGTTTGATGATTTAAAGATGCAGTGGGGAGCAGCTCTACTGAAAAGGATGTGAAGGCGTTGGTAAGACAGCAGGCTGGATGTGAGATTTTTGAAAAAATGTCAAGATGATAAAGCTGTGTAAAATGAAAAAGCTTCCCCCAATATATTGCAGAGGACAATATAACCAGGAGGAACACAAAGTGCGATGTAAGTCACTGCAGTTAGTGCTATTTCAGTGATTGTTTGATATGGGATGATTTCTTGTTACTAAGTCCAGTACGGTCACTGCATCACTTTTTCCTTTTTAGATCGAAGACTGTGTTTCTCCAGCGGTTGTGAGTCTAGAGGGTGTTGTCTATTAAAGTGGGACGTGATGGTCTCTGTGTGGTGAGCATCATAGTGGTTGTGGTGAACACCATGCGAACTCTTCCCGTGTTTACCTCTGTATATGGAGCTCCCACCAGTTCCTATTGGAACGTACGGCAGTAGCTGTGGTGCTTAGGGCTCTGTAATAAGCAATAGCCGAATGAGATGTGTTACGATACATCATTGCAATGAGCCATGTTAATCTCTTGGATATGTGATGCACTTTGTTCTAAGAAAACCTCTCCTGGAGGCCAGCATTTGCCTTTCTCCTCGTAGTGGACTATTCTGATAGGACAAATGGTGCCTTATTTCCTTCCTCCACCCTTTCCCCTCCTATATATGTATATTGGTACATGTGTCTTCTAGCAGGATCTCTTACCTTCTGCTGGCTTTGTTGAGTGCTATGAGAGCAAATAAATGAGTGGCAGGAGTTGCTTTTCTGTCAGATGTGTGAACGCTGATCAGGGTGGCATAGTAATTGCTATTTATATACTGTTTGAAAGTACAGTCATTTGTCCCGGTGGCATCCCTTTTTGGGGTGCCCCATCCTCAAAAAGAGGAATTGATTTAAAAACTTACTGCAAGGTTTGTCAAAGAAGGATTTTTTTTCTTTTGATGTCTTCATAAGAAGTAAGTAGTGTTTGTAAGAGGTCTCTGCTCCTCTCTTTCAGGACAAACGTAAGTAATTACCCAGAGAAACTACCTTATGCGGATTCGGAGGTGCACTGTCATCCAGCAGTCGTGGCAGCCCTGCCAAGCTCTGTATCTGGCGCAGCATGATGGATAGATGCAGTTTGATGAATGGCGTGTGCCTGGGCACCCTATTAGAGCACATTCGCTTCAGGAAGATTAATTGTTTCAGATTGTGCTGGCATCTTTCAGGACTCAACATTTTAGGTTTATCTATCCATCTTCCACACCAAGTGTGGCATTGGATGCTCAATTTGAAAAGCATAAGGGTAAATTGAACACTTCTTTACCGATAGATGGAGGCTTTTAATGTCTTCTGTAGCTCCTGTTACCAGGACAATGTGATTTTCAACACAGAAGGCCAAGGAGCCCACAGGAGTGTTAGTCTTGCATAGAAACTTCTCTGCTATGTTCCTGGTTATTGTTACAGGTTTACTGTATTTTTTTTTTTTTAAATCTCTCTACTCACAGCTTTCTGCTTTCCTAACACTCGCAGCAGGTGGCAGCCTCAAGCACGCAAAACTATGAGCCTAGTGCTTTAGAAATCCTGAGGCCAGCTTTCAAATAGTGATACTAAGGAGGAAAAAAAAAAAAGGCCTAAAAGAGCATTTGCTTCTTGAGTTTTTAAATGTTCTGGTTTTTTGAAGCTTTTAAGAAGCTGCTGCCAGGACAATGAACAACTTGTTGATTTTATTATTACCTTTTTTTTAAAATTATATTCTGAACTGTTTTACCATTCTACAATTCTAGAAGCTGATGCGTACAGTGCAGTTGTACACGACATGAAACTCATGAGTGTCCACTGAGGAGTAGAGACAGAGACTGAAGGCAGTGAGATGTCTGCTAGTTCCTTCCAGCAAGATATCTATAGATGGAGGGTTTTGCTATGGGTTGGAATAGGGTGGTGAGGTATGCTGGAAACAGTGCAAGATGGAGAAACAAAAGGAACCAGTGCCTAACAGGAATATATTTTATACCGAACGACATGAAAAGAGAGAGAGAAGGCTTGAGGATTAGGCATGTGGGACATACTGCGTGGATAATAACAAGTGAAAAAGCTAATTTGGTCACTAACCAGTGGCGGTTCCCAGGGGAGTGAAGGGATTAAGGAAGTGACAATGCATTGTATTCCATATCTCTTGTAGCCCTAGGTATATCTTAATAATTGATTAGCTGTCAAAAAATTTGCATGGACAGACTTATTGGTTGCGTTTGCTTATGTACGCATCCCCCTTCCTGGGACACTCGGGCCCGTGGAATGAGGGGAACCTGGCTGGGAACTCCGAATGTTACATGCCACTCTTCTGAGGCATAGATTTTTGGAAATGTAGCTTGCTAGCATGTTGGGTGCCATGCATTGGAGCAGAGGAGAAGCCTTGCTGCCGTGTGTGTATCTGTGGACGTGTGGTGCCTTCTCTACCTTGGCTGTACATTTTTGTAAAGGCTGGGAATTCAGAGAGGTGAGAATGGGTAGCAAGGGCCAGTGGCTGGCACAGGTGGGATAAAGAGGGAGGAAAAGAAAGCAAAGCAGGAAGGCAAAAACATGGAGGGAAAATAAGAGGGACTAGAAATGGGAAATGTGTGATCAGGTGAATTAGGCTTCAACCCCTGTCCTGTGGTTTGCACCTTGGTAGCTCTGATTTGATGGCTGATCTGGGATTGCTCAGAGCCTCAGCAACAGAAAAAACTTAAGCAGCCAGGAATCCTAAATCCAGATCTTACTTCCTCGGTTGTTAAATGTATGAGAAGCTAACAGGTTGGTAAGGCCCTAGGAAATTACACAGGGGCCAGAATGTTGTGAGTTGGGGCTGAAGGTAGTTTGAGCAGCTCCTGTTGCTCCCAGATAAAATGTTTTGAGAATCCAGCTCTTCCACAGGGATTGAAGAATAGCTGTGGAGAACCTATAGGTACTTGGGGATGGAAGAGGGAAGACAGCCGAAGACCTTATTGTGGGTTTAGTGATCTATTCCTTGTTCTGATGGTGCTGCACCCATCTCTCTGGTAGCTGGACAGTTTGTTTTTTTAAGACAGTGGAATTCCATGTGTAGGACAAGGAAAAGATCTAGTCAGGAGTGAGGCAGCCTCAGGGAGATATGCTTGAGAGAGAAGTGATGTGATAGATGGTAGTAATCATTTCAGAAGAACTGAGGCTTCCAGCCAGACTGTGAAAGCGTATGGCTTGCGTGCACACGAGTCGGCACTATTCAGTGAGTTCTCTAGTTGTGCTCTGCTTTCCATTTTGTATATACAACTGTCTTTCTGCAGTCACAAGTACAAGGTTTTCTTTTCCGTTCTTGCCTAGAAGGATTCCAAGGTGACATGTAGGGAAAAGCTTGCTCTTTGAATATTGTGAGAGTTTTGAGCTGCTAAATACTTTGGAAAATGAACTGCTTAATTAGTTGCCTGATTGGGAAATGAATATTGGGGAAGGTCCCCATGTGCTTAATAGAGTTGGTGTATTGATACGTAATCCCGAATGAGGTAGGGAAGGATGAGAAGTTGGGGCATCAAAGGTTAGCAAATAACGCTGCAGCTTCTGCATCACTATTTTTCTGGCCAAGCTTGTTCTCCCAGCCAAAAGTGTTCAATATTAACATCCCTTCCTGGTTGCTGGATTTAGCAAAGCTCTGCAGTTTGTGGTGTGTTGTGTGGGTTTTTTGGTTTGGTTTTTTTTTTTTTTTTCCTGTCCGCCTGTTGGGCAGTCTGGACTTTTGGAGTGAATTTCTCTGCTTCTGTGTGCAGAGCTTCTGAGAGATTGCTGCCTGCACTGATGTGATGTCCCTGTCCCCTGCTCCTATTACATGCGTTCTCAGTTTAATAACTGTGTGTGGATGGCAGACTTGATGCCAAAGCTCTGTGCATCCAAAGTCATTTGGTGAAGGAGTCCATTATGATCGTGGCTTGCAGTGATAAATTCCCTGTGCTGGTGGCAGCTCACAGCAGCCTCCTCTCGTAATGGCATTCTGCTCTTGTTGGCAGGGATCCCTGGGCAGGAAACACTGCCCTGAAATAGCAGAAATGATGAGAACAACAATAGCTAGTCAATGCTGGGAGACCAAAAAAATTATGGAGGAATTTGACGAATTCCTTTTCTGGGATTGCTGTGTTTAAAGGAAGGCACAAAGGAGATGCTGACCCTGTATCTTGACATTATCAAGGCAAAAATCCCCAATGGAGTCACCCAAGAGATGCATTCCTGTGCACAATGGGCTAAATGAAGTTTTCAAAAGTAAAGGGATGTACCTGTACTATCTCTGTAATTTCAGTAAAGAGTCTTTTGGTACTTGTTTTTAGGGCATAAAGGCTGGGGCACGGGGTGGAGTAGAGGTCTGGGGGGGGGGGGCACAGATGACACATCTGAAACTGGAGCAGCTTCCGAATTATGTACTTTGTCAAAGTCCTCTTCTTTGGTCTATTGAACTTATAGGAACCGCATGCTAACACTTTGAAGGATTTGTACCACGTTTATGCTAATCTAATTAAAGGAATACAAGCTGCTTAGCATGGACCAAAATGAAGTAGGGTCTAGTTGTACTCTAGTATTTTAACGGTTTAGTTAGTAGGGTATAAAATAATAATCAAGACAGCTATCCTTAGTGGAAACAGCTTAGTATAATGGGTAAAATACTATTAAGAGAAGATCCTGATAAACCAGTATTGTTACCAGAGGCAGCAAGTATGTTCTGCAAAGGATTTATACATGGGAAGAAGTTTCCTAGGGAATGGCTGGAGGACAGGTTTACTCACGGACCAAAACATTTGATTTCTCCTTTTCTTTCTCCCTTGCCTTTGTTTCTCATTAAGCTGGTCCAATTGGCTCAGTATCTGTGGTAGTAATATGATTTAATTTATGCAGTTAGGTTTTTTTGTTTATAGGCATGTGAACCTACAGACCTTTGTAAGGCAAATGAAAATACAGCTTTAACTATCAGGAAATAGTTAATGGTGATGAACTCATTAGGTATCAGTCATTTGTAGGGTGTTATGCTGCCTGTTTCCTAATTATTAATTTTAATTGGCTGCTTATCTATTTGTACTGCATAAGTGATGGGGAGCCCTTGCCACAAACCCGGGCCCCAAGCTGCGAAGTGCTGTAAAAAGGACAGTCCCGCCTGCTGCGGAGCTGACAATCTGGACTGGCTGATGTGATGAAAATGAGAGTGAATGGCTGTTTGCACCGACATCCGCCCGCACTGGCCTCGGAAAAGGTAACTTGAATCAGTTAAGAGAACAATGGAGTTCCCTTGCTGACTGCTTTCTGCAGGCTGGCTACCTGATCCCTGCGCAGGGCATGAGAGCTGAAGAATTAATCATTTCGTCAGCTACTTTCTGTGCTTTTAAAGAGTGTTCTGTGCACAGCTGCAGAGCAAAGCAGGCACACTTTTTTGCTAACTAATTTATTAAAAGTGTGGATATTTCTTTCACTGGGTTATTTGCAAGTCCCTTGCTCCTCTGTCATTTGCCCTTGGCTGCAGTATAACCATAAAACATTTACTGCGAAGCCATGAAGAATCCATATGTCCATTTGATCTGTCAGGCCACCAAGAAGCCAGGGCTTGTGGGGTAGCATAAGGATATCTGAAGGTGACACATGCTGTCGTTTGATGAACAGAGATGCAGAAGGGGATTCTGGCAGCCACTACCTTGGCCTTGACAACTTGTGATGGTGACCAGGTGGGGTGTGTTATCTTAATAGTCTGGAGCTCTTGTGAATTATTTGCTGATAGATGTAAACAGCTGTTATTCTTGGTAATGGAAAGCAATTAGAAACATCTGTACTCCTGGCGATGAGTAATGCCTCCCATCTTCACTGCTCCCAAGTGCCAATTGGAAATAACTACATCATCAGGATGGGGCTGGCAATTCTACACTGCATTATGGACTGATGATTAGTACTGAGCTGTGAAGAACAAGAGGTGAAGCGCAATCGAATGAGCCTGTACCTGTGCTTGTTTGGTGTTTGTTTCCCCCCTCAGGACAGGCGGAGGGAAGCCGCTCTTTCGGTTATGTAGAGAGAAGCAAGGTGCTCAATACTTCCCGATCACTCTTCAGGTAAATTGATATTCAGGAGCCTTGAGCTGTTATGGCTTCTGGAGCTGTAAGTCAAGATCAGGTCACGGTGGAATGCTGTGCGGAGGTACCATTCCGCCATGCTTAGATGAAACTGTGTATTGTGGATGCCTCAGCCAAGAGGATGGGCCTAGATTTTGGGGGCTTGCTGGCAGCTGGGATGACGTGGCTGGTTTGAAGGCTATTGAGTAGAGGAAAGAGCAAGAGAAGGAAAGGAGCTCGGGCTCTAGCAGTTGCTAGTAAGGCTGCTCAGAGAAATGCCTGTTTGCCAGAAGACCCTGGCAACAAACACTGACTCGTGACAGTAAAGTATATTGTGCAGGGAAGCTTTTGCAGCTCTTTGGTGATCTCTGAGGTGTATTGTTTAAGCAAAGTGGGGTGAAGTCTTTTAGGTTATCTTTGTTCTTCATTGTAAATTACGGAAAACTTGTTACGACTTCATGTGGCTTCTGAATCACAAAATGTAAGACTTGATTTTCCCAATTGGGGCTAAATGAGTAGTATTTAGGAAAACAAAAAGTAGTGATAATTTAATATAAAATCTGTAGCTTTCAAAATTCTTTCATGTTTCATTTTTATTCGCAATTTCACATTGGCTCTGGAAAAAATAAGTCAAAAAGGCCCCAAAATCTCTATTGACAGAGTATCTGCTTTAACAGTTGCAGAGTTAAGATCTTCTTTTGGAGGAAGGATCAGACAGCATTTTACTTCACTTTACCATTTGTTAACTGCAAAGGTACCTTTTAGTTCTTGAGAGTTACTCTCGGCTGTTGTTAACAAGATGAAATTTTCAGAGTCAGAGTTCTAAGCATCTCTCTACTTTGCAGAACTTATTTAGTCAAAGACCAGTGATATGAATGAATTGCATAGTATTGTATTCTCCTTTTAGATCAAGGTTGTACGCATCTTAATTTGTTTTCTGTCATTGTTTTTCTCTCAGTGTGACAAGAGTGCATCGTTTTATAGTTTCCACATGGTTTTAAAACAAACAAACAAACAAATAGTATATTTCCTAGCTGTAGCATCTCTGGTTAATACATTACAGGCTGCTGTTGGAAAGGAATGAGTGCCATTTAGTTCTTTAATCGTAGTTTAGGAGTTCAGTAGAATTGTGAGTATGGATGCAAGTCTTTGAAACAGGCAGCAGATGAGTACAGTAGGCTATTTTTCCTTTTCTTGGCATATTAGGTCATTCTCACAGGCTGTGTGTGTTAATTCTTCTCCCCCCCCCCCCCCCCCCCCCCCCCCCGAAGTGAAGGAAAGCAAGGGAAGTAATTAACACATAAGACAGAAAATATGAAATACTATCCTGTGCAGAGGCATTTCATGCTTAACTAGTTTCACGAGAAGGCCGGCGTGCCAGAACAATCATTAATTAATATGTTGTAAGAAGAAAAAATAGATATCTTATGCAAGGTCAGAATCGTTTTGTGGCTTTATGAGGGAGAGAATGGTGCTGAAACATGTGATACTAGCAAAATGCAGAAGCAGTAGCTGGGGTTTTCTACCTGCTTTGTTTGGGGTGGATGCTTGTGGGAACACGTGTATGGGCATTAATGGAACATGCAGTTATCTCGATGCTGCTAGCTAGGCCTTCACTGATACAGCAGTGGCTTTCCTGTATGTGCCTCTCCTCCTGAGGTTGCTGCAGAGGTGGTTATTTCCTAAGCACCCTTAAGTATTTGAAAGGTCACTCTCAGAAATTATTATAGAAGAGGTTTATGTGGGCAGTCTGAGTTCTAGCTAGAACATGAGTCATTGTTGTCTCCTTCATAAAGTTTCTTCCTAGGATAAAACTGCAGCAAAGCTGTCGGGACTAAATGGGAAGATGAACATGGATTGTTCCCTTGTTTAAAAAGTAGGCTGCAATAATTTTTCAAGTATGCTTTAACATGAAAGGGCCAGGAACATGTTTAGTTGGACTTCTCTTATAGCTCATCTTCGTTTAACAGGGAGTTCTGTTGAATGTAGTTATCCTGTAGAAGGCCAGGTTCAGCGCAATTACAGACCTGCGGCTCAATGTTGTGAATGGTTTATTTTGGGCTTCCACAGGGGCAAGCAGTGATGGATGTGGTGAAAAAAATTAGTGGTTAAGCTTTTTAGGGTTGAGGAAAACCAGGAGAAATAACTTTTGCGTGCTGTATCTGCACATGTAGCAGGGTGAAATTCCCTTGGCTCTGTCTGATGTTTTGCAGTACTGAGCTGACCACATGGGGATACTTCAGATCCTGATGAAGCAAGTAAAAGGTGCTGTCTTGGCTTTGGGGACTATCGAATAATCTGTAAGGAAGAGGAAAACCTTCAGGTTTTGTTGTTCTTTGGTCCCTCAGAGCTAGGTGTGTGCATAGTTCCTATCCATGCCATGTTCCCAAGTGTTCCTTTAGGTTCCAGTGGGAGGTGGCAAAATGACAGATTCACGTGTCTTCATTTTCTAAAAAAGTGTTCATGAAAAAGGGGGAGGGCAGGAGGTGGAGTTGGTCCTTCGGGTAAGTATCTTGGAGCAGCAACCTGTTAATGTTGTTCTGTAAGTGTACGGGGCACCACAGCCGTGATGCTGCTGTGCAATTATGTGTGTTAATAATGGATAGCACGGGCGGGTGCCAGGTAGAGCGAAGCATGCAGGAGGGGGAAACCTGTCTCTAACTACGCACCTGGCTCTCAGCTGGGTTAGAGAAGTTGGAAAGCTGACAGGCAGTGTTGGGCGAAGAGCATGACTTCTCCGAATCAGTGTGGTTATCCCAAGGTACTGGGTTTTGGTCAGTGCTACTGTGATTGTATACAAAGTACCTGCTGCTGGATGAAGGATTATGATAGGCTCCGATTGCTGTGTTTGACTTTACAGATGTCATAAAAAGGCATTCTTCAAACCTGTTCATTCCTCCAGTGCTGCTTTTCCAGATGGGAATTACAAAGCAAGATTCAGTGAAATCTGCTTCTATGTTACTAAACAGAAAAGAATTACAGTAACCTTTTCTAATCCTTTCATTTCAGGTTTGATTTACCTGCTATACTTTGATCAGGAATCTGTGTAGTTTTACAGGATTAGGTATTTTCATGTCCGGTTCTGGAATGAGGGTAGTACATAAAATGTTCTATGATTACTGTATTTTGAAAGCTAGGATTAACCTGTGGTTCTTGATTAAAAAGATATTCTACAGAGGTTGGGGGTGGGGAGGAAGAATGGGGTGGTTAAATCCTTTCCTAGTTATATGTCTCTTCTTGCTTGGAAGAAAGCAAAAACGAAGTGATTTTCCAGGCAGTATGCTAACAGAGCAGAGAAATTTGGAAATATGGAAGGTAGAATTATTTTACTTCAGCACTTGTGAATTTCCTTCCAAACTATCTAAATGGTTGGCAGCAACCAGGCCTTTGTTTACTGCGTCCTTGAATATTGGAAAATAGCAATGCTGAATCTGTCTGTGTCTGTGTTGACTTGATGTATGTAGCTCTGCTGAGGGATGGAATCAGCCTTCTCTGAGTTAGTGACTCCAGTATCTAATTGAAAGCCCCTTGTTAAGGCCTAAGCTGAATAGTGTTCAGCAAGTAATATCAAAAAGACAGGTTTTTGCAAGCCATTTTTTTCTACCTTGGTGCAAAATGGCAGGAAAAGCAGCTCTTAAAACAGAGGTAGAGGAAAGATGCCATGTGGGACAAGATTACATGGCACTGGGAGGTAGGATATGAGGCTGGATGCCTGCCTTCCATAGCAGGGTGATGGAGCGTGTGGCTTGGAATGCATCTGGGTAGAAGGAGTACTTCTAGAAGACAAATGTGCTGCACAGTACAATAACTTAATTATCTACCTATTTTATGTGTACACATAGGTATATTTTATATGCATGTTTATTAAAAAAGCTTAAATGTCTCTATTATCCGTGGTGTTGTCTGGAACCAAGTACAGAAGTGTTTGGACTACTATATGTAATTTACATATAAGTAAGGAATAAATCCACATAATTGGCTCTATTTAAATGTATCCAAAAGTCTCTATTGATTCTGCTGCCATCCCTACCTTAAGTAAGAGGAGAAGGAATAGTACCGATCTAGTCAGCCTAAGACTAATGCAGGAATTTTGGCTATGTGATAGCGTGGTAGAGGTTGTGCACTGTCTAAGGGCTGGATTTTGTTCTTGCTCACTGTTGCTTTTTAGAGAAGAACTACTAGCATTGAGGAGAGAGAATTTTTTGTAGGTTCATAAAGAGAGCAAATGGCAGTTCTGCCTTCAAGATGAAGCCACTGCTTAGTGCAGCTGTAAGAAAAGCTGCTTTTCCTGGTGATCAGCTTGTTGAGAGAAGGGGTGTGGCGGTTAGTTTTCCCATTAAAAACACTTACTTTTTCTTTTTCCCCCCAAAGCTGTTGTCTGGATGGTTGTGCCAACCACGGATAAAGCGGTCCCATTGTGGAGGCTGAAGGCAAGGGGAATAGTTGGTGTTCTCCATGCTGGCTACAAAAGATGTTGTCCCATTAAATATTTGAGGAGAGAATGGGAATGAAAGGCATGCTGCAGTTACATGTTGTATCAAATGATGTAGTCCTGGCTGAGTTGGAGCATAATGTGCAAAATAAGACCAGAAGTTCCAAATGGTAATTATCAAGCAGTTTGTTTAACTCTCTTGCTTAGGAGATTTCTATCGGGATTATGCGCTCTCAGGGAAGATTAGCAAAGCTGAGGAATCTCCAGGTTGATAAATAGGAAGATTAGACAGGAACAGTGGGAAAGCTACTTAGTACTCAAGTCTTTGCCTTGAGAGCCAAACGAAAAGCTCTTAACTAAGCGCATTTGGAATGAACAAGCCTGAAATTGCAAGAAAAGATGGCATAAGGAGGGAAGATGACAGCTGGAACCCAAAGGAGCTTTTAGTTTCTTCTACTTGACGTTGATGGGAATTTAACAGGGAATAATACCAGGAAGAGACAGCTAGCAGTGCACCGTAATTCTGACTGCTTTTGTAACTGAGACTATGTGGCATACTAAGCCCCTGTCGTGGCAGAAGGCTCTAGTGGTTAGAAGAGAAAAAACGAAGCCGAACCTGTGTATGCTGGAAACTGGGTACTGAATCATACAACCCGTATCACAGATTTAGCAAGAGAAATGTTCATTAATACTGTCTTGGTCATTGTTGACTTGATAGAAACACTGCCTAGATCTAACCAACACTGGGGAAGGCTTTGTACAGTGAGTGGGACTCTGTGGAAACACAAAAAAGAAGTGTAAGGATGAGCTGAGAGATGTAAAAAGGATGTTATTCCTGTTTTAGAATGGGGACCTCAAAAATTGACTAATGTTGTGCTGGTAGTCTCTTATGGAAACACGTTTAAGCTCCTATGTCTCCTTTGATTTTGATATCGTTAGAAAATCTGTCCTTTATATAGAGATATATATGCACATACCTGGTTAGGAGTGGCTCTGTGACACACACCCATTAAAGTAGCTCACTAGTACAGTCTGTGTTCAATCGTGTTCGTTCTCTGTTTTGTTTTCTATTTACAATGATATCTTGGTTGCAATGATGTATGGGGAATTAGTCTTGTTAATGCTTGTGAAAATTAGGATTTCAGCTCAAATGAGAGTTTCTTAGTTTCAGATTGTCATGAACAATGCAGTTGGGTAGCTAACATCAGAAAAAGAAATGTTTGAGTGAGAGCTGGTTTCATAGAATCATAGAATGGTTTAGGTTGGAAGGGACCTTGAAGATCATCGAGTTCCAACCCCCTGCCATAGGCAGGGACACCTCCCACCAGACCAGGTTGCCCAAGGCCACGTCCAGCCTGGCCTTGAACACCTCCAGGGATGGGGCTTCAGCAACCTCTCTGGGCAACCTGTTCCAGTGCCTTACCACCCTTAAAGTGAAAAACTTCTTCCTAATGTTTAATCTAAACCTGCCCTCTTCCAGCTTAAAGCCGTTCCCCCTCGTCCTATCACTACATGCCCTAGGAAGAAGTCCTTCCCCAGCCTGGCAAGCTAGCGTATTGAGTATATTTTTTCAGTTTGAATGTGAGTTTTTGCATTATTTGGGGTGAAATTGAAAATGGACATATTGGAACATAGGAGAAGAGGTTCCTTGCAGTAAATAAAAGATGTGTTATATAATATTAAATACTCTGCGAGGACACCACCATCCTTGGCTATTTGTGTGCAGTTGTTAAGTGGTTTGAATGTGTAACTTTTATAGTAGTGTCTCTTCCTCATATGGAAACTTCCTAAGCATTGTTGAACCTGACACAATAAGCAGTTGTTACTAGTGTGTGTGAGGTGTAACCACGGCTCCTCTACTTGCTTTCAACTGTCGTGGCTGTTAAGGTGGCTTGTTCTGGTGGCTTTGAGCCCTCTTGGGTCCTGTGTTCCCTGAATGGCTGGAATCTTTGGAAGAATTAGTGATGGAGAAGACTTGCATTTTTGCAGAGCGCTGTGCGAACGTGCTGTGAAAGCTGGCAGTTTGGGAGGGAACCGTGCAGTTCTCAGTAGCTGAGGCAGTGAGGACTGGCCATGGACTTTGTTATCCTACCTCAGGGACGAGATGTATTGGGGCGTCCCTTTATCTGCAGTCGGTTTCCAGAGCTGTGCAAACGGAAGGTTTGTTGTTTCTCCCTGAACTTTCTCTCTTTGACGAGTTTTGTGAGGCCAAGACAAACTTCCCAGCTGGGTTGCAAGAGGAGTTCAAGTGACCTGGAGAAGTCTGGATTCTGCTCCAACAACGCAGCATACCATCTGTCCGCAGGGCATGCTCCCAGGCTTTGTGCCAGTATTTGCTTTGTTGCCTTGCTGAAGGATGTGCTGGATCTCTCTGGCTCTGGGATGTCACTAAGGATGTATTTCAGGTCCTGGTCACAGCTGACAAGCGGTGTGATGGGCCAATGAGAAGTGCACGCAGAGCAGCCAGGAGATATTTTTCTGTTGCATCTTTCCTTAACTTGGTAAGAAGTTAAAAAATTGCTAGAAGCAACAGGAACCCAGGGAGGCTGTAAAATACTGCATAAAACTAACAGAAAATTTATCTTTTCCCACCAGTATGTAGTTCTCGCTTCTGTCCTCCAGATGACAGAGACCAGTAGTCGTTTTGGAAGGAATTCTATTTCTGCACCTGAATTTTGCTCCTTGCTTTTTTGTTTAGACGTGCTTTTTTAACTTGTTAATTTAACATCACCAGTGATCCTTGGACACCTGGATATAGCAAGGTGCTAAAATTACTGTCTTGGAAGTCTCATAAGAAGTAATGCAGCATAACCATAAGAACATAACACTGAATGACACGACAATTCTGTATCTCTTTGCTGGTCACAAGCAGATCGAATATTCCAGTGGAAAATTAAAAAGGAAAAAAATAATTCCAGAACGGGCAGTTGCAAAATCACTGAGAATGAGTAGTAAAAACAAGTGTGAAAATGTTTGATAAGTGATGGTATAGATGGCTACTTCTAAACACAAGTAGGAAGCCTTGCTTACGGCAACTGTCTGATACAAAAAAATGTGTCATTGTCCTAGATTTATTTTAAAAACTAAAGGTGGGTACAATGACTTTGAAGGTTAAGCAGCAAAAATACAAAAAAGTATTTTGATCTTGAATTTTAGCATGGCTACCTTTCAGTTTTGCTGAGTAATCATCTCTTCATTCTAAGTAGTTATATTGGTTTGTTCGAATTCCCTGAGTTTGTTTTTGTCTATCACTTACTGAAATGATAATGTGTAATTAAAGGGAAAAACAAGTCCAAGCCCTTTACGGGGAACCTATGATCATTTGCAGTGTTCCTATCTGCAGAAATGCTATGGTATGGCTTCCATACATATACGTAAACACTTTTCTGTTCTCCTTTCTTGGTACCGATACAATTGCTGCTATGAGAGTGTTACTTGTCCAGCTGTCGAAACAACCTGGCTGGCTTTTCAAATTTGCAATAGTCTCTGCCAAGAATTTGGCACGCGAGTGTACCCGTTATGTGTTCCAATGTTCATTACCTTCCTTTTTCACTGCTGCAATTGCTGTCTTTTAGGTCTTCTCTGTTCTGTGCAGTCTTCTCTAGATTTGACTAATCCAAATGATTTGGTATTATCTACATAGGTCATCACCTCATTTCTCAGCTTCTTTTCTAAATCATGACTAACGACTGTAAATAACTCTGGTCTTAGTGTCTTGGGGCACCTCCTTGTTAATCTTCAGCCATTATATTAATTGACCATTTGATCCTAATCTCTCTCCTGCCCCTCCCTTCTTCCCTCTGTCTAACTTACAGCCAAAATGTCTGTCTGTGCACAACTGCTTAATTCTCTTGGAAGGTCTTATGGGGCGTTTGGAGGCTTTTTGGAAGTCCAAAATAAGATGTCATCACATAGCTCTTCGTCTTCTATTTTGATGAAATGCCGTTATTTGGCATGATTTTCCACACTCTGCTGGGTCACTGGTGATTCATTGCGCTGCCCTGACTGCTACTGATGGCAGTGCTCGCTCCTTTTAGTGACTTGTTGCCTCTTCTGGAGTGGAGGATTGAGGTGGGGAAAGAACTTGAGGAGAGTTGTATGCGGCAGGGAAAAAGGAGGAACAGGGAGAGGGAAATGAGCCCTTTCTTTAGCTTGCTTGCGCAATATTTCTGTCAGCGTGTCAGGATGTCATCTCAGAAACAAAAGCAGAAGGGGGAATTGATTTAAGGCATTCCTGACAGTGATAAAATAATAAAAAAAAATTATACTGTAAGATTGTGTCCAAGTAGATCAGATTCTCTTCTGTCATTCACTTTCACTGTTTCAGTATCAGGCAGGTTTTAAAAAATAGCTTTGCCCATTCTCTGCGTTTTACAGTAGCTATATATTTGGGAAGTGGGATGGTAAGTTTGGTTTTTCTTTCTTCTCTCGCTCAGCACCAATGTAATAGGCAATGTTTTAAAGGCTGGGATTGCAGGATATCTGCGTAAGTCAATATAAATCTTTTTGGCATTTCAATTTTCTCCCTGGAAATCTTGTTTTGATGCTCCAGTGCTACCGAATTCTGGGAGCTTCTCCGGTTACTGCCGCCCTTATGAAAGCAGCTGTTCTATCAATGCTGTGGGTTTGGTTACTTAACAAGAAGGTAGGGGAGTACGGGTAATTGGGGGGGTAGCCTGGCTACTTCCATCCGTTGCTTATTCAGCTGAGTATTACTGATGAAATAAATTGATTCCAGGGCAGTTACTCAATTCCTGGTAGTTGTGCAGCTTGGGACTGTTGGTTAGGAAAATGCATTACTCTCTCTGCATACGAACCGCATGTGGCACAACTGTTGAGAAGACCAGTTCGCAACTAGTCTGTTGAGACCAGTCTGGCACCATGACTGGTCTGTTTAAGTTCCTGTCTCACATGTGTTGTATTTCAGATTTCCTCTCCTGTTCCTGAAGGAGGAGGTGGTGGAAGTAGGAGAAACAACAGAAAGCAACTCTGTAGAACAAAAAGCAGAGTTGACAGATGATTTCTAGTGAATTAAGGCAGAGACTAAATGCTGGGGGGAGGCAGATTATCAGTTTCACCAGTGTCATAGTTGTGTTAAGTGAGCACTTTCAGGAGCTCGTGGGTCGGAGTTCCCGCGCCTCAGAAGGGCAGGAATTTGACCTGGGTGTTAAGAGCCCAGCCCAGGCAGCGTAAGTGGCAAGGACCCTGTTGTGTGACCTTAAACAAGACCCATCCCCTTCTGTGCCTCTTTGGCTATCTTTTACGTGTCACGCTTATTGAGACCACCGGTTGTTCAGGCAGGAATAGGCTCTATTACCTTACTTGATGCTGTGATGTGGGCCTGTGGTTCAAGCTGAACCTGCCATTTTCCATTGCTGTGTACGGTGGGGTTTGGAAGCAGCAAAATGCCATAAAGAACATTCCTGGGAATGAGGATGAACTTTTCCTAGGCCTCAGGAAGAAGGTACATCTCACTGTAGAAATGAAAAATGTATGACAATGAAGGTTTAAGTCACTTGAAATTCTGCACCATGTCTCTCCAACAGACTAGCAGCAGGAGTTGTGGATACTCAGCCCACATGACAGTCAGGGCTGCACTGCCAATGTATTTTTGGGACCCTGTACTTCAAATGGCAAATAGAGTATTTTCTCTCATTGCTTGGTGGCGGTTCATTTCAGACTGGATGGTCGGGATGGAGTTGATCCCAAAATACGGGAAGAGGCTGAATCTGCTTTCCTCACGCCACTGCCTCCTGGTGAGCAGCTAGACATTTGTGGATGTATTGTGGATGGTTCTTGGTGGGTGAAGTCTTACACTAACTTTGTCTCTTCTGCTCTTGGGTCATTGTTGAGATTTTTTGTGGGGAAATGATAGATAAATGCAAAGATGGGAGACAGATGGATAGACAAAAATACAGGGTCAGATACGAGATGAGTTACAGTTGTAGCCTTAATGCATGTGCTGTCTTAATGCTGCAATATTAGCACAGCATCAGAGTTCCTCTGCATCTGCCCCCCTTCCTCCAACTGTACCGATTTATATGAAAATTAAGATTACAAATTAAAACCAGGCTATCCTGGAGTTTTCCAGTTCATCAGCCATCCAATAAAAATTATGTCGAGCCTGTATGCATAATTCCCAGAAGATTACTTTGTCCTTACAGCTAAGCTCTGTCCCTGATATAAAAGATCTCTATCTAGTTTTATTGAAATAAAGAACTAACATCATAATCCCAATATTGAGGTATAATCTTCATTATCTCCTGACCCTCTTGAGATTTTTTTCTACCACCCCCATTCTATTCTGCTTCAGATTTATTTCATTTATAATCCCTCTGTGTTTACCTTTATTCAGATAGGATTATAAACCAAATAAATAAAAAACCTCCCCCCGCCCTAACATGCCCTAACATATAACAAATAACCTTCAGTTCAGTAATCATTCTCTAATGTGTTAGGCTGGGCTATTCTGTACGGGGTTCTCGATTCTTGCTTACTCGGCAGTTCTGTTACACCAGGGCAGCACTGCCCAAGGGCCTTTTGACAAAGGAGAGCATTCCCTGAACGGCATTACGGCTACCCTGCTCTTTGTGTTGGCTCCTGCTTTGGCCCCTGTGCTTGCAGGCACGGCATAAAGATGACACGGTATACATAGCAATGGAGGTTGCAGGCAGGGAGGCTAGCATGCGTTGGTAGGCTACTCCTCTAAGCGTACCTCCTCTACTTGGCTTTTATACTGCTTATGTCTTATTTCTATGCTGAGTGCAACCCAAAGACAAAGAATTAGTCAGCTGATGTGGTTTTGGTGGCTTGGCCAAAAACTCTGTTCACCTGAATACAATGAACGGCGCTCCCCCCCCCCCCCCCCCAACCTTCATGGCTATAGGCTCTGCCTTGGGCTGTTCACTGCCTTAGTGGGCAGTAAATACTGGTCAAAATGGTTTCTCAGATTATTGCTTGCTTGCTTTTTTCTATGTGTGGGGCAGCGTTTGTGCTGTAGGAAAAGGGAAGTGGTAAAGGAGACCTACCGCTGCCTCCTTTTATTAGTCAAATCCAGAGGAGCTGTTGCTGTGTAATGTCATGGTCAAGTGTCCTTGGTGTTGGAGGGCTAACGCAAAGTCCAGCTGTGCCAAAAAGGGAAGGCTTTTGGAGAGTGAATGCAATAGTGGTGAGAAAGTCTTAAGGTAATCTCTGTCATCTTTATAATCACTGGAATGTTTACTTTACATGGAGAACCACCTCCAAAATAAGAACCGCAAGCGGGAAAAGCAGTGATTTGGTGGTGTTTTGGTTTGGTTTTATTTTTTTACAAAAAATGAGGTTGGAAATACTAGTGTTTGGTGAGAAGACCTTGGAGAATCCAGGGGGAAAGTTGCAGTGAGGTAGGCACATGTGACGTAAGAGGAGAGAATTTAGTTTGCTATAGAGAGATATCATGTTGCATTGGTAAAATTACTATGATTCTTGTCCTGGAGTACAATAAGTATGTACTTAAGAAGAAATCACCCAGGTAAGCTGAGGTTATTCCTTCTGTGTCTCCATCTGCTAAGCTGATAACACAGAGACATATTGATGAGGGTTCAAGGAAAACATGAAATATTTCATCAGTAAGATTATACCACACAGAGACAGATGTTGGGAAGCTGTAACGTTTAAAAATAAAGAGATAAACACATGCTTGCAGAAGGGATGGAAGGATTTTTTTTTTTTTTTTACTGCATGGTCTGGGCGGGAGGAGGGAAGAACAACAAACAAGTAGCTGGAAGAGGAAGAAGCTGTAGCAGAATGCAAAATGAGTTGTTATTACCTGAAGGCAAACTGAGGGGGCAAATCCTGCTGCTTTAAGATAAGCAGCTTTATGGGAGTAAGGGGGGAAAGTGAGCTTAGCCAGCTTTTTAACCTGTGTCTGTTCTTATATGTACCAGCTGTGCTGCTGCTTATGGTAGACTGTATTTTAAAGCTGTAAAGCTTTACTTCTGAACTAGTCAGACATAGGAGATGGGTATTGCCTGACTTCAGAGTGTATAAATGAGCTGGACGTCCACTGTCTGGTAGACCTTTTCCATGCTACAGGTAGTTTGTGGGTCTGATTGTGTTATATTTGCATGTAGTTGTCTTTCAGGTGAGTCTTCTGACTTGCTCGTTACTGCTGTGGTGTGTGACGTGCCCTGTCAACTTTCTCCTTCAGAATAGCGTCACTGCATATACATTGACCCCGGCATTATGCTGTTCTTCTGTAGCTATCCCTGAGCCTTGCTGTAATGCTGACCCTCAAGTGGAAATAAGCTCCTAGGAGTCATCCTATGTGCAAGCTGTGTTTTATCCATACAGGCTATTTAACAGCAGACGTAAGCGTGGCAACTGATCTGTTGGGCCATCAAACCCTAATTGGCTTGCAGAGATGTTTTGCATTCTTTTGCAGATGGCGGGACAGGGGAATAATAAATTTGAGGTTTTCACTAGAAATGCTTCCGAAGAACTGGATATCGATGAGCTTGGCTAGCCTCCTGCTTAGGGAGGAAGAGAGGTCTCCACTTCTTTCTCCAAGGATGTGTGAGCTCATCAGTGCCTCCTGTCTATAGCAAAAAGTTCCAGTACCTTGCAGGTTTGGTGCCGAAGGAGGAAGCTGCGAGTGAAGCTTAGTGGCTCTGCAGGTTGCCGTTGTGGGTCAGGTACCTGCACTGATGAAGAGCTCCCATGCGAGGCGGGGAAGCCACTGCTGTTTATTTTGGGGGTTGTCTCGATGATCCTGTGGCTTGCTGAGTGGCATGTGAGAGTTTTCCATGCCTCTTGGCGAAGTACAGAGAGCTCAAGTGACTCGCTACCAAGGAGGGTTACTTTTTAACTTTCTTACTTTGATAATGTGATGGATGACAGTGCCAGGGACATTGAATGCTCTATAACCTCTCAGGTTCCCTAAAGGTGATATACATCATGTGTAAATGTTGCCATCTGCAGAGTGCTTCTTTATGAAGAATTTCCAACTCTGCCTTAAGTGGGAGGCTGGAGTGACAAAGTGATGGTGTCACTTCACAACTGGCCCTTGAAAGATGGTCCATTCACTTCAGTAACCATCTGTATAGTCCTGCCTGCCTGATGGAATATTTGTTGTGTTAGGCTGAAATAAAGAAAATTATCTTTGTGTTCCTTGTGCTGCGATTCCCAGTGAGTTTTAAAGCCATCAGAAAAGTTGTTGCTTTTTGGCCAGAAGAAGTTTTGAGGTGGAGCATAGGCTGGAGGTTTAACATTGGTGGAAGCTTTATGAAACTTAAGCGTTAAAGAGATTAGTTGATACAGATTTCCTTCTTCCTCAGCATGAGAATCAGCCTTATGTTTGCCTGTGATGAATCAATTTACATAGCAGGTGGAAATGGCAAATTACATACTTGGTTACTAGCAGGAGTGGCTTAAAGGGATAGAAACATCAAATAGATGTTTGAAAAAAATAAATTCTGAAGTCATATACGGTCAATGGCAAGATGTTGATAGGAGGAATGTATGAGCAGGAGCTGCCGATAGATTCTCACCTTAATGAGGATTGTGTGATTACATACTAACTTTTGCTTGGCCACTTCATCACCCCCTGCTTGCATTAGCCTTCCTACTTGAGGTTCCTTGAGAAAGGTGGAAGGAGCGCAGAGATGGTTTGGTGCAAGTGAGGTTGCTCTGACTTGGGCTGAGATTGCAAACTAGCCCCTTGTGCCGAAGGAGTATTCACTGAAGTGAACTGCATGCATTTGGGGCATGGTAAAAGGCAAAGGATGCTACGGGTGTAGTAGGAACAGGTAGCAGCGGTTAATCGGAAAGGAAAGACCCAAACAAGAG
Organism: Pluvialis apricaria; assembly: GCA_017639485.1. Taxonomy (NCBI): domain Eukaryota; kingdom Metazoa; phylum Chordata; class Aves; order Charadriiformes; family Charadriidae; genus Pluvialis; species Pluvialis apricaria. Next base: position 84,406,082 of record CM030010.1, read on the forward strand.
TGGGACGCTTGGATTATCTTTCTCAGTTTGCCTGTGGGCTTGACATGTCAGACACGTGATCATCCTGTGCCTCTGCAGTGTCCAAATCACTTGAGTCCTTATGAATGGACCCGGACTCTCAAAAATACTTGTTTGCTTCTCCAGTCAGATGGGGCTACTAGTGTCAAAGCAGAGGATGTGCCCACTTCTCACTAAGTGAGAGGGAGTCAGGTATGTAACCTGCTTTGAAAGTCTTGCTAGAAAATGCTTGTCCGTAGGTGCCCAAGTATCAATTGTGCTTCTGGTATTTTTCTGGTTTTTGTTGGTCCTAGTGTTTACTCAGAATGGGCTGAAAAAATAGCAGGAGAGAAGATGCTGACACTTGCAACTGACACTGTTATTCTTGTGTGGCCAGTCCACAGCTCTCTTTAGGCAGTGTTTTTGTACTGAACTCCAAAGCTATTGCTTGTTCTGGTATAAAAACCATTTAAAAAGTTCAGAAAAGGGCTAAAATTCCGCTATACTTCTTCCTATCAAGTTCCCTTAGTGGTTTTGTTAGTTTTATTTCTCATAAAGGCAGGGAAGCATCGTGCGAGGCACAGTAAAGATGATGGCAAACTGGGACATGAGGAAAGAGGGCATGAGTGCCATTAGGGGCAGGAATGCCTGTCTTAAGAGCCAAGGCTGGAAAGACTAGCTGGCTTAGACTTGTGTGATGGCATGTCTGGGATTATGTCGGGGAGACAAGCTGTTTAAGCCGAGAGAAGAAATGTTTATGAACTGCCCATGAATAAAATCTCTGGAAACAAGAAGTTAGGCTCTCATGTTAACAGGTATCAAGTTTTAAAACAATCTCCCAGTAGGAGATGTAAGGGCGAAGAACGTGACTGGTATTAAATTCATTTAAGAGGCTACATGCGGAGTTAGCAAGGTTCCGTTAGGCATGTGACACCCTTAGGTATGATACAGGAGGCTTCTTGATAACCTTTTTCAGTGTATTAAGCTGCCTGAGAAGTTTCTTCTCTTGGGTTCGCTCTTTGGACAGGGTGGCTAGTAATGCTGTCCTCTGGAGAACCTCTGCAGGGGGAAAAGGCAAGGTTGGGCAGTTGTTCCTGGTTCGGTAAATACGGTCTCACCAAGGAGTATTCCAAAACCATACGCACCCATCCCCCCAGCAGTGCTAAAATAACTGCAATTGTGTTTGAAATGTATCATTTCTGGCATATCTAGGGTAAGGTTATAGTTGGGCCTTACCCAGGTTGTCAGTTTATAACTTAGTTGTGTATTTCATTACATCGTTTGCCTTATAATTAGTTGTCTGGTGAAATTAAGAGCAGTCTATCTCAGTGAGTGCTCACATGAACATTTAGTGGCTCGGTGTTGAAAGGAGGACCGCAGGAGCAGGGTACGGGTGAGCCAGCTCTGGGGCGCACCTGTCTGAGCAGCCTGGCCCCGGGTGCTCAGCACTGCTGGGCAGCAGTTGCCTTGCTATTAGCTCTGCTGGCTGCCTGGGCAAAGTGGCACTTTGTTGGTGTCGTAACTTCAACTGACCTGACTGCATTGTTCAGCTGAACCCCCTCAGTTGAGTGTTTTGATGCCTCTGTCATCCAGGAAAGCTTTTCCTAATCAATAAGATCAGTTTCTCAGCTGAGAATACAGAATAGCTCAATCAGCACATAGTGTTGCAAAATGTGCTTGTCTCCTTTCTTGTCTGTTATTCCCACCTTCCTCCTCCTGCCTTGTTTTTATGTCTCTCCAGGCAAATCTGGATGATTGCTTTCAAACTGAAGAACTACTGGCTATAATGACTGCGCACCCTTGTCCTGGCTGATGTCTGTTTGCGCTTAAGTGCTTCTAAAAGCTGTTCCAACATGGGTGACCAGGCAGCTTTATTCGCCGAGTCTCAGTTTTCCTGGCTGCAGTATGGGCTAATTGATTTAATAAGGTTCTCGTGATCTGAATGGACAGCAGAATAGCTATAGACGATGCTAGTTATATCAATGGCAGCTGAAGTTGCAGGGCTGTATGTATACGTGTAAGTCATTGGCTTCTTGGCTAAAACATCTTCAAGCGATTCAGAAGAATTTTTTTTTTTGTTTAACATCACTAGAGAAATTTAAATGCAGGACTTAATTTATTTCAAAAAGTCTTCAGTAAATACTAATAAACTGACTGTTGTTTTAAACCCTCATGTTTAAGTGTGGCTAGTTGTGGGTTGAGTCCTTACAGATCATGCTGTAAGGAGTGGGTTTTTTTGGCTTCTTGAAACCCCAGAACTGATATCTGTTAAATTGTCAGGAAACAAGAAAGGAAGGTGAAGTACCAAGACTTAAGTTGCTGACTTTAAGCTAAATGGAGGAAAAATGCGGGTCTAAGGTTTAAGTGGGGGTGCTTGGTGAATGGCAAATAGGCACTGCTGGGTAGGTCTGTGAGACATGAGGTGGTGGTGCCCTCTTCTAAGGCTAAAGGCTTTAAAGACAGAAAATGAGATGTGAAGTTTGTTCCCCATTTTCTACTTGCTCTGTTATGAGTGATGACAAAATGGAACCTAACATGAAAGAGTTCCTGAGGAAAATGAGCAGTAGCTTCAGAGTCAGGCTTTTAATTAAGCTGCTCAAGTGAAACTGCCATTTCTGGGGTCTGCATGTGTATTCTGAGAACCCCAAGGGCTCTTTGCCCGGGAGTAGCACTGATCCTTATTAAATAGCTGTCGATGCCAGCAACGGATGTGAGTTTAAATATGTGCTTCTCTTGTGTCCAATGACACACCGCCTTTTTCCTTTATAGTGTGGCTGCCTGTAATAGATATCGCTGCCTCCAGCAGCCTCTGTTCTGGCCAAAGGTTTGCATTTGAATATTGGAGTTAATCTCTAGTGAAAATCAAAGGTGTTCAAATAGTAAGCAATTTTTTCTTTTTTTTTTTTTTCCTGAGTGTAACTTTTCAAGGGAAGGCTTTCATAATTCAGTTATGTTGCAGTTTGCCAAAGCGATTTGAGAGATGACTTTCCTGTTCGTAGTGCAGGAACTCTGTGCAAAGCAGTTCAACATCATAAATGTAAGCAGCATGTCTCGTTTGGTAAAGCAGTTCACAAATAGCGGTTTGCTGCTTGAAACCAGGAAAAAAATGATGCTTATTTTGAATATAGGCCTTCCTCAGCTTTTTGGCAGGTTACGTCTCTCTTGGATTTGCATGCTGTCTCTCAGCTTCCCCCTCAGCAACACAATGCGAATGGGAAATGCAAAACATCCAGCAGTGATGACATGTTGGTCACTAGTCTCCTGCCTCACTTGGCTAATGTAGTGGAACTGCCACTCCTAATTAAGGTGAGAAGGGAGCCGCTGTGCACTGTCTGGAGATTTTTATTCGAATTGTTTGCTGTAATGAGGCATGAGGATATGCTGAAAGGAATTTCTCCAGACAAAAGGCCTTTGGCTGAAGATGGGCCCAGGTCGGGAGGTATGCCTGTAGAGGAGTATCACAGGGGAGTGGGCAAGTACCCAGAGAATTTGTCTGCTGGTTTCTGTTACCTGTGCTGCACTGCAGTGACATTTGTGGTTACGTCACACTTTGGCCAGAACAGCCATGACTTTTGCCATAGTTGCTTGACTAGGTGCATGTTGCCTGCTTCTTGTGTTGTTCCTCTCAGGTCACTGAGAGCTGTAGCACCTTTCTTCTGTAAGGTGTCAGGGATGCAGTTTGCTGTCTTCAAGATAAATGCTCCTGCACTGGGAATGCATCTGCAGGATTTCTCTTAAGTGTTCACTTATTAAGCAGTTGTAAGAGCAGCTTGAATGAGGTTTAAATGAGTTATTCCTTCTCAGCTGCTTCATAAGCCTTCTGTCTTGCTACTAACTTAATTCACCACGAGTTTTATTCTGTCAGTGAAAAGTATCAATATAATATTTGTGCATGCTACTAAAAAAAAGTGCATGGGTTGCATACATCCCCTCTAGCTGACTGCTTCAGCTTGCAAAAAACATCTGAGGTCACAGTATCAAGGCTGGAGCCATGGTGAAGCCCCAGGGAAGCAATGGAAGGGTATTTGAAATACCAGCAGGAGACATGTATGCAGCTTTAATTTTAGCTTGCACCTGTTAAGAAACCTGGTAACTCTGTATGCATGTGTGGAAATTACCCCAAAGTGTGTGTCTTGGTATAAGTGGAGAAAGAAAATGTGAAACGGCTACAAGAAAGTACTATTCACTCGTTATGTGCGAAGTTCTCGCAGAGTGCCAACAAGAGAGCAGGGTTAACCTGGTGCTTGAACCATTCATGCAGGGTTTGTGTACAGAATACGTGGGGCCAGCATGTCAGCTGTTGTCGAGTGATGCTGCGCTGCTGACCTGATTGAATTAAGCCCATGAATGTGTTATTTAGCAAGAATTGAGTTGTGTGTTTTCATGGCTACAGAATGTCACAGTCTTTACCACCTTTTCATGACTGCTGCACTAAAAAGCACTGTAAAATAACTACTTTGCATTCATTGTTTCACATCTGGGTAATGACTCATTGGCAAAAATGCTTCGGGCAATGGCCCAGTCAGAATCGGGAGGGCTGTGCTCTCTTCTGCGGCTCTTAGGGCTCTGTTGCAGTGCTAGCTACTCAGTGCTGCAGTGATGCTCTTTGAGACTTGCTGATAATGTGGTACAATTGACAAAGTAGTTGTTGGTTCATTTCTTGCTGTTCTGCAGGTATTTCTGACTGTGAACTCTTCCTTGATGTGTCTGTAGTTTACACATCTCTGGTGATAACACATTAGCAGAGTGTTCTTTTTCTCCTAACATGTTGTTTGTGCAACTCGAGTCCAGGTAGAGCAAGATGAGGATTTCGCTGCTTCTGATTGTGAGCTCTATGGAGCACCAACAGCAGAAGCATTCAGCTCATGTGGTGGTAATGCTTTTGCAGTACTGTAATAGCTTATTTATAATTATTTGATAGGTCAAAAACTCTGTTATTAACTGCTTATACGAGTCTCACATCAAAAAGCAGGTGCATCATAGGAGATACCATAGCCTAGTCCATAAAGAAACCTTTCACAGCCTTACACTTCCTAGTGTAACAGTATTTAAGGGGTCTATTTTGTGTCCTCTTCCTCTTGAAATAGGCTTTGGACTGCGCTGGCAGCTTTGGTGTATCAAAAGGATTTATTGGTGTCTGTGATCAGGAATAAATTGCCCTACCAAAGTGATGAAACTCACGGCAGTACATGTAATGCTACCAGGTGGCAAGAGCTGAGCACGTGGGGGGTACAGAGAAAGCTACAAACCTCTTAAGTAAGTGATACTGGGTGGTCAGCAGTGTGACCAGCCATTGCTTTTTGTATGAAAAAAGCAGTTGGTCCATGTAGACATTGAATTGTATGCAACTGCATGGATTTTTCTGCAAAATTTACCAGAGAAACAAGGCCAGTACTGCAAATAGCTTACAGTTAAACATGTGATACAAATAACTGGTGATCTTGGGGGAAATTTCTGCCTGAAAGTTTTAGCAACTAGCTGAGACACTTTAGTTATGCTAAAGTCATATTCCAAGAGCATATGTGTTTGAAACCTGCCAAATTCTAGGTGATTTTGTATGTTTGGTTTCATGAAGAGCCTGGAAAAATCTAGAAAGGTACCTTGAAAACAATAAAAACCAATGAAATTTGTTCTGATGCAAATACTTCAATTTGATCTCTGGTGGTAGAGTATGTGCAGTGATTTGACCCCATGTGTAGATTTATTGATTGTCACTGGTGTTAGGTACCATTGTGAAGCAGGATGTGACGATAGGGAACCCCACCTATCTTTGGTCTATTGAAAAGATAGGTATGTATTTCACATGGAAAGACTGGAAAGCTAGGAAAAATACTGTCTACGCTTCAAATTAAGATTCCTTGAAGAAAATAAACCAGATGTCTTGTCAACATATAAGACTGCAATTTGAGACATGCTTTGACAGTAAGCAATGCAGCAGTGGCCAACTGCGAGGGCCAAGGACATGTGCAAAGTTGCAAGAGCTGAAAAGAAGTCTGAAGCGACTGTTTTGAAGCTGACTTAGAAGGTGAGAGACTTTGAGGCACACGGCCCGATCTAAAGCCAAGTTCTTTGAAGGTCTGCAAATGGAAACGTGCCGGAAGAGGGCTGGCTCCGAGCACTTTGTTATTATGAATGCCTGAATAATGTTTGTACTTTGTCATTGCTCACTTTTATGGGGGGGCTGACTTCGAATGCAGTATATTATGCAATGGTTTTGTCATGTATCAGTGATGATATTAACAGTCTAATGCTAAACAGGTTCTGAGGAAATGAGGAGGAAAAAAAAATGACTTACTATATTTACCCTGAAACAAGATTCAATCTGCCACTGTATTTAATGCTATATTTTTCATTATCTCACAAGCATATGTTGGAACCGCTACAGATGATGAAGTTAGCTGCTGGGCAGAGCTATCATCAATGCTTTCCATCTTTATTTTAATAAGAGGAACGAGCAAATTGTTTGTGACCTTTGTCAAGGGCTTCCTGGCAGACAAGAAACCTAGCTGCAACAGAATCACTAGCCTGGAGCCCTGCTGAATATTCAAAGCTTCAGCCCTGAATAAAACGTGCTGTAACAAAGCCATTGTGTCTGATGGAACCATGTCTGCTACAAAAGAAGCGGGATCTAACAGCAAAAGTTAAATCTTTTCTTTCTTCTTCCTTACACTTCTGGAACAATATCGGCAATATGCTGTTTTGTTCAACGGCTCTGAAAATGTACATTCAAGGCAGTAAGCTTAAAATTGCATTTCCTTGACAGCTGGCTCATCACACATATGCTGCTGCGGGGAAAAAAAAGTGGGTTTTTGTTTTTTTAAGAAATAAAAAGCTGACATATGTGCTCTTCATATGTGTCACATAAGGGGCATTGTCCCCTATGGCCAGCAGTGTTTAGGTCCAGGGAGATGCCATTTTTAGATACCTCAGACAAAGAGAGCCTCCTGTGAAGCTAAGCACATGATACGGTGTCAAGCAAGTAGGAATGCTGAGGCATGAATGGGGATGTATATGCTGAAGAAGAGGAATGGTTAAAAAATGCTTTCCTGGCATGGAAGGGGTTCCTATATATTCCCCCCACCCATGCCCAGAGTGTGGAGTGAAAGCCTCACAGCTTCATACAGTCTGTAAGATAAGATGTGGGAAGACTTAGTTCTGGTGTTTCTGTCAAAGCCATGATTTAGCTCTTGGCAGTGTTGTGAGGTGTTTTGTTAATTCCAAAGGCATAGGGTGATGTAGTCCACTGTGATCAGTGTGTTTCTGATTAGATGTGTTTAAACAGTAAAAATAATAATTAAAAAACACCTAAACCAAAAACCCAACACAAACACCACCACTCCACCCCCCAACAGAAACAAACGAACGAGTAATACAGGGGTATTATGGCCAGTTCATAGGCTCCTGTGGTAGCCACTCCGGGGACTTGAATCATCCCTCAGTAATTGTTTAGGCATTTTTATTTCTGCAGTTCTTAATAGTTTGTAGAGATGGAGGATGTACCAGATGCTGTCTTGTGATTCAGGTATAGGCTTCGCAGGTGACCTGAGGCATAACGCTTCATTGTGGATGTTTAAGCCAAACACTTACTGAAGAGCTTACAAGGATTTTTTTCATATATAGGAAAAATAAAATACGGAGTACAAGTGGTAATACATTAAATAACACAGGAGAAACTGAGACATAATTTGCTGGAATTCTGACAGCTGATAAGATGTTGACATATCAGGTGAATGCAAATGCAGTATGATACTAGGGCTGGAGCAGGGGGCGGGCAGTGACTTGTAAACCTGCAGTTTCCCAAGTACGTCAGCAGTTGAGTTCTCAGTTTGTGCTAGTGGATCTTGAGATGAGGGATGAAACCACTTGTGAGGTTCAGGTACAGAGAAGGGCCTTTAACAGGGTGAGGATGGGGTGGTGAGCTTGGCAAGGTGTCTGTAGGGCTGTGAACTTCTCGGTTGTAACTGGTGTGTGGGGTATGTCACCGACATTATTTATGTACCCAGTTTTGGGTTCTCTACATCTTGGAAGGCAGATTCTGTCTTTCGTCTCCTTCAGCTTCCCTATTTTAACTTGGTAGCTGCTACGGAACGGCACTTATAGCTCCAGGAGAGCTCTTTTCTCCACGAAGGAAATAGTTGACAGCCATCTCTTGCTTTTTCTAGATACATGTCCGCTATGTCGGTCAACCTCACTGCTGGAGGCGGGCTGGGAAGAAATGGAAGTTAATGTTGTTATGGGAAGTATGGAAGCGTCTGCTTAATGCTTCCATACTATGTATTTTACTACTAGTGTGGAACTTGAGTTAAATTTCTGTATGCTAGATATTACTTGCCTCAGTTACTTCTTGAAATAAGTATTGTGTGTGAGCACAGCCCCTCCTTGACATGTCCAGGGTAGAATGAGTGCGGTCGTATGTGTGCCTGAACAAATAGGTCCCTAGCTGTTATTGTTACATATGGTGACTGACTCCATGCCTACACTTCCATAGAACGGTACAAGAAAGTCGTCTGGGCACCATTTTTGTGGTTAGATGATTTTATTTTGTTGTTGGCTCCGTCTTGCTCTCTGAAATCTTCAGTTACGTTTCTCTTCCGTGCATGATACTCTGATGCGTTGATACTGGTATTTTACTCAGTACTGTATCGTCACAGACTTTGAATGAAATTCCTTGTGGGCATCTAAGGAAGTATGGTTATAAACGCTCATGTAAGGTGGCTATTGTGGAGCCCGGGACACCTAAGCTTGTGATTCTTGAATGGATACTTACTTATCCTTGTATCAGGGTAATGGCACAGTGAAACCCACGTGTGGTGTCTTGCTGTGTGTGGTAGTGGGCTTATGTTCACAGCAGAGTTTTCCCTGACCTGGTGTCTGTGACCACTTGTATGTGGGTAGTGATAAAAAAATGCCCGTCTGATACAAACTTTCATGGCAGCAGTTAGTAGTGTGCTGGGCCAAGTCATTCTGCATTTTGTTCATTTCCTGTGAACTGACGATGTTTTCTGTTGGCAAAGGGCTTCTGTGAAATAGGTAAGGAAGCTGCCCTGAATTGCCCTTGCAAAACAGCGAAGAAGTGGCTGTGACCCAGAACGTTGATGCTCTTAAGTCACTTTTCAGCACCTTCTTCCAAAGGCTTCAAACCATTTCTTGCACCTGTGAATTGCTGGTGCCACTTAGTAGGATTATGTTCATGTTCGAGGTCTCAGAAATAGTATGTCTGAAAACCGGGGGAGTCTACACAATTATTTCTGGCATTAATGCTTCTGTGCAAAACCATCTGGTGGAAAGCTTGGAGCGCTGAATGAAAGGTGTAAACCTGGATTAGCATTGATATGGTTTTCTATTGCGTTTGGCTCATTCACATCTCACTGGATGTTATCCAGGTTCCCTTAGAAGAGCCAAGATTGCCATCATACAGTGTAATGCCATATGTTAAGATTCATATGACATATTACCTAAAAGTCATAAATTATTATACTGTGTCTCTTTACAGGGCTGTGATTAGAAATGTTTATGTAAATGCACCTTCCAAAGAAAAATGGCACATGATGTTAAACAACAGTATGCATGGCAGCTCTAATGAGATACTTTGACTCAGTCAGGATGTTGCCTTGAAAACAATCTGATCCCGGTATAATGAGAAATTAATGTCCTTTTTTAAATGCACTGATCTTAGATGAGGTTTCTACTGGGGCTGGCATCGCTGGGGAAAATACTCTGCACGTTCTAATAACAAGAGGAAAGAAGGCAATTGAAAGACAAAACTGCAGAACATACTGTTTTGTGAATTAGAAATACCCGGTCCTAGAGTTGTGACCTACCTTACTGTAGTGCGTGATTATAAGCTGATATGGACTGGACTCGGGGCATGTGTTCCACCTGTCATGTTTTCAATTGCTAAGTTTTGTGAAGACCGCTCATGAAACAATTCAAAGCGACTGTTGGCTGTTGCTCAAGTCCCTTGGAGGAGAAACAGCCTCTGTATAAATCCAGCGTTGCCAGAGCTTCCCAGTGATGGTCTTACTCCTGTGGCCCTCTCTAGAAATAAGGGCCTCTTACGAAGCCCTTGCCTGTGGAATTTCCCTGCACATGTAAGTGTTTGGTCCTGGCGCACTGTCTGTGTGACTTGACAGAAATCCCATCTGCGCACATATATGTACAGACATATGTTATATTCTGATATACGACTGTAAGACAAAGATTTCACTTGGGCTTTTAAAATGCTTCCATAAAAGTGAAAAAGTTATTCCTCCATTTAACTCCCGGTTTTCATGTATAACTTAACACATCTCAAATTCTGCCAGTGATAGAACGTGTAACGTGCCCAATTACGTTAGCTGTGGATTTCCTCAATTGCTGCTTCAAAGACAGATACAGAAAACAAGTGAGCGAAGATGAATATGGTTAGTTAGAAAGCCAGCTGAACTGAGATGAATGTTTGTGTATTTGAAACCCCCACCACCATAGACAGTGAATCAGATGGTTCTTTTAAGTATCAAAACAGAGGACCTATAACAATTCAGGCTAGACATTGGATTAAAGAAAAGAACAGGAACCCATTTAATGCTGAGAATAATGTGGGGGTTTTGTCCAACAACAATACATTTTTTTCAAATCAGATGAAAGGATCCAATCATTCTAATTATCACTAAGTCACTTTCTCTCCCTGAGAGATTATATCTGAGCTTTGTTGTGGATATAACTGTACTTTGCTTTCTCCTGTAATCTGTTGCAATATTTGAGAAGACTAATACAATGCAAAATGGTAAAGATGTAAAAGGAGGTGGTGCATCGGTTTTGGATCAAAGTATTCAAAGAAGCAAGCAAACCAGAGGAAACCATTGGTTGGTTTTGAAGCGCATATGGAGGTGCACAGTGTTCACGTGAGCCGTTAGACTGTGACTTCTACTTGTCGTTCACGTTGGGAGTCTCTAAAACAAGCCCCCTCCATTGCATCAGCAAACCACGATGGCTGCTTGGACTTCACCTAAGTTACGTTCTCTGATACCTGTGCAAATGCGCAGTGGTGCCGCATGTGCCCTGGTGTATTTTCTAACATGTATGTAATGCAGACAAGTGTCTGTATCTGCCTCTTCTTGTCATCCTCACGTGGGCGTGATGGGTGTGTTCCCAAGGATCAGCTCTCGCATGATTATGTGAGGGATCAGCATGATCGGCTGTCACTGATTTCACTGACATCTGTCCCCACAGCGAGACAAGCTGCAACATGAATTATTGAAGGCATACACATGCAGATCTGTGTCATGATTACGCCAAACAATACGCTTTGCCGCACTCCAGAGAGCTGAGGAGAGCCATGTGGACAGCTGCTTTAACCCTTTTTGACAATCTGTTACCATCTTTCAGGCGCAGGAACTTTCTGGGGCTTTGTAAAACTTGGGTAGCCTGAGTCTTTGCTCCCTGTTCTAAACTGCTATTGCATATTTATTGTCTGAAGAAGTTTTCATCTCTGCAAGGCTGTCTGAAAACAAGTAATTTGTATCTTGGTAGGAGGACTTGATCTTACAGTGGGCTGAAAACGCTGGACCTGATTAAGTTCAGCTGCAAGTGAAGGAGCCCTTATGTGCCTAATGCTAAGCATGACACTGAAGACTTGAAAAGTTTCGGGGCTGTGAGTGCTTGGATCGCTGCGCTATTGTCTGAGTAGGTGGGTTAGGACTCAGTCTTGAAAAAACAATAATAATCTTGTTGACTTGAGTCATTGGGTGGATTTAAAACCTGTGCTGTACTACCACAACATTGCAGCTATTTGTATTTGCTTATCTTCAACTTCAACTTGTATTTGCTTGTTCACAATTCGCAAGAAGAAATCATAGCTATGTGTATGTACGTGCCAGCAGTTAGCAGCTTTGGAGGCACTGCTGCAGAAATAAACCATAGAAAGGGATTTGAAGTAAAAATCATTCCGTAAGACGGTTCCTTATGCTTACTCTGTGCATTGACTTTTGGACAGAAGACAACCAAAGGCAGTAAGGCCCAGAAGAGATAAATACTAATTAATTAGAAAAATCAATTTATTAAATAGAAAATAACTGAAGTTATCCTTTGGATGATTAGAACACTAATATGATAAGGCACAAAACAGGGAGGTGTCATCTGTGTGGATAACTTGTTCTCAGTATTGGTGAAGATGTGGAAATATTCAGCATTTGAATAGATAATAATCTGTTGAGAAGGATTATTTGGGTGGGCTGCTTTAGCACCTGCACTCTGTATGCGGAGGGAAAAAGGGGGTTGGTTATCAATATATCAAGAGAAAAAGTGTGCTTTGCACAGAAGGTCTACGTTAGCTATCAATAAAGCAGCAGCTAGGTGAGAGTTGGGATGTGTGAGATGGGGACAAGCGGTAATGACAGCAGGGTAACGAGGCTGATGTCTGCTGAGGGCTCAAACTGGTACTGCTGAGACTGGTGTCTCCTGAGGGCTGGCTGCTGGGATCTTGCCCATTGAATGTCAGTCCGGCCCATGCCTGCTGTTGCCATGTAGCGGGCATAGTGCTGTCTCCACCTTCATGTAAACGCTAAGTTGTATTTTTAATTCTGTTTTCAATAACTTTCTCGACTGTTACTGATAAGTAAAGAATTTGGAACTTGTCATTAGTCATGCTGTGACTTAAGCATTTAGGGGTAAGAGGATACATTTTAGGGGTCTGTCATTTAGCACAAAATGTTTTTCACAGTTGGTTGAGACAGTGAAAGTAGGTTAAGGTGTTTGTAAACCCCTTCCCTCCCTCTTCTCAAATGTTCCCTGGAATTCCACTGGATGAAGAATGGCTTACTGTAATGACAGAGGTTAAAAATGACTTTTCCTAATGCAGAAGGAAATAATATCAGCTGTGGAGTTTTGCAGGTTTTGATGGCAGAACGTTTTGCCAACTTCACGTCAGGATAATTAGAGGGACTGGTGAAAAGAGGTGGGTAAAAGGTGAGGAAGTTCACAAGCTGATGTCACTGGCAGGCTATTAGTGATACCATTCATATGCTGTCAAAAGGTTATTTTAAAGTCTAGAAATTTGCAAACTTGCTCATCTAGATAAGGATGTGCTTAATTTTGTGAGGTGGTTGGTGGACATGTCTGACTCGAATACCTCAAGTCTTTTTGGCAAGGATAAGTTGACAGAGACATTTGAGTATCCAACTACCTATGCTATGAAATATGCTTGGGTAAAGCTCGCTTCTTTTTAACGCCTAGTTAAGCAAGCAACTTCAGAGTCTGTGTAACGTTATGTGGAAGGTTAAGCCTTTTTCTGGTTTAGTGCAACTTAAACACATATTTAAGTGAAGCAGATAGAGATGGGCCCACTCTGGTGACCGTGGAAGTCTGTGGGAGGGTTTGTGTCCATTTGCAGTGGGGCCCTTTGTGCTTTGAGTGCCTCTGCCTCGCTAAACCTCTGTGCTACCTTCATAATTAAAGGGTTGTTTAGAGCCTTGTGTAGCTCTAAGAGAATTTGACTCCACAGAGAACTGTCGATAACCGAGGAGAGGCAAGCAATAGCCTTTACTCTATTAAACAAACTGCCTGTGATGATAACGGTTTTCACCAGTGTATCTAGTGAACCTTTTATATGCTGGTTTAGTTTACAGAAGTGCACGATATTGGTGGATTTTGCTTCCTGCTGAGCGTAGGTTATGGGTTATTCTGTGTTGGCTCACAATAACTGGACTGCTTTGGATATTTCGTTTTAATCTCACCGTTTTTCTGCTCCCACACAATAGATATTGATTCAACCAAAGACTTAATGTGTTTCAAACACTGTCAAAAGGAGAGGATGAGCTCCCTCAAAGGGCTTAGTACAAGTCAGATGCGGCCTTCCACCTTGTTGCAGAAGTAATTATAATCTAGACCCTTGGACATGTCATGTTGTGCATCAGAAGCTATGAATATTTGGAGCTTTGCGGCAATGGATTATTTGCTCTAAATACACTCAGAGTAATTGTATAGCTCATATCCAGCAGGTCAGGATTACAGATTTCATTACAGATTTCAGAGATTGGAAGCCTTTATACAATTACTGTAAGTCCAACTAAGAGGTAAAATCATTTCCTCAAGATGGAACAGGAGAGGATACACATCTGACATGACTTTCCCTAGCCTTCAATTTCATTAGGAAAATAAGAATCCTTCTTCATTTTCATCTGGGTTTGATATATCCTCAGACATATGGCATATAAAGTGTGATGTATGCTTGGATCCTCCTTCCCTTTGTCTCTTAAAGATGTACAGATCAATATTCCTTGGGCCTATGCTTGCTTGATTTCTGCAAGATTCTGTGAACTATTTTATTTTGGACTGGCACCTAACTTCACATTTCTTGGAGATTCATTCTGTAATAAACCCTGACACCTTGCATTCAGCTTAGTTGCAACACAGAACGAAAAAAACTACATTGAAATAACACTATGGGAAAGTGTTCTGCGTTACGCATGCTTTTGGGTTTGATTTTCACCTAATGTTTAGGAGGTTCTTTTAATTTACAGTAAAAAGGCAAAACAAAAGAATAAAAAAACCTTCAAACCCTAAAGACTTCCAAAACTAATGTTGTTTGATAATGAATTGGGAAGTTCTTCAGTCACGTGACGACAAATGCTTTCGTGCCATTCTCTTTGCAAAGTGAACTTTAGTCAAAGCGTATGTGATGCTACCAGAATGACTTTTCCGAAGGGGATGAACATTCTCACTGGAAAGCTTACATCCAGCTCTGACTGGCTCTGCTGACACTGTTGGGACTCTTGCTAATTAAGGTGCTGCTAAGTAGGAATGAAGGCATCAAGGTCTCTGAGACCTTGATGCTTGTGTTATTTTCCTTGGGGTAAAACAGTAGGGCTGTTGGGTGAGTTGAGTGGGCTACTGCTGGAAAATAAGGGAAATGTTCATTTTGGATGATCTAGGGTCCAGGATTACAGTGAGCATGGTGCAGAAACCACGAGACTGCTAGAGATTTTCTTGAACAACTTGGCAAATGCTGGGTAAGAGGGTCACTTGTTAAAAGCCTTATAATGCAGGAGAAATGTTACAGACAAGTTGATGAGGACATCTGTGTGTTAGAATACATGAGAGCGAATTGTCTCCGAACTATCTATTGCTTTATATTAGGAAGTTTTGAGAGAAGAGCAGGTGTTTCTGGAACCACAAGGCCAGTGGAACTGGGGCTGAGAAACTCATAACTCCTTATAAATGTTGAGGGACAAATACATAACGGGATTACGTGACACTGTTTGCAAAAGAAGACTGAATCTAAGAGCTGCTTACTTTCACAACGTGCACTCTTGCTTCATCTTGAAGCTTTTCCTGCATTTCCTTTATAAACAGAAATATTTTTTTTAGGAGACAGAACAGGTTTGGGTTTTTTTCCAGTAGCTAAGTGGCAAATGTTCTGTGCGTGATCTAGCAAATGAGAGAGAATCCAAAAGAGGAAGAAGCCCTCCAGAAGTTATCAGGAGTACAAAGAACAAGAGGTAATGCTAAGGGTCACAGTTGGAGAGGAGTGAGACCCGGGTACTGATTATACTTGCTTAACAAAGTGCAAATGCACAAATGTTGGGCAGACTGCTTCTGATGGTTCTGCACAGACACCACTGCTGTGCAAAGAGAGATTAAAAGAAACACTTGAAAGGACTTGGAGTTACGCATGTGCTCAACTGTTGGGTGTCTGAATTTAGGCAAATGTGTGAGCGGTACTGGCAGAAGTGGGTGTCCCATGTGCAGTGTGAGTGTTTGCTGGTGACGGTTCACATTGCGTAATATGATGAGAGAAGACACAGGGAATGTTGTTGGAACAGATCTCCAGGCCCATCATTGCCTCCTTTTAGAAAGAATAGTGTGGGACTTGTGTATAATTGCAAACAAAGTGACAGAGGAAGGGGCGTGGGTCTCTTAAATGGCTATCTGTTGAGGATCTTTCTGCTGCACAGCTCACTAACATTTTTCAGAAAGATAGCGCTGTTTTTCTGGGAGACTGAGCTGAAAATTTGAGGGATAATAGTTGGGAAAACATAATTTTCTTAAACTTTTTTTTTTTCTTTGAGGATTTGGGCAAAACAGATGCTTTGCACAGCTTTCCTGCTGGCATCCTCTGCACATGGTATGAACCAGGCCTGTGCTTGGTTCTTCTGGCACACGCATGTCTGTATTATTGTTGGCTGGCTTTGATGGCTTGTGCATTCCTTAAAAGAACTAAAAATGACTTGAAAAGGATGAGCCTATTGAAGAAAGGCATGTATTTTGTCCACCACGGAACTGAGAACAGGTAATCCTTTAGGACCTGGAGGGTCAGTCAATAGGTCAATTTTTTCCTGTTCCACAGGAAATAATTGGAATGCAGGTTTTGATGACAACTGGGTGAGTTACATCTCGGCCTGAATTTGATGCAAAACTCAGGAATCGGGGCTGAGATGCAGGGTTTAGAGAAATGGGGTAGTTTTTGGTCATGAAAAGAACAATGGTGTAGGAGCTTCGTGATCCTGAAATTCTGGACAATACTGGGTGGCACTCACGGTGCTGAGAAGATAATTCAAGGAGGTAGAAGTTGCCAAGTCTTTGGGGTGACTTTGCCAGCCTGCGGTGTTGCAGTAAGTGGATTCTTCCGCAAATTCCCTAGCAGTAGGTGCTGTAAAACTCTCTAGCCCTAGGAGCTGCTCGGATGAGTGAGGGCTCCTGCAGAGCTTTGCGTGTTCCTGTGTGAGCGCAAGGGCCTGGAAACGCCAGAGTATGGCCTGGTAGGCTGAGGGTTGATAGGCCAGGGTATTAAAGATGGATGCCAAACCAGAAATACTGGGTTTTACCTACACGTATGTCAGTCAGGGTTTATACTTGTGTAGCAGGGTACTGATTTGCTGCTTGTCAAAAAGGAAATAACGCTCACGTAAAATCTGATGAGACTTAATGTTAAGATTGGAGAGACAGAAAGACGGTAGAGACGAATAAATCATGAACTCTATTACTGTGTTAGCTGCAGGTTATAATGATGCGAGCAGAAGGTAACACATGCTTCTCTTTGTAAGCATATGACTTCAGCGGACTTCTCAGATGCTTAAAGATTAGCATATGCCCGAGTGCTTTGTTGAATCAGGTCTTACTTAGGTGTGAATCCGAGACGATGGAGTGTTCGGAGTTGTTTTCCTGTAGCCATAAGCATGAGCTGAGTGGCATATAGGGTTTGAAATATCAGAGACCTTGCTGCTGTACAGTGTCTTCTTATCCACATCTGTGGTACTGATCTTCCCTTCGTGCAGAATAGCAGTGGATGGTGACAATTAATTCCATAAGGTGAATGAACAGGATTGTATGTTTCCCATCAAAAGAGCAGCATCTGTTGTTTTTAGCACTTCCCAGAATCACGAGTGTCTTAAATCAAACTATCAGTACATTAAGGTTGTTTGAGGTATTAATACTCCACATTTCCATATTTCTCTTTTTTTGAGAAAGGACCTTATCTTTAGTTTTTCAGGCTTCCCTATAGCTGGTGTTCTTTTCCATAACAGTGACTTATTAATGTTTGTTTTCTTATTCCCTTGCCTTTGTCAAATGGATGTTTCTTTAAAAACAGAACAGCAACATAGCAAAAGTTTATGTGTGTGAGTGCGTGAATGGACATAGACAGTACTTGTGGGTCAAATTTGGTGTTTCTGGCTGCTGTAGTAAATTCAGCCTTAAACACGTTATTAGCCTTTGGCTTTGGAAAGCCATATGGCCAACAAATCTGGCCAGAAGCAGACTGAATCCAATTCACAGAAAGCTGGTAAACCTGTATTTGTTGCTGAGAGCATCCAAATGTTGTCTTTAGTCAGCCAAGAAAATACTAGCAGCCAAACTATTATGATAAAGTAAGACTGATTGCTGTGTTTTCACCTGACAAACACAGGTGACGAATGCAAGGAGTGACAGAAAACCACCAGCACCTCCTTCAAGTAGTACAGGTTTATAGCTCCAAAGAGCAGATCTGATTCTAATGCGCTGTTGGTCTTTGGCCAGCGTGGCTTTTAACTGCTGTCCTCTTTCTTCCGGTATCTTCCAGAGCAGAGGGAGAATCGGCTCAAACTTTGTGCTTAGTACTTTGCACGAGCAAATGAAGAAAGCACCGCATCTCCACTGAACAGAGCGGGACTTGGGCTTCTAGTCTATTAATATTTATGGCGGCGTTGACCAGCAGGGATTCAATTCATGGAACTGGCTGGAATCAGAATGCTTTTTGTTTTTCAGTTTTTTAATGAAGGAGATGGAGCTTTAATTGTCATTGTGTGTAAATCCGTTCTGTTCAGCTTCATGAGAGAGAGGGTTATTTTTATTATCTTTCACTAGTAAGAGTTACTCGCTTAAGAAGCTTTCAAAATATTAACCAGTCGCTGAAGGTTCTTTGAAGAAAAATATGACTGCTCGTGTAAACAATTAATGGTTGTTAAGCATGGCAGTGTATATTATGACAAACAACACATGCTACATTATGCCAGCTGGTGTAATGATGTGATAATGTCTGACTCATTAACTCTGGCACACAGTTTACGATGCCCTTCTATGACAGGATTAATTGATTCACACATACATTAAAACAAAAATAACTAAACTGAAATTCAGCTGGAAGCCTGGCTCCTCATTTGTCATCAGCCCTGTTGGTGGTTCAGGCCAACTCGGGCCCAGTGCGGAGCGAGTCGAGGTTTGTCCGCTGACCTTTGCTTTGGCTAACTCGATCAGTGTCTTGCCAGGAGGGAGGAGGTTACATGAGCAGCCTTTGACTGAAGGGTCCCTGCAATGGCTTTTAGTGCTTCTGTAACTGTTTGGAGCAAATAAGGAAGTTGGAAGGTGAAAGTACCAAACAATTCCAAAGTCATTTTTGCCTGAGTAAGGACTTAAATGCACAGCCCGTTGTCTACTGTCTTTATGGAGCAAGAGCTAGTTAACTATATTTGTATCAGAGGATGGATTAGCTGTTACGTTGCTAGTGGAGAATCTTCCCTCAAACTGGAACTTAAAACACACATGAGAAGACATTCCTGGAGGCTATCTCAAAGTTGTTCGGGCAGTGGGAAAACTGAATTGGAAACCATTAGATAAAGATGAAACAAAACCAAGGGTTTAAAAATGGAGACGAAAAAAGCTGCTGGTAAGGTGACCTGTGGCTTACCTGTCTTGACGCTCCCTGCTAGGGAGAAAGCTGGTGTGTGTCTGCTTTTACCCCGTGTCAGGGTTAGCCTGTACCTGATATGGGGAAGAACAGCTTCTATATTCACTTAAGAGGTTTTTGGACCGCTCTGCTTGCAATACGTCCCTGGTCTGGAAGCCACAGCAGAAGGAAAGGTGCTGGGAGTTGTGAGCAGGACTGTGTTCCGTTTTGCTCACGGTAACACCAGGTTGCTTCATACCTAGGAGCCCAACAAATATCATAAGCTATACAATTTCTGTGACTTGTAGTGTAATGTGTGTAGTGTGTAGTACTAAGGTGTCAGTGTGTCACTGATTGGCCAATTAGTAGACAAAACGGGGTAGATTTCTCAAACCCCAAAGATGTTTCTAAAACTGAAATCTGAAAATGTCTTGCTGTTGTTAACACTGTGCAGGCAGTTTTCTTTTTGCTGTACGTTGCTCAAGAAGAGTCATGTAACTAGGCTTAGAAAAATAACCTCATCTACATGTTTCCATTTGATGAGTCCCTTAAAAAAGGACAGAAGGGAAAGAACAAGTTAGTTATTCATGTTAAGTAGTACTTTCCGTTGTCCTACTGAGTGATAGCTTATAGCAGGAGGAAAAGTACCAGGGCATAGCCGTGCACTAGGGGTTGTTGGCACCTGGACGCAGAGGAGAGAAAGCAGGCGTAAGTGCACAAACTGTCCAGTAGCATGAGCGAAGCTGCGGATCTAATCGGGGGTTTAACTTAACCTGTGGCTTCTTCCTGCCTTTTCAAGAAGTGGAATGCCCTGCTAAAGTAAATGTGATGGGAGAAAAGAGACTAATCAAAGCACAAATAATGAAAAAAAACCAACCAAACAAAAAAACCCCCAACAAACCAAAAACCAAACCATGGAAGAAGTAGCATTATCCAGTAGACTTTACACTGTTTAAGAATTAAAGGTGGCTGAATCTTAATGTTCAATATGTACTTAATTTTAATTGTTTAAAGAGGTTGCCCTTGTTTGCGGTATGATTTCCTGGAGTGGGTGGCTCTCGCGGTGTGAGGCGGTGTGTTCAGAAGCTGGGGTTCCACAGAGAGATGCGGTAAAGGGGGTCCATCCTGGTGCAGGCGCGCGGAACGGACACCTGAGCTTGGCCACTGGGAATTGGGCTGGGGGGGAGACCCGCTTGCCCCACTTGCTGTGCTTGACTTGAGGTAAACATATGTGGCTGTCACTGACACTGTCTGAAAGCTCAAAAATAGGTCCCTAGCTCAAGGGGAGTTTGCGGCCTCATGTGCTTATTGGATAGTAGAATTATACTGTGGGAAAGTATAATCTAGAGGTGAGTCAAAAAAATATCTGTCGTAGCATGACCGTGTTCTTGATGATGCGCTAGTTGCTTCAGTAGGCTGGGGCAGGAGTTGTTAATTCCAGATGTTTTTCAGCCAGGTTGCTGACCCTTGTGGCGGTGGTTGGGAGTGCAGACCTGTCAAATTCCATTTGAAATGAAGTACTCTTGCGGTATTTTTGAATGGAGTTGCCTCAGGTTTTGCCCAGTATATTGCCCCTCGGGGTTCGTGCTGTAAGGAACTCTCAGAACACCCTTCCAAGCTCTGAGCAGCCTTACCCATCAGGTGTCGGATCCTCTTGTTTGGATGACCTGTGTCTGTCTTGTTTTTCCATATTGATTCCACTTGATGTTAGTGGAAAACAGCTGGTTCATACTGGTTTCAGCATCCTTGAATATGATGAGCTGAAAAAATCTTGACGTTCCTATCTGTGGTGAATTCTTCAGGGAAGGTTTGCCTGAGTATTCCGTTGATAAATATATTCTGACCCTAGCATCTGCTTGTGCTAGGTCACCGAATAGGAAACCCAGTTAGTCACTGTCTCTTCATTCTTTCTGTCTGGCTCTTCTCATTTTGCTTTGAGTTTGCTTTGGGTTTACCCTACTGGTGTGTTGTCTACGGTTGGGCAATATGCCAATATGAAGGATAATCATGCTTTATTTATGATTGTGAAAATTAATGTAACTGTAATTATAGGCAATGTGTTGGCTATTTGAAGTATGTTTTAGCAACACAGTTTCATGTGTACTAACTTTCCCTGCCCATGGCTTCTGATAGCTGAGGTGGGTGAGGCGTTCCTACTGTACGCTCTGCCCTCGACTGTAGGTAAGTCCAGAGGTAGGTAAAATCCCTGCTTAAACACACAGTCCTTTCCTTTGGTTTTAAGTCTTGCCATGCTCTCTCTGTGCAGCCTTTTTTTTTTTTTTTTTGTTCAAAAGGCTGTCATGCGTAAGTGTGCCTCAGGTTTACATTGTTATATCTAAATGCAGAGAAACCCCTGAGCAGCCCTAGGGTGGGCTCGTCTTAATTTTACTGGAATTTCCTCAGGCAGCTGAAGCACCGAGCTACTGTTGAGTTATCAGCTTACACTTATTGGAGCTGAAAGCTGAGGCTACGCACTAGCCCGGCATCCCGGTGATTTGTCACAGTTACCTGGTGTGACATGGCTGACCAATACAAAGGTATCTTACTCTTTTATTCAACACGTTCTTCTGGAGACTTCACACTTTCTGTATTGAACTGACAGGTTAGCGCACAAGAAACAAATTGCAGCACAGCATGGACTCATGAACTTGAGCCACTGTGCAGAACGGTGGCTGCTCTCCTCTCTGACAAGTTAAATACTCCCTGTAAGGATGTCACCGTTCGGCTAGTTTTCTTTCCTTTGAGAATATTACTCTGTGATGAGACATAGTTTATTGGGGTTTGGTTTTTTTTTTTTAATTAGATTATGGTAATACTCTGACCTAAAAACCCCGTTGAGATCAAGGTCTCCCAGTTTTTAAGTGGACAGTGAAAACTGTTTCTGCCTGAAAGACTTAGTCTTAAACAGGTAAGGAGAAAAGGAAAAGAGGGTATTTAATCTGAAATAATTCCAGGGAGTCTGGCAGAGACAGAGATCCAAGATATTGTCTATGATTGATCTCCATAATACCTTGAATCAGTATTTAAAAAAACTTTAAAGTATTTGGCTGGAAAAATGCTGGCGTATTGTCTGTGTGAACCTTCACTTATAAGTATTTGCGGCTTGGTTTATTACGAGATGTGTCAGTTTTTACTGGGCGTATAAATGGGGTGATAGACTTCAGGGTTCAGATGACCGTGATTCTTTGAATCAGGTTTTCAGAAGAAAGAAGAAACTGTGATGACGAATTAAAAAAAACCTAGTCCTATAAATGTTGCCTAGCCCTCAAGAGAGGAGGCTTGTTTCCCTGGAAGTCTGTCAGACAAAGCAACTGGTGGGATGTTGGCAGAGCGCTACCACAAGGCAGGAAGACAGCAGAGACTGTTTTAAGTGTTTAACTGTGTGCTGTGTAACTTTGCTTTTTAGCTGATTCTGATACTGACGTTAATGGACCAGGGAGCAACGGTTGTCAGAGCAGCTTTTGGAAATGTGATCATGAAAGTCTCCTCTGGCTTTTCATACCTTTCCTGTTATGGATGAAATGGCATCTGTCAAAATTGTTGCATTGTCTTCTTTGGAGCTCTGCAAATTTGGTATGGATATGGCTTTTACTCCTCGTCTGAGTAGTCATGAGGTACCCAGGTTCTGTAGTTAGGTGTAATTAAACACAGGACATGCCCGTTTCTGTGTCACGTGGCTATGCTGAGGGTAGGCCAACTTGTTAATGTGTGCATATGTGGAGAGTCATTTGAGGCACCAAAGTCATTACATGTCTTTCCTCCTGGGGACAAGAGCTTCCAGTTCATTGAGAGACCAAGTTTTTCTCTGTGAAGTGGACTGACTTCAGTCATTGTAAGCTTGGGGGTCCCGTGTGTAGTGGTTTGTAGAGGTGGTGGTCCAGGGAGGGGATTATGCCCTATGGTGAGTCCGAAGGAAATTCAGACACGTGCGTGCTGTCAGACCTTGCTGTAAGGATCGATGAAACACAAGTCAGTGCTCAGTCATCTAGAAATACATCTTAATCAGCATTTCTAGGCAGGTATGTTTTTGCAGCTGAAAATAAGCACTGTGTTTTCACAGAGAATCACTGCTTTAGTCTAGGAAACAGTCTCACAGGGTGCAATTACAGACTGGAATGTGTGTGTATGTCTATGTGTGCACACATACCTGTACGGTTTTATTACTGTATCTCTGCAGTATTATTTGTAATAGAAGTCTGTGTTCTGTATTGTGCAAATGCTAATGACTGAGGATGTTTTAGTGACAACCTAAAAAAAAAAAAAAAGCCCTGGTACTTAGAGTTTATGGTCTCAGATCCTGCAGCATGCGTGTGAGGGTTTAAGGTGGCACTTGTTATCAAGTAGTGCCAAAAGAAAAGTATTTCTAGGGCTTGCGGTAACGATCAAGAAGATTAATTTCAGCTAAAGGAAATGTCTGATGATGATGGAAAGATAACAATCACCTATGGAGGCATAATGAATCACATAATTAGCTCAGTTATCACATTCTGAAAAGGTGATCCTTGGGCTCTAGGGAAGCACAGATGGATTTGCGCGGTCTGGAATGCTGTTTTTGAACCTCCTGCAATGCCAGTGAAGAGCAGTCCTTTGTCAGGGCTCCGCACTGCGGAGCTCCATGTGCTGGGCTGAGAGGAGGGATTCAGTGGCGTGCCACTACCAAGGAGCACGTCTCTGCATGGGGAGTAAGGGGCTGTCTTGGCATCAAGACCAAAGTGTTAAGGCCCTCGGAAACTGGGGGAAAGACCTCAGGGGCGCTGCTGGAATTTGCCTTGCAACGTGGTACAACTAGGAGGGTGAAACTCTGCTTATCTTTGTTATACACAGACGGTTTTACAGCAAGAGACGCCAGATGATGCTGTAGCTACGTGATATAGTATGGCGGGTCCTTTTTTTGAAGCACAGGAGCTAGTTTCTAGTCATTTAACTTGCTGAGGTTGCTTTAATTGTACACTAGATGTTTGAGAATTGCGTTGCCTGGACTTTGCTTTATCCTGATGTGCAGTTAACGGTTAAGGTAGAGTTGCGTTCAGAAAAATTGGCAGCCTTGGTTTGGTGGCTTGAAATTTGTCAGAGAGGAGGTTTCTATATTGTTTGAGTGCTGGTTAACCGTGTGTATTAACAGTAGCTTAGACCAGAACTAGAACCAGTTTCGTGCTCTTGATGTGATAGATTTTGAATGCAGAGTCACATCTGGGCCCTGCTGTTTCTCCCACTGCTGCCCAAAGGTGCCCCACCGTAGGAAGAGTTGATGAGGGGTGTGGGGAGGGGACACAGCTTTCCGCATGTTGCTGCGCAGGCAAGGAGAGAAGAGCAGCTGCAGGAGTGGGAATAGCAGGATCTTTTTTTCGTTGCAGTGGTGGACTTGAAAAATGAGAAGCTGAGGCTGGTGATGTGTGACCCGCTGAGCTGGTTTAAGGCGTATCGCTCTTGAAAAGGGGCTGTAAGAGTTACCCTCTCCACTTGCCTCCAATGACTTAGGAAGGTGTTCAGGTGCCTAGACACACTTCCTGATCCATCCTAGCCCTCACCAACCCACTAGTAAGATACGCTTACTAACCCACTAGTGTCAAACGCTGCTTTAGAGATTATATATGTATGTGTGTGTGTGTGAAAAATAAAAAATAGCGTCCGGAGGTGCTAGGATAGTAATGAACTATAATGTATGCTAAACACAGAGGCCAAGCACTGCAGGCAATTTCTCCAGTGCCCATATAAATCACATGAGAAAGGTTTTACTGGAAACTGAAGTGGATATTTAAATATTCCCTGGGTTAAGTTTATTCATTTTGCTTTGATTGAAACAATCAGAAAAGATTGTGTGGCTGTAATTTCAACAGGAGGTTAAAGTAGGTGACTGACCGAGTTGTGATCGTATTTACTTTAGACCTCAGTGGAGAGATTACTCACAGGGATCTTATTAGGCTGCATGATTAAAAAAAAAAAAAAAGCACCAGCAACAAATTTTCAATATCTAACACATATAGTGGCTGCATAATGTTGCATCTAGATGGATGATAGTTTAATTTAACGTTTAGTCTTATGTGTGGGCTTACTCAGACAAACAATTGCTTGCTCCCAGGGCATTATGGGCATTAATATCAAAATGATAACACGAGCATCAGAGACATGCTCAAACAGAGCGCTGGAGGATTCAAAGCAGCCTGGTCCTCATAGAAGCTGATTTATTTGGTTGATCTTGCTGTAACTTTTACTTCTTGAGAGAAAAGAGAGGCCGTAACAGCTGTAGCATTCCCTGGGCCTGTAGGTGAAACCAAAGACTGGAGCTAGGCTCGGGCAGAAATCCCTAATGAGATCTGCACAGTACACCTTGTCCTTCAGTTGAACTAACAAGCTTTGGGCTCTGGCTGTGTTCACATACCTAACCCGTGTTTCAGTTAGCGCTCGTCTTCTTTCCGCCCTAGCCCTCGTATCCCTTCTTTCTTCATGCACCAAGTTAGAGACTTAAAAATTGAAAGAGCAGCCCAGGAAAGCGTCGGGGGGAAGAGTGTGGTCCTGCCTAGCGATCAGTGCACATGGCAGGCAACACACACTGACATTAAATGATGACTTGGTGTCTCAGAATGTGCATGTAATGAGGCACCATCATCATAATTTAACCGGGTAGTTCTGCTTAGTGGCAATACAGAGAAATTATTAATTAACCAATTTTATAATAGAATATACAGAGGCGATGTAGTGGCCTAAAGGAGGAAGAGGGGGCTGTAATTTGGTATCAGATGAATTATATTATGAAAATGAGCTTCAAAAACTGCAGGAATGATGAGGGGAAAAAAATGACTGTAATGGTTTGGGGTTGTTTTTTAGTTGCTGTTTTTTTCTGATTTGCTAATGATTATTGTATGTCCATCCTTAAGGTCATTTGTGATGTGTCCCACGCTGAGAATTATGACCAGCAGCAAGAAATGAGAAATTAATTTGTTTTAAATGATACTACCCATTATCAGGAGAGAGACTGCATTTGCAGCCACCAAAATGATTCCTAATGACAAGCTTAATCCTTCTATCAGACACAGATGCACAGAGAGCCATGTAGTTCTGAGAATCGGCTATGGTGCGCGAGGATAAAACACAAGTTGAGGGTGGCGGGGGGGGAAATCCTGCGAACCCCAATGGCTGTGAATATCAGACCATGTTGGGACATAGCTGTACATCGTGTGCAGGCGCAGACGAAGTGAATGCAGTTAAGAGTTGACTTCCAAGGAGCTGCCTGTATTTGTATCGCTGTGTGATTTGTTTGCTAGGTTGATCTGGTTTAGAGCCTGCTGCCAGACCTGTAAAGGGCAGGGGCAAGGCTCCTGCCTGGGCCGTGTCAGAAGGACCAGCTCCAGCCCTGGCCTTAGTGCTGAGGAACCCCTCCTGTCTTCCAGCGTCTGCTTGGTTATCTTTCTAAACCAGTACCATCAAAGAAAAGAAGGTGAATGCTCTTGTTTTCATGGATCAGTGTAATTCACTGCTGCACATATTAGTTCAAATTGCTGTGAGGGACTTCGTAACGAAAACTTCGTTGTAATAGAACAAGCTGGTATTAACCCACTCTTGAAAGGGCGATGTGCATACAGTAATGCGGCTAGAAAGAGTGCTAGTGTTCTAGCTTTAGTCATAGTTCCATTTTGGATGTATTTGAGTCTTCCGTTTTGTTACTTGGCATCTTTTTCATGGTAAAACCTACTGGCTCTACTCGTCCATATGAAGGAATGGAGAAGGGCTGTGGGTTCAGAAGCTCGTTTCCTTGCTTGGTGTTCAGTATGGCTGTGTGCCATTTGCTTAATGAAGGCCAGAGTGTATTCTTCATCTCGTGGGCTCTTCCAAGTGTGATGAGATACTGCTATTCAACACATGCTCTGTTCCTACTAGAAATTCTTGCTCGTCTTTCAGGAGTCTGGGGTGTAATCCCATTGCTCATGTTGCTTGTATTCAAATAAAGTGAAGGTAGTACTCTAGCATGTCTTAAAGTCTCCCCATCTTAGAAAGCAAGTAGAAAAGCTGTAGACAGTTGAATTTAAATGAGCTTTTCGGGAACTTAATGAAATTATTTTATGATCCTTTGTGTTGGATTTCACACATGATAAATTGAAAACTGTTGTGACTCAAGAGGACCAAAATTCCCTGCTTAAAGCTCTATTGAGTGCCTTCAGTTGTGCAATAAGGTGCGTGTAAGGGAAGAATGAAAAGCACCGAAGCTATGGACTTTGAGTAGGTGGTATGAATATCCTCCGTGGGACACAGGGGCTGCAAAGGGCTCTAGTCACTTGGTTTGGCTTCATGTCAGACCCAGAGGAGCTGTGGAGGGGAGAGCATGATGATTCCTAGGGTGCTGCTTTGAATCTTTTCCAGTAAGGTAAATGAACTGTGAGAAACAAACAATGTTAAGAGCTTTGCCCTTGTGCTTGTATTTCTACGGGATTAACTGAGTCAGTGTCTTAGGAAGAAGCACTGCACTAGAATGAAACCAAACCAGATTCGTTTATTGAAAGATCTCACTGAGGCACTGGAAACATTTGGGAAAAGAGGAAGATGCAGCTTTGAAAGCAATATAGGGCACATAAATTAAAGGATGTGGTTTTCAGATAGTTTATTAGCGGAAGGTGGGATGTCTGATAGCTGCTTTCGCAAATACCTAGAGAGAAAAGTCGCTGCTGTTGCATTTTCCTTTCTGGGTGCTTGCTCTGAATATTGCATCACAGAACGCTGATGTTCTCTTACCACTTACCATGTTGGTCTCCAGTCACACGACGATGTGTGCTCCTAGCTGCGGCTGGGAAGGGAGTAAGGATCGAGGGGGTTTCTGCAAAGGACTTTTGTTTTGCCCTGACTGAATGAAAGCTGCTTTCAAGATGGGTGACGTGTTAGTTAGTAAGCCAGAATGAAGATCAAATACAAGGAGAGCCTGAACTGCCATGTGTTTTAAAAATTAAGACCAAAACATAATCAAATAGTTTGTGATTTTGCTGTGAGAAATGGGTATTGAGAATACAGGGTGTCTTACTGATGCTCCGTTGTTTGACCCAATAAGCAGACATGATAGTGCAGCGTGAAGACACTAACTGACAGAGCACTCCTGCTGTGAACCCAATGAAGAGGGAAATACAGAGATCAAGCTGTATCATTATGAATGGTAGGAAGCTCTGATGGGAGTTCATTAGTGGGTACAAAAGCCTGTAGCTTATACAAATCATGCAGTTGAGGACTGAAAGCCCCACCAGTGACTGTTCAGAGTGCTCCTCCAATGTACCTCCTTACAGGAGGTGAGGCACTGCAGTCCAGGAACCAGTTGTCAGTCCATTGTATCAGCTGAGACCTGCCAAGTCATGCTGTTGGGAGTGACTTGCTGTGATGACGTAGGTTGCACCAGGCAATGCTAACACGGAGCCTAAAATCTCAGATTCCTTCCAAAATCTGTACACGCCAGTGAGGGACGATACAAGGTTGTCAGAGTGCTCTGCTTCATAGGCTTGCATAGCCAAGATGGTGAGTCTCATCGGGTGTTTTAACACGGATGATTTCAAGGGAGGGAGTTTGTCAGTTCTGGTGGTCCAGTGTGACATGGACTAGACTGGAGATAAAGCTTTCGGTTTTTCCTAATCATTTGTTGAAGTAGCAGGTGGAAGCAGGAAACTTAGCTTTCTGAGAGGGGACAAAATGAACAGGATAAGACAGGAGGGTAGCTCAAAAGACAAAGACTTTTATATGTAAAGCATATGTTTTATCAGACGTTTCTGATAACACTTCAGATTTTTATTATTTTTTTTAGAAAATGGAAGGAGAGAGAATGTTTTTCCCCTCACACAGAGGATATCTTTGCCAATGAAGTAACAAATAGGTGTTGGTGTTTCTTTTGTCCTGCTGACTTAGTTTAAATGGTAGCTGCTTCGTAGTGTTGAAGATGAAAAACACTTTGTGTGTGAAAACAAAAAACCAAATAAAAAAAAAAAAAAAAAACAAACCAAAAAAAACCCAAACCACCGAACAGCAGCGCCCCCCCCCCCAAACAAAACAAAACCAATGAGACAAAAACCCAACCAAGGAAACTGAACAAAAAAAAATACAACAATGAAAACGAACAAAAAAACCCCAAAACTAACTTCCTTGCCATTTAGTGGTGGAATAAATGAACATGTAATGCAATATAAGCTTACTTATAAAAAAGTTTGCATTTCACTACGTAATGGAAAAGGCATATCTTACCATAAGTTTCATGGCTGCTTTTTTTTTTTTTTTTAGCACAGTGAAATGTTTTTCTCTCTACATTTTAGTCCACAGAATAACTTCTTCCCGCATGTTTTACCCAAGTTAGGCTTTGAGCTATAGAGGGACTCTACCAGTTGAATTGTTTTAAGTCCGTCGTGCTGACTGCACCGTAGTTGCACACTGCTGATTGTGTGACAGTAATTACTCATGAATAATTGGGTACAGCTTGATGGAAGATACAGTTGGTCTATTACAAAATACAGTTTGTCTGTTTTTGAAGGGAAGTGGATAAGAGGATATCGTTGGTTTCTAGTTTGAGAAGTACTGAAGAAAGGCTGCCTGGCCATTGATAGAGTAGGTACAGCTGCGATCTGCAGTGATGAGTATGCAGATGTTAAGCAGAATAGTCAGGCAACTGTTTGCAAGCTTCAGTGAAGTCCTCAGTGACTATTGTTTTAATACAGTTTTCACTAACATGTCCTAGTGCTTTTGTCGTTACTGCTTGTTTGAACTGCTTCACACCTGTAACAACTTTAGGGTGCAGCGCTCAAGTTCCTGTTTAAGTTAGAAACAGTGATGTAGTCCAGAGACTTTATCTTAATTTTTGCTTCTGTAAGACACAGCACAAAAACATTGAAGGAAATACACGAGTGATCTTTCTTAGGCAGGCTGTTCCTACAGTTTTGTGCCGGGACTATCTCAAGGTAGCGGTGTTTGTCCTTGCCGTGAAATGTTGAGTGACTTGAGTGGTGTTTGTGGAAGGACCTGCCTTAAGACTCATCAGTTCTTGAAATGACTGTTCCAAACTGCCTAGTGCGCAGCACTTTGTTGTTTCTAAAGCAGTCAAAGCAGGATACATATTGGAAAAATGGGCTATTTATACAGGTCTCTAAACATGGGCTTACTATATTTTCTGCCTTCAGTTTTGAGTATCTTCATCTGAACCGCGTGCTGCTTTGTTTCCAGCAGTGTGCAGAGAAATGGAGATGGGCTACAATAGCTTATCAGGCTCGTATTGTTTATTTGTTGTAAACCACAGCTGTCTGTTGAGTGCCAGCTCGTGACTGACAAACAAATGAGTTTACCCTTGGTCTATTTGAAAGTGATACTGAAAATCTCCACATCCTGTATTTTAATTTTTGTGTCCTTCTTTGTCATTTTCCCAATGAAAATTACCCTGGCACTGATCTCAATGTTAATGTATTCCTGCTTACATTTGACTTCTGAATATGTTATGGCTAATTATCATTACACAGGACGAGAGATCAGAGCCCTGACTGAGGTGCTTGGTATGGGAACAAAAGGAGGCCAACTCTGCATCCTGGCACAGGGCCCAAAAATTGTGACTGAGCATCTTGAAACTGGTGGAGTCTGGGGAGGGGAGGGGGGGCTTGTTGGCTTTTTTTTTCTTAGTTTCATTTTATTATTTTTTATGAACTGGGGGAGGGGCCAGGATGGGGCTAAAATTTCCCCTTGAACATGATGTCAATATGTTGGCATGTCTCCTTTTATTAAGATGCCATCCAACTGATAACAAGTCCTGCTGTGTTTTACCAACATAAAAAATTAGACTGGAGACCAGGGAGCGGCAGGTGGCTTTTGGCACCAAGAAATAATCACACTTGATGTGGAAAGTAAAGTAAAAGGAGCCATCTGTTCACTGCAGGAGGACGTGAAAAATCACATTAACATATTGTCACTAACATCATGAAATACACAGTTAATAATAAATTTAGTTATCATGGCAAGCTGCATTGGATGCTTCCTTAGAAAAAGTATTGTGTGGAAGATGTGCTTGCTCACATCCTCTTACTGAGATATATCCTTTCTTATGTGGAAGTCCGAACCCCACCATTTGTCACTGCCTGTGTGAGCACACACGCGTCTCCTCTGCTGGGAGCGTGAATGGCTTTTCAGAGTCCCTCTTCTGCCTTTGCCCTTTCATCTGCTGAGCTCATATCCATCCTTCTTTCCTGACTGCCAGGCAAGCGCAATAAATGGTTGAAAAGGGAGGAACTGGAAATCCAATAGAAGGAAATGAAAAGCCCAGAAAAAAGGAGGAGTCCTATGTTAGGTGTATTTGCAGTGAGTGCTGAAGGTCTGCTCTAATGTCCACTTAAGTCCTTGGGAAGCTTTTCTTTTGCTTTCATTGGCATTGCATTAGAGTTGTGGTGTCGAAGGTGTTTTTGATAGGAGCTAGTTCCTTCTTTTCCTAGCAGCTGAGTTTATTACCAGTTTCATTAGACATGCACATAGCCTGCAAAATCAGCCGTCAGGTCGGGAAATCTTTTAACCTCTTTTCTGTCTTCCATGTAGTAGGGTCTGCTGAATCCTGTGCCGAGTGTGTCTGTGAGAGCTGAGCGCTAAACTAGGAACCAACTGTCCCATTGGTGGTTTTCGGACAGAATGGCTTCGGGCAGGTAGTGCTGATCTGAATCAAGGCCGCTGAAAACCTGAAATAAGGTGTAACAAGGATGTCCTCTTCCACTCTTAAAGAAAAACTTTTAGTAAAAATATACTTAAATGGTGTCGTTCTACTCCATGTATGGCGTACTTCACATTTTGGTCTGGGAGGTGTTTGAGCTTCAAATGGATCACACAGAAAGACTTACTGCTTTTTAGTCATCTGTGCAAAAACTCACAGTCCCTGAGGATGAACCTGGTTCCTCCTTTCTGGTACGTTGGTCTTAATAAAAGAGGATTTGAATTGTGCCCCCTCCAATCTGTGTGACTTTTTTGAGCTTGGAGTGAGAACTGAAATAGTACACAACTATCAAAACAGTTAGCAATAATCGCCTAGCAGCATACAGTTGAAGGAGGGAGGCCAAATGAACTGCAATGGGTCATATACTGTAGGTACCTGTTGTTTAACAATTAGCGTCTTAACCCAATGCAGCATCTCAGGGAGGAAGGAGAGGTTTATTTCAGAATTTTATATAGCTTTGTTCCCTTCAGAGTGATAGTCCTCACATGGCTTTATTGTCACTAGTGAAAAAACAGAAGCAGAAATTAATTCATTTCAGTGTCTGCTTTCTTGTCTACATTGGGGATGAGTTGTCTGTCACTATTTACCTGTGTCGCTGACTAATTCCACGGATGTCTCAACACAGGACCAGGTTATAGCGAAGTCTCTCAGTCAAAACCATACATCTTGTATTTCATGCAAAAGTAAAGAAAATGGTTTTCAAAGATTAGATTGTGAAATGATATGAATGTCCTAAGCACCTGAAACAGAATCGGGGCAGTGGGTTATGTGCGTCTCGAGGAGACTTCTCGTTCTTGCTCGCTATCTCGGGCCAGGCATTTTTGTGACTTAAATGGCTTCCTCCACAAGATGACAAGGTCGACTGTCGTTTCCTGTCCACCTAACCAAGACTTCAGCCAACAGTGTACCCAGCAGTTCATGAATTAGCATTTGTTGGTGCAGTGCTGTCTTCTCACTTGCCAAGTATGCTTTATATTGTGGTGGGGACGGTTACTAGCTCTTGAAAAAATGTCTGCGGTGTCTTTGGTAACAGGCATGCACGTGTGTGCACCATCCGGAGACCTGCTTGATCAGGAATACCCAGAGCTGTTTAATGAAAATGTATGTTTTGGGAAGACCTTAGATCTGCAGGTGTCAAGACTCAATACTAAGAATGCGATGTCCTGTATGTTGGTTGTCAAGCTTCCTCCAGCTGTTTTTGGTTTGTCTGGCATCTTGAGATGGGGCATGGGGTTAGCTGGGTACCACTCGGTGCAGGCTGTGCTCGCTGGTAGCGTTGTCGGAAGGCCGGCTGCTCTGCTTTCTGCACGGGTCGCTGTAGTGTTTGAGGGATTTGTAAGCACTAATAGATATGTCCTCACAACCTCCCTTGAAGTAGGACATGGTGATATGTTCATTTAAAAAGATGAAGATTGAAGCCTGGAAAGAGCAAGCAACACCCACACACAGGCAGTCTGGGGCAGAAACAAGTATTGAATATAATTAGTGTCAATCAACCTGGCCTTATGGAAAATAGATCTTGTCAAATGAACTTGATATCTTTTTTGATGAGATTATGAGTCTGGCTGATAGACTTCTCTTGGTACTGAATGATAGTTGAATTCAGAAACTGAAATGATGCAAAATTATCACAGACATTATTAAATGGATTAAAAACTTGCTAACTGAAGTCTTAAAATGCAACTGTAAACAGGTTACCAGTGTTGAGCAGGTGTGATTCTAATGATATCCTGCAGGAACAGCTTTTGAGTCCTGCACTGTTATACCTCATCATTCTCCATTACTGACACAGAAGAAAATACAGTGCTACTCTTAGGGATGGCATGATGACGTCTGGAATGTTCAGCAGCAGAAGGGGCCGCTTGCTGATGCAGAGCCACGTGGATTTCATGAGGGGAGGAAACAGTTTCCTTCATGTGGCGAAATGCAAACCTGTGTGTCTGAGAGCAGAGAGTGCAGGCCCTGCGTAGTATGGGAGAGGCTTTCTGCAAAGCAGTGACTTGGAATAAGAATGGCGGGTCAGAGCGACTAAACAGCTCGAGGTGAGCAGTGCTCTAGCTAAAGGTGCCGTTAGGGTTCTTGAAAGGCACTGAGAAATTAACAGCTAGAGATTTTAAATATTTCTGTGCCCAGAAAGGCTTGTGACTGCTTTTTTTTTTTTTTTTTTTAAAGAAAAAAATGATGTGCATGGTACTGGGGCTACTTATTCTAGTAGTGATATGAAACTTAAGACAGCATGAAGAAAAGTGTGAAAAAGACCAAAAAATTGAATGAGAGTTCTCTTGGGAAAGTTGTCCACTTGATCTCTTCAAATTAAGAAGGGAGAAAGCTAAGGAGAGGTTGAAATAGCAGCCAGAGGCATTGGGACTTGGGTAATAAATGTTCTTCAGTAAAGGGACATAAACCTGCAATGAGACAACTGCGTAGTAAGAGACCGTGTCTGCAAGCTGAAGTTAAACAATTCTACGCTTGCAGGTGTAAGTTTTCACAGTGCAAGGTAGGTTTAATTTTTCCTAGCTTGAGATTTTGGTAGAAAAAGCAACCAAGGGGTGTTTTCGGTAAGGAAACAATACCTGCAAACTAGACTTTGAATATCCCTGTTTTAGTCAATAATCCATGCCATGGCCCTACCTGTAAGGCCTTTCTTATGTTCTAAAGCCCCTGAGCAGAAAACCTTTGCTTGGAGTAAAGTGAAATCATTGAAATAGCAGAATGTTTGGCCACTAACAGTTCACTTTGCAAGTAAAATGTCACTTGTGGGGAAAAAGCTGTATATATTGACAGCCTTTTTGTGTTCTGACAGGCCTTTCTAGTTTATTAGCTGCATCATTTTGTACATGATGGACCTCTCTGTGACTGTGGAAATCCGAGGCAGATGGGCTCTGCAGTCAGCCTGAGGGGACAGGAGGAAGGCGACTTCAGAACTCTCAAGTACCCTGAATTTTCTGCCTTTCATCACAGCGGTTAAGGGACCCACAGAGACTGACAAAACTGCGGGAGCTCCAGGAGGATCTTAACGGGTGGCCGGGATTGAAGGGAATGGGCAATGCCTGGTTTCACGGGGAGAGTCGCCTGGAAGGTGGTAGTGGCATTTTAAGGTGGGAAAGGGGATGTGAGAAGGTTGACTGTGTGAACATGAGCAAATGTGCTACATGATGGTTTCCAGTCTTCTCTTCCCTGGCTTGCTTGTCGTCTTTCCCTACTTGTCTTTACCTTTTCTTATTTGCAGATATCCTTCTGCCTGCACGGGGGTGTAGAGGTCCCATCTGTTTACCAGCAGGCAGGGAGTTAGTGTCTTCCAGCTGATGGCATCTTAAAAAAAATTGACTCGTGACTCTTTTAATGAATATAAGCTGCAAGTTCCCTTAGCTGCTGGGTACCAGGATCAGGTTATTTGTTGCTTGGAAGTGCTTAAAGAAATCAGTGTTATTAGCAAAAAAAAAAAAAAAAAAGGTTTGCAAAGCTGTACAGCTTGGCAAGTTTTTGTACATAAAACGGCTATGCACTGTTTGCATTGTGCTGCTGCTGGAGGTGTCCAGCCTGATCTCTGGCTTTTTAGCAGGGTGCTGCACCAAAGGGGAATGTCTGTCTCCTCCCGACAGCTTAGTCAGGCCACGGTTGGCTGGGTAAGTGAGCCCGATGGAACAGCGCAGCGGTAGGGTGTGCGGTGGTGATGCAAGACACTTCTTTGTCTGAAAAATATTGAACGTTGGGTGCTTTTTTCTTTTCTATCAATCCAGTGTTCATTTGTGTTGTGGAACTGCCTATGCTTGCAGGACTGCTTGTGGAGTGACAGGCAGGAAAAGGCTTTCATTTCACCTGCTGATGCTCACTAGTAGCTATTTTGGATAACTTCACTGTGGAATTTCAAGTCTAAGTAGAGATTTGACGGCCTGATAGCCAACGGTTTGTGTATCTAGATGCAACAAAACTCTTCCCGAGCACATTGTGATGTGGAAAATGCCAAGTGAGACAGTCTCATGCCAGCGTTTCAGTGGGAATGTTGCAGAATGGGGACTTGCTCAATTGGGTGAGGGTATCAGAACAGTCTCTTATTTGTAATTACAGTTGTGCATATTTTAAAGGACGAGAATGTTTTCTTTTGTTTTCAGAAACATTGTGAAAGCAGAAACAAAGCCCTTTCAACACATGTCCTCCTATTGAATGGAAATTGAGTTACAAGGGAGCATTGCCATACGTATCCCAGCATGTTTATACACATTTTGATCCTTGGAATAATAAGAGGAGTGTGCTATTTATTCTCTCATTTACATAACTAATTGAAGCATGGTCCTTATTTTGATGATGGGTCTGTGTAATAGAAATCTCCTTATAGCCCAGTAGGAGACTGGGGAGATAAATACCTTTGAGGTCCAGTCTTCTTCCTTCAGTACTGTAGCATGCTTGAAGTGGTGCTAAAGATTTGCAGAACATCTGGCAGTAGCAGGTGGCAGTTTACCTTTCAATATGTTATTTAAATGACAATTTAGTTAAGCCTGCAAATAATAATAGTAATAAAAACAGTCTCACATATATTCATGTCTTAGAGTAAAGGAGGTTTCTGAGCTGAGTTATTGAGCCCTTTTCTTTCTAGGCTCTGCCTGTGCTGTTTCTTTCCTGGTGTGCTTGCTGTTTGTACTGAAAGTGGGAGTGCGCACCCTGGCCTGGGTAGGAAGGAGGAGACTCTCTTTACTGCCAAACACACAGCTGCGGAGTAGGTTTCCTCAGCAGGGCTTGTGCCTGGGGTTTGCATTCTTCACCCCGGTGCCTGAAACGAAGCATCGTATTGCATCACTGGTACATTAAGGTGAGAGATCAAAGACGACTGGAGTTGTCAGCAAGGAGCTTGCTGTCGTGGTTGAATATTCTGTATCACTCTGTATCCCATCCACAGAGAGAATGTCTTCTGCCTCGCATAGTGACTTACAGGTAGCGACCAACTAGGTCTGTCTGAGGTGTAAGTCAGTAGCCTGTGTGATCCTTTGGAAGTGGTGCTCTTTAAAGGTTACCTCTGATAAATGCTTTCAGACCAGGAGCAGGAGTAGCACCTTTATCTATTTCTGTGTTGCATGTGTTGTCCCACCTGTTCTGCAGACAGTCATTCATTTCAATGGCATAAACAATGTGACTGCTTAGGGTGGGCAGCATGCAGTGGTAATGAGAATCTGGTTAGTACAAAAGAGGCTATGCTTTCTTACATTATTAATTGACTAATGAAATTAAGGTCTTATTTACAATTGGAAAACTGACTGTAGCTGTAAACATGCTGGTAAAGCATTTAGGCCACAGAAGATGGAAGACGAGACAGAGGAGGTGATGCATATTCTATTGGAAAAGGTGGAGAAATGTATATAAATATGTTTGACCAGTAAAGCTGACGGTTGCAAATGTCACTGTTAAAGAAATGATTTTCACTCTGTACTAGCGCATGAATATGACTAGGTGGATTATTATTGGAGGTAGTACTTTTCTGTTGGCTGAGGTTAGGGATTTTGAGAAACAGATTTGTTTGCAGAAGAGAAAGACCATTGCAAAAATAAAAATCTAAGAACACAGTCAATCTTTCTTCCTTAGTGAGGGTTGTGAGTGTAAGCGCAACCTTGGAAAGGGTCATATTTGCACTTGGAGGGCTTGGGGGGAGGAAGGAGCAGCAGCTGTGTATTGAAGTCAGTTTGGTTTTGAAGGATGATGAATGTCTTCAGTATAACTGGAGTTTTGTTCTGGATGTGTTAGGCAAGGTAGGGAATTGGGAGAGGGCCAGGCAACAGAAGTGAAAAGATGTGGATGAATTTGTTAGAAGTAGTGCTACCTCCAGGGACAGGTTTTTCCAGAGGTGCTAAAGAGACATTGTGACTTGTCGCTGGTACTGGTTGATGGAACTTTTGGTGGTGCTTGGGTCCCTGTGACACACCAGTAGTGCTTCTGCGGTCTCAGTTTGGTTTCCAGCTACTTCACCTCTTCGTATTTCACCCAGCGGGGTAGAACATTCCAAGAAAAGCAGTGGAATGGCCTTTGTCGTGTAGCTTTTTCGTCCCATTTCAGGGCTTCCTTGGGATCTGTTGGCCCATTTGTAGCAGGACCGTCGTGGAACCACGCTCAAGAGAAGTGAGCCTGTAGGTAGAAATAGTTTGGTTGAGATGTGACCGGGTAGAATAGCTTTCCCACTAATAGGAAGTCAGTTCTGTTCTCATGCAGGGATGGTAAAATCCTTTCAGGGTTTTCTCTAGGGAAGGAAAAAACCAGACCCAGAAATCCTACTCTCCGTATTTTAGTAAAGGGTAGGTGGTCTGGACTGTTTGTTCTTTTAGGGTACTTTCATGGTCACGGCAGTGAGACGGCGCCCCTGCTGAGAGATGTAAGGGAACTGGTATTGGGGAGTATTTACTTTTTGGCACTGCTTCATTACCTGCTCTTTATAATTTATAGTGCCATATGGAACAAGGTTGATAACTACCCGTCTTTATGAACACACTGGTTTCATTTACCTGAAGCAGGCTTTTCAGTTTTGAATGGAATCAGAGATATGTTGTTGCCTCATTACAGTCCAATTAAAACGCGGTTTTAACCTAACGCTAGGTTGATTATTAATTGTCTGGAAGGCCTTTTTCCTTCTGTGCCTTTAATTAGGATTTCCCATTACAGCCTCATCCAGAAGCACAGAGCACTGGAAACCGAGCAGTGTCACGGTGCGATGCGGTGGGTAGATGGGTTCAGACCTGTGCACAGAGAGCCAGTACAGGGCAAATAGTCTCCAGTCTGTCTTCCCAGAGTGACAGGAGACTTGTGCACATCACAGCTGGAGTTTCTCATCCTAGACCTTCAGCTAAACGTCTTAGAGGTTTGACTCTGTTGTTCGATGGGGGCTTGTTTTGCCATGAGGTGGGACAGGATTTTAGGGGCTATTGTGGGGGAAAAAAAAACAACCAAAACAAAAGCCAAAGAACATGATTGATGGGTATCTCTGACAGGGAATAGCATGGCCATAAGAATACGGCCCCGGATTTCGTTTTACTGGTAGCTATATTTATAGAGGATCTTGGGACAAAAGTGACATGATACCTTTCCCTGGATGTATCCTCTTTTACAGTTATCCTTGCAATAACAAAGCAAAGGTCTGGGCAGCCTCAGGCAGGGGTTGATTGCTGCAGGGATACTGATTTATTTCAGTGGGTAAACTGGTTCTTTCTGATGAAGATCATTCAAGGCTAGGCAGGCTCCTCCATAGGCCTGACAACTGCCCGTGCAGTTGCTTTCAAAAATGATGTATGTTACAGTTGGTTTTTTTTTTCCTGTTGGTACCTGAATAGCTCCTTTTTTATCTGTTCATTTTGTGATGGAAACTTAAGAAGTGCCGGGTTACAGGGAGCATCGAAGAATGCAGTGATTGTGTCTTCAGGTGTGCGGTGGGAACCAGGCTGGAAATATTTGGGCTTATGTGCTTTCCAGTATTTTTTAATCTCTTTGGCATTTAATCATTGCGAAGAAAACTTAATGGAAAGGACTTCAGAGGAAGGTGTTGTTACTTGGAACTACATATGGTAAAATGCCTCGTTTCACTTGGCTGGTACCATACTATATGGAATATCTTGTAAAGGTATTGCTTAGGGCCAAAGGTTTCCCAGCTGGGGTTTGTTTTGAGAGGGAATGGCTTATTCTCACATACTGCACAGCAGGAAACCTTCTGTCTTGCACCTCTCCAGTGATTTAAGTGTTTAGCTAAGGACTTAAATGGGTTAGTAGACTAGCACCTTCAGGGAAGTTGCTCTTTATAATTTAACTTTCAGAGAGCAGGTTATAGTGCTCTCAAACAGTTGTGTCAAAGACCCAGCAAAAATTAATGGCTCAGAACTAATGGCAAGCTTTCCAGGATGTTGCTCTGATTTATTGAGTGGTGCTAAGCTCCAGCATCCTTGTGTGGAGAGCACTTGTCTTCATATAAGGGGGCTAATATTACCTCAAGCTGTTGTCATTTGACTTGGTGAAATTGCTTAGATGCTACTCTGGGTGTAGATAGCTGGTGGTGATTACTCTTAAGCATTCGAAGAGCAGAAGCCCTGGGGAAAGGCTGATTAGCTGCCCAGGAGGATGATGTTCCAGCCATGTAAACAAACTCCTGAAGTCTCCTGGTCATAATGAGGACCAGGCCCCAGTGACAAAGCCCGCTCTGCTCTGTGCTGCTGCATTGAAGTTGAGCAATTTGCAAGGGGAAAGTGATTGGAGTCAGTCCCTGTGATGCACGTAATCCACTAATCACCACTCTGAGACTTCTGGTGCTCAGAAACAGCAGGAGGGAATTGGCTTTTATGAGCTGAAGGAGACAGTGGCATATGTTGTGGAGGAGCCGGGGGGGAGGAGGGACTACTTAAATATTTATAGATTAAGGGTACATTGGGATCCCTTCTGTCTTCTCTGTGCCTGGTTCCCCCACTTTCTCTTGGGGATAATGAGACATAAAATCTCCTCAGCCTTACCTGTGTTTTAACTCAGAAGCACCCAGTCTGAACCTCCTTCGTGCTTTCACGCTTGCAGTAATGGACTGAGTGGATATGAAGCCATTGCAAAATGTGTCTTGTCACCATCCATGTCGCAGGGCTGTCTCAGTTTTCCTCCAAAAACATGACAACTGAAAAAGCATAAGAGCATCACAGCCTGGACACTTATGGAAAGAGAGGTTAGAAGTGAAATGAACTCAAAAGCAGATTAGTGGCAGGCAGATAGCAGCTTCTTACAGAAAGCTGTCTGCGATGCTGTCTTGAATCTCTGCCCCAAGCACCCCAGGGTGCGAGGGCAGAAGAGCTCTAAGGTTCCTTCCTACCTCTAATTTTAATATGGATTTGTCTTCCTGCAGGTGAAAAGTGACCTTTTCATTGGATTGCTCCTCCTTCTGTGATTACTTTGCATGTGTAAATTCACCCTCCCTTTTATAACGCAGGACATATTTCATATGGTGCACAGTCCCAGAGAAGCAGTTGACTGCTGCAGCCAAAAAGCTTTCATGTGCAGAGTGCTCTGTTCAGTCTTAGGTATGGAACCTGTGAAGGAGATGGAAGAGGCTGGGGAAGAAGTAGACCTCACGCTGCATCATCCTGTTAACTTGGAGCAGCCCACTGTGGTGATAGTAATAGAGTAACAGTGCCCCGCTTAGGAGTGGGAGGCTGGAGGAGATGCCCAGTGTCACCAGATCCTCTCTGCTGTCGCAGGCAGGTGTAGTATTGACAGGCGTGCGACAGCAAGTGATGTCTGTGAGCAGGATGACTTCAGGAGCTCTTCCCTTCGAGATCTGGGGAAAACGACTGTGACATTGAAACTGAGGAGCAGTGCGTGTTCCCTTGCTCCAGCCAGGCAAAAACTGCATAATTTTGTGGCTTGTGTTTTCCTGCTTTTGGTCTGCTGTAGTAAATGAGTTTCTCCACAAGGTGCATATTTTTCTCAAGTGCTGCTCACTCTTTTCATAAATGCTCCTAAAGTATTTTAGAGGGGATATAAATATCGCGATAGTCATCTTATGCAGCAAATAGGCCCAGGATATGAAGAGAATCATTCAAAGCTGCCGAACGTGTCGATAGTCCAGCCGAGAGCTGTACGCCGTGTGCTCAGTACCCAAATGCAGGGTAGTATCCTGTTGCTCACCTTCTCTGCCACATCTAAAATAGCGTGGGAGAGGCTGTGAGAAATTCTGCCCACGACCTTTTTTGAAAAAGACCACACACAACTTTTGTTAAACTGTATTTGCTGTTTGCAGTGTAAGTTGACTTGGTTTTATATTCATATGCATCCTCAAATACCTTTACTTTCATGATCCAACTATTTCCACGCGCTGTTTTGCTCTTAATTTCTAAAAGTTTCCATGTGGCATCAGCAAGTCAGACCCAAGTCTGCTCTTACTTTGCTGGAAGGAGTCCTTTGTCCCATTCAGGTTATCGGCTCTTTTAAGACCTATTAAAACCCGTACTTATATAAATCACATATTAAATGGTTTAATATTCGGTATTAAAAATGTATAAATCAGTTCTAATTAGTTAAAACTGTTGCTGTACTAAAGATATGCCCCTCAAATCCAGTATAGTGCAACAGTCCTTGAAAGTTGTTGCAGAGCCTGTGTGAATGCTTTCCGAGAGCTCAGTTGATGTGCTGCTGGGTCTGCTGGAGAAAGCAAACCACACTCTGCATTGACAGTGCTCCGCAACGGTGTGTGATGAAGGGCAGCGCATTTGTGATGTTAAACAGAACTTGGGATTATTCTTGTGGCTGTCATGTAATTGGCTTCTCATCTTGCTCTGTGTAATGGTGTGGAGTTGGGGTGCACGAGTGCCACTGCTGCCTCGTATCGCAGGGACTGGGTCTTCTCCTTGGTAAGCGAGTTGGAAAGAGCTGTTGCTGGACTGTGTGTCAGGCCACTGCAGTGTTACAGTAGGTTAAGGAGTATTTCTCTGCTACTGCAGCATAAACCTCTCATAAATCAGTTTTGAGCTAACTGCAGCTTCTGTACTGTGTTCGAGAGAATTATTTACATTCCATTCTCCAAGCTTGGGTTAAAATTAATGGCCTATCTATGCGGCGTAGCTTCTGGCAGATACTGGCATGAGTTGCTTCACTGGCTGGAAGCGACTGGAACTGTTACCTGTGATCGAGCAATAGTTGCACCCATCAGTCGTCAAGCCACTGAGTGCTTTGCTACTTGCTTCACACTTCACTGATCTTTCACCGAAACCTTCCTGTTCGGTTTTGCGGTAGAAGTATTGTGATCTCTGAAATAGCAGCCACTGCACTTCTTTTAATTTGCCAATGGTGTCACTGCTGCACCACAAGATTTGTGTTTTCCTGTAGACTTGAAGAACTAGCAGCAAGAGTGGTGTTCAGAGGGCTGGCCGAAGCAGTGGACAAAGGGCACGTTGCTGCCGCTCTCCCTGAGAACTGATGTGAGGGTAATACGGGCACCCTTTTTGTCCGCTGGTCCTGCTGTACTTCTCCCTTGTCTCCGTGCTGCACTTCAGCAGGAGTGAGATGGCAGCTCTGCGTGCCACAGCTGGTACAGCTGAGGAGGTGCTGGAGCTGCTGGGCTGGGCCTGGGTTGTGCTGGAGCATCTCCAGCAGCGAGGGATGAGAGGCGAGCAGGGCATGCTGCTGCCAGGCCCCCCTCTGCCACCGCGCTCCCACGCCTGGAAGCCCGAAGGGGCCGCGCTGGCCTCTAGCTGTGTCTCCTCTCGGGTCCACAGCCCGAAGAACTGGGAGGAGACTGGATGTTTTGTCTTCGCTGTGCTTGCGTAGGGATTCCCTCTGGGCTTCGGAGGTGGTTTTGAGGTTGGATGTGGTGTGTTTACTTAAAGCGGTGATTATGACATCCTTAGCCATATCGAAGCTTCCAGTCACCACTGCAGTGTAAACAGAAATGCGTTCAAAGAAGCCCTCAGACGTGGTTAATGAAATCTGTTGGTTTCAAAGCCCCAGGCTTGCCCCGTCCCAGTTCACTACTGCTAGTTTCCTGCCTGGGTGGAAGCTGCTTGTTTGGGGATTTTATTTATTATTACTGTGTTTTAAATCAGGGATACTGTGTTTCTCCTGACAAAGAACTGACATTGTTCAGCAGCAGCAGATGTGCCTGCTTTGACGGAATTGCCAACACATGCATTTAATCTTTTTTATAAGTGTCAGGCTATAGTTTAAACAATAGGATGGCACCCTATAGTGAGACCTTAAGCTGAGGGGAAGCAGAAATCGACTTTTGTTGCTGTTGAGTGGAGAAAGGGGAAATCCTGTAAACTAATTAGCTCATTTGGCTCAGATGTCATTTCTGATCAAACCACTTACTGCTGCTTTCTGTGGCAGATCGGATGTCTTTTGCATTGAATGCCATTCAGCAAGACCAAAAAGTGTCTAGGGCACCTGTCATCTGCTCTGTGGGGATGCTGGGTATGCAATTAACAACTGCATATAAAAACTCCACCGGATTTATTTCAGACACTGGAGTTTGGTTTTGTTGCGTCAAAGGGCATTTCTAGGGGGTTGACCAGATGTCAGTGAGCTTCAAGATTTTGTCTTCTGCCTGGTTACTGGGAATTCCCAGGGAACAGCTTTTGTGGAAGAGACACAGCCTACGGAAGAGCGTCGGGGTATGGTGTTACCTGTGCTGGTGAGCCTCTGCCTTGTTTCTACATGGATCCAGAAGTCAAGAAGCAGCCGTGTCTATGGGGGTGAGGAGGCTACGTGATTCAGGACTGGACTTAAGTCCCTAAAACTGTAGTCCCTGTATTGTAGTGAGTATTCAAGGGACTGATAAATAAGGAGCGTTAGCTTTGAACAATTGATGAGTACAATCAGCACCGATGACTTATAGAGAAGTCAGGGTGTTTGTGGGATTAATGCCTATTGGCATTTGACTTGTATTGACATTACAGAAAAGCACGTGGTTCAGTTTTTTGACAGTGTCAAACTCAAGGGTAGCCTGGGCTGTAGTGACCATGAAATGGTCGAGTTTGA
Source organism: Pluvialis apricaria (assembly GCA_017639485.1). Classification (NCBI taxonomy): domain Eukaryota; kingdom Metazoa; phylum Chordata; class Aves; order Charadriiformes; family Charadriidae; genus Pluvialis; species Pluvialis apricaria. The sequence goes on from CM030010.1 coordinate 84,450,367, forward strand.
AATCCTCAAGGCAATGAGGAAGGTGCGCAGCAGGCTGACGACCCTGGACTTCAGGAGAGCCGACTTTGGCCTCTTGAAGAATCTGCTTGGTATGGTGCCGTGGGATGAAGTGCTGGAAGGAAGAGGGCTTCAAGAAAGTTGGTTAATATTCAAGGACCACCTCCTCCAAGCACAGCAGCAGTGCATTCCTACAAAGAGGAAGGCAGGCAGAAAAGCCAGGAGGCCTGCGTCGGATGAATAAGGAGCTCCTGGAAGTGACCAAAAGAAAAAAGGAGGCCTACAGGGAGTGGAGACAGGGGCGGGTAGCCTGGGAGGATTACAGAGGAATCGTTCGAGCAGCCAGAGAGCGGGTTAGACAAGCTAAAGCCCAGCTAGAACTAAATCTGGCCAGGGACATTAAGACAAACAAAAAATCCTTCTATAGGTATGTCAGCGAGAAAAGAAAGACTAGGGAAAATGTAGGCCCTCTCCAGAAGGATACGCAAGAACTGGTTACCCGGGACAGCGACAGAGCTGAGGTACTCAATGACGTTTTTGCCTCAGTCTTCACAGACAAGGACAGCAGCCGCACTGCCCAAGACGCAGACTGCAAAGGAGAGGATTGGGAAAACGGAGCACCGCCCACTGTAGATGAAGATAAAGTGAGAGACCACCTGAGGAACCTGAAGGTGCACAAGTCCACGGGACCCGATGAGATACATTCGCGGGTCCTGAGGGAACTGGCAGATCAAGTCGCGAAGCCACTAGCCATCATATTTGAGAAGTCGTGGCAGTCTGGCAAGGTTCCTGCCAGCTGGAAAAGGGGAAACATAACCCCTATTTTCAAAAAGGGAAACAAGGAAGACCCGGGGAACTACAGGCCAGTCAGTCTCACCTCTGTGCCTCGCAAGATCATGGAGCAGATCCTCCTGGAAACTCTGCTGAGGCACATAGAAAACAAGGAGGTGATTGGCGACAGCCAACATGGCTTCACCAAGGGCAAGTCATGCCTGACAAATTTAGTGGCCTTTTACGAAGGGGTTACAGCGGCAGTCGACAAGGGAAGATCTGCTGATGTCATCTACCTGGACTTGTGCAAAGCATGTGACACTGTCCCACACGATATCCTGGTCTCCAAATTGAAGAGACATGGATTCGATAAATGGACCATTCGGTGGATAAAGAACTGGCTGGATGGTCGCACTCAAAGGGTGTTGCGGTCGACGGCTTGATGTCCAAGTAGAGAGCAGTGACGAGTGGCGTTCCTCAGGGATCAGTACTGGGACCTGTACTATTCAACATCTTTGTTATCAACATGGACAGTGGGGTAGAGTGCACCCTCAGCAAGTTTGCTGATGATACCAAGCTGTTTGGCGAGGCAGACACGCTTGAGGGGAGGGATGCCATCCAGAGGGACCCGGACAGGCTGGAGAGGTGGGCCCAAGCCAACCTCCTGCAGTTCAACAAGGCCAAGTGCAAGGTCCTACATCTGGGTCGGGGCAATCCCATGCACAAATACAGGCTCGGCGGGGAATGGCTGGAGAGCAGCCCTGTGGAGAAGGACCTGGGGGTGATGATTCATGAGAAGCTCGACATGAGCAAGCAGTGTGCGATCGCAGCCCAGAAGGCCAACCGTATCCTGGGCTGCATCAAAAGAAGTGTGGCCAGCAGGTCAAGGGAGGTGATTCTGCCCCTCTACTCCGCTCTCGTGAGACCCCACCTGTAGTACTGCATCCAGCTGTGGAGTCCCCAACATAAGAAGGACATGGACCTGCTGGAGCGTGTCCAGAGGAGAGCCACGAGGATGATCCGAGGGCTGGAGCACCTCTCCTATGAGGAGAGGCTGAGAGAGTTGGGGCTGTTCAGCCTGGAGAAGAGAAGGCTCCGGGGAGATCTTATTGCGGCCTTCCAGTACCTAAAGGGGGCCTACAGGAGAGCTGGGGAAGGACTTGTTACAAGGGCATGGAGTGATAGGACGAGGGGGAATGGCTTCAAACTGGAAGAGGGCAGGTTTAGATTAAACATTAGGAAGAAGTTTTTCACTTTAAGGGTGGTAAGGCACTGGAACAGGTTGCCCAGAGAGGTTGTTGAAGCCCCGTCCCTGGAGGTGTTCAAGGCCAGGCTGGACGTGGCCTTGGGCAACCTGGTCTAGTGAGAGGTGTCCCTGCCTGTGGCAGGGGGGTTGGAACTCTATGATCTTCAAGGTCCCTTCCAACCTAAACCATTCTATGATTCTATGAATTTTTGCTTTTTACTTACCTTTGTGATACTTAGTAACCATTTCTACCACCGGCATTTTTTCCACTGTTACCAGTGAAAAAGGTCAAGAGAATAGGTGAAAGTAAGGCACAAGTGAGAAAGGTGTTTCTTGGCTCTTACTTTACATGATCTGTTTTCATTTAGGTAACTCTTAAGGGTTGCAGTTAGGTTGGCACCTGTGCTTAAAAAAAGCACATGTGAGTGGTGGGAATCTGTCTGTAGCTGTACAAAGAATTGGTAGGTATTTTATTTTGACGCAGCAGCAATTTGTAAAGAACAGCACACTGATAATTTTATCAGGATGATGCTGAACAACTGCAGACAGGTATGTAGTGCTTGCTTAACCTAGAGCCGTTCTTCCCACATTAGTAGGAGGGTTTTTGAGAACACTGTGGCCTGGGGCAGCCACAGCAGAATGGAGGAGGTCTGGAATGATGACTTCTAGCTGAATGCAGTAGAGTCCCTGCAGAAATTGGTCAAAATCTGGATGGCTGTACTTGTACTGTTGTCGTACTTCAGTGGCCTTGAGCTCTCCCAAAGCTTTCTCAGAAAACAAGAAATGAGTACTCAATTTTCCTTTCTAAAGGGAAAGACGTCTGTAAAGTAGCCTCTCTCTCATTGACTCTTGTGTGTTCAATCGGTGCTGTGGCGTGGTAGCAAGCGCAGTGGATCATGCAAGAGAAAAAGAGGGCCAAGTTTTTACCTGGTGTAAGTTTGGCATCTTCCCAACGATGTCGGTGGTGTTATGCTAGTATACATCAGCTGAAAGTATGGTCCAGATGGTCTCGATGAGAGAGAAATATCGTGAGCCTAGTGCTTTCTGTTGCATTGCACTTTATGTGATTATTTCACACCTGTGAAAATTGGTACAAGATCAAAATGGGCATCCATACAGATGTAGATACACACGAAAAGTGCAAGGCACTTGAGAGAGAAGCCCATCTATTTCATCCAGAGAGAGCTGCGCAGTGGAAATACCAATTCCCGGGGTGTCTAAGCTGAAGCACAAATTCATAGTTTTATGTAGTCTTTAGCTGTCTATCTTCGGATTATTACAGTAAAAGCATCTTGCATACAAAAGCAGAAGATAATTTGTGAGGGAGATAGCATTAGCAGGAGTGGTTAAGTATAAATATGAAGAGAATGTGATTGCTTGAGTGACAAACTCAGCAAGCTTTGTTTGACACTGTCATGTCAGATCCCACGCTAGGATAAAACATGTATAACTTCTGTCTTGATAAACATATGGTAAGTGTAGCGGTGAGGGTAATTTTTTGACAGGTCTACCTGCACTATGCTTCAGTAATGCATTGTTGGAAGTCAGTGAAAATTACTTGCCTTGCTCTCTTCAGAACACTCTAAAAGAGAATACCGTTCCTCTATCTCTTCTCTTATTCACATTGTGGAACTATAGGAAAGAGATTATTTTGCTGTTAGCAAGTTTTTACCTCTACCTGTGGTTGGCCTGATCCTCCTGTGATGAAATTCCTCCTGATGGTTCTGCTGAGGGTGTTGGAACTCGTCAGCTGAGGATAGCATTCATTGTAACAGGGGAAAGGACTTTTGACTTAATTTGAACATTACAACTTCAATGTGTTGGGCTGGAAGTTTAGAAGATGTCATTTGGCAGTAAGGGCCAGGTCGACTGATGCCACGTAGCTCGTGTGGAGCTGTGTTGGTGTACGATCACCAGAGATCTGACTTTGAAATAGTTGATGGCAGGCAGCCTTTCCTTAGTTCATTGGAAATAACTGTAGTAGTTGTCAAGACACCCGAGAAGGGCTGTTTAGAAGTGGTTGCAATCATCAGCCTTTGGCATCTGTAGGTCTGTGCAGACAGGATCTGCTATCAACTAACAAGATCTAACCTCGGGCAATTACTGGACACTGTTTTCTTTTTTAAAAAAAAAAATGTAAGAGGGAGGTTTGCATCTCAGTATTTTAGCAGTCGAGTGTAATACAGTAAGAAAGGTGTCAGGATGCATTTTATCTAATACAACGGGATGCTGTAGGCAACACTGTTTGAAATTTGTTGAAAAGCAGGTGACAGCCACCCATGTAAAGAGTCTCACTTCCTTGAAGCGTGTTATGCTGTGCTGTTGCTATTAATTTCACAAGCTCTGCTTGCGAGTGGGGAAGTGAAGGAGTGATGCAGTACTGCTTTACAAGGCTGCCTTGGCCTCAGAGGTTCCTAGGCTATTTAAACATGTTCCATGTAATCCACTTAATTGCATGTGTAAGCTTGTCAGGAGAACTTCCAGCAGAAGCAAACCTATAATACGCTCAGAAGTGGCGGGGGGAAACAAACTGAATGCTGAACTCCTGTGGTGCATTACTGTCTGCCCGGGTTGGGAGGCAGATTTAATTCCAAGGCAATTATTAGAGTAGTTGCTGCTGGATCTTAATATAGAACGAGTCAAGTGTGGCTACTGTAGAGGGCTGACAGCAGGTGTAGCAGAGGGCACTCAGCTGGAATGATAAGCTGTAGGGTAGTGCAACACCTGAGATAAGACGGGGTTGACAGCCTTGACAGTCAGATCTGGTCGGGCTCCTGTTGTGTGAAATCGCGTTGCAACTGCCCCCGCTTCGGAGGGGTCCTACTGGGTTCTATCTGAACTTGGAATCCTTTGTGTTTCTGGCGGGATTGGGGAAAACGTGGTCAGGGGTCAGCATGGACATGCTGCTTCCAGTGCTCCCCTGCAGAAATTGGGGTTTTGTTAAAGGCAGTGCCAGAGCTATGGGTTTCACAGGTATGCACCGAAGTAATTCAGAATTGGAGATCATCAGGCAGGGAACGGATCTCTTCTGTTGGTTGTTTCTCGGTTTGTGTGGAACTCCAAAAGGAATATAAAGCACGGGTGGAACTAGTGGTATTGCTTAGGGTCCCAATCCTGCCAAGAACTGTGCCTTAGGTACAGCACGTACGCACATATTGCCGCCTCCTTGTCAGGATCTGAGCAGGATGATGGCATGTCTGTTGACAAAATCCAGGTGGAATGGGGGAGATGCTCTGTGGTATGGCAGCCTTTCTTCTACGGGCAAAGCATAGTGACTGTCACTCAACAGGCTGCAGAAATTAGGGTCGCTCGGACTCCAGGAGGCCTAAGGAAGCTCAGCTCCTAATGCACATTAGATTTCCCTGGGCCTTGAGAAGCCATTTCTCTTAGAATACTGTGCTAGATGATCTCCAGAGGTCCCTTCCAACCCTGACCGTTCTGTGATTCTGTATGCCCACGTTAAATATGGCAGGGCATTTCACCAGTTGTGTTCAAAAGGTGTTTCTGCGAATTGACTTCTGACACTAACTTTTCAAAAGTTAGAATTGTTGTTTTAATTACTTCCAAAGACTTTTTTTTTTTTCAGATGCGTGACAGGCTAGTACTGTGTTGCACATGCTAAATTAAGAAAATTGATAGAGGAAAGTTCAGCTTTTGTAAATATAGAATGTCTTTCCTGTACCTGTATGTAATTGGGGTCCTGCTTGTGTAGCAGCAGGAAGTAACCACAAATTCAACAGAGAAAAGAAGTCCTAAGTGCTGCGCTTCCTCATTTATAGTGCGGAACCTGGCAGGAATCACCTCTCAATTCTGGAGGGCATCAGTTTATACCTGGCCAAGACTTCATTGTAAATGCCTGTCTGGCATGCAAGCTAAGGAGCGTTCGGGGGAAGCCTTGTGCTTCTTGTAATTATCTTGGAAATGTGGACTGTGAGGACTAACGTGCTTCAGCAGATGATGACTTGCTGCTGCTGTTTCATCTATGTCGTGGAAACAAACACTGGGAAAGGGAGGGTTTATATTATCCACATCTTACACCTTTGTGTTGGCAGAGGAGATGGAAAATAAGATTCTTTTTTTCTCTCCAAAGAACAGTGAGGGTTCTCTTTGAAAACCTAAAATTCTCCCTTACAGAATCACTGTTGAGTTGAAATTGTGAATTCTTTTGTGCAACCTCCAGAAGCAGAAGCAGATTAAAAAGCAAATTATATGGCTAAGAAGGAATTGGTGTGTTTGCAGTCGCACCAACTTCTTGTCTGCTTGTGGGTATAACCCTTCTGCTTGGTCTTGTTTTGCTGGTGACTCTGGAGGGGTCTGACTGCTTTATTTACTGTGTTTGCCAAGTATCCTTGCTAGAGGTGAGGAGTTCTCAATTTGTAGTGGCTCTTCTAATTGACGTGCACAGCCACAAGAGTATTATCCCTGCAGAAAGAAAACTGGGTTTGTTGTCGGTAATGTTCAAGAGACTCTTGAAACCCCCTTTAAGCTACTCAGGTACCAGAAATGAGCTGTGCTGTAAAATTGTCAGAGATGCTTGTCACCTTTGCCGGCTGCCTCACTATTACTTCGTGTCTTGTCAGTGGGTCGATGCCAACTGGAGAGCAAATCCTTGTGGTGGCTGGAGAAATGCATGAGCCATGTGCCGTACCTTCAGCTGCTGCTTCTCTCCTTCCATCCTCTTGGAATGCTCCGTGGCAAGTTTCCCACCATCTTGCTCTTGATCTTTGTGTGCGAGTGAGAGGTATCAGAAAAGCTGACGCCTCACTAAAGCACACATTGAAACCTGGCACAATCTGTGGGTTGGAAAACTTCTGTCCCTTAGTGCTGTTTGTAATCGAGGTAATGAAATGAACCCCAATCACTGCGTTGGGAACCATGCTAGAAAATGTCTGTGGCTCGTGACCTTCCTGTACTGTATCTGTTCCCAGTGCCAGGAGCAAACTCCTCATCTTATGTAGTGCAAGGGGATGTTTCTTCTCTGTGGCTCTACCGTGTGACTTCTCCCTGGTTTCTTTCTCATCCCCTCTACGTAGGAGACCATGCCGAGACCCAAGCTGATGTGTATGCGAAACGCTATCCTTCAAGTGCTCTAGGACTGAAGTGCAGCTGTCACTCTCCGGTGTGAATAACAGGAAATTTAATTTGTTGGGTGGAAAGAGTTAAATGAACTTTAACTGAAAAGCTCTATCTCTCCCTCTCAGGGTAGAAAATAGCCAAGGGCAACAGCGGATGACTAATGTGTAGAATATTGCAATTAGTATAGCAAGGTACTTACAGGGATCAAATTAAAAAATTCATTAACGTACGCACTTAATTAAGAAACACTTTTCGGTTTACATGATAAATTATGACACCTATTAAATCTTCTAGTACAAGCTGTAATGGCTTCTTTGCTCCTGGGCAGAGAACTATTGCCTTTGAGGTCCTTCGAGCCTCCCCAAGGACCAGCAGCATTAGTTACAAGTGTATTAAAAACAATGCTTTCTCTCCTGCGAGGTGCAAGCCCTGCTTTACTGGAAACTAATTTAAAGTTAAGAAACCAGCCCGGGGATTAAGAGACCCATCAGACTGCAAGCACAATGGATGATTAAATAAACAAGAAATGACCTTGAGAATAAAGAAAGAATAAAGTTAGCAAAACGCCGAGGCAGGTCCCAGGGAGGCAGCAAGATCCACGCACTGAGACTGCATACGGGCATTTCCCTCTATGACTTCGCTCGGTCTCCACCCAACTGGCCTGGAGCGTCGAGGGTCCCAGAGTTTCTCAAGGCAGGACCCTCAGCTGCAGCTTTTCCTTCGTGTTTCGGGGTTTGGTTGGGTTTTTTTTGGAGGAAGTCCAAGCACTTGAAGGATTGTAGCATTCGGAGGTCCTGAGCTGGGGGGCAGCAGGCGCTGTGATGCGGGGCGGGAACCACGCTGTTTGTGCTGCTACACTGGGAATGCAATGCATGAAAAGGGGCATAAGTTTCTTATATTCTAATACAGGCCACAGCTGCAGTTTCCAAAGCACCTACTGTTGTACTTTTGGGGGAAAAGAAAATAAAATCCAGCTACTGAAAACACTTTTATCTTTATTTTGGCTTTGTTGTTAGAAAACAGATACAGTTTTGAAATCTAAAATCCAGACTACCAATTTCAAACGGACTGCTAGAGAGGGCTCTGACCTTTAGGAGAATGCTGTTTTCAACTTTGTTTCTTAAATCTGCTAGGCTTTTTAATTTGGATTAATTTATACTTTGCTTATCAAAAAGAGCTCTCTGCACCATTGGCAAAAGGCAAGTGTGGGGTTAGCAACGGGGGTGAACCTCGGCAACATCGGGGTGCCACCCTCTGAGTTCTCTGTGACACTTTCCCAATTACCAAGCGGTGGTCCGTGCTGCACAGAGATGATGTTCGTCCTTTTTCTCAGTTAGTTGAAAACCTGCCAGATAGTTGTAGCTCTTCCCTGATTTTATTGTAATTTTTTTTCCCCATTTCATCTGGATTGTCCCAGATCAAGCTCAGTACTGTAGCTAGCCTGGAACACTTTTGCAGCCAAGCAGGTTAGAAGCATGGCCCAGCTGTGAAATTCCACCTAGCCTTACACAAGCGGGAGCGACAGCATGAGGCACGAGCAGAGGAAGATATCAAGTCTTTGAGTGGTAAAGAGGGACCTGTGGTGTATGCATGCTATAATTCTGTGGAAAATCATTTTATCTGCAGCATATTTTCTGAGCAAAACGTGCAAGAGCTTAAGCTGCCTTCAGTCTTCCACCTCTAAACACTTCATACCACTTTGATAACCTCTAAAGTGCTCGGTATCTAGCATCCCTCCAGCGCTTCAGGCACCTAAAGTGCCCACGTTACAGTTTTAGTCTAGAGTGCTTTCAGAAAGCCGTGTGTTTCCTTTTAAGATTCTAAAAACGAAGCTCTTGACAATCTGCCCCTGCCTGTGGTCCTAAATGCTTCAGTCGGGCTGAGCCTGTCTTATGCTGCCAAGGCCTTCGGAGGAGTTGAATACATTTTTCTTTCAAACTGATTTGGATTTTTCCATAAATGAGTTTGAGTTTTGAATAATGTTGATGAAATGCATGCAGTTTATTAAACAGAGCAGTTTGAAGTAGTCTAAAGATTTACTGTTCATTAACAAACGTTTGGATGAACTTTACCTGAGAATAACCCAGGAGAAGCGGGAATGATGTCTTCATTGTAACATGTCCATAAATAGAGTTCAAAATGGAGGCGATTTTTTCCAGATGCAAGTGCTTTCTGCTTTGTGTGCAGCGTGTACAGCCAGTTGGGAAACGCTCTTCACGTGCATCTGTTTGTTTGAAGCCTGATTAGTAGCTCGGTGAGCATTGTGGAAAGATTTGACTTTCTCTCTGATGCTCTTTGCCTTGGTTGGTTTTTTTTGGTAGTTGGATTTTGGCTTTTTTCTTTGACCTTGGCAAGTTGTTGGTTGGTGGTAGGTTTTTCCCTTGTGAATTTTGTCTGGCACCCCCAGAGACGGAGCCTGACCTGAAATGCCGGGAAGCCTTGGGAGCGGTGGGGGCAGTTGCAGGTTGGTGGCAGGGGCTCTACCCTCAGGAGCGGCTCTCCACCTCTCCTGTCACCCCTTCTGCCTGGCCAGGATTGGAATTCGGGGGAGCACTTCACAAAGCTCTGGCCTTTTTCACTTAATTAGATGGAGTGCAAGTAATACCTAGCATCCACAGTATTTTATCGACACTGACAGGCCTGCATAAATAAATAAAAATCTCACTTTATGCAGTGAAATATCTTGTTGCTCTTTAATAAATCAATAACTGGAGGTGACATGAGAAAAGCCTCTTGAAAACGATTTGTAAGGTGATGCGGAAGGCACTAGATTATCCTTATTAGTGATTTTCTTTGCAGATTGTTTGGTTTGAAATAGGTTCCCTGACAAGCTCTCCAGAACAGTCTAGAAGGACTGCTAATTACTGTTTTTATCAGCATTTAAAGCTTTATATCTTTCTTACAGTGCACAAAGTGCCTTACTTTTTCAAGAAATAGTACTAAAAATCCCTATCAAATAAATATTCCAGTCCCATTTCCACTAACTGCACATTTCTATTTATGAGAGCGGAGAAGAGTTGTTCTGAGCCGAGAAGAAATAGCTGGGATTTCTGCCTTCAGTTCTGCACTCCTCAATGGTTCATTTTCTGGTCAGCGTTACTGGGGTGCTGGCGCTCCCTGTGCACAGAGCCTTTGGTAATATCAGAGCTGTACCACAAGACACTTGTGTGAGTCCTGTGAAAGTCAAGAGTTGATAGTCTGCACAAAAATCAAGGCTCTTTCAAAAGAGGCTGAAATGGCAGACCCTGAATGGTCAGATGAAGAACCTTACGGCACAGCAATTTGGAGGCTGTGCGGACCCCTGGTTGTCTCTCAGCAGCCGGTGCCTCCCGGCTGTGCCGTGCCCTCGCTGTGTGCCGGGCGGGCAGCACTCGATTGCAGCGACTGCTGCTTTGCCTTCTGTGAGAAGAGGAGTCAGTGTTCGTAGGCAAAGTGTGGTGAGCTGGGACCAGGGCTGTTGTTCTTAAATGTATATCACGAGTTGTATCGCTCGGAAAAGGTATGGAATGAATAACTGTGGTGTGGAGACATGCACTTGATCTAGCTTGGTTTGGGTTAAATACAATTTGTCTTAAACTTGTATTTGCACTAAGGTGTATGCTTGCTTCTATATTTATAGCACCAGTTGTCCATCAGAGTGGGTTTAATGAGTGCCGATAGAAAAGTCTTCTTCATTGGGAAACTTGCGGTTAATTGTAGCGTGCTATGGTTGATGGCTCCTTTGCCTGTGTGGTTTTGTGCCACAAGGGGTTATCAGGTATCGGGGTGGTGTGAGCTGCTGGTGGTGCTTGTTCAAAGCATGTTTGTAACGGCAACTTCTGCCGTTGTCAGTGTTGATGGGGCACGGGGGTATCTACAGAGTCCCTGCGTGTGATGGCATGTGGGGATCATTCAGCTGGGAATGACAGGAATTGGTTTAATATTCAGCACGTAATCACAAAAATCAAGTGCAGGTTCTCTGAATTGCCATTCTGCAGATGTGTAATGCCAGGAGCTTAAAGCTGCCTTTACTCTTGCATGAATCTTTTCCTGTCACCTTCACTATTGGAAAAGGAAGGTTTTGCGAGGGTCTGATGAGCTCCTTCAAAATGGAGGAGCTGAGAAATCAGGAGTGCTTTGGGAAGCGTCCTGCTCAGGCGTGGCGATTATTCCTCCCCCAGCCGTTAGGATCCAAGTGCGACTCTGTCCTCTGCTCCCTTGGAAATCTGCCAAAGCCTCAATCCCGTGGAAAATGCGAGGATTCAGAGCTTTCCGGTTCCTGCTGATGGCTGTGGCTCCATTGGTGGCGGGAATGGCTGTGCGTGCTGCTGCTGGGGTCTGTCCGCGGGCCATGCGCGGCCCTGCCTGAGGGCAGCATCACCTGCGAGAAAAGGAAGCGTTCGCCACAGACACGTAGAAACCGTTTCTTCTTGGCACTCTGCTGCTTTAATCTCTTTCTAACCTTTGTAGGATTTCACTCTGTCTCTCCTCTCTGGTTTATTTCCTTCATCTTGTAGGCACTGGCGTTGAATACTGATGAGGGAGTACTTGGTCTAAAGCCAGCTAGTCAATTTTGGTTAATTAATTGGAATGGTGATTGGCAAAAACCCAGCCCAAATTTTTGTAGGTAATTTATAGCATAGGTAATCGTTTACTTGTGGATAATTATCTCTACCTGTAGGTAGCAGGAGGTAATGATTATACAGATCCAGATGCATCGCTAACAAACACCGTTTTAGGAAATTGCAAATACTTAGGCTGAGTTATCTGTTTAATTACTGAGATTGTAACTAGAACTGTGCAGTAAACCCACCCTTTCTTCTTCTCTGATTCCCTGCACCTTAAGGCAGGTGAACAGCAGTAAGGGAGAGATGACTTGCTCTTGCTGGGAAGGCAGTGCTCTGTCTCTATCCAAGTGTTAGCTAGCACAGATGCGCCAGGCTTCTGGGATGGCGTAACTTGCTTAATATCAGCAGCCACCAATAAATTGCTACTGATTCGAAGCAGGCGGGAGGCAATAGAGAGAAGGGTGATGGAGGAGAGTGCTGTTGGCCTGTAAGCCGTGGTGGGGCGCAGCTCGTGGAGTTGGTACGTGCGGCAGCCTTTGGGCAGGTACCTTACCCCGCTGCAGTCACTGAGCTCGGCGACCAGAGTGACGGCGCACTGCAATGTCAGTCTCAACAAACGTTCCTGCAGTGCTTGCGGCCTGAGGGAATGCCGGTCCTTGCTGTAACCTCACTTCCCCCCCCCCCCCCCCTTTTTTTTTTTTTTAACCAGTTTTCAAGCATTGGTTTTTGCTCTGTGAGTGAAGGCGGAGGGAGGGTGTGACAGGTAGTCCCAGGGAGTCACCTACCTGCCTCCTCACAAATGGTGTCATCCTTGTCGAGAGAAGATGGAGGGGAAAGACGGGGAGTTTGTGACAGGGGAACGAGGATGTGCTGAGTGTAATCGTTCTGCCATTTGTTCATTCCCACAAGAAGTGAGCAGACAATGGCTCTGCACTTCAGGTTTTGGGACAAGCAGCTCCTCTGTAGAGAAGCGGCATGGCGAGGTGGTGGGAGGGTGCAGGCCTGGTATTTGCGGTTGGGAGAGGAGTTTGGTCAGGATTCGTAAGCAGGAGTGGAGACAAACAGTAAGTCTGCCCCTACAGTTGTCGTGTAACCAAACAAGACAGTTATAGAACACCAGCTTCTCAGCGATGTGGTGGGTCGCTCACACATCTATAGGTTAAAGATGGACACATAGTCCCTGCTCTGCTTTGTGGCTGAAGTGGCAGCATTATAGTAGGCTTACAGGAGTGCGAACAACGCAAATGATTTGTACCACAGGTGCAGAATGCTTATTTTGGAGGGTAATACCAATATGAAGTCATTCTTTAGAGGATATTTGGTATCTTCAGTTATAAATGACAATGGTGTGCCCTCTTCTGCAGGATGGATAGATGTTATCTCAAGCTTTGGCACTACTGGAAAATTCCTGCTGATGTGTTCAAGTGTTTGAACTCCCTCTCTGCTGTAAAATATCAGTCGAGAGTTTTGAACAAAAGAGCAACATATCCCAGTGTGTGTTCAACACTCCTAAAAGTGACAGATATATGAGTGGAAGACCAACAAATTGATGGGCTTCTAGACAGCCCTTCCCTTCTTCTGTGAATGGACTGAACCCACTTTTTTGTTTGCTTAAAGCTGTTTGTTTCACACATGGAATCTGCTGAAGTTTCCATCTTTTCGTTCCTTCCTCCAGTGCAAACTGTAAAAAAACAAAAGCAGAGCCCCTGACATCATCCTACTGCAGCAGTGGGGTGATGTTGGGTTTTTTTCCTTGTGAAATACGTTGTCAGTACATGGTGTTATTTCCAAAAGGGAACAGGCTGGAGACATGCCTTGGAATAAGAAGCAGGTCTGTATGCTGTCATTCTAATTTTGCGTTGGTGACAATATGAAATTCAGCTCTGCCCCTCAAGAAGAGAGCAGAGGCTCCTCCGAAAAGAGGAGGAAAAAAACCCCTTACGTTTTGCCTAGCAACAGAGCAGTATCTCACTTCTGAAAACCATATTCTTCAAGTCCTGTTGGTTTTTTGGCATGCTGACTTTCCAGTTGGCCTTCTTCATTGACCGGGGTGAAGGGATGCAGGGCAGCCCAGGTGATGGCGTTTGACCTGCCCGCTGTCCTTCAGCGCTGAGGGAAGGTCACCCTCCAGGGACTGCAGGCCTGGGGCAAGGGGTAACCCTCCTCGCTGCCTGGCACTTATAGCTCTTGTGATCGCACATTCATCATCTTGGAAAAGCTGACCGAATACTACAAAGTCTTCTGCACAAACTGGTTTACAATCATGGTGTTTGCCATAGTTGGTATGGTTTATAAGTTAAAAAAGCCTAGTGAGTGGCAAGTTGCATGTATAAGATAGCTGATGGTTTGAGTGGATTGCATATGGCCCAGGAGAGGCAAGTAGAAGAGGAAACATATGTTTGGCACCCACAGGTACTGCAGAATCAAGTGAGTGTGAATTGCTAAATCGTAGTTTACATAATATGGCCAATAATACGCAACAGATGGAGTCTGAATGTATTGCTTAAATCATGAGATTTCTGAACGCTGTAAGGGATTGCACAACAGCAAACTCTAACTTTGAAGGTAAGTTGATAAATTATTTTCTATTTACTATGGCAGGTGTGAACAAAGCCAATGGAATTAGAAGTTTGGGGGTTTTTTGACCCTGGACGATAGTGATAGCTACTAATGTGTGTGAATCATTCCTGTTGGGAAATGCTGATGTGAAAAAATAGGCTAGTTGGGTGGTGTGTGCCACCTGATCTGCAGAATTCCCTTATACTGCCTCTAGACTTGAGTTGTGGGGTTTTTTTATTGACAAAAATGGTGTTTGTAGATGTATTTGGATGGAAGGGAATTCTTCTGTCCCTTTATCTCCCAGTAAATTTTTGTGAAGTTCAGTTAGAGCAAAACCCTGTGCCTTGGTATCATAGATGTCAAATTAGCTTTGCTCAGCTTGAAGGTGTTTCTTTTCAGGCCAGCCTGCGCCATCACCTGCGTTTGGGTGGTTCTTTTGTCCTTATGGGGCATGGCTGTGAAATAAGATTCTAGAGACTGGCTGTAATCTCCATATATGCAAATGAGTACCCCATAACCTTACTGTTCAAGTATTGTCTGATATTACAGGCTACAGAGCCTGGGAGTGGGGCTGAACACTATTTCTAAAAAAAAAAAAAAAAGGCCAACTCGAGTGTGTTTTTAAAGAGCCTTTGACTAAGGCCATAATGAAAAAACGTTTCCAAGGCTTTTCCAGGGTACCTAACTGGTTCATACGCTGTCGAACCTGGGCCTTTATTGTTATGCATGAGGTCTGACTACAGATTTGCTAAAGCACATAAGTCACAAATCTATTTACACTGCACAAGGAAGACCTTTTCTGAATTAGCACCTGGCACCTTCACGTGATGTGCTCTGCCTTCATTGAACTAGCAATTCTGTGCTCGATCTGTGCCGAGCGGGGCTTTAGTGGCTATATTGGGGTTGCCTCCCAAATCAATCATTAGCGTCTGCAGCAAGCTTATATGCAATCTGCCTGCTGGCACTGGGAGGGCAGCATGTTCCTTGTGGTGCTTACGGACGCTTTATGGACGCTTTTGCCAATATAATTCACATCCCCCCTGGAGAAGTGGAGGGTGCTCCTGGGGTATAGTACTCTCGACTCCAGCAGCATTTTGCTGCCTGCTCTGTTAGAGGTTCACAAGAAGTCACACTCATGTGCAGTAACACGGACCAGCTCCGCGTGGCTGTTGGAGAGGACTGTTGGGCCACAGCCTAAGTACCAGTGGGGTGTTCAGAGCGCATGAAGGGTCAGGAGTCCAGAAAAAAAATTAACTAGGAGACTTGGTGTGTGTAACTCATTGCTAACGTCTTAGCAGAGATGAAAGTTGGCACATACATAGTCTTCACTTGGATCTTTTGTTGTTACATACTTTGCCAAAATTTAGTTTGGCTATTTTCATTTTATGCAAGTGTGAAAAATGTTATCTGTTTAAGTTGCTTCTTTGCACTTCTATGAATAAAAAATGGCTTTAATTAAATTAAGGAAGAGCTTTGACAAGTGATTTGTCTATAATACGTACTTATGGTTTGTGGCATTTCAAAGAATAAATAACCAAGATGTTGAGGCTTAAACATTGGCTGCTGCACATGTTCTGTCAATTCCTTCGTTGAGAGAGAAATGTTTCTTTGAGTGTGGATTTCGGTCCAGATCTGCATGTTCACATCTCACCACCTTCAGAGGTAGGGGAAGATGCCTGTCACTGACACAGGGAATGAACGGAGCTGGAATCAGCCCAGGAAGTCTCTGAAGAAGTCAGCTGTGGTTTGGTAAGGCGAGGGAAGGCAAGGCTTTGATTTCAGCTCTGCAGACCTGCAGCAGAATCGGAGACAGCAGGAAACTTGTTAAATTTGTATGCAGATAAAACCAAATAAGCTGCAGCAAGCTAGAAGGAATTGAGACTTTGGGGAGACTTCAGTCCCCACAACACACCGGCTGCAGGGAGAAGAGAAGGTAGTTGATTGTGGGTAGAAAAATCAGAAAAAGAGGTTATCTGTTATCAAGTTACCAGATCAAAAAGGAGATGTTTTGAAGCAAAATGCTTTTCAGGATTGTTCACAGCAATATGATTTTGGCTTTGCCTTCTTTAGCATTGCAGATGACTCAAAAATTGAAATAGGAGCATGGAGAAAATCATTAAAACAGTGACTCTTATGTTTTAAAAAGTTCAGAGCCCACCTTAATTTGATCATGAGTTTTCCATAAATTATTTACCCTTTTGACTTGCCAAATTTCACGGACAACATGTGTCTGAAATGGAACATAAGTTTCTTGAAAATATCCAATGTGCCCTTTTTGTTCTTCCCCTCAGTAAAAGTAACAGCAAAAGCCTTGCATTTAAGGCGGGGGGGGGGAGAAATATGCTGAATCAGTGGGCCTCATGCAAACTTAGTCACTTAATGTCACGAGCAAAGTCCCCATGCCAAAGTCGATAGGCAAGAAAGTCCTGATTTCTTCTGAGTTTGGCATCAGTAGCTCTACACCTATAGAATCTAAATGTAGGCCAAGATTGAATCCAGTGAATTCTTTGGTTGAGGGACAGTGAATACTCATTTGAATTGTGAAGTTGTCATAGGCTCAATTGTGTAGTTGTAACTTGTAAGTAGAATTTGACTGAGTAAATCTTTCCCTGCCGGTATAACCGTGGATGGATTGCACTGGTGAGCTTTCCCTCACAGTTGTGAGCTTTGCCTGACAGTTGTGAGCTGGCGTTGCACAAAATCTGAAAGTTTGGAAAAGTGTAGTCAAGATCAGCAATTAAATGTAAGCACTTTGCTTTCCCCTCAGGCTGCAGAGCAGGCTTGAGAAGGAGGAGTAGACTCTTGAGAGGCAGGGCAGCAGCTGCGTTTATGGTATGTCTATACTGAGACTTCTGCCGGTTTAGCAAATCTTCACTGATGTAGCTGTTCCGGAAATAAGGTTTTGTTTGCAAGTATAACACAGGCAAGTTTGTGCCACCGCTTTTATTGTCCAGAGAAGGAAAACGTGGTTTGAGAGAGTAGGAAAAAATAAGTTGCATACTCCTGCTTCACAAAGCAGTAGCTAATGCATGATAACTAATTGCTGTTCAAAATCTTGTTAACACCTTCTGGAGACAAGCCTCAACAGCACTAAAATTAGACAAGTTGTTTTATGTTGAATGCTGAGGGCTGCGTACATGGGATGAAGAGGAACAGCAGTTGGATTCCTCCTGTGTGACCGTGGGATATGGAAAACTGTTTCTGCACACTGAGAAGGGGATGATTTAGGGGCTTCTTCATGGGCCTGCATGAGGGAGGACCTTCAGAGTTGTAGCGGTGACATTGAACATATGGGCTCAGGATTCAGTGCAGGTAACATAACCTGAATCGGGCACTTGAGTACTGATGGGTAAGTACTGAATGCTCAAGACAAGTGCTTAAGCTTCTTGAAAACATATACTAATGTAAAACTACTACAGGAAGAACGGCACTTTCTGGGCCATCTTGCATATCACCTTGAAAATACTGAGCAGTGAAATGTGGTTTTCCAGCCCGTCTTGATTGTGAGGGTCGAGGAGTGGTTTGTTGAAGCTCTCTGCTGGTTGTTGCACCTCAGCTGGCAGCTTGGCAAGAGCGGTGCCTGGGCAGCGGTAGCAGCTGCTTCGGAACTCGTACAGCATCCAGGCAGATTGGTAGCTTGAGCAATTGAGGAGAATGAACAGGCATAAAAAAATGGCTGCTGAGCCTCTGCAGTCCATGTAAACAGGCTGGGGCTGTTTAATTGGGTTCTCCCTCCGTTAGCAAGTGACTTGGTGTGGGTGGGGGGTGGCTAAGAGTAGCTGGTAAGAGGTGTGGGTGCTGTGTGCTGGCTGAGCTCTGCTTATGGCTTCCCTTGGTCCAGGGCCCGGGACAGAGGGCTCGCATCACGTTGCTTGAGTGCACCTGAAAAACCAGCCACCAGTCAAAGCTGCTCTTAGTTTGATTTTCCTGCCCCTGTACGAGAGTTTTGGGTTTAGTTACCTCCAAAATGTTACTAGATAGTCTGTACCAAAGCCGCACTGCGAATTGAACCAATGTGCAATAAGTGCTGACGCTTGCAAAATTTGCTTGAAAACGCGTTAATTTTGCACTAGAACTCTAAGGGAGATGAAGCATTTTTTGACCCGTCAGTTGTGAGCACTTGCAACTGCTTGAGGCTGGGTCGGAGACACAGCTCTATGGCGTTAGGGACTGTGCCTGGCAGTACCAAGGCTCTGCGAGGCAGGAAAATGTGAAAATGGGAGCAGGTATGTTCAGAGGCTTTTCAGCAGTACTCTGGGGAACATCTGTCTGTGCTGTCGAAGCGTGCTCCGGTCCCTGGAGGAGGTGATCTGAGCTTCGGAGAGGTGCCTTGCCCAGAGCTGTGGGGCACGCAGCAGCAGCTGCCAGGTACCGGCACTGAGCCAAAGCCGGGTCGGAGGCTGAGGCTGCCTGGCCTCCTCCGCTGCAGCTCTGAGGAGTCTCTGCCGCTCCTGTGGAAAGGCCCAGCGTGGCAAACTGCTGCTCCCGAGGCTTGGTCAGAGGGGAGCTTGGAGTGTGCTGAGGAAAGCTGGGCTGAGCTTTGGGTCTGCTTTGGTTTCACCTGGAAAAGGCAATGCATGTGAGCAGCCAGGAGGCAACCAAGAATGAAGGTATCGACTCACCTTCGCCTGTTACTTTTCGTGGGTTGAAATCATAGGCATTGGCTGCCCTGCTGTTTCCCGTGTCTGGCTGTCACTGTAACGGCCTGGAGAAGGTCACGGCTCCGGGGGGAGAGGCAGTGATGCCTCTGTGGCATGTGAAGCCGTGCTGCCCAAGAGCCGAGGCAGGGTTAGGTGTTGAGCAGAGCGCGGCTTTGGGGCTGGCCGGTTGTCTCTGCTCTTTGC
The DNA here is from genome assembly GCA_017639485.1 of Pluvialis apricaria. Taxonomy (NCBI): domain Eukaryota; kingdom Metazoa; phylum Chordata; class Aves; order Charadriiformes; family Charadriidae; genus Pluvialis; species Pluvialis apricaria. The sequence continues at coordinate 84,469,407 of CM030010.1, forward strand.
TAGTGGTGAACTTTGCGTGGAGCTCGCTCTGAGAGCAGCCGTGCTTTGTTCTGCAAGTCAGCTGCAGTCTGTCTTGTCTGGTACAGCCTACCTTTTTATTTTTTTTTATTTTTTTTTTCTCACTGACTCTTTGACACCCGCCACCTCCCTGCCAGCCTGGTGTGGCTGATCAAGCTGTTCAAACAACTGGAAGACATCAGAAGTTAAACACTCATTATTTTAATTTGATGCTAATCATGTGTTAATGAGACTAATCCTTGCAATGATTCAGGTAATTTGCTTAATGGCTGCCCAGAGTACAGATTACAGCAATCAGTCACGTCTGATAAGATGTCTGTTGTGGAGGAGGTTGTCAGGTGAATGAGGTGGGAAAAGACTGAGGAGTAAGGCCTGACCTCCTATGAGTCGGGAGCCTTCCTGTTCAGGAGGGGGAGGCAGAAAGGAGCTGGGCTGCACAGCCTTGCGCTGCACAACCACATTAGTGGCTTGGGGCAGCCAGGAAGGAGCAGTTCAAACGACGGTGCTGAAGGGCTGTTCTCTTGGGGGGTCGGATCTTCTCCTGCCTTGAGAAGGAGTAACGTGTGGGGGCTCACACCAGCGTCGCAATAGGGCACTTAATTTTCTTGAGGTCATTTGGGTCAAGGCAAAGCCTTCAGGTATAAAAGATAGCTGAATCTGACATAATGTGACCGATATCGGTTCTGATCCGTTGCTACTATGAAATGGCGTAATATTGCTGGAATGGGTGGAATTCCACTATTTGATATGAGGAAGCCCCCCATGGGCTAGTTGGAGTGCCTGTCTGCTTCCAGCCGTGTTCCTCCTTCCCTGCTTTGCCTCCCCAGTTCCCTTCGAGGGTTGGTCATTGGAGCAATAGAACACTACCTAAGTAGGTCAGTGGGTAAGTCACTAGGTTATGCTCAGCGGTTGGAGATGTTCATGGGAGTGGTCTGTGTAGTCCCAGAACAACAGGGTTATGTTCTGCACCTGGACCCAGCTGTGTGTTATGCTCAGCTTCATTCTTGATATCATATGGTGACAGGAACTTGATCTGGAGGTATCATATATATTTATCTCTGGATTTCCTCACAACATTGCTTCTCCTGCTGTCTTTTAGTTGTAAGCCCTTCAGAGCATTTAATTTGAGCATTTAGTTCACAATGAATGCTACGCTAAGTACATGTCAAATGTTAATAAAATAGGTGTGCATAGCTAATAGGAGATCAAGATGAAAATCCAGCAAGGGTAGCAATGAAGAAAAAAAGATTTGTATATTTTGGTCACCACAACTCACGTACTACTTTGTAGGTTTTTGATTGCTACTCCTGAGGAATGGTAGGAGGGAATGCTTTGGAATTTAAAAACCGATGTTAACTTTTTTTATTTTTGTTACTTGTTTCAGAAAAACACCAAGAATTCAAGAAGTTCCTCAAAAAGGCAGCTGTGGAGCGTCAGACAGAGCGCTTGACCTAACACTGCAGGATCTGCACTTCAGGATCTGCACTGCATTCCTAGCTGGCCTGCTGTCTCCTCTCAGGTGAGTCACTTGCCTCTGGTGTTGCTCACGTTCCTTTCCAGCTCTCTGTGCATTATGCTTCTGTAATTTAAAAGCTGTTCAGTATCAGTATCTCTGTTGACACACTTGACCTGTGAAGGCAAAACACCAGTAAGGGTTTCTCTCTGCTGAAACTGTATTTAAAAAAAAAAAAAAAAAAAAAAACCAAAACAAATCAAAAAACAACCAACCAAACAAAAAAACCAAAACACAAACCACCAGAATACATACTTGTTTACCTGGACTGGACAAGATGGGCAAAACAGGTAAGGAGTTAAGGTTTTTTCCTTTTCTTTTTTCTGCGGGTGGGGAAATGAGACATTGAGGAACTTGGTCACAAAGGGCAGATTGGGAATGAAACTTAAGTCCTGTACTGTAATTACAAGGCTGTGTCTTGATTATTGTCTTCATGGTGTATCACTTAAACTGGAAATCCACATCACTTCTGTTAGCAATGAAACTTGAGATACGCCTTTGAAGCTGCTCATATCCGTGCTGTGTTTCAGCAGCTCTTTGTTGGATGAAGGGAGGTTCCTCTTTCAAGTTCAACAGAAGTCTTAATCCAGGATGAAAGAAATAATTCTGATGTGAAGTGAACCAAGCCTAGATTTAGATGAGAGGATGCAGGTACCCAGGTATTACTGTCAGTAAGGTGGCAGTGTTTGGGTGCTTGTCAACAAGTTCCCTGTACCTGATGCTGTAGGCACGTATACTAAACCTTTACATGCTGAGCCTCAGCATGTGTGTGTTCCGGAGCTGCGCTGGATATCTATAAACCTGTAGAAAACACAACTGGAGAAAGCTTTCTTCGTGTGGGAGATGTGTAGCTGCAACAGCTACCTGTGAACTAGGGGCTGTGCTTTACCCTGTCACCCGCAGGAGTAGGGTATGGTTTTAGAGTCCTCATTCGGAGTGTGTTGAAGCAACTGATGTACTGGATGTATGCTTATTTGGGGGAGGCAGGGAGCGTCTTCTTTTCCTCAAGGTATATGTAAACAAAAATATTTCCTTATAAATTTGGAAAAATAAGCTTAATTTATGCAAGAGTATTCAAAGCTGGGCTGCCCGGAGTCAATATCTAAATCCCTGAGGACAGCGAATCCTAACCAGCACCGTTCTCCTCCTGGCTTCTTGGAGGTAAGCGCAGGCAGATCCTGTTAGGCAGCTCAGTTGGGTCAGGAGCTGACCTCCCTTGTGAACCTAGGCATGTACTGCTGGGAAACACGTTGCAAGGGAGGAAGAGGAGGCGGAACAGTTGAGGTCAGTGCTAGCGATGTCAGGCAACTAAAATGCAACCTGGAAGGCAAGGGAAAGCACTGTTTTGATAGCCACGTTTAAAGCGCCTGGCGAATTGTCAGCCCCCAGGGGCTTGCTAACAACTGTTGAAAATATGGTGAGCAAAGCTGCAAGACACAGCGAACTGGACTTCCTGAGCGCTACAGGAGTGTAGACAAGGGAAGTTCAGCCTCGTTTTCCTGAATTGTAGGTACCTGAGCTGGGGTTTGGGATTCCCCAAATAAAGAGTATGGTGGCTTTTTTTACAACTGCATTATAAGACAGCCACTGATGATGTTGCTGTCTGCAAATTCAGGAATTGGAAAATATCTTCTGCCTGTCTTTCTATGATGCATGGCAGAAGTTACTGTTTGTTCAATGATTTTTTGATTCAACCATTTGCAGCAAAATATGCTTGGATTTAATCAATTTGCATCCCTGCTTAAGGCCCAAATTTTTATAGGCTTTAGGGGAATGACATTGTCCTAAAGCACTCATTTAATGATTTAGAGTAAACAGATGGTTTTATTTTTTCCCATTAGAACCTTTCAGCTTTTCTAGTTACATAGAGATAATAATTATATCTCTCACTTTGATTAAAATGCACAGTATTAATGTCTTACTCTGTCTGGTTTCAATTGCATTATTTCTCTGCGGGTTTTATTAAGTACTGTGGAGTTAACATCATGTACAATAAGCTGTGCTACGCAAGTATCAGCTGGTACGGAGTGCAAGACAATTGTTTCATTGACAGGACTAACAGTATGTAAGTGTGTATTTGGTGGTGTTCAGGAAGGCTGCTATGCTGGGCTTGCTTGAATAAGTGAGCTTTTTTCTTCCCCAGTATCTGTTAGATGATATTTGGCCAAATACTAGACAATAGACAGCAATAGCTATTAGATATCATTACATTCTTGACTAACTGGCTTTGAAAATTGCATTGGAATTCAGGAAAAATACCACTGCTACCCTAGGAGTGGGGGGAATGACTTTGAATGTGCATCCTAATAAGGAAGTTGGGAAACCGAGGGTTGGATTCAAGGCAAGTCAGTTCAGAGGTATCACAACAATAAGCACAAAAGAAGGTGACAGGAATGGTTGTTCTGTTCTGGATTTAGGGGTGTGATCTCCTTTTGTCTGAAGGTACGTCTGTCTTAAGTGCTTGCTGTTGATCATCCGAGGAAGGATGCACCAGCAGGCCCACAGGAATTGCTGACTGAGCCCAAAGTGGATGAGGAAGGGCTCTCGGCAACCCCTTCTACTGTCTGAGCCATGGGGAGGTTGCTGGAGTTTCCAGAGGATGGTCAGTAAGCAACAGCTGGAGAATGCGGTTGCCCCTCGGGCAGAGCAGCTGGGAGCTAAGCTAGCAATCACCTCACCATGGGCTCTTCTGAAGGGGAGAGCAGCCCAAGTAGGTGTCCCCTGGAATTAGTGCGGTAGATAGCCGGGATCTGCATGTCCCCAGGGAAGCACATGATATCTCAGTGCTGGGAGCTCTGTGGTAGATAGCTGGAGCTCTGCAAGGTAGATAACGTTCTGTGGTGTGATTGCTGGCTTGACATACTAATGTGTAGCTTAGTGTGGGAGGTACAGGAGGCTACGTCCTTTAAATGTTGAGTGCATAGAATTTGGGATTGGAATGAAGCAGGATCTTGCTACAGCCCAGCCTTAAGCGATTATTCAACAAAAATGATAATCCTATGTCTGAGCCAGTGGGTTGAGCTGAAGGTTGAGTATGTTTTTTACAGATGAAGGGGTATGGTTTAGAAGTGCTGCCCAGGAACTTAAGTATTGAAAATGGAAGAAACTGCCCAAAAACCCAAGGAAAACAAAAAAAAGCCCCATATGGTTTATTTACAGTTTGTGTGATAAAGTGAGTGGTAGTCCCAGTTTATATGTTTTATGTCTTGTGCTGGTTAGTTTTCTATGTTGGTCACTCAGTGAATACTTGACCTGTCATTTTTGCAATTATTTGTGAGCACTTCAGGTTACACAATTACTTTTCCAGGCTGTAAGTTACCTCTTTTGAGAGCATAATTTGTTTATAATATGTTTTAACAGCATGATTTGTTTCGTGTTTGTAATTAATTTTGAACTTTGAGTCTAAAATTGCATGACAAACGATTATGGAGAGAGCTATTACCTTGAATATTGCTGCTAAAGACTTGTAATATACTGGAACTTTGTCTCTTTTATTACTGAGTTCATTTTAGTGGTCTTGGGACTGGGAGTTAGGGACACTATTGACGTGAGAAACATAGGGTACTGTGACATTGCTACGTTACAACTGGTGGAGTTAGCACTTGCATCCCTCTAAACACCTTGCTAGTGTGCAAAGTGGACCTGAAGTAAGGCAACGTGTGTGAGAAGGGCTTGATCCCCAGCTGCAGAGAATTCAGGGAAGAGGTGGAGAACTGATGGAGAGGCCGGAGATGGACAGACTTGGAACTCGTCTGTCTGTTTTCTTCTACAGAGGCTGGGGGGGGAAGTGATGTGGTTTTGTTTTGTAAGTATCTTTGCAGTGGGGAAATAAGTTCTAAGGGCCTGTTGTGGCCAGCAGAGGGTGAAGTACAGCACAAGGGAAAAGACGAGAAACGCAAGTCATATGTTGCATTTAATGAAGGGATCAGGCACCAGGTTTGAATCCAGGAGGAGGACATATTTGATGACGTGATACTCAGCTCAGTTGAATGCCTTGCCACAGGACTACTAGACTACAAAAAAACTTTAGGCCGTGGAAAAAATGAGCTTGGGAGCAAGCCCTGGTATCGGCCCTGGTGTCATGCAGTTGGTGCTGCAAGTGTAGGCTGTGTTCCGTGTGCGAGTACTCCGCTGGGCTAGGAACCGGCTGTCCTCTGCACAGGTGAAGGGCCAGTGTTGCCCTCATGGTTTTAGGCAGACTAATTCAAATCACTAGACAAAACTACTGGGAGTGCTGTTAGGAACTCCATTCGGGCCTAACTGATTTGTATTTCACAAGGAAACAGAGTAGATGATGTCAAGCTTCCTTCTGGTGCTAAAATAAAAAAAGAGCCTCTTGGTCTCTTAATTAAGAACGGTCTTAGTTTCGTTGTCTGCTGCCGAGCCAGGTACTTGGGAGTTGGGGCTTGGTTTCAGACTGGATTTTCATGGGTTTGGTCCTCTGCTAACTTAGAGTTACTGAGCAGAAATGGGAGGAACAAAACAATTTTCCCTCAGAAATTCAGTTGCTGGATGTTGCTATGGTGCCCATGGTTCTTCTTACTGAGAAGTATTTGACAGTTTCTCAGTAACTCTTTAGCTTTTCAGCTTTCTTTCGTTAGTTTTTAGTAACTCTTTTAACTCAAACTCCTCGGGAGGCACTGGTTGAAAACGTGTGGGAGGGTTGAAGTGGACAGTGGTACGTGCGATGCTGGCAGTAGCTTGGCCCAGCCTGCGCTTGGGTCTCCGTCGCTGCGCGTGCTTGCTGATGACACCTGTGAGGAACGGCAGGCGATGGGGACAGGCCTCTTCGTCCCTTTACCAACGTGAGTAGAAAGCGAGAGGGTTGGTGGAAAACACTATGTGCAAGTAGATCCCTTTGGTTCTCCCGAAGCTTTAAAAGTTCATGACTTCTTTTTTGTCTAGAAGTACTTGAATTTGTTAGGAACGTGTCTAAAGGGTGGTGGGACCGCATGAAAACGGCAATTGCAAAAATCTTGCGGATTGTCCTCTACTTTTAACTGATTTTCCACTAACTTGTGTTTGGAAAAGTGCACATTTGGAACATGTTTATAATGTAGGCTATTATCCCTCTAATTCCCTGCCCATCTGTAGGATAAACGTTTAGACTGTGTGTAAACTATACCAAGTCTATATCATACATAATGTATGACTGTATATGATAATGTGCCATGAATGTCAAATTTTATTTTATTAAATATAAGCTGCTCTTCCATCTGCGCGTTGGAGACCCCATATATTGTTTGCCAAAAAAAGCACAATTTCCAAACGTTACATAATTTTCACATGGAACGTTGTGAAATACCTTATCTTCTTCTCTCCCTTACATTGTTACGAGTCCATTAGTTGTAATTCCTCATTCATGGGTTCTTCTCGCTGTGTTAGAACAATGTCAGACTGACGATTTAGCAGCAATGCAAGCTCAGCTGAGTTTGCCAAAAATCCTGATGGCCGGATCCTTGATTACTGTAACTCCACTGGCTTCAGAGGTATAGCAACAGTTGACGCCGGTGAAGGTCTGTCCTCCCTCCCAGCCTTTTCCTGCAGCGATCCGGCACTCCGGCGATGATGAGGCCTTCAAATGAGCAAGGAGACAAATGTTTGTCGTAGCTTCTTAGGCTTTGGCAGACTGGCTGCTAGGACCTTTAGTTGGCACCTATCTGTGGTTCCAAAAAAGCCAACCTTGTCACGGCTGCCTTTTTTTTTTTTTTTTTTCTCTCCTTTGCAGAGATTTTGCATTGTATGTGCGCGTGTGAGTCTGTATGTCTGTGTGTCTCATGATACTCTGCAACAGAGATTGACAGGAACCAGAAGCCAGGTTCATCGAAGCCACAGATTTCTGATCCAGAATTGCAGTGACTGATTTGTGCCAACACAGACCTAGACTGTCCAGATAGACGGAACAGGAGGAAAATGTAATGCCAAAAAGAAAGAAGCTGAAACCTAATTAATCAGAAACAAATAAGTCATCTTAATGGCAGCACAGAAGCAGTACCAATTTAATTTGAGAGTACCCTATGTTCCATAAGGATGACATTGTACAGTAATTCCACTGTCAGTTACTGCCGTCAGAATTGCTGAATAGTAAGAACTAAAAGAGTTACTGCGCCAAGCGGTCTGTATTTTGCAAATTTAAAGCTCCCTGGTATTTTAAGTTCAAATTCTGCTTGTGACTTTTTGCCTCTCGCTGGTGTATCTTTGAAGCCGTATTGGTTTTGTGTTTTGTTTCTCACAGTGGCAGAGTAAGTAACCCTCACAAATAGTACAGCTGGTGCTTCAGTCAGTAGGAGCTGTCAGACTGGGCGATGACTGCTGGGGTTGTGTTGTATTACATACTATTAGACTTAATATTAGATAATTGCTTAATATTAGAGATGAGAGAATGAAGACTTTGTGTTCTAACATTGAGGCTGCCTCTGTTGGGCTCTTTGTCTTGGAAAGAGATTCAGTCCCAGGAGCGAAGGTGGAGAAGTAGGAGGAGTAGCCAGAGCTGTGATTGTTTCCTGCTCGGTGGAAGGGGCTGGCCAAAGATATGGGTGTTTAGCATTTTTAATTCAGGAGCAAAAATCTTTGGTAAGGAGACCTTTTCAACAGTCACAGCCTCTCTTGAGGCTTCTACACAGCACACTTTGCTTCAGATCATGGTCAAGTGGTGCTGCTTAGCACTCGGGGGAGCGCACTGCACAGTTGCTGCCTGTTGTTCCAGTGTGAAGCTGGGCTAGTGACTGAGATGGGGCATGGGGTGTTCTGCCTGCCCTCTGGGTTACAGAAGCAGGTAAATCTTACCTGCCCAGTGAAAGACTCAACCTATTGAATTACCTTACACTGGCAATCCCATCCTGTTTGCTGTACAAATGAGAGGACACTGTGACTTTTCAGAAAGGTTGCTTCAACTCCCAGACTACTCCCTGTAGGCTGCTAGGAAAGGTGCTCGGGGTTCTCTCTTTTTCCCTCCCCTTTGTCACGTCCCTGCCTTGTTTCTCTGGGCCAGGAGGTTTGGTCTGTGGGTGTGTGTACGGCATCCTGCCCACAGGGCCTCTCGAGTCCATCGGCGCATTGCATGAAATGCCAACAGTAGAGTTAGATGTTGCGGACTTTGAATTGCTTTATGCCTAGAATAAAGGGAGAGGGATTCAAGAAAGTGAGATGAATGTGATGGCGTGATAATGTGATGTGTTCTTCCAGAATACAGGAAAGGAGGTAGTGTGCTGTCTGACGTAGACCTAGGAAGTTTGGTGCATGACAGGAGCTGCAAGCAGGTTGTTTTTCACACCAGAAGTGGTGATAGTGTGTATGAAGTGTGATGTCAACTTACCAAAGGTCCGGTGAAGAGCAAAGAGAGGGAATGAGGGGAGGAGATACTGTCCGGGAGATCAGCCCCACCCAGGGCTTGGAGAATGCCGAAAGAGAGAAGGGCACCCTGAAGAAGGGGCACAGCTGGTGGTTTAGGTCAGTGGAGTTAAATTGCTTGGCATGAGGCAGTGTGGCAGGGCTCCTTCACTGTTCCCTGTGGGTTTGCTGTAAGCCCTTTGTTAGTGCCTTATAGAAAGGCATTTAAAGGGATAGAGCTCCTCTTAAGGACTTGACACAGTCGTCATTACTGGGAGGACAGTAACCAAGTCAATGACTACCAGGTATCTAGTGAATGGAAGCATGTGAGCAGTTCCCTGTTCAGGTTATCCTGAGCGACTGCAACAGCACGTCTTACCGTTTGAGACAGATGCTCTGTTCCGCTCAGGACCAACAGATAATGAAAGACAGTACCTGCTGGAAAAGCTTGTACTTCAAATACTCGAGACCGGTAAGATAGGAGCGGGCAGTCACAGGTGCTGGCAGCCCTAGGGACAGAGGTGATGAAAGAAATGAGACTTAAGTCCTGAGTGTGTCTGAAATGCTGACTTCCTTTGGATGTAATTTGGCATTCAGTTTTCAACAACTATTAGACCCTACGGATTAAAAAAACCCAACCCTTAAGAGGAAACGCTGGATGAGAGTGAAAAATCACTTCTGTTTCCTTGGTTACAGAAGAACATGAATAAATTATATGGAAAAAAACCCCAACCCTCAGTATATTCTGAGTGGTCATTTTTGACAACTGATCTTTCAAGTGTTTACACTGGGAGGAAGGAGGGAGAGCTCATCCTCTCTGAAAACGTCCTCTATCACCTGCGTAACAGGCTAGAAAGCCCACCGTAACGGGCAGCCAGACTCATGCTAGGTTCAGTGCCAGGACTGGGGTTCTGCTAGAGCTGCGTGGTGGCTGGTAATGGACTGTCAGCTGCTGGCAGAGGGCTCGGGGCAAAGAGGAGTTGTGGGGTCTCATGTCTCACCTCAGCTTTACGTTAAGCTAACCCCCTGCTTATGACAGTCTCAAAATTGAAGTGAGTTTAGGTCTGAAGCCTAATTTCGAAGTCTGCAGAGCCTAATTTTCTACTAACTGGGCTTGTAAAGTCTAAGTGTGACTGTGGATACTTCCATATGGAGCTGTTTTACCAGTGTGAGGTGTGAATTTGAAGTTCCTCCTCTCTAGGAACATTATTTTGTGGACTACTGTTTTTTTCACTTAAAAATATTATCTTTCCAATCTAGTTGATGTCATTTTGGAAATTGTTTGAATTAAACAAGCAATCTATTCTTAGTGTGGAACAAGTAGATCCTTCTGGATAGCTATGCCATTTTAATTATGTGTGTTTATTATGTAAATGTACCAGTGACGCTCATTCAATCCAGCAAGATGGTGGATGTCGAGGTACCAAATTTCCTTTTGAAACAGGCCTTAGAATATGTTACCCTTGTCTGCTCATAATCCCCTGTCCTGTCTCCATTCTAGAGGCTACTGCAGCTAGTCCACTACAAACCCATATCTGATTTCTAGCTGGATTGCCTTCTGAGTTTGGTGGACAGAAGCTTTTGGCAACGCTACTTCGCTTGTGCGAAATGCTTTTCATCCATGGTACAGAGAAGAGAGTTTATGGTGGGTCTGTGGCAAAGCTAGGAATGGTACAAAGGTTTTAAAAGTGCTGGTTTTCCACCTTGGTTACAAAAGAACTATCAGAAAACCTTTGTGAAGTCTGTAGATGAGCCACCAGATGACATCCCAGTGGACTAGTTTGTCTGGGGAAAACAGTAGAAGACAAATGAACTGGTTGGTGCTTGCAGGCAAAGAAAAAAAAAGGAAGGAAGAGTGACTGTATGGATGTGACTTGCTGTGGAGGCTGAGAGAGATCATCTTTTCAAGCACGGTGATTTCAGGGGTGGCACGTGTAAACGATTGCTGTAACATTGCTCATGACTGTATCCCGCAAACTGGTTTGGAGTGTTTGTGATGTGTAAAATGGGTTTCCTTAGAGCTGCTGCAGTACGGTGTTTGGCAAGCCTAAGGGCCATCAGACAACCAGCAGAAGCAAAGGCCATGAGGTGGCTGACTTTATTACATGCAGGATGGTGAATTTAGGGCTCACAGCTGTAAGTGAGAATGGAGTCGCACAGGATTTGTTACGGAAGAGGAGGCAATACTTTAATGTGTGGCCACGGTAAAACCAAGTGTGCTGTCCGGTAGCAGTGGCCTTGGGAGTCTTTCTAAGCAAGAAATTGCTGTGGAGAGTAGGATGTGCTCAACGGGCAAAAGACCGGTTAGCTTTTTGGGGCTCTTTGGGGAAGCGGTGGAGCTAATGTGCGTATAAGCTCGACATAGCAGATTACAGCATTCATTTAAAACTGTAAATGGACGACCTACTGTCATGTGCAATTCAACAACATTCCTTAATCACACATGGGTATTCTTAACAGTTGCGAGGCTGCAGTATGCAGGCAAATATTACTGCTAGGATTGTTTTTTGAAACAAGGGGCTTTGAGGATCATTTCGTTAATTTTTGCCATTTACAATTCTCAGACGTGAAAAGTTAACACAGTTTTGAAGACTTTTTTTTTTCTTTTTTTCTGGCACTTACAAGTTCAGAATGCTTTTGTGCATTCCAAGCAGTCCTGCCCAGATCTACCACCTGTTCCATAATTCTGGGTATAGTCAGGGTATAGTTCTTTTCCATATGGGCAGCGTAATTCCATTAAGTAGCAATCCAGCACTCTTTTTTTAACATTAAACCTCGGGAGTTAATCATCCATCTGTGTGTAATCATTGATTCCATTAAGCCTTATGGCCTTGTCAGATTATCAAACATTTTAAACAGCACTTTTTTTTCTTTACTCGACAGCAAAAGCATTTGTTAGGGGGCATGATTAGATGGAAGTTTTCATGACTTACTCCAGTCTCATATAGACACTTACATTTTCCAAACCTTCTCCCTGTTCCAAAAGACAAAGCTTGCTTGCTTAGTGTATGACACCAGTGACCTGAAGTCATTCAGGTATTTTGTGACAGGCAGGGCTGAGACGTTTACTTTATGTTAATACCCCACCAACAAAAAGGGGTGGGGAACAACCCACCAACAAAACAACAAACCACACATACCCTCCCAAACTTTATTTTCTGATGATTCAACACTCGGATGTTTACTCAAATTTTCAATGAAGTTTGGGGAAATAAAGGTAGTTTGGTTGAAGTAAGGAAAGACTCACACCTTCAGACGGGTAGATGCAACCAGCCTTTATTCTAGTAAAAACAGGGGAAGCCTGCTTGCGAGATGGGCATAAAAAAATTTTCATACGAAAAGAGAACAAAGAAAGCTGTTTCTCCCGCATAGGACTTGAAAAATAATGGCATGGTATTCCTGACATAAAGCACGTTCTCAAGTTATTTCCTAAATGTGACAGTAGAACTTTGCATAAGCATTTAATTACAGCCTTATTCTTGTTCAGAAATGCCTGAAATGAGAGTTCAGTGGTGGTACCTGTTTGGTGGAGAGGAAGGAGATGGCTTCAGAACTGCTTAGCAAATCCCCAGCAGCCCCAAAGAGAGGGAGTGCTTGGTCACTGCTGCTGGTAACGGGTGAATGGTGGTTAATGGCAGGAGTTACCGCTTTTTTTATTTTCAGACTTCTTTTCCTTCCCTACATATTAATTTCCCTTAGTTGTGTTTAGCACTAATGCGGGGATAACAAGGAATGCTGCATGGGGAAGAAACCGTGATACTCAGGGTGAGCAAGGCAGCCCATTACAATGTCAAAAATCTATCGGAAGTGGTCACCGTGATGTCCGTTCTTTCCAGCTATGAATGCTGCGACAGAGCTATGAAATGCAGATGAAGAATGTTGCCTGGTAATGCAGGAGCGGTAGGAGGCTCTCACCCCGGTAGTGCTTGTGCTGTGGTTTTGTACTGGCAGGAAGCAAGGGCACAGAAGAGGACTGTTCCTTAAAAATGCGTTACAAAATACTGATGTGAGCTGGCGGCAGGGGTGGGAAGTGATGCAGTACCCCTGGGAGCTCAGGTTCACGCACCACCTCTGGGACGGGAATGCAGGCATACCAGCTTGAGCAGCGGCTCTCTAAGTTTTGCCCAGTTGAAAGCGCTGAGGGTTTCTCTAGTGCTGAGGACAAATCCCTTGCAGTTGAAATATCTCCTCAAATATTGAAATTCGATAGATGAGCTACTGGAACAGAGCAAAAGCTAACAGAAGTAGGAGTCACGATGGTAGGTTTGGGCTTAGAATCTGTGTAATAGTGGCCGTTAAAAAGCATGATCTTTCTCCACTGGTTTTGTGCTGTTTGTGCAGAAGAGCATATGGTATGCCCAACTGAAGTCTTGTGCTGTGAATATTGGTTGTGGTATGATCTCAATCCACAATAGTTTGCACAGTTTACGATGAACACAAAACTTGGGCAAAAATGGACCAAAAAAAACAATGGACAAACCTGGAGACAGTTTTGAGCAGAACTGACAAAGTCTGGGATTTCGGTCGCTTAGTCCGCTTGCAATGCGTTATCTCAGGAGAAGCTCATAATTTATTTCTACTGCATTTACAGTTCAACTTTGAAATCATTTAAGGTGAAACTAAAGATGAAATCATAGACTAGAAATGCATATGAATGCGAAGGAGTTTTTTTGCACAGACGTTGGGAAATGCACCCTAAGGAATGTGCATAGATTCAAGCCCTCGGATTGTGTACACGCGCAATAGTGATGTATGCTCCTGGGTGGATTCTTCATCTCCTGAAGCCAGCCTAAGTCCCTTCACCGCCGTCTGCTGCCTTTCTTTCTACTTGTGCATACCTGAAGGTCTGCTTCACCTTCTGTGCCCATCAAAAACTCTTTCCTCTGGGCCTGCATTAGATTTGCCATGTGCTTATTTCAGATGATTTATCCTGTGAAGAGTACATATTTTAGCTCGATTTTTGATGACACTGTTTAGTCAAAATCAAAAAAGATGAAGAAACTGTTAAGATTCGAAGATTATTGGGAGGGGGGAGGTGTGCAAAGAAGAAGTGACCAGAAAAGTGGTAAGGTCTTTATTTTGAAAGATTTCATGAATTTCAGAATCTATTAAGATTAAGTGCTGGCAAAGAATCAAAATATCACGTTCCAACCACTGTGATTGCTACTGAACCTGATTTAAAAAAAAAAAAGCAGGGCAGGGGGGCTTGTTTTTTTTCCTTGTTAATTACACTAATTTTTTTTCCTGAAAAATATTAGAGTGATAATTAGGCCACATATCATGTGTGGTTGGATAAATACTATTTACATGTTGAGAAAGGGGGCAGAAGAATTGTATCTAATGAAAGGAACTGGTGCCAAGTAGTAGAGAGATTTGTGTTTGTCTTACAGAAATCAAATTCATTCACCTCAGCTGAACTAGGATATCTTGAAAGCATGGTCGCATTCTGCGTCCGTGTGCATCTGAAAAAAGATCAATGTGATTATTCAATTTGCAAATACATCGTTAACTCTGTTCTGTGAGGCACAAAGGCTGTGTTTTGCTTTACTAATCTTTAAATAGAGGTGTTAGATTTCTGTATTTTGTACAAAGATCAGGTGTGCTGCTGTTAGCGGTGGGTTCAAGTCAGCCAAATTTTGGCAGAGTGCCACTCTGGTGGATTCAGGTTTTGGTTAATTAAAAAAAGGAAAAAAAAGTAAGCACGTTAGGGGGGGGTTGTATTTGATGTAGTGAGCTCGTATGCAGCAGTGTTGGCATCGCTTAGAATTGGAGTACTTGTTCCATTTCAAGACTTAGAATTTTGCCTAAAATTTCCTGCTCGTGTCTTCTGCAGGCTGTGTTATTTCAGCAAGGTGTGTTTTACTTAATTGGCCCTAAATAGTATTTTCAAGTGTATGGAGCACTTGAGGACGGAAAGCACAAATCAGCTATACATATCAATTTTTGCTGTGAGTAAATACGGGAAATTTGTAGTAGGGACTAAACCTGGGTGTCCTGCCATGACCTGCATGCTTTGGGGGTTTTCTTGGTGTGTTCAGAAAGCTAGGTCGAGCCTGGCTCCCAGCGGCGCCAATGGCAAAATTGCAGTTAGCATGAGGGAAATCACTGATGCCACGCGTGGTGTTGCTCGGAAGTTCAGTGTGTTGTGAATCCTGCATGTAACTTCTGCTGCTTCCCTGTTACCAAGGTGGAACACCACAAGATAATGACTCATGGAATGAAACCTGGGCAGGTTGTAGCAAACGGCCCCACTGAGTTTAACATGATACTTTTTTTGGCCTATTGGGGAGCTTGTCCTTGTTGCTTTGGCTTCATGGGTAATTTAGACAGCAAGTTGGTATCTGGTGTAAAAGGAGGTGAGTGTTAGGTGTAAGATGGTGTGTGCGAGACCCTAGAACACTGATCGCACTTCTGTGTTGTTCACCGATTCTGTTCAGTGTTGGAAACGGCAAAACTCTGTGCTGAGGTAGCCTTGTGTGTTACGGGTGGGCACTGTCTTCTGTTAAACACTTCCCTGAAGCTTATGGCTTGTGGCTCTCCCCTTTACACTTTGAATAGCTACCGCTCCCAGCATCATAACTTGCGTAATAATTGTTTTATTAAATATGTTGATAGAAACTTCAGCTTTTTCACCATTTTCTTGTAGTTAGGTGATCATCAGAAAGGGCGGGAAAAAATGGGGCACTGGATCAAAAAGCAAATAATGCCCCCCCCCCCCCCCCCCCAATTTCAAAAGTAAAAAGCAGAGAAGCAAGTTTAATTGCTGCTTGTCTCCTAGGGTGTCTCTTGGTCAGCTGTGAGGTACTTGGAAAGAATTTGTAGTGAATTTTCACTTGCTTTAAATCACTCTATAAATGTTAGCTGTTAGGGATATAAAGAAAATAATTCTCCTTATCTCTTGGGCTGTCAGTTTGCAGCATGCACAACGCAAGCCTGGCAGCAAAAAGCTGTCCAGCGTGTTTAACACCCCAAAATCCACACCGGTCCCTTTGCCTTCAGTCGTAGGGCTGGTGTTTGCTCGTGCCAGCTTGTCCTAGGAAAGACCCGCCGTGTCCTGTTTTAAGCAATTAGAAAAGTTGCCTTTCTCCAATCAAAGAGAGGTATTAGTGAAATGAATGGGAGTAATTAAATCTAATTTAGTCATGTAAATGAGTTTAATTAAAAGAAATCTACCCTTTAATAACTTCAGGGGGAAATGCCGCTCCTTATGGAGTTTGAAATTTAGTTAAGCTAACAAGACACAATAGCTGAACTGATGAGACCATGATGTTGTAATCTGCTTATGTAAATGATGATGCAACCGGTGTTCGGTGGCTGCTCGTGGTTGTGATGCCGTGGGATTCTGACGCGTTGAGAGGTTGGGCGCCCCAGGTGCGATGGCTGTACAAGAGGGGTTAGCATCTTCACTTGGCTTTGGAGTCCCACCTGCTTGCTTCTGGCCTGCTGAAGGAATGTGGAGAAAAGATACGAGTGATTTTGGTAAGAAAGCTATTAGGTACCTAGTTATTGCCAACTAAGGGTAATAATTGCCATAAATTTAGAAATGTGAGGCTGGGCAGTTTGGCAGTTGCTGAGGTGAATGGCAGTGAATGTGACAGAAGGCAGGGGGAGCGGACAGGGACTTTGTTCCACTGCCTTGTCCTCAATTTACACTTGTACGTGACTCACTTCTATTCCTGTTTCCTTTCCACATTTTTTATTTTTCAGAAATGTCTCTCTTTTTTACTACTTAATTTAGATCTCGTGTGATCTACAACATGGCCCATGATTTCCATGTTGTCTGAAACACTGAATACCTTACATGCTTCAAAACTTGTGCTTGGATGGTTTGTAATATTTTACATACAACTGCCCTGGTATAATGCTAGTTTTAAACTCCCCTACAAAACAGAGTTTTTTTGTTTTGTTTTTTTTTTTACTTCAGAGAGGTTTTTAAACAAATTAATAAGGATGTTATGAAATTCTACCGCTTTTCAGTAGCCGGCAAACAACTAGTCTTTTCTTCAATTCTTCCTTATCAGAAAATAACCCCAAAACATTAAATAACACAGTTTAAAAAACTTATTTTTGTCTGTTGGGGGTTTTAAGTATTTTCTTCTGCTCTGTCATACCATTTCATAAGCTTTAAACTGCTCTTTATATTCATGTCATGGCTTTCACTTCAGGTGACCAGAGTCGCTCCTGCTTTTGTCAGCCTCCTGAGAAATAGGTTATCGTATACTCGGGAACTTATATCTAGTGAAACCAGACTTACTTCAGGATATCATAGGAGCCCACGTGGAAGTTCCTTAAGTTTTCTGAAGATTTGTTTTGTGTACAACCCATGCTGTTTGATAGCTCATCTTATCTCAAACTCAGATTAGGGGAACAAAAGGCTTATTTCCTTATTTGTGCAAATACTTTGATGAATTACATATAAGTTAGCCACAAGAGTATAATGGAAAACCTGAAACTTGTGGGACTGCCAAGTGGAAAGGATGGTCAGATCGATTTCTTATGTAAGGGGCTTCTCCTGATGTGTTGGTCTTTTTACAAACCAGCTCACATGGCCAACTCGCTGAAGGTTTTACAGAATCACATGTTTGGCTTTTGGCGCACACATTGCGGTTTAGTGTTTTAGGGAGAAAGCAACCCTTAAGCTGTGCAGCTACTCCACTGCGTTGGCTCCTACAAGACCGTCCGATACGAAGCTATATTAATTACTTGAATATCTACTCACTGGCAGTAAGCTTTTTCTGCTTATTGATGAATCCGTAGTAAATCGGCTAGGGAACCAGGGGAGGAAGGACACCAAGAGAGCTCTCTGAAAGTGAATGGCCCTAAGCTGTGCATGGCCATCCTGACAGCCCACCTCCTCCTCCCAGTGCTCGGAGGGCACTGGTGCCCTTTGTAGCCCTTGCTGTTGGGGGATTCGGACGTGCCCCTCGGTGTTCCCTAGGGCAGGACGGGGATGGCATGAAGAGGAAAGGATGGCTGTGGGGACAGCACTTCTGCGTCCAGCAAGGTTTCCTTTTCCTCCTTTGAGAGCAGCTCTCCATCCTCTACGAGTTGTTGTTTCTGTTTGCATCAGTTGAAGCCCTGACCTTAGTTACA
The DNA here is from genome assembly GCA_017639485.1 of Pluvialis apricaria. Lineage (NCBI taxonomy): Eukaryota > Metazoa > Chordata > Aves > Charadriiformes > Charadriidae > Pluvialis > Pluvialis apricaria. The sequence goes on from CM030010.1 coordinate 84,487,360, forward strand.
CGTGGCAAATGGTAAATTATAAATCATTTTATTTTCTGTATCATCTGTGAGGTGTAGTACTGAAGTCATCAAAGTATTGTGGTGGAGTCGTTAACAGTATTTCTTCCTCTCCCAGTGTAACAAGGCAAGCTGGCAGAGGGAATCCAGAGGCGTTGTGCTTTCCACGTAGAAAATGTCTGAGGTGCATTAGAGCACTGGGGAGGGCTTGGGCTAATAAGTCCAGGACACTAAATGCCATTAAGACTCCTCAGAAGGCTGGTTGCCCTCTTCTTCCATCAGGGATTTCTTAAGTATTACAACTTAGTTCACCACTTAGAGCGGTGAATGAATCTCACACCCCAGTGTTTGAGAGGAGAACGGGGAGGCGTTGCTGAAGAGTGGCTGAACGGGCAGAGGGAGGATGGCCACGGGGACAGTTCTCCCACACTAAAAGCATCATCACCACAAGCAGCCGAGGCAGCCCTGGGGCCAGAGTTGAGCATTCCCTGCTGCTGTCATGAGCGTGGCTGAATTAAAGTCAGTGTTTCTGCAGCTGCTGGCAGGAGCCGTGTGGCTCTGTGTGTGGGTGGCAGGAAGAGAAGGAACAGCAAAGGCAGCAGGATAGAGCTCTGCTGGATGAACGGTCTGGTGACACGTTTCGGTGTGGGTCGCGTACATTGATTGCCTTCAAAGAAGACTCAAACTTTCAGGCCTGGGATGGAAGTGTGGCAATCAGAGAAGAGCACCCATACTGTAACCTGGTGAAACTACTGCTTAATGTTTTCATAAGTCTTAAATAGTTGTAAGCATCGGTGGACTTGAACTAGTACTGCAGTCGTGGGCTGGGACGTTCATCTTTGTGGCTTCAGCTGGTGATACTGCAAGTCACCCTTCGGGCAGGGTGTCGTTCTGCGGCTGGCAGTCCAGTGGCATGGCTTCTTGGAGCTGTGCCTCTTTCCCGGCTGGCTGTGAGAAAGCAGCATGCGATACACCTACGCTGTAAACAAATAATTCTTGGTGAATCATTACCTCAGACCCATAAACACTGTGTTGTGTTTGCAGTCATCGTAATTAAAAGCCCAGAGGCAAGTTAGAAAACAAATGAATTTAAACAACAGCCAAATGGAGCTGAGTAAGGGCAGAGGAGAGAGGCACGGTGTGATTCCAGCGAGCTCCCTGCCTACGGTTTGTCAGCAGGCTCTGAAGGCAGGGCCGTGTCTACCCCGCGGTAGTGGCATCTCTTGGAGACCTACCTGACAGATTCGAACAGACTAGTCAGAGAGGGCTGGCCACTGAGTGGTGGGAGCAGGGAGCTGTCAGCGTGAGCTGACGGACCTTCCCAAGCAGCCAAGGAAATACTTAGGTGAGTCCCAGGCTCCTGGTTTTGGCAAGATTGGAGCTGAGCTGTTTTCACACTGGCTCATCCCTCTCTGAGCTAACGCAGCCCAAAGCACCTGCCCTACACTCTGAGCGAGTGCTGTACCTCAAGGGCAACTTCTTCCAGTTTGATCTTGCTTGAGGTTTGGTTTCTAGCTGATGGCTCAGAAAACCAGGAAAATCGATCCTTTTTGGGGAAACTGTAGTACCTTTGGTTTTGTCTTCATCCTGTTGTTATCTTTGTTTTTATCTCTCAAATCTTTTTGTCTGAACGTTGACCCAAAAGAAGGTTTGTTTAATGTTCGTGTATGCTTAATTGTCTGGAAGTAAGTCTGGAAGCAAATAATACATGATTATTCCTAAACATTGTGTTTTTTTTCTGGCGCAGTGTGTAACGTATTGCTGAACAGGAGTTGTCATTTCAAGACCATTTAAACCTTCCATTTGACAACACACATAAGTACCTAGGGGTCTTGCCTTTGGAAGGATTTCAGATAGCTATAGTTAAGGTTGCCCAAATAATCTGCCTTTGTATTCTTGCAGCGTCAGAAGCACCATCTGCAATGAACAGAACTATTTCTGCCACAGAAAGCCACTCCTCAGGTTTTGTGTCCTTTAAAGACGTTGAGCCGTTGGTAGGTGTTCTTTAACGTCTTCCACAAATGATCTTACTAGCTGAATAAGGTCTTCAGGAAAATCGTGTGCACTGCTGCTCCCATTTGCATACATGGAAAGTTCTTGGATTCTAGAGGGTTTCAGATCTGTACGTTTAGTTTCTGACTTAATTTAAACCGGTTGGGGCATAATTTGGCCATTATTTTCAGTTACTTGTCTGCCTGTTCAGAAACCAGGTTAAACAATGGTCTTGTCGATGAATGCAAAAGAGCACTCACCTGGTGTGGTGCAAGCAATTTAGCTTGATGCTGGGCGCTATGTGCAGGGACTTTATATGTACATGGGGTTGTGTAGCTAAAAATAATTTACTTTCAGTATGCCTAAATGTATATAATGGACCCAACTATAACCATTACATGATGTCTTTTTTTAATTTTTATTTTTGCTTTGAACACTGCAGTTGCTAACCAAAAGTCCTATTGTATGTTTCCTCTTTCATGGTCTTTCGATTCTTTGAAAGTAATCTCATAAAAGACTTGATTTCTTCCTCAATAATACTTAGCATTCTGCATCTTGAATTTCAAGCGGTGTTTCTAGATAAGCATGTGTATTTTAATCGGATAAATCAGGCTTCTGAAGAGTTGTAATAACCAGTGCTTAGGTTCAGGTCCATTCCCAAGGTTTTCTGCTCAATTTTTTTCTCCCTTACTGGCAAATCCTTTTTCAGCTGGACGCTTCCCAGCACTGACATGCCCTTTACTGCCAGCTACAGCACCTCTATTTAAAGGAAAGAAATGAACCATCTTTCTTAAATACTCATAGCGCTGAGCTACTGGCTTTGCTGCTCCCATACATCTTCCCGTTTCGCCTTAGTTGCTTCGTGATGTGTTCGTGTGCCTGTCTCTGGGTAGGCTCACCTGCTGCACTACATCTTCACTTGATGTTTTGTGTAGAAATGGTTAACTGAAGGCGTCCCGCAGCAGCTGACAGGCAAAGGCCTACTGTGAAGCGTGGCTGAAAGCAGAGCTGTGGCTGCACAGAATGGAGCTGGAGGAGCCAGCCCAGCCCAGTGCAGAGACATTGCGGTAGTGGTATTGTGTTGGAGCATCTGAAGGATCATTTAAGAGCTGTACAGTTGGGGCCATGGAGAGGATTGCAGATACTTGGCCAACAGGTTGCTGTTCTCAGGTCTGTTGAGGGTTGAGTTGATGCATTGTCACTTGCCTTCTCCTGAGAAAGAAGCATGCCTTGGGGACAGACAGGCCTGGGGGAAGTGTCCCGAGAGAGCTCAGGAGGAACACATGGATTGAGCATTGTTGAGGAGAGTAGCGAGTGGGAGGTCTTTAGCGGCTGAGGGAAACATGTAAAAAGCATTTAAGAGCTTGAATGGTTTACCTTTGTTGTAAATCAGTGTTTTCTTTCACTTGTTCTGTCCTTAATTTCAGTTTTAGAAAATGAAACACATGGAAGTCTAAAAGGATGTTTTGGGTTGAGCAAGAGGGACAGTGGTTACCAATGGAGGTCCTGACAAAAAGATGACCAATTTTGGGTTCATCCTTTCTTCCCCTTCTCTCCACCTTGGTACAACACACTTTTTTAGGAATTGCTATTTCAAATAGAAGAGTAAATTAAGTTCAGACAGCTTCGATAATTATGTCCTGCATTGGTTATCAGTTTTTGTCGACTTTGCTGAAATTAAAACAATATATTTTCTCTGCAAATTATTTGCTTCTTCAGGCGTTTTTTTCCAAAGTGGTTCATCACCACAGTAAAAGCAGTTAAAGTTGTCAGTGCTCCATTTGAATGTGCTTGGTTTTACCAGCTTTAAAGAAAAAATGTGGCCAGGACATAAAGTTTCTTGTTAATTGTCTGTACTGGCAGAAAGTCAAATTAAAAGGAAAACTTAAGAAAAGTTATTTGAGTGAATCGATTGCTAAGGAGCTTTGAGGCACGCTGCTGGGCTTTGCAAAGCTATACTTTCTGTATGGGGGTTTCATGTGACTCCTTTGGCCTTCTTTCCCGCACTTCATACACATACAGCTTTTATCCAGTTTCTCATCATTCAGCACACATGGAAGTGAAATGACTGTGTATTTTAGTTGCTTGAGATGGTGTTTGTGTGTGCTGCGGATGATGTGCATATTTATAAAATCACCCTTTTTATTTTAGTTCTTCGTACGGTCCCCTCGCTGTCTGAGCACCTGTATCATGCCGTAGTCGTGGTGCAGAGGTTGCTCTTGGCCTGTGCTAGGAAGATTTGAGGAACAGACGGAGCTCCAGGTTGGACAGGCTGTCTTGGCTGCCTGCCCCCTTTCCGGAGCACCGGCTGTCCTCTTCAGTAGGAGTTGAGCACCTAAATATCTTCGGGGAACCACACCTAGATGATTGTCTGCGGTCATATGTAAATCTCTACTGGAACATAGAATTGGAAAAAAAACCAATCCAGGACTCCTTTGCTGCCATTTAGGCAAGGTTTGCCCTCGAGCACGTGGTACCTGGAAGAAAGAATAAATCTGTATTTGCAGGAGAATGTAGTTCAGTGCCTCGACTGAAGAAGGCAGAGCCATGCAGGATCCAGAAACTCTCATGACAGGGGGCTTCCAGCAGTGCCAGAACGGAGGGTGGAAGGTGTCAGTAGGTGCCTGCGTGGCGCAGGGTGGGTCTGTGTGACGGAAGGCTGGAGTGTCCCAGCTTACAGGGGCCGTGTCTGCCCCAGGCTAGGCTGCCCACAGGCATCACCTGTGCTAGGGGAGCGGGCCCAGGGCCAGGGCTAATGGCAGTGCAGCAAAACAGGGATGCCAGAGAGGAAGGGTAACAAACAAACAGCTCTTCATACCAAGTGTTGTTGGAGGCAGGAGATGAGTGTTCCTCATGGCCAGGTTCAGCTCCACAGTGGCATCAGTGCTTAACTCTAGCAAGCAAGGCAAGAGTGCAGATATGTTAATAATTCCAGCCTGTCCCTTACGCTTCGCAGCAGGTCTTTGTCTCCTGGTTGGGGCCCGTCAGTTCTCACTTCTCCCTAGGTTGGCCACTCAGCCATTTCAAAGTAATGCTATGGACACACACATTCCCCAGAGAGAAGAACATTAGTGATGTTAATTCTGACAATAGTTTAAATAGAGGGTACTAAACAGACACTAGCCTGCCTGTAAAGACTGTGCTTTCTGTCTTGCTTATTTTCTTTCATTGGGCTCTAAGTACTTTTATTACAACTGTGTTTGTCATGTTGCGCCTCAGTTGCCTTTGGGATAAGCGGTGTGACTCGCTGAACCGTGTGGCAGCAGTGTTTTGCAGGCATTTTGTTGCATGTTGAGTGTATTTTTAAACTCAGACGATCTCTTGGTGGCTGGATTGATGCTAGAAGAGATGCAGAGACTGCTCTGTAGCATCTGAGGAAAATCATGGAAGCTTGCAGAGTTGGTTAAATTGGGGCTTTTCCAAAAGTACGTGGAAACTGCATTGGAATGTGCTACCAACTGTCAGCAATTTTTCCTTTTACCGCAGAAGTTCATGTGAACTTCTACACTGGCTCACCAAGGGATGGGGGTGGGTGGGAGAAGAACTAAAGCAGCAAATATTAGGAATTGGCACAGAAATTTCTTATGCTTCTGTACATCTTAAGCTTTTAAGCTCTTTGACAAGGAGGCTAAATGCTCCGAGGTGTGGCCCAAGGAGCAGGGCTCCCATGAAATCTCACTGTCATTAATATTCTTTTCACTCAAAGAACGTGCAACATGGGCACTGGTGCCTGCTCAGAGGCATCTGCGTCTGCCCTGGCCTCGACAGACTACGGTCATGCGTTGTAGGTGTGGAAGCTGCCCTGGGATGCTCCTAAGAACAAGCAACGCTACAAATAAAAGCTAGACAGGCACCAGTCTCAGCTCTGTTGATTTTTGAGACCTACGTCCTTCATCTGAGCTGGCAAGTTCTCGTTGTATGTACCAGGTGTATGTAAAGGTAGAATTTTACAGGGATTGCAGGAGCCATAGTAGTCTATAAAAATAGACTAAAGCATAAAAATATTTCTGTAATTGCTGGGGAAAAAAAAAAGTTAAATTCTACTCTTACTACACCTGCTGTAAATAGGGATTAAATCCCCTGTATTCAATTGCACTACTCTGGATTGACACCAGAGAGCAAAATTTATCCTAATAACTGGGTGTACCTCAAATTCCATTAGTTTGCCCTGGATTGTATAAATTATACAAGGCTCTGATCTTTTCTGTTGTTATTCAGGCTGTTTACTATTTGTCTGACATACTGAAACTCCTGTAGATGTGATGTGCGGCGCTGCTCTGGGGCTCAGAGGAGGGTGGAGAGGCACGCTGGCTTATGCAGAAGTCCACGGGGGTGACAGCTGTCAGAGGCAGCGAGGGGATGCTTGGCTTTCCTGGCTGCTTTCAGGACATGTGGGCAAAGGAACGTCTTTAGGGACGCTGAAGTTTGTAAGTCAGCCTCATGCTCTCATCTTCCTGCCCCCACCCCACCCCAAAGGCATTTGACGTAGTTAGGTGCTAAAGTGGGTGATGCATAATTGAGCACTGCTATATTTGAATGTGTTTGGAGTACAAAATACTCATCTGTATGAAAAGAGCGTTTATGGATTAATGTGCATTTCCTTCATGCATTCCTGATTCCATTAGTAATGGAGGCATTGTGTAATATAATAGGAATGATTAACTTTAATTGCACTTCTTTGTTGGGAAAATAGACATGTAATTAAAAAGCTGACATGCATTGTACTTTTTTTCTTCAACAATTTACTTGTTGGCATCTCTTCAAGAGGGTATTCCACAAGGCCCTTACCACTTTCCCCTTCAGATATCTCACCAAATCCAACTCCTGTCTTTCAGAGATCAGCCGACTGCCCGTGCCCAGCCGCAAGGGGCTAGCTCGCAAATCCCGATGCCCGGTCACTCATTTCCCACAGGAAAAATAGCTGTGGTTCTTAAAATGCTGCTTATGTTGTGAGGTACTTTTGAGTATTGATTTACTGGAAAATCAGATGTGTTTAAAAGGTTCCTAGAAAGAAAGCACACTAAAAATGGTAGTACCAAAATTATGAGTGACTTGTGAGGCTCGTGAGTAGATATGTTGTTTGCTGCCTTAAGGAGTGCTGCTCTCACTTCAGCTCCCAGCTCTTTCGGGGTTTGTGCTGTGTTTGCCACTCCAGTACCCTAATGGCTGCTCACCAGTGTGCCAAAACGCACAATAACAAACACCACCTTGTGAAGAGTAACAATGCTATTTAAAATATGAAATACCGGCATTTTAGAAATGCTGTTTGCATTGGGTAAAAAAGCCACACCTGAACTTCTAAGCCCATAAATCCTGTCTGCAAAGCACAGATATTAACCTGAATCTGAGCTGGACGTTAGCAGAAATTAGATGTTTGCTTTTTGCAAACTGTTTCACTGCGATACCAAATTGGGGGTCTTGGCTGAAACATCCAGGTCAGACAGAGCAGATGCAGGCAGGCCTGCAAAGGAGAGGAAAAACATGCCTTGATGTTTGTTCTTCACAGCCATCTGAAAACAGACCTTAGAGTGTCAACTCTTCTCTTGTCCCTTTTGAATGAGTATCTGTGTCTGTAGTACAGATGCTGGGTTTCTTGCGTAGTTGCCAGTGGTGTTACGTGCATACAGTCTGCCTGCAGACAGTGGCGTGGAGAATCTCAGTTAGGTGTTGATGTAGGTGTTAGGAAATACAAGAGTTAAGTAGCAAGTTGTATTGTATATTAGAGTGTGTTTGTAAGGTGCAACCATAATAACTGAACAAAGGTAACCAATGGTGATGGGAAAATGCAATTAACTGTAACGGGAAAGAATATATTCTAAGATCTTTAGGTACCTAAGAGAACAGTGTGACCTGATACCAGGGGAGTCAAGCAGAACCTTGAAAGACTTGGCAGAAAACAGGCACTGGAATCGAGTCAAAAAGGAGTGAGGTGAAAAGTACAAAGCGAGGAAGACGTCTTACTTCATCTGAGGAAGACTTCTTACTTCATCATGACGACCACCGACAACCACTAGAGGGAAGATGAGCATGCGCAGAGAAGGAGGCTGATGTCGCAATAGGATGAAGTAATCCGTAATGCATATGTATAAGATAATGTAGCAATACTTGTTGAATATGTATGAGATTGTGTAATAAAATGGGTACTCGGCAAGGCCGTCTTTGGAGCCAGATTTGGGTGCGTACCCCTGGTTCCCGGCGCCTTGAAATAAAGCACCGCATATAACCGAAGAAAATTGGTTATGTGTTTGTCTCTGCGCTAACAGTTTTGGCGACCCAGATGGGACCTCGCGAGCATTGCTGAGGCGGATCGCGTACTGATCCTGCTCCAGCCGGCGCCGAGGAATTCTCGGGGAGCCATCAGCCGCGACCGACCTCCGCTGCTCACGACAGACCTCTGATAAGGTAAGAAAGGTGCTTTATTTTAGTAACAGGGAACGGTACCGCTGTAAGTGTAAGTAATAGCCTGCCAGTTAGACGCGGCGAAAGCTGCGCGTGGTTGGGCTGAGGAGCTCCGGGTGGTAAGCCTAGGCGCCGTCCGTCAGACAGGGCGAAAGCCCTGCAGGTTCGGCAATTGGTATGGTAATGGGTATGGTATGGTAAAAGTTGCAACTATAAATAACAATTGGAATTGTACGGTAACGTTTGGTTGTATATGTTAAGTCCAGCCTGCGGGGTTGGCAGTTGGTAATATTTAGTCTGCGGGACTAATATTTGCCGATATTAAGAATCCGGTCTGCGGGACTGGTACTCGCTGCTATTATTGTGATTGTTTGGTTGAGTACTGTGGTTGTTAGAGTAATTTCGTTGTAACTAGCTGCAAGACTGAAAATTTTAAAATCCAGTCTGCAGGACTGGTATCTGTTGTTATTACTGTGATTGTTGGACAATACTGTAATTTCACAATGCCAGAAATACCTAAGGCAACTCCGTTAGGCTGTATTTTAAGTCATTGGAAGGAGGGAAAGTTTGAACAAGCCTTTCGGAAAAATAAGTTGATTGAATATTGTAATGATTGGTGGCCTCAATATGAATTAGATGACCAGGAGAAGTGGCCTGAGAATGGGACTTTGAATTATAATACCATTTTGCAGTTGATGTTGTTTTGCAGAAGAGAAGGGAAATGGGATGAAGTGCCTTATGTGGATCTTTTCTTTAGTTTAAGGAATAATCAAGAGTGGCAGAAATCCTGCGGGATAATGATATTACAGGCAGGCAGTAACACTCCTCACTGTAAGGGTTGCAAATCTGAAAAGAAGTGTATGGGATGTTTGGCTATGGACAATAGCAAGCAACATCGGGAAAGCGCGGAAAATATAGACCTGATGATTGCCCCGTCGGCCCCACCGGCCTATGGTGATCGTAACACTAATGGTGATAAGGATGATCTTACCTCTCCTCCCGTAGCACATAGAACGAGGCGGAGGGATCAAACAGAGACTAGTGCTGTAATTGCTCCTTTGAGACAGGGCATCGGGGCAGAAGGACCTGTGTATGTTAAAGTACCTTTTTCCCCTGGAGATTTGGTGATCTGGAAACAGTCGGCAGGGACGTATAGGGAAAACCCGGACAAGGTGGCTCGTGTAGTTAAAATGATAATGAAGACACAAAATCCAGATTGGGACGATATACAAGTGTTGTTAGATACTTTAATGGATTCAACAGAAAAGGAAATGGTTTTGAGAGCAGCACGAGAAAGAGTTCGGGGGGACGTAAGGCAAGGATTGGTCCAGGGAACTACAGATCAGAATTTTTCTACTGAGGACCCGATAACACACCGGGGGGAATGAGAAGTTTACGGAGATATCAGGAGTGGATAGTTGTGGGAATTCGGAATGCTATGCCTAAAGCTGTTAATTGGTCGAAATTGTATAATGTTAGACAGGAAAAGACAGAGTCGCCCTCGGCTTTTCTGGAGAGACTTAAAGAAACAGCAAAGAAATATACAGATCTAGATGTAGAAACTGAGCAAGCTAGAGCACAGCTGGCGTTGATCTTTTTGGGACAGTCTCAGGATGATATTAGGAAGAAACTGCAGAAACTAGAAGGAGCAGAATTGCGAGATCTGGACAGATTGTTGGAAGTGGCTTGGAAGGTGTACAATAATAGAGAGAGAGAGGGAGCCCGGAGACAACAGCAAAACTTATTGGCAGTAATACAGGGAAAAGAACAGAATCATATGGATTCCAGAGGCAGGGGGCAAAGTGGTATGCGAGGAAGAGGGCGAGGAAGAGGATTTACTAACTTTCGATCAGGAATGGGCTATAACAGGTTAGGATATAATCAGTGTGCCAACTGTGGACAGGAGGGTCACTGGAAGAATGAGTGTCCAGTGAGAATGGGGCAACCTCTTTCTCCCCGAAATCCTTTCTTCGGACCAGGGGCAGAGACCGCAAAGACGATGGTGTTGGGGGATTATACGCATCAAAGCTGACTAGATAAAGAGCCTTTGGTGAAAATAGAACTTGAGGGGAAAGAGGTAAAATTTTTAGTCGATACAGGAGCAACATACTCGGTTTTAAACAATTTGTGTGGAAAATTGGGGGAAAGGACAATTACAATTGTAAGTGCCACAGGGAAAGAGGAAGAAAAGCCATTCCTACAACCCCTGGATTTAAGATTTAGGGGAAAAGAATTAACTCATGAGTTCCTATATGTGCCAGAGTGTCCAATTCCCCTTATGGGACGAGACCTATTGGCAAAATTGAATGCAGAAATAATATTTGAAAATGGAGAATTGAAAATGCAGATTCCAGAATCAAAAGTTGGACAGATATTGGTACTTAAGGAACAACTGAAAACACACATCCCCGAGGAAGTGGAAGAAGCTGTAATACCTATAGTCTGGGAAACAGACATTCCAGGAAAATCAAAATTAGCTTCACCTGTGGTAGTAGAATTAAAGAAGGGGGCAATGCCAGTTAGGGTTAAACAGTACCCACTGAAATTAGAAGCTAGGCAGGGTATTGTGAAAATCATAGAAAAGTTTATGCAATATGGGATCCTAGAAGAATGTGAGTCAGAATATAATACACCTATCTTTCCTGTTAAAAAGCCAAGCGGTGAATATAGATTGGTACAGGATTTAAGAGCAATAAATGAAATTACCAAAGATATCCACCCTGTGGTAGCAAACCCGTATACATTGCTGACATCTGTGGGAGAGAAATATAAATGGTTCACAGTAATTGATTTAAAAGATGCTTTCTTCTGCATTCCACTTGACAAAGATAGTAGGAAACTGTTTGCATTTGAATGGGAGAACCCCTACACCGGACGAAAAACACAACTGACTTGGACTCGGCTTCCTCAAGGATTCAAGAACAGCCCGACGATCTTTGGAAACCAACTAGCTAAGGAGCTAGAGACCTGGACTACCCAAGGAGATATTCAGGTACCCAGATCACAGTATCTGCTATTGCAATATGTTGATGACATTTTCATAGCAACGGAGGATAGATTCCAATGTATAAATGTTACAATAGCAATATTGAATCAATTGGGATTAAATGGATATAAAGTCTCCAAAGAAAAAGCACAGATAGCATGTCAAACAGTATTGTATTTGGGTTGTGAAATTTCACAAGGACAGCGAAGATTGGGGATCAATCGAATTGAGGCCATATGTGCCATTCCAGAGCCTAGAAATTTACATGAATTAAGAACCTTTCTGGGAATGACAGGGTGTTGTCGGTTGTGGATAATGGACTATGGGCTTATTGCTAAACCACTGTATGAGGTTCAGAAATCACCTGTATTTGTTTGGAGTAAACCACAGAAGGAAGCTTTTGAGAAGCTAAAATCAGCGTTGAAAACAGCCCCTGCTTTAGGCCTTCCGGACTTGGCCAAGGAATTTCAATTGTACGTCCATGAAAGACAGAGACTGGCTTTAGGGGTACTGACCCAGAAGTTGGGCAGCTGGAAGAGACCTGTGGGTTACTTCTCTAAACAACTGGATTCGGTAAGTGCAGGATGGCCTTCTTGCTTGAGAGCTGTGGCAGCGACTGTGATTCTAATACAGGAGGCCAGGAAGCTGACTTTGGGTAAGCACATAGATGTATTTGTGCCACATATGGTGACAACTGTTTTAGAGCAAAAAGGGGGGGCATTGGCTGTCCCCAGCCGGATGATGAAATATCAGGCAATTTTAACAGAACAGGACGATGTAAGTTTGAAAACTACTAATTTGTTAAATCCAGCAGTTTTTCTTGGAACAGATCCAGAAGAAGGAACACTCGAACATGACTGTGTGGAACTCATCGAGCACACCTATGCGACCAGAGCTGATCTAAAAGATGTACCCCTCGCAAACCCGGACTGGGAATTGTTTACCGATGGAAGCAGCTTCATGGAAAGTGGAACACGATACGCAGGATATGCAGTGACGACTTGGAAAGAGGTAATAGAGGCATGAGCATTGCCTCCGGGAACATCAGCCCAGCGAGTGGAGCTGATTGCATTAACAAGAGCTTTAGAACTTAGTGACAATAAGAAAGCTAATATCTGGACAGACTCAAAATATGCCTTTGGTGTGGTACATATCCATGGAGCCCTAAGGAAGGAACGAGGATTGTTATCCGCACAAGGTACAAATATAAAGTACCAAACAGAGATATTAGAACTAATAGCTGCTGTACAAAAACCAAACCAGGTGGCTATAATGCATTGCAAAGGACATCAAAAGGAACCGTCTAAGATATCTGAAGGGAATGCATTAGCAGATCGCGCAGCTCGACAAGCAGCTCGCCAGGTATGGAGCAACATAATGGCCTTAGTACCCCTAAAGGTGAGTCCACTTCAGACATATCTTACTCAGGATCCTGGTTATTCTAAAGAAGATGAAAAATTAGCAGAGCTATTAAAAGCCCGAAAGAACATGCAAGGCTGGTATGTTACCGCGACTGGGCAAGTAATAGTCCCTCCCGCTGTGATGCGACAAATCTTGCAAACAGAGCATCAGAAATGTCATTGGGGTGCAGAAGCATTAGTAACTTACCTAAAACGAGGTATGATTTCTACACAGATGTTAACAATGGCGAAAGTAATAGGATCTAAGTGTGAAATTTGTTTGAAAAATAATCCAATAGTTAGGAAATCAGTCCAAATGGGGAAAATCAAAGTAGGAATGGAGCCTGGAGATTATTGGCAAATTGATTTTGCAGAATTACCTAAAGCCCAAGGGTATAAATATTTGTTAGTCGGGGTTGATACCTTTTCTGGATGGCCAGAAGCCTTTCCCTGTCGCACAAACCAAGCCAAGGAGGTAGTAAAATATTTGTTGAAAGAAATAACACCCCCTCCGTCATATAAAGATGTAGCTTAAATTTTGTGAAAATACTTGCATATAATTGAAGTATTTTCAAAGGGGGGAAATGTTAGGAAATACAAGAGTTAAGTAGCAAGTTGTATTGTATATTAGAGTGTGTTTGTAAGGTGCAACCATAATAACTGAACAAAGGTAACCAATGGTGATGGGAAAATGCAATTAACTGTAACGGGAAAGAATATATTCTAAGATCTTTAGGTACCTAAGAGAACAGTGTGACCTGATACCAGGGGAGTCAAGCAGAACCTTGAAAGACTTGGCAGAAAACAGGCACTGGAATCGAGTCAAAAAGGAGTGAGGTGAAAAGTACAAAGCGAGGAAGACGTCTTACTTCATCTGAGGAAGACTTCTTACTTCATCATGACGACCACCGACAACCACTAGAGGGAAGATGAGCATGCGCAGAGAAGGAGGCTGATGTCGCAATAGGATGAAGTAATCCGTAATGCATATGTATAAGATAATGTAGCAATACTTGTTGAATATGTATGAGATTGTGTAATAAAATGGGTACTCGGCAAGGCCGTCTTTGGAGCCAGATTTGGGTGCGTACCCCTGGTTCCCGGCGCCTTGAAATAAAGCACCGCATATAACCGAAGAAAATTGGTTATGTGTTTGTCTCTGCGCTAACATAGGGATTTTAGTTCATGCTGTTAGGTATTTGCAGTGGGTTGTGGAGCATCTGTTGCCTTCCAGGATAAGGTTGAGCTTTATGTATGTCATGGTCATGTCCTGGGGGGCAGTAATGGTCTGCACTCCTGTGAGGCAGGAGAGCTACCAGACCCTCCATGAAACAAAGTCAAGGAGCAGGTACCAAGTTCTCTCCTCTCCTTTTCTGTTCCTGCAGCAGCTTCTACATGTCAGAGATGGAGCGAAAGCTCGAATACACCTGTAACTGGTGTAAGATACTCATCTCCATAAATAACCAGAAGCATCTGCGAATGAGAGTTGTTTTCTTTATAGGAGTATTGTCATCTTCAGGTTGACTTCCTTGAGCGTCTGATGGATAATGGGGACCTGGAGTGAGTTGGGAGAAACAGTAAGTGCTGTGCTTGGATCACAGGCCAGCGCGTGGGACACAGAGGGATTTGTGCGTAGGAGACAAGCATGAGTTCCCTGACAACATGTCTGTTCACTCTTTTACCTTCTTACTATTGACGAACACGCCTAGTTCTTGCTCAGTCTCTCCTGTCTGCAGAAGGTGGGCCTTGTCTCAGGCCGAACGTCCATTGTACTGGTTAAATCGGAAATTTTTGTTTGGATGGTGTCCAGGATCCCTAGTCAAGAGTTGTATCTGCATATGCTGAGATAATAATGCAGGATTTCTTAGTAACATTTTCATTTCTCAGAAAACACGTGAAATTTAGATACTGCCAAGTAGCCAGTGTTACCCATGGCTGGTATTAGTCCTCTGGCAGAGTCTTTGACTGTGGATTTGGAGTCACACCCCTTAAGCCAGTGCCTTTGGATGTCACTGGTTCAGTAGATTTGGAATTTCAGTTGACTGGTTTGGTACGTAAAAGCTGCGTGCAAGACCTCCGCAGTGCTCTGACAGTGACAGTGTACCAAGCGGTGTGGATGGGCAAAAGACACCCCCGGTTCTGCATTGAGATGAGGAGAAATGTTTGGGGCGAAGGGTCCTGGAAATGATGACTTTATGGTAGGTTTCTGCCGTCTTTTCTGTTTGGTTTTTACACCTGTATCTGCCATGGATCTTCTTTCCACTTTGCAGTGCTTTTTGATGTTTTTCTTCCCAACTTTCAGTTCTTGCCCTGCCACTGGGAATTCCTGTTCCTTTTTTCAGGTCCTTTTCCTTCTTTCAGGTCCATAGGATAGTGTTTGGTTAACTGGACTGAAATGGCTTACCCTGGCTTAGTGCTGTGAGTGAAACAGGGTAAGATCGTGCGATCTGGGTCAATTTGTGTGGCAGCAGGCACAGTGGGTAGAACCCATCTGTGCCACATCAAGAAGTTGCTCTGCCTCCGTAGGTGCCAGTGCCAGGCCCACTGATGGGGGAGAAGAGAGGGAGCATGGGAGCTGTGGGCTGTCAAGGTGCGTCCTGCCTGCATGAGTAGATTCTTAGCATGTTCCAGTGAATGCTTATAGCATTCAGTGACCCACTTAGACCAGCTGGGTCACGGTCTTCGGTTTGAAAAAGGGCACCATGCTGCCTATCAGTGCCACTTGCCCTTCAGATTATATAGATGTCAGAGGCAGAAGCAGATAGTAGCTGAGAAGGTACCAGGGCTCAGAGCTGTTCCTTGCAGCGCAGACTTAGAGATGGTGGTTGAGCTGTATGCCCGCTGGACTCTGCCTGTTCTGACTCTGGAAAGGGTTTTCTGATTTCACAGCGTACTGCTGGGCTGCTTTTAGTTTGTGAAGTCAGGTAGTGGTGGCCCTGTGGCTTGACTGGAGGTGAGGGTAACTGTGAGAGGGTAGTGTGATACCTTCTCGTGCCTTGTTTGGCTTCTTTGAGACCTGGGGTGTGATCTCAGAATGAATGTCCCCAAACAGATTAGTACAAATGATTGGTGTTGCTTATGCTAAGGTGCAGACGTTTGATCCTTCTGTAGAAAAGGCCTAAGCTCCTAGCAAGGAAATATGGTGGGTTTTGCCAGTTCCTGATGCGTTCATCTCGTTCTGCCCAGCAGACACCAAGCAGTAGGTGTGACAGACCAAAATCGGGCAGAATCACAGTACGCATGTAGGAACTTACTGACCTGTGATTGCTTTACAGCTCTCGTTTCTGTAGTGTTGGTGCTAGTCCTTAGTTTCTGGCAAATATTGGTGAAAAAAAATCTCTCCTTTAACCGGGCATCAAATTTTTATGGGGTGTGGCCGGGCTTGAGAAATACTTAATTATCAGGACATGAGAAATAAGTTGTAATCTAGTGATCTCAACTAAGCTTTCCATTCTAAACGGAACAGAGGAACCCTTTTTTCTCTAACAGATAACTCTCTAGTTTCAGTTGAGGAGGCTCCTTGATGCCATTCATTTTAACCTGAAAGAACATGTGGGATAGTTGGACCAAAGGATGTATTTAAGCAAACACCAGATGAGCTAAGGACATAGCTGCAAGACTTACATGATCTCATCTACCAGATGCTTTTTCTAGGAAATAAGTAGCAGCTCTTTCAATGTGAGACCAAATCTTTCACTGAGTTAGTACTACTTGAAGTCAGCAGAACGTGGATGAAGCATTGCAGCTTCTCTTGATGAACCTTGCTTGGTAAAGAAGCCCTGAGGACAAGATGTGTTGCCCGGAAACATCACGAAAATGCTTAACCTCGTTAAGGGGCCACATTGCCAGTATTCTTAAAAGATGTAGGACTTAACTGAGACAAGGTATTCTTTGTGGCAACAAAGCTCTTTTCTTACCATGCTTGGGGAATCAGATGATTCACTCCTGTGGAACAGCTCCACATGACAGACTTGATGGAGCGAAGGTTTGTATTATTTTTAGGGAATGGAGGTGTTGATAAGCTAATAAAAATAGGTATCAAAAGACACACTGAGGTAGTTTGTTTTTAGCTATCTTTTAATCACTTACAGATTTGTCACACTTAAAATACTTGTTTATTTGAACCATTATCTTCATTGAGTAAGTAAAAAAAAATGGTATTTGTTAATTTGTCAGATATGGAAGAAAGAAAGGGAAGTATAGGTGTACTTTTGTGAGAAGGAGACTTACATCATAGATGACGCGAGAAAGAATGAAGACTGCATCAATCTCTTGGGCCTTTCAAATTCCCAAACAGTAACAATGAAGAGATAATTGATTGAAATGTTGCTGAGAAAGGAGTAAATGTACATGCCACAACAGGAGAGAAGTCAAAGATTTTGTATACGTGTTGGGTGTATTCAAATCCATAGAACATGCTGAAGTTTTCCCAGATACTGAGATGAATTAATCTGTGAAAGATCATCTTTTGTCTTAGATAATTCAGAGAGAAGAGGAAGTCTTACAACAAGCCTAGGAAATGTGGTCATGATGACGACTTCTTGTAAGCTTGCAATGCCTTATCCCTGGTTCACTGTCTCATTAAGAGGTGTCTGCAGTGGCAGCTGAAAGGAGTCTCTAATGGGCCCAGGTTTTCTCTGTTTTCATTTTACAGCATACATGTGATCAGTTTAGAGAAAGAAAATAAAGAATGTAAGGGTTTAACTGGCACCAAAGATTCAAGTGAGAAATTGGAAAACACTTCAACTGTAAAGACAGTTAAGCACTTGGTAAAGCTATACAGTAGCTTGTAAGTGGCCATTAAAGTTTTTAGGAGGGGGAAAAAAAAGTAGTCTCTTGGAAGTGTTGTGCGTGATCTTTAAGTACCTTAAAGTGCATGCCTGTGCACGCTCTCCCTTTTTCTCTTTTTTCACTCGAAATGCCAAGATGTACTTAATGTATATGCTAAGGTAGTCAGGTTTTGGTCCCCTTTTGCCCTTCTCCCCACATTGTTTCCCCTGCTTCGTTTTGACGCATTGCTTCCATGGCAGATATTGGTAATTAGGGAAATGAGCTAGCGACCAACAGTGGGTTCTCTCGTGGATGATCATAGTCTGAGTGAGTGGATTTTCATGAGAAAGCTGTGAATGAGCAAGAGTCCGGATCCACAGGTGCTGATTCAGGTGGGTACAGAGCAATATTCACCCTTCCAAAAGCACTAGCTGAACACCACACCGAGAACCAAAGTTCTAAGACATGATTAAAAATTTGGCTATGGTCCAAGATAGAAATAACTGTAGTGGACACTACTTAGAAAAACCAACCCACCACACACGCACATGCAGATCCCCAACATAGATACCCCCAGTAGACCAAGAGATGTACAGCTCAGGGAAAACGTCATCCTACGTATTTCAAACTATGCTGCAGTGGCGCGCTCTCAAAAAATTAATCCAGTAATAGCAGACACTGTGGCAGTGTTGATGGTTTGTTCTCAGCTGTTTCCCAGTCTGTGGGAAGGCGGGGCTTTATGGACCCTTCATTTCATTTGTACTGTTTATCTCTGCCACGCTTTATTTTGTCCATCTTTACGTAGTCTGTGTTGTTTTCTGTTTTTTTTATTGTCATTATTCAAAACATGAATAGAAGTGAATATCCTCTAAGTTATGAACATAATCAATTTTGAGTCTTAATTGCAATTTTTTTTCCATAAAATTCTTTTAATTTAGTCTAATATAATGGCACATCAAGCAGTAATGGGTACATTAAATTGAATCATGATGTTCATATACACATTTTACGACACAATCAAATATCCCAATGCATTAATTCATGTCAATCAGTTAATAAAATCAAATAGGAAACATTTCTCTAGTGCTGTTAACTACGCTTTTCCCATTTAGTGGGTGACAAGATGGTAAGGACCTCTGTAATCTTGCCTAGTTCGTGTTTTCTTGTCTGTGTTGGAGTCGATAGGTTTACTTAATCGATTAGGACAAGGTGTGTTGGTTCCTGCGGCCCCTGACCAAAATATGGTAATTGGGAGCAGAAGGCCACACCTTTGCTTCGTCCTACCCTGGCTTCTTTGGTACAGTCCTGTCCCCAAAGACTCCCCCAAATAAGAAAGAGATATTAACTGTCAACTTGGGAAATAACTTCTCTTTGAAGATTTCTTCCCTTCTGATGTTCGCCTTCAAGGGCAAAGAGATGTCGTGAATTTACTGGCACTTTTTTGTGAGGCAGGAGAAAATCAAATTTAAAACAATTGTCAAGCAGGTTCTTCGTGCTTCTCATCTGCTTCGCATTACAGTCGATGGCATTGTCACCTCCTCTTTTACAACACTAGAATTTTTGACGCTTCTTTACTTCAGTGTGCAAGGGTTGTGCCCCAGTCCTGCAGCCCTCGGAGGCCTGGGTGGAGCTTTACAGGAGAAATGATGGGATTTGGGGAAGGCTGAGGGAAGAGGAAGGGTTATGGCTGCCTCCACTGAGTGCCCAAGAGTAGAAAGGCAAATAAAAACCAGGAGGCAGAAGAGGTAATGGAGTCGGAACCTCTGCTGGCACAAACTGCTGCACTTCACCTGGGATCAGAAGAGCTGGTACCAGTTGATGTCACTTCAGAACCTGGCCCAAAATAGCAAGCGGGGTGGTGGCCTTCATGTCAGCCCTGGGAAGGACTGCAGCCTAAGCGGAAAGGGGCAGACTCCCCTGCTCGTGGAAGAAGAAACCATCAAGGCAGTCATTCCTCTGTCCCCTCTGCTGGGCTCTGCCATCCAGCACTCTGATAGGTCCCTGTGGTGGGTTTCAGCCTGCCTGTGGAAAGAGAGAAGTATTTAAAAGCCATCATTGTAGAATGTAGTATTACTTTTGCTTTAAAAAAAGGTAGCTATTTTCCGACGTTTCATGGAGAGTGACTTTCCTAAAAATTCGGGGCGTATGGAGTTGTGTGTAATGCAGGTTGTGTGATGTTGAGGTTATTTGGCCTGATGAGGCTCCCAGGAGCCAGTCGTGTAGCCAGGGGGAAATAGCGGGCTGGCTTTGTTTCTCTTGAGCACTTTACTCTGGTCATTTCCAAAGATCCATATTTTCTATGGTTTCCAAAGATCCGCATTTTCTATGGGCATCATCTTGTTTTGTTTTCCTGTTTTGTAACGAGGTGTTTTTCTCAGCGTTGCCCCTGGTGGAGGTTCCCCCTGGTCAGCACCGGGGCTGAGGGCTGTTCTGAAGTCCGGGGAGCCCGTCAGAAGCGCCAGGTTACGGGTTACACTCCCGGCATCAGCCAGGCTCCGCAGAGGGTCTCCAAACTACAGTGGGTCTGTTTCCTGTCTGTGTTTTTAAGCAAAAGTTTGCTTTCTAGTAAATGATTTTTTTTCTTTGCTAGTAGCGTACTGAAAGATATTTTTACCTTCAGTCTAAAAGAATGGATTGAAAAACATACAGCAGTTACTCGGTGTGCATCAAAAACTAACCCTAACCAAGATAGTGAGATGAAAGCCTTAGGAACCCTCCAAGCTTTAGGTTGGAGCAGTTGAGTGTAGGTGATAGCAGCTCTTACTTTCTGTATAAAAGGATTCAGTGTCGATAAGCAGCTGGGTAGCTAAATGAGTTGCGCCCATATAGTCCAGCGAGTGTCCCGGAGCTGTGACAGCCTTCACAGAGACCGTGTCTGCTATCGGGCTGTTGCATCCTGTCATGGCAAAAAGAAGAGTGACTCTGCAAGACGCAATAATGTTGCCTATCCTACTCTGCAGCCGTGGGCAAGTGAGGAAATGTTCCTCTGGTGCTGAGGGAGTTTTAATACGTAAGGCGCTCCTGCGTGACAAGGTGTAAGAAAGGCCTGGGGTCACCAGGCACAGGAGGGAAAGTGCCTGTGCTGTGCCTGACCTCGGGGTAATGAAGAATTGCTGCCAGGTGAAATGAAGGAAAAACAAGTCCAGGCTGAGATGCCTGAGGTGAAAGAGCGGTTTCCCACATGATGCTTGAAAAGGTTACTGTTCCTTTTTTACTTTCCAATTTTTATTAC
Organism: Pluvialis apricaria; assembly: GCA_017639485.1. Classification (NCBI taxonomy): domain Eukaryota; kingdom Metazoa; phylum Chordata; class Aves; order Charadriiformes; family Charadriidae; genus Pluvialis; species Pluvialis apricaria. The sequence goes on from CM030010.1 coordinate 84,508,136, forward strand.
TGGCAACAGAAAGAGAAGGGACAGCAAAGTGCCCTTCTGTTCCAGGAACCTGAGGCTCAGTGAGCAAATTTGTAGTTCTGAACATGAATGAAATAACACTTCAGCATTCGGGCACCTAAATAATGCTCTGCAAAGGAGCGGGTCGGCTGCCCACAGAAGCTGCGGTGAGTCTGTCTGCCAAGAGCACAGCCATGAGTCTCGGTAGCACATGCAATATTCATGGTACACTGGGAAGTGCTGAGCTCCCCTGTCACACGTGGACATCTGCCAGGGGACACGCGGTCCCTTCAGGATTGTGGGAGCAGCCGCTGCTGGGGCTGATTGCTTTCCGCTGCATTCAGCTTCCCATCGTGCTGTCACTTGCACATTAAGGAATAGATCTTTGGTGTTTCTTCTTGCAGGGTTATCTTTTCACGATCTTTATTTTCAATCATCTTAAGGCAGGGGGGAAACAACATCAAAACCACAAACCCCCCAAATCTTTGTGCCTGTTAATTGTGTTCATTAGGGTCAATTCTTCTTTGTGTCAACTGCCTTGTGAGAAGCAGCTTTGTACCTGCTCACCATCAAGCATTGGGGAGCAATGCAGCGTTCAAAAGCCAAAATTGATAAATTGTTAATAGTATTTTGAACTCCCTTTTCATATTTCAGTGGGACCATAATTAAGTTTTCTTCTACATCCTCAAGGGATTGATTACATCCTGGAGTTCAGCGCTACTGCGAGCACTGCAATGAATGTGTTATGTGCCTTCACATTCTGTGAAGATAGGCTGATAGTTTTAGTCCCTTTTCGTAGCCTTTGTTTTAAAAGGAGGTGAAAAAAAGGATTTCTGGCTGATGGAAACAAGGTCTATTTGTGATTTCGCGAACTTAACAAAAATTCAGTGTCTTTTTTAGGGAGCTTCCAGCAAGCAAAGGCCTGAGATTTACAAGAGCAACTAACTTCAACACTCGTAACTAAATGAGGGTCAGTAGAGCTTAGGGTCAGAAGTTAGTTATGGTTTCGTAAGTTGGGAAGGACGTGCACAAAAAATCTCTGGCTCGGAAGGAAAGCCAAGCTGATGGTGAACAAGACAGCTATTGATAAGCTGCTTTTCTCGTGCTAGTTTGATCTGTACCACATCAGTGCTGGCTGAGGATTGAAATTTTTTTTTTCTTTTTTTCTTTTCATTTGTGGTGAGGTAGGTAACTTGATCTGAACTGGTAAAATTTGTACATGGTTGTGCTGCTGGCACTCAATGGCAGCAGCTGTCTTTTTAAGAACGAAATGAATCCAGTAAGAATCTTAAAGCAGGCTGGTCAAGGGGAAAGAGATAATGTCCTGTGGCAGGGTCTGAATCTTATTGTATGTTTCATTTTTGTTCATGGAGAGGATAATAGATAGTTATCTAGGATAGAAAGATTTAGTTATGAGGTTGGAGGTGGTAAAGGACAGCACTCTGTTTATCGTTTTGCCCTTCTTTAGTTTGAATTCAATGGGTTTCCTTATACCATCTGCTCCCATCTTATTATAGGCAGTAGGTGTCCTGATTTGAGGTGTTGTAACGGTCTGTTTGGAAATTGGGTTTGCTTTCTCTTCACTTACCTCACAGCGATTGATGACAGTTGATCAAGGAGATAATGCTATGGCTGGTCAGCAACTGAAGCTCTCGACACCTGTAGGGAGGGAAGGCAAACCAGCAGAATACCTCAGAGTTGAAGGGGAAAGAGCCCCAGAAGCAATGGAGGAAAAAAGTGTTAGGGTTTGTCAGTATTTAAAAAGGAAACAATGACCTTACTGTTTACTTTGGTGTTAGTATAGCTACTTGCTGGGGCTGATCTCAAATCCAAAAGCAGGATTAACTGGCACACTTGAGTTCATTCCCTAGCGTTTATGAGTGCTGTTTTTCAATAAGGGCGCTTTTCCTTTGTTTGACAGTGAGAGCCAAGGAGCTGCACAGGATTTTGGTTCAGTGATAGTGGTGTTCTGTTGATCTGGGTGGGCCCTGCAGCAGGCTGATGTTGGTAGGAACACGCGGCCTTAAGTTCTGACTCAATTGCGTTTGCTCTCCAAGCGTACTTGCTCTGTGCAGCTAAGAAGGAGCTACTGTGACCTGCATTCGCCGTACGGAATGCGTTAATCAAGGTATGCCTTTAGGTCTGCTGCCAGCAGGTAAGAGCAAAAGTAGTTTTAAACTTTAGATGAGCAGAAAGCAAAGATGCTTTAAATGAGGGTCAAAGAGGGAGGTGATGTTCCTCGGGGCAGGATCTGTGTTCACCCTGCTCATCTTCTGGTGTAAGTGCAAGTGTTTGGCCAATGGCACTGCTCACGGGAGTGGCCTCTCTTGGGTGTGCTTGGAGCAACCCAGCTGCCCTGCTTCATCAGCACGGTTAGATGGAGTCCTGATCCTCACTGTGGTCTCGTATTTGCAGATTTTCAGTTGAGTCTGTTAAATGGGCCAGTTAAGAGCTGTGGTAAGGATAGTGTTACCTTTCCAGCTATGCCAGGGGGCTGGAGTAGCTACTCTGCGGTGTACTCATTATAACCAAGTGTTGTGCTGTATTCCCTCACCCTCTTTCTTTAGTTAGAATCTGACCAGACTCACTAGCAAGAATTTACAGAGTGGAAATTTATCACTTACTGCTTATTTTTATCTGAATGGTCACTGTTTCTAGAGCCTGAGTGGAGGGCGTGCTGAACCTGGATACTTGCTTTTCAGTACAGCTGCTATTAGTTAGAAGTAGCCACTATGTAAGTGTGAATGAAGAGCGGAGCTGAGTGAAGATAAACAAAGGCCAAGATTTGCTAAGTAGTCGTATGAGGAGAAGAAATCTTCAAGGCAGCTGTGATAGTTGTAGGTGTGAAATATCTCTAAACATGCTGCATGTGGATTCCAGTTTTTCTACCGAGTGGGTTTAAATCCTCCAAGCCCTTGTGTGTTTGTATCATCTGATATTAGGGTTGATTTGAGAACAATGAGAAACGACAGCTTCATGCATCTGGATCTTCTGCGAGCGCAAGTGTGTGTGAGAAGGCAAGGGAGGAGATTTGGAAGATGCTCTATGAGGCTGGCGCAGGCGAGGGAGCCCTCTGCTGATGAGCTCCCGTACTCGGGCCAGGCTGCCGGCCAGCGGCCGGGGAGAGTGCCTCCCGGGTCTCCGCATCCCCTAAGAGGCTGAACTGTCCCCAGGGAGCGTAGTCTTTCTTTTCCCTTTCCTCCCCCCAAAAATGATATGAGAGGGAGGTTTTTAGGAATGCTGCTACACAAAATACACAGATGAATACAGTAAGTTGAGTTGAAGCTAAAACCCTGAGCAAAGACAACCCAACAGCCTTGTGCTGTGCCCATTTGAGATGAAATGGCTTTAGCAGCAGAATAAATTGAGTTACTGTGAAGAGAATGTTGAAGGGAAGGAGAGAGGGGAGAATGTTGCGGTGTTATTTTCAGTGAGGGAAAGAGTGGCTTAAATTGTGTTTGCTTTCAATAAAGGGCTCTTCCTGAAGAAGATGGAAACATTTATTCTGTTTCTAAAGGGGAAATCGAATTTTGAGGTGATCTCCCTCCACATGTAGTGCCTATGAAAGAAGGTAGCTGTGGAATCTTAGAGCAGCAGCTCTGTGATCCACTGTGATGGTAGTGCAGTGTCTCTGAAGCTGTGTTTACTGTGAGAAGAGATCAGCACCTCTGGTTTTGACATCTGAGAAATATATGTAGGCTGATGTCTCAACGCATTTCCCATGTCTGCTCTATCTAATGGGGGAGAAGATGTTTAGTCAGCAGAAATAGAGCAAGGTTCTTATTATTTTCCATGCACCACAATATTTATTTGCAATAGTATGACAAAACCAACGCTTGCTAGCAAATCTGTCTGACGTGACGGCTGTCAAAGAATATTTCAAACCTGTGTCTTCTGTGTGGCTAGAATTGTGCTCCGTGCTCCACACTGGCTTTGCAGGACTGTCTCAGTATAGGGTGTGTGGGGGGGAACCTTTGAGAAAACAAGTGGAGGAAATATTCCACGTACCTTTCACTAGATAGGCAAAACCGGTCACAGACTGTGAAAGCCAAGAAGGATTTATAGGGATCCTTGGCAACGGAGTTGGGTTTCTGTTGGAAAAAGTGGGAACGCTTTCGTGTGCTGGTTTAGAGCATTTCTGGCTTTCCAGAACTGTGTCTTCCCCCTTCCCACTGTAGTCAGGAAACAACATATTCTCTTTATAAGTACAGTTTAAGTACCCTCCTGCACCTTTCTCCTCCCACAGCGGCTGATTTCGTTGTACATACGCAGTTGCCACTCAATGCCTGTCTTTCACGGTAGGGCAGCTGTAGAGAAAGAGGCTCTCGCCTCACCTGTGCTTAGGCTTCATTTGAGGAAGGGGAACTACGCCAGTCTAGCTGGATAAGTTATGGTGCTCATGCACAATAACATTGCCCAGAAACTGATTTCTTTTATAGCAGAAAGCGTGTGACTCGCTCCAGTATTATTAATTCACACCAGTATTCCTCATGAAGCAGTATCCGATGCGTTTAAAGCCTACAGGTTCGTGCCGCTCGCACCCTGGGCAAGGAGACTGAGGACACTCTCACTGCTCTTACCCAACTAAAGTGTGGAAAATCTATTGCAGTGCTCAACAGATAGAACTATTGGTGCACTAGTGATTGCTTTATGGTGTGGGAGGGTTCCCTGTGAGTCAGGATTAAAAAAAACACCCCACAGATGTGGATTTAGAGCAGAGCTGAGTGAAGCTGTGTTCAACTTATGGTTGGGTATCGGGTGTAATTATACCTAGCTAGTACAGGAAAGCATGCGAGAACATCATAGCTTTCCCTGAGCCAGGAACAGCAGCAATATAACCTGAACTTGTCTGCAAGGTGAAATCTTGGCCTTTCAGCAGGTGCTTCGTACATTGCTGCAAGGGAATAGAAAAGAAGAAAATAACAGCGATGGCAAACTTCTGGTGCTGTATTGATACCAAGGAAAAAGTACATGGTCATTCCCGAGGCATTTGCGTAGCTCTTATCCCACCTTTGAGACTTGTGTGTTATTTCCTCTGATAAAGAGGAGCCCACGTTACGGTTTCTCCTTTGCAAAGAAGCAGTTCCTTCAGAAGGCTCGCCTTCTGCGCTTGATGGCACCAGAGGGGTAACAATTAGACTGGTACTTCAGCTCAGCTGCAGAGTCTGTGCAGCTAGAAAATTAATCTTCTGAAGATAGCATTACCTTTTTAAGCGCAGCCAAGGTAGGAGTGTTGATAGCAACTTTGCAGCTGCAGGGAACGAGGCCTCCTCAGTTGTCGCTCCTTTTCCGCAAGCTTCCAGCTCAGTCTGTGATGTCTGCTGCTAAGCGCTCCACTTGACAGTAGGGAGGGAGGGGAAGCTGCTTGTGTGCCAAATAACCAGCAATTCAAGGGAAATCCTCCATATTCATTTTTTCCCATTCCTTCCCTCCTACCCCCCCCCCAACCCCATCTCCTTGCAAACAGCACATTTTGTCATCAATAATGCATCGGGTCATGTGAAGGTCACCAGCATGCACAAGAGAAGTAGCTTTTATTCTAGCTGGTGAGTCGGGCTGCTGGTATTTGTCCCTGTTTTATTTTGGTGTGCTCTGAAGGGTGAATATTTTTGAGCAGTGGGGATTTGCCGGCTGTTTCTGAGCAGAAGCACAGTGTCAGTGTGGGCAGAGTTCAGGTGGCGATGCGGGATGAGGTGTGTGTTGCCCTCTCAGTGCTGCCGCTCTGCCACACTCCAGCTATGGGGCCGTGCTTCGGGAGCGCTCATCGGCAAGGACAGGGATTAAATGCTGTTGGATGCTCTGTGTTCCCCAAGATGGTCAGCAAGATCAGGTAAAAGGGGAACTGGCTTGACAATCTGGCAGCTGCTGTGTCAGGCCAGCTGATCTATAGTGACCTTCATTGGAGTCTTCTGTCTACAGATGCAACCAACACGCACTTGAGATGTGCGCTGGAGAGAGGTAGTGATGCTAGGTTTTGGGGCGCAGGGATGCCGTTTTCAAGAAACCTGACTCTGTGACTGCCCTTAGATGCATGTCAGTCCCTGCATCTGTTTCTTCTTGTTCTGCTTTTCCCTTGGAGACCGTAACCCTGTTTCTTAATAGGTGTTTGGGACTCCCATGGCAGGAGTCATATGTAACAGGGCCTTAGAGAGCTATCTGTGATCCCAACAAGGAATACTATGTACAGGTACGTCTGACACAGCAGGTCTGTGTATCTGTCCATGGGTACACACGCAGTGTCACGGCCTTCTGAGGCAGGTGACACCTCAGCGTCAGACTCCGTAGCATGGAAATCAGTCCACCCCTGCCGCTGCGGTTTTCTGCCGGGCAGGACTCCTCTGCTCACACGGGTGCGTGCCAGTTCATCAGCGTGGGGCATCAGCGTGACTTCTGCGCAGAAAGGTTCAGAGCTTCCGAATAGGAAGATGGGAAAATGGTGTGGGTGGGTGTGTGTGAGACTCTGAAAGGGATCGTAAGTGAAGAGGAAGACTGGTGGCTGTGCTTGTCCTCGGCGGCTGCCTGCCCTGAGAAGGCACTCACCTGTCACAGGTCACTGCATGTGGAAAACCGCAACCACGAGACACTGAGTAGTCTTTTATTGTGTGTTCTTAACTGGTGTTATGAACAGGAGAAGGGACTTGGGCCCCGGTAGGTAATGTAGTAGGTGGACGGGGCCGAGGGGCAAGCTTGGCTTGCATGTGGCTGGGCATGGAGAGAAGAGTAGTCAAGGGAAAGGGGTGAGTGCTGGTCCGTCGGAAGCTTCAAGGAGAAATGTGACCGAGGGAGGGAGGGTTCTTTTTTTTATTTGTTCATGTTACGTTCCGGGTGTGGTGAGGGATAGAGAAGAAGCCATCAAGGAAGTTTGACCTTAGACTCTGAGCAAAGACAGCCTGTCTTGGAGTCAGATGCTTCCTCTCGGTTGAAACCTGGTGAGAAGGGGCTGGCATTGGGGGAAGCAAGCAGAACAGGCTCTGTAAATCCTCTGTTCTTCCATCCCATGCTGTACCATTTCTGCCCGGGCAAGGTGGGGGCAGGATGGAGCCTCAGCGAGGGGCCGCCGAAAGGAGAGGTAGTGTCTGAGCCAGCCAGGAGGGTTGGGAGGTCCCTGCTTCCTTAAATCGCTCTCTGTCTGGAACATGAACAGATGCCATCAGGTTTCTGGCGCATGCGTTTTTGAGTCCAATTCCCAGTCAAGGCTCCCTTTGGCGATGGAGCAGAGCATTCTGTAGGAAGGAATAGAAATCCTCCAACATGTATGGAGCAGATAAACAGCTGCCACGGGGGCCGGGCATAGATTTTTGCCTCAGGCTTGGACCCATGTTGTTGGGAGAGTGTGCCAGTATCCACATTTGACAAGGCTGCTGGTCTGAGGTGCTTTCCTTTCTTTGCTGTACCTCTCTGCTGCCCCCTGCACTTAAAATATTTAAAACCCCGTCCGACCAGGATGTAAAGGGAATGATGGGCTTGTAGGCAGTGGTGGTGCCAGGACCCAAATGAGGCTCTCCAGAGTCCTGGCCCCGCGTACCGGCTGCTGAGCTGGGGGCCCGTGGGTCGGACCACTGCCGCAGAGCAGCTTGAGCGGCCAAGCCCAGAGCACCTTCTGCCTCTGGCCCTGACAGGGCTGGCCCTGGTTTTCCAGGTGGGGAAGAGAAGCCTTACTAAATGAGAGGCTTGTGAGAGATAAAAAGCCTTTCGAAAAGAGCATCCGTTTCTGTCTGGGCTTCAGCGGGAGAAACGGCTCCATTTTATCTCTCCTCTGGTGGCTTCCAAGGAAGCGTTTCCTTCCTCAGAAGAGCAGGTCCTGCGTGAAAGACTGAGTCGTCCCGAGTGAGATCTTGTGGAAAGGGCAGTGCACTTAACAAACAGATGAACAGCTGGTTGCAGTCACTTTAGAGAAGAGGGTCTCAAACCCAGGCCAAGGCTTGTGCAATGGAAAGAGGTGCTTCAGCTCTTGGCAGTGGAGGCTGTGGGTAGGTGCCGCACAGAGCTCCAGCTGCTCTGGAAAGCAGAGTGACTTTGGGAGCAAAGGGCTGGGCATCTTCCCTTCTTGGTGTCTGCCTTGGACAATTGCATAGGAATTGCATAGGCTTTGAACAGATGGAAAAAGAATATTGAGCCTAACAGGTATGTACTGTGTGCCAGCTTTTCTACCTTCCAGCTCATCTTGAGGTGCAGTGAAAAGGCCAAACTGAAAAGCTTTCTGAGACAGTCTCTTTTTTTTGTTTGTTTGTTTTTTTTCTTCCCCCTCAGTGTGACTTTATACCTGCCATTCATGCAGCGGTAGGTAAGCTTAAGCCATCCATATTGTAGCCTGGGTGGTGACAGTGGCAGAGGCTTTGCAATGTGTCTTGCAAAGCAAGGCCTGCTGCCATGGCACTGAGCGTCCTGACTTCTTAGCACTTCAGGCGAGAGCAGTTAGGTCTGCTGTAACATCAGTGAGGCGCAAGCTGCTGGGCTATTATTCCTACGCAGACCAAAGTTGAGGTTCCTCTTGTTTCAGATCAAACCTAAAACTAATCTCAAAGGATACCACAAGACCAAAGTTCTGGTGCATTTTCTTTATAATGTCTGTCATGGTAGGTGTGGGGAGTGCTGGGGGAAGGAGGGGCATCTCTGAAGAAGTCACTAATGATAATGGTCGTTTTAAGTGAGAGAAAGGGCTCTAATCAGTATGCTTCATTTTAGGTTATTAATGTAATTGAAAACACAGTCTACCTAAATCATGCAAATTATATGCAGGGTGAGGATTTTTTCGGCTATCATAATGATAATCTAAATAAAATGTGGATTGTAAGTGGAGTTCTGAAAGACTGGGTCCGAGATTAATATGAAATACAAAAATTAAAAAAAGACACGCATAGTGTAGAACTGCAACTTTGCTTTTATGACGTTTGAAACCCTGATTTATGAACAGCGTTACAAGGTTTTTAACTGTACTGAAAATGAAATGAGGTTAAACTTCTTCCTATTAGCATTAGAGTTACAATCACAACACATTACAATAGACTAATAAATGTTACTTTTTGAGTAATGAAATTGCCATCAAGGCACCGTTAATCGGAATGAGATTATAATTGGAGTTCTGCTGTGCAGGAAAGGGCTCTGTGCGGCAGAGGTTGACACAGCCCTGATTGCATCCCAGGGACGATGGGCAGTCTTGGCCATGCGCATCAGTCTCTGCCTACAGAGAGTTTCCATAACACGTGAGAACACTTAGATTTTTCTGTCGAGTCCCACGTAGCCAGAGAGCAGCGCTGGCGTGGCCCTCCAGTAGCTGAGGAGTAGGATGCGGTGACCTGAGCCTTGGTATGCAAACTACACGCTTTGTGAGAAGTACCCTCGTGGATGGACTGACCCATTGGGATTGCACAGTCCTGCCCTATCTGAGCCACGCGGGTGGGTTTCTCTCTAGTTCTTTGGGATTTGCCTTTGGGGCCGAGAAGGGCAGGATCTGTTGCAGGTGCTTTTTCTTTAAAATCATTCATCTTGCTATAAAGTATTACTGCAAGTAAGAAGGAAATCAGTATTCCAAGCTTGGATATTAATTGTAAGTCGGGAGGCCAGTTACAGATCTTAGAAATAAGTTTCTCTGGTAGGCAGAAATTCTGGTTTGTAAATATGTTGAATTGGATTTCAGATTTTATTCGCGTCGGGAAAAATGTTGAATCGACAGGCTAGTGTGGGAATCAGGTATCCTTCTGTGACTGGAAGCCCCGTAAAATACCTGCGGCTTAACCAAAAATAGCTCCCCAGTAAGTTACTGAGCAGCTACATCACAGGCAGCATCACTATGAGCTTCCCTGCGTTTCCCCACCTGTGTCATTCGAGTGGAGCTGGGTACATGAGGCAGACAGTATCCGTAACCCCTGGAGAGGGAGCACTGCGAGTATTCACAGCACCTTTCACTACATCACACCCTTGTGAAGAAAAATGCTTGCAAGTATATGTGTAAGCAGATCCATTTTGTGCATGTTCAGGGGGACAGGTACCAATTCCCAGCAATGTCTGTGCATGGAAAGCGATCTAAAATACGGGGAAGTGCTAAGGGATATTTGTCCTTCCAGCAGTTGAGACCTGGCAGAGACCGAAAACGGGTTCACACTTCGTGAATGTGTTGATTTTGCCAGTACTGCCCTCGATTTCTGTCCTTTTCCTCACACTGATAGAAGATCTGGCTGCTCTGCATTGTATTGCCAAAGTGGAGCCAGGACCCAGTCAAATTAGAGATGACAACGAAAGGCTAGATGTATTCTGTAATAAGCTGGGTCTGGATTTTTCTTCCGTATTTCCTATGGCTGGATATTATAGAAGATGACCATTAGATGGTGGTGTCTGTTGTGTTTGGCCAGCACTTAGGTAGTTAAGAAATAAATTACATACTAATTACAGTTTTCAGAGGTAGCTAAACAAATTCTATTAAAAGTTTTCCAGTATTCATTTCAAGATGTCCGCAGGCTTGGTGCACAGCTTTGCATGGAGGAGGGATGACTTACGCTTGGAAAAATTGCGCTGAAGAGCGCCTTGGCTCGGCAGAGCCAGCGGCCATGCTCTAGGGCTGGGGTGAGCCTGCTTTCCAGTGGGGCCCAGACACAGAAAGCAAAGGCATTTGGCTATTTGAGAGGCAGAGGGTTAAGTATTGTGATCATAAACCATACAGTAATTGCTCTCAGACCTATTAGCGGCATGTCTTGCATAGACTGTCATCCTGCCCTTTCCCATGGGCCCTGTTCGCTAGCCCTTTCCATTTTGACAGTAATTACCATCCAAGCAAGCACAAACCATCACCAGCTACAATACAAATCTACTGTCATGGTAACGTAGCAACCTCCAGTTCATCTTAAAGATGTTTAGTTTTATCTCATATGCTTAAAATTGGACTCAACTCAAAGCAATGCTGAAAAGAGCACCAACAAAATTAATGAAAAAAATCAAATGAAATTTGATACTTCAGATTACAACAGAAGCTGATGCTTAAGTGTGTGAAATAGAGCTTCATGAGAACAACAGACTTAGCTGGAGGAAAAGGAAAACTTTCAGGTAAATCAGGAGGGCACACGTGTCTGAAATCCTGTCTACTTTCTTCCTATCAGCTGCGCTGGTTTAGTGAAAGATGCTGTTTCTTCTCACCAAGTTTCCCCATATTTGTGGTCTAGATATTTAGGATGTGGCCCAAGGTATTCCCAATTCAGTTATTCAGAGACGTTTCTTTGTGCGCAGTGGATATTGCTCTTTGGACTAACATCCAATGTCGTTGCTCCTGTTAGGGAAGAAACCATTGTGGATGGTGACTGTTTCGACACTGGTTCTTTCCTTCTAACAACGTTTGCCCTAGGACTTGTCCTAAGGCCATGCAGAAAATGTAGCCCAAATGATCTTTTTCATATAAATCAGCTCAGCTGTGTTGAACTGAGTGCTAATGATCTAACCTGTGCATGATATTCTCACAGGGAAGTCACAAGTTAACTCCCAAGAAAGCTTTGTTCCCCCAGACTTTGTCTTACGCCAAAATCTTTTCCCACGGGAGACATGTGGCAGTCTGCACAGTGTAGCAAACAGTAGGAGCTCGCACTGTACTTGGTCCACCAGGCAATTTTGTGCCTCCTGGGCTGTGGAAAGGTGACGGGGTGCGTGTGTCCCTTACTCGGGGTAGGTGGCAGTCCCTTTCTATGCCTGGCCACAGAAGGAGCAGCGTGTAGCACCCACAACTTCTGAGAGGTCTTTCCAGGGAAAAAAGTGTTATTCTGGGGCAAGTGTCTAACCTTGAGTTACAGGGAATACATCCCTGTCCCTACATAACATGTTCCGTTGGTTTCACACTCTCGCATTTAAAAGTAAAGGCTCTCAATATTGTCTCAAGTTGTCTACCTCTTGGTTCCAAACACTAGCTGGTGTTACGGCTTGCTAGGCTAAAGACCATCTATTGCAACAAGTTGCTTCCTGACAGAGGGGACGGACTTATTCCTGAAGTTATTCCTTAGTGATCTCCTGTCCTGTTCCCGTCTTGGCTGCCATGTGCAGCTGGCACTTAGGGATGCATGCGCGCACGGGGAATGCATCTCTCAGGGTCACAAACCTGGGAATGTAAGCACAGGCAGTGAGACCCTGACCCCATCAGAATTGGAGGGACCTGTGCCGTTGTCTCTCCTGAATTTTTTTCCAGATGTTTGGGTCCCTGAGGGTTATGTTATCTCATCAGGACTAAACTTCTAACTTCTTAAAAGTAAGTAGTTTAATCCACTGCTGCTGTTGTTGTTCATCTCTGTTTACCTTCGCTGTGCTTTTTTGAATGAATGTAATCTGAAAGCATGTCAGAAAGGAGTGTTGTTTGCTGGTTTCAAAAAGCTGCGTGAAGCTTCCCTTTGGTATGAGTCAGACGTTTCTGTGGCTGCTGTCACTTGCTCTGAACTGCCCGGCTGCCAGCTCGGTCCTGGTCCTGTGGCTTGTCCCCTTCCCAGCAGCAGCACGCGCTGCCCTCGCTGGCACTGGCGTCACGGTGGTGACCTGAGGAGCAGCACGTCCCTGTCTTGAGCCACTGTGAGCCCTGGTGGTGAGGTGAAGGGGAGCAGGCAGAGGGCTTCCCGGTCTACTCAGGCTGCAAGGGCTTCTGCAAGGAAGGCTCTCCTAGCACCTGCTGCTGTGGACCTCGTGTTAGCTGGGGGTTCCATTTGTTTATGGTATAATAGCTAATAAATACTTTCTTGCTGCTGCTTTTTCTTTTTTCCTATGGCGGTAATCATTTTGATATTTCCATCGGCGTATTGGTACCCCATTCCCATTCATACAGACAATCCCTAAGTGGTGGTGTGGTTTGTTTTTTTTTTTTTTAAGAAATGCCATTAATTTGCTTTATGGTTGCCCTTCTAGATCAGCAGTCAGGATGCTAAATTAGATCTGACCGTAGAGAGATCTTGGTTAACCCTTTTGCTATCTTTTGTCTCCACAAATAGAAAACAGTGCCGTTTCTGCCCTGCATTCACCTGGGTTTTCAGCTGTTTTACAAGAAAGAAGGCATTGATCTTATATAAGCCTTGCTACTATCTATCCTCCTCTTCTTGCTGCCTTTATGTGGTAAAGAAAGAATTATCCATATGGTTGACAATGTATTGTGCTCTTACTTAGTTCTAATCCAGAACCTTATGTGACTGAAGGACAAAGGAGATGGTTCCCTCTTCTCTTCTTCCTTTTTTTCCCCTAAGCGGATGTAAAAGCAAACCCCTGAAATACGATGGCATTTTCTGCCCCTTCTCTCTGTAACCCAGGCCCTGCCCTTGCAATCGGAACCGGCTAAGGTGGCGTGGCGTTTGCTGCAGGAGGAGCAGTCTGGGTTCCCGTGCTCCCCTGGGGAAGCAGGGCTCAGCTCGGTGGGCTCCTGCCTGCCTTCCTGGCTCTGCCGGCCGCTGCCCGCCATGGCGCTGCCTCTGCTGTTCTTGCTCGAAGTAATTGATGGCCAACAGAGACTGGCTTTTTGTCAGTTCGAGCCTCTTGGGCAGAGCCTGACGTGCTGCTTCTGAGGAGCAACCTCTCCCGACAGCGAAGCTCCGTGTGCTGCTCCCTTTGGACAAGTGATTGATTCCTCCATAATATTCTTAAATGGGAGCTGTATTGGAATCCAGTGTCATCTCAGGATCAGAGAGACAAGGTCTTTAGCATTAATTGGGCCACCCTGTGTCAGGTGAACTCCTCTGCTTATGGGCCAAATGCAAATGTCACTTGCGGTGATTGTTACAAGGGAACAAACATGGCTGTGAGAGCGTTACTTGTTTAGAGCGCAGGTTTTTATCCACGCGCCTTGGAAAGCATAGACTGCTAGCAGGGGTTGAAATCATCGCTTTTGACAGAAACGGTCGTGGATCAGCAAGACTCAGAGTCAGAAATATGGGTATTTTTTTTGGCGTATGTTAAAATCTAACTGTGCTCTTGAAGGTTAGAGGACTCCCCGCACTGGTGGCTCCCTGCGTTTGTAGGAGTATGGCAAGTCTTGTGTCAGCTCTGCGGGCACGGTGGCAGCCCCAGCCTGGCGCTCAAATCACCACATGGGAATCACCAAGGCTGGTTTACTTACATAGAACAGCTTTTTAATTGTATTTTTGTAACAAATAAATAGTCCACTAAGTAACAAATGAGAACAAGAGGAAACTGGCTATTTCTAGGTTGCCCTTTCAGTGCCTTATTCCTCCTTCTGAACTTCAGGGTGTTCCCATGGCTTCAAAGAAAGCCTTGCAGAAACGCTCTTTTGTGTTGGGGTGAGTGGCTGTTGGAGTTGCTCAAGCCACCTGCACATAAGGAAAGCAGCTGGGTAGAGAGGAGTCTGAGGCAGCCGCAGAGAGCTGCTGGAGTGAGCAGTGTGTGCGCGAGCCGGCTGGTGGAGCTGGGGAAGGGCTAGGCAAGGTGGCAGGCTTTGGAAGGGCCGCGCCGGGACAACACAGGGATGTACATGAACAGCGCGGAGCAGTTTCCCACTGCCCAGACCAGAGCCAGGCACGTAAACTCCAGGTGGCCTGTGCCAAATGTCTTTGTGGGGTAACGCTGCTCAGCGACCTAGTCTCAATCCCAGTGATGTTTGAGGATGCCTCCAACTTTTCCACTTAAGCACTTTTGGGAAGTGGTCCCATGACCCAGTTCATGCCAGGTTATTCCTAAATATGAGGAAATCGGATATCATGAGCTTGAAAAGCTACTTTGATCAAATAACTAGTAGGGGGTTGATACAAAACTTAAAATTTGGTGAAGCTAGCAATGCCTGCGGGTATGATAGATAATAAATAAAGGCATATTCTCTCTGGTTGCCTTGCCTAGCAGGAGATGGCTGTCCGCGGCAGCAGGTGCACAAGTAACTGTTTGCCCATCCTGTCCAAAGGGCAGGAGGTTCTGAAGCCCTGCGGTGGCTGACTCCCCTCTTTCAGTATTTGAAGTCTTAAAATCAATTATTGACTATTGACTGTATGTATTCAATTTTTGGAGGTTATTGAATGAAGCACTAAAGGTACATTATATCAAGACCATATACCTCTAGATAAGGGAGCAGATAAAGTTCAAATGACATAAGCAGGAAAACACCAGTGAAGCCAACAGAATTGCTTTTGCTTGGCTTGCAACATAATACGATTTTCAGTTGGTAAAACAGTGAATACATGTGATGTTAGACAGTTTTGCTTCTCCCCAGATTTTGCTGTCATGTCTCACCTTGAGCGTGTCAGTGGATAGGCGCTCCTGCAGGGACAAGTGAATGCCTTTCAGGACCGAGAGCCCGAGTCTCTGAACAGAGCCGGGGCCAAATTTGTGATCTAGAGGCTTGTGCCCTTGAATGAGCGTAGCTAGTGGTGCTCAGGAGAGCAGCAGCGTCAGTTGTGAGCAGCTTATGTTTGTCTGCCTTCGGGTTAGTGGTGTGAAGAAGGCTGGGCTCTATTTAATTCACCAGTCAGAACAAAGCAAAACAATGAACAGCCCCTTCTCTTCCAACAACGGGATTAAGTTGATGTGAAACAAAGTTTTGAGTTTTCCTTTCAAAAGGGAAAAAAGAAAGACCCAAGAACACAAGTAAATGCAATAACAATGTTCCAATGTCTTTGGCTTGTAAATCCTACATCGAGGCAACCACTATAGAGAGGGTGGGGACAGGCAAAGGTGCCAGCCGGTAGTCTTAGTCTGGAAATTAACTGAAGATGGTTATGTGTGAGTGGTGTTCAGGCCCTGGCAATGTAAGGGGGGGCGGAACAACCAACCAACAACAAAAAAAAAAAAAACAAACACCAAGCCCAACTGGCCTTAAAATGGAGCCTGAAACAGATCTATGCTTTGAAAAAAATGCTGTGATGTTGATACCTGGAATAGTGTGATGTGGGCTCAGAGAAGGGGTGGGGGGATCTTCTGACGTGTGCATGAAAACAGGGGAGGCAAGTGCAGAAGAGGAAAAGGGAAGGAGGAGGGGAAAAAAACCCCAAACCCGAACCTAAAAGACTTGTGAAAACGCCCAAGAGAGAAGGAAGTTGACTGTGCAGTATAGGTGGACCCTGCAGCAAGAAGGTGGAGCACAAGAAGGTATGGAAGACTAAGCGCAAACCAGACCTGTGATTTTATTTAAGTGTGTGTGATTTCCCAGAGCCTGGGATTTAGAATTACAAAGTTTAGCATACATAGGGACTTAAAAATAGAAAAATTACTATTTAAATGTATCTCCCTATGCTCTCCTTGATATAGTTTACCCCACAGAGGCGTGGGTTCTCCCCTTTCTGGTTGCTCCATCAGCATTTCCTTTAGCAGCTTTTGCTAAAGCGTGTTCTGTGTCAGCAGCTCTCCTTCAAGTTCAGGCTGACGCAGGGACCCGAGCCGAGCCTCGTCTGTGCTTCCCCTGGGCTTCTCTGACCTTCACCTCGGCCAGGCTGGGCATGGCTGCCTAAGGTCTTGCACGCCTTCAGTAAAAGCAGGCTCGCTGCTTTTAAGGTGTAAATCACGGCACAGTCTAGTGCAGGTGGTGGAGTTACGCCAGCTTCAGCTTACTCATCACCGAGGGTTATTTGTAGAGGAAGAAAAACTATGGCATCGATTGCTTCACGGCGCATTGCCTTGGTGCGGCTGCAGCTCTGAACCTGTGAGATGGAGACAGTGCTGGTGCTTGGGAGATGCTGATTTTCAGCAACGATGGCTTTGCAGGAGTTTGGAGCTCGTGAACGCAGTGTGTGTTTGCCCTGTGTTGTCACGGCACCAGTGGATGTGCTTTTGTACAAACCTTTCCAGATGTTGGCTGTGTCCAAAACATGTAAGCTTGCTGTAGCCCCCAGTTGGCTGAATTTTGTGTGTATCTGTGTGTACAGGAGTACAATAGATACCTCTGTGTATATGAATCTATGTCAAGAGTGACAGAAATTTATAACATGATTTGCATATTTAAATCTGGACGAATACTCTATTTTAGCTGCTTTCGTGGATACTGCTGGTTAGTTGTAAAATACTCATTCAGTCAGAAAAGGCTTCTAAGCAGAGATCTTCGTACTGTCGAATTTGGTTCCCTGTGTAGCTGAGGATATTGTCCAGGAGCCTTGGTTTCTCTCTCTCTCCAGGTTATTGCAAGATCTTCAGTTCAGGACTAAACTAAACATCTGATTTATAGAAATAGAAAGTTGGATGTGCACTCTAAACCTTTGTATTCACTTCACTTTGAGCGTGTAATAAAAGCAGATGTATGCGGTTTTACTGGTTTGTTAGGTACTAACGATAATTATTTTTACTTGTAGATTGGTCACAGGACCCGTCCTTCTCTGGTTCACCTAGTCAAAAAAATGATTTCTCTTGGTTTCAACTTCGGAAAAGAAAGCAGATGTAGCTCTGGGTTTTAATGGCCCTTTTTGGGCTAAGGATTGAGACTCATGCTAGAGTTAGTGCAGCTTGATTGGAGGCACGTATCGCATGGGGCAGGAGAACCAAAGCCCACGCGCAGACCTGCTAATGTGAGTCTCTGGCGTCAAGCACAGCTGCCGTGTTGTAGTCCAGTTGCCTGGGTGAGGAGCTTTGGTTTCTCCTCTGACCTAAGGAACAGTTCTTAAAAATCATATTACCAGTTTCCTTGTTTCTGAGGTGCTACTAGTTGAAAACTCACCCTAATTGTACTAGGAATTGTACTTGGGTTGGAGAGTTGCTTGGGTTTTTTTAAAAAAAAAAAACAAACTTTTTTTTTTTTTTAAAAAAAGGCTGTTTGTGCTGTTTATCTGAAACATGCCCTTCACTTCAATTACCAAGTCGTGTTTGTTATGAGTAGTCAGCAAATCGGGATGGAATCCTCTTCCCTTAAGGAGATAGTTTTGGAGATAGTAAAGATTTTTGGAAGGGATGGGAAGGAATGAACTGTAGTCTGTACTTAGTCTGTGGACAATAATTCTTTGTAAACAGTAGGTAAGTTGCTTAGTACTGTGTTCCTGGGGGGAAATTCACCTCCCTCTGCTATGGATTACGCTGTTGGACAGGTGGTGAGTGGCAGGGTGGGTGAAAGGAGGAGAGTCGCTCGGGCTGTCTGTGCTCGGACAGAGGTACACGGGTTGGTTTGGGTGCATGAGGGCTTGGCCAATACCACCTTAGATCACAGGCTTTTCTTCCCTCATAAAAGAACATGTTTGTGTTTGCTATCTTTCTGCTTTAAGTTCATTTATTGAAGTCTGTGCGGTTGTGTTTTTTTAACACTGGAATTACGTTTACCTTCTGTCATGCCTTTCAAAGTTGCTGCATTAGCTACTAAACCTTTGGAAATATTTTAACTTGCGAGTGTGTCAGGGTTATTTTGTTTGAGGAGTGTCTCTTTTGTACTAACGCAGGCAATCACTGTAGGAGTCAGCATGTGTGATAGATGAAAAATGGT
Organism: Pluvialis apricaria; assembly: GCA_017639485.1. Classification (NCBI taxonomy): domain Eukaryota; kingdom Metazoa; phylum Chordata; class Aves; order Charadriiformes; family Charadriidae; genus Pluvialis; species Pluvialis apricaria. The sequence goes on from CM030010.1 coordinate 84,526,479, forward strand.
TTTTCACTCCCTACTATTTTGGACCCAGCACTGTGGGCTCCTCTGAGCGGTGGTGCACGGAGATGTGCGCAAAGGATCCCGGTCAGCCCTTGCCTCCTGTTGTGTTGCTGCTTTCGCAGAGCTGTGAAGGGGTTGTGTTGTCTCAGATCCCTGCCGTACTTTGTCATTTGCCTGCTGTATCGTTCCCTTATCCTTTTTTCTCCACGCTGCCTTCTCCTTTCTGGATCCATTCTCAGCGCTGCCCTTGCGTCCCCTGTGAGTGTTCCCCGTTTTCTTACCCACACAGCTTCTCACAGTATGTGCCTTTCTGAAGACAACTCATCAAGAAAATGAAGCAACTTGCCCAGTCTTTGTCGATGGTGTGCAATTCAGCAAAGCTGAAGGACACAAATTGGGATATAAATCCTGTGAATACCCCTAAGAAAGGTGATGCGATGCTTTCTTTGCCTCAGTAGGAATTTGATTGGACCCTGGGAATCCGGCTGGATGGCTGAAGCCTTCCTTAGAGGACTTCAGGCAGGAGAGCTACATTTTGCATGGGTTGCAGTACCACATGTATACTCATAAGGATGCAGTCCCTCTCGCTGCAGGCACAGTCAAAGTTTCTTGAGGGTTGCCTGCTTCATACGCTGCATACGTTTCGATGAATACTATACCCGTTAGAACTCTTGGTACTCTGTTTAGTTTGCGATGACCTGATGGCTATTACAGAGAGGACGGGAAGTAATGTTCTCTGTCACCGTGAGTTTTTAAGTATATCATTGTACTGTAGTCAGTTGCAATCAAGGGTAATAGACGAGGTTGAATAATGTTTACTAGATACTTTTAATTACTGGAAAATAATCCTGGTAAATTCTCTTGCCTGACATGGATAGCTGGGAAGATGATTCACAGCCCTTATGGAAATTCCTGTCATTCTTCAGTACTAAGATGCCAATTGTCATGATTTATTCAGCTCCTCTAACGGCTCGGATTCCCAGCCTCTGCCAGTTCAGGAATGGAGCATACCTAACACACACAGCGCTAATGAGAAGTTCTTGTCAGCTGGAGTTTTAATGCTCTGTGTGGTTGCTTTTACTTTTTCACTGGAAATTCATGGCACGGCCCTGTATATAAAAATACAACTCGAGCTCGTTCATTTGAACGTAAAGGCAGGTTCTGGTCTACCATGGCTGTGATTCAAAGGCAGCTTCCTTCTGAGGCCCACGAACGCGCTTCACGCTTGCACTGCTAGGGTGGAAAGCAGAATCCCAGCAAGCGTGTGTGCTTCTCGGGGGATTTCTGCCGCCTCGGCGCTGGGATATCCTTTGTTGCCTTCAGTGCCATCGCCGACACCTGAGACGCGGTGGGTGCCCCCTCCCTGGCTCCTGGCAGTCTCCAGAGCATGAGTAATGCGCTTGAGCTGACAGGTACCTGCTAAGTGAGTCTGGGTTTCTTTATGCAGGCTTATATCCGATGAAATCTCCCAGTTTTACTTTAATTGCTGTTGGCAACATGTGGTCTCTGATAAAAAACATATTTTCTGTCGAGATTGCATTCATCAGTTGGGCTAATTTTTCCTGGCCCTCCACCCATCAGAGCTTCTTTGGAAAGGGAAACAGCAGCTTGTGGGTTAGCAAATGCCAGGCAACTGAACAAAAAGAGAGAGAGAGGAAGAGAGAGGAAAAAACAACTCACAAGTCTGTTGCAAAGCATTTGTACAAAAAGTCTTGGAAGGATTTCTTTTTAGCCCGTAGCCCTGTCTATCTGGTGAATGCTTAGGTGGCGGTATATGGAATGTGTTGCCCTTGGGGCCTTACGGCCTTTGCAGAATTCATACTCAAATCTTGTAATGGATCATTTGCAAAATCATTGCAAAGACAGCTTGCTTATACTGTCACCGTGCCAGCACCAGAAGCTCGCTGGGTATTTTTGTCTTGGCAGATGCACATTCTGTTGTAAAGGTCTGTTCATCTTGTGCCTTCCTTGTTCTCAGGTAATGTTCAGCACAATCATGCAGAAGGAGATTTTTGATAGCTTGTATTAGGGTGGGTTTTTTTTCTTGACAAGGACAGGGGGAAAAAAAGAGGGGAACTGATGTCTGATGCAACTACTGCTGTATAGTTGTCGCTCTGTGGTTTCCCAGATGTGCTGATCCAAGCTCTCCAAGCTCGGAGGCTTTTGTGTGAATACTGTGGGTGACCCTGTTGTGTGCATGTGATGGGGGGTGGGGGGAAGAGAGGAAGATTTGCTGGGGAGGCACCTTGTCACTCACTGAGGATTTTTACACTGACTGTCTTAAAAAAACCACCTTGGGTTCTTGAGAACTTGCTCTAGAGTTAACAGAAGGGGGGGAAGAAAGAAGCTCCAAAAAATTGATTAGCATTAGTTTTGAAGCTATGCTGAAATGTTTGCAGGGTTTGCATGCTGGTCTCCATATGTCTCTTTTCAATTACATGTGCTGGAAGAAAAAAATGGCAATGTGTAAAGTGATTTGTGAAAATTGAGAGATGGAAACACTGTGTGCTCTTAGGCTGCCACAGAGAGCAGTGACCTTCCAGCCCTTCCCTCAAAAGAAACACTGAAATATTTTAAAAACCCTTGTCATTCGAAAGTCCCTAACGTGAGAATCATGAGTGATGGTCTGATGTGAAACAGAGTTCCCATGTTGTCTCCTGGACTGAGGAACGCAGGAGACGAAGTATTGTAGCTGTCTGCTTCCTAGGCGCCCGCATTGCCCGGCCCGTTTCGCCGAGGAGGAGGTAGTAGACAAATAGCAGCACGCTCCCTTCGGCGGCAATTTCCCAACAGCCCTGCCCCTTTTCTGTTCCAGGACCAGTAAGTGTTTTTCATTTCTAAACACAGATAGAATAAGCATTGTGCTAATAAAAGTCCCTTTCTGCCCAAATCCAAGCTTCCGTCTTCTGAAGTGATGGCAAAACTCCCATTGACTTGCGCGAGGGCAGGACTGGGCCATCTGTCTCTGCTTCTCTCTCACGGATACACACACACACATACGTGCATATTCACCCGTATGCATGGGTTTTCACAAACCAGAGACACTCGGTACAATATTGCTTGTATTTCCTGAATGGATTTATAATCCATCCAATACGGTACACTTTGAATGTGTTACAAAAAGGACAGATTTACAGGAGACAATCTGCCTTCATGATGATTGCATATTGTGGCATTTCTAGTCCATATGGATCAGTAAGACTTGGATAGCAGGCATTTGACCTTCAAAATCATGCAAATGTGAAACCAGACTTCCATTTTTTACAGCTGGGAAAGTCACAGCGTGGCTTCTTCATCTTATTTGGGAGGCATTGATTAAAATACAGTTTGACTTTAGAAATTATTGAGGTTTTCATGCTGCCTTTTTGCAAAGCAGCGGCTTGAGATCTTTCGCCCTTCTTCCTCACCCCTTCTGGCTAAACTTGACTCATTAACGCCTATGACTCAATTGATCATTTAAGAGATAAGTTGCTAATTCAGAGCCATGGGCTAACTATAAACAAGACTTTAAACCTTTTTGCTCATGCCAGAGTTAATCTGTGATAATAACTCCTGAAAGCCTTTGAAAAGGTCTGAGTGTGGCTTTCTGTCAGCCGCATTAGGAAACTGTACATTTTCTCACTAAGAAACCTTGATTGTGCCACATCCAATCAGACTGTTTGTAGGGTGGCATTAATCTTCTGGGTTTACAGAATAATAACTCGCCAAGATTATAGGGATACCATCGTTAAAAGAGAGGCCGAGTTCTGGTTCGGTAGATGTGCACCAGTGCTTATGAGGGCTGCTTGGCATTTGCTTGTTGTGCATGTGTTCCCTTCATTGTTTGCTAAACCGAGATGGGAAGGAAGGTGTGTCGCGCTTTGTGATTTCTTGCTCCGAGGACTCCCAGGCTCTGCTTTGTCCTCGGAGATCCCTGCGGGGGCGGCAGATGGGAGCAGCTGCTGGCAGCCCTGTGGCCGCTGCCTGCCAAGATGCAGTGCCGCAGACGTGCCTGAGAGAAATATGATGAGTGGTCAGTGCACGGCTCGAGCCCCAGCAAAGAGAGGTGGAGTTTGCGCTGCCCACACTGTCTTGTTGCTGCAAGAGCTCTGTGGGACTGGTCATCGCTGCAGGCCTGCAGTGCCTTGGTGCCTTGCTTGGAAGGAGCAGCAGGAGCGCTGCACGAGGAAAGCGCCCGCTCTTCCCCTGGCTCCTCGCTGCTGCAGTGCAGCTCATCGCACCCACGGTTAGTGGTGGGGCAGCCTTCTCTTCTGGGGTCCCGTGCGGGCGATAGCACATCCAGGTCAAGCAATGTACCTGACACAGTGTTTATGGAAATACTTTTAATTTTCTGGTTCCGTGACATACAAAGTATCGTGCAGCGGCATTCCCTGACATGACTGCCGTGTCAGTGCCCTGGGTGGGAGCTGCTTGCCTTCGTGAAGGTGGTGTGGGAAACCGACAGGCGTCATCTTGCCTCTTCACTCAAAATCCAGATAACTACCTCCGTATGCATTTTTCAAAGCTGCGGGTGTATTTTTCACTTGGCTGTGTATAGCTGGTGTCCGCTTGGTGTTCTCTCTTTCTCTGCTCTCAGCTACAGCTGTTGGAGGCTCAGTGCTGCAGTCCGCGGTCCCAGCCTGAGCTGCGCTGCTGGCATGCTGGCTGTGCTACGTGCATGAAGCTGCTTTCTCCACCACCTTGCGTGGTGGAGCCTTTGCATCAATAATTGCACGTTCTCACAAGAAATTGTATGTAAGCACCTTAATCTTTAATCATTCAGTATGCCTGCTTCCTCCCTTGTAGATGTAAAAAGAAAAAGTACAGCTAGTCTTTGCACAGTATGTTGGTTACAGCCGTAAGACACGATTTAGTTGTACCACGTTCTTCCACAGGGTTATTCCACATACTCAGAAGGAGCACGTTCAGTTTTAGGTGAGGAGAATCTATCCTGGCACAGGACAAAGAAGATGTGAAGATGCACAAAATGCACGTGTGGCTTTAGTTTGTCTGATTTTCCAGGGGATTCTGGTGGGTTTGGTTTGTAAATTCTTTTGAGTTTCCTTTTCTGATGTTTTTTCAGTTCCCTGCTAGTCTTAATGCATCTACAGCATTTTATGCCATCTATAAACACTTCACACTCTTTTACAGAGCATTTTGTCACCTGCAGACTCCGAGGAAAGTTCGATTCCACCTTTTGCCTATTGAAAAGGGATTGCTGGTTTGTGCGCGTTGTCCTTACAGGCAGTTCTGCCTCTGGCAGCGTTTTACCTCTCAGCTTAACTGCTCGGGCCCCAGGTGAGACTGGGTTTTTCCCCACGTGTGCTCTAGGATCAACTGTTCAGTAGAGCAGTCACTGAAGAAGTTGAGAAATTCTTTCTGTTCATCTTAATCTGTTGCAATGCCGATCTGGCCTGCTAATGGCTGGTGTGGTGCGTCAGGGCTGGCGGGTGCTCCTCCGTAGCCCTCCCGCGCAGTCGAAACTGGCTGTCGAGTCTGAAAAAGGGGTGTCCAGCAGCCATGGCGGAGTTGTTTCTGCAAACCAGGACGGAGATAGTACGTTTAAGGATAGGTAGAGAGGGAAAGGATTTTATGTGGTCTACTTTAGTTTTTTAAAACCATTTTCTGTTTCTTCAGTTTTAAAATTAACTCATGGACAGAAGTTTCTGAAGTTTCTGTAATTTAGTGGCCATATGCCACAGAACTGTTTCCTGCTGTGAAATCTGTCACGGACGAAGAATTGAAAACAGAAGGAAAACCTACACTAATATCACCAGCTCCATGGAAAAGAAAGAAGGAATCTTAGACTCTGGACACTGGCAATCAGAAGCAGTAATTAAGGCCACATCTGACTCTGTTGTTAAAAGGAGCCCTTGAAAGAAATGTCTTTTCACAGCATGAGCGGAGAAGTGGGTCCAAAAAATGCTGTCAGCTTGTTTGCTTCCCATAAACAAAACCGCTACGGTTCCAATTGCACTCCGCAGTGTAAGCAGCACATCTCCCAAGTGCCTGTCCTTCCACTGGCATGAGTAGGTTTGTGGGTCATGGCCGCTCTGTGGGATCCCGTGACAGAATCTCGGCGAACTGAAAGGAAGAGGTTCACCCACGAATATGCAGACTTTACCCCAGCACTGATTTACAGGTGGTGCCATTGTCCGCTTCCCTCTGTGCCAGCACTACATGTTGTGCTTGCTTAGAGTAAGTCATCTACGTGAACATACGTATTAACCGTGAAGAATAGTACGAATCAGCCTACACCATTGGAAGCAGGAGCAGCAGCAGTATGTCACAGCGAGGCATTTTGTCTCCCCAGTTTGGAAACAGCTATGGTCTAATAGTGACTGAGATGCTTGGAAGACCTGGACTCGCTCTGTTTCCTTGATGATGCACTTGCTCTTCCTTTACTTCCAAGTAATTTTGACAAAAGAAGCTGGAGAAGGTTGGGGTTTGGTGGTGTTTTTTTTTTGTTTTGTAAAGTCCCCTTCTTTTCGAAGAATCTACAGTAGTATAACTGGACAATAACTGGGGAAAAAAATAAGAGACTTTTTCTCTGCATTTTCTTAGTTCTGTCATATTTTTGAATTGTGCAATCAATCTTTGTCATGGGTTGAAGCCAAATTTTTTTTTTTTTTTCTTAATTCTGCCTGTGACCTGAAGAGTGCCCCAGTGCTGTGCCATCTCTGCTCCCTGCCCCTGTCCCAGCTGGGGTCAGCAGCAGCCCCTGGCTCTGGGCTGGCGCTGCTCTGACGGACCAGTTTGTGTGGGACTGGAGCTCGGGAAGCAATTGTCCAGTGCATCAGCCCTGGGCAGAATGGGGAGTGAGCGGCACTGGGACCTCTGGGCTCAGTTGCCAACAGGGTGTCAAAATATGTGGTGGGAAGCCAGTCTTTTGCCCCCTTATACCACCTACGAGATGCAGGTGACAAAGGACGGCGCCATCGTTAGGCTGTGAGGAAGTGTCCATCCTCCGATTCATGCAACATCAGACACATGGCAGCACTTGACAAATTATGCATTAAACTGGTAATTAGAGAGAGCAAGTAAATAAGAGTTTTTACAGTGAATATTCAATCTTCAGACACTCAGTATCGCATGCAGGGCGGTCTGTTATTATTAGTTACTACTGGTAAAGCAGCAGACCTTAAAGATAATCATATTTGCTGGAACGTGTTTGTCAGGAAGCCAGCTTTAGAATGGCTTTTATTCTCCCTAAAGCACTTGGTGTGGCAGCTACTTGTCTTTAACTCATGCCGTTCCTGCCTCTCTGGCGCTTGTGCCTGTTCCCTGAGTCCCCTGGGAGCGAGCCTCCTGCGCGTTAACCCAGCCTGAGCCCCAGGCAGCAGATAGCACCGAGCGCTGTCCCCCTGGGTTTGGGCCCTTTGGGTCCCCTCAGGAGCAGCCAGCTCGGCGCCGAGAGGAGGGACAGCCCTGTCCCCGCGGGAGCTCTGGGGCTGAGCCGTGGTGCAGGGGACACGCCTGGTGTCCGGGCAGAGAGCAGCCTCCGTGGGCAGAGCCCTCAACCAGCCAGTTCCGCCATGGTCAAGGTGGGTGTGGGAAGCAAAAGCGGCACAAATTCAAACGAGTGCACTGGCACGGCCTCACGTTTTGGGGTCCGGATTTGACTTGGTGTGTGTACGACAGTGATTCTCGTGCTGGAGGCGAACGTAGTGGGAAGGGTAGGCTGCCAAGTCCGGCATTGGTGTCGCAGGGAGACCAACTGAAACAGCCGCCTGCACTTCTAGACAGCATTGTCACCAGCAGCATGGGGTCTCCAGGGTCACTCACACTGTAATTAATACCTGGAATCAAGTCTAGATTCTAATCTAAACTTCACAGAGAAAATTGTGACCTTTCATTTCTGAAACGGAGCCGAGCAAAACAGTTGCTACAACCTCTATTGTTTGCTTCTCTGCAAAAAAAAATCCCAGTCAACCAGAATGCTTTGTTCTCTTTGTACTGTGTTTTCATATGAAAATATAAAACGTTCAAATGAAAACCTCAGTTCAACAGGGAAAATCAAAATGAAAGTCACAATGAAGTGAATTCACTTTATCAGAAGTTACTTTGTCATTTCGAAAAGTGATACATTGTCAAAACATGCTAAACGTTTCAATTTTGACGAGTTGTCGCTGTGTGACAGGAAACCATTCCATCAGAGTATTTCTGACCAGCGAGACTAACATCCTGAAATAGCACTGGGCAGATCTGGGAAGGTCTGAAGGGTTGCTGCAGACCACGCTTTCCCAAGAGCTGAGGTTGGATTTCCGCGGCCAGCACCAAGTACCGTCTCTCTTAGTCATAAGAGGAGCTCATTCCCGTGTTTGCTCGATAGACAGTTATTAACTCCTGGGGGGAAAAATGTTTAGCTACCGGATTGAATTTATCTGATCCTTCCAAGCGTCCTCTTGACTTCATTTCCCCCCTTGCTGCCTCTTATAGTTTAGCACTCTAACTCTCCTCTTCTATTTTAGCTGCTCGTTAAGAGTAAAACTATACTACCAGAGTTTGCAGTGTTTCTCCCCTTAACACGTTTTCTTAATCCCTAAAAGGCTTCTAGGGAAGGTAAGGGATGCCGCCGCTTTCTCACCAAGGATGCTGGAGTCAGAGGTTGCTGGAGGTCACCCGGTTGACCCATCACCCCGCAGCAGCGATAGCTGTGTCATCTGTCACCTATGTTTATCTTGCCTTATCTTTAACGATGTTTCGTGCAGTCCAGTCTCTGGCACGGGTTCAAGTTGGCTCCCAGTACGGCTGTGTCCTTCCAGTGTTCTCTGTGGTAGCTCTTGAGGAAGGCTGACAGTGAACTCTGAATCTGCTGACGCCGATCAAAGGGACAGCGTGGCACTTACTTCGCAGGGCTGCGACTTGAGGGCTGATAGGAGCAGGGGTGTCCGAGAGCGTTTCTCCATATCACACTGTGACATTCTGTTTGGAACAGGTGCTGCAACACAGAAGGGAAAGCAAACTGTGAAATGTGCAGTGTATTGTGGAGCAGGAACTCCTTCGTGGAGGTAATTTAAACAACCTGAGTGGCAGGTGACTCTGATAGTTCTGTCTCGTGGTGTCCAATTACTTCAGTAAAGAATTGATTGAAACCATATCTGCGTCACTGCAAAATGTATTGCAGTACCTCCTAAGGGCTGGAACATCCTGGAGGTGTTTCCCCAGCTTCATTAGGCACAGAGAACCTATGGCTTTGCTTCCAAAGTCATCGAAAACATTATTTAAAAGTCTGTTGTAAACTGATCTCCGTAGCTCTGTGGGATTGAAACCTGGTGATGTTAATGGCGGTGTGGCTTACGAACCAAGGCAAGATCTGTAAACTCCTGGCAAGCTGGATAGAAATGCATGGGCACTGTGCACTCCTGCACTCACTGTTGTGAGCTCTTTGTAATCTATAAGATCAGACTATTTGGGGAGGAAAGAAGAGGGAAGATATGAGAAGTGGGTGTGAACGTGAAAGTTACCTGTGCAGTCCATCAGTAGTGGAACAAGATGGGCTGTGGCATAGAGCTCAAGCTGTGAACAGTGGAAGATCCTCCAAGTCAAGCCCCTCCAAAACACTGAGCAGAATCGGGTAGACTTCTTGTTTCTTCCCGTTTTAGGCCAGGTGCCTGTCCCCTCTTCCAAGGCACGTATAGTTATACTCCTTAAGCAGTCCTACCTATTTTGTGTCAGAAAAGCTATTCTCTGGAGATTTGACCAAGCATGTAGCTCTTTGACTCAAATTTGGGCTTTTGTTATCTTCAAAAATCTGCCCTATCTCTCTCCCCAGCTCTCCTCAGGTATCAAAGCTTCTGTTAAATGCACCTGAAAAGTGATTGTTTGAAAACAGAGCACTGAGTGTGTATTTCTCTGTGGGAATGTTGTTAGCACTCTCTATTTTTGACAGTGGTACCAGTACAAATACCTGTCATAGTAATAGTGAATGTTTAGAGCTGTGATTGTTCGTAGGGAGAGAAACTGAGCTGCTTCTATGTGTAAAGATTAACCAACTCTATGGGTTAACGCATTCTCTGGACCATAGAGAGGAAAAAAAAGTTGGTTTTTTTCAGTGCTTAGCTCCCTTCTGGTGGGCAAAGTCTACCTTGGCAGATTTTGACGACTTCTGGTTTAACAAGTGTGTGTTACATTTTGAGTGGCTAAGTTTCCATGGAAATTCTGTGCATCTATCAGGTTCTGAAATGGCTCCACGTGCAGTCTGGGTTTTAGAATAATTGTTAGCTTGTTGTTGTTTTTTTTTTTTTTTAATGCTACCTTTTGATAGAATTAGCCTGTTCTCTGTTTAAGTCCTGGAAGAGTTGTTTCTTAAGCAAGCAGACCCCTTGATGGAGTTGTCTATAATCCCCCTGGAGGATGGGGTAATGCGTACCCGGGAATGCTGCTGCTGATGCAGTCCGTAAGACAGACCCTCAGGTGGTATGATGGGAAGTCGCTATGTTTATTTGATAGGCTTGGGTTCCTCACAGGAGCTTAGGGGGAAGAAAAACAACCAAAAAACCAAATGGTGCCCAGTGTCTTGTTTCGTAGTTCTACCCAGTAACTACCACATTCTTCCAAATCCATGGGTTGTGAACAAATGTCAAGACTTGGAGAGAACTAATATGCTGTTAGGTTTATTTGTCCATTATATTTTCCTTGTGGGGGAAGTTGTGAGTTATGCCCTGGAGAAAGCCAAGCTGAGCCATGAGGCAAAGCTGCTCAGAGGCAGGAGTTGGGTTTGAGCAGAGTTCCCTGGAGAAGGAATTGCCCTGTCTAGTATCGGTCGGTATCTCTGTTCCAGGACTGGTCGCTGTCTCCAAGCAATTGGATGCTTCTGTTTTCTCCTCGATTAGCAGTCGGGTCTGCTGCGTGACCGTGCACATCTGCCACTGCTCGGCCGAGGAACAGCGCTGCTATGAAAAGCTTTGAGGCAGTCTTTTAATTTTACTTCCACCAAGCTCTCTGTTGATCTAGCTAGCTGCAGGTTTGACTGGTACAGATTAATGTGTAGAGAGATACACGTGCAACGCCTGTGGGACTTGGGAACTTGCAGTAGAACGTCTTAGCCACATGCCAGCGACCAGCCGCACCGGTTCACAGGGTGCACTTTGGTGAATGCAGCACAAGTAGCCCTAACGCAGAAATGCGGGTGGAGCTTGGGAAGAGATGAAGAGGTGCTGGTTGTTGCAAGGAGGCTGTTTTGGCTTAGAGACTATTCTTAATTTTATTTGATATTTTCTTTGTTAGCGTCATAGGACTTTATCGGCTCACTACCTTGGAGAGCACAAACGGCTGGCCCACGTCCGTACTGCAGAGCTGCTGCTTTTAGTTATGGTCGGGGAAAAGTATGTGATTGCGTGTGTGCGTGTCCACAGTTTCCTAACTTGAAGAAGCAGCAGCTGGATAGAGGTGCTGAGCGACTGGTTTGTGACTTCAAAAAAGGCCGTCTCCGCTGAGCAGCCTCTCCTTTACATAGATGGCAATTGTCCAGAAAATTTTTTTGTAAGTGTCTCTTGTCCACGGAGATACACTTAAAGGCAGTTTTAGAAGTCACTAAAGGAGAAGCTACTAGGCTTTTGGGTCGGTAACCTGTGCTTCGAAATGTAAATAAGTATTTATGAACAGCTCAGAGGAGTCTTTCAGTTCCAGTGGGTCAATAATCTGCATCTTAAGAAGACCCTTAATATATATTTACATAATCAGCATTTTAATGACTCCTTTATTATGTGTTTACATGACAGATCGTAACAGTTCCGAAGGAGCCATTATTGTCTGCTGTGTCACTCCTAATACACTTCCATAAGGGATATTTTCCTTCTTCAAGTTGGTGTTTGTGCATTTGAAGGTGGAGCCTGGTAGTGACGAGCGGGGCTCTTAGTAAAAGCCGTAACTCTGCACTACCGCAGAGGAGGGAGGTTGCTCGTCCTCCTGTCCTTATTTGGGTTAAACTGGTGCGCATCAGCAGAAGCTTTCTTGAAACAGATCCTGCTGTTTGATTTAGTTTGAGACTGGGTTCTGGTGGTGGTACAATAGAAATTCTAACGGGGTCACCACCAGACCCTACAGGAATGCTTACGTAGACTAAGATCAGGTGAAAATTGGCTGCTATGTTTTATTTTTTTTTTCTTCTTTCTGGGTTAGACCTTTCCTGAAAGTGCAGCTCACTTCTGTAAGAAGAAACAAAATTATTTCAGCTTTTTCTTGGGTGGTGAGTAGGTGCAGCTGCTTGTGGGACCAAGAAGAGCCCCGTGCATTTTAAACCCAACCGTTCCCCTCCAGCCAGCTGTGATGAAGCACAGCCTGCAGCCTGGCATCCAGCAAGGGCTGTAAACACTCCCACAAAACCTTTGGCGTGTTGTGGCCAGGACCGAAAATGCCACATCCATAAGCAATGCTGCAACGGTTTAGAAAGCAAAAGTGCTGGGAAGAGCAGTGTGGCGCTTGTGCCGTCGGGCAGCGTGTGCCTGTTTGGGTAGATGTGTGCGGAGAGCAGCATTGCCCGTCTGCTGGCCGTCACTCCCAGCTGCGTCAGGCCACCCGCCTGCTGAGCAGCTTTGGGGAGGAAAGGCCTGCCAGTAGTCAAGTTTTTTGGGTTTGGGTGGTGGGTGGTTGGGTTTTGGGTGGGGTTTTCTTTTTTTTTTGGCCAGCAGCCTGCAATAAGCTAGCCTGCACAATGTGTAGGTACTTGGCAATGTGCAGAGAAGATCTTTGTTCTACATTCCTCCCTGTGTGTTTCATGCAGTTCTGCTAGCAACATCTGCGAAAATGTAGCATGCGCGTTTGTGCCCAGTTTTACAGTGACACAGAGCTGTGGTCTTGAAAGTAAGAGTGCCTGTGCTTTTAAAAAAAGGGTGAGAGAGAGATCTTGGTTAATGAACTACTGGCAGAGAGTATCTGTAGAAGGCTCTCCTGGACAAAATTAAGCCCGAAGAAGGGCAGTAATGAGTGGTTTCCTGGGAGTGTGCCAGTGTGCTGGAGCAGTTGGTGGGTAGCCCTGAGAGCTCAGAATGGCTCTTCTCTCGGCGCGTTGGCAGGGAAAGGTCTGCTGAAGGGCAGGGCTGTGTCGTGGTGGGTTAAAAGACACATTGTGCAACGACCCCCCTTCCCAGGACTCGTTCCCCGTTCTCTTGGCTATTACCTCCTAAGTATTCTAATAACTCGGGTAAACTGCCGGGACAACAACACAGCTACAAATGTGTCTGGAGATTCTGCATCTGCCTGCCTTAATCAACTTCCTTCCCTGAATATGAATTGAAATAATGAGTCAATTAACGTTCTCAAATGCCAATGAGATGCAAAAGAGATTGGTGGAGGTGGTCGCAGTGCAATTCGGGAGCTGTTCCAACGCTGGATTTTAACAAGAATCGCACACTGAGCGCGCAACTGATTATTTATCGCATAAAAACGTGCCTGCCTGTCACTTTTCTGTGCTCACCCCGCCCCGGGTCAGCCAGGGAAAACATCTACTTTGTAAGTCGAGCTATAAAACCTTCATTGTACGGGGCACCTTAATAACAAGGCCTGACTCCTCACAGGCCTGTGGGCAGCTGGGTAGGGCAAGACCAGAACAAGGTAAGCCTGTTGCCTTGCCACTGCCGGTCATCAGCGCCACCGCCGCTTAGGGAAACAGGATGTCTGCGAGCTGAACTCCCACGGGCCCCAATTCTTATGAACTGGGTCCATTAGAGTGGGAGTTTTGGCGAGGAAGAGGGGGAACAGTATTGGTGAGAGGGTATTGCTCTGCATTCACACAGTTCATGTAGTCTTCCTTGGGCGTCTGCTGCCGACCATGGTCGCATCCATGGCACCAGGCTCCGTGCACCTCCTGGTGCTCCCAGTAGAGTCCTTTTTGTATGTGCGTGTTCCCAGTCTTCTGTTCCACAGAGGTGTCTTGGAGCCTGGGTGATCTTGAAGAACGAGGGATCAAATCCTCAGTTGTCTTGCTCCTTCCCTGTGAGAGGTGCGCCTGGTCCTGTGTCCCCAGGATGGATTGAGTTTAGCTCCTACCAAGGACCTCCTGGCTGTAGAAGGGTAGCCTGGCAGGTAGCAGATTTCTCTCTCTGGCTAGCCCGAAATAAGGAGTATTTTGGAGGTAGCGGGGCGGAGCAGGGTGTCTCAGGAGAGGGAGGAAATTGCCGGGTCGGGGTCTGAGCCCCAAAGGTTTATTGTCCATGTGTAGAGTGGTCCTAACAATCATTAAGCGAGGTTCTGGCACACCTTGCTGGTCTCTCCTGAGTTGTAGATGTCATTAGATTTGGCCACAATGACAACAGCAAAAAGGTAGTTAAAAGTTATGCTCTTGTCTGAGGGTATCAATCTCCTTTTCACTTTGCTTCTGTTGTCCAGGTGCCACACACACATGCTAGTTTTCGGTAGGAATTTTTCCAGCGATTGCGTGAGCTTTGGAGAGCTCTCCTTTGGAGAGCTTTGGTGAGCACTCCTCACCCACGCTTGCCTGAGAGTGATGGTGTGGGGGACGAGGGCTGTGGCGCAGAGCCGCGGGAGCACGCTCTGGTTAGGTGGCTGGGCAGAGGAGGAGCGGGCGCTGGCGCAGCCTTGGGCTGCCGGTGTCTGTAAAGGCGTTCAGAGCTTCCCCGGGTTGGGGAAGGCGGAGAGCAGGTCAAGCTTGGACTGTGGTTGGGAAATGACTCTTTTTGGTACGTGGAAAACTGTACTTGAGGGGAGATATGTGAGCCCCGACACATCTGACACGGGAGAATGGCTTTTTCAGTGTCCCACCTGGATAGGGGCTGAATGCGCTCTGCTTGAGTGAGAAGAGACCCTGTATATCCCACTCAAGTGGCCTGGTGTGAACTCAAAAGTGAATGAAGGCTCCTGGGCGCGACGTGGCTTTCTGTGTTCTTGCGGTTGTACCAGGGCCTTCCGCTCATCCAGCCAGAGCGCTCTCTTCCCCATGAAAGTGCCTGAAGCTCCCAGCGATGTTCAGCGTTTGTCTTGTCTCCACTGAAGCTGGGCGTAGTCTTTCCGCTGGCTTAACGGGGCTGGAGATGGGCTTCACGGTCTTGCTTTTGTTTTTAAACAGGGGGGTCCTTAAAAAAGGGGAAAAAAAAAAAAAAAAAAAAAACCAAACCAAATCCCTGCACACTCAGTTCTGCTTATGCCCTTGCGAAGGATCGTTGAATTTGTCTGTGCAGCCTGCGCAAATTATTTTGGCAAGTGCCTAGTCTTTTTCTTTCTTGTTTTGACTTCACCTTTGTTCAGGCAACACTTCAACATTTCTTAGTGCACTTTGCTCAGTCTCTCTCTTGAAGTAGGAAAAACTCTGGGGGGGAAAAATCCACAGAAATAACCCTGAAGAGATGAACGCTTCCTTAAAAATTGGCTAGCAGAAGCAGACAGGAGTGATGTTTAGCCTGATTAGAATGTGATGCAGAAAGAAAATAGGAATCAGTCTTTATGCACAGCCAAATTGTATGTCTCCATCATTATTTTCCCTGCCTTTGCACGTGTCTGATTATGATGGCATGCTAGAGTGACTTGACCTTTTGTTCATTAAATTTTCTCCGAATGGAGCGCTGACAAGCATTTCTGCAAACTGCCTCCCTTCTGCCCTTTGCACTGCGCAGGATGAGATGTGTTTATAGGCAGCCTGTGACTTTTCCCCCAACGCCGTTCCTGCCTGAATGGCAGTGTCCAGCCGGCACCAGCGAGGGCAGCCCCCGGAGCCTCGCGGGATCCACGGGCACCAGCTTCTTCCTGCTGCCGCGGGGTCTGAGCTGGGGGCAAAGCTGAGCTGTTCCCTTGGGTTTGGCTGCTGTGTTAGATTTCACAAAGATGCACCGAGCAGCAGGGAAAGCCTCCAGGGAGTCTGTTTTCCAGCCTTGTAGGGTTTTCAAAAGGGGAACAATAGCAGCAGTACCAAGGAGTTTTTAGCTGGGACTTTGGATTTCAGCAGTGTTTTCACATGATTTACTGTATGAGTAGGGAGAAGCAGACACTATAATAGAAAAATAAACTCGTGCTAGTACAGACCAGAGCAATCGGGACACTTGCCTGCCGCGGCATCTTTACATAAATGAGGCCAGGAGGCTTCTGCTGATGTTCTTCCACAGGCATTTCTGTGCTGGGCTGTGGGTGCGGCACATAAACCTACTGCTGGGCAATTTCTGCCCCGTCCTTCAGGCCAACCGTTAGCAGCCTCCCTCAAAGCTGTTCACATTTTGCATTATGTTACTGACGTTTTCTCTTTCTGTTGAAGAACGGTTCACCCAACTAGCAGCTCTGTCTCCTGGGACATGGGGACGGCTAAAGGAAGTCCTTTGTGAGCGTTATTGAATAATCTATATGCTCCAGTAATTAAAGTCAGCAGCCTCAGTTTATGAATAAAATCCTCTTCCATGGCCCCCTTTGGAGTAGTTAGAGGTATTCCTGCATCTCGGCTTCAAATGAACTCTGATGAATTGCCTTTTATTATAGCAGAGTGGACATTTAAGGATGCAAAGGGTGTCCAGAAGTTCCATTAGTTTTGGTTAGCTATTGTTGGTTTATAATTGGAAATTCCTGGTTTTTTAAATCCAAAGGAGCCCAAAGACTGGCAGCACTACATGGAAAACAGAGTTTAAATGCTAGAACTGGCACCATGGAGCCCTTTCCTCTTGTGAGTGGCTCCCCTGATGCTACTGGGAGTGTTTATGGAGTCAGGCAACGGGCAGCTTAGTCATTTTGGGGGTGGTTGTGGGGTTGCAGGGGAGAGCTGAGAGCTCAGTGCAGACGTCCCTGTCCCAGGGAGTCTGCCCAGCTCTTGAGCAGGCACAGAGGGGCCCTTCTCCAATTGAGGCTGATGGGGAAGCATCTCCTCCATTCCTAGAGCTGAAGGGAAGCAGAAGTGCTTATAGTTCATTTGGAATTAAGCTCATTTAGAGCGTGCACTACTGCTTTTAAGCCTGAGTTTGATGGACAAGCGCTGTATCCCAAGATACCACCCAGTCCTTGGCGTTTGTCTTGACCAGACTCACCCCAGGCAGTGGTCTCTCCCCGGCTGCCCTGGCTGGGGTGCCCGTCCCTGCCTCAGGCACTGTGCGGGGCATTCCTTTGCCCCTGGAGAGGCACGCGTTACCAGATGGCTGAGCCGGAGTCTGAGTGGCCTCGGGCCCGCTCTCCTTTTGTCCCATACCATCTTGAATTGGTAAAACTGGGGCAGTATAGATGTGGGAATAAAAACAGCGCTGCCATGAGTACAAGCTTACAAGCCCTCAGTGCTTCCCCATGCAGCTCTATTGGTTGTGTTTTGCCTGTGCTGCACCTCTTGTTTGTCACTGTGGCGGCTGGGGAGGTTTTAAACGGTGAACTTGAAGTCACAGCATGGTCACGGAGACACCTCTGCCTTGGTCCAGCCAACACCACCTGTGGCTGGGTGCTCTAAGAGGAGCCTTCAGCTAGTACCGTTGTTAATCCCGTGCGCCACCAACTCCCACACACGGGCATTGCCCCAAGTTCCACCCTCTGGTTGGGTTTCTGCTCTTGGCTTTTCGTCTTGGAGCAGCTGGTGGATGGTGGTGCTGAAGTGTTGGACGGCGCGGTCCGTGTCGGGAGGCTCCGGGCGGGTGTACCGCTGTCCAAAGAACAGGCAGCTGCTGCTCCTCTAGCGTGGCGGGGAGCAAGCGGTTCCACCGAGGCTCATGTTGTTGGGGGACCTGTCTCTTTCCATCCTCTGTAAATGAAGTGGAAGGCTTTTACTGCTTTAAATACTGAGCAGTATATTTGTTTTTTCGAGCTGAGCCACCAAGATAGTGAGCTTGTTGACTTTTTCCTTACAATAAGGCCTGACCCCTTTACATCATTTTTTGGTGGCTTTTCTTCTAAATAAACATAAGAAGTTGTGGTTTTTACTTTTATTTCATGAACGAAATGTAACATGATATTGCTGGGAAATGACTTGATACATAAAAATGACTAGAAGGAATAGAATGGTCCCTAAGTTTTAAGTTTAACATTCCAGTTCCTCCTCTCTTGTCCTGTTTCTCTTCTCCACAGAAGTCGTTATGGTTGCTTTTCATACTCTGGAGGGCTTTACAGTATTTGTAATACTCTCTCAAGCAGAACTAGGCAGACAGTGTCGAAAACACCATTCTTGTGTTGCTCTGACTTGCTGTTTTGTAGTCTTTATGGCTGTAGCAGTGCTTGATGTTCCGAGTAATATCCTGAATGCCAGAGTTGCGCCGTCTGTAAATGCTGATCGAGCGCATTCCTTGGCTGAGGGGGTTTGCCGTCTCAAAAGAAAACGCCCTGGGTGGGGAGAGAGGATGGCATGTTACCCCCGTCCTTTAGCGGGGGAACCTCATGGGCTGGATGATTGTGATGAGCTTCGTCTGTGAGTTTTTGACAGGAGCGGGAGCGGAACACAAGCATCGGGCACGCCGAGGATGAACCCGTGTTTCAGTCACTTATTCCTGTTGACCCCCCAAATCAGTTTGCTGGTAGGGTGCTGGTCAAATCTGAAACCTACTTCACCCCTCAATAATCTGTGTATAGAGACTGTAACTGAAGGCAGTTGTAGGATGCATAGTGGTAAAATGCCTGTGCTCAGCGCTGGAGCAGTGCATGGAGCTGCTCCTCGTGGCTATCGTTTGTCTCACCAGAGTTCCCCTTATGGTTATCCCTCTACTGGGTGACTCAGAAAAGCCCAGTACAGAGTGATTCCACCTGACAGTAGCGGCAGGGCATCCAGGTAAATAAAAATCACAGCCTGGTTGAGAAATTAAGTTGGATCTCAGTCAGATCTAATCAGGGTTGCCTCACTTAAAAACTTAGGTGTCAGCACGTGCAAGGCTTAGATACAGTCCCTTCTCATGGCGAATTGTAAACGAGGATATGATCCTGTATCATGGCCTTCACGGGATATTTGCTGCTGGTGCAGAGTCAGTTCCTTCAGTATGAAAGCCATTGCTGAAAAATTAGTCTTGGAAACTCTGTACTAAATACCTCCTGTTATAATGGCAAACGCAGAAGGGAACACCTTTTCAGGAAAAAAAGTATGAAGAGGTTCGAATCCTGCGTCAGATTGGAAATCAGTCAGGATAGGGGTTTTGAATCACTTACATAGTTTGAGCAGGTTACATTAATGCCTACAGCAACCATTGGTGAATGAGGGTGTGGGAAGAAGAGCTGAAGTTAGTCCACTTAAAAAACAGACTAAATAATGCAAACTGGGGACGAAGTCTTGTAGCTGTGAAGGATTCTTCTCTTCCTGACCTCAGTGGAAGAGAAAACAAAACACAGTTTCCAGTATGGACCATGAATTTGCCTGTTACCACCTTGAGTTTTCCTTGAAATAGTTTTCAGTTGTACCCCAGTGTGACAGCATAACGAATTCCTCCCCATCTTCCAGTTGAGCAATGGCTGTAGCCTGTTACCATCTCCCCTCGTGCAGTCACCTGGAGCTCGCTCCCCTTCCCAGCTCTTCGCGGGGTGCCCCGCGCTGCTTTCTAGGCTGCCCACAGCTCATGGGACGCGGCTCAGAAGAGTGCCTCCCTGCCTATGTGGAAGAAGAGCGACGTATCAAACATGTTCAGCTATTTTGAGTCTTTCCATAATACTTAATATTTTTTAATCTTTCAGTGAGAGTGTCTCAGTAAGTGGATGAAACTGGTGCTGGTTTTTAACTCGTTGGCTGTGCACCCCAAAATCTGCTAGGTTTCAAGTTTCGCGCAACTGATCAGGTGTAGAAGTGAAGGCACTGACTGACCTGAGTGTGCTTTCCATGCTGTTCTTGTGACTACTTGGGTGTATTTTCACTGTTTAATATGTTCTGAGTTAGAAACATGATGTTTTCCCTCATATTTACTGTGTTGTCTTCGACCTCAGGTACCACAGCATGACCTGTTTAATGAATGAAGGCTCGCAAAAGTTCTGCTAAAACTTCGGCAGGGCTTTTTACTTATGTATTATTTATTAAAGAAGTGACTTCTGATAAACCTGCAATTGTAACAAAACTTCCAGGTTGGCTTGATTCCAGCTTAGTCTTACTACTTGACCGGCAACCACTCTCTCCTGGAGAAAGGGGCAGCCCAGAGCCGTCTGAGCAGCGTATCGTGGGCTCCTGCGTGGCATCTCAGCGCTTCAAAGGGGACTCCGGGTGATGCGTGCTGGTGACTCCCGAGATGTTTATTTACGTGCCTTCACGCTTTTCCTTTTTATCGGAGCAGGCACTTAGCAAGTGCGTACCTGTACATAGTCTCAGTGAAACTAGGCTTGGTTATTCTTCCTTTCCACTGAAACGTGCCAGTGAAGAGCCTCCCGGTGAAGGGAAGAGGTACAAGCATTTTGCAGTTGAGCCCAGATTTTATGTGTATCCGATTGCACGTGAAAGCATGAATCTTTCCAGCTCCCTCCCCGGTAAATAACGAACTATATATGGAACACATTATTTCTGTCTGTCAGGAGGCACCACCTAATTGCAATGGGAAATGTAACATTATCCTTCAACTTCACGTTTGGGAAGCAATTTGCTATAGAAATGGGGACGATGTGATGGCTTTTCAGAGAGTAAGCTGCATTGCTTGAAAATGCACACAATTTAAGAACTGACAAATCCAATTGTGAGGCAGAGGAGGAGCATTGTGATATTTTGGCACTGTTTAAATATTCACTCATTTGCTTGCCCTGTCTGTGGAAATATGCTAATGGTTATTGCTGTAGCCTTTGGACTCGCGGGGCAGGTGAAGCCCAGGATGCCACAGCAGCGTTGCCAGTGATCTTGATTACAGCTGAGAGATGCAAATTGCTTTGGCTTTGATATTTGTGTTTGATCTGAAATGTGTAAAGAGTGTGCAGAATAGAATAAACTTCTGATAAAGATGGAAGGAGCAAAGGGCGATGGTGGGTTCATCAGCACTGCCCTAAGTGAGCACAGACTGTGTGCTTTCTCATACAGATAGCAAATTGGAAGAGGAGAGGCTCATCTAAGATTTACAGTGCCGTTTCTGGAACAGAAAATTTCAGGTGAATTGTAGCAAACTAGGCAAACCAGATTGCTCATTCCAGTTACTGTAAACGGAGAAACAGGAGGCAGTCAGCCTGTAAGTCCGAAGAACATGTCAGGAGTGGGGAAAATGAGAAAATTCCTACCACTCTCAGGAGTGGTAGGAAAATGGTCTGCTAAAAATTTTGCCTTTTTTCCTTTTCTCTACGTGTGTTTTCCATCCCGCTGGACCTTCCCAGCAGCTGGAGAGTCTGAGCCACTCGATGGAGATGCTCCGCTGGGCATTAAAGGGAACTGGGCACTGCTGTGAAGCTGCAAGCAACCAACTATAGAAATGTGATTCTTTTCCCCTCCCCTGTCTGCTTCACCTAGTACCTTCACCCTTCAGAGGGTTCAGCTTTTCACGGCCTTCCCTGCTTCATCTCAGTCCTGAAATGGCTTTCAGAAGTGCATTTCTCATAGCCAGTAGCCAGAGGTGTTATTTCTACCAGGATAGATTTTCTGTCTTTTTCTCCCCTGTGCCTCCGTGTGTTATTACATGGTGGGATAAGCGATACAGCATGCTGCAGCTCAGTGGATTAGTCACTGACCTTTTACTTGGGGCATTCTCTTGGATTTAGCCTTCGTTCAAGGTAGAAGTACAGACGCTTCTGTTGTGCCCGCCGGTGAATACAGTACCTGGCAAACTTGGGCTGCTTCCATGCCCCCTTCTTTGGGTCTCTGCACTTTATTGACGGCCTCGGTTTTATCCTGGTACGTCTTCTTAGTAAGTGTTGGGATTGCTGAGCCTGGGCGGGACAAGGAAGCCGCCTTCACGGGGTCCTGGTGAGCACTCAGCTCGGACTGCGTCTGCTTGGGGAGAGAGGAGAGGGGCAGCCAGTTTGCATTATTAATTATTTAGCCGTGCATCGGTTACTGACACTTTGCTCTGTCAATACCAGCCTGTAACACTGTGCTGCAGATGACAAGGTAATTTTCTGCAGCTACACGTTCTGTTAGCCAGAGGATCAAAGTCTCTTGAGGAGAAAGGGGTGCACTTTAAAGCTGTCAGATGCAATAAGAATAACCTTGCTTGTCATACAGATTTTCTTCCTTTTATTCAAAGGCTAAAGACAAACCCTTGAAAGAAACAGATATGAAAGTCATACTCTTGACTGCAGGCTTGGGTTGTGGTGCTGTGGTTTTGGGGGTGGTTTTTTATTCCTGTTTTGTAACGAAACACTGAAACAGAACGCATGAAAGAATCTGCCTGTTTAACCTGACGCCAACTGCAAAAAAGGTTCCCTGTGGAGTTTGAAAGGAATAAAGGAGAGCTGTAGTTGAGAACTTGTTGCCAGGAGGCGGATGTCTGCTGCTAAACCACTTTCTGGGTCTCGAGATTCAAAAGGGCCTGGTAGCTTAGCTACCGGTGTGTTAATGTTAATATCTCGTGCCCTATTACAAGAGGCACAGAATTCACTTCAGCCCCATTAGAAAAAGAGCGCTATCAGGCCAGAGGTTGGTACAGGGGCTAGTTTGGGCAGCTGGATTTCTTGCAATGTCAGCGTGGCTCAGTGAAATGAGAAACACAGGCAGCAAGGTCTGCAGAAGCCATGAGGAGCAGGTGTCTGTTTCCTGTGGAACCGGGGCATGAATTGGATGCACAGCTTCTGGCCTTTTCCCTGGGATGGTTTGTGAATCATAGATGCAGAACATGTATTTGTGTGGCTGGCCAATATATTTTTAAGTTAACCATATGTATACATAGTGACATTTGCAAAAGCTTTTTGTGAATTAAAACCCCAACTCTCGTTGACTTGCTAATTCACAGAGGCGTTTGGCAAATACCTCCCACGATCATTTCAGAGCATCTTCCAAGGAATATAGGCTAACGTGCATCCTGGGACTCGCTTGTGGGCTTGTTCGTGTTACGCACGCAACGTTTGATTCCAAATTCATCCCGGTTATGTGCTGTCATGTGGTTCAGCAGTATGTTCCAGAGATGCTGGTTTTGTGGTGTGCTAGGGTGGTTCAGGTCTTGCGGTACAACATGAAGAGACAGAGAGACCTTGAGATCTACTTCTTAGCCTCTTCCTTGCCCGGTTGTTTTTTGTCAGCTTTGAACACATAAGAACTAAGAAACACATACACGAGTGGGGGAATACAGCTTTTGGAATTATGCTAATTGATGAAAAGGCAACAGAAAAGACAAGAGTTGTCACTGCTATGGATTTCGGATCCTTTGGGGAGTTGCTGACGCTGACTCATCTCCATTCTGTCAGGGAGATAACAAATATATATCAGCTTCTGATTTACCAGGCAGAATGATGACAGAGACAGGAAACGGAAGCTAAGCTCGCGATTTTGCTCATTTTGGAGAGGAACTGCTGACAATTTGATTTATTCACTCTGCTACTTGGAGTCTGAGGATTAGGAGCACGCTTGAAAGGTGACGGAGGTGAACAGCGGGCAGACCTGACCGTCAGGTGAATTAATGGAGGACAGTCCATCATGTCACTAATGATGGCAATGACACTTCATTATGCTGCTGTTGTGTCCCCTGGGTAATGCTGAGGGAGGCAGGCGATGCTCTCCTGGTGCGCCACTGTACCCTGCTGGGCCACGGCATCATTTCTGCTTCCCTGGCATCTCTCTTCACTTGAGAAAAGAAGTTTTTCGCCTGTATTATTGATTCTTTCTTCACTGTTCTGGGTGGATTTTGTTACCCTTTTGGCTGATGCAAATGCAGGCATCAAAGGGTAATAAAAATAAAAGGCAGGGTCTGGCACAGGCGAAGGCACCCTCGGTGAACCAGGAGAGGCGAGAGGAAGGTGGGAATGCCTGTCAGCTGGCAAACAGCACAGGCTGCAAAGCCAAGTGTGATTTACTGCACCTAAGGGAGAGTTTGCGTCCCACGGCAGCACGCCACATCAGGCGCCTGAGTCACGGATCCCCCTTCGCAGCTTGTCTCACAAGTCACGGGGGCTGCTTCTGCCTTTGGAACCCTGAACAGCAAATACCTGCTTCTGGGTGGGGAGACATGGCATCGGGCTTACTTGTGAAATAGGAACCATGACAAATGTATCGCAGTTAATCTGCTGGAGTTCTGCAGGCATCGGAAACGTCCTTCCCACATGTATTGAAACGCAATCCTGTTGTGCAGTCTTGTTGGTGACCAGGAGCAAGGTGGAGGAAACAAAAGCAGCGTAGAGGGGACAGTGATTCAGGTCCTAGCTATCGGGCTCCTTATGTTTTCTGCCCTCTTGGGAACATTTTCTACTCAAAATAGTAGTTAAGTTACAGGTTTATTCATGCCTCATGCTCTTTTTGTGCTCTTTACTTTTGGCCCTCTTCAGGAGTTAGTTCTCACACAGAACAAACCCAGATATTCTTTTTCCTTTCAAACAGGTCTCCTGGTTAATAGTGCTTTCTGGTAATTAATGGTAAATTAATAGTGTTGACCTCAGAAGACTCAACTTCTTTTTACTACCTGAAGTTATTTTTGGTAAGAGAGCTCAGGTAATTAACAGATGAAGAGATGGCTATCTTGAAATACACAAAAAATTCACTCAGATACCCTAAAATCCTAAAATGGTGTACACGTGAGGAGCTGGCTATAATCTGGAGAAGCCCGATGTGTCTCCTGTCTAGTGAACTCCTACCCAGCACTGTCCCATGTACTCGCGCAGGCTTCGGCAGTGGTGCTGAGGAGGCTGTCCCCATTCACTGTGCCCTTGGAGCCACGTGTCTTCAGCCTGGGAAAAGTGGCACCAGCATCTTTGCTGACTGAAGGGTATTATGGGGTGAGCAGTGTCACCCCGTCTTTCATGCGAGTGCTGGCATGTTTCTTAGGAGGTGACTAGTGTCGTCTTTTCTGCGTAGCTCTCATCCGGGTCAGCCGTTGAGATATGCAGGGAAAACTCCCCAGTCCCGGTCCGTTAGAAAGTTTGCCTTGCCTGAGAGGTTATGTATACTTGGACTCGTACTTTCACAGCTTCACATCTGTCACCAGCAGAACTTTTTTAAATGCAGTGAGCTCAACCCCTGAAATCTGTTACACAGATTTGAGAAGGTAAAAGTCTCAAGACATTAACCCCCAAATAGCGATGGTTATTCCCTTAATATTTTTCTTTGTTTCTGTTTGAGAGAGGGAAAAGGGCTGTTCTGGCTCCGGCAGTGCAGGATGTGAATGCCAGCAGCTGCTGCGGAGCACTCTTCTGTACGGGAAATCCGACTCCCTGGGGATGCTGCCCAGTGCGGTGCAGGCACACAGCAAGAGGTCTGAGCTGAGGTCCAAGTCCCTTACCCACATGGCCTTCGAAGGCTTGCTATTGGCGGGGGGGGGGGGGGGGGGGGGACGGGGGGGGGACGACTAGTCCCACCGATTACGAGATATTTACCTGGATAAGAGACGGTTATGGATACACAAGTCTCAAGTTGCTGTTGTTACTGGTCTCCTTCAGTTCTCAGGGATGCTGGCATAGTCCCGTTGCCTTTACTTGGCCACACTGGATTTCTTTTTTTCCCCAGTGCTTTTTGTTGGTTGTGAGAGTAACTCCCCGCCTCTGTTCAACCAAAGTCTGCTAAGCCAGTGAGTCTGCTCGCTAACGTGGCCTTCAGCTAAGCTTTCCTCTGTGCTGTGCTCCCACCATCGAAGCATTCTCTTTTTGAGAAGTGGCACATCAGGTAGATCCTTAAATAGCAGTAGATTTGTTGCATGAAAACTATTTAAGAGCAGAAGACCCAGAGCAAATCGGACCACCTGTATCAGTGTCGTTGCACCTAGGAAGCACCTGTTAGAGTCCCCTTCATTATCAGCTGCTGCTGCAGTACGTAAGACTGAGGCCAGTGTTGGCACACGGGCACACATGCACCTCCCCGGCGCCCTGCTGTACCTGGGCACTGAGGGGTGCAGCCAGCTCCAGGGTTCCTCCCAGCCTGCCCCCTGATGGCTGGTGGCATTGCAGAGAGCCGGGTACCACCACGAGGTGAGCCAGGAGAGGAGAGAGCCAGAGGTAGCAGGGCATGGCTGGCGCTGCCAGCAGGCTCTTCTCCTTTCACTATTAAGCTCAGAGGAGAGTCACTGTTTGCAGCAGAAGTCTCTCCTAAAGCTCCCCCCATGACTCGTAGGGTGAGTTACCTGGAAGAACCAGACCTTTGTTGGAGAAGAGCATTGTGGCTGTTCTTTGACACCACACATGCTCGTTCTTTAGTGCAGCAGAGCCTGCCGGAGAAGGGACCCTGGCCCTACATCGCTGCCGTGAGCCCTGTAGTTTGGCCCAGCACAAGCAACCTTGTCCCTGGTGTATGTGGCATCCCCTGCCCTCAGCAGGTGGAATCATTCACCTTCCCATGATCAGGCACTGGTAAATTGGTGGCACGCACAGGCTATGATTTCCTAGCAAGCAATGTGACATCTTGGCACAGGAGAGGTGAAGACTGAAGTCCTGAGGAGCTCCAGCACCACAAGGAATGCTGTAGAAAATTTTCTCCAACCCGTTCCTCACTGCTTAGCAAGGTAGGGGACCAATATAATCCTGTTTCTTTCCTCTAGAGATACTGAACTGATTATCTTCTCAATGATTCTGTTTCTGGAACCAGCTGCGCTCAGTCCCTGCAGCCCCTGGGGATGTGGGAAAAGGTCCTCTTAAAAGGACCTGGAGTTACTCATGAAGAGGTTTATTTCTACGCTGGCAGAGCTGTGAACTCAGGGCGTTATCATGCGGGGTTCGCTGTGTGTGCATGTGAGTTGAACTAGGTGTCATCTTGCTTACTTGCCCGGAGACTTTGCAGTGCTTGTGGCACTGGTTGTGTTGTGGGTTTTTTTCTGTCAAGGGGGTGAATTTTTTCAGAAACGTCTTTTTCATAACCTGCAAATGTACTCTTACCTGCACGCCTGCTGGCTTCAAAGAACTTGCACCGAGAGCTCCAGCAATGGCCTACTTTGATTTGGGATCCAGAGATGTGCTTGCCATCTTTCTGTGTGAATTTTTAGCGTTTGGCTAAAATCTAAGGTAACAGAGTCTTATGCCTTGCTTGCTACATCTTTCTTCTTTCCCCAGTTACTTGTGCAGGCTGGTGTTCATATTGGTGGTCTTCCGAACACATGGCAGCTAAGATTTTGCCTCTCAGTCACACCAGAAATAAGTCTGTGTGGGTCAACAGATTTACTCCAGATTTACACTGGAGATCTCCCAGAGCTGAGCCGGGATTTTTGAATCTTTACTGTCCCATTTTGCTGTCTGTCTCCTGCAGTGATATGTGGAGAACCACATAAAGACTGAAGATTAAAAAAAAAAAAAAAAAAAAAGTTATCATTTCTCTGTACAAATAAATCTGGAGCAAAAAGGATGTTGCTGTGTGAAATGAGGGGTTGGAGCGGTGTGAAGGGCCAGGTGGGCGCTGAGCGCGGCCGGCAGTGCAGCCTGGTGCGCTGCGAAAGAAGCTCTGCATTGCCGCAGTGCTGCCGCTTGACCCATCTGCCAAAGAAGGGAGGGGAATCAAGGCTGCCCTCCCGGCCTCGGGAACACACTGCATTAACAGAACATAAGTGCTCATGCAATGGCACTGGATCTGTGGCAGCTGTTTGTTCAATGTTTCATGCTTTTAGCCACATCTGCTCCAAATGAGTGTTAATATTGCAGTGGCATCCACTAA
The DNA here is from genome assembly GCA_017639485.1 of Pluvialis apricaria. Classification (NCBI taxonomy): domain Eukaryota; kingdom Metazoa; phylum Chordata; class Aves; order Charadriiformes; family Charadriidae; genus Pluvialis; species Pluvialis apricaria. The sequence continues at coordinate 84,554,014 of CM030010.1, forward strand.
GGATGGGCTCTGTCAGCTTTGCTAAGCATCAGGCTGACCCCGGTGACAACGAAAGAGCAGTTCATCCCACGGTGCTGTCTCTGCCTCCACCCCCCATTATCTGCCTCGCCTGGCTCCGCTCCATCGGAACGCCTTCCTCGGTGCTCCCTCCCCACCGAAGGGGGGGAAAAGAAAAGGAAAAACTAAGACAGTGATTCTCAAGGAGAAAAACTGCATTTATTTCTAGCACCCTGTCCAGCAATGTCAGATAACAGTTTATTCATCCCCTGGCCCCTGTATGACATTGAAGCATATCAACAGTGACAAAAGTATATTGAATAATTATCTTGAAATTAATACATTATCCCAAACTTAAATAAATGTCATCTGATCAATATATCTTGGAATGGAAAGGGAAGAGAATGTGAAGGGCATCGCTTCATTATTCATTAATTTTAGAGTAATGTAGGCAGATGAAATGGTTATTTCAGAGCACTGCTATTATACTCACTGGCATTTTAAATAACTCCCAAGATTTAACAGTATATATTCCCTTGTCGAAGCAGCTTTTACCGGTTAACACTGTGGGTTCCAGATTTCTCTGCTTGACAGTGCTGCAGAAGACCAGAAATATTACTCTGATCCATTCTTTTCTTTCCCTTTACCCTTTCTGTTTCTTCCATGGCTCAAAAGATCCAGTGACACCCTCGCTGGTACATCGTGCACTGGGATCAGTCCAGCTAAAACAGCTGTGCATGAATGTTGAATTCCTGAGAATGGGAGGTGACCCCATTTTATCCATATGTACGGTTCTGGCTAAGACCCAAGCTGTTGGCTGCAGTTTTCTCCGCAAGGAGAAAATGGAAGCTGTCTTACGCTTCCTGAAATCAGTAGCAGTTGTTTGGGCTTGGTGGCCGGCTTTCCCAAGGAGCGGGCGAGGTGAGGTCCTCCCATGTCGCCTCACCCACCTACCGTGAGTGAGTCGGTGGGATGTGGCCGGTGTACACCCACGGACGGGAACATGCTCTTGCCTTTTCTCCTTTCATTGGCCATTGTGGAGCTAAAGGGATTAGCAGAAGCAAGTCCAAAGTACACATCTGTAGGATTACGTTTAGCTGGCAATTAAAAACAAAGACCAAGAAGCCGCATTAGCAGCTGGTGTAAAGCAGCTCGACAGAGTTCAGTTTATTAACCGAGGAACGCCCCAGCTGAGAATCTGGCCTGATAAAGCTTATTGCCTATGCAGGCAAGCGCGGAGCATGACCAATACATGCTTTGAGTAGAAAATCGTGGATAATCAAGCACTGCCGGATTTTTATGGCAGAGCCTTAGTTACGTAAGAGGAGGGGATGCAGCCATACCCAGGTCTGTACTTGGCTTGGGGGACTGCGTGTCCGAGCGCTGCCGGCCCCCAGCCCAGACGCTGCGCCGGTCCTGGTCCCCCCTGGCCTCAGGACTCGGGCTTGGAGATGTGCGTGGCAAAACCTGTCCTTACTCCTGGGGGTTTCACAGCCGTTCTCTGTGATCCCGAAAGCTGGTAACTGCTCTGAAGGACGCAAGCCAACATTCTCCTGGCCACAAAGGCCAGAACTTACTAAAACCATCTTATATCCATGTGACAAAAATGTAAGCCCAAGCCATGCTGGTGTCTGAGAAGAGCCGGAGGGAGTAGTTCATAGTCCATGTATGGCGTAGTGCCTTATAATTAATAGTTAATTAATTAAGTGAGTGTTGTTTCAGCCTTTGGAATAACCTAGAAAACGCTTGTGTAGGGAGGTTTTTTTTCTCAGCTAAATAATGTTGTATAATAAAGGAGAGAGCGATGATAACCGAGTATTGTTTAACAATATATCTATTTTGCGCATTTTATGTAACTCATGGTCCTCTGCATATTGGAAGGGCTTTACCTGTAAAGTTAAATAGGTGAAAAACACCGGAAAGGAGGCTGCCTAAACTGCTGGGATTCCATTGTGCACATCCTGCTTCCATGACGCTCTTCGGCAGCCCCTTCTTGCACAGGAGCAGCTTCTTCGCGGCAGTGGCATTAGGGCATCTTTGAGAGGACGGTGGTTACAAAAGCTACACAGTGGGTATGTGAGGGGACTGTTACATGGGGAAGAAAGGGTTCCCCATGGCCTGGATTTGGTTCCTTCACGTAATACAGTGTTTGTGCAAGTGCCGTCTTGCCCATCTCCTTCCCAGGGGTTGTTAGCACACCCTGTGTTCCCTGGCGTGCTCCGCAGGAATGCACAGTGCTTACAGTCTCTCTGAACTCCAGGGGAGCTGGGCTTGGAATTTAGCATGTGCTATATAAAAAATTCAGAAGTTTTGGCATCTCAGATCGGGTACTTAAAAGTAATGGGCATTTTCATTGTAACATCTCTTCGCTTCAGATCCCCCTCTGTAGAGAAGCAGGCCTGATGTGACCCCGTGCTGTTCCAGCGGGGTGAGTAGGTGAGACGTGTTTTCGTTGGGGAGGCACAGCTGCGAAGAGTGTCTTGGAAAGCTCGGAGTTGCAAATCCTGAGAGGTTTTTAGTAAAGGTTCAGTAAATGAAGGAAGCAGCGATGCACCAAACACGAACTCGGAACCGAGGTGCTAGAAAGCAATGAGCAGTTCTGTCCTGCAGCCTTGGGTGAGGCAGGAACACAGGGAAAATACAAGGATGGGGTTGTGTCCAATATTATATTGGCAGAAAGCAGACAAATTGAGACGTGTCTTTACCTTGTTTATATCTGCAACAGCATCTGTGTGAGTAGCTAATGGCAAAAGATGCTTGTGCTAGCGGCAGTGACACTGTTTGGAGGATAGCTCGGGTGTAGACAAACCAGAGCAGTTGTGTCTCACGTCAGACCCAAAGTTTTTCATGGCAGGAATCATCTTTTTTTAATCGGTTTACAGAGCCTTGCCTGAACCCCTAAATATTTAAGAAATAATCTCCCCCACCACAAATACGATGTAGGCAAGTAACCCAGAGATCGCTAGGACAAATGTCATCTGCAGCCACTGTACATGCTTTTCACGTAGTCCCATAATCTGCTTCAGTTCTGGTTCCAGAGAAAATGCTTTTAGCTTGTGAGGAAGCGTAGGAGAAGTGTATCTGCCTTTACTGACGAGGCAGTCTGTAAGGTGCTCGGTACCTTCCTGTCTAAGAGAGCTGAGAGAAGGCATCTTGCTTTACATGGCTCAGTAAAGAGGTAAGTTAAAAAAGGAAAGATTTGGTGTAAGAAGTTAATGTTGGTTTTTTTGCAGACGTGCGAACTGAATTCCTTCCCTTGCCTTTCCACCCCCTTAGATTTTGCCCTAAGTGTATTCTAAGGCTGTTGGCTATTATTTCTATCAAGGTCATGTTTGAATTAGTGTCTTGATGGAAACACAAACACAGTTAGGCTTTCTGTAAGAAAATCTTTGGATTTGCTTTTTCTTTTATTGGTAAATGAAGCTATACCAGTAAAATTTTCACTGCTGACTTCAGTCAGAACAGTACAGACAACATTTTCCTTGGTAGCAGCCTCAGAAAAGACTGTCGTAGCTTGGCTGAGCTTGAAGCTTTATGGACTTATATATGGGACTGCTCTGATATGGTGATAGCACCTCTTTCCCTGTGAAATGGCCTCCTTCACTGAGCTGCCCTCGATGATTGCGCTTTCTCTGAGTGGTGCAGTGCCCATGGGTTGGTAGTCATACCGGTGTCCTTTTAACCCCCTGTACCTTTCTTCTCTGTTTTTGCCCAGTTACTTTCTGAAACGGTTTACTTTCTGGCGTTCCCGACTTGCTCCATCAGGGTTGTCTTTCTGGCTATTTTAAACCTTCCACCCCATCATTTTGGTGAATATTGTGATGTTTCCTTAACATGAGAAATAGCAAGTAAGTTTTCCTTACACCTCTCCTCTGAGTTTTAAGCGACTTTGTAGCTCTCTCTGTTCTCCCAGGCTCGTAGTAGTTCAGGAGTAAGCTGAAGGCAGCAAAACAAGAGAAGTATTGAGGAGAGAGTGTTCTTTGCCAGCAGTAGCGTATTAAAAGCATCCTTGTAGGACATGAGTATGCAAACCCTACCCGGTTTCAGTGCGCTCTTGGTTTTAAACTGGCTTAGGTTCTTTTGGAACCCCAGATAGAAGTGTCCTTTGAGCTCATAGGACTTGGGTGAAGAAACTGGAGCTGACTCAGCTGGCTACTTGGTGAGCTGCCTGGGTTTGCTGCCAGTAGTTTGTGGTGAGTTGGGTTTCTCGTCGCGTACCTGACCTGGCTGGATTTCTCTGTGTAGATAGCACGTGTGATGTTGCTTAGCTGCTGTCCTGGCCCAGTAAGTGCAGCTCTGGTCCATGAACAGGGAGGGAGGTTTGAAGGAGAGACTTGAGACTTGTCATTTCTGATGGATTGACAGCAAGGTCCTGCAGCACAATGCTCCAGGGATGGCTTCTACTAAATGAACTGCCACGCGGGGCTGAGGCTCATCTCTAGCTGTGGGATTTGCAAATCCTGGAGTAAGATAGATAAAGCTTCCAATTTTTGTACTACTGTCTACCTTCAGCTTAACAAACTGTGGCTGCCTTCCAAACTAGAAATGCTGTTGCCACAAACCTGTTATTGAAAGACACAAATTTCAAAGGCAATCTCCAAAGATGGTTTAAGGTTGTTATTACCATTTGCGATAGTGTCAAAGCATGGAGAGGCCAGCGTAGTGTGGGTCCCGTTGGTTGTATGTGCTTACAGGAAGGCTCTCTCCTAATAACTGCTTTCTGAAGTGCATTTTTCAGAATTTCAACATCAATGATTCTGGGTGGTTGTTCCAAAATGTTTTGTGTAACTGGCAGTGATCATAATGCCAACTGGCAATGGCACATAATGCCAACATGGCTTTGGAGTAGCAGCGGATGCTGTTCTGCAGAGAACTTCACTGTAGTTGCCATTGCACTGCACAAGCCGCTTCTGTGCTGGAGAAGTTTGGAGGCAGCTGCCCAGGTGTGCTGCAGGTCCAGTTGCAGTTGCACTATGCAAAATTGAAGCAGATCTTAGCACTTCTTCCACCTTTGCCACTCTATGGCACAAACAAATCACCTTCTGGGTCATGCAGCAGGAAAACGAGCATCAGTCCATTTAATGACACCTAATTAGGCCTACAGACGCCAAATGACTTGTGTTGCCCAGTTCAGACAGAGATGCGTGGGTAATGAATTATCCATTGTCTCAGGCTCACTACTGCTAACTGGGACTGGGAGAAGAACATTCTGCGAGTAATTTACTTGATGAATTTAACCTCTTGTTCTATTCATAGTAAATCTTTGCAAGTATCCCAGGTTTCCTGCACCCATTTATGTTTTTGAAGTTACTCAATGAACTTTTCTTTGTTTCTCCTTCCCTCATCTATGGCTGATTTTATGCAAATTTCTGGGCAAATTCACTACTCGGTGTACTGGAAATTCAAGCTGCAGAGCTCAGTTTAGGTTGGTCAGGTAAGATTGATGGTAGGTGGTTTGTTTCCCCCTTGCAGGTCTGTCAGTCCGTGTCGAGATTGAAGCTGTGGTATAACTACAATAGGAAGAAAAACCTGCCCTGTGCAGAGTTTTACCAGCATACCCCTGCATGTGCCAGAAAAGCTTATTCAGGGCAGGGAAGTGAGTGACGTGACACGGGCGCCGGGTGCCCGAGACCAGCAGAGCGGCCCTGCCAGGGCTTTGCGAGGCATTACTGCGCTGCTGGCAGGCGTTGCTCGCTGCTGCATTGTCCTCTTGGACCTCTCAGCATGAGGATGTTTATGACGGTGTTGAGCTTAGCGTATCTGTGAGCTCGCTGTTTGCCTGATGCATTACCGATTTGGGACCCCAGTTGGGACTGAAGACTGTAATTCCACTAAAGGATCTGTCGGCAGCTGCCCAGGCTCTGGAGTTCCGTAGGGTTGTGCATGTTCTTGATTGGGGTTTGGACTTAGCGCCTTGATCCTAATCCCTGAAGAACGTTTTCAGCGCAGGATGGTCTTAGCTTAATTTTGGAATAGTTTTATTGACTCTTTTGTATGTGCATATCTGCTAAAACAAGTATGTAGTCAGTTTTGATGAACAAGCACCTCTGGGTCAGATCAGGTACTGTTTGCTCCTTTTGGTACACCAAAATAACAGTTTCTCTACTGCTGTTTGCAAGTGTTTTCCCAAGTTTAAAACAATGATGTAGTAATGAATATCTGTGTTATTTCTTAGTGGGAGGAGGGGTTAGAGGGCTAAGCATGGTGTATCCTGAATATTGGCTTTCCTATTTCAAGTATTGATACAGAAAAGAAAGAAGTGCCGTGAAGTGAAAGGCTGTATTGCACGCGGTAACGAGGGGGAACAATTTCATCTTATGTTTTCCAAAGGGAAGAAGCCGAGGGGACAGAATGGCAGCGAGCAAAGCATGTTGCAAAACTTAGAGGTGTGAATACTTGCGGAGGGAGCAGCTGTGGTTTTACCTCTTAGCTGCTATGTTTGGGCTATGCGAAGTGTTTGATGAGCTTTTAAACAGGCATAGAGATGCACTTAGTGCACAACCGATAACCAGATTCCTCCTTGTCAGGGGACTCATCTCAGCAGGGTCGTAACCAGTAAGGGAGGGTTGTGGAAGGAGCATCACCTTGATCATCCTCCAGCAGGATCAACCCCTTGGCCTTGAGCTGGTTTTGGTGTGTTTTGAATTTTGGAGGAAAAAGGCTGCCCTTGGCTCGGGAAATGGCTGGCGGGTGGGACCTGCACCTGTGCTTTCGCCTTCTGGTGCGTCAGAATCCGGAGTGACCTCATGTTTGACAAAAATTTGAATGTGCTTCTGAGCTTCAGCAACGGTGGTTTCCATGAGAATTGTGTACAGAGTCGTGTCCACGGTTTGCACTGTTAGTGCGCAGAGAGTAGTGCCCGCCATGGGCTGGAGGAGAAGGCTGTGCTGTAATACAGTGTGGCATGCCGGAATTGGGTACCAGTGTTTGAGCTGGCACGGAGGTGCCAATGTCACAGGTTTGAATTCATGAAATCCATGAGAGTTCTCAGGGAAACAGGCCCGAAGTCATGCTGTGAAGACGGAAATGGGTAATTTGCTGGGTTATGGAGCTGACAAGCTTTTTCTGTGTGAATACAAAAAGCTGATCAAAAGAATCCTTGCTGGGAGGGGTTCCTTCTGCCGTGGTCCTTGTTATTGGACTGTCCAAAAGCCTTTCCATTTCCTGTGTCCTGTTTTTATAGTACGTCGCAGAACCACCATCTTTGAGTGCTGTTGCCGTGCGAAGGGACTACGGCAGGGAAGAAAGAAGCTGAGCAGTCCCACGTGAGCCTGCAGCCAAGCTGAGAAACAGCATCTCCGTTTTAAATCGCTTACAGCCTGACCGCTTTTCTTCCATGGGGCTAAATAATTTCACGTTCGAAGTCTACGTCAGCCAATTCTATTGCTCATCACAAATACGGAGGCTTAGTTTAAAAAAGTAATTTAAAGGCAGAATCCTAACTTTTTTTTTTTCCCCATAGCTTCACTTGATCTTTTCTCCTAGTCAAGATAAATAGTAGTCTACCAGGAAGCACTGACTGTACTTTTATTTAGGAAAATATTAAAACTGGGCTTAGAGTTGAGAGATGCCCTTGTGCGTGTGTGCGCGGAGGCGGTCCAGGCACATACGTTTGTACCGGTGTACATGTACCTAAGCAGTATTGCAGGGAATTGCCCGCCGTTGTTAGACAGACTGAAGGATGTTCCTATGTGTGGCACGATAGAAAATGATTCATTTCTCAGGGGAACAGAATGAGGGAAAAGAGGAAAAAATGGCAATAAAAAAGCAAAGCAAGGCCTGAGGTGCTAATAAACTCTAGCCTTTCTGAAACACAAAGCGGATTTAGTCAGCAACGCGCAAAAGAGTACCTGCGTCACCAAAGCCTGCCAGGCACATCAGCATGGGGAGCCATTTGAATGTATTTCAAGACAGACTATTGAGGAAAAAATACAATGAACAGCAAACGAAATTAAAAACAACAACAGGATATGTCCTTCAATGAGTCATCCAGCCTCAGCTGATGCTCATGTACAGTATGTGCGGAGCTGGTAGACTTGCACTGAGAGGCATATTTTCCTAAAGCGCTTTCTTTTCCTAGCCATCGCCTGAAAGCTCCAGTCCGTGCTTGGAACATCTGTGTTTATTTTGCATGACAAACTTGTTCCTTGGCTTTGACAAAATGCACGCTGATTTGGGACTTGGGGTTTGCAGTTCTTCCGCAGGGTTGTGCTGAGGCACACGCGGCTGGCCATTGCGCTGGGATATTATACATATTACATGATTTCATTCATATTTAATGACAAGTGTGCTATATTTTTAATCTTTATAGCTTTAATGTGTGCAAGTGGTTTTAATAATTGGTGCTGCAGGATGGTTGTTTCCCAGAATTACCCGGCAAAATTGCTGTGTTTTCAGCCCCTCGGTTGTGCAGGTTGTAAATTATAAAACTTGGGTAGTAATAAACTTGGCACCTTCTCCTTGCTCTTTGGAGATGCCAACCGGTAACGATAGCAAAAAGAAACACGCTGGCAAAATTTTGTTGTCCGCAGTGGCTGTGTGAGAGAGGGAGAGCAGGCGGGTCCAGCCGCCGGCCCTGGCACAGGCTGGCGGGAGGCACTGCATCACTGCCCGGGCCCTGCGAGAACCTGACCCTCTCTTGCCTATGGAGCACGCTCTGCCACGGGGTTGTGCCCCCCGTAGCCATTTTATACCCCTGGTGTGTGCTTCGTGTGTCTGGTTACGAGGAGGAAAATAACTCTGAAATGAAGCAGGGATGGTAGTAAGGAGCTAAGGGGCTTGGGAGCTTCTTGAACCCCCGAACTCCTCCGGGACATTCCTCTATCTCCTTCCCACACGGAGCATGGACTCTTCTGCTGGAAGAGTGAGAAACAAGGCTGGTGTTACCCAGATGCCTCTGTTGGTACCTTAAGACTGCATGTCTGTTTCGGGCCTCTGAAACTGTTCCGGAAAGGGCCGCTCATGGTGGCTGGTGCTGAGGTCGCAGCCTCAGCGTCACACTTGGAGCCTGTGCTCTCCAAGGGTAGATCTGCAAACGTGCGTGTCTCATCCCATTCTTCTGGCTGACTTCTTTGAGGTCTGGGCTTGGGATACTGCTCGCCCAGCACAAGAGAAGTATGTTAAGCAATCCTGGGTCAAACAGCACATTTCCATTTAAAAAAAAATAAAAGGGGGGGGGGAACAACGCAAAACTGGGCGGAGGTGTTGTGAAGGCTTTCTGTTTTGGCTGGTTTTGTCTTGTTTGCCATTTTCTAATTCTTTTCTTTCTGGGCACGTCCCCAGCAGGATAATGACATTCACTTTGCCTCATCTTCCCCCATGTGCTTTCAGTTGGTGGCAGTTATGTCCCTGCCCTCTCGTGCTGCTGTCGCTCCCATTGCCGCTCCGGATAGTGGTGAGCCTGTGCAGCGGGTCAGCCTCTGCCCGGGCAGCTTTCATACAATCACAGAATCGCAGGTTGGAAGGGAGCTCAAGGTTCATGTGGTCCAAGCTTTCTTGGCAAAAGCACGGTCTGGACAAGATGGCCCAGCTCCCTGCCCAGCTGAATCTTCAAAGTGTCAGGTGCTGGGGAATCCCCCGCTTCCCTGAGGAGATCATTCCGAGCGCTGATTGTTCTCAGTGGGACAAATTTTCCTCTTGCGTCCAATGGGAATCTCCCCAGGAGTAACTTGTACCCATCACCCCTCATCTTTTCCAGGTGACTCCTGGTAAAAAGGGAGTCTCCATCTTCTCTGTAGCCACCCTTTAAATACTGGAACGTGGGGATCAGGTCTCCCCTGGGCCTCCTCTTCTCAAGGCTGAACAAACGCCTTCTCTCAGCCTTTCCTCATATGCAGGCTTCCCCGTCCCTGGACCTCTGTGGGTTCCCGTTCCGGTACCGAATCCCGGGCAGCAGCTCGAGCCCGTGGTGGTGCCATCTCAAAGGCTGCCGCCTTGGAAAGTTTCCCTGCAGACGTGTGGTGTTTACGCACAAAGCCCATGTGCACAGAAAGTCTTCAGCAGCCAGAGGAACACTTTGAGGACAATAAATAAACAGCAGCTGTCCCTGGAGACAGGAGCAGTGAAATGGCCTAAGGTGACAGTAGCTCCTTTGATTGTGCGTATTGCCTTCAGCCTCCAGATGCCGGCGATCTTCTGCTGCCTCTGAAGCTCTGTTTACCCTTGGGCAGTATTTAGCTGCTATCGTCCTTTGAGCCCAGTCAGTATATGTAAAATACGCTGGTCGGGGTGCCTACAGGACTTCACTGAGCAGCCGATTATCAGCTCCGGTAAAGCTTCGAGTCTTGAGTTTTGGTGTCAAGGGCAAGGCAGCACTTCCACCAGCCGTCCAGGCGCAGAGCAGCCCTGAGTGGGAGTCCTGGGGTGGGGACAACCTGAAATGACGACTTCTGCCGCAGACATTGGCCGCAGGTCAAGGTGACCATTTTCAGCCTGGGGACCATGGCCCAAATTCTCCTGCTTCGCTGTTTCTGAAGGCTTTGTCAGTGGGGTGCTCAGGTTAGGGGTCGAACCCGAGCAGAAGCGCTCCTGGATGAGGCATAGGTTGTTCCACCTGCAGGTATCTCCATGCTTCTGCTCTGCAGGGAGCCCGAGGGAACCCAGGGCAGCAGCAGAGGACCTTGAGGTACTTGTTTGGTTCCATCCTGGAATCCTCTGAATGGAATGGGAGGAGAGCAAGGGTGTTTTCTTCCACCTTTCAAGCGTTGACTTTGCTTTGTTGTGGAAGGAAAATGAAGCCACTCCCACTTGGTTTTCTGCGAGTGATGCTTGATTTCATCCGTTCTTTTGAAAGGATGTTTTTGGATCCAGAGGCTGAGGTTTGCCGTTTAGCACGCTCTCTCCCCGTCTTCTCCCCATGCCCGCCTCTACTTAGAGATGGGTAGAACATAGCAGCCTGCAAAAGCAATCCCAACAAAATCCCTCTTTGTCAGGAAGCTCCCACAAACACTTGGTTAAAATTGGATTTCTTATAACCGAGGTTATACCAACCAACTCATTTAAAACAAAAGACAAAAAACCCTTGGATTATGAGGACTAAGCTTCTTTTTCATGTCATTTTGACCTGAGGTGAAATTTTGTGTCATTGTCAGTGACATTTTTAAGCGTTATATTCAAACAGTTGGGTATTAATAACTGTAGCAAGACCTAAAGAGACAATTCATAACAAATATATTACATAATGATTTAAACGTCTTTTCTTCACCCAGAAATACTGAAGACAGATGAGGTTCTTAACAAAAATATATATCTCTAACTCCTCAGGTGATAACTTGATGCCAGTAATTTTCAGGCATATTGATTCTCGTGAGCTTTTAGATGCCAACATTTGCTTTTCATCCCTCGCTATGCGTGCGGCGATTGTCAAACTGAATGCCCATGCCACTATGGCTGTTGGCTGACTGCATAAACATAAGGTTTGCAAACAAGAAGAATGCCTTGTTTGAAGTAAAGCCTGGTATGGGAAGGAGGAAAGAAACCGCTGTAAGGAGACAGGCGTCATGGGTGTCTGTGTCCTCTTACTGATCCCAGGCTACAGTATTTTAACTAGATAAGGTGTCCCGATTTTAGTTAGACCTGAGTTCCTCCTAAGGGAAAGCGGAAAAAATAATAATGAATTTCCTCTTCTAAAGTCTCTTAATTTTTAATTGCTTCCGAGTAACTGGTTCTCGAGGTGGCTGTGCGCTGGTATAAGGGGTACCTGGCTGCTACCGTTCTCTATTAAGCCCGCTTATGGATGCAACTAAAATAAAGCTTTCAGGATATCTTTATTATTTGACCAAGTGCTTCAGCAAACGTTTAACTTAGATATCAGTGGGGCTTGCGCACATGTTGAAGTGTTTTGTAGAATGGGCATGTTAATTAATTGCTTGAAAGCCAGGCACGGGTCATAACATGTCCTGTTACTTATTAGCTGTATTAGCCCAGTGCCTGGAGGGCTGAGAGCGGGCGCTCTGCAACCACGCAGCAGTGGATGCGCTCGGCTTCCTAGGGCTCCTGCTCTGGGGAAGCACGGCATAAGGGATGGAGAGGTGGTGGCAAAAGGAGGGACACTACTGGCCTGGCGAAAAGACAGTGTTCGCGCTGCCCACAATGGCTCCAAATGTATTACTCTAGTTAGTACCAAGGGTTAAACTACAGTTATATTTCTCATAGAATGGTGGATTTCTGATCATGAAATGTCTGAGCGTTTTCCGGTGGCTTGGTTCAACCCTGCCCGTGTATGTTGCAGGGCTGTGACAGTGCCTCGTGGAGAAGGTGTCTCTGCGTCGGAAGCTGTGGCACAGCTCTATCTCCAGTGACCCAGCACTGCCGCAGAACGAGCACCCAGCTCTGAGGTCATTGGGCAAAACAGGAGGTGAAGACTGTAAGGTAAGAGATGTTCAACTTACTTACCAGGGAGCTTTGGGTCAGCTGAAAGGGTCATTATTAAACACCACATGCACCCTGAATAAAGTACTGCAGACAGATGCAAGTGTTGTCATTCCAAATGGCATTCTGTGAGACCCACGTTCTTCCACGGCCAGAACCTGCATGCGGTCCTGTTTGGACCAGCATTCCACTGCGGAAATTGAGGTACGAGAGATGGAGATTTAAACACTAAATAAATTAGGCAGCTTTTTTCTGCCCCACTGTGTGATTTTGATGTTGTTTCCTTTTGTATACACTAATTTTCATTTTACTTTGTGTCTGTTGCTAATTATGCAAAGCACTAACTTGTTGTGAATACTTGTCTTAATGTGTATATTTTTTGAACGAAGGTGTCCAATTTGTCTTCAGTTAACACGGGTGGGCAAAAGGCTTCATTCAGGTGTGTGGTGAAGACCATGTAAGTTCCCAAAGGCCTTTCACGGGGTGCTCGGATGAGTAGGGTGTGTCGGGGCTAATGCCGTGCTCGGAGCCCCACTGTGCCACACGCTGTGCTCAGGCTGAGCACTGCTTCCGCTGAACACTTTGAGGGAGTTTTCCTCGCTAATTAGTCATCCTGTCTGCAACAAATAAGATTATCACCATTTTTTATTGAAATTTTAAATCCTAATGGAGTTGTGCTTGAGGAGAGCAAGTGGATTGAATAGTCCTCATTTCCAGCGTTCAAGTGTTCACTTCACAATCTGTTCCATGTTTGTAAAATAAGTTTTTTAATCCTCATAAAGAGCCCCGCCACTGTGGTTTGCCTCGCGCCCCGGAGACGAGTTGCAATGCCCATTTTAACCAGCACAAAGTGCTCCTGGCCCTGGGAGTATTTGCTTTTGCGTTCCTGTTGCTGCTGAACTCCAGAGGGGAATTGGTGATGGGCATCCTTGGATGTATGGGGAGAGGGGGACAGCAGAAAGGGAGGACTGCAGGGAAACACACACCAGGAACGAGCAGAAGCAGAGCCCGGTGGCGTTTCAGCAGGGCCAGGGAGGCATCAAGCTCTGCAGCTCCTGAATGCTTCCCTTGCCACGAGACCACCCTTTCCTGTGAGGAGTGGAGCATCCTTGTGGTACAGGAGAAACTCTGAGCCCACGCACTGATCCACTGCTGGAGTTTCTGAAAACTGCTGGACTCTTCAGAAATGATTTTTTTGGAAAGACTGTTGCTGTTCCAGCGGTGCTAATTCTTAAATGGTCAGACAGGGCTACTGTGCGGGTCAGGACTTGAACTACACTCAGCCCTGGGCAAAGGGCGGGTGTCGGGCAGACGTACAGCCTGACGAGAGCCGGTTAAATAGCATCAGTAAGAACCCAGGGCTACGTGCAGCCCAGCAGCAGGGACGCTTGTTGCTGAGATCTCGGAGCTGTGCTGTGCAGAGCGCAGGAGGGTCCCTTCTGTCCCCTGGGCACGCCAGCCAGGCGCAGGGGATGCAGCCTGTCGGCATGCTGCTCTGTCTTCTCCAAAGGAAAAGTGGGACGGGTGCTGCAGGCGGGACAGGCTCCATGTGAGCCTGGTTCTGGGGCACAGCTGCTCCCCCTTCGCCAAGGAGGCAGGAGCCATGCCCCCAGACGGGGTTGTGTCCCTGCGGCCGCCGGGAGGTGGGAGCTCGGGGAGCAGCGGGGCAGGAGCAGGGGCCTAGGGAAAGCCCAGCTCGTGGCATCCTGTCCTTGAGTAGCAGGCCTGCTTTGAAATAGCTGAGCAAGAGCCGAGACGCCGGGCGATGAAGGGGACTCAGGCGGCCTCCCCAGAGCAGCGAGGGCTCTGGCTGGAGCGTGGCCGCAGGAGGTGGGCTGGCAGGACACCAGCTGCGTCGAGAGCATTTTGGTAAACCGATCTCTTCAGAAAAAAGCTGTAATGGGGCCAAAGGGGTGGAGTCTTTCCATGGTTTTTGCCTGGTATGTGCTACATAAAAAATAGGTATCATTTCTTATTTCCTCTTTACAAAAGCATAAAGTGTAATTGAAAAGGTATAATTGTAGGAGGTTCCAGTCCCTCATAAAGGGGGATTGTGTCAGCTCACCACCAAAATCAGGTGCAAGGTGAATCTCGTGTCAAATATTAGGACACCACAAAGCATCGTCCTTAGAAAGAAGGTTTCTCCTCTGATAGAACGGAAGTCAGTTAATAGTTTCCAGCAAACAAAAATGTCATAAAGCATTATTTTAGTAGGAAAGAAGGGAGCCACTGGCGATGCCACCGCCTCTTTGACAGCTCTTTTTCTAATCACTGTTGCTTTATCAAGAAATGTAAAGTTGTATTTTTTTATTGATACTTAAGAATAAATTCTTACAACATCATACCTATAAAAGGTTCACCACAGACCAAATACCACTCTAACCTCTTAAGCTTCTACAGTAAAAACTGTCGTCTTTATTTATCTAAGTTTGGGAAAGATACAAATGTAATCATAACCCCCGAGGCAAAATTTTATGGCAGTTTTCAGAACTCCTCTCTATAAAAACTACTCAAACCTACAAACATAAAAGCTTCCAATAAAATTTGCTTTAGATCCTAGCCATAAAACATGAATTCCTTTCCCTGGTCCTGGAGCTACAAGTGTCCAATTGCCGGAACGTTTGCCACAAGGCCGTGCTGGCGGTGTTGGCTCACCAGGTCAGCGGGCGGCTCTGCGCCGGGCCAGACTGTGGTGAGCTTTCTCCCTGCTTGGCGAATCCTCACTGTCAGCTCCGGGCCCGCCGCAGGTGCTGGAGGGAAGGTGGTCGAAAAACCATTGTGCCCTCAATTAGGGGGTTAGCCTTTTAAGGCACAAATGAGTTGTGGAATCCCTCGGGCGCTGAGCGCCTCCCCTTGCCGCGGGCAGAAGTCCTATGCGTTTCCTTGCTTAAGGAGCAGAAGCGCTCTTGAACCTGGCGTGTGTATCACGGGATGCCTCTCATACTGCTGTTTGTGGATAGGGCTCTTCTCCTAACGTCTCTTGCTGCAAGTCTTTTCTTTAGCAAGGGGGAGGTAAGCGTTTCGGGAGGGATGTGCTATTGCTTTCTTTGCTCTATGGGGAAACTAGCCATGTCAGGACCCTGCTTCCTCCCACAAACCTATCAGCTCTCCGTGACTCCGTGTAGGTGCTAGCGCCAGGTCTGTGAGTAGGTCTGCACCCCGGGGCTTTACATGAGCCCATCCAAACACTCCTCTGTAGACAGTCGGTAGTGTGGCGGTGACTTGCCCCGCACGGCGCCTAGCGAGTGTACAGGGTGCTCAGTTCAGCCATGGCTGGAGAGATCATTTGTCTGTCCTCCAAGCTTTGTCCTGCCTTTCCGACTAACCCAATGGTTCTGGTCTGATAATGAAACAGTCTTTGGGTATGAAAAGAATTGTACTATAAAAACAGTTTCTGGGTGAAGTAGAATATTCTAGACATGCAATAATCTAGAATGCGGTTCATCTCTCTGTCTGCTTTGCTCTTTAAAACATCAGCGATTTCCACTGACTTGAAAGGTTGGTGGCACTTTCAGTTTTACTTTGGTGAAATACGAATGCGTGCATTAGATGTTACTTTAATTAAAGATTCCTTACTGTATGAGCTTCTTAGGTGCGTGTTAAGTGTTAGCAGCAGGTAGCAAATTCTTTATTTATGTTTCAGTTGAGAAAATAACTATCTAGACGCGTGCAGTGAAGTTGTGCTGGATTGGAGGGAGGCAGGCTGGCTGCGTTCTTGAAGTGCAGGAATAAATCTCTGCAGATTGGGGCTTCAGCGGATTCCTGGCAACTAAAGGCTCACGCTTTATCAGCCTAGATTAATTTGCTTTTACCATCCAGGATGGATTTAACCCTGATAACTCACTCCGGATGGTATCTGATGAAGGACCTGAGCCTTTTCTTTCTGACTGCAATTAGAAGGGAAGTGTACACAGAACAAAGCCTGCTGCTCATAAACATGAAAGCAGAGGCAATTCACAGATTGCATGTTTTGTGAAATAAAAGAAAATCACAGACTTCTTCCTTTGAGGCGCACGCCTCGAAGCATTGCTGCGCGTTCATTGTAGGTAAGAACAACTTAGTTTAAAGCTGGGCTTTTATGGAGGTAATTTTTTCTAACATGCCATAACTAGGACGTTTCCTAAAGCTGATGGCTCCAGCGGCTGCGGGAGGCTGGGAGTCGCCCACAATGCCTTTGGCTGGTGGCCTGTGTCTCGCGTCCGCAGGACTTGGCCTTGCTTCTTGCTCTGCAGCGCCTGCCGCATGCTCTGGCTGTGCATAGCTCTGAGAAATCAAGCGCTCGATGCTCTCAGCTACTGGTCTTTGTGAAGGTGGTGGAGGAATGCTGGTGCTTCCCCGTGCACCGATGCTTTCTGATGGTCTCTTCCTCCTCACTTAATGCGCCTGTCTGCTGAAACACGACTACAGGAGCCGAGCAGCGAGCCCCGGGCCGGGGCATTTGTTTGCCCAGTGCACCATTGGCTCTGTCCTGGGCAGGGGCAGGCAGGGAAACGGGGTAGGCTAGCACTTGCAAAATACACATATAAGAAAAGATATGATTCACGACGGGTTTTTTCTGTTTATCTTAAAATAGACTTTAATTACAATTCTGCCTTCCCATTTGTATCTTATGTAAGAAATTGGCTCTCAGAGTATTAACAAGCCAGCTGTTAGTACTTCTTTAATATTTCCCCGTCTTCTGCTCTGTTAGAGGGGGCTGCACACTTAGTATCTGCTAGGTTTGTTAATTATTAGTTAACTCTGCTTTATGGGTATTGTTGAGCAAGGGAACTTCTCCCAAGTGCTCATCATTAGTCATTTATTTGTAGGGCTGCTGTGTCTTTTCTGTGTCGCAGTTAAAAAGCTACGTTTACGAGCAAACTCTGGGTGGGCTTGTGAAAACCATTCGGTGAAACCAGTTCCGCCAAAGACCTTTAAAGGAGCGAGGCGCCCAAATGCCATGGAAAGAAGGTCGCTGTTGAGGTGGCCTGATGTTCTGCTCCTCTCTGGGGCCACACTGGTGTTTGTGAGACTGGAAATGTCAGAGCGACGTTGTTGGAGCAGCTGCGCAGTCGGTTGGGTCCCTGATTTCAGGAAGGTGCTTTTTCTTGGCTAGAAGGCTGACAAAATGACAATTTTCCTGGCTATCCAGGCAAAACTCTACATCCGCCAGCAGACCTTCCTTGCCTTCCTTCTTCGCAACAGCGCTGAGGGAGCCTGAAGTACAGGAATATCCCCAGAGTCCTAAATGGCCTTCAACAGACATGTCCTAATGAAGCCAAGTTAAAAATCTGTAATAAATTAATGAGAATGTTCCTTTTAGTGGCAATCATCCATACACTCCCTCTTATGGCACCTTTTAATTATTGTTACTAATGATAGAGTTTTTGGGTCACTGCTTTCAGAAAGAAGCAAACCAGAAAACTTCTTTCTTCTAGAAACAAGTGTTCTTCTGCGGTACACAGGCTCCAAAGGTGACACGCAAGATAAAAATGGTGTATTTGGCAGGTGTAGTCTGGGGAACGTGGTGCTGCTGTTGACTTGCTGTGTTTTTTGATAAATGAAGCAGTTCATTCTCTGTGCCTTTGTATCCATTACCTTCCACCAGCTCTAAATGCACTTCATTTTCTTTCAGTTTTGGCACAGGATCAGAGGGCGGCTCTCAGCCTCTGATCGAAATAAAATAATAATGATTTTAGGCGGTGCTGTTTGCATTATTCATTGCTCTTGGCAAAACAAATGTTGATCTTATAACGTGGCTATTAATATTTTGATGGAGTAATGAAGCCACCTGGATTTAGAGCAGAGACAGCCTTGCTGATGAGGTGATCTGTGAGCTTACAGACCCATATGTGGAAAAGCCAACAGCGGCGAGCAGATTCACCACAGTGTCCCCATGCTGGAAGGTGGACGTGTAACACGATTGTGATCATCCTCTGCTTTCTGTTCAGCTGCTTCTCACAGCCCAGAGCTGCGGAGTCTCAACCCCAGATGCTCCTTGACAGAAAGAGGGCTTAATTGTTTTGGTCTCCTCTTGTGAAAATAAGCATCTTTGTAGCAGAGCACGAGGTAGGTAACTGCCTTAAGCATTAATCCCCACAAGATTAGAAAAAGGAAGAAGCTTTTCACAGTCTCTTTGGTACTCCTACTGAATGGCAGTTTCCACGTGGGACTTTTCTCAAGCTATTGATTGCCCGAGCTATCCGTATCTTGAGCTTACATGGTGCTGTCAGGCGCCTATTGTGAAGGCTTGACAGCATCATCAATATTAGTATTAGAGCTACTTTTCCAGCTTAGGAGGACAGGACATGTGTGATGGATATGGAGGCATGTGAAAAATTGTGCAAGGTCGCTGCAATGTTTTTTCTGGGCTTTCAGAAAAGCCCTGTTTGCTTCCCCATCTCCTCACCACGGAGAAAGGAATTCGTCAGTGGTGCTGTGAAGTCAGTTGGCTGGGTGAGTGAGCAGCACCCCACGCTGGCTCTGCCTGCCTGACAGATCAGTCTCGGTCCAAGCAGTGCTTTCATGCACCACTTCCGCAGGCTCTGAGGCTGTTCCTTGAGCTTTTGCCCTTTGGAGACAACCTCGTGTCCTCCCATGGATCCACAGATCCGTGACACAGACTGGTCAGCCCCAGAGGGAGAAGGGAAGGGAGAAGTGTACCGGGTGACCCTGTATGTTTGGCGGAGCTGGCTCCACGGACTAACGCTCTTAAGAGACACAAGACCGCAGATGCAGGTTTGCAGTGGTTGATGCCGTCTCAAGACAGAGGTGCAGATCACCTGTTTAAAGGCACATCTGTGTGGATAGACACAAAGCGTCCCCGTGTTCTTTGAAGCGGAGTAGTGTGACAAACCATAGCACGCCCACATGGTACTAAAAAGATTGGGTTGTGTTTTGCCTGTTCTCTGATTTCCAGTTTCGTCTTCCTTTGCTGTGCTTCTGGCTGTGGAAGCAGAAAATGGTTCTTCCCCCAGATGTCTCCAGATCAGTACCTGGAATGCACTTGTCGCTGGATGAGCTGACACAGCTCATACAGATGGTCATACCGTCCTAAAAGCCTTGCTAGAGCCTGAGAACATAGGTTGTGTCGCGGCAGCAGTGCTGCTCTCGATGCCGGGGGCCGCAGACAGTCCAGCCCCCACGAGCAGCAGCGCAGGGCTGCGCTGCGGCAGGAATGGGGTTAGCAACCATATTGCGACTCCCGGAGTCTCCGTGGCTTCCTCATTGCTCCAGCAGGGAAATAATCTGCACCAGACTTGTTTTCTGGCACCGGCTGCCTTCCCGCTGTGCCAGCTCCAATGTGTAGGCTGGCACATTGGAGAAATTGGGGGGGAAGGAGTGGAAACAGAGTCCCGGCTCCCTCGCCTCCCGTTTGGACCTGCTGTCCCCGGCCCCGCGGGAACCTCTCCTTGTGGTGAGGCAAACCAGCCGTCGGCATCGCTGGGCAGCACCAATCTCCAAGGAAAGGTGGGCACCTGAGGGCTGTGCCCTCCTCACCCCAGGGAAGCCGTGGGGCTCTGGAGTGGGCGACACTTTGGACAGGAGCGCAACACGCTTTAAATTTGGGGCAGCCGTGCTGCCACCTTTTCCCCCACCCTGGTTTGCCCCCCCCAGGTACCATAGCCATTGCAGGGAGAGAGTGCCCTGATGCTGCGCAGCTCTGCCGCGTCTCCCCGAGTACAGGCGCCGTCTCTTCCTGCGCGTTCCGCGCAGAGCGGCTCGGTGGTTACTACAAAGAGAGCGCATGGAATAACTGAGTGGTGGCTGAGCTTGGAAACAATACCCACCCCAAAAAGCAGCTTGTTTTCTACTCTTCTGCTTTCCCCTCTGCCTTGACTTTATTAGTTACTGATTCATAGCACCTCAATACCGTGACTCATAGGTCAGCGCCTCAACAAAACAGAGAGCGCAAGAGACATCCCCTTTCCCTTTTCAGTTGCTGTTTCCCCATGTTCTTCTCTTACTGATGTTGCTTATTGGTACAGAATCCACCATCTCCAGGTTTAAGGCCAGAATATTTCCCTTCTGCTGAAGGTGGTTCATACTAGAAGCAGGAAGTCACTTCCACTGAACTGTTCCTGAAATTCCATCCCAAAAGCAGCTGTGTTTGGGAAGAGCCAGTTTTTCCGTAGGTCCGATTTCAGGTGCTTACTTCCCAAGCCTGCGCACCGGTGCGGTGAGTGGAGACAGAGCATTAGTGTATGTAAATGCCAGAGCGCTGCCATGTTCAGCCTTGGAACTTGACATGTAAGTTAATTTCTGCGTTCATTTTGCTTTAAAATAAAGGTTGGCTTCATGCTGTTCCATATGTGAAATGAGAATTTGCCTTCAGCTGCTTTTTTAGTAGCTCTTTAAAATGAAAATTCTTGCAGAGGCGAAACTGGAAGGCGGGAGCTGCCTGGAGCACTGAGACGGCTGTGCGTGTCCTGCAGCAGGACATTCAGGTTGTTGAAAATGAGCTTTTTCAAAATATTTTCATCAGGGTTTTTTATGCTCCCGTTCTTTCAAAATATGCTCCAGTTCACACATGGCACGGGATAGTCAATAGCTGACAGGACAGCATTAACATGTGATGTCCCCACTGGGGTTCATGTCACGTTGCCACCAGCAGGACTAAGCTATTGACCCACAGGAGAGATGGTGGGATTGTGCCTTATCCTCCTTATTAACAATGGGACCTTCTACCTGGAGATTAAAGAACAAAAGCCTGCGAAGACAGTTAATTATAGCTTAAGCTTCACAAGCAGAGTTAATGAATTTTAACGTACCTCAATTAATAACTAATTGGGTTTTGTGCTTCAGCTGTGAATGGAAGCGTAGGGGGTGTCCGGGGAAAAAAAATAGGTCTAAAGATGAGCTATTTTAATTGAAATACTGTGGGATGCTTCTACAGTGGAAGTGGTACCCTGGTGTTACTGTACATATTTAATGGAAAGGGGAAATGAAATGGGAGGTTTTTTCCAAGAGGAGACCAATGGCAGCATTACAGTACCAACAATACGGGGCATTATTTTATCACCTGTAGTGTGTAGGGTGGAGAGTCCCCGATTCAGACAGGTATGTGAGACTGTGATTTAGTTCTGGCCGTCAAGCAGCCGTCTTGCCATGGCCTGCTCCCACGTTTGGCATCCTCCGCACACAGCAGCAGTAAACTCAGTGCAAGGTGGAGACCTGGGGCACTCCTATAAGCCCCCCACTGTGAGCCAGGGGCAAAGCCCTGCTGGGCTGTCCGAGGTGTGCCTTTCAGCGCCTGCCCCCGGCTCACAGCGGGATGCAAAGCCACATCCGCACGTGTCTGGCAGAATCCCAGGCTGGGGACAGTGATGGTGGCCGGTTTTGAGCTTCCTTGTGCCGGCTCTGCACTGAGGTCCCATGAGTTGAAGCAGGTGCCAGGAAGCCTTCTGATGAATCTGGCCCAATGGGAGTGTTACTTAAAAACTAATGGGAGGTGATGGCCCAGCAGTATGCTAAAGAATGTGTTAAAGCTTTAACTTTTCATTTAGGGTTTTTGACAAGACACTGCAGATTATAAATAATGGATGAATTCCCAAAGTATGTCTGCACTTCCTGGCTAACTTCCCACATGGGTGAACTGTGAGTTTTCTCCTTAATTATCTGTAGGAGAACCTCTGCATATTGCTCTTTAAGCATATAATTATCCTTGATCATTTGGGATGAATTATATGTCCTTACTACTGTATGGATGTGGTCCTAATGTAGGACATACAGTCAAGCAGATAAGAAAGATGTGAAGGACGTAGAAGAGTGAAGCATGAGGAGGAGCCTTAGCTGCCTCCGTTTGCGGATGGGGGTTGTTGGGGAGGATGTAAAAGCCGCCGTGGGTTGGATTCTGCAAGCACGTGGTCGTGTGAGCTGCTCCTGACAAGCAGGTTACGCTTGTGTTTTGATTTTTTTTTTTTACGTGGTTGAGCCCCAAATATATTGAAGTTGTTTTTTAAAATCACCTACAAGTAAGTCTAGTAAGCAGAGCCTCTGTCCTCCCTGGTGTTGGGTGAGTAAGCAACATCTGTGGGGCTGGGATTTACTCTCCACAGTCTCCCGTGGCCCGAAGCGCTCACCTGGCAACGGCAGGGTAGTTCTGTGCCTTCCTTTCCTTAAGTGTTCCTTACAGAAGGTAGACGGTCTGCTCCCACGTTCTTTCCCTACCAGCATTTCTCATCGTACGGACCATAAGTAATGGCTCCGTAACATTAAAGTCAGGTTGCGGTCAGGGCACAAGGGCAGTGCCTGGTGACGCCGTGGCGGTGCGGTGCTGCTCGCAGTGCCCGGTCCCGGAGCGCTGTGCTCCCTGGGGAGGGCTCTACTCTTTGGGTGTCAGGACAGACACTGGTCACCCACCATGAGGAAAGGTCTGTGGAGACTCTGCTGAAATCCACCCCGGGCACGTACCTGAGTGATTCTACACATTTCATAGGAAATACCGGACAAGGAGGGGTACGTGAAGGATAACAGTGTGATACATAGAACTAAGGGGCCTGATTTGATACCTTTTAATTGTACCTTTAAAGCAACAGTGGGGTGCTTCAGTAGCTTGGGAGGAGACCTCTGCGTGCAGCTTTGACCTTACTCCTGCCCGAGCCTTGCTGTTGGTTTGGGCAGGATGAAGCCCTGAAAGCGAGCGCTGGAGCTGTGTGACTGTCAATTCAGCAACGGGCGCGCACCAAAATATTCCATCTCCGAGTTCCAGGTGTCAGAGAACTTAGGTAGAAAGCAATGACGCGGAGCATAATTTTTTTTGTGCTCTAGGATGGATTGTGCCTGGTAGTGCTATTGGTCTAATGAGATACTTTATGTCTTTTTCTATTGAAAGAGGATTATTTTTAAGCCCAGAGTTAAGAGAATGTCCAGTATTTTGCTATGATTAGCATGTAATTCAGGCTCTGGTGGGATAAAAAAAAATTACCGGAGGTAAAGATAGCAAAGGTTAAATTGTGTTTGTAGTAGTTAAAAAGAGCGATAAATCCTAGAGCTAGAAAAATAGAGGAATACCCTGCATCACAAACAGTAGAAAATTGTCAGCTTTTGAATTTGATGCTCTGAGTGTGAAGGAAGAAAAGAAAATATATATGCCATTCTCCTCCTTCAGTACCATTTCTAAAGAATATTTATCAGCAGCTTCAGCCACAAGGTAGGAAAACCCACAGCAGCCAAAGTGCAGCTTTAGTTTGTTTTGTTTTACTCTAACTTTTTTTTTTTTTGTATTTGAACACCTCAGACGGAGCGTGGCAGTAATAAGAAAAAGAAAAGAAATCGTTAATTTCTTAAATGCAGCATTGTCATGCACTGATCCTCCAACGACAACTATTTACGCAGGGCTTCTCATCATGCCCTTCACAACTGCTGTACAATAAATAATAAAAGATTAAAACCTTAAACCTGGAAAACTTAGGAAAAAAATATTAGAAAATTTTATTTCAGATTATAAAAATCCTTGAATGATTTACTTTAAGGGACAATTTCATTGCTGCCATGTGCAGGAACTAATGATCACACAGGGCTCCGGATTGGCGAGAAGGTTGCTTGGGAAACATAGTCATAGGGAGGTGATAAAGTCATCCTTTCTTCATCATTGCCTCACTGTCACCGGGATAGCTTTTACCATTTGTTACAAGAAAATGATAGTCCGTGTACATATTTATATCCGGATGGCAATAACGTTGGCAATAACATGCACTGAGCGATCCATGTTGTTTTAAGGAGCCCAGGTTGCTTCCCGGTGCCAGCGACCCTCACCCGGCGTGAGATGGGGTTGAAAATAGAGTTTCTAACGATGGAGACGGCTTCCCCAATCTTCACATTCGCAATACGCTCTGTCATGAAGTGTGTTGCTTAAAGCGGGGACGGGCGGCAAGCGTGCCTTGTCCCCTCTCGAGCATTACGCTAGCAGTCCACTTCATTAGGATGTAGGGTCTTTGAGCCTTGCGTTCCCCTCCAGAGAACAATGTGTCTCCTGCAGTTTCCCAGAGGAGAATTGCTGAAGTATACGACTGGTCGGTTACTGCCCTAATGTAGCAGTGTGTTTGTGATGGCCGGGGGGGGAAAGGATGGCAGACTCGGGTCCGTTTCAGCTCACAACCACATTACAGTGAGTGTCGATTTGATTACTTTTTTCTTTTTCCTTAAAACCCTGTGAAATTAGCATGTTTGTGTACAGCTTATTGTTAGGCAAAGCTGTCAAACGGAGTTGCAGTAGGTGATGCCAAAGCCAAGAAAAAATACAATTAAAAGCAAGAGATGCTGTGCAGTACAGAAAGTAAATGCCTGTGCTTTGGGGTGAGGAGGAAGACAGTTGTGCTCCTTTGATGGAGGTGCCCTATAGTTTTAATAAATTACATTTGCAGTAGTTCCTTCCTCTCCTCAGCAACGTCTGCTCAGCAGTGCCTCAGACTGTGGTTAATATTGCTGCAGAGTAGTAAGGAGCTGTGCTGTACGCACCTCTAACTCCCCGTGGCTTTGGCTTTAGACTCACGGCTCGTAACAGCGCGTCACGTGTTTGTTTCTGTCGCTGCAGCGGTGCTCTTTGTGTCAGTACCTTGGGGAAATTTTCGCCATGATTCCCAAACCTGTTCCTTGTCAATGCCTTGCTGCATTCATTCACTCTAGCAGATATTTATTCTTCTTTGCTCAAGATTCGGTATTCTCCATTTACCTGTCTGAATTTCTAGCGTTCACCATCTTCTGGCCTGCGTGCTTCCATGATGTTAGTCTGTCTGTGTCTGACTGCGTGATTCTCTGTTATTTACCTTTATAGAATCATAGAATGGTTTAGGTTGGAAGGGACCTTGAAGATCATCGAGTTCCAACCCCCCTGCCATAGGCAGGGACACCTCTCACCAGACCAGGTTGCCCAAGGCCACGTCCAGCCTGGCCTTGAACACCTCCAGGGACGGGGCTTCAACAACCTCTCTGGGCAACCTGTTCCAGTGCCTCACCACCCTTAAAGTGAAAAACTTCTTCCTAATGTTTAATCTAAACCTGCCCTCTTCCAGTTTGAAGCCATTCCCCCTCGTCCTATTACTCCGTGCCCTTGTAACAAGTCCTTCCCCAGCTCTCCTGTAGGCCCCCTTTAAGTACTGGAAGGCTGCAATAAGATCTCCCTGGAGCCTTCTCTTCTCCAGGCTGAACAGCCCCAACTCTTTCAGCCTCTTCTCAACTCCTAGTTGAAAAAAATCAGTGTCAAATGGCTGAAGAGAGGTTATAAACTTGATGCTACTTGAATAAGCAAGTTCCTTCTTACAGAGTAAGCTGATACCAGACTGAATTCTTGGAAGGAAATCCTGGTGGCTCACGAGCCGTGGTGCAGTCCAGCTCTTTAGCTTCCCCTCACCATCTGAAATGCATCCAGCATGGCGAGCGTTTTTGGCACCTGCCTTTCTGTCTGCACAGAAGGGGCAGGGAGCGGTGCCTGCCAAGTCCGTGGACCTTCAGGAACTGACAGCCTGAACCCCACAGATCACCGGTCATGCATGCGTGGCGCCTGGGCCTTCGTCTGCCCTCCTTCCAACTCCATCTCCCGCAGCCCAGGCGTCTTGGCTGGCTCAAACATCATGCTGTCAGCATCTCCTGCCGTTTTGCACAGCTTCCTCCTTGAAGGGGACTTGCAGCCAAAGGAGAGCCGTCAATGTCACAGTCCTGATATATTTATCATTCAGGGGTGGTAACGGGACAGTTGGTGATATGAGGGGACCAGTCTGCTTCAGCGTGCTCTCCAGAAGTCATGAGGGGCGAGTATGAAGGTAGTCATAATGGTGTCCTGACTCGGTCTCCTACACGCATGCCTCCCGCGCTCCGAAGCTGCAAGCATTTGCATTTGTTGGGGTGTGAAGTACCGCTTAAAAAATCTGTGACTCTCTGCAGGACTCTGGCTTCTGCTCATCACACCTCGGCCACGACGGACGGCGCTGTGGGGGGTGCTTGTGCTCCTGCCGGTCCGCTGGTGATGTGCACGGGCCAGCAGAGCTCAGCTGTCGCACAGAGGGAGCCAGATCAGCGTGGTGGGGCTTAAACAGCCTGGTCGCAGGCGCTGCTCTAGCTCCGGTCCTCATCACCTGAGAGCGCAGTCCTATCGAAGCCAGCTCTCCTGGCTCTCAGGGCAAGCTCAGCAAAGGCAGGTACCTCAGTTTAAGCACCTGTTGATTTGGGGGATTAGGCACGGGGCTGAAGACGTCTCTGAATAGTGATGGTCAGGCATGGCTACCACAGGAAATGCTGCTTCTTGTCTTGAAAAGATAAAACTTGCCCTCTTGTTGAGCAGCAACCTGAACGGGGCAGGATTGTCCACCAGGAAAGCTCTCGGCCACTCAATTCTCTGCTGCAGGGGATAAGTTTAAACTCGGGTCTTACTGGCTTCAAAGCACAGGGCGCAATTGTTATTGTCCAGTCCCTTCCTCTTTCACATATTCCTTCATTCTCACGTTACCAGTAACTGCAAGGAAATGAGCGTCATCCTTCATGGGCACAAAACTGTGGGGTTTGCAGGATGTTAAGTGCTGTGATCTGGGAGTGCGACAGAGAAGAGGTCAGCGTTGATTTTTCTGGCTGGAGGTTGTGGGGTGTTTCTCCATCTGGTTGTGTGTCTCCAATTATTCCTGAACTTAGAGTAGAGAAGAATCAAATATTTAGGAAACTCTTTATTGTCATCTTCTTTCCCCAGCTTTAATCTACCTTTTGTGTGCCGTTACACACACCTTGTAATATGTGTGAGTTTGTTAGTAGCACGGTGTAAAAGCAAGCTTGAACATGCAGCGTTCCACTTTAGTGTCCGATTAATAGCAAAAAACAACATCTCTGCAGCAGCTTATCTTAGTGAGTGCTCCAAGAAGATAAAGGAGGAGCTTTCCTCGCCCTTTCCCCGACGGCTCTCTGCTGTGCTGCAGAGTTTTGTGGAGCGTTTCTACTTCTGTCTCTGAGGGGGAGAGTGCCATCATTGAACGATTGCAGAGCAGCTAGTGTGTGAAACTGAGTTGGTCAATAATAGAATAGAGAGAAGCATGATGATGAGACACCTTATTATCAAAACATAGCTAAAGCTGCAGTGGGAAACTGGAACCCAGTTTGGGTTCAGAAAGGGAACTTCAGCAGGGGGCTAGGCCCCTCTCTTGCAGACGTGCCTGCCTATAGCCTCACGGAGTCTAGTGGAGGTATGTTTTCCAGGCAGATGTCTGTGCTGAAGAGTCATCTGACCAGACGTTGTATAGATGACCGCTTTCCCTGGTTCTTCTGTTTTCACTAGCTTCGTGTCACTGTGCTACTGCTGTCTTCACTTCATCCATGCGGAGGCATCGCACAAACTCCAATGGCATCTGGTTTCCCGTAGCGGGCTTTGGCTCAGGCTCTAACCACACCAAAGCGAAATACCGCATCCGTGTTCACGTGTCAGTCACACAGTCCCCGTGCGTCTCGGTATCTGCTGAGCCCGAGTTGTGAAGAGGCACAGTTGCATCTGCATCAAAACACAAGAGAAAATCAGTGGCACAGAGCGTGGTGTGAAAAGATGCTGAGCTCGCTGGGATCGGCTTCTTTCTGTGGGTATTTTCTTAGTGCAGTCGTGTGCCATTTATGCTTGGCAAGCTCGCCTTGCATTTCAGCTGTTCACAGCTGGTGCTGCTCGTATTCTCAGACATTGGGGCTTGCTGCTCCATGAGTTTCAAAAACAGAGCCCAGGTAGAGCGGCTGAGCAGAAATGGGACTGGCTGCTGCTGCCCCGGCTTCCCCAGGGCACTGTGTTAGAAAACACAGAGTTCATCTTGCAACAGTAAAAGGCTTGGTCATGAGCTAAGAAAAATCATTTTTAGCATTGGGGTAAGCCATCCCCTGGTGAACTCTGCTATAACAATATTTTAAATATGCATTTTCTTGATAACGCATGCATAGGAATAGAAATGAGGCTGGGGACAGATGAGTGTTTATTTGGAGAAAAAACATTTTCTTCACAACACCTTCTTGTCACCTGAAAGGAAAGGAAATGAACTTAAAAACCCTTAAAAACCAGCCAGCTAGGACCGCATCCAGCACTGTGTTGCCCTTGTAAAGCTGCACCTCACCGCTGTCTGTACATGTGAGAACACAGTGTGTAGCAGTATTAGGAAATTTGCTTGAAATGAATATTTTCAGTTGGGAAAACGTACAAGACAGGTGTGGTGGAAGAAAGATGGTGTATGGACGAGAAGGGAGAAGAATGGGCTCTACTTAGTGCTGTGCTGGAAGCACCTTTACTTACTTAAAATGCGACAAATAGTATAAAGAAGTTTTTAAATAGTTATGTTTAGGTTGGTAATTATTTGAGGCAAGGTTTGTGTTTCTGTTGTTCTTAATGAATCGCTTGGTTCCAGTGCTGACTTAATGTATGAGTGTTAAGAGTTCATTTCTCATTTGGAAGTTTGATTTTGGTGAATATTTAAGGCGAGCATTCAGCATTTTCTCCAAGCGAGTCTGCACATCTATGTTTTCGCAATGAGCAAACACGCAAGATCTTGTATTATGGCCGAACTGCAAATTGCATTCAGAGTCAAACCAATATGCAGTGTATTTTTGCCCACGTGTTTCTTCTGCTTCACTTAACACCTCCCAAGCATTTCAGGAGAAGCCCTCTGTCAAATCACACAATTTCTCATGGGCCACCAAGCATCCTTACCCGACAGCTTCTCTGCAAAAGCACCGTCCAAGTGCTGCGCTCCCCAGAGCCTCTCCAAACCACTTACCTTTTCGTTACCTGCAAAACTGTCAGCTGAATGCCATGGACTCTTTTCAACATAGGGAGATTTTGTACTTCAGTCCCTTTCTTTAAAGCCTTTTCTTCTTTCGCTTGCACTGATAGGTTTGCCTCATAATTTCTGCTTGGAGGAGGCTTTTTGAGCTCGTTTTCGTACAGCGTTGGCCCGTGTGAGCAGTAGTTGGCATTTACACCCCTAGAGCCATCTCAGAGCTGTGGCATGTCTTTGCCTGCCCACGGGGTTAGCCTGACCTCGAGGAGCAGTCACTGGATTGTTTAGTCAGTGCTATATAACGCTGTATATCATTTGGATTTGTACTTTCACCAGACGATCATAGAATCGTAGCATAGTTTGGGTTGGAAGGGACCCTTAAAGGCCATCTAGTCCAACCTCCCTGCCATGGGCAGGGACATCTTCAACTGGATCAGGTTACTCAGAGTCCCGTCCAGCCTGACCCGGAATGTTTCCAGGGATGGGGCAGCCACCACCTCTCGGGGCAAGCTGGGCCAGGGTTTCATCCTCATTGTAAAAAAAAGTCTTTCTCATATGTAGTCTAAACCTACCCTCTTTCAGTTTAGAACCGTTACCCCTTGTGCTATCGCTACAGACCCTGCTATGATCGTAATTCAGTTTTAAAAGCAGTGGGAGAAGAGTATTTCACTAACTCGCCACCTACCGTGTTTGGCTTCGTTGTCTGAGAGCTGAGCCCGTGGCACACCGGTGTTGTCCTTGGTGTGTGGTAAGCCTCCAGCACTTCACCTAAGCGCCAGTTGTATTTGGTAAGCCATTTTCTATTGGGAATAAATTTTAAGCCATAAAGACCCTGAGGTCAGCAGCTGAATCCAGTCATGGCCTGTGGTTAGGGCTTGGGCCACCCTCTCAAGCTGTGGTCTGCACAGACGTAGAACCCCAGGCTGCACAGGGCGAGGGGCGACACTAGTAGCTGAAGTGGGAATTGCTCCCTAAACTTGCAACTGGGGTCAGGGGCTGAGAAAAGAACTGCGACAGAGGTCTCTGGTGCGGGCCAGTGCTCCTGGCACGGTTCCCCTGTGGGGAGTTAATGGAGCCAAACCCTGAGCATCCCCCCCAGTTCTGGTTCTCAGTCCTGAGCTTGCAGGAGCCGCAAGTATTGGTGGCAGAAACATGCAATTGAGACAGAGCAGTGCTGGTATAAACTTGGTTTAATCTATTCCGCTACACTGGTGGAGAAACTCTTGGGGACACTTACTTTAAACCTGTCTTGTACTGATGTAACTTAATCTGATTCCTTGGGGATTTAAGCTATATTTGACGTGAGCTGGAGTGAGATTGATTTCCATTCACTCACACTGAAATTTCCAGCAATTTAACTAGCTCAGTTTTGAAAGTGATTTTAGGGTGTGGGGTCTCAAGAAAAGCTGGGGGAGATGGGAAAGAGGAGAGAGACCTGTGGTGGCTGAGGAGCCCCAAGGTGACAGCACGTGAAGGGGGATGTTGCAGAGTACCTGGGCTCCCAGTCTGACAGAGCTGATGGGTACTGTTTCAGCCCAGTTGGCCTGAGAGAAGCTTACTGCTGCTCCTGCACCCTCAGGTGCACCAACACACTCTCTGTAGGCAGACAAACCTTACCGAAAGCACAGCAAATAGGAATATTCTGCCTGAAGTATTTTGGGTTCTTTTCTGTTGTTGTTACTCTAATACTGAGCAGAGATTTACGATGCGCTCCAAGGTGGTAACTGAATGTATCTAGGCTTCAGGACATAATCATGTAAGCAGAAATTAAAAATGGTATTTTTTTTAAGAGGAATACCAACTCTACATCAGTTGTCAGGGAATCTTTCAAAGCCTACAGCAGAGCTGTGTTTATTTTATTTATTTTGATATCCAGATCTACTTAAGGAAAGAAATTGGTTAGATAAAATCTTTATAAAAGGGAAGCTGGAGAAAAGACTTGCAGGTTCCCCATCTGAAAGATACAGCATTGGATGTAACTAGAGTTCCTGTGCTGTTTAATGTTTTACTCCCCTCTCTCGTTTGTGCTCTATGCAGAAAAAATTTCTTCTGGGTGTATGTCAGCAGGGTGGCTAAGCAAAATGCCACCGGCCCCTTTGGAGAAGTAGAGAGGGGCACTGTGCGGCACTTTGCAACGTGGGGAATCCCGGTGAAAAGTGATGAGGTTGTGTAGCTATGTATCACCTGGTGTTAAGTGCGTGTACCACAGCTTATACTACACAGCAGGAGGTGTCTCCCTCCCCTCTAGGTGCCTTAGCTGTACTGGTGAGACTGGAGCAGATGTCAGCGGTGCCCTTTCTGGTGTGTCACGCTTAGAGCCAGCGGGGATGGTGCCGGTGCCCCAGGTGGTGGTAGCAGGGCTCAGGAGCCGGAGGTGCCCCCAAAGGGCAGACGGCCCCAGGTGAGCAGGAGCCGTGGCCTCCGGGGTTTCTGAAGTGCTGCTGGGGGAAGTGGAGCCATGGCTGCGGCTGTGTGGGACGTGCCCACGCACGCCCCGTGTTACTGAGCAGCTCTGCAAAGCATGATGCCCATGTGACACAGCGTCCCAGCCAGGAGTTCTCCAACTCCAGGGCCACAGCTAGTGTTATTTTCACTTGTTCTTTGTTCTAAGTGCGTCTTGAACTCTTCTGTAAGTAAAGGCAGGGCTTTATTATAAGTTGGTGAGTGCCACAGACTAGAACAGCTTTTAACCTAGGGCTGAGGCACTGCCATTGCTCCTTCGTTTTTTTTGGCTGGTGTAACGTGATGAGGTGACTCGGCAGAGCCTGCACAGGAAGCCCTCAGGATGCTGGTTTGCCCAATGGGCACTAAAATGTGACCTCTTTGTTTTTAATCTGAAGTTGTGGATTGTTTTCTTTGTTGAGCTAGAGCTCAGGTTTGAGTCGAGTGCTCCTTTCGTTTGTAAGCACGCTGTCAGTTTTCAGAGGGCAGCTCTTGCTACACAAACGCTTGGAAAGGAGAGAGCCAGAACATCAGTGGGTTGTCAGGGCCAAAGAAAACTACAGAATCAGCTGCCAAAGTCAGACATGTGTAACCGTCTCCTCTCCCAGCAAGTGTCACATCCATCCCACCTCCCCTGCAGAGCGGCAGAGGGGAGAGCACGCTCTGGGGCAGGGGGAGGTGGGATTTGGGAGTACCGGGACATGTCCCCCTTCTGCAGAAGACCTGCCTGGGCGCTTGAGACAGGAGCTTTGTAGGTGCGGCCGGCTGTGTTGCACCACTGCCGTATCATCACTCAACACTGAACAGCAGCTGCAGCACGAAGTTCTCATTTCCCGTTTTCCATGGCCGTCGCTGCCGCTCGAGGAGGGCTTTGCTTTGTTTGCTTTTCCAAGCTGGGAGGAGAGCAACGTCTCCAGCTCACAGCCTGCTGACTCTCATGAGCTCCGGCCCGCGAGGCATGCCCAACGTGCCTCAGCTGTCGCACAAAGCCTCTGCGCTTTCCAGGCAATACAGACAGCGGAATATTGCCCTCCTATGGAGTGGCTACAGGGAACGTGAGCAGCAGAGAGGGGAAGAGCGTGCCTGCGTCAAGCCACCGAGGTGATTCAGTGCAAGATGGCTCAGGGCTGGATGGAAGAGGAACTGTAACAGTTAAAAGGAACAGCCCTAGGGCAGCCCCTGTCATTCCAGCAGTTTAGGGAGGAGGTGTCTTGCACAGCATGAGAAGTAAGGTGAGCTGAACGCTATGAATGCAGGCAGGAAGGCACCAGTGGGGTGATGTGTTATTCTGCAGCAGTTACTACTGAATCGGGTGTTCTGGAAGGCCAAGAACCACACCTCCCTTGTGATGTATTGATCGGATTCCCTCGCTTGCAGTCCCGCTGGCTTCTAGTTCCAAACATCTGCGTAGTGGTGCTCAGAGTGCATCTCCCATCACCATTTCTCAACAACTTGGCAGCAACTTTATTATAAGAGCAGCAACTTTCATGTGGTATGAGACAGGTTTGGTTTTTGCTAAAGGCTGTAGGGGGAAATTCCGTTCCCTCCCATCTAGACGGGTACAAGAGCTGTGCTAAGTGTTCCTTTGAAGGGTTGTGAAAAACCTGAACTTCTGAACCACCAGTTTTCTGCAGTCGTGCCAAAAGTATATATTACCAGATCTGTATCTCCTGAGCTTTTCTCACGACAGATCACAAAAGCAGGTGTTGATGTCCCATATCAAGTTATTTGTATGCTACAAGCTGCAAAATGTGTATCTGGAGGCGAGTTTGTGAGTGTAACTGAGAGCTGACCTTAGGTGAAGTAACTGCTGCATAAACCCGTGTACCGCATGTACGCATAGGGGGCTGCCAGGCTTTCTTGTAGATCCGAGATCTGGCTGCAAACTTGTTGCTATAGCCACAGGTCAATACGAACCTGGAGCCAAACTATAAGTCCAGCAAAACTGGAGACATCTCAGGAGAATTCCCTGGCTGGCCTGGAGAAGCAATGAAGCAAGTCGATCAGGCTTGCTGACCAGCCAGGACTGACCTGAACGCACTGGAAAGGTAAGCTTAGGTTAAACTACGCTGCATTAGGTGCGGCGGGGTCCTGGCTATCGCAGCCTGCGCCTCATACTCAAATAGCGCAGTACTTAAAAGTAATGCACTTCTACTGAACAGTCTCAACTCGAGAAGACTGAGGGACTGCATTTTCTCCTTAGTGCAGGCAGAGTTTGCCAAAGCTTTTGTTTTGCCACAGCTAACACAGCCCTTCACAGATGATCTGACGAGGACAATCTCTTGGATTGCCCGGGCGTCCCGATTGTGCCCAGTGCTGCCCTGGTTCGGAGCCTACCCCTTGGAAAGGCAGGTAGTCAGTGGGTTTTGGCCGTTCCACCCCACCACCCGCCAGGTAGCCTGAGACCAGCTCCAAGCCCATGCAGGAGCCAAGAAAATGAGAGTGCCCTTCTGATGAAAAGTGCTGAAAGGGAAGAAGGAAAGAAGAGGTCAGGCAGAGCTGAATGGCAGCTCAGACCTTGCTCAACTTCTGGGAGAGACCTCGTAAAGGATCCAAACAGCAGAAAATGAAGTGTGAATAGCAACGCAACTTAGTCACGAGTCGCAGCAGCAGTAACGGACAGGAGAGCAATAAAAAACCTGAAGGAGTTTGAGAAGCAGAAAAGTATGTTCCTATTTTGCTGTCCAGAGCTGAGAAAGAAGTTTTATCCAGGCTCCCATCCCAGCAGTCTTGGCAGACACCTGCTGGCTCGGGACGCAGCCCTGTGTCCTCCCTATTGCTCTGAGAGGTGAAGAGCACAGGCCCCACGCACTGGAGAAGAGCCCCGGCTCTCCAACCTGGCACACAGGCTCGGAGGCTCCCTCTTGCCAGCGTGACCTAACTTATGGCTCCCCCTTCAACAGAGAGCTGATCCCCCAAATGCCGAAACTGTGAGCTGTGTGCAAGTCCGTCCTTGCCCCTGGGGGAGTGCCTGCTCCACCACTGCCCCGTGATGACCCAGGGCCTGCCGGCCATCCCCGTCTGCCCTGGCGGGTGGTGCGTCTTCAGAGGGAGAGAGAAGAAAGGTTTCTAACCCTACCACATCCAGCTGGCAGCCTGCTCACTCCATTACCAACAAGCTGTCAGTCCCTCTGCGTTACTGCAGTTTGACTGGGTGAGCACATGGGCTTGAGCTTCAGCAACTTATTGCTAAGGCCTTATGCAAAGCGAGCAGTTCTGTCAAAATCATAACTCAGAAGGTCAAGGCTCGGTGGTCAACAGTATCTGAGTCCCAAAAAAATGTGGCTCATGAACCGGGACCGTTCCAGTGAACGGAGGGAAGGGTTCCTTGCTGTCCACAGGTAACTGGACAGGTAGTACAAAGCCCCATCAACACCAATTGCCAGAAGGTCACCTCTGCAGAACTCAAGGACTGTTGAAGAAATGTGTACAGGTCTGTGGATGTGGCCGTGGAGTTGTCCCTTTGCTCACTATTGCCTTAAGGTGAAAGAAAAAATTACTCCCTGGGCAGTCATGCAGCCTGATTCCTGCTCGTAGGAGTTACGGACTTCGGGGTCTGAAGCCAGTGACCGAGGTGGAGCTGCCTGATCTAAAGAATTTTGAGTTTTTTGTCTCATTCAGTGGACTCGTAAGCTGAAAGCAAAACTCAACAGGGAAGGAGAAAGCAATCTTGACACCGAGCAAACCTTTGTGCGAACCTGTCGGGGATGAAAGGGATGAATTTTGCATACCTGGAGAGGCAGAATCCTGTCTGATGGGCGAAGAGGGCGCAGGAAAACCGCTGCTCATCTCTTTCTCCTCTGGGCACAAATCTGGAAAACTGGCTTTTTGTACTAAGAGTCACTGCTGCCAGTAGCATTGCACCTCTTGGGGTCAGATCGGAGCTCAGGCTTAGGAGCCCCTAAAAAAGAACAGTTGACGTGGGTTTTCTTGGTGGTGTGATTGCAGCTGATTGCTGAGCTCTGCGGAGGCTTTTCAAAGGTCACAGTGCAGCAGTGACTCACCCCAGCCGCAGCCCTGCGAGCCTTCACAGCTTGAGCAACTTCCAGTGCGGAGTTTTCCAAAACATGAATGTTCGTGAAAGGAAAAAAAGACACTGAATGTTTTTAAGGATAGAGTTTTGTAAAAGACATCTGGGTTGGAGGATTATGTTACCTAATAAGTATCTAGATCTTTCCTGTGCTGGCATTCCACTGCGTGCGCTGGCTCCGTCTTTCTCTGCGTTTGGATTTCCTTCCTGTGTCCCTTTTTGAGCGAGCCCTCAGCTTTTCAGAAGTCAAAAAGTTTGTACCCTGTGCAAGGACTCCTTAAATGTCCTCCCCCTCCTCCCAGCTGCTCCTTTCTCTTTTGGCTCTGCTTTAGAGCTGTTATGGAAGAGTTGGGAAATATGACCTTGTTGAAGCTACGGGCAGATAAGCTGTGTTCAAAGAAGTCCTTTTGCACGGAGGTAGAAAACAGCTGCTTTCCCTGCCTGGAGATGAAGGTGAAGCAAAGTCCCAGCTTTCAGCAAGGTCCTAAGAGAAATGCCAGCCTCCCTCAGAAGCTCTCATCAAGGCAATGACGTGGCTTTTCTAGCACCACTAATGGTGCCTAGTCCTCAAAACGCTCAACTGACACAAGAAACCACTTCTGTGAAAGGCAGGATGTGATAACGTGCTGGGATTTTTTTCTGCTAGCCACATTTTAGGACATGACGTCACCTTTGTGGTCTCACCACTGATGAGTCTGACATGCGGGACTGGAGCAGCCTGCCTGGCTTTCCTGATGGCCAGGATGTTCAGCAGACCAGGATGTCCGAAAATAGATCTAATCCCACTTCCTAACTTCTGCTGCCCCTCTTTGCTCAGTTGCTGACCTGCTAGCCCTGTCCTCCTTCCCTTTTCTCCCAAAGGCTCATCAAGTGCATCTTACATAGATCTCCTGGCGCGCTGGGAGCTGTGGGAGGGTGGTGAGACCTTGCCCAAGCCATGCGGGGCAGCAGCAGCCTGTTCTTTAATCAAACAGATGGACTCCAATACACGTTCCTTGCCAAAACAGAAGTCATACTCCAGTCGGTGGAAAGGTAGTGAAAGGATGCTTGGGCAGCTGAGTCTGCATGGCGCCCTCGGTCCCAGCCCAGCAGCGGCTCTTTGTGAAGTGGTGGGTCTCCCCCGTTGTACGCGGCAGAAGTGCCCGTCTTGACCCAGGTGCTGGGACGTGAAGGAGAGGGAGCGGAGAGCAGCAAGCGGCGCACAGGGGTTGCTGGAGAGGCAGTGCATGGCACTGGCGCCCGCAGTGGGATGTGCCTCGGGGTCGGTGGGAGGAGGTCTGGGGAGGCTCTGCCGGTGGCACGGACGTGGCTGCACTCCAAGGCCCGAGTGACTTCCTTGCTGTTTTCCCCGGGCTCTGCGTCTCGTCCCTATCACAGCCGTGATCTAGTAAAACACGCCAGCTTAAATACCAGCCCGTCTGCAGCCCCCCTTGGCTTTCATTATGCCCATATAAGAGGAAGGAAGGAAGGGAACAAACCTTGCTGCACTTTTGTTACACGGTGGTAATTAACATAGCACAATGCTGTTACAGGTCCCAATAAAAATAAAAAGTCTTTGCAGTTATAATGAGATATTCATGCATGGCGGCACCAGAGTATAAACTAAACTTTTATTGTACGCGTTAGCTACGGTAAATGAGACGAAACAGGGCTAAATTCATTACGTCCCATCTCAGCTGCATCTCACAAATAACGGGCCTTAAACATTTCCATCAGAAAGTCTATTTTCTCTTGTTGCCAGCAGCCGTTAACCAGCGCCGAATGTGCTCTCTGCAGAGATGGTTGAACCTGAGGGTGATATAGGACAGCAGTAAACATTTGTTAAGTAATTAATATAACCTGTTTACAAGGAGTACCCGACAGTTGTACGGCAGTAAAGTGTGTCTCGCACCTTTTGTCTCTGGCGGAGGGAAGGGGGAGCGCTGCCGAGGCAATGGCGGCCGTGCTGCAGCACGCGGCTGGGAGGCGGTGGGGACTGCGGATGGGCAAGCCGAGGCGCACAGGGCGAAGGCCAGAGCCACAGAAGCGTTTCGGTACCTGCCGCTTCCCAATGCAAGAATGCCGTGCTGACTTAGTGGCTGCGGGCCTGTGACCGAAGCTATTGTATCATGTGGAGCAGAACGTGGAGCCACGGGAAGCCATAGCGCGCAAAGGGCAGGGACGGATGGTCCCTGGTGCTGTCGCCCCGCGGGAGGGTTAGGAGGGAGCAGGGGGCTGAAGGCCACTCGCTTGTGTCAGAGGAAACGGGCAAGGGAAGGGTGACCGCCTTGGGGCTGCGTCACCAAGGTTTGCGTGGTGACATCCCACAGGTCTGCTTCACTTGGGGACAGTCAGCTCGCGGTGGCACACGCCAGCCGGGCGCTTCTGCTGGTTGCATGGGGTTTGGGTGGGGGGCGGTGGTGAAGGGACTTTTCCAGGTGACTTTACAGCACAAAGCCAGGTGTCTTCTGCGCTGCTTTCCTGCTGAGCTATCTTGCAAATTGAAGAGCCCTAACTAAAAGGTTATGTAGTTTGGCGCTGGTTTCATTAGATAAAGCTAGACATTTGCTGCTGATAATACTTGCACAAATTCAGAATTAATCATAGCATAATAGAATCTGGTAGCTTTGGTTGTTAATTCTCTATTGAGTCTGCATCCCCATGTTTATTCTCATTTGTTCTGATAAGGTCCATTGTCT
This sequence comes from Pluvialis apricaria, assembly GCA_017639485.1. NCBI lineage: Eukaryota > Metazoa > Chordata > Aves > Charadriiformes > Charadriidae > Pluvialis > Pluvialis apricaria. The sequence continues at coordinate 84,592,236 of CM030010.1, forward strand.
CTAATATTGCTTCGTAAAGGGTAAGAAATAAATCAACGGTATTTAGCTTTCCTAACCATCTGGTCTGGCTTACATCCCAAAATCAATTTTTAAGTTGGGCACAGTTTGTGTATTTTTGCCTTGTAAGAGAGAACGTCTCTGGGGAGAGAAGGGAAGGAAAAGTCGCTACTAATCTCACCCCGGGGATTAATCATTTCATAGATACTACACTTTAAACTCTACAGGTTTCTGTTGTTGTCGTCATAGCTGCGGTTGTTGGGCTGAGCTTTTGCAAAGTGCCAAAAGGAACTTCTTTCTGTCTGTATTAATGGGATTAATACTTTGAAGAGCAGTGCATTACTTGGAAGTACAAAAGCACTTGTTTTGGATGTGGAGTTTATTTGCTTTGGTAGCATTTGATCTCAACGATGTTAATCTTCAACATGTGTATACATTATAACGCACTTCTCGGGTCATTATAAAACCATCCTGTGGAGTTAAGCCAATTGTTTTTAAGAGGTGTTGTTAATGTTGTGAAATTTAATGCATTTGGGAGCTACTGTGTTGGCACAGATGGGAAATCTATCTTGCAAACTATAAATTTTTAAAAATTATTTAGCAACTCCATTGCTTTGTGGGGCCATGTGGCACCGAGCACAGGATAATTCCACAGCTTTCATTAAAGCATACAGTGATAAAACATTTAAAGTTCACAGACGATGTTTTCTGGAACTATTATAATAATTAGAAAAGGAAAATGGGTTTAATAAAAGTTGTAAACAATTACCGTCAGCCAGACCTTGTCCCTTTCTGCACACCCCATCTGCATCGCACATCTGGGCGTGCGAAGCAGGGAGCGCCATTACTGCGTCGCAGCCACCCCGGCCCAGCGGAGAAGGCTCGCGTGCTTCGGGGTCATGCTGGGACACAGCCACGACAAAGAAACTTGAGGAGGACAAATCTGAAAAATAAGCAAGAAAGCTAATAAATACCCTTCCAATCAGACACTGGTGGCCTCACCCCTGGCAAGCCATCGCTGCCCGCTCGCGGCTCCACGAAGCCGTGCAGGCTCTCTGCTTTGCCAGGTTGACACAAGAGGATTTCAGCATCAGCGAAGACTTAGGGCCAATGTTTATTACAGCAGATGGGCCACAGTGTGGTGGGGCTGGCGTGTCCTGGCATGAGGAGGAGCAACACCTCCAAAAGGAATGAAGTTTCACCAGTGTAAGGAAGATGGCCCCGTCTGACAAGCGGCTTAGAGGGGTCAGTGCCAGTTCCTCCCACCACAGCAGGGTCTGAGAGCACAGGCCCGGCAGAGCAGGACGAGCTCATCTCTTGAAGGAGAGGGAGCAGCCAAGTGACTGAGCTGGGAGCCTGCCGCTGCTTCACCCCTCATGAGCACTCGGAGCACCGGTTTCTCGAGCCGAGCTTTTGCTGTCAGACTGTCGCACCTACCTCTGAAGCCTGGCAGATGCAGCTCTGCAGCTTTTGTATGGGATTCAGCTGTCAAGATGAGACGTGAGTTTAAAATTGCAAACTCTTACTAAAAGGTAATACTGGCCGGACTCTAATCTACTTAATTGTGCCAGGCAGTGACATCTTTGAGTGCAACTCATCCTTGCAGGGTCCAAAGGCGGTGTGTTGAAGGAAGCAGCCTGCTGGCTCTGACAGCTGGAAAGCTCAATGGGGCTGTGGTGATCATGAGCATCTTCTGAGTGATGAGAAGTTACAATCCCAAATTACACCCAGTGGAGGAATATTCTAAAAAGAAGGTTCACAGGGTTTAGGTTTGACGCTCCATGCGCAGCAGCCGCGATCTGCTGAGAGGCCGAGTGCTTCTCATCTCTGTGGAGAAATGCGGGGTGCTCCCGCTCGACCTCTCGGGTCCCCCTTTCCGATCATGCTGTCTGCAGTGCTTCCTTACTCCCTGATCATATGCAGGGCCTTTCTTCAAGGTGATGGAGGTGTTTGTCTTTTTACTTAGGAAAGAAGTAGTTTAGGATAATGTGGAGGGGAAAGAGTTTCCAGGGATCTTTGTGAGGAAGTTGTTTAGTATGTGGCTGCTTGCTCCAACTGAATTGTGTCCTGCTACGTATTCAGTAGGCTTTTCTTGACTCAGCAGATCATTTATGTCGATTGATATTCCATGAGAGTATTGGCCTCTTCAGGAAGAAGCCAAGGTACCAGACTGAGAGCCAAGGCTTGGCTGACTGCAAACACCTCTTTTTCGAGTAACTTACCTGGGAGAGGCCCCCATTTCAGGCAGCACTTTCAGTTGAGCTCTCCCCTTCTTTTCTTGGAAAGCAGACACCTCTCTAGGCCAGGGAACATGAAAACAGAACTGTCAGGGTCTGCCAGTCACTGGCCACCTCCCAGACGGGCCACCAGCAAGGTTTACCCAAGGAAGATTTTGCTAGAGCTATTGCTGGGTGTCCCCTGCTCCGCTGCCCCGCGCTTGGGCTTTGCCCACCCCCACCACGCCAGGGGTACGTGACCATGCAGCTGCGATTTGTGTATTCGCACAGGAAGGAGAACAGGGTCGGGGGAAGCAACCCCTTTTTTGCTTTGAATTGAGGGTTCTTCAGCTGGGTCGGGCAGCCTGACTCTGAATTTGGGAAACCAGGGCCACTGCATCTGCTCCTGCGCGCTCTTCTCGCCGCACAGCCCAGGCTGGACGCTGAGTCCCGACAGAGGGTGAGCACCCCGACGGGAGCGGATGCCTGTGGCCGGGGCTGGCCTCTGGTGTGCCCGAGCGCAGCACAGCCCAGCTCTCGAGCATTGCCTTTGGGCGGTCTGTTGGCTACTGACCTAAATTGAGACTGAGCAAAGAGAGCAAGCAGCTGCCCCACCACTGTTGCTCTGTTTTCAGCGTGGATCGAGCCTCCCTAATCCCCTCGGATTTTGTATCTACCAAAACAGCTTGGGCCCATCAGTAAATTGCAGTGGCATATGGTCCAGGTTTATGAGTAATCTGGCACACGCTTAAGGCAAGGAGGACGTCATCCTTCAGCAAATACAGAAAATATTGTGGGGCTTTTTTTATGACTATATTTAATACGTTGATGATAAAGCTGCGAGAAATGTTTACCTTTTAAGCCAGTCCTATTTAAACTTCAGCTGCTGGTTGAAGCAGCTACATAATGGGAAACAAATATAAATAAAAGGGGAGTCCCGTTGTCCTGCAAACATTTTGTTGCTTAATACTGAGCCCGCAGGTGCATTTGGGGCTAGAGGAGAAGGCGGTCAACTGGTGCCACCAACCACCCCCAGCACAACACCTGGGTGAGGGAGGTACCCAGCATCGCATCGGCCACTTTAAAAAAGCCCTCATCACCTCCATACAGGTGAAGAAGTCCCTCTAGATGTGGTGTATGCCAGAGGGCACAGCCTTATCCATAGAGGCAAGAGGAGTTAAGATGCAGTTTGGGCTGCTTTGGGAGAAAAAGGCCTGGTCGTGGACGGCTCGGTGCGCCTGACCTTGTGAGGTGATGGTAGTGGATGTCCCTGCTCAGTCTCCAGCTGTTCTGCTGCAACAGTGTGACTTGACTCACCATTGGTTTTGTCCGGGCCACTCGTCTTAAAGATTTCCAGGTCCTGGTCAAGTAAACCTCTTTGCCACAGCCCCGTCTTGGCAGGAAGACAAATGCTGCGAGTGGTTTCAGCAGCCGTTAGCCAGCGCGACAGCAGGTCTGGACAGCACCGGCAGGGCTGGAGGCATCCGTGGGCTCAGCCGCCACTCCCCAGGAGACATCTGCCCCCTCTTGGCCCTGCCCCAGAACAGGGGTATCTCTGGGGGCGCACAGGGGGATGTGCGAGGTGGCAGTGACTTTGTTAGGCAAAACGCTGCAACAACATTGCACGAGCTTTTCCTTGGCACATAATTTATCTCTCCAGGTCCTAGCAGTGACACTGCTTTTCCCTTGAGCTGGGAAGCAGAGCTAACACCTTTTCTTCTCTCCCCGCCGTCAGCTGCTGTGGGCTCTGGATCCCTGTTCTGCAGAGGGCTTGACCTTCCTTTCACTCTGCCCAAGACTCATCTTTCCTCAATATGTTTGAGAGCCCAGCTACAGGAAACCTCTCACTTGCCAGCTCTTCCCTAATTCTGTATTACCAGCCTCCCCGCACTATGTAATACTTTGGCACCATAAAATGTTTTCGTTGGTTGCGTAGTCATGGCCCGTAGCTGCGACATCAAAGGAGTAAGTTGTCTCCAAGGCGAGGGTTTATGTGTCCCTTCCTGTGACCTGGTCGGCAGCATGGGGAATGGAGAAGAGACCGTGGCTGGCTCCGAGCTACCCCTCTTCTCCTGCGCTTAGGGCCTGGTGGGCACGGGTCAGACCTCACCTTTGCAGAGAAAACGGTGTGCCAAGTGCTCCCAGCCCACTGCGTCCCCCAGGTGCTGCACCAGAGCAGGGCTGCCACAGGAGCCGGATAAGATGCTGTATTCCATCTGCTCTGCCAGGGGCAGAATTGCCCATCGCCGATCTCCTTCATTGTGTTTGTGGCTGCTTCGCACCACGAAGGGTCATTAGCGAAATTGTCAGGGGCAAACGTTTAATTGTGAAGAGTGGGGCTATGCCGGACGTAGCGATGGCAAGGAACCGCTCTGAGCTGCGGGGCCCGCTGTCTTCTGCTGCTGATCGCCCGCACCGGGAAGCACCCAAAGCTTCAAGGAAGCTTTTGCCTTTCAAATGAAACCAAAGGGATGAGCCTTTTTGCAGGGATTTGAAGTTTGCACTGCAGAGTTTAGAGTTCTTACAAAACAGAGAAATTAGATCTCAAAGCCTAAAATCATTATTACGTGGTCAGGCCAAAGTGTTTGCTTTCTCAGATGCTCACTTTCACTCTCCTGCTACACATAATAGCAGAACTTCACCTATTGCTCCAGCTGCTATAAAGAAAAAAGGATTTTTCCATGTAAAGAAAACAAAATGGGTTGAGAAAACAGGTTTTATACCATTATTATGCATTAGAAGAAGCAGAAATGGTGTGTTTCCCTTTCTGGAGAGAGCCTTTAGCCTCAGCACTTCTAAAGCTTTGAAAGCAAAGTTCAGCTACCAAAGAAATGAGTGAAGGTCTTTCAGTGTACTTACACAGGCCGGTTTTGACACAGACGTTTTTGTCAAATAATGCCACCCCGTAAAAAAAAAACCAAAAAAAAAAAGGGGGGGGGGGTGCTTTTGGTGGTTATCAGATGGCCTGTTCGGAGGAAATTATTTGAAGGAGCAAAGCTGCTCTGTCAGCTGGTTTGACTTACTTATAGATACAGAAATGTTCGTGGCTGGTTTCAGAGGAGTCCTGCGGTCCGTATGTTTGTGGCTTTAGAGAGAATTACCATAACACTTGGTTTAGAGGAATGTGGGAACCTGACCGTGATCTGTTTGCAGAAGGAATGCAGAATACACTGGCGCATATGTGCCTTACCTTAAAGGGCTGAGCCCAGCATGCCTTGGCCCAGTATGTGCGTCTCCTGCACTTTCCCTGCAGAAAACAGAGGGGCGTGATGTGTGCATTGGGGCAGCATGGCACAAGAAAAGGGGTAGCGTGAGAAGGTCGTGAATCAAAGGTTCCTCTGGGCATTGCAGGCTCCAGCGAGGATGCACTGGGCAGCCAAGTTCAGTCCCCCGGCACCGTGGCTGCTCGGCTGGCAGCCGCAAGGAGAAAAGCTGTAGTAGCATTTCAGTGACTAAGTTATTTCGTGCGCTGTAGTATTTTATATGCTGATGTTGGGATAATCAAACCTTGCGTGGACCGGGCAGCACTGTGCAGCCTGTTCACACGCTCCGTGCCCTGCGTGAGGGTGCTGCAAGGGAATGGCTGCGCGACTCCCTGGGAAATACCGGGGAGAAGCCGAAACAAAGCACTGCGTTCTCTGACCTATTTTGTACTGGCAGGAAGAATAGTTACAGAGCTTGGTTGGGATTTGTGATGTGCTATGGACACCTTGTTGTCCTTAAAAACTGATTATGGCAATTAAAGATATTTCCCAGTGAGTGGGATGACCCCCAACTGCCATCAGTCCCCACGCTCACTTCCCCTGTGTGCTGCCAGAGGAAGCACCAGGGCACCCACAGAATCGCTTACGCAGACCCTGAGGAATCTGTTGTACAGACTTTCTAACCACAAAGAGAAAGCACTTTGGCAAATCTATTGAAACAAGAGCAAGCGTGCTGGTAGCGTGGCTGGCAGGGCTCTGCGCGGAGCTGCGGAGCCTCACGGAAAGGACAGGGAAGGCACTGGCGCTGCCGAGGGGAGGGAGGGTGAGTGTCAGCTGGGGCACTTGGTTGCTGAACACCGACCCTGAGCGACCTCTGCCCCTGCTCGCTCTGCGGTTTGTGAAGAAATTCCCATTTCTCCTAGGAAAGCCTCCATTCTCTCAGCCCCTTGCTTTCAGACCCTGGTAACAGGGCCTTAGGCAGCTTATGAATAGCTTAAACCTTGAGGTTTTAAAACTTTAAACAGGGCCTTTGGGAGTGTGTTTGTTCAAATCTTCTGTATCTTGGTGGCTCAGATTTTTAGCTCTGCTGCAATCTTTGAAGTAATACACTGTGCAGTTTAAAAAAAGCTTTGCTTTGTAAGTGGAAACTGATTTTTTTTTTTTTTTTTTTTAAGGCTGGGGATTGTGGGGTTTATATTTTTGGTTTGCATAGTCAAATTCTGCCCGCTGGAAATTAAAATATTTTGTGTTAAAAGGGTGGGATCGAGACCATGTGATCTCAGCAGCAGGACATAAAAATTCCTGATTCTGGGTCAGGTGCATCCCAGAGCCACTAATTGTGGACTGGAAGAGTATGGAGGGAAAATACGTACACTGGCAGTGTTGTCACAGCCGTGTGTTTGTGTGCTGCTCCTGCCACGTGTCACTGTGACAGGAGGCTGCACTCGGTGGATGTTTGGTCCGAACCATTACCGCTGCAGTAGTATTTTGGTGGGTCTTAATAGTAGCCAGTCTGTATAACTTGGAAGATGAGCTGTCCCTGAGCTCATTCTCCTCCTGCCAGAGCACTTAACCATCTCTGGCCACCTTCTTTGACTCTGTAGATGGCTATATGTCTTGTTATGTGGCGTTTAGAGGAAGCGGGTTAGCCACGTCTTGCTGTGGTTGGGCTTGCTGGTTAAAACGTCCCGGGGATCTCTATATCGAGCGTAAGCAGTGATCAGCAGTAGAGAGCTGTAAAGAGGGCTGGCAGGGACATCTTTGCAGAAGGGTCTGATGGCTTGGAAGACGCTCTGATACGTTCTTGCTGCTATTTGGGCCATAAAGAGGAGGGACAAGTTCCCTGGGTTTATCAGCTGTGCTGGCAACAGGGAACAGATGGGTGCATGCCTTTTCGTGCCCCACTACTAGTTCATGAATGGCATTTTCCAGCTGAACAAAAGACCTCATTCCAATTCAGGCGTCTTGTGGTAAGTGCCCGAAGAGCCAGCCTGGGAGCAGGGGGTGCAGCATCCCCATGGACGTGCTCTCTACCGCGGCACTGGTGGTCCCTTCTGGTTCCTCCGTTTCTGAAGCAAATTGGTGGAGCTCCAAGCAAGGAGCGTAAGTTTTCTGTAATCCCTAGAAAGCCGAGGGCATCTGCTCACAGTTCTTATTTTAAGTGTGTGTTGACAGTATCTTCACATGCTGTGTTGCTTTGCTGCTGATTCCGTGTTTGCTCGGATGGATCAGGGACACAGCCCCACCTCGCCCTGCCGGGTCGCCTCGGGCACGACCAAGGCCCTTCTTGCCCTGCTCTGCTCGCAGAGTGGGGCACAGACACCTTGTGAGGCCCCTGCACTGCAGCTGCCATCCCCCTCTGTTGGGGCCGTCGCTGCTGTTCGGCTGCTGTGTGTGCCGTAACCGGCCCCGCAGCCAAGGGGAACACCAAGCCACCGCTTGCATCTTGGGCGGCGAGAGGGGGACGACTTCATGCCTGACAAACAGCCAACACGTCCTCTCCCCCCTTGCTGCCGTTGGTGCGAGAAAGGAAAGGGCATCGCCCAGACGGTTCTGCCAGTGCTTCCGAAAGCCCTCAGTGCCTGAGCGGAGGGAGGCCAGGAGCAGCAGATATGCAGCGGAGCTGGGTTCTGTGGCTCTTCGTGCAACTCTTCTTCCTTCGTGTGGGTGGGACGTCAGCGGGTGATCTTCCCAGCGATGATATGACGGCAGGAGTTCTTCCTGAGACGTTTCGGTGGCGGTGTGAAGCAATGAGTGCCTGGGGTAGGGGGGAAGCAGCATGACCCAGAGAGTGAACAAAAGGCGGGACCTGTGTCTCCCGGATCTCCTAGAAGCCTCTCTTGATATCTAACCTGTATTTTCCTTGTACTTAACTTCATCCATTGCTCTTGCATTTACTTTTCAGTACCCTTAACGAGTTTCATACACCACTGATCTTTGCATCCTTCAGTCATTTTTAACCGTTAATACTCAAGACTTGCTATTGCTGATAGCAAAATTACCAGGACAGCTTTTCGCCAATTGAAACTCAAGTTATGATGCAACTGTTGTCTCTCTTGAGATAAGGAAACCAATCATCACAAGGGCTCAACGTTTATTTGCGTTGCCCCGCAGTGGTGCGTGAGGTACTGTGGTCAGTCCTCCCTGTCTGTTCCTGAGGAACTCTGGGTAACTCAGCCCTTCCCTTGCGCGTTTATTGGAGGGGATGGAGTTTCAAAGGCTCTGGGGGTGTTGGCAATACGACACACAGTTTTAGGGGAAATTATCCCATTGGCTCAGTGAAGCCAACTCACGATAATGAGAAATTAGATAGTAGAGAAGAAAAACAGGTATGGAGGAAAAAGGCGGGGAAAAGCATTATTTACTGTTGTCTGTGTTGTGCACGTACGCAGAGTGAGTAATAACACTCCCATGCGGTTTCCTTCATCCTGCGGGTAGCGTTCCTGGGCAGCACCTCCTGTGCAGTCTTCCAGCTGCGCCTGGTTGGAAAGCTGCCTTCCTGTCTTGTGGTGGGATGTGGCACCCCAGCGTGCCGGAGCCGGTACCTGGGGCTTTGTGTCCGTGGGGAATGAACGCCAAAGTGGTGGAGTCATCACATCTGGAAATTGTAGAACAGGGGAGTGCAGCAGCAGTTGCACCTCCTGCGCGGACAACCTCCATAAGGCGGCAGGTGCGGAGGGGCAGCGGTAACAAGGGGTGTCTCTGCTCAGCCCTGCAACGGGGCACCTCCCTGCTTTCCCCTCCGCTTGGAAGCACTCAGGTCCGGGGCACAAGCTGACTGCTCCTGCCTGAGAGCCCGGAGCCTCTTTCTCAGGTTTTGGGGTTACCGTATGGCAGGTGACACCCTGCAGAAGAAATTACGCTCTCCTCCCTTAAGACGATAAGGCTGTAGGAGGGTTGTGCTGACTTGCATGGCAGAGCGGGAAGCGAACGGGAAGGCTGTGAGTGGAGGGACGTGGGTGCCGTGTTCCCGAGCAGCCGGCAGCGGGGTGCTGCGAAAGGCGCCCTGGGAGGCACGGGCTGAGGAGGCACCTGGGCACACTGGCAAAGCGCCTCTCGCCCAGCTTCCTGAGAACGGGGCTGGAGGCAGAGACAGTGAGGAATGCAGCCCTCAACAAAACAGAAGGAAAACGACATTCAACAGCAAAGGAACTGAACGTGGGCTGTTATTATTCAAAATACAGTAGTGGTGCCCGTGGTCCTTCAGGCCACAGGAGCTCTTAAGCTTACAGGTTGAGTCTCCAGCAAACTGATTTAGAAACTAAGAAATAAGGAGGCTGGTTTGGCAGGGAGGCTGTGGATAGATGGGGTCTATTTGAGGAAAACTATGTCTCTAGGGCCAGTTTAGGTACCTGCAGGTCACTATGAGACCCCAGAATTCAGTGTTCCGTTCTTTTCTGTATATGCTGTTGTTCTTACTCTCCGGGGAATGTAAACAGGAAAAGTCAGTATTTAGTGATACGGAGATCGGGTCTTAGCCAGCTCTGGTGTCAGCCAAGTATTGCACAATCACAGCAACGCACAGCTCCGCCTGCTCTCAGCCTCTTCTGGCTGCTGCTGCATGTTTCATTCCCGGAGCACAGGTTATGCCCACGCGCAGAGCGTGCCCTGGCCGCAGGGGAGTGTGGCGCTCCTCACCAGCTAATGCGTTGCAGCCATGCTCAGCGCCGATGACTTTTCTCCTTGGCAGGATCAGCCCTAAGACAGTGGAGATTTGTGAGTTGGTTAGGAAACCCCTTCCAGCCTGCTGGGTAATTCCCTGCTGTGCCTCGGTGGGCTGCGGCCCCTGGCCCACGCCTTTGGCAAACCCCTTGGCCTGCACCTGCGATGACCCTTGTAAGAAATAGACCCCCTGCACCAAATTCTGACCGGTCCATATGCAACAGGATTGTTTCTGCTCCTGAAAACTGTTGAGCTCGAGGGGAGTTTTCAAGAGCTTTTAGCACCGGTTTGGCTGTGGGCTGATGTCAGTGATAAAGTCCCATTTATTTCCAAGCTGCAGCTTTAAGCTTTGGTGAAAAGCTTCTGAAAATCCTGTCTGAAGCAGTTTTTCATCAACACCCACTAACAGATTGTTGGGGTGGGGAAGGGAAAGGGAAGTGTCGGCGCTGTGCGCGTCCCATCCTCCAGCTTGCTTTGGGTGGGACGTGTAGGGAGTGGGGCTGGCGGAAAGGGGGAAGGTGCCGCTGGTTGGCTCTCGAGCTCTGCCGCTGGCTTTGTCTGTCCTGCCCTTCTGGCCTGGGCGCTGTGGGAGCTGCAAGAACAGACTGAAGGCAGCTCCGGGTGACTCGGGGGCCAGAGGGGTCGGGGTGTTATCTCCCTGCAAGCGTGCTGTGCATTCTTGAGTGTCAGGCAGTGCCGTGGGAAACCCTGGCAAGGGGCAAAAGTCGAAAAACTTTTCATGAGGGGAAGCAGAAGAATGACATTCCCTCAGGTGCAGGGACAGAGGTAGGTTTTCCAGCCTGAAGTCAACTCAGAAATCTGCTTTCACTCTCTCTCTGCAGAGATTGGTTTGGATTGGGACCATCCCCTATACAATATGTTTAAAATGGGATGTTTTCTCCCTTCCCTCGGAAAACCATGCAGAACAGGAAGGTAAAATCGGGAGTCAACGTGCCCCTTGTGCTGAGCAAGTGACTTACCTCGTGGTGTGTCACTGTGCGGCACGGTATCGTGGCAGCCTGCCACACGTAGACTTATGAACCCTATAGGTGCGCCGGAGCCCGCAGCCTTGTGATGCCACTGGTAGAGCGGTGGGAGCCAGGAGCGTGGCCCGGAGAGCCTCTCCTTCCGTTGACAGCCATAACTAAACCGCACATCTAACCATGAGCGGGGGGCAGCTGAAGTATGTCAGTAGCTCCCTGAAACGCAGCTGCAGTGGCTTCACATGGGAAAGCCCCTCGTTCCTCTGCTGCGCTAGAGTTAACACAGGAAGGGGGAAAAGTGGCGTTTCTGTAAGAGTATGGGAGCTTCTGAGTGGTTCTGGCCTTAAAGATACCTTCTTATAGGTAGCATTGCATGAAAAAAATCTCTCTGTTGTCAGACTGGCGTGTCTCAGCCTGTGCCTGTTGCCCTTGATGTTCTGTTTTTATTTCACAACTTGATGATGACTCAGAATTTGTATTTGTGGCTGCACGCGTGCGCAAAGCGTTGTTGCTGCTGCAGGACGCGCACGCTGGATCCCTGAAAGCCGAAGGAGTTAAACCGCTTTCAAATTGGCCTATTCGTGCTAATAAAGTACCTTGGAGCTGGTCCAGCAGGCGGGAACCTGGGTATTATTCAAGCATCTGACACCCCTAGAGAACCAGGGCCTTGATGAGCTTTATACACTAACAGAAATCTCGGAAAAGAAAGGAGGCTTTCCATAGAAAATGGATTTTCAGGGCCAGCTGAAGGACATGATGTTCAAGATCATTGCTTTAAAATAATTTCAGCTGCAGTTAATGTGAAGCAAAGAGGAAAAGAAAACCCAAGACGGTGAAAGGATAATTAATTCCGAGTTTGAACTGCAATTTGAAAGGGCTATATTGTGAAGTGACCCTTTACCAACTTATATCTGAACTGGCTCTTCTCATAAAACCCTTTTACAGATGAAATGTAGTGTTGTTGTACTTTTATACCGTATGTTTGTTCTCCCCTGGTGTTATGGAGCGACCTTGAATCCAAACCTTTCCGAGAGGGAGCGGGCGTTGCGAGGGGCTAGCACCGCCGGCCCTGGGGCATGGCTCGGGCTGGGCTGCAGCAGCGCTCCCTCCGGAGCCAGCCCTGGTCCCCTGGGTCTCGCGGTGTGGCAGCGGCCTGCCCCTCAGCTCCTCTCAGCGCTGCGCCCTCAGCTTTGCTTCTTCCTTCCTTCTTTCCCCCCAGATAACCGTAACACGCGCCTTTGCCAAGATGGTTTTGCAAAACACGTTTCTGAGGGTGCCACCAGTGTCCCCCCCTCCCCAGGGCTTGCACCCCATAAAGCGCCTTTTCTCCAGGGCAGCTTTCAGCTGTACGGGAACTTACAGCAATAGATAACGAGCTTTCTGGCTCTGACCTCCTCTACACTGCGTCGCCTCCATTTCTAGTACATTTTGCGCTAAATTTCTGTAGAAGCTCAGAAACGCTTTCTATGAGAAGATGTTCAAGTGACTAAAGCCTGTGCAGAATATGGTGTTTATTACTGGGCAATTCCACTGTAATTTGAAAAATATCTGTTTCTGGCCTACTTACTCTTCCTCAGCTTACCGAGAAACCAAATTAAAAGCATCAAGGCCAGAGCTCTAATGAGATTCACATTTTGGACATCGTATTAGTACAATAATGCATTTCACACTGTTGTTTCCTAATTTGCTTAATCAAATAAAAGGAGATCAAGCATTACATAGCCCAGCCTCCCCATTCCAACAAGGTAACACTGAACCCATCCGTTTTGCAGTTCAATTAATTTTCCCTACACAGGTTGGCTAAAGCACATAATTTAATCAGCGTTTTGCAGTTCTGTCAATAGACACAATATACTCCGGGTGTTGAATACCCCGAGCAGCTGTCCCTGGTACCAAGGAACTGCCGAGCGCGTGGATAGCGGGGAGAGGTTTTTGGAAGGAGTAAAGGCATCTTCGGCTGCTGCGTTCAGTGCTGTCGCGTGGGTGTGTTGTAGCGGTACGGGTTCTTTGCTGCAGTGTTGGGCTGCTCTGGCACTGCAGCGGGAGCAGGTGGGTTTCCCTGCGCTGTCACTCCGTTACCCAGGGCAGTACGGGACGGCGGTGGTGCTCAGCCAGACGGATGGGGCCGGTGTGGTGCGGGGCTTCGTAGGTCTTGAGTAAATGTTAAAGCAAGCGATGTGGCCGAGGAGGAACCTCTTCACAGCTGATCTCAGTCTTGTAAGTAAAATCCAGAAGTAGCCAAGAAGTGTCCTTCAGGTCCATCCATTTCTCTAAAGATATCTTAGGAGAAGTGTGATGTTAGGAAAATGCTTTCAACTTTCCATCCAGTCCCCAGCAAAGACTCTGCCGTAGGAGTGCCGGGAGGCCGTGGGGGTCGGGGCCCTCGGCAAGCCCTCAGCCAGCCGTCAGCCGGGGATAAACAGACACGTTTGCCACATTTAAGCAAGTCAAGCCTCAGTGAGTGTACAGGGAACGTAAGAGGAAAAAATGAGCATCATCCAAGGTGGCCAAGGTCCTACAGTCCATCTGAAGGGTTTGTAACAAGCCGGTTCCCTTTGCGATGGTGGAGAAACGCTGAGGGGACCATCCTCCTGAGCATCCTAAGCAGCGCGGCAGGTAGCTGAGCGCTTTTTTGCGTACCGCTCAATCCACTACATGGAAGAAAACAGTTCTGCATATATTAATTGCATGCTTAAATCTGGCATCCCTTTCTTGACTGTAGAGCAAAACTGAGAACTTCAAAATAAGCTGCAGTATTGCTGCCGTTGCAAATACTGCTCTCCTACACCATACTGGGGAATTTAGCAGAAGAATTTGAGACTACGTTTTTTAAAGGAAAACTAACTAATGGGTGGGGTTTGGGGCTTTGTTGTAGTTTGTTGTGATTTCGGAACAGCATGTCAGTGGTTGTGACATAATAGCGAGAGCTAAAAATCTTAAAAAAAACCCAAGCATAAAAAAATGTTTTAGTTCTGTTTCCCAGGAGATTTGTCCGTGGGTTTTGCTCTGCTGTAGAGCACATCAGACTGTTTCTGCGCAGATGGGATTTTTGCCTCAAAAAGGTGCATTTGTTCCCAATCACATTAATGAGATGTTTGTGTAGTTTGTTTTAATCGGCTTCGGCAGCAGTGCGGATGGCAGCGCATGCCAGGGAGGCCAGGTTTGGCCACGTGCGGGAAGTGTGCCGCAGCTCATGCAGCTCTGGGCGCAGGGAACTCCTCGCCCAGGGGTTCAGGCGTCCCCTCGGCGCCCAGCTGCTCTGTGGCAGCCCATTGTGCCATCCTGGCCTGCAGACGTGGCTGTGTGCCTGTGATTTATCCAATGTTCTCCTTCCCTGGGACACCTGGGGCCAAGTTCTCCAACACGTGTTGGTAACAGAGGTCCCAGCCTGGCTGCTTTTGCTGCTTCAGCTTGGTGCTGGCGCACTGGCTTCTAAAGCCAGATCAGCAAACAGGACGCTGGTGAACACTGCTTTTTGCTCTGGAACTCTGCTCAGCAGGCAGCGGCTGTTTGTCTGTGTGAGGAGCCTCCTGCGGGGTCCCCGTCCCTCAAACAGCACCCATCACGTCAGTTCCTGCAGAAATAGCAGTGAGGAACTGCATAGTTCCCAGGGGTTGGAGGCAACTGCTGTGGCTCTTTGTCCTCAGGTACATTTTCTTTGTCTGTTACGCAGGACTGGAATAAATATTGCTGAAAGAGGCATCAGAGACCTGATCCATAAGGCAGACAGGCCCGCTCCTACAAACACTTGTACGTCACCGTTGCTTGGGGAAAGACTTGACTTCAACACGCGGTCCAAGTAGCTCCACAGAAGGCAGCAGCGACGGCCATAGGAAATGAGCTGAGAACAATCCTATGGATTGTAGTTTGGGAAAATAAGCTCGTTTACAAAATAAGGGAGAACAAGCAAATGAAAAAAATAAGTGTGAATTAAATAATATGACTTCAGTGCAAACATGTAGATCAACTGTTTGCTTTCCCATAGGATGCAGAGCCATCTTTGTAACACGGTAAGAATCGTTCTAAGTTTACTGCCAAAAAAATCATTGACTATAGGCAGTTTCTTGTATCCAAAGTCCCTCATTATATTAAAAAAATTATTGCAGCAGAAAATTTACAAGTGCATCACAGGACCCACTTGTACTGTTAAACAGATGGCACCTACACAAGACCCAAAAATATATAACAATTTTAATTGAGCCAATGCAAAACAGATTTGTGAAATAAAATAGTACATGCCAGGTCTAATAAGGCTCTTACTAGAAATTTTGACATCAAGTAATTTTATAACGCCACAAGAGGTATCTAGAAGATGCTCATTAGCAAATGTACCATTTACTTCACTTGCCTACTGTAATCTTTGAAGTTCCTGATCAGTACGTTTCTACCTGCTTTAATTTCTCCTTGGTATGCTTCGTCAGCCTCCTTTGGGTGTTTGAGGCTTGCCGTCGTAATGGTGTCGTTCTCCAATTCAGCTCCTTGGGGCTGGATCCTTTTCTCTTGGCTGGAGACAGTGGCAAAACCTCCCACCCCCCTTCAGCAGTCTGGAGGGGAACCTTTCCCTCTGGAGCTTGCCTTTCCCAGCCCATGACCTCCTTCGTTACACCCGTTCTACTCATCGTGTCAGGCTGAAATGTTGACATGGAGGGAATATTTAACCTTTCAGTGTCACCCGCTGCCGAGCAAACCTACTCTTGGAAAGGGAAACCTGTGCCAGCGGCTGCTGCTGCGGACGGGTGTGTGGCGCCTCGTGCTGGCCGTCCTCGTTCTGCCCCGTCTGCCTGCAGGGAAGCGCCACTTGAGCTCCTGAAAAACCTGTATGTTTTTCTGCCTCCATACGTACGCGCAGAGAAGGTGCCTCTAACCAGCAGCACCCATGACTTGCACACTCACATCTGAAGGCGGCTACTGTACGTGGAGGTCGAGTTTTCGGTTTGTCGCCTGCCGTCTCCCAGCTCCTGGTGTTAGCTCTTGCGGACCCTCTGGGCCGCGGGCTCTGCCCGAGCCACGGCAGCCATAGGATGGAGGAACAACATCAGTAGTGCTTCTGCAAGCCAAGTACGTCTGGATGAGGTCCTGGGAAGGAGGCGTGTGGCCAGGAACATCCTGGGGCAACCTTAGGGCTTCTCAGAGACAGGACAGACTGAGCGGAGCACGAGCGGAGCGGTCGGAGTTAGGCCTGGTCTCCCAACCCTGGAGGAGGAGTTTCTGAAATTAGCCTCGGAGGCTCCTCTTGCAAGTGAGAACGTCCAGTGAGCTAAAATCTAAAGCCAGATTGTGACGGCACCTTCGCTGCTTCCCAGTGAGCTAGAAAAAAAGGAAACTGTGCTGCAGCAGAGCACTGTTATTTTAGTCACAAGGTAGCAGTCAATAACCACGGGATAAAATGTGTATTTTTCCCACCTGGAAAAGTCCTAATTGGTAGTACTCAGTTTCTTCACCCTTCCCTGCAGCCTAAATTGTGATGAATAAAAGAGAAAGGGATGCTGTGTCTAAAATGACAGAACACAAAACTCCCTGGTCCCTTTCCATGTGCGGGGAGGAAGAGCAAAAGGTAAAACCTTCTCTGGTTCTACCCTACTTGTGGCTTTCACCTTTTTTTTTTTTTTCCCATGAGTAAGTCAACATGATTTGAATTGTAAGGACATGCTTAAAAGTGAAAACAATGAGCAGTGCGGTCTTGTGTCACCACCAATTTTGAAGAGGCTGGGTAACTGTGTATTCGGAGTCTGTGCAAATCATGGGGAAGAGATGTAAACATGACTTGCGTGAGGTGCCGTTTACTGAGAGGGTTAAAAAATAACATTATCTTTTGCCTTTAAACGCCCCCCCCCCCCCGCCCCAACACAGAGGAGTCGGGATGGCACCCGCAATGCGGGTGTGTTAGAACATGTTAATGTGATGACGTGAAGTAAACACCAACATGTAAAATGCAGAGTTGTGATGTCGCATTAAGGACAATGAGGAGAGATGCAGCACGGTAATTTCCTGCAGGAAAAATACCAGCATGAATTTGTAGCAGCCCGCCCGTGCTTTCCGGCAGCGCTGGTGACTCGCAGTGAAAACGCAGCGTGGCACTCGAGAAAATTCCCTTACTTTTCACCTTAGATCAGCCTGACCCGTCTCCTCCACTTTTAGCCCAGCAGATTAATGTTTGGTGAAAGCCATAGTTCTTGTTAAATTAAGAAACAACTGAAAGGGAACACTGAAAAATTGATTTTCATTTTTATTTCATATTAGCTCCAGTCAATTAATTTCTGCTGTTATCGAAATGTATAAAATAAAACCAGCGTTGTTATATTTAGGATATCCTATTGTCCACAATAATGTTTCGTGTTCTATGAATCCTGCTTTGTCTCGGTCGTAACAGCAGCTTCTCACGGACTGCCTGGTGGCACCTCTGTGCATTTTGTGCGTTGCTCTTTAGAAAAGAAAAAAACATTTTCACCCATATGCTTTTCTTGCTGGTGATACTCTGGTAAGTGGTGAGGCATGCATTCTCTTTCTCAGCGGGATCAAGTAAAAGGAGCATCAATAAATCTCTTAAAAATTGAGAGATTATTATGGAGTGCCGTTTGTCTCATGCGGACCCGGTTTTGTTTCCAGGCTTGCCTGCGAACGGTGTTGCAGACATCCAGGATTACCGGGGAGTCGGGCATAAAGACAGGGAGAGCAACTTTCCGCTTTCCTAACGCTTCAGGTTTTTTCTGCTTGGTCGTACTGCGTGTGAAACAGTTTCAGTGGAGCTGGTGGCATCTGGGTGAGAATCTATTCAGACTTTATTTCTTGTCCCCTGGAATTGATACTTGCTTCCCCGTGGTTACGTTGTCTGGTGCTGTCTGTGCGTGCAACGTGTGTGCCCTTCCCGAGGTGCGGCCGGGGTAGAACGCGTAGTTTGGCTGGAAGGGAAGGAGCCAGCGCCTGGCGTCGCGGCAGTGCAAGGCCTGTGCAGGGAAGTGAAACAACACACCACTTGGGAGCAAAACTGCAGTTACAGGCTCCTCTCCAGGCGCTTGGAAATGGCTGTGCAGCGGGAGCTTTTAGGTTTTATTCTTTTCTCTGCTCTATGATAATCTTCACGCTTAGAACACACAAACCCCAGGTGTGTTGTGTTTCCCAGGGGAAGGTCTCTAGAGACCAGCCCAGTGTCCGCCGCCTGACCTGACCGCAGCATCCCCATGGCAGCAGGCACACGGGACCGCAGGGATGCTCTTGCTGGGAGTGGCCATTGTGGCTCCCTCCGCCGGGGCAGTAATCGCTGACCGTACAGCACAGGAACCCAGAGCGCGTGTTCCTGGAAACAGGTTCCTGGTGTGCCTTCCTGAGGAGGGACACTCCTCTGATGAGACGCTCTTTCTCCCGTGATTTTTTAAGAGATCAGAGGTTTCCTAAACTCATTTAACATGTGAAGGGCTATACCACCCAGTGCCTATAGCTGCTGTGGTGTCTGTATTTTGAGGATCATTTTGATGTGGAAACAAGATACTGAAATAAGAGCGGGCATCTTGTTAAAGAACCATTTCAGACTGTGGTGTTTATACATACTCCGAAGCAGAATGTTTTCTGGATCGCTCTTATGCTTATTTAATTTTTCAAGAGACTGTTACTTTTCTTACACAGGCTAAAATAGACTCAACGATGTTATCAGGACATGGGCTTTTCGTAAGGAGATAGCCAAGGTTTGAAACTGTGTAAGGGACATACTCTATTAACCCTCCCGATCGTGGCACTCTCGAGCATTTTGAGCTCCTGTGCCAAGGAAGTCTGTCTTTGTGTCATTTTGAATGAGTGGATTTTAAAGTACTATTACCCTGTGCCTCTTGCCCCCAGATTATTTGTGACAGATATTCCACACTGTATAATAATGAAACTCTTAAGGGTATTATCTTCAGCTAGATGAAAAGTGTAACATAGGTAATATCAGGCCAATTAGAAGGAAAAATCAATGTAGATACCCAAAATACGTTTTTGCTCGGTATCAGCCACTCTGTGAAAAATTGCTCGTTCCATGATTTTTAATGAATACAGATAGACAGCGAGAGAGGACAGGAGATTATGAGTGCATTTCTACTTCTGTGGCTCTATTTGTAACCAATACTCTGAGAGACAGCAGATACATGTGAGGGGAAAAATCCCCTTCATCTGCATGTTTTCCTGTTACGCAACACGCTGCTCAAAATGCGAGCTGACAATTCCAGCCACGTCTCAAAAGAAGTGTCGCATTTACATTAAAAATGGAGGAAAAATAAGTAAAATGGAGCAGAGCTTATTTTAAGTTGGTGTCTGATGACATCAGTGCTCCTGCCTGTGCCGCCTCAGCATCTTGGGGAGTGGTACAGAACCTCACCTGTGTCCTCACAAACCTACCGAGTTGTGGTTCTTCATTTCAAGTCAGGCTGGAGAGCATGCAGAGGTTCAATCGGTGTCGTGAAATAAGCCAAAGACTTGTTGACGGTTGGGCTTCGCTGATAAAATCAGCCCTTTGTATGCAACTGGGCTGAACCTTCCCCGGCCGACGGCCAGTGGTATGGAAGGTGCGATTTCGCAAGGCACAGGAGCGACAAGCCCTCTGTGGGCACTCTGCTGTTGTGTTACGTGACTGCAGCCGGGTCCTGCAGGAGCCCGTGTCTGATGGGTTCCGAGGAGCTGTGGAAGGGTCGGGAGGAGCCCAGATTAGGCTGCGGCCACGCGGGGCCACGCAAGGCAGGCTGTCTCTGGCAGCCGGTGCCGAGGGTGACCATGCAGCTGGCAGAGAGAAGGTGTAAGTTGTGAAGAGGATGGGAGGCTAGGGGGGAGGAGAAGAAGAAGGAAATGATCACTGAAACTTAGATAATAATTTTATTTATAGTCTAATGTGCACACATGGTTGTTGATGATGAGGCTACCGGTGACATAAATAAACTCAAGCGAAAGATGTAAGCGAGTGGATATATGTAAAGGCTTCTTTGGGCAGTGCCACGAATTTGGACATCGACCAAGAGAATTGTTTATGTCCCTTGCAATTTCAATGAAGAACACAAAGGAGATAATTAGACCAGGATGCTTCGCATTGCTCTTTCCATCTTGCGCACATTCGTGCCCACCAAATGTGAAATGTTCGCCTTTTCCCCTCCGACGTGATGGTTGTTGAACTTATTTTTAGTGTCATTTGATAAGCCTCCCTGCTCGCAGAGAGACATCCCACTGACCCAGCCACTGGTCATTGTCTATACCAGTTCCCATCAAAGCGGGCGCGCTTTGTCAGGTTTCGACTCGAATATCCATTTTGCATCTGAAGTACAGTATCGAAAGTGACTGGATCATTTGAGCCTTTTTCTTCAGCTGCTCCCTCCTTCCTCCCCCACAGTGTTTCCGCTCACGCTAACATAATTTGGCATCGTCGACGTGACACGACACTGGTTTTTCTAAAAAATTATAATACATACATTGTCAATGTTTTGTGATGGCCGGCGCTCCCCTATATTTAATTTCTAAATTGATGGAAGGAGGTCTTTTTCCACTGCTGGATCTTAACCAACGCTCAGTGCCCCCTCAAACCGAGTAATGCACATACAGTAATAGGTCATTCAATGTCAAAAGGCATAAAAAAGATGAGCAAAATCTTCACAGGCTGCTGCTTGCTGTTGCCTTTAATTATATTAATTAAACTTTGAAATTCTCATGCAAAGAGAGTTGCTGGCTTGTGACGCTGAAGAGCCCTTGGAGATTTGGGGGGGAGAAAAACCCTGAGATACCAGCCTAGTGGCTACTGCTTTTTTTTAATCTGGAAAAAAAAAATACATAAGCCTACGACTGCTAGGTATGTTTATAGCTGATGATGTTTTATGCGCTACTGAACTCTGAATGCAGGAAAGGGGGAAAAACCACCAGCCACAGTGTCAAGGTCTTGAAGCATCAGTCCCTCAAACTCCGCTCAAGATCTCTGGTTACAGGCTGTCTTCCCGTGGAATAACGCTCTATTAATTTTCTTCCTGTCCCGGGTGCATAATGAAGGAAAGGTGTCTTCAGAAACTAAAGGGCAAAGTCTTGCTTGCTACCAATACCTTGAGGCATCCTGTCTACATTTTGTCATGCGTGTGCACTTTTCAGTGTTAGAATGACAAGACTTCCAGTCAGAAGGTTCCCGTAAGGCACGATGCGATGGGAGACTCGCGAGGGTTTGTGATCTGACATCGCTGTAGGGCACTCAACTCTTGCGCTTGCTTAGCCTGGTGGGAACTCTCACCCCTCCGCCTTTGGCTAGTAGTCCCTGCTTAAATAACACGTGCCCTCTCTGCATCTCCGCTAAAAGCACATTACGTCCTGAGAATGTGTAGTCCTTAAAAAAAACATAAAGTAACAAAAATAGAAAACCACTATCATCTTTGGCGTCTGTGTTCTCCCTTTTGTGGTCTATAAAGGCACGGGCATGCGAGTCAACGCTTCTCGGCTCGTCACTGCTGCGAATGAGAGTGCCGAGGCACCAGGGCAAGAGCCGGGAGCCGGTGCGGCAGCGCTGGCTCCTGGGAGCGGGGGGTGCAGAAACCTTCTGAGTTCGGGCTTGAAGATGGTCCAAGAAATGCGAGAAAGTGCTTGGTTCTCTCGGCTTGGTTGAAAAGTGGCAATGTGGCTGTCTCTCCTCCTGTATCCTCTTCTCCTCCTCTACTGAGACTGAACTCGGGTGAAGTTGATACATCGGCCCTGAGGGGGGAAAAGAGAGAAGCTCTTATTGGCGGAGTAATAAATGCGACCAAGATTTTCAAAGGCTGAATATTAGATGCTAGAAGAAGGCTGTAATTTAAATTCAGATGTTTGTGAAAATAACATACCCATGAAAAACCTTTTTAAGGATTAATGGAAATTACCCAGAGTGAGGCACTACATTTGACTTACAAATTTATGATGTTAGGAAAGCGGCGATGACACACAAGACACATTTTGAACACTCTCAGGTCTTTTGTGAGGATAATTTACGAATTCTCAGTAACCGTGGTGAGCGAGCTCAGACCTATCTAAACGTGGTAGGGGACGATCACAGCAAAGACAGATACTCCCCCCAGATCTCCCTCAAGCCAAACCCTCACGCACCGTAGCGCAGGGAAATGGGACCGTTAGCTACCAGAGCTGCTGCTGATTTGAAACTGCATTTTATTAGCAATAACTCCAGCTCTGCATCCTATAAACTCTCTTCTTATGTGCTTTAAAATCGCTGCACACCAAAAGGAAAAGCGCTTTCTCTTGGTGTCATACCAGAGTAAATAGCGTTCTCCCATAAATGGGCCCAGATTAATCGTGACAGCTTTTGGTGTAGCTGAACGAAACAAATCCACCAGCAAAAACCGTGACCCCTTTTTATGAATTTGGGATAAGCACTCAAAATTGCCAGTCACTTCTTGGGGCTTATTTAAATGCCCAAACTCCAAATTGATGAGGGGTGTGTGAAGTAGGGCGTACTCTCAACAGAACAGCTCCTCTCTTTAAAGAGCTCCTCTGGCACAGCAGCAACGCCTCTCCTTTCTGCACGGAAGAAGGCAGCTTACGTCCAGCCTTTGTCCAGGCTCCTCCGCCCCGACACAGCCGCTCTCCCAGGAGCGATGGGGACGTGTGGAGTACGTGTATGACACAGCGTGTGGTACGATGAGTGAGTGCCAGCCTGTGGTGCGTGTTTGGGCGTGAGGTCCTACGGTACTCAGACAGCCTCCCCACTCCAGTGGGGCCCATGGCACGCCGTCCCGCACCGGGACCACGGCGGGGTCTGCGGGAGCCATGTCTACGGCTGTCACTGTACGGTGGGGAGACCTTCGAAGCTATGCAGGGGTGCAGGTCTCGCAGAGTTTAGGGGGACTTTACATGAGAGGCTCCTCAAAAAGAAAAAAGCTCAGTGAGTTTTCTGTCTCCTTCAGTTCCTAACTGGGGGACTTGGAAGTTGCTGTGTCTGTGAAGAGAAGTGTACAGGTGGTGCCCAGAAACCTGGGCTCATTTTGGAACAGGCGGCTGTGCTTGCGCCTTGAATCCTTCTTTCTTTTTGAAGATGCACAGAGGGGGGAAAATTATGGCTCTGGAGATTGTGGCGTTACCAAATAAAATGAGGGCTGAATTTCATATTCCTTTCCTTTATTTATGTCGATTGGAATGTTTTACCGGTTACCAGGGCGGGTGATTGCGCACGGCGTTACGTGGCATTACCCAAGCAAGTCTCAGCTGGCACCTGCCCCGACTGGCACGAAAGCGGCAGCGTTCCGATCAAGGGATTCTCTTTCTAATGATTCTGCTTCTGTCAACTGCATAATAAATATAACTCTGGTGAATCGGTGTCTGCAGTAACTGTCAGAACTTCTAGCTGCTACCCGCTGTATTAAAAACGCAGAAGAGATGCAGAGGGATCAACCGGGAGTGCAAAGCGAGTCCTTTAAAGGCAAAGGGTAATGGGCCTGCGCATCGTTACGTGCCTTTCCATTCGCGTGCTTTGTTTGTTGTTGTTTTTTTTTTAAATTAAGCAGATCAAAATGAAATCTGTGGTGGAAGCAAAGTATTTCTGGAGCACAGAATCCAGAAATGCCATGCAGCTCGAGCACGTCTGATGACAGAGCTGATGTTCAATAAATGCTGAGAGCAAGGATGCTCACATCCGAGTCAGTGCCACAGTGGAAAACCAGCACTGCAAAACGTGAGCAGAAAACGGGGAATGGGGGCGTCACGGCAGTTCCTACCTGATGTAATTAATATTACAATTTACCCATCGATACAAGATTTCTGCTTTTGTTTGTAGCTTTCTCACTGTTCTTTAAAGATAGTTACCAGTGCATGAATTTATAGGAATTTGGGGCAAATGATTTGACTATTATTCGTTTTGGTGTTTGCATTCAGTTTGCATTTAGAAGGCATTTTAGTGGCTCAGTGCTTTACCTGATGTCTGAAATAATCACTGGAATCAAAAATAAGTTCTTCGAGGTCTGACTGCATGAAGTCAGGAAGTGCAGTGCATTAAGAGGGGCTGAGGGTGTTTTTAGGTCTCGAGAATGGCATTATATCTATTATATATAACAAATGTCATTAAAGGGGCAAACCGACCCCTTAGCTCTAGGGAGGACGGTGTTCTATGGCCCTAGGGAGGATTTCCAGGTGAAGATCTGTGTGTAGAAAATCAGGGAGAGCTTCCACCTTCAAACCTCGTTACCAAAGACAGCGTGGGTTTCCGTCTCTGGCGCCGCTGGGATGGTACCTGGTAGCACGCACACCCCCCACTGTGAGCGGTCCCAGCAGTGAAGGCCTGCGCGCTCTGCCCTGGCGGTGAGGGGGGCCGCGGCAGGTCGGCAGCGCCGGGCCCTGCTCCGCTGCCCAGGGCCCTTCTCGGAAGTGCCCCGCGCTCCTGGAGTGCCCATCATCTGCAAAAGGCTGAGCATGAGTGGTAGGTGCTTTTGGAACTAAGGGGGGAACTGAGGAGGAAAAGGAACATAAACCTGTTCCAAAACAAATCTGGAAATTGTGAAGCCTTAAAATAAAATTTAGAGATGTTCTCTTGGGAGTCACACAGCATAGCTTTCACTAGAAACAAGAGGAAGACTTTGTGGTTTGTTCAATACCCGTCTGCTCTGCCTGCCTCTAGTAAGGGTGAGAACATTTTTGGAAGACGCTCCTGTGATACTTCTTTTTGCCTTTTTACCTGAGGTAGAGTCACTTTCACTCTGAACCTACCCGTAGGCAGTATGTTAGTGAGTATATTTGATGTATGATCAGGCAGTGCTGTAAACTTCTGTGAATTAATGTACCGGCAACTTTGACTACCTTTTCCTATTTAAGAAAACTGGAGGATGAGAGACTTGCAATGAAAACAAAGCCCTCTGTATCAGAAGCCATTTTTTGTGTACAATGTGATGCTCACAGAGCACAGAGCTGAAATCAGGATGTTGGAAAATACACTGAAAGTGCTAATTAATGAGAAGGTCAGGAACACTGTAGTGTCATTAACGGAACAGCAAATACTGCATGCCAGCATAGTAGAGAACAGCTTTTACGTTTAGGTAATGGGATGTGACAAGGTGCCTGGTTTCACAATACCTACACATGAAACGCATTAAAAAGTAGCTTTCAAGCCAACGTAAAGGGCTTTGAGCTCTCGCCACGCTTACGATTTTAGTCTAACTTGCACAATTACCATCTATACCTTTCCTGTTATTATTTCCTAGCAGAAATAGACACATGGATACCAGCAAGCCTCTCTCTTGCTCTGTTTGCCACAGTTTGTTTCAGGTACATAACTTGTTCCCCTAAACGCTGCCTTAGAGGGTTTTCCTTCCAGGACAAGTGGTTCCAGAGAATGCGGGGACAGAGGAGATCCTTAAATAACCAGTTACCATTATGGGACAGAGGAGATCCTTAAATAACCAGTTACCATTATGGTTCCCCACTCATCTCCCACTGTCTCTGCCCTCAAGCTCCTTACTGGAGGACTCAACAGAGGAGGAAGGAGAAAAAGAAGGCATTGTTTGGTCAGCCAGACCCGATGGGGTAACCCGTGCAGCAGGCAGGCGAAACACCGTTAACTGGAGAGTCTCAAAGCACCCACGAAATACCAGCTACCAAAACACTGCCGATATCGGGCAATAATAGATACTAACAAATACACTGTAGGTAGGTTAAGTGAGATTTTAAAGCATTCACGCTCTAGATGGGCAAGCTGAAGTAGGCAGAAGATAAAAGACTACTTTTCAGTTGTTAAGGAGTTACCACTCCAGGTCAAACCACTATGAACTGTAGGTTTTCATCAACTAGAAAACTGGATTGTGAGCGACATAACCAGTATCGCTGTCTTTGTGCAAGCTGGCTTTGAGGTAAAGATGCATGTTAGTGTAACTTGTTCCTCTAAATGAATTCAAAACTTCCGATGTAGTGGTATCTATTTCACCATTAAGAGCAGCTTTTAGAAACAGACTACTAAATTTTCCTTCTGATTAATGTGAACTTTATGAAAAGAACTATTTACTTAAATAGAAGCACTGTTTACCAAGCAGTAGATTCATCAGTCTGTTTTTGGCCTTCACAATTAAAACACACTTGTTCTATGTAACTAATTACACCGGTGAATTACCAGCCTAGCAGCATTGCCATGATCCACCCGTCTGGTGAGTTAATGTTACACTCATGTCCCCGTACTCAATTAAACAATCGATACAACCAATTTGAAATCGGATGTATCGTGCCTTGTAAATCACTGGATCATAAACCTTAACAATACCAACATGTAGTCAGTATAAAATTGAACTAAATTAGTGGTTTAGGACTAGAGTAATTAAGAAATGAGTTATGCAAGCATTCTGCGATCTTCGTGTGGGATATGGGAGTTGTTTCCAGGCTCCAGATTCAGTAGGGGAAAACAAACAGCCCACTCTTAGCTCTGGAAGATGCACCACAGGTACTGCAGGAGAAGAATACGGCAGGGATTTAACAACAAAGAGGAAAGAGATGTAGGGCAACGGTTTTTAACTAAGAAGGAACAATTTTCTGTTACATCAAAGCCATTTCTTAAATCGCTGAATATATTACTGAATTGAAGCAATGGGGCAACCAAGATAAAGTCCTGGCAGGGCACAGCATCTCAAGGGAGGTGGATGCTCACGCTGACCTGCAGATCAGAGCCTGATGCGGCAATGCCCCCCAAATAGGGCACCAAGAGGCACCTGCAGAAGCAGCCGCGTTTGCTCCTTGGCACTGCGGCTCTGCTGGCAGAGAGCACCGGGCGTGCAGAGCAGGAGGAGACCGTTCGGACGGCCCTCTGATGTGAGCCTGGAACTCGGCTGTTGCTGTTGGCTCGGCAGGTATGAAAAACACTTCAGTGTAAGGGTGTGCGTGTGTGAGCAGATGTGCGCTGTGGTACCGCGCAGTGGGCTCTTCTGTGGAGGCCGGGGGAGACGGCAGAGGCGCCTCTGGAGCGCTGCCCGCCTCCCGCACGGCCGAAGCTGGCCTGCCCAGCCCCAGGCGCTGCACAGGTACTGCCGTGGAGCTCCTGTGGCACGTGGAGAGTACATTCAGGTTTGCTGGTGCACTGCATTTTTTTTCAAACTGAACTACAGACTTTCTGCTCTTGCAGTTACAAGCTGCAGACGTGTACTGCCAGAAAACTTTGTGTCCCGCTCAGCCATTTACACCTGCCTGTCGAGGTGGGGTTCCCCCTCCCCTCGAGTAACACGGCCAGCAGACACACTGCTCGGCAGAAAGGGGTTCAGAATGTGCAAGAATGAGAGGCAGCGCTCTCCTGGAGATGGCTAATGAATTTTGCGAGATCTTGCGAAAGTGAGCGAGGCGAAAGGCAGCAAGGGTCTAACAGCAGATTTAAAATGAGTAGCAGGATGGTAACTGGCCATCACAGAAGTTGTACCTGTTGTGTTTATTGAGGTGAACGCAGAAGTCCCTTATTGAGGTCGCGGGCTGGATGAGCTCTTCGCCCTCCCTTTCCCCCACACCAGGGTGCTGGGGGGAGGCGGGCCAGAGGGAGCTTGGTGCCCATGCTGTAGCTGCCTGCTTGGCCAGGGAGAGTTTTACTGCCTCAAATCAGGTCAGAGTAGAACTTTTTCTGTTATTAAGTACCATCTGGAGTGCCTGGAGCTTTTTGAGAAGCATCTTTTTTAGTATATGACATATAGGAAAGGAGAGACAAACGCACAGATAGGGATATATGGGCTCTGGTGTTGGTCTCTCAAATGCGGACTGGGTGTGCCAAAACAGCGGCAGCACTCCTCACAGTACTACCTCTGAAGCTGAAATTGGGCAGCAGAACTGTTCCTTTTAATTTCCCTGCATGAAGGGTTTTTGTACTCGCATGTGAAATAGTATACGAATCAACACCTTCTGAACCTAAGGGCCTAGCTGCATGGAAAGGACTTTTCCAAAATGACTGTTTAATCATGGGTTGGGTAATTTTAAGTTTTCTGGTTTGCTCTCTTTTATTGTGTTGTGTAATTGCCTAAGAGGATGCAATTAAGGGAAGTCAGGTTGTCTAAACCTTGAACCCAGCATCAACTTCTGGATGCTGTCCGAAGGGTCTCTGTGAGAGGTGGTCTCCTTTGAGGCTGCGGATCCTTCCTGACCACCTTCCTCCAAAGGCTGCTGAGCTGACCGGCTCAGGCTGCCTAGGAACTGTAAGCAGTATGACATGGAAAGCTGAAGGGACACAATACCCTCAACAGGACTTCTAATCATTCGCTTAGCATTTCAGTAGCTTGCTGCTGCTGGGTACTTATTGGTCTTAAGAGGTAGCTTTTAACCCACCACCTTCAACCCCGCTGCCTCTGGCTACTGTTTTGGTGTGTTTGGCCCCGCCTGTAGTATCCTTCAGTAATTCAGAAAGGGCAGGTGAAGCTAGCTATAAAGCGCAGGAGGGTGGAGGTGGAATGGGATGATATCCAGCCTATGCTGCACCCTCTCTTCTCATGTAATTTGTTGCTCAACCATACCTTGTCCTTGTGTATGACTGACTTCCTTTAACGTGCCGAGTAACTGTATATAGGCAAAGGTTCCCTGTACACTGCTGAACTGGTGAGCATCCAGCTTAGGACTCACGAACATCTGCATTTTCCAGAGGAGCGCTTACAGCTGTGTTTTGTCCAGAACAGTTGTATTACCCCCTATAATATACAACATCGTAAACAACTGGCTCACTTTGGCCTTGGAGGATCAAGGTCCTCCACGCTCTGTCACTGACATACCAGCAGAAGCTGAGAATCATGTGCTTCTACCCCCAGCTGCAGTGTCCCCATAAAGAGAACGTACCCTTTTGGGATTTGTCATTTTTATGGCACTCGTGAGCTCTGTGCCCTCCAGCCCAATTGATCAGTGCCCGCAGAGCCATGAGGAAGGAGAGGGTTTTAGAATAATGTCCCTCCCGAGACATGTATTTAGCGATGTCATTTATGTTGGCCCTGTTCTTCACAGCGTTAGCAGAGCATCTTTCATCTCTGTGATCGGCGCATCCCTGTTAGCCCAGCTTTACCGTTCCCCAGAAAGCTGTCTTCTCGCGACAGCTCTCCACGACAGTCTGCCGAGAGTGCTGGCGCAGTCTGGATCAGCAGATGAGAATCTGGTTTACCTGATTCTATTTATTTTTATGGTTATTTCCCCTGTGGCCCAGCCTGCAGTTTGCCTCTCGGTAAGGAATCAAGTTGAGAGTATCGGGTTCTTCCCTGTGGCGCTTTCAGTAAAGGACAGGACTGTGTAAACCTTTTCTTCTTTGCTAATACAGGGGAACAGGCAATTTCCTGCTTTCCAAACCTCTTTAGAATCATTAACTCCCAGCACAGAGCTTACCCGGGATAATGAACTCCTGCATACTCACGTGCAGCTGTGACAATAAAAGTGCCTTTTAAAGGAATAGAACGGGCAGGGATTCAAACTAGGTGCGAGATGCCAGCGCTGGCAGCACCTTCCTCGAAGCCCTCTAACAAGAGCTGATCAGTGGTGGCTGTTTCCTTCCTGGAAAAACCCCACTGCTTCCCCTGGGCAGAGCCTGGTGCCACGGAGGCCGTGGAACAAGACAGCAGCTTGCACCGACATGCCTGTGTCAGGCTCAGGAGCCAAACCCCACTGTCTTACGGCCTTCAGAAGGGCCATCGGTGATCTCCCCTCGCTGTAGCCGGCACAAGCAACACGAACTAGAGCTAGTGTCACCTTGCCCCCATCTCCTGGGCATTAACATTCTACTGGCATTAACATCCGTGCGCTTCTTTACTAGCTCCCCCGCTCGGGATGTATTTCACTGCTATAACTGTTATAATATTACGCTCACCTCATAAATATCCGTTGACAAGCTGGAGGCATACAACTGAAGTTAAGTTTATATATTTTTTTAAAGATAGCTGATTTATATGTTTACTTTGGAGAGGGGTTACTAACCCACCCATGTCCTGTGCAGCTCTAAGCAGCGTTCAGAGATTTAAACTGACATTTCTTTCTCTCACACTCGCTCTTTGTCCCTGACGATCATGTAATTCCTTGCCTTGGACAGCCAAGAAGCTCAGAACATTGTAAGAATTTGGAATTGGCTTTACACTTCTGCTAACAGAAACCCATGTGCTCCATTGCCAGGCTCTTGGCGCTCAAGCCTCATCCCTGCAGGTGTGCGTTGCTACCAGAGTATTTTATCTAAAACAAACCCATCTGAAGTTGTGGGAGTCTCCCGTCCCTGTGTATGTCGTGTTACTGCCCAAAGAAGACCACCCGCAACAGGTTTCAGTGGCCACGTGCTCACCGACTGCTGTCCTAACACGAGACCGCGAGGGAGCCGGACAAGTAGTGAGTGAGTCCCTGTCGGCATCCCTGAACCATGCTGTGGTGCTGGATATTTAGCACCTGGGAAAAGATGCCTTGCAGTGCTATGCACTGCTTGACGTATCATTTTTCATGGAATAAGTCAGCAGTGAATCTCTTAGAGGAATGATCTTGAACTGGCGTTACTGCTACAGAACCCACCACTACTGATGCAGACATCAGGATCATTTCTAGGGCTGCACAAGGAGGCTTCATCCCTAGAATTACTTAATTCATGGCTGAAGCATCACTGACAGAGATGAGGTAAGCGCTGAACCCCAAGAAAACACTGGATGGGCTCAAAATAATGTAAGGAGCAATCACATAATAAAACCAAACAAACTACAGATGAATGGCGCTGTGTATTTTTACCCTAAGGGGTTTTTTTTGTCACCCTAGCAATTTTGCCAATAACTCGAGCTAAGTGGAGACGCATATAACTTGTTTATTATCCTCATATTTATGTAATGTAACCTCTTTAGCATGTGTGCATGTAGCTCACGATCCTTCCAAGCAGTCTCGCCGTCCTGTAGGTCAACATTCAAAAGTTACATAATCTGAATTTCACGAACAGTGGTTTTGCAGTGAAAACTGGCAGCAGCTGCCTCAAAACATGAGTGTTTTGAGGAGAGTGTGCCAGCACAATTACATGTACCGTAGTCGCCAAGTCCGACTTCACAGCCACCTCTCATCCCTCGGTCCTGCTTTACTTGTAGGCAGGTAAGGTGAACGCGGAGTCAAGTGCAGAAAAGGAGGACAGGACTAAGTTAGAAGAGAGTTCCTGTCTTTCTGCACCAAATACATACTCTATTTGAGAGTACAGGCCAACAAGATAAAACTGCCAGTAACAGGTTCAAAACAGGTATTTTAAAGATGCTGTCTAAAGATGTAAAATGTGTAATGGGTGGCCAAGAGTCTGTAGCTGCTATGTCAGACAAGCATTTCTTGCAGGAAAATATGCAGCTCAGTTGTAGCCATCTGCCTCAAACTTTTACCTTGATATAAATATTATGCAGTAAGTGTTAATTTGTGGAGAGAAACCCTGCAGGTATCTTAAATCCATTTATGTGTTATATCTGATGTAGTTCCAATTCAGCACTTCCCTATTGTTGAACAAAGTTGCTGACTTCTGGTTTGTTGGGTTTTTTCAAGTGCCTGTGAACTACGCGTGTGTTTGGCAAATCTCGTGTCGACATGGTTTGCTGAACGGTTGGAGCAAACGCTCCCTGCTGCAGAACAAGCATGCACGTGTACAGTGCTGCTGGTGTCGTCTGCCAGGGCTTGCTACCCGCTTCGTACCCACTTTGCTCAGATGGAAATGAAAACACTTGGTGCGGTGCAGCGAGGAGTCAAGGGGTATTATCTATAGTATTTTTAGTGCACTGGCGGCTTTGAGGAAATGCTATTAAGAACAGCTTTTCACCCCACTAATAACACTTATTTTGTAACTGGACATATGGACATTTCGGCACAGTTGCTACAGCGAACAAAATTTTCAAAGTACATGTTTACCAGTGGTGTAACCTTGTGAAAGCCGGGACCGGAGGGATTTTGCAGCTCAATATGCTGTGTGGCACTGAAAGGAGCACTGCTGCCAAGACTCCCGGTACTGGAGAGCAAAGGCGCAGGCCTACACTCTCAGCACTGTTCCCCACCTTTGAAATTCCAAATCACTTCGGCAGAGTAATCTGAAAAGCTCTATCCACGCTGAGCCCCTGCTAACCAAGTCAAACGCGAACAGCACAGGCGCCGTCCGGCTCCTCGCCTGCTCCTGCACGGCTGCTGCGGAGCGCGGCCACCATCGGTGCGAGCAAGAGCTACCGTTATTCCTGCCATCAGTTCTCCCCTCGTGTCTGAGTTCCGGCCGCCCTGCCAGGTACGTACCAGGGGGCCAGCTCTTGCCCTGGCAGGTTCCCAGAGAAGGACACGAAGGCAAGTGGGCTGCAGAGGTATGCAGGTGGCCAAGGAAGGGAACGGAAGCAAGCGTTCAACCAGCACGATCAGTTGCCATCCTGCCTAGACAGGTTTTGGTAATGAAAAAGGGAGGGATTTATCTTCCTTTGCCAAGTTTTCTGTGACTGCTTTATTCAGCAGTTCTCCAAATAAACTACTGCCTTGAAGAAGAGTGGTTGTGACAAGCTGCCTCTCCTGCGAGTTGGCCTTCCAGGTCTGGGAGAAGAGAGCGCGACGAGCTGCTGAGCCGGTTGTGTGGGCCTTAGGGGAGAATAAAGCCGTATGCATTTGTAGCATCTGCTTCAAAAGGAGGTTGTGGCAAATATTTTATTCAGCAGAGCTGGAGGTCTCCTGTCTCTAGAGGGCAGGAGTTTGTTGTTTTCCTCATACGAGGCAAGCATTGCTTATGCAAAAGGAAAGGATGTGGAAATGGCCTGGAGAGTCCCTGTTTCTTGACCACGGATCCTTTGGAGCGCGGGCCCCAGCGCGCGCTCTCCATCTGAGCCCTTGGCAGTAAGCCTCCCTTGCTTGCAGCGCTTCTGCCTCCGTGGAAATGCACCATGGCCTGGCAAGGTTTGACCCTTCTTTCCTGAAGGACGCATTCTTGTTTTCCCATTGCAAGCACCTGCCAATGGAGGGCCCTTCTCCTTCGGCTCTAATTCTGCTTGGGAAGGCAGGTCAGGCACGATCTCGCTGCCAGAGGGAAAGTGACCTCCGTCCTGGCCGCCATCCCAGCACACACCTAACCCACTGCTGGCGCTCGCTCATATGGGCACAAGAACCAGGACATTTCTTCTCCCAGCGTCCCAGTGGCGGGCTGAGCTGTCACCGGCAGAGCTCCCTCTCCTCGAGCGCAGAACTGGCGGGCTGGGACTGTAGCACACCTTCCCAGATGAAGCTTCGAGAGCTCCTCCTCAACTTCTGCGTGAGACACGCATCGCTGCGGTGGGCTGGCATGAAGAACGGGGAGAGGCTTTCTCTGACGAGTCTCTTGGCTCTTGGAACTCTTCAAAAACTTTCTGGGAGGAATCCTTGTCAGGAATAAGTATTACTGGGGATCCCACTGATGTTATGGGAGGACTCCAGCCAAACTGACAGCAGGCCTGATCCTTGGTGCCAAATAGTTCCCTCCCGTTAAGCATCATAAATGACTCCTCCAGTCCGCTACGTCTTTTGTAAGAAGAAAGAGAATATGGTACTAGCTGCATCACATTTCAAGCCTTGTAAAATCAGAAACAGAGCCTGATTTTAAGCCCACTAAAACCAACAAACATCAAAACCTGGTGCTTTGGCATGTTTCATCTAAAAAGGCAAAGACTACCAGAAATTTACAGCTCCTAGAGACGGCATCCCTAAAGCAAAAGTCAAGTATCTCCATTATTCTTCCTTCCTCCCCTCTGAGCAATGTGAGAAGAACGCAATTTATCTTTCTCTGAAATCAGAGGTAACAACAGATAAACTGTAACTGTCAGAAGAACTCTTCAAACTCCTTTTCTCCTCCATCATGACCTCAGCTCCGGGAAGCCCCCTTCAAGCTTCTCCTAAAGTCTCCTTCCTTTAGGAATACTTCCCAGTCGTCTTTTCCTGATGGACTACTCTAACCTGGGCTTTTCTGAAGAGATGTTGTCATCTTCAGATGGCTCATATATTTAAGAAGCAGATGCTCCACAGCTGTAAAGTCCGTAAGTAACCCAGGGGCCCTGTTCGCAGCGCGTAACAGAGCAGTAACACGGCATTCATACCCCAGCCACGATCCTGGCCCATTGGATCTTCCGGTATCTGACTGGCATATGGTAATTACTTGTGAAGAGAGAAGTCACCCCAAATGCATGGCATTTAGCATGCCATGTAAATTATTTCAAAATAATTATCACACAATTACTATGAGCAAAAAAATCCACTTAAGAAATTCTGTGGGAAAATGTGAATGTATTTGAAGGTGTAGATGGGGTTTAAGTGGACTCCCTTTGGAGGGGGGCTAGCGAGCCCCTGGCACAGCGGGAGGGTGCAGCTCCACCGCCACTGCGAGCGCTTAGCTTGAGACGGCTGTCGATGGCCGGACAGAGCCCGGCAGGAACCTCGCTCTGCCGCGCGGATGCCTGCACACACACTGCGGGTAGCAGCCCTCTAGATGCCACTGTGATCCAGCTGTCACTCCACCAGCCGGAGCCTCGACAGCGGTATCGGACAGCTGGATCCTTCCCAGCACTGATGAATTCAGCATTACTGACGCTGACCACTGGCGCAGTAAAGAACGCGGATGCCAAGCTGTGTGCCCACCCCTCAACCCGTGCTGGCTTCCCCGGTACAGCGAGTACACGTCAATGAGCCCGCTCTCCTTCCTGCAGACAGAACCCCGCAGCACATCGTTAGGCTTTTGTTTTCATTCAAATGGTTTAGTAATCCTAAACTTCACAGATATTTGGACATCCCTCCCCCAAGAAAACCCTTCTCCGTTCAGAGCAGCGTTAGAAGTGGCAGCTCCAGAATCCTCTGCCTTGGACCAAGGCCTAAATCCTTCCTGAAAGCCAAACCCTCATGCAACACCATAATTAAAATGACCGCAGAATGTCTTTTCTCCTGTGGCCTGCTCCACATCTGATTCAGACCTGCTGGGTTACGAGAGAGTGGGATCTATTAAGCTGTCTGATTTATGTTCATACACATCTCTGTCAGTCTGCCTTGCTCTCGGTTTGCAAAGATGTCTATTAATTGTATGTCAGGCATATTTCAAAGGGTGCTAATGTATTGCTGTTGTTGCTGCCGTTACTGCAGGTTGAAGCCCTGGCCATTGACCCATGATCCGCTGTACTCAGAGCACAGAAGAGGTTGCTGTAACTGGTCCGTTAGGATAACAAGTGCTGATTTCCAATGCTAATAAATGGGGACAAAGGTGAAATGCCCATATCTGTTTCCACATCTGTCTAGCATTTGAATTGGGAGTTGGTGCCTCTGTCCAGGAACACAAAGTGTTACAAGTGAGGGCTGCGGGTCTGGCCCCCTGCATACGAAGTTAAAGCTTCATCTCTTATTTGGACATTAAAGACTGCAGAAGAGACACGCTGCTAGGAGTCACGGTGCTCCGGTGAACTGCAGCTACTTGTAGGAGGCACACGTTGGAGCTGCCTTCAAGTAATAGCGCTCTTGCGTGCTGGAAGAGGAGGGTCAGTCGGTAGCTGGCACAGGACGAGAGGAGTGGAAGAGTTCTCCTTGGACAATAAGTTATTGCAGCAAGCAAACAGGGTGGGCAGCGCACATGCAGCAGGTTTCCGTAGTAATTCCTTGCCAAGAGGTCTGTGATTTAGGAAGACTTTTGTCCTGGGTTATCTTGACAGCTCTAGCAGTACTCCTTACTTCTGACTAGCAAGGCATTTGCTAACGACTCCTTTGGATGTACTAGTGTCACCCGTACCGGCTTCTGTGAATTTTTAGGCACTGCTTCTGATCTCATGTGTCTTGCTGAAAATCAGGAATAGCTTCTTTGAAGTCAGCAGTGTAAAACTCATGGAAATAAGATCGGAAGCTGGTCCTCACATTGTATTATGACAGTGTGGTGTCTATCGCGGGATCCTTTTCAGGACTACCAAGCAGTTGGCCCGTTGCAAGCGGTGCTGGCAGCCTCTAGGATGCGTGCACTGCAAAGAGATACTGCTCGGGTCCTGTGGCAGTTGCGATCTTTTCTTTCCTTGTGGACTGGGGTATGTGCGGTGAAGTCTGTATTCTCTGAAATATTTTTTCCTCATTGGAAATCACTGCTACAGATGTGCTTAGTGGAGATGCTGATGTTCTCCAGAAGCTGGGAGAAGTGTCCCGCAGGGACACGGTCAAACTGCATTGATTCTCTTCCCTGTAAGTTTTTCCGAAGTGTCCATTGCCAGCTACTACTGGAAAAAGGATTTGGTATGGGTCTTTTTATGCTCCGAATCCTGGGGAAGGATAGGGTGTTTATGGTCTACAGAACTACCCACATGGGATTCACTTCTGTCGCTGCCGAGACACTGTCTACATCACTTGACTTATAAGCACCTCTGCGCTGCCCATCTCTCCTCTTAGGAGCGCTCCTGAGAAACATGGGGGAATGGGTACGTGGTGCTGGGTTTTGTTCTGTTTCACGGTCTCCACCTTTTCCTTTCTCCCTTCTTTTACTTTGATCAGTCAAATTTGTATAATGAGTCTGGGTTTTGGTGAGGCTTTATTATACATGTACCCAGAGATCTTGGTATTAAGTGCGTTTTATAAATTAATAAATAAATATGCTCATTTGTTGTAGAATTTCTATTGTTGATTTGGGAACAGTAAGCTCTTGCAAATCTCAGCTTTCACCTTGCCAATCACTGTATTCCTGTAAGTGCACTGCAGTTATTTGGAACCTTTTCTGGGTTGGTGTTGGCATCCTTTTGCTAGATTACATTTATGCATTAGTACCATCTGTGCCTGCTGTACCTTCTGTGAGTTAGCCCTGGCCAAATGACTGGCATTTATCTGGAAGTGCACAAAAAAAAAAAAAAAGAAAGAGAAAAAGAAAGGGGGGGAAGGAGGAAGAGAGACAATAAGGACAGTACCTAGAGCTTTATGCTTGCTGCTGGCTCTCATGGGTCTCGGGGAGGAAGACACGCTGGTGAGCACAGACACC
Organism: Pluvialis apricaria; assembly: GCA_017639485.1. Lineage (NCBI taxonomy): Eukaryota > Metazoa > Chordata > Aves > Charadriiformes > Charadriidae > Pluvialis > Pluvialis apricaria. Next base: position 84,629,161 of record CM030010.1, read on the forward strand.
TGTGCTGATGTCCCTCATTTCAACTGATGATGAAATCTGCCGTGTCCTTTCTGAGTCTTTCTCTCTAAATAAGAGCTGCTTCATCCTGTCGTGCTATTCAAATAAATTCTCCCTACCCTTGTGTTCTAACAGAAAGACAAACTGCTGAGACTGAAGAAAAACACCAACTGCAGTCTGAGGGACAGTTTTGGATGGGTGATGGTCTTTTTCCAATGCGTTTTGTTCTGGTTTGGGCAGAGAGAGTTTGGCCCGAGCACTGTCTGTGCCTTTAATCTGTCAGCTGGTATTGACGGTTATTGACAGTATCAATTGTGTGTAAGAGTGCGGGTGTCACACTGCTGGGGTTATCCTTTTCCTGTCTGTGCGGAGTCATCTGTTAGTCAAAAAACCTTAGCCTTTTGCTGTGCGTTTCAACAGCCTGGAGCACCAGGGCTCGTGGTCCGTAGCAGCAAGCTGGTCCCACGGACCAGACAAGGCGGCGGTGGTGGCCAAGGGAGGTGCGTGGCCCACCCAGGGGGCTCTGGCCCCCGCCCCCCTGGGCCAGCCCGGCAGAGGGGAGGAGGGTCTGCACTGGGCTCGTGGAGCCCTTCCCGGGGAGCATGGCCCTCTGATGGCATGCAGGCCTGAGAGCTACAGCGGCTGCGCTTTGCCTGTTGCAGGAAGGTCAGTTTTTCAGACGTGCTCTTACTGGCATCCTGAGCTGCCCTGTTCCCCAAAAATACTTGTGGGCATTCTCTTCTTCACACTTTGTGCCATCTTAATCACTCTTACTTAAGATTTACATCAGGATGTATGAGAAGAACTAGAGCTAGTTTTATAAATATTTATATACATACATTTTCTTTGTTTTGTTCTGAATGACCACTTTCACACCGTGGAATCTTTTCTACTAAGAATATGATATTTGGAATTCAACATTTGCTTTTTCTTTCTTTCCATATGTTCTGTGTTAAACATATGCTGTGCTTTATATTTAAAAACTAGCAGCAGACTGAAAAAAATAGCCCACACCACAAAAATATGTTTGCTTCATTATTGAAAGCTTCTGGGTTTTTGTATTTTTTTTAACACATGGGGTGGGGGGGGAAACACCCTTGAGGACAATTTCAGAATGTGAAACTAACTTTTAAGAGCGGCGGAGTGAACATCTGGTTCTTCGTTTGCAGCACATAAAAGGCCTGTCAGAGCTCAGAGCTATACATTGCCATGTTAGAGGCAGTGATTTAGTTGTCAGCTTTGTAATTAAGGAAGGAAGCCCCTCCACTTCATTTAGGAATTGGCCTTTCAGTACTTGGGTAATACTTAAACGGGCCTCTGCTGAGAACCGGCACTGATACCAATGACAAATGGCCGGCCTCTGGCATCTCTGTCAATTCCCACCTTCTGGCCTGAAAGACCTTCTCTGTGACTCCCGTGTCTGGGATCACACGGGGTTTTCCCGTTGATCCTGTCCTGTAGGCAGCAGTCCCTCCATGCTGCTCGCCTTGGGTGGCGCAGCGCAGAGCTCAGTGCGAGATGTGAGGCACAGCCAGGTCGCGGCCGCAGCACCATGGGCCACCCGTTTTGCAGTACTGATGTGCGACACAACGTGCTACCAGTTATTTTATATGTGCCACCATTATTTTAGATAAGCTCCGCCTGTGGTTTTGGTTTGCCGGGAGGGGGGGGGAAATGAGGACAGCAAGTTCATCGTGAGCCAGATCAGTACGTGTCCCCAGCCAGGTCGGTGCCTGGAGCCTGCCGCCTCTGCCCCTGTGCGGCTCCGTTGGTCTGGCAGGAGAAGGCTCCCGCAGGGGACGGCGCGGGGACAGCCGTGCTCTGGGGGGGTCTATGGGGCTGCAGGTAGAGCCGGGAAGCATCTCCTCAGAACAAGTGCCGAACACTGACTGTGCCAGGCCATGAAGGCCATTGCCAAATCGTCCCCCTTCCACTAGTGAGCTCTGCAGAGCTTCCCGGCGCGTGCAGCGAGCTCTGGGCTCGCACCCGTGCCGCCGTGTGCAGGTGGAGGCGTGTGGCCAGCGCAGCAGACCCCATCCCCTGCTCAGAGAGACCCTTAGAAATGTCAACAGCAGAGGGAGAAAAAAGTTTTAAGAGATTTGAAAGAAATCATAGTCATCCTTGTAGTCTATTTCAAGATTGCTGCCTAAGGTAGTCAATTTCTTTAATTGGTAAAAAGAAAATTAACAATCACCACTAAAAGTTCCTTGTTTAGGAGTAGGGAAGTGGTACAGTATGTTTAAATCGAGGTAAGATTTAAAAATCCTGTGATAAATCTAATGGGTGAATTTAGGAAAGGAAATGGGGTTTGTAATTTGTTATATAAAAATGAAGTTATGTGGCTGTTGCTATGGTGACGCCTTGTTTATTGTACAGCAGAGTAAACTGAAAATTTGCTGCCTGAGAGCGCTTCAAAGTGCATACTTCCACCCCCCCCCATTGTTTTAGGTCTTTTTCATGAATGTTTAATTTGCTGTTTGGGAGGGGAAGAGGAAATGCCCGTCATCCTCCAGCTAGGTGTGAATATTTTAAACTATTATATGAAATCAGTGGTAATTTAGAACTTGTCTCTGAAATTACCTGGTAAATGACCACAGCAACATTTAGAAGTAAAAAGCAATGAGGTGTGCACAATTACCTTCTAAAGCTGGAGACACACACATACTTAAGCATGAATTTAATTATAATACGAGTAGATTGCTGCCTTTTTAAAATCCTATCTGGTGAGGATGACAGTTATTTCTGGTTGAAACCATAATAAAACAAAAGCCTACACCATTAAATTACAAACTTATAAATAAAATTCCCTTGCAGAAATAAAATATAGGTTTAATTATTGTAATCAGTTGCATATTTCAAATTATATTTTCAAACACATGTCGTTAAATTAGCAAAGACAGCTTTGTGAACTATCTTAAAATGGCTTATATGTATTAAGCTGCAGTTAGTAAAGGGCTGATTTAAGTTAAAGGATTTTTAAAATCTTAAAATGACGCGGGCAGATTGATAAGGTGTCTTGTACCAGTCATACCAGAGTTCTGTCAAGCCGGGCTATCATTCGTGTATGCAAGGCCTTGCTGAAATAAGTCGCCCTATTAAGCCCCACTTTGCTCGTCTAAAACTCCTTGCTTCCAGTTAGACCTTTGCAAACCCACTGAGGTGTTTCAGAGTACAAAAACTTCAAGACCCGCTGTTGTGGCTGAAGGCCGGATTAAGCAAACGCGCTGCCCACATTATTCCTTCCTGGGGGAGGACTACGCAGCTGCGGTGAACACCAGTGTGTGCTCTGAGTTGCTGTAATGGGCTAATGAACTGCCCAGGTTTCTTGCTCCCATCATCTCGAAAGGTGTAAACTCTGAGGAGGGTATGAACAAAGTACTTCAGCTACACAGGACAGAAGCTGCCGTCAGTGAGGTGGGTCTTTTCCTTGACTGATCCTTTTTAAAATCATCGGGGCTTCATTAAGACACCGTTAACATGGGAAGGTGTACAAAATACTGTCAGTGTCATGTCACACTTCATTAAAACATGGGAAATGTAAAGATACGGGAAAATTTTGCTAGGAAATACATCTGCAAAATCTACCCAAATCATAAAATTTAAAAAACCAAAACCACGCAACTTCTACCCCACAAACCAAACACTGACATGAGAAGTTGGAATGTGGTCAATCTCTGTACTGAATCAAATCTGATTTCAAAGCAAAGGCTTTTTAAAATAAACGGTCTTCCTGCAGTGCTTGCAACCCAACTATCACAGCATTATAAATTAATGCAAAAGATGCCAAAAGGGCCCTTAAGCAGAAAACGTCAACACGCAAACGTTAAGCAAGAGATTTACAGAAGAACTTTAAGTCTCCAGGTCCCACCGAAAGGCATCACATCCCGTATGCCCTTTCGAAAACCTCAGTCCTGCTGCCCTGGATAAGCAGATTTGCTGGTGAAGCACCTTCTCCTTCAGACCAGACTGAATTGATGGGGACGGCTGCTTCTCTCCCACCCGCGCCTGTGGGCAGAGGGCGGCCGCGGAGCTCAGTGCACACTGTGAAGCCCCACCAGACTGGAGTCGTACCCGAATCGCTCCCACCCCTCTCGCCTCCCTTCCCTTTCACGTGAAGGTACAGCAGAGGTCTCGGACCGGCACGTGGTGGTACGTGCCATATGTGCTGCACTACCTATGCACAAGAGGATGAGTTAGGGACAGAGTGTCAGCCCTAATTGGAGTGAGCTGTCAGACCAGAGACGGGCTGGCAGGTTTGAAAGTCTGCCACTTGGACATTAAAACACTCGCATGCCAGAGCTCCTTCTCTCCCGAAGGAGAGCACAGATTACACTCAAATGATGAGGTTAATGTGGAAAGAAGTGGCTTTCGGTATGACTACAAGAGACAGGCTTTTTAAAAAAAGCTTCTCAGTAAACAGTTGATTGGAGTGAAAGGAGTGCCTCATGTTTCCATAGGGCAAGACATGGAACAGGCGCTTAGGAGGTTTGAGAGTTTCTTCCTAAGACCCGTTAATAAAGTCCTCATTAATAACATCTCTTATGAACAGTAAGGAACCAGCAGAAGCTGGCTTTTGTAACAAACACAAATTACAAAGGTGCGTTACAGAGAAAACATCAGAATGTAACTTGGATTGGAATCCTCCCCCCACCCGACAGAGACCAGATAAAAAGCTTTGGCTGAATCCAGACCTTCCACGGCTGAAAGCTGGGGAAGACTCCACGCTGCAGAGGAGCCCATTAACTCCGCTGTAGTCTCCCCGAAAAGAGCCAGCTTAAATTTTTTCCCACAAATTGTCACCTTTGAAGAGGCTGGTTAAGGCGAGAGTAAAATGACTGGGTATTGATGAAAGAAAACCAAACAAAAATCCCTTCGCTGCCAGAAGTTAGGGATTTACACTTCACTGGCGGCAGCACTTGATATTTTAGGAGAGCTTAGTACAAATGTCTGATTTGTTTGGGGAAAGCCCTGTAGTCCATGTAAAGTTTGCCGTGGGTGAAACACGAGCAGGGAGGAGAAGCAATGCTTTCGGGGAAAGCCTGGGGAGGGGCAGCTGAGCTCAGCCTTTCCACCGAACCTGCCTAAGACTGTCATTGCATCTGCAAAGCCAGGACAGACATCTGTAGCGTACCATGGGCCAAACCTGCCACCAATTCTCCATTTCACTATGATTTATTGTTTCAGATGGAAGCAGTGTTTATTATAGGCATCAAAAGCTCATTGCTGCATTGTGTCATCTCCTGGTGTCTTAGTAAAGTAAGAACTGTAGAAGCCGGGTGTGAGATTAGCACCAGGAAACACTCAAGAAAAATATTTATGTGAATGATTGAGGTTTCCTGCCTAAGAGCACTCTCTTCACTGCGTTATCTTTCCTCTGGTAAGAGCCCGGGTGAGAAGCAGACTAGAAAGCCAATGGCACTGATGCTCAAGTGGTGGCCCACAGCTGAGCGTGGTGTGTGCCTTTGGCTGGAAAGGGGCTGTTGGCTTTCTAGCTGGCTGCGGAGCCCTGGCCCCAAGCACCAGACCTCCGTGGCTGCAAGCTTTTAAAATCAGAATAGCCAGGGCTGTTACTCTGTGCACCACTCTTCATTCTTACGAGACCTTAAACGCAAGACCCAGTTGTAGCTGTGCTCGCCCATGCTCCCTTGCTTAAAATTCTTGTGAATGAGAGCGTGCAAAGACTTTTTCTTAACCTGTGAGCAGAACAGGGGGAGGAGGTGACGGAGCAGCATGTGGTGTTATGGCGGGGCGCTGGCCGCTGTTTTCTCCTCAGCAGAAATACACCATGGGCTCTTGGCAGTTTCGGAGGGTGAGCAAGGAAAGAGGCGTGTGTCTGTGTGTGCAGAACGGGCGCTGGCACAGCGCTGTTCCTCTGCCGCGTACGGGAGGGCTTGGTCAGCCTTTCCTAAGGGGGCTGCTTTTCAGTCCGACAGCGCTCTGCCGCCATACAGGTGCTGTATTTGCTAAAGGGAAAGCCTTTGCCGTCATGCTCCTGCCTGCGTGTGTTCTCCACCTAAGGGAGAGGTCACCAGCCGGCACTGCCAGGCTCACTGGGAGCCTTTATCAGGGATTCAGGAGTTCCCTGGGTAGAAGACATAGGATGTAACTGCATAGCTTACAGTTTTCGGGAGGAATAAATTCTTAACTTCAATAAAAAAGAAAAAATCCTCTGAGATCTCTTTGAGAGGATATTCTCACTAAGGCTTCAATACCACAAGCACAGATCAGAAAAAAATGTTTCTGTTCTTTATCTTTTTCTTACTTCTTCCCACAGACAAGTGATTTGACTATACCTAATTAAAAAGAAGGAAAAAGTGGCGTAAGCTTAATTAAGATTTTAATTCAGTTACAGACCATAGGAATAAATCACTGCAGACCTCATAGTGACAACAAGAAAATACAGTGCCTATTCTTCCTTTGTAACAGAGATAATAACAAGCGATGAGGAATCCTGAGAGGAGAAAGGGACAGGAGAGCTTCTGCCCCGTTGTGGGCCCCCGCGGGCACAGTGCGGTCGCAGCAGGGTGACACCAGCGGTGGCACCCGTGCTTCCAGGGCGGGGGGACACACGGGCAGGCTCTGTGAAGGACTGCTCCTCCTGCCTCGTGCCGTTCTGCCTCCTGTGGACTGGCTGATCTGCGGCTGTATGTGCAAAAGGGCAGGAGGAGAGAGGCCAGCTTTGAGAGAAGTAACGAAAAAAGAGCAGGTAACGGGTCTGTACTCTGTGCATGAATTCTGTAAGGGATTAGGCAGCCAGCTGTATTGGCACGTTATCTCAGAAACGTATTCCTGGCTGAATACGGCGCTCTGGACACAGCAGGAGCTCCACAACACCCCGGCCTGTGGGACTGCCCACACGCACCCAGCCAAAATAGCCCTGGAGAGACGCAGTGTTAGCAGCTGCGTGCAAGCAGGACTTGGGAGCTGCTCCTAAGACCTTACATGTTTGTCAGCTCACAAGTTCCAGTGGGATGTTTTTAATCACGGGGCTTGCTCACCCACCGCCAGGGAAGCACAGTCCCTGCGGTTGGGAAGCGATACCCTGTCAGCACCTGGATTGGCACGTGGTGGTGCCAAGCTACACCTACATTCCAAAGGAATCCCAAACTCCTTGGACCACCCGAGCACTGCTCCTCCCTCAAAGCTTTCTGGGGCAGGGCATGCCACAGTGCTGACAGACCACCGGTGGGACGTGTCCCAGCTGTGCTGAGCGTGGCAGCTCTCCTGCAGCCAGCCCGCCCTGTGGTAGGGTGCGCGTCGCGCCACAGAGCAGCACTTGCCTAGTTCTGGTACCAAAAGCAGGCCCAGTCTTGTATTGCAAGTCCCCCCATTTCTCCAACAAGCCAACAAAAGTATTTATTTCTGACCAGCACTTAAAGGTCCAAATGCTTCTCTAATTCAGTTAACCCTATGTTTACACCTACAAAATCTGGAGCAAAGTGCAGGAAAAGTGGCTTTCTCAAATACAGCTGTAACTCCTAACTCTACTGCTAACAAGAACCAGAAGAACTGCTACAAGTTTGGGTGGGTTTTTGGAACATGGACACATCCTTTGGAAAAGCAGGCGAGAAACTGGGAAAATGTGGCATACTGGATTTTTTCGCAAGCTAAATAATGGCTTTCCTTAGCATTTAGTACTGCCTGCGAACGTAAGAATGAAATGCAAACTCTTCTGAGCTCTATGGCCTGATCATTGCACGTGGGGTGGGAATGAATGACAATGAGGCCAAGGCAACTTCGCTTCCACAACCTAAGCAGACATCTTTTTTTTCCATGTTCAAATCAGCCTAATAAGATCCCCTGAAACAGACAAAAGTGTCTTTGAGTAGCACCTCAGCTTGTACAAATTATATGAATTTTTAAAGTAAAAACCACAGTAATTTTTAAAAAGTAGTTCTATGATTTTATATTGTATGAAAAAAAAAAAAGACGGGCAAGAACATACTCCTTGGCTAGTAAGTTCTCTGAAACAAGCCTTACTCTCAGACGATTAACGTGATGTTTTCAATTCCAGATAGTCCTTCAGAGGAATTAACAAAGCGTTAAAAAGCAGAAGTGACTGCTCTATTTGAAGGGCTACTTCCTTCTTATTCAGGATGCTTAATAAATTGAGCACTCTGCGAGAATAACTACTCATATCGCAATCCTTAAAAAAATTGTATCACGTCAAGATTAAAAAAAATGTTGTAGAAGGAGAAAAAAGTTCTGAGTTTTACAATATTGCATTTCAAGGATTAGAAAGGGGAGGTGGAAAATATATATCTAAACACAGGCAAAATCATCCACACACACACCCATCTCCCTTCATGTTTGGTCCCTGGTAAATGGCGAGGTTAAACTACTTTGGCCAGGGAAATCAAGGCAGGTTTGTCCTGTGGTGAGCGCCAGGGAAGACGAGCGAACCGGTAGCTCGGACAGGCAGTTCGCGGGGCTGTTGGCAGACAGAAGACTTTGGCACAAGACATTTGCAGTTTAATTTCAATAGGCCGTTAAGCTCTTAAACACATTAAGCATATCCACCAGTGCTGGCAGAATCTTTCATGTCTTCGACTCTGCCACTTCGGTGTTCCTGCTCCTGGCCGGGCTGGGGGTCCCGCTGGGGACTGACCTCCAAGCGCTCTGCGCCTTCAGTTCCATTCCTTCCCTTAAAGGCGAGCCTGGGTTTGTGTGCCTGGGCGTGTGTGTAGATCAGCATTCAGCCTTACAAATACCTAGCTTTTTCCTTTCTAAGCTTTTAAGATCATTCACTGACTGGGTAACTTTGCAATTCTGGTCTTCTTGCTGTCCTTTTCCCAGGCAAAACTACCTGCTGTCACTTATCTAGGGTTCTTTGTGTTATCAGCTCAAATGCGGTTTTAAAGCTCCCACTCCTGCACAGTGATCTGTCCCCAGTGCGCCAGCAGGGGTATGATCTAGTGCTTGGCTGGCTCTCGCTCTCAGCTCCCAGGCAGACACAGTGTTTTCTGCTTTCCCAGATTTTACAGCTGTGCCTTAGGTGACCCCTTTGTACCACGCAGAAGGGGCTCGTGCCGTTCTGCCCACGCCTCTGGAGGCCGTGGCACTAACAGGCCGCTGTGATGGTGTACTGGTGGGGGACTTGGGAAGCACTTACTGTGAAGCCGTGATGTTTTTATTAAGTCCTGAAAAGGCTAAGAATAAAGAAAACGGGTCATAGTGTGTCGAACAGGCACACGAAAAACGCAATTCAGCTTTCCTGATCTGCGAATCGGGCACCTCCCTGGGAGCCCTCAGCTCCCCTTCTAAAATCCAGGTTGAAAACTTTTAGCAGAAGTCAACAGAAACAAAGCCAAACAGTCGCATATCACCTATGCAGGATTAGCGGAACAGGCTAAAGCTTTTCAGCTTCACCTTCCAGCTTACACATCCTTCCTTCGAAAATGCTAATTCTCACACGTGATCCTTGCCAGCGAGACGAGAAGTTGTTTCAGACAAAGCAGTGGCTGAACAATTAGGCCCCGAGTGGACTGCGACATGGACAACATTCTCAGATAAGACATTTCCATAAAGAAAATGCTGTTCCTGAATAGTGACAATGTTTTTTAAAACTGCATTTTTTTCTTTGGAATCAACCTAGCTGCAGTTTCAATCACACACTGTCAGCTGAATCACAAACCACAGTTGGCTGGGGTTTTCCCCCTCTTTTCCTTGTTGAGCGAAAGAAAAAGAAGTTGCAGCAGAAAGAGAAAAAAATAGCTCAATAAAAGCCAAGGATGGCCCAATGCCAGAGATGCTGGGAGCCACCAATTCCTCCTCTCTTACCGTACCCTCTGGTGACTCCACATTGATTTCCTCAGAAACAAGCCGTTCCACAAGAAAGGAGCTCGGCGCAGCCTGATTCTCTACGGACTGGTACCTTGAAGGCACCCCAGCACGGGTACCCAGCCATGTCCTCAGGGAGCTGCCTGTGCCACAGCTTGTCCTTCCCGGGAAACACCGCAACATCTTTTTCTGCCTGGCCACTTCTTCCATGGCACTTACGGGCACCGAGACATCTGCGACACGTCCGCTGTGCTGTACAACGTGCCAGGCTCGTTCCCAACGCACTGGCGGTCAGCACGCCTGTCCCCTCCATCACCGCACAGCACCATCACCTCCGTCTCAGCAGCACACCTAGGCCAAAGTGTGGGATGTGCTCGGGCAGGCTGCGGTGGAAACCAGGCTTGAAAACCTGTCCCCAGCTGCCACCGCCGCTCCACACGCCTGCCAAGGCCAGGACGGCGCTGGGGCTGTCCACGACACCTCCACCTCCCTCGCAGGGGCATCTGCAACAGGTGCCGCGCTGGAGCCTCACCGGAGGACGGGACTGAGACAACCGGACAGCCATTTTAGCTAAGCGTGCAATTGCATTTTCAACATAATTAGGTGCCTAATTGTGTGCCTAGGCCTAGCTGATGTATTTGCACGTGTATCTAATTATGATTTATCTAAAAGCTCTCTGGCCCTTAGTGCCTTGCTCTCTAATCTAACACAGAGGCATTCATAAAAGTGAGAGATGAGTTTGAGTGGTCGCTTTCCCCTAGCTTTTATTTTAAACTGAATTCCTATTTATCTGGGGGTTTTTGAACAATTCAAGCTGACTGAGCAATGGGAAAACCCCAAATAGCAGCATTCCTGGAAGACAAGCACAGTTCTGCGCAAGCAGCCATGAAAAAAAGAAAAATTCCGGGGGAAAGGGCAGGGTGAAGTTAATAAATTTCCATGCGAGGCTTCCAAACAATGCTGATGTTGGACTTCTCCAGTGGTGTGCACGTTACGTAAGTAAGAGCTCATACCAGCCATCACCAAGGTCAAAAGGGATCTTCTTTCAATAAATGTTAAACGGGAGCTGCAAAGATAGCAGCTTTCGTAGGGAAGCAGCGGATGTCTCAAATGTAGTACATAAGAGCATCGCAGCAATGCAGTTTGTGCTACCTACGTGAGCCATGCGATCACTTCAAACTTCCCCGGTGTCTTTTCTAACAGCAGCTGGGAAAGGCTACAGTAATGGGGTTTGGTTACCAACTATAAACCTCACTGAACAAGGCAAAACAAAAACCCACAGATTTTTCCCTTAAATGACATTTCTTTTTACTGAGACAAATTCTCAGGCTCCTCTCTTAGCATTCTTCAGCTGCCTTTTAACACAAAACTAGCTTAACTCAGACTCCGTCAGATCCTCAGGGCCAGCTGGGCTACCCAGGCAGAGTCAGACCTCTTAATAGAAACAGCACTGTGAAAACGTCTATTATTTTCCTTCAGTGAAACACTTTTTAACCTACAGCATCCAATCATTCTTTACAGTGTATGATGTCAAAAACACTTACTGCACAAGCAGAGATCTGTGTTTCTTTTGCCACAGACAATAAATCTTTAGTGTCTTCTCTTGATACGCATCACTCCACTTGATCTCAGGAGGCACCATACGTCTCTCTCTCCCTTTGCCTCTTTGAACAAGGTCACTTTCCAGTGATGAAACAACTTTTCCAGAAGGTATAGTGTTCAATAATTAATATCTACCGATAATAGCTTCCCAAAGCAGTGCTTTAAAACCCTAATGCAGGCTCCTCACAAACTTACAGCACGAAGAACCCTGAAAATAGACTTGACTAGTACATCTGAAAATAGCCTCAAAAACTTACGACGCGTATGACTAAACTCACCACGGATATAAACAGATCTGTATCCGCTTACACCACAAGGAAGTCCAGTGCCTCCTCTCTCAGCAGCCCGCATTCTTTTACTACAACTCTGAGGTTATGTCATGCATACGGTATCGCCTGCTGTGAATAGGGAAGTAGAATACCTCCCCTTGCTTTTGCTGCTGCATGTGTAGGTTTTGTAGCAGCAGTGTCCCAAGTGTTAAGTTATTCAGGAAGGTGTCCCTTACTGCAGGCTCTGCAGAACAGACGGTGAACCACAACTGGGATGGAGATCCTAACCCAAAAGTTCTTATGAACACACAGAGCATGATTTCTTATTGCTGTTACTGTGTTGTCTTCCACCAGTCACTTTGTTACTGCCAGGCTGGCTTTTACAGGGCATCTCCAGTGAAGTACCACTTGAAAAAAGCACAGAAAGTACTGTATCCGCGCATGCATCTTTAATACTGCTAGCCTAATTAACAAAAGTGAAGCTATCCAGGGCGTGCCTACCCATGTTACGATTCCAGCTGGATTTTGATGTACAGACATAATCCACAAAGGGCTGGGGGAGGAGCAGCCCATGCCTACACCTCAGTTTTTTCAGGACTCTCCCAACAATTACCAGCCAATTACCGGTACTCCAGAGCACAGCAGCTCGCAGACCTTCCACGCATTGTCACCATCTCGGGTGCGGCAGCAGGGTTTGCAGAGGCACTGGGAGCCCTCACTTTCATTCACCCAAATGTTTCCTGAAACTCCCGTAAGGAGCACCCGACTGGGACCAGACCTGGGATGCACACTTGAAGCAAATTTCTGCACTTTCACCTTCATGAGAACATAGTCTCGTCAACAAAACTTCCCTGCTGCAGTGATACAATATACTGCTTTCCTCCTGGCTTTCTCTGAGCCCAAGCCTAATACTACTTTTCTTTCCCTAGGCAGAGCATGTATAGTTTTATACATCAGGAAAGACTGAGTTTATCTCAGATGTCAAGGAAAAAACGCATGACTGTCTTGTGCTCTGTTCACCAAGATTCGAGGGATGCAAATCCACAACAGGCAGGTAGGTATTAAGAGCCACTTAGATACACAAGTCCTTGACAGGCGTTTGCAAGGCCAAAATTACTGAAATTTGCTCACTCTTCCATTGTTTTCTCTCTGTTTCCCTTCCCCAGAGTGGGAAGGATGGTAACTAGCTTTAAAATATCTGGCATGGCTAATTCATTCAAAAGGGCAGAGTCAGTAGCAAAAATACCATGGGGAAGCCAATCTCACACCACTTGCTCTCCAGTTAGTACCCACATCCATTAGCAGTTTCTTTTACTCTGCTGAGCACGAGTCAGTGTATACCACTGCACTTTTAAAGCACTGAGATATGAGAAACTAGATCTAGAATTCCTGGAATTCACAGAATACTAGATCCAAAGGAAACCCGGTCCGTTGTATTCTCCTGTTTGTTTACGTGCCTTTCTTTCCTTTTTGTTATAAATATTGTTATCAGAGGGAAAATCCTTAGTTGCCATTATCATCTTAATAAAATGCCCCATCAAGTTCATTAGCCACCTATGATCTCTGACCATCTGCTTGGGGTACCTCTCCGTAGCATTACCAAAGGAACCGATGTCTGCTGCTAATGTGCAGCAGATTGGTTGTCAGGCCTGACCCTGAGTATCGTTACGAAAGTAACTGCACAAACTAAAGGTCATGCCCGTCAACTGCCTGAGAGTCAAACTGACTGTCAGCGGGCAGAAGCGTTTGTCTATGGATGTTATTATTTTATGAGTGAAATGAAGCTGTGATAGATGCTCTGGTTTAAGGTAGCCCCCAAAGCTCTCGGGTGGCAAGGGCAAGCGGAGCAGCCCATGGTGGCTGCAGAACGGAGCCACAACAGGGCAAGGAGGCAGCGCTGGAAGAGAGAAGGGAGGATGCGTCCTAAAACATAACAGCTCTCTCATGGGGTGAGCAGTTGTTCTCTAGTGGCAGTACGCAGGATTTCTGTATGATTTACAGACTTGCTACAGGGAAAGACCTGCCGCAGAGCTGTGTAACATCCTAGGAGCCCTTAGGCTCTTCTGAAAACTTTCAGCCCGAAATAATCAACTTTCTTCTAGGATCATACTCTATTTCCTAAAGATACCTGTCCATCGTTTTACAACCATTCCAAATTTTAGCAGGTTTTATGTTGTACTATAATGTAAAATAAAATATCATCCATCTACTTTGGCAGAGAAAGATATAAAATGCACTACTAGCTACCGTGCACTTTCCACCTGCATTTACCCTCTCTGATCAGACAGTAATATTTTGCATCCAGCAAGGGAATTTATATTTCAGGCCGGAAATTTATATCTCAGGCCATTAAAGAATTTCTATTGTTTCCAGGGGAAAAAAGTGATAATGAATTCCAAGAAACTCAAATCCTTTTTCATTTGATCATACTGATTTAAATTGCGGGGTTTGGACTGCTAGACTAAGTAATAAAGGTAGAGCAACATTGTTGGAGCAAAATACAGATAGAACTGTGTATCAAAAATAACATTCAGCTATGAATGAGAACTCATGAGCCCTAGAGTACCAGCAGTGCAACGGCAGTTGAAGCACCGTCCTCAGAGGGTGATGTTAAACATGGAAAGGCTACAGGTCAGCGAAACTGTTACTCATCATCTGGTTAGCTGTCCGACAGAGGCTGCTGAAGAAAGACGGTGAGCTTAGCCCATTTAAACTTAAGTGATTGATTTTCATTTAGCATTTGTCCACCACAGTTATCAGAAGTTGCAAAATTCATTTCAGAGTGACTTGAAAGGAACCGATCGTATGCATCCATATATACTTAGTGACACGAAGCAGCATTAATAACTCCATTACCTGTAATTGAATTAACTTTTTTAAGACTGCGTTTAAATTACGTGACAGCTATGACACAAGCCATCAAAAAGCAGCACATTCAATATTAAAATTAAATGTTAAGGCTGAGGGCGTGCCATTATGTCACACCGTTGAGGGACAAAACTCAAATGTATTGAGACATACTAATTTATGGATGGATGTCAGTGTGAACCTTAAAGTATAATGGGCTTTGGCAACGTATGGCACAGTCACTTCTTTCACTAAGTAGCAATTTCCCCTTTAGACAAAGCCGACAAACAGACGAAGATGAGAGGCGTTATGTTACTTGAAGGCACTCCATAAAGATACTGCAGCTGAGTTGTTCAGAATATATTATGGCTTATTAAGACTCAGTGATTTTAAAACGATAATAACTCAAGTATTTAGGAATTTTTTGTTAATTCTTTATGGATCTGTAGTTCATAATGGAGTTAGACATGCAAAAACTGATTTCAGAACAAAAATAATTTTGCATTATGGCAATACAGTAAAGGGATCTGAAACAAATATCTTTTTTGATCATTTTTCTTCTTCTTCCTACTGTCCGCCTCTAGCATACGGTTGTCACATTCAGCAGCATGTGTGCTTCCCAACTTTTTATCTTCTTGTTCATTCCTTGATTCCGCCAGAGCTGTGCAATCAATGTCAAGGTAATGGAACAGCTCCCTCACCCCGCCTTCTTTTTGATAATGTTGTATTAAAGCTAATGAGAAAATTTGTCTGCATGAAATTATTAACGTGTGCAACTGCTTTCAGGCTTTAGAGACTCTTCCATTGGTACAATGAGTATCTGGGTGGGCATATTTGAGCATATGCTGAACTCAATTAGCTACAATTTAGCACAAGCCTATACTAAACTCATCCTAAATGAGTAAGCCTCCTTGAGGCCTGGGCTGCCACAGCTACCTGCAGGTGATGCTAACACCTTCTAGGTGATACATAAACTCTCACTTTCTAAAAATAGTCTTTTCAAGATGTTTTCACAAGACTTTCCTGTTGGTTAGAGAGTTAGAGCCCAGTGAAGTCAAAAGAAAACTACCCAATTTCTTTTCACCTCGTTCTGTCACCAAGTTTCCAATCCCAGAGCCTCTCTAGATCCTGGTCAGTAGGTGTCCGTCATCACCCGTCTCTGTTTATATAAATTATTTGTACTGATATCCTCCAAATGGCAGTGAAATCACTGTCCGAATCTTCTACAACATGCCAGATCACTGTTGAAGAACGCTGGGACCTTTCACTTCTGTAGCTATGAAGAATCCCATCTCTGACAAACTATACCATTTCTAATAATCTTTGGGATCTCTTGTACTTCATCCTCTTTACCTGTGACTCACAGTGAAAAGGCAGGCGTAGAGCTATGTCAAGGAACCACAGTCATTACGTCACTCCATCCTTGGGCTTCAAATTTGTGACGAGGTAGAAGAAATGATGTGCAGAAAATGAGCAAGAGTTGCACACAACAGTTTCGAGAGGCAACACAGTACGCCAGGAGGACATGATGAAAGACCCTTCAGATTGTTCTGTGTGCTTCTCCATTGACGGCGGTCCCTACAGCACTACAGCTGCTTTGTACAGGCTAGTTTTGAGCGAGCCAAGTGATTGAGCTCCATTTCCCAGGAAATTCTTGGACTCAGTTCTCCCTGATTATAGGCCTTTTTTTTCTCTTCCTAAAAACCAACAGTTACACCATTCTCTCTAGTCTGGATTATCTCATACCATTCTTACTTGTTCTGAACACTCTAAGAGCAGACTTTTCAGCTCTGGAGTAACTAAATGGTTGCCACCTTACAATGTTTGCATTTTGCGTTGGAAAGCAGGACACGGCATGGCCTGGCAAGAAACAGGAACCGTCTGCTGTCATTCGCAGGGAACTTAAAACAAAAGGTCTCTTCAGCCCCAACTCCACTGCCATACATGGGATTGACCATGTAAATAATCCTCTGTAAAGAAAGGGAAGACTGCAGAAATTTGTAGCGCAGTTTGAATCTGCACAGAATTAAAATGCCAGGCCTCTGTCACAACGTTTTCTTTTCTTGCCTAGTTTATATGCTCAAATCATAATTTAATATTTCTTCCTGCAAACAGTACGTTGAAACAGCGTTACTGGGATTTCTCATGTAGTTACGTAGCTGAGCTACGGATAGTTGCACCTCCATCCATTGTGGCTGTCCAACAGTAACTTGTGTAAAAATAAGAAAAGGGAAGAGCCAAGGCCTGAACATTAACTCATGGGAACTGTGAAAGATACAAATGGCAAGGTTTGGGTTTGCAATCTGCATGTTTCTGAATGACACAGACGCGTGCTGCGCTTCGGTGAAACCTGACTTAAGTCTGCAAATCAAAGACTTCCATTTGAAAGGTAATGTGAGTAAATGGCATATATAGTCAAACTGGATTAATATACACATCACCATAAACAGAGGTATACGTGGTTATTGTGTGGAAATTTAACCTTTGTTCACAGTGGTTCATTTTCATCCCGTTTTGCCAAAGAGTGTGTGGTGCCTCTGTGCCTGTAAATGTTTCTACAGTTCTTTGTATGCATATATACATATAAGGATTTCATCATACAGAAATTTATTTATGTGTAAATTGTGTGAATGTAAATATAAGATAGGCCATATGTCCCAAAAGTTCCAAAAGAGCATCTGATGTTGATACGTAGACAGTGTGCTAAGGACCTTCCTAATTAATAACCCAGATTAAAACCTCTTGGCAATCAATTAAGATTAATGACAGAAGTCACTCTCTATCCCCCTACGCCCGCGTCTCAGGCTGTGAAAACCCTGGGTCGTGAAACTTTAATCCTGTTATCTGCTGCCTTCTTCATCTGAAAAGCCTACAGATTAACACAGCAGACATTATCGAATTTACAGCCAGCCGCTCGGACAGCTGCCCTACTTTCCGCAGTTAATGGCAAAGGAACTAATCTGGTTAGGAGCGTAGGACTAGTTCATAAATCTGGAGGCCCAAGACAGTTAAAGCTGTCACGTCTCTTCTGCAGACCAGCGACCGAAGGAACCTGTCAGCTTTCTTCTTGCTGCTTCCCGAAGGTAGCCAGTCTCTCTGCAGGTGGGACTAACAAGGTCCTGGGCATTAGCACAAACGATGTGCCCAAGCTGGAGCTGGGTCTTACGGCTGGCTTTGGTTAGGTACATACTGCCCTCTCTTCACTGCAAGCCGGGCAGTCATCAAATGTAACTGGCTTTGCTGCAATCCACTCCATGAAAAAGATGTTTTGAGGAATTAAGAAGACAAATTTGTTTTTTCCCTTTTCAGTCATGCCCAATGAAACAAACAGTTATTAACAAAAACTGCACTGCCAAATGAAATGGTTTCTTTTTAGTGCAGCTCAGAGGGGGAAGAATTGTAATGCTTTTTAGGGTGGCGGAGAAGGTCTTTGACAGCTGTAGCAAATTCATACTCCACCCACAAAAGACTGACTTCTCCTTTCTGAATAGGCATTATGCCTGTGCTTAAGTTGCCACGATGCCCGGTCTGGTGTATTTGTTGCATTTTAGGAGGCCTAAAGCACTCATCTTTCAGATAGCTGTTTCTAAACTAATAAAGACAGCAAGGATTCTTCTGGCAGCACACTCTGGTGGCAGCTCAGCTTTTTAAAATGCTCTTTTGAAGTATATCATGGCTTCACAAAAAGTACATCCTGTGCTAGCCTGACAGTCGTTCCCTGTGGACCATCAGCCAGGCATGCAGCCTGCTGCTGCCTGGCAGCACTGGTACCACCAGCGGTGGCGTGCCTGCTCACCAGCACTGCTCTACCGCCAGGCACCCCTCCGCGCAAGGGCTGCCCGAGCCCAGCTGCTTGGTCCACTGTACTCTGGGGGCGTACTGGTCAAACCAGTACAAAGTCATGACCTGAAAACTGGCAGGTACATTTCTTTCTTTCTACTGTTTCATTCATACAAGTGTTCATACTCGTGCTAGTGAATTCTGAAGGCTCATTTTAAGAAGGGCAACAGCCCTCATCTGCACAAACGGCGGGAGCGCCAAAAGCCATTGCCTACGTAGATGGAAAAACATCCTTGTTTCTCCTAGTGCCCAAACACCACCGTCTTAATAAAGATGATTGCTACTGCTGTCATCGATAGGCAGGTAGCAAATCCAACTATTAAGATAAGCACTGTAGCTAGGATGGGCCTCCTGGATGGCCACCTGCAAGCCACTTTTAACAAAGCGAAGCCGTGACACCCATTTACCACGAGCATCATTTTGGGGGAAGCACTACTATCTAGAAGTTTTAATTGCAGAATATTCTTCTGGGTGTTCAGCACAAGAGAATTCTAGTAAGTTCATAATTCTTAATCGTGCTTATCTCTTGTCTGTCACTCGCCATTTTAACAAAAGGAGCAGGTGTCCTCTCCAAAAAAGACAACTCTTCTTCTAGGCAGGCCAAGGCACAATTGTTTTCCTAAAATGTAGTTCAGCGCTTCGCTCAATGGGATGCATTGCTTTATGTTGGAGACCAACCTCTGAATTCAGTCTGAACAGGGCAATTTAAAAATGAATACTCTTATAACGTTTTCTTCCACTTTCTGTAACAGTGAACTTAATAATTTTAACAGTAATATGGGTCTATTCTGGATGTTTAAGAAGTTTAAGCCTCAGGTCTGCACAAACAAATTCCCACTTGAAGAAATGGCAGAAGGAGTATTTTGGCAGAAAACATATAAGAAAAAGGTGCTCCCCCCCCTCCTAATCTCACACATTTCATAACTAGTTTTGCATCTTCTTACCATTGCAGCAATTTAGAAGAACCAACATAAACATAAACTTTGCTATATGAGTGATACTGAAGTTTCTTTTTAAAACTCTCAGTTTCTTGAGCATAATAATTTCCCTGTTCCACGAAAATACACTGCATGGTATCATTGAACAAGGAGCTCCAGTGAACTGAGTTGTAATAAGTTGTAATATGAATTACTGCTAGGTGCAGTTTGATTTTTTAAAGTTTTAAACAAAAAAGTGCACTACTACTAATTAGCCACAGTAATCTTACTCTGACTGTAACTTGTTATTTCTCTACGCATTTCAACAATTTGCAGTGATTACAAAAAGAAGACAAATCACCTTCATTTTCTTGAAGGAGTTCCTCCTTGGTGAGGAAACGGATGAATAGTTCTGGTTTTAGAGAACACAGGAGTAAACCAGAAACTCCTGCTGCCCCCAGTCTCGTTCCTGTTCCCATGAGGCTGTCGGAAGGCAGACAGTGCTCAGTGCGAGACGGCCCTGAGGCCAGTGACGGTGCGGCCAGCCGGGCAGCTCTGCTGCAGGGGCGGGTGACAAGCGGCCCCTCGCACCCTGCGGAAGCGGCGTGTGCGTGTGTGGAGGGCGACGGCACTGCCAGGCACAGCAGTCAGGCTTTTGTCTCACAGCAGCCACTTCGCTCTCAGCTGTAAGGCGCTTAAAGCCTTGGCCTCCTAACAATTACTATTCCTCTCTACAATTGACAGACGGAGCTGATGATTTTGTATTTTGTGCCTGTCCTCAGCGTAGGGGTTACTGAAGAAAACACAAAGGTAGTGGTAACGTGCACCTCATTGCAGAGAATATAATACCATCAAAGTGTTTCTAACTGTAAAGTGTGTGATGCTAACAGAGTTACAATGCAAAATAGAATTCTTTTGTATAATGTAGAGATGCTCACAAAGTAACATCAGCTTAAAGAGATGTTTGTACTAATTCTGCAGCCATTACTATAAAAGAACCTCTAAAGCAGGTAAATGCTAACTAAAAGGAAGTTCAAGTGTCTTCCTTTTTATTAGGCTGTTTTGTAACATTAAAAAACCTGCAAGTATTCTATAGTTCTACTACAGAAATTCTTCTAGAATTGGCTATAGGCTTTTTTTCCTTTTACCAGTTACAGATACTTGCATCCCAATAGGACAAAATCTTAAATACAAGTGCCAAGACATTTGTGTGCATAGATGTGCCCAGGATCAAAATGTCAGCCACTACCAAATTGCACAAAGCAACAAGGTCATATAAAGAATCTGCGAAAACCCTGGTGATTACGTTTAGGTGCTACACTACGCATCCGAAAATAAACAGAAGGATTTAGAGCAAAGAAGAGGACCCTAACACTCGCATTGCGAACCTGCGCCAAGTTCTGTTCTCGGGCAGTAAGAAACTTGCTGGAAGAGGTGTTCCAGTGCAGAAACAATGGCAGACGCTCCTCCGCACAACCACTGTAACGTCACACGCATTCAGCTCCGCTTCCTAGCTGACCCTAGCACTGGGGACCGCACACTGCCATGACCTCAGTTAAAACCCTCGGACAGTCAGCTGATTTATTAAAGTACCCCAAAACTACTGTGCTTCATTCTTCAGTGCCCCTTTAATAAAAAAAAGGACAGAAAGTATAAATAGGAGTATGAACGCAGGGTAATGCATCATTTATAAATTATCTTGTTAGTGCAGAAAACAAAACATGGCTTTGAAAACAAAATCTCCTGCTGCGGACTCCACTATGTTTGATGGAAGCCCTTCAAAAGAGTTCATGGCTTAATGGAGGCTGTTTATGTGGGGACTTCGATCTGTACCTGCTGTCCCCTGTCACTCCCTGGAAACTTGGCGGCAGATGTTGCAGCGTTAAGTTGTCTCTGAAGTGGCTCTCTGTCCTCATCTCGCCACCACAACAGAGTCAAACTATATTAGATCTCTTTATTTGTGCCTGAGGCATGTTTGGGAGCGCAGCTGTGTCCACCCCCACTCTACCTTTAGTGTTTCAGCCCCCAGGCGGCAAATGTGAGACCAAAACTGTTCTGCCACTCTTAACTACATCTGCTGACAATCCTGCAGCCTCGCTGCAGGCTGCTGAGGACCTGTGCCTCCGCTCTCAACAGATGTCGGCAACAACCTGCTAGCTCACACCTGGACAAGCCTCCCTAACCTCACGGATTGCTCGCTGAAAAATTTATGACTCAAAGGACTTCCATCCACAATCAAAGCTTCTTGGCTCGACCACGTGCAGCCCTCAAACTGGGCCACCCTCGGCATTGTCTAGCAACGTGGCAGAGGTGGGAGAGGAGAGAGAAGGAAGAAAAAGCTCACTCTGCTTTGATACTTCATGCCTAAATTTCAATTACTTGATCAAGGACTCGAATTCAGCAGTGAATTCTTCTACAAATGGGAACTACCAAGTTCTTAAACAATAAAAGGAAGAAAACAGACCAGAACAACTATGTGGCTGCTGTTTACCGGAGCAGTGCTAACGAAGTAAGTACGCGTATGCCTGTGTCGCTGTACATACATGTGCCTGCTCACCTATTCACTGATGTAAACCCGTCGGGGTACAGCATGGGGTCTCTACCAAGCAAGGGAGGAACAAGTAACGAAAAGTAATTTTTTTTCCCAAGGTATAAAATAACCCACCAGACAGACCTTGCACTCCTACGGCGGCACAGGTCACACCTTAGGACCAGTGGTTTCGATTTTATTCATCAGTATAAATTCTACTCCTTTCTTCAGTGGGGATACTGGAGATTAATGAGCTACTTCTCTGTTTTTCATAAGCCAAGATGTTGGTCTCTGTCTCCCTGTCAAGTCCAGAGCAGGCGGATGCCTAGCTTCACAATGGCTTAGGAAAGCCTTCCCTGGCAGGCAATTTTTACACTACCTACCTGTCCTTATGGTCAGAAATCCTCAAAACAGGGCCTGACTGACAGTTGTTTAGCTTGTTCAGGCACCATTTCTTTTACATTCCTGTTTACATTGCAATTTACCTGTTACATGGTATTGTACTCTGTATTTTGTATATAGATTTTTTATTGTTAATTCTGCTACATGTAACATGCATCATTCATGCCAACAGTAAATAACTTGCCAACGGGACAACTAGAATGATAACACTGGCATTAGCCTGTGCTCCCTGCTTCCAGCACTGCACTTTTGTCATTCTTCCGACATTTGTCCTTGTCTTAATTAAATCTCACCTTTTTTTCCTTTGGAAAAGTACCAGATTTCATCCCAGGAAAATAATCTAAATACCAATTACTTCTCGTTCTCTCAAAGGTAACTCCCTCCCTTTAATCCCTCTCATTCTTTTATGTCATCTTTATGGTGTACGTTGTGAAAATAGTGTTTTCGCACACTGCTGCTTTGTGGTATGAGAGAATCTGATTTGTCACACCCATCTGGGGCCAATTTCTTGACAGTCTTTGTAGCAGAGGCCACTTTTTCAGGGGTCATGAGTGTACTGGAAGAAAGGCTTGTCGGAGAAACAAGTTTCCTCACCCTTTTTTTTCTGTGAAAGTCGCCTGTGGCATGGAAGTGTAAATCTAGATGAAAGCAACTTGCATGAAAGTTATCGGTAGTCACTTAAAATTTGCTGTGGTTTTGGTATTCTGATTGCCAGACTCTACTCTTACAAATAGCTGGTTATAAGAAGGATTTGAGTGTTTGTTACAGAGAATTTACATTGAATGAAGAGTGTGCTATGTTTTTGTTTTCCAGCTGAACACACAGAAAATACAGAATCCTTCCCTCCATTTTCAGGAGATGCACGTTTCTGCAACAGTTCTGGGCTGGTGTGACGCATCTGTCAATGCATTTTGTTTCCCCAACGCATTATTTTTCCTGTTGTGCCATTCTTTTGGCTGCAGTGCTTTCTTTAGTTAAGGTCACGTAATTACCAGTGTTCAGCAGGCGCTAAAGCCTGCCTGTAACATGCCCCCTTGGCCGACCGTAGCGGTTACACGCGCCACACACAAACCTCATCTCCTTGCTGTGGTCGCATCAACGATACTCTGTCGTACTGTCTTCGTAACAGTGCCCACAGTGCATCGAGTCGACCCTGTGGCAACAGAGCAACCAGACTTTCAGTACAATAAAATCAGTCAACAGAGAGCACACCGCACCTGCTAAATTACTGTCCAAGGAGATCCATGGAGAAATTTACTGGCAGAACTGAGCTCCAATTGCTTTCAGCCAGATAAGCAAAGTATATACCTGGGCTGTGGTGCTGCTCTTTCCCATCAGTGAACGCGAGGTACTGCACGCTCACCTCCCCTGGGAGCGGAGTGGCTGTGACCTAACCCACGTCTGCTTCTGAGCGATCTAGAAGTAATATGTTTATTTGCCAATATTTTGGGCTGAATTGCCACATGTCCATCTGGGATTTCTCCCACATAAACGTATTTGTTTTTACAGCATGCATACAGCACGTTCATCGCTCTCAGGAAGCCTTGGACCTGCTGGGCACATGGTATACAGCTGATTTGTGCTGCACGGTGAGTCCCGCACGTAGTGAATGCAGCAGGCTCGCTGCGAGTGCCCCGGCTGCCTGTGCAGGACATGCATAGCAGCTCGGATGCTTGTCAGGAGCATCCCGCTCCACACGGATGGGTTGCAGAGCTTCCGTGGGTGTGTGCACAACACATCTTCAGGACTTTCTGGTGGTTAGAAAGGAGTTACAAGGAGATGTATCCTTACTCCCAGCTAAACCTGCGTATTCTTTGCTTTTACTTATTTAAAGCAAGGTACTTATGGACCCGTGTTCAGTTTTTAAGAAGCGCTTGTTACGGGTTTGCAAGTGACTCATGGCATCTACAGTGGAAAATGTCTTTATTTTATGCCATTTATTATGTTTCCTTGTTTGTCAGACTTTTTGCAGTATATTGTTGTATATAATTTTTTTGCTTTTCTTGGCTGGTAATGAGTACGTATGTTTAAAACTTAGTACAAACTGTAGTTTTAGGCTTAATTAGATACACATTGAGATGGACCAAGTGCCAATAATGCCCCTGTAGACTTTAGTACTCTTACTGTACGATACGTCCCTTTTTTGGGGAAGGGTAACAGAATGTGGCAGTAATGATGATGTACGGCATATAGGGCTATAAACTGCTTCCGCTATTCATCCTGAGTAGGTGTTCACTTTGAGAATAGTACATTACACTTGAATGGGAATACTTGAAAAATAATGTACAGTTCAGCATGCGTAAAACTGGTGAGGCAGACAAAATCCAGCCTTTAGTACAAAATTATATTGTACTGAAGACTAAAAAGATTACCTTAATTGGCGTATACCACTTCTCCTGAATGGCTGGTGAGGTAGGCTTTGGTTTAGGTGGTTTAGGATGAAAAGGTTCTTCTGGTTCTTCTGGGAGTTTCACCACAGCATTTTTTGCTTTTTCTAATCTAGCCCCTTCTTCAGTGGATCCTTTATCGCCCCAGCGAACCTAAGAAAAGCCAGAGTTCAGATGTAAATGCACTGTATGCAAAGGATAAGGACGCTGTTGCAAATAACAGAAGTAGCTGAAAAAGTTTAAATTTGGAAGAAGTTCTGTATAAACAAGAGGGGGAGGTACTGAGGAAGATGTTCCCTCTTCATTTTTGATGACAAGCATTCTTAATACATTTGTAAACATGAGTCTCTCAGTAGAGAAAAGTCAAGAGAAATACTGAAATAAAATTCTACCATGCATCAGAGAGGCTTTATAGGAGGCAGCAAAATTTGGGAAATCTTCTCTAATTAATGACGTAAAAATATAATTTTCAGTTCTGATTTACCCTAGAATGCCAGACCTTAATCTGGCACCAGTGAAAGCCTAGATTTTTGTCACCACAGATTTCCTAACACAGCATGTTTGTGGAGAACCCCAATTCAGATAGAAGGCAATACTTGAGCAAGTTTTAACAGAAGCTCCTTGCAACTGCTTAGGTCTTCAAGCAGTTCTGCAAGAAGATACATACTGGAGAAAACACAGATGAAGCAGTCTAACCTGCATAATTAAATGTAAAAGATGTAGCAATGTATATTTTATCACTGCCACAAGCATATAAAATATATACAAAGTGTTCAAAGAGAAAGGAAACCTGCGTTATTGCTGTTGGTGAGACAATCACAGGTTTCCACTTCCATAAAAGGTTGTACCTACTATGCTGTTAAGAGGAAATACAGGAAAAAACCCTCCCTGTAAGAAAGGATTTGTCTTGCTACAGCAGTCTTATTTCATCTTGTACTGGAAACACCATGCAGCAATCTGAGCAAGGATGTTTGCTGTACTGTACTAAGAAACAAACCTAGACAAGACTCTTACTTTATCATCCAAAAAGAGCATCTAAAAGCTACGGCTGGAGTTTGAAAGTGCTTAGGAAAATTGGCCTGGATTATTTTCAGTGCAAGACTTTCTGAATTATGCCATCTGCTGCGATCTAGCCTGTAAGGAGGACCTGAGCCACCTGAACCCAGGAAATTAAATTCTGACATTACACCTTGGGTAAATGTGACACGTATCACACATCATGAAACCGTTACTGGAAAACAGCTAACCGTTACTGCAGGCCTCCACCAATATACTTGCTTTTTTCAGGGACCTCCTGCCTGGAGATGCCAGGCTTGAAAAGAGAAGAATCCAAGAAAAATCTGAGAAGACTGACCTTCCACCCTCAGGGAAGGGATTAAGAGCATCACTGCACACTGCTTGGGAGGTATGTCAGTTCTGTCTTGCTGCCCGCCAATTCAAGCACTTGAAAAGTAAGCAGAAAAACAGTGGGATGCAACAACTCTCGCACTGCAAAGGGGCCCACTGGGAAAAAGACATGTCCCTGGTCTTCTGCTACCCGGGAGGAGGGAGAAGACTGCTCCAGACCTTGCTAGGGACGCTCTGTAATGTGCCGGGATAACTATGCCATAGGATGGGAGAAGGAAGCAGCCTGACTGAGTGCCGCATGTGGAACGTGCTGATATGAAAAGTGGGGAAAATACGTAGGCAAGCCAGAGTCTAGCCTCCTTCAGAAAAATGAAATACCTTGGAGGAAAATCTTGTCATTCTGTCACCACCACCACATGGTTTTTACCACTGTAATCTCAGTGTAGAGAATGACAGCAGTGAAGTACGACAGAGCTTAATTTAGTCCTTAATACTATACCTCACCATCATTTCTTAGGAGGGGAGTTGTTTTGAACCTTTCTGTTATTTTGAACTTTACTGTTCGGCTTGCTTAGTGCTATCTTTTTTTCGCTGGGGAATCCTCACTCTGCAATATTAGAACGGGCTTTCATGTCCAAGTAGGCCCTGCTGAGTCATTAAAATGCATCTGTATCTTTGACTGTGATCAATGGTACTTTTACAGTGTTTTTTATGAGGCTGTTAAAATGCATTTTAAACACCGTTAAAACCATTTAGAGATAGGTGGCAGATCCCTTACTGATAAAATGACCTTCTTCAGTTTAAAGCGACTTCACCCAGAAGAAACCTGCATCTGTGGAATCTGACAACACAACTTTGACGTAAAAACTTACTGCCTGTAATGGGAGGTGTCTATAAATGACATCATAGAACTTTAAAGCAATGCCAAAAGGCAGATTGAGGAAGAGTGAACAACACTGGCTAAATTATTCTGCACTATCGCAGGGGTGTGAAGCTAGTGGGAAAGGCAGGAGTGAACGAGTAACTACACCGAAAGGAATACAGTAAGCAAAGAGAAGTAAGACAGGAGCGGTAAGTGGAAGTTTACTCATTCGTTCTCTTCTTTTCTCTATGCAAGGAAGCTGCCAGAAGAATCAAGCTCCTAGAAGACTGGCAGAAGAATAGAGCACAGAGAAACAATGAAAAATAGACAACTGCATTACCACGTGAACTGAAAACAGGGAAGAAATGTAATGACTAGTCCAGGAAGCTTTTCGTGGGCCACAGCACACAAACCACATTTAACTGACAGGTAAGGAATAACCTCCCCTCGACCGGCTCACCTTCATCGTCGTGTGACTGTTTTTTTTTTCTCTCTCGTTTCCACTCTTGCTCTGCCCCGATTCACCCAACGAGCAACGTGCGCTCTTGAGCCAGTGAAAGGTATGAGGTCTGATACCACTCTGTCCGAACAGCCGGGACGGGGCTGCTAAGCCAGCGTCTCCCTCAGCCCCACTGTTATAGACACTGCAGGACAGAGGTAACTTACACTCCATGCTCAAATGCTGAGGCATTTATGATGCGGCACCCAACCCCAAAATTTGTTAGTACTCTCTGGTCCTAGGGAAGGACGGAGACACAGCTCCACAGTGAGGTGCCTTTCAAGAGCCCATGATTGTGTTGTCAGCAATTTCATTTGGTTTACATCTTTAGCCCTTAGTCCTGCACAAAATTCCTCGCACAGTGAAACAGTTTCCTAACCTAATCATTACTTTCTGCTCTCTTCTTTGAGGAGGAGATACTTTATTTTTGCCATGTGGTGACCATGCGTTTCTTTATGGTACTGATGTTACTTGTGTTCACGAGGTATCTATCAGTTCTCTGTTTCATTGCATAAGATCCCATGTACAAACTCTCACGATCAAACACTGGAACCCCTCCTGGATCTCCCCCTGGAGGCTCATCATGGCTCCCGTTAGAAATCCAGGCTTGTCATTCTTAACGTTGGAAAGTATTTTCTAGTTTGCCTTTGAAAACCACTGCACAAAATGTTTTCTTTTTCTAAAATGTGAAGCTCTTCTAAATTAGCAATGCTGAACTGCTGAAGGAAGCACATATAAGCAACACAGCCTTAAACTTGCAGGTTCTACTGCTGCGTTTAAAAAGAACTCAAGCAAAGCTGATTCTCAGGCCAATAGCTTTAAAGTTTCATCAAGATACAGCAATATGGCCTAGGTGGGTATTTCAGACTGAGACAGTTTCCGAGACTGAAGTTAAAAACTGCAGAAAAATGCTTTGCAAATGCCATAAAGGCTGACTTGACTATAAAATCTGACATAAGGACGTGCCCATAAGGATGCACATTTTTCATTCTGTTTTAATTAACATGATGCTATCATGTCTCTTCAAAGACAGGCACTGTTGTCGCTGTGAGTTCCTTTGGGATCAGGCCTCTCCTTAGCATCACCATTGTCAGCGCATTTGGCTGGCCCACAGTTGGAGGACTTCTGTTTCACTGTAATTTCTTCCAAAACATTCCGAAAAGGCTCTCACTCTCTCTTTCTCATTAGCTTGATGGAAAGAGCATGTCTTCAGGCAGCTATTTAAAGTTCCAGTCAAATGGAACTACTGAAAGCTGTTCTTTCATAGGCAAGGTCAAAATTGTTCGATACAGTAAAAAATTTTACAAGGCTTATGTCACTGGGAAGGAAGCACACATTATGCCCTTGTATTTTCAGTACACTTTAAAAGTCTTTGTTTCCACCATTTGCAGCACCAGAGAGCTCATGTTTTAGTGAACTGGCATCTCCGTATTGTACAAACCTCCATCCTTTTAATTCCTCCAACTCCTCGTCCACCATAGTAGGAAGCATCCACTGTGGGCCATTTCTTGGTAGGCAAGGGCTCTTGTTCTTCTTCCTGTCAATAAATTCCAATAACATTTACTTTAAAAAGATATTCCCCCCCCCCCCCCAGTGTCTTTTCAGTATATTTCACTAGAGTTCACAGAGAGTAAGTTTTCCCATGTTAGGTGTGAAAGATCAGCTATTTAGGTTCCCCAAGTGTTTACCGATTTCCAAACAAAATCTGGTCACGTTTGGAAATGTTTTTGATGTTTTGCATAGGAAAAGCATTGGTGGCAACCATTAGGGAAGTCCAAATGGGAAAGCTAACCGTGCATTCTACTGACAGTCATTCAAGTGCCTCGTCCTTTTCCTTTCCACTAATAAGTAAAACACACACAAAGAAAAGGATTTGCAGTGGCTTCTTCTACAGAGAATATAATGCCTTTGAAGAGCCAGATCATCAGCCCTGCTCATTGGGATTCAGCAGACGGTGTTCAGCAGATCTGCAGATAAAGGTTACGCAGCCGATCTCAGTTTCCTAAGCCAACCTTTGTCAAACTCGCTCTTGGCTGCCTCAGCTCAATGAAGTGTGCCTTATCGTGGACTTAACTGTCAGAGTACACTTGAGTACGCTCAAGCAGTTGGCTAAATCAAGACCAAGGGGCAAAAATACTGAAGACGAAGATCCTCTAGTGCATTATTACACGTAAGAGGGAGAGAAATTCCCTTATAAGGGTTCTTCAGCATCTAGAATGCCAAAGCTGTGGGAAAATGCTGTTTAAGTCACACAGGAATCTTTAGGCTGTTACACAAGAGCTACTCAGTCCTTCTGCTTTCGCTGCAGAATGGGAAAAATAATGTTCAGCTATCTTGGGATAAAGCCCCTAAGTATTTCTGTGGATTTGGGCTTAATTCATGCCACTCTGAGATGACTGAGACAGAACAGAGATTTGGACTTTGGCCATCCTGCTCTCAGCTTAAGGCTTCCCATGGGACAGTCCTTTCTTTTTCAGCAGCGAGGACAAAGAGCTGGATTTGCAGCGCACAGGAAAGCACAGAGGAGTGGTATTGTGTAACCAGCGTGATGAGGGCAGCACCATCGTATCGTACCGTACCTCTTTTGGAGCTGGCGGAGGTGGAGGGGGATCTTTGATGACCTGAAAGAGCCAAACATATAAAAGCATAAGGAATTGCACTGGCAGCATCCAAAAGCCAACAGAAAACGGTAACAGTGAACTGTTTCCATCTGAGTCCCCCACATCTGCTCGCAAACTGGCAACCGCTGCTGCTGAGTCCCCTGGGTATCGATTATCAAGGCCTTCTGGAAATTAACACCATCAGTCTAATAGAAAATAACATCAATTGACTGGCAGACACTCTTTGGGCAGACGTGTCTGCCACTTTGCTTCCTGACCGGATAAGACTCAGTCATTCTAAGTAATAGCCAGTGATGAAACCCTATGGAGTTAATTAGCAAGCCCGGGAGGAAAAGCATCCCAAGGTCTACGTGAGGTCTTGCATAATCTTGGGCCAAGATGCCTGCCTGCTTCTTTGTGCCATGCCGCTGGATAATTTCTGGCCCAATGACAAGTGTGAAATGCCTTCTGGTAGCTCAGGCTTCACCTCTAGATGTCCAGATCGTTTCCGCAGATCTCACGTTTCAGATCGAATAATTTAAGTACGTAGCTCCTTGGCTGTTTGGCATGGAGTGCCTGCAAGTGGGAGTTACGTTCACAGGGCTTCTTAAACTGTTTCTGGGTAAGGCCCGCTCCTAGCATAATGCACTTACACCTAAATTTAAACCTCTACCTACAGTTCCCTCCTGTTCCCTTTCTCATATGCATAGTGCACATCTCCGGGAGTTCCTCGGCACTGACAGGAACACACTGAGCAGTACAGCCAGGCGAAGAGGAAGGCAGCGACCCTCCTATATGAGTAAGATGAAAACTGAATGCACGGCCATTCTGCCACAAGAAAACAAGGTTTGTAAGCTAAAAAGAAGTACTTCAGTGATATCAAGGCCTTTTTTGTGCTTGAATGTGGTAGAGAAATTGCTGAAAAATACCCTATGAATATAAAGGAGTCTTTCTCTGCTATGCCTTAGTATTATACAAACATAACCAAAACTGTCCATGATGACAGACATCTAAATCTCCTGATACAGGATTAAGTACTGTGATTGAAATACGTCTCATTTTATTCACCCTGTGCTATTAATTACTGTACTTTCATTTACTCCACCACTACCTATAAATAATGTCACTGCACAGATGTACAGCATCACACATAAAAGAAATGCATACTTCTTGACCAATAATCAAGAGTTTTTCTTCTTGATTTACATTCCAAGTTACAGTTCCACCAACACAGTTACTCGTTACTGCCTAAACAAACAATAGAATTTTAGCACTGGATACAGGAATTCTATCAAATAAAAGAAATAAGATATGGCACCCTTGGAAACATTTTTCTACAGCCCTTCAGGTTTAAGATACCAAATTGTTCATCAAGCAAGCTCACAGTACTTTGAGTGGATTGGAAAGTCAACTATGGATCTTAACCAGACATCCCTTTGCTGCTATGATGTTGCCAAAACATGCCAGAAATTACTTTTCCTTAAATATTTTGAATTACTGCCCTAACCTTACAAGAAACAACAACACAGAGGGATCATGGGACAGAGTCTGAGAGACACTTGGATGCTGAGCAAGATTTTCAAAAGCATGAAGATATTTAATTCTCAGTGAAAGCAATTAAAAGACTGGAAACAGTAAAATGGTACTTTCCATATGTTAAGGGTCACCTTACCTTATTTAATCCCCATTCTTATTTCTCTTTTGCCTGTCTCTAATGATTATCTTAAAAAGATGTATTTCGCCACCAAAACTGCAAGCTGTACAGCGGGGAAAGGCCTAGCTAGGTTGTGGGTTTATATAAACGTATATCGAATGGTATTATCACTCCACTTTCTATAGTTCTACAATTTTTAAGTCTTGCAGTCTCTCCTGAGCAAAGACAACTTTGCATAGTAAACTTCTTTGTGCTGCATGCTAATGTTTGCTTGGGCCCCACGCCTACTGATATTCCTATACATATATATTCCTAATTTCTATCAATATTCCTATATACAGAATCAAAATTTCTACCCCAGTAAATCAAGAAAAACCTGGTTTGGACCTCAATGGGCTTCAAAAGTCACGAGTCAACGACAGGTTTTGTTTGACTCTCTGAGCAAAGGATCTAATCCTATGCCAGCTGCTAAACTCCCTGAAGTTACAGGGTAAACTTGATTTGAAGCTCACCAATACATTAATTAGCTGCTATTTCTAATAGCTTCGGAAAATGAAACTTGTTTTAAATGTGACAGTGGTGTGAGAAAATAATCTGCTTTGAGTAGCAGATACTCACCCCTGCTGACAGAAGTGGAATGTAAATGCCCGCATCCTTATGTTTCCACAGGATCCTCATACTCACACACTCTCTCTCTCGCACACACAAAGATTATTTTCAGTTTTGTGTGATATTTCACATGAAATCAATAGAAAGCCATTTTTAAAAAAGAGAAATCCAGGGAACCCATGCAGCTTTGGCAGAAAACAATGCAAATGCAGCATGAAACTGCACGGATCATAATACTGCAAATTAACTTTTCCTGAACTTAATTCAGATTGTTTAAATATGGAAGACACTGAATAATGCTGCTGCCTTATTAACCCCATGTAGAGATGGATTACTTCCTAATTTTGTTTTGTTTTGTTTTATTATCATTATCACCAG
Organism: Pluvialis apricaria; assembly: GCA_017639485.1. Lineage (NCBI taxonomy): Eukaryota > Metazoa > Chordata > Aves > Charadriiformes > Charadriidae > Pluvialis > Pluvialis apricaria. Next base: position 84,661,681 of record CM030010.1, read on the forward strand.
GCAAGGCTGCACGTTATTTATTTAGTTGCAAAGAATGAAGACGAGTTTGGAGGAAAGCTGATTTCTTAAAAAAAAAAAAAAAAGAATGAAAAAAAGTTAGTTGCTTCAGGCAACAGTCCCTTTGATCTGCTCATTAACACTTTTCAAATGTTCGCGTGATGTGGGCATTAGGAAATGTCAGCACCAGAGCCTGAAGCCAGCTTGATGCGATCATATGTTCTGATATTGAGGGAAGAGTGAAAGAACTGTCAACAGTGAACTGCCTTTAAAAAAATGGGGGGGTGAGGAAGAAAAAGAAAAAGGAGTCCCCCTACCCCAACCTGCAAGTGTATGTGGACCTTGTAGCAAGGAACGCTGTCAAGACTGAGTTCTAGCAAGGATGAAGCAGAGTGCCCAAACCACCTGAAGCTCACCGCTCTGCCTGCAGGCGCTCGGGATTACGCGCTCATGTGGCTCCAGATGCTCATTCTCTTCTGTCCGTAACACCTTTTGCCTCTCTTCTATTTGATTCTGAAGCCTGAAACGCTTACAAGGTTTGAGGGCTACTCCTTTATTCCTTGCTCCTGTTCCTTGTGCCATGAAACCAGATGCTCCACTCTGCCGGGGAAGCGGACTCAGTGGAAGGGAAGAGGAGGTCCTGACTGGCCCTAAATACGCTGCCGCTCTTGTCCAGGACACCGGCACCAAAGCCCAAAACTACATAGCCAGAAATGGCAATAACATGTAATGTGAGAACCTCAGGCACAGGAGCGAGGGAAAAGAATGGAGGCACAGTATAACGATCTGAGGAAACGGACATCAAAACAAGAAGAAAGGAAGAGTCGGTATTTGGTAACAGGTTCAGTGCAACAGTATGTGGTTTTGGAACTCAGTACTGTTGTAGCAGTGAGTCCTAAAATTACCTTTTCTTTTTAAAGAAACCACTAATATCTATGGGAGATGGGAGGAAACAACAGAGGGCACTAACATTTAAAGTGCTGCGGTTTTATTGCTCCCGTAGAAGTCAGGCTGCTTCTTTGTAATAACTCACCAATCTACAGCTCAAGACTTCCCTAGAAATAGCCAATTACACCTCTACCAAATACTGTATCCAGAAAAGATGCTCAGGGTCAGTTACTGTCCCTTAAAGTAAATGTCAGGGAGGAACAGATTTAAGCACAAGGTAAATCCAAGGGACAATCTCTCACAGCTCGGTGCAGCTCTTTGTGGAGATGTAGCTCCACGCAGGAGATCAGCCCAGACAGAACGCTGCCTTCATGCCACAGTGCGTCTTCGGCACCCAAGGGGAGTATCTTTGCTCTGCAATGCATTATAAAGGGCACCTACTTTAGTTAATCGGGTCCTCGCTTAGGTATCCCTCCACAGCTCTGCACGATGTGTTGATGTACACCTGTAATGTAAACTGAACTCCTTTCACTTACAACAGGCACAGGCTGGTGCAGCTAATATTTTAATGTATTATACTGGCATAGCTACCAGAAGGGCTGGAAATTAGTATTATAGAACTATACATTCGACTTTTTTTTAAATGTAGGACTTTGACATTAAAAAAATCCAGAAAGGACCATACTGACTGTCATCACTGGAAGGAGATTTCCTGCTCTCAAGGGACTGACATACTGCAATCGCTCTTTACCGTAATGAAAGGAGAATGCATAGTATATGAAGTTGTATTGGACCATGGGGACTGGCCAGCAGAAGCACTGACTTCTGAACACTCACCAATGGGAATGGTATTTTGATTTTTTTCACTCAGTTGTACATGAGTAAACCTGATGCTGAAAAAGAACCCATCCACTTGACAAATGATTAAAACTGCATGTGCAACTGAATAGGATGTGACCAACTGCACTTCCAACTGTAAAAGGCTGATTCTGGGCTAAGATAAATTAGAGACACGTGGATTATCTTCTGACAGTCATATTCAGCTAGTGACAAAAACCAGAATTTTAGTGAGGTAAATTGTTCTGAGAGCTCTGACAAACTAGAGGAACATTAGGTTTCCTAATACCAGGCAACTCAAAAGGAAGTGTGTTTGTCTCGGGGCGGGGGACCACAAAAAAAAAGAGAAGTCAGGAAAAGGACAAAAGAAAATAAGCTGCTTTCAGAAAAGCAGCTTTTGAGAAAGGATCCATCTCCCTCTTGCCCTGCCCCAGATGACAGATCTCCGTGAAGTGCCTAGCTGTAGCCACCTTCTACAGACAGAGAGGGTAGAAACTACGAAGTGAGAAGATAGTCTATGAATCAAGGGTAGCAATTATTTTAAAATAAGCAAATAGGAAGCTTTCTTCTTACTGATTTTGAATTTCCCTTTTCCGCAGGAAGGCCTATGATATAAAATGAAGTAAAATGACTTACGGACAACCTGCCTAGATTTCTGATGGGAGTGTACTGTGGAGAAGGAGATAGAAGAGAGAGTCTTTTTATTATAGAAGAGCTCGCTGTTCTTGCTTCAGAAACCCCACCCCGTGAGGATGCAGACAGGGGCCAAGGACTTCTTGCCCTAGGACAGCCTGGAGCCTGACGGACTACGGAAAAGCTTTTGATTATGGGGGCTTCGGCACGGTCAGGCGAGAAGGCCAGTTCCCCTGCGGCCCCAGGTTCCACAAGCCCGAGAGGAGACGAGGAATACAGGAACAGCTTGGAAGCAATCTCCACTCCCAAAGTCCTCAGTGCTGTCGTCGAACTGGATGAATTATAAACTTCACCAGTTTAAAAGCCTCAACACTCAAGGAGATGGAAGGAGAGTTAGCCAGCATTGCTGACTGCTGCTACAAGGATAAAGAGCGTACTCAGATGAGAAGAGATGCAATGCGTGCAAGGGATTATTAAGACCTAAGGGATTTCCAACTGGAGAGCCCATAATGGACTACAAATACCAATTTTAGTGATAGTACTTTTAAAATTGTCCTTGATTTCAGGATAACATCTGCATACCATGATGGCCAGCAACTTTCAAATAATAGAGAAAAGGCTTTTATCGAAGATTTCACAGAAATAGAACACATGTGCGCGCTCAGTAGAAAGCCAGTGAGCAGCACACCAGCGTGCTGGTGCTGGTTCATATGTGTGCAGGTGTCAGAAAGCAGAAGCACTGCTAGGAGTGCAGTCCATGGGTTTGATGCTGGTCTCTTCTTCCATTTATTGCCTCTCACTAGTGAAAGAAAACTCCCTCTACAGATGGTTTACATCACATGTAGCTCTCCTGTTACTTAACCTATTTCCTACGGTATCTGTGTTTCCCAACGTGGTATGAGTTATAATCATGAGTCATGCATCCAGTGACTTTTTTTAATAAGTCTTTACTCACCACTTTGCAGCAGAGGGGCCAGAACCACCAGAGCAGACCGAGTGCCACTAACAGTAACAGCACAAGAACAGCAATTAGTGCTGCTACTCCACTAGACTGCGAAGAAAGCAGAAAGACAGTGTCAGTGGATATTGGGAATAACTGCTGCCTGGTTTTCCCAGTCACCCTGAAACAGCTTCCTACTGACTGATACAAATCCCAAACCAATTGTTCCCATTCGTCAGATCCTATTCTTGCCAGCGGAGAAGTTCCTCACAAAGGATCAAGAAGGGGGTCTTAGCCAAATTTCAAAGCTTTATCATTTTAGTTGATACATCAACACTAAAAAGAGGGAGGAGGTGGCAGGATGCTAGTCATGTTTCTCATTCCCTACATATTCTGGGGCCTGCAAGTCTCAGGTATCCTAAGAACTGAACACAGCAGTACTGATGGACCTATTAAATTGAAAATGAAAAAGCTTTCAAAACTACTTTATTCTGCCTAAGTTCAAACTAAGTCATCCAGTCATGGATAACCAGCCCAACTTGCCCTAGTGCAAGCCGGGACTATTTCTGCTGAAGTCAGTGGATTCATTTTGATGTAAAAGCAATACCCTTGAGCTAGGAATGAGGCCCAACTTGAAGAACAGAAGGGGTACGCTGACTGCTAAGAAATGAGCTGCTGGACACAAGCGGGAAAAGTCTCCTCTAAGTCTGTGGATGAGAGGTGCTGTGCTCCTCCCACGAGGACACAGGTCTGTATGGATTGGTGGGTGGGTGGAATTCTAAGGATTCTCTACTAACAATACATACATAAAATGCTTGTGCTTATCGCCTGCACATCTGGGGCACTCACTGCGCACAGACTATAGCACACTAAATCCCCATAGCAGTGCTATTTGAACCTGAAGCCACCATCCTCAGAAATTGTGAACGAGTGTTACTACTTCCAGCAATAGTGCTTTTAACGATTAAATGAATCTCCCACCACCTCAAACCCATATCCTGTAGGTCCTTTTATTCTTACACTTGATGTTCTGCGCTGCTGTGCTCATTTAGAACAACACTGAGAAAAATGCAACAGTGACCTTAGGAAAATAGAAGTTATTCAGACTTCAGCTGCGGAGAAAGAAAAGGAGGGGCACCCAGGGAATCGCTAAGGCTGAGTAAAGCGTAAGTAACGCTGTCGAAGTGAGAAGTTGTACTGGAGATACACCATTGCAAAAGGGAGGTGAAAGAGAGCTTTATTCCAAGTATTTGTAGGTGCATTGAGGCATGCACGTTTACGAGAAACAGGTAAGATGCATGCCTAGATGCAACATATTTTTTGTTTGTTTACACTGCAGCAATCTGTATTTGCTGGGGGAGGCTGTAACTTGTAACTCTTATGTACCAAGTAGCCATCAGCTGCTCAGCTATCAGAATTAGTGGAACAATTCTAGCAATGACCCATTTCTTGCAGTTGCCCATCTGCTACTATGGAAACAGCAGTTCTCCTTGTATGGAGCTGTCTTTGCTGCAACATGTATGAAAGGCAAAAAAAAAAAAAAAGAAAAAAAAAGGATGATCAGCAGTATGACAGGTTTTTTTTCTGTCGATGCACATCTGTACTTGTTCTATTTCCTGTTAGTGAAAACTTTTGACCACAGAGAAGCACTGTTAGAGCAGAGCAGAGGGAAGACAGCCATACCCAGCAACTGGGTATGATTTGCTTTGCATCAATGCTTTGGTTTTACCTCTGTCTGCAATCTTGGCAATTTTTAAGGGGGTATGGGGACAGACTTAGCATGTGCTGCTTTCCCTGAAAGGACTAAGCTAAGGAGAAGAGCAGTCTGCTGTTAGTCTCCAGCATCCTCCTGTGACTGTACCATCCGTGCGTTGCCACGCTTCAGCATGCTTTGGTGTAAGACTGAAATGCTTCTGAATGATAAAGAGGCCCTTAAACACAGAAATGTGATTTAGGTAATGTGTGTTTCTTCAGCTCTCAGTTCATTCAGGCTTTCTGCCTGAAACTGAAGGGCTGAACTGAGATGACTCTGGTTTCTACACTTACTCAAGTTTTTGGTTTTTAAATGAATGGAAGAAAAATGGCATTTTTTCTCTTCTAAGTTAATTACCTACAGGCGATAAAAATACATGCTGATGTGCAGAAGGTACTGTTCTGTATGGTTCTATGCCTGACAGGAAAGCTGCACTAAAGTCACACTTTAAATGAGACAAATTTGAAGAAACACGGTATCCATGCGCAGCACGTTTTCAAAACCTCCATCCCCGCATAGTCATCATGTGTCTAATTGCAAAAATTTTAACTGTGCTGCCTATGTAATACAGAAGACACAAGAAATTAATGGAGAGCAGAAATGTGAGCAATACAGCAATACTTCACTTAAGTGGAATCCTGCAAAAAACCATCTTCCTAAAATCAAGCTGTTTGCTACCTTAATGGGAAGAATTAAGGGATTTGTTTTATGTAACTGCAGGAAAAAATCTTGTCTGTAACCTCACAAGCATACTTCATCAGGGAACTCAAAACAGCTGAAAACTCTTTGTTGGGTGTACTGGTGTTACAAAACAGATTCTAAGCGCGTCTCAAAATACAAAGGAGGTGACTTAGGACACATATATATATATGTGTATGTACCTATATATTAAGAAATCATGTATAATTAAATGATGTATGTTCTGTATGTGTCTGCACAGGTATATTTTTTATTTAGGTGGGTTTGTGCATTCTAAACATCTAAGGGGACTTGCTGTGCATTGAGGTTCTCTGCACTGAGAGCTTTCGGGATTTTACACTGAATGATGTTAGCCATTTACTTACACACTCTGAAGCGGTGATTGTCAATGAGCTGGACATGAACGATTGCCCTTCACTTAAACTCACCAAGACTTCCAGAGTCCTGGAAAGAAGGAGAAAAAAATAAATCAGCAGCCATAAACCCGTTAACAAAAGTGCATACATGCTACAGAGGCACTTGTACGTACAGACTGCTCATTGGAGAAGGTGTTCCAAGAGAGGAAAGCGGGAGTCGGGGCCACTGAGCTGCACTAGACATCAGAAGTGACTTCACAGAAATCACAAAACTAATGCAGTTACTTTATCGTTTCTAGAAACCTCTGATGACTTTTTAAGTGATCGAGTTACTTCACTGCTACAGGGTTGGACCTTGTGGCTTTCAGAAACCAATTTTTGGTCATTTCAGACTGAGCTTTCTTTTCCTCAATTTACGCTGCTTGAAATTAACAATACAGTCTCCCGCAGGTATGGTGTTCGTTACTATTTGGAAATAATTTTAGTCTTCTCAATAGAGAGCTATTTGAGTAGGGAATATCCCTTCTCTATTCCGTGTAGCATAGAATACTCCAAAAAGTTTTACATGAAATAGACTGAAGTTCAACTGTGAAAATAACATTGTTTTGTCTGTTCCAAAAACATCTCTTTAGTCATATGCAGACAGTATGGATAAAAATGTCGGATAATTATAAATGGTCAAGACTTTCTATAAATAGTACATAATCACTGCATTCAAATAGTATGCGGTTTACATTTTACAAATTAACCCTAGAAGAAAACAACACATGGTGAATGTTAAACATAAGAAGACTCTTCAGCTTCTCTGGCTTGGATTCCCAGGATTCAGACAGTTTATATTATGCATAGATGTAATTAAATAAAACTATAGATATCCATGAACTAAAATGATTAATCATTTATACCGTTCTTATATGTCATGAATTTTTATTCTGGCACAAATGCTTTAGTCAATATGGAGTTCAAAGCTATTTTAACTAATTTGGCTAATTTCTTTTTCAGTTTTAGTAAAAATGAAGTAAGTTGCTTCTGCTAAATTCATTTTTAAATCATCTGTGTTATGAATAATTGATCTAACAGAAAGAGTAACTTTAATTTACTTCTAATTATTACTGGAATAAGTGAATAGGAATTTATTTCCCTTCTAACGCACTAAATAAAGCAAACTATACCAAAACTTTTGTTAGCGATGAATTTTTTAAATGTGATGCTCTTTAATTTTTTTTTTTTTATGTCCAGCGTTTTGCTTTGCCACTTTCATGAGAAATGCTGTGGGAAATTTCAGCATGACAATTCTGCTTGAGTTTGACTGGCAAAACAGTCCTATCAACTGCAGTGCGAGAGGGTTTCATGCCGTGCCTTTCCTTCATCAGAGAAGGACTTTGGTACACGCTGTGCTGTTGAAACGCAGCCCAAACCCTGACAGGTGTCCCTGAAGAAATCGGTGTCTTTAAACTCTTAAACCTTTTGGAGATTTGTGCATCATAAACACACCACGCGAAGCGTTTTTCTGTCCAAGTCACCGACCTGAAGCCCAGTGACATTGGCGTGACTATTTGGGGTGCCCTGGGGTCGCATCCCTTTGCACCCTGGTCATACCACTGCGTTAACTACAGCTGCACACGTGCAACAATCACAGAGTATCTCAAGTTGGAAGGGAGAAACTGAATTCAGCCCATAATACCGAAGAATCCACAGCACATAGAAGTATTTTGGGATGGCAACCTTTCAGTTAAGCACAAACTCAGAGAGGAGAGATTCCTCTCTTAAATGTTTCATTTTCCCCTATTAGCCTTGTCCTTTTAAAGCATGACTTAGAGACACACACCACGGGCTCTGCACCAAGTTTTGAACTTGGTTACGCCCAAGGAAGGGCATTCATTGCGGTCGTGTTTCCTGAACATAAACGCTATTCAGCCTTTCTACTTTTTCTGAACTTTCCTAAGTAATGGTGGGTGCCTTCCTGCTGACCGATGCCATAATTGGGATTATATTGCTTGGTTCAAAGCTTGCTGGTGCAGTCAGATCCCTTCCAACTGCTCTAAAGCCAAATGTTGTACACCAACTAATTTTGATTTTTAAATGAACGTATCATGTTCTTCAAGAACCTATATCCTTATATACCTCCTGCATTGACTTTCTTTCTGATCAGATTTTAACTGTGTCTAAATACACTGTAGGTTTTCCTCAGCTCTTTTATCTGTGGTTGGAACCATTTCTGTTTTCTCTTGTTGGGCAAAACTCCCACTGAGATCAAAAATAATTCTGCCTCTGCACTAGTGAAAAACTGCTGGATTTGGACAGTAACATCTGACTGCAGTTGCTGCCAGCTACTGGGGTCGAATTTCCAAAGCGCTTTCAGATGCTCACTTTTTCCCCATTTCTTTTTTTTTTTTTTTTTTTTTTTTACTAAAAAGGGACTGCAAATCCTCGATTTCCTATGGGCTTTTTTTCTGCTATCCAATCAATTCCCGTGGCTGCCCTGCAATATCATCCTTCCTCCTGACCCGTGTGTGTTCTTGTCAGTCAGGAGTATTTTCTAACATCATTTCACAATGTTTTTTATCCTCTGGCAGTTTGTTGATTTATGCGACATGTTACTATCAGTCCTAAACCTATGTGGTTGAAAAGGAAGATGCATCGGCGGCTAACTACCATTGCCAGCACTAGCAGGCACCATCTGAAATGTCATCTACTTGGGCTCACATGCTTTTCAGCTGAGCAACTAGGAAACAAAACGCATATGAAACTTCAGAAGAGAAGCGAAGTACTGTTGAGGCACGTTCTCGCTGTGCCAGCAGTACCTTTAACTGCTACTCGTGTAATTTCATTCTCCTGTATAGGAAAGCCTACACAAAAAAACCTGCTAAGTCCACTAAAATGATAAGATAAATTACTTCCTACAGATCTTCATAAAAGTAGGCTTCCACATAACCCTTAAATCTTTAGGAAACAAATTACTTCTTTAGCAGCAATGCTTGCTATACTCACAACCCCCGGGCTGCCCCCCACTCCTGGACAGGTTTGTCAGCAAAAACCTCGGTGCCCATCGTGGCAATGTTTGAACTCACTGAAATACTGCATTTCACACTAACTGTTTCAGTGTGTGAGAGAGACGGCGCATCTCAGGAATTCCTGCACCTGTGACGAGGTGTTGGGCTTTCTTGGCTTCCCTAGAAAAAGTCCAGCTTTCTAGACTTAACAGTTGATCCTGTTACACCTCTCACTCCGGTTCTCTCTTACGCATTAAGGCCTGAAGCAGGCTTTTTCTGCTACTTTCCCTGTGTCGTGCAGCAAACTACGTTCTCCTGCTGCAGTACCTATTATTTCCTTCAGGTTATAGGGACAGTTCTCTCTTGCCTTCGTACGGAACATCCGTATTAGTCTTTTTCTAGCTACCATGCATGCTGTTTGCCACTGTGAGCTGGATGAGTCTTGGCTGAAACATGCAAAGTTTCTCTAATTTAGCTATTAAGAAATTACAGTATTTTTTAGATGGCCTTTGCTAGCAAACTGAGCAAAACAGGAACATTCAGATAAAGGAAAGACATTTGGATAAAACACTCTAGAAGAACATCTTAACCCATACGAAAGAAAAGGATCATTGCCCAGGTATCTTGTGGATCTTGACATTTCCTTGAACTTACTAGGTTGTATGAAAAATTTCAGATAATAGCTAAGATTTCTAAGTGGACTAGTGCCCGTGTTTACACCCTACTATTTGCAACATAGAGCTGGCCTCTGTTTATGTCCACAGACAAGCTCCCCTCAAACAGGGATCCCTGAAGGATTCAGAAGGGGTAACATTGCCACTACCATCTTCTGCACAAAAAGGCAACTTGAAATTCCCACCCCACCAAAAAACATTTGCTCAACTGATGCGCTGTACAGACCTAAAAGCTGTGTGTTGGCTCCATTCACTTACCTAAATATTTCACCAGGGATTTAGAAAAACAACGAGTAGGGATGTCTGCAATCTATTCTCTTGTGCGACTTGCCCAAGTCCCAGAGGGCAGTGTGTGGAGTGGGCAGGGTCACCGGGACACAGCTCCGGCATGTTAAAGCTATTTGTCTCAGCCACACTCAAGCACCAGGTAAATGACAAACAAACCACTCCTGTTAGAGTGCGAGACTCGGGGAAAACAGATCTGATCTACAGATCTGATCCCCGTGCACGGCAACGCACCTGTATGCCACTCTGGTAGGGCAGGCGGCCGCGGAGAAGGGCCGTGACAACACATGTGTGTAAATGGGAAGGAGGCCCACAGCACACCCCCTGACTCCCACCAACTGCGTTATGAGCGGGTTTCCAGTCCCTGGTGCCATCTGCCCCCTCGCTGCTGTCGAGCTTTGTGTTCCCCCGACCTTTGGCTGTCAGACGGTCTGACAAATATCCCCTGCAACAGGCTCACTGAACACATCAGCTGCCAGCGCGCGTACAGTGCAGCAGGAACAGCCAGTTGCCCCATCAGCTTCCATTCGGATACACCGCTGCAGGGAGGAGCCATGCGAGATTTTCAGAGTTATCATACTCGCTCAGTTCTAGAAGCCACAGAGTGAACTCATACAGATAATTATCTCATCTTCAAAAGGATGAACCTGTCAACATAGAAAACCACTTCTTTCCTGAAATGGTCATGTCTTTAGGGTATAAGAAACGCATTTTTTTAATTTCTTTAGCATCCACCTGTTTGATGGGCTCTGTGTACTTCTGATTCATATAAACAGTACCTCTTCAAATTTGGAGTTCCAAAGACCAGGTGACCTATTTCTTCTACTCATTTGGAACCATCCGAGAGAAAGACATATACGTAAATACATATAGTGTTTACTTGTAACTGTCCACTCCAGGTGTGAAGCTTTCAGCTCAGCACTCTGCATAAACTGCAAATATTTTGAAAATAAAAGGTCATTCAGCAGCAATTCTACTTTTGGGGCACCTTCATTTCCCACTGGTGATTGTCAGTGTTTTGTGAGTGTCAGGTTCCTTCCTTCAGTAAAGCTGCAATCAGCGAAGAGCTGAACCAGCCTGTGCCACCAGGTAACGTTTCTAAATCTCTGGGCCTCTGCTGATACTTTTTTCCGTAGACTGGAGGAATACAATTTAAAGGGTTATGAGACTGCAATGTTTTTTCATTATGAGCTTCGCTCACAAGGGAAGGAGCAGCACAGATTTTAGTCAGCCTGTTGTAAGACCATACTTTCAGTCTCCCTGATGAAGGTGATCAGAAACACCTCAGAAATGTCTCCATGGCCACTAAACGCCTGGTTTTATAAGCCTGTGTGGCCAGACCTCCTGGCAGTTATTTCATTTACATTACTACACTCATAGTATCTTAATTGCTTTCCAAAAACTAAAGGAAAACTGCCTCTCCTTCTGCTGAGGTTACACAGAAAGAGCAAGATGAGAAGAGCAGGTGTCCGTGTCCCACCCCAGCCCCAAAGGAAAGACCGTGCCGGCATGTGAGGCCCATGTGGGAGCCCTCGCTCTGCCGGAGTCACCGAGCACGCTCTCACCTCCACAGCACCGTTATGCCCGCCAGGGCAGGCTGTCCCAGCGGTCCAACAGACCTTCTGACACAACCCTGTTAGATACTAATTTTGTACCAGCACAGAACAAACCCAAGTGCTGAGCTCTTGAAAGGTGGTGCAGAACAGAGAGCCTCCTCAAGTCAGCCCCAAATAAAACCCATGCAGAATCAGGAAGGGTCAGGGTTGGTGTTGCTGTAGCAGCCCAGGAAGACGTCCCCCAGTGCCCAGCTGCACCCTCACCTCCGCCACTGAACCCTCCATCCTGTGCCGTGTGACATGTCCCACGCGGGACACGGTGCGGAGATCACCTCCATGCACAGGGGAAGGGGGAGCACATCCCACGGGCAACAGTCAGAGGTGCTGCTAATCCGCTTGCGCTACACACACATTCCTCTCTCTCCTGATCACTTCTGACACAGCACTCGAGTGACACGGGATCAAAGCGATGGGAAGCTGGAGCTAGCACATGTATGTGATTTACATGCTGCGCAGCTACTCATAAACCCTACCGCTTGTTAGGTACCACAGGTCTAATGTGCTATTTTCCAGTGCTCCGCTTTGAAAGCTATTTCATTGTAATAGGAAACAAATGTGATTTTTATTGACAGTTCATAGCCCTTGCTCAGTGTGGAAGGGATTTTCCTATATTTTGTCTGTGAAGTATCACTTTTTGGATGGGAATCAATCCTGGAAAACTTAGTTTGAAAAGAGCTTTTAAAAATGTTCTTATTTATGACCAAAGTTAAGCACAAGACTCTTGCAACTTTACCCTGCATCAGTCATGGCCCGCCGGCCGTTCTAATAAACAATTTACCAAAAAAATGTAACTTGAGAAGACCCAACAATCCCAATTCTTTCTTTCCTTCATGTCCACTGCTGTTTTATTGTTACAGAAGAGGAACGTGGCCCACTGCCATATGTCACTACAGCTCTGGTCTAAAGAATTTCACACCCTGTGAAATACAGCTGACATTTCAATCCACAGTAACCTATTTGCAAAGTATTCATTTGCTCCTCACTTTACGAGTCGCCAATAAAAGACTGCCATTTTACGACCCATTAAAAAAGATGAAAAAATTAAATAAAATTGTGAAAGACATTTGCTGGAAGCAATAAATAATTTACCTCCAATTTTCACGCACTGAAAATTAAACTGGCAACTGCTCAAAAAGTTATTAAAATTATGGTGACAAAGGTATTTTAGAATCAAGTGCCAGCATTAAAATAGCTAAAATGCTGCACATAGTAGGATGGAAAAAAATAGGTCTGTGTATTTAAAAAGGTGCCTTCCCTTAAAAAACCTACCTCCATGATTTAATATATACCTTTATTACACGGGTAATTTTGGTAAGGCAGTAGTAAGTGTGTGTGTGTGTGTGTGTATGTGTTCTAAATATATCTATATATACATAGCTATCTGTGTGTGTATCTGCATACATATGTATGTGTATACAGAAATCACACTGGAAAACCAGCAACAGTGGTGGGCGAAGGGTTTGGTGGATCTACCGATTTAAGTATAATCTTTTGCATGCCTGTCACTTTACCCCCATGCAATTTCCCTTCCCCTACACAACAGTCTGGCTGCCACCATGACTACACTTTATTTTGATGGCCACCTGAAGGATGGGGAGTCTGGAACACACCGTGACTGCACATAGCACATTCAGGTTTTTAACACAAATACTCACCATTGCTCACAGCTGGAGCAAATACCCAGTGTCATTCAGCGCAAGTATTTTGTGGTTTAGAGTCTGAAGGAAAAGCTCCACTGCCAAACAATTCTGACCTCTGCTCGTGAGGCAGCCTGCAATTTTAAGTGCCAGGCGAGGAGGCAGCCTCTGTCATGCGGCCCCTCATTTTCTGCCTGCAGGCTAAGAAGCAGGGGTAGGGGCATACGCAGGGAGCCAGCTCATGATCAGCTATGGGGCAGGGGAGACAGCCATAGGACTCTGAGCCACAGGCGACAGTGTCTCAGTCAGGTCAGCTCCAGGCTCACTGTACGGACACAGGGATTTCATTTGACCAATCTGAGTTTGAAATCGTTGGCCATTATTTGCCGCAGATACAACTAACATTTACCCACACATTCTCACCAACAGAAGCACAGAGTATCCTTTCCCCTGTTCTCGGTTAACAAACACTCGGGGACTACAAATCTGACTGTGTCCAGGGACACATCCCTGCAGCAGGAGCAGGCGACACAAAGCCACGGAGGAAGGTACTTCCAGCCCGTGCTTCAGGTTTTGTTGCTCTTCCTCGATCAAAAGCCTCAGCTGCATGCGGACGCAGCAAGTTCCCTTGGAGCAGGGTTACAAACCTTGCCTGCCAAATACTCAGTGCAGTCCCACCGTGCCAAGGGTCATCTGTGCCTGGGAAGCACGGGAAACAGTTTACTTGAGGTGATGGGAATTGTAATGGGGACAGTTCATAACCTGCAGTTACGATGAATGGGCAGAGTAGTTTGCCTCCCACCAACCATGCTGGCATGAAAGGAACATTTAATTATTTTCCTGAGGATGGCAAGACCTGCACTCTATGCAAATCATTATGGTGTTTTGGTAAATAATTACTACAAACTCTCCCCCCTCCCCCCCAGGTGTAGCTTAGCACTAACTTAAATTACCTCTTTTTACCCCAGAACTATCTAGCTTTCTCAGCAGTGTTCAATGTGCTGTCTACTTGGGTTTGGCTTTCTGTGGGAAACGGCGAGAAGTGCAGAGCTACGCAAGTATTGCACGGCTGGGAAGTGCTAGTGAATTTCAAAGAACTGGAAGCCAGCAATGAATTAGCTCTGATCTCATGGAATCATGGGAACCTGCAGTAACAGAGTATGAAATGTCATTATTATATTAAATTAGTCTATTAATTCAGCTCAGGATACTATGTCCACTGCATAATATTAAGCACTTAGTTCTGCTCATGCACTCTTTCTTAATGCTCTGGGAACACTGTGTGCCCTATTGAGGAACGTGAAGGACTGCATTAGAAATTACTACTGATCTTAACATCAGATCCATATGTCTTAGGAGCCAGTTAGCCTATACAATTCATTGAGGATGTTTCCATCTGTGAATAGTTCCCATTATAATCTAATTGTGTCAAACTAAATGTATTTCTAAAATATTTCCAGAAGTTAATATTTATACCAGACATTAAGCCTAATCCAGCTAGATTTCTGGTTTCCCCCTACCTGAGTTTATTTCTCTAGCTATTTTGGAGAGGGGAGATTGTACCGTGTGAGTAACCAGTGCTTGACAACCACACTCTTTTGTATTTTTGTTTGAACAAAATGCTTGCATAGGGGAAAAAAAAAAAGCTTAAGTGCTGGTGCTGAAAATAAATGCTGTCTCAGTGACTTTGCAAAGCAAGTCATTAGTGCAGGTGGGAGAGGATCTGATTCACGTCAACTCTCTTTACCCGGTGCCACTGGGGAAGAACAGCTGAACGTTGAAGGATAATGTTAATATCAAATCAATGGGCCTAATCAGCCATGAGTACGTCTATGATGGAGAAGTATTCCCGTCACCTGAGCACAGAGGCTCTGGAATGAGAACAACAGGTGAAAGCAACCTGATTTGGAGATGGCATCCTACCGATTTGTGAGCACAAGGAACTCACATGGCTGACGAGGGCAGCAGGAAGTTAAAAGGGGGCAAGGGTTCCTCCCTCCCTTCCTTCCCCTCCCCCCTCCCCCCCCCTTAGTCTTGGCTATTGTTACATCTCTGTGTTAGAGAACTGCTCAGCTCCTGTGCGCAGGGAAGACAGGAAGGCTGACAAGCCCAAAGCAGCCCAGTAGTTCTTCTGGCTGATACCTCCTTTTGCAACAGTGGACCACCTGTTCTCCTTCACTGAGTGAAGCTTCCTAAAGTATGGCTGAACAACTGGTTACTGAGAGTTAACTAGTCATGTGGGTTTACTGTGCTTCTCCCTTCTTATATTATTTGATATTATCTGGAATATGAAATATCTTTGTCAACAAGCCACCTCTTAACTAGGAAATGCTATTGAATCCTAATTTTAATTGCTCCCCTCTTCTCTGGACAAGGTATTTTTCATGCAATATGTAGTCTCAATGTAGTTTACAGACTGAGGAAGAGACTTTTAAAATGGGTCCTTAAACCCATGCTTGAGTATCTGAAGAAGTTGCCTAACTTTCAAGTGGCTAAGTACTCATCGCATGCATTGCCCCTTACATTAACAAGTAATTTCGTTCTGTTGGCAAACTGATATCCTGCTTTAATTGTCACAAAGGTTGTGATAAAGCTACTTCATTAACAATACCCCAAAAAGAAGGTAAATGTAACTTCTTAGTTGGAAAGGGAACAGAAAATGCTAAACACACCCCGTGAAATATTAATCCTGTCTTAAATGACTCTAGAAGATACACAAGTCAAATATGCAGCTTACATACAACTCCCCTTCTCTGGCGGTGCTGCTCTGTGCTTGCAACATTTCCCAAAAGTTTACCTTTCTTAGCCAAGGAGGAAAAAGTGACAAAATAGAAATAATTACAGTAATTCCAGCTATAGCCATAGAGAACAACAGTAATTATCTCCTTCATCTGGTTTTCAGCTACTCACTTCCATGTCACAAGAAAACTCAATTAAGTTACACACAAATTTTCTCAATACTCTGTAAGGCAGACAAATGAAGATTATACTCAAACAGATGACCGTGACAAAGTTATGGGCTTGTCTGAATAAACAGATCATCTAGGATACTTATTTAGGTGCTCTGGAAATCGTGAGGTTTTGTGTATTTGAATATTAGCATGCAGGTTATGTGGGAGATATACCTGCTGTGACTTGTGAAGAGTATCATTTAAATGTATGTTTAGACTTACTTTGTAATAATGCATTCAGAATTCGTTAGCTTATCTAATTTGTTTTTTCTTTCCATCTGGTAAAAAAGGAATGCAGAAAGAAAAAGGCTAATTTTAATTTACAATTGTTACTGAGTTACTAAATATCGCAGCATTGAAAGGTCGCAATGTAGGATGAGCACAGCAGTGATTTTCAGTTCTTAAATATGTGTGTTGTAGGTAGTGTGACTGTTGGATGGAAACTGTGTGCGAGAGGTATTACAGTGGCTGCGGTGGTCTGTTATGCCAACACTGAACTAATAAAATGTGAAAATTGGTGTTGGGTTAGGTCTAAATATTAGCTTATTGCCTGCTTTTTTTTTTAACGCTTGCAGCACTAGAAGGAAGTAGAACTGTGTAATCTTAACAATAAGTTAATGACACTTTGTGTGTGGGAATGTAAATCTGTTTATCATTCACGCCCAGCCCCCACTCGCACACATTTCCAAAGGCATTCATATGCCTCCTATGAGAGAACTAATGATACTGTATCAGCTCTCTTTCTATTTAGATGTTTATTTCATATTTGCTTGAAGAATCGGGCCAATGTTTTTGAAAGCGCATTTAACTATACCATATGCCTACTTAAATCATCCCTATCAAACAAGTTGTAGGATGATGCTCTGGTTCATTCTGTTCTGTTTTCCCTTCCTTCACAATGTGTTTATGTATATTTATCCAATTTGTTCTGTTCCTCTTGCCAAATTGCAGGTTTGAGATCTCAACTATGCAGGGGCAGCTGTGCTATTGTTGATGCCTTACAAAACAAAGGTCACAGACTGAGCCCGTATCACTAGAACTAATGACAGCTGCATTATGGTATAGGCACAGGATGGTCAGGGTTCACGGACCCTCACAAGTAGGAATAAATCGTACCTTGCCCTTTGGTAAGCAAGACCTCAAGTCTCACTTTTAAGAAGTACTTTTTGGGCATATTAGCCTCTTGCAAAATATCCTGCTGTTTACTTAATTTATTGACATAATTCCTTCCTCCATCTGGGGGGGAAAAAAGCAAACTTTAAACAGCCCCACCACAAAAAGCCAAAATCTGAAAAACAGAATGACAGCTGAGTGGGAAGGAATGATGGCTTCTGCATGTAGCTAACCTTACCTTTTCTCACTTTTGAGATGGTTAAGAATTACCAGCTGTTCCAGCCTAGGAAGCTATTGACCACATAAAGGAGTAGGCTACCACAAGATGACACTTCCTTCAAAAGAAGGTTGTCTCCGAACCTGGCCCAGCAACTCCAAGTAATGAAACAGCAGGGCGGGACTGTTCCAAATGCCCTTTGTTTGGCAATGGAGATCAATCTGCAAGGCTTGTGAATTCAAAACTATTTGCCCCTTGGGTGGCCTGACATATTATTACTACTTCTGCTGCCTTTCAGAGCCGAAGCCAAGAGTCCAAAGTTATTTAAAAAGATGTTTCTTAGAGCTACGTGTAGCTTTTGAAAATAGCAAAGAAGAGGAAATGTAATAGCTGTAGCAGACTAACAAGATGAGGTACATGTCCACAGACACAGCTCTGAGACTATGCAGCTGGCTTTGAGGCTGTTGTCTAAGGCTACTTCACCAGTGTGCTGTTAATTATTTAAAAGAGCGCACTGGGGAAACTACCATCACATCTGTCACCCGCATGCAGGCAGAACCTTCACTCATTGCGGGACCAGATGTGTTTATTCGAAACATGTACTTACTAGCTACTTAATGGGTTAGAATTATTAGCCAGAAGTTAATTAGGCAAACACATTAAACATCAGTCACCTTACAAAGCATCACTTCTTTAACACTGCTTTTACCTCTCTAGAACTGCTATCAACCACAGGAGAAAGTGGGGAAAAAGTAAAGGTCCCATAAAGGAGCTACAGTAGAAAATACATTTATGAAATCTGATCACTGTGTACTGATTAAAAACTGCAATGCTGCAGGTAATTGCCTTAACTATGTGGCTCTTAATAGTGCAAGCATGTGGTAGGAAGCAGGGAGGCTTGTCTAAGGACCTACAGGTGTTGGAGGAGAAAAGGGAATTAACAGTGGAAAAAGTTTTTTTCTTAGTATAGTCAAGTGAAACTTGAAAAGGGATGGCTTCGTTGCTTCTGCTTAGATTTACATAGCCCTGAACATGCAAGCACTCAGCCTGTGTAATGAACTCGCCAACATTGCTGGCTGCTCTTGTTCCCCAAGAGATAGAATTCAAAAGTCATTTTTAAGTTCATGGCTCCCAGGTTTGTGTCATAAGAAGCAGTGGATGGAGTAAAGGCGTAATGTCTCTCTTGGGGCAGGTGGGGGAATGGCTAGGATCCTTTGTTAGAAGCCTGCCATGACAACCATTTTGTAGTGCAGCTGTCTAGAAACCAAACGAGGTAATTTGCAGGATGGAGCCCACAATCCATTCATCTTCACTGTGTCTGTTTGCTTTTGCGTGTCCATGCTCTTCCTCTTAAATCTGATGCTGGTATTAATAAAAATGACACTTCAAAACTAGGAAGCAAGCCTCAAAGTACCACTGCTCCACTGTCATGGAAACATCTTTCACTCAAAGCACCTAGAATTATGTATGAGGCATGTGCTTCCATCTTTGTATTGGGAGATTGTTTCCCAGGGAGGTGGAAACCAAGGGCAAGAGTGCCAGTGACAGCTTGGGCCATGAATTCCCGGGCTTTCAGCTAGTTTCAGATTTTGCCTGCAGAGCTGCTGTAAAGAATGTTCTCGGCCCCTGAAGTAGTGAGCAGGAACTTCCTGGTGCATCCTGTAGACTGCAGTGAATACTTCTTAAATAGACTCCCACAGTACTGTTGTACTTTAAACTGGTTTGATGTTAATTTGTCAGAAACCCATAGGAAGAAATGCACTGGATTCGTAAGTCTGCTTCTGCCGTTGCACAGAGCTACAAGCCCATCCAGAAGACAGAACCTCGGCTTCCCTTAAGCCCCTATTGAGAGATGCTCTCAAAGCCGTGCTTAACTTGAAGCTTGTGGTTACTTCCCATTGTCCTCAACCCTCAGCCCTGCACGTGATCCACAGCAAAATGCGGAGCAGCTAATTCTGCCCTAAGTCTGTATTTCAGAGATTAAATTCATACTACCAAAACTTTGGCTAGAGAGAGAAAACTCTTGCCTGTATTCAGGCTATCACAGGCTACAAAAAAAAAATGTCTAAAAAAGAAAAGAAATGGAGTTTGTTTTAGCACTAGCTTAAACAAAAATAGACAGAGGGCAGGTAATGCAAACTGTCAAACATAAACAGCCAGACAGCATTACTAAACATTGCAGGACTGACTTCCTGCTGTGGAAAAAAACAATTGTTTTTCTAAAAGTGAGACAGAACCCCATAAAAAGGTTTTATTTTTATACATAGAGAAGTTTAGAAACTTCTTAAGACGAAGACACATGGAGGCAATAGGTGGTTAAGCTCGCTGCTGTCATAGGTAACTGAAAGGCTGAACGTGCGACATAAAATAATAAGGAGATGGCTAATTCTTCCTCCCGTCATCTTTTTATTCCAAAAGGCTAACGGACAATATCAGACTTGTAAAGACAGAATCAAAACAAAATCAGCGATAAACCAGAAACAGAAAAATATTAAAATCTAAAGACCTGAGAAGTGACAATGCAGAAAGCACGCAATGCTGTTCATGTTTCTGAAGTCCCTCTGAGCTGCCATCCTATTCACAAATGAGCGCAAAACAAGCAAAGCAGCTGTTGTCAACAGGAAGAACAAAGACTTGAATGACACATGCTCCTCCTGTGAGAAATCTGGTTAATAGCCAAATAAAAGCATGTCTCAAGGTAGCATTTGCGGTTCAGAAACATCAAGCAATGTGCTCATTCCCAGAGATAATTTTCCACTATATTTTCTTTCTAGCACAAAAGTTCTTACTTTCTCTTACAGTAGTAAGTGTGAGCTGTTTAGTCTCCAATTACGTTCAGACTCTCGTAAGACTTGCCCAATAAGGTTAATTTTTCCCTCAGTAAGTCCTTATTGGAATGTCTGGACAGGAAGCACATTTAAAGTTACCACTAAACTTGTGAACTTGTGCTGTTGCCAAGAGCTCTTACTACTAGCAATATCTAAAAAAAAAATCTCATAATCTGTTAGCGATCATCTCATGTGTGGTGTGCTTTGTTTCAACGGAACTGCACATTGGAGACTAAACTGAACTCAGCTACTTTGAAACTGGACGTAACTAAGAATTTGGGAATACAAGCATAGTAATTTTCCTTCCTACCATGTAAAAAACAATTCCTATTTAATCTTTGCTCTTTAAGTGCCACCAGCTGTTCATGTTGGACAGGATGTAGGAAGGGATATATGCAAGCTGAAGCCAATAGGATTTGAATAGAGGTCAAATAAGGTCATTAAAAAACAGTAGCGCAGACTGTACCATCTCTGCATGTGACCTGATCATAAACTCAGGGTAACTGCGAGCAAGGTTTCACTCGCACTCATGTTTGTGTTTGGATTTGTCCTTTTTGCCTTTGTTATTCCTTAAGTTTTCAAGCCCAAGGAGAAAGATACTGCTCACTTCTGTCCTAGGGCACCCCTCAGAATAGGTAGAGTCAAGTGCCATTCACCATGAGGGTGTCAAACTCGCTCAACTGAGAGATGGAAACCATGCGATGCTTAAAGCAGTGATCCCACTTAACCTGCTGTTTGTCCTTCTTTTGGTGTTTTGAAACACATAAACACCTTTTTGTACGTGTATGTAGATAAACTTAGTCAAACCGTTTCAAGTTACGAGAAGTTTATGTATCTTGTTGCGCCAAGGGGTAAATGCTCCCTTCATTTTATGAGCTAATCTTAGAGCAAGCCAGGTACACATTCAAGTGCAGGATGCAGAAAGGTGGAAGCTGGCCAGCAACCCTGCAGCTGCATTAAGCAACGAACTTCTGTAGTTCTCGGAACTATTTTAAGAACAATGGTATTTTCTCAGCCTGTTGGTTCATTTTGAGTAAATCGCCACTCAGCCTAGACCTAACCTTTCTTGCTTTGAACAAACTGAGGTAGTTCAGTAGACATGTAAAAATTCACTACAAATATTTTAGTAATATTGTGTTGTACTAGTTTAAATTTTAATTATTGTCATCCACTAATCAAATAAAAGAGAACTTGTAAATGTTTGGGAAGTGAGAGGAATGTATATTGTTCTGACAGTCTTGCCATTGATGGGAGAGAGGCTTTTACCACTGGCTTAGAACAGGAGCCATCTGTTTGTGAAGTCAAACCTACAGATATATTTTCTGAATGTGTACTCAAATGACTTAGAGCAAAAGGAACAGAACAAAAGTGAAGGTAGCACAAAAACATAGACTTATAAAAAGATACCACTTTTTCCTGTACTGGTCTTCAAAGAGACAAAGACTCTGTTTTCTTCCCAAAGTACAATGGCTACAGAAACATCTAAAGTAAAGGAGAAGTCGAAGAAATCTCTGATTCAGTTTGATTCCCCTGGGCTGTGGCAAGGCAGCAAATACAAGCCTGAGCTAAAAAGGGCAACTAATGTTCTCAAATATTCTGCAAGACCCTAATAAGCTATGGCTTTTAAATGGCCCGTGTAGTAGAATCAGAGTCCCTTTTAGTGATATCTCAAAGTACATGAAGCAAGGCAATTGAACTTGGGTTTGTCTCCTCATCTTCTTCCTGCAGAGTTTACGTGGTACTTTTCCTTTCTGGATTATTGCAGTATTTTCTAACACTTTTAAAAATGCATAGGTTGCTAATGTAGAACTCTCAAGTACTTTTCCTCTGTTAGCTAATTGGGGGTCTTTTAAAATGAGCTGGCTTTATAAGCAGGGTATGTAATTTTGCCCTTCAGAAGTGGCAAGACAAGAAGGTATTTTAAATGGCACAGGCAGCACAGTCATGTTGTCACATAACCTAAGGATACCGCATCCATCTGCTACATGGTACTGTGGAAAAACAGGCTTTCAAAAGAATGCTTGGTTAAATCTACAGCTGGCATTTCAGAGGCTCCCAGCTAAATGCAGCCAGGAGTTGGAAAGAAAGCAGAAATACGCAATGGCAGGAGACCAGGGGTTTACCAACCCAACATCTTGGGTACTTTGGCATTTTATCTATTCCACGTGGGTTTCTATTGTTCTGCAAGTGAAAACTGCAAAGTCATCAGTCAACAACAAGTGTCTCCAGTTAGAAAAACCTAATGAAACCTGCTAAAAGTGAGTCTTCACCATTTACCCAGAAACAAAGCTACAGGTTTAAAAGTCACAAGGCTAACTTTGTCTGCCTGTGTTGCTCTTAATTCCTCTGAAGACAACTAGAAAAAGAGCAGACCGGTTGTTGTTACACTAGCGACTAATATTAGCTCCACTACATGAGGAATTACTGGGAGTTATCCAGCAATAGTCTGAGCTGTGCCAATGGAAAGTCAAGAGTTCAAGTATGTAAATATCTCTCATAGCTGTCAGTCTTCTGCATAGCAAACTGTTTATCTCTGGGCCAAAGCTGTAACTACTTCAATATCATGTTATAGAAGTGTATTTCACATGGCAAGCTTTGACAAATTTTTTTTCTGTGAACCTGTACAACTTCATGTGCATTGTTCATGTATTCTTTCTCACAAACACTGCTGAGAAGAAATGTGCTGTAATTAGGTGGGTGATCTACACTGCAATTACCATGTGGCAAGTTGTAGATTTCAATAATGCCAAACAAGCTCTTCACAGAATAAGAGAAAATGCAGTGTGTTCAAATAACAGCCACTATGCTTTAATCTATGTAAATACTCCATGCATTTCACACTGATTTGGCAGGACAGGCTGTTTACATACTCTCAGACTAACAGTGTGCGGAAAAGCATTTACAGGTTCAGGTCTTGGGATGCTGAACACTGGGGGCCTAATTTGGTGCTGGTTTTCTGCTGTAAGGTAACTCCACTGAAATACTTGGCACGGAGAGGAGGGGTTCTTAACCTGAATGATTTACACAGTTCTGATGACAGAATTGGTTCTTTACAGCTGCACATGGTGCTGATTCATTTCAGCTAAGGCAGCAGTTTGTTACAGCTGTTTTGCTGTACAATTGGCACATAACCACATGCAGCCTAGCTCAACCAAAAGCAGCCCAACTGCACTGTTTAGGACACAGGCACATACGTCTAACAGACTCCTGCCACGCACTTGAAAATGTCATTATTCTGCGTAGCTATGGAAAAGGCAACTTGAGTATCAGGAAAACATAACAGCATTAAAAGCTCATCCCCTTCCTCTGCTCTCCATGCAACTCTCCTCCATGCTTGTTTTCCCTGTGTTGCTGTAAACCAGTGCTCGCTCCCCAGAGGGGACCTTTGGCTGCTGCACAGAGGCTGCGCTGCAGCTCCTCTGCAGGGATTCACCCCGCTCTCTTCCACTGGGGTTAATCACTGAAGTTTTTTCCTTCTACTGCTTTCCAACTGTTCTCTTCCCGGTTGCCATTTAACGTACAAAACAGATGTGTATTTGGGGTTTCGCTATCTGTCTTACAGCACAACTGAGGCGGCTAATAGTTGCTTAACTCAGAAAAGTAACTACTAAAAATCATCTATGCAGTATGCTTGGTTCTTAAACTGCGAAGGATTGCCACAGAAAAGTAACAATTGAGAGCTGTAATGAACTGCTGTGCTTCCTACTGGATTAATATTAGCCTCATCCCAAGTAACTCCCTGAGAAGATCTACTTGCGAAACAGGGAGGAAGTCAACGGCCTGAAAACCTTTGCCCTCCTACAGGGCCAAAATGTGATGTGCAGTTTTCTGACTCCTGATTATCTTAGAAGCTCACAAATCTGAGCAATGAAGTTGAAGTGATCTCAAAAGCCTAGGGCATGTCTGAATTTGAGAGGAGGGGGGAAGGATTAGTTCCCAAAGGGCCAGAAGCAATGTGCAGCCATGGCCAGTGACACTTAGAATAAGGCTACAACTGCAGTTTAGCCACAATGCTGTTAGGACATTGCTGCCGTTGTTAAACGAGTGCCTCATTTTATCATTACACCGTGAGCAGTGGTACGCATCTTGACACATAATTTTAATAATAGCTTGTAAGTGTCAGTGATAATGTAATCTATTTAACAATGAGCCTAAAGATTATCCAGAAGAGAGCATATTATGCCCTGTTAAAACAGCTAATCTGCATAAAACTTATGACAAGCCAGACCTTTTCAGTGTTTAATAAACTGGCTGAATATTCATTTTTAAGGCACTGTCCAAATTGGTTTGGTCGCAGATGACTATTTAAAGCCCATTCCAAAGCTGGCAAATACACCAGGGAAATAACACAAGAACTGGAGGGGGGGGGGGGGGGGGGGGGTAATGTAACAACAAACCACATCCCATAAAAGCAACAAAAGACTGCCTCGAGCCAAACCCCCTCATGATTAACATCAGCAATAATGGGACCAATTCTAGCAGAATACAGGATATTTGTTTCAAGTACTTACTGGCTGCTTTTGTATAGGATTGGTGCAGGGCAGAGCAAAAAATCAGATTCCACTGTTTTCGGTTTTTCATCTGAAAAAACAAATCACATGAGCTTAATACACTGTGCTGCTTAAATGACAAGCCGATGTGTGAATATGCTAGCAAGGCCCTTCCCTCCTCACAGTATGCTGGTCACTGGTTTGGTAACATCTGGAACTCGCAAGCAAGGCAGGCCCAAGTTAGGGAATACAGCTGCTGCTTTTTTAAAGCCCCACCTTGAATACACAAACTAAGAGTTGGCTTTGAATGTGAGTGTGAGCCCGCATTACCTTGCTTGCTTTATTTTACTCAAGTCAGCTCATGCTCTTCCAGAGAGATAATTTCCTAGAATCGAGATTATTTTTGCCAAAAGTGAAAACATAACTAGGGTTTTCCTACTATTTGGAAGATGAAGTTCTGTTTCTCATTAGCTCCAACCCTGTGTGTTGCATTGAAGGACCACTTTATCGGTTCTGATTGGAGAGTCGGTTTCTCCAGTGTTCCTCATGCTTTTGAGGCTCTACCTGTTTGCAGATCTCAAGCTTATAAATCATCTATTTGTAGAGCACTGTGTCCAGCAGAGCACTCCTTTTCTGCAGTGGTGAAAAGGAGAGGAGGGAGCTCTTCTATGCCATGCCTTTGGTAAACTGGGGAAAATTCTGCTCCTGTGTGCAGAAGAATCCTCCCCAGCTTCCCCATGGCAGGACTGTTAGTTTCTGTACCGGAGCTGTTCCTGCAAGCACGGCCTATTTCCTGATGAGGGGCGAGAGCAGATAAATGATCTGCCAGATAAACTCGGAGATGACTGTCCTGCGTTTAGGAAACAGGCAGACATAGAAGTAGTTCAGGGGCAGCTGAAGGAGGAGCTGTTAGCATAAATGAGCTTTTCTTACGTGCTATAATCTGCACTGACTACTTGGCCTAGATTTGGGGCTAGTTGTGAGGTGGGGAAGAGGGATTAGCACATTGCCATATGTTTTTGTCTTAATGGTATGTTTCATAGATTATTTTTCTATCCCACAGCTACATTTGGCAGGTTTCCTTTCTAGCATTTGGTAATGGTTCTTTATAAATGCAAAAAGAGAAACGTGCCAAATGCATCTTTTAAAACCAGAAGAACTGACAAAATAACGGTTTGCTCTGAGGCTGGTCCCAAAGCAGAGCCCAGGCCACCAGTAAGGGGAACTAACATTAAAGTACATCCTCGTGCAGGTACCCTCTGTTATGCCTTCAAATGGTGAGGATTCTGCTGAGACTGCTGTTTTTTCGCAGAGGAGAACGCAGTGACACAGGAATGATTTTCCTTTTCTCAGTACCACCTCCTTCCTCCTGCTACTGCTCAGAGTGCCCTTCCTACCTTTGTGTCCATCCTAGCTCCACTGTTCTCTTTTACGTTTCCCCTGAGACAAAAGCACTTGGAGCCCAGCACAGAGCTGGAGAGTGTAAGTTTGCATGTCAGGGGAAGGATCACATTAAATTTCCCCATCTCCTTCCAATGCTACTCCCTAAACATTTGCTGTTGTCCATTGCTGAAGATGAGAACCCGGATGGGTTGTAGCAGGCCTCTGGCAAGATCCCATACAGCAGATTGTGTTTTTACGCTGCAACGTATAATAAATACATCACTATGCTATTCCCCTCCCTTCGTGTGCTTCAGCGCACCCTTTCCTGAAGCCAAAAAAAAAACCAAAAAGGCAGCTCAGAGATCTAGTTGGAGATTCTCACATCAGATGCTAGCAAGTATTTGGGGGCTTCATCCTGTCCAAGTGTAGTTATTTCTACTGCGGCAAAGCAGACATGCACATGCTGTACAGCTATAAAAGACTGCACAATTGGAGAAGGGAGAAACCAGAGTCAGAAAACATTTCAAAAGGTTATTGAAAGGCAACATGCTTCAGACATTCTTCAGTGTCACCCATCTAAGCTGTTAAAAGGCTTTCGAGGGAACCTGTTCCAGGCCTGAGAAATGTTTACACTGAGCACCACTCTCCTAATGCGTCACCTAGGTCTGCTGCAGATTTTGAAGCCTGTTCCCTCTTGTTCTCAGTGGATTTGGAGAGTCCAGCTTATTATTTTCAGCCCTGCAGCAGCCCATACTCAACAGTTAGTTTGGCCCTTCTGCCTTTCCTGTAGATGTAACAAACCAAACTTTTCCATCCTCCCTTACAGCTTGTGTTCTGGACTTCTGCCCATTCTTGCCACCTTCCTCTGGACGCTCTCCACAGTGGATTCGTCCCCTCCTTGTAGCACGGAGCACATAAAAATCCAAGTTCCTAGGGGCTTTCGTTGGCAGCACAGTCCTGAATTGGAACAGCACTGCAGCCTACCCATCATTGAGTACGGTAAGTTTACTTGGTGCGTGCTGCTAGCATTGCTGCTAAATAATGCCAGAACTTTTACTAGGATGGTAGCACCTGCCAACAGGACGGAGGAGGTTTACTTTTGCGATGCTTATGGAAAATGGCTAAATCCCTCCTTAACTCTTGTATTCTGCAGGTTGTTATCGGTATCAGTACCTTAATGTGCTCCATGAGAAGATCTTGAATGGTACGAATGCCACAACGAACATAACTGTATTGATGCAAGCCTCAAAACACCCAAGTGAAGAAGGTATGTGCTATTGTTTTAAATGCCCAAATGGGGAGACTGGGGTGAGGAGAAGTGAATGCTCAAGGTACGTAAGTCAGAAGCAAAGCAGGAATAGAACTGAGGAGTCCTGATGACTTGCAAGGCAGCCACTTAAATTGAAGTTTAAGTTCTAATTATCTTCAGGTCTCAAATGTTTACCCTAGGTAGTGTGCAATTAATTTTATTCACCTGGAACTAAACTACTCTGTTTCCCTGCTTGTCCAAGTAAGAAAGCTACACTATGATAATAAATATGCAACTGCAGCAATAGTTTTGCCACATGCCAATTTCTAGCTCTGTGATGCTAATTTATGCAACAAGTGTAAATAAGCAAGCTATAGGTTAATGTAGGAAACAAAGCTGACAATTTCAATTGAAACTGAAGGGAAATGTATACAAGCAGAATTCATTTATGCAGGCTGCCTTTATCCAGAGCTACTGTGCTCTTCTGTTATTCTTACAAATTATTTTTGATATTTAACAGGCAGGAGAGATTGGCTAGCCCACTCAACTATATATGATATCCAGAGTAAGGAAGAAAATGTACTGGAAACACACGTTCAATTGGGTAGGAATTTAAGACAGGCTAATATAAAAATCAGACAGCTGGTATGGAAAAAATGAGTTGGGTTTTTTCTACAGGTCCATTTTTGGTTATTTTCCAGGCTGGCTTACTTCTAAGGGATACTGCTTAGAGCAAGAAGTTGGATGTACTTATACTAGCCGTCCCATTTAGTTTCTGGATAGAAAAATGGTGGCATTAATGGCATTTTTTCCACTACCATCTACCTTGTGCCAGTTCAGGAAACAGAGCAGCATAGGAGACTAATCCAAATTCCAGCATGACTCTTCATCTGCCCTGCTGCAAGTTAAAGCACTGAGCAAGAGAAGACCAAGTCCTGAATATTTTCCTGAAAATTAAGTTCTCCGTGAGCATACTTACTTAATCAGATAGCAAAAAGAAAATAGTCTGCACTACCTCTCAATTACTTTTAGAGCTTTTCTAATTTCTGCAGCATTCCACTCAGAAAGATTTCCCCAGTGATACTTGTAGTTTGACAAAGGAACAGCTAAGCATTGTAACATCTGGCCAATGGTGAGTCCTAATAATAAAAAAATCCACCCATTTGCACCACCTCTCCCACCCTCTGTCCCCCACCCCAAAAAAAAAAAAACCAAACCACCAACTAAAGCTACAGGGAAAGTGCCTGTAAAAGATGGCATGGTCACTCTGTCTGAAGCAGAATTCTTTTCCACAGGTCAGGAAACGAGAGTCCAGCTATGGATCTGGTTGCAGTGAGACCCACTAGAAAAGGAGAGTACTGCTTGGGACCCTGAGCTGATGAACCATGTCAAAATACAGGGACAAAATAGTCCCAGCTGTTCTGACTTAGCCTTATTCTATGCTGCTGCAGGAGCTCTGGGAAGAGGACTGACTCCCAGTTAAAAAGGAGCACCCGTCCCCTGCCAGGCCCCTGAAACAAAGAGTGCAATGCCTATACATCTGGTACACCAGACAGAACGGGCAGAGATGCTCCAAGATAACAAGGTAAGGGCACCTTGGAAAATAGTGCCTTTTGGTAACCTGATGAGAGCCTGTGTCTTGGCCTGGGGCTTCTTACAGGAAGGGGCGCTTGGTCACTATGCTCTGTGGTCACCTGTTTTTCACTGGCTAACATCTGCTTATGTGAACATCGGGACCCAGACAGTTATCACCAAGTTAATTCACACAGCCAGCTGGGCTGCTGAACACCAGTCCCAGTTTACAGCTCATGGCAATTGGTAGCAAATTCAAACCTCTGAGCAAGATGTGAAATAATTTGCATCCTCTTACTAACCCTCAGAGCTTTCCTGTTTTCCTCCTCTTTGATATTTTTTTATTTTAATTAAATGAGGTAACAAGAACCAAAATAAATCACTTATTAGGAAATATAATGGCAGATCATCTCAAACCTCAATACTTACGAATTGTAGTTCCGTTCACATGATAGGTACAAGTAACACTATCGGTTTTGCCACCAAGGGTTAAGCCACTTCCTCTAAGAACAACTTGAAACTCCTCTGGAGAGAAAAGGAAAAACCCAAAATCACCGATCTTTAGTGCATTGCGTCAAGTTAGACAATAAGAATTTCAATATAACCTGTTATAAACGAAGCACAACATAGTACTGCTTCAAACTTACTCAGGTCTCCTTTTCAATTGACCCCTGGTACTGCATTCTTCAGTTAGGTCACTATAGGAAAAATAAAGATTTGTTCCCAAACCTTTCTCAGTGAGGCAGCCGTATTAAAATGGAAGTTGATTATGACTAGCAGCAGGATCTGGGGCTCAGCTGCACAGTCAGAAACAGTTTCTCAGTGAATACCCTGACAAATGAGAAATCTGGGTCGCTCAACAGGACAACTCCCCAAACCTTGATCAGGCTCTCCTGAAGTGCCAGATGAAGAAAGCATTGCTCCTTAGTACTATTTCTCTGGAAGTTGCACGAGGGCCACACCACGGGTGAATCGTGCAGAGGAGGGCTGCAAACGGTTTGTTTACCGAGGCCCCTGATTTCATTGAGACAATCCATGTTTTCACAGAAACATAAAAAGGAGATTTTGCAACTACCGTATTTTGATTGATCTCACTCTGTGTGAATTGTGAAACCCAGAAAGAAGGCAAGCCCTTAAAATTTCGGGCAACTGTTCTACTTAATAAATGATACAAAAATGTAGTCAAATGCTGTACTGCTTACATTCCACAGATTTGGGGCAGGGCACTAGAAATACTGTCATGAATTTATATGAACATATGTTATCAGGATTTCCACAACTTAACTCTGTGACCATAGGTAAAACAGTATGCGAATGTCACAGAATAAGCACCATTGCTTTGAAGAAGAGGGCAAGTGCAGAGCATGACTAATGGGAGACGGGCAGATAAATGCATGTCAAACTTTTACATGCATTACCTAAATTCTGAAAGTAGGCCCCGGAAGACAGCTGCTCTGGGGAGAAAAAGGAGTCAACAGAGAAGGATCTGATCTTTCTTAAACTCCTTGAGGATTTTTCGAGTGATGTTTTATTCTAGACATCTGTGGTGTTTTCCTTGGGGTAAAATGGGGAAATCGCAGTCCTATAATAATTTAGTATTATTTTGAAATCATAAAAACTTACCTCCCACACAGACACTGGATGGCTCCAAATATAAAATCTCAGTGCATGATTGCTTCAAAACCTATTGTAAAGAAGGAAACTAGTCATAAATAGGTTTCAGTGTGCGATTTCAGTGAGAAATATTATTTTAAAACAAACGCATGTCTCTAGAAGACACACATGCACAGCTACAGGTTTGATTTGTGCAAAGCTGGCTTTGTAGGACGTTGCCTTGACCGTGTTAAACTTCTGCATGCCTGCACAGTCAACTTTCCTAAGAGTTCATAAGGCTTGGATTAGTTTGTTAAATCCCAGCCAGTCTTTAAAACAAAACGATGTCTGATTTTGATCTTTAAATTTCTGTCCAGATCCCTGACCTAATTTTCCATGAACTCCAATCCTAAGGTTTAAGCCAAAAATTAGTCACAGGGAGCAGGATCCAAAATCTAATACAGTCAAAGCAATCTTCCAACAATCTGTGGGTCAAGCCAAGTGCACGTTATTATGAGTGCTGGCATCCTGCCCTATGTAAAGCAGAGCAAGAGCGTACGGTGTTCTTGACTGTGCTGCCTTCTGTCCGATGGGTTGGTTTTTTTTTTTTCACTGCTGTACCAGTCAGCCTGTTTTCATTCTCCAACCAGTCAGGGAATATTCTCCCAAAAGGCTGGGACAAAACAACACTCCTACAGGTGACTTAAATACAAGGGATGGAAACGTAAGTGAAAGGAGGAACTAGACACTTTTGATGGATTTGTACTTCAAAGGGTCTCAGACACTACCCTTGATTTCAGCCAAGTCACATTTAACATTTACAAATACATGAAGCGATCAAGTTATCCATGGTGACTTAAGCAGCAGCATAAACAGCACCCAGGAGTTGATTACTGCAGACCACTTCATTTTCCATGCAAGAACCGTGCACCTCAGAAGGAATGGGTCAAGCTTGTCTGACTACAACTGATGCTGAAACCTAACTGTGAGCCCATACGTTGCTCCCAGTCCCAGAGCAGGGCCCCAGCTCTTACTTGTTGCTGTTGTCCAGGAAGAAGATATGATACCCGTTAGGGAAATGTTAATCCCGCTCTCTAAGCAGGTAATGGGATTTCTGCTAACTCAGAGAGAATGAGTCTCTTCAAGCTTATAGGGTTAAACACACACAAACAATCCACAACTTAACTTCCTTCTACCCTCACATGATACTGTGTGATTTTTTCCCAATGGTTTTCAATTTTCCTCTCGCTCAGAAATCTTCCATGATGTCTTTGTATAGCTTCTCTTGTAACAAGCAGTGTATTTTTAACAGGCATTCATATATAATAGTACATGGCATCAACTCAGGGCCTTGTAATCATGTGCACAGTAGAAAGTCCTGGTATTGTCCCCTCTCATTTGCCAAAACTGTGCCTGCTCCTGAGCTGGTATAACTGTCAGTAAATGTTAACTCGGTCTTCATCTTAGCTCCTTTTTCCTTTCTTTAAATACTTTTTTTTTTCTTACTCTGTCTACTGTATTTGCTAGTGACTCCTGTTGCTATATATCCAGAGCTAGCAGAAACAGTAACGTATTTGTCACTGTACATACTAAAAAGCATGCCAAGCTCCAAGAAAAAGACTAACCTGCCTCATTTAACACTTCACATATCAACTGTCTCACCACAAACTGGTGTGCACACATTACCTTTTAGTGCTTCAAAACCCATTTGTAAACATTAAGTAGTATTCTGAAAAATAAGAGACCTTACAGGTGCATACATTTGGATAACAGACACATTTTCTTTGGAAAGAATGTAGCTTGAAGCTCACTGCAAGTTGACTGGTTTATAGTAGGTGAGGTTCTCATCTCACTTCCAAAAAAGGGCTTAGCTTTTAGATTTCTATTTCAGTATGGAGAGAGGAAGTGTTACTTAGTTTATTTTAGGGAGGGGAAATACTTTGAGCAAAACAAAATACAGAAAGACTAAAGCATTTCATTCCTTTACAGTAAAAACACGTCCTGTTTGGGTTTTTTTCTTCCTCTGAAGAGAGAAAGTCACATGAACAGTCCAATTTAAGGCCATGAGACTATAGACTTGCTTTAATATGAAGTACAGATCTAGCAGTTGGCAGTATCAAAGCCCACTGAATTCATTCATTTTTTTAGAGCAGCACTATATAGACAGGGAGAAACTTTCCAACTCCTATCCTGGCCCCATTTGCCCACTGTCTGCTGAAGTAGGGCCATGTTATGAATTGGGGTTGCAGGGAGAGGAGGAGATGGTGACAGACACAATCTGTCTTTTCTTGGAAAGTAGTCATTCCGTAATTGCGTTGTCTCTGACAGTGATTTTTCTTACACTGTATTTCCAAACGCAATACGAAACAGGAAAAGAACCTATTTGGACACGCTTAGCTCGCTTTGGCTTTAAGAATAAACTGGGGGGGAATTGCATTTAACAATGGCAACATACAAACGAAAGCATGCATATAACTTAAACTCCCTTCTCCCTCCTCTCCCCTCTATTTTAAAAACATAAAACTATCTTTAAACTATCTTGCTGTGCAAACCTGGGCTGCAGTCAGCAACATTGAAATGAACTCTATAAACATCTGTACTACACTCCCTCTTGGCCCGTTCAGGATAATCAGAGAATGATCTGGCATTGCAAATTCATTATTTAGAAACCTACTGCTCTCAAGAAAAGTTGAAATAATTACTATATAAGGCCATCCTTGGATCGGATGGTTAAACACTCTGCTGACATAAAATAAATTCAAATAAGACTATAAATTGTCTTAGTTTAACAGCATGCCAGGAGAGATGCAGAGAGTTGATGTCATCCATCTAATTTCCAGAGCTCCACACCAAATATAGGGCTTACTTCTCCCAGGCCTGCCAAGGCTTTCCTTCCAATCACCTCCCTGAGTGCTAGCTGTCCCAAAACAAAACGTTGCCCCGCAAACCCAAGTGCAAAATAGAGTTGAGACCTGTCAGCCTGCGTCCAGTTGTCTTACAGCTTCAGAGAGGGAGAACTGTGGAGGAACTATGGAGAGGTTCCTCCAAGTCTTAAGGCAGTCTGTGCTATGAGGAAGTTGGTACAGCTGGAAAGCCAGAGGCTAAGCAAAGTGGAGGGGATCACATCAAAATCACAGGTGGGGGCTGGCCATTTTAACCCTCGTTAGGAATCACCTGTGGCTGCTGGAAAAAGACAAACCAGTAGAGTTCTGCTTTTAGAGGTAGTCACTCTCTTGTAGTTAAAGAAAATGAGATGTGAAATTCAGGCCCCAAACATCCTCTTGTTCAACGACAGCAGACTGCTGAGGAAACCCTGTTCTGCGGCTCCTCAATATACAGAATTTGTTACATCACAGTTATTCCAACAGCTACCTCAATAACAAGCAGCATGAACGCAGATGATGCTCAGTGCTGAAAAAACTGCCCGGCACAGCTTCTGAGGGCGGACTGAAGGCAGAAGAGCTTGTGAGGCTCTCAGGGAAATCGCATCTTATAGCCATTAAGTGCATGGATACTGTACAGTTTCCGTAGCATTTCTCAGTAATGCAAGCTAATGATTTCAGAGTACTTCTGAGAGCAAAAGTGATCAGAATAAAGGCATCAGAGAGATCCCATGGGCACTCAAAAGCAAATTCACCCTTGATGTAAACGCGCTGACGCAGACTGGCATTCTCTGTGGCCAAACAAGCCTTCCTTTTCTGAAAGGGTCACTCCTAAACCAGCTGCTGGACTGCCCGATCCTGCTGTGAGCCAGCTACTGCACTCCTTATCTGCATGTCTAACTTTAAGCATATAAATATTCTGTTCCATATAGTGGGATGAGATCCCAGCTTACAGTTAAGAGTGTCTCTTGCTGGATCAAGGCTTTGTTGTCCCATACAGAAAATTAGATTGAGCTTCCTTCCACAACAGTGCTGTAGACTCTGACGTGAATGCAGCTTTCAGAGCCTCTGGCCTTTGGAGGAGTGTCTGTGTACTCCTACTGTCAAACGCTTTCTGTCAGCTCACTAACAACAGCAGCGTGTGCAGCAATCAGAACCAGAACTGTTTAGCTCCCGAACCAGCTAATTGGCATTCAAATTTTCTCTTTGTCCTACACTGTCCAATTATTAACTATCTCCATCTCTCGAGCTGTTTGAGAGGCTTATAAGCCACAGTTAGTTTTGTGTTCCATGTAAGTTTCATCTGCTTCAGGCACAAACAAGTACACGTGTAATTTCTTCTTAACACAGTTGTTTTAGGATGGTTTAAAACCATCCACTTTATCAACCTTTCAGTTTGGGACTACTTTTCACCTAGCACTTTTCTTTCTGAGCAACCCGACTGTCAATCAGTATTTAAAATCCATATCAATCCTTATCAGTGGCATGGATTTCTATGCATTTGCTACAAGAAGTTTCCCAAAGGCTCGCATAAACTCCACAGCCCACTTTTGAAATAAGTGCTTTAGCTGTTTTGTCATTAATAAAACATTTAATTCAATTAGAAATGTTTTACAGAAACATTGTCAGTTTCTGACCTGTAGGTGTCTGAATTGAAAAACAGAATCATGTTTTGTTAAATCTAAGCTGCAGAAACAACACACCTACACAAACAATTACATTAGCATAGAAAAGGCAGATGTCCCTGCAGTAAATTGCAAAAAGGCAGCCAAATAACAAGATGACATAAGGCTTGCTAGTGCTTATAGACTTTGCAAACTCCACCTCTGTTTATAAATTTTACCTTGTCATAGATCTTGCCCCTGCTTTATGCAAACATTTCTTCCCCTGGAAAACATGCCTTCTGCATCCTCCGGTACCTCTTTAACTTGTCACTGGCTGGGCCCAGCTCTGCTTTGACTCACTTTTCACCCTTGCTATTGCCTCTTAAAAGTTCTCGGAATTTAAACAGTAGAGCAGTACAGCTCCTGCAGCTTTTTAAGTATTTTGACTACCATCCACTCAGAACATACTGTGGAACAGAGCTGTACCATGCAGTACAGTGTTACATGCAGGCTAAAACAACAACTTTCCCTTCCAGCACTTTAATGAATTTCATGTTCCAAGAAATTGTGAGAACAATGCAGTAGTAACGAGCCATAAGCAATCCAACTGTACATCGACAATTAACAAAATACGCTAAGTGTCAATTTATTTCACAGCACCGTTTGATTTTGCTTAGCCCCAGTGTGCAGTTCAAAAGTTTTTGGCAGCAGTCAGCACTATAAATCATAACTTGCATGGCATCTGTTCCTCCCCGGAACTGTACACTGAGTTCAGGATTTGGGGCAGGTCATCAGCACAGCTGCATTCTTTGTTGAACCACATAACAATTTTTTAGTCTGCCGTTCCAAAACTAGAAAATGTTGTATGGATGTGTAAGGTGCTTGCTTCCTGGTAAAAAGATTAGATAACGGTGAACTGCTGGAGGGAGAGAGCTCTTTGACACATTTTGATCAGACTTGGCATGCCAAACATTTTGAACTAAGCATTTCCAGAGTTACTGCTGGCCTTTACTCCCTACCCTTCCATTTCAAACATGCACCTCTTTGTTTACATCATCGCTCTTTGGAAGCCGATCCCAAATCAGGCTAGCTTGACTCTTTACAGGGGAACACAATATGGTTCCGTGAAAAAAAGTGTAATACTGTAATAAAACAAAGGCATCTAACTTGCTATTTCCAAAAACAAGTTTTAAAGAGGGAAAAAAAATGTTCACCTTCAAAAAATAACCTTATTTGCTATACTCATGTATAGCAAGATATGTGCAACGCGTGCTGACAACAATCACTTCACAGTCCGTGCGCAAAAATACATTTACAGCAGTATTAGCTCCTGCTTATTGCACTCCGAGCTTGCGCCTGGAGCACTGCCTGTTGATACACCGCCAGCCAGTCATGTGTACGCTCACTGCTAAATGTGTGCTGCACAATTCGGAAAGATGGCAAAACAGCACTAAAAAAACCCCTTAAATGCTTGTCTAACAGCAAACTCGAGACAGTGGCTTTTCCATGCAGATTTCCACACCCTTTTCTTTCCTTTCTCCCTTCCAAATGTGGGGTCCATAATTTTCTCTAGGGATGCTACAAGCACAACACGTCGTGAGCAAAATAAAACCATGAGCAAAGCAGATCTAGGAACCATGGTAAACTACAAACATAATTAAAACTGGAGAAGCTATGTTCATAGTGTGACACACAGAGCGGATGCGCTTCTCCTCCCGTACTGTGCCAAGCGCCTCTCTCTGTTAACCGTGAAACCGTCATCAGGAAGAGCTGCATCTCCTTTAGTTCCACCCTTGATCAAGATACAGTGGTAACCATGCTCAAGTTAGCCACCTACAACCTTGTGATTGTTACTGCAAAACACAGATACTTAATTCGATAAAACGTACTGAAAGAAGGGGGGGCAGGAAGGGGAGATGGCACACACTATGGCTAACTCACAAAACAGTGTCTGAGAGGGCCCTGGTAATATAACAGCATTTAAAACTACCTTAAGCGTTACTAGTCTCAGTTGGATCTGCGCACATAGACAAAGCCTGTTTGGATTGACAGCTGTAATACTTGAGTTCCATCAGCTGTTTCCTGAATGGGGGTTGCCGACACCTTTTGGCTCCCACCAAGCCTGATCAGGGAACTCCACACACCTGTGGAGCAGCTACTTAAGCAGTAGACAAGAAGAGGGGTATTTGAAAGTATAGCAGTGTGGGTGAGCAGGGTCTCAAAGCTCTGGGTTGGAGTTGCTTGAATCTGTCTGTTCCTTTGGAACGATGCTCTTGAGTTCAGCTTTTGTCTGGTAAGTGAATACCTTCTTGGGTTTCATCCCAGCTTGGAGCGTTGAAGCTTCTCAGAAGAATGCATAATGAAAACAGTGTTGTACTATTGTTTGCTTTAGTCATTTCAGGCTAGGTTGGGCTAGCAGCCTGGCTGGCTGCAGTGAGTCAAGCACAACCTATGAAAACTGACTTCGTGCACATGGGTAGTTTAGTGCCGAAAATGATTTTGCTTCATTTGTGCTGATTGGCTGAAATAGGACTGTGCTTAACCCGTGTTTCCATGTGTTTTTATTTTTCTGTGAGTCATTTAGAAGTACTATGGGAAGCTTTATTCCTTTTTTTTTTTCTTCCCTGTAACTTAAAACTGTGATTTTTTTCACTATTGCTGAGGCAGTAAAAAGGAAATGAAAGTAAAGTAGGAGGTGTTTAATTGGTGTAACGGAATCACTTGCTATTTCTGTTCTAGAGAATGAGATGCTGACTGTCTGTAGATCAGAACTTTTCATACTGAACTTCTAGAACTTTACAGCATGTGAAAGGGAATGTGTGAAATCAGGGTGGTGACAAAACTTAGGTTATGTGGATGCTGGTATATTACAGGCTTCTGTCATTCATGAGGTGCTGCTTTTTTTACCTGAATAGGAGTTGTGCCCCCTTATACTCTAGTAGAGTTAGGCCTCAAAGAGAAAGGCTTTGAGTAGGTTACAAGAGAAAATGAATTTAAGTAGAGCCCTTGATTTCAGTGATTACACTGGAGTAACCTTAATTGTACTCAGGATTTTTAAGTCAGGAAAGCACTTCCACAGCACACCTTTGGCTTTAGACAGGCCAGCTTTGCTGTACAGCAACTAATGGATAAACTCCCCGAAGTTAATTGCTTGTTTCCAAAATATAATCTTCCGTTCTTTTAGATAGTGTCACAAGGTCCAAGTCACTATAGTCTCAACTTAATGAAAAAAAGAGTATTAAAAAAAACACACACAACCCAAAACATGGGTTCCATATGGAAAAGGAAATTTCATACTCTATCTATGAGTCAGTCCCACATCACATGTCTCTAGTATGTTAAGCACACCCTATCATCTCCCATTTCTTTCCCCAGTGCTAATCTGTGTGGGAAGCAATGAGACAACGGGACCACCTCACACTACATGGAAGACAATCAGTTCCAGATACCTTGGAAAGAAACACATGCTTTCACAGGAAACACCCTTTTGATGCTTCTCTCCGAGAAAGTCATGGCAAAGGAACTACAGCAGTTAATACCTCATGAGATCTACCTCTATGTGCTGCCAAACATCTGTGCTCTTAACTACAACTCGCTGCCAATTTCAGCCGACTTACTGACACTGCTCAGTGATGCCTTAGACAAAGAGCGAGGGTAAAGGGGGTGGGGGTGGGAAAGGTTGCTCTCCTGTCCCCTATGTAAAGGAGGGAAAAAAAAAAATTGCTGAGACATATGGTCTTGCATAAAATAACCATCGGAGACAAGCCTGGTGCAGTGTCAGGTTAGTGAGAATATTCTAATTATGCAATGTCTAAGCAGTACCTCATTTGTAGTCACTGAGTAAACCAAATGGAGATGACAAAACTGTGGGTCATAAGAGATGAGTATCTTAACAGCATCAGAACCTTTACCCCCAAATTACTAAAAACAACCCTAAACCCATTACTGATCAAGTAATGTAAATAAGAATCAAGACACACTGTTCCTTCTGCCCCTGTGGCAGGGGGGTTGGAACTCGATGATCTTCAAGGTCCCTTCCAACCTAAACCATTCTATGATTCTCATAAGAGGAAAAAGTTGTTTGTGCGCTTTTTTAAATTAGTAAGGAAAATTTGGCTCGAAGAAACTTATCACTAAGGAAACACTGGATTTCATTTGAACTTGCGAGTGCTTCGTTTTAAGCAAGTTTTACAGCATCCCTTATGTAACAGAACTGATAGCCATGCAGGGATAGCTGACAAGACAAATCCAAATCACGAGGCACATGCACGCTCACACAAACTGGAACCATGTCAGTTATGTTGCTGGTTTATCAAGCTCTCTGTTCTCCAGCAGAACATTATATGGTTTGTAATATGTCAGAGAACGTCAAATTAAGGGCTGCACAGCAGTGAAGGGTAGAGCAGAAAGCATTCTATTCCAGGCCATTGATTCCTTTTAACAACTACATGCAGTAATTCCCAAAACTATCTACTCAGTCTCAATCACATGGAAAACATAGCACAACGTTAGTTCTAAACCTTGCATCCAGTGCAGCTTGAATATTAGACCGTCCAAGGGGATTAAAGAAGATGACTGATTTAATCAGGGTAATTCTTTTAATGATAACTTGTTGCATTTCTCCTCCCCCCCTCCTTAAATGCTTAATAGTTCGCTTCCTGGATTCCCAGTGCATAAACTGAGCATATTTTCTTCCTACAGGAAATGATCCAATTAAGTTGATGTATAATTGATAATGAACTGTTTAAGCTGATTTTGCTCTTGAAAAATCTTAACAGCATGCAGTCAGTTGGCTGACCCTCCTCCCCTCATCTGCAGCTGAGAGACATCCTTTAAGGAAAAAGGGGGGGAGCAGATTGAGCATCCTCTAAGCAAGGTAGACTATGGAGGAATTTCAGCTCTCTTGAGCTGACCTGGCTCAGGGCAGAAGTACCGACTACTTCAAAATAATGTAGTCCCTGATTACTCCTCAATAACCAAGCTGCTTGCGACTTGGCCGCTGAGACACAAGTGGTTTGGACAGAAGAGACTCAGTAAATGTTCACATCAGAGATACTGCACATTTACCAGAATGCCTAACCTCGGAGCACTAACCGTTCCTGTTGTTAAGGTTCCCACTCTCCATAAATATGGACTCTGCCAAGCTGCCTTGTTGCCTTACTGCAGGCCACAGTGGGAGATGCAGGCCAACTCCGGGGAGTTTAATAACTCCCCATTGCCCTAGTGTGAAAGCTGGGCCAGACCAAGGAAGTGCTGCTGATAGCGTATCTACTGCAGAAGGTGTCAGAGATTCAGAGATAGAGGCTGCAGCACGTTTTTGTAAAGTCATTGCAGTAAGGTTTACGAACTTAAAGGCTCAAAATGGTTCTTCAGAGGAAACAGCTCTTGCCTACTTCAACATAACTGACTACCACTAGCTAGAGTTTGTTC
This sequence comes from Pluvialis apricaria, assembly GCA_017639485.1. NCBI lineage: Eukaryota > Metazoa > Chordata > Aves > Charadriiformes > Charadriidae > Pluvialis > Pluvialis apricaria. The sequence goes on from CM030010.1 coordinate 84,702,301, forward strand.
TTTTCCCCGCTCTGGCACCAACCACTGTCCGACATAGGTCGCTTGCCTCTCTCCCTGCTGACTTTTCTGTTAGACTGTGGGGCATACCAGCCTGCTTTTCACTGTGCCTTGTCAACGGCCTGTGTGGCCCCTCTCTCTGCTGAGGCACCGGGCTACAAGTGTAGTGACAATGACTGTCAGCACACCCAAGATGAGAAGCGACTTGTCAGGTATAGAGAGCTGCTGAGTATGCCACTGACGCGTACGTTTTACGCAGTTGTTCCACTTGGGCACCGCTGATCTGGCTGTCACCGATCCAAGTAACTTAAAGGTCGGAGTGCACTCTGGTGCACAGTGATCGATACACGAACCATCTAACTGACGTGGAAACCCCCTGGATATTCAATAGCTATCCTTTGCTGTTGCTCACATGAATCTCAATGCTAGAGGGATTTTGCTGATTGTTATTTACAACCGGAGCACGCTTCCCTCTCTCATCAACAAGAGCTTTACTGGAAAGAATTTTTACAATTAGGCAGTAAGATTTTTATAGCACTAACTGCTTATACCGCTTTAGCAAGAGTCTGCCACTGGGCGTTTTATGAATGATTTTCTTTAAAGGACTCTGGATGCATTTAATCCTTTGTTCAATAATACTGTTCCTAGTTACACTCATTTCGTTCTAAGTAATTCCACTTCAACCCTGGAGTTTACATCCTACAAGCAATGAGGTCTCGTCTCCCCCAGGTTACCCTCTCACCAGGAGGGTGAGGAGATAGTGAGAAATCTCATCGTGTGAGGTAAGGTACCACACAGCAAGTGATGCTACTCCTACCAGTGCAGGCATTAACGTACGCAATAAAAAAGTTCTGCCTCAGAAAACAACTACTGATTTACATATCACTCTGTTCTTCAAGCATCGTTCCTTCCCATCGTACTGCCCCCTTCCCCTCCCAGTTGTACTGTTAGCGAAGCTACTTCTCATTTTTGTCAATACCGCTCCAGCAGTGAGATCTGTACAGCTGAAGGTGGTACTAAAGGTACAGCTGCACAGGGGCTCAGTCAACTTGGAGACAATTAAGTTTCAATCTAAAATGTTCTAGGTGATGCAACTGCTCAGCTTATGTGTCCTGTTCAATTTTTATTTCTTGTTTAAGGGTGGTTTTCCCACATAAAATGAACAATTCAAAACTAAGCACCTGAAAAATGAACACACAGAAAGAGAGGTTAACAATGCTATTTCTAATCCTCCTCAGGTAGAATTCTTAGGAAATTTTGAAACAATTAAAACAATTCTAGACTGAACTTTTCTTAAACTGACTACTTCCTCTTAAGTTCTGCAAGTATCAGTTCCTGTAGTCTCATCTGATAAGTTTTTGTGGGGTTTCTTAAGTACAAAATACATTTTAACTTCCTGTATTAAGTGCTGCCAACTCACTTTAGTACAAAAATGTGTTTGTCTACTTAGAACTGTCACATGCTCTAATAATGTTACTAAAGTGAATTCTATTATTGTAACTTTTAAAAGCGCAAGTCTTGTCCAATTCTGCCTGCAGAGACAACCAGACAACTTTCACTCACAAATCAGGAGGACTTGTGCTTGCTTAAGTGAACGGGGAAGCAGGGATCTTTTCCCTGGTTTTGTTTTTTAAAACGTGACACATAAAAGCGGTTCAGATTTGCAAAGCGCATGCATAGAAACCTGCTATGAAAGTGGGCAAAACATGCCAAAATTATAGGAAAAATTGGAAATAAAACATCATACTGATTTACAGGAGAGCATTATGGGAACATTACAGAAACTTCAGCCTTACGAATGATACCATCTTGCCTAAAGGCTCGGTTTGATTCAAGTGCTAGAGCACCTTGGTTCCCAGCTCCTTAATTCTATTGCTTTTTCTCATCATTCTTCCATTCATAGTTTAAGTGACCAAACACTTAAAATGAGCAGTGTTCAGAACAGCAACATTTCCAACTTCTATAAACGCAAACATCATCTGCTCCCTTCCTTGACAGGGAGTGCAATACTGGTTTTTGCATTACAGAGAAGCATTGCCCTGATGCCTGAGATAAAATCCAACTCTCTCAGGGCTGTCAGCCCCACAGCCTCCAGTCACCTTGCAGGAACCGATCCCTTAGGGAAATTGACAGTCTGACTGAGCTCTTTAATAAGCCCAAAGCTTCCACAGTTTCTCCCAATGGAAGCGCTGGCTCAGGACCACATCTCGTTAGGTGCAAGTGAGGTACTCTTGAGTTAGCTTGCTTACAGCTCAACACCCTTGCATCCAGAGCTGTGCAGCCTTGCCAACACTCCCCCAAAGGCAGGTAGGAAGGTGCTACTTTGGTTATGACAGACCGACTCAGATCTAACCAGGTAAATGATAAATTCCCAACAGTTCTTTATGAAATGGGTACATGCAAAAAAAAAAAAATCATATATAGGAAGGGAAAGAAGCATGGGTTTCATTTTCTTACATGGTACTGAACTGTCACATGGCGATACAAATTGTGCACTCCCAAACCCGTACAGTTCACACTGCTATGGCTTGCTCATGAGGCCATACCCCATGTAATTATCAGCCAAACTACATCAGGAAGCTCTTCCTGATAGCATAATAACTTGCCTTCAGCATTTTTATTTTAAGCTCTAGACTTCTGCTTAGATTTATTTACCCTGACAATGCTGTTGAGTTACTACTTTGTAAAATTGGATATTAGCGATGCCAGAAGAGCTGGAAACTTCACAAAACAGTTGCCTCTTCAAAGGCTGCACAGAGTTTTGAATTGTTAGTTGATATTATTCAACAGAACACACTGTGGTGCATAAATCCCTACTCGCTCCACTGGGATTTTATCTTAACTAAGAAGGTGGTCAAAACACAATACAAGGTTTTCAACACCTGAGCTACATTTTCTCTAAATGCTAATCTCAACTGTCTTGAATGTTAATCGCTGGCCGTGACTAAACTTATGTTGTGTATCTGTCCAAGAAAATACATTGGAATAATTGCTTAGACCTCAAACAACTGCAGAAGCAGGTACTAACGGATACTCTGTGATAAAGCTCATCACTTTTTTTGCACCAATAAATGAAGATCAACTGCTCAGGTCTCCTGGAATTTGCAACACGTATAACAATGTAGAAGCCCCAAAATTTCACAGCTCCTTCCAGTAGAGACAAATGCAGCAGGGGCTTTGAGCAGGTCCTCCGACCATTCCTACTGAACAGTTTTGTGTTGTAGTTTTGAGACTTCTAGTTGCTGGGTTGCTGCCATTTCAATGACCAGTATGTTTGTTGGTTGTAAACAAGAAATGTTCATGGAGAGTTTCACAATGGCACCTTTGATGACACACTTTGAGCAATACTTCTGCATGTTTGTGATGTGGGTATTTAGTTTTTATCTATTTTGAGACTAGGTTTCCCTTTTATGACAGTGTCTCTTTGAGCTTGTATTCTCTAGCTAACTTGCACACTGAAATGGATTTAAAATTGTGAATAAAAAGGAAAACTGTGACTATTTCATGTTCAATTAGGTCTGCTTATCAATTTTATAATGCAATGAGAATGAATTGTCGCAATTAGTCAAAACCCCTTCAAAGAAAATTGAGTTATAACTACAGCTTACCAAAATAATCATGTTAATGTATCCACCACACATGTATTAAAAAAAAAAAACAAACTGGGGAAACAAAAAAAAAAAACCCAAAAAAAAACCAAATTGTCTACAGATACTTTCACTCATGCTCTGCAGTAAAACAGGGACACCGGCAGGGTATCAATCTCCCACTGTTTCCAACAAATACATTTAGAGTGCTTACTAGAGAAAAGGAGACTTTCAAATGCCTTGACAGCTAAATGAAACTCCAGTTAGATTCAGTGCTTTTCCAAAAGCTGTAAACAATATTCAAGCTTCTAAAAGCTCTCCTGAGCTTTCAAATCACTAGCGTTCAGCGTTTGTGTTTGATCCCGTATCCCAACAAATGAGATTGATGCAGGCAAGACTGAAGTCAGTTGATATGTTTGGTATCAGAAAGGACTTCTCATTCTCCCTTTTTTTTAATCAGCAAAAACATTTTCCACTGCCCTGATGGCCACAACGTAAGAGTCTCTTTATGTACAGAAATATGCAGTAAGCCAAGTGTTGAAATGTCTATTCCAGCTGCAGTCTGTTAAATAAAGTCCTAACCAATCCAGGCCTTCAGTTACACTTTAAAGGAGCAGACAATGTATTTAACCTGTAGAAGAGTGCACCTGAAGTTTGCGTTGTCCAGTCCCCATCAATGCTTAGCAGTTATCTTAAAACAAGGCGCTGCCATGATGTGCATCTTTTCTTGCTCTACAGCTATGATATGCACAAATCTGCAATTTTTCCACTTGTGTTTTTCACAACTGCCAGAAGAAGCTGGATTGAGGCTTGTGCAAACACCATCTGCCAAACCTTACCAGAAAGGCTTCCCTTGCTCTGTCCACAAAAAAAATGAAGGTGCTTGAAAGCTCCTGGAAAGTACAAAAGAGGCAGACTGGCACTACTACTAGTCAAAGACTGACCAAAAATACCTTGTCTGAGAATGGGGGGTAATAGGGAAACCTACGTGTTATGCCAATCTTCTCTGTGTTTGAATTACAGATTCTTCAAACTGAGCTCTTCGGAAATCTCAAGCGATTGTACTCCTGCTTCCTCAAAGAACAAGAAGAGTGTAGAAACCTGACTCCTTGGAAGGATCCCATCTGCAGGTCAGTGACCCTTGTTGGAGGGGAAACTCCACACGCAAATGTCTTTAGCCCTTTATCTAGTTCTGTCTTGACATACACGTTTTGAAATGCAGTATCCTCGGAAATTTAATGTAATCAACTGGGTTTAAACATTCAACTCTTATTTATAAGTCTATCGCTAGTGGCTTCAATGTTGCATCATTTCACACTAGCAGAATAACTGATTCTTGTAAGTCTTTAAAATGGCATAGAATAAGATTTTAAAAAAAAGGAGTACCGCATGGGGTATACTATCTTTTCTGGAAAATAAATGTCACTGCATGACAAGATTGATTATATCTCTTTAGAATGTGCAAGGAAGATTCTGAAATTACATTTATTTTAAGCAACAAGGAGAAAAATAAGTTGCTTCATTATGACATTAACTTCCACAAAAAAAACACACTATTCAACAGAAGTGATAAATTCATGACTCCGTAATATCCTGTATACGAGTAGCATCCTCTCTTTATTCAAAAAAAAGAAAAAAAAAGGGAAGGAAATGGAAATGAATTATAGTGGGATCCCTGTCAGAGAAAGGATTTCATTTTTGGTTTTGACTTGACTTTTGACAGTAAGCTTTTTTCTATTGTGTTGCCTACATGCAGCAGCACTGTTAACCTTGCATAGAACACAAAGTCTTTAGTGTAAGACGAGGCAAATAAATTAGGTGCCCACAACAAACGGTGTCTGCTTAACACATGGTTAAAATACTGTAAAGCCACTGATCGCAACCAAAATGTTTCTCTTGCTTTGATCCTTTCTTGCAAATCAGAGCAATTAGTTGAATAGCCTCATCTCAATGATAGGAGATTCTCAAGGCATGCTGAAAAAAAGGCACTAAAAGTCTTGTCACTGTCCTGGTTTGAGGAAAACACTAGGAACACAAGTGGTTAAAGTCAAGGCTGAAGTATGTATTTAGAATGCTTCTCTGTATATGAAGATCTGGGCAACTCCTACATTGCACTCTTTCCTAATGATTTTCACCAGTTGTTATCCACTCTCCTGGAGTAACAGTCTCGATTTTTTTTTTATATTTTTTTTTTTCCAGACTAAACCTATAGCAGCCATTCCTTAATGAATCGCCCTCTAACTCAGCACACTTGTATGGAGTCCTCAAACTCCACACCCGGTCTGAGCATGAATAATTGCAGGAGTGGCAGGCAATGTTAATTTACAGAACTGCATCTCTAAGATAAGGAGGAGAGGACTTAATACATTGCAATTACTGATTTAGGAACTAGTTATGCCTGGAAAAGTAAGTGGGAGTGGAGAGTATGCTGTAATCTTGAGGAAATGTTAAGCTTATTGCCTGATACTCACAGAATTGATTATCCCCTTAAGCGCTTGGAATCCTCCAGTGACAGGGAAGACTTGCTCTTTCGTGTCAGCAATTTTTTCAAGCTTTAGAGAGAAAACACGTGCAAACACGTGAATTGTTTGGCAAACTAAATTCGTCACACTGCTTTTCACCCTTAAAATGTAAATGGATGTCTAAAAACAACTCCCGTCAACTCTGCAGAGAAGGAAAATTTTTAGTTCCCTCATAGCTAAGTATGACTTTTCTAAATGGGAGGACTTACTACAACCTACTGCAACTAACAAAATGGTATAGTGGCTAGCCATTGTATCAAACCACCACAGGAAAGAAACCTTTTCGGGCCTGTATCTTGGCAGCGATCTCATAACTCTTTTCAGAACTACCTTCCCTGTTTGCTCCACCTTCCACTAAAGAGCAGTTCCTTCTGTACTAAAGAGTCCTTTCTATACTTCTCCATTTAAGTCACTTTCACAGCACAAGAGTAGCTACAGCCTTCACTAGGACATGGCGACTCTGGAAGAGCTTTCGGTCAAGGAAGGACATGGATCCTTCTTTCTTTTTCTTACCCCAAGGCTGTTACATGTGCTGCTTGAAGCTTGTCTATAGCTACTCTGATCATGCGACCTGTCGCCTAATCTGGTTGCCATCTTAACAAAAGGGGTTTTGCCTGCATCCTTTCCTGCTGGCAGCTGCCAGTTAGCAAGGGTATTTCTGACAGGTCTTCTTGGTAATGAAAGTGACACTCGTGCATTCTATTTATGTCTATGTACACATCTGAGTGTCTGCTTCCTGAGCCAGAGGAGACATTATACTACCTAATGTAAGTAAAATTAATTTCTGTATTACTTAACTGTATAAAACCCTGTGACAAGGTACTGCCTAGTAATCTAACATAGTAACGTTCTTACCTGTTCTTGTACAAAATCAAGGACGCCAACACAGTAAACTCTAGCTCCCAGCTCTCTGGATTTCTTTGCCTGCCCCAAAATAGAACAGAGGAATAAGCATTTTTAAATTCAACAGGCAACACCCAAATTCTTCAGAATACAACATGCGTATTTCAGCTAGCGCTCACCTCTTTCTCTGCATACAAGGGAATCTGACCATCTAGCTTGCCATCTGTCAATGCAATGATGATACTAGAAAACCTTGAGGCTCCTTGCTTCGCAATTTGCACATTGGCCTGAAAACAAAAAATATTTATCCAGCTTAAAATTATACCTGAACTTTTTAACCAAGATGCATCATTTAAGTGAATACAGCATCTGAAACAACACTCAGCCTCATCTTCAAACCCATCTCTCGTGACGGTCCTCTGCCCCCCTTTAACTCGCTACTAACAAGGAAATGATTCATTGGTATTTTCCAGTCACCAGTGAGCCCATCTCTGAAGTGCTGGGGTCACTCACTGATCGACCCTTGGAAACACTGGATTATTTCAGGACAGATACCCTCTGAGCTGCGAAGCTCTCTTCTGTTTAGATTCGCCATACGGTTTCCTTAGTTAACCACCAGATTTCAAATGCCACTCGCAAGGTTCCAAGATGCAAAAAGAATGGCTTAAAACAAAGAATTTTTTTTTAACTGGGAACAAACTTCTGTTTACCTAGCTTTTCAGTTCACAGATCGCAATTACAAATTTGACTCTGCAGGCATAAAGGAAGAAATTGAGTTTCTATCCATAGCAGTGGAAGCTTAGATCCTCACCTTATCCCTCACCCTCAGGGCCTGAGTCTTTCAGCAAAATCGCAAAGTAGACTTTAACTGCACATCTCAAGAAAATATAAGCAGTTGGGAACTCGATAGTTAAGATAATCCAAAATTAAGACCATTTGTCTTGAAAATGCTGATCTGTGCAGTAAACTCTCCGTAAGCACATGCTACAGAAGGCACTGTTAGACTCGCAGCCCTACAAAGCCGTGCGTGACTATTTACCATGTAATTGGTATGCTGTGTTAGCTGTTAAATTCACGACAAAGAACCGCTCTCTACTGCGAAGGATCAAGTCAAAAAAATTCCATATGGCAATTTTCTATGATGGCTAATCTTCTGCTTGGGATTTGCACAGTATCTGGGAAATCCTGGGACCACTTACAAAACCAAAAAGGTTTGAGCGTAACAGAGTCATGCAATCAATCCATTTATGTTACAGGTTATTGTTGTTATCCAATGGGTCAGAACAGAGGATACTTTCATTGCAAGAAGATGAGTAAAACCTACTTGTTTTAATCCTTCATGTATATATGTGTCACCTGCTGGTTTTACCTCCTCCAAATCCTTAAGACCTTTCTTGATTTTCTCTCTGAAAACAAAAAGGTAAAAGACTGTTAGCATCTGGGGAAAGTGGGAAAAGGGGTTACTTTATTGATGGAAAAATTAGTATTTGCCATAAAGGAGATCTGAAATTAAAATCTGTAAAATATAGCATTTAGCTGAGATACCATGTGGAGGCAGATTTTTGTATTCACAACGGAAGCGGCACTGTGGTAACAGATATTTTAGACCTAAATAACACAATATGCCTCAGTGAGTCAAAGAGCTAGAATCAAGTAAAATGTTTCAGACGGAGCAGATATTGCAAAGAAGTGGCAAAGCTTCAGCATTAAATAGCCCAGTAGAAATTCTGTTGTATTAAGTCTACTTTGGAAGTGAACTTGGTTTAATTTAGCAATCACACTGTAATTAAAAAAGAAATCCCCTAAAACAGCAGTTCTATCTCTAGATAAATCTTCCAGGTCAATATGCAGGTATTTAATGGGGCAGGACAGAATTGCAATATAAAATCTTCTCCCCTAAAAAATAAGCATCAACAGGCAAATTCAGCATTTGCAATACAGGTCTTGTATCCAAGGAAAGGGACTAGGATTAAGGATAGGGATTTTTAATTTTTGGCTGTCACTGCCTTTGTGTGTGACCTCTGACAAGACACCACGCTTACACAAGTCACAGTTCTCTTATATTTAACAGGAGGATAAGGTTGTGCCATGATTTCTCACGGGCCTTTAAATACATCCATCTTTAACTGTGAGATGCTCACTTAACTACGATGGTAAGACTGGAGAAGCTGGTAGATAGCAAGAAAGTAATTATTTTCAGTGAAATCAGTACGAGCAGGGGAGAAAAAAGGCGGAGAGGCTTTACCGAAATAATCAAATCAGGAAGTTCTTAATTCTTAGGCAAGCAAAGTTGCAGTGAAGCGCATGGAAACTTGTACTAGGAAAGGAGAAGTAAAAACTAATTAGGGACAAAATTTGGGCCGGAATATATAGAACATTATAACAAATATAGGTGACAAAGAGGAAACCAGCAGGGCTGAGGAGATGCAGGGAAAATACATTACAGGATGCGTGAAAGCTTTCCTTAGGGCAAACAAAATGAGAAAGAATGCATATGCCGCTCTGCCTGAATGCCACCCACTAGTCATTTGTTCCACTGATGGGCTTCCTCTATGTTTAGAAGCTCTGTTCCAAAGTACAATCCATAGCTGTAATGAGCTCCCAATCACAGGATCAACCGATACAATTGGAGGGAGGAAAAGGAAAAAAAAAAAAAGAGCGTAATGTGGCATTGAATATATGGAAGACAGCAAGTTACGTGAGATAATACAATCTGTTTGATCCAAATATTTTACATTCAGCATCTATAGAAACAACTTCAAACTGATTATGTATGAGCACAGATTATAAACCACATACTTAGTGCTTGCCAGAAATGAGTGGCAGCACATCACAGGCGTTAGTGTTCTGCTGCCAAGAAACAAGCAGCAACTGAAGTCCCAGTTTTCTGTAACAGATTTCATTTTGCAAAAATAGCTTTTGTACAATCAGTTCAGTTTTATTTATCTAAAATGCCTTGTGACCCGGTCACATAGAAATCTCTGGTGTTTCCAGGCCTCTGCCTACAAGGGGTTCCAGGAAAATCTTTGGCAGCATGAGCTTTTTTAGCTGCATTCAATCAAGCACCATCTCTTTCCCTCGGGGCACATCTGTATGAGATAGGCCCAGCCAGATGTGAACAAGCTCTACCCATGCTCCCAGTTGGTCAGGTGCGAGCGAGCCTTGGTCTGGATGTCACAGGTCCAACGTGCGTGCAGGACTTCGGGCAAATGAGCACCGCCAGACAGCGGGAGAGGTTAGTACAGTCACACAGAAACTAGTACCCAGCCTGCTTGGAGGGTGGGCACAGGAGCTTGTGTCTGCCTGAATCATTTTGACGATGGGGACACTCTTTAGTCAACAAGCCATAGCACTCTGAAGCCCTCACTCCTGGTCTTCAGTGCTCTCAAAACTCCCATTCCCTAGTTTCTGCAATAATTTTTTGTAGCCACAAAAATCCACAGAGAAGGTCTGGTTTTAAAACTCATCTGTATTGAAATAACAGAGCCATGACCTCGGTCTGGGTGTCTGGACACTGCCACAGTACAGTTCAGTAGTGATAAATGCTGAAGGGCCATTGCCTTCGCCGTTCAAGTCAGACAAGGGAGGAAGGTGGAAACAGCAAAACAAAATCAGCAACTTGCAGCCTGTGCTTGGGCTGAATCAGTACAAATTTAATATCTCTTCCCCATTCAGCATACGCGCACCATCACACCTCTGTTTTTTAGAAAAGGCACATCTGACTTTTAATAGCTACCCTGTCTGTTCTCTCTTATAAGCTTTGTAACTACTTCAGATAATTCTTCCAGAAGCAGCCAGGCAAACACAACCGTGGCAACAAGCTCCGCGCTCTGCCTTTTTGCTCTGTGGGTACTTTTTAGCTAGTGCATGAACAAGGGGCTGCAGGCGTCATCCCAGACTGGCTGCAGTCAGGAGAGGTTCCGGAGGCGACTTCAGCAGCACCCGCTGCTCTTCTCTCTCTGAGAAACTCCGCTGTGCTCTGTCTCAGAGAGCAGGACCTTGCACAGCATTAGACGCCTCGGCTGCGGAGGTCTTGTTTGCTGTGTGGGAGGCTGTGCCAACGCCGTGAGGCATACGGGCCAATCTACAAATACTGATCCCTGCATGGGCCAAAGTCTACCCTGAGCTTGCCTTGTACTTTCAGTGCCTCCCCAAGGCAGGGCACTGCAGAACTAAATTTAGCATTGACAACATCTAGTAAAGACAGATTACAAAGCAGCCCAGCTTTGCAAACAACTGAAGAAATCAATTTAACATAAATTAAAATGTAGCAACCTCTTCTTACCGGAGCATGCTCCACAATTCAGATTTATTTTCAGGTCTAAATGTAACTGTGTGCCTTTTCAAGTTTGAGTTATGCCAAGGCACCTATCATCAGTTTACAGGAGAGGCTTCTCCGTACAAGCTCTGTCGCACCAAGCTGCAAGCTTTTATGCAGGCAACTCAACAGGTACTGTTTCCATCACTGTTTAGTATTATCTCTTGCTTTAAGTGGGTTTAATTGACACAATGCTAAAAACAGCGTCGTCAGCAACCAAGCGGTCAGTTGTGAAGGCATCACCTTGTTTCCTTGCCCAGACAGGGCCACGGCCAGCACTCGTGGGCAGCAGAAGGCAAGTAATACTTCCTTCTACTGCAGCAGGATATAGATCACACCCCGGTTTGAGAGGACGACTGATAAAGCTATAGACCGCTTGAAAAGCACAGGCCACATCGGTTTCTCAGAGACGCGATACTGTCTTTGAAAGCACACTTAACAGAAAGAGACAATCATTTGCCTTAAAGGAAATAAACACATCTTCAACAAGTTCAAAGAAAGGCTTATACTTGCTAGAAAGCAAAGCATGCCTGAGGACTGAATCTTAAAAACCACTCAAACCCTCGCTTTTTTCAGGGAGAAAACTTCATGCTTGTACATCAGTGCTGCAGAGGTTAGAACCAGGTGAAATTGTCACGTAAGCCTCAGGTTGTGCCAATTCAGGTGGGTAAAGGGCTAGCCTTGTATGAAACAGTCTCCACCAGCATCTATGCAGTTTTAAGTAGTGGTGTTCTTAGCTCTTCTGGATGAGGCACAGCATCTTATCTTTCTTTCCCATGTTGCATTCTACCTACTGAAGTGCTGGAACATTGAATCATTTTCCAGTGTGCTGAGATTATGAGCACTGCCAGGGAAACTGTGATTCCCAACGAGCATATATTTATCATCAGGAATAAGCCTATGTGCCTGCAAGGCAGCATACTTAATCTATAACAAATAAAGGCAAACAAAACAAGTACTTTGATTTTGCTGGTAAGGAGGAGGTATTATAACAAGAAAACACACAAAGTTGCTAGTGAAACACAGGGGAGGGAGAAATGTTCTTTAACAAAAATAGGGACGGTTACATCCCTAACTAACGTAACTGTCGTACTGGTGAAAGTAAACCCCGCACATCAATCTCAGATTAATAATTTGGAGGAGGTTCCTGCTTTCTGCACCCCTCAAATGCTACAGAGCGCTCGGTACAATTATAATAATTACTCTGCTTCAAACTTTAGGCCTCCTGTGTGGGCTCCAGAGGAAAAACACGCATGTGGCTGACTTTGCTGGACTTTACGCACTCAGCAGAACACGCTCTCTGCAGATGGCTCTATTTTGGCAAGCTTCTTGAATCAAAGCATAAGGTTAGTTCGCATGACCGAGGCTCAAAACGCGTAAATGTCTTGCTAGACTACATGTCTCTGTGCAACAAAGGACTAGTCAGTGAACTCCACCAGACTACGGGCAAGCACAGTAAGGTACCACTGGTCATGTACCAGGTACTTAAGTGTCCTATTTTTCCACCTTAATATCCTTCTTTAGCTTCAACGGGAGTTTCATCTAAGCAGAATCAGCAGGGCTGGTCCTGGCCACGGATGGCGGTCAAACGCTGCGGAAGCAGGTTTACACAAACCTGAAATTCTGCTGGTCAGCGTACAGTTGGCCAGAAGACGATGTAGAAGATATTGCACCATCTGGATAATATTCGTAAGCGTATCCACTTTTCCAAACAACTAGCTTCTCAAAACTAGCAGCAAAACCGAGCCCCAAATGTGAATGCACAAATCTTTGTTTACCACTTAGCATATAGTTTCCAGCTACACTTCACAATGGAAACATGTATCTCGAAAATGGGATATAGCCATTGTGAGAAGTCTTTTCCATCTGGGTGTTATTTTTATTCTATGTATTTATTACAGCATTGTGTGTACTGTGTTTAACAGTGACTTCTGTTTCCAGAGTTATTCACATAGCATTGTTCACAGTCACAAAATATTTGGTAATCTGGGGGCTTTGGTGCTATGGTGTGGGTTTCTTTATATCCACAGCTTTATTATGCAGTAAAAACCAGCAAGAACTTTGTGCAAACAATTAGAAGCCTAAGGCTTTCAAAACAAAAATTACTTCCCTACTTTGAACTAGCTGCTGGCACTGAATTGTGGTTTTCTGACGTTTGCGAATTAGCAAGTAAGCAATGGGAAAAACATCCCTGCGAGTCCCAAATGCACATAAAAGAAACAAGATCATAATACCTCATAATCACACACACATACACACCCATCCCCAAAACTGCACTGCGCTTGGCAACCTCATGTTCTGTTTGGAACAATGGGAGTTAGACAGTCTAAGTCATTTTCCTCTGTTGACTTGTTTAATATTTAAAAGGACAGCTGTTCCAACCGTATCTATCCATTCTTACCTATGTACATACGATCACCGTTACTAATGTCTCCTCCTTCATTCTCCTTATAATTCCTCCTAAACAATAAGAGTAGTCATTTCCTTTCCCCTACTGCACTCACAAAAGCATCAGCAAACCTCGCATTTAAGAAAAGTACCGCAAAGGAACTCACTGGAACCCAAAAGGGTTCTTCCCGTGCTTTAAACGAGGCTTCTGAAAAAAAAAACATGGTTCTTTCTGTAGCTTACAGTGTGCCACAGACAAGCAATGAAAAAAGGCGCTTGTGTTTCCATGGCGGGGTTCCAGAGTTCTGCCCAAGCATTCCAAGCGGTCTGTATGCTATCAGTGCTGACTCTGCGTGCTTGATAAGGAACAGGCCACTGACAGGGATTTAACAGCCTATTGAAATGGAGTGAAAGGTTCTCATTGATTTCAGCAGTCCTCAGAACCGGCTTAAGTGTCCTCTCCTGACCTCTCTCAAGCCATCTGGAAAAATGGCTCATAACCTTGTCTCTCCCTGCAGAGAGCAGATGCAGCGTCCAAGTCCGGGTGCGGGGAAGTGAAAACTTGGCCGTTCTCAAGTCAGACCACTTTTTTAAATGCTAAAACAGGAGAGGCTTAGGATTGGGTCTTTAAACATCCTATTTCTAGGATATCAGCACACTTGTCCGATGCCAATGACAATAACAGGTCTCTTCAGTAAGTCTTGTACTTGCTATTGTGTATTATTTAAAATTTATAAAAAAAACCAGCACACACCAGTTAAACTGACTATGGCAGACCACGCTTTGTATTGACTCTACTAAAGGGAGTGGAAAGGAAGGACTACTTGACTTCCACCCTGCCACAGTTCGTTAAAAAGATTCCCAAGGGGTTTATCTTCACATTCACAATTCAAACAGTTGTGCAGTGTGGTTTGCTTCTGGACAGAAGGGAGAGAGAGAGGAGGTCGTGTTGTTTTCGACAAGGCTGAAAGGATACTGAAGGATTCTCTCGTCTGATGAAAGCACTGATTCCACAATATCTTCTTCCAATTCCTGTAATTTTAGTAGTCAATTTTGCAACCATCTCTTCTCTACCTGGTTTTCTCCTTCTGTTTTCCCCACACCTATCCTTGACCACTTCTAGCTGCTATTCCTTATTTGCTTTAGAAATCAGAGCAAGCAGCCTTGAATTCCACTGCCTCCAAAAGCATCAACGGAAAGGCACATCCCTACACCATAACAGTGCCAGAAAGATCTCACACTTTTCCAGTAGCACCAACTCCACTGTCCAAAACTGATTTTGAAGTTGTGATTTGACAATAGAAAATGCAATACCTAACTTCTAAGAGATTATGGGAAACATTAATTTACCATTGCATGCTTTACCTAGACATGAAAAAATAAGGAAAGCTTATCTACAGACATGGCTTTACAAAATTAAAAGCAAAAATCATTTCTCCTGCTGTGCCATGAAAGATGCGGAGTCATGCAGAAATGAAAACATTACTTGTAGTTGTGCTGCAAAGCAGTGGCAGAGAATTTATTTCCCATGGTTCTTCTTCCTTTTTTACTAGGCCATCCATTGATACGTTCACAAAATCAAATCCAGCTCTGCACAGAGGCTTCCTGACTGGCCACCACTTAAAGGTATCAGTTATTGTTTGGTATCTGTTACTGTTCCTCTGATTTAATAAGAGCCCTTGAGGGGGGAGGAGGGAGAGGGAGAAATAAAAAAGCAGTGCACTAACCTGTCTCCAGTTAATGGCATAATGACGTGCGCCTGGGTGGAAAACACGATAAATGATAATCTCATCTTCGGGCTTTTAAAAAAAGGAAAGAGAAAAAAAAATACATTTTAGACAAATTAAATGTACAAATGCACAGCATTCTACTTATTCTTGCTTCATTAGTATAAACTTCATCCTCCAACTTCCAAAGAACATACTTTTGAACTACAAACGCAGAGAGAGGAATTAAAGGATTTCTGCCCACCTACTCCTTACCCAGATGCTTTGAGAATCAAGTAGCAGAGTATTCTTTCTTGTCTGACTAGACTCCAGATCAAGACACGCTCAGCTTAAGAGCTCAGATCTCATGCAAACCAGCTGAATGTGAACTTCATAGGTTGTGATCTACCAACGTACAGAAGGTAACGCATCCTTTTATATTTTCATGGTCACTGGCGTAAAAATAAGTCAGGGACGTAGACTCAGGTTATGCTCTTGCTCTGGGGTGTTAAACGAGGACACATTCAAAAGTCAGTTTCCCCTCTAACAGAGGTTGATCATGACACAATGTAAATTCCAAATGGTGCTTTTTTGGTCATAACATCATCAAAGAAAGAGTGCCCTCTGACTGATTCATCTCTACAGAAGGAACATGATAAACTCTTTCAGATTGAGTATGTTTCTGTTTTGGTGACACAGGGTTGTGACATTTAATATCAGCTGCTACAAAAATATCCGGGAAAACGTTATTATAAAAAGCAATTCTGGATGAATTGATTTTATCAAGGAATTCAGTCTTTTTTTGAAGAAGCCCACCTGTCTCTTCCAACAAGATTACGAGGAATTATATCCAACTATCAGCGGAAAATGCCCAAGAACTGATGCTCTGGAAGCCCGAGACAGTAACTTTCCCCAGGGAAGTTGAACAACATTTCTCCTACCTGCTTTCAATTTTCATTCATGACAATTTCAATATATTCAGTAATTTTACAATTCACTCTGTATGTGTATCAATATTAATTACTCAGGTTAATGTTAGTAAAGAGATAATACTCGTAAAGATGAATGACCATACATTTTCAGTTCACTTATGTCAACGATGCGACTTAAAATTACTGACATTGCGGTAATTTCAGTACTGGGCAAGTCTTTGCGCAGAACTGCCCAGACCTTGGATTTAAAGTCCAGTCTTGCAGTCTACTCGTTAAGGCTCTCGATAGCAAAATCTGAGACGCTCTAAATGAATTTATAATCTAAGGCATGGGACTATCAATCTTCTTAGTTGCTGCAAGCAGTTGCCAAACAAAAAATAAATACTTGCAATTCCCATCTCTGGTAATTAGATCACCGCCTAGTCCCAGTAGCGTGAGACTTCCCTATTTGAGATGCAACTCTCTGCGCGTAATAACCTCAAAGTTACAATTTAGCTAACTTGTCTGTAGGATAGCCGGAAACTGTCCTCTTCACAAGACGTGCCATTTCTGTTCCGCTCTCCCAGCACTCAAGACAGCGCGATGAAGGAGGAGGATCGTATGAACGCACCCGTGAGACCCGACAGCCCTCCCACGCACAGGCCTTTCAGAAGCGAGAGAATCAGCATGCAGCACTATTACTGCAAACGTGCACACATTACAGACAAGTCAAACTGGAGAGCAGATGCACCACCATGAATCAATCCTTCAGGTGAGGACTGAAGGAAACTGCTACCAATTGGTTCTTTGCCTTCTTCCCACAACTACTCTCTTCAATTTTAAGAAAGGGTGAGGTTGAATGACTCCACGCCGTATTCTGAAAGCGTACTGAGGCCTGAAGGCAGAACAAAGCCTCATCAGCCTTCAGGGGCACTCCAGTCTCACCAGGGATGTACCGTTCAGGCTCCCACAAAAGCCCAACAACCGTCGTGCTGAGACGGGTTTGTGCCACATAAGGGTGAATCCCCAGCAGCCCCGCACCGCGCTAGAAGCTTGTAGGTTGGACTGTCTGACTCTGCGCCATAATTGATCCTCCTTTGGTGCGAAAGGTCAGCGGAGGAACTCGCCAACTCAATAGCTTTATTTCAGATAATGCAGCCAGACCACTACACAACTGTTGCAAAAGATCACAAACCAAGAGAACGACACTGAACAAGCACCACCTCTTCGGGGGGGGGCAAATGCATTTTTTTTTACCACTTACCAAAAAGAAGTACTGATTTGGTACCCTCAGGCTCTTTGGGTTTTTTTATTATTCTAGAGCTTACAAAATAACTTGCAAAACCTTGTGTCACCCACTTGGTTTACAGAAGATTTGCTTTTTACAAGATGAACGTAAACAATATTTATTTATGCAAGCCTAATTGTATCCCTTTATTAGCAAGCCAAGATTATAATTACCCATTGCACTTCATTTTCTTTAGCACAAACTACCACAACGTGTAGGTCTGTGTCTTTGGGGGCGGGTTCCTTTGTTTTGGTCTGTTTTTCTTTAAAAGCAAACCCCTCAGCTGTTTGTACAGAGAACAGTTAGCCAGTATTTACAACAGCCGTCTCTGCAGCAGCAACACTTGCCAGACAATACTGCTAGCCAGTAACTAAGCTGGTTACATATATGTACACCAAATATACTGTTAACATGGCACAAACATCCTGTAGGTTTGATCGTGACAGACACTCCCTTCCTTTTGACCTGCACCATGTATTTACAGATACAGAGACGTGTTCAGATTGCCTTCTTTCTATAGATCTCTAAAAGCAAGTTACAAGAAGTACTCTATGGGAAATGAGGCAAGTGGCTTGCGAAAAAAAAGTTTAAAAAAATCAGGGAATTACATGTGAGCGTAATTTTAGAGATTAGGTATTTGTAGATGTATATTGCCACCTTTTTACTGAGCTCCAAACATGAGAACATGACATAAAAGTTTACCATATTTTCCAGCAATTTGGGCACTAGAAGCCGAACTCTTAACATGTTTGTGAAGTGCATCTACGGAGCGTACAAAAACACGGGCTTTTTTGCAACACATCCTAGTACCACAGATGTCACAAACGCACCTCACAAATCTTTCTGTCAGCTGGTTCACAAATTCGAATATCTCGTGCCAGTTCTGCGCCACGCTCCCGGACCTGGAAAGGAAACAAAAGCACGTTAGTAGGCCTGATTTAAGGGAAACCAGGCGAGGAAGGGTGACAGGAGGAAGGGTGACAGTTTCAGCGTGCAATCACAGGAGCCGGGGCCGCTTGCTTTTTCGAGTTATTTCAAGTTACCAAGCCGGCCTGGCGGCGGTACTCGCCTGCGATTTTTGTCACGGTTTGGGGAGCCGAGGCACGACGCGGCCCGCTCGGTACACAGCACCCCGCCGCCACAAGCACAGCCCGGAGGGGTACGCCAGCCCGGCCGGCCGCCCCCCTCACACACACGCACACACCCCCCAGCCCCCAAAGGCAGGGCGGTGCTGAGGTGATCCGCTACCCGCCGGCTTCACCCCAACAACGCTGCCATCAGCGGCTGGGGGGGAGGGGAGGATGTCTTCCTCACAACCGCCTCCCCGCTCCCCTCACAAAGTCCCGTCCTGTGGGTCACAAAACGCACCTCGCCTCAAGCCCCCTCAACCGCCGCGGCCGGGGACCGACCCCCTTTCCCCGCCGCCCAAAACTTTCTGTGCGCCCCCCCCCCCCCCGCCTCACAAGCCACCCCCGGTTCCCCCCACCCCGCGCGCGCCGCGGCCGTTACCCCGCGGCGACCGTTAGCCCGCAACGGTCGGCGCGCGCGCGCGACGCGTCCCCCCCCACCCACCCACCCACCTCCGCCCCGGAACAAAAGCCGTCCCCGGAGCGCCCCGTCCCCCCTTACTTGTCCAGCACGAAGTACATATCGAAGGCGCCGTGGCACGACGGCCCCGCCGGGGCTGGGTCGGCGGCGGGAAGCAGCAGCAGCAACAGCGGCAGGAGCGGCAGCAGGGCCGGCCCGCGCGGGGCCAGCCGCCCTCGGGGCACGGGCCCCGCCATGGCGCCTGCAGCAGGCGGCGGCGAGGGGAGGCGGGGAGCCGGAGCTGCCGTCCTGCCGCGCCGCGGGCGACGACGCTTGCTGAAGTGGCCGCCCCTCGCCCGCCGCCGCCGCTAGCCCGGCCCGGCCCGGCCCGGCCCTCCCCACCCGTCAGCGGCGGTGCTTGAGGCGAGGGCCGGGGCCGGGCGGGCTCGGCGCGCCCCTCTGCGCCTGTGTGGCGCGGCCCGCCTCCCGCAACCGCCGGCCTCCGCCGGCGGCGGCACCGAGCCGTGTCTGTGTGTGTGTCCTCACACACACCACCGCCACCCCCGCCGTAGGCGCCTCCTCGACGGGCGGCGGCCCGCCGCTGACCCCGCTTCGCCTCCCCGGCGGCTGGGACCCCCCCCTCCCCTCCCCTCGCTTCGCCGGCAGGGCCCGCCCCGCGCCGGGGGACAGCGGCGAGGAACCGGGGGGGAGTGTCCCCCGAGGGCCGGCGGGGTGAAGCCCACCCGCGGAGCGGTGTCGGGGTGGGTAAGGGGCGGGAAGGTTCCCCCTGGCCCGCCCGCACGGTCGGAGAGCCCTCAAGGAGGGATTGCGACACGCCGGGAGCGTGTTTACTGCGGGCTAAAAATGAAAACGCCTAATTAAAACAACACGCGTGGCTCGGGGGGCTTTTCTCACCGTGGGAGGGCGGGCAGAGCCCCCCCCCGGACCTGAGTCTCCCCCACCCCGGGGTTGGGTACTCGCCCCGGGCCAGCCGCCCCTCCAAGCGGCTTGCATCCTCCGGGCACCCTTTATATTATTATTTTCTGATCAACCTTAAGGGTTCTGTGTCGTGGGGGGTGCGGCATGCTGACCGTTTTTCCCCATCAGCAGCCAGCTGTGTGCACTCCACATCGCGGGCCCGGTGTTTTTACCGATTTTCTCTCCTGTTCGGAAGCGGCCACCAGAGAGCCAAACTGTTGCTCTGGGATGGCGTGCGGGGTAACCACCGCAACACGCTGCTTTGCGAGAGGCTTCGCAGAACTAAATATAGAGCGGACATTTGGTTCGAGGCATAAGCTGGATGCTTCACCGCGAACGTGAGGCACTGCAGAAAGCGTCACTTTACGCTGCAAGAATTATTATCTTTTCTGATTTTTTTTTTTCCATCTGTGGTTTCAGATTTTCACAGGAGGTTCGAAGATGCTTAATAATCTTAAAATATTAGCTGAAGCCCGAAAAGGCATATGAATTTTCTGTGAAATTCTAGTCACGTGACAAGCTGCATAAACCCTACTTATCTCCTAAGTTAAAAATAAATGTCTGGCCTCTACTTCTTTGTTTCCTTTCTGGAGTTTTCTCCACGAGTGCTATGTGACAAGCAATTAAGAGGACTTGAAATAAAATTGGTTATTGTTTTTTTTTCACCATTTGTGTGCCCAGTGCTTTGTTTTAGTAGCGTCTACTTTGAGCAGCTTTATTTTACAGTGGACTGCCCGCAGTGCTTTGATGTGCGGAGGCCACTATGATGCAGGGATCTCGAGCACCAGAGGCCTCCGGAGACTTCAGATGAGGACCAGCCTCAGGATTCTCTCTCATAACGTCTTAAGTTACATTTTACTGGCCAAGCGACATGCTCTCAAAAGCCCGTCTTCGATCACAACATCAGCCATAGGAGCAGTGAGTCAATACAGCCATCTGACTGTGGAACTGTAAAACACAGTTCAGAGGCGCCCCGTGCCTGATGAAAAAAACCCCACGTTTCCTTCAGAATCTGACAGTTCTGGCTCGCGATGGGACTGGCCGAAGTGTGAGCTATTTACCAAGACAAAAATCCCCCAGAAATTCCTAGTTTCCCCCATCACCTGCCAAAAAAATTACTCATGAGTCGGTATGAGTTTGTGACTGGCAATAAGATGTCACGGCCTTGTGGCTTTTATTAAATTAATATTTTCTGGGGCTGTGTAGAGGATATTACCTGGAATCCCACCATTTGTTCCCAATACGCTCTTTCCTTTTGTTTGTTTTCTTCCTTCACAGTGACTATCTCATTTCTTAGGCTGACCCTCTTATTTGCATTTCCCTTTCAACAGTGACTGCTCTGCTGCCTGTTTTTAATTTGCTGGTAGCTCCTTGTGCTGCAACGCGTCCTCCTGGCATCATGCAGGGCTGCGGGTGCTCTGGCACCCTCCCCGGGAGGAAATCTCCAGCGCAGGCATTGCAGGGCAATACGGGTGAGAAGGAGAGGAATGAGCCTCTCAGGGGTTAGACAGTACGCACAGAAATGTGCCGGCATAGGTATATATCAATGCGCTCGCGCTCCCGCCACCAAACCGTGCCTTACTGCAGGTCGGCCTTTGCACCGGGAGGGGAAACAGAGTGCGTCTTTGATTCAAGGGGGGGTTAATAAAGAAAAGTTTGAAGGAGAAACACATCGTTTGTGTTTCTCTCTGGTAAAAAGTGATGCGGCTCCCGGAAAAGCAGGGCTTACTGCACGATTCCCCAGCAGGATCTATGTTTTACTGTGGGTATGAAGGCTGGCGTCCTGCTCAGGAGAGTCCAGGCAGCTTGAGCAGCAACGCTAGGTGAGAAAAATACCCAGTATGGGGGTGCATGGGGTGAGACTCGTCATCCTCGGTGAGCCTCCATCACTCACTCAACATCTTTCTTGTTCATGCATGATAAAATACGAGAAGAATCCCGCATCAGTCACGCCAGCAGGAAGCTGGCAAAGTTGATATCTTTAACATCCATCTTCTCCTTGTCACTTCTAACAGGCAGGTTTCCCAGGCTGGATCGCTCCTTGGAACAACAGGACTCCACGCAGAATTTTCAAGGATTTTCTTGTTAAATTGGGTCACAACACAGTCCCAACATTGTGAAGAGCAAACAAATCATTTCTGTTTTCCCTGCTGCATACTTTTGAACAACCTTAGTCTTTAAACAAGTGCTATTTCTTATAGAAAGAATGACTTGGGGATTGGAGACTGCAGTCAGCATTCTCCCTGTGCAGTCAGATTAAGCCCCCAAGAAATTTAATGTGGCATATGTACTGGTGTTCCAAAATATTTTAAATTTTTTTCTGTACGATTTCCTTTTGCTATCAGTGCGAATAGAACACTCAGCTGAAGTGCCTCCGTCAGGACATTCCAATGGGGGGACTGAAAAGAGCTTTACAAAATGAAGTATGTGAAATAAATACAAAAAATTACGTGCCGTTACAGTTCCATCCTATACCTATTCCGTATCTGCACATCTTAGTCTACCGATGATTGAAAGTTTCCTCTACTCAAACGCGAAAAAACTGTTTTTTAACCAAGATAACAACGGAACAAGGATCATGTGGCTCTCACAGACCATGTAGGTGAATCACACACATCAGCTGCTCCAAAAAGGATCTTAAACCTCTCCCCTCTGCAAGAGGAGCTGGGAGAGTCGTAGCCAAAGGCGGCCTGCCAGTGATCTTGCATTTCATCCCCTTTCCTGCCGTCTTTGGGTGGTTTCCTGCAGGAACAGTGCTCTGACCTGACACGTCCGTGTTGGAACGCCTCCCCTGTGCCGACCCCAATGCAAAGCCAAGCCTCCGTGTGATGCACGTTGGAAATCTCACAAAAGTCCATGGGCCAGCAGTGATTTATGTCAGACGCAGATCTGGCTCATGAAGTTCCTAATGTCTTTGAGCTAGCAAGGCTAAAGGGTAAGTAAGCGGTGTTTTACAGTCCCTGTGGACACACAAAACGCGGAAGATTAAGGACTGAGCAGCCCGTGCTTTGCCAGGAACCCAACAAAAGCGAAGGCTGGTAATCCTTGATGTCTCAGAAGCACTGCGGGGCGCCAACCTCCCCCCACCTCTCCGCAGAGGCATGCAGTACGGCAGAGCGGGCTTTCCGAGGGTTTCCAAAACCAGCTGCACAGGTCAGCCCTGAGCCCCGGGAGCATCAGCCTCACCGGGCAGTACGCGCCGTGTTATCCAGCTCTCGGACGGCGTACTTCAAGCGCATGGGACTGGCTGCCTTTGGAACAAGCTACCCCTGCCAGCTGGGGATCTGTGCTAGCCAGGCTTTGCTCTTTCCTTGTTTCCAAGTGTGTGAATTCCTCTCTTAGCCTGTGGTTTCCGCTGAAGTAGCAGAGAAATCACGCCTGGTGTGCTGGAGTGGCTGGATGAGAGGGAGGTAGGCACGGAAGTAGCGGGCAGGAGCGCATGGCTGTTTACCCATCGTTGGCTTCGTTCACACAAGGGCCCAGGGACCTCCTTCCCCGCTTCTCCGAACTCATTAGAGGATGCTTGCCTCTTTCCCTCCCTCCTGCACCACCACAGCCCTGAGGAACTCGCAAGCTGCGGTGCCTGGCCCCAGCGGGACGGGCGTTTTTCACTGCACGCAGGGAAACGTAACTGCCCTGATGGTGGATTGTGGAAGGTGTTCCTTAAATTGGACCCTCCTGCGGCTCCCTCCAGCGCCTGTGGGGACACTTGCTTATGTCCAAGGAGTGGGACGGGGTGTCAGGAGCAGGGAGAAAGATCACGTCGCGGCAGCTGGAGGGGACGACTCATGCTCTTGCCTGCACAGAGGGACCAAGTCCGGCTGCAGACCCCTGCCCCAACCCCGGGCGAGTCTCCTGCTGGCTCTGGGTACAGGTTCCACAGCTGGACTAGCAACAGCTTCCCCTCGCTCACCGTCCCGTAGGTCTCCGGTGGAGCTCACTGGCACAAGGACATCCTTTACACTGGTTTCTTGTGCCACAGTGTTCACCGGTGGCCAGGACGCAGGCAGCAAATACAGATAATGCAAGGAAGGTGGCAGCTATTCTAGAGCGGGGAAATGCATGGCCATTTAGAACAGGGCTCTTAAATACAGCTTAGAAACAACCCAGCAATCGAAGCAGGAGTTTTCACATGGGAGGTTGATGCGCAGATGAACATAAGTTTACTGCCAAGATTTACTGCAGGGAAAGTAATAAACAGTACAGTTTACAGCACATACGTGGTTATACAACTCCTCCCTTTTTCTTCAGCACTTGCAGCTCATTTCCCCACATATTGTCCCCTTACGATCCACCCAATCCCACCTTCCTTTTGGCCCAGACTGGTTGGGAAGACCTCAGGTGAACTGCACTTGTGCCAAACTGAGCTCAGCGTATTTCGGAAGTGGCTGGGGGCAAAAAGTCAACCTGTGAATTCAGTGTAAGCTGGCGGTGAGCCTGCCCCGGCCCTTGGGTACCTGTTCATGCTGCTCAACAATGCTGCTCAATGCTGCCTGTTAACGCTCAACAATTGCCAAAATTTTATCTGCGAGAAACTCAACTTGTGTGCGTGCGGCTGCAGTTCTGATTCACTAAATACGCTTTCTGATTAAGGTCCGGGTTTGTCATTCTGCCACATGCCACGCGGGCAGAGCGGAACGGGAGAGCTGAAGGCATCCCGGTCCTTCGCACAGCTCCAGCGATGCCTGCTGCGCGCGTGGCGTGCCGCCTGCCTGCTGCGGCACAGTGGCTGCAGCTAGCGAGGTGGCAGGCGCCAGCCCGCACTCGGAGACGCCGCGAGCTGCGTGAGCCGAAGGACAAGGGTGATGCTCATGTGAACCCTTGAGCCGTTCCAGCCTAAAACAGAGTTGGACTCAACGCAGCTCACGGGAAAATATTTTTCTTCTCCCATCACAGGATATAAACACCACGTGGAAGTCTCATGCTTTGCAAAAGGAAAGAGAAACCAGAGTGAGTCCAGGAGGTTCACGATACGCAGTGCTTTTTTCGGGAGCTGCCTCCTGGAGGATTAGCGACACAAATCCTTTTTCCCTTTTTACAGATGTAGCCTCGTGGTCTGTGCTTGTTCTGTAAATCACTGTATAAGTGAATAAATAAAAAGGATAGCATGAAGTAACACAGGAATTCTCGTGTTAGTGTGGTGTTGCATGTATCATCCAGATGGAAAGTATCTGTCTAGACGAATCTGGGAATTATGCAAGCTCAGAATTCCTGAATAACTGTTCCTTTCCAACATCATTAAACAGTTTGCAATACCCACTGAGAATACACACAAAAACATGGGGAGGGAGGGGGGAATAATAACCTCTCAACCCCAAAAACGAGGAAACCTAAATACTAGCAATATGTTGGGTGAGAGAAGCTATAAATGTAAGAATAGAGAGCGATGTCACTAGTGTGCGTGCATTGGACCCTTAGTTGTCCAGACGAGTCAGGGATGATAATTAGTCCTCATCGCTGGTCTCGGCAAAGGTGGGGAAGGCTCCGTTATTGTTCAGCGTGATTATCTGCCGGCTGACACCCTGCACAGGGCACCGAGCTGTTTGTCTCCACTTTTTCAGGGCTGTTTATTTCCACTCCGCTCAGATGAGCAGGAATGAAAACAAAGAAGGAAGGATGGGGTTGTCCTGCCGCAACCCATGATGGAGTGAAAATAAATCCATCTTGGTCTGCGAGAGGAAAAAAAAAAAAACAACCGCATGACAGAAAGCGTTGAGGTCCCTCCCTGCCCCGGGAACCACTTCTGGCTGAGAGCAGCGCTGAGGGATAACTCCAGCCGGGATTTCAGCACGACTCTAGAGTTGTAGTGACCCTTTTTGGTCTTCTCAGGAAACAACAGCCCCACCAGAGGCGGCGGAGGAACGAAGTGAACAGGAGCTCTCCCCGAAGAACAGTGTAGCCCGTAAAAAGGGCAACGCATTTCCACGTAGTATACGAAGGAAAAAAAAAAAAAGGGCATAAAAATGGCATAAAAAAGACACAAGCGGGTACGGAACAGGCTGCGATCCTGCAGCCACCCACTTTGCGACAGTTTTGTCACCGACATTAAGGGAAAAGGACCAAACCCCTTCCAAGGCACATCCAAACACCAGTGCAACTTTTGTTCTATTTGGGGTTATACTGGTTAAAAAGGGACTCATGTTTGTCTCCCCAGCCTGACCTCCGTGGGGCTGGAAAGCAGAAAGGGAATGTTATGCTGTGAACTCACTTTTGTCTTCTAGGCCCAGGAGAGAAAAGAACAATTGGGAGGATAAATGACAAGGCAACTGCTTATACCGCTGTTTGGGGGTAATTATGTAAATTATTTGTGCAAAGAGAGCTCGGCGGGACCGGGGAGCTGCAGCAGGGCCCCCCCCCCCCCCCCGACAGCGACAGCGTGCGCAAGCCCAGCCGCTGTTGGATCAACAGCCTGAAAAGCAGATGTGCCAATTTCCTGTGCTTGATGATGATGATGGGCCCTAATTGCGCCAGAGCTGTAGTAATGTCGTTTCTTATGTATGACTCTTAATTTTGTTTCATGAAGTCATCTGTGCAACGTTCTTCCGGCGTGCAATCATGGTCAAGTGACAGTCACGAAGAGCCCTGTGCCTCGCAGCAGCCGCGAGCACCCGCCAGCCCCGTTTGTGCCATTGTCAGGGGGATGGTCTGGGCACGGTGTGCCGACCCTCCGCCATCGGCGTCGCGGTTACCACAGCATGTGAAATTCACTCCCATGCCTGCCATATGTGGTGCCAAAGTCCCGTGTCTCTCCCTAAAATTACGGTTTAGGGGAGTGTAAGGTTTTGCTGGCCTGGCAGTCAGGGAGACGTCGCACCCGCCGCCGGTCACCCCCAGCTCTGCGTGGGAGCACAGCATGCTGAAACACCTTGCGCGTGCTCCGGCCAAACATAACCCATTTACAGCCTGGCCAAAGCCCGCTGGGATTTGGGTCTGCTCCTCAGCTTTCTTCACCCCTGGCAGGTTGCAGTGCCCACTGCAGGGGCCGAGGCAGCAGGGAAGCGGGAGCTCGGCAGAGAGCACCGCTTCCAGAGGCTGTTAGTTCGGGAGGAGCAGGGGAGGAATTCTCCACTGTGGTTTTTCACCAGGGGCAAGTTCCTTGGTGGCATTACTGCTGGCACTTTTTTCCACAACTTTTCATGACTTCCCTGTCTGTCTTGGAGGGCCATCTCATTCCTTTCTGTGTTTTTTGGCAATTTATTTGGCGCTTTTATTTTCCTCCTTTTTCCCTCTTTTTTTTTTTTCATGCATAATTTGAGGGATTCCCCAATTTTGGAGTTTGACAGCAGAGCATTTATTTATCTTATTTAATTAATAAATTTATTAAAATTTCTTTAAATAGAATTTATCTTATTTATCTTATTTATTTATTATTCGTTTTGGAGAGGCTCTTGGGGTGGGTTTTGGGTTGTTTTTTTTTTCCATCTTATTTCTTGCGTGACATTTTGATGAAGTGTCTTGGGGGTTTTGACATCTTTTTTTTTTTTTTTTTTTTTTTTTAATTTTCTCTTCCCTTTCTTTCCCCCAGCAGCTCCTTGTGGGATTTGGTCACCTATCTTCTCGTGAGGGTTCTGCTTTCCATGGGTCGGGGTCACTGCTCGGGATTGCTTCTGAGCCACCTGTGTCCCACAGCAGCTGTTGGGTGTTCCCTGATTGCAGGTCTGTGATTATAAAGGGGGAAACCTGAGGGCTAATTCTCTTTTGCTGGGTATCACCTAGGGTGTGTGCTGTTGCTGGCAAGAGGGAGTTGTGGCTCCCAGAGCTCAGCACAGAGGGATTTTGGAGGTCTGTGGAGCAGGGAGAGGTGGAAACACTGCTTCCAGAACATCAGGGCTGTGCGGTGGGGGTGGGGGGCTTGATGGCCGGATGGCACGTGGCTGTCCATGGCACCGTCGCTCCAGGAGGGGCAGCTGAGGAGATGCCAGAGCTTTTGTGGAGGTCTTGTGGACACCTGCCTGCAGGTAAGAGCCAGGACCCATGGGAGGAGGGATGGTTGGAGGTGGTGCTGCCATGAGAGGAGGATGAGGGCTCCAACGTGGGGCAGGTTGGCAGCCTGCAAGATGGAGAAGGGGTCATTTTCTGCTTTCTGGTTTTAATGGCCACTACCCTGATAGATAGCAAGGGAGGAAAGAAACACTGCAGAGTGAGGCTTTCGGTGCTGAGCAGGCAGGGCAGGGTGATGTCTACTAGAGAGTGTTCAGGAGGGATGAAACGCCTCCAGAGGAGGCTCACCTTAAAGCCTTTGAGCAGATCCTCATGGGAGGAGCAGAGCCTCCACATGTCCCTGGTAGTCCAAGATGCTGTGTGGGCACCTGAGAGGTGGAGGCAGTGCCGTGGTGCAGTGATTTGGGCTCTGCAGGAGGAAGGGGAGAGGGATTGCCGTGCACACGCAGGAGCGGCTGCGAGGTGCAGAGTTTCTCGGGGCACTGGGTGACGGGCTGGCTGCATGCCAGAGGTTGGGATGGGAGGGCAGCACCATGCTGGGTGGTGGCAGCAGGGCATAGGGAAGCCACCACAAAGCCAGCTAAGCACTTGGGCAGGGCACCCCGGGAGGTGCCATCTGCACCCTAGGAGAGTTCTAAGACCTGACTAGTCAAGGCCCTGAGCTTTCGTCTGGACTTGGTGCTTACCATGCTTTGAGTAGGGGGTCGGACCATCTAGGGCACTTTCCAGACTGGTTGACTGGGTGGTTTTCCTTCTTTGGCTTACAGATATGATGTGCTTTGGATGTGCAGATCTTAATCTTGGTTGCAGTACTGCCTTCTGCTGCCTTGCATAGTTTCAGGTTAGTGAAAACTTCTCAACCAAAATGCAAATTGCAGTCAAACCTTCTAGAGGATGTGTTTGGTGAAAATCCAAGTTCTATAAAGTAGTCTGGGATTTCTCTCACCATCAGTCGTCTTGTTCTGGCTGCTGGGCAGGAAGGGTGCTTGTGGGAGTGTGTGCCAGCTGAGCCACGGCCGTGCCCGGTTGTTTACCAGCTGAGCCATGTGGTAACTCCAGCGTATGTCACTCTTACTTGCAGTTCCCCCAGCTGCATGGGTAATAAGCATTGTTCTGTGCATTGCTGTGACTGTACCGACCTTGGGACAGGGGTGAGATTGTTGTGATGTATCTTAACTGACTCGTATTTAAATTTGCGTGACTCTGGATTACCCTTCCCTCAATTTCTCAACACCTGATAAGCAGTTAAACATACTATATAACGAGCAGTACTCATGTCCTGTTTCCTGTAATTTAAGAGATGATCCTATTTTTTTTTTCCTTCCTGTGCTGAGGTAGTTATGATAGGTAGAGGTGGAGAAGTGTTGTCTGGGTTTCCAGATTTCATTTAAAGCCGTGGTGTTGGCAGAACAGTAAATAGAATTATTTGCCACGAACAGGAAGGACAGTGTCTCCTCACCCAGAGATGGGCAGGAGAAGCAGCTTTGGAAGGGTTTCATGGTTTTGGTGCCTTGGAGATAACTGTGTTTACCAAGGCTAGTGCTGAATGCACCTCGGTGCTTCAGCTTATCAGGACGTAGAAGGAGGCATGCCCAGCATGATGGTGGAACCCCAGGCAGCAACTGAGCCCTATGCAGCCGCCTGCTCGATTTACCCCCAGTGGGATGGGGGGGGAGAGTTGGAAGAGTAAACGTGAGGAAACTTGTGAGTTGAGATAAAGACAGTTTAACAAATAAAGCAAAAGCTATGCATGCAAACAAAGCAAAAGGAGGAATTCATTCCCTGCTTCCTAAGGGCAGGTGGGTCTTCAGCCATCTCCAGGAGAGCAGGGCTCCATCACATGTAATGGTGATCTGGGAAGACAAAGGCCATCACTCTGAATGTCCCCCCCCCCTTTTCCTCCTTCTTCACCCAGTTTTTATTGCTGCGAATGCCGTCCTGTGGTCTGGAATAACCCTTTGGGCAGTGGGGTCAGCTGTCCCGGCTGTCCCCCTCCCAGCCCATCACTGGCAGGGCGCTGTGAGGAGCAGAAAAGGCCTTGGCGCTGCGCAAGCACTGCTCAGCAGTAACTAAAACATCCCTGTGTTATCAATGCTAATTTCAGCACAAACTCAAAACAAAGCCCCATACTTGCTGCTATGATCAAATGAACTCTATCCCTGCCAAAACCAGCAGACTTAGCAATGGTTTTGAGGATCATTTACAGTTGCCATACAGTAATAGTCATAGGAAAAGAGCTAGGTTGGTAAACTGTCATCCTGACGTGGCAGTGTTTTTGTATTAATGTTGAGTTCTTGTGGTCTCTTGGCTGAGAAGAAAATTGTAAAGCAGAAGTTTTGCTCAGCAAAACAAGAAGCAAAATAGCTTGTGATACCAAGGATGACCCTCTCAGTGTGCCTCTCCAGTGATTTTGGGAAAGTACGGCTGACGGTGTGGTTAAGGCTCAAAAGCCGATTGCAGAGGAAGACTTGATGATGTGAAACCCACCACGATTTCCCACAGGATACCCGGCAAGTGTCCAACTGCTTGAGTTTCGGCTTTCCATCTGCAAGGCGGTGGCTTGGTCTCTGCTATTCTTTGCTGCCTGGGATGTTTAGGAAACAGTGCCCAACGAGACCTGGTCTCTGTTGGCGGTTCTGCGGTGCCAGTTGCAATGTGCCCCTCACTTGTAGGGGATGGACACCTTTGTTATTGCACCTGTGTTTCCTCGGCCATGTCCTGCACGCAGCTCCTCTGTGGATTGGTGCCTTCTGCAGAAGTTCTGCTGTGGTGGCTCTGCAGCATCTCAGCACCAGCATCTCTTCTCACAGGGACGGCAGCGGGTGCCTGCCCAGCTCTCGCTCTGACGGCAGAGAACACAGGCTTGCCTGCAGTCAGCCAGGGCGAAGGCTGACTGCTGCTTCTTGTACCTGTCTGCTTTTCCCCTGGCCGCTTTGAGTGCCGCTCGGGTTCTGCCTGGAAGCAGCTTTTTCTCTTCCTTACAAGACCATCACAGTGCAAGATCCCTGGTGTGAAGCATGTTTGGAGGGGGAGGTGCTTCAGTCCTCACGGAGGGTGTGCAAATGAGACAGGGTTTAATTCAGTGGCTAACTCATTTCCTGAGAGGGAGACAGTGATAAGTTAGCGTGTGCTCCCCTGGGTAACTCAGGGACTCCTCACCGAGATGCCAGCAAAGATGTCTCGAGGCACAGACCCACTACTACAGCAGTTCCCTGCCAGCCCCGTCCCACCTCCCTCTGCTCTGTACCATTTACTTGTTTTCTCATGTGCGCATTCAGGCTTTTGTGCTTCTGACCTGGCAAGAACCACTGGAGCCAGCTGCCCCTCAGGGAGCGAGTCGGAGTCATGGTGGGCTTGGAAAGGTCCTTGGCGCACAGGGAGCAAAAGGAAGGGGAGGTGCTGTCACCTGGGGCAAGAGCAGGCAGGTGCTTGCTTTGAACAGTGTTCATTTGGGACGGGTCTGCTGCCCTGTGGTTGGCCCCTTGCTTTTTCCAGTTGTGCCCTTAGAAATACAGTTTGCATGGGAACTTGTTCCCCATTACACTTGTGCCAGCAATGTTTCTCCCTTCCAGGAATGCACTGCAGTCTCCGTGCATGTTCTCCGCATCTTGCTACCTGCCCAGCGCTCACTAAGGGTGAAGCTGTGTTAAAAGGCGATCAGCTAATCAGAGTTTGGCTAGGAGAGGCAAATCATGGGCACCCCTGTGTGCAGGGGAAAATGATGTGTGGCTTATGGCATCGTCTTGTTGAACTTGTCTAAGATGGTGCACAGTGAGTTAGTCTTCCTGGGTGGTGAAGAAGATGGAGACAGTTCACCTGACCAGGTGTGGGTGTCAGCTTTTGGACAGATTGAGTTGTTTCTGCAGACAGCGGTGCCTAACATGCATGGCGTGTGTTCAGGCATCAAAAAAAAAAGAGATCTGTGTTCAGTGGGATGAGTGCCACCTGTAGAAACCGGACAGCTTGCTGCTGGTCCTGCCAGCCACAAATCCAGACTCCGTGTCCCGCTGCAGCGTTCATGTCTGCTAAGCCGTTGCGGTGTCTGGAGCTCAGCTGTAGCAGCCCTGGCACTGTGACGGCCATGAGTACTGCTGCGTGTGCTGCACACAGCACATGGCATCCCATCTGAAGTCGAGGGCTGGGCATAGAGAGGAGTTGCAGGGAAAGCGCAGCTGCTGTGAGCTCAAAACGTGGGAACAGCTCATCAGCTCTGCCCGTCCTTATCTGCAGAAGTCAGGAATAACCCCCATAAATCGCATCCTGTAAATCAAACCCGACTAATCGGTGCTCTCATGAGCTGTGTCACAGGAACCTCGATGAAACGGCAGTGAGACACACAGCTGAGTCACCACCTTGCTGCCTGGTGCATGGCAAACACTTCGTATGCCCCGGCAAAAAACATCAGCTGTCTTCTGTTCTTGTTTTCGGGTGGCAGGACTGGCTGAGCACACAGCACCCTCCTTTTCCAGGCAGGGCGAGTGACAGAAATGCGGGATGTGACTCTGCATGTGCTTCTTAGGAGAAAGTTGTAGTACGGACGTGGAGCGGGGCTGCTGTTGTACCACAGGTTGTCTCATGAATTAACAGGAGGACAGAGCTGAGAGATTGAATTCATCCGGAGATTGCCAGCTGGGGCAGGCACGTGTTTGCAGGGCCATGCTAATGCAGCGCTGAAACTAGTTACAGCCGAGGTAGCAAACCTTGCTTGTTAATATTAATTCTTCCAGTTTCGCTAATTCCAAAGTCTCCTGCTGTGGTCATTAGGGGGGAAAGAAAAGGTGCATGTGTGTAGGTGCGGACCATGATGCTGGATCCTGGCAGCGCAAGGGAGCAGAGTCAGTACACCATCCTGAGTATATAGGTAAATCACCCAAACCAACCTTCAATTTTAACTTGAAATAACCACAAAAATGATGGTGGGTTTCTCTGCGGCCTTGTCCTATGCTTTTCTCCACTGCCCTACCACCTCACAGAAATGCAGGACACGTCTCTGCTGCTGCGCGTCAAGAGAGAGCCCTCCATCTCTGTGTAAAGGTTTGCAGTGTGTGAAGCAGGCAGGCTTGAATCTGTCCCAGTCTCTCGTTCTTAAAGTTCGTGGGTTTCCTTGAATAATAAGAGGAAATAAAACCCAAACAACACCTCCACCCCCCCCAAAAAAAGGCCAACCCCACAGAAAAACCCAACCCAAATCCACCAGTTTCTCACCTTTTGTGCTGTGGGAATTGAGAGCATTCATCATCTTGCGGGAAGTGTTTCATGTCTTGCAGGATGAAACACTTACTGAATGTAGCTCATCAATGCAGAACGCCGTGATATAATTTAGAAGCTCATTAGAGATCATAATCGCAGTGACAGATGTTGGTGAGAAGTAGGAACCAACAACGAGAAAAACAGGGAGCTATTTGTCACGAGGATGTTAGTTACAAAAAGATTTGGGGACAAAATTCCCTGAAACACCTCATGGTTTGGGTTATGATTTGGAAGTTTCTCTCCAGGTTTCCTGGTGCATAAATCACTTGGACAACAGGACCGAAGCACTCCAATATTGAAAGGCCTCTTCAAGACACCACTCTTAACAGAAGCATATTTGAGATCACATCTGCTAAAACATGTTCAAGTTGGGCATGTCTTTACCTTAAGTTATTCACAACATAGTAGCCTTGTGTGTTGAGTGCGGCAGGCAGGGGACCTTTGCTGTGGGGTGGGAGCACTGTGCCTATACAAGGGAGAAGCTTGAGCAACTTTATCGTGCACTTGGCTTGAACATCGGTTGGTGGCACGCGTTCCGAATAGCACAACCATTCATGACTGCCAAAATGATGTTACTTGGCTAGTTACCAGAGTAAGTGTAAAAGGGGATTGAAAGGCAGATTTGGAAATGTACACTCTTCCTTTGTATTGCCCGCTTCCTTTCCGTTGCATCATCAACATTGAGACAGATTTCACAGAAATGTGTTTCCCGTGCAGGATTTGGCTATCCGTTGGTTACCACACCTCTCCCGAAGCACCAGATAATATCGACTGTTCGGGGGGGGATATCCTGAAGCGGGGAATGTCCTGCACAGCTTGAGCGAGAAGGAAGAGGAGCAGCGTTGTAGTGTGAGCAGCCACATGGAAGTCTCCAAACCAGCGTGAAGCCCTTTGCTCCCTGGTAATGCCATGCACAGAGGTGGTTGTGGCTGAGCAGAGTCAAACTGTCACCTTTTCACCAAGAGTGTAACTTTCCTGCTGACGGACCTGTGCAAATTTCTTTGAAATGGCCACTGGAGTGATTTGTTCTTCCTCAGGCTGTTTGAGCACCCTCAGAAGGCTGGTCCCACCACATCCTTGCACACTGGGAAGCACAGCATCCTGCTGCTGGTGCTCGGGGGGCACAGGGGGCGGCTGCCAAGGGATGTGCAGCTGACACCATATGTGAAGAGCGGCTGGGAGTTGAAAGCCAAGAGGAGAGGCTCAGGTGTGACTGGCTGCTGGGGGACAGAGCAGTTGTCTGTGGGAAGGCTTTCTGGGTGATGGAGCTGGGAGTGCTTTGGCTGTCACCAGAGGGGTGAGCCCTGATCTTTCCTGCTGCTCTCTGTGCCCTGCAGGGGGGTGGGGGGTGGTGTGTCAGAGATTGTAGAACGGCCTGGGGCTGTTGGCCAGCCTTGGGAAGTAAAACTGTAGAGTTTCCATGATGGAAGTAGGTTAACAGAATCCTTATTAGACTGTCCTGGCATGTGGGCTTGCTGGGATGTGAAGTCACCTGACAAAAACATTGCCCAATAACAAAAAATTTCCTAGCAGAAAATGAGCTTTCTGTTGCTGCAGTGCTGTTCTTCTGAGGTTTTCCATCTGCTTTACAAACAATATCTGACTGAGCCTAGCAACGCTTCTGTGAGAACAGCATCTCTAGTGACAGTTTCCAGCTGTCTAGCAGACGAGAGCACCCAGGTGCCATGGTAAAGCAGGGAGTGAATAATAACTATTCTCATTTTCCAGAAGGAGACATGCTGCAGCAAGACGGAAAGGGACCACCTAGTTGGATGGTTTGACAGCTGAATGTCCCTACGTGGGCACTGAAGATGTGAGCAGGGAGTGCGATATAAGGTCATATCAGCAAATTTAAGAGAAGAAATCCAAACAGTTCAATTAATGGCACCTTTGGAAATGTGGGCTGAGTGACTTTGGCTAGTAGTTCCTGATCATCCTTGAACTCCTCTGCTTTGGAAAGTTAGCACAGCCTCATAAACCACATAGTTGGCCAGGAGCAGGCTTGGGGCTGAGTGTGGCTCCTGGCATGTCCACCAGCCCATGCCCAGTGCCCTGGCACTGGGGAGCCCTGCTTTCTCCCCCCGGGGGGGGGGCAGGAGGGGCTATGGGGTGCTGAGTGCTGGCACAGCCTCCAGCTGGTGCTGCAGCACAGATGATCTCCATAAACTGTGATGACATTAATCTAATGTATGCGTTCCCCTACAAATGTGAATACCAACAAATACAAATTCTATGCAAATAAGGCGTGCGCGCAGTATGTGCAAATGGTTGAACATCTGAGGACTCAAATATTATATCAGAAGTTTTTCACATGCGTGCCTGTTCCAAAATTCGCTGCTACTGAGCCCTTTTGTGTTCCCATGGGAATGCTCAGGTAAGGGGGAGTGATGGGCCGGCTGCTCCCTGTCAGCCAAAAGGAGCACCTGAAGCAGCAACCATCTCCTCCTCTCTGGGTTCCCCCTCCTTGCCCACACCTGTGGCCCTGGCAAGTGCCTGGCTGCTCCAATGGACTTGCCCTGGCCCTTGCAGCACCCCTCAGAGGGGAGAAATGTGGATGGTACACGCTCCTCCGGAAAGGAAGCGGTACCCTCTGCCAACTGGCAAAGAGCAAGCACTGGCACGAGCTGCGGAGGAGAAATTATTCACTCGTTCTGCAGGAGCGTGTATTGGGAATCCCTCTCCCAGCCGCACTCGCTGCAGCCAGAGGGGTTTGGGTGTGTAAGTGCCCCAGAGGCGGGGGAGGTTGATGTGCCTGGTAGGGAAGTCTTGCCTCGCTCCACGGCAGGGAGGAGGAAGCAGAGGACGGCTCTGTGGTTTGCCTGAGGCAGCAGGAAGGAAAGGAGAGGGAGTGAATTCAGTTCCCCGGCACGCCCATCCAGCACCATGGGGAAAATGTGCAACAGGGAAAAAAAACAGGTAGAAACAAGTGTCAAGCATGCAAGAGCCTTAAGTGTACAAACAGGATGCAGAGGCCATTTTTTTTCTTATCTGCTGGTGAAATTTCAGGGTTCTAAGGGGGTTTCAAAAGTGAGCTGGGTCTTGTAAAACAAAACCATGCTGGATCCAGCAGGGTCTGTAGGAACCTCCCGGGAGTAATGGGGGAGGAGCGGGGAATAACCCCTAAGGAGGTGATGTACAGCCAGCCGGAGGTGATGCTCCTGACCAAGGGAGCACAAGTGTAGAGATGAGTACCTCAGTGGAAATAGTTGGGGGAAGAGATGCGAGGATGTGGTTTTGGTACATACAGAACTGCTCAGATGGCTCTTCCCATTTTAAGCCTCTGCTGCTGTGTGATGAAGGATGGGGATTTAGGAGAGGGAGCAAGTCTGTTGAGGGGGTTCTGTCTCACATAAGGACTCTTCTGCCTTAGGAAGATTTTGTGGTGGTGACCTGAAGAGTGCAGATGTGAGCTCTGAACTGCCCTCTGATGGTGTCTGTTGTGCCATCGGCTGTGGGATGCTCACCTGGCTCAAGAAACAGGGTGCTGATGGAGAAAGTGAGTACTGCTGTGTTCTTCCTCAGTGGGGTTTTGGGTTTCCTCTGATCTTAGCTCATAGATGTGATAAAGCAAACAAGGCAGGTGTGCCAGCAGCTATGTGATGCACCTTCCAGCTTTCCCCTCGTCCTTCCCTCCATGCCCTCAACTGTTTACACTGTTTAAAGTGAGGAAGCTTTCTGCTAAATTTTGTGCTTTAAGAAAAAAAAATCTGTCTGATATGCAGCAGCAACCTCTGTGGGATGAGATCACGTTTACGCTTAAGGTAAGCAAGCAACTATTACATGTACAGCCCCCCTTAATAAAAAATAAAGCCTCTGCCAGTGGGTTAAGAGTTAGGGCCAGCAACCCGTGGTACATTGATAAATCTTCATCCATAGCCCGTTAAATCACCAGCCTGCTCATTCAAGAGGGATCCACAAGAGGCAATACAGGACTGACCTTTGCTCTGACATAAACGCCAGTGTACGTGAACCAGTTTGATCAGCGCGCTCCTGTCTTGGCTCCCTTCCCTTTGTGCAGTTCGTCTTGCCATGCAGCCGCGTGATTAGTGCGACATCTTCTCAGGCAGTGGCGCGGTGCAAGCCGCTTGCCTTGCCGTCTTGCATCCTGTCGTGCAGCACGGTGCCATGGCCCCTGACCGCAGCATAGCCCCTGCCGTGCACTCACGCCGTTTTCTCAGGGTTGTCTGTACCTTTACCTCTGACTGCAGGGGACTGTTGTTTTTTTCCCCCCCTCCTCATAGGCTTCTTATCTTTCAGAATACGCTGTGATTGCAGCATCGCTGATTTTTACTGCGGGAAGGGAAAAACGTGGCTTTTTTGATAGCCAGATTGTATGTATGTTTGTTCTTTTATTTTTGGCTTCTTAGGAGCTTTTTGACACTTTCCACTTCCTAATTGTCTCTTTTTCTTTTTTTTCTAATCCAGGCACTTCTGCTCAAAGCCAAATTTTTTTATGGCAACTTGTTATTACCTGCTGGCTAGAACAGAGTAGAAAGAACAGGTTCAGGCTTAAGGATCTGTGAAAGTAGGAAAACAAAAAGGCTAATTTTAAGGTTTTCTTTTGTGACAAAGTAGAAAAAAGTGAGGATTTAGAGGTGAAAGACCCAGCTGTATGCAGAGCTCCAGCTTTGTAACAGTATTTCTTCTAATTTTCAGAGGAGGAAAGCAGCATCCTGGTTAGCATTGCAGGGGAAAAAAAGTACTGAAAAGGAGTTGCTTGGGCACCCAGACTATTTGCAGCTCAAGATAACGTAGCCGGGACTTGATAGGAGATTTTAGGGTAACGAGCAGGTCTATTGTGTGCGTAGGAGGAAAGTGAAGCAGTGACTGTGGTGGGCACGAGGTCCCAGTGAGGGGGGGCTGTGCTTGCTGAAATGGGATGCTGTAGCTCAAGACTGGCAAAGGAAGGGAAAGCGGTCTGTGATCTCTTGAGAGAAAGGCATCCGCCTGTCTTGGATAACGTTGTCATGCCTGGAGATGGGGAACGTTTTTCAAGAACTTGCAGGGCAGTGATATTTTGCTGAAAAGGTGTGCGGGGGAGTCACTGTTTTCCCGTGTGCTTTTGACAATGTAAATAACAAAAGAGATGACAGCGAAGGCAAGTGTTTCTCAGAGGCATTGCTGTTTTTTTCCCCTCCTCTAATTCCCCGGGCAGCTGGAGGGTTGCCTGGCTCGCTGGTGCTGCCCAGGGCTGCTGGAGTCCCAAGTGCTGCCTGTGCCGGTGAGTTTCAACAGCCTTGCCTCGGCCAAGGCGGGAGCGAGCCGCACTACAACTTGCGAGCGTGTTTGAGCTATCCCATAATTTTGGTCTTGGTGTACGCTGATTAAACCGAAAGACAGCAGCAATCGTGGTGACGGGGGATTTCAACGTTTGTTGTGAATGGTGAGGCTGAATGTTAAACAGCAACATTTTGAAATACTTCATCATAGCAAAATCTCAGTCAGAGATGACAGGCGCTCCACAGATGAGGAGCAGTGTCAGCAGTGCTGCCAGAGATGGTTAATAGGAATCAGGTGCTGATTCCTGCCTACCTGCCTGTGCTGGCTCTGGAGGGAGTGCTCCTGCCTTCACGGGTGGGATGTGAAGTGTCTGTAGTGAGGCAGGGATGCTCTACATGAGCGTTGGGATGGGTTCTCAGCAAGTGATGCTGACCCCAATGGGGGACAGACCCTACAGCTCTGTGCTGCCCCTACTCCTGTGCTCCCAGTTCCCAGGCTGCTGCACAGAAGATGTCAGCATCAGTGCTGCTGGCACTTCTGGGGAGTAACCCACGGCCATGGAGCATCTCAAACCCACGGCTGCAGAGCATCTCCTTTGTTCCTCGGGTGGTGATGGAGCCCCAGCTTGCCAGGACGGATCCCAGCCCAGGTCAGACTTTGGCAGCTGCCATCTACCTTTGACCATGTGTCTGAAATCATCTATTTCCTTCACAGCTATTGTTTCCTGGAGTGCATTCCCAAAGGATTTGTCAGCCTGCTCGCTTTGCATTAGCCTGCGAGGAGGGCCAACCAACAGGTTTTCCCTGGGAGGTTATTCCTGATTGAACGGACTTTGCTCTGCACAACTGATCTTGTTAAATGTGGTTTCCTTTCTTGCTTTCATTCCCTGAGTTACAACAGGCACTCTGAGTGCTGAAATAATGTCTGTCTTTGTTCTGATATGAGACCCTCATGTAGATGCACAATACCCCCCCCCCCCAAATGCATCCTTTAAAATAGATAAAATGCCTTTTCTAAATTTCAATTTAAACTGATTTTGATCGAAAGGATGGAGGAATCATACATGGAAGAAAAAAAAATCTTTTAAAAAGACAACTGAAGCAAATATAGTTTAGTAGTATACTAGTTACAGAATGAACAGCATATTGTATGTGCTGTGTTAGAGGTATGTTATGAATAACAAAAGCACTGGAGCATTTACATATTTGTTTTCAGAAATCCTGGCAG
Source organism: Pluvialis apricaria (assembly GCA_017639485.1). Taxonomy (NCBI): domain Eukaryota; kingdom Metazoa; phylum Chordata; class Aves; order Charadriiformes; family Charadriidae; genus Pluvialis; species Pluvialis apricaria. Next base: position 84,742,004 of record CM030010.1, read on the forward strand.
TTGGATTTCACCATTCTGTGCCTCTTTGCCAGAATCACTAAACAGTGGTACATATGGCTTCTGAAGTACCATATGCCATAGAAAACGTTAGCTGATGCCTATACTGATGCAACACACTATAGTCTTTATTTAGATTTTTTTGCAGTTTTGAACAAAGAATATTAGATCATGCAAAACATTGTGCAAGCAGTATGTAGTAGTACATACAGTAAAACATAATAAGTTCCACCCAAAGAAAAGCAAACTAAAAAAAGGGGAAGGAACGGTCAGATTGTGAATTAGCATGCGCACGTGCCAAGAAATGGATCAAACGGCGTGACACAGTTTTGTGCAGCGGAGGCAGGAGCTTTGCTAGTGCTTCGAGAGAAGAGTTAAGAGACAGAGCTCTGTGGATGTACGGATTTTGAATCGAGTCCCAGTTCTAAGAGACATTCCCTGTTCCAAAAAGTACTTAGGCTTAAATTTAAGTACATGCTTAAAATCCTTTGAGAGTGAAGGAAGCACGTGCGTGAGTGCTTTTCTGCACAGAGCCCTCATTGTAAGAGCAGTAGTAACTCTGTTCTCTCCCACACAGTTGTCGGAAAATAGTGACAATGAACACAATTTTAATGAGTCATGTGATAAACACCTTGAAAATTAAATGAAGTACAGTTTCGAACACAAGGTCCACCAAGTCCAACCTGAAATTAAAGAATAAAATCAGGCTTTTGTTTTGACAAGAGTTTTGAAAATAAATTTTTTTCCCTGCTGCTTCGGTAGCCCTAATGGTTACTGCATTCACATCACTGATGTCAGTGGAAATGCTGCAGCCCGAGGGGAGCCTGATGCGGGTGCTGTGGAGCACTGGGGCTAGGGGAAGGAAGAAGGTGGCACTGGGGCGAAGGAGAGCAAGGCGATGCTTCCCAGCTCCCCTCCGGAGCAGTGCCCCACTCTCCCTTTCCCCTCTCTTTTGGCTCTGCTGTGTGGGGACCGCTGCCCCGTCAACACTTTATAGGCTTTTAACTTTAAGCACCGCAGTAGATCAAATGGGATTACTCACATGCTTAAGCAAAGGTATAACATGGAGATGGGGGAGAAGCGTCACGTCCCTACTTCTGGGTTGGGTTCCTGTTCTTAACACACACCCAGGTGCAGTGCCTGAGGATGGCACATTATGGGATGCACACAGCCTGTGCCAAAAGTACAGTGGTGTGGCAAGTGTTAAAGCACAAAAAGTAGGAAATTGGGGGAATATGATTTGCAGACAATTAGTTGGTTGGCCTCAACCAACTAAGCAGAACAGAGACAAACCCAGTGCGGAAGCAGAAGGTGGATAAGGCTCAACCCCAAATACGCTTCCCAGGGAGTGGGGAGCAGAAAGCTGAAAGGACAAGGGCTTACCGCTACGCCTGCCCCACACACGGGCGGGCAGGGGAAACCGGGAGAGCTGCAACCACCAGCTATGGGAAGGGTTGTCCCGTAAGCCTCGGGCAGAGCACGTGTGGCGTTAGAGATGGGCACCACCACGGTGCCGCACGTGAGCCTGGTGGTGGAAGCGTGAATGTGGGGCTGTTGAGGGACTGCCAAAAGGCATACGTGGAGGTTTATTAGCACAGGTAATTGCGGAGAGGCCAGCACTGGGGGGAAAACCCATAATTCCTTGACTGTCTGAAAGAAGGAGGAAAGGCACTGGGAGCTACTGGTGGTCTTTCACAGCGTGAGCAAAATTAGCGGAAGTTTTAAGATACTAAGGCTGTCACAGAAATTCATCTGTAAGGCAAGGACTGTATGCTCTTGTGTGTAGGTAGTGTTTTACACATTTCCTGAACCACTACTTAAATGAATGGATGTAAACAGAAACAGAAGTAGGAGTGTAAGCTGAGGGAAGGCAGGCAGGTGGAGGGACAAGGGAAGCTCTCACTGAGCACCCATTTGAGGTCGCTTCCTGGGTTCCTTGAAAACCGAACACTGGCTGAAGTTCAAACCTCGTTAGGTGGTTGTAATTTTATGAAAGCAGTAAGAGGGGAGGATGAACATCTTTACATCCATCTCATCCCAAGGCGTTTCAATTCCTTTGTAGGAACAAGAACCTTTCCAGGACCCGTGAGCAGAGGGAAACGGAGCCTCTCTTCCCAGAGAAGGATGGCAGCAGCAGTGCCGAGCAGGTGCTCCTTCCTCTGGGCTCCACATCACTCCCAGGAGAGCATGGTGAGTGCCCAGCCTGCCCCAGGTGTGCAGCTGCCCTTTTTAGGCTGTCAACCAAAAAGTCAAAGCCAGCACTGAACCCACTGCATCGCAGGTGGAGAGGTTGTGCAAGTTGCAGTAGGTAGACCTGTGGAGAGGAAGGACCATCTGAGTCAGGATGACTATGGAGCAGGTCGTTCCCCTTCTTATGGCCTCTCTCCCTGGGCACGAGGACGGTTCTGGGCCCGGTGCCCCCAGACAGTGGAGAGGCGGGTGCCGCAGACCGGCCCTGCCTCCCCTTTCCTGGGGTTTAGACACACAGGAAATCTGCTTCAGAGTCGCTTGGGTTTGTTTCCCAAAAGCAGCCCCCGCTAAACCTAGGAAGAGAGCCTCCGCACAACTCCCTTACAACGGCACTCCAAACCCCACCCTGGCTGCATCACTGCTGGGTTTCAAACCCACCCTCATGGGTGCCAAGAGGTGCGATGCTGAGGCGTTCGCGGGCCGCAGGTGCTTTCCAGGCTGCCTCAATGTGCAGCCTCCCCATGCTGAAGATGTCGTGTATCCGTTACGGGCACAAACAGGCAATGTGCTGGATTAGTCTCATTACCTTTCCCTGCAAAAAGCATCCACCGCTGTCTGCCCTGTGGTTTGGGAAGGGGTTAACGCCTTCTCTTCCTAAACCTCAGCTTGACAGTACATCTCCCATGCGCCGCAATTATTAAATGACACTTCACAACTTCATCTCCTCTTCTGCTACATCTGCTTGCTGCTCCCATGTGCAACCTTGCTCGCATCCCAAACATCTAAATGCATTGTTTCCTCTGTTTCTCCTGCCAGCATGGAAAGAAGCCATCCTTGAGGCAGGATTGCCTTTGAGCTGGCAGCAGAGGAGTGATTGGCATTGGGCATTACTGCTGAGACTCTGGCAGGCCGTTTAGCAGAGAACCTTGGCTGATGAATGTCATCCACACCTAGCAGATGTGCCACTGGCTGCCATGCCAGATTTTTGACATAATACAGCGCTGCTGGACACGGTGGTGCTTGGGAAAAGCCACGGGCGTAACTTCCACCTTCCACGCAGTGTTCAGTCTCGCCCGCAGCTTTGCCAGAGAGCAACAAAACCTGCACGAGGGAGGGGGACACAGCCATGACCCCCGCCCCTCGGCCCTGGTTTGAATCGCTGCATAAATCGCGTTTGGGCGGGTTTCCCCCACGTGCCAGGGGACCTTAAAAAAAAAACAAAAAACCAGAAAAAAACAAAACAACACCCTTTTTTGCTGTGTTTGTGGGTCGGCCCCAGCTGGTTCCTCCAGCCCCGCCGGCTCCGCGCCTCGCCCCCCCCGCCGGGCCCGGGCCCGGGCCCGCCGCGGGCGGGGCTGGGGAGGCCGAGCCCGGGAGGAGCAGTTCCCCCCCCGGCAGCCGGCTCCGCCGCAGGACGGTGCCTGGGACCCGAATCTCGCCGCCGGCAGCGGCTCCGGCTTCGGCTTTCCTCTCCTGCCCTCCATCGGAGGGAAGGCAGCACTCACCCTGCGGAGCACCTACCCCCGCGGCGGGGGGCGGGGGGCACCAGCACCCCGCGGCGCCCTGAAACTGCTCCAAACTCCTGGGGGCTCCCCCCTATCCCACCCACTCCCGGCAGAGCCTCCTCGGAATCGCCCCCCACCCCGCCTAATCCCGGGACTCATCCCGAAAAGCGGCACCGCGACGGCTCGGTCTGGCCCGGCCCGGCCCGCCCCGGGGGTGCGTGTCCCCCCGGTGCCGGCGGAGGTGTCCCCGCGCAGGGCGGGGGCTGAGGCCACCGGCGTGACGCGGTGAGGATTTTTGGCCACTTAGCTCGGTCATTAACCCTCCAATTAGCCGGCGGTGCGCGCGGAGGGGCGGGGATGACGTGCTCCGCCGGGCCCGGGGGATGCAGCCCCCGTCGGGGGCTTGTGCCACCCCCCCCCCCCCGGTAACCCACCCGCCCCCTCCCCGCTTCTGCGGCGTCGTTCAGGACCGTTTTCCATCCCACCCCCCCGTAACTATTCCCCGCACCGTTGCGTTTGGTGTCTGCAGGTAAGGCGGGGGGGGGGGGGGGAGTTCCCCGCCCCCGGGTGAGGAGAGGTGTCCTCCAAACACCCGCTGGGTCACCCCTGTCCCCCCCCCGCTTTCCGGCGGCTGGCGCCGGTGTCCCACCGCACCGAGTGGCTTCAGGGAGGTGTCGTTGGGACGCGGTGGGCTGCGAACGGCGGCGGGGGGGGGGGGCGGGGGGTGTTTTTGGGAGGGGGTGGTGTTCCCTCCCAGCCGGCTGAAAGTCAAATTCAGCGCAGCGGGGCTGGCTGGGCGGCTCGGGATGCTCCCGGGTAGGGACGGGGACGGAGGGGCGACACCGGGGGTGCGGTGCCAAAATAAGAAACGCCGCGGTTGCGCCAGGTCGGGCGCCCCGGCTCGGGTGTAACGCAGAGATCACTTTGCCGCTCTCCCCGGTTTTTTCCCTCGGCCTCTTTATCTTTCAATTGAAAAACAATTAAAGGTTTCTATAAATCTGTTAGCATCCCTTTTATGTGGGGCCCGCCAATGCCTGCTGTATTGCCCTTTAGATGCCTCTTCCTTTTTTTGTTTTACAATTGTTGTATCAATATAATGCTTCCTTTCTTTCTCTGTCTCTATAGATACAGATATACAAGGCAAACTAAAGGTTTTGACTGCTATTCAGTGCCTCCTCATTTGTCCCGGAGCCCTAACAGTGGTGCCCTTTCTCTTCTGGCTGCTTTTCCCTGCTTCTGGAGCAGCAGTTATGGGAGAAGCAGATGGCTACTGATTGGGTGAGCTTTGTGGCTTTAATACTGAATACTTTATGGAAAAGGACTTTATCATGCTTGGTTGGTCAGAGGAACAACGGGATGAGATTTATGACTAGAGAAAATAAATCTTTTTAAGTTTCAGGCTCCTTCACACACCCCACATCAAGTCGCTGTAGCAGAGCTGGAGCTGAAATCCTCTGCATCTTTTTTTCCTCCCTCCCTCCCTCCCTCCCCGCCCCCTGTCTGTCTGTCCTGTCACTGCTCTCCCCACCCCCTCTCCGACAGGGTTTAGCAAACCTCTGCAAACTTTAGGGACTGTCACTCACTGGAGTGGCAGAGGCCTTCCCAGCCCCGCAGGGGAGGGAAAAGGGACCATCCCCAGATGCGGACCATGCGCCTGACAGGAATATGCCGGTTAGCCAGCTCCTGCCAAGCCTTGTCCACGTGTGACCTGGAGAGTGGCCACCCAGGGTCTCGGTGGGGAGTTCCGAGTGACATCCCAATAAACCCGACAACACGGAGCCTGTGCGGCCACCAGCGAGACACCCGGGTCGGGCCACCCACCGCCCACTGCAGAGCCCAGGTCTCCTGAAAGAGAGGGAGCCCAGCACTGCCCGGCTCCTCTGCACCCCGCACTGGGCACCCCTCAGCCCGGAGGCTGTGGGACTGTGCCCCCCGGGGAGCAGCTCTCTGCACGTCCTTCGCTCGCCCCCACGGAGGCTCGGCGCTTGCCACCAGCTGCGGCGTGTTGGCCGTCCAGTCTCGGTTTCTGCACGGTCTCATGCTGCAGCCGGGGCATGACCAAGGGCCGTACAGCGGGGTGGGCTCCAGCTCCAGCATGGGACACCAGCAGTGGCACGCCGGGATGGAAAGGTTCAAGGGTGCACAGGAGGCAGAAGCAGATTTCAGTCCTAGAGGGGTTTTCCTATTTCGTTTCTGGCTCTTTCCCATCCCATATAACCTGTCATGTCCTCTATCAGGCTGTTAGAAGCTACAGCTAGGTGAAAGCTTTCCAGGTTTAAACCTTAGTGCTCTTATCGGGTCATGTAAGGAGGACAAACAGAAAGCCGTGGCTGAGAAAAACAATTTTGAGATAGAAAGTCAGAAGTGATTTGGGGCTATATATTAGCCATTTAACCAGCCACCCTATATCACATTCAGTGGTCTGTTTTCTGGTCAGTTAGAGAAAAAATTCTTTGGCCCTTTGGTGAATATACAAATTAACATTTCTAACTAGTTTCTGCGGTTGCTCAGAAAGAAGTACAGGGGAAGTTCAAGCACCACCAGGGCTGAAGGAATAGCTGCAGTGCTTACGGCGTCTCTGAGCCATGAGAAAGCAGGCAGGGAAGGGACGCTGAGTCCCGCTGGCATCCTGGGGGAGCAGGAGTGTTTGCTCCTTCTTGGGGTGAACCAGAGCCAAAGCTGGCGTGTGGTAAAAAGGGCTTTACAGCTTTGTAGGGTGGCACTGACTTGACCTGGGAGTCCCAGGCACCTCTGCAAGCATCAGTGAGATGCGGCTGAAGGGCCAATGGAAATAGGAAAGGACGGGGACCACGGGCTTGTTTGGGAGCTGAGCTGGAAACGAGATAGGAAAGGCGCTGCTGGCATGTCTTGACCCCGGTGAGGGCCTGGTTGTGGGGCTCAGCAGTGCCAGAAGTATCCTCGTGCCTGCTCGGAAGGCTTACCGGTGGGAGAAATACTGCTTCTCCGTGCCGTTTGCTGGTGTGCAGCGTGGCAATGATGGCTGCTGACGCCCCGGTGCAGGACCTCCCAAGGAAGGGTGCCGTCTGCAAGCCTGGTAACAGTTACATGCAGAAAGCAGGATTTGTCATTCAGCTGAGGCCCTGATTTATTTCCACTACAGAGGCCTAGCTGCTGTGTTTGTCTCAGGGGAAGGGAACCGTTCTGCCTGCATTTCTTCAGGCACCAGGAAAGCTTGTGGCTCCACGTTTTGCGTTTCGTTTCGAGTCACTTTTCCGTTCCTCCTTGTGTGCCCCCCCTCCCCGAGGCCCACAGGCAGCCTCTGACAGCAGCGGGCAGAGATGGGAGCCAGGCAGCTTTGGGCATCCCTTCGTCCCTCCTCTCCCCGGTCCCCCAGCACCGCCTGAACGACTGTGGCTGGGCTTGTGCGCTTCTGGGGAACTTGCGTATTTCCTCAGCGATTTTATTTCCCAGGTGACTTTCTAGCAGAGTCACCTGTGAGCAGTGCTCGTGTCTGCTCCGCAGAGTCACCCTACATCCGTAGGCCTGGCACATGTCGCAGCTTTGAGGCAGCGTTTCCCACGGGATGCGGGGGTGTTTCTGAGCACAGGTGGCGCGGCCTCACCTGCCCTCTTTCTTCCTCACCTTCCTGGGTGAAATCTGGGGAGGAAAGAGAAGGCTCCTCGGCGCAGCCAGGAGTGTGCCCCGACACCCCCGGAGAGACAGATCCTCCGTCCTTTGCAGCCGTCCCCATGGTAACTCATTACGGGCAGAAAGCCGGCACTTCCCTCTGAGGCTAACCCCTCGGACATCGGTGGCCGAGTGCCACCACCCCGCCGGCCCCTTGCCCCCGCAGCCTCCCTGTCCCCGCATCGGGGTCCCTGCCGGGGGGAGGCACGACCCGGGCCGCCCCCCGGGGCCAGACGGCCGTCGGCCCCCGCGTGTCCGTGGGACTCGGGCTTGCCTGCCCGCCCCCCCACCCTGCGAGCCCAAGTCCCGGTCCTGCCCCGGCCGCTGCGGGGGTCTCCCCTTCCCCGGGAGCCGGTTGCCGGCGGGCGCCTCCGTACCAGGCCGCTGCCGTCGGGGGAGGGGGGGCGTCGTCGGGGCCGGGGCTGCGGTTTTGGGGGTCCGGGAGGCGGCGGTGGGGGGCCGTGGGAAGGCGGCCGGAGCTCCTCAGCCCGGGTCGCCCGTGGCTCTCGGCGGGAGGTTTTCTGGAAGAATAAACGAACCTATATCAGGAGGTATTTCGTACGTGGTTTACAGGCGGCGGCAGGCAGCGCTCGCAGGGCCCGGCAGGGCACCTTCACCGTCCCCCATCCCTCCCCCCCCCCCCCCCCAAAAAAAAAAAAAAAAAAAAATCCCGATGGGGGTTTTCGCTGAGCCCGGGCGAGCGGCTGCCTCCCCCCCGCGACGGGGCTTCCACCTTCCTTGCCACCCGCCGCGCTCCGCCGGGCGCACCGGCACCGGAGCTCGGGAGCATAAAGTTAAAAGGAAAGAGGGGGAAAGTGGGGGTTCTGGGGAGCTGCGGCGACGCCGTTGCCCGGGATTCGCTTTTACGGCAGCACCCGAGGCTGCATAAACGCTCCGAAATGCCGCCACGGTCCTTTGTAGTACCGAGGAATTTCGGTAGCTGAGAGAATGTCGAAGCAATTTCCAGATAGTTTATGTGCCGTGGTGCCCCTTAAAATTCTCGCGAATAAAAATAACGCGTAGGTTTTCTTCCCCCCCCCCCCCCCCCTCCCCGCAATGACAGTCATTCGGACAATTTATATCACACAGGGAGAGCTGCAGCATTTTTTTTTTTTTTAAAAAAAAAGGATAAAGAAAAAAAAAACAGGAAAACGGGGAAAAAATCCCCTTTGAAACAGGAATTGAGATCCAAATTTTTACAGGCTCCCATATTTTTAATGTTATGACAATCTCCGTTTTAGGAGACGCTGTGTTTTGTCGAATTAATAAGATAAATGTTGAAAGCATATTATATGCAGCCTTTAATCCTAATGCAAGGAAAATCTTAATTATGTAGAGGATAAGTGAATTTGAAAGCCAAACATCAGCCCACTCTCTGATTGCAAACAACGCTCCGTTCGCCGCTGGAAAACGTTTTGTCTCGTCTTTTGTTTAGTTTAGGGGGCTTTAAATTCTATTTTTAATTTTTTTTTTTTTAATCTGCTTCGTGTCTGAAATAACGGCGATAAGGGAGGCACCGGTAAACACTTTCCCGTGCGGTGAAAACCTTATTTTGGCACAGAGCGCCTGCGGACGCTTTCGCTTACCAAATCTGCGCGTCCGTAAACACGGGAACAGCGGTTGCGCGGGGGTGCGAGCCGCGGACCTTTGCTCTTCCCGGGAAAGGCTCCGTCGCGGCTGCCCGCTCCCGCTCTCTGGCCGCACCGTCGGGGTTCCGCCGGGCGCCTTCCCCGCCGCGAACGGCCGGGTTTGGGGGAGCAAGGTGAGATTTTAATCCCCCCCCCAACCCCGCACGGGCATCCCTCCTCGCCGTTATCCCGGCAGGTGAGGGGGCAGAGCGGGCACATCCAGGGCGCCGGGCGGAGCGGCCGTCGGGCCCCCCCCACGGCTCCCCGCCCCGCACCCCCCGCCAGGCCGGGCCGGAGCGGCGGACACCAAACCCGCAGGGAGAGGGTCGCTGGGGGGGATGCGGCCCATCCCGCCCCGGCTTCCCCCCCCCCACACCCCCATCTCCTCTTCCGTAGGTGTCCGGTGGCGGCGGGGCCAGGTGAGGGGCGGGCGGGCGGGGAAGGCAGCGAGCGGGCAGCCCCCGAAGGGGTTAAAGGGAGGGGACGTGGGCTGTCACGCGTCATTGGGCAGATTATGTGCAGCAAACAAAAAGTGTGTGTCTGTGTGCCAGTCACTCACTGCATCGGGTCCATCTGCACCGCTCGCCTCCCTCCCTCCCCGCCTCGCCCGCCCGCTCCCCGCCGCCGCCCGCGCCCCGGCCCCCGGCCCGCCGCCTCCCCGGCCATGGAGCGACTCTGATACAATAGCGCCGGGGGGCAGCGCAGGCAGGAGCCCGGCTTTGTGCCACTCGTCGGGGCGAGGACTGTATCCCCACTCTCCCTGGTGAGTACCGCGGAGGGCCCCCCCCCTCCACGGTCCCCAGCGCCTCCGCCGCCCGCCCGGGGAGAGCCGTGTGTGTGTGTGGTGGGGGGGTGGTAGCCCCGGAGGAGGGAACAATGCCGGGAGATGGCCGTGGCGGGGGCCCGGGATGCGGTGCCCGGCGGCGGAGGCTCCGGTCGGTAGCGGCCCCGGCGCCGCCCGGCCCGGACAAAGGGCGGGCGGGGGGGGACGACAGCCGGGGAGCCGTGGGGGATGCGGGGCCGTGGGGAGCCGCGGGGGGCGCGACGAGGGCTGGTGGAAAGTTTGGCGGGGGCCGTTCGCCGCCGGTTGTTTCGTTTGGCGAAATAATAATCCCTTCGGGGAAGGGATGCGCCGTAACGGGGAGGGCGGCGGGGAGGCAGCCAGAGCACCATCCCCGCGGACCCCCCTCCCGGGGGGGGGAACCGGCACACACACCCCTCGCCGCCGCTCCGGGGGGCCCCGGTGGTCTCCCGAAAGCGGGGCCGGAGCGGCGGGGGGGGTTGGGGTGAAGGCGGCTCGGCGGGGCCGTGCCCGGTGCGAATGGCTCCGGGTGTCGGTCGGCGCAGGCAGAGAAGCGCGGATTTATTGCTGAGCGAACCCCAAAGGAATGATTTCGATGGCAGATGGGGTTGGGGGGAAGAGGCGGGAGCCCCCCCCCAGCCCTGCCCGGCCCTGGTGCGGGCGGACCGGGCGCCGCCGTCCCGCTGCCCGCCCGCATCCGTCCCCCGGTCCGGCGCGGCAGCCGGGGCTCACCCTCCGCCATAAATAAGCGTGGCGAGGTAAAAATAATTACCTCTGCTTGCTGCTTTTAATTAAAGTCTCGGAGGGAAAGTGCTGGATTATGGTAATGAGCAGACATACGTTCCCTCTTGTCGAGCGGAGCGGGAGGTGAGCTGACATGCAATCAGCGACAATGACAAGCCACTTGAAACCCATTCGCTCTGCTCCTCCGTCACAGCCCGCAGAGCGGCCCGGTTCCTCTCTTGCGGGGGGGCCCGGAGCCCTGGGGCCGGGGAGGACACACGGGACACGCACCGACAGCCCCGCTCCCGCCCGGGGCAGAGGCCCGCGGTCGGCGGTCCCTTTTTGTCCCGTTCCTGCCGGTGACCGGGGCCGGCCGAGGGTTTTTCCCCGCCCGGTCGCTGCCCGGAGCCGGCTCCCGCCGCGCTCGCCGATAAATAAATCATCGCGACAGCTTCCCCGCACCTCGCCGCCCGCTCGCGGAGCTCCTCGCCGCCTTTATTTTTTTTTTTTTTTTTCAGCCCGGTGAAAGTGCTCGCATGCCTCTTATTTTTATTTATTTATTATTTTTTCAGTACTTGTAAATTTTATTTTTTTTAATATTTATTTTTTTTTTTTTCCCGTTGGTTTTCCGCGGCGGGTCGCGGCCGCATCCCCGCGCCGCGCCGTGCCGTGACGGCCGCGCCGTGCCCCTCTCTCCGCCCGCAGGCATGGAGAACGCCGGCGTCCAGAGGGGAATATGGGACGGGGACGCCAAGACGGTCCAGCAGTGCTTGACTGACATTTTCACCAGCGTTTACACCACCTGCGACATCCCGGAAAATGCCATTTTCGGCCCCTGCGTCCTGAGCCACACGTCGCTGTACGACAGCATCGCCTTCATCGCCCTCAAGTCCACCGACAAGCGCACCGTCCCCTACATATTCCGGGTAAGAGCCGCTCGCCCCGACGGCCGCTGCCCGAGCGCATCCCCGCCGGGCCGGGAGGGACCCCCCGCCGCTCCCGCCGGCTGCCCGCCCCCCTCCCGTCCGTCGGGAGGTCGGTCGGTGCGCGTTAATTAACGGAGGGGTTGGCAGGTGGACACGTCGGCGGCCAACGGCTCGTCGGAGGGGCTGATGTGGCTGCGGCTGGTGCAGTCGGCGCGGGAGCGGGAGGAGCAGAACCTGGAGGCCTACATCAAGAGCGGGCAGCTCTTCTACCGCTCCCTGCGGCGCATCGCCAAGGACGAGGAGCTGCTGGTGTGGTACGGCAAGGAGCTCACCGAGCTGCTGCTGCTCAGCCCCGCCCGGACCCCCGCCCGCAGCAACGGTGGGTGCCCCCCGCCCGCGGCTCCGGGGGGTGGAGGGGGGCGGTTGGGCGGGGGGGGACGGTGGCGGTGGTGGTGGTGGGAGGCTGACCGGCGGCGGGACCCCCTCTCCCCGGACCCTCTTTCCTTACACCCCTCCCCGCTCCACCCCCGCTCCACCCCGTGGCTGACGGCGCCCCCCCGCCTGTGCGCGTCCCCCCTCCCCGTCGGTGCTCCCGCAGGCTCGCCGCCTTTCGTCTGCCCCGAGTGTAGCCAGCGCTTCCAGTTCGAGCTGCCCTTCGCTGCCCACCTCCGGTTCCGCTGCCCCAAGAGGCTGCACGCCCCCGACACCGGCCCCGCCGCCGACGGCAAGGACGGCACCGGCAAGGAGCAGGAGCCCGGCAAGTACTGCAAGCCCGGCGGGCCGCTCCACCACCCCTTCTCCGGGGCGGAGGGGGGGCAGCCCCGCCGCCGCCAGCACTAAGCCCTCCACGGACTTCCACAACCTGGCGCGGGAGCTGGAGAACTCCCGCGGCGGCCACGGCGGGTCCCCGGGGCGGCCGGCGGCCCCCGAGGGCGGCCCCGAGGCGGCGTCGGGGGGGAAGGCCAAGCGGCGGTACCCCGAGGAGGAGGAGCGGGGCCCCGGGGGGGCGGCGGCGCGGGGCCGCTTCCCGACGGAGCGGCCGGGGCTGCCGTCAGCGCCCAAGGAGGAGCCGGTGTGCGCCCCGCAGCAGCAGTACCGGGCGGCCGGTTCCTACTGCGGCTTGGAGGAGGGCGGCCGCCTCTTCGCGCCGCCCAGCCCGGAGACGGGGGAGGCCAAGCGCAGCGCCTTCGTGGAGGTGAAGAAGGCGGCCCGCGGCCCCGAGCCCGACGGCGGCGGCCCCGAGGAGAGCCAGGAGCGCGCCTCCCCCGCCGCCCCGGGGGCGGGCGGCGCGGAGCCGGGGCTGTGCCCCCGCGGCGGCCCCGGGGGTCCGCTCTCCGCCCGCCTGGAGGGGGGCAGCCCGGCGCGGGGCAGCGCCTTCACCACCGTGCCGCAGCTCGGGGGGGGCGGCGGCGGCGGCGGTGGGGCGGAGGAGCGGAAAAGCGCCTTCTCGCAGCCCGCCCGCTCCTTCCCCCACGTCCCGCCGCTGGTGCTGGGCCAGAAGCTGGGCGGGCTGGGCGAGCCCTGCCCCGACGGCGCGTCCGCCGCCGCCCCCCCCGCCCGCCTCTACGCCGCCGAGGCGCTGGCCGTCAAGCTGCCGGGCGGCGGGGAGGCGGCGGGCGGCGGCGGCGGCGGCGGCGGCGGGGGGCTGCCCAAGCAGAGCCCCTTCCTCTACGCCACCGCCTTCTGGCCCAAGAGCTCGGCGGCGGCGGCGGTGGCGGCGGCGGCGGCGGGGCCGCTGCAGCTGCAGCTGCCGTCGGCGCTGACGCTGCTGCCGCCGTCGTTCACGTCGCTGTGCCTGCCGGCCCAGAACTGGTGCGCCAAGTGCAATGCCTCCTTCCGCATGACCTCGGACCTGGTCTACCACATGCGCTCCCACCACAAGAAGGAGTACGCGCTGGAGCCGCTGGTCAAGCGGCGCCGGGAAGAGAAGCTCAAGTGCCCCATCTGCAACGAGTCCTTTCGCGAGCGCCACCACCTCTCCCGCCACATGACCTCGCACAACTAGCGGGGACACCCCACGCACCCCCACACACACCCCCCTACGGCAGCGCCCGCCCGCCGCTGCCGCCTTTTTTCCTTTCCTTTCGATGCACGCATTCTCACTTTCCGGGGAGGGCAGCGGGGAGGGCAGCGGGGGGAGAAGAGGAGGAGAAGAAGAAGAAGACAAAAGAAGGAAGAAAAAAGAAAAGAAAACAAACAAAAAAAAGGCACCGGAGGAAAAAAAAAAAAGGAGAAAAAAAAAGCAAATGACTTAAAAAATACATTTTTTTAAATGTCATATATTGCAACATATTGATGCATTTGTCATACGTTTCTACTTAAATTATTAAGCACTTATGGTTTAGATGTAATAATAATTATATGTCAGGGTAAATTTTTATTTTAGATATAAAGTTACAGGCGGGGAGGGGCGCGGCGGGGGCGGCGGGCCGGGGTCCTGCATGCACCGGGCGCCTCCCGCCCGCCCGCCCCCGCCGCCCGCGTCTCTTTTACTACAGAGTGTCACTTGGTGCCCGTGAAATGGAGTCTCGATAGTTCCGTGTTACCTTTCATTTTCGGTTGGTTTGGGGTTTTTTTTTGGTTTTGGTTCGTTTGTTTTGTTTTGTTTTGTTTTCCTCCCCCCCTCTCGAAAAGATTTATTAAACTTTATAGTTTATCTGGGTATGTTGGATGCTTTGACAATAAATGACTTTATTTTGTTCAAAGCACCGTGACGTTAATCGATGCCGGGGGTGGGTGGTGGGCAGCTGGGCGGGAGCGGTGCCCCCCGCCGGGGCGGGGAAGGGGAGACCCCGCCGCCTCTCCGCTCTGCTCTCTGTCCTCCCTCCCTTCGGCCTCTCTTACCCCCATCCCTCCTTCTGCCTGTTCATCGCCCCGCATTTCAGTCACCCTTTATTTCTCTCTCTTGCTTTCGTCTTGCCCTTCCCTTTCTTTCGTCTTCCTTTCGTGGTTTTGGGTTTGTTTCATTGCTTTCTTTTTGCCTGCCTTTTTCTGTTTTTCTTTTTTCTCTTTTTGTCCTTTCTTTCTTGTCTTTCTTCTTTCTTCTATTTCTGCTTTCTTCTCTTTCTCCTTTTCTTTTTTCCTTTTCCTTTTTTTCCTTTTCTTTTTTCCTTTTCCTTTTCCTTTTCCTTTTCCTTTTCCTTTTCCTTTTCCTTTTCCTTTTCCTTTTCCTTTTCCTTTTCCTTTTCCTTTTCCTTTTTTTCCTTTTCCTTTTTTCCTTTCCCTTTTCCTTTCCCTTTTCCTTTTCCTTTTTTCCTTTTTTCATTTTCCTTTTCTTTTTCCTTCCCATCCGCTCTTGGGCCTCAGGCTCCCTGCCACCCACCCCTGCCAGGAGCCCTTATTGCCTCCCCCCCTTCCCGGGGCCCTGGTGGGACAGCCACCCCCTGCCTCGCAGGGTCGGAGGAGCCCTGGCCCCCACTGGCCCTGGGTACAGCTGCCGGGGGCTGCACAGGGCCTGGGGTGACAGGGCCCAGAGGAACCCCCAGCCCGGGGTGTCCTGGGGCAGGGAGTGCTTGGGGGGGGCGGGGGGAGGGGGGGTCCCCTCTGCCCCGGTGCATTATTGGGCTGATGGGACTGCAACTGGGGATGCAGCGGAGAGCTCAGGACCAGGGGATCCTCCCTGGGCACGGGGGACAGCCTGGTCCTACCGGCACCACCTGCAGCAGGTGCATCTCGTGTCGGACCCGCGTGTTTTTGGGCACAAGGGAGAGCACGAGCCAACACAGCAGCTCGGTGACGTGTTGGAAACCCACTTCCACGCGAGGGCCGGGTGTTGCAGGGCCGAAGCTGCATGTGGGTCAGGAAAATACCCGACGGTGGGAGGTGTGCAAGGCAGGAGCCCTGGCCGGAGCTGGGGGGTGCCATGGCCCCGCGCACGCTGGGCTCAGGGCACCGCCAGCATCGGCTGCCGTGAACTGTGGCGTGTGCCATGAAGTACCCTGACCTGCTGCAAAGCTTTCGCGGCGCTGAGGGAAGTTGGCTGGAGCTTCAGAGAGGACACGCTTACAAACTCTGTGCGCTTTGCACCCTGTCATGTCTCCCCGAGAGGAGCTGGGGCTGACCACCAGCACAGGCCTCTCCGTCCCTCAGAAGAGTGCAGGTGGGTCCCCCATATGCAACTGCCGTCAGACTCTGGAGGTTCCCCCCCATACAGTCCGTTTTCCCTTCTCATCGCTCCCCCTGCACCCACAGGCTGCGCTGGCATCCTTCCCCCCAGCATCCCCCCGCTGCCCCTCGCCCCGTCGCCGCCCTTGCCCTTGAAAGCCAAAATCCACCTGCCTCCCCCTCCCCGACCTCGGGACAACGCGGATAACCCCCAGACCCCGCGAGGTGCCCCAGCGGCGCCCCGTCACTGCCCTTCACCGCCGCCAGGCACACGCGTGGCTCCACCTGCCCGCAATTAACCGCGGGGGCGAGGCCCTAATGACCCCCCCGGCGGTTCCCTTCAAGGCGGTGACACCCCGGCGGGCTCTGGCTCTGGGTTGGGGGGTGTCGGAGGGGTTCCTCGTGGGGCCGTGCTGTGCCAGGGCGGGGCGATACAGGCTGGGGTGGCCGTGGGCGGGCTGTCCCCCCGCTGGGCGGGGGCTGCCGGGGGCGGCGCGGGCGGGCGAGTACCGCCATCTAGCGGGGCGGCCGTCGGGGAGCTCCGGGGATGCTCGGCGGTACCGCCGGGCTCCTCCGCCCGCCCCGGGACGGCTTTTGGGGCTCAGCGCCTGCCTGGCGCCCGGGGAGGCTCAGGGAGGAGGTACGGATGATGGACACCACCCCACCCCCACCGACTTCGTGCGCTCACGCTGGTTTTCGGGTGTCCTGGTGCTGCTGGGTGGCTGCTGCTTCACCTCATCTATCCCCATGGCCTCGTCCTCGGGTGGGTATTGCCGGAGCCGGCTCGCCGCTGCGGGCTCTCGGGCACTGCAGCGCATGCAGCTTCTCTCAAATTAAGCCTAAATACTTCGTGGCTTCTCACAGACTGCGTGTGCCTCTGCAGCGGGCCAGGGCCCTGTCCTGCCCTGGCAGCCCCCCACTTTTCCTCCCTCTCACTCCTGCCCTGCCTGCAGGCACAGGGCTGAGCCCCTATGCTTTGTCCGTGGGGTCTGTTTGGGTGAGGGGCTGCTCAGGCAGCCCCTGAACAATACTACCCTACAGCTGGCGTGTGGTGCAACTGGCACCCTGTGGCAGTGCTGGCATACAAACCTCGCCCTGTTCTTCTACCTAAGCACCAAAAATGTCCAGGACTTGTGGGCAGGCGATTTAATCTGTTTGTTAGACTTTATTTTGGTAAAATCCGGTATCAGGATCAGAAGGGATAAATAAACCCCCAAACCTGACTGATGCTATCTGCACAAGCAGGGCGTCGCGTAGTAAGGGCAGGCGGCGTGCTCAGTCCTCTCTAGTTGTGTGTTGTAAGAAAGAGGGTGGTTAGAGTTTTCCTCCAGCCACAGTTGCTCTGAGGGCTTGGCCACGGCAGGTCCTTCACTCCGCAGAGCCACACTGGCTTTCTTTGGGGTCAGAGTTAGTGCCACCACCCACACACTGCTGTTTTGCCAGTTAAGAGTAGTGCCCTGTGTCAAATAGGGAGGAAGGGAATCTCCCCCCTTTTTTTTTTAGTGTCTTTCCCCATCTGTGGGCTGATGCTGTGCTACATCGCTGCGCAGCAGTGAGCGTGAGCAGCCACCGCAGCCTGCAGCAGGGCAGCAGCCGGCCGGGCAGTGGCAGCAGCCAGACCTCTCCCAGCATGCGCGGGATCCTCTCCTAGCATCGCAGCCCAGAAAAGGCAGTGCCGAGGCACGACTTGGGTGCTTCCTTGGGAGAGAGGTGCCCCTGCGAGCCTGCACCGCAGCATGCAGCTGCATCTGCCTCCAAAACCCGCCCTGCGAGGTGCATCTTCAGCATGCTTGGGAGTGGGGAAGGGCAGCCTTCGGCCTCAGCCCCAGCGCTGACAGGGGGGGTCCCTTGCCGGCACCTGCAGCGCTCATGGTAAGGCTGTAACGTCTGTGGCCGGGCCACACTGCAACAAATAATAGTAATTCTACGAAATGCTGGTATGCATGCTGTTGCCGGGAGGTGGTGGGCAGGCTGGCACCCACAGTAGTTACTGTTTGAAAGCAGATCTGTACTGCGTTTATTCTAATATGTGCCACTGATCGGCATGGGCAAAACTGTGGTTTTGGGGGAGGGGGGTGTTTGCTTTTAATCTGACAAGCTGCAGTCCAGCAGCCACGGGCAGCAGACCCGCAGCTCGCTAGTCCCCGGGTTGAATCCCAGAGCAGCAGCCTGTTCCGGGGCCTGATCCTGCCCCCACCGCAGTTGGTGGGAGCTTTGCCTGTGGCTCCACGCGGCAGCAGGTTCAGCCGTGGATTAGCACCCATGCAGTTGGCCGCAGGCGGCTGAACCCACCAACTGCATGAGCACGGGCTGAACTGAGCTGCTTTCACCCAGATTTCTGTTGTAGGTCTGGACAGAGGCATCTGAGCGAGGTTTTCATGGAGGTCAGCCCCCTCCCGGCTTCCCAGAGCATCCTCGCAGCGAGCACTCAGTGTGGTGCCTGCATGCTGCGTGGCAGCGTGCAGAGGTTGCCCAAAAATCTCTCTGCTGGTTGTTCTGCTCAGCGCAAAGATGTGAAGCAGCATGCTGGAGGGATGAGCGCCTGCTGCCCAGCCGGTGACACTGTTTGCTGCGGTTGCTCCCGAGGGGGCTGAGCTCCGCTTTGCAAGATGCTTATGGCTTGCTAACTTGCCATTGGGCAGGCTGGCAACACTGAAAAAACAGCTATGAAGGTTTCGGTGTAATACTCCGCTCTTAAAAATGAGTTGTTTGGCTGTGGATATCTGAGAAAGGACTGAAATAGTTCACTTGCTCTGAAAATAATACGAGCTCTACTTTGGAGCCAAAGCCAGACCCTGCTGCTAAGGTCTTACTTGGAGGGGAAAAAAGATTTTAGCCAGCACAGAAGGTATTGATGGTAGGTTTGATGGGTTTGAAACAAATACGCACGTGGGGGGAATCTCTGTCAAATGCGGTGCTGTTCTGCAAAATCATAGAATCATAGAATGGTTTAGGTTGGAAGGGACCTTGAAGATCATCGAGTTCCAACCCCCCTGCCACAGGCAGGGATACCTCTCACTACACCAGGTTGCCCAAGGCCACGTCCAGCCTGGCCTTGAACACCTCCAGGGATGGGGCTTCAACAACCTCTCTGGGCAACCTGTTCCAGTGCCTCACCACCCTTAAAGTGAAAAACTTCTTCCTAATGTTTAATCTAAACCTGCCCTCTTCCAGCTTAAAGCCGTTCCCCCTCGTCCTATCACTACATGCCCGTGTAAAAAGTCCTTCCCCAGCTCTCCTGTAGGCCCCCTTTAGGTACTGGAAGGCCGCAATAAGATCTCCCCGGAGCCTTCTCTTCTCCAGGCTGAACAGCCCCAACTCTCTCAGCCTCTCCTCATAGGAGAGGTGCTCCAGCCCTCTGATCATCCTCGTGGCTCTCCTCTGGACGCGCTCCAGCAGGTCCATGTCCTTCTTATGTTGGGGACTCCAGAGCTGGATGCAGTACTCCAGGTGGGGTCTCACGAGAGCGGAGTAGAGGGGCAGAATCACCTCCCTTGACCTGCTGGCCACACTTCTTTTGATGCAGCCCAGGATACGGTTGGCCTTCTGGGCTGCGATCGCACACTGCTTGCTCATGTCGAGCTTCTCATCAATCATCACCCCCAGGTCCTTCTCCACAGGGCTGCTCTCCAGCCATTCTCCGCCGAGCCTGTATTTGTGCTTGGGATTGCCCCGACCCAGATGTAGGACCTTGCACTTGGCCTTGTTGAAATGCTAGAAAATACCTGGCTTGCTTTGCATATTCTTTTTTTTAAAAGAGAGGTTCTTTTACACTTGCTAATATTGCTTTTATTTCCTTACCCGTCTTCCTTTGCAACAGCTGGACATTGTGCCCATCACGGTTTATGTGTTAATGGGTCGCTGGCCCTGCCCCGTCCCCCAGGTAGGAAGAGGGCAGAGCCGTCTGGCAGCGTGGTACTGCCCGTCTCCGCTCCCGTGCCTCGGCACAGCCCTTGTCTGCCGCGATGGCTTTTCTGCTTCGCTTACCCCAGGGACGTGCTGCAGCCCCGGGCATTGCCGGCCTGCGGGGTGCCGAGAGTCCTTGCTGTGCAAAAGAGGCGCTGGGTGTGTATGGCCGTGCACCAACGTGCCAATGCACCCCTGCTCCTGGCGCGGTTCCCCCTGGAGCACCACCTGCCCGTCAGAAACCCTTCTGCATCGCTTTGGGGAGGTTTGTGGGTTTGCCCTCTTTTGGGGGGGGTCTCCACTGGTGTCAGAGGTGACCACACGTGCCTGGGGACGCAGCCGTGTGCCCTGTGTTGACAGTAAGGCCGGGTAAGCGCAGCAGAGCTGCTGGAGGTGGCGTGCGCAGGCTGTGGTACACCTGGGGCCAGCCCGTGCCCACTGCCTGCAGCGTTCAGCATGGTGTCCCTCTTCCAGCCATGGTGTTTACACTGCATTTTGTCTTAGCAGACCAAGCTAACCCACCGGGGCAGCAGCTCTCTGCCATTCTCCTGCGAGCCGGCTGCCAGCTGCTGCCTGCAGAGATGTGTGTGGGGGGGGGTGGCAGCCCCGCGCGTGGGGATGTGCTGCGGGTGAAAGCCATGCTCAGGCTCCTCTTGGATGAAGCACCTCAGGTCCTTGGCTCAGCTGTGCCCTTTGCCGGAGCTGCCTGCAGCCACAGCCTCTCGGGAGCAGCAGCCTGCCAGGCCGGTGTTCTCCTGTGGCCAGGCTGCTGAGGTGGCTTCTGAGTGACCCTTGTGGCTTTTGTGCCTGTGGGGAAGGGGTGCACATCGCTTGGCAGCGCCTGGGTTCCCCACAGTGCCTGGGTTATTATCTTAATTCAATTAAGCTGGTTTAAATCACGTAATAACATATTCCCCTTTCAGCTCTGCTGTGGGGACGGAAGCTTGTAGCTTCCCCCAGGAGCCAGGACCCCTCCCGGAGGGACATGCGGGGCTGTCCTGGGGTGCAGCGTGACCTGGGGTGCAGCCACCCCCCCCTCCCTGCTGCAGGTGAGTCTCCTGCATGCCCCAAATCCTTACTGCCAAGGCTTTTTTGCATGCTCCTGGGGTGGCATGGGGCGCACCTCCTCAGGGAGCTGCTGGCCCCACGGCATGTCGTGCCTGCATAAGTGCAGGGACACGGCATGGCTCCTCCATCCCTGGGGTGGGTTGGATCCAGTCTGCTGTTTCTCTGCTAACACAGTGAGAGAAACCTCTGCCTGAGCAAAGGAACGAGCGAGGTCGCAGGCCTGGTGTGCTTCCCCCCTGCGAGGTAGGGTGCTGCCGTAGCCTGGCACGGCTTGGCTCAGGGCTGTCATACCCATACACGTACATCCCGCGGGGACTGCCGCTGCTTACTATAAACACAGGGCTGGTGGAGCGTGCGGCGCTGCAGCTACAGCTGCACGCAGGAGCTCGCTGAGCAGTGTTTCCCTGGCTTGCGTTACACCTTGTCACATTTGGCCTCGCGTATTTTCAAGGGGCGATTAGAACTGTGCCAGGCTGGCATTTGGAGAGTGGGGGGTGTGCGTGCATGTTCCTGCCATGGCAGAGCACGGCCCCGTGTTACGCCACAGAGGCTCAGAAGAGCCCTTCACCTCTTCAAACAAGAAACGGTACGCCTGAAACCCCACTCACCCTCTCTGTTTGCTGAAAGTTTTCTCTGTAACGAAGCCTTGAATAATTTAGGTAACATAACATCAGCATTAGGTGTCGGAAGCTGCCGGTGTGCATGCAGGGGCTGCGACTGCCAAAGGCAATTATACTGGATTATTCCAGGAAACTGACTATTATATCTACTTATTTATTTACTTTTAAGCATCATCTTTTCTTTTTTTTTTTTTTTTTGCAAGTTATGCTTCATAGGCACTTGGACTATCTGCAATTAAAGTTAATGCCTTGTATTAATGAGTATATTCAAATGAAAAAGCAAGCCAATGCAGTTGCTGCCCAAAGGACAGTTTGGGAGTTTTCTTTCTTAGGCTTTCACCGTGCAGATTAAAACGTGCCATGTGCCATAAGGACAATACCTTGCCCAACACGTGTGGCCGGCTGGGCTACAGCCCCAATGGGGGCCCGAGGAGGGCGATGGCATCCTGCAGATGGGCAGGAGCCCCCACCTCAGGCAGGATCCCACCTCTCAGGCAGGGTACCCATGTCCTACCCCCCAGCAGGGAAAGCGGGGAGTGCAGCGGGTGAGACCTGATGGGGTCTGGCGGTTGCAGTACCCTCCAGAACGTGTTGTGACCGTGCAGCGCAGTGAGGTTGCTGCTGACAATGGGTCTAGAGGACCAGTGTGTGCAAGCCCACCCAGCACGTGTCACCTTCTTGGTAGCCTTTCCAATGGCCTCATGCCACGGGAATTTGGGTTTTTGAGGATTTCTTCATTGCCTGGGGGTGGGGGGGGGAAGGGGGAGCAATCGGTCCAGAAGCGTGTGTGAGCAGAGCATGCCTGGCAGCCAGGGCAGTGCCAGAAAAGCTGGTGGAAACTACAGAGATGGATACTAGGGTCAAAATTTGGGAGGCTGGGCTTGCTGGTGAACCTCTGGGGATGGCAGCTTTGGTGGGCATCCCCCTGGGGACTTGCATGTGTCTCCTTCCCCCTCTGGGGCTGCTGCTGTGCCCGGTCACCCCCTGTGATGAAGACTTTAAATGTTTTTACATTCACCTTAACTTACAGTGGCAGAAATGGTTTATGGTCTCCCTGACCTGGATGGAGAGCAGAGATTTCCCAGGGGCTGATCCTTTGGCAGCTGCAGCCTTTACAGATGCAAAAGGACAAATCCTCCTCAGGTGAGGTGGCTGTGCCTCCACGTGTGCCTCAGCTGTGCCGATATATAAGGTCCAGTGCAAACATCATGAGAGAGGTTTGTAATGCCTTTAGGTCCTTGTCTTGCTTGTGGATCTGGATTTAGAGTCAGCATGTGCGTGTAATTAAATAAACAAGATGAGGAGGGTAAGTGGAAGTTGTAGATTTTGCCAGGCCAACTGCTACAGCTGCAAGAAGTAAACAAGATTTTGAGTGCCCTGACCCTCCTTCAGGTATGTGTATCTATATATAGGGCTGTCTATATATACACGTTTATATATAAATGTGTGTGTGCATATATCTCTGTGTGTGTATATATGTGCTGACAAATAGTTTGCCATTGCACCGATGTTGTGAGATCATTTCTTTTCACACCAGCTCATGCCAGGTGTCGCTCAGGCTGGATCAGGCCCCTTCAGTGCATCTCCCTCCCTGCGCCCCCGACCTTCAGCTTCCTTGGAAGGCGAAGGTCACCCCGCGGCGTGCCACCCGCTCAGCCTCCTTCCTGCCGAACCCGATCCCCGGGCGTGCAGCCTGGCCACAGCCGACCCCAGGGACGGCTGCAGAGTGATCTCTGGGTAGGGTTTAGGGGAAAACACAGATGTGTGAGAGCAATAAGGGCGTATATTGCCTTTAAGCAGAGTTTGTGCTGCGTGCTGGGCAGGGTGAGTTTGGTCACGGTTTTCCCGGTGGCTTCGGGAGATGTGTGGGCAGCCCCGAGCAGCCCCAGGAGACGAAAAAAGCAGACCGTGCTTGGTGCTGTGCTGGGGTGATGGATGGGCTCTCGCCATGGGGTCTCCTCCTGTGCTGCGGTGCTGTGTGGCAGTTGTCTTTGTAATTGGGAAGAAATACGGCCATCGGTGCTGGTGGGCCAGCAGGCACGTGTTGGGGTTACCGCACTGGCAGCGGGAGGCTGTGGAGCCGCCATCCTCCCTGCCTGGGAACCGCAGGGGGATACCGTGCACAGACGGCGGCAAGCGCTTCCCCCCATGCCTGGAGCTGCTGTCAGGGGGTTCATGGCGGTGGCAGCGCTGGGAGACCCCTGCTGACCCCCAAGGGCCGCTCTGCGGGGCTGAGCACGGCGTGGCCACCCCACACAGGACGCAAAGCCGCTTTCCCACCCAGGGAATCGAATCGGCTCCCGCGGCGCTTTGCCGGGGCTGGGCTGTGCAGCTGCCGGCTGGGCCCCCCCCGCAGGCCCGGCCTGGGGGGGCTGCAACCCAATCCCTTCCCCTCTCCGGGGGCTCCGCCGAGCCCCCGAGCCCGGCCGGGCGCGAAGCTGCTGACAGGGTCCTTCTCGGCGGTAACCCGAGGCGCAGCCCCCGCGGCCCCGTCTCGACAGGGCGGACAAGTTAATTCCCCAGATTTATGTGCCCCCCCCCCCCCCCGCCGAGCCCCAGCATCTGCTGCGGAGGGCGACGGGCGCTATCGGGACCGGCCACAGGTGCGGAACCGCCGCCCGCTTATAAATACCCCGGTGGCGGCGGGGAGGGGCGTCCCGGTCCCCCCGGCGGGTCTCGGCGGCGGAGTAGCGGGATGCGGCGCGGCGCTCTCCCTCCCCTCTTTCCCCTCCCTCCGGCAGCATGAGCCCGTCCTTCCTCCTCCTCCTCCTCCTCCTCCTCCTCCTCCTCCTCCTCCTCCTCCCCCCCCTGCCCGCCCGAGCCCGGAGGGAGCAGGTGCCCGGCGGGGCGCAGCCGGGCCGCAACGCCCCCGCGCCTTCCTCCTTCTCCTCCTTCTCCTCCTCCTCCTCCTCCTCCTCGGCGGCGGCGGGGCCGAGCCGCTTCCCGCGGAGCCGCCCGGGGCGGCGGCGGGGCCGCCTGTACTGCCGGGTGGGTATCGGTTTCCACCTCCAGCTGCACCCCGACGGCCGGGTGGACGGCGCCCACGATGCCACCCCGCTCAGTGAGTGCCCGGGGAGGGCTCCGCGGGGGGGCCGGGGGTCGGCGGTCCGGTCCGGCCCTGCCCCAGCGCAGGGGGCAGCGGGCATCTCCCCCCGGGGCTGCGGCATCCCCGTTCCCGGGGGGGGATCTCCGCTGGGGTGATGGAGCCCCTCGCTCCCCACTCACCGCCGCCTTGGCTTGGGGTGAGCCGCAGCCCAGGCGGCTTCGGGAAAGGTGGGTTTGGGGTGCTGGCTGCCCCGGGGGGGTTGGGGGTGCTGTGCCCCGGGGGCTCTGGTGGGACGCTGCCCCGGGGAGCAGAGCGAGCTCTGCCCTGCTGACTTTGGGAAGTTCTGCCCCACGGGGTTCACCCGCCTGGAGGAAGCGAGTCCGTGGGGATCCATGCGAAGGTGCGAGGTTTGTGCGCCGACTGCAGCGCCTCGCCGGGGTACTGGGGAGGGAGGGAGGATGTTGCTGCGGGCTCTCCTTCGCACCCCTTTTCTTGCCTTTCCCTGCATAACTTTTCCATCCTTTCCTCTGCATTCTCATTCTTCCCGCACAGCGGTAGGATATATCCAGTTTAAAAATAGGACTGAGGCTGACGTTCCCCTGAGGGAAAGCTGTGCTAACTCATGGCTTATCCTTCGGGTCGGAGTTGCCGTGATATCCTGTTAGAGGGAATGAAATGGCAGGCGGGGATGAAAAATCGCTTAAAGAGCCTGAGGGCTTGGGCCTGAGGTGACCCCGGCAGCACACGTGGCTTGAGCTGTCGGCAGTGATCGCGGAGCGACGGCCACATCTGGCCTGGCCCAAATAATTCGGGCGCTGGTGTGACGTGCTGTGTGGCGTGCTGTGGCCCTGCAAAGGAGGGAGCCTGTGGGCAGGGATGCTGGGGGGCCGGGAACCCTCCCTGGGGCTTCGTGGGGTGCTGCGGGTGTGTGACCAGGGTGCAAAGGAGATGGATGGGATCAACAGGGCATCCACACCGGGGCTGTTCTGGGAGACATGAGTTTGGAGGGGCTGCCTGCGCTGTGCCCCCCCCCCCCCCCCCCCCCCCGACCCTGTCCTGCAGCGACATGGCAGAGGGGCTCTCCCCCCGCCAAGATGTGCACAGGATTTGATGCCATCACTGTCTTGCAGGGACTTGTCTTATGTGAAGTTCCTTCTTCTTTCATCTGAGATTTTACCCCTGGAGAGGCACTGGTGGTAGTAGCTCCGTGCTTCGGAGCGGGGCCAGCCCCGGCCGGGGGCACGTGCTGGTGATTGGGATGTGGGGGTATGCTGCGGTGTTGGCCTGAGGAGCTGCGCTCCGTAGGGAAGAAGTCACCTTTTGGCAGGAAAACCCCAGTTTTGGCCCCTGGGAAACTGGGTACCCCAGTAACGGGGAGTATGCCTCCCAGCCAGTACCCCCTGCCAAGGCCAGCAGGTTTTGGGGTGCCCTTGAGGACAGGGAGTGTGCTGGCCAGGGTCCCTGCCTTGGTGCATGCGGGGTGAGGAGGGGAGTCCCACCAGCCCCCCAAAGTGCCCCGCAGGCTGTCGGTGCTGGGCACCTCCGGGAGCTGCACTTCCTCCTTAAAATAAACATGGGAAGTGGTGATCCAGTCCCCCTGGCCTCGGGGATTTAACGGCGGCTTCGAGTTTGCTCTCTTGGCACATTAATCCACGCCGCCCTTCGCTGGGGCCGGGCGAGATGCTCGCACAGGCTCCCTCCTTCAGGGCTGGGGCCACCGAGAACCCCCCCTGGGCCACCCCAGGGCTGCCACTGGGGGTAGCAATCCTTTTTTCCCAGGGTGCGAAGGGTACGCTGGGGACGTGGGCGCACTGGACTGGGTCCCTGCGGCCACCCTTCCTGTGCCCTGGGGGGACACCGTGCTCAGTGGGGACGCAAAATGTGTTGGTGCTGTCGAACCATGCTCAAGGTTGAAGCTCTTCCATAAGATGAGTTATAGGTCACGCATGCCCCACCGGGGGCCAGAGCCCAATCCAGCTCAGAAAATACCTGTTTGAGGAGAAACCAGCTGGTTTTCTTATGGCTGGGCCCCTTGGCCCACGTCCTGCTGTGAGGGGGGGCCTGAGAACCCATTATTGGTGCTTCTAGCCCCAAACGGTGTGTATGACCCCTTTATTTCCAGCCTGACGTGTGTGGAGGAGGACGGGCAAGGCTGACCACGGTAGGCACAAAGGGCTTTTCCCACCCTGGAGAGGGATTCCCCAGGGGTGAACTCGCTCTGTTGCAGCTGAGTCAGAAATTCTTCTTCATAACACAGCTTTTGGAGGGGGGGAAAACCCAAAGCAAACCCACCCAAGCCCACCACCCTGTCGCCATCCCAGGGTCGATGCGGTGCGGGGCAGAGGGATGGGGCAGGAGCACTGCGTGGAGCCGGGCAGCTGAGGAGCAGGGTCGTGTGGAGAGCAATGGCAAACCTATGGGACTGATTTTCTTCCTTTTTTTTTTTTTTTTCTTTGTCACACCGATGTGAAACGAACTGTGATTTATTTTGGGATTTCTGTCATCCTAGGTATTTTGGAAATATTTGCTGTGTCTCAGGGGATTGTAGGAATACGAGGAGTTTTCAGCAACAAATTTTTAGCGATGTCAAAAAAAGGAAAACTCCACGCAAGTGTAAGTAAGTAAACACCCCCCCACCCCCCCGCTTATCAGTTACGTGTTGTTTATTAAAGCCATTGTGACACCCTCACATGCATGCGGCAGCGATGCTCCCAGACGGGGCCCCGGTGTGCCGAGTCCTTTGGGCTGCCGGGAGGGCTCCGCGCTGGCTGGCATCGGTGCCGCGCAGACAGATAGGGGACAGGTGGAGCGAGACCCTCGGAAGGCCGTATCCCGACAATGCGTTTAACCAAGAAAAGTGGCCTTTTTTTTTTTTTTTTTTCTTCCTCCTTCTTTTTGCAGTTGGGTATTTGCTTCAAACGGAGTTGTTCTTTGAGCATTGGCTGTTTATTTTTAGCAACTTCTGCAGCAGATCGTGTAGACGGTTTTAGCCAAATGTGTCCCGGGGAGCAAGCGGCACGCGTGGTGCTGGGAGCCCGCCTGCGGGCACGGGGGCTGCAGCCCCCGAGTTTTGGCTGGGTTTGCCCACAGAGGGAGAGACGTCCCCCGGTGAGAGGGTGCGGCTGCACACAGTTTCCGGCAGGTGAGGTCCAGCCCGTGCAGGAGCGTTGCTGCTAGAGCGGAAAAACCCCAGTAACTCTTGTTTCTGCAGGCTGTTTTGCTGAAGGTTGTGCTTTTTCCAGGCTTTTTGCGTGGAACAAATCCCCTAAGTTGGTTTCACTGCATTTTTTTCCAACTTCAAGATGCTGCTTCCTAGTTTTTCCATGTTAGCTCTAGAGATCATTTAAACTAACGAACTGCGCTTACATGCGAGTCATCATGTCTTAAAGGTGTGTGTAAACACAACACCCAAAGAAGGGTGTTTTTAAAGCAACCTCTTGGATGACCTGTCGCTCCAGGTGGTTCCCAGGGAGCAGCGTGTTCAGGGCCAATGGCCTGGAGGAGGGAAAAGCTGATTGCCCACCCCGCGGCATGAGCCAAACCTCACGCTCATGGAGTGGCTGTTCCCAATGTGCTCACGCTGCCCGAGCCTGTAGATTGCCTTCAAGTGAGATTTATGAACTCGCCCCTCTCTCCCCCTTGAGCATTATTGGAGTGTTGCTCCTGAAACCTAATGATGCTTAAAGGGTGAGCACGTGGTTGCTTATTTTAGGAAACAAAGTAGGAGTGGGAACGGCATCGCGGGGAAAGGGGGAATGGCTGCGCGGAGGCAAAGTCGAGGGAGGGAGATGGAGCAGGGATGGGGCAGAGCAGGAAGAGAGGAGAGTGGCGGGACGGTGAAGGGAGGAGAGGAGAGGGGAGCAGGCAGAGCGTGATCCCTGGACCCTCCAGAGCCTCCCCTCCCTCACCGCATACAATGAGCCCCTTATTCGAGCTGAAGCCTTGATTTATGCCCCATCACAGGCAGAAATTAAATCAAACCTCGTTGGTGTATGGTTAATTGTCGGTACACAAAGGGCAGTGCCGGAGAGGGACCTCATTTAGGCGGGTCAGAGCAGGGGGTGAGGACACATGATGCCCCGCTCAGATGAAAGCTGCGAATTTGTAGAAACTCGACCCAAATGTCTAAAGATCGCTGGGCTCAATAACGCCGATAATGCAAACCCGGCATCTGTTGTTCTTTCCTGCCTTGGCAGGATAAAGTTATTTCATGGCCTAATGAGTTTTGAGCAGTACAAAGTGCGTCCTGCGCCCGTCACTCAGAGCAGTGCTTTGATATGGGAGTCACACCGGTGACTTTGTGCTGAACCGCAGATAAAAGTCATTCCTGCAGGGATTCGGGCTCCTTCGAAACCAGCTCTCAGGGCTCGCCTTTATCCTAGCTCGACGCTGTACAGCAGCCCTCCGTCTCTTTCTTTTTGATGGCAACTTAATTAAATTACCAAGCGGTTCGTTTTCAGAGGCACCAGCTTCACGACATGACAGTAATCCTGGCAATTATCAGTTGTGTGCACAGATGGTTTTTTCCTCGTTGTTAAATCCTCAGTCCACTGTTTGTACATTTTTAGCGTGGAACAGGCAGGAGGGGTTTTGCTGTCGGTCTCGGCGGGGGCCGGCTCGGACCTCAGAGGAGAGAATTGCCCACGGGGAATCTCAGGTAATTCTCCTTTCTTGGGAGCTGTTCCGAGTCAACCAAACGCTGGGGCAAATATCTCTGTCATACTGGATTTCGAAATTCGGCTTCAGGATTGCTCCCCGTGACAGTCTCTGGGACTGCTGCAGAGCAGATCCCGTGGCCGGCCAGCGCGCCGTGGCTGCGCCGCCCGCCCTGTGCTGGGCTGAAAAGTGCCGTTCCCCCCAGCTGAAATGGCGTGGTTGCGGAGCCGAGAGGCTGGGACGTGGGGGAGGCTATCGCAGTGATGGTGAAGCAGCAGCCGATGCCCTTCCCAGGGGCGGTTTGCCCTCCAGGGCTGCAGGTCCCTTCCTCCTGCGCCGTCAGCGGGAGCAGCCCACAGCATCCCTCCCTGGGCAGGGCCGGGGACTACCCACGCGACCCTGGGTCCCGCTTTGGAGGGGATGCTGCTCCGACTCTTGGGGAGCAGTTCCTAACCACCCAAACCTCTTTACGCAGGAACTTTTGCTGTGATGCTCCAGCTGGGCAGCCCTCGTGCTGCCACCACCCTTTGCGGGGTGGTGTTGCCCCAAAGACACTGGGCCAGGTTGGGAACACCAATTCGGCTTACCGGTGAGCAAAGCGGACCCGTGGGTACAGGGGGGTCTGCCTGAGCAGGGGCACGAGCATCTTCTATTCATGGCAGCGCTTGCAAAACCTATTGGAGCTGATTTCGGTACGGGACCTTCGGCCGTGGTCAGCCCTGATGCCTGGCACAGAGGCAGCCAATTTCAACTCCTCCGCCAAAAAAGCCCACTCCCGGCGTTCTCCTGGGAAACGCAGGGCCTGTTTCGGGGACTTTTGGGCTGAGCACCCTTTCGGGTGTGCATCGCTGCCTCAGTCAATCCTAAAACCTCCCCGTGCAAAGGGCAACATGGGGGACGTCTCGCCCGAGCACCGCTGCTCGTGTCAGGGCTTCAGAGAGCAATGAGGGGGCAACCAAAGCCTCGCCTCGGGCGAGTGAACGCTCACTCAGGGGCGATACAGCATCGAGGGTGTCTGCAAGACAGAGAAGGCGAGAATGAGTCATCCAGGTGGCGTTTCTTTCAAGGGGAGAGCAAAAGGAGACTTGATTCCAAGCGCTAGGAGGGGAAAAAACGCACAGCAGGCTGGGGACGCTGCCACTTGTATGGTGGGACTCGGCTTCTCTGGCTAAATGCGGAGTTGGTGAGTGATGCCAGCCAGCTGGGTGTCCTGCGTGGCGATGAAGCGCTGCTTGGGAGTTTGGGCTTGTTCTCCATTGCTGGGGGTTTTGGAGCCGGAGAGCTCAGCGTTGCTTGCAGGCCCGTGGCTTGGGAAGTGCAGCTTTGCTGCTGGGCTGCGGTGCCACAGGCAGGGCTGGAGAAGCTGCCGGGGCAGTGGGTGCCATGCCCATGCTCAGGGTAAAGCATGGCAAAGGGTCTCTGAGGGGCCGGTGAAGGCTGCAGCTGGGTGTCCCAGGGCTGTGGGCGCATAGCTGGGGCATTAAGCCTGTGTTTGTATTTCCTCATGCCTTTTTTTTTTTGCCCTTTTTTTTCTTTGGTCCCCTGCTCCCCCTTGACAACAGCAATGAGCTGTTACGGGTGGTGGGAATTCCACCTTTCCCCCCCCCCGGCAGGAGTGCGGCCATGCTGTTTATAAGAGGCGATGCTCTTGGGCTGCAAGTCATTTCTGCAGGTTATCAAGGGACAAAACACCCCGCGTTCACTTGAGATGAAGAAGAAAAAAGAAAAAAAAATATTTAAAAAAAAAATTCCAATACAATCAAAGCCATGTTCAGCGAAGCGATGAAAATCTGCATGCAAATTGCCTTTCCAGATTATTAAGCGATGATTCAGTGCCCAAGCAAGGGGTGTGAGGGCAGGAAGGGAGATGGAGCGGGGGCTCAACCCTGGGGTCCTCGGGGGGGTGCAGAGCCCCATCTCCCTCCCATCTGTGGGAAGGGCAGGAGGAGAGCTGGGGCTGGAGGGGAGGGCGCTGCTGGGGCACACCAAGCCTGGGTGGTTTGGTCCCCCCCCCCCCTCCCCGCCCCAAGAAAGTCCAAAACTGGGTGGTAAGCAGCTTCTGAAGGTGTCTGTGTTGGGGGCTTCCCAAATCGCTGGGTGCCCAGGGGCTTGGGAGTGGGTTTCCCAGGCACGCTGCATCGCTATTCGCCCCTTTTTGGACCCGGTTTTGGGAGGCTTAAAAACCCAGGCAGGGTCGCGGGGCAGGGGATGGGTAAAACCAGCCTTTTGCTAACTGTGCCACCCCCCACCCACCCACCCCCACCCCGCATTTCTGTCTCCGCAGGCTCGGTTCACGGCAGACTGCCAATTTCGGGAGCGGTTCCAGGAGAACAGCTACAACACCTATGCCTCGGCTGTCCACCGCAGCCCCCGCTCGGGACGGCAGTGGTACGTGGCACTCAACAAGCGGGGCAAAGCCAAGCGGGGCTGCAGCCCCCGCGCCCGGCCCCAGCACGTCTCCACGCACTTTCTGCCCCGCTTTCGGCAGCCCCAGCCCCCCGAGCTTGCCTTCACCGTCACCCTCCCCGAAAAGAAGCCCCCACCGCCGCCGAAACCAAAGGTCGTCCCATCCCCGCCTCGGAAAAACCCCAGCCCCGTCAAGTACCGGCTGAAGTTTCGCTTCGGGTAGTGCGCCACCACGGTGATGCCAGCGCAGGAGGGACCAGGGCAGCTTTTGGGGTGACCCCGCGAGAGAGCAGTGTCCCTCTTCCCTGGACAGACGCGGAGGGGCTCTGGGTAGCCCTGTTGGGCTCAGGGTCTTCTCGTCACCCTGCAAACTGGGCGGCATGCTCAGAGGCGTGTGTGGGGATGACGTAACTTGGGCTTTCCAAAGACTATTCCTGTGGTGAGCAGAGAACATGCCATGGACTTGGGGTTAATCTTCTGTTGGTGAAAGAAGCAGAAAGGAACCTCTACGGCAGACATGTCTTCTTACCTTGTTTTCACTAGAGACTCTTTTGACAATCATTTTCATACGAGAGATATGTTGAGACCCAACCTATTAAGTGCTCTTTTTTTTTCCCCCCTTTATTTTTTTTTTCTTTGCATCTCCTTTTTGCTGCACTTTTTTTCCTCCAACCGTACCTCAGACACCGTATATCTAGGTCTGCCCCTTCCCCTTCTCTTACAAACCAGCTCCTCCCTTCCACGGCAACACAGCAAGACCAAGCCCAACGAATTCATTCACCTTATCCGTGGTGCAAGGGGGTCTTAAAACTTTGTTGGCAATAATAGGTAAACATTAATTTTTTTTTTTTTTTTTTTTTTTTTAAGGGCTGCAGGCTTGGGGAGGGCGTCTGTTCGCAGCCCCTCTCCTGGTGCTCTCTCCTGTTCTTCCCTGGACAGCTGGAGGAACGAGTCTCCTCCTGTCCATCAAAGTATGGCTTCGATGTCTCCGTGTTCAAAATACCTCTGCCCCGGCACCGTGGCATTCCTGCTGGCACGGGGCGGGCACCACACCGAGACCCCTCCGTGCCCCTGCTCTCCCAGGGACGGGGATGCACGCGGCCCCTGGCTGCCCACCGGTTTCCTCCCAGACTTTACGCTGCTGATTTTATTTTTTATTTTTTATCATTCACAATACACTAACAGAGGTGGGGGAAAGGGTTTCATTTTGCAGCGAGCGTGGCGATGTGGCAATAAACAGTGTTACGGCTACTTGTACCTTGGGAAGTGTTTTTCCCCCAACCACCACCCCCCTGGCTGCCCTATGGCCCCCACTGTCGAATTGTTCCTCTGCTGTGGTGTTACCTGTGGAGTAACTGTGTGTACGGAGTTTTTAATCAGCATTTCACTCTGTTGCCTAAGTATAGAAAACAGTAGCATTGAACTTCACTGGTTAAGCCTTAACAGGAGCCCTGGTGGGCTGGCGTTAGCCAAACCTCTCCCGCCCTCAGCCCTGCTCGTGTCTGGCAGCGATAACCTGTGCAGGCAGCACCCCAGAGCCTTCCCTGCAAATCCCATGGTGCCACAAATGGTTATTTCCATGGAAATCATCCTTCTTCGCCCGTCGTCCATCCGGGCAGCCCCTAGTGGGATGCGGCTGCTCCATGTGGCAGCAAATGCATTTGCAGAAGGGCGTGCGCTCCACGCACGGGGACAGAGGGGGGCCACTGGAATAAAATATAATTGTGCTTCATTTTATAACCTGGTTCTGTAATCTCTTGCCTGCCTGCTGTCCGTGCCTTTTTTTCCTTGTCTTCCCCTGAAGCAGAAAAAAACAAGGGTTGCTAAATGAGCCGCTGTGCACATTTTTGGCAGCGGGTTTGGCCGGTGTGGTGTTGGTGATGGGGTGGACCAGGGCAGAATCGGTGCCTCCTGGGTACGCCGTGTGCGGTGCGGTGCCGCAAACCTCCCGACAGCTCCTCCGGAGTAGTTGTTTGGGCTCTGTCGCAGGAGGGGACCGTGAGCCATACCCCAGCACGCCGTGTGCCCTGGCCATTCTCCAGCGAGACAGCCCGACCCCAAAGTCACCAAATTCACGTTAATGCTGCTTATCTGCTGTTCGGCAGCCCAGCACAATTAGGTGTAATTAACGCTCAGTGAAGCGTGGAGCCACCTAAATGAACTAATTTAAGGAAAACACCTGCAGGAGCCACGTAGGAGGGTGCTGTCCTCAGCCTCAGCGCCCGATGGGTGCCTGGAGCCCCCCGGGCAGGACTGTGCTGGTCCCTCGCTGCCGTGGCTGAGGACATATTTTTAATCCTATTTTCAGGAAAATTCTTGTCGAGAGCTAGTCCATATGATAAAATATGCTTTGGCCCATGTGCTTTTGGGCAAAACCTGGTCCCGAAGTGCGCTGTGACGGCAGCATCCCATGTTGGCCATAGCACCCACCAGCAAGTGATGCTGCAGGCTCTGCCGGGAGCGCGGGGGCCATGGGACTCGCCTGAGGATGGTTCCCTGCTGAGCCAGCCCTCCTGGATCCTTGTGCTTTAATGTTAAAGTAATTATTGCTATGCGGCTGCGCTGTGGCAGTGAAGAGGTCTGTGCCACGGCAGAGAGAGTGACGGGAATTAATGGCAGTGGCGCGGGCTGACAAACCCCTCCGGTTCCTTCTGCGGCGACCCTTCTGCATGGCAATTAAACAGGTTTGCTGATCAGGAGGAGGCGGAAGGCTTTTAAAAAAATGGGTGAATGTATCAAATACTATTTAAATCTATTTAAAAATAGCCTGCGGACAACCCGAGGGACTTTTAAGGAATAAAGGTAACTTTTTCACTGCGTTGCGTTTCCCACATTTCAGAAGTGGGTTTGGTCTTGACTTGCTTTTATTTACAGCTGTTGACTGCCTCTTGACCTTCCTGAGTGCTGCCTTTGCGGAGGCCGTGTCATGGTGGCCACTGGCTCCCCAGGCAGGATGAGAAGCCCAAAACCCGCAGCAGAAGCCCAGAAGCCCTGTGGTGCCGCTCCCAGGGCGAGGGGGAGCATCTCACATTGACTGCCCCGGCACCTGCTCACGTTTCTGCCAAGTGTGTTTCCCGTCTCCGTTTCCACCGCAGCGGCACTGACCGCTGCACTCTTGCGCAGCTTTTTGTACTTATTTTACATAAAAGCTTTTCTTTTTTCGGTTTGTGGGTTCTTTCCCTGCTGCCATCTCTGAGGGACCACCGTGGCGCTCGGGGGCAGGGGGAAGCTGGAAACACAAGGCGGGGGATTCCCAAATTCCTCCCCAGAGACAACGGCCGCCCTCAGCGGGGGCACAGAGGTCCATGGAGGCGAGGCAGGATCGGCCAAGCACCCCGAGTTCCACGCTGATGGGTGTGCTTGGGCAAGCTCTGACACGGAATTGGGCCCCCACCTCCCCCCGCCCCCCCCCGTTTTTAATCTCCACAGCTATTTCTGCAGAGGCACATCGTTTCCCCCAAAACCCCCCCAAAATGCTGGCTGGGGGGTGTGTGTGTTTGTGCCGCAGCACGTGCCTCACTGCCAGCCTGTCGCGCCTCGCTTCGCGCACGCTCCCCCCCGGACTGGGGCAGCCAAAAAAACCCCGAAAGCTCCCCAAAAGCGGGGTGACCGCATCTCAAACGCCATCATCGGGGGGGGGGCATCGCGTGCCGGGACCGCGAGGGGGTGCAGCGGTGCCTGCAGGCGCTTGCATTGACCTGGGGGTGAAGGGGGGGGGAAGTGGGTGCGGGGTAACTGCTTACCTCCCCTCGGGGGGGATTGTGCGGGCACGGACGAACCCCCCGCCCCTCCGCGCAACGCCGATACCGCCGCCCCCCCAAAATAAAAAAAAAAAAATTAAAAAAATTTAAAAAAAAAACCAAATCAACCCAAAACCCCCCAAAAACAAAGCAGCGAGCAGCACACACCCCCTGCCACGCGCGTCCCCGCCACGCGCGCCCCCGCGCGCCCGGGGGGGCGGTCCCACCCGTCCCGCCATACTCCCCGCCCCGCCCCCCTCGCGCGCGCGCGCGGCCGCTGATTGGGCGGGCGGGGGCGGCACGTGCCGGCGCAGCGCGTTGGTCCGCCGCTCGCGCCGCCCACCGGGCAGAGGCGGGTTGGGAGGGATGGCGGGTAGGGGGTTGCAGTCGCCGCTCTTCTCCAGCTATGAGGCGTTCCTGGGGGCGCAGGTGACAGCGCGGGACATGCGGTACCTGGAGGGAGGGAGGGAGGGCGGGCGGCGGCGGCGGCGGAGGAGGCGGCGGAGCCCCTCTGGTGAGGGGTGGCAGCCGCCGTGGCCGCTCGGGTGCCGGGGCTGTGGGTACCCGTTCGGTGTGGGGGTGTCGGTGCAACCCGTCCCCTCCGGGAGCGACGCGTCTTGCTTCTCCCCGTGCGGGTGGGATGGGGGTGCGGGGTCTGGCGTACGGAGGATCTCCCCTCACCCCCCCTCAAAAAAGCGGGCCGGAGCGAGAGGCCGGGGGCGCGGGGCCGTGCCGGGGGGCGCTGTGTGGGGGTGGGCCCGGGGGCGCGGCGGGGCCGGCAGCCGAGAGCCGTTCCGGCGAGCAGCCGTTTGCCGTGCAGCTGTTGTGTGGACACCCCCCCGGAGAGACAGGCACCCCCCGTCCCCGCAGGGGTGCGGCGTGGGGTGGGGGCGGTGGGGCGGCTGTGGTGCGCAGGGGTGGGCTGCGGCGCGCGCTGTCTCGGCTCTCAGTCGAAACGGGAGAGGGCGGGTTGGCCAGTGGTTGCCAAGGGCTGGTTTTGATCTGAGTCGCTCCAGGGGATGTGTGTGGCCGAGAGAGTCACATCGCAGTGACACTGGAGTGTACCAGGTCGGGTTGGACGGGGCGTTGAGCGGGTTGGTCTGGTGGGGTGTGTCCCTGCAGGGGGCTGGGAGTTGGTGGTCTTTAGGGTCCCTTCCAGCCGAAGCCACGCTATGGGCCAAAGGGTGCCGGCCACTGAGGTTTTGGTCTCTAAAAAGGATGGTGCCCGTCGCTGGGTGGAAGGCGCTTTGGGGAAGTTGGAAGAAGGTTCTGTGTCTCACACTGGGAAGACAGGTGGTGTTGCTTACAGGTGTGCTCTCAGGAATCGCCTTCTTACCCCAGTTTGGCTGTAAGAGGTCAGCACCCAGTCTGGCAACCTGGGAAGAGCAGGCTGGGGTGGGAGCAACACGGGGTAGTTCCTGGGGTGCTCCACTTGTCAGGGTTTATCAGGTGCCCTGGCTTCACCTGGAGCAAATCCCTCACCCCCAGCGCTCATTAGTGCTACTCTCCTGCAGGGGCGTGAGTTTAAATTGGGGAATTGGTTTATGGCTGGAGGTATAAAAGGAGTGTAGGCCCTTCCGTCCTGGGGTGGGCTGCAGGCAGAGGGAGATGGGTGAGAAACTGGGGGGCTTCAGCTGTGTTTGTTGCTGCTTTGGATGTGGCGGGGATGCCCGAGGATGGGGTGGCATTATCTAACCCAAGTACCCCAGCCCCTCTGGTGCTCATCTATTGTGGCCACAGTCATGAGCCTTTGTTAGTTTGGAGCACGGTGGAGCCCCCTAGGTTGCCGGCATCACTTCCTGAGGAGCAGGTCCTGGCTGCCCAGCACCACTGGTTTCAGGGGGTGTCGTTCACATTGCCTCCCCTCTCTTGAGCCACCTTCTCTGGTGGGTGACCCACCTGGCAGGTCCTGGTGGTGGTGGGGAGGTGGGAGTCACGGGGGGCATGTCGCCGCTGTCCTGGCACTAAGTGGGCTCCCTGCCCATCTCTTCTTTTCTGCAGAGTGAGGCAGTGGGCTGGCAGCTGGTGGAGCTGGGCTTCTGTGGCTCCGGGGACGTGCTGTGGCGGGAGGAGTTTGAGGCCCAGGCGGGGCTGGCGGCGGCATCCCCCCAAAAGTAAGTGCCCGCCTGCTTGGGGCCCTTGGGCGCATGTTGCGAGGCGTCTGCCCTGCCACTTTGCAGAACAGGGACCTTTTCGGCACCACGACCTTGTGGCTTCCACTGATTTCCTTCCCTTGGTCGGACAGGTGGTGTTGCACCAGCTACCTCTCCCCAAAAGCTGAGTCCTGGCTCTCGGGGCTGCTTCATGACTTGGCTCTGTGTGCATCTGTGCCATTCTTTACTGTTACCCTTCCCCATAGGGTCAAATACTGGTGTAAGAGAAATGAGGCGACGATGTTTCTTAGGTGGTAGATGTGTTTGAGACACCTAAATACTGCTACTTGCTTACAAAGTAATGTGCTTTAATACCTGGGTCATCCTTTCACATTTGTAGCCAAGAAGTGTGTGTTTTCTCATGTGTCAGGCTTCTGGGATTAACGGTTACAATGACAGGGAATGTACTGATAGAAAAGGGGTGGCATGTGAAAAGGGGAAATACCCTTTCTTAGCTGATCAGTTGTTGGGCTTTGAGGACCGAGTTTGAGTAATGTAGTCTAGAGTTCCTTTCCTGTTGCTGGCGATGGGTAAGCTCCTCCTGGTCCCTTGCGAGTGTTTTTCTGGGTTTCCCTGGGTCAGGGGACTGGGATTGCTGTGGTATGCTCTCCCTTCACATAGGGTGGCTGAAGCAAAGCTACACAAAGGTCTACGGGAACTAGCGCTTGGGCAGAGATTGAAATGGCTCAGACTGGGTGAGGGTCCCTTGGGATATTGTTACAAGGTGTCTGCTCTTTTATGTGAACTATTTTATTTCTAATTCTACAAGCGTTTGAGCAGAGAGCTGCTTTACTCTCCAGGTCTCTGACAAAGGAAGTTCAAGCAGTGTATATGCAAGTGTTTGGGTTTTTTTAGGCTTTTGTTTTGTTTTGACTTCTGCTGTCTCGTACTTGTTACAGCATGTATAGGTACAGCATGCATTTCCACAAAAACTCACGCTGCGCTGGGAATTCAGTGCTTTGCCATAAAGCTTTATTGTATCTTGTGGCTGGTTCCCCCTGCCTTTTTATTTTTGCACCTTCTCCGCTCTGTTTAACCAGCCTGCAAATCTTAAAACACTTAGCTGTTTACTTTTCTGGTTTCTTCTTTTCTTTGCCTCTTGAGAAAAATAAAAGAACAACTCCTGTGAAAAGTGAACTTTTTCTGGTGCCTTGCTCCAAGAAGTTAAATAACATTATTACAATACTTATTTTCTCAATGCGGTTGGTGAATAGTAGAGCCACAGAGCAGTCTTATTCTGTGGTGCTTTTCCTTTTTCATGCTATGGTGAAATGATTGTTTAATAATGTAACAGCATGTATCAAATGCC
This sequence comes from Pluvialis apricaria, assembly GCA_017639485.1. Taxonomy (NCBI): domain Eukaryota; kingdom Metazoa; phylum Chordata; class Aves; order Charadriiformes; family Charadriidae; genus Pluvialis; species Pluvialis apricaria. The sequence goes on from CM030010.1 coordinate 84,780,431, forward strand.
TTTTGTAGCATTTTTGCATCGAGAAGGTGTTCTGTGTAGTTAAGCTATTGCCATAATTGATGTACAACCCTGCATCAAACTTCGGTTGCAGGCATAAGGTGACTTTTTTTTATTTAAAGAAATAACTGTTCATGTCGTGAAATGGAGAAATTAATTTTGCAAAACCAAAGGCTTAATTATTTGAATAAAGACAAAAAGGATCATGTTTTTTCATACATGTTTAGACTTGTAACATTGTGTGGCTCACGCCCAGGCACACTCTGTGGCCAGATGAAGCTGATGGTGACAGCACTGATGACATCAGGAGAGTAAGAACTGAACTCAAATAAATGGCTGATGGGTTGGTCTTGTAACTTTCTTATAAAGTATGTTTCTAAACCACTGGTAACTATTAATTACTCTTCTAGTGATTCCGTGTGTGGAGAATGAGTGAAAATGAACTGAAGTCAGAGTTGTCAGTGCAGTTGTCTCTCTCCTTGATGTCTTGAGTGGGTGTTCTGTCCTGCTGTCCTTTCCTGTTTGGTTATTCTTGGTTTAGTTTCCCATTAGTTTGTAGGTGGACACCTCAGGGCTGACTCACTGCACCGATTTTAACCGCGTTTGGTCAAGCAGATTATCCAAAAGTCTGTCAGGTGTCGGGGCTTCTGACTTGTCTGCTTGCAAAAATACGTCTGTGGCTTCCTCTGAGCAGGAAAAAAAATTCCTGGAGTTGGACTCGGCTACGCAGGTCTCGGGAACTGTCACTGTTAATTGTGACTGCCCAGACTATTTTTGCATATGAGAGCAAACTCCTTAGGCGCGTGCCTTCAGGATTTCTGTTTTGATGTTCCTGTCGATGCCCTGACGCTGCTCTTGCATACAAAGGGGTTGACGGGGCTGTTTCCCATCCACAGTAATCTCTCCCATCAAAGAAAAACAAATGGGAGTCCTGTAAGTCAAAGCTGGGCTGCATGGTTTGGGTTCACACAGTCAGGGCTCATTTGTATCAGAACACTGAGGAGTTAGCGGGTAAGTGACTTGTGTTCTCTTTGGGAAACAAACTTGTGTTTAATGGGTTTGGAAGTATCTGCAAGTGATGGATATTCATGGCAATGGGGTTCCCACAGACAGAAAGACACTAAGCCCTAAGGAATGGTCTACACCATCTGTATTGCACAACAACAACTTCAGCCTCCGGTTGCTAAAAAGTACTGAAATAACCCAACAGCCATAATATATGTTGCCTCTGTTGCATTTTGGGTCCATGGGTATTATCCATAGCTGCTCTGTTTGCCGTAGGCTTCCATAATTCCTTTTTTTTTTTTAGGGTTTGTCTGTCAGTTGTCAGAAACACGTAATTTATGCAGGCTGTATTAGTTGGCAGCCTTTTATTGCCATGCCTGTTACTGCTGCAATTGTATCGCACAGCAATCACAGAAACCTGTCATTTATTGGAAACGTAAAGCCTTGTGCAAAGATGAGTAACTGGGAGGTGTCCTCTTAGCTGCAACAAAATACTGGCAAGCGTGGTTCCTGTGGAGTAGCCACAAATCAGCAAGACAGAATTCAGCAGGTGATTTATAGCAGTAGTGAAGGTGAGCACGAGGGAGGTGGTCACGCTTACGATGCTCCCCTGTTTTTGTAGATGTTGCTTAAATGTTGTGGCCAGGGTTTGCTCGAGAACTGTGTCATCGTCTTCATGTCTAGGAAGGCTCATCCTGACTAATATTTGAAAAATTACCTTTGGAGTAGTTATGCGTTACACCACATTGCAAAGCCCCTTCTTGTCAGAAGGGCCAATATTTTCCCGCAAATGTCTACAAGGGCGGTTTTCCTCTGAACCTGTACCTCCGCCTGCTGCATGCCTCCTGCCTAGTTAAATAGGGTTATCAGTTAAGGCATGTACTTGGTAGGATCGGTAGGACTTCCTTTACAAATGGTAAAAATAAGTTGAGTACACGTTGCAGAAAAGGGGTTTGGGTGGGCTGGAGGCAGTGCGTTCGTTTCCTCTCTTTGTGAAGCGCTGAAGCTTCTCTGGTCTTAGTGTCACATCTGAAGTCAGGTGAAAATGGATAAGGGACAGTAAATAGAAGTAAGAGTAGTTCCTTTAAGATACTATTGTGCTTTTCCACAAAAAAAGGGGCACCATCAAGCAGTCGGGCTTGGGCTTTTTTTGGTAAGAACAAAGAAAGGGGATAATAAGAAATGGTGAACCTCAGGCTTTGAGAGGCAGATAGAAGCACAATGTGCCATCTGTTCTTTGTGATAAGGGTGTATGTGTTTTTCTTCGGGATCTGCAATGAAGGAGCTTGAGCCCAGGGTTGGTTTTTATTTTCTTTAGCAGAAGAAAATTGGAAGTAAAGGTGGTTGATGGTGTCTGGTTTATTTTTTTTTTTGTATTAGGTCCTCTATAAATGAGTGCAAGGTTGTTAATTCTTTCTGCTGTCCAGAGTGGCGGGGGGGGGGGGGGGAAATCTCACGTTCCTTGAAAGTGCGCTGTAACTTGCATAGCACTGATGTTTAAGGAGAGCTGTGTCTCTTCAGCTGAGCACAGAGAATAAATCAAACTCCGGCTGACATCAGGGCAGGAGACAACTTCCTGTCAGTTGTCTCAACTGGAAATAAACAGAGTATTGTCTCATGGTGCTTTCAGCTCCTCTGCTGTTGCAACAGGCTGGGGCAGCAGCAGTGTGTAACTGCTGTTGTATTTCAAAGCCCGATCCGGGGTGCATGGACTTCCCAACATCTGCGTGGCCCCTCTGCCCACGCTGTACTGTGGCCTCTGCCTTTGAAGTGATTTCTCGATGGTGTGTGAGTATTCCCTTCCCGCGAGACCTGCTATGAAGCACCAGCAGTAAAACTGCGGATTGATTCCGTTTCGCGTCCCGCTTGCCCGGTGCCGGCGTTGGACGTGTGTCTCCGGCGGTGCCCCACTCGCCAGGATGGTGTCTGCAGGTACCACTTGTCTCTACCGCAGCGCAGGGAACCGCTGCAGCCTGCGGTCCAGGGGGCAGTGGCTGAGAGCGGGAGGATTCTCAGGGATGCTTAGGGTAGGGGTCTTGTGTCTGTCGTGGGGTTTTTGGTGCATTACCTCATAAAACCAGGAGAGGCCTCCCTCGACTTAATATTCACAGCTCTTCAGCTCTCGTCTCACCGCTTACTGGTATGAGTAGACTATGACAAGAGGAAAAAAAACCTAAGGAAAGAACTGTAATGATGCTTGTTAAGGCTTTCCTCTGGAGGAGAGGGTGCTGCCTCCGTGCAGAGGGTCTGGGCAGTATCTCTGAGCTGTTGGCAGCACTGAGTGGCTGCCTCGGTGCAGGGTTGTTGACAGCCTCTCCTGAGACGCGCGGTAGTATCGCCCAGCTATGGGCTGCATCCCTGTCCTCCGAAACAGGTCTGTTTCATGTATTAAATACCCGTTGGTTGGTTTTCTTTTGCCCTAGGAGGAGCAGGAGGGTGAGGGTTCAGACTGTCAGCCAGGACACGTGGCTGAGAAGGGGAGCGAATGGCAAAGGTGGGCTTTGCTCCTAGGTGGTAGGAAACCTGGATGTAAGTTTGGTCAGCCGGAGGAGGGAACGGAACCCCAGTGCCAGCCGTCCTGGGAGCGTGTGTTAGGTCTTTGTCAGGTATTACCATCTTCTCTTTGGTCTTTTGCATACCGTGATTTGGGAGGTACCCCACAGGCTGCCCCTTTATCAGAGGCAGCAGAAGCTGAAGCAGAAGGGGGAGCTCGTTGCATTTCTGCGGACTGTGGGCTTGAGACACTTGCAGGGTGGTTTGCTTTCAAATGTTCCCCCAGTGTCCTTCCAAATGCCCGTAAGCTTAACCTGTCTGTCTTTGGCACCGGATCCTTTTGTGCTGCTCCTCCTCTGACCCCTGAGCCAGGAGGTGTGGGCTTAGAAACACCTTTGTCTACAGGACGTGGTTTTACGCGTGCATATGTTTCTCTTAGAAAAGCCATCTGCTCTAATTAAAATGTATTCCTTCTACAAACCGTATGGAAAACAGGTATTTTGGTACGTGGGTCAATAGTAGGTCATAGGCTGTCCTCACTTTCTTTATAGTGCTCTTAAGCTGGCCACTAAAAAGAAACTCTAAAAGGGAGGGAGGGAATGTTGCTTTTCTTTCTTGAGTATTGTTTTGGATTTTGGCATTGCAGGTGATCCTACTGAAATATAATGGAAAATATTAAACTTCAGGACCCTGCATTTAATAGTAGCCTAATCCTTTTCATGTATTTCAGTGATTGGAGGTGCAAGAAATGCCAAATCCCGTGTCAATGATGTTAAGTGCAACATCTTTAAAACAAAATAATTGGTTAGGGGTTTTCATGTGTGTGTGCCTACAGTCTAAAGGCTTTTCTTGTGTACAGAAACAAAAAGAAATCTGCTGAAAGCAGGCCTTTATTCAGTGTCTAGGGTTTGATTTTGTGGTTTGATTCATCCTTCGAATCTTCTCTCTGGTTCTTGTGCTGGAGTGACTCTGGACCCAGCGTGGGGCTCGCGGGCTTGGCTGTGACCGCAGGCAGCACTCGCAGCAGTTGAATGATGACCTGTGGGTTGAAATTTCTTTGAGACTACTTTCTTTGTCCGAATCAAGTTGGGGCTGAGTATTAGGTGGATACTCTTTCAGAGGGAGGATGCAGGAAGGAATGAATCCCTTCGTTCTTGAGAGTGTGTGATCCTTCTCTTAAATACACTGAAGGATCTGGGAGGAAAGCGGCATGATTTTAGTCCCTGCCTTTCCCGTTTCAGGTCATAAATTGATTTTGAATTTGGCATGGGCTATACCTTCACTGGGGAGAGCGGGGGGGAAAGGTACAGTCTGTACTGTCGAGCGCATCGGACTGCTTCAGTGACAGGACGTGGGCAGTGAGTGATGCTCTGGGTTTGCGGGGTGCATCAGTGTCTTACAGCCAAGGTTAAAGCGGGGGATAGCTGTTTTACACACTTAGGGCTTTTTTAGGTAGCATTAAAAATATGGAGTGAACCTATTCGTTCCTGGGCTGAAATGCTGAAAGGGGCGTAAGGCAGCTGGGTGCCCTGTTTCCACTGAATTAACGTACTGCTTTCCTCTGAGGCTTTGGAGAACCAAGTCCCTGCAGATGCGGTGGAGCTGCTCCTGGTTTTGTCCCCTGCCAAATCTCCCCCAGAGCTATTACTAGGCTCCGATACAATTTATTTTTTTTTTCTGTGATGTTATAGAAATATGCTCATTATATTTCATATCAACGTGCCTCTGCGCTCTTAGCACTTGCTGGGCCTGGAGGCCAAACAGCTTGAGTCATGTGGCTGACAGTCTGATTTTTGGCTCAACCAGAATGAGTAAGAATCGGAGAATGTGCAAGAAAATCCACGGCAGGAATATCTTGGAGCTTTTCTTTTCTTCTCTCTTTTTATAAGCCCATAATGTATAGATAACATTTAGATTGATATCAATGTTGGAAAGCTTCTCTGAGCTGAATTTTTTGAAGCTTGCACATGTCTCGGTAGTTGAAGATTGGGTAAACACAGCAAACTGGAACAGCATTAAGAATGTTTCGCAGTGGCCCTTCTGGCACAGTAAAACAGCTTCTTTTGGACATCTTCCTGTTCTGCCTGTGCTTTCTCCTCCTTCTCCACACCCTCCCTTGGAGTCTTTTAAACCAGTACCTTAGTGGGAAGGGGAGGATTGCCCATTCCTGACCCTAAAGCGAATAGCAGGATTGAAACCAGGTTTTTCCCCCTCTCCGAATTTTTATTGCTTGTTCACTGTTAAAATAGCAGCATGTTTTTCTCTACAGTTCAGTGTGAAGTGGCACTTTGTCAGACTAATGAAGGAAGGAGGCAAATGCATCTCCCACTCTTCTTGGAAGAGGGGCTCTTGGACTGTTTTTTTGCTGATGATGGAGAGATCTGGTGGCTCTTTCTGCTTCTGTCATGATTTGAAACTCCTGAGATCCAGCCACAGAAAGGAGTGGGCTTGAGAATCACTTCTTACCCACAAAGCGATATTTTGCAGACAACGCTAGGAGGTTAATTAATTGGTTAAGTTTTAGAATTGTACTAGTTGATAGTGTCAGCGTGAGGTGCTGGTAATCCTGGACTCTTTTTCCCCTTCTGATCCTCAAATCTTTTCTACATTTCCTCTTATATCTTGCCACCTATGTCTATCTCTTGGTTAGTGTTTCTCCACACTCCTAGCAACTCAGTCTCTTTAGGGAACTAAAACCTCTTTCACCTTCCTCCAGTGTTCGCCTTTGTGCAAATAGCAACGCTAAATCTGTAAATGGTCATGTAAGCATAATGCCACTTTTTTTCTTACATGTTCTGGTAAGGAAAGAAATAATTGCTGACACTTGATCGACTATCCTTATTGTGGTTTAATTAGCTGCAAGTTGAGTGGGATAGGGCAGGCATCTGTCAGCTTCTTGGGGATTCCACAGACATAAATAGACACTTAAATTAGCTCCAGTCATTCTTTCTGGGCTTTCCCCACATGTGTGATGGCTATACTTGAAAAAGACATGGAAAGGCAATCAGAGGCTGTAGGGATCAGTTTAGTGACCCATTGCTTTTCTGCTGCCCCCGGTGTGTTTAACACCACAGGCAATCTGTGTGCCAAGTGGTGTCTTCAGTGTAAGCCTCTTGAGAAAAGAAGTTATTGCTTTATCTATTCAAGTGTGGGTGTATGAGGCATTTGGGTCATCGAGAGCAAGAAAATGACAGTTTAGTTTCCCTGGTTGTGTACCATGTATCAAGTCAGATGCCTTGAGAAATGTAAATGGACTTTCCTAAACCTGGCAGGGAAACAAAAACGTCTGCAGGGGTCTGTTTGGCTGAAGATAAAATGTTAAGGTATCGGTACTAATACTGGGCGCAAGTGCTGAAAGCTTTGTGTCGCTTGCTGCCTCTGGTCCTTTAGTAGCCAGGCGGTGAGGCTGTGGGAAGGCGAGGAGCTTCGAGGGTTGCAGGCAAGGACAATGTCTTGTCTGGGTTAAACTGTCTAGTCCACTGTTGGGAAAACTGGAAGAACAAGGTTTCTCCATCTTTCTGTCCATCGCTGGGCAGAATTTTAAGATGGTACTGCAATAAGCTCTTGAATTTGTGGTTTCGGGTGTTTTTGCTTTTTAAAGTGATTTTTAAGTGGTACAGTGAGAAATGAGTTGATAGGGCACACGATTTCCAGCTGACATTTCACAGAAATGTCTGCATATGCAAAATACGACGTGGAAAGAGAAAGGATGGATGTCCAGCCGTGACTACACAGGCTGTGACACAGGCTTCTGAAAAAGCTACATAGCTGAACAAATACCCAATAGAGATTTTGAGTGGTATATATTTGTATCTTGTTCAATTCACTGTGCGTTGAAGTTATCCCCCAAGTAGCACTTAAGCCTGAGCAGTTTTTGATAATACCAAGTGTTATGTCCTTCGTGTTCTTAATGTGATATTAAATGATTTTTGAAGAGGTCCAGGTGTGTTTGGGTAGCTTTCTACTCCAGGCAGCCAATTTGTTACACTAGCAGAAATGTTTCTTCACCTGGAAGTGTGTTGCAATAATCAACATTCTTTGCTTAAGGATAAACTGGTCCTCATCTTTTTACTTTTTTTCTTTTTTAATTGTGGATAGTTTGGAGAAAATATTTGAAATAAACAAATGAAATGTGTTTAAGTAGGTGCTGAAAAGTATTTCCTTTCAAGAGTGATGGTTTGTTATTTTGTTAGTGATCTGAATCTAGTAAGAAAATGAAACTGGAGTCCAGGAAATGGATTTGCCCATGGACTCCTTCAGCTCATGATCTGCTGGTTTAGATTTCTTTTGGACAAGATAGATATTAAAAAAGTGCAAACTCTAGCTAAGATGAGCTAAATACCCAGAAAAGAGAAATGGCTTAAGAACGTGGTGTCTAGCTCCTTTTGGTATAACTTTGCCTAAGGCAGAGAGGCTCAAAGGTCTGCACCTTCTTCCAGCTCCTTCCCCCTAATGTGCCATATAAACACACATCTTCAAAGTGCCGAAATTCACGTGTTCTGTATTAAGTGAAAAAGTGGCTTTCCTCCTCTGAAGTATATCAAGGATTGCAATCTTTTGTGAAGCAGTAGTTCTGAGCTGAAATATTTCTCTGCAGCACAGCGAGGTGAGAACCGCAGGCCCACACAAAGGACTAGACAGAATTTTGTGCCTGGCCACCTCCAATGCAGTGAACGGCAAGTGGTGGAAAAGGTCTTGTCAGGAGCTCTGTTGTGGTAAGGAAGCATTTTTCACAAATATGCGGAGAGAAGCTAGAGACCTGCCAAGGCTACTTGCTTAAGAGTTTCGATGTCTGGCTGTCTCAGCTGCACGAACCCTGAATTTTTTTGGAGTGCAAACCTGCTTGAGGACGGCAGGGACCTCAGCATTTCACGTTGGGGAGTTTCAATGCATAAAGAGTGACGGTATGTTTGCGTTCTTGTGCGGCAGCTGGCACCCGCTTGGGGTGCATCCTTGTGAAGCTGTAGTAGCTGGCGTCGCTCAGTTCGTACTGAGCAGATGTAGGGCTTGGGCTGCACAGTGCTTCCTCACCTGAGAGCTCACTCTGTTGGTTACTGCTGCCTGCTGGAAGGGGAGTTGCATCATATTTTCATGTGTCTTCCAGATATAGAAAACATCTCCTAATGCAGCAAACGTCTGCAACATGTTTGTCTAGTTCATCTTCCAGGGTCTGGTTCTGCTCCGAGACATTCCAGTGTGTTCTTCAAACTGTATGTGTGTGAGCGGCATGCGAACGAGGCCAAGTTTTTCTGTGGCTTACACACCTGTCAAATGTCAAAATGCAAACTCTCTGTATTGGTCTCTGTAGGAACTTGAGACACACCGTTCCCCACAAATACACCCTATGTTTGCATAGGGTGTATTTCTATGTGCTCCACCTGAAGTACCTGAATCATCACAGAATTCAGTATGTTAGTTTCTAAAAGGCCAATTATAATGATCGTCTGTGTATCCAACATTGAGCTGTGAGCAAGCATCAGGTTTGGCACCAGTATGTCGATTCTTACCTTCTATCTGAGTAAAGGAACAAGGGTGCTATGATGTATGATTTAAAAAATAAATGCAAGACAAGTTGTTAAAGCTGTTGGGAATAAAAACAAGCGGGAAAACAACAGCTAGGGTATGTGTGTGAAATGGTTGAACTGTAGTAGAGAAGAGCGGGTAGTAGGTGAGTGAGGAGCTCCGAAGACCTTTGGGGTTTAAGGAATATAATTGTCATTGCCAAATGCTTTAATTTTTTCTTTGAATCACATCACTAGAGATGGCTATAGAAAAGCCATGTTCCCTGCTACCTTTTTTTCCCCCAAGTGAAGAAGCTGTCTGTGGTATTAACGCTGTGCTTCTCTTCTGGCAAGACAACTAAAACTCCAAAATGTTTTTAGCTTTTTTTCTTCTGTGTTCATAATATTTTTAGTTATGGTATTTGGAGGCTAAAATAGTACATTTTTTTGAATTACAGTTCAGTTTGATAACTTGGAAAGCAATGAGGCATGAATGTCCATGTTACATCAGGATAATAAATTTGTAAATAGCTGAGTTGCACATTCTTTGGGTTCTTAAGGATGTGGTATGTAGTGGTCAGCCAGTTCTTTGTTTAGGGTTAGCTTTGAAATAACAATCTAAAACTTGTATGAAAACAATTAAAATAAACAGGAACGACTGGGAAGTATTTGCAACAGCCCAGACTCTGTATTTAATGTAGAGAGCTCTCTCCTGAATGGTAACAGTCAGTTTGAAGCTTGTTGCTTTGTCTGTGAAGGTAAGATTATATTTTTTCACCATAGACATAGCATTGATTGTCCTTTTGGCCTTTTGTTACCCAGCCACAAAGTTTCCTGAGGTCATTCTGCAGCTGGTTGTTAGTGTGTCAGACTCATCCCCGCACTGAGTAATTTCATGTCATCATCAAGCTTTCTCTCCTAATTGCTCTTTCCCTTTTACCTGGGTTTAACAGCACACCTCCAGCAGGCAGCCTACTGTTGTCCCTCTGTTTAAAAGACAGAAAATAGGGTAGAGATAACTGATAAATTTTTGAAATGTTTATCTTGGAAAGGGCCTTTCATTGTACCCCGCTAGTAGTTTGTTTCCTTAAAGGCTTCAGTGATGACTTTTCAAAAATCCCAGTAGACCGTGCCAACCAGATGATCTTTACGCATGTGCTTGTCGCCACTTCAGAGGACGCTGGGGTTTGTAAGGCAGGGTTGCCCTCACACGAGCTGCATTGGCTCTTTTCACGTAGGTCATATTTGTGTGCTTGTTCACAAATCCTTCACTTGAGTCTTCCCTGATCCAAGTTTTGGCTCTAGGGATCTTTGCTTGCATCTCTGTGGTGCGGCACTTGGCTGTAAAAGCTTGCTTTCGCTCACCTTTATTGCTGTGTCCACTCAATCCCGGTTTTAAAATAGTACAATTTCTAAAAGCGCTTGTCTCGTGCTTTACTTCTGCTTGGGTAGGCTTTCAAAACTTGAGGAAGTGCTCGTTAGCCTGAAACTTGTAGAGGAGGCCCCTCTTTATTTTTTTCTGTTTGATACTTTGTGAGAGTGGCTAATTAATGGGAGCCTTGTATGTTACGGAGTAAGAGGCATCCATCTTCGGGCTTTGTGCTGAGCATCTTCCTAGACGTAGCTTTTACAGATACGGCTCATCTGTTAAATAATCCTTGATGAGATCAAGAGAATTTTTAATACAAACAGTATGTGTGTGAATTGATTTTCACTTTTAGTTGATACTCCTCAGTGCAGAGCAGTGTATGAGAGGTAATTGAACTTAGATGCCTTTGTATCTATCTTCCTGCCTCCAATCTATAAGCTCGCAGGCCTGGAGATTTCTGCATCTCCTTTGGTCACGACTGCAGGGCTTGGCCAGTGTCTGAGGATGGCTAAGGAACTACTGGAATGCTAGAAATTCTCTGTGAGTACTTTATTGGGGAATATGTTTGATTACACGAAATGAGCTGAACAGCTTTTGTCTGTAGCTTAGATAATGGTGCTCCCAGGTCTGGAAGACCATAAACTTCAGGAGCTTCTTAATGCTTAGTCTGCTTGGTGACAGGGTTCGCAGCACTTTGGGAACCCTGAAAAAGATAAGGACCGTGTGTGGACTTAATGACCATGTCAGTGTGAGAAGGTCCAAAGGAAACGACAGAGGCACTGGAGGTCAGATTTGAAAGGATGCTGGGTTTGGTGAAGAGATGGGGTGTTGAGTTGGTGTGGTTGGACTGGTGGCCTGACTCCACGCCTGGTACTGGATGGCTTTACATGCTGCGCCGTCCTGGCGCACCCTGCTTTCTGCCCCCTTGCTCCACACGCAAATGTGTACGCTCTTGTGGGCCAACTTCTGCATCGCTGTTACCTACCAGTGACACCCGAGTTCCAGTGTGCTTTCCACTCTGATGTGGAATTAGGGACACTGGCAAGAAGTCTTTTCTGTAGCTGAGTGTTTGCATGTCCTGAATTCTGTTGTATGTAGGTATTTTCAATCATTTTTCCTTATCTCTCTTAGCTCTTGATGGTGATTCTTTCCAAGTTGTAGATAACCTCATGAGCTACATGCAATGACTAAGGAAGGTCCTGTGCAAAAGTCAGAGTGAGATAGTCTTCTTGTGCCAAACTCCCATGAAAGCCTATTTGTGTATCTCATTTTCAGTGTTGGGAAAAACCATCTATTCGCATTTAAGATTGCTGGTTGAGAGAGATGTCAGTGCGTGTACGCATCACTAAACGCTGTCTACTGTTCATGTGGAGTCATGTGCGTTTCACATCCTACTTGGAGTTCTCTGATGTTGCTCCTGTTGTGCTGTGATTGAAACAGCGGCATGGGAAATGTTTGCCTGAGGGACCTGGTCAGTGACTAGATAGCGGGAGTAGGTCCCCCCTGTTTGTCTTCCACGCGCTTTCGTTTGCATGTTTTCCTGTGTTTTTTTCCCCCCCCAAAGACCTAAAATCAAGATTACAGTCCCCAAAACTACAGTATGAGCAGACGACACACGGTGCTGGCTGTCCTTCCCAGTGGTCTGGGAGCTAACAGTTGATGCACTGGTATTAATAATGAAGTAATGCCTTTTAGCAGCAGGAGTGGTGTTGTGGTAATGTTGGTTAATATACATTATCCATGTATACTCACAGTCCAGCAAGCTCACATTTTATGCCATATGGTCAAATATTTTGGGAGCTTTCTGTGTCTGTATCTTCATATTAAATGCCACGAGAAGGTTTTTGAGCGTTTTTACAAGTACAGTTAATTTGTATGGTAACTTCAGACTTAGAAATGAGTACTTAAGCATTTACGTGTCTCTACTCTGCAGCAAGCATCAGAAAAATCTGCTTTGTAATTGGCTTTTTTGCCAGGGAGAAGTCTACTGCTCCGGTTACCTGCAATAACCTACCTTGGGAATGAGCTTGGAAGTGAGGAGAAGTTAGAGAAGCCTGGGGAATAATTGGAAGTGCTCTGCTCCTTTACTTTGGGATCCAGGGAATTGTCTGTAGTATGAGTAGCAGTTAGAGAAGACCCTGGGTTTGGTTGGAGCCTCTGGCAGTGTTCTAGCTTGAAGTGGCTACAGAATTGGCTGATTTTGTTGCCTGAGGGCTTCTTCGGTGTGGGGGAAATCATCTGAATTTGGACATGTGAAGCTGCTGAGCAGAAGCTCTAATTGTAGTAGTCCATATGTGAAAGGAAGGCTGATAGAGCTTAGAAGAGAATAGCCAAAGGCAAAGATGAAAACACTGTGTTTTATTAGTATATTGGAAAAAATAGTAAGGTGTACAGAAGAGTACATCTTGAATAACAATGCAAACTATTGATTTTCAGGTGCCAGGTGATGTTTTTCCATTGTCATTTCCATTTTACAGAGTACGGTGGGAAAGATGTTGCTCTTTTTCTGGCAGTAAAGGTGGGCAATGGTACTGAAAAAAATGCTGGAAACAAGTGATAAATGTTACCAAGCAGTATCACGAAGTCCAATCTGTGTTCTCTGTGGTGTGCAAGATCAGTCAGTAATGAAGTGATGGAGCTTATGGCATCCATCATTAAAAGCTGCTTCTGTCCTGTCTCCATGAGGGAATAGTTAATACTGCATTTTTTTTTAGAACTACTTTGAGGGGCAGAGAATTGCAGATTAGTGTTTACATAGGAATGTGTTTAATTGGTCACAGAATAAATAAAAAAAACACCTGGAAAACCACGATAACATAGTTCTGGCAAGGGACAAGTTGTGTTTCCTTAATCTCCTGCCACTCTTCAAACACATTGCTAAGAAGGCAAGAAGAGAAACGGTCCGACACAATGCGCTTAAACTTTCCAAACGTCCTTGATGGTAATTCTCCCCAAGGTTAGCCAAGTAAGAGACTGACTTCATATGCATTAAACCAGCTTAAAAGCGCCCCAAGGTGTAAGAATCTTTTATCTTGGCAAAAGAGAAAGAGCATGGTGGCTCAGACCACCTTCCTCAGATCAATGTTATTTACATGCGTTAATTCCTGTGAAGGTTAAAATAGTTCTGAGGAGTTTAGCTAGGCTGTATGGATCTGACTGGTGAAATTCAGTCCTGAAAAATGCCAAGTTGCAGGCAACAGCAGAAATATTTCTGAAGTCCTAAAAGAAAAGGCGAAGGCTAGAAATGTTGAAGATGCCTTTAGTTGCCATATGTATCCAGTAGCCCTTGCCAAAGGAGCGAGGTGTCACTAGATCTGCTAGATGGTGCAACCAACTGTATTGTGTGAGGTACAGATATTATTTATAGATCTAAGTTCCTTCATATGTTGTCCAGGTGCTGACTGAAATCAATGAATGATGTGATGTTGTCACACAAACGTCAGGAGTAAAAAGACATTGTTTGGGAGAGTGTTCACACTCTTAAGATGATGATTTTCCATCTTAGGGAGTAGCGTGATGGGCCATCCATTACCTGCCCTTAAAAGGAGTAAGTTCTAGGTTGTTGATTAAAAATAATAATGATAATACTACTAATAACAAAAAGTTACGGCCTTTGTTTGTAAAGTGAGTTAGTTTTTGCATACCCTCTGTGGAAGCTAATGTTAAAGTTTCCAGGGTGTAGCTCAGTCTAAAGAGTCTGTGCAGAACAGTGTTGTCTTTGGTATGAAGGGAAGGCTAACTGCCAGTAGTAGCCAACTAAGAGAAGCAGGTGTATATGAAAAGATTGGATCACATTTGGAAGTAAGTAACCAATAGTGATGTGAACATTGGCCTGGGAAATAAGAAGAGAAACCCAGTAACCATAAAGGCAAGAGTGATGGTGAAAATGAAGAACTTGGTTGCACATATTTGGTACTGTATTTCGTATTCCTCCTTACATGTTCGGCTGATTGCTCCTCGGTGTTTCGGGTGAAGGGGTCCTCACCGTTGCATGGCCTTACATCATATCCAGAGCGCACTGAACCGAGGCAATAACAGCTCTGCCTTTTGTCATGACGAAGTAACACAGATTACATGTATTTAGTGAGACCTTACAACGGGAGTTTCCCATTTTCTAATGAATGCAAGGTTGTAATTTTTTATTAGTGGCTATTTCTACGCCACCATTAGACCCACCCGGAGATTTCCATTGGTAGCTATAATCCCACCCAAATCAGTGTTAATGAAGCAGCCTACTAGTGTGCAAGTGTGCTTTTTTACCTTTATTTTTTCTTCCCTCCAATTTGGCCTCGTGTTCTTGAGTGTCTTTCATCATTATTGTGTGAGTAATCGAGTTGGGAATGGATGCCTTTGCTTTGACTTGACACCTGGATTATGCGGTCTACTCTCTGCCAGTTTGTTTTTGTAATCTCTTCCTATTTCATCTGCTGTTTCCTGAAGTATTAGTGTTCATTGCTGCTAGTATTCATTGTCCTTTTTCACTTACGTGCTCGTTTTTATCATGCTTTCCTAGTTGTGAACTTTGGGTTGCTTCTTGCTGAAGCCCGCAATAGAGGAAATAAGGTACACTATAAATCTAGCAGCTGTTTGACTCATTTCTTGCTGGTGACTGTGTTTTGGCTACAGTGTGAGGGAGCGGATGGCAATAGGTTGTTCTCGCGGCTGTCCCCATGTGTGGGGATGGAAGTGCGTGCCCGTGAACATGCCTCTTCACTTACTGTGCTTTGTAATGAGTGGCATGCATGGCTCAAGAATTGCGGTCCAAATAGATTGTTCCCATCAAACAACTCTTCTTTTTGTGTTTACAACCCAAGTTATTGAAGGGAAGGTCCTTTCAAGGGCTGCTGTAGGCTCAGGAGTGACACTTCATTTACCGACTACATGGCAGTGTGGGAAGATGTGAGACAGAGGGACCGTACTGGAATTGTGCTCCATTTGGCACTGCGATAGTTGAGAAGGATACTGATTCTTGTACAATTCTGCTGCTGTTTATGACATTCTAGTGTCACAAGCATTAGTGTGTCTCTCATTCGGATTATTTAATCAAATTTTTAGGAAAAAGGTGTTTGGCAGAGATGGGGCAGTATTTTAGAAGAACTGCCTTTACAGCCAGTGTGTAGTTTTCCCCTTGACACATTCTTTCAGGTTACGTGCCCGTGTGCGATGGCACGGGCTGTCTCTCTCAATACACAAAGAAGCAGGACTGAAAATTCTCATTGTTTTTCTGGGATCATCTTGCTACTAAATATGCCTCTTAATTTTGCTTTCCCTGCACACTGATTGCTTTCATTTCAGCTTCAATATTGGATCGTGAATCATCTTGGGCTACACAATAATATCACATTACAATGCGGCCAGAGGTTTTAAACCACCCTGGTCCCTTCCCCTTGCAAGGGCTTGTGGAAGTATGTCCTGTTGTTACGTTAGCCATTTAAGAAAAATACCGGCTGCTATCAAGCTGCTCTTCTCCACTTAGTCACTATAACCAAATTGTGTGAACTGCAACATTGCTCCCCAAGCTATTTGTGCTTAATTGGTAACACTCTCTTAAACACAGCTCAGGAGTAAAGGAAATGTTTTTAAACAGCGTACTATGTAACATGGCAACTTGTGATTGAAAATGGGTACATTATCTCTCTTGGTATTTTATCACTGCAGGTGCACAACAGCCGCTGATCAGAGACATGTGGTGGGCAACATGATGGTTAATTGCAGCTATACTATTTATACACCTGCACTCACAAAAGACCCTGCATGTCAACAGAGGATGCCAGGGAGAAGAATCAAGGAAAAGGCTCTGACGGAGCCCACATCACTGTAAATTAATGGCTTGCTTTGGGGAAATAGTGCAGAAGGGTACAAGTGACTCTTAAAAACAACTTGATTGTTACCCCAAGGCTGCAGGTGCTGAGGATGTTCAAAGATGTTTACAGATAAACTTCCACAGCAGCAGAGGCTGATGCAGCTCTCACTGAACTCCAGGGGCTGTTTTGATGCCACGATCAGGCAATTCTCCTTAACGAAGGGAGAGCAGCAGTGTTGCACGTGGTGTTAATGATATTGCAGCCATCAGGCTGATGGGCACATGGAAGTCCTTTAGCCAGCTCTGCTGTGGTGGTACCCTGGTGCGGAAGGGACTGCTCCTCCTGGTAAGCGTGGCTGGAGGTGATGTCCATACGGAGGTGCTGGGGCAACCGGAGGGTCCCTGACTGGCCAGGCTGTCCCGGGGCGCGCGAGAGGGATGCGGGTGGTGAGTCATGCTGCGCTGTTTGTTGGGAGCAAGCGCTGCGAGCCCTCGGCTATGCGTAGTCCTTGGTGGAGACGGCACTGGTTGCATCTACTTGGTGGGAATACTTGGCTCTTCTTAGGGCCGAGAAGTGTGGGTTTGGGCAGGAGCTGGGTTGTGCCCTCAGTACCAGCCCTCGTGCGTTCCAGGGGAAGGGTGTTTTACTGTATTTCCAAGAACTACTCCAACAGCTGTAGACTTTTTTTTTAAGGTTTTTGTGGAAAGGTTAAGGATGTGGTGAGAGAAAGCAGATAATTAATGGGATTTCAGGTAACTTGCTGTATTTTTGTCAGATGTGTAACTAGTGCGATGGGTGGATTCTCCAGAAGAAAACATTCCATAGTAGCATAATGGTTTCTGTAGGCAGAGTGAGATACTGCATGTGTGCCACACTATAGCATTAGATGTCGAGCCCTGTGAGTACCCCCACAGACTTAATTAAGTGCTTAAGAGTTAATTAAGTGCTGAAAAGTAGCAGTATTGCCTGCTGAGTCACTGTGTGTAAGGAGAAGAGGGTCTTGTCTGAGTGGTACAAGAGAGAATGGCACCGTTCAGCTGCCGCGTTTCATGGTGCTAGTCTCAAAAATCTATGGCTGTGGTTTTGGGAACAGGGGTCGTTTGTGGCTTAAATGCTTTTGTTTGAGAGGATAGTGATGGTGGTACCCACCATTGGGCAAAAGCCTGTTGGTGGCACAGGTGACACAAGCGCATCTTTTGGAAGATGATGTTCACAAGAGCCATGGCGAGGTGTTAATTACTGCCTTCTGTGGGAAGGAAGAAAACACAGCACATAGCCATGTGTGCATATTTGGCGTTTGCTTAAAACTTCAAACATTCGTTATCTTTCCTCATGACTCTGAGTATCTTTAACTCTTGACCTGTGTGTGGGTTGGATTTTTTTTTTTGTTTTTAGTTAAAAAAAACCACCACAATGGGTTTGCCACATTAAAAGTTAAAGAGATTTTAACTAAAGTTGGAGAGAGTTGCCTAATTTTGCAATCAGGGCATCAAAGCTATATGTTGTCAGTGTAGAAGAATGAAGGCAAGGTGCAGGATTACTGTTTGCAGATAGATTAAATAAGGTTTGATTTTGATTGGATCCTTTATCATTCTTTAACAAAATATTTCTGAAAGACAAAATAAGTCTTATGTCAAATTTATTTTTACAAATCTGCCACCTGGAAGTAATTAAAGTTTTTTGGATTTAAAGCTGTCTTCCCTGTTTAGCCCAGAGCAGTGGGCAGGTCACAGTGCTGCGGGAGCCCTGGGGACGGGAATGGGGATTGGGCACGTTTCACACTGCGCCTTCGCCAGCTTCGCTGCTCGGAACTCCAAATGCAAAGTGGGTCTACGTGTGGAAAACCTAAGCTAGCTAAGCTGTTGATTACTGTACTGGTACTTTGCGTGTATGTAAGTGGAGGTTCTGCTCGGCCATCATTTTTAAGCAGCATTTGGAGTGACTTCTTGGTGGTGTGTTAAAAATTTCGCTGACCTTCTGCCTTTAACCTCTTCTGGAAAAGGTATTCTGTGTCCCACCTCGTTAATACATTGCTGTTTGCATCACAGAACCTAGACTTAGCTGATTCATTTTCCAGAGAAACTGGCAGATTGAACTCACCTGAATTACAGCAACATATTTCAGATAACAGTGTTTTTAAAGAACAAAACCCAACAAACCAAACCCCAAGCTTTTTATCTGTGGGCTTTATTGGTTGTGCGTTTTATTTGAGCCGCACCTTTAAATAATGATACTGAAGCCTTATAGAAACAGTGTTAAATGGATTTTGCACTCTTTTAATGAGATCTTCAAGCCAAATTTTTTGATTGCTGTGTTAACATAGTGCCAGAAATGGAGTTAATTGTGGGTACAAGCTGACAACAGTCCATGCATCTGTTTCTCATTCCTGGGCACAAAGTCACTCTTTTTGGGCAGACAGTGCGCCACAAACCAGGAGGCTTGTTTGGAACTTTGCAGTCTATTTTATAAACATACAAGGTGGTTAAACAATTTGTCTTGTCATTGCACTACATAAAGAAGTCAAGAAGGTTAATACAGTATTTGTGTTGAAGTTGGAATATTCAAGGACGTTTGTGTGACAGTTCTTTGGCTGAATCTTGATGTGCCCGTAAGTCTGTAGTTCTGTAGTGCAGGACATAATAAAGCAGTACCTGACGAACAGTGATGGATTTCATTTGGAAATGAAACTTCTAGCCAGAGAGAGCTCAGGGCTGCTGCTTACTTCGGGTGGAACACAACTGTTTTGTTCCAGTCTTTGTCACATTAAGTGACTCAGAGTGGCTGCAGAGGGATTCTTTCTGTGGTCCTCCTTGCTTCGGGAGCTCTGCACCATGGGAAGTGTTTTTGTGTGTTTGGGATCTGAGTTGAGGGGGCGAATCAAAATTTGGCTTTGTATGCTGTGGGAACCCTAAGATGTAAAAACAGCTTAATGCTTAATGAGGTGCAGACTTTGTGGGACTTGAGAAAAAAGGCTTTGACAATCTCACAGGTAGTGAACTGATGTCCATCAAGGACAGTTTTCCAGTTGTGTACTTTTGAGAACTCCCTCTTCATCTGTCCCTTGGTAAAATGGCTTGCGGACGTACAAGCTTAGAGTTACCAACTGTCTTATCTCCAAGCGCATAGCCCTTACTTTCTAATGTATGTGATGAGGCAGAGGAGTTAGTTGCAAAAGTTAGTTGCGTGCAGGGCCAGTGGCGCAGTGGATAATGCGACTGACTACAGATGAGAAGATTGTAGGTTCTGGGGAGGAATAACCCCATGCACCAGTACAGGTTGGGGGCTGACCTCCTGGAGAGCAGCTCTGTGGAAAGGGACCTGGGAGCCCTGGTGGCCAACAGGATGCCCATGAGCCAGCAATGTGCCCTGGTGGCCAAGAAGGCCAATGGCATCCTGGGGTGCATCCATCAGAGTGTGGCCAGCAGGTCGAGGGAGGTCATCCTTCCCCTCTACTCTGCCCTGGTGAGGCTTCATCTGGAACACTGTGTCCACTTCTGGGCTCCCTGGGTCAAGAAGGACAGGGAACTGCTGGAGGGGGTCCAGCGAAGGGCTACAGAGATGGTTAGGGGTTTGGAGCATCTCTCTTAAGAGGAAAGGCTGAGGGACTTGGGGCTTTTTAGTCTGGAGAAAAGAAGACTGGGGGGGGGGGGGGGGGGGATCTTATTAATGCTTATAAATCCTTAAAGGAAGGGTGCCAAGGCGATGAGAACAGTCTTTTTTCAGTGGTGCCCAGTGCCAGGACAAGAGGTAACGGGCACAAACTTGACCATAGGCAGTTCCATCTAAACCTGAGGAGGGACTTCTTTCCTTTGCGGGTGGCAGAGCACTGGCACAGGCTGCCCAGAGAGGTGGGGGAGTCTCCCACTGTGGAGCCATCCCAAACCCACCTGGACGCCGTCCTGTGCCACTGCTGTAGGTGTCCCTGCTGTGGCAGGGGGTTGGACTGGGGGAGCTCCAGAGGGCCCTTTCAACCCCGACCATCTCTGTGATTCTGTGGAAAGGGAGCAGGAGGCTGTATGTTAGTGCCGGAGGGCCCTAGAGCTTGCCAGAGAGGAGGCTGGTGTCCCGCCATGCGGTGTGCAACAGCACTGTGTGAAGCACAGGCATTTGTGCAAAGGTGGGACGTGCTGCGCCTCATCTGCACAGGTACGCTGCTGCGGTGTTGCAAGGACCCCGGGCAGGAGGGGGCGTATGAGCTGCAGGAGGGTTTCACACAGGCAGCATAGTGCATACGTGGCTGATGCTCCGGCTCAGAGCCAAACCAGACATACCGTCTTTGCAGGTCTGCAGCTCTGACTTACTACAACAAAGACAGGCTGGTCAGAGGCATAAAGCATTTCCAGTTGCGCAGCACGAACCCATTTCTGATGTGCTACACTGTGACCCACACCTTAGAAGGTTTATATTTGTCCTTAGCCTGAAAAATGTTCCTGTGCTGTACTTGACTTTTTCCCTTGCACCTGCATTTCAGTGTGGAAAATATTTATTTTACTGAGAAAATGTTGTCAGGGCTAATGCACTGAAAAGCAGAACAGTTTCTTATAAAATCTGCCTTGAGATGGTGAGTTCAAGCCAAAATCTTGATGTGCATGATGTGATACCACTGCGATAGGAAAACAGCGTTAGGTGCAAAGTCCTGCAAAGAGAAGTGGAAAATGGGAGCTAGAAGGTGAACAGGAGTAAGGATAAGTACTGATGTAAAGTGTGATGGGTGTCAATGCAGGAGCAAATATTTTTCTTTAAATCTTCCAAAGCTAAGACTGTAAAATCTTGGCTCTATATTAAGTGGATTCTGTTTGGTTAGCTTTTACTTAATATTTATATGACCATAAAAAAACTAAACAATAAATTACACTGTTTCCCACTCTTGTAATGTGATGGATTTTTAAATGCTCATGTGTTTATGTTGCCCTATTTGTGCACTACAAGCTTGTGGGTTTTTTCCTCCTCTTTTTCAAATGATTGCTGCGTTAGGTGTCACTAGGAGAAACGGATTCTTCACAATGAGTTGTCTTAGAAGTTTGTGATAATTTTGTTTTTTTCTGAAGGTGTGTGAAGTTGAGCCACTGGAATTGCGATTTTTCTCCCCTAAAAAGCTTTCCCCCTAGGATTGTCAATACAAGTATTTGTTTTAATCATGTAGCCAGATGTACTGAGAATTTTATTTTAAAAGAAAACACTTGTAGTAGATTTCTGCCCAGAACGTTTCAGATCTCCAGTGTGGTAGCTGTGGGGTATTTGTGATTCAGTCACTTCAGACAAAGTTTGTAGACAGGACTATTTCCCTGTACTGCAGGTGACTTGTTCGCGGATGGGTTTGCCGTTAGAAAAGCCTGGTGGGATACTGCTAAATGCTGGTCTTGCCTGAAAGCTGCTTTTAATACAAAAAGAGCTGTGTGTGAATTCCTAAAAACATAAGATTAGTGAGTACAAATCTTGGCACGTGTTCTTAGAGGTATATTCTTCTAAATCACAGAATTTAAACTTCACGTGCTAACGAAGTACTAATAGAATTATATTTTGAATTACTGTTCAGGGTATGTCATGCTGGTGTTTTCCATTGTTTTCCTCCTTTGAGGAAGACAGCTATTTCTGTTAGAAATGTACGTTTCCTAATGTAAAGATTCTGATTTAAATAAGCACATAAGAGTTGAATGTTGTAAGTAGAACTAAAAAGAACAGAGCTAGTAGATATCATCTTGAAATACTTTATTTTTAATTTTAACACTGAAATTGCCACTTAGATGCTTGCTTGGACAGATGCTTGGTTGAAGGTTGAACAGGAAAAACAATATCAAACTCTGCAGGGAGAAGGGAAAAAAAATAGTTTTTTCATTTTTCTAAACTAAGTACTGCACCTGAACTGAGAAACAAAGCCTTTGGTCCGCTTGGGAACGCTAGTAAGGATGGAAATGTGTGTAGTGGGTCATCTCACTGAGAATCTTTCACTTGTGTTCTGGGCTTTGCATGAGCATCATCATCACTACCAGGTAGTTATTAAAACCTGGAATGCTGCTTTTCTGGAAGGAATGCCGGTGAAGGCTGTCCTGCAATACCACTGATGCAGAGTAAGGAAGAAGTGTTAAAGGGATAATATCCTGAAGAACCTAAAAAGTCCACCTGGGGACACCTGGAGGAAGCTGAAATACCACCTTGATTTCTTCGTGTTGGGAAGCGAGGCAGAACAGGAACGCAAAGCAGCTGTGTTGACTTCTGCAGGAACAGAAACACTCTACTTGTTTCAAGTACAGAATTAAGTGAGAAAGACCAAGGCAATTAACAGAAACGGTAATGAATGTTAAGTGTTTTGCATCCCCAAGAGGTGCAAAGTTTTTGAAAAACACTGACTTGGATAAGAATGCATGAGCATTTCTACAGAACAATTTCTACAGAAAAAGATCTGTCCAGCTGTGTCAAATGCAGCGTTTATCTAGGTCTCTGGATTCTTAATGAAAGAGCACACTTCCATGAGGAATGAAATTTCCATGTCCCAAAGTTAGGAAAGAACATTGGTATATACTACTTTGAAAAAACAAAACAAAGAAAGCAAACCAAAACAAAAAACCCCAACCAAACAAACCCCAAGACTAAAGAAGAGGTGAAAAGAGGACTAGCCACACTGCAGGATAAATTGGAGCAGATGACAAATGCTGGTAGAGAAACAAGATGATGTTATAGTCTGGCTGGCAAACTGCAGGACTGTTGGGACGTGCATTCTCAAAATGTGTGCTCGGGGAAGAGAGGAGGAGGTGTCCTTTCTAGAGCTGAATCGAAACAAGTCACAAAATCTGGTATTCCTGTAGCTTTGGAAGCAAGCAGTGTGAAACTATTTCCATGAAGGTTCTTAGGAACTAGCATATGCAGAAAGTGACCTGCAACTGATGTATGTTGGTATTGAAAGAACATAGACACCAGAGGAAAATAACCTGGGATTGTGTGAAACTTGACAAGTTGGAGGTTGTCAGGCAGTCATAGAAACTTTAGGTCACGGTTCCAAGTTGGCATGGATCTATTGCAGATATGTTGAGAAGACGTGCTTGTTGGTGTGGGGTGGCTGTGCCTTCTCTCTGGAAACAACATCATGAGAGAACACAACTGTGGAAAACTTGCTCTTAGGTGTGAAATTGGGTTTTGCTAGCGATGGCACATGGAGCTGTGGGGAAAACTTGGAGTTGCTGTGAGCTGAAGTCTCTAGCCATAGTATGGGCTTTTGGGGTGGTGGTGTGGAGGGCTGTTGGTGGTGGTGTGGAGGGCTGTTGGTGGTGGTGTGGAGGGCTGTTGGTGGTGGTGTGGAGGGCTGTTGGTGGTGGTGTGGAGGGCTGTTGGTGGTGGTGTGGAGGGCTGTTGGTGGTGGTGTGGAGGGCTGTTGGTGGTGGTGTGGAGGGCTGTTGGTGGTGGTGTGGAGGGCTGTTGGTGGTGGTGTGGAGGGCTGTTGGTGGTGGTGTGGAGGGCTGTTGGTGGTGGTGTGGAGGGCTGTTGGTGGTGGTGTGGAGGGCTGTTCATGGAAAGGCTCCTGGCCCCTGCATGGCATGCCAGGACACCTCCAAGTGGTTGAGATAGTAGGACGCTTCAGTACCGTTCTGTGTGAAATATGTATTGCTTATTGCTGTGAGTAGCATGAAAGCAATCAAAAAATGGGAACTGGACAGGTAAAGCTTTTTGCAATAAGACAGTTCACATGTGCAATAGCAAAAAAAGACTGCGGGAGGATGTCTCTGAGGAATTTGATTGTTTCTCACTGAAGGCGATCACTGAAGATGTAAAAGGATTGTGGGCAAAATATGAGACTCCAGCAGCTTGCCTTGCACCCCTCTCTTTTTTTGAAAATTAAGGAGAAAAGGAGAGGGTTTCCCAGCTTCTAAGTGTAGAAGCTTGTGGCAGAGCCTGTGGAAGGTACAGGTGTATGATGCAGAGACTGTAGTGTGTGGGGTGCTTTAGGAGTCTTTAAGACCAAGAAGAACGATTTTCTTCAATTAAGAAGTATTAATAATGCATCCATGAGGCGTTATTGCTTGGAGCTTGCTTTATGCCTTTACAAACGTGTGTGGCTTCTCGCAAGAGATGTGTTCATAGCCTGGATTGCCTCATCAGGCTTGAGGACTCTGTGTTGGAAAATAAAAGATTCAGTTTGACTTCTAAGGGCATAGTTCCCTTAAAAACCAATGAAGCTGAAGTGTATTTCTGAGTCCTGTCACTATAGAGCAGTAACCTAAATGAACTCTCTCCCCCTGCCTCCCCAGCGGCTGTCACCTACTACAGCTACCTTTACAAAAAGCATAATTTCTGAGTTATGATGTGTGGAATGAGAGTCACAAGATCAGACACAGGAGGTGTAAAATGAGTATATATTACCTTGAAAAGCAGGAGTCGGGGGGGGACACAGGGAAAGAAAGTATGTGCAGAATTTCTGTAGTGAGTTAATATTTAAACACTAGAAGAAATTCACATGTATGTGATGCTGATTTTCTCAGGTTTACAAATCAATCTGTGGTTTCAAAGCAAATACATAAACTTGTAAAGCAGGACCAAGCATGTGCTACACTGTAACAGGAAGGTGCTGGTTGATTTAGTGGCAAGAAATGCATTAATAGTTGATGAAAACTCCCAGGTCTGCAGGCTTCTTCGTGGTTTTGTTTTCGTATTTATTTCACAATTCCATTAGTGAAATATGTGACCTGAGAAACGTTATCTTTAGAAACATAAGTGGAGAACCAAAAACGTAATAAAGCCTTTTGGCCAGGTGGGTTTGGATTTTGTCCCAGCTCTGTGGAGATCTTCAGTGTACTTGGAAGACAAATAGCACTGGCCACCAAGGAGCGTGATGTGGGCAGCGCTTGGGCACCGTTCCCCATGCGTGCTGTATGTGCCTGTGTTGGCGATGCTGGAAAAACTTCCGAGAGCACTTCCAGGGATTTTGTATTTAGGACTACTGAAATCTGTCTTCCCTCAAGTGAGGATGTTCTTTTTGTGTGTTACCTGCCTAATGCTGAAGCCATGGCCTAATGCTGAAGCCATGGCCACTCTTGGTGACTCCTTGTAGCTCTGTACCTTGATAAAGCAATGTTTTTGCAACGGGAATGGACTGTATTTGTGGCTGAATAAATCTCCTGTGATGATTGCGATAGAAACGTCAATGAAGATTCTGTTTGTAGATAAAATATAATAGAAAAGGTCGTCTTACTGGGTGAAAAAGAGATCTTCCTTTGTCAATAATCCTCTTGATGCCCTCTTTCGTCTGTAGCAGGGCCATATAATCTGCGTCTGACATTTTTATACCCTTCACTTGAAAAGGGTATGAAATACTGGCTCAGAGCCACAACTGGCAGGTGCCAGCATGATTTTTTCCAAGACTGAGTTAGGGATCTGTGTTCCTAGAAATGTGCGTGAGCAATTTTGCCGTAGAGGGTGAGGGACTGATAGGCCAGAGCTGGACTGGGAGGCAAGACCCAGTCCTTCCCACTGTAGAGTGGTAGCGTGTTCTACAGAATACTCGGCAATTGCCACAGCAAGTTCATTTGTAAACCCTTATTAAAAGCAATTTATCAACATCTGAAATAATGTTGGGTTTTCTTTAAATAATTGCACCATTCATTAAAATGTGATTTTTTAAAAAAAAAAACCCACCAAAAAAGCCCCAACCCCAAGAGAACCAAAAAGCCCTGAGGATTGCTTGAAAGATGCAGGTTAGACCCTCTAGTCCTTATACAGAAGCTTTAGTTATTAAAAAAAAAAAAAATAAAAATGTCTAGGCTTGTTATAGTCCACAAGGGAGGTAGGAACATTCGTCTATTCTTTAACTTCTCTGGCTCAAGCCCGTACAAAAGACAAATGGATTTTCAGATGCTGGTTTCTTTAAGAATAACTGCCCTTTCGACTCCAGTTCATAGATTTCTGTAGTGTTAAATTCTGCAAGCCATTGTCACTAACAAGCCTATATGCAGCTATAAGGAATTATCTTTCTTCTCTTGTACTGATACAAACCAAGCTTTTTTCTGACGAAAATATTTGAAAAACCTCCTACTCTAGCAAAGAAGTTGATTACAAATGGATTTGCCTCTTGGAGACCACTGACATACACAAGAAAATTTTTTATTTCTGAGGGAGACATCCAGCCTGGGCAGACTGAACAGAACCCCCTTAAGGCCATAGCAGATAGCTTCCACAGAAACGAACACTGTAGTGCTCTTCCCCTTTTCATAAATTGGTCAAACCTATCCCTGTGCACTTGCCCTGCTTTTTTCTTGCTTTGCCTCTTCAGATTCAATTCTTACTCTGCTTGGTGAAGTTCCTCTTCCAGGGTTTTTGGTTGTCTTCGCTTTTCTTCAGTCAGTTCAGGCTGGTTGTTACCTGCTGTTCTACGGGGTTGATCCCGCACTGCTGTATTGGTTCCTTCTCCTGTTTAGGTACCTGTTTCAGCATGGCTCTTTTTCCATAGCAAAGTGGCAGCATTAGGAGTAAGGTCCACTATCCCGTAGGAGCTCACGCAGCAAAGAAGGAAATGGAGTCAAACTGGCTATCAGTCTTTGTCTTAAATGTCACAATATTAAAGTTAGGTTCAACTTTTCTCTATTTTTGATATCACGGGCTGTGTTTCTTCTATATATTCCACTTTTTAATCACTCCTAGATAAAAACTAATGAATAAAAACATTCACCCTCCACATCCAAAGTTTATGCAGACGGTTACTCTGTGCTGCAACTTACGGGGCCAACTTTGGAGAAACAAGTGACAGCGGCAACGGAGTTAATGTTGTGTTGGTTCAGCCTTGTAGATGAGCTTTGCTGGGGACTTAGACCGTGGCCATTGAATGTGCTCAAACCTTCAGCTTGGTGTGTATTTTCAGGCTTTAGTCATCATACACGTAAACGCACACACATGCTCTCTTGTACAGGTATTGGAGTCGTATCACAAGCAAATTGATTGTGACATAAGGGCAGCTGAAATCAACAGTCCTCTGGCTGGAATTGCGTTCTTCTGTGTGCTTTTCTAATTAAAGACTAGTGTTGCTCTTAATTTTGTATTTTCTTTTAGGTCAATTGTGTATCTGGATTTTCTTAGGTATCTTTACCTAGTAATGGAATAAGGTTTCACTGTTTGTAACCAGATCAAAGCTCTGTTCAAATACCAGAGCAACCAGAAAGGTCCACCGCTGGTAACTCTGGCTGCAAAGGGAGAAATACAGTAACCGCTCACAGCGTGGGAGTGGGACACCGACCACCTTTTCCTTCTTCATCCCTCAGTGGGGTTCCCTGTCAGTGAAATCCGTTCTGAAAGACGTCAGTGGAACTCTTGTTTTTTATGGTTCGGGATTTCACTTGAATGCGCTCAGAGACATGTGCTGCAGGACAGGGAGGGTCAAGGTTGGCACTCTGGAGACAAGAAAAAAAACCCAAACCACAAGTTTACCCAGTTTTTATTTCTGACCTTTGGATCACATCCTTTTTTCTGAATTTGCAGCCTGCCTTTTGAAGCTAATAGGGACACAAGCTTTTGCCTGCATAGCTTCATCTTCCAATTAAAAGAGACGGGGTTTGGCCGTACCTCTTGGCTGCTGCCTATTTCAGCTGTCTGTACTTATTGAACAGTACCAGAGTTCCCAAAGGTCTGATCCTTATCCTTGGGCATCAAAGACAATTCCATCGCCCCTGTCACCTGCAGGCTGAGCAGGACTGTAGCTGGGAGAGCCTGCTCCTCACCATGGCTTGTGAAGCCGTAGCCAGGGCTTGCTGTACGGGGCAAGGTGCAGTTAGCAGGTCACCAACACCCCAAAAACTGTAGTCCAGTAACACAGATTTGCTCCCGCTGAAGGTCTGGAATACGTTGGAGTGAAACCTGTAAAGCACCATTCATGCATGCATGCTAATAATAAAATTGACAACTGCTTGTTAATGTTGTTTTAATTAGTTAAGGTGTGTAGAATCTGCCCCACAGGCTCTTGCAAATTACACATGTCAAGTGCGTATCTATGTATTTGAAATCACAGAATGGTCAGGGTTGGAAGGGGCCTCTGGAGATCGTCTAGTCCAACCTCCGTACCGCAGCAGGGTCACTACAGCAGGTTGCACAGGAAAGCTTTTAAAGTTTTAAGTCATCTAATGCATGGGAAAACTGGTTGCTAAACATTAAGGAGACACACATATTAGTTTCCCCTCCCAGAGGAAATGGGAGGCCTTATTAAATTCCACAGATTGACAGGTAGTAGTTGCATGAAAAGCAGTCTGTGGAAGAAAAGCCTTTAACTTAACTCCTTTCTTTCCTGACTGTACCTCTTGCCTCCTCCCTCTGTTCGGGAACAGTCGAGAAGTGAGATGCAGAACACGAACAAACTGCTAATAAAATAAAAGGTCATTAAATGGTTTGTGTGGGATGTATATGATAACATGAATTTTTCCCAGTGTTTCCCCTGCTCCCTCAGTGTCCCTTTTTGTAGCGTAGTGGGGAAAGCACAGCTGATGGTCTCAAGTCAGCTGCGAGGGAGGACCCTTGGCAGAACATGACCTTCCAGCCATCCTTCCTGCACACTTCCTGCTTTGCTTTCAGCCATCACAACACACACTCTTTCCACATTTCTACTAGAAAACACAGTTAAACTAGTGATGTGGGAGTTTCCGCTTTGGAAGGTAACATAAATGAACTTGCTCAATACTCTCTTATACTGGAAATGTGGTGTAACTGTCTCTGCAAATCATGACCTGGAATCAATTATACCTTAGGACTGGTGTTAAACTTTTCCTTCTTTTCAAATGGGACTTTCTGTCTGTTAATTCCTTTGGACGGCCTTCGTGTTGTGTGCTTTTGGTTTCTTTTTTTTTTTCCCCAACACTTACCAGGTTTATGTGGAAAGATAAAATTTGAAACCTGTTATAAAAAGGCAGTAACAGAAGTACAGATGGGTCAAATCTTACTCCTTATTAGCTAAAAAGAAGGAAAATAAAGGCAAGAAAAAAGAGGTAACTGAAACAGGGGACTCCAGTGGGCGAGCTGCCCTGAGTCGCTGCTGTCTTGGCTTTTGTGTGTTGAGGGGGTACTGCCTGCATCACAGGAGTAGCACAGGTTCGGGGTTGCAGACCTGCGAGGCTCTGTAAGAAAGGAAATGGCTCTTCCTTGCTTGTGGGCTGAAGAATGCAGCTACGCTGGGCTCCTGCCACTCCACAGGCTCCTTTACTCCATGGGAAGGGCAATTGGAACGCACGGGTTGAAAGTCCCTGTTTCTCCAGCACAGATGAGGCACGGCTATCTGATGTGAAAAAAGAAACTACTTTTAGGTAAAACAAGTCATGGCCGTATCTAGCCTCATCTTCTATAATCAATATTTTTACTTTACCATTTGTTCTATTTCAGGGTCTCTTTCCTTTGGCGTTCCAAGGTCTTTAGACAGAACACCAATGTTTGTCTTTTTGACTTGGTTGTCCGGTTCTGACGTTTTCGTGCTCTTAGTCCCTGTTTTTGTGTTGCTGCCTCATTGAGCTTGATAGATAAGACAAACCCAACCTGCGGAGTGACTTTTTACAAGGGCATGTAGTGATAGGACGAGCAGGAATGGCTTCAAACTGGAAGAGGGGGCATTTAGATGAGATATTAGAAAGAAATTTTTCCCTGTGAGGGTGGTGAGCCCCTGGCACAGGTTGCCCTGAGAAGCTGTGGCTGCCCTATCCCTGGAGGTGTTCAAGGTCAGGTTGGATGGGGCTTGGAGCAACCTGGGCTGGTGGGAGGTGTCCCTGCCCAGGGTAGGTGGGTGGCACTGGATGGTCTTCAAGGTCCCTTCTAACCCAAACCGTTCTATGATTCTATGAAAAATTGCTTTGATGTACAGCTATTCTGTGAGCTGTGTAGCTTTTTCCTTTTACTTGGTGACCAACAGAGTAGGGTTTTAAACATTTGACAATCTGTCTGCGCCCTTTGCTCCCAAATATAGTGCTACGAATGAGGCTGACTATGTTTACATGGCACTGGTTTGCTGTAGCTGCGGGGAGTTGTGTGAGTGGGCACTCAGATGTTCAGCAGCCTGGACCTCTGCAGATGTTCTGGCAGAATGGGTTAAATGGAAGTGCCTAGCTGATGGCGGCGGAGCCTGGCTGTAGTTTCAGTAGACGCAGCCCCTCGGCTGGCCCCTGTTGCAGGTGGATGTTGGACCATCACCACATGCGCACCGTTGACGTCAGCAGGCTGGAAGGGCCGCGGGCAGGGGTAGGCAGTCTGTAAGCAGCAGCCTGCGTGGGCTGCGGGTCCTTGCCAACCGTCTGTCAGCGGTCATTTCCAGATTACTCCTGATTGCAGTCTATTTGTGTTTATGGTCTACCCGCAGATGGAAACCAGTTGGGTTTTTCTGACTATTGCTGCTTAGGAACAACGTGCAGGCAAAATGAAACACATAGAGAATGGTCATGCGTTATGTTTTCCCTGTTCTTCCTTACAGATTTCTAGGTTTCCTTTATTCGCAAGAGAAGCAAACTATTTCTTTGTCAACCTGCCATTTAATTAGTCTTTAGATGAACTTGTGTGTGGGCATCCTTGCTTAACCGTAGCTGGGTACTGCTGTGGTGTCGGAAAGGTCTCTGGCAGACTTGTAATATGGACAATGATTTTTTTTGTTTATTTATTATTATTTACTTTCTTCTATAAACACATGTGCTGAGCCACTAAGCAGGTGGCGAGTCTGCACCAGCCCTTAGCAAACCGAAGCAGGAACTACTTGGGTATTGCTGAACAACACCAGGCGTATGCCTGTGCGTGAATACCATCAGCCAAAGGCATCAGCCCGGTCTGTGGTGTCCGCCAAATGCAGCTCTTGTGTGTACAGAAAGTCCAGACGGGAATACAAACCCCTTGTCCCAGCTCTCCTGTGGTTACACGGAACGAGCTGTCACGGATTCAGTTCTTGGTTCTTGTGTAGTTTCCAAAAATAGTGCAAATGTCCTTTCTGGGGGCACAGATGGTGGTGCTGTGGCTTTGTGCACGGCTCTACTCTATGAACTGTAGAAGAGTGGCATGGTCCATATATTGCTCTAAGTATGGAAAATGCAAGAGAAGCCTCTTTCTGCTGCTTGATTTTAGTCATGCATCTCGGGGAAAGGGTTTTTGACATTGGCCAAACTCCTCGCAAGGCTAGTGCTTTCCCTTTTACCACCCAAAGATGTGTTTCATCCCGGAACCGTGACATAGTGTCGTAGTTCTCACCTGAACGACTTGTAAGCTGAGTTTGTTTGCTCTGCAGAACTTTATGGAAAAACTCACGTTTCACTTTGCATCTATGAGAAAGATGAGTTTTGTGTATGATTCGTTTATCGTTTGTTAGAATTGACCCGTTTCTTCTTGATTTATTCATTCAGCGATCGTTAAAGTACTTGGTGCTTAGTCAAAGAGCGAGGTTCGGTCTTATGGATGTCATTGTTCAAGATCTTTTCAGGTCAGTAAAAATACACTTCTTGCGTAGTCTTCAGATAAAATTTGAAATAGGAAAACGATTTTTTTAAAGGCCCTAAATCCCTTTTTGGGAAACAATGTATAGGTATGAGCCTTTGCCACATGCAAACTCAACAGGTTCTTTAAGCTTATAAAATTACTTGCATCTTCTTAAAAAAAAAAGAGATTGCTAATTATACTGGATTACTTGATTATTTTTTTCCCTATAGCGGTACAGTGAGATCCTGAGGATAGCACATGTGACAGTTTGGTAAGCAGTCCTTTTTTCTGCAGTAAGTGAGCATCTTTGGTACTTTTAATGTCCACGTTATTTCTTGAAGTCTGTCTCGTGTATTTTTATTGTAGTCCTCGCTAACTTTCTCCTCACGTGACCCTGACACAGCTTTCAGGAATGAATCCTGGAGGCAGTTTTAAGTTTCTGGGGTGAAATGATGACCTTGTTGATTTTCACTGTGGTGGGATTTCACTTGATGCTGTGAACTTCACGTTCAGTTCAGGTGAATCCCGTTTTGCTTACTCCCTATACGCGGGGCTGTGAGTCCAGACAGCTCGGTACATGGTTGATGAAAAGCCCGCTAAGCCACACGACTCCAAGGTGTGGAGTGGTGGTGTAGGGTCCTATGCTGAAGAGAAGATCTTCCAGGAACCTGGAGAGAAGCTGACTAAAAGAAAGCTGGTTCCAGCTGCTGTTGGGGTAAAGTGGGGAACTTCTGCACAATGGTAACATCAATGGCGATGCCACAGATCAGATGGGTTTATGGAAGGCAGGTTCTGCCAGACGAACCTGATCTCCTTCTATGACAAGATAACCAGATTATTGGACGAGGGAAAGGCTGTTGATATTGTATACCTGGACTTTCGAAAAGCATTTGATACTGTCCCCCATACAATTCTCGTGGAAAAACTGGCTTCACATGGCCTGGATGAGCGTACGATCTGCTGGATCAAGCAACGGCTGACTGGATCAAGCAATGGCTGACTGGAAGGTCCCAAAGAGTGGTCCTCAATGGATTTAAATCCAGCTGGTGGCCAATCACAAGTGGTGTGCCTCAGGGCTCAGTGTTAGGACCATTTCTGTTTAACGTCTTTATTGATGATCTCGATAAGGACATAGGGTGTATCATCAGCAAGTTCGCAGATGACACCAAGTTAAGCAGGAGTGTTGATTCCCAGGAGGATAGGGAAGCTCTACAGAGAGACTTAGATTGGATCATTGGGCCAACATCAACGGTATGAGTTTCAACAAGGGCAAGTGCCAGGTCCTGCACTTGGGCCACAATAACCCCATGTAGCACTACAGGCTTGCGGAAGTGTGGCTGGAAAGCTGCCTGGCAGAAAGAGACCTGGGGGTTCTAATTGACAAGCGGCTGAATATGAGCCGGCAGTGTGCCCAGGTGGCCAAGAAAGCCAACAGCATCCTGGCTTGCGTTAGAAATAGCGTGGCCAGCAGAAGTAGGGAGGTGATTGTGCCCCTGTACTCAGCACTGGTGAGGCCACACCTTGAGTATTGTGTCCAGTTTTGGGCACCTCAATACGAGAGAGATATCGAGGTGCTGGAGCGAGTGCAGAGGAGGGCAACGAAGCTGCTGAAGGGCCTAGAAAACAAGTCATATGAAGAGCGGTTGAAGGAGCTGAGACTGTTTAGTTTGAGGAAGAGGAGGCTGAGGGGAGACCTCATCACTCTCTACAACTACTTGAAAGGACACTGTAGAGAGGTTGGTGCTGGTCTCTTCTCACAGGTAATTAATGACAGAACGAGAGGGAATGGCTTCAAGCTCCAACAGGGTAGATTTAGACTGAACGTTAGGAAAGAATTTTCCACAGAAAGAGTGGTCAGGCATTGGAATAGGCTGCCCAGGGAGGTGGTTGAGTCACCATCCCTGGATGTGTTTAAGAGCCGTTAAGATGTGATGTTGGGGGATATGGTGTAGGGGAGAACTTTGTAGAGTAGGGTAGATGGTTGGACTCGATGATACCAAGGGTCTCTTCCAACCTAGACAATTCTATGATTCTATGATGCGTGGAAGAGCAGCCCAGCATCCGGGCATGTTTCTGCCATTTGGGTGCATGTTAGGCCAGAGACAAGAAGCGTAGTGAAGTGCGTCGACATTTAAGAAGTATCTGAGTCAAAGAAATTACTTTACATTTCCTTACTCCCAACTTGGGGCAACTTTCTCTTCTTTATGGGAGGTTTTGTGGAGCACTGAATCTCCCTATATAATCTCTCTGTATATATGATTATCTAGGAACGTACGTGTGACATACAACAGTATGGCTGAAGAGCAGGTCCCACATTACTTTAGATCTAATGTGTAAGGGCAACAATAAAAAACAAGGAAAAATTGATAGTTAATCATGGAAGAGCTTTTCTGTCAATTCACTTTTTTATGAAACCATTGTGTAAAACGAAAAAGATGTTGTTATGGGTTTCTTTGCTGTTTCGGTGTCTTTTTCACAAGATGGAAAAATTCAGAATTCTTAAAAATGAGGTTCTTGCCACAGCACTTCAAGTAAAGGCAGGCTAAAGTGGACCCAGCATTGTGTCTTCAGTTGAGACTGGCATCTAATGAGGCTCTTGCCATTGCAGGAATTGTCAATTAAGCTTTGCTATGAATGGTAGTTCCTTGACAGAAAGGAGGCGTTAAATGCACGTTGTGTTACCACAGTCCTAGGGTTTTTCCAGTCTTCACTGGCTCTTTGCACTTTGGAAGCTGCAAGTATGACCGACTTGGTGAATCTCCCCTTCCTCCAGCGTGTGGTTAGGGGTTCCTCGCAGGGCATTTCATCTGGCATGGTTAGGTGCAGCGCACATGTAGCGACACTCGGAATGTATTTTATGTAGGTTTCCCAGGAAATTAATGTGAAAAATAGAACTTTTGTCTGTGCTTTTTTGGGAGGTCAGCGGCTGCCCACAACTGAAATTTTGAGCGCAGAGCCCAACATACCCATTTAACTCCTTTGAGTACTGATATTGTGCCTCTCTGCTGGGCTTAGTTTTGCAGGAATGAGTAATTGTAGATGTATGGAAGGCAGGTGTATTAAATATGAGCAGCAGAATAGCTTTCCTCTTTGGTATCTATTTTTAGAGGATGAATATGTGCATGTGTTTAAAAAATACCCAAAGCTTACATATGTCGGTGTATTGGAAAAAAGTAAGGGCTACACTCTGAATAATATAAAAAAAAGCCCCAACACAAACCAACAAAAGACCAAAAAACCCATCTGGAGTTCTGTCAATCACTTAGGCTGATTTTTAAAATTTTGACGTTTTTACTTCTACCAACTTTATGTAACCAAAGGCCTTGTATATTTGATGGTTCTTTGAGTGTACCTTAATGATGTAAGGAACCTTTTGATCTCTTGCGAAAACATTACACTTTAGTGTACTCCATTAATCGAGTTGCTGTTTTGGTGTTTGCTTCATTTTGTACCAATCAAAACCTTTTGCCCAGGGTGGACTTGATGGTTTTCTTACAGGCTAGGTGATAAACTGAAGAGCATCCTTTGCACTTGGGTGGTGTTCAATGAGACCTGCCTTATTACAGTACCGCAAACGATGCTAACCTGACCGGCACAAAATCCCTCCCGTGGATCGAGACGTTTTGTTCCACTAAGGGCTTTCCTCTCCAGCACCAAGTATTGGCTCCTGTTGTGTTTTTGAAGTGCTTCTCTGTGGTTGGCAGTGGCACCCTTTTTGTAGGAGCAGATTGCAGAATTTACCTGTTTTATTTTCTCAAACATACTCCGAAGAAATTGTAGGAGTACCAAATGCACGTAAAATACTGGAACAATAACATGTTTAGGTAACTCGGCATAATCTTAGTTTGGCTTCAGGAAGAATTCTTGCTTGTGACTGTGTGATGTGGTTACATGAAGGGGAGCTCCTCTTGGAAACATGTCTGGAACATTCACCCGAGGGTGCAAAAAGCGTTAAAGGATTGGTTGCCCTCAGGCATGTGTAATGTGGAAGACAGCCACCTGGGAGTTCACAAATTAAATTCCTGGATTATCTTCTATCCTAGGAAAGGAAGCGTTTGGTGTTTGAATAGCATATTGCGACACATTGGCCCCAAGTTGTGCTGTGGAGATAATTGTATGGGGCACCAGAATTCTGTAATGCTTCTCAGATGTGTTTTAATGGTTCCGTTTGAAGCTCCAGTAACCGATACAGTACAGTGAACAACTGAAGAAGATAAAAATATCTAGTAGCTTCTGTTCAAATACATTATTCACTTCATCAACCCGTTTTCTGACTTGTGTTTTCACTGTTCTACCTGCCGTGGAGCTGGATCCTGCCTCTGCCTCGTGGACAGAGATGATGCTCTCTGTCCTGTCCCAGTTGCAATTGGCATTGGACACCTTTGGTGACTTCGGGCCAAGCGTGGTTTCTGTAGTTGTTGGTGTTGCAGAGCAGTAGTAAGTGACTGCGTTACCTGCAAGGCTTTGTTACAGCGGTCACTGTAAGTACAGTGACTCAGCTTATGGTGACAAACTGGTTAACCCTGATAACTCCAAGTCCCTGCTAAGTTTACGTTCTGTTGGTATCGCAGCTGGGGTGGGTAATGTGTTACAGTTGGGCACCAGTCGTTACCTGCTGTGAGGAGCTCAGGGATGAGCAGGTGAGACAAAGCAAGGAAGGGATGTGTAGTCTGTCCCATGTTCTGCGGTTGTGTGTGTGGTGTGGTTGTTTTTGTTGTTGTTGTTGTTTAGTGGTTTTTTTTTATTTTCCTTCTCTTGTCTGAGCCTGTCCATCCTCTCTTTCCTCTTTTATCCTCTCATTTCTGGAGCTGTGGACATCACTGTTCACAGACAATCCTGCAGAGGTTTTGGTGCAACTAAATTTAGAACATTTAATGGTCTTAAGCCTGGGTGGCTGGATTTGCAGATGGGGTAGGCTTGCGCTGACGTTGTCTGCACCAGGTACTGCAGCTGAGCCGCGATCTGCAGATTTCACTCAGCTCCTCTGTCTGTAGGTTTTTTTCCTGGCTCGTGGTGGAAATTGGAAACACAGCAGTAGTTGAGAGACATAAAATCTGTATGCCTGTGCTGCACTGAGCAGGTTTCCTTTGGAGTAAGACTAGTCCGGAATGGTTTTATTGACACATGATACTACTAAAAGTGTGCAAGTTCAACGGCAATGTGTATTACAACCTCCCAGTGTAGCGACGTGATCCTGCTAAGGTGAGTATCGGGAACAGTCATGGAGAAGTGATGCAGTGAGAAAGCAAAGCTTGTCAAAGAATGAAATTATAAATTCAGGCACGGGGTGTTTTCCTCTGAGACTGGATGCTGTGAAGAGGAGGAGGGAGCTGGTGCTCCACGGGAGCTGTTACTAATTTCAGTTGCAGTGAAAAGCTCTACAGAAACCCCAGGAATGTCAGCTTCCGCAGAAGCTTATGCAAAAAAACCCAGGATTGGGCAGTTTGCTTGGGACCTTGCAAAAGCCTACACTTGCATTTCACTTAAAATCTAATGAATGGCACCAAAGGAACATTTCAGACCGTGTTCCGGAGTTTGTTGCAGGCCATCAGTCAGAAAATGAAGACCAACGCGTTTCCGTTGTATGTTCATGTAAATCAAAAAGCTAAAACTCCTGGACTGTAGCTGTTTTAAAATTGTCAGAAAACTGTGACTAATTGTACAGCAACCGGCAGGCAGTAGCAGATACATTGCCATTTTGAATCCTGCATACGTATGGAAAAATATGTAGAGGGTTTATAAGCTGTGATATCTGTGAAGAGATGTGAGCCCAGGATTTTATCTCTAGCATCTATAAGGATTAAGTACTATTACAAATTAACTGTATTAGTGAAATGGAAGCAGTTGCATACGGTTTGGAGAGTGTTTCAACATTCCCTATATGATAATTTGTATATATCTCTCTCAATTTTTTCCCTCTGAGCTCCCAGTATTACCTGGGATTGTTTGCTTTTATGATGGCCTTGGTTTCTGTGGCAGAAACCCATGTATTAATACTAAGCAAACCACAAAAATTCCCATCGTTGCATCTTTGAAGATGACATCACTTTCTTTTCTCTTTTGAAAAAATGACCAATATGCAGTTGGAAATCATCAGCTTTAAAGCCTTTCAGCCACAATCAAGAAGTACTGTAAAACCAGGGTGTGAGGCACAGTAAGTGGATTAAACTTGTGCTTTGGGAGGCTTTTGGAGGATAGGGCATAGCGTGAAATGCAACTGTGAGGAGGATGTCAAATCAAATCGGTCATCGGTCTGCAGCTCGGCTTTCTGATGCGCACGCTTGTTGAAAGAAAATAATATAGATGATGATACTGTAATGCATTAGAAGTTGATGGTATGGTCACCTGGAATCCTTGGAAGGTGTTGCCAATTACACTTATATTTAGGACCATCTGTGTGAGAAGAACGTATGACATGCAAGCAAAGCTGTCTGAAGACAGTTCTACCCCTTGCCTTAAAGATTTCATGATTTAAGGAACAGTCGTCTTCTGGAAGCTGCCTTTTATTCATAAGAAAGCTTTTGAAAATGTTTATGAGAATCACAGAAATACCATAAGCCCTTATTAAGTACAAATTAATAAGATGAAGCCAGAAAGGAAAGTAATGAGGAGCAGTCTTGAGATCTGGGATCTTGATCTTTTTTAATTTGTATTCCTTTGGCAAAAATGATCGAGTTAAAGATTGTGGCAGATGCTGTTTACAAGGCAGAGGGCAAGATTTAGCGAGATGTGTCTGGGCGAAGACGAGGGTTTGGAGATCTGTTTGGGGATAGAGCTGATGATAAAACGCATTTGTGACTCTCCTAGTTGCTGAACCGGGGGTTCCTTGGTGCATGTGAAGCATGTGATGCTCACCCTTGACAGGGTGAATAGGTACCGATGTGCATGCACCGCTCAAGTACCAGCTTCTACTACCAGCAGAAGTGTGCCAGCAGATGTCCTGTCCCGCTCTCGCCTCCTGGCACTCAGTCGTCTGTGTTAGTAAAAAGGAGATACGACATAGCCATGAAATATTCTGTACATGCACGATTTCACTTTGTCAAGCACGAGAGACCGGCGTGACGCAGATTGACTGGTGAAGGTCTGAGTCTGTGAGCACTGCTGTAGGTCGTACAAACGTGTGACCGCGGTGCCGTGGGGTTCTTTGCTGAGCTGGCCACAGGCGTAAGAATTATCTTCTGTTTCTTCTTGTGCAAATCACAGGGCCAACAAAGGATTTGACCATCGAAGAAGGTGAAGGATTTTCCTTCACTGAGGTCGTTTTTGCCTCCTGTTATTGCCTAGTCTGTAAAGGGTCAGCATCTGCCCCTGTGCAACTGTTGGCATCTCATCTCATCTCATCTCATCTCATCTCATCTCATCTCATCTCATCTCATCTCATCTCATCTCATCTCATCTCATCTCATCTCATCTCATCTCATCTCATCTCATCTCATCTCATCTGTTGGAATTGAACGCCTTGTCTGGGAATGTCAGATGTACCACTGTCTTGGTCATAGTGTTCGGTCTTCCCTTTTGCTTCTTAGCTCTAGGGAACTGTTGAATAATGCCTTGCCTTAGCTTATCCCTAGAATGTCCCTTTCTCATTTTTCAGTTATGTCATATTGTGCATACAGGTAGCTGATTGTGGGAGTCAAGAGACAAGTTATCGATCGCACTACCCGAAAATATTGAAGATCAAATATTTTATCCGATCTCTTAGTAATAGTAAGAGACAAAATGATGGTTGCATGTTCCTTAAGCATTTATGTTGTGTTCATTAGGAGGCAAAGACTGCATATTTGAATTTCAAAAGGTTTGCACTTGCACTTTATAGGCAGGTGGCTTGGATTTGAATTCTTGTGGTGGCAAATCTCCAAAACTGGATAGATACAACACACTGCGTGTAACTAGAGCCACTCAGTGTTGCAGTGTAATCCCCCAAAAGGCTTCACTTAATCAGAGATTTCACTCTTTGCTTCACAGAAGCTTAAAGGCAATGTAAAAATATTAAATTTTTATTCGCATACTGACATTTGCTTTTAGTAAGTTTAAGCTCTGATCAAAAGCCACAGTTCTTCTCTACCAAGAAGTGTTATTTTGTGACCACAACACCTGGTACCTTGTTTAAAGCACTTGCGTTACTGGGTTTGGCCTGGTTTTTCTAAGCAGGCTGTGACATAACACGTGAGACAATTTTTGTATGAAGCTAAATTAAAGTGTTCCATGTGCTTTTTCCAAGTTCAGTGTTAATGGCAGGATGATACCTGCAAAGGTACGCATTGTGCAGTACTTGCACTCGTAGGAAGTAACTTCATCTTCCAGAATAAGAAGGACCGTTAAGTCTAGGAATAGTCAACATGATGATGAGGTTATTTTAATCATAGACAGCATCTCAGGGCTTGGACCATCTATGTGCTCTATGGGCTTTTCGCATGGGTTCCCCGGTGCGACTGGTACAAGATTCTGTCCATGCACCGCTGGCGTACATGGAGCGCGATGACCGGTGCGCTGGAGAAGGCAACAGCAGAGAATGACTCGGCCTTCGGTGCCCAGGTTGCCAGTCAGTGTCCTTGTGTTCTGAAACCAAGTGCTCTTGGCAAACCGGGCCAGGCCTGGGGTTTCCTTGGAGTGCTCCTTCCGAACGCAGGGGTTTGGGAGATGTGTCCATGAGACGCAGATAAGATGGAAGCAGAGAGAGCGTGCAGTGAGATGAAGGGTGAAAGCACCCAACAAGCTGCATTACCGTTACAGTCCCCTCAGTGGCTTCATCTGGTAGGAGCAGATGACTGGATCATCTGAAAGGTAGCCATAAAATCTCTCACTGATTCTGAATTAGGCACATCCGTAAACATCATCTTAAATTTTGGAATAAACCTTTGAGTGTTTTCAAGTGACAGCAATTTGCATTCCAGTTTTGACCCTCGCACACTTAGGAAAACTCCTCGATCAACTACTCGTGTCCTACTTGCGAGGATTTCCTGAGGGTACCGTTCCAGTTACTGAGGTGACTGCTTTTCCTTCATGAGCTTGCCACAGGGGTCTTCCTTTAACAGCAGTCTGCTTTGTTGTGCTGCAAGTGCAGTGGGGGGACGTATTCATTCAGCTTTCAAGCCTTCAGTTAGCACTTGAAGGTGAAAAGTTACGTTTAAAAAGTGAACAATAACACTTCATAAAGTGTTACGTTGCCTTTTAACTTTTTCCCATTCTTTTCCCAGGAGGAAGTAATTAGGTAAAAAAAAAAATCACGAAGGAAATATGAGCCTTCTGCCACTCTTTCTGCGTGGAAAAAAGACTTCCACTGAAAATATATTGGGAAAGCTTTGTCTTTTTTCCATAAATACTTCAGCTACAATTGCAAACAAAACAGAGACAACATAAACAGGTTTATTTTCAGGTAGACCTCCTGCCAATAAACTTGTTTTGTTGATTAGACTTGATACCTGATTTCGTTCTGTCTGGTTCTACAGAGAACTCGGTATGTCACTCTAGCAGAGTAAGGGAGAACTGATTTACAGACAAGCTGTGAGAATGAGGGCTGTTTGGGCACAGGGATTTTCAGCATTTACCTTTTTTTTTGCATGGGGAATGCATTTTGCTTTTTCTGTGTTTCAGCACGTCACTTTTTAAAGTTTTCAGTTGCATTCGCGACCTGGAGGGTACGTACGGCATTTTGAAGGCTGACAAACATAAATTTGGATTCACACCTGCCTCAGTAAAAAGAAGAATTCTCATTCACTCATCAGCCTGCCTAATTTGTCATTTAACATCAGTGCTGTTATGTGATAATTGTCTTTCTCACAAAGAGTTTCAGTTATTGCTGTATCAAATGCAGCATGAACTGAACACTAATGGCTGTAATGAGTGACGTTTTCATTGAGGCTGGAGAAGTTGAATCTCTTTCTACTTGATAAGTTCAGGCATTCTTTTCTCTGTTGGCGAAAAATACCCTGAGTCTTCTGCGGATCAACTGTCTGCTGTCTCGGTGCATATGAACCCTGTCCTTCATAGAAGAAAATGTGATTTTCTTTTTTTCATTTACCTTTTAAAAAACATAGCTAAAAACACTGCATTAAAACAATGGGCTCTGCCTCTCCATTCATAATGGTAAGCGGTGTGAGCGGCTCTGCAGTGCAGTGTTGTGCTGTACTGTTGAAACTCTGTTGGCTTTGTCTGGCCTCAGCTGCTAGCCATTGGTTTTGGCTCTGTCCTTCCCCGCCAAAATAGGGAGCTTGGTAATATCCGGTATTTTCTCCACATGAAGATATTTATAACCCTGTCACCTCTTCATCTTTTTGATAAGTGATTCCAACCATACTCGTGTACCGGGCTTTGAAGTACATCTTCGAGGCATATGATTCCTACTTTGGCAACGCAGTGAAATGTTCTTGACCGTTGCAAACTTGTTGGTGAATTTTATAGAGAGGGAGGAAGCATGGGGGCTATTGGGGTCCTTTGGCACTCATCCGCTAGGGCTGTGTAATTAATAACGAGTTTCTGTGCTGTCTCATGTGCCCATAAAGGTCCACTTACCTCCCTCAGTCTGGCCGTTTTTACAATCTTAAATAGAAGTAGAATAGAATATTTACAAGATGTGGAATAAAAGGCTAATCCTGATATATATATATAATAATATCTGCCCATGGTAAGGGTGTATGGCTCTCTCTTGTATCGTGGTGTTATATTCTTGTCTCCGGGTGTATCCTCCGTCTGTTTTCCTCTGTGTCAAAAACCCGAGCGCAGCAGTGTTTACAGAAACAGCGTTCAGAAAGTTGGGTTCCAGCAGGGAGGGATGCTTTTGCGCAGAAGATGCGGCCAGCGGGGTCTCCTCTGGTGCGAGCCAGGTTCCTCTGGTCAGGCTTGTCCCCTGCCGAAGCGCCTTGGTGAGGACGGGGGGACCTGACAAGATACCTATGTAGAGTTTCGCAGGAATGTGGAGAAAAGTGGTTTTTTTTCCTTTCACAAGCAGCAGGCTTGTTTGTTGTTTTTTTTTTTTTTCTCTGCAGTAACCATGGACTTAAGATTAGTGCCACAAAAAAAGTTGGTTTTACTGTCTCTTTTTCATAGCTCTCATTGCATTTTATCACATGAAGCATTTATAATTAAGGAATAACCTTGGTTTTCTCCAGCTCCTTTCAGTGGGGGTTGATTTTATTCTCTTTGTATTTATAAAAAAATGGCTAAAATCTTCCTGCTCAGTGCAAATTGCGTTGTATTTGACTGTCTTCATTAGTGTCCGGTAGTGCAACTGAGGAAAGAGACGAGCAACATACAAAACAATGTGGGATGAAGAATGAGAAATGAAAAAAGGCAAGATGAAGGTGTCGATTGTATTGTAAGGCCAGAAGTGAGGTGTCTGACTCTGGCGGTACCACTGGCTGGCGTGTGCCCAGTTAACAGGGACGCGGTGCCGAGCCCATGTCAACGTCAGTCCTTTGAGCGTATTGTGTTTCTGACCGTTTCTTAAAGACAGAATTTGTGGAAGTGTTTGAAGAAGCCGTAAATCGGGCTTCACATATACCCAGTTATTAATATATCCGCCCTAAATGAGTTCGAATAAATGGATGCGCGATTGTGAAAAGGAAGTTATAAGCGACTTGAGTAAGAGAAACATCTCTGTGGATAGGCCGAATTCCTTCAGTTTGTTAGCGTAGCCTGTTATTTTGTTGGAAAGTGCTGTCACTGCAAGAGCAGATTGTGTTCCTCTGGAATCTGTTTAGCTTTTGTGGCATCTGGCAACATCTTCAATATGAGTCTTCAATTGTATTTGATGGAAATATAACTGAGTTC
Organism: Pluvialis apricaria; assembly: GCA_017639485.1. Taxonomy (NCBI): domain Eukaryota; kingdom Metazoa; phylum Chordata; class Aves; order Charadriiformes; family Charadriidae; genus Pluvialis; species Pluvialis apricaria. Next base: position 84,823,771 of record CM030010.1, read on the forward strand.
CATCTGTTTAACATGTGCTTTCTACTGAAAGCGGGGCACACATGCAAGTTTATTTCTGATGTTCATAAATAAGATACCAGTGAAAGCCACAGGACCAAGCCAGACTCTTCTGGAATGGATTTTAACATCGTAACCACAGGAAGCAATTGAGCCCCCCTCCTTAACCCCCCTTTATCCCCCCCCCCCCCCCCCCCAACCCACCCACACACTCACTGTGGTGCATTAGGTTTTGGAGCTCTTTTTTAAAGCCGCCTTTAATTTTCCTGAAAAACCAAATGAAAACGGGTCATGATGGCTTGAAAGAGACCAGGAAAATAGCTAATGATCCTGCAGCTGTCCGGTTCTGTTCACAGCGCACATGGGAGTATTGAAAATGCTCCACTGAAGAAACATAGACGTTCAGCCTACAGAAATACAGAAAGCGGAGGTGAAAGGCTTGGAGCAGCGGCAGCATTGACGAGAGCGGTAGCGGGTTTTGCCCCATCATGGGAAGGTGGCTTGAAAATGTGCGGGGCGGTGGCTTCAGAGCAAGCCGGTCTGCAGGTTCTCCCGGTACACTGCCACCCATCTCAGTGGCCACGCGTGCGTCCGCGGGGTCCTCCGTTCTGCCGGCACTGCCCGCTCCGTAGCACGTCCCCCGATCTCGAGGAGAACCCAGCCCTCGCTGCGGCATGGCGGGGCTGGAGCGCGTGTTTGACAGAAAGGCTCCCAAGAGTTAAAACAGCATGGAGTTGTACAGAACTGTTAGCGCTCATCACCGAAGCTTAAATAAATAACGACTTATTTCCTCAGATCGGCTCCGTTTGTATTCGGCGCCTTTCTTTGCTGAACCTGGAGTGGCATCTCTAGTCGAGTTGGCCAGGTAGGCAGGACTCCAGTGTTTTACAGGTGTAGAAATAACAGGCAGTAACTTCCACAGTGCTTTTCTGTTGTTTTCAGTAGCTGATCGGCTGTCTCGGTTATCGTGTAGTAATATTAATTGTAGGAAATGCTTCTAATGTGAAGCCAGCAGAGAAGCTTGGTTTTGCACAATCCAAGCTGGTCCTGCTCCCAGCTTGTGACAGACCAAGTGCTGCTTCCCCTGCAAGCTCCTCGCTGTCAAAGGGATGCTCAGGACTTCCCGGGGCTCCAGTGGTTTTGGATAATTCGCACATGGGAAAGAAACGGTTATTTTTTATCATCCTACAAATATTCGGATTGCTCTGTGAAGCAAATAGGCAGTATTTTGCCCCGTGTTTTGAGGCTGGGTGATGGGCAGAGTCCTGTAATATAGCACGTTCCCACCACCGTGTCTGCTAACGGAGTAGTCCCTGCCAGGATTCTGGATTCCAATTGCTGCTCCTGACTGGTTCAAGTTTCTGGCAGTTTTGTGTCGTATCTCACAGCCTCGTGTTTCTCCAGTGCTCCAGGTTATCTAAAATGGCACTGTGTGCCTGCATTTAGGTATAATAAAATTTCACACTGAAACAATAAGACAACCCGGTGCAGCAAGGCAGTCCAGGATCAGAGTCGGCCAGAGCTTTTGTGGCTACGAAAGGTCTCGTGTGCGATGTATTCCCACGTTGCAGCGATGAGTGTCAGGGTAAGTATAGAAACACCGAGAGGAAACATGGGTAGTTTGTACTTCCAGGTAAGAACAGAGGTGGTTTAAACCCAGAATACACACCTTGAAAACACGTGTTTTATTCTGTGACATAGTTCTCATTGTAAATTAAATTCTAAACCTCGGGTTTAATTTGTGGTGCTTTAGCAAGTGCCGCCCTTGGGTTCATAAACTGGGCTCCTACGTGTTGTGCGCGTGGGCATTCAGCATTGAGGTCCTGGAGTCTGTAGCTGAATGATGCAAGATCAGCTGTGGACTCCTTCCTTACTGAAGAAACTAACCCCTGCAAAGCCAGGGAGTGTCGCTAGTCAAAACACGGAACTGGCTGTCAGCTGGGTGGGATCTACATGGGCTAATTTCCTTTATTTGTAATAAAATTAGATCTCTTTCAGTCATCATTCCATGTACTCAAAAGGAATTTCGCATTATTACCATATGGGCTAAAGGATGTACGCACAAATACTCTGATAGAGGTACTAATAATTTTCTTTATGAGTAAAAATATATAGATAGTAAATTTTTCGCTGTCAGCACTTGCCGAGTAAGTTGGATCAGAAACGTGTATTTCATTGTGCCAAAGAGTCGGGTGAACGATATCACAAAGCAGCTGGCCTGCGCTTTATGCTGAAGATATTCATTAACCTTTAACTTGCAAAAATAGCAGAAAAAAAAAACCCTTATTGAGGTTTATCTTCTTGGTGATTTATGCAACAAGTTCAATGGTAGAATTTCCATGACAGTCAGAATCGAGTCCCTAAGAGCAGTTACGGGGAAGTGGAGGCATCTTTTGGGAATTGCGAATTGTTTTGTCAAACTTCAACTTTCATAACCCTAAGGCATTCAGGCAGTCACTGCCTACATGTTTTACATATGTTTGGACGACCAACATTTTTCTACTAGATGGTCCTCTCCAGCAAATAGAGTTCCCCAAATTAAAGGTTTGTTGGGAGCTCCTTTGGCCGCAGTAGGCTGAAATACAAGGCAGCCGATACACTTGGCTCTGTCATTGCTGCCTGTGGAGAACTTAGAAAATACAGTCTAAATTTTCACTGTATTTTTTGGAAAATGAGCAGACAAGATTGGTTTCATAATGTGCGGTGAAAATTTGAACTAGTATTTTGTCCTTGTCAAGAACATCATTCCCTTTTTAAACGATAAAGGAAAGCTTCTGTGGAACTTAACATTGGGGAATTTAATCACATCTGGCTGAGAGTTACCTGTAAGATGAGCTTTGCTTACTCAGCCCTCATTTTCAAGAGAGGATGGTAAGTTTTTATGATTTATTGTTAGGACTTGGGTTCGTTATTTAATGTTTTACCCCCTACCCGCTCTGGGTCTTTACAGAGGTTTTGTGCAGTATAATAAAAGTCCCTCTTTTTCTGGGAGGGTATTTGTTTTTTTGAGTCCCTTAATGCTGTGTTGGATACTGATCTAAAATTGTTTCATAGAATAGCATCACGGAATGGTTTGGGTTGGGAGGGTCCTTAAAAGACCATGTTGCCCAACCTTGCCTGCAGAGAGCAGGGACATCTTCACCCACACCAGGTTGCTCAGAGCCCTGACCTAGCTGAAGATGCTTTCCTTGCCCTCTTGTAATTCTTGGTCAACAATGCAACCAACTACTGCAGGTTCTCCGTCAGTTGTACCGCTTGTGGTACCTCTGGTACATCTCCTGGCTTAGATGGGGCAGCATACTTGTAAGCAAGCCCGGGCTGCTTGGGAGCGAGCGATGCGTGGTGCGTGGTCCCCAGTGCAGGCTGAACCCCGTTTGAAGGGTGGGAGGAGATGAAAGGTGATTCAGTGGCGTGTTCAGCCCGGACTCCCAAAACCATTTTTAGCGACACTGAGTTTTCACCATACCCATGAGGCTGCAGCATGATCCTTGCTTGGTTTGTGAGCGTCATTCTTCAAGGGTAGCGAGCCTCTAGGTGACCATCCGGATGTTAGAAAGGTGGTCCTGTTCTCCTTCCTCTGAGGCAGGGACTCAGTTGTTAAACTTGGAGGAAGCATCGCCTGAAGAAGGACCTTTGCCTGTCCTTACTCAGTTTGGTTTTTTCTCCCTTGGTTCCTTATGTCTGCTCTGTGGAGGTGATGAACTGTAACTTTCAGTAGCCGACCTCCTTGAAGCTACCACCCTTATTTTTGCAGATTTTATTGTATTTGCCTGCTCTTGGACATAGCCATGATGCAGTTCTATGAGAAAGGAGTTTTTGGTGCCACGCTGCTGGCTGTCGAGGGTTGCTGATAGTTAGTATTGTCTAATCCCTGACTTCTGTTGGCAGTCAGGAATCGGAGAGAGGGTTTTGTCATCTCCCACGTGCTGCGCAAAGGTGAGAAGAGCTTCTTCCACCGAGAGCCACTGCGTGCCGATGGAGGAGTGCGAGGGAGCGTTCTGCGTACAAGCGGCAGCTGCTCGGTGTACCGCTGCAGCTCCGGCTTGTTTGGGGTCCTTCAGCTCATTCCTTCACTCCGATGGTGTTTCTTAACAAATGGCTCTTAATTTATAAGAATCCTGCCCTGGAATTTTCTTCTCAGTTTCTGCTCAGAGAACTGTTGGTGAAAAGACGCAGATGTTGGTATCCTCAGGATGTCTCAAGTGCCAAAGCTTTATTTGTGTGTGCTTTTCTCCACCTACTCTGTAATTTATAGCTGCTACACCTTGGTTGATTTTCCTTTTTGGTATGCCCGGGACTCCGAGATCCCTGCAATCGCAGCCCAACTGAAAACGTGGCAGTAGTGATCGTAATGAGTTCCTGTTGTGATAGGACATGGATGCAGTTTGGCTGATAGAAGCACTGATTGTGTCTGTCGCTAATGTAATACAGAACTGTCATAGCCTTTCCCCTCACGTGTAGCGTCTGCTTTTATTTTTAGCTCCTCTGCGACAGCTTTATTGGACTCCTCAGCCTGGACTTTTTAGCCCCACGACTTTTTAGATACGCGAGACAGCTGTATGTGATGGGAACGCCGCTGGGAACACGGGAGAGGGAAAACAAACAGTGGAAAATGCTCTTTGGAGTTTGCTGCTGCTTCAGTTCCTGAGAAACGGGACATTCTCTGTGAATTTGCTGCTGTATGGGGCAGATCGAAGAAATTTAATAAAATTCCCGTTCAATCTAAATGGGAGATGACAGTGTATTTATGGAAAGCATATTACATGTGACTGTTGTCTATACGCTTCTGAGCATTGAATCTCCGTGACGAGAATGTGGAAGGAATCGATTTTAATCTGGACACGTGTTTCACAAGGATAAGTGACCTTTTAGTGGCTTAATAGTGTATATGCAGCTAACTTTCATAATTGAAATCAAGCCTGGCTCTCTTACTGATAGATGACCTTCCCATAGACCACCAACATTTTATATTTAGGAATAATTCTGTATTACCCATGCTGAGTAGGATGCTAGATTTCTTATTAAAATGGTGGGTTTCATTCAACAACCTCCGCAGGTAATAATTGGGTTCAGCGGTGCAGTACAGGTGTAGAGGTTTGCTCGTCAGAGGCCACATGATTGAGAGACGATTCTTAGCTGCTGTTGGAAGAGGAGGTAAAGTTGGGGGCCAGAGCAGCTCTTTTCCATTTGCTCTCTTTCAGGAAGTTGTGTGTGTTCCTTTCTGGTGTGTCTGAGGCTGCCGTGGTTGCTTCTTCCGTAAGTTTTAGATAAAAATTCTGCTTGTGGGCTTACACTTGAATCTTACAGTAAAATTGGTTTGGAATGTGGCAGCTTTAGGGAGGACAAGTTACTGCAAGTGTTTGTCCTCAATGCTGTCTTGTCTGTCTTTGTTCTTGTTTTTAGAGGTAGGGATTTTTTTCACTTTGTTTTTTTCTTTTTAATCTATGGGGGCACAAATGATTTAGGCTCAGCCTAAATGAGATTTCCAGTGTAGTTTTTGTGATAGCTGTTGTTGGATTTCCCGGAGCTGGTTTGTTTGATTTTGGTTTTGTGTGATAAACAGTTGAAACCTATCTTCTCCCAGAATTTTGCAAGGAAATACTTTACAAAACCTTTGGCTTGGTTATATTGCTGGGAATGTTTCTTGCTTAAACTACCTTAGTACATGAGGACTTGAAAGTATTAAAAACACACTTTAGGGGAGCATCAGTAAAGTATTCACTAGTCAAGGTGCGATAAGTGGGCAAAGGGGAATGGTTAGAAATGGTGATGAAAATGGAACTGGAGGGCATGGATAAGTGTAGTGTGCTGGGGAACAAGCAGTGTGGTGTTTGTACGAGGAAACCCTGCCACACTTTGCCTTTGTCACAGTTATTTGAATAAAACTGTAACCATCTAAATTAAGGTGCTTTGGTTGAGGTAGCATATCTACTGTTTATATTGTGTTTTCCCAAAAGTGGGAAGAAAAAGCTATTCCTATGCACTAGCTAAAACTATACACAGATTTTTGCCCTCAGATAGAACTGTTGAGTTCTGCAGACATACTGAATGAGTATATTGGGGGAAAGAGGAGTTCTGCCTTGGGTTTTTTTTTTTTCTGCCTTGTGCTTTTCCGCTGTTGTTTTTTTTAACTCCTGCTCAGAATTTGAAAATGTTTTGAGTACTAAAAGCATGAGGTTTTTAGATCCAGTGTCTCTTTATCTCAGAACTGTATTTCTATTTTGTTTTCCAGAAAAGGTTTTCACTTATGTGGTGACTGTTCCAAACAGTTTTATGTAGAAAATGTGGTGTAAAAAGTAGTATACAGTGAGCACTTACAGGGGAACTAAGGTTGCTCAGCCAGGGTGTGTGAATCTGGTCCAGAAACACTGCTTTTTTGGTCAAGTGAGCAAAATAGAAACTGAGTTCTGCTTTTGGCCACCAAAGCTGTGTGCTGCCCTGTGTTCCGTTATGGCATTTCCAGTGCTGTGGTTTCACTTTAGCAATACAGTTAACTTAGTATGCGCTCCGGTCCAAATACTTCCCTGAGCTGGGTTCTGATAGTACTCTCAGGATAAAAATTGGAGTAGTTTCTTCATGGCTTTCAGGCTTTCTATTTTCTACCTCTCCTTACATGAAATTTCAGAATGTGATACAGCACCAAACTGCTGCAATTTGACTGTAAATATAGTTTGGCTGGAACGTAGTCTTCACCGTTGCTAGAAGCTGTGCCAAAGCCATCACTCGTGGCTTGGCACGGGTTAACGTGACTGGCGACTGCTGTTCCATGAGGGCAGTTGACGGCTGTTTCTCACCTCCTGACGTGGGATGGGTTTCGCTGGGTAGCGCAGCGGCTGCTGCGGGACCCGTTTCCATTGCGCCCATCGGTGCTGGAGTTGGTGCCTATCGCCGTTCGGGTGGAAAACGTCCTTGTATTGGTTCTGGCTCTGGCAGTGCGTTTCACACCTCCTGGTGGAAAACTGCATGCTGGGACGGACCTGAAGGATGTGGTACCTGGAAGGAAGGGATAAGGTGAGCATCATCTTCTTGTGATGGGCAGCACCCTGCGTTAAGAGGCGGCTTTCCTGTGTGGGGAGAGGTGGGGAGGGTGTGCTGCGGCGCCCGTCTTCTCTACTGATGGGAGGATCGAGGTTTTGCGAAGGGGCGGGCAAAGGCTGGAGGTGAGCGCATGTGCTCTGGGGGAACGCAGCCGTTAGGGAGGGGATTCAGGCCTGATGTTCCTCACCCGCGCACGGTGACTGCCTTCAGTCACCGAGGACGTGCCCATCCAAATATTGCCGCTCACTAGTCCATAGGGAGAAAACAGTTTCTGGGTAATGATGCGGGGTTGTCAGGTCCGGCATTCGGTGGTGGCTATATTAATATCAAGTGCCTCTTTTTTTTGGTTATTCACTTCTAAGACGGGGGTTCTGACAACCACAGCAATGGTTAGGAGGGGCGGGAGTCCTCGCCCTGACCAAATACGTGGCTCGGCATGATCTAGGCACGTTTCAAATGCCTTTTCCGCTGGAGATAGGTCAAGGCTGTGCACGTGTGTGTTGCATAGCAGCGATATCTCTCTCTGTGCCTTTTTTGGTGCAGCCTTTTAAGATCTGAGCGTTTGTCAGTTTGTCGTAAATGGCAGGGATGAAAGGGCTTAGGCATGACGTTCTCTTTCAGAAGCTCACTGTGGGACATGTCATACTCGTGTAAGTGCAATACACCTTAAAGTAATGGGTATCTGAATGCTGAAGACTGTATGGAGCAATTATTCGGATAGCGTTTCCCCCTCTGATTTTGTTTGTTTTAAATGAGGGAAAACTTTTGTCTTTTTCACTGACCCCTGTCTGGAAAACAACCGCATCTCTTCAAATCAGACCTGCTCAAGAAGTTAATCATCAGGGAGAAAACATGGACAGCTATCCATGGTGTTGGTGAAATGTTTATACTGCTGAAAAGTAGTGCACTGAAAAGTGCGCATTAGGAAGCGTTGGGCATAACGAAATACTCTAAGCAGTCGCTACAGCACCTTAAAATATTGCAATGTATAAAACTTTTAGGAGCCATTGGGAAATAATATTATTCTTTTTTTGTTTACATTTATAAAGCTTGATTTATGGGTCTAATGACGCCGTACAGTTAAGAGATCTTACTCTTATAATGCTTTTTTTAATTGTGCAAGGTATAACCCACGTGATTTAAAGAAAAAGAAGGGGAGGGGGAATTACATGCACAAAAAACCTTGTACAGAAACATGGAACTGTTAGACCTGTTTTTGTGGACCCATCCTTTCTGCGGTGCAAGCACTTGGGGGTCAGAGTGCGAAAGCTGGGGATGGGCTACGAACACGCAAACTTGGATATTCCCGCTCCCTGACGTTCAGCATCAGGGCAATACTGAAATCCAAAGTGATACCTAGCTCATAATGTCGTAGACAAACTAACAAAACTTGGGAAGGTCCTGGAATTTGGAGGGGTTTCATTCTAGTTCTGATTGCAAGCCTTCTTCTGTCATAAAGTAAACAAACTGTACGTGCTAGAACTGGGACTTTTTTTTTTCCATTTCCTTCAAGATATTTACAGCGTTCCATAGCTGATTTGCTGATATTAACATCTGCAACAGTACTTTTCTAAGGAATGTAATTAATATTATTCCACAGAGAATTAAATGTCCCCCGATTATTTATGACCTGATGAACTGTTTTCTGAACCAATACTCACACTCCAGGGTCAGGGTTCACGACTTGACTTATGTTAGCAACTCCGATGGAGGTGCGGACTCTTTGTAGTCACACGCTTCTAGCTGTATAGCACGTTTTAAAAATAAAATACTTGCAAATCTCTATGGCCTTAACTCTCACATAACTAAATGCATCAATGGATATGACTTTGCAACATCAGTTGTGGTATTGCTTGTTTAAAAAAAATTTAATTATTTCACCATCAAATAAATCTTTTCTCTCTTCTGTCTATACGTTCCAGATTCTCAATAAGTATTCCTATATATGTCTGTCTTTAAATTCAAACTTACATTAAAATACAAAGGGTAAAAAAAGCAGAGTATTACCAAAACATTTAAACACTTCTAAAAAGCAAATAGGAGGCTTATTTCACAAAGCTCTTCAAAGGAAAATCTTAATGGAATGGCTTGGAAGCTTCCAAAATCATTACTATTTTTTTCATAATTAATGACTCAATGAATGTAAACAAAATAATTGAATTGATTTTGGTATAATTTTCAAAAGTAGTTTAGGAAGTACGAACTGCACACGATTTCACCAGCAAGGTGTAAGAAATTACTCTTTTTTCCTTCAAATTGCATCTTTTACGTAGGTGACTTTTGTGGATGGTTTTTCAACTTAAAAAGGAATGAGGGTTCCTAAGATATGCTGAGATCTAGTGCAAAACTTTCTAGATCACACCACCTGTAAAATAACAAGCTTAGGTCTGTATTTTCACCTTATTTTTCTTAGGGGAACAAATTACTGTCCTGGTTTGACAATAACCTAATGCTGTTCTCATCTCTGGAAGTTGCAGGGCAGACATTATTTCCCGCTTCTGATGTTACCGTGTACAGGATTGTTAGTTTTTAAGGTATTTGAGAAAATAACGAGTAGGATTCAAGCCTGTTTTCAACAGGGAATGCGGACATTATTAATTTGTCAGTACCGAGTTCCAGTGCTCGTATCAGTGACCTGCTCTGAATGGCTAATTGATCAGGCTGGTACAAGTAGCTGGCATGGATAACTGATTTTTTAGCTTGCCCATAGAGACAGTTGTGGCGACAGGAGACAGGCAGTGGCGATGTTTGCATTGGTGTGGCTCCCAGGGCACAAATTTCCCTGATTTCATCATGAAATTGTGTAATTCCCAATATTGGGTGAGGTTTTGAAAGATGAAGTAACCCCACGAGTGACACAAAGCAGAGCAGTGCCTGTCTTGGCAATGCGCATTTGTTTGTTTTCTGCTTAAATGTTTTGCCCTCATTATGATTCTTGTAAATGGGTCCAGGAAGGCTGAGGAACTGTAAACAGAAACCATATGTGACAGAACCTGAACTTACAACTTTTATTTTCCTTTTTAAAAAATGCTGCAGGTTTTCTGAATTACAGAGCACTTCTCGCTACTATTTAGCAATTCAGAACTACAGCCGTAGTAAGATGGATGAGGTATGAGGTCTTATATTGGGGTAAGATTTACTTCTTGGCAAAATTTCAGTTTCTTGGGTTGACCAATTGCCAGTAAGCTTGTTTGGGGATACGGATGGAAGCTGAGTACTGTGCTACCTTTCACCAAACGTCGTAAAACTACTATTTTATACTGGCGAGTACACATGCAGCAGCATGTAAACTCCTAATAACAGAATTTTAGTTTAATGTCATGGTTTTTTTTTTTATTGTGATACATTTAAGATGTTGGGCCAGACCCACAACTGCTGTTGTCTGCGTAGCTCCACGGGAGTGAAGCTTTATGGAGAGGTGTGACATCTCTATGGATGTGTGTGTCAGAGCTGCAAATGTGGTTCCCTTCATATTTATTTTTTTTTTCCCCCGTCAGCGCAGCTCGCAGTCTTCCCTGTGTGTGTGGTTAGGACTAAAAGCATTTTAATAATTTTGAGTTGCAATGTGAGTGTTTTCTGTTAATGAAATAATTGCTGTATCTCGAGTTAAATAAACTCGAGTGCCAAAGGTTAAGGAGTTGCTTATCCCAGGGTAAAGGTATTAATCATATTTAAGAGAACCCTGGTACTTTATTTAAAAGATCATGCTCGTGCTCTCCATCTTTCTCTGTTAGCAACTAAGAATCTTCTTCTGTACGTGCGAATGTGTTTTCAAAAACTGTTCATCTGTTTTTCCTCAAATTTGGCCATAGCAACGTTTACCTTGTCTTTCCTACCTTGTCAGTTCAGCTAATATGGAGGAAAAAAAAAAAGAGTCTTCCTTCACCAGGAAAACTTAAATTCAACCAAGAATTCAATGGCTTTTGTATCTTGAGAAAGATAACTTCCGTAGGCTCTGATACGAGTGGCATGCCCACTCATTCATTAGCTTTCACAGGTCAATTGGTTGTATGAACCTTTAGCGCAACGATCCTGACTCGGTCTAACCTCAGTATGCTTTTCAGGTAATGAGATTTTTATCCCTTTGGAGCACAGTGGAACTAAGTGAAAGAAGTAATTCCATAGCTCAGCAGAACAGAAAATACGAAGTCTTATTTTACTGTAAGCAAAGCGTTCTCGGGCAATAGGAGGAACGCTGCTTCTGCAATAGCTAAGTAACTGTAATGGGGCAAAAACGTACTCTCTCAAATGCATGCACAGAAATACTTTCTTCAGTCACTTTGTGCCAAAAGCTTTTTCTTTTGTATCTCGGAATTCAGATCTAAACAAAAAGATTAACAAAAAAACCTCAAGCTGCTGTGAATTCCCTTGTAATGATAGGTATCCTGCCTAGAAATCCACTCCCGAGCCTTGCAGTGTGTGGCATTTGTTTTGGCAGCTGTTTCAAAGCTTTCAGAAATTTCTGGAACGTTTTGGGCAGCAGCTGTGAGCCTCAAGTAGCGGTGGTAATTACGTCAAGTCATAGCTTGCAGTTTTCGATTCCTTCTCGGTCCGCTCTCCCAGCAGAAAAGGTCTCAACTGCTTTTTTTCATCTCTCTTTTTTTCCTTTCTTTAGCTGTTAACCGATGCACTGCTTGACAAATCTCTTGTTGCTTACAGCCCTAAAATGTGACCGTGTTATGGCATTATCTGTCCATGGGGTCAGGATTCAGCCCGCTATCTGAAAGACATCATCTATTTTGCTGGTACGGCGTTAAACCCACATGCTGGGGGTCTCCCGTGCTTTTCCTGCCTGGCAGATTGCAAATAGCTTAATGTTTTCTTTCAGAAATCTCAGGCACATATCCCACCCTTCGCAGTGGTCCTGAGCGCTTCCAGACAAGCTCCAGATGCTTTTACTTGCTACCACCTGACTGCCATAACTTATGTCCGTCAGCATGTCCACTGGTCTTGGAAGAAGTTTGGCTAGGCCAGAATTCATCAAATATAAACTATTGTCCCTAAAAGTATGTGGATAGGAAGCCACAGTTTTCAGACAGCTTTGGGGCTCTGGGAACAGCCTTGGTGTATCTGAGATGCTGATAGCTCGTTAGAGGGGTTGCAGTGTATCTGGGAACTCGAGACCTTTTGGCAACGGGAGTGGATCCTTCTGCTTCAGTCTAGCTCTCATAGCGTTTTGGGAACCCGAATTTGTGTTAGCATCCTGGTGCCCGGGGATATCCCATTTGGGCCGGTCTCCGTTGGGTTATTTCCGCACGAAGCGCTCAAGCAGTGCTGAAGCCTGCGTGCTGGCACACGAGTTCGGTGGTCTCGTAGTGCAGACATTACCTCGGTAGCGGTGTGTTGGTCCTTGGCCCCAGGACCAATCAGTTGCAGTTCTGGAGTTCAGCTCATCCTGGGACGAGTCCCAGTAGGCAGCGTGGATGCAGGGACCCATCCTTAAAGCCGCGTGGATTCACTGGTGGTGCATGTCACTGCACCAGTTGACTACTGGAACTCTTTGGTTTACTACTACAGATACCACCTTTTGGGGTTTTTTCCCTTTTTTTTCTTCTTCCCCGCCCTGGGGTGAGAACTCCAGATGAGGTTTTGTGGGATGTTTCCCGCCGGTGGCTCAGCACACTGCTCTCCCCCTCGCTGTGTTGTGTTTTCGGCTTGCTGCTGTGAGCAGCTTTCTTCACACCTTCTTACGGCGCTTCAGCCTATTTTGGCTCTGTGTCTTTGTGGGGCACGGCTTTTGCAGTTCAGCCTCTCGGTGACTGGGCTACTGCACTCTCCATCTGCCTGAGGGGCTCGGAATGAAAACATGAAGTTTTTTTGAATCTGAAAGCTTGTCTTTTCCAAGAGGGGGGGGAAAAAAACCCCAATGTGTTGGGAGGAAAGGGGGAGAAGACAGGAGTGGCTCCAGCCCTTTTGTGTATTGTCGGCAGTCTCTTGTTTTGCCTACGCGGACGAGGCTACTGGTGTCGGGCAGCAGAATCACTGAACGCTTCTCCATGGTAGGTGGAAGAGACGGTCCCTAGAGCTGTGTTTTATTGCTAGACCATTAGCAAATATGTAAGCTACTGAGCCAAATAACAAGAGATCAGATTTTTTTTCTGTTGCTTTGGTGGAGAACCAGTTTCTAAATAGCAAATTATTTCAATGTGGTACAATGGAGACTTGATGTCTTCTGACTGTTTTCAGTCTCTAAGACATATTTCTTGCAGTGTCAATGGATTAGAGAAATAAGATGGCAGAAGCACGGGGGTTCAGTGCTTGAGTCCAGAGATAACCTAGCAATCTGCACAAGTCCCATTCTAAATACCCATTTTGTGGCATAATGAGGGTTGAGGTTCCTGGTGCTGGTTGGAAAAAGTGAACAGCTGTATGTTATCTTTTTGGCTGTGCTAGCTAGGTTGTGTGGAACTTGGCCTGGAGAAGCTGTGGAGATGGATGTGTTGAGTGCAATTTTGTGAACAGGCTTGGCAACCAAAGTTCTTCTAAAAATGACCAAAAACTTTTTATAGCTTGGGGCACGGGTTTTGATTTTTATATGGTGGATGCTCAGCACTCGTTGAAAATCAGGGTCACTTGAAAAGAGACAAATGGAGTTAACTGTCTGTAGTCACTTGGAGAAATATATCCCGCTGTGTTGCCTGCTGTAGCTTTGAATCCAAGCGTGTGACCAAAAGATAACTAGATTTGTTGGTTTTAAGTGTGATGTTATTTGGGTTGTTGCAGTGGGCTTATGTGCTAGTTATGAGTTATGCTTGTTCACAGCTCAGGATCCTGCTGTGTGGCAGCTTTGTTAGATGGAAGATTCGTTGTCTTCGCAGCGCTTTCCCTTCTCTCAACTGCTATCACCAGAAGCATCTCGGTGCTGGCCCAGAGGGGCTTCCTGCAATTGGGTCTTTGGGTGGGACTTGAGTTGCACAGGGCTGAAACACAGCCCGGATTATCCAAAGGAAAATGATGTATTTTGTTTTGGGTCTGTGGCCGGTGTCTTACGGGGAGATTGCTGCTTTCGCGTTGTTTCCTATTGTGAGGTCGGAAGTGATGGCTGTTCCAAGTGCCTCCGCCTCCTTGTAGCCTCTGAGAGTGTTTATTTTTAGCCTTTGCTTAAGGAATAGCTTGGCGATTCGGAGGGAAGGTGAAAAATTAGCTCATTAATTGACCGTGATGGTTTCTGTGGTCATTTGTCTTGGAGGCAGTGAGTCTCTGAAAGGATCACAAAATAAATGCAGTTTAGAGCGGCATGAAAAGGTTACCTAGAACTTTCATAATGAAAATGACCCATAGTACAGGATAATACTGGAAAAGAAGTGGCATACGCTGACGGTTATGAAGCAAAGTAGTAAAATAGCAAAAATATTATCAATTAGGTAAGAGCCTGAAGACTCATTGCAAATCCCACTGCGTTTAAATGAAGGGAACTTCAGCCCAAGTGAAGCACAGTTGTACCAGTTATCATTTTAGAAAGAAAAACATGTGCGGAATATCTTGCTTTTAGACTACTTTTAGTCTCTTTTAAATGGTGTACTTGCTAAGATTTTACAAATAATTGACGGTGTCTGTGTCATCCAATAGAAATATGCTATAGTGCCTTCTGTCCCCAGAACACTTGGGGCTTGCTTGCATTTACTCGCCTCACTTTCTGCAGGTCCATGTAAAGGTATTATTTAAGTTACTGTTTATTTTTACTTCTGTAAATCACTTTTGCTAGAGGGAGATAGCTACAGTGAGGTAAGAAGTATGAATATTTTCACAGAGCTTCTTTTTGTTTAATTAACATGAGTATCAGCATTTCAAAATGAAACTCTATCTTTTTTTTGACTGGAGGGTAAAGTCTAACCCAGCTGCTAACTCCAATCCAAAATGGACACACACACACACACACACACACACACACCCCCTTTCATCTCTGTCAGGATGATTCTATTCCCAGGAAAAACACAGGCCGATTCGTGTAAACACATAATCTTTGAAAATCCTGAGCAAAAGATGATGTAAGTCTGTAACACCAGGGAAAAGTATTTGATTGATTATTGTTTTGGCTTTTGCCTGTTACCTTGGGGATGTGGCTCAGGGAGGGGAGGACCGCGTAGGTGCATCAAGTTCCGCAGAGCATCGTTTCAAGCTCAATAAACCTCTGGGTTGTCCTGTTGTAGTGCTGCGTGTTGGGTGGTTCTAACAGAGTCCCATCAGAGTTTGCAGACAGCTGAAGACAAATTCTGTCGGTCTGTTACTGCTCCAGGCATCTCGGTTTGGAATGGTGCAGCAGCCGTGGACGAACAGGGTGGTGGCTTTATACGTCAGGTCAGGATGGAGGTGGGCTCTTGGGGACACCCAGAGGGGTCAGTTATAGCTAGAGGGGATAACCAAACGTCTTTCATTTTAGTAGGCACACACAGATGGTGCTTGGTTTTCTCACTGGTGTAAGAGTGCTAGTAAAAATATAAGCGTAACACGAACTTAAAAGCGTTTTTTTTCACAATAGCGTCACTGGAAAACTTGGTGTTGAAATAGCAGAGCGCCTTCAGTTGGCAGGTTCCATCATCGCCCTTGTTCGTTCCTTACAATCCATCCAAGAAGTGCAGAACGCTTTCAAAGGGAAAGGGTTTCTGTGTACGATATGCAGTTAAGGTGGAGTGAGGCAGTATGATAAATGCAGGAACCGGTGGGTAATCCTGCATTATGCAGAAGGATGAGGAACCTGAGGGCACCGATGGTCCTATCTGGCCTCAACTGTGTGACGCTCGCAGTGCAGGTGACCGCAACTCCTGAAGGCAGGAGGCAAAGTCCGAGTGATTTCACTCTTGTCTGTTTTGCGCTCTCCTGAGCGGTTCCCCTGGTGGTTTTTTTCTTCGGTCTCTCTCAGTGACCTGGAAAGTCTGTCTCTTTGATCAGCTAGTGAGTCCTTTTCAAAATAATTTTATTCTACACTACCAACCCACCATGCACCACACCTGTGCCTTCCTCTACCCAGCTCACAGTCAGCCTGCGGGGTATTTTTCAGATGAACACCCAGGTGAATGCTTGCAAACAAACACACTGTGCTTCAGGGAGCAACTGTCTGAGCTTGGCATTGCTGTGCACTGGGGTTGACTCGGCATGCGGGCGGCTGCGTTTCACCCCGTGGCTATTGCCCGCTGCATTAGTGGTAATTTCTTCGGGTGTTAAATATCTGTGGTTGAATACTGCCTTATGTTCTGTGTGTTGCCATCACTTGGTGTACGTTACGCTCCCACCCTCATGTTTGGGCTGTGATCCTGTCTGTATTTTAGGGCAAGAGAGGTTATCGTCTGGAAACCAAATTTTGGGTTACTGAGATGGATTCCAAGTACTGTCCTGTCCTTTCCTGCAGACTGCGTGGCACGTAGAGCAGTGGCGTGTGCCATTTTCAGCGTAGGTGCTACGCCAAGGTTAGAGGGCAGCGGAGACCTTTTCGTTTGTTGGAGCCACCCAGCCTTCGCTGGGTGCCTGGGCTGTGACCTGCTGCGCAGCTGCTGCCGCCCCACCATGGGCTGGCGGGGTGCTGAGGGCTGGCAGATGGTGGCAGGCGGTGGGCATGTGTGGGCAGCTGTGGCAGGGCCACTGTAGCTGCCTGCGGCCACCAGGCAGCCTTCAGCGCTGGGGACAGAGCCTCGGTGTGCACGTTGTTGCTGGTACCGCTGCGGGTGTTGTGCGCGGTGCTGCGAGGATGCTGCAGTTGCAAACCGTCGGCACGGTGGTACCCGTCAGCTCTCTCCGTGTCGGCAGTACGGGCAATTGTCTGATTAAGAAAGGCCAAAGAGTGAAACGGCAAAAATGTTTGGGTGTATTGGAACTGAGGTCACTAGGATGTGTCCTGTAGCCCCGGTCTACAAAGGGTTCAGTTTAAGCTACCTCTGTTAGGTCCTTAAGCTGAGAGTTAAAATAGCTCTAAAAGCATTTGTGTCGGAAGCGAGGAGGAAAAGGAGGGAATCAAGATAGATCTCTTGT
Organism: Pluvialis apricaria; assembly: GCA_017639485.1. Lineage (NCBI taxonomy): Eukaryota > Metazoa > Chordata > Aves > Charadriiformes > Charadriidae > Pluvialis > Pluvialis apricaria. The sequence goes on from CM030010.1 coordinate 84,840,769, forward strand.
TATTACTGATTTGCATTTTTCCTTTGGTTTTTCCTATTGTAAACGTGATGATACAGTACTCTCTCCCAATTCCCACAGCTAAAATAAATAGTAATTGCAGTTTCATGGAGTATTTTTTTTTGGCAGAAACATTGAAAAAAAAAATCCATTGTACGAAAAAGAAGAGTCGCCAAGAGAGAGGGATGGCTTCCAGCTCTCAAGACAATAAACTTCTTAACAACTTTGCTGGTCCATTGGATATCAAATTTATAAATCCCTAGGTGCTGATGAGGTGGTTTCTGGGCATCAAGGACCGTAGTTAGCCTTCAGCCAGTGACTTTCCTTGCTCGAGAAACTGTTTGCTTTCCTTGGCAGATGGGAAGTGAGGAGGAGGCGGGAGCTTGCTTTAAAAGGTCAGGTTTTTTGATTTGTCAGTACACAGCGCTGTTTCACAACTGTGTATTTTTTTTTCCCATATGGTAGTGGTTTCTTTTTTTCTTAATAGTAGCAATAAAAAAGAATCAATTCACCAATAAATCAGTGCTACAGTGTGTATGATATTAATTAGTGTTGACAGCTTAAATCTTCTCTGCTGAGATGGTTATGAAAGGAGGTCGTCTTGATAAAAGCATCAGCAAGTTGCTGAGAAATAAAGTTGTTCGGAGCAATGAAAGATGGAATCTGCAGGTAAAGAAGGTCCTGTGAAATGTTCATGACACTTGGCTGATGCTCAGCCTGGTCTTGCGCAGGAGACGCTAGCTGATGTTACTGAAGGCTTGCTTAAGTTTGGGCTAAAGCCCATTTCTTTCCCACTCTCTTCAGAGACCTCTTCATCATCTTCTCCATCGCTAGTCTTCAAGAAATCTAAACGTCAGATCCATGGCCAAACAATTGCACATGGGTGAAAGCTGAGGCAACTTGTTAGTAATTATAGGTAAGAATTCCTCCAGAAACTAAATGTTTGTTTAATGAAGCTCAAAGGAAAACAAACAGCTAAAGGAGTGCTGGCTGGTAGAGAAAGGAATACATGTCCATCTAAACTCTGCCCTGGTACCGGCACGCAGAGGAAATGGCTCTATTGTTCTGTAACCAAGCGGAACTGCCTAACCTGAGTGCCCTGAGAAGCTGAGACGCTGCGTGGTGGTGGTGGTGGTCCTGCTTCTGGTCTTTGTTTTGCCGCTGGCAGCCTACAGAAGTGCCCACCAGTTGCATGGACCGTTTGGGATGGTTCTGTGTGGGTTGGGAGCTTCTTGTCAGACCTGAGCCAGGGGTTTTCCCTGGGTGCCGGGGTGGTGCGGCGCTCCCTGTGACTTTCTGTCCATCCTCGCTAGCCTTCCTGTAGCACAGCCACGGTTTCTTTTAATTTCTCTGATATTATCTCAATTGATCTGTAATGTGATATAGCTCTGGTGTGCCTGATGTTTTGTTTACTCCTGCCTGTTCGATTCAAGCAGTAGCAAGTCTTCACTGAACTGTCTTATAGTCCCTCACCTGCAATTGAAGTGCTATTTGGTGACACATGGTGTTACCGGAGTGGTTTCTGACAACTTCCTTTCCCAAAAGCTTTTCCGTTGGTGTCTGGGCACAGGTGATCTGTAAGGTGTCTCTTGCAAAGTTTTAATTTCACCAAATTGCAGGGTCAGGTTGATACTCCTTTGGAACTCCAGCTCTGCTTTTTTTCTTTTTTCTTTGTTTGTTTTATGTAAGATGGTAACTTGTAAGGTTAATCTGTAGATGTACATCTGTTAATCACTGCTCCAGAAACTAAACTTTCAAATATGCGTAATGGTGTATATATACTGCTCACTGTTTGCTCCAATCGGGGAAGTTACTACTGCAGACTTTCAGCTCTATGCAGAATAGCTCATAAGCGCAGGGCAAAATCGGTGTTTATCGGAAGCCTGTTGAAAAGATGGGTTCTGATGAAGTGGAAGCTGCCTTTTTTAACAACGGTAAATCAGGACAGCGAAGATATAGCCTTGTGACAGCTTCCACAGTGAAGCAGATCTTCCAAAATGGAAGAAGGAGGTTCCTCTTGACACTATGAGCTGTACTAGGAAATGTGTGAAGCCTCGATACTGCAAACCGTACTGCGCATAAGATGCATTTAGTGTCTGAGTTGGGCTTAGTTTTTCTTTTTTTTTTTTGTTTTCTTTTAAAAATGGCGGCAAATTGGATGGATTTAGGTAATCGTGGCTTAAAGGATGCTGTGTCTCACTATTCAGTGTCATTGCGGTTTGAACTCTGTGTATTGTTTCATTAAAATTGAAAAAAGATGTCACTGTGCTATAACCGAGCCGTGTGTGTGTCATTGCGTATGGGTCTTGGCGATGCTGATAGAGCACCCTTGTCCCTCCTTCACCCCACCCTGCCTGTGGGTGGCAGGGCAGCCAGGCGCTGCTGAAGGATGGGAAGCAGAGAAGGTTTTTAAGGAAAGGTGGAGTTTCTTATTGGAACGTAAGATTTGATTGGATAAAAACACAATCTTTCAGGCACCCACACGCTTATTCGGGTTCAAAATAGGAGCCACAAATGTCAAGTGAAGTTGGCTACAATAGTGATTAAACACGGATTTACTGCTGGGATAGTATTGACCTCTCTCAGGGAAAGGAAGGCTTTGGGAATCTAGAACTCTTGACAGGAAAACGAAAATTCGATACTCGATTTCTTATCTGTCCTTTACATCTAGTTAATTGAGGTGTTTTAATCCATATGTTAGTCTTCCTTTTGTTATGTTTACAGTGCAGCAGATGCACTTCTGAAACAGCTTCGCACTGATGTATTTCTGTGTAACAGCTGGTAAAGTGGTCAGAGATTGACCACATCATCAGAGTTGTGAAGCTTAGATGCGGGTTTTTCACTCAGTTTGAGGACATTATCGTGCTTGTCTATATTTAAAAACTTACCGAAGAGAATTTTTCAGTTTTTGTGGCAGTCTTTTATTTGAAACTTGATACATTATGCACTTGATAAAAATATCTTCATTGATGCTGCATTCTATATACTTATTGAGAAATGTTACTGCTTTTTATTGAAATATTCATATCGAGGTAGCGGGGGGGACGTAATAATCGTGGGTTAGATGAGTGCTGAACTCAGAGGTGCTGGTTTGCCCTGGGTTGCTTAAGAGCGCGCTACTTTGGGCGTTAAAAGGAGAAGAGCTCCCGGTGAAGCTGCGTCAGTGCAGGGTTTAGGGAGCTTACGCGCTTCCTCCTCGTGTGCGTGAAGGACACTGGAGTGAGTGCAGTGACCCTGCAGGGGGAGGAGGGCTTCGGGTTGTGCTGAGAGACTTGTAGATACCATTTTAAAGAATCGTGGTTTTGTTGAAGGGTTTGTCCAATATTCAGTGCTTTTGTCCATCTGATGAGTGTTTTACATTTTTAATGACTGAGTTCTAGTGCACTATGTTAAAAGGCTAACAAGGAAATTTTAGTAGATGTTGTCCTTCCTTGTGATTTTTTTTTTTTTTTTTTTGCCAATTTTTCTGGAGCAAAATTGCGGTGTTTTTTTTTCTTTCATGCATTGTACTTAAGCATACAGAAACTATATTGACCCTGTCACACTGAGCAGTCTAAGTATGTAGTAGTTCATCTGGTTAGTTGCTGGCAGAAGAATAAGGTATTAAATTGGTTTAAATTGAAATTGGTACAGTGTGAAAATTTCGTATTTTTATGTAAAAGTGACTTTGGCTATAATTCTGAGGATATAAAATAAGCGCTTAGATTACTCTGCATATATAATTGAAAATGTGTATTAGTAGCAGTCACCTTTTGATAAACTACTATTATATTGTACATCTGCAGTAGCGATGAATTTTTAAGAGTGGTTTAAGGGTGTGTAAAAGCAGAACAGGCAACAGACAAATTAGCTACAATAGGGTGAGGACTGTCTCCTTAAATTAACATAGCACTTGGCCAAACAGTGAACCCAAAGACTGTGGCAATAGTTAATAGTAATAATTATACTTTTTTGGTTTTTCTTTTTTTTCTAGGTCGCTAGCAAGTGTAGGAAAAGAACTGAAAGATAACTTTTTGCGGGCCCTGGCAGAAAGAGAGGAAGCCAATCGTACTGGAAAAATTTCTGTGAGTACCTGTGAGAACACAGTCCTCTTCATATCTTAAAAATAAATCTGAGTAGGAAAATGAGTTTTGTACAGGAAAACTTCAGGTGGAACATTTGAAAAAGATTATTTGCTTTAGGAAAGATTTCTTGAAACCTAGAAACTTGTTGATGTTAATTTGTTTTTAAATAAGCAAAGCATATGGAAACACTACCCAGAAGTCTACAAAAGGTAAGTGATGAGCTGAAGGATACAAGAGGAAAAACATCTAGTGAAGTGTGTTTTGATTTCATAAACAGTTGTACGTTCCTGCTTTGCAAAATGCCTTCCCACGTGTGCTTTGAAGAGAGGAAGATGCGGTGGGATTGTTGGGAGCAGCTCTTTCAAACCCATTCACACTGGTGCTACGGAGTTTCCCTGCTGAGTTTTGGTGGGGTGTGTGATGTGTTGGCTCTGCTGTAGGAAAGCGTGATGGATGTGGCCGCGTGCCCCCCGACTCGGCCAGCTGGTACGCGCTAGCCAGGCTGGCCGGCACCGCGGTGATGCTGGTACAGCTCTCTCGGGAATCTCTACTGCGTTGTCGGTGGCTCCATGGCCATGTGGGTGTGCTCGGGGGACAGCGTGCTGAAGTCTAAATTGCGACTTGTAAATATCACTAGAGCAATATCCTTCAGTTTAAAGGGAGCATGGTGCTGTAGTCTTGGCTTGTTAACAGCTTTAGTTTTGCACAAAGAAGAGTTTGTGCCTGCGTGCTGCACGAGGGGGGAAGCTTTGAGTTTCCCCATTTAAGTTCAGTCTGGTTCCATTTACACTTCGTAACGCAACTGAAAATGAGCCCAGAATGGTCATCCTGGTCTTACTGCTGTGTTTAGATAGAACAGTGCTGTCTCTTGCCGCCTTTATGGGGTAGTGGGAGCCTGGATTTCTGTCTATTAGGTTGCCTCCCATGTTAAAGAAAAACAGTAAAAGTACCTGCAAAGGCAGTGCTGGGCGTTCTGCAAGTCAGAAGTGATGGTGATCTTATTTCCCGGCTCTGCTTGCTTAGGAAGTTGATCAGGCACATGCTAATGAGGTTTTTTTCCTTTCCTTCAACTCTCCTAATTGAAGTAAAAGCATAACTCCCCTCCCTCCCGTAATCCTCGGGTTGATATTTATTCTTTTATGGCTAGCTAATTAATCTCTAGAACTTGCAGAGGAAATGCTGCCTGAAGTGTGGTTCCACAACTTATGTGAGCAAGCTTTCTCGTAAAGCTTCAAACACCTTGTGGTTTCAGCTGCCTGACAAATACCCTGGGAACTGTGCTTCTTAGGATATTTAGGGATTTCTGTGGGAGAAAAAGGACACAAAAGGTTAAATGTATGGCAGAAGTGAGGTGGGGTGGAACAGCGCTGTCATGGTTTAGCCTTGGAAATGGAAGCACTCTGACTTATTCCACATATTTACCATAATGGGTTTTTTTTAAAAAAAAAGGCAATTTCTTATTGTAGCACCTTACTCTTGGAGTTCCCTTTCTGGCTGTATTTTTCAGACTATCCTATAGAGGAAATGTAATTTATTCATTTTACAGATGAGGGCACTACTGATTTGTGCAGAGCCCTTTCAGCACAGCGAAGGGTGCCCAGTGTATACCCACAGGTATTCCTGGCTGTCCGTGCGGGCAGCAGGGCAGAGCCCGGCGCTGGAGCAGCCTGGCACCTCCCAAGGGGCTGATTCCAGTGCCCTTGGTGCGCTCTGGGGGTGCGCCTGGGTCTGGGTGGGGCACTGGGAAGAGTTGAGGTCAGTGATACGTGTCACGCTCTTGTGGACGTGGTGCAGTGGCATTCACTGAGCACCCGAACTGGATCCAGTGAGTCTGGGAACTCCTGGAAGCTTCTACCAGAGGTTCCCCTTCTTGGGCGAAACTCGACCCACAGAAACCTGGACAGAAAAACGTATAATTAGTTTCATATGCTTAAAACTGTTATTATTTTTTTTAAAACTCTTTGGGTTTGCTAAACCAGAAGATGGTTTTTTTGGTGATTGGGTTTTTTTGGTTTTTTTTCCCCCTTTTTCTGGTGCTCTGAGGCACGTCTTTGAGTGTTGGAGCTCGTCTGGTTCCCCTCTCTGCTTCTGTGCTGTGTGTCTTTACAGCGCTGTCGCAGGGGCTGTTGAGACAGGCAGGCGGGAGCCCCCGCTGCTGCATTCAGCAGGGCTTGGGTTCAGAAGGCACTGGTAAGGTTTCGGCGCTCTGCCTGGAGAGTTAGACGCAGGTCTCTGAAAAATGAAGGTACATAAATTACGAGCTAGCCTTGAAAATTAAAATAAAAAATAAATAGCAAGTGTCCCATCAAAATGAAGACAGCTGGTCTCCGTTCCCAAGTCTCCTGCAATGACACCATCGCTGGGCCCCCAAAACACCCTCTGGTGATTTATCAGAAGCTTTTGGAGCAGGGAGTGTTATTACAGCTCTTCAGTACGTACTTAGGTATAACGAAGTATATTGAGTGTGCAACTTCAGCCTCAGCTCTGATTCTCCTGCAGGTTGCTGGTTTACAGGAGACCCCATAATGTTTTCTTTAATACACTTCAATGTGGGAATGCGTTGCAAACGGTGAGCTAGAACATAAACCTGTCGGCTGCTATCATGAACATACACAAAAAGCGTTTTTGTGTTTCACTATTGCGCACCTAATGCAGAAACAGAGAAGGTATTCCCTTATGAAACCATGTTTGGGTTTGTTTTTTTTATTTTCCTCAACGGTGCCACCTGTATTGTTAAGAGGGCTATAGACACTTCTGTATGTTTTTAGAGGTTGTGCTTGGGTTCTAACATCATGTATGCTGGTTGCTGGCAAGACCAGCCTGCGCAAAGAAAACACTGCTTATTTGGAAAGGTGAAACTGCTGCCAAGCAATGCTGACACGGCAGGATCCTGTCTGTGCTCAGTAGGTGAGACACTTCCATGGTTTCTGAGCTTCTCTGTTCAGTGTGTGGTGTCTGGAACCGGCTCCTCCTGTTGAGATGAAGGCAGTGCAACTCATGGGGCTTGCTTCCAAGTTGTGCAAGTTGGACTCAAAAACATGAGAGAGACAGCAGGGAGTCATGGTAGGACCTCCCATCCTCCTGTGAATGGCACCAAGTGACTTGGGTCTGTCTGAGCCAGTCAGCAAGGTAATTAAATCCTTGGGATTCCTTACAAAAGGCTGGTCAGTGTAAGACTAACTTTTCTCAGTCCGTCCAGATAAGTCTGTATAAGGCTTTGTGGTCTACCTCAAAGATCACCGCACGTGTATGTGACAGTGTTGTCAGGGTGGTGGTATTTGCCGTGGTGGTGCTCAGCACAGCAGGAGTTGGTGCTGCTCGGTGGGGTCACCCGCTTTAGAGCTGTTCTTCGGGGTTACTGCAGAAATGGGAGATGGTGAAGAAAAGGATCTAAAAAACTTCAGCAGCTGAATGAGCGTGATCTTGACAAAGCTTTTCGTAGTGCTTATTTTGCTCCAGTGTCGCCCACAGCAAGGCTCAGCCCTTCACGTAAGGGGCTCCTGTGGGTCACAGGGATGGGGTGTTACATCTGGGAGGTGCAGTGCGTGGCGTCAGTGCGCTCGCCTGATGTTGCTGGTAGGAGCTCTGCTGGTATGGCAGGGCCTTTGGCAATCAGCCTCTGCCAGAAGGCAGTTTTCTGCTTGTCTTCTCTGGATATGCAACCAGCCTGTCCTATTTGTGCACCCCCCCCCCCCCCCCCCGGCAACAACAACAACAAAAAACCACCACGCAATATCGAAGACCACAACAGTAGAACAAAACCAATCAAACCAAAACTAACTCAACAAAACCAAAACAAAAAAGCAGGGTAAAATGTCTCCTACTTTTCTCACATAAGAGTGGGAGGAGGAGGATTGAAAAACATCCAGTCTGGAAACCGGTGCTTTCCTGTCGCTGGAGGAGAATCTCTCCCAGCTCTGCTGTGGTGCGATGAGCTCAGGTTCTGACTTCCTCTCCCTTTCCCATTGGCTTTTGCAGGGCATCCCTATGTCGAGTTGATCTGGGAGGTTAATTCTCTAAAAGGAACCTGTCATGATGGAAGCGTTGCATGTATTTGCTTATTAACCAGTTCCATTCAAACACTTGATCCACAAGAGTTTACGTGAGAAATAAGATGGATGGGGTCAGTTTTAAAACACGAGCTGCGAGGTAAGGCAACAACGGGCTGCTGATGGGTTTTGGCAGTGCTGGTGAATTCTCTATGTTCTCATAAAGGAGAATTCACCTGAAATCTGACGCAAGCCTTAGGATCAGCTGAACTTGGCAGGCAGAGAGGTCTTGACTTCTTTACACAGGTGTGTGTTTACCCTGTCTCGCCCTCGCCTATACTCTGGTATGCATTAAATGGTACTGGTTTATTCAAGGTGATAAAGGGCTTCGTGGATATCATGGTTGGTATTTACAAAAGCCTTAGGAAATTATGCAATGCTGGGGAACACCTTTCCGTGTCCCAGAGCAAGGTGCTCGGCTGCGGTGTGAGCGCCGGGGGGCTGACGTTTGAGGGGAGGCGGGGGGCAAAGGGGCTGCAGCTGTGCTGACGGACCTGAAGGCACAGGTACCCCGTAAGGGTGGGCTTGTTGGGTTTCATGGTGACTGGAACAAGTTATGGTTAGGTTCTTGCGGGCATTGGTGCCGGCATCAACAGTGTTTAGGCACTTGAGATAATTAGGTGGAATCTGTGGAAGTTAGAGACATTCGTAAGCTAAGAATTCCTCCCCCTGTTCCACTGACTTGGGGGGGAGGAAGGTTTCCACAAAAATAAAATAAATAATAATAATAATAATAAAAAAAGTATAAAAAACCCACCAAAAAACCAAACCCAACAACAAGCCCCCTGATGTTCCTGCTCTCCATGGTGGGAGAGGTACAGCAGGAGATGAGCTGCAGTTCGTGTCTGGCAGAATGGAAGGTGTTGAGGTTTTCTCTGCCGTGGCACTGGCCGTGAAAGCGGAGGGAGGGCTGGGCCTTTTTGGGTTTGCGGTGTGCGTTAATGACACTGTACAAAAGCACCAGCTACAGCTGGTTCCTTGAGAGCCGTTCCTAGCAGCCGCTGTAGCCAACTCTGAAAAACTTGTGAATCGGGCACTTTCCAATCTACCTGTCTGCTGTGTTGAAAACTCGATGAAGGATAAGGTTGTGTTGTATACGACCAACAGTATTGTGCTGATATGGTGTTTTTTTTTCCTTTTACCGCTTCCCAACATCTATGCAGGGTTCCCTCTCAAGAAAAAGAGGTTATTATAGAAATGTTTGTTTCCCCTTTAACTGAACCCATGTTTGCCTGCTTAATAAATCGCTATGGAAATTGCATGAGTCATGTAGGTAATCATAACTTAATTTCAAACAAATCACTTTTGCCCTTGAAATATAAAATATAGATCAAATTCCATGTCACTGGAAAGAGTGTGGTATGAAAAGAAATGAAGCTGTGTTTCCTGGGCGTAGATGTAATCTTTGCGTGTCGTCTCTCGGAGGCTTAGTACGCGTTTCTCCCCAATCAAAAGGGCGTAGGGATGCATGGCAGTTGTGTTACATGTTGCGTCTTCTTGCGCAGATGGCAAGCGGAACCTTTTCTCCTTACGTTTCATCTCCAGAAATCAACAGGCATGATCGTGTGCCGCTGTTGGTGCGCTGTATGCCAACGCACTCTTGGCAAGGGGCGCAACGGAGGAGAAAAGCACTTTGGAATGCTTGGAAACGGGGCCACTGGGTGCCGAGTCCTTTGAAGCGCAAATCCAGCTGTTAGGGAGCGGGCAGTACATTTATGGTGTAGTCTTATTTCACTTGTAGGGTCGTGAAGTATTGGCAACAGAAAAGGGGATAAGAAAGCAAGGAAAGGATCTTACTTAAAATGTTATCCAGCATGCTGAGGCAGCGCTTGAGTTCAGTATGATTTTCCTTTGTGTTTATCAAGTCTGTTGGGGAGAAATATATCTTAAAAAGGACCAGTTAATGTAATTATTATTCACCCCCCAAGATTCCTTCTCTGTAAGTCATAGGTGCAGTATAATGGAAAAAGTCAATCTATTTTAATTGTGATACATGGATTGTAGCTTATTTTAAACACCTAAAAATTGTGTTATTAGATATAGTGCGGGTTTTCTGTCAGAAGGCTGCAAAACTGACGCTCCCTGTAGAAAAGCATATGGAAAAAGAGGAAAAATGTGGAGCATCGTTTATTTCTTTATATTCACCGTAATTTATTGGAAGTGAAGCAAAAGTTAAAAGTTAAAAATTTTATAGCATACGTGGGTTGTATCATTGTAGTGACATAACGGTGAATTAACTTGTGCTGTGGCCAATGGTTGTGTTTCGGATCAGCTGGCAGCGAGGTGTGTGGCGTGTTACTTGAATGGCTTTGGCTGTCCTCAGAAGACCTCGAGGTTGGCTTAGAATCCTGATCAAAATGCATGATTTTATTAACCGCTATTAATTCCAGACCAATTAAGCTCCCTTTAAAGACCTTGTAGTTGGGTTTATTGGTCTCCGCAGGAGTTTCGGTTCCCGTAGAGGCAGCTGGAGAGGGCCTGGGTGGTGGTTGCATGCCCGTCGAGACGGCCGTCTCTGTGTCAGCATTTGAGTTGGGATGCAGGGAGTGACATTGAAATGGTTCTCTCGGTGGGCCCCACTTACCCCATGTTGACCTTGCATCGCACAGCGGTCCTGGAATGCGCTTACGGGCCATAATCGGAAAAAAAAAGAGAGATTAAGCAAGAAGCTGGGCTCCAGGGGCACCATCCTCTTAGAGACCGCCAGTTCTTGTTATCAGACTAGTGCTACTGTGATGTAAAGACCCCAAAATGTGCACGTTGTGGGGACACGGGCTCACTGGCTCGGTGTGTTTCATTCCTGAGGTCCTGCTCTTCGTATCGTGTGATTGTCCGGTGCAGATGTAGCCTGAGGTCTCTCCTGATTGGGACCTAGATGAGTGCCAAATTTTTGCTTTTTTCGTGTATGTCTTAAATACAGCCAGTGCAGTGAAGAATGCTAGTTTTAGTGGGGAAATAGGTGGCATTACAAATGCGGTTCCAGATAGTTAGAACAAGTGTATGTTGCAATTCAGCAGACTGTGTGTGTGAGGGTAGGATGTGTTAAACGCTGGCATGTACAATGGAAAATTTCTTCCATTGTGGCCCCTCAGCTTGAAGAAATAAAATTCTTAGTAGCAAGAGGACTCCTTGAAGTGGGTAATGCTTTGCTGAATCATCAAAGAACATCACTAAAACATGACAAATGAGGGATCACAGACTATAAGTAAATTAAAGGAAACTTTACTATTTTGTTTTCCTAAAGTAGCCATGGTTGGCCAATTCAGAAGACTGATTCTCAACGTCGGGGTGCTTGCATGAATGTAATTTAACAACTGGTATGAGAAATATTTCTAAAGACTTTCTTTTGTTTTGGGAGCATGTCAGAGCTGTGTGCATCAGTTGAGGGGAGGAAATTGTCATGCATTTGTTCACGTTCTTCTCAAATTGTGAATTAAAAAAAAGGAGGGATAAGAATATAAATATAAGTTACTATGTAAATACTTTAGCTTGAAAACCTGTGTTTTTAGAGACTCCACAGTGATCCTAGGGTTTACGTGTACCTGGGGGTTGGAGGGATCTTGGCGAGGATGGTGGCTGTGGAGTGGAAGCCCTGATGTGACAGCAGGACAACTCTAACCTTTTTCCGCAGCGAGGAACCAGCAGTGGGGCTGCCGCTGCACGAACCACTGTGGTTCTCTGTCACATCCTTAAATGCTCTTCACCTGGCTAGTTGGTCTTGTTTTTAAAGCTAACTTTCTTGGTCTCTGACATTGACTTGGTCACCGATTTGGTTCTCTAACCTGAATTTGCTTCCTGCAGTAGCCCTTTGCTTATGAAGTATTCTGAGAAAAAACGCTGAGTTTAAAGTCAGAGAATATCAGTTTGAAAACTTTGAATTCAGATCATAAAACAGCAAGTTTACCTGGAAGGGGATGTGTGTTTGTTGTCTGGGATGTTCTTCTGTAGGATCCTTGTGCAAAGCAGAGAACATGTACTAGCTGGCAGCTCACCACATCTGTCGGTGCAGTATTTTCTCTGCTTGGAAGGGGAGGTTGAAGTCGTGCCCCGGCAGAAGTCGGTGGCTATTTTGACACTATTGAGCTAAATGGAGCCAGAACCCCATCTCCTTGTTTGCGTCCTGCTAAATTATAGTCTTCCTTGAGACAGCACTGTATTACGGGGAAAAAAATTAATAATTCTTCAGTGTTGAATACGGACCTTGGGTTCCTTATTGACCTCGGTATTTCTCTGATGCTGTCAGCTGCGTTCCTCCTGTATTGAACTGCAAGCTGAATTTGATGTTTAGCTTGCTTCACGTTCTCAGCGCTAGCCTTTTGCAGGTGTAAACGTGAGCCCGGTGGGTGTTACGGAAGTTAAAATGCGTTGCGTGTGAGGTCTTGGTTGGAAGTGGGAACCTGTGACTCCAGAGGTATTTCTCTGTCGCTCCTGGGCAGGCACGAAACGAACCTTTGTGCAATGCTTTGTCAGTTCTCAGCAAATAAGTAATAATGGGGTTTAACTGGAAAGCCTGTGTTCCTAAATAGCATGTGCATGTTTTAAGATCCTTTCAGTGTTTGTTCTTAGACATGGTGTTTCAGGCTGTGTGTGTTTTATTATGTTAGTTTAAAACAAATAAGCAGCGTGGTACAAAGATGCATGGGTAGGCTCATTGGAATATGGTGGTACTGAGAGAAAAATGGTGATATTTTCAAAATCAATTTATTTTTTCTTCTTTGGTCACTGCCTTTCAAAAATCATTATGCCCACATGTATTTATTAGTATTTTCAGCTCTTGAACCTTTACTGTAGGAGTATTTGTCTTTTTATAGCTATGGAAAACAAAACCCAACCATCTGGCTGCCTAATGTTACCGAGCACAATGACTTTCACATTATAAATTATTACCTCTAAAGGAAGCGACGGAGAAAGGCGGAAAGAGCTGATGCATGAAAGCTTTTAGTGGAAACGAATGAAATAAACAGCTATTCTGTCAACAGATCATTTCATTTGCTCAAATTAACTAATGGTCTGATAAGTGAGACTCAGTGAAAACCAGCTGTAAGAAAAGGCATTCAAAGCATTACTGAAAGAAGCGTAAGACGACAGCTGGAATGAGAACTAATGGGCTTTAAAGGGGTTCTGTGTGCTATACACAATATTCGTATTTCCCTCCTTCGCGTCTGAGTGAAGTATAGTTGAAATAGAATATGTTATAAATCATATGCTGCACTTATTGGAGAACTCACTTGGAATATCAGAGCACAATGTTACGTGGTAGCCGACCTTCCTACTTAGCCAAAATCACAATGTAGAGGGGATGCCTGACAGGGTATTCTGGTGTGGCAGAGCTGCTTTTCTAGCAGCTTTGCTAACTCTGAAGGTTTTGCAACCTCCCAATAACTTGTAAGGAGTATTTTCTAGCTCGCCAGCTGTCTTCACAGAGCTTTGGACTGTCATTGGGCCTGTTTGGTTCCACTGCTCTTTGCTCTGAAGGCGGCTCTTGTCCGTGGGGTTGCTTGGAGGGTTGGCCGACAAGATGAGGGAACGTGCGTTAGGACAACAGCCAGCCGTAGTGGGGCCATGGCATGCACCATCTTTGAGGGAGGGGAAGCATAGATGCGTGTTTTGTGAAATCTGTGTTCCGTGTGTGTTTTTCTTGAAACTGAAAACTCGTATTAAGGCAAACCTTCCAGAAAACTCTCTCCGGAATGCTATTGCGTGAAAATGAAATGCTTTCCCTACAGTAATTTGGGAGAGTACCAAGCACACATCTCAGTGCGAGAGAGAGATTAGCATATGTGCGTATTTTAGAAGTTTATTTTGGTCCATGTTTGTTTTGAAGCAAAACTTGTGCTGCTTGTAGATAAATAGCGCTATATTGGCATGGTAGATGGAAGCATCTCAAAGGTGGTTAAGTTAAATTTCATTCCACCTGAAGCTTACTTCAGCTTCAGTTCTTGCTAGGCAGCAGAGCCTGTTTGTTCACTGCTGTGTGAGTTTTGAACAGCCCCCCTGGGAGGGAGGAGGAAAAAAGCGTATTCTTTTCGCATCTCAGATCTGATGTCTTTATCTGGGAAATAATTTTTACTGTGAGTGGCAAAGTCATACAACTAAATAGCGTAATGAGCTGTCTGGGAGAGAACTATGAGAAACGTAATCATTTACAGTTTAATGATCAACATCTTAAGGAAGCTAATCTAAATTTCAACAAATAACACTTGTAAATATCTATTTGTACTGAAAATAGCATTGCAGAACCCAAACAGAAGTCCCTTTTATGAGGTGTTGCACAGGTGGAAGAGATCACAGTGACTTTTGACCAGTGTCCTGTAAGTAAGAAGGGATGCAGGGGACGTTATTTCGCACCTTTCCATAAGCACTTTGCAGCAGTGCTGGGGAAGAACAGCTCTTCAGAGGCGATGGTGGGATCACTGGGTTTGTGCAGTGCTTGAGTAGTAGAGCTTGACAACATCTGAGAACCTTGACTCTCCTTTGTTGTCACAGAGCCCGTGAACTATTTCTGAAAGAGATGGTGCTTCATTGCTTTGTTATTGTCGGTTTTTATGATGTGCAGTCAGCATTGTTGTTCCAATAACCCTTTTCACTTTGGCTGTCCCAGATCATAAACTGCAACGTACACAACCAAACACTCGAGAGTGTGATCTGCCTCACTGAAATTCTTCTAAGCCTATGTGTTGGCGTATATACCCTTAATAACTATGTAAGTGTCCCACACATGCCAAATAAAACAATACAAGAGAAAACAAGATTGTTAACCTAAAATCTACCAAAATACCAAAGGTAATCCAGTCCTCCTCCATCCTCCTTGGCTTGAAAATAAGTCAAAGGAGAGAACCAGATGGTAGATCTGTTTCATTGAGTTGGTTCTTTTTCTTGTGTTCTATATGTACATTCCTTGATGTTTAAGTTACGTATTTTTCCCATCACTGCAACCAGAAGGGTCACAGTTTGCACTGTGGAAATGCTGTGAGAATTTACTTCTCTGAAAGACATACGGTAGTGTTTAATGGATGTCAGCTTGTGGGCTCATAAACGTGTGAGCGCTGCCAGGGCCTTGGATCCAGTTGTTGCAGAAAGGGGCGTACCAGAAACATTGCTGCTGGTGACCTTTGTTTAGTCTTTTACATATTTGTATTCTGTAAGCAAAAATTGTCTTTTAGCACTTCTGGTAATATGTAGGTTCCTAAAATTAGGGATCCCCTCTTCTTTTGTATTCTGTCATCACCTATGCAAGGACACAGCTGGCTGTTACCTCGTGTTCTGTAACACGATGGTGGCCTTTCTCCAGAAGGTTGAAAAAACAGCCTAGAAGCTGATACGCGTGAGTGTTGCCAGCCAAGGTTCTTGCCATGATAATCTACAACGGTGAGGTGCTATCTGCGATGTCAGTTTACAGCAGTAGATGACCAAATAAACAACTCCAGTCAAAGAATATAATCTCAACTAGTGGAGATAATTGTTCTGTTATTCAGGAATAGAAAAAAAATGGTAGTGCATGGTTCTATAGGTCACAGGGGTTTTGTCGTTTAACGGTAAGTGTAGCTCTGAGGAGAACTTGCTTATATCCCATGTCCAGGGAGTGTGAGCCTGATGCTGCAAACCCCTTATCTTTCCTCCATAAAGCTGTCTTACACCTGAACCACCCCCCCTTTGTTTTTTTTTTCTAATTGGTCCCGGGGTGCTCTGAATGATGATCCTGAGATGCTCCAGCACTTGTGCTTTGTGAGGGGGAAGGAGAAACACGTGGTCTGTATTCGGTCATCTTTCTGCTGTCCCTCTCCTGCCCTCGCACATTTCCATTACCGATGTGCTGCTGCTTCTTCCCTCCAGGTTCGCTGTCGCTGCAGCGTGGGATCTGGGTTACGTTTGTTAGAATGAGATGAATTCAGAAGTGTTTAATGGCAGTTACTGCTGCTGCTGAGGGGGGTGTGCTGTTGCCGTGGGGTCCTCTGGACATGCCCCCAGTAGTGTCCACGAGTGCCCCAACCTGTTCGAGAAGCTGTCTGGAGCCAGGGGAAAATAATTTCTGTCAGGCCTTTGCTTTGTGAGGAGTGCATAGGCAGCCGTAGTATAGATCCTGGCTTTCCAGGAGGAGTCAGCAGGTAGTGCACTGGAATCAAGATAGATTCCTGAGGGCTTGAGAACGCAAGGAAGGTGGGGCCGCAGTTTGTGTATAAGAGGACATAAGACAAAACCCAGAAAAGTTCAATCTTCAAAATCATCAGAAAAATTAATTTGGGAAGTCTGATAGATAACACGTTACATCGGGGACTGCAAATTGAACTGAGCGAGAGAGCTCAGGTGTGGCCAGAAGAAACTCACCACAACAAAGGCTGATAGGTGTGAGACCATTGGACTCTGCATGATTTCACCTGCCTGCCATACCGGCCAAGTGTTTGCCTTTGGCCATAGTTGGTGTTCCCCATCAGCGCGTGGCGGTAACCACCTCGCAGGTGCAACGCACAGCTCCTGTTTTGTTAACAGAGAGAACAAAGTTAATGCTTGACCAGACGCAGCTCACACCTGCGCCGGCAGCCGGCAGGATGGTCAAGGTTCAGGAGGGAGCAGCGGTGGGTCGGCTCCTCACCGTCCCGCAGTCTCCCGCCAGCCCACGGCAGCGCGGGGAGTCCCCGCCGTCAGCCCCAAATCTGGTCCGGTCGGGCACGGGGTGCTGGGGAGATGCGAAATGTCTCATTTGGCTCCCATGCACCTAAAGTACTCGCCCTGGTCCAAAACGTTTGCTTTAATGAACTGAGCTGCCGAGGTGGAAAAGAGAACACAGGAAACCTGGTCTAAACCTACAGGTGTCTATGGACACACTGATCAGATATCCACAGGTATCACTGTTGAACACAGTCATGTTATATTGCTTATAAGTTGGTTTACAAACCAGGTGTGTGTGAGGAGGGTTTAATTAAACCTGTAGACCTGGCTAATGTATTTTCTAATCACCGCTTTGGGAGGTTCCTGCAAACAGGTATTTTATAAGGTGTTTTGTGAAAGACCTTGGAGCATCTATACCTCGAATGGACGCACACGTCAGCTGCTCTGTGTGGGTTGCACGGGGAAAGTGAACCAGGCAGGAGACTGAGCACTCCTAAATTGAAAAGGAAACAGATATCCAGTAGGTCTGAAGTAAACCAAAGGCCTGAGCTCATAATCACTGCTCCAGTTATCGTGTAGGAATGTGTTTCTTCCATTCTCCATAAATTCGTATTCCCGATAACTTACGTTATTGCACTTGTAACAGTCTCTTTCAATAAACGCCTCTGTGTGCAATTGACCAGGAGAGACCAACATTAATAGTTTTTTCAATACTATTTTCAGTTTACTACCACAATAAAGCAGGAAAAAAAAAAAGGAAAAGGTACCTTGTGAAAGTACGAATTTCCCCCTGCAGTCGGCAGAGAAGCTGCATCACAAACCGAGCGGAGAGTGCACAGACACATGGCTTTTAGCTGGAGGTATGTGCTGGTGTCAGTGGGGTCTGCAGTCACGCACGCCTGAGGGACTGCCTGTCAGTGTGTGGGCAGTCATAATTTTGTAGGTTCGTTTCACCCTTTTTTTTTTTTTTCCTAGTTGAGTGCTCCTAGTAGCTGACCTGCAAGGATGGCGGAGGATTCTTGGCTCCCTGTGTGTGCAGTCTGCATACTGGGAGAATGTGTAGTCCATGAGACATAACTGTACAGTGTTTTTCATAGGGAAGAGGGTGGCAGAATGGAGAAAACCATTAATGGGGTATGTCCATGAACGTATGTCAGTCAGAGCGATGCGGTGTTGATGTCTCACACGCTGAAGTCAGCATGCAGTGAAGCAGGGATCTAAAGAGGAAAAACTGCAAGGCTGGGAAAGAAGTGTTGAGTAAGGAACAGGAATTGCCGAGCCATAGGTGCTGGGGCACATGTAAAAGTTCATTGTAATATTTGCATAGAGAAACTGTGCCAATCTGGGAGTTGGGCAGTGCCATCACCCAACGCGACCACCGTTTGTCAGCTTTTGCTGCTGGCACAATGCGCAGCTCTGTGCCCTCTCCACTGGGGGTCCGGTGAAGGAGAGCTGGAATGGCCCTGCTGCTTAAACGGTACAATATCTCGCTCATTCCCCCCCCCACCCCCCCTCCCCCTTCATTTTCCCCTCCCATTTTCATGTTATACCTGGAGAGGGCTCAGGCCTTAGTCTTCTTATGAGTGGATATGACACTGGCGCAGGTTGCCCCGAGAAGCTGTGGCTGCCCCATCCCTGGAGGTGTTCAAGGCCAGGTTGGACAGGGCTTGGAGCAACTTGGGCTGGTGGGAGGTGGCCCTGCCCATGGCGGGGAGGGGAAGGAGATGGTCTTTAAAGGGTCCCTTCCAACCCAAACCATTCTATCATATAAAGCTGTGTTAAAATTAGTTTCTGGTGAAGAGGCTGTCCTCAGAAAGCACCTCAGGAACACTTTCTTGCGTGCGTCTCATCTCGCCCTCTGCCTGCCTGCTCAGCATGGAAGTCAGTGGGACAGGGAGTGCCTCTTGCTCTGCTCCTATGTGCACAAAACACTCTCTTATGGAAGACTGGGGATGCTCCACAAATCAAAATAGTTTGTGTTTAGCTGCGTTTCCCTATTGCCAGCGCAATTCCTTAGAAAGGGGCAGTGACGGAGAAGCAGTGAGCCAAGTCTCAAATTTACCAGTGTCGTTGGCAGCTTTGAGCAGTCTTGCTTCTTGCCATATTGTTTTAATGGTTCTCACTTCCTCCTGTGTTACCCTTCTCCACGACGGCTCTGACTTGCCCCAACTCACAGCGGCGGTGTGGTTCCCAGGCTAGTGACTGCTTCGTTTTTTGCTTTTCGCTTTCTTCTCTTACACCCCAGCCATGGCTGTAGCACGTCAGTGTGCTTCAAGAGGCTGCCTCTCTCCCCAAAAGCTCATCTATTTTTCCTTCAGAGAATTGTTAAAGTCTTAGTAGTATTGTGCACAACACCTGTTCTCAAACAGTGTGTCAAACCACTTGGCTGTTAGTGATGGTAGGATTTCAACCCATAGCTTCTGCTTAATTTTGTGCGGAAAAATGCTTGTTGAATCTGTCTGTAATTAGGTCAGTGGAGGGGATTTTGAAATTTGCTAGAGGAACTTGTTTAAGTAGCTTGTGCGTGTCTGCTAAATTGCAGTAACATGAATTATTGCTCAGACTAGTTACAAAAGAAGCTGAAAAAGGAAATTGAGATCAAAATGGTCTTTGTCATGCTTTTCCCTGCTGCAGCTGAAAGGGGAACCATCGTGCTGGTGGTAACAGAGCAAGCGAAATCCTGGTCGCTGAAGAGATTTCTGTGGGTACGCAGCCTTTTTATGTGGTTGGTGTTTGTTGGATTTAACCGCAAGACACTTTCTCAGTGTTGGTAGGAAGAACAAGCTGAACAAAAGGTTGGGTGAACTGAACTTTTTCTGAAGATTTCTGTTGTTTAGAAATCTTTACCGCTCATTTTTCCCTGCCTGCTTTTTCTCCAAACTTCTTTGTCTCTTTGTAAATGTTGAAATCTTTTTTTTTTAATTGCTGAAGCTGAGAGTATCCGTCGTGTCTGCTGTTGCTTTGCCAGAGAGCCTGTGCGGAGCCAGCACCCCCCGGGGCACCTGGGACCCTGGCAGGCTCACGGTGGGTGCTGCTCCTGGCAGGGCAGCCCGCAGCTCCCGACGGGGCCCCGGGTGCCCACACAGCAGTCACAGAGTTAAGAAAGGAGGACTAGTTCTCTTAACGGCTTAGTAGGGAGTTAACCACGGCGTCAGCAGGCTGGGGAGGTGTGAGTCGGAGGAGTAAGGACAGACTAGTCCTGACCTGCCTTACGTCAGCTTGCTTTGGCCTGCGTTTTTATCTTGTTTCAGAGTTGTCTTAAACCGCTGTTTGCGCAGAAGTGTGTTCCGTAAGTAGAGGAAAATGAGCATGAGTGCCTCCGGTGAATTTGTATAACCATTAGATCCACTAATTTCAGGTTGTCTACCAAAAGTAAGCTCAAGAAAATGCTCAGGCTTTCTGCTGCCTGGTCTGTGGGACTCTGCTGGAGTCATGGATGGAGTATTAGATGTCTGTTGTCGGCAGGGGCTAATAAAGCGATGACTCTGAGGTACCCTGAGAACTATGTGTAGCAGAGAGGGACTTTTCAAGAGCTGTCCAGACATCTCCTGCGCAGCGTGCACAATACACGGGCAGGTAGGGGCAAACGTAGTTCAAGCAGAGCGTGCAGAATTTCAGATCACCATGGGACAAAACACATTTCTTAAAGCTTATCTGGCAAAGAGAAGCACTGTATTCAGCTGCTTTACATTAGCCACAAGTTCTTACCCTGTGTTTTTGTTTTCTGTTGTATTTCTTGTCTCGAATGCAAGAAGCGGATCCGTGGGATGCATTTGCAGTACTTGATTTGCTAAATTAGCTAATGTGTCAGAATGAAACAGGCGAAGTTTACATCAAGAAAAACCTTTATTGTTTTCTCATGAGAGCTGCCCTTAAAGAATGCTGATCATGAGGAGTGATAGTTTGCAAACTTAGTATTATTACTAATAAAAAAGTGCTGGAAGGTCTGCTTTGTTTTTATGATTGCATATCATGTTTAGGTAAAATAAAATTAACTTCTTGTTGCATTTTAACCAGTAGCTATTGCACAAGCTTTTTCTATTAGCAGAAGAAGATAAAATACAATATTTAAACTTCTATAAAATAAGCCTTATAACTCTAAGACTTAGGGGTAGGTTTACTGAGCTCGCTGCTGTATGTAAAAGAAATTTTCTGGCTTCATCAGAATGATGGGCTGCCTTCCGTTGCCCAGAACGCAGCAGGAAAACCTTCTCCTTCTTTTGATTTAACTCTGAGGGGTGTTATTTTTTTCTTACATTTTTCCCTCAGAACCTATCCATTAATTGCAGAGCAGTGAAATTTGCTTTTTATGGACAATATCTATGAACAAAGGATGAAACTTACTGCACCAGAAGAATACTGGAAATTCTATAAATAGTACATTAATCAAAGCATGCTGAATGTCTCTGGATTCATTTGAGCAGAGCTTTTGCATATTTGACTATAAGCACAAATTGAGCCGAGCGCCTGGAAGCGTGCTCGATGGTGAGCACACACGGACCTTTGTACACAGCCGGCTCTGCACATGTGCTTAAGGACAGGTGCGTGCGCGAGCATCATGCTCATTTGTACATAGATGATGCGCGTTGTGAAAGTTATCCTGTCCCGTTCTCTGGCTGCCAGTGGTCCTTATCTCCATGAAAATTCCTGCTATCCCAGAAAGCAGTACGAGGATAACTCACTGCCTTCTTGTTCCCGACAGCTGAAACGTTGTCAGGGAGAAAGGGAATAGAGTATAAGAAGTGTTCTGCTACTTTTAATGATAGTTACTGAAATGGAAAGGGAATGGACTTGTCCCCGTTGGGCAATGTCAAGTCCTGGGCAGGTTCCTGCCCTTTTGGTGGGGTTGGCGTTGGGAATTGCAGCAGGCATGGTCCTCAGTGAGGATTGTGGAGTATGGGCAACTTCGGTAACTGTTGTCAGGTCACTTTAGTTGATCAAACTTCATCCCCATATAACTTCTCCCTTTTTTTCCCTATAGTTTTAAGGATAGTCTTGAAACAAAAGGAAACACTTTATCTTCCCATGTTGTTAGTTGTTTCTAACCATCCCTTTAAAAGATGAGGTCTGGTTCCCTTTTTTTTTTTTTTTTTAAATTTTTGGAGATGTCATTGATTGATAGTTTTTCTGACTAATTTTCTATTCCTGAAGATTGATGCTGAGGATATAACAAATGAAAAACATTGCAGGCTTTTGAGTTTAATATATGGGGAGATGTAATCAGGCATATCAATTCTTTCCTTCCCGCATTTCCTTTCTCCGTAATTAAGAGCAAGTTTCTGCTTGTGGAATAATTCTCTGTGTTCCTTAGAACAATGACTTATTCAAAACCTGAATGCTAAGTAAACTAAAGAGGGAATTAATTGTAACAGGGACCAAAGATTTTCTTTTGGGTGATGTTAATGCTGTCATTAGTAAATAGGTAATGGTACATCTGTTGGTTACATAAGTGTAGGCCCAGGTTTCGGCCTAGCTCAAGAACTTGCCCAGAGGAGTAGAAGGGAAATATCATTTGCGTGGGCTGTTCAGGCTAAACGTAGCACGTGGAGTAAGAGTGTAGGACGTGGCTTTGTGCTACGTCTCTTGTCCCATCAGGAGGGCCAGGAGAGGACGGACTCTTGCCGAGGCAGCGGGTCAGCACGTGCCACGTGGCCCTGTGCACGTGGAGCGGCAGCTGCAGGAGAAAGGACGTGGAGGGTGGGCAACGGCATGGATGAAGAGGATGTCAAGTCTACAGGGTGGCTGGGTGTTAGCAGAAGTCAGCTGAGAGAAGTCAGGTTGGTCTGTAGTTGAGGGAGAAGGCAGGTTGATGTGGCGGAGCGAAGGTATGTGCATGTGAGAAATGCAGCAGAAAGGTGAAATGTGTGTTTGAAGATTTGCAGGTCACTTCTTTTCTGGCCAGGGAGTGTGGCTTCTCTTCTAGGTTGCGTCTGTGAGGGAGCCGCTCTTCTGAGTTACAAGTTTGGTAGTGGTACAGTTGGGGTGCCACAGGTTCTGTACGGCATTAGGAGATGTCAGAAGAGATGGATTCTAAGAGTGAAAATAAACCCCCGTAGTCTTACATAAATAATGATGAATGAAAGTAGTTTCATGCTCTCCAAGATAGAAATACCACAGTAGACGTTAAGAGAATAAAAATGGACTCTCACCTGCTTTTTATTTCACCTCATCAGACTGGAAATGTTAAAAGGTCACTGTCAGCAGTTGGTAACAGATACAGCATAATATACAGTAACAAGCGGAATTGATAGACAAATATTTTCTTTCCTGGGCCTTGGATAGTGGTGGTTGTCAATGCCTCTCCATTTCCGCGAGGCACTGCACAATGGCTGTTTGTCTCTGGTTTGTAGACTTGGAACGCTCAGCGTTGAGCAGACCATGCTCAGTGGAGGTAATAACCTGGTCAGTCATGCAGCTGAAAGATCAAGTTTAAAGTAAAAATGAAGAAGAATTCCCAGCACTATTGTGTTTCAGCCTCACGTGAAGGCTTCCACTGCCCAACCATTTGCCCTTGATGTGAGTGAGCACCAAAGGCAGGAGGGGGGATCAATGGGCACTTTCTTAAATCTTGTAAGGTAGCTTTGAAAGCAGAGAGAGTGGAGATTGGCCTTTCAGGTGACCTAAAACCAAATGTCATATGGTTAAAGATCTGATACTTCTTCCCCCCACCTTTTCCTTTTCAAAGGTTCATCCTGAGTCTGAGGTCTCTTGTGAACTTGTGGTTTGTGTTCAGATCTCATTGCTACAAGCTGCAATGATTTCACTGGAAAATAGATTTACTAGAGCATCTTGGCCACTGCTGTTTTTACTTGAGATATGTTTTTCATCTTATCGCTTTCCAAAATTTGCATTTTTATTCTAAAAGGTATGAAAGAAAGCCTCACTTTGGGTCTGACCCTATATTAATTTGGGAGATGGCAATTTCATAACCAACTTGTGTGGGAGAAGTCCCTCTGCAAAAGGGAAGCTCCACAGTGCTAGACCTAGATGAGGTGCACGTAGCATCTGTGTCACCCCACATATTTGCATTGCAGCGGAGCCTTGTCTACATCCATAGCCAGCCCTTCTGAGCTGTGCCGGGCGGGCAGAGGCTGGAGGACAGGGTATTCCCATGCCACAACGTGCAGGGAGCATCTAGTGGCACCTGCCCCGAGGTTCCTCACGTGCCTCACAGGACCTTGAGAAGGTTCCTTGTTGTGCTGCTGGCTGGAACAGAACGTGAACGCTTTTCTTGGTGCAGTGCCAGGGTAGGGGCTTTTGTTGTTACGTCTCAGGTGAAACAAGGGGATGTAGCAGCTTTTACATCTTGATTCATGTGCCTTTGAAGTCAGTTAAGTCAATTGGAATATTTGTCTTGATTGTAATGGATCCTTAGGATATATTTGAGCTGTCATGTTGAAGTCATGCTCTCAGGGTTCTGGTTTTGAGGTGAAGCTGCGATTAGTTAAGTTGCACTAGAGGTGCCCTGGACCTTAGAACATGTCCAGTGTATTGGGAATGCGAGCATCTTTGCATCTGGGACTTGCCCTGCTATCAGTGACTTTCTTGCTCAGAATCTGGCTATTTCCGCACAGACAACTTTTTCAGACGGAGTTTCATGAGTGACATTACTCAAAAAGGTGACATCAGAGCAGGGAATAGACTTGAGATTTAAAGGAAGATACTGTTTTATGGGTAGTGACAAGAAATTTTCCCAACCCCAAAGACCTACACAGAGAAGCTTTTTGAACTAGAAGGTGAAGAAACTGTTAAAAAAAGAAAGAGGGCGAAAAAGAAAAAAAAAGAAACAAAAAGGAAAAAACTAGTACTGGCAACAGCAGGAAAGGTACAGTTTGGGCAGATGTCCATGTATTTCATTATTCCTGAAGGGTGTGGGGAGCTGCGAGGATTTTTGGAACCTCATTTGATGAGGTTGCACCTGAAAGTTGGCCACATTCAGCGGAGTTGTACAGAAAGGGGTGGGCCTGAGGAGGGATTGAGAGGCTGATATGCCAGAGAGACACAGAAGAGGAAGGGCACAGAAAAGTGATTGTTGTCTTCTGGTCTTAGGTGGTCTGAGTTCCTCTGCCACAGCCTTGTCTTACATCTTTTGGCAAGCAGAGTTGCAATCAGGTGCTTTTGAACAATCACATCATCAGTCTGCCTGTTTCCTTTTTGGTAAGGTAGAGAGAGGGTATTTCCCATTGCCAAGGGACATGTACTGAAAATTGTGAAGTCTTCACGTGCACAGTGTAACGGGTAAAACATGGTGGAAACAGATGAAAAATATGTGCACCGGGTAGAAATAAATTTGCTGTATCCAGATCTTCTAGGTCTTTCTTCTGAGGGATGATGACATTAATAAAAAATTGCTAAATAAGAAGGAACCCGCAGTCTGTACTTGTGTCTGGGAAACAGAAGTCTTTCACGCTTCTCACCAACAGTATAAACACAAGTATTCCTCACTTATTACCAACAGTATAAACAAAACTATAGAAGTCTCATCTTCTCTTTCTTGGGAACTGTGCATTGATTTGAAGCATGCAGCAACAGCAGACAGAAAGGCTGCACGAAATATTATGAGCCGAAAAGTCAGCACTAAAATAGGATGTCTGGGAAAAGAAGGATCCCTAAGAAAGGCGAGAGGGCCAAGCAGTTAGAAGTTTCTAGGGTAAAACCGGACAGACAATCAGTTGGAGGTGAAATTACCTTTGGAAATAGAAACGTGGTGTGGTAGTAATGGAGCTGTGACAAGAGGGGGCAGGAACACTCCACAGTGTTCAAGGTTGCATTGAGGTTCCCTTAATGCAGGGGAGTGGAAAAGCCACCAGCCAGAGAGAAGAGGAGACAGCTCAGTGCATGAAAAACACCGTTACAGGACTTGCGCTGGCATTAACTTGGGTATTTGTTTCGTGAACATGATAGAAATTCATTACGTTCTTTCCATCCGGCTTGTAACAACCCCGGGTGTCCCTGCCTCTTGCAACTGCATCTTTCTCTGCCTGGAGGCTGGGGAGAAGTTAAGTTTTTCAGAAGTTCAGAACTGTATGTTTTTAGTGTATTCTCTGCTTTACTGTGCATTATGCAAGAGCTGCTAACATCAGTAGCACCCGATGTTTAAAAAAAAAAATAAGTAAACTCTTTTCATAGGTTGTCTAGCATCCTCTGACAGCATTGCATGTTTTGTTTTGAGTATTCACTTTATCCTGACAGAGTGATCTTGTAGCTTCCTCTACTTAAAAAAAAAAAAAAAAAAAACAAAAAAACCCCAAAAACAAAAAAAGAAAGGGTGGGGAATATCGAATTTAAAAAGTGGTGACACCAGATTCTAGCCCACTGTCATGCGTTGTTGGACGTGTTCGCATTAGGATCGTTTTTTTTGTGCAAGTGCATAGTGCACATTTTGCCAGGCTTTGAGAGTTTTTTCATATGAAGTTTGCATAACTGAGTGGTATGAATGGAATGGAAAACGTCATGGCAGCAAAATAGCAGGCCACAGTGTTATTTCAGCTTGTGTTTCATGCATGTTTCACTCTATTGGGTGTGACCTAATAGGTATTGGAAGCCCAGTATTCTCACTGAAGTTTTTAGGCATACTTAATAGTGATTGTTTATGTGCAATTACAATGCACCCAAAACTCTTCCAGTTTTTCCTACTCTTGTACAGTTTGGGTAGTGGGTCGCTGATGCTACACATGCTAATAATCAGGGGGTTTATTGTTTTGTGGACACAATACGTTGGGAAACAGTAGATTTGCAATGGCAGCTGAGTGCGTAACTTCATTCAAGAACTTCAGAAGCTCTCTTACTCCTTAAAAAGCAAATTTATTACTAAGGCAGGTTTTGTCATTTCTCATTACGTTGGTGAAAAAGGAGTAGGTGACTTAACCCTATGGGCTTAAACACGTCATGTGTGGTTCCAGGGGAAGTTGCATTTCTGATGGCTTTCCAAAGCTTGTCTGGAAGCGGTTTCTTGTGTTTCTAAACCCAGGCCTTTAATTTCAAATAGCTTCAGACTGGTCTTTTTTGAGCCCTCTCCCACATCAGTACGTTTCTTGCATGTATTGTTCATCCGAATACATCAAGTTATCAGGAGTTATATGTGCTTTGAAGGAAGAAATGCGTTAGCTGTAGCTACAATAAAGATAATTCTGATATAGCACAGAATGGATAAATACATTTAGAAAAAAGAAAGAAAAAAACCACAGTATTTTAAGTATATGATATTTTTAAAACAGTTACCAAAAATAAGGTGTGTTGTTTATTCTGAAACATGAAATCTGAGTGGATGTGTCAGATTCGGAATTCTCAAGTAGCTCCTTCTGTATGTTACCATTACAAAAATTTTCTTAATATATTCTTAATTCTTAATATTTTCTTAAAAGTTTCAAAGCTAAAGGTGATTTTCTCAAAACTAAAATCACAGCATAACATCTTGAATACTACAGTTTGTTTTCTTTCCATTCTTAGGTTTGTTGTTTGGAAAAAAAAAAATCCTGCAACAACTGATTTTGAAATCAATCAAATAAATTGCATTTTAGCAGTAAATTAGCATGAATTTTTACCATCACCAAGAGAAGCAGTGTTTTAAATACAATACACAATCTTTAACCTATTGGGTAGTTCTGTATCTCTTTTTTGAGTCTTGCACTACTTTTTCTTTTTTCTTCTAATTCAGGATGGAGCAAAATATCACCTATCCAGAAACTCAGCTTGTTTAACCCCTTGTCTAATCATTGTGGTGTGGGAGTGTTAATATGCAGAAAAAATTCTATGGAAGAGGGATTTACTAAAAATACAATACTTAGGAGATGGAAATTATTCCATGTTCTTCATATTCAAAGCTTAATCAATCCAAATTTCAGTAGCAGACTAAGCCGGTTATTAATTTTAATGCAGCCAATAGCCTGTTCTTGTTAGTAAGAAAGTAAACTGGACTTTGTGTGGTCTTATTTGCAGCAGCATAGTCATGGATTTGATCTTCACGATGAATCATTTTGAGTCTTTAAGTATTCAATCTCAAGACCCTTAAACATTGAGTTAGTTGAATTCTTCTTTCCATGCTCAAGTAGCCCTGTTCAATGTCTGAGTGTTGGAGTAAAATCCTTTGCTAACGACTGCTGGTGATCCCGATGAGAGATTTAAGGGAACAATTGCTTGTTACCTGAGTTGATCCCACCTTGACTCAATTCCTCTAGAGCTGAGCTGGGAAGGAGTGCCCAAGATATATAGGAGATAAATGGGGAAAATTGGAAGGTATGGAAAGATCCCCTGGCAGCGCACCAGATGGTGGTCTGCATGTGGTGAGTAATATTCTGTGGGCTTCAGTCACATGCGTAGTTTTGAGGTTATTGCTGGCATAACCCGTGGAACTTGCTGAACTTGCTTATGTACGAGTTGATTTGTTGTCTTACACTGAAGTTTGTTGAGTTGGAGTAATTAATTCTCATCATTTTCCGCCATGCAAACCTACTTGCTAAACCTGTCCCGATAGAAGTAATCCTACTCCTGCAACGTGAGGAATACTTTCTAGAAATCATTTGGACCGTAAGTTAATTAAAATGGAAGATTTCTAGTGCCAAACCACAACTGCTTTCTAGTGTCTGTAATCTTGCTTTAAACTGATGCGAATACATGTGTTCTACATCTGTACTGGAGAGTTCAGCCCTGACATTCCTTCGTCCCATGCAATATTTGTGAAATAAAAGAAAAAAGAGAGGATTGGATGTGCTTCATACAGATGGGATGTTTAGTCAGCTTAGAAATGCTTCCACCGTGGTTTCAGTGCTCCGTAACTATTCCTGACCACCTGTGTTCAATTTAAATTGATAACTAGTTGTGACTTACTCTACTCTCACATCAGTTAATTACTCAAGGTCTACTGTGGAGAACAAGGTGGAGGGAAAAGATATTATAAAGCCGAGCCGGCAGTAAGGCTGCAGCCCCTTTGCCTTGCCGTTGCAAAGCACTGCTCTGGGTCCGCTCGCGGGGCTGGTGCTGAGGATGGGTGCGTGCCTTCAAGTGCCCCTCTCTGAGGGCTCTCCCCCGGAGTTGGCTCGAAGGGGATTTCCATAACGTATTTGCTGCTTCCTGGTCACTACTCCCTTGCTGTTTAACAGCAGGAGTCACTAAACGCTGTAAATACGTTAGGAAACGGACTCTTGCTTTTGGCCATCGGCAGCAGCAGTGAAATGATCCGATTGCAAACAAAGCAACTTGTGTTTTCCATGCAGAACTGCAACAGTTGTAGGACTTAATTTTTTTTTTTTTTCAACTGGCACTCGCAGGCAATCAGTATAAAAAACATTGTTTATCATATGACTCTGAACTAGCGTTGACAACTAGAGTTGTCAAAATGAGGTGGAATAAAATAAACCTAATTTTGTCCTTTACTGGACGCACAAAATTAGATTGATCTGTTTATAATATTTCTTGGGTTGCTCATTTTTCATCGTAACGGCTGATTCCCTTTCTTTTGGCTCTGAACGTAGCTGACACCTACCAGTTATAAATATGAATAGTAGGTATTGCCAAAGTAAATTGTATTGACTTGGGTGTTAAGCAAAGACTATCAAGCTGTGTCCCTTGAATTAGATTATGCTTATTTCTTGACGCTGTGTGCTCTGTTCCCTTCTTTTCTATCCAGTGTGTATAAATCCAACATCCGGCACAGACTGAAGTCAAGTACTTCACAGAAACACTGTTGGGTCAAGTAATTAGCGCTGCTGTGGAGCGAACACATTTCAGGAGTACTGCCCGTGGGCATCACCACCTAGTTCAGGTCTGCCGCGTTGCAGAACGTTGAAGATCGTTCCTCTCAGTAGCTCAGTACTGAGACTGTGGGCACAACCTGAGGTGCCGGGCAGATCGGCCCCTTCCCTTGTGCAGAAAAGCAAGTCAGAGTTGGATGCCACAGGGATCAAAGCACAGGTCAGGAGTATGAATGTCGGGGATCAAAATGCGGTCTTGGGTGCTAAGACTTGCTTCTTCCATTTAGCAAATATTTCTGACGCATCAGGCATAGTGACTGGCTTCTCCCGGGAGGTTCCTCGGAAGCTGCCAATAGGAGGGAGAAATAATAAGGTGATGTAGTTAGAGGAACGCTTTCAAATTGTGGTTCTGAAGTCCTTTGTACAAATTGCCACTTGGTTTTTTTTTGTTTTTTTTTTTTTTTTTGTTTTTTTTTTTTTTTTTTTTGTGTTTTTTTTTTGTTTTGGTTTTTTTAACATATCACAGCCATAGACATTACTGTCACACCAAAATTTACACAGTAAATTTAGAGCAACCATTGTCTAAGATGGGAACTAAATGGAGTAAGAATAGAAAACCAGGCAGTGAAATGACAAATTGCCTTTGACGGCAGATCCTAAATATCAGCAGGTAAAGTAAATCACAGTAGAAGATGACAACCTCTTCCTCCTCCTCTCCAGCAAACGTCCCAAATGGCCACAGTCAAGAAGGAATTTGAGAAGGCAGATAGTGCGCTACACTGGGAGTCTGCGCTGCCCTGATGCTGTAGTCTCTCCCTGCAAGGGTGTGCAGCCTCAGACTTCGGTGGCGAGTTTGTGGGCAAACAATGACCATGTGCTTTTTTAGTAAAACAAATCCAAATATTTTGGTCAAACCTGAAGAGAAGGTAACACGAAACCTGTGACACCCTTTGATTTTTTTTTTTTCATTAAATAAACCCCAAACCCTAGCTTAGGCTTACCTGGGATTGCAAAGATATATTAGTGATGCTGTAAAGCCACAAAGTGGCTTTTGTAGGCAAAGATTTTACAGTCACTCTGTGACTACGCAAAATTAAAGGAATTAAATGGTCTAGATCAGTCTCAACTGTCTGTGAATTGTTTCTTAGGCACAGAATATGGAAGAAAGAGTTTATGTCCTGCAGCTGAACTGTATCAATTCTCAGAATGATGTGTAGCTGTTGATTTGTGGTTAGGTATCATCACTTCTGTGCTGTTAAAGGTATGCTGTGAGCGCTTTGTGACTCCGCGTTTCTTCTTTCTGTTCGTACAGTAGCCAACTTGGGTGCACTTAGGGATCTGATGCAAAACCCAAACCCTCTGAACTGCTCAAATTCAGTGCGGAGGATCTTACGCCTGATGTGCCAGTTGCTGGTGTAGGTTCATGGAGGATGTGGACATTTTTTTCTGTGTAGAACTGTTATACAACAGCTATTGAACCATAGCTTTGCTGTCTAGAAAAGCAATAGGGAAACTGTATTTTAGAAGGGTGCTCTCAATATTGTAAAGCAAAGTCCTCCAAGGAGGAAAAAATGCCAGAATTAACCTTAGTTTCTGCCATCGTCTTTTTCTTCCTTGTGTCCTTACCTGGATGTGTACTCCAGTCCCGGGAACTGGAGCTCCTTTCTGTCCATGTTGGGTTTATGCGTGCGCTTTCAATGCCTTCACTGCCTAACTCTGAGGTTGTAAGGAAGAGTCCCGGAACAACCATTATTAATTGAGCTTTGCATGGGAGGGAGTATTTTTATATTGTTTTCTCATGTTGTTATAACCACAATGGGGTAAGGATCTCAACGCGGGGAGATGCAGTGTCATTTATGTGACTGAATGATGTATTTAGCGTAAACAAGTGAGCTTTCAGGCGTGCAAACTGTGCTTCTGTTTTGTGGGATATTCGTTACGCGGTTTGCCCTGTGACAAATTCCAGAGCTGCTTTGTTGGTACGCCCAAGCGAAGGCGGTAGAGGAGTGGTCAGCGCTGTTTGACGCGGACTGCGCAGTGCACGGCCGTGCTCCTGAGCTGCCTCCAGCTCGGGGAACCAAACACTGTCGTACCCGAGCAACGTCCCAGCCTGCTATCCCTGTCAGCTTTGCGGTGGCTGCAAGTCGCATCAGAGGGTCTCGTGAATGGCAGAGCGTAGAGTCGGGTGTGTATCTGCATATATCGCCTGTGTCTGTCCCACCGTGAAGAGGGCTGCTGTTGCGGAGGGGGGTCTGTATAATTGTTGAAAGGAACAAGAGTTAGATGAGGAAATTATATCAGCGTGTTGGAATAGATGGTGTGTGCAGGCCAGGAGATCTTATATTTATTAGCTTAAAATAATAATATTTACTTTATAACAGCTTCGAGAGGTCCTTCCTGAGGCCGGGCTAGGCACTGGAAGTGGAGAGGTGGAGATCAGGAGCAGCCTGGAGCAAATAAAGAGGAGGAAAATGAGCTATAAAGTTATCTGCCTGGGAATTTACGGTAGGAAAGAGAGAATTTTAGGAAAAGAGCCTCTGAGCCCATGCGTGCGTTCTGTTTACTGGATGGTGCCCTCTCTCTGGTGTCAGTTCTGTCTAGGCACTGTATGGAGATATCCGTGCCGGCCTGAACTCATAGACCGTGAAGACCGAGGCGGGTAAAACAAAGCACAGAAGAGCGTCTGAAGAGGAAACAATGAAGGAAGTGGGGAGGGAAGGACTACCTTAACACAATGTAAATGCAGAACTCCACATTCTTGGGAGATTTTTGCTGAAACATTGACTTTTAAAGAAAATATTTGGGGATCATTATTACAGGAAATAAATTTCATGGTGTTTTTCAGTTGAATCTATAAAAAGCTAGAAAGGATACTAAGCAGACAGTACTGGTCTGGTGAGTGGGCCCTGCAGCTGTGTTGGCTTCACAAATGTTTTGCATGTGCTGCTCTTAAAGAGCAAAGGAGAACGAAAGGGGGGGAAAAAACCTGACACAAAACCCTTTAGTTCCCTCATCTTCCAAACCATGAGAACATTTCCTCTTCTCTTTTGTGTAATAATTTTATCAAGTATGGTTTGCATATTTCCGTTAAATGTTTGAAATAATTAGTGAAGACTTCAACTCCAAGGAGCAGCTGTTGAGAAAATCAGGCATAAAAAGAGCCCAACGATATTTGCGAAGTGAAATGGCAATTATGTAAATTCCAGCTACTGGATTTGTAAGCATGGGAGCCCGGCAGAACAGAACTGGGAACCGCACGATTACATCGGCGAAAAATACTTATTTGCCTTACAAGGCAAGGCCGTGCCTGGCAGTTTGCTTGTGAGCATGCAAATCAGGTCGTGGACGTGTCTGCTTGCTTCTTCTATTTTGGTGTGGAAGTCAAGTGGCTGGAAGTTCTATCTTTAATGATTTCCTCTTGTCCGCTCTAATGAACAGCTGCACAAAGTTGTCCGACACCATTTAGAGTATTTACTGGCCAGTGTTCAGCTGAGATGAAAAGGGAGACACTTAATCTAATCTTGGATGTCTCTCTGTACTTGAAAGTTTTCTTTTTGCAGTCTTTGAGCAAGTGCAGAACAAATTAATGTTACGGTTTGACACTGACTGACCTTTTGAGAATGATTACTGCTAGGGAACTCTTGAGGCATATTTTAGAGAGCTGTTTGCCACGGACTACAGTAATAGAAAAAAAATAATCGTTATTCAGAATTGCATTTGTGTCAATCTGAGCAGTATCTGAGGAAACTCACCCCTGTGAATTAAGTGCTGAGCTGCTTCAACTTGCTGCTGTTAAACAGTGGTTTAGACCAGAGCATCAGCCTCATGAAATACACAAAAACTAGATCCAAAGTTTTTATGTTAGGTCAGTTTTGGTAACTGAAGCCTGCATCGGGACGTGAAGGAAGTTCAGATGTGAGTGGAAGTGTGAGTTCACAACTCCGCGTGGGGACCCAAGTGTAGTGTGTGTCAGCTTGAGACGTGACCCAATAGTCGTTGGGGTTCCTGAAAGCCATTATGACATAGCTTCTTCTAATCTGCTCGGTTGCTTTCTGCTTGGGGCGGTCACTGCGAGGTCTTCAGAATGCGAGGAGGTGTCTGTGCTAGAAATGTACTTCCACAGCTCTCTTTTTGAGAAATGGGGTTGGTCTTTAGGGAAACCTGCCAGGCAGTAGCCTGCAGCAGCCTATTGAAAGACTGGAGAAACGATGAAAAGGAACAATTACTGAGAGGACTAACTAAGAATGCTTTAACAGGTAACTAACACAACTGCGTTGTGATCCTGTACCTTATTGCTCCAACAGTCGCTGCTATATTGAACGAAAAATAGCCAGATATATATTCGTGCCCCCCCAATATTATTATGTTTTTCCCTTTAGTAAAGCCTGTTTCCAGTGAAGGGTTTTTTCCTATGGGACAATTGGTTTTTGACTGATATTTAAAGGAGTGCAGAAGCTTCATCTGTGTGGTGCCCAGAGGCAGCCCTGGGGTTCCCAGGATGCTGGTGACAAGGGCATCACTTGAAGAACCTCCCAAGTTCTTGAATCTGCTGACAGCTGTGAGTGAACATGTTTTCATGTTAGTAAGCCAAGTGTTGTTTGTATACGGGAGCAGTAAGAAATCAACGGTTTTATCCTCAGTTGGTGCAAGTCCGCTGTTTTTGTGAGCACCGGTGCGCTAGGTTAAGGGTGAGATCTAGGGATGGTAAAGCAATGGTGTTGGCTCACATGGTACGCTTGGGAGAGTCAGAAATAGAAGCTGGGTCTTCTTAGCATCAAGATATGTGCTTTAACAATAAACTGATTTATTTTCCACCATGCAAATCCCCAAGCGCTGTTTAGTAAAAATATATAGAACAGCAACTTTTCATTTGAAATCCTGCTTGCATAGCAGACACCTTAACTTATGTGCAACAAATCATGATGCAAATTGCTGGTGCATACTTCTTGATTCAGCCATATGCTGCGAGCGGTGGTTTTGACAGATGCATTCTTCCCTGGAGATTGAATTTAGTTCATCAGACTTAGGTTAAATTTGAAGGATCTGAGGTAAAATTCCAAGGCTCCATCCGTTAGCCACCAAGCCCGTAGCGTCCGCTGTAAAACAATGCGATGGGAAATGTGACCCAATGCTTGGGAATTGAACCAGTGCCAACGGCGCTGTGGTGCTGATAAGGGAAGACATAATGCTGTTGGATAAGTTCTTGTATACAAGGACTCTACAGGTCATGTGGAGAGAGATGTTTTTTATTTAATAACCGAGGTATGCAGGTGCTAATTGGAACCATATTTATGTGAAGCCAAAGCCAAAGTTTGTTACACCATGGTGAAATGACGGCCTTGCGTTTCTGGGGGTCTGGAAGGAGGCTCATTTTAGATTAATCTTTATTTACTGAAGTATTTAGGCAGCCTTGTATTATATTGCTTGAATTCTGTATTTCAGTTTTGCTCAAAAAAAATCTCTTCCTCTATTTTCTCCATTGGTCAGAAACCCTTTTGATACTGTTTTATTTAAGAACACGTTTCTGGGAGAGGTTGGATTGATACTGAAGTAGCAGCAGGTTGTTTGGCTGAACCAGACTGCGAGTCAATGGCGTCTGCCTCACGTGCCTCCTTGTGGAGGCAAGGGGTGTATGATGAGGAGAGGCTCTGTGCGGACCGAGATAGTCCTGGCTCTGCTGCTCTTAGTCTGCCCGGTGGCACCAGAGCAGCTCCATGAGGTGCCGGACTGCGGTGCAGTACCGGCAGGAGATGGGGATCCAGTGCAAAGTAGGTGGTGCTGCGTTATAGATATACCTTTTGTGTACGTTAACTTCATTTTATACAGAGAGAGCTACTCTATAGCTCCTCTATAGATAGCACTGTCATAGTGCCCAATTAGGGAATGTACATAAAGAGTTTTCTCTTGCCTCCGTTGTTCTTCTCTTCAGACAGCAGGAAATGAATCTTGACCATTTGCGTGATTTGCTGTATTTCAAGTTAACGCATGCAAGAGACAGAAGGGTGCATTGGAGAGCTGCACGTTGCTTTGGGTCTCCCAGGGTGATCAGTGCAGGAGTGCTTTCCAGGCTCACTGAGATAATGGGGAGAAGGGAGAAGACCAACTTCCACACGTTCAGATTATGCCATGCTTAGGGTTATAGTTCCTGTATTGCAGTTCGATCTATCGGATGATGTTGAGTTATCTCTGGTGGACTTGGGCAACATGGACATCGGAGATTTAGTGGTGTGAGGCGTAGCATCGTGATAATGATTGTGGTGGAGGGGCAGAAGAGGTTGCAGGCTTCACCATGAAAATGCTTCTTGGTGGCCTGTGAGACCTTATAAAGATAGGCATTTCTCTTTTTGAATCGAGTTTATAGTTTGCTGGGTTTGGCCAATTCCATCCTCCCCTGGTGCCGTGGGAGGATTAAAGCGTTCAACCTGCAGACTGATTATTGACAGAAATTCTGGAGGAAGACTTGAACGTGACTGTTCTGAGCAGTGTTGCCACGCGTGGAGTCTGGGTGGACAGTGTCATGGTTTGGCTTAATGACAGGTTAAGAGGCTTTTCATACTCATGAGTTTGAACCCCGTGAAGAGGTTTTTGGTACTATTAATGAATGTTAACTGATCAAAATCAGTAGAGTGCTTTGCTTCTCTTGGGTTTCTGCTCATCTTTTGTTTTTTTTCTCCTACTTTTGTGCATTCTAGGGATCTTCCTTTGCTGCATAGCATAATAGCAAGAACTACACTAATCCTTGCACAAAACTTTGTTCATCCCTTTTCAGTGCTCTTGTGGGAGTCCGTTACGGGGCTTGGCGTCATTAACAATAGCAAGGCTGCTTTCCAAAATGGGTCTGAATCCACCAAATCAACAGAGTTACAGCAGTTAACATAGTTTGGAACTGAGCTGTTGTTGGTGCATTTAGCAAAACCATAGACATATGTAAAGGAGTTGTTTAAAATCGTTGTGATTTACTGTGCGCTATGAAAATGGGTTTCCCCAGGAGCTAGCCAGTAGCCTTGCTGTGATAATGTCAAAATAATCAACTTAGAGCTAAAATGTTGAAATGCAAAATAGGCTTGCAGAAATGGGTAGCCAGAATAAAATCTATCCTTTAAAGTATGCACTGGGGGGAATTCAACCCGAAATGTATGTGAGCAGATCTGAAGGCACTGTGTTACATCCAACATTAATGAACCTAGTAGTTGAAAGGAAAAAAAAAAGAGGGGGGGAAAGCCACATTTGTATTTTGTCTGAAATAAGCATTTACTTCTAATATAAAATGAATGCAGCAGTATGAATTACCATATCGGTGATTGTGAGGATTGCAAAGCCTTTCTACATTTTTTTTTTTCTTAAACAAAGTTGCTACTGTATTCGTATGCCAATTTTTGACATAAGTTTCACTTGCCTGAATGCATTTTACCTGTCTCTGGTTCAAGCTCCCTTTTTTACCTTTTAGATGTTGTTTTATTGTCTGTCTGAGCTCAGAGTCACTCTCAGTACCTTGGCTTCCTTTTGGAGTTTGGGATCGCAGACAATAATTTGTAGCCACTCCAACAGCACACCTGTGTTCAAGCCTTTAATTTCCTGGTTGTCCCATTCAGGCTGTGAGCTGGAGATGTGTCGTGTTCCATGGTGATATCTTTTTCTTTTTCTCCCCCCCCCCCCAAAATATTTTAAAGGCAGAGGCAGCTGCTCTGGTTCTGGTGATATTGTAGCTATCAAGCGAGAAACCATTCTGCTTTCCTGCCTCTGTTAGTCCTTGGCTTGCGCTGCGTGCTGTACTTGGTGTGCTGTGCAGCTCTGCCCTAGCGCCTACGGAGCTGCCATCTCAGCTGGCACCAGGTTGTACCCTCGCCTCTCTGCAGAGGGTCTGTGTGGTGTTTTGTCAGGACCAGAAACTCTCATTCCTGCAGAAGTGGTGCGTAAGAATAGGCAAAAGCAGTGTGGAAATCCCCGTTGCTATATTATCCAAGCGGTGCTTGTTCATCACATCCTGGGGATGTGTCAGTCACCAGTGGGTAAGTCTGAAACAGTGAGCTTGAGATGTAAGTTGTCTTCTGTAGTTCCGTGGAGCCAGACTTTGTGCCAAGTCACCTAAAACTGCGAGGAGAAGGCTAAGGACAGTAGTAAAGGTTATTCTGCTGAGAGTGGTTTGCCCTTTTTGTTTTCTTTTGGCGCAGAAGAGCCACTTTATTGAAGACGTCATTTCTGTAGGCAAAAGGAAGTGTTTCTAATAGGGTGGAATCTCTAGTATTATTTCTGTCAAACATGCTCGGTGTGATTATTGAAAGAACTAGAAGCTGAATGATGAGGTGAGAGTTGGCAGTGCAAGTGCTTCTAATTTACTGTAATTGGTAACTTATACATTAGGCCAATGAACTTAATGAAGATAGAATATGTGTTCAGCTCAATGTTAGTTGCGCTTATTCAAACCATCGATGGGAAGGTATTTTAGCTTTGTGGTTTACCTCTCCTCATATATCCAGATCCAGAGAAAGCACGTTCCACATGGGCCAGTAGTGCTACGAAGCCATAATATCCAGTCTTTGAATTCTGCAGGCTCTATTGCCGCCTTGATCTATATAATTTTCCTCCTAAATGCACTAGAGTTGAAGGAAACAACGTCTAAATGCCTGTGTAGTGGGCCAGGTAAACTTTAACCAAACAGCATTATTAAAATGTCTGTATCCTGGATTCATATCAAACTCCTCCAGGCATCTTTTCCCAGTGTCAGTATGATGTGCGCAGGGAGATGTACATGGTTTCTTCTCTTTCAAAACCTACTTCGTTGTGGGCTTTTTTAGCAGACTTCATCTTGATGAATGCTCTCAGGTGTGTATACACATTTGATGTCTGAACAGTGATTTGATAATGTATTTTGCATACAGTTGACCCCTTCAGTCTAAATGAAAGAGAGGGTGATGTTTCAGTCTTGTTTCTCTTGGGTTTTCTGACCACTATAGAATTGGAGTTTGGGCCTCTCTTTCTTCTTTCCCAATGAAAAAAACCCAACAATGAAACCCAGTGATTTGTGTTTTCAAGAGGTGTCTCGTTTTATTAGAAGGAATTAATTGAAATTGCTCAAAATGCAAGTGTATTTTGCAATTTGCTGTATCAGTTCCCTGTTGCCTCTGCTTTTCTGTTGTCATCTTTTGGACAAGGATGTATTGAATTTGATGGCTTAATTCAGACTCCAGCAGGAACAGCATTGGCGTGATTTTCCAAATCTTTGTTGTGCCTGCAGAACGTTTGTCACAGAACACTACCTCCCTCAAGCCCCATGCTGATGTTACCCACACTGGTGTTCGTGAGTGACACTGATAGCGGAGTAAGTAAAATCAGAAATCTTTCTGATGGAAGAGAGGCATTGGTTCCTTGAGGAATTTCTTACACTGGATATGAGCAGAGAGATCCTCTGGGCTTTTCTTCATGTGCCCTTATTTCTGACAGCCATCAAGGAGGTGAGGCAGGAGAAGGCTTAATTCTTCTTAAAAGCTTCCAACTGGGAACATCTGTTCCTAGTGCCGAGGCCTCTCGGCTCTGTCAAAGGAACACCCAGTTCATCTGACAGCTTTTCTACAAGCTCCGGCTCAAAACCAGGATCGTGGTGTCCTGCTGCATCCCATGTCTCTGCCGTTTTCGTTCTCGTTAGGACGGATGGATGTGCCTGAACTCCACCGTTACACAGAAACGCAATAGATGTGTTGCTGAGACCCAGAAGGCAGATTCACATAGACAAAGAGGAAAACATCTTTTATGAGTAATTTTACATAGATTTTATACCAGTGTTTCTTTTACTTTTTTTCTTCGGGATGGCAACTTGACTTGATTTTAGTGTTGTCCAGAACTGTGTGTTCAGGACCCTGTTCAAGAAATAGCCGTTTTCAAAACTCCTGTAGCGAATTCTGCTGTTTTTCTTTTATTTAATGTATTCTAACCTTACTTTGAAGTCTGTTGGGCTTTACCCTTGTCTGAAGCGAGCTCCTGGAGTCCCTGGCTGACCTTTGGGCAGCAGCGTGTCTGTGATACCCTCTGACTGCGAACCCCTCTCCCTGGCGGTGGGAGACGGGGAGAGCCAGCGACCAGGGCTTGCTCTTCTGTAACAGGAGTGATCCTCAAACATACACTTCACCAGGGTGGCTTTGGTATGTGCAAGCTGTTTATAATAGAACTCAAAACTATTGCCAAAATATGAGTACATGTTGTGCAAACATGGCAGATATTTTGTATCTGGCATTTGTTTTTAAATCTAAGGACGGGGCAGCCCCATCTATGCAAAGACCTACAGCTCTCCACAATTAAGGGCAATGAATAGAGGAATAAGCAGAAACCCGGTCCTTTTCTGCCTGAGTTACTGGGATAGCTTCGTTGACTGGTAGTTCAGCCAGGGGGTGAAACTGGAACCACATAGCTTGTCTCTGTATTGTCCGCTCACATGAACGACACTGATCCTGTCTTCCCAGGTACTGGCATCAAAGGCCACTCAAATTTGCAGGTGTGTCTATGTGGTGGGCTTATAGTTATTTCTTCAGATGGCTACTCAAAAGAATTACAGTTTTAATAATTATATGTCTGTTCCAGTAGTGTTTTTTGATTTAAATGTAGTGATCTCAATCCAGTCCCTAGTTAACAAGTTACCCAAGAAAAAGCATTCGACTCTGAGAGTTTACATTACTTGCAGTCTTTGTCACGACCTTAGCAATTTTGGAGGGAAAGAAACCCCCCAAAACAGCAAAAAAGCCCCAAACCCCACCATACTTCAATTGATATTATTTTTTGCTGAAGTTTATGGCAAAGAACTAATGAAAAAAGCCAACGTAAAGGGATTGTATCTATTTATGTCTCCGTAGCTCAAATGTGAAACAAAATTGTGGGGAAAAGAACTTTGTCTTGTACTTTCTGTGGAGAGAACTCTGGTAGAGTCTGGAAAGAAAAAAGTAAAAAAATGGACCTCTGTTTTAAAAAAAAAAAAAAAAGAAAAAAAAAAGAAAAAGGAGATCAGCAAAAGTGCGTTGAAATATCTGGGGTGGATATATAGCAGAATGAAGATATCCATAAC
Source organism: Pluvialis apricaria (assembly GCA_017639485.1). NCBI lineage: Eukaryota > Metazoa > Chordata > Aves > Charadriiformes > Charadriidae > Pluvialis > Pluvialis apricaria. The sequence goes on from CM030010.1 coordinate 84,881,225, forward strand.
TTCCTAGCTTATTCTGTAGCATTTGTAGAAAAACAGATGTTGGCCAAGCTGCACGTTGTCCAAAAGACCTCGGATGAGGGTGCCACTGCTTTGCTTCTGTGTTGTGTCAGGGCTGGCTCTTCTTTTCCTGAAGAGAAGAAAAAGGAGATGCCCCTCTCAGCTGGACCTTTCTCCACCGTACTTCAGGGGTACGGCTGGAAAAGATGCGGTGTGAAGGATGAGGCTGTTCTCTGCTCTTGGAGGGCAGAAGGAGGGTGGAGAGTTAACTGGTGTTCGTGACAGTTGAAAATGGATAAACGCTCATGCATAGTCTTTAAGGAGTCTGATGACTAAAAGCTACCTTGGGATGACTTTGGCCTGAATTTCTCCCTCTGAAAGAGTTGTTGATGGCAGAAAATAGTTTGTGTGTTGTTCCTTTGATCCTCAGGCTCTTGAGGCTCACAGGCATTTGCTTCTTACCCTTTAAATGAACCGAAAAAGACTCATAATTCAACTTTCCCGTTTCACTTGGAAGAAATGCTCTTCTGATCTTTTTTTCATCTGAGGATGTCTCTCCATCCTATTGTTAGCAAGATTGGAAAGAATCAGATGCTCCTAAGTTGAGAGTTAGATATTTCTTTTGCTTTGTGTGGTTGGATTGAAGTGACCTCTAGGTTATGACACGTGTGTGCGTCCAGAAGAGAAATGGAGCTTGAAACATGAAGTTCTCCCTTTTCTCTCTGTAAGTAGTGAATATCTTCACGGGTAATGAATGTCTTAGGTTGACAATGAGTCTTTCCTGCTGATCTTAGAAGTTTTTATTGGGGTTGAGAATCTTACGTAGGCTGTTGAGCGTAGAGGTGTTAGAAGCAGGCAAGGAGTGTTGACAAGCAAGTCGAAGATACCCACTGAGGCAGAGATGTACACCAGTGTTGGTGGGGGACAAGTGTCCTGCAGAGGAAGGGTCAGAGGAAGAGTAGGATGTATGCAGAAGCACCTGGCTGCTGTGGGACAAGTGGTGACCTGATGGAGTTGCGATTAACTGAACCCTTAGGAAGAGTGCTAATCTGCCGGGGGGCATCCAAACCTCGCAGGGTCAGGAAATGGCGATGGTAGTTTTTACTGTCAGTATCGGTCTGGGTAGTTGTAGATGCACAGCTGTGACAGTAGCAGAGTCCAGGCATTGCAGGGGTCCTTTACTGCGTACCTTCCACATACCCTGTTAATTCTGTTTGCATCTCCTTTTTCTGTGGGTTACATGGGTTCTGTTCAATCCCTGCCTTGGGCTGTTTCTCTCAACAATGTTACCTCCTTTCTGATTCCATGACAGGTCTGGTGCAGGGCGTGCGTGAGAGTCATGACATAGGCAAAAAGAGCAGGAATGCTAAGCTTGTGGAAACCAGTGATGGCCAGTTTCCACGACCGGGAGTCAAAGTGGAAGCACCCAGCAAGTCGCCGTCTCCCCTGCACGGGTGAGAACGCCCATGGTTGGCTTTAGTTCACCTCGTCTCTCTCCATGCTCTTGAAATAGCCCAGGTGTAGTGCAACAGCGTACCTGCACCCCTTGTCTCTCTGAGATATTTATAGAAAAACTACCTGAGACTGCTGAGTATAATTTTCTCTGAAAATTATCAGCAATGATTCAGTTTACATATTCTTTACGAAACAACAACTGTGTTGTTTGGAAACCACAGGTCCTTTAAGTGTTTTCTCTTCCAAACCGTGGGACAAGGATGTTACTCAACATGTGGATGAGGTTAAAATAACCGAACAACATGGTAAACTGCCGTCGTTTGGTCACGTCAGAAAAGCAAGAATGATGGATTACGTAGAGGCAGCGTTAGTCTGTGGTGAAGCCTCCACGCATTAAGGTTATGTTCAGACTGATGGTCAGATATAGGCTGTTATTGATGCGGAGGTGTCTGCACTGGTTTCTATTGTTCGTGATGAGAAATAAATTTCTGTAAATTACTCGAATTCTAACTCCCACGAATGCTTGCGGTGTTTCATGTTGAGCATAAATTCTCTGATCTATAAGAAAAATAATAATTAATGACCCAAGCAGCGGTCACTGACTGTGCTTGGATGCACACAGTTCCCTGTACTCCAGTTGGGCAGCTCGCTCGTGCAGACAAAAGTACACATAAATTGCCTTTTATTACCAGCTTGTCCTGTTTATTTTCACATGAAAAAGCCAGGACAGCTGAAATAAGTACTTGGGGGGAGAAAAAGCCTATCTTGAGTCCCTGTGTTTATTCCCCATGTCCCAGTTACGCTCTGCAGCACCATAAAACTTTTCCAGTTTGAAAAGCTGCTTAAGTTCTGCACTCAGCAGCCCCCAATGACAATAATTTTGCTTCTGGCTGTCACTTGATACTGCAAACACGGTGTGCTTACAGTGGAGCTCGGGAAGTCACACATGGAGCGCATTCTTTGGAATCCTCTTTGTTTTATCATTGCGGAACAACCCGCAAAGATTTGTATTATTGCACCTGAATAAATAGTGCTCTGCACTTCACCCGTTGAGGTCAGCACACGGGGCTTGCGAGGGGGGGGGGGTCATCTTCGGCCCTCTCCCCGCTGCTCCTGCGGAATAACCAGAGCCGTGGCACCTGTGCCGCCTGACCCAGTGTCACAAAGTGCATGTTTTCCATACGTATCTTGAAAGGCCAGCTGCTGGCCACCAGTAGGTTTTTTTTTTACGCAGCGGTATTTTTCTAGTGAGCAGGAACAGCGTTCATCTATGCAGTTCACAGTTGCAACTACCAGCATAGTTCTAGCAGTGCAGGCATGCCAAATTCTCTAAATATTTTAATTTCATTGTAATGCATAATAACAGGTGTACAGCGTGGTTGCCAGTTTCTGCTTGCTGGCTGGGAAAGTAAATTATTCTTTGCAAAACGAGAACGGTATCTAATCAATATTTTAAGATAGAAATGGCTAATAGCAAGTGCACGAACTTCAGCTCTTAACAGGTACAGTTTGGTTGCTGTCATTGCCATGTGGCCAACAGAGAGGGGACAATGCCTTCCTGGGAAGGTACTCGCAGGTTCCAAGGACGATAAGAAATGTGTTATTTCAGAAACATGTTTTCCATATCATTCCTAATGTCTTGCCTAAAGGTCTCTCTTTTTATTTTTTAAACTTTCCCCCCTCCTCTTCTTGAGGAACTGTTATTGTTTGGGTGAAAAACCCTCCTTGTGTGATTGTACCATGGCTGCTCTGCAGATACATTCTTTAATTTAGAAGTCTGAGCAGACGGGAAAGCCAGATTTCCATGGTCTTGGCCGCGGAGCCTTTTTGGGCTTACATGATTTGACTACTGCTGAGCTGAAGTCTGATTTAGGAGCCAAACTTTTTTTTTTCCCTACATTGTTCTCATGGAGACTAGACATTTGTACTAGGCAGGATAGATTGCCAAAATATGAAATTGCACCTCCTGCACGCTAGTATGATGGAAGAAGTCTTAAAATTACTGCCTTCAAGCAGGTCAAATGCTGTGCGTAGACATTAAGAGGTTATAGTAGATGCGTTCTCGGACCTATACATTACTGTCTATAGGTTCAGTTCAGCAGAAGAGGGTACGGTAGCTACAAGCAGAAGGGAAGGGGAGGTCCCGTCTCTCACCTCAGGTCTGTCTTAGTTCCTCTGAGACAAACAATTTCTAGCGATGTCTCTGTGGGATAAAGCCATTCTCGGTAACGTTCCTTCAAAGGAGGGGGTACGGGTTTGCTCGGGCACCTGCTGCACGCTGCCAGGGGCTGGCAATGGCCTCCTGCACCTTAATGAGCATGTAGCTAAGTGAAAACGTCAGTTTGTTGGGACTTCTTTTTAAGTGATGGCATGAAGTTGAGCGCTGGAGAACGTAAACTCAAACTCTGACTGCTTCTTGCAGGGCTTACGTGTCAGTGCTTCTCCGTACCACCTGCCTGCCCTCCTGGTTCTGCATTGCTCCTGTGGTGCAGCTCTTGGTTTTGTTTATTTATGTACTTAAGGCTTGTTGAATATCACAAGTCGGTTTTATTTATTTATTTAAGAGCCGTTGAATATCCCAAGTTTAATAGGCACAAGCAAGGTCCCAGAGGGTTGCATGGTCACCAAGTCAAGAGCTCGTGAACGTGGAAAAAATTCCTCAGCAGAACTCCAGAATTCTGTCAGACAGACTGCTGCAGCCTGGCAGCAGAGTGGTTGATCTTCCCACGCTGGTTGTCGATGGCGAGCCTCGGTACGCGCAGCCCCGTTGTTTGCAGTGAGGATCTCGCTAATGCAGAACCTCTTGAAGAGAGCAGTGTGGCCTGCGAGTCTGGACGAGCAATCCTGACTGGTGATACGCAGTGAAGAGGCTTTACGGTACCATATGAAGTGATTACACTGCAAGGTACAGGAGACACTTTCCGCACTGTGGGATGCATTCCAAATTTCTGAGCCTGGGCTGAGCTCTCACTGAAGTTACTGCAGCTTTTGCTGAAGGGAAGAATTCGTCTTGGTCCCATGTTCCTTTATGAGAATTACCTTTGAAGCCTGTTTGTTTCTGGAATGCTTTAGGTCATCTTCTTTTGACACACGCCAGAAGTCGGAATTGATCTTCCAGGACAGCAGACTTTTCCCGGTCCCTTTTAATCAGCAGCTCTTTTGAGATGCCGCCTAGTCCAGATGGACGTCGTGCGTTGCCTGACCCATAGCGCAGGCTGAACCCTCGAGCCTGAGCATAGCTGCTCCTCCAACCCATGCATCGACTCCTGGGGATGGCCATCGGCGCTGGGCAGCACTGCCGTCCAGCCAGAGGTCACCGGTGGCTTCCAACAGCGACTTCCATCCGGATAACTGCGTGCACCGCTCTCAAGCACAGGTTGTGCGTGTGTTTCTCTTGTTTGCACATCAGGAAATCAGGTTAAAAACCTGCAGATGTATTTAAAATGGGAAGCTGTTGCCCAGAAGCTATGCTGATTTATATTGTCTGAGTGTGTGGTCCCCTTATCCTGTTATCTGCTAAGGGTTCAGCTTCAGAATCCATTTGTTCAGCCTTGAAGATATTGCTGTCTTATGCTTTGGAGCAGTGTGAACATAAGCATTTCCTCGATCAAAAATGCCATTTACAGAGTTTTCAGCAATTCTTTCTCCAGAGGGGACAGTCCGAGGTTTGTGTCTTATGTGCTTATTGTGTTTGGGGAAGGATTTGGGGTCTCCATGCTCAGTTTCTTGAGGGGTCTTTCAGGTTTCCTGAATAATCCCTTCTATATGCAACATCTCAGAATGACTGTGTTGGGAGATGGACTGGGAGCTGCGGCCAGGGTTTGCTCTAAACGATCTTAAAAAGGCACTTGTAAAATAGATGCGGTCAGCATCGTTGTCTCCCGCAGGCAGGTACTGTTGACACGAGTGATAGAGCTTTTCTAAGGCGAGAGGGCAGTTTGTTACTGTAGCTTCTCACCTGCATGTGTCCGCAGACATGGGACTGCACTCCTGCAGGTGAGAACAGACCGTTAGTATTGCCACAATGCCTGAAGAAATGCTTCCAGAAAGCGTTCCTCATGGGTTCTGGAGGTCAGGGAGGTCTGACCAAGGGGTTAATGGCTTTGAATATTCTGCGAGTGTATCCAGGGACTTTGTACTTGGCTTTGGTATTTCTTTAACAAAACAAGGGGCTTTACGTCTAATAGCTGGGGATAATTCTCTTGTTTACATAGCGTAGTATTTCATCAGATGCTAAGTTCTTTAAAATAAAAAAGTAAAAACTAGAGGTTTAAAAAGTGCTTATGCCAGAATTCCTGGCGGAGGGGGAGTGAGAAAGGAGACTGATTTCCAGCAAGGTGGCTGCCATCAGCTGTAAATTAAGACGGGTTTGGACCGTTTGGTCTTATCACTCGTTGAGGAACCTGGAGGAGGCAGCGAGTTCTTCCCGAGGGTCCCAAACGCTCTCCGCCTGCAGGTGCAGGGCTGGTGCGCAGCCGCGCAGAGGGGACGCTGTGCTGTGAGCAGCGCAAGGTCCAATGCTCTGCTGGCTGAGCTCCGTCCCCCTCTTGTAGCCCGTGGGATTTCTCATCCAGCAGCTTATCTCTTCATGTCCTAACAGGCTCGTGGAGCACCAGCAACACTCAGTCCCACTGGACGTGGGGGGAGCGTGTAATCCCGAGCATTACGCGTGGTTCTGCCAAGTGCCCCTCTCCTCTGCCCATCCCTGTCTGACAGCGCGAGACTCACACACACTGTGTCGTTGATGAACTTAGGTCAGATCATACGAAACTCACTGAAAAGGGACTGTGTGCCACACTTTGCATCATCTCCGAAGGGTTCTCGTGGATTTTCGTCACTATGGCCCAAAGGGGAGAAAACTTGCAGCGTAGTGGCTGAGGTGTCTGTATGGTTGGGGGAGGCATCTCTCGGGAGTGAATGCGGGTGCAGGTTGCGGACTAGACATGTTCCTTCCAGTGTGCCCATCTGAACGTGCAGCGCGCTTCTGCTGACTGCCGATTTTGAAGCTTTATTTAGTATTGAGAGGTTTAAGCGGCGGGATTCATAGGTGCAGATGGAAGCTTACAGTTTACCTTTAGTTTCTGTAAAGTTGCCTGTTGAAATCCTTTCTCTCAAAGTATATAAACTGCTGCTGAGAGAAACAGGTGGTATCAGACTGAATGATGTTTACTGTTGGAAAGACACAATTGACACAATTGTTTAAGGAATTTACAAACTATACTGTGTTTTCACATCACGCATAGACAACTCATACTGGAAAAAAAAAAGGGGTGGAAAAAAAAGCGCAATAAAATACACAGATCATGTTCCAATCCACAATCTCAAATCAAATGAAACTCTGTTTTGTAATTGAGTAATTATCCCCAGCGAGTTCGCAGCCATGAAGCCTGCTGTGGTTTGAACATCTGGCAGCTCTGCAGGCTTGTGGGGTGGCATGGGGAGAGCAGAGCTGCGAGGCAGGGGGGTGTTAGAGCTTGAGGTGTAAAAGCTCAGATTCAGTTTTCCTCTTCAGCTCCAGGTATTGCTTGTTCTCTTGGGCAAGTCACTTAAAGCTGTTAATGAATCTTTAAAACGGGGTTGCTTTCAGGCTTAGTAAATTCCCCATCGTGATTCCCCGCGGGTGGGGGGGAGCAGCAGGAGTCGGGAGCGTCTCGGTGAGGTCAGGGCGCCTGGAGCCACGGGTGGCAGCGGGGCAGGGACCCCCCTGCTGGGCGCTGCCATGGCACATGGCACAACCAGCACAGCGGATACGGTGATGATAACCGGGGTCAGCCACAACCCCACTGTTGCCAGAGCAGCTCGCAGGGCTTGGATGGGCCGTGGTACCTGCCGAGTGTCTCCAAGCACTTGGCTGCTTAACTCTGTATTGTGGAGCTGTGAAACTCAGTGGTCTTCCATCCTTACTGAAGGAGGTGATTTTTGTGGGAATAAATGTAAAACTCACCTTTCGACTGTGGCAGCACAAGACCTCAAGGTTCTGCGTGCTGGTTTGTGCTGGGGAAGCTGTGCTGGAGCCAGCTGCGACGCAACGCCGACTGTGTTCCTGATGGACAAGAGCTGTGAGTCTCCCAGCAGTTGGCCAGTTGCTTAGGTGGCTTCACTCAACGACATATTTATAGGAAAACAGATATCTTACCCATGTTCTTGAGAGGGAGGTGACATTTAGAACTGTTACTAGGTATGTAAGAGAGAGTTGGGGCTGTTCAGCCTGGAGAAGAGAAGGCTCCTGGGAGATCTTATTGTGGCCTTCCAGTACCTAAAGGGGGCCTACAGGAGAGCTGGGGAAGGACTTTTTACAAGGGCATGTAGTGATAGGACGAGGGGGAACGGCTTTAAGCTGGAAGAGGGCAGGTTTAGATTAAACATTAGGAAGAAGTTTTTCACTTTGAGGGTGGTGAGGCACTGGAACAGGTTGCCCAGAGAGGTTGTTGAAGCCCCGTCCCTGGAGGTGTTCAAGGCCAGGCTGGACGTGGCCTTGGGCAATCTGGTCTAGTGAGAGGTATCCCTGCCTATGGTAGGGGGGTTGGAACTCGATGATCTTCAAGGTCCCTTCCAACCTAAACCATTCTATGATTCTATGTGATTTATTACCTGTTCCTCCGTGTGTGTATGTGTCTGTGCTGTACATAAACATCCCCCAAAGGTTTGCTGAGAGGACGTTCCTTTCCCTGTGGTGACGATGGCACAGGCCATTTGGGCAGTACATGGGTGGCCTGGGCTTTGTCTCGGATGTTGGCTCTGCTTTCGTGTCTTCGCAGTCAGTGTGCTCTGCACGTTCTTTTCCCCTGACGTCGTTCACCTGCGGCTTTCCCGGCGCATTCACACAGGTAATGTTCCCCCTCCTACCCGTGTGTCGTACCTCGGTCGGTCCAGTGTCCTTTCCCCTGCACGTATGTTCAGAGAAAGATCTGTGTGAGAGCCCATCAGCTTACGCCTGCCCCTATGTCCTGCCTTCCCACGGTGGCTGGTCCTGGTGGGACTTATTTTGGCTTTCAGGATCATCACATCCCCAGTCATGTGGAATTAGCTGTCGGTTCTCTGACAGCCGCCACCTTCCTCATCCCTCTTTGCTCCTTGCGAAGTGTGGTGAGAGGTTAGGACCGCTCCACAGACACTATTGCAACACAAAAGCGTGGTGGGAGGCTTTGCCCTGGCAGGTTTCAATTTTCTGATAGATTTAATAGCAGACGTTTAAAAACTTACTACGTTGGCCCTGAAAGTGGGGCAAATAGACACAAAGGTGCTATGTTTCCCCCTGAACGTTGCGTTGCCTTGACTCAGGCAGGACCACCCCGTGTTTCTTGGTCTGACCATCAGCGGCTTCTGTGCTAACCTAAACGTATACCTCGTCCGTGTGTTTGTTGGCTTTCGCGTTGGCTCTCGGTCCCCGCTGCGTATGAAGGTTTAGGATGGGAAAGCCACCTGTTCCTTGCGCCCCGTAATGCCCCGTCTGTGACAGGGAGGGTCGGTGTGAGTATTGCAGCCCCCACAGCCCCTGGTTTAAAGCACACAGGCGCTTTGCGAAGGAGCTGTGGCTCCCGGGATGCTCTGGCTTTCCATGGAACGCCTTTTTGTGATCCCACAGGCCCCGGTGAACTCCCCTGTGAGATGTCTCCAGAGTATGTCTGGCACTGCCTTTCCCAGCTGACAGCTCTCTGAATTCCTCTCCTGCATCTTCATTGATCTAAACTCACTGACAATTAAAGGTGATAATGTTAATTGACCTACTGCTGAGAGGCTTCCCGGGCAGATTCTCTTTTTCCTCCTGAGATACCTTGTTTTAATCTGAACTAGGATGAAAGCACTTGATACCACTAAACCATCTTCATCAGAAATGTGCTTTTATTTTGAGTGGATTCTGGGGTTAGCTGTGTTTTTACCTCAGAGCTGCCAGTAGGCAAAAAGGCTGCAAAACCCTGACCTTCAAGGAGATGTCCTGAGGTGAGCCAGGGCAGAGAGGCAGTGAGAGGCTGGGTCCGGCAATCAGTGGCACGACGTGCTTTGGAAATTGGTCTTTAGCATCAGCACTACTGAGTGAAGAGGGTATGCTGTTGAAATCCACTATATGGGAGGTGTTTTGGTAGCAGATTTTGTTCGAGACATCTGCCGGTGTTGAGTTAAAGGCAGGTCTAAGGAAAACCTGCCAGAAAATGTGTACTTCCCAAAAGCAGCAGTGGCAGTGGAACAGAAAACAGGGACGGCTGTGTCAAAGACCATGAGCAAGAAGTGACTGCTGTCACCGCAATCAGATGCGCATGTTATGAAAAGCAGTAGTTTCTTCAGGCTGAAAGTGCCCCCGATCGACATTTCTAGAACTTCAGCTCGAAAAATTGATTTGGCTTGGAAATTGCTACACTTAAAGCAAATTATATGTCTTAAAATGCTCGTGTTATTTTAGAGTTGCAGACTATTAAAAATAATCACTTAACTTTCGAAGTTGGCTTTGATCTAATGCTACTTTGTCTCCCCTCGTCTAAAGACAAGGGCTTGTTATTCTCAATTCACATCCTTAAAAGCTTGCAAATCTGCTGTGTGTTTTAAGAAGAGCTTACTGTAATTGATGAGAGTTGCTAATTTGCTTCTTGTGTGTATGTGGGCTTCAGCTCTGCTGTCACTGATTGCAGCAAATCAGGGATCCATCTTGATCCTATTAATGTCAATGGAAGATTGGGTTTCCATGTGGATCTTGTCTTTTTCTAACACAAAATAGGGGTAGGAAGTGTTTGAAAATCGCTTTTAATTGGGTGGATGTGCTTTGGAAAGAATGTCGCTGTGCTGTTGAGAAGCAGAGCCTTGCCTTTGGCCCCAACCACTGCAGACCTAAGCGTTTGGGTCAGGGAGATCTCGGCACTCTCTCCTGTGTATAAATACGGGTTGTGTTATGATTGTGGCTCCTCTGCTGACGATCGCATACTGTGGAGGTCTTCCCGTCTTGGTGCAGCCAGCACGTGCTCTGGACACGCCGGGAACGCCCTTGGTGTCCCCGTGGGTGGTGTGCTGTGGGTATGGCGAGGCATCAGTCTTCAGACATCGGTGTTTTAATGGCCGCGCCAAAACTGGAAGACCCAGGGTTGCGTCTGAGGGTCCCGGTCCAGGTCAGTTCCCCGGAATGCATGGTCTCAGCCTCGAGGTGTGACCGCAGGGCTCCCCGTCCCGTCTCCAGCCAGTGTTACAGAGAGGGTGTCGCAGAAGGCGTTGGTGGCATCGGGACCAGGGATGTACTGCCCAGCACGTTCCCGCAGAGATGCTGCCAGCCCTCCTGGGGCAGCCATGTGTGGGACAAGGTCTTCACAGAGCCCGGGGCCGTGGAACTGCTGGAGAAGCAAGAGTGTGATGGTTTCCATGGCAAGGACGTGACGCCATGGGGAAGCTTGGTGGAGTCAAAAGTGGCAGCTTCTGCTGGCTTAATTCCAGCTGCAGCTCAGGTGGATATTTCCCTGCAGAAGCCAAGATATTTTGTGGGCAGCTGCGTGTCTGGCTTCAGCAAGGCAGCAGCTCTGGGAGCGCTTAGGCAGGGGTCAGCCTGTCATACCCGCCATCTGCTCGGCGCTGGCCCCAAGGGGCTGGACCGGGCGGCCAAGGTGGTTCCCCCGAGTTCTTTTCTCAGTTTGTCAGTCATCATTCTCAGGCTCAGGCAGAATCTTAACACTGAAGAACTTCAAAGGACTTGAAAAAAATAGCCTTGGATTTACAGGCAGTATTGCTGCTTAAAATTGGCACGCAAACATTATCCTCCTGGTTTTATCATCCCTGGGCACAGTGATGCACAGAGTGCTCAAGAGATTTCACATCCTGAAGTTGATGAAAAAGATGAGAATACAAACAATCTGCTGCCTTTTAGATAACACTGTAATTTGCTGGGAGTACTGTTCAGTGGAAAAGTAGCTCCAAAGTCAGTCCTCTAAAAAAAATTAAAATGCTACTTCTCTTTTTATTAAACATAAAAATGATACAGCCTGTCAGACCTTGTGCAGGTTCCTAATGGTAAATAAGCTCGTTGGTCTGCAGGTATAAATAGTGTTTACAAACAAGTGGAAGCAGTATGGTCTTAGCAGATAGGGTGCTCAGCTGGGTATCGGGAGGCCAAGAGTTTATTACTGACTTTTTTGCTGACCTGCTTCCTGATTTTTGGGGAAGTTGCTTCAGATGTTTGTGCTCTTTGCCCATCTTATTGATGCAGTTAGTAAGATCACTGCAGTAAAAAACCATCCCTGAGGATGTATTTATACATCCCCACAAACAACATGCCTCAAATAACATGGATGCTGTTGTCAATACCATCTATTTGGAATGGTTTTGTTTTTAAAACGTTGCCACTTCCCAAAGCTACAGCAGCTATCTCAGGATAGCTGAGATATTCTTGCCTAATAACCACAATGTCTGTAGAAATTGATAATTTTGGAGGCGATCTCCTTTTCTTAGAAGCTATATGTAAAAGCCCTGGACCCCCGAGCAGCTTCAGTGGGGGTGTGAGGGTGGGCTTTAGGTCCCCATTGGCATCGCTGGGTACTCCCTCAGCTGTCTGCATGGGAGAGCATCTCCTGACGTGCGTGGTCACCTCCTCCTCTTCCTCGCTCTCCCCATTCCCTCCAGCATCATATTGCTGCGGCACCTGGTCCTGAACCCGTCATTTAAATGGACTCTCTGTCACAGCGTGGGGGGTTTCTAATCCGTTTAGAAGAATAAAAAGAGGTACTTAGCTCCTGAAGCTGCGTGAGCTACCTGTGCCCTTTTGTCAAGTGCAGAAGGAACCGGGCTGCCGGCCATGAAGTGCCCGGCGCTGTGCTGTTACTTGTGGGTCCATTCCATCAGCGCGGAGCTAAACCAGGAAACACAAGATTTGCTGATACGGCTTCCTTTTGTCCACAAAAAACAATATGGGTAATGGAGTGAATAATGATTAGCAGAAACCTCTTATTCGTAGCGGTGTTGGTGGGCTCGAAAGCCTCTGTAATTCCAGCATACAGCTCCTCTCCCCCACCACCTTTTTGGTTCGGCTGTGTTTTGGTGGGAAGTACACATCACTGAGCCTGGGCTGCAGCTTTTTCAAGTCCGTGATATATAACGACAATGAAGGGTGCCCTCGTCAGTACGACACTGCTCTCATCGGTGTGTTGACGCTGGGTGGTTGGTGAGCGTCCCTGATACCCGCCACTGTGGGGCTGGAAACCCCCTCCCTGCTTTGGGCAGGACCAGCATCTGTGTCCCTAGGGATGCGCTGTCTGCATGGGACGTGGTCAGGCACAGCTGGAGTGATGTGCTGTGACAGCAGCGCATCTCAGCAGCTGGGAAGAGGAGGCAGGGACAGAACAGGCTCTCTGACTACCTCCCTCACTCCTTACCCTGCTCAGAACAGACAGAGCTTGCCTGTGGGACAGGTGCTGCCAGGGGTAACTCATGATCTGTGTCTCTGCATTAAATCTATTGTTTTCTTAGCCCAGGTCTCACTCTAGCTTGTGACCCCTTATAATCTTTTCTAGAGTTTTCAATCTAAGGAATCCGTTCTCTTCTCACTCTTCTGGAGGGGCTGTCTGAACGGCAGCCCTTGTCCTCCTCACTGACGCACTCTGGCCTGCCGCTCAGAGACGCCACTTTGCGGAGGGGGAAACTGTCCTTCCCCGCACTTGTCTTGAGAGCCTGCAATGCTGAATCCTCCCTCCAGCAGCCGAAATCCTTCATTCCTGTATCGACTGCTGCCTCCTCCTGGGTTGGTTCCCATATCCTCTGCTCGGGGTTCGTGTGGGGTCTGGGTGTGCTCCTGGCCACCAGCAGTGAGCCTGCGGGAGATGGGAGCCTGCAGCAGAGCACGGCCCGAGCAGCGTAGTAGGGCTGGAGATGCTTTAGCTGCTCTTTTGACTTGCTGTGGTTCTTGGCACATTTACATAGCAAATGTGGAGATTTGGTGACTGAGACTGTAGTGGTCCTCCTTTGTGGAGCAGATCCCCGTGACTCCCCGTGGAGCATCCCTCTGCTCTCCAGAGCACTGGGACTGAACACCAGAGAATACCGCCAGTGGTGCTTAATGAACTGCAGGGGGTCGTTATTGCTGCCAGGTGCCATTCATTTTCAGGTAGCGGCAAATAAAGACCTTTTTATAGCAATTTACCCGTCTTTTTGGTAGTGTTCCATACGTAGAGGAGAGCATGGGTTGTATTTATTTACTCTGTTGCAGTTACAAGTGCTAGTAACGAATTTTTCTCGCGGCTTCCTCTTTCAGCTTAATCCTGTGAAAAATTAAAGAGAAGAGTTTAGACTGTTAGAGAACGTGCTTGTCCAAGCTCCCGTGGCTGAGCGTGGAGCTCTCCTGGGAGCCTGCCCAGGGCTGTGAGCGCTGGGATCAGGGCACTTGGGGCTCCTTCAGAAACACAGCCTCAGGTGATGGGTATGCCCAAGATAGCACACTTGGTGTGTCACTCACGGGGATCCCGCTCCTCGTGCCAAGCGTCGATTTGGAAAGTGTTAGATGTTTGGTAAGGATGTAAACTAATTGAAATGATCCCAGGCAGAAAACCTCAATAGCTTGCTGCACCGTTTTAGAGCCAGCTGTGACATTTGATTACTTCCACGGAAGTTTTGAGCTTTCCTCAGATTCCAATGCTGTGCATACCGGAGGAAAAAAATGTAATTGGAAATGTGATTTATCAAGAATTTAAAACAGTTTGACGTCCCCAAGGACTTCATACTTTTTCAAAATTCCATATTTGTAACTACACAAAAGACCTTTCCAGATGTTTTTCTTCCCTTTAAGTTTAATTTATAATCGAAAAAATATTTTCATCTACCACAAATAATTGGCATACATGAATTATGTGCCTAAAATACTCTGCGTAAGCTCAAGATGTAGGTTTACTTCTTCATGCCCCAGTGTATCAGTGTGTACGCGGCAATGGGACAGAGCAAAGACAAAGGCACAGCTTTTCAAGAGAGAACTCCCCCCCCCCCCGTTTTTAACCCACAGTTGAACTGCAGGTGGGAATTTCAGCGAGCAAACGTCAGTCAAACTACAGGTTTGCGTTATAGAGATGGACAAGTACTCTGTTTTGCATCTGGAATTAATTTTCTATATGCAAAATTGCACCTGCAGAAGGGGAATCCAGCTCTCCCCTGACCAGCTCTGCTGCTAGCTGCAGGAGTTTCACAACGTGAGTGACAACTGTTTGAAAAGTTGCTGGGGCCCTATTGGAAATTGCTCTTGGTCAGAGCTCTGAATTTTTTTTACCTCCCTTTTCCACTGAGAGCTATTGTGGAATAAGCATTGTTTTGTGCTGTGGTGCCTTTTGGGGGGGGGGCGCGGTTTCCTCTGCCCTCGCTCTGGCTAACAACTTAAAATGTTTTCCTGGCAGCTGATTTACTTTTAGTATAATTTACAGCTGAGGCAGCGTGGGCCCTGACTTTTTTGCTTGCTCTTCCTCCAGTTTCATCCTGTTTGTTTGGCGACTTCTATGACTAAAAATCTCAGATTTTCTTTGCCCCCTCACCTCCCATCCCAGAAAGTTCCTGTGAATCACTCTGTTCGCTCAGAAAACTGAAATGCTCAAAGGTTTTGTTTTTTTCCCTCACTTTTGATGCAGGTTTGAATAACTTGGAAACACGTGCTTTCAAAATGATTCCCGAAAAGGCACGTTTGCTTCTCTGCCGTTGCTTTCAGAACTGTCCCCTTGTCTCAGGAGCTGACAGTGATTCCTGCTCTGCAGAGGTGCCCAAGCGGAGGACAGGCGGTCCCGCAGGCAGAGGAGGCGGAAGGCTCTCTGAGGAGAGGGGATCCCCTCAGAAGGATGCTGTGGGCATTGCTCCTGCCACCCCCCCCGTCTCATGCGTTTCCACGCTTCTCGCTGGCACCTATTTGAGTCAAGTCACAACCCCTCCTTCGCTAGCGTGTTATCAGAGCGAAGAACCAGGGATTCGTATCTCTTTGGAGAGCGCTCAGAGCTGCGTTGTATGCGGCACCGGCTCCGTAGGGATGTCCCATGTGGAGGTGGCCCCTCGGCACCTTGCAGCTCAGCGGCGCCCATCTCCACGCTCATCCCGACTCGGGGCCACCATGTGTGTTTGTGGCACTTGGAAGTCAGTCAAGCTGGGTGCCAAATAGGCAATGCTTCCAAAAGGGTGTTTTTGTTTCTCCAGAAGTTGCTCCTTCTCTGAAAGAGCTTCTACGTTTGGATTGGATTGGTATGTTTTTTTTCCCTGGAAGAGCGTTATTACATGACTACATTAATGTTTGTGAAAGAATTTTCACACTTCACAAAGGAAAGCATGATTTGAGGGCAGCATCGGTATCTCTCTTCAGTCCTGTCTGTCACTTATTTCCTTCTAATTGTTGATTTCCAAAGCCGCCTCTGTATGATGGCGCTAAGGGCTGATGGAGCTGCTAATGAGCAGAGTTAACGTAACGCGGCGCTCGGGCTGGAAACGGATCAAACATTCCTGAAATGGTGAAAGCAGCATGCCTCTTCCCAAGCTCTCATTATCAGGGGAGAGTAATTGTCGGTTACTAAAACATTACAGTGGATTGCCAATGCTCGGTATTTTATGCAGTATTTTCCAAAGGCACTGAACCTTGCCGGAGATGTTAATTTATCTTGGGCTAATGCTGTTATGACGATGTTTGTTGTCACATACCCATGGAAATTGAGGTCGATGGTTTCCTCGTCGGAATAATTGTTCTGCACTAACCAGTGGTGACAGCTACTTACAGGCAGTAAATGTTAAGACTTCTCTATATAATTAACTAATTACCATTTTCTAATTGCTTAAGTTCAGAGGCTCAGAATAGAAAAATACTAGAAATTCCTGCCTGGCTTTATGAACAATCCCAACAGGACAGTGGTTTACATTCAATATGAGGAGGGCAGTAATGCCATCCCTTTTTCTAGTTCTAGGAAAAGCATTGTAGATAAAACCGCATGGTTCCTTCCAGCTCTTGGGCATGTCGCTTCGCTCCTCTCTGCTCGGTGTTCCCTCCCATGGTCACTCTGCGGGCGCGGCAGGTGGAGGTCCCGCGGCATCGTCTGCTTTACTCCGGTCATGGGTGGCAATCTGGGAAGAGCACTTCGTGTGGGAACCAACAGAGAAAACGCTTGCGGTGGATGCGGTGTTTATGAGGCAGTCCTGGAGTCAGCGGGTGTATTTTTAGTGAAGAGGTGAGATGAAATGGTAGCATACGAAAAGATGAGCATGTAGCCAAATTGTCTTGAATCTCCCTCCAGTGGGAGGACCAATGTGTGGGGGAAAAAAAAAAAATGTTTCTGGGAGAAAATGCCCCATCTGTGGCATTGGTGAATCTGATTATTGTTGTGACAACAGGAAAGGAAGAATTTCAGTTGTGACGGGTTGAAAAAGGACTGGCCTGCCAGCGTTGCGGTTGTCACCCGCACCTGGCTGAGAGGCGCCAAAAAATGGGTAGACGGGTATGGGGACTCTTGAGGTACGTGTGAATAACTGTGATCAACTTTGACCCACTCAGTAATAAAAAATGAAGTAAGGAATGGATGAGTAGATGGTTCTGTTGGTTAAAATAGGTATGCCTTTAACACCTGGACCAGCTCTGCGTCAGTGAGTGGAGTCTTGGCCACATGCGGGGCAGCCCCAGCGCGACTCCTGGCACTGTGACGGCTGAGCGCTGCGGCTGCAGAGCGCCAGCACCAGCGAACATGGCCACCTCCGAATCGTACCTCTGCGACTTACGCAGAGTGTGCACCTGCCCATGCTGTGAAGTGTGAAGGTTACAGTGTGCTGCAGAAAGAGACGAAACGGGTAATGTGTTAGAAAATTACCATGCAAGCAGATGAGTTTCAAAACGCAGTCCTATCTCTCACTGAAAACTTGAGATCGTTTCCTCAGTGATTTTTGTATGACGCTGTTTTAAGTTGAAAAAGATGTCTGTGTGTTGGCATTAAGGCACCTAGCCAAAGCGACCGCCTCCCACCCACAAAGGGTTACTGCTCGGAAGGGTGCTGTCTTGTTGTTCATGGACTAAAATACTTCAAAATTTAGGCTTGAGGTAGGAACTTAAGCACAGTGTGGAAATGCTACCATGGAAGGTAAGGTGTGTGAGGAGCCTCGCTGGGTCTCGAGGTCAAATCAAATACCAAGTTTGACTTCCTGAAGCACTCTAAAAAGAGCAAAACTTCTTTTTATAGTTCAGAGGAAGAAACTCGGGGTTCCATCTGTTCCATGTCATAACTAAAGTAAGTTTTAAATAGCGTTTATTCATAATCCTCCAAAGGCATTCTCTGAGAAAATTATTTGGAAAATACTCCGTAACTTGGATCTCCAGCTGAACTGTTAACTAAATCACTTTTGGAAGACAAACTTCTGCTCTTAATCCCAGCCATCCATTCAACATGGTTGAAATTGCGCAGAGCAAAGTTTGCTCTCTTTATTTGTGTTGCTGGTGATCAATGAAATATGCCTGGTTTGATTTTCAGATCCCACCAGACACTTGCAGGGTTGGCAATTAAGAAATGCGTGTTTTACAAGTCCCCACCAAAAAATAGAAGACGTTGGTTGTGAGAGAAAGGATTCACTTCAAAGTTGCAAGTTTCATTGCTGCATGAGAAAAGGTTGGCTGTTTTTATTAAGTTTTTTCCTTGAATAAATTGTTAGCAGATAGGGATTTAGCAGAAGACCACTACAATCCTCTCAGTAATACTTATATAAACAGATAGATATTTGAAAGTCTGCATTCCTGATTTTTTTTTTTTTGATGTAAGGAGTAGTATAGGAAAGGTTATCCTTGTTAAACTGTAGTGATTCTTTGTGTTTAAAATTGTCATGTGTTTCTCTTTATGGTGGAATAAATACACAAACACAAAGAAAATCTTCAAATAATCACATTGCAACTTTATTTATCAAATTACTGTGATTATAAAACCCCATTTCTAGGCACATAATCGCAAAGGGTATTTAAAAATGACTCTTAAATGCTTACCTGTGTGTATCATGTGTGTTCTCTTTTTCTGGCTTCCACTGTCCTGTGCCACTAGCAGGTCAGAGTGAGATAGACTGACCGTCCTCAGCGTTATCTATAGCCAGCTGGCTGTGTAACCATCAGCCTTTAGAACCTCAGATGAGGAATTTATGGAATAAATAACCGAGCTGTTTGGCAGCAGTACTCGGTGCCACAACCACAGCAATCAAAGCTTATCTTCGGCGTATTTGTTAAATGCAAAGAATCAGTGTTTAAGTATGTTCTAATAGCATAAATGGGGAGTAGTTAATAGGAGGCTCCCTGCTACCATATCCCTATGTGTCATTGGCAAAGACAAGGCCGTGGCTCGAGGGTAAGAAGGTTGGGAGACTGGTCTCAGCCCAGCTATCGGGGATGCATCTTGGTCACTGCTTCGCGCCGGCAGTGGCACTGGGGAGAACAGCCAGCAGCTGCGGGGCCACGTGCTAGTACAGATCGCATCGGTCACCATGGTCTTCAGCTTGGCTGAGACCTCAGGGCGGTGTCTGCAAACCGCCTGGTGGGAATGAAAACTGGGTTGTGAGTGCCAGTGAATTTTCCATCTCCTTGGAGAAATGTTTAGATGCTTGGAAAGACAAAAAGTTGAAAATTAGTGCATCAGAGATGGCTGGTCGAAGTTTCTGAATGGTGTAATGGCATAAAGTTGTGGTATAGGGCTGATGGACGCTCTTGGCGGAGCGCTACTGCATTTGGGTGGCATGGTGAATGACAGCCCCTGGCACTGCGACCCACTGGCAGGTACGGTGGTGTCCACCCAAGCACGAGCTCCTTGCACGCCCGGCTCCAAGCCTAAACAGAGACGTTCCTCTAGAGGAGGACAGGGCCATCACGCTTGCTGTAGATGCAGCAGTGTGCTGTTGCCAGGCCCCGGTGCTCATTGGGGAGGTTTTCTTTCCCCGGCATCCAGCAGAAAGCCAGCGTGTGGACGCACATTCCTTCACACAGCCCCTTTTTGAGGCAGTATGTAGCAGGCGAAGCACATGCTCCCAGTCACCAGATGTGGAGATGTGTAGTACCTACTGTGCTTCAGCAGCCAATTACTCAAACCCATAATATTTTTGCTTCTGAAATTAACCACTTCATGAATTATACGAAAGGAAATGATCAGTGTTGACAGCTGATTCTTTTAAATAGGGTGTAATCAAAAACATCATTAAAAATACGCCTGGAGTTCACCATTCCACAGCGCTGACTCTCATCAAGTTTTGAAATGCCATTAGCAATAGCATATCTTTCCTAAGCTTCATAATTTTCCAGGTATTGCTCTGTCTTACTCAATAAATCTCAATTTCTCCTCCTCAGAAATAATTATGATTCCTGGGCACTGCACCAAAACTTGCAGATGTTTTGAAGATGTCCCGATCAGCCGAGATTAGGACATGAGTGTTTTAAACTTTATTCTGTAGGTATGGCATCCTTGAAACTTGCCTATATTAACTGGTTAGACGGTCCAGTACAAGGAAACACAAATTACTGCCTGTTAATGAACAACTTTCTTTCAACGCTGACTATTAAGAAAAAAACCAACACATAATCAACCTTGATCTCTTTGGAGAAATTTGTGCGTTGCTGCTGGAAACTGAACATAATAGAGGTATTGTTTACCTCTGGTTTTAGTCATCTCTGGTTTTAGCTTTACGGTGATGAGAATTTTTCCCTTGTGGGGGTGAAAGGAACTTTTTTAAAGCTTTGGTAAGGGTGACCCAGCTCGCTTTGATAATAACCTTGCTTTTTCTGTGTTTAATTGCTACTTGAGAACATTCCGAGGTCTGAGGTGTGTGCTTTTGAGTCAGCCCCTTGCCGTGCTCTTCCATTACAGAGATGCGCTGTAGGTCCTGCCCTTAACTGTGACTTTTTCAGCGCTTTCCCCAAGCTTTCATCTTCCTTGAGGATTCTGTGGATGTCCTTGAATTAACAGTATTGGCATTGTTTTGAGGAATCCCTGGGAATGAACTTTTTATCATCTTTTTGAGGGTTCCTTCCCCTTGCTCTGCCTCCAAACGTTTACTCTCGGCATTTGTTAGGTCGTACTTTGTTTATTTGCCTCTCCTTTTCACTGCTGGGGTGTTCCCAGCACCAAAGGTCCATGCAGACCCGTCAGCCTGCAGACCTCATCACTGAGGTCCCGTTAACTGTGGCAGGAGCTGTGCGGGTCAGTGCCGAGCGCTTATGGAAACGCCATTCTTGACCTGTGCGCTGGCGGTGCCCAGGGTCCGCATTGGCTTTTGGCTGCGGAGCTTGTACTGGTGACCAGTGGCTCCCTGGAAACCACACAATTATGGTTTTCTTCCTCAAGCCGAACCATATTATAGGCAATGGGTCGTACAATGTTGGCAGTAATAACATGATTAATCACGCTCGACATGAAAAATGTGTTCCCTTACATAAAGCAACCTGTATGAGGTTAGCTGTAAAATATTCCTTGCAGCCTGCAAGAACAGTTTTCCAGCTTTGTTGTTTCTTTCTGTTTTTATCTTAGTTTGGTCTAAATTTGACTTTGTAATCTGCCAGCCTTTCCCCACGACTGTTTGCTCTTTAAAGAGATGCACCCATTTTTATATGTGTGGAAAAATACCTGCGTTACTTTCCTCATGAAAATCAATGTTTGTTGTAGCCCTGGGTTAATAATTAAACTCTGTTTACTGTTCAGTACTTTAAGTAATATTTAATAGCTGTGGTTGTTAAAACCCATGTCATACAGTGAGGTGCAGTTAAGGCAGCTGATTAAATGGACATGACTAATATAAATTCTTAAAAAATGTAAACAAGAAAAAAATAAACATAAACTGAATGTTCGCTGGCTCTTGAGTATGTCCTGGGGCATGAAGACGTGTGTACAAGACACACAACGATGGCTTATAAAAAAATGGCTTCCCAGCTGTGGTGATTGCAGCTCAGTAACCCACGTACCATTCCTAAACTCGAAGGCCTTTGGGCTTAAGGTTTTTTCTGACTAGTGTTTTTTTTTTTCTTTCTTTTTTTTTGTCTGACTTGAAACGCTCAGTATGGGCTTTTCCGGACGCCAGCTCCCGTCATCTGCTGTGCCTCATCCTCCTGTTCTCTTCACAGCTGCTGAGAGCGCGCCAGCAGTCACTGGGTCCGCAATAAGGAAACAGCGATAGGTCGTTAACGCGGTATTTTTAGTTTCGTGTGCCTGGTTATTCAAAAGACACGGCTAAGCGTAAGTTTTTGTATTCTCCATGTAGCATTTCTGTTTCTTTTTTATGGGGACTGTGGGTTGGTTGTGTTTGTGTTTTTTTTTTTTTTTTAAGTGCTGTCAACCATATATCTGTTCGCGAGCCAACATCCTTTTGGGCGATGTGTGTGCTGGTGCAATTGATAACATCTGATTGATTTAGCTTCGTTATTACACTTTTAAGTCTCCCGTTTGCAAGTGTCTTGCCATATTTATCATAAAGAGCCTCCACATCGTGTTTCCTTCTTGTAACGCGCTCATTAGGAATGCTTTGATTACCCAGGAATGTCCGCGTGTTGGCCCGTCAGAGCCCACGTGTGCCTGTGGTGTGTGGTGCACAGACACCCCCAGCAGGAAGTTTTGAAGGAGGCTTGTCTGATGGGAAAGGGGCCAAAAAAAGGCAGAAGACGTGGAGGAAACGATTCAGTTTCGGGATTTTTCCCCACAAATCTTTCTGTGGCTTCGGAGGAGCGCCATAGGCACTCGGAGGACTTGGTTAAAGAACACAGACCCCTCTGCTGTACTGTTCTGCGCCCCCCGAAGAGATGCGGGGTGTCTTGTGCCATGTAGTCCCTTGGAGCCACAGACCAAGTGGTTCTTCCTCACAAATTCCAGTAGAGGAAGATTGTCAGGCCTTTTGCTGGCCGTTGAATGGTTGGCCGTTGAATGGTTGGCCGTTGAATGGTGCTGTCCAGAGCTGAAGTGGGTCCCTGTGGTCCCTGGAATGTTTTGCTGGTGTTTTAAAAGGGCTTACTTAGTATTGCAGTCGTCATGAGCAGCTTTATGTGTGTCACTTAAAATTCTTGATAAGGAAAGTTCGGGGTTTGGTTTCTTTCGTGCCATTTTTTGTTGTTGATGTTGACTTATTTTTATGATTTTTAAAGTTCGAAGCCTTGCTGGGAAATGCACAAGTGTGAAGGTGTGGGAAGGGGAGACAGGATGGGGGAGGTATCAGCGATGGGACTTGAAAAGCAAGTTCTCCATTTCTCCACAGCTCCAGCCCTGGCTGGGTAGGGGTGGCTGTGCCTCTGAGCATCCCTGTGAAATATCACCAGCCGCACACCCTTGTCTTGCAAACATCATATACGAGGAAGATTATGACACACTCAGATAATAGAAAGGTGAGATAACCTCCATCAGGCTGCCTTAGGTAAATAATCAGGGCTCCATGTGACAGAGACTTTGACGCTCTTGAATTCTCCATAGTTGATCCGGAGGGGATAACAGGTTATTACAATTACTGTGAGTCACTATCTCTGTTGCTCTCCTTGGAATTTCCCTTTCTTTTTGCCTTCGTTCATCAACTTCTGGGTGATACCGTGTATCGTCACGGACAGCAGTGTCAGGGCGCAGTGAGGGCTGGTGCTCGCTGACGGCCGGGAGCCGAGTGGCAAGGGAAGGGGGGACCGCGGTGAACAGGGCAGGGGCTTCACCAGCCCAGCTTTGGGCTGCTCACCGTCCTGCCTGTGCCCCGCCGGCATTGCCGCGGCAGCCTGGGAGGTGCGACGGTCTCCATGCTGTCGGCGTGGAGAAGGATTGCCTCCTCCGAGCGCTGGTCTCCATCCACCCCGAGAGCGGTCCTTGGCATCTGCCTCGGGACTACCGCTCCTGCCACGGGCTTGCCAGGTGGGAGTGGGACATAAGCCTTCCTGCCAGAAAGGTGGCAAAGCAGACACTTTTTTATTGAGTTTTTATCATCTCTGTAAGTTACGTATTATCAATACTGTATTAAATTCTGTAATAGCAAACAAGAAAGTGCTCTGAGAAAGTGTTTATCACCTGATGTGCTGTATTGGAGCAACTGATTTGCCTCCTATAATGATAACTAAGGAGGACTTTGCGTCCCATAAAGTTTATGGTTTGATATGAATGTTTGTATTAGATACAGCACTTCAAAATCCTTGAGAAGAGTTTCTGGGAGAGTTTGTCTGCTTTCTTTTCCAGAATGTTCTTGGGTTTTTAGGACGGAGGTTGCCAAGACTTCTCTTTGTAGAGAAATTGCTTTAACTGGCAGTCATATCCTCGCAAAAATCTGATTCTGCCATGGCAATGCTTCCCAAAGCGAGGACCCCGGTCCGTGTGGGGAAGGTGTTTGGGGGATGTCAGGAGGAAAGTTCTCCTCTCCACAGCCCTGGGGTCTTGCGCAGCGCTCTGCGCAAAGCTCAACTTCCTTGGCTCTCATGGATGTTTAGTTACATTCTCAACAATTACACCACAGAATGGATGCTGTTCATTGGATGCAGCTGAGCCAGACCCAGTGAAGCCCGGTGAGGCTGTGGAAAAGAAAAAAAGCTACCATAACCTCAGTCATTTCTTACCCATGGATAACGTACGAGGATAGGGAATGAGCTGCAGGGTCTGTTTTATGACTGTCTGATCCGCTACTTAGGTGGCTTTTGATGTAACAAAGGGGTATTTTGTATAGATGACAGAGCTACTCAATGAAGTGGTGAAATACTTACTTAGCTGTAGGCTGTGGACTTCCTTGTAAATTATCAGGTCCTCCCTATACACCATCTTTGCTCGTCTCCAACAGTGCAGCAGATAATAGCTTGTAATAACATAATAGGACAGTAAGCAAGCTGTTCTTGGTACCACACAAAGAAAAGCATTTAATCTTGCTTTTACTGTTACTTTGAGTGGCAGAAGCATTGCTACTTGGGTGATAATTCTAAATGCCATCCCAGACAGAGCACAGCTCGTCTCAGAGGGCTGAACTCCGTCTGTGCCATGATACGGCATATTTTCATGGTGATTTGCTTCGAGAACGAGACGACCTCGGCTATATTAAATGCGTTTTCAAATATATCTGCAGAAAATTGCCGTAATTGGGATCAACTTCTGCAGGACAAAGCTTTGAGACTATGGTTTCTTGAAAACAGTATTGCAACTGCTTTCTTGTTATAGAACTCTTTAGCCGTGAAAGACCGCAGCCTCCTCAATCCAATATAGCCTATTAAAAAAAAAAAAATATCGACGACACTATTTGCTGTGAATAAATGCTACTTGTTGGGGCCAAACTGATTTGCAGAAGCACATCAGTTTTGCTGCCAGATGCTCAAACCAGTAAGCTGACGCTTACCAGCAGAGTCACGGTTTCCCACCAGTCCATCCCCAGTGGTGACCAGAGCTGCCATCACCTCGGGCTTCCGTGTGTTTCAGATTTGGGGTTATAAACTGAGAGATTATCAACTCTGAGCTTTCCCCTGTCCTGCAGACTCTCCAAGTGTCCAAAGGTCGGTCTCTCCGTCACCCTGCGGTGCCGTAAAGGAGACAACGGCGGAAGCTCAGGACGCCTTTAGGAGGAACACGCTTTCTGGACAACTTTGTGGACTGTAGGTTCATGAATGGAATGGGCTGGAGGGTAACCAGGAGCTGCCCGCTCCGACTTGTGGGGCTGGGTTTTCCTGTGTCAGCCTTCGGAAAGTGCTTCTGTGCCTTTCAAAGCAGCTTTAGATGTGGAAAGCATGTTTTCCGTCAGGTTCCTGTTCCGTGATTGCGTCTGCAGTCCTTCTCCCTCCTGCACAGTCCCATCCGGTTCCTCCTTAGCAGTTTCCTGGATAGCACTGATGGAATAATTAACTGACACATCCTTAATTTTTTAAGTTACTCTGGGATATAAATGTGATCTGTGACTTGTTTTATTTTGCATTGAAGCCTTCAGATCTTATTATGGCCCCTCTGCATGTCTGTTAAGAGGTAAATACGCATCATAAGTGTAGCAAGGTTTCACGTTTATGGAGGAAAAGCAATCAGTATTTTGAGACGTAAATTTACAGGCCAGAGGTTATGAATCAGTGTCTTCAGGAAAAAAAAACCTGCCTGTATTAGAAAAATTTTTGGCTGGTCCAGGATGGCAGTTTGTGTATTGTTAGGTGCAATTACATTGAAACCTAGAGGCCAGGTTTCCATTGTGGGAAGCATTGCAGAAATAGATCTCAAACAAACAGTGAATGTGTAGTACGTGTTTACATACATAGAAAAAAACTATTAATGATTACAGCTTTGAATACAGGTACTGAATATGTTCCATGTGTATAATTCATACCAGAGAATTAAATTTAATTATTTTACTTGATGTAATGAATAAATAGATTAAGAAGCCAATAATAATGTTTTTTTAAAAAAAATAATTAAAAACAATTAAAACTTAAGGTTGACTTAAAACCCAACAATTTCTAAATAAATAAATATTTATACAGTTGGGATTAATGTTTGAAATCCCTGAGGCAAAAATAAAAAAAGTTTATATACCATTAATGAGCTTGCTTTGCAGTGAAAGCGAATGCTGAAGGCGTGCCTAAACAGTATGGCTTTTCTTCCCTGGAAAAAAATCTGAACGACCATAATATGCATGCTGTCATAATTAGTTTAATCAGTTGTTTGCTTTTGCACCGGGTAGATAACTTCAATTAAACATCATCTTGCGATATAAAATAACAATAGAGCAGCATATGAAGGAGCTATTGCTCAGAGGATCTTCAGCTGCAAGAGCCCCTGTGTCTGAGAGTGGGGATTTGAAATACTAACGTGTGACATGGCATGATGATTTTTTTGCATAATATTGTCCGTATTTGGCATTTCTGAGTTGTCTGACGTGGTTCCTAGGTGATGTAATGGTCATTTAGGAACATTTGGAGATGCTGATGTGATCAAGAAATGAGAACAGATTTCCAGAATTAGACTTCCAGTGTTTGGCGGCTCACTCACAACCTGTATAAACTTGCAGTGGGGAAAAGCTTCAGTTAATTAATGTCCTACCCTGCTCAATTATGACTCAAGGATGTCAGCCAGTTCAGTAAATGAAATTGTGCACCTATCCTTGTATGGAACCAAAGCTTGCAGTATGTCAATGGGAATTTGCCTGATAAAACAGTTAAGGTCGGTCCTGTACTTAGAACTATCATGTTTCTTTACAATTAATCAATTTTATTTTATTTTAGATACAACTTTGGAAGGTTTCAGGATCATGTAGATGAATTCAAATACGAGAGTGTTAGAACGCTCATAAACAAAAAAACAAGTGATGAACAAACTTGCGGACGTTCACTTAAAGGCTTATTCGAGGCTTATTTGAACCCTGAGACAAAAATTCTGGGAGTTACACGCTGTTCAGCTGCATGGAAGAAATAAACAAAACTCTAACCAAGTGCAGAATAGTGTAGAATAACATTTGTTTAAGTATTTCCAGGTGGATCGTACTCAGATGGCTTCTCCTAGGGAAAATCATGCCTCATAAACCTTTCCGTTAATAGAATTGTAGATAAAGTTGACTCAGAACAAGTGATTTATTTTGATTTTTTTCAGAACTATTTTTATAAAGTTGCACAGTATAGTGTTCAGGAAAACAGCCGTGTGATGAGAAGCTTGGGGTTTTCATTAAAAACGAAGCGAGTGTAGAGCTGGTCGCAGAGCGAGGAGAAGGGCAATGCCACCTTCAGAGGAGCCACACGAGCTCTAGTGGGACACTTCCAAATCCAGAAAGCTGACTATCCCTCCTGGGAAGGAGGTTGATTTTTCAGAGCTGTTGTCTTTAAGAGGATGAACTAACTTGGTGGCAAACATCAGTATTGCTCTTCAAGCCTTTTTCTTTGGTTCGCTTGCACTGAAACGGGAACAAGACTTCAAGGTTGCGTGTTTGGTGGGTATGGAGGAACCATGGGTGGTGCCACGCTGGGAAACCTCCTTGTGGTTTGGGAGATTGAGGGATTAATTAGTAACTTGAGGGTGAGTAACCATGTGCTGTGCTGGAATGGGGAGCAGCAGCGTCCTGTGCTGTGCCCTCTGAAGTCTTGTTCATCTCCTTGGAGAGGAGCAGGGGGGAAGCATGCGCAGTCAAACCCTGTCTTTTCAGATGAGGGATTAGCGCTTTGCTATTTCTCTTGTTCTTCAACTTTTCAGGCTGTCTTTTTTTGTAGGAAGGAGTACTGAAATTGCTGAATGTTTTCTGAGTGGCATCTCAGGATTTTGAAGCAATTACTTGGACTTTGGTGAAGCGGGTGTTTCGCAAACCAACCAACAGGCACAGGTCCTCTTGTTTCTTAGAGGTGTGTTTGAGATTCCTGAAACTTTGGCGGCCCATGGCAACCAGAGTCAGAGTTATTTCTTACGGGCTACACTGCTTGGGGTTTCTTAAACTGTGAAAGTTAAGGTACCTTGCTTTTTCTTGGGCAGAAATCTGCTTGCTGCAGAGAGAAGAATAAACACAAGAGGCGGGAACTTTTTGTAGAGATCTGATGAAATTGCTCGTTCGGCATCTGGTGTAAGGACTTAATACCTGGGGGGGGGAAAATTCACTAGAGAACTTTGTCACATTGTGGACAGTCAAACAGGAGGCGAGACAACGTGGGTCTGAGCATCAAAACAGGACAAAGCAATTCCAACTTGCGGAGGTAACAAAATCTCTCCCTTTTTCATTAACTCTGTGACAAGTTCTTTTGCGGTGATAGCTGTCTGAAGATCTGTGTGTTACATGAGTTGAGGTCAGGTAGCTGTAGTCTGAATTCCCACTGGTGTTGTCTTGGGCGCTGGCGGGTTTAGGGGTGCCGTCTCCGCGCAAAGTTGCACATGGGAACGGATGCACCGCGCTCGTTCAGAGCTTGGCTGGACGGGTCACGCTTTGCGTCATTTAGCTTCATTGAGTTACTGGTACAACCTTCAGCTGGAGACTGGTAGTTATTGGCATCGCTAGTCCAACTGCATTCATAGCAAGCACAGATTCAGTTATTGGGGTTCACTAATTGTGAATGAGATGGATTCCACCTGCGGCTTTGCACGCTGGGCACCCAGCCATAGTTAGTAGGAGTCAGAGAGGGAGTACCTGTCCATAAGGTTACAAAAAAACGCGAGTAAACATTAATTATATCCTTTGGCATTCTGTGGGTTTGGAACCGTTAAGCCTAGTACAGCTGAGTTGATGCTTTGCCTGTGATGTGTTTGGTCATGTTAAATAGCTGAGGCTCCTCTGTGAATGACATTGGCAAGAGGTTGTGGTTTCATCGCTCGGTGGAGCCAAGTGGTGCTAGCGCGGTACCCGTAGGTTAGAGACAGTGCCAGAGGGTGTCTAAACAATAGCTCTGCTCAGGCTAATTCTTCAGTGAGCCTGATGATAGCTGCCCCGGGTGCGCTGACAGCGCAGGGTTGTGCACCAGCTATGTAAGAAACACTCAACGTTGATCAAGCCAATAAAATGCGGCTTTGATCCTGCTGGCAATACAGAAGACTGTCGACACCACCCTTTGATAAACAAAGCCTGAGGCATGGCAGAATGACAGTGTTCGTCACAACTGGCTTACCCTAAACGTGGTGGCTTGTGAGAACGAGCGCTAGCGCTCTATACCTATGAAGGACACACGCAATTAACCTTCCAGGTTTCAGGACATCTCAGCAAAGCGGCTAATATGCGCTTAGCCTAGTTTCTTTGCAGTTTTCATTGTTGCTGCCTCAGCAAATCTTCGCATTTTACAGTTTTGAGGTAGAAAGCTTTGTGCCATAAAATATACAGAATATGATTTGCTTTCTTGATGAAGATTTTGGTACGAGGCAGTTTATTGCCTGGGATGGTCCCCTGCTGCCTCTTTATTCTCGTTTACTCTTCTGCCCCCTTTGTCTTTGCAGGCGGGGGGGGAAAGAAAGTGATTCTGTGTTATTTTTATGCTTGCTTTGTATTTAAAAGAGAAAATGTGGTAACTTCTTACTCACCGCAGTCTCGTTCCATTGTGCCGAAGCACGCACGTCTGTTTTACTAATATACTGAAGAAAGTGCCGATTCCCCCTCTGGCTCGCAAATGAGTTTTGCTGTGGCTCTGTGGCTGATGAGCCCTTTCTGCGCTGCTGAGCAATGCCCATCCTGTGCCGCCCTTACGCCGAATGTCCACATATGCCACAGGCCAAAGTGCTGATGTTCTCCCCAGGGCATTGCGAGGGCAGGCTGTATATTCTATCCCCGCGCCTCTCATGTACGCACTGAAAAACTGTCCCGAGTTGAGGAATATCTGTCTGCCATCTCCCCTTGATGGCTGTGCCCTCCGAAACGCTAACGAATGTGCTGAACTGCAGCATCGAGACCAGGTAGTTTCAAGGAAATGGTTTTATTGGGAATCATCATGTTGTTCTTACAAAAAGTGAAAAGAAAGGTCAAAGCATTTATTGACTTAATTTCATACTGTATAAGAAACCCCCCTGCGGTGGCAGAATAACGTCTCTCCAGGAAGGCGACTTCTCAGGCAGATCCTGTGGGATGGACTTAATTTTGTGCTACTGTTGAAATCCTACTTCAAGTTATACTGGAAGTTGGTTTCATGGGGTATGTTCCTTATGATTACGCATAAAACACAGATTAAAATGTTTTCTTTGCTTTATGTTTGGGGGGCAGAAAAGTTATATTAACGCCTCAGTGTTCTATTTTGTGTCATATTAATTGATTGTTTTGCCAAAGAAGAAAAATGCAGTAGCTGAGCATAGTGAAAACGTAGCGAAGCAGCAAATAAATGAGCTGGAGGGCAGGAGGAGAAGTCTCAAACTCTTGCAGAAGGCCCGTTACTCAAGTTATTCGTTTCAACCTTTCACCCTCCGGGGTGACAAGTGAATGACTTAAAATGCCAATTGATCTGGGTGGGAAGTGGAAAGCCGCTATAATCTAATTAATCACAGAGTGCTGGACACGTCCTGTCAGTGCGAAAGCGGCTCCAGCACATGCTCAGCTGTTGCTCTTTCCCATTGAGTCGTGCAGTTGTCACTCCCATCTCCTGCCAGCAAAAACATCCACCCCAGTCCTTTCACCACCAAATATTTTTACACTTCTGCACTAATAAATACCAGCTACCCTGGCTGGAACAGACATGCGCGGTCCTGCCACCACTTGTGTTGCAGCAGGGACAGGCGTTGAGCTGGGCCACCGTCCTGCCCGGCGCAGGAGCTCAGTGGTGGGGATCCTCTGTAATGGAAGAGTGCCCTCTCTGGTATTGGTTTTAGCCCCTGAAAATGGGAATGAGTGGAGGGGAAAAAGTATAAAATGAGCCCTTGTAACTGTATGTGTTGACAGTCTATACTGACTTCTGCTGAAGGCGGCTGGAAGCATTTCTGTTGAGTTGGCTGCTGTTGCGCGCAGAGGTGCAGGGTCTGCTGACGCGCTTTGCGTTTGCCCTGGCATAATATTCTGCCACGTTCTGCGTCTTACAGGGAAACATGACAGATGCGTATTTTGTTTATGACCGTGTTTCTATTCTCTGACAGGTAAAAAGATGTATCAGTTAATGCGCTCAACGGAAGAGAAGCGGGCAGATGTGCTGTCTGCGGAGCCTAATGGGATGGCCCATTAGGTAGTGCCCAAGACCTCCCGACACCATTCCTGCAGTGCCTCCCATGTAGTTACGACTCCTCTGCGTGCTGCAGAGTGGAGAGCTGAGTTAGCACAGCTGGCTAGAGAAGGATTACATGGCGGGTGAGATGCTCGTTGTATTGCGCCTTGGCCTGATGCTCCGGTGTCTTGACATAGGCAGGAATGTTGCTCAGCTGAAAGGTTGGTACAGCGGCAAGTTCTTGTGTGGAAGGACCTGCCTTTGAGGCTTCATCTGAACTCTCTTTAAGAACATGCCAAGCATTTAAGTACTGAAAATATACTTGTTTTCAACACTGCGGAAGGCTTACACAGCTGAACTCTCCAATATTTATGTTTGACGTCAATGGGAACATTGCCTGAATGTGGGATTAGAACCACCGTGCTGTTTTCTGCTCCGAGCATCAGTGAGGAATTGTGTACGCACCCGCCGAACTGCCGTGGTCTCACGCAGACCCGACACCACAGCTGCAGTATTGCCCTTATAGCAGCGTTTGATAAAACTCTGCGGTAAAACAGAGGGTTTCCCGTGTGTTCTCACAACAGGGCCGTTGTGTAGGTAATGGCTGTTCTTGCTGACAGGGGACAAGAGCGTGGATGTTAGGATGGCATCAACGGTTGGGTTTCTGTTTAGGGTCGGTAATGCTGGGGTCTCATTTCTTGTTTGTGTTACTGTGGCACCCCGTCAAGGGCCGGGGCTCTTGAGAAGCTCTATGTTGTAAAACCACAGGTTTGGGTGGCCGAGGGGAAGAAACCGTGCGAAAACCCAACAGAGCTGTTAATACACCAGGCTGGGTGAACCAGCTGGCGGGGTTACTTTTTAAGACAAGCAGGACAGAAACTCTGAGGGGTCGATGAGGGGAGAGGAGCTGAGTGGCAGAGGAAGGATGCTGAGGCCAAGGTGAGCATCCACAGGTAATTCCAGATAAACACCTGAAGAGGGAATGAAACCTGCTTTTATTAGCAGTCTTGCAGTGCTCTGAGATTTGCTGGCCCGCTCAGCCACTGATGGCTCCATCACCATAATCTTGGGGAGTACTGAAAACAAAACATAGTGTTTACCCAAGTAATGCTTTGGGGAAGCTTGCGTGCTCCTTCTGAACATACTGGTGCAGTCATTAGGTCATTTTCTCTTAATTTCCCATCTTGTAAAAGCACTGAGCTCCCTCTCCGTTTTGTGTCAGATAATGATAGGCTGGGTAAAAGGATTAGGAATGTTAAGCCGTGCTATATTCTCTTCTCCTAATCTGTAAAATGGGACATGAATAACCGGTCTCTGCCTTAGGTGGGTTTCTACCAGGGTGATTTTGGCAATCAAGAAGTTCTCAGCTCCTCTGGTGACACGAAGGTCTCAACGATAGCTCATTTCCAGACAAGCGCAGGGAGCTCAAAGACAAATGAAATTCAGATCGGGGGTTTTCCCCTTTGCTATTTGACTGAGTGGTTGGTAGATAAAAGTGTGAGCATCTTCCTATTTTGTGCAACTAGAAGACATGCTGGACCAAATCAGAAATAAAAGTGTGATCTTGATGTCTGCCGCAGCATAGCTGGGTTCAGCCGTTAGTTTCTTGGGCAGATCCTTGTTTGCTGCTGCTCTTACGGCAGTGGGTGGAGGTGATTGTCTCAGGTGGTGCGATTTGGAAGCACTGCACTTAAGCGAGTGGATTTCTATCGGTTTATAGCTATTTCAGTTTAACAGGTACTAATGTGTAACTGCTTTTATCTGTGAAATGGGGTGAGCTGTATTTATCTTCTCAGTTGCGTCTATGAGATTTTAAAAGCAGTTGTGCGTAAGAGGTCTTTTCAATACACCTTTGTACTGCAAACAGTAGGGAACAACCGTTCCCTGCTCAGACGAGAGGAGATCCGTTGTCTTTGATGGAGTAATGGTAATGCACATGCGTGTTGGTGTAACGAGATCAGACTGAGCTACTCTCTGTAGTTGTGGTTTACTTAAAAGCCGTACCTTTTACTTCTGTAACATATCTTAGAGGACTTTCCACTTTGGGGAAAAAAAAAATAATATTCCCCTCTTTGTTTAAATCTGACTACTATAATTGTAACTTAATCCAGCGCTCTGATTAGCGTGATTATATTTCTCCAGCGCAGATGTTCTAGAAACTTGCATTTTGTTGACATCAATATTTAATTTTATTTTCTTAAAGCTCAATTTAATTTTGCTAAAGAATTATATAAACAAGAACACGTGTGTAACTAAGCTGTGTTGCTCCCCACAACCTCTTGGAATTCAGTCCTTCACTTCTGGGTGGTCACTATACTTACTGGGTGTTTTTATACAGTGGGGTATATGGTGGGAGCTGTCTTACATAAATGAGAAAACAATGGAATCCTGTTTACAATTAAGACGTTTGAACTGTCTTACTGCAGTTGTCCATCTCTTCCTGTGGTCAGCACAAGAAAATCGGTCTGTTGTTACAGTAACAACTCAGGATATGTTTCAAAACAGCAAAAAAAAAAATTTTACTTTGAGGAAGGGGGAAACGTTCATCTTGTGAGGGCTAAGGACTCTGAGTTTCAGCACAGATGGCAAATACGATGTATTAAATCCTTTTATACTGAAAGGAAATCCAAAAAAAGCCGCACTATGCATTTTACGTCTTATCAGTCCCTACCCATCTTACTTCATTTCTGTCAAGATAAGCAGAGTCCAACTTTGTTTCGGGGTAAAACGGCCAAGGCTGTTCCTTGTGCTGTCAGCGGTGCTGTCCGAAAAGATGCTGCTGCCACATCCCTCCGTGCTTCCTCCGCCTCAGGCATCCCCGTGAATGCAGAGATGCTGCAGTACCAACTTTAACATGAAGAAAACTTTCACATTCAAAAAAGATAGATGTTGCCAGACAGATAAATGCTGCACCTTTTAGAGGTAGTGCTTAGAAAAATCTTGGCCATTTTAAGAGAGAATCTACCATGACAGTGCCCCTGAACTCAGACGTTGGTTTGGGTCAGTGCCATGCGAATGGTTCTAATAAACACCCAACCTGCCTAAATATTGGTGCTTGAAGTTTGCCAAACCACATTTGCATAATGGCATTGGCTGTTTGGGTTTGAAATAACAGAAATGTTGATGAGTCCTTCCAGATCTGCTCTTAGCAGCCTCCCCGAGTGCCGTGGCGTGAACCCCCTTGTTCCCCGTGTTGGTTCAGGGGCTCCGAGTCTCGTGGCTGGGCCCGGTGACATCAAATCCGTTTTTGGAGGTGCTGCTCTGCTTTGAGGTGCAGTCGGTCCTGGTAACATGCTGGGATAGAGGGATGGCTGTGGGGGCTATCGGTGTTGCGTGGTTGCAGGTTTGAGGGACAGAGATGAACTTGGTCTTACGGCTAGCACGTAGCGTGCAATATACCTGATAAGTTGTGATCGTCTCATTTCAGGGCACGATTTTAGTTCATTTGTTGCATGTCTTCAAAGGTTAAGGCTTTAACTAATTGCAGATATTAATCAACTCTATTTTTATACTACTTCTTCTTTATCTCTAGTACTCCTGTAGACTGAATGACACAATGTCTGTGTGAGGGAAGACGACTGGACTGCAGCTGACATCAGGCCCCATCCTGAATGAGTTCAGGCTGGGGAAGTTGAGAAAACAATGGGTTAGGATTAAACCTCTGCCCTTGACAGAGGATGTGCGTTACCACTTTTGATGTGTGTTCACGATCTGGGCTATTGCTCAGCACGGAGTTGCTTATGAAAGGGAACAGCCGAAGCACTTTTCTCCATCTGCTGTCATTGGGAAGATCGAAAATTCTTTTCTTTTGATGTGATCTTTCAGCAGTTATTCATTCATCTCCTCCGAAGTAGATGACTGTAATGTCCTGTGCACATACAGTAAATGCAGGCGTTCACAATATTTAACTGTACACTGTATAGTTAGGCGTTTAGAAACATAAATTATGGCGGAGTGGAGCTGCTCGTATGTTGAACGCCAACGCTCTCACCAATAATAGAAAGTATATCACGGTTCCCTGTGGCAGATGCTCCTGCAGAGCAGCTGGGGTGCGAGCTGTAGGTACAGCATCTCAGAGGTTGGCACCGACACTAACTTAGACCTGTAGCCTTGTTAACTTCTCTTAGGAGGATTAATCAAAAGACATGGGTTAAATACCATGTCTGCTTGAAAAAGTTGAGAAGCAAAGTTTTGCTCTGCTTGTGCGCAGCTTACGTTTGAATCGGAAATGGGCAGAAAAGCCAAAGAAGCACAGGGAGGGGACGGACCGGTGTCAGGCACAGCTCCGAGGTCAGTACGGTTGTCTTATTACATGCTTTGGTAACACTTCTGTCACTTGCGTGTCATTCAGGAGTTGTGGCATTGAGTTGCTTATCCTGTGTTTGTGCCTGCTATGAGATGCCACTCTGTAGAAAAATTATTTGTTCAGTAATTAAAAGAAAGTTTATGTGCAGTAAGTGAAAGTGGGAAGGTGTTTCAGGAGAAAAATGTCCTTGATTTTGGGGAAGATGGTCGGTTATTTAAAAAAGAAGTGAGATTTAGTTCTGCATGGGTAGTTTTTGTAACTTTGTAGAATGTAAAGGACAGGTTTGGTAATGGGTGATTCTGTGAATAAACAGATAATTCCGTGAAAGGCACATCTGCCCTAATGCAGAAGGATGTCTATCTCAAGATTTAATTTGTCTTGCACATAGCAATAAAGTTCGAGGTCTCGCTTGCTTCTAGCCCAGCTGTGCAGACCTGTTTCTGCCGAACTCCCTCAGGCCAACTTTGTTCAGGATGTATTGCGGTTGTGTAGGCACGACTTTGTACCTTTGCTTTACCTCGAATATGCACAGTGACAACATGGAGGAAAAAGAGAGCTTTTATGAAAAAAGAAGAGCCGACTTGGTCTTTCTTTTTTTGAGTCAAGAAGGGACAACTGTGTTGATCCCCACTGCCCCCGTCCATAACAGAAGGGAATAACCTCCTGTGGGATCTCGTTTTTGAAGTCTGGTACCTGTAGCTTTTCACATGCTTGTGTGGTTGTTCCCAGCGGGGCGGGGGGAAACCAACCCCTGTCTGTGAGCGGGTTGAACGCCTTTCAAAACAAGCGCTTTTGTAGTAATAACAGGTATGGTTCTTACCTTCCTTTTATCAACAGAATCGCATGCTCAGCTTATATAAGGTGATTTTCCATCGCCTTTGGTGAGCTGATTTACGCTAGCTAAGATTTTATCCGTGTGGATTTTTTTAAAAAGAATAGAGGAGTTTTGCTTATTCACTCTTTTTTTTTTTTTTATGCTTATGATGTATAAAAATGAATTACACTGGTGAAGTTCATTCCTGGTGATACTACAGTACAAGTGAAAGGTGCTATTATCTGACATACCAAAAGTGGTCCGTTCTGGGAGAAAACAGGCAAACAGACAAGCAGAACTCTACCTGGAAACATCAAATCCAGCTTCTGTTTCTCCTGTACGGATGGAAAATCGAGTGTCATTTGCACACTGATCCTTTTATTTTGTAGCTTGTAAGTTTAGTTTGCTTTGTGATTTTTGGAGACAGGCTACCCAGCAACCAGCCGTTCCACAGCATGTTTGATTTTCTTGAGTATTAGGGGTCTGTTTTTTGTAACAAACCTGGAGTACTAACCTATTTGAAAAGTACATGAGATCCAGTAATTGTGAACAGAGGAGGTTTGAGCTGGATCGTTTTTGTCTTGCCAGTAGAGAGGGCAGCTAAGAACACATTTGTCAAGCCATTTTTTTCCTATCCTGCTTCCACGCAGGCAGATAAGAGGTGTTTCTCCCATAAGGAGCATCCTGCCTTCCACCGTGTCCATTCTTGCTGTCCACTGCTTCCAGGGGTACCTGCCGGCCCGCAACCCCGACCAGTGCCTGCTGTCTGTCCCTGCTCTCCGATATTCCTCAGTCTCTCAGCATCAGGGGATTTTGAAACCAGGTCTAAACCCAACTGTTTATTAAGACTGTTCTCTTGAAAACTCAACTCTGGTCGTGTTCATCAGGACAGAAGCACATGAGTAAGCTGTGAGCGTTCCTCTTCTGCCTCCAGGGAATCACTGCTCACTTCTCTCTCTTTTAACACCCATCAAAGCAGCTGCTGCCCGTGGTATCTTCTCCAGGATGGACTTCAGTGTAAAAGCTGTCTCGTATGTTTTTCACTCAACTCACCGAAAAAGGTTACTATTAAGTCTGCTGACGTTTAGAAACATCTCTTGGGTCTCACGGAGCAGGCGTCCCATGAAAATACATCTGTACGTACACAGGCTGGAGAGAGGAGAGGCGGTTCCCGTGAGGTTAAGTAGCTGCACTCGGGGTTAAGGGGACTTCTGAAATCAGTGCAAAGCTTGTTAGCAAGTTGTTGTGGATGGGGACTCTGCAGAGCTCTGCACAGTTGGGCACTGGGGACAGACTCTGCGTCCTTGCCCTTTCCCTCCAGCCACTTAACGCTTGGGCACCGTGTTCTGCGGGAGATGTTTTTGGCTTGCCTGTAAGCAGGGGTAGAAGCTATGGTGAATTCTAGTGTCTGCACCCAGTAATTAAGCGTACTCATGTGAGTAACTTATTTATAAATAAATGTAGGAGGGTGAGAGGAGGCTTGAATATGCAGTTTTATTATTGGAACGCATCAAAATATTCCAGTGAAGTGAGTTGATGGGGAGTTTATGAACACACTGACTCAACGGAATAAATATTACAATTTATGCCATTAGAGCACACTGGCACTCTATGAAAGAATTTGTGTCTTGTAGATGTAGATGATGATTCTGGCTGGGGATGCTTTTCTTTATTTTTTAATGTTGCAGTCAAAGCCGTTTCTGCCTGCCGCAAGTTACTTTTGCCAACCATAATACTCCATGACAATATATTAGAAATGCAAATTAACAAGAAATGCTGCAACATACCTGCAGTGGAGACCTGAGCATTTCCAAAATCATGCTGCAGTTATTTCTTTTGAACGAGAAGGATGTGTTCAACTTGTAGAGTTAATGTAAGGAAAAGACTGCCATAGCTTGTACATCTATAACTCATCCGGTATCGCTTGGCTTGAGTTCAAATAAAGAAATCCTCTGATGTGTGTGTATGTAGGAGCTGGAGAAGATGTCTCAATAGCTGGGGGGAGATAAGGCAAATAAGGGACCTGCTAGTGATGTTTTGGACAGAGCGCCTTCTATTCCCGTTACTGGGACTAATGGAGAAAAGGTGTCGTCGCAGGTTCTGAAGTGTGGGTTTTACCCCGTAGTCACTGTGTCAGACAATTCCCACCAAGGTGCTGTGGCCAGCTCTGGCACTGTGATGGTAAGGGCAGGGATCTTGCAGAGGAGAGAAACAGACAGCTTTTTCCTCCCCCCCCCCCCCCCCCCCCCCCCCCCCCACCCCCCCCCCCCCCCCCCCCCCCCCCCCCCCCCCCCCCTTTTCCTTTTTTCCCCTCTTTTTTCCTTCCCAACAACGTGGTGTTGCTCTCCCTTGTGGCTGCAGAAGCTGAGCTGTGCTGGTGCTTCCGGGCTGGCAGGAGGCGATGCTGCAGGAGCTCTCCTTGGCAAGGTGACCAGCCGCATCCCGCAGAGCGCCGGTGGCCCTTTCCTGTGGTGGTGGCAGAGCTGCCCGCTGGCTCTGACGTGCTCTGCTGGCCCTGTCCCCTCGTTGGGCCGCAGGGTGGGAGGAGGCTTGGACAAGCGCCTGGATGGGAAAGCAGGAGAGAGAACTTAGGAGATCCTCAGGTCTGGAAAGACTCTGAGTTGTGTTAAAGAGGACAGACAGTTCAGGTTGTTTGGATAGTTCAGATGCTGTTTTTCAAAGAACTTAAAGGGAATAAATTGGATAAAGGAAAACAGTGGAGAAATAAGCTCTGGGAAAAAATAATAAAGTGCTATGGAAGCAAAGGGATAATGATGAGTCAGAGCCAGATGTGAAATGGGGAAAAAGGGTTTAAGAAATAAATGAATAGGCAAGAAAAGATCCAGCTTGCGGGGTTAGCAGTTTTGGTTTAATTTATATTTCAAACGTTTCCCTTGCTTCAGATACTATCAACGCTTTTTGCAGAAAGAGAATATCTCCCAACTGCATGTAAGCCTTTGTCCGCTTTCAAACCAGACGTTGAAAGCGATCTGCATAATTAAAGCCTTCTGGTTTGCTGCACAGCGCCGTGACTTCAGCGCCAAAGAGCTCTATCTGTACAATCTGCCTCTCCCCATCTTTGCGCTTCGCTTACAAGTTAGAGGTTTGCGTTCATCTGCATTTAGGGTGATGCCAAGTAAGTTCCGACAGCGAACTTGTCCCCCCCTACAAGGCACATGTGGTGTGTGTGTATGTCTTGCAGCGGCGGGCACCTGGTGGGTCCCCGTATCGTTGGTGGGGTGGGTGGGTGCGGAAGGGGATGGCAGCTCCCTGTGGACGCCGGAGGGGACCTGGCTGACAGTGGATGGATCTTCTCTGTGCCCCGGCTTGTGGTGGAAGAAGGGAGTCGGCAGGGAAGCGGAGATGCTGAGATGTTGCCGCTGTAGGTGATGTGCAGTTCACCTCCCCTTGGACAAGCAGGAGTGGCAGCGAGCGGGGAAGCCGCTGCCCCGGCGGCCTCTGTTGCCTCCTGTTCTGAGCGTCTCAGTTTTCTGTGCCCGCTGCGGGCAGAGGAGAGCTGGCGAGGTGTTCTGCCGCATGCATGATTAGCAACGCTCCTTGCAGACTTCGGTGTGTCTTCCTGGCCTCCTGGACTTGGGAAATGCTCAAAGATAGGCGCAGGGCACGACTGCCGTCATTTGCATAAAACCCCCATTCATTTCATGCATCTTTGGAATTCGCTGAACCTAAGTCATCTCTGCTCTGGCTACGGCGAAGTCGCCGGAATGATAACAAGGGTGAATTTGGCCCTGCGAACGGCATGTGAAGCTCATGGGTAGCGGCTCCTGCCTCTCCAGCGTCCGCTTCCCAGAACCCGACTGGAATCCTTGTAATAGCCCAGGCGTGAAGATGTGATTTCATGCTCAGTAATTGCAAATTCTCAAGTCATTTAAGTTCTAAGCATCTTTGAAAACAACAGCTGATCCTGGTGTGCAGGGGCTCTCCTCACCCTGGGGCAGACCCGTGCCCGCTCCTGCAGACGCCCCCTGGGTACGGTGCGTCCCAGGTCACCCCCAAGGCGTGAAGGCGAAGGGCTGGCCACCATGCGGGTGTACAGTGAGGTGGGGGATGTCAGTTTGAGCTTGTCATAGCAAAACCCACGCGTTAAACCCTTTGGGCTTCATTCTTGTTCAAGTAAATTTCTCGTTAGGTTCAGTGGAACTTGATTAAAACTTCAGTACTCAATGCTTAATTATTTTGCAAACTAATCTGTAGCAGGAATGTTGACATGTACAACGGTTGCAAATTACGGAAGTTGATGAATATGCTCTAGTGGCAGAAAAAAGCCAGGTTGGGTCCAGTGAAAAATATGGACCAGGGTGTAGATTCTGTTGGCCCTGAGAACAGGATAGGAGATGTCTGGCTGGATCCTGCAGCATTGGGTGCTCTGTTCCCCCCTGCCAGGGCATGCTGGGGGTGCTCTCATTCCCCTGGGGCACAGCTTCCTTTCTGTTGGTTGTAGGGATGGGACACTGAATGATGTGAACCCTTTCATCTTCATCCTCTGCTCATCTGTCGTGTCCACCTGTGGAACGAGTCCTGAGGTCCTCTTGTGGAGCAGGCGCTGGTTTCTCAATAGTGTTCCCAGAAAGGGTCAAAATCTGTCGAGTGCTTTAGACTTTGCAAGTGGTTCACTTTCTGTAGGCATAACGTACCTGTGGCTTTAGGGCTCTGTTAGTAAAAGCCCGAGAGAAATTCTTACCTTCCTCGTTCAGAGAGCCCAGGAATTTCCCCTTGCGATGATGCCCGAGAGCTCCAGGGCTGATCCTGGGGAACTGGGTGCCCTCTGCCTTCTCCCTCCCCGCAGGGCAGCTGAGTGCCGGGACTGCGAACACCGCGTTGGATCCCCACCAAACACCGCTCTGGTTCCCTCGCTGCTGCGGGGCTGCCTGGCCAACTGGGCTGGGGTTCCGGGTAGGACCAATTGAGGGAGATGAAGAAGAACACATTAAATCTTGGGGCTGGTCTAGTAAAACAGCAGGTAATTATCAGGAGGATGTTTCTGTTAGTCCTGCTGTGGTGCGAGGCTCTCTTGTCTGTCTGTCGGACCTTTCAGGAGCACGTGAGAGGTATAAATCCATCTCAGTTGTTGTTGGATAGTCCATTCAGTACCAGTTTGGGTTACTACTGAACGGGAAGCCGGCACCATTTTCTTTCCTTGTTGATAGCAGTGACTGAGTATTACTTGTCTTCTCCTCACCCCTAAAAGAAAGCTTCTAACTGTGAAAAGAAAAATACATGAGTAGTAATAGGAATGTTGCATAATTATCAGGCTACAGGCAGAACACGGGCTAACTTGTTACGGGGCTCCAGTTAAAAATCTCTGTTATAAAAATTGTGTTGTCTCTTGCTCTTTCTGGTTCTTGTGGATAAATGGTTGAATTAAGCCAGCTCATAGGAAAGCTGTGAAGGTGTGTTTTGCCATTTTGAGTGTTCTGCAGTTATGTGTGCGTGTGTATATATATATTAAGAGTAAAGACAAGAAAGTGACTAGCCACAGTTTGTTGTCTGAAAATATCTCATGTGGATTTCAAACCTCAGAAACGCCCAGCACATCCACCAGTATGTGATGGTAAACGGGTGCTATTCCAACGAGAAGGCAGGAGTCCCAGAATTGGTTGGGAACTTTGAAGGGCTGTTCCGGGATGGTAACGAAGAGCACTGGCTGTTCTGGCACCCGTCGGCAGCAGACCGAGCACGCTCGCTGTCCCCTGGCCCGTTTCCACTGACCTGGCCAGCTTTGCGTCCCTGTACGCCAACCACGGGGACGGGCTTGTGCATCAGAGGGTGGTGGGTGAGCGATACGCACGCAGCCATACAGATGATGGATGAGTAGACGTGACTAATGGGAATAGGCATGTATTTTATCATAAGGGAGCCCTAAGTTTGTACCTTACACGTTTTATTCGTGAGTCCGATGGTTCTGCACAGTTGTACACTAGACAGATCCTTACTAGACTGAATACATCCTCAATTTATATTGCTTTTGGGCTTTCACAATGACCCCACGTGAATGGGTAGCTTGGAGAAGAGGTGCAGAAGTGACTTAATGCAGGACATAAACGTTTGTGAGTCTCCTTACTTTTGAAGCCCTCTAACTCAAAACTGTATCAAATTTCTAAATAAAAGTACTGAGGGTATGGAATATTATTGACAGAAAGAAATGACTAAGCGTGTGATGAGACCACGTAAAGATCAAAGCTACGTCTACTTAACAATATAGCCTTGATGAATAGGAGTGAATTTTTGAGCGGTTAGCAGAGGTATTGGGAATCTTAGCTTGGGAGGGAATCACGCTGGTGCTCAAGAGGAAAGCAGTGGTGTATAACAAGCTTTTACTTGGTGCGTTACTGATTTTGTGTTTTGCCTAGTGAAAGTGTAAGAATAGTTCACAGGAGCTGAAGTGTGAATATAAAGGATTTTTTAATGCAACATAAAAAATAAACTGAAGAAATGGAGGAGAAAACTATCTCGTTAAATATGAAGGAGTGATTATTAGAGAGCAATTTGTCAGCATAAAAATACAACCCTAGAACTGGCAAGATGGCAGAGTTGTACAGTATACAGTGCTGATGTATTATGTAGGATAAGCCTGAGGTTCAAAGTGGCTGGGGACTGCTTTAAGATGTTTATATAGCTCGTTTGGGATAGATTCTTTTGTATGTTTTCAAGGTTACTCATTGTTTCAGACAACTTGTTCAAACAAATTAGCTAGGAAAAAAATTTAAACCGTACAAGTCACTTGGTGCTGGCTTTCTCAAGTTGTACATGGATGTTCACTGCCCACTTGTTTCTGCATTTGGCTTCTTGCCCTGCTGGAACACCTAGGAGATGATGTTTAGGGAATTAAAGTTGTCTTTATGGGCCGTCCCCAGTTTTATCAGAATGGTAAAATAGAGGCTTCTGGGGGACTCGGTATCTTCCTGAGACTTGATTTTCCCTGTCTTTGTCCAGCTGGCTATCGAATAGGTGTAAACTTCTGGTGTCCACATCGGGTGATGGGGAGTGCTGCAGAGTCATTCACTCTCACCTGAGGAGCCTTTCCCTTTTCTAGTCTTGAATTTCTTAGTCTTGTTTCATGGTCGTTGGTTCTTCCTTGGAGTAGCAAAATGTAAATCCCTTTCTAGGTCATTCCATCATATTGTTCCACATCGTCTTAGTCTATTCATATATCCTTTGTACAGAAGGCATTTCGTGTCTGTGAGTTATCTTCTATCCTAACCAGTCAGTCATCCTTTTCTGGATAAAAAACCAACATTGAGCACAGTAACCTTACCCAGCACTCCTTTGCCAAGGTGAAATAGCCTGTCAAGGACCAGGTTCCCTCCTTCTCTCCGACCTCTTGGTC
The DNA here is from genome assembly GCA_017639485.1 of Pluvialis apricaria. Taxonomy (NCBI): domain Eukaryota; kingdom Metazoa; phylum Chordata; class Aves; order Charadriiformes; family Charadriidae; genus Pluvialis; species Pluvialis apricaria. The sequence goes on from CM030010.1 coordinate 84,924,609, forward strand.
TTGGGCTGTTTTGTGGCTGAAAGAACTGATGCAGACAGCAGACATCGCTGCTGTGGTGCGGATCCCTGAGAGAGGGTGTCCTTGGAACATGGGAGGGTGCAAGTGTTGTTCATCCCCTTGTCTCCTTTTAACAGAAAAATCCAGAAATAAGCAGTGCTGTTGGGGCTTAGCCCATTTCACCTGCAAAAGGAGGGAGGAAGGTAGTCGGACGCTGAGCCTGTTGCCACAGCCAGTTCAGGGCTTTCTGCGGAGTTTGACATCTGCACATTCTCTACAGCAATGAAATGAGGGGGGTCTGTTGTCAGAGGTGCTGTCATTACGTATTCAAATATCTCTCTGCTTTTGCTGTTCAGAAGTTTTTGGTAAAGCCGTTCAGTGCCCTCTTGGCAGTCTGGATGCCCCAGCACCTCTCTCTGATCTGGAAGTGCGCACTTACAGTGTGTGTGGGTGTCCCATTGAGCACTTAAGATAAATGTAATTCAGCAAATGTAAATCACGAACCCTTTGTTTAGCACTCTGAGTGATCGAAGAAGGTGTTCTGGGATAGCAGCAGCAGGGGTTGGCATCATTCAGCAAAGGGCAGGCACATGCCGAAGCAATTGCCGACCTACGCTGACGCCGTGGGATGAACGTTGCTGCTTGGGGTTGAACTTTGACGCAAACTTTGCTGTTCCCCACGTGAGGAGGAATCAGTGGGTGGAGGAGACAGTCGAAGTTGCCCTTGAGACTTGGTGCTGAGGAGCAAATCGGTGACTTGAACGGCTCTAATGTTGGAGAACTAAACCTAGCAAAAAACGGATGGTAGGGGTATAAAAGTTGACAATCAAGAAGCAGTGATCTAGTGGAGTGAACTGGACAAGAGAAGACAAAGAGGGAGAGCCTGGATGGAGAAAGGCAGTGTTGGTGGTTGTCACGGTTTATCACGCTACTCCTGTCTCAGATAAATGACTGCAGAAGAATATCACCTTCAGTTTGCAAATGCAGTTCTGCAGACGCTTGTGCCAAAAAGCTCCAAAAAGGAAAGCAGAGGGATTAAAAAAAAGCAAACCAACCAACAAAAAAAACCCCAAAACAAACAACCCCAAACCCACAGGAGGTAAAAATACAGTTTTTGAATTTTAAAAGACGAGTTATTTTCACTTCCTTCTATTTTATTTTTCAAAGCATGACATTGTAGAAAGGAACTAGTGTGTTTTCAGCAACATAAAGATAGATACGGCCCGAAGATGGGAGAAACATGAGAGAACAAAGGAGGAAAAAAGGGGGGAAGGGAGAGAGTGGGAGATGGGGAGGTGGTGTAGCACCGGAACAGGTAAAAGGAGGGACCTTTCAGGGTTGGAGACTAGGGAAATATTAAGGAAAACACAGCAATAACAAAGACGCGCAGCTCTTTCTTCTGGGGGAAGGTGGGAGAAATTGTAACTCTGGGTGAGAGTGTAGTTTTTGTCCCAATCCTGGCAAGGCTCGGTTGTATGTTGCACCTAAAGAATTACTGAAAAAACTACTGTGCTTTGAAACTCTGTTTGCGCCTTCGGTAAAACTTCATGGGACACTCGTGGGCGTTTGGCTCAAGGGCGGGCTGTGAGACCGTGCAGTGCGGGGTGAGGGTGGCTCCTGTGCCACCTGTGGCTCCAGCATGCGTGTGCTGGAGCGTATGTGGCCAAGGATGCTCAGAAAGAAGCCCTGTTGAATGGAGCCGTCAAAAATGTGCTCGCATGTGTTTTTGGAACCAGGATCCTCAGTAACCTCTGACTGTCTTGCATAGTTGTGTCAACACAGAGTGTCCATAAAGTCAATTAAGCCTTATTTATTGGTATTTTCTGTTACAAGAGCATGACAAACAGCCAGACCCTAATAGGAGATGTGCCATTTTCTCTGTAATTTCTCATGGCCTCTGAGGTGGGGAGTCAAATTCTGTATTTCACTGAAATCAGGAAAGCGTTGGAAGAGAGTTGGAGGGCAGAAGCTTCAGAGCTTTTACCTATAAAGCGCTACCCTGAAGGGGACATGTGGAGGCTGAGCTCACTTTGGAAGGAAGTCCCAAATTCCTGCATACTTTGTGAACTGTAGTTACTCTGAGGGTTTGGCTTTCAGAAGCTGTGAAAAGTAAAATAAATTACCACCAACTCTGCTGCTTGCTTTCTTTTAAACTGAACGCATTCTTCTCAAATTGAAATATAATTATGGACCTTATGTGCTCTGAACACTTTATTTAGTCAAACCGAAAATTATATTCTCTGCAAGCTGCTTTAAAGGCAAAATATAAAAAAAAAACCAACCACCTAATTATAGCAGCAGTGTGGAGGAGGTCTGCTAGTATATTGTACCATACATTTTGACAGCTGCTTTTTACTGGAAGATTGTCAAGACCCTCACAAAAATGTTTTGAAGTGCTTAAAATGGGCGAATACAAAATTTGTGGCTGTTGCGTAGACGGCAAAGACAAAAGGACTTGTGCCTTTGGTTGGGCCAGGGTTATAGCAGTGGTTAATAGCATATTCTCATCCTAGCTGGGCTTCTAAAACTATTTTCAGAAGCTTTGCTGGAGTTGTAAAGGATCAAACTGCACCATTATTTGGCATGTAGAAAAACTCTCCAAAAATATTCAGCGGGTGAGAGGCATTTCAAGATGTTTCTAATTTTAAAGATTTGGCGTGGTAGGTTCATTGTTATACTTCTGGTCAATAGGCCGATGGCAGATGGGGCAATTAGAATAGTGAACAAAACCCATCCTTAACCCCTTCCTTCCTTCTATAGCTATTCCCATGTACACGCACAACACCCAGACTTTACTCCTGAAGAGACGAAGGAGTGAAGTTCTAGGTGTGTGGGCTGCATGACCACCGTAAATACGAAACCACGCCAAGCTGAGAGGGCATGTGGAAGAAGAAAAGGACAGGAGGGACAAATGGAAGTAATCCGTCTGCGCTGGGTTTCCAGACACAAAGGCAGGGTCTGGAGCACAAGTCTGATGAGGAGTGGCTGAGGGACCTGTGGGTGTTCAGCCTGGAGAAAAGGAGGCTGAGGGGAGACCTCATCACTCTCTACAGCTCCCTGAAAGGAGGGGGTAGAGAGGTGGGGGTCGACCTCTTCTTGCTAGTAACAAGCGATAGAACAAGAGGAAATGGCCTCAAGCTACACCAGGGGGGGTTTAGGATGGGTATTAGGAAAAAGTTCTTCACCGAAAGGGTTATCAAACATTGGCACAGGCTGCCCAGGGAAGCGGTGGAGTCACCATCCCTGGAGGTGTTTAAAAGACGGGTAGATGTGGTGCTGAGGGACATGGTTCAGTGGTGGGTTTGGCAGTGTTACGTTGATGGTTGGACTTGATGATCTTCAAGGTCCCTTCCAATCTAGACAATTCTATGATTCTATGAATTGGCACAGGCGGTTGCTGCAGCTCGACGTAAGCGCTGACTGCTTCGGCTCTGCAGTAAATAGTTTTCTGTGTAAATGCCCTGTGTGTGGAGGAAGAGCTGGTCCGTCTCTCCTGAACCCTGCTGTATTGCACCGTTTCTCTTCCCTTTGCCGTCTCCAACAGTGACACGGTGTCCGATAGCTGCTGGGTCAGCTGCCCGGCTGGGAACAGCCACGCTGGCTACCCAACCCCGAGGGAGGCTGGCTCAGTCTCCAGCAGCAGCACACCGAGCGAAAGCATACCAAAGGGATGCCTCAGTCTCCTCGCCTTGTCTTTTTTTGGGCAGGGCACCGTGTGATGGGGGCCTCCAACTTGCCGGTTCTTGTCTGTTTTCTTTGGGTAAGAGGTGGGAGTGGAGGGCTGCAGCAGGCAGTACATCTGCAGCTGGGTCAGCCGATGGAGCATCGGGACCGCTATCGCTCTATCTCTGGAGTGAACAAACCGAGGCACGACGTGCGGCGGCTGCCTCGCTGGGGACAGAGAGAAGGAGCATCTGGCCATTGGGTTACCTCCTCTCCGGGCCCTTGCGTGCAGGATCGCGTGCACGCAGGCAGCACCAGCTTCAGAGATTCTTATTGAGGCGTTGTGTTATAATCCGAGGTGCAGTTTTAGACTAGTCGAAAGATAAGGTGAATTTCTGGAATATTACAGAATCCCGTATACATTCGGTGAACAGAGCTTTGTAATTGTTCCCTCTGAGGAAAGACTTTGGCTTCTCGGGGAACCATGGGGTGAATGGTGCTCGATGTCCATGCTGAAGAGGCATGGTTTTGGACTCTCTGAAGAAAAAAGGGAAAGAAAGAAATCACGTGTTCTCTCCATCACGTGGAGATGGAAGTCCATACTTGAGGCATCTTGGAACATTTGCTTATTCAACAGATTTGAGAGAATACCAAAAAGAAACAAGCTTCCCTGAAGTATGGGTGAAAGGAAAATAGGAGTCTATCAAGGTAGCCAAAAATCGCCTTTCTTTATAGGGCTGCCAAAAGAAAAGGTTGAGCCAGCTGAGGGCTTCAGTTCAAAATGAGTCAAAGATGTTCCTGACGGTGCAACTGCGAATGGTGGATGTGATTTTCACCTTGATAAGTTGCAGCCTTTCCCAGAAAATCATTGGTGCCAGATCTTTTGTCTAACGGTGATGTGAGTCTGGATAAGGAAAATTGGAATGATTAAAGTTCTGTATAGTAGCTATGATTAGTTAATAGATGACTTTTCCTGGGAGATTAATAACCTGTGTTACTCTCACAAAGAAGCAGAAAATATTTTCTACGTGACCCACATACGCAAATTCATCAACAAGTTTTACCATGTGTGATTTTGGCACCAAGGCTGAATGCGCTTAGGTATTCACTCATTTAGCTAATGCTCATTTGCATCAACTGACATTGAATCAGACTTCAGGAGAATAAGATTTGCTTTGATTTAGCTGAATTGTGGAATACATTCAAGATGATTTTTTTTTTTTTTTAAATTCTGCGCTGGTATGAATTCCAGAAGCTTTTACTGGAATTTCAACAGAGATGCAATAGAACTATCACAGGTGCCTTCTTATTTGTTATTTTTGTTAACGTCACAATTCTAAGAGGATAATTACTTGGAAAATGCTGCTAATTAGGATTACTGCACTGCTTAGCAGGAACTGAGGAACCCGCTTTTTATTTTGAGTGCATAGTTTGGCCATGTCTGTCCTTGCACCGAGCCCTGGGTTTCAAGGTCGAGAACTGTGTTATGCAAATGGGGCTTAGAGCTTGTCTGCCCGAGGAGAGTCACTATGTGGGACGTGAGTGGGAAGCCTTTGATGTGAAAATGCATGTTATCACACGGCAGGGTGTCACCAAAGTAAATCATCATGTTTAATTCAACAGTGGGTGCTTCCTGCTGGTAGACACTACACCTCTCGGTCATATCGGTGCGAATGAGTGAGTACAGCAGCTAATGAACTTCCATAGAGCTAATGAGGTTTTTATGAGGAAAGTTTCAGCTGATGCTGGACGAAGCTATGAACATAGATGACACTTGCGTTTCTGCACTGGCCTTCCAAACCGTTCCTGGCAAAGGTGGTAGTGATACATGGGGTAGGGGGGGGGAAGGAAGGATGCTGCACTGTGACGATGGACTGCCGGCCAGGAGAGCCCACCCGAAGAAGTGGCTTGCGTGCCTGGTGGGAGATGCGTTCTCCATCTTTCTTCCAGAGAGCTATCCAATGGGGCTCCTGAATTCCCTTGGGTCTTGTGGGAAATCTGATTAATTCAGCGTGATGTGAACAGGAGCGCGGTGGCGGGGAAAGGAGGTGCATGTGCTCCCCTCCGCAAGCAGTGTACCTGTGCAAAGCACAGCCAGCGCAGACATGGCTGCCGCCACCAGACGTCATGCTGGGTTACGGGCTTGGGTATTTTTTGTTGGTTTTTTTTCTCCTTAATTGTTTGGGGATAGATGTGTGACAGAATTTTTGGTGACTGTGCATTAATATTTGGGGGTTTCATGGAAGAAACACATTTTGTGAAGGGATCTTTAACTGACATTCCACAGTCTTTTGTACGGTGCAGAAAATTCCCACGGATTTTTTTTGACAGACTGGTATGTGCAACGTCTAACCAGTACTTTGAAAAAAGGGCCGGCTCAGGTTGTATTTAAAGCTTTGCCTTGTATCCAAATAATGAACACATAAACATTAGTGCATACAATTGCTCGTTTAGGTTACGAATTTGGTGTTGGCTGACTGAAATCAATCTCAGCGATGAAATGAAATTTCAAGAGAAGTGTTTCAGCACAGGTTTTGCAGCCTTGTTTTGGTCTATTAGAAGCCAGGCTTCAGTTGGTCATCGGATCTGTAGACCTGTGCTCTCAGTTTAGCCCGTGCGCGCTTCGGTTTGGCTCCCGTTTCCCAGCTTCATATCGAAACAGTGCATTTGTCTGGTTTGACCCCAAGAAGCACGGTACAGGTTCAGCTAAGGGAGGTCAGCCGAAGAAGAGGAAAACGTCCAAATCTCCATTTCCATTGAGTTGGCCCATAGCTCCATTATTTGGTCTGTGCATTGCTCACCACTCCAGTCTTAGACACAGGCGGGGGTTATTGGAAGGCTCCTACGGGACATGAATGGGTTGTGAACTTGGGCATGATGCAGTAGGGATGTGGTCAGTGAGGAGCGAAGGACCATCAGCGCTGGACTCTGCGCCAGTGAGCGTGTGTGCCTCTGCTCATAGCCGGTTCCCTCATACTGCTGCGGCAAGTGCAAAGAAAGATATCAGGTAATCTCCATACTGGTGAAAATAAGAGATCACATTTTTTTATGTCATGCCATTGATATACGTGGTCAGGCTTTTTGCTTGAAAAAGCTAGAGCAAAATAAACAAAAACAGCAAACGCCGCCTCTGATTTTTAGTTGGAAAACTTTCAGTTCAAACTGATTACTGTTGTGTCAAAGTTTAGGGAATGCTCTTATCTGTGGTTTGTGGGCTCTGTCAATATGCAGGAAAACTCCACTTCGATGGTAGAACCGGTCTTCTTCTTCTGACTAAGGTTTTCCTTCCACTCTGACAACTCCTGTGGATCAGTTAGGAGCACGGCACATGCCGGCGCTGCAGCCGGAGCTTTGCCGCCATTGCTGCAGTGAATGTTTGACAGGTCGTCTTCTGCCCAGCAGAGCAGTCCCCGCGGCTGCCTTCACCTGCGGTCCCTGAGCGGGAGCGTGGCTCTGCGTCCTCCAGCAGTTCCCTGTGGGGAAGGACAGCGGGAACGACCCTTCTTCTTCCAACAGGTTTTCCAGTAGTGGTACTGTCGGAGCACCGCACGGGAAGTGTGCCGGCACCATCAGACACGTCTACAGTTTTGTTTGCTTGTGCTGTCTCTCTTTTCAGTTTGCATTTATTTTTAAGTTGCTTTTTGGCTGTAACTGGAAGTGTGATTTATTGTTTTTTTGGTTTTTTATTTGTAAGCAGGGTTGCTTTACATGTGCTGCATGACCAGTTGTGTTGGTGCTCAGTGACAACCTAATGATTTTGGTTCCTCTGCAAAATTAATCGTGAAAAAAGCGGGCATGGCTAATAGAGTTAGTGAGGAGGAAATCCCCACGCTTCTGCTTGGGCTGTGGTTTAATGTTTGGTGTGGCTTGTGCACGCGTGTGCTCCGGTGTACAAGTGCTTTCTTGCTCAAGAGCCACACTTGAATTCACTTCAAGGTAAAATGAAAATGTAATCTGTCGTCTTTGTACTTCTGTGAATGAATTTGAGGGCAAGAACTTAATTATATGCAACACTTCATTTACATATTATGCTACTTACATAAAAAATAATATATGCTTGTTAAAGGAGAATATCCCTCAACATGGTTTATTACAACAGGAATGTGGAATTTATACTATGGATGGGCCTGATAAAGATGCTGTATTTAGATTTGGATTAAGAATGAGTTCAAAATGCATTTGTATGTTTGTCTAAAACCAGGTGGCCAGTAGGTGAGAAAGCAAGAGGGCAGCTGAGCTGTCTGTGAGGCCTTTTTGCCTTTTTTCTTATGTTTTGTGTGCGTTTGCTTTGTCTGAAGGGGGAACTTAACAAGAACTCCTCCAGTAGGTGGGTTTGATGGATTCTTGGTTTTGGACAAGGACTCCTTTTTAAGCACAGTTCATGTTATAATTGTAATTTTTTTGCAAAACAGCCTGATTTCCGGACTCAAAGCACTTTTCACTGAGCTGAGGGTGCACGCGTTTATGTGATGGGCTGGGGATACCGTGCGGGCACACCTGGCCAAGTATGTAGTGCCTTCTCTCCCCATAGCCATGTTACACCTTGCTATGGCAATGTCATCAAGGACAGCAATATATGGAGATAAAATGGTTTCCATCAACAAATTTGCTGTTGCTGTGATGCACCCTTGCTGCAGCTATAAGGGAAAGGCAGTGTTGGGCCAAAATGTGTGGGCTGTAATGTATAGTAGTTATCACAGAGAGGTGGAAGCACAGGTATTAGGTTCATTTCCGTATCTTTGTTGTTGTATTTCAGAAAGTTATGTGTTCCTACCCTAGCTGCTATTTGTACAAGCTGTGAACTGCTGGGCATTTTTCTCACTAAGATCCTTTTAAAGCTATCATAGTATTCTTTTTTAAAAACTTCAGCAGTGTGTCAGCTGGAGCATTACATTGATATAAGAGTTAAAGATTTAACTAGGATCAGAAGATGTGTTTTGAGCTGGGAACTTGGAATCCGGATGGGTTAGAAGTTGTAGAAGTTGGCCTGATCAGTGATTTATAGGTGTTTATAAGATGTTGAACAACGATTTTTGAGGAGCAATGTAAACAAAGTATGTTTACGTTAGCGATTCTTTGATGTGAAAATCTATTCAAAAGGTGCCAGGGCACTATCAGAGAAGATCATCAAGCACATCCTGGTGTGTGATTCCGCAGTAGGCGTTTCCTGCTGTTACTCCATGAGCTCGCACCTCGTCTCTTGTACGGCCGGAATGCCTGTCGAGGTATGGCCGCAAGTGAGGTTTTCGAAGAGCTGACGAGATTCTTGCGAGACAGAGAACTAGGATGAGGTGGGTTGCTCTGAGCTGCCTCTGTTAGGATCAGCGTGGGGCAAAGTTCCAAACAGAAGCGGTGCCCAAGAAAATTTAAGTTCTACCTAAATAAGATGTTTTTTGAGAAGTGCTCAGGATTCAATAGTGCTGTTTTGTTATCTTTTGATTTCAGTCCAGCCATTTATTTTGATGCTTGGCACAGTCCCTACAGTACTTGTGTTCCGATGGCTGCTTGGTTTTTGAAACTGCCGTTCATGCTGGAACCAAATCCCTTCAGTGCCGGAATGTGTGCTCATGCCTGGCATGAAGCACCCAAAAGGTCCAAAGGTACAGGTAAAAGTGCAGGAAAAAAACACCAGAAAGGAACCTTACTGGGGTGTTTGCAGAGCAATTACTGCTCTGCTGCAGCCATCCCAGCGGACTCTTCTCACTTACGGCAAATCTGAGAAAGTCACTCCCTCCGGTGAAGATGGAGGAACCTCCCGTTCCCTGCACTGACCACCAAGTGGACCCGCACCCTGCCTCTCTCCTTCAGCCTCCAGGGATGTCTGATCATCCCCGTTACTGTGTATGCCCCCAGTCCCACTTTGTCCTACTTTCTTAATTTTGTGATCTCTCATGTCTCTCGGTTTCCCCTGTGGGCTTCCTGACATAAAAAGCAGCTCCTAAAATTTTTACTGGGTTTTATGCTACTGCTGATTCTTCAGATGAGGCTTCAAACATTGTTTCTCGCATGAAATAATAGCCTATGCTCATCAATGAGTGGATTATGATTTCAGATGAGAAATAAAAGCAAAGTCAAAATAATCCGTCAGGAGCAAACGGTGTTGGTGACGAGGGGAAAGGGACATGTGGGAAGTGAACTATGTGATTTCAGATGTGTTTCTGTGAGCTATTGCACATTTGGAAACGTTTCTAATTAAATCAGCTACTTTTTAAACTGGAGCTTAGGATATCTTTTGTCTGCTTCTCTTTTCAGATGTACAGTTTTTGTTTTATGCTGTATTTCGTGCCGAAGTGATGGACTGAGGAGTTTCACTGATAGAAGCAGGCACGGTGTTCCTTGGCAGCCCTCTTGACAGGGAGACCGGAGTGGAGTAACCAGTTGGATTTCATTGGAAATGCAGATAGATAATTTTATCAAGAAGATTACTGGTCTACTTATGCTTTTTTTTTTCCCCGTATATAAGGGATAGACCACACAAGGCAACTCAGGAAGATGTCGAACTGCGTGGTGTTTGCGCAGGCTGAACGCATGGCTTCATCCACACCAACAGTGCAGCCATGAGGCACCCTCATGGAGCTTGGTCAGGACAGGTTTGTAATCATGATTTAGCTGTTGCCCGCTGAGCCCCTAATATTAGTTCAAGTTTCCAAGCTGTCTTTGCCAGGGCAGAAGGTTATTGGCTTCTTTGTCTGATATCTTGAGGGTTTTATTAATCAGTGCTGTAGCTGCTGGTGCAACACAAAGTACCGCAGACATCACCACGAAACTGTGAAGTCCGGCATCATGGTATGTCCTTTCAGGTCTCCAGTGGACCATGAAAAGAACCTGGAAAATTCATAAAATTAAAGAAGAAAATCAGAAAATGGGAACAATGCTATGCAAATATCAATATTGGGCCAGGATCCAATTTCCTGTACTGTACATTAGGTGGATAACTAGGAAAGGCAAATAAAATTTACCAACAGGGAAAGGGAGCCACGGCAGGACAGAGAAGCGAGGCGGAGCAAAGGACTTTCAAATAAGGCAGAGGCACGGAAGAGAGGGGCAGATGTGTGAATTGGCGTGGAAGAAATCAAAGGAGGGCAATGCTTCTCCACATGTGCACATGCGGGCCATGCTTGTTCCGCTCTGAGGCGGTGCAGACCTATGTACCACAACTACTAACCGTGTCTGAAAAATCATGCCATACTAGACTGAATCAATCATAAAAGTGATTAGGAAGGAAAGCTGTGGTGTAATTTGTGAGGAGGAGGAGGTGTGGGTCTGATTCCTTGTGTGTTTGCAAGCCTGTTTGCCCCTCAGAAGCCCATCTTTACAGCTAATAGACGCTGGGTGCTTGATGGGGAGACTCCATCAATTTAAGATTTGTTTCCGTGTGGGTAAAGGACTAATAGAGGGTAAGGTCTATCTCTTCTCTTTCCCTTCTTTCTTCCCTCTGCAGTCATGCGTATTTTCCACCAAGAAACAGCAGTGTTTCCATAAATAGTCTTAGGTAATTATTTCTGTCCTGGTGACACTGACGTTTAATTAATGCGAGGCTTTGGAGTATTCTGCAGGGCTCTACCGCTCCGATAAAGGAGCCAAACAGAAGCACAGCAGTGCGGTTTCCTCCAGCTTTGATGTTGGAGTGCCGCCATCTTTGGAAGAACCTCTGAGGAAATCATCACGATGTGAAGGGGAAACCGTCGGAACCAAGTCCTCCAGAGAGGACTTCCCACTGCCTTCCTTGCTCCCCTTCCAGACAGGGATTTGCTTTCCGTTTCTGCAGCGAAACTCGTAGGCAGTGCAACAGACACTGCAGTTTTTGATCATAGTTCGCCTAGAAGGATACGTTCTGGGGAGGTGTGGGGCGCTGAGATGTGGATGGGGGCAGGAGAGATTTGTGGAGGATATCTGAAAGTAAATAACTTAGAACACTGTGAGATAGATACAACTGGTTTTGTTCCTGGTGTGCTTGAGGCTACGCAGCCGGGAGGAGCGAGGGGACAGTTCAGTGGAGCCGGTGGCACAGCCTCAGCTGAAGCTGGGCCGAGGTGCAATGTGTCCGGGGAAAACCTCGTTTTCCCTTCCGAGGGCAGCAAGGTGGGATTGTGCTGTCCACTGTTCTGGCTCTGCGTTGCCCCCTCCCGGGCTCTCCTGGCCCAGCAGGGCTTGGGAAGGAGCGGGTCCGCTACAGGAGAGAAAGTCCACCTCTGGGGCCTTTGGGTGCGAAGGGTGGACTTCGGTCTCCGGAATCCTGTGCAAGTCCTGCATGTTGTGTGGCCTCTCCATCGCAGAGGCCATGGTGTGCCAGCGTGGGTTTGTGCCTGTGGGGGTTACTGCCTGGTGTGTGGGAGAAATCCCAGCACACGCTGTCCTTGTGGGTCGTGGTGGGCTGCCACCATGCACCCGAGGGCTGGAGGGGCTGCATTTCAAGGGCCACCTTGGTCAGTTGGCAGATTGAGTAGATGCTTACAGTGCTAGGAGGAATGGTGAGCAGATCATCACCTCTCTGCGTCTTCGGGTGTGACAGGCATGAGGCTATTGGTGTGCAGTAGGAGTGATGGGCCAAAGCATTCCCTCAGGGTATGAAGTTACCAGAAGCCTTGCCATAGTTGTTTAAGCCTTACCCCTATTTCCAATGCTCTGTCTTTAGCCTAAGGCTGCAATTGCGATAAGTCTCCCGCTTTGGCACCCTTCACAATGTCAGTATTCAGTTTACTCTGTTTTTCAAGTAAATAACTATTGAGGAGGGGAAAGTCTCCCACCTGCCATCCCCGTGAGCTGCACATGTAAGTCATTAAAGACATTGCTGTTGAGCATCTCCTTTGTATGACAGATCTGGGACCAAATGTGTGTGAGTCCATGGAGTAGGCTTGGTTCAGTCAACCGAAATTATAGGTTTGCTGTAGTTTTCCCTTTTTTATTGATGGCAGAGTTTTAGCGTGGTCACAGTACATAGTCACATGATTTACAATCCAATGGATTAACCACTGACTTATGCTTCATAAAAGCCTTATAAATCCACATGCATACCTTCCAGATGCGAGGCAGAGAGCAGTGAGACATCCTTAAGATCTATTAGCGAGGCTATTTTCCAATAGAAAATATATATATGGGACTAAATCCTACTGACATGATATTTTAGGAGAAATTACAGCAAAGATGTGCTTGACAAGGCCCTAGAGCTATTTATAGGCAGTTCTGTCAAATTTAGGGTAAACATGTCTCTTCCTCTTTTTTTTTTTTTTTGCCTCCCTCTTCCAACCACATTTGCTGCAGTACTCTTCTGGTTAATTGCGGGCTGCCGAAGCTTTGCATGAAGACATCTGCACGGTGGCACCACCCTGTAATTACATGGGAAGGGATCCCCGTCTTGTGATTTTGCTGGTAGATGTACTCATCCGGCGTTGTGGCTGTGGCAGTGGTTGTCCCAGCGCAGGCTGGAGTGGGAATTCAGTGAAACAAACGCATGGACTGAGAAACAGGGGGAACGCTGGTGGCAGGGGAGGGCTGCTGAAGGGAGAGCTTTGCCTGGCCCCCGGTGCCTCTCGAAGTGATGCTGTGCCAGCCAACCCCTTCATGTCTTTTGCCGCAAAGACATTTTTTTTTCTAAATCGACTGTTGCCGTTGCATATAGCATCCACATCCCTCCTGCCATGAGTTAGGCTCTCAGCATCGCATTTTCAGCGTGTAGGCATCGCCCCAGTTTCTGCTGCTGGTTTATGCTTTACACTTCCCAAGGATTTATTGCCTTTATGGAGCCTGTCTGCTTTGTGCCACTGCGCCGCACCTCTGCTGGCGGTGTGAACAGAACACGTGGATGCACCACGCTGGTGTGGTGCTGGCTGGGGTGAAGGGTGTGTTTAAATGGGGAGCAATGGCCCTGCGCCAGTCAAAGTGTTGGGTGAGGAAGCCTGGTTTGCTTTCACCCGATGAGGAGATGTTCCTAGAGTAACTGAGTGTCAAAATAAACTGCAAGGGTGTGTAAAAACGGAGTTCTTGAGGTGCCATTTCTGCCCTCAACTGGAAGAGCTTTGCTCACAGATGCCTTCCTCAGGATGTGCCGGCAGTGACTGAGAGCAGAGATGGATTGGGGTGCTCTGCCCAAGGGAAGCGGCAGGAAAAACACGCCAGATGCTCACTGTACCGTTCCTCCAGGTGTTAGATTTGATATTTCATTAATAGAAATCGGGAACAACTTCTGCAGCTTACCAACAGGTGTTAGTAAAAACTCCCTACCCAGAGGAGTTTGCAAACTTCGGAGCCCTTTGGGAGCCTCCCGCTGCCCCACATCTGAGAGAACCCTGAGCTCGTGGACCCTGTCCCGTCCCCCATCCCCTGCAGCTGGGTAATGAACCTGTAATCCATCCTGGGTAATGAACCTGTAACCCATCCTGTGCAGCAGCAAAAAAGTCTCCCCAGGTTCTTCCAGCAGCACCAGTGTTAAGTACACACAGGGTATACCGCTGAGGTTCGAGCCCTGAGGCTGCCAAGCGGATTTTATGAATGTTTCAGTAAATAGCATTTCAAAAGGAGGGGGGAAGGCAAGTCTGGGAACGACTAGTTCAGTTCAACGGTTGGAGGCATGACATTCATTACAGTCAAACCTGTTCAAATATCCTTGACGAATACCAGGAAAGACTGGTCTTTAGACAGGTGGGTTGTTTTAAAAGGTCACTCCTTACCCCCCCGCAAAAAAGGGGTGGGGGGTTGGGGTTGGGGGAGAAGCTGTTAGGAAATGCAAGTCCTTCCCTGCTGCCGGAGAAGCAGTGTGGTTGGAAGGGCGTCACCGCAGGTGGGTGGGCACGATGGGGCTCGGGAGCTGGCAGCACGGGTCGGCGATGGGGAAAATGCAGCGGGATCAGAGAGGTGCCTTGGAGAAGCCTCACACCCCCTGAGCGGATCACGTAGAGTTAGGCAGAGGTGCATCAAACCCTGTATTTCATTAGCATTTCAAAATCAACAGCCCAAATGACTTCTGTGCCTGGTGACAGGAAAAAAAATGAGTATGCTTTTATATGATCAAAAGTATCTGAACTTTCACATATTAAAAGCAAGACGCTTTTGCCGGGCTTTGATTTTACTTCCTTTCCTGTCTTTCTCCTTTTAGTTCGTTTTGGGTTTTTTTTTTTTCCCCTTTTTGGGGCTTTGAGGACTTTGGTGGATGTGTTTGAGCTGCTTGTTGAGTTTTGTGCAGCTCTGTAACACCAGGGACCTTAGTTTTGTTTTGATTGACCTCAGTAAAGCTTGTTTTTAACCATATGGTATAAACCTTGAGCCATCAGTGAATGCTTACTCTATCTGGCAGGAATTTCTGCAGTGGTCCTGCAGGTCTCATAACTTAAAGAGAGTTGAAGTGTGTGTATGATGGCATAGCAAAGGTTCGCAAACCCCTCAGCAGCTACTAGAAGCCGCTGTCATCATACCTGGAGTTCAACCCTCGTGGGTTGTGCGTCAGAGCGCGTTCCTCCTCTGGTTTTTGATTTCTGCTCACTCTCTCCTTTTGCCTTTCTTGCCTCTCCTAGGCTTCATCAGAACTGCCATCAGGAGAAGTGATGTTCTATCAGTTGTAGTAAACGTACCCATTTGTACCTTGCTGTGAATAAATTTGGGAATGAGCTCGATCTGCTCCCTTTGGAGAAGAAGGTGGTTGTAGATGTTAGCGCTGGTCGGCCCCTCTGCACCTGCAGTTTTCCCGCTGCCCAAAAGCCCGAGGAGACGTAAGGGGAGGCTTCAGAAATGCAAACGCTTGTGTCAGCAGGATGCTGGCCTTGAAGTTGTTATTGTGGAAGTAAAGACAGCCCCAGAGCGCAGGGGGTGATGTATTCATTTCAGTCATTGCCGTTCAAGAGAGGAAGGCTCTTAATTTCTATGCGACTTGCTGCTTTTTTAAGGTATTTGTTGATTCGCGTGTAGCGAGGTAGTCTGACACAAAATAAGGATGTTCTGGTATCATAGTGAATTGTGTACATGTATCTCCTTAGGGGAGGACTTATTTAGATAACAGAGTCTCTTAACGTAGATCCCCCTGGGGGGTTGTTGCCGAAGGGTGGAAGGGTCCAGTGTGTCCCTGGCCCTGCAGTTTGCCCCGATGACAGGAGCCGTCGGTTGTCAAAACATCACGTCTGCCAAGGCAGTGGGGCATCCCGGGGTTAAGCGGGGGTTATGTCAGTTGAGAATAAAATAACGCTGAGCTGTGTGGGTTTGCTGGCCAAGACGGACTCCATGTCTTGCGGGACAAAGCCCTGGCCCGGGGGAGGATGCTGTGCTCCCTGCGCCGACCCCCATGCGGTGCCTGCGCCGGCAGCCTCCGCGCATCCCACTGTGCTGGCAGGGAGATCTGTTTTCCTTGTTTAATTTCGAAAACAGCCAGTCTCTGTGACCTCCCCTCAGCTGCAGTCCCAGGCTGGTGACCGGCATGCCTGCGTTCCATTCGCACGGCCGGCACACTGCCTCGTCTCCAACAGCGGCTTTGGAGGCATCTGGTTTGCTGAAGTTGAGCTATTCGTCTAATCCCAAAGCTACATGTGAGTCCCGTTTTATAATCCTCCCAACAAAAAAATGTAACTGCAAGAGGTCCTGCAACCATTATCAGCCCCGAAGGGGCGGCAGGGACTGTGTTTTACTCTTAGGTCAGTGGAAAATAGGAAAAGATTTGGAATTTGGAAAGTTGTTTGCTTATATTTTTCCATGTAATTGTAAGAGGTATTTTCTCATTTTTTTTTTTTCCTCCTGTCAAAAGAAAAAGAAAACAAAACCAAAACACCCCCCCCGTGTTCAAAGACATGCAAATGAATCCTTCACTATTTTCACAGTAATTTTTCTCCCCTGGAAAACAAATTATATAAACAGACTTCTAAAAAGAAAACCCCTCAGCGCTGGGCAGAGGAAGCGTTCCCTCCGGTACGACTTGAAACGAAAAAGCAGCACACCTGCCTGTGGCTGCCTTCCCCGCCGCGCAGCCCCGGGCAGCCGCTGCCAAGTCAAACAACCAGCATTTTGGTTGTTTTTGTTTTTGTTTTTTTTTTTTTTTTAAGTCACACCTACAGAGGAGCAAGGCCGGGCCTTGCCAGCAAAGCCCCAGCCCCGCAAGGTTCCCACTGCAGAGGCTTTATTTTGCTTTCCCTGCCCCGTTTGCAGGGAGCCGTCGGCCACGTCCTGGCAGTAACGGCAATAACAAACAGCGGGCGGCTGACACCCCGAGACACCTGCAGCTCCCCCAACACTGCGGGATTGTTCATTCCCGGAGCCTTCTCCTGGCTGCGTCGGAGAGAAACTCAAGCAGGACAGGTCCGGGGCCCTCAAAAGGTTTCTTGGCCAATTCATAGAAAATATATATGGTTTTTTTTTATTTTGGGTTTTTTTTTTCCCATCAGAGGAAGAAGAAGGATGACCACAGTGTGGATACAGGAGCCCTTGTCTGGGGGGCAGGCTCATGTGTGGAAGCCCGGTTGGTGCAATGTTTGGGCAGGCTTTGAGCAGTCCCTTTGACTGCCTTGAAGGAATACCCTTATTATTCTAGTTTCTCATGCCGCACTACTTATTTATTCGTAAATGAGGTGTTTGCCAGGGAAAATACTTTGCCCTTCTGATGGAGCAGGCACAGGAGTGCGAGCTGAAAAAAAAACAACCCACCCCAAACCTCTTAAGCAATATTTATGGACTTTTGAAAGTTGAGATTCTTGGAAAAAAAAGACTGCATTTCTTCTCACATACTTTCCAGGCTGAAATCTTTTGCTAGCTTATCTAATGGTTTACCTGTCTAATAATTAGACAGCTTTTATGTTTCAGCAGGATGCATAGAGATGTATGTTTCCAGTGAATCAGCCAGGAAAGTGACTTGAATTTCTGTGTGTGTGTCTGCACGTTTGTTTCCCACAGTACCCTGGGTGAGTGGCAAACCTCTGATGGCTTTACTGGGAACTGATCCTATGTTGGGCTACACTGGCAGTAGCTTCTGCTGTCTGACCCACAAACACATCCTTTAGCTCACAGGGAGGAGTTAATCAAAAAACTGAATAGCCTGTTTCTAGAAACCCCGGGTTTAGGAAATGTGTGAGCTGCAGGTTGATGGGGTTTGGGATCCTGCATGGGGGAAGCAGCATTACGCACCTGCCCCGTCGTTCTGTCCCCACACATCTACTGTTGGTCCCTTCAGGGACAGGGACAAGTTTTGGTGCACTGCAGTCTGCCAGTTTTCTGGTTTTGGGACCCAAGGGCAGAGCTTTCCTGGGATCATACCACTGCCTTCACTGTCATCCACCAAATCCCCTTTAACAAGTGGCATTTCGCCTTCATGCATCCTTGTTACAGATGGAGTGTAGACCTGGAGCTTGTAAAGAGTTAGTAGGATGCAGTTATCATTAGCATGCGGTTCTCTGGGGTTTTATACAGGTGGGTACAGAACAAGGTCATTTCCCCGGTGTGAGCGGAGGCATTGCATGGCCACGGAGGTCTCGATGCACCAAGGATGCCTTCCCTGCCTCCTGCAGCCACCTTGGCTGTTGCAATTCATGTAGAAGCCGCAGAGATTGGGGTCCCTGTCAAAAACAAGGAGCCTGGGGCATGGTCAGACGTGTTGTCTGCGTGTGATGGGGTTGTCTCAGCCTCTCTAGTGCTGGGGCTTTTGAGGGGCTCCTCCGCAGCCTTGTGTCCTAAAAACAGCGTCTCTTCAGCCCCTATGGCACAGCGGGCGCTGGAGCAGTCCAGGCTCGCGGGTTTTTCTGGCTGCTCCGGAGGATTTCTGTCTGGGCTTCCTTTGGTCACAGGAGTGAGGACACTTTGTGGCTCGGAAGATGCGAGTCAGGCAGTTTTCCTTCCAGTGATTCTTGAGTTGAGACTGTTTCTTTCTGTTGGGGATGCTTGAGGTTTCCCATCAAAGTTGCTATTACGATAGAGCATCAGCGGTAATGATGATTTAGAATATGTGCGTATGTATATTTGTTGACATGCAAGAACCACTGACTTGCTACTGCCAGTAAAATATGGGGCTATCAAACACACTCTGAGCTGAGCTATTTGAAGTGAATCGAGAGGAGACGCTAGTGGAGCTTTTTTGCTTCTGGTTTGTTTCAATGCTAAACTAATGCTGGCACTGAAATGCCAAAAAAAAAAAAGGCATTTCGCTGAGGAAAACAAGAACTGGTGAAAGTTTAACACAAGCAGAGCTCAAACAGAGCTCAGCAATGTGGCAAGCGCTGAGAAAATGGTGAAACCATCCAGGAATTCCAGTGGATGTCACTAGGGACTCACCTGCAAGGCAGTTTGTTTGACCACCATAAGTTTCAAGGATGCTATTTTAAAAGAATGAAATGTCATGGAAGGTTTTGATTGACAAAGGATCCTTTTTGTGAAGTTATCCCTGTGCTTTAAAGTCTCTCTTTCCAGACTTTTTCCCGTGCAAGGCCGTCTGCGGCTGTAGCATTGGAGTTGGTAGTCCCCTAAATTCTTCTCATCCTGCATTTCGGCTGGGCGCCACGGAGCAGTTGTATGCGGGGGCTTGGCAGAGGGATTTGGAAGAAGCACACAGGCACTCCATTTCTGTAGCAGGCGTGAAGTGCCATCTGAGCCGTGAGAAACCCCTGTTTTTCATTTGGCCTCCCATGGGATTGTGGTGGTCATGGTGTGGTGACGTACCATGTCCTGCTGTGGCGCACAGCAGGGCTCAGCGCAGTGCCACGCTCAGCCAGCACTGTGCTGGGGAATGCGGTTGGAGAAGTTTTCGTTCATTTGAGAGAGCGCGGATGGGCTGTGATGGCAGCTCTGTGGGACGTTCGTAGGTGTTCTTCCCTCAGCTTTCCCTCTTGGTGTACTGAGTTGGGTTTTGGCTTCGGCTTTGCGTGTCTGAGTGCACGAAAAGGCTTGTAGTTCTGCGGTGGCTTTAAAGAAAAGCTTGCTTCCCAAAAAGCTTGCAGGAAGCATCTGCAGTTCTCTTTTTTTATAGGTGCTAATTAAAAAGCCCCTTCGCCCCAGTCCTGCACTTAAATTCAGGTGAGGTGGGGGGGGGTCCTGCTCTGGCTTTTCTTTTTGCTTTTTTTTTTTCTCCTTTTCTTTCTTTTTTCTTGTTGTTATCCTTTTCTTTTACCCCCCACCCATTTCCTTTACATATAGACAACTGCCTTTATGGTTCTGCTTCTTTCCCCCTTATGTCTTTGTTCTTGTCCTGGTTTGAGGACAAAAACCACGTTGCCTAAACCATGACAGTTCTGCTCAGAGCTTTTCCTGCAGTAACTAACTATCCCTCGTCGAGCCGGAGAGCGCTGGTTCCTCTGCCGGGAACACGTGCCTTGTTCCACGTCCGCCGAACCCAGAGGTTGTGGCTACCTTCCCTGTGCTAATCCCAACTTCGTACGTCTGTCTGAGCAAATTTTTAGGTTCTGCGTGCGTTTGTTTTTAATAAGCTCCTTTATTTTAGTGCTAGCAGAATTAATCTAAACTCGCGCTCTCAGCAGGCTGTTCTCAGCCAGAATATTGTTTTCAAACTGAGGCAACACCCTGTTTACACAGATAAGCAAATTCACAGTCCACAGAGCTTCTTCCAGTGGGAGCAGCTGCTGAACGCTTAGCAGTAAGGGACTGGGAAGCACATGTTTCACATGCATAGCAAACATTTCTTCTTCTGAAGGGTAACCAGACCTTTTTTTTTTTTTTTCCCCTCTTTTCTGAAGAGTTGAAAGCTAGAACATCTGCTTCTTGGCCAGCCATTCTTTCCCACAAAGGCTGCTTCCCAGGTCCAAAACAGCTTGGTTGGGTTATTGTGTGTGTTGTGCGTCTTGGTGCCTGTGTTGCTGAAATATGCCCAGAGCCACACCAGGGGAGCACGGGGAGCTGTGAAACAAGGGAAGCCTGTTGGGGACCTGTGGCCGTCGCGGTGTGCGGCTGTGCTGGCCAGAGGGGCAGACGGGACAGGGCACCTGCCCACCCGGGTGAAGGCTCCGCACTCCCCACGGTCAGCGGCGGCTCTCCAGGCATCAGCGCGAAGGTGAAAATAGTGGGCGCTCACAGTCAACTTCTCAAAGAATTCGGCCCCAGTGGCAGAGAAACGCTTTGTCCCTATCTGAGTTGTTTATTTTAGGTGCTGTAAAAAGTGGGCTGCTTTTCTTACATCCTCAAACTGCAAAGGTCTTGAGGGGGGTGGGGGGGGGAGAACAAAAAACCAAACCAAAACAAAAAAGAAACCAAACCAAAGCAAAAAAAAAAACCAACAACCAACCAACCAAAAAAACCAAAACGAAACATGGGTACAGGCTGTGGACAGCAGAGCTGGGTTGAATCTAGACTTGAGTACCTGCCAGGTGAGAGCAGCCCCGCTCTCAGTATCCTTCTGAGGCGCCTCTGCCCCAAAAACATCCCCTGGATGCTGCGTCTGGTGCCCTTTGCCTGGCACATAAACGCACAGGATGCAGGCCATCACTAATGAAAGCCTCCAGCACGGCAGCCTTCTGCCTGTGCTGGTGGGAGCCATCCCTTCTCTGACAGCTGAGGTGTTGGGTCTTGAGTAACAATTTTAGCAGCTGTGTGGTCTGCTTGCGGCATTATTCCTTCAGCACCAGCATGAGCTCCGTCTCTGTGAGCCACAGGAGAGTTCCACCGTTTGTACAAGGTACAGTGCATATTGCTTTATATTACAGCTCAGTTTTGGTCCCCATGTTTCTGCTAACTATCGAGAGTACCCAAGAGTACTTCTGCGTGCTCTGGTGTCCCAGGTTTGCACCAGGCAGTGCACTCGGGGGCTGGAATCCAGCGTTTGGGTGATGAACAGGGAAAGGGTATCAAGATGCTATCTAACTCCAGTGGTCAGAGCCTGAAGATACTTTAAGTAAGGAAAAAAACAACCCAGGCAAATGTAAATTTTGTATTTGTGTGAGCGTGTGTAAGGCTATCTTCTTTTTTATTTTTTATTTTTAAATTTGCATTTACCTTTAGACCACATCCTGCTTGTTTTGGGTAGGTGAGAAGGAAGCAGGCTGAAGGCTGCTGTCATCCTGCGCTTACTTTCAAAGTCCTTGGTTTTTCTTCTTTTCTACAGTAATAGGCAGGTAAAAGATGCGTGTTTTCCAAAAGCCTGCTTGGCATTTTTGAGCATAGGAGAAAGAAACTGAAGTAATTTCAGGCATATTACAAGTCTTAGAAACATTGCAAAGTTAGCATTAGTAAGAGAAAGGTATTTCCAGATGAAAATAGGGGAGTGTGCAGAGAAGCGTGTTTTAGGCTCGCTTTAGCGGTGGTTCAGTCTCTTTACTAAAAGTCAACATATTTCTGCTGTACCCCGCCCCCTTCACCCAAAATGAAATTGTGCAGAAGGTAAATCCCGACCTGTAAGCCTCTGCTTTATGCTATCTTCACTCCCAGCTAGCCAAAAGAACAGGTCAGCAATTTATTCCTCCTTGCAAAGCAGAAATGGTAATAGCATCTGGTTTAAAGATAGAGAGGTGAGGTCCTTTCTCTGACTACTGTTGCCCACTGGTATTCCTATTAGATGTAACGTGATCTGCAGGTGGCAAATACGGCCAAACACTACGCAACAAATATAAATTGCTACTCATTAAAAATATATTTCAACTGGTAATGTATTTTACGCCTGTCCCTTTCAGCCTCATTGTGCTTGTTCCCTGGGGTCCCCAACTGTGTCCACACGAAAAGAGCTTCCTCAGTGAATTAGTAATCGACTCCTAAACATTGTCTGTCTTTACTTTCAGCGTGGCGTGCTGTTAAAGGACTCGCACGACGAGACTGTTTGAGCAGGCAGCAGGGCTAGTCTCTCTGTATTCCCATATATTCTTTCTGCTCAGCTACGCTGCACTTGAACACATCTGCACTGCAATAATTTCCAAGAAAGCTGAATCATGGTGTGCTCCAGTTCGTTTGCCATCTCATAGGTCCTGGTCCAGCAAAGCCCTTGGTTGCAATTTAAAACCGGCTGTAATTTGTGTGTAGGATGTGCCCACGAGCTGGGCTGAGGAGGTGCTGAAAGAAAACCCTGTATTAAAATGTTTTCTTTCAGAGAAGGAAAGTTCTGCTCTAAGGATAGAGGAAAGGCAAGAGTTTAGGCAGAGCTAAAAGTTTTCATAAGATAATTGACACCCATACCTTTTAACCCCTAAAAAGTACCTGTTGTTTTTTGCCCCTCCCGGCGATATTAATTGGTCTTAGAAACAATGCTAGCCCTCACTGTACACTTTGCTGGTGTTGAGAAAAGCTCTGCAGAGCTCGTTTGCAGCATCACCTTAAGAAAAAATGAAGACAGCCTTCCAATAGGTGGGTAAAAACCAGGTAAAACGTGGGAGTCCTGGTGGCCAACAGGATGACCATGAGCCAGCAATGTGCCCTGGTGGCCAAGAAGGCCAATGGCATCCTGGGGTGCATCCAGCAGAGTGTGGCCAGCAGGTCGAGGGAGGTCATCCTCGCCCTCTACTCTGCCCTGGGGAGGCCGCAGCTGGAACACTGTGTCCACTTCTGGGCTCCCTGGGTCAAGAAGGACAGGGAACTGCTGGAGAGGGTCCAGCAAAGAGCTACTAAGGTGATTAGGGGATTGAAGCATCTTTCTTTTGAGGAAAGGCTGAGGGACTTGGGGCTTTTTAGTCTAGAAAAAAGAAGACTGAGGGTGGATCTTATTAATGCTTATAAATCCTTAAAGGGAGGGTGCCAAGGCGATGGGAACAGTCTTTTTTTCAGTGGTGCCCAGTGCCAGGACAAGAGGTAACGGGCACAAACTTGACCATAGGAAGTTCCATCTAAACCTGAGGAGGAACTTCTTTCCTTAGCGGGTGGCAGAGCACCGGCACAGGCTGCCCAGAGAGTTACACAGTATCACAGTATCGTCAGGGTTGGAAGGGACCTCTGGAGATCATCTAAGTCCAACCCCCCTGCCACAGCAGGGACACCTACAGCACATTGCACAGGACAGCATCCAGGCGGGTTTTGAACGTCTCCAGTGTGGGAGACTCCACAACCTCCTTGGGCAGCCTGTTCCAGTGCTCCACCACCCTCAGAGTAAAGAAGTTCCTCCTCATGTTAAGATGGAACTTCCTGTGCTCCAGTTTGTGCCCGTTACCTCTAGTCCTATCAGTTGGGGGAGTCTCCCACTGTGGAGCCATCCCAAACCCACCTGGACACCATCCTGTGCCACTGGTGTAGGTGTTTGTTGTGTTAGAGACAAATCAAAAAAGTAATGAAGAGACTTCTAGCAGAAGATTTACCTGTTTGTGGGTTTTACGGTATTTTTCTTCTGTCTTTCAGTTACTTTTCAGTCAATACCTTCATCGTTTTGGGAGGAAAGAGTGCGAATTTGTACAAGGCTTCTCAGGGGCAAAAAGGTGCGACGCAGTTAAAAAGTTCAGACTAGCTTAAGAGAATTCAAGCTGATTGATAGTTTAATGAATGAATGTTTATAGGTGGTTAGAAATGAATCACAGATGAGGAAAGAAGAGAAATGATGTTCACAGATGAGAAGGATCAAAGGCTTTTAGTTTTAGGGAGTAGGGATCAAAAGTGTACCTTTGACAGACAACGTTTTTGTTTAGATATTCTACTTGCTCTCTCAGAGTTCGTAAAGCAATTTTGATGGTAGTCTCTATGCTTGCCTGTAGTTCCGTGTTGATTTATAGCTGATAATAATATGAACATTTTTTTAGTAGATTAATTTTCTAAGCTGCAGAGCCTTGAAAGGTGGCCCTCTGGTTCACGTTGCAAATAATACTTTAACAGCTTTTTTTAAATGATCTGATCACAGTGGGTAAGTCCAGGCATTCGTTTAAAACTAGCTTTTTCTCAAGGGCGATGAATGCCTTTTTCAGAGGCGTGACAGACACCTAGTCTTGTACCTACGCATGGGTGCAGCGTGCAGTTGCCTTGCTGCGTGCTGGGAACCCCAGTCCTTCCCTCGTTGCCTGGTGCCTGCCCACACCGGAGGTCTCCAGACACACCAACCAGCTGGTCAGAGCGGGAGGTGCTGGGGTTAGGGAGGAGAGATGTGTTTCAAGATGGTCAGATGTATTGGGGGAGATTCCTCTAGCTCTTCTATCAGCGACGTTGATGGTACAGAATTGCAAAACGAGTAATGCATGCTTTGATGGAATTAAACGTGAAATTGGAAAAGGAAACATGTCTCAAGTATAACAAAGGCTTGCTAGATAAACCATTAGACTCTAAAATCTGCTGCTGTTAAAATAAAAGATGTTTTTTGAAAGGGTTCCATGTGGTGTTGTTTCCATTTCCCCCATATTCAAAAAAGAAATATTACTCAATTCCAGTTGAGTAAAAATAAACATGTGTACAGCTAACAAATACTGTTATACCTCACCTACCTAATAACCTCTATACTCAGCCTTTAGTTGTTCTTGCGCAATTCCCAGGGCACGAGAACCCTTCTGTCTTGCAAGTCCACGCTCATCCTACCAATTCTTTTTGCGTTGTGGTAGTGCATGGAAAAGACTTGCCTTCTACCAACCTATTCTCTGTTCGCTCAGAAAATACAGCAAATAAAAGGCAAAGGAGTAGAGAGCAAATGGGTGGCAGGGTCTCCCAGCTCAAGTTGCTCTTGGTCCGTGATGTGCACCACAGCAACAGAGGTGTTCTTCCAAGTGGTACAGCCCTGAGGCAGACAGTCACTGCCTGAGCCAGAACCGCTGCCGAGTGCATTGCTGGCACAGGGAGGTGCAACAGCGAAATAGGTAATTTGTCCTCCTACTTGCAGCCGCCCTGCTTTAGTCAGCTTTATTTGTAGACACAGGTTTTGTTTCGCTCTTTGTTTGCTTGTATTTGCATTATCAGATTTTTTGCTCTGGAGCTCATTAGTTGTTGGTAACGAAACGGTACAGGGGTTGTCTCGCAGGCGCGAGGGCTGGCCAAGTCTGCTCTGTTCTCTGGTCATAGCATGGCGTAGAGAGGTGTATAGTACACAGTTTCGAGTCCGTCATCTTCCTGAAAAGCTAAAAATTTACTGTGAGTATTAAGTTGAATAAGTTTTGCTTTGACTGTGGAGGTGGATCCCAAATAAAATAACTTTCTCACCCTTCCTACTTCAGTCCAGTAATTAGTACATGGACAGTAGCATTGTAGAATGGCCGAAAAAAAACCCACTCTTGCTTAAAAATAGGCATCCAATGGTATTAGGCTGCTTTAGGGCTGTGTGCCCGGGGCTGGCAGATATGGCTCGGGAGCTGTGGGAAAACCCTTCCAAAGCGGCAGCAGGAGACGTGGGGAATACACGAGGACATGTTGCGGGACACTGCATTTATATTTATATTTACTACAGTGCTGCCAAGCTTGTGTTAAGAATATGCTGTAATAGGCTGTAATTCAAGTGTCATAACTCCTAACAGAAGCCTGGCCCAGGTGAAGTTGAAAATGTTTATATACTCTCTTAATGAGTTTTTATATGGAAAGCTGTGCACGCATGTATCTTTCTAGTCTTCATTTGTGGCCGCCTTTGTGTTTTCCAGTCCATAATCTTCATTCGTGACCGCAATTCCCATCACCAGGAGGTGTCTGCGTACATCGACTACGCACACAGGCTGACAACAGATGATTTTGAAGTCTACTTCAGTGGGAAGAAAAGGCTTTCCCCTCGGAACACTGATCTGAGGTATTTATCTTGACTTTCTTTTCGCCTATTTGCATTTAGGCAACACGTAGAGAAAGATTTAAAGGTTTCTTACTAGGAAGGTAGATTATGGAAGTGTCATTCACTGAGAGGCAAACACCATGGATCAGAATTAGTTGTGGAGAACGGCTTTAAGAAGGGTCCCTGTCAGATTTATTTAGTCCAGAGCATAAAACTTAACCAGGACGTTACAACCACCGCCTGTCTCTGCATCTCTCGTTACCCTGAGGAGTGTGTAAACAGCAACCTGCTTTGATCAATAGGATCACTTGTGGCGATGCCAAAGGCCACGTTGCTGCAGTCGCTCATTGCCAGAACATCTTGAGCTTTGCCCACGCTCTACAGCATCCATGGGAGGATGCTTTGCTTTGAAAGGGGGCCACCTCTGGAGGTCTTCTGGTGGCAAATGAGACAGTGTGTTACCTGTGACTAACGAGAAACATCATCAATGAGCTTTTTCACCATAGCACGTGTTTTCCTTAAAACACATCCTGCGCCTGAGTGCCCAAGATAGGTGTATGAGAGACGTTTTGTGCACTTGTATTGGTGAAGGCCAAGTTGAAGAGGCTCAGTGCAGCAGAGGTTGCGGTCTGACTGATGCTGGGGACCGTGCTTAGCGCAGAAGCAGCGTGGGATCTGGCAGGAAGGTGCTGTTGGACGCGGGGGAAGAGATGGTATACGTTTCGGTGGGATGGAGTCTCCTCTTCCCACAGGTTAGAAGGTAGGAACTGCCCCAAATGAGCTGCAACGTCATGTGCCAATTACTGTCTCCTGGTGAAAAGGTGTCCAGTACAAAGGAGTTACTGCGTTTTTTTGTTTTCTGAGAGTGGTTTTCTGTAATGCAAATGCTGTTCAGCCAAACTCTGGTAGGTGTTCCTGAGCGAGAAGGCAGGACTGAGTGTTGGAGGGCACAAGGGGGCTGGTGAAGGATTTGCGTTATTTGTTCATGGGGCAGCAGATGTCAGTAATGAGGCAGAGAGACTGAAATCTCTGTGCTACCTGAGATGGGAAGCAAAAATCCTGATTTCATGCTTTTAAACCACAGGGATGAACAGACAGTTGCTGTTTGTGACTGAATTAAGAACAGGAGTGAGCGTAACATGGTGTCTGCTTTGTGTATTATGTCCTTTCTACATATTAGGATTTTATTAGCGACTCATAAATAAACTTTTTTAAGGCATTGTTGTCCTATCTAATAAGAAAGGTCGCTGTTGTATCCAGTAGGCATGCTTACTCCTGTTTTTTCTGAGTTGAAAAAGTTACATTTAATTTATGCTTCAACCTCTTTTTCCTTCCCTTGTGTCAAAACTAGGATACACTGCAAACTTCATGGACAGCTCAGTATGTTCATTCCTTGTTGGGGTAGAATATAGTGTCGGGTGATATTTCATTTAAACCAAAAAAAAGGGAGGGGAGGTAGAGCATTACTTCTAACTAGAATGCAAGCTATTTATTCAAAACTGCATTTGAACTTTCCAGCTGAAGATAAAGGGCAGTTAAGATAGAGCATACACAGTGCCAGGAAGGTTAGTTTGTTTTGTTTATATATACAGGTATGAATGTATGCACTGGCTAAAGAGAAAATGTTCACTTCAAGGTTAAATGATGTGGTTCGTGATGCATCACATACAACTGGCTTGTCGTATAAGCCCCGTCACGTCACAGAAAATCTCTAACCACATTTATGTATCCTGTGGTCCACTAGGGCTGTCAAGCGCCCTATTTTGCATCGGTTAGGTGTCTTCAGAGCAGCGTGCTTCACTCCTACAGTGTCTCTCATGGTTAACATTGAGAACGTTATTGGACAGATGGAGGGACACGTACGAAGAAGCCTGGGAAAAAAGTCTCGGCTAGTACTGTACTGATTTAAAGATTCTCGTTGGCAGAGAACTTACCATGTCCCCTGAAAATCTTTTTATTGAGTAGGTAAAAACATCCTGTTTCTTGGTCGGATTCTTAAATGTGAACTTCACCTGCTGGATCCTGTGTTTGCAGTTGCGTGCCAGGTTAAATACAGCTTTAGGATTAGACAAGTTGTAGTTACGTAGACTGTCGTCACAACTGTCTTCAGCCATTCTTCAGCAGTCTAAAAAGAATTTTCTTACAGGTAATTGTGCATTTAATGCTCATCCCTCATCTTGGCAGCGTTATTCCTCTGCCTTTTTGTTTTCTACCCGGCTAAAAAACTTGTGAAGAATGCTGTTTGTGAGTGGGGATAATTTGACTGCGTGTATAATTTTGTGCCTTCAGCTTTGAATCCCTTGTTGAGCTCTGGATCTAAGTCTTTTAATCACACTTTTCTTCCCTGGATACTTATGCATTTAGGCCCGTATAAAAATGTCCAACTATAGAGGGCATATCTGCTTCTCAGGCTGAAGGACTGGGTGAGTGTTTCTGTCAGAAGTGGTTATTCCTAGAAGTTGTCATATCGGTTTAAGTAGTTCCAAAATACTGCCTTCTTAAAGAACAAGTCAGTTTGGGAAACTGCCTGGCTCGGAGCTTTGTGAAGCCCTTACTCCGGGTCATGCTTACTCTTAAGTTACTTGGGAGATTTACAAATCTTGGATTATGCGGTAGAGGTTAGTATCTTGTGCAGAGCTATCAAATCATCTCTTAAATATGGAAATCCATGCTTTGCTGCAACACGTTTTTTTCCTTAGCTGTCTGAGGCTGTCAGAAGATATTAAACTTGGTCCTATGTACCCTCTGACTCAGATTCTTGTTCGCAATACAAAGTAAAAATGCTGAACAATTAAGTTTATGTGATATTCATACTTTAAATCCAGTGGGTAATATCAGAGGCTCTCGTATTTGATCTACGTGGTTCCTCTGAGTATTTTTGCCATTTCACTGCATTGCCCTATCAAGGGAGTATTATTTATATGATATAATCCTCATTTGGTTCCAGTTTATTAAATGAAAGGAATGTGTTAGACAGTCAGTTCTGAAGAGGTCTGGAATCTGAACTGTAATTGAATCCATTCCCTCTCAGCTAATTTATGTAATCTGATGAGAAACAAGTGCAATACAATTTGTTCAAAGAAAATGGAGAATGTTTGCTCTATGGAACCATACCAAAAAAGTTCGCTGGAGCACAGCAAAAGACGAAGTTTGGACTGCCTTCTGTCTGATCAGCTGTACTTTGAGTGTCTCTCCTTGTGAAGGAGGATGAACTGAACATCTTGCAGTAGAATTGTACTATTTCAATTTTGCGCGAGCTCCTGCCCTGTTTTTTCATCAGTTTTCTGTGGCAGCGTGGTAGATACGGTAGTTCTGATGCTGTGCAGTGTAGCGTTTTATCCTTGCACTTGGCTCACAGTTGCAGTGTTTTCCTTTCTCCTTATTCGTGTGCACATTCTTTTCTAAAACACAGCCAGGTAAGGAGCCATTTTACGGTAGAACACGGGTCCTAGATTTCCCCCTGAAGTACTGGTCTGAAATCACCGACTTATCTCATCAGTGCTGAAACTCGTTGGGTTTTGGCCCCAGCGTGCATCATCCTGAGCATGGGAGGTCCGGCATTCAGGGCTCCATGGCAGTGCGCCTCATCCGCGATAGCAGTGCATTGTGACACACAGGTGCTCTCTCAGGCATGGCGTGTTGTTCTTCGCTGCTGGCAAGAACTGTCCCATCTGATTCTGCCCTTCTCCTCCCGTAGCTCAGCTGCAGTCTGCTTTGGCTGCGAGTGGGCGCAGTATTTGGCAGCCATTCATTAACTGGGGTTGGAATTCCCTCCCGTTTCATTGTCGGGTATATTCGGAGATACCATCTGTTAATCTGTGAAGACCTGTAGGCCAAATTGTGGCCGGCAATACCTTCTTAAGCGTGGGGCATGAGGCAACGTCTCTCCCTTCCCTGCTGTACCCCGTACCCCGCAGGTTTGGGAGCAGTTTGCAGCAGAGCGCTGCTCCCACCCCATACCCAGGTCGAAGCTGAGGGGGAAGGAGTCGTGTTCTCACACCCCGGGGCATGGGCAGTCCTGCTGTGCCGGGCAGGAGATGCACGGAGACCACCTTCTCCCTGGAGGAACAGGCAGCGGGAGCCCAACCGTGCTCCAGCTGTGCCCCTGCAGCAGCGAGGCAGCGGTGACCCACACGCGGGGGTTGTGGGCATCCCAGAATCCAGCCCAAAGTCCCTGGAAATCATGTCTCCCTGTCAATTAATTGATTACAGCCGCTAGAGGTGGGAGCGGGTCACCTACAGCCGGCAGCGTCAGGCTGTACGTGGTGCCACCATGCGCTGCGCAACCCCTCCATTGTTCAGAGAGCGGGATGCTGAAGGGGTGTCGGGAAAACAGGCTGCATTCCTTCGGGTGTGCTCTGTTTTGTTGGTCAGGAGGGGTTGGGGTTTTTTTGTTTGTTTTGTTTTGGGGTTTTTTTGTGCAAATATAACTGGAGGTTGTCCCTGCGCGTTCGCAGACCCACAGTTCGCCATCGCTTCTGCTGCCCTGGTGGCGTGTCTCCTTCCATGGGCTCTGACAGGGACACCCTTCGTTAACTCACTCATGATGTGCGGCTGCAGATGCCGTTCGTTGTCTGCTGGCACGTCACTCTCCAGCTAAGGCAGGAGAAGTCAGCTGCCCAGCAGTGTTGAACGCCTACCGATCAGAAGCTCATTAGTCTCTAACGATGCGATGCTATGCATGTAGGGCACTGCTTAAGTCCAACCTTCATTTCGGGGAAAAAGGTAAAAACATCCTGAGTTTCCAAAATGTGCAATTGCCAATCGTGGAGAGGATTAGGCAGACTCCGCCCTCTAATTTGCAAGGATTACCATACTGCTAGTAATAGTATAGTGTGAAAGAATTCGGGATTGAGAATAAAATACCTCTTCAACATCCCAATTTCGTAAGGATTTTGCTGTGGCTGATAAATTTCGTTGGATGTCTTAGGGAAAACATACTGGTTTTGGTTTAACAAGGGCGATACTTTGTTTTATAGTTTACAAAAAGTAGATATGGGTTTTTCTCAGTTGTTTGCCATCATAATTAATGTTTACAAAACTGTCCGGGTGTTTGGTTATAACTGTGTTGTGTGTTTGTTGACCAACATCCCAACAACACCAAGCTGGTTGCTGTTGAGACTCTGGGGAACTGGGTGTCAAAGGCTGTGCAACCGGGGAGCTGGGGTGCGAACAACGCCGGCAGAGGCTGTTGTCGCTCCAGATGTGTTGGCTGGAGCCCTTCTCTACCCACGTGGAGGGGAAAGGTTCTTCTCTCTGTTTATCTGTGGCTCCAGAGTCCTTTCCTTGTATGAAGGTATTCGTCATACACGGGACCTGGTGTCCGAACAGACGGATAGCACGGCTGTGTTTTTTTAAATATTTTCAGTACGTACACTATTGTTGATTCCAGCAGTATTTATGGCTTAGTCACCTGTCAGGTTCCTCTGTACCCGTGTTGCTGTCTCGTGTTCGGCATCCGGGATTTTTCGTCACAATCTTCAAATGTTTCAGAGGTGAAGTGATGCCGTTGTGCTGACCGGAGTGGTAGCAGTGCAGAAGTCCGGGGGACGGTAATTAACTGCCGCGTGGGTGTGCAAGGCAATGGAGAGCAAGTGGCGGATAGGCATGTAGGTAGAAAGGAGAGAACATTCAGAGTTGACGTGTGCATGTGGGAGAAGGAAATTCCATTGCTGCCAACTCAGTAAATGTTTAATTTGGAGATGTATGCTTCCACATCTGTCTTGTATTTAAATACAGCAAATATTACTTTTCACTTTTAATTTCTCTCTCCTTTTCAATTCAAACTTTGATCTCGTAAGAAAGATAAAATCTCTTAAGAGGAAAGATTGGCTTTTTGCAGCTTTGAACAAGCTAACTCCATACGTTTGAAATAGCAAAATGGAAACTAGAATTTCTGAGGAAAGAAATGTAACATTGGGGAAAGGCTATTAGTGCAGTCGTGCTATCACCAGGAAGAACAGAACAGCGGGGAAAAACCTCTCAGAAAACAGAAACTGGCCGAGTGCTTGTCTGGAATGCAGTTTGAGTTGAGGCTTCTGTGCGCAGTTTGAAAATCGGAAACGATTCATGGCTGTTTATGCACGAAGACAGCGTTATGGTGCACAGACCGATGCGTAAGGCAGTGGGACCTAAACGCCACAGCTCTTTCTTCTCCCACCGATTCCCTGAAAATAACGGGAATGCTTTTGCAGTACTTCCCTGTGGATTCACTCATTCCAAGGGAGCTCTCCGGACCACGACATCAAATCCTGTATGTCTTGCCTCACCAGATAGCTGCCTATCATCCCACTGGCCTCAGTCCCCTCTTAATGCGCACCAGAAATGGCACCGGATTAATCTTTGCAATGCTGACGATAAGTATGTGCTGGTGCTGTTGGACTGGTTTTTATCATGCTCTCCTAAATCCGCCCCACTGTTGGCGTAAAGTCTGCCCGTCGCCGTGCCGCCAGCCCAGCCACATCTCACGCGTGCAGAACGTGCCGAACCCTCTCGAGCTGCATTTTCAAAGGCCCCTTTAAGGTGCCCACCAGAAGGGGCTTTCTGGCATGGCTGTAGTGTAATTAGTAATATGGGAAACAAGAGCAGTTAATGGGCAAGGTCCCAAACAAGGGACCTAATTAGGTATTTACTTAACTGCTTCCGTATTTAGAGAAACACTTAAAGCATGTGTTTGCATGCTTTTCCAAGCAAGACAAGTGAATACGGACCCCAGATTGGGGCTTTAATTACTGGATGTGTTTGCACATAAAATGTTAAGAAGCACCATGATGAGTCGCGTTGTTTATTTAGAATTTGCGTTAGACAGAACGGGTATGTGAAGCGTGGAGGGAGAGGAGCGGCGGTGGCGCAGAGCCCACAGCAGCGTGTCACACACCTGGGGAAGACGCATTACAACCTGAACTCGTCAGCTCTTGCTCCGCAAGCGTGGCTTTAGCTCGTGCTGTGCTGGCCCGTCGGGGTGTTGATTGCTAGTAATGGGCATCGAAGGGGTGCTCACAATGAAGCTGCAGCATCCCATGGTTTTGCGAGTACTTTTCTGGAAGTTTTGTGCATTGGGGGTGGTTGTGCGGAGACATGAGCGTCACTCCAAGCACTGCGTGGTGATGCTCGGGCAGCACAGGAGGCTGAGGAACCACTTTTTCCTTCAAGTGAGACCAGGAAATAGCTGTGGCTGTAGTCAGTATGTCCAGATTTTTTTAACGGATGGTTGTGTGGAATAAATAGTACTTCTTTCAGTTGCCAGCTAGATCCTCATGAAAATGACGGCAAAACTCCGCTGCGCTGGTAAGTAATGGCGACGCTTTGGTTGCCGGCTGCTGTAGGTGAAGCTGTGCGTTCGTGGCAGCCAGTGTTAAAGTTTAACTGGAGAATCGCTATATCTCGCCATAAACAGAATTTCTCTGTAACACTTGGCAGGGTGAAGCCCTGGCCCCTGTGACCGATACCCCATACCTGTGCCCGGCCCAAGAGACCAGAGGTTGTTTCTTCATGATTAATTTCCAGGAAGCAGAATTAATAGCAAGGGAGGGATCTGTTTTAAGTCCCTGGAAAAACTTTCCCTAAAATTTCCAAAACTATTATTCGGGAAGGACTTAGTGCATTTAAAATGTTTGGGGGATGGGGGGGGGAAGGCGCAGGGAGAGACAGAGAAGAGCCCCTAACGAGCCTGGGATAACTTGGTGATTATTGGCTTTTGTGGCTGCATTTTTCAAGCTCTCCTGTCTGAGCCATGTCAATAATTAAAGATCCAATGAAGGACGGCTGTGCAACTGGATTTCCCACATCCTTGGTGAGATCTGAGCAATCAGGGTCTTGAAATAAACATTTGGTTGAAAAATTCTTCAGTACCCCAAACTGAATCTACTTATCTCCTGCACTGCAGCAGAGGGCTGCAAGTAATTTGATCGCGTACGAAAAAGTATTTCCAGTTTAAAGTTCTCGTTCAGTATCGCTGTTTTCCCTTATTTTAGGGTTATTGTGATGCCACAATTACTGTGGAGATTGTTGTGATGTCTTTTCTGCTGCGTGGTGCTGGTTAATCTTTCTTTGCATGGAAATGTCTTAGACTCATGACGATTTCACTGCTCTTCCATAACCTCATCAGGGAAAAGGAAAAATCAACAGTGTCTTATCGGATCTTCTTTTCTGTCCGCAATGATCACGTTGAAGATACTTCCTCAAAACCAAGTCAGTGTAATTGCAGTCGCTTTCAGTTTGCTTCTACAAGTATTCTTAAAAAGGAACACTCACTTTACAAGCAATGTACACTGGCTGTGTTGCTGCTTCATGCCACCATATGGCAGCACTTACAAGCTTCAAATCTGCACCTCTTGAAGGGGTATTAGGAAGGCAAAGAAACCAAACTCTCCTCGTCTCTGGCAGAGGTCTGCGTGGCTAAATAATATATTTCTCTGTGCATCTCTTGATTGCTTAAAAAAAAATAATAAATAGGGGCAGAGGGACACACAATCTTTTCTTTTTGTTTGTTTGTGCTACAGCGTTCATATTTATGTTTGTGAAAACCTTTATATGAAACACAATAGTGATTTTATTTTCAAAATATCCTGAAGGCACCCGGGCTTATGGAGAGCAGATGGCAGCCTGGTTGGTGAGTCAGCCTTCAGGAGAAAGCCTGGGGGTGGCGTTTCAGCCCGGTCACCTTCAAGACAGGGCAGCTTGCTGGATGCCAACAGGGGGTATGCCAAGTAGGAGTAATGTGTCTCAGATGTAAAATGCTGTGAATGTTAAGAAGTGTGTCCTGTCCTTTTTGACTTTTCCCCTGTCATCCAACATACATCTCCCTTCTCTTCCTCCGTGAAATAAGTGTATCACTTTGTTTTCCTTGTCGTTAGTTTTTGCCTTAAATTTTTTCACAGTTTTCTTGGTCTCTGAATTTCCTTAACTCTCCCTGCCTCCTTTCCCCTCTCCCTCACAGATGCTTACGGCGAGCTCACAAAACTGGACGTTCCTCTGGGAAGCCTGGTAACAATTCTTTGTGTCTGCCTTTTTCACACAAGTGAGGTTCTCTGGTGGTGGAAGGCCCGTCGCGGTGGCATGACAGCGGTGCAGCTCTCGCCCAGCGGTGCCATGGTGTCGTTTGGGCAGCGTTGGGAGCACAGCCCTGCCTGGTTTCGGAGCTTGCAGAGCTCGCATTGTGGTGGCCGCCCAGCGTGGCTCTCGGAGCTTTTCGTTTTCCGTTTTATCCCCGGCTTAATGGTTGAGTGGTGGGGAGTTCCCGTGCTTCCCCTGGTGAGCCCAGCGGGGCTCGTTGAGCACAGCCTGAGTCCTGCGGCCCCAGTAAATTCTTCTGGTGCTTTTCCAGGGGCTGAAGTATGAGACCAATTTAAGGAAATAATGTAATGCAGTGCAATAGTAAAGATACCATACATCTGCACGTGATGACAACTTAACTGCAGGTACTCAATGGGTCCCACAGGTTATTTTTATTATGTCTCTGAAAATGACCACAAGCTAGGAAAGTGACTTAATTCCTTTCACTGATAGGGCATTTTTGGAAGGTATGTTTTTCCTCTGCTACGAGCTTTAAATAGGCTCTCCCCCCTCCTGCCTTGATTAATGCCTGGAGAGTATGGATTTAGAATGACATTCCAGGCTGATCTAGTAACGAGGTTTGGATGTGAAAGCCGCGTGCGTCGAGCCAAGCCGGAGCCATCGCTGCGCCAGAAACGCATTGTTTCAGCGCTCTGTCTTCTGGGCAGTGCACCTGCACCTCCACACTGGAGCTGCCACCGAGGAACCCGTCCCGCGGTCCTGCTTCTCATTATATCCCCGGATCAAAATGTTCTCGCTAACGACGTGGTATGTGGCCAGCTCCTTCTCCAGTGCTGGTATACTCTGAGGTTTGCGGGATACTGATACGGCGCTTTCCAAGACATTCAAAAGCTGGGATAAACATTTGGTGTTATGGATTTATGGTCTTCTGCGCACAGGCAGATCGCACATGTTGTAACCACACTGGAAATATTTCCTGAAGAACAGCGGGAGAAGGGTTGGGAGAAGCATGGGCGAGCATTTAAGGTGGGAAAGGAAAGGTAATTCTTCTGTTCTTAACGCTCTTTGGAGCTTATGGCACCATTTAAAGCGGTTACAACAGTTAGTGAGGTGAGAAGAAACTTTTTTTTTTTTTTTTTTGCAATGGAACATTCACATTATTTCTGACATCATATAATCCCACATACATCATATAATGCTAGGACATGCAAACCCAGCCTTTTCAGCCCAACACTGATGCAGAAATCAAATTTCACAACATTTGACACTTTTAACGAAAGCCCCATGACTGATTAATCAGACCTCACATCCGCTAAAATAATCAGGGGAATAGAACATGTTTTGATAACGGAAGCCCTGTTTTTTGTTTCAATAACGCTACACTGAACACCAGGGCAGGGATAAAGAACGGGAGTGCAAGTTCTCGTCTAGAAATTGCTGTGTAGCTTCAGAGCCCCTCGTGCGGGCAGCAGGGGCAGGGTGGGAGCACCGAACTGCTGCAGGACGGGAGTTGCCGGCGGGTCTGCAGTTTAGCTGGAGCCGATTGCCCTGTGTCTGGTAGATGGGTGTTGATAGGCTTCCTTGTTTAATTCGATGCTAATTTTCCACGATGTTCACATTTCCGCTTAAACACTGATACACGCCTGCAAATACCTTCTGATGGTACGTGTTTCTAGCAAAATTGTAACCTCACATAAAAAAACTGGAGTATAACGCTAATTGTGTTGTGTTCTGTACTTGTGAAATTGTGTTGAAGAGGACATGTGACACGTTTTAAAACGAATGCGTAGGAGGCGGGAGTTGTGCTAGCATAGAGCTCGAGTGGGATGCATAGGAACTGGTAAGTTTTCTCAACTTTTGGTTGAGAATATTGCTTTTTCTTATTGTTCAACATGGCAATGTTCTGTTCTATATAGACACGTATATCATATTTCCAGTACTCTAAAACATTCAACTACGTTAAGCAGATGTGGAAAAACAATGATTACATCAGTTATAAATCATAATATTTGAGAATTCATCTCAAAACATTAGGGAGGGGAACAGCTTATCTATGTGTTTTAATTTAAAACTGCTAGAAAGTTATTAATCTGCTATAAGTCAGATTTTCCCATTGTTAAACCATTGTGCTATTCCAGAGTTTTGGGAAGCAATTAATCTTTGTTTTTTCTTGTGTACGCCCCACATATACTGCCTTCAAAGAGAGATGTTTCTCAAAAACTTTTTGTAATTGTTTTGCTGAGTTCTGGTCTCTATCTTCTGTCCATTGCAGTTTGTAGCGTTCCTGCCTGGCAGGCGGACGTTCCCCATAACTGTCGCGTTTTTGCTTTTCCCCCTGTTGGTTCGTCCCTTTCTATGCGAGACGATGATTGTTGGCGCTTTCTTGCAGTCTTACAACTGCTGTTACCTACACTTTAGTTAAAATCAGGATAATCTTACTGTAGCTCTCCAGGAACTTTATGGCTGTGTTCTTTTGCAAAGTATGTAAAAGACTGTGCTGTCTCTATTTTTACCCTGTGAAATGCTGCACGTAGGTAAATGAGAATTCTTCCTACATTGCTCCTAAAGGAGAGAGAACTTCCCAGGATTTGCAAATGGTGATTCTGAATATCCTTCTTTCAAAAAGGAAGCAACAGCTTTGGCCTGGAAAGGGAGGTTTTGCATTAACCTCTCTGGAACAGGGTTTTATTCATGTGTGATGTGCACATGTGTAAAAGGCACATGAGGCTGGTCTCGCTGCAGCTCTGTCCCGGACCTGACTGAGATCAAGGTGATTTAATTTTTTCTTTTCTTTCTCTTAGAATCACAGTCTTTTTCACGCATCAAAGCATCTTGGTTGTGGAGGATGCGCAGGAGATGGGATCCGCTCCCATTTTCTGAATACTGCAAAACCCACTCTGTTCTTTAGACTGTTTGTTATAACATGTAAAAGCAATAAACATGGGACAAAAGTTCAGAACAGGTTTATTTTACTGTCACAGTGATGAGGGTACTGAACCTGTTTCCATGGAGCCTTCATCTACGCTTCAGCAATCACAGGACACTTACTTCTTCTTATTACTGTCCTGACGTTTTCCCTAATAATTATTCTGGGGGTTTTTTTTCCTTGCTGTGGTTTGAACAAGTTGGAACCATTGGCTTGATACTCCTCGCTTAAAATGCTTTCATTTGGAACTAGTACTAAAAATCATCTTTTGACCTTTGAAAGTCGTCTATATGTTAGTGAAGAACTGGGATTATTATTTCTGTATTTTTTTTCTCTCTCTTGCTTTTGGTCATTGCACTTGCATCTAAATTCTGCCAAACCTGTTTTCCTAACAGTGCTGATGTTTCACGCTGAGCAGTCCCTTAGCCAGATGCCTCAGACCCAATTTGCCACTGTTGTAGCATTAGTGCAATTCTGGGGGTTTATTTCCCATACCCACCAGATACGTCACTTTGGCTGTTTTCCTGAGCGTTCGTTACCATCTCTGCCAATGATTGCCAATTTATTTTTTAACAAACACTGTTAAACTCTTCTGTTTCCAGTAACTGTCAACATCCCAGCAGTATGTGAAAGACAATAGCGAAAGACCTTTCCATCATCTTCTGAAACGGTGTCAGACCTCAACAAGGAGCGCAGTAGCCTTGGGAGAAGATCTCCCCCTTGATTCCAGTGGGACTAAATTTACCGCTTCAACAGGAGCCGCACAGATGGTATCAGACTCGGCAGGTTTTGAAGCCGATCACAAAATGTATTTGTTTGATATTATTTGTGATAATCTTCTCACGCTGTGTCCTGGGGTGAATAGCACATGGAGAAGATGGGAATTTCCAAGCTCCTGAACTGATGCTCTGTCAGAAGGTTAGTGGAATTAGGCAGCGCAAAATTCTGAAAGTCACACAGAAAAGTCCAATTAAAACTGTAGGATCGGGGCATCTCAGCCACAGTGCCACTGTTCCTCTTTTTGAATGGGGTGTTTAAAGTAGTTTCACGATTTCAGTGTTGTTATACCCTCGATCCTACATATTAATGCATTTTGGTGGCTATATATGCAGAAAGAGTAAAGCGCGTCCCTGTTGTGTTCTGCGAGCAGTAAGCAGAAGAGGTTGATCGGGGTAAGCTAAAAAAACCCAGCTTCTAAATTGTAGCATGGTGAGGAGGTTGTTGCAGTTGTTCTTGATCCTGTAGGATGCAGTAATATGCTTCACATCTGCGTATTGAAGACAAACAGGGAGAGTGATTTCTGTTAAAAACTGCATTGCTGATTTGGTTTGTTCTTTATAGGGCTACAGATTATGCAGTCGTTGAAACTGCTGTGTTAAGCATATGCCGTCTGGATAATCTGATTCTTCAAATCTCACAGAAAGATGTAACGATCACATTGTCAGCTGTTAATCTAAACTGTCTTTTTTGGAAGAGTTGTGGTAACTGCAGCCCCAGTTGTCCTACATATCAGCTTACCCTGTTTTGAACAGTTTCTATCATTCTGCATAAGGACATGTACTTTATTTGTTTGCTTCCTGGGTTTCAGATAACCTCAGGTGGTTTGCAGCTCACGTGAGTACCAATTGCCATGGCCAACTCACTCCCTCCACGACACTTTATTGGCGGCATGTCTCCATCACATCAGATCCGTGATCTGTGTCCTCACCCGCAGGACTCAGCGAATGCTTTCAAACTGCTTGACGTGTCCTCGCGTACACAAAGCCCCTCAGCCACATGAAGCTCTTCAGCTCCTGCTTCTCCTGCTGTCCGCTGTTAATATGTGCCGCCTCTTCCTGCAATGGTTTTTCTGACCCAAGCATGTGCAGAGCTTTCGGCGCGCTGTGTAGTGCTGTTGTATTCAATGTGTTTCGTGTAGTTTGAGGAACTGGGGCCTCCATCCTTTTTATCCCTCCGGATTTCAAAGAGGTTCTGGTTATAGACTGTTTCTCATTTCAATGCGCAAGTAGATGACAGAGTTTTACTATCTAGTTATACATGTGCGTGTCTCGTGCATAAGCTTTGCAGTCAGATTACAAGCTATGAATCTATTGTAGAGAAGAGATAAGGGATGTGAATACTCTGTGTGCCATTTAGCTTCATTAATATTGCAGCTCGTTTGGATTGAAATAGGAAAGTTGCCTGCCTGATGCCCTGTTATTGCTTTGTTCTGTTGCTCAACGCACATTTAGATTAGATAATGTCAGTCTCCCATATCAACAGTATGATTGTGATTTGAAAGCATTAAAAAACCCCAGTGTTTTCAATAGTTGTGTTGATTTGAGCCATGCAAGCTGGATGTTGTTCCATGTCACAGCAATAGTTGAAATGTGTGTAGTAACGGATTATATCAGTTTTTTAGCGGCAAGAAGAACAGGCACTGTCTTTTCCTGTACCAAACTTTCAACCAGAAGAAACTAATGGGTCATACCAAGGCTGGTGTATGCAAAATGTGGTGCCCGAAGTTAAACCTACTGTTTTCTAAGTAACTAAGTAAGTTACTTCTTAAATTTTGCTTTTAGGCTAATAGCTGTTAGTAATTCTCCCCAGACTGAGCAGTCTCCTGGGTGCTCTGGTCCCACCAAATCCTAGCAAAACACATCTTTTTCTTAACTAGTATTGGCAAGCTGCAAACTGCAAAGCCCATTTTCCAGCAATTTTTACATTATGAACCCAGAGTTTGTCCTCCAGAGGTTTTCTGAGGACGTGTCTTACAACAGCCCTTCAGATCCAATAAGCTTCGGCGTGCCAAAGACCTTTTTCCTCAAGACAGAGAAGTCCTTTCCCAAAAAGCTGGTATTTTGTGCCACTTGAAGGGAAGTTAAGTTGCTTAGGATGGGAACTCCTGATGAGTTCTAGTATCTTCTGTTCCTGTGTATTTAAAAGCTCAAGTTCACTGGGATATAGGTAAAATCCCAAGCGTATTGCAGAAAGGTGAGGGGGGCCAGGAGGGAGTTGTAGAGCAATATTTTGAAAAAGTGTCTAAATATTTGAGATATATCTTGTGAATGTTTGTGTAGTTGGCAAAGTTTGGAGGATATGCAACAGCTTACAGAAAACAGCAATGCAGGCATGGTGCCTGAGGTGGCCCCCAGCAGTTTGACAGTCCTCTAGACGAAGGCGCGAGGGGAACTGAGTGCTTCGCAGCGGCTGAGATCTTCTGTGTGCCGTTTTCCAGCTCTGGTGGGAAAGATGCATCTGTGTGTCCCCAGGTCGCTTGGAAATTGCAGCCGTACTTGTTTGGCAGACTGGTTGCTCTGGGAATTCCCTCGGTGCCCAAGCCATTAGGATTTCAAAGGATTTTGCATTCATGATGTCTGGGAAGGAGGAAAGAATCCTTTTCAAGCCTCGAAGGTTGGCTGTCTCCCCTGGGTTTACCGCACACCACTGAAGTAAAATACTAGGAAAAAACAAGTGTTCTTTTTCTTGTAAAAGTACTATTTTTCATCAGTTCAGCTGATAATTAGAAGCTTTATAGGTGCATTCTTTCTGGACTCAGCTCTTTGCCTAAGGAGATTACAGTTGGAAAGGAAGGAGACCCTTTGAAATAAACCACAGGAAGACAACAGAGATACATGCATACTTTAAGCATGCTTTGAATACATGCCTTCAGAAAAATCCATCATTTCATCTCAGATGCTTAATCAAACTTTGATCAAGAGGTTAATTTATTCATGGATGTTAACCCCGCTGCTTTGCGAAGGGAAGACGCTGGAGAAGCTGGCCCAGCTCCACAAACGCGCACACCCAAATCGATATGCAACAGCACTTCAACGTTTCCATCACTAGCTCGCCTTCCTGACTGGTTGCCATTTGGTTCCGTTGTGTCTTCTCCCGACTCTGGTCCAACACCGCACCTTAGCGTTGCTGTCAGTGCAACCTCAGCACACATCTGAAGGTCATGCTTTTAGAAGTGTTAAAGATGTAGGCAGGTGCCCAGGGGGATTTTGAAAAACCCGTGGAAGCTCCCTGCCATGCACCCCGCCTACTCGGGAGAAACCGTCGGGCTTTGGAAATCTGTCTTGGCACTTCCCTGCATCTTTGGCACCTGGGGCGATTAGCTGAACGATATCGCAGGGCTGCAGCTGTTCATCATGCCCTGGCTTTTTCGTTCATGGCAGAGAAAAGCTAGTAACTGAACCTATGGGACAACCAGACAAATGCTCTACTGTGGTGCCTTTCTTCATTTCTAGGTCAGCCTTTGCTGGAAATTCCCCTCAGATAATCAGATAATAAATCTTTCCCTAAGATTTGATTCATTTCTGAGCAACGTTCAGTGATCTCCTGTCTCACTGCTGATCATTGTATACTCCTTTGTCTGCCGTGGTGAGGAGCTGGTTTCGGTAAAACCGTAGTGAACGACCTTTTGAGGTCTCCCGTTCTCCAGAGACGGTTGTTCAGAACCTCAGCTGGACATACCGCTTGGTGTGGAACAGGGGCAGAGTGACCCGGTTTTGTAAATGGCGCTTGCTTTGTTTGGTTGGTTTTGGTTTGTTTTAGCGCCCTAAGGCCTGGCTAGGAGGGAAACTTTTATGACTGAGATTTTTATTTTTATAGGGTCTTTTTTTTTTGGCTCCTGCCTGAAGACGCTTTGAAAAGGAAAAAAGGAAGTTCCTTGATTAGCAGACTGTTATTACAATCATTATGTACTGGTATGCAAAAGCACAGGGGCTCTGGTTTTGTACATTGATCTATCGGCTGTATGCAGCTTCCAACAGGCCTTCAGTGATTATTAATTGCACAATAAGTATAAGCTATTCATCCTGTTGTTCTTTCAACAATTACATGCCTCTCTTTTATCTTCCTTGTTGTAGCTTCAAGATAAAACTTTTTCTTTTCGTTGGCCATAAATCCTGATGCGTTGGGTGGTTTTATTCTTTAAAGATGGAGAGAACTAATAAGATAATACATTCTGAGTGAT
This sequence comes from Pluvialis apricaria, assembly GCA_017639485.1. Lineage (NCBI taxonomy): Eukaryota > Metazoa > Chordata > Aves > Charadriiformes > Charadriidae > Pluvialis > Pluvialis apricaria. Next base: position 84,967,716 of record CM030010.1, read on the forward strand.
TACTGCACAACTTCTGGAGCCTGACAGTAGTTTCCTAATTTCTTGGGATCAGGCCCTGAGGACTTTTAATTTATTTTCCTTTTATTGCTTTTATTTCTTCTCTTTTTCTTATTAATCTTAGCCTTCATCCTGCAATGCAAAAGGTGTACCCAGCTGAAGTTCAAACCATGCTGGGAGTACCGAGCAGATTATGCAAAAACCACCTTGGCTTCGAGAAACATTCCTCAGCGCTGCAGCGCCGAGGGTGTCTGCTACCACCCGCAGAAAGAAAAAGCAGACGGACCTGCGGGTTGGAGCCCGTGGAACACAGCCGGCGCTGCCAGCGGCCGTGGTGAGCTGCGGAAGTGATGGAGGGGTCTGACGGGGACGATGCTGCCACCCCCTGTGCCATCCCTCGCTGCTGGCGGTGGGGGAGATGGGGCGTTGCACGGGGGCGCAGAGTGAGTAGGACCCCCCTTGGCAGTGGTTAAGGGGAGGATGTCAGCTGTCCTCCGTCCAGCGGTGCTGGGACCTCCATGGTACGCAGCCCTCGAAAGCGGGAGTGAGTTTAGGAGATGGAGTGACCCAGCTAATGGTTTCACTCTCACCCCGTGTTTTGTGTCTAATAAGAGACGCATTTTGTTGTGTGCCTGTTTGCACAGAAGCACGTAGCAGCGTACAGCAGGGGCAGATCAGTTCTGTAAACTCCAGCGTATGGCAGCAGTCCAGTGTGTGGAGAAATGGTGTAAATATATGCAGCAACAGTCACTACAGAAAGTTTCTTGAGGAAACTGCACCGTTTCCAAATTCTGTAACTGCCTGCATTACACAATCATCCCGGACAGGCAGGAACTCCGTGATGATATTTTGCACAAGGATTTTGTAGGTTATTTTAGGTATTTTTGAAAAACGGGTAGCAATTCTCTTGTTTAATTTCCCATTTGTAGCTCTCAGCCCCAACTCCAGAAAAGAAAGGAGACCTTTTGCGCTCAAAGGTACGTTCAGTCAACGATACGCGATGTCGTATGAAGCGTTGTTAAAATCTATGCTTTCCTGTCCTTTCTTCCCCTGCTGATTTTTGAAAAGTTTCTTTGCACTTGTTAAGGTCCCGTAGAGAACTGCTCTGCCTGGAGGTGAGGAGAGTTTGGGAAGAAGGGAGAATCCTAAACTTTGGAAATGAAAAGGGAAACTTAACATAGCAGTTAAGGGTTTGGCGATTTTAATGATATGCTCCTGCAGGAGCAAACTCGAGGCACACACCTCGATTATGAGGACTGTGTCCCGATGTGGCCCGATTGAAGTCCTTTGGCTTTGGTTGATGGTGAAGTGTGATGGCATAACGGGATGATGAGACAGGAGAGCAGGCAGTGGGTGAATATAGCACAGAGATGCATAGGGTGATCATCCGCGTCCCATTGCTGCCGGCAGAATACCAGGGTGAGGGTGTGCGTGTAGACAGAGTAGATGTATCATGTGCTCATTGTGTTACGCATATTTGAAATCACCTTTGATTCATAGAGAATTCACGACCAGAAGAAAACTTAGGTGATGACTAAGCTCTGTGCAGCAAATTGTTCAAAAGTACTGTGTGTGTGTGTGTGAAAAGGAGGAAGAAAATCTGACTGTTTTCAATGCTGGTAGACAGACCAACAAGGTGAACTACATAGCAGCTGTTAATGGGCACGGGCAGGAGAGTTGCACACGCGGCAGTAGCTGAGAACATAGATAGAACTGTGTTTTCCAATATAAAAATTGCTATTTTATATGAAGACTAGAGGTTCTTGTTATTCTGTCAATAAAAAGGCTGAAAACCAGAATCACAGGATGATAGCATCTTTTGGCTGCGGGAATTCTAACTCTCTTGTGTAAGCGAATTGCTTTCTAAGTCCTTTTTATGTTGCTGCTGTTCTGACCGAGAAATATGCCAGACCACGATAAACTCAAAATGCACCACCTGGTTAATGCTTCAGTAAGAGCTGCGTAGAGGGGGAAAGCTTCGGACGTCTGCCATCCTTGAGACACTTCCAGCCTACATCACAGGACTGAGATTTGCGTTACGCTCTTGTCCAGTCTCGATGTACGTTTCCCAGGCAGCGTGGCTGTGCAGTTCAGTGCAGCTCGCTACTAGCGTACCTCGCGTTTACCTTCACCTCCTTTCCATGCGTTGCCCTTCACGGTATGCCCATGAGCTTGTGAGAGCTGGCGTCGAGCCTTGCTGAGCAGGCATATGGTTTCGCACCGGGTCAGTGAAAGCTGCAGGTGCTCACTGGTTTTGCGTATCACACTCCTTTTTCCTCCTTGATGTAGGGAAAAATGGGCAATCTCGGAGGCAGATCCCAAGCGGGAGGTGGAGCAGCCACGTGGCTTGGGGGGTTATCAGAAGGAGAGGGGAAGATCAAAGGGTTACGGTTCTCTGCAAGCACTTTGATCTCAGAATTGCTCCAGTGCGCTGCTGACTATGTTAAATGAAAGCCAGTCTCCGTGCCCCACTGGACGCTTCCCTGCACTCATGGTGCGTAGCCTTCATCCCCAGGCTTCGCGGCTGGTCGCCCTGTGCATCCTCACCACCCTGGTTGTGTGGGGTCAGGTCTCAGCCCTCCCGCAGAGTGTTGAGTTCATCACCATACGGAATCACAGGTGAAGGGGAATAAGCATGGATGTGCTCCTTTCAAGGGTGGTCTTGATGAGTGAAGGAAGGGAGAAGGAAAAAATTATTTGCTTTTGAAGCCATACGAAAAAAAAGGGAGTCAACAGCTCAGGGGGATATTTTTGAACTCTTTCCTACTCATAAGGCTTCTCGGCATGGAGCGGTTGTCGTGCCAATGGCTAGCGGTGGAGCGTTAGTTCTTGTCCTCTGCTTGCTGAACGTGCTGGTTGAACATCAGCCCAGTGGTTCTCAGTGGGGACGGAGGTCAGGGTTTGTGCTGCTGCTGGGGAGGGATGTGAGGCACGGGGTGGGCTCGGGAACTGCAGCCAGAAGGTGCTGGGGCTGGACACAGCGTGCCGCTGCCCGAGCTGTCCAGATGCGAGCAGGAGGGAGAAGCTGCATCTCCACCAGGTTCGAACATGTCCCCTGCACAGTGTCAGTCTCCAAAACTCCAAAAAGTCTTGCAGGGACGGCATGTCATTGCTGACCCCGGTGCTGACAGGGGTAATTAGATGTGCTGAGCTACACGTTCGCTAAATGGCAAAGATGAGGCTAAAACAGTCTTCAAGATGATTTCTGGCTGCAGCGCCAAACGTCCTCTCGCCATGCCAGTTCTGCGCGGGGAAGCTTGGCTACGGAGTAGAGGCGGAGGTCCCTGTTACCGCCGGTGCCAGCGGTGTGAAGAGGAGGTGTCAGACACTCGCTGGCCACCGTGGCAGCTCCCGCTTTGTACCTGCGAGAGCAGCGGGCAGGGCGGTGCTTCTCCACTGCCTCCAGCAGCCCAGCGTGCCCGTGGGTCCTCTGGGCAGATGCGCGTTTTTACCAGTTTTATACAAGAGTTTGTTGGAGTGACTCCTGATTTACAACCAGTTTGTGGTTGTATAGCATGGGTAAGCAGGAAAAAAAATCACCGAAATAGCTACTGTACACTGTAGCTGCGGACAAATCAAACTGCCTTGGTTTTCCGCAGTACTGTAACATATCTCACCCTACCCTGGCAATCATTTGGTAAATGTAATTATTTCAGTCAAAGCTGCTCCAAGATAAAAAAAAAAAAGAAAAACGAAACTCAGCATCTTTAAATTTCTTAGGTGGAAAAAGTAGCTTGTTCTTGTTTAACCGGAGGTCCGTGACATGCGTCGTATTATGAAATAGCGGTTGGCGTGGAGTCAGGCATATGTGCTGTGTTCCATCGCGTCGTGTCCCACCGAGGCATTGACCTCGTTTGCACCAGAAAGCTGTGGAAGGACTGGCGGGCCAAATCCCATCCAAGTATATTGCTACTTTGTCATATTTGGCAGGCGCGTGCAGAATGCCAGTTTCCCCCCATTACAACAATTACCAGTGTGCTCCTACCGGAGGGCAGAGAGGAAAGAGAACGCCAGGATAAAGGAGCTGCAGCTTCTTTTCATTCCTGGGTCTTGTCTCCTTTGTTGTCCTGCATCCCCCTATCTGCCTTGTCTGCACCCTTCTGCCGCTGCCCGACTAAAGCAAGCTGGTCCATAAATTAGCGGCGGGGGGGTCCGAAGCCAGATCGTTTGCATCGCAAATTCATGGAACCGCAAACTGAAAAAAGCTGTTGAGCCATCATTGTTTATAATTAGTGTTTGACTGAAGTCCCAGTCTGCTATAGGGAATGGTTTTATCTTTGTGTATGCGTGGGTGGGAAGAGAAAAGTAGAGAAGCTGAATCAAGGAACCAATCCTTATCCTGAGGGGAAGAGAGAATAGGGTAGTGCAATCTAACCCCATGGGATCAAAGGTGGGGCCAACACAGACATAAACACCTTCGTGCTGTGTTCTGTCTCCCTGATTTTGCTGATCTAAATAGTAAATAGTAAGTTGGGACAACAAAGCCCTTACCCTGCAGATGCACACCACCACCTCTGCTCTTGGTCAGGCGGTGACTGGTCCTCGCTTGGTTCAGAGGCTGAAGGGCGCTCCGCTCTGCCCCGGACTGATGCACCAGGGCGTTTCAGCTCTGTAAGAGGTTCTTCCATCACAGATCATGTACCACCATGGAAAAAGGGGGACAGTCACACACTACTGAGGCATCAAAATGCAGTTCGTAACCTTGCCGAGGATTTGCCTCTTGGAAGAGGGTCCTCCAGCTCCCTGAACCTGAGCAGCCACAGGACTCCAACCAATGCACCCCATCCTCCTACCTGGAGCTGGCAACCGGGACTCTTCGCTGCTCTGCCATCGGCCCACGTATCCGAGGGGAAAATCTCCAACGCTTTTTGTGCCCGGGCTCCCCCAGCCACTGATGAGCTGTAATAAAGGCTGCCTTGCATCTCACAAGAATGTCGAGTGGTTTAATGCCTGTTTACAAAAGGACCCAGGGATTTTTGGATGAAAGACATTCTGTAAGCACCATGTGGTTTCATGCGCTGCCATCTTGGTACCCAAAGGATAACTTTAAGGATACAAAAACCTGTATTCAGACTCTGTTCTTGGGAGGGCATCCGCCTGCCTGCAGAATGAAAATCTGCTCAGAAAATCTGTGTCAGAATTAGCTGATGAATGAAAAAAAAAACCAACTCACCTCACATATTTCAGTCTGTATCCCCAAACACAGTGTGCTACTTGCTATATGCCACTGCACCAACAAGTCATGGTCTTAACAAAAAAAAAAAAAACAAACCAAAAACCCAAGATGCATTCTTCTTGCAGCTGGACTAGGAGCACCAAGTCTCTCGTACTCTGCTTACTTAAGTGCTGTGCTGAAAACTGTTACCTTTCTTCCAAAACACGTGGTAATCTAACAAAATAATAATAGAAAAAATGTACACTGAAATTTATTTCTTTGGTATTTGATCATTTTCATCTGATTGCATGTTTATGTCTCAGGATAATTCAAATTCTTAAAGCCATGTGGAATTCTGCTGACAAAAAAATGAGTTTGATTAGATTGGGATTATAGTAACTCCTAAATAGCACTTTCTGCTGAAGTTTAGTTCAGTATTTCTTCTAGAGAAAGAAACATGGATGTGATGGGATCCCCTGGGCCCCGATTTCCAGCCCTCCCTTCTTGCAGCAGCCTCTTGGTGGAACGTGTTGGTGGCAGCGAGCAGGTTTGACCTTAACAGTGGCTGGTTGGGGGGGAGGCTGCTTCTGAGAAGCTCTCTCCAACCTCTCGCTCTTCTGGTTAAAGTGTTCTTCTGGCCCCCTGCCTCTTTAGGTGGTACTAAGCGTATTTCCTGCTAGCGTGGAGTACTTTGTCCTCCCAGTCACGCTGCCCTCGAGCTCAGCAGCCCTTCTCATCCCACCTGCCGAAGGTGGGCGCGAGCCGTATTTGAATCTCTTGGTGTCATCAGTTTTCAGTGAAGAATGTGAATGAAGGTATGCAGCGGAAATCTCCTTCTGTGTCCAGACATCTCAGCTTCCTCAAAGCAGCTGCTGCCTTGCTGTCTGTCTGCTGGTCTTCGTTTTGGAGAACGTGGGAATGCCAAGCAGCTCGGGACTCATGGGTGGGAAAGGCAGATGGAGGGCTGCACGGGGTGCTGCCGCGTTCCCGTCGGCGTTCAGAGGGGTTCGCTTCGTTTTGCCGGTGCACTTGGGGCTTACGTCTGACATCTAAGCACGTGACGGAAACTCATTTGTCATGGAGTGAAAGAGTTGGTAACAAAACTGTTTGCACTGTTTGACATTGATTTCCCAGCAGAAAGGCGCTCTGAGCTCTTGTCTCGTCTTTGCTGGTTTAAATGGGGAAGCATGGTAGGAGCGGGGCTGGAAACTTGGCAAAACACAGGAAGTTGTTATCCGTCGGCTAATTGACTATTTCTGCCTTCAGATGTTTAATTTCTTTTTAATGAATGTGGGGAAGTCTTTCAGAGAGACGTATATCCTCCCTCCCACCCACCCCCCAACTTGGAGATAACGTAGAGCAATTCCTTCCTAATGTGGTAGTGGTTTTCCAGTAGAAACAATCTCTATTTGTGCAATTGGACTTTTAAACCAAGTTGTCTCCTGGGGGACAGGGAAAAGCTGTGTGGTTGAAATAAGGTAACTGAGTAGAGAGTTAAAAGAATCTGTGTATTTAATTTGTATATAAGTTTGTGTGTATTCTTATTCCGAGATTGAAACAGTGAATGAAAAAAATCTTCCATTTATTACTTAACATGGGTACTCAGGAGCATCAAATAATTCTGTGGAAGACAATTATTGTGACCAATTAGCGTATCAAAGCAAAGCAGTTATTACTGCTAAGGTGAATGAATCGTGTCTGCCTGCCTTACCCTCGTTTCCCGCAGTCCTCTAAGCGTCAGGCTGCACAGAGTTCGAGGGCAGCTTCTGCCGGTGCTAACTCGCTGGCTCAAGGACGTAACTTTGCTGAGCGCACCATTATACGTGATTTGGCTGTAATTCTCAGCTGCTGACTTCAGTGGCAAATCACCCGCTGAATTCAGTGATGCCAGGATGAGTTCTGTAAGGGCGTCATAAATTCACATCCATGTCGTTATACGCTGCTCTATCCCTACCACAACGTGAAAAGGTTTGGTATAGGTAACAGCCAGGCCTGTTGCTTTGTGCTCTGTTGAAGTGCGGAAGATATCAAGGCGCTTTAAAAAACAGAACCATCTGTCTGGTTGGAATGTGGAGTATCCCTGCAGAAGGCAGGAAAATTAAAAGGTATTTTCTAAATTTCTTGAATCTTCCTTACATGGAGAATGGTTTCCTGAGTTGCCCCCATACCTCTGCCTTTTGCAAAAAGATGCGCTCATCGCATGAGCAGCAGAAATGCCATGTGCCACTTTGGCGACCGGACGGGTATCCCTGCAAGGTATGTGTGGCACCACCGTCGCACTGTGTGGTTAGGAGGTCCATCGCAGCCAAAAACGTTTCTAAAAGGAGTGCTAACGACGAGAGTGGTGGTGACAGCCTCTCCACTGGCTGCATGGCACGTGCAAAGCTGAAAAGGGCTGAGTTCAGGTGATAAAACGTTCAAGAAGTCAAAAAGCAAAAGTGGGAGAAGGGTCGGGGAATTCCATCACCTCCGGCCTGGGAGAAACACCAGTGAACTGCAGGAACCCTCCTGTGTCCAGTTGGTGTTTGGCTGATTCCTTTTCACTTTTGTTCAGTGCTGGAGGTTTTGGAAAGGAGCAAGCACCGCTGACCGCAGGGTTTGCTCCAGAATTAACCCCTGGCTGACACCTAAAGCGCTCTGGGGAGCTGCAGTTCAGCCCCTCGCGCCGTGTCTGCCCCACAAGGAGCCTTCCAAAAGCTCCTCGCAACCGGAATTATATTAAAAACAAGAGAAAGGAAAACGGTAAGGCAGTGAGAGAGTTGCAGTGAGATCCTAAGGGGGAAACCATCGGTTCTCACATCTGGTTTGCAGATCTGTGGTGGTCCGGGAAGCGCTTTCAGGTGGTCTCCAGAGCTGTTTCCGTTACAGCAGTAGTTCTCAAGCGCTGCCACTTCCCACTAGTTACAGCCTGGGCTCCGAGTCTTTCGGGAACATCAGTACGGAATGGGCAAGGAGGCAGCTGGGGGCCTCGTTGCTGGTTTGCTAGAGATCAGGTGTGTAGGGCCGTATCTGGACAGGTTCTCTCATCTGTAGTAGACTTCTGTTCCTCGGTGAATCTGTCTGGCTTTCTGAGGGGCTGTTGTGGAATGGGGAACTACTCAGCATGAATAAGGAGGTCAGAATCTGCCCTTTAAGCTAGAAGAATGACATCCATTAAAAGTACGACATTTCTGTTTCACATTTTCACAGCTTTTACAACTGGGATAGAAATGTCAGCACTTCACATTCCAGCCCAAATTACCAAGTGATTGCAGAAAATGCCTGTGGACTACTCTTCAAGAACAAAAGTGATAGGAAAATAATAAATGTGGACCCCAAGGTAAATGCCTTTTTTTTTTTTTTTTTTTACTCTCCAATATTCTAAACTGTCTGATTGCAAACCAGTGTCTTTATCAATACACACCTAATATTTCAGGCTTGCTCAAACATGCTGTTTCCCTTGTTAACGCAGCTGCTGTGGTCCCCATCAGGACAAACTTAGCCTACCTCGTTTATGACCGAGCATGTCTCGGCTGTTCCCTTGGGAGGACAAAAATTAGCAGACTGATGATACGGGAAGGTTTCCTGAGCAGGGTTTCTTTTACACCCCGGCCCTTTTCCCTCTCAGCCAGAATGAGGAACTCTTGCCGTTACTGCTGGGATGGGATGCGGCAGTGACCCATGCGCTGACCCACTGAGAAGCGCTAAGGAGAGGGATCAGGCTGAGGAGGAAAGCGGGACGGAGTGGAAGATGTGAGGACTGAAGCATGGGAGTGTGTAAGCAGGTACATCGGGTGTGTAAAGACCCTGTGTTTTTACTCCCGAGGATGACAACGCGTGCCTCTGGCTAAAAGGAAAAATTGCTGAAATGTTGGCGACGCATCCTGGGGCTGGTGGTCCCTGTAGTCATCTCCTCTTAAAAATCAGATCTCTATTAAGAAACATGCCTGCAGGTGGATAAAAATAAATAAGTATTGGATAAAAATAAGTAAACATTAGGCTACTTTGAAACAAAAGCTGCAACCTTCAGGAACTGTTTGAAGAGCGGGCCATCTTCTACCCTGGCACTTTTGCAGCGGTGGGCTGAAACTGGCAGAATTCCTTCCTCAACTGCACATGATCCTTATTCTTCCTCCTTTTAATACAAAAGATTTGAGAAGTCTTAAGGAAAGCAGTCCCATTATGGTTATCTAGTTCTTGTAGCAGATGGACATAGTCACTGGCATGACGGTCAGACTTGGATTTTAAACCCTGTCCCTCACAAAAGAGAAATATGACACTAGATATGTCTTCTTGTGGAGATCTGTGTTTCTCCAGCATGCAGTAAATTGTTCAGAGGGTTTACAATTGAATAAAGTAAAATACTTGTGCCTTGGTAGGCGTATAAACCAGATGAGCGTTGTGGACTCTGTGTCTCTCAGATGTGATTGACAGCACAAACATATGCTTTGCTTTCACCTAAAAATGGCTCTGATCCTATTATTGCTGAAGTTGATTGGTCTCTACCGTTTATTTACATAGCAGTTGGATCCAAACGAAGCAAATGCTGGAGTAGTACCCGGACATTCCATTTTCAGCCATAGTTGAAAGCTGATTAAATTGCCATGGGTATTTTATCTTTCATGTTGAGCTGAACGGGTAATAACATTATAGGCAGCTTGCCTCCATAAGAAACCAACTGTGTTCCTCTGGTGCCAACCACACTCTTTTAAACTTTACAGCTGAAGTCCTTGGACTGTAGATTGGATGTGACAAACACACCCAGGCTTTGGTTACTCTCAAAACCAACATGAACTAAGCTGGGCAATAATTTGTTTGGGTTTGTACAGAACTGATCTAGGATGAGGGTTTCTTTGATGTGCTTCCCATGAAAGATGGTCGCGTATGAATAGTAACAGTACAAAATATCAAATTATATGCATTTCAAAATAAGTGCATTGGTTTGTTAGAAATTCAGAAACGCGTACCTAAAAATGTCTTTGGTTGCATTGAAAGTGGGCCACCAGTCCAACTTCCTGCAGCTGCAGAACATCTGTGACAAATAACCAGCTCTTCAGTGTCTACGTGAAAGACCCTCGCATGCCGGGAGCCATGCGAAGAAGCATTTCTGGGTGTACGTCATGTCCCCCTCCCCAGGTTGCAGGGCACAGGCCCATGAGTGCCCGTGACATCCATCTGGCTTTGGCTTCTCTGTGGCACTCGCTGATGGAGAAGAAGCTTTTGAGGAGCGCTTGCTATGGGCCAAACTGAAATCAGGACGAGGTCTCTCTGATGGGGTTCTGCGTGAACAGACTTCGTACCAGCTGCCTGGTCTTTGCACGCGGGCCTTCTCTTTGGCCGGTCGCTGGTCCGCTTGTTCCTGTTGTATTTAGCTAAAAGAACTCTATTGCCGTCTTTGCATCCGCCAAAAGCACCGCAGGAGAAACGAACTGCCTAGTGCCAGGACATTAATCCTCACTGAGAAATCCCTGCCGTCGGAGCTAGTTTCATTTATTGAATTTTTTGTTCCCAGGGAAGAAGAGGAGAATTCATTACATTAACAACCACGTCTTTTCTCTCTTTGGAGTATCTGTAATATTCTGTGTTTCAGGCCTACCCAGGAGACAACACAACCCGGACACCTGTTGAAACAGATCTCTATCTCCACGTTGTTATCTATGACCACATCGTCAGAAGAGGGACCTGAGGTCCATCTGTGTGGCTCTTCTGCCGGTGATGTGTTTAGCTGTCATCCGGAAGAAAAATAAACAGTTGAAAAGATATATACTGTGTGTGCAGGGGTAGGAAGGGGGATTTTTGCACCAGTTTAGAGTTGGTTTGTGCCTCGCTCCTTGAGGGAAGCGAAGTGGGAGGCAGACCCCGTACTCGCTGTAGCTGTCTGCTTACTGCGGAGCTGGAAAGTGGCACCACGCTCAGCAGCAGAAGGAACTAGCACGAGAAACAAAAGCGATGATTACAGAGAAAAAGATGTGGAGGTGAAGGCGGGGGAAACAAAGGCAGAAAGCGGCTGGGTAAAAATCCACAGACCTTATTCTTTAGGGGGCTGGATGATTTTAATGATCTTTTTCTGGCCTCTTGGTACTGCAAATTTGTGAAAAGGACAAGTGGGGCAACTCGAACAAGAACAAAGATGTTGGCAGCACTGCTGGGCTTACCGTAGGGTGAGTATCTGCCAGCTTCATCACAAGCGTGTTCCCTTTGGAGAAGGCTGAGCGCCTCTGTCTTAGCAGTTGGCACATTAAAGATCCCTTTACTGCAAGGAGAAGGAGCGTTCCAACAATTACAAAGTGAAAGTTGTTACTTCAAAGCTGCAGTAATTTGGGAGAGACTTAGAAGCCTTGGGTTGTTTTTTTTTTTTTCCCTGTAAAACTTGCAATGTTATGAAGTTCTGCCATTTCCAAAATATAGTAAAACCTTTTACTGTAATGTCTTGCTTGTATAGAGAGCGCTTCATCCCGTAGCACCCTGAAATTTTTGCAGCAGATGGGCGCACCGGAGGTTAGTGTTCTCATCCCCGAGATGCAGCCAGGTTGCGGAGGAATAGCCCAGCGCATGGCCAGGCTGCTGAAGGTTTTGGGCCTCCTCTCCTCGCCTCCATCACGGTCTCCATCGCCGGGTCGGCAGAGCCCCCTGCTGTAGACCCAGCAGATGCTGGTGGCAGGAGCTGCCCTGCCTGCTGCGGGCAGAGAAACCCAGCGCCACCAGAGACCTTCACATCAAAGCGGGTGGAAATACCAACACAGAAGCCTGCTCAGAGAACAAACAGGCAACAGCAAGTGATGCCTCTTCCCAGGGCAATTAATGGAAAGAACAAAAGCCCAGGACTGCGGTAACTCTTTGATTTTTGTATCAAGCTGTGTGTTGAAAACTACGACTCCAGAGGGGAGACCCGGCACTGTTGGGGCAGGCTTCTCCTGACCTTGGTGCTTCTAGGTGTTTCCCTCATTTAGCACTACCAGACATAAAGATTTCCATCATTCCTCGCATTTCACCTGAAAAGGCGGCTTCTGTTGTGGACTCAGCTTCGCTTTACTGCCCCTGTGTCTTGGCGCAGCTCAAGGGACAGGCTAGATGCTGACTTATAAATATTTTTGTAGCAATAAGGCAAAATTGCTTTTATAGTGCAGCTTAGCATTTGGGGGTATATTTTTTTCCAGAAAAAAAAAATATTCAGGACTCCTGAGCCATTTTGAAAACACTAGGTTTTGCCTCTCGTGAGCACTGGAGAGGGAGAAACCCTCATTATGAAGGCTGGGAGAAGGGACAATTTGTTGAAAAGGGTATGAATTATATTTTTGATTCCTCTCGACAAATGAGTTGTCATTTTTCTGTCTCAATCTAATAGGATTCCACAGTAATGTTAAAAAGCCTAAGTCGGAAAGTGGTCCCTGGCGTTTGGAGAACATTATCTTAGAATATAAATAAATAAATAACATGAAATAGAAATTAATAGAAGTAAATTTTCAACTTTAGAAGTTATTTCCACAAGTTCAGCTTCCTTTGTTTTCATCTTAATAATCAATGCTCTCAATTCAAAAGAAGGAGGAAATCTAGGAGAATCCTATGGAAAATGGAAGGAAGTTTGCATGTATGTGGTGTATTCAGGTCAGTGCGCGCACCAATGCGCTGTATCTTTCTAAAAATAGGTAACTGGAAGGCTGTGAAGATGTAGGAAGCCTCATCTTTTGCAGATGGTGCTGATCTCCTATGGAATTGTAATTTCATGCTATTTCTGACTTGGGTAATAAACCTCATATGCGACAAAAAGTAAACTCTAATATCTGCAATGAAAGGATGATGTTCGCGGAGTAACTTACAGAGTTACTGGCTGCTCAGTAAACTAATTTGATTCTTTGCCCCCCATCCTTGCCTGTGAGCTAATCTCCTGGCGTTCAGTCTTCTCTGGTGTTCAAAACCTCTGGGACCCTAGAGCGTTATCGATGAAAGCTCTGGAGTTACACAGTGTAGTCCTTCGTCAGTCCCAATGGGAAGAAGCTGTAGCCTCTGCTGTAAGTGAAAATCTGTCCCCAGACACTTCTGTCATCTGGCTCGCATTTTAAAGGAAAGGTTCATTTTCTTAGACAAACAGGATCGCATCTAGAAGCAACTAAGCGCTGTTACGCTCCGTTTCCCTAAAACATTGGCAGTGGTTTTTCCCAACGTCTTGTCGCTGTTCAGCCCTGGGTAGACACACAGTGAAGTGGACATGCAAAACGTACGGTAATGGAGAAGAGGACCTTTCCAAGGGCTGGTGACCACGTGAAAAGTTCCTGTATATGTTCATGTGCTCTGTGACTTTTTAGTAGAAACAAATGCAAACTGTCCAGCCTGAAATTATCGCCTGCTTTATTCGTAAGGTTTAAAATGGAAATCTCTCCGTTCTGTTCTGAAAAGAGACTCTGGTCTTGCCACTGATCATGACGTTTACTGGCTGCGGGTACAGAGTTTGCACGCTGCCATAAGATAACTGGTTTTAGGTATTGGCAGGGAAGTGTGTCCTTGCGAAGGTTCCCCGCAACTCCAGGTTTTATACCAGTGCAGGGGGTTGTGTGGTTTTTTTCAAGTGTGTCTAAACTGCGTACATGAGTTATGGTCTACAGATTTTATTAGCCTGTATATGTTTTGGATTCTTTTCCATTTCTTTACCTCCCCTGCCAAAATCATAGTTTTGTTCTTTTTATGTGGAGTCTGCATCTTTGGTCTTGCAACAACGGTCGGAAGCGTTGTTGTTGTTGTTTTGAATAATGGGGTGAAGCTGAGAAGTAGCACAAGATTGGTGGTGAACAGCACCATCCTGAGCCACAAGCAGAATCACAGGAAGAGTTATTATTTAGTCCAAAATACAATGCTTTGAAAAGAAAAGTCATTTCACACCAAATTCTGAAGTGCTTTGCAACTGTGGCAGCAGGATGCTTTGGCGTAGTTAGAAACTTTTTGTATTACATGAAATGAAATTCTGGTGGGCTCAGTGTGGTTTTTTTGGAGAGGCATCAGCAGTTTTGTATTCTCTGGCCTGAGGTGGTTTTGCGGAAGGCCGGCTGTCTGGGAAACCTGAGCAGTGGCAGTACTTTAGCCCCACTTTTGCGTTTGGTAACTGTAGGCTAAGGTACTGGCTCAGAGGACATGGCAGTGCTTCACCAGCTGTAGGTTTGTGGTTCCAGCCGCAGCCTTGCCAGTCTCGCTGCATCTCCAGAGCTGAAAGAAGGAGATGGGGGATGGCAGCGCCACCTCAATAGCTGATCTCTGTCTCCTGTAAAGAACAAGGAGGTCTCCAAGCAGCGTACAGCTTGGTCATTAGGTGTTCTCCTTTTGGCCATCAGTGAAAGAGGTTGTAGGGGAAAAGGCTCCATTAACTCCAACTGCCCACATGCAGCAAAGAAATCAGATCAAAAATGAAAAAAAAACTTTGGGCAATTCTCTGCGAGGCAGGCAGGGACAAGCAGTGCCGGCCAAGCCGCTGTTCCCACCACGAAGAAAACACAAACACAGGTGCTGAGTGTACTGAGGCCATGCAGATTAGCCCTGCGCACAGTACACGCTCTTTACAAGCAGGAAAAACATTGCTCTTGTTATTTGGCTATTGTTCGCTTGAGGTGTGTTTTATTTCAGCTTAACTCCAAGTAGAGTTATTACAGATCCCATGGCAGAAGTTCTCCGTGATGAGAGAAACATGTGGTCCCCGGGCCCTAGCGAAGACGTTGCATCAGGAAGGCACCTCCAGCGGGAGGGCTGACGGTGGCCACCTGAGCAAACACCCGTCTCCACAGCATAAAACAGCAGGAATAGTGGATGTACGTAACAGCTGTACACCAGGGCAGTTTGGTTCAAGTTTCTCACCATGACCCTGCCTTGCGAAAGGCTGTTCTCTCTATGCACCTCTAAGTGCGAGGAGGTTCTAAGAGAGCAAGTGCCGCTTCATTGCCCACAGCAGTGCCATCTGCGCGGCGCGATTCCACGCAGCGGTGGCTGACATGCTGTTCAGTGTTCTCCTGTGCTGGTTACGAACTCCACGGTGTGCGTGTGTAGGGGACGTAGGGCATACGGTGTGGGGTAGGTGAATCATTCGGAGCTGACTGCAGGGGATTCTGCTGACTGGGTGACAAGACCGAATCCCCTGAGAAAAGAGCCGGAGAGGATGGGTCTGGTAAGAGTGGGGTTGGGGACACACTGCTGGGAGCAGAGGTTGTGTCACTGACCCCAAGACTCAGTGGCGGGAGCCCTGCCAGAGCAGATGATGTGGAAGCCCATCTGAGAGGGGTGATCAGACAGTGCAGAGGGATGGTGGGAGGCCGCTGAGGTGAAGCTGCAGGGGGGGGGGGTGGCCAGATGACAGCGAGGAGAGGCAGGCGGAGGAGCCGCAGCAGTGGAGATGGCTTTGGTAAGTAGATTCTGGAAAGCCTGAAAGCCAGGCAGCTAATGTGGGATTGGCCTTCACATGCCTAACAGATTTTGCTAATATCACTTTGTTATGCAAATATGTAATTATATCATTTCCCCCAGAAGGAGTATTTGTGGTTTCCTCTTCCCTGGGACTTCCGAATGCTTGTGTGGAGGGAACAAACAACTGAGAAGTTACTAGGTACTTGCATTACATGGCAAACCCTGAAAAAGTGGAAACCTTGGAAGTTTTTGGTGGAGGTTTTAAACAGCGCATTTGAAAGGGGCTGCTGGAGAGTGGTGAGGCTGGCCCTGATAGTGGCACAGGAGTTGCTTATCATTTAAATAAACTTAATGAAGATTGAAGCCTCCTGTGTGCCCGGGGCTAAGGAATAAAAGGGCGTCACAATGCAGAGACTCTGTGTTGAGTTGGGATGGAGCTGTGAGGGCTTGGTGAGGAGGGAGCAGGATCTGCAGACCTGACTGGACCTCGGAAGCGTGATGTTTGTGGATAACCCATCCTCACAGATGCAGGTGAGAGCAACTGAGAAGCACTTGCTGATCCTCTCTTCCTATATCGACGCGGTAGAATAAGTACAGTTGGGTGACAAGCTCGGAAAGTCCAGTCCTGCCCAGTTGTAAGGGAAGTAACTTTTGTATTACTGAAGGGGAGAAGGACAGTCAGGCTGTCTTATGCATCGCCAGAATTTCAGAGAGTTTCCGTTTGATATTGCTTCAACTATCTGCCTGCAAGTGCATCTGTAGGCACACACATGTGCACATGCATGCACCAGCTGGAGTTTGGTGCATGTTTCTAGAGCAGCTTTATTTTGCCTCTTTGCATTTTTCCTATTCCCTAATAGAAGGGGGAAGCCAGGAAGAAAAAAAATAAAATTACAGATTATCTGTAGCAGTCCAAGTTGTTATCTCAGCTCCGCAGATGGAAATCTAGAGTGACTGTACTGGGTAGGACAGAGTCGCTCCATAATCACAGCAGCGTGTGTGCAGAATCTGTCCCATGTGGTGATGGTTATTCTTTTTGTCTGTGTGCATGTTTTGTAGCTTTTTGTGCCCTTGCAGCTGGTTTGTGTGGAGACCTGTCCTTCAGACTGACTAAGACCTGATTTGTACATTTGTACCAAAATGATTTGTACACTGTGCAGAAAGGCAGAGGAGTTTATATGGATATTCCAAAGAAGTGATTTAGGAAGTTGGAGAGTGTTTTGAGATGTGGAGTGTGTCAGTATATCACACTGAAATGTTTGACTTGTTTTTATAAATACAGGAAAGGTAGGTAAGCTTATTTTATTCTGCACTTGCTTTGATGATTATGCCATTGAGCTGCTATGTTTGGCAAACAGAGACAGAGAACAGGGGGAGCGACAAAAATAAGAAATTAACACCACATTTAGTTATCTCCATTAAAAATGCAAAATATGTAGAGTGTTTCTGCACCAAGTTCAGACTAGATCTTATTTTGCACAAATCATTTTTACAGCTGTTGCATCAACATTAGGGCTCAACGCGTTCTTTAGCCCTTCTTCGCCTTCTAAATGACTTGTTGTGCCTTTATCAATGGAAGGCTCAAAAAGCTGATGAGGGTGCGCATCAGCTGTCATCAGTGGGACCCGTGTTCTGGGACAAGTTTGGGTGTTTCATTCCCCTGAGTTTCTCTTCAGGCATAGTTGGGATCAGTTCTGCTGACAGCTGACAAGCCGAGATGCTAAATTTAAGAAATGTTATTAACAATTTTTGCACTTGCTATTTCAAAAGGAAAGTCATTACAGCTTAAATCAGTGAAGAAATACTAGTTTGCTTAGCAAGTGTCGTCTTAAGAGTCTCGGAAAAAAACCCACTGCTAATACTTTAAGCATGACTACTATAATAGGGTGAATCTCGGTTGTGCGTATAACATTGAAATGGGTGAAGCCCTGTCATTGTTTGTGTCTGCTGAGGGTTTCACCCAAAGAAAAGATCTCAGGATTTGACTGCCTGTTGATACAAAGCACACGCAAACTTTTGGCTCACGTCAGTCGCCAAGAGGTGTGTCAGCCTCCTGCAGCTCTCCACTTATCACCGGTCCCTGAGTGGAATATGTACTATCAGTGTCAACCCTCTGAGCCTGGTCACTTAAATAGTTTTTCAGCCATCCAAGTGGTAATGTCCTAACTTGGATACGGTGATTTTGTCAGGGACGGTGGCAAAATCCTGGCTAAAGCTGAGGTAAATGCCATCCACTGGTCTCCCTCATCTGCAAATCCAGTCGATTGATCACAAAAAACAATCGGGTGGGTCAGACACAATTTGCCCTTTGCAAATCCATGCTGACTGTTCCCAGTCACTTTCTTCCCCCTCGCATGCCCAGAAACGTGTTCCGAGAGGACACGTTCCGTGATTTATTTTCCCGGAGACTGAAGTGAGACTGTCCGGCGCTCGGCTGTTGGTGCGCCGCGTCTCCGCTGTGTAACTCTTACAGATCCCATGGAAGAGACCTTTTTTCTCCTGTGCCCCCGCAGTCCCTTGTCTTGCCTACACAAGGGCACCGCTCAGCTGTTGGGGAGCTGCTTTACACTGGTGGGCGACGGTGATTAGCTGTGGATACTCAGTGGTCTGTTGCGTAGACTGAGGTCATATTGGGTGAAACCGAGTCTGGACTTCCCGTTATTCTGGGAAGAGGTTCAGATCTGACCTTTTCATTTGGCCATTTGGGTAGAAAAGATTAAAATGTCAGAGCAGCACCGTGGCCATCCTGTTTCTTCCTTCTTTCCAAAACAGAGCTAGCAGAGTCTATTTCAAGGAGCTCGCCATTTGCTTTTTGAAAGGTAGATGTTTAACTTGTTCCTTTTTTAACCTTTTTAACCCTTTTAAACTGGAAGCACGTGAAATTGCTGCCTCAAAATTAATATTAATTTCGTCAGAGAATGAAGCGCAGTAGTAAAATGTATCGATAAATGTATTGTATTATTAAGTATATTGCCCCTATGAAACTTGGCCCATCAGTGCAAGCAGGCTAAAGCACCCATCTGCTGCACTTGGAGCAGAACTCCAGCCACAAAGTATATTAAGAAAAACTGCAGAACTACATTTCCATTCTGGAAGTGGTGCCAGTGTCAAAATATCTACTGGAAACCAAACCACAGGTTCTTTCCAAAGCCCTCATTGCTGTTTGTAAAATGTTAAAGAAACTGAGCTGAAAAGATGCCCGCGGAGAATTTCAGATGGGGACGTAGTCAGAATCCAAACTAACCAACCACAATTTATGTCAACGAAAATATTTCATTTTAAATGAATCCATTTTCTCACTTTGCCAAATCCTCTTGCCTACCTCTCAATGTTTTAATACATCCATATCTTAGCAATAAACACTGACAGATAGAAAGAAAACAAGCCGTGGCTGACAGGATAGCAGAGTTGCCCCTGCCAACTCATCAAAGGCCACTAAGTGTGCAAACCAGTAGTGATGAATATGCATCGAGTGATGAAAGAAGATTTTTCTCCCCACGATCAGCAAATTCAGGTACTGCTGTCAGATGCAGAGACTGCTGTTTGTGTGCCAAGATACGTACATTCAAAAGTGGGCACTGATGCGGAGAGCCTCTTTTCCACATGTTCACCTAGCGGCCCCTGGAGTGGATGGCTACGGAATCATTTTGGGGGCTCACGATCTGCCTCAGGAATATTGTTCCAACCTTTGAAGGTGTGTCATGTCCCGGTCTGGGATGTGGGGGGGTGTCCAGGAGGACCCGTAATGATTCCACGCGTGAGATTAAGACACAAACGAGGTCAGATGCCATCTGCTAAGCTTTATTGTTATCTCCGAGCCTTGATTACTTAAAGGAGCAATAGACTAAAGGAGGAAGAGGAAGAGCAGAAGATAAAATCAGTATTACGGAGCACAGCAAGAGTATAACCACCACCACAGACCCTCAGCATCCTGATGGTCCCCTAATCGTTAGTGGCGTCCCGTTGACTCACGATCCTTGGATCACAACAATCGTGGGGGTTCCGGAGGCCCCACTGTAGAGGGTCACGGCACGAAATTATAGTCAAAGTCTGCTCAATACTTGACCAATCGGTATAGAAGCCACTTTTGCTTGGCCAGTCTTTCTTGGAAGATGGTCTTCTTGGAAGATGGTTGCTCCTGATGTTGTACTGTGGTAAACAGGATGCTGTGGTTGATCGCGGTGGCACAGCTTGCAGCTTAGCTTGGCGAGTTTCAGGTGCTCCTCACTACTTTTATGAACAGGATGTGGCCGATCCGCTTACGGTAAGCGAGTTTTGAGACATTTTGATTGAGACATCTTAGCGGTCTCCTACAAGGTGAAAGTCACAGTGGTACAACTCCAGGAGTGTCTTTGCATGGACAACAAACTGGTGGACTGAAAGCCTACTGTCGAGTGGGCTGAAGAGCTCTTGAGATCCGTCTCCCTGCATAGATGAGAAGAGTGTCGTGGACATCCAGCTGGAAATCAGACACCTAAAGCAGTGTCGTAATCTCCACAAAGATGCACTGTTAACAATAGTGAGTGTTCGTGGTGGTTCCCTGTTAGAATTCCAGAAGTACCTAAAGTGGTTGAGAACAGCAGATCCGCCGACTCCCATTGCGGCATATCACCCTGCGCTTCTGCTGTAGGAGTCTGGAGGAACTCCGGGGGAAAAAAAACCCTTACTCTGCTTTAATAGTGCCTTGACTTGCGCTGAAAACTGGGACTTCCGTGCGGGTTTGCCGTGTGCTGGCTGTGTGAACGAAGAGTCGCAACGCAAGCTTGCAGCCAGGAATGTTTTCTGCACAGGGCTGAGCACGCATTTAATATGTGCTTCCAAAACTGCAATAAGGAGATGGGGGGAAAAATCACCCACATGGACTTTGAGCTGCTCAGTTTGAATTAAGCACAGCTTTTTCCTGCCAAAACCTGTCTCACTTGCTTGATCAAGAGTGGTATACTGCACGTTTCACAGTCTCTTAGACGGAATGGTGAGAGCTTGGGGATGTTGAAGCAGACCGGGCCATTTCAGTGCACCATCTCTGTCCAAGCTTACATCCATAATACACTCGATGGGAGTGCGTTGTCCCTACAGAAACGGTAACGCTGCCTCAGGCAGTAATACTGGGGTGGTTCCCAGCTCTGAGGCAGTCACACCAGCAAAGCGAACACGAAGATTGGACCATCCCAAAAAGAGAGATAGTCCTTTCACTTCAGGGTAAGCTCTGGTTCCGCATAGTACGTTGCTGAAGTGCTTCGTGGTAAGCCTGATATTTATTATTAGTAGAATTATGGAGTGATTTTAGCAGGCACGAGGGAGTGGGATGGAATTGCCAGCTTGGACTCTGCTTATACTGATCCAAGCATGAAACCGTCCTGCTGGGTTTCATGGGGACAGGAATATTGTGCAAGGGAGTATCTCATCCCCTGCAAAAACAGTCACTAAAGACCAGAACAAGGGCAGAATCCTCAGTGTCATCTTCCCCTCATTGCCCCATGAGAGCAACTTAAAGAGATGGACGATTACCTGGTGGCGGGGAGCAGGTCCCCCCATGTTTGGCAGCGTACCTAAAGGACCTTCCCTGCTCTCTGCATCGCACTCTGTGTATTACTGTCCCCACCCAAAAGTGCAGAGATCACAAGTCATTGAGCTATCCCTCATTAATGGAGAACTTAGAGAAAGATTAAATGGGAGTTAATGTCTCATTCGTAATGTTCTTGATCTCTTGTAGCTGCTTCTGGGTCCTTTCCTGCTCTTTCAGACTGAGGTGGGGTAGGGGAGCAGTGTCGCGCGTCCACGTTTGGCAGTACTGGTTGCGCAGTCCTTCCACCTGGGCATCCAGTCTCACAGTGCTGGGTGAGACGGTCCCGTTCTTGCTACGGCACCGTCCCAGCCCACTTGTGAATTACTTCTTTCCGCTTCCTGTCCTGTCCCATAAATGCTATATGCAAACATATTATTACAGGGCTGCAGAAGCAGCTGGATTCCGGCCATTTATCTAAATAACCCATTGAATTTGATCTTTCGGATTCTTTTACCAAAGCCAAAAAACCAGAGTGTGCCTCCTGGTTGAAAACACTGCATCTGTAAGAGGAGGGGGTGTTTTCAGTGCCCTGGTGCTTGCAGTTAAAAAGGTTCCTTCTCATAACTGTTGTCTTGAGGGTGAGCTACCAATACAGTTATGTCTGCAGCTTCAGGGGGGCTCACTCTTCTCTTGGAACTCAGCACGACTCTGCTGAAACCGGTGGGGTTAAACTGTAAGCTTTCTGGGACACTGTTGAAGTTTTGTTTTCTAAACAATGCTAAACTTGCTTGTGATTTGCAGCACTTCTATGGAAAAAATGGAAAAGAAATAACAGAGAAGTGCAAAAGGGCTGTTATCTCAGAAGTCAGTTCAGAGAGTTTGCCAGCCGTTATTTGCTAATGAGGAGTAACTCCTTAGATGTGCTGGGCTGGTTTGGTTTGGTTTGTGCAGTCACAGTGCTCTGGCGTTTAAAAATCTCATGTCCAGTTTGAGCTAGGGGTGTTTTTTTAACTTGGGGAGCCACGGACCTGTGTGTAATGAGCGTCCCACCATGTCACAGCGATGGTCCGTAAGGCAAAGGGTGGTTGAAACCCCACGTGTCCCACTGCAATGGCTCTCTGAAAAGGGGGGTTCAGAGAAGGCACCTTGTGCCCTGAGAAGAGAGTTTTTCCTTTGTGCCTCACACCAAGCGTCCTCTTTCTCTCTCCTTACTGTGTAGTGCTAACTTTCTATTTTAGACACTTAACCGCAGTCAAGAGGTGGGACAAGGCTCTGGGAGCCAAATTCTGAATTAATTTTGCATAAACAGGGCTTTCTGCTGACACTTAAAAGATATTAAATAAAAGCTCAGCAATGGGGTGCTTGAGCTTCCACGCTGAACTTAAGTCAGGTCTTGTCTAATCTTCCTTTTCTTGAGTATGCTGTTAGATACATGCTGTCTCTCGGTATTTTATTTTTTTTAACTGAAGTTGTTCTTGAGGTACAGAGGTCCAATCTCAAGAGTCAGGCCGTGGTTTGGAAGATGTGTTGGATATGCAAAACATCACATTCATATGGCCAGTTATTTGGCGCTGTAGGTTTAAAAGAGGGTTCAGTTACGCTTATTTTATTTAGAGTTGTGGTGTGTTGTTGGGTTTTTGTTTTGGGGTTTGTTTTTTTAAATGGCATCTCTCACCAGCAGAAAATAACATGACTGCAGTTGAAATAGCAATTCCAATATTTCAGTTGCCTAAAGATTCTTCTTTGGGATTGGCAGTTCTGCCATGGATATAAGCCAGAGATTGCTGCTTGTGCCGAATTTTTTAGCTCTTGGTTCAAATAGTTTTGTTTCCTTCCTGCAGAGATCTGTGTTGGTTTTATTATCTGTCCCCAAAAACTCAATCACTCCTTAATGTTTTAATTGTGTACATTCACTTGTTGAATTGCACTATATTGCAATAATGCAGGTTTCTTAAATTGAGTAGTGATAACTATAGGTAATCTTACTATTAGCATTAATGTTGAAATTGTGTGTGTTTGTACGGACAGGGATAATAATTTTGGATGCTTTTGGCAAATTCAGTGCCTCAAAACTGTTTGAAAAGGAGACGCTGCCACGGGTTGTACTTGAGCACTCGAATATAGAAGCATATAAAAATAATTACTCTGCTTTGGAAAATCTTCTCTTTCCTTCCCACCTGCCAGTAGGCGCTTCCCTCTTGTTGTTATGGATGGCCTTATTAAAACTGCATAACGATATCTGTTACCAATCCCAAATGCAGTGAAATCTGAAAGTTCACCCTCCGGTACATGATGTATTTTAGTGTTATGTTTAGTGCTTTATAATGATACACTTTCTGTTGCCCGTTGCAAAGGTGAATGCCCCATGCTGGAAATAACGTGTGCTGAGCTCCATATGCTGCTCTGCCAGCCCATTTTCTTATTTCCCTTTTACAGGTTAGAAACAGAGTCATTCTTGTGAGCCAACATATTTATAAACCATGAAAAAGCAAGGAGGCTTCTCTTGTGTTTTCCCCCAGCAGGTGTGTGAGGTGAGGTGCCCTTTGCGTGGCAAAGTATATTTTGGAAGGGAGGGGGTTGCACGTCCGATGGGGTGTTGTCTGATGTGCTGGCGCTGGCCAGGGGGGTGAGACATGTCTGTCCTGTTGGCGGCGAGAAGCAGCCGCGGCAGGAGATGTGTGAAGTCCTCTCAGCCAAGCACAGCGCACCTTGCCATCCCTGCTGTGGTGGAGGAGCCCCGGCGTGCGGGATTCCCCTGCAGCCCACGGAAGGGTTATGTGCCCGAAAGGGCTTGTCCTGCTTTCAGCTGGGCACGGTGCGCGTCCCGAGCCACGAGCTCGGGATGCTGGGGACACCTCCGGCGGAGTTGGAGGGTGATGGAGCGTGGCTGGCCCTCTGAGGGGATGCTCGGTCGGCGTCCCTTCCACCTGCCCACCATGGGCTGTGCTCTGAGCTCAGCCCAGCCTGGAGATGTTCAAGGGGAAAAGGCTGGGCACGGTTCGACTCGTGACTTTTGGTTTATTGCCCTCGTGTTGTTTGACTGCCTTTGGAAGAGGCTGCGGGGAGTGGGTGGGAAGGGGGAACACCCCACCACCCTGTGCCCCGGCTGCCTTCGGGGGTCGGTGCCAGTGATGGGGTTTGCAGAGTCGGGTCTGTATGTGTCCGTCTGTCTGTGTGCGCTTCCCTTCGGGTGGTGGTCCCCCCCCCCCCCCCCCCCCCCCCGCTTTGCCTCCCGTTCGCCGCGGAACCGGGCGGGACGGCGGCGCGATTGGCTGCCGGCTGCAGAGACCAGCCCGAGCCGTGGCTCACACTCACACACACCGCGCGGCACACAGCATACGCTCACATACAGCACACAGGGCACACACACAGCGCAGAGTACACAGCACCCATAACACACTCACTCATTCTCCCACCCCGCCGCCTCTCCGCGGCGCCGCCGCTCTCCATCGCAGCGAACGCCCCTCACCGGGACGGGCGGTTTGTTCCGCGGCGCCTTCCTCCGCACTGCCTCATATTTTTTTTTCTTTTTCTTTTTCCTTTTTTTCTTTTTTCTTTTTTTCTTTTCTTTTCTTTTTTTTTCTTTTTCTTTTTCCTTTTTTTCTTTTTTCTTTTTTTCTTTTCTTTTCTTTTTTTTTCTTTTTCTTTTTCCTTTTTTTCTTTTTTCTTTTTTTCTTTTCTTTTCTTTTTTTTTCTTTTTCTTTTTCCCCCCGAAGAGGAAATCCTCCCCCTCCGCGATTTATTAGCGCAGCCCCATCCGCCCCCCCTGCCGCCGGCGCGCGGATCCACCTCCCTTTTGGGGCGGGGGTCCGAAGCAGCGGCCCCAAGGGAGGGGTATTTACGGGGGGGAGGTCCGGCGCCCGCCCGGCCGGTTCGGGGCGGGGTGGGCATGGCGGCGGCGACCCGCTGGGCGCTGTGCCTGTGCCTGGGCTGGGGCTGCCTCTGCCTGGCGCTGGGCGACGCGCTGCGGGCGGGCTGGGCCGGGCTGCGGCGGCGGGGGGCGCGGGTCGGCCCGGGGCGGCGGACGGAGACGGAGGAGCGGCAGCAGCAGCCGCGGCGGCGACCTGAGGCGGGGGACGAAGTGTCGGAGCACATGCTGCGGCTCTACGACCAGTACAGCGGCGGAGGGCGGGCGGCGGCGGCGCGGCCCCGGGACCCGTCGGGGCAGCTCCGTCGCGGCAACACGGTGCGCGGCCTCCGCCCGGTGGCAGCAGGTAAGAGCGGGGACAGGCGGCACCGGGAAGGGCAGGGGAGGGAGTGGAAGGGGCGGCGGCGGCCGCTCGCACCGGGGGGAGGCTGTGCCCGCCCGCGGGGCTCTGGTTCTGCAAAGACACGGAGGTCCCCGACGGTATCGCAGGTGGCAGCGCTCACCCCGGGTCTGCTGCGGTGCCCCGGGAAGGGGGGGGGGGGTGAAAGAAGGGTTGGAAAAGCAACACGTCCTGCAGCAGCCGTTGTGTATTTTAGGGTATAGTGTTTGACTTTGTCACCTGTCTTTTAATTGCCGGTGTGTCCCTTCAGCTCCGCTGTGCAGTGTCCGAGCGCTGCGTGAGGGAAGCAGGGTAATTAACATACCCTCTCCAAAGTAGCCTTTCCGCAGAGTTTGGCCGTGTGTCAGTTCTGCTGAACCCAAGGGTGGATTCGCGCATGGTAGAGCAGTGATGCCTTTTGGCCGTCCTTGAGAACCATCTACGGAGTACGCATCTGGAGGCGCTGGTGACAGTAGCAGCAGTTTGGGGCACAGGCAGGTGGCTTTAGTCGAAGCATAATTTGTTCACAGTAAATACTGCATCTCAATGTCTTTGGCAGTGGCACTTAGATCTCTCCATGATGGCAGGCTGGCACGTGCAGGTAGATTTATGAAAATGTGAAGTCGTTTTTCGTAAAGGGGGGGTGGGGTGTATTTGACATGGTAGCATCCTAAAAGAACTCCCCTAGCAGAAAGGGAAGGTGGCATTGTTTTGGCGCTGCATCCCCCGACTCCACTGTTCTGCTGTTTGAGCATCTGACCGGGGCTAAATGGAAATGCCAGAACACAAACGCGACCCTCGCTGCGATATGCTTCGCAAATCCCCTGCATCCCAAGAACTTGCTGTTAGCATGACAACTGTGATGCCATACATGGCAGCCCAATTTGCCTGTCTCTTGGTTTTCACTGCACTAGTGGATTGACCCAGTGGCTTTTTCGCTGAGCAGCATCTCTCAGTAGAGCTGAGTGTTGTCTGGGAGTTTGTGACCTGCACTGATCCTTCCTCTCCCCAAAAACCGAGAGCTGGGTGCCAGACTTCCCTTAGGTTTCTTTGCGAGTCATCACTTCTGATTCTTCAAAGGCTATGTTGTCTATTGCAGGATAGCTCTGCACACAGATCAAATACCATGGATAATTGAATGGCTTTGGTGTCTTAGGATTCAGCCCTACTAATGCTCTCCATCATATATTACTGTGCCTATTTCTGTCCACAAGACGGGCTTTAGAGGCTAGAGGATGGAGAGCTGGGACTCCCCAGCTGCTCTGTAGGAGCAGCTCTCCTGTCTTTCTAATGTGACCATTCTTTGCAATGTGAAGTCTAATGCACATCGCTTTCTTCTGAAATAAGCAGTTGCCACTACAGGAGGGAAAGGTATAATCAGGAAAAAAAAAAGAGGGGGGTATAACCCCAGCAGAGTGATTTTTGTGCCTTTAAGCATATCTGATTAAAGATATTTATTGTTCTAAACCTAGAAGGCCTTTGGTTGAAATCCCATCTCTGTGGTCTTTCTGACACGTTTTTTGTGTCACATTGAAAGTATTTATACTCTCACTTGACATTGGGTGGCAGCAGTCCTGTAAACACAGTATTCACTAATCCCTTTCCTCCTCCTCCACTGCTTTCACAGTTCAAGTGCCAAAGCAATAAATTGGAAGTGGTTATGTTTTTTGACACTTTTATAAGTATTTATGCAAAATATTTAACCAGTTAGCTGTTGTCTTTCTCTCGCCGTAGGCGGCAGCAGCAGCTCGTTTTGTATGGTTATCAATGGCAGAAAAGCACATTTCCAGAAAACCCTTAGATCAAATGTTCTTGGGGGCAGTGGAGGGAGCAAAAACGTTTTTTTCTCATTTATGACTTCTTCCATGTGCCCGACTGCCTGGCCAGCCCTGCGACAGATGCGGCACATCCGCATTATATCCCTTTCGAGGTAGTCTGTTTCCAGATCCTCTGCTCTGACTCTTGCTCTCCTCGGCTGCAAATTTCAATCTCCCCCAGGCTTCTCCTTGTCCTTAATGTGGCTGTCTCAGTTAAATTAATAAACGGTGTTGCCGTTACTCCTTCAGCACGCTTTACTGTCCCTGCTGCCTGCCCTTTCAGGAGATGGCTTTTTGTCTGCAATGAGCAGAACTTCGCTGAGGCTCTGCCTGTTTCTTCTGCATCAACAGCAGGAGGTCTTGAAGGAAATCTTTTAAGTGGTTTCATTTGCAGCTTAACCATACCTTTTGCAATTAAATTGTATCTATTCAGGAGAGAAACTTGTTTCTTTTCTGAAACTCAGTGCTCAAATGTGGCTGTGAAACTTTGCTGTCCCCTCTTTTCCCCTGGAGGGCTTCTGGCTCTTCTGCAGCACACCGGAAAGGCCTTTCCCAGAGCTCCCAGGTGACCCACCAGGCAAATTTTTGAGACCCTGTAAGATAAGAGCATTGTGTGATGAGACCGAGAACTGGCAGGATCTGTTGAAACTCATCCCTGTTTCTAGTCCAAGAACAGCGGTGTTGCGTATGGCAGCTGCGGACAGTCGACAAGAAAGAACGAGGACATGATTAATAAGAAGCAGCAACCTAACAACTGTGAAATGTAAGTTTCTCTTTGTGTGGCTCAGTCCTCCGAGGGGAGAGGGCGAGAGCTTCAGCCCTGCGTGGGCACCTCTGAAGTCTCTGTCCTGTGCTGACCTGGGGTCTCTCTCACGTGCGCCGGATTTCACGGTGAGGCTGGATCATTAGCGGTTTGTTGTTTGGGCTGGGGGGGGGGGGGTTGGCCTTTGATTTTGACGAACGTTCATGTGATCTTCTACTCAGGAAAATTTGTTTTCCGTTAATCTTGCTAAATTATCTCAAAACACAATTGTTCAGTTTGAGTCACTCAAGAAAGAAACCTTTGATACCCGGGACAAAGCTGAAAGAAACTGCCGGCCCCGGATCCATTGAAGGTGAAGTAAAGGATGCACGTCATTCACAGCGTGGCTGGTTACGTTCCAGCAGTGTTCCATCTCATTGACTTAACTGCTCTAATTTGTTTCTATGTATTTGAGTCAAAGGATGTTCAGCCCGTGATTTCTGTGGCAGCCGTGTTGTTGTGGTGGGACATTTCTGGGACAGCACTAGCAGCCCTTGTCGTGCACGGGCCAAGCTGCACAGCGAGCTCTGCTTCGGTAAAAATCGTAAGACGGAGTCTTTGCCTGTTCTTTACCTGCGGGTACCACAGCAGTGCGCGGTTTTCCATCCTTTGTGCCTCTAAAGAAGACAACTGGGAGGAAGGTCGGATGCTACGTGAGTTAGAGCCGAACACTTTGACAGTTCTGGCAAGCGTGGTCTTGACCTGTGGTCGAGTCTGTGCACCACTTTCTGCACAGGACTGTTCTTTTCTCCTGCCGGTTAGCGAAACCACTGAAGGACGAGACCTCCCTGGCTGATAGAAATCTGCTTACCTTCAGTGCTTCCCGTAGAGGTGCGCTGATCCGCAGCTTCTGCGGCTCGGGATCTGGAGGAAAGATACAGCGTGGAACAAATGAAAGAGAGCAGAAAGATAAAAGCCTCAAACGCAAGACTAAGTTTGCTTTTGAAAGCGCTTTTAATCATAGCATCGCTAAAGGAACATGTCTTGCAAATGAGTCATTTAACAAACTCTCCTTTAATTGGAGGGTCCCTCTAATGATGTTATAGTAAAGCTATACAGTCAGAAATTACTTTAAACACTTTTTTATTGACTGAATTTCAAGTAATTTTAGGTATTACACCTGCCCCCGGGCCAATTCTTGTGGTTTAAGAACTATGTTCTCCTCCTTTTCAAAACGCCTTTCTTTGCTTTGTTGTGGTACGAAATGCCCATGCAAACAGGGGAAACCAAAAACTGTGCCGGGAAACCAGCAAGTCACCGGCTGCCATCGGCCTGTAAAAACCAGTACGGGCCAAATTCTCGCTTCTTTGAGCCCGAGTAGCATTAAGGGTCTTTTGTAAGGAGAGCTTTAACAGCGTTGCGGCAGGAGATGGTGAGAGTGTGGCAGCTGACCCGCTGCCACCAGCTGATTTGGAGTTAATCATGGCCATGAGGAGGAGCAGAGTCAGCTTTTCACCTTCCCCTTCCCAGATCCATGTACTTTATATTGATGCAGCCTCCTTACTTGCTTAGCTCATGCTAGCTTCGAGTTCAATATGGTGTTTTAGTTTTCAGACCTGCTGTGGTCTTTCTGCTTAAAACATGCAGAAGAGAGATCGTTTGCCCGCTGTGCAGCACACGCACGATGTGCAATGTGCGTATTTGTGGTTTTCATATCACAATGTCCATGTGTAAGTTAGATCCTGAGCGTGCACCATCTCTGCTTCTTGAAGTTCTTTATTTAAGTAGCTGACAGCTTTAATCGGAGTGGTGGACTTTTTACATTTTTTTTTTATATCAAGTTACTAGCTCCTATGACCTTACCTGCTTTGCTCAAAAATTCTATAAAACCAGTTTGGCACCAAGTCCCGTGCTCTTTAAAAAGAGAGAGAACTGGATCCTATATTTTTCTTTTGCAAAATACTCAAATGGGTAGGGGGAAGCAGCAGTCAAGTATGAGCAAAGTTGGGAGAAAAGGAAGAAATCTGACTGCCGAATTTGTGTTCGTGTTCTGGAACTTGTTCCCATTTCCAGCTCTGAGTGAACTTTTGTAGCTGGGCCGCGACCCCTTGAAAACAAAGTTTTACAACGGAAACACTGATGCATTCTTAACCATGCGCTGGCACAAGGGCACTGCTTTAATATCTCATTTAAATGATGGCTAATGATGACTATATAACTAAATAGTCCTCGTTATTGCATCCTTTTTCACCCGTGGGGTAGATTTGGCAGTCCATAAAAACATCAGTGCGTCATCTATAAAGGTAAACACACCACATGTTAAAGGACTTGTTCCAGCTTACTGATGGCTGGAAATGCCCCTTGTAATGGGGATGTGTTCACGAGGGTGATGTCAGTCTCCACAGACCTACTGCTTTTCTGTAAAATCAAGGTAATTTAATGTCAGTGACGGGCAATCTGCGCAGCTGTGGGGTATTGCAGGAAGGTGAGGAAGCCGTGCCCCCTGAAGATCAGTGGGTACGAGCACTGCAAGCGGGGTTTGCGGTCTGGGGCTATGAGCTGGCATGTCTGATGGCCTGCACGGTGATGGCACAGCCCAGCGTGGCAGCTGGGAGATAACCCCCCTGTGCAATGGGAGTACGGCTTTTCTGCTTTAGGCCTGCAGAGACCATACCTCCCCTCTCCCCCCTGTCCCGGAGAGCTCTTGTCGCTTCTGCAGGAGACTGGGGAAGTGATGCTGGTCCCGTACAGCTCTGCCGTGGTTTCGTTCGAGCAAGGGGAGGGTGCACAGGTGAATAATGAGTTACGTATGGGCTGAAGAGGCCAATAAATCTGTAGCCTGTCCATTTAACTGCATGTACCTTCCAAATTACCTTCTGTGTGAATACAAGCAGTGAGATGTTCCCCATGTCAAGTACCTTTCTGCCCAGCTTGTGGCTGCTGTTCCAAAGCTCTACGCTGTAGGAGGGAGCAATGCAATGGCGCAGTGATGCTGTGCCTTGCCTGTTGTGGTTCCAAAGAGCTTGGTCATGCAGAGCTCGGTCTTGAAAACTCCTTGTCAGGCTGGGAGCAACGTACGGTGATCCCTTGAAGGTGAGCAGAGATTGCTGTTAAAGTGTGGCCTCGGAGTATCTGGAAGGTAGCAGTGTATTCCTTGCATATAGCTCTGTTGTACATGTATTTCCTTTGATTGTTTCGTCTTAAATCTTCTCCTCCTTGCATGCTTTGTTGCTGAGAATGCTTCTGTGCGTCCTGTTTTGTACTACAAAAGAGCAAAGCTGAGTTTGCAGAACTCACTTCAAGTAAGAAAGAACTACAAGACTTGGCTCAAGCAGTGATGGTTGGATAGAAATCTGCTACTCGCAGAGCTGCGGAGCGCATCAGGTCAGCCAGCCAAGTGACCGCTGCTTGAATAGTACCGAGTAGCACTGCGCACGAGTGCGGGGTTTACCAAGCAGGGCTGCTCACAGGTGGCAGACCGAGTCTCAGCAGGCAGTAAGGTGGGGGGACCCAGCCGCACGTCGGCTCTGGCAGGTGCCTGCAGTGCAGGGACACCCGGGGTTGGTGAGATCTTCCCACCGCTGCTGTGTCCTGCGAGCCAGCCCAGGCAGAGGGGGACCATCTGTCTAGCATCCCTCTGAAGGGTCCTGTTTCGGCATCAGATCCTTGTCTGTGTCTGCAACAGACCATTTCTTGTCTGGGAAATCGCCACAAAAAAAGCTGCTGCAAAGCTGTTGTTTTCACCAGTTTTGTTTGACATTGAAGACATGAGAAAAAAGGCTATTGTGGTGCCACGATATTCTAGGGTATAGGTTTCCACGCCAGTGTTTTACTTTCTTTCACCCACAAAGCTGACTTCATCCTTCTGGACTAATAGAGGGCTTTGTTGCAAGGAGATCCTGTGGCCTTTGGGACCTTAAAGGTCTGGTTATGGAGGACAGAGTGCCCAGAGACCTTGGCTGGGCTCAGTCGGTCTGCCTTTTCCCACTGGTTCTGCGCTGTGGTTGGTGGGCTTCACCCTGCAGTTTGGCCCCCTCCTCCCTCTGTTTAACATGGGGCTGTTGATGGCGGCATCCTAGGAAATAACATTTGCTGAACGTGGCAAGGTATTAGAATTAAAGCCCTGTTCAGATTTGGCTTGGTGTTTTGTTTGGGGTTCATTGGGATTAGCGAGGGGGGAGATCGGTCAACTGGACTGTCTATACAGGAGGAGTTACCGGTGTCAGTCATGGTAAAGACTGAAGCCTCGGCTCCCGTCAGTCAGTAAAAGATCACTGGTGTCAGCAGTGCAGGCTGGATGAGGCTCAGGGACAGCTTCCTGCATCACGACGGCATTTGGTTAGTTGCTACTCCATGCCTCCTGATGTCAGTGAAAAGTTTAAACTATGCTCCTGACCTTGGCTGATAGTTTAAACTCCGCTATTGTAAGGACAGATTTTCAGCAGTTTCTGCCCTCTGGGGGATTAAGGACAAAGTTTCATGTACATGAAATGAAATTTTCCTGAGGAGAAAATGTATTTATAGATATTTTAAAGCTTGAATCTTTCTCAATCTGTCTGTCATTTTTAGGGGTAACGCTTATTTTGCCTGGGGAACGCTTATTTCGGTGCATTGCTCACACCTGCGAGTCGGGTATCGCCATCACGCGACAGATGCATTTGACACGGTGTTCCGAAGTTGTGACCAGAAACGTGGGTCCCGAAGTTGGATTTTTCTGAGCCGGACGCCAGCAAATCCGTAGACATCCGTGCTGGCCACTAGTAACGGGTTTCGAGATGATTTTGCAGACTGAATGATCTGAAAACTCGTTGGAGGCGTTTGAGCTTGGAGGTCTTTCAGTAAGAGAACAGCACCACCTGCTGCAAGTACCCAGTCTTGGGTGCAGCATTAAATACAAAGAGTGGCTTCTGGAGTTTTGGTTTTCGTCAAAACTATATATTCCTCCTGTGTCTGTTTGACGCCATCTAGGGTTTCTTTATAAACAAAAGCAGCTTGTTTTGTGTTCCACTACAATACACCAATTCAGAACAGGCAGTATTTGTGAAGTGGGATTCTTACTAAAAATTAAAACCAAAACTTGTCATTCAACATACAGCAGTGATTCAAACAGTAACTTCTTTTAACAGGTGCTCACAAGACATCGTAAATTCTGGTTGCTGAGACTGATGAACTTAGTGCTCTGCCAAATTACATATTAACCTTGTTATATTGGTGATTAGAAACCAAGCAGAGGTCAGGTCCTCGTGTATGCTTAGTGCAAATGTCATAAACAGCTGGTTTTGGCTTGAGGAATTAAAAGCAGGATTGAATTCAAAGAAAATCTAGTTCCCCAGGCGTAAGTAATAGCTAGAAATTGAATGGGTTTGGTACGTTAATGTTCAGCTGTTGGGAACTTACCTGTGTGATCCACCGTCAGGTTGGGCTGAATGTGTAAACATTCAGGTGTCTTCCCTAAAAGGTTTGGCCTTTTTTTGCCCTGCGTCACTGAGAAAAGCGTATGTTGCTTTTTTCTCTAGTTTCATGAAGCAGTGCGTGTGATATATTGGGAAGAAGGGGTCTGTCTTTCTAGTGAGACCGATTCTTGCTTTTCTAACGTATCAGTTAGAATATTGATGAGGAAAAAATGTTTAGAAGAGGCAGCTGCTCAGATGGGGTGGGGATGGGGAGGCAGAGGGAGAATACCGTCTTTTTATGCGCTTACCTGAATGGCATTAGCAGTTGGGATATCGCAGGCTGGAAGCACGGAATGTCACCCAGGATGTCAAGCTGTCAAAATCTCTGAAAGATCCGTACTGGAAATGTTTCCAGTTGCTTGGGCAGGGGACTTCTTAAAGTGTTTTGAGGGTGGAAGCGGGGAGGCTGTTCTTCCTTAGTCCATGGGTATCTCTACGCTTGTCGTTGCTTGGAATGAGAAAAAAAAAAAAAAAAGAGCAAAACTTTTTAAATGGTAACTTCTCTTCAGCCTCCAGAGAGGGTTTTGACATGCTATGATGTCAGAGAAGCGTTTGACCTCCGTGTTCCCTTGTTTTCCTAACATCTTTGGTTGTTTCCAGCTGTTTGGGGGGCTGCAGACCATACAGTTTCTTAAATATGTTTGGCTTTTCCATACAGCCTGGTTTTCTAGCTCTCAATAGCGCCTTAACGTTTGGGTCTGTATTCGTCTCACTCTGAAGGACAGGCATAACTGCAGTCCAAGCAGGAAATTTTAAAGCAAAAATTAAACCTTACCCCCAGGGCTTGCTGTTGCACCCTGCTGGGGATTGAAGCGGTCACCCATCTGTTTTCACGGATGGGCCTGTGCTGGGCATGCATCGTTGGATTTCTGCAAGGCACCTGTGGTTGTGTTGACTTCTCTCATTTCACAGCTGTGGAAACCCCACTGTTCCCCGCACCTCTCCTAATCCGTACAGCGACATCCCCCACCACAAAGAAGGATTGTCCTTGGCTTGTTTCCCTCTGCACCAGGGCAAACGGGTGTGTTCTGCCACCACTACCACCCCCAACCCCAAGACTTTGGGTTGGCTTTCTTTTGGTTTTGGGGATTTCTCTAGTACTGTCCACCTACCTTGTGCTATACTAGTAAATACTTTCTAACTCAGACTGCTGTGAAAATTGATGAAATGTCTTAGGTGGAATGACTAAATTTACCCAGGGTAATTGAAGCAGTCCTGGGCCTGATTTTTCTAGAGGGAAAGTTCAGTTGTGATTAGTGTCTGACTTTAGCCAGGAGGCTGACAGACCAGCTTGTGTGTCCTTAGCTCATTGTAGGTGGTAAATGGTCTCTTTCTCCAGAGCTGACATCCAAGCCTTAAAAATGATTAAGCAGTCATTCTATCCTGGTGTTTCTTCTTCCCACCTCTCTAGAGGAGAGCCACATCCCTTCTTTGTGGGCAAGGCTGTTGTCAATAACTTTACACTTCCTTCTGTGCCGAACTCTAACTGTGCTGTTGCAAAGGACTCAGTTGTGAAGACCCAGTTGCACGTGCAGAGGTCACTGACCGCCTGAGGGGCCGATAAATCTGTCTTACTGTAATGGAGGAATCATTACTATCAAGAGGAAACATCCTTTGCAACACAGGATTTCAGTTTGACTTTTCATTTAGCTTTTGAAATATGTAGTACTTTCTGTGTTTGCATACCTCTTTTGCATCCTGATATACATGGGCAGCTGTACTGAATGTTACATGGGTTTGGGTCCGTCTTTAATAGTCTCTTTGACATCTTTGCAAGCTAAGAGTAAATGCCACCCAGGCCCCGAAGTCCCTGTAGGATCATAGTGGAGCAGAGCGGAAGGTTTAAAGGAACCAGGTCAGCTTTTTTTTGGGTTGAACAGCTTGGCAATCAGAGCTTCAGTGACTGTTCTCAGTGTTGCCACAGGCTTTCAGGTGTATTGCCAAGAATCACGCCCCGTTCGAATCCAGGCTTTTCCTCTTCCTCACTGCCACATCGAGCCCCTACTAGTTGGGAAGCAAATCTTTTCTTTTCAGCTGAGGCTGTGGCTCGAGAGGATGATGGAAGTTTGCAGATGATCCAGTGCCCCATGAAGCTGGTGGGAGCCTTTCTGCAGCTTCAGCGAGGTCTGGGCTTCGGCATGGTTCAGTGCCACTGATGTCCCATTGATGCCCCAGTTGTCCTGGACAAAGAAAGACCATTCTTTAGTCAGGTGTCCTGGTTCCGGCAGGGATGGGGTTAATTTCCCCAAGGATGGGAGAGGGCACAGGTATTCCACACCATGTGAGCCATGCCCCAGCGGTAGGGGGGAGCTGCCGGGGGGAGGGGGCAGGAAGTCGCTGCTCAGCGCGGGCTGCGGAGGCGCGGGTCCGTGTCTGGTCGGTGAGGGCGGTGCCCTGATTGCGTTTGTATATTCCTTTATCCGTGTTATTGTTACTGTTTTCTCTTCCCTTTGCTGTTCTGTTAAACTGCCTTTATCTCAACCCACGAGTTTTGCCTTTTTCTTCCTATTTCCCCCCCACAGCTGTGGGGGGTTGGGCGAGCGGCCGCGTGGTTTGTTGCTGCCGGCTCAGGCCAAACCACAACAGTCCTTTTTGGCGCCCAACGTGGGGCTCGAGAGGGTTGAGATAACGACAGATCCGACCCGAGATTGTTAACACGAGTTTGTTATATATATTTCTTATATTAGTTAGATAATAGCTGGTTACAATGTTGCTTCGTTTGTTTGCTTGGCTGTGTTATGTAAATTCCTACGTGCTCTATGTACTCCCCGTGATGGTGTTTGTTACCTCAAGGAGAGGGATCAGGATTATCATTTTGCTGTCCTGTGCGATATCAGCGTATGATATGATAACATCACTGCTCAGGTCGCTGTGTTGGGGTATTTATACGGTATTGCTGTCCTGCCCATACCTTGGTCGCTGTCTCTCAGAATTTATTAATAATCGCACCCAATCTATGGGGGAAACAGGGGGGGATATTTTCCCCGGCTCTTTCGCCCCCCTTTTCTCCTTCGGGCCAGGTTTTGAGAATTTCGGATATCCTCTGGATGCTCAAACCAGTCTGGTCCTATTGCTATGTCTCCTGAATGTGTTTCAGGTCTTGTTCAGGGTTAAACAACTGTTTAAGACCACCACCCAGAGATCTTCCCCGAGGCTGGATAGTCAGGGGTGGCATGGCATGTGGGACAACATGGGCAGGTATCTAGAGAATTTCTCGCCTCCAATGTTTTGGGACTTCACCCCCGAACAACTACAGGACCCTGATAAAGTGGTAGAATTTTTAAAAGGAAAATGCCGTGGCTATTCCAGAGATGCACAGCTCATTGCACTGTGCTGGGCCCTGGCCAGTATCTACCAAACACTGCTCGGTATTATGCAGCACCCTCAGGGGAAAGAGGGGGAAACCAAACCAGTAGGCACTGCAGCTGTCCCAACCCCTGCGACAGACAATGCAGCTACTCCCACCCCGGTGGCAGGCCCTGTGGCCACTCAAGCCCCTGCGGCTGACACTGCAGCTATTCCAACCCCTGTAGCAGACGATGCAGCCGCTCCAACCCCAGTGGCGGACACTGCAGCTGAACCGGACAACCAACCCGTGCCCGTATCAGTTGCTCCTGTACAGAAGAAGAAATACACCAAGAAATCAGTTCGCTTAGTTAGGGATGATGATGAACCAGGGCCATCAAAGAAAAGGGAGGAAGAGATGGAACC
The DNA here is from genome assembly GCA_017639485.1 of Pluvialis apricaria. Classification (NCBI taxonomy): domain Eukaryota; kingdom Metazoa; phylum Chordata; class Aves; order Charadriiformes; family Charadriidae; genus Pluvialis; species Pluvialis apricaria. The sequence goes on from CM030010.1 coordinate 85,004,703, forward strand.
AGAGATAATCACCCAATCTCTATCCCTGAGTGAGCTGAGAGATATGCGAAAAGATTTCAGCCGACTTCCGGGCGAGCACATTGTCACCTGGCTGCTCCGATGCTGGGATAATGGGGCCAGTAGCTTGGAATTAGAGGGCAGGGAAGCCAGGCAGCTGGGATCCCTGTCTAGAGAAGGGGACATTGACAAGGCGATTGGGAAGAAGACACAAGCCCTCAGCCTCTGGAGGCGACTCCTGTCAGGTGTGAGGGAAAGGTACCCCTTCAGTGAAGACGTTGTATGCCGTCCGAGCAAGTGGACCACCATGGAAAAAGGTATCCAGTACCTCAGGGAACTAGCTGTGCGGGAGATGATTTACTATGACCCAGATAACGCGCAGTTACCCACAGACCCTGATGAAGTCCAGTGCACAAGGCCCATATGGCGGAAGTTCGTACGGAGTGCACCATCATCGTATGCCAACTCCTTGGCAGTGATGGAATGGAAAGGTGAAGAGGGACCAACGGTGGATGAGGTGACTGGCCCAGAGGCTCCGTGCATCCTTGGCATAGACTATCTCAGGAGAGGATACTTCAAGGACCCGAAAGGATACCGGTGGGCTTTTGGCATAGCTGCTTTGGAGACAGAGGAAATTAAACAGCTGTCTACGTTGCCTGGTCTCTTGGAGGACCCTTCTGTGGTAGGTTTGTTGAGGGTCAAAGAGCAACAGGTGCCGATTGCTACCACGACAGTGCATCGGCGGCAATATCGCACTAACTGAGATTCTCTGATCCCCATCCATATGCTGATTCGTCAACTAGAGACTCAAGGAGTGATCAGCAAGACCCGCTCACCCTTTAATAGTCCCATATGGCCAGTGCGAAAATCTAATGGAGAGTGGAGGTTAACGGTGGACTATCGTGGTCTGAATGAAGTGACACCACCGCTGAGCGCTGCCGTGCCAGACATGCTAGAACTTCAATACGAACTGGAGTCAAAGGCAGCCAAGTGGTATGCAACAATTGATATCGCCAATGCATTCTTCTCAATCCCTTTGGCAGCAGAGTGCAGACCACAGTTTGCTTTCACTTGGAGGGGTCTCCAGTACACCTGGAATCGACTGCCCCAGGGGTGGAAACACAGCCCCACCGTTTGCCATGGACTAATCCAGACCACACTAGAACAGGGTGAAGCTCCGGAACATCTGCAGTACATTGACGACATCATCGTATGGGGCAACACAGCAGAAGAAGTTTTTGAGAAAGGGGAATAGAATAGTTGAAATCCTTCTGAAAGCTGGTTTTGCAATAAAACGAAGTAAGGTCAAGGGACCCGCACAGGAGATCCAGTTTTTAGGAATAAAATGGCAAGATGGACGCCGTCAGATCCCGATGGATGTGATCAACAAAATAGCAGCTATGTCTCCACCAACCAGTAAAAAGGAAATGCAAGCTTTCTTAGGTGTTGTGGGTTTTTGGAGGATGCATATTCCAAATTACAGTCTGATTGTGAGCCCTCTATATCAAGTGACCCGGAAAAAGAATGACTTTAAATGGGGCCCTGAGCAACGACAAGCCTTCGAACAAATTAAGCAGGAAATAGTTCATGCAGTAGCCCTGGGGCCAGTCCGGGCAGGACAAGATGTCAAAAATGTGCTCTACACCGCAGCCGGGGAGAACGGCCCTACCTGGAGCCTCTGGCAGAAAGCACCAGGGGAGACTCGAGGTCGACCCCTGGGGTTTTGGAGTCGGGGATATAGAGGATCTGAAGCCCGCTATACCCCAACCGAAAAAGAGATATTGGCAGCATACGAGGGGGTTCGAGCTGCTTCGGAAGTGGTTGGTACTGAGGCACAGCTCCTCTTGGCACCTCGACTGCCGGTGCTGGGCTGGATGTTCAAAGAAAGGGTCCCTGCCACACACCATGCGACTGATGCCACATGGAGTAAGTGGATTGCACTGATCACACAGCGGACTCGAATGGGAAACCCCAATCGCCCAGGAATACTTGAAGTGATCATGGACTGGCCCGAAGGCAAAGATTTTGGAATATCACCAGAGGAGGAGGTGACGCGTGCAGAAGAGGCTCCACCGTATAACAAACTACCAGAAAATGAGAGGAAACATGCCTTGTTTACTGATGGGTCCTGCCGGATTGTGGGAAAGCATCGGAAGTGGAAGGCTGCTGTGTGGAGCCCCACACGACGAGTTGCAGAAGCCACTGAAGGACAAGGCGAATCGAGCCAGTTTGCAGAGGTGAAAGCCATCCAGCTAGCGTTAGACATTGCTGAACGAGAGAAATGGCCAGTACTTTACCTCTATACTGATTCATGGATGGTGGCAAATGCTCTGTGGGGGTGGTTACAGCAGTGGAAAGAAAACAACTGGCAGCGCAGAGGTAAACCCATCTGGGCGGCTGAACTGTAGCAAGATATTGCTGCCCGGATAGAGAATCTGGTTGTGAAAGTACGTCATGTAGATGCCCACGTACCCAGGAGTCGCGCCACTGAGGAACATCAAAACAACCAGCAGGTAGATCAGGCCGCTAGGATTGAAGTGGCTCAGGTGGAGCTGGACTGGCAACACAAGGGTGAATTATTCATAGCTCGGTGGGCTCATGATGCCTCAGGCCATCAGGGAAGAGATGCGACATATAGATGGGCTCGAGACCGAGGGGTGGACTTGACAATGGACACTATTGCACAGGTCATCCACGAATGTGAAACATGTGCTGCAATTAAACAAGCCAAGCGGTTAAAGCCCCTTTGGTATGGAGGACGATGGCTAAAATACAAATATGGGGAGGCCTGGCAGATTGATTATATTACACTCCCACAAACCCGCCAAGGCAAGCGCCATGTGCTCACAATGGTGGAAGCAACCACTGGGTGGCTGGAAACATACCCTGTGCCCCATGCCACCGCCCGGAACACTATCCTGGGCCTTGAAAAACAAGTCTTATGGCAACATGGCACCCCAGAGAGGACTGAGTCAGACAACGGGACTCATTTCCGAAACAGCCTCATAGACACCTGGGCCAAAGAGCATGGCATTGAGTGAGTGTATCATATCCCCTATCACGCACCGGCCTCAGGGAAGATAGAACGATACAACGGACTGTTAAAGACTACCCTGAGAGCCATGGGTGGTGGAACTTTCAAACACTGGGATACGCATTTAGCAAAGGCCACCTGGCTAGTCAACACCAGGGGATCTGCCAACCGAGCTGGCCCTGCCCAATCAAAACTTCCACATACAGTAGAAGGGGATAAAGTCCCTGTAGTGCACATGAAGAATATGTTAGGGAAGACAGTCTGGGTTAGCTCTGCCTCAGGCAAAGGCAAACCCATCCGTGGGATTGCTTTTGCACAAGGACCTGGGTGCACATGGTGGGTGATGCGGGAGGATGGGGAGGTCCGATGTGTACCTCATGGGGATTTGATTCTAGGTGAGAATAGTCAATGAATCAAATCTTATGATGGTATGTGCTAAATAACCCAGTCACTGTGTGTCATCGTTACTATAACTGCTATCAAGGGTACTACAGTGAGAATCTCCCAAACCAATGACAGATGGACTTTGATAAAGCGGAATAAAGTGCAGCGGTGAGGTAATAAGAACTGACCTCATCAGCTGGCGCCCAGCAACTTCCTGGAGATCAACGTCTTCAACCTGCAAACTGCGGGCATGGGCCACACCGGGTACACCAGCCTCGAGCTCCAAAATGCAGCATGCACCAGTCCAGCACCACACACCATCTCGCCTGCCCTGAGAGACTGCTTTCACAGATGCTGCCCACAGTGATGGATTAAATTAACTCAATGAACATTTTAGAGGGATCGCCCATGGACGGTGGGGATTAAATCTGTATGTATATAGATGTACATATGTTTATATAAAGACAGGGGAAAGTGGTGGTAAATGATTGGGAACTGTAGGATCTGGGCATGGCGCAGATGGTATGGAATAAGGGGTGGATAATGTCCTGGTTCCGGCAGGGATGGGGTTAATTTCCCCAAGGATGGGAGAGGGCACAGGTATTCCACACCATGTGAGCCATGCCCGGCGGTAGGGGGGAGCTGCCGGGGGGGAGGGGGCAGGAAGTCGCTGCTCAGCGCGGGCTGCAGCGGCGCGGTCCGCAGCGGCGCGGTCCGGGTCCGGTCGGTGAGGGCGGTGCCCTGATCGCGTTTGTATATTCCTTTATCCGTGTTATTGTTACTGTTTTCTCTTCCCTTTGCTGTTCTGTTAAACTGCCTTTATCTCAACCCACGAGTTTTGCCTTTTTCTTCCTATTTCCCCCCCACAGCTGTGGGGGGTTGGGCGAGCGGCCGCGTGGTTTGTTGCTGCCGGCTCAGGCCAAACCACGATATCAGGACAGGTCAGCCATAGTTGCCTAAGTGCATTTTGAGAGGGAGGGGGTTGGAAATTTTACAGAAAGACCAAAACCAAAAGAGCAAAACCTTACTGAGGTGTCGCTCAAATTTCTTGATGATAAATGAAGTCTTCAGTGCATCTGTTGGCGAGCTGTGTTCTTGACCTGGTTTGTTCCCTGACATCAAAGGAGCAGTAGGAAATGTGTGAGTATTTCTGGATGGAGATAGGTACTGCGAGGAAACCAGATGGAAAGTGTGTGTGATTTACAGTCACCAGTTTACCAGCTTGGTTATTTCTCTGAATAGTGGCCTAAGCCTGTTTCCACAGCACTGCTGAAAGCTTCCCATGAACTTAATGCGTAACCTAGAAAGCAATGTGCTCAGTCCTTTCTCTGTGACGTTTTGAAATGCCCATATTCTTATCTCAGTATTTCTTCTTCTAGGGAGCCCTGAGAGCCAGGAGATGTACCTTTTTAACTTGACGTCACTCACTGAGTCGGAAAACATCTTGTCAGCTTCGTTGTATTATTATATTGGTGATCTGCTGCATGCTAAGGGGAACTGTTCCCAGTCTGGAGGCTGTTCTCGTCACGGGCAGAAGAAACCTGAAATTCAGATACATCTTTCAGTTTGGGCTTTTCCTTCTCTTGGGAACCAGACTCTCAGCCTGGGACATTTCCTAATAAATGTCTCCACTGCTTACCAGGATGTCCTTTCCTGGCAGCGGAAGGATATCACGCAGCTCCTGCACAAAGCAAAACAAAACAACGAACTCCTGATCAGTGTCAAAATGGATCTCACCAGCCACCGCCCTTGGAAAAGGGCACCTTCTCGCTATGAACCCTACATTCTGATTTATGCCAACGATTCTGCCATTTCAGAGCCAGAGAGTGTCGTCTCTAGTCTGCAAGGGCACCGTCATCCTCTGGCAAGGGTCTTTCCCAGGCCAGAAAAGCACGTGAGGAGCAGCCTCGGGAAGCGGCGGCGAAAACGCTCTGCAAATGTCCTGTTGCCCTTGCAGAATAACGAGCTTCCAGGGGCCGAGTACCAGTACAGTGAGGATGAGAGATGGGAAGACAGAAAACCCTACAAAACCTTCCAGCCACAGTTAGCGGAGAGGGCAAAGAGTAAGAAGAAGCAGAGGAAGAATCACCACCAGAAGAGCCAGACTCTCCAGTTTGATGAGCAGACGCTGAAGAAGGCAAGGAGGAAGCAGTGGAATGAGCCAAGGTACTGCGCCCGGCGCTACCTCAAGGTGGATTTTGCAGACATTGGCTGGAGCGAGTGGATTATTTCCCCTAAATCATTTGACGCCTATTACTGCTCAGGGGAGTGCCAGTTTCCAATTCCAAAGGTACGGTCTTTATTGATGCTTTTGCGCTGTCTGTTAGCGTAAACTATGCATTTTCTTTCCTGTGTCAGTAAAAGGCAGCTGGTCACCTGTTACGTGTTCGGATCTAGTAAATAAACGATATCTTTGACTCGTGCTGTGAGGAGCAGTGGTTAGAACAGCTGGTAAAAAGACAGGCTTGTAAAGGTAATCAAAAAAATACTGTATGGTATTAGGTTTTTGTCCAGAACCCAAATTGCCGTAAAACACTTCATGAATAATGCTTATGATGTGTGATCTTATTATTAACCTGTTCAATAAATATAATACAAGCCAGATCCAGAAAATTGGTTATTAGACAGTGATCGTTATGCCTCGAAGGAGTCTCGGCTGCCACAGAGACCCACGCTGGGGTCAGTCAGCATAGCACGCTCCAGCAAAAATGCGTCCCTCGTGGGGCATGACTGTCACAGTGACAGAGAGACTCCGTGGAGCTGTAGGAGCGTTTGGGACGCTCTAAGGTTAAGCACAAGACTCAGGTGAATGACTTCTGTGGTGGACCAAGCAGATCCTAAAGCAGTGGATCCTGGCCAAGCGCCTGTTGAATTATCCTCTGTTTTTTATGAGATCGTTGCATGTGGATAGCAAGAAGGGTGATGTGCTCCTCACCCCGTGACTTAGGGGGATGAACTCAGCTCCCTAAAATCAAGCGCCCAGTGTCATTATTAGCAGCGCGGACGCCCCTGGAGTCTACGGAAGCCTGAAAGTAGGATGCGGTATTTGAGGCTGGCCTAAAATGAGGGCTGTGCACAAAGAATGCCTACAGGAAATGTCAGTAAAGGCAGGGCTTTTGGTCTCACTGTAACCTCACGTTCAAGTGTCTTTATTCCTGCCATGGTGAAGCCTTAGAAGTTAGTTTTGAAATTTATGTGATATTTCAGTGGCTTAAGGACCCAAGGGAGTCACCCTTCGATGATGAGAGGTGTAGAAATGTACCCAAGGGGACGGGACCCAGAGAAGGCAAGCTGAGGAAGGCAGGAGTCTCTCTTTGAAGGTAGGGATGACTTACCTGACTACCTCCAACCGTAATGGCAGGCTTTCGGGTTTCGGATCAAAGGAAAAAAACAAAAGGTAACAGGAAGATATAGTCTCATTACCTTTGAATAGATTGCATTGGGCCTCTTACTTTATTGTTGATGGGAACCGTGCTCTGTCAAACCAGTAATTCAGCATACGGATTAGAAATTTTAAAAGTGCCAGACCCAAATTTCTTCCATTCTGACTTTATGGATGCATAAATTATGAAAACGCCTGCTGTATCCCTCTGCTTAAGGCTGGGTTAGCGTTTCCAGTTGCAGCTTTAGTTATAAAAACTTCATCGCAACCATAGAAGAGTGTTGCTCTGATTTTTGTTTAGGACAAAATGGTACACAGTACTTAAACCAGAAGAGTTAAAGTACTTCAGTTCAAAGGAATTTAAAAAAAAAAAAAATAATTTCTTCAGTTTAGCAGAGCCAAGCCCCTAAAATATCCTTCACTTAAAATGAGATACCTGTTATGGGCTACCATCAGTATTACAAAAGAAGGCATAGAGTCAAGTACACATTGGACAACCAGTGACTCTATTGGAGGCCAGTTTCAGTCAAGTTCCTTTGTATTTCTGATTCGGGGGGGGGGGGGGGGGGGGGGGGGGGGAGGAATGTGTAGCAGCCTCTTAGAAGGGCTTGATGGTGTCGTGTCCCAAGTCCAAAAGTGTTAAGGTTCTCATTTCCTAACGTTATCGGGTTTGGCTCTTTTGGCTCTCAAAGAAGTAAATGATAGTTGAGGTGTTGATGAACTCCTAGGACCTAGCACTTGGTAGAGAATAACCTTTCCAACCCAGTATCTAGAAATCTTTTTATTCATTTATGTATTAAAAAACATTTGACAGACATGGAAAATAGGTTTCTACCTTCTGAGGCAGAAAAGTGCTCTCTTAGTAGTCAATACATAGCATCTCTCTCAGGGTTAGCTGATGCCTGATGCAGGGACTGGGAAGAAGCCCCCTTGCCTGTAGGAGAGTCTGGATCAAACCTCTGATTATTCGATAATGTGCACGCTCAAGAGCAAACAAGGCTTTCTCAAAACCAGTTTCTGAATGTAGTGGTTTTAGAAGCCCTTGTTCCTGGTCTGTCCTTGCTCCCACGGAAATCTAATCCTGCCGAGAGCTGGTGGGAAATAACAAATTTAAGACAGAAAGCAAGTCTCTCTTAAAGAGTTGGGGTGAGACACTGAGAAAACAGATTCTCCAGCAGAAAAAAGCGTAATGTGTCTTCATGTAGATAAAGAAACTCTCAGAAACCAAAAGTAGGGTAATGATAAAGAGGCAGCGTAATAAAAAGGTTCCTATTCCTTGCACAGAGCCTTCATTAGCGCCTGCAACCAGAAAATCCACAATGTGCTTCATAACCTCAGGGCTTAATTCCCAGAGTAACTTCAAACTTGTGGAGAGAAATGTAATGAGCCATAGAAATGCTCCTGCAAGTAAAATGTCCCAAGATAAGTTTAGTACCAGTGGTTGTGAAGAGGTGAAGTGAAATTTAACTGAAGTTTAAACTTAGGTTTGACGCTCTGAGGTATGACAGGGAGGTACAAACAGTGCACACAGATGAAGGGTAATTAACAGGTATCGCTTGGGTGAAAGAGGAGTTCCAGCTTCGTCTGCAGGTTGTCTATCTTTGGATAATGCCCCTGAGGAATTACACTGTGCATCCTAAAATTTTTCTAAGATACAGAGCCAGTTTTTTTTCCTGCCAGATTTGCGTTCTGCTTTCCTGCAGACGGTAGCACTGGCCTCTGAGATGTCGTGGTTTAGCTCCATCTTACCAAATAAGTAGACTTTTGCAGTATCGGCGACTGTTATCTTGGTTACCAGGTCGGGCAGTCCCAAAGCGGGTGTTCTTCCCTGTCCTCCTCTCCCCGCTGCACTGCTGGGGGAGGCATGTACTCGCTGCCGGCAGTGCTCTGTGCCCTGGAAACGCTTATGGAGAAAACAGGTGAGAAATAAACGGGAGGGGTGTGTAGGCAAATAAAGCTCAGTGTTTAAATGACGTTGACTGGCGTGAAGCGGAAGGTCTCATTGCCATGTACTAAGCCTGTTGCAGGGACCTGCAGGGCCAGAACCTGGACCCCAGTTTTTTTCCGACAAATTGCTACTAAAACGCCTAATCTGGCCTTTTCTGTGTGAAACTGTCTAGACTTGGCTGGGTGAAGAATTATAGCAGTAGAGCATTACAGCTATTTGGACACTGTGAAGCTGAGCATTCGCTGCCATGTATTTCGTTAAGAGAGCAGGTTACTGAAATCCACTGCAAGTCGGACTCCCTGACAGCAAGCAGCAGGTGCATGATGGAAATACACATTGTTCCTTTAATGGGGTTTTTCAATCACAAAAAAACCAAAATGACTCTGTTTTCAAAAGAGAATGAAAAGCTAAATTATACAAAAAGGTGAACGGAGCATTTCCTAGAGCCGTGTGGTGTTCTTGAGCCGTGCGTAATACCTGGTGCTCGTGATAAGCCCGTGTTCGCAAAATGATGCTGTGACCATCTGGCAGTAATAGAGCGGTCTGTGCCTGCGGGTGTGCAGCGTTCCCTGCTGAGGGTGAGCTCCTACAGCTGACAACTTCTTGGGTAGTTAAGAACAGATGTGCCTTTCCCCCTACTCTCCCTGCTCCCAGCTTTCCACCCCCAAATTTTCCATTCTTACCCTCTCCCCGATGTCAATTCGCTAGTCTGATTGCTTGTCAGACCCACCAGTTCCATGTATTTCTCAGTGGCATCTGACTGAGCAGTATTGAACTGTGCGACTCCCCGGTGCTACGTGTAAGAAAAGCGCTAAAAAGCATTGATAAAGTTTCACTCTCACAAAACCAAAAGTCTTTGGCTAAAAACTGCATCTTGTACGTGCTTTGTGCTCGCCTGTCTTTCATACAGATACCTGGATTTGGAAGGGTTTGGGGGTTCAGAGGTAAAACTCAGAATTTTTCATTTCTATGAATATGTTCCATTTTTATGAGTGCATTAATGTATTCTAGTTTTGTGAACAAATGTAGTTATCTCCCTGGTCAGACGACTCACTTTTTTATTCATAGCAAACTAAAGCGTGCTCCTATTTACATGAATATAAATCCAGGAAAATTTGCCCTTTGGTGAAAAATGTCACCTTAATGAGGTATGGCTGATGTGGGATTTGGGGGCTCAGTTACTCAGCAGTGTCACTGATGATGTAATAGTACAGATGAGGAGTGATTTGGCATGGAAGAATGAGCAAAACAACCTAACCTTGTACGAGAGCAAACTGGAACAGTCGGCATGGTGGTGTGAAGTACTTCCCTTCTCTCCTCTGTACACATTTTAGCCACTCTTGTTTTTCCTGACGTGCTCGCGTTCCACCACTCAAACTTCCCAGCCGACGAGTGTGTTTCTCTCGCTCCCCTAATGACTCAGCCTGCTGCTAGCAAACAGGTTTTATGACTGAATTGCAGCCCATGTGTAACTTAATTTGCTCAGAAGGGACTGCCTTGACCTGTAGGTACGCCCTACTGCAAGGTGTGCTGCCTGGGGGGGGTTTCCTGGCAAGGCACATTCCACGGGGACGTCCCACGGAGAACCCCAGGCCCTCTCCCCAGCAGGACGCTCGAGTTCAAGGCGCTGGAGCGAAACTCACATCCAGTGGAACCAGACCCCATTTGCGTTCCCTTCTGCTGGTCCACGGCAGCTACGGTGATGACTGGACATGGTCAAGTAGACAGATTTTAGAGCTGGTCGGCTGTGGGCTCTCCACAGGGCCTTTCTTAAAAAACCCGTTTTGTTCTAGAGAATGTGGGTCCGTTCTAAGATGGGTGCAGTTACATTTTTTTTTTTTTTCTACCGTATCTTTCTCTTGCAGGCCCTGAAGCCATCCAACCATGCCACCATCCAGAGCATCGTGAGAGCCGTCGGGGTCGTCCCGGGCATTCCCGAGCCTTGCTGCGTTCCTGACAAAATGTCTTCTCTTAGTATCTTATTCTTCGACGAAAATAAAAACGTGGTTCTTAAGGTGTACCCCAACATGACAGTGGAATCCTGTGCGTGCAGATAACATCTCGGGAGAGCCTTTTGCAGTGCTGAGGTGATCACTTGCTATTTGGGGGGGGGACGGGGACAGGGGGGTGTTTCATGATATCTACTTTTTGTTTGCACTGCCAATGCATTTCCTTCGGACGAAAAAGAAAAAATGTAAACAAATCCAAACAGAGGATGGAAATGGAATGGATTCTGAATAGCAGTTCCAAGGAAAGAGAATATGAACTTCATTCGTCTCTGAATTTGACCAAGACACGAGTCTTGGCAGTGGGGACTGACTGTTTGTTGAAATCAAGAGATGAAAGAGGAATTTGCAGAAGACTCTTGAAGATTTTTAAGACTGCCAGAAGGACATACTGATCTATTTTTGTACAAGGTTTTGGAAGCAGCAGTAGCTGTTAATTTTCGTCTCCTTTCTTATGGTGACTAACGGGGAGGGATATTAGAAATAGACTGTTCTTCATTTTAGAGCAAAGCTTTCTGCCTTAGGTTATGGAGTAGTCCAGCAAGGAAGAAAAACAAATCCGACATCCCGAGAGCCTTAGATAATCCAACTTAGACATATATCTCCTCGGTATGACATGGCACCGACTGCGTTGCATGTGTGTATTCATTTTCAATGACGTATTCTTTGTACTTTAGCTTATTAGATGTCCGTGCCCTCGGTCAGAAGAAGACAAAACACCATACTGCTGCGTGCGTAATTGTGGTATCTCCAAAGCAAAGGCTTTTCTTTCATGCCACTATGGAAACTCAGCAGGTCAAGGGTGTGAAAGTATCACATGCAGTGAAGCGGCTGAGTGACTGGTACGCAACACATAATCTAGAACATAGTTGCAGATAATCTATGAGGAAATCATGGGAGTTGATTCTGGATGTGAAATTATTTGGTGCGTAATTCTTAACTGTAGGACTTTACTACGATTATTTGATCAAAACTGCCTCTGGCTGGTGAGTTTTGATGGTTACATTAATCACATAGTAGTCTTTTTTTTTTTCTTCTTATCTCAGTTCACTTCTCTGAAAATCAAATTTATTGTAACTGTGCTGTCAATTTAAGATTTCTTAATAGCAGGTTTTGCACAATAAAAACACAAAACATTCTTTCAATGATGTTATCCACCAAAAAAATTGATTTGAGAAACTAAAAGCAGGAAGGAGAACATCTAACAAACTTCAGGCACAGCTGCAAAAGGTTTGTTCTGCTACAGAGTAAATGTTCACAGGAGTACTTTAGGCAGAACTCTGGTTCCATTTCCAGCAGCACGATCTATAGAGGATGATGCTTTTTAAAGCACTTTCAGCTGGTGAGAACAATATTTTAGTTTGGGCTAAGAGTAAATGTCAAACAACCTTTTCCGTACGTTACCTACATAACTGACACTTTGTGTATTTAAAGGGCAAATATGCATAGGGAATAAATTAATTCCCTGTTATCGCGAGAGTTAAATTCTCTACTTTGGAGTCAGCAGGTCCTCAGGGTACTGAAGGTGACAACAGTTTTCCTATGCGCCTGCCTTTTTGCAGCTTCGTAGCTATTCAAGGCTAGTTTAAAGGCTCGGTCATTGATTTTTGTATTTGGCCAGTGGTGCCGTGGTGTTTGCCCACCGGAGTACTGTGCATGTGCAAGGGTGCGGGAGGCGCGAAGGGGGAGTAGGTAGCCTAGGGATCCTTTCAGTAACCACCGCTTACCTGCACAGTCTCACGCAGTGGAAGCTGACAGAGTTTAACTTAGTAAGAGAAGAAAAAAGAAAATACAAGAAAAAAGAAAACAAAAGAGAAAATAAAAGAAAAAAAGAAGACAAAAGAGAAAAGAAAAGAAAGAACCACCGATTAGTCCCAGGTGAGAGTTGCGCTTGCGGCCCTTACCTTACCTTGCTTGAACAGCATACCCCTGCAGGCAGATTCTCAGAGTGTAGGATTCATGTTTATTGGGTCCAATTAAGCAACACTAATCAGCACAGCTATCCAACCTGATTGCTGTGTGTTAGGGTTCCAAGAGCTCTGTAGCAGTGTGTTGCCTTGAAGGATCTGTTCCCTGGAACTGGAAGAGAAAAGTCTGCATTTCGAGACATCAAGTGCCACCTTCAGCAAATAGGAGCAGAACTGCCATCAGAACCAAGCCCTAAGGGTGAAGCTGTGTCCTTTTAGATCGAGGTCATTTGATCCACCTCCGAATGCAGGAGAAAAGTCAGACATTCTGTGTGCAAACCGGATGGACTTAAAAACAGGAGGAAGACAGCTGTGCTTTTCTTCTGGCTGAAAAGACAACGCAGTTGTCATGAGAGCTTTCAAGAGCTTGTCACGGCTGTGTGTTGGTACTGAAGAAGAGCCCGTCTCTCTGGTGCGGAGCCATGCGGGCTCCTCTCCTCGCTGCGAGGACAGGCAGAGGTAGTGATGTGCACAGGCTGTCCATACTGTAGGACTCACCTTTTACTCCACTGCTCTGTTCCTGAGCCCAGCACCATTCGGACACATGGGGGATGCCACTGGCTAAGCTGGAAGGAGGCATGGATTTTCGGTAGGCATCGGGCCCTGCAAGCAAAGCCAGATGCAGTGGTTTCCAGCAGTTGCCTTTTTGTAAGAGCTGCACAGATTAGTCCATAGTTTATACAATTCAGCGTGACAACGGCTCCTTTTAAAACACACCCAAGCTCAGACAACCTAACGAAATCTAATACTCAGTTTGTAGAGAGCTCGTGGCAAAACAGATTTCACAGAGCTTGAGAAGGCAAGCTCAGCTTTGGGCCGATACCGTCCCATTTCTTTGTTCAAGGCGAACTGGGTGGTGACGAGTAACACCATTATTGCCAAAATCTGTTCCTTCACAGTACTTCTGAGGCTCTTGAGGTGCGCATCTCTTGTCTTCAGTAGAAAGGTTGGAGCTGCTTAGTGGCCCTTGAGGGCTGGGTTTTTCCCCGTGTCGCCTTGTGCTAGCATTATAGCATGTTCCTTCCTTAAAACAGTGCCAGACTACACCATCCCAAAACAGCGCGGAGGAGAAAGCACCTCGCCGCTTTCTACTCCCTGCGGGAGGGCTGGGGGGGTCACCCCGCTGCAGCTGAGACTGCTGCCCTGCAGGAGGGCAGTCTGTCCCCCAGGAAAACGCTGGGGGAATGGGGACCCCACAAGGTGAGGAATGGCTGAGGCCCAGGCCCAGCCTCCCGCTTGCTGGGGATGAACTGGTGCGGCTGGCTCTTGGGCAGAAGGTCAGGACTGAGCCAAGCCCGCCTCGGGCTGCGAACGGTGTCTGCCAGCACAAGCAGTGCCAGGAATGGAGCTCCTCGGAGGAAAGCGCAGAGGTCGGATGCACCCTGGACCACTACGTGGGTGGTAGCAGAGGTACCACATCACAACAGGGTGTTGGCAGCGAAGCTTCACAACTTTTGTGCTCCAGAACAGAGGCGGTAACTACGTATAGGTGTTTCCCAGCACAGCAGTCTGGGGCAGTCGTGCTCCGAGTCACTCTTCGGGACCGAAGCTGAGTTCAAGGCTATAGGCAATACTTCCCGGTGCTGTGGTGAGACAGCCTGGAATTGGCCTTGAAAGCATCATCCGAAAACAAGCATGAATGTGTCACGCGTGATTTTCACTGGGATACAGCCAGACTTTGTCACGAACCGTATCGTGTAGAATAGGTAGAGTCTTCCAAGCAAAATGTGATCTGCCTCTTCAAACTCTTAACTAAAGAGAACACTCTTAGCGTTAACCATATAGAAATGGGACATTTTATGCCCACGACTTGTTTTGCATTTGTATCTGTAAATGAAGCTTTCGACATAAAGCCACGTCTGGCATCAGTAATGTATCAATCACACCGGCGATGCTTTCTGTATATAACTTTGTATTAGTAGGGGCCTCAAAATAATTCCAACTTGTGTTATTAATCACCATTTAAATCTCAATTCAGCACGGGGCGCTTTTCCCACCTGTTCAGTTTTTTGAAATACTGTTAATCGATAAACGGATGCTGCTTCCCATATCATTACGTGGTATCTGATGCCCACGCATTATTTTTATGGCTGGCTCAAAAGATGGGCAGGAGAACATCTCGAGCTACCCAGGCTCTCTCTTCAGAGTGGCTCCCCTGGGAGCAGAGTCCCCAGTGAGGAGGAGGCCACTGCAGAAAAGTTCTTGAAAATCCCATTCTTGGGGGCTGAAGAGGGAACCTGACGGTAAGTGTGCAAAATAAAACATGCCTACCCTGCAAGGTGGTACCTTGACCCCGGAGAATTGCCCGCTAGAACCACTGATGCTCTTCCCCTGAACAGGGTCACCGGGCAGGCTCCATTTTTCCCTTCGTCTGGCGGCACTGACCTTGCAAGGAGCAGAGCACCTTTGCCGAGGGGCCAAGCGGCCCTGGGGTCGGCCATCACTGCTCCGCTGCCAGGCTCGTCTCTGAGGGCAGGCTCAGCAGCTTGCAGGAGACTCACCTGTTGTTGAGCGACCCATTTCTCCTTGTAAAAACAGCCTTTTAAAATGATTTCTCTTGAAAGATTAATCTTTGTACAGATGATGTCAATTAAAAAAAAAAAGTTACCCCTCCAAAATAAAAGTTATTTTGTATATGGAAAGAAACTTTTACAGATGTTTTTAATTTATTGTATATCTGTGGCCATCTTGTCCTTTTAACGCGTTCCTCTTCATTGCATCACTCTTTAAACGATACAGTGGTGTCTGTCGTTGAGAAGATGAAATGTGAGAGCTGCAGTCAGGTTTGCAAGGACAGGTCGTAGCCACACTGTGAAGGGCATGTTTCACTACTGATGTATAAGCTTGCTTGACTTGTACTTTTTTTTCCCTTCAATAATGGGAAAGTTTCGCTAGGAACTCTGGAGAAGATAGAAAATAAAATCACTTTTTATGCAAAAGTCCATTTTTTCTGCGTGGTATTCAGGTCTTTCCAAGAACATTAACGTTTTCACTGCTTTCCATGTTCAGTACTCTGGAAATGGGTCCATCTCAAGCCCTTGTTTGCAAATCCCATTCAAACAGAGATAGCCTTTATAGAGCGAAGCACAGCGCGGCTGGGGAGTGGATGCTTTGGATCCAGCTGAAGGTCGGCTGGTACCACAATGAGAAGCTTGCCAAGGTTACCAGACCTGACCCAAGGCCCAAAGGTCTCAGTGGGCAAGTACTGGCCCCCCAGGTATGGTATTACTTACCACAGCAAGAGTAGTCCTGCTTGAAATCACATCTGCAAGGAGGTCACACGTGTGTTTCAAAGGATGCAGAGAAGCAGGACTTTGATGTATGAAGCTTGCACACACACACAAAAAAACCCGCAACAAATTCTTTTCTTGCCACGTGGAATTTTCCTGAGGTCATATGAAAAGATGCTTCCCTCTTTTCAGCTTCCTATTTCACTTTGAGGTTCCCTTCCAACAACACAAAGCAGAGAATCGCATTCTCATAAATGAGCCTTTTTATCAAGCCCCAAGTTACCCTGATTTCCAAGGGGTTTTGAAATATCATGAGCAGAGAGCTGGACCTAACTTAGAATGTGTTTTTTTAAAGCCTTTCACAATGGTCAATTTCTATTGTTAATTTTACATCTTCGTGTCTGCTCTCCGCACAGCCTCCTTGCTTTCTACCTTTGGGAGTAATTTTCTCATTTTCCTCACACTGCATTCTACCTCTTTAGCACTGCCTCCTCTCTCTCCCTGAAACTGCACCACACACAAAATACGTTAATCATAATGTGGTGCAAACCCATTTTCCTTGGTCTTTCACCTCAACACATCTTACACACTTAAGGAGCACCACGTCCATAGGAACCATTTATCTGAGCATGGACATGCAGCCACTCCAGTAGTGAGAAACAAAACAGGGAAACAATGTTTGGTTATGGACATATTGAGGTGTGCGCATCTGTCGTTATCTCTTGATTTACCCAAAATACCCATACCCGTGCCAGGAATCAAAATAACTGTGCTACAACATTCAGGTACAGGGAACTTGGGAGATGCAGAGTGCCAGCTTTGTGCTGCCTCGCAAAAAATGGGAAGGGAGGATGAATTTAGGGCAGCGCGCTATGCTACAGCTGAGAAAGCTGCCTTGAATTGTCCCTTCTGTCCCACACTTTCTGCATAACCTCAAGGAAGATAAACTGTCAGAGGTGTCTAAACCCAAAGCTACACACAGATCTCCAGAGGTCCTTCAAAAATCACCAGGGGGATTTTCACCAAAAAAATCTCTCGGGACTTTAGCTCCCACTTGGTCACATAAGGATAAAAATTCTTCTCCCGGCTCCACTGCAAGGTCCTTGGGGACCACAGCCGGGGAAAACCCGGTCTGTTCCGAGAGACCTTGTTGCACAGTGGGAGGAGAAAGGGATCCCAGCTGCTTTTCAGCTGCACATGAGACCTGTCAAATCCTGACCTACCTCTGGATGTTGATGGCAGTTCATGGACGGAGAAGCCCGTCTGTTTCCTTTCCAGGAGGAAGACCCAACCTTAGCCTTGAAAGCCAGGGACTATTAGCCCGGGGAGAGGCACAGACCCCGCTTGACAGACACCCCGTCTGCGTCGGGCTGAATCTGACCTGCCTGTAGTCACAGAGACTCTGTGTTGGGACAGCTGTTTTCTCTCTTTCAATACAAAAACCTTACAAGCCTACACATTACAACACAAAAAACTTATAAGCATTCAAGTTACAACATCCGCACCCCTTTATGTAGGAATTCAAACCTTTGGGGCACCCAGGTTACATCTTCCCCCTTTTATTGGCAGATGATTCTGATTAAGGGGTGATTCAGGCAACTTTATACTGTGCTGATTGTCACTAGTTTGCATGCAATTTTAGAAATAAATATTAGGCTCAACAATTCAGCTGCTTTCTTTCCAATTACTCAGTCCCCAATGAGCCCCATAGAAGAGAAACTCGCTGTGCAAAGGTACCCTTATCTCTGCCACCTACCAACCAAAGTCGCTCCAGGTGTTTCCATAGTCAGCAATTCCTAAAGAACAATGAGTTTCATATCAAACACTTTTCCAGTTTCTTTTACCAATAGCATTACCGAGCTCTAAGAAAGAACAGAAGAAATGCAGCAGGGTCCTAGGAAGACAAGCTTTTTACACACACTCAAATTAAAAGAAAAAAAAAGGCATAGTTAAGAGCTAGGTTTGTTAGAGAGCAGTGAGGGCGGGGGGGTGCAGTTAGAACTTGATTTCTCAGAGACCTACAAAACAACAGCAAAGCTGACACGAGACAAAGATAAGATGGAGCATAGGAATGCTGTGTGTGTGTGTGAGAGAACTCACACAGCACACAATAGATTAATGTCAGAATCCATTTTCTACTGACCTCAGAATTAGAAATAACAGTACAGTTTGTAACACTAAGCACAGTCTAGTCATCTTAACTAATTATTTCCAACCTCCCACCATCTGGAGCATGCTGTTCAACCCCCTCAGCCTGAATGCCTTATTTTCCCCCCTTTTTATGACAGTGTAACTTCTCTGGTTCTGAGGCGGTGTCTAAAGTACAGCTATCTATTCCAGGCAGTTTGGTTCAGTTCAAAGGATGTTTACGCTGGACTGAATCTTCCTCTGTTTCTGGAAATCATCAGTCCTGTGTATTCAGCCTGGAAATAAAATGAACCAAAATACCTGGGGCCTGGAGAAATAGGGAAATAGTTGAGAAAAGGTTCAGTGGGGAAATCATCATTTTTCTGTGGGGCACCCAGGCAAGCAACTCAGCTGCAAGAAAATGGCTCTGTCCCCAGGATGGCCTCTTCTGTCTCAGTCCTGCCAGAATCATGGGGACAAGTACAATGCAGGGCAAAGAATCCGCACCGCTGTATGGAACGTGATTGTACAAAGCGCATGGGATACACTGGAAGTTTATTTGTTTAAACTGTGAGTTAAAGAAGGTATCCAGTTGCTTGGTAAACAACAGACACTGTAAAGATGCACGTATCTAATTGCTAGCTGTATTAAATCCATCATGTTGCCATTTCTGCATTTAAAAAAAAGTATGTACTTATAAATAAAATGGAAAATCACTATCTAAATGGAGGAATATGTTTTTTTTTAAGGGGGGGGTTATGACAAAATCCTATGTGAGACACACACACATATAATGTTGTGTTCACCTAAACCCTGAAAAGAAAATCTGCTCTTTAATGCTGCAAAACAGTATCAGGTTCCAGTGTGCAGCCTGATGCTCAAGCCTCTGTTTTCTCAGTCTGCTCCCTCTTTAACCGTGTATGGCTATCCTCAGTTTGCACAGGCTTTGCCAGCTGCAAATTTCCACAACAGCTTACAACAATGCAGGGGAAAAAACCCACAGCAAAACACATAGTGTCTTCCTCCATGGGCTGTGTCCACCCTTCATTGCCATCAGTGGAAAATCTACTGCCGTTACTCCAACTGACTGTTATACAGAGCACTCGAATCGACTTGCAGGCAAAGCAATGGCCCATGCAGCTGTACGTATCGGCGTGTGCCGCAGTTTCACCTGCCGGTTTTACTGCACTGTTCCTTTCCCACAGCTGCTGTGACACCACACACACAGACGCCAGTTTACAAGGGTTCCCTGCACTCTGCAAAAGTCGCACGCTGTATGTGTTGCTGACTGAGTCATGGGCAAAGCCCACTTCTTCACTGGCCTTGGGCCATTGCAGCCACGTACTTGATGGAACTATATCCAGCAAGGGCTCACTGGGAGCCTGAGACCTCGTGGGCAGCGGAGAAAGCCAAGCAACTGACACCAAAATGCTGCTCTTTGCCAGGCTATAGATGGTAAAGTTAAAAAAAAAACACCCTTGCCTTTTTTAAAGGCCTGAGTCTGACACATTTGATACCAGTTTTAAAAATTGCAGAAAATCTCCTACAAGCCTCATGCAAAGGAAAGTGAATACTTTACACTCTCAAAACAACCGTTCCCTTCAACTCAAAAAGGACAAAGCCAGTAGAACACTGTGAATTTACCCAGCTCCCAGGATATGCTGCAGGGCAGGGTCTGTTACACCATACCGTTCTGGCACATGTGTTATTCCATGTGTCTTTGCTGTTGAGATAAAGGGGAGAGAAATACTCCAAGAGAAGCTCTTGCAACAAGTCCAAAACTTGCCTGTTTGAGACTGGGTGTCACACACTTCTTGCAGTTCCATCCAAGACAACTGTAACACACTCTCGGTCAAGACATGTTGATAGTAACCTGGAGAAAGGTTCCCAATAAGCTTCTTGAAGCTGCAAACGCAGTCTTGATCCATGTCTTCCTGTTAGGTCTTTACACTGTCCGAAGCGGTCAGCCACCACTGCAGAATAAATACAAGAAAAAGGGATAAAATGCCAGTCCATCAGTTACTCAGATCCAGCTGCTTTGATCAGAGACCTTTCGAAGTAGTTGTGAGTCTTTAAGGGCAGGAAGGGAGTCAGTCACAAAAAGGAAGGTGCATCCTTAGTCCATCCAAGACACCTTAGTCCACGCAGGTGTCGGGTGTGGGAGTTGTTCATTGTGGGGGTTTATTTGTGTGGGGTTTTCAAGTTCTCTAGTAAATTTCTCAGTGAAGAAATTAAGAAGCTTGTTTGCTCAGAAGAGTTACACTTTAATTTGTTATGGTTTGTATCAGTTCTGTCTTTTTTTCATCATGCTGGGTTTGAGGCATCCTTACTGTCGTGCAGCCCGCTCTTGCTCCCGTAGAGCCGTTCTGCCAAGCTGCACAGGGAGGGCAAGTGTGATCATTACGTTTTCAGATGCAGAGATGCTTTTCTTCACATGTCCATGCATTTCTGCCCTCAGAACGTATTTGAAATAAATTTCTGCTAACAGGTAGTGCTGGGGGAGAGGGACATTCCTTGAAGAGGTCCTTTGACAGGTCTCCCTCGTTCGGGTTGTCAGTTGGCCTGGCTTAGAGATTTTTATGCTTTTGCCTGTTTCTATGTGGACAATAGTTAATGGTTGAGAAGAGTGTAGTCCATGCTGTGTGCAGCGAACAGTGGTTTTGCTGAGATGGTTTCACATGCAGCAGTGCAGGGCATTTTCTATGGTGCTTTCCTCAGGCTCCTTCAATTAGTTCTTTAAGCAAAATATTGGACAATGATAACATCTGCAGATGAGACATATTCTGATTAGTTGTCACAGTGCTAAGGCAGTTTTCCTCTGATAAAGCAGCCATTCTTGTTGCCTCTGGAGGTGACTTGGCAGTTAGCTTCTCATAACCACTGTAATAATACAAGCAGCTTCATTTCTGAAAGACTGAGTTTTCTTGCAGAAATCTGGAAAGACAACAGTCAAATGCAGGAAAAAAAAAGAAAACCCCAACCATAAGAGGTCAACGAAGGTAACTCGGAGGGATGGGAATGAAGAACTGCTGTCAGTCCTGTGGAAACAGTCAATTCCTGGGGAATTGCTTTGCTATTCCTTCTTTGCTGTCTGTTCTGCACCCCTCTGATCATGCTTGTTATGACTTGAAAACACAATCCCAAACAGCACACAGGCTTTCAGAATTTGTTTGAAAATACTGTCATGGGATTATGCGGAACTGCTAAAGCATGTGTTGCAGAGAGATCCTGAGCAAGACAATGGTTCAGGCTGTTTAAACTCTGTAACACAATGTTCTCCTGTAAAGGAATCATGGCAGTGTTGTGTCAGAAGGCTCAGGAGAGCTCTCGTTTTGGGTCTGTAGCTCTAGAACTGTCTCTTAAGGAGGTCGATCCTGTAAGTGCCACAGACAAAGCTTTCTTGGGAGTAGCCCTTCTGCAGAAGCAGTGAGTAATTGACATCTCAATTGCGGATTTAATGGGAGCACTTGAGAACAATTCTCCCTATTGATGCAGTTTTCCTGAGTGTTTTACTAGGGCAAGGGACATAAGAATAATCTGACTTTGTTTTTTGGCAGCTGTGCAAGTTCAATTAGTGCCAAAGGAAAATCAAATATGTTTATAGTATAAGTATTTTTACTGGAGAGAAATATATTTCTATAAGCATATGAGCACCTTTTCAGCATAAAGTGAATGACTGAGCTTTGTTCTTTCTTGTTCATCGCACTCTTCAGAATTTTACGCTTCCCTTTCAGCTGTACGGACCCAGCAAGGTGTGTGGCGGTGGTGGCAGCAGCGCAAGGGCTGTCGCTGTCGGGGGCTCTGTCGCGTTGGTTCTGTGTTACGGCCCAGCCCCATGTGGCGGCCTGGCAGGGTGATGTCCCCGCGGCAGCGCTGTGCGGAAAGGGAGGAGGCGTTTCCCAGGGCCAGCCCACGGTGTTCTGTCGTGCCAGGAAGGTGTTCAGAATGGCACCAGTTAGTCTTACTACTGACTGGAAGAGTTCCAGTCGCTGTGGCTCGTAAAGGCCGTGCTGTATTTCGCGCAGAGTTGTTTCCCTGGAGTCCTCCTGAGGCTTAAGCTGCTGGCCTGTCCCTCAGTGTGAGGGAATTCCTCTGCTTTCTTCTGTGCTATTTGTTAATCTGCTGAAATATAATTGGGGCTTTGTGTGTTTCAGGTGTCCCGCTGTCCGGGTCTGGCGATGCTGAATAAACCGCCCTGCCCAGGTTTGCCTGCCGGTGGTTGAGTGCCGCGAGGGGAAGGCGCCAGCCCTGGGTGCGGAGGCTCCTGGCCCTCTCTCCAGTGGGTGCCCTCCCACAGCGGCAGCAGTGGGGGCTGTCTCAGGGGGGAGCATGGAGCCAACAGGGGCGGGGGGCGTTTGTTGCCCTGGGGAGCCCATCACAGCACGGGAACGTCGGGGAGCAGAGTCTGAGTGACAGAAGTGGCACCGTCCCCTGGCACACTCTCTTCTGTGGGTGGCCACCCGCCTGCAGGACAGGGGCTGGGGGGCTGCCACCATTTGGGGGGCTCCCCCCTCTTTCTTTGTCTAGCGGAGCTCCCCTTTTTGGGACGGGTGTGTACATATGTAAATGGCATTAATAAAGTAATGAGCTGCTGGTTCATGCTGTTTCCCATGTTTTATGCCTCTTTTTGGGGTGAAAAAAAAGTGGTGCGTATATGTGTCTGTGTGAGTGATGCTGTCATTTGGGGCACTCCAATGTCACTGGGGGGGGAAATGATGCAGCAGAGGAGCAGGTGAGTGGGGAATGGGGTGTCAGACTACAATCCCCTCAAAAGAGGTGGGTTACAGATCAAAAATGTGTGAAAATTCAGGGGAGGGTGTTAAAATGTATTTTAACCTGTAAATATGGGCTTGAGGGGTTGAAATAGAGAAAAATCTCATAAATGCTGAAAAAGAATATTCATTTATATCTATAAATGGATTTCACAATAAAACTGCATCTCTACTATATTATATAAAGGAATTGAGAATAGAAAAAAATCTAAGTAGTGGTATGTAGGGTTTTAAAATACAAAATTAACTCATGTGTATATGTATTAAAAATAAAGGACTTCTTTAAAATGAAAAAAAAAAGATACTTATTTTACATTTGGAGGAACTGAAGATAGACAGCTCTATCCAGGCTTTTTTCTGTTTCCTGTGTTTCTTAGTAAATCTGAGTAGGTACTATATGTAATATACAGAGACATTATGTGTAAGTGTAAATAGATAACTAAGTCTAAAGAGAGATAATTGTAAATAGGTATGTCCAAATATATAAGAAGTCCAAACAGACAGGTGTAAATAGATGTATATGTAAAAGTCTGTATGTCTAAAGAGATGCTGTAAGTAGACAACATACACACCCCATAAATATATTGTGTAAATACATACATATGTGCAAATAGATACTTAAGTTAAATGTCTATGCTGTACAAGGTTAAAAAGGAGAAAGCCTGTTATTAGGAAGGATATGTAAACATGCTCTTGGTGCTCATATGTATTGAAGAGGTAAAAGGGCAGTGAGAAACCGACTGTTCCCTCTTCTCAGTTCCTGCTTGGGGGTGGGCCCCGCCTCCCTGCCTCTGCCTCCCCGCCTCCACCTTCCTGCCTCCCGGCCCCGCCTCCCCACCTCCATCTCCCCGCCTCCCTGCCTCCACCTCCCTGCCTCTGGGCCCCGCTGCTCCGCCTCCCGGCCCCGCCTCCCGCTCCGCCTCCTGGCCCTCTTCGGCCCCTCCTCTCACGCACCCGGGCCCCGCCTCCGGCCTCGTTTCGACCCCGCCTCCCTGCCCCGTTCTCGTTACTGCTGCCCCCGCGTGGCAGAAGCGCGGTACTGCAGCGCCGGTCCCGTACGGGTGGCTGCCGGGCTCGATCCCCGGCGGCGGGGGGGGGCCAGGAGAACCGGGGAGGCGAGCGAGCCCCTTCGCCGGGAGTGGGGGTGTCTTGTGCCCGCTGGCCGCCCGGGGGTGGCGGGGCGGGAAGCCTCAAACTGCCCGCTGCGGCAGGCTGCCGGTCCTCTGGAGGCGAGCTGGCTCCGGGCAGCCCGCGGCAGTAACCCGAGCACTGACGGAAGGCAGGAGGGGAAGAAGGCGGGCATCCCTCCCCAGGTGCAGACACCGGGTGCCCGCCCAGCTCGCCAGAGCTCCCCCAGAGTCTCCCCCGTCACCCCTAGGCCCGTGTGTCCCCCCGCGGTGCCGCCGCGAGCACGTCGTGAGGCAGCTGGAGCGCGTGAAGGTGAGCGGGGGAGTTGGGGAGCGGGGGAGTTGGGGAGCGGGGGGCCTGAGTGGGGGGCAGCGTAGGGTCGGAGCGGGGGTGGGGGTGGCTGTGCCCGGCTCCCCGCGGGGTCTCTTTGGGCTGTGGGGTTGGCGGTGCGGGGCTGGTGGTGCCGGAGAAACAAAGCCCGAAAGGGCGATAGGGAAGCGGCGGCCCGGCCGTGTTGGTGGCGTCCCGCAGCGCGGTGGGTTCGTGCCGTCTGCAGGCGCCCAGCGCTTCACAAAAGTGCCCATGGGCCCCGGGGGTGGTGGGCTGTGGGGGGGCTGCCGAGGGGGTGAGGAAGCAGAGAGGGTGAGCCGGTTTGGGGCCCGAAATGGAGAACAGGTTTTCTGCCCCGGAGGCTGAAAGCAGGCTGCCGGGGCTGGTTTTGGGGTGCAGAAAGAGGCGGAGCCGTGTGGCTTTGGGCTGAGGAGGAGGGGTCGAGTGCTGCGTTTTTGGGGCTTGAGAACAGACCCATCAGCTGGGGTTTTGGGCTCAGAAACGGGCAGTAAGTGAGCTGGTTT
This sequence comes from Pluvialis apricaria, assembly GCA_017639485.1. Lineage (NCBI taxonomy): Eukaryota > Metazoa > Chordata > Aves > Charadriiformes > Charadriidae > Pluvialis > Pluvialis apricaria. Next base: position 85,029,532 of record CM030010.1, read on the forward strand.
GGGGGCCAAGAGCAGACTCCAGTTTGGCTGGTTTTGTGGGGGGTAGGAGGCTGAGAGGGGCGGGAGGGAGCTGGGGGTGTGGGGGAAAGCAGGGGGTGGGCAGGGTGCGTGGACCCTCCCCGGAGGTGGGGGTCTGTACCTGTGGGACCCCCCGAGCTCAGGGGGCTGGCGTGCAGCAGGCTGAACTCCTTGTCTGCGGAGGTCCCTGGGGGGAAAGGTGCTTTTCAGACGTGGCACACTCTCTCTTTTGTGAATTGAGCTCTTCTTTCGATATTGCTTAGCATATTTCTGAAGTAATTAATCATATAAATGTATGGATATTTATAGCTTGTCAAGCCATGGTGTTTAACCCTAACACTCAAGTCAGGATGGTGATTGGTTGACGACCTCGTCAAAAGCCCAGGCTGTTGCAAAGGGCTGGAGCTCGTCAGGGGGAGTTGAAATCAGCTGAAGCTTCAGTGGAGAGCTGGGGCTGCAATTAGCCAGAGCTTGGGAAGCAGGAGCTGGAGCGAGATGGGGTGTCCTCTGTTCAGAGCACACTTTACCAAGACTCCTGGCAGCGGTAATGAGCAGGAGCTGCAATTAGCCGGAGCGTGTGTTGGCCGGAACACCCGCTGGCCAGACTGCGCTCCCTGCATGGCTGAAGAGTGGCCGGGCGCAGGCTGGGCTGTTGCGAGCGAGAAGCTCTGAGCTTTTTTTTTTTTTCCTAGAATTACGGACTTCATTGAAGAAGGAACTTTGTTCTTTTTCTCCAGTTTTGTTGTGTATGGTTTAAGTTGCTGATGTAATTTCTCTTAATAGGACTGATGATGAGATTATCTAGTAGGGGTTAGGGTGAGCATCTTGTACACATCTGTACACGGAGTGTTAGCATTTCTCAAGAAAGCAGCAGGGACACCAGGCATGGTGTCTTTCAGGGTATGGGACGGTTCATCACCTTTCCCCATCGCCCACAGAGTACCACTTTGTCCCTAGAACCTTTGCAGCTTGTGGCAGGTTCCTCGTAGACTGGGTCAGGGCGTCCTTTACTTTGTGGGTCTGTAGCAGAGCCCAGAGTCTGTGGGAAGACGGAAGATACGAGGTGCCCGCAGAACGCAGGGCATGGCTCGTAAGAGCAGCTCCTGAGGAGCGGCCTATGCAGGGGCTTCAGAGGTGCCAATACAAGGCAGGAGTTGTCTGGAAGAAGTGGGGTTCCTTCCCTGACAGTTCAGAAGAGAATGGTTTTCTAAAGCTTTGGGACTGGGGGATGGTTGGGAAAGGGAGGAGGGTTTGTCAGCCTCCCTCAGATTGGATTTGGGTGTCGATGAGGTCTGTTCTGTTCTAGTCTCTGTGCAGCTGATTGGAGTTATGACTACATGAAGTTGCAAGAGATGTAGCGTAAATCTCTGTATTACAATATGCAGGTCTGAATGCCAGCTGGGTCTGATGTCCTAAGACACGAGGCAGCACCATGCTGTCTTGTGTTTTGTCTTGAATTGCAGCATGCTGTGCCATGTTTTGTCTTGTCGGTGATCTAAGAGTGTGTTGTGTTGTATGGCGTTATATTTGCATGTGCACTGCCTGGCTGAATGTTTGTGTCTATTGTATGGCATTGTAGAGCCGGTGTAGAGGGTTAAAGCAGCTGAGGTTTCTGTGCATGTGAGTTGGAGTCAGACAGATCACAGTTGGATCGTGAGGTAAGCCAGTAACGCAGCTAGGGTTTTCGCATTGTTATTGCAGGCACCTTGTGGCAAGTCTCTAGAAATGGTTGAGGCATTGAGGTTCGAGGAGCAGCATCGCAGACCTTGGAGGCATTGGTTCCTTTGGGGCAGATCAGTCATTACGATGCTCTGGATTTTCAAGTGCCACGGAGGACTTTCGGGCTCTGGGTCGGCTTTTTTGGAGGACAGGCTCCTCCTCTGAGGCTCTTTGTCAGCTTTTCCAAGGGCCAGCTCGTCCTCTAGGGCTATGGGTCAGCTCTTCCAGGTCCTGGCTCCACCTTTGGGGCTCTGGTTTTGGGTGCCGGCTCCTCCTTTGGGGCTTCAGGTCAGCTTTCCTGGGGGGTGGCTGGTCCTTTTGAACAGGGGGCCCTGGGGCAGGGGGGGTGGTGGTCTGAGCGTGCCCTGAGGGTGTCAGGGGGAATGGAGTCCCGTGACCTTTGTGACCCTCCTAATTGTGTAGCACACAAAAAAAACTCAGTCAAATTATAACTGTGTATTTTGGAGATGGATAGTTTAATGGTATCGATTGACAGCTGTGCAAGTTCAATTAATGCCAAAAGAAAGTCAAATACATTTATAGTATAAGTATTTTTATTTGGTGTATATAAACATAGGCACACCGTTTCTACATCAATTGAATGACTGAACTTTGTTTCTTCTTGTTCATTGCACTCTTCAGAGTGTTACCCTGCCCTTTCGGCTCTATCGACCCAGCACAGTGAGCAGCAGCAGCAGCGCGAGGGCTGTCACTGTCGGGGCTCCGTCGCGTCGATGGCGGTCACGATCCAGCCCCGTGCGGCGGCCTGGCAGGGTGATGGCCCCGCAGCAGCACCGTGCGGACGGGAGGAGGCGTTTCCCAGGGCAGCCCGACGGTGTCCCGTCGTGCTGGTGAGGTGTTCGAAATGGCACCGGTGAGTGTGAATACTGACCGGCAGAGTTCCAGTCGCTGTGGCTTTTAAAAGCTGCGCTATACTTTGCGCAGAGCTGTTTCCCTGGAGTCCTCCTGCGGCTGAGCTGCTGTCCCGTCACTCAGTGTGAGGGAATTCCTCTGCTTTCTTCTGTGCTATTTGTTAATCTGCTGAAATATAACTGGGGCTTCTTGTGTTTCAGGTGTCTCACTGTCCGGGTCTGGCAACATTCGGTAGCCCCCCCTCCCCTGCCCAGGTTTGGCTGCTGGTGGTTGAGCGCTGCGAGGGGAAGGGGCAGCCCTGGGTGCGGTGGCTTTGTGCCTTTTTTCAGGGGAATAAAAAGGGGTGTGTGATGATGTCACTTGGAGCACCCAAAGGTCACTGGGGGGGGGTGATGATGTGGTGGAGGAGCAGGTGAGTGGGGCATGGGAGGTTCACAGGCCAAAAACATCAGACAATTCATGGGGGAATTAAAAAATAAAACCTGTAAATATGGTTGTGAGGCATTGAAATAGAGAAAAAGCTTTCCTTTTTATATATATTGAAAAATAATATTCATTTTATATAGATATAGGAGGATTTCAAAATAAAAACCTTTATCTACTCTGTTATATAAAGGATTTTAGAATATGAAAAGATGTTTCCCATAGCCCATTTTTGCATTTATCATTCTCTCTCTGTCTGGCTCCCTGTCCCTATTCTTTAATTCCTCTGTCTATCCCCTTCAGCTCATCGAGGTTTTTTGGTATGTCTCAGTTTATCTCTGTCCGCCTCACTTTCCCCTTTTTTAATTGCTGCCTCTCTGCGTGTGGCCCACTGCTCTTTTTTAGTGGTTTGTTTGGGTTTTTTTTCCATCTCTCTGTCTGGTTCCCTGTTGCTTTCTCCTTCCTGCCCTGTAGCCCATCGCTGTTATATTGTTTGGGGTTTTTTTTCCCCTGTGGCTCCCTCTGCCTATTTTTCAACCTCCCCTTCTCCACCCTGTAGCTGATGGCTGTTGTATTGGGTTTGCCCGGCGAGGTGTTGCTAGCCGGGGCGGGCGCTGCAGGAGTGGGTTCCGTGAGAAGACAGCAGGTGTTGGTCCCATGTTGGGCACAGCCAGTTCCAGCTCCGAGACGGATCTGTCACTGGTCAAAGCTGAGCCCATTGGCGGTGCTGGTAGGAAGCAGAGCAGAGGTTCTCCTGCAGCCTGGGGAGAAGACAATGGCGAGGCAGGCTGTCCCCCTGCAGTCCGTGGAGGTCCAGGGTAGAGCAGACGTGTCCCCGCAGCCCGTGGGGGACCCGAGGCCGAATCAGGTGTCTGTGCCCCAAGGAAGCCAAGAGCCTGTGCTGGAGCAGGCTCCTGGCAGGACCCTCTGTCCGGCTCCCTGTTTCTGTTTTTAATTTCTTGCCGATGTTTCTTTTCCTCCCATCACGGGGAAATTTTCCCCGCCCCTTGTCTTGTCTCTGTCTTCTTGTCCTGCTAGTCCCTTTGCCCTCTGTCCTGTTCCCTGTCGCTCTTATTTGTTCCTCCATATCCGTCCCTTGTTTTGTGTGCAGTCTCTCCGTTCTCCTCTCTCTACGTGGCTATCCCACTCCTTGCCCCTCTCTGGTTTGCAGTGTCCTGTTTCCTGGCTCCCTGTCCCACACCTCTTCTCTGTGTCCTTCTTCCTGCTTTTCTCTTGCCTTTTCTCCCTCTGCCCTGCTGTGTTTGGGCAGTGTCCTGGTTTGAGGTAAAACAGGACCAATTTTGTTCAGTAACTTCGCTTCTTAGCTGGGCCTCTTCTACCTACTGAAATTAACAGCACATTGTGCAGACAGCATTCGCGCTCTCAGAGCGATCACACCGATGTTTATAGCTGATGCCCAGGCATGGGATGCAGAGAGGCTCTTGCTTATCCTTATTGCTGTAACACCCACGGCCAACCAACTTTATTTGCCACGTTGGAGGGTTGGCAGTGGAAAAGCGTAATGGGGTCTCACCTGCAGGGAGGAGCGGACAGGGCAGGTGACCCAAAACTGACCAACGGAGTATTCCATCCCATGTGCCTCATGGTCAGTATAAAAGCTGAGGGATCAAAGGGTCAGCCCCTCTCCTCCTTCAGTGGCCGACATCTGAGGAGGACTCTGTCCATCTGCCTTTGGTCCCGATCCTGAATCCAGACCTGGAATCCAGTTCCCATCCGTCACGGAGTCCAGCCTGGGAGTGGCCCAGTGCCAGCCAGTGTCGTGACTGTCATCCTGGGAGCTTGATACGGTGTTGTATATTTCTCACTACTTCTTTTTATTTTATTATTAGTATTTCATTAAAGTAGTTTAGTTTTTTTGAACTGATAAGTCTCTCTTTCTCTCCTCTGCCCCTTTCTCTTTGAAGAGGGATCGAGGGGGAGCATCTGTCGGTCCCATCTAGGGTGCCTGACGTCCCCAGTGGCCGATTTGTCCTAAACCATGACAGGCACTGAGCCTTGTAGCCAACTCAGTGCTGGGATTTCCTATTTACGTTAATGTATAAATTTTTCCTGCCTCCTCTGTGCCCCAGATGTGTTTGCGTCCCCTGGGTGCAGAGCTCGTGGCTGGGGACAGGTACAGGGGAGGGGGTGATGTGTTGTGGGGCTTTGGCAATGGCCCCTGCTCTGCACAGGCTCCAGCTGTGGGCTGGGGCAGCCCAGGTGGGACCAGTGAGGTGATGGTGGGGTTGGGCTAAGGGCTTAAAGAGGCTGCAGGTGGGGATGGGTCTGGGCAGCCTGGGGTGCAGCCAGTGAGGCTGAGGATGGGGCTGGCCCTGCTGTGCCAGGGGTTGCAGGCTGCCTGGGCATGCCTGCCTGCTGGAGTTGGTGGAGGAGCGAAAAGAAGGGGGTTCCACAGGCAGCTGCCTCCAGCGAGGAACGGACGGTCCCGACAGCGAGGAAGGATCCCTCTCAGCCATCCCTGACAGCACGCACCACCAGCTCACAGCGCTGGGACGTCGGTGCCTCTGTCGGCCGCACGTGTGAGCCACCGTGCCTCTGGGAAGCCTCGGGGGAAAGGAGTTTAATAATATGGGGTTTTTCCTTCATTCCATTTTGACGAATTCCTGACTTTACTGAAAACGTACATTTGGGGTTTTGTTTCACTAACATTGCTGTATACTGTGTAAGTTGCTGATATAATTTCTCTTTGTAGGGCTGATCATGAGGTTATCAAGCAGGGGTTTGGGTTTCCATCTTGTATGCATCTGTGTATGGAGTTTCTGTATTTCTAAGGAAAGAAGAGGGGACATAAAGCATAGTTTATTTCAGGTGTTGGGAAGGCTCATTGTATTTCCCCCTCACCCTTCCGTGTCCCCTGTCCCCGTTTTCCCCCTTTTTCCCTGTTTTCCCCAGTCTCCCCTTTCTTTCCCGTCCTACTCATCCCCCCTTTCCCCTTTCTTCCCTCCCAACCCGCCTTTCCCCCTTTCTGTTTGTGCCCCCACCCTATCCTATCTATTCTCTGTACCCCCTTTCTGTCTTTCCCCCTTTCCTGCCCCCACCCTGTTGCCCCTTTCCATCTTTCTCAATTCCCCCCCGTGTCCCATGCCCCCACTTTGTTCCCTGTTTCTCCTTGCGTTCCCCTGCATCCCCCATTTTCCCTTTCCTTCTTTCTCAATTCCCCCCGCAATATGTCCTATGTCCCCCCTTACTCCATTTCCTTCCCCACGGTCCCCTTTTTCTCCCTTTCCTTCCATACCCCCAAACTCCCTTTCCCCATTTCCTTGCCCCCCATCGCCCCGTTTCTTTTTTCTCCATTATTCACACATTCGATGTCCCCCCTTTCCGCCTTTGTTTCCCCCCATCCCATTATTCTCTTTCCTTCCCCCCACCCTATCTGCTGTCCTTGCCTTTCCACCTGTCTCATCTCCCATGTCCCCCCTTTTTCTCTTTCCAGCTCCCTTGTACCTACTTTTCCATCTTTACACCTCACCCATCCCCTGGTTCCTCCTTTCTTGCCCCAGTGCCCCCATTTCTCATTTCTTGCCCCAGTCGCCCCTTTCTCCTTTCTTTGCCACTCTTTCTCCTCTTCTCCTTTCTTGGCTCCCCCTCTTACCCTTAATCCACCTTTTCTCTGGTCCCCCTTTTCCTTGTTCTGATCACGTCTCCTGTTCTCTTTTCCCCCTTCCCCCATTGCCTTCTCACCCTTATTGCCCCCTTCTCCCCAGCCTTCATCTCACTTCACCCTTTGTTCCCTCTTTCAGTTTAATTCCTCCCCCATGCACTGCCTCTCCTTTCTTCTCCCTGAGCCCTTTCCTTGCTTTCCACCTTTTCCCCCTGTCCACCCTTTCCCTCTTTCCACCTACCCTGTCCAGTTTTTCCTCTTTACACCCAACCGTTCCCCCCCTTTTCCCTTTCCCCACGTTTCCCATTTTCCTCCTTCCTTTCTGCACTGTCCCATTCCCGCCTCTCCCCCTTAATCCTACCCCATTCTTGTTCCCCTTTCCACTTTCCTTGTTCTCACCCCATCTCTGATTCTCTCTTCCCCCTTTCCCCCTCGCCTCCACGGCCCTATTGCCCCTTTTTCACTTGCCTTCACCTCACTTCATCCTTTCCTTCCCTCTTTCCGCTTAATTCTTCTCCCGTGCCATGTCCCCCTTTCCCCTTTCTTGGCCCCGAGTCCTGTCCCTGCTTTCTGCCCTTTTCCCCCCGTCTCCCATCCGCCCTTTCCCTCTTTCCACCTCCCTTGTTCCTATTTTTCAGTCTTTACACCTCACCCATCCCCTCTTTTCTCCTTTCTTCCCTGCTGTCCCTCCATTCTAATTTTCTTGGCTCCCCGTTTCCCACATATTCCCACCATGTCCCGTGTCCCCCCTTTCCCCTTACCTTGTTCCCAGTACGTTTCCTGTTCTCTCTTCTCCCTTTCATCCTTGCCTCCCCATCTCACTTCATCCTTTGTTCCCTCTTTCCACTTAATTCCTCCCACATGCCATGTCCCTCCTTCCCCCTTTCTTTCCCCTAAGCCCTGTTCCCGCTTCCCACCTTTCTTCCCCTGTCCTCCCTTTCCCTCTTCACACCTACTCTCTACTGTTTTTCCTTTTTACACGCGCCCGTCCCCCCTTACTCTTTTTCCCCCATCCCCCCTTTCATCCTTTCTTTCCACACTATGCCGTCCTCCCTTTCCTCCTTTCTTTCCGCACTGTCCCTTCCCCCTTTTTTCTTTCTGCACTGTCCCATCCCACCCTTCCCCTCTTCCCCCTTATTCCCACCACATCCTTGTCCCCCCTTTCCCCTTTCCTTGCCGCTATCCCAACCCTTGTCCCCACGTTTTCCCTTTCCATTTTCTTCCCTCTTTCCTTCCCCTCGTTCTCTGTACCTCATTTCTCTTTCCCCCTTGCCTTCCCTATCACCCCTTTCCATCTTTCTCAATGTCCCCCGCAACGTGTCCCATGACCCCCTTTCTCCCTCTCTGTCTCCTTGTTTCCCCTTTCCTTCCCCTGCTTTCCCTCTTTTCCCTTTCCTTCCCACAAGTCTGCCTTTTTCCCTCCCCCCCCGTCCCCTTTGCTACCTTTCCTTCCACCCCCATCCTCCCTTTCCCTGTTTCCTTGTCCCGCCATCGCCCCATTTATTCTTACTCCATTTTCCCCCATACAATGTCTGCCCTTTCCTCCTTTATTTTTTCCCCATCTCATTTCTCTATTTCCACCCACTCCTTCTGCTGTCCTCCCCTTCACACCTGTCTCATCTCTCATGTCCCACCCTTCTCTCTTTCCCCCTCCCTTGCTCCTGTTTTCCCATCTTCACACCTTGCCTGCCCCCCCTTTATCCTTTCTTCCCCAATATCCCTCCTTTCTTTCTTGGCTCCTGCTTTTCTCCCTTCCCCCTTTTTCCCACCCTCTTCCTTGTCCTTCTTTACCCTTTCCTTGTTCCCGCCCCGTTTCCTGTACTCTCTTCCCCTTCTCCTTCCCACTCCTGTTGCCCCTTTTCCCCCTGCTGTTCCTTTCCTCTAACTCTGTTCCCCTACCTTCCCCTCCATGTCACACCTGTCCCCCTTACCCTGTGTTGTCCTTTTCCCCTTTGCCTTCCCACTTTGTTGCCCTTTTGCCCCTCTCCTTGCCCCCCTTTGCCTTCCCTCTCTTGTTCTTTTCCCTTCCCTCTGTTGCACTCTTCCCTGTTCCTATCCCCTCCCTTCCTCCCTTCCTTCCTTCCTTCTCCCTCCTCCACATGTCCCATGTACCCGTTCTCTACCCCCTGTCCCTCTTCTTTCTTTCCTTCCCCCAGCTCCATCTGCTCTTCCCCCTGTCCCTCTTCTTTCTTTCCTTCCCCCAGCTCCATCTGCTCTTCCCCCCCTTTCTGCCTTTCTGTCTTTTTTTTTTCCTCTCTGGTCTGTTATCCCCCCTTTCCCCCCTCTCTTCCCCTGTACTCCCTGTGCCCTTTCTTCACCTTGTGTCATCTTCTGCTTTCTCTTACTCCTCTGTCCCTGCCTGCTGCCTTTTGCCAGTCTTCCCCTGGTCCCCCATTTCTTTCTGCCTTTTACCCTATCCTTTGCTACCACTTCTGCCTTTTTCCACTGTCCCCTTTTACATTCTGTCAACCTTCCCTTCCTTCCCCACTTCCCTGGCCATGCCCTTCCACTTGTCGTTGCCCTGCTCTCCTCCTCCCCTCCCCCCCCACCCTCCTTCCCCCATTCCCTGCTCCCCCTGTGCCTTTCTCTGACCCTTCTATTTTTTTTATTCAATGTATATAAACACAGACACACATTTCCAGCTAATGGGAAAGGGGAGGGATGAGGCATTGCTCAACACCAGCGAGAGGGTTTACTGTTACATTAAGAATGTCTTCAAAATTGCATCAATTAGTCTTAATACTGATTTTTAAGATTTCAGATCTTTCTCCTCTTTAAAGGATGTGGTGTATTTGGACCTGAGGTGTTTCCCTACGATCCTTCTTTTGTTTTCTGTTCCTTTTTTTAATGTTCTGAAAAATTAATTGTGTTTTTTTGTTTTTCAGGTGTGTCACTGTACGGGGCTGGCCCTACTGTGCCAGGGGTTGCAGGCTGCCTGGGCATGCCTGCCTGCTGGAGTTGGTTGAGGAGCAAAAAGAAGGGGGTTCCACAGGCAGCTGCCTCCAGCGAGGAAGGATCCCTCTCAGCCATCTCTGACAGCACGCACCACCAGCTCACAGTGCCGGGACATTTGTGCCTCTGTCGGCCGCACGTGTGAGCCACTGTGCCTCCGGGAAGCCTCGGGGGAGAGGAGCATCAAGACACCGGTCGCCCACTCCTTGGTTGCGGACAAGGGTCGAGCAGCCCTCACCACGCAGGAGCAAGCATCAGAGAAAGAAGCCTCTAGGCAGTAAAGGTCTCCTGCTGGCGCCAGGAGCTGCCGTGAGTCCCATGTTCCCCTCATGTACCCATCTCTGCCCCAGTTCTCTAGATCTCTGCCAGCCTCCTTGCCTGTCCCGGCCTTTGGCTCTGTGAAGCTTTTTGCTTTTCTGTCAACACAATCTGTACTCCATTACCTCCTCCATTTCCTTTCTATGCCTCTTTCTTCTGAACTTCATACTCGCTATTATTTCCTTCTTACCAAATTGCCGCCTTCGCCATTGCTGGTGAAAATTGCAAGGTCTCCCTTTACTTAGTGACCTGTCTATATTTCCAGCGACTCCCTGTGCTCTGCAGCCATCTCTCTTCCAATGTCCTGTCCACACTGCTGTTGATCCTCTCCATCTCCTGATGCTTGACTTCCAACCTACCTGTATGGCCAGTACTTCATTGCTTTCTTAATTTACTTTCTATGTCTTCATTTACCCTATTCCCTGTGTTGTTTAATTCTTCTTGCCTGTCTTATACTTAACCACTTTTTAAATTTTGTTTCAATGTCTTAATTCATTTCGTTTGCTGACCCTATTTCCTGCCCCCTGTTTCTTAAACTGTTCACTTTTTAAATTTTATCATTATGTCAACTTTTATTCAGTTTGCCCTCATTTTTCACGGTCTCCTGTCCTCTTATCCACTTGCTTTAAAAAAATCACTTTCTATGTCTACTTTTATGAAGTTGCCAATACTGATTTTCATTTGTTCTATCAGTCGTGTACCCTGTTGCTTCTAAAAATTTTCTTGTTTGCTGTTCCTATTTTTTTTTTCTGTAATCACTCTTGCTTTTAAAATGTTCTACTTCTATCTCATTCTGTTTAACATTTTCTCTTCTTTCATTAATGCTGCTGTTTTAGAAAACTTTCTTTCTACTTGTCTGTTTCAGCTAGCTGTCCCTTTTCTATTTTTCCTTTGTTTGCCTAATCCCCGTCTCATTACATTTTCTTTTATCCCGTTTCTCTTTATTGCTTATCTTTTCTTTTTTCTTTTCTTTACTTAGCGCCGTCACTTTTAAAATTTTCTTTCCACATTTGTTCCAGTTCACCATTAATATTTGTCTTTACTTCCCCTACTGCCTATGGCTTTTTAAATGTTCTTGATATGCCTACTTTTAGTCACTCTGCCACCTTTTAAAAATTATTTTCTTTTTGTATTGCCATTACTTTTTAAATTTTCTTTCTACATCTCCATTTTAGTTTGCTGTTACTGTTTTTTAACTTTTTCCTTGACTCTTTAATCACGGATGCTTTTAAGATTTTCTGTCTACATTTATCTCCTTTGTTGTCTTCATTTTTAATTATTTCTTGTCTTTCCTTAGTGCCCTCGCTTTTTAAGTCTTTTTTTCTACATCTTTTGAGTTCGCCATCACTATTTTTAGATTTTCTTGATTTCCTTGATCCCTGTTACTTTTCAAATTTCCTGTTTTAGCTCTTTCCCTCAGAAACCCATCCTCGCTTTGTTCGTGCATCAGAGCTCTCTTACCGTCCACTCTGCCATCTAGCGTGCTTCCATTTGGTCCCCGGCCTCCCGAGGACCTCTGTACTCCATTCACATCCTCTCTGGACTTCTTCCTTGCATCCCTGAGCCTTCTTCGGCCCGTTCAGGACACCTCTCGCTATGTCACAATGCTTTCAAGGTTGCCCTTAGCACACCTTTAGCTTTATCGCAGGCCTCACACCCCTCTCGTTCCCTCGGAAGAGTTCATGAGTCCATAACTGTGACCCAGTGTGGGAAAACAAAGTTTTACTTAACGTAAGTAGCTAGATTGGCAAAGCCTTAGGCTGCAAGATGTAACTTAGCAACATAGCGAACTTTGGCTGAACTCCTTCTTAGTGCAAGAAGGGCTACTAGTTTTGCGTGACTGATACATTGTAACTTAACTAACTTAATGAAATTTTATAAGTAATAATAATAAAGATTGTATGCTTAACATTATGAATTACAGTGACTGTTACGGTCAAAGGAAAGGGAACTATAATTCTTGGAAATGAAGAAAAGGACCATTCTACCCAGAATCAGCAGAAGACGGATGAGATGCATAGATGGATGAGACCAAGAGATCCCGAAACTGTTTCGGAAGGTAAAATCGCCTGTACTAAAACTCCAGTCAAAGAGCCTTTGCGTAAGCCTTGAACAATTTGATCGGTCGAGAGACACGCTTGTCACGTGAACATGTGCGTGAATAGCTTATGCAATAGACCGTGAGGCTTTAAAAAGCACAAAAAAGAACCGCTGGGGTCTCTTTTGGAGGCACACAGCTCGAGCTGGTACTAACCCAACTTTGTGACGGAACCTGAGCTCTGAACTCTTCTTTTTGGTCAGAGGATAAGACTGCCTCCAGCCACACCTAGATTCCTCTCTGAGGAGTAGTTTAGAAAGCAAGGGGGTCCAGTCCAAAGCTCATGACTCCAGCGGACAGGTGTTCCCAGACTCTTCTTCAAGACCCAGGCCAGTCCTTCTGTCCTCTCTTCCCTCTAGCCGTGCCTCTATTAGTTCCCCAGCCCTCAAATGACACGTTTACTCAGTTTGGATTTAATCATCATGTTACCAATCATCATTTTTCTGTCTCTCCAGCTGCCTCGGGACACTTCTTCTCCCAGTCATGTTTCCTCTCAAGAGTTTCTCTGTGCTCCACATCCATCTTGTAAATGTGCAGGTGGGGCCACCTTTGAGGCATAGAGCACTCATTTGTTCTTCTATGCTACCTCAGATTCCTGCGTTCAGTCTCCTGCCACCCGAGTTCCTCCTCATCATCCCTAAGCCTTCTTTAGTGCATCAGCCCCTGTAGAGACTCCTCTCCTCACTGTCAAGATGCTTCCCAAGACCTTTCTCAATCTCCATAATACCTGGTAGCACTTAATCTCCCTTTCTTTCAGTCCGTCAGAGCCTCTGATTTTTCTTTGCTATGCAGCGCTCCTTTATTGTTCTCTCCGCTATCGGCTCCTCTCTCGCTCATTCATCTGCGGTTTGCCCAGATGCCCTCCCGAGATGCCGAGGCCCTCGCTGTGGCTCCAAGTCTTCTTTTCTTACCCTGCCCCCTTATAATGCCTCTACTTTCTACAGCCATGCATTCTGAGTCTTTTCTCATACTCTACAGCATTCTTATAGCGTTTCAGCTTCCTTTAGATATTTTTTTTGTGCACTTCAGAGCACCCTTAGCATACTACTTGCAATTTAGGATGCTTTCATTCTCCCTGGAGTACCCTGACAATATCTGTACTTTTCCAAAATCCCCTTTGGAGTTTCTCATCCTTAATTCTGAGGCTTCTTTGATCTCTTAGGCCCCTGCAGGACTTCTCGGCTCCCCGTGCCAAGCTCTCGTGACACATCCACTATGTCCCAGAGCCACATTTTAGCTCCGGAGGGCACTCTGCACCCCTCTTTCCTCCACAGAAAGCTTCCTGAGTCCCCATCTGTTACCAAGGTCGGTCTTTCCATCATCTCATCCCTTTGGGGCACCTCCAGTCGGTCCCTGGAGACATCTGTCCTTTGCTCAACTCCCTTTTGAGCTCCTCGCATTTCTGCATCATCTTTGGTCTCTCTGGCCGTTTGGGACACTTCTAATTTCTCTGACCATGTCTCTTGTTCTGACAGAACATTTTCCAAAGCTATTTGTATGCTCCAGAGGCACCTATTTGGTGTCTGTCTTACAGTATGTTTCTATGTTGTATTCAGGACCTTGAAGATGCTTATAGGCAGCTCAGATCTCCTCTCAGAAAACTTTCATCTATTTTTATAGACATAGTGGGTTTTGTTGTTTTTTGCAGTTTATTTTTGTTCTAGGTACTCAGGTGTTAATTAGACCACTTCATACAGTTTATGATACATTTCTTGAATTCCCATGTTTTTTGGCGCTCTCTGTCCTTTCAGACTCATTTAGTTCTGTTAACAATATTAGTCAGAGAGATCGTGTAGGGTTCTAAATTGTCAGTTCTTTACAGGAAGTAATTTACTTTAAAAACAGATATTTTTGAGAAGGCTCTCTTATATTGTGGGAGGGGTGGCGGGCGGGGCCCGGTGTATATGAGCCACAGCTTCTGCTGAGGGAGCTCATTCTGCTGATGGGTGTTTTCAGGGTGGGTTCTTTGCTGGTTCTTCAGTGGGAGGCAGCTTTGAAGTAAGCTTAGCTGTTTGGGTTTGTGTGTTTTCACATTTAGAACTCATATGTTTAAGGTAAGATTTCTAAGACCAGGTAATGTTCAGGAGCATATTTAATAGGGAGTAAGTTTGGTGTTTGTGTTTGGTTGGTAGTTTGGTGGTGTATTTTTTTTTTTTTTTTTTTCAGGTCAGTGGCTTTGTCTGTATTTTATTTCTTACCAGGTGTCCTACGTATTCCTGGAGTTCCTGATTTTTTTTTGAAGATGGAACTTTGTGGTTTTTATTCCCCAGTTTCATTATGTAGAGTGTTACTTGCTAATATATGTTTTCCTAGTAGGAGCAATGAGGAGATTATTTAGTAGAGCTTAGGGTGATCATCTTGTATGCCTTCGTATATGGAGTATGACCTTTTGTCAAGAAAGGAGCAGGGATTTAAGACACAGTGTTTGCACGCTTGTTTTATGGGTTTGTAACACAACCTGGACTCCATGGGAAGAAAGTGGCTGCCTGCAGGGCACGGCTTAGAAAAGCAGTCCTTGAGGAGCAGTTGACAGAGGGGGTTCCGAGGTGCTAATACATGGTGGGAGCTGTCTGGAAGAAGCAGGGTTCATTTGTTACTAGTTTAGGAGAAAAGAAGAGGCTTCTAGAGCTTGTAGTTTGAGGCATAGCTGGGAAGGGGATGCAGGTTCATCAGTTTTTCGCAGCTGGTGTTGCAGTTGGATTTGACTATTGATGAGGTATGTTTGTTGTGGTCTTCTGTGTTTGGTGTGAGCGGGGTAGTATTGAGGAGGAGCACAGGAGTGGTGATTTTATGCAAGTGTCATGGTAATCTTGTGTTTCTTTGGTGTCTTAGGTGCCATCGTAAATTGTTGCTGCAGTATCTGGTTCTGGTTTGGTGTGGCACAGGTGAGCGGAAGACTACAGTGCTTGTCAGAGTGAGGGTGTTGTGGTAGAGGTTGGTATCTCCTGTTATCATGCTTATTGGTGGTGATGTGATTTCTCTTTTTTTTTTTTTTTGGCTTGCAGATGGTGGAAGACCTGGTGACTGCAGGCAGACAGGAGCTGGCTGTTTTTTACGTGTTAAGTCAAGGATGCTTTCGGACCCTTGGCCCTTGAAAGATAAGTTGAAAGACAGGGACTGGGGAGAGGACAAGGGAGATGATTGCGGGAGAGGGTTTTTAAAGTTAGTGTCGGGCAGAGGGCTGTCCTGGAGCAGTCTCTTTTGGGGTAGGGAAAGGACGCAGGTTGTTTTTCGGCAGGTCATTGGTATGTGCTGGGCAGGGCATTTCCAACCTGTGTCCCTTCCTGTTTTGTTGACGTTGTCTCCTGTGTCTCAATGCGCAAGGCACTACGCCACGCTCCTGGAGCGTAAAGCAAAGATTGAGACCCAAGGAAGCTCTGTCTCCAGAGTCTGGAATACCTGAACTCATTGGCATAGCACAAATGAGGTGCCACTTTCCTTGTGTTACAAGCTTAAAGGGTGGATAGGTCCCATGTCACAGAAGATTCCGTATGGCCCATTTCCGTCAGCTGGAACTTCTTTTATGCATCTGTGTCGTCTTAGGTTTTGAAGCAAGGCTTACTGCAAGTAGATACTTGAACTTTTCAGATTCACTTACTGTCACAGGCCACGATATTACTTATTGTCTGGGATTTCTCTAAAGCAACCAGGTGTCCCCTTCTCGGTCCCGCAGGTTTCCATACCTAATCAGATCTTCTGTTCAAATGCTGTTTTTATCACTGAGAGGTTTTTCTTATCTTCGAGGCGCATTGTTCCTGGTGTTCTGTGCACTGTCGGTTTATGATCAAATGCATTTGGGTCGGAGCCACCCTGCCCGGGGGTGTGGAGTCGGGGATGAAGGGAGTTAGCGGTAAGAGCATACGGGTACCGCGTTGCTCCGGGTAGGTTGGTGAGGCCAGGGTGGTTTGATCGTGTAGGCTTGCGCAAGCATCGGCCGGTTGCGTGGGTGGCTTTTCCAGTAATGTTTTAAGGGGCACAGCAGCTCTCTGCGGGAGGAGCTGTTGAGCCGCAGGGGCGGCGCTTGCAACTGCGGGATATTGGTACGGCGTTGTATGGAGGGTAAAGTTAGTGGGCTGTAGTTCGGGCAGGCTGTGGTTGGACTCTGGGTGGTATTTGTCAACGGACAGATCCTTTTGGCATTGTGAAGGTGTCGCTCCGCCTGGAGGTCATGTCTTTTGTATTATTTTTTTCTGCGGCAGGTTGACGAGCGGTGTGGTGCAACGTGGGAGAGCAGAGCGCCGTCGGAAGGTGGGTTGGTGGGCGGTGTTAGAGGGAAGCCGGGAGCGGTGGCCATGCGAGCCCCTGAAGGGTATGTCTGTGTTTCTGTGGGAAGGTTGGCAGCGACGAGCGGCGTGGGATCATGGGAGCGAGGCTGATGCGGTCGAGGTGAGCCGTGATTGGTGGTCGCAGTAGTTTTTCCAGGTGTATTTTCTTTGAAAGGAAACTAAAGCACATAAATGTAATAACAATGTTATGATCAGAATTTAAGAAATTAGGTTTTTTTATCGAGCATAGTATGATTTCTATTTCTTCCTATCTACACACCAGAACAATTAAGTCAAATTACTTACCCAGATTGCTGCTGCAATCACTGTAGTCAGCATTAAAGCGCAGATATTGGTTTTTTTTTTTTCCTGTAAAAGTGACTTTTTCTGTTTGGTTACTCACAGGCTGTAAAATTAAAGCTGATGACAAAAACACCTGCTGCTCCTGTGGTGGCCTTTATCTGTTCTGGTGGTAAGTCCTGCCCCTTTTCTGGGGGATTGTGGGAGGGGCGGCAGGCGGGGCCCAGGGTATATGAGCCACAGCTTCTGCTGAGGGAGCTAATTCTGCTGATGGGTGTTTTCAGCAGCAGACATTGGGATGGCGTTGTATGGAGGGTAAAATTAGCGGGCTGTAGTTCCGGCAGGCTGCGGTTGGACTCTGGGTGGTATTTGTCAACGGACAGATCCTTTTGGCATTGTGAAGGTGTCTCTCCACCTGGAGGTCATGTCTTTTGTGTTGTTTTTTTTCTGCGGCAGGTTGACGAGCGGTGCGGTGTGACATGGGAGAGCGGAGCGCTGTCGGAAGGTGGGTCGGTGGGCAGTGTTAGAGGGAAGCCAGGAGCGGTGGCCGTGCGACGAGTCCCTGAGGGTATGTTTGTGTTTCTGTGGGAAGGTTGGCAGCGACAAACGGCGTGGGATCAGGGCAGCGGGGCTGACGTGGTCGAGGTGAGCCATGATCGGTGGTCGCGTTAGTTGTTCGGGTGTTGTCTTGTTGGTGAAGTTCTAAGCATGCGGTGGTGTTTGGTTTTTACAGGTGGTGTGCAAAGCTGAAGGTGGTGACCCGTAGTGGTGGGGAAGGGGATGGAGACGAGAATCGGCGCGCAGGGGCTGAGGTTTTGGGCAGTGTCTCGGTGCGTGGTGTTTTGCTGGATTTTTTGCAGGTGCTGTGGGCAGTGGGCAAGTCAGTGGGGCGCCAGCGTGTGCTGACGAGCGGGAGGAGCAGGTGAGGGGGCTGATGGCGGGGTTGGTGTCTAGTAGCAAAGTATTGCGTGGTAGCTCAGGGACGTGTTTCCCTTGTGGTTTGCAGGTGCTGTGCGGGCTGCCTTTGGACTTGGAGGAGCGTTTGAGGTGAGGTGGGTTGTAGAGAGGAGGAGCGTGGGGCTGGTGAGTTACTGCGAGTGCCAGGGTATTTTAGTGTGTCTCTTTAGGTGCCGCCAAGACTGAGCGCCGCAACATTGGACTGTGGCGTCCGTGGAGAGCAGGTGAGGGGGATGCCACGGCCCCTGTGGGTAGGCTGTGATGATCGATGCGATGCTGACTGTGGGCACTTTGGTCTGTGGTTTCTTTTGTGGGTTTTTTCTTTTTGTTTTCAGCTGAGGAAGAGGCATCTGGCGAATGCGGCGTTAATCCACGTGGCTGACGGACTGCGGCGGTGTTCATGTCGAGGATGGCTTCGGACCAGCTGAAAGTTAAGCTGAGGAAGTGTGGGTGGAGCCTGTTCGGCTAAAGGAGGGGATGGGTTTGGGGGTGCGGGGAGGGGTTTGAAAGTTAGCGTAGGGCAGAGGGCTGCCACAGAGCGGTCCCCCGTGGGCAGGTAGAGGGAGCGGGTTGTTCTTCAGCCCGACGGTTGCGTGTGCCGGGCAGGGCGGTTCCCGCCTTGTGTCTGTGGTGTGGTCTGTGTTCATTGTCTTGGACCTTCGTCGCATCTCGGCATTAGCTTTAGGCTCTGGGAGCAAGGCGTGGTGGCTCGGGTGGCCCCCGTGGAGTCTCGAACGCCTGTACCCTGTGGCGTGGCGCCGATTGGGTGCTGCTTTTCTAGGGTGACCCGGCAGAAGCGCGGAGCGGCCTTGCGTCTCAGTAGCTTCCGGACGGCCGTCGTTTGTGGCGTGGTTCCCGGCTGCGTGAGCAGCTGTGTGCTCTGGCCGAATGTTGGAATGTTTTCATGGCGTGGGTCTTCTGCCCCGTGTCGTTCCGCTCTTAGGTCTCAAAGGCAGGCTTCCTGCACAGGCGTCTTCTGCGTTTGGCGAGCAGATTGCTGTTGCGGGCCATGTTGTTCCGCATCTTCTCTGGGTTTTGCGTCGAGCCACCTCGCTTCCCCGCTGCGGTCTGGCACGTCGTCTCGCTCGATGCCGTCTCTGGCTGTGGTGTCGTCGTTGTCGCTGGGAGTTTTCTGTCGTCTTGGAGGCGCGTTGTTGTTAGTGTTCCGTGTAGTGTGAGTCTGTGGACGTGTGCGTTTCGGTCGGAGCCGCCCTGCCCGGGGAGGGGTGAGGAGTCCAGGGTGAAGGGGGGTTAGCGGTAAGAGTGTCCAGGTACCGCGCTGCTCTGCGACGCTAGGCGGGAGGGGCTGTTGAGCGGCAGGGGCGGCGCTTGCATCTCTGAGATATTGGGACGGCGTCGTATGGAAGGTAAAATTAGTGGGCTGTAGTTCCGGCAGGCTGTGGTTGGACTCTGGGTGGTAATTGTCAACGGACAGATCCTTTTGGCATTGTGAAGTTGTCGCTCCACCTGAAGGTCATGTCTTTTGTGGTTTTTTTTTTTTCCTGTGGCAGGTTGACATAGTTACAGTGCTACCTGAGACAGAGCAGACATCTTTCTGGGTCAGGCCCTGGACACGACATAAGTGGGTGCCGTGACTGCTCGGAAAAACAGCCTTTCTCTGGGGTTGCACTGGCTGTCAGGTCACTTACTCTAGTCCGAGCTCTGTAGGGAAGTCCAGCACGTCCACACTGTGCCTTCAACACAGCGCACAGGCTGGCGCCACGTTTTCATTCTCATCTTGGCCACAAGCCCCTCTTCAGAGTCATTCCCTCAAGAGCAACTTACAAGCAGCTAATGAGCACTGGGGCAGTTAACAGCTCTTTGCCAAGGAAAAACAGTGTCTGCCAGCAAAGCCACACCAACACTTTCAAAAATGAGGCACAGTTCTGCACGGCCCAGGCAAGTAGTTCAGGAAACGAACGGCTTTGACATTCATCAGATTGGCTAACTACAGGGTCTTTACATGGACCAGGACCTATAAAAACCAAGGAAGGGTTGCATCACTTAGATATCTACTGGCCCAAACACTCATTGCAGTCAGCTGCCTTTGAGCCTGCATACTTGCAGCGGGAGCCAGGTGTTCATTTCATGCCAGGCTGAGTCTTGCCCTGACTGGAGGCTTCCTGCCATACCTGCTCCCAGAGGGGGACCAGTCTGGGACCCAGCAGGCTGGTCCTTACAGGCACTGAGACACCACCAACTTGCCGCTGAGACACAGGCCTGGGGAGGCACGCTCTGCTCTGCCCCGTCCCATCAGTGGAGGAACTCTGCCAGCTGCTGAGCCTCCATCTGCATCCCTGAAGCCGAGAGACCAACCAGAACCCTGTGGGACATGCCACCTCCGCTGCTTGACGGCAGAAAGGGGCTTCCTCCTGCACCAGGGAGCACACATGCCTTCTTCCTCACGCCTGTATCTCTCAGAGGCAAAGCAGCCCCTTCTGGGTTCCCTGCTTCAGCCCCAGCACTGTTCTAGCAGACCCGTCATCTGCTTCCCCTCCCAGTAGCCCTGCCAACAACACCCTGGTCCCAGTCCCCTCTTAAACAAAACACCTGCGGCTTGAGGGACCACAGCTCTTCCTGAGGGAAAATCTTTACAGCTCTTCAGCAGGAAAGGAAAGGGTGACATCATCTAACACAGCCCCATCAAGAGAAACCCAGCTACACAGTTTCTGAGAGCAGCCTAAGAAACTCAGCACACAAAACAGTAAGAGCTACTGTTCTAAGAGAAAATTTATTCCTATACACCTTCAAGAAATGCACCACACCATTCACCCCAGCCACATGCTCTAAACCCATGAAAATTAACACTTCTTTCCAAAGAGCTGCAGCAGATGGATCACCTCTCATTTCATTGCTCTCCTGCCCTTTTTCACTCAAGCTAATAGGCCTCACCACTGAGCAGAGAGTATCTGGCTACATTTACATGGAAAACCAGAAACAGTGCCACGGCCTAGGAACAAGTTCACCGTACATGTCTAAAATGCTCGTTACAGAGTCACAACCGTGCACCAAACAAAGCCTTTCTAGCACAAAAAGCCTAGGACGGACATAAACGAACATGAAAGCACAAGGGGCTCTGTAGCCCTCCACAAACCACCTACACACATGCTTTCAGAAATTACCCACCAGAAAATGCTGGACCTAGCCCTTTGCCACTATCACAAAACACACCACATGCTAACACAATGTGACATATGAGGCAGACTAAGAGTTTGAAGGCAAAAAAATACTGCTCCCATCTCCCCCCGGAAGACATTTCAGGTTACAAATCTGCTGTGGAGCGACATCGACACCTGCTGGGCCAGCGACCGAGCGATACCTGCCCCTCCCCCGCCCCCCCCATCGCCAACCGGGCCCACGGCCACCTCAGCCACCGCATCACCAGTCACCAGCCACCCGAGCTGCCCTGGGCCCTCGCCCCTGCCGCCGGGCAGGGCCCGGCCTCACCCGGCTGGCACCGCAGCGGTGACCAGGTGCTGGTCCCACAGAGGGCCAAGGGAGGCCGGTGCCCGCTGGGGGGGGACATGGGGGGCACAGGGACACCCGGGGGACACACATGAGGACCCCCCCATGGGGGACAGAGTGGTGGGGGCGACACAGGGGGTATGGGGGGGTCACGGAGGGCGCTGAGATGGGCGGGGGAGTGGGGGGGGACACAGGGGGCAGAGGGACACCTGGTGGGGGACACATCAAGACCCCCCACGGGGGACACGGGGGGACGTGGGGGGGCACAGGGACACCTGGGGGGTGACACGATGGCACGGGGACCCCCCCCCACGGGGGACACAGGGGTGGGGGGGTGCTGAGGACCCCCCCATGAGGGATGTGGGGGGCACCCAGATCCCGGGGGGTGGCATGGGGGGACACCGGGGGGGGCAGAGGGACATCCTGGTGGGTGGGGGGCACCATGGGAACCCCCCACGAAAGACATGGGGGGATGTGGGGGGTCACGGGGACCCCTGGGGGACATGGGGGGGCAGAGAGACACCCGGGGGGGGGGATAGGGGGACACGGGGGGCACCGGGACCCCCCACAGGGGACACGGGGAGGGGGTGATGGGGGGTACCCCCCAAAGCCTGGAGGGACACGGGTGGGGGATTATGGGGACAGTGTGGGGGGGGATGGGGGCATCGGGGGGCCACGCCCACCCAACCCTCAATGGGCGATCACACGTGTGGAGGCGTGTGGACACATGTGTGGACATGAGTGGACACGTGTGGGGCTGTGGAAGCGTGTGGAGGCGTGTGCACACGTGGAGGTGTGTGGACATGAGTGGACACCTGTGGAGTCAGAATCACAGAATCGCTGAGGTTGGAAAGGACCTTTCAGATCATCGAGTCCAACCATTAACCTACCATGACAGAACCCACTTCTAAACCATGGCCCCAAGTACCACGTCTGCCCTTTTTTTAAACACCTCCAGAGATGGTGAATCCACCACCTCCCTGGGCAGCCTATTCCAATGTTTAATAACCCTTTCAGTGAAAAAATGTTTCCTAATATCCAGTCTCAACCTCCCCTGACATAACTTAAACCCATTTCCTCTTGTCCTATCACTTGTCACCTGGGAGAAGAGGTCGGCCCCCACCTCTCTACACCTTCCTTTCAGGTAGTTGTAGAGGGTGATAAGGTCTCCCCTCAGTCTCCTCTTCTCCAGGCTAAACAACCCCAGTTCCCAGGTAGTGGTGGATTGGGCACCACTCAGAATTCAAACCTGGCTGCACCTAGCCTCCCACCTTGGTGAGGAGTGTTAGAAAGCAAGGGGGGTTATTTTCTGCCAAACTGCTCTGCCCTTTAACGCAACAACAGCCCCACACATGTCCACTCATGTCCACACACGTGTCCACATGCCTCCACACGTGTGATCCCCCATTGGGGGTTGGGTGGGCGTGGTGGGCGTGGCCCCCCGATGCCTGTCGTCCCCCCCAAACCCTCCCCCCCTGGACCCCCACATCCGCACAGCACTGCCCCTCCACTTCTCGGCAGAGGAATACGCCCACGCGGAGCTGGGGTGAGGCCCACGGGGGATGGCGCGGGGGTATCCATGCACCCCCCACCCCACGGAGAGGGGGTAACCCCCCCCTTCTGCCCCCCACAGCCCCACCCCCCCCCCCCCAGCATCTCGGAGCTCCCCTGTGACCCCTCCCGTGTCCCCCGTGGGGGGGTCTCCGGGCCCACTCGTGTCACCCCCCCCACCCCCCACGTGTCCCCGCATGTCCCCGTCCCCCCCCACAACCCCCCCGAACCCCCCACCTGTGTCCCTCCAGGCTTTGGGGGGTACCCCCATCACCCCCACCCCCCCGTGTCCCCAGTGGGGGGTTCCCATGCCCCCCCACGCTCCCCGTGTCCCCCTATCCCCCCCGGGTGTCTCTCGGCCCCCCTCATGTCCCCCAGGGGTCCCCGTGACCCTCCACATCCCCCCATGTCTTTCGTGGGGTGTTCCCATGGTGCCCCCCACCCACCAGGGTGTCCCTCTGCCCCCCGCAGTGTCCCCCCATGCCAACCCCCGGGATCTGGGTGCCCCCCAAATCCCCCATGAGGGGGTCCTCATCTCCTCCCCTCCCCTGTGGGGGGGTCCCCGTGCCATCGTATCACCCCCCCGGGTGTCCCTGTGCCCCCCGTGACCCCCCACGTCCCCCCGTGTCCCCCGTGGGGGGTCTTGATGTGTCCCCCACCAGGTGTCCCTGTG